>LR991059.1:3466323-12843358 GCA_905163555.1 Notocelia uddmanniana | reverse complement strand
AAATTAGGGCTTAGAGTTAGTTGAGATCCCGGGAAGGATATAAGATACGTTTTTGTCAAGGAATAAATTCCTTTCTCGGTGAAGAGATAACGGAGAATGGACCAAATTGGTGGACAATCATTAATTCGTCTACAATTTAATTGGTTCCGTTGTGACACGAAAATTCTACCTACAATTTATATGGGTAATTTAGTGTACGGATTAAATTAAATTGTAGACGAATTAAAAGCTTGAACGATGGTTGAAAAATTTGATGCTTACCCAACGAAATGGTCGCCGCCCAGTTGGTCAGCCAGGATATCGCTGGGAAGGCAGTGTGGAGGCGGATCCACTACAGGATCGACATACCACCTGCGCGTGCGCCCGCGGCGGGCAGATTAGGATGAGAAGTGCGATGATTTAGTGTTGGCCTGGATCGTTCAAAATTATTAATTTGCTGAAGCACATCTACCCCAGATTGATGATGATGACGTAACTAGAAAGTACAATTCCATCAAAAACATTAATGTAAAAATGGGAGATCAGTTCAATATTAAGAATATGCGATGCGTGGTTGCCGACTTCGCCGCTAAAAGAATTGAGATCTAAATATGAGAAGAATACAACATTCTAAAATAAATTGAAACACAAGTTCTTATTTATTCTGCTACAACAATGACACACAAACAATTTAAAAATATAAACCTAAGAACGAACTTTTGATACAGCAAAGTTGTCGAACATTTTAATTGAGTATTTCATTCATGTTGTCACAAATATTTATCGCTAACATCGATTCGTAAATTTTACTAAAATTTATCAACCTAATTTTCAATTATTTATTCGTCAATTCTGCGCGAGCTTTTATCAATCAAACGAGATCCGTTAACTATTTTTAATCGACCTTGTGTTTTTTGAATATTCATTAGAATGCAAATTAGCGTTTTGTAACATTTAAAATTAAGAATCGATGTCGAAAAACTTGGCGGATGACATAAAAAAATGTCTATCAACTTAATGAGGCTATGTTATGCGAATTCTACGTACGAACCCACATATACATTTTGTCCGTTCCAATGTCAATCGATACACATGTCCTTTCTATTTGACATCGTTTTAAAAAGGTACATACCTACTTATAATTTATTTCTTAAATATTAATCCCAATTCACCCATTTCGCATCGACATTGACGAAAAGCAAACATGACATCGGTAGCCTAAAGGGTTTAAACAGAATCTTAAAAGAAATGTACCTAATGTGTCAATCGCAGCCGAAAGCTGGTCTAAATGTTACGTAACGTACCGTGAGATATCCCTGTGGGCGGCAGGAATGCGGAGGAAAGCCGTCGGCCTTGACACAACAATATTTGGTGCGCTTACCTTCCTGCCACAGCTACGCGGCCTCCCTTTACGTCCGCTAGAAAACTCGTAGTATCCGAACTCACCAATGAGCTTTTTCTTACACTGTGACTGTTTGTGATAGGGAAGCGTATTGAGCTTTCACGCCCATTGCGCTAGCGTTTCTAACCGCTACATGGTAATTAAGACGCCTTTATCTGTGATCCGGTGATAAAATCGACGTTTTGAATTACACGCGTTTTGGGTTAAGCGGTATGTTTATTTAAACAAATGTAAAGCTAGGGATTTTTGTAAAAATATAAAGCAAACGTGATTAAAAAAATAATCCACGTGAATGTATTCGCGCGGACAATATTTTAAAACAAAGTATCACACGCTTTCCACGGGTGACGGGTGACTCCCACCCCCCAGTGGGGGCGAGGGTCCCCGCCCGCGCCGCCGTCATTGTGGACTGTGGTGTCGTAACTCCGCGAACTTTTTAATTTACAATTAGGTAGCTTCCCATTTCTCTGCCCTATTTAGCTCTCGTTTTTCCGGTAGCCGCGGCCACAGTTTGTAATTAAAATTTATTTATCGCATCTTCCACTGAATCAAGTTTTTAGATTATGAAAGGAAATACTGGTTAAATTTTGTATTTTAAAAGACCATACGGTCTTTAAATAAATTAAGTAATATTTTTTTTCGATAATACTAAATCATCACTTCATACACCTCACATCTTACTCTGTTGCTATTGTGTCATCATCATTTATTTAGGAGCCAGGCTCTTGTTGCTGGATCAACCTCCATTCATTTCTTTCCTCAATATGACACAACGTTCACTTTTTTTAAATTGGTCAATATATGTTCTTCTTTTATCTTCTTCATCTACTTTCCCTTCCACAATAATTTTGATATGTTCATCGTGTTGTAAAAGCTGTCCAAGCATCCTTTCCTCTTCTATTTTCAATGGTTTCTAACAAGGACCTCCTTTCCTCGACAAAGTTAAGGACTTCCTCGTTAGATTTTATCTCGGTCCAGCTAATCTTCTCCATCCGCCACCAG
The DNA here is from genome assembly GCA_905163555.1 of Notocelia uddmanniana. Lineage (NCBI taxonomy): Eukaryota > Metazoa > Arthropoda > Insecta > Lepidoptera > Tortricidae > Notocelia > Notocelia uddmanniana. Next base: position 12,840,975 of record LR991059.1, on the reverse strand, counting down.
CACCACGTTTTGAAGCCTCTAACCGTTCCCTGTCCTTCTGTGTCATTGTCCACGTTTTGCACCCGTACAGTGCTTATCCAGATGTACACTTTGATAAGCCTTTTCTTTTTGTGCTATTATGTACACGGTATCCATCCATCAGCCCTAGGACGTCCACTGCTGGACATAGGCCTCCCCCAATTTCATGGGGGGTAAATGCCATAATCGCCACGCTTGGCATGCGGGTTGGCGATCGCAGTATCTCCACCGCCACTCTAGGAATGCTGCTGCCCATTCCCCGGTGGTCTTGGTCGAAGTTTAAGGACATACCCGGGACATACACGGTATCATTATGTAGGTATTAGGGTATTGTTGAGGGGTTAGAGGACACCACTGGTGACCAACGGGCTGGCAGCTTTCTCGCACAAGGCATCAGCATTGCTATGCAGCGGGGAAATGCTGCCAGCATCTTTGGCACTATGCCGGGAGACCCCTTAGTTTAGATTTTTTGTTTCTAGTTTTCAGTATGAAAGGTAAATTTATTATGTTTAGTCATTAAGTTTTTGTCATGTACCTAATAAAAATTAAACCTATATTAGTACTACTTAATGAAATGGGTCATTCACTTCTTTAAGGTCTAATATCACTTGACATGTTATTGAGACGTGTAAGTAACCCATTTCATTATAATTTAGTATGTGTTACTAGAGGTAGAGTACAGCGAAATGTCATCTCACTCAAATTTGGAGCAGCCCAACTGGGGAAGTACCTCCGCCTTACAGAAGACCGCAGCCATAATAGCATCACTACTTGCCCCTTAGGTAGGTATGTGGTGTTGTGTTCCTGGTGGTGAGTAAGGTCGCTAGAGCCAGGGGGGCGACACGGCCTATCGGTGTGAGTCGAGCGCCAGTGACCTTGTAACGTCACGTCTGTTGCATAGGGTTGGCAATGTAGCTGCCTTGGCAAGAGGAAATAATATTTATTCAATGATCATGATATTCATTAATCAAACACCGGGAAGCTAGTCAAATTTAATCTGTAAGTTTTGATTACAAACAGACAGACAGATGCACTGAGTCAGGAGAAAACTTACTAAAAGCTCGTAAAATAGGTACCTACAAAACTTCTCATAATGTGGAAACTTACTTTTCTTGTGTAAATCTAAGCTTCACATGAATATAATTGTATACTAAAATAATAACAATAATAAAAAAAAATTTTTTTAACCTCAATCCCTAGAAATTATGTGACATGAAATGAAGTCATTCACTGCGACCGCGACACCCGCGTTAAGTATAATTTGAAAGACTCAATTGACATTTCATCTATTTCGCCATTTCATTTTTTTTTGTTTAATTTATTCCGAAGATGTAGGTACTTCTTAATGTATTGCAAGTCAAAATGCATCCATACTCATACCAACCTTTCGTCTTTCTTTAGTATTTCGAATTAAAAAACGGATTTTAGGTGAAGTCTTAATTCTAAATGTAGGGAAGGACACAACATATAAAATGTTATAACTGACTTATCTGGATCGGTAGGTAGCCTAAAGTAGCTTTTCCCTCTGTGGCTTTAGGTATTACTGTCACAACCGTAGACACAGCCGACACAGCAATAAAAAGCTCCAACCATAGTTGATTACATTGAATTACAAATGATAAATTCTAACGAATTTCAAGTAAAACTACACGCCCGCTACCGGCCGATCGATCTCTGTTGTGTGAGCGCACGTCACGGGAGCGAATGTTGAAGCGAGCGGCACCCCTGCGATTCATCTTGCCACGGCTAGCTGTCCACACACCGCGCGCCCCTCGCGCACCCCCGTTCACGTCCGGACACGCACACATAGCCGCGAGACGGGTTTACAGCACACATGCTTCGGTGTCGCTTCTTGTTACGTTAGTATATATCTTCTTTGCTAGAGCTCCCGAGGATGCGCTGTGTTTGGAGCGAGGGACCTGCATATGTCTCTAGCTGGACACCTGGAGACATCTGCGGGTCCCTCACTCTCAACACGGCGCATCCCCAATTCAATAAAGTCCTTTGGAGTCGCAAGTGTCCATAGGCTACGGTGTCTGCTTACCATCAGGCAGGCCTTAGGCTTGTTTTCCACCGTCGTAGTATAATCTTGTTTTTAAGCCAGTGATAGTATAATCTTCTTAGTTAAAATATATATACCTATGCTTCACTTATCCTATTTCCTTGTACAGCTCTTTCGTTGCGTTTTATGAAACATGATGCTGTTTCTTACCGAACATTTGTTTTAATCTTTTATATTATTTAATAATGTCCGGCAGCCTGAATATGTCATGCTCGCTTAAAAGGCTTTGCTTACGATGGCGTCGTTGATCAGGTCGCCACCTTCCCTAACAAATGGTCGAGGGAGGCGATGGCTGAGATACGCGTCATACTCGTGATCGGGTGCTGTTTGTGGAGTCCGGTCTGTTCATGCTTCCAAGGACATGATTAATACCTTAATACTAGTGTTATTTTATTGGAGATTGACGAGAGACATCATCCTGTTTTGGATTAATTTTATTGTTATTGACGCTTAGAGACCTTATACATCTCTGAGAATATTAAATTACTTAAGTGCTATTTTCATTTACTACTTATTTTAATTTAGACGCTTAGAGACCATGTACATCTCTAAGGACTTAGGAATAATGGACGCTCAGAGACCATATACATCTCTGAGATATTAAATTTATTGTATATATTTTTGTGTATTCGGACAGAGACCGTATATATACGTCACTATTTTTTTTTTATATAATGTATTGTAAGTTAATTTTAATTGAATATTTTGAGTTTGTTAATCACTATAGTTTTGAAATCATTATTATTATTGTCTACTTTTTTTTAGTTCTGCAATTCTGTTTTGAATTATCATTGTCAATTTATTTAATTGTATAATTCATGTGTTGACTTGTAAAAGTGCCCTTTTATTTATTTATTTATTTATTTTATGGAGATAACACAGAAACAATCATACAAAGTGAATACAGTGGCAAATAATATAGAAAGACAATAGATACAGATGTTTCCTTGGATATATCTCACTAAGAACATATAGTATATTCACATTCAAATGCGCGAAGCGATAATCTTTGCTTAAGCTAAGTTACATAATAATTGTGGCTGAACTGTTATAATAATATGAATAAGAAATGAACAAGCTTTAGATTACTAGGACGACATTAAGATACAGAACTATAGATACATTTTAGTGACAACAGACTTAAACAGGGAGTGGGAGTGCGAGAATAGATCGACTTCGTTTAAAACCCTTGTGGCCTATTTGCAGAATAAAATTTTTGATTTTGATAAAAGTTATAAAACTCTAAGGTTTTCTATATAAAATTACATATAGATACTTGTAGTATTACAATAGGGAATGTCTTAATTTTTTTAAAGTCCTTGATTATTTTTCTAATGATAGGAATAACCATTGCCATTAACAGAAAAAAAAGTCGGACGTTTCGGGTGCACCATATATTTTATAAAAATAGGTACAAACATTTTATATCACCTCGCGTCTGCCCCATAAGTCTCATAACGTACTACTAAGATATATTTAAGTCCGTCCAATATTTTAAAAATACGCCTGCTTGAATCTGTGGTACGCAATGACATTGTTCATCGTAGGTTCGTCGTATTACTTGAACTACCTCGAATCAGACTTTCCCATATTGGCCTCACGATGTTTCACTTGGTGTACATGTCAAATCTTCTCGACGATTATCTTTACGAAATCGGTCACAACTACCTACTTTGTCTCAATGTAAATAAATACAGATATTGAGTATTCTCATAAACCTGCTCAGATGTGCCAGATGTGTGTGTGTAGCTCGAATCGAGACGTAATGTGGCAAGTAAATCAGTCCCGGCGGGCGTCACAATCCTATTCCGTCCTATTGTGACAATCGGCGGCCCAACTAATTAATTTGTTTTACAAAACATTTTTTTTTACAACTTCCCAGGAAGCGTGAAAGCTGCCACGGTGCTGACAAATCCCTTTATTTATTGTCCTTGTGTCAAAAGTTGTTCAAAATGGCTGGTCAAATACTGTTTCCATTTTTCACGATACTAAATTCAATTCAATTAGGTATATAGTATTTCTAAAGCAATAATTAAAATATCCTTTAAAAACGGGGTACCTATATAAATACGTATGTAACAGAATTAATTTAATGACCTTGTAAGCTCGAAATCGAATATTAAACCAAAATAATTGGTTGTGTCTCAAATTAGTGGAGTGTGGCGACAGAAGAGATTTTTTTTCGATTATTTTATAATTCGGTCTACAAGGTGCCTTGAAGAAAGGTAGTTAGATGCTCTACGTGGTGCATTTTAGACTGCAGGTAACCCTAAGTTTCGTGAGGTAAGTCGAGTGCTCGCTCTCTGAGATATGGTGGCTCTTCAGTCTGTTCTTCGTAGCATCGCGCCTTCTCAACCCAAGGTGAGTGTCTACCTCCGTCAATCAGGGCACTGAATAGCATATCTTCATTCTAGTATCCTATTGTCGTATAAATCTACTCTCCACTATTTAACATTTTGGCATTTGGAGCAAAATGATACACTAATACTTGCCCCTTAGAGGTAGGTACACTGACCACTTGGTAGGTACGTGGTGTTGTGTTCCTGGTGGTGAGTAAGGTCGCCAAAGCTCCCGAGGCTGCGCTTTGTTGGGAGTGAGGGGCCTGCATAGTGCATATGTCTTTAGCTTGACAGCTGGAGACGTCTGCGGGTCCCTCACTCTCAACACAGCGCAACCCTAAGTCTATAAAGGGTCGGCAACGCACTTACCATCAGGCCGGCCATAAGCTTGCTTGCCACCGTCGTAGTATAAAAAATACTGCTTTTCACACCGCCTATGAGGCTCGCTGTTAAAACATGATAATCTTAAAAATGAATTTGCTACCAAGTGGCACATACTGCTTTTCACATCTTCTATGAGGAAAAGAGTCATTGAAGCCCTCAAATGAGGGAAGAAAATTACGACTTTGATCCCTCATTCGAGGGCAACAATTAATCTTTTCTGAATAGCAGGTGTGAAAATGTATTTTATTTTATACTTTTAGGCATTGTTTTATAAGGATCCGGTAGAATTTATGTAAGATCAAATACTCTCTACTAATAGGCGTTGTTCTAATTTGCATGTGTGACTGGAGGGGCGTTTAGTTGAAAATTATCGGTATCCTGTATCTCAGTATATGTTTTGACATATTCTTACCGACATAATACCTCTTGGCGTCGAAACTCTAGGCCCATGGGGTCCCAGCGCGCACAAGTTATTTGCAGAAATTGCGAAGCGGCTGGTTGACGTAAATAACTGGTGACCGAAGAGCTGGCGGCTTCCTCGCTCAACGTATCAGCATAATAATCAAGAATCAAATATTTTGTTTCGAATATTAGATTAGATACAGGGGTAAAATTTATTTAATGCCGACATAATGACACCTTTTACGTACACAATAGGAAAAAAGAAAAGGCAATATCAAATAACTAGTTATTTAATTTAAAAAGTATTAATATGAATGTTGAGTTACTAAAATTTACATACTTTGTAATATTTTGCCAATAGTAATTGAGAGAGCGAAACGAAGAAGGTCTCCATTTCAGCTTCAGTAAAAATGTATGCTCGCCGGATATTCGGCTGTTCTCCTCTACAGGTCGCATCTCTTAACCGGTTCTCGTGAAAATTTGTGAGTAGGCTTGATAATTATTAAAGAACTTTTTGTTGAGTCAGTTTTTGGATATTGAACTACTAACAAAATATTCGCAGGTCTACAGCTCACAGAGCCACTAGTTTATAATTGTTAAGCTCCTTAAAGATTAGTTTAATAGATAACTATTAATAATCTTTAAAGAGCAGAAGAGAGAGGTAAAATTAATTTCATTCATAACAATGAAATTAATTATACGCTTTACGGTGGGTACTTACATCTACCCAATACCTAAGGGAGTTTGCTTAGGACCGAACGCGTAGGTGAATCCTGTGAAGTTATTGCAAACTTCATGTATATTACAAATTAAACATATAAGTATTAGCTACGTAGGTACACGTCAAAATCTTAATATAGTACACTACATAGATTATTAAACAAATAAACACTACCTAACATTGTACATATACTTCCCGTTTCTAAATATTAAAATGAATCCACCTTCCACCTTCTCTCCACTCTCTTCATTCGTTACTAGCATCTACCTTCACTCGTTATTATTTAAATTAAATTTATAGACGCACCGTAATTAATTAGTTTAATTAATATTTATTTCCCGAAAAATATGTAACCAAATAATACAAAAGTCGGCTTTACTCCATAAATAATTTTCTACCAGTGAACCTTAAGGCAAAGCAGATGAGCTCATAAGGGTTTTCTAAAATAACTTTCACTGGTGCCCACCAGTGGTATAAAATTTTACATCCAAAATTAATCATTTATTTCTCACGCACTGTACTTGCAGTTAAGGACAACAGCTTTACATAAAATGTAAACGGACATGCTAGCGAAATAAATGGCAGCATTGAGACGAAAAGATGGATTTTCGTCTCAATGTCACAATTTTTCAAGGATGCTGCTGCCCATCCCCTGTGGTCTTGGTCATAGTTTTATATCCGCATACCAAGCGCGGCGATTATGGCATTTACCCCCCCCCCCCCCCCCCCCCCCATAAAATTGGGGGAGGCCTATTTCCAGCAGTGGACGTGCTTCGGCTGATATGGTGGTGATGGTGGTCACAATTCTTGGTACTAACCCTAGGGCTAGTACCAAAAATTGTAACTATTACATTTGTAACGATATCTCCGTCTCTAAAACTCTTGCACTGAGCTAAATATAGATATAGTGTAACATCAATATGTGGGGTAATTAATTAATTACGCAACGTTTAGAAGCGTGCGTAAGGTAGTTATATATGTTTATTTATTTATTGTTTATTAAGAAACAAAACGGTCTTATAAATTTAAGACAAAACAGAAGTTCATATATCTATGTATTATTTTAATTTAGACCTACAGTTTCCTTAATTAAATGAAGGACATTAACCACTTATTAACACACACATACATTATGTGTCAGTATTTAAGTATTCGTATTCATTAGCACTCTTGACATATAGAAATCTATTAATGTTTTATTCCATAGTAAAAATGGCAGTTATGTAGTTCGAAAAGTTACGTGATTACAATGCTGCTAGTTGATTATGTAACGTGTAAAACTTACGTCAGGGAGATCTGTCAGTTTTAGTATGGAAACTGTGAAATAGATCAACCCCTTGCACTTAGCACGGACGCAAACGTTACGTAGGTACTCGCCCCTCAGATGGCAGCTCCTGACGTAGTTCAGGCACCTGTCACAGTGCTTATATTTTTGAAAATGTTTTTAATGTTATTTTGCTCTCATTATTACCAAAGAGGACTTTCAATTCGAATTCATGTTTTATTTTGAACTGCATGCTTAAATAACTCAAACAGTAACCATATTTAATTAAACCGGCTATGGAAAGAAACGCGTTGGGCAAAAACTATAAACTCTAATTCCAAAGTTAGTTACGAGCGGCTGCTCTATTTGCGGTACAATAAAACTATTTAAAACGAACCACAAATCTCTCGATCTCGTTAAAAGTTTACATTTCCAGGCTAGACAAATATGCCTTTAAGCGAAGTGAAAAAGAAACACGTGGAAGTAGTAATTTAAATACGAGCTGTATACGAGTTATTTTACCGAGTTCGTTGCGTTCTTATATAAGCACCTCGTTTAGAATAAGCCGTCTTATCACACTGGGTCTTACCTATTACTGGTTCTACCTTCTAACTATCGTATAAATTCATTGCTTCGATCTTTTATATCGACTTCTTAGTTATTTTGTCATGTTTTTATTCTGTTACACTATATTTACAAGACAACACAGAAATCAAAGAAAGATAAAAAAATAAAAAGTGCAGTCGAAAACGTTAATATCTGTAGAAAACAAAACTGTAATAGTAAATTACGATACAAGTGCAGAAAACAGGAAATTCGCAACGAGTGGTGATAAATTGAAACGCGACCGAAGGGAGTGTTTTAAATCGACACGAGTTGCGAATTACCTGTTCGCACGTGTAACGTACAACGTTTTACAGTACATATGGCTCTTTAAAGTTTCGACATTTGCACGTAATCTGCTTATTACCGCACTCGTGCGGTAATATAGCACCATATGTACTGTAAAGGTATTTACAGGCCTTAACTTTATTTCAATTATAATAGAGTCATCATCCTCCTAGCGTTATTCCCAGTCAAGTTACATCCTGAAGGATGCCTGGGGTCCGCTACCTAATCCCAAGAGTTGGCGTAGGCACTAGTTTTTACGGAAGCGACTGCCATCTGACCTTCCAACCCGAGGGGGAAACTAGACCTTATTGGGATTAGGCTTGTCAAGTGAGTGGGCAACTTGACTGTTAGAAGTTCTCAAGCTGTCCGCAGGCCTCTAACTTGGCTTAAAGATTGCTATCATAGACAGCAACCGGGATCAACAGCTTAACGTAACTTCCAAAGCACGGGAGCGCTCAGTTAGTAACCACACAAAGCGGTCACCCATCCAAGGACTGACCTTTTTTTTGTTAACGGTGTGGAAATGCGTTACGCATACCCCCCAGGCTGGGAAACTTTATTGGGGGCTATGTGCGACTCTCTTCTCCCGCACCATTTCTGAGCGAAATGGAGGGGAGAAGCCTACCCACTAAAACCACACCAGCGTTTCCCCTCTTGGCCGTGAATGGGGGCGCCATGGGATCGCGAACATTCTACCACGACGCCCCCCGGCCGTTCCAGCCGAATTTAAGCTGGGGCATCCGCGCCGATGTAGGGGAAGGTTAGAATTTAGCTTTCCCCTCAGACGTGTAGGACCGTACAAGGTGGGATTCCAGCCCACTGGCCTAAGGGGATTACAGAATTGCCGAAGCAAAGCCTGCACGTCTCCTACCCCTCCGTCTTCGCCGGAGATCCCTCCCTGCCAGTCCGATCGCTCTTGCCATATTACACCGTTCCGTCTGCACACCTCTAAAGTATGTTGAGCCGTGTCAGCCGGGTCGCCACATTTATGGCAACTCGGGCTCGGCTCCCTTCCTATCTTATGCAGGTAACGACCGAAACAGCCATGTCCGGTCATTACCTGCGTAACTCTATAAGTGAGGACTCCATGTTTCCTTCCTAGCCATCCCTCAAGTGACGGGAGGAGCGCCTCTATCGTGCGGGTTCCATACGAGGACTACTCTAAGTCTCTTCTCCAGCGCTCCTTTAATCTGTCTGCAGCAAAGCGCTGCGCCCGTTCCGCTTCCTCAGGGTCCAGCCGCTCCCCGCGATCCAAGGACTGACCTCGCCCGACATTGCTTAACCTCGCATACCGCACGCGGTACGCGGGCGCCGCTGGGCCACGAACGCTCCCAATTATAATAGAGTCAAATCATATATATATATATACATTATGTGTTAGTATTTAAGTATTCGTATTCATTAGCACTCTTGACATATAGAAATCTATTAATGTTTTATTCCATAGTAAAAATGGCAGTTATGTAGTTCGAAAAGTTACGTGATTACAATGCTGCTAGTTGATTATGTAACGTGTAAAACTTACGTCAGGGAGATCTGTCAGTTTTAGTATGGAAACTGTGAAATAGATCAACCCCTTGCACTTAGCACGGACGCAAACGTTACGTAGGTTCGTAGGTTCGTTTGGTATATATATATATTTTATATCAATGTTAATGTCGCAGATGGTATATTGTATCTAAAACCTAACGTTAAAACCTCAACAATATCCAACAATTCAACACTACAGAAAGCAATTAGGCTAACATATTACACGCCCATTTTACATACTGATTTTGCTCGGATGCAGTTAAATAAAAGCTCTCGATGTGGAAAAGAGTATCATTCAATGTCTAGACTCACTTGGCTCCTAGGGGACGCCTCCGACGGCGATCCTCCCTCAGGTAAATAAATTAATGCTACTTGCTTATTTTTAAATTCGTAGTCCCCGATCTTGTTAAATAGGTAGCCTATTCAAATTGATTGGTGTTGGAGTTTTGAGATAGACAAAGGAAGGACATGTTTAGCGCAAATGTGGTAATTAATATTTATTCAACCGAAAGTAAATCCATAAATTATAAACTTTTAGAAGGCTGCCTACTAGAAATATGTTGCAATAGATACATAAAATAAATAAATATTAAGGGACATTTTATACACAAATCGAACCAGTCCCATAGTAAGCTCTATAAGGCTTGCAATTCCTTAATAGTTTCCGATTATTTTGTACAATTAGATAATAGTGCGAAAACTAAGTCATAATGCATGTTTTCCGTGTGCAATTGCTACTGCTTCTCAAATAAATGATCAATCATTTGCTTCTTCAATATTTACCACCATGTTGGACGACAACACCATTGTCATTACACCAGAGGGCAGGATGCGTCGTGTACCTACACAGCAAGATACCGTTAGGGCAGCCTTTTGTCCAACAAAAAACGCTTTTGGGTACACCGACACCCCCGAAAACCGGCAAAAAAGTAAAACAGAAAGGAGCACAAATTAGGATTTCGGAATGTTACAGACAACGTGAGCTTTCGACTGTTTGTTCCCAATTGTAAATTTATGGTGATAGACAATAGCTGATCCTTTATGTGAATCGGTTGCAAACGGTCATTTACACACTAAAAATGTCGTAAATATTGAACTTAATGGTTTGTTGACACATCGCATGTGTTCGACATTTTTTTCTGCTACTTATACTGTTCAATGTGAAGTTATGTTGACAAAATATTGAAGGAACGTGTATTGAACACTAATGAAGGGCTGGCGGATAGTTTTAAAAGAAATTAGGATTATTTTAAAAGCTAGGAGTCAAGTTGAACTGTTTATAATAAGAAGATTGGTCTTCGATTTGACAACTCTTAGAATCACGAATAGTCTCACCTATAGGTAATGCAGGTAATCTTAGTGTACCACTTTGTTTTCTAGATTTTCAATCGTCCTTATTTCGTTTCGTACTATTGTGCTATTTGCGTCACGTATTTTATAGTACTGATTAGTAATTTATTGGTTATCCTCGCTGTTGCACAGTTAGACCAAAAAATCAAGTTGTGAGTTAATCAGTAATCACCACCAAAAAACCGCCAATAAACCATAATCCCTCGCGATAATTCATGTTGTTTGTTTGTTTATATTAGTTGTTCAAGGACAAAGTACCTGGATTTATAGCCAGTTTATTGATACATGCGTTTATCAACATATGTATGATATACAACGTCGCTGAAACGAGAAAAAAGTGAGATATTGCATACCTGTGTCCTTCCTTAGCAATGTTTATTTACACCTTAAGAATGTAAAATTGCACCTAACAGCCACGTTACCCTGCCGATAATTAGCAACGCGATAACATTCACACGTGGTTAAACATCGCCACCGCAAAGCGTTACGCTGAAAAACCTCATAAAATGACAAGTTATAATTTAAAATGTAAATGAACTACGCGTAATGAATGAGGATGGCAGATAGTATCGACGGGATAAGTCGGAGCGTGGGAAGGCACTTGAATGAAGCCAAGTACCGCAGAAAGGGGCTGGAATATTCTACAAAGGTCTTTTAATTTGGATGTGTAGTAAAAAACGTTTACCTGCTGATAAATAGCGGAAAGGACCATTGCCACGTGCGGAGCATCTCGCAGCTTGTGCTACCATTACGGGGACACCTAGAGAAGAAACATCATAAGAGGATATGAAGCCAATATCTAGTTAGTACCTTTTTGTTTCGAATGGTAGAATCGTGCGCTTGCGCTGCCTCCGAACCACATGCATACCTACCGTAATCATGCTTATACACAATAAATATGAAATATGATCATTTAACACACGTTTTTCATGAAGTAGTTTTTTATTATTTTTTAATAAACTTGTGATGTTGGTCAATTTTTGTAATTATTTATTTTTCCCATTAAAGGCTGAATTATTTTAAGCCTCGGAATTGAAATTTTTTATGTCGGTTAAGGCTATGCATTTTTATACTTTTCCACATAAGAAGTGGTGCCATATGGTACCGCTAGGTGTAATGGGTGTTAGTGTAGCGAACTGTTTGAAAATATAGGTATGTCGTTATCGACGAATCCTGCTCAAAGCAGTAAATTATCCAAATTTTTCCCTTTAATTTATATTTAAAATTTTCTTTAACAGATAACAGACAGAGACAGAACCCAAATATTAATTAGTTATTTCCTAGTTAGTTATTTCGCTTATCCCAGACGGTTCTTGCGCAGCGCGCGGCGAAAGTAGTCAAAAGGTAGCGGTCGGAAAACGGGCAGCAGGAACCTAACCCGCTCCCCGTCCGCTAATGACATACTTAAAATTATTAGAGTTGGCCGAATTGTGTCAAAGTAATCCGTACAAAATGCTATTTCGCATGTAAGAAGATTCGAACTCCAATAACAGTTTCGTAAAATATCGGCTAGCACAAAAGATCTCAACAATATCCTACTAATATTATAAACGCGAAAGTTTGTAAGTATGGATGGATGTTTGTTACTCTTTCACGTAAAAACTACTGAATGGATTTTAATAAAACTTTACAATAATATAGCTTATACATCAGAACAACACATAGGCTACAATTTATAAAGATATTGTGTGAATTGTCCAAATACTAATCCTGCGCAGAAGAAGTTGCGGGCACCAGCTAGTGTCTACTCTACTATACACGCTCACTCTCATAAGCTGCGCGCCACGCAGCAGAGGCAGGCAAAGGCGTACAATGAAAAATATCGCGTTATTTGAAACGCCATTCCGAGGGTAGGAAAGATAATTGATTTCCAAGTATATGATTCTTGACTATACAAAAAATGCCATACGATTAAATAAAATAAATAAATAAATATTGGGGGACAGTCGTACACAAATCGACCCAGTCCCAAACTAAGCAAAGCTTGTACTATGGGTACTAGACAACGACAACTTATATAAATAAATACATACTTAAATACATAGGAAACATCCAAGACTCAGGAACAATATTTGTAGTAAATGCACAAATAATGCCCTGCTGGGATTCGAACCCGGGACCTCCGACTTCATAGGCAGGGTCAACTAAGCCAAAGTAGCCGTGGATTATTATTATTATTTGACTATATAATAGTCTCTGTGACTAGAGCCGCAACATGATTGCTTAATAATTATTTTCTGGATAAAAAAAATCCAAAGATGGGTCTCTATTTTCCTCTTTTTCATCCTACTCAAATAATACATTGTTAAACGACACAACCAAGAAAAATTATGGAATTTTATCTCAGCTTAACTCTCACAGGAAATATGAGTAAAAAAACTTTAAAGTTAATATTTTATCGAAATTTGTCCAAAGAAGCCGTTATCGAAGAGTGGTGCATCTCATGCGTACACAGAGGAGCGAGGTTTACGAAAAGGGGATTATTAAACGTTTCAAAAATGGTTCTGAAATTCTCAATCGTATCTGGGCTCATATTTGTTTCATTTTCTGTTCTAGAACACTCAATCATATCTGATTTGGGTCATATTTGTTCATTATTTTCTGTTCTGAAACGCTCATTCGTATCTGGGTCATATTTGTTTCTGTTCTAATGCCCACAATCTGGGGTCTGGGGATCATATTTGTTACGTTTTCTGTTCTAAAACGATCTATCGTATCTGGGTCAAAAATGTTTCTGTTCTGAATAAAACTCTCAATAATTCCCTACTTTTACCGAATGAGGCATCCCCTTAAACGATAAGCGTATAGAATCCGTAGTCTACGTAAGCGTATCACCAGCATACGCAGCGTTGTTTTGTTATGTGTCCCAAACACTTATCTGCGTCATTTTAAACCAAACATTTGTTACCTAAGTGCCAATTCTCTTGTAAATTATTGTCGCTCCTTGCCATTTGCATGTTTAGCACGTGACACTTCTGATTTGTGCCAACATCATTACCTGTTTAGTGATTATTGCGGTTCTCGCCTTTTTAGGCTATTGAGAGATGAAGTTTCGATAAAAGTTTGATTAATTTCATTGACCTTTGAGATAAATAGGATAATCTTTAGATTTGCGAACAGTCTCCATTAAAATATTTATTTATTACAAACGTTTATATGGCATTACAGTTAACCCAAAGCGCCATGAAACTTAAGCTTATAAAATATCTATTTAGGCGACGAAACGGCGTACATATCTCTTCAGGGATCTCAATAATATCAGAACTCTTTGGTAATACAGTCGTGGTCCAGATATTTCGGAGAGAAGCCCCCGGAAAATCCAGAATTTGATTTGCCATAGCACTAGTGTTTGCCATGATCATCATTTATAATTAAAGTGGTTTTCTGTGAAACCGTAAACTTTCAGGATTATTTAAATATACTTTGTATAGCGCCCTATTCTTTGGTCTGGTTAAGCTTATTTTATAAGTTATAACAATCTAAAAGTGTTTATAGTTTTTGACAAAAACGTCTTAGGTAGGGCAAATGGTTTTAATAGCAAACGTTACATTTCAGCCAGTAAAATTACGGATTTCATTAGTTAATCATTTCGGGGCACTTTGTTCGCTCCGATTCTCATGGTGAGGGTGATATATATAAAGGTTCATTGCGCAGGGATGACCCGTCTATGTATCGCCTATGTATTACGAAAAGCGTGTTTTATGTTTACAATGAATTCATTGTTTGGAAAATAACTAAGAATAGCGTACTCCTATTTTAAAAGCCGGCAACGCACTTACAAACCCTCTGGTGTTGCGGGTATCCATGGGCGGTAATAATCGCCTACCATCAGGTGATTCGTCTACCCGTTTGCTTCCTTTTTTATAAAAAAAAACCTCTGATACTGTCGATGCCTTATTAACTTCTAAGAAACTGGACTTGTGAAATGAGTAAACAGTGACCTGATTACCAATGTTGCTATTTTTTTTGCATTTAAATTATTAGAGACGAATATGACAACAACAAACAAATAAAACATAATTAAAATGGCAAGACGGTAACCTAATTGATATTATAATGAGGCTTCTATAAAAAAAACATCTTCATTTTCTTCAAAATTAGAGAAAATACCAGGCCTACGCAGAAAAGGTCGGGGTGGTAGAATTTTGGTTGTATTAGAAAGAAAAATATCGTAAGCGCGGCGGATAGGTACCGAGCGGCGAAATGAGTTGCCCTCAGTCTGTCTGCAAGGGTGTGAGGCGCTCGAGATCGGAGGCGGGCGCGACCGAAAGGAGACGGCGGAGTTTTACTTGAAAATGGAAATGCTATAATTGCAGGCTAAATAATATTATAAGTCTGAAGCAACTAATCAATCATCTTATGAAAGTTTTGGAGCTCCAATTACAGGTGTTTAAGTCTAGATTCAAACATTGCGCTGTATTTTTAAATAGCCAATAATTTGTCCCACTGTTGGTCCAAGGCCTCCTCTCTTTTCCGCCACTGGTCTCTGGAGCTCCAACACTTTCATAAGATGATTGATTAGTTGCTTCAGACTTAGAATATTATTAAGCTTGCAATTATACATATTTCAATTAATTATTACCAACAAAATTTCAAGTAGATTGAAATGAAATTAGTCATATTTGCTATGTAATTTTGTTAACAATTACTTAATTAGGTATGAGATGGATCTAGTCTGATGCTTGATGGAACCAAGCAACGCCGTCAAAGTTAAGGCTCGTTACAATGAGTGGTTAAGTCAAAGTTATTAATTCTTCAAGTTAGGCATATTATATGCACTTATAAATGTCAATAAATGGACGGTTGATGACGAAGCAAATAAACTACGTTGAACAATAAAATCTCGTTTACTATTTGTAGGTTGCAAGTATGTTATTTATTTTACTAGTTTAACGGCCGTCTATTGCCTATTCCTGTCCTGTCCTGTAACTATGGTTATAATTATAACAAACTTCTCCCGGGTTTGTCATGGCCAAAATTGACACATGTCAACCTGCACTTTTTACCACACTATCGATTTCTTACCTCGCCTTACCCGCCTTCGTTCATCACTTGCGGTCGTGAGCAGAGACGCCCAGTGGATGGGTCTCTCCCGCTCAGCCATAAATCTTGGGACCCTCGGCCGCCACCCGGAATCTCGCCGAAAACATCTATAAATACCCTCCTGCCTCCTTTTCAGGAAATATTAACAGAGACTAGAATCGAATGACAAAGTCAGGAGTTCGCACTGCGACGCGTTGTGGCTCGCTTGTTTAAATTGAGCTGAGCATTAAGATAATCGAAGATATAACATGATGATGATGTAGATATAACATGTATAATAATGCGACATTACTGCCATTAGTCTAGTTCATAATCGTGTTAATGTCGGGCAAACAGCTTCCCTTGCTTGCTTCCCCAACTATTACGAGTATATCTAATTGCGAGAGAAATAAATGATTCATGCGTCATATATAAAATATACGCAATTGGGTACTTGCCACATATCAAAATTTATACCATGGTGTTACAATACTAACAGTAAAATATCAAAATATTGCAATAAATTGCAAATTATTAAAGTTTAATTAAGATTACAAAAAGGCAATATGAGACCTCAAAATACTAAAAATTTCGTTTTGTTTGTTCTTTGTTATTGTTCAAGAGTAAATTAAAAGATACCGAATGAAAAATTATGTAAAATTATAAAACAATGGTCCTACAGTTTGTACTACCTAAACGCAATATTTTACGACCAAATTATTATATTGGTGGGCTCACCATGCGATGACGATGTACCTATAGCTGATGTTGCATGTGCAACATTGTCTCTTTCAACCGATTGAGTGGGTTTGACTTGAGATTTGGTTGTATTAGTGTCAATTTTTGGCTGCAGTAAAGAATGATTTTGCGCTTACAAATTCAGCATCTCGTGGATTGGTGACATGAATAAATCTTTTCACCTAAACCTAAACAATTAAAGCAGAAATTACTAGACTGGATGAAATCACGTCGGGCATCAACATCGATTTTTGCAAAACCTTTATTTACAATTTCATAATTTGTGCCTTTCGGAACATAGGCATAAGAAACCTCAGTACCATGAAGCGCTTTGGGGTTATTGTTGATTTGCATATGTGGGTCTCTCTGGGATAAAGCTTATTTTGGAATATTTGCCATCAAAACATCCTAATGCCTAGCTTCTAAAAACTCCTGAAGGTATTTTAGGGTGAGCAAATAATCAAAAGACTCGCCGACTTCCGCAGCTTCCTAGTCTCATTGTCTAATTTGGGACACACGATATGAATGACAATTATGTCCCATGCAGTTGCATCGATGCCTAAGTTCCGCAATCCATCTAAATACTCATTGATACCTATAAGTAGTGTCCAGCATTTCCGTGAGCGCGCTCCCTGACTCCGTCGTAACTTCTTACCAAGCGCTATAATAATATAGCGCTTTTCTAATTGTTCCCAGCATGCGCTATAATTATCTTGCGTGATCTAGACGTCGTGACGCAGAAGCTGTTCAGCTTCGCCAACTAAATAACGTTTTAGGTAGTGCAATTTTGAACATCATCATGATTTTGTTCTTATGTGATCAAATCTCAAAAGCTAGTCCACTTAGAATAGTTTCCGGAAAATGTAGGAATCGAAATCTTCGGCAAACGTACCAGCTCTGAATTACCCTCGACAGTGGTAGACTCGCTGTTCTTTGAAGGGCTCGCCACATTCAGTTTTCTTAAAGCGGCCTTTAACTCCGACTTATCCAAGAACAACTCTTCAACACTCTTCAGTTACATAGACGCTGGAATTTTAAGTCCAATTCTTTAAATATTTTCTATCTTTGACAGTTGCATTAAGTAATCATTAAAAGTAATCACATTTGTTACTTCACTACGTCACACACATCCATTTACGCACACGCTGCTACTCTTCTCTGTCGACGTCACGGTGACGTCACGATACGCTGCTCCGAAACACAGGCTCTTCTGCCTTAATACCGCATCTTGGTAGCAATCCTCTACCGTGCTGGTGGCCGTCGACCCGAAGCGCTCGCCAAATCCTTAAACCGAACTTAATTCGGTTCGAAGGACCAATGAATAACTGGGTCCCAAAATGATACTTATTATAAACTTGTGGTTATTATACAAACCAATATATTCACTTTCGAGTATCTTCTGCACCCTCCTGGGCGCTGGGAGGCTCCTCCTGCGCTGGGCGCTTTGGGAGCTATGGCAGATCACGTCACGGCTCATTTCATCATGTCATTTGGGGGACGGCAGATGCAGCTGTTGATGTCACTGTGCGGTCTCTCGGCCTGGGGGCCCGCTACGACGTCTGGTGCTGGTGAATCTCGTGCGGCTGATGCCCTTATGTACAATCTAAAATAAACATATTAGTGACCTTAGTCGTCGATGGTGAGCAACTCCCTGGGCAATGCCCGAGATCTGCGTTCTGGAGGGCGGGCATGCTGTGGGGCGATGCCCTGTGGACGTGGCTGGAGTTGTCCGCTCGGCGGGAGTTGCTTTCCGGAAAATTCTTAGGACCGCGATTCAGCGTTTGGTACAGCGACATCTTCTCACAAATTGGGTAAACATAAAATCATAAAAGTACATGATGCAAATGACAGTTAGACAGGCGTATTGTGTATGTAGCTGTAAAGCTTAATTGCCTTAGAGGTATTTTAAGAAGATATTACTTTATGCACAAGAGTATAAAATGGCATCCTTCACTCGATAAAGAACAACTTTATGAGCATGAGAAGTGGAAAGGAAATAGTAGACCCGTCATCCACTTTTCACGACATATTTGAACTACTTAAAGAAAACTGCATTGATTGACAGCATCGATACGCATCTTCTGACACGTGTAGTTTGTGTAATCTCAACAGTGCAAAAGCACTGTTCCATGTACTTTTGGATTTTGGATATAGCGACAGGAAAATGACCGAGAGTACTCTTCCGAACTACCCTGTCAAAACAAATGTGCTAAACAAAACTATTATCCTTGACGGCCTGTTTAGCCTAGTTGGTAGTGACTCTGCCCCCGAAGCTAGAGGTCCCGGGTTCGAATCCCGGCCAGGGCATTTATTTGTGCATTTTTCACGGATATTTGATCTTGGGTCTTGGATGTTTTCTATGTATTTAAGTATGTATTTATCTATATAAGTATGAATGTCGTCGTCTAGTACCCATAGTACAAGCTTTGCTTAGTTTGGGACTAGGTCGATTTGTGTAAGATTGTCCCCCAATATTTACTTATATTTACTTTACTTAAAACAATATTCGAATCGCTTACCTTGGTCCTAGCGAATCACATGGGCATGACGAAAGCACTATCCTTGATACGCATAACATAACACGTTTATCGACGGTTCAATGATATGCTATATTTACTACGTACCTACAACGAGGCTATTTGCGTTCAAGCTTATCTAGGAAAATGTATATTTATACAACAACCTTGGTTACTCTCACAGATTTCTCTCAACTGGTGACTTGATCTGAGTTTAACGTAGCTTTTCGGGAAAGGGAAACACCGTGAGGAAACTTCATCTGCGAAGAATTTCAAAGGTGTATTAAATTTATTTATTTATTTGAATCAGGCGACAAAGGTCCGTATTAACATATACCTTATAGCCTAGCATAGGTACATAACATAAATACAAACAACAAAATTATTATATGTGAAGTCCCCAATCTTCAACTGATGCCCGTTCCCTGTGATCTACGAGAGGACGGCTGCGCCCAAAAGTGGGACGTATATATATGATCGTCAACCTTACTGAACCTACGTTCAGTAGGTTGACGATCATTATCATGATGACGAAGATGATGATCATCTACTTATACCTATACTTACAGGAGAACGTGTCGACATGTTTGTACACTTGTAAGTAGACTAAACGGTTACGTAAACCAAAAACCCAGTTGACTTATCATTTTTCCAAAGCCTTATCTACCACGCACATCAATATTCTGTGAAACAATACACAAGCTTCCAATTGCGCAAACGAGGAAACTGAACGCAAATAAGTCGGCATACGTCATCGTTTCGCAATACCTAAACAGGATGGGTGACGATATAACTCGCGTCACTCGTTCTTCACAAGGATCTCCTTCTATTCGGAAATAAGTATTTCCAAAGAAAAGAACACTCATACTCTTAGAAGCAACCCCTTATTATTTAGGAACTGTATGCGTGTGGAGTAATAGTTTAGTCGTATTATTCTACAAATGAGGATTGTTTGATCCTGTGATCAAGACTGTATAGAAGTTTCCTTTTTCTTTAATGTGTAGGTATACATTTTCATAGGCACGCATATAGACTAAAATAAGGAAAAAATGCTGCTGTATAATTAGGTCCTGGTTTCGCAATAAGACTTCGTCATACGTACCATTACACAATAGGACTTTAAACATTCTGTAGTTTAGTGCAATAGTGTATGTTGTAGGTTTCATCGCCAACAAACTACTAAGTTTGGCGAAATTATGTAGTTAAGGTACACGTATTTTATATTTCCATGTTACTAATAAAAAAAAAATAACCAGTTACTTTGAACGTCGATTTTTATTCTGTGGTACAGTAATCGTTCCAGTACTCGACACTGCCCCAATAGTTGACACCACAATCTTACGTCAAACAATAGTTGTCAACTATTGGGTACCAATATATAGATGTCACCATAAGGACTTCTTACTTGCTAGATAAGTAGACACGTATCGATAATTTTTGAGGGACGTATTAAGTGAGTAATAATTAGGGCTATAACGTTAGAACAAAATAGATTTTAAACGATATTATAGGGAATCCCCCTTCTGACCCGGGTATGTCCTAAAACTACGACCAAGACCACCGGGGAATGGGCATTCCTAGAGTGCGGTGGAGATACTGCGATCGCCAACCCGCATGCCAAGCGTGGCGATTATGGCATTTACCCCCCATGAAATTGGGGGAGGCCTATGTCCAGCAGTGGACGTCCTAGGGCTGATATGGTGGTGGTGGTGGTATAGGGAATCTCTTTTTGAGATTCACTCATAGACAAATGTCGATAGTCAGTTTTGTCACTGTGAAACGAAGGGCTGACGAATCGAGTGTTGTATTATTCACTTAATACGTTTTGGACTACTATTATTCAATGAGATATAATTGATCTAGTGTATCATTTTTAAAAAGAGTATTATTTATCAGAGTGAAGCAAAGGGCTGACGAACTAAGTTTTTGTCCCACACAGTAGTCAGTTCTCGGGTGGGCACACTCGACCTACTCGTATGCTCGATGCGGGAAGTCACTAGCTCGCTCCGCTCACAACCTCATGCTCTGTTTTTGTTCTCGTGCTCTCGTTCTCATCTCATGCCATTCAAGACCTCCTTCGCGACCTACTGGCTCCATGATTAAGGGTAAGTTGCATTACTCGTAAGGGTAAGGTACAATCAGATTTTAACGAACTTAGTTGGAGGATTCAACTCTTTCGTATCACTTGCTTGAAAATATGCGTGGATATTTTTTACTGTGGTAACAGTTTTTGTGGTTGATTTTTCATAAAATTTGCGATAGTTGCTAGTTAAAACCTACCAAAATACAGTATCACACCAATGACTGTGGTTTACGTTGTAAAACTACTGACACGTGTATCTTACGTAACTTGATGTGATGAACAACATCGAAAGGCAAACAAACGACCAAATTACAATAAAAATAAAAAAGAACGAAGGTTGTTTAAATATGTCCGCCCCGACGTCCTGATTGGCGGTACGATATGAGAAAACTGTCAGTGTCAACTGTCAGTTAAGAGATATTTGTGTTGATCGCACATAGTAACTAATTGCCAGTCGATGGAAACAGGTCTACTGTCTGTGGGTTTGGCTCGTTCAGGGACATGAATTGGGTCTTTGCAACAGTCAACTTTAGACCACCGGCTTGTAATCAGTGTTTCTATACCAAAAGCGCTTCTTGTAACTCAAGGCGGCTTTCGGTAAAAATAGCGACAACGTCAGCGTAAGTAAATCACCATGCTGCTGAATTTTGCGCTGCCTCGGCGAGTCAGTCCATGACCAAGCAAAACAGAAAGGGCTCAATACGGAGCCTTGGTGAACGCCTTCTGCGACTGCTATCGGTTGTGTCTCACTCACCACAGTCCACACCATTGATCGTGTACTTCTCTACATGACGGTTATGATTTTTACATATTGTTCGGGGACATTCTTCTTACGAAGACTAAGTTAGATCGTATCCCTTGAGACCCAATCAAATGCCTTTTCCCTGTCCTTAAATGTAATGAACAATGGTCGTATTATGATATTCCTCAGCGATTATACAAACATAGGATCGGTGGCAGATAAGCCTAAGCCCGGAAGTAGCGAAGTCATAATGATTCTTATATAGTGCGCACTCGGACCTCAGTCTGCTAACATCACTCGCTCACAAATCTTCATAGTATGTCTTAAAGTCTTGATCGCGGTAGTTGTTGCACTCGTACTTACTTGCTACCATTTCCCTTGTGAATTGTAGCTATGGTGCTCAACCTCCATGCCTCTGGCATTTTTAAAGAGACCATCACACGGTTAAAGAGGTTGGTTACCAGTGCGATTACTCGCTTTTTAAACATTTCCACGCTTTGCACACGTTTGGCAAACTTGAAGTTGCGCTTTTGGCTTTCTTTAGTTGTTTACGTGTAAATCTTTCATTCAAAAATAAATTTGTTCATGCGACAATTCTATTCTATCATTAATTAATTCACAGCTATAAAAAGGAAATAAAATAATTCATCTTATTCGCAAATGTATCTTGTTCTTCGAATGTGGTTTTATGAATAATATTCTCTGGAAAACGAATCATTATCAGATTTTATGTAAATATTTTGTTAATTCTGAGTAGGTAGTTCTAGGTCAAAGGTAAGTTCATAGCTCCTAATGACTTACTCAGGTTATCTTAATAGTCGTATGTTAAGAATGATTTCATCATCATCATCGTCATTATGTCAACCAAAAGACGTGCACTGCTGGACAAAGGCCTCCCCGAAGGATACCCGCGATCTTGAGCAGATCGTCGGTGACCTTCGACCACACTTCGTCTTCCGGTGCGTGGTCGTCACTCAAAAACCTTTCTGCTCCAATGGCCATTAAATAATTCATAATTAAGAAGTAAAATAGGTCATCTGCTCATCATCAAGTTCCTTCCACGTGACGAAATTTGTGGTTTCCAAGAACAAATGCATGTATTCTTGCTATAGAATATACCAGAGTTGCCATGCATGCTTATCACCCCTGAGGAGGTCACTCAATTGCTTCTGAATTTCATATGTATATAAAAAAACCGGCCAAGTGCGTGTCGGGTATAGCACAGAGAAGGGTTCCGTACCGACACCTCCTAATCTACATTTAAAACCACTATACAATACAGTAAATCAAAAAAGGTCGTATCTTCATAGGGAAGTCACGGCAATTACGCGCTTTTGTTTGGGCAAGACAGTTTTTCAGCAATTACTCAAAAACCGTTAAACCTATCTTGTTCAAACCAAAAATCGTTGAAAGTACATGTTTATAATTGTACATCATCTTGATTTTTTTCAGAATTTTTAACTTCATAGTTTGGAAATAAGAGGGGGGGGGGACCACTTTTTACGACTTTGACAGCTAATATCTCACCAACGGTTGACTTAAATGGAAAAGTTTTATAAATACCTCTATGTCATTTTTGAAGGCCTATCCATTGATACCCATACCCCACACGCCTATGTGCATTGCTAACAAATTTTTGACCCCCCCTGTTACATATATGGGGTCCCCCCCAGTTTAATATTTTTTTGTAATTTCACATCATATATCTGTAGCGGTTCATAGTATACACCTTCCTACCAAATTTCACCATTGTAGTCTCCGAGTAAATCGGCTGTGACATACGGACGGATGGACGGACGGACGGACGGACGGACGGACGGACAGACACGACGAATCTATAAGGGTTCCGTTTTAGCCATTTTGGCTACGCAACTCTTAAAATTAAACCGGTCAATTGCAAGTCTGACTCACACCAAGGGTTCCGAACAAACTTTGTTTATAAAGGTTTTTTGATAATTAAAAAAAATATCTGGATAGAGATTTCCTCTTTTAATCTTAATTATGTGCGTTTTAGTAAGTTTTCATGGGAAATAAAACATTTTTTTTTTTAATTTCTATACACGCAGCTTTGTTTATCATTTTTTTATGATAGACTGACCAGCGATTGGCCTTAGTCTCACCTGATGGAGAGCGATGACAAGGCCTAAGATGTTGCTCACTGATTCAGTAATAGCCTATTCACTCTTGTCTTGAAGAGACCCAGATTGTATGTATCAGGAAATACAGACGGCGGCAGTAAATTCCAGTCCTTACGAGTAGCTGTTCGCATTAAGAGAGAAGAAGCAAATCGCTTCGTGCGAATAAAAGGTAGGCTGACAACATAAGGATGCAACCGCTTACCGCGTCTGGACGTCCGGTGATGGAAAGGGGAGGGCGGAACTAAGTCATGTAATTCCTGTGCACACTCTCCAAAATGTATCCGATAGAACACAGACAGACAAGCGACTCGACGACGGTGTTCCAAGCTCTGTAACTTAGATACAACCGCCGGATCAGCCTCGAAAAGCCTACGAGCACGGCGCTCTATCGAATCCAAGGCCGCTAACTGATACTTGGCGGAACCGTCCCAAAGGTGGCAGCAGTACTCCATGCACGACCGAACCTGCGCTTGGTACAAGGATAGGAGCTGTTTCTGTGTGAAATACCGCCTCACCTTATACAGGACACCAAGTTTTTTAGCTGCAGTTTTAGCCTTGGATTCGATAGTGGACCCAAAGTTCAAGTTGGAGCTGAGACTCAAACCAAGGAGCTCAAGGTGATCAGTCAGTGGTAGGGATACATTCTGGAAAGTAGGAGTCAAGGTGAAAGCACTCCGTTTCGCAGTGAAAAGGCACGCCTGAGTTTTGGTGGTGTTGAACTCATCATCCTCATCATCCCATTATCATCAGCCTCTATATATCCCACTGCTGGGCACAGGCGCCCTCTCATAGATGACAGAGAATAGGTGGGCATTAGTGCCCACACTAGCCCAGTGCGGATTGGGAACTTCACATACACCCTTGAATTTCTTCGCAGAATTCATAAATGCAGGTTTCCTCACGATGTTTTCCTTCACCGAAAAGCTAACGTTAATAAATACCAAATGATATTCCGTATATAAATTGAAAAAACTCGTTGATGCAAGCCGGGATTCGACCCCCACCGCCGCTTGACTGCCTGATGATTGAACCACTAAGTTATATATTGGTTTCTTGTATCTAGTATTCCTCGAATGGATAGCATATTTAAGTAGTTCCCGATCCCGGGATATTTAGCGATGTCACAGAGAGACAAACGGGCAGAGTTGCGCCATAAGAAGAATGAAGACCAACTTGGAACCTTCCTTCTATTTTTTACTTGTTAAACTCAATAATTTATTTACATAAAACATTAAAAACAGAGAGAAGAACAGTATTAACAACTTCAAATATTTAGAAGAGGTAGGGCACAGCGAAACGTCATCTCGCTCAAATTTGGAGCAACCCAACTGGGGAAGTACCTCCGCCTTACAGAAGACCGCAGCCATAATAGCATCACTACTACTTGCCCATTAGGCAGGTATATGGTATTGTGTTTCTGGTGGTGAGTAAGGTCGCCAGAGCTTCCGAGGATACCTACGCTTTGTTGGGAGTGGGGGACCTGCATATGTCTTTAGATTGACAGCTGGAGACATCTGCGGGTCCCTCGCTCTCAACACAGCAAATCCTAAGTCAATAAAGGGTCGGCAACGCACTTGTGATTCCTCTGGAGTCGCAAGTGTCCATAGGCTACGGTGTCTACTTACCATCAGGCAAGCCGTAAGTTTATTTGCCACCGTCGTAGTATAAAATTAAAAAAACCGCAACACATGCTGTCAGGTGGGTACACCTAATATTAATCAGCAACAGGCTTCTTGACATACCTATCATCATATCGTCATATCATCATCATGTCAGCCGAAGGACGTCCACTACTGGACATAGGTCTCCCCCAAAGACTTCCACATACAATATTAAAAAAAATCGTATGGCATTTATTTTTATTTTCTTCAGGAAGATCTCACATACATTATACACACACAAAAATCAATAGAGCATGCTTCTATTGAGATAGGGTTCAAAATCAGTTATCTTATTTTCTTGATGAACCTCATGTGGTCGATTGCTGGTTTCAGCCGTTTTTGGGGAAACACTAAGTAATGAAAAGGAAATATCTTAACCTGACTTCCTTACTGATAGTAGATGACATTTCATACGATACAACGCGCACGCTACGCACACGCGCACGCGCACGTGCTGCGCAGCTGCGCACGCATTCGGTGTGTCTCGGTTTTTAGTGATAGGCTATTGAAGATGCTTGGAGAGGTCCCTAAGTCTCCAACCATAGCCACCACAGCGGAACGTCTTTTCGCTCATATCTGGAGCAGCCCTACTGCGGAAGTACCTCCACCTTACATAGGACCCAAGCCATATTTAATAACATCACTACCTGATCCTTAGGTAGGTGTGTGGTGTTGTGTTCCTGATGGTGAGTAAGTTCGCCAGAGCTCCCGAGGATTCCTTGTGTTTAGAGTAAGGGACCTGCATACGTCTCTAGCTGTCAACACGCTGAATCCTCAAGTTGATAAAGGTTGGCAACGCGCTTGTGATGACGGGGACTGCTTACCATCAGGCAGGCCGTAAGACTGTTTGCCACTGTCGTAGCATAAAAAAAAAACAGGAAAAAAGTGACAATCCTTTTATTACAAGCATCTATTGGCCACGGCGACCGCCTACATCATTCTGGCCCGTGCGCTTGTTTGCAACCGATGTAGGTTTAAACTGTATGGCTACGCCCCAGTTTACGGCTGCGCATAAGCAAGTGAGCGGAAGTGACCTCGCCGGCGCACGCGCCGCGCCCGGAAGTCCCATCCACTTATGCAGGTCATGGACCCCGCACGTAAGATGCGTCAATAGTAAAGGTACGCTGATGACCTATAAGATCATTTACGTTAATATTTTAAAATATTTATGTTTCTTGATGTAATTTATTACGGATCGGTTGCTCGTCATAAATATCACAAGAACGTGGCCGCTTAGCTAAGAAACAGCCAACATCGAAAATAAATCTATATACTAATCAGCATCACAGCAGCAACTGACCATTGGTAGATCTTATCTCGTAGCAATAAGATTCAAGAATAGTCAATTAAGGCCCTCTAGTCCTGCGAGAGTAGGTATTTAGCGCTGTCCTGGCGGTGCGTGAACAAGCCCGCGCGGACGAAGCGACTGTGAACTCGGATGACCCCGCTAGCTTCATACTGGTCACAGTATAGAAATATAACTGTATTTTGACTTAAGAAATGCATTAATTATGATTAAACTTTAGTATGTCATTGATATCATTTTTTAATAAATAGGTAGTAAATAAATAATTGAAAGTCGAACTTACGGTAGGATCCATTATAATGAAAAAAAAACAGAATTCATAGTACAACCCTGAAATTCGTTATTTAATCTATGAAACCTAAGAACCTAAGAAATATGTCTTATACCTCTCTACTCGATTTGTTTAATAGGTCATGCAATTTTTTATCTATTTGTTTTATATTTATACAGGGTGTTATATTTATTTGTCGTGTGCGTGTCATCGTCATCATCATCATATCAGCTGATGGACGACCACTGCTGGACATAGGCCTCCCCTAAAGAGTGCCACATAAAATACAGACAGAATATTTTTTGGTGGTTTAATTTATTCATCAAAAGTTATTAGCTCTCAAAGCATAAAAAACATTGCGAAGTTTTTACTTTTTTACTATTTATGCGAAAGGTTACCGTATTTTTAAAAAATAAATACCAGAAATGATTTTTACATAAAGATGACAAAAGAATCAATATGGTATATAAAATGATACCAAACTTGCCACGGTAGCTACCTGGAAATGGGTAGATCTTATAAAAGAAGATTAGCTAGAAAGATAGAAAGTGTATAAATTTTAAAAGGGTCGGTAACGCGCATGTGACACCTCTGGAGTTGCAGGCGTCCATAGGCTGCGGTGACCGCTTACCATCAGGCGGGCCGTACGCTTGTTTGCCACTGACGTGGTATTAAAAAAAAGACGGCCGGAATTAATGTGTTGAAGCTCACAGCTTAAAAAAATATTCAAGTGCAAAGCAGTACTCGTAGATCTCTTACTATATCTACAATTTCTGGTAATAAACATTTCATTTATAATTTTACCAACTTTGCTTACATTTCTGGAGGGGTTCAGTTCAGTTGTTATACTGTCATTTTTATACTGTGGCACTATGACCATAATTTATTTGTTAATAATTACGCCTTTTTTCATTCGGGTTTTTATTGCCCTTCTTAAATAATTTGCAACCATTATATAAATTCGTCAAAAACTGCTTGTTTGGTGCACGAAACTGTCGCGGATAAAACTGACACAGGTCCGTTGTCTGTAAGCGCCAGCGCGCGACTGATCGGGCCTGCCGAGCCTCCGCGCTCGCGCATTTCGTAGGTATTTAAACATATTAATTCATACAATCATTTTATCTTTTTAAATTCTGCAAAAATGTCTAGAAATACTGAATGGCTTTAGTTTAGTTCAAAAACTTTATTTAAAACATCAATAGTTTAGTCGTCAGATTGTAAATGCTTTACAAAAAGGAGTAACTTTGGGGTCTCTTTCTATCGAGCGAAGTTTATTAGATCGTGTATCTGAGTGCAACTTTGACTAGACTAGATCCTTAAGTAAAACATAGAATTTTTTCAAATTTTTAAAACCCTTTTTCTACGTTTCGGGTTGTTTTTAGAAAACTCGAAAACGCTAACTCGCTTGACGACCTCCCCTTAACTCCGATGCTTATAGTACTTACGCACTCTGTGACATAATACGCGAACATACATATATGACTATTATGATATGACACGGGAGCAAGAGCGTACCTAGAGATATTTTTGTCACATTAAGAACGTATATACATTGGTATATCTACATACTTCTTGCGATTCAAATGGAAAGGCCTGTGTTTTACGAAATCTCGTAGCTAAATACATATCATCATCATCATCCTCCTAGCGTTATTCCCAGTACAGTTGCATCCTGAAGAATGCCTGGGGTCCGCTACCTAATCCCAAGAATTGGCGTAGGCACTAGTTTTTACGGAAGCGACTGCCATCTGACCTTCCAACCCGAGGGAGAAACCGACCTTATTGGGAATAGGCTTGTCAAGTGAGTGGGCAACTTGACTGTTAGAAGTTCTCAAGCCGCCCGGAGGCCTCTAACTTGGCTTAACGACTGCTATCAAAGACAGCAACCGGGATCAACGGCTTATCGTGCCTTCCAAAGCACGGGAGCGCTCAGTTAGTAACCACTCAAAGCGGTCACCCATCCAAGGACTGACCTCGCCCGACATTGCTTAACCTCGCATACCGCACGCAGTACGCGGGTGCCACTGGGCCACGAGCGCTCGTAGCTAAATACATATATGATTAGAAATTATTATTTAATTTCTACAAGAAAATTGATATGTTTCATGAAATAAACGTAACAGTTTCCTCCTACCTTTGTTGTAACCAACAACCACAGTAGGTAAAACATTGGATGGTCTCAGAGAAAAAAATTAACGGAATTGAAGAATACAACATTTTAGTCAAAGATACTGTGCAACCATAAATGAAGACCCCTGTTTAAGGCAGAGGCGTGGCACGCACTATTATGTGTAACGTTTTGTTTGCGTACAAGTAAATAACCACAGTGATTATTGTTGTTCCATTTCCCTAAGTGCTCGCCATTGAATTTCAATGAAACTGGTTAAAGCAACCAATAACCCCGTTTCTATACTTTCTCGACGCGGTTTTGTGGATCTCGGCGGGCATATCAAGTGGCCCAGTTCTATGGATTGTTAGTGAAAGAAAAGCCCTTTGTCCGCATAATGCGATGAGCATATCTATAAGGTCACAGAGAATCAGAATATTTTATGAGATGCGTGTGGACCATTAACGTTTATTTTGTACTTTAATAATTGCAACAACAACAATACAATACAACTACAACAACACAATTAACACATCACAACAATACATCAATACAATTTTGACAACTTATATGACACAACTATAACAATACAATTTTGTATTCTAATAAGTTTTTATTTACAAAACAATCGATAAAAGGTGCCCAAAACTAAATAGCCTGGGATGTTATTCACAAACCGACACGTCCTCACACTTCACCCGTTTTTATATGGAAACTGTCAAAATTTTACAAATGACATTTTGAAGTTTCCATATAAAATCGGGTGTGTGAGGTGACAGGTGAGGACTGCTTATCGGGAGGACGTGTGTAAATGTGGTCGAGTGGTCCTACCTAACGAGCGTTACAAACTACGTCACCTTCCTCAGCAATACTTACTCAATACAGTAGGTACTGTACTGTGTCGAGATTGTTCGATAAGTCTCCTAGCGGAACCCGTTTTCGCACCTAACACTACGATTTGGCGTAGGCACTAGTTTTACGAAAGCGACTGCCATCTGACCTTCCAAACCTAGAGGGAAAACTAAAAAGTGTCGGGATTAGACCGGTTTCCACTCAATGTTTCGATCCTTCAAGATGGGCTGGTGATACTTATTGCTTGATATCGCAGATAAGAAGCTGTTTCGATAATAGGTATACATGTTATTACCTCAGAAACCAAAAAGAATTGTTAACAATCTTGCACAAATCTACTTAGTCTCAAACTAAGCAAGCCTTGTACTAAGGGTAATATAAGTAGAAATAAAATAAATAAATAAATAAATATAAATATTGGGGGACAATCTTACACAAATCGACCTAGTCCCAAACTAAGCAAAGCTTGTACTATGGGTACTAGACGACGATAAACATACTTATATAGATAAATACATACTTAAATACATAGAAAACATCCAAGACCCAAGAACAAATATCCGTGAAAAATGCACAAATAAATGCCCTGGCCGGGATTCGAACCCGGGACCTCTAGCTTCGGAGGCAGAGTCACTACCAACTAGGCTAAACAGGTCGTCATAGAAAAGTTTATTTGCAAGAATACGTAGGTACAAGATGTTTTATATTATAGCATAGTTACAGTATTCAGCCGAAACAGCATGCAAATTATTATCTATCACAATTTTATCTCCATGTATTCCTTTACGGAGTAAAAAAAATGTTCTTGTAGCCATTTTGTTAGTTTTTTCTTAAATTCTAGACCATGCAATAACTTGATGCTGTCAGGAAGCTTATTAAAAATTTCTATGCAAATGTTGCAGGCGTTCCGTTTGTATATATCCGCACGGCAAGGAGGTACTAGATAACATTAACATTTATTCGTGCACTTCACATAAATAAATGCCCTGACCGGGATTCGGACCCGGGACCACCAGCTTCATAGGCAGGGGCACTACCAACTCGGCTAAAGTGGTCGTCAAATAATTACTTTTAACATTATAGTGGTTACGTGAGCTGTAGACCTCGCCAAAAAAATTTTTTTTTTCATATTAATAAACTTCCAAAACCTGACTCGACAAAAAAAAACTATATAATTATCGAACCTGGTCACAAAGATTCACGTGGACATCTGCCCTCTTATTCACAAACCGACTCATCCTCATCTTTCAACTCGCACCTCACCCGTTTTTGTATGGAAATTGTCGAAATTTGAGAAATGACATTTGACAGTTTCCATATAAAAACGGGTGAGGTGTGAGGTGAGAAGTGTGAGTGAGGACGATATGTTTTGTGAATAACACCCCTGGACATCCGGATATACGAAACCATTTTTGTCGAAACTGAAACGGAGACCTTCGTTTCACTCGGTTGATAAACAAAGCATATTTTCCCTCTTGTACGAGACTCAATTACTCGCATGTAGGTCTTAAGATAAGTGTGCAATATTAGCGTGCAGTAGCAAGGCGCGGACGGCGGCGGCGCCGGCCCGCCGCGCGACCTTATTGCCGTGTTTGCGAGGGACGTGGCCTCAATGCCCACAGGCATCACTTCTACTGTGAATATCATTGTTATCCTAATACTAAGTAGTAACATTATGTAAGTCGCCACAAGAGTTGGTCAATTTACCACTTGAAGAAGCAGCGTCGAATTAGAACGACTATGAAGACGCGAAAATTATGCAGACGATGGTTATCTATTTAAATTCAATTTTTTTTGTTGCTAAATCATTTTGTTTTCATGGTGTTACAGTCACAGAACATGTCCAGAAACATGAACCCTGCAAGGGCATAGCAATCTTATTATACCTAATAATATTATAATTATTCCAAATTATTTACACAAAACGGATTAACTACAAAATTAAAATCATATTAGATTACAATAAAATACAGGATAATGTCACTTATTCCTTATTTAATATAACATGAATGATATGACGAATTGAGCGCATTATGTATTTCAGAACATACATGACATGACACGCTCAAGCTTAAGGAAATCAAAATAGGTAGGAACCTACTACAAGACTTTGCCTACAATTAAGTACATAAACGAACTTCCACGTGCATAGGTTCTTACTTCAAACATTATCCTTAAACTTCTTTATGGTTATCTAAAAACAGCATTCTGGTTAAAATTTGAATCATTACGTTGAATAAAATTATGGGCTATGAAATTTTGTTCAAAAGATTGGATGCCAATTTTCGTTTGAGTAAACAAATGCTTTGTCAGAAAGGCTTTTAGGAAAATCGAGTGAAGGGATCAAAAGAAAAGTCATTACTTTAGTAGTTGAAGAAAAGAAACTCAAATTATGCTTATTGTTTGTATTGCTTTCGTACAACTTGCTTACGTAAGAGTATGTCATATTTCATGGGAGGAATAAGTTTAAAATGCAAATTAAGAGATAATTATTTCTTATTATTTTGCTTCCTGACTTGGCGAGGCGGGATCGATACGTGGTATTTTGTTCTATGACGTGAGTTTACTGATGTCGCAGATATTTGCTGCACATGTGCAGCACAGTAGTAAAGTAATAGCATGCACAAGAGTGCTCCGCTCTGCTTCCGCGCTTCCCGTGCCAGTTAGGAAGCACTCATTTAAATGTAATTGTAGAGGCGCAGTAAAAAGCGCTTTTAACAGTTGACACTGACAGCTGACAGTTTTCTCATATCGTACCGCCTCCGCAGCGACAAATCTGGATTCAAGATTAGCGGAGTAATTACGCAACGTTATTGAGCGTGCATATGGTACATAGATCTAAATATCATTTTCCATAGTATAAAAGAAAAATTTTAAGATTTTTTAAAAAACCCGATTGATTTTTACTTTATTGACAAGAGTTCAATACCAATAAACTACCATCATTTACACGCACACAATTAATACAAATCTAACGACACCTTTGAGGCTAAAATCCATGGAGCCGTTCAGGCTGCAGGGCGTGCCAAACATTTGAATTTGGCGCCGAAAATCCGCCAACTTGTTTTTTTTTTATTTTATTTTAATATACCCACTGTCACTCTCACAGTAAATACAAATCTAACGACACATCTCAATCTAAAATCCATCGAGCCGTTCAGGCCGCAGAACGTGCCAAACAATTTATACATGCATACATCATACATCACACACATACTCTCGAAAAACATAACCCTCCTTCTGGTGAAGCCGGGTAATAAAAATCGACAGTTAGATTCACCAATCGTACGTTCGACTAGTTAAGTGGTTATCCTGCAGATCAACGTTTAACAACATTGACAGAATAATTTTAGAAGTCGAAAAAAGTCAAAGTGAAACATCCATTCAAATTGAAACTTCTCATGATTCATAAAATACTGTCCAATATGACGTTCTAAAATAAAACATCTGCCAACAGCGATAAACGATCAAAAATACGCGTACGCACACCCTAGCCGTCTAAATAAAGATGCAACAAATTAACGTATCAAGAAAAACTATATCATACGATGGACAAAGTAGTATGAATATATGCAGTTAATATAACGTTAGCGCCTTTCAACTGTGGAGAGGTGAACGCAGCTCGGGGTGACATCAAACCAGGCGACCAGGTAAATATTTATTACGAGCGTACTTGAAGACGTGCCAAGAATTGTCGGACTTCGATCGAGTGAAAAATCTACGTCTTACTTGTTTGTTCTGATAAAAAAGTGGAACGCGAATGGTACATTGAATAGCTAACTATTAGACGCTACGAGTATGTCAAACAGGTTAAATTATTAATTATGGAAACAAAAATCGATAACGCCTACTTACGCTTATTAATTCTATTGTTTTTTATTCAAATTCCAGCAACATATGTACACATTCGTATTATTTTAGTAAATATATCCTTAATGTATGACCAAAAGTTAAAGCAAATTCAGCATACCTAGTTAGCACAATCTATTTTACTACCTTTTTTACGTTTCTTAATTCCCTAATTAAAACTCGAGTCATACGTCGACCGATATCAATGTAGTTTGGCCAAACATTACTAAAACCGATGCGTATTTAAATTAGTAGGTTAACAGATGGATAATTAGCGATGCGCCGGAGTGACAAGAAAGCGACAATGCATTAACCCACAGTGAGACTGTGCCGTTTGTAGGGAAAACCGTCACACGAGTTTTGCTCAATTAAAGTGAACGCCATGGATCTAGAGATGATGGAAATAATTTTGCGTTGCCGATGGAATAAGGTACAGTAAATCGACATTTTCTTATTTTAATACGATTTCCACTTTGTGAATCTATATTACATTTGTTCTTTTCGACCTACAAAATTGGTGCATAATTGAACCAAAACAAGAGAGAGAGGATGATTAAAATTATATGTTTGAAGACTCGCTTATACACTGTCCAAATATTATCGAATAACTGTTATCCCCGCAACAATGATTTAATGACTCATAGTCAAACACTCCTTCCTAAACCCAAGCAGCTAGATGTTCTCAGGGAAGTTAGCTTACGAAGAGTAACTAAGCAGCAGAAGTAGCTAAACAGTATAACACATCCACAATTAGTTTTCCTTATTCTCTTGACATTAGAGTCTGTCTGTAGTTTAATTTGCGCACTAATCTCACGTTACTTGTTCTACTGCTAACTGTACCAATTATTTCAAAATCTGATCAATCACTATGCGTAAATAGCGAATACAAAGCAAAAGACAGACAGAAATCTAGTTGCAGTGTTTTTGGGCTAATTTTGGTACTAACGCCAACTCGGTTAACCATTCGTGACCCTTATTACAAAGAGCATAAGGTGCATGAATGGTCGGTTAACAGTGCTGACGAGATGGTACGGAATACTAAAAACTCTTGTGATAAGACACTAAACACCCAGTCTGGTTGATTTTTGCTGTGGCAACAAGTAACAATCTTGCAGTAATAAACAGGGCTAGCAATTAGAATATTCACCTCTTTTTGATATTCGTATAATTAGATCTAGTAAATAAAACATTTTTCATTGGCCACAGCATCTTGGCAGATGATTTTTGCAACATCAAAAGCAGAGTCAACGTGAAATATTGCGGAAAGGAAGCCCGTAAAGTCTCCGATGGCTATAAAGACCAACAGCAGCTGAGCTAACACGATAGCTTATACCGTCACGTTTCATGTGACGTTATAGTACATTCTGACCATATAACGTGACTGTATACGTATAAGTTATCGTGCTAGCTAGGCAGAGCGACATTTTCTGACACAGCTATCACAAACATGGCGGAGTCCTGTGGTGGAGGTCTGGCACTGCGGAAAAAGAGATAAAGCGTTTGAATTGCATCATTTAAGACCCACTGTAGATTTTTCAGTATACCGATAGTTATGATATCTTATGAGTAAGTACACATGAACTTCAACCTTCAAGATGTACCATCTAGATTAACGTAAAATAATTTCTATGGCGTAAAGACAAGGCAGGCAGTAAGAAAGTGGACTTTCACTTGACCAGCTGATGCTAGCTCCTTAGTCTATCACACCTCATTTGTGCTTAAGGGCCTGTGTTTATGTCCTGCATATTGCTCAAAAGTTTACGACGTTACTGTTATAAACAATCAATGAGATTACTTATTATCATGATATTGCTTGGTTCAAATTTGAGAATTTCTTACCTATGAGAAGAAAATGTTCAATGCAATTCAAAAATACAAAATATTCTTAATTGGTCACTGAAATAGTGCACAAAGAAAAACAAAATTATAATAAACCGCCCTGTCGCCCTGTTTAGCCTAATTGATAGTGACACTGCCTCCGAAGCTAGAGGTCCCGGGTTCGAATCCCGGCCAGGGCATTACTTGTGCATTTAGCACGGATATTTGTCCCTGGGTCTTGGATGTTTTCTATGTCTAGTACCCATAGTAAAAGCTTTGCTTAGTTTGGGACTAGGTCGATTTGTGCAAGTTGTCCCCCAATATATAGTTTTTAAACATGTACACTGGTAGACAACTGGAGGTCTTATCGCTAAAACGCGATCTCTTCCGGACAACCTTACACTCCGAATACACTTACGAATTCAAGCTAGTCTTGCGTACATAGACACAATAAAAACAGGGATTTAGGATTATTCGTATATACGATTGTTTCACTAGAATATTACATACGTCCACAATTTTTCGCCAACTACGCAAGACGTCTTTGACAACATTTCTTTTGACTGAAATCTTTGGGCTGTCTGTGCATATGCGTGTGCACAATAGCACATAAGAATGTATTGTAAAAGTTGTATAACCACCTTTACAGATCTCCTTCCGAGACGAGGACTGCCAGTTAGATCAAATTCGATTTAGAATGTTAACAGTCTCTGTTTAATGGAATAATAGTTGAAGGCTTCTGACTATGTGAGACCATTTTCTGGTAAAGTCG
Source organism: Notocelia uddmanniana (assembly GCA_905163555.1). Classification (NCBI taxonomy): domain Eukaryota; kingdom Metazoa; phylum Arthropoda; class Insecta; order Lepidoptera; family Tortricidae; genus Notocelia; species Notocelia uddmanniana. The sequence continues at coordinate 12,804,139 of LR991059.1, read as the reverse complement.
ATAATTTATAATATTCAAGTTAATATAGAAGAAACTTACGAGTACAAAGTATTTATTCAACCCCCTAGCTCAGTCACCCTACAGTATTTATAATGATACCTAAAGGTTTTTTGAACTAGCTGCCACCCCCCGCACTACTGTTGGTGTTACGTTGGTAATGAAATAAAGTGTCAATTAAATAATTTCCCCCATCATTTGAACACCAAAGTACAAAGAAACTCTATCAACAAAAATGTAAATTTGATAATTATGTTAAGATCTAGACACGCGGTAGCGTGTCCAGCCAAGTTCACCCCAGGAACTGGCGGACAGCAGCCGTGTGTTATTTTACACCAACTTAGTAAGATTGTCCCCCAATATTTATTTATTTATTTTATTTTATTTAGTATTTCTAACGATAAATGAGTAAACATGTGTTTCAGGTTTTTTAAGAAATCAACCCCTAAAATGGGGAAATCTGGTGACGAATTCTGAAAATCGATATGGGTGTTGTTTCTATGGTTTATCGGGTCGCTGATTACGAAAACAACAATGATTTTAAAATCCCACGTGGAGGACGTTAAATACTATCCCCCCTGTTGGGGTGCGAGGGGGATGAAATGTCTAAATATTAATATGGGTGTCGTTTTATGGTTTTTTGGGACGTTAATTACGAAAATGGCATCGGTTTTGAAATTTAATATTGTGGACATGAAAACTTTTGAAAGTTTGTGCCAAATTTCAAGAAATAACTGACTGACTGAGTGACTGACATATCAACGCACAGCCCAAACTGCTGCTTCTAGAGATTCCAAATTTAGTACGTAGGTTCCATGTAAGGTCTTGAGGTGCATTAAGAAAGGATTTTTCAAAATTCAACCGCTAAGGGGGTAAAATGTGGGTCCGAAGTTTGTATGGGGAATCAAGATTAGTTGGATTATTTTATTCGAAACTTCACAGGAGTATTTCTAACGATAAATGAGTAAACATGTGTTTCAGGTTTTTTAAGAAATCAACCCCTATAATGGGAAAATCTGGTGACAGCGATCTCCAGGATCAGTGGTCTCGATGGGTGTACCGCAGAGATCAATATTGGGACCTTTCCTATTCCTTATCTACATAAATGACTTGCCATACCTCGTAAAGACCCACCATGATATAGTATTGTTTGCAGACGATACCTCTCTTATATTCAAAGTCAAACGACAGCAACAAGCTAATATAGATATAAACAATGCTATTTCTAAAGTAGTTAATTGGTTCAATGTCAACAATTTATTGTTAAATGAGAAAAAGACCAAATGTATCAAGTTTGTCACGACTAACGTTAAGCACAATCAAACAAGTGTCATTGTGAAAGATGAGGAATTGGAACTAGTGGATAGTACAGTTTTTCTTGGATTAACATTAGATTCCAAACTCCAATGGGGTCCCCATATTGCTAATCTCTCGAATAGACTGAGTTCTGCAGCTTTTGCCGTGAGCAAGATCCGCCAACTGACAGACGTGAAGACAGCTCGATTAGTATATTTTAGTTACTTCCACAGTATTATGTCGTATGGTATTTTACTATGGGGCAGTGCTTCAGATATTAATACCATTTTTGTTCTGCAGAAGAGGGCTATTCGAGCAATATATAAAATGAACCATAGAGACTCACTTAGAGATAAGTTCAAGAACATTAATGTAATGACATTGCATTGTCAATACATCTATGATAATATTGTGTATGTACATAAAAACATTGTAAATTTCAGGAAGAACTGTGACATACATAATATTAATACTCGAAATAAACACAAACTCGCGGTGCCCACCACTCGCCTACAGAAAATTAGAAAATCATTCATGGGTAATGGTGTGAAGTTTTATAATAAGCTTCCAAGAAATGTAACTGAATTATTTATTAATAAATTTAAAAATTATGTAAAGCGTCAACTCATATCGAAAGCATATTATAGCACACATGACTACATGAATGATAAAACACCGTGGGATTAATTGTGACTGAAATATTAATGAATTAATCATTATGGCGTTAGATATTAATATGATCTTTTTTTTTGATATTTTGATTTTATTCTAGAAACTGTCTAGATTTCTATTTTTTATATATTTTTCTATTATTATTATTATTTATTTTTTGACGATCCTATTGTGAATTTTACTACAAAATAATTTCTTACTTTGACATGTCTACAACAACAATATTTATTTTGAAGAATAATAATAGCATCAATAAATTGCTCTAAATAATTAATTAATATATATGTTAATACATGTTATAACTGACGATTCGAAAGTGCTTGTTGCTAGGCCTATTTGAATAAAGAATATTTTGACTTTGACTTTGACAAATTCTGAAAATCGATATGGGTGTTGTTTCTATGGTTTATCGGGTCGCTGTTTACGAAAACAACAATGATTTTAAAATCCCACGTGGAGGACGTTAAATACCATCCCGTCTGTTAGGATCCGAGGGGGTTGGAATGTCTAAATATTAATATGGGTGTAATTTTTATGACTGTTTCGGTCGTTAATTTCGAAAATGGCATTGATTTTGAAATTTAGTATTGTTGACATTAAAACTTTTAAAAGTAGGTGCCAAATTGCAAGAAGAAACTGACTGACTGAGTGAGTGACATATCAACGCACAGCCCAAACTGCTGGTTCGAGAGATACCAAATTTGGCATGTAAGTTCCTTATAAGGTCTAAAGGTACATGAAGTGCCGCGAGTTCCCTATGAAGATACGACCTTTTTTGATTCAATGTATTGTAAGTGGTTTTATTAATCAGCGCCGTCCGATACAATTTCGACATAAATCGATATTTGAGCGTCCGAGAGGACTCTTAATAGGAATCCGAGGTACCTAAACTTTGAATAAAGTAACGGCCATATTGATTTTCTTTATTTCTGTCCCGATTTCGTTCAAAATCGATATTTGAGCGTCCGATAGGTCCCCTAATACGACTCCGAGGTAAAATTTGGAAAAGGTGGCGGCCATTTTGCTTTTCTTCATTTCCGTCCCGATTTCGTTCAAAATCGATATCTGAGCGTCCGAGAGGTCCTCTAATACGAACCTGAGGTAAAATTTGGAAAAGTCGCAGCCATATTGATTTTCTTTTTTTTCGTCCCGATTTTGTTCAAAATCAATATCTGAGCGTCCGAGAGGTCTCGTAATACGAATCCGAGGTAAAATTTAGAAAAAGTGGCGGCCATATTTATTTTGATCATTTCCGTCCCGATTTCATTTAAAATCGATATCTGAGCGTCCGAGAGGTCTCTTAATACGAATCCGAGGTAAAATTTGGAAAAAATGGCAGCCATATTGATTTTCTTCATTTTCAACCCGATTTCGTTCAAAATCGATATCTGAGTGTCCGAGAGTTTTTTTAATACGAATCTGAGGTAAAATTTGGCACCCCATACATGCCTGCATGCAAAAAAGTTTATCGTTACTATATAGGCGTGTGGGGTATCTATGGATTTGCTTTTAAAAACGACATAGAGGTTTCGATATTTTTTTCCATTTAAATCAACCTTTAGATTATTTTTCACCGTATGGCATTTATTTACGAACCGTGAGATCGTCGAGAAGACAAGTGCGGTTGCCAGTTTTTGTTGCACTTTTAGCACCACCCAGGGGTCACGTGTAGGGTAACGGTGGGTACTCCCTACGGACGTGGTGCAACTTCGACCCCCTTTTGTCAAGTGAGTGGGCAACTTGACTGTTAGAAGTTCGCAAGCCGCCCGACTCTAACTTGGCTTATCGATTGCTGTCGTAGACAGCAGCCGGGATCAACGGCTTAAAGGCTTGCCTTCCAAAGCACGAGAATCAGTTAGTAACCACTCAAAGCGGTCACCCATCCAGGAACTGCCTGCAAGACCTGCGCCCACGTTGCATAACCTCGCATACCGCACGCGGTAGGCGGGTGCCGCTGGGCCACGAGCGCTCTAAATTCTTGATAGTTTAGATAGATCGGTTGTAACAGACGGACTGACAGTAAGGAGTGCGAATGGAAGTGAGGCCAAATTTTCTTTTTGGATGCTCCAATGGGAACTGGCAAAACCTACCTAATAAATTTAATTTTAGGAAAAATTAATGTTACACTGGCCCTTTTAAGTACAGAAATACGGCTAATTCAATATCACGAGTTTATGACCGCTGCGCGCTGCTTGGTCGTTATCAGACCTATTGGTGTTACTGTTGTACACAGATAATTTTACTAAGGGCCATTTAAGACATGCTTTTATTTCATCGGCCCTTTCCCCTTCGGCCTGTCGGAAATGTATGATAATAGTTTTCGATCCTTATTTTTGCCAAAATCAAATGAAATTCAACAGTTTGCCGGTTCTCAGAATGTATACTGACTTTTCATCTGTTCATCTGTTAATGGATGTCGCCTTACTACAGGCTGACCTGGATCGGCTTAATGAGTACTGCCTAAAAAATAAATTATATCTAGCTTATAACAAATGTAAACATATAGTGTTCACAAGAAAAAACATACAATTCATAACTCATATAACATAAATCAACATCATCTGGAGACTATACTCACAGTATACGTGATCTAGGGTTGCACCTTGATTCTAAACTTACTCTTGATGTGCACGTAGATAATGTCATCAGGAAAGCATACCAATTGCTTGGCTTTATAATACGCACTACTAAACACTTCAAAAAGCAAAGCTCTTTTATACTACTCTATCAGGCATTGGTGAGATCATATCTTGAGTATGCTTCAGTAGCTTGGAATCCATATTATGATATTTACGTCTACAAATTGAAGATGGTGCAGAAGAAATTTCTCCGGTTTTTTAATTATAAAATGAGGTCCCCACGTTGTTCTTACTCTGATCTCTTGGCCAAGTATAATATGTTGTCTCTGGAAGACCGACGAACTGTCGCTGGCGCTGTGATGCTACGCAACATCTGCGTAGCCGATATAGACTGCCCGCAGCTTCTTGCGTCTATACCGTTCCGCACTCCACAGAAATCGACCAGATCCAAGCATTTATTCGGGCTACAAAAAACTCGGACCAATGCGGGCAAAAGGGCTCCGATACATAGAATTTGCGACCACCACAACAAATTACTCATTCAAGGCTGCTGTTACAAAACTATATAAAAATAAGTAGATAAATTAGTAATATGTGTATATGCAAGTTTATAGTATAGTTATAGTGCTTTTTTCAGGAATGGGGGGGACGGGGACTGGATTGAAATTGAAACGATCTGTTTTAATTTTTGTTCCGTCTGTGACTGTCCATACTTGAAACTTTAGTTAATTGTTGGCATGTTGCTAGGTTTCTATAGTCTAATAACAAATATGTTCTCAGTGAGATATGTTTAGGGAAACATCTTAGTCTATATTGTACTGTACTACTTACCTATGTTGTTCTTCATTTTTATGTTTCTGTTTTATCTCCGAATAAATAAATAAATAAATGAATCACAATCACCAAACTTCGTATACCGAAACCCCCAGAATGTAACAACTACTTTTCTGGAGACCGCATCTAAATCGGTTCAGGCAAACGCGAGATAATCGTTGACAAACATACGAACCTCTTTTTTGTAGACGGTTAAAAATTTCGCTTAGTACGCGGGCGAAGCCGCGGGCAAATGCTAGTAATAATATATGCAAACATGCAATAGTGAGTACCGCAGTGAGATGGGTTATAATGAATTGGATAACGGTCAAATATGACAATTATAACGTTAACGTCGTATATATGAGTCGGAATCATCGTGTTAGAGTAGGAAGAAGGGCAAATGAATTAAGAGCAATCAAGGAGCATCGCAGCGTGTGGGGCTGATCTACAAAATACGGGCACACACGATCAGTCATCTATGATTAACGTTTTCATGCCAATTGTATTAGTAATTAATAATTTATACCCAAATAAAACCGACTCCAATTAACTACAGAAAATACTACACAAAATAAACTAAACTATTAACTACACAAAATAAATCATCGTACGCGTGCCTATCAAATTTGAAGAGTTCCCTCGATTCCTCCTGGAACCCATCATCAGACCTTCACTAAATTTATATGGGATCAACTTGAGGGCAGCTGCTTTGAATCACAAAAAGAAATATTAAAATCGGCCAACGTAGTCAAGAGTTATCGGGGAACATATATAGTTAAAAAAAATACATGCAGACGAACTGAGAACCTCCTTCTTTCTATTGATGTCGGTTAATAATAAGTAATATTATTTGTACAAGTATCTTATATGATCGGAAAGATATTAATTAACCTTAATAAAATATGGTCTGGAGCACAGATGAATCTGTATTTACAGTGCAAGTGATTTTAAGTACCTATATTTGCACATTATTAATTAAAAGACGTTAATCGAGGAATATACTCGCAATCATAGAGAAAAACTCATTCGTCTAAGCCATGTGGCCTATCTAGGCGACTTCCTGACTTGGCAGGGCGGAAGCGATATGTGATAGGTATTTTGTTCTTTCACGTGAGTATTACGTTTGCGCATTAGTAATACCATGCGCAGAAGCGGGGCAGTACTACATTACATTTGTATCCTTTCACAGCTTACAGTTTTTCTCATATCGTATCGCCTCCGCATCGACAAATCAGGAAGGCGCCTTATTTAGCACCAGAAGCGTCACCGCTGCGTAGTTACTAATAAATATTGAATTCTTATATTTTGATCTCCCAATATTCGTCCATCAAATGTGGCAAACGGGCGTCGAATATTGAGTGCCGCGCTATTCTTAGCGAAATTGTGCGATGTGAAACGTCAAATCCAACATGCAGACATTTCTTGACCTGAATATTTAGTTCAATCCGTCTGAGCTATAAATATATTGATCCACTATTTACAATGAGGTAAAATGCAGTGAATGTATAAGTAATAGGTAAGCAATCACAGTCTAACCTAGATAAAATGTTCACGTTTTATTCTGAAACTAACGGAGCTGCCAATTATAATGGAATTTATACGTATTCACATTAAATATAAACATTTCTTGTTTATGGTATATCAAAGCCATAGAAAAGCCAAGGAGGCTTGTGGTTCCATATATAAAGCAGCTTCCATGGCCCTTGACTTGACCGCGTTGTTTGGGAGGACATCGTGATTGGCTATGACAAGTTACCCAGTCAGGAGGGAACGACGTAGATGAAAGCATTATAGTAGCGGATTTAATTGCGTCGATTAAACCCTTAATAAATTTGCAGACCCAAGAAGTGTGGACAGGGCCTATATTTTTTTTATACATAGTATCTGCTAGCATTGCTAGAACAATCCTTAAACTATACAGAGGGCGAATTTTGAATAATCTTTTTTACCAGACCGACTGGTATGGCCCGGCCTTAAAGTATTCGGGTCTTATATCTAACTCTGACAGTGACAACGCCGGCCACGCAACGCAGTGGAAACGATTGTGTCATTGTCTGGCGGGGTAAATCACGTTCGGGTGAATTTTCAAGATTGACAAAGCTGAGTTTAGCTGAATTGGCAAGAGGAACAGGCTTTCTTCTGCTGGTGAACTTCTGTGCGTATGAGTAACTACACGGACTAAGAGCTTAAATTTTCATTTCTCAATGAAAAGGGTAGATACCCTTTTGGAAGCACCAATAAACTAAAGGTTTTCCTTTATGACGCAATCAGAAATCGCCCTTAGTGACAATGACAATGGGACCTTTTGCTTGAGACACACATGGTCAAAAGTATTCGCTGACCACAATCTGCGCACAATAGTATTACGGCCAAGGTATTCACGTGTTAAAGTCTGGCCACACCGCTGATTAAAACGCACTGACGCACTGTAAACGCAGTGACGTCTCATGCGTCACGTATTTAACTCATAAGTTTCTTCCTCTTGTCACTACGATTCCGTACCGTCACCGTATTTTGAGCACCAGTGTGACCGGACCTTTAAACACCAACATAAAGCACGCTTCACTTTTCGTCAATATACTTATCAAATGATATTTCGGTGATAAGGTTTTTTTTTAACTCAGCGGCACACGACAAGATTAGCCATGAAAATTAAATATTTATTCCACGCAGGTTACTGTTGGTGTTTGGTTGGGCCAGTAGCACATAAATAACTATGTAATCAATTATTATTGAATGACCGAGCCCGCAAGCAGTTCCGTCCTCGTAACGGTTTTCCTGTACTTGTATTACATTGAATGGCAAACTATAATTAGACGAAATGCGTGTTGTACTTCCACGTATTACGCGCTAGTTGCATTTAGACATTCATTTAATACGTAGGAAGGACAATTGTATTTTTCAATTGTTTTTTCGAGAAATATAACAAGTATTTCTTCATATCAGATAAATTCAAGGATAGAGTGAAGCCCTTCGATAGAGTGAATTCGCGTTCATTCATGCACAAATATTATTGTAAACCAAATACATAAATTATTAACAACCTGTAAGTGTCAGTAATCGCGCTTCCTTGTGTCAAGGCCACGACATACCTACAGAAAAAAAAGCAATGTCTTATTATAATTTTATATGCCTATTTACACTGAAGGGGTGAAGCCTAACTTGGAGCTATGAGTACAGCCTAGCCAACTGCCAGTGACCCAAAAACATTTAATATTCACGTTTAGTACAAGAGTTACTAACGTACATAAGTATATGTATTATTTATGATTTCGCTATAGTAAGTTAAATAAACAAATTAATTCACACCTACGGAGAGTATCCCCTAATCAAGCAAGACACAATTGTGAAACTTTGGATGTTTGTCACGAATGTAAAAACGGCTGAATGGATCTATATGAAATTCGGCATTGGGATATTAGGTATTTTATAATATGTACTAAAACATAGTTACATTTCACGTAAACAAGTCGTGAGTGGAAGCCATACTATAAATAGGCCTACCAATTGGTTAAGCAACTTAGACGGGACGAACAGGACGGGGGAGCGAGACAGATCCCTGCCGCTCGTTGCCCATCCACTACACATCGAGGTCACCCCTCTTGCGCGGTGCGCCGCGCACGCATCGACTAATAAACCGTAACAAGAACACATACAAATGCTCCCGTCTAAACAGCCAGCGCCGAGGTGATCATAACGCACGGAAGGTGAAAGGCATATCGCTTTCCAGTCGGATCGAGCTATCGACGCCGGCGCCGGTGAAACGCACTTAATCCGCGGCCACAATAGACAAGATACAATGGTGTCTCATCGCACAGTTATGTACGCACTTAGGTATGGAAGGAGGTGCTGAGGACGTGTATCTAGGAGTTGGGCAGATCCAGTCCGATGTTACTGGGTTCACAGTGTAGGCAACTGTACAAAAGGCTCAAAACTGAACGCCCTGTATAGCGGTTGTGAGAGTCATCTGCTGTCGTGATGTCCCTCAGACATGAATATACGACCAAGAAAAAGAAGGCATCTACTTTTGTCAATCTTGTTAGGTACGGTTTCAGAGGAATTTCCTCCCTCGGACGCTCCGGTTGTGGGTTGTTTCCCGAGGGACTACAGTATGGGGTTCTCCAAGAAAGGAGTGTATAAATTTTAAAGAGTCGGCAACGCGCATATGACGCCCCTGGAGTTGCGGGCGTCCATAGGTGACCGCTTACCATTGGGCGAGCCGTACGCTTGTTTGCCACAGCAGCCGCCGCAGCCGTTCGCAGGCTCGTACAGCATCTGTTAAGTAGAATGCTGACAATTTAAAAATCATAACTTACTCTACATCTCACAAGGTCCCTTTACTCGACTGCTAAATATCCAATATAGGCATTTATCTATATTAATAATTTCGTGCAGGGGTACGGTAGACCCGAACGAGACCTGTCTCAAATTGAAGAACGTATAAAAATAACGATTTTTGAGTTGAACATATGTATCCGCAAAATTCGGATTGTCGCGTATTTTGCATTTAAAGGTGTTAATTTTATGACAAAAGATCGGCCATATTAAATTCGTTGGTTGACAGCGTCGGGTTGGGTACGTTCGGAAATTGTTAACTATGTTTGCGTCCGGTGTGTTGGCCAGGTTGCTGGGCTGCGGTCTGGGTGATGGGCCATCATCGCCCATTGTGTGGATTCGGCTAGACGCGTTTGCAGCGTTTTGTTTTTGTAGTTTTCAAGCGTTCTATACACCTATCAGCCTAGCTAGCACGATAACTTATACCGTCACGTTATATGGGTGAAATGTATTAAAACGTCACCTAAAACGTAACGGTATAATCTATCGTGCTAGCTAGGCTGATTGTCACAACAACCGCCTTCAAAGCGAATGTATTGGGCCTGTTACATGGTTATTAGTATCACGTGATACATTCATATCACGATAAGTATCACGTGAATATTGAAGTAGAATCCATACAAATTTGAAAACTGCTATAATATTGACACCCCAGTATTGTGATAATATTAATCGTGTAAAGGACACCACTTGAATGTTTGCTGAGTTTGTCCGCCATCTTAAAGCTGCGCCTCTATTTTGTTGTGACAAACTACTAGGTGACTTATGGCTTTTAAACGTCTAGCAAAATTCTATCCATATCTCGCTCTATCTTATAACGTACTGGGGGTCTACTCTGAAATTCGAAATCCGAACTTCGTATCACTTTTCACTCATATAGTCTATGACAGGAGAGTGTAAAGGACGGCACCATACGAAGTTAGGATTTTGAATTTCGGAGTAGACCCCCAGCTCATGCCGTTCGCCGCGCTCGGATGTTAGAGGCGCCACCGCGAACCGAAAACGAAGTATCTGCCTCTCTCTCGCACATGTATATTCGAACGACAGAGAGGAAGATAGTTCGGTTTTGGTTCGCGGTAGGCCCTCAGGCGTCAACTTTAAAACGAATAGGGTATTTTACTATAAGAGAAATAAAATTCAAAATGTAATAAAAACCAGCCAAGTGCGTCGGAGTCGCACACTGAGGGCTCCTTACAACTAAAAAACAAATGTGATTTATCAATATATTGATATTTTTGGTAAAATATACTTCATAATAAACATTATCTTATCACCTAATTTTCAAGTTCATAGGTCGATGGGAAGTTAAAAAATTATATGTGTGACAGACAACACACGGAATGTTCTTTGACTTTCTTCCACCGTCCGCCGCGCTCGGACTAAAGTGCTACCAACCGAAAACTAAATATATATGCCTCTCTGTCGCACTTGCATAGTCGAGCGCGGGGAGGGAAATACTTCGTTTTCAGATCGCGGTAGGCCCTCTGGTCTGACGGCTCCTATTCCTGGATGGTGCGCGTATCGGAATGTGAAATACCTTTGGCTAAACGGAACAAGTTGTTAAATAGCTTCCATTAATTAGAGAAAATATTACCAACTTTTATTATTATCACGCGAAACACTGAATATTGAAGCAACATCCATTGGGGCCTGTTACATGGTTATTATTACCACGTGATATACTCATATCACGATCCGTATCACGTGCAAAAAATATTGAAGAAAAATCCATACGATTTTGAAAACCACTTAATATTGACACACCAGTATTGTGATAATATTAAGCGTTTAACAGACCCCATACAATTTTAAAAATCGCGATTATATTGACACATAATATTGAGTGTAAAGGACCTTACTTAATAGAATTTGGCGGAGAATAGAAAGCTGCTACCGCGAAACGAAAACGAACGAACATCGTGTATCCCTCTGTGTCGCTCGATTTTGCAAGTTCGACAGAGAGGGAGATACACGAACTTCATTTGTTTTCGTTCGCGTTAGCAGCTCTGACTTCTCACCAAAAATACTGACTGGCACATCAATATTTAACAATTGCACATCTGAACTGAATTTTAATGAACGATTAGTATTTTAGCTATACAAATCAGTACTGATTACGGTGTCAATTTTTTATGTGCCTTTAAATACTACCTTTATAAAAATGCTTAGGATTAACTTGCAAAGATACTAGCCTTTGCCCGTGACGTCGTCAGCGTAATCTTTTACTCCCTATTCCATATGTTAATCCAGACTACAGACTATATTTCTATACGAAGTTTTATCATAATCCGTTGTTGTAATGTTTTTTTTATACATTTTTGTACACTATTTCTTTCTTCGTTTGCATAACTGTCACGAATAAATGTTTACTTTATTTCTTACTTATTTATTTCACCCGAGCGAAGCCGGGCTTTCATCTAGTAATATGTATAATATACCTACCTACAGCAAATTCTCCAACCATAATATTTTTCTTTTTTAAGCTCCACTAGACTTTAATGTTATATAATTGACAACTCCACTTTATGGACAAACAACTTTATAAAACTTGCCCTTAAATGGTCTCTTAACGCTTGTGGTAGACTCGATTGAAATTAAAATCATATCAATCAAACACCACGCCATAGTCATGTCAACTGTCGAAAGTAATGTTTACTTTGAAGTTTGTTCACATTACGCACTCTTTTAGCACTACACCGCGATGTAACCTTGTTTCGAACATTAGAATAGTTAATTGATGGTCAAATTAGTTAAATGTGAAACCGCTTACCATCAGGCGGGCCGTACGTTTTACCACCGATGTGGTATATATAATGTGCTTCCAAATTAGATGCCAATACTTTCAGAGCTGATAGTACTGGTCCTTAGAAATAGACTTAAGTATAAAACTAATTTAAAGTTTATGTTAGTTTTTGGAGAAAATTAGGAAAACAACTGTGCTACGTAATAACACCCTGTTAATGAGTCAATTAGTATTCAATGATTAAGGCTGCATCACCCCATCTGTAATCGTAAGCTGTGTTCGTTAAAATTTCAATGTATGGAAAGTTTGACAAGTTTCTATGGGATGACAGCTGTCGGCGCCATATTTAACGTTGATCAGTCTGTGATCGTAAGTTAGTGCAACTCAGCCTAAGACTTATTTGATTAGTCACTTAACTGGTCAGTTCAACTAGCATTCAATGTGGCTCACTTGACAGAAAGTGATAACCACCTTGTCAGGTAAATACATAGGATGATTATTTGATTATGTTTATGCAAAATATTAATTTAATTATTTTGTTCGGAAAATGAAAACCTAAATTTCATATAAAAGTTTTGTTAATTCCTATTTAAAGTAAATTATTTTAATGTAATGAAACATCTCTTAAAGTATTGGCATCTAATTTGGAAGCACCTTGTATATTATACAAACTTGCCCCGTGTGGTGCGGTGTTAGAATATAGCACACCCCCTTTCTTCCCTTGGGTGTCGTAAGAGTCGACTATGGGAACCAGCAATGTAAACGAGTATGTAATCGAATCGTACTGTCACTTGTTGGATTTCTAAGCTAAATCAAGTACGTAATAATTTACGTCGCGCTCACTACCATGGCCTGGAAAGAGACAACTGGAAGAGAAAGCAAGAGTTATTGTTTACAATAACGTTAATATTCCCAGGTTAATATAGAAATACACTGTACAAACATGTGTAAATAAACTCGTTCGAAAACGATACTCGATAGATTCGCTAACCAAATATGTGCAAAACTAGTTCTCATAACCAGTTGGGTGCAAGCGTTGCATTGCAGTATAGAGCTCGTTTATTTTAATTTGTAACACATCGGTCTTTATTTCGCTTGACATTCGAGCTAAAGGCTTTTCAGAATTTTTCCAATGAAGGAAATGCGGCATTACTGGAGCTCATTAAATGGTGGCTTAAATCTCACCACGTACCTTGTGTTCGGATCGATATGCAGATCGAGAAGTAACTAGGTCTACCTCAACCGAGCTGCTAATTGTAAGGAAATAAGTTTGATCCCAATCACAACTTTGCGACGACAATTTCTCGATTCTAAGAGTTTAAGTAACATGCTACCGAAAACTCTTTTTAAGTACCCTGATTTCCCTGAACTGAAAAACACTGTCATTTTTCCTCGAATAAATATGACTTATCTTAATTTCTTAGCATGTTACAACAAAATAGTAATGTTGTGCGAAACTATGAAGCTTTTAAATACCGCTTGATTTCAATTCACGATAAGGGTCTGAAAACAGGAGGGTAATTGCGCAACGTTTTCGAGCGTGCGTAAGGTAGATCGAAATGTCATTTTCCATATTAACACATTCGGTGCCGGTGACACGAAACCATATCATTTTTGTATGTATAATTGCCTTGTTGGCGCCGAATGTGTTAAAATCACAGATATCAGAGTAAAGCCTGTCACAAACTGGCGCGGCCTAGGCCGCGCGGTCAATAGTAAACTTGTCATTAGCTGTCAAATTTACTATTGACCGCGGCCGCAGGCCGCTCCAGTGCGTGACACGCTTAAAGCAGATCCGCTCATTTAAGTTGAACGATTTCTATACATCTGATCTACTCTTACTAATATAAAAATCAGTAAGTTTGAGAGAGACAGACAAGTGACATCTGACAGGTCTTCTTCACCTGTCAGTGTATCCGTCTTCGTAACTGAAAATTGTACTGAACTGACGTTGTGGTTTGTTAAATTTATATGGGATTTAACATTCTGGTGTGCTTTCAAGTGGAGATATTTCGTTATCAGCCGAAAATGATCGTACTATCTGTCGCATTCTAACTCGTTTTGGTGCACCATAAGGATTTAACGAGACAACTGTATGAAAAATCATCTGGCTTAATACTGCGAGTCTGCTTTTCTGTGATGTCTGCGATTAAATTTTACAGTTAGATCTACCTATCGTTCGTTCAAAAAGTAACGTAATTACCAAGCTAAATTATTTTTACGTGATTATATTTTCGAACCGGGGGTAGCTTATTGACTTTCATATGTGCATATAATATGCCTAATTTGAAGAATAAATAACTTTTACTTTTTACCCTGCACAGTGCAAGATGATACGATTACTCTGTATTTACTGGCGGCAGTTTTTTCATTACCTACGTCACAGATTCTATAATACTAGCTTGCGTATAATTTGCTATGAATAATGGGTAGCACAGTATGGTAAATTCCACCACAGATCTATCTATGCTCTGAGACTGCCTTGCGTTGACGCCGTCACCATCGTGTCAGTATCGTGTTTTGCAATTGCTGTGTAACATGTTTTTTTTTCATTTATATACCCTATCATTCGTCAAGACATGGCATAAAGATTTTTAATTTATCTTAAGGATATTAATATTTAGTCTCGAGAGTTGGACATGTCAAAAAATTCGTCATTCTTTTTTTTATATAACTTACTAGCTGTTGCCCACGACTTCGTCCGCGTGCAACTCATTATATCGTCAGCTAATAGTGTAAACCTGCTAACGTTATATTATGGAAGTTTACAGGAGAGACAAAAAACATGATTGAAATTAAATTTTTAAACCCTGAAAAACGGGAAAAATATAATTGAAAGAAAGAAAGAAACATTTATTCACAGACACACAGAAGACACACATACATAACAAAAAAATTAGAACAGAAAATAAAAACACATATAATGTGTGTCCCCGCAGTTTGTCGAGAAAAAGAAAGCCCATACACAATTTTACCCCCCCTTTCACCCTCTAAAGAACGATTTCCGGAATAAAAACTATCCTATGTCCTTTCCCGGGACTCAAACTATATCTATACCAAATTTCATCTAAGTCGGTTTAGCGGTTTAAGCGTGAAGAGGTAACAGACAGACAGACAGACGGGTGACTTTCGCATTTCGCATTTATAATATATTATAATTATAATTATTATAATAATTATAATATTATTATAATATAATAATTATAATTATTTTATTATAATAATTATAATTATTTTATTATAATATATACTTATACTATATATTAAAAGTAAAAGTAAAAAAAAGTAAAAGTAGTTTATTCTTCAAATTAGGCATATTACATGCACTTATGAACGTCAATAAACTACCACCGGTTCGGAAAAATAAACCTCTGCCACGAGAAGAACCGGCGTAAGAAACTCGGCGAGGTGTCATTTTTTTCAAATCAATATACATTGTATAGTTAAATATAAAATTACAGTTCAATTCAAATCATTTAGTGACATAAATACAAAGCAGTATAAACCAACAAATAAATACCTGGGCACACTTTCGATGAACTTATCCTATAATACAGAGAGATGTAAAGAGTCTCTATGGTCAAAAATATTATAGATAAAAGCGGAGGTGTAAAGAGTCCCCATAGTTAAAACATTAGGTTTTAGAGATGTAAAAGGTCTCTAAAGGACAAAATAAAAAAGTGAATATCAGAAATAACAATTCCGTGTCAGGAGACTGTTAAGCTAGCAGTCTTTGAGCTAATGCTACGGTATACATAACGTGTATGTAACCAATATGTCAAATATGCAATATATGATGAAAAAAAAAATTGTAATGAAAATAAACAAAAACCTATTACATTAAAACAAGCAGTAGCGGCAGCGCCACAAGCAGCAAACATTGGTCTCCGGGACACTGCTTGCAAAGTTACGACGGCTTTGGAGATCGAACGCTTGGCCATGTTCTTTTATCTTCCATAAATTCTTCGATCTTATAATATCCTTGGTTCAAAAGGTATGTTTTTATATATTCTTTGAATGAAATATAAGGTAGTTCCCATGCATCTTTAGGTACTTTGTTATAAAACCTTATACAGTTACCCAAAAATGATTTTTTCACTTTCTGCAAACGAAATTTCGGGACAGCTAACTTATGTCTGTTTCGTGTATTTCTATTATGAATATCAGACTGCCTCCTAAAGGACTTTATATTTTTGTGTGTATGCATAATCACATCCAGTACATATTGTGAAGCTACTGTGAGGATACCTATGTCCTTAAAATGTTCTCTCAACGATACACGAGAGCCTAGATTATAAATAGCTCGGATTGCTCTCTTCTGAAGTACGAAGATAGTTTCTATATCAGCTGCCTTTCCCCAGATCAATATGCCATATGACATGATGCTGTGAAAATAACTAAAGTAAACTAGGCGAGCTGTCTCCACGTCAGTGAATTGTCTAATTCTTCTTACAGCGTACGCGGCAGAACTCAGCCTATTAGCCAAAGCAGATATGTGAGGGGCCCATTGTAGCTTACAATCCAATGTGAGCCCCAGAAAAAGCGTGTTTTCGACAAGGTCCAGTTTTTCTCCATTTAACATTATGACAGTCTCAACCTGTCTTACATTTGGCAACGAAAATTTAACGCACTTCGTTTTTTTTGCATTTAGTAGCAGATTATTTGCTGTGAACCATTCAAGCACTTCTCTCAAAGTTGCATTGATATGGCTGAAGTCGCTCAATTTCCTATCAACCTTGAAAATTAGTGAAGTGTCATCAGCAAACAATACTATCTCGCATTTTTTGTTTACAAAATATGGCAGGTCATTTATGTACACAAGAAAGAGGAAAGGTCCCAAAATTGAACCCTGTGGTACGCCGAGCTTCACGGTAGTACCATTTGATTGAGTCTCGTTCACGACTACTTTTTGGGTTCTTTGGCCTAAGTAAGACATAACAAGGTTTAGAGCTTCAGCTGACAGGCCGTAGTACTTTAGCTTGTGTAGCAGTGTATCATGCTCCACGCAGTCGAATGCTTTGGAGAGATCGCAGAAAATGCCTATAGCATCTTGTGAGTGTTCCCAAGCATCGTAGATGTGCTTGATGAGTACTGAGCCGGCATCTGTTGTCGAACGCCCTCTTGTAAAACCAAATTGCTGATGGTGAAGAAATTCGTTCTTGTTAAAATGTCGAAGCAATTGGTTCAATATTATTTTCTCAAACACTTTACTGAGGACAGGTAATACAGAAATAGGACGGAAATTTCCAAGCTCCGTCTTGCTACCAGATTTAAATAATGGAATAACTTTACTGTATTTCATTAGGTCGGGGAACACACACTCGCTGATACAAGCATTAAACACCACGGCTAAATACGGTGCTACAATATCAATAACAGATTGCATAACTTTCACAGATATACCCCACAGGTCCTCGGAGTTCTTTACTTTTAAAGATTTGAATGTCTTAATGATCTCATGAGGGTCGGTATATTGAAAATGAAGTTCCTGGTCACACTGTTTATTTACAAAAGAACTCAAAAAAATACTAGTCTTAGCCACAGAAGAATTTAAATTTTCAGTTGTATCTGCAGCTATGTTTGTGAAGAAATGTTGAAAGGCGCCAGCTACATCCTGGTCTGTCGTCAAGACTTTATCGTCTATTTTCAGTCTGAAATGGCTTTCACGGGGCTTTTTCTTACCAGTTTCAGTATTTATTACATTCCAGGTGGCTATTACTTTATTATCTGCAGACCTGACTTTGTTGCTTATAAAGGTAGACTTAGCAGCGGCGCAAACTTTCTTGAATACTTTCGAATACTTTCTTACATATTCCGTAAATTTCTCATCTTTTATATAATTCTTCATTTCATACAGTTCATAGAGTTTATTTCTGCTCTTATGAATGCCCACTGTGGCCCAATTACTAAACCTTGTTTTCATTGTGGCATTCTTTAATGTTTTCGACTTAAATATATTCTTGTGCACACCATGTATCACATTTGACAGATCATTGTACAGAGTATTAGGGTTATTAATGTCTGTAGGAAGTGAAGGTACCTTGTAGATAATTTTTTCTCTAAATTTCTCCATCCGACTCGTAGTGATGGGTCTATATGTCACAGTTTGTTGTTGCTTTTCAATATCGACTTTGAAATGAGCTTTCTGACCACAGTGATCCGAGTTAAAGCAGTTAAATATTATTATTTTTGTAGCCTCACAGTTGCAGAAAATATTATCCAAGCAAGTTGCCGTGCTGGCCGTAATTCTTGTAGGATCATTAAAGAGCGGGAACAAGTCAAATGATTTAAATAAGTTTAATATTCTCACTGTATATGCATGTGCAATGTCTAAAACGTTCACATTAAAATCACCACAGACTATTATCATCTTGCTGCTATTAAATACTTGTTTCAACGCATCTTCCATTATGGACTCAAACTGGCTAAAATCTGACGAAGGTGGCCGGTAGACACAGATTATGATATGACTCTCCATTTCCACACAAGAAATTTCAATAGTTCGTTCAATAGAAAGTTTGACTATGTTCTTTCTTTCTTTGCATTTATATTTATTTTTTATTATAATCATCGAACCCCCGTGAATGGCCTTTTTTCTAGTGAACGAGCTAACTATGTCATAATCATAAATATTCAATAATAACAATTCATGTTCCTTAAGCCAGTGTTCAGTTACACACATGATATCTATATCTTGAGACTCTAAGAAAAGTCCTACCTCTAGTTCCTTGCTGGAGAAGCCCTGAATATTTTGGTGAACCAAACTCACTAATCGGTGCTTCTCCGCTGTCCCAGCCGTCAGTTTAAATGCTGTGGGCGGCCCACGGGCGAGGCCACGCGGTCGCCGACATCGCCACCGCTACTGCCTGTCGATTCAAAGTGCCCAGGTTCAATGTTACAAGTCAACAGCTCGGCTATTCTATTTTTACATTTCTTGTGAATATGAATTCGGTCTTTAAATATTTTAGCCGTTTTACAAAATCGATTAATGTCAAACAAATGATAGTTACTATTGTAGCATATCACATTGTACAACATGGAATTTAGTTTAGAAATCTTAATATTTCTTTCGTGCGAGAGCGACTTCGAGTATGGAAATGCACACAGAATAATTTTACAAATTCCTCGTTGTTCAATGTCAGCCAGTATTTGCAGCAGCGCCTCTAGACGAGACGTCGTCAAATCTACACTATCGCCCAAGGCTACAACCAGAGTTGTCGCAACGTCGAAGTCCTCCTTCGCCAACCTGTCCACAAAACATTCCACAGAGGCACCACGCAAACAGTTATTTCTGACCTTCTGCCGGAGACACCGCGACAACATCGAACCAAGACCGACATCTAGGTCATCTGAGTAGACGACTGTCAATGGGACAGGCGGCTCGACGTCATCACGGGCGCCGCGGGGGCCCCGGCGCGGCGGCCGCGACGCGGGCGGGGCGGGCGCGGCCCGCGGCGGCGGTGGCGTCCGCGGGGCGGGGATCGGCAGCGGCGCGCGCGGGGAGGGGCTCCGCGGCCGCGTGCGTGGCGCGGGGTTCGGAGCCGGCGTGCGCGGTGCAGGGCTCGGCGGTGCGAGGCGCGTATGCAGCGTCGCCGGCGTCAGCGCGCGCGCACGAACTCCTACCGGGGGAGAGGCCGGAGTATCTGGTGCACAAGTACACTCCGGACACATGTTAACAAGAGAGTAGAATCTCTCCTCGTTTTCGCGACACATGTCCACCAGGTGCGAGGCAGCCTTTATATGCTCACTATTCTCACGCTTCACACACTCATACTTATCACTGATATCCCGGAGAGAATTTTCTAGCTTTGTTATATCGGATTGTAATCTGCAGGTGTCTCTGTCATATAAACAAATATAGTCATCTAACTCTTTCTTGCACTGGTCCAGTTTATCTATTTATAATATTATAGTATATAGTATAGTATAGTATGGATTTCCAATGTTGTTTGTAAGGAAGATTACAGTAATAACTCACGAGACAATGGACTTCATTACATTAAGAGGCCTTTAACGTGTCCACGTTAAAGGCCTCTTAAGTTTGGACAAAAACTTGATAAAAATATTATAAAAAGTTTTCTTAAATCAGGTATACAAGTGCAGATTTTTATGAAATCATGTAAAGCTGTTTAGTGAGAATCCGCGAAAGTAGTTTTGACGACAAAATTGCGGCACGACCTGATTCATTCACCTTGCACTGCAATTTTAATTGGCAAACTTCGTTGACACTTACCTGCTTGCAAAAAATGCAAGCTAAACATATGTTGGCCTTGGTACCTCAGGTTAGGGATATAACTTGTGTCATGGATCTGAAGATTATATAAAGCAGTTTCTGCGCAGTTTCATTAGTAAGGACATAATCGTATAAATAGAATATAGAATAGAATTATTCTTTGTTGTCTAAAAGATCAAAAAGTAGCCATAAAAACTTAACAACAATAGAAATAATAGGTATTAGAGTGACAACAGGAATGAACTCAGCGTTTGGCGCGGTAAAGACTTGCCGCCCACAGAGCTGGTTTAAAACTATGATGCACATCATTCATCCAGGTTGTTTTATGAAATGTCAATTTCATTAAAATTAGCTGCAACTTTTTGGCCGAAAAGGACGAAATCTCGTCAAACAGCCAATTTAAGGCTGCCCTTTTTATTAAGGTGTGTTATGATGAGAGGTCTATCCTCGTACATGACTTATGAGTTCAGTATTCTATGAATGGCATGAGCGGTTTAAACAAATATTCTTGGTTCATATGGTCTTTCAACGACTCATTCATTGGAAGATACGGGACTTATATAGATACCCATATTCACAACGCAATTGCTATAAAAAAACTGCGAGTGTTTTCATTATAATAAATTCGTATGAGATCGTAGACTGTTATAACCTTCAGGCGCCTCCTAAGTCGTACAGAATGTGAAGGAAAATATAACACAACCAAGCAAGTAACGCGATATGATCCTAACCTATATGGGCAATAAAAAGGGAACTCAATAATAAAACGTAACGGCTCTTCGGAAAATTGCTTTCATCAGACTCGTAAGGTCAGCAAAAACAATATTTTTTGCCTACGCTGTTAGATACTTATTGGCTAATTAATTAAGAATTTGATGGCCCCCTTATAGTCAACTGTTAATGTATAAACATTATTCAACTAATACACTAATGGATAAGAAAATCCCTGGAATAAGGTGCTCGAAAACCGGCCCGTAAATATAGATGTAGTAAGGGATATAGGTATGGATGAAGTAAGAAACGCTATGAGAAGCATAAAAGGTGGCAAAGCTGTAGGACCAGATGGTATACCAGGAGAAGTGTGGAAGTTATTAAGTGAGGACGGATGCAAGTGGCTGACTTTATTCTTCAATAAGCTGTTGCAGGAAGAGACTATCCCCGATGAATGGCGCGACAGTTTACTAGTGCCCATTTTTAAAAACAAGGGAGATATACAGGATTGCAATAATTATCGAGGAATAAAGCTCATGTCACATAGTATGAAAGTATGGGAGAAAGTAATAGAGAGACGGCTGAGAGAAGAGAGTGCTATAACGCAAAACCAATTCGGTTTTATGCCTGGTCAGGGTACCACGGATGCCATTTTTGCCCTTCGCCAAATGTGCGAAAAATACAGAAATGCGCAGAAAAACTTGCATATGGTATTTGTGGACCTCAAAAAGGCATATGACCGAGTACCTCGGGAGGTTTTGTGGTGGGCCTTGAAAGGGAAACGTATGCCTGGGAAGTATGTGGAGCTAATTCGGTCGATGTATAACAGATGTTGTACTCGCGTTCGATCGGCGGCTGGCACAACTGACAGGTTCAGTGTCACGGTGGGCTTGCACCAGGGATCGGCTCTAAGTCCTTACCTCTTTCTGTTAATTATGGACGCTCTGACGTCGGAAATACAGGAGGAGGCACCCTGGTGTATGCTGTTCGCCGATGATATTGTTCTTGTCGGCGAAGATGGTTACGAGGTGCAGAGCAGACTGGAGGAGTGGCGACAAAGACTGGAGAATGTTGGCCTGAAGATCAGCAGATCCAAGACAGAGCACATGTTCTTCGATTTCGGCGGTCTCTCCGGTTTTACGCCCATACAGCTGGATGGCGTTACGCTGCCGTTCTGCTCTGACTTTAGGTACCTCGGTTCACTAGTGCAGTGTGATGGCAATATTGACCGTGACGTGAAAAACCGAATTAGCACTGGACGGATGAAATGGCGACAGGTCTCGGGGACAATTTGTGACGCCCGAATGCCTCTTCGATTGAAGGGTAAAATCTATAAGACCGTAATAAGACCTGTCGTCATGTATGGATCAGAATGTTGGGCCTCAAAGGTGATGGATGAAACGAGACTGCATGTTACAGAGATGCGAATGCTGAGATGGATGTGTGGTGTGTCGAGAATGGACCGGATTCGGAATGAGTATATAAGGGGAAGCCTGACAGTAGCGCCCATTGGCGAAAAACTAAGAGCCAATCGCCTGGCGTGGTACGGGCATGTAATGAGGAGGGATGAAAGCCATGTAACCAGAAAAGTATTGGATATGAATGTGGATGGATGCAAGAAACGAGGTAGGCCGAAGAAAAGGTGGATGGATTTTGTGAGAGATGATATGAATAGGAAAGATGTGAATGAAGAGATGACGCGTGACAGAGATATATGGAAGAAAAAGACATGCTGCGCCGACCCCAAATAAATAGGAAAAGGACAAGAGAATGATGATGACACTAATGGATAGAGTACACCTACTCTTTTGCTATTTCTAAAATTGAACCGATGCTTCAACTTTTGTAATAGCTAGGAGAGATCCAATAATAACGAGGTAAGGTAAACGTCCCAATGCACAAGACCCCATATTTGACATTTTAATTGTTCTCATACCTAAGAATAAAGGTGAACAATAGGCGTCAACTATTGTGTACTTAGGCTGGGTTGCACCAAACCGTCTGTAATCGTAAGCGGTGTTCGTTAAAATCTGATTATATGGCAAGTTTGACAATATTATGCCTTATTTAATGTTGCGGCGCCATATTTAACGTTGATCCTTCTGTAATCGTACGTTGATGCAACTCACCCTTAATAGTCAAACATTAGGACGTTTACTTTGCATAGATAAGTACACTAAGAAATGTGGAAAAACAGATGAATTGCTTAAATTTAATTATGAAGACTTGTCTACCGGAATACTGATAGGATTTATTGCATACGATCAATACCACCGCGGGGTGGGCAGCAGCATCCTTGGAGTGCGGTGGTGATACTGCGATCGCCAATCCGCATGCAAAGCGTGGCGATTATGACGTTTACCCCCCATGAGATTGGGGGAGGCCTATGTCCAGCAGTGGACGTCTTTCGGCTGATACGGTGGTCATCATCATCATCATCATGTCAGCCGAAAGACGTCCACTGCTGGACATAGGCCTCCCCCAAAGACTTCCACAATGACCGGTCCTGCGCCACCCGCATCCAGCGGACACCCGCGACCTTCACCAGGTCATCGGTCCACCGTGTGGGGGGCCTGCCCACGCTACGCCTTCCGGTACGTGGTCGCCACTCGAGAACCTTTCCGCCCCAACGGCCATCGGTTCTACGTGCTATGTGCCCCGCCCACTGCCACTTAAATTTAGCAATTCGGAGGGCTATATCGGTCACTTTGGTGGATACGGTGGTGGTGGTTATTAAATAAAACATAAGTCAAGTGCTAGAAGTACGAAAATTCAAAAGAGCAGGAATGGCGTATGTATTCGTTCTATTAAAGACCGCCTGAATTTATCTAACAAACCAATTTATTTATTTGATCTTACGGCATGCTTCAAGAGTTACAAGTCGCTTTACACAGATCTGTTTATAAAACAATATCGAAATTCTTCACCCACAGAATAGCGTCTGCTTCATGAGAGTATACATCTAGGGCATTTTTATCAAATTTCCGTACTGGGCAGTCGTGGATTATGTGGTGGATAGACTGTACAGGCGCCCTGCAGTCACACACAGGCGAATCTCGCCAGCCACACTTTTGGAGGTATTCTGCACATCGTATTGGTACCAATAACTATGATTATTTATTACGGACATTTTTTGTAACTAGTTGCCATGCTTACATCTTCTGGGTCACTTTTTAAAACTGTGACTTTACTTTATCCACTAAAAGTAGGGTTTTAGTCACATTTTTTAGCATCTTACAAGTCAATGTAGATATTTTTTCTTAGAAGCTGACGTAGTTTCTCCTGTAAACGGGACATAATATGGACAAAAAATTGATGATGTACCCATATATTAAAATATACGTAGGTTCGACGACCTGTTTAGCCTAGTTGGTAGTGACACTGCCTCTGGAGCTAGAGGTCCCGGGTTCGAATCCCGGCCGGGGCATTATTTGTGCATTTAGCACGGATTTTGTTCTTGGGTCTTGGATGTTCTCTGTGTATTTAAGTATGTATTTATCTATATAAGTATGTATATCGTCGCCTAGTACCCATAGTACAAGCTTTGCTTAGTTTGGGACTAGGTCGATTTGTGTAAGATTGTCCCCCAATATTATTATATTATAATATATTATTATAGACCATTTAAAAAAATCGACAACTTATTGGGACGTTTATTGCAGCACTAACAGCGAAATAGAAATAATGATTTAGGTATTTAATTAATTGATTGATCCCAATTCATAAACACATACTCAAGTCGCGCGCCACCATTTCCGACTACTAATCTCTGTGATTAACATCTATAAGCGCGTACTTCACCCTACAACCGCGTACTTGCTAATAAGATATATCGATACTTGTAAGCCTTCGCCTAGTTAGGAGTTATACGCCTATGGTCTCGTTGTAAGCAGGCTAGAATATATAAAAAATATGTCTTGAGTAAAGATTTGCAAGTAAAACTAGAATTTATATAATTTTTATATCAGATATCAGGAGCCAATTGGTTCGGTCTGAGATATTGAGAGGATCATCGATTCGAATCCTGACTCGTACCAATGAGTTTTCCCTATTTAAATACATACCCTACGTAACTACGTAGGTAATAATGTCACTGTTATGACTATCAAAAAATATTGCAAGCTTTTTCGTCTCACGATGCCCAATCATTCGCATTAATTGTGCAGATAAAACACAGGCTGAGGTCGGTCTCCTTTGAGTAGTTGCCAAAAATTAACTTGAACTGGAACAAAAATTAACTGAAAATGCACACGTATCGACTCAGCTATGCTTCGGCGCGAAACTCCATGCAGAAATGGCTATCATACCAAATTCAGTTCACTACTCACCCCTTATATTATATCTTGACGCCAGGACTCGTAATAATAACATGTAATCGGAGGTGTTAGCATTGGTTCGTCTACGTGTAGGGTCAGGTGAAGCGTTGTACAGACTACTAGAATAACACTGCTGGCAACTGGCGAGGTGCAGGCAAGAAACTTTAGGGACCGGAATCAGTGGAGGCCAAGACACACGCACACCCTTGTAATAAGTAAGTACTATTCTGAATAACAAAACAGGTAATGTTTATTATCATTGACATGATTCATCGCAGCTTCTCTCGGATGTTTGTTAATGGACCGTCCTAAATGAACTTCTTCCGCAAAGGGCATGCGGTGGACCTTCGTTTATTGGGTAAAGACGTAGCGTGACGTAGTCTATATAATTCTCTATATGATTTGTGATTTAATACTACCCTATTTTTGACCGACTTCAAGATTTCAAAAGAGTTTTTTTTTTTTAATGTTTGTTACTCCATAACTCCATCATTGCTTAACCGATTTGGAAAATTCTTTTTTTGATTGTTAGTATATATATCCAACTTGGTCCCGTTATTGTCAAAACGCAGTTCTGATAATGGGATCCATGAGGAATTGAGGGAAATCCTCAAATATTAAAGGCAAACATACAGTGATTTATGTGTTTTTCATCAACAAGTCGAGCATTATCATACAAAAATGTGACATTTGATGAAGTGGAACTGCTGATGATAATCAGAACAGAACTCCTCAACGACGAAAAGTTCACGTTTCGCGATTTGTCCTCGTAGCTGTGTTTGTTAAGCAAGTTCTATCTTCACGATTAATTTTTGTCATGCTCGATTGATGATGATGGGATCCATGAGGAATTGAGGGAACTCCTCAAATCTTAAAGGCAAACATATAGTGATTTTTGTGTTTTTATCAACAAATCGAGCATTATCATACATAAATGTGACATTTGATGAAGTGGAACTGCTAATGGTGATCAGAACAGAACTCTTCAACGACGAAAAGTTCACGTTTGGCGATTTGTCCTTCTAGCTGTGTTTGTTAAACAAGTTCTATTTCCACGATTGATTTTTGTCATGCTCGAGTTCTGATGATGGGATCCATTAGGAATCGAGGGAACTCCTCAAATGTGAAAGGCACACAAATAGTAATTTTAGTATTTTCATGAACTAATCAAGCATTTTCATTCATAAAAGTGACATTTGATGAAGTGGAACTGCTGATGATGATCAGAACGGAACTCTTCAACGACGCGTAGTTCAAGTTTGGCGATTTGTTCTCTTCGTTTTGTTTGTCAAGCAAGCAAGGTTTTTCCATGATTCCATGAGGAATTGAGGGTACTTAGTCTTCTACCATTATAAACATACTTATAGCCATTTTTATTTTATTATATGGAATCTAAGAGTGCACCATCTAAGTATAATAATCTTTCACCGACCTCCCTCCCCCATTGAAGTCGGTTTTTTTGTTCTTAAAATTTATTTTCTAGTATATATATTGTTTTTCAAGGTGTTACATAAGTACCTGTCAACATTTTATGACATGAACAGAGTATTTATTTAAAACTGGGAACCGAAGTCAAATGAAAATACATGGGAACTTTCACCACATAAAAGTATGTCACAAAGTTCGGTTACAATACAAAGTAGCGCCGCGCCAGTCACACATTTTGAAAAAGTTGAATGCACTCATAATTTTACATTTGACGACTTGACTGCATATTTATGCATATTAGTTATGAAATCTCGTTAGTTCGATTTTGTAAGTATATGTACAGAATACTTTTTTCTTTTTTTAAGACCACGTTGGTGACAAACAAGCATACGGCCCGCCTGATGGTAAGCGGTCACCGCAGCCTATGGACGCCTGCAACTCCAGGGGTGTTACATACGTGTTGCAGACCTTTTAAAAATTTATTCACTCCTTTCTTGAAGAATCCCATATACGTAATAAATAGTATCAGTAAAATGACATAAGAGAGACTTATCGAAAGATCAAAATGTCATTTAATAAAATAAAAGTAATTTTTATATTATATTAAGTACCTACCCATCAAAATCTCGAAAAGTGATGTTTCGAGTAAAATTTGCATTTACATGTTTCGCCTTCTTAGCGTTGACTATCTACGGCGTTATGCAATACTCGGTGCACCAATAACCCCGACCTCTGAGATCTACACATATAGTTTTTTCGCGCTAAACTGACCAGGTGGTCTACTCCGAAATTCGAAATCCGAACTTCGTATGGTGCCGTCCCTCTCACTCATATAGTGTATGACAGGAGAGTGCAAGGGATGGCACCATACGAAGTTCGTATTTCGAATTTCGGAGTAGACCCCCTGTACCTGTGTCGGATGGATAGACCTGCCTACCACTTGAACGGACGGAACGGTTGAATATTGTTAGTGGCGGTCACCGCAGGTTTCTAGTGTCTTAGAGATAAGATTCTACATTCTATAGATATTTATTTTCACGAGGCGTCTTCGTTTCAAGTTCCGGCACACGGTTTGATACAGATACCGTATACTCCACGTGCATGACGTGCACAAAAATACAGCCAATGCACATTCACAATGTAACGAATTATGATAACAAACGACATTGAGATTAGAAAACATTACTTTCCATCTACTCTGTAAAATTCCTATTGCGCAAAAGAGTTGCACAAACGCATTCATGTACATACTATACGCGCTGAATGACGTATTGAAGAAAAAGATATTTAGAATGTATGAAATTGATATATAATTAGATCCTTTTTCCTCTAAAGCGCCACGCGGCGATAATCGCATATCAACACATACGAGTATTTCTAACAATAACTTATGCAAGCAGGCATCTAATTCAATTGAGTTATAGGAAAATAAACCCTGCGACTATAGTCTAGGTTCGAAATTGAATTGATCCTGAAGTTATTTTGTGATATGAGGACGATTGTTCGTTATGCAGTTTTAAATACAACATCATTCGGTGAGATAACAGTAATTATCGATTGCTTTGCATGTAATTATCAGTATAGGTATAGTTTTACAAATAACATTGTCAAAGAGCCTATTTTTAGTTCAGTTCTGTGGATATATAAAAAGCCATGCGCGTTATAACGGGATAAAACAGTTTTATCCCGCTATAACGCGCTATATTATCAACGCCTCCTAGGAGCACCGCAGCCTTAACCGCTGGGACCCTAATGAAATCTTGGCCGCGATACATATGATCGAGATCTCTCTACGATCTCCCGCTCGTCGCCCCGCTACCCGCTAGCAATGAGACTGCGGACCTAGTAAACTTTCAGCTAGTTTATTACTTAGCGAATCAAAATTAAAATTATGATCAAAGTTATGACCCTAAGGCGACTTCCTGACTTGGCGGGGCGGGAGCGATATGTGATAGGTATTTTCTTCTTTGACGTGAGTTTACTGATGTGAGATTTCCTCACTTGAAATACTGTCACTATTACGTTTGCGAAGTAGTAATGCCATACGCAGAAGCGGGGCAGTACTGCATTCGTATCGGGTGACACTAACAGCTGACACTTTTCTCTAGATCGACAAATCAGGAAGGCCTTACACACATAAATTGCAGTTAAATAAAAGCTTCTGTTTCGTTAGTTTCGTTAGTCTGAAATTAGTACGACTTTTCTAGATGAAATATTCTTGAATATTTTCAAGAATATAAAATATTCAAGTATCTATATTAATAATTTCGTGCAGGGGTACGGTAGACCCGAACGAGACCTGTCTCAAATTGAAGAACGTATAAAAATAACGATTTTTGAGTTGAACATATGTATCCGCAAAATTCGGATTGTCGCGTATTTTGCATTTAAAAGTGTTAATTTGATGACAAAACGTCGGCCATATTGCCCACAGACTATATTGCAATATTAAATTTGTTGGTTGACAGTGTCGGCTACGTTCGAAAATCGTGAACTATTTTTGCGTCCGGTATGTTGGCCAGGTTGCTGGGCTGCGTTCTGGGCGATGGGCCATCATCGCCCATTGTGTGGATTCGGCTAGCCGCGTCTGCAGCGTTTTGTTTTTGTAGTTTTCAAGCGTTCTATACACCTATCAGCCTAGCTAGCACGATAACTTATACCGTCACGTTATATGGGCGAAATGTATTAAAACGTCACATAAAACGTAACGGTATAATCTATCGTGCTAGCTAGACTGATTGTCACAACAACCGCCTTCAAAGCGAATGTATGGGGCCTGTTACATGGATTCATATCACGATAAGTATCACGTGAATATTAAAGCAGAATCCATACACATTTGAAAACTGCGATAATATTGACACCCCAGTATTGTGATAATATTAATCGTGTAAAGGACACCACTTGAATGTTTGCTGAGTCTGTCCGCCATCTTAAAGCTGCGTCTCTATTTTGTTTGTGACAAACTACTAGGTGACTTATGGCTTTTAAACGTCTAGCAAAATTCTATCCCTATCTCGCTCTATCTTATAACTTAGTGGTACTGGGGGACTACTCCGAAATTCGAAATCCGAACTTCGTATGGTGCCGTCCCTTTCACTCATATAGTCTATGACAGGAGAGTGAAAGGGACGGCACCATACGAAGTTAGGATTTTGAATTTCAGAGTACACCCTCAGCTCATGCCGTTCGCCGCGCTCGGACGTTAGAGGCGCTACTGCGAACCGAAAACGAAGTATCTGCCTCTCTCGCACATGTATATTCGAACGACAGAGAGGAAGATAGTTCGTTTTTGGTTCGCGGTAGGCCCTCAGGCGTCAACTTTAAAACGAATAGGGTATTTTACTATAAGATAATAAATAATAAAATTCAAAATGTAATAAAAACCAGCCCTGTGCGTCGGAGTCGCACACTGAGGGTTCCGTACAACTAAAAAACAAGTGTGATTTATCAATATTTTGATATTTTTGGTAAAATATACTTCATTATAAACATTATCACTTAATTTCAAGTTCATAGGTCGATGCGAAGCTAAAAAATTATATGTGTGACAGACAACACACGGAATGTTCTTTGACTTTCTTCGACCGTCCGCCACGCTCGGACTAAGGTGCTACCAACCGAACACTAAATATATATGCCTCTCTGTCGCACTTGCATATTCGAGCGCGGAGAGGGAAATACTTCGTTTTCAGATCGTGGTAGGCCCTCTGGTCTGACGGCTCCTATTCCTGGATGGTGCGCGTATCGGAATGTGAAATACCTTTGGCAAAACGGAACAAGTTGTTAAATAGCTTCAATTAATTGGAGAAAATATTACCAACTGTTATTATTATCACGTGAAACACTGAATATTGAAGCAACATTCATAGGGGCCTGTTACATGGTTATTATTATCACGCGATATACTCATATCACGATCCGTATCACGTGCAATGTATATTGAAGAAAAATCCATACGATTTTGAAATCCACGATAATATTGACACACCAGTATTGTGATAGTATTAAGCGTTTAACAGACCCCATACAATTTTAAAAATCGCGATAATATTGAGTGTAAAGGGCCCCACTGAATAGAATTTGGCGGAGAATAGAGAGCTTCTATCGCGAAACGAAAACGAACGGACATCGTGTATTTCCCTCTGTGTCGCTCGAATTTGCAAGTGCGACAGAGAGGGAGATACACGAACTTCATTTGTTTTTCGCGTTAGCAGCTCTGACTTCGCACCATAAATACTGACTGGCACATCAATATTTAACAATGCACATCTGAATTGAATTTTAATGAACGATTAGTATTTTAGCTATACAAATCAGTACTGATTACGGTGTCAATTTTTTTATGTGCCTTTAAATACTACCCTTATAACGCTTAGGATTAACTTGCAAAGATACTAGCCTTTGCCCGTGACGTCGTTTGCGTAATCTTTTACTCCCAATTCCATATAATTCCATTCCATACTTTTATTCCCAATCCAGACTACAGACTATATTTCTATACGATTCGAAGTTTCATCATAATCCGTTGTTGTAATGTTTTTATTTTATACATTTTTGTACACTATTTCTTTCGTCGTTTGCATAACTGTCACGAATAAATGTTTTGTTTATTTCTTTCTTATTTATTTCACCCGAGCGAAGCCGGGCTTTCATCTAGTATAAAATATTCTTGAATATTTTCAAGAATAGTTTTCTCTGCAATGCAATGCAATGAGTGGTTCTTACAGACCTTACAGCTTTCAAAAGTCTGTCAGAATGAAGCGGAACAATGACCTAAGGTGTCGCTAAGATATTTGATCCAAAAATTGAGAAATGCAATTTGTCCCGCCAGACGCTGCGTCATCGGGAACGTGGGTATTTTCCACGTGAATCCGTATTACTCCCTGCCTTTGTTTAGTCGCTATTCTAGTAAATGCGCCTGATTCCAATAGCACTGTACCAAATTACGCTGGAACACGAAAATCACGTGGTATGAACCGTAACTATGAGCGGCGTACTACGAGTATTAGCTTCTGTGACAGTTCGGGACTTGACGACTAAGGGCCATTTCCCACGAAAATGTAACGCAAGTCATGATTTAATTGTTTTTATGATGCATTTTTAAGTGCCATATATCTAGTGATGAAAATTAACACTTGTCTAGATATAGGATAAGGCTTTGAATCAAAATTTCGAAATAATGGTTGTATAGAGCTGGCTTACGAGGACCTAAGTGTACGAGTCAAGCTTTTATGAGATACGTTAGAAATATATACATATATATTATATTTTCGTACCTATACGCGATTTCAATTGCGTCGAAAAAATTATTGCGAGTTTAAGGGTAATTTTAAGTGATGATTTTGGTAAAATTTACTAACCTATCTTAAATATGTAAAAGAAGAAACTGACTGACTGATTGACTGACGGACTGACTGACTGATTGACTGACATATCAACGCACAGCCCAAACCGCTGGTCCTAGAGATTCCAAATTTGGCACGTAGGTTCCTTATAAGGTCTAGAGGTGCACTAAGAAAGGATTTTTAAAAATTCAACCCCTAAGGGGGTGAAATGGGGCTCCGAAGTTTGTATGGCGAAACAAGATTAGTTGGACTATATGATTCGAAACTTCACAGGAGTATTTCTAACCATAAAGTGTTTCAGGTTTTTTGAGAAATCAACCCCTAAAAGGGGGAAAGGTGGTGACAAATTCTGAAAATCGACATGGGTATCGTTTCTATGGTTTATCGGGTCGCTAATTACGAAAACAACAATGATTTTAAAATCACACGTGAAGGGCGTGAAATACTATTCCCCTGTTGGGGTGCGAGGGGGATGAAATGTCTAAATATTAATATGGGTGTCGTTAATATGATTTTTTGGGACGTTAATTACGAAAATGGCATCTATATTGAAATTTAATATTGTAGACATGGAAACTTTTGAAGGTTTGTGCCAAATTTAAAGAAATAACTGACTGACTGAGTGACTACTGACATATCAACGCACAGCCCAAACTGCTAGTTCTACAGATTCCAAATTTAATATGGAGGTTCCATATAAGGTCTTGAGGTGCATTAAGAAAGGATTTATAAAAAATTCAACCTCTAAGGGGGTGAAATGGGGACCCGGAGTTTGTATGGGGAATCAAGATTAGTTAAATTATTTTATTCGAAACTTCACAGGAGTATTTCTAACGATAAATGAGTAAACATGTGTTACAGGTTTTTTGAGAAATCAACCCCTAAAAGGTTGAAATCTGGTGACAAATTCTGAAAATCGATATGGGTGTTGTTTCTATGGTTTTTCGGGTCGCTGATTACGAAAACAACAATGATTTTAAAATCCCACGTGGAGGACGTGAAATACCATCCCCTCTGTTGGGGTCCGAGGGGGTTGGAATGTCTAAATATTAATATGGGTGGCATTTTTATGATTTCGAAATTGGCATTGATTTTGAAATTTAATATTGCGGACATGAAAACTTCTAAAAGTGGGTGCCAAATTGCAAGAAGAAACTGACTTACTGAGTGAGTGACATATCAACGCAAAGCCCATACTGCTGGTTCGAGAGATATCAAATTTGGCATGTAAGTTCCTTATAAGGTCTAAAGGTGCATGAAGTGCCGTGGGGATATGAAGATACGACATTTTTGATTCAATGTATTGTAAGTGGTTTTATTAATCAGCGTAGTTCGATACGATTTCGACACAAATAGATATTTGAGCGTTCGAGAGGACTCTTAATAAGAATCCGAGGTACCTAAACTTTTAATAAAGTAACGGCCATATTGATTTTCTTCATTTCCCGTCCGATTTCGTTCAAAATCGATATCTGAGCGTCCGAGAGGTCCCCTGATACAACTCCGAGGTAAAATTTGGAAAAAAAGTGGCGGCCATATTGCTTTTCTTAATTTCCGTCCCGATTTCGTTCAAAATCGATATCTGAGCGTCCAAGAGGTTCCCTAATACTACTCCGAGGTAAAATTTGGAAAAAGTGGCGGCCATATTCATTTTTATCATTTCCGTTCCGATTTCGTTTAAAATCGATATCTGAGCGTCCGAGAGGTCCCCTAATACGAATTTGAGGTAAAATTTGAAAAAAGGTGGCGGCCATATTGATTTTCTTCATTTTCGTCCCGATTTCGTTCAAAATCGATATCAGAGCGTCCGAGAGGTCTCTTGATATGAATCCGAGGTAAGATTTGTGAAAGTGGCGGCCATATTGATTTTCTTTTTTTTCGTCCCGATTTCGTTCAAAATCGATTTCTGAGCGCCCGAGAGGTCTCTTAATACGAATCTGAGGTAAAATTTGGCACTCCATATGCCTGTATGCAATGCAAAAAAGTTTAATGTTACTATATAGGCGTGTGGGGTATCGGATTTTCTTTTAAAAACGACATAGAAGTTATGATATTTTTTTCCATTGAAATCAACCTTTAGTTTTTTTTAACCGTATGGCAGTTATTTACGAACCGTGAGATTTTCGAGAAGACAAGTACGGTTGCCTTTTTTGTTGCACTTTTAGCACCACCCAGGGGTCACGTGTAGGGTAACGGTAGGTACTCCCTACGGACGTGGTGCAACTTCGACCCCCCCTTTGTCAAGTGAGTGGGCAACTTGACTGTTAGAAGTTCGCAAGCCGCTCGATGGCCTCTAACTTGACTTAACGATTGCAGGCGGGATCAACGGCATAGCGTGCCTTCCAAAGCACGAGAGTCAGTTAGCAACCACTCAAAGCGGTCACCCATCCAAGAACTGACCTGCGCCCACTTGCTTAACCTCGCACACCGCACGCGGTAGGCGGCTGCCGCTGAGCCACGAGCGCTCTAAATTCTTCATAGTTTGTGCCAAATTGCAATTCAATCGGTTCATTAAAAGCAACTAGGTTGTAAAAGACGGACTGACAGGAAGGAGTGCGAATGGAAGAGAGGCCAAATTTTCTTTTTGGATGCTCCAATGGGAACTGGCAAAACCTACCTAATAAATTTAATATTAGGAACAATAAATGTTACATGTGACATTGAACTAGCCGTATTTATGTACTTCAAAGGACCAGAGTTTATGGCCGCTGCGCGCTGTTTGGTCGTTTACAGACCTATTGGTGTTACTGTAGTACACAGATACTTTTACTAAGGGCCATTTAAGATATGCTTTTATTTCATCGGCCCTTTCCCCTTCGGCCTCTCGGAAATGTATGATAATAGTTTTCGATCCTTATTTTTGCCAAAATCAAATGAAATTCAACAGTTTGCCGGTTCTCAGAATGTATACTGACTTTTCATCTGTTCATCTGTTAATGAATCACAATCACCAAACTTCGTATACCGAAACCCCCAGAATGTAACAACTACTTTTCTGGAGACCGCATCTAAATCGGTTCAGCCAAACGCGAGATAATCGTGGACAAACATACGAACCTGTTTTTTGTAGACGGTTAAAAATTTCGCTTAGTACGCGGGCGAAGCCGCGAGCAAATGCTAGTTACGTATATATATTTTCTTATTAACTGAATAGAACAAAGCCTACAGTATATTACTGTATTTTTGTTTGTATATAGTAATGTTTATTTATTAAATTTTTGCATTCTATGTTCGATTTTTCGGATATTTGTCTCTATTATGTCTTTATTGAAAAAAAAATGTAATAGATTTATCGCATTTCGTGTCGCGTCGCGGCTTCAGCTGTAGCCTGAAGCGGCCAGCGGAACCGCCCCATCTGGCCCCCATTTCACCAACTCGACACCTGAGAATTACATTGCTGAGTCAATAAGTAACGATGTTCTGCAACAACCACCTTTGCTTGTATACCCAGCAATGTTCATCGAATTTTCAGAAGACAATTGTCAACATGGTGAAATAGGCGACTGGTATGTTATATATTGTCAAATAAGTTGTATAGATAGTTTACTCAACGTGTGCGTGTACGCACGTACGTAGACGATAGATATAGAATAGAGAGATAGAATAGAAGATAATTTATTTCAGTATAAAAGTACACAGTAATACAATGGGTATACACAAAAAAGGAAACAAAGAAAACGATGGAAATACTTATTGCTAAGTTGTACATTGACTACTATCTACTACTATCGTATAGTTAACTATGCAGATTTGTGTTGGAGTGATGTGATACGAGTAGGACAGTCGTCATCATAGTTGCACAGCTAGGCGCAAGAATTAGTTAAGCTATCTACTTATACTATATGAATATATCACGTCATAAGCGGCAGACTGGTACTTTGTAATTATATCTTGTGTAAATAATATAACTCACCAAGTAAAATAAATCGAATTCTTTATTTAGCTCGACCTTATACAAAAATAACTATAAGATTATGATTGTTCTAAACAAAAAAACAAACAGCAAGTATTTACATATGTTCATTATCTATATCGTCGGTCATAGATACGGGTGCATGCAGATAACCCGTCCTTAGATATTGCACCCAGAAAATCTATCTTTCAGGTCATCACAGCGCATTTTAACCAAACCTGGCTAAAATACTCAGTTTATAGCGATTGTTTGTAACTTTAGTATTAAAATAGAAGCATGTTACTTTGGTCAGCGGTGTCACAGTTACCTGAATAAACCTTATTGCAATGAGATAACTTACATCTGGTCAGCTGTGGCGCTATTAGGTATGTTACACAGTAGATAGGAAGTGAGTTGAGTGTCGCCGTTCGCCAACAAACTGTCATGCAGTTTGGTGAAAAGTTGTGTGAATTGTGATTGAATAAATTAAAAAAAAATACGTATAATTGAGCGAGTTTTCAACAGATTTATTTAATTTAATCGTATGGCATTTATTTACGAACCGTGAGATCTTCGAGAAGACAAGTACATTTCAACAGATGACTGATATACCTATATATAAGACATTATTAATTGTAAATGTCTTACATACCAATCATCTGTAAAAATTCGCTAGTAGTAAAAAAATCATATATTGTGTTCGATATTCAAGAGCCCTTCGCATAGGAATTACAAGTAAAGCAACACGAACACGCTCAAGCTCAATTCTTGGGGCTCGATTAGATGACACGACACATCCACAGCCATTCCACAGCATATCATGGGAATACCACCACTTACTCGTACATATCTGTGAGAATTTTATACCACCACTTAAATATCTCTGACCATTTTGAGAAAAAAAATTGTAAATTTGCTTACGTTACGCGTTGCGTTTTGGTTAAGATACTCAAAATCGTTAATTTAATAGTACACAACACAACGCTTTTTATAAATGACAAAAATATTGAAGTTATAAATGAAGTTTAGCGTGTTTTTTTATTATTCTCCCTTCTATTAATTAATATAGTAAATGTAACGACGGTCCTGTGCGTTCGCATATAGTTTATATCCGACTATACCTAAAGGTTGTCTGGAATGTAAGGAAAATACAGACGTCGTGAGTATGGTGGCTCGCCTGTCAATAACCTTTTGTCTCCGGATTTCAGAGTAACCTCACTGAACTAAACTGGCAAAACAATCTTATTATTAGTAGAGAAAATAGTTACATTTTAATCGTAATATACTTATTGTGTCTGGATATCTACTTAATATTTTATAAAGGGTACATCCAAATACTGTTAGTGCCATTTCGAGCGGATTTCATGAACATGTACCTACTACTGACTGAGGTTATTTTTTTATGGTGTTGGTGTAGTGATGCGGCAGTACCCTTGTGGTAGGGCGCTGTTCTAACAAAACAGAGGGACAGATTCGATTCCTGCTTTTGCTTCACTGTAGGTAACGTTAATATGTAGGTACTAGAATTAGCCCGAGGTATCTTCTTGTCATTCTTTACACATGTACCTATAGTATAAAATGTCTAATTAATTTTATTGTAAGCTCCTCTGCGAAGTTCGGGGTGTTTCGCTACAATGTGTAAACGGAACGAAGCATATAAAAAAAAAACATAAAACTAGTAGCTCTGTGAGCTGTAGACCACGCAATTTTTTTTTAACTTTTCCAAAAAATGACTCGACAATAAAATTCTTTATGAGTATCGAACCTGCTTACAAAATTTCACGAGAATTGGTTGAGAAATGCAACCTGTAGAGGTGAACATCCGGACAGACCATAGTCTATGGGACAGACAGCAGAAAGACATACGAAAGAATTTTTGTCGAAAGCTGAAACGGAGACGCTTTGCTCGCTCGGTCAATAAAGTATAGGGGGTCACATTTAATTTTAGGTTTCCAAAACTTATTATTAGTAATTTATTAAATTGTGTTGTTATTTCATACACAACTCTGTATCCGAAAGCTAATCATCGTAACTGCCGAAAAACGTCCACTGCTGATCTCGATTCTCGAAAGCTTCCTACTTCACATCGTAGCAATTCACCGCTAAAAATTCACGTATTTTTACTTCCAGTTTTTTTTATATACAATGGTATCAGATTCACTCAGCCGACGTTTTGCTTCATAATGTTTAATTCTCGACTCAAAGGATCGAGCATATCTTTAAGTAACTACATCAAGAATCATGTTTCAATTCAAATCTTTTTTTTACTGTGTCGCTTCGCTCATGGCTGGTTCTCGATACCTACAATTATCACAAATGTGTTGTTCGTGAAACGCTATCTTCCCATATTGAGGTTATTTTCGCGGCTGCAACCGGAGCAAAGTGCGCTATCGCCCTTGGTCGAGTTGGGTGCGATAACGCCGATGATAACGGCACATTGACGAAACCGACTGCTTTGTTTACAACGCTCTGACTCCAAGGTACTTACGGTCAGAACAATATTATACGGAGGACGGCAAACGCTCGTAACGGGCGGAGTGGTTCAAGCATGCCACTTTCAAAGTCTGTAGTCCGAATCCTGGCTCGTACCTACCAATAAGGTTATCGGAACGTAAGGAAGGAAAACTGATTTTATATTTACCATTAACTTTTGGAAGCATACATCTGCGAAGTTCAATGGCTTTCGTGGAGCTTTAAATCTTTCAAGTAGCAAGCGTACAGAGCTTGCTCTCTGCTACGCCGTAGCCCGCAACAGCTGTGTAGAGAAAATTATGATAAATATATGCGCGAGCGCATTATGTGCATCCACTTCACTGAAATATAAATTATGAGGTTAGACAACTGCTTTTGTCAAATGAGACTGATCGAATCGGTGATAACGTTCCACATCGACGGCCGCTATAAGCAGGTGTATTTTCTTGCATAAGATGACAATTACTTATACATAAGATCAATTCAAAACCATCATTAAACGACGGTAGTAAATGAATTCGAATCGGGAGCGGCTGGAGATGAACGGCGCGCGCAGGCGCGTGGCGCGGCGAAGACAGCCGGACACTCGGCACGCCAATTAACGCGGCGCGTTCACACGGCCGCCGCCGGCGCACCCCCTGGCCCCGCGACCGCGCGTTCCGGCCCCCGCGCCACTCACTCGTCCATACAACACAAACGTAAACGTACGCGTTAACCGCCAACCTCCTACCGACTCGCAATCACACGATTTGAAAATAGAGAAACTCAAACATTCGCCCGATTATCGGGATCGCTGTCGATGCTCGGTCAGTGCGCCTTACTCGCCTCGCTTCGCACTATTTATATTGGAAAGAGAGAGCGGCTCGAGCGTTATATGTATTTTATTACCATTTGTAGCCGGTTTTAACCTGCGACGATTAGTACGCGCTTTATTTTATTCTAAGTTCAAATGTGCCCTGCGGAGGAATTTACATGTCACGCTTTTTTGAGCAAAGTCGGGAGTTCCACCTGACTAGTAGGTGGCGCGCAGCTGCGAGTGGCGTAATCAATGACACAAAAAAGTTAATTATTTCGAAAACTGTTCCAAGCGCGTGCTCCAGATGAGCCGTATCCTTATCGCGACCGGTTTCCACCACCCATAGGTATACGGCTCCGCCGAAGCACTCACATTTTTATTTTATCAATCAACTGTTATCGACTTATCGCCTCTCGACATTGCATTCGCCTTGATAATTGTTACAAAGGCGCGCTGTATATGCACTACGTGGTTTACAAACAAAACATAATCGGCGCTATTCCGCTGCAACCAGGCAAAAAGTAAATAAATACTCGCTTGAAGGGTCCAACACATGTACAAAAAGAGTTGTGGGGCTCTTAAAAAATCCGTGGATATTTTTAAAATGGTGTCGTGGGAGCTGCCGCGTCGTTTGATGCGTTTGAAGG
Source organism: Notocelia uddmanniana (assembly GCA_905163555.1). Taxonomy (NCBI): domain Eukaryota; kingdom Metazoa; phylum Arthropoda; class Insecta; order Lepidoptera; family Tortricidae; genus Notocelia; species Notocelia uddmanniana. The sequence continues at coordinate 12,763,858 of LR991059.1, read as the reverse complement.
CGCCGCCGCGCCGCTGCGCCACTAAGACATTTTTTTTATTAGTACCTGCTCCTTTATACAAAAATTAAAACTTTATAGAGCCGTATGTCTATATGTGAATCGACAAAGAAACCGCCTACAGGTACAGGTAGGTGATCCTCGAATCTGTCGGCAATTTGGGTTCTTAATTTGGCGAGTTTACTTGTCATTCCATGCGGAACCTGTTTCGAGTGGCGTCATTGTCTCTTTCCAGTAATAAATTTGCGCAAGGTGACATATTTTATAGGATGGAGTTGACCTTTACTATAATGATGGACACTTAAACTGTTAAACGTACTTATTTAAAAACCTAACGAGTGTTACTTAAGACAGCTAAATGTACATCTACCATACTTTGTTATTGTGTACTTAATTTTTTCTCGATTAAGAATGTAACTTTGTGGATGGATCCAATATATCTAGAGTATTCCTATGTTCTATACAGGGTGATTTTGGGGTCGTGATCCGGAATGATTGTACATGGTTAAGAATTCAAAGTAGACAACATCACAGTTGGTATGACGGTTTATAATTCAAATAATACTCTTTGTCTTCAAATTCTAATGGAAAATAATACTTTTTCATACAACTTGGTCACCCTATCCCACTGTCAACTCTCCATACTATCCGTCAAAGAGAGAAGGGTAACCATGATTTTTTGAGATTTTGTATTTTTGTCATCAAAATAAATTAAAAAAGAAATACGTTTGTTTCGTGTCACTACAATTTTTTTGAAGTGGCTAACAGATACCAAGTCGTAAAACTTATTCTTGATCCACGACCCCGAAATCACCCTGTATATTCATGTATAAATGAATTAAATAACTTGTCAAGTTGTCTATCCACAAAGGGCAGTGGAGCGCTCTACCTGCTCCTTGTGTGGTCCGATGACTGGCCAAGTGGCCACTCATCACGTAGTTCCCTATATTTCATGATGATACCATTAGATCACGTTTAAGAAATAAACTAAATAACCGCAGTAACCAACCAGTTTAGTATTTATGTATAGATAAGGTAATTAATTAGGAACGTCATCAGCTATTGATGTTTTGTTGATGCCACATTGCAAGTTACTGTGTAATGACCTGCATAGAAACAATAACACATGATGTACGAGTATTGTTTGATCAAGAATTACAACTTGAGAAAAACAAATCGCTCCATATAAGAGCAGGCAGTTGAATAAGTATTTTGTAAACGGTTGTCATGACTATTATATATCAATACATAGAATAATGAAAGGATGCATTTGCTTTATATAGCGTTCTTAAGTGGATCAGTGACACAAAGATGATACGTAAACAATCGAGCTACTTATATTAAGAATCCTTGCATAGTACTATTTTGAATGCCACGCACGACGCAGGATGTTGATAAGGCATTTGCATATTCTAACAGAACTTACCTGCATGTTAGATATAACTCAGCATAATGTGCCAATACATATACTGAAATTCTGTATCATTGAAGCCCCATGCAACTTAGTTGAATCTGCAAAAAAGTTGAATTCCTTAAAAGGAAGTAAGTAAAAATTACATTAATCTTCTTTGAAAGTAGACATACATATTAAACTGTATATTTTAAACAATGTGTTTTTTATCTACATTTTTATTCACGAGCACACTGTTTTATGTTTAAAAAACTACACGTATTTATCTTATCTACTGACGTCATGTTTTATAAACACAATTCTATGTCATTCAGTAAACCCTTACAAAACCATTAGAAAAACCATCGCACGGTGTCTGGAACGGTTTTTGTGACGACTAAGAAACATAGAAACGTTACAGTTACTTTAGTGGTGATCGTTGATGTTGGGTTCAGATTTGAGATCTTCGGGCGTGACCGCGCTCTCAACCAAATGATATCATAGCAACAGACCGATTATGTAGTAATCAAACCAACTACCAAGCTACTATGCAACGGTACTAAAACCACAGAGTTTCACTGTACACAGCATCCATTGCAAAGTTGGTCTTGAATACCTTAACGATTACTCGTATGAGCGCGTTATTGGACACAAACCTGCGAGAAATTCCAAATATTGGTTCAGGGGAAGCATTGTGAGAGGATCGCGGTCTACTGATAATTGTTGTCTAAATATTTGCCGTTCCACAAACACATTCTAGCTCATTTCAGGCTGCAAAGCTAATTTGTTATTTAGAACCGTTCTATTCAATCCGATTTAGTGATTAGGCAGGCAGCTAAATTAATATAACTGCGAAGTATTGAAAACAATGCAATTATGTTATAACTTAGAAATATGATTGTCTAAAAGGGCAGACTAATCATTACGTTCATAAAACTCAAAAGTTAAGAGAAACATGCTAGCCTTGATCATTTCGTATGTTCTAGGTTCCCATTTTATGCGCCTAATGTACATAATACTTATTCACAAGGTCAACAGGAACTAGACGTTTTTGCCGCAGTTACACCGAATCAGATATTGAATTACCAAATTATTTGTGAACTGTGTTCTATACAAAATCAAACGACAAACTCCAAAATTATGCTCCGTAGGGTACAATATCTGTAAGATATTATAAATATGCCTAATTGTTTCATTATTTACTCACTATTATTGAGTTATTAACGTTTAATAGAACGATGCATTAGGAATATTGCGATTGTTACTATGTATCGGAAACTACAAGGTTTAAATATTAGATCAGTGTGCATCAATGTAGATGATACTAGTATAGTAACAATAAATTGAGTGTTGAATCATCAAAGGAATCAACCTTCCTGGTAATCAAAACAAGACGGTCTTTTCGTAGTTACAAACCTAAGGAGCATACTTCACTCAGGTTACAACAACCAATTACTTACGCACCACTCAAGAACGCTAACAACGAACGGTAATTATTGGAATGGCTGTCAAAACATGAGTTTACATGACAAAGAAGTGACATTATAGTCACGGGTTGTTTTGACCGTTTCAAACACTGACAAGTTACTATCAAAGTTATACAATAAGACAGCTGGACGTCAAGCAAGGTTGCGGTGACGTCACACACGAGGAAGTGCTCGATACGACCATTTTGCATATCTTAGACTGTTACGCAGTACTGCCACTAGGCTCAGAATGATCTCAGAAATGACAGCTGCTGACGGGCGCGTAACTATCTGATGGTGAGATGTAGCACAAGCGAGAATGTACTCTTACCATTATGTAAATAGTAATCCGCCGTCGATTCTGCTAAAATCTAGGTCATTCGGCATCAGAATTTATCTGTAAATTTAGAAACTATATGCAGTACTTTACGTGTATATATGTCCTATTATAATTTATCTTGCACTACCTAACTATAATTCTAACTATGCTAGAATATTCTTCATTGCACAACTCAATTTAAAGGACACGGTACAGTAACCAATTACAATAAATATAGGCAAACAACGGGCGGTCTTATCGCTAAAGAGCATGCTCTTCCATACTTTTTGGGTAGGGGAAAAATATATGAAACCTACGAATTATATAAATAATACCAACAATTCATCATGTCAGCCGAAAGACGTCTACTGCTGGACATAGGCCTCCCCCAAAGACTTCCACAAGACCGGTCCTGCGCCACCCGCATCCAGCGGATACCCGCGACCTTTACCAGGTCATCGGTCCACCGTGTGGGGGGCCTGCCCACGCTACACCTTCCGGTACGTGGTCGCCACTCGAGAACCTTTCCGCCCCAACGGGCATCGGTTCTACGTGCTATGTGCCCCGCCCACTGCCACTTAAGTTTAGCGATTTGGAGGGCTATATCGGTCACTTTGGTTCTGCTGCGGGTGGCCTCATTCCTGATGCGATCACGCAGATAAACTCCTAACATAGCTCTCTCCATTGCTCTTTCGGTCACTTTGAGCCTTCTTATGAGGCCCGTAGTAAGCGACCACGTTTCAGTGCCATATGTCATCACTGGCAACACACACTGGTCAAAAACTTTCGTCTTGAGACACTGCGGAATATTGGACGAAAAGATGTGCCGAAGCTTCCCGAACGCTGCCCAGCCGAGTCGGATTCGACGATTAACCTCGGACCTATATACTCTTACTAACGCCATTAAAAATATCAGATGTCAATACATCTTCGTGGGTATTTCCTTTATGTTCGATTAAAAGTACTTATTACTTTTTCGTTTACAATACCATGTACATACATACTTGTATGTATTATTCTATAAAAAAAAGGTTTTCCTGTAAAAAACCTCCGTATAAGGTTGTTTATATTTGCCGTCAATAGTGGAGACCCAAAAGCCGAAGGTTGCAGTAAGGTCACCTACTTCGCTGGCGCGGTCACGGTCGGCGCAGTCATATCCGACGCAAGATTGACTTCCAGCTAACGTGAATACCGTTATGCTGATCTATAAACGTTGGTATTTTGTTAGTGTTGTATCTTACACTTCTGTTTTACACTTTTAAATAGCTTATACGTAGAGTGTCCCTCTCCTTTCGGCCACAAACTCTCGTTCCAGTGCTTGATTCCCGCCATCTCATTTTCGGTCTACCTCTGCCTCGGTAGCAATCCTGTTGGATCCAAGTTATGCTTAATAAGTTTAAATTTTGGTACAGTCGCCGTCAAAGATATATTTACGTTTTTCACCTTATCACAATGGAATAAGGTGCAAAAGTGTTACATATTTTCGACGTCGACTGTACAAGCTTTTATTGCTGACTATACCTTATTCCCACATTCATCAACCATACGTTATTCATTGAGACGGTTCGAATGAGCCCAAACATGTTGGGTTTATCTTGCGTAGTTGCTATGGCTAACTTCTGTCTCCATTATCAGATCAGCTCGATTGTACCATAATATTAAATTGTAACCGAATTTACATAGGTATGCTAAAAATCAAAATCAAAATCAAATATTTATTCTGCAAATAGGCCACAAGGGCACTTTTACAAGTCAAAGCATGAATTTATACAATAAAAAAAACTGACAATCTTACTTAATAATAATGATTAAAAAAATATACTGATTAACAATTAAATAAAAATAAATTTACAAATATTAAGGACGTATTGAATACGATCTGTCCGAATAAACAAAAATCAAGTACTACTTAACAAAAAGTACATAAAATTAATTTAATATCTCAGAGATGTATATGGTCTCTGAGCGTCCAAATACGATTAATAACAATTATTTAAAAGTCCTTAGAGATGTAAATGATCTCTAACGCGAAAATTAAAATAAGTAAACTTAATATTGTTAGAGATGTATAAGGTCTCTAAGCGTCAATAACAATAAAACTAATCCAGAACAGGATTATGTCTCTCGTCAATCTACATACAATAAAATAACACTAGTATTAAGGTATTTACTTTGCCCTTGCAAGCATGAACAGACCGGACTCCACAAACAGCACCCGATCACGAGTATGACGCGTATCTCAGCCATCGCCTCCCTCGACCATCTGTTAGGGAAGGTGGCGACCCGATCAACGACGCCGCCGTAAGCAAAGCCCTTTAAGCGAGCATGACATATTCAGGCTGCCGGACATTAATAATATCAAAGATTAAAATGACTCTTCGGCGAGAAACAGCATCATGTTTCATAAAATGCAACGACAGAGCTATTTATACAAGGAAATATGCTAAGTGAAGCATATGTATATTAAAACTAACAGGATTTAACTATCAGTGGCTTAAAAGCATTTTTGTCATTTAAGAAATCGTTGACAGTATAATAGGCCTGGCTCAACAAATAACGTTTAATATGAGACTTAATTTTACTGAATGGAAAATTAACTATATCGATGGGTATTTTATTATAAAATCTTATACAGTTCCCCACAAACGACGTGCTAACCTTCCGGAGACGACTGGCCTTCACTGCAATCTTGTGTTTACTTCTAGTAAACTAAAGTACTAAATTTCGGCTCAATCGGTTGAGGATAACAGCTTTGAATTTCTGAACCTTTTTTTCTGAATATGTACATACATACATACAAACATTGCAACTTAAATAAAAGATTGAAAAAGGACAAAATCTATTCTTACCTTCTATCTGATAAATACACATATTAAGAATCGCCAGTATGCTCGGTTGAACTCGATTCTCCGTACAAACGTAGTTTTGTTCTCATTTTAAAACTTGTTGAAATAACATGAAACTTTGTATACACAATGGGAGCCGCCATATCTAGGTCAGAAATTAGTTTCTGTTGCTAGAAATTGTAATGGAAAAAAAAATACACCGACGTTTTGAGTTTTTTACGTCTTGTAAGAAAACCTTAATAAACGCTGTATTTTTTCTCCATTATAATTTCAAGCAACAGAAACTAATTTCCGACCTAGATATGCCGGATCCCATTGTGTATACAAAATTTTATGTTATTCTAGCATGGCGTTTTCAAATGTGAACGAAACTACGTTTGTATGGAGAACCGAGCTTACTGCGGACTCTCAATCACGCCGATAAAATGCTATGTTAATCTTCAAAAAAAATTTATAGGGTTCCTTCCCTACACGTAAAGTAGGGATGTATTTTTTCTTGAAAACCAATCGTATGGGATATCTTTAGATAACTCGTTTAAAAATAGTGTGAGCTTTGTTAACTTTTGTTAAAGCTTTCCGATATGAGATAACTGTCAGTGTCAACCGATACTACTGCGCAAACGTAATACTGACAGTATTTCGTCACGTAAGGGAAATCTCACATCAGTAAATTCACGTCAAAGAACAAAATACCTATCACATATCGATTCCGCCCCGCCAAGTCAGGAAGGCGCCAAAGTCTCTAAAAATAACAACCATGTGCTAAGTAAAAACATGTTAGTCGATAAGAAACAATTCAGCATTAAGTTGTCTCTAGTTAACTAGAAGTTAAGTATATATAAAGTCCGATAGATGCCGGGTTACGCCATACACGTCAGACATAAACGGACATGGAGATATGTAAACAACCATTGAAGCAAACATACGCAAACCACAAAACGTCAGTGTGTTAGTATATAAATAACTACGCAAACCACAAAACGTCAGTGTGTTAGTATATAAAATATCATTGTAAATATTATAATGAGTTAAGTCAGAGAATTGTGTAAAACGTTGCTGGTCATTATTCATTTTGAATGTCGAACTTAGTCATAAGTAGGTAGGTATGTGTACCTGCGTTTAGTTTAGTGTATTATATTAAGTTACCGTAAAAACATTGGGACCTTTCGTTGTTTGCTATTTATGATTAAAAGCATTTTTTATATAATACCAAGGTACTTGCGCGTTAAAAAATACAGATTTACTACTGTGCGCCACTGTAACTAGATCTTATCAACGCTTAAATTCATCCGGTGATGACATTCACAATAGTATAGCCGTTAGTGTGTGTACAATACTGCACCAAGGTCTCAAGGGAGGAGTAAGAAAAACATCGGTTTGATAACAAAACGACGTATGTAATTCTCACTTTAACCACACTGTTCTAAATCCTCGAATAACAAAACATATCTGAAATCCTTTGTAGAAACCACGGGAAACAAACGTTCGCGCGTTGTAGAATTTGCTTCACCGTAACAGCGACATCTCCCGGATAATAGAAAAACAAATCTTCTTATATTTGCAGTATGCAACAGATTATACATACCGCCCACCAAGGACAACATGTCCTTCATTACAACCGCCCACCATGAAATGACTAAGGAACTACAATCTAGATAAATACAAAGTCAAATCGGTGGAGCAGTGCAATGCAATACAAGATTCACATAAACTAAAAATAAACGTTTTGAACAATACAATCGTTAAAATATACAATACCTAGTTAAATAGTCAGTCTCAACAAACAATAATTAGGACTCTTACTTATGCATTTTGACCTTATAGTATTTACAATTCTGGTTACAAATCTGAGCCAATTTTATAATTCTGCCGAAAAGTCACTTAATTGGAGGCAGGTTATTCTCCATCACCAAAACAATGTCCCAACCTCAGATTCGGAGCCCTATTTCAAATGATTTAAGTATGATCTCAAATCTTTGTAATAATAGTAACGTAATAATTATAGTTAACAGAATGATTATGTAACTATAAGCCAACAACATTTTCACGAAAAATCAGTTATTTTATATTCAATAATTTTTATTATTAGACCTTTGGAAATGAATTAGTTTACTTACTTGTTCTTCTATTTGATAAACAGTGTTTATGGCAAAACTAAACCCTATGTGTAATCTAAATTGGTGCATTCTATCTGTAACTCTACAAGGCAAGCCGTCTTTTCAAGGTAAGTAAGACATTGATTTAAAACATTAGCTAATGATTCCTTATTTACCTGAATTCCTACTATCTACTATTGCTATTATCTCAGCTCAGCTCAACGTCTGAATATACTAATTCGACGCAAAACATTCAATAATAATTTCCTTTTTTGTTTCAGATGGCGATAGCGGCGGTCGTTTCACCGAGTACTAAATCTATATTCGTCTCTCTACATAAGGTAAGCACATCGTATTAACTATGTTATTCAATTTACATTATAGGTTGTCCTTCTCAAGTTTATTATGCTTTTTGTTCTCTCTTAACCTTTAGACCTTTTATATTTACAGTTTTTCATTAATAATCCATTTCTGAAACACAAAACTTCTTTGAGTAAATAGATCCTTCTTTTCTTTGTGTAGTTCTTACCGGTTTTCTGCTGTTTGAAAGCCGGTTATCAAATCCTTCATGTAAAACTTGTGATGAACTATTTTTCGTTAAGTTATTCGATGGTCTTTCTGCTTTTACAAGATGAGGTAAACGCATAGCCTTTTTTCTATTTTCTTCATGTTCAGTTCCGGGTGCTTCTGTGTATTTAGCTGTAAATGTTATGTTCTTTCCACATTTATTATCTAACATGTGCAATCTTTTACCTGCAATCTGATGTGAATGTGCTTCGCAGGTTGAATCATTTATACATACCGGCAACTTCACTCCGTGACTGCGCCTCTCGTCTTTCGCCGCTGAAGATACGAACATGTCTTTGTACTTTCTTTCTTTTTTAATATACAGCTTAGTTTGAACTGGACGTTTTAATACCTTGTCTTTATTCACATGTGAGTGCAAGGCTGTTACATTTTCCTTATTAGTCGTTGAACGTACAGGACCAGACAGAATCCACCCGAGAGTGGTGCACTGTGCCACGGGGAATCCCTGTGGACCTCTCAGCACTCCATCTCTAAGTATTTGACAGTATACTTCGGCTCCCAACAGGACATCTATTTTGTTGGGGGAACTATAAGTTGGGTCGGCCAACTTGAGCTGCTGATGCTTCAACCATTCAGAAGCTGCTATTTTCTTACCAGGAATATAAGTGGTAATCTTTTTTAATACATGTGCCTTCAATAATGTATTGAAGGACGGATCAGTGAGCGATTGAACTTTTAACTCTACTATGTATTGAGACCCCAAAGAAGTCTGATCGCCGCCTAATCCTGAAATTGATCTATTAATAGGAACTTTATTTAACCCTAAAGCTTGCACAACATCCTCAGTGACAAATGAAGTTTGTGAGCCTTGATCTATTAACGCTCGAATCACCTGATTGTCTTCTGTTTGCGACTCAGCCTTTACAAGAGCTGTGGGTAACAATATCTCATTGCTAACTATACCTTTCGTAAAACAGCTGACTATCGGTGTGGTTTCTGTTTGTATGGTCTCTGTCTCGTTATGTGTGGCTTCCCTCGAAACACCTTCAGCTGCCTGATCTACGTTCTCCAAATTGGCTACTGAAGTTGAGAGATTCCTTGGGTGGAGCAAGGAATGATGTTTTCTGTTGCAAATTCTGCAACTGGTGGCTTTTTGGCAAAATCTAACAGAGTGGTTGCTCCCTAAACAATTATAGCACATTCTGTTATTAGATACAAACTCGTGCCTCTTGGTGTAATTTTCGCTGGCAAACCTTTTGCAAAAGCACAGTTTGTGAGTCTCATTACAAAACTCGCACGACATAGCGGGTGCACTAGCAACATGTAAGACATTTGGCCTGCTGTAGTTACTATTAGACGATTTCTCGACAGCAATTGGGACCTTATTGACACTTGGCTCAATAAATTCTAATGCTCTGTATCGACTTGTTAGAAATTCTTTGAATTGATTGAACGTTGGCAAAGCATCTGAAGCCGAGTTAGTTGCTACAGTAAGCTCCCATTGTTTACGCGTCTCGGGATCTAATTTCAGCGTCAACAGATGGATAACTATGATGTCCCATGTAGAAACGTCAATGCCTAAATTAGACAGTGCACTCAAACAATCTGTTGACGTGTCCATCAGATCCTTGAGAAACCCGGGAGACTCGGTAGTTGCATTCTTTTGACTCAAAAACCTCTTTAGAATACAATGTGACAAATACTTTTTATTATTGTACCTTTGTTCTAATAGGCTCCAACACCGAGTGTAATTTGCCTCTGACACGGGTATATTGCGTAGCAATTGCTCTGCCTCTCCTGTTAGATAACTCTTTAGATATTGCATTTTTTGCACCCTATCTAGTGAGTCGTTGTTGTGGATCATTGATAAAAATAAATCCCTAAACGTTATCCACTCCTGATATTTCCCAGAAAAGCTAGGGATGCATAATTTGGGAAGCTTAACTAAACTTGTCCTAAATGACGCACCATCTTCGTCATTGGCCCTTGATTGGCACGAATGAAAACTGTCAAGTTCAGTTAAACCATCCTTTAACTCACACCTATATTCTGTGTACTCTTCCTCTGTCTTATCATATATCTCTTCAGCAACATAGGCATTTGACTTTAAAAGTTTAATATCAGAGGTTCGCAACAATTCTTTGTGTCCTTCTCTAAATTCAGACCAAAGTTGATTTAATGCTTCTAATCTGCTTTCTAGGTAATTCTTAGTTATTCGTTGTTTGGCTGACTTTTTGAAATTAACGCGCGCCTTAAATATCCGACTACACAAGTCATCCTGATAATTTAGTAGGGCATCCATATTTTCAAATAACTAACAATTTCCAACAGGACAAACTTTAACTTCAATTAACTAACAATGATCTGACATAAGGAAACACTTCATAATCATTATTGAAAGCTCGAAAAAATTACAAGTGTTTGAACTTTAATACACTCTGGGCAAATCGGGCATGGATTCCCCGTTCCAACTGGATTTCGCTTATAATTCTAATTCACTAACTACAGCAAATTATTCTAAGTTAATATTCTATACTAATTACAAGAGCAAATATTCTAAGTCCATTAAATCACTATTTTTGCATAAGTAAATTTCTTCTTGTTAATAGAGTTCAAAATTCCGTAACAATTTCGTAAATTTAAATCTTGATCTTTAGGTTGAAACTCGCTTGTTTTATAAATTTTAAAGTACTCACGGTTCACACTCACTTCACTGATATGTGACGTCACACTTCGTTGAACTTCCGTAGTGCAGCTGCTTTCTCCAGATAGCACCACTATCGACGATGAACTGCTCTCTTTCAACTTTTCGTCGCTAGATAGCGTAGGCTACCTCAACTCGTCGTCCAACTTTCGGTCGCTAGATGGCGTTGGCTACCCCAGCCAGCTGCAATCCTTCCGGCTCTTTAGGCAGCGAACCACTGCCGAGCTCGGGACGAAGTGTAGTCCACCACTGAACTATCAAAAAAGCCACTCCACTGGCTATCCGGTTCGAAGGACCATGTACAATACTGCACCAAGGTCTCAAGGGAGGAGTAAGAAAAACATCGGTTTGATAACAAAACGACGTATGTAATTCTCACTTTAACCACACTGTTCTAAATCCTCGAATAACAAAACATATCTGAAATCCTTTGTAGAAACCACGGGAAACAAACGTTCGCGCGTTGTAGAATTTGCTTCACCGTAACAGCGACATCTCCCGGATAATAGAAAAACAAATCTTCTTATATTTGCAGTATGCAACAGATTATACAGTGTGAATAACGATAACTAAGATTTTTTTATTCATTTTGCAGTGTAATTGTTAAGCTATGTCAAAAAACATTAATGTGTTTTACCTATGAGTTATCTTATTAGACACAAGGCACATTTTTCGCGGAAATCGTCGTGCAATGAGACACTATTTCAACAAAAAGATTCACAAATTGTGATCGGCAGGATAATCGCATCACTCTTCAAACGAGCATACCAACCGTCATTTTTAATCTCAAAAAATGTCAATTGATAACTACCTAACGTGCATTCGATAACGCGACTACCCTGCGGGAATGACGAGTTCTCGAAACCAATGCGACCGCATACGCAGTTGATACGCAAATGAAGTCACATGCCGACTCAAAATCGGTAAAATCCCATTACTCCCTGTATATGTCTCTAGTATAGGTATAGCGGGCAACGCATTTGTGATTCTTCTAGTTACTAGTGTCCATAGGCTAAGGTTTCTGCTTACCATGAGGCAGGTCGTAAGCTTGTTTCCCGCCGTTGTTGTATAAAAAAACTCGATGCATACTCGGCCTCTCGGGCCCTTTGGTAGTGATACTGCCTACGATGCTGGAGGTCCCGGGTTCGAATTTCGGTAAGGGCATTTGTTTATGTGGTGAGCAAAAACATTTGTTCCTAAGACTTGGATGTTTTATTTGTATTTAAGAATATATCAAACTTTGATGTTTTATATGAATTTAATAACTTAATATTTGACATTTTTGTATGACATGGGTAATCCTTGCAATCATTACTCAAAGAGTACATCTGATCATCTGACAAATTAAACCAGCTTTACAGAACTGGTTTTCCACGAGGCAGGCTGATATGCTTATTTAGGAGGCTGTCCATACAACCAACCCACAGAACACCCCCAGGATCACTCAGGTTCGTAGGGTCGCTACTCCCTGACAGCTCGCCACAAGCTGCCCTACGTTGACTAATTGCACTGAAAAACCAGTGGGCGATAGATATACTCGTACATCTCTACGCCAATTTATTATTATTTAACTCGTAGAGAATATACTGTATAGGTAAAGGTTTATTGAGGACTTGACGAGCAGCTCGACGAATTCCTTAGTCCATAGAAAACATCTAAAACATTCTGTTTCAAACATGGTTATTTAATACACGATAAGTCCTACACGACCTACGGTTCAACGACTCCACCCGAATGTCGATAAACGAAAATCGCAGACATATTTGTTCTAAGAGAGCGCACTTACTAATTCGTTAGTTAAACTCAAGCCGTGTCAGAGACCCACAGTTTTAATTAAGCGAATGAAAACATTGTGAGCGTAGGTGCAGTTCGTCCATCAGGTTTCTAGTAAATAATTCAGTGGTTTGTGGATGCACCGGGTTTAGTGATGGGAAACGGCGGCAAAGTTACTAATGGGATTGGATAATCCACATTAAGTTGACGGATTTGTTTAAATACCTATTATTGCATTATAATTACCGCTCCGAATATATGAGTACATATACATGCGGCACAAAATGTTCATATGGGTAATTTCGCCTAAATTAATTTACTTACATTTAGAATGATGTACTTGTATTTATTAATGTCTATTTCACCAAGTATTTTACATCTATTTATCCGTGATCGTGTTACTAAAGAAATGCATGCTAAAGGCGGCTTGTGATGTAGACTGCAAATCTAAACACTGAGTTACAATTACAATCTCTAAAAATAGTTTTAATCGGAACTTGTGTTATTCCTAACCTAGCTGTGCCAGTGTTCCATGTTTTATATAGCGCTGAAACCTCACTTACACAACATCGTCTGGTCTAGTTAAGGCGAAGGGTATGGCAAAACTATGAAATGGAGGTGTTTTTGCTGAGATTTTTTGCTTAAAATACAGCATGTGGAGGTTTTGAAAGTTCACCGTCTGAACACACATATACTCAAGTATTTCCCTTAATTGTTCAAATGTTCCTAGAATTCACTGAAAAATATATAAGTCACATTAAAAGTGCCGTTCTAAGCATTTTTTTGTTTAAGTTTTATTCCCGCTGTGCAAGTTATTTTGAGTCCATACTTTGTAAGTATACTTTTGTAACTTTGTGTTGTGGGCTAGACTTAATTATATCCCTAAAATACTAAATTACGAATTTTAGAGATATTTTATAATTTTTAAAGATATTTCCTATACAATAAGAATGTTAAACATTGTAATAAATGTTTGCTCACATACTATGACCAGGCACTTTGTAACGTACAATAAATTATTATAAACATTAAAATATGATTCAAAGGTTAAAAAAATAAATAAATACGCAGAAAATTATTAAAACTACTTAAAATAAAATTAAAAATCACTGGGGACTATTTTGACTTTTTTTGTGATGTAGGATTTGAACTTGCATTCATAATTGTATCATTGCATTTTTCGAAGTAAGGAAGGAAGGGCCGCCCGTAAGCGGCGTTGCGAGCTCGTTTCCGTTTGCACGAGTGCTGCGCTGTTGCCAGATTTATTGTCCATCCCACGTCCATCCATGGATATTTCTCTCGTTCGTTGTTCGTTGACGTTTGATAATTCTGTGTGGACTGTGTGTTTTGTTTTGATAGTTGATATACGCTCATACGTTCTTTAGAAGTGCGGAATTTGGTGTTAAAGGATTTTTAACTGCATTTTGTTATATTGTGTGTGTTATTTAGTTTAGATAATTAAAATAGGTAGTTCATTTTATTCGTTGATTGTATTGTTTCATGATGTTGGGTTAGATTAGGTGTATTGTTATTGACATTGGATTAACCTATGTGTTTGGTGCGGTGTGTGACATAGTTAAACTTTTACCAATATGGGAAATAGGAAGGGGCGGAAACCTACTGCATCAGTCAGGTTGATGCGCAAACGTCGAGTACAAATTGCTGCAATGAAACGACTCGACGCCACAGCAAAGTAAGTTTATATACAAGGGGTATTTGTGCAAAATCCATAAGACCTGGCCTTAGTTGTGTGTGTTCATAATTCAGTGTTATTTATTTCTAAACCCTTGCTTTCCTTTTGTTGTAGCGTCTCTACAGATTTTGACAATGACAATCACGAGTTTAGTACTGACAAAGAAGATATATACTAACGTAAACTGAAGCAGCTAATGAAACTATCAGTTAAACCTGAAACGTAAGTATCTGATTATTGTGTTGCTGAAATGTAACTACTATTATGTAGGCACTCATGGTATTACAAAATATGGAAGAGGCATAATGCAATACGTAGATACAAACTACTGTCAGTGATTGATACAATTACAAGCTGTAATGTTTTTGTCAATCAATAAATCAATTACTATCCAATCACATGAACATCAAAAATAAATGAAAGTAAATGTTAATTTATGTAATTTTATATATTTAAATCCCACTTTTTAGGGTTTTGTCAATTGTAAAGTGTTGATTAATTTTACATAAGTTTCATTTGCTATAAAACTGTAAACTCCTTTGGATGTGTTTAAATACTACCCATTAGGTTTGTTTCATACAAATCCTGAAGCCACAGGTCCCGGGTTCGAATCCCGGACAGGGCATTTATTTGTGTGTTGAGCATGAATATTTGGACCGGGGTCTTGAATGTTTTTATGTATTACGTTACAAAACGATAAACAATATTAAAAGGTACATTGCAATTTTTTTTAAATATATGCTTACCAAAATTTTAAAAATAAATAATCTATCCCCCGCAGCATAGTGCCAAAGATACTGGCAGAAGAATTTATTTATGTACATAAGTATGTATATCATCATCTAGTACCCATAATACAAGCTTTGCTTAGTTTGGGACTGTTGATTTGTGTAAATGTGTCACCCAATATTTTTTTATTATCCTAAAATACTATAATCTGAAAAAATAATGTTTATGTAAATGATTATTAGGGAAGATGACTAATAATAGCAAAGACATTTATTAAATGTTTCAGTACTTTGCTATTTTATTATATTACTGTGGACTCTATCTCTGTACTTTTATTTCAGTTCTGTTGCTGTTGATGATGATTCATTTGTAGTGGATGACAATATTGTAGTTGAAAGGTGAGTATAAATAATAAATGAAGTATCAGGATTCCATATTCTCAGGGTACCAAAATTAACATTATTAATAAGTCTACACCGTTTTTCTGTCCAACTTCTAACAAACAGGCTTTTTTGCACGGTAATAGTTAGCAAGTTGAAATTTCCACATAAATATTGTTATGGCGGATAAGTTATTAATTAATGAAAAGTTAAAATAATGAAGAAACACACAACAGTCTCCATACAAGGTTTCGTCGTATATCATCCTAGCACTATCCCAGTACAGTTGAATCCTGACGGATGCCCGCCATGCCCGGGGTCTGCTACCAAATCCCACAAATTGGTGTAGGCACTAGTTTTTACGGACGCGACTGCCATCTGACCTTTCAACCCAAGGGGTAAAATAGACCTTATTGGCTTGTAAAGTGAATGGATAACTTGACTGTTAGAGAATTCAAGCTGCTGGAAGACCTTGGCTTAATGTGCCTTCCAAAGCGCATGCATATTTTTTAACCGACTTCAAAATTTCAAAAGAGGAGGTTATCAATTCGGTTGTGTTTTTTTTTTTGTTTTTTTTTTTTAATGTTTGTTAGTCCATAACTCCGTCATTTCTTAACCGATTTGAAAAAAATTTTTTTGATTGTATGTATATATATCCAAGTTGGTCCCGTTTTTGTCAAAAGGCAGTTCTGATGATGGAATCCATGAGGAATTGAGGGAACTCCTCAAATCTTTAAGGCAAACATATAGTGATTTTTATGTTTTTATCAACAAGTCAAGCATTTGCATCCAAAAATGTGACATTGGATGAAGTGGAACTGCTGATGATGATCAGAACAGAACTCTTCAACGACGAAAAGTTCACGTTTGGCGATTTGTCCTCCTAGCTGTATTTGTTAAGCAAGTTCTATTTTCACGATTAATTTTTGTCATGCTTGATTTCTGATGATGGGATCCATGAGGAATTGAGGGAACTCCTCAAATCTTAAAGGCAAACATATAGTGATTTTTGTGTTTTTATCAACAAATCGAGCATTATCATACAAAAATGTGACATTTGATGAAGTGGAACTGCTGATGATGATCAAAACAGAACTCTTCAACGACGAAAAGTTCACGTTTGGCGATTTGTCCTTCTAGTGGTGTTTGTTAAGCAAGTTCTATTTTCACGATTGATTTTTGTCATGCTCGAGTTCTGATGATGGGATCCATTAGGAATCGAGGAAACTCCTCAAATGTGAAAGGCACACAAATAGTGATTTTAGTATTTTCATGAACTAATCAAGCATTTTCATTCATAAAAGTGACATTTGATGAAGTGGAACTGCTGATGATGATCAGAACGGAACTCTTCAACGACGCGTAGTTCACGTTTGGCGATTTGTTCTCTTCGTTTTGTTTGTCAAGCAAGCAAGGTTTTTCCATGATTTCATGAGGAATTGAGGGTACTTAGTCTTCTACCATTATAAACATACTTATAGCCATTTTTGTATTTTATTGTTAGGAATCTAAGAGTGCACCATCTAAGATTAATAATCTTTCACCGGACTCCCCCATTGAAGTCGGTTTTTTTTTTCTTAAAAATTATATTATTATTACTATTATTACAAAGTAAAAAGGGTAGTTTTTATAAATGTGAATATGTACTAAAAAACACATTATCAGATAGTAAATGGTCAGAATTTTGAAAAAAAAACACCACTCTTTATTTTTAAAATCATAAATATAATGAAATGGAGGGTAGTAGCATAGTTATTAGATGTTATGACTTTGATAATTCATGCTGTAATGTTATTTTCTTTTCAGTGATAAAGGCAATGAAAACATTGAGAGAAGAATTGTTAATGTTTTCCCATTTTTCAAGCAACTACAGGAAATGTCTTGTCATGGTCCACTGAATTGTGGTTTAAAAGCAGTGGAAATTGTATCTGAAGTTCGCACTGGTTTACTATCTCAATTTCGGCTGAAATGTAAAATGTGCAACATGGATTTTGTAGTTTACAATGATGAGTCCACTAATGAATTGGATCTAAACACAAGCGCAGTGGCTGGAACGGTGGCCATTGGATGTGAGCAGATGAGCAGCACTAAGCAGGTGCATATTTTTATTTGGTCCAATGACCAAAAATTTTTTCTCTGCTAAGATGTATACTGTACATAAAACATGGGAAGCAGAGTTCTTCAAATGTATGGTCTCGCCTGTCACACGAATTTTTTCAAATCGAACTATTCTTTCCACATTTGGTGGCATTGTTTCTTGATCAATTTAGTACATTCAGGAAAAAGGATATGTTTAATGGGATTCCACCTATGACCTATGATCTTATTTAGTGATATTGTTTATCAACACTTTCACTGCCAACGATTTCGTAGCGCTACGCTCGTAGCCGATAACATGAGATAAACCGTATGTAGCGGAAAGCGCCTACCAAACCAGCGCCCACACACCCTAGGGTTACTGGCACTGAAAGTATTAATACGTATATTTTACCAACAAATACCAATAAGTATATTGAAAAATCACATTTGTTTTTTAGTTGTACGGAACCCTCGGTGCGCGAGTCCGAATCGCACTTGGTTGGTTTTATTTTTATGTATTTATATACTTCCAGATATGTTTTCATGAAAAATTGCAAAGAAAATTGTCAAAGTATTTTCAAAAACGAAATAAATAGTTTACTTCTTTTTGATTATTTAAAAGGGTATTCATCCTCCGTATGCTTAAGTATTTTGTCCAATGAAATAAATATCATAATAATAACTGTAAACTAGACTTTTATTTTCTAACCCTGTGCCAAGAGCCCGCGCCGCGTGTTTATCATACAGGTAAGGAGTTCAGCGGCATCTAGTCGGCTAGAAGTACCGAGATTGATGGTAGGTAAGTTAGGTTTTGAACCGATAAATCAACAAACTGTAGTCTTCCTATTCTAGGACAATATCACAATATATTCCTAAATTTTCTTCTTATACTTACATAATAAAAGTTCTATCTCAAAGTGAAATACTAATTCTAGCTATGTATTAAAGTTTGGATCGTGCTGTCTCTTTCGCTCTCCTGGCCATGCTTTGAGCGGTCGAGTTCCTTCGGTGTGCTTCGGTTTGTTCTCGATTGCGAAATACAGCAGTGAGATAACATGTGGCATTGGATTTTCCTTTTTTTTTCCTCAATACTATAAATACAGTTATAATTAAATCACCAATTAAAATATAAATGAAATAATTTACGCCATCTATACGTCAATCCGATTAATAATACATCGATAGCCTACGCTCGCGCCATCTAGTATGAACGCCCGCTGTCTGTGGCTAGGCGCCGATGGGGCAAGGTCATTTGCATATCCCTTCGCCTTAAGGTTAATAATATTGGAAGACTACATTATTTGCCCATCCTCATCACTGGTATTACCCACTATCAAAAGTCGTCTGCATGGAGGATATAAAATGCAGCGCAACATTCAGACCAAATAACGTTATAAATTCTCGCAGACTACAAAAGTAAAACGCGGTAAATATTCAGGCAAAATAGAATTTTCTTCAGAGAATAGTACTATATTTTATTTATTTAAACTCTATTGCATAAAGGAAATTAGTACAAATGGTGGACGTAGGCATTCTCTAGCGTATAAGTTGTAAAAGAAGGTGCAAGTTTATTACCTATATACATAAGTTGATACCTAATCGGTCGCATCGTAATCAGAAAATAAATCCAGCCTAGGACTTTCGTGTAGGCAATATAACAGTTAACTGGTTAGGACTTTAATTAGGGTTCCCCAAGGCTGACAGTCTTGTCAAACTGTATAGAAATTCAAAGTTTTTTTTTGCGAAAATGGTGAAATGGTAGTATGGAACTATTAAAGCTCGAAACGCACAGAGAGGGCGCGGCCTGGTGCGGGGTGGAAGTGGTTTTGCATTTTTGATCTTTCCGAAACTGTCAACTGTCGATTACTGCTTCATATGTCATACACGCCTCCTTCGCTCTACCGCGCTACCGAATACCACGCGGTTTTTGGTGCATTTGTGGAATGAAAATTAGCGCGTTTTGTCTGAGAGATTAGGAAACAATAAAGACAGATTTTCAGATACATGGTTTTTGACTAATATCATTATTTCTCCGATTAGCGCTGGGACATCACTGCTTAAAATTATCGATCAAAAAATTGGAATGCAATGCTGGTGTTAAAATCCAAACAGAAGATGATAGATAGGTACGAGCAGTAAGGTGGCAGAGCTGAAGCTTGGATGATTTTGTTAGATGGCGACAGATAACTATATAGGTACAGAATACATACCAACTACACGCACATACGAGTACAACATATGTACATATCATATAAACTATAATATAGGTATGTTAACAGGAAGATATCCCTGATAGGGATAAGTTTGCCACTTTAATGTCCTTGAAATCTCTTTTTGTAAATATGTTTTACTACTACAATAGGCAATTTACATTAATCTCTCGTACCGTAGGTACCCATAATTTATACCAAAAAAAACGACTCCAATTTTGTACTTTGCTATGCCACAATTTGTGGTTTCCGTCAGCCAATGCTTGGTTACCTACAGAAAATACCGAAATCGGCATATGCGTGCCTATCAAATTCGAGGAGTTCCCTCGATTCCTCCTAGATCCCATAGACCATAGACTTTCACCAAATTTATATGGGAGCAACTTGGGGGTACCTGCTTTGAAACAAAAAAATAATTATCAAAATCGGCCGACGTGGTCAAGAGTTATCGGGGAACAAACATACATAAAAAAAAGAAAAACAAACATGCCGACGAACTGAGAACCTCCTTCCTTCTATTGAAGTCGGTTAAAAAGGTTTAGCCTAGATTTTATTTATTATTTTACAGAAATGTATATCAAACGTGACGTAATGGCACCAAACATAGAAGTTCATAGGAGTCTACCTACTTGAAAAGTTCGTTTACACCATCCAGACGAGTCTGAATATTCTGGAAGTGGGCAACACTGGCTGCAGAGGTCAGCGATGTAAGCGTAGGCGACTGCAGCGGTCACGGTCGCGGCGTGCAAGTAAGTGACCACGGCCGCGCGTGGTCGCTAAAATGGCGCTCAGGCCGGGGCCTGTACTAAGATCGCCGTCGTATCGCTAATCGCCTTGTAGCCGTGAACGCACTGATATGACAGTCGCCCTAGCAGCATCTAGCTAGCCTAGATGCATTGCTATTCAGCAATGCGACAGCGCGGAAGGTACATCAAGTCGCCCAATTTAAAATAGAACATGAACATTGGTACCACACCCAGCCAGGATTCAAGCTTGACCCAGAGCCGGATATACCAGAGGGCACTAATTTGTAAGGAATGACACACTCTGGGATGAGAAGGAAAGACCGACCAGCCGCATTCCAGTGCGCCACAATCAACCGGCTATGCAGCCTTTAGCCAGTAATGGAAATGAAGAAAGGGTGGATACTTCGACGGTGGATGAGCGTTGGCGACATGCTGCATATGAAGTCTCCTTGTTCTCTGGTACTTAATTATAAGTTATTTTGAGATCTGGCCGCATGTTCCTCTGCTACGCCCCTTAAACATTTTTAGAATTTTAGGATTCTATGATTTTTCAGGTGGCATTCCTTTATAGTTTCTTGTCTGTTATTATGGTGTCAATGCTGCAGTGCGTGATGCATAGTATGTCTCATGCTCGTAGTTAAAACAGAGTTTTCTACCTGAGATATAGGTATCCAACTCCTCTGCTTGGGCTAACCTCTTTGCTGTTGTGTACTTGTAAGTATACAATTGCCGTTTTTCTATAGCTACCCAAATAATACATATTTATCACGAATAAATCAAGTTGTACGAAAAAGATCGTGATGTTAAACTAGTGAAGCAATACGCAACTGTTGAGGCCGATTGCCCACGCCTACTCCTGCGGAAACTCTCAAATCTCATACCAACTTCCGCTAGCTAATTTCATCTACTTGGAGAATAACTTCCGGGATAAAAAGTATCCTATGTTTTGATCCTAAAATTAAAAAAAAAATTGTACTGGAAATAATTCAGAATGCCCAATTTTGTCCAAGCATTTTTTCAGAAACTTTTACAACTTTATTCAGTAAGTTACGTATACCACTGTATTTTCATTATTTGACTGCACTGGTTTATTAATAGGACACAGATTTTCAATCCGTAGAAATATAGTGCATGTTTCACTATTTAAGGTCTATTGCCCCACAAAACGATGTTTGTATGTAGCGAAAACTCGGAGTAGCGCTTTCCCCTCTTATCGCGTCTTTGGTAAAATGGTTAAGATTTTTCTAACCCCAGTGCAACACGAACCCCGGTGTACTCACCTAGCAATTATCCTTTCAAATGATTAAGGACTTCTACACAAACGAAATCGCAGGAAAAAGCTTATTAAATATAAAAAACTAACTAATTAGAAACCGAAATTTAATCCGCTGAACATTTTATCCCCCGCGTTTACGTTCGTAATAACAAAACCCTGACGTTTTTCCGGATGTATAGCAAATTAAGTTTTGCCTGGTAGCAGAACGAGCATCGTCTTTTTTTTATCACAACGGTGGCAAACAAGCATTCAATTGAAAACGTAGTAGCCCCTACAGGCTACTGTCTCTGCTATAAACATGTTTGAGAATGCAGAGGTTACTCTTAATACAGTGCATCTTCAGTCCGCATTGCTTGACGGGTGTAGAAAAAAAATTGTAATTAGGCACAAACTGGTAAGACCTTGATCGATATGATACTCATTGTGTGTAACTTCCGCAAGGTCGATGTTTTTTCCTGGTAAATACTTAGTTATAAAATTAAGGTTTAAGAATCAAGATTATTGGAAAAAAAGGAGCGCTCGTGGCCCAGTGGGGCCCGCGTACCGGGTGCGGTATGCGAGGTTAAGCAACGTGGGGGCAGGTCAGTTCTTGGATGGGTGACCGCTTTGAGTGGTTACTAACTGAGCGCTCCCGTGCTTTGGAAGGCACATTAAGCCGTTGATCCCGGTTGCTGTCTATGACAGCAGTCGTTAAGCCAAGTTAAAGGCCTTCGGGCGGCTTGAGAACTTCTAACAGACAAGTTGCCCACTAACTTGACAAGGGGGGTCGAAGTTGCACTACGTCCGTAGGGAGTACCCACCGTTACTCTACACGTGACCCCTGGGTGGTACTAAAAGTGCAACAAAAACTGGCAACCGTACTTGTCTTCTCGAAGACCTTACGGTTCGAAAATAAATGCCATACGATTAGTAAATTCATACCCTTCTCCCTATGCAAACAGACCCATTATTTATAATAATAAATAAAATGTAGGTACCAATCAATGCATGAAATACTCGTATTTCAGCAACAATTAAACAATTCTCTCGATACTTACGAGTACATATTTAAATTAGGAGTAAATTAAATGAGATTATATATGGGAATATACGCTTGAGTTTATGTACGGATGTATGTGTATATTAGTGTGCTTCTATTTCATTAGTATGCGGGCAAAAAACACGTGATTATGTTATTTTTGGCTTGATTAATTACTAACTATATTTGTTAACCGCAAAACATGGCTTTACATGTTTTACTTTAAACATTTGGTAATGGTCATTATGTTTCCAATCGCATTGTATCGTTCTTATGGCTAAACGGTTGGCAAATATCCTTTCGTACGTACTGAGAACGCCGATGCAAAATAACCCAATATGTCTTACATTGAACAATGGCGCTAAGTGAGTACAATTACGTAAAGGCACGTCTTTAAAGTTCATGTGAATTTATTTGAAAATTACTGCATGGCATTCGTTTTCAACATAGCTGTTACACCAACTTGTATCACGAAGACCGCATCTGTGAACCAAAATATGATGTTAAACATTCCTAATTATCATGCAATCAGCACGTAACTCTTTCAATGTCAATACCATCGAGAAAACCTAGCTATGTACCATACTCTATAGTATAAATGAGTTTCCATTACACTACAGAGTGCCTTTTATGTGGCTGATAGTTCATTTGAAACAATTCATACAGGTTAAAACTACGTCGTAACCGCTACATGCACATATATTCCAAATTTTCTATCCATTCATGAGCCGATTGATCCGCATTATAAATGCTATATTACGAGTCATCGTCATGACCTAAAATATTTTTAATATTTTTTTCCGCGTAAAAGCATTTAGGGCATGACGGACCCAGAAAATGCCAAAACTAGCATCTTAAACCACCAGGATATGCCAGGCAGGTAGCATAATTATCGGCGTCACAAGATCGCGAACATGTCACCGCGAGCACCGTCTGCTGCGAGCCCGCGACAACCGAGGCTGTACCACAGAATAAGTAATGCTGTACCCTCACTTCTGAGGTAAGTGCCCTCCTACCGTCGGCAAACATACAGGGAGACATTAGGCATTTTGTCGAGCAAAATACCTCCATGTTGGGCTCTCTCGTGAACTCACTAGTGAAAACCCCAGATTCATCCCGTCAGACCCCCTTGTAACTTTAGGCCCGGCCTGACTAACCTAACCTGCTAATAGCTGAGGAAAAGCAGAAAAGATATGCAGCAATTAGTTGGTGCAAAAATAATTATGGACCAAAAAACTACTAAGTACTTTAAACTATATCAGTGTAACGTCCAATCGCCCAAGTGGCTCCCTAAACTTGTATAAATATAATCCCCGTTACAATCAATCAGTACTAAACAGTGTGGGAGCGGGCGCGTGAGAACCGGCGCGAGCGCATTGTTTCTACGGGATGAGCTCACACTTGATTGTTCGATCGCTGCCCTTAGCGGCTACCGTGAAACGAAAACGAAGTTCGTATATTTAACTCCTTCTGTCGCTCGAATTTGTAAATGCGTGTGATAGAGAGATACACGAACTAACTTTGTTTGGCTTAGTAGCCGGGCGTCCGAAGTTACTTTGTGAATTCGTCAGCAATTGATGAACTGCAGACAGGCTGCAGTGAAATTAGTATTTGAGGTCACCACTCTAATCATTACTCTTATTAGATGGTAATATTATGAGTATGGAGAGTAAAATACTTTTAATATATAAGGAATCAACTTTTATGTAAGCTAATTGGCATGCTTTTATAAAACTATTAAGTAAGGTAAGTATATTCTCTTTAGGGGTGGCCTGTGTCCAGCAGTGGATGTCCATCGGTTGATATGATGAGGTAAGTATTATTTAACATTTGTTCCTGAGACTTGGATGTTTTCTATGTATTTAAGTATATATCTATTAAATAAATCGCCGGCTAGTACCCGTAACACAAGTAGTAATTGAGCTTACTATGCCTTACTATGGACTAGTTCGATTTGTGTAAAAAATGTCCCCTAATAATTATTTGTTTATTTATTATTAGGCTTTCTGATTTGTCTTTTATGTGAATACTTAGACGTTGTATTCGAAAGCCGCGTTCACGTTGCACTAGCACAACTTACTGCCAAGTCACGGCATGCGCAACTCCGCCATTTCTGTCTACCACGCACTGTACGGCTAAGAAAGAGGAGGGTAGACTTTTCTCGTGTCGTGTCGCGTCGCAGCGGCAGCTGTGCTAGCCCCGCAGGGGCGCTACCGCGAACCGAAATCGATGTATCTTTTTCTCTGTCGGCCGAATAAGCTAGTGCGACAGGAGGAGAGATATTTCAGTTTCGGTTTAGTCATGTATAAATCCCGTACATTCCGTAGTTATCTCAATAATAATATTAAAAACGCGGCCAGATTCTAAGTAAGACTCATTATGAAATACATGATGAATAAAAAGAAAACCAGACATCGTCTCATTTGTGAAATGATACAACACATTACTTTGCAACTTACCTAACCATATAAAAACGGAAATAGATAAAAAAAAATATTTATGTTAAATACTATACGCAGTTATCGCATAATATATATTTCATCTCATATAAGTATCACGTAAATTATCCGTCTTCATCTAAACCAATAACCAACCTGAACCACCTACTAGCATAACCTATTTCCGCATGCAGCTAAACAATTAAAATTCCTGCACATCGTCTCATCATAAATCAGCGGTCCATTACGCATATAGTTCCACATCCGATTTGTACCCGACGTCCGTCGGTAACTCGTCAATATACCTTTGTTCCAACACTGACATTATTAGACAGCCGAGCCTTTAATGAATTGACGTCTTGTGGACACATACAATAGCAGATAGTCTAAAAGGGTTTTTAGATTTTATATTTAGCTATCGTCTGTAAGGTCTTTTCGGTTCTGTAGCATGATGCATTGATGCCTGCACTCCCGACTAATTCGCAAGGTTGCACGAGCCACGAGCTCCGGCCACCTTGGTTACTAATTTCCAGTGATCTTCACGCATTAAAACGCTATTTCTCATGTAGGTATTTTATTACCCGGTTATTTATTAATACTTGTAATAAAGCTACGCAAATGCTTCAATGCTCATGGGTGGTCTTTACGGCTGAAATCAAAGGTTCCGAATGTTTGGTTCAGTTAACGATCGACACTCGTTAAATAATTTCCGAATTCTTTTACATTGTTAAGAAATTTTGTATAGAAAACTACCGTAGTGTCGCGTTTAGTTTAGCGTGTACGAGTAAACGGGACACCGTGACCAGCAGGGTAATGACGTAACTTTTCGAACGTACGATAAATACGGGTAGAACTAAAATATCTAAATGTCATTTTCAGTATGGAAAAGACATTTAGATCTACTTACATACGCTCGAAAACGTCATGTAATTTAAAAACCTTGCAGCTGTCATCATGATTAAGGACCGCGTACCGGTCTGAAACTTGTCGAGTACTCGTAATATTCAATCTTAACATTCACACTACCACAC
Source organism: Notocelia uddmanniana (assembly GCA_905163555.1). NCBI lineage: Eukaryota > Metazoa > Arthropoda > Insecta > Lepidoptera > Tortricidae > Notocelia > Notocelia uddmanniana. The sequence goes on along the minus strand of LR991059.1, from coordinate 12,737,139 downwards.
CATTTACACCATAACATCATTTTAACTGTGTGTTTTTACAATATTATAATATGTTACGCAATTTACTTTATTCTCAACATTCACATACGCTCTCAATAATAAAGATGTAAGTCATAAGTCATAATATTTTATTCAAAATAGAAACATAAAGAATACTTTTTGAATGTCAAAAATTACAATTATAGAATAGATTCATCCTGATGTGGAGTCGTTACGTAAATTACAATGTGATATAATATAATTCATTCATGAGGTTTCTTACACAATATCTTTAGCTCCTTATAATAGCACGTAACTAATAGCGGGAATGTCGCTAACTGGAGGTATAACATTTGTCCATACATCTTTGTCAAGCAAATACTCATCTAATTTATAGTAGGCTCTATTACTTAATGTTTGTTTTACAATTATCTTAAATTTATTTTCTGGCATATTTGTAATGGCTTTAGGTAACTTATTATAACAAAGTGTACAGAATGTCCCAGAAAAGTCTCTGAAAGATGATCCCACTAGACCTTGTTAGACTCCACGAAGTCCAATTCACTCACAGGTTTAACCGTCTTTAAATTGATTGAACCTACACACTGTAATAAAACTCAATTGGAGAACGTCAAACAAATCCATTACAACAAAAGCATGTGCCATTGTTGCACGGCATGGATAATCAATAATAGTTTGACTAGCTGAATGCCTCCGATAATCATATGCAGTGGTGATATGTGACTATCTGGAGTAATGTGACAATAAAAACTGTTTATTACGATAAGTCCTCGTCATAAAAAGAAATGTTCTAACAAAATACCATAAAGAAGAAAATGTGTTGGTAAAACACCAAAATAACGACCGACAAGTGAAATTACTACCGAGTTGCTGGAAAATGATAACACATATACTTAACTTGTTGCTTCGCTCATGAAAACAACATGAATAAGACGATAATACCAGAATTCGTTAAATTTGTGTTACCATTCAGAAGTTCGTAATACCTACTATTTGAGGGAGATAAACGAGCAAATTACAAGCAATCCGTATAGCTTTTTACATTTCCCGCTTTATTAGTGTACCTATGCTAAGTGTTCACGCCATGACATAAGTTGTGGTGTTACGTCTTGGTTACGCTAAAATACAGTTTAATATTCCATATGAACATATTTTGAGGTCTGAAAGTATAAAACATTATTTGATATTTGTAGTTAAAAAAATAAAATATTTTATTTTTCATACATTCAACACGCTATGTGTACACTCGCGAACAGGGATTGTTGAGCCAATTACCGTAATTGTTAGTAATTTAGCCGTGCTATGGAATGATCGCTGTCACTCGATGTCGCGATAGTTAATTACTAATCTTTGTTATGTAAAAATTTCACCAAAGATATATGGATATAATTATAAACGCTACGTTTTAAGAGGCGGGATTCTAATAAAGGGAATGAACGAAAATTGATTGCACTTTCCATGGCAATCAAATGAGTGCGATAAGGAAAACTGCAGCTCCAATTAAAAATCCTAATTAAAATACTCAAAAAACCGGCCAAGTGCGTGTCGGATCACGCACAAAGAAGGGTTTACAATTATTAACGACACCTGCTTGTCCGCATTTAAGACTGCGCAGTACGTTCGGTTCTCCATACAAACGTATTTATGCTCTCATTTTAAACGCCAGGCTAGAATAACATGCAACTTTGTATACACAATGGGATCCGACATATCTAGGTCGGACCATAGTTTCTGTTGCTTGAAATTATAATGCAGAAAAAATACAGCGATTATTAAGGTTTTCATACAAACCGTAAAAAACTCAAAAACCCGCTGTATTTTTTTTCTTTTACAATTTCCAGCAACAGAAACTAAGGTCCAACCTAGATATGCCGGATCCCATTGTGTATACAAATTTTCATGTTATTCTAGCATGGCGTTTTAAAATGAGAGGGTAAATACGTTTGTATGGAGAACCGAGCCAGACCGAGCGTACTGCGCCCTCATAAAACCAATATACGAGTACTTTACAGTACAGTACATTCAATCCAAAAAGGTCGTATCTTCATAGGGAACTCATACGGCAAAAGTCTCGCCAAAAAAAAACATGAACTGGCAAAGGCCAGCAAGACAGTTTTTCAGCGATTTCTCAAAAACTGTTAGACCTACCTTGTTGAAACTAAAAATCGTTGGAATTATTTATTGATGTTCATCACCTCAATTTTTTTCAGAATTTTACACTACATAATTTGGAAATTAAAAGGGGATATTAAAACGACTTTGACAGCTAATATCTCGCAAATGGTTGAATTAAATGGAAAAGTTTTTTAGAAACCTCCATATATTTTTTAAAGATCTATCCATAAATAGGTACACTATTCGCTTACTTTTTTTATCATGCCCCAGTTACATGTATGGTGCTTAAAATATTTAATAAGGGGGGCCCCCCTTATTGAATAATTTCTGGTAATTTCACATCATTTTTTTGTAGCGGTTCATAAAATACACCTTTCTACGAAATTTCATAATTGTAGTGCTAATAGTCTCCGAATAAATCGACTGTGACATTACGGACAGACATGATGAAACTATAACGCTTCCGTTTTCGCCATTTTGGCTACTGAACCCTAAAAATGGAGGTTTCGTTCGCGACTGTTTTCTTTCCAAAATTTTAATCAATCGTAACAAAATTTTGAAAGCTGAGTGGGAAGAAAATGTGCTGTGTCGGACTGACATATCTGTGTCGGTTTTTTAGGTTGGGCCGTTTTAGGCACATTTTAAAGTAAGCTAGCACTCATAAAAAAGAATATCAAAAAATTGAGACGTACAGCCACAGACAATTATGATATTGATCTGATAAAAAAAAAAACTTGATATACGATCGAAAACTAGTCGAGAATGTTTGTATGTTAAAATGAATGGAGGTTTTGGTACTTTGTCACAATAACGCAACAATGCCGTAGCAAATTCACTATGTTTTAAGTTACGACTCAGGAGTTAGATACCTACTGTAACTGCATCTCTTTCACTAAACTAATGCAAGTGTCAGTTATCATTGTCCACAGTACTGTTTTCACACTTCACGCAGTATCTTATCGTAAGTTCACCAAACGCGTATTGGTCTACCAGGAATTTGTCCTTGTCACACCGCAACCAGTGGTCACAGCCGCGATAATGCGATGGACTGATACCATTCACGTGCACACGTGTCCTCCCTATTATGTAGTGATAATAATGAATTTATCAAATAATCGATGCATTATAAGGTTGACCAAAATCGGATACTCGCACGTACGACGTAATTTTACTAGTAAACTGCGTAATATAAACGAGTTTACGCTATCAATCACTGGGAGAGTGAGGGCAGTCCATGAAGACAACATACCTACTCTGCCTGATGATCAAGCAGAACTTATAGATGCGTGCGAGTCCATAAGAGTCACAAGCGCAGTGCTGAGATCATCATCATCATCATATCAGCCGAAGGACGTCCACTTCTGTACATAGGCTTCCCCAAAGACTATCACAATGACCGGTCCTGCGACACCCGCGACCCTTACCAGATCATCAGTCCACCGTGTTGGGGGCCTGCCCACGCTACGCCTCCCGATACGTGGTCGCCACTCCAGAACCTCCCCGCCCCAACGGCCATCGTTTCTACGTGCTACGTGCCCCGGCCACTGCCAGTTTAGCGATTGGAAGGGCTATATCGGTTACTTTTACAGAGGTACTCCTAGCATAGCCCTCACCATTGCTCTTTGGGGTGAAAGTCATTTAAGCCTTCTTATGAAGCCCATAGTAAGCGACCAAGTTTCAGTGCCATGTGTCTGGCAACACACACTGGCCAAGACTCTCGTCACTGCGGAATATTGGACGAAAAGAAGTGCCGTAGCTTCCCGAAAGCTGCCCAGCCGAGTCGGATTCGACGATTTTCATTCATTTTTTATTTATTTCAGTATCTTAATACTGAAATAAATAAAAATATACAATGGGTGTGTTAATAACAACGGGAAGTTCTATGTTGGACTTAAAATATGCAGGCATGCAATATAATTAATACCTATAGTTAGTTCCTTCTATACAAAATTAACTATTTTACTACATATAATCTTACAGTGATATTTTAAATGTCAAGTTATTAGGCACAAATACCGGTTAAAAACCATTACTGCTAGAGTTTAGCTACGTAAGATAAATGCCCCAGTGCTCGACAGTGACCCACTACATGGCACAATAAATATGTCATCTATTGTTGGACATTAAGGTGTCGAGCATTAGAACTTACCTTACATGTCTCAACGCCTCACATAATAAGTGTCTGCCCCAGTAATTTCCCTGCGTCTATCAGGATCCAAGATAGAAAATAGGTCAGGGAAGCCGTGAAGGCCAGGCTGACGATTAAATTACACAATGACAATATAATATAATAAGAACGATTCTTCTCATTCGAGTTTTATCTTCGAGAAAATTATAAACGTATTTGCAACCAAATGTAAGCGATTACTTGTATCGATTATTGATATACTGTATAGAAGAATACCATTAGCTATACGAGACTACTGTCCAAAGTCAAATCTCGTCACGATTGGATTATGTAGGTCAAGGATGTCGAACATATTGACCACTTTAAATGTTGCTGAAGCCAAGGACGTAAGCATTACAAACATGCCTTATACTAGACACATTCACATGTTTATTTGTTGTTAAAGTTTGTTTACTTCTGTGTACTCTTTTTGATGAACAGTAACGACTATATATTTTTAAACTAGGTATTGTATTAGACTAGTAGCTGAATTTACAGCAGGCAAGTTCAGTACCTTCACTGGATAATACTCGTATAGCCGATGGCGCTAAGATACTATAGATATAGCCTACGAAATGTAATTCGGTGACCCAAAGAATACCTAAATATTATCTTGCATTTACTTTACACTATCCAATGGCCCTGGAGTCTTGTCGGTTCAAAGTGCCTACGTTAAAATATTTTGACAGAAGCTATCTAAACTATGCTTATATATTCTAACTACTACTTCGTTACGAAACGCAGTCATCTGCCTAATCTATTTGGGTCAATTCAAGAAGTGCCTGCTAAGTAAAGGTAAACAATTTAAGCCATTGCATAAAACAAATTAGATTAATAAGGCAGTTCATTTAATTCAATGCAATCGCCCACTCACAACGAATCTCCTTAAAGAGAATGCCGTGGCCTACTCGTCTCGTCTAGTCATCTTCATAGCTATTTAAATACGGTAGTCCAAATTAGGTTAAAACCTTACCAGTACACTAAACATTCGCTTAAGATTTGTAGCTAAAATAACTGATAAAGATACAGTGTCAGTGAAACAAATGAAGTCAGCATCAGCATTTTTGTAAAGTGGGTGGGTCGATGGTGTAAGGATGGATTGCATTATTGCAGGAGCGGAGCGATCAGCGTTGCATTAAAAACTAGCATACATATTAAAATCATTTCTTGATCTCAGTCCTAACTATATGTATGTCATTAGTCGTACATAATGGTAGACGAAATACTATACAATGTATTATTAAATCGTAATTAAATCTCTTTGAGTTGGCTTTGTTTATTTTCATTGGAAAAACATATAAAATAAAATAATGATCTATCTCATTTTTACGTTTCAGACTTAATTGCGAACAAAATATCTTATTTAGCATATAGGATTGACAAAAGCGTCTTGTGATGCGAATCGGCGTATTAGCGTTAGATATATAGAGCTCTGCCACGTTGTTAGACCACATCCTTACTTCTCGAGCACGCTCACCGTGTCGCAACCGGCCAACGATGCTCGATTAATTGCTGCCCCTTTTCATACAAACTAAAAGAATTTCTACAGACTTGAGAAATAGCTGTTGTGACACAAAACGTTCTTCACCAGTTTTGAAAGCCTTATTTAAGGCACACTGAGATGAAAATTTGTGGTTTCTGTTACCGATAATCGTAGTAATCTAGGCTTTATATATTAAGATAACTTCATTAGGTCCAAAATATATCAGGTTGGCTTATGACCAATGTACAAAATAACAAAAAAAATAAGTTGAAACCAGTATCTTTTTTTTTTGGGATTGGAACTTTCGGGAACAGGAGAAACTATTTTTGTATTACCCATATACAGAATTTACCAACATACGTACTACATGTTACATGTATCACATTTAAGTGACTTTTTATTGATAGACCTTATCTCGTTTGAATAAGGTTGACAAATGGTCTATTAACTGTGATTCTGATAGTACGTATACATGTTCATTGCATTTTTAACTAAGCAATAAATAAATTGAACGTTATTAGAAATAAAATCATAATGGAAACAATGGTTAGTAATTGTAATAACATTAACAATCGCATGATCATAAATAGAACAATAGGTCAATTCCAACCCAATAATCATAATTCGCATTTTAGCATAAAAAGTCGGTAGTCGTTTGACTACCTACTAATAGATTAATCAATGTTTTTGATTCATTAATCGCGGATTTTTTGTTGCACAATATTCATGATGACATAAGTCGGGATGAATCGAAATAGCAAGCTAATTTGTCCATGAATGCAGCATACTTACATAATTAAGGTGATTATTAGACATGAAAAATGTTGGTCTCTGAAGCCAATAAGCTTGTGGAAAAAATCTTTAAGAAATATATTTTTTAGTCAGAGCAATGACGCATAGTTGCAGTATCCAAGAGGCAGCTGGATGGGTTTGGGAACCGCCCTGTGCAACTGTGAGAGACAATTTTAACCTTCACTTTTTTTTTCATACCCCCCGTATGATGACAACAGTTGTTGAAATAAGTTGTTTTCAATTTTCACTTTGCATTGTTTCGAAGCTACAAGTGATACTTTTTCGGTAGTTTCGTAAAAAAAATGTTTATTTATTTTGTTTCAAATCTGAACAACAGGTTGTTCAGAACTACAAAATTCCTTTCGAAAGTATGAATTCTCATAACTCGTGCGCGGGCGAAGCGTACAGCATATTGAGCTAACCTTAGTTGGCATCTGGCGAGCGAGATTTGTAGGTTGCACCAGCCATCGACTTCTCCATACATTCATCCGTCCCGCATCCGTGCACCGGCCGGCAAATAATAACATCCGACTCGTCGAAATTGTTTCAGTGTCCGAACATGAGTCCGGAGTAGACACTTTAATCGCCAATATCTAACTCTTTCTAGCCTGCCTCTCTTTCTAGCAATGATAAAAAGGGATTAATGTTCATGACACATGAAAACCCTAGTGGGCTACTGTAGCTGATATTAAAATGCGTATTTGATTAAGTATGTACGATACGAATAATATGGTTACCAAAGTATATTTCCAGGTACCTCTCTTTTCGTACTCATCAAAATTATATGACTTACCAGCACTTTAAAAACTGTCAAGGAACTCCGACAATAAAGGTCTTGCGGATACATAAGCATAAGCACTAACCCCGTCACATAATAAACATTACGTAACCGAAGCAATGATCAACTGCACCGTGACGTCTTGCCTCGCTACTTTTCGTTGACACGGATTCCAATGCAGCCAGCTGGAGCTGCCCTTCCGTATTGACAATGCAATAATTATAATAACAGGTTTAATTTCTGATTCCCCTTAAACGTACAAAAATCTCGACCCGGGTGCAGCAGATCGCAAAGGGCGTTCCCCTCCGCAACAGTTCTTGGAATGGCGCAAGATAGGAACTTACTCAATAGTTTCTTGACAGTTAGCGCTTACAAAGTTACAGTCGCGTATTTTTGGTAAAACAATTACTTTCTTACGATTCAGATACATATAGTCGCATTTTAGTTAGGCTTAACCTGAAATCTTTATAATTTTAATACACATAAGTACTCGTAGGTTCGTAAATCAAAACTATTAAAAATAACTTAGTAAGTACCTAAGTAACTCGTGACAAATACATATAGGTAAGTTTTCTAATAGTATATTCTTCGATTTATCCTTGTCCCCTCATGCCTACTTCAATAATCATTAGGAATTTCGAATAAAGATTAGTCTTAGCGAAAAAAATATTTACTAGGTTATTATTTCGCTATTACAAGTTTTCCTTGCCAAAACTCACCAATAAATTTTAATCCATTTTCAGTTCGCTAATCGCTCGCATCTTACACCGCTCGACTCTTGCGACGTAACAATTACATAAAAATGGCGTTCACATCGGGCCGTTCTTCGGCCGCGTTTCCTAGCCGATCGTGTAAACTTTCACGAAATCAAACAAAGAAATAGCAGCTCATTTGCATCGTTCCCATGCGGACAAAAAAATTGACCCAATCCGTTTGGCAAGAATGATGTGTCGAGAAATCCTACGGTCACGGTTCGCCCGCCAGCGGCATGTGACGAACAAATTGTGAATACATTCTATTTATGGTAATGTGGGGCGTTTTGAACTGTGCTTCACGGACTTTATCAACTTTACAAACACAATAGTAGCAGGTAATTTAACAACATATCCAAACATAAACACATGAAAATTTCATTAAGAGGTTTTATGCAGAATGGACAGTGTGGTGGTCTATGTGTTCCTCCAGATAACAACAGTAGCTAGAGCTAATTTGTAAAGAAGCGGCGTAATGAAATATGTACACAACTAACCACTTCTGGTTCATCAGTTAATGAAGAAAAAAATTTAAACAGTACAATAACAAATACAATTAGGTCCTGGCTAGTTCCGGTCAGGCTTGCTTCCTGGCTATACTTATTCATGTTATAAATAAAAATACCAAATTGTATATAAATACGCGTCTGCAAGTACATACAGGATTAAACAGCTAGCTGCAAAGGATTGACATGTTTTAAACGCATTTTACCCGCACAGTTCCCAACATAGCGTCCAAGGCGTTTTAATTTGCATAAGAAATGCAATAAGTGAACGTGAAGCGACAGTTGATAAATATAAGTGTCGTAATGAAGAAAACAATAGCCGGGTACTTTCTATTCGCGCGTGGCTCCCCTCTTTCCTCCTCCCTTCCTCCCAATAGTGGCAAATAACCCAGCTCACGGAGAAAGCCTTTGACCTCCGCCTAGAGGGCTTGTTGACAAGTATTTGTGGCGCTTTTGAATGTCCGAGCTGTAAGAAAATGAACGTCCGATTCTATTTATAACTTGACATTTACACACACCACGTGTGGACTTGCTTAAGTGATCATTAATTCCTTCTTGAATTTTGAAACTCAACCAGTCACGAAGCTTTCGCAAAACCTAAACGACTTTAAGGTATTTGTGACGTTATAATAAGACCAAACCATTTACGAGCCGTTTCGAATACAAACATTCCTTTATCAGAATCAGTCAAAACTGGCTGATTCTGTTCCGACATATAGGTAGGTATTTCATACTTTGACACGAATAAATGACATCTGAATCAGCATATACACATAATATTTTCTCAAACATGCTTGGAAATGATCGCATTTTGTATGAAAACCGAACATGAGAAGTGCCTTCATTCGCTCAAATCTAAAAGAGTCGCCTACTTAATACTCCTAGGAGTACAATATAATCCTACCAACATTCATAAAATCCCGCTGCGTTATTTTTTTTACGCAGCGGTACCGTACTGAATCAAAACGAGTTTTCCTTTCGTTTTGATTCAGTACAGTACATACAACGATTCAGCAGACAAAACGTCCGTTAACCACGCGTTTTCTAGTATGTTCTCGCGTTTTTCGCTCCTTATTGTTCAAGTACGACTATTTTACCCTATTACGCCTAGAAGAAAAATTATTGAGTATGGAATTAAATTCATATCTTATAATTTTAATTATTTTAAAAATCATGAGTGAATAAGGGAAACACAGTGAAAGTAAATACCGTCTTTAAAAGAAGTTATGGAAAAAATCTTTGAGCTTAATCAATATCAAAAATATATCCCCGCGTTAGGGGTCATCCAATCTGTTTTTACAATATGTTTGTATTATTTCCTCACATTGTTTCAGCAAAGCATTCTATTAATTAACCTTGGCAGAAACCGGGTTTGCTTGACTCGAATCGTCCTTTGGCAGGCCTCGGCAAACGTCGCCCCTTCCAACCACCCCGTCAGACAACCCTGTACTTTCCGCTTCTCTGCAGGGTATAGTCAGATAAACAAACTAGGTGACGAAGGTACAAGTTTTATGATCAGGGTAATAACGTAACTTTACGAACGTACAATAGGTAAATCATCGTTAAGGTATTTAATTCAACTACAATTTAATTGTGTCCGTGTGTAACCCGGCAGCTAGTTCTAAATAAAATTATGTTCTAAAAACAATTAGGTATCCAAGAATGTTAGAGAAATAGAAAGATTGGAGTGTCTGGTTCAGTCTAGTTCGGTCCCTACGAGGTCGGCCGCGATCCCGTTGGTCGGGTCGGGCTAACGGACGGCTAATGAGAACGAGCGAGCTATGCAGATGTCGAAGCGAGTAAAGGTTGAACACCGCTGATCTTTATTGCCAGTGCCATTGCTAAGTAACCGTACTATAGGTATTCGTAAGAAATAACAAAAATAATAAGTGTGTGTGATGTTTGATGTTTGATTTAGACTGGGTTGTACCGACTCACGATCACAGATTGATAAACGTTAAATATGGCGCCGGCAGCTGTCATCCCATTGAAACTTGTCAAATTTTCCATACATTCAAATTTTACCGAGCACCACTTACGATTACAGACGGTTGCAACCCAGCCTTAGAAACTATTTACGACGAGCCACACGGTCTGCCCGATGGTAAGTAAACACCGTATCCCATGGACGTCTCGGACATCGATTGTCCTCTGATGTGGAATCTCAGTCAGAGGACCAAATCTCTTTTTTCAATTGTTCTAACATAGGCTAAGCATAACTAACACCGATTGCTTCTCAGTTATCCTTGTTAAATAAATAAATAAATATGGACGCCCCCAAAACAATCACAAGCGCCTTACCGACCTTCAATTCTCATAGTCAGTCCTTATTTCCTGAAATATGGTTGACATTAGCGTCAATATGGCGGCCAGCCGTGATGATCAAGCATGAATGTTTTTAAATCCACTTTGTAACCGATGCTCGGTTAACGATTTTAATTAAGTTTAACTGTGCAGAAAGCAGAAAATGATAAGTAAAGCAAAAATATAGGTAAATGTGAAATGATATTTCGTCTTTTTGTAAGTTTTATAAATGCACATTAAATCAGCACAATAAGGCATTTTGAGGGAGCCCTTAGCACGTCAAGAACGATTTTGAGACTGGACGTATAATCGATTAATGAAGTACTTTTTAATAACGTGGCAGATTCTTCTCCAATAACTTTGGCAGATATACTCAACGGTATATCCTGTGTTAAATGCTCTAAGTCATCTTCCTTTCGTTTTTCCCGGTTGTGCCCTAAAGGAGGCCGCAGGCGGGTCCGCTTTGGCACATTCAAAAATTTGTCATAGTCACTAATTTTAGGAAAGCGATTGCCATCTGACATTCCAACCCAGATGAAAACAATACTGCTCGGCTAAAGCAGCTTTCAAAATTAATAAATGCATTACTATAGGTAATATAAATACAAACCAACCAAACCGGTCAAGTGCACGCCCGTAATTACACAGATCGTGTACCCGTCCCAACCCCATTTAATTCAGGCAAAATCTTAATAACGGGATGTAAAAATTGTACTCCATGGGTACAGCGCCATCGATCGGTCTATGTTGTTACTGATTTTCACGACTGAATACTTAATAAAATACTTGGTTTATCAAGGACAATTAATTATCATGTGAAAATACTTAATTTGTTTTTTATTTGAAAGAAGATGCAGCATTATTTTTGTTATATAAATAAAAACCTTTCTTGCCCCCAACTCCTTTTACGGCCATTATTCACAGAAAAAAAGTAGGTACCTAAAAATCGTATTCAACACATCTGAATTATCTTTGTTTGTTTGTTTTGTGCTTTTTCCAAATTTCAAATCGATAGCATGTGAGTAAGTTGTTCTTGAGATATTTAGCGATGTGACAGACAGACAGAGTGGCTCTATAAGGGGGCCCTATATCTTACCTTTTTAAATAAATACAATCAATGAGAGCCTTGGTAATTGTCACGGTTCCAGGTGTTTCATTTTGTTACTTAATAAATACTAGAAATTATGGTAATTATGGTTTAATTATGGTAATACCATAAACTTTTGATGACAAAGTCAAGTATGTAGTTATTATATTTCAAAACTGAACATTTAGATTTACGTGGTATGAAAACTTGAGTGACGAAATGCACATTAAACTTGAATTGATATACTAAAGGGCCGGTATTTTATTTTCAATAAATTACTGCATAATAATTTAGACACTTGTATAGCTCTTAAGTTGCTAGGTGTTTAATTATCACATTTGTACCAAGTAAAACTCATAAAATAGAACTACACAGACCCAAACAAATGTAATAATCATTTAACGAACTATTAAACGTAATACCTACCAAAAATATTATTCACAATGTAACGATATTTTTTCCTGGATATGGCAAGAAACTCGCATATGTATTTTTCTGTGTGTACGTGATCCCTGAAAACATTACTATCCTTTCTGGGCAGAGCGCATACCGACCGAACCCGCGGATTGCAGCAGATTTGCGTTATATAGGTACCTAGTCTCAGTGTGCAGTAGTGCAAAAATACAAGCAGCCCGCATGAGAATCGCTTCACCCTTTAGTAAAGTTAATCATACTTATTGATAGGATCATAAGTGGTAATTTGAATAAACCATAGCGTTTAATAAACGCGATGCGATGCCGGAGACAGCAATTGTTACATAATAAGGCAGTACAGTACTTGAACACGCTTCGTGGACCTCGTGACCAGCGTCTTTCAACATTATGACAACCGACTTTATGACTGTCACAATATTAAGAAGATACCTATATTTCCTTTTGTCGGAGTTGGAATTATAACGTTTATTTCCTCCTTTTCGTTTCTTTCTATGACAGAATTGACCTTTGGAAGGCCCACCGATTTACTCCAACGGTCCGTCGAAATAAATCAGAGTACTAAATCACAATTTTTATACTTAAAGGGTCGGCAACGCACTTGTGATTTCTCTGGAGTCGCAAGTGTCCATAGGCTACGGTGTCTGCTTACCATCAGGCAGACCGTAAGCTTGTTTGCCACCGTCGTAGTATAAAAAAATAATCATTAAAATTCGCGAAAACAAATAAGAAATAATCACGGTCTAACTGCGCGAAGTTGATGTTTGTATTGGCCTGGGCCTGGGACCAGAACGGCCATATTTAGCGTGGGAATGGATGACACGCTTTGTTTAGATCTTGTACAGTGTACGTTTCGTCTCATCACAAATCACAATGGAAGAAGGTGCAAAAGTGCAAACATACCTCTAAAATCTTCGTCGTCGACATACTCCTACAAATAAATACGTAGAACTTTGAAAAACTAATTCACTGTTGAGGAAGACGTCATCATCAGGGAGTGGATCTGAACTCTGAAGGTTACATTTCCGATTTCGATTAGCCTTCGCATCGTTCTTACACGAGAGCACGAAATACATTGAAATCAGACTGGGCAAACGAAACAAGCAATATAAATAAACGAAGACCTTTCTTTTATACATAGAACGGAGGTTGCAAACAAGCAAACGGCCTACCTTATGGTAAGCAGACATTATAGCCTATTGTGTATTTCCGCCCCTTATGAGGATATGTTGAGGAACTATACAAATTGTTGCACTACCTACAGAGAACTCGTTCTGAAAACAATTATGTAGTAAAGATCTGCTCAAATTTGCTAACCATGAAATAAGACCAAATAAACCTTCAGAATCAATTATCAACAAAGCAGGTTTCAATAAATCGTAAACGAGACAATAAGATTGAGCAGACATTACCTGTCCTTTATCTTGAAAGATTTGTAATAACTCTATCCAAGCACGTCAAATAGGGTTGCCAACCGAATAATGTCTATTTTTTTAAGCTTTTTTGAATAAGTAAAATATGTGTTTATTGTATTTTGAGCGAATTTAACCCATTCGCCAAGAAGTTCTCTTATAGTTTTAAGTTTCTTATTTGTAAACAATAAATCTCATGTCCTAGGACAAAATTAGGTAGTTGTCACAGTGCAGTGATGCGGTTTCCGGACGGTTTCTGTAGTGCGAGCGGTATATCGCTATAGACACACGCCCGGAAACGGCGACAGTGTGACAACTTCCTAATTTTGTCCATTAATATGAGATTTATAAATTTATTGTTCGCAAATTAAGAAACTTAAAACTACAATGGAACTTCGCCAAACTGTGGAGCAGTTTATTGACGAATGGGTTAAATTCACTCATTCTTTGCTTACTCTATCGTGCTAAAGATTTACATCAATTCTTATAATGATTATCATCATACTGTGAAACTAAATGTCGTTAATAGTATATCCTAATTTCGGGGACAATCTTACATAAATTGATAAAAGCCCACACAAAGCAAATGTGATTGAATATTTTGAGTCGATAACTCGAAATTTTAAATTGTCCTTTTTTTGTACTAGTATGAACCCCGAAACTTGAGTTGTCTCAAGCTGCGGTTGTTTATAGTTGTCAACCCTATCAACTCAATGTATTGGAACGCAAGGAATGCTTTCAGTGACTAATAGGCGAGTGACTAGTTTACCGCCAGCGAATGAACTTGGCGTTACATCTTGGTATCCCTCTTTAAACTTAGTAGCTACAGGAATTTCAACATTATGTACATTGTTATTAAGCTGTTCTTTGCCTAGCCTTGTTGTTGGCATCACCTTGACACCTTGACCATACTATTGTTATTTGTCATATGCACAATAATAAAGTAACACAAGGTCGCGATAATGATGATATAATTAGCAAGTAGCGTTTGTAATTAACTTGCATTTTACAACAATCGATATATAAGCAAAGCAAACGAAATAAGTAGATATATAATATGAGATTTCGCCCGCGTGGAAATGTGTTTATATTATATCATACCTCCATACACTTGCGTCCCTCAAAGGCCTTCCTCGGGATACAAACTATCACCATTACCAATTTTATCTTAATCGGTTCAGTGGTTTAAGCGTGAAAAAATAACAAACAGACAGATAAACAGAGTTACTTTCGCATTTATAATAACTAGTATGGAATTATGGATACACAGGGCCTAGAAGTGATAATGAAATGTGTGTGGCGGGGCATTGAACACATTGATACATATTCTCTACGATTGATTCATGTGTCCCTTGCGATTAGACTTTAGAGGGACATGCAAGTTTCGTTGACACTGACCAATCTATCTGGGCTACCTTTACCAATAATATTTTCGGACGGGACAAAACTTGGGCCTGCATCTGACTACCTGCATTACATCAAAGATAACTTTGACGTCAACTGTAAAGCTAGGAGGATGTATATGCATGTCCCAAACAGTGAACTCCCGTGGCTTACTGTTATGGAACCCACGGAAAATGACCGATAAAGTTCTAAATCTGCCGTGTTATGTCGCGTGTTCTTGATAAGTTACCTTGAAGAAAGCAGTTTAAACAAGTCGGTGTGACCGGTACTAATTGCTAATGAATGTTTATAAACATTAATTGAGCTGTTATACTGAACATGCGGCGGTAAACGTGGAAGCAAAGTTGTCGATATACCAGCTTTGGTGACATAATCTTAGACATAACTTCTCCTCTATTTTTATTTTATTTCCTTAGGAAGGGGCATGATTCCAGGGATAAAAAGGCAAAAGTAAATGTCCTTTTTCGGAATTCAAACCACATCCATACCAGTTACATCAAAATTAGTTCACCGATATAAGTATGGGTCTACACGCAGAGAAATAAGCCATTGCAGATCGCTGCGAGCGATCAGCGTAGTGAGGCGACACGTCAGTCATATTCTTCATGCGAAGAACGTGCCACGTGTCGTGTTCGGTGCCTTGGTGAACGACGCAAATCACTAATGTCACTACGCCTGGACTCAGTCTAAAAGGGCTCTACACGGGCCACACTTTCCTGTCATTTCTGACCGGAAACTAATGTTGCCTTACGCAGACTTTCTACGTTAGAGCAATAGGCACATAGTTGCCGGTTACACATTTAAGCAAACATAATAACCCGTCTAAAAGCCCCATAAGCATGCAACAGGCAATCAAAGACATCGACTAAAGCCGGATTTTATAGATCCGTCGTTGGGCCAAATGTCACATCATATTTTGGTAACTCAGCACATTGTTTCACATAATTTACTGAGCCTAAGCAGTCTAAACGGTACATTACGAGTACATTAGAGTAGCATTTACTCATTACAATAATAATGTAATTAATAGTGAAACTACCGATAAATTAACATCCAGCTCCTTCACCTTATTCAATTCAATGCAATACTTCGGAAGTCTAGTTTTCTAATCCAACCACCTAATTTAAACTGGCACTTACTGATACATTCCTCAACCAATAGTGCGCGAGCGAAATGAAAGTAACAATCGCTTTATGAAACGTCTCTGTGGAGGTAATCTAATCGGGCTGGTTGCACAACAATGCTTCGAAACTGCAACAAGTTCACTTGTCTGATGTACTTATCGACCATACGTAACCGTTCGCCCACTTGGGTCACTGTTTTTATATTATTCAAGGCGACAAACAAATTTGCTGTTGACTTTGTTTTAAGATACGGTAACAAACAGGCAAGTGGCAAACAGGCGTATGAGTGCTTGACACTCCCGTGTTGTTGATTGCAACTACACAGCCTACCTAGTATTAAATAGAGCAAGAGTGGGCAAGCACAACTTTCTGCCAAATCGGATCAAGCACGACTCGGCGATTCTTGTCTAACGCGCACTGTGGGGATTAGAATGAAGAGGATAACTTTTTGTCGTCTCGCGTCGCGTCGCAGCGGTAGTTGTGTTGTGGTAGTACCGCTTAAAAAAAATAAACAATTTAAAAACTGTCCTCAAGAAAATGTAAAAGATTAAGTAAAGATTAAAAGTAAAAAAGATTATAGTTTAATGAATATTCAGATGTTGTTAATTGATATTTACTCATGAAAGAATATCTATCAGTACAAGAGTAGCATTTAAACGTATACGTTCAATGATATATTGTATTAGTAAATACTCCTTCTCTGTCGGTGAACGGTGAAGCATTCACCCCAAATCTTATCACACATTACCTTCCATTACACACCCAGAAACAATAAGAGAGGCAGTGAAATTAAATCCAAACCAAAGAGTATAGACGTATGTAAATTAAATATCCCTTGAGCCTAGCAATTATGCCTGTTTATCATAGAGAGTCTGTCATTATCACGTTAGGACGCTAGACAGTCACCAACACAGTGACCATTCGTAAATCTTATTGCAACGGTGTAAGGTTTATAATGGTCAGCGCAGTTTGTAGGTACGTATCAGATGATACGACGTCACTTTCTCCGTTTGTTTTGGAGTATACGAGTCTGTAGACGTAACCACAACAATGGACGTGCGCGAACGCTGACACATTATCCGTCGGAATGTACTTATTTATTAATATTACTTACGGTCGGTTTTGACTGTTTGTAAGCACATTATGAGCGTTTCACAACAATTGTACCTAACTTGTTATTTACTTGCAAATTAAGTATTCTAGTTTAAAATTGTCCTAAAATTAAAATAATACTTCGAATTTCAGCACTGTATAACTTCAGGCATTAACCAATTACCATAGAATGAGTATGATGCAATGCAATTGCACGCGACATGCAAAACCTCATCACGTCCGATATGGTCCCATATCTGGACCAACAGGCTTTAAATTAATTCCCTGTGTACTCCCAATCTGCTCAACATGTGGTGAAGAGGCAGGCCATCCTTCTCGATATTCTTCTTAGAATTTTTAAAAGGTCGGCAACGCGCATGTGACACCCCTGGAGTTGCAGGTGGTGACCGCTTACCATCAGGCGGGCCGTACGCTTTTTTGCCAAGGACGTGGTATAAAAAAAAACGTGTACTCTTGGCAGAATAGTCGTGGTCCGGCCTTTTTCACTGTCTCCTGCCAAATATGAAATAAATTATGAAAGTAGAACTTTATAAAGACTTTCAAAGTAAATTATTTTAAACTTAATCGGTTGAACAGTATTTGAGCTTTTGTAAAAATATTTAAAACCTTAGTTTGTAATTAAACCGCCATTGCGTGCATCTTTTTCTTTAAGTAATTACCTATGAGGTCTCCCTGAAAGTATTTTCTTTCAAATAAAAAATATAAACATTGGAAATGGTTCATATAATAAAGAATTACCCCTTAAAAACCATCAGCCTACATACCCTGCTAGTTTGTGCAAATTAGTAACGTCCCTGTAACCCAACCATTGAAATTCTAGTTCGCGCTGTTAAGATTTTTAATTGTGACGGTCGGGACCTACGGAACTCTATCTATAATGACTATTGCCCGATTTGGTATTAGCCGGTTTTTCTTCTTTCCAGTTGCCGCCGCCTTGATCAAAATCGGCCAGGATAATGATGATGATGAAATATGAACATTATTATTTGGGAGGCAAAACTTCAATAGAATAAGAGATTCATGTTAGAACTAGTCTATTTTTTTCGTTTTGATATCGATTTTTAAATAAATCATATGTTTTGCATAACTGCGGAATGCGGATGCGCTTGGATGTCATTTACTACGTGCATGATTACAACATTTTACCTTGAAAACCGCAATAAAACAACCTTTGTTAATTATTTCGTTTTCCTTCTACAGATTCTTATTGTTGTTATTGATGCAATTGTTGGTTAAGTAATCCTATCATCGTTAAATAATAATGCCTACTTAGACACGATGATTTATCAAATAAAGTAAATCTGTCCTTTGTACTTGTACTATTACTTATTCTGTGCCTTTGTGCTTGCGCCTTACTAGACTTTTCTACTCTACGACTGATTTAGTCTGGTGGTTAGAAACCTTTCCTACGAAGCTGACGGTTTTGGGTTCGAATCCCGGTAAGGGGAAATTTTTGTGTGATAGGTACATATATTTGAAACTCTTGGATGTGTTCTATGTATTTCACTATTTATATATATTAAATATCGTCGTCTAGTACCGATAACACAAGCCTTATTATAGGTAAGTTCGATTTATATAATATTGTCACCTAATTTTATTTATTACCCTTATTAGTTAGATAAATGTATCGTAAAGTTATATGGCCACCTACTTCCAGTCAACGTCAACACAAGTACGTAAGTACGTATTAACAAACGATGCAACCAAAGTCACCGGCCGTTACGTAACGCGAAGTACGGATTGTCAAAATGTCGCAAGCGCAGATCACGTAGGCGACTCCTGCACCGACGCAACCGACAAATAGCTGGGAAAGCATAATTTCCAGCTATTTCGCTTGCCTCGGGAATCCAACCGCTCGAAATCCGAACGTCTTCCGCCATGATGAAAATCAACTAGTCGATAAGATAGGTGCGCAATCGAAAATAACGAGATATTTTATTATTCAAGAATCGGAGTGGGATAATCCGAAACCAATTGAATGAATACTTCATTGAATATTGTACTTAGCGGAGGTTGTAATCTTAATATTACCTTCGACATTGAAAGCGTGACCGTATATACAGTATTACAATAAAGGTCGCCTGTATCTTTTTATTTGTAGAAATAATGTTCGTGACAGAGTTATAATCCAGATGTTCAAAGTAAGATAATGCATACGAAAAATAGAATTTACAAAATCTAAACCTAATTTATATGTATAAATAGAAACTCGCTGGCCTCAACGCTAGCCTACGAGTTAGGATTTTGTAGCATTTTCGGTGCATCGGTGTAATAGTGGTATACCTTTTCAACTGAAATAGTTAATTAAGGTTAATATTCACGTTATGAATGCTAATAGATCATTAGGATAAGCATCTGAGCCCTTCCGTGACAAATAATGTTACATTAACCACCAAAATAACCTCCCACCCCCTCCACCGCTATGTCAATTATCAAAATCCTACAAACTGGTAGTTGTATAACTCTGAATTAATAATACTTGCATATAACGTAATCAATACGTTTGACCTTCACTCATCGTATGAATTCATCGAAACTATTCATGCTGGCCATGTAAGTACAGTCAACACAGTCTACTTCAATGAAAGTATACAGCATAAAACGACGACCTAACACCCTTAGCAATAAAGTCTATTTCACTTAATCCATCCACCTCGATCGCCGCAATATTTCACTGCGGACTGCACAATAGTGATCTTTATGGTGATTCTTAAATATGGACCTTGTTACAGATACAAATGTCATGTTCGTGTGTTTGGGTATCGCAAAACTGATATGATAGCCGCTACTCAAAATGTGCATTAACACGGTGAACGCGCATTTATTTAAATGTGTTGAGTAAAATACATTTTAATCTTTTCATGTCAGTCGATAATGGTAATCTAAAGTGATCTGGAGCTAAAATAACCAACCATTGCGACCGTCGTTGTATAAAATAGTAGATTGTGTTTCAAGGGGGCAAAAATGATATATTTACGGCGAGGGCGGTACACTGAATGAAGCAAAAGATGGGAATTTAAACAATCCCAAGGGATAAAGTTTTGCAAAATAGCTGAATTTGGTGGCTTCTCATTATATATAAATAAATAAATATTGGGGGACAATATTACACAAATCGATCTAGTCCCAAACTAAGCAAAGCTTGTACTATGGGTACTAGACGACGATATACATACTTATATACTTATAGATAAGTACATATGTAGAAAACATCCAAGACCCAGGATTGCTTTGTTTTTCATTTTTTTTTAACAAAAAGTACAATATTTATCGATATAACGAGTTCTAAACAACCATACTCTAAGAAGGGGCAGATTAAAAAAAAATCGCCCCCCCCCCCCCTTGTGCTGCTGCTGTATGCTCCCCTTGAAACACTTAAAAACATTTTTTGACATTTTGGACGTAGAATATATTAAAGGAGGTGGTTGAATATGTACTCAACTGAAACTTCAGGTTACTTCATTTCGTTGGCGTTGACTCTGAAATAAATAAAAGAACTGATCAATGATTTCTCAAGAAAACATATCATCTGTATATAAACTTAGGACAAACAGAAGCCATAAAAATTATATCATTAGAGCAAAGGCTTACTTTTGAAGTAGCTCTTGTTATAATACTAAGATTCATGATGCCTGATAATGGTTTAGACCAGGCCTCTTTTAAGCATTAAAGTGCCGCTATTCGCAGTGACACTTAACCCGTCACCGGCAAAATTAATGTTCATTTGGAACAACAAGAACGGAGATGAAACTTTCTCAGTGTAAAGCTCGGTAAATAGATTAGAGATTGCTTTCAATAAGAATACCGTGTCACCAAACGGCTCATTCGGTTGAAATCGGCCCGATTCAGACAATGAGCGACGTAGACCCGAAAAGAAAATTAATTTAGGTATTGGTGTCGGTCGGCGACCCGCAATTGTGAAACGATTGCTCAGCACAGTTTGTGTAACGTGCACCGCTGCGCCCGCGCCGTCGGAACCTCACCTGTGACGAAATCGCTCAATAATGACGACTGTTGCTTTATTGGATAACTCAGGGTCATTGACCGCTCTGATAACAATAGCCAGCTGAGAAAAAACATTGCAAAAGCGTAAACATGTACGAGTAAAGTATACTTCATTAAAAATAAGCGGCACACGAAATGTTAAGCTTTTAGATATCTTTGGTACATAAAATCAAATTTATGAGACCAGCTCGCCATAATTTACTAGTCTAATCAATTTCGTGTAGACATAGAAATCAATACCTATGAGAAGATCAAATCCACCGAATTCGTGCCGTTATTTTTAACATAATCGTGACATAAATTAAATGTAAGCAGTTTACGACTATTGGGCAACAATGACAAAAATCGCGGGCCAGAGACGGCCACGGCGGTAATTGGAAGATGAGATCTCGTGTGGAACGTGGCCCGAGGCGGCATGAATGAAAGCCGCTCAGTGGCATCGCACTACATTCGATGTGCCCTGTTCACAAATCAAATAACCGCCGGCGATACCATCCAACTACATACACTTTGCGCGCCAAGTACGCTCGCTGCCGGTTAATACTTTTACAGATGAAGCAATGGACTGTGCGTCTGGTGAAAACCCGTATTAAAGCTACACTCACTGGTAAACCTTTAAGGATATCGACATCCGCCGAACGAGTTTTTCCAGTCCGTATCATCGCAATATCACGGTTATTATTGAAACGCGCGCCGCAGTCGCGACAGGTAAAGCATTTATCACGGGAAATATTTACCGAGTGTGCGAATAGTCTGTCGAACGTTATCTGCCTATAGTTAACGCGTTAATATATCAACAGAAAACAGAATTGATATGAATTATTCCTACGCTTTGTCATACACGTTTTGCGGTTAGTGATTCTCTAAATTAATTGCTAGTGTTTATGGAAATCAACCGCAGGTACACGCTTGAATCAGAATGGGACTTTCCAAAGATATTTAAATTTGAATTAAATGTCGATCAAGCGAAAGTACTCACCTCACTGTTTTATTCCCTAATAAAAAACAATTTAAATCGTCTCGAGACGTCCCAAAGCCGTGGTAGGCTCAATAAAAGAATAGTATCATTTACGTTGAGCGCCTAGAGCGTGTAGAAATATGGTTTAGAAAGTTCAAAGTAGTAAGCATGAGGCCATTTGATTGTATCTGCGTGAACTATTCCACTTACGGCACACATGGACAACGTGGGCAGAGAGATTTGGTACCAGCACAAATATTAAGTCGCGTCGTAACAATCGAGAGCGATTTGTAATGTGACCATTCGTCACGCCTGCGATGTACAAACGTTCGAAACACTACTTATTTCATAAAAGCAATAACAACGCACTTAGTTTGTACAGACTTTGTCTCTTCTTACGTCTTCTTTGTTGCCAATGTATGACGATTTTGTTTATCTATAGCATAAATGTGAAATCGAGTGTTGATAATTCTTAGGAATATTTCCGGAGTGTTCCGTGAGTGTTGCAGTGGTATCAGCCGACATATTTGCTACAGGTAATGATTGACAGGGCTGAGCAAATAGTTCTAAGAACACGTGCCCTACTTTTAAAGGCATAAGGTCAATAAGACGAGATAAATGGCATGAAAGGATAAAGTAGCAAGATATTACATACATACATACATATAATCACGCCTGTTTCCCAGAGGGGTAAGCAGAGATCACGGATTTCCACTTACTACGATCCTGACATATAACTTTCGCTTCATGAACTTTCATAACATTCTTCATCTTCATGCATGCGCGCCGATTTAGGGTACTCCTGACCTGGCCCTTCTGCAGAATGTCTCCGATTTGGTCGGAGTACATTCGCCGAGGTCTTCCCCTTCCAACTCTTTCTTCATACACTCGTTTTGTCAATCTTGTTTCATCCATCTTCTCTACATGTCCAAACCATCTTAGCATACCTTTCTCAATTTTCGTCACTATATCTTCATTCACGCCACACCTCCGTCTTATAACGGTGTTTCTCACTCATACACATCTCTCAAAGTAACACCACACATACTTCTCAGCGCTCTCATTTCCACTGCATTCACTCGACTCTGATGTTTCTTCTGCCACACCCAACTTTCGCTACCATACATTAGTATCGGCACCAACACTCCTCTATGCACAGCCAGCTGCGCCTTTTCTGACACTTTCTGGCTGCTCATAAAGGCGTATAGTGTCCCATTCACTCGATTCCCAGCTATCACTCTCCTTTCAATATCTCCTTCATGCTTACCGTCTCTCGTGAACAAAGTCCCCAAATACACAAACTTATCCACTTGCTCCAACCTCTCTCCATCTACCGTAATTCTACAAACTGCCATACACTCATCTCTTTCGAATACCATCACTTTCGTCTTGCTTACATTCATTTTCATTCCTTTTCTCGCAAACAATCCGTGCATGCTAGTTACAATCTTCTGTAGCTTCTCAGCCGACGACGCTAATAAAACCAGTTCATCGGCGTAGAGTAGACATTTGATAAGCAACCCATTCATTTCCAACCCACATTCATCGACTTTCAAATCTTAAATAGATTAAAAAACCACGGTGACGCTACACATCCCTGTCTAACACCCTTTTCGATGCTAAACCATTCAGTGTCGGACCCGTTTACTCTCACGCAAGTAGTGGAATCCTCGTAGAGAGATTTCCGAGCTTGAGCGAGATGGTCGCTCACTCCATAATCGGACAGTACCGACCAAAGTTCATTCCTCACCACTCTGACATAGGCCTTCTCCAAATCCACGAACGCGCAATAGACCTTTTGACCTTGGACCAAATATTTTTCGGCTATGCATCGTAACGAGAAGACCTGATCCGTACATCCCATACCTTTCCTAAATCCCGCTTGTACATCCCATATTTTCTCATCGGTTTCTTTCAATCAACACTTTCGCATATAATATGCCAATGATGCTGAGTAAGGTAATGCCCCTGTAGTTCATGCAGTCAAGTTGCGAGCCTTTTCCCTTGTACAGCAAGATATTAATGTTTACATAATAACGTATGAGACAAGGATGAAGAATATTTCATTGGTTACACGCCATGGAAAGAACGCAAACTAATTCGCAATGATAAGGAATAGGGCGCTTCCTCGCGGATTGACCGATCTGTACTATTCGGTCACTTCTGTGACGCCATATCGGCGCTCTGGGTACGGTACAGTGGGTACGGGTGTCGCATTCCGGGGAAGCAATCATATTTCTGTGATCGGGTAATAGGTACGGAATAGTCGACCAACTTCCGTATAGTCCTATATTTGACAAAGGGCAAAACATTCCATCATCATGTCAATAGATCTGCTTTAAAATTAGTAATTGCACCCCCGTGCACGTCGTCACTACCCTAATATTTAACATATGGATACCCATATGTGCATGAATTGGGTTATAAGTTATAATTATAAACAACATGCATTATTTCCCGTGTTACAAAAGCAATATAGTAGGAAACCAACATTCCGGTGTGTTGTTTTAATAATATTCGCACGCATTTTAGCGGGTAAATTGCTCGTGGGCAGTTTAATCGGCATAATTACCTGATCGCTATCGTTTTGCAAAATATCTTTTGTTTCGGAGTCGTCGACCTCATCCTGTAAGCTCGTGTCAGTGAAGAACCCTTTACCAAATACAGGTTGAATCAGGAGACTTAAACGTAATCAGGAATCACTTTTTCAGACTCTATAAAAATCGCCTACTAAAATCGTTTTTATTTTAATTATTTGATACAGAGCAAAAATACAAATAAAAATGAACCGTAATCTCAAAGGTGGGAATAAGTCTGACGGGTGCGTTAAATTAACATGAATAATAATTTATACCAAAACAAACCCGACTCCAATTTTGTACATGCTATGCCACAATTTGTGGTTTCCGCGAGCCAATGCTTGGTTAGGTACCTACAGAAAATACCGAAATCGGCATATGCGTGCCTATCAAATTTGAGAAGCTCCCCGATTCCTCCTAGATCCCATTATCAGACCTTCACCAAATTTATATGGGACCAATGTCGGGGTACCTGCTTTGAAACAAAAAAAGAATTATCAAAATCGGCCAACGTGGTCAAGAGTTATCGGGGAACATACCTACATAAAAAGAAAAAAAAAAGTACAAGCAAATATGCAGACGAACTGAGTACCTCCTTCCTTCTATTGAAGTCAGTAAAAAACCGGTCAAGTGCGAGTCCGACTCGCGCACCGATGGTACTTAGATCTCCGTTCCGACCGCAGCAATTCAGTAAAAATCTTGACAGCGCAATTTAGAAATTGAACCCCACTGGTACAGCGCCATCTACCGGTGCATTTTTTAACATGTATTCTGTGTATCTGTCTGTGCCATCGTAGCTCCCGAACGAATGAAGAGATATGAGCACGTTTTTAAACGAAAAGTTTGATGGTTCTTAATAGGTTTGTTTGGTGACTGGATTCCTCAAACCAGCAAATATGGAATATTGAAGCAAAGAGTTTCTAATTTCAGTTAGCAGCATTTTCTATACTAAATACAATTTACTAAATGAGGGTTTTATGACGATCAGCTACATGCAGCACTGGGACATCTACCTTAATAAAGAAATATTTTTCTGTTTATAGTCGTTATTCCGCTTAAATAAAGTCCTCGTATTGAGCACGAAAGCAAGCGTACTTATAATTATACGGTATGTCAAACATATTAGCTAAAGATTAGATCTCAATTTAGTAAAATTCATTCATTATAATAATTTAACCATCCGGTATGTCAAACATTTGAAAACTTTTCTTCCACGTATCATATCCGGGCAGCAGACGAAGTCATCAAGTTCATCTCGCCATCTCCGACGACATTTGCCACGTAATCACGAAGTCGCCTAAGTTTATTAGCGGCTGTGTGTGTAAGCTACATCAATTATTTGGGTTATGGAACGCAGTATTTTATTTAAGAGAATTTTTTTATAAATACGCCAACTTACCACAATACACCTACGGGTATTAATGTTGTCGCTACTCGCCTTCCTGAGACCAAAGCGTAATGCGAAGGAAGATTCGTTGAAAACGAACCGTGTTCTTATAGCTTCGTTAGTTAGAGTGACTAGCCGCCTAAGCCAGAGAGTTACTGGTTCGATTCCAGGGAGGATATTTCCTTTAATAACATTATATGTATTTAAATATTTATAATTATCAAACTTATAAGTAACATTACTTAGAACTAACAAAAAAAATTAAAACAAAACTACACACTCAGCACGGATTAATTATTTTTATTTATGATTTTCGTTAGCTGCTACTGCTTAATAATAAATTGAGACTGTATTAGACTGGGTTGCATCAAAACGTCTGTAGTCGAAAGAGGTGTTCGTAAAAATCTGTTTGCATGCAAAACAAGTTCCTATGGGATGACAGCTACCGGCGCCATTTTAAGCGTTGATCGGTCCGTAATCGTAACTTAGTGCCACCCGCCCTTAGTCGCGTCGTAGCAGATAGCTTTCGTAGCGGCGTAGGTGTGTGACGTCACGCGGCCGCCTACGAAAGCTACGGAAACGAGTGGGTGTACTATTAATAGTACAAGCCACATCTCCCACAATAGGTACTACCTACCTACATATACTGTGATTGCGATACAAGCAGCAAAGAAAGCGGGCTATCGATTTTGAACCTTTATATGCAAATTTTAACTTTAAACTAACTTGTAAACCATTTTCTGGGGTAAAGGTACATTTATGAAAATGTACAGTACTTACATATTGGATTTCCTCTTTTTGTTGAAATCCGGGGTAGTTATAATTACGTAACGTTTTTGAGCATGCGCAAAGTAGATCTGTTATTTTCCATAGTAAAAATCACAGAACTACTTATCGTACGTTCGAATAGTTACGTGATTATCCTGATGTACTGCGTAATTTGACACGACACTTAGTGTAACAATTAACATCGAAAAAATTGGATTAATAAAGTCCTTCATATGGCTTTCGTGCAACAATACTAAAATATATCAACAGGATATTGTAACAAATGATTCCTTTAAAATTCAATTAATTTACTTAAACAATCCCGCTCCTACACATTTGGTTACAGGATTAAAGAAAACTAGAGCGTCGGCGGTAATGACGGTATATGCCAATCCAAATTGACGGCCTGTTTAACCTAGTTGGTAGTAACACTGCCTCCGAAGCTAGCGGCCCCGGGTTCGAATCCCGGCCGGGGCATTATTTGTGCAATTAGCACGGATATTTGTTCTTGGGTCTAGGATGTTTTCTATGTATTTAAGTAAGTATTTATCTATATAAGTATATATGTCGTCGTCTAGTACCCATAGTACAAGCTTTGCTTAGTTTGGGACTACGTCGATTTGTGTAAGATTGTCCCCCAATATTTATTTATTAAATCATATTTAAATTTCATCATATCGATGCAAGAACCGAGTCACATGTGCTTCAGGCATACCAAAATAATACACGTAACTCGTTAAAATTCACTGCTCAGTACGACAAACAGTTAAAATACATTTACGATTAATGAACACAAATAATGTTTAAATAAAATAGCTCACCTTATTCTACGGAGCAATTTTAGCTACCGTAATTTGAAGGAGCAGCTGTATGTGCATGCAAACAAACTTAAACTTATTGTATTACGTATTTGAGTACAAAAATAGCTCATAAGTAAGAACCAGGTGAGACACACCTTGAAAATATTTTCTTTTATTTGCTTGCTACGCATTAAAAATAAGTATCTAATTTAATTCATTAAAACTTGCGTTAAACAGAAAGCAAAAATGAACAAATTCCGTAATAAATATCGAAAAAGATGTATCGCTGATATAAGGGTGAAAAATGTCGAACGCGAAAATGATAGGCTCGAATGCATAAAATAATTTTATATTTCCTTTTTAAGAGGTTTCGGGTTCTGCGATGTAAAAGTCAACTGCGGACCTACTAAGAAAGCTGGCATGAAAAAAAAACGAAATCAATAACATCAAAAGCGGTACCGCGGTACTACGAATTGTTTATCACTCGCATGACGTGACAGTGCGATTTCAACAACAATCGCAGTATTTCACGACCAAAATAGTAATAAACTTATTTTCACATACAACGGTCAATACAGATAATATATAAAGTTGTCACTTCATAAATCAATATCAATTAGTATGATCTTAACTTTCACTTTTGCATTTTGTTGTGCTCTAGTTGAAATTAGTCCCACAGGTTTTTAATCCTATTTAAACAGTGCTTCGTGAAAAAAAATTAAAGCACCCAATTTATATCGTAGAAATAACATACGGATCCCTCCATCTGTGACAGTAGTCAGACATGGTGGATTTTTATATTAACAGTCACAAAAAGGAAATAAACCTGCGAGCAAGTGCGCGCTTTATTAACCTCTGCACACCGTACGCCACGGCGAGCCGGGTGCGTTCCACTATGTTCCAGTCTACTTATATATGTCTGTTTACATTTTATTCTTTTTTGGGCTGAGAATCTTATACAAAGTCAAACTAAGCAAAGTTTGTAATATGACTACTTACCTAGGTAGCTACTAGCCTAAAATATACATTTTTTTTTCCTTTGGAAACAAAAAGACAAAATCAACACATATTAATAAAAATTCACATACATAATAAGCCAAACAGTTAAAACTACTGAAAAATAACTTTTCTATAGCAAAGTCCATAAAAAACTCAATCATGCGAATAATTCAAGATCAATAATGCTATTTTGCTATTTTTTTTTCATTTTCAAATACATCTCCGTCCCTTTCCGTCACTTTTTTAGATTACTATAGGTACTTCCTTGCTATTTCTAGACCAAAGAGAGGTTATATTTGCACTATCGCGAGCATTAGACTAGACAGTCATTAGTATTTTGGACAGATAGTTTTACAGACTATCATTAATTTTGTTCGATAATTGCCAACGCAAAAAAACCGCCACATTCTAAACGCCTAGGGGCTATTTGCGTTTCAATGATAGTTTATAAATAATGTCTATGATATATTGGGCACTGTCAAAAAGAAGAAAATCAACTGGCTAGTTATATTTGACTGGTCATTCTGAATTCTGGTGTTACATTCAAATCATTTAATACGCACATGTTCCACACTTTAAGAAGACACGTTACCGTTAGAATTGGAAATATTCTCAGCACCTAAACCACGATACGTGGATATCGTTTAAGCTATTAGCATAACATTTAGTCGTCATTATTGTTTTTTAGCTCATTAACTCGACCGAGCCTTTTAGACAATTTCACATTAATCAGAGACAGAGCGGAGCAAGCCGTTACTCGTATGCCGCACCGGTCCTCAGAACCTGTCTTCGGCCGGGTGAAATCAAACACAGTTGAGTAAAGAAGCACCCGTGCCTGCTTGGGAGACGCATATCCCATCACCGACTCAATTCTACCGTGTAATAGTTGACTGTGGCTGGGTAAAATCACTGCGGGTTACCATCATATCGAGAATTCGAGCGGCATTAAGGAAATATAATAGTATGTGTTTAGTTAACTCCGCATAGATTTTCATGGTAAAACTCCTGATTTATATACCAAAAATAACCCCTTCCAACTATAGTATTCCTTTGGGCACATTAACAATACGTGATAATCGCAAAACAAAAAAACACCACAATTGATAATTGGTGGTGGTTGGTTGGTATTGGCATATGATTTTTTCGTGTTGACCAGATGGTTTTACTCGAAACCCGAGTAATACAAGATAATATAATCGTACACATAGAGCCATAACAACTATGGGTCTAAATATTACAAATACTTCGCCGTATGTGTATGATCTGACGCCTGGACACTGGACCATTCACGATGTAAGCATCGCCATCTCTGATTCACCCTTAGGTGGCGCTTGGCAACCAGAGTCGCCTAAATCAAGTGAGCTGTTACAAAAACTAAAGTAATATATGCCCTAGGTCACCTTTAATTTGTATAAAGGAGTATTTTTAACCTACGCCCGGCATCGCGACGGATGCGCAGTGGGCGCGATCTATGTAGGTAAATAAATGCCTACACGTTCTCCGCTTTCGAGATATTATCTGAATTGTGACTGACTCTTTATGTTCGCGGCATGAACGACAATCACATCTTTTACCTTATAATGATTTCATTATTCTTGCTTAAGGTAAATGCAGAAAGAAAATTCTCGTTAGGTAGTCTCATGGCTCCCGACTAATTGAAAATTTAGTAATGCGACAACTATTTATCTACTACTAAGGAAACAACTTAAAGAAACGTAAAAAAGATAAATTAATATACTAACAAATAGACATAAAACCTACTAAAGTGTAGTCATAAAGATATTTATAATGAAATGTTAGTCGCACTATTTAACATTTTTTTATTATTTCATATACCATTTGGCTATATGTTAACGTTTTGCCGAATAAATGGATAATACTAATTACTTGTAAACTTATTTACTTATAAGTAATAAAAGTTGATTCTAAATAATTAACACCTCTATTAATGTCACCTCTACTAATATGACAGTACTCCCGGTTGCTGTCTATGATAGCAGTCGTTAAGCCAAGTTAGAGGCCTCCGGGCGGCTTGAGAACTTCTAACAGTCAAGTTGCCCACTCACTTGACAAGCCTAATCCCAATAACGTCTAGTTTCCCCCTCGGGTTGGAAGGTCAGATGGCAGTCGCTTCCGTAAAAACTAGTGCCTACGCCAATTCTTAGGATTAGGTAGCGGACCCCAGGCATCCTTCAGGATGCAACTGTACTGGGAATAACGCTAGGATGATGATGACTCCTAGAGCTAGGCGACCGAGCTTCGCTCTGCATTTTCCGTGATTTCCCGAAGATTACGAGTCTTTACAAAGATGATACCTAGTTAGATCGATTTTTTCGCCCCCATAATCCCTGGGATTGAAAACTTCATCTAAATCGTTAGAGCCGTTTCCGAGATCCCGAAATAAATAAATTTATTTTAATATTAAATATAATACATTACTTATATATAGACGAGCAGCGCTCGTGGCCCAGCGGCGCCCGCCTACCGGGTGCGGTATCCCAGATTATGGACGATTCACACCAAACAACGGCCGGAGTGCCGGCGCGCACGCCATCAGAGTCAAAGGAATTCGAACCCTCCATACCGAAACTAGACTCCGTATCCAAACGACAGCGGCCGAGCCGGCGGCAGCCGACCGGCTGCCCGCAACCCATAGTTCATGGAATTGGTACATTTTACCTTGCATCAAATCGGGTAGTTTTGATTTTTATATATGTTCTATGTGATGAAGTTGTTATAGCAAATCCAAGATTTCGACCTTGGAAACCCTCCGAATCATTGTCAAATTTTTAAAAAAGCATTAAAGTTTCAGCCTTTTTCAGATTCTACCAATTTTTACCAACAGGGACCTATTTAACGGCAAATGTCACTATGTACACTTTAAAGAAGACAAAATTTTCAACAAATTAAGTTAAAGTGAGAAGGCGATAAAACAAATAGTTTGTAAGATACAGTTGATCAAAAATTAGCAAATTTCCAAACTATAATAATTTTAGACGTGTTTTTAAGCTTTCGTTTATGTGGTCAACTATGGACCCATTTACGTCATAAGTCCATGTACGTTATTAAAGTACACACCATTCGCAACAAAACAGGATCGAATTGGTCTATTAAGACCTGATAGTTCTTTAGATACAGTTGTTCCAAGTTACTGAGGTGAGTAAACAAAATAATAGAAGGGTTTTCAAAATGAAATGCGACATCAAAAAAAAGGATTCATCATCATCCTCCTAGCGTTATTCCCAGTATAAAAATAAGGATTATAATTTACAAAAACACATCGTAGTAATAACCTCACTGAATGCAATATTGGAAGGAAGTATTATTATTACTTTTTATTGTACATCTTTGAACGACCAGGCTGATCTTCTAAATGTACAGCAGTCCTTTTGGGGAGAGCTTGCTACGGTAGCATTAATTCATCGTCAGGCTCAGGCAGCTCGAAATCGTCATCTAATGGTGGGTCATCGATGAATGGTTCGTCAATGTGGCGTGAAGGCGTGAAGGTACAGTGCCATTACGGGTTTTGCTTGGTGCGTGCAGGAATCCGTCCAGTAAGTGATATCTGGGTTTTTTCTTCTCCCACATATCTTAATAAAATGTGGTTTCCTCCATCTTGTGACAGTTGTGACCAACCACAAAGCATGACCAACAAATCTACGAATATGTTCTCGCCGGCGATCTTCACTACGTCATATGTCGAGCATCTTCTTCTGCTTGTAGTGTCAGAATATTGTTCCTCTCCAGGCGCACCTTTAGTTATGTTGATGAGGCTGACCTTGTTCCTATCATTCGATAGGAACTTATCCTGAGAAACTGGAGCAATGGTTATCTCGTCGAAGATAACATCAGGTGAGGACTTTATTCCAACTCTACGGAGACGTTCAGAGCTCTTGGTGTTTTTTTTTTGAAGCGTCAGATAACCATCAAAAACTACAGTTATATTGGTTGGAGCAATAGCGACTTTGCAAGTATGGGACATACCTGGCACCAATTTCCTCAAAAGACACATTCCGAGGCCAGATACACAGATATCCAACGTCTAACAACTACGTACTGTACATATCCTTCTCCTGCTGCTTCTCATCCAGACTCACTGGTTTAAAGGCTTTGTAGAAAGATGAATTTGTTTTTTTCTGTAAGGTGTTTATTATAAATAGTAAACACCTTATACATAAAAGTTAAAACGAAACGCACCTTCCATAGAAAAAATGTTGAACAGACACCACTAAACTCGAAATAAAAAATTTTAGGAAATTTTGCTAACATTTGAATAGCTGTTTTTTAGAAACTATTTGGTCTAACGTAAACAAATTACTTTTATTTTGTTGAAAATTTAGTCTTCTTTAAAGCAATAGTAATATTTGCCGTAAAATAGGTCCCTGTTGGTAAAAATTGGTAGAAACTGAAAGTCTGAAAAATTTATGATTTTTCAAAAAATTTACAATGATCCGGAGGTTTTCCGAGTTCGAAAACTTGGATTCGTCATTACCACTTCACTACAAGCAACATATAAAAAAAACAGAACTACCCGATTTGATGCAAGAGTACCCCTCTTTTAGGGCACGATTTCCATGTACTACCATTCAAATATGGAATCTAAACTTCTGTAAGAAGGATTCGAATTTCTTTGACTCTAGTGGGGTGCGCGCCGACTCCAGCCGTTCTTTGTGAATCGTCTATTAAAAGGAACGCGGGTTGGGGTCAACTATTGGATGGGTGACAACTTTGCGTGGTCACTAACTGAGTGCTCCCGTGCTTTGGAAGGCACGTTAAGCCGTTAATCCCGGCTGCTGTATATGACAGCAAACGTTAAGCCAAGTTCTTCTCAGTCAAGTGGCTCACTCACTTGAAAAGTCCAATCCCAATAAGGTCTAGTTTACCCCTTGGGTTGGAAAAACTAGTGCCTACGCCAATTCTTTCGATTAAGTAGTGGACCCCGGGCATCCTTCAGGATGCAACTGTACTTTGATAACGCTAGAATGATGAATGATGATGATGAAGATAATACATATCTAAACATGAAAGAGTCAAGTATTAGATCAGTGTCGACCACTGGGACCAAGTGACTTATGTTTATAAATGACAATGATTTGTATCCGTAAAAGAGGTAAACCAGATAACGAAATGTATAAATTTGTATATTTTAAGAACAATTTATGCATCACATAATTTATACGCGCGTTTAAATTCATTATGTTGGTAATAAATTAATTAATTATTAACTGTTTTGCGATATGTTACATCTCAGTGACATTTATGGTGAACTATATTGTTTTACGACATTAATGCACAATATGGCTGTTGTGGACATTTTTTTTAGATAATAATTTTAGTACTAACATGATTCCATTTATTTCGGGCGTAAAGCCCACTGCCAAGCACTTCTTCACTTAGCAAGTATCTAATACCTGTGAGAAAGACGAATACCTTATGTCGGACAGTCAACATATATCAGCCCAAGGGCGTCCCCTGCTGAACATAGGCCTCCCCAAAGAGTGCTACAATGACCGGTTCCGGCGCTACCCGCATCCAGCGGACTCCCGCGACCTTTACCAGTTCATCAGTCCACCTTGAGTGGGGGTCTCCCCACTGTGCGCCTTCCGCTGTGTAGTCGGTTCTACTTGCAATGTTCCCCGCCCACTGCCACTAGTTTATAGATTAGGTGGCCTATATCGGTAACTTTGGTTCTGCTGCGGTTGGCCCCATTTCTGATACGATCACGCAAAGAAACTCCTAGCATAACCCATCCATTGCTCTTTGAGTAACTTTGAGCCCTATTATGAGGCCCTTAGTAAGCGCGCACGTTTCAGTGTCATAGTATGACGTAATCCTTTTAAGAAAAAGCGAAGCGAGTTTAAAAAACCATACTGCATTTTGGGACCTCCCATTACGAGTATGTATCAGTTTCATAAACTGCTATTGTTTCTCACTAACTACATTATGTAGCTACAGAATAATATAAAAATGTAAAAGTAAAAAAGTAAAAGTAATTTATTCTTCAAATTAGGCATAATTACATGCACCTATGAACGTCAATAAACTACCACCGATTCCGAAAACAAAACCTCTGCCTCGAGAAGAACCGGCGTAAGAAACTCGGCGAAAGTTTAAATATACGGCGAAATTAGTTTTTTTTTTAAATATACATTGTATAGTTAAATATAAAATATAAAATTACTGTGTCAGCTACCACAAAACTACAATGCTACAGTAGAAAATCCATTTTCATGATAGATTATCTGTGCTGCTATCACTGCCAAACATCCCTATCCATGATGTAATCGTTAACCTTATAATCTGCTTGTGAAATAAGTGTTCGTTTTACTACAGATTTGAATTATGAATTGCTAAGTTCAGTAATGTGTTTAGGAATTTTATTGTAAAACTTGATACAATTTCCCAAGAACGACTTTTTCGCCTTTACTAGTCTATAAAAGGTCATTTTGAATTTCCCAGTGTTTCTGGTGGCTATTGGTTTATCAGCGTTCGTTGGAAAATAGCACAAATTCTTCCTAACATACATTATTATTTCAAATACGTATAAGGACGGCAGGGTTAGAATATCTATTTCCTTGAAAAATTGTCTTAATGACTCACGCGATCCCAAGTTATAAATAGCTCGAATAGCCCTTTTTGCAAAATAATAACAATGTCAATATCTGCAGCTGAACCCCACAAGAAAGAGCATAAGTAATTATACTATTAAAATAAGCAAAGTA
The DNA here is from genome assembly GCA_905163555.1 of Notocelia uddmanniana. Classification (NCBI taxonomy): domain Eukaryota; kingdom Metazoa; phylum Arthropoda; class Insecta; order Lepidoptera; family Tortricidae; genus Notocelia; species Notocelia uddmanniana. The sequence continues at coordinate 12,701,449 of LR991059.1, read as the reverse complement.
AACTAACCGTGCCGTTGCCACATTAAATTATCATTTCCACTGAAGAAATAGGCATTCAAAATTGCAGTGCACAGCACTATTCTTATTTTTGACAGATTTTTTTGCTAGTTCGTAGTTAAGAGATTTGCAGATGGACTACGGACAACTATGGATGGCTAGGAACGGTTATGTCTGCGCGTGACTCCAGAGACCTCAAGGATGCGGTAACAGCGGCCGAGGATGAAAAATCGGCACAGCAGCCATTGGTGAACCTACAATTGTCCCCCAATATATATCGCGGTACTGCAGTAAAGCCGTGGAACATTTACTCATAGTCGACCACAAAATTTCTTTATTTGATAACTAGCCAAGTTAATTCTAGCGAATCAAATAAAAACCGCAATGGAATACTAGTTTAGGCTTCGGTGAAAATAATACATGCACAATGAAAGAAATTCTTTTATAAATAATAATACATATATTAGGAAAAAGAGGAGGTACCAGTACCAGCTCCACCTTTTTTGGTTGCGATTTAAACAAATAATTATTGAAAAATGAGGCATTTTGTTTTTAAAACCTGACGTCGCATGCGTAATGAGATCGGAAACGGAATGAAGTTCGCAGCGAGCTATTGGCTCGATTGGGCCAATTTCCGCACGCAAGGTACATACCCTCTTTCCTTCTACCATCTCGATACAGGCGGCCTACTCCGAAGTTCGAAATCCGAACTTCGTATGGTGCCGCCCCTTTCACTCTCCTGTCATACACAATATGAGTGAAAGGGACGGCACCGTACGAAGTTCGGATTTCGAATTTCGGAGTAGACCCCCAGTTCTGTGTATAATACACATTCATATCATTCTTAGGTATAGAATGAAGTGTGATTCTGATTAAAATGATTTTGTCATACCTATTCTAGTCAAATTTTGAACACTATGAGATTACCTACTCTTCTGTAGAAAACACAAAAGGGAAACGCAAAGCCGGGTTGAGGATTATGAACAAATATTATTAACAATTAACTCAAGGTCGGAGTTATCATTGTTTTAGTCTGAACAATGCCGGTAGGTGTGACGTCTCTGATAAATGTACATTCCCAATGTCATTAGACCATTCTGAAGAACAACAATAACAAATGTAGAAGCGACCCCTCGTATCAAAACAAAGACTAAACTTTCAAATTATTGACCGAGCGAAGCGTCTCTACTTCCCCCTGGACAAAAATGCTTTCGAATGTCCGGGAGATGTCCGGCTGTTCTCCTCTACAGGTAATTCAATAAATATGGAAATTATTTTTGACGATTTAATTTTTGAAAACCCTTCAATGGTGGCGTCATGGGGGCTGCACGGCTGGCGAGGTCTACAGCTCACGGCGTCAAGACTAGAAAACAGACCACTTCTGTCCGACTGATATCAACGTTATTCGGCGAATACTTTACTAGAGACCTACCGTTAAACAGAGGCGGTTCCTGCGCGGCAAACGCAAAGGGTTGGGGACTGTGAAACGAGGCCTAATGGCCAAGGCTCGATTCGACTCAACTTAATCTGAGATTAATCGTGAAAGTTGTATTGACTAATCTTAAAATAAACATCTGTTAAATTCAATTGAAATTCTGAGCCCCCCGTAATTGATTGTCATACCCAACTAAAAGGGACAAGAGAATCTGCATCACTAGGCATATATATCTATACACGCGTCAGCGTGTCCAGCCAAGTTCACCCCAGGAACTGGCGGACAGCAGCCGTGTGTTTATATTACACGAACCGTTTGGAGCCACTTTTTACCCCCCAAGAACTCCAAATCTATCTAACATAAAAAAAAAGAAATTTAATACATGTATTAGGATCCTTTAGAACAACTAGATCCCCAAATTTCATAAATATAGGTTTAATAGTTATTGAGATATTAAATTCCAAAAAACGGCATTTTTACCACTGACTGACTGACTGACTAGTAATCAAAAACCTAACCGACTTCCAGATGACCTAGAAAGCTGAAATTTGGCATGCAGTTTGGTAATAAACCAGAGAAAATTATAAAACAGTATTTTTTAATAGTTTTATTATTATCATTATTTATGATAGTTACCTCAGAACTCCGTCATTTAAAAAACCGATTTGGAAAATTATTTTTTTGTTTGAAACGGTATACTTCATGGGTAGTCCCATAATAAAAACAAAAAGTAATGATATCCCATCAAAAGAATAAATGTGAAAATGAGAGCCAAGTTAAATATTAAGCATATGCGATGCTTGGTAACGGTTGTCGTCTTCGCCGACAAAAGAATTAAGATCTAAATGGGTGCCAAGTTCCATAAATTCTCCGAAATGGTGCAAACTTGGCAGTTTTCTATGCAGTGTGTTATAATACCATAAAAGCTGTTGGATATTTAAGAAAACTGCCAAGATAAAGCTCAAAATACATTAAGCCGCAGTAAATTAGTTTTACTGTAAACAATGTACTGCCGGACTTGGCACCATTTCAGAGAATCTACGGAACTTGGCACCCATTTAGATCTTAATTTATAATAATAATAATAATAATAATCTTAATTTAGATCGTAGATCTCAATTCTTTTGTCGGTGAAGACGACAACCGTTACCAAGCATCGCATATGCTTAATATTAAACTTGGCTTTTTTCACATTTATGTTTTTGATGGGATGATGAATTTCAGGCGGAACTATTTGCGATTACGAGGTTTGCACAGATAACAAAGGATATTAAACAGCAGACTGGACAGGTGGTGATATACGCGGACAGTCAGGCTGCACTGAAAGCACTAAATAAGGCAACAGTCACCTCCTCTTTGGTTAAAGAAGACAAAAAAACTTAATGGGTTAGGAGAATATCCAGGTGTCACAAAACACGGTGGCTTGGGTCCCATCAGTGCACCAGGGAATAGCGTGTTATGCAAAAGTGGACGTGCTGGCAAGGGAAGGTGTAGAATGGAAATGTATGGGCCTAGAACCGGCCTTTCTCTCCTCAGCTGAGGTCATAAAAGGGGTCATAGAAAGACAGAAAGAAAGGGAAGCAGATCTCAGTATGTGTACATATTATTGTTTGTATTTAATGAAATCTGTGTCATGCTATTGTGAAACAAAATAATCTGAATCTGATAGAGAGTCGAGGGATGCACCTGGATGCAGATAGACAGGCTCATATGATAATAGGAGGAAATCGATCATAGAAGAACCAGGTGAAACTGAGTAAGGGCAACCTGAGATTGTTGACTGGAATAATGAACGGTCATATTTCTCTTCACAGACATTTAAAGGTTAGTTAGTTAGTTAGTTTAATTAGTACTCACAATGCCGCTTTCTGCCTACATTCTGGGGAGGAAGAAACTAACAAAATTGTACTAGTAGAATGTATTATGTACACTGCAATGCGGTATAATATATCCGGTAGAGATACGTTATAGGAGAGCGAATTGAAGGATGTCAATCTTAAAGATATCCTTCTGTTCTGCAGGAAAGGAAGATGATGCGGGAATGCCGCCGGGACAGCACCTTTAGGATCCGACTTTGGGAAAATGGCTGAAGGATCACGATAAGCAATCGTCAGGCCCGCCCCTATACAAACATCATCATAACATGAAATCGTCGTATGGCTTTTACATTTCGCACAGAGGTATTATTTACGAATTTTACTTGACTACATATTTCAACAGCAAACTTTTTATTGTTAATTAAAAGAAATTATAAAATGAAGAACTCAGTATGTGAGAATATAACCACCGTCGATGATACGTTTAGTTTTCATATATCATTGACCTGACTACCAGTCGTACGGTGAAATTGTGTGATACACAGTTAACTGCAGTGTAATATGACTAAGAACGGTTCACGCCACGCGTATGCAAACTCACACGCTCGCGTGTTTGTGCGCTGTGCCGTCTGTATGATACAAATTTGTGCAATTCACAAACAAAAAGAAACATTTGGCGTCATAAAAGCGCTATTCCCATACTGATGCAATTAGAAATCGTCTTTATTGATGTCGACAAATAAGGGTATTTTGATTGGAAATGAAACATTTGTAGTCAGTATAAAAATGCGGGTACCATAAGCACCACAATTAACTGACCATTCATCAACCGTATTACAATGTGATACGGTCTACCAATTGTCAGATAGTAGTAATACCCGGTCATTATCTCCCTTATTCATAAAACTTAACAAGCCTCTGTTAACTAAAATGTGTTTTGTCCCTTTCTCACAAACATAAATGTCAAAGTGACAGATAAGGACAAACGAGTTTTAGCGGCATTTTAACTAAAACACTCGTAGGTTTGATGGACGTTTATGAAAATTATGAATAAGAGGGTACACCGGCGGGCGCACCTCCCCAGATTGCGACGCCCGTACCACACCCGAACGCACCATACCACTTGAGTAAAGAAATGTACCCAGAAAGCCTATCCTACGAGTATATTATGTAACGCGGTGTGGTGCACAGATATGACCGGGTAGTGAGTTTACCTATAATGTAAAAATTAACTGGAAAAAAATACTTGTACTCGAATTCCTCAGACAGGCAGAGGAAAAAATATTCACTATTGTACGTAAATTAATATCTTTAAATTTTATTTAGGTAAACTTATGTCATTCCCATATTTGGATAAAGTAGACTGGAAACGTTATTGATTTTTTAAACATAGGTACGCATGTAGATATGTTAAGACTCGTAATCTTTCAAATTATATTAAAATGGAAATAATGCGATGACGTCTATAAAAAAAACCTGAAGACATACTGTTTCATGTAAAAATCGACAAAAAAAACACTAATTGAGTTAATACTTGTCCGTTAACTTCCGCGCTTCAAATTATTTCCCGCTAATACATCAATTATGCATATAGAAATGATGTGAATTAAAAGATAACCAAATATGCGGGCTATGCTTGTGGCAGTGTAATATTATTGGCCTTTGCCTGATTTGCCGCAATGAAGCCGCACCGTAAGTAGCCCGAGCTGTCGAAAGGCTTAGCGATTTAAGCAGCGATTATTCGCTGCTTATCGAGCTAGCGATTGTACCGCGACAAAACCGTTTACGCTATTAGATTTATCGCTATTAAAAACTTAATGACTGCCTTTGAGAACTAACTCCCAAGAATTATACAGTAGGAGGCGGGGCCTTACATAAAATTATCATAAAACCTGTTAATACAACTATTATAAATTGTAAGCGCGGCTAATTTATCGCGGTTTCTGTTTACCTTGTCAGCGAAATGATGACTATATTCGAAGATTAAGAGCATTATGTTAAGCTTATGTCGGATAAATATTAAATTAGCTCCGCTGTCGGTGGGTCGTTTTTAATCGCGTTGCACGTTGTAGCTTAGCGACCTCATTGTAAGCAGCAATTATTGCCGAGATCGGACGGTTTCGTAGTCGCATTCCTAGAATCGTTAACACGACTGAGTTCAAACAGAAGCGTCTTCCGGCTAGAAATCTAACGCGTTAGGCCGTCACATAGCGCTGGCCACTCGACCGTTTAAACAGGAGTATTCTTTGTGAAATGAAAACAAATTCACAATGGAACAAGATCACGCATTTCACCGCGACGTTGAATCAAAGCGGCCGCGTGTAACTGTGAACCGGCCGTTTTGTCGACTCGTGTCAATAAACTTGATTCGAAAGTGGAAGACGTTTCGACTTACATAAGCAGTCAACAATGTGAGTGCCCGGAGAATACACATAGATTAGCCCAGCCGGCCGGTGTCATTCACTGGCGCACGATTTTTAAATAGAAATATTGACGTCATTTAATTAATCGTCGTACATCCTGTGTCCAATTTATACTGTCAGATATTCACCTCATAAAATTTAAATGACATTTTGTAATGGATGTAGTAATTATTCTTACAACATAATGTAGACGAAAATTCGTATAAATTTAGGTATATATTATAAATATCTTTGTTATAGGGATAGGTCGCGTAGATCAGACAAAGCAGCAAATGCCTTGATTACTTATAATATTTATAAAAGAAACTGTGACATACGGACAGACGGAGACAGACAGACGGACGTGCTTAAACTATTAAAGGGTTCCATTTTTTGCCATTAAGGCTATGGAACCCCAAAAATAGTTAATTAGGGTTCCATACCTACTCATAGGCACGGATTTATAAAGATCTGTTAGATGTCAAATAAAGTACAGAGTATCCAACAATTTTTTTAAAGTATTCTTAACTACTTAGATTACAAGCTGCACATAAAACGTATTGAAGTCGACTCTTCCGCCTAGCTCTTAACAATTTCTATTCAGTATCAAAGCCTAATAATACGCTAAACGTCAACATTCGGAAACAGAGGGCTTACTACGAACTAAAAAGGACGACGTTCGTTTATGTCTCTCTGTCACACTTGCAAATTCGAGTGATAGAAACAGAGATATACACAAACGACGCTCGCCTTAAGCGCTTGTTTCCGAGTTTTCCCGCCATCGCATACGTCACACGTTAGTAGTTACATCTAACAACGGTTCAAACGGTAAGATTCGACAGTAAACGGAACGAGGTTAGTTTAACTCGAGCCGCAGCCGCAACGGTCTAGCACGATCACAATCGTCAAAAAGGAAGCTCTCATTCTGTCAATCATAACTTTCGTGCTTTATTAAACGCATACCTTACTGAGGAATAATTTGGATAGAGGTCAACTGAAACATTATTAAAAAAAAGATTTTATAGTTTTTTTTTTGTACTACGATAGTGGCAAACAAGCATACGACCTGCTAGATCGTAAGCAGACACTATAGATAGCCTATGGACGTTTGCTAGTAGGTATTTAAATAATTTCAAATTATGCACACAATGTTGAAACTAAATGAAAAACGACGTTTTGTCAAAAAAATGGTAGACACATACATTAATAGAATTTGAAACGGTTGTGCAAAGTTTACGTAAAGCATACGTAAGTGCGTATAAGCTTTGTTATTACATAACTTATTGTGACAAAGCGGGAGTTATTTACTGTATGTACGGAACGGTAACATACAACATAAGCACTCACTCGTCTTTCTAGAAAGTGATAGTTACTAACCTTCCACTAATAATCATTTAAAGGGTCAGGCTCTTGATAGGAAATCTGTTGTTAGGGACCTTGGGATCCTCTTTGATGATCAGCTTAGCTTTCGTCCTCACTACGAATACTTGGTTGGCAGAGGCAGACAATTACTGGGTTTATCTTTCGAACTACCAAGGGTTTTAAAAAACCTAATAGTTTACTAACACTATTCTTTAGTTTAGTCAGAAGTGTCCTTGAGTATGGTTCCCCGATCTGGACTCCACACTATTCTGTACACACCAATAATATAGAGGGTGTACAGAAATATTTTTTAAAGGTTCTTGCTTACAGGTTCAACCTTGGTCGCACGTATAAGTCATACCTTAGTAGACTTAAAAAATTTGGAATTCCCACACTGGAAGCCCGTTGCAAAATGTGCGACCTTCTATACTAACATAAAATTTTACATTCCAAAATAGATTCAGCTGCTCTGTTGTCAACTCTAACTTTTAACACGCCTCGTTTTAGAGGTCGTACATGTAAAGTTTTTTCTCTGAAGGTGTACAAAAACAATACTTCCTTCTATAACCCAATCACCAGAATGTGCAGACAATATAATGACTTGGCTGTGGTCAATGTTCGTGTCGACATATTTGATCCACGCATTACTAAATTCAGGAGGATCTTGGCGGTCATCCTCCTTTCTGCTCCCCCATCGTCCTCCCCCCCCCCCCCCCCCGTCCTCCCTCGTAAGTAACGCGTGATTTACGCTTAACGCCTAAAACTGAACCCTCTGTAGGTATATTTAAGTTCGTTCCTAAAGGCCTATAATTCTCAAATTCACAGTTTATTAGTAGATAAAAATTTGCATATCCTCTGATCATGCTTATGTCACTTGTGTTAAATCGAAACGTAGATTGTAGATGCATCATTGGGTCGACTTGGCCAAAATAGATTAGGACAAAGCTGTTATAGAATGTTGAACATGTATGATCTTAATCTAAAACCCTGATCTGTGTTGGTCGACTTGACACTATGTTGTACACATGGGCAAATATGCGCTAATTTACTGATCAAGCTGTGTGCACTTAGTTTTGGACATCATGCTAGTTTATAAGCTACTGAACACGCGCGAGCTAACTGAACCATGTGTTGTATGATGTCTGTAAAGTGTACCTTCCTAATAAATAAATAAATAAATCAACCACGGCTGGTATTACAACCGCGATATTTGATAAAACATATACCTTATTTTATTCTGATGTATCTTTTGGTGTTGAAAGACAGAAACAATAAAAGTGGACTTGGATACAGGATGTAGTGAATAATGGTTTCCCATCGGCTAAACTCGGGATACGACTAGACCCAAACTGGCTATCAATTATCGCATTAAATTATTGACAAGTTCATGTCTGTTAATCATCATCCTCCTAGCGTTATTCCCAGTACAGTTGCATCCTGAAGGATGCCTGTGGTCCGCTACCTAATCCCAAGAATTGGCGTAGGCACTAGTTTTTACGGAAGCGACTGCCATCTGACCTTCCAACCCGAGGGGGAAACTAGACCTTATTGGGATTAGGCTTGTCAAGTGAGTGGGCAACTTGACTGTTAGAAGTTCTCAAGCCGCCCGGAGGCCTCTTACTTGGCTTAACGACTGCTATCATAGACAGCAAGTTCATGTCTGTTAATGTGAAACTTTATTAGTCAATGTCAAATGTCAGAATGAAAACTGGTAATATTTTGCCATTTGACATAACAAATGTTAAATAATACGGTAATTGATTGACACTTCTTCGGGTCTAGTCGTATTCCGAATTTAGCCGATGAGCAGGCATGATTCATTAAATCAAGGAGACCCGACCCCAATTAGATTATGATCTGATTAGAAAGAAAAAGAAGATTGACAATAACCAACGATAAGCATGAACATTTTAAATTGTTGTGTGGATATAATTGCTAAAAAAAGATTAAAACTAGACGATGTGAATGAGTGGGTGAGTATGGTGGGTGAGAAGATGGAATCCTCGTTTCGTTCCTGTGACCACCCGGCTCAAATTAACCTAGTATAATGGCGGAGTTGCCTCGTTGTATGGCCAGGGATATACTTTGTCTACGTAGACTGCGTACGTAGTCCCCTTTATTTTAATCCCCATACGAGCCTACAGACACATACAAATAAAACTATAAAGACCAGTATGTAGTACACAATTAATAACAAAATTATTTTACTGTTGTTCTATTGGAAGTTTAGACACTACCGGTACTTTCAAACAAATTACAATACTAGAGAATTTTTTTAATAATTTGCGTGTGGTAGTACAAGAAAGATAATGATACAAATACCAGACGGTACCACGCAGCATGAAATGGTAACAACCAATGTTTATACCGCGATTGAGCGGCGTCTGCGCATACAGTCTGCTCTAATAATATGTACACATTTTGGAACTTAAGTCTGGGGAATAGAATTCATAATCGTATACATATTTTGAAACTTCACCGTACGGTCGGTGTCGGTCCAGTTACTTGCAAAACCGCTACAAATAGAACATTAGGCGTAACTTATAGATGATACACTATAAGTTATAACAATATTGGAAAGTATTGAATAATTGTATAATTTTGGAATTAAATGAGAATCTTGTTTTTTTTTTATGTCATGTCAGTAAAACATATTTAATCAGATTTGCCCTCTAAATGTATTTAGAATTAGAGTTGTCCTTTACCTCGTGAGCGGCTACACCGCCCGCCCTTAGGACAAATGTCAAAGTGATTTAGGACTCTCATTGAATACTAAATTAAATAAAATAGCTAAATTTAAGAGTCAATAAAATATCGATAAGCTCATTAAAATATCTTTGTAAGCAATTAATATCTTGTAATGTGTAGGTTCTACAATTTCTTAATTGTCCTGACGTAAGTTTACGAGGGGTGTTATTCACAAACCGACTCGTCCTCACCGCTCACCTCACCTGTTTTATATGAAAAATTGACAAATGACATTTGACAGTTTCCATATGAAAACGGGTGTGGTAACAGGTGAGGACGAGTGGGGTTGTGAATAAGAGGGCAGGCTGCGTCGGTTTTGACGTGGTACGCTAATAAAAACATCTCCCCCTAAAAGGTTACCGTCACCTCACAGATTAAACAAATAACCTTCCCGCCGGGTCAATAACTAGACAAAGGCTGGGTAAGATTGTAGTTGCTTCTCCGATCGGCCTCAAATACTTTACGGTGAGTTTATTAATTAAAGCGGCGGCCGACCTTGCGGGCCGCACATCCAAGGAGGTCGGGCGAGCACGCGCGCGACAGAGCCGACGATATCCCCCCACTCGCCCACGCCCCCTCCGCAACCCCGCCGGCCCTCTCCGACCTCCCCCCATACCCCCTACGTGCCGCGCGCGCCGTCTCATTGACCTTCCGTTATCTGCTCTGGGATTGTCGTCTACTTATCAAAGGTTGTTTTTTACTCCGCCACCCTATTAGTGCTGTTAATCGTATTGTAATACCGCTGTTACTTGATTATTTTTTTAAAGCTTACAACGTCACTACTATAAAGTAAATAACAATTTTCTTGATTTACCTAATAAGTTAAATGGGAATTAAAACAAATACGGATTAGAAATCAAATTAATAAACTCTAATCGATCGTCCAGCGTAATAATCAAAGCGCGTTTAAAATTCTAGTCGCTAAGCAATTAAAGAAGCGATCCTACAGTAAACCAGTATACATTACATGACGTATCATACCATACCAACACAACGGAGCAATCACAAGCGAGCGAACCGAGAGATCACTCGAAACCGCACCTTAAGCTCATTGTTAAACCGATTACAATAAACAAACAGGCCAGACGCGGTTGGAATCTTGTCAAACAGGCGCGTTCGAGCGTCAACTTATAGTCGGTAAGGCATTTCTATCTACATCAACGTAAATCGAAATTATACCTTATGTCCAAATACGTAGAATTCAAATTGGAATGTTACAGAGTGTCGAATATACAGGTAAGGCACGGGCGCCGTCATATCACTCACACAAGCGCAGCGCCTGTCACAAGCTCACTGCTGCCATAAATAAAAGATTCCTACAGAAACAATTGTTGCGTAGAAGCCGCGGTGAATGTAGCCGGCTAATCGTCGATCGTACAACGAAAGTAGGTGACCGCCGTGATTGACGGTTGCGAAACTGCGTTCGATGACATTTGGGACCGGACAATGTGTAAACCTTCCATTATGAAACTGGCTAGCGCTTCCCCGCTTCCAACTCCTTTGGCCAGCTTCGACCAAACTAGAATTAAGTAATAAGGACTAAATCTGAGGTTAAACATTAAAATTGTATTGGCTTAATCTCGGAATAAACCCTGTTCCTTACGTATTAAAAAAACATAATTAAGTACCATATTATCATTCAGTTCAAATTGCAGTTTTACGTATAAATAATATAAACAATTCTCCTCTTAACTCTATCTACGGTTTGTCATTTAATCCAACTCCACGGAATCTCTGTTCGGAGATAACGCCGCTCTACTTAACCTCGCCACACAGAGATGCGTAAACGTGAAACAATACGGTATAGTAACACAAACTTATTTATTAATCCGCCCGTGATACTGGCATTGCAAAAGCAACCCTATAGCTTGGAAATAAGGGTAAGTTGAACGTTCGATGGAAACGGTAATATCGTGGGCGGGTCAATACAGTGTGCACGGTTACGTGCACTCACACAGGCCCAGGAAACCCCCTTGTACGGACGGAGACGTCGCAAGTGTGTGGGTACGCTAAGGTTTATATTTAAGTAACCGGTGCGATGTTCATTTCGTTAAGCATCTCACGTTGCTCAGTAATTCACGTTTTTCTACAAAGGCTTAGGTATATCTATCTATACTTCTAAGATATTGTACATACCTACGTGTACTTATAACAACTTAGAATAAAAATGCCAGAACATTTTTATTCTATTATCAGTATTAAATAAGACAAGAACGGCGATACAATAAAATTAATTTGATTTCCATTAAACTTGGTAAGGTAAAAGGAATGATGGACTAAAAGTAAAACGATGTCTTTCTTTCTAATCAATTAAAATGTTATTTACGTAGCAATCATACAATAAAACAAATTTAAAAAGAATGAACCCGTATTCAAGAATCAGAAAAGGCGCATTGCATAAAGTAAATTAACTGTCAAAGCGCTACTATAAGCATTCCTTCGGCCGCAACCACCCTCACCCACCCCCACTGCGCACTTAGCGAGCAACAAAAACAGAATAATTAAGCGATTTATCAGCTCGAGAAAACAATTTAAATAATAAATAAGAAAAAACGGTTTAAAGACGCTCTTACGCATAAATTGACATCGAATCGAAAGTTTACACCGAGGCTTTCTAGAAATGATATTGCGAGTTACTTTACATGATTGCTTCAAAACAGAGTAAGTGTACATCAAAGTGCTGCTCACTTAGGCCATTTTTAAGATAACTAGCTGTACGAGGAACGACTCTAGCGCAGCCCATTTGTACTTAGTAGACCAGCACGCCCACTCCGTGGGACTCGGTAACTGTGGATACGGTTTATGGGAGTTCATGTGTAAACCTTAAAGATTTCAAAATCAACGGTAAGCATTATATGTTACATCAAGGGAGCGATTCGATCTGTTTTAGTGACACTCGTGACATGGCGGCCATATGGTAACTTAGTGAAAAGTGTGATTTCTGGATGGACTGACCAATTGTTACCTTTGATGTCTTGACATAGAAAATGGAGGAAGCCGTGATGTTAGAACTGGTAACATACCAGCCATATCAAAATATTCGCGATATTACGAATGGTGCCGCTGCGTTTGAAGTCATATGCAAGTGACATTAAAATGACGATTATTTTAACTCCTTGTAACGAACGTGTACCCTATAAAATTACAATCCCGCTTCCTAAAATATACTTAACAAATTCTAATTTTACGTCATCAAATTATAACACACATTAATGTATAATGAGGTGCTATAACGTGGCGAAAGTATTCAAAGTATATGTAAAATTTCGCATGTTTTACAAACTGGTATCCTTATCAATAACATGACACATAAAGAGGTCTTTATTTAACTATATCACACCATATATAATAAATTATCATTTATAATTTGCCAATGCATGATTTATGGTATACTATAGTAATCAATTATTAGTTAGAGGATATTACAAACAATTGAATTCACACATTAACAAAAGTTACAATGAAAATCAACATATTATTTTATTGTGCCACTGTAATTTCAGAGTACCTAAGCGCAGGATCGTGTTTCTTTCTAAGGAGAAGATATAGGTAGTGCTGGAAGTTCGTTGTTTGGTAACCAAAATGAGTAAAAACTTACTCAAAAAGATATCGGTTATTACTGCTATTAGACATGTAATTTCAGAGTACCTAAGCGCGGGATCGTGTTTATTTCTAAGGGGAAGATATAGTAGTAGTGCTGGAAGTTCGTTGTTTGGTAACTAACAATGACTGAAGACTTACTCAAAAAGATATATGGGTTATTACTGCTATTATACATTTTATTACTTTATATCCCAAGTTTTTTTTATAATATAACCGTTAAATGTGTAGTAGTAGTGCTGGAAGTTCGTTCTTTGGTAACCAACAATGACTGAAAACGTACTCAAAAAGATATGGGTTATTACTGCTATTATAGTACATTTAATTACCTTATATCCCAAGTATTTTTTTTTAATAATATAACCGTTAAATGTGTACCAAATGTGTGAGATAATAATAGTAAGTAATAGTTGATATTTATTGGCATAAACCAGCTCTAACGTACTTATTTATTTCCTGAAATAAGAATACGAATTATGTTTACGTAATAGATTTGTAAACACGTTTAGACGCCACGATAGTGTGTATTATCTATACACAATGATATAATGTTATTACATGTAACTTAAGTCGTAATATAAAATAAAAATGGTAATTCTATCCATGATTTTGAACCACTTTTAGAGACTAACCATGTCCGCGGGAAAAATATCTGCCGTTTCACCCAACAAAGTTGGTCCCATAGCAAAATTTTGGATGCATTCATTTTTTTTTAATTTATTTCACGTCAGTCCTAGTAGAAATCCAGAAATGTGCCTATCCGAAGATCTTACTAACTCCATGTAGTTCACTTGATGCAACACAGCGCCGCCCGGCGGCGGGCGCCACGTTTATTACTAGCATTGTCGCCCACGTCACACTGAGATGTTACGTGCTTTAAATTAATCACGAATTATTCCTAATACCAACTTATGTATAGAAATTCCTTCCTTTATAAATAAAAACCTTTATTGCGTAAAATGAGTTCATAAAATTTTACGATTAAAAACTTCTTAAATTAAAGTACTTACAAAACCCAGTATTGTCTGAAAGTGATTAAAGAAAGCCTTAATTAATTCTGGTGTTCCCGTGTGTTACACAATCGTGTAATTTAGAAACAACTCGATCAGAGAACATATTGTTCTAGCATTTCGAATTTATTTATATATTTATTTAAACTTTATTGTACAAAATTTGATTGTACAAATGGCGGGCTTAATGCCAAATGGCATTATCTACCAGCCAACCACTAGGCTAAACAGATATTTATGAAAGGTGCAACGAAAAAAGTTTGATAATACCTACTAAGAAAATGCGAAGGCAAAATCAATTACAATGAATTTCTTCTTGCACGCTAAAATTTGACAAGTTTGCCAATAGGTTGCCTTATTTTATTCAATCCAATTTCAGCAGCATCATCGACTAATAATTTTCCATGTTTTTTATTAATTGTTTATCATTCTCATGGTTATATTTTGGGGTCGACAACGACAACGCACATTATGGCACCCCTGGAGTTGAAAGCGTCCATAATCTAAAGTGACCGTTGTAGTCACCTTTGGGATGGCTCGGCTAAGTACCAACTTGCCGCACTCGACTCGGTGGACCGCAGAGCCAGGAGGCTCATTGGCGGCAGTACGCTAGTGGGAAATAAGCTGCAGAGCTTAGCACATCGACGCAAAGTAGCATGTCTGTGCGTCTTCTACAAACTGTACTTCGGTGAGTGTGCTCAGGAGCTCCATGAGCTCATACCGCCTTCCCCCTTCTTCCATCGGACATCCAGACGTACGGCTGGCTACCATCCTTACCTGGTCGAAATTCCTCTAATTCGAACCAAGCGCTTTGCATCTTCTTTTATAATGCGCACTTCTAAGGTTTGGAATTCTCTGCCGGCGTCTGTATTTCCGAGTTCATATAACCTGGACCTTTTTAAGGCACGAGTGAATAGGCATCTTCTGGGTGAGCTCGCTTCATCGTCGGCCTCATCTTTGCCCCCTGGCTAGATGCTGGCCAAGAGCAATCCCATTTTTAATAAAAAAAAAAAAAAAAGTGACCGCTTACAATCACGTGGGCTTTACGGTTGTTTGCCACCGACGTGGTATAAAAGAATTAACCAACCTCCGAATATGTTAAGCTCCATGTGGTTCACTTGCCGCCACGCGAGGCTGCTCGATAGGCGCCACTTTTATTACTAACATTGACGCCCACGACAAAATGAGATCGTAGTTGAATTAATCACTAATTATCCCGTAGAGGAAGGTTAGCTTGACTATAGAATCACTTTCTAAAAAATAAACTTAATATGACGTATGAGTACACATTTTTGGTCAAGGTAATAAAAAATCTTTATTTAAGGAGCTTATTGCTACACAGGTGATCATGTCGCTAGATTATGATCAACATATGTATATTTTTTAAATTCTTACTTGTTCTACTAACAATAGCCATCTTAACTATCTGCAACAGTGCTGCAGCTGCGTCCGACAGCAGAGTAGCTAGAGCACTGTTACTGTAAGTCCATTATTACCTCAATCAATGAGTAATTTTCATTTTTAGTCCCTTATTATAATTAGTACATTACTGCAGAGGCCGTGAAGTAAGGTATTGCTGGACGAGTTTGGGATTAACGGCAGAGTCGTAGACGAGGCCGGTTAAAATGAGTCCTGCAATCCCTGTTCCGGCCGAGGATTATATAGTACTTTTGTCAAACATGTTAGAAAAAAAAACAATAAAAAAACTACAATGTAAAAAAAATACAACTCGTCCAAAAATAGCAAAGCATCATGACAAATAACGGAAAGTAAATAAAAACAAAAAGAATGCTACAAACTACAAAAGAACTAAAAAATACCAAAAAACACGTAAAAACTAAAAAAAATACCAAAAAACATGGAAAAACAAAAAAAATGTCGAAAAGTACAAAAAAACTTTTATAAAGTCCAAAAATATCAAAAAACACAAAAACGCTACAACATAACACGAAAAAACTAAAAAAAGATACATAAATACTCGAAAAATTCGAAAAAAAACAACAAAATACAAAAATACAAGAACGATAAAAAACCGGAAAAACCTAAAAAAATACCAATTTTCTCAAACATGCGCCTAAATGTATGCATTAATGTCACGAAAAGAGGACATGAAGTTACCTGTTTATGGCTCCCTACATTATGTATGGAGAATGTATGAAACTAACATTATTGTCCGCTGCTCTAACTTTTTAAATTTGCTTACTAAAATCAACTGATAAGGAAATATTATATAGAGCCAATGACATTAATACATACATTTAGGAGCATTTTTGATAAAATGTTATTTTTTAAAAGGTAATAAGTACCTGATAGACCGAACGTGACCGAACTCAGGGAGGAGTCCACTGGATGCGGGTGGCGCAGGATCGGTCATTTGATTGTGGCACTCTTTGGGGGAGGCCTATGTCAAGCAGTGGACGTCTTTCGGCTGATATAATGATGATGAGACCGAACTTTGCTCAGCGGTTTCTTGTTTTTTTTCGGAGAAAATCAATTGTTCCGGGTTTGAGCTCTAGATAGAACGATTTTTCGCCCCCGTAAATCCCTATATCGTACATCTCATTAAAATTGTTCGAGCCGTTTTCGAGAAGTCAATTATAAATAAATATATAAAAATATATTAATAATAATATATATAATAATATATAAATATATTATATTGACGTGTAATGTGTAAACTCATTGCAAATAAATGAGTATGAGTATGAGTATACAAATATTGCTGAAAATAAAAATACATACATAGTATCAATAAATAACTAAGAACACAAAACTAAAACTAACTACAATTAAAATAATTAAAGCTATAAATTAATATTGCTCGTTTAATATAAGATACTGTAACATGTACGAACACTACCTTTTGATTTTTCACGTATTGTACATGTCATTATAAATAAATAAATATTAGGGGACAATGTCATTATTTTAATATATGCAATATAATTTATATTTATTGTTTTTAGCTGTACTTAATAACATTAATAACTGCTTGCCTATTTCAAACCGTATAATTTTAATTAATAGGGCTTCCCTTGAAATCCTTAAATGATCGGTTTATATACCAGTCGTCTTAAATAAACTACAAACTCGTTACAAAAGTTAATCGTCATATCGAGATTGATACAATGTGCCAGTTAAAAGCTATCATTTGTAAGGCGACCGGCGTTGGGAAGCACTCGAACCGCCCACTCACGTTATCAGTAGTGGCTGTGAACTCTCCGAAACGATGTTAATCCCCACTTCGCGGTCATTGGTGCCATAATAAACATAAACATTATCATAGCGAATAAATTAATAATTACGTCTCGAGTAGACAAAACACGGCAGCGTGCGAAAGTTACTTTGTTAGTCATAAGTTTGTTATTTTGCTAATGAATAGAAGATATAAACTGACTTTAGATAGTTGACGATAAGACTAATTACCATGGAAATGGAAGAGCGGGACTTCCTGACACAGGTATTGCATACTTACTAGGAAGTTCCAAACTTTATATTATTGGTGTAACCTTTATTGGTGAAAAAATTCCTTTTTATTTTTTATAAGAGTATGGAGAGTATCATCATGATGATGTTGATCCATTCCAATTGATCATCATCATCATGATGATTGATTCCATGGTAATTAGTCTTATCGTCAACTATCTATACACAAACCGCTTTCCGAAGAGCGTAAATTTTCTATAAACTCAGACAATCCGGTTATAACGAACACCGCGTACAATTAATAATATTTGGTGCAACACACTCTTACTAGATTGATAGAGCTCACTGCTTGCGTATGATAACTGTCTTGACGATATGGTATAGGTCGATTCACAAGAGCTGGCGCGGAATGTCTATGAAATTATTGACAGTTTCATACATTTTCCGCGCCAGCTCTTGGGAATCGACCTATACTTACTTAGCAATAAACGTAGCAGATACAGCGTTAAAACTATAGCCGATACACGCACCAAGCGTCGATCAACTGTAGCGGATCCAACTCCCAAACAGCGTCAAAGTCTTCCCGGAAAGTCTCACCTTAGTGGCGCTAAACGAGTCAAGCCCCCAAAATCAAATTCCTGGATTTTCTACTCAACGACAATACTACGTAGTGTTTTTTAACCAAAATATTAAAAAACCTCTGCAGAAACAGTGAATGCTCAAAGAAATTACCTATAGCAAAAAAACATTAAAAGCACCAACAGGATTTTCGGATAATTTACTGTATTTCTTGCACAAACAAACTATTGAATAAATATCAAGCTTTGTTGCGGATTATCATGCAAATTGCAAGTGTTTCATTATATAAAATAACTGAAGAGCCATGGAATCATGCCTGGAAGCCACTAATCATATGTCAAAATTTACTTTATATTCTAAACACTTTTTAGTTGCAATGTCTCAAAATCAAATTCCTGGATTTTCTACTCAACGACAATACTACGTAGTGTTTTTTAACCAAAATATAAAAAAAACCTCTGCCGAAACAGTGAATGCTCAAAGAAATTACCTATAGCAAAAAAACATTAAAAGCACCAACAGGATTTTGGATAATTTACTGTATTTCTTGCACAAACAAACTATTGAATAAATATCAAGCTTTGTTGCGGATTATCATGCAAATTGCAAGTGTTTCATTATATAAAATAACTGAAGAGCCATGGAATCATGCCTGGAAGCCACTAATCATATGTCAAAATTTACTTTATATTCTAAACACTTTTTAGTTGCAATGTCATATTTACCCATCGTTAATGTCCTAATGTCTTGCGACACCAATTTCAACATTACAGAATGATTAACAAATACATCGTACGTTTTTTGCCCGGTCTTTTGGCATTAAAAACTTGTAACAAAGCAGAATATGACTATAAAAAGTCAACCCAAACCAGTTGTTACGCAACTACCCGTGATTAAGGCATCTGGCGACGATCCCATGCACACAATGAGACTCCTTTTCGAAAAATTAAAGGTAATTTGCCTTGAACTCGAGAAAAAACGAAGTGGTCTTCGCTAGGTACCGCTCTGCTACTGTATAGATCCATATCAAAAGTTAGCATGACGGGAAAAAAACTATGAAGATATATTTGATGATTTGATGTGTTGCGTACACACAAACTCAAACCAACGACGTATATGTCACTAAACGCGATTTCCAGAAGTGTAAGTATGACAGACAATATTAATGGACGATTCACACCGAACTGCTGGAGTCGGGGCCACTAGAGTCAAAGGAATTCGGACCCTCCATAAGTTAGATTTCATATTTGAATGGGCAGCCGGTCGGCTGCCGCCGGCTCTGCCGCTGCCGTTTGGATGCGACTCCGGCCGTTCGGTGTGAATTGTTCATAAAGGGTTTCACTTCGGATCATCGTTAAATTCGTGAAATTCTAAAATCACCTAAATTCAGTGATATTCAGAAAAAATAACTATGGGAAAAATGACTTTATATCTGTTTGATTATCTGCTTCATGTTGTAAAAGTAGAATAGCGACCACTCTCTAAGGGACCAGTTTGAAAACCAGCGCTGGGCTGCTAAGCTTGGCACATGCTGAAACTATGACCCATTTGCCACATTTCTTGCATTATAATATTTGTATAATACCTAGTCTAGTTAAGTTAATTTCTTTTTTTTCTTTCACATTGATATTTTATTTGTTTTATTAACTTTATTTGTCTCATTCTTGTATGTGTTCCTTAATGGCAAATAAAGAAATTCTTATTCTTATTCTTATTTAGTCATGATTATGATTAAGGGCTGGAATCAAACAAGTCTTAGAGGACCCATAACATAACAAACAAGAACGATGTAATAAAATCTGTTGTGTGATTTGCGTAATTAAAGCTTGAACGCTGATTCTTTAAAATAAACTTGTGTAAATTTTAGTAACTCACATATGTATCATATAATTATGATAATAAGTCATATTATCGACTTGAAGGCTGCGCGCGCGGCGGTGACATCAGTCCACGGTCGAGATTACAATCGCGACGATTTACAATTGTCATATTGATTTATTGCCGCATAGATCCATACATATTACTATTTCCAAGTGTTACATTACGAATTAATTGGCCACCCACATTTGGGCTGCCTTATTTATATTAGGTAAGTAGACACCGTAGCCCATGGACGCTTGTGTCTCCAGAATAGCCTGCAGCGTTGCCGTCCCTTTATTTATTTGAGAATTCCTTGTGTCGACAGTTTAAGACAAATGCACTCTTAGAACAGCTCATCCTCTGGAGTACTTAATGTTTTTGGCCAATAAATGCCTTATTTACTTAATTGACTATGTTTTGTTAGAAATGGTCCATCATCCCCTTACCTAATCGAAAAGAGGGTATATACGAGTAAATAGTACATTGATTAACGTGGGGCGTAAGCGGAAAATTGAGAGCGAGATTCTAGTAGCCCGACGCCATAGGCGGAGGGCTTTTAATGACTCGAGTTTGCAATTTTCTTACGCCCGAGTTAATCACTGTTTTTCATCACATTTGCGAGGAAACAAATAACTCCAGCACCAGTCCAAATTGACGAAATCAACAACTTCACCTCCATTATCAGTGCATGATCGCTCGGGTGTCCTTGCGAGAGGAGCGCGCAGGTTCAATATTTCAACCAATCACAAAGCAGTATTCTTGTGTAGCGCAGCCAACTAGATTTTAGATTCAATATTTCAAACAACCACAGAGCAGTAATCTTGTGAAACACGGCCAGCTATTGTTTTAAACCAATCAGATCACACACAAACTCACAACAGGTAAATCGGCTATAACTGCTCTATACGCCTGCGTGCAATAAGAACCTTTACGAGCAAGTGTGATGAATTAATGTTTTGCTATGCAGGTAATAAAATACAACTAGTTCATATTTGTTCCAAACATCCGTTCTCTGTTACCCTCGCTATTGTTTTAAACCAATCAGGTCACATACAAACTCACAACAGGTAAATCGGCTATAACTGCTTTATACGCCTGCGTGCAATAAGAACCTTTACGAGCAAGTATGATGAAATAATATTTTGCTATGCAGCTAATAAAATACAACTAGTTCATATTTGTTCCTAACATCCGTGCTCTATTACCCTCGCTGCCTAAATAATGTGTTTCAGTTTTTAAGAATATATTGATTTATATGTATGTTAGTCTGTAAGGTATATGTTAATATGGGCCTTTTGCTGCCTAGTTAAAGCAAATAAATTACCCTTAAAAAAGAGACACGCGGGCCCTTAAAAAGAACACGTAAAACAGACTGTATCTTAATTGAGTATGTTTTAAAGTGGTTTGTTTGATGTCATATCAAAATTATACACACGTCACGGTATTTAATACTACATATCGTTTAACTGTGTGTAAACACAGTTAAATTGAACATAATGTAACGGTTATGTTTTTACAGCTGTTATTCAGCTATAAGAGGTAACTCAGAGAACGCACATTTTTTTCGCTACGGCGTAGCGGTGCTACGAAACTCTACGAGCTATAGATAGTAGGTTAAATAACTTTTTCCTAAGCAACTATGTGTGAAGCGTGGCATGAGCGTGCAACAATAAAAGTAATAACTGTGTAACCCTAAAGAACTGTTTGTTTCCGAACTGCGCTTAACTGTGGATATGACTATATTAGTACCTATTGAATGTAAGTAAATATTTAATATTATTTTATTATATCATTTATTTATGTCCCCATGAAAATATGTACAAGAATACTTAACGAAAAAAAATAGATAATATAAATAAAATTAAAACTGACTTTAATCTAAAACAAGCCCTTGAGGCAGTTACATCAACCAGACGCTTTTGTATTCAATAGTTCTCATAAAAAACTTAAACTGTTTAGAATTCTAGAAATTAAATAAGAAATTATTTAATAATCAATTAACAATTATTAAAATATACAACAGTGAAAAACATCTGCAGTGGACTTCCGGCGAATGCAAGTTCTCCAGAATAAATAAGACTTGAATTGCAGAAGGTGTTTCTTTACTCGTGCCTATGCTGAGGGAAGTTTAATAATGCAAAACATTATAGTTTTATAACTAGTCATACAGACATACGATACGTCATAGCAAACAAGATGCTTACAAAGATCTTTACAGCCGTAACATTATCATTAGCCGAAGGAGACGTCCACTGCTGGACATAGCCCTCCCCAAATATTTACTACCAAGGACTTAAGTATCTTTAATCTTTTGAGCTAATAGCGACTCTATGGAGAACTCGGAGACTTCTTATTGCCGACATAAAATTGTAGTTATCATCAGTTTGACACGTAATAGGAGACGAATGAATATATATTTTTTTATTTAAAAAATTAGTCGGTTGTGGCCAAAGATCTGATGTATGTAACACTCTTCCTCCTGTAGTCTTGCACTACCTGTTAATTTTTTTTTTTTGAAAACTTTTCCTGCTACCCAAAGGTTGTCTGTAAGAGATCGCTTTAAGCGATAAGACCGCCTGTTGCTACCATTACTAATAATGTAAGTTTTTTTTTGTGTAACATTGTTTCTCTTGTGTGGTGCAATAAAGCATATTTATTATTTATTATTATTATTATCTGACTCACGACCACATTCCACTATCACACCGTTTGCCGTCGGCCGCGCTTTTATCACAACTGAGAACCTAAACAGCCGTGTACGGTTATCATCATCAGCTGGGTACTTTTCGGTGCAGCTTGAAAAGCTTGATGCAGTTCTATCTCTGCCGGGCCGAAGTCAGCTTCTTGAAGTCCTGGTACAAACGCCAATACAGTTAACTGACCATTCGTGACCCTTATTACAACGAGAATAAAGTGCACGAATGGTGTTGGCGATGGTACGACACGACCTCCACTATTTTCCTTTATCTGATTCATGTAGGTAACTTTTCCTTTGTCTTCCTCTTTCCCCATTTACTTTCCATACTATAATGTTTCGTATGAAGTTGTCGGTTCCAGAATTTTCTCCCACGAAACAAACTTCCCGCCGCGAGGAACTACAAATATAGGGTTCTTCATGAAGTGTACAGGCATTTTAAAAGCTCGACAACGCACATGCGAATCCCCTAAAAATGGAATAGCAGACGTCCACAGCAGGCAGCTATGGTAACATCAGTTTACCACTAGGCGGGCCGTACGCTTGCTTGCCAACAACATACGTAGTATAAAAAGACAATTAACACGGACATGTCAAAGACTTTGGGACAGTTTACAGTGTCGCCATATTAATTTGTCTAATTATGGTAACGTGATATGTCTACGTACTGTCGGTTTGTCCGTTACACTTATGTGTAATTAATTGCTGCGTCGGCGCAGGAATGCAAAGTAAAAAGTCCCCTTGACGTTTTAGTTGCTTTTTATTACTTAAACTGGCATGAAGGACTCCTTTGTAATCGCCAATTAATATTTGGAAAACATCCTAACCTATATTGAGTTGTCTTGTCTTGTCATGACAAAGTGCCAATTTGTTAACCCTTTAGACACCATAATAAGAAGAACAGTTGCGTGTTGTCGTGCCAACGCCGCCAATAACGACTATAGGTGTTCTGGCGTACGCTGTCAAAGTCACTTTCGTACTTTATGCTAAGGTTCATATTCAATCTCTTATGAAAAATGAGTTTGCGTGTAAATGTCATTGCCGTAGATGAAGAATGGGGTCCAATATTATACTGCTTACAACAAGTGTATAAAACAAACCATTTTATCCGAGAAAATTTGGGTTTTATACACGAGTTAATATGCTCTGCTTTTCAGTTCGTTTGCGACAAAATTAAACAAATAATCTATACTAATATTATAAAGCTGAAGAGTTTGTCTGTTTGTTTGAACGCGCTAATCTCAAGAACTACTGGTTCGTATTGGAAAATTATTTTTGTGTTGGATAGTCCATTTATCGAGGAAGGCTTTAGGCTATACGAGTATAACATCACGATGCGACTAATAGGAGCGAAGACGCGGACGAAGTCGCGGGCAACAGCTAGTTATGAATATAGCTAAAAGCGCGCGCTTGTACGCGCGCCGACGCGCTGGGGACGGGTTTTACTTTATACTTTGAAGCATGAAAAGCGGCTTTATGTCGCCTATACACTTATGCAGAGCATAAAGGCGAACTTTTAGAGCATGAGAAGTGAAAAGGTTTAATATAGACGACTAGAGTAAAATAACAATGTAACCCGATGGATCTTACACTACTCATAGGGATGAGAACTACCAGGTAGGAATTCGCCGCTAGAGCCACTAGTGTAGCGTGAGGTCTCCGAAATGTCAAATGTCACTATTTCTGGGTGGGCTTCGCGGTGATATTCCGAATTAGAATAATGTGGTAAAAATTTTGCAATAGCTGAAATTAATTAAGCAAAATATGAGTTACGGGTATTGAATGTCAATGCTTAGAGACAGTTTTATCTTTCAGAAACTTATGTCCTCCTGGATCTCCGAATAAAATGGAACTGCGCAACAATGAGGCATGCTCAATATTGTTACAGTACGGTTTTTAGCTATGAAATATGATTTAAATCTAAACTTAGCTTTTATACCCGTATAACTAATGGCAAACTTTGACAGCTGGACCTTATTCAACAGTGGCGCCAACTGGTGAGCACAAAAAAGATAGCCCTCATTGGCTCGATTAGTAGGGTTAATGAATACTCACACTCAACTGTGCATAGATCCGAATAGTATGCAATAGAAGCTAGTCTCAAAAAGGTTCATACTTATACGACTTTTTTACTGTGATATGATAATGACGACGAGCGTTCGAAAAAATGCGACAATCATACTACCTCATACTAAATTGACAGTAGGTACACTTGCACCGATTGACATTAGTACACTTGTACAAAAGCGACAACGAGGGCTGTACCATGTCATATTAAAGGCCCTGAACTCAACAGGTTCTCACGAAATGTGACAGATATACATATGTCACTGTATCCGACGATTTATATGTTGACAGCCGCTAATAATTTAACAATAGCTTATATTTTATTTATTTATTATACCCGATAGTTTTAAGTGTCAGAAATTAAACTTATTTAAAAATTTAGTTAAGAATTTACTCATATAATAAATGTTATTATAATATTAATGACTTTCTGAATGATTCATTTTAATGTAAAATTGTAATCTCTTTTCTGACATTTATTTCTGTATTAATTTTTATTGTTATCTTTTTCCTGACACTTATTTAATTTTTTACCACTTTAATTGTAATCTCTTTCATATCATTTATTTTAATAATACATAAGTAGAATTAGACGTATGTACACCTGAAAAGGTAGGGTATGGTGAGTCCACCAGATGTACTGCAACTAGAACTGCAAATTGTCACCCATTTCCAACATACATGAATAAATCATTTCATTTCATTTCAATTAGATGTTGACGGATAGTCAAATCAGCAAATTTTTATGAAACCTCAGAAACTGTGTGCTGTTATGAATTACGTAGGGAAAATTGCAACAAGTGCCATCACGACTCTTGCCACATAGTGTCCATTTATTTAATATTCGTGTAGTTAAATAATATTATAGTGAGTTTTGTTTCTTCTTCTTTCTATTTAAGAGTTTCACTCTTGTCGGTGCAGTTCTCTCCAGAGTTTTGTTTATTGGTAACAAAATAAATATTTTTACACGAAAATACAAGAATAATATTTTAACTGTTGTCAACAGTAAAAATATACCGGAGGTAAGTATTGTAACTTAGACTAAGGGTTAAGGACGACTGAAAATAGTGGTTAACTAGGCGAGGTATGACAAGGTGCACATTTTGTCACTTTGCAAACGATTTAATATCAAATTACCCAAATAAATGTTCTACAGTACCAATCTGTCTGCATATCGAATTCCATCTAGGTCGCGAATGTCAAAACACGGAAATCATCCGAAGGTCACTTTGATTCGCTAATTTATTACTCACTATAAATCTGCTTTAAATAGCAACAAAAACTATAAAACGAAGTCACATGTTGTGGATCAATCTAATAAAGACAATCTATTGACCTTAATCTGATTGTTTTAGACGTATTAGAATGGTGGTCAGATGTTTTTTATAACAATAATGATTAGACATTTCTTAATAAGTAATGGATAAATGTAATTAGTTACGATAGTTACCGTGCCCGTATAGTATTATTGGTATTTAAATAACTTGACGACAATTTGAGCCTGGTGGGTAGGGACCCTTCTAATAAAGCTGATATGACTGTCCTGGGTTCGATTCGAATCCTGGTAAGATAAAAATCATTGTGTGATTGATAACCATGAATGTTTTTGAGTCTTAGAATTTTTACGTATTTACTATATTTTCTATGTCAATCTGTTAAATATATCATCTAGTAATCCATGCTTATGGAGCCTACTTTGGGGTCTTTAATGATCACATTAGACAACGGGGAATGGGCTGGTTGCCAAGCAAGCGTACTTAGGTATATGTCCTGTCCTAACTTTGATACAAACGAAGTGTTGGCCATTCAACTACAACCGGCACTGTATTTCCAAAAAAGGACCCAAATGCAGTTGAAACGTGTGAATTCTATGACTAGAAGGCAGTGATGTGACCTCGCGCGTCTGCTACTTTTTAAACGGGTCGAGCGTTCAATGTCGCAGCCGTCATGAGGCCGGCTCCTGCGATTTCGTGTAATCCGCAAACGGAAGGCAATCGATTACGTACTTGCGGATATGGATTTTGGTTTAAGAATATATGCTGCCAGCTTGTGGAAGGTTAATTCTAACTCCATGATCAGTATTGAGCTATGACACCCGATTAAGGCGAATTTAAAACTTGTTTATTATCTATGTATCGCCGCTGATTAGTCCTTAAGGATCGTAAAAGATCGTCAAATACGAAGTTTTAATAGTCTAAACCACGTAAACAAGCAGTACACATAACAAAATAATTAACAATGTCATTGTATCGCTGTTGTTTTTTTCCTGGAACCATTAATGAAGATATAATACAGGTAAACAGCAGATTTATATTCCGGACAAAGGTCGCTTCTTCAGATTCTAATCTAGCAAATTTTATTAGGAATAACATCCAATTTTTTGTTATTGTTACCTCGTATGATTAAATAAATGGCTGACGGTAGAGTTTCTCCTGGCGTTTATCTCGACAGTTGTCTTCTTTTTCAGAAACGCTAGTAGTTTTTCACTTGTAATAGTGCCAGTAGTCATAGGCCACAAGGCCTACTTGCAGAATAAAGATTATTTATTACATTTGTTTAATGTGTCGAAATGAACTACAGAAGTACTAGACGTAAACTATGTGTGTTTCAGTTATTTTATTGAGTTCAGTTATTTGATTTTGTACATACAAACACAAACGTATTTTATTAACATCAGACAGTAGGATCTAATGGGTTATTGTAGTGATCATTTCCGTTACACGAGTTAAACAGGTAGTGCCATTGTAATGTAACAGCTGACAATAGGTAGACTTGATACAATGTATTAAAGTAATGACAAATTATCCTACTAAATTGACTAGTGAGTTCGACAAATTTTTTAACGTCGCCAGTCTAATGTAGATTTTTTCCGGTTTTAGATAACAATCTGACATAAAGTTTGATACCTATAGGAGTAACTTACCGCGTAATAATGGAAAAATCGTCGTAGTTCAATTATTTGGATTAACAAGTTAGGAGTAATGAACGAGTACGATTTATTTGAAACAATTGACGCAATATTGAAGGCGATATTGGTTTAGTTCGAAAAGGTCGTTTATCTATTCAAGTCTCAAGCGATGATGCGTCCTTTTGGTTGTGGTGATATTTATTGAGCCTTGGTCATGTATAGATATAAACAATCATATTGTGTCTGCATAAGGTGGTTACTCAATCACATGATCCAGTTAGCATCAAACGCCTATCGCTTTCAAAAGACCGTTAGGTATGTTCGGTTATTTATGTACGAGTACATATAACAGCGTGGACTAATTCAGTAAATAGTAAGTTGCATACGTACATAACATCATACGTAGAATTGGAGGCTTTCAAATCCCAGGCTTGATTATCGGTTAACAAGTTCCTTCAAGACGTTTATAAAAAAATACGGTAAGTCAGCGCCTAGAGCAAATTTATTGCTCTTAAAAATGCACTTAAAGGGCTACAGGTACCTACATTAAAGCGTACCTGGGAATCATAACTGATCGACAAACTGGGCAAACGGGGTCGAGCCACACGCCGCCTAGAATGTAAGCATTCGAGCAAATTAGACACATATTGCACAAAATTTGTCTCTAAATTGAGCCAGCATTCCATGCATCGTAATAAATCAACGCTTCGAGCTGTATTGAGGACAGATCCGACCTAAGAAAGGTAAATGCCTCAATGCTAGTTGTTGTAGTGAGCACGGACGGAGGCAAGAGGTCGGCCGCTCTAACGTGGACTCGGCTCGGGCGCAGGCGGCCCCCAAACAAATAAGAGCTTATTAGCCAATACCTGTCTATTGATGCTAAAAAATTTAGATTGGCACTATTGACGATGCACCATATAATCTTTATACCAATTTTGAATAGGAACTGGGCCAAGTGAAAATCAAATGTCAGGTATACAATGCAGACGTAGTAATTATATAAATGGAGGTGCGAGCTAAACAAGTTTAGCCGTCTATGACTTTTATGAAACGATTTAAGTTTTGTTCACTACTTTATTTTAAAGTACAAAAATGTGTTTTTTTAATAAGTATAACGACGGTGGCAAACAAGCTTGCGGCCTGCCTGATGGTAAGCAGGCAACGTCGCCTATGGACGCTTGCGACTCCAGAAGAATCACAAAAGCACAAGCGCAAGCATTTCTTTACACGATTGGACTGGTACTTATAATTAATACAGTATAATCAACTAATGGTTGATAAATATATTTATTTATTTATTTAAACTTTATTGCACTAATGAATCTGTACAAATGGCGGACTTAATGCCTTAAAGCATTCTCTACCAGTCAACCATGGGGCCCAAACAGATAATAGTGAAGGTAGGTGCAAGAGACAAACTAGATGAGAAAAACAAAAAATATCCTAAGGTAGAGCTAATCACAAAAAAATATATGTTAAACTGAACCAAATAAATATTAAAGTCTTTCTGCTTAACACAAATAAATTAGACAGTTAAAGTAGACTATAATATTTGCAGCCATATAATAATCATAACAAGATTTGAGGAGATTTGTCGGCCTCTTTAGCCTAGTTGGTAGTGTCATTGCCTACGAAGCTAGAGGTCCCGGGTTCGATTCCCGGTAAGGGCATTTGTTTCTGTGGTGAGCAGAGACATTTATTCCTGAGACTTGGATGTTTTCTATGTATTTAAGTATATATCTATTAAATATATCGTCGTCTAGACCCATAACACAAGCCTTATTGAGCTTACTGTGGGACTAGTTCGATTTGTGTAAAAAAATGTCCCCTAATATTTATTATTATTATTATTATTATTAAGATATAACTTTTCTGGTTACCACAATTATCACGGAATTTATTCGTTTACTACTCGTGCGGATCCATCTACATTAATTCATGATTACCCGATAAAAGCAGCACTGTTCAATCTTGTTCCAAGTCGAGTTTTATTGCGAAATAGTTCGCAGCGACGGCGCGCGCAGGCAGCCGTCCTCGCGCGCACGTGACTACGTATGACGCGCAATTATAACAACAATAACAACGCGCACAGCGCGCATACTTGCTTGCCGAACGACTCGCGCGCATCCTCATATCCTCATCTAATTACAACTGAAACGGATTGACACATGCATAAATTCATAGAATCCTGCACGTAGTGTTATCGATGGCTTCAATCGTTGGAATCACGAAACGGAATTTGCTTTAAAACACGTAGGCAACAAGTACGTGTTTATTCAGTAACTAATTATACCGCAGTTTCCGTAAGGTAAGTATAAAAATACGAGATTAGGAAGCTCAGACGCCGTTATTTCTTATCAATCATAACGACCGCACAATCCATTCCCTCTCATTAATGATAAATCTGATGTGAACAGCAAGCAGTATAGGACGTATAAAAAACTGATTATAATAAGTAGGCTACTTTCCAAACAAATATTAACGATGCCATTCGAACCAGTTTTTACAGGAGTTAAAATGTTTGTCTAGAACCAACTACTATTAAAGCACAACAAAAGTCACAAATGAGGGTCAAAGGTGGATATTGTTCCCGGATACCAGAAACGCTCCATAATACTAATTGACAGAAAATTATGACGTCACAACGAACATGCGGCGTACTAACGTTGTATGAAAAAGTAAGAAAATTGCTATTTTAATCGCGAAGTAAAGCGTTTAAGAGTGTCTCTGCATGATCGCATCAGAAATGAGGTCATCCGCAGCAGAACCAAAGTGACCGATGTAGCCCTTCGAATCGCTAAACTTTAAGTGGCAGTGTGCGAGGCACATAGCACGCAGAACCGATGGCCGTTGGGGCGGATAGGTTCTCGAGTAGCGACCCGACAACGTACCGGAAGGCGTAGCGTGGGCAGGCCCCCCACACTGTGGACTGATGACCTGGTAAGGGTCGCGGGTATCCGCATGTCCACTGCAGGACATAGGCCGCCCCAAAGACTTCCATCATTCGGCCGAAATGATGATGATGATGATGATGATGATGATGAAAGCGTTTAAGTACATAGTTGGTGTACAATTTATTTTTTATTGAATCATATAAATTCTAGGCCTATGTCCAGCAGTGGACGTCCTTCGGCTGATGTAAATTCTACATATTAGCAGCCTTCGTTTAACTTTTAGATGATAAAAAAATACATTTTTTAGGAACTTTCAAGTCTCGTATTTTAAAATTATACTTATTTTATTTTGTAATTTTCATTTTATCGTGTTAGTATGATGGTATACTATATATATTAGGGCAATACATTATAAAGTTTAACATGGTGAAACTCTCTATTATATCCGTTTCGTACAAAACTGCTCGCTTCAACATTTATTTATACCTCTCGTAGTATACTAGCAATAAAAGACCTAAGTGACAACTAAGCATGATAAAACAAGCAACAGGCCGTCTCAAGGCAAGTGGTGCAGTTGCATGTCAGCGATTAGGCTTGCCACCTGCACTCTGCACATCGGACACTCTCCCTCTTTAATGGCACTCAGGATGTCCACATGACATTAAATTTGCTTCGCAAATGCTCTTCAAATCAACTGCTAAGACCGGAAATTGCGAATTAGAAATTTTTAATACGATAACGACTCAATCAGAACCCCTTTAATAGCTAACTCAAATCAAGATATTTGTTACTAAATTGTAGTATTTATTTTGTTATAATATTGCAAAGCAAAAGAATTTTAATAACTCGTAGCCATGTTGTCCTGAAATGTAGGACATACCAATAAGATGTTCAACGGAAAAGTGTTATTATTAACTTTATTCTGCAAGTAGGCCACAATGGCACTTTTTAAAGTAATAATCTAGAAAACGACGACAACTGCCGAGAACAAACTCCGAAGCAAACTCGACAGTAAATTTTTTCGTCCAACATATGATTATTAGGTACAATGATAATACTTAAGCTACTTTCAATAAGTAAATCTCATTTTGTATTCAAAATAAAAAAGAGAAAAAATATTTACAATTTACGTAGTTCAACAAGACAACATGTTGAAACTGTATTACTAAAGTCGAGATAGACAATAATAGAAATACGAGAAAAAAGTATGGAAATACTTCCACTAGACTATAAATTAAATCGTTTGATATGATTTCTTCCGGGAACTGTATTAACTAATTACCTAGACGTGATAGAATGAAAATAAACATACCAATATTAATCTTTACGCTATTTAGGTTTCTGATTTGCAATGCCGTGCATTTCTGTCTCCAGATAGCCTCAACCCTGTAAAGCCTTTGACATCAACGATTTTATTCATATCTTTATTAGAGGTGGCAAAGGTAAATTCAAAATTTCATCAGGTAACTTATTATAATAAAAACGGATACATTGATCATAAAAGGACTTCAAATACTCTGCGAACACGAAACTTTTTTTAATTTCTAGTTTTAACATTAACTGTAACTTGACCCAAAAATAGTCTGTTCACGATATACTGGATTATTAGGCTGGTATTTGATCCGCAATATTTGTCAGGAGACATATGCCCACTTTCATTTCAGTCTTTTTAAATCAAAAAGACAACGATATCAACGTGGGATATTTATTTATCTGAATTCTATTGCACAGCAATAAGTTACAAATACTTAACTTAATGTCATAAGGCATTATCTACCAGTCAACCTCTAAACTAAACGGAGTTTTTTGCTGATGCGAGAAATTTATAAGGAATATGCAGAAACATTTAAAGAAAACTGACTTTACGAGGTTGATATGTCACTTTCTGTCAAACATCGCCGTTAGAGACCGGCCCTGATAAAGAGAAGACGAATAAAGTAGTGGTAGTACAGGCTTTAAGTAATTATCGATGGTAACCCTATGAGATGCGCAGATGCGCCCGGGCACGCTTACCTATATGGCAAGGTCGGCGCACGCGACATTCGCGCAATCACTTTCACCACGCGTCTTACCAAATACACCATAATAGACGGACGGGTGCCCTTTTTGCCCACCTTCAACAGCGAATGAGTTCATTGCGTTGTTAAATTAAGATTTTATGAAGGTCGTTAGTCGTACGTTTCGCTTTCGAGTGTCTTGGGCCAGTGTCCTTTTCTTTATTCATCTCTTACCTATAATTATTCAAACTTAAGGAAGTCATCGGTTTCCACAATTGTTACTCATCAAATAAACGCTGGACGCTGGGAAGGGCTCGAAACGTCAAGATATTGTGTTTAATTCATAAAAGCGATTAAATTCGTTATATTTAATTAGGTAATCTGAACAGGTTATTTGTTTCTATATTAAACTAATAAATAGAAGTCTAACGTCAAATTGAAACAGAGGCAGGTGCTAGATGTAGAACACACTTCGATTCTTAAATAGGTAAATTGCAATTGGTTTTAAGAAACAACATTGAGATTGAAGAAAGGATGAAACAAAACCTTAGACTTCGCATTGTTGAAGGTAAGCCACAAGATACAATGCCGAGTTTTATGAATATATCCACGTGTAATACACATAAAGTAAAGAAGACACATATACTACATATATATATATAATCTGTAGGTATGTAATCATGTTTCCTTGTCGCATGTACAGACCAATCAATTTAGTGCGGATTGTAGTAGTTTCGTAACTGTTAGCTAAGATCACGTAACCATTGTTACAATGCCCAAGCAACATATGAGGCGTAGAGCAAAACCCGTCTAAAATTGTATAATACACAAACGTCTATGAACCAGTGACATCATGAATAACTAATAACTTGTAATACCTAAAAGATTTTCAAAACAGTCACTTTTTTCTAGGATCCTAATATAACATTCAATTTGGACATCATGTTGTGCGAAAAATGTAATTCTTTTCTTTTTCTCATGGCTCACGGTCAAAGCATAAGGCTACAAACAATACAAAATCAGCAAATCATTTATCGCAGATTGACACGTGCAATACTAGCCATGGTATATTATTGCTGAAAACCTGTAATAAACCACAAGCGCTCTATTCCCGACCTTATCATTGAGTATTTTACGTGCTATTTCCATTGCTGGCTTATGGATGTGGTAGTAAATAAAGTATGTCTATGGTACTTTGATCACGGTGGGTGGGTTAGTGTGGGTGCCGCGAGCGTGGAAAAATTACTAAACTGGCGTGCACACATAAAATAAACCGATAACAAAGACGTTAAACCAACTTGTAAACTGAACATTCAAAAGCTAATAACACAATCGATATTGTGTTTTTGATTTTATTTCACAAGGAGAAACGAATTTATTAAGATATTTTCGACAATTAATATTTAGGTCTAAAGCAATATATAAAAAAAATATTACAGCGATAGTGTCCGACCTCTATAAACAAATATTTTAAGTAAGTGCGAGAGTTTAAAGTGCTAAATCGTCCTAGCAAGTAGGTAGACAATTTCTTTAATGATTCTTCTGATAAACGCAGTCGTTTTAAAGTCTTTTACAAATTAGTCAAAAACACATTGCACCAACCAACCAACCTTTATCGATTAAGTAATTCATAGATTCATTTTCGTCTGAAAAACATTAAATAATGACCTTAATTAATAACAGTTAATAACAAAACACTCAAACACAACATGTTTACAATATCAAGCCCAACTGAAGTGTGTAGGTATGCTTGACTTAGTAGTAGTATCCGTAGAAGTAAATCTATATCAGGTATGACAAAGTCATGACTTTGATGTTCCCGCACTCAGAGGTGAGTCATGGTGGGTCGGACCCAAAAGTTTTCCGACTAAATGACCTCACACGATCGCATACGCAGAAACGCCTTGTTTATTTAAAACCTTATTTACTCCATGTCGATCGTCACATTATAGATAATAGTTGTTTAGTCTGACTCACAAGTAGACATAGAAACAGGAACACGGTTGCTTACGCAACGCGAAACTAAGGCAGTATTGATGCACAATAAAGTTTAAACGCAAAGTTAGTAGGGTATTCCCGACTTACTACTGCGGTCTCTAAGCAATCAGGAAAGGAACGATTCACTGTGAGTGAGTTAATAAAATATAGCATACCGATTAAATGTCCAAAAAATGTGACCAGGTAAGCAGCTGGTAAAATGAATGCCATGTAAAAGCCGGATTTAGAATCTCTAGACCAACATACATTGCACAAACCCTAAAAGATTACGTTGCTAAACGTAACGCTTAGATGCTAATAAGACGACCTAGTGCACACTAGAAATGTCCAGTTAAACAAGACCAGTTAATTTCATTAGAGAACACTCATTTGCTTTAGTACATACCGTCAACGTTCGCATATCGAGTATGTATTTTCCAGGGCTCGTAATCGAGTATTGTTAAGATTTGAAATTTAAACTTTATCGTGTACAGCATGAAGTTGCCATCTGCAAATCACTATTACGTTTGGACGAGGTTGTCAAAGGAAGCAGGCGCATATGATTCGAGCTGTTTACACATACTCGACAATAACAATCGAGCCGAACTACGTGCGATACCTACCATACCTAAACACGTGAGTATAATGAGGACAGGGATTATGTATTGTCGTGCCAAAAGGCATTGATTATGTACGAGTTCAGTATTTACTTACTGCGTTTATCTTTTGTTAAGTACGGCAGAATATGTGCGATTATGTGTGCATTCAACACGTATTTAAATTCTTAACTTTTCAATGTCGGGGTGTGATCTTGTGAATAACTATAGGTCAATGGATGTCTCGGCGTTTGACACTTATTTTTTTATAATTATAATGGCAATATACATGTTGGGAGCCGATGTTCGTTCGCTTTAACATACTTACATAATAAATTAACAAAAATATTGTGATAATATTTAAATTAATGCAGTCAAGAAACAATTAAATAGAGTAGGTATATAGGTAACTAGCTTTTGCCCGCGGCTTCACACGCGCAGAACAATTAATTTTAAGCCTTTGTTTTTTTCTAAAACCCTAAAATTACTTTTCTTTTATTGTGATAAGGGAGTAAATACACAAAGTTTCAAGTCTCTCACTTAAAATTTTACTCCATCCCCATACAAAATTTTCACCCCTATGTAACCCGCTTAGGAGTGGGTTTTTCCAAAGCCCTTAAATTTGTCGTTTAATTTGAAGTCCATACACAAAATTTCAAGTCTCTCGCTTAAAATTTTACTCCATCCCCATACAAACATTCAACCCTTGAGAGTAGAATTTTAAAAGATCCCTGCTTAATGGGTACTTAAGTTATAAAAACTACCTATTGTGAAAAAAACAGCTTCCTTGGTTCAATTAAATATTTTTTCTTGTATTGTAATACGGAGTCCTTAAACAAATCTTCAAGTCACTCACTTATATTTTTACTCCATCCCTATACAAATTTTACACCCCTATTTAACCCGCTTAGAGGTAGGTTTTTCCAAAACCCTAAAATTACTTTTCTTATATTGTTATACGAAGTCTATACGCAAAGTTTGAAGACTAACACTTAAACTTTTACTCCCTCCTCATACAAACTTCGCACCCCTATTTAACCCGCTTAGGGGTGGGTTTATAAGGAGTGTATACACATAGTTTCAAGTCTCTCACCTAAAATTTTACTCCATCCCCATACAAACTTTGCACCCCTATTTAACCCGCATAGGGGTAAGTTTTTTCAAAACCCTGAAATTACTTTTCTTATATTGCAATAAGGAGTCTATACACAAAGTTACAAGTCTCTCACCTAAAATTTTACTCAATCCCCATACAAACTTTGCACCCCTGTTTAACCCACTTAGGGGTGGGTTTTTTCAAAACCCTGAAATTACTTTTCTTCTATTGTAATAAGGAGTCTATACACAAAGTTTCAAGTCTCTGACCTAAAATTTTACTCCATTCTCATACAAAATTCGTACCCCTATTTAACCCACTTAGGGATGAGTTTCTCCAAAATCCTAAAATTACTTTTCTTGTAGTATAATAAGAAATCTAAACACAAAGTCTCAAACTCTCACTTAAAAAAATTCACTATTCTCATACAAACTTTGCACCCCTATTTAACACACTTAAGGGTGGGTTTCTCAAAAATCCTAAAATTACTTTTCTTGTATTGCGATTTGGAGTCTACACACAAAGTCTCAAGTCTCTCACTTAAAATTTTACTCCATTCCCATACATACTTTGCACCCCTATTTAACCCACTTACTCGTAGGGGTGGGTTTCTCCAAAATCCTAGAATTACTTTTCTTGTATTGTGATAAGGAATCGATACACAAAGTCTCAAGTCTCTCACGTAAGATTTTACTCCATCCCCATACAAACTTTGCACCTCTATTTATATTTACCCCATTTAGGGGTTGATTTTTTTAAAACCCTGTAATCACATTTCTTGTATTGTTATAAGGAGTCCGTACACAAAGTCTCTCTCCTACCATCTTACTCCATCCCCATACAAACCTTCAACCCCCTTTTTACCCCCTTGAGGGTGTAATTTTTAAAAATCCCTTCTTAGTGGGTACTTTCGTTATATAATCTACCAATCGTGAAAAAAACAGCCCTCTAGGTTCAACGGTTTGGGCTGGGCGTTGATTTAAGTGAGTCAGTCAGGACTTTGACGCTTATATATATATAGATTAATGTTCACCTAAAATACCTAGCTACTTAGTATACAACCCTAATATCACTATATAATTTCAATGTAGGTAGGTAACAAAATCAAGGGCGACCGTCCATAATATACATAATTTCCCTAACTCAGAAGCGGTTCATCACTGTAAGACCTATGGATGTACAACATTTTACTTTTAAGCTTGATAGAATTCACTACCGCTTATAAACTAATATACCTACAAAACTATATTAACCTCAACAAAACAAACTTAGAATGTAGAAACATCTAGATAAAACACCTCCTCACGAGACGACAGTATTAGGTACCTGAGAATAAAACATTTTACTTAACTCCCTTTAATTCTGACATCGCGATAAATGGTTGGTAACCATAGGCATATGTAGGCAAATCTAATAGTCTACATCTAAGATATATCGCACTCAAAACATCGATCTGATGAGTTCAAATGTTTCGTTCGATCATGTTAGTCCAGATACTAAGTAGACATTTATCAATGGGGTTAGAACTCGTCCTCGCCACTTTGAATAATTCGGGAAGTAAAGATAAAAGATTCATAGATTATAAGGAACTCACACACTCGTCTTAGACTAGATACTAAAGAAGCAAAACGAAGGAAGCAAACTACGTATCAACAGCAATGATCCACGATGACGGAAGGCAAAGCAAATAACATCAGTATCCGGGTACATACATCATGCGCTCGAGCGACATTCATTCATGACCATTGTTGCGATCGCGTGTTTTGTTCAATGTCGCACCAACTTGACTACCTGGCTGCGTATTTAACTTTTTATTCTTCATATTGCAAAGCATGGAGAGCAGCCGTCGCATCTACAGAAATAACATTCATATTATTCCACACTAACAACAAAGGCTGGCATAGGAGAGAGAGAAATAGAAAATACTCCACCGACCTGAGTAACTCTTCAATTTGATGATAATGAGCAACAATTATATTTTATTTATTAATTAAAAATAGACTTTTGGGCTAAAGATGCAGAAGAACCATGCCGATTTATTTCTATCAGAAAACCGGCCTGTAAGACGCATTATTCCATTCCTAAAATTAGTGCATTGCTAAGACATACGTCGAAACTAATTATAAGTCATATATTATATAGCCTACAAGGTTTCTCACAAGGGTAAATAATTCTAGTAATCCTGGAGGTCAGTTAGATAACGCACAAAAGCTACCTCGCACATTTTTGCATAGGCAAATCTATGCGTTCCATTCTATAGAGTACAGAGTTCCATCCGATAGTATGTCAGCTCATTATATACATGATTGTCATGGAAACAATTGGTTACGCACCTTCACAAACGACAACTGCGTACCTACTAGACTAGAAGTGAAATTGTAATACTTTTATGCAGTTTGAACGCAACAGCATTATATGTGGCAGCGACGCGTAAGTCAACACCGCTACTTGTCCGCACTATGCAAATGGAGATAATATGCGTACTAGCTAAGTGACCGGGTTGCGCTACGTATGTACTCTCACAATGAGGTTAGCATCCAGCCGAGTTGAAGATTACAACGCCGTGAGCCGCTCACCGGCGCACGACAAGCGTCTAGATTCAGTCGAGTTGCAACAGAAATCGCAAAGCGCATGTGCACCGACCGAAAGGGGTTACCTCACCCACATTCCTGCCTTCCGGAATTTCACGGTGACAGTCGCAATGTACTGCTGCAATGATGTTTGGCGAAATTACTCGATGACTGGAAAAAATGATTATTGCCAAATTCGATGAACTGCCCTTGCAGTTGCATATGCGATTACAGAAACAGCAATTGCGTTAACGTGGCGCTAGCCATCAAATTAGTTAAAAGCAGAATATGGCAATCCAAATTAGTAATCTTAATTTAATCATTGGTTTTTATTTCAAACGGAAACTAAAAGAATGGCTTCTCGAGCACACATTTTATAGCTACGATGAATTTATGAAAATGGTGTGATTATTGATATTTAGATATTGTGCTGACTGAATAATAATTATTAGCTAAGTATATAGGCAGTAACTTATTATTGTAGATTTCTTTTTGCTAATTTCTAATTTATTAATGTTCTAGTAGGAAACCTTGACATGTAATATCGATAATTATGAATAAATGAATATGAATATGAATATGAATATTTTGTTACAATAAAATGAAAACAATTTACATGCCACGGTATTCCTCAAAATATCACTTCTGATACGAAATCAACCAACACGTTAAATTTTTACCGTAGATCATCACTTACCAACTCAACAAACGACAAACCACTTTTGAAAAACCTAAAAGGACAATAAAATTAGGAGTCGTGGAATGGAGTGCAAGCGCGGCAGACCCACACCAACAAAAAGACAAACGGAGCAAAAAGTTATAATAAAATAAGACGTCGGTGACTTAAGGTCTTTAAGCTGCTATAGGTTTTCGTTAGTATGGGTACGGGTTGAGACAAAGAATTGCCAATTATTCCACCTGCCCCCGCACCTGCGGCGGCTGTTCTTTTTAAATTATTTTATTTCTACGCCGGTGATAATTTTTAGCCTGGATACAAAAAGAAGGATGTTATGGGCCGACGTGCGTTGTTGAACGTTGGTTTGTAAGTGTCATGCTGGCGACTAAAAGTTTGCAGAGTTATGCAGAATGGATTTGTACGTACTTGAATTTAAGTATTTAATTCATCAAGTAGAGGGGCTGTTTAAGTGTTTAGCCTAATTGGTTGTGACACTGCCTACGAAGCTAGAGGTCCCTGGTTCGAGTCCCGGTTGTCCCGGTATTTGTTTTTGTGGTGAGCAAAAGCATTTGTTCCTGAGACTTGGATGTTTTCTATGTATGTAAGTTTATGTATTAAATATATCGTCGTCTAGTACCCATTACACAAACCTTAATGAGTTTGAAGAATTCTTTCACTGTTAGAAAGCTAACACTATCCCCGAGTGACGTAGGTTACGAGTACATTATATCTCCAAAAAAATAGGGATCCTTACTAAAATTCCAATAATGTAACACAAGATGTAAAAATTTTAAGCATTGAAGAGGGTCCGAAACTACTGAACCGATTTGAAAAATTCTTTCACTTTTGGGTGACATAGGAGATATTATATTTCCAAACAAAATAGGGATCCTGACTAAAATTCCAATAATATAACCCAGTGTAAAAAAAGTTGTATGCATTGAAAACCGAAACTACCAGACCGATTTGTAAAATTCTTTCACTGTTGGGAAGCAACACTATCCCTGGGTGTCGTCTTCTACATTATAATTTAAAAAAAATTGGGATGCTTACTAATATGTTTGTGTATTATAATTCTTAATTTTGATTATTTTGTGAAATACCCGTGCGAAGCGGGGGCGGGACGCTAGTTTATTATTTATTGACACAGATTAAGTACGTCGTCCTGCAAGTCACTCGACTTGTTTCTACTTTACAACATTAAATTCCCTAAACTTATATAATAACGGGCTATAAAATGACCTTTTACTCTCATCATAACACGACACGCTCGTTAATTCACCATGGTCATAAATTCAAACCACAATATCTACCGATCTCCGCGCACCAAATGTATATACCATACCACACGGGCCTTTTAATTATATTAAAATCTCTTTCGAAATCTCCGCAATAATACAAAAACAATAAAAAATTGAGAGAGAAGACGCGGACACGATGCGTCGACGTAGTTCGTCGACCCCGTCGATATTTCTCGAAATTCACCGCGGAATCCGCGCTCTTTTCGCTTTTTAATTGTAAGTAACCAGCACCAAAGCGACAAGGTGATACGTTTCCCAAGAAATATGTATGACCGTGTCCTCACTCCGGAATTACTGTAACGGAATATACGCAGCGAGATATACAAGAAATAATTACCGCGACAGATAAAAATTGCGTTGAATATTTTTAACCCTATTACTTACACGGTAATCACCTGTTTTTACCAAAGCACCAGCGTTTGAAACGATTTCGAGCAACAGATAATGTTACAAGTGCATGCTGCGAGGGAATGAAGCAGATTAAACATTGAAATACGCTATCGGAGTGTGTAAACCGTAACAAAAAATAAAGATACTAATTGTTTGCAATATTTTTAATAGACGTTGAGCTCTATTGTATTTTTAGTTTCCCAATGGCATCGCGGAAGTTCGATTTTCACGCGTAACCCGAACAATAGGCTCACACGTCTGAGGAACGAACTCATAAGAATACATGCAACTTTGCTATGGATTTTATTGCCTTTCTACCATTAACAGTTATTTGCCCTCAGGATGTATATAATCGTGTATGATTTAATATGTATACGACATATTTTTTGTTTTCCCTTACAAAACTTGTAGGATACAATAATACTCGTTCATTTGATATACCGGTGATGAAACAATACAGATCAACAAAAGTACGTGAGCGCACTGCAATTAAAAAATATCAAGAGATATTTGCCCAAAATAGGTAGACCACAGGTCACACCTTAGTGAAACAAAGAGTTAGCAAAACATATTGAATTAATAAGTTAGACCAGATTCGACCTACCAGGAATAAGAATTTAAACTGCGGTCCGCCGCCAGGTTTGTTAACCAATCCTTAAGTCAATTCCATATCTGTTTGGTCAATATACACTTATAAGGACGTCCTATTAAGTGTATTAAATTTAAATAAGTAGGTAATTATACCTACTTAAGTAAAATTAAATTTTCGTAAAATAAAAAGTTCCTGTGTGTGTGTGTGTGTGTGTGTGTGTGTGTGTGTGTGTGTGTGTGAAAGCAGGAAAAGATGTTAGTGGCAATCACCCGCCAGACTCCAGTGATGTAAAATGAGTGATAATAGATTTTTTTAATTTACTAAGATGTTTATACCTATGGGATCCGGAATTTAGTTGTATAGTCGTACTATTTTTGAAATTGGTATGAATTACTGTCCCGTTTAGCCCTTCTGAGTTTGTCTTTGAACAGTTTATAGATACCATAGCGGGGTACCCTGTTTAGGATGGTTATGCGAATGTATTTTAAATATTAAATTAAAAAAAAAAAAAAACAATCTATACCCCACCCCTGCTGAGGACTACTCTCTATAGAAACATTAGGTCCAGTACTTTTCCTACCGCTAAAAGATAAAAATTTAAATACTTAGTTCAGGCGCTGCTGATACGACCGCAATGACCATTTTCAAGTGATGAGCAACAACAAACGAAATATCGCTAGAAATCGCTTTTGCACTTTTCAATACGTTCTTTGTGGACTTCGTAGAAAGGAGACAAAACCTGAGAGCAGTATTCAAGTTTGAAATTCAACAGATCATCTAAAATTACGCCTAAATCCCGTACTACAGGAACTTTGTTCAGGACTATATCGTTAATTGTATAATTGAGTTTGTGTTGAAGTTTTTTTGTTCGTGAATGTTATGTGAGAGCATTTATCGGATTTCAATTCCATTTTATAGCTTGG
The DNA here is from genome assembly GCA_905163555.1 of Notocelia uddmanniana. Lineage (NCBI taxonomy): Eukaryota > Metazoa > Arthropoda > Insecta > Lepidoptera > Tortricidae > Notocelia > Notocelia uddmanniana. Next base: position 12,658,531 of record LR991059.1, on the reverse strand, counting down.
CACCACTAAATCAGCCTACCAGCGTTATCCTGGAGCTTTAATCGACCATAATCGCCTTTGACCGATTTAACCAACTTTAAGCCATCAGCAAAGAGATAGGGCTCCGAATTGATGCAGCATTTTGTGATGTCATTGATAAAAATCAAGAATAGTAGGGGGGCCGCAATGTGATCCCTGAGGCACGACAGACGAAGCAATATACGTTTTAGAATTCTCGCCACTCACCACCACATACAGCTTACGATTTGACAGGTAAGACCTAAACCAGCTCAACAAAGGTTCACCAATGCCGAACCTGGAAAGTTTTTCCAGTAGTATGCCATGGTCTAATCTGTCGAAAGCTTTATTAAAATCGGTATAGATTGCATCTACCTGCACTCTCTTATCCTATGTAGTTCGTTATCGTCTCGATATAGAATACTAAATTTGTGCCAGCCGTTCTTAAACACATATAAAATTATTTCTCTCAAAGACACCTGAAAGTTAATTGTCGTCGGTGTCACTGAGACCGCGTATGGCATTTATTTAGAGATATTGGCAACAAACCAAGTCGATTTGGATAAATACAGCGCGAGTAGGTAGATTAGTTATTATGACATATAATTCAGGCACATTCAACGTTTTCGTTTTAAAACGTTTCAAATTAATCTTTGATAAGGCGGCAGTTCGGAGTAAACATTGTTGCAGGAAATTGTCTTTATATGTAGTTAGATAGGTAATTGATGGCTTACGATACAACTTGAGTTGTTTCTATATCAACATTCAGTGACCGTAGGCTCTTGCGGACCTAGGAAAAAGACACGTCACTATGGTGAGATTGATTAAGATGTGATCTGTAATTCATTTAGAACTGACTGTGTTTCTGCTGCTGACTGTACTTTATTATTTGTTATAACTGTCAATCTGGATGCGTTTTTCAAGCTCTTAACGCTTATTTACAGGGCGTAAGAAGACACGCGCATAACAAAACTAAAACACGAAACGGAAGTTGCGGATACGTATACAAACTAAGTATACTGTGATAAATGAAAGGGTGTATTATCCAATTCTATTAAAATACGAAGCTAATAAAAAGACTATCTTACTTTCGTGGTGTAATTACCCAAATCGGTTACCCCGAGCGACAGGAATAGGAAGTGTAGAAAAAGTGCATAAAAATACATGCGCAGGCGCGACCCTCAGTTACGAGCTCTCGATGATGTTTAGTGGATTATAATTAGCTGCGCTCCCAACCAGAGGGCCGGGCTCCATTCCGAGTCACGAGCGCTGTGTGGCAACGAGATTTGTTATATTGAGGAATTTATATCCGAACATCGTATAAAAGAGTGTTTAATCATATATTAATGGATTATTAAATTTGATCTTAACTCCTCGAGGTAAAAATCATACTCGTATATGTACCTTTCACCTACTAATGGTGTGGTACATGGGTTGATCTGACAGACGACCCGAGGTCAGAGACGAGAACAAATGAGCTCAAATTATGTAGAAATACAAATGAATAGGAATATTTTGTTTGTAAAATGTAAGGTTCTCTAAATTATTAAATTTAGGGAAAGTTTCTGGTTATTACTGCTTATTTACATTATTATCCTTCCCATTTGACGTTAAGTACACCCACTATTTCACTCACAAACTTAGTGATAAGAGTATAGCAAATAATTTAAACGCGTGGTGTAATCCCGAGTGCTTCGGTGCTGATAACGTTATTAATTAATTATTAGCAGAAACGAAGTTGCGTCACAAAAGTTACTGATACCTAACAGTACGAGTATATTATGTTGGAATTTAATTCCAAATGTAATGCTCTTCTTCCGATTCTCTCCCTTATGATACCTACCTAGTTGGTCGTGAGAGCATATTAAACTCCATGCAGTTGTTGTCGTAAGGTTTATCAAACGTCAACCAGGTAAGCAGTGAATGAGTTTGGCACAGAACCGAGGAGAGTAGCGTAATAAAGAGAAGGCTGCGGTGTGGGTAGGCGCTTAAGCCTATACTAGGCTTAGTAGGAAGAAATGTGTTTTGTTAACTCGTGAAGATTTTGGAACCTTCGTTAGTCCCATTATGAGTTCGAGACTCGATTTGTTTTTGTAAGAGTACGGCGCGGCCTTACGAGAGTAATATTTTTTCGAAATTGAGAATGACATCACATGACACCATTTTGTCCTCAGTTCCAAGTGCGAGGGTATATCTCGGGGGTTTCCGCCCGTGACTCGGGCCGCGCCGAGCGGGTGCGGCGGTTTGCCACGCGCGCGCCGTCTGCGCGAGCGCGGGCAGCGGCAGATGTGCGCGAACGCAGACGCCACCGCCATCACCACCTCCATAGCCCGATTCTCTCAAAGCTGCAACGAAACTTACAAAGTGAATCATACAGGAGAGTTCAATAGCAGGTCCAATGCAGCGTATTTTAAAAATAAATTAGTCTGACGTGTTAGGTCCACGGTTATTTACCCCGTCTCATTTATTAATGTCTCACACGTTGTGATAGAAATGTTATTTGTTTTGTCTTTGGATACAGATGATAATTATCTGCACCTAAGTAACCTTTGAGCGCGAGACTAGTTTTATTAATTAAATGAGGATGTGGAATTCCAATTGCAGTTTTTGTGTAGAATCAGACATCCACCTACCTGCATGCGATCGTCGCCTTTGCATATGTGCGCTTGTATGCTATTTACATAGTACTTGCTATCCTTGAGATGCTTTTAACACACGTTTCTCTTGCAACGCTAATTGTATTAAAATAACAGGATGCGGAGATGGGATTAAATGAAATAATAGCGATTGATGGATTTGCACAGGTAATTGTTGGTCGGTACCGTGTTATGAGTTTATGAGCTTGTTAATATCTTAAATGATTTATCACGTATCAGTTAACCTGTAACTATATAAACAATGATAATGATAAGCAAATTCAAATCAAAACAACAATGAAGAGTTACACAATTTGGTTGCTTTATTTTATCTAGATGGATGAAATAAAGCAACCAAAGCAAATGCTACAAATCACAAATCTTAGTCTCCAGTGCTATCTTTCTTGTTTTAAGGAGAAACAGTAAATGAATTTGCAATCTAGGATATATTAAGGAATAATAAATGATGACGAATATTTAAATCAAATGCGATGAGGCTTTAAATCGTCAAATCCAAATACAAGATATAAAACACTCCGGTTTAAGCAAGCCCCTGACGAAAGCTAGTTAGGTACTTATAAAAGCGGAACTGAGTCAGTCGCGAGAAATAATAGGGAATCGGTACTATATTTAGTATATTAGTACTATGAATAGAAACGCTCACGATACGTAGCCGTGTAAATCAACGCCGGACTAATGTATTACAAACTCGCTACACCGTTCTAAAGCGGGTAACAAAAACAACTCGAAGAACTTTCATATTTCGTATTCTTCAACATGCACGGAACACAGATTCGGTTAAACTTTGACTATAATTTAGCTTGATTGTTATTAAACTTAACAACACCATATAAACTGTACAATGTATCCAACACAAGTTCACTTTAGAGTTTCATCATTTACCTAATCGTGTCATCTTTAAATAATTTACAAAATTAAGACGCACAAACATGTACAAATTACTAGATTTGAATAATACATGTTAGAGAAATTACCTATCATTCCTATTGATTTTATCCAAGTTTTCTTAATGAGAATCGGCCAGTAACACGTTAAAGAAATGTTCATTGTGTGGAACGAATACCTGACCCGGAAAGGAGCCCCTGATAACGCTGCTTGCTTCAATACAATTGACTGATAATGAACATTTCTTTACAGCCTGTTCGAGGCAATTGTTAATTTGACGTACAACCTACCTAAACCGACAAATGAAGATAATTCATTGGCCTAACAGTTCTCTCAGACAATACGAGCAATGGACGACGAAAACGAAATGACGTGTCAAAGGACGGACGTTCGCTCGACACATTTCACTGTCAAAAAAGTACTACGCAACTCAGTGAGAAATGGAGTACCTACTTGCATACGCATTCCTGTAAGGTGAGACATTGTCTTTCATTTCATGGAATCATATACACCTTCGCATATGTTTCAGATTAATATAAATGGGAAACGACGACTACGTTATTCATATCTACCGGTTTTTAATACTGCACACACGAAATACTTCATAACACTACACCATACATCATCATAAATATAAAATAAATAAAGAGAGATTTAAAAAATAGACAGAATATACGTATTAATAGATTATATAATATAGGTATACTACAAAGAAGAACTTACCGAACCCGGCAAGGGATAAAGGAAATGTAAGTAAATGTTTCTTTAAACTTTGTCAGTCACTAGAATAAACCTGCCCTTTGAGGTTGTATTTATATTTATTATTACTTAGCTAATTAAATAATTAAGTGTAAAACAAAAGGTCAACATTGAGTCATACTTAAAATAATATGATAAGATTGATAAGTGTTCACGCAGTCGTATCGCCATTCACCTAGCACACTGAATGCTACACCTACACACTGAATCCTGAAAAATTACTCCGGGAAGGTTGACGACACCCATAGTGACTATTTACATGATGAATATGATGAATTGATGACGGAGCCATCATCAATTCATTAAGCCTATCACAAATAAATGAGCGAAGTCACAAGCGTCCATAGGGTACGGTATTTGCTTACCATTAGGCAGGCAACATAAGTATAAATATAAAATGTACACGAGTAAGTTAAGATTGTTAACACTTAAAGAAAATACGTCACGTTAGTATAAATTTATGTAAGATTTTTAAGAAACATAACAAAACCTTATGAATAACATCAAATTTTCCAAAAAATGTCAACCTCCCTGATCTAAAATGTATTCGAGTATTCGCGCCATTAAGGGCAGGAGCGATGTGTCGACACATGGCCGCACACCGCAATGCGGCAATGTTGCTCCTATGTACATAATACTGTATGTACATACCGCTCTCCGGTCGCTAAATACTGTCACTGTAGTTTAACGGTTAAGATTGCCCGACGTAGCCAATCTTTTCGTACTCCTTCTAACCGAGAATGTGCTAGTGTTATGGTAAAGTTGCAAAAGTGTGAACCATACCCTGCTTGATATCTATTATAAATGTTAACATTTGGATATTTAATTATTTGATTGAATGTTAGTCGCTCTTTCACAAAAATACTACTAATTGGATATGGATGACATTTGGCACACATTATAGTTCATAAGGGATGCTTTTCGTCCCGGAAATCGGGGGTAGAAAAATTAACGTATGGGACTAAGGAGTTTACGAGTAAAAAGCGGCGGGCAAAGGCTAGTAATCTATAACAAAATTTAATGATGTAAGTATTAAACATTTTAACGCTGTCCATCAGCGCAACCAATGATAAAAACAAAAGTGTACCGTCATCTGTTCAACGACAAACGTTTAACGACAAAGATGAGTTTTGAAACCTGCTCGGTGCGGTCTGGACCGATTGAGGAGTTGGACGGATGCGTACGATTATAATTAGGATTGTATTTCTGATTCCGACGAAGCAGCGTGCACGGCTGAATTCCATCTGAGTCATTGTGCCCGTTCTGGCCTTTATTTTCGTAAAACACTTAACCCGCGCATCATTGTTTCTCTTTACCATAAAATAATAAGTGTGTTAGTGCTTAATTAGGCAGTAATATCATTAAAGTTATCGAAAACGTATTGATACTAAAACTACCGTGTTAACTTACTAATTTATTATTTAACAAATTCGAACAATCCATAGAGCCAGTTTTTATCTTCATAAAAGATAAATGTTTCACGGACCCACGCGTATTTACCCAGTTTTCATGCCGATTAGTTCGTAAAGCAATCAAAATTGTTCTTATTGAAATATTTTAACGATGTGTTTTTTCAGAGTAGGATATAATGTACCAATTGCCTTTGTGGGGCGAAGAATGCGTTACGTTCACCTACAAACCGTCTGGCTTTCTCATCAGAGATGACGCGACATCGAGCGCGAAGAATGGAAATCATCGGGGCCGTAAATATATGCAACGTGGTGTATGTAACATGCGATGGACGTGGAGAGTCAAGCGGCAAAGAAACGATTCAAAAGCGCAATCATACATTGTTTTCTGACAATCCGTGACGTCCTTAGTCTTGTGACATGAGCATGATTTCACACAATTTGCCACAAGATAAACAGTAGTTAGGTTACTGCACTTATTTGACCTAACTGGACTAAAAACTTGCTCTAATCCTAGTAATAAAATGTGTCCATGGATTGACACGCTTCAAATAAAGTGTTTCTTTTCGTGCCATCGATGTTATGATTTTTTACAAAAGTGGTCATATTGTCGCCATGTCAGGACAGGAGCTGCCTTTGAAACAAATCTCATCGTGCCTAAGCTGTACTATAAGTAATCCTACCGTTTAACTAAGACCTCCGCACCGCAGGGACAGCGCGGTGGATATGTCGGACTTGCACCGACTAAAAAACTCCCCGATGATCCGCCCCAACTCATTTCGGACGGCCCTTCATCTCCTACGGAAGCAACCAGTACCAAGTGCCGCCCAGAGTAACACTTCTGCGAGGCTCACCATCTGCTTCCATGGACGATTGCAGCACCCAACTGCGACAGGCTCCGACACCGAGGATCCCCTTATAGTCGTCCTGTCCGACAGAGAGGGGATATCGTAGCCGTATCCTATGCCCGGCCTACAGGGTGCAAGCATTCGTCCTATCTACGCTTAAGGCGACATATGGCATCTAAATATATAACAGAAGAAACTGCCTGACAGACTGACTGACATATCGACGCATAGCCCCAACCGCTGGTCCTAGAGATTCCAAATTTGGCACGTAGATTCCTTATAAGGTCTAGTGGTGCACCAAGAAAGGATTTTTTAAAATTCAACCCCTAAGGGGGTGAAATGGGGGTCCGAAGTTTGTATGGGGAAACAAGATTAGTTGGACTATTTTATTCGAAACTTTACAGGAGTATTTCTAACGGTAAATGAGTAAACACGTGTTTCAGGTTTTTTGAGAAATCAACGCCTAAAAGGGGGATATGTGGTGACAAATTCTGAAAATCGACATGGGTGTTGTTTTTATGGTTTATCGGGTCGCTGATAACGAAAACAACAATGATTTTAAAATCCCACGTGGAGGACGTGAAATACCATCCCCCCTGTTAGGGTGCGAGGGGGATGAAATGTCTAAATATTAATATGGGTGTCGTTTTAATGGTTTTTTTGGGACGTTAATTACGAAAATGGCATTGATTTTGAAATTTAATATTGCGGACATGAAAACTTTTAAAAGTTTGTGCCAAATTGCAAGAAGAAACTGACTGACTGAGTGAATGACATATCAACGCACAGCCCAAACTGCTGGTTCGAGAGATACCAAATTTGGCATGTGGGTTCCTTATAAGGTCTAAAGGTGCATGAAGTGCCGTGAGTTCCCTATGAAGATACGACCTTTTTTGATTCAATGTATTGTAAGTGGTTTTATTAATCAGTGCCGTCTGATATGATTTTGACAAAAATCGATATTTGAGCGTCCGAGAGGGCTCTTAATAGGAATCCGAGGTAAACTTTGAATAAAGTAACGGCCATATTGATTTCCATCATTTCCGTCCCGATTTCGTTCAAAATCGATATCTGAGCGTCCGAGAGGTCCCATAATACGACTCCGAGGTAAAATTTGGAAAAACTGGCGGCCATTTTTCTTGTTTGGCGGCCATATTGCGGATTGTGAAAAAAAGTTTAAAACGAAATAGAGGTTTCTATATTATTATTTTCCATTTAAATCTACCTTTAGATTAGTATTACATACTAGAAGCCCGGCCCTTACAAATAATTAACAAATAGTTATTCTTTCATCAATAGTTTTCGCAGCGCACGCGATGTAAATAATATTTTAGGTATTTTTTTTACACTTTGGGTTACATTATTGGTGTTTTAGTAAGAATCCTTAATTTCTTGAAAATATAATATAGCCCTTTGTCAATGTCACCCAAGAATAGTGCTTCCCAACAGTGAAAGAATTTTTCAAATCGGTTCTGTAGTTTCGGAGCATATTCAATGCAAACAAACAATCAAATCTTTCCTTTTTATAATATTAGTATAGATTAGCTGTTTAAGTCGTAAAAATTGTGTCGCCTCACTGTAATTTCCAAAAATATGAAGCTTAAGATTCAGAAAAAAGTTGAGATGGTGCATATTAGTAAATACTTTCAGCGACTTTTGGTTTTTAACCAGATAGGTTTACCATTTTTTGAGATATCGTTGAAAAACAGTCTTGCCCAAACAAAAGGACTCAAGTGCCGTGAGTTTCCTATAGTGGTTTAAATGTGGACTAGTAGGTGTCGGCACGGAACTCTTCTTTGTGCGTGATCCGACATGCACTTGGCTGGTTTAAATAAATAAATAAATAAAAGATATAGCGGTAGTCCACTTGGCACCGTTGGAGAGATTGTAGTACAGCCCAGGTTTCAATCGAATCGAAGGCTTTCTCGTAGTCCACGAACGCTAAACAGAGAGGCAGGTTGTACTCCTCAGTCTTCTGTATAACCTGACGAAGAATATGGATGTGGTCTACGGTGCTATAGCCTCTTCGGAAACCGGCTTGTTCGGGAGGCTAGAAGTCATCTTGCCTGCGTGCGAGACGGTTCGTAATGACTCTTGAAAACAGCTTATAGACATGGTTCAGAAGTGAGATGGGTCGGTAGTTCTTCAGTAAGTAATTGTCACCCTTTTTGAAGAACAGCACCACCACACCTCTGTTCCGTGCCTTAGGAGTTTTCCCTTCAAGTAAGACGGAGTCGAACCACTTCTGAAGGGCCCTAAGGACCGGTTTTCCACCCGCCTTCAGGAGTTCAGCTGTAATTCCGTCTTCACCTTCGCCTTGTCGTTCTTTAGCTGTTTAAGAGCCATTCTAATCTCGTACAGGCTGATGTCTGGGATATCTTCGGTATAGTGCCGGGTTAATCTGGCTCTAGAGTTTTCCGCCAGACCAACTTCGGGTCTGCTAGTTGACGTGTATAGCTGTCCATAGAAGCACTCTATCTCACTCAGTAGCTCGGGTTTGGATGAAACGATTCTACCGTCTTCAGTTTTAAATTTGGCGAGCTGGCTCTGCCCAATAGACAGATCGCTTGAAAACACTTTAGAGCCCTTATTCTGCTCGATGGCCTCCTTGATACGATTCGTATTAAATTGGCGCAGATCGCGGGTAAGGGACTTGGAGATTCGTTTATTGAGCTGCCTGTATAATGTCGCATCGGCTGAAGACTGCAGAATCATTTCATTCCTTTCCTCGATGAGCCTCTGAGTGGAGATAGAAAGCCTTTTTGCTCTGTGAGTCCGTTGGGCCTTAAAGAACTTAGACCCAATGCTATGAACAGCTTCCACAAACCCGTCGTTGAATTCGTCCACATCGCCACCTAGACAATCAAAACGGTTTTGGAGTTCCAGCTGAAAGCACTCGGGGTTTTGGATTTGGACTGCTGCTGGACGGAGCGTAGACTTCATTAGTCGAGAGCGCTCTAGCTTGACGCATATATTCAATGTGCCTCTTACCAGACGATGATCACTTCCGGTTTTAACCGTATTGATCACAGAGACATCATTGAATATATGCCTCTTCGTCGACATAATGAAGTCAATCTCGTTTTTTGATGCACCGTCGGGACTCATCCAGGTCCACTTCCTGTGCTCGCGTTACTTGAAGAAGGAGTTCATCATGTAGAGTCCCTCCTTCTCCAAGAAACCAGCCAGTAGTTGGCCCCGTTGGTTCCGACTCCCAACTCCAAATTGCCCCACTCTCTGCTCATTGCCGTCTCTCTTGCCCAGTTTCGCGTTAAAGTCCCCCATAACAACGGTAAAGTAGGTTTTGGAACTATGCATGGCCTTAATTATATCCTCATACATAGCCTCCACCTCGTCGTCGGAGTTTAGAGGGGTTAGTTCGGCATAATTATGATTCATTAACAGATGAACAAAAGTCAGTATACAAGCAAATAGTAAGAAGTGCGATTGGAAGTGAGGCCTTTTTTTCGTTTTGGATGCTCCAATGGGAACTGGCAAAACCTACCTATTAAATTTAATTTCAGGAAAAATAAGGTTTACACGTGACATTGAATTAGCCGTATTTCTGTACTTCAAAGGACCACAGTTAATGACCCTTTATTTCATCGGCCCTTTCCCCTTCGGACTCTCGGAAATGTATGATAATAGTTTTCGATCCTTATTTTTGCCAAAATCAAATGAAATTCAACAGTTTGCCGATTCTCAGAATGTATACTGACTTTTCATCTGTTCATCTGTTAATGAATCACAATCACCAAACTTCGTATACCGAAACCCCCAGACTGTAACAACTACTTTTCTGGAAACCGCATCTTAATTGGTTCAGCCAAACACGAGATAATCGTGGCCAAACATACATATATACCGACATACATACATATGGGTCAAACAGAGATCCTCTTTTTTGTAGACGGTTAAAAATTACGCTTAGTACGCGAGCGAAGCCGCGGGCAAACGCTAGTTTTACATATATATTTCATAGATTACGTTCATAACAATGGCAGCGAAAGCAATAACTGACTGTCACACATTGTAATAAAATGCCTTAACTTGGTGCAGCGTGGAATTCCAACGTTATGGCCACCTATTTAATCTATCGTTTCGAAGGCAATGATCGACGAACGCCGAGAAATAACTAAAACATATTTGCCCACTTCAAGTGTTGAAAACACGATGCAAGAATTTGATAAGACAAGTAATAAAAACCTACCTGCTATATATTACTTATGTAGGAATACTAGGAATATATAATTCATGACACGTGTAAAGTTTTACCTTGAATTACTCTTTTTTTTAATTGGCTTGCTTTTACAAAAGCTAACTAATTTATACTTCAGGACCAGTAGATTAACCGATTCTATGCCTGCCTGCCGCCTGCTTTGCACGCGTAAGTCTAGATCCCAGAAACGTCATAACATACGGCCACCCTGCCAAGAAACTGTAAAATGTTTATAAAACATAAAATCTCAACGATACCCTGCCTGTACGTCCTGGAAGTAGCAAAACTAGTAAGAGCCATACGATAAAATAAGTGACAATAGTAATAAATAACTACAGAGTACAGACTACGCATACGGCTAACCAAATCGAAATAATTTTTAAGAAAAAAAACCGACTTCAATGGGGGAGGCCGATGAAAGATTATTATACTTAGATGGTGCACTCTTAGATTCCATACAATAAAATAAAAATGGCTATAAGTATGTTTATAATGGTAGAAGAGATTCCTCATGGAATCCTCCATCAGCACTCACGCTTGACGAAAATGTGTCCTGAAAACCTAGCTCGCTTGACAAACAAAACGAAGAGAACAAATCGCCGAAAATTAACTACGCGTCGTTGAAGAGTTCCGTTCTGATCATCATCAGCAGTTCCACTTCATCAAATGTCACTTTTTTTAATGAAAATGCTTGGTTAGTTCATGAAAATACTAAAATCACTATTTGTGTGCTTTTCACATTTGAGGAGTTCCCTCGATTCCTAATGGATCCCATTATCAGAACTCGAGCATGACAGAAAATAATTGTTAAAATAAAACTTGCTTAACAAACACAGCTAGAAGGACAAATCGCCATACGTGAACTTTTCGTCGTTGAAGAGTTCTGTTCTGATCATCATAGCAGTTTCACTTCATCAAATGTCACATTTTTGGATGAAAATAAATAATAAATAAATAAATAAATAAATATTGGGGGACAATCTTACACAAATCGACCTAGTCCCAAACTAAGCAAAGCTTGTACTATGGGTACTAGACGACGATATACATACTTATATAGATAAATACATACTTAAATACACAGAAAACATCCAAGACCCAAGAACAAATATCCGTGAAAAATGCACAAACAAATGCCCTGGCCGGGATTCGAACCCGGGACCTCTAGCTTCGGAGGCAGAGTCACTACCAACTAGGCTAAACAGGTCGTCGAAGTCACTAGTCGTAAAACGATAACACAGAATATAATATCCCTTTACACCCGAGAACTCGCGATTGATATAAATAAAAATGAACTTTAATGACATTGTAAAAAAAATGATATTTCAATGTAATTAAGGGCTCACAATCGTTTCAGTTCGGGTGTAAAGGGATAAGTAGATATGATAAATCCGACATTGTAATTTGACATATGCATATGACGTGTAAAAATAATATTTTACTAATAAAAGAATGGACACTGCAATTGATAAATGATTAGTAAAAATTTTGTAGTAGTGTGTGTTATTAGTAGTAGTGTAGTTATAAGTAGTAGTAATTTGTGTCACAAAATGTCCTCTATATTTATGTATGGGCTCCTCCAGATACGATATGGCTGATTTTTTATTTTGTACGTATCTAACCCTAAGAAAGCAATATTGAAAATAGTTTCATTAAGTTTTTTTTTTCAATATTACAAAGTGATACAGTTCTACTTCAGTACCTATTTTGCGAGACTTATGGAACTGCACTGCAGATACGGTAAATATTAATCATTAATAAATAGTTAAAAAAAAAAATATGACCGAAATGTAATGACGTGGTATATTTTTCGAATCACCTCAAAAAGCCCTTTTTTCCACGTATACTCCCTAAGGATTTTTTGTAAGAACTGTGAGTCAAAAATGTTGGATTGACCTCTAGTATGTGTGTGCCAAACGGCTAAACTAATAGATTCGCGGTTTTTTTAGTACACCATTCACTAGATGTGCCGCCTCCGCCATGTCTTATTCTGAACTTTTTAGTTCCTTAAACTAAAACCATGACAATTTTAGCCATTCCGTCATTGGATTATCTGGAGTATTTTTAGGAAATGGCAAGCTCGGTTGCCCACAACAAATGGGTTTTCACGTATCATCAATTCATCACCAACATAGTTTACTAGGTAGTTTAATAATTTACTGCTCAGCGTTTTATGTTTTTTAAGGTTCCGTAGCCGAAATGGTAAAAACCCTTAAAGTTTCGTTATGTCCGTCTGTCTGTGTCTATCCGTCCGTATGTCACAGGTATGGTGTGCTCCCGGGAAATCCCGATCCCGAAAATCCCGGTATTTCCCGGGAAATGAAACTCAATTTTTTTCCCGGGACTGATTTTCTAATTCCCGTTACTTTCGGGACTTTCGGGATTTCATTATTTGTGGTGAATAACACTCATATATATCACTGAACTTCTCTAGTGAAATGGCAAAATGAGTTGTTTTTTCGGGCTCATTTCATCAACTCTGATGTGTTTTTCTCGTGAACGCGTAGAGGTATCATCATATCAGCCGAAGGACGTCCACTACTGGACCTATGCCCCAAAGACTTCCTCAATGACTGGTCGTGCGCTAATCCTGAATCCAGCCTGCACCCGCGATCCTTACCAGGTCATCAGTCCACCGGTACGCTGACGCCACTAGAGAACCTTTCCGCCCCAACGGCTATCGGTTCTACGTGCTATGTGCCCAGCCCACTGCCACTTAAGTTTAGCGATTCGGAGGGCCATATCGGTTACATGGGTTCTGTTGCGGATAACCTCATTCCTGATACGAACACGCAGAGATACTCCCAGCATATCCGTCGCTATTGCTCTTTGGGTGACTTTGAGCCTTCTTATGAGGCCCATAGTAAGCAATCACGTTTCAGTGCCATATGTCATCACTGGCAAGTGGCAACACACACTGGTCAAAGACTCTCGTCTTGAGACCCTGCGGAATATTAGACAAAAAGATGTGCCGTAGCTTCCCGAACGTTACTTACCCGATTCGGATTTGACGATTAACCTCTTTCTCGAAATTTGACCTACTTTATTGGACGGTCTGTCCTAGGTAAATGTAGTCGTCTTCAACTTCGAGCGTTAAGTGTCCGATTGTTACGGGAGTTGGTGCTACGTGGGCATTTGACATGATCTTCGTCTTGTCCATGTTCATCCTAAGACCAACTCGCTCGGAGGCTTTACTGACGTTATTGAGCATTGTACTTATAGCATAGCCTCCATGGTCTCAGCCAAGACTACTATATCATCAGCAAACTGAAGGTGAGTGATGTACTCGCCATTTATGTTGATGCCTAGCCTTTTTAGTCCAGAGTCTTGAAAACATCCTCCAGTGCAGCGGAGAACAAATAAGGAGAAATAAAATCTCCTTGCCGGACTCCCCGCTGCAACTAAATAGGTTTCGAGTTCTGGTCCCGGAGAAGGACTGACATAGTGGCGTTCTCGTACAAACACTTCAGCACTTCGATATAGCGCTAGTCAACTTGGCACCGCTGCAGAGATTCTAGCACAGCCCAGGTTTCGATCGAATCGAATCGAAGTTCTCGTAGTCTACGAACGCTAAACAGAGGGGCAAGTCATACTCCCCAGTCTTCTGTATAACCTGGCGAAGCGTAGGAAAGTGGTATACTATACGGTACTAAAGCCTCTTTAGAAACCGGCTTGTTCGGGAGGCAGGAAGCCATCTAGCCTGCGTGCGAGACGGTTTGTAATGACTCTTGAAATGAAAACAGCTTATATACATGGCTCAAAAGTCAGATGGGCCTGTAGTTCTTTAGCAGAGCGATGTCGCTCTTTTTGAAGTAAAGCACCACTACACCTCACACCCGCTCCATGCCTTTGGCGTTCTTATTTCCAGTAAGACTGAATTGAACAACTTCTGGAGGGCCGTAAGGACCGGTTTTCCACCCGCCTTCAGGAGTTCGGCTGTAATACAATATTCAACGGGTGTATTGTTGTTTTTGAGCTGTTTAAGAGCCATTCTAATCTCTTACAGGCTGATCTCCGTACTTCAAGGTTGATATAAAAATAAAATACTTCGAACCGCAATTCCTTGAAGCTGCGAAAAAATCAAACTTCTAAGTAATCGTAATCGAAATATGCGGCTGTAATACCGCATAATGACACTCTCAAGGGAATCAAAACCTACAGGGTAATTCCCGTTGACCTAGAATCATCATCATCATCAGGCCTCAGACATCTTGACAGATGATTCAAATCATGATATTTGGTAATATAATAAGCATGGTCTTACATTACAAGTAAGGTAATAAATAACTTTGAACTTGTACATAAAAATACTATTTCAATTTAAGCAACGTAAAGGGACATCCAGATACAGGTTACACTAGACAATATACATGCGCCAAATAGTTTATTATAGTTACAAATCATGAGAGTACGGAACGAAACTATCGGGCGCGAGTTTGATTCATACTTGTCCGGTTTTTTCATACATACTCCCTAAAAACTACAAAGTCCCGAAAGTCACGAAAGTATCCGGGAACTCCCGGGACTGACCCAGTCCCGGTCCCGAAAACTTCGGGACTTCAATAAGTACCGGGACTGCAAACCCTAGTCACAGGCATTTTTTTTACTTAAAACTGTATGCCGCTGCATAGTTAGATATGTAAATATTTAAATTTCAAAAATATTTTTTCCGATTTTACATGTAAATGAACGCTAAATTTTTTATTCAACATGAGATTAAGTGAATATCGGAGATAATCGCTGCGACAGTCACAAAAATTGTGCCCGTTTACTCTAACTTTTGAACCGTAGATAATGTTTTAAATTCACAGTTTTAAATTTGGACTAGTACATAGTGGTAGGTACGGAACCCATCATTGTGTGTGATCCGACACGCACTTGACCGCTTTTTTTATTGCTACGAATAGATTCTAAGTTTGTCCGATATTTCCCAACGGACCATGGAATATCTTAAATTTGCGACTGAGCATTAAACGTTGTACCTAGCTTTATTTTTTACCGACTTCAATAGAAGGGAAGGAGGTACTCAGTTCGTCTGCATGTTCGCTTGTTTTTTTTTTATGTATGTATGTTCCACAATAACTTTTGACCACGTTGGCCGATTTTGATAATTTTTTTTTTGTTTCAAAGCAGGTACCCCGACATTGGTCCCATATAAATTTGGTGAAGGTTTGATGGGGATCTAGGAGAAATCGAGGGAACTCCTCGAATTTGATAGGCGCGCATATGCCGATTTCGATATTTTCTGTAGGTAACCAAGCATTGGCTCACAGAAACCATAAATTGTAGCATAGCAAGTACAAAATTGGAGTCGGTTTTTTTTGTATAAATTATTATTTATTAATAATCACAATGGGAGAAACTTATCTAGACACGCGGCAGCGTGTCCAAACAAGTTCACCCGTAACTGGCGAGCAGCAGCCGTGTATTATTTTACACGAACCGTTTGGAGCCACTTTTGACGCCTCAATAACTCCAAATATACCAAACATAACAAAAAAATTTGGTATACATATATATTAAGATCCTTTAGAACAACTAGAACCCCAGATTTCATAAATAGAGATGAAATAGTATTGAGATATGTAAGTCCAAACAACGGCATTTTTACCACTGACAGATGACAGACTGACTAGTAATCAAAAACCTAACCCACTTCCAGATGACCTAGAAAGGTGAAATTTGGCATCCAGCTTGGTGATTGTGTGTGTACACATAAAAGTCAGAAAACAGTGATTTTTCTTGTTTTATTATCTTTATTATTTATGCTTGTTATTAACCGATATAAAAATTCTTTTTTTAATTGAAACCGTATACTTCCGGGGTAGTCCTATTGTCATCAGGTCAGAATCTAGTCATAGGGTCCTGGAAAAATCGAGGGAACTCTTCAAATATTTTAGGTGCACTATTATGAGAAAACGGATTACCTCGCTCCTCAACCGCAGCCGCGGCAGCTCAAACGGCATCCTGAGTACGCTAGCCCACCGCTGGGATTCGCCGCTGGTGTGGCGGCATGCGCAGCTGCACGCGCCTGTCGCCGCTCCAACGCGCCGCTTTTAATTCTTTCATTTTATAAATACTAACCCTTAGCATAAGTTATTACTGTAACTACTAACAAAATATGGATCAAGTTGTCCGAAATAAATATTTTTGAATTTTTTTTTTGAATAGCGATTTGGGTTTGAGCGGCTCAGGGTGTGGAGAGGTGTGCACCGCTTTCTACTCAGTGGTTGTGTTCATCAGGCGCCTGAGTCTCAAAATGTATGGGAAAACTAAAATCGGACTCGCACTTTACCAAAATTTTACTTGATATTATTTAACGTTCTTATCAATGATAATAAATAATAAATTAAATTTAAAAAGGTTATAATAAAGTGCATAATGTTGTATATATAATAGTACACCCTTCGTGCGCGAGTAGGGTTGCCATATGGACGAATTAAATGTCCTGATAAAAACCCTGACATCACCCTAAAAATCCTGACATTTCTTGTAACAGAGATTTGGCGTAGCTTGAACGACGCCATGGCGGCGCGCTGCGCTCTGCGGTGTACTGTATCACGGATCTACCTGTTGATTAATAATTGAAACCAAATAACAAAAGTAGTTTGTAAGTACTTTTAAGCAAACAAATTGATCTCCTCTTTACCTGTAATTTATCCAATTTTAAATTGTTTTAAACGAAAAAAAAATTGTTTTTGTTGATTACTAACTACTTTTATGTATCCTTTCATTCATTAAAACTGTGTAAATTTTGGAATAAATATATCACGTAAACATTTGTTTTATGAGGTCATTCTTAAAAATCCTGACACTTACCAAGTCCGGCCGCAATCCGGACAAAGGGTCAAAAATCCTGACATGTCCGGACAAATCCTGACGTATGGCAACCCTATGCGCGAGTCGACTCGCACTTTGCTGGGTTTTTTCAAAATATGTGAATAAAATTTTAATAGGGTACTTCCAGAGATCTCTCTGAAAGTATTAAGTAGTGGTATTTACGCGAGTAGTTACCGACTTCATAGGTAGTCGTCGTCCCTCAGACATGAGTATACGATTAAGAAGAAGAAGAAGAATAAATACTCGTGTAGATGCAAATATTGGGCATAGTATACTGGATAAATACCCAACGGCTGATACGAGGGCTGTGGTCGAACCTCTGGCAGTTGTTACACTTCGAGATCTATGTTGTTCCTCCCAGGGCTCGGAACCGGTTAACCTCAAAATCCTAAAATAGCCAAATATTTTTAATTAGTTTATGCTCTTTATGTAGAACTCAATAATGTATTTCGGTTATTACTTCATATTGTTAGATTGCCTGATTAAACATGAAATAGTAGACGAAAGAACGATAAGAACTACTAAAATACCGGTATTTTTGTATGGACAGAATACCGGTTTCCGAGCCCTGGTTCCTCCTGTTCGGAGTCTCTACCCGAATTGAGATCTTAAGTACCTCCTTGAGGGCATGAACTGCCTTATGGATGCCCCGCATGATGGCTCTATAACCATTATCTTATGGCTCCGGTTGTAGGCCACGGACAGTTCATTAAAGAGACGGGACAGAGTGCGATAGTCATCGGGACCCTGAGTTGCTATCGCGAAACAAAAACGAACGAAGTTCATGTATCTCCCTCTCTGTTGCACTTGCATATTCGAGAAACGGCGAGGGAGATATTCGAACTTCGTTCGGTTTTGTTTCGCGTTCTGAACTGTTATGCGTGCTGCACACGGATACTCCGCTGTTTGACCACAGTCAGGGCAGTGGGTCACCTATGTGCATCAATTAGGACGCACGAGTCCGGCTAGTCGAGGTTGACTGCTGGGGTCGCAGTCGAGCTGGAAGTCGAAAACCCGCCGTCCTTTGCCAGATTGGCACTGAGGGGTCTGCGCAGAAAACACAAGAATTCCAGGAACCCACCGGGCTTCCTTCGCCAGCGAATCAACCCGCGGAGACTTCGACCGCGCACGTTTTCCCTTGTGGCTTCCGCCAACGGTTTCCCAAGTGTCTGACGTATCTATCTCGTCATTATAGATTGCCATACGATAAATAAATAAATCTCGTCGTTACTGTCCAGTAAGTCATGTACTTCAGTTTCCGACACAACATGTTTAGAGGGACAGCCGGAGCGCGAAGAGCGGGGGCGAGCGTGCACGTTCCTCTCGCGAGGAGGATCAACCCTTGGGGGAGAGGGGCCGAAGGGTTGGCTTGGACAGACACGGCTACTTTTACTTAAGATTTTTTGCCCTTTATGGGCGGAGTGGCCTTAGTGGCCCGGGGCTGGGGCGATGGGATCACTACTGCTGATTCTCAGTCGCATTGCTATCCGCATGGATTCCTCTATCCTCTCGATCCTGGATTGCGTCTCCGTCCTAATTGTAGATTTCAATCAACGCCTATCACTGTGCCTATTGAGAACCGACAGGTGAGTCTAATGTCAATGTCGAGTCGACTTGACAAATTTAGACTTGTTGAGTCTTGTTCACTAGTCCGCCGTATCAGTGTCAACTAAGTGGTAACCTACATACGAAGGGAAAGAATCGGACTGTCTTCATTTTATATAGAAAACTCCCTCACGGGAGACTCACGTTTGAGACATACCTATTAAATATAATGAAACGTGTCTCTCACGTCTTTTAGGTCGAATATCGCTCGACATGTTTCAGACCGGATTAAGGACCGCAAACCGGTCTGAAACATGTCGAGCGATATTCGACCTTAAAGACTTGGGGGACCCTTTTCATTATATTTAATAAATCGGACTGTCCGTGATATGCACCCCACACTGTAACTACGTTGGCACCGTTAGGATCCGTTGCAATGCAGCCACTGCGAGCGTTTTCTTTCAAAGGGACACAGACCCTGGTCCATAACATTCCATTGTCACCGAATTCCAATGTCACATATGTATGCCAAATTTCAGCTCTATCGAATACCGGCAAGTGCCTGAAAAAAGGATTGCAAATTTTGATGACAACAGCATCTTACATATACGAACAGTGCACGGTAAATAAAAGCTTGTAAAAATATTATTGTGGTTGTATAATTCCTATTATACTAACAACATAAACAACCAATAACTAGTCGAAATTATAATTCAAGCCCGATTTACACACGTTGCAAGAATTTTGGGGTCTGATAGATCGATTGAGCAATTGTGTAAATCAGCCATAATTGCGGAGGTGATAATCAAGGGGATCATCTAACTTTGAACATCTGCTTCATATATGTGATATCAGATTTTTCTTACTTCAACACGCTAATAAATTTTATTATTATTGTGAGCGAAACGCATCTTCGCGGGTGAAAAGGTTTCACATATAGATACGAGTACATATTAAATTCGCAGCAACTATGGAAAGTTTAAATATGCATTATAACTTGCAGGCAAAGTAGCGATGCAACAAAAATGTCAAACTTTATACACAGAAAACACATTACGAACAAACATTGCGAATAAGCGAATAAAACAAGCCAGTTATTCCGTCCGAAAGAAAAATGGTGTTGACTACAAGAGCTTCTTATGTCCTTAGTACGTTTTTACTGTAGAAGGTAGAATTGCAGTCTCCACGCGCGATTGGCGACATATTTTGCTCGCGAAGCGCGAAACAGGTTTACGCATAAGGGAGGCGCATGTAACCGCTTGCAACTCCGACATGCTCGCTTGCCACACTGCATTATGTGCCACTTACCGTCGCCTCTAACAATTTGACTCTATTCCAGTTTTTAAACGATTTCAAATAAGGAGGTTCTCAATCTAGGCCTCATTACCGGTTTCAGAGTTGAGACTAGTTTGTTATATTGGTATAATCGATTTTATCATTAATTTATTGATGCAGACTGCAGCCCGGCTAGTATGATAGCTTATACCGTCAGGATATATGTGACGTTTCAGTACATTTTGGCCATATAACGTGACGGTATAAGCTATGATACTAGCCGGGCAGATACATGAATGGTCACTATGTTTGACAATCGTCGAATAATTTACAAAACGGGTTAAATTTGGCATACCTATTGGAATGTGTAATTGCATTCAGTACGAGTATATCTAAAATAATTGTCATCGCTACATAATCTACATATTCAAGAAATTAAGCTAATATTCTATTCATGGCTGTATGTAACGTGTACATATGATTACATGATTAGATAGCGCACTAATCGTTATCTGCGAATTCCTCACAGTCATCATTATGGACGCAATGTCTGTTTTGTCACTTCAGGCATAGGCAACACTCAACTTAAATATATAAAACTTATTGTATTTAATGCATTATTATTTTATTATCTAGTAATATATTTCAAACATTTTCTTATCGTAGGTATCAAAGGTCACTTGCAACAATGCCTTGGAATAGGTACGGAAAAAACGTGGAGACCTATACAACTATTAACACGCAAAAATGTTGATGCTATCCTTTGAAGGTGCTTGCGTCAATGGCTTCATAGCCTTATAGCATAGCAGCAGCCAAGTTTCTTCGAGCATACCGACTGGAAATATTGAGCAGTACGTATATACTACATAAGAGTAGAAACCATATTAACCAACTATTAATAATCTTGCGTTCGCCGTCAAAACGCGTATAATCTCCGGCAATAGGGAACGATCGACACCTATGGATAGAATGGAAGTACAAGCGATACCAAAATAGCTGATGTGCATGTTCGACTATATCTGCTTTTTACGACTCCTGCGCCGGTCTTGGGCCGAGGCGAGCGCGTTGCAAAACCGCCGACTTGACGATAATAGCTGGATCGTAAAGTAAACACAGCAACTGTGATTTACAACCGTTGTCAACGAGGAAAAACTATTTAATTCTCCGCTTTCAATGCTTTGATGATGAGCTATTGTTAAACTGCAACTGACTAGAAACGGTACACCTACGTGATCAACACGTGACCTTACCAGTCTAAGTACCTGTGAGCTAAATCTGTACCAATACTGTTCAAACTTTGCTATGTTTACTAATGAAATTACGTAACTGGTATTATTTTTATCATCTTGGCCATCATTTCAGTTCAAAAGCTGATAAATATCTGATTGGAAAAAGGTGACAAAGATGTTGGTGTTGATAATTTCCTGGATATTTCGTTGTTTCTGTAGCTGTGTGGTCAGAATACTTTGTTCTCATCTTGAAAATTATTTATTAAGGGTAAATCTGGGTTGAGCAGCAATATCGACTTAACCATGTATCGTCTTAGCACATTATTAGGGTTCTCTTACCAAAATGGTAAAAAAGGAACCCTTATTATTATGGTGCCGCTACACATCTCTTACTTATATTATTTGCCAGAAGCTTCAGCAGTTGTAAAACTAGCATCTTACTATTCTGGTGTACTTAAACAGATACCATTGGTAGGACAATGAAATTTAACTACCGAAGACAAATGGTAAACTTATGTAACTAACTAAGCATACCTAATCCGTCAGTCTTTTTTGCTGACCTTGATTAAGTATGTTCAAGTTCATTTGAATTGGAGGATGGAGCGATGATAAATATTACTAGAGGTGTTTAGCATTTCACAGGTAGATTCTTGACATGGAATCTCGTCAGTCAAATAATTATCAGTTTAGGTATTTAGGTACTACTTAATTGTTCTTTCATAAGGAAAATGTCCCTAGGTATGTGTTCACATCACGTAGGCACATGCAAGTACATACTTTGCGGCTTTGAATGTAAAGACCGAGATAGCGCTACGTGCATTTATGTAAAAATTCATTATCAAAGTGTAACGTCATAAAAATTATCTGCTTTGATAAGATTTTTAGCTCAACCGAAGGAAATCAGACTAAACACGTTTTAATCGCTACTGTTAGAATAAACAGTAGAAACAGATGGCTCCTCCGCTGTTCGCTAAAAGCCTTGAAGTAAATTGAGCCGTGATTTAAAAATACATTGTCCAACACCAATAATCCTTTCTCAAAATGTGTACCATACTTGCATGATTTCATATTTTCTCGACTGCGCACCAATTTACTAAAAAACCAAAAAGTGTGATTACGATTTATTTTCACGCTCGGTTAATTAAGTACCTACATAATAACACTGTTATGACGATAGTATACGTATAGTAGGTATTTGTCATGCCCATAGGTATTTGTTAAACCCATTAGAGAAACAAAATGTCCACTGAGAATTGGACCAAATCCAAAGTGATTTTTATGAATGAGTCGGCCAGAGGTAGGTATTGGAATGCCGACTGGAACCTTAAAAATTTTACTCGAACAGCTACTGAATTATGGGTTGTAACGAGTTGAGTGAAGGTTCAAATTTGAAAGTAAAGTTAAACGCGCGCGCGCGCGCTTTCCCGACTTTCCCGCAGCGGCGTCCGCGCACGCGTAGATACTACTACGAAACACGTTACGATCACGATACGCCTTGCTAGCGTGACTTTCAGTTACTAAAGTTTTGTTACCGCCATCCACTTTCCGGTAATATTCTTATTGTAAACTACAAAGCATGTTGTCATGCGTGTAATGCTGCTCTTTGCAGGGGAATGTTTTTAAATTTACAGAGATACTTATTGTAATTGGACTTCTTTCGGTAATGTCTTGCGGGTTTTGCTTACAATCGAGCTACAGAAATCAGGGTGTACAAGAGATCTTTCAGGATGGGTAATAAAAAATTAACACGTGCGATATTAATGACACACGTTGTCATTTTGTGTGCAAATTGTTTTGTTATTTAGACAAAATAAGTTTTGAGTGCTCCAAGCGTGCTCATTGCTTGAGATATTTGTTTTGAGAGTCAGTACGGTTAGTTGCGTTGCGAATTACTCGCGTCGCGACTGAGCGATCGACAAGGACATGGCAAGACGACTGACGCTGGCGCGTCATCGCCGTCAGGTAGCGGAGAGGACACGCCTATTGTTTATCGCTGCTAATTATTATGCCCGAACGCAGACGCTTGACCGCTGCTGCCGCGCAAAAACATTCGATACCGAGCTAGCCTTGCCAGATAGGATATCGGCAAGTGCGCAAAGATACCCAAATTTGCAGGTAGCAATGTTTGACTAGCTATCGTCTCCGTGCGACTGTAAGATCAAATTTTTGTTATAACGCAAAATGCATTTTTTTTATTAACTTACTGTAATGTAATGTCCTCCACTGTATAAGATTTTAATAGCATTAATTTTCATAAGATGACTTTTGACAAAATTACCTATAAAAATAAAAATAACACTGATCAATGTTGTGTTTATTAACTTTGTTATGGATTACAAAATGGGCGCCAAATTTTAAATTGTCGGCTTGGTGCTTGGTAGGGCGACGCTTTCCAGTGTTCCAGTCCATGCCTACTTTGACTGCATGTCTAAATATTATGTCTATCTCAACTTTTTCTAGGTAACTGTACCTAGATATTTTTTCTTTTGTCCTAGTTTTTTAAAATAAATATTTACTTAAATTATATTGATTAATTGTACAATTTATCATACGCTACCAAAAACTAAGTATTATGAGTAAATAAAAATACTATAAAATTAGGTAGGAGTATCATCCCGCAATAGCGAATCTACTTCGATTGTACTGCCTAATCGAATGACGACAGAACAGAGCGTTGCAACTATCGCACTCGCCGTATCACGCTCGATCGGGGACCGTTACGTGAAAACGTCGAGCGCGAGACGGGGCGAGCGGGCCGATATAACGACGGCAACGCCCGAGCACGGCCGAATGCCGAGTGCCGAGACGACGACACACGAGCGGGGGACGAGGGGGTGCGCCACTTATCGCCGCGAGCTGGCAACGCCGCGCGGGGTGGGAGCGCCCCGCGCCGCATCCACTCACCGTCGCCGGCTTGCCAGTGTTACCTTTGGCGGCCGAACACGCGGTTGTCCGCCGTCAGTGACGTCGGTGTCGACTCTCGCGAACGCACGTCAATAATGTTTCGGTGATTTCAAAGTCTGACTTTGGTGTAAACGATAACCGTATTTAGGCCATTCACCAAAAACAGGAACACAGTGAAAAATAAAAATCTCATCACGCAGGATTTGGATTGTTTGAAAAGTTTTGCGACTTTTGTGGATTTTGGACAACAAAACAGTGCAGTGAACCACCAAAAAGGATTGCATTTATGTGATAAAATTGGATAATAAAGAGAAAAAAAACTGAGTGATTCTCCAAAGGATTTGTGCCCCGTGACAGTGCTAACTCAAGTAAATAAAGTGTTTATAAAAAAATTCATGGTGTTTATAGAAGTTTTGCAAGTTTACAAAAATTGCTCGACGTTGTATTGTTATTGGAAAATATTCTTGACATGTCATCATGTGTCAACTTAATTATAAAATATGTTTAACTGAAAGAATCCATAAAACTTGTCTAAAACTGAACTATAGACACACACCACCTGTCGTAAAATAGAGCGCACGTTGGATTTTGCCACAGCTGATCGTATGACGGGACTCACGAACGAAGCGTTCATCGTAACGTACACGAAAAAGGGTTGAAACTGAAAACCCGAAGACAAAAACCACGAAATGATTTTTTCTAAGTGCATAAAATAATAATAAATTCAGAATCGTGGGAAAAGTTATCGGAATTTTTCAGCGAGCGTGTCCATCGGAATACCTGAATAAAGGTGTATGAATTATGTAAAGTGCCACGACTCGATGAACGTTTCGATTGTTGACGTGCTGGCTGGAGCGAAATTTACGGCGCTTAGCGCGATAAAAAAAGTACGACTGACTGACACGTACGCTATTGGGGCGTTCAGAAAATTTTCGCTCGAAGATTTACGATAAATTAAACCCGAATTATTTTCGAGGACTTTTCAAATGACTAATTGGCTTCAAAAATAAAATTGAGAGTTGATGGGAGTTAAAATTGAGGCTACAACGAGGTGCATCGTGTTTCAGAGGGTGTCCCTTGGCCGACAGGACGGCGAACTCTACTGGCACGGTCGGCTACGCGGGTTCCGCCAACTTTGGTGCCGCTGTGGACAAGCACAACCCTCTGCAAGCGAATATAGGATACAGGGTCAACGCCCCTAGGTGAGTGAAGCCTTTTTGGTGCGTTGATTTACTTTGAGTGAACAAGGTGTTACGGCTGTTTTTAAGACTACTTATAAATTTACTGACAAGAAAGAATTTTAAGTCACCTAACAGTTCGACGGTGGTCGAAAACATAAGACCTTGATCTCGTGGCTTTTATTGTAAGGCATGACAGACATTAGTTTTGCCTTGAAAATTTCCTAGATAGTAATTTTGTACCTAAGCTGCGCCTGACAGTTTAAATTAGCAATGAAACGTCAATAACCATGACAAGTTGACAACCCATCAGTCCGAAAAGAAACACTAAGTGAATAGTTAACAATACGTTAAGTTTCGCTATAATAGATACTCCTCGTCTGTAGAATAACCAGGAAGATATCTAGGCAAACAACATTATTGTAGCAGTTAAAATATTTTTTTCCTTCTTGTATAACAAAGTACACAAATATGTATGTAGAGGACGCGCGTCTTCGCTTTATCAGTTACCAAAACTTCACACTTACCTACGTACCAACTTGTTTTTATCTTATCCGGAACAAGTTTGTTTACATTTCCAACAAAACGCTGAAACGTGACTCGCTTACCTGTGCCACCTTATCGTAGTTAACAGGCAATAAAATCGAAAATATACCGTCTACGTAAATACCTCAAGCGCCAGTGTGGACATGCTAAAATAAAATAAGTCAAAAAATGTGACCAGCGAAAAAATAAAAAGAGCAATTAAATGAGCTTATTTAAATCACTTACAGCCCGACAAATGAAATGCTGATTGGCTTAAATGTACACAAGCAAAGTGTGACATTGTCGATCGCGCATCGTTGCAATTATAAATAAAATGTATGCTCTTCCATTCACACTCACATAAGAAGAGAACACTCGTACACGCGCGGAACACTCACACCAGCGACCGCACGCACACAGTGATGGCTCACTCACACCAACACGCGATGGGAATGCACGCGGGGCGGTGCGGTGACTGCACTTGGCGCTTACAATAAACACAAACAAACAAAACGTTATAAACTAGCAAAACATAACTGAACGCTTCGCATACTTACATTGGTCATAAATTACTCTAAATAAACGACTATATTTTTATATTTATTGGAATTAAAATATGAAAAGTTCAAACGTACTCTATTAAAAATTCGTGATTATTATCACCGACAACTTTTCTATTACAAAAAATCGAGCAGGTGCTAAGTCGCTCAACGGCTTTGTTTTGTAGTCACCTTTACAAACGACATATTGTTGATGGCTGCCTGCCTCTATACAAAACCAATAAGTAAATAATAATAAAGCGACCCAGCAACGAGATTGTGTGAACAGTGAACAGGAAGTCTATGTTAAGGGTAGCAAAATTGTGAGACATTTTAACTGAATTTTGTAATGTTATAATGATGAAGTATAAAGTGATTAAGTTTCACTGATAGGTAGTTTAACGCTAACGAGATGTAGATCATGATTTGTAACAGTTCGTAAGTGATCGTGGGAAAAAACGTCAGTGCTGAACGGGCGAGGCGGTTGGGGGCGGATGCGTTCACTGATTCCACCGTGCAATTGAAAATGGACGTAAGAACACACGAGCTTCATACACCCCCATTGCTTATCTCCTTTAGAAAGGAATGCTTAGCACCACGTGCCCAATAGAGTCGACCGGATTCTTTGTGTTTTTTTCTTTCGGGCATTTGATTCCTCAACAGCCACGACAATAAAAGGAAGGTAGATGTGAGTTTACATCTGTGTGAACTATGGGATGGGAACGTGATGTTGGTCGAATAAAGCAAAGATTTTACTATCTAATCTTCAATTAAGATTAGATAGTAAATTTAAAATAAAAAAAATTCAATTAAGATCAAAAATGTTCAATATTGTATATGATTTTACAAAAGAGTTAACTCATTCAAAAATAACTTAATTTTAAACTGTTATTCAGTGTTTCGGTTCAGTATCACCAGAAACAAACAAATTATTATCAGCGTCGCCGTAATAAAGCCCCATATTGACGTGACCGGGCCCACTTACCCCAAGCGGGCGACGGCCCGACCCTTCGCTTATTGTACCGTATTTACCCCGGAACGCTCCTCCATTTATAACCCTCGGAATCCGCTCCTTGAACCATGATTCATTCTCCCGAGTCCCCAACCCGGCATCAATTGACAAGAATGAGACAGAAATCGAATTCCATATTCCAAAATTGACACTTTTAGATATTGTAATTGAATATGAAGTGGTTTCTCACTTAATCTTATTAAAAAGTAATTTAGATCTACATGATTTCAATGGGCTCTATAACATAAAAGAGATGATAATGTATTGCAATCTTCCAATCGTACGACCGACTTCGTGTTCCGAATATGAACGAAGACCGAGGAGTATAATTAATTTCAAATTACCGTACGTCATTTGTTTGTAAACAACATGACTCGATCAAGTGCACAAGATACGTTGATACCAATTCATGCCTACGAAGACACAAGATAAAAACAAACGCTAAGAAAGTTGGTTTAATCAGTAATTAAACCTTAACACAGTCTGTCGCATTTACTCAATACGTCAATAGTTAATGCCAGCAATGTGCGCGCAAGCCACAATGTGAAGTGGTATTTAACAGGGGTGACCAACTGGCGTCGAAACAGGGGCTCGCTACGGCTTCACACCGCCATGATAGTAATCTATACGCGCCTCACAATTAATGCCTTATTTAACACTCCACTTATATAAAAAATCATGTTAAATGAATGAACGATATTAATCAAGTCGTAAAATTAAAACTGAAAACAGTGAGGCATAACTAGAAAGAAAAACTTTATTCGTATCAACAAACTGAGTAATATTGACCATACACACAACACACAAAACAAAGAAAAAAGTTAAACATTACATAAAATTTAATAAGAAAGTACTACGAAATTATCCAGACTCGAGCTTATGCCAACCTAAATGGTCAACGCAGTTGAACTGGAGTTTTGAATGTTATTAAAGAAAAAGCTGTAGTAAAACAAATGCTCTTTAAATTGTTTTCTTGCAATTGGATTCAATACGTGATTATGGCCACTGCCAATTAACTAGGAATCCGACACGTCTGCGCGCAACGATCTAAAATTAACTGCAGCCTATGTATCAAAATACCTACGCGTTACTCACACATCTCTCAATACTATGCCAAACACCTTCTAGTTTCCCGAAATAGCGACATAGCCACTAATTCATATTGATTTATCTAAACTAAACTGTGTTGAAGAAAAGTACGCCAACATTTACGAAATATTGCCAACTACAAAAGTATGTCGCAAAACTCCAGATAAATTAAAGCCCCTCAGAGTACTTTTAAAACCGGACGAATCGTCACACTGCTCTTGCAAAACGTTATATAAAAAAATGAGTTCCGAGAATTGTCTCAAAAGAAATGGCCCAGACGACCGAGCCGCTCACATTCAAGATCCCAAATATTTTGAGCAGACCGTAAGTGATTATTCGGATGTGGTACCACTTAACAAAAAGTGCACCAGGATACTGAACTGAACACGTATTTTTTTGTCGACTACACATTTTGGTCGGCAAAAGAAAAAAGCCAGACAAAACTATAAAAAGAAGTGTAAGGTCGAGCCGAGTTTACCTAAGGAAGGACCCTTGTAAATCATCTGCAGCCTCGATGAATAGACCCAGCGACTTGAGCGCTGTTGACTCGTGTGTTTATTGGTTATCGCTCATTCCAATGATGCCACTAAGTATCTGTTAAGCTATTTACAAGAATACTTAGGTAGGAGTTGTGGAAAACCAACAATGCTGGCCTGCTGCGATTTATAGTTAACGTAATAACTTATTTAGTGACTAATTAACTCACCTCGCCAACTTATCACCTACACTCAAACAAAAATATCGTGTTTGATGACATGCTTGACAATTTTTATACCCCGGTTTGCGTGTATGTGTTTGCGAATTCATTAGAATAATTTTATAACAGGAACACAAAGAGGCAATACTGTTGTGCACTACTACACAGAGATGCGGTGTAACAATGGGTAGCCCGTGCGAGTGTTTGTCGCGCATTTGTCGGGAATTATTAGGAAGGGCTCCGGGAAGGCTCGGGAATTCGCCCCAAAAGCAGTTCACATGAATCGAGCTCCCACTCCGGCTCTTTACAAAAAATCAAACACATCCCGAGAGAAACACAGGGGTAACAACGCGTCACTATACGTCCATATTGATTTTTTCTCTCATTGTTCGTAAAATAATAAAATCTCTGCATGTATTAAAAAAAGATCTTACCGACGATAGAATTTGGGTTGAATATTGAATCTAAGTTTATTAATAATCGAAGCGTTAACGTGTGGAATGTTCGGCTCTGCAAGGCCGCTTGCAATAGAAACTACTCGTATTGTGAGTGAAATAAAGTTAGCTGGACCGATTTCACATTTTAATAAGTACGTATGTACGTTCTTGGCGTGGTTTTGTTGGTTTTGAGAATAACGTATGTAGACTGAAATCATTTTCATGGGTTTCTTTTATAATTTGTATGGCTATATCTTATGTCAGTTATTTTGTTTGTTAATCAGCGGCTATGGGTGCGCCGGCGGTTCGGGCGCGATGAGCGGCGGGGGCGAGAACGCGCAGTTCGGCGCCACCGCCGCAATGGTCGCCGCGGCCACCACGGCCGCGATGCAGGACTCGCAGCCATTCTCGCAGGTAACAACACCCTTCGGCTAAAATAAATCAAACATTCGCTACAGCTACACACAACCCAAAAGACAGACAAGTTTTTTGTTCATATTCTCAAGACAATCTATTTTATAGAAATGTTTCTGAATTCCAGATGCAAAACATGAGTATGGGAAACCCCCAGTATAATGCGATGAACGGCTACAGTCAGCAGCGCACCCACAATCCCGGTATGACTGGGATGGGTATGGGCGGTAACGGCGGTATGAACGGCATGACTGGCATGGGCCAGATGGGCAACGCCGGCATGAACGGCATGAACCCGATGGCACAAATGGCCAATATGGGAATGCACGCTAACATGATGTCCTCACAAATGGGACCTGGGCAGATGGCCGGTTCGGCGAAGATGGGGCCCCAGTATCAAAGGCGGCACACGCCCTATCCCCAGGGACCGATGCTGATGAACCAGCGTAAGACGCAATACATGGCGGGTCAGCCTACGTTTGGACCTGGTCAGTATCCCGCGGGATATGGAGGCCGGCCGGGTTTCCAGGGGCAATATCCCCCTCAGCAGCCGCTGGGACCGAGTGGGAATTTCGGACCGGGAATGAGAGGAGGCATGAGACAGACGACGCCGCCTTACTCTAACCAAGGACAGTACTTCAACGGTGGTGTTCCTAACCAATTCCCGCAGCACCAAGGTGGCAACAATCAGTACGGGCAGTACAGTGGCCAGTTTGCTCAGGAAGTGGCGATGAGGACTAACATGAGCTATCAGCACAGTCCTGTCCCTGGGAACCCCACGCCTCCTTTAACGCCAGCCAGCAGTATGCCGCCATACATAAGCCCGAACTCAGCTGGTGAAGCAAAGCCCCACTTTAACGAGCTCAAACCACCGATGGGCATGCAAAGTACGTATAGAAATATACCATATCATATAATTTAATGGCATTATTGTTTGTAAAGTTAAAACGTGTGCTAACGCAGTGTTTTTGATTTCAGATGATGAGCTCCGGTTAACATTCCCTGTAAGAGATGGTATTATATTACCACCATTTAGATTAGAACATAATTTAGCAGTTAGCAATCATGTATTCCAATTAAAAGCCACGGTCCATTCAACGTTAATATGGAGGTAAATATCACATGCATTCCATATCTATTACCATTTCCATTACAAGAGAATTGTATTTTTGAGCCGGACTCATTATATTCACATTTCAGATCGGACCTTGAGTTACAATTAAAATGCTTCCACCACGAAGATAGGCAGATGAACACGAACTGGCCGGCGAGTGTTCAAGTCTCTGTCAACGCAACACCTTTAGTTATAGATAGAGGAGAGAACAAAACATCACACAAACCACTGTACCTGAAAGAAGTCTGCCAACCTGGCAGAAACACGATACAGATCACCGTGTCCGCCTGCTGTTGTGTAAGTGTCTTCATTATTTAAAACCGAGCAAACATTTACCTTTTATTCTTGAAACACTTGTGACAATATGGTCCCAGTCTAAAAGTTGTCATAACACACCTATTCATTAAAGACCTTGCCGAAATATGTTGCGAATAATTTGGAAACGGATGTTAATTTAGGTATTTTCTTTCAGTCGCATCTGTTCGTATTACAATTAGTCCACCGGCCGAGCGTGAGGAGTGTACTGCAAGGCCTATTACGGAAACGGCTGCTAACTGCAGACCACTGCATCGCTAAAATTAAGATGAACTTCAACCAATCGCCAGCTAACACCAACAACGTCTCCAATAACCCCAACGACAGGGACAGCGTAGAACAAACGGCTTTAAAAGTTTCGTTAAAATGTCCAATAACGTTCAAGAAGATTACTCTACCTGCGCGAGGGCACGAATGCAAACACATACAGTGTTTCGACCTGGAGTCGTATCTACAACTCAATTGTGAAAGAGGGTCGTGGAGATGTCCTGTTTGCAAGTAAGTATAATATGAATATTATTTTTGATGGTTAATAATTCTGAGCAATTTTCACAGCAAAATTTAATATTAAGCATGAATAAAATTAACAAACGATATCCTTGATTTCCAGTAAACCAGCGCAGCTAGAAGGTCTAGAGGTTGACCAGTACATGTGGGGGATCCTCAATACTGCAAACAATTCAGATGTCGATGAGGTCACCATTGACGGCGGAGCGAATTGGAAGCCAGCTAAAAGCCCGACTGGAATAAAGGTAAGAACAAATCCCAATCCCTGACAATGATGTAGCTTTGTAGGGGTGAAAATCAACTTTTTTATGAGGCAGATATGCCGCCAGGGCAATTTGGGAAGTCAAAATGTATACCTATTAACCCTAAATGATACTGCATTCAAATCAATAATTTATTTCAAAAGGTTTAACATGACCAAAAAGAGAGTATAGTAGTTCCACTCCTCGATATCTAATACAGGTTTACTTATTCGTTCTTTACTCTCAGGAGGAAGACAGCAATGACAACAGCGTCGGTAAACGGGGTAAAGCGGTGTCACCGGGTTCAATGAACATGCCTACCATGAACAACTGGGATCAAGCTTTATCGCCTTACCTGCCTCCAGACATGAACACGATCGCCAGTGGCTCGATGATCTCCTCTTATAACCAGAGCACGCAGAACAGGAATGCCAACGGCAATCCGAACTATGACTTCGGGATGAGCAACGGTCCTGGAAGCAACGAGTACGCTGGCAACGGCCCGCTTTCGCATTTGAATGACAGCGTGAATTCGCTGGACCCATTGAATGCGATGGAAAAGAGTTTGAATGATCAGGTAAGTTATTTCGATTATGAAACAGTTTTCTGTAACCGAATATGTACATTAAATCGCAAAATGTGTATTCCCCTCATATAACAGCAGAATAAAATTAATTTATCTGCCACATTGTAAATTTTAAACCGATAGGGGCTAGGGCACTCCTTTACCGTAGTTTGGTTTGTGTATAGTGCCATGATTATTGCCTACGAATATTGCTTCTAGTTGCAACCATTCCCCTCGTTCTTGCTGTTGAATGTCTTTGTTTGACTATAACTTCGAGCCAGCTCATGAAACGCTAGACTACTCCTTTTGGAGGGAATGGGAATACTCATACGCTGCACTACCCAGTGTTCGGTGCTGACGAAGTATCTACTAAAAAAACAGTAACATGACTCCCAACCTTACTTTACAGATGCCACATACGCCACACACGCCACATACTCCCGGCTCAGCGCACACGCCTGGAGGCGGCGGAGGCGCTCACACACCCGGCTCATCGCACACACCAGGCCCGCCATCAGTCGGCCACTCCCTCACCGACGTGGACATACCGTCGGACTTGAACTTCGATCCCGCGGCGGTCATCGACGGCGAGGGCACGGAAAATCTCAATGTAAGTTTCATAAAATTTAGGTTTGGAGAAGGCACATGATGAGTTTGATGAGCAAGCTGATTGGAAAGAGAAAGCAGCGTGGCAACCTGGAAATCGAATATCATCATCGGATTCGGAGTCTGAAGTAACTTGCAATCTCTTTGTTGAAAAAAGTGTAGTTTTACTTATATGTTATTGTAAAGGGAACTATAAATATTAGAATTTGATCCCCAAGAATCACCACAAATTCTGACCTAGCAGGTTTTCACGGCCAGCATCCATCTTATTGCATGGCGTTAGCATTATGGAATTGTGAATGTACTTCGTTTTAAAACAAAAATGTATACCCTTATTATAAAACCGAGGAGCCCAATTTAATCACAAGCCGTTTATAATTTAACACTACCTCCAATCCAATTAATGAGAAGAGTGGCGACTTAATACCCAAGCCTTGAACTAGAATGTTATCATTATCATCAGTCGTTTCCTCAATGCTAAGGATCGTGTCATCATGTCCTATTCTTGCTGACCAGACTACTTCATTAGGCTTCTATCACCCGCCTAATCTATGGCATTGTGTACAAAAAAATATAATGTGGTTATCTACTTCCAGCTACTGCCGGAAACAAGTGTGGACCCGATGGAGTTGTTGTCGTACTTGGATGCGCCGGCGCTTGGCGAGCTCCTCGCCACGCCTCCGTCCTCCTCCTCCTCCGCGGGCTCGCACCCTCCCCGCGTGCCTTCCTCCGACGACCTCCTGGCGCTCTTCGAGTGAACACCCACACTACTAGGACCCACCGAGCACGAACACTGATCTAACGGGATTACTGCGGGAGAAACCACGCTCTCAGTCCATGCTAAAAAGTATTAAGGTCCCAGGTTTTGCGATCTGAGAATTAAAGGCGTTAGCAAGGAGTGATAAAGTAGGTTGATTGTTACCTGGAACGGGTTAGAAGGAAAATGCAATTGGACTTATAACCTCGCTAGATCCTACCATGGTAAACAATTTGATTGTGACACCATAAGATGCCTAATGCGACAAGAGTTGTTGTTGGGTGTTGAGGGTAGGAAACTTATCCTAATGTAGCAGTTGTGTTTTCGATCAGAAATTGTATACTACTAGAATAAGGTGCAGCTCGTTATGGCAGGATTTCAGTGTTTCGGAGTTCGCCTAGTGTGGCGTTGAATTTACTCGCATTCAAGCCAGCGAAGCCCGACATTGTGATACTAGGTTTTAGTCCTTTCTCCATTCGTGAAAATGTTGTATGTCGCAAAACGTTGTCAATTTGCTTATCTAATTGCAAAGTTAGCGAGACTATCAATAAATTCAGTTTCTAGTAGATGTGCAACAAGTTCATGGGCATATTTGAAGCGATTGTCTGAAAGCATTGACTGGAGTCTGCTATATCCAACATAGTCACCACGGTAGCATCGGTTGTTGAAACAATGATGCTGGAGATCGTTTAGTATATAGGTAAAGTATGTGAGGCGAGGCGTGGCCATAGACACTTCGGTGTTTGAATGTATTATAGTTCCTCGCACCGCCGCACTATCGGTGGCGCATTTGAGCTCCTTATATTCTAAACTCTAGCATAAAGTGTAACACAAATTTTCATTAATACTTAATTCAACTTATTCGATGCGACATACATAATTGTAATCGTTAAGACTTTATAATTTGTGACCATAATTTGTGGATAGTTGAGGATGTAAATAGGAAGTTACGTGCTAGCTGTTTTGGTCTGGGGGGCCGCGCGGAGCGGCAGTGTACATATAGCGTAGGGTCCACTCCGCCGAGAGGCATTCTGAATCTTATAGTTCCTATTGGATGCGGGCGAACTATAACGTTCAATTGCCATTTACTGTAAAGTATTCCTTGAAGTTTTTCGCATATTCTGCATTTTTTAAACGATAAGATAATACGATAGGATTTGTGAGTATAGCGCTACTCGCTTATTGGGTGATATATGAGTTGTTTGAAATCAACAAATAAATGGTAACAAATTAGTTACAAAACTATATTGTAAATGTGAGTGCAAAAATGAACTCTGTTAAATTATTTTGCGTTATGTGAATCGAAGAATGATAGAAATATATTTTAATTTCTATATAAATTGAACTGTATTATTTGTAAATATGAATCTAGTTAAGAATATTATATTACCTAGTTATACTTAGGACAACATGGCAGACACTTATATGACGGCCAGTTTAGTATAGTATTACTAAATTTAAAAAAAAATCTACACATGGTTTTACATGTACATACGAAATACCATATGTATAAAGAAACAAGCGTTCAGAGTGCAAATACTACACGTGCCTTCTGTGTGACACTCCAAGGCATCCTCGCACCGACTTGACACCGTGCTGTGCTCTGACACGCGCCCACACACATACAAACACCAACCGACCGGCATCCCGTGCCGACACCTTAGTAAATATTCCCTGATCTATGCTCATCTAAGTTTTATTCGACCCCTAATCGACTTCAACGTAGCAATATCCTATATCTAAATAGAAAAGCAATAATGAATTCTAATGACATTCTAAATGGTATTGTCAAGTTATATAGTTTTATTATGTATACTTAAAGACGTATTGAATGATAAAATTGAGATGAGCATGGTTGACAAGATCTTGTTTCACGTATTTTCAAATGTTTATTTGTGCTTGGGCGCCGTGGCGCTGAAGCAGCGCAGGCGCGGGCCTAAATCGCGCGATATTTCTAAATGGAATTAAGTTCCCATAAAATATTCAAGTCCATAATTAATTTAGATGTCAATTTTCAGAGATAACTTACTATTAGTAAATTTTTGATGAGACAGTTAATAAATATCTTAGAGTTTATATGTAAATCTGTCAATCCTTTCACTAACTTATGTAAAAATTGGTGATTTGCGCATCTTTACTTCATGCTATGAATATGGACGCCTCTTAGAGTTAGTCATCTATTACGGAAAACAATAAAATTAGTATTATATACACAGCTGTGGTCAACTACTCACACACAAAGGAGCTCTACTAAACTTACTTAACTTAATTGTTACATTAAATCTTAATAGTCATTGACAAGAGCAAATATTTGATGGCAATTTTGTATGGCTAGTTGATCACCACTTTGAGAATTAATGCATACTTTTAAGGGACCTTCAATTCCAGTTAGCTAGTTCTATTTATTGTAGTGAATACTGCTGTTGGGTGGATCATTACAAGGATTTTTGTGCGACCAAA
The DNA here is from genome assembly GCA_905163555.1 of Notocelia uddmanniana. Classification (NCBI taxonomy): domain Eukaryota; kingdom Metazoa; phylum Arthropoda; class Insecta; order Lepidoptera; family Tortricidae; genus Notocelia; species Notocelia uddmanniana. Next base: position 12,621,507 of record LR991059.1, on the reverse strand, counting down.
TAGCACTTTTTTTACACATTTACCTATTTTAGGTGATTAAATAACGAATTTCTTTGTATAAAATGGAAAATATCACAAAAAATGTATAGCATATCACATTTAAAAGGCAAGAAACCAGTTGAATGATCCACCCTAACAAGTAAATAATTACAATATATTTTGTTGAATATTGTAACGAACAGCTGTGGAGTAGTAGATTTTGTGCTCTTGTACAAATGTAAGATGCAACATTTGGAAATAAGTGAAAGAAGATTTCTAAATAAGGTATTATGCAACCCATGACTCTAAGTTCATGCAAAGCCAAACTGTACTGTAGTTATACATTTTGAATTTAATGTGAACATTTTAGCAATCAGATTGAACCCACTGAAATTCATTTTGAAATGTGTAAAATGAAAAACATAACATTTTTATGTTATTGAAAATAAAATGAATCTAAAAATTATGTGTAATAATTTATTTATCTGCAACTTACCTGAATACCTACTTTTTATACGAGTATCACGTAGGAAGTGTAGGAAAGTCAGTCGAACAGATAGCCCATTAAGTACTGGTTTTATAGCAATCTCGTAAATAATAGCTAGGTATTATCATTACATTAAGAACGCGAATTTAACAATATGGAACCAACCTCAGAACATAAAGAAAGGAACCAAAGATGTTTTCTTATAAAACATCATTGTATGGAATGCGTCAATTTCAAAATAGAAGACATACGTCACAGATTACAATATATTCCCTAACGTTGTTAAACTGTGCATACGTCTAGCTTCCGAATAAGATACAATACGAACAAGAAGTTTCTAATAAGTAAGCAAGATTTAAAACGTCTATTTACTACTTACATGTTCCCAACTACAATTTGTATGTTCTGCATAGGAGGATATGGCTTCATCAGGGCCTGATTTTGCAGTCAAATTACCATTAAAAAAGATGATTAGATAAGACTAGAAGATACGAATACTATAATATTAATTAAAATAATTAAGGTCAAGCGAATGGAAACTTAACTATAAAATTTTGAATTCTAATTTGACATTTATGACAGCATCTGGTCTGAACAAATGAATGAATTCTGAGGAATTAATTGAATGTAATTCAAAACATTATGTTGGTAGCTTGTAAAAAGTAAAAAAAATACGACAGTTGAAATTCTTATTCTACTCAACAATAGATGGCGCTGTATATAGTTTGTACGTTAGTTAAGTGTAAACCTTTATATCCAAAATAATTTAAATAATTCAGGAGGGCTACCGCGAAGATTACCATTCTGTACTTTTATTTTGTTATAACCGACTACCATGATAACACAACGAGAGTTTTATGATCGATCACAGTCAGAGTCGACAAAACAAATTACACGGATTATCTAGTATGGCACACAACACAATCTTTAGGCAGTAATAAGTAGAAGCTTGTTTTTGTTACAATTGACACAAGATGTAATTTCGATCGGTTTTATAAGTCGCAATTTGCGACTGAAATGATTTTATCTGCCCAGCCAGCACGATAGGTTTTAGTTTTAAGTCATGTTTCACGTGACGTTTAGGGTTAGGGCAAGATGAGCCGTAAAACATGACCATAAAACCTATCGTGCTAGCAGGGCCAATTGGACTGTTTACCTATATTATGTTAAGATTTAAAAAGTTCATACTTCGTACATTATGTGCTTTAAAATAATAATTTAAAAGTGCGACAACCTTTCATTTCAATATTAAGAACACGAGAAACGGGATAAACCTGTCTGATACCTAATTAGAATCTCGAGTTCACCATAAGGTGCTCGGAGAAACCAATTCTGAGAAAATATTAAGAGCCAGTTCCACTGTGGGACTCAGGACCAACAAGTTATTACCTGGGCTATTTATGTAACAAAATAAAACAGAGCAGATACCACAGTCCACTAAAAGCGAGAGATCGAGCTTTGCTTGTACAACGAAAGTATGCGTACTTGCGAGTTGCGTAGACCGTTAATGTTGCCAGTGTTTAAAGCAGTATTCCACAAACAAATGCGTTCTACGCACCTATCAATTTGTAAAACTGCATTTACACATTCGAACGAATAGCGAGGCGAATAACGAATAGCATGTGTAAACAGTACATTCGCCTCGCGATTCGTGCATTCGCGTTGGGAGCGGTTTTTCGGACGCGAATCAAAGGGCACAAATAGCGAACACGAATTCAGTGTTCACACATTCGCCATCGCCCGATCCAAAACGACGTGTAGACAAAACGTAGTGGATTGAAGTGCGAATTTTAGACATAAATGTTATTTTTATCAACAGAAAGAACTCATTTGGATGATGTAGCGCGCATGCCGCAATTATTCTCACGTCCTCCATATTCGTGTGCGAATAAACCCACGAATGTGTGAACAGTAGTTCACGACGGCATTCGTACATAAATGTTTCGTCGAATGACGAGGCGAATAGCGAACACGACAGTGTAAATCTAGTGTCACAACAATCGCCTTGAAAGCACAGACTAGTAAGGGTTCAGACCGCCAACTCACGAACCAAAAGTACTGTTCACACATTCGTGGGTTTATTCGCACACGAATATGGAGGACGTGAGAATAATTGCGGCATGCGCGCTACATCATCCAAATGAGTTCTTTCTGTTGATAAAAATAACATTTATGTCTAAAATTCGCACTTCAATCCACTACGTTTTGTCTACACGTCGTTTTGGATCGGGCGATGGCGAATGTGTGAACACTGAATTCGTGTTCGCTATTTGTGCCCTTTGATTCGCGTCCGAAAAACCGCTCCCAACGCGAATGCACGAATCGCGAGGCGAATGTACTGTTTACACATGCTATTCGTTATTCGCCTCGCTATTCGTTCGAATGTGTAAATGCAGTTTTACAAATTGATAGGTGCGTAGAACGCATTTGTTTGTGGAATACTGCTTTAAACACTGGCAACATTAACGGTCTACGCAACTCGCAAGTACGCATACTTTCGTTGTACAAGCAAAGCTCGATCTCTCGCTTTTAGTGGACTGTGGTATCTGCTCTGTTTTATTTTGTTACATAAATAGCCCAGGTAATAACTTGTTGGTCCTGAGTCCCACAGTGGAACTGGCTCTTAATATTTTCTCAGAATTGGTTTCTCCGAGCACCTTATGGTGAACTCGAGATTCTAATTAGGTATCAGACAGGTTTATCCCGTTTCTCGTGTTCTTAATATTGAAATGAAAGGTTGTCGCACTTTTAAATTATTATTTTAAAGCACATAATGTACGAAGTATGAACTTTTTAAATCTTAACATAATATAGGTAAACAGTCCAATTGGCCCTGCTAGCACGATAGGTTTTATGGTCATGTTTTACGGCTCATCTTGCCCTAACCCTAAACGTCACGTGAAACATGACTTAAAACCTGTTTGTGACACGCTTAAACTGGTTGTTTATGGTAAGCCGCCAGCGACAAGTTCGCTTGGTGGAACGCGTCTAGGATCGTGCTTATTTTAAGAGTTATAGACGAGGCTTACAAATACTGACGTATTTAAATCTACACAAGTATGGATGTAACACGAATATTTGCATATTTCCTTCAGACTTCACTTCGTAACTACAAAATATTATGTTATACGTTTGCATAAGTATCTTGTAATCTGTTATTATCAATAAACTTAATAATGTCTATGTCTATCCAGCAATTCAAGAAAATTTATTAGCTGGCAACACTACACACGCGCGCGCGCAGCGATGAAGCCTTCGCACGCACACATACAACCTGTAGTAAACACGTGCACTGTAGCTGTAGTATGCCAAAGCAAAGACAGTCGATTCGTTCGATTAGTGGTTTAGTGGCCGGGTCCAAGGCAGGTAACGTGCGGTGTCTGTACTCACCGACCGGTAGAACGACAACGATCGAACGAAACGCCTCCAATAACGAACAATATCGTATTGTATACGTAAACAAACTATAGTAATGATTCTATAAAAACGTACAGTGTCGTGTGTGTTACAATTAAGCAGGTATGTTTATTGTTTTAGATTGAGTGCATAGCGGTATCACAAAACCAGAATTATGGTATCGATGCAATCGCCAAAAGTATAGTTCCTTTATCGGACTACTTACGTGTAAATATTGTTAAAATTTATGATTACCTATTAAATTTAGGTTAATATTTTGTACCTACGAAGTGTTAAGAGGGACTGACTACATTACGTGTTATGGTTGAATTTGACATTACTTGCGGTATGTTTATCGAAAACAGGTTGAGCTTGCTTCTCACTCAGACTCTTAAAGCTACGTATTATTATTAGAGCCTGCAGTTATTTTGGTACGGTTATTATGAATAAATACTTGGGTCGTTCATTGATAACCTGAAATCACTTCGGTCGTGTAACTCTACACTACATAAAAGCAATTATGCATGTTTTAATATCACGTCATCGAATCCAGTTAAACCATGTCCCCGTAGACTTGTTTAATATTCAAGAGATTCATAAATACAGTTATGTACCTACGTACATATAAATATGTATTGGGAAGTGGTTACGTTTTTTTTTTGTTTATTGTGTACCTAAAGAAATTGCAGTGTACGGCATGGGTCAAAGTTCAACAAAGTCGGGGCACCGGCACGGGAAGTAGATTACTGGAAAATACACTACTTGAATCTTTAAAATTAATTTCAATATTGACTAGAATTTAAAATGTACCTACATATACACGTGTACTTAGTTTACCTACAACCTGTATCTAAGAATGTAGAGCTCACCGAAAGATCAACATGGCTGATACCTAACATACCTACCTAGGTTAGTGCTTAAGTACTTACCTACGAGTACATGCCTATATTAGGTCCTACTAATCCTACTATCCGCATCCTAGATATCCGCAGCAGAACCAAGGTGACCGAATATAGCCCTTCGAATCGCTAAACTTATGTGGCAGTGGGCGGGACACATAGCACGTACGAGTAGAACCGATGGGCGTTGGGGCGGAAAGGTTCTCGAGTGGCGACCACGTACCCCCACACGGTGGACTGATGGCCTGGTAAGGCTCGCGGGTGTCCGCTGGATGCGGGTGGCGCAGGACCGGTCATTGAGGAAGTCTTTAGGGGAGGCCAATGTCCAGCAGTGGACGTCTTTCGGCTGACATGATGAATCCTACTATTCCTATTAAATCAATAGGTATGCAACTACTTTCTATCTGGTCTTTCCAGCGCACAGATAGGATATATTAGTTATCTTCCAGTCCTTTAGAGGACTAAACCTACATATAGGAACCGGTATACCATGTTCCCATGTACGAACACATCCCAGCCACTACTAGATAAAGCTTATTTTATCTAATAATATATAGTAGTTAGCGTTAATATCGATTTACCCAAAAACTAAAGCTAATAGGCATGGTGTTTTGTGTAAATCTTGATAAGGCCACCTCAGGTATGTCGAAATAAACAGGTACCTACCTTAAGGGCTGGGTCTCTTATCATTCTAACGGATGTATGACAGAGACAAAACAGAACAAAAAATCTTTTGTCATTTTCGAAACAGAGGTGACTCAGGTGGTTCTCTGCTCTCTACCTTTATTTTATTGACACTTAGGTACATGACATAGCTATTTGTCTATATATTTAAAATACAAAGGTAGGTGTCTGTCTCAGTTCTCTTGATCGGCCAAATTGGGAAGCAGTGCTAGCAAAGATTAATATTATAGTTCATTTGCTACTCTTACAGCGATTTATGCTAGGATAGCATACGCTACGCTACCTATCAGTCAGGATACGCTGTGTTTGAGAGTGAGGGACCTGCATGTGCATATGTTTCTATCTGTCAACAAATCGAATCCTCAAGTAAATAAAGGGTTGGCAACCTCAAGTAAATACTGGCATAAGAAACAATCTATTTTTGCTTCTGACCACCTACGTTCATATTGATAAAGATCACATTTATTTTGCTACGGTTTTTATCGACATATATTTGTGATTCGATTACACGTGTACATCCTATAAGTATTTTCTATTACATAATGATCTCCTTTGCATACTTGTCTAAGTACTAAATCTTGCTATAAGCCTCGACTTTATGAAAAAAACAGGTAGACTAGACATTTTCTAGGCAATTATAAAGTATAAACATATGTTTTATTTAATGAAACATTATTTAATTAAACATTTCCTAATCATCAACATCAGCCTATATACGTCCCACTGATGGGCACAGGCCCCCTTCATGTCCTTACGATGTTCAACTTCACCAACAGGACGGCTAGCATAACTTGGCGCGCGAGCTATCTCACGCGCGAGATAGACTATCCGCCTCTTTCTAATTGGTACACACAGAAAGAGACGGAGTGTCTAGAGTGTCGCGCCAAGTTGTGCTAGCCGGGCAGGCTAACCATCAGGCTAACGACAAATATAGTTTCGAAAAACTCTTTGGTACTGAGTGCCGCTTTGCGAATCTTAACAACCCTTACAATTACCATTAAGAACGGCGTATACACCGTGTATTATTTATTTGAGTTCCCGATATTTCGGCACTATTGCACGCATAATTTTCAAGGATTAACAGACGTGCTGCGAGTTTTATTTTGTGGTGTGGTGTGTTTATTTGTTGACAGTAATTCTAATGTTAAAGACATATATTCTAATGTTTAACAACCCTTCACGCAAAAAAATAGCAAAATGGTGTAGATATGCATATGCAATAAAGTAAAAATTAAGACCACTTTTATAGTAAGTACTGCAAGTACCGCACTGTCTGTTTTTTCTCGTTATTCAAGATGATTTCACAGTTTTCGTTAAAAAATCATACTCATTAGTTATGTACTGTATAAAAATCACCACGAACATGTTAATTACTCAATGTATTTATGCTCTACTGAGTCCACAACTTAATTCGGTCGAGCAATTCTGTATGTCAGTTATAAAATATTGGTGGGAATACGAGTTTGAAATTTTATCTCTGTACGTTGTCATTAATAACTGTCTAAGCTAATGTTCCCAAGTATAGTTCGATTCACAAGAGCTGGCGCGGAATGTCTATGAAATTAAATTAATGACAGTTTCATACATTTTCCGAGCCAGCACTTGTGAATCGACCTATAATTGGACGTTCGGAATAGGTACTTATCAAAAACGTGTAGGTACTTACTAAACTACGTACTATACTAAAATCTTATATATTGTATGGTCACATCCGTATCACTCATGGTAGTGACGCTTATAATTTGGAAAATAACCCTTATCTTTTTCTTTCTACCCAAGGAATAATGAGTACAGTCAGCATCAAAAGAGCTACGCATATGAAGGGGTCAAAAGCTCTTATTCCCTTGTAATAAAGACTTATGAACTTTTCAAATGCGTAGCTTATTTTGATGCTGACTGCACCTGCTGTATCTTTTCGTTCAAAGCTCCGGCTTGCTATACAGAAAAAAATATGATAGAAATATCAATATTTTCACCTAATTGCGTTTCATTAAGGTGAAAATATATATCCTTTTGCAGTCGGCTCTGACAATGTTCTCTAAAACACTTGGCCAACGTTTTGGAATTGTTGCTGTATTTGGTTTAATCTATACTAATATTATAAATCTGAAGAGTTTGTTTGTTTGAACGCGCTAATCTCAGGAACTACTAGTTCGAATTGAAAAAATCTTTTTGTGTTGAATAGTCCATTTATCGAGGAACGCTTTAGGCTATATAACATCACGCTGCGACCAATAGGAGCGAAGACGCGGGAAACAGCTGGTAACTACCAAGATCCAAGTTTTACGTATACAGCGAAGTTGTGCTGTTTTACCGTTGAATATGTTTCGAAAGCTATTAAATTTACAGTAGTTAACCGACGAAGATGGACTACGTCCAAAATATGTCTAAACCAGGTTATGCTGTTTCTATAAACAATCAACCCACGGCCGTTACAAATACATATGTAGTTAATGGCTCTATGCTATATTCAGGACTAGCCTTTTGAGACAATGATTTGGATTGGACTACATATCTATGTATAATTTGGAGTTACAAAATGTAACTGCCATCTGTTATGAACACAAAGAAAAACGTTAAATGTTCTCTCATCTATTAGAAGAGGTCTATGCCCAGTAGTGGGATATATATATCTTGATTCAGTTGATCGTGAATCAATAATGAAATAAAATCTACCATTTAGAACATATCAAGTATGCTCCAAAATGCCCCAGCCCCCACGCCGAACCAAGTAACGTAAAGTGGATGGTTTGGTTACTGCGTTGAATTGCCAAATTTTGGACCACACGAATCATTCAAATACTTATTTAGGTGCTAACTGTCTTTCAGTAATGTAAACGAATTTCCTTGATAGCTTAAGGACAGCATACGTACATGATCAATATTATCATCATATCAGCCGAAGGACGTCCACTGCTGGACATAAGCCTCCCCCAAAGAGTGCCACAATGACCGAACCCGCGCCACAGCCACCCGCATCTGACTCTGACTCCTGCGACCTGCATACCTACACGTACCCACAATACAACACTATATTTTGGAACTTGTTACTTTCGGGAAGGGGGGACAGAACTTTTATTTTCCCGTGTCCGTCTGTCTGGCTCATGCGATTGCGGAAACCTTTCCACGAACGATTTGAATATAGATTTCTATGTTATTCATCGCTTATTGCTATTGGTACATCATACAGTTAGGTATCGGATGACGTGTCAGCTGTCAATGTCAACCGCAAGAAATTAGTCACAGTCCGAGAGACGCGCCGCGTTTGAAGTTATACTTGAAATCTATAATCTTATGACAAAATATATATGAATAAGACAAAGAGATATTGAACGACGTTAAAGCTTCTATAAGGTAGGTTATTAAAAATACATACAGTATTGTGAACATGTATATTATGTATAGTGGTATATGTATACATTATGTTTTTGAATACTGTGACTTAGAAGATGACACACAATAATGTAAGATTAAAATAAAATTTACTCAAAAAGTATGCTTTTTGATGCAACAAATTGCTCATGGTCGCAAATCACCCCTGGTAAATGCTACAGCAACGAACGTATGTTTATTGCTATAGTTTCTGTTCCAATTAGGTTTAATTACGATGTTCCATTTAACCATAACAAACAATTGCAACTCGATAAGTCGTATAACCGCGTTTAGAACGTAACGAATCGTGCTTCGTGCGTTAAGTTTTCGTTTAACGAAGACGTTTCGAAAGCGATAATACCTACCGTCTGATGATTATCTTTATCCTTTGCACAACTTATTTCTTATTTGCGAAGATAAGAATTGGATGTAAGAAAACAAGGCAAGGTTTTTGATGTTATTACGTCAAGACGAAGATGACATGATACAGTTTACGGAATTTTCAAGAAATTCTACGATTTGAAGACGTGGGACGTGGTTTGGACAGTACGAAAAGAAACTATTGTAAATTAAGGTTCAAAAATCGTTCACCTTTTTCGATACCAGTCACTTCACTTCGCTTATTAATCCGGTCACCGAAGCAATTAAAAAGAGTCAACTTCGGAATAAAAGATAATAAGCTGAAAACTTGATATACATTATATTTGGCGTTCTATAAGTTGCCTCAAGTCTCATAAAATCTCGTGTCTGGGCCGCAAGTTATTTAAGGTCAAAGGTCGTAAAAATCGGTTCTTCGCGATTATCTCGGTTCTATAGAGCAGTAAATATTCTACAAATTTGATTCAATTTTTTTTTCATACCCTTAACCGTTTTTTCGGTAGAGGGCGGAGAGTGCGCAGCACTCTGACATAAAGCGTATTTAAAAAAATGTTACGTTGTGTTAGTGTTGGTAAAGACTCGAGTGTTTGGAGTCTCAAATTCAAGAACTCGACTCATACTTAGAAAAGACTCGAACTATCGTATCTTTTATAGTATTTTTTTATTTTTACTTTAGGCGTGCCTCAATTTTTTTGAATCTAATAGCAAAGACTCACTTTTGAAGTTTCTATTCAAAGAACTGATTTCTACAGCACCTACTTCACTGAGTAGGCCGCGTAAGCTTACGTGTTTCTACAAGTACAGTTGAGTTCTAATCATAATGAGTTAAAAGCCTTTTGTTTACACTTAGTAAACAAAACTGTCAAGTCTCTATAGAAAACTCGAGTATTTTTAGAGGACTCGAGTCTCTATAGAACACTCAAGCTTCGATTAGTCTAAAAAACTAAGTCGAGTCTTCGGAATGAAGACTCTAAAGACTCAAGTCTTTACCAACACTAGGCGAAGTGGCGGTAGGCGTTAGGCAGGTAAATGATTCTAAAGAAATAATTTCACGGATTTATTTAATGTTACCCTGAAAACTAAACTCAAATGTTATAATGACTTTAAACGTATGCACCGTGTTGAGCCCAAGTCTTTTAATAGCTAATTTAGGTCCGCTACATGACTGCTGATTGCTCATTGTGTCCACACCACATAGAACTTGATCCCACCGCTCTTATTGTGGCCTCTTACCGTGGCAACACAAGAACATACCGTGCTGAGACTAATGATCTCAAATACTGTTACATACAAGGTGGAAGTCGTGGTACAATTAACAACGTTTACTATGGGAACAACATATTGCGTGCCAAAAAAACAACTATTTCATACGTTTTAGTCAGTCAGATTTGTAGATCTTTCCTTTGAATCAGTCATTTTTTTCGCACTGACTAAGGTTGATCGCGATGTACGAGTAAAAGTAGTTCCAAATCAGGGATAGAATCACATTTGATCATGTTATATCACGACGACTAAAGTCTAGCTTGTATACACTTTGCTAAATTACGATTTTTTTTTCAGTAATACTAATATTTATTAAGAATTTAATAAATACACACAAATAATAGTTCACGTGTAATACGTGCCACCAGCATGTGTATACGTGGAACTCGCCACAAATTTAAACCCGTGGCAAAATGGTTGTGTTTCGATGACGGTGCTGCCCTGCCACACATCGATTGAGTTTACTTTTTATTATTGTTCATAGTGTCCATATATAATTTTTGTACCCACCTTTTCATTTAAATAAATCTATAATTTACAAAAAAAAAATAGTTCACTACATACTTCGTCAACTTAGTGCACAACTCGCACAAGCATAATCCGCACAAGCATCGTCAGAAAACGTACTTAACATTAACACAAAAAGTATCGCATACATTTCGAAATGAAGTGCAATCCTATCGTATACCGTGTCCTTTAAGTTACCTTTCAAAATACTCGGGTTAAACACCTTTAAAACGACATGAGAACTTGTGATTTTAAAATGTGCTGTTATTTTGTGGTGTAATGTTAATTCTGCGACACGCGACTTGCGTTCGATTGCTAAATTGAATGCAATCTTCATTATAAAGGTTGCATAATGTTTTTCTGATTCGTGTTTTGTTCCTGTTAATTAATTTTACTTACCAGAAAATAACTAGTAATGATGACTAAAGGAATAGGTGGTTTCTCGTCATGGTAATAAATCCACCACTCTGTAATTACATATATGTCTTGGTAAAACTTCTTACTGGTTGGCTTAATGCAGTATTGACAATATTGCAATTAAAATTACATATTTATGTTCGACAGCGTTAATCTCATTTAGAGTTGTATGCACATATAATGGGGATGAATCACATTACACAAGGAGTATGAAAAGACGTTCGAAATGTAAACAAACATCAACATTTGGCAAGATTATTCTCATTCGTATGAGGTTGTCTACCAAGATATTCTCTCTTACTAATCATTAGTTGATATCCTAATAGTTTCCTATATTTAAATATCTAACATTGTGTTTACTTCCCCGTATCCGTATATGTCATTCATGACAAGTTTAGAACCTTAACAATCGGCCGTTAAATCATTGACTGATTGTTTAATTAAAGTGTTGTTTAAACGTTGTTTTGAAAACTAGACTGTACGCTCTACCAAAGGTAGCTTATAAAATTTGCCTTACGAGGTTTAAAAATAAGCAGTGTTAATCTGCTACTAATCGCGGTCGTGGGAATTCGTTACATGACATAATCGGCAGACTGATTTTCTTGCCTCTTACTCCAGCCTTTTTGTCAGCAATTGCGTATCAAGAAAAGTTAGGTATCGATTAAGTTCATCAATTTCACATTCCAATCTACTTCTAAATACGTTAAATATGTTTTGCGCACTCTTTCTGGCACGTTTGTTCCGCGCCCGTGGACGTGAGTTTGCAAAACAGATTGAAATGTGATTGAGATCGGAAGCGACGAGCAAAAATAGACCTGCTGGAGAAATCATGATGGGATTGCTGAACTAAAATCTGGGCCTGCCTGGCTTGTTTAACTCCTACTTACGTTTATTTGTTAGCGTATCATATATCGACTTAATTCTACCTAGCGAATTAAAATTATACGGATGTTTTTATTGATTTCAGTTAATTGCGAGGGTATACAATCCTGAGATGGAATAAAGTAATCTTCTCTAAGACACTAGTACCCCAATTCGTACCATTTCGAAGATATTCAAGAATTCATTTTCGTTAATTAACACCCCTAGCAAAAAAAAGCAGTAAAAAGCAGTAAAAGTAATATAAAAGCTCCTTAACAATCAAATAATGTTGACTTGCGTGTCATTCGAATTCCGAATTGTCATTCTTCATTGACCTTTTTTCATTGACCCTTGCTGATATAGTTAATTATTTTGTAAGAAAGTAAAAAAAAATTTTTTTTTCTTGAATTTTGTAAAACTAAGTACACTACGTCGTTTCTATGGCTACACACCGATATAATATGCTTGAAGGAACGGAAATCAATAAAAACATCCTGTATATTGTATGTAGTTAGTATGTAGGGACGAGGGCCGTACCTTGACTTATGTATCATTTTTTTTAATTATATATTTACTGGGCTCATTTGATGTAACTGCAGCCAAGCATTTGAAAAAGCGTTCATAAAAGTGTGATTACCTACGACTCCGATTCCGCCCTGTAGAGTTAGCTCGACCATAAGAATAGATAAACAACAAAAATGTAGCAAATACAGGAAAAACTTGAAGTCTAATTGGCTACTCATCTGCGCCATACAAACGCGCATTCTTCGCCAAACATAGTCATACGAGTTACATGTGGTCGCGACTCGAGACGCCTTCGTCTAGTGATACGTGAGATTTCTTGCTGGTTTTACTAAGGGGCTTAGATATGTACCTAGGTACAGCCAGCATCATAGACATGTGTACACTTTTCTACCGAGTGAAACGAAGGTCTCCGCTTCAGCTTCCACAAAAATGTTTTCGTATTTCCGGAGGTCCAGGTGTCCGGATTTCCGGTTGTTCTCCTATACAGGTCGCATTTCTCAACCGATTCTCGTGAAACTTTGTGAGCAGGTTCGATAATTACCTATATATATAGAAATTTTTAGTCGAGTCACTTTTGGAAAATTTTAATAAAAAAAAAATCCAGCTCACAGAGCCATTAGTAATTTTATTGTAGACCTCATCTTTAAAGAACAAAGTCCTAGAATGTATATATGTTAGTGATGCTGTTTGTAGGTACAGTCAGCATCAAAAGTAGCTTAGCAAATGAAGGGTCAGAAGCTCTTATTCCCTTATAAAAAAGACTTATAAGATAAACGATTACATCATGGATAGGGATGTTTGGCAGTGCTAGCGTCCTGCACGGGTAATCTATCGCGAAAATATATTTTCTACTGTAGCATTGTTATTTAAGTTATTTTGTAGTAATGTAATTTTATATTTAACTATATAATGTATATTGTTTTGAAAAAATGACACCTCGCCGAGTTTCTTACGCCGGTTCTTCTCGTGGCAGAGGTATATTTTTCCGAACCGGTGGTAGTTTATTGACGTTCATAGGTGCATGTAATATGCTTAATTTGAAGAATAAACTACTTTTACTTTTTTACTTGAACTTTTCAAATTCGAAGCTACTTTTGATACTGACCGTACACTAGGTGCATACATGCTGCATACTCGTACACGCTTGTCGTGTGGCTGTGGCGCATCATTTTGAGAAAACTCAATCGCAGAGAAGTATATGTTTTCCGCCTTATTTATTCAATTTAACAGGGTATCTTATCGGAATATCCAGTTACTGTAAAATTTACCAATTTATCATAGAGGGAAAAGAAAAAGTGTCTATAATGCCACACTAAGACGGTTTTGTTACCGACTGTACCGTTTTTTTCCACAATCATTAATCCAGTCGAGAGGGTTTCAATGAGCTCAAACACAACGGGTTTATCTTGTGTAGTTTAGGAATCGCTATGGCCACCTTGTGTCTCCACCATCAGATCAGCTCGGTGGTACCATAAGGACGGAAAAACGGCATATCTACATGTACACAAAAGACCACGTTGTACAAAACCTGCAGCCAATAACAAGCCTTTATACTTCGAACCTCACCTCAATCTAAGTACAGATGAAGACAACCTGGCTGGTACCTTTTTCAGTTTTAATAAGGTTCACGAATGCACTTAGCTGTGTCGATGGTACTCGTACTTCACGTGTGATTTTCCCATTCCAACTCCATTAACGTTAATGACCTATGCAATCAGTTCAGTTCAATCTAAGGAAGTTTTTTCGACGTAATACCTAGAAGCGTAAGCGTAGTAGGGGCTCTATTAAGTACCCAGCAGACAGTCAATCTAGATTGTCCAATGTCCGGTAATCTACGATTAAAAGAAAGAAAGAAAATACATTATTCGTCATTCTAATTGACAATGTGTTTTAATCACGCCTGTTTGAATGACATAATCAAATTATTTTGGATAATGCGCTTTCAAGTTAGAAACTCGTTACTTATTTATATCATTTTAATACTAAGCGCGTTTACGAAAAATGTCCTACAAAATCTACTTTTACCTCTATCACTACGCGTAGACTGATTCTGGTAGTCTAAGTCCCTAGAGTCTAGACACAGCATAGATGTTAATAGAATTACGATGATGATGTATATTTATTTATGAATTTTCCTGTTTCATTACATTACCCCCTATTACAGATTTTCTCTAAATCCCAAATCAACTAGGCAGCAACTCATGCCCACGAAATCGCCGGACGGAAAAACAAGAAAGTTTATATAAGTAAAGCTTGATCAATATCTGAGGTATTTCGAAAGTTTCAACATAACCTTGTCATAAAATCCCAATCTTATCGACAGATGAGTACCTAATCAGTAACTTATCGTAACAAGGTTGTATCACTGTAGAATCTCAAGCTTTGCCAGGCAATGAACCCTTTATAAAATGACGGGTAGATTAGAGATTAGATTAGATTATTTATTTCATGATAAAAAATTACAGTATAAATTTGCATAGAATGTCAAAATTACAAGAATTGTTATCATGATCGTCAAAACATGGAAAAAATAAAACAATAATAATAGCAGCACAATGTCAACAAATGTAAATTAATAATAGAAAACAATAAAACTAAATATATCTCCCACAAGGGATCGTCATTCAACTTAAATATATATATATGTGTCTATTCAAAAAATATTTAATAACAATTCAGGGAATAATTTAATTAATAATTACTATTTACATGTCATATCAAGATCAATGTAATGGTATGGCATGGAATTTGTTTCACGTGGGGTATCAATATTGTTGATGTTTCGTGGGCAGCACCGTGATTGACAGAGATCAATGATTGATTCTTAGACTGGTGGATCAGTGAATACTGATGGTGTATTGGAGAGTCAGTAGTAGGGGATCGCATTAAGTATGCAGCCCAGTATACCGACACTCGACCAAAGGACGTTGCACCCGGCCCGCTCCCTTCCTCTACTCGCTAACTTATGAGTCTTATGACTGTCTCGCCTTTACTTATATGGATGCCGATATAATCCGTTGCGTATTAACGGTGTTGGATATACCATCAACTAGCGTGAATTTTTCTATAGTAATATATTAAAAAGGGGAGTTAGTTCAAAATCATAAATATATGTACGTTCAGAAAGTTGCAGAAATATAATGTCAAACCCTTTATAAGGCAGGGGAAAATATATTTCCACCATGATTCAACTTTATCTCAATGTGATATGTTTCAATTTTACGAAACCACAGATGCCTTTATGTCCGTTACAGGGTTTAAAGTCATGTTCGCTTATTTGGTCCACTAAGTGTGTATGTAAGTATATTTTCAATTCAATGTTGACTGTATGTTTGCGACTTTGTATGTTTGTGTGTAGGGTGTAATCGCTGAAACTATAAAATGGGTAATTTTAACAGACGGCTTCTGTGACGATTTTCATTTTTCGATAAGTCGATGTCTGATTTTAAGAACATAACACACTAATTAACATGTTTTGTGTCATATTTTAGACCGGAAATATGTCACAGGCCAAACTTATCTCCATACATTTTTAAGATTCTTGATTTGAGTCCATACATTTTTGTAAGTGGAGTTATTCTTGATCCTAATTTTAACGAAAAAAGAAACCCTCGAAAGATTGTGTTTATATCTCGACTTGGTATTCGCAGTTTGATTTCAATCCAATGTTCACTTAAATAGACGCACAGTGCGCTGCACTAAGTATTGCAATATAAGCAATAGCCCGAGGCCCTGCCTGTGCCCTGAATCTTCGATGAGGCCGCCAGTTCTGTTGCCGTCACCCGTCAATCACGTACGTGTACAATATTGGAAAATTTGGCACACTATCGCCGCAAAACATATCTAGCGCACCGTGTCAATAGCCACAGGAAGATGTGAGTATTGTATGTATAACCTCTATAAGTAAAAAGCCGAATATCAAAATATAACGGCCCAGCAGAGACATTTAAAAAAATCCTTACGAGAGCAGCTGCGAAGTACCTGGAGGAATGTAAATTTAGATAATAAAAGTTTACAGTTTTTTTGTGGCAATTCCAAACGATAAACCTGGCAGGGTCGCCATGAGGTGTGGTAGTGGAATAGGATTGAAATATGTACTTCCTCGTAAAGCGACTGCAGTGATCAATTACATCATAATCATAATAACACATGTTACACATCTAAAAATAATAAGACGAATCCAGTTATTGGCGACAATAGGCGGCGCTGGTCTAGCACTGTACCTTTTATATGGATTATTATGGCTCCTGTGACGCTGGTCTGGCAAAAAAAATTTTTCTCAAAAATGGCAGTAAAACTGGACGTCACTCGATACATATTGGAAGGCGAATTGTACAGTTTATGGTCATCCATAAATTAAAAAAATTGCACGTTCGCCCCGCGCGACTACAATGTTACATATAAATTCCATTATTTGTCGAATCCCAAATTTATTAAAGAGAAAAAACAGCCATATAAAAGATGGCACAGGTCGAATACAGTCAATTCTAGCTGTTTTTTTTCTATTATTATTAGCTTTTGCCGGATACTTTGTGAAAGAAAAATTGTTAATAATAGGGAGCCACTGCCATGAAAACTGTCACTGCCTATTTATTTACCCTTAAGATGATTTTCCAGATCATGGGTAGGTATTAGTTGTTTGTTCAACAAGAGAGCAAAGTAGATTTTTGCTGCGAGTGTTAATGTTGAGTCCCGGGCAAGCGAAAGATTCTATAATCTTATAAATTAGCAAAACCTGGACATAATTCGATAACTGTAATTTTCTTTTTGTATGATTTAAAGCATAGTTAGTTATACCTAAAATTAAAAGAATTAAACATTTTAAGGCTCCGCGTCAATGTTAACATTTTTGACGTAGTTAGGTGCATAGAGAAGCTGTTTAATTTTTAATAATTTATCACCATATTGCAGATCTCTAAAGTCACAAATATGGGTAATTCTTGGAAAACCAAATACATAACTACGTCTACGTCAAAAGTGTTTAATTGATGCCGTCAACTTTTTATTAGTACTATACTTATATATAAGAAACGTATAAAACAAAAAATATCCACGATAATTGACTAAATGATATTTTTTCTTATCATAATACAGGTACTTTTACAAAGTTATTTATTATGACTTACTTACAAAATCAAAATGTGTTAAAAATGTAGTATTTTGTTTTTTTAACATTGACGCGGAGCTTTTAAATGTTTAATTCTTTTTATTTTAACCATAACTAACAATACTTTATATCATAGAAAAAGAAAATTACGGATATTGAATATAATGTCCAGGTTTTGCTAACTTTATGCGCCTAATACTCGTACTACGGGGGGTTCAAATCTCGCTATAAACATTCTCTTGATCAATGGCAAAATTAGACAAGAGGTCCAGCTCTTTCGTCCCATATTTGGCAGTCGATGGGTAAGTGGTGGATAAAACTAGCACATGGTTAAAGTGGCGGAACATGAAAGGCCGTTACTCAACAGCAATGAGTGAATTTAGTCTGGAAATGATTGATTAAACGGTAATATTCAGCTGTTTTAGCGTAAATAGAAACAAACCTATTGTCAGAGAGCTGTATCATTTATCAATATATTTTTTCCTTTAGATATGTCTTATAAATTTCCTTATATTTGCGCTTCCGTTTACTCTCTTCAACAATTTGGATTAGAATTTGTCCAGAGATTAAATTTATTTCTAATTTCTAAAATTTGCTTACACAATCATGATACTTATATACTGATTACTGAAGTAATATTATTGTTAATACACCCAGATTCTAAATCAATAAATAGACACAACTTCGACAGTTGCGTAGGCATAGCTTGAGTGACAACTGTTCCGTTATTTCCTACAAATCGACTCGCATACTAAGACCGATAGTTCGTTTGCACCTTCCTTTCATAGGATTATCGTCCTTGTGCTGATGCAAAAACTGGTTATTATCATGTGAACGCAACTTGATAACTGATATGTTGTCTTTTTGGTGTCGTTGCATATCATGCGTTTTCTCATGTCCGTGTAGATTCTGTAATTTTACATTGCATTCATCATACCTTATTCTAATTTAGTTGCAAAGTGTGTTAATATTAGGAACGTGATGATAGTGAAAGAATTTGGTTCTGACTTTTGAAGGTAAAAAACAATCATGACTGCTTCCTGTTCTGGTACCAATGAATAAAGATTCGTTTCTGTCAAACAAAACATTTTTGATTAATCTGGTGTAGTTTAGATGTTGTTATGGCCATCCATCGTCAGATCAGCTCGTTGGTACCACATATAATATTGCATCTTCACCGAACTTACATAAGTGTGCCAAATTTGAGCTCAATTGCTTGAGGGTAACTAAACCATACAGACACACTAATTTGATAATTACTTATAGAAAAAATCTGAATATTAGAGGCGGGACTGTACTCGGGTTTTTCGACTAACAAAAATTGTTATGACATGACCGCAATAATTTTCGTATTGGGTGTTTTCGATTCATGTCATAATTACACAAACACAAAAACACAATCTCAAGGCTTGTAAGACTTTTACCTTTGTTTAGATATAAAAAATTACACACGTTTTGCAACAGCTATCATGGGCTCACGGCATTATTTGGTACCGAAAAAAACGCATTGCTTACTTCAGCCACCTTTTGCTTTAAAATTTTGGCAGCCAGTTAAAAAAAGTCTCAGGAAAAGTTCCATCAATATCTTTAAGGGGAAAGACAGTACCTAGTTAAGGGGCGCTGAAGTAGCGCTGACCGAGAATACTTAGGTTGTGGAATGCGCTCCCTGCCGAGGGTCGGTAACGCGCGAGTGACGCCTCTGGTGTTGCAAGCGTCCATGGCATGGGCTGTCAGTCTCTTTGCCATCTATGTGGTATAAAAAAAATCTGGTTTTCACAATCAGATCTTAGACATGGAAAATATTTCGCGCTGTAATTAATTCGCTGGAAATTAAAGCCTAGATAAACATATCATAACCTGGATCTGATATAACAACAAGTTGTTAATGGACCCATTAATTATGTACCGATACTTAACACGTATCTAGATCTCTGAATATGTAAATCTAAGGTCACATTACGGCACAAGCGGGATTTAATCCGGCTAGTCCATATTCATTTCTCATAATGTCTCCAACAAATTATCACCTGCCTTATTGGTGACAAATGTCCATGTTAATTGACCGTATAGCTTGTTAAAAGTGTGATTAAACTAATTAAAACTGAAAACAAGATTGCATTCATCTCCTCTTAACGGTTATTAGTCCTTACTTGGTAAAAATCCGGTGTCTTTGGAGGGTAATTAGAACATGAGTTGACAGGGAGAGGCAATGATTAAAATGGAAATATATACTATCAATTATCATTGGTAGACCCTATCGCAGGTACCTGGTACAGGTGGTTGTTATACATATATTTGAGAGTTTTTTTTAAACGGGCTAATTGCGGAAAACGGGGACCATAACGTAGAGGATTTTTTTCCCGGATTAGAAGAAATCAGATAGGTAGCTAATATAAAAGGGTCTAGCAGGCTACGCTAACAAGAGTGGCCGCCGCAAGGGATTTGGTTGGAATTTGAGGTGCAGTAGTGGCAGGACCTAAGAACACTGTATGCGTAACATCAGCCTTCGATCTTCTTTTGTTTCAGACTTATTCGTAGTTTGTCAATGTGTAGTTTTGTAATTTAAAAAAACATAGCTTATTTATAAGTTACAAAGAAAAATAAGGGGTGCTTAATACTTCTGGCCAAGGCTGTACATACATGTTACACAAGATCAGAGTACAAAGGCGAACTTATCCCTATAAGGGATTTCTTCCAGCTAACACCAGCATTGACCATTCTTCGAGAATGTCACTCATTCAGGTCCTGAGCCATGATGATGATGATGACAATAGGTAATTAAATATAAACTGAAAATAGATTAGGAATGACCAACTATCTGAATTCTACAAAAATGACTTTAAATTAGTGGAACGCTGCAATGTATTCAGTTTTGGTTTCAGTGTTTCTTTCTCCTTCATTGCCTCTTTTAATAGGCGAGACGTTCTTAAGCGACTGTAATTAGAGATATGGCTATCTTCAGTCTCATCTCAATCAACTTTCTTTTTGACATTCAAGTCACTTGTATATCTGTTCATGTATATTTTTCTACTTTCACTGATATCTACTCAAACTTAAACACAATTCTTTCGGTACACAATTGAAATGAGAAAGAGTTACCTACATTAGCGGCTATAGAAATGTTGTGACCTTTAATAGTTTAAGTACCGAGCAGCAGGTAATCCTTTTTTAACAATAAACCATGTCATGTCATTATTACCGCATACTTACATTATAAAAATAATTAAAGCAAAACGATTAGAATGCAAGTAAGCGAATACGATTATTTTTACCGTGAGATCGCCAATTCAAGTTTTAAAAACTAAGAATACGCGACAGTTTCCAGTTGATTACACATTAAAATATAAGACCGATTCATATTGACGAGTATGATGATGAGGATAGAATATCATTCTATCTGGCAAATGAATTTGCATACAAGCGACAGTTTCGATAGGTCAGCAAACTTATTGCCATGCTATAGTTATGAAATTCAACCTTTGTCTTGTCTGCGAGCCTATGTACTTTCTACGTGATTACCGCAAGGTTAACGTCCATAAGTCTGTTGCAGTTCTTTTACCATATTTGGCAATGTCCCTTTTAGCACCAGGAAGCTCTCATTTTAATTTTCATCTCATTTAATTGTGGGTAATTAAATTAAGTAGGCTCGGCTTCTTTAATAAATAGTTGGATCGGCATCGTTAATTGTGAGTTTATAAGGTTGCGTACCCCCCCTCATTCATGCTGCTAACGAAACCCAATGAGGGCTTACTAATAACTATAAGCATCCGCTGTCCCCCGTCCGTCTCGTGTCATGATTTACTGATTTCTCAACTGGGGTGCTACCGCGAACTTCGAAAATCGAACTTCGTATCGTACGTCCCTTTCCTTCATATAGAGTGTAACACGAGAGTGAAAGGCACGGCACGACACAAAGTTCGATTTTCGAAGTTCGCGGTAGCACAGCTATCTACGTATAGCGCACAGACTAGTAAGGGTTCAGACCGCCAACTCACGAACCAAAAATATAGACCGTAAGCAACCATATGTAATCTGTACCCGCTGGTAGATTTTTGACGTTTATTTTTTTTTCATTATTTAATGACACCGTGGCAATGGAACTTACTGTGAACATCCAACGATAAATATATATAGCTCATTTAAATTTAACCTTGTGTAGAAGCTCACGGCATTTTCAATTGAACACCAACGTCCAATGTAAAATTATGAATTACCGTGAACTATGTTGAGCCGTATCTTAGTTAAATGAAATTAAAGAAACATTTTACTTATCAGCAGATTTATTTTTTAATGTATCTCATCTCATATCCGGGAAAACGATATATCTTCGTCCTTTCACAGAGTTCTATACGTTTTACAACTACAACACTCGTACATTTCGCAAAATGAGAACATGCATGCCATGCCACAATCAGCCACATTCGACGCACTTCACTATCTTCCATTTGTTGTCCAAACAATGGTTATTACGCGCTTCCAGATGAATTTTCGATTTGCTACACACTGTTTCGTTTGTTTACTACTACATAGTAAACTATCAATACCTACTACAATTTAAATGACAATATTTGCAAAAATTAAATAAATGTTCAGAGACGACTAGACGAAATTCCGAGGAGACGCCATTTTATTTTAATTTGGCACTTTATTTTGACGTTTGACGTCCAATGGCACTGCCATTGTGGCAGTCAAGTCAAGGCAGTAGCCAATCAGAGCTCGGTCAGTCGCCAGAATCTTTTTGACACAATATGGCGGCTATCATACACGCTTCGTTCTACGTAAACAGCCGTGGTATAGCGTTGTAGGGCGTTGACGTTTTTAGGTGCAAAATAGGTACATAAAAATAAAGCAAAAAATTAAA
Organism: Notocelia uddmanniana; assembly: GCA_905163555.1. Taxonomy (NCBI): domain Eukaryota; kingdom Metazoa; phylum Arthropoda; class Insecta; order Lepidoptera; family Tortricidae; genus Notocelia; species Notocelia uddmanniana. The sequence goes on along the minus strand of LR991059.1, from coordinate 12,598,771 downwards.
GGGTATGTAGGCCCAAGAAACGTGTTTTTTCCGATAAGTATATACGCATGTACAACCACCACGTTTCTCGACGGGTTTCGTAGTAACATCATAAACGCTTATGATGCTACAAAACCCTTCGAGTGCAAGTCCCACCCGCACTTGGCCGGTCTTTTCTAGATGCACATATTAGCAGGTCGTCATCAAACACATGTGTACTTCATGGCGCTCAATTATTATAATAATCTTTTCGATATACCTATCTGTTGGCGCGAGTGTATATTAGGATTAGATCATTTCATTTATTAGCGTCCGTAGGGAGGGAGAGTACCCCCACCGTGACCCTACACGTGACCCCTGGGTGGCGCTAAAAGTGCAAAAAACTGGCAACCGTACTTGTCTTCTCGAAGATCTCACCGTTCGAAAATAAATGCCATACGACTATTATTATTAGGTAGAGCAAAGTGGTTTAACAACTGTTAACTTTCTTCTTTTAATAGCGTAAAACTGATTGATAAGTACCCATTTTTAGGGTTCCGTAGTCAACTAGGAACCCTTATAGTTTCGCCATGTCTGTCCGTCCGTCTGTCCGTCCGTCTGTCCGTCCGTCCGCGGATAATCTCAGTGACCGTTAGCACTAGAAAGCTGAAATTTGGTACTAATATGTATATCAATTACGCCGACAAAGTGGTAAAATAAAAAGTGGAAAAAAATATTTTATTAGGGTACCTCCCCTATACGTAAAGTGGGGAGTGATTTTTTTTTTTCATTTTAACCCTAACGTGTGATATATTGTTAGATAGGTATTTAAAAATAAATAGGGGTTTACTAAAATAATTTTTTGATAATGTTAATATTTTCGGAAATAATCGCTCCAGAAGTAAAAAAAATGTGTCCCCCCCCCCCTCTAACTTTTGAACCATAAGTTTTAAAAATATGAAAAAAATCTCAAAAGTAGAACTTTATAAAAACTTTGTAGGAAAATTATTTTGAACTTGATAGGTTGAATAGTTTTTGTAATTTTTTCAAAAAAAAAAATGTGACGGCCGGAAAACTACGGAACCCTACACTGAGCGTGGCCCGACACGCTCTTGGCCGGTTTTTTGCTTTATGTTGTCAAAAATAGGCAGGTTTACCCCTGCCGAGACACGATTAAAACGAATATTTTCCAAAGTCTCTTAACCGGACTTAAAATCGCAACAAAACTGCGTTTATATAACGTCTTTTGAGTTTGACCGGTTATTTGCAATCCGGTTATTCAAACTGCTAATGCAGGTTTTGACAATCATTTACACTAAATACGTCAAGAGTTAAATGTCCGTTTAGAATATTGTGTTTAGTTAATCAATTGTTTATGTAGATTCGATCGTTTAAAACCTACGTAAAATAAGCCCTTCTTAATGAGTTGCTGGGCGCATAAATGCTCAACACTCTTTAGTGTGTTTGCTTGAGGGAAAATGACTTTCGACTTAAGTAAATGCAAATTGACTTATGACAGTATAACTTACTGTCCAGCATTTTAATCCAAAGGGTGATTCGGCCGATACCACAGTCACTAATAAAAAAAATAGTAAAGTTGTGTTTGCCTGCAAATATAGTGTCGAATAGCTAGAGTAGATTCATCATTAGCGTTTTTCCCGGTTTCACTCTAAAAGAGTCCGGGGTAGGCATTTGGTTTTACGGAAGCGACTGCCATTTGGCGTTCCAACCCAGAGGGAAAACTTGACATTGTTAGGAATAGACTTTCCTCGCGATGTTTTACTTCAGTGAAAGCTTGAAAAGCTACTGTCACATCTGTTACACATCAAATGATATTTTGCAGATAAGTTTAGAAAAGCTAGAATAATACTCGTGACTTGAGAAATAGGTAGAGTAGATTGTGATTTCCAAATCGGAGATGACTGTCTTTGATGTTGAGGTGAGGAATGTTATTCAATTTAGCGGTTGCCAGACGTCGTTAGGCGTCCAGCAGGGAGCAATTTCAAACCGGTTTGCTACTATGCGTTGGTAGGTTTTTCGTACGAGACTTGTTCCTGACTCCCGACGAAAATATCCCAATAATACCTACCTACAAATTATAGGATAGCTTTACATAAGGTAGATTAAAACCAATTAACCTAAAGTGTGTTTCAGCTCACATTTGACGTGAGCATAATAATAATAGTCGTATAATGGCATTTATTTTTCGAACCGCGATATCTTCGGGAAGATAGTAACGGTTGCCAGTTTTGTTGCACCACGTCCGTAGGGAGTACCCACCGTTACCCTACTCGTGACCCCTGGGGGGTGCTAAAAGTAAGCATAATTATAAGGAAGTGCAATAAACAGAAACTTGCAATTTGAAACGATGTCTACTAGGAGCGAGGTGTGCATTTTAAAGATGAATTTGCTCTATTGGTTTTTTACAAGCTTTTATTGAACTTGTTATGTTTGTATGTATGTTCGGGTCAAATCTTTTCTACTGAAACTGAATTTGATACCCGTTATCCTCAACCGATTGAGCTGAAATTAGGCGAATTGATGTACTCGTAATGTAAGTTCGATGACAATGCAATATTAAGGTACAGTCAGCGTCATAAAGCCCGTAGCAGCCAAATCGGCCAAATAGTTAGGTACACTATATATTTTGTATGGTGTACCGAACTATTTGGCCTCATTGGCTGCTACGTACTATATGACGCTCACTGTACTACTGAGCTGATCTGATACTACTTAAGATAAACTCGTCGTGTTTGAGCTCATTGGAACCCTTTCAACGAGTACTTAATGATCGTGGGAAAAAGGTACAGTCGGCGATGAAAGCTTGTACTAACAATGAAGATTTTGACAAAAACTTTGATTGTTTTGCTTGCATCGTGTACATTCTACCTATATACAATACAAATATACTTTATTGTACATCAATATGTGAAACTAACGCAGAACATCAAACCTTAAACTTGATTTAAACAACAGGCAGTCTTAGAAGCGATCTCTTGCAGACAACCATTAGATAGCGGAGATTGCAATAAGGAATCTCACTGGCAAACGTTACAGACAACACGCTTTGGAAATTTTACATGTATAATGAATGTGTTAGGATTCAGCCTAGAAAACTCTATACCTTATAGGAGGATGATTTGAGTGTCTTCCTCAAGGCAAATAATATCTTAGGTCCATATCGTTTCAAAAGGAGTCGTGTTAATAAAAGCGGACATTAAGTAGGTACCACGATATCAGCCGAAAGACGTCCACTGCTGGACATAGGCCTCCCCCAATTTCATAGGGGGTAAATTCCATAATCGCCACGCTTGGCATGCGGATTGGCGATCACAGTATGTCCACCGCACTCCAGGGATGCTGCTGCCCGTCCCCCGGTGGTCTAGGTCGAGTTTTAGGACATACCCAGGTCCAAGTAGGTACATTACAATACATTGTAACTTAAAGTCTTTTCAAATGGTGTTTAAGAGCATTTATCAGTGAATGAAATAACCTTGCTTGTAGAGAGGCGACATAATCAAGGCGATATAACAATGCACGTGGGCACACCTCCGTCGGTCTTTTGTCTTTAGGTTGGTTATAGATTCAGGTGCTAGTCCGGTCGCAACTTTCCCTAAAAGTTTTATGTAGGTGGCGTAGGAAATCAAATCATTTCCTTTTTGTCTCTTAGAATCAGGCGTAAATTTAGGTACGGGAGGGGTATTTTATTGTTATTATTTAAAAAGAGCACCTACGACTATTGGTATCTACCACACAATATTTTTAAGCAGAATCAATTAGTACTTTACACGGAACACTGTCGACCTTTATTATGTGTCTAACATCAAATTAAGCTCAAAATTTGCTCTAATGATAATTTAAAATCTTTAAAAAACTTCTAACTTGACATTCCACTTATTTTTGTTTATTAAACCCAGAACAATTTTCAACACACAGATGTTCGTTTGAGCAATCGTTTTCGTTTGTTTAGCTGTTTTAATTATTTTTTTACAAAACAAAGAATATGTTTGCCGCATTAGTAAATGTATGCATTCCTACCAGTCATATGCCTATCTAGAACAAAAAAACTTCCTTTCCGCTGCGAGGAATACTTGTTACAAGAGATGAACACTTACGTAATCCGAGTATTTCAGGAAGCGTGATAAGCGTGACAGATACAATAAGACAATTGTCTGACCTACAACTTGGCTTTGTCAGTTTTCACACTTCGTTAGCGACTCAATGTCAGGGTGAAGCTAGTCAATGAGTTGAGACTAGAATTTTAATGGTAATTGAAGTAGATGTATGCAGATGTTTTATCTTATTACTTTACATGCACGTCGACTCTGGAGTCAAGAGTAGGTTGTATCTGCCACAAGTCCATAACAAAGCCCGCATAAATATCTGACACGACTCTATATTTAAGGGCGTTATACCTTATTAGGTAAAAACCTTACGTAAAGCCACATGTACTTATACCCTGAACTCTAATTCAAGACCAATGTGGGTTGCCACTAGAAAAATAGAGTTTTACAGTGAAAGTCTTCATTATTATGTAACACTGCTCTGATATAATTAATTTATCAGTAGTCTGAAACTCACGATTTAAATAAAACAGTTATTGTACTTGTAGCATTTGGTACGGTTTACCTATAAGAATAGACATGAGTTTCACATTTATTTAGAGAATCGACAAAATAGCAGATCAAATGTTTGTAGCTCATGTCCTATGTTTCTAAAAGTGAGCTATACCTACTTAATCGAACACCAAAATATCCCGTCTGCATTAATATGTCAAAACGAGTATTATATACTTACATATGCTACATAACTTTCACGCCTTATGTTATGTATTGTTCTTTACCACAAGTATGCTCGTTACACTTCGAATGCTATTGTAAATAAAGGTCCCTGGATCAATACAACCTTCCAGTAAGTGTACGAGTAATCTGCAAACGATTACACGTATTAGACAAATGTCATAATTGAAACATGGAAACCTTACGTAATGAATGACATTAATGCCATGCATGCGAGGGAATCAATAATGATTCCATTGTTAGTTTGGTCGCAACTAAATCATTACTCATGCGCGGACCACCCGGGCTTGACATTATTGTTAATGAGTTCAAGGATAAATTGACTGCGAATATAATGAACTATAAAGACAATCTAAGGATGTGATTAAAATGACATAACTAATTCGTAGATTATACAAATACAAATTGGTACATTGTTAATGTACAAGTATCAGTCTACATCTATAATAAATACTCATATCGTTATATCGTACTATACGTGTATTTCTTGTATGTCATTGTTTGAAATGAACACTATGTACATCAAATTTCATGAATCAGTCAATCCATGATAGTTGAAGCACACGGCCGTCCGCTCTAAAAGTTAGGCAGTAAATTTTCTACGCTGTATTCTGGGCAATCTGCTTTCAGGAATTTTGTCAGATTCGGTTGTACCTACTCGTAATGTCTTTTAACTATAGTAACCTTAAAGAGACCCCTGTTCTGCCATATATTTCCAAAAAATAGGTACTAATAAGCGCTCTACATCCTTGAATTATCGAAAGGCGTTTATCAAGTTATCAACCAACCGTGTGTGTTTTCACAAGAGCCTGACCTGGCCTGGTATTCACAAAGCATATACCAACAACAACATCCCCCAGACAAACCACTTGACTACAGGCCCCCTGTTACGTATAGTTGTTACAAATCTCGGGGTCAAAATATACTAGTAGAGTTTTATCAAGAATATGCTGTGAATCGCTGGACTAGGCCCCACAGTGGCCTGGCCCAGATATTTCCAAGTCGTCGTTGTGCAACAACTGGAACACACTTGTGGCTGTAATTTCGCTAAAAAAAATATGATGGATGGACGGCTGAATTGACATTACGCCCGTTTACACGACTCAATTTAATTAAGGTTATTGGCTTCTCAACTCGAAAATAATGAACCATTTACAATAGAGACTGGGTGTTTGTCTTTTCCTAGGTAGAGCGCTGAGCTCGTGGTAAGTTTACACTCTTCCAGCTCTCTTCCGAGTACAGAGTGTGCTCGTCACGTCACTTAAGATGTCTCAAAGTATTGCCTTTGTGAACATTCAAAACTCACAACACACAGCAGTTGAAGATAATCTACTACCTACGTTCGATTCAAATTCATTTAGTATATTGTACAAATGATTCGTTCGAGTGTTTAACCTACTTATAACTATAACCGCAGTTTCTTTTCGTTCCAAAACCGATATTAAGTTTCAACGATCCAAGTACTCCGTGAAAGGTACCCCAATTTAGAAACAACAAGCAGCAGCTATCTACGTTCTACCCATTCCTTTCATCTTGATACCGGGTGAGTAGGACAGCGGTCGATTAGTGAATTATGGTTGGGAAATAATACTAAATGGATGCATTTCATGCGCGTAGTTATAGAAATTCGTGAGTTCAGTGATTGGCAGTAAGTGGTGTACGTACGGCGTTCGAAATATAAAACACCGCTTAACGTTTGGGTCGTGATTATCGTGGTTTAGGATGTTTGAAACTGATTTATGTTGTACATAATAATTTATATCGAAGGCCCAGCGCACACGTCACCGGCGTGATACCGCGGACCTGGTTCCTGAGTTTCCTAACACGATTTTGGGGCTCACGTAAGTAGCGCTTTTAGTCAAATTTTTAAATCTTGCACTCCATCATGGCGTCCGCTAATCTTTGCGTGAGTTTAGTAAAGGAAAGGAGGCATGTGGCCCGTGTGAGAATTAGAACAATTCTTGAGGCGATTCTATATATATACCACATTATCACATTTCAACCATTTTTTTTATTAAAACAAAAATAATTTTCAAAACATACCAATTTTGAGCTCCTGTCCAGATACGATATGGCTGATCATATACCACAAATGATACGTGATATTCTCATATCTAACCCCAAGAAAGCAATTTTGAAAATAATTTAATTTAGATTTTATTTTAATTTTTCAATACTACTAATTTACACAGTCTAGGTCTATTTCAGTCCATTTCCAAGAAAGCAGACTGTGTCACTTAGTAATACAAAAAAATGTAGTAGGTATATTTTTAGAATCACCTTAAAAAGCCATTTCATATGAATCATATGATACCACAAAATAGGTTTCTGAAAAAAAATATCCCCAAGGGATTTTTTTTGAACTGCGGGTCAAAAAAATATTTTGGCATCCAGTATGCGTATGCCAAATGGAATGGCTAAAGTTTAGGTACATCGATATGCGGTTTTTCGTTGGAATTGGGCTCGTACGCCGTTCGTTCACTAGCAGTATAGACTGAAAAAGAGATCCACTTACCACAAATTTTAGTCATTATCATCATCATCAGTCCTGCACACTCATCAATAATTGCACTAGATTAACCAGCACGTCGCGACGTAATTTAAATAACGCACTTCCGAAATGGTAGTAATTGGAACACCACACGGCCATACATTAAATATCAACACAATATCACAACAAAATTAGTAACGGCGAGGATGACATTGACATCTTTGAACACTGAGTTATGACAGTTAGATTTTTTTATTTTTCGGCGAGACCACAGATATCAGAGTAAAGCAGATCGCTCATTTAACTAGGCTATCTGCAGCATTAAACCCACAGAACATTGAATGTGTTTTTAATGGTTTGTGGCTAAACAAGGCCTAAACCCATCAATTGATTGATTGACGATTGACAGTATTTATGTAGTTATAGAACCTACGTACTTAACAGACATCTGTCAATTTAGGAAAAAAAAGTTTGTTATTGACGCTTTGACTGCTTCAGGTTTTATTTTCCGTGGAACTTTATTCTGGTTTGATTCTGGTGAAACTAATTATTAGCTACTACAACCATCATTTAAAGTTAATACAGGATACCTATATTCTTGTGATTGTGACATACAGGTTCGTATACCTTGTATAATTAATATAACAGTAATTAATGCTTACGATTTAGCATCAATCTGAATACGTGTTGTGTTGTACAGCAAAATTATATAGAGCAATTCGTATTATTGCATTTATAAACGTTTCCGTGCAATTTATCTCATGTTATTAAACCTATATTGCAAACAAGAACTATTTAGTGAGGAATGTTAATGTAATATTCATTCACTTTAGCATAGTTGGTAGTGACCTTATCTTTTTTTTTTAATACCACGTCGGTGGCAAACACGCGTACGGCCCGCCTGATGGAAAGCGTTCACCGCAGCCTATGGACGCCTGCAACTCCAGGGGTGTCACATGCGCGTTTTCGACCCTTTAAATATTTATACACTCCTTTCTTGAAGAACCCCATACTCCGGAAAACCTTGGCAGGGAGCTCATTCCACAACCGGAGCGTCCGAGTTATTTACGAAGTAGTGGTCTCGGGTTCAAGTCCTGGGTCCTGGTCAGTTTTATTTGTCTGATGAGCACGAATATTTGTTCCTGAGTGTTGGACATTTTTTATGTATTTAAGTGTCCTTTTATAAGCAGGTATGTCGTTGCCTAGTACCTTTAGTACAAGATTTGTGTAAAATTGAAAACAATTCAATTCAATTTATTTATTTTGTTAAACATAGGTTACAAGTGACATTGGTAGTTAGGTACAAAATATACTGTTTCTTATTCAATTTGAGAGCGACGTGATACCTAATACTATGAGACCCAGCATTGCCTGCGAATTACAAAGAACGCAGGTGGAGCCGCGGGATATAGTACGTATACTTACACCGAAGGTTTTTTTTCTGTGGTCAACCAATTTGATTTTTGGGCCACTTCTTACCTTGTCACAGTGACAGTAATATGAGATCTCTAGCAGCTTTCATATTGATTTTCACTGTGAGAAGGTACGAAGTGGCCCAGAAATCATATTGGTTGACCGTACATTGGTGAATGAATTTTCGAAAACGAATGAGTAGCGTCGGATCCCCCGTACAACCGTCCAAGGTTATAAACATTAGGACATTTGTTCTATTCTATGAATTAGTATGTATTGATCACATTCTCTATTTTCTGTTGTTAGTAATTTATTCTGCTTTGCCTAAAAGTTGATTCGTAGAGAATGCCTTATGGCTCCGTTTTTTACATAATGGTCATCATCATCATCAACCAATTAACAATAAAAAAGTCCCACTGCTTGGCACAGGGCTCCTCTCATAGATGAGAATAATTAAATTTATTTGCAGATGTTTGCAGTTTTCCTTCCTCACGATGTTTTCCTTCACCCAAAAGCTTTTAACGGTCTTTTTGTACAATGACGAGTACCTATTCAAATAAATAAATGGGCACATTGAGGCCTGTAGCTCTTTTCCTAAATTTAACTAATCTAAGTAATATTACACAACGACAACAGTACAAGCTTTGCTTAGTTTGGGATTAGGTCGGGTATATTTATTTAAGTAATACTACGAGGTCCAGGCCCAGCAATGGGACCTAGGCAGCTAGGTACATATGTCAGACGACAGTCAAATCAAATGGTTAAGGTTTATAATTATAAAGTTCCTAAAATAAGTATTTTCGAGGCAGTAGTACTGCAACGTAACAAATTTTTACTTAGCTGAAATTGAAAATATATGCATATAATCTTTAATTGCGTGATGTTATATTTTCTATTATCGTTGATTGGGGCTAAGATTACCCAATAAACTGTTTCCCAGGTTCTTTCAATGCCTAATTATCTGCCCTAACATGTAGCTCCATAAGCTATTTAGCACGTAATATAACTGGAAGCAGATTCCAGATACGTCGTCCCCATTGTCTGGGGCCATGGGAAACGCGTAACCCATCACTTTATGGGAAGGTGAGCTTGTCATACTTATCGGCAAGCCTAACTGTACCTTCCGCGTAGGGTTAGCGACCAGGGTTGACTAATGGTGCCATACAAAATTTTAAAGTATTGATAATTCCATCAATCTTATCGAAGGATGCGATGCTTTCATTAAAGTTTTAGGTATTCACAATTTTACACAGATATGTTTAGTAGAATGTAAGCGCAAAAAAGTTATAGCTTGACATTCGTCGCTTTGGAGTGGAGTTTCAAACGATATTTGTTCTCTGGTATTTTATAGTTGCACCGCCTACAGTCTTTCTGTTCTGCCTAAAGGTTGACTGGTAGAGAATGCCTCATGGCATTAAGTCCGCCTTTTGTACGTTAAGATTTCTTATTGTGCAATAAAGATTAAATAAATAAATAAATAAATAAATATCTTATTGAAAAATCAAAAACATACATATTATAACTGTGGTATTACGCTGCATAAGCCCTGTACCTACAAGATAGTAAAGGAGAGAAAATGTAAAAAATAGGTATCAATTCACAGAGAAAATTGCTTTAATAGATGAACGTTTTTACCTGATAAAGACCCGTCGTAGGTCTATTATACGAGTATGTAGGATAGTTATAGGTTAGCGAGATAACATTGATAAGCCGTCATATATCGATTATCCATGCATACATCCATGTATGAGAAGGTCACCAGAGCTTCTAAGGATGCGCTATGTAGTGGGGGACATGCATAATGTCTCTAGCTGTCAATACGACAAATTTTCGTATCAAAAAGATCGGAAATGCGCTTGTGATTTCTCTGCAGTGGTGTTTGCTTACCATCAGGCAGGCTGAAGATATATTGTAGCTCTACATACATACATATACTCACACCCGTATCCTATTGAGGTCGGCAGAGGCCAGAGAATGCCAAAAAAATGCCAAAATTCTGGTACGGGCGAAAGATGTATCTTTCGCTTCAAACGCATCCATACATCTCCTCATACATGCTCGTTGGTTGCCGGTTCTTCTGACTTGACCTTTTTTCTTTGTTCAGTTTTTTCATTGTAGGTCTATAGTGCCTATGTATCTCTTAAAAAATTCTGTCTAGATGATTAACTAATAGTGGCTCTGACCTCTGTGAGCTATGTAGACATCGAAAAATTTTTTTTTCCAAATTTCAAAATTTCCAAAAATTATTCGACAAGAAAAATCTATATAATTATCGAACCTGTTCGCATAATTTCACGAGAATCGTTTGAGAAATGAGACCTGTAGAGGAGAACATCCGGACATACGAAAGATTTTTTGCCGAAAGCTGAAACGGAGACGCTTCGCTCGCTCGGTCAATTAACCTTGACCAATGTCAAGGTCCGCCAATGCGGAATCACCGACATTATACCGAAAGAGCAAAAACATATAATTGATGTACATATATTTTTGAAAACAAAGTTGACATCATGCACTCTTCAAATTCGCAAGAATCGCCTCTATAGAGTTTTCGTAATGGCAAGGAATTCGTAACTACTAAACAAACCTTAAAGTTATGTACTTATGTGTCTCAAATTATAGAAGATTGTGTGTAGAATGATATTGAAAGTACCTTCACCAATAGTACATTACTATAGAGGCCGGGAAACGAAGGGTTGCAGGCCAGGTAGATACCTATAGGGATACGCGGCCTGCAGTCCAACGTTTCTCGCCGATATTTTTATAGCGCTTTTCTCAAACATATGCAATGAAATAAAAAGTACACCACTCAAATAACAAATTTAACAGACGCCATATTTGACATTAAAATTAAAAAAAATGACTTCCCGGTCTAGGCCTTCAATTTTGTATGAAATTCCTTTACAGTTCTCCCGAGTTTGAAGCCTGTTATAACGCACGTAATGACGATATTTCATTGCATGTTTGAGGAAAAAAAATCTCCGTCCTAAGGTCAACTATACAAATATGTTATCATTATCATATTTATTCATAGCTTTGGTTGAAAGTTGCCACGCGTTTGCATACCTAGCGGTAACTGCTATATTCATACAGACTCTGTTATTAATAACTTTGCTTCTCGATCTCTACCAATACTTATACGATTAAACCACGAAACTCGTATCCCGAAATTGCGTCAATTGTAAATGTTGCTCTATGCAGTTCGTTACAGAGTTAATTTTCTATTAAAATTCTTTTATAGGTGCGAGTTTGGGGAAGTTATTCCACGTATAACGTATAAACCGTGCGAGTGAAGGTTTCCAATTCAGTGCACTTTTGATTAGCGTTATGATTAGATTTGCTTGCTCGTCTAATTTGTTCTGTATAGCTTGCGTAAGCCTGATAGGCAATTGCTCAATATTTTGAGTAACTGCTAACTAACATAACAATAATATTTTACTGCTTATTTGTTTTATAAGGTAGGTGGATGCGTGCAACCACTATTAAATTCACCGCGTCGAATCCGAAAATAGAATTTGTTAATATTTGGGTTGTTCATAAGTCCATAGTTCTCACTAACAGAACACCAACAGATAGCAATTTAAGTTAACGGCCAGTTCTTAATTTAACGTGGTTTTAATTGGTGTATTGTCGTGGGTTGTACTAATGTACTTGATTGCAACATCTGTATTAAGGTATTTATTTAATTTATCTTTGACAGCAGAATAAGGCACTGTTGTTCTGTTGGTGTAACCTAGGCTCAATGCCCTCAGTTCACTCTCAATTATTACCGTGAGATTGTTTTTTTTTTTTTACTTTAACTGTTAGGGTCTTAATGCAGGTTTCATTATGGTTTTACAACAACTGAAGTCGAGCACGGAACGAGAAGTGCCATCAACTTGATCAGAAAACAGTTCAGTTTACCCTCCACGGCGTAGGCTGTGGACGCATTCGCCGCGACATTGAACGCGACCTTTAACTTTTTAATTTTTAAAATAATTAGGCCCGTGCATGCACTGACGCCTCTCTGAACCTGTCGAGTGGTCGACGTTCAGTCAACGCCTTAGCCAGCTGAAAGAAAGTCGTGTTTCGCGCCGTGATCGAAAAGTTAACGCAAACGGTTCTTATCTGTGATTGCTTTTCAATTTTACGCAGATAACATCTTGTGACGTGTGTTTGTTTTGTGGAATGGCGATACCATTGCAGTGTGGATAGTTATTTCTTGTTATTTACGGCCTGTGGTTGGGGTCGGCTTCTTAAGGTATTTCATAATTATTCTGCGATATGTAGTTAACTTCATTTCAATTTATATCCCTAATTGCAGCTCTACCTAGAAAATAAATTAATTTTCCTTTGATTCGCCGAAAACAGTTGAGTGGAATTCATAGGATCGTAAAATATTTTAAATATGGGAACATAAATATTTGGAACTTATTATTAAAATATTGATAGTAATTTTAGATAAAGTATGAATAGTGACTTATTTAAATGTAGTCTCATCAATAGTGAATCTGTGAATCTAATTTTGACCGGTAGGAAGAACTCCATAGGCTCTATTAATTTCCATAATATGTTATGTTTACGGTTCTATTTTCATCAAGGAAAACTATACCTGAAAAACTCTCATACCTATTATCGTTAATTTCGGAAAAGCGCTTGATGCTTCTGGTTTTTCTGTATGTCATTATACTCTTAATAATTACAAAATGCATTAGTGATCAGGATCAATGTGTGCAACACAAAAACTATGTAAGTATGAAATGTATTTCTAAATGTTCGAAAAAAGACAAATTTTAATAAGTCTGTAGGTAGGTACTCTACACAAGCTTAGGGTGGCTTAGGTAGGTATCGAGATCTCGATGGGAGCGAATCTTGATACCTTGGTAAGTACTTACAATATTAAACGGTTTATGACTCCTAAAAGACTACTGAGAACTCGATATTAATATTAAATACAAGCGTACAGCAGGAAATCACTTAAGTTAACGACCTCATCTTGTTTTATGCCAACTGGAAACTCCGACTTATCCAGTTCTTTTTCCACAGACACAAATGAAACGACAATGCAGACAGCAAGAGAGTCAAGCAGGCAGCGACGGAGTAACAAGAGAAGGAACTCCAGAAAGAAGTCTCTCTCACCGTCGGACCTAAAATGTGTGCGGGATAAACCAGACAGCGGGCGTTCTCTCTCCGAAGGCGCCAAAGCGAAGCACAGGAAAAATAACATCCGAAGGACTTTAACGCATCCTTTCACCCGCGGCGATGACATCCAGGATGCGACGATGATCGGTGTGTTTAATCGTGAAGTGAAGGCCCCGGTGCCTGAGAGTGACGAGTCCAACATCCCTCCGACCAGCAGTGACAGGGACACGGAGGACGATGCGCGTGTGTTGAAATCGGTGATAAATAGGTCCAGATGGGACTCGGGGAGTGAGATGGACTCTTTAGTGTCGACTGTGGTGAGGCGCGCCTCGGCCCGACGACGCAGGATGCCAGCAAACCCAGGTGAGTTTCTAGATTTATTTTCACCCTTTTTCATGAAGCATCCGCTAAGTAAGGAATTGGAAATATTATATATCTATGTTGACAATACCCTTGCAGTGGCTTGCCAATTTTACATTTATGAGCACCTAATCGGTGTTCTCCCTGTGTGGTGTGTGTGACCTTACGGTCCTCAAGACGATAGTGAACTGGTTTTAATAATAGGATACTAGGTAAGCGTGGGCACATTCTAGACCATTACATCAGATGATTTGTGGTCAAGCGGAAACCTATCTAGAGCTAAAAAAATAAACCTTCTCCTATACGTCTTGAGGAAAAATAAAAATAGTGTAAACTATGATGAGACGGTACAGCAGTTCCCTTCCGCCCGCTACCCGTCAGCTCAGCTATATATCCCCACTTTCAGGGTCCCGAGGCGCCGTTTCAACTAAACGGTAAGCCTAATAGCTCCGGTTTGCAAATATATTTTAGAGATTTTCAAATACCAATTTCCACTTAAGTCTACTATTTAATCTTGTACAAATTGTCGTTATAACAACCCCCCTATATGGTAAGAACTGTAAGAAGCAATTATGTTATCGTAATTTAGGCAAGCAGCATTTCAAAGATAATAACTTTAGGATGCTGTTAATAGGTTTCTGTCAAAGAGGTCATGGTTTGCATTTGCAGTATGGTGGCTTGGGATTAATGTGGCTCGGCACCTAATCGGAGTATAACCGCAGTTTCATCACTTTATCCTACTCGTATTGCATGCGAACTTGTCTTGCTTTGGCATCATAAGTTTATTAAAAACGTATTATTGTATTTGTCATCAGTGTCCTGTTCAGCTACGTATCATTAGATGGCGTTGCCTGTATTATAAATTATAAAACGATCAATATTTGATTTGTTATATTTTAGAGAAAAATATAACTAATAGCTTGAGAACGGAATTAGATAATTTAGAATTTCAGCAAAAAGTACATCCGCACTACAGTAAAGTAAGTAACTCTTAACCCTGCCTTTAATAGGTAGGTCTTTATTATCATTATTTAAATAAAAGAGCTTTTAGTGTCCCACTGCTGGTCAAAGACATCCCTTTCACGTATCCCGGGCAGTCTCTCGCGGTTCTTGATCATTAGACGTCAAATTCGTCTCGCCATATCCGTCAAGGTCTGCCGCGACGCAGTTGGTTTTGTAGGACTTGGTGCTCTAAGTTTTAATGAAAATGATCGTCTTTGATTTCTTCTTCATTTAGAGTCGCTTACTGTATCAATGCAACTTAGCCAACCTTGCTCAGGTATTAATTTAATTTCCTCTCGCACTACCTGTTTTGTAATCGTGCTTAGCTTGCACAATAAACGTTACCGGTTGTCACAATCACCGACGACAAGACAATGCGGAGCTGATACATAAACCTGTGTAAATAATTCGTACACCAATGCATACACGTATGGCTGTGTAAACTAGCGTAGCGTAAAAGCAATGTTAAGATAGGGCACAGCGGAACGTTATTTCGCTCACATTTGGAGCAGCCCAACTGGAGAAGTACCTCCACTCCTCCACCTTACAGAAGACTTGTAGCATCACAACTTGCCTTAGGTTGGTATGTGGTGTTGTGTTCCTGGTGGTGAGTAAGGTCGCCAGAGCCCCCGAGGATGCGCTGTGGTAAGGTAAGGGGGGACCAGCATAGTCTCTAGCTTGACAGCTGGAGACATGTGCTGGTTACCTCGCTATTAATTCCTTCCACACACAACACAAGTGCGTTTTCGATCCCTCAATAAAGGGTCGGCAACGAACTTGTGATTCTTATGGAGTCCCAAGTGTCCATAGGCTACTGTGTCTGCTTACTATCAGGCGTAAGCATGTTTGCCACCGTCGTTATATAAAAAAAGATGAACGCGCCTCTAATCTGCATAAGTAATTCTTAAATTAAATTTGATGGTTTTATGAGTAATTACAATACAAATAGTGTTTAAAAGCACACCTGACATAATAAGGCATCATATACGGAATAATAAACATAGATACAGGGATACGTAGGTAAAATAATAGGCATACCTAAATACTAATTAAGTGTAACATCAACATCACATTAGTTATTTATTAATTATAGTAATCATCATCACCATCCTAGCGTTACCCCAGTACAGTTACATCCTAAAGAATGCCCGGGGTCCGCTACCTAATCCCAAGAATTGACGTAGGCACTAGTTTTTTACGGAAGCGACTGCCCTCTGCGTCAAAAGACCTCCCAACACAAACTAGACCTTATTGGCAGGGGTCGGAATTCTCGTATCACTTTTGAGCTGTCATAGGGACTTCTCATTTATCGACTTCCGATATACAAATATATGTCAATAAATACAGAATATTAAAAGTGTAAATAAACAACAGGCAGTCTTATCGCGAATGAGCGATCTCTTTAAGACAACCTTTGGATGTCAACTTTTTGGAAATTTTAAATTATTATAATAATATTTTATTGTTCCTTATAAATACTTTGTGGATTTCTTATTACGAGGCATTAATTTTAGAATTTTTTTCAAAACAAGAATTGCCATCGGGTTTACCTAATGATATGAGTATCATGTTATGTAGGTACTTGCCATCAATCTGATGACTTTGATTAGTAGTTTTATAGTGCAAACAAACACAGACACTGAACTGAAGTAATTAAATGTGAAATTGTTTTCATTGCATATCTCTATTTCACATTTTCAACTACTCAAGTTGTCTGAAAGATATCGCTCTTTAGCGATGCCTGTTGTTTACCTCTACTGTTAATCTTCATCAACATGTTGTGTTCTATAATGTATCGATATAATATGTAGATCGTAACTCGATAAATGAGAAGTCCCTATGACAGCTCAAAAGTGCTACGAGAATTCCGACCCCTGCTTATTGGGATTAGTAATGTCAAGGGAGTGGGCAACTTGACTGTTAGAAGTTCTCACGTAGCCGCCCGAAGGTCCCTAAGTTGACTTAACGACTGCTATCATAGACAACAACCGGGATCAACGCCTTAACGTGTCTTCCAAAGCACGGGGGCGCTCAGTAACTACTCAAAGCGGTCATCATATTAATCATAGTAATATCAAATATTATTTAAATGTATGTAAACTATTATTTAAATTGGTCGCGCGTTCAGTTTATAAAAGATTTTATACTTAGTTTGCTTAAGAGTCCGTATATAGCCGTTTGCTGAATTCGCTAAACTTTAAGAGGTCATATCTCATTCAATATTCGTTTTCCTAAAGATTTTATTGTATAATATGAAAGATCGTTTCAATTCAAGTTGAATAAGTGGAAAATTTGTTTAGATTTAGCTCTCAATTTACTATATTTTGGCTCAGTCCAACAGCTGTTTTCTCAATTTTCGCTCGGAGACGTGTAAAACGAGTTAGATTTGAAGAACTATTTGATTTCAAACCGACATGAAACAATTAAATATATATTGGATTGATAGTCTTCTTAGGAATAAGTGGAATACATTTTATAAGTTACATATTAAATTGTTGAGTAAAACCGTATTTCCATGCAACAACTTTTTAGTAAAAACACACGAAGAATCGCCAGTATTTTTGGCCATTTAGCACATTATTTCAAAAATATAAAACCATAATAAGAAACTCCAGTTCAAGCGCTACTCGTTCATATAAAAATATATGTATATGTAGAAGTAAATTTCGGCATAAAAAATATTTCAAATCACCCTAAAATTCGTAATAAAACACCGTGCACGGCGCTCGATTCGGCAGTCGCCGCCAAGCGGTTCGAGGGAACGGTCACGTCGCTCGTCGATTTCAAGGTCACGTAGCTACGGGCGCATGGGCTAGCGGGAATTATAGCGCGAAGAGGCAGTCTTGATCATTGGTTAAGTAATGCTTTTTGTTACATTTGATTTTTTATATGAAATTGCATTATGCATTTGTACTAACTGATGGAAATATTTTCATTGTACTATTAAATTTTTTGACCTATGTTCCATAGACGGAGGTTCTTAATTAGTCTTCATGTTTTATCTATACTATACGACTCATATAGAATAATAATTTGGTAAATAGTGTTATTAATTAGGTGTACCGATTTTTTTTAATCTGACCGAGCAGCAATGTACGCAGTCCAACTTATTTTGACATAACAAGCAAGATTTCAAAAGAGGAGGTTATCAATTCGGTTGTATGTATTTTTTTTAATGTTTGTTCCTCCATAACTCCGTCATTTCTTAACCTATTTTGAAAATTCTTTTTTTGATTGTAAGTGTATATATCCAAGTTGGTCCCGTTTTTGTCAAAACGCAGTTCTGATAATGGGATCCATGAGGAATTGAGGGAACTCCTCAAATATTAAAGGCAAACATATAGTGATTTTTGTGTTTTTATCAACAAATCGCGAATTTTCATACAAAAATGTGACATTTGATGAAGTGGAAATGCTGATGATGATCAGAACAGAACTCTTCAACGACGAAAAGTTCACGTTTGGCGATTTGTCCTTTTAGTTGTGTTTGTTAAGCAAGTTCTATTTTCACGATAAATTTTTGTCATGCTCGAGTTCTGATGATAGGATCCATTAAGAATCGAGGGAACTCCTCAAATGTGAAAGGAACACAAATAGTAATTTTGGTATTTTCTTGAACTAATCAAGCATTTTCATTCAAAAAAAGTGACATTTGATGAAGTAGAACGACGCGTAGTTCACGTTGGGCGATTTGTTTTCTTCGTTTTGTTTCTCAAGCAAGCATTTTTGTCAAGCTTGAGTTCTGATGGAGGATTCCATGAGGAATTGAGGGTACTGAGTCTTCTACCATAATAAACATACTTATAGCCATTTTATTTTATTCTCACCGGCCTCACCCATAGAAGTCGGTATTTTTTTCTTAAAAATTATCTGTTATAACTTTTAGAAACTGTCTTTTTCCCATGATGTTTTTGTTTGATAGGAACAATCAGGACTTTGCTACTTGATTTAATGAATTAAGCAAACTAATTTAAACACTGACAAGACGCATCGGTACGTTCATTATTATGGGTGCAATACTATGCGTGCTTAATTATTATGTATAAAAAAGAAAGAACTTTATTTCCTAAAGAAACTAATGTAAATAGGTTCCCTAGGTCCAATCTTAATCTCCATTATGCCCGTATAAATTTACACACTGTATATACATTAAGCAATAATTCTAAAAGTACGTCATCGAATTTTCAACATCATCAGTATATATGTCCCACTGCTGGGCAGATACGTCCTCTCATGAATTAGTTGGATGTTCAGGTTGTTATTTTGCTGTTTCTTAATTTTGGCAGCCGTTTGGAATATTTCCGATTAACAGAATCTTATTCCCATTGCCTTTATCTGTGTGATATAAATTGCTTCCTGGTGTCTTAATGCTACTTTTCTGGCCTTTTCAGTCATTTCTGGTTTTAACCATATTTATGCAATTTTATCTAACATCTGCTTCGATGACAGGTCCCAACACATATCCGTCAGCAACGATTGGTCATATTTGAAAACTTAGTCTAATGGGAGTCTGATTTTATGGGTATCAGCTTTCTTTTTAAAGGCTAAAGCTAAAATCGGCTGCCAGGATAATATCGGTTTTTCTCACAAAAAAATGACGGTATTTCTGCTTCTTCTTCTGCACCTTTGATAATAATTTCTGCTGTGTTATTTCACTACTTGTATAGAACTCACGCTTTTAAAGAGCATATTGTTTTGCATCTTTTTAGTGATTTATAACCTAATAGTGATAATATTTGCTGAAGTTGTTTCATCTTTCACTTTAGTTGTGGACGGACGGTGCAACATGTTTTATCTCCATACCTTTTTATCGCCCATCTTTTTCTTGCACAGATTCTTACTATTCATGTCGCTAAAGTAGTATACTATAAAACAATATTTATGAATTGATTGGTTTTATTATTTTAGATTTAAGTATGGCGCCTAGGAAGGCAAACCGTTCATTTGGTAAAGTAAAGAGGAAAACAATATTTGTGGCCCTAAAAGATTAAACCCAGACTATAAAGAAATCAGCGCAACGCCATATAACAGATATAACAGTGCTTCTACACGTTATCGAGGCAGGCGATGACCATCCAATAGCTATTAACCTTATTCTAGTAAAAATAAAATGTACCTACATTTCTAAATTACCTGGTATTTTATTTCAACACCTACACTAAAACCAAGAAACGAATAAGTCAGGTAAAAACTATTCACCTAGAACTTGAATACCTGGAAACTGAAAACTCTAACAGTAATTCATTATCGACCGAGTGAACGAAAGCGAATAAGGTCTCCGTTTCAGCTTGGACAAAAAATGCTTTTATATGCCTGTCCGGATTTCCGGCTGTTCTCCTCTAGAGATCCCATTTCTCAACCGATTCTCGTGAAATCTGGTGAGCAGGTTTGGTAATTATATATTTTTTTCTAGAGAAAAAACAAAAACAACAGACAGAGTTATGCAAAACGACAGACTCGCGAGGTCTACGGCTCACAGAGCCAAATAAGAAATAATATAAATAACCTAAGTTTTAAGATGAATAAAGATAAATAATAGTAAATATTGGGCAAAATCTTAACAAATTGACCTAGTGCCAAACTAAGCAAAGCTTTTACTATGGGTACTAAACGACGATATTCATACTTATACTTATATAGATAAATAAATACTTAAATACATAGAAAACGAATATCCATGACTCAGGAAGAAATAAATGCCCATACCGGGATTCAAACCTCAAGCTTCGTAGGCAGGGTGAACACCAACTAGGCTAAAGCAGTCGTCAAACAAGTAAGTACTTAAGGCGAAGGGGTAGGCAAGCTCTTTCCATACACACGTTGTGCAAGTTTTTCTTCGTTTATGTTTGCGCTATAGTTATTATTTTTGGTCAATTTGTTTATTTTTCTGTTAGCTACGATTTGATGTTTATTAGTTTTAATTAAATTCTTTTTTGTATTTTTTATTTTTTTGAAATAAATCAAAATTTCAACTTCAGGTTCTGCGTATATCCAATATATAGCAGCAAAAAATAAAATAAAATGATGTAGTGCCGAAACTAACGAATAAAACTTGCAAAACGTTTGTATGGAGATGGCCTTGCCCTACCCTTCGCCTTAAATTAATTCTGAATTTGTAGTAATTACATAAATACATTATAATGAACGATACAGTTTTAAGTTACCTGACATTTTATTTAAATACATAAACATAGAAATATTAAGAAACGAAAAAGTCTGATAAAACGGTTAAAGTATCAACACTACTCTACGCCGGCCTAGCCGCCTCGCTCCACCCCCACTACACCACCTGCACTGGCGCGCTTAGAGACTGGTAATAATACCTAGATCCGAACTTTTTCCGGGCCGATACGGACTCTTAATACCTATCATTCTTGGCCTGTTTCTTACCATTAAACAAGCGACGGGGCCCATTCCTTTCAGCAGCCTTTAATCTGTGTGTCAAGTTATTTTTATGTGTAAACTTGTAAAGAAAACTTTTTGGTCGCACTTAATTAATCTCTCTCAGACTTAAGGCCGGGCCACACTGCTGCGTGCGCACGCGTGCAGCTCTTTTGCAGCGTAGTAATGCATGGGGCTCTTGAGTCTCCTCTTTTATAAAGGCGCAGCCACACGGGCGACCATTGCAGTACGGCAAGCTATAAGATAAAACCACGGATCTATACCTAAACCGGATTGAGTACAAACTTTTATGAGCCAATCAAAATTGAACCATATTCCGGCGTCATACAGTTCATATCCTGTTATGACAGACAGACTAGGGAAAGCGGTCCGACCGAGAGCAACCAACCAGAGGGCGGTGTCCCACTCGCACAGGTTGCCAATGTAAAAAAAAAATATGTTGCGGTAATTTAGAATACTGAAAATAAGTACTTGCTTATATTAACTAGTACTGTATGTTTATTTGGGATAATTTACATTTGACTTCATTTGTAATTGTATAAAATATTAACATTATTAACTGACTAAAACCTAGTATTGCAATAAATATAGTAGTATTTTTCGAATATTGATTGGTATCCCCAACGTTAATGGTGTCAATTTTGAAACTATGAAAATATGCGGCTAATGAAATCAGTTGAAAATGGTGAAAACGTGTTGTGTAAAGGGCTGTAAAAGTGAAAGTTTTATTAATTGTGGAATATCATTTCACAGGTAAGGAACAATTTGTTATATTTTACGATAAAACGGCAAGACAAATGTCAAACTTATTAGGGTGTCTATGACTTGGGCTGTTTGTGCAGAAATATTCGTTAGTACGTGTTTAGTGACAAAACCTTTCCTCAAGGTCAGTTGAAATTCAATCTTTTAACACTTTTCTTATTAGTACGAGCTTTTGTTTAACTTTGTTGTCGTTCCAATTTTTTTACCATTTTTCAGCTACTTGCCGGTATCTAATTGAGCTGAAATTTAGCATAGGTACTTATGTACACGTTCGGTAACAATGCAATATTATTATTATATTGCATTGTTACCTACCGCACTCGTGTATCATGGCACCACCGTGCTGATCTGATGTTGGGAAATTGACTTAAATGTTAATTTTGCTTGAAGAAGCGAGTAATTTATACCCTAATACATCTATAACCACGGAAGACCATCACGAAATTCAAATTATAAAGGCTATTGCCTCGTCTTTTTTCAATTTACGCATGGCTCATCACGGGAAAACACATTTGTTACGAGATTTGGGAAATAAAGTAGGGCTTAGGCAAAAATTATACAAAACTATATTGGTTAACAATGTATGATACATAAACCTATGATTAACGAATATAAATATTTCTTTGAAATAATGCTTATTTTATTTACTACCTAATTTAGTTTAAATTTCATTGTACATAGAACCTATATTAAAAATAATCCTCATATCCACAGATGTACTTGGTCACCCTAATTAAAACGAGATGCAATCCTCAAGTTTGGCTTCTCTGTCGGTCACACTTTTTCGTCACAGTACTCAATCCGGTTTAGGTATAGATCCGTGGATAAAACCAATAAGATAAGACTGCAATGCTCGTAGTGGGGTGCGCTTTGTATCTGTGATATCTGAAAAGTAAACCAACTTTATACACACTTATCTAAAGTGTTTTTTTTAGTTCGAGTCCGGATTTTATTCTCGTCAGTAATAAAGATATTTTACAGTTCACTGCACTTTCGGTGCGCTAACTGTCTATTAGTGTCAATACTTTCGCTTTAAAAGTAAACACGCGATTCCACCACGGCAGCACTGCGTTGAGTCCGCAATAAGCTCGGTTCTCCATACAAACGTAGTTACGCTCTCATTTTAAAACGCTATGCTAGAATGACATGAAACTGTGTATACACAATGGGATCCGGCATATCTAGGTCGGAAATTAGTTTTTGTTGCTTGAAATTATAGTGAAGAAAAAATACAGCGCTTATTAAGGCTTTCATACAAGACGTGAAAAACTCAAAATCTCGCTGTATTTTTTTTTCTATTACAATTTCTAGCAACAGAAGCTAATTTCCGACCTAGATATGGCGGCTCCAGTTGTATATACAAAGTTTCATGTTATTTCAGCAAGACGTTTTAAAATGAGAACGAAACTACGTTTGTATGGAGAATCGAGTTCAGCCGAGCGTACTGGCGACTCTGAAAAATTAATTAAATAATGAATATTATCATTATGATTATGATATGCAGCGCGGTATCGCTTATTTAAGGTCCAAATTAGATGCCAATACTTTCAAAGCTGATACTACTCGTTCTTAGAAGTAGACTTAGTATAAAACTAATTAAGTCAATAGCAAGCCGTGTTAGTTGAGCTTACTATCGGACTAGTTCGATTTGTGTAAAAAAATTCCTATAATATTTATTTGTTTAATTTAAAGATTATGTTAGTTTTTTGAGAAAATTAGGAAAACACTGTGCCACGTAATAACACCATGTTAATGAGATAATCAGTATTCAATGATTAAGACTTTTTTGATTATCGTATGAAACCTCTTGATTTGTAGCTCACATGACAGAAAGTGATAACCACCTTGTCAGTTAAATGCACATGACGATTATGTTTGGGCAGAATTTTAATATAATTATTTAGATCGGGAAATAAAATCAAAATATTCATATTAATTCCTATTAAAAGTAAATTATTTGAATGTAACATCTCTTAAAGTATTGGCATCTAATTTGGAAGCAACTTATATAGTGGGATGACGTGTTCGGAGGGGTGCCGTGGAATATTTTATTTATGAGTATTGAGTAGGTTGTAAAATCCGGCGGGATTGTACTATATGTGGAATGCAAAACAAATTACATAGTTAAGGCCTTAATTTAATCTACGCTTTAATTTTCTCAGTTTCGTAACGACAATTAGTCATATATTTTATATGGGTAATTTTCGTTACGAAACTGAAAAAATTAAAGCGTAGATTAAATTAAGGCCTTAACTATGTACAACTTTTTTGCATTCCACCCTTAATTAATGGAGTATGCGTTTGACGTGCATTAATTTCCCTGCTCATTCTACGTGAATGGGTTTAGTAAGCGAATCCAAAGATCGAGTTTGCACAACTTGGAATGCGATGCGTCCTTATGCCCATATTGAGATTTTTTGTTACAAAATAAAGTAGTGTTATAAGTGTGTTAAGTGGTACTTTATCTTATGATATATTGGAGTCGCCCGCTTAGGGATACCTAAACGCCGTAGCTTATACCATGACCGGCCAATCTTACTCTTAATCTCTTCATTTACAATAATATAAGTAGGTATGTCTATGTTTAAACGAATACACTATGTGTCCAAAAACCAAAATCAAACTGACGATCGAGTTGGTAGATAGCGCTGTCTTGGATTTTGTAAATACCTACCGTGTTACGAAGTGTGTCTCGCATTTATATCAATAATTTATTTTTCTCGTTCTTGTCGTGTCGACGGTTTCAGGCCGTACGGGATAGGTACATACATTTCTTACATACAAAACAAACTACACTGACACTGACAACGTAAAACTGTCACTTAGCTGCGTGGACTGAAATCAGACCTCAGATTTTTTTATAGCAAGAATACATGATAATTGATAAAAGATAAGTAAAAGGTCAGTACAGTGTGGTCGTGTTCCGTCGAGATCCGTCATGTAAAAATATTAATAAACAAAATCTTGCCCGCGACGCGTGCAACTCGTTATTTTATAGAAATAATTGCTATTAAATTATTGTAGTCGCAGGCTTAAATAGCGCTCGCCCATACAAACTTCTAGTTCTACCCCCCTTAGTTAGTTAGTTTACTGGGTGTTTTCCGCAAGTCGACATACAGCGTGGCTATTTTGCTTGAAAGGGGTAGCGCTTTGCACAAAAGATCCCATTGGGTCGAAGTGCATCCGCAAGGGCCCTCATATAAATAAGATTAGATAATAAGGGGTAGCGCTACTCTTTTCACCCACTAACAATGATTTCCGGAATAAAAACTATCCTATGGCCTTTCCCGGGACTCAAACTATCTCTACCTATACCAAATTTCATCTAAATCAGTTCAGCGGTTTAAGACAGACAGATTTACAATATTAGTATGGATGTCAATTGAATAAATTAGCAGCAATTAAATGAAATTAAATTACACCAGCAGAATTAAATTAAATGAAATAAAATAATACAAACTACCACGTTTTGTTTGTGTTGGTGCGTTCTTGCCCCATAATCGCGCCCGTTGGGCCTATACTTACAACTTACAATTTCTTACTTCCATATTTAAGAACGTCAATCAAACCTTTTTTAGTTAAAATGCCGCTAAGCTAAAGTTCGTTGTCGTTATCTGTCACTTTGACATAAATTTTTGTAAGAAAAGGACAAAACGAAAAACCTTAAATGTCCATTTGTCCAATTTGGTTTAAATTATTAAATCGATTTGATATTTTCAGTGTAGGCTCTTGAAACAATGGAAATTGTTAGTAATTACACTTATTACCACCATTCAATGAGGGCTATCGCGTATGAATTTGCCGCTAGAGGCGCTAGTATAGGTCTCTGAATATGTCAAATGTCACTGTTTGACAAACCAGCGTAACCATCAAAGGCCGTGCCAGGATAAGCTAAGTGATTCTGCCCCCCTTGAGTTTGGGCTTGTAATTTTTATAGATTGTGTGGCTCTACATTACTCATCATTGTGCCAAATTTGAACACCCTAAACGGTATAGTTTTTGTTTAAAAAAAAACGAAATTTAATTTTTCTTTGATATTATTTTTCTAGTCAACCTATTTTAACGAGCTTGGCATATATTGTACATTTTATAAAGATGATTAAATGACCATAATTATATTTTCATGATGTCATAGAAAAAAAATCCATTTAAACTTTTCAGAATTTTTTTTCTTCTACTTTCACGTTAGAGACCGCTCCAATTTTTTCACTGGTAATAATACACCCACCAACGTCCTATAATATGTATTTTTTTTTTCAAAATTTTGGCTAAGGGAGAACATGGAGATATCTTTATATGAAATGCTTTACATACACGTTTTCGTTTGACATGTAATTAATACAATAAAATATTTTCCCAACGCACGACAATCGAAAGGAGTTATTTTTGCTGCAATAGGTTTTTTTTTATCTTTTTAAAAAGTTGAAATGTAAGTGGCCAGTATTTAATATGCAACATGTACGTTTCTCTAAAGAGGTTGTAATAATTCCGATTTGAATTATAGCGGTTTAAGGAAATGTATGTAAAGCATTTGATGTAAAGATACATATTATAGGACGTTGGAATAATACACCCAGTATTACCAGTGAAAAAATTGGAGCGGTCTCTGACGTGAAAGTAGAAGAAAAAAGAATCTGAAAAGTTTAATTGGATTTTTTCATTTATTTTTCTATGACATAATGAAAATATAATTATGGTCATTTAATCATCTTTATAAAATGTACAATATATGCCAAGCTCGTTGAAATAGGTTGACTAGAAAAAAAAAATATCAAAAAAAATTTAATTAAATTTCGTTTTTTTTTAAACAAAAACTATAACTTTTAGGGTGCTCAAATTTGGCACAATGATGAGTAATGTAGAGCCACACAATCTATTAAAATTACAAGCCCAAACTCAAGGGGGGCAGAATCACTTAGCTTATCCTGGCACGGCCTTTGTGTCCACTGAGGCGGGCGTCAAAATTGTGTCCAAAGTTGAATTAACTAAAATCTCAAAAAAAAAATGCCTTTTTGTGCAGTGAAGTGGTGCGTTAATCACTCTAGAAAACATAAAAAAGATGGAATCACTTTTTATACGTAAGTAAAGCGGTAAACATATTGTTTAATTTTTTTATTCGGAACCGATTTTGTATAGGGATGAGGGATGGTGTTATGCCACCTTACATCATCAAAATGTTAATAGGTGAATGAAAAGGTACCTAAGATACCTATTGTTGAGATACATAACTAATTTTTGTATGAAAGCATGTATCTCAACAAATTAAAATATTGGAAAAAGGTAAACTAATTCCATAATAAATAAATATTAGGGGACATTTAGTACCATTACAACTAGACTATTGATTCTAATTAGACTATATGAGGGAAGCGAAATATAAATATATTTTTAACAAGAACTAAAACCGAAATAATAATAAAAGAATAAGTGTGTAACTACGCTATACATACAATATATTGTATAAAATTATTATTAGTATCAACTACTCAAAGAGTGGATTTAAAGAGCCCAAACTCGGTATGATTGTGTTAACTTATTACAGAGTTCCTATGACCACTTTCCGGTTCCATCATCAGATCAGCTCAATAATAATATTATCATAATATTGCATTGTCACTGAATTTACATATATGCAGTAAGCTCGGTCCTCCATACAAACGTATTTTAAAATGCCATTCTAGAATAACATGAATCTTTGTATATACAATGGAATCCAGAATATCTAGGTCGGAAATTGGTTTCTGTTGCTTGAAATTATAATGGAGAAAAAATACAGCGATTATTAAGGTTTTCATAAAAGACGTAAAAAACTCAAAAACTCGCTGTATTTTTTTCTATTACAGTTTCTTGCAACAGAAACTAATTTACGACCTAGATATGGCGGCTTTCATTGTGTATACGTTTCATGTTATTTCAGCAAGAGGTTTAAATGAGAATGAAACTACGTTTGTATGGAGAATCGAGTTCAGCCGAGTGTACTAATGTCAAATATTAGCTCAATCGGAAATCAAGACGTGGGTCTAATTTAGCTCTAAGATTTGACCCACACAAACAAAAAATACATAAGTTACTGACACGGCAAGTTAAATAAAAGCTTGTAAAAAATGAGTTAACGTACGTATGTTAAATGTTTGCGTTGTCTGAATATACTGTAAAAGTTTCGATTACGAGTGGTTGCTGTTCTCTATGTCTAACAGTGTTTAGCAAGCTATAACTTATGTACATGGCCGTCCAATATGCATAGTATAAGTCTGGTACAGCTTAATTAGCGACTAGTTAGATTTACGTAAGGTTATCCTATGATATTTAAAAATAAAATAAAGCTCAAATTCAAATTAAATAATACGGCGGTTTTGCGTATGAAGATGACTTTTTGCTGCATGCAACCATCCACCCGCTAAGCGTTGTCGTTGTCGCCGCCATTTTGACACATAAAACGTCAGCGCTAGGGTACCTAACACAGCCAGTCATGTTGAAATTTACCTATCACGTTTATTTGTTTTGGGTAATAGAAAATCGGCTGACATTTTTGACAATTCTTATTGGTACAACACCGCGCGTGCGTATTACGAATAAATGCCCCGTTTCAAAGTGGACTTTTGTAGGAAGCTCGCGTTCAATGTTTTTTTCGTTCGCTGGTCGTAGACCACGTGGTCTACGCTGGCTTATTTCTAATAACAATAATAGTGTGGTGAATATTTTGTGATACCTACGAGTAAGATTAATTCTGGCAAATTCATATGAGTTACGGGCCAATAGGTCAATGAAGTCAGTGCTTTGAAACAGTTTTATGTTTCGGAAACTTGTAATTTATCATCATCTCTCTGCCCTTATCCCGCTTATGCAGGGTCGGCGCCACATGTTTTCTCTCGGAAACTTATATGTGCTTTGTTATTCCGTACAAAATGGGACTGCGTAACACTACGGCATGCTTGATATTTTTTACGTACGGGTTCAAGTTGTTAGAGGGTCCAATCACACCGCCACACCGGTGCTCAAAATACGGCAAAGCTACGGAGTCGCAGTGAACGAGGGAGAAACTTACGCGCATGAGCATGAGGCACGTAACTGCGTTTACGATGCCTCAGCACATGAGTAAAGAAACGGAACAGAGACTAAGGTTCTATAAAAAAGCGCGCAAAAGGCTATAGTCGGGTTTCCATAGTAAGTCGGCCCTTGGATCAATTTGACACGGGGTTTTTTTTGTGAGTACTTACTTCTTATGGTGAAGAATATTTATGCTAAGTATTAACATCCTACTAGTGACGGTTTTTGATTTATGATTTTTTGATGCTTTATCTACAATGTATCTTTTTTCGGGATGTATTAAAGCGATTTGTTTCAAATTTTGAAATAATGTTCTTTATTTAAAAATGCATCGAGATCCAAAAAAACGAATACTAATTGTCATATAAAAAAAGGAAAAAAAAGACAAAAAAAGACTTCTTTTTATGTGGCTGTGAAGTATAGTGACACCTCTAATTTTTTTTCTAGTAATAGACCATCCATTGGCCTACTATTTGCGTTAATATCAAAATTTTCCAGGCGGTACTTCCTACCAAAAATCAGCAAAATGTGTGGTCGAGTTCTGTATTCAATCGGCGTTTCTCAATCTAGTATACAAACTCTTTTACACTCTAGTATACAAAACAATTTCTCAATCTATAAGTAGTATACAAAACAGATACATCCTTTAGCACGATTGTGACATCCCATCCTTAATCGTGTTATATGTGGTGACAGCAATGGTATTTATCGATGACGTTTCGGTGACGGGGACAAATATTACGGTCTTACTACGATACGCGATGAGGGAGAGGAGATTATGTCAGTGCATCTCGCTCCCACGTGTGATATTGTCTATGCAAACATTACTTTCACACATCTTTGTATGTGTGTATTGCCGGCTCCAGTCTTATTCTTATTTCTTGATCTGATAACAAACTGACACACTTTGGTCGACAGTGGCGTCAACTGGTGAGCACAAAAACGGTAGCCCTCGTTCTAATAATCGGCAGCCTAATTGCGAAACTTTCTCACCAACATCAATCCGATTTGACATCAGATGTATGATGCTGAACTTGAACCACAAATCGCAACACAACACGCACAATCTCGGCAACGAATAGCCAATGCCATCTACTGAACATTCGTGGAAATACTGCACACTTGTTATGCGCACAACATAACCGCGTTCACTCTGCTTTGTTACCTTGATGCTAGTATTATTAATGTGCGGTAGATGGCGTTCATGTTAATATGCAAAACTTTAAATTATGCTTCCATACAGACTACTACTTAGGCTGGGTTGCACCAATCCGTCTGTAATCGTTAAGCTGTGTTCGTTAAAATCTGAATGTATGGAAAGTTTGACAAGTTTCTATGGCATGATAGCTGCCGCCGCCATATTTAACGTTGATCGGTCTGTGATCGTAAGTTGGTGCAACCCAGCCTTAGAGTCGTTAAAATGATTTAGTGCTCAATTTAAGAGTGCAAAAAAACTGTTTAACTTATTACATTTACACTGTAATTACTGACGAGAAATAATTTGGTCAGGCGAAATAGATTTCATTCCAACCGATCATTTTAATAGAGTATTAATACTGCGTCTAACAACGATACCTTGTAATCATTGTATGGAATATAATTGATTATGTTTGCTGTTAAGTTTCGCAACTGACCAATTCTTTTCATTTTTTCGGCCTTGCATATTTATGCAATGATACCTTTTAACATGAGACGGCATTTATATCAAAGAGTTTGTAAGAAAGAATTCTTAAGTAGAAAAAACAAACATTAACGTTTTCATATAAGGCAGAGTCTAGTTTATTACTTCCCGACTTATCATAATTATGTCTACTTATGTGTTTGTCTGGTTACTTATATAAGGTACGAACGAGTATATACAGAGTGAATAACTACGTATATAATGGCTCTGTATGGAAGGTCATAAATTAATTTAGCACTCAAATTGGCTACTTAAATAAAAAAATATGGTGGAATAATAAATATGATACAATATCGAACCAGTTTTTTCTTAATACTTACCACGTCGGTGGCAAACAAGCTTATATGGACTCCTGCAATTCCAGGGTTATAGAGTTTTTACAGGGTTTTAGAGAGGTTGAAAAATCTATATGAGACCACAAGAAAAAGCCCTATTGGAAGCCTATATGGAGCCTATTGTGGCTTTACCGCCAATAAAACCGATATTCTCTTTCTTGTTACAGTTATTTCATTAATTACTTTCGCAACAATACGACATCATAACATTTCATTCGGATCCGTTCCGTCATGGCGATCCACGCCATTTTTTTAAATGACAAATATGCCGCCCATATATTAAAGCCCAAAGCAGCTATCAAAAAGGTTTTAGGCAATTTATAAATATTTTAGTACCTTAAGTTCATGGTACCATTTCATGGTAAACTTTAAAAATTGTAAAACTTTTTAACATTTTGTCTGTTTGCCATGAATAAAGCTTTTCTATTTCTATTTAAGTTGATTTCTTTATCTAAATACATACATTAGTTCATTTTAAATGTTGAATTCGGATACTAGATTGATTGGTTAGCCTGGCCACCAACCGTGCAATGCAAGTACTAGAGATGCGATGAGCAGACTCCTTTTGTTTGTGATTTGGGCTTAGTAGACCAGAAGTGGTATTCTTGTAAAAGTATTGGCTTGTGGCGTAAAGACGTACGTCTCCACCTCTAGTTATCACCTCAACGCTCGCCCCACCTTAAACGCTCGCTCCATCTGTCATATGTCAGCCAGTACAGTCTAACTCCTATATACGTAACATGGTCTTAATTTGATAAAATGTAGGCTTTGCACTTGATATTTCATACACAAATTTTGTAAAAATCATTTTCTCTTTCATTCGTAGTGTTTTTTTTTATCAATAAGCGGTTTATATTACTTGAATCAGGATAGTTTTAATGCATAAATCCATCGATTAGTACGTCGATAACTAGAACATCACTAGAGGTGAGATGGTTTGACAGTTACACGTATTCGCAAAGTATTTTTGAAAAGGTGGGGACGCACGCCACGACACGTTAATGTCAAAAACGTTGTCCCCACCTTACACCTCTAGCAATGTAGGTGTAGTTGCTATGGTGGGTAGCCGTCGCGGGCGTAGTTGCTAAGGCAATTGACATT
This sequence comes from Notocelia uddmanniana, assembly GCA_905163555.1. Classification (NCBI taxonomy): domain Eukaryota; kingdom Metazoa; phylum Arthropoda; class Insecta; order Lepidoptera; family Tortricidae; genus Notocelia; species Notocelia uddmanniana. Next base: position 12,566,302 of record LR991059.1, on the reverse strand, counting down.
TGGTGTCAGTAATATATTTCATGTGCTAAGATGTTTAAAATAGACATCTATAATGTAACAAGAAATCAGTATTTCAGCCTGAAAAATTAATTTCCTTTTGTTGGGGATCATTATTTAACCATGCCTTTGGTTCTCCACATAGAATAGATGTCTTCCAGTGATGTGACGGACAGGTAACCTATTATGTAAATTTGTTTTGCCGAGTGTTTATGAAAATTAACATGTAAATTGGAAAGAAAATGTGCCTAACACTTTGATGAATCTAATGTCCACCTACCTAAATATTTATTTCATGTTAGCTGGGAGAGGTTTGCCGATGATTTAAGTACCAAGTACTAGTTGCCGAAAGCATGTTAAGTGTTTTTTTATTGCAGGATTATGGAGAAATTCTACTTGGTGATCATGCAATGTAAGCTGCAAAATGAAACAAATACAGCTGTAAGCAGTACAAGGAAAAATATTTCAACCATTCATAATGATAAATATATTCCGGCTTAGTAAATTAGTAAAATGAAGAACCAGAAGTTAATGACAGTATAAGGACCCTTTCAATGCTTATTCATTATTTACTCTTTCTTCATAGGATAGCATTTGTTGTAGATATTATATTTTAGAATAAAATTAAGAATATTTTATTTTATTTTTTATTAATACATTATAAAAACACCAACACAAAAAGAGAGCCTAGTCAAACAAGAAAACCCCTGTGTTGTACTGGGCGAAAAGGTACCCATCACACTTGCTGCGTTACCACTTTGGATCAGTTGGATGGCGATGGACAACCTTTGCACCAGACAAGAATCAGAGCATCAAACCCTCTCCTAGTTTCGTTGCCTTCCTTCATTTATGAAGGCTAAAGCGTCAGGCTCCCAGCACCCTATATATTTGTCTCGCTTTTAAATTTTTGAATAAAAACAGGCTTGTATGTTAGTAACTATTGTTCCCGTTATATGTATAATTGTTATATAAACAATTTTAGACATACGCACTTATATACACATATTATTATATCATTCCCTGACCGTGATGGCTCCAACATCACCTGTGGCCCTTATGTGGGCCCTGGGTACTAGATCTCCTGTAGCTTATGAGTAAGTAAGAGAATGTATGTATGTAATACAAGTGGTATCTGTGTATCTTCTGAGCGTCCGGTGAGCGATGGACATCTCTTGTTGTGTTCTCTTATAGCCTTTGATTTTTAATTTTAAGATACTGTAACATAGTGTGTAACCTTAGTTCATATCTTGTTTCTATTGGTGAGTTTCTGTTATTGGCTCCATATTTCTATTTAAAATGTCAACATGTTTAAAAAGCTGTTGAAACTCCTTTAATAAATAAATAAATAAATAAATAAAATGCAAGTTATTATAAGTAATTATGTATAGTACAGGTACTCTTTAATTATAGTACAGGTCGCCCATAAATATATTCCGGCTTAGTAAATTAGTTAAATGAAGAACCAGAAGTTAATGACAGTATAAGGACTCTTTCAATGCTTATTCATTATTTACTCTTTCTTCATAGCATAGCATTTGTTACAAATGAATGTTATTATTGGTATTATATTTTAGAACAAAATTAAGAATATTTTATTATATTTTTCATTCATATATTATAAAAACACCAACACAAAAAAGAGAGCCTAGTCAAACAAGCTCTCCCCCGAGTTGTACTGGGCGAAACGGTACCCATCACAATTGCTGCTTTACCACGCTGGATCAGTTGGATGGCGATGGACAACCTTTGCACCAGACAAGAATCAGAGCATCGAACCCTCTCCTAGTTTCGTCGCCCTCCATTTATGAAGGCTAAAGCCTCAAGACTCCCAGCACCCTGTCGTCTCGAACGCAAGCGGTACAAAGTAGTAATTATTCAGAAGGGCTGAATATTTGTCTCGCTTTTAGATTTTTTGAATAAAAACAGGCTAGTATGTTATTTCTTGTTCTTTTTGTTCCCATTATATAATTGTTATATAAACAATTTTAGACATACGCACTTATATACACATATATCATCCCCTGATCGTGATGGCTCCAACACTTGTGGCCCTTGTGTGGGCCCTGGGTACTAGATCTCCTTTAGCTTATAAGTAAGAGAATAAATGTAAATAAAATACAAGTAATTATGTAACCTCTTTAATTATGGTACAGGTGACCAATATCTCTTAAATATAATGAACAAGTATGACAATGCAGCATAACGATAACTTTTATATTTGTTATTTTGCGTTATGCGTTCTCGATCAGTCATATACGACATCTTATTATGCTGCCAGTTGTTTTAACTTTTCATTCAGTTCTCGGTTTCTCGGTGATCGGAAGCCGTTACTCCATCATGACAGCTGCAGCATAACAGCCATAACAGTACCTGGACCTATGCTTCGTATCTTCCTTTGCAGGTCGTGTTTGTTGGTGCGTATGCTGTGCACTTGTGGCTGTATATGATTACCATAATATCATGTACAAAATTAGAATTAGAATTATATAACATTACACAAACATAACCGGCCTTTTCATCGCTTGTGACTTCGTTATATTGTACTTTTGTGGTTGCTATGCAACCGAGCGCTGTGTAAGCCGAGAAGGTATTCTCATCAAAGATATTCTATAGAACTATACTAGACCGCTAGCTTTTAAAACCTTCACAGTTAAAATTAAACTTCATGTCTAAAGTCACAAGACTGTTTTTTAATTATTCACAGATATAGTGCTAGTGGTTGAAGTTATCAATGCTGCTGTGGGGCTAGTATGATCGCTTATATGTCGGACATATAGCATTCGTCCTGTACTGTCAAGTATGTAAGTGCGAGAGGGACGAATGCTATATGTCCGACATATAAGCGATCATACTAGCCCCACTGCTGTCAATTGGCGGTCGTGGGTTCGAAATCTGCCTCGTATTAATTATTTTTTTGGAACTTATGTACGGAGTTTAATTTCATATTTACCATCGGGTGAAGAAAAACATCGAGAGGAAACCTGCATGGATCTTGAAAGCCATTTCTGTTTTGAGAGTTATGTGTTTACATTTTTGATCACTAATTCTGTCACCGAGGTCATCGGGTCATTCACATATTCAACTATCGCTCGACATGTTTCAGACCGGTTTGCAGTCCCTAATCATGAGTACTTATCGCGGCGGCGTTTCATTTAGCATTAAAAGGGTAAAATAGGTGCTAAAAGAGTTCTTTTAGCAGCAGTTGCGGCAGTTGCCGCTGCGATAAGTACTCATGAATCTCATGATTAAGGTCTGCGAACCGGTCTGAAACATGTCGAGCGTGGGTGACCTTAACAACGTGAATTTTTTTTTTTTTTTTTATTAAAAATGGGATTGCTCTTGGCCAGCATCTAGCCAGGGGGCAAAGATGAGGCCGACGATGAAGCGAGCTCACCCAGAAGATGCCTATTCACTCGTGCCTTAAAAAGGTCCAGGTTATATGGCCCGTTTCATCATATTTTAATATGTCTGAAACTCACAGGAGCTATCCATATAAAATTTTAATAATATTTCAAATTAGGGCGCAGTTTGACCATAGAAAATTGTGACGTCATTAGGTATATTTCCTTATAAACAATACTAAGCGAGCGTTTTAGACGCTTCGTAATAAGTTGCTGATTTGACTATCAGTAAAATTCAGTTGATCGAGACAAACTGGTGGCCGCAGCCCACGTGGCTGACTGGGGGGCACAATTGGAAAATGAAGAATGGTCCTCACCAGAACGCGCAGCAGTCTGGTTTCGCTCTACTATGACTGCTGTCTGCGATGCCGCCATGCCCCGAGTGAAGAAACCATCGAGGCAACCTGTTTATTGGTGGTCGGAACATATCGCCCAGCTGCGGCTGATTTGCCTTACAGCGCGACGCCAGTATACGAGGACTAGAAGGCGCAGACTTTCTCCGCTTTCTCCTCCGGTGTAGCCCACCGGAGGAGAAAGCGGAGACCTACGGTGTTTACCGGGAGGCGACTATGACATTGCAAAAGGCAATCGCTGACGCCAAATCTCGTTCCTGGGATGAGCTGTTGCAGGATCTGAACCGAGACCCGTGGGGACGCCCATACAAAATAGTCCTGGGAAAGTTGCGGCCATGGACACCCCCACTGACGGAGACACTAGATCCAAGCTTGACGAGACGAGTAGTGGACACTTTGTTTCCACGGGATCCGGTTGACAATGCGGCAGATGTTATCGCCCAACCTCAAATGGAGGCATGGTCTGACGAGATGTCGGTAAGAGAGGCTGAAATGAAATGGGCTGTGAAGCGCCTTGCAGCTCGAAACACTACACCAGGACCTGACGGCATTCCCGGCCGAGCTTGGGAAATTGCCATGGAAGTACTTGGCCACAGGCTGATGAGCCTATATAGCACCTGCCTCCGCTATAGCTGCTTCCCCGCAATCTGGAAGGAGGCAAGGCTGGTTCTCCTACGAAAACAAGAAAGGCCTGCAGACTCACCCTCTGCGTATCGGCCAATATGCCTGCTGGACGAGGTTGGAAAGCTTTTTGAGCGTATTGTCTCCCTGCGTATCAATCGGCATCTAAGTAGCGATGGTCCGAACCTGTCGGATAGTCAATTTGGCTTTCGTCGAGGTCGATCAACAGTGGACGCGATCCTTCGCTTTCGAGAATTGTCGGAGCATGCAATTTCTCAAGGAAGAGTGGTATTGGCGATTAGCCTTGACATCGTCAACGCTTTCAATTCCCTTCTTTGGAGTGCAATTCGAAGGGCTTTGGTGTACCATCGACTGCCTTCTTACTTGAGGACTGTGATCGGGGCGTACTTATCCGACAGGAGCATCCGCTACCCCGGCCGATATGGTGCCGATATGCAGAGAGAAGTCGAGTGCGGGGTACCACAGGGGTCGGTTTTGGGCCCTCTCCTGAGGAATCTCGCATACGATTCAGTTCTGCGAGCAGTGCTTCCCAATGGCGTCAGTGTAGTCTGCTATGCGGACGACACTCTAGTTCTTGCCGAAGGGGAAGATTTTATTAGGACCACAAGACTGGCAGAGCTAGGCGTTACAGTCCTGGTAAACAAGATCCGCAGCATCGGTCTTACAATTGCGCCACATAAGACCGAGGCGCTTTGGATACATGGACTGCGGCGAGGTCGGGAGCGTCCAGCTAATTCCGTGCGGGTTGGAGAGGTAGAAGTCCGGGTCGGTCAGTTTATGAAATACTTGGGCCTAACATTAGATAGCCGATGGACCTTTGACGAGCATTTCAACCGGCTCGTTCCCCGGATTCAAAGAACGGCGGGTGCATTGCACAGACTGCTGCCAAATCTCGGAGGGCCGGAGGAGGGAGTACGCCGACTATACGCAGGTGTGGTGCGGTCTATCGCACTATACGGGGCACCCGTGTGGTCAGAGCGGCTGACGCGCAACCGACGCAGCAGAGCGAAGGTACTCACAGTTCAGCGCCGGATAGCCATCAGGGTCGCCCGCGGATACCGTACGATATCCTACGAGGCGGCGGCCCTCCTAGCACGGTTTCCGCCGCTAGACATCCTGGCAGAAATGGATGCAAAAATCTACAATGCCTTGCACGTAGAGGATGAAAGCGCTGCAGAAATAGAAATTAAGGCATTGCGAGAGAGGGCCCACAGGCAAGCCATCACATGCTGGCGTGAGCGACTGGAGGAACCCCGTAGCACACGGCAGCGGGTAGTCGCCGCGATCCTGCCGCACTTTGACCAGTGGCTGAAGCGGAAGGGTCGAGTGACCTACAGGCTGACGCAGGTACTCACCGGACATGGCTGCTTCGGTGAGTACCTGCACAGAATAGGCAAAGAGCAGACAGCACGATGTCACCACTGCTGTTCTGACCTGGACTCTGCGCAGCACACGCTCGAGGAATGCCCAGCGTGGCGGACTGAGCGGCAGATCCTAATACAAAAAGTGGGGCAAGATCTCTCCCCACCCGCTCTTATAGCGGCAATGTTGAGCAGAAGCTCCGCATGGGATGCAGCTGTCACCTTTTGTGAGACTGTCATGGTCCACAAGGAGACTGCAGAGCGTGAACGGGAGCGTAATGACCCTGCTCGGAGGAGGAGGCGGCGACGATAATAAGTCGCCGTTGCGCCCTGTAGCCCGGGTATAGAATACGGCTACGGTATCCTCTGCCTGTCGTAGAAGGCGACTAAAAGGGGGTCCTTGGGGTCGAAGACGGTCACAGTTGGGGGCTGTGATCGCCTATAAAAGCAGATGGTTGGACCCACAGACTCTAGGGCGGCACTGGTGCGTTCCGAAGGAGATCCCAGAGCCGCCCGAAATGAGTTGAGGAGGACGATCGGGGGGTTTTTAGTCGGTGCAAGTCCGACATAACCATCGCACTGTCCCCGTGGTGCGGTGGTATCCATTAAGGATTTTCCCCCCGGGAAAAAAAAAAGGGTACACTTACGTAAAACTTGTCGAGTGATATTTTACCTTAAACACGTAATCTACATTGCTCGTGGTCACTAACCCTAAAATAATATTGTGATTTAATACATAATTCAATTTTATTTGTAATATATCTGTCAAGTTATATACGTAAATTTGGATCAAAATAGAAAATAAATTTCCGTGGGCCCGCTACTACAGTAGTCTCTCCTTTTTTTAGTATTTTCTACATCTATGGTACCGGTTTAGGCATTTGCTGTCAAAATTGACAATCGGTGAGTTGATTTTCTTGTAAAGAGGTTTAGTAAGTAGCAAGTCGAGTCAGAAAAAGCAGCAGATTGTATCGGAGATCCAACCGTGAATTATGTAAGAGTAAAATATTACTAAAAATATTACTCAAGTTAAAAAAAAGGTCTTAATTTTCAGTTCTAATCATTCCGTATCCATCATCCTCCTAGCGTTATTCCCAGTACAGTGGCATCCTGAAGGATGCCCGGGGTCCGCTACCTAATCCCAAGAATTGGCGTAGGCACGAATCATTCCGTATCCATTGCAGAAAATTTAATAACATATACACGTCTGATTTTTAGGGTTCCGTAGACAAAATGGAGAAAACGGAACCCTTATAGATCCGTCATGTCTGTCCGTCCGTCTGTATGTCACAGTCGATTTACTCAGAGACTATATTATGAGCAAATTTGGTAGGAAGGTGTAGTCTATAAACCGCTATAGAAATGTGATGTGAAACTACGAAAAAAATATTAAACTTGTCGGGGTGGGCACCCCATACATTTAACAGGAGGGTTACAATTTTTTATTTTCAATACACATATGCGTGTTTGTTATGCTTTACGTATAGATAGGCCTTCAAAAATTACAGAGGATACTAAAAAAAACCATTTATGTCAACCGTTGTTTGGTGAGATATTAGCTGTCAAAGTCGTAAGAAGTGTACCCTCCCCCCCTTCTCTAATTTCCAAACTATTTTAATAGTTTAAAATGAAAAAAATCAAGATGAATAATAAATACTTTCAACTATTTTGCGTCTGCAGAAGATAGATTTAACGGTTTTTGAGTTATTAGCTGAAAACCTGTCTTACCCAAGAATTTCCTATGAAAATACAACCTTTTTTGATTCAATATATTGTATTGTGCTTTTAAATGTAGATTAGGAGGTGTCGGCACGGAACCCTTCTTTGTGTATAGTCGGAATTGACTGTGATCATTTTCATTCATTTAAGTTTGGGGAATTGTTTATAAATAAATAACATGGGAAATCAAGGGCGTCATTTGAGTATACTTACTCATAGCACAATACAAACGATGCAATTTGTCATGACAGCCTGAAATGGCTGAAATGAATTGCTGTCTCATTTTAACTAAACCTACAACTCTATCGGTTTTTATGACAAACTGCAAGATGTGTAATATGTAATGGCCTTATAATGACGATCATAAACGACCATGAATAAGTCATATCTTCAGAACGATTGGAATACATATTAAACTATGAAGCCATAAAAGAACCATGAAGCGCACATATTTTTGAACTGCTTTTTCATACAAGTTTACAATCAAAGAAGTATCCAGCTGCAAAATGCGACTAATTTGAAAAATCTCAAGCTGTTAACCCCGAATTACATAGCAATATGCGCAACATTCTTCAAGCTTTAAAATAGACCGAGACAATACTTTTTACTTTACTGCTATAGATCTTAGTCTATCTTATAGGATGACTGCAGAACTACGTGAGACCGCCTATCCAGCTAGCATGATAGCACAATGGCAGATTTTATGATCACGCTTTATCGTCAAAGTCGGGTAAAAATTGACTCCGACAAACCGTGAAGCTAAAGTATGCCGCAGACCTTACGTATGTACTACCTAAAACATGATATGATATACCTAGACAATATTATCGATAAAATAATACCAATGCGGATGAGTCAATCCCTACCACGCCAATGTCTCGGTCGTTCGTCTCTTCTTGCACCCGTCGCAGACTGTCAATGTCAGAAGCATGTGAATTAGGTGCAATGTCAAATAGACGGACGTCTGGTGATGACTCGAGCGGACCAATGCGTTAAACCCCCGATTACGTATTGTTATTATGAGCCCCGGCGTCAATATATATTAGGGGTGGGCTGTGCCGTCATCGGTCTTGGACGTGCACCCCACCTCTGGCTTGTTTTGTGAATAACATAGCAGGATCTTTCTGAGTGTACGCGTACGTTGTTGTAACCCTTGCCTTAGTTTTAGCGGAAATATCGGTGTCGCTGCGTGGGAGATATAATTATATGGTTGGTTGACAATAAGCGTCTTAGAGACAATCATTTGCTTTACTGCAGAATACTTCAATTTGGTATATGATAATATGACCATCTCGCTCGGTAGTGTAGTGTGGCATTATTATATGACGTCTTCTCTGGAGAACTCTGAGGTTTTTGAGGTTGCATAAAAAGGTTGCTGATTTGACTATCAGTCAATATGTTTGTCTGCCAGTAAGTACCAAATTACCAATGAACTGATGAAGTTTTCTTATATGGCTTCTGGGCATCTTATCAGATCCACGCACCTGTCAAAAATATAGTGATCGTAATTTAAAAAACAAGTATGGGAGGAAATTTGCAATTTATTTATTGAAGACTTGAGACAAAAACAGTCAAGGACAAAAATGTAAGTCTTGACATTCGCTGGTGTTGGTGGCAGGTAAGGACGATTTTTTTTGGGATTTTTTTATTCGTTTGCAAAACAGCATATATAAGTAGTAGTCGCTCTCTTGCTGTCGATTAATTATAAATGGCGGATCCTCCAAAATTCGTTTTTCTGCCATTGTTTTCGTTTCTTACGTCTCCGAAGCAATAAAACTAGCAGAAAAGTTTCCTGTTCGGAATCCATTATGTAACTGACAGTCCAATCACTCGCCGCGATTTTCCCGCGAGCGTACGCAGCAAATTCGTTGCGAACTCGCAGCGAAATCGTGACGCGCTCGCAGTGAATTCGCTGCGCGCTCGCATCGCTTTCAACTTGCCCGCAAATCGAACGTGTGATAAGGCCCTTAGTAAATTCTTACGATCCCTATAAAAATAGTAATGCTTACAATAAGTCTACATATATACATACATAAGGTTTAACATCAGCTTTTTGCATTTCCTGCTTTAAAACACCGTCGTCCCCCGGAAATTAAAGCATTAAAACCGCTACCTTTAACCACCTTTAACTAAAGCATAACACTACTTGATGCTGACGGAATTTCAACTCAAATTGTATAAAAATAAAGTTCATTTTAAATACCTTGTTAAATAACACATGAGCTTGCTAATGTTTAGCTTTTCAACGTTACAAAGGAAGTCTCTGGTTTCGTGTCCTCTTTTAATTAATGAAATAGGAAAGAGACGGGTCATGCAGTCGACCTTCTTATTGTTTAAGACATATTAACACGTGTGTATATGGAATAAGGTTCAATTTGTTAAAACTACATTGGACATGCCATACCGGAGGCGGACGGCGTTGAAGTCTTTTGTATGGGGACTGGTTTGTCAATTTTCTTTTTGCCTTCAAAGACTGGCTAATTATGCTTATGAATCGTATTATAAAGTACGTCTGTATAAAGAATAGACCAAAGCTTGCCTTTTTGATTACAGTATTTCCATCACATTTTATTTAAGTACATAATTCCCATCGCAGCTTTGGCAGAGTGTGATGAATTTTAAACATCTGTTATGATTACACCTATGGACGTATGAAATGGATCGATCATCAGTGCACTAAATAATTGGATGCCGTCCATTTGGATGAATCCATTGTAATGGCATTCGTTTGGAAGGCTCGTCAGTGGCCTGCTTTAGGGCCTGAGCTCCCGCGGGATGAATTGAGTTTGAGCTAGGCGAATATGCCAATTTCAATTCAATATCTCTGTCTCATATTTTCTGACTTTGTTCCAGCTGTCACAAGTAAGGCATTGGCATGCATTGTAGCAAGTCGATTTAATTCGACAATAACTTATAAAGTGTCCTACAATTTGTGCAGTGTAATACAATTTTGTCCAGTTTGATTACTAAAAGTATACAAGGTGTTCGGCAGCTGGATGGACGTACGTATATTGGGGATAGATGAGGTCATCTGCTACGTGGTCTAGCAAAATAATTTCAAAAATAAAATAAAAAAATCTTAAAAAAACTTTGTACCAATTTTTTTTGTGTTTGAACACGTAGCAGATGACCTCACCTATCCCCAATATACGTATGTCCATCCATCTGCCGAACACCCTGTATATTAAGTTTAAAATATACTCTAGTAGGCCTCCTCGTCTTACTTCTCTCTCTTACTCGGTTTTACCCCCGGTTGCATCGTGAAATTCATGAAACTCATGAAATAACTCGGGACTCGCTTGCTGACTAATCCCCAAGTAGCGGTGTAGGCACTAGTTTTTGCAGAAGCGATTGACTGCTGCTGCTATTATTATTATTTTTAACCGACTTCAAAATTTCAAAAGAGGAGGTTATCAATTCGGTTGTATGTTTTTTTTTTTGTTTTTTTTTTTAATGTTTGTTAGTCCATAACTCCGTCATTTCTTAACCGATTTGGAAAATTCTTTTTTGATTGTAAGTATATTTTTAAGTATAAGAGTTTTTTTTTAATTTTTTCCATGTGTGGTTTAGCAAATGCTACGTCACTCCCGTAAGGGTGCCTTTCCACCAGAGATGTGCTAGTTATGTGAGCCAGAGGTGTGTGAGTGATATTAGATACAATACAAACTTACGAGCTACTAATACCTATTGAGGTAAAATAAACTATAAGTAGTTCCCTGACATATCCGGTCCGGTCAGAGACGACCTGTTTAGCCTAGTTGGTAGTGACCCTGCCTCCGAAGCTAGAGGTCCCGGGTTCGAATCCCGGCCAGGGCATTTATTTGTGCATTCTTCACGGATATTTGTTCTTGGGTCTTGGATGTTTTCTATGTATTTAAGTATGTATTTATCTATATAAGTATTTATATCGTCGTCTAGTACCCATAGTACAAGCTTTGCTTAGTTTGGGACTAGGTCGATTTGTGTAAGATTGTCCCCCAATATTTATTATTTATTTATTTATATATCCAAGTTGGTCCCGTTTTTGTCAAATTGTCATGTATGACATGACATGTGTCTTAGTATTAAACCAGTTCTCAAGCAAGCACGTCGTATCATTATTTCCCCGTATACATATTATTGGCGATCGAGTTTGTAGGCCACCCACGTGTAATAAGATGGCCTATTTAGGAAACATATCTATTTTTGACCACAAAACAAGTGATTGGTCTATATTTAAAGGGAAACTAACTAAATTTATGACATTGAATAAAATTCAAGAAGATAACAAAAGTGCATTGCTTTTGACGTATGTCTCGGATGAATCATATCGGTTGCTACGTAATCTTGTGTACCCGGATGACATCGATAAGAAAACGTACAAAGAACTGGTAGATGTACTCGAAATACATTTTAAGCCTAAGCGGTGTTCGTTTGTTGAAAAGGCAAAATTCTACAGTGCTACGAGGAGCTCCGGAGAAACCCTAGGGGATTGGGCAGCGCGATTGCGAGGCCTCGCGTGTTACTGCGATTTCGGATCCGCCCTGGAGATGGTTCTCTGCGACCGTTTCGTCCTCGGATTAGGTGCCGGTCCCGAGCGGGAGAAACTCTTCGAGCAGGATTCTAGCACCTTAACTCTCACGAGGGCACTGGAAATTGCGGAGCAGGCTGAAAGTGCGCGAGAAGCAAGAAGGATGGTTTCCTCAGGTGCGGATATGGTGGTGAAGCAGGAGCCGGTATATCGGGTAGGCAGCGATGGCAGGTCGAGCGATGGGCCCGGCCGCCGCGCCGCCAGCCGCGAACAGGCCGCCTCCGGCTCGAAAAGTCAGCACGATAGCGATGTTCCTCGTTGTTCCGTATGCGGCATGAAAAATCATGATGGAGATAAATGCCGCTATAGAAGTTTCCGCTGCCAGAAGTGTGGCGAAAAGGGACACTTAAAGAAAGTATGCAAGGTGCGTGTAAATAGTGTGCAGACGCAAGGTCAAGACGCGGAAGTAACCTGTCAGGACTGTAAAGAATGTGAATTCTTTAACCTAAGGTACGAGAAATATGCTCCTATTACTATATCTGTAAACATAAGAAACATGGATTTCCTTATGGAAGTAGACTCAGGTTCAGGAATTTCAGTAATTTCGAAAAGTATGTACCTAACCCATTTTTTTACAATACCCTTAGAAAGGAGTTGTATCAAATTATGCGTATATAATGGACACAAAATCACGCCCCTGGGATATTTTACGGTTGATGTTAATTACCAAGGTAATACGAATAAAATCAGATTATACGTCATAGAAAATGGTGGGCCACCGCTTTTGGGCCGTGATTTTATGTCCAAATTTGCCTTGACACTCTATTCGGTCCAAAATAATAAGCTACTTGTAGACAATGATGAAGCTGATGTGAAATGTCTGATTGATGAATATGCCGAATTGTGGGAGGAGGGTTTAGGTACGTTTAATAAATTCAAAGTTAAAATGAGTCTAAAGGAAAACGTCGAGCCTAAGTTTTTCAAAGCCCGATCTGTCCCATTTGCTATAAAGAGTAAGGTGGAGGGAGAAATTGAGCGACTGGTCAAATTAGGTGTTTTAGTGCCAGTAAATTTCTCAAGCTACGCGACGCCTATAGTACCTGTTTTGAAACCTTGCGGTAAAGTACGTATCGCCGGAGATTTCTCGGTTACCCTAAATAAAGACATGCATGTTGACAGGTACCCAATGCCTCGTATTGAGGAAGTGTTTGCAAAGATAGGAGGAGGTCAGTCATATACTAAAATTGATCTGAGTGACGCTTATAATCAGTTCCCGATCGACGAGGAGTCGCAGCTTCTGACTACAATCAATACAACGAGAGGGCTGTATAAGTATACGCGTCTTGTCTATGGTCTAGCAAACGCCCCAGCCATCTTTCAGAGGACGATGGAAACGTTGCTAGCCGGCATTGAAGGTGTCTCCTGCTGGATTGACGATGTGTGCATCACAGGTAACACTAGGGAACAACACATGTCTAGACTGCGAGAAGTACTGCGTCGGTTACGAGATGCAGGGTTACGGCTAAGAAAGGACAAATGTGAATTTTTCCGTCCTAGTGTCACATACTTAGGGTATGTCATTGACAAGCAGGGCATCAAAACATGTCCGAAGAAAACGGAAGCAATATTGGGTTCTCCAACGCCCCAGAATGTTTTGGACGTAAAGCGATTCTTGGGCGTTATAAATTATTATCGTAATTTCATTCCAAATGCGGCATCCACACTAAGCCCTTTACATGATTTGCTTCGTAAAGACGCCCCTTGGGTGTGGACGGATATTCATGAGCAGGCGTTTAGCACGATAAAACGAGAACTTGCATCGGACAGAGTTTTGACCCATTTTGACCCGGCGGCACGCCTGGTACTGACCGTGGACGCTGGGCCTGGGGGACTTGGTGCATGGCTCGCGCTAGGCAGCGAAGGGCATGAGCGACCGCTTGCTTTCGCCTCGAGGTCCTTATCAGCGAGTGAAAAAAACTATAGCCAGATCCACAAGGAAGCGGCGGCTATAGTGTTCGGTGTCAAGCATTTCCATCAGTACTTATATGGCCGTGATATACCGTTTATACTCAAAACGGATCATCGACCCTTATTAGCCATTTTTGGAAAGAAAAACGGCATTCCCGTAATGGCAGCCTCGCGTTTACAGCGATATGCAATATTCTTATCCGCTTACAATTATAACATTCAATACGTTGCAAGTGAAAAGAATGCGGTAGCGGATTATTTTTCAAGGTCACCTATTGAAATGCAAACTCCCGTTGAACAAGACATTGGCCGGTGCGGATCATTTCTTAATTTTATTAAGGACGACACACTACCCATATCGTTTGATGACATAAAGGAGGCCACACTTAAAGACAAGGTATTGCAAACGGTCAGCAAATACGTTCGTTTCGGGTGGCCGCGTAAGATAAAATGTAAAAATATCCTACCATTCTATAACTGTAGAAACGATCTAGATGTAGAAGACGGTTGTATTTTACGCGGGCATAGGATTGTTATTCCTCAAACATATAGGGAGCGTTTGATTAGGGAACTACATAAGGGTCACTTCGGCGTGGTGAAAACCAAGAATTTGGCACGTAGTAAGTTTTGGTTCCCCGGGATCGACAGTGACATTGAACGTATGGTTCTCGCGTGTAGCACGTGTAGCTCGCTGCGCGGCGCGCCCGCGCGCGCGCCGGTACGGCCCTGGCCGTGCCCTGTCGGACCTTGGGAGCGGCTACACATCGACTATGCTCAATTGGACCAAAAAGTGTTTCTTATTGTAGTAGATAGCTACAGTAAGTGGGTAGAATGCATCTACATGAGTGATTTATCTACGAAGTCACTCGTTAGTAAATTAGAGATGCTATTTTGCATTTTCGGTTTTCCGTTGTTAATTGTATCAGATAATGACCCAAAAATAAGTAACGAAGAATTTACTCGATTCTGCTTATCTAAAGGGATAAAGCATTTAACATCTCCCATTTACCACCCATGTAGCAACGGCCAAGCTGAAATATGCGTTAAATTGTGTAAAGGGATATTAAAACGCATATTATTACACAATTCGAATTCTACAATCCAGGAAATAAATAGACAATTGGCGAGGTACCTATTCGAATATCGTAGCACGCCGCACTGCACATCGGGCGAATCACCGGCAAAACTAATGTTCGGTCGAGATGTGCGCACGAGGTTGCATCTAATATTGCCAAAAGCGAAACGCAATAATCCATCAACCTGCGACATCGGTACTAATAAGTGTCGGATATTTGAACTCGGTGAAGATGTTTGGGTGCGCTGTTACATCTCCCAAAAAACCGTCTTGGCTATTGGGAAAAATTGTTAATAAATTAGGTAATAGAATGTATACAGTTTTTGTGGATAATCAAGGCTTATGTAGAAGGCATATTGATCAATTAAGACGCTACTATAAACCGGTGGATACTAGCCATCATTGTTCTGACATGCACACAACAACGCGACCTCGGTTTGTAGAAAACACTGTCAATTCTGAAATCCCTCGTCCATGTTGTATGCTACCCATTTCCGCAGAGGTAGAAACGGCAATAGCTACAGAAACAAATGAAAGATATAATACTGATGACGATTTTTTTGATTGCGAGGGTGATTCAGTTGCCGATCCTATCATCTCGGGTGGTAATGTTCAGCTGGTCGGGGATCCTACGCCGCCTCCGATAGAACCCGGCCAAATTGTAATCGCGGAGGAGAGGACGCGGGCGCGAGACTCGCACGCCGACACCGAGGCCGCCGCCGCAAGTGCTGCAACAGCGGGAAACGGCACAGTACCGTCAAGTGATAACACGGTGGTGTCTGAGTCTGGCGCACGCCGCATGAACTTGCGTCCTAGGGATAAGGCTGTCAATTATAAAGTTTAGTAGGGAAGTCTTTATCCCTGCATTGTTGCTGCTGCTTAACTGTTGCATCATTTAATTGTTATCAGGTTCCAAGAGTAAGCGTGGGAGGAGTGTCATGTATGACATGACATGTGTCTTAGTATTAAACCAGTTCTCAAGCAAGCACGTCGTATCATTATTTCCCCGTATACATATTACAAATGCAGTTCTGATGATGGGATCCATGAGAAATTGAGGGAACTCCTCAAATCTTCAAGGCAAACATATAGTAATTTTTGTGTTTTTATCAACAAGTCAAGCATTTTCATCCAAAAATGTGACATTGGATGAAGTGAAACTGCTGATGATGATCAGAACAGAACTCTTCAACGACAAAAAGTTCACGTTTGGCGATTTGTCCTCCTAGCTGTGTTTGTTAAGCAAGTTCTAATTTCACGACTAATTTTTGTCATGCTTGATTTCTGATGATGGGATCCATGAGGAATTGAGGGAAATCCTCAAATCTTAAAGGCAAACATATAGTGATTTTTGTGTTATTTTCAACAAATCGAGCATTTTCATACAAAAATGTGACATTTGATGAAGTGGAACTGCTGATGATGATCAGAACAGAACTCTTCAACGACGAAAAGTTCACGTTTGGCGATTTGTCCTCCTAGCTGCGTTTGTTAAGCAAGTTCTATTTTCAGGATTAATTTTTGTCATGCTCGATTTTTGATGATGGGATCCATGAGGACTTGAGGGAACTCCTCAAATCTTAAAGGCAAACATATAGTGATTTTTGTGTTTTTATCAACAAATCGAGCATTATCATACAAAAAAGTGACATTTGATGTAGTGTTGGGTTACTCACTCGTGAGGCACCTCTTTTGTCATACTCATTCCATTAAATTGTCGAATCACTTCGCGTATCAAAAATGTCACACTTCATAACTCACGCGGTACCAACTCACTCGCTCGTCCACCAAACTCGCGCTTCATTTATCCTTCAAACCTCAATATGCCTCGCGCCTCGTGCCTAACTTCACATGTCCCACTACAACACTCCTACTCACGCCTAACTTCATTTGTCCCACTGCCTATCACACCGAAAATGAGCGCGTGAATGAGGATGTTTACTCTAACATGACAACGAGTGCGATCCCCAAAATGTACGGTGTGATGTGAGGTGGGACATGAAACACCTCAACCAATGCTCAATGCGTTGACAAAAACGTCGTAAGCGCCGCAGGATTTCATACATTTTACGCGTTTACGTCAAACGGTAAAAATTTTGAAACTGACGGAACGTTTAGAAAGCTTTTTACTTACTGTATTTGTGGATATGGATATGGAATGTGGTTCTTATACTTAATAAAATAGAATAGGATTAAAATCTCAACCATTACAAGAGTGAAATTCTAGGTAGTTGGATTGTTAAAAAAAGAGTTTATTTTAATGTTGGTGTTGGTGCAGAGTTAATGGTGAAATGGCGGGACAAATTCTATCTTCAATAATCGAATCATTTCTTATTAGGTACTTAATGAATATCTTTAAGATGTTATTTGAAAATTGTTTTTATTTATTTATGATAGGTAATTACTAAGGAATGAAACAGTTGTCAAAATTGTAACGAAAGGGCGAGAAATTAAACGCAACTCAATTTTGACAGAAGTCAAACAAGATACCTATGACATTGACAATTAACCGACAAAGTTGATCACGTTGAGAATGGTGATGAGATGTTTGTTTGTTTATTTACTTTTACTTTGTATCCGGATTAGGTTAAAAACATCTTGCCGACACATGAATGTGCCTGGCTGCCTTGTGGTTATGGTGTGGTTATTGTTTGCGTGTTAAACTGAAAAGCCAATACGCGGGAATAATTTTTAATGTTGCTTTTATTCAATACATATCTCATTGTTGATAATATCATTGGTAAGTTAATTATATATGTGCCAGTCCAAATCTTCTTCTAGGAATCTTATTAAGAGTTAAATTTACATACGTGAATTGCTTCTAAATACCCAAACAAACTATCGAGTTGGAATAATAAATAACTAAACTACACTGGTGTGCTTTTGAAGTACATGCTTACGAGTATTATGTTTATACACGTGACATTATACTCTGGTTCAGTTGTAAGCGTCAATATTAGATTGTCATACTATATGAAGTTTCTGGATGGCAAAATTCTGCTATGCTGTGGTCTAATTTATTGTTTTAATTCATCTGACCGTAACTGAGCATGCAAAATTGAAAACTGCCCGGTAATTCATTTTTATATGAAGTGGAGGAAGGTGAATATAAATAAGTAAGAATATAGAACATGAAAGTACTCAGTGCTCGGTTATAACACTACACTTAATTACAACCTTGTTTTTGCTGCCGAAAGATACTAAGTAAGTATATACTGTTACCTCACCTCATTTGAAGTAGGACATTGTACCACCTCATTTTTGGAAATGAGGTACTCCCTCAAACTCATTTTAATTTCATGTCCTACCCAACACTAATTTGATGAAGTGGAACTGCTGATGATGATCAGAACAGAACTCTTCAACGACGAAAAGTTCACGTTTGGCGATTTGTCCTTCTAGCTGTGTTTGTTAAGCAAGTTCTATTTTCACGATTGATTTTTGTCATGCTCGAGTTCTGATGATGGGATCCATTAGGAATCGAGGGAACTCCTCAAATGTGAATGGCACACAAATAGTGATTTTAGTATTTTCATGAACTAATCAAGCATTTTCATTCATAAAAGTGACATTTGATGAAGTGGAACTGCTGATGATGATCAGAACGGAACTCTTCAATGACGCGTAGTTCACGTTTGGCGATTTGTTCTCTTCGTTTTTTTTGTCAAGCAAGCAAGGTTTTTTCATGATTCCATGAGGAATTGAGGATACTTAGTCTTCTACCATTATAAACATACATTATAGCCATTTTTATTTTATTGTATATCTATCTAAGAGTGCACCATCTAAGTATAATAATCTTTTACCGGCCTCCACCATTGAAGTCGGTTTTTTTTTCTTAAAAATTATTTGCAAATGTTTTCGCTTGCGCGACAACATTTTGCTATCATTCTATTATAATCGTATTACTTACCTACTCCATGTCGGGCTTCGCACGTATGTACCTACTAATGATATAAATGACGCCAAATTTTCCCTTTCCAGTACACACGATACGATATACGAGCATGTAATGTAATGAAGTAAAGCTTCGATTAATAGTACATTACTACAGAGGCCGGGACAAAAGGGGTTGCCGGCCGAAGACATATAGACGGCTGAGCGAAGCGAGGCCGGATAGGTCTAAGGCCGGCAACCCCATATTTCCCGCCGAGGTATGTATAGTGCTTTTCTCAAACGTGCAATGAAATAAACAACAAAAAAATCAAAGTTTTATTTTTAATACGCCTAGTGGCAGAATGTCATGATGCCTGTGCCACAAATTTATGTGGAATAGAAATTAAAAAAGAGGACTTTGCAGGCCTAGGCCTGCAAGATTTGTATGAAATTCCATTAACTACCTCTTGTCCTAGACTCACCTGAAACGTCATACTTCGCAGCCTATTATAAGGAACATAATATCAATATTTCATTGCATGTTTGAGAAAAATAACTTGGATCATAATTTGAACACCAAAAACATAGAAACCGAGAAGGTCAATGCTAACTTTTTTTATCCCTATTGATTTCTGTCTTACTCGCTCAATTTTTTATATTTTTTACTTTACAATTTTTCAACATTGTGAAATTAAAAAAAAACCAACAATTAAATTGTTATAGATTTTGATTTAATATAGATTTACACTCACAAACCTATGTAGGTAAGCCAATTAATTGCATTAATTGTATTACTTATTCCTGTTTACATGTTGTAAGATTGTGATGTTTTAAACATCTTAGTTTTAATATAAATGCTTTTTACTAGTTTTTACACACTCCACGCTTGTTAATTCGATTTCACGACCTCCGAGCAAGGTCTTCTCTAGTTATGGCAAAAAACACTGTAATAAAACATATTATACCAAGTTTTTGTTATGTATACCTACAGCCTCGGAGTAAGATTTAAAGACAGTTAGTATCACTTCAAGTTACTTCAGGTCTTGTATGTGTGGGTGTCGTATAATACACTTCCTACGTTCACGCACAAACATAAGAACAACTCTATGGTTTCCAAACGAGAACGTGTTCCATATACAAAACTTCTTCAACTTCGCTGTTTGGTCTAGTTCGCCAGTGCAAGTTCATTGTTCGGTGGCCGCTTGGGCGTGGAACGTCATAAACGCCAGGCGCTTGGGATTTTTTGTAGCAACATTTGGCCCTCGGCCGAGCTGAGTTTTTGTCGAGTCGTTACCGGTCGCTTACGTCATTCTAGTCTTAGGCTTTGTTTTGTTGTTGGCGTTGGAATGAGTCACGTTGGTACTACACTGTCGATGTACATATCGATAAGTAAAAGTATCTATTGTCCATTTCGTCCTATAAATCTGAATAGACACACGGCGACCTAGAAACGATATTGAATACTCTATGATGATCTTTGTAAACCATACGTTACTGTTTACAAGTTAGGCACGTTTGAGCCATCCAGAGAACAAAAATACATTTATCTAAACGTTTCTACACCTATCTAAGCGAATAATAATGAAAACCTGCTTCCCACGATTATGCTCGTGCGAAGTTCATTTATCTCTAAACCAGGTACTTACATCAGATTTCATAATCTTATCTTAGTAGACATAAGTCATAACAAATTGATAAACTCATTGCATCAGTTCCCATCTACTGACACTGAATAATTGTGAACAGACACATAAGGCAAAGGATCTACATTACAAGATCTAATAAAAATCGGAGTTTTTTCCTCTACAGCAGTAGCGCAGTCCTTAGTACTTTGATTACCATAGGCTTGTCTATTTACTTTTAGGATTGCTTATTTCATGGGGCACCTTCTTCGGTCTAGCATTCCTTCTGGCGAGAGGGACGCCTCTTGGCCTGTGGGACCTTAGCTTAGAATATGACGATGGCCACCTTATCCTGCAGATTCTTCGCCTCCTCTGTCGATTAATTTTCGACGTAACCAGTTTACTACAAGAGTAGCCAGGAACGATGTATTAGTATGGTTGGCTGCGTGTAGTAGGCGTCATCGATATTTCAAACAATCGAGCACTAGCACCGCCCTAGCGGCGCACGGCGAGCGCAACAGTCGGCCGGCCGGCTCCCTGCGCACATCCGTTTAGCGCTGCCCCGCGCACCACGAACCGACGAGCGATTTTCAAAATTCGAACAAAGCCTTCCATTTATGAAAACCGTGCTCCAGAAAAAAACAATAGCCACAAAAAAAAACAATAAACAATTGTCTTTACAGGTTTTTAGTGAATTGCTTTTTAAGCGTAACATTTTGTGAATTACCAGTGTTTAAGTGCTGTTCCAGTTTGCGTGGTGCGATTTTTTTTTAAATTTTGTGTAGTGTGAACTTTGACCGAAAGGGGGGGGCCTTCAATGAAGCCGTATTCGGACTTTTCCACATACTAAAAGTAAGTAATAGGATATGGGATAAGCGTGCAGTAATTTGAGTCTTAGATGTAAGCCTATAAGTTACTTAAGGCACTTTTATGAAGCCCTAACAATGACTTTTATTAATGCTTTAGCCATTTCGAGTGTTGCAAAAGTAACCAACGTTTCTTTGTTCTCAAACCACGAGTTTGTTGTGGCTTATTAATTTTATTATACATACTGGAACATATTATACATATATACTTAGTAAATAACATTACATGTAAAGTAGACAATGAAAACAAGTAAAAACTGCATGTTATCGTCTCCTTCAAGTCATGTTTAAACGTATATAAGATAGATAAGTGAGCTTTGTTTATGAACATATTTAAATACATGACACAATACAATACAACCTGGTTCCGTACATAGCATTGTACACATGTAATGGTTCTGTTTTACAGATAAACAAAATACTAATGCACCTATAGGGTTTGCAGTCCCGGTCCCGATTTGTATGATATTTCCCGGGAATTCGCGTACCCTAATTGCATCGCTAAACTCAATTGAATTTTTATATTGTAGGTACTTATACTTAATTCAAAAGACATAACCTATCGTATTTTCCGGGAAAAAAGAGTATTCTCGACGGTGTTGGCTAGATTCGCCCCCGTAAGCCCCGGTAGTTATATTGTAATTACTTTAAAACTTATCGAAATCGTTAGAACCGTTTTCGAGAATATATTTACAATCCAAAATATGTATACAAATGTTGCTCGTTTAATAGTATAGAATAAGCCCTCGTTAACATGCCATTCTATGGGGATCCTGAAAAACACCTCACCACCATTGCGTATCCTTCATCCCTCCTTACGTATAATAAGTACTCGTATTTCACAAAATTTTAATCAACTCTAAAATAGTTCAGTGACCCATAAGATTATGGTAAAGACGGTCTTGTTATTGAAGGTTCCCTCAGGAACGTGCTCGAAGTCGAATTCCGTTCGAATGAAGTCGCTGGCAACAGTCCGTAGTAATTGTCTTTTGCATGGTGAAAGGTAAAGGGACAACATAGAAACAGTTCTACAATGTCATGCATAGAACTTGCGGTTTTCACTAGTATTTATACAAGAAATTTTTTATTGACCAAGTTCGGTAACATTACGATACAAGTGCAGAGAACAGGAAATTCGCAACGAGTGGTGATAAATTGAAACACGACCGAAGGGAGTGTTTTAAATCGACACGGGTTGCGAATTACCTGTTTGCACGTGTATCCTACAACGTTTTACAGTACATATGGCTCTTTAAAGTTTCGACATATGCACGTAATCTGCTGATTACCGCACTCGTGCGGTAATATAGCACCATATGTACTGTAAATTATAATATAACACTCTTGTCTTAATATGCCATTCTAAGCCTACCCTAATATACGCACGAAGGCAAAAGTATTTTTCTCAAACATGCAATGAAATATTGAAATTATGTTCCTTATAATAGGCTGCGAAGTATGACGTTTCAGACCGGCTAGTATGATAGCTTATACCGTCACGTTTTATGTGACGTTTCAGTACATTTTGGCCATATAACGTGACGGTATAAGCTATCATACTAGCCGGGCAGGTGCGGCTAGGACAAGAGGTGGTTAATGCAATTTCATACAAATGTTGCAGGCCTAGGCCGGCAAAGTCCTCTTTTTAAATTTCCATTCCACATAAATTTGTGGCACAGGCATCATGACATTCTGCCACTATGCGTATTAGAAATAAAACTTTGATTTCTTTTGTTGTTTATTTCATTGCATGTTTGAGAAAAGCACTATACATACCTCGGCGGGAAATATGGGGTTGCCCGCCTGAGACCTATCCGACCTCGCTTCGCTCGGCCGTCTATATGTCTTCGGCCGGCAACCCCTTTCGTCCCGGCCTCTGTAGTAATGTACTATAACTTGGTAGTCACTGACAACAAAAGAATGTGTACATAAAATAATACGGAATACCGACTGAGAGCCATAACGAAATGGAGAGATTTTACGAGTATTTAGCAGTTTTGTTTCTTACGAACATACCGGGTACACGCTACACACTGAAAGAGATATAGTATATATATCCGTATAGTCTATCTCGCGTGCGATATAGCTCGCGCGCCGTATTGTGCTAGCCGTGCCGAAGTTCCCGTGTGATTCCTCACATTATAAGTTTAATTTACACAAACTCACGTTTTGAAACAATGTCAACTAGGAGAGGAATTCATTTTATAATTGACAACATTTTTTTTAAACAGGGTTTTTCCGAATAAATCAAATAGAGAATAAAAAATTAAACATAACCACATTTCTTATATCTCGAAAATATCCCCGTTTCATATTTAAAAAAAAACAATTTCAACAGTTTCTTATTCTAAAAAATCGTACTGAAGCATTATTAATAAGGCGGATTTACTAAAGAAAGTGTCCTGCTGTTCTCTTTGTGCCTTGCGAGTGTCACAATTCAGTCTTGTGTAATATAGACGATGTAGTCTTTCTTCACATTTTCGTGAATATCTTGAAAACAAATAGCTATAAAAAATTTTTTTAAAAAGTAGGGTTTCTTGATGATAAGTTAACAAAATGAGTTAATATTTCATACTACTCGAAAGTAACTTAATTGGAAAAAGGAAACCTGTCCATCTGCTGATATTTGGGAGGCTCCGAACTCCGAACGACAATGTGCATATGCCTTAGAGATCAAACATGCTCAACTTAAATCCCCGCTGACGTAAGTCCTGTTCTGACCAGAAGGCCTACTTCGAAAATGGAACTTCATATCGTGCCGTTCATTTCCATCATATAGTGTATATATAACACGAGAGTGATAGGGACGGCACGACACGAAGTTCGATATTCGGAGTAGGCCCCTGACCCAGCCATCTCGTTCAGAGACGAGTAAAATTACACAAAGATCGTGCTAAGACGTGACCCAATGGCTTATCGCCGCTATTGTTGTTCTGATTTATTGCCCACCTAGTTTATTTGAGTAGGAAACGTTTTTTCGATAACATCGAGTACCATTCAGTTGAGTTCGAGTTTACACTTGAGCTCACGAACGTGTTAAGTGCGCTAGCCGAGCCCCTATTCTTCCATCTTAACATTCTTAACTAACTTTACAGTACATATGGTGCTACATTACCGCACGAGTGCGGTAATCAGCAGATTGCGTGCATATGTCGAAACTTTAAAGAGCCATATGTACTATAAAACGTCGTACGATACACGTGTTCGGTCGTGTTTTAATTTATCACTACTATTTGCGAATTTCCTGTTCTCTGCACTTGTATCATAATGTACTATAACCACAAAAATCTATTTTTTTTAAGTATTTTTAAGTTTTGTAAAGTATCTGACACAAAATGTAGTTCATGCTTTGGCTTCGGAAGGCACGTTTAAGTTGCTGATCCCGGTTGCAATCTACGACATTACGTAGGTATTAGCTTGGGATAAGGAAGAGAACGCTTGTTGGCAACAAGCGTTCTCTTCAACGAGTTGTTACCAATTATTTGCCGCTTCATTGAGAGGATCGCAGATCGAGATTTTGGGTGGTCGTGGTAGTATGTACCAAAGATGCTTGATTCTACGTATTGATTGATGAATCCATTTGATTGAACAATTCGCTACTTTAATGAAGATCGAGAGTGGTATCGTGTTACGACACATTTAATTTTATGCCATTATTAGTGAAACATTGTCATTTATTCAGATTTAACTTGTTCCTCGTCAACAGCAAAATGAAACTTTAAACAGCCATTCTCAAGTTTTTAACCGACTTCAAGATTTCAAAAGAGGAGGTTATCAATTCGGTTGTATGTATTTTTTTTTAATGTTTGTTACCCCATAACTCGTCGTTTCTTAACCGATTTGGAAAATTATTTTTTTGATTGTAAGTATATATATATCCAAGTTGGTCCCGTTTTTGTCAAAACGCAGTTCTGATGATGGGATCCATGAGGAATTGAGGGAACTCCTCAAATCTTTAAGGCAAACATATAGTAATTTTTGTGTTTTTATCAACAAGTCAAGCATTTTCATCCAAAAATGTGACATTGGATGAAGTGGAACTGCTGATGATGATCAGAACAGAACTCTTCAACGACGAAAAGTTCACGTTTGGCGATTTGTCCTTCTAGCTGTGTTTGTTAAGCAAGTTCTATTTTCACGATTGATTTTTGTCATGCTCGAGTTCTGATGATGGGATCCATAAGGAATCGAGGGAACTCCTCAAATGTGAAAGGCACACAAATAGTGATTTTTGTGTTTTTATCAACAAATCGAGCATTATCATACGAAAATGTGACATTTGATGAAGTGGAACTGCTGATGATGATCAGAACAGAACTCTTCAACGACGAAAAGTTCACGTTTGGCGATTTGTCCTTCTAGCTGTGTTTGTTAAGCAAGTTCTATTTTCACGATTGATTTTTGTCATGCTCGAGTTCTGATTATGGGATCCATAAGGAATCGAGGGAACTCCTCAAATGTGAAAGGCACACAAATAGTGATTTTAGTATTTTCATGAACTAATCAAGCATTTTCATTCATAAAAGTGACATTTGATGAAGTGGAACTGCTGATGATGATCAGAACGGAACTCCTCAACGACGCGTAGTTCATGTTTGGCGATTTGTTCTCTTCGTTTTGTTTGTCGGGCAAACAAGGTTTTTCCATGATTCCATGAGGAATTGAGGGTACTTAGTCTTCTACCATTATAAACATACTTATCTTATAGCCATTTTTATTTTATTGTATGGAATCTAAGAGTGCATCATCTAAGAATAATAATCTTTCACCGGCCTCCCCCATTGAAGGCGGTTTTTTTTTTAAAATTATTTGAGGTAAAATCTCCTTCCCTAAGTTAAAAATCCTTCAACATTTATAATGTAAGCCTTCATGCAGATCAAGATTTATATTTTAATTAGGAATCACCACAAAATTTCGTAAAATCGGAAACACTGAAGTGTTCATTTGGTAATTCGATGTTGCAACTCTTGCAACGTGAAACACAAACCCCATGGCACAGAACTATCGGAGTCATCGGAGCGCGTCCACACCTGCCCGTTCACTGGATCAATATGGAATTCGAAAGCTTATCTAAATCACCGCGGTAATTAGTACTTTAAAACTCAGCATTAACTAATCTGTAGTAGCTATTTATAGCCTGATTGAGAAGTAGAGCAATGCGTGATATTATCGGTGATATACTCGTATCACGTACAAACATTCCGTTTTTTCAAAACGGAATATGCCTTTCTATGTATGTAAGTACTTACAGCTAGCACAACTTACCGCCAAATCTCGTCGCGTCCGAGTCAACAACTCCTTTTTTGCTAGAGGTAATATATGTATAATGAAAGACGGATGACATTTTGACTCAGGTATAGGTTGAATAGACGTAATAAGCGTCTTCGCACAATTTGCTTCGTGTCAAAGCCATTATTAGCTTAGAATTTTCGTTAAAAATTACCGAAAATCGCCAAGGCAGCTAAAATAAGTAGAAAACATTTTTTTCAATTTTTCATTAATGCGACGTATAGGGTTAAGTATTCCATTTCCGATACACGATTTGTTTTACATACTGCACTTGTAAACAGCACATAAAATATCAATGTTGAAGGCAATATTCAACGTTGTTAGGATGTGATTTGTGTGTAACAGGGTAGAGTTCTCCAACCTTTCTGTTTCGTCGCGGTTTAACGCGGTTTCCGGTCTATAAAAAGGTCCCTGCACTTTTTACAAAGTTGCGGGGGAAAATATAAATAAAATCTTAGTCGCAAGTGTTTACTCAACAGACTTCTTTGGTGTAGAAATTATATCATATCCTGGATTTCGGGATTAAAATTAAGCTCACCAGCTGGTTTAAAATATGCCCATTGCGTCGTTTCACCCGAAATTTCGCATCGCCGGTGCGTTTCAGTTTGCTTTACCGTATACATAGATGAAAAGCTAATAAAGAGACAAGAGTCGTATACATAATACATAGTACTTTGCGTCTTTGCTTTGATATAAGCTGACTGGTTAGGTGGCTCATGATTGCGTTATGTTGGACATTTTTCACTGACAATTATAATTATTATATATATTTTTTGTTTTAAATATATATATAATAATATATAATATATATAATATAATATTGGGGGACAATCTTACACAAATCGACCTAGTCGCAAACTAAGCAAAGCTTGTACTATGGGTACTAGACGACGATATACATACTTATATAGATAAATACTACTTAAATACACAGAAAACATCCAAGACCCAAGAACAAATATCCGTGAAAAATGCACAAATAAATGCCCTGGCCGGGATTCGAACCCGGGACCTCTAGCTTCGGAGGCAGAGTCACTAACCCACTAGGCTAAACAGGCCGACATATTATAATCGTATGGCATTTATTTTCGAACCGTAAGGTCTTGGAGAAGACAAGTACGGTTGCCAGTTTTTGTTGCACTTTTAGCACCACCCAGGCGTCACGTGTAGGGCAACGGTTGGTACTCCCTGCGGACGTTGTGCAACTTCGACTCCTTGCGTACTGACAATAAGTATGTGAGTACGCAAGGAACGAATGCTTTATGTCGGAATTTATAAGTCAACGTGATGGTTCTAGCAGCTAGAACCATCACGTAGCTAGCTAGATTTTAGCTAGTCTAATCGATATACTCGTACAGTGTGAAAAAGTGTAATCTAAAAGACAGTGATCGAGCAATTTTATATAACCGGTTTGACAATAACTAAATGCGTTATGGTTACGAAACTATACTAAATGGGTATTTGAAAATTACTACAAACGATCTTTGCTTTATAAAATTATAAAGTACGATTCCCGCATCGAATGGAAGATCGAAATTT
Source organism: Notocelia uddmanniana (assembly GCA_905163555.1). NCBI lineage: Eukaryota > Metazoa > Arthropoda > Insecta > Lepidoptera > Tortricidae > Notocelia > Notocelia uddmanniana. The sequence goes on along the minus strand of LR991059.1, from coordinate 12,538,084 downwards.
ATCCATATTCAGAAAGTTTTGCGGTGTATAGCACCCAAGTCCTTTAATTACAGGCTTGTTTAACGCAAAATCGAGGGCCGTTCAGAAGCTTTAATTAAGTTACAATTAGTGTGAAAAAGTGTATATCTAAAAAAGTACGATGACCGAGCAATGTTACGTTTAAAACCGGTTTGACAATAACTAAATGCGTTATGGTTACGAAACCTTGCTAAATGGGTATTTGAAAATTACTACAAACGGTCTTGAACAAGACTACGCTACACCGAAAATGCTACAAAATGTACGATCACTGGTTATTACACTGTCCTAAACGCTTCCTAACTAGGATGCTAAGTCATTCAGTTCGTCCGGAACCATCCTCACGTCCTAATTAGGTTACTTTTTAGGATCCTTACTTGCTGAATATGATTAGCTGATTACACCTTCCTGAATCAGCTTCCTAACTCATTCAGGATGCTAAATTCAGGACAATGTAATACCCGCTTAAACTGGCAACACTGAGGCACTAGCTAGACTAGGGTCACCAGCCCGGCTAGTATGATAGCTTATACCGTCACGTTAAATGGCCAAAAAGTACTGAAACGAAACATAAAACGTGACGGTATAAGCTATCATACTAGCCGGGCAGATAATCCGATTTTAAAATTTTCGTGACAACAGGTTTTAATTTCGGGACATCACAACACAACCTTCAAAATCGATACAAGTTATTAATTAATGTTTTATCGTCTTAAAGTAACGTTTATTAACTCTTTGTAATAAAATAGGAAACAATCAACTATATACGAATAAACTAAAGGAACATCATAATATCATAAATTAAAAACTTGGATATAAAATATACTAATTCAATAACAACCAGATTTTTTCATTTACCTACGTATTTTTACATAGGTACTTTTCAAGTGCGAAAAAGTCAATTATATTGATGCGACGGGTGACTGTTTACATCATCACATATCACGTTTAATTTTTTTTAATTAAATTATTGAATTTGATTATACATGATGTTTATGTTATTTACCTTTTTCAGTGCAATAATGAATGGAATACTCTAGTTTTACTTACTTACTTACTCCTCTCGTGTGTCTTGGCCTCCAATACGAGTGCACGCCAGCCCCCGTTCCGGATCCTGCGTCATTTCCATCCACTCTAGTTTTATTTTTATCTTAATCTGTATGTTGTGCTCTTACTGCCAGTCTTATACTTACAATGCTTAAACCCAAAGGTTTCTATCTCATCTCATCGTGTCTACTATTGGCTATGTGCACGTCTGAAACGTCAAACGTCAAAGGTCCCGAGACAATGTCAAAACTCAGAGATGTCAAATAATGACACATGAATATTTTATTTACTTTAGTAAACGAGAAAGACCCCGTATTGGAAATTTTACTGAAATAAATAAGAGAATAAATAAATACATACAAACGAAACGAATCGTAGGAAACCGTTAAGAAACCAATAGAAAACGTGAAAGTAAATTTGACAGTGGTCCCCGGTAAGTACACATTTCTGCCATGGTGTGCGCTACGATCGCCTAGCTTACCCCCACCACCTACTTCGCACATAGCCAATAGTGTGCTCGCGTGTGCTTCAAGCATATCCAACTCATGCCATTATATTTTTAGTTGGCCATGGTTTTTGTTGGTATAATCAAGATTCTACATGGGTTAATGACCTTTGTTTGACAAATAGCGGGACATCATACAGAATAATGATGATAATTACATTGTACTGTTATTACATGTATGTATGCCCTTTAGTACCTATGCGATGACACTTCAATTTTCTCGCATCCATCATGAATATGTCTTCTGTCTGTCTTCACAACAAAACATTTTCATAGTCTGATAAAAGAAACGATTACAATACTTTTTCTAGATATCAATTCCAATTATGACACCATCATTTATTCATTCTGACATGAAACCTCTCTTATTATACTAGTAATGAACGCCATCATATTACCGCTGCACATGATCATAGTAAATAGCTCCCTAATAGTGTATATACAGGAAATGCAGAAGTAGGTATCAATAGTTTAGTATAGAGTTAATAAATTAACTAGTAATTACTTCCTGGCAATTTTTTTTTTTTTTTTTTTTTTTAATAGCCAATTTAGATGTCCCACTGCTGGGCAAAGGCCTCCCCGCTTTTCCTCCACTCGGCCCTATTGCTTGTATGCTCCCGCCAATCAGAGCAGAATGCGTCCAAGTCGTCCCGCCATCTCCTTTTTGGTCTGCCTCTGCTCCGGTAGCCGTCTCGAGGGGTCCACTCCGTACTTATTTTGGCCCATCTTTCCGGATGCATACGGCAGACATGTCCAGCCCAGTCCCACTTCAGTTTTGCGGTCTTGGCACCGACATCTACAACTTGTGTTTTGGAGCGCAGTACCGTATTTCTGATTCGATCAGTTCTGCGAACACCAAGTATACTGCGCTCCATCGCCCGCTGGCAAACCTTGAGTTTGGTCTTTTGAGCCTCAGTTAATGACCAGGTCTGAGCACCGTAAGTCAAGATTGGCAAGATGCACATGTCAACGAGTTTGCGCTTGAGACATAACGGAAGGTCGCCCTTTAAAAAAAAATATTGCTGCTTGCACCATTACAGGTGCAAGCGAACGCTTTCTAGCTGTATAGTGTAATGGTCAACACACTCGACCAAACTAAAAATATCTTGTCAAAAAAAATCCTGGCCATATTCTTATTGTATGGTGTGTACGAGTAATCTTTCTAATATATTACTATCTTGCCTTGAATGCCTTGATGCCGCTGAGTCGGTGTCTAGATATTTTTGAATATATAGACAAAAAACAACTAGGGAAGATATTTTTGCAAAAACTCTACACCTCAACATGGAACTAATAGGACTGCAATGTCTTATAGCACATAAGTGCCAGGTTTTCGCAGATTTAAACTGTTGTCATGAAGAGCTACTGGCAAGGTGGTTACCAAGCCTTAAAAAGTTGTAAATTATTATTACCATTTTATATTTTTATGTATAAGTATTGCAAAGGCGTTGCTCTCAAGCTTCATGGTGGCTGATCACATAAACCGGAACGTGATCGTAAATACACTCCATTATTTAGTACATCTCAAGCACTTACACGAGATAACCGGTAATGTGGTTCTTTATATATAGACTTGGATCTACTATCTTGTATAGTTTGATGCATCAAAGAGATCCGCACAGTAGAAGCCGATTACGTTTTTTTCTCAGTCTACCTATCGTACAGTTGCCATCAAAATACGGTGCGAGATCCTGGATTTTCCGCATGTGAGCCAAATGGCCGTAGGTCGTGGAAGTTTTAGAGGATACAAATACACGTAACCTAGGCAAGGGCATCTCCCGTTGACATGGTTCGCAGGTTTTCTCCACGAAAAAAGGATGTGAACTCTTTTTTATTATTTAATTAAGAAAGAATAGAAGTATGCTCCGCATAGTTTGTAACGCGAAGTTAGTTTATTTTTCATCGAAACTGCATGTAAGTAACAAAATTTCGATGCTGTTGATATTCGTTAAAACAGTCCGTGGACTATTGAATCATTTTAATATGTCCATCGGGGGATTCCCAAAAAGGAACCACATTTCAAGTTAAAGGTGTTAGTAGCAACCCAAAAAATCTTTACAAAAAGGACAAGATCGCTAACTAACCACAAGCCTTGATCCTCACGCTTCGTCTGCACACATCCACAACTCTATTCAACGTCTCACATCTCTAATATATTATTGTAAAGTGATCTTAGATGCTGACACAATAAAGTTCTTTTTTCAATGACGTGCTGTTGCCAGATTATAAGCACATATGTATTGAGTTCGGTGCCGTGTCGGACCATACGTCTCCACTTCGTGCAATATCATTTGGAACATTTTTCTCATTAACTATATAGAATGTAGTAACTAGTAAATGATTTTTACGTTCCTTATCCCACAGGCAGACATCCTGATGCAAAACGGTCACTGACACCTCATTAGCACGAGATACGCTCCGGTAATTTTTATATCGTGTTAAAAATAGAACTCTGAAAGCAAAAAAATCGTATAAGATTTGGACTAACAAACGGCTTGGCGGCGGGATGGCTCCTTTCAGCGCAATCACTAAAAGTTATCTAGCTCTCTATACACTACACCTATTTGAATATAATGGAGGCTGTTACAGTGGACGCAATCAGTTACTGTTATCCTGTATAGATCTGTATCCCATTACTTTAAAGTTTATAATCGTTGAGCAAAATGAGTATTATTTTCCGAGTCATCCTGCGAGCTACCTGCATCTGCTTGCATGCTTATAACTAAGACAGTTCTTATAGGCGGGGTTAACAGCAGTTTGTGGTGGTATTGGATAATCTTCACCCTTAAACGGATCTAAATGAACCTTTACTTTAACCATTCCAATATGACATTACCTATTAGAATTTTTGTATTGTATTGCATTACATATAACACAAATAAGGATATATTAGGTATGATACCGGAATTTCACTTTTATGTATAGGCACCACGTTACGCCCAAACCGTAAAGATTACCGTAGCCTATAAATGCGTGCAAGGCTCTAAACTATTTCAAAACCGGTACATTAATTTCTCGAAGTAACTTATACCTGACCCTGAGAACTATCTATATCCCTGAGAAAAACCAGGACAGGGATGTGTGTCGTTTTAGGTTCTATTGCATGTTATGGATGTATGCCATGTTGACAGCGAAAGGTGCGATGGCGGGTTGCTAGAATGTTTTTAAATACTTTAATACTACGGTTTCTGTTTACGTTCAAATGGAAACACGTGATAAAACCTTGTTTGGTCCATAGATTCCATACTCGCGCGTGGCTGTGACCGTGATTTCACGAAGGTCCCGCCGTCACGCACGACTATTAGAAGATCTCTTATATCATGGGCAAAACGTTAATAATTAACATCAGATCAGTCACAATTCATAGCACATACTCGCTTTATAAAATTACACCCAACCATCTACGTAATTAGTGGTTTTACGTTGTCATCTGTATTTTTTAGCTTAGCGAAAGTTTTCATCTACACATTGTTGCAGTTTTCACGGCTGAACAAATATGAAACTATCAATTGACCACGCCGTATTTACTCACGAATTGAAGCTAATGCGCCTTTTATGCCGTATCGTATCAAAACATTACCATAAAGATGGGCACGCGCAAGGATTATTGCGTGTTTAAGGGGATGCCTCGATTATATAAACAACGCCCCCTGTGTAAGAACATGCTTATATTGCTTATGTCTTCCCCGCACGAGAAAACGAGATGCAATGCAACGCTCTTCGAGAATGGCTTTTTAGAGAAATTTCGATAATATCTTTTTTTATTATTAAAAAAATATTTATTTGAGTCGTATGTAGGTAATCCTCTTATGAGGTAAAATACCGTGCTGTTAATAATGTATTGTTTAAGTAGGCTGAGGAAAAAAAGGCATTCATGTTTCGGCTATAAACAGAGGAATAAAATAAATAATAATCGTCTGTCAGAAAAGCGCTCCTTATTGTTTCGTGTTGTCGGAACGGCCTTTTAAACGCGATATTTTTCATTGCACGCCCTTAAGGCCGCTTTACAGCACACATCTGACAACTGAAAACCGCACGCTACTCGACGTCGCGTGTGCCTGGAATATTCCCGTTTTTATGGGAAAATACTTATTCAGAGTTCGGCATATTCCCCATACAAAATAGGCAACCTTCGGCTATATGTGGCTATATTCCCGGGAACGGTACATATCTAGTCGCGTGCGTTTACGCAGCATATGCGTGAACGCAGGAATAGAGGCCAGGCGCGCCCATCTAGATTTGATTAAGAATAAATACGTCTATCTAAATACGAGGGCTGCCTTTTAAGTTCTGTCGTTTGCAAACCTCCCGTGATTGCATAAAAAAGAACTAGTGTCATCTTAAAATATTTGAATTTAGAATTCCAAAACAAAAGAATGATTCGAAATCGGCCCAACCGTTTTAGTACAGCGTTCGTTCAAAGTTAACAAGTCAGTTGTGAAAATGGAAATTTCGAAGGAAAATTTACGTGCGATAATTTTTTACAACTTTAAAAGGGGCTTAACGCGACTTCAGTGCTTCGAAGAGTTGACTACGGTTTTCAATGATAAAGCACCGCCTCCGGACTGTGGAACGCTGGTATTTAGAATTTCAACGTGGTTGCTCTAGTCTTGGTGATAGACATCGTGAAGGTCGACCAAAAACAGACGTAACCCAGGAGAACATTGATGCTGTACGGCAACTGATCGTCGAAGATCGCCATGCGACATACCGTGAGATAGAAGCTTCCTTAAGTATTTCAGGGACCAGTGTTCACAGTATTTTGCAAGATCACTTAGGCGTAAAAAAGTTGATCCACGCTGGATACCACATTTACTCAGTGAAGACAAAAACACGGCTCGCGTTCGATGGTGTTGCAAAACTCTGCGGCAATTCATCCGAGGAAACTCGAAACATGTTTACGACATTATCAGTGGTGACGAATCTTGGATATATGCCTACGATCCCGATTCTAAACAGCAATCAACTGTTTGGGTGTTCCAAGATGAGCCAAAACCGACCAAAGTAATACGCTCACGGAGCACTTCGAAAAAAAAAGTGGCCACGTTGCCACCATCGTGCTCGAGGATCGTAAAACGGTTAATGCTGACTGGTATACCACTGTCTGTTTACCAGAAGTCGACGGCGAGTTTCGAAAAAATAACCCAAGACGTCGTATAAGACTGCACCACGATAATGCGAGCTCGCACACCGCCCGGCAAACAATTGCGTTTTTAAAAGAGCAAAACGTCGAAATTCTGGAACACCCGCCATACAGTCCAGACTTAAGCCCTAACGATTTTTTTACTTTTCCAAAAATCAAGCAACGACTTCGTGGTCAATGGTACCAGACGCCTGATGAAGCGGTTGAGGCATACAAAACGGCCATTTTGGAGACCCCGACTTCTAATGAAAAAGTGTATTACATATCACGCTGATTACTTTGAAAAACAATAAATAACATTTAACACTTAAATTGTCTTTAGTTTTTCCAAACGACACAACTTAAAAGGCAGCCCTCGTATCTTCGCTAGTGCACTGATCGTGATCGCATTCTCGCGCACCGCACATCGTAAATAAAATAAGTAACGATATTATATTTATTGTAACGAAAGTTTTCTGTCTTAATATAAGGGCACCATAAGGGTTCCTTTTGATCATTTTGGTACGAAACCCTAAAAACTATTTAACACCACATTTTATAACACAAACAAAGGTGGTACAAGAAGAAACGGAAAAATAAAAGAGAACACTTTGATCGAGACGGTAAAATCATAATGGCAGCATAAATAATAATATGTATGTTAATCTTTAAGGTATTTTTAATATGGGCCTCAAATGCCTGAAATAAATGATTATTATTATTATTACTAAATGTCCTATAGAGAATAAAACCTACTAATACTAAATATAGTATGTGTAATCGCAATTGTAACACCCATGTATTTACAAAATCATTCCAAACCCTAATCAAAGTATAATTAAATAGATAGGTAAACTAGGTAAAGAAAGAGTCCCACGCAAGAACAAAGATAGTCAACGTCAGTCAAATCACATGGCCACAAAAGAATGCTTCTACAGTGCATTGTAACTCGGAAAGGCAATTTTCATGACCACGAGCAATTCTGTACACATGTTCCGGTGTAATTAGATAATTTTGCAAAACCCTGAGCTGCAGCGCACAAAATGCTAATAATGTACGGAAGGATCTCTGCCCCGGCTTGTCACGAAACTGCGCCGAATCATGAATCGACAATCACCATTTGTAGGCGATTTTTTCATCCATGACACAAAATGTGTCATATAATTTCGGTAAGTTAAGGCCTGTCATTCATAAAATATCGTAATATGAAATTATAACCATTTTATGCTTTAACTATTACAATTTTAATATCAGAAAACAATATATCATAACATAATCATCTTCCTCAGGACTAATCTTAGGTAATAAACTAACGTGGAAGAACCAAGTTGACACTGTATGTAAGAATAGTTAAGTCGATTCTCGTATGCGTTATATTACTTAAATAAAGTAGTCGTTAGCCGGCACGAGGTAGGAAGTTACCGCCGGGCCGAATACACCGTGAAGCAAAATATTATGTTAATATCTATTTACTGTATTGCAGCAAATAAATAAATTGATTCCTTGATAATCCGCATGACATAGTTTTGCAAATAGTAACGTGGCTTTCCTCAAAAACCATGATTATAAAAAAATGAGAAATATATCGTTGTCTAGTACCCATAACACAAGCCTTATTGAGCTTACTATGGGACTAGTTCGAATTGTGTAAAAAATGACCGTATCATATTTATTTATTTTATTTCACGGGTTACCAATGTAGTTGTAGAATTCGCTTGAAATTCTGCATTTTCGGTGACATGCCTTTTTTTCCGGATTCAAATAATTTTCATAACACACTTAATAGTCAGAAATAGTTTACTAGTGTCAAGACTGTCAAGGCATATATGTCCCTATTGTTCGCGCTGAAACTAGAAATCATTTTGTTTTACGTGTTCGTGTGACCCACATAAATCCGATTAAAATAATTTGCAACTAAAGAACTGTATCGCTGCTTAATTTGAATTCCAAGTACGACTTTCCTTAAAACGTATTTAATTGTACTGTTTAATGTAATGTTAATCGACACCTACAGCGTGTACAGATGCAGCAGAACTTTTAACATCTAAGGCCACATGTCAAACCAAAAGCTCCGCGCGCGGGCAGCGGCCTCGCTGCCTCCTATCGTTGCGTCCCACGTCTCTTAGGCAAGGAGCCTTGAGCCGACGTGAGTTCACTTTCATTGTCCGACCATTTGGTTACAATGCCCTCAAATAGGGCATTACCGACTAATATGGCACGCTTGGAGATTAATTATCTTTGAGTCTGTTGATAGGGCTGCCATGCTCGTGTTGCATTGACCACCGTTGAACGTAGCCTATTAATTGTATATTTTTTTGGAAATAATAGAATTTCATGCATCTTTGTGATATCGAATGTACCGATGTTATAAATGGTGAATGAAGATTCATATGATTATGCTAGATGGTCCAGAACAAGGCATACGAAAATGTATAAACCACTGTTCTCCTACAATAGCTCAAAATACAGATAAATATATGGCAAGGGATTTATTTTCTCCTGAATTCATCTATATAGCATGGCGTTACAACTATCTGTAGTTCGTAGTGATAATATAAACATAGCGTTACAACTATCGATCAAGAAAACATAGTGTTACAACTATGTATCTCCAAAGTTCCCAAGAACACTATTAACGTTCTATTAAGTTTTTCTTGAACTAGTCTCACAGCCCTGAATGATAAGAACAAAAGCAGTTCCACCTATTTTGATGCAGCCCTAGTTAGTGTAAAGCGGAGGGTGTGTTACTCGTTACTTGCGAGGTATAATGGTTGGTCTTGTTAAGTGTTTATGTAAATTTGAAAGCGTGCCTTAGGCTCGAGTTGGTTTGATATCCCGAAAGTCGGTTTACGTTTGTGTCTTGTCAATTATCCTACCTCCTCGTGCTGTTTAACTCGTGCAATAGTGAATTAGTGTGAGGCGTTTGACTCACAATAGAGATTAAACTATATAATAATTCTACTATCCGGTCACAATATCTTTGCATTTCAATGCGTGTCTTCAAAAGCAGGCTTCTACCTCTTGCCATTGCTCTAGAGTCTAGCACACCTCCGGGGTGTCGATATACGCGATCGTCCTTAGAGGAAAAAGCGCGTGTTATGCAGCGAGCGGGATGCAATTTCTAGCTGTCAATAAACGATTTTGTTAGACAGAAAACCTTCTATAGCTGTACCAATATGTGCATTGTGCAGCCGTTCATACATTTTCGGCAATTGATTTTATTTACATATACTTACATACGAGTAGGTATAGGCTACATATTACTATCGTAAAACCAATATACAGTCGCGGAATGAAAATTTTCGTCAGTTTTCAACAGGCCTTTTCATTCCGCGGCTATATACATGTCCTTAAGTATTTAAAAATATATCAAAATAAAATTCACATTATGAATTGTTTTATTTAATATTTATAAAATAACATTAGTCCATAATGACACATTCAAACAACATAAACAATAGTTACATAATTGAAAATAAAAATTACGCAGCCTTGTTGTCTTGATGACGATGATACATTTTGTGAAGGAAAATATCGTGAGGAAACCTACATACGTACAGTATACATCTGCAAAGATATTCAAAAGTGCATGTGAAGTCGCCAACCCGCAATAGGCGAGCGTGGTATGTACTGCCTATGCCCAATTAATGGACGCATGAAGACCGATTATATGTGATAATGATTGAATAGAATAGAAAAAGTTTTATTCATGGCAAACAGAAAAAATGTTTAAATGTTACACAATTTTTACCATGAAATGGTCCCGCCTCAGTATTGTGCTGACTCAGGAGTCAGCGCTGGTCTTGATAACATCTACATGTCAAAATCTAAACACGCGGTAGCGTGTCCAGCCAAGTTCACCCCAGGAACTGGCGGACAGCAGCCGTATGTTATATCCCATCAAAAACATAAATGTGAAAATGGGAGCCAAGTTCAATATTAAGAATATGCCATGCTTTTGTCGGTGAAAACGACAATTGAACTTGGCTCCCATTTTCACATTTATGTTTTTGATGGGATAGCCTACCTTACTCAATCCGAGCGAGACCCGAGACGACATACAGCATCCCGTTGATGTCTACTGTATTGAGACAAAACTTGGATGTTACCTACCTATTTGTCATTTAGAACTGAAGCGTTTCCGTTTCATAAGGTATGGATAGGAGAGCGCGGGTGAAATAGTTCCCACCAGATTTTGAACCTTATCTGTTTAAGATATGATTGAAAACATATGAAAAACCGGACGGACTTCTGCCCTACATCAATGAGTAACTGCTATTTAATCAAAAGTTTAATGATTCTTTCACTTTCCAAAACAAAATACACGTAGGAAAACTTTTTAGTACGGTCCCCACGCCCAACTGTAGTCAAGAAAGGTCCGCTGTCGTGCACAAAATTTATCGAAAATACCGTGAAATTGCACTGTATAAGTAGATACCTACACCAAAAGTATGAGTTGACATCGTTTCCAATTTTTACATTATGGTACTTAATGTGCGAGTTTTTTAACAGACTTTAAAAAAAGGAGGAGGTTCTCAATTCGTCGGGTTTTTTTTGGTCCCATTGTCATCAAGTCTGGATTTGATGAAGGGATCTTGGAGAAATCGAGGGAACTCCTCAAATTATATAGCAGGAGAGGCCGAGTGTGAGCGTATGGAAATGTTTGGAGTCGGTTTTTTTTTGTTAAAATTTTACTTGTTTTAGAGTCATGTTTTAGATTCCTCGATTGAATGTTCAACAATTGATCATCGGACACAAAAGTGTCACGTTCGCATGTTAGAATGACTTTAACATTCCGGTCATAATGCTCCAACCAGTCACGTAGTAATTAATGAATGATGTGCTCGCATCAACGTACCTAGTTGTGCGAGTTGTAGGCAGGAAACCAGATACTAGTAATAGTTATTTGTTTTACAAGGGTGCAAAGTTATATTTCAACACACGAGAAGTAAAATACAACTTTGCACGCGTGTGTAACTCAAAACTTTTCTCCGCGAGGAAAGTGCAACATGCAAAAAAACGCAGTTCCACAGGCATGATTTTCATTACTGGAATCACTGATATTTTTACGATATTATAACAAAAAACTCTGGAAGTTGTGTATAATATTTACGTGAGTCGGAGTCAGTGACAATGACAAGTTGTGTATATTTTAGTTGACATTGACAATGATGACATTTCTGACGTTCTGCGTTTTGAATTGCATCGACTCAACTTGTGCGCTTACAATTATACTCAATATCTTTATTAAAAAAATGTTAGTTATAGAATTTTAAGACTTAAATCATTAAATAAAGCTAAATTTGGTATTTTTTATTAAATTCTCAAATCATTTATTTAATGATAATTGACATTAAACGAACCATTAATAGGAGTGTTTTACGTTTTGTTATCTGTCAAAAGCTACTCAAACGCGTGCCAAGGTCAAATTACTTTCCCAACTTGTGGATAAAATGCGTTTTTTACCCGCTTGTTTCAAAGGATAAAAGACGGCTTTCCGAGCTAGTGAGGGGAAAATTATATATTTCATGTCAATGTTACATTGTGGCGTACCTTTAAAATATTGAGCCTGATGTAGGCAGTTTCACTACGGAAGTATGGAGAGGTCTCGCTACCAGTAATTTCGTATGACATTTTTACCTCTGCTTAACACAATGGCGCCATCTATTAGGAGCTATTTCTCTTCTATTAGCAGAGGTCTTATTGTCATACGAAATGAATGGTACAATGGCCTCTCCATAGTGAAACCAGTATATAATATGTATAATAGAAATAGACACAGGTACTTCTGATATCAGTACTACTTGACCTGTAGTAGGTATGTGGTTCCGTGTTCCCGGGAGCGAGTAAGGTCGCCAGAGCTCCCGAAGGTGCGTTGTAAGTATTGATGAGTGGGGAATCTGCACTTGTGTCTAGCTGTCAATACAACGAATACTCAAATCAAAACAAGGTCGGTAGCGTGATTTTTCTGGTTTCTGCTTACCACGAGGCAGACCGTATGCTTTTTGAAACCGTCGTACATTAGAAAAATAAACTTCAACTAACATTGCAAACCATATTTATAGATTGGTTTTGCTTACGTTACATACGTGTTAAAACATTCAAGTCATGCACGATATCTGTTTCCACCGCTCTCCAATTGGCTGGACAACTGATACGCTATTATGGAGTGGAGACAGACAGACGGACGTGTAATGAGCTAATGAGATAAGTATGTGGGACAGATTAAGGGCCTGGCCTCTTGCACTACGGCACTGTGCTACTTACATATACGTCATACATAATCCTTGGTAGTAGTGGTAGTTCGCAACCGAAAGTGCCGAAAGCCTAAAAAATTATATTCAGTCCTCCTTTCCAATACTGTATCCAATTTGACCGCTAAACGTATCAAGTTGAAGATATACTCATCTCTTTAGGGTTCCGTATTTCACAAGGAACTCTTACAGTTTGGCCATATCCATCCGTGCGTCCGTCTGTCTGTCTGTCCGTGGCGTTGCTCAGTCCCCGTTACTACTAGAGAGCTGTAATTTGGCATGGGTATATTACTTAGCCGCGATTATAATACGTTTAGAGGTGACAGTTTTTCCATATACAAATCCATATTTTCCATAAGTGTATATGAAATAAAGCGTTCGGGAAGCTACGGCACATCTTTTCGTCCCATATTCCGCAGTGTCTCAAGACGAAAGTCTTTGACCAGTGTGTGTTGCCAGTGATGACATATGGTACTGAAACGTGGTCGGTTACTATGGGCCTCATAAGAAGGCTCAAAGTCACCCAAAGCGCAATGGAGAGGGCTATGCTGGGAGTTTCTCTGCGTGATCGTATCAGAAATGAGGCCATCCGCAGCAGAACCAAAGTGACCGATATAGTCCTTCGATTCGCTAAACTTAAGTGGCAGTGGGCGGGGCACATAGCACGCAGAACCGATGGCCGTTGGGGCGGAAAGGTTCTCGAGTGGCGACCACGTACCGGAAGGCGTAGCGTGCAGGTAAGGGCCGCGGGTGGCCGCTGGATGCGGGTGGCGCAGGACCGGTCATTGTGGAAGTCTTTGGGGGGAAGCATATGTCCAGCAGTGGACGTCATTCGGCTGAAATGATGATGATGATATGAAATAACTGGAAGTCTCGCCATGTCCATCCAACTGTTGCCTGATGTAACAGCCGGTTTACTCGAGAGACCATAAGCACTACAATTATGACATTTGGTAGCAAGGTGTGTTTTATGAACCGCTACAGGAGTGATGTGAATTTACGACAACGAATTTAGGGCGGGCACCCCATACATGTAACAGGGGGATGGAAAACAATCAATGCAAATAATCGTGTGGATAGGCTTTTAAAAATGATGTACTTAAAGGTAATACAAAACTTTTCCATGTCAAAGACAATGGGATTGCATGATTTGGTGTTTTCTAGCTGTCAAACATCGGTGTTGTTCGATATACACAGTCGAGAGCAAAAGAAAGTTAGCACTTTTGCATCTTATTCCATTGTGATAGGGTGAAAAAGTGTCAACTTACTTTTGCTGTTGACTGTACCTTCTATATACAGGTTAACCTATTTAGTAAACAGCGCAGCGTTTCTAATTCTAAGGAAATATTATTACTTAATCTTGTTCATGAGTAAATATATTACTATATGTACATATGGTGCTACTAATTATTCTGTGGCGCGCGGTAAGAATCTGTACTAAATTGACTAACGATTGACACTGACTTTACTGATGATTAACAGACAGACAGCTTACTGTGACTACTGGCCTATTTACACATTCAAGCTGTCAAGTGGTAAGTAACAAATGTATGGTCTTCCCAGTTGCACTTTGCAATGTGTCAATAGGCCCTTAGTCACAGTAAGCTGTCTGTCTGTTAATCGTCAGTCAAGTCAGTGTCAATCGTTAGTCAAGTCAGTACAGATTCTTACCGTGCGCCACAGAATAAGTAATAGCATTTCATCATCATCATCATCATCATCATTCAGCCGAATGACGTCCACTGCTGGACATAGGCCTCCCCCAAAGACTTCCACAATGACCGGTCCTGCGCCACCCGCATCCAGCGGACACCCGCGACCCTTACCAGGTCATCAGTCCACCGTGTGGGGGGCCTGATAGTAATAGCATTTAGCAATGTGTAAACAGCTAGTGCCTTACTGATACAGGTAAAAAACTTAAGAAGATGACCTGTTGTATGTATAATAGTTGTAGCGTGTTCGAATAGGCGTTTGTTTTGTTTGTGTTGCATATTTTAAATTTCAAAGTTCGAGGAATTTAATTACTTAATTAGGTTTTAAGTTGCCTTTATCGTTTCTGTTATTAAAAGGCAGAAGTTCTTAAGGGGGTCTTAAGGAAATTTAATTTTAAATTACACGGTTAATATAATAACGCAATTCATTTGGCAAGTATATTAACAATTTGTAGATTAAAACGATTAAGCACGATTTATAAAATTTGCTTTATTACGATCTAATGACTAAGCAGCAATTAGTGGATGTGATGATTAATAAATAATGTAGCTACTTTCTTTCTATGATCTGAGGTAGCTACCAATGATGATATACTTAAAATATCATTGGTAGCTACATATATAAAAACGTATCACTGTAGTACTTCATTCATAAACATAATGTTACGAGCGTGGGGTACGCGACTGCACGACTATAGATTTATCGAGCGATTTAGATACACTTACAAAGTGTACCGAGTTCCCGCGTACTAACAATAATATATTTTCTATTCTTCACTGAGTTGTAGGAACCAGGAAGTAAAGATTCCGTATCAAGGTATACCTATATGGGACAATGATTATGCTCTGGATATATTAAAGATATAAATTACAACCCAGCATACCCGAAGGCGATTATAACAATTTAATTTCACTATCTCCAACATGCCTGTCGCAGTCCGCAATCCCTCTATCGAGGAAACGGTGAAAATCGTGTCTCGAAACACTCAGGGCCGGCCGGCGTCGCTCGACGAGGAAGTATTCTCAGACCATCGACTTTATTACGATTGCAATTCTGATAATGTTGAACGGAGCTGTTTATGTAGCCAATATAATGTTCAAGGAAACAGTACTACGACGCCGGACTTGTGGAAGGACTTATATACCTTATCATGGCATTGTCATTTTCTATCATCTATATTCTAAAAAAGACCTTAAGTAGTACATGCATCTGCGTGGTATTTCTCTTCTAATCGTATTGATTATGGACACCGGCAGGTAGAAGTATTTTTTCTGGCCATTTTAATACATACCTATAACATAAAAAATACACATTACTCGTAAGACATGTATAACCTTTCTTTATAACTTGTCCCTTTATGACAAGGGACAAGAAAGAGAGACGAGGCTTCTTATCTTCCGTGGAGTATGGTCCAAAGCCCATACTTACAGTTCGATAAACACTCCTGCGAACCTCGTCGCCAAGTGGTGCTAGTCTGACAATCAGAATAATGAAGTATTCAGAAACATAAAATGACACAGCCATTTCTGACCTTAAAATAAACATTATTTGTATTTGTCTATTTCTTTTATTGTCATTGAACATAATATACGTAAAGGAGCGCTAGTAGCCCCGCGGCGCCCTCGTACCGCGTGCGGCATGCGAGGTTAAGCAATGTCGGGCGCGGTCAGTCCTTGGATGGGTGACCGCTTTGAGTGGTTACTAACAGAGCGCTCCCGTGCTTTGGAAGGCACGTTAAGCCGTTGATTCCGGCTGCTGTCTATGATAGCAGTCGTTAAGCCAATTTAGAGGCGTTCGGGCGGCTTGAGAACTTCTAACAGTCAAGTTGCCCACTCACTTGACAAGCCTATTCTATTATTTTCCCTCTTGTGTTGTGTTGGAAGGTCAGACGGCAGTCGCTTTCGTAAAAATTAGTGCCTACGCCAATTCTTGGGATTAGGTAACGGACCCCAGCAGGCATCCTTCAGGATGCAACTGTACTGGGAATAACGCTGGGACGATGATGATGAACATAATATACGTACATACCGTTTAATCCCCAATTTTTCGCACGGGTCCATGATCTCCATTTCTTTCTAATTAGAACATTTAAAAAGAGAGGGGTAGTATAAGTATATTGCGCGCGAGATAGCTAGCGCGCGCGCTGTACTAGACGTGTTGCGCTACAATTTTCGCATGATTGCGAATATCGAACGCCTAGCAATAGGCCCTCCTCTGGATAGGTTCGTGTAGCATGTCGCTTTCAACTCACGACGCGCGGCCACCCATCCGTGGTGCTTTCTACGATAATATTAGCATGATTGCAATCGCCATGGCATTCCGCGGAGCATCAACTTGAGAAGGCGCTTCCAGGGTTATTGACTTAATGCATTTGATGGTGATTTAAATTACTACGTTCAAACATTAGCTGAGAGACTCGGTGGTTACGCCAAGTTAACAAATTTCGTTGATACTGCAGCCGTCAGTGCAAAAGACTTCAGTACTAAACATTATAAAGTGACCTCGAAGTGACTATCTGTGCATGTGTGTTACCTTACCACCTATCAGCCTAGCTAGCACGATAACTTATACCGTCAAGTTATATGGCCGAAATGTACTAAAACGTGACGGTATAAGCTGTCTTGCTGTCTAGGCAAGGTGTATTCTGTTTGGAGATACAATACAAATTCTCTGTATTGCACACCTCGCACAAATGAATTAGTTACAAACAGAAAGAAAACAGCAACATGTAAGTAGGTAAGAGATATTGCGTCTCATCTTTATCCCTGAAATCGTAGGTATTTTTTGCATGTGAGCGAAATCCTCGCTATACTTTCAGAAAATATTCTATAAATTATACATGCACTGCACTAGCAAACAAAAAGGCAAGAGTTGTATTTTAGAGTTTTGTTTTCATCATGTCACTGAAATAAAGTTGATAGTGTCAAACCTTTGCATTCCTCAACAGCCGAGCCCATCAAGTCCAACTAGCAAGTACCCAGACCCACTTCGAATAACTTTTGTACTTTATTATTTGGGGTTCGTAAAAATTCCGTAACTGTAATTTTTACTAAAATAATGGCTATAAAAACTTAAAACGAGAAACCATGGTCATTATTCAAGTGTGAAACGGTTTCAGCTCCGCAATTTAGGCTGTCACCAACGTATAACGTGGTGATTGCACTCTTTCTTGCATTACCTGTTCTCTTTACCAATTATCGTCACTTTGCTCAACTGTACCAGTCCAATTTTCATGTTGCGTACAGTTAACAAGCGCTAATAAAAAGGGTATTTCTGTTCAAGAGAAAACTGGCGGCATAATTACATTAAATGTGAAAAGTAGTAAGATGTGTGGTGTCTTTAAAAATATGCTCCTACAGACTTCTGCGCTCTAGTCGCGCGTTTAAAGATATTGCTCACGCTTTATAAGTAGGCGCTTGGTTAATGTAATCTTTCGTATTTTATTTATGGCGCTATGTACGGTTTATCCAGAGTTTGATTCACAAATGAGATGAATTTGTTTAGTCGTTATATTATTAAGATCTCGTAGATATTTGTTCATTAATACCTTATTATTTGAAGTTAGTTTTGTTTTTTTTAGGCTTGTGTTATATTATAATGAAATATACCTAATAGTCGCAGATAGTTGCTTAATAACAATAATTAATAATTCGATTCAATGCATTGATTTTGATGTATAAGTAAAAAAAACTACATATGTAATTTTGTTTTTTCATTTGATTCGAACTGACTTAATATCCTAACGTAACGACCTCTAGACGTCTTATAGGTACATACTAAAATTAAATATTATTAGATTTACATACGAGTATGTAGACAAATAATTAACTAGTTCTTTATCATGTTTACAGAGTGGGGCATCAGCAGCGAACCGGGCGAGGCGAGCGAGTCGGAGGCCGGTCGTATGCGTCCCGAAGACTATCGCCTCGTGTTCCTCAGCTCCGATTCTTCGTGCCGCGAGGACACGGAGGACTCATCGTCGACCGCCTCCTCTGCCGCGCCGCTCGCGCCCGACGACTGCGACTGGGACTACTTCGAGCCGGGCGCAGCGGCGCAGCCCACCCCACCACCCACCAGACACGTACCCCAAGCTTGCCCTCGAACCTGCTCGTGTGGCGCTGAACCCAGAATAGTCGCCGTCCCTGTCCCCGTCCCGGTCCCCGTTCCTGCCGCGCTTTGGCCCGCATTACTAGCCTTCCCGCAAAATCCACCGACGCCACACTGGAACACCTACCCTGGCTTCCCACCCCTCGATGCGGCAGCCTTTGCCCGACTCACGACGGCCGCCGCTGTCGCCGTCACCGCCGCCGCCACCGCCACCGCCAACGCCAACGCTCTTCCACAAGCGAAAACGTTCGAAATGACCACCGTAGAAAGGACCGATAAAGCCATACAGTCCGAAACGACACAAGCGCCGGAATCTCGCGATAACGATACCACTGATAACATTATTGAACGGCCAGTAGAATGCGAAACGTCAGACGAAATCAAGGTGATTGCTAAACAGGACTTATCAGTATTGTCAGAGGCCCCGGACGCGATGCCCGAACATTTGGACTCTGAGAAAGCGTTTATGTCGTCGAACGAGTCTGGTGATTCGAGTGATTCTGATGCGGGCGTGGAGCGACGCAGCTATGACCTGACGAGTGGCGCGCCGGAGGAGCCGGCCACGACCGACGAGGACTCGGACGACTCCGGGGGCGGCGGGGGTCAGTTCTCGCGAGTGTTCGTTGTCAACCCCGCCGACTCGTCCTCCGATATGGAAGACAACGCCGACAGCAGTGGGATTGACTGTGATGATTCCTACGATAAAAAGTCTGATAGTTTAGAAATCATTGCCGTCGAAGTGATTATGCAAAATGAAGTCAATGCGAACCGAGACCAGGAAAGCAATAACCAAAACCAGGATAATAACGTCGTACTTCTAGAGTCAGTTAGGTTAAACGAAGATGTTCCTGTCATCCCCTATGGAAGCGGCGACGAAAACTGTGAAACGAGGAATTCTAATTTCATGAAGTTTTGTGACGAAAACATGCTCCGAAGCGAAACCTGTGAGGAATTTAATAGCTTTAATGCATCGTGTAGTACGGATTATAACACTTTAGATAGTAACGAAAGTAAAGATAACGATAGCAATAGAAGTATTAGCCCATCAGAAAACAACGAGTGCGATTCGCTGGACGATACATTTCCCGCCGAAAGTGATATGAAAGTAAAAGTCTGTGTCGAGTTGCCTAATGAGAAACACAACAATGAGGATTTAATTTCTAGTGAAATTTCGCACGGCTTGTCGTCGAAATTAGCCCCATCGCCCGAGCCAACTGATAACGCGAGTTTACCGCCTGTTGAAAAAATAGACCTGTTTAAAGGCATTGAACGCACGCTCAGTGAACTATTGAAGAAAGAATTACTGGAAGAGCAAAAGGAGAAACTGCACGGCGTGGGGCCGGTTTGTTTAGAGGCGGGGGGCGCGGGCGCACCTGCCGCGGACGCAGTGTCAACAGTTTGCCGCTCGCGCACGGCCGGAACGGACGGCTCCGCGCGCTTCACTAGCCGCGTTATGATAACACACGATCGCGTCTCCGTCGTTACGTCGGACACGACACGGCTCATGCGCGATATAACAGTGCACCATACCAACTCGGTAAACGAAACCGACCCCAACGCGAGCTCGCAGCAAAACGACAATGACGAACGAATGTCCGACGACGAAGCGCTACAGCCTTCGGGCGGCGTGACGGTTGTTAGCAATGCCGACACTCTCTCGGCGGTTGTGTGCCTCGAGGAGGGGCTCGCCGACGACGACTCTTGGGTCGAGGACGTCAGCCATGACGAGGACGAGGCTACCTCGCCCTCCGACTCCGACTCGGGAGATGAAGCGACTTTACCCACGCGGGGAGAAGAGTTTTCATACTGTCGGCGTTCCTTAGACTTCACTTTACACACAATTGTCGAGGAAAGCTGTGAAGAAAGTGAAACGGAGCATACAACCAAAAAACCGCGACCCATATCGGCTACAGAGTTAGAAAAATATTTCTTTTTCGGCCTCGGCGATGGGAGAAATATTCGAGATGATGAAGAACCTATGTCGGAAACGTCGAGTGTGTGCAGCGAGGGTGCTGAATCTATTGTTGATAACGAGCAGCCGGAGAGAAATGGTGATAACGATGAACTAGTGTCGTCACGGTTGGAAAAATATTTTTTGTCTGGATTTATGGGTTTTAATCAAGAAAGGCGGGATTCCGATGGCTCGGGTAGCGTCGGTAGTGACAGTGAGGGAAGACAGAGCCCTGAACAAAGACGGAAACGCCTGGTACGAGCTCGAGGTACCCCACGCTCACACTCATCCTCATTAGATAACTTATTGACTGGTGAAGAGCCATCTCAGGACGCTCAGGAAGTGTCAGATGGATCAAGTACCGAGAATGATGACCGACACGATTCCTCGGAAAGACTGGACTCACAAGGTGAACCTAAAAGGAAAAAGCAAAGTAAAAAAACTAGAGGTTCCCCAGCGGACGAACGCCGCTTGTCAACCGAGTTTGCGGAAGAAACTCGAGACGATACTAGATCTGTTTCGGAGGGCGAAGACGGCAGGTTAACGCCCCGGCCCGAATTTCCTCCACTTGGATCTGAACTATCTGAATCTAAAAAACAAACGAGCCGCGATAGCGGCTTCGTGGGCAGTTGCGATGATCTCTTAAGGAACGGCGACTCAAGTTCAGATTTTACCCGATCGCATGAACCTAAAGTAGAATTAGAGGAGATTATCGAGGAAATTAGACCTGACATCGAAGAACGTGTGGAGGATCCCCCTTCATCCCGTCCTCCGCCTACACCCCTAATACGTAAGGATAGCTTTAATAACTGGTCATCAGATGAAGAAACTAATCTGATGATGACAAAAATGCGACAATTCTTCAAGCAAATGATAAATTCAGCGAATGTTCGCGCGTCAACACCGCAATCATCGAACTCCGAAAGTTCCCGCCCGCCGAAACCGCCTCAATTATTATACTTTGAAAGCGAACTGACCCGCCTCATGAAAACTGTACCTGGCATTCGCGATGAAGAAGTGCGTGAAATAGTGGAATATTTGTCAAGCGAGGACACGTGGAGCGATTCTTATGATTCGTCTGACTACGCCGGCTCTGATTTAGAAGGCACAGCGGCGAATAGGTCGGCCTTGAGGAAACAGATATCGGAGAGTTGCCGCGAGATTATTGATGAGTTCGATCGTGGAAATGGCGAAGGTGGCTCGTTGGAGCGCGACGCCGCTGGTGCTTACCAACGGCTAGCGGCGACGCTCGGCCGTGCGGGCGAGGGATCGCCACCCCTCTTTGGGAAAGTGATGCGGCATATAGGGGGTAGGCTAGTGGCGTTAATGCATGAAGTGTCTGGTGGTGTGCCGAGTACGGACGATGACAGTGCGTCGGAGCCGGGCGCGTTGGCCCGGAGTCGCTCCCATGATATCCTGGAAGCGACCGCTAGCCGTGGAAGTGTCGCGAGTGATAGTGAAAGGTTTTCGTGGCGTGGTAGTTTTGAGTCTGCGTTGCTCGCGGCGGACTCGCGAGGGACTCTTGGTGGTGGTGGTTGTGAGGCGAGGCGGTCGCCGGCTGGTGCTGAGCTGGCGGCGCAGAAGTCACACTCGAGGAGTTGTGGTGCCATTGGTGGAAGCGAGGATCGCCTGTGGCGAGGAAGGCGGCGAGCGTCAGCGCCTGATGCTGAGGTAATTACTTCTAACTGTTACATTTTATTTGTGTGAGTTAATCCAAAACGAAAAGCAAAATTCGAATTTTGCTAATCACAAAATGCAAACTTTCATACTCGACACGTATCCGATATTATGCCAGTGTCGTAGAAAGTAGATACTTAGATATTCACGTAGGCCCTTATTCATATTTATATACAATACGGATACGAATCGTTAAGCGGATGTAAATATACAAAAAACTGGCCCAAGTGGAATTGTCGTTGTAACTGTTGTAGAGTGTAATTGTTGTTCATAATCATAATTATCATAAACTATTTACTAGTTGCTAATATGTCATTTTTTTTCTGTGTTCGCAAATAGCTTTGAACCAGAATTCAAACAGATCGTAACTGAGCTACATTTCATAACAACAACCATTAATAATCATGAAACTGCATAAAAACAAACAACCAATAACAGGTACGATCGCCGTGTAGAGTTTACGCAAGACTACCTTTGGTACGTGAAATGTGTAGTGTCAATGTCAGTGTGTAACGTGACGTTACTGTACCATCAAACTGAGGTTTATTTTTAATACCACGTCAGTGGCAAACAGTACTGATGCCCGATGATAAGCAGTCACCGCAGCCTATGGACGCATGCAATTCCAAGGGTGTCACATAAACCGCCGACCCTTTAAACTTTCTTGAAGAACCCTAAACTGTAATATTCAGTTTGGTTTAAAGACAGCTCGTGATATATCCACTCGTTTTAAAAATGGCGAAATCACCGAAACTGGCTAAATGACCAATTTTGCCATTCGAAGTTATAGAAAGTTAATGAACTTAAACCTTATTGCTAACTACATCATGGCTATGTCACCAGGTTGGCTATGCCACGTGTCTTTCTGCATCAACATGGAATCTTGGCTCCGGTAGCGATTGATCGATAACAATCTTTAAGTCATAACAACTTTCACACTCTCATAATCGGCTTGAAATATCGAGTACCAATGTTTGAAACGTATGTCGAATTCAATAACGCACTGCGAACTGATAAGGCTATGAATATTGGCATGAAAGTTTGTTTATCTGCATGCTTCAGTGACCCGTTATTAGCGTAAAAATCCGAGTATGACTCATTGCGTATTGCGTATTTTATTATTTGGGAAAAACATAAAACGATGAATCATAAAAGAACTCGTAAAATACGCACCCTTTGAAAGAGAAAGTTATTATGATTATTTTTTTATGAGCTTGTACGTACACTAGACTTTGGTTCTTAATTGGCTAAATTTGTCATCATCATCATATCATTCGAAGGACGTCAACTGCGGGACATAGTCCTCCCCAAAAGAGTGCCACAATTACCCGGCCCTGCGCCACTCGCATTCAGCGGACTCGCGACATGTGGGAGTTTCTCTGTGTGATCGAAATGAGGCCATCCGCAGCAGAACCAAAGTAACCGTTATAGCCCTCAATATCGCTAAATGTATCATAGCTATATTATTAGAAATGTTTGATCTTTTTATATGTTTTATTTCACCTAATAATTTTTACACCATATGGGGTCATATATATGCCACTGCTAGCCTTAATTATTCAGCTAAAAACTCCATTGCGATTCTTGATAAACCTAACCGTGTTTTGTATGTTGCCCTTACGGAAACATGCAAATAGCAAAGAGGTCTGTAGGTGTAGGTACCTAGTCTTATTAATGCAAATTATTTGCCAAATATCAGATATCACATTTGTATTTTATTTACAAACCAAAAAGTTTCTAGTCTACCTGAGAAGGTCATTAACCCCAGTTATTTCATTACACGGTAATAGTTATTAAGATAGCAATTTAGATTGTTTTAAAATGAGAAATTACCTGTTGCGGCGTGGGTAAAGTAACAAGTTAACAATGTTTTCATCAATGTTTAGAATGTAGACAGCTTTAGACTTTTTAACGATCACAATAGATAGTGGCGTATGAGAATTGTTTGGTTTACACATTCTTGTCATATTTACATAACAATGTGCTTCTTGTAATAATAATATTAAGAAGTGTTGTTTAAATAATAAATCCCATATTATTATTTTTCATTCTTAATAAATTGTTGCTGAACTGAATAGTGCTGTATAATTAGTTTCCGTAGTAATCCAATGACTAATAACTAATTCATCGCTTAATGCGCTTCATTAAATCATATATGACTAATTAAATAATGGTAACTAAATAATCATGATGTCCCAATTACAATCAGCTTATCACATTCGAATGGAAAATAAATATGAGTTAAACTATCCCACTATCTTTTACATTACTTGCCTACAAACGCAATCCTGGACGTTCGTTTCATGCAACCCGTTATTTCTATAAAGCCGGGTACTTGTTAGCGAGCTGTAACTGTAACGAGTGTAAGTGTGTATGTAACTGAGAGGATACTATTCATAGGTTTATTGCGAGCCGTTCGCGAACCACGTATACACTGGTTACTGTAACCGTTCGGTTACAGTTACAGTTCGCTAATGGGTACCCGGCTTTATCTGCCAAAAAAACTTAGTCGACCTTGAATGAAGTTACGTACGTATTTTCAAACACCTCTGTAATGGTATCCCACACTTTGCTGTAGGTACTCGTAGTATAAGGTTTCATTGTAACCTTAGTCACCATGCAGCTACAGTCGGTACCGACAGAAGTAGCTATATTTTTTTTAGCGATGGTGCGAGTGACGTGGTGTGCTTTCGAATGGAGACAATTCGTTAACAGCCGAAAATGATCATACTATCTGTCGCATTCTAACTCATTTTCATCATTCAGCTGAATGACGTCCACTGCTGGACATAGGCCTCCCCCAAAGACTTCCACAATGACCGGTCCTGCGCCACCCGCATCCAGCGGACACCCGCGACCCTTACCCGGTCATCAGTCCACCGTGTGGGGGGCCTGCCCAAGCTACGCCTTCCGGTACGTGGTCGCCACTCGAGAACCTTTCCGCCCCAACGGCCATCGGTTCTGCGTGCTATGTGCCCCGCCCACTGCCACTTAAGTTTAGCGATTCGAAGGGCTATATCGGTCACTTTGGTTCTGCTGCGGATGGCCTCATTTCTGATGCGATCACGCAGAGAACTCCCAGCATAGCCCTCTCCATTGCTCTTTGGGTGACTTTGAGCCTTCTTATGAGGCCCATAGTAAGCGACCACGTTTCAGTACCATATGTCATCACTGGCAACACACACTGGTCAAAGACTTTCGTCTTGAGACACTGCGGAATATTGGACGAAATGATGTGCCGTAGCTTCCCGAACGCTGCCCAGCCGAGTCGGATTCGACGATTAACCTCTTTCTCGAAGTTGGACTTACCTAACTGGACAGTCTTTCCTAGGTATATGTAATCGTCTACAACTTCGAGCGTAAAGTGTCCGATTGTTACGGGAGTTGGTGCTACATGGGCATTTGACATGATCTTCGTCTTATCCATGGATGGATAACTCATTTTGGTGCACCGTAATAAGGATTTAATGAGACCACTATATGAAAAATCATCAGACTTAATACTGCGAGTCTGCTTTTCTCTGATGTCCGTGGCGTCTACTACAGTCACTACAGTGTTAAATCCCATACAGAATACAGATGTGAAATCCCATAGAAACTTAACACACCACAACGTCAGTTCAGTACAATTTTCAGTTATGAAGACGGAGACACTGACAGCAGATGAAGACCTGCAGATGTCACTTGCCTATCTCCCTCAAACGTTCTGATTTGTGTACTAGTGAGAATAGATCCGATGTACAGAAATCGTTCAACTTAAATGAGCGGATCTGCTATGTTACGCTGATATCTGTGGTAGACGCATATGAAGAGGTCAAAATCTCTTATTTCCTTCTGACAAAGAGTGACCTGAAGTTCCGACAAAGAATTGCGGTGACTTATTTTTTGTATTATATACTTAGCGCATAATTATTAGTAACACACTAAAGACATCTATTACTCAATTATTTACAGATCCTATAGTTTCCTATATCCTATAGATCCTATAGTGAATTGCGTGTTAATACCTATACTGACGGACTCACGAACATGACGAAATTATAAGCCTTCCGTTTTTGCAACGGAACCGAATAGTACAATAGCGCGGCGCTAAATAATAAGGAATTTAATAGGCTACTTTAAATAGTCTTAGAAATTATACAAGACAATGACATCAATCAATGGAATAATTACCCATTATAAATTATCTTCACTTTCCGAATAGCAATATTCGTAAATTAATTTGGAACTTCGGAACTTTCACCAATGTGACGTTAGATTTATAGTCAAAGTGCAATTATTCTGTAGTCATAAAACAGCACTGAAAAGAGCGTGAACTTATAATTATAATGCATAACTATTATGTAAACCATGGGCTAATAGAGATTCCGCAAGTTGGTTGCTTCACAGTACAAAACTGCACAGATGGGCATCAAATTACATCATTGTGCAGCAATTGATACATCTTCCTGTTTTTTTGGCATTTATGTGTTTCGTTCATATACACTGATTTCTTACGTTGTTAAACAATCTTTATGATAGAAAATCTTACTACATAAGTACTTAGTACCATTCATTCTGTCGTTTCAATAAATTATGGACAACACAAACTGTGTAGAAGCTAAATGAAAATATAATAAGGGATTTTATCGCGTGTATACCTATAGATAGAATGTATTTATTACATCCCGACGGGCTCGAGCCCTTTGCAGTTGGTAGACTTCATGTAATGTGTAAAAATCGCGGAAACCAAAGATAATATTAATGTATAGAAGCTCTGTCTCAACTTCTCAAGCAAATAAATTAATGTAGGTAGTTATATTGCCAAACAATTGAGTGTTTTTCTCCTTATTATAGCAACTGCGGTATATTTCATTGCCAGTTTTTATCCAATGATTATCTATACAACATTGTGCGTTGCCAAAGCGACTAACATATCTGTTACGCATCTTCCGCATCGATATTTTCGATGTTTATCTTACGTGTCTTGATAATGTTAATATTTCGCTCATTTAGGTGACTATAGAATTACTAAGATCTTTTTTATTACCAAGACTAAATAGGCCTCAAGGCCAATCATTAAGTAAACAAACTATTAAGTTTGTCTATTTAAGAACAAGTTTTGCAATACGTAAACGTCGACTGTGGTCAATGCTAAATATTTACATTGTGACTTGTTCTTGTAAATATATTTTTATTAAATTTACTACTCAGGGGGCGAAAAATCCATCTAGCGAGGTCTCATCTTCAGTAAAGTTTTTCCGTGAAAGCACGAAACATGCCGAGCAAAGATCGGTTGCTCGGGTACTATTAATATTAAGGTACTATTAATTACATACCGTAAAGTGATTGAAATGTAAAAAACATGCCGATTTGAGGCGCTGTTGTATTTGTACTATTATATTATGTATGAGAAAAAGAAATAAGTATAAATTTAGTAGCCGAGCTCTTTCGCTGGAGTAATTGCTATGCGATTCTTTTTTCTACTACTGCCTTAAGCTCCTGTTGATACATCATTGACTATCTCTTTGGTAAAATCCAAAAAAAAAAGAGTATGAAACGTGTCCTGAACAATAGACTCCTGGCGTACCTAGAATCTAAGGACCTCCTCAGTGATCGCCAATACCGCTTTCGCCGAAATCGGTCCACTGGGGATCTTCTAGCGTACGCCACACACATCTGGAGTGTGGCCATTGAGAAATACGGAGAAGCTCTAGCGGTTTCTATTGATATTGCTAAAGCCTTTGACAGGGTCTAGCACGACAGCCTATTTAAGCAAGCTTTCTTCTTACGGTCTGCCCGCTGGTTTTTGTGCTTGGATATCGGACTTTCTGAGGGATAGATTGATGGCTGCTCGTCAGATCTAATGGCTGTCAACGCCGGTGTCCCCCAGGGGTCAGTGCTCTCTGCGACTCTCTTTCTGCTGCACATCAAGGACCTGCTGAATCCTGATATCTTTGGATACGCGGACGACAGCACTGTCGTAGAGAGTTACATATCCACAGCGCGTGCCAGTGCGGTCGAAATCCAGTCTCACAGAGAAGCCATGGTTGAGCGTTTGAACCTTTATCTCAAGGCAGTTTCCGATTGGGGCGATGCCAATCTGGTTCGGTTCAATGCCGCAAAAACCCAGGCGTGTCTGTTTTCCGCTAAAAAGAGGCCATTTGATCTGGCCCCCCTACTTTCCGAGATGTAACCGTGCCGATTACCGACCGACCGCCTCGAGCTTCTTGGCGTAACATTGTCTCCGACTCTCAACTTTGGCTCCTTCATTGAGTCTAAGGCTCAGTTAGCTGCCAAAAAGCTGGGCATCCTCTCAAAAGTGCGACGGTACTTCAAGCCCAAAGAGTTGCTTACTCTATATCAAGCACAGGTACGAGCGGGCATGGAGTACTGTTCGCATTTATGGGATGGATCGGCTAAATACCAGCTTGAGGCGTTGGAAGCAATCGAGAAACGTGCCAAGAAGCTTAGGAAAAGACTCTCTTTGCAATGCGAGACTGTTTAGAACATCGCCGCAAAGTTGCTAGTCTTTCGGTTTTCTATCGGTTGCAGTTCGTGGAGTGTGCTGAGGAACTGCACAGTATAATACCAAACCCCCGCCCCCTTCTACCCATCGGACGACCGGTATAGGGATACGGTAAGGCGACATCGTTTTACGGTAGCAATTCCAAAAACTCGCACGAAGCGTTTCGCTTCCTCTTTTATTATGAGAACAGAACAGCCAAGCTGTGGAACTCTTTGCCGGAATCCTTGTTCCCTGAAAACTACAACATTACGGTCTTCAAGACGAGAGTGAACCGGTTTTTACTAGGTAAGCGCGCTCCATCCTAGACCACAATATCGCTTACCATCAGGTGATTTGTGGCCAAGCGCAAACCTATCCACAGTAAAAAAATCCCATAGATGCAAGTCTCGGACTTACCCTTCCATGTATGACACTATAGCCAACAAAATCTACAAACCATAATCACCTTTTCAGTCAGAAGAAGAGCAGCGCGCCGGCTCACTTCCCCGCCTCCCCTCGATCGCCGGCACCGCCGCCCCCGCCGGGCCGGTGAAGTCGGCGCGGTACCGCGCGCCCGGTTTCCGCACCGCGACGCGAGCGGCGTCCGCGCCAGGCTTGCACGCGCCGCGCCGCCGCCGTCCGCCGCCGACCGTTCAGCCGTCGCCGGCCGCGCCGGCTTCTGCGCCGAGCTTACAAGGTATGTTGTATTATTTTATGCTACTATTCCAACAAGCAAGTGCGAGACGAGATATGTTATGAGATAAGTTCATTCATAATTTAATCTTAGTCACGTGACGGGTATATGTTTTATATGTAGGCCGTGACCGTGACCGTCTACCGGTGATGACACTACACATTTAGCCATGCTCTAAGAGACATCACATGCAAAAATTGACTCTGATCAGTGATCACGGCATAAGCAAGCATATGGACAAAATGCATGTCCATCGTCTCATCAAATTTATATGGCTTAATTGTTTTGTAAAATGAGGATAGTTTCTAATCTAATATAAGAGAGGCAATAGCGAGGTAACATTTCGATGTGTCTTGCGTTTACAAAACACGTTCTTCTCAATCAAAGTTGTTATTTAGATCCAAAATATACTACAGTCAGAGTGTAGATATTGTTATACATATTGAACTCAATTTATAGGTATTGAGGGGCTTTAAATATGCGGTGTAACTAATGTCTCAATGAGGAATTGAAGACAAAGTAAATTACCATTATATTTTTACTAGCAAAACACAGTTATTCGTGGCATAAACTAGGTACTATTTCACCTACAACATCATACTTGACACCATTGCCGTTAACCTAAAATATTGAAATCAGCATTACTTACAAATTGAATACAATTACGCTACATTCTTTACCGTCACGTACTTGTATTTACACTATTTGCCAACCGTTGGCAACGATGACGGCTTGATTATAGAGGCCTCAGACTCGGTTAGGTTCCTATACCGTAACGAATGTTTTATGCAAATACTTTTAGTTAACGCGAAGCGTGCTGCATGAGCAATGACTGCGCTGGTAAAATTGTTCACTAAGGATACTTCAACTTGTTCACTAAGGATGATACTTCTCGTATTGAAGTTAAATAAAAGTGCTAATATTAATTCGAGGAACCATAATTTGAAAGGACTTGATAACACCTAGTCTAGTGTCTACTCTGGATTCATCCTCCAAGAGCCATCTCTCTTGATAGGTACCTGAAAATCAACATAAATCCACTGCGGGATTTGATAGATCAATCAAATTCATTAGGTTGGTAAAAGGTAAACCGCAATGTAATTAAACTTTCACGCGATTCTTGCACGTGTGTGTTAATCGGGCTTACTTAAGTAAGAGAAAGAAACTCTTCGATAAAACCTCGCGGAAATATATTTCCTAATGAGGGCTGCGGTAACGGTTTTTGTGCTTACCAGTTGGCGCTACTGTCGAGTAAGGTCCAGCTGTCAACGTTTATTATTATTAGTTATTACAGACGTAAAAGGGCGCAAAGTTTACATTAAAATCATGTTTAATGCAAAAACTATACTGTAAAAATATCGAACGGAGGACGGTTCTAATCTATCCGCAACTTGGGGCCAGTGATACAGAATCTTAAACCTCGGGATAAATCTTCGGATTTGTGCGCGGATACTGTGAGTGTTGTGTGTCGTGCCCTAGACCATTAGTAGCATAATGAGCGGTTAGAACACTTTTTTTCAGATCTACCCTTCACATTTTTGTAAACAACTGTGAGCTAGTTAAATATGAAAAGTGTGCAACCCGTGTCGAAACGGCGGTAATTAAGGTAAATAAATAATAATACGAATATTATAAGAATGATCAACGCACTTGCCCATAATTAATCTCAGATACGGCAAAATATTCCCCACGCTATTCTAATTAGGCATAACTCCGGGATAGCCCACGCACAAACAGTGCACACAAGCATTTGACATTTCGTAGACCTCCCGCACTAGAATTCATACGCGGTAACGCCGGTAACCGTCATTGTTTTGATTCAACTCGTCGTTGCGGAATTATTTATGCAGAATTCGGTTCAAATTCAAACAAATGACTAATACGCACGTGGTCTAAAAGTCGTGATTGTGGTATTGTCTGATAGTAAACTTTGATAACGCGGTACAGACAAATTGCCATCCACTGATTTACGAGCGTCACGTAAGTACGAGTACACAATTTAGAATAGTCGTGTAGTAGTCCGGTTTAACCTTTAGAAAGAGGACCCCGCCGCGTTTGAATGAAACAGAGAGATGGAGATTTGTCACATTAGGACATAGAATGACATTTAAATGTACATAATAATCAAATAAGGATTATTTTTAGGGTTCTGTACAAACGCCAACACAACGCTTAACTGACTATTCGTGACCCTCGATGGCGATGGTACCTCAAACGGAAAAACGGAACCCTTATAGGATCACTCGTGGGTCTGTCCGACCGTCCGTCCGAAACTAAATTCAGTTGAAAATTGGTACACATAATGTCAAGTCGGTGACCCAAAGACAAACGTTTAACGTAAATAAATGAATATTAAACATGGGACCACATTTGGGGGATAAAATTGAAGAATTTTTTTTTTACAAACTGCATGTCATCAAATGATAAGGCTTTAATAATGTATAAGGACTTCATTTTTTTATTACAATGAATAGTTTTCAGAATATTTACTAAATTATTAGGCGATAATGTACTATTCCCCTCACCTTTGATACTATCGATATCGACAAGAAAAAAAAAACCGGCCAAGTGTGATTTGGCCGGACAGGGTTCCGTACAAAGTATTTTTATTATATGATGTAACTAAAAAATTACGGTTTTCGCAATTTTTCCTTTATCTTTTGTATAAGAAGTTGCTTCGTACCAAATTTTGATTCCCAAAAAATTTGATTTCGAGTGTCGAAAATTTGCGGAAATTTGCGGCATAAACTTTGATTGATTGTGTTGGCTTAGAAGTTTGTTTTTTTCACGGCTCCAAAAAGGGACAGTAGACTTGAGTATTTGATATAAATTCCAGCTTGATACCTCCACGCGTTCCTGAAAAAAGGGTCTTGTCAGACAGCCAGACGGACGGACGGACGGGCAACAAAGTGATCCTATAAGGGTTCCGTTTTTTCCTTTCGAGGTACGGAACCCTGAAAAGGACTTACCAAAGAAAATCGTTTCCCAGCTCAAAACTGTACATGTAGCATGCGGAATTCTACCAGGCGATTTGTTTATACAACAATTTGCCAATAGATTTAAAGACCATTTTTTATCCATAATTTAAATCCAAACTTAAAAATGGTTATATTTAACAAAATGCAAATAATTCGGTATTTTAATTTTAATTCGGTGGCAGAGTTTGTGGAGACTTGGAGAGCAATAATTAAACTTTTATGGAATATCACAGAGAAGGCATTTATTAATTTGTTATGATTTTGCGTTATTTTATACGTTACTATTGTTCGGATTAGTAATAAATAGTAGATATTACGATACGGAACTCTTCATTGTGCGATACGGCTGGTTTTTAATATACGGGTATCTATCGCAAGGCCGTATTGAGATAACATGGCCAAATCACCCCTGCTACTCGTAGTTTCAAAATGTGTGTCTGTCTCACTGAAACAAAGCAAGATCGTTTCGTTTAACTAGAACACCGAGCACTTATACTGCCCGCATACTGTGTCGCCAAGTCTGTTTAAGCAGACTGGCTAAGGAGGTCAAGCCTCTTTTACGTTCAACGTTGTTTTTGCAATTGATATCTTTATGCACGGACAGTGATCGGGCGAAACGTGGAAAGAAATAAGATAAGCCGTGAAACCTTCAATGGAATTCCGAACGTTTTTGCGTGGTCTAGTGAAGGTTAGCTATTAAGTGATAGGCTTTAAATTCTATTAAGAAAGCGGTTTGTTCATTCGGTTATGAAATGAAAATAGTGCAGTCTCTTTTTATAGCGATTAACATTGTTATGGGGTCCCCCTGAAACACTTACATATATAGGTATCTAAAAAATAAATAGGAAGACTCATGGAACCACTGTGATTTCTGTACATTACAGAAATAGAAGATCTATTAGGGTAGGTTTTATACTGTTCCATAACGTACTCTAATAGGTCTACACTCTACAGGATAGCTGAAACTACTTAATGACAAGTAGAATCATTATGATTTCTATTAAAATGATTGTTACGTATGTTAACTGTTACTACACGTATATCAATAAGTAGTTCCCCTTTCCCGACCTACCTATACATATATGTATATAAAATAGGTTAAAGTTAACCTCTCAAAACTGCAATTTGCGAATCATTATATTATAAGTTAAGCATGTCAATAGACTGCAATTTTTCCCACAGTTATAATAGCATTATACTTTGTAAAAAATGAATAAAAACCTAAAACCAATCCGGTAAGAGCTACATTCGAATGCCTGTAAAAGAATATAGTTTGAGTCGTAAATGTTCAACCCACTTAGCATTGCACGGGCTTATTTAAACTAAGTAAACGTTACAATTTCCATGGATTTCTTTAAAATCACTTCAATTGAAATAAATTACGTAATATGTTCTGCAATGCACTTAGCTTAATATCACTTTCAATTGCCTACTTTTATGCAGTTTTGCTTACAATTGCACATAGTCGACGAAATCTCTAGTGCTCTTTTATATTGAGTATCAATTTATACGGCGGCGGTATTAAGTATACCTAAGCATTCAGAGTTTTCAAAAAAACATTTTAGTAATCGTTTGACCTGTTTTCTATGTCATTTTTTATACATATGACTGCGAAGATGATAATACAGGTTTGGAGGTGACACTGGGATTCAGGGAGGTTTTACTTTGGCGATATACCGTTCCGTAAATTGTGAATTACGTGACATCTTTCGGTTCTTCTCACTTGCTTCAGTGGCTTCAACAGAGATTCCACTCTCAAAACTTTATATTAATCTGAAAACTTGTTGGTTCTATTAAAATATGATGGAGTGAAAAATAAGTGGAAAAGAAGTCGGATTTATGGGATTTGGTAAAACTTACTTATTACATACTATTTTACTGAATGAAAGAAATGAAAACTTTGCTTGCAGTCTGACAATATCAAAACGTATTTTTATCATTCAATGCGAGCTGCCTTTCTGCGACTGTGACGTTGGTCTCCTTCTTTGTACGTACTTACGTACATATGCAACAACGTCAACGGAAGCCAGGCCTAACTCCGACTCCGACGCGCACGCAGATTGTTCCAATTCCTCGATGACAGTTGTAATCGATTATCTTACGCTCAGAACAATCGCAAGGAATCTCTCGTTCCCCGGGTTCAACGAACCTTTCGCAAGGCTCCACGCGCGACTTACCAGTCACGGATCGCGCTTTTGCCTCGGTCTAACATTTTTGGAAACCATAATGTCTTTAATTGGATGGCTAAATTAGAATTACGATTACGTGCCAGTAACAACTTGGAAATGAAGAGATTTACTTACGTCTGAGACTGTGCGCGTCGATGAAGTCACGAGTTTAAGTTTACGTTTATATTTCCTCGTCCAGTAACTTTATACAAGATTATTTGGGTTTACCTAAAACAAGAGGAACCCTTATGATGTGACTCTTTCCGTGTCTGTCTGTCAAATCGCTGAATATCTCGGGAAGTTCTTAGGTATGCTATTGATTTTAATTTGGGATAGATATAACGAAACTTAATCCACGTATACTTATACTACTTATAGAAATTTAAAAATGGTCACTAATATGAGCGCGGCTAAAATTCCAAAGTCTCATTACTAGGCCAACTTTTATATGAAAGAGCTTGAGTTGCATATTCTAAACAATTTTTCGTTTTTTCATTGTGCTTAAATTACGATCTTCGAAGGAAAATGTTGAAAAAAATACCATTCGGGCCTTTTGTCCAAAGTTTACCACGCGAAAAAAATGTAATTATTAGTAAATTGTTATGTTGAAATTAACGTAAATTTTACAAGAAAAAATAATTGTATCGCTGTTTAGATTATTTTTATTAATCATAAACAAAGCTTTATAAACGTTTGTACGGAACCCTTGGTGTGCTAAGTCAGACTTGCACTTGACCGGCTTTTTGGGACTAGGATGACTTGTGTGAATTATTGATTTATACTGGTAATACATGGTGTATCGTAAAGTAAATATACTTAAGATTGTCTATATAGGCACTTGTAGCCTGTTACAGCTAAACGTCCTTGACTTCCTTTTTTTATTGCTAAACAAGGCATAGAATTAAAACCATATACGCTCATTCATACGCTTTGTTGTACGTACTACAATGCAGTATCGCCGAGTGAAAGTCAATCACACGGGTACGTGCTATATTGTCTGAGGCCCGATATTGTTCTAGAATGAAGAGAATATTATAAAATCAATCACCTTTTTATTCATGAATCATTAATTTATTCAATAATAATGTCTATCCATCGTAACGCCTCGCACTATAAGCATAACTATTAGGTTAAACAGCAGTGATGTACGTCCTGAGTAACTTGGGACTTAAAAGACATGCTCTAGTAACAATCATAAACTGTACAACCTCTTAGCAGTCTTTGAGAAAACCAATAACGTTTAGGTTTTAAAAAAAAGTGGGGCTATTAATTAGAACGTTTATAGAAAATTTGTTTAACCATGCAACCCACGCTTCGACCGACTTGCACTCTTAAAACAACAGCATTTCATTATTGATAAGTCGGTGTCGTAATGAATAACAGGTCGGCACAAAATATTGATACCACTTGTCAGGTTATACGTAATAAGTAACACCTTTCGAAAAGTTCAAACCCGTTGTGAGATAACGCTTCCGGCTCGCTAAATGTTTGGACGGGAGGTTACAAAATTGGTCTACACTGGCATACCGTCAGATGTTTTAGATTAAAATATCACATTAGGCGTGACTAGCCTATCTAAAAAAGTATCTATCAAAATTATGTGCGTGATCCTAGGTCTAGTATTTATTTCTATTTTTAAGTGTATGTACAAATTTCAAACACAATCATTGCATTGTTCATGAATAAATGTTGAATTGAATTGAATTATGAAATATTTGGTCCGTTATCATGTTTGATCAATACATTGAATACAATAATGACGTGAACACAGAAAATTAAAGTTTTAGATGTAAAATGATTTGTCTTAAGAATTATATTGGGCTGGCTTTCTGTCCAAACATTATGAGATCTTATGAAACATTACAACTTTACAAAGTCTGCTTTTATATCAACGTCGTATTTTTCTTTGGCAATGTTTTACTCATATGGGTTTTTTAAAAAGAATAAGATTATTTTCATTGTTTTATATGCTGAGGTGTTATTCACTCGTCCTCACCTGTTTCTACATGGAAACGGTCAAAATTTGACAAATGACATTTCACAGTTTCCATGTAAAAAGGGTCGAGGTGTGAGGTGACAGGTGAGGAAGCGTCGGTTTGTGAATATACATTTAGTAATACGTCTTACACACATTGAATTCTGTGTTAGGCCTAGCGAAATAAGGAATTTGTCCTTTAAAAACCTTGTATGTCGCTACGCATAATCGTGCTATCCAAATGATGTGAGCCATGGAGGAAATGAGGGCAGGGACCTTGTCCCAATCTGCTGCATTCGTTATGATACTTGTATAAGCCATTCGTTAAACCTACGCACTTACTCGTATAACAGATTGTCCGATTTGCTAAACCAGTCTTTCCTTGGTGGTTCATCAAAGTAATGTGACGGGCTAGTTAAATGCTTTGAGTGTGGGTTTTAATCACTATTGCGAATAATCTCCATGGTCTTCTGAAATGGAGAGTAAACTTACATGAACATTTGCATTTAAGTTTGCAAACTGGTAATATTCTTACGTCATTGCACATTTTATTATCGCTTGTTTCCCGATTGGCATTTTAGTTACACACGCAAACACATTAAAGATGGAATTCCAGCGATCATTTATTCTAGGTAGGAGTAAAATACAATATATAACTAATCATCTATTCTGCAGGTGCTTCCACGTTCTTAGTAAAATGCTATGTTTAAATTAACACGTAAAATGTCAAAAACGTGCATGGTATATTTCTGTAAAACCAGTTTGATCATGATATCACCTTACTTTTTGTATAGTGCCCATGGCGGTCTCGTTTTGTGGTCGGTCTTTTACTAAGGTCGTCTAACCCCACTGGTTCTGTAGCAGCTTTTCTCTCGTTTCTGTGTTAATAAGAATTATCAGTCTAATCCTTACTATTATTAAATAAAAAATAGAACTCTTTCTGTGTGTCTGCAGCCTTTTCACACTAAAGCACTAAACCGATTATGATGAAATTATTGTTTTGTATGGAGATTTCAATTTTATCCCGGTAATCGTCCCCAAAAGTTGAAATGGGGGGGCGGAAGTTTGTATGAAAGTACGATATAAGAAGGTCCCACGCGGACCAAATCGCGGGCAGGTTAGTAATAATTATTGTACGTTAAAAAAAAACAATTAACGCATACAAACCAATAAGGCATAGCAGCGCATTCGTATAAACAACAAATCAAAGTAGAACAAGATTTTATTCATTGGAATTTAGGATAAAAACATATTTTTCTTGTAGATAACTATTTTCGTGTGCCTATTTTACTACAGCATGTCTCTGGCTTCCATAGGCTACGATTACAACCAGGAAGGCCGTAAGTATGTTTCTTTGCCATCGTTGGAAAAAATGGATATATAGTTACGTTGTGAATTGTGATATGTTGCGGTGAGAGGTGTGAGTGCATTCTTGTGTTCAATTTTATTCCAACACTCTGTTTTACTTCTAAGTAAGGCTTAAGAACTTTATAATCTTTTAATATATTCAATCGTGACGTAATGCTAACAATAGGTACACGTTGATCATTTACTAGCCTTGAGACTTCGCCATGCCTTGACTTTATAAAACAAACGGCAGGCGTATTAACATAAACAAATAATAATAATGCAGAAACTTGTTGTGAACTTCAACATCGATTAAAGGATTATCCTATTCTATTAAACGAATAATATTTGGAAGTTCAGATGGCAGTCGCTTTTGTAAAAAATACTCTAGGCACTCCAAATCACTCGCAGCAATGTTTGCAGTTTGGCGAATTATCTATTTTTATTTTGACTTGGGACTAGCTGAACCCGGGATCATCTAAGATATCTACTACAACTGGGAGAAGAAAACGTTAGGAGGATGGTATACGTATGGAGATAAACGAGCAATGTTTGCGTGTAACCCTAACGATAAAATTTACGGGGCAAAAATCGATCTATAAGTACTTAGCTAGACTAGCTAGGTTTCAATTCCGGAAAACATTGCTTTTATTGTTGTGGTCTGTCATACACTCTATATGATAAGATAATACTTATTTGAAGATGTAATAATGAAAACTATGATTAAAAATTTAAGACATGCTTAGATCGTCATATTTTGTAAGGTAAACGTCCGAATCCTTGCTACTGCCCATTTTCAATCTTTATTCAAAATCCGCATTGTAAGTTATTGTTATTTATTTGAATAGCCTGTGAAATTAATCGTCTATGTACTGCGCTAGCCAGTCGCGTCGCATCCGTTTACTTCTTGCCTTGACTTTATAGTACAATGTAAGGTCTCAGGCAAATAAAGTGTTCTCTTTATTTATAAACCACGAAACACGTACAGTCTGCTACAATGAGGCATATCAGTGTTTTATTCTCGTGACAATTAAATAGAATGAATAATGAAGCCACATCTTTGTGATCGCCTGTACCCCACAATTACAAACACTTCACGGAGTTTCCTTGGCTAGATATTTGTACAGTTGATTTGTGTGTTTGTCTTTCTTATTTCTTCATCTTGAACTGAACAGAGGAGTTATATTACATTTTATGTTATACAACTAAATTGATAATATCTATTTTTAAACTGGTTAAAAAGAAAGTAAAACAAAAACAAACACAATATATAAACAATCATCCGGCGAAATCAGCTGCAAAGCTGTTTCAGCTACTTCGATTCCATCGAAGGACCATGTATAATCGATTCTGTAATTGAAAAATCTTGACCGTTAGATAATATTATTTCCCCACTGTAGCCTCCAAACATTTGTATTATGTAATGTAACGAATTATGAATAGGAAATAAATTGCAGTGTATCTATGTAGTTTTTAGCTCTCATATTTTGTGCCCACCGTGTGGAAATAATGGTGAATTTATTGAGGCTGTTATAGTTTGTGCCATAAATAAATATCTTTACAGTACATATGGTGCTACTTTACCGCACGAGTGCGGTAATCAGCAGATTACGTGCGTATGTCGAAACGTTAAAGAGCCATATATACTGTAGGTAAAACGTTGTACGATACACATGCGAATACGTAAATCGCAACTCGTGTCGATTTAAATCACTCCCTTCGGTCGTGTTTTAATTTATCACCACTCGTTGCGAATTTCCAGTTCTCCGCACTTTCCTTTCTATGATCTGAGTCCGCACTTGTATCGTAATGTACTATTATTATGCGATATCTCTCAGCCTTAAGCTTTTGAAAGCTATAAATTTTAGTGCTTAATACCTTATTACAATGTATCACTCAATGCCTTTGGTAATAGATTTAGTATTGATAATGTGTTACTGTCTAATCCAAGTACCTACTATATTTCAATATTACTGTAAACTGTAATAAATAATGGTAATAAAGCGAAATAAACAATCGTATTTATTATACATATTTGTCTAACTTGCTTGTCATGTCCTGTTCCTGTGATTATAAATTAATTGAAACTAATATAATGTGCGACACGTTTCGTTAGGATTTATATAAAAAACTAGTTTCTGATGTGTCTTATTCTAGTCCCAGTTTAACTAATAGGGTTCACTGCCTCCTCCCATAATCATATATAAATTAATTACTGTATTAGTGGTGAGGCGTCTATGGAATTCGACTTCCGGTGATCTTCTTGGAAACAATTGAGCACCTATACCTATCGACAGATCCACCAGCTCGTTGGGCTTACAATATCAGGAATATCGCGGCTCACTCTTGCATAAGACTAGCTCAGGACCAGGACAAGTGGCGTACTTAAAGGCCTATGCTCGGCAAGATATTATGTTGATGATAAATCAACGTGTATTTCACTCGTTCTTCAAACGAATAAGAAACGTAAACATTGCAACAACGATTTCTACCCCTTACACGTAGAAAAGCAACAACAACATAAAAAGCAGGCATTGCAAGCCGAACTACTGGTTTCTTCGCGTAGAGGAACCATTCTAGGAAGTGACTGCTCCGCAATTTTGTTTTTCAAGTGTTATGGACGTTATGGTGATTGGTTTATTGACGTGTTATAAATGCTTTCACTTCGGCTTTTACTCACTATGTTCTAATTTACCAACCTATTTGTACGGTAATCGTTTTAATCGAATTGATTTACAACTTCCGTTTGGGTTTTCTTCATGATTACGCTAATTACTTGGTGTTCGTTGTATTAAATAGTAATTGGTTCTGGCATGTTAAGAATTAAGTATAAATACTACATCATTTACAGACCTTTAGCATGAAGTCTAAATTGCTGATTTGTAATTAAAACACAGCCATTCATATAATTACTGGATTTTTAAGTTTATCATAGCTAGGCAATTAAATACTTACGTGATACTTAAATACGATGATGATGATGATGATGAAATTTCCTTCGATTTGCGTACTTCACAAGGTGTACTGATTTTAACCGCCTCATACAATATCACATCATACATATTCATATACTTAGCCTTGTACTTAAGTAGCTCATGTCACGTTTCGGAATTTTTGCAGTCGAAATTTGCTCAAATGCAGACATAGCTATTAGGATGTTAAAAATCAGTAAACGTGTTGAAAGCCTTTTTTTAGCGTGGCACTCCGTCGAAGGCTACAATCACCGTATAATGGCATTATAATAAGCATTCGAGATTGAAATGTCAACGTTGCTGCCGCATGCGAGTGTTTCCAGCAGTCAATCGAGAATCGAGATCCCTGAACTAAAAAAGTTTAAATGCAATCGAGGCTTCAATGCAATATCAACTTAAGGTGAAACATAATAAGACTTAAATTGAAAGTAGCCTGTAAAGTTTGTAAGCAGACTAAATAGATGTTAAACTCACAAGTATAGTTACGAAATATGGTAAGTACACTAAGTACACCAAGTACAAGTACGGAATGCTTATTTATTACTAGACAATCAACAAAAATGAAACGATGACGACAAATGAGATTTCAATGGAATGATTGATGAGACCAAAAATTGTATTGGAGAATTTATTGCCCTTCAATAAACCAACATACCGACATTCAATGATAGATTTAGACTAAAATAACGAACACTCATTCTTTGGTAAATTTTTCGCAAAGATAAATTGTCATACATGCCAGACTGTGGGTTTGTTCACATAGTTTAAACCCACTATACATACATAGAAGATCTATCTATATCATTCCGACTAATAGTGCATCACTAGATTGAAATTACGAAATAAGCTAGCTGATAATAAATTACGATCAGTTGATGATGATTGAGGCACTATAATTTTATTATGATAGTACGATTAGTACGAAGTCACAATATTAGAACTCGCTTCCCTGCTATCTATTATCTTTTGCTTCAGATAATCGACCTGCTCCCTCATGTTCATCCAGTGTGAATACGAACTGTTTTTCAAAAGAAAATACTTGGCAAATTATACGGGAGTGTTCGTGCAGCGTGCAACAAAGAATGCCTTGTTTATCAACATAGCTCTGTCGTTTATTTTAATCAGGCACCGTTACACTTGGAAAATATGTGATCTCAAGCTTGCGTACCTAAATAAATATCAGTAAGTTAAATGCTTTCGTAGTTGAAATCTGATATTTATTATTTCCACTACTACTAGGAATAGCAGATAGTTTTTTGTTATTGACAATATCTTTCTAATCTGTATACCAACAAACTTACGCACTTAGGGCTAAATTTCTATCGAAAAATGTATTTCTATAATTGTAATTTATGTGATTTTGAAGTCACCTAGGCATGTTGCTGCAGGCGGCGTCAAGCATGTACTATCGTGTGTTCTTAATATCAACTTTCTCAGCACTCGTCCCTAAATAAATACAACACGCACGTTAGGCATTGGCCCTTAACGTCACAGCCTCATTGATGTGTTCTACGCAACTAAAAGTGTGTCAGTAAGTAAGCGCATGAACTAATTTTCACGGAGTTCATTGAATTTTAAGCATTACTGCTTATGTACATATATTATCTAACTGAATTCGCGGCAATGGCTAGACGAGACAGTTCGAACCTATTTTACCGTCTTTTCTTGACAATGCACATGTTCCTTTGACAATACGAAATAGCAACGTAATTACAGCCGCAGACGACACAATAAACTAGAGCGGTTTCCAACGACCGCGACTGACGCAACCGCGGATGGCCGTACCATAGACAATACAGTACAGTTACCCCTCTGACCGTTACAATCGCGTCAATTTTATCGCGATTAGTGGCAACTTCCCTTTAATGCCGGCGTTGATTAATGTGCGCTTACGCAAGTTAGGTCTCGTGCATACTGGCGATTCTCTCGACTTTGCTATCGCCGATAACGACTTCACCATAGATGTACTGGGTCGGCCTTGTAAGACGGTTTACTGGGAAATGGTAGCGTTCATAGAAATAAAGGTTACTATTGGATTTGACATGACCAAACTACCGATTACGTTATTCCGTCAAGTAAATACATCTTAAGACTTGAGCCTGATCGGGCATCATCTCGGATCTCTATCGGGGAGAGCAGAAGTGGGTTTGTGCAGTAGTCACCAAGTCGTACAGTCTTATATGAGGTTATTGATTTGTTGCATTGCCTTCAGAGTTGGTCCGAAACTGTTATGATACGTATTGTTGATTAGTTACGTCGTCAGTATTCCTGTTACCAACCATTTTGTTCCAAACCAAGAATATTTTTGTATTCGTCGCTGGAACACAGGTAGTCTTGTAACAAAGTCACTTATGTGGTCCTTGATGAAGTGCTTTTCAGATCTAAACACTTTTCAGTAGGTAGTTTATTTATCTTCAGTATTTGCAT
This sequence comes from Notocelia uddmanniana, assembly GCA_905163555.1. Lineage (NCBI taxonomy): Eukaryota > Metazoa > Arthropoda > Insecta > Lepidoptera > Tortricidae > Notocelia > Notocelia uddmanniana. The sequence goes on along the minus strand of LR991059.1, from coordinate 12,494,642 downwards.
TGTCTTCTACAAATGGGCGTCATAATGAAGGTATAACGTAGATATAGATTCTCGCAACACTCGAGAGATGGCACTACCCCTCTGTTGATCTATCACTGATGTAACGTAACGTGTCAATGGGATGAATGCTCCCATTCCAATTTATAAAGGTACTTATACTAAAATTGATTTAAGTAACTTAATATGGCGCTTTCTTTTGTTAACCAAAACAAAATAATATTAGTTATCCTGCTGATTTTTAATCAAACATGTCATACCTCCTTCGTTTTTATGTTTGCCTGAGAAGTTTACATGTTTTCTAACCTGTATACGTACAAACGCGTATTATCTCTACACATCTGTTAGGCAACGCTGTTATCGTTCGGTAGCTATATAACCGGAGATAAGGTCGCGTGGTGCAATATGCATTAATGAGCTTTGCGTAGAATGCGTCGTTAAACTCTGATATATCTTCAGTGTGTAAATGTTTAATTTAACGTTTCGTTTCTATTCATTCAATTCTAAGTGTGTGAGGGGCACCATAAACCAAAAATATTAAAATAACAAAACATACGTTCCTCATAACTTTGAAACAATCCCGCCTTGTTTAAAGCACGATTCTTGTACCCCCTTATATTCATGAAACTTAACAAACCTCTTTTAACTAAAAATATGTTTTGTCCCTTTCTCACAAACATAAATAAATGTAAAAGTGACAGGTCCGGACAAACGAATTTTTAGCGGAATTTCAACTAATATATGTTTGTATCATGTACAAGTCGACATAATTGACAAATCGAACCATATGAGGTATCAAAAAGTACAAATTCCTTACTACAATTTACAAACTTTTAAGATGTCACCTACATATAATACAATTGTAAGTTTTGTGCGATAGGGCACCGTTTTCAATGAAATCTAATTACTTATTTGCTTCCTTATATACTCGATAAACTGACATTTCAATGAGCATTCTAACGGAGGCTGGCCTTTCCTTTCATGTACGTAGGGACATTGAATCCCATACTTAGAGGACAGTTATGCTCATTATTAAGTCCACACGAGCATGAGCATGGTCTCACGCGGGTAATATTGTCATAATCGTTAGCGTAACCACGTTGCGTTGAAGCGTCGTTATTGACAATAACCCGGTTAACTAGATTGTGTTTTTGTGATGGGTCATAAATAGGCTAATTTATGTAGATAGGCACCCCTGCCAATTACGTCTGCACGAGGCCATGCATAAAGCGGGTGATAGGAGCGTATGGAGGAGTCTGGTCGCGGCAAGAATAAGACATGATGTCCCAATCCTCTGCATTGAGGGAACCTGGTGATGAATGAATGAATGAATGAATTATTTATTTGATGGTAACATCTAGATAGGCAGGCTAATAAGAAATGGGAAATACCGTGCGCTAAATATTGATCCAAGTGGTACAAAGATCACGATTAAAATTAGATACTTTTTAACCACCTACGCGGAACGCAAAAAAGGGGTGTTATAAGTTTAACATGTGTATCTGTGTATGTGTGCGTCTGTCTGTGGCATCGTAGCTCTTAAACGGGTTAACAGATTTGAACGCGATGGTTCTAAGACAAGTTTCATCAAAATCGGTTCAGCTGTTTTTGAGATATTGAGCTTTCAAACAAAAACAAAAGCATACAGGCCAATAATAACAACACAATTACGCATGATCCATTTATATGTCTATATTCGTGTTTTCATAACCGGCATTGAATAAGACCAGTAAAGGTTAGCCGTGCAACCACTTTCTACCGTCGCCATGGGAAAACGCCGTGTTCCATGTAGACGTAAACACGGCGTGCTTTCTACTACATTAAATAGGTATTTTATACGTGATACCACCTCATTACAGCGTTCTGCTCAGGATTTATTAATTCCATGGCGGAATTTACGTAGACATACCTAGTGCGTGGTGTAACCGTGGAAATACGGATACGAGATACCTATCTCTAAAAAAGTAAATCTAATCAACTTACAATTTTTAGACACTTACTTTTATTTAACTTGAACTGTTCGTATGTAAGTTGTCCTAAAAATGTTACAATCCTTTTTCAGCCACTTGCATTAATTACACTTAACTTGTTATGAAAATGGACGCAGTTCTATCAATTTTTTTTTTGTAAGTTTTCATGGAATATATAATTAGTTGTATACGTGTACCTGTACGTATAGTTTCTTTGAAAAGTCTCATTTTGAACTATTTGAGGCAAATTAACGATTATTCACCCAAATAAAAGATGTATATGGTAAAAGCCGCCAGCCGTTTAAGACAAGTTCTCAATTTAGCTGCATACGAGCTTTTCCGTCCCTCTTGGTGGAACGCGTATAGGATGTCTATAGAAATCCTTACTCTGATGTTAGCCAGTGGGCAAGTAAGTGGCCAACTAAACAATACGTGAAGTTTTAGACGCTTACCGAATGTGAAAATGAAATATTTTCTGACTGACCCAATTCGAAGTTTTGATTGACAAGCAATTGTGATTTGCTTGTAAGGGAGCATACCCAAACTACGTGACCAACTTTTTACAGTTTTTTTACCCCCCTCCCCCCCTCCAGTGACCAAGCGTAGTATATGCCAAGACCCCCACCCTCCCCCTGTAGTTTTCACGTAGTATCATTTATTAATCATTTTTTGCGGAAAGTTAAAAAAAATGGCTTTTGTTTGTATTATTATCTCATATAGCTCCTAATGCATGACGTCGAAAGTGCATGCGTAGTTAAATTTTAATTGTATTTAAGTCAAAACTGGAGAAGTTTTAGTGGTGGGGTAAACCGTGGCGCGTGAGTCTGCTTCAATTAAAATGTTTCTCAAAAATATTCCGTACGAGAAGCTACCCCCCCTCCCTGCCCCCGGTGACCAAGAGTGGTATTTTGACGACCCCCCCCCCCCTAACGAGTCACGTAGTTTGGGGACGTTCCCTAAGTATCCACATTTCATGCTCATTATTTCGTAACGTCTTAGTAACCTTATTCTTCTATTAAGTTATTAAGTCACATGATCATACGTCAAGATAGTTGCGACGCAAGTGTATATGTATACGAAGCGAACTGTGTTTTATTAAAGTAGTAGTTATGCTATATCTCCAATTGTCACGTAGCTAAATAATGTGTATGAATGAGTTGCAACTTCCGAAGCAATACTTAGCCATATCGGTGGCGCAATTAAACTTCTTTTAGTGGCTGCACGTGTCGTGACATTTGGCCACTTTTATGAAAAGCGGGGAAAATTGCACTGGTTATTTCGGCCAACTATCAGTTTTGCTATAGAAAGTACTTATACATAGTGAAATACGTACCGTTTTCGCTCTTGTCACAATGATAATAAAACACAATAAATAAGGTGTTTCAGTTTCCTTTACTTCTACACTTATTTCATCGATGTTTGCTGTGAAGAGTGTAGACTATTGCGATTGTATAACTTTAAAATGTACAGTGTAGACTATTTTCAATTTATAACTTTAAAATATTGAAGAGTATATCTACTGTTACTGGCACCAAATGTCAATGAAAATTGTGTAAGTCATTATTTGAAGTAGACATTTGGCAAATGTCGTAATGACACGACCATGTCACAGTACTGACGATGTCAGGAGCTTGTTCTATAACAATGTCGATTTGCCCCAAATGGGTATCGAGTCCGGCGCAACATCGCTAGCGCCTGTCGTGATTATTCGTCACGCGACGCATGCGATTGTGGCACAGGGCTGCCATGTAGGCGCGTAAAAAAATGATCACTTTGTCTTCAGTTCTTCACACAATAACAGAGCACAAATGTGTACTAAGCTAGAACGAAAGATTAACTGGAAATTATCCTTTAAATAAATTAAGGATAGTTGTAGAACTTGTACGCGTTCGCGCTATTTCCATAACTGGCAGGTAACTATTACAAAAATGTAAGTGCTAACCCTAACACCAGCTGCAGATAATCGTAACGCATGCATGATTTATAAATATTGCAGTTCCGGCTAGAGCCGTCGGAGATAGTAACCTACTAGGGCAATGAAACTTGCAAAAACCACCTAGCAAATCCCTTTCGCCTTAGCGATAATCCGGCTTTCTTCCCTGCCTGGTTCCCATCACTGTCTGCTTTCCTACATTTTTTTCTCCACTTCACAAGATTTTCGGCATACATACATTCAGCACAAGACAATTCTGTACTCGTTAATCCATCAGCATTTCTTAGGCCTTCCTCTTTTACCCGGACCTGGCAGAGGCATAGTAAATAATGAGATTAATGAGTGACGAGTGACAATACAGAATGTTTACTGAAGTGGAGTTTCATATATGTGTTATGCAACGATTTATCGACATTTGAGAATTTTGATTGAGATTTGCGCGTGGTTATGTTTATGTTCTTTTAAATGAGTTTTGTGATACTTTTAGAAAGCAAACAGCCAAGCACGGTTGGCAATGTTTTCTTGATCACTTCCTCGACGCCTTATATAAATCACATAAAGATCGTTCAATCAACTTTCGATAAGACATCGATATTTCATGTAACATATGTCACGTGGTCACGTCGTACAGCTTTTAATGTAATGTAACCATTCTAAGGAGCGTCAAGCGTTAATCCTTCAAAAAGAATATGTTTATGCAAAACTCTCCAAATCTAACCGGGCATTGACGTTAATATTGCCACCCATTGTCTTCGCACTTCGCATTCGTAATGGCTACCTTTGATTTTCTAATTAGTATTTATTGCAATTTGAGGCCACGGCCGGTACGGATCTATCGATTGTTTAACAAATTACTTGCATTGCTAAGCAAGTAATTTGTTAAACAACTGACCTCTTCGTCACAAGTACAAGTTCGTTAAGTGATTTTTTATTTTAAATGCGTTGATGTTAAGGCCTTATTTATACTCGTACCAAATAAGATGTTTAAAATTTGGCCCGATGTTCCCAATTTGGCCCGATGTTCTACGCAGCAGCAATAGCGTAACTAACTACGTACTAAATAATTTGCATTCCTGTATGTAAAATTTAATTAAATGGTACTATCGGTTTTTACAAGTTCCTGACAGCCTTACAGCACAAGTTCCGTAAAATACAAAACCATGCCATAAGACCGGTAGGAATACACATCCTAATCCTGCATGATAATCCTGCCTCCCTCACGTAGGAGGCTAATTTCTTAGTAAATCATAACCATAATGGGAAATTCACTATCTCTTTCAACTTTAAAGTTTCAATCTCTTTATAGAGAAACTCGAAAATTAACCACCTGACAAGTATCTATTTCTGTAATAAATCTCAGCTGATTTGGCTGACTTTTGTTTCATCGATTCGTATTATAATCAAATCTTCGATAGTCTATAAAAGGGCAAACCAGTGGGAATTAATTTACATCGACCGGTGATACATCAACTCTCAAAGCTAGAAACAGGTTCTGTTGCACCGATTATGTTTGATGGCGCTGTTATCCCAGTGTCGAGTCAGGTGAGGAATCTAGGTGTCATGATTGCTAGGCATCTCTCTTGGGATGGACAACTCTCTGAGGTCAGTCGAAAGGTAATTGGCACCCTTCGGGCGCTATACCGGTTTAAAAACTTCCTCCCTGTGAGCACTAAGAAGCTACTGGTGCAGGCGTTAGTGTTACCACTTATTGATTATGCGGATGTGTGCACTACAAATATAACTCAAAACTATAAATAAGCTCGATCGTCTACTTAATAACGGCATTCGTTTTATCTTCGGGTTGCGCAAATTCGACCATATTTCTTATTACCGTCGCCAGCTAAATTGGCTCCCTATACGTCAACGCCGTTCTCTCAGAATTCTTTGCACACTTTTCTCCATCCTGTTTGAGCCTTCTGCACCAGGATATCTCAAATGTAAATTTAACTTCGTCCGGGCTGTGAACTACGTTCCTCCCGATCCCTTAAACTCTCCGTACTTCCTCACCGTAGTGGTTTTCTCTCATCTTCCTTCGCTGTTCAAGCTATCCGTCTCTGGAATGCGCTCCCCTTCACAATAAGACAAGCCCCAAGCAAGATGGCATTCAAACATATGCTCTACCTACAAGCACCTGTTAGAAAAATAGGAAAGTATTCGGTAGGTATCCTCAGCACTTATGCAATAGTATGAACATATGCATTTATATATGTATATATATTTATATGTATTATATATGTTTTATTTATTATTGTATATATGTACTTGTATATATTTTCCCTGATAAATGTATGTATGTAGTTTATGAAATATTCATATTAATACTTAAAAAATATTTAACTTTTCATGTTTTCTTTTTATTTTACTCAATGCACCCACTTTTACAAGTTTCTGTTTGGCCCTTTCTCCACCCAGCGGACGCAGTAACAGATGATTCCACACCTAATGACTAACTCGATGTGTAATGATAAATGATTGGCTACCACGTAGTTCCTCTGTGGTTGCATTAGCTCGGGCGATTTTGCATACGAGCTGTGGTCGGTTTCTGAATATTGCGCAATACGAATGGAAAGTGATAATAGCTCTGTAATGAGGAGGAAATGGTTCTTAATTGCTGTAAATGAGCACATATTCATTCAAGTGCGCATCAGTTTGGGTTTAGGATTGACACTAGAGGAAAGAAAACATTGCCCTAGATGCAAGGCATACAGGCGGGGACGATACACAATACACATAGGGAATTACGTCTCCTGAAAATTGATTAACTGTGTCCGAGCTTCGATTCACCAATTTGTGGCGTGAAGAAGTCCTAGTATGATTGCTCATTTCCTTAAAAACGCAATGAGCAATCATCCTTATTGACATCAAAAGCTTAACACATACGAGTAACACGGTGGTAATGGGCGGAGCATACCCATTGCTCGTTAGAAACGACCACCGTCGGGGCAGGCAAAATGTTTAGAGAACCTTCTGCCCCAACGGCTGTTCCGGCATTCGGCCACTAGAGAGTGGCTACCGCTTAGCGGATGAAGTAGCGTAGGAAAACCCACAACGAGACGAAACGATGATACGATAGACATCGATAGATAGTATTAGAATTCGATACTTGCAGCACAAGATCGGTCGATGTAAAGATTAGGCAAAAGGCAGTGTAAGACGTAAAATATACGTTTTTCTGCAGAAATGATTGTGATAGTGAAGTTTCTCATAATTTCTATGAATTTCTTCCATTGATACATTGGGGTATTTGGGATAATATCGTCATTATATTGCCTAATTCAGATGTGACAATAATGTCATTTACCGATTCTAATTGAACCATTTGCAATCATTAGCTAGACAATGATTATTAATCTTAAAAATACCGAACTACGACGTATTTTTAAAGTAGCTAATAATGATGTAGTTTCATTATCCGTAACGACATAGATTTTAATTGATTTTTCAATCAGGTTTAAATCATACTTATGTTTTTTTATCTTTGTAGTTGATTGTGTTACTAATTATGATGCAATATGTTTTTCATGTCATTTTACTTAATGCATTTGACGCTTATCGCGGAATGCAGTCTATTTAGAATAAGGTCGATCCGGAAAAATATATTGCGTATGTTTCAAAGTGGTTTATTTTTTATTATTATTTTCTATAAAACTAGATCAGATACATTGATTACAGCGTTTATTTATACTTTAATTACACTGAAAACCAATATTAACAAGTTTTGTACTAGGCGCATAAAAATATCGAAACCTGGAAATAATTCGATAACTGTAATTTTCTTTTTCTATGATTTAAAGTATAGTTAGTTAAAATATAAAGAATTAAACATTTTAAGGCACCGCGTTAATATTAAAAAACAAAAAACTAAAATTTAAACACATTTTGATTTCTTAAGTAAGCCAAAATAAATAACTTTGTAAAAGTACGTGTATCATGATATGAAAAAATATCATTTAATCAATTATCGTCAATATTTTTTGTCTAATATAAATAAATAATAAATAAATATTAGGGGACAATCTTACACAAATCGACCTAGTCCCAAACTAAGCAAAGCGTGCACTATGGGTACTAGACGACGATATACACACTTATATAGATAAATACATAGAAAACATCCAAGACCCAGGAACAAAACCCATGCTAAATGCACAAATAATGCCCTGACCGGGATTCGAAGCCGGGACCTCTAGCTTCGGATCGGAGGCAGTGTCACTACTAACTAGGCTAAACAGACCGTCAATATTTTATTAGTACTATAAGAAACATAAATTAAACAAAAAATATCCACGATAGTTGATTAAACTATATTTTTTCTTATCATAATACAGGTACTTTTACAAAGTTATTTATTATGGTTTACTTACGAAATCAAAATGTGTTACAAAAATTGTTTTTTTGTTTTTTTAACATTGACGCGGAGCCTTAAAATGTTTAATTCTTTTAATTTTAACTATAACCAACAATACTTTAAATAATAGAAATGAAAATTGCAGTTATCGAATTATGTTCAGGTTTCGCTAATTTTATGCGCCTATACTTACTTGCTTTGCTTGCCGCTATACTGGCTGCTAACTTAGTATAGTACACTCACGGACTTTAATTGTTGAGCCATTTAGAGCTTACTTTATACTGGGCAAAATAGTTAGCTGTAATGTGTCCAGTATAAAGTGAGCTCTAAATGGCTCAACAATTAAAGTCCGTAACCGTACCACCCTAGTATCCTTAACCATCGTAAAGTTGATAGGTCCTGAACCATTGTCTGAGCGTTTTCCCAAACCCATCCTTGGCTTTTTTAATACCTCGACGGTGGCAAACAAGCATACAGTTCGCCATATTTTAAGCTGTCATCGTAACCTATGGACGCTTGCGACTCCATAAAAGCCAGAAGCGCGTCGCAGACTCTATTGATTTGTGGATTTGTTTTGTTGACGGCTATTAGAGAAATGCAGTTGCAGGTATCTCATTCCAAACACAGTGCATCCTCAGTTCCTGGTTCGGATCCCTAAGACATAAAACAGTGTAGTGAAAAACTCGTCAATAAGTGTAATTAAAACTTTTATCCGCCTTTAAGTGGGTTAACGGCTAGAGAGGTAAAAATAGCCGAGAGCCACGGAACTGCTACGCGCTACTGCACCTAGTACTGCATCGATTACTATTTACTATACTGATTTTGTCTTAAAAACTTGTTTATAGTCTGTATTTGAAGAATAAAAATAATTCAACTAAAGTAAGTGTTTCTATCTGTAATTCTTTTTTGAGGTGTGCAATAAAGCATATTGTATTGTATATTGTGTTGTAAGCGCCAGTTGAAAACGAAAAAAATGTAAACAAACAATGTATTGAATTTGACATATTATATGTCGTGTATATCTGGTATAGGTAAAAAACTAAAGTAAATGACCTGCTGTATATAGTTTTAGCGTGTTCGAATAGACATAAATAATTAAAATAAACAAACGCCTATTCAAACAAGCCCCAACTACATACAAGATATTCTTTGCTTGAGATTTTTTGCCTATAATTCACAAATAATCTTATGTCAAAATATTACCTACTGTAATGGTATACCTAAATATAGTTTTTTTTTTGTTTTTACTTGAACATAGTTTGATTTACTTTAACGCAGGACTAGCACTCATTATTTATTTATTTTACCACCCAATACATACCGGATTCCATTTTCTCTTTTATAATTACATTATATACCTACTTAGTATTTAGTTGCTATTAATGGAAAGTATCCAATAATCTATCCAAAATCTATTCCACCTATAGTGGTCGGCGGTTAAGAAGTCATTTCCACACAGTTTATAACCTTTAGGTTAATAGTCACTTTGAGGTTATAAAATGTATGGAAATGACAGGTGTCAGGATTGACTTCTTACCCGCCGACTACTATAGGCCAACGAAATCTCCACATAATTAATTACCAAATTGACCATGACACAAACACACCAGTAGTTTTATAGAAATGGAACCACTTCGTCACGTAATTGACTGTACCAGATAGAAAATAATTAGTTTGAACTCTTGACACCGGCAATTTGTCACAGTCTGGAGTTTGTTAGCTCAGCAAGACCACATAAACTACTGTCTCAGTTGTCTAAAATTACTAGCTATAATATAAATAGTCCCTGGTTTAGAAACCTACTTATATTTCGAATAAAGTCTACCTTAACAACAGGTTTAGATGCGTCACGTAGATCTAGAACATTTATTTTTAAAGTCATGAATAGTCATTAAGCAAGTTATTCGTGCGTATAAAGTTGATGTTTTTTGTTATTACGTAACTCTGTGCTTTAATTTAATATCATTAAGGTCGTCACTTAAACTCGTTTGCCGAGAAAAATCCATAAGGTTATTTAAAGACTACAGCAGTTGGAAACGATTCAGTTGATCGGCGTTAGGGAACCGAAAAACATATGATAAACTAAGTGTCTTACTAACAATGACGGTAGATAAATCGGATTCTAGTGCAACGCGAAATACAGCAGCTGCAAGCAAGGACGCAGAAGTGTCGTGTTGGAATTGTCTCACATCAGAAGGTCCTAAAAAGGAGCCCCTTCCTTTATCCAAATTGCGGAAACAACACAGGGAAAAACTACGCCTATATTCTTTTTTGGCCACACAAGTGTCTAGGCCCAAGGCGGTCTCATTGAAACAACGAGTGAGTGAAAATTACTCAGTGGCTAAAAAAGTAGATGAACGGATCCTGCAAGAGAAATCTACTGATAATAGGTTTCAGGATAACATCGAACAGCATCTTACAGCTATATCAGCTGAACTTAAAGAGTCGCCCGAATTAGGTCCTAAAGTTTCCAAAGTTTCGCAACGTATATTGTTAGATATCGAGAAGGATTTGTACTCCCTAGCAGATGACTTAAACCAGTCAGCCAGCAAGTTAAACAAAACTTCCGAAAATGCAGAGGACGACATTGTTCAGCGAGTGACTAAAGAAAACTATACGCAAAATATTAACAGAGAATTCAAAAGTGCAGCATTTGGCTCAGAGGTGTCGCCAAAATTAAGTAAGAACGGAACGGAACAGGTCAAAGTTGTAAGCAAAGTATTGATTGAATCATCATCACCTAGAATAAAACGTTTAATTCAATACAACACTGATGCACAATATAGTTCACTTGTTGAATTTAAGAAAAAAGACGGCGACGAGTTTAAGAAGGATAGCAATGATATACAGAAAAAAGAAAACGACATAACTGAAGAATTAGGTGATGAAATTGATGTTGCTACAACCAGTAGTGAAAGGTTATCTACAGCCAGTGAAAAAAATGATAATGCTAGCTGTTGTGGTTCTGATTCTGGATACACAGAATCTTCCACCAACGCCAGAGAGTTTTCTTCGCCAGAACTTTCTCCTAATAGTGAACGATTACACAAATCCTGTTTACGTCAAGATGTGAAGTCGTCCCTTCCTGCCCTAACCAGTGTAAACAATATTGCGGCCACTTCAACTACTTCTCTCTACACACCGAATTCATCAACAAAGGTGTCTGAAAAATATATCCGTTGGAGTACGCTTTCGATCCATCAGAAACCCATTTCATTCGGTGGTACGTGGTTCAATTTTTATTTTTAATCATGGTCTATCTAAAGTAGTTCTTCCCGGCTTCACGCACACCTGACGGTCATTTCATTGTTCTTAACCTCATTTGATCATTGAGATCGCCATGGTTTTACATTGAGCGTTATTTGTGTGTACTATCGCTAATTCTCGCATTAACAGGAAACAAAACAACAAAGCGACTACAGGATACGATAACATGTGGAATTGAGTTAATGAACAACCATATTGTGATTTTGTTTAAATGTAACCAGTCGTGTTTTGTGCTGTGTGCTACAACTAAGTTACAAAAATGTCAACCGTGAGGGGCTGCTCAAATTCCAGATATTTATCTTTCGAAAATAGGACAGCTAACCGAGATGTGTCTCCTGTAGCACGTTATGAACCTGTAAATATTTATGCTACTAATGCACAAAGTGGAATAATAGAAAATAAGACTACATTTCGCGAGTGTCTAGTTCGCTGGTGTTGTTTCTGTTGTAAATCTTTAGTAGTTGACAGTGATGATCGAATAACAAATAATACTTTTCAACCGGAAACCATACTAGATAATCCAAATTCTGCGTTAGTGGGACCGACGGGTAATAGCTACACGTTGAACAAAGACCCACCGAACCAAATAGAGAGATCTGTTCCCTCTTTAACCGTTACTCGAGCGATAGATGATGAATTATCAAAGTCTACCACAAGGCTTTTGCTTGACAGTGAACAAATGTCAAGTGCAGTTCTTCTAAATATGCCGAAATGTAAAGTGAAGAAGAAACAGCCGATTCCAATTTCTAAGGAATCCCCAAGTAACAGCCGCTGCAGCACTTTGAAATCTGGTGAGAAAGCCTCATTCATTCGCGACGTTTTGGCTTGTCGAGATTCCTTTTTGAAATCGTTAGAGTGGTGTGATAACTCCTTGACGAGGGGTAAAAAATGCCGGCATCTCAAACGCGACGAATGGATTGAGTTGGACAACGAAGATGGTACCCAAACATTCAATTTCGTCTGTCTTGGCACTCTCATGTACTGAATTCACACTTTAATAACTAAATTTCTATCACAAGTGCCACAACCACTGCAGCACTGGTTTTTCTTATCAGCACCTTAGAGGATACAACAACTCAATTCAATTGTTAACTGCAGCATATGTTTACGTTCTTGCTATCCGCTATCTATATCAATTGTTTTTCCAAGCTCAGTTAGTGGAAATAAAGTTTGTAAAACTTTAATGTATGTAAATCACGTTGGATCATTAGCTTCAGACCGATTGCATGCCTACATTTTTATAGCGGCTAATGGAACTTCCTCGGTTATACTTACCTGAACCTTTCCTTATTTCAATCTGAAGTTACCAAGCCGGTTATTTACTCAGTATATTGAGCGGAGTCTCCTGGCACAAGTACTTCCTTACTTAATAGGAGGCTTCAGCGATATGTTACAGATATTGTAAAAAAATAGATATTTGTTCAACAAGAGAGCAAAGTAGATTTTTGCTGCGAATGTTGATGTTGAGTCCTGAGCAAGCCAAAGATCCTATAATTGAATCACGAGCGTAGCGAGTAATAAATATAGCTATTGTACATAGCTCAATATTCTGCGGTAGGCAGTCCTTTATCGCTGGAGTCGAATGATTGCCGATACGATACGTAGTGTGCACTAAATCATAAATGTTACCTACGTTATGTAGAAACTTTTAGTAGACTAACAAAGAAAAGTCAGCGTAGCGCAGTAATTGCACCTTTATTACGTGTTTGTAAAACAGATTTAATTTAAAATCTATGTCTTATTATTATAGCGACAGCCGGACGCATTATTGTCAAGCGGACACCCGCGACCTACAGTTTCAAATTAACTGAATACTTAGAATACTGGTAGAGAATGCCTTACGGCATTAAGTCCGCCTTTTGTATTCGTATGTGCAATAAAGTTTAAATAAATAAATACTTATACCAAATTGGTCTCGGTAAACTACAATAAAAAGTCCAAGCTGAATAATATTTTCTTTCTTTCCAGATGACACGTACATATCAGATTCAGTGTCTCCAGGGCACGCCACGCTGCCGCGGCGGTCAAACTCGCCGCTGCCCCACGATCGCGACCTCGGCGATCGGTTCTCGCTCAACAGGAGCGGCCTTCAGGTAATTGAGATAACGATACCTTTCTACCGGTCTCAGAAGTCTTATATAGGTAAGCGGAAAAAACTGTAACATACGCCCGGCGAGGTTCAGTCTTATGTCCATGTTTGTAGAGTTTGAAATATAATAGGCACTGAAATTTATCTTACTGTATCTGTCCTAAACTAATTGGTTCCATTTAAAAATGGTATAATGCGACGAGGTTTGAGTAGTAACGAAGAGGTAATAAAATTAATTACAATTACGTAAAACCATTAATTATAGAATTGACATGGTGTTGTTAAAAAAAGTACTTTATGTTGCTGAAATTTAAAATTGTTAGGTGGGATAAAATGTTGGCTTATATTATGATTGAATTTTCTATTAACTGTTTTAAGAGGTTACTTTAATTCAGAACGGACGATGACCGAATCAAGTCACGGTTTATGATTTGTATCTTCATTTTAAACATTTAAATTAACGTTAAGTCTGGATTTAATAAAAAATAAACCCCTAACCACGTCGAGTCAGAAGACTCGGAAGCCCGTGAATCTAATTCACAATACAAACCAGTCTTTCGTTTGTAGTATAAAGTATTTTAGTTATGTAAAAACATTTGCAAGTGCACGAGAGTAGGTATTGTTTCTGCGTCGGCCATTGTTATGTTGCTTTGTCTTGCGACACGACAGAACAACGCGAACGCGGTTTGCAAAACATTAAGCCGACCGAATATCAGAATATATCCTAGCGCTGCTCTGCAACTTTGTCTTTGTGTTCACTTTGTGATCGCATATAGAATTAGGTCCCACTTTGTTTCCTCCATGAAACCTTGAACCGACGAAAGCAGGTCGTTTCTAGCAATTTATTCCCATAGTCAACAAAGTCCGTTACTAATTGTATTGTTTTTAATTAATAAATTTCATTAACTACACAAACTCATTATCATGAACACAAATCTAACCGTTTTTGCTTGATAAGTACCTAATTACGTATGAAGTGTGATTATTTCGTTGTGTTGATTCAAAACCTGATTGTGTTGCAATAACATTTAATCCCTTACATGCATAGTGTCGCGATGTGGGTAGATAAAACGTTGCCCAATGCCATATGCGGTCTCCGCTCGTTTCACATGTCTGGTGTAGTGGACGTCAATGACATGTATACATTTTGCGCCTTATTACAACGGCATAAGGTGCAAAATTGTAAACATTTGACGACGAGCAATTGTGCTATTGAGCGATATGGTACGGTCGAGGCCATAAATATGTATACATTTTTGAACCGTATTTCAATGGGGTAAGTTAGTACCGGAAGGCGTACCTTATTTAGGCCCCTCTCAAGGTAGACTGGTGACCTGGTAAGGGGTCGCGGGTATCCGCTGTGGATGCGGGTGACTCAGGACCGGTCATTGTGGAACTCTCTGGGGGAGGCCTATGTCCAGCAGTCCCTTTATTCCCATTAGTTCTGTTGATCAGTTCTGTTAACAGAACTACTGGGATCGACGTCCTTCGGCTTACATGATGATGATCATGGATAAACAATTTATACATATTGGTCCCTTGACGTGCAAGTAAGCACAAGTATAGAAATGCACGCGAACAAGATGCAAATGACATAAGACAAATACATCGTAAAAATTAAATGCCCACGTAGCTTACGCAATCATTCGATATTGCCTTTTCGTTCCAAAATTTACTTACGTCTTAAGGTGCAGTCACTTTTGGAAATTTCCCTCCCTTTTAGATAAAATCGCCAAAATTATTCACAATCTTTTAAATTCTATAATAAACGTCAATTTGGACGATCGCTCGTGGGTCCAGGCTTCCCTTCCAATACGGCATGGAGGCCTAGGAATTAGGAAGGTTTCTAGCGTTTCGCTCCCAGCGTATCTGTCATCATTACATAGTTATTTCCACCTTACTTCCAAAATTCTCAAGTCTCCAACCCTACAAATCGACATTCCTTTTATGACGGAGGCTATTAATGCGTAGACCAATTCTTGTCCAAACACCATCCTGCCCGGAAACCGCAGTACCCAGCGGCTCTGGGACGAGCCGCTCTGTAGACTGGTACGGGATAACCTGTATCAAACGGCAACCAGCCTAACAGAGCGTGCTCGACTCCTAGCCGTTGCAGAATGGGAATCCGGGCAGTGGCTTCAAGCTCTGCCCTCGTCATCGTTAAGAACACTTTTAGACAACACCACATTCCGCCTCTCCGTCGCCCTCTGCCTAGGAGTGACCTGTGTTGCCCCGCATCGCTGTCGTTGCGGTGACCCAGTCGACCAACTTGGCCACCACGGATTATCCTGCGGTAGAAGCGCAGGCCGTGCCCCTCGTCATGCCAATCTCAATGACATCATCCGTCGGGCCCTGACCAGCGCGGGAGCGCTTGCCATTTTGGAACCAACCGGCCTTGCCCGCGACGATGGCAAGAGATTCGACGGAATGACCCTCGTGCCATGGAAAATGGGTCGGCCGCTGGTTTGGGACGCGACTTGTGCCGATACTCTGGCGTCGTCTTATCTCCGTGGCACCGCTCGCTACAAAGGCCGGTTCTGCTGCCAATTCGTCCGAAACACTCAAGCGGCGCAAATACGCGGCCTTAAATAGTGGCTACCATTTTGTGCCGTTTGGGGTTGAGACCTTGGGTCCGTGGGGGGAAAGCGGCCATAGTTTATTTAAAGAATGCTCCAAATACCTGATGGAGGTAACGCTTGACCGGAGGGCTGGATCATACCTGGCACAGAGGATCACCATTGCCATTCAACGTGGCAATGCTGCCAGCCTTCTAGGCACGCTGCCCTCAGAAGGCGATTTGGGGCAAATCTTTTATTTATAATTATTTTTAATTTAGTTTTTAATATTAGATAGTTTACCTAGTTTTTATTTTGTTTATCCTCATAACTATCTAGTTTTGCTATAAGTATGTTTATTAATTAATTATTATCTTAAATAAATAGCTATCCATCGTAAATTGACAACATTTCAAATTTTTAAGTAGTGTGAAATCTTAACTCATTTCGTTAATTTGGTAACAAGAAACCCCAAAATATTTTTTTATATTTTTATAGCTATTAGTTTTCTAAATATTAACGAAAATGTGAAGAAAGCCCATATCGTAGTAATGACGTCACTACTATGAAATTTTGACAGTCACAGCGCACAAAAAGAACAGCAGTTCACTTTCTTTGGTAAAGTCTTAGTAACAGTGCTTCTGTACGATTTGTTACGCTGTGACGCTTTACTTGTCACTTACTATCTTTTAGAATGAAAAACTTTTAAAATTGATTTATTTTTATGAAATTGGGATATGTTCGAGAATTTTAAAATGTGATTTTACTTAACTTTTTCCTCCTCCTCCTCTTTCTTGTCCTCTATTTGATTTCATCGGAAAAAGCCTGCTTAAAAAATGAAATATTGTCAATTGCTTTCTTTAAATTCACGCATCTGGAGAATACGTAAATCACAGAAATTTTCTTCAGGATAGTAGTGAAGGAATTTAATTCAATCTCAGTGTATGAAAGCAATTCCAGTTTTATTTGGACTCTAATTTCAGTAGGTTCTGTACCCGACCTAATAATGATGATTGATTATACAAAGACCCTTAGTTGCCTTATGTATCAAAATCATATAAGTATATCATTATCATTATATATAAATTATTTACAGTTATATATCAGTTATGTATTTCACAATAGTTAATTCCCCAACGTAACCAGATTTTTATCACAATAAACTTTGAAGTCTTTGGGGGAGGCCTATGTCCAGCAGTGGACGTCTTTCGGCTGACATGATGATGATGATGATGAAACTTTATTATAATTATAGTACATTACGATACAAGTGCAGAGAATAGGAAATTCGCAACGAGTGGTGATAAATTAAAACACGACCGAAAGGAGCTAGTGTTTTAAATCGACACGAGTTGCGAATTACCTATTCGCACGTGTACTCGTATCGTACAACGTTTTACAGTACATATGGCTCGTTAAAGTTTCGACATATGAACGTAATCTGCTCATTACCGCACTCGTGCGGTAAAGTAGCACCATATGTACTGTAAATTACATTTATGACATTAGCGAAGTTACTAAAATGTAGTAATTTCAACATTTTGTTTTCAAAGGGCTTAGGAACTCCGGAAATTATTTATAAAACCTTGCTTTAAGTACGTAATTAACATACTTGTAACGTTAATTTCTGACAAATACGTAAACATTTCATCATTTAAACATCAGTCTAAACATATCGGTATTCATATGTCTTAATTAATCAAATTGTTAATTGGCCGCCTTTAGACAAGACCGGCAGAAACGACTATGAATCCGGAATAAGTTCTCGTCTTATATAATTTTAATGTGAATTGATTACTGTACATTCTAGAACCTAGGATAGGACCATAATTTTATGCGGCCATGTAAAGTATCTTGTTTTTGTTCCAATCGTATAGGAATTTCGTATTTTTTTATTTTAAATTACTACTTGTTTTCAAATTGATACATTTTAATAAAATATGGAGCTAAATGTATTTATTGTGTTAATTATTAAACGATTGATTACGTACTACGGAACAGGTATTTATAATGCCACCTGGGGCCAAATAAGCGTACTGTTATGTAAAATGTTGTTATATACGTATACCAACAGAAAACATGAAACAAAACGTGAATGCGCGTCCACATATACATCGTGTCATTTGTTTGTAGTATCATGTTACTAAAATAATGCAGACGAACGCACACATAGTCGGATGTGGTCGCGAAAACAAACATTTAAACACATTTCAATAGTACGAGTGACATTTACTTGTCGTCTGACAATAGGCATACACCAAAAGTAACTTATAATCTTCTAAACATTGAAATTTAAGCAAACAAGCGATAAACGCAACTAACACAATTATTATTTGTAAGCAACATAGTACACGAGGTTCTAATTCATTAGGCACGCGCACTACCTACATTACTGAACATGATAACGTTGTAGTTACACGCATATCAATGTACCTAAATCAATAAATATCCAGACCTAAATTAGGTATTATAATAAGGAAAATCTGATTTACCGTTACTGACAATTGTATCGAGAGTGCACCGCAGCAGTATCTAAACTGTTACCGTCGCTATTTTATATCATCGGAATAAGGGTGCGATTAAATGTACTCAATCTTTGTCAAAATTTAATAAGTGCCGTCAAATACCGTGTCCTCACTGATTTATTCGTTTACAGGCTCGTTCGGAATCCATGGCATCAGTATACTCGGGCGCAGGCGAGGGTATGCGAGGCAACGTGACAGTGCGTGGTGATGTGCAGTTCTCTCTTCTGTACAACTACCGGCTCGGAGCGTTGGAGGTCGGCGTGAGGAGATGCAGAGATCTCGCGCCTGTAGACGTTAAGAGAAATCGGTCTGATCCTTATGTTAAGGTTAGTATTTCAGACACGAAGTTTGAATTTTCATTACCTAAACTCTTGACCAATATTATCGTGGAAAGTTGAGAGAAATAGAAGTCCATTATTATCACAATCCTAAATATTAAACAAATCTAGTTTTCATTTCCATCTCTCAAGGCAAGTAAATCTTACAGCAAGTCTCCTTTTACTATGGTTTTATGTGACGTTTTAGTGCATTTCGGCCATAAATAGTGACCGTAAAACAATTGTGCTAGCTGGGCAGTTGTTGTAAATTACATACCTACCTTCCTTAGTTCGATCTTTAGATGCCTGCACACAGAAAGCTGTGAAAGAAAAAGATCTCTGGTTGGTGGATCGTGGTTGCGTTTTAAGATTCAAGTTAAAATATCCAGCACCACCACAACACCGACACCGGTTGTAATAACTTATTACCTACTAATAAGGCTTTTGCAGTACCGCAACATTTTCCAAATACACTCAGCGCCACGTGGGCCGCCGGCTGTTCACATAAATTCGATTAAAGCAGGCCACTGTGTGGACTCGGGTATTTCCATAAACTACGACCAAAACCACCAGGGATATGGACAGTAGCATCGCTGTAGTGCCAAACGTGATGATTATAGCATTTTACCTCCCATATTTTTGGGAGGCCTATGTATAGCATCTTTCGGCTGATAAGATGATGAGGCCACTGTGTTTAATATTTTCTTTCTCAACTGCAGGTGTACTTGTTACCGGACAAGTCCAAGACTGGCAAACGGAAGACAAAAGTGAAGAAGAACACCCTCAACCCGATATTCGAGGAGACGCTCAGCTTCGTGCAACCACTGGCCTCGCTGTCCGCGCGGACACTGTGGCTCAGCGTGTGGCACGCGGACATGTTCGGCAGGAACGACTTCCTGGGCGAGGTGACGCTGCCGCTGGCCGACGTCGTCTTCGACGACCCCGCGCCCATGTGGTACAAGTTACATGAGAGGGTGAGTACTTAACTAACATTATAGAAACGCTATTATGTTTCGCTTTTTTTATGTGGAAGAAACACCACTGTTTATTGTGCAATTGATTCAAAGACCACCACCACCACCACCATATCAGCCGAAGGACGTCCACTGCTGGACATAGGCCTCCCCCAATTTTATGGGGGGTAAATGCCATAATCGCCACGCTTGGCATGCGGGTTGGCGATCGCAGTATCTCCACCGCACAACAGGGATGCTGCTGCCCATCCCCCGGTGGTATTTACATAGGATTCAAAGACCAAAGCACTTAAATAGTTGGAAGGTGGATTTCTCGTCAATCACTCTGCCACCGCTGCGCTAATGAAGACGTATAACGTTAAAATCAGGACGAACAGAGAGCCGTAGCGTACGGGCAGGAGACTCCCATCTCTCCCTACCACCGAAGAGAAGGTGAGCGTGGAAGTCTCTTAACTAACCAGAACATGACCGCAAAAGGAGATTAAGCAGAAGCGTAGCCGGAAAGAGGCGAAAGTAGTTAGATGCCGCTCCTTTGCAGGCTATTGTTGTGTAAGCGCCCGATCGGCCTACCGCGATCGAGTCTGACCTGACGAGTTTCCTTGCATCAAGTAGTTTCATTTTCTTTGCCTGCCCTCATTGGCCCTATATTGACGGGAACCTGTATGTGTTTCAATAAAACGAATCCTCGTATCAAAAAGCAACCATAAGCACTGTAGCTTTTTGGTTGCTTACTACTTACCCCGGCTACCGCGGGGGCCGCCCGGTTTGTTTGTAGTTGGGTTTGTTTGTATATAACAAAAATACTTATATTTCATTGTATTGTCCTCAGACGGAACAATTTGACGAGCAGCAAGGCACGCGCGGAGATTTGATCATCGGGCTTAAGTTCGAGCTGCCGGAAGGCCCGCGCGCCAAAGGCACCTTACATGTGCTAGTGAAGGAGGCTAAGAACGTCGTAGCCACTAAGCCGAACGGGCTTGCAGACGTCTTCTGTAAGAGGTGAGACGCTAGTTACTTGTAGTTGTAATGTGGCAGAATATAATATAGCAGCTGTTGAACAGCAAATAAGTGAGGAGAGGAATTAAGTATGGTGAGGGGCTCAAAGACGGGCTGAGCAAACAAGCTCTGTTACCATACCCCGGAGTATCAAATAGATGTAACGTAAGTTCGTCGCGATGTTTGACTCTAAATTCCTAATTATTGACACTATTTAGTCATGAATTAAGATTGAAAGTGTCAGGTATTAAATAATATTTGGGGACAATCTCACAGAAATTGATCTAGTCCCATACTAAGTAAAGCTTGTACAATGGGTACTATCATCCAAGACTCAAGAAAAATTATTCGTGCTCGTCACACAAATAAATGCCCTGACAAGGATTCGAACCCGGGACCACCCTTCGGAGGCAGGGTCATTACCAACTTGGCTAAAGTGGTCGTCAAGTACTGGGTCAGGCCTTCAATAAATACGAAGTGAATTTGAATTGTGAAATGTAAGAAGAATAGGGCGGACTATGTCTTTAGATGTGACAAACGTTAAGAGGATGTTTATGATTATCCACGCGTCAACTTTCAAGTAAGATGTACTAAAAATCACTTTTGTTCCAGCTATTTACTGCCCGAGCGCGGCCGCCTCGCTAAACAGAAGACCAGCGTCTGTCGGCGCACGTTGAACCCGCGCTGGGAGCACACGTTCACGTACCGAGGGCTCACGATGCAGGAGCTCGGCACGAGGGCGCTGGAGCTCAGCCTGTGGGACCGCGACCGACTCGCCTCCAACGACTTCATGGGGGCCGTGAGACTGTCCCTAGGAACCGGTATGTATAAGTAGTCATGTTGAACCCCCGCTGGGAGCACACTTTCACGTACCGAGGGCTCACGATGCAGGAGCTCGGCACGAGGGCGCTGGAGCTCAGCCTGTGGGACCGCGACCGACTCGCCTCCAACGACTTCATGGGGGCCGTGAGACTGTCCCTAGGAACCGGTATGTATACGTAGTTATGTTGACCCCCTTAGGAGCACACGTTCACGTACCGAGGGCTCACGATGCAGTAGCTCGGCACGAGGGCGCTGGAGCTCAGCCTGTGGGACCGCGACCGACTCGCCTCCAACGACTTCATGGGGGCCGTGCGACTGTCCCTAGGAACCGGTATGTATAAGTAGTCATGTTGAACCCCCGCTGGGAGCACACGTTCACGTACCGAGGGCTCACGATGCAGGAGCTCGGCACGAGGGCGCTGGAGCTCAGCCTGTGGGACCGCGACCGACTCGCCTCCAACGACTTCATGGGGGCCGTGCGACTGTCCCTAGGAACCGGTATGTATAAGTAGTCATGTTGAACCCCCGCTGGGAGCACACTTTCACGTACCGAGGGCTCACGATGCAGGAGCTCGGCACGAGGGCGCTGGAGCTCAGCCTGTGGGACCGCGACCGACTCGCCTCCAACGACTTCATGGGGGCCGTGAGACTGTCCCTAGGAACCGGTATGTATAAGTAGTCATGTTGAACCCCCGCTGGGAGCACACTTTCACGTACCGAGGGCTCACGATGCAGGAGCTCGGCACGAGGGCGCTGGAGCTCAGCCTGTGGGACCGCGACCGACTCGCCTCCAACGACTTCATGGGGGCCGTGAGACTGTCCCTAGGAACCGGTATGTATACGTAGTTATGTTGAACCCCTTAGGAGCACACGTTCACGTACCGAGGGCTCACGATGCAGTAGCTCGGCACGAGGGCGCTGGAGCTCAGCCTGTGGGACCGCGACCGACTCGCCTCCAACGACTTCATGGGGGCCGTGAGACTGTCCCTAGGAACCGGTATGTATAAGTAGTCATGTTGAGCCCCCGCTGGGAGCACACGTTCACGTACCGAGGGCTCACGATGCAGGAGCTCGGCACGAGGGCGCTGGAGCTCAGCCTGTGGGACCGCGACCGCCTCGCCTCCAACGACTTCATGGGGGCCGTGAGACTGTCCCTAGGAACCGGTATGTATAAGTAGTCATGTTGAACCCCCGCTGGGAGCACACTTTCACGTACCGAGGGCTCACGATGCAGGAGCTCGGCACGAGGGCGCTGGAGCTCAGCCTGTGGGACCGCGACCGACTCGCCTCCAACGACTTCATGGGGGCCGTGAGACTGTCCCTAGGAACCGGTATGTATACGTAGTTATGTTGAACCCCTTAGGAGCACACGTTCACGTACCGAGGGCTCACGATGCAGTAGCTCGGCACGAGGGCGCTGGAGCTCAGCCTGTGGGACCGCGACCGACTCGCCTCCAACGACTTCATGGGGGCCGTGCGACTGTCCCTAGGAACCGGTATGTATAAGTAGTCATGTTGAACCCCCGCTGGGAGCACACGTTCACGTACCGAGGGCTCACGATGCAGGAGCTCGGCACGAGGGCGCTGGAGCTCAGCCTGTGGGACCGCGACCGACTCGCCTCCAACGACTTCATGGGGGCCGTGAGACTGTCCCTAGGAACCGGTATGTATAAGTAGTCATGTTGAACCCCCGCTAGGAGCACACGTTCACGTACCGAGGGCTCACGATGCAGGAGCTCGGCACGAGGGCGCTGGATCTCAGCCTGTGGGACCGCGACCGACTCGCCTCCAACGACTTCAGGGGGGCCGTGCGACGGTCCCTAGGAACCGGTATGTATAAGTAGTCACGTTGAACCCCCGCTGGGAGCACACGTTCACGTACCGAGGGCTCACGATGCTAGTATGTATCAGTGATGGGACCACATTCATTCGGTTACCACTCAAAAGAGCTCAAAAGAGAATACACCCTGCATGACGACCACTTTGGCTTAGTTGGTAGTGAACCTGCCTCATAAGATATTGTTCTGATTTAAGGTGTTAGATTGTAAAATTGTTAGATTAAGGGACTTTAGTAAGTTGTCATTTTCAAATACAATTGTAAGATTGTTCATGAATCCATTTTTTTTTTCTAATGGAATTTTGTTGCTGTGATATCTTTTACACATTGTTTTTAACTCTTTTTTATTTTATTATATTCAATAATTTTAGTTAATAAGCACTTGATAATGTTTTGATTGTAGATACTATTATATTTAAGATTGTGTGGATACTGCAATAACTGTTATTCTTTAAGTCTGTTTCCTGTCTGTATATTTTTTACTGCATGGATTATGTCCTTATTTGCAATAAAGTTACTGATTACTGATTACTGAATCAATAAAAAAATAAAAGGATATAAAAACCTGCCTACGAAGCCGGAGGTCCCTCATTCGAGTCCCGAGCAGGACATTTATTTGTGTGATAAGTAAGAATATTTTGTTTGTGAGTCTTGGATGTTTATTTATCTGTATCCGTGGCCGACTTATCTATATCGTCGCCTAGTACCCATAGCACAAGCGTAGTTAGGTACTAGGTCGATTTGTGTAAGATTGTCCCCCAATACATAATTATTTATTTTATTACTTACCCTATGCTAATACCTAATGCTAGCACCTAAACACAACCTCCTACCCTTCAGCACCTAAACACAATTTAACACAAACGGTATATTATAGGTAAAAAACCTAGGTAAAGATCCTCTTATATGTAGTTGTAACGTGTTACATATTTAAAATGTGTAACACAAACATAACAACTGCTTACAACAACAGGTCCTTTACTTAAGTTTTTTTACCTATACTGCTGTTATTTCGCTCTAGATGTCATAAAAGTGTATCGCAATGATAGTCGGGCACTTCCCGGTATGGCCGTCTTCAACGTTGGGTTCTTATAAAGTTCATTTCTGATTTCCGAAAATAGAGGCGTAATCTGACCCATTATTCCCAGACTTATGACATCTTTATTGCCTAGTAAGAAAATTAATGACTTCTATTTTGTTACAGGAACGTATATGGGGGCTAATGTGAACTGGATGGATAGTGTGGGGAAGGAAGTTTCTCTGTGGCAGACAATGATGCAGCGTCCCAACTTCTGGGTCGAGGGCTCACTGCCCCTACGACCACAACTCACCAACTGCTAAACTTCAAGTGTACAGTCGCCGTCATTACAGTGAAACATCTGAGTACGATCTTATTAAGCGTATTTAGATCTTTTGAGCAACATTTACATAGTTCGATGTATCTGAGAATCCTACCTAATATTCTTACCTACTTCTATTTTGGAAGAAATTTTGAGAGAAATGTGTATTTGTAATAAAAATCAAATGAATAATCAATTGGGACCAAAATCAATGGGGATGGGGATGGTAATGGGGATGTTTTTCTTGGAACTTGCCAGGAGTTTTGCAAACTCGACTTAGAGACAAGCTTTTCAAGACGCACGTCTTTAACATTACTTTTGTTTCATAGGGTTACCTAGGCTAACATCTTACTAAGGACCAATGTGCCAATCGTGTAAAATGTTAATTTATACAACATTTTAACCACCTACCTAGTAATATTGTCTTTCTGCACTTTCGTCAGTACCTTACTTAACTACTTATAGATGTGAAATATAAGTGGCAAATACTCTACATATAAACTATATGTAACCTTATATATATTTAATGATCGATTACATTCCAAATTTGTGATGATTATAATTATGCACGTAAGACATTGTTGACAATAATATTAATTTCTACTGGTTACTGCCTGCTAGTTTGACATATGTTTAAACTTTAATGCATTTAATAATAGGACTATACATTAAGTTTAATGTACAAATTAAGTTCACATGAGTTTTTAAGAGTCTGCTCATGCGTATTGTGATCTAATTATACATTTTGAAGAATGTTGAAAATAGTATTAAGAGTGAGTGTTTGTGAAATGTTTAATACATGTATGTGAATAAAGGGAATTTATTTGTCTACTTATACTTAACGATATGGAGACGTCCATAGCATATAAAATAGCCTTAGTTTGCCTACTTAACGAAGACACTGAGTACTTTTGTAGGTCCTGGATTATTTAATAACTATTTTTGTATTAATATTGTCAATGTCAGAGCAATATAAAAATAAACATTGAATCGAACTGTTTAGTATTTTTTATTTCATTCATATAGGTATTCAAGTTTCAATGAGACACATCCCAAACATCACCACTTATTCCAGATATGAAACAAAAACGATATTTCAGGGTTTTTAAAAGCGCGCAATTCGTGCCCGTTCCCGTGGTCCGGGGTGCAATGGGACCATCCTGCCAAGGAACTGTTTATAAAAAACAGAATTCTAACACTACCCTGCCTCTACATCCTGGAAGTGGCGAAACTAGTAAGATGTAACCTAAGTCAGTTCCATACGATATCTGAAACGCCAAGGTATAAATAACTACAGACACCGAGACGAGCTGCGACCTCCACGCATACCAAAATCAAATCTTAATAATAATGATTAAAAAATATATACTGATTAACAATTAAATGAAAATAAATTTACAAATATCAAGGACGTATTGAATACGATCTGTCCGTATAAACAAAAGTACATAAAATTAATTTGATATCTCAGAGATGTATTGGCTATGTGCACGTCTGAAACGTCAAACGTCAAAGGTCCCGAGACAATGACAAAATTTAGAGATGTCAAATAATGACATGAATATTTTATTTACTTTAGTAAACGAGAAAGACCCCGTATTGGAAATTTTACAGAAATAAATAAGAGAATAAATAAATACATACAAACGAAACGAATCGTAGGAAACCGTTAAGAAACCAATAGAAAACGTGAAAGTAAATTTGACAGTGGTCCCCGGTAAGTACACATTTCTGCCATGGTGTGCGCTACGATCGCCTAGCTTACCCCCACCACCTACTTCGCACATAGCCAATACGGCTATGATATATATACCTACATCGTTTAAAAAGTACAGCATACGGGTCTCGCTTTAATTAAGTCCCAATTACCCGCGTATGCCAAAATGTCACAGGTACGGATTTCGCTAGGAGAACATTTTTTACCTTTAATTTGAAATTAATAAGTTTGAAATTTGTATTTAAGTATTTTTATGTGGCTGTTCGTTTAGAAGTTGAAGTTCAATGAACGCCTTATTTTATTCTGTGGCATTTTTTTATCTGTGGCAATGTGTTGTTAGGTTTGTCAAGACGGTTTCTATGAACGAAACCAATTATAAACTTAATTAACTATTGATTTTTAAATGTAACTACTACTTTTCTGCAAATTAAGTGAATACATACCACAATAATGACACATTTATGCAAATCTGTAATTATTCTGTGTCTATCACTTACAACTTTGACAACAGGTACGTTAAGGGCGTTGTTTCTTAATCAAAACTTTCAAATTTTCTTTTGTTTTAATTTGTTTACTTTTTAGTTGAATCAATAAACTGCTATCAATGTTCGGGGACGGACTCTGAAAACCCTTTTGAGTGCAATGAATATTTCGATAACGACATAGATATTGTTCCGAAGGACTGTTCCGATATACATGACGCCCGGTTTTGTATAAAACACGTCGGACGGTACGAAGGTGAGAAATAAGGGATGAATAGACTCGGGACATAGTGGGTTGTGGTGTACTAATAACTTAGTAACTGCTTATCATATCATTTTAGAAATTAACCTTTGACTGTACTTATACTGTGATTAGTAGTGGGAACAGGGTGTATGCATCTAAAACTTACTGTATCCTGCCTAACTTACAAGACATTCTTCATAGATTGGGATTGCACATCTTAAAACAATATTAAGTTACTACTATAACATTTTTCTTCCGGTATAGCGAACAACTGCACCATTTTAATCAAACTTCTGTATAATCTGACAGATCTTAGTACTCTGATTTGATCGCAGTACAAATTTTCATGAATGCATATAAAAGTACCAAGATGATAGCTGTTACATTGGGTAACAGCTGTCTTATACGGATATTTGTGAGGGACTGATCCCATGTTACTTAACATATGCAATGCATTATGACATCTGCCCGGCTAGTGTGATAGCTTATACCGTCACGTTATATGGCAAAAATGTACTGAAACATCACATAAAACGTGACGGTATAAGCTATCATACTAGCCGGGCTGTTGGCCTGTTTAGTAGTGACGCTGCCGGTCCCGGGTTCGAATCCCAGTAAGGGCATTTGTTTCTGTGGTGAGTAGAAACATTTGTTCCTGAGACTTGGATGTTTTCTATATATTTAAGTACACATCACATTACACCCTTATTGAGAGAACTAATGGGGGAGGTTTAATTTGTGTAAAAAAAAATTGTCCTATAATATAAAAATTGTATGCTTAGTAATATGCCTGTCATGAGCAATGTTAAATATGTATGACAAGTATGTTTCTAAGCATTCAAATTTCATGGTCCGTATGTCATAATGCATTGCATACATGGCATGGGATAAGTGTGTCCCTGCCTTTTAAGTATCAATACAAAAAAGGTACATTCATTCAACTTTGACAACCACTTTGGCCCAATTGGTAGTGTCCCTGCATTTAAAGCCAGTGGTTCCAGAAAGGGCATTTACATGTGTGATGTGATGAGTATTAATAATGGATCCTGAGTCTTGGATGTTTTCTATTCCTGGACATTAAGTATGTAAATCATTGTCTAATACCAGCTTTGCTTAGTTTGGTTGGATCTAGGTTGATTTGGGCTAGATTATCCTCCCAATTTTTTTTATTTTTACTTACTAATAAATAACTTGTACTAGTTGTAGCGATAGATTGCTATCAATGCAACTCTTCATCTACGATGGAGTGTGGAGATGTGCTCATGAACCTGGATGGGGGAATCCTGAAGCCGACTTCCTGTGAAAATGTGTACAATGCTCAGTTCTGCATAAAGCATACAGGTTGCATACAAAATAGTTGTCGAGTTGTGTGATACTATCAGTGTGCAGCCATTGATTTATTTTTTCAGTTTCCACTTTTATCCTTAGTTTTATTAGTTCACAATTAGCTGTTATTATTTATTATTATTATTTGTTTATACACTAGCAGCTCTTGGAGTTGATGCGTGTATATCACTGCACTTGTGTTTATTTTGCACTTGATAAAGTTTTGAAATATGTATCCAGTCTATTTTTGAAAGAGTTCACCGATGGTGCACTAACGACAGTCTCTGGTAGAGAGTTCCACACATTCAAAACACAATGCGACAGGAAGTGTTTCCTAGGATTGCTAGCACAGAGGTTTGATAAGTTTTTTTAGAGTGTCCTCTCAGTCTTACATTCTGGTTTAATGTGTACAGCTGTTTGATGTTTGGAACATTGTAGTGTCCAGACAAGATTTTATATGTATCTATAAGGTCGCCTCGCTTTCTTCTGTCCTCCAATGTTGTAAGACCTGATTCCCGAAGCCGTTCTTCATATGACTTGTCTCTCAATGAGGCAACCACTTTAGTTGCTCTTCGCTGAACCTTCTCCAACAATGTTATATCCTTTTTAAAGTAAGGGGACCATATCTGAAGGGCATACTCAAGTAAAGGATGAAGGTATGTCTTGTATATTCTAATAAACAGATCCTTAGTAATCACATGGAATATCACATGTTGAATAGAAAATAATATAAATTTAAAAAAACCTTCTTTGGTGTTGCGAAATTGACTTTCATAAATTATAATAAGTATATATTTTTTATTTAAACTTCACTTTACAGTAAATAGATGGTTAAATCTGGACTGAGATTTAGGTAAATAATACAAGTCCATAAAGCAGATTCATATCCCCCATAAAATCTGACTGGATTTATTAAGTTCAGTTATTAACTCAGTCTTTACTGGAAGTGAATGAGACAACGTAAATAAAATAAAGTTTCAGGGGTTCAATAAAATCGTTGGAAACATTGATACTGGTTAGTTTGGAGTCCAGATTAACTCACTCTATTCCACAGATATATTATTATTATTATTTATACATACATATAATTACTTTGATCCTTGGAGGCCTTTGTCCAGCAGTGGATGTCTTTCGGCTGAATATATAATGATGATAATTACTTTTTTTTATCTAAGTGACATAGTTTGACCCTTCAGCTGAAAATTGTTAAGATGTATAATGTATATGCTTTATAACTTGCTGAATATAGATTATTATGATTTATGGTTGCTACCAACATATTATTTTTAAACAAATGTTGTCTTGGGCCATAGTAATCTACTAACATACATAACTTGGATTGCAAAGACTCGCTGGTCGTCCATTTAATATTATAATAATATTACTGAATTATAATATTATAGCAGTATTTCTTGCTCTTGCTTACTCTGCCTACATTATGCACACACTAACCATACACTTAAATGTTAGATGGCTGATTAATTAATTTATTTCACAGTTTGGCAATAATTTACTCACTGGGTTTTCTTAAGGTTTCACTGCATAAAAATGCTCTATGCTTAACAATGGTAAGTAATGCATGGTTGTTATGTTGTTTAACAAGGTCTAAAATATGTGCAAAATCATTCAACTACTAGGTAGTATCTATCTAGTTACAAAAAGGTTTACAACACAATGGTCGGTCAGGCAACTATCGTGTTAATGGTACTGTGATGTCAAGGGCACTGATGTGATGGCCCATTGTTTAGTAATGTCAATGTAATTTTTTTTGAGTCAACTGATTGATTATATTTTTACATAAAATTTAATTTAAATTCATCATTCATTAAATTATTGTGATCAATGCTAATGTTGTAAGTATATTAAATTCAAGCAGGTATTATGAGTAATTTCAGTTAATTATCACTTATATCCATCAATTTTTATTTCATTCTTGTTTCATCAACTGTTCAATTAATATGTCCAGTCAATGTTTACAGCTACATCTTGATAAATTTGCCAAATTGTGGAGAAACACTACTTAAGTATTTTAGTGGTCTGTGTTGAGTGATATAATGCAGTTTTAATATTGATACTATAATTTTGAAATAGCTAGTCATAAAATTGTGCATGCATTTAACTTTCATGTAAATTAAGAAATTGTTATTTTTCAGGTGGTATCAGCACCAAAAGGTTCTGTTCATCGCTAGACCTGGGTAACTACTGCAATTATGTGCGACAGCCTGGAGACAAGCTGGAATACAGAACCTGCATATACACCTGCAGTAGTGATGGCTGCAATGCTGCAACTGGCTTGACTATATCCACTGTGGCGCTCTTCTTGATAAGCTTCCAGATTTTGAGGCATATGCGATTACCAAATATGGTCTAGTGTTTTGGAAGAGAATTGCTTTAGACAAGGATAATATGAACTGCCAAACACCGTATCAAGCTTCATTGTTTCAATTAAGTTTCATTATAGAGATGGTATTGTATTAGCAAGGTCTCAGCAATTATCTGCACAACGCCATCTAGTGAAACGTTTAATACGCAAATGTAACTTGGTACTGAGATTGGCACTTATCTTTGATTTTACTTATAATTTAGGAGTACATTTTAGTATTTTTAAAACAAAGTAAACCAAATAAAGTTTAATACTCTCCTAAATCAAAGTAAAAATGTAGACTTAGAAAACAATGTGCCTGTATTTGTGCCTAGTTTAGATTTGAGGATATTCGCGCAAAATATTAAAGACAAAGAGAGTGTCCATATTCCATAGAACCTTTAAATTCCGACTGGCTGCCTTTTAATCCTTTGGGATGCTTTTTTGACAAACACTGGAGAATATTAGATTAGGCAATGCACAGATGTATAAGTCTCAATGTCAGGATGTGTATAATAATACCTCAAGACTAGAATACAACCATTCCAATTAGAATAATAACTGAATACCGTCCATTTTTATGTAATATGTGTTGCGTCTATAACAAGATTATTTAATATATATTATTTAAATAGTTTGAATTTTAATATTACATTGACTGTAAAGCTACACTAGTAGTAGAATTTATAGAGAGCAATAAAATAGAATCTCACACTTTTTATTAGAAACTATATTTTGTATTGACTGAATAATTTCTCGAACCTTGAAATAAAAAGATTTGATAACAAATATTTGAGTTTCTTTACATTAATTTAGAAATAGTAGGGTATATTTTAGGGCTCGGTGTAGTAAAGATTAGGTTTTGTCAGTTAATATTAGTGACTCTGTATATTTGTTTACATCATTTATGGACCAAAAATCTAACGGATCTATAAAACCCGGCTAAAGAAAAAGAACCTGAATACTGTTCAAACATTTATTTGAAAATTTGTGCTACTCAAGCATGTTATAAAAATACATGATAATAAATATTAACACTGACTTAGCCAAGTATAAGTAATTAAACCAGCTAATGCACAATAATACTTTCATTATCACTTACCACATTAATTATGCCTTTTAGACCGAAATTGGAATGTAAATGTTTAGTACCATTTTTGAGTTTTAGGCTTGTTGAATAGGCGATTTACTATAGAAAATCCTATAAATCCAATGTTAAGCTAATAAACTGTATTATAACTTTTTTAAGTTATATTACGAGTGTCATTAGTACAAAAGTCTAAGGCGTATTTGGAAAATACTAGCACCTTATAATATAATGAAGATTACTTGCAAATCAGGTAACTTTACCATTCAGAATTATTTATGTAGATCTGTTTTCATGTCCATCGATACATATAAACCTTTCCAATACATTCCTAAGAAATTAAATGCCTTAAACAGGAATAATGTAAAATATTACACAACTACATAGAAAGCACATACACATAATTAAAAAATAACAGGTAACACTATGATCAAAATCAGACTCTTAAAACAATCACTAACAAAATGTCAACTTAACTTTAACACTTGGAATAAAATTTGTCATGTGCTACTTAAAAAGGTGCCTCTCATTTAAATGATCGTAACAAACCATAACTTCCCACCCTGATTTCAATTGCACATTATTTATAAACATAATAACTAATTATCAAACTATAAAATCACTAGTAAAAAATGTATGAAAATCATTAAGAGATAATGATAATAATAATTATTATCATTAAGAGATAGTATCAATAGATACAGTTACATCATATTTTTGTGGTAATTTTAAATTAGATTCGTCATGGGCATATTAAAAGCTTACACACAAAGTAGCAGTCCTAAAATTTTAAACATGATCATTTCATAATAATTTTGGCAAATTGACTGACTTTGTAACTTGATCTATTATTACGCTGATGTGTTCTAACTAGTTAACCTTCATTGTCGAGCGCCAGATACGTACTTTACCGCAATGCCGACGCTTCTGTAAACAGAACAGCCATCGGTGTTCGCGGCATCCAAATAAAACTATTGGACAACCATCGGCGTTTTCGACACTCGAGTTGCAAATTCCAGATTGGACGCCCATCGGCGTTCAGGGAAACCGAGATGAAACGTAGGTAGAAAACAAAATATTTCCTGTTTTAAAACCGATAATACCTCTTAATTTTAGACTGCTAAATATAGGCCTATATATATATATTAATTATATAGATAGGCCTATATTTAGCAGTATATACTACTACACTTATTATTTCATTCTTACTGAAGGCTCAATTAGGCTTATTTGCAAAATATTAACCACAGAACATTTCTACTGAAGAAATTCTTAGTTGAAATTGCCCTCACATCATCCGCGGCATTGTATTAAGGCCAACCAAAACGCCGATGGGCGTGCTCAGTAAAGAATGGGTTACTTAGTTATCAGTTTCATTGACCTAGTGGGAACACATCATAATACTGAGTGCAATGTTCTTAATTTCCGTTTTGGAAGCCGCCATCTTTAGCAAGAAAAGTGCACACAAAACTAGCTTTACTCTTAACATCTAACTACTGTGGCCATTGAGCACTTACTTTTTAAACTTGTGACAATATGACAAGACAATTTCATTGATACACTAAGCTTTATGGCTATTTGAGGGGTCATGACGTCATAAGTCAGTAAATGTAGCAAGGAGTACTTCCCAGTACTATACTGGTACTATAGAACTCGCATTTTTTGCATGCGATTGAACATGCTTAAGGATATTACAGTTTTAAAGAACGTACGGGAAGTATCACTAGCAAATAAATAGCAGCACGTTATGAGCAAAGTACAACACAGAGACACCGCACATTGTAAACTTGTACTTATTTCCATTTCTAACGTTGTCCTACAATATAAAAAAGTAGTCTTTAGAACAGATGGAATGATAGATCGATTAAAAAGTTGCTAATGAGATCTTTTATCGAAATGCTTGAGAATTCCTATCTATTGGTAGTAATTAGCAACGTGTCGACTTGTTGCGCCTTGTGGCGCCCACGAGCAAAAAACAGTTGTTTAAGCTAGCGTAAGTCACATTATTATCACACTCTAACCTTGTAAAAGGTTATCCTTCAACCAGTGGGCGCACCTTGAAGTCACAAGTCCATCCACTTCTAACTTCACGGTGTTGACCGAGCCTTCAAAAAGTTCTTAGACTGTTAGTGTCGACGGTCACTTAAGTTTACAGTGTGCGCTTGAAGCGACGAAGGGTACTGTGCTTAGGAAGCATCTCGCTGCATACGGGACTGTAGGGCGGCTATGGTTTGCTCTAATTCGCGCACTCGTTGTTGGCTGTTCTGGAGTTGCCGCTTCACGATACGCAGTTCTTCGCCTTGGCGGTTGAATGCGAGGCGTAACTGAAATATAGAAAACGTTGATAAGTATTTACTTGAATTTATACATAAACTTTGAGAAAACCTTCAATGACAGCAAGGGTTCCTAAAGAGTAACAATCTTATAGTGGACCAAATGATGAAAGACATAAGTTAGTTCTTTTTGTTTAAAGGTGCTGTAATAAAATAGGACTTGAATAGTCCCGTTTGTTTATATATATGTAGCAGGCATATGATCAAATCGCGCAGGATGTGAAAATTGCTACTCCATTTCATCAATTCCCTAAAAAAAATACAGTGATTTTATGAAATCGCTGAGTCGGTTTAGAGAAATGATATAATCGCCTAAAACGGTCATCTCGATTTGTCATTGCACTACTATTCTAGTGATTTGACAAAATCTCTAAACCACGCCAGTGAGTTGGCGAAATGAGCTTGTTAGGAATTAAATCGACCCAGGGATTTGATTTGATCAAATCACTGGATTTTTCCATGGAAGTGCTGAAATCGAGTATGTAGCCATTTTGACATCCTGCGTGAATACGTAAATTGAGTATATATCCCTTAGGGATTTGTTCAAATCTCAGTTCTTATCAATTTCCTCCGACATTGAGTCCGTGTACGATATTTCGCGATTTTGCTAAACTGGTTAATAAGTGTGCAAGAGACGAGTTTAGCCGAAGGGATTTCCGAACTACAACCAGACCGGTTTTCCTTAAACCGGTCTGGTTGTAGTTTAAAACGACTGGGAACCAATGCGGGCCTACCTCGTTCTCGGTGCTGAACACATCGCCCTGGTTGATCTGCTTG
The DNA here is from genome assembly GCA_905163555.1 of Notocelia uddmanniana. Classification (NCBI taxonomy): domain Eukaryota; kingdom Metazoa; phylum Arthropoda; class Insecta; order Lepidoptera; family Tortricidae; genus Notocelia; species Notocelia uddmanniana. Next base: position 12,459,344 of record LR991059.1, on the reverse strand, counting down.
TACAGCGGCACCGGCTCGGCCTCGCCGCTCTGTTTGCCGAACATCTTCTGCAGCTGGTGGAATTTCGTGTTTTGGTTGGCGCTCGTTTTCTGGGACTTCTCTATCACCTGTATCTGGAAGTAAAAGTAGACGTTTGCGTGTCGATCTCGAGGAAAAGGGACCTTATTGTCATTAGAACTTAGGCTATTGTTGCGCCGTGTATCGTCGTAATTGTATTAGCGCATCGTTGAAGTGGAACTGATGAGTAACCGAAGACACCATGGTATCCTTGAGAAATCGATGGAACTCCTTATATATTCTTAACTCCTTATTAATTAGTTCGCCTTTGTACAAACGTCTAAAATTAAGTTGATTTTTCTTTTATGTACTTGATTAGTCCAACAATAAAGTGTTTACTAACTACTACTACTATTATATTTGACACAATAATATCGGTCCGTATTTTTCTGTACTGACCATCGAATTTGCTATTCGAATGCAGCTTATGCGGTAAAGTGGAAAGCAGATGTGATTATAGCCACGTTTGTGACACAGTGACGAGCAAAATTAGAGTTGGTGTTACAGAACATTAGATAGTAGGCAGTTTAATGTTCTGTGGTTGGTGTCCTCATGGGTATTTATACCTAATAATCAATAGTTTATAAACTTTTTTAGAGACGAATAGCAGAATGTCAACTCGCTTACATTTGGAGCAGCCCAACTGGGCAGGTGCATCAGCTGTAAATACAACGAATCTACAAATTATAAATATTATAATATAATTTTTAAGAAAAAAAACCGACTTCAATGGGGGAGGCCGGTGAAAGATGATACTTAGATGGTACACTAGATTCCAAACAATAAATTAAAAATGGCTATAAGTATGTTTATAATGTGTTGGATATGGATCAGGGGGCACAAGCGATACACGGCAGTCAATACGGCGGCGCGGCCGTGGCGCTCGCTGCGGACGCGAGCTCGGACGGCGCGGACACCACGAGCGGACCCGCGGGCGGCGCCGGTGGTGACGGTGGCACATATACAGACTCAATACCGCTCCCGCTCGGGATCTCCTCTCCTCCCTGCTCTGTTCCGATATCTATTGCCCTTGGCACAATAAATGAGGGAGGTGCTCCTAAAACCGAAGACCTACGTCGCTTGTGACGTAGGTTAGCACTGTCCAATATTGGAATAGAGATATCCGAGCCCGATGTTTCCGTTGCAATCTTATTTTTTAATATTTGGTTTAAATGTCTTTTCACTGTTTCCTGCGTAATGTCGTCACGTATTAGGTATATTAACCTGCCTATACGTTTAATTATGCACCCCTTATTCCAGCAGAACTTATTTTTGTTAATATATGATTTAAATAACACTGTTTCATTCGGGGCAAAATGCGTTCTGTTGGTACCGCCGTAGTATTCAAGCTGCAAGCACTGTTTATTTTCGACATTTGAGACGTGTTCTGTGGGCGAGGGCGATGGTTGCGGCGTCAATAAATCTAGTCTAGTCCTCAGTTGCCTTCCGAAAACTAAGGCAGCCGGAGACTGCCCCGTTGTGCTATGGCGTGAGTTGCGGTAATCAAAAAGATATTTTAATAAATTATTTGACACGTTCTTATTACTACCTATAGCCAATATGGAACTCTTAATTCCTTTTTTAATAATCTTTGTATAGGACTCTGCTTGACCGTTGCTAACGGGATGGTAAACTGGCGAAGTAATGTGCGTAATGCCATTTGTGTTACAAAACGATTTAAATTGAGAAGATACAAATGATGTACCAATGTCACTAACTATGGTGTGGGGAATACCGAACCGCGACATGAAATCATACATTTTTTCAATAACCTTAATTGATGATATATTATTTTTCATGTCGTAACACTCGACCCACTTACTATAAGCATCTACAATAACAAGATAAGTGTGATCATTTACTGGACCTACGAAATCAATATGTATCCTCATAAAACAATGCGTTGGATATTTCCATCATGGTGACATAGGCGCGCGGGGCGGCGACGGCCGCAGCTGCGCGCATACCGCGCACGCGCCGATCAGCTGTTCAATCGTGGCATCTATACCAGGAAACGCCAAAATGCGAATTATGTAATTCGTTCACTATTTGACGCTGCAATGATCGCGGAATGACCAATTTGTGTCCACGCATTACGCATTACGCATTATCTCTGTAGCCTGTTCGCCGTTATTTCAGGTATACCTCGCTGTGGTCCGAAAATTGAGAGTAAAGGTTTGTGGTCGGTACGCAATATAAAAGGTTCTGAACGTGCATATAAATACTGGTGATATTTTTAACACCAAAAATTATCGCGGTGGCTTCCTTTTGGATCTGCGCGTAGTTTTTTTTCCGCAGAACTAAGCGTTCGCGAAGCGAATGAAATGGGGCGCTCTGAACCGTCTTCTCCTATCTGAGAAAGAATAGCACCTAGGCCTCGAGGCGAAGCGTCTACTGTGAGAATAAGTGTCGCTTTTGGATTAAAATGCGTTAACACTTGTTCTGAGGACAGACTTTCTTTTATCTTAATAAAAGCTGCATCATGCTCGTCAGTCCAAACCCATTTCATATCTTTTTTTAAAAGATTGTACAATGGGCTCAATATGGTGGACGCATGGGGAACAAAACTACGGTAGTAATTAGCTAATCCGAGGAACGATTGTAGTTGGCTCACATTAGTGGGCGCCGGTGACTCGAGAATCGCTTTAACCTTAGAACTCGATTTGCTAATACCGTGTTTGTTTATAACGTGGCCGAGATATGTTATGTCCTCCTGGAAAAAGGCACACTTATCTTTTTGTAGTGTAAGCCCCGAATCTTTAAATCTCTGCAACACCTCTCTAAGCCTTCTCTCGTGCTCGTCTTTGTTTCGTCCCGTTATCAGCACGTCGTCGAGGAAACATAACACACCATCTATGTCAGCGAGTATGCTGTTCAGCGCGCGCTGAAAGACTGCGGGGGAGCTGGATAACCCAAATATTAAACGGTTATACCTAAATAAGCCCCGACTTGTGTTTATACATGTGATGTTTTCGGGGTCCTCTATTGGAAATTGGTTATAAGCCATCGACATGTCCAATTTAGTGAATTGTTCTCCACCATGAAGTTTTGAAAAGAGCTCATCTACAGTAGGTAATGGATACTTATCAACCAATAACTGTTTGTTAATGGTCTGTGAGTAATCTGCACATATTCTAACTGAGCCATCTCGCTTTAATACGGGTACAATCGGGGAAGCGTACTCTGAGTGGTCTATCTGTTCCAGAATACCTAACTGTACTAACCGAGCTATTTCGTCATTAACTTTTTGTTGTAGTGCAAACGCTACCGGTCGGCTTTTGAAGAAAACCGGTCTAGCGTTGTCTTTTAGACATAATTTAATTTTATATTTATTAAAACAACCCAGTTTGCTTGAGAATATTTCTGCGTAATCAGACATAATTTTTTTAACGATTTCTGGATCTGATTTACCACAGTACTTAATAGGTGCGATTTCTAAATTAAAAATTGATAAGAAATCCCTGCCTAAAAGAGGGCTTCCACCATTCTGTATTACGTGAACATTTAGGGTTTCTGTGTGATTCTCATACGTGATTGGTAATTTTACTATACCCAGGCTTTTAATCACACTTCCTGTATACCCTATTAGGCGCTTATTGTTAGGCAACAACGGTACACCTTTGAAATGAGATTTATATGTTAAACTGGATATCGCCGTGACAGACGAACCACTATCAATTTCAAAACGCAACTTTAATCCATTGATAGCCACAACTTCGGTCATCGGAGCACCCTTAACGGAACGAATATTAAATAACTCACCGTCATCGTCCTCGCTCACTTCGCCCGACTCCATGTACTTAAAACTTTTACACATCCTACGCAGGTGACCCTTTTTATTACACTTTTGGCACTTGTACGACACGAATTTGCACTTATTCGATTGGTGATTAGAAGAACCACACACTTGACACTTAGCACGATCCGTTCCGGAACCCGAAGTATTGCCTATCTTAAATAGGCCGTCGGTATCCCGCGCCGGCGTTAACGGTGCTGCGGTCGTGCTGGCGGCGGCGCGAGCGCACCGCACGCCTTCAGCCAAGTCGATTGCCTTCGCTAAAGTGAGTTCGCTGGCATCCTGTGAAAATAGCTTCTCACGTTCTGGACCTGACGCCAATCCAATGACGAACTTGTCCAGTAGCGCATCTTGAATATGTCGAAAACTACAATGCGCTGCGAGCCCCCTCAGCCGCGCAGCCCACTGCGCGGGAGACTCGCCTGCCTGCTGTGACGCCGAATAAAAATGGAATCGTTCAGCAAAAACGCAGCGCTTTGGCGTGAAATGATCGTCCAGGATCTTAACCACGTCACTGTAGCTTTTCTCCTCCAACACGCCGGGTAAAGCGAGATTAGTCGCTAACTGATACGTATTCTCACTAAATGCGCTTAATAAGACTGCACGTCGCTTGACCTCCGCTTTGTCCGTCGACTCATCGATGTTGTTCGCGATGAACCACTGATTCAATCTGTTTTTATATATTGACCAGTCTTGCTGTTGGTGATCAAAATTAGCGAACAACCCCACTGTATTAGTGGACGTCATCGTCAAAAACTACGCGTGGATTATTTGGAACGTCGCGACTGTTGGATATGGATCAGGGGGCACAAGCGATACACGGCAGTCAATTACGAACTGATTTAATATCTCAGACGGTGGGCGCAGCCACCGTAAGCATGCACTTACAACTACCCTCTACATGCATATATAACATAATGGTAGAAGACTAAGTACCCTCAATTCCTCATGGAATCCTCCATCAAACTCAAGCTTGTCAAAAATGTGTCTTGAAAACCTAGCTTGCTTGATAAACATAACGAAGAGAAAAAATCGCCAAAAGTGAACTACGCGTCGTAGAAGAGTTCCGTTCTGATCATCATCAGCAGTTCCACTTCATAAAATGTCACTTTTGTGAATGAAAATGCTTGATTAGTACATGAAAAAACTTAAATCACTATTTGCGTGCCTTTCACATTTGAGGAGTTCCCTCGATTCCTAATGGATCCCATCATCAGAACTCGAGCATGACAAAAATTAATCGTGAAAATAGAACTTGCTTAACAAACACAGCTAGGAGGACAAATTGCCAAACGTGAACTTTTCGTCGTTAAAGAGTTCTGTTCTGATCATCATCAGCAGTTCCACTTCATCAAATGTCACATTTTTGTATGAAAATGCTCGATTTGTTGATAAAAACACAAAAATCACTATATGTCTGCCTTTAAGATTTGAGGATTTCCCTCAATTCCTCATGGATCCCATCATCAGAACTGCGTTTTGAGACAAACGGGACCAAGTTGGATATATATACGTACAATCAAAAAACGAATTTTCAAAATCGGGAAATGACGGAGTTATGGAAAAACAAACATTTATAAAAAACCGAATTTATAACCTCCTCTTTTCAAATCTTGAAGTAAAAAAAAAAGGGTCAGATGCGCTCTCGTGCAATCACAGGGAGTCGCAAACATTCATAAACTTAGACCGCGTTGCACTAGACCGTGTGTAATCGTAAGCTGTATTCGTTAAAATTTTAATGTATGGAAAGTTGAACAAGTTTCTATGGGATGACAGCTGCCGGCGCCATATTTAACGTTGATCAGTCTGCTACCGATAGCAAGCAGATAATTTAGGCTAGGTTGCACCAAACTGTCTGTAATTGTAAGCGGTGTTCCTTAAAATCTGATTGTATGGCAAGTGTGACAAGTTTCTATGGGATGACAGCTGCCCGCGCCATATTTAACGTTGATCGGTCTGTAATCGTCATGTAATCGCACGTTGGTGCAACTCACCCTTAGGGCCGGTTGCACCAACCTACGATTACAGGCCGGTCAACGTTAAATATGGCGCCGGCAGCTGTCATTCCATAGAAACTTGTCAAACTTTCCAACTCTCCATACATTCGAATTTTAACGAACACAGCTTACGATTACAGACGGTTTGGTGCAACCCAGCCTTAGTCTATGGATGGTCGCGCCGTTGTTAGTCTCAGTCGTAGTGTAAAAAAAGTGAAGTCCTCACCTGCACATCGTTGTCGGCGTGGTTGTCCTGCCAGGTGGCGAGCGGGCGGTAGTCGGGCGTGGTCTCTCGCGCGAGGAACGCGAACTTCTTGCGGTTGTTGGCGTCCTGCGGCTGCAGTGCCGGCGCGTCCTTGTTGCTCGTGCGCGGCTTGTGCGTCGATATTGTCACACCTGACGGCACAAAATATAAGTGACAATATTTATCTACATATTTGTGGTATTCAGTTGCAATCCTCCGAAATTTTTTACGAAAAAATGGAATAATGGCAAAGGTGGCGGACTTTTGTCATTATTCGATTTTTTTTCGTAAAATTCATTGTGATTTGTGTAATAAAGTTTAAATAAATAATAAAGGTGTTAAATGCAATTCCATTCGTGTGTATGTACAGTCGGCTGCAGAGAAACCTGACCCTTCCTGCATACAAACACTTGTATGCATTCACGTTTCTCTGCAGCTGACTGTACGTACAGGGTAAAATTGTGCTTATGCCTGAATACCAGTGGGTTTACAAGTAAAAGCCTCTTTTAGAAAGATACTTCCCAGAGTTCCCGGTGTGTTAGAACCTCTGTGAAATGGGGACACGATTGAAGCCGTAGTGTAAAGTCTGGTTATTATTCCCACCGAAAAAATGTAAACAAAATGGTGTTGCTGTTAACAAAAAAACATTTCCAGTAATGAGGAGATTTATAATGTTCAGTAATGAGGAGAGTTAATAGAAAAATACGTCTTATTACAATAAAGTACACTTTAATTATGAAAGTCGAATTAATTTTGATGACGCAAATATTCATTTTTACAAAAATCCTCCGTTAGGTTTATAAAAAAATATAAGACTGTTTTTATGTGCAGATTATTTTTTAGCACTGGTATCACTGCTGTGATACACCGGGGTTGTTCATCTGTGGGTCGCTTGCTATATTTTTTCACAATTCGAAGGGGTCTTTTATACAGTTATTTTTACTTATGATACTCGTGTGTCAGTATTGTCAGCAATAATCAGTATTGATTGGAGCATTCACACAGCAATAATTATCACGCGTTAGTTTTAAGTTGATATACTCTGTAATAGTCCAGGCGCGGATCCAGCCATCAAAAAAGGTTGTGGTCACAGCCACCCAAAAATCGGCCAAGTGTGAGTCTGAGTACGAACTCGCTCATGAACAATGAACGACTTTTGAATTTGATTATATCCTTTTTCCTACGCATCAGGACTTTGGCCTTAGGAATAGAATTAATCATCGCATACCATCAGGCGATTCGTCTGCTCGTTTACCTCCTGTCATAAAAAAAAATCGAGGATGTCAGACCCTTCGATTAAATTCCAATCAATATATATATATATTTCTTTTCTAGTAGCCAGTAAGAAAATAGACCCTAGACTGGTTAAATAGGTATCTTGACGCTGTCTCAGGAGTCGTAAGTATGACCAGCAAGTGAGATCTATTTTCTGTTCTGTTACGGTCAGTTTCGACCTTTCGTTGATAAGCAATTATGTATAGGTATGACCCGTGGGTATGACGTACTTCAGGCCTACTCGATCGACCACTTAAATTTATATTTAGATTTAACTAAAATGTTTATTATATTTTTCCAATCTACGAAAAAAAACTCCAATATTTTCTTCGAATATCTTTGTGACACTGTTCACGAGATACCTATACATTTTCCCAGAAAATTCTTAAATTTGTAGGTCAAAATCCTTTTTAGGGTTCCGTAGTCATCTAAGAATCCTTATAGTTTCGCCATGTCCTTCTGTCTGTCTGTCTGTATGTCCGTCTGTCTGTCCGAGGCTTTGCTCTGTGTTTGTTAGTGCTAGAAAATTGCAATTTGGTATGGATATATAAATCAATAAAACTGAGAAAGTCGTAAAATAAAATCACAAAAATAATTTTTAGGGTACCTCCCGTACCTCACGTGAAGTGGCGGTGATTTTTTTTGCTTCAACCCTATGGTGTGGGGTGTTGTTGGAAAGCTTTTTCAAAATGAATAAAGATCTTCATCAAACATTTTTTATTGTAAAGTGAATATTTTCGGAAATATTCACTCCAAAAGAAAAATAATATTGTGTCTCCCCTGTAACTTTTGAACTCCAAAAAATATGAACAAAATCATGAAAGTAAAGTTTAATAAAGACTTCCTACGAAAACTACAGCGGGCATGATCAGTTAAGCCTTTTTTGAGTTATCGTAAAAAGTCGTCCCTTCTTAGTAAAAGACGTATGAAACGCTGCGAAAGTATTCCCTTTTGCTTGTTATAGATTTTTTTAAAGTAAGGTCATTGGGAAACTACGGAACCCTACATTGAGCATGGCGCGACATGCTCTTGGCCGTTTTTTTAATCATTGTTTAATACTTAGTTTTTTTTTTTTGAAATTCTCGAAAATATTAGTATCTTATTAACATTTTTTTATGACTAGTCTCATCGTGGGTAAACGAAAAAAATCCGGGAGCTCTCCCTTACATCCGCACTCATATAATAGAAAAAGACAATGAAACTCTATCCAATTAAAAAATAAATATCTAAATATTCAGTCGAGATAGCATGAAATGGCCCATAAATATGTAGCTTATTATTGACCGAGTGAGCGAAGCGTCTCCGTTTCAGGTTTCGACAAAAATTCTTTCGTATGTCTGTCTGTCCGTCCGGCAGGTCGCATTTCGAAACTGATTCTCGTAAAATTTTGTAAGCAGGTTCGATAATTATATAGATTTTTTTGTCGAGTCAGTTTCTGCAAATTTTGAAATTTGAAAAAATATACAAAATTTTATCGTATGTATGTCCGGATGTTCTCCTCTACAGGTCGCATTTCTCTACCGATTCGCGTGAAATTTTGAAAGCAGGTTCAATAATTATATAGATTTTTTTGTCGGAGTCAGTTTTGGAAATTTTTATATTTGAAAAAAAAAATTTTTTTCGTATGTCTTTCCAGATGTTCTCCTCTACAGGTCGCATTTATCATGAAAAATGTTATAGGTATTTTTTTGTCAAGTCAGTTATTGGAAATTTAAAAAAATATTAAAAAAATATACAAAATGTTATCGTATTGTACGTCCGGATGTTCTCCTCTACAGGTCGCATTTCTCAACCGATTCTCGTGAAATTTTGTGAGCAGGTTCAATAATTATATAGATTTTTTTGTCGAGTCAACTTTTAGAGCTCACAGAGCCACTAGTTTAATTAGTGGGCTTTTATTACTAATTAGTGGGACTATATTAACTGCATAGCTGCGAGGCCTGCGAGAATAGCTGTAGGATTTAATTTAATAGATAGGTAGGTACTTAGTTATCTAATAGTAGAAGCCACAAAAACCTCCCCAAGAAAACAAACCAAAAATCCCTGCGCGAGTGTGCGCATCCAGCCAATAGTCATCTCGTTTTTCCAATACAAGTATTCATGTGCCAAAAAGAAACAGATAATATGTCGTCAAAAATATGACACAACGTGTCAGCATATCTCTTTCTTTGCTGCGTTTCGAATCACGCCCGATTCATGATTAGTGTTTTTTTATTTTATTTTATTAAGGCATAGCGTTTAATACCATCAGCCTATCGATCTCAATAGATTGTGAAAGTGTGACGTCACAAGTCTAATAGGTTTGTGGGCATGCCCATCGTGCCCACAACGGTGGATCCGCTCTTGTAATAGTCAAGAATACCTTGTAACTATGAGGCCCATTATACGCTTAGTATTATCGTAATACTGGTGTGTCAATATTATCGTGGTTTTCATAATTGTATGGATTTTGCTTCATTATTTAACAATATTCACGAAATATGGATTACTTAATAATAATAGCCGTGTAAAAGGCCCCTAGGTCTGTTACACGGTTATTATAATCACGCGATACGCTCAAATCACGATCCGTCTCACGTGAATATTGATGAATCATGACGCAAAATCCAAACAACTTTGAAAACCGCAATAATATTGACACCCCAGTATTGTGATAATAATTATCGGTAATAATTGCAAGAAACAGTGATATACAAATAAAATATTGGGCAAGTTATTTTAGTTTTAATTCGATCATAAAAAACCAGTAGCAATGGCGAAAATACACAAAATTTGACGGAGGGTGACAGATAATATCGTGATATAATCGCAACGCGCGAGTTTAAAAGGACAGTATTATTGAAGCGACTCCCCTTAGGTGTCGCGGATTTCAAAATATCCGGATGTCCTCCAATTATATCACGATACTGCAATATTCGTCAATACCCGTGCTTTAAGAACCCCTGATATGTCACTTTGACAATAACATAATTTTGTTTACATTTTTTCCGTGGGAATAATAACCAGACTTTACCACGGTCATTTATTATCAATATACCCCTGCCACATACTCGTCGAGTGGCACGGGAAGTAGCGCGGAAAGGCGGCAGAGACGTAATGTGGCAAGGTTACTCGTCATGCCCACGGTCCCCTTTTTTGGCGCGAGTCAAAGGGAGTAGTGCAGAGCGTCGCGATTAATTGTACGAGTAGAGCAGTGTGGCATACGTAAGGTTGATTTAGACGGAGACAATTTCGAGACGCCTAAAAAAGGCACCGTATAAACACATTCGGTGCCATTTTGTCGCGGCATGCCAGCGCAGGCACGGAAACACGCGCCTATTTTTTGGCGCCAGTGACCTCCGTCCGTCCGCATCTCTTTATGACTGGTATTGAAAAGGCACCGTGTACACGACTAGTCTGTCGGTTTGCTGGTCACTGGCGGCGAGATTATAATTTGTTTTTTATACTACGATGGTGGCAAACAAACTTCCGGCCCGCCTGATGGTAAGCAGACTCCGTAGCCTATGGACCCTTGCGACTCCAGAGGAATCACAAGTGCGTTGCAGACCCTTTATTAAGTTGGGGATGCGTTGTGTTGAGAGTGAGGGGACCCGCAGATTTAGGCGGCTGAAAATAGTCATTGTCTAAACGGTCTGAAGATGTACAGGCGCCGTAATTTAGACGTCTCAAAATAGTCTTCATCTAAATCAACCTTTAGATATGTCATCGACAATCGCTGGGCTCGGGAGATGAGACGCAAGCAACATACCAGTCTTCATGCTGATGAGCAGAGGCGGCGCGTTCATGCCGCTGAGCCAGTCGCGCGCCGACAGCGCGGGCAACGGCGCCGCCGTGTCGGGGTACAGGTCCTCCTGGAGTACCACAGCTTGTTAACATTGCCGCAGGAATTGTGGCGAGGAAAACAGCTAAGTCAGTGTTCACCTCATGCATTGTAGTATTCAAGAATACATTTGACATAGCGTTGCACCGGTCGTTCGAATCAGCACTAGTTTTAGTTTTAAAGGTTCTCACGGAAGATCAGCGCTGCGGGCTTCGCAGCATTTAATGCTGAGTCAGCGCCCATTCTACCACAACACATGGTTGTATTTTCTTTCTATGTCTTTGTATTTTCTCTCTTTTAGCTTAGCTTTAAGAATATGCATTTATGTGAGGTGTGGACTCGGGTATGTCCTAAAACTACGACGAAGACCACCGGGGGATGGACAGCAGCATTCCTGGAGTGCGGTGGAGATACTGCGATCGCCAACCCGCATGCCAAGCGTGGCGATTATGGCATATACCCCCCGTGAATTTGGGGGAGGCCTATGTCCAGCAGTGGGCGTCCTTTGGCTGATTTGGTGGTGGTAGTCGTGAGTTGTGGTTGAATAGTTTGTATTTATCTATCTATCTAAGTTAGGCGTCGATTCTGGACGAGCGACTAATACGCACGATAGACACTAATGCTGGCCATACACGATCGAGTTCACCGTCAAGTTTGCAATGCGATTGAATTGACAACATTTCAAATTTTCAAGTAGTATTAAATACCGTTAACTTGTTTACAAGAAACCCAAAACAAAATATTTTATAATTTTTAGCTTTGTTTTCAAGATATTCACAAAAACGTAAAAGTCTACCACCGTCTATATGACAAGGCTATAATATGTAATAGTCACAACGCACAAATTCGTAAATCCTTTAATAATTGAGCTTCTGTACGATTCTTTACGTTGGGACGCCTTACTCTCTTTTGGAATGAAGAACTTTAGAAATTGATTTTTTCATATAAAATTAGGATATTTTCGAGAATTTAAAAATGTGGTATTTCTTTTTTTATCCGGTATTCGATAATCGAATTTCGATATAATTTGATTAAAGTCCGCTTAAAAAAATTATGTTGTGTTATCAATGGGGTGCATCGGCTACTGATGAAAGTTGAACGTAGATTTCGCTAGCAGTCGGTACGGATTAATACAAATTATTATTTTTATTCTTAACTGCGTCTTCACAGTTGTCTCCGTATCTATATACGTACGTACGTAACTACTAATACATAGTTGCATACCTGGAAGCAGTCGGACTTGCGCGGGACGATCATGGCGATGGGCTCACAGAGTCCGCGGGAAGTGTGCAGTTTGTAGAAGCGGAATACTTCGCATAGCGCTGTGTTCACGCCGCGCTTCGGCATGAAGCCCAGTCCACGCTGGAATGGATAAAATAAAGTGTAGGTAACATCGTCATGGGCTTTCAGTCTATTACAGACTATATAAGCAGTGTTGTGTTAAGTAGGCAACAACATAGTAGACTGCACAACAAGTGCATAAAACAAGCCATTTTTACCCGTGACAATTTATCGATCCGAACCGCAGGCGAGGAATATTCCCAAATCAGAGCTGATATTTAATATTTTCATGGTGTGCCCATATTGGTTTGAGAACTTACTTGTGGATTTCCCGACAGGAACTGGTTGAGGAAGTGCACGTACGGAGCCTCATCGACAACTTCGTAGTAGCGTATGTTCCCATCACCCTTGCCCGCAAGGTATACCTGTCGATCGATAACCAAACGATGACATAATTTGATAAACATATTTTTATACAGCGTGTTTGGTAACAGGATGCAGACTTTCAGGGATGATAGAGGAGGTCATTTTAGATATTTTAGACAAAACTTGCTTTACTACAAAGTCTCTTAGTTTCCAAGATACGCACCATTTTATTTTGAAAATTGTATGTCTTCCATACTATCATACATTTGGAAAATGTTGAATTTTTTTAATGTTCCCTTTTTTCTGGCTTATCGTAATTTTTCAGTAGCTGTAGGAACTAAGGAACTTTTTGAAATCAATTGAATTGAGACTAACGACTTTTTACTGCCTGTATTCACGTTATTTAAATAAATGTTGGTCGCAGACCGCATACTGGCGGTCGCTGTAGCGCAAGAACTTCCTTATATAATATAAAACGTACCATGTTAGTATCATAGTCGTAATAGGGGAACACGACGCCCGAAGAGCTGTCAATGGTCTCGCAAGCGAGAGGCTTCTCCAAGTCATGTTGGTCCCAGACCGCGTACTGGCGGTCGCTGTAGCGCGAGAACCCAGTCGTCAGCACTTTGCCCGAGCTGCCGAGGAATGTGCACTTGGACGCTTTGGTGCCGAGATGGCAGGGGCCTTCCTGCGGAGTTAGGGAAAATCTTTCTAAATTAAAAAAGAACATGTATATGTAAATGAAGTCTGTTTGACTTCATTCATAATGGCAGTATTGCTGCGCATAAACCTCTATATGTCGGTTTGGAAATATCTGTGGTCTGTTGGCAGTCTATGACAAGTGAGAGTTGACAGGTCAAAGGTTTTACCGGCATGTAAAAGTGCAAGTAATCAAAGAATTGTACAATTAAGATTGAATAAGAAGAATAAGTGGAATAATAGCTTTAATGTTGTTTCTCTTTTCAGGTAAGATAGTTTTGTAATTTTATTCCATAAGAAATATTGTGTGCTACCTACACCTAAGTATTCATAAATAATAAGAAACCGTTCTCTTTTCAGAGCAACTCAATATAGTTTTATTTCACCACTTCAACATCCTACCACAAGTGTATAAAGTACACATTATAAAACAACATTTCCAGCTATTTCCTGGACAAAGATGGAGCGACTGAGATTTGAGTTTGTGGTAAAAGCAAGTAGTGAGGACCCCAAAAATAGTATAATTTGCGTAACCTCCATCACAGACGTTGATAAAAATGTCTTTGTTATTCCGGAACAATACCAACCAGTGAAATTGCATGATGGAATAATAAAAACACAAGCATTTCAGAGAGTGAAAAATACTCTACAACGGTGACATGACAAGAGGCAAGTGTGGATCTCAGTCACGCCTGAAATAACAAGTACCTATATAGATGAAGATGGCAATATGCAGTTCCAAGGATATTTGTTACAAGAATTGTCACCGAAGGCTCAACAACAGGCTCCGGCGGCTGGAATCTCTGAAGAAGCATTATCGAGAATCCTAGAAAATTTTGCGCAAATGAATAGTGATAAATCTAATACTCCATGCAAGGCAAATTTAAAGGAAAAATTTGGAATCGAGAAATTCACAAGGAAGACATCGAATGTATCACAGTGGATTATGACTTTTGAAGCGGAGTGTACCCGATTGGGAATAGAAGAGGACACAAAACGGATCGAAGTTCTAAGGCTGTTTTTAGAAGAATCCTGCCTGGACTGGTACAGTGCTATGCTTATAAAGCATACAGTTGCTTCGGAGTGGTCTCTGTGGAAAAAGAACTTCTGTGAAACTTATGCAGATAAGGGTTGGTCGCCAATCAGGTATGCAATGTTGTATAAGTACAGGCAGGGCTCGTTATTAGATTATGCTTTAAAGAAAGAAAGACTGCTTTTAGAGATTAATAAAAACATGGATAAACAAACTTTGATAGATTTGATCGCTACAGGGTTACCAAATTTTGTAACAGATAAAATTGAGAGGGATACTTTAAAAGTAACTGAAGATTTGTTTAGTCACATTAGGGGCTTAGAATGTTTAGTGGAGAGAAAGACTTGGGAAAAAAAGACTCTAGTGTTTGAAAATAAAATAAAAGAGAAAAATGTCAAGGAGCAGCCATGTAGAATTTGTGAAAAGGAAAATAAAGGCAAACGGTATCATCCCGAGTCCCTATGCTGGTTTAAAAATAAAAATAATGATAGACTTAAACGGGATCAAATAAGGAGTGTTAATAACTCAGAGTTAGAGACCGAGTTAAATGAAATGGACCAAAAAAACTAGTAATTCCGCCATTGATCAAGATTAAATTATTAATTAATGATACCTTGCAAGTATTAGGAGTTTACGATTCAGGATCTAATGTATCTTTGATAAATTCGAGATTATTGTCCTTGACAAATAACTCAAGCAATAACAAAATAAAAAGTGCGGGTTTGAAAACGATTAATGGCGTAAAAAAATCTATTGGGATGGTAAACCTAAAACTAAAAATATTGGAAATGGAAAAAGATGTGAGTGTGTTTGTAATAGATGAAGAAAATTTCGATTATGATTTCCTAATTGGATTAGATTGCATCGAAAAATTTTACTTAATTCAAAATGAAAAATTGGTGATTTCACAAAACATTCCCATCCTGACGACACAGGTAAAAGAAAAAATGACAAATCTTAAAAATGCTAATTTAATTCCTGGCTTCACAGGTAGCAAAATGGAAAAAAATAAAGTTTATGAAAATAAGGATGAGGGTATTTTGGAAAAAACAAAACAGGACTGTGAAATAAATTTTAATGAACACTTAGAAGTTGAAAACTTTGACATATCTGTAAATCACCTGGACCTCTATCAACAGTCAAAAATAGATGAACTGATTTGCAAATATTCATCACTTTTTGCAAAGGACAAGTATGATGTCGGCATGGTAAAGGACTATGAGGCTCATATTGATTTGATAGTTGATAAATATTGCAGTAAAAGACCATATAGGTGCACTATTGAGGATAGAAGGGAAATACAACAACAAATATCAATGTTGTTACAGAAAAACTTAATCGAAGAGTCTTATAGTCCTTTCGCAGCCCCGGTAACATTGGCATATAAGAAAGAGGAAGGAAAAAAATCAAGGTTATGTGTCGATTTTCGAGATTTAAATAAAATTGTAGTCCCTCAATCACAACCGTTCCCGTTGATCGAGGATTTAATACCTCTGTGAAGTTGGCCCCCCACTTTGGCCGTTTTTTTCGAAAAAATTTTTTTTGATAGTCTTTCGTTTGTAGTTGATTGTAGTGAAAAACATTTCGTTTGTAGTTGCGTGAAAAAAAAATTAGGGGACCCGGAAAAAACCCCAGCCCCCCACTTTCAAAAAACTTTACTTTACCCATCGATTCTCGATAAGAATCGTTTGTAGTTGATTGTAGTGAAAAGCATTTCGTTTGTAGTTGCGTGAAAAAAAAATTAGGGAGACATGAAAAAAACCCCAGCCCCCCACTTTTAAAAAACCTTACTTTAACCATCGATTCTCGATAAGAATCGTTTGTAGTTGATTGTAGTGAAAAGCATTTCGTTTGTAGTTGCGTGAAGAAAAAAATAGAAAGAGATGAAAAAAAACTCAGCCCCCCACTTTCAAAAAACATAACTTTATCAATTGAATCTGGTTTAGAATCGTTTGTAGTAGATTGTAGTGAAAAGCATTTCGTTTGTAGTTGCGAGGAAAAAAAATACGGGGGCATAAAAAAAACCTCGGGCCCCCCACATTAAAAACACTCGAGTTTATCGATTGAATCTCGTTCATAATCGTTTGTAGTTGATTGTAGTAAAAAACATTTCGTTTGTAGTAGCGTAAAAAAAAAATTAGGAGACCCGGAAAAACCTTAGCCCTCAAATAAAAAAAAACAATACTTTAACAAATAATACTCGTTCCGAATCGTTTGTAGTTGATTGTAGTGAAAAGCATTTCGTTTGTAGTTGCGTAGAAAAATAATTAGGGGACCCGGAAAAAAACTCCAGCCCCCTTCTTTAAAAAAAAAATACTTTAATGGTTTATTTACGTTCAGAATCGTTTGTAGTTGAATGTAGTGAAAATCATTTTGTTTGTAGTTGCGTAAAAAAATACTTGGAGGAACATTAAAAAACCAGAAACTAAAAGTAAAAATAATCTCTAGGTACTTGAAAATATTTTATTTTTTACTTTTTAGAGTTGAATATTGTTTATAGTGGTTTGTAGTTGATTGTAGTACTCTTATTTTCGTTTGTAGTAGCCTAAAATTGGAGATTAATAAATAAGAAGAAAAAAGTTACATAATCCGGGTACGAGGACATCAAAGTATTTCCAACTTGTGGAAATATTTACTTTTCCAGTCGAATATTGCTCAATGTCATTTGTAGTTGATTGTAGTTCTCTTATTTTCGTTTGTAGTAGCCCAGTTATAGCACTAACAGTTATTAAAGGAAAAAAGTTATGTTAATCCAGTCAAGAGAAAATTGAAGTACTTCCAACTTCTGAATATCTTTACTTTTACAGTCGAATTTTGTTCAGTGTCGTTTGTAGTTGTTTGTAGTTCTCTAATTTTCGTTTGTAGTAGCCTAAAATTGGCGATAAACAAAAAAGAAGAAAAAAGTTACGTAATCCGGCTATACGGACATCAAACTATTTCCTACTTGTGGAACTCTTTACTTTTACAGTCGAATATTGTTCAGTGTCGTTTGTAGTTGATTGTAGTTCTCTTATTTTCGTTTGTAGTAGCCTAAAATTGGCGATAAACAAAAAAGAAGAAAAAAGTTACGTAATCCGGCTATAAGGACATCAAACTATTTCCTACTTGTGGAACTCTTTACTTTTACAAACGAATATTGTGCAGTGTCGTTTGTAGTTGATTGTAGTTCTCTTATTTTCGTTTGTAGTAGCCTAATTATAGCACCGGCAGTAATTAAAGGAAAAAAGTCACGAGAAAATTGAAGTATTTCCAACTTGTGGAAATCTTTACTTTTACAGTCGAATATTGTTCACTGTCGTTTGTAGTTGATTGTAGTTCTCTTATTTTCGTTTGTAGTAGCCTAAAATTGGCGATAAACAAAAAAGAAGAAAAAAGTTACGTAATCCGGCTATTAGGACATCAAACTATTTCCTACTTGTGGAACTCTTTACTTTTACAAACGAATATTGTGCAGTGTCGTTTGTAGTTGATTGTAGTTCTCTTATTTTCGTTTGTAGTAGCCTAATTATAGCACCGGCAGTAATTAAAGGAAAAAAAGTCACGAGAAAATTGAAGTATTTCCAACTTGTGGAAATCTTTACTTTTACAGTCGAATATTGTTCACTGTCGTTTGTAGTTGATTGTAGTTCTCTTATTTTCGTTTGTAGTAGCCTAAAATTGGCGATAAACAAAAAAGAAGAAAAAAGTTACGTAATCCGGCTATTAGGACATCAAACTATTTCCTACTTGTGGAACTCTTTACTTTTACAAACGAATATTGTGCAGTGCCGTTTGTAGTTGATTGTAGTTCTCTTATTTTCGTTTGTAGTAGCCTAATTATAGCACTAGCAGTAATTAAAGGAAAAAAGTCACGAGAAAATTGAAGTATTTCCAACTAGTGGAAATCTTTACTTTTACAGTCGAATATTGTTCAGTGTCGTTTGTAGTTGATTGTAGTTCTCTTATTTTCGTTTGTAGTAGCCTAAAATAGGAGATAAACAAAAAATAAGAAAAAAGTTGCGTAATCCGGCTATGAGGAAATCAAAGTATTTCCAACTTGCAGAAATCTTTACTTTTACAGTCGAATATTGTTCAGTGCAGTTTGTAGTTGATTGTAGTTCTCTTATTTTCGTTTGTAGTAGCCTAAAATAGGCAATAAACAAAAAGGAAGAAAAAATTCACGTAATCCGGCTATGAGGACATCAAAGTTTTTCCAACTTGTAGAAATATTTACTTTTACAGTCGCATTTTATTCAGTGTCGTTTGTAGTTGATTGTAGTTCTCTTTTTTTCGTTTGTAGTAGCCTAATTATAGCACTAGCAGTAATTAAAGGAAAAAAGTTATGTTATTCGGTCACGAGAAAATCGAAGTATTTCGAACTTGTGGAAATCTTTACTTTTACAGTCGAATATTGTTCAGTGTCGTTTGTAGTTGATTGTAGTTCTCTTATTTTCGTTTGTAGTAGCCTAAAATAGGAGATAAACAAAAAAGAAGAAAAAAGTTACGTAATCCGGCTATGAGGACATCAAAGTATTTCCAACTTGCAGAAATCTTTACTTTTACAGTCGAATATTGTTCAGTGTATTTTGTAGTTGATTGTAGTTCTCTTATTTTCGTTTGTAGTAGCCTAAAATAGGCGATAAACAAAAAGGAAGAAAAAATTCACGTTATCCGGCTATGAGGACATCAAAGTATTTCCAACTTGCAGAAATCTTTACTTTTACAGTCGAATATTGTTCAGTGTAGTTTGTAGTTGATTGTAGTTCTCTTATTTTCGTTTGTAGTAGCCTAAAATAGGCGATAAACAAAAAGGAAGAAAAAATTCACGTTATCCGGCTATGAGGACATCAAAGTCTTTCCAACTTGTAGAAATATTTACTTTTACAGTCGCATTTTATTCAGTGTCGTTTGTAGTTGATTGTAGTTCTCTTATTTTCGTTTGTAGTAGCCTAATTATAGCACTAGCAGTAATTAACGGAAAAAAGTTATGTTATTCAGTCACGAGAAAATCGAAGTATTTCGAACTTGTGGAAATCTTTACTTTTACAGTCGAATATTGTTCAGTGTCGTTTGTAGTTGATTGTAGTTCTCTTATTTTCGTTTGTAGTAGCCTAAAATAGGAGATAAACAAAAAAGAAGAAAAAAGTTACGTAATTCGGCTATGAGGACATCAAAGTATTTCCAACTTGCAGAAATCTTTACTTTTACAGTCGAATATTGTTCAGTGGAGTTTGTAGTTGATTGTAGTTCTCTTATTTTCGTTTGTAGTAGCCTAAAATAGGCGATAAACAAAAAGGAAGAAAAAATTCACGTAATCCGGCTATGAGGACATCAAAGTTTTTCCAACTTGTAGAAATATTTACTTTTACAGTCGCATTTTATTCAGTGTCGTTTGTAGTTGATTGTAGTTCTCTTATTTTTGTTTGTAGTAGCCTAATTATAGCACTGGCAGTAATTAAAGGAAAAAAGTCACGAGAAAATTGAAGTATTTCCAACTTGTGGAAATCTTTACTTTTACAGTCGAATATTGTTCAGTGTCGTTTGTAGTTGATTGTAGTTCTCTTATTTTCGTTTGTAGTAGCCTAAAATAGAAGATAAACAAAAAAGATGAAAAAAGTTACGTAATCCGGCTATGAGGACATCAAAGTATTTCCAACTTGTAGAAATCTTTACTTTTACAGTCGAATTTTGTTCAGTGTCGTTTGTAGTTGATTGTAGTTCTCTTATTTTCGTTTGTAGTAGCCTAAAATAGGCGATAAACAAAAAGGAAGAAAAAATTCACGTAATCCGGCTATGAGGACATCAAAGTATTTCCAACTTGTAGAAATCTTTCTTTTTACAGCCGAATATTGTTCAGTGTCGTTTGTAGTTGATTGTAGTTTTCTTATTTTCGTTTGTAGTAGCCTAATTATAGCACTGGCAGTAATTAAAGGAAAAAAGTCACGAGAAATTGAAGTATTTTCAACTTGTGGAAATCTTTACTTTTACAGTCGAATATTGTTCAGTGTCGTTTGTAGTTGATTGTAGTTCTCTTATTTTCGTTTGTAGTAGCCTAAAATAGGCGATAAACAAAAAAGAAGAAAAAAGTTACGTAATCCGGCTATGAGGACATCAAAGTATTTCCAACTTGTAGAATTCTTTACTTTTACAGTCGAATTTTGTTCAGTGTCGTTTGTAGTTGATTGTAGTTCTCTTTTTTTCGTTTGTAGTAGCCTAATTATAGCACTACAGTAATTAAAGGAAAAAAGTCACGAGAAAATTGAAGTATTTCCAACTTGTGGAAATCTTTACTTTTACAGTCGAATATTGTTCAGTGTCGTTTGTAGGTGATTGTAGTTCTCTTATTTTCGTTTGTAGTAGCCTAAAATAGGCGATAAACAAAAAAGAAGAAAAAAGTCACGTAATCCAGCTATGAGGACATCAAAGTTTTTCCAAGTTGTAGAAATTTTTACTTTTACAGTCGAATATTGTTCAGTGTCGTTTGTAGTTGATTGTAGTTCTCTTATTTTCGTTTGTAGTAGCCTAAAATAGGCGATAAACAAAAAAGAAGAAAAAAGTCACGTAATCCAGCTATGAGGACATCAAAGTTTTTCCAAGTTGTAGAAATCTTTACTTTTACAGTCGAATTTTGTTCAGTGTCGTTTGTAGTTGATTGTAGTTCTCTTATTTTCGTTTGTAGTAGCCTAAAATAGGCGATAAATAAAAAGGAAGAAAAAATTCACGTAATCCGGCTATGAGGACATCAAAGTATTTCCAACTTGTAGAAATCTTTCTTTTTACAGCCGAATATTGTTCAGTGTCATTTGTAGTTGATTGTAGTTCTCTTATTTTCGTTTGTAGTTCGCTTGGTTTCGCTAAAAAATATATACCTACTGACTATTCATTTATTTGCAAAAAATGACGAGAAATAGTAATCGTAGCTGTAACTTTCGAAACTGCGAATTCCTTTATATTATTTTAGTAAACGAGCAGGTTTATACAATTTCAAACATAGGCTGATACAAACTAATGAATAATTGAAAGCATTTATATTTTATTTACCTATCTATCCCAGTCAAAAATGGATTAAAATAACAAAGATAGTTCGACGCTGCGAAAAAAAACCAACAAAGCATAATCGGAGTCCAAAACCACTAGCCGAAAAGTTTTTTCCAATAAGAGATGCCTAAACAAAAAAAAAACAGTTCACAGAGGTAACCAGAAAACAAAATAACACAGCCACGACGTTGTGTTTGAAATTAAATAAACAACCAAACCAAAACCCAGTAGAAAAGCGAATCGAATTCCAAATTACAAGCCAAATTATTTGTTTTCCCACAAAAATGACCCGTCCAAAAGAAGTGCACAGCGCGGAGGTAAATCGAAAACTGAAAGTAGCATGCGCACTGTTTCATTAAGTAAACTCCACAGACTAGTAAGGGTTCAGACCACGGCTGTTTATCTACGTAGAACGAAACGTGTATGATAGCGTCCATATTGTGTCAAAAGATTTTGACGACATACTGAGCTTTGATTGGCTACTGCCTACGTCAAACGCCAAAATAAAGTGACAAATAAAAATAAAATGGCGTCTCCTCGGAATTTCGTCTAGTCGTCTCTGAATATTTTTTTAATTTTTTCTAATGTTGTTATTTAAATTGGAGTATTAATAGTTTACTAAGCAGTAAACAAACGAAACAGTGTGTAGCTAATCGAAAATTCATCTGGAAGCGCGTATTAACCATTGTTTGGACAACAAATGGAAGATAGTGAAGTGCATCGTATGTGGCAAGGCATGCACGTTCTCATTTTGCAAAATGTACGAGTATTGTGGTTGTAAAACGTAGAACTCTGTGAAAGGACGAAGATATATCGTTTTCCCGGATAAGAGATGAGATACATTAAAAAATAAATCTGCTCATTAGTAAAATGTTTGTTTAATTTCATTTAACTAAGATATGGCTCAACATAGTTCACGGTATTTCAATTGAACACCAGGGCTGTGTTCCGAATCACGCTCACAGCGCTTTGAGCGCGCTCACGGTCGGACCGATTCACGCTCACAGCGCTTACACGAGATTTCGTGACGTCATTGATGACGTCATGGTCGGCGATCACGGTGCTCACACTCCTAGCCGTAAGCACCTTGAGCGCAAACGTCAAGTTGACGTTTGACACGTTATGACATCTCATTATAGGCGCGAAAAAACAAAACTTCACAGGTTATATTAGTTTATTTATTACTATAATATAATAATCACTAATTTCACTATCTCCTATGCTCTTCAATTTGGTCCTGGAACATGTCGTTCGGAAACTGCTTTCACAGGATTAGGGAATTGAACTAAACGGAAAACATAGGCTGATAGTGTTGACCCTATCAGCCTATGATTTCTACGCGTCTACGCAGACTTTGGTTTGCTATGCAAAAACCGAGAAAGGGTGGAAATGTCAGCGAGAATGTTGGATCAAGAAGCAGCGAAAGTGGGGCTCAGGATTAATCATGGAAGACGGAATATCTCCACATGCGTTTCAGAAACAGTCGTGCCAAACTAGAAGTCCTACTTGTAGGAGAAAGAAACCTCTTACAAGGGAGTGTCCAAATTAATATCTCGGATGCATTGTCACTGATACGCATGCTAGAGAGAAAAAAATTAACACCCGTATCCAGAGTGCCTACCGCGAACGGCTTTCGAAGTTTTCTCTCTCTGTCGCACTTACGTACGAACGTGCAAGTATGACAGAGAAGGAAAATTTCGTTTGCACTTCGCGGTAAGGGCCCAGAACACCTAACGCTGCTGTGTTGCTCTGCACACAGTGTTGGCGTCCAAGCTCCTTAGTAAACGATCTAAACTTCGGATATATAAGACCGCAATCCGCCCCATCTTAATGTATATGGGTGTGAGGCCTGGACGCTATTTAACAGTTAGCCTGTTAGAAGCAGAACGTAAGGTGTTCCAAAAAATCCTGGGACCAGTGAAAAGAGACGATGGGACTTGGGAGTTAGATGATACGTAAAAATGCCGAAATAGAAGAGCTGGTGGCCGAACCAAATGTTATGGGTTTGGTCACCTCGAGAAGATCGCCAGGTGAGAGCATACTTGAGCCGACCAACCGGACGGCGTCCTGTGGATCGCCCCAAGTATCGCTGCAAGGATTTGGTGGACGAGGACCTGTGTGAGCTTGGAGCCGGTGCAAGCTGGCGAAAAATAGCGCAGTACAGAAAAGTGGCGTGCTCTTGTCTACTACACAACAACTAATACTAATTTTTGGTCGTCGTGTCAGCCTAGTTTACTAACTAGTAAAGTAGTGGTAGTAGTAGTAGTAGTTTTATATTAGTTAGTTGCAGATTGCCATTAATTTCAATTTTCTGCAAATCAAAAACCCAGCCCAGGATTTCCGACTACGATTAATTGACGAACTCAAAATTCAAATTCAGTCGACGTTGACATGAACATGACAGTAAACACGCTCATGACTGGTCCGAAACAAAACACCACTTACGCGGCCTTGAGCGCGCTAACTGATTCGGACCGGCCGTTAGCACTGTATAAGTAAGCGTTGTGAGCGTTATAAGCGTGATTCGGAACACAGCCCAGGGGTGTTCAATTGGAAATTCCGTGAGCTTCTACACAAAGTTAAATTTAAATGAGCTATATATATATTTATTGTTGGATGTTCACAGTAAGTTCCATTGCCACAGTGCCATTAAATAATTAAAAAAAAGAAACGTCAAAAATCTACCAGCGGGTACAGATTAAATATAGTTGCTTACGGTCTATTTATTATTATTATTATATTTTCTTCGTGATGTTTTCTTCGTGTAATCGTAAATCTAAATTTGAACGTAAATTTAAAATGGATTTGGCTAGCCGCGTCTGCAGCGTTTTGTTTTTGTAGTTTTCAAGCGGTATCAGCCTAGCTAGCACGATAACTTATACCGTCACGTTATATGGGCGAAATGTATTAAAACGTCACATAATACGTAACGGTATAATCGTGCTAGCTAGGCTCGGACGTTAGAGGCGCTACCGCGAACCGAAAACGAAGTATCTGCCTCTCTCTCGCACATGTATATTCGAACGACAGAGAGGTAGATAGTTCATTTTTGGTTCGTGGTAAGACGTCAGGCGTCAACTGTAAAACGAATAGGGTATTTTAATATAAGAGAAATAAAATTCAAAATGTAATAAAAACCAGCCAAGTGCGTCGGAGTCGCACACTGAGGGTTCCGTACAACTAAAAAACAAATGTGATTTATCAATATATTGATATTTTTGGTAAAATATACTTCATAATAAACA
This sequence comes from Notocelia uddmanniana, assembly GCA_905163555.1. Classification (NCBI taxonomy): domain Eukaryota; kingdom Metazoa; phylum Arthropoda; class Insecta; order Lepidoptera; family Tortricidae; genus Notocelia; species Notocelia uddmanniana. The sequence goes on along the minus strand of LR991059.1, from coordinate 12,434,514 downwards.
TTATATATACATTAGGTGATAACCTAATTTCAAGTTCATAGGTCGATGGGAAGTTAAAAAATTATATGTGTGACAGACAACACACGGAATGTTCTTTGACTTTCTTCGACCGTCCGCCGGACCCCCCCCCCTTAGGGCTCGATGGTACCATGTTTATTCCTAGAGCCGGAAAGGAATCCCACGACCGCAATTGAGGCGATTGATCAGTGCGAATTTTTCCCCCTAATATACACGTACGGAAATGTAATTTTCACTCGTCCCGATTCTTGGCACTCGCCCTATACCATATAATGTACTCATTGCCCTATACCCAGTGGAATCGTCATTAAAATCGCAAAGCACGATATACTTCTGGTTTATAGTATGTAGTATGGATCAGTGAGGGTAGTGTTAACAGTCTAGATTGGCTGCATCGAATAATTTGAGCCCGCGGCCACGCGAGGAACTGCGAAATTTCGCAGCTTGTTCTAAAAGTCATAAACCGTGCGTTTTTCGACAGCAAAATCTGACCATCTTGGAAGGGCCATAGCTTTGTCCCTAAGCTGCACAGTTGGGCCGAATTGATGTAAATTTAATGAACTTAAAAAAAGTACTACCTACATTTTGCGATCGACAAACTTGTGAAAAAGTTTCGCAGTTTTTCGCGTGGTGCACAACAAGCTCAAGTTTTACGATGTTGCAAGATTGGATGGTCACTTTCCTTATTGATCCATATATCATATTAAATAAAAGCGGCCAAGTGCGGTTTGGGCGGCGCACTGTGGGGGGTTCTGTACCTGCTGCTACTGGTACTGGTTTAGAACCACTATCATATACTGTGAGTTAGCAGGGGTCGTATTTTTATAGGAAACTCACGGCACTTTAAGGGCGAGGCAGTTTTTCAGCGATACCTAACTTAGAAACTATTGGACCTGTCTTTTTCAAATCATTTTTCGGTGAAAGTATTTAATAAGAAAAAAATCATGGACAAGCTAATCCTCCTCTCCTCTCCGATCATATTCACTTAATCTATAAAACTGCTGAGAAACCTCATATTTATTTTTGAAGACCAATCGCCATTGATGTGCCACATGTTAACCTAGAATTTTTATTTTATTTTAAGTTACTTGTATGGAGTGCCCCCTTTTTATTTTTTAGTTTACTGCGTAGCGGCTTACAATCTTGTCTCTTTAATCCAAATTTTATTTCTTTGTTTTGTTGTGTGTAGTTTTGGATTAAAATGCCTATGAGATACGGACAGACAGACGGACTTGACGAAACTAGAACTACATCGTGCTTTTTGCTCGTGGCAAGATCTCTCAGGACTTATGAAGAACATATTTTCCGCACTTCTATCAAAATGTATGTAGGTACCTCATTGTCTTTCAATTTAAGTTTTTTGGGTTCCGTACTTCAAAAAGAAAAAAAATCGGAACCCTTACTACGCTTGTTTTTCACAGGCGTGATATAAAAAAAAGTACAGGATAGTGGTTTCACATGTGGAGTGGCAGTGGTGGGAATGGAGCCCTTCATTGTGCGTGGTCCGACACGCACTTGGCCGGCTTTTTGCTAAAGCAAAATTTCGCGCTCGCTACGCTCGCGCCTTCATTTATTATGTAATGTCCTGATGGCGCGTCCGCCCGTCCCCCCCCCCCTTAGAAGTTCTATATCTACGTGCCTGCTCGGACTAAAGTGCTACCAACCGAAAACTAAATATATACGCCTCTCTGTCGCACTTGCATATTCGAGCGCGGAGAGGGAAATACTTCGTTTTCAGATCGCGGTAGGCCCTCTGGTCTGACGGCTCCTATTCCTGGATGGTGCGCGTATCGGAATGTGAAATACCTTTGGCAAAACGGAACAAGTTGTTAAATAGCTTCCATTAATTGGAGAAAGTATTACCAACTGTTATTATTATCACGCGAAACACTGAATATTGAAGCAACATCCATAGGGGCCTGTTACATGGTTGTTATTATCACGCGATCACGGATCTATACCTAAACCGGATTGAGTACAAACTTTTATGAGCCAGTCAAACTTGAACCTTATTCTAGCGTAATACAGTTAATATCCTGTTATGACAGACAGACTAGAGAAAGCGGTCCGAGCGAGAGCAACCAACCGGAGGGCGGTGTCCCACTCGCACAACTTGCCAGTGTAAAAAAAAAATGTTGTGGTATTTTAGAATACTGAAAACAATTACTTGCTTGTACTAACTAGTACTGCATATTTATCAGGCATAATTTACATTTGACCTCATTCGTAATTGTATGAAATATCAACATTATTAACTGACTAAAACCTAGTATTGCAATAAATATAGTAATATTGTTCAAATATTAATTGGTATCCCCAACCTTAATGGTGTCAAATTTGAAATTATGAAAATAAGCGGCTGATGAAATTAGTTGAAAAAGTGAAAACATGTTGTGTAAAGGGTTGTAAAAGTGAAAGTTTTATTAATTGTGGAATATCATTTCACAGGTAAGGAACAATTTGTTATATTTTACGATAAAACGACAAGACAAATCTCAAACTGATTAGGGTGACTATGACTTGGGCTGGTTTTGCAGAAATATTCGTTATTAAGTGTTTAGTGAGAAAACCTTTTCTAAAGGTCAGTTGAAATTCAATCTTTTAACAATTTTGTTATCATTATGAGCTTTTGTTTAACTTGGACTGTATGTGATTAAACTGTGCAAGTACTTAAGTTGTCGTTCCAATTTTTTAACCATTTTACAGCTACTTTCCGGTATCCAATTGAGTTGAAATTTTGCATACTTATGTACAGTATGCTAATTTTCACGCATACTGTACATAAGTATGCTACATTTCAGCTCAATTGGATACCGGCAAGTTCGGTAACAGTTATATTGTATTGTTACCTACCGAACTCGTGTATCATGGCACCACCGTGCTGATCTGTTGATGGTGAATTAAAACTCGTCCTCGTCTTTTTTTAATTTACGCATGGCCCATCACGGGAGAACACATTTGTTAAGAGATTTGGAAAATAAAGTAGGGCTTAGGCAAAAATTACACAAGACTATATTGTTTAACAATGTATGGATAATTGGATACACAAACTTGTGATTAGCCAAAATAAATATTTCTTTGAAAAATATTCTTATTTTATTTACTACCTAATTTAGTTGAGATTTTCATTGTACATAGAACCTAATTAGAAATAATCCTCATATCCACAGATGTACTTGGTCACCCTAATTAAAACGAGATGCAATCCTCGAGTTTGGCTTCTCTGTCGGTCACACTTTTTCGTCACAGTACTCAATCCGGTTTAGGTATAGATCCGTGCACGCGATATACTCATATCACGATCCGTATCACGTGCAATGAATATTGAAGAAAAGTCCATACGATTTTGAAAACCACGGCAATATTGACACACCAGTATTGTGATAATATTAAGCGTTTAACAGACCCCATACAATTTTAAAAATCGCGATAATATTGACACATAATATTGAGTGTAAAGGGCACTTAAGAGAATTTGGCGGAGAATAGAGAGCTGCTACCGCGAAACGAAAACGAACGAACATCGTGTATTTCCCTCTGTGTCGCTCGATTTTGCAAGTTCGACAGAGAGGGAGATACACGAACTTCATTTGTTTTCGTTCGCGTTAGCAGCTCTGACTTCGCACCAAAAATACTGACTGGCACATCAATATTTAACAATTGCACATCTGAACTGAATTTTAATGAACGATTAGTATTTTAGCTATACAAATCAGTACTGATTAAGGTGTCAAATTTTTTATGTGCCTTTAAATACTACCCTTATAAAAATGCTTAGGATTAACTTGCAAAGATACTAGCCTTTGCCCGTGACGTCGTCAGCGTAATCTTTTACTCCCTGTTCCATATTGGCTATGTGCGAAGTAGGTGGTGGGGGTAAGCAAGGCGATCGTAGCGCACACCATGGCAGAAATGTGCACTTACCGGGGACCACTGTGAAATTTACTTTCACGTTTTCTATTGGTTTCTTAACGGTTTCCTACGATTCGTTTCGTTTGTATCTATTTATTTATTCTCTTATTTATTTCAGTATAATTTCCAATACGGGGTCTTTCTCGTTTGTTAAAGTAAATAAAATATTCATGTGTCATTATTTGACATCTCTGAGTTTTGACATGGTCTCGGGACCTTTGACGTTTGACGTTTCAGACGTGCACATAGCCAATACAGACTATATTTCTATACGAAGTTGCATCATAATCCGTTGTTGTAATGTTTTTATTTTATACATTTTTGTACACTATTTCTTTCGTCGTTTGCATAACTGTCACGAATAAATGTTTACTTTATTTCTTTCTTATTTATTTCACCCGAGCGAAGCCGGGCTTTAATCTAGTATTAAAAAAAATGGCGAGGATGACAGATGACAGCCAGCGAGTCCAGCGACTTGATGTTGACGTAACGGAACTGCATAAAATGTTATTATTGTTGTAAAAATTATTAAACTATTGTACTAAGAAGAAGAAATCCTGGGTTTTAAAAATCTCTCAAATTCACAAAAGGAACTATGGAGATAAGTAACTACGTGCCGAAGAAATCTGCGTGTCATCTACTTATCAAATATCAATTTTACTGGATTAAAAAGTCTGACTTAGAGAAGTTTGGAACTTAAAAGGTAAAGTTAAAACTAAGGGTATATTATAACGTGAGTTAAGTGCATAATATATTGTACAGATACAGACACAACATATATAGTATTAGTATGTACATATAGTACAATAAGAGATTTTTGAAATACAAACATTACAAGATCGTTTTTCTGTTGTAAAACAGGAATGATAACATGATTTTAGGATGTAAGTATGTCGTAAGGTCGTAACTGTTGGAACTGGTGAAAATACAATGAATCGACTACCTACATAGGAGATATGAGTTATATTCTTTTAAGTTATGTACTTAACTAGTTATTTTATTTGTTGTTGATGAGTAACAAGAGAATGCAATAATTTCTATTAGTGCTATTCGAGGAGACTAAAGTACTTTATAACTACCATATATTTACTGAAACTGGAACATCATATATTTAGTGGAATTGAATGTCTTAGTAATAAAATTACGAACTGAATTAAGTGTTTTACAGTATATTAATGAAAAATACTTGAGTCAGGGACTATGGTCCATTAATTGGGTTGTGTGTATATTTCAGAATTATAATCAGATAATATGCTTAAGCATGGTCGTCGGCCGCCTTTGCCAAGGAGACCAAGAACAGGTTCGCGATTTATGTGATGCACTTGAGGGCGAAACTAAGTCAGTGACCGCGGAAGCGGTCAGAACGGCGTTTTGGCGAGTTGTTGAGGAGGAGAGATACCGGCGTGAGCGATGGTGGTTTCAGAGGAGCCAGCATGAGCAATTAAGGTTGAAGCAGCACCATGACAAAAAAACACCGTCATCAGCACGAAGCCAGCACGAGCGTGCGACCGCTGCATCTGGGCGGCGTGATCGTAAGATACAACATCTAGCCTAACAAGGCTATGTTCAGCTTTAATTCAGGTACTTAAGTTGGTTGACAAGTTGTATGCACCATCAATCAAATGTGACATTCGTGACTGACTGGGCACTCAAGCCTAAATTCATACAGTAGGTAATAGACAGCTGAATCTTGTGTCATGAGTGTCATGACTGCAGTAAAATAGATAATCTGATTTCTATATCAGATGCATAACTGTGAGATACTTATTTAATAAATTGATATAAATACATAACACACATCTGAGTTATTTGAACCCAAGTCAGTTTAAAGGAATAACATGTGTAAAAATATTATAAAACTGTACTCCTAAGCCTGAAACTCTGAATTATTTTAAATAATGTGTGTTAAGTCCAGTTTATAAAGTCAGACATCAAAACTGATTATATATAGTCACTATCAACTGATGTCAGTTTATAGAAACAAAATTTACAAAATAAAGTCCACTTTGAGTACAGCATACACAGTTAAATAATTAGTAAATTACAATTATGCCTACTACTGCAGGTAACACTATCTAATTTACCTTCACTAAGAACCAATTTTGTAAATTATTTAATGAAAAACAATGCTTGCAAAAAATAACAACAGTATTAGCATCATCATCACATTCCTAAGAATATATCTTAACTTTAATTGTTTTACCAGAGTCTGACCTTAATGTAAAGAGTCCAAATACAACAAGGAATTCTCAACAATCTGAAACTAGAGACTTAGATTATACTAATTTATGAAAAAAGAAGCACTGTATAAAAATAAAGTCTGACAAGTTGACAGATTCCACGCATATACTAGTAATACCCGTAAGAGTAAAAGTCTGCTCTTGGCAAAAAAAAAAGAAGAGCTCAATATGTCATAAACGGAACCCGTAACTGATAATCAAATTTTCATGATTGTGATATTTGTGATATAATATGCAGCATATGCTATATCTTAGTATTGACAGAGATACTGAGCAGTTTTCTTAATAAGAGGGAACAATTAAAAATAATATTACAGTCCGTTGTTTACTATATATAGTGGTGAGTGAAAGTCTGTCTAAACACGACAGTCTGGAGATGTGTGCGTGTAATAACATGAGGAATTTAAACACGCCAGTCTGGAGACGGGTGTGTGTAGTAAGTAACATCACATAATAAGTGATAGTACATAGTAACATGTAGTATTTATACTCGCCAGTGTGGGGACGTGTGCGTGTATAGTAACATGTTGTATTTAGACACGCCAGTCTGGAGACGGGTGTGTGTAGTAACCATAGAATTAGGATGTACGAGAACAACAAATTCAAAAATTACGCTTTACCAAAAATAAATGCATATATGTGTGAGTGAAATAGTGCTGTACTATGGCAACACAAAAATTATCGAAATCGATTATTTTGTACCGAATCCTAATAAATATTTTTCTGTGGTGCCGCACATAGCCGATTGCGATCATTGCGTTTCACAAAAGTGTGCATTTAATATTTTTTCCCGATAGTAGGTATATGTTAAAACTCTGAATATACACATAAGTATTTTATTTTAATATTGAATTATTGGATGCTATTGAAAATTAAAAGTCAGCTGACAATAATATTGTCCTGTTTTTATTTTTATTACTCATATAATATCTATGTAGATTAAAGTAAAAATGTATTCATTCGAGAGAATTGTCTCGACGAGTGTAGCAATAAGATGTAAAATAAACTATTTTTAGAGTATGAGTTTCTATAACGTAGTATCGGGAAAAAATATAATTTATAGGTATAAAAAATACCAACTCCAATTTTGTACTTCGCTATGCCACAATTTGTGGTTTCCGTGAGCCAATGCTTGGTTACACCTACAGAAAATACCGAAATCGACATATGCGTGCCTATAAAATTCGAGGAGTTCCCTCGATTCCTCCCAGATCGCATCGTCAGACCTTCACCAAATTTATATGAGAAAATGCCGGGGTACCTGCTTTGAAAGAAAAAAAGTATTATCAAAATCGGCTAACGTGGTCAAGAGTTATCGGGAGACATAAAAAAACAAGTAAACTTGCAGACGAACTGAGAACCTCCTTCCTTCTATTGAAGTCAGTTAATAAAATGCATACCTCAGGAAAACTTAATATTTGATAACTGTGGGAAGCCCCTACTTTCCAATGACAGTAATATCCAAACCTTAGCAACTATGAAATACAGCTTTGATTTGCTTGTTTCGTAACAGGGAAATACAAAATGCCTCGGGGAATCACCATTCATGTTTTGTACATTTTCTTGCTATATTTAGGTAAAAAAAGTGTTGCAAACCTAAAATCTCCTACAATTTAAGTTAGATGTTCTAAAATTGTGTAAATCGGGAGATTTTACCCAAAAATCGTTTTATCGTTATTTATTTATCAAAATCGGGAGTTCTACCGATAAATCGGTAACTTTTACATCACTGGTCGAGTCTGACAGAGCGCGAGGCGTTGCTGCTTACATGTACTAGTGGTACATAGGTGAGGTGACCGTCAGTATATATAATGTACTCTTTGGTCGCCCTATAATCTCCATCTAGAGGGGGTTATCTATGATATAAGCAGTGTCAAGTAGGCAGACAACGTCTTTCGTGGAGTATTTTTATTACCGACTTCAATAGAAGAAAGGAGGTACTCAGCTCGTCTGCATGTTTGCTTGTTCCTTCTTTTTTTTTTAGTTATTTTTTATGTATGTATGTTCCCCGATAACTCGACAACGTTGGCCGATTTTTATAATTCTTTTTTGTGTCAAAGCAGGTATCCCGACATTGGTCCAATATAAATTTGGTGAAGTTCTGATGATGGGATCTAGGAGGAATCGAGGGAACTCCTCGAATTTGATAGGCACGTATTTGCAGATTTCAATATTCTCTATAGGTAACCAAGCATTGGCTCACGGAAACCACAAATTACAAATTTGGAGTCGGTTTTTTTACAGCCCGTGCAGTCGGCGGGCCAGACAGGTAGCCAGTCTGGAGGCAAGCACGTGACGTGTTTGTATATTTTAAGGCACGGCTGCCTGGAGGCAAGTACATGTATATGTTTATTTAAGGCACGGCCGTCTGGAGACGAGCACGTGTATATGTATATTTTAAGGCACGTGTGCCTACCCGGCTAGTATGATAGCTTATACCGTCACGTTATATGGCCATAATGTACTGAAACGTCGCATAAAACGTGACGGTATAAGCTATCATACTAGCCGCTCTGGAGGCAAGTACGGTTGGTGGCTAGGCTAAGCTATCAATTTTGTATTCGAGTTCAACATTGAAAAGGAACTTTAATGTATTTAGATAAACATGATTATTTATACTACCTAGTGTTAAAATGTAGTATCAATTGTAAAACTATTAAAATTGTATAAAACCTTTTTGATAGCTATCTCGAATGTATTGGCGTCATTTTAAATATTCAAAAAATGACGAGGATGACAGAAGACAGCCAGCGATTTGACAATGACGTAACAGAACCAAATAAAATGTTATGACGTCGTATTGTTGTAATAAACTAAGAAGAGATCCTGGGTTTTATTAGAGAGAAATCTCTCACTTGGTTAAATAACTTGGTTAAAATCTTTCGTTATTTCCATCTTTATCGCAGTTGCTTATTGGAGTTTAAATAAGCAACTGCGATATAGATGATGATAACGAAAGATTTTAACCAAGTTACTACTTTTGACAAAGAAGAAATATATGAACTTCGATCTCCGGATGTTTGAGGCAGACCCCCTGAAAACCGTCACTCACAGGTGACACAGATTTACTTCAAATTGAACATGTTACCCTGTGAGGTTAATCATAGTAAGAGAACTACAAACCACACAAAACAAAATTCGACTGTAAAAGTAAAGAGTTCCACAAGTAGGAAATACTTTCATGTCCTCATAGCCGGACTACGAAATTTTTTTTTTTTAATGCTTATCGCCAATTTAAGGCTACTACAAACGAAAATAAGAGAACTACAATCAACTACAAACGACACTGAACAATATTCGACTGTAAAAGTAAATATTTCCACAAGTTGGAAATACTTCAATTTTCTCGTGACTTTTTTCCTTTAATTACTGCTAGTGCTATAATTAGGCTACTACAAACGAAAAAAAGAGAACTACAATCAACTACAAACGACACTGAACAATATTCGGCTGTAAAAAGAAAGATTTCTACAAGTTGGAAATACTTTGATGTCCTCATAGCCGGATTACGTGAATTTTTTCTTCCTTTTTGTTTATCGCCTATTTTAGGCTACTACAAACGAAAATAAGAGAACTACAATCAACTACAAACTACACTGAACAATATTCGACTGTAAAAGTAAAGATTTCTGCAAGTTGGAAATACTTAGATGTCCTCATAGCCGGATTACGTAACTTTTTTCTTCTTTTTCGTTTATCTCCTATTTTAGGCTACTACAAACGAAAATAAGAGAACTACAATCAACTACAAACGACACTGAACAATATTCGGCTGTAAAAAGAAAGATTTCTACAAGTTGGAAATACTTTGATGTCCTCATAGCCGGATTACGTGAATTTTTTCTTCCTTTTTGTTTATCGCCTATTTTAGGCTACTACAAACGAAAATAAGAGAACTACAATCAACTACAAACGACACTGAACAAAATTCGACTGTAAAAGTAAAGATTTCTACAAGTTGGAAATACTTTGATGTCCTCATAGCCGGATTACGTAACTTTTTTCATCTTTTTTGTTTATCTTCTATTTTAGGCTACTACAAACGAAAATAAGAGAACTACAATCAACTACAAACGACACTGAACAATATTCGACTGTAAAAGTAAAGATTTCCACAAGTTGGAAATACTTCAATTTTCTCGTGACTTTTTTCCTTTAATTACTGCCAGCGCTATAATTAGGCTACTACAAACGAAAATAAGAGAACTACAATCAACTACAAACGACACTGAATAAAATGCGCCTGTAAAAGTAAATATTTCTGCAAGTTGGAAAAACTTTGATGTCCTCATAGCCGGATTACGTGAATTTTTTCTTCCTTTTTGTTTATCGCCTATTTTAGGCTACTACAAACGAAAATAAGAGAACTACAATCAACTACAAACTACACTGAACAATATTCGACTGTAAAAGTAAAGATTTCTGCAAGTTGGAAATACTTTGATGTCCTCATAGCCGGATTACGTAACTTTTTTCTTCTTTTTTGTTTATCTCCTATTTTAGGCTACTACAAACGAAAATAAGAGAACTACAATCAACTACAAACGACACTGAACAATATTCGACTGTAAAAGTAAAGATTTCCACAAGTTCGAAATACTTCGATTTTCTCGTGACTGAATAACATAACTTTTTTCCTTTAATTACTGCTAGTGCTATAATTAGGCTACTACAAACGAAAATAAGAGAACTACAATCAACTACAAACGACACTGAATAAAATGCGACTGTAAAAGTAAATATTTCTACAAGTTGGAAAAACTTTGATGTCCTCATAGCCGGATTACGTGAATTTTTTCTTCCTTTTTGTTTATCGCCTATTTTAGGCTACTACAAACGAAAATAAGAGAACTACAATCAACTACAAACTACACTGAACAATATTCGACTGTAAAAGTAAAGATTTCTGCAAGTTGGAAATACTTTGATGTCCGCATAGCCGGATTACGTAACTTTTTTCTTATTTTTTGTTTATCTCCTATTTTAGGCTACTACAAACGAAAATAAGATACTACAATCAACTACAAACGACACTGAACAATATTCGACTGTAAAAGTAAAGATTTCCACTAGTTGGAAATACTTCAATTTTCTCGTGACTTTTTTCCTTTAATTACTGCTAGTGCTATAATTAGGCTACTATAAACGAAAATAAGAGAACTACAATCAACTACAAACGGCACTGCACAATATTCGTTTGTAAAAGTAAAGAGTTCCACAAGTAGGAAATAGTTTGATGTCCTAATAGCCGGATTACGTAACTTTTTTCTTCTTTTTTGTTTATCGCCAATTTTAGGCTACTACAAACGAAAATAAGAGAACTACAATCAACTACAAACGACAGTGAACAATATTCGACTGTAAAAGTAAAGATTTCCACAAGTTGGAAATACTTTAATTTTCTCGTGACTTTTTTCCTTTAATTACTGCCAGTGCTATAATTAGGCTACTACAAACGAAAATAAGAGAACTACAAACGACACTGCACAATATTCGTTTGTAAAAGTAAAGAGTTCCACAAGTAGGAAATAGTTTGATGTCCTCATAGCCGGATTACGTGACTTCTTTCTTCCTTTTTGTTTATCGCCTATTTTAGGCTACTACAAACGAAAATAAGAGAACTACAACCAACTACAAACGACACTGAACAATATTCGACTGTAAAACTAAAGATTTCCACAAGTTGGAAATACTTCAATTTTCTCGTGACTTTTTTCCTTTAATTAGTGCTAGTGCTATAATTAGGCTACTACAAACGAAAATAAGAGAACTACAATCAACTACAAAATAAACTGAACAATATTCGACAGTAAAAGTAAAGATTTCCACAAGTTGGAAATACTTCGATTTTCTAGTGACTTTTTTCCTTTAATTACTGTTATTGCTATAATTAGGCTACTACAAACGAAAATAAGAGAACTACAATCAACTGTAAACGACACTGAACAATATTCGACTGTAAAAGTAAAGAGTTCCACAAGTAGGAAATACTTTGTTGTCCTCATAGCCGGATTACGTAACTTTTTTCTTCTTTTTTGTTTCTTGCGTATTTTAGGCTACTACAAACGAAAATAAGAGAACTACAAACGACACTGAACAAAATTCGACTGTAAAAGTAAAGATTTCTACAAGTTGGAAATACTTTGATGTCCTCATAGCCGGATTACGTAACTTTTTTCATCTTTTATGTTTATCTCCTATTTTAGGCTACTACAAACGAAAATAAGAGAACTACAATCAACTACAAACGACACTGAACAATATTCGACTGTAAAAGTAAAGATTTCCACAAGTTGGAAATACTTCAATTTTCTCGTGACTTTTTTCCTTTAATTACTGCCAGTGCTATAATTAGGCTACTACAAACGAAAAAAAGAGAACTACAATCAACGACAAACGACACTGAACAATATTCGGCTGTAAAAAGAAAGATTTCTACAAGTTGGAAATACTTTGATGTCCTCATAGCCGGATTACGTGAATTTTTTCTTCCTTTTTGTTTACCGCCTATTTAAGGCTACTACAAACGAAAGTAAGAGAACTACAATCAACTACAAACGACACTGAACAAAATTCGACTGTAAAAGTAAAGATTTCTACAAGTTGGAAATACTTTGATGTCCTCATAGCCGGATTACGTAACTTTTTTGTTCTTTTTTGTTTATCGCCTATTTTAGGCTACTACAAACGAAAATAAGAGAACTACAATCAACTACAAACGACACTGAACAAAATTCGACTGTAAAAGTAAAGATTTCTACAACTTGGAAATACTTTGATGTCCTCATAGCTGGATTACGTGACTTTTTCTTCTTTTTTGTTTATCGCCTATTTTAGGCTACTACAAACGAAAATAAGAGAACTACAATCACCTACAAACGACACTGAACAATATTCGACTGTAAAAGTAAAGATTTCCACAAGTTGGAAATACTTCAATTTTCTCGTGACTTTTTTCCTTTAATTACTGCTAGTGCTATAATTTGGCTTCTACAAACGAAAAAAGAGAACTACAATCAACTACAAACGACACTGAACAATATTCGGCTGTAAAAAGAAAGATTTCTACAAGTTGGAAATACTTTGATGTCCTCATAGCCGGATTACGTGATTTTTTTCTTCCTTTTTGTTTATCGCCTATTTTAGGCTACTACAAACGAAAATAAGAGAACTACAATCAACTACAAACGACACTGAACAAAATTCGACTGTAAAAGTAAAGATTTCTACAACTTGGAAATACTTTGATGTCCGCATAGCCGGATTACGTAACTTTTTTCTTCTCTTTTGTTTATCGCCTATTTTAGGCTACTACAAACGAAAATTAGAGAACTACAATCAACTACAAACGACACTGAACAATATTCGACTGTAAAAGTAAAGATTTCCACAAGTTGGAAATACTTCAATTTTCTCGTGACTTTTTTTCTTTAATTACTGCCAGTGCTATAATTAGGCTACTACAAACGAAAATAAGAAAACTACAATCAACTACAAACGACACTGAACAATATTCGGCTGTAAAAAGAAAGATTTCTACAAGTTGGAAATACTTTGATGTCCTCATAGCCGGATTACGTGAATTTTTTCTTCTTTTTTGTTTATCGCCTATTTTAGGCTACTACAAACAAAAATAAGAGAACTACAATCAACTGCAAACGACACTGAACAAAATTCGACTGTAAAAGTAAAGATTTCTACAAGTTGGAAATACTTTGATGTCCTCATAGCCGGATTACGTAACATTTTTCATCTTTTTTGTTTATCTTCTATTTTAGGCTACTACAAACGAAAATAAGAGAACTACAATTAACTACAAACGACTCTCAACAAACGAAAATAAGAGAACTACAATCAACTACAAACGACACTGAACAATATTCGACTGTAAAAGTAAAGATTTCCACAAGTTGGAAATACTTCAATTTTCTCGTGACTTTTTTCCTTTATGCTATAATTAGGCTACTACAAACGAAAATAAGAAAACTACAATCAACTACAAACGACACTGAACAATATTCGGCTGTAAAAAGAAAGATTTCTACAAGTTGGAAATACTTTGATGTCCTCATAGCCGGATTACGTGAATTTTTTCTTCCTTTTTGTTTATCGCCTATTTTAGGCTACTACAAACGAAAATAAGAGAACTACAATCAACTACAAACGACACTGAACAAAATTCGACTGTAAAAGTAAAGATTTCTACAAGTTGGAAATACTTTGATGTCCTCATAGCCGGATTACGTAACTTTTTTCATCTTTTTTGTTTATCTTCTATTTTAGGCTACTACAAACGAAAATAAGAGAACTACAATCAACTACAAACGACACTGAACAATATTCGACTGTAAAAGAAAATTTTTCCACAAGTTGGAAATACTTCAATTTTCTCGTGACTTTTTTCCTTTAATTACTGCCAGCGCTATAATTAGGCTACTACAAACGAAAATAAGAGAACTACAATCAACTACAAACGACACTGAATAAAATGCGACTGTAAAAGTAAATATTTCTACAAGTTGGAAAAACTTTGATGTCCTCATAGCCGGATTACGTGAATTTTTTCTTCCTTTTTGTTTACCGCCTATTTTAGGCTACTACAAACGAAAATAAGAGAACTACAATCAACTACAAACTACACTGAACAATATTCGACTGTAAAAGTAAAGATTTCTGCAAGTTGGAAATACTTTGATGTCCTCATAGCCGGATTACGTAACTTTTTTCTTATTTTTTGTTTATCTCCTATTTTAGGCTACTACAAACGAAAATAAGAGAACTACAATCAACTCCAAACGACACTGAACAATATTCGACTGTAAAAGTAAAGATTTCCACTAGTTGGAAATACTTCAATTTTCTCGTGACTTTTTTCCTTTAATTACTGCTAGTGCTATAATTAGGCTACTACAAACGAAAATAAGAGAACTACAATCAACTACAAACGGCACTGCACAATATTCGTTTGTAAAAGTAAAGAGTTCCACAAGTAGGAAATAGTTTGATGTCCTAATAGCCGGATTACGTAACTTTTTTCTTCTTTTTTGTTTATCGCCAATTTTAGGCTACTACAAACGAAAATAAGAGAACTACAATCAACTACAAACGACACTGAACAATATTCGACTGTAAAAGTAAAGATTTCCACAAGTTGGAAATACTTTAATTTTCTCGTGACTTTTTTCCTTTAATTACTGCCAGTGCTATAATTAGGCTACTACAAACGAAAATAAGAGAACTACAATCAACTACAAACGACACTGCACAATATTCGTTTGTAAAAGTAAAGAGTTCCACAAGTAGGAAATAGTTTGATGTCCTCATAGCCGGATTACGTGACTTCTTTCTTCCTTTTTGTTTATCGCCTATTTTAGGCTACTACAAACGAAAATAAGAGAACTACAATCAACTACACACGGCACTGCACAATATTCGTTTGTAAAAGTAAAGAGTTCCACAAGTAGGAAATAGTTTGATGTCCTCATAGCCGGATTACGTAACTTTTTTCTTCTTTTTTGTTTATCGCCAATTTTAGGCTACTACAAACGAAAATAAGAGAACTACAATCAACTACAAACGACACTGAACAATATTCGACTGTAAAAGTAAAGAGTTCCACAAGTAGGAAATAGTTTGATGTCCGTATAGCCGGATTACGTAACTTTTTTCTTCTTTTTTGTTTATCGCCAATTTTAGGCTACTACAAACGAAAATTAGAGAACTACAAACAACTACAAACGACACTGAACAAAATTCGACTGTAAAAGTAAAGATTTTCAGAAGTTGGAAGTTCTTCAATTTTCTCTTGACTGGATTTTCCTTTTATAACTGTTAGTGCTATAACTGGGCTACTACAAACGAAAATAAGAGAACTACAAATGACATTGAGCAATATTCGACTGGAAAAGTAAATATTTCCACAAGTTGGAAATACTTTGATGTCCTCGTACCCGGATTATGTAACTTTTTTCTTCTTATTTATTAATCTCCAATTTTAGGCTACTACAAACGAAAATAAGAGTACTACAATCAACTACAAACCACTATAAACAATATTCAACTCTAAAAAGTAAAAAATAAAATATTTTCAAGTACCTAGAGATTATTTTTACTTTTAGTTTCTGGTTTTTTAATGTTCCTCCAAGTATTTTTTTACGCAACTACAAACAAAATGATTTTCACTACATTCAACTACAAACGATTCTGAACGTAAATAAACCATTAAAGTATTTTTTTTTTAAAGTGGGGGGCTGGAGTTTTTTTCCGGGTCCCCTAATTATTTTTCTACGCAACTACAAACGAAATGCTTTTCACTACAATCAACTACAAACGATTCGGAACGAGTATTATTTGTTAAAGTATTGTTTTTTTTTATTTGAGGGCTAAGGTTTTTCCGGGTCTCCTATTTTTTTTTTTACGCTACTACAAACGAAATGTTTTTTACTACAATCAACTACAAACGATTATGAACGAGATTCAATCGATAAACTCGAGTGTTTTTAATGTGGGGGGCCCGAGGTTTTTTTTATGCCCCCGTATTTTTTTTCCTCGCAACTACAAACGAAATGCTTTTCACTACAATCTACTACAAACGATTCTTATCGAGAATCGATGGTTAAAGTAAGGTTTTTTAAAAGTGGGGGGCTGGGGTTTTTTTCATGTCTCCCTAATTTTTTTTTCACGCAACTACAAACGAAATGCTTTTCACTACAATCAACTACAAACGATTCTTATCGAGAATCGATGGGTAAAGTAAAGTTTTTTGAAAGTGGGGGGCTGGGGTTTTTTCCGGGTCCCCTAATTTTTTTTTCACGCAACTACAAACGAAATGTTTTTCACTACAATCAACTACAAACGAAAGACTATCAAAAAAAAAATTTTCGAAAAATAACGGCCAAAGTGGGGGGCCAACTTCACAGAGGTGGATTTAATGATCAAAACAAGAAATTGTAGGTTTTTTTCCACACTGGACATAAACTCTGCGTTCTGGTCGATCCCACTAAAAATTGAAGACAGGAAAAAGGTAGCGTTTGTTACTCAGGAGGGCCACTTTCAGTGGACTTGTTTACCGTTTGGTCTAAAAACCTCGCCTGCAATTTTTCAGAGGATATTAAGCGGTATCATCAGAAAACATGGACTGTCAGATTTTACGGTAAATTATATAGACGATATTTTAGTATTTTCGCAAACTTTCGCAGACCATATGAAACATTTATCGTTATTATTGGAAGCGATCTTAAAGGAGGGATTTAGACTAAAGTTCTCGAAATGTAGCTTTGCTCAGGACTCTGTAAAATATTTGGGCCACATCATAAGAAATAACACAATTACTCCATTAAAAGACAACTTGATTGCTATAAAAGAATTCCCTGTACCAAAGACACAGAAAAATGTCCGCCAGTTCTTAGGTAAAATAAATTTCTATGGAAAATATATCCCGAATAGTTCGATAATATTAGATCCTTTACACAACTTATTAAGGAAAGGACAAAGATTTGATTGGTCAGATAAATGCCAGGAGTCATTTGAGACGACAAAAAAACTACTGTGTCTAAAACCTATTTTGGCAATATTTGATCCGAACCTACCAATACACATTTATACAGACGCAAGTATTCAAGGGATAGGCGCGATCTTGAAACAGCCACAGAATAATGGCGAAGAGAAACCTTGTGCTTACTTTTCAAGGAAATTAAATAATGCTCAAAAAAAGAAAAAGGCCATATACGAGGGTGGTTAGATAAGTAACTTGTTTCGGATACCGATAGATGGCGTTAGTGTAATCTATGTAACTATTCACAAAGATTATTTAATCAAGATAATTTATCTGTGGCCAAATGTCATTTTTGGCGGGAATTTTAGATTTGACAGTAGTTTAAACAAAAGTGATCGGAGTAGCGCGGCAAAATGGAGAAAATAGGAATTCGTGGTGTAATTCAGTTCTTTTTTTTGGAAGGTAAAACTGCAAAAGAAATCCATGAAAGGATTTTACCTACATTGGGTAGCTCGTGTCCTTCCTATGAGACAGTTCGACTTTGGGTGAATGAGTTCAAGCGAGGCAGGACAAGCATTGATGATGCACCTCGTCCTGGAGCCCCAAAAACGGCGGTTGTACCCGAAATAGTCGATAAAATCCATGATTTGGTTTTAACCGACAGAAGATTGAAGGTACGCGAATTAGCTGAAGCCACAAACATCTCTTCTGAGCGGGTGCATTTTATTTTGCACAACGAACTGCACATGAAAAAGCTGTGTGCAAGGTGGGTGCCGCGGCTGCTCACTCCAGAACAAATGCGTGTTCGTATGCGAACATCTGCGGATAATCTCCAGGTCTTTGAAAGAAATCCAACAGACTTTATTCGCCGTTTTGTGACAATGGATGAAACCTGGATTCATCACTATATTCCGGAGACGAAACAACAGTCCAGACAATGGGTTGGTCGTGGTGAGCCAACTCCAAAGAAAGCCAAGGTCATTCCATCAGCTGGAAAAGTGATGGCATCCGTTTTTTGGGATGCAAAGGGGATTCTCTTAATTGATTACCTTGCGAAGGGAAAAACCATTACTGGGGCATACTATGCATCACTGTTGGACCAATTGCATGCGGCGATAGCCGAGAAACGGCCAGGTTTGGCAAGAAAGAAAGTAATGTTTCACCATGACAACGCACCGGTGCATTCAAGTCGTGTCGCTGCACAAAAATTGTCGGAATTACGGTTTGAACTCCTTCCTCACCCCGCTTATTCCCCGGATTTGGCCCCGTCGGACTATCACCTATTCCCCAAACTCAAAATCTTTTTATCGGGGAAAAAGTTTAACTCCAACGAAGATGTGATACAGGAGGTAAACGCGTATTTCGAGGACCTCGAAGAAACGCATTTTCGTGAAGGCATCGAGAAGTTGCAGAAACGTTGGGGCAAGTGCGTCGAGCTTCGAGGGGACTATGTCGAAAAATAAAATATATACAATCGCTCAAAATTTTTTTTTTCATATCAAACCAAGTTACTTCTCAAACCACCCTCGTATCTCGAGTGTTTGGCAATCAAAGAAGCCGTTAAATATTGGCAATATTGGCTCCTAGGTAAAACATTTACGGTTTTCTCTGATCACAAACCGTTAGAAAAAATGAATATAAAAGCTAGAACAGATGAGGAATTAGGAGACCTGGCATACTACTTATCTCAATTTAATTTTAAAGTCATCTATTCTCCAGGAAAGTATAACGTGGAGGCAGACTCTTTAAGTAGGAATCCTGTATTAAACCCGAGTGACAGCCAAGAAGAGAATCTAAAATGTGTGAACTTAATTACACTCAATGATATACAAAATGATCAGGAAAATAACGAAGATATAAACCAAAATAGGGATAAATTACTGCTAAAAGATACACTTTATTACAAAAAAAATGGTAAAAAAGAAAAAATTGTAATTTCGGAGGAATTTAGTAAGAAACTTATAAAAAACATACACGATTATTACTGTCATTTAGGATCACAACAAATAGAAAGCAAAATTAAGCCATTCTATACTGCGAAAAATTTAACAAGTAACATTAAAAAGATCTGTGACAACTGTGAAATCTGCATTAAAAATAAATCAAGGGGAAAATATAAGTTTGGTTTAATGTCACACCTAGGTCCTGCAACTTGCCCATTTGAGATAATGTCTATAGATACCATAGGAGGTTTTGGAGGTACACGTTCTACAAAAACGTATCTACATTTACTTGTAGATCACTTTACTAGATATGCTTATATTTCGACCTCTAAAACTCAAAGTTCTGATGACTTTATAAAGCTTGTAAAAAACGTGACTATTAAGGGAAATAAAATTGGTATTATTTTCTCGGATCAGTATCCGGGTATAAATTCGAGGGATTTTAAAAACTTTCTAGATAAAGAGAATATACCAATCATATTCACTGCAGTCAATGCTCCATTTTCCAATGGTCTCAATGAGAGATTAAATCAAACATTGGTTAACAAAATAAGGTGTAAAATAAATGAGAGGAAAGATAAATTGGCTTGGACTACCATTGCTCATGAGTGCACTCAAAAGTATAATGAAACAGAACACACAGTGACAGGATTTTCTCCAAAATATTTGCTAGAAGGAAAAGCATCTGATATATTACCAAATGAATTGAAACAGGAAAAAACATATAGTGAGTTAATGCAAGATCGAAAAATAGCGTTAGAAAACTCTATAAAGTCACACAATAGTAATAAAAAACGGTTTGATAAAAACAGGAAAGAGTGCGAGATCAAAGTAGGAGAATTAGTTTACGTGGAAAATGGAAATCGCCTAAACAGAAAAAAATTACACGAATTAAAAATTGGTCCATATAAAGTATTAGAGAAAATATCAAACTCGATTTATAGAATAGATACAGGACATAAGAAATCTGAATCAAATTTGTTTCACATCACAAAACTTGTCCCTTTACTGAAACTTGTGTGAAGTTATATATTAAATATTTAATTAACCACACAGATCGAGGGGGGAGATGTAAATGAAGTCTGTTTGACTTCATTCATAATGGCAGTATTGCTGCGCATAAACCTCTATATGTCGGTTTGGAAATATCTGTGGTCTGTTGGCAGTCTATGACAAGTGAGAGTTGACAGGTCAAAGGTTTTACCGGCATGTAAAAGTGCAAGTAATCAAAGAATTGTACAATTAAGATTGAATAAGAAGAATAAGTGGAATAATAGCTTTAATGTTGTTTCTCTTTTCAGGTAAGATAGTTTTGTAATTTTATTCCATAAGAAATATTGTGTGCTACCTACACCTAAGTATTCATAAATAATAAGAAACCGTTCTCTTTTCAGAGCAACTCAATATAGTTTTATTTCACCACTTCAACATCCTACCACAAGTGTATAAAGTACACATTATATATATATAACATTTTATACTTTCGCGTTAATATACGGGGTTGCTTGTCAGTCAATGGGCCCGGGAATGTCCTAAAACTACGACCAAGACCACCGTGGGATGGGCAGGAGCATCCCTGGAGTGTGGCGGAGATACTTACGAAACAACTTACGTTTTACTTCTGGAGAAGGTACAAAAAGCTTTCTTGCGTTTTATGTACAAAAAAATGTATGGATACTACCCATTCCTGTACCCAACCAAATTTTTGCTTGGTAGCTTGGGCTTTAACTCCCTGGAAGTAAGACGTAATTTTTCGCTTCTTACGACTACGTGCATTATCTTGCGCGGCGAGTCGGACTGTATAGAATTAGTGGAGCCATTGGTCCGACTGTTTGTACCATCACTGACAAAATTCGAGTTCCGGCCCCGTGATCGATATCTGCTTGTGGCACCGACGTCACGAACTGTGTCACGCAAACAATCCCCGTTGGTCCGCGCTTTGCACCTCCTGAACCTTCTCCTTGCATCAGCACCTGAGTGTGATGTGTTTGCTAGCAGATGGGCAGTAGTGCGTGATGAATGTCAGAGGTTCTGTGAGAGGATGGATGTGCGTGTCTCGTCAGTCTGATTTATAAGATAGGAGTTTTTATTGTTCTTTTTTGCTTATTGTTTTTTCATCTTTAAATATTGTAATTTCACAGTGCTTTAGTTTTTCTGTAATGCTGTGTAATTAAATGTAATAATAAATAAATAAATACTGGGATCGGCAACCCGCATGCCAGGCGTGGCTATTATGGCATTTACCCCCCATGAAATTTGGGGAGGCCTATGTCCAGCAGTATCTATGTCCTTCGGCTGATATGGTGTTGGTCACCACCAAGACTCCATTCATTGTCCATTGACTGACCACCGTCAGTCAATGGACAATGACAGGTTTTTATTTCATTATCAAATGCTGTCGCAACAAGATTTCGTTTGATATAGAACAGTTACAAGTATAGAACTAAATTATTTCTAGAGTGTACACCTGAAAAGAGCATGGTTTTTACTATAAATCACGAGTCTTGATCCAAAAGTTTGTTGCAATCTATGTAAATATTATGTGTATGAGCATTATCCCTCTGAAGAGATTGCGCTGCTCTTTCAGTCTAGGATTTCTACGAAACTTGATCAGAAGCTTCTTGTCCTGGCTGTTTTGTGGCCAGCAACGAGCCGTTGGTTGAATGACAGTAGATCACGTCAGTGATAGTCGATCCCTGTCACCGCCCGTCACTAACACTACACTCACAGAGAGCACGATCCCGCTTCGCGGCTCGATGACGCGCAACTTCTTGTCCTTGCTGGTTGTGGCCAGCAGCGAACCGTCACGGTTGAATGACATGCAGTAGATCACGTCAGTGTGACAATCGATCACTTTAACTGCCTCGCCTTTGCCCACGTCCCACACGAAGATCTGAAAATAAATGAGAGAAAAAAATTAAGCGCCTTATTACAGTGGCATATCGATTTGCTTAGCACAACGCGGTGTGTCTTAATGTGAGACTATTTATATACAGCGAACAGTCAGCCAAGAAAGTGGCTAACATTTTTAAAACTTGCACCTTATCCCATTGTAATAAGGCGAAAAGTGAAAATATATCCTTGACGTCGACTGTACACCCTGTCGATAATATTAAATGGGTTAGTCAACCAATTTTTTGTTGTTATTCTGTTTCGTTAGTAGGGAGAACATTTTTCAGAGTTAAAAAAAAAAGTTATAACATGGACTTCAAACATGCTTTGAATACGCCCCATTTAAAATGGGGTTAAAAATGACAAATTAATCCTATATTATAATTTTGAAGTGATTCAGGGGTCGTAACCATGGCAACTTGCGACAGAATAAGTTGATTCACCCAGATAATAGAGTTGAAAAATGGCAGCGCACTTTTATGGCTGACTGTACAATGAAATGCTTGACCGCGCTGACTGAAGGCTAAAGAACTTTAGAACAATATAGTTTATCTCGCATATGATACAATATTAAGGCCATGCTCAACAGAAGAGGCATGGAAGGCAATGGCTTCCTTTTCTGTGACTCGACTAATCACATCGAAAGCGACAACGGAGGTTTTTGTAACTTATTTGCGTGTATTAATACGTTTTCCCACGATTCGCTTATCTAGCAGCTAGAGTAACATAGATGAAATAAATGAAATTTATTCTGCAAGTAGGCCGCAATGGCACTTTTACAAGTCAAAATCTACTAGCGATTCTGAAAAAGAAGACCACTGCCGGAAGGAAAGGCCGACAGTAATTTTCTCACAAAATACGCTTATTAAAAAGATAATACTTAACGTGATATAATAAAAATAACTTATATAATCTTAATGCTATTTAGGTCTCTCAATTGGGCCATAATAATAATAATCGTATGGCATTTATTTTCGGACCGTGAGATTATCGAGAAGACAAGTAAGGATTGCCAGTTTGGGCCATGCATTTCTGTCTGTTAGATAGTCCTCAACCCTATAAGCCAATGACATCAACGATTTTTTGAGTATTTTTTACAGGCGGAAAGCAGAAGATAGTCTACTGAGTCCGTGAAAAATACTCAATTTTCCGAAGCCGCTAAGACATTCATCAATCAAATCAGTAACGAAAACTTCGCAATAATCGTTTTATTGACGTGATAACGTCTTTAAAATCGTTTTAGTCGGGTGACATGTTCAGAAACTTGTGTCACACCAAAACCTCACGAGCGCGATCGCAGGTATAAGTGAAGTGCAAGTGAAGTAAGACGTTATCACGTAAACATCTCGATCGTAAACCTACTTTACAAACAACCAATTTTTTTATAGGTAACTGTATCCCAAACGGTTATGCACCTAATACTCTAACTGAGATATACCGTGATACATCATAAACTAAACGACTATCGCCCCATGCCGTCACGCGTGATTGTTGATTTGATCGTCGAGAACATTTCTAGACCGAATTAATTGTTGTTAATCATTACGCTTGTTTAATTGGTCTCAGCTATGGAGGAGCGGTCCCCCTTATTCATAAACGTTTACTGTCTTATGCTTAGTTGTTAAAATGGGTTTTGTCTGTTCTACTATAAACTTAATTGTTTGTGACTGACGATGTACAGTCAGCATCATAAGTAGCTACGCATATGAAGGGGTCAAAAGCTCTTATTCCCTTGTAATAAAGACTTGAACTTTTCAAATGCTTTGCTATTTTTGGGCGTTTTATATTTTTTTGTTTTTTTTACATTGCAGTTTTTTTTGTTTTTTTTTCTAACATGTTTGAGAAAAGTAATATACAATCCTCGGCCGGAACAGGGATTGCAGGACTCGTTTTATCCGGCCTCGTCTACGACTCGGCCGTTTATCCCAAACTCCTCCAGTAATCCCTTACTTCACGGCCTCTGCAGTAATGTACTATTTCTCAAACATGCGCCTAAATGTATGCAATTGCATTAATGTCACGAAAAGAGGACTTGAAGTTACCTGTTTATGGCTCCCTACATTACTTCTTGGCCGGCGGCCAAGAAGTATAATGTATGGAGAATGTATGAAACTAACATTATTGTCCGCTGCTCTAACTTTTTAAATTTGCTTACTAAAATCAACTGATAAGGAAATATTACATAGAGCAAACCGCCACGATTTTGTATATATATTTTTAATTTGTTATGTAAATTGGTATTTTTTTAGGTTTTTCCGGATTTTTATCGTTCCTGTATTCTTGTATTTTGTTGTTTTTTTTTTCGAATTTGTCGAGTATTCATGTATTTTTTTAGTATTTTCGTGTTATTTTGTAGGGGTTTTTGTGTTTTTTGATGTTTTTGGACATTTTAAAAGTTTTTCGTATTTTTTGACATTTTGTTTGTTTTTCCATGTTTTTTGGTATTTTTTTTAGTTTTTACGTGTTTTTTGGTATTTTTTAGTTCTTTCGTGTTTTTTTAAATGGTGCTTTGTATTTTGTAGCATTTTTCGTGTTTTTATTTAATTTCCGTTATTTGTCGTGATGCTTTGCTATTTTTGGTCGTTTTGTATTTTTTAGTTTTTTTATTGTTTTTTTTTCTAACATGTTTGAATAAAGTACTATACAATCCTCGGCCGGAACAGGGATTGCAGGACTGGTTTTATCCGGCCTCGTCTACGACTCGGCCGTTTATCCCAAACTCGTCCAGCAATCCCTTACTTCACGGCCTCTGCAGTAATGTACTATATTCCGAGTTTAAATTCTTCACACAAATTAAGATATATGTTTGACAGGCCATATGTGGTCGATATAATGCCTAAGCCAGAAAAAGGGTCAAGTTTTGGCAGTTGGACCCCCAAGGGCGTGAAACTATTGTATGGTGTGGTTTGTTCACCGCAAATAGAGTGGACGACTTCTACGCTACGAGGCTTGCACTGAAAGTGGCGGGAATCGAATACTTATTAATTTATTTTTAACATGTATTATACCTTTTTATAATCTCTGAAGTTTCCTTATCTCAACACACTGGCCACTTAGAAAAAAAAAAGTATGGTTCGGTTTCAATTGTTTATTGAAGTCGTCGAGTCACTGCTTAAAATGGAATTGTGCCGTGAAAATTTCAGAGCTATGATTTATTATGACTTTAAAAGTGGACTAACACAAAAACAATGTGAAGAGCGGATGGTTGCTGCTTTTAATATTGAAGCTCCTTCAAAGACTACAATATACAGGTGGTATCCAGAATTTCAACGTGGCCGTGTATCCCTCACCGACGAAGTGCGTGAAGGTCGACCAAAATCGGCAGTCACGCAAGAAAACGTCGATGTTGTGCGTCGTCTGATAAATGAAGACCGACATGTGACATATCGGGAAATTCAAGAGCACCTGGGTATTGGAATGAGTCAAATACAAATTATTTTAAAAGAAGAATTAGGCGTGAAAAAGTTATTTTCCCGTTGGATACCTCACCTATTGTCTGACGAGCAGAAAATAGTCCGTGTCAATTGGTGCCGCAAAACTTTGAAAAGATTTAACAAGGGACGCTCAAATGCTGTTTTTAGCATAGTATCAGGTGACGAGTCGTGGATATACGCTTATGAGCCTGAAACTAAAAACCAATCCCGAGTATGGGTCTTCGAAGACGAGCTCAAACCCACAAAAGTTGTTCGTTCTCGCAGTACGGCTAAGAAGATGGTGGCTACGTTTATCTCTAAATCTGGTCACGTAGCTACTGTGGCTCTTGAGGATCGTAGAACAGTCAATGCTGATTGGTACACCACTATTTGTTTGCCGAACGTCTTTGCTGAACTCCGAAAAACAAACCCTAGTCGTCGCATCATCCAGCCAGCCCACACACCGCTCGGACAACAACTGAGTACCTGGACGGTGAAAAAGTCGAAATATTGGACCACCCTCCATATAGCCCTGACTTAAGTCCCAACGACTTTTTTACATTCCCCAGAATCAAGGACAAACTGCGTGGTCAGCGGTTTCAGACGCCAGAAGAAGCAGTGGAGGCCTATAAAATAGCCATTTTGTCGACCCCTACTTCAGAGTTCAAAAAGTGCTTTATGGACTGGTTTGAACGCATGCATAAGTGCATGAAATACAAAGGAGAATATTTTGAAAAACAATAAAAATAAATAAACTCACTTATACTGCATATTTTCTTCTATTCCCGAAACTTTCAGTTTTACCCTCGTATAATGCGTAAGAGACCCTGGTCCTTTGTCGGGAGAGTGAGCGAATCGACGAGCTGATGTTAACCATTCATTAACAATGATTTGAAAACGGGGTATACACGACATGCTATCTGACAAGTAAGGCGTCAAAGATGGCGTGACCATTAACCATTTTTTTTATTTAGATGTTTAATTTGAATAACTGGAAATTGATGGTATAATGAGGTACAATTTTATTTATTTATTATCTGGTTCACTGTTGGTTACTCCATGGCACATACTTTTTGTTATCTATATGCCAACCAAGCTTATAAGCTTCATGCACATAGTAATGGACAGATACTGATATGAAAATATCACGTGCAGAGCGGGATTAGCCACCATAAAATGACTTTTTCCCCTCACTAGCTCGGAAAGCCGTCTTTTATCCTTTGAAACAAGCGGGTAAAAACGCATTTTATCCACAAGTGGGGAAAGTAATTTGACCTTGGAGCGTGTTTGAGTAGCTTTTGACAGATATCAAAACGTAAAACGCTCATAATAATGGTTAGTTTGATATCAATTATCATTAAATAAATGGTTTGAGAATTTAATACAAAATACCAAATTTAGCTTTATTTAATGTTTATTTTTTTTTATTTTTTTATTTTTTATAAATATTAGGGGACATTTTTTACACAAATCGAACTAGTCCCACAGTAAGCTCAATAAGGTGTTTGAGTAGCTTTTGACAGATATCAAAACGTAAAACGCTCATAATAATGGTTAGTTTGATATCAATTATCATTAAATAAATGGTTTGAGAATTTAATACAAAATACCAAATTTAGCTTTATTTAATGTTTTTTTTTTTTTTTTTTTTATAAATATTAGGGGACATTTTTTACACAAATCGAACTAGTCCCACAGTAAGCTCAATAAGGCTTGTGTTATGGGTACTAGACGACGATATATTTAATAGATATATACTTAAATACATAGAAAACATCCAAGTCTCAGGAACAAATGTCTCTGCTCACCATAGAAACAAATGCCCTTACCGGGAATCGAACCCGGGACCTCTAGCTTCGGAGGCAATGACACTACCAACTAGGCTAAACAGGCCGACAAAAGATTTAAGTCGTAAACCTTCAAATTCTATAAATAACATTTGTTTTATAATGATATTGAGTTTAATTGTAAACGCACAAGTTGAGTCGATGCAATTTCAAAACGCATCGTCAGAAAGAATTGTCATCATTGTCAATGTCAACTAAAATATACACAACTTGTCACGGACTCCGACTCACGTAAATATTATACACAACATCCAGAGTTTTCTGTTATAATAGTGTAAAAAAATCGGTGATTCCAGTGATGAAAATCATGCCTGTGGAACTGTGTTTTTTGCAGGTTGCACTTTCCTCGCTATAGTGAGCAGAAAAGTTTTGTGTTACACACGGGTGCAAAGTTGTATTTTACTTCTCGTGTGTTGAAACACTCGCTACGCTCAGGATTCTATTTTAGAACCACTCGCTTCGCTCGTGGTTCAACTATAGAATCCTTTCGCTGGCTCGTGCTTCAATTCCACACTCGCGGGTAAAATACAACTTTGCATCCTTGTATAACAAATAACTATTTATAGATAAGTATGGATATATTTTAATGTAGGTAAGGTTGTCTGTCAGAGATCGTTCTTTAGCGATAAGACCACCAATTGTCTACCGTTGTTTTAATATTTAATTACTGTTCGTTTATTTTGCTTCGGTGAACAATAAAGTGTTTTTGTATTGTATTGTATTTGTATTTTATCGTTAAACTGAAAGTTATAACACTTATAACTTTCAGTGCAGTTTATTACTATGGAACGATACAACCTATCCATAGGACAGTCGATCGCCAATCTATACATATGCATGTATAATATAGTATATGTGTTCTTCAGGGTGCTCAAAAATAACCGAACATGCACTCTTAAGACCTACACAAAAGCCATGTTTATATATTTGTGAGCACCTGTTTTACTCCGTCTTACTGTCACCAAACTTAAAAAGTACCTAACTCGCAAGCGATTACGATAAAGGGCTCATTAAATATTTTTAAAAACAAATGATAACCAAAGTAAATTTTTGTTAAAAGCGTAAACTTCGTGAAATTAATTGTGTACCCGATAATGACGGTAGAAACCAAACAAAGTTTCAAAACGTCGAAGATTCACCCTTAATGATAATGTAGTCAAAACGGCTTACCAAATAGTCAAACCCAGCACTTAGGAGGATGTTCTCAGCTGTAGGGTGCCACTCTATGTACGCGACACGACGCTTATGGCCATGTAGCTCCACCAGCCAGTCGGTCAGATGCATCGACAGCCCACCGTCCGGGATATGCCATAGTTTCACCTGCGGCACAATAAATAAATGATAAATGTTGAACTCTTGAATGACACGCACACTACACTTACTATTATTTTGTAAAAAAGATGTTGATTGATTGTGTTGAATGAAAATCGATAAAAAAATAAACGTTATGACCAAACGAGTGTGATTCAATCGCATTGTTCGAGGCGTTATGTCAGTGAAAGAAAATATACAATAGTGATGATGATAGTTATATGATACAAGAAGTGCGGTTTTGTTTATGTTATTAATCGCAACATACGAAGAGAAAGCAAGCACATCGCTATATCCCGATGATTTTTTACATATTTAATTACTATTGTGTATTTTTAAGAATCGTTTTTAGCCTTTTTCTATCCAGTAAGCCGTTTAGACATTGACTTTGACGAATTCTATCTCTTAAAATAAGCACACCAACGCTTTCATATGATATAAAAACTGGAAAAATGGTCTATCGGAACACCCCAGTAATTGGTGCCAATTTGCTCACGTATTGCGATTGTATGAAAAGCAAAAAATGGGTTGAAATTACCGTGCAGTCATCGGAACATGACGCGATGATGTTATCGTTGAAAGGGTTCCACTTGATGTCTAGGACGGGGCCTTTGTGGCCCGTCACGCGGCTCGCGTTGAAATCCAGCCGTCCTGTCTGAAAAATTAAAGACAATAAAGATTTTTTTATTTCATTTATTTATTTAGTAAGTACAATATTACATAAAGTAGTTTTTACTAGTTGATATTACTTTGCTTTTGCATTGCTCCACAAAATTGTAGCAACAGTATGACTGTGGAAATGACAGTCTCTTGTTAAGGTTCAATGAGATTAATTAAATGTAAGTACTACGTTCAAAAGGTTACGTAGATAAGTCATTTAACATTCATACATATAATATTATATAGATTTTGGTAATGCTTCTTGACCAAACTCCTATTTTTTTTGTTCTTTTTGAAGTTAACGGCTCCAGGCCAACTATTGAGTAGGTACCGTACGGTATACCTCTCGAAGGGTCGCACATATAATAATCACGTATAATGTACGCTTCCTAATATGGGACGGATGGGGGACTGCGGCCAACGTGTTTCATACACTACCGCTCATAGGTATTTAGGCACCCATACCTTTTTCCATACATCTATATACAAAAATGACTTTCAGAAATACACTGCCAAGTCAGAGTCCCTTGACAGTTTTGCGTGCATTTTTTATTTAGCTGACTTATTGAGCCTTAAATCGGTGCCAGAGACCCCCCCTTTTAAAATGGTAGTTTTTTTGCAATGACTTAAATAACTACTAATTGCTGGTTCATAGAAAAGTGTAGTGTGTTTGTATCACGCAAAACTGTCAAGGGACTCTGACTTGGCAATGTATTTCTGAAAGTAATTTTTGTACACAGATGTATGGAAAAAGGTATGGGTGCCTAAATACTTATGAGCGGTAGTGTACATGGAATTGGTACATAATATAATTAGATAAATAAAATTTGCAAGTTTAGTTTCGATAGGTAACCCTGTTCGCCACGATCGGAAGTAATTACACAGAAATTCCGAATCAGTAGTGTCGCAACGGTTCACCGCGCCAGCAGGCTACTGACATTGCACTTGGCATTAGATTTATAACTGCCGGCTATCGATTAGCGAGGAACTATTCTTAATTATTACATTTATTACAAACTGGTTAATTTCCGATAGGTTTGCGAGATTCATGACTAAAACTTGTCTTCAGGCCTTTAAAACGTTATGAAAAATAGCAATATCATAAAGATATAATGCCGTTAGTGATTAAAACACGTCATATATTCCGCATAACGATATAAAAAACAACGTCACGAAAATAAATCTTGTCAAATCAAAGTTACCAATGATTAAATATATTTTGGAAGAATACCGTTATTATATCGCTTAACAGTATCGCTATATACATTGTTTGTTTTATAACGATATAATGGATACCGCTATACCACCGCCATACCATCCGAAGGACGTCCACTGCTGGACATAGGCCTCCCTCAATTTCATGGGGGGTAAATGCCATAATCGCCACGCTTGGCATACGGATTGGCGATCGCAGTATCTCCACAGTGCTTCAGGGATGATACGGCTATAAATGTGCATCAAATATCGTTAGTAAAAAGATTTTATTGACAAATATCGCTATGAACGCATGTAGCACCGATGGCCGTTGGGCGGTAAAGTTCACAAGTGGCGACCATGTACCAGAATGCGCATAGTGGGTAAACCCCCAACCGGTGGAATGATGACCTGGTAAAGGTCGCGTGAGGCCGCTAAATGCGAGAGCCGCAGGGCCGGTCACTGTGGCACTTTTTGAGGGAGGCCTTTGTCCAGCAGTGGATTTCCTTCAGCTCATGTGATGATGATGTTTGTTATGAATGTAAATGTTTGTTATAAATCCGTAACGATACACGAAAATACCGATATTTAAATTCCTGCTTGTCTTGTAGCTGTCACATCAAAAGGTTAATTAACTGTTAAGGCCATCAAGCCATCATCAACAACTCTAGCTACCCCATTATACATACATGTTCACCACAGCGACAATTATTGCCACGGAAAGATGTAATGTTAATTATTATGATAACAGCGTTTTGCGAGATAATTCACGCGATAGTTTCAAAACAAGCGGCCACTTTGATTTCGCAAACGTAGAATTTAAAACGTTATCTTACCGATCCGAATTACAACCTGCGAACACATTCCCGCAATTTACTCTATAATTATTTAAATACGCGAGATAGTCGCTTGTTTCAAAATTAGTAGAAGAGAAACCGCCTTTAGATTAAATCGATATACCTAAAAAAGTCATTTACGCGTCGAATTCCCACGGTATTGGCTAATGTTCGATTTCAATGCTTTTGCTATCACCTGACGTGCTATGGACTCATTAATTAGGTGGTGAATTAGTCGTTGATTTTACAAACAATGCTTTGTGTGCGAAAATTACATGCATATTGCTTCATTGTGATAATGCGTTTTGGTAGGTGTTTGCGTGTGTCAAGGGTATGTGATGACTGATGGTCGCGAGAGTGTTAGGGTACGGTTATACAGCCACTGAGACGGATCTGACGCAGTTTCGAACGGGCGAACGGAGAAATAAGTTTCTACGTTACAGGTCCTATACTCCCACAGGAAAGAAGGTGAAGTTTATTTAGTACGGTTAGCACGATTACAGTATTACTTAAATTTAAATAGCATTTAGTAGTATCCTCCTAAGGCCCCGCGTACAATTTTTTGTACAAATTCCAAAATTGATTTGAACTTAAAATGAATAACAAAAGAATTCCTAATTCAAAAACACAATAATTTTTCTGGGCCTCAGGAGGATATTATTATTGCATGATGTCCTACACCGGAGACGACGATGCAACGGGACCACGCCGCTTCGTCGCCTAAATAGTTATTAATTTGTGATATTTTATGTTTTCATTGGTACCTTTATGTAAGCTTAAGTTTCATGGCGCATTGGGTTTCTGTAATGTCATGTAAACGTTTGTAATAAATTAATAAATGTATTTTAGGTTAAATATTAATATTGTATGCCCGCACAGGGTATCTGTTGGTACCTCTTACATTTTTACCATCTACCTTGTAGACAGTGAACAATAAATCATACATTCATTCACGCGTACATAAAAAACAGAGAAACATCTTAATAGCTAATTAGACCCCCGCTCTGTCAGAGAGAGAGAGAGAAAGAGAGAGAGAGAGTCGTACAAGTGCGCCGCGGAGTTACGTCTGTCTCATTCTTAAATCTAAGATCTTTACTAATTTCCGATGTTAAAGGCAACATCGAAACGTTGTACATTCAACTAATTTCATTTGGGGGGCGCCTTGTCACAGTGACATATGAAATGTCTAGCAGCTTTCATATTGATTTTGATTGAAGAGCGATAAGCGAGAAAAATATGAGTAGATGCAGTGGCGAAGTACAAGAGCTACGAATTCAGAACATGAAAGCCCAGATACTCGTGTGTAAAATACGGGACAAGTATGACCAGTTTGACACATTGAAAAGGGTCAAATTGGCATTATTACATGAAGGAGTTTTTACTAGATGTATTACTTGCCTAGTAACGTCACCCACATATTTATAACTTAATTTGCTTCAAAATATTATAACTAATTTCAGCGAATCTGTTTTCTCCGTAACCTTTGAGCGAACGATTCGAAACGTCCTAGCCGGCTGTATGATCGAGCCTTTAACGATTGTACATATTAACAATCACTTAGACGCTCAGAGTCGCGTGTGCCTAGTAAACAAAACAAGTCAATAAACAGTGATGATAAATCGTGCCTACACAAAAGTATACTACTCTACCTACATGACATAAGCTCAGCTATTTTTGTAGCTTACACAGTTTAAGTAAGAATACACAGAAATACATGTACATGTTATGGTCGTATTGTACAATAAATGAGTCTTAAGATTTTTGATTAATCGTTGATATTATCATCATATCAGCCGAAGGACGTCCTTGCTGGACATAGGCCTCCCCCACAGAGTTCCACAATGATCGGTTCTGCGCGACCTTACCAGGTCATATAAAGTCCACCTAGTCTGCACCCACGCTACGCCTTCCGGTACGTGGTCGCCACTCGAGAACCTTTCCGCCCCAACGGCCATCGTTTCTACGTGCTATGTGCCCCGCCCACTACCACTCAAGTTTAGCGATTCGGAGGGCTATGGCCATACTGGTTACGTAGGTTCTGCTGCGGATGGCCTTATTCTTGATGCGATCACGCAGAGAAACTCCCCGCATTGCCTTCTCCATCGCTCTTTGGGTGACATTGAGCCTTCTTATGAGGCCCATAGTAAGCGACCACGTTTCAGTGCCATATGTCATGCCTTGAGATACTGCGGATTATTGAAAGAAAGGATGCTGCGGCACAGCTCCCGAAAGCTGCCCAACCGAGTCAGATTCAACGATTAACCTCCTTCTCGAAGTTGGACCTGCGGCTGCAGTCGATAAATAACTACAGATCGACTGCCAAGTCTTTGCCAGAAGGAAATTAAGAATTCAGGAAGTATTATGTAAAACAGTGAAATTAAATTCAAATAATTTATCATGAACGTGCGCTTAGTCTTCGAATTAAATTAGCTCCGATAAATCGTACTAATAATATTTTATCGAAAGTTTTGATATTTAAATGTTTCTTGCGTAATCGCGGTCACGCCTTAAGCTATAGACGGCGATCAAATTATGTCATGTTCCGTAATAGCATAATTAATATAACGATAATGTATTTTGTATCAAATGTTAGGCGTTAGATAACCTAAGA
Source organism: Notocelia uddmanniana (assembly GCA_905163555.1). NCBI lineage: Eukaryota > Metazoa > Arthropoda > Insecta > Lepidoptera > Tortricidae > Notocelia > Notocelia uddmanniana. The sequence goes on along the minus strand of LR991059.1, from coordinate 12,400,143 downwards.
TAGGTAAAATTTATAGTTACCTATAAAAAACTACCTAAGTAAACCGAGGCTAGAAAAACCAGTGCCACACTCTTTGGCTTTACTACAACTTCTATACGGTCTCGCCCCGCCTATCGGACCGGGTTGCGTTTCGATCACCAGACGATAAAAGAAGTCCTCTTTCTAATGAAAATGAAAAAAAAAATGAAAAAATATTTATTAAACGACAAGTAGGTATCCTTATCATTAGACAGTTTTAAATGTAATAAGTACTTGTCTCTAACATGCAAATACAGAGCACCGGGCTACCAGTGATGTGATAGCTTTGGTACCCGCACTAGGCACGCCTGTATCGCGGGGACCAATAACATACAATATAGTTTCTCCAAATGTGATTTTAATTACAGAATGAAACCTGGTTAAACGGGATACTGGGAAAACTTTTATAATTGCAACCAAGACGTGCAAATTCCGCTTTGCCGCGATATCCCTCTGTCCGGTTTCGGTAGCAATTTTTTTATTCTAGGAGTTCAATATCCCGCCTTTTGACGTTATATGTATAATAATATGCGCACGCGTGCGTCAATACATAAGTAATACCATTGTATATTGACTTGAAAACACTATACATTTCCATCAATTAGTCCTTAGTTACGACGGCCTACGCTAGGGTCGCTCGCATCCGGTAACCTGATTTAGTGCACCGAGCACGTGCATTGGATAAATTATTGGCGTATAAATAATAATAAAAAAATAGGGGATTTTTTTACACAATTCGAATTAGTCTAATAGTAAACTCAATATGGGTAATAGACCACGATATATTTAATAAATACATACCTATATAATTAAATACATAGAAAATATCTAAGTCTCAGGAACAAAATAAATGTTTCTGCTCACCACAGAAACAAATACCCTTACTGGGATTCAAACCCGGGACCTCTAACTTCGGAGGCAGTGTCACTACCAACTTGACTAAACAGGCCGACAGCAGACGTATTATTTTAGGGTTATTTTTGAAGGGGAGCCTTAGCTCGTAAATTCGTATAACTTTGCGGATTAAACAGGACTTTGTAACGGCCCGAATTAAATACAAGAGCTTTCTTTCCGGTGCAAAAGTCGTCCACAGCTATCCAACGTGGGAATGCCGCTAGCGTTATGGGCAATTTTTCACCGGAAGCGGCAAGGGGTGGATTATTTTAGTTATAATTGTGTAGTTAGTTTACAATTAGTTTTGTAACTTTCATTTGAATTTCTTTAACTACTTACATGATCTAAAGGCAGGACAAGGAACGCTCCGCCACCAGCTACCTCGGTGACTATGGCCACAAACTTAGGATTAACGGCACAGAAGTTGGAGTCGTGGGCGTTCCTGGTGATCTTGATGTTGTCATAGCATCTCTCCCGTTTCGATGGCACCCCATACACATGGCGAAACTTCGAGCTTCGCACGCCTCGGAACCAGACCTGGAATGTATTTTAATTAGTGTGCCGTTTTATGATAGGATATCATGCGTTAAGGTCTTAATAATTAGTGTAAGGAAACTTTCAATGTTACGTTTTAAAATTAGAGTTAATTAAGTATTTAGCTTGTGTTTCAACACTAAATATGCTACGTCGTAGAAATTGCTATAAACGGCTATACGCTTGGAGGAACTGAAATCAATAAAAACATCCTGTATAATTCAATCGCTTAATAATATCACGTATGTTAAACCTTCATCAATCAATAACGGGCAACTTCGAGAGATTCAGCAGTAATGTAACATTTTTCAGGAAGTGGCTGTTGACTTATTAATGAGGCCATCTAACCATCTTAGGCAATAAAAAGCAATTAAAAGTACCATACGATTCATACGTCCTTCTCAGTGACAAACTATTTCCATAACGTCTCATTTAGATCGGTTCAGCAGCGAAGCGTGGAAAAGCTAACAAACAAATAGACAGACACACTCCCGCATTTACAATAAGTAATACCAACCAGCCAATAAGTAGTAATAAGTACTTAATACCATCCTAATAAATATATACTGCGACTATAGGCCATACAAGATGTTAAAATGTATCAGAATTTATAAATTTAACTGATAAATCATAAACGAACGCAGTTACGCACCGTGTTACGCACAGTCTCACTCTAATGCACCCACAAATAGAAAACTTTCTGCATTACAAAAGTCATGATCTTGCATAAATTAACTGCAAAAAATCGAAACTGATGTACCTAGTTGATTGTAAAAGAGATTGATTCATACCAAACCACGGCTGTTATAATTATTACTCTCCAGCTAATCTAATTTAAACGTTATTGTTATTGCATGAGTTGCAGTTAGGAAACTTCGGACATTGGTAAATAAATAACACACACACACAATAACAATTGCTGTTTTAAGAATTTAAAAACATCGCACATTACATACACTAACCGTGGAATAAATTTATCGTGGAATTTTGTTGATAGTCTTGACTTAAAGTAATGTGATATTATGATTGATCTGTCTATCACGGGAACCCGACGCGATGGGTTAATGATTGACGTTTTTTTACCCGTCTGTGAAATAAATCTATTTATTTAACACACTACACTTTGCAACCTAAACTCAACTTAGTTGAGTTTGTACACATTGGGTGTATTGTATATTGACGTATTCGATCACTACGAAGAAGAATTTTCATATCGGAAAAGGCTTAAGCAGGAATCATATTTGTCTGATGTGACGTGTCATGACACAACAGAACGATAACGGTGTCATGTCTTCAATACGGTTAGACACACATGCATCTGATGCGATTAGAGATTAACATAGACTAATTTTCGTATCGGAAAAGGCTTAAGCAGAATTAATATTTTTCTGATGTGACGTGTCGTGTCGTGACACAACATAATAATATCGGTGTCATATCTCCAGTACGCAAAGACACACATTCATACGATGCGATCAGAGATTAACATAAGACTACCTAATTTTGATATCGAAAAAGGCTTAAGCAGAATTTGTATTTGTCTGATGTAATGAGTCGTGGCACAACAGAACGACATCGGTATCATATCTTCAGTACGGTTAGACACACATTCATCGGATGCGTTCAGAGATTATTATAGACTAATTTTCATATCGGAAAACCGCTCGCGTCGCGCAGCCTGTGTGGCGTTGCTAACCTTTTACCGTAGCAGCAGCAGCGGTTGCGAACGCTGTGTGAACTCTAATGATAAAAACACCACTTTCAGCACGCCAGACTAGCGGCCACTTGACCGGTTTTTGCAAGAGGGTTACGATAACATAAAGCTACATAATAACATCAGTAATAAAGCGTAACATCCAAATTTAAATAATGGAAAGTTAGCTTTGGTTATTCATGCTCGTCTGCTGCTGTGGTCTTTGGTCGATAACGAACGTTATTAGATTGTTTGTACAGATACTCTGATAAATGATAATTCTAATTATAATGCATACTGTAGGATATTGTGAATGATAATGATAACGTTACAAATATTAATATGGCCTCACGTTCGATATTCAAAACACTAGGTTTTTAGCACACGATTGCAGTTATTACAGTGTATTACGTAATTCACTTATTTAGGTGCAATATTCAAGTACAATTTAGTTTCTACAGAGAAGCTATTTAATGTCACATTCGCTATTCAGCACAATAGAAGTTTTATTTAAAGTCATTTATTATTTATTAGCTATCAAGCTAATCTGCATATAACTTTCAACCAAGTTAGGCCGAAAAACCTGAAGTGTCTATTGTGCACGTACAGTACAGAATAGCGAAAGTGATTCCATTAAAAATAAATAATACCAATAATAATGTCCTCCTTGCCCGTCTTTCATATTGTGTACCCCTGGGTGGTGCTAAAAGTGCAACAAAACTGGCAACCGTACTTGTCTTCCGAAGATCTCACGGTTCGAAAACAAATGCCATACGATTATTATTATTATTATTATATTGTGTATATCTAACTGATATGTCACGGGCGTTCTTTATGACGTCACTAATTGATTGTACGATTTGTATTTACCTACAGTGTCTGTAAAACAATAATTACTGGAAGTGGCACAACATCATGCATGAAATTTCATGTGCTATACAACTTTTCCGGTACGGTTAGCGTGGGTAGGGCAGGCCCCCCACTCGGTGGAATGATGACCTGGTAAGGGTCGCGGGTGTCTGCTGGATGCGGGTGGCGCAGAACCGGTCATTGTGGAATTATTTGGGGGAGGCCTATGTCCAGCAATGGATGTCTTTCGGCTGACATGATGATGATGATACAACTTTTGCGAATAAAGGTGTACCAAGGTGTAATTTTATGTATGTAAAAGAGATATAAATGATGATTATAAATTATAATCCAATGTGATCAAATGGTGTTGCATGAAATTTAGAATGAGTAGAACTTGAAATACGAAACGCTATACAGTAATCTATGAAGAGTTCATAGTCTAGCGTCGTCCGTGAACCCCCCCACAAAGTCTAGTGGCTGTGACAATGCTTGGTTTAGCTTGCAAAAGTACTCTGGTCTCCTCCGGGATGCAATCGGAATTTTCGAGGATAATAAGATCATAACCATCATATCAGCGGAAGGACGTCTACTACTGAACATAGGCTTGACCCAAGAGTGCCAAAATGACCGGTCCAGCGCTACCCGCATCCATGCAGCTGGCTCCCGCGACCTTTACTAATTTTCTTTTTGAGAATAAGGAGACTAAATTGAGATTGAGGACGACTAATAATACAGTCAAAGCTACCGACTACTGCTGAAATCCATAACCCTATAACGTGCACAGTTGTTGAAAGGGTCCTGTATCTGCCTAGCTTTGCCATGATCGTGTATAAATACGTCGGACATAAAGCTTTCGTCCCTACACCCCAGATTCGGTTGAAGCCTTTCTACCAATCTCGCTGGAGCGCAAACTCTTATGCCCTTATTCATCATAAACCTATTTTAGCTAAAATGCCGTTCAAATTCGTTTGTCTTTATTTAAAATTAGTTTAGTTCACATTTGTAATTTTGTGGAAAAGGGAAAAACACATCTCAGTTAACATAACATAGGTTATCTCGTTTTCATATGCCGACATTGGCGAAATATCCCTTGCCAGATTCAGCAAAGAGTGAAAGCCTAAAAGGGGTAAAACAGAGGTTTCTTAAGTTTAATGAATAAGGGGGTTTGATTGTTCCAGTGTTTAAACCGTTTGTTTCAAACTCACAACCCGTCATTCATAGTGCAAGTTAGATATGAATATGACCAATGACCATATTCTTATTGATAGGTGTACGTTTGTTGGTATTGGCACATATTACGTGTTATCGTCGAGACTGGCTGTAAAGTCATGTAATTGGTAACGTAGAAATTAAGCTGAGTGCAGGAATTAAATCCAATTACTATTCATAGAAGTGAAATTGTCTGGAACTATAAACTGATGACTAATGAAACAAGACTATTCTTCGTTCAGTTATAAACGGGTAAGAAGTTGGAATAAAGTTAGTTTAATCTAAGCGTACAAACCGACGAAAAATTTAACCTACGTAGGGTATGGTTAAGATTTAAGAAAACTTAGTTGCGTTTCGTGAGTTAAAACTGGCTAAATCTTAACAGACATAACGACATAGACAATATAAGGTATTTTATTTGTGATGCGAGGCAACTAAAGAATAAGGAGTGATAAATAAATGTAAGACTTAGACAAAAATGTCCTCATTTCCAAAATACCAAGTCTACAACATGCATACATCAGTTACCTGCACTTTTATCGGACTCTCGTTTGAAGACCGGGCAGCAAGTGTGTAATGTACCACATTGTTAAAGCAGCTTTCCTGTTCGGCATTGTTTAGGAAGTTGGTAATTTGGAGATGAAGGCGAGAATATTGTGTGCAACAAAAAGAATAAAGGGTACTCTACCTGTGAATTAGTCATGATGTCTCCAGTGTATTCGGGTGCGAACAAGGCATGCACTACATAGAGGCACTCCAAACTAGACAGTCTTGTGCATTATAAATAATTGTGTACACAAATAACATAAAATTCAGCTGCCCACATGACGCACTGTAACTTAACACTGAAATGTCGAATAAACAAAAATGGATGCATTAAACACAGCACAAATGAAAAATTGCAAAATATATACTAGGTAATTATAAGTCACATGTGTTTAGAAGTAATTAGCTGAGTGATTACTGCGCAGCGCCGCGTCGGGGACGCGTGTCGCTTGCGAGTGGCGAAAAAAAAGTGAAAAGCGATGTTTCAAAGTCGTTGCCGCCAACCGAGGTTGAGTTGAGTTGAGAGAAATTCAAATTCACGCGCTATAGAATACCTATCAATTTAAAAATCGCTCTCACGTAACGTAAGAGGTCAACCTAACGGCGCTTCCAACTCAAACCAAGTCGACACAGACAGACACATAAATTGCACATGTGATTATAATCAATATTTATATAACATTTAAAGTACTTCGATTAAACCCATTATAAAACATGACTCATACAATAGACAATTAAATGTAGTACAGTAAGTACTGTAACACTTTCCCTCCACTTGAAGTTACATGATGGGCAGCAAAGCGTTGCATTTAATACAACGAGCACTACCGTATACAACTTACTGATGCTCGGTATATTCAAACAGTAAAGTTATTTATGTTTTCACTGTGGCGAGTTAACGGCGAAAACGATTAAGGCATTTTATTACCTTTAGTAAACTAGTAGCTTCATAAAAAATAAGTACAATAGTGATTTGACCTCACTTGAAGGAAACTGTACAGAACGGTGAACAAGATGGGGAATTTGTTCATTCCTAATCCTAATGCTTCATGTTATTGTGAATGCTGACCAAGTAACCGAAATATGTAAGCACTTGGTTAGCCGACTGTACGGCGTAACTAGCACTTTTGTCACGGTTTGGTGATCAAAATATACTGAAAATGACACAACAGTAGGTATTCAAGTTATGTCATACTATACCTAACAACCATGTTAAGGCACTGCACTGCTAAATAGTTTGACCTTGAGTTTTTCATAGTGAATTAAATTAATACAACACTAAGATGTTTTTTACTAAACTTGTGTTCTAGAAAGTAGATTATGGAATCGAGGGATTCTTTAATTATGCAATATCGGAATATTACATGACACACAGCATAATTAGTATTCATGGAACATGTGAAAGTTAATATTGAATGCCATATAACCACTGGTTCTCAGTCTGCTTTGAATGTGGTTCCATGTTATTTGACGCAAATAACAGACATTCTGCTAAATATTGATTAAACATTGCATGTGGCCTCATAATTGGAGGCCGCGGTAAGCTGAAATGGGCTTTTAACTTTACTTCCAATCCCATTCTTAACATTATGTAAAGACTGAACTATGGATTACTTGTATTATTTCACAGATAAAAAGTACATCATTTTTGTTTGTTCACTGTATTTGCTTTACAGTCATAAAAAACTAATTATATTAATAATAAGTCCATGATAATAATAAACTCAAATCATTTTTTTTATTTCAGATAGACTCAAAGAGTGCTTGAATAACAATAATAATACTTTATTTCAGGCTTAGCCCATATAAAATCACACAAAAACAAAAATCAATGCAACTTGCCTACTGTTCCAATACAAAAATTAAAAAGACAAATTAATAATTATAATTACAACATCAAATTTATGTTACTACAATTTATTTAATTCTTAAATTAACTTCTATTTCATTCATAAGCCGGCCATAGTAACATTGGTAACCATTGTTTACCTTACATGCGTATTTTGATATTTTTTGTCTTTTAATCTTAGACACTAAGACAGTTTCGAAACTTTTATTTATGATTAGATATACAGGATGAATTTTAATGCCACCTGGATGTAATGTACTCTAAGCAATGTAGTGCACGGCGTATGAGAAAAACCAATCGATGTACAGTTTAACCATTTGGCACACGCATACTAGAGGTCTAAACAAATTTTTTGACCCGCAGTTCTTAGTGCCATGCCGAGTATTGTTTTTGTACGGGTTTTTTTTTTCAGATGCCTATCTTGTATTGTATTATATGAAAGGGCTTTTTGAGGCGATTCTAAAAATATACTACATCATTACATTTAAGCCATTTTTTTAATTAAAACAAATATAAAATTTAAAAAGAGGCGCCCAAACTTGGTACGTTTTTAAAATAATTTTTCTTTTAATAAAAAAAAATGTCTGAAATGTAATGATGTGGTATATTTTTAGAATCGCCTCAAGAAGACCTCTCATATAATACAACACACGACAGGTGTCTGAAAAAAAAATATTTTTCCATAAAAAAAACTTAAGATATATAATAAATTCCCCTCCTAAGGGATTTTATTAAGAATCTCTAGTATGTGTGTGCTAAACGGCTAAACTGTACATGGTTTGCGGTTTTTTTTTGCGTACTCCTTCCACTAATGGATATAGCAAAGTTGACTCAAAAGAAACATTCCTTGTTTGAAATTGTTCTTTTTTTGGGTTTTTATCCAATTCAATTCCTGGGTGTGGTAAGCATATTTAAAAAATGTTTAAATGCGGTTTTGTTTCTTATTAAAACTAAAGGAATGTTTCCTGTGAGTGAAATTTGCTATCCTCATTGCCTACTTTCCCTCCAGGTGCCATTCAACAATTCACACTTATCTATACTTATATTATAAAGCTGAAGAGTTTGTTTGTTTGTTTGAACGCGATAATCTCAGGAACTACTGGTTCGAATTGAAAAATTATTTAAGTGTTGAATAGTTCATTTATCGAGGAAGGCTTTAAGCTATATAACATCACACTGCGACCATTAGGAGCGAAGACGCGGGCAACTGCTATATATAAGATGATACTCAAAATTAATTAAACTTAACTGATATAACCTCTTTACATGTAGATATTAAGAAATGTAACAATTCATTAAAAAAAAGTAGATGTATGGTACGGTCACGTTTCTTAATTTGTGACCCATTTCGCAAAATTTTGCTTTGAACTTCTATACAGTTTGACAGGAGTGTCAACCTTAACAGGGTCACAAATTGAAGTTCGTGACTGTACATGTTTAGCAATAAAGTAAGATTCCAACGACATACTTTGGTTGTTCATTCAAGACTACCTGACCTGACTTGGAGGAGGTTGATATAATCGCTAATAATCAGCCTACAGTTTTACTACCTATGTTTATGTAATGTATTGTAACTAACCCAGAAAGTAATGTTTTATTTAATTAGACATCATTGCTATTGAATGAGGATTTAAGGAAATGGGGATAATGAGGAATTTTGTGCTAATTGCATGTTTTTTGAGTTCCGTACCTCAAAAAGAAAAAATGGAACCCTTACAGTCACTTGCATGCTTATCACTTGCGTGCCTGTCTGTCAGAGCCAATTTGCATGAAAAACTACTGGACCAATTGAGTTGAAATTTGGTACATATATACCATCATCATCCACCTAGCGTTATTCCCAGAACAGTTGCATCCTGAAGGATGCCTGGGGTCCGCTACCTAATCCCAAGATTTGGTGTAGGCACTAGTTTCTACGGAAGCGACTGCCATCTGACCTTCCAACCCGAGGGGGAAACTAGACCTTATTGGGATTAGGCTTGTCAAGTGAGTGGGCAACTTGACTGTTAGAGGTTCTCAAGCTGCCCGAAGGTCTCAAACTTGGCTCAACAACTGCTATCATAGACAGCAACCGGGATCACCAGCTTAGCGTGCCTTCCAAAGCACGGGAGCGCTCAGTTAGTAACCACTCAAAGCGGTCACCCATCCAAGGACTGACCTCGCTTACCGCTATTGCTTAACCTTGCATACCGCACGCGGTACGCGGGCGCCGCTGGGCCACGAACGCTCCGCTTGGTACATATACATATATATGTTGGTGACCCAAAAGCTGGATGTTTAACATAAATAAATTAAAACATTATCTATTTATTCAAGTGAGCTGACAGTTTTTAAACCTTAAAACATCATCTAGTTAGTAAATTATCCTCTCAGAGGCTACTGAGGCAGAGACAGACCGAAAAGGAGATGTCGGGACCTAAAAGTGTTTTGTATGGATTGTCGGAAACTTGCACAGAACCGAGGCAAGTGGTGGAAGCAAAGGGAATGCTTTTTTGCAGTGCGGCACAAAGTAGCATAGTATTAAAAGAATAATTGTGAAATTCAGTATGTGGTCCAGTATTATTCGAGAACTATTTGGTCATACTGGGACCATGATCGGTAACTTCACAGGGAGAAGCACCACCCTCTATGCTAATGTGGTTGTGATGATAAATTAAACCGTAAATCATTTTTTGTGTGTATTCCTTTTAAAGTGAGGTCATTGCACAGTATATATTTCAAATTATTCAATCTAATGGGTTAGATGATGTATATCGTAAGTTAACATCTCTTTCAATAGCCATTTCATTTTACTTGGTAACAAAAGTATTCTGCATGAAAGAAAACCAAAGTAAAATATTTAGTTAACATTACATTTGTTAAATACAGGATTGTTTGTATTTGTACACCTGCCGGCATGAGGACACGGAAAAGACCACGATGAGGTAAGAAAGAGAATACCACCGCGTGGGTGTTTCAAAAGTAGCCACTAAGTATTTAAACCATTCAAAACATTACTTTTGGAGGAAAAAGAAATACACCCATGCAGTAAAATGCGGGAAAAAATACCATACTAGGAAAAAGATCGATACTCGCGGCGAAGCAAAAATAATGATAACGAAACTATTACTACTTTGTTACCTTGGCGGCAGGTTTGTTACAAGCCCTCACATCAACCAATGTACTCTTTGCGGGACTTTTCTCCACAATATTTATGATTTCCAGGCAATTTGTTTCCCGTATTGACTCGTCCTTTACCGGAGGCATGCCTTGAACACAATAACTAAGCGCCTTTTGTGAAATTCGTTGCTACTAAACTTATGTCACTGAATTAAATTGTATAATACTTAGTGAAACTTAAAATAATAAATTATATTCGTAAAACTGAACCGCAGCACTACACTAAAGCCACTTTTCATGCTGAATGAGGTGAAATGAATGATTTGATTTGATGATAGAATCGAATGAATTAACTGACAGAGTGACAGATCACCGCGTCTCGGTCTCGACGAATGTACGGGCTTTCAGCTCGAAGTACGATTTTCTCTATGGAAATTTTAGTTTCACTTGTTTGCACCAGATGTCATTGGGTGCTATCCCTATCGCACTTGCATATTGAAGTGACAGATATGCAGCATTCGTGCGGTTAGTTCTTACTAAATACACAACGGCGCTACGATCTATGTAGAATATTTCACTGGTATCTCTATCTCAGTATATATATTGTACTTTGTGGTACGGTGTACGGTACTGTTAGGGTTTGCAGTCCCGGTCCCGATTTGTATGAAATTACCCGGGAAATCCCGGGAATTCCCGGGAAATTTACATACCCTAGGTACGGTCATGTCATTCATTGCGGTCGGATGAGAAAAGAACCATTCGCTTCCCGGGCTGTGTTCCGAATCACGCTCACAGCGCTCTGAGCGCGCTCACGGTCGGACCGATTCACGCTCACAGCGCTTACACGAGATTACGTGACGTCATTGATGACGTCATGGACGGCGCTCACGGTGCTCACACTCCGGCTGTGTTCCGAATCACGCTCACAGCGCTCACAACGCTTACAGTGCTGGCGGCCGGTCCGAATCAGTTAGCGCGCTCAAGGCCGCGTGAGCGGTGTTTTGTTTCGGACCGGTCATGAGCGTGTTTACTGTCAAACGTCAACTGAATTTGAATTTTGAGTTCGTCAATTAATCATAGTATGAAATTCTGGGCTGGGTTTTTGATCTGTAGAAAATTGAAATTAATCGCAATCTGCAACGAATGTTCCAGGACCAAATTGTAGAGCATAGGGAATAGTTCATCTTCACACCTTAGAACCTGAATGGTCGCGTACGGTACGGTTTCAGAGGAATTTTCTCCATTGGACGCTCTGACTGTGGAATGAACTCCCTGCCGAGGGTTTCCCGAAGGACTACAGCATCGGGTTCTTCAAGAAAGGAGTATATAAAATTTTAAAGAGTTGGTTACGCGCATGTGACACCCCTGGAGTTGCAGGCGTCCATAGGCTGCGATGACCACTTACCATCAGGCTGGCCGTACGCTTGTTTGCTACCGACAAAGTACAAAAAAAACTAATAAATAAACTAATATAACTGTAAAGTTTATTTTTCGCGCCTAAAATGAAATGTCAAACGTCAACTTGACGTTTGCGCTCAAGGTGCTTACGGCTGGGAGTGTGAGCACCGTGAGCGCCGTCCATGACGTCATCAATGACGTCACGACATCTCGTGTAAACGCTGTGAGCGTGAATCGGTCCGACCGTGAGCGCGCTCACAGCGCTGTGAGCGTGATTCGGAACACAGCCGTAAGCACCTTGAGCGCAAACGTCAAGTTGACGTTTGACACGTTATGACATCTCATTATAGGCGCGAAAAAACAAAACTTCACAGGTTATATTAGTTTATTTATTACTATAATAATAATAATCATTTATTTCACCATCTCCTATGCTACGAGATCAATCTCAATTTGGTACTGGAACATGTCGTTCGGAAACTGCTGTCACAGGATTCCGGAATTGAACTAAACAGAAAACATAGGCTGATAGTGTTGACCCTATCAGTTTATGCTTTCTACGCGTCTACGCAGACTTTGGTTTGCTAGGCGAAAACCGAGAAAAGGTGGAAAAGTCAGCTCGAGAATGTTGGATCAAGAAGCAGCAAAAGTGGGGCTCAGGATTCATCATGGAAGACGGAATACCTCCACATGCGTTTCAGAAACAGTCGTGCCAAACGAGAAGTACTACTTGTAGGGGAAAGAAACCTCTTACAAGGGAGTGTCCAAATTAAAACCTCGGATGCATTGTCACTGATACGCATGCTAGAGAGAATGAAATTAACACCCGTATCCAGAACACCTTACGCTGCAGTGTTGCTCTGAACAGTGTTGGCGTCCAAGCTCCTCAGTAAACGATCTAAACCTCGGATATATAAGATCGCAATCCGCCCCATCTTAATGTATATGGGTGTGAGGCCTGGACGCTAACAGTTAGGGAGGAGCACAGCCTGTTAGGAGGAAAACGTATAAGGTGTTCCGAAAAATCCTGGGACCAGTGAAAAGAGACGATGGGAGTTGGATGATACGTTAAAATGCTGAAATAGAAGAGCTGGTGCCCGAACCAAATATTATGGGTGAAACCAAAGCGCATCGTCTTCGCTGGCTTGGTCACTTCGAGAGGATAGGAAAAGATCGACAGGTGAAGAGAGCATACTTGGGCCGACCGACCGGACGGCGTCCTGTGGATCGCCCCAAGTACCGCTGCAAGGATTTGGTGGACGAGGACCTGTGTGAACTTGGAGCCGGTGCAAGCTGGCGAAAAATAGCGCAGGGCCGAGAAAAGTGGCGTGCTCTTGTCTCGGAAGCCAATGCTCATTTTGGGTCGTCGTGTCAGCCTAGTTAGTTAGTTTTATATTAGTTAGTTGCAGATTGCGATTAATTTCAATTATCTACAAATCAAAAACCCAGCCCAGAATTTCCTACTACGATTAATTGACGAACTCAAAATTCAAATTCAGTTGACGTTGACATGAACATGACAGTGAACACGCTTATGACTGGTCCGAAACAAAACACCACTTACGCGGCCTTGAGCGCTCTAACTGATTCGGACCGGCCGCCAGCACTGTAAGCGTTGTGAGCGTTGTAAGCGTGATTCGGAACACAGCCCTGTATAGATGTATTTTCCTGAAGGAAAGTTTATAGCAAAAGTCCTTAAGATGAAACGTTGCTCACTTCATCCCTTACATTATTTTTTGGGTTTTACGATTTTGACGCCTGCACAAGTGCACAGCACAATTTAAATCAAAGCCATCATCTGCTACGATGATTTTTTTATAAATAGATATGTCGTCGGACATCACTTCGTGATGGTCGAAGGGTGTGTGTGGCCGATCTAGGTAGTCCAATTGCGGAGCGTAATCTGTCTAGCTAGCATGCTAGCTTATACCGTCACGTTATACCGCCGAAATGTACTAAAACGTGACGGTATAAGCTACCGTGCTAGCTAGGCTGATGACCGGCCGGGTTTCCGCGACAGATTTAAGAGTGGCATTCATTCGTAGGAACATTACTGACTGTACTTAAATCCCAAACTAATACACATTACGATCCACTGAGATATCTTTTGGTGCCCTCTACGTTTCTTTATTATATACCAATTCACACACGCGAGCGTGCATTTCATATTCGGTAGGAATATTATTAACTTTACTCCTCGGGTCGGTTTCCAAAAAATTGTCATATTAGGCAAAGAGTTGTGATGGTTGCCCTGGCTTTTGCTACCCTGAGCTGGAGATCTACTCCGAAATTCGAAATCCGAACTTCGTATGGTGCCGTCCCTTTCACTCATATAGTGTATGATAGGAGAGTGAAAGGGACGGCACCATTCGAAGTTCGGATTTCGAATTTCGGAGTAGACCCCCTGCTACCGCGAAATAAAAACGAAGTTCGAATATCTCTCGTTCTGTTGCTCGAGTATGTAAGTGCTTCGCGGTAGCAGCTCTGATTCTTATTTTTATTCGATCACACACTGCAGTATTTTGACTTGAGATGAAATTAGTGCCCACCTACCAATTTCATTAAACTTAAACGTTTAGTTATGAAATAGAGGCATTGTTTCGTATCGCCACTTCACTTCTCATCACTGTTAGCCGTGTGCACCAGTGTGCCATTTAAACATGTTTGATGAAATAAATGATACTTGATAATCCACAGTAGATACAGTTTTGCGTATTATGCGTAGTAGCAATAGTAGATTCGCCTTTCACGATTTTGCACTATTTTTTGGGGAAAGTGCAAAAATAGTGTTAAATATTCATATAAGAAAGGTTGAAGTCATTGTAGACATATTTATTGGTGTCGTGTGTATAGCAATGAGCGCAAGTAATTCAATGAATAAAATAAGCGCCAACGCCGGCAACGGATGAATTAGTTGCGTTGAGTACTATCAGCCGAGCACAGCCGAGAGGCGCGAGGAAAGAGGGACAAACCTGTTAGTGTTAACTTGTTAAGGCAGTCTCATTCGATATCTCGAGAGGGATACGCGTGTTTGTGTAATAAATATATACGAATAAAATCAGACATGGTCAAAATACACAATTTTGGCGCTGGACCAGCCAAACTACCGGAAGAAGTGAGCAATACTACTTTAGGATTGATCGATATTTTAAAATTTTCATGCAGTTAATTTATGTTAATATGACTGAATGAATAGCAGTTTAGCAAAAATGCTGTCGTCGCGTACCTATTGACATTATTTTAAGCAGTGTTTTTGATTTTAGGTATACGATATCATTAAAAAAGAACTTACGAATTATGAAAATTCCGGAATAAGTTTATTGGAAACGAGCCACCGGTCTGGAACTTATTTAAAACTAAACACAGAAATTCAAGCGGTTGTGAGGAGATTATTGTAAGTATAAAAGTTTTGCTTATGGAACATAAGTTATTTCGAGAATTTGTATTTTTATGATAAATAACACTTTTCGTGTTCTTGTATATTAAGTGGGCTAAAAAGGTCTTGTAAATTGATTTTAAATTGTTTATCCATTCTTGGCAAGATATGCTGCCGATTTAATATACCTGACCGGCTAGTATGATAACTTATACCGGCACGTTTTATGTGACGTTTCAGTACATTTTTGCCATATAACGTGACGCTATAAGCTATCATACTAGCCGGGCTGGCCAAGGCCCATACATATCAATGAAGTAAGTACACATCACTAAAAAAACAAAAAATAATCGCGCGGGAAAGGTGAAATATGTCATTTTGATTTGACGTTTAGTTTGAGTATCTGCTTTTTATTATTTTTATTTAGTTTAATGTTTAATAATTTTAATATGTTATATTGACGTGATATTGACACAGAAAGTTATAGTAATTTATTTGCAAAATTATCACATGTAGGACTATGTTATTTGTTTCAGGAATGTACCAGCTAATTACAAGATTCTGTTTTTGTCCGGCGGTGGACAAGGCGAGTTTGCTGCAGTCCCACTCAATCTGATTTCTAGGACAGGAACTGCTGATTACGTTGTCACAGGTAAATATTTCGTACTTCCAAATCATCATATGATTACTTTCTAACTACGGAAACTTTCTGGGTAATAGATGGGATTAATTTAGTATCGTTAACAGATTGCGCCATATATTCATTAATGATAACTTAGCTGAAAGGTTGGTAGGGAATACTTGTGTCATTAAGTATGCCTCTTGTACGATAAGTTCTTTTGTGCAAAAAGATTTATTAACTAAACAATTTTTTGCTTGGTTAATAGGTATTGTCTATTGCACTAACATTTAAAAAAATGTTACTAATAAGGATTGCATCACATAGCTATTAAGTACATAATGTTTAATGAACATTATGTTTTGTTTTTTGGCTACAGTGCTATGACATTTTAATTGACAGGGGCCTGGTCGGCGAAAGCAGCTAAAGAAGCCAAGAAGTATGGTAAAGTGAACATTGTAACACCACCCACGGACCGCTATGTTGAGATTCCAGATCAGTCATCATGGAAACTGGACCCAAATGCTTCCTATGTTCACATCTGCACAAATGAGACTATTCATGGTAATATTTGTTTTAGTACAATATGACCTGATCCCTAGGCTAGGTAATTACTAGTCCATCATATGTTTCATAGGAACCTATTGGTAGTAGGTGTGTCATTCAAAATATGGGCTATTGGCTAGCTATCACTATGACATTCCAGACAGTTGACTGGTGTATGTTCTAATGTCAGTATTTCAACACAATCACTGCCAGAAACCTGCCTAGCGGCATAAATTTAAGTGATTGTTATATTACTTAACAGTATTGGTATCTCAGATTTGGTCTCACTCATCAATCCTAACAGACTTAGTGCCCCTATTATGCCCACTAGCCTCACTTATTATCCTTGCTCTTGGTAATCATGTATTTCTGCTTTTAGGTATTGAATTTGACTTCATACCTGACACAAAAGGAGTGCCTCTAGTGGCTGATATGTCATCCAACTTCATGTCCAAGAAAATTGATGTTTCCAAGGTAATAAATATTACAATATTATTTAAATAGATATGGTTTATCAATCATATCATTTTCTAGTTTCGAAGATGAAGAAGATAAGCTGAACATATATTAGGTATGAGGTAGACAAACTAGACACCAAAATACAGACGTGAATTTGAAGCATGCAGTAAAATTTGGAAATATTTGTGCTCCTAATCCTAATGTATTTGAACTTTATTTAGTTTCTAAATAAATGGTATTAGTTGGTGTACCTATACATACATACTGAATGGCAAATTAGACCTTACTGAAATGATGATACTAATGGACGATTCACACCAAACGGCTAGAGTTGGCGAGCACCCCACTAGGGTCAAAGGAATTCGAACCCTCCACACAGAAGTTAGATTTCATATTTGAATGTGTTGCTCTGCCGCTAACGTTTGGTTCTGTATGGAGGATTCGAATTCCTTTGACTCTGGTGGCGTGCGCGTGCGCGTTTGGTGTGAATCGTCCATAAGGGTCAGTTGTACCAACTTACGATTACAGCCCGATCAACGTTAAATATGGGGCCGGCAGCAGCTGTCATCCCATAGAAACTTGTCAAACTTTCTCAACAATCAGATTTTAACAAACACTGCTTACGATTACAGGCGGTTTGGAGCCCATGATTTTGTAGTTCAATTATGATAAAATTCATAATACGCTCTAGGGATAGTAAACCATCAAAATATCGCACTATATTGTATATTACAAAATTTTACCTACATCATAAAGAGATGTGTAATTATATTTTTTCTTTGTCCTCCAAAAGTCAAATAAAAGATACCAATATAATCCACATGTAAATTAAAGAATAAATAGTACAGTATTTCACGAATAAAACAGCAATATACTTGGTTCGATAACTTGCGCGTGACGTCACAAGCAATTGTCAATTTGTAGGAGGCGTTTCGGGGGCCGCTAGCGTCGAGCTTTTTATCCCTAATATTTGCCCTTTATTGTGCTCTAATTGTAGTTGGTTCGAATAGCACCATAAAAATATCGAATTTTCTCTCCCTTCCCAGTTTGGTGTTATCTACGGCGGTGCTCAGAAGAACATTGGCACATCAGGAGTAGCCCTCGTTATAGTGAGAGAAGATCTGCTCAACCATGCCCTACCGGTCTGTCCATCCATCCTCGATTGGACCGTGAACGCCAAAGCTGATTCTATCTTGAACACGCCACCTATGTTTGCGTAAGTGAACTAAATACTACGTCGCACCGTCGGAACAAAATATTCCGTGGTCGCACCCCTAACTTTCTTCCACCCTATTAGTACTCGGTTATTAGGAGAGATGGCGCGGGACATTGGTTTTTTATTTTCAGGCAAAATAAACCTAAGATTAATTAAAAATGCGGTAAATTACTTACAACATTCATCACAATTTATGTACAAAGAAAATATATCTAAGATTACTTATTCAGAATAATAAAAATAAAATTTAAACTAACTTAAATCTGAAACAGGTCCTTGAGGAGAGATTAATTTAATTTTGTATACAAAATTAAAAAGAATGTGATAAATCTTAATTTTGCCTCTCCTATGCCTCGACATTTTTTCTAATACTTTAACTGTATTGCGTATGTGCGTTTCCGTATACTATACTTAAGTTAATTTCGTAATTTAAGCTAAATATACTTCTTAACTGATGAATACACACTACACTTCCCATCATACCAGACAATTCCTATACCATTTCTGTTCTGAGGTATCCTTATCTTTGTACTTTATAGTACCTATATTATTTCGAAATATAGTAAAGTGAGAGTTTATAGCAAACATAAATTATTTCAGCATCTACATAATGGGACGAGTACTCCAATGGATTGAGACTAAAGGGGGCCTCGATAAAATGGCCGAGCTGGCTACTAAAAAGTCTTCCCTCATCTATGACATCATTGAGCAGTCCAACGGCTTCTACTATGCCCCGGTTGCTAAGAAGGACAGGAGTAAAATGAACATTCCGTTTAGAATTGGCTCCGCGCAAGGCAATGATGCATTGGAAAAGGAGTTCCTGAAGGGCGCTGAGGCTTTAGGATTAATTCAGCTTAAGGGACACAGGTAAATATAAATACTATACATGTTTCCTTTTTTTTTTCAATATTTTCGTTCTTAGCAACATCTGAGATCATAAATCTATAATGACTACCTCTGTTCTTATCCTATCCTGACAAACTTGGTTGGCCTCATAATGCAGATGAAGAATCTAGTCTTTCAATACCAATATGTGCAATTACATGGAATCCCTATTCTTAACTTGTCTAATATTTATTTGTTTTATATATTTCATTCAGGCAACAAGACCCATATTACAAATAAATAAATATAAAAAAGAAATTTGTAAAATAAATTAACAATTATTTCTTTCGTGTTATTGAATTTCACACAGCTTGATTCGAAAAGCTGGTTATAAATTAAACATGGCTTATTTTTCAATATTTGAAAAGACGCTCATGTTACGATAAGAGCCCAGAGTCACGATTGTTCACGAATGTAGCGTCAGTGGATGTCGCGTGGCAATACCTACTCGTATATACAGATTCTCAGTTTTCCTTCACATTTTTATCTCCACTCAATTGCTTAAAGGTTAGCTGAAAGGAATCGCTTATAGGGATTGGGGGGGCTATTCTTGTAATTCTTGTTTGGTTGTTGTGAATGTGATCTACTCATTTACAGTAAAGAATTTTACATAAGTATATATAAAAAAGAATTCAGCCCTGCATTCATAAATCGGCGGGTACTTACAAAATAATAAAAAAAACCGTGTATTTAAAAACACCGTTACAAATTTTTAAATGTTTTCTATTATAACTTTATTCTATATATACAATATCTACTTACCTATAATCCAGCTACATATATACGTCAGGTGACCTGATAGCGCCGTATCATATCATTGTGTTACCTACGGCGTTATCTGTAGCGAAGCGGTTTTACTATAGTTTTGTTTTCAACGTTGTTGAACTTTATCTTATGAATCTGGTTACCAACCGGTTTTGTCAGTAATGTGGATACTTTTACTGCTAAATATTAATTTGTGTTGTAATATCTTTAATACTCGTACTCTCGCCTGACAACCGTTTAGAGAGGCGGGGCACTGTGAAACTTCTCGCTCATATTTGGAGCAGGCCAACAGGTGAACTACTTACCTTACAGAAGACCGCAGCCATAATAAAATACATAAATATTGGGGGATAATCTTACACAAATCGACCTAGTCCCAAACTTAGCAAAGCTTGTACTATGGGTACTAGACGACGATATACATATTTATATACGAGTATAAATAAAATCCAAGACCCAAGAACAAACATCCGTGCTAAATGGACAAATAATGCCCTGGCCGGGATTCGAACACGGGACCTCTAGCTTCGGAGGCAGCGTCACTACCAACTAGGCCAGGGGTCGGCAAACTTTTTGACCAAAGAGCCAAATTCAGTAAAAATACCATCTTTCGGGAACCTCAGAGAGCCAAAAATACCTGTTTTAGGTTTGTCACTATATTTTTGAGGAGACCTGGAAGAGCCGCACCCGACCCTTCAAAGAGCCGCGGTTTGCCGACCCCTGAAC
Source organism: Notocelia uddmanniana (assembly GCA_905163555.1). Taxonomy (NCBI): domain Eukaryota; kingdom Metazoa; phylum Arthropoda; class Insecta; order Lepidoptera; family Tortricidae; genus Notocelia; species Notocelia uddmanniana. The sequence continues at coordinate 12,379,459 of LR991059.1, read as the reverse complement.
TAGGCTAAACAGGCCGTCAATAATAATATTACTAATTGCACTGTAGCCAGGCGCGGCTCACTCCGTGACTTTATCGCGCCGCTGCAAGTACTTATAGCCCGATTAGCCTGGCCTAGCCCTAAGGCCCCGCCCCCGAAAGAAAGAGATGGCCACTAAACGGGGGATTTGTTAACGTAGGCGCATAAAATTAGCAAAACCTGGACATAATTCGATAACTGTAATTTTCTTTTTCTATGATTTAAAGTATTGTTAGTTATACTTAAAATATAAAGAATTAAAGATTTTAAGGCCCCGCGCCAATGTTAAAAAACAAAAAAACCTAAATTTTTAACACAAAATATCCACGATAATTGATTAAATGATATTTTTTCTTATCATAATACAGGTACTTTTACAAAGTTATTTATTATGGCTTGCTTACGAAATCAAAATGTGTTAAGAATTTAGTATTTTGTTTTTTTTAACATTGACGCGGAGCCTTAAAATGTTTAATTGTTTTTATTTTAACTATAACTAACAATACTTTAAATCATAGAAAAAGAAAATTACAGTTATCGAATTATGTCCAGGTTTCGCTAATTTTATGCGCCTAACGGTGGGCCTTGTAATACTATTACTTATTCTGTGCTGTAGCGTTATGTTCCTGGTGACGAGTGAGGTCAGATCCAGATCTCTCGATTATGCGATGTTGGTAGACTAAAGGACCTACATTTGTGTCTAACTGTCAGCATAAAGAATCTTCAAATCAGTAAAGTATCGGCGACGCGCTTGTGATTGGTTACTCTGGAGTTACAAGCTTCCGTAGGCTACGGTGTCTGCTTGTGCTTACCATCCCATCAGACAGGCCGTATGTCGATTTTATTGTTTTTCTATTAATTATTATAATACCTAGGATATCCGGGTTGTATTATAAATAATACATAAGAGTGTGTTTTTTTGTTTGTGTCTATTATATTATATATTTTTCTATTAACGATCTTTTAGTGAATTTAGTGTTTCTGACGACGGGTTTAGTCTAGTGGTGAGTGACCCTGCTTATGAAGCTGACGGTCCTGGGTTCGAATCCCGGTCAGAGCAAATATTTGTGTGATAAGCATGAATTTTTGTTGCTGAGTCTTGGATGTTTTCTATGTTTTTAAGTATTTATATCTATTAAATATATCGGCGAATAGTACCCGTAACTTGGTTATCGTAGTGATATAAAACCCAATGAATTTGAATTATCATATCAGCTGAAGGACGTCCACTGCTGGACATAGGCCTCCCCCAAAGAATCCCACAATTACTCCAGCGGACTCCTGCGACCTTTACCAGGCCATCAATCCACCTTGCCTTCCCACGCTGCGCCTTCCGGTACGTGGTCGCCACTCGAGAACCTCAAATCATCATGATAAAGATGAAATGTTTTCTTTTTTGCAGGGATGTTGGAGGAATCCGTGCTTCAACATACAACGCTGTCACCCTTGAGGAAGTAGAGGCATTAGCGAAGTATATGAATGAGTTCTACAATAAGCATTCCAAGTAATTCAATGATGTTAATTTATCAGTAAGGTACGTCGATAGTATTTTTGATATTATCTTTATAATATTTTGTATTCGGTGCCTTAATGGATTGGCTGTGTATATTATGAATAAAATGTATCATTAATAAAATTTAATAATTTTCAATTATTACAACATTCGGTTCCTGAATACTTAGGAGTTGCGTGCTCGATGCGATACGCCTGATCTCGATACGCTAAAATGATACAAATGTGAGCAAAGCTTTTGATGACTTTCGTATCCTTACACCGTCAGATTTACAAATCGACAAATCTTTCTTCAATCTTAAAAAAAATAACTCAGAACACGGCATTGCAATTTTAATGCATAGTATGGCGAGCGACACAATACATGGTTGCACCTGTCCAACAGCAAGAACAAGTCAAATAAAATAATTTAAACCCAAAAAAAACCTACTCTAATTTTGTACTTCGCTGTGCCACACACACAACAGATTTTCATATATCCTTCCCACTTCACCACATGTACAGCGACTACAAATAGATCGATCGATTTTTGTTCCTTTGGGTGGATCGATCTCTTTGTAGTCGACTGCAGCTACTGCTTTCCGATAGCAAATTAGTTGGTTACTACAGAAAATAGCCAAGTCACTTTATATGGACCTATTTGAGGAGTTCGGTCGATTCCTCAGGGAACCTATACTTGCCTTCAGTTTCTCTTAATGAATTCTACTTCTGTATATTTTGACGAGCATTAGTTACTACGTTAACGAAATTTCATCGGAATCTGTGAAGTGCCTACTCATACTCATTTTATTGATAAAATATAAAATTTTACATGTTGAAAATTATTAATAAATTAAAGTATGTCATATAGGTTACATTAGGAAAACCATTATAAATAAAACAGAATCATACATACCAATTAAAAAGTCAGCAAAAATGTTTATCGACTACGTCACGTACATTTTAGTCTACGTCATTGTGGAGCTCCATATATCATATGTGGTCATCACCAGTTCCGCTTCACCAAAGCTAGTGGTTTCAGAGAGCAAATGCATGATGGTTAACTACAGAAAATACCGAAATCGCCATACGCGTGGCTCTCAAATTTGAGGAGTTCTTTCGATTCCTTCTGGATCCCATCTTCCGACCTTTACCAAATTTATATGGGACCAACTTCAGGGTACCTGATTTAAAACAAAATAAAGCGAACATGCAGACGAACTGAGAACCTCCTTCCTTCTATTGAAGTCTGCCAAAAATAATAGTTACACAATGATGAGTGGAGCCTTGCCTCTTGGATTAAAGGGCACATAGAGTTTGGAAAGCGATAGTTTAAGAGGTCATTGGGGCTGTATAACACGATCTTGGCCCAGTGTTCATTATATTAATATTATGACGACGGCTTATCAGCATTGTCTGAAAGTATTCCGTGACACGAAACGAGGCGTGACAATACGCTCTAGTGTCGGATGTCAACTGTTATCACTTGACTTTTGATTGACACTGCCATCTATAATTTGAAATTTCTGTAAGGTTTTACTTCACTTACTTACAGCCTTATGTAGGGTGATCATGATTTACTTCAGATGAACTTTGTTTTTAGGAGCAAACTCTCTTATATAAGTACTACTTTACATTTCAATTGTTGTTTTTTTATTGATGATTTCTAGGCTTAACCTTTCGGACGCAACCTCAAACGCAGTTTCAACGTCAACGGTTTTATAAGCCTTAGGGAGGATTGTTCCAACTTACGATTACAGATCGATCAACGTTAAATATGGCGCCGGCAGCTATCATCTCATAGAAACTTGACTTTTCGTACAATCAGATTTAACGAACACCGCTTACGATTACGGATGGTTTGGTGCAACCCAGCCTTAGTACAGGTAAATTACTTTGGAGACGTTTTTGCATTTGTAGTTGTGACCTCTGTAGCCGGCTTGTAGCCAGCCTCAGACACACGTTGACGTGTGTCTGTATACGTCAACGTGTACGTGTGTCCCTGTAAATATGCATATACTACTACAGATGCAAAAACGTCTGGAAAGTAATTTACCATCTGTATTCTTTGGTCACGGATCCGTGCCAAACATTTCATTTAGAACCTATTTACTTTGTAGAACTTATTTATTTATTGATTGGACAATTTTGACACTTGATTGATAACGAAGGATTAAGCCAGTTTTGACATAACGCTTGACTTGCTATGACATTTATATATGACGCAGCGAAGCGGTAAAAAGGTTAAATAGAATAACAGCTGTGGTATATTTATCTATGAACAAGCAAGATAAACATCTATAAAACGAGTACTCCACTTTAGTTTTTGGAAATAATAATGGTAGTAAAACGTTATGAATTTCGTAAAACGTAAATCTATATATAAAGGGATAGAAAAATAAACACAGAGATTAAAAAATACCTATAAAATTTATTACACCATTAAAGTTTTTGTAAAAATTATTTACTGTTAACGTACCTAATCACTAAATGTGGTAATAAAATGTGATGGATGTATATCGATCACTCACGATTGATTCAATGAGTATTCTTTTACACGAGGGTACTTCATGTTACGGTTAAATCAAATCATTTGGCTACATTACAAAGTTATAACTCCTCTAGATGGATCATAGTTATAAAATACAATACTGCTTAGGATTATTATGTGTACCATAGCCAACACAGTAAACTGACCATTCTTGCACTTTATGTACATTGTAATAAGGGTCATGAATGATAAGTTAAATGTGTTGGCGTTTGTACAAACAAGTTTATTTCACATTTTGGCTGTAAACCATAGATTTAAAGGTACCCTTATTTCAGATCTAGCAGTCCTAAATAATCAATTACCTTCCCCTAAAATGATTAAGATTTTCACATCTTAAAGCATTATTTGTGTACTTATCCCACTGTGAATATCGATATTACGTATTTAGTATCCGATTTAATTATACAAAATGTATTGATATAATAATAATTTATTTGTTTCACGATATTATACTTTACATATTTATTTCGCTATTCTCACGTTCATATAAAAATCGTTCTGTACATTACACTCACAAATGTATAACTCGCATTCACGCACACATTCACATTAATTGTTAAGGTAGAAAATACAGTCCAGTTTATAATACAAAAACAATTGACTAATAAAATCGTCAATAATATTTCTTTAAATGTCTGTCGTTTGCAAAATATACAAAAAATCTTTAAATCGCATTATATACAAGAATATCAATTGATATGTCGTTGGAAATTAATGCATTGTAAAAAAACTGCCAATTTACAAAAGCTCTGCTCGCAGTAATGGTATGGCAGTGTTCGCCTAAAAATACTTGAGCATTTTCTTCGTTGATCATAATCTCAGGACATCAACACAATCACTGTTTGAGAAAAAAAAAACTAAATCCGTTTGCGTCAAAATCCACTATTGCGTGCCATCATACTGGTTTGTGACATAAATTATAATAATATATTTGGTGGGGCTGTAACGATTAAACAGTGAGTGTGTTAATACACATTCTTTTAATAAAAATTACAACTAAAACTAAAGCTAATTGAATACAACATCTACATACAAGTCCTCGGTCATTTCACGCATAATTGCAAGTCTATACAGATACACAATAATATTGACTATTATTGTTCGGGTACACCGAGAATTGAAACTAGTACGATACAGTATTATGTAGTTTGACCAGAATACGACAATAACTCAGTCCTTATTACGTTTACTGACCCTCACTGTCGCTGTCACTCTTATCTGTAAAGACAACAAGTGTGTTAGCATTGCATCATTTACAATTCTGTTATCTGAATACGCAGCATGCTTGTTTGTGCATGATCAAAAATCGAAACCGTTGTCTATAAACTGATAAAGATTGTTATTCATATAACAATAAAATAAACAAAGTTCAATGGGTGATTCAATTTCTGACGCATTGCTAACAGAAAACTACGGTTCTGTGTGCAAACTACGTTTTACTAATGTTATTTATTTATAGTGTAAGTTGAATTCAAGATTAGATTAGTAACACAGAAGAGCGATAAATAGCAATTATTTAATTGTAGTATTCTATAGCCTTTGCCCCTTTTCCAGGCATAGTAAGATTTATCGACTACATACGTGTCAATATAATTTATTTAGTTGTGCGATTTAATGCTCAAATTAGATTAGATCAAAGTAAAATATGACTCGTCTTGAAATTAATCATTATAACGTAACTATTTTGTATATATATTTTGTTTTCTAGATTGTTGCGGCCTGGAAAAGGGTTAATGTTTTAACGCTGTGAATACGCCCTTTGCTCTTTAAACCATATATCTTAGTTTCATACCTTTGTCTAGTGTATTTTTATTAGAAATTAAACAGTTTTACCCACCATACATATAAGTTACGTCACTACGTAACTTGGTCTATAGCTACTTAAGAAACTTATTAATATAAGGCTTAAAGAGATCTTCACGTAAACCAGCATAAGCGTGCGAAAGCTGCATCTTAGAAAACATAAATGTGCAACTAATCTAAGTGCCAAAATTAATACTGACCTTTCTTACCCGGGTACGCGTGCCTCTTTAGTCTGTCATAGAGATCCTCCTTCGTCCCGTATATACTGGCGTTAGACCGCGCTAAACTGTTCATTTTCCCATTCATTCCGTTGTGTAAACTCTCCTTCATATAAGTCTCGTTGTAGAAGTTCGGCATTTCCCAGCCGTCTTCCTCATCGTCGTAGTAATGTGCGTATGTGGAGTGATGCGAGGGTGCGATTGACTCCGCGTATGGCGTGTGTGCTCCGTAGTAGAAGTTTACTTGTGAGCCGTTTTGATCGATGGCTGGCGTTAGTGTTTTCTTTGGTTCCTTCTTCTTTGTCGACCTGTTGCGAGTAAGGTTCAGTTAGACCAAAATTAAAGCTAAAATATGGCGAATAGATATTTTAGAATTAATAGAATCGGTCTGAACTTGCAAGCGTCTAGAGGTTATGGTGACAGCTCACCATCAGGCGGGACATATGTACACCTGTTTGCCATCGACGTGGTATTAAAAAAAGTATAAAGCGAGTTGCCACTTGCCATTAGTTTCAACAATAATTTAGGAGAATATCTAACACCGGGACAGTCAGACACTGTTTAATATACAAATACTCGGTAATGTTGAGGATATAATAATGACATTACATTACTGACTACTTATATTCAATGGTCTAGCCTACTTATTTTTTATGACACATTGACATCAACTATGAAAGAACACCTTTACCCAGAGGTCAAATACATAAGTCAATAGATGATTACAGGATATATTTTGCATTTGAATTTCTAATGAATAAAACTAAAAGAAAGAACCCTACATATATTGCAGTCTGAATATATCTTACCTTGCGCAAATCATCCATACAAGCAGTACTAAGAATATGATGAAGATGACACCGCCAGCTACTCCACTGGCGATGTACGCGAATTCACTCTTGTCTCTACAATGGCGACCAGTGAAAGAGCCCGTACATCTACAGGATGGCTCTCCTCGGGCATCCTTTACGCACTCTCCTCCGTTGTCGCAGAAATCTAGGCACACGTCTGTAAGTAATAAAGGTTATATTAGATTGGTGAATTGATTTATATCACAGAGGAAAACAAAGGAAATTATGTTGGTCGATGATAAGGATACCACCACCATATCAGCCAATGGACGTCCACTGCTGGACATAGGCCTCCCCCAAATTCACGGGGGGTATATGCCATAATCGCCACGCTTGCTGCCCATCCCCCGGTGGTCTTGGTCGTAGTTTTAGGACATAAGGGCGATACACGAGCTATTAAATGCTTTCTTAGGCGGTGTATGTACTAAATTTTACGTCTTCTTGGTTAGAGGAAAATAATTGCTGTCTGAGTTGCGGGCAGTTATTGGTGCTTCACGACTCGAAGTGACGTAAAATAAATTGTCTTAATAGGCGACTCGAAAATATTGTAACTTTATTCAAAAGTAATTTGAAGTTTGTTTAAGTAATTTGATCAAAGTGATGAAACTGCTTTACATTTCAGGTGTTTATTGAAATTTAATTACTGAAGTCAGAATCTTGTTTCAACTAAAACGAACTTGAACGGTAAACACAGCTTATCATTTTCGTGACTTGGTAAGTTGATTAGAGAATTTATTTAACCAGTTGTTTTCTTAGTTCTTGGTAGCTTTGCTCTTAAATAGGTATTAACAAATGTCAAAATGTCAGAAAAAGAGAAATTTATGAAAATTAAAATAGGTTGGATGATACTTTTTTATGAAATAGGAGGCAAACGAGCAGACGAATCGCCTGATGGTAAGCGATAAGCGCCGCCCATGGACACCCGCAACATCAGAGGGGTAGTAAGTGCGTTGCAACAAAAGGTCTAAAGTGTAGGACAGGACTTCTTTTCATTGGACTTCATTATAGTGATTTTTAATGTACTGGTATGTTTAAAGTGGTTTTTACTCTAATCATGTCATAAGTATCTTAGAGGAAGTATCGTAAAGTCATATATGGAGGTACCTAATGTGGAAGCATGAAAGTCATGTGACCAGAAGAGTATTGGATATATGAACGTGAAGGGATGTAAGAGGCGAGGTAGGCCTAGGAAAAGAAGAATGGACTGTCTAAGAGGCGATGTCGATGTGACGAGGAACTGAGTGACGAGTTGGCGAGAGACGGAAGAAAAGGGCATGATGCGCTGAACCCAAGCAAAGGGGATGCAAGCGCATGATGATATGTCTTTTTTTCTGTGGTTTTTCTTACCTATACAAACTTTTCCAGTGCCGTTGAAGCCTGGTTTGCACTGGCACTTGAATTCGCTGGTCTCCGGTATGAGGAGGCAGTACGCGTTGGTGTCGCAGTGCATCTCGGGGCCGCTCATTTCACAAGGATTTGTGCATTCTGTTTCTGATGTCTGAAATGATTTAAATTTAAACCTTGTTATACAGAAATTGCCAAGACATTGCTATCGATAGATTTATTGAATTTTACAGGAGGCTGGGAATAAGAGTATCCTTTAGTATAATGTGCCTAGAATAAAACTCAAAAAATTGTCACCCTAATCTTAACCAAGTAAGTTTTATCTACCTAATTGTCATGTGGAACGTATGTACATACACTGCTTATTCCAGGCCTTGAAATAGGGCTATTTTCACATATCGTTATAATTCATAACGCTACTTTGTCAATAAAACGCTTTACTAAAAATGATATTTGGTGCGCATTTATTAATAAAAAGCAATATATATATATATATATAGCGATATTTTGTGAAGCGCTATAATAACGTTATAGGCTATCTCTGTTTCGCACACAGTCTCGCTCTTACGTGCGCTGTGACATGTACATTGTACGTCAAACTCGAGCACGTCATTGTCGCCACCGCCACCATCTTAAACGATATTATAACATTATCATATAAGGTTATGATTTTCATTTTGTTATGATATGAAATATCGTTATAAGGAATATCGATTATGATTATAACGACATTTTAAACACTAACGAAATATATCGTTATAATATCGCTTACTTTCATAACGTTTTAAAGGCCTGGCTTATTCACATGAGAGATAGAGAAAACTCAAAGGGCAATTCTTGAAGTCTATCAGAAATGATGTGAAAGATTGCGTGGGTTTGACTTTTTGCAATGTGAAGTGTGACAAATGTATTAATTAAGTATTGTCGCGATTTTGGGAAGGTGTAGGCGTAGGTCTAGAAGGCACTAGTCCATGGATGAGTGTAGGAAGATGAATTTAGATGTATAATGTAGCTAAATACTTACAGCGCCAGGTCCTCGCGTGCTAGTGTTGATAGGACAAGGTATGCAGGCGGTCTGTTGGGCCTCCGACTGATATGTTCCCTTCTTGCACTGGATACACGTGTTTAGGGTCACGTTCAAATATGAACCTAAAAAAAAACCGAAATCACATTAGGTAGGTACTATAATTATACACTATATCTGCCTGTATCAAGCATTTAGCTACAGTTCATTTGCGTGATGAAACCACTGTTCAAATATCTCAATACGTTCATCATAGACGCACTTTGAAAATGGGCCATTCAAAAAAGCCTTTGAAGTAATTGTCCCGTGAAGGGAACGTTTGTGCTGCTGGTCACAGCTTTGCACACAGGTAGTGAGCACTAGTTGACGCTGGAAGCTCCGGTCTGCTCTGTTATTGACTCGGACGGGCAAACCCTCCATAAAAGGGCCTTGCCAAAACACCGCGTAAGTAATTGTTGTGTCGAGTAAACTTACCAGCTCTGTACACAGAAAGCGAGCACTGGTGGGCGCCATAAGCTCTAGTTTATGGTGCGTTTTCGTACCGGACGAGCAAACCCCGCACCCTTTCAAAAAAAGGCTATGCCAAATAAATTATTATATAATTGTTGTGCGAAGTGAACTTACCAGCTCTGGACACAGGGAGTGAGCACTAGTCTGCGTTAGAAGCTCCAGTTTATGGTGTTGTCGTGCCGGGCGAGCAAACCCTGCACCCTATCAAAAAGGTCTATGCCAAATAAAATACTGTATCATATAAATGTTGCACGAAGTGAACTCACCAGCTCTGCACACAGGGAGTGAGCACTGGTCGGCGCTAGAAGCTCCGGTCTGTGGTGTTGTCGTGCCGGACGGGCAAGCGGCGCAGGCTGCTCCGCTGCCCAGGGCTCGCCAGGTGCCCCTCGGGCAAGGCTCGCAGCCACCGTCACTGCCCAGTTGTTCGCCTAAACAAACAATACTTTCGTAAAACAAAATCGCCGTAAGCAAATTCGTCGTCTAGTACCCATATTAGAAGCTTTGCTTAGTTTGGGACTAGGTCGATTTGTGTAAGATTGTCTTCCAACATGTATTGAAAAGAAAGAAGAAGGATTTATTGAAGTCTAAAGTTCATCGCATTGTTACAGGAACATGAAATGCAAAAGGAAATAGAATGATAGATTGATTGCTAGTTACACTGGGAGAAAACGACCACGCCTATAAGTCTTACTAGTTCTAAATTTATAACTATGGTGGTCGGCGGTTAAGAAGTCAATCCTGACATCTCATTTCCATACAGTTTATAACCTAAAAGTCACTTTGAGGTTATAAACTGTATGGAAATAACAGGTATCAGGATTGACTTCTTAACCGCCGACTACTATACTTATATTTTGTCGGCGTTTCGCGTTAGTAACATACCTTTAAGTGAACTCAATCATTTCTTAAATGTGAAGATTCAACCTCACTTCACTTCCGCTTTTTGGGTTTTTTGGCATGGATTTCTTTAAAATCAATTGTTTTTAGGACTGTGTCGACAGTGAAAGATCTGGACGAATCCTTAAATCAATAAGTCAATGCGCTTGTGATTGTTCCTAGGTTGGACCACAGGCGTAACGTAAAAATAGAAAATCTATATACATATAATAAAGCTGAAGAGGGTCGAAAGTCTGTACATGGAAGATATTCGAAAAAAGGTTGGCTGGGGATACGTTCCAACAGTTTTTAGAATTTTTGTCTGTTTGTCTGTTTATCTGTTTGTCTGTTTATATGAACGCGCATCACGTGAAACGGCTGAACAGATATTGATGAAAACTTTACTAATCTGTCGATTAAATACCCGGTCAGGTTTTAGGCAATAAAAATTGTGCAGATTTGGGTTAAAAAGGGGTAAAAAGAGGGGTTGAATTTTGTATGAAAACTCCTATAATCCACCAGTTACAGGTATAAAAATTGGTAAGCATATACATGACGACAAAAATAAATTTCACATTCAAAATGTGTGAAATCTTAACATCAAAACTGAAAACAAAAAGAAGTCAACGCTAGCGCTGCGCCGGAACGCTGTGTAGTGTGCGCGCCAGCCGCCACGGTCTCTTCAAAATTTGAAAACTATTAGCATTTAGCCGTTTAACCGTTAACCTTTGACGTACGAATGAGGTACGACGTAAACTGTTATTCGCTCTTTTTTTTTCTGGTGGGTAGTCTTTAATGCCGGTTTTAGTATTTTCCGAACATGCAGTGACGCGACCAAAACAGATAAGAACGAGCGTGTACGATATTTCTAAATAGTTAAATTTATGTTCTTGACGTATGTGCTTCGTATGGTCAGTGTTAGTGTAACTTTTTTAACATGATTAACAAATGACAACATTTCATATTTTCAAGGTGGCCATTTTATGATCTAGATCGATAGAAAATGAAATTTTAAGTTTCACGTGTTTTTTTTATTTCCCCGAAATCATCATATTCTTTCTAAAATATCTAATCTAAAAGTAGCGAATTTCAAAAGGTCGTAAGTAAATTATGACGTCATTACGGTGGCTGTAAGGCAGTATTACCATTGCCACTTATTTTTCTAAAAAACCTCGGTGCGTCAGTGTCAAGTAGTGTGTCATGCTATGACCACCTAGAATTAAGCAAAGATCCAGATTTTTTATTGAAAACAGTGCCATCTATTTTACGGAAGTCGCACTAAAATATTTGTTTTGGCAATTCCGGATTCCCGGATCGGCGGATTTCCGGAAACTCAACAATATTAACATACATGGTAAATATCCCGTTCTGAACAGTAATTCTAGTATCACAATTCTGGTTTTCATTTATTTTGAGTCTTAGTTGTCACACCACACCGGCCACTTTACTAATAGTTTTTTTACTAATATGTTCATAAATGACCAAGTTATGTGGTGACAAACGTTGAAAATAATGATTAAAAAAAGTAAACGAAATGGGATCCAACTTTTTTTGAAGTTGCTGTATAACAGACCTTACGCATCAACTCCTGTAACGGGGTTTATAAAATGTCATCGGATTTTCCTATTAGCAACGTATCACGACAATAATGTTATTACAATAAATATATTAAATAATTTATTTTCTTATTAATATAACACAAGTTGGTTAAGAAGTTTCCCCTGCTCAAATATAGATGGCGCCTCTAATTAAACCTAAATGCACGGATCTGTACCTAAACCGGATTGAGTACTGTGACGAAAAAGTGTGACCGACAGAGAAGCCAAACTCGAGGATTGCATCTCGTTTTAATTAGGGTGACCAAGTACCTACATCTGTGGAGGATTATTTCTAATTAGGTTCTATATACAATGAAATTTAAACTAAATTAGTTAGTAAATAAAATAAGAATATTTTTCAAAGAAATATTTATTTTGGCTAATCACAAGTTTGTGTATCCAATTATCCATACATTGTTAAATAATATAGTCTTGTGTAATTTTTGCCTAAGCCCTACTTTATTTTCCAAATCTCTTAACAAATGTGTTCTCCCATGATGGGCCATGCGTAAATTAAAAAAATACGAGGACGAGTTTTAATTCACCATCAACAGATCAGCACGGTGGTGCCATGATACACGAGTTCGGTAGGTAACAATACAATATAACTGTTACCGAACTTGCCGGTATCCAATTGAGCTGAAATGTAGCATACTTATGTACAGTATGCGTGAAAATTAGCATACTGTACATAAGTATGCTAAATTTCAACTCAATTGGATACCGGAAAGTAGCTGTAAAATGGTTAAAAAATTGGAACGACAACTTAAGTACTTGCACAGTTTAATCACATACAGTCCAAGTTAAACAAAAGCTCATAATGATAACAAAATTGTTAAAAGATTGAATTTCAACTGACCTTTAGAAAAGGTTTTCTCACTAAACACTTAATAACGAATATTTCTGCAAAACCAGCCCAAGTCATAGTCACCCTAATCAGTTTGACATTTGTCTTGTCGTTTTATCGTAAAATATAACAAATTGTTCCTTACCTGTGAAATGATATTCCACAATTAATAAAACTTTCACTTTTACAACCCTTTACACAACATGTTTTCACTTTTTCAACTAATTTCATCAGCCGCTTATTTTCATAATTTCAATTTTGACACCATTAAGGTTGGGGATACCAATTAATATTTGAACAATACTACTATATTTATTGCAATACTAGGTTTTAGTCAGTTAATAATGTTGATATTTTATACAATTACGAATGAGGTCAAATGTAAATTATGCCTGATAAAAATGAAGTACTAGTTAGTACAAGCAAGTAATTGTTTTCAGTATTCTAAAATACCACAACATATATTTTTTTTACACTGGCAAGTTGTGCGAGTGGGACACCGCCCTCCGGTTGGTTGCTCTCGCTCGGACCGCTTTCTCTAGTCTGTCTGTCATAACAGGATATTAACTGTATTACGCGAGAATAAGGTTCAAGTTTGACTGGCTCATAAAAGTTTGTACTCAATCCGGTTTAGGTATAGATCCGTGCCTAAATGTGATAGATTTGCCAGTCAATGACAGGTTAAATTTGAACTCAGTGACAACCGGAAGTGATTAATGTTTTTTAAATCTAGACAGTTTAGTGAACTAAAGTGTTGTCTCTTTACAGCCATAGTAATGACGTCACACTTCCGGTTTATACATATTCGTGATTTTCTTGGAAACTAGTAAAGAAAAAATCTAAAAACTATTTTATTATGTTCAAGTAGCATATTTACCGAAATGGTTTTCGATTTAGTCATCATTATACATTTTGAAATGTTGTCAATTAAAGTTTTGTCGATAAAATCAACAGCGCGAGTATGAACACCTCACGAAAAAGGCAAAAAGTTGAAATTAGTGCAAAAATGCAGATCAGGCCATAGAATCGTGGCTCAGATGATTCTTCGGCAGATGGAAACTATTACATTTCGTCTAACCGAAGTGATTCTTCTGGTGAAGAAGCCGGAGTCGCAGCTGCCGTTAAAAATTCATTGTCACAGATTTTTGAGAAAAAAAGGTTTGTAATTGATTAAAATCATCCTTTTTACGTCTATAAATAATCACATTATTGATTTTTAGCAGATTTTTTATATTTGGGATGCTCTCGCTCTGTCGGGATGCCCGACCTTCGGCCTCACGTGGCTTACCTCTCAGTTTCGGGCCTTCGGCCCTCAGCTTCATAGAGTCCGCTGCTGGGATGCTCGATCTTCCGCCTCGCGTGTCTTAACTCTCAGCTTCGGGCCTTCGGCCCTCAGCCTTATTAAAGAGCCCACTCTGTTGGGATGCTCGAACTACGGCCTTGCGTGCCTTACTACTCGGTTTAGGGCCGAAGGTCCATTTTGTTTCGTTTGGGACGTTCGGCCTTCGGTCTCGCGTGCCTTGCCGCTCTGCTTTGGGCCTTCGGCCCTCAGCCTTGCATAATGAGCCTGCTCTGTTGGAATGATAGGCCCGCATGTCTTGCCGGTCTGCTTAGGGCCTTTGGCCATAATACTTACATGAAGAACTCGCTCTGCTGGGGCTACGTTTTACGGCAGAACTGCGTAGCGAGACTTCTATCATTATAATTGTTATTTTTTTGACGGGATTCATTCGTCTAAAATCGTTACATTTGATTTTCCGAAATAAGCACTTAATCATTCGTTATGACTATAGGATTTCTAGAGAATACACCCCTAAGGTTCTGGTGTCCTTTTCGACGCCGTCCAACCATCTCAGCTTGAGAAAAATTGTATGGAAAAACAAATAATTCTAAGGCGAGAACGAGTTCTACGCGGACGAAGTCGCGGGCAAAAGCTAGTAATAAATATATTGCAATTACCCGATGGACAGTCGTCTCTGCACTCCGCCGCGGAAACTGCTTCAGTAGCGCGCGTGGTTTGTCCTCTCGGGCAGGCGAGGCACGAGAACGCTCCTTCACGAGGCTGGTACGAACCATGGCCGCAAGGACGACACAGGTCCGCTTCCGCGTCGTAGTATTTACCAGCGGCGCAGCGCTCTGAAAAAATATTAAAAATATTCATATAAGGTCAGGGCGCGGGGTACAGTACGAGTAGCTGAAACGGGTACACTTGCGAATCAATGGTGCTGCCAAAAAGAGAAGCTAGGGATGAAAACAGAAGAAGCCGGTTTACCTTTGCAATCAGCCGCACTTCGTGCTCCTGTTGCTTGTGTGACTCCGGGTTGTCCTGCGATGGCGGGGCAAGGGGTACATTGCAACTGGCCAGCCTCCGACTGATATGTACCAGATGGGCATGGCTTGCAACTGTCACTGGCTGCGTCCAGGAATGTACCGACCGAGCAAGCCACTGAAATGAAAACCAGGTGTTTTAAAAAGTCTTCAGAAATATTTGAATCCATTTGAAGGGTATTGGAGAACTCATAGCTTCTCAGCGCTCACACATTGGCATTGATTGTGCAAGTCCTTGTATGTATGACCGTTTTGATAGGTTTCCAACTGAGCGCTTTCGTGATGTGGAAGGCATGTTAAGACGTTAATTCTTGTTTAACGTATTAAGGCTTTTGAGCGGCTTGATAACTTCATAAACAAGTTCGCCATTTAGTTAGGTTGAGTTTTCGCCCTGCTGGTGACCAGATGATATATGATGGTGATCTAGGTTAGGTTGTATTCACTTCCGCAAAAAGAAATTTCTACGGGAAACTTATGAGTTGGTAGCAAGTCGACATTTAAAGATGAGAAGCTGCAAATTTACCGGGAAAGGCGATAAAATGAGGAAGAGGGTTGATGATGCTTACCACAATCAGGAGCCATGACGACCTGGCCCATAGGGCAGGCGTAGTCGGAAACCAGTTCCAAACTAGCCGGGTCTGGCACAGTGTTCGGGAGGATGTTTCGCACGTCGAATTGTTCGTCTTCGAGAATAAGTTTCTCCAGTAATCTTTGCACAGTGGACCGCTCGTTGTTGCCACCGTGAATTACTGGGTCGCTGAAATCATATCATTTAACGTTCTAAAATCTGAACAACAACCACTACAATATCCAATTCATTACATTGATTTAATATATGTGCTCTAATGGTGAAAGAGCATGCAAACTTACTTGACTGCTGGGAAAGCGATCTCAATGCTGTACGTATCACCAACTTGCCGCCCCTCCCTATTGCTTCGAGTCCTAAGTGCAAGAAAACACCATGCAATAGTGATGGAAAGACATGCTTTTAATCTAATAGTGCTTACATCCAAAGGTAGAATAGTGTCTATTCTAAAGTTTATATTGAGTGTATTACAAAGAAATGTGTCAAAACACATGCTTTAAGTTTTAGTGTGCACTATTTCAATATAGGTTCTTTTACTTTTTAAGGACTGTTTTGTGCGCCTAATCCAACACCTGTCTACATCATGATTTCAAAGATTGTAGGTAACTATAAGGTTGATACGGATGTTGTCTACTTTCTGAGTTTACTGTGCAACTAAATGGAATGGTTATTAACTTACTCTTCGACGGGGATAATGGCATCCAGCACATACGTGTCTTCAGCTGTGGTGGTTGCAGGTGATGATACTTGTCTCGTTTGCCGTACGTTAGCACGATGGTCACATTTCACATTAATGTCCAGTTCTTTGCACTCGCGAGTACCTAAATTTTTATAATAAAAAAATGCATTATTTGTACCCGTCTACTCTATAGGTAAACAATCTGGGGCCTATTGCATAATGAATCTAATATTACAAGCGGACGTCTCTATCTAATAAATGGGTCGGAAAAAAGGGAATTTGATGCTTACCATCAACTGCATACGAGCAGAAGTTCCAGTCTCTGTTTAGTTGGTTGATAGCGCTGCGAACCTTCTGTCGTAGTACGGCTTGTCCTGCATCGTTGCAAAGTACGGAACTCGGGAACGCCATCGAAATTTTGAAGACACGCTGTGCCGGGGAAGCCGCTGGAAGATTGACAATTCGTTAATATTGGAAACTGTAAAGATTGATGGCCGTAGGCCGTCAAAGTTCTTTGGTTGCGAATTCGGACATTTAATTTTGATTTAGATCTGAATACCCATGGGGTACCCACTGGCATGAACTTGCGCAAATTACGTAAAGTGGTATTGTGTGATGTCTGAGTAATTAATCACTTAATTTTTTTAATTATCTTACGTGAGCATGCAGGGTAAACCAATGGCAGCGTCGGGTTGTTGGTAGGCCTCCAGAAGCCTTCAGCACCACAAGTGTAGAATGGCGGCACAGGCTGCGAGAACCGAAGACCATCGCGACAGGCAATCTCGCACACCTTAAATTGACCGCCTGCACCCCAGTCTCGGCACGATTGGTATCCTCCAAGCGGATCAGCCAATGCCGGGCAGAATTCAGCTGAAATAGTAAAATTTATTATTATTTAGTCAGAGAATCAGGTACAACAGACGTGACTATTTTGAAGAATAAATTTCTTGATACTTACATAAAACTGTAACCTTGAAAGTGCAAGTAGCAGCATTACCAGCCGCATCGTATGCAACATAAGCAATGTCATAGGCTCCCCAAGCAAGATTCTCTCCTGGCTTGTGACCATTTTTCTCTACTACTTTCACTACGTCTACGTTGTCACTGAACGCTGGCGCGTCCCAGCTGACAATAGAAGATCCGTTCTTCGCTATTACCCAAAGATCTCCAGGGCAGCGCTCGACGCGGGGTGGTTCCTTGTCTACTTGTAGTTGTTGGCATTTGCCGCCAGTGTACCCATTAGGGCATACTCTCTGTCCACAGTGAGAAGGTACAATTCTCTCAACTCCTCCGATAACGTCTTCGTATCCAGCCCAAGTGAGTACAAGCCCGCTGTATAGGACCGGCTCCGTTCTGCAATCGCGTACTTGCTTTTGGATTTCGTTGGTCACGTCCAGAGCGCGGTTCCAGATTTGTACTTTCGTGAGGTGTCCTTGGAAGCCTGATTCTGTATATGCCTTTGGATTGTCCGATTGAGGCTTTCCTAATGTTACCCAAACACTGAAAAAAAAAACAAATAAGTAGGTATCCAGATCCGAAGTAAAATAGTTCTAATCTAACATACAAATTTAAAAACGTACTATTGCGGTAGTGTTCGTCCACTGCCATATCCTTCAATCTTGCTAGCAATCAATCCTTCAGTAATCAGCGTCAATTCACCACCGTTGTTACCATCCCAAACGATAGCCACGTGATGCCATTGTCCGTCATTCACTGTAGCGTACTCGCCAAAGCTAAGATATACATCTTGAAGTTCAGGGAACAAGGACACTTGGACACCGTTTGAGTGCGCCTGGATGATGGATCTTCTGTTCAGGGCAATGTGAGAGTTGCTGTAAAATAAATAAATAGAGTCTTCAAAATATTCTTGGCTGGTTGAAAACAGTTCGTCAAGAGAGCATTAAGGAGCCATCTTACGACAGATCTAAATATTAAAAAATGGGCTGTAATAGGTATGAAAAATTATTAACTTACCTAACGCTGTAAGCTGTGAAGAAAACTCCTCCCTCATCTTGTTGAGTGTATTGTACCCACATAGCAATTGTTAAACTGTCAGTTGAGCCGGTGTCGAATGGTACTACTTGTGCGGCGCTTGAGCGCATTGGATCGCTGAAGTAAAGGTCGTAGTCCACGCTTATTGCTGTGAAAATATAGACATCTGATAAAAATCTGATCGAGTATGAGAAAGTAACGATAGGGAGAAGAAACAAAATAAGTGATGCCTACATTTTCTGCAATCGTCTCCAGTCAGATTGAATGGGCATTGACAATAGAATCTTCCTGGTAAATCGATACAAGTCGCTGAAGGCGGGCATGAGTTCTCTTTGCAGTCGATAATGTCTTCATCGCAGTTCTTTCCCTTGAAGCCAGGAGCGCAGATGCAAGAATAGTCTTCGCCGTTATCAACACATGTAGCTCCATTCTGACAAAGACCAGCTTCGCAGGCGTCAAATTCGTATTGACAACCGATACCGGTGTAGTCTGCAGAGCATGTGCAGTTGAGGCCAGAACCAAAGTCTTGACATTTTCCACCGTGCATGCAAGGGCTTCCAATACATCTTTCCGGAGCCGTCTCACATTGTTTTCCATCGGTTCCACTTGGACACCTATAAAAGCAGTGTGTTTGTTAGCTACTACTTTTTACTTAAAAATATTTCTATAGGTTACCAAAAGGTATCTATAGTCCCGAATCGCAGTCAGATAAATCGTATTGAACAAGGTGCACAATATATATTTATTTGACAGGTGCACAATATACATTTATTTTAAATATATATTTGACGACGGTAGCATTTGAAATAATTTATAAAATACTTACACACAGAAATAATCTTGGAAAAGATCGATACAGTTGGCATTATTTTGACAAGGTCTGTTCATGCAGTTTCCGATGTCATATTCGCAGCGATGTCCAGTCCATCCCGGGTGACAAGTACACTTATAACTTCCAACTTCATCTTTACAAGTACCACCATTGAAGCAAGGATCCGATGCGCAATCATCAATGTTCGTTTCACAATTCTCTCCAGTAAATCCTTCATTGCATACACATTGATACTTATTATCCAAATCAATGCAACGATCTGTGCCGATTGGGTTGCAAGGTTCATTCAAACATTCATCGATAGCTGTTTCACATTGCAAACCAATAAATCCGGGTCGGCATTTGCATACGAAGCCTTCTAACTGGTCGACGCAAGTGGCACCGTTCTGACAAGGGTCAGACGCGCAATCGTCAATCGTGTGTTGACATCTCTTTCCGGTGTAACCGGCTTCGCAGTTGCAAGTGAAGTCGTCAATGCCGTCAATACATTGGCCTCCGTTTTCACAGGGCGAAATAACGCATTCGTTGATGTTGATGTCGCATGAGGGACCGGTCCAGCCAGGGTCGCAAATGCATTGATGGATAAAGAGTTTGTCAACACAGATGCCGTGTTTACATGGCTCATTGGAGCAAAGGTCTATTTTTTCGTGACAGCGTTTTCCTGTGAAGCCCGGCGGGCAAGCACAGCTAAAGTCATTAACTAAATCTGTGCACGGAGCACCAAGGAGACAAGGTTTTTCAATGCAGTCATCAGTGTTAGTTTCGCAAAGTTGACCTTCCCAGCCTGGCAAGCATTCACACTTGAAACGGCCTTGTTGAAGGGCTATGCAAGACGCGCCGTTAGTACAAGGATTTCCATTAGCCGAACAAGGATCAATCTAAAACAGAACAAAACGGATTAAGTAAGTAGATATTTAAAATTAATATTACCCAAAAAATCGAATCATTCAGGGTCTCAAATATGGTAATAAGTCCTACGGCTCCAAGATCCAAGGAAAGATATGCAGAAAAAGGAGTGTAGAACGCAGTTCAGTTGCGGCACTCTTAGGTAATTCCGTAGTACAGATAGTAAAATAATAGTCGCCATGATGTCGTCTTACTGACGCTAAAAGAGGAACAAGAAGAAGAAAAATTCAAACCAGCGGTTTGACTTACCGTAATGTCACAGTCAATTCCAGTGTATCCAGATCTGCACAAGCAAGTGAAGTTGTTGTACCCTGGTTCGTCTTTGCACATAGCTCGTTCCGGACAAGTGTCATTTCTGCAATCTGATTTTTCTTCCTGGCAATTGATACCGCCATAACCAGGGGGACAAGAACATCTGTATCCTTGGGGCAAATCTGTACATGTTCCTCCGTTGTAACAAGGTTGACTAGCGCACTCGTCTATATCGATTTCGCACCTGCGTCCAGAAAAGCCTGCTGGGCAATAACATTGAACACCATGGCCCTTCGGCACGCATAGGCCTCCGTGTTGGCAAGCACTATTGGAGCACTCGACCGGCAAACATTCTTCCAACCCAGTTGTTCCAGTTCCAACAGTCTTCATATTTGTTGGACATTCCATACACGATGTCTGTCCTACTAAGTTCTGGTAGAAGTTCCTCGGGCATTGAGAGCATGGAGCGAGACCCGTTGGTGAATAAGTTCCTGGAGCACATTTAGCTCGGCATCTATCTCTACCTGGTGCTGCGGGTTGGTATGTGTAAGTGTTTACAGGGCAAGCTTGACAGTCTTTGAATCCACCTGCTGGAGGTTCTGATGTGTAGCTGTTTCTGGGACATTCAAGGCAGGGAACTAGACCTGTTGGCGAGTATGTACCATATCCGCACACGGGAATACAGTCAGTCACGTCCTTAGAACCCTCTTCCCTCGTGAATGTTCCTTGTGGGCATTTGAGACATGAGCCTTGGCGAGCTTGATTCTGGAAATATCCCCGTGGGCACATAGTGCATGACTTTTGTTTTTCGCCGGCAAAGGTTCCAGCCGGGCAATGTACTGTAAAGAAATTATCCAATTGAATAAGAAGAAATTTCAGTTAATGATGATGTGAGTATAATTTCAAAGATTTGTTTGATCTTTGAAATTATAGGGAAATCGTTACTTACAGCATCTTGGAACATCATTGGTGTCCATATTCAATACTTCTCCAACACTGCAAGTGAATCCTCGGGAAATAGAACTTCTGATTGCGCGAAGCGGCGGGCATTGGTTTCCAATAGACGACACATTTAGTACAGGCTCAATTAAAGCACTAGCATAAGGTACAGATAAATCGAAAATTAAGTTTAATGTAGAGCCACAAAGATCGTACAGTTGTGTCTGTCTGATTGCCGGAGTAATGGCAAGGACAAAGTCCATTTTCACTACATTCTCATCAAGGAGACTTGGCATGGCTTTTACAAATGTAACGTTAATATTAACGTTAACAGCCGAGCAACGTTGACTAAGTCTTTCATTCAGGATGCTATCATATTGTGCTAGTAAGTCCTTGTATTGTGGCAGACATGCGCTAGATACTGCTCCGAGAGCGCGATACTGCACACTGGCAACAACGTGGTAAGCCGCTTGTTGAGTATCTGAAAAGCGAATTTTATTTTTATTTGACAGATTCCGTTAATCATTTAACATTGACGATGATCTCAGTTTCACTTAAACTTACTTTCAGAAACACAATCTGGCACCACAGCTGTTGGGGCCCATTGGCGTTTAGTTTCACAGACAAAGGTCTTTACAGGCTCTCCATCAGTAAATCGAAAACCAGGGCTGCAAGTGGCTATGCACTGAATTCCTCGGTCCCCAGGAAGGCAGTTGAGAGCTCCATTGGCGGGTGGAGTTAATTCCCAGTCCACACACGGTGTAGCTTGAACGGACACCTAGAAAGTTTAAAACGGCGTTAAGAACTGCATTCAACGTGCTGAAATGAGATGATTTTGGTTATAAAGTAGATTAAATATTACCTGGAAATGACATTGGGCTTTGTTTCCATACTTGTCAGAGGCAATAACGGTGACATTCTCGTAGCCACGAATTGGTATAACAGCTCTGTCTGGAATAAACTTCAAGAAAACTTCACCAGATGCGTCCGAAGCGTTAATCCTTTGCCTAGTTTCGTTGAAGTTTACTGCATAACTGTCTTGTTTGTCAACCAACTCTATAACGTAGCTCTGCGGACAACTAAGTTTTGGTGGCGTATAGTCTGGCACTGTGATGTTCACTTCGCATATAGCAACATTGCCATCAAAATCGAAAGCCACATATCGCACGACCATATTGTGGAATACTTGGATTGGCGTTTTAAAATGTTGTGGAGTGACTTCTAGTCGAGCAATGGCACCAGAGTTATCCGTAGCGGTCGGTTCTGTGAAGTTCACCGGTAGAAGTCCTCCGTTTACGTCCGTTTGAACTACGATTGGTTGCTGTGGACAGTTTTGGAAGACTGGAGGTTCATTGTCTGAAAAACAAAACGGAGATAAATACAATGTTACTAAAAGAGATGTCATTCAAATGTACATAATTACACCCATCTGTAATTACTTACCAACACAGGGTGAATATCCATAATCATAACCCAATAACGGTTCTACAGTAGCTTCATCGCAGCCCATAAGCTCGAACTTCAGACAAGCGTTGTCCATGAAGCTGACAATGCCCAAAATAACGAATCTAGCCTGTACGTATTTAGGTAAGGTAATCATCGCCAGTTCGCCGTAATTTCCAGGATCTCTCATCGTTAGGTTGAAATTGGGGAAATAAACAACGTAATTCTCATTTTCAGCTTGTTTGTAGAAGAAGCGAATTTCTGTAGGGCGGCCTACAATGTCTGAGGTAACAACACCTTTGACAAGAATAGCCTTGACTCTGTAAACTTTGCCTAGGTCAACGCTAACATATGTAAATGCTTCTTGTTTACCGCACCAACCGGTAACAGAGTTGAGCCTAACATTTCTAGCCTCATAGTTAGGCCTTTCTGATGTAGCATTGATGGCAGAGTCGGGTATTCTTCCTGATGCCAATCCGAGTGGCTTGATGACTTTGCATTCTGGTTCACGTATGCATGTAATCGGTCTAGGGTTTATTAGAATGTAACCTGGTCTGGAACAACCAAACAGTACTTCAGAGCTTTGTTCATAACTTCTCGCAATTTGAAATCCATCAGCGGGTCTGCCTGGGTCTTCACAGACTGGTCCTTCACATCTCAAATCACCGAAGTCCCAAATGCCGTTGGCTTGACACCTGACTACGTTGTCATGCTTGTTTGTTTGTCCAGCCAATTTAAATGTATTTTGGCATCCGAAGAAGAATGAACTTTGGTATCTAGTGTCAAGGTATTGGCCGTATTCCGCACCAGGCGTGGGCATTGGGACACCGCAGTCTTTTCTTGGACATTGTGGTTGAGCTCCAGACAACCAATATTCAGGTAGACCCTGCAAGAAAAACAGTTATAATTATTCTTCGAAAGTTATGTCAGTATTTAACATGTCTTCATAATATGCAAGTATTAAAAGCATTGAAATCGAATTCGTACCGGTTTCGGATCATAAACACATTGCCTGAACGATGACGTGACCGTGTTTCTTAGCTGACGTCCAGACGAAGTGCAAGTGATTGTTACATTGTCTCTATATGGCACAAGTACACTTTCGGGGTCATCTCTTATAACTTTCAATCCATCATTCTTGTCATCAGAAAGAGTCACACAGCGCGCATCTGTGAAAATAAAAACACAAAGTGTAAAATTATTACTCTGTTCAAACTGTTTGCAGTGTACTTTCTTATTTTATTTGACTTACATTGACATTCCGGAGCCGTTCCGTTCCAAGTACCACTGGATGTGCAAAGAAGTGACGAGAACCCAGACATCACGTATCCGAAGTCACATTGGAACTGAATAATGTCACCAAAATGATATGTTGTTTTTGTAGACAGAAGCTTGCCATTCTCAGGAGCGGTCTGCGGTGGGCACATAACTGGCACACAAGATTTGTTCCTTTGGTAAGTGTCACCATCGCGTTCACCAGTTTCAGATTTCTCGATACTGAATCCTGCGGTGCCGTTAGCGGCGTAAAGTTCATATCCAATGTTACAGGCGCAAGAGAAGTTTCCAGGTCTAAAACAAACAGGCAAATAGTTAGTTGGCTTTTAACGGAATCATCTTATGCTACAGAGTCTAAGCAATACTTACATGTTGATACATTTTTGGTCGCATCCTCCGTTGTTTTCGCTGCACTCATTGATGTCAGCGCAATCCAATCGCGCACAACCCATAATTTCGAGTTTTAAGCAGGGTGCGCCAACGTAGTCTTGTATTTTGAATTTAACGTATTGGGCCTCGATCGGCATTGGCAAATTCAGGACTGATAGAGTCGGTTCCAAAATGCGGAATTCAACCGCAGTACCATCTGGATTCGTGTAGTCCTTAAAAACATCTGTTAAGTCATTGGTGTATTGTATCCTTATTGCTGAAGTGAAAGCAATATTGCCATCCGCTCGCATAACACTCATAGTCCTAAATCCTCTAATGATCGTTGGTGCTCTTAAATCGATCTGAATCCAGTTGGCTCCTGCTTCCAAATTGTTACCGCACCATCCTCCTCCATTATTTAAGCGCACCATCTAAAACGGGGGATAACAATTAGCCAACTAAATGGCGTTAAAATAAAAGTGATGGTAGGTATCGGTGATTATTCGCAGAAACAGATGACGTAAAAGTTTCAAAGTATAAGTTTCAATAAAGTGATGAACCAAATTCTAAAAAATAACAAGTAAATTTTCGGTTTATTTTACATTGATGGTTGCGAACAGTGACAGTGACCTATGCTTTGCAATATTATTCCAATAAAGCTCAGGTCAGTTACAGCTCATAGTCGATGAAATGCGTTGTCTCCGGTTGAACTTACTCCTTTATGATAGCCAGGTTCCGGTGTTGAAGTCGTAATCGATTCATCAGGTACAGCGCCATTGATTAGTCCTAAGTCCCCAACAGGTCTACAGTCCAAGCTTGGAGCAAATCCTTGGCGGCATGGGCAGTAGAATCCGCCTTGAGTGTTTTTACAATCCGTGGAAGCTGCGTCGCATTGACTGATTAAACATTCATTGATATCGTCACAAGTCGGTGGCGCGTCGAATTCTTGGTTGGGTCCACATTTTAGTACGCTTGGTCCATTGAGTTTATATCCTGGAAATATTTATTGGTGTAAATTTTTTGATGTACTTATCAATAACATATTAGAACAAACCTTCGAATAATTATTTAAAATTACCTTTGAAACATTGAACACGCGCTTCATCGCCGTACATATAAACCCTTGTTTGGTCAACAATGAAGCCGTTTTTGATTTCAGGGAACTTCGAGCACAGAGCCTTCGAGCACGTGGGTACTTCACCGGACCAAGTTCCGTTGCTCATACAAAGAAGCACTGGTTGACCTGATCGAACGTAACCCGGTTCGCACTCGTAACGGACAATAGTACCGTAGCTGCGGCCACCACCGTTGAGAATGGTTACATTTGCGTGAGAAACGTCAGGTAGGGCCACGCATTGAGATGCTAAAAAATAGTAAAAGCGCGTTAGAATTCGCCATTTAATAGTTACTGAACTCGTTAAAATGTTAAAATAATTATAAAAACTTATACCGAGACAAGTCGGTGTCCTTTCCCATCTGCCATCAGATAAGCAAGAAATTCTTTCAATCGGCTGTCCAGTGGGGAAAGCAAATCCGGCATAGCATTGATAAGTTGCAACACCACGGTAGGTAACATTTGTTGAACCAATTGAGAAACCATTATCAATTTGTGGGACTGGGCCGCAATAAACCTCTGTAAAAATAAGAAAATTGGGTGTAATGATTCAACTTGAAACATTATTAAGAATAAGAAATTTGTAAAAACATTGTAATTTACCTTGGCAACTTGGAATGTACATAGTTGACCACTTTCCTCCGTCAAGACACTTTGTAGTTATTCGAGACTTTCCAGTAGCAAACTCTTGACCAATCGGACATGAGAAGGTCACAACTGTTCCAAAGGCGGTATCTCTGTTTGATGCTAAAGCACCAATGCCGGACTTGAGTGGTGGACAATCTGGAAATAATAGAAGTATTAAATTATGAACAATTTTATTTTAACATTCAAATTGAGTATCGTAACAATGCAGTGGAGTCATACCTGCTGAAAATGTCGCCTTCCATCCGGGTCCATTATGTAAAGCATCAGACACGAACCGTATTAGCATTTCTCCGCTAGACGCAGTCAAAGTAATCCTCGGTTTAACGATAAACCCATTATCTGAATGTAGTCTCAAACCGCTTGTGCTGACTCCGTCAAAAACTTGAACGACATCGGACGGATGAATGTTGAACTCATCAAATTTCAGGGAAAGCGGCCCACCATTCGGGTTCTTTATCCTAAACAAACATTCTTGATTGTTTGGATAATTGCTAAGTCCATAAGCAGGTGAACTGAGTGTGCCGTTTGCTGCGATAATTGTTGCTTTACAACCTTGAGAGTACCTCATATTGAAGCCTTTTTTAGAGTCACCTAGGCTTGTGCGGAAGTACATGTAGAGGTGATTCGTAGTTGATACAACTACTTTCTGATTTTCCTCACCAGGTCCTGTTAACCTGGCAAGTACGGGACTAGAAGGAGTGTTTCCATCCTTAACAACGATATAATCTCTATTCATACCTAGTTCTAAATCTTCTATTTCCAGAGAAATTATTCTTCCAGCTTGCGATTCAATAATGTACATACATTCTAGACCTCCAGGGTAACCATTAGGATAACCAGGCGATGTCAACACTTGACCTTGGGGAGTTGCCCTAAGAATACCACCGCAGTTTGATGATTCAGTCTTCCAAGAAGCGCGGAAGCCTTTCCTTTCTACAGATCCGTCTGTACTGAATTTAATGATCATAAAGTTCGAAGCGGAAACGAATATTTTGTTCGAAATGTCTTGTTTTCCTGATAGTGTAGCTAGATTAACAGATTTATCTTCAGTCCTGCCCCCGACTAATATTTGAACAGTGTCGAAAGTTTTTTCTGTTTCGAAATCCTGGAATTGCAGGACGATGTTTTGACCTTGAGGCCCTTCTAACGTCCATTTGCAATCGCTGAAAGCAGGATATTTATGAGGATAGTTTGGACTCTCTACAACATCTCCGCTGCTGGCCATGTAGAAATGACATTCGGCGGCGCAGTCCATTTCATCGGAACCATCACCACAATCATCCTGCTTGTCACATTTGAAGGCTGCATTAATGCATTTTCCGTTTGAACAATGGAAGGTTCCTGAAACGCAATACAATTGTTTTGAGAATCCCATTGTTTACTTAAAGATTGGTTCCGATTTAATAAGAAAGATTTATTTAATTGTTTGTAAACTTACCAGAAGGGCAGGCATTAGCTCTGCACATAAAAGGTAGAAGGCTTTCACATGTTGTAAGTTCCCAAGATTGACTATCAGCTGTGACATGGACATCAACGCATTCTCCATCTTTAGGATTAGGCTGCCTTAGGTCCCAGAATCCAGCATACTGGGATACTAGAGTACCAGCTGCTGATTCTAGGGTATTCGTCCTGAGGTCGTCAACTGTCGCCAATCCCAACCAGTAGTGGTTGTTGCTGGGACTAACTGGGACCATACTCGCCGTCATATTGTTTTCCGTGTAAGTGTCGACAACCATGAGTTCGCTGCCATACCTGTTGATGAAAATGTTTTTATTGAACTAGAAATGTAAATGAATCAGTAATACTATCAGTTCAATTAAATTAAATAAACACATCTCACCAAGGACTAAACTACAATTTATTTAATCACTATAGATAAAATGTTAACAAAATGTATTAACCTCCGACATAGTTCCGCCGCTTTTTCCCAAGAATGTCTGATGTTGAAGAATTTGTAACAGTGTAATCCTTTTAGCTCCCATCCTGAAAATAAATAGAAAAAGATTTTAATTAATTTTGTGAAACTCATAAAGCGGTTACTTTTTAAAAGACTGTTTGAATTTTACCGACTACTGCCCGTACCTGTTTATTATTTTAATGAGCACATACTTATTATGATTAGTACCTATTATGCTTATTTAGTCCAAATATTTATTTTAGAGAGAAACGGTGTGTTCCGTTCACAGATAGAAAAAAAGGTGTGGGAACTTCCAATAAATTGCTGTGATAGTCACTTTTCTATCCGCGTTCGTTTTCCCATAATAAAAACTATCAAAAAGCTTTGTCAGCGAACTCGTGAGAGGCGAACATGAAAAATGTTTGAAGAAACTGGTGGGTTTACATACCGCGTAATCTATTATCTTTCACTGTCATAAATATACCGAACGATGAAGAAGTAGTTTGTGCTAACAAAATAACCTTGCAAAATTCATGATATTACTGGCGTTACATGGCGTATAGGAAATATAATTTATTTGGGGTGCGATGAGGGCGGCCAAGGCAAGAATATGTCGACCAAATCTTAGCAATAAGTACTGAAAAATGGCCAGGACAGATGTACACGCAACTGACGAGAAAGTATGAGTGTTATCGAAACGAAAGAAATATGTAAAAAAATAAACTTATCTACCCCGATGGAATAAGTAACATGAACGCATGTTCATTTATTTACCTATCTAATCTAATCAACACTAATCCAATTCCGATGTTTTTGCATGTTAAACCGTTGTTTACTAGTTTTACTATCCGAAAATCCATTTCACGAAAAATTTACGCTCCCGACCCGCGTAACCACATCCCAATTTGTCAGGCCGATGGGTAAATCGAATGTAAACTACAGATTACGCGGCTTACACTATGGACAAGCTAGACAAGTAGGTATTATTTTGTATGATTTAAGGGACGATGAAAATTCTGGTAATAAATTATTAGTTTTTTAAAACCCTGAATTTGACGTACCAAAAATTTGATTGAGAACACTTTTTAAACTGTTTCCGCCCGATTTGCCCGTGAAACGGATGCTAATGCCAATTAGATTCACATTTTCACAATAATTGTTGAATAATTATAATAGATAATTGATTAAAAAGTGATGGTATTAGAATCCTGTAAGGATGTATTCCGTTAGGATAGGCTATTTATTATACACGCTTATTGTAATGATTTTATTCTTAATTATTTTACTAATTTAAAACAGGAGGATGAATAATCACAGTCCGCAATCTCATAAAATAATACTTTGATAAGGGTAGGTTATGAAAGCTAAAGGGGATTGACTCGATTAGGTATAATTCATAAAACTTATTGGTATTATTCGCTAAGAAATTTAAAAGCTGAACGCGATTTTGTTGGCTAGGGGCGGTATTTGACAAAAGCCTATAGTAAGTACTTATATTATATCCATACTTTGATGTGTTTCTGTCATTTTGATATAAGAAAGAGATATGCAAGTGCAAGTGTATATGTCGTCTTCTATAAAATATCGCGAATGGAATACTGGCCTAGCTGTAACAGAAATGCGCAGACAATCCCGCCTGAAACCCCACATTATCATTCACACATCCGCGCGTTCGCGTTATAAAAGCAAATATCGTAAATAGAGCGTGTTGGGTTTAGCGACCGATCGAAGACGATGGATGCACGCACTGCTGCCGCCGGCGCAACCCGATGCAATGCTCGACCCACTTATGTTATGTTATTGACGCGAAATGCACTCGATTTCCGTTATTTCATTTCAAATAAACGATTTATTCGAACCCTTTTATCATTTTTTGGTAACAACAATACTATATGTATGTATGGGTTATATAGATATAGAGCGTTTTTCACATAACTTGAGTACGATGATACCTGTCATTTAACTGTCATCCCAGCACAATATACCTACAACTTCTTCCTTAAATGCATAGTGCAGCCTACATAACAAAATAATCTTAATTTAATTAAAATTAAAACATAATTAACTGTTCTTAGATTATCGTCAGGAAAACCAATTGTTTTTTTGTATTTATCACAAAACACATATACACATACATACACGGACAAACTTTTGAGACAATGTAGATTAGTGACGTGTTTTTAAGCAAAAGGGCGCATTTTTGCGAAAAGAAGTAAATTGACGACTTTGGTGTGTGATTTAAACGCGTTTTTTGGGCGTTGTTATTATTTTATAGTAAGATGATTTATTATAGGCATATCACCCTTATTGATTATAATAAGATTTTTCGTATATATGTAGTGAATAATTATATATTTACACTAGCTGTTGCCCGCGACTTCGTCCGCGTCTTCGCTCCTATTGGTCGCAGCGTGACGTTATATAGCCTCAATAAATGGATTATCCAACACAAAAATATTTTTTCAAGTCGAACCAGTAGTTCTTGAGATTAGCGCGTTCAAACAATCAAACTCTTCAGCTTTATAATATTAGTATAGATAAATAGTGACACCTTTTAGGAATACGGGAGGGGGTAACTTCTAACACCGGTAATTCAGTGACAATCGGAATTTTATTTTTAACCGACTTCAATATTTCAAAAGAGGAGGTTATCAATTCGGTTGTATGTTTTTTTTTTAATGTTTGTTAGTCCATAACTCCGTCATTTCTTAACCGATTTGGAAAATTCTTTTTTTGATTGTAAGTATATATATCCAAGTTGGTCCCGTTTTTGTCAAAACGCAGTTCTGATGATGGGATCCATGAGAAATTGAGGGAACTCCTCAAATCTTCAAGGCAAACATATAGTAATTTTTGTGTTTTTATCAACAAGTCAAGCATTTTCATCCAAAAATGTAACATTGGATGAAGTGGAACTGCTGATGATGATCAGAACAGAACTCTTCAACGACAAAAAGTTCACGTTTGGCGATTTGTCCTCCTAGCTGTGTTTGTTAAGCAAGTTCTATTTTCACGATTAATTTTTGTCATGCTTGGTTTCTGATGATGGGATCCATGAGGAATTGAGGGAAATCCTCAAATCTTAAAGGCAAACATATAGTGATTTTTGTGTTTTTATCGACAAATCGAGCATTTTCATACAAAAATGTGACATTTAATGAAGTGGAACTGCTGATGATGATCAGAACAGAACTCTTCAACGACGAAAAGTTCACGTTTGGCGATTTGTCCTCCTAGCTGCGTTTGTTAAGCAAGTTCTATTTTCACGGTAAATTTTTGTTATGCTCGATTTTTGATGATGGGATCCATGAGGAATTGAGGGAACTCCTCAAATCTTAAAGGCAAACATATAGTGATTTTTGTGTTTTTATCAACAAATCGAGCATTATCATCATACAAAAATGTGACATTTGATGAAGTGGAACTGCTGATGATGATCAGAACAGAACTCTTCAACGACGAAAAGTTCACGTTTGGCGATTTGTCCTTCTAGCTGTGTTTGTTAAGCAAGTTCTATTTTCACGATTGATTTTTGTCATGCTCGAGTTCTGATGATGGGATCCATTAGGAATCGAGGGAACTCCTCAAATGTGAAAGGCACACAAATAGTGATTTTAGTATTTTCATGAACTAATCAAGCATTTTCATTCATAAAAGTGACATTTGATGAAGTGGAACTGCTGATGATGATCAGAACGGAACTCTTCAACGACGCGTAGTTCACGTTTGGCGATTTGTTCTCTTCGTTTTGTTTGTCAAGCAAGCAAGGTTTTTTCATGAATCCATGAGGAATTGAGGGTACTTAGTCGTCTACCATTATAAACATACATTATAGCCATTTTTATTTTATTGTATGTCTATCTTGTAAATTTGAATGAATTATGTTTATAAATTGTAATGCATGTACTTTTATTATTAATAATAATTATTATTATGTCTATCTAAGAGTGCACCATACTAAGTATAATAATCTCTTTCCGGCGTCCCCCATTGATGTCGGTTTTTTTTTCTTAAAAATTATTTAATTTCTTTTTCAGGTATCAGTAAACGATTATATATCAAATATCAAGTATATTAATTTCGGGAAAAATAAAAAATCATTCATTTAAGGGTCAAAACGTCAAACATGACATGATTCGTACTGGGATAGCAGCTGTCGCCGTCCAACCAAAGTCATAAATATGTAAGTTTCCAAAGCGATGAAAATACCTTTACCACCCTTTACCTACGCTTTTACGATCTTGTCATTAAGGCCCTGTTCTCGTATTTTTCCGACTAAGTCAGCATCGACGTTTTCGATGTTGAGTGTGCCCCAGCTATGTTACAAGCACTATAGGAAGATCGTGGGTCAGATCTAAATATGGCTAGCTCAGGATCGTGACGTACTAGAAGGTATTTATTGTTTTCTTAATAAATTCAAATTAAAAAAAGCCTGTGCTCAGTAATGGGCGGTTACAGGCTTAAAATAAGGATGATGATAAGTTATGTAACTGTGGTAACTCTGTCTATATTGTAGGTATAGTACCACTGCATACTACGTTCAATGCTCCGGTTCTCGTTTAAGAAACATGGTTACTAACTCTTGGCAATAACTTCCATATGCATCAAAGTTCGCCTTTGTGCTTGCTTGCAGTCTGTACAAGTTCGGTAATATGTGCATGGACAAAGCGATCAAAAATATGTAAATACGACTTTATTATTAACGGCATAAGATTACTCAGGCAAATACATTTCGCCAAATGCGTTATTAATTTATAATATAACATTTAATTTGAGTTTTCGGCAATATAAAAATATTCTGATATGTTTTACTATTTCTATTTCAGGTAATGAACGCAGTAAAAACTGTAGTAATATTTTCAACGATGTATTGTTATTGATTTTGTACGAAATAACATAGATCATGATTTTCGGTGGACCCGGGTATGTCCTAAAACTACCCTTGTTCTTCGTACATAACTGAGTTACATTACTAGCTATGTATAAAGAAAAAATATTCTTCGTACAAAACCGGGTAATGTAATAAGAAAACTTCGTTCCTTGCACATTACCACTCACATTGACAGTTATGTACAAAGAAGTAAATATTCTTCCTACATGACCCGGTTTTGTACAAAGAAATTGCTATTCCTACTACAAAACCAAGGAGGTTCTCCGAGTTAGCAATAAATAAAAACCTGCTGAGCCACAGAGACATGAGACTATGAACGTACGTACATTGACTAAGCTCGTAGATTAATAAACCATGTAATAGTATACTTACATTTTGTGTCAAGTATTTAAAAAACCGGTCAAGTGCGAGTCGGAGTCGCGCACGAAGGGTTCCGTACCGACACCTCCTTATCTACATTTAAAACAACTATACAATACATTTAATCACAAAAGGTCGTATCTTAATAGGAAACTTACGACACTTACGCTCTTTTGTTTTGGCAAGACAGTTTTTCAGCAATAACTCAAAAACCGTTACACCTATGTTGCTCAAACCAAAATTTGTCAAAAGGATTTCTTAATGTACATCATCATGATTTTTTTCAGAATTTTAAACTTCATAGTTTGGAAATTTGAGGGGGGGGGGGGCACCTTTTTACGACTTCGACAGCTAATATCTCACCAACCGTTGACTTAAATGAAAAAAAGAAGAATCCTCTATGTCATTTTTAAAGGCCTATCCATAGATACCCAACACGCCTATGTACATTAAAAAAAAAAAAAATTACCCCCTGTTACATGTATAGGATGCTCCCCAGTTTAATATTTTTTTTTTGTAATTTCAGATTTTATTTCTATATCGGTTTATAACATACACCTTCACACCAAATTTCATAATTGTAGTGGTCATATTCTCCGAGTAAATCGGCTGTGACATACGGACGGACAGACAGACAGACATGACGAATCCATAAGGGTTACGTTTTTTGCCATTTGGCTACGGAAGCCTAAAAATAAAATGACTTTCAAACTGTAATTGCGATAAGTGAAATTAATTTGGAACTGCTCGATTACTACAGACCAAGGGAATACAAAAAAAAACTGCAAAATGCCGGATGCCTGCGTTGTTTGTACACATGTTGTACACAAGTAAAAGATGATCCCACATTAATAAGTTAGACACACTGCTCGGAGAACCTCCTTGGTTTTGTAGTATGGAAACAGCAATTTTTTTGTACAAAACCGGGTCATGTAGGAAGAATATTTACTTCTTTGTACATAACTGTCAATGTGAGTGGTAATGTGCAAGGAACGAAGGTTTCTTGGTACATTACCCGGTTTTGTACGAAGAATATTTTTTCTTTATACATAGCTAGTAATGTAACTCAGTTATGTACGAAGAACAAGGGTAAAACCCCTTGTTCTTCGTACATAACTAAGTTACAAGACGACCAAGACCACCGGGGGATGGGCAGCAGCATAAACTATTTCTTTAATCTTTTCTTTTTCTTTTCAGCATCCCTGGAGTGCGGTGGAGATACTGCGATCGCCAACCCGCATGCCAAGCGTGGCGATTATGGCATACACCCTCCGTGAATTTGGGGGAGGCCTATGTCCAGCAGTGGACGACCTTTGGCTGATATGGTGGTGGTGGTGGTGATTTTCGGCTAACTATAAAGAACTCATTGTGAACTGGTTTACCCTGCTTGCAGCGTATTAAACGTGCAAAATTTTAATCAAAATTGACAGTGCCTTTTAGCGTACCTACAATACCTACATGTTATTGAGAGCAGTCAATATTTGCTGCAGTCCGATATTGTTGGGATGGGATGCGGAAAATTTTGAAATGATGTATTGTACTCGTAATGGCTGCTATAAATAAACATATTTACTCTTTCAACATTATAACATGTCGAATTGTCCTCCCGCTAAACTTTTGATGGTATTGGAGTAGGTACTCGTGGTACTCGTCAATCCACGACATTTCGTTGGCAACTCGAACCTATTCGAACGTAGTACCTTTGCCACTTGCGGTCGACCGCCAAATGTGAATTGAAATCCGATGCAATTGAAATGCCTGTTCACAATTATATCCGAATTAATTTCTCATTTTCCTTTGAATAGCAGTCAATGCCATAATCGTCACTTAATTAAAGTTTCGCAATGAACATAGATTATAACCTAATCTGATAATCAATTTTATTTATCTTTAACCCGCGACGAAAAAAGAGAGGGGTGTCATGACTGTCATAAGTAGTAGGTAGTATTAGTAAACACTTTATTGCACAAATCAAGTACATAAAAGAAAAATACTTGATTTTAGATGATAAATTTAACCGCTATGTTTTGTGTCTGGCTGTCTGTGGCACGGTACATAAGAAAACATCTAAGACTTCGACCTGAGTGCACCCTAATCATAAAAATAATCCTTCATAGGCATAGACAGGCTCATTATTAACTAGATTAACCAGTGTGTAATAGGTACATGAAACTATTAAAATTTCTACACATAAATTTTATTAAAGAATTACCAGTATTACATTACTGGTAGTATTTCTGTGAACAAGTGCATTCTATTCCCATGTCGAGTCACGGACGAGTACTCGTATAACTGTCGACGTATCGGCGTATAGGTCAAGTTTCGATGTCCCGCCAACACGGTGTCTGAACTCAATTGTGTGGAGTACCCTCGTGCAACCTTCAGCGAAGGATCCACGGATACGTTAGCTCACCGGAGATTGAGTTACAGTGCACTGTGGCTAATTCTGGAACGATAAATGTTCGGATCGCGTGATTTTGCTACAATTTAGGGACGGTTCGGAATGATGTTGTTTGTTTGAAAGAATACGTGAAGAAGGCTCTCGTCGTGTTGCTTTGTTTACATTTTACCGTTTCTTTCAGAAAAAACCAATAACACTCAATATAAATCACACAATCAAACCCATCCATCATCCACTATATCACCCGGAGGACGTCCACTGCTGTACATAGGCCTCCCCCAATTTCAAGGGGGGTAAATGCCATAATCGCCACGCTTGGCATGCGGGTTGGCGATCGTATTAACTCCACTGCGCTACAGGGATGCTGCTGCCCATCCTCCGGTGGTCTTGGTCGTAGTTTTAGGATATAATCCGGGTCCCAAAGATGTCAAAGCTCATCGATTAATGTCAAATCAAACATATGATCAACAGTTTGAATCGAATCTCCTTACTTACAAACTGACACGTTTTATTTGCTCCTGAATGTATAATCAGTATTTGACGACCACTTTGGCCTAGTTGGTAGTGACCCTGCCTACGATGCTAGTGGTTCCGGATTCGAATCTCGGTCAGGGCATTTATTTGTGTGATGAACACGAAGATTTGTTCCTGAGTCTTGGATGTTTTCTATGTGTTTAAGTATAAATTTATCTATATAAGTAAGTATACCATCGTCTAGTACCCATAGTATACAAGCTTTGATTAGTTTGGGATTAGGTCGGTCTGTGTAAGATTGTCGACAAATATTACCCCAATATTTATTAATTTTTTTATTTAAAATATTTGTTTAAAAAATCAGACTTAAGTACTTGTGTTTCTAGATAGTTCTATATTACCTATGTAAATACCTTCTTTCTGGAGAATGTAGAATGTTTTGGTATACTCGTCGTAATGAATACTAAAATGTCAAATAGCCAGAGGTCGAACGTATAAGTACATAGCGAATGACATAGTTACAGCTAGGTCGCTTCGCGGCCTCCAGTCACGCTACCCTCTCGTCCTGGTACGTGACGTTTAGGCATTGTACCTAAAAGGATTGTCCACCCAACGGCTTGTAAACTCGTATTTTTAAAGCAGTAACTTAAAACCATTTTTCGGTTACGTTTTGGACAAGTTCTATCCGAATTACTCGTCTGGTTAGTGGAATCAGCGCATTTAGTGGACTCAATGTTCCGTGCCTACTGCATTAAATCGAATTCCATTTTGGCTAGTTCTCCCAAAGTGGGTGTTCAATTGTCAAAGGAGCATTTCAACGATTCTAATGTCACACTACAATGTGATCTAACCCGATCTACTTGGTGCCTGCTATCTGCCGATTTGGGGACAAATACTCGTACTTTTTATCTAGAATTACAAATGTCTTGGATGAAGGTTCTGGTTGGCTTTGTTCCAGGGAAAACATACATCGTAACGTAATTCCCATTTGGACATTAGTTGTTATTGTTATCTTCGAGAAGTTACCTAAGCCATATATTTGGCAAATGTGACTATGTTAATTATTATTTATATTTTTATAGAAAGTTTAATATTTTTATTTGTACAATATCTTGCATGGCTTTTATGAGCTCGTGTCACTTTTTGTCTGGGTTGACTAACAGGAAATTGATCATGTAATAACATTATTAAAGGCATCAATGAATCAGTTACGAAGCTTACAAATCACTCGCCTGAGGGTCATTGTAAGTGAGGTCTCATATCACTCATTGTCGTTACGTGTTTGAAGATCAAGATATACTGGGTTAAGTGGTAGGGTGAGTCGGAGCTTGTGAATCACAGAGCTGGCAGTGTATATTATGATAGAGTCGCCTTTCACTCATTACATTTGCCTTCAAGGCTCTTTGACGCTCAATTGACTCTATAGATACAAAGACCACATTGTCTTATTCGATAAAAAAACAATCGATACTACAATATTTAGTAACTAACGGCGCCTATTTCAGTAATAATTAATAAGGGATGTACTTACGGGTATTATTGGCAAACCAATCGCGATTGCTGGTTCATTGCCGAACATCAACGAATAATAATATTTTTCAAATTAACTATAAAAAGCATTACCGCTTTGGCGTTTCCTTATTATATTTCCTACGTAGGTACTTTACTTTTTATCATTTTGTGTTTTTTTTCTGTGCAATAATAGTACATTACTATTGAGGCCGGGAAACGAAGGGTTGCAGGCCAAGTCGATATTCATTGTATGTTTAAGAAAAGTTACTTTTTATCTAACTTATCTTATACTATCTAGGTAACGAACTACATAGATTAACAAGTAAACAAGCGAATACTCACTGTTTTAACGATATTTTTTATTGTCTTATTAAATATTTTAAGGAGAGATACTAATATCGACAGTTGACTTTTATTAAATACGTACAAAAAATACGTACAATAAGGTTTTTGAGTCTTATTTGGTAGAAGTTCTCGTTGTTTATTCGTGAGCCGACAATGTCTTTCGAACTTAGAACTGAGCGTTCCAAAATGTCAGCGAAAAGCCGGTTCTAGATACCTATTTATTAATACAGATTCATTAACTTCTGTGAGCTACGTTAGTAATTTTACTAGCTACTATTGTCTCGCAAATGCGAACATCAAGCGCCTTACTAAGCAACTGACCCAGATTGTAATGCTCCAAATCTCTCAGCTGATGCGTGCCAAGTTTAGAACGAACTTAATAGGACCATGGCTCAACCGACATATGACAAAAGGTTTAATGCCCCATCATTAAGTTGTTCACATCTTGTGACATTGGGCTTGATTCTGATTTGCGCGCGATGATTTGACACATTTTAACCAGACTCGTGATTAATTGAGGCACAAATCCATTTAGAGCCATTGTGAACATCCGGAATGTTTCCACGTATTTTATGTTAAATATTGTCACTGTATATA
This sequence comes from Notocelia uddmanniana, assembly GCA_905163555.1. Lineage (NCBI taxonomy): Eukaryota > Metazoa > Arthropoda > Insecta > Lepidoptera > Tortricidae > Notocelia > Notocelia uddmanniana. Next base: position 12,340,489 of record LR991059.1, on the reverse strand, counting down.
TTTCACTGTAAAGTTCGTTCGTTAGTAATACCTAAAATAACCACGTACAACTATACCGCATCACATCTGTATTGTTTTCTGCTCTATTGCTTTGAAAATCATCGTGCACTCAGTTGTGAGGCGGAGAACATAAATAAAAGAACACTGAATTCTGACGAAACGCCTGAAACCCGTCCATACAACTTCAGAAATCTAAATTCGATGTTCGAATATCTCCGTCTCCATCGCACTATTGCACCTCGAGCAACAGCCATGGAGATAGGTATATAAATTTCGATATTCGATTTTCGTGGCCGCTGCCTGTTTGCAGTTGTGTATTTGAAAGGAAAACTTAAATCCTTTTACAACTCCTTGCCGTTTATATATACTCTATTCTAACGTAGAAAAATACTGTTTTGGCTTCTAGGACTAAGTTTTGTGTATTGTTTCTGTCACTTAATTTGAAGCTTATTGACCTCATCGTATTGTGTGCATGCGGAAGGAGTTATTTATTGTGAGTCACATGGCGTCACTGTATGATGTAATGTGACCTTTACGGTGATGTCTGCTTGCGATATTGTATTGAAAGGTATATGCACTTAATTTTAACATTTGAATAAAGTAAAGCTTCAGCGATGAAACTCAATTTCAAGCTAGAAATTTGATAACAGTGCGCGAAATACACTTTTCATTGGTTACAAAATTAGAGCTAACAATTTCACTCGTTGCGCATAACCATAAAATGTAGTGAGTCTATTTGATAACGGCGTCTGTTAATCTGATATGAGTGCGAAGTTATTAAGCCGTGTAGGTAACTGGGTAGTTGGTTAAAGCCCGTTGTAAGCAGGCAGCCTAACGGTAAGACTTGAAACTAGTAGTATTGAGGAAACTTAGGCCTGCAATTACGATGGCTCGATATGCGAGTCTGCGTGGACCCTTGCTCTGAATTAAACTTGCAACACATTAAAATTGTGGTCGTAACTGTATCCTGCGCTGTCTTGGTGCTTATAAACTTGGCCTGCAAGTCGTTCGGGCGACTCAGATTGAGTTTTGATTGAGACTAAAGTTGTACAAATGCGAAGCGAATATAATAAGTTTCTCGTTGCTTTGATATGAAGAAATATACTTGTTAAAGGCGCTGTATTTGTAGGTAAAAGACTTAAATCATAAAATATCTGGAAGCAAGCTCCGGTTTGCTAGACAGCCATAAGATAAATGCGATGTACGAAACTGACAGCTAACCTCTAACCAATGTAGGAAGCGTTAGCAGCATTATTCTTAGCTGTACGTATATATATTGAAGTCTTAACGAGCCCAAGGAGTGCCTTGTCGGCTGCGTTTATCTTGAGGCTTCATAACTCGCCCGCTTGGTGAAAGCGAAGGAATTCCTGCTTCTTATTGAACAATAGAAAAGGCACAACGGCGTTCAGAACAGCTTGATCATCTAAGCTTACGTCGCAATACTCATGAATCTATACAACTGAATAAATTCGTCGTTAGACAGATCCCACAGAGTGACATTTGGTTATTAAGTAACTTACGTAGATATAAATTTGTTTACTAGGTATTGATAATTGGTGGCAAGGCACATATCATTTTATTCCGTATATTGGTACATATAATTTTACTACTATTTAACAGACTGTTTGAAATGTTTGTATTTGTTCCCAATTCTGAGCTACAACTACATTTGCTAAACGACTAAGAGTGAAGGCGGATTTCCAACAGCCTGGCAAAATTTTCGAAAATACATAAATAAAACCGGCCATGTCCGTCTCGGGCCACGCGCAATGCGAGTTCCCCATCCGGTATATTATGAGGACTTAAAAGTTCACAAAGTTAAAACTGAACAATATTATTCTGCGGATTCGGGTTTATTAAATCGATGTTGTCAATCTGTGCCACGCTGCCCTGAGTGGCCCGCCTGTCCAGTAAAAGTTGGCGTTCATTCGGCTGCTCCGCGGAATCTTTAGAAGGTATTTCTCGTTTGTTTGTTTTAAACTTCCGCAGGTTAATTTGTTATTGTTTCAAGACAAACTTTCCTTGTTTTCCAATTATACTAATGATAGCAATGTTTTGGAACCAAGATTTTGGAAACTTAAGTAAATCTTTTGAGCTTTATTTTATTTATTGTACAGTATGAATGGTAAATTCTTTATTGTACATGAGTAACATACGACAATAAAACAGTAATTATAAGAACAGTTGACATATATACCTACAAAGGCGAGCTTATCCCTATAAGGGGATTTCTTGCAGCTAGCCTTTGAGCAATTGAGTGGAGATAAAGATTTATTTTATTTATTTATTTGTACGGGACACCAACAGAGTACATAACTATAAGTGGCTATACATGTTAATTGTCTTTGGGCTAATTATGCACCCCAATTACAGGTGAACACATCATTAATCAGTACTTAATCATAAAATTTCACTACAACTACACATTTTCTGCGGGTTTATGTTTGAATATGAATTTAACTTAATTAATAATTACACAATAAATTTAAAGTATTATCCATTACATTTCAGTTTCCATTCACATTAAATTTAGATTTATAGTTATTAGTTATTTATAAATTCCGTAGGTTTCCCTAAACATCAGTAAAATTCAGTAAAAGTGTTTATTTGTAAACATAGGTAGTTAGTTACAGTGGTCGTCTCGTTACATTATAGATTCACTATGTTTTGCTACTGAGCATACAAAAACATTTACTTTAATATTAAAAATAATCCCTCTATCTACTAATCTATCATGCATATATTAAAATTCATTGTACAAACATTAATAATTCATGAAATTTCAGCTGTATGAATTATAGGTAGCCTAAAATTATAGGTATAGCTGTAATTAAAAAATAAATAGAAAGAATCGCTAGATTTGATTGAACTTACCGATGAATTGTCTTATTATTTAATCTTTCTCTTAATCTTAATTATCATTTAAATGATTTGAAATGGAATAATAACTTGTATTAATAATGTTATTAATATCTTTCTTAATTCTGACAAATTTAGTTTAGGTTTATCTCGATCGAATTTTCGTCCCTGTAGACCAGCGATGAATATTGTTATTACAGTCGATTCCTATGTACTGCCAATGGGAATCGAAAAACACATAGAAAATATACCTAGTGTAAATAACACTGGACAAGTCTACTACCATGTGTGCGTCAAAGCTATAGCACGTAGAATCTTCATTGGGAGTTACATTAATTCGTGTCTCAAATTTGATGGAGGCTGTTCAGTATACCTACAATAGACAGGTACATCCATCACTGACGCAAATCTATTCTCAGATATGGCGATACTTAGCAAAATGGAATTTATAATAAGACGCGTTACATTAATTGGAATTCTAATTCACTGTAATCTGTGCTTACATTTGAGATTTGGTAATAGCTACAACGTATTATTAAATCAGTGATTATGTTATGGTTCGCCGTTTGGGGCGTTATTAGTGCGTATCATCGTCGATTATCCACATAACTTGATTAGCATTTATTAATCTGTTAGGATGCTTAGGATGCACTGACTCGAAGCAGATTATGTAGCCTCACGTCGTCTTGAATGCTTTCTAAGCTTGTGGGTTCCTTCGTTGCGATATTGGAACATTAACTTCCTCAAGTGGCGGGCTGAATCAAATGGTATCAGGGAGGATTACCTGGCTAACAGCTTGCCGCGTCTTAATCACCCAACGTACGATGTGTAATTAATTCTACTGCCGCATAACTGCCCACCGCGCGATGAGCCAAAATGTCATAGGTTTCCTCAATCCCATGGTGAACCTTACCGTGTCGACTTAAGACCCATTATTGAAACCGAACAGGACATTTCGACGACAACTTAGGGGGAACCGCAACGTGGAACTAAGCTGAGCCATGCCACGTTGCCAATCAAATGAAAATGCTGGGTTGCATATCTATTAATTTTATGCCTATATGTTTTGTTACTTTAGTTCGATAAAAAAATATACAGGGAAGGTTACCTCGTAATACAAATAACAATTCTTATAATAATTTACATAAATATTTTTTACAATCTGAAATTTCTAAAGTAAAAGCGATTCTATCAGAGCCTATTATGTATATATATATATATATATATATATATATATATATATATATATATATATATATAAGTGTATACGAGTAGCCATGATTTCATTGGAGTAGGCAGGCATCGCAATTAACAAGTACCTGACTTGATAGGCAGGTCACAAAAGTCATAAAGTCGTTAAGGATTTTACACTGTACAGAAAGTGAAGTCTGCGGCCATGCAATGATAATGAATCAACTGCCCACGCCGTGATGAAAGTAGATTTAGCTGAGTGGGATATCGGCCTTCATCTTTAACAGGTGTTTAGATTATGCAAGTGAGAACAAAAGACTTGCTAATTAGTCCTAATGGATCTGCAGCTCGGTGTTGATGTGGGTAATTGGTGATTGTCAATGACTCGGCACATGCACATTTAAACTGAAATCCTAATTTTTGTATAATTCTATCGAAGTCTGTTTCTACGTCCTATAAAAGGATAGAAATTAGACAAATTGAGTCTCATTTGTTTAATTTCTCTATTAGGCATATATGTACATAGGATTCTTCAAGAAAGGAGTGTATACATTTTTAAAGGGTCGGCTACGCGCATGTGACACCCCTGGAGTGGCAGGCGTCCATAGGCTGCGGTGACCGCTTACCATCAGGCAGGCCGTACGCTTGTTTGCCACCGACGTGGTATAAAAAAATCATAGTATTTTAAGTAAACCCGACTTATAATTTCTATTAGCAAATAACAATATAGTGTTTGATCAATAATCGGATTCATTGGACTTAATTAATCTTGAAAATGGAAAGGATTTCTAAAGAATGTTTGATTTAAAATTCTATTTCAGTTTGCGCACCCATATGGTGAATATGCCTTGCTCCCAGAGCTTGGATTCGCTACATGTATAAAATATGCTCGCACCACATGCTAACTCGCGAGCTGCGTTGTAAAATCCGGGTCAGGGTGTAACGATAACCACCCACCGTTTGACCCAAAAGTTAGTACCGCGTCTATTGTTTTATTTGAGCTACATAAATTAGCCATACGAGTAGGTAGGTGTTATAATTGACATAATTATACAGAGTGTGTTTTCCATTTCCTTACAAACTTGTTCGACACATACATTGCGTAAACGTATACAGGCTCTTTTTATTGATTTCCCTTAATTGCGAGGGCACATTCCTGAAATGAAGTCAAGTAATTTTCTCTAAGACCAGTATCCCAATTCGTACCATTTCGAAGTTATTCAAAAATTCATTTTCGTTAATTAACACCCCTAGTATATTAAACAACATACGTGACAAATAAACAATGTTAACGTGCATCACGTGCGGTATCATTCGATTTCCGAATATTGTCATACTTGACATTAACTTTTGCGAACTCCACGTTAACTCTTAAGGCCGTTTTGCATTCAACCTTGGTGATATAATTAATTATTTTGTATGAAAATGAAAAAAAAATATCTTTCTTGAATTTTTGAAAAACTAAATATGTTGTCCTTTCTATGGCTATGCACGGCTATATGCTTGAAGGAACGGAAATCAATAAAACACCCTGTATATATTTTTTAAGTTTTTTTTATGTGACTAAAAATGCTCTTAATCCATACTTTTCATACTAATACGTATTATAAATGCGAAAGTCACCCGTCTGTCTGTCTGTTACCTTTTCACGCTTAAACCGCTAAACCAATTTAGATGAAATTTGGTATAGAGATAGTTTGAGTCCCGGGAAAGGACATAGAAAAGTTTTTATACCGGAATTCATTCCAATCATTCAATTATTCAAAAGGGTGGTAGAAGTTTGTATGGGCGAGCGCCTACAACAATTTAATAGCAATTATTTCTATAATATAACGATTTGATTCGAAATCTTAACATATATCAGTTCTTGAAATTAAGCAATGTAGGTATCGGTGACAAGTTTTTGACAATACACAACACTGACATTTGTTTGTCTCTAAGCATTGTCAAACACCGCTTAATTCTATCTCTTAATACTATATAGGTAGGTATGATACTATTACCAAGTATGATCGTTACATTAAGAGGAAAGCAGGCTGGCGCACGCACGGTCCTTATAAAAACATTAATTACGAACCGCGGTAGTCCCCTATTTCCTCTGTAAATATTTTTCCTAACCTAGATTAATGAAGAGTGTTACTATGCCGCTATGTTTTGTTTTAAAATGATACCTATTGTCTTTATTAATGAGCTACAGGCGCTTATAATATAAAACACTAAAATACACCATCACCTACAGATACTTAATAGTGTTCAACAAATAAAAAAATCTAAATATAGGGGCATAGTAAAACTCTTCATGATCTATATAAGAAAATATGGGTCCAACTTTTCAGCCCATGTGCATTGAATTTTTTTATTACACCCCGGTTAGATGTATGGCATGTACCCCCTAATTTAATGTTTTTTCATAATTTCACATCACTTCTTTAGCGGTTTATAAAATGCATCTTCGTACCAAGTTTCATAATTGTAGTCCTTATAGTCCCCAAGTAAATTGGTTGTGACATACGGACGGTCGGGCGGACATGAAGAAATAATACGGGGTCCTAAAAATTTAATATTGTTATTTATCTGTGAGAAAAATACAAATATCACAGAAATTATAATTACTTTAGAATATTATAACTTATAAAATAACTAGTGCCTATTATTTGTGGGACGAGGCTAGTATGTACTCATATCATATTACACGCCAATTTGAACTGACCTAAACATCCCATTAAATTATTTAGACGATTATCAACTAATCCTTAACGCCGCAGGCGCGGAGATAATTTGATAATCAAGCCTTGGAATGTAGTCATGCCTCCCGGAGATTAATCCCTTAGTTTGGGGATCTCCACACACAGACTCGTCGCAATCCAAACTTTGAATTGACTCAATCTGTCTGCAGCCACATTCTTAGCCGGCTTGTTTCGCGAAAGCACTGGGAGAAGTCGTGATTGCATTAACACATACAAGTTTGTTTGTTTATAATCTACCGAAGGTACGCCACGCCGGGTCTTAAAAAACTATAAAAGACTTACAAATGAACGGGTTTATATACGCATAGGTTTTTTTAGTTATCATAAGCATATATAGTCTTCCTTGTCGTATCTGACGATGGTGACCCGGGTGACCCTTACAACTTTCTCTGATGAGCACGCAAAACCGAACTTTTGATAAGCAGCGACAATAAAGAATAAATTCAAAAATGGCGGCCGCTCTCGTGCCATCTCGTTCACGTGTTACTATATTCACATATACAGGCGCAATTCTTTGTCGGCGCTACTTGTATATTCAGAGACTAATAGTTCTATAGAGTTGATAAGTCAAAAAAACCTCGATTTTTGCAAGTGTGGGTAAAGCCAGGCCTGTCCCTCTTGCCTCTAGGTTTCTAAACTAGGCAATCGCATTCCTCCGAGGTGGATTTCACCCGATCGCGGTTGACGGTGACAATCGTATCGCGATACGTTGTTTGTGATATATGCGGGCGGAACTGCGCAGGCAGCAAGTGATAGAGAAAGATTGAGCTAGTGTATCAACACAACTTCAGTCTTTATTTTCAGTTTTAGTATCATTTATTTACTTGCATGGCATATAAAAAGTGTTGGAGGCTACTGCAATATTTACTTATTTCAATTGGCCTATAAACTGCCATGTGGCATCAACACAATTTATTAGAGTTGGGCGCAGATTTTATAAAATGATTTTTCGACGATAAAATCGGTCGCACTTGAAAATTGTCCATGTTTGTAGGACGCCGTATGGTAGCAAACATGAGTGAAGATTTGATGAACTACATATGTACAAACATACGTACTACTTTAATCGTATTATCCTGATATTCAAAAGCCGCCACTTCGTCGAACCGTGCTCGGGTCTAACTCGCCTATATCACGCTTCTGTAAATTAATTAACTCTTGCAGTGAGTCGGTAGATATACACGCTGACTCACTACCCAAATTTCGCAAGTCGATATATACCGTTCTCTGTAAGAATAATAATTAATAAATAGTCCTTTCGTCTCCATTAGCCTAAGTTAATACTCACTTAATTTTTTGAACTAATAACTAATTGTAAACCTTATTCTGTTAGTAATTTATCACTACTTTTGTATTATAATTGGCAACGTTGTTTTGCGTATAGTTCTTGTAGCTAAGTACCTCTCAATTACTTTGTATTGTTAAGTTAGCGTATATACCTAAGATTATCTCGCATGTTGTGTTTACCTATAATTGGTTGTGCATTAAGCTAACCACTGCCGAATGTACGTTATTTTTAATGTCATGATGTAGCAACTGTTGGTAAACCTTACCTAAATAAATAAATAAATAAAAGTGAGAGTAAATCTCCCTAGTTTTACCATTGTACAGTCAGCATCAAAAGTAGCTACGCATATGAATGTGTCAAGAGCTCTTATTCCCTTATAATAAAGACTTTTGAACTTTTTAAATGCGTCGCTACTTTTGATGCTGACTGTACGCCTAATTAGGGGTTTCCCCCCTTCTAATAGATTGCATATGGCAACTACATTATATTTGTGCAATAAGCATACACAACTGCTGACGACAACATAGATACTAAAACAGATTTAACATTTACATGTTTTCTTTCTATGTGTGTAGATAAGAAAGATGTCCAATAAGGGTATTCCTTTACATAGCTATAGTACGTGCTTTGGTGCATGAAAATGATGATTTCCCACGTACACCGGGCGCTTTAGAGTTCCGTACCAAAAAGATAAAAAAGAGCCCTCATGGTGAGACTCTGTTCGGGCGTATAGGCGCGAGGTTGTGATAGCACAACGCAATACCTCAAGATCTACTAATGCTATCGATTATAAGTATTTGTAAACTAGGCTAGGCTAATCCAAATGTAATGAAAATGAAAAAAAAGCACATGTTTAACTTTTCTCAAAATATCAAGGCTAGTAAGAGATTACTTTTCTATTACGTCAAGAGGGGTATTATAAACTGTTTTTTTTTAACCGACTTCAATAGAAGGAAGGAGGTTCTCAGTTCGTCTGCATGTTTCCTTGTTTTTTTTTATATGTATGTATGTTCCCCGATAACTCTTGACCACGTCGGCCGATTTTGATATTTCTTTTTTTGTTTCAAAGCAGGTATGTGGAATAGAATAGAATAGAAATACATTTATTCGTAGCACATCACACAAATATATACAAACGGAGTAATACGATACACATAAAAACATAGACAACAAAAAAAACAAGTTGGTCCCATATAAATTTGGTGAAGGTCTGATGATGGGATTCAGGAGGAATAGAGGGAACACCTCGAATTTGATAGGCACGCATATCCCGATTTTGGTATTTTCTGTAGGTTGCCAAGCATTGGCTCACGGAAACCACAAATTATGGCACAGAGAAGAACAAAATTGGAGTCGGATTTTTTGGTATAAATTATTGTTTGTTGTTTATGAAGTTTATCAAGCGAATATTTTGAAATTATGACTAAGATTAACGTTGGTAAAGATTACAGGAAAAAAATACCGTATGTCATAAAACTACCTACGTAGGTTATTAGTCTCAAAAACATCAATAATCCCATATTTAAATTCAACTAAGTATGTATGGAACCCTCGCATAAGACTTACTCGCACTTGAGCGGTTTTTTAGATAATAGATATGCTTTTGTTTACGGCGCCATGAAAGCTATAAACTCCGATTTAACAGATAACCAAATGGAAAAAGAGATCCACTGTGACTGCGACATCAACATTACGATCGAATTTATACGTAAAAGTATCTTGCGCGGAAATAAAATGTTGTCTCGAATACGAATCCAGTTTAAGATTACGCAATTACAAGAACCTAAAGTGCTTGGTTGCGCCGGTGGGGAATTTCCTCCACTAATTATGAGGGTGATGAAAATCAACTACGTTCCAGGGAATAAACTCTTAACGGCTTGATGGCTCGACGTGACACGGGTCAGTGACCTGTAAATTCATTATAGGCGCGACTGACATATTGCAACGTTATTGCTCGAGTATCAGCCCTGCGGTTGTACCACCGCAAGGGATTATTATATACTTGAAAAACCTTTGCATAAATTCTGATATAATAACATCATTGTGAATGTTCACTGTAACTACTCATACTCGTAGTTTAGTGCATCAGATTATTAAGTAAAGTAACCATACCTAACCGTCAGTTTATTTATAAGGTATGTAACAAAGATCGGTATATGTGTAAGATTAAATAAACTAACAAATTTACATACATAATCTTTAACATGAAATGAACATAGCTCCAGCTTACGTTTATCCAGCTAATACGGGTATCTACTCAAAGGGAAACTGTAATTTGGAACACAAAAGGTGCATGTTAGCGTTGTCTACATTGTGTTATTAAGTTGGATTACTGAATTAATTATAGACATTACTTTGTCTAGACCTCGTAGTCGTATCGTTGTCAAAGAGAAGGCATAATGATGTTAAAATATCCTCCAGTCATCGTTAAATCAAAAATCGTTTCGGTTTTAATCTGTTGAAAGCATTAAGTATGAGTATTCTCGGCATAGGACTAAAGGTTAAGGCGACCTAGAAAGGTCAAAGCAAAGCGTCTCGGCGGTTGACCAAAGCAAATGATCGAAACTAAAGTAATTTATAAGATCACATTTGGCACTTAGTTAAATTAAGTCTTCATTCATAATTGAGCAACCCGTTGTTAATCATGATATACTCAGATATTAAATTAACTTAAGTATGTTTCGTATTGGTAGACTTTAAATAAAGTATACATATATTTAATTTATGGCATAGGTAAGTAGGTAATTCGGCAATGCGGATGCACAGGGTCGTTAGAAGACTCGGACCAAAACCGAGCAGAGCCATTTCACACGTCGCAAGTGATTCACTCGGTGCAGTTGACCTTCTTTGTGACACGACTATGACTTCGAATATTGGAACTTTCCAGAACATGTTATGATAACTACTTCTGAATCGCGGACGCGATATAAATGTAAATTATTACTTGTCAGGAAGCGGACAGGGGTTAGAGTAAGAGTGTTAGAATCTTAACAAGTTCTTCACAAGAAGTCACAAAAAGATAATATTATTCACCCTAGAATCAAGACATGCATATTGCAGAAAAGTTAAATTGTTGAGCAGATTTGCCGAGCCATCATATCAGTATTTCGTTGAATATGCACGCCATAAACTTGTACGTACGCAAATCTGTCTTCAGCTTGTGAACATAAGTGAAATACGGAATAACTAATTAGTAGATCCAAACTTTCGTCTGTACTATCAACTAACATTGTACGAATCGTAATTGTTCTCAGTTCGCGTAGGCTTATAGTTGCAACACATAATCCTAGTGTAAAGTTCTCTTTGGCATTGTTAGCACTGTTTATAAATTATTACACGCGAACCCACGCTCTTTGGTAAAACAATGCGTACCTTAATGTTATTATAAACCCTCAAATTGCTCAGAAATAAACAACCAGGGACATTGTGTGGCTGGAAAGTTTAAGGTGGCTTAAGCTCGTGGATTACAGGAATTTTGGATGAACAATATCAACGTTTCGTATAGTTTTACCCAGTTTTTTTATCCAGGAGATGCTGGGTACGGTAAACGGTATCTTTGAGATTGACGATATGGTAGTCTAATTGAGTATCATTAATTATTAATGATACTCAGGGTTCGAACATTTCGTGTCGATGACGTAAAATTGATGTCACACCGCATATAGGATGATTCCAATTGATGTTATAGTAATTTATCAATCTGTAGGGAGTACCCAACGTTACCCTACACGTGACCCCTGGGTGGTGCTAAAAGTTTATTTTTTTCAAATACGGCCTATTGCATCCAGAGATTATAAAGGATTTATTTTTATATTTAGAATTTTAATTTATAAGCAGGTGAGGAACTCATAATAGTCTTTTAAGTTTAATAACAGGTTATAGATATGTTGAATCTAAATACGAACGTAAACTCTCTAAGGCGACGAGGTTTGTATAATTTTTGTTATTATATGGAGCGTGACGTCACACGGTACGAAAAGTTTGAACCCTAGACTGATCAATAACCGGCTCGAACGTCATAGATAGTTTACGTTCATATTAAGATTCCATATTCCTATAACCTGTTATAAAACTTAAAAGAATATGTGTTCCTCACCTGCTTATAAATTAAAATTCTAAATAGAAATTGGATTATAATAAATTGATGCATCTTTGAAAAAAAGACCATAATAAATGATTGATTAAATGATTGATGATTAAAGATTGATAATTGCTATATCACCAATTGGAATCAGCCTATATGAAATCGATCATTATATAATGTACGCGTATATGACGAACTAAGTCTAATTGTTGTGAACCACTCGAAACAAATCAACGGATACGGACTAAAGAGTTACAATCACACTTTACATAACTGTGCCGACCAGACTATTTTACGTAATTCATTACGAATTATAATTAGTTCACTGTTCATGACATTGAAATTGCAAAGAATGTGCTTATTAAAACAAAACGAGGTGAATGTGTGCAATTTTGTAATTGACGCATTAATTCAAATTAAACTGTTAATGTGTTGGTGTTGTCGTTAAATATCATTAAAAATATGTAGAACTTACCGTTTGGACACGTGAAGAGAAGATTACCCTGAAACAAAAATTGATAATTTAGACAAGTGTAAAAATCTACGTTCACATCAGGAACAAGGGGAAATTTGGCAAATGATAAGGCCTACCCAACAAACGGTCGGACCTCGGGACCAGCCCTGCGCCCCGTACCCCTCCTACCTTAGTTACCCCCTTCCCATTGACGTCTTCCCTCATACGCCGCGTAGCAACCGTCCGAGATTATAATTGAAATTATTTCTCTTGTAGCAACTTTGCAGCCAATTCTAAATATTCCGTATAGGTATTTTACGTAGTTCCTACACACATGTATTGGAAAAGTGTAGGACCCTTATCGTCGCCGTCTAACTTAAACGGTAAGCATTTATATAGCTATAGCATAAAATAATACGTAGATACATACGTCTTGTTCTCTCTTATAGCAACTTTGCAGCTAATTCTGACCCTCCCTTTATTTTACTTTACGTATAGATATGTTGTAATTGGAAAGTGTAAGATCGTCAAATATACCTCTAATAAGATAAGTATTCCAGGAAGTGTGTTAGTATGCACACCGCGTGCGTTGCCACACGAGTGCAGCTGCATTGCAGGGAATATATTGGCTGAATTGAGAATTTATTTCATAAGATATTTTTACGTTTTGCCGAGAGATCTCCTCAATTTAATGGTTCGCTTTCGAATGCGTACTGTGTTTTAAATGCTGTGCTGTATTTATTCATTAATCGCTAGGGTATATTACTTTTATTATTTACTAGCTTTAGGCCGCGACTTCGTCCACGTAGAACTCGTTATGGGCTTAGGGAAATAATTCCAATATATTTTTTTAAGGCGCAAGCTTAATTATAGCTCTCTCATAAGGGTTACCTATTTCAAAACAACAAACATACAAATAAAAAAAAAATATGAATTACTAATCTTTTTTTCAAGAGCCGTTATATCTCTTGCGGTTCGGAACAAATAAAAGCAAATTTTAAGTAAAATACCGTAACTAAAAAAATACATGTTGAATTTTAAGTAGAACGTACAATCAGGTGCAGAGTAAGACAATTTGTATTCTTGTATTCGAATGTTTAAATAGTCTACTAAATGTTTAGTAACGAAGTTTCATGTTACAAATTTATTTATTATTTTAGATTATATTTATATTTTCCCCATTCAAACTTTTAATCCCCTTTTCATTTCCTTAGGGGAAGGAATTTCAAAACGCTTAAAATCAATTTATCAAACTTTTCTTTCGGAGGAAGTTTTTAAAAATGCTAAAATTAGTTTTTTATACTTTAATGCCATATTTTGAAAAGTTTCAAGTTGCTCCTTTAAAAAATTTTTTGCTCGCCTGTCCCCGCACAAATATAACCCCCATTTCATTCCTTCAGAGGAAAAAAAATCAATAACACTGAAATTAGTTTTCTTACACTTTAATACTTGATCTGTATAAAGATAAACGAAGTTTCAAGTATCTCGTTTAAAAAATATGTACATGCTAACTTGATTTTTATAACAACTCTAAGTATATCATTTATTTTATATTTTTACCAAGACACGTTTATACAAAGATTGAAGTCTATCTCTAGACTTTCCAAATGAACGATTTCCATACAACGGTTCAACTCCCTTTTCACCCCCTTATGGGTTGAATTTCGAAAAATACTTTCTTCGAAATTCAACCCATTTACTTTGAGTACACGTTTACCTACTTTAAAGAATACTAGATGAAAGCCCGGCTTCGCTCGGGTAAAATAAATAAGAAAGAAATAAACAAAACATTTATAATAATAATAATGTTTATTTCGGACTTTCATCCATATATTGTTAGTACATACATTGTCAGTTCTTATAGACCTTAGTCTATGTTAGTAAAAAATATATCTATGGCTCGTGATGGCTAAGCCAGTGTCTCAGGACTGGACTGTCCCATCGGTGTGCGACCGTATTTAGAATGCAGTTGAGGCTGGCGCGCCCTGCGCTCCCGCTCGATGTCACTGTCATCGTTGAGGTCCTCGGTGACCCAGTGGCCCAGATATTTAAATTTCTGTACTCTGGCGAGTTGTGTTCCCGTCAGGTAGAGTGATGGCAGTGTGGAGAACGTCTTTTTACCTGCCTTAAAAACCATCATTTCACTCTTGGTCGAGTTATATCTGAGCCCATGAGCCTCCGCGTAGCTCTCACAGATGCGTAGCATTTATTCGTGACAGTTATGCAAACGACGAAAGAAATAGTGTACAAAAATGTATAAAATAAAAACATTACAACAACGGATTATGATGAAACTTCGAATCGTATAGAAATATAGTCTGTAGTCTGGATTGGGAATAAAAGTACGGAATGGAATTATATGGAATTGGGAGTAAAAGATTACGCAAACGACGTCACGGGCAAAGGCTAGTATCTTTGCAAGTTAATCCTAAGCATTTTTATAAGGGTAGTATTTAAAGGCACATAAAAAATTTGACACCGTAATCAGTACTGATTTGTATAGCTAAAATACTAATCGTTCATTAAAATTCAATTCAGATGTGCATTGTTAAATATTGATGTGCCAGTCAGTATTTTTGGTGCGAAGTCAGAGCTGCTAACGCGAAAAACAAATGAAGTTCGTGTATCTCCCTCTCTGTCGCACTTGCAAATTCGAGCGACACAGAGGGAAATACACGATGTTCGTTCGTTTTCGTTTCGCGATAGCAGCTCTCTATTCTCCGCCAAATTCTATTCAGTGGGGCCCTTTACACTCAATATTATTGCGATTTTTAAACTTGTATGGGGTCTGTTAAACGCTTAATACTATCACAATACTGGTGTGTCAATATTATCGTGGTTTTCAAAATCGTATGATCGTGATACGGATCGTGATATGAGTATATCGCGTGATAATAATAACCATGTAACAGGCCCCTATGGATGTTGCTTCATTATTCAGTGTTTCACGTGATAATAATAACAGTTGGTAATATTTTCTCCAATTAATGGAAGCTATTTAACAACTTGTTCCGTTTTGCCAAAGGTATTTCACATTCCGATACGCGCACCATCCAGGAATAGGAGCCGTCAGACCAGAGGGCCTACCACGATCTGAAAACGAAGTATTTCCCTCTCCGCGCTCGAATATGCAAGTGCGACAGAGAGGCATATATATTTAGTTTTCGGTTGGTAGCACCTTAGTCCGAGCGTGGCGGACGGTCGAAGAAAGTCAAAGAACATTCCGTGTGTTGTCTGTCACACATATAATTTTTTAGCTTCCCATCGACCTATGAACTTGAAATTAAGTGATAATGTTTATTATGAAAATATATGTTTACCCCCCATGAAAAGTGGGGGAGGCCTATGTCCAGCAGTGGACGTCTATGGGCTGATATGGTGGTGGTTTATTATGAAGTATATTTTACCAAAAATATCAATATATTGATAAATCACATTTGTTTTTTAGTTGTACGGAACCCTCAGTGTGCGACTCGGACGCACTTGGCTGGTTTTTATTACATTTTGAATTTTATTTCTCTTATAGTAAAATACCCTATTCGTTTTAAAGTTGACGCCTGAGGGCCTACCGCGAACTAAAAACGAACTATCTTCCTCTCTGTCGTTCGAATATACATGTGCGAGAGAGGCAGATACTTCGTTTTCGGTTCGCAGTAGCGCCTCTAACGTCCGAGCGCGGCGAACGGCATGAGCTGAGGGCTACTCCGAAATTCAAAATCCTCACTTCGTATGGTGCCGTCCCTTTCACTCTCCTGTCATAGACTATATGAGTGAAAGGGACGACACCATACGAAGTTCAGATTTCGAATTTCGGAGTAGTCCCCCAGTACCACTAAGTTATAAGATAGAGCGAGATAGGGATAGAATTTTGCTAGACGTTTAAAAGCCATAAGTCACCTAGTAGTTTGTCACAAACAAAATAGAGACGCAGCTTTAAGATGGCGGACAGACTCAGCAAACATTCAAGTGGTGTCCTTTACTCGATTAATATTATCACAATACTGGGAGTGTCAATATTATCGCAGTTTTCAAATTTGTATGGATTCTGCTTTAATATTCACGTGATACTTATCGTGATATGAATCCATGTAACAGGGCCCATACATTCGCTTTGAAGGCGGTTGTTGTGACAATCAGTCTAGCTAGCACGATAGATTATACCGTTACGTTTTATGTGACGTTTTAATACATTTCGCCCATATAACGTGACGGTATAAGTTATCGTGCTAGCTAGGCTGATAGGTGTATAGAACGCTTGAAAACTACAAAAACAAAACGCTGCAGACGCGGCTAGCCGAATCCACACAATGGGCGATGATGGCCCATCACCCAGAACGCAGCCCAGCAACCTGGCCAACATACCGGAAGCAAAAATAGTTCACGATTTTCGAACGTAGCCGACACTGTCAACCAACAAATTTAATATAGCAATATATAAGTAGTCTGTGGGCAATATGGCCGACGTTTTGTCATCAAATTAACACTTTTAAATGCAAAATACGCGACAATCCGAATTTTGCGGATACATATGTTCAACTCAAAAATCGTTATTTTTATACGTTCTTCAATTTGAGACAGGTCTCGTTCGGGTCTACCGTACCCCTGCACGAAATTATTAATATAGATATGTTCCAAATTTCTTCAGTGGTTGCTTCAGGCTGTCCGCTGTCTGTCAATTGCCATCTAAGTAACGCAAGAGTTTAATAATATGTATACATATGTTATGCCTTGGAGTAGGTACGAGCATAATTGATTGTTCGACAGATAAGTAATATTAATTGTTTTATCTCAGACAAGAAAAATGAATGTATAAAATTTATCGAAGATATGATTCGCCCCTAGATGAATTATTATTGTTCTAAGTATTTTCATACTTCAGAAGTAAGACTTTGGTAATATAAGTATCGTTTGCTGCAGAACTTAATGTCTCTTTGTGTTTGATACGTTTTATTATTATTATTTAAACTCGGAATTTAAGTAATATTTTGTATTAGCTGCAACAGTTTTCAATAATCAAATATACATGACACAATTACATTTTTTGAAAGCGTAGTAGATAATAAATGAACTGCAGGACGCCTTTAAAGAACTGTTCTAATAATGTACAAGACAATCTATTAATAATTGGGAATACTTAGGGTTTGCAGTCCCGGTACTTATTGAAGTCCCGAAGTTTTCGGGACCGGGACTGGGTCAGTCCCGGGAATTCCCGGATACTTTCGTGACTTTCGGGACTTTGTAGTTTTTAGGGAGTATGTATGAAAAAAACCGGACAAGTATGAGTCAAACTCGCGCCCGATAGTTTCGTTCCGTACTCTCATGGTTTGTAGCTATAATTAACTATTTGGCGCATGTATATTGTCTAGTGTAACCTGTATCTGGATGTCCCTTTACGTTGCTTAAATTGAAATAGTATTTTTATGTACAAGTTCAAAGTTATTTATTACCTTACTTGTAATGTAAGACCATGCTTATTATTTTACCAAATATCATGATTCTAGGTCAACGGGAATTACCCTATAGGTTTTGATTCCCTTGAGAGTGTCATTATGCGGTATTACAGCCGCATATTTCGATTTCGATTACGATTACTTAGAAGTTTGATTTTTTCGCAGCTTCAAGGAATTGCGGTTCGAAGTATTTTATTTTTATATCAACCTTGAAGTACGGAGATCAGCCTGTAAGAGATTAGAATGGCTCTTAAACAGCTCAAAAACAACAATACACCCGTTGAATATGGTATTACAGCCGAACTCCTGAAGGCGGGTGGAAAACCGGTCCTCGGCCCTCCAGAAGTTGTTCAATTCAGTCTTACTGGAAATAAGAACGCCAAAGGCATGGAGCGGGTGTGACGTGTAGTGGTGCTTTACTTCAAAAAGAGCGACAACGCTCTGCTAAAGAACTACAGGCCCATCTGACTTTTGAGCCATGTATATAAGCTGTCTCGCACGCAGGCTAGATGGCTTCCTGCCTCCCGAACAAGCCGGTTTCTAAAGAGGCTTTAGTACTGTATAGTATACCACTTTCCTACGCTTCGCCAGGTTATATAGAAGACTGGGGAGTATGACTTGCCCCTCTGTTTAGCGTTCGTGGACTACGAGAACTTCGATTCGATTCGATCGAAACCTGGGCTGTGCTAGAATCTCTGCAGCGGTGCCAAGTTGACTAGCGGTCTAGCGCTGTATCGAAGTGCTGAAGTGTTTGTACGAGAACGCCACTATGTCAGTCCTTCTCCGGGACCAGAACTCGAAACCTATTTAGTTGCAGCGGGGAGTCCGGCAAGGAGATGTTATTTCTCCTAATTTGTTCTCCGCTGCACTGGAGGATGTTTTCAAGACTCTGGACTAAAAAGGCTAGGCATCAAAATAAATGGCGAGTCCATCACTAACCTTCAGTTTGCTGACGATATAGTAGTCTTGGCTGAGACCATGGAGGCTATGCTATAAGTACAATGCTCAATAACGTCAGTAAAGCCTCCGAGCGAGTTGGTCTTAGGATGAACATGGACAAGACGAAGATCATGTCAAATGCCCACGTAGCACCAACTCCCGTAACAATCGGACACTTAACGCTCGAAGTTGAAGATGACTACATTTACCTAGGACAGACCGTCCAATAAAGTAGGTCAAATTTCGAGAAAGAGGTTAATCGTCAAATCCGAATCGGGTGGGTAACGTTCGGGAAGCTACGGCACATCTCTTTGTCCAATATTCCGCAGGGTCTCAAGACGAGAGTCTTTGACCAGTGTGTGTTGCCACTTGCCAGTGATGACATATGGCACTGAAACGTGATTGCTTACTATGGGCCTCATAAGAAGGCTCAAAGTCACCCAAAGAGCAATAGCGACGGATATGCTGGGAGTATCTCTGCGTGTTCGTATCAGGAATGAGGTTATCCGCAACAGAACCCATGTAACCGATATGGCCCGCCAAATCGCTTAACTTAAGTGGCAGTGGGCTGGGCACATAGCACGTAGAACCGATAGCCGTTGGGGCGGAAAGGTTCTCCAGTGGCGTCAGCGTACCGGTGGACTGATGACCTGGTAAGGATCGCGGGTGCAGGCTGGATTCAGGATTAGCGCAGGACCAGTCATTGAGGAAGTCTTTGGGGCATAGGTCCAGTAGTGGACGTCCTTCGGCTGATATGATGATACCTCTACGCGTTCACGAGAAAAACACATCAGAGTTGATGAAATGAGCCCGAAAAAACAACTCATTTTGCCATTTCACTAGAGAAGTTCAGTGATATATATGAGTGTTATTCACCACAAATAATGAAATCCCGAAAGTCCCGAAAGCAACGGGAATTACGAAATCAGTCCCGGGAAAAAATGTGAGTTTAATTTCCCGGGAAATACCGGGATTTTCGGGATCGGGATTTCCCGGGAGCACACCCTAGGAATACTTATCTACATATATGAAATATATGAAATGTGAGTTTATGAAGTAATCTTGAACGTGGTATGTTGTGCGTGGTTACGCATTGAAAAGGTAGAAGAATAATAATATATAGTGTTATATTTACAGGGTTACTGGTAGGTAACTCAATACAGTCGTTAGTTATCAAGATTTTTAATTTCCAAGTTTTTTACGTATTTTTAAAATCTGGATACGTACTGATTTGCGACCACACATATAGGGGTCATATTTGTGGAATTTTAGCTCCTCTCTCGCCTCCTATCATCAGGAATACGTCGAGTTACTACGATTAGTAACCCTTTATATTTCTTTTAATTCAAGCCACATTTAGATTAGACAACTGACGTTCAAATTTAACCATTGATCTGCGTCAAGGCTGTCTTGCGTGACCGTGAGGTAACAATAAATCGGTTCGAAAGTTATGACCCGGCCAATCGAGAATAATATTACGCTCACGAACTTATCGAAATACAAGTAGTACAATTAGGTACTCGCACTTCTAAATACCCATATTCGTACTAATAGGTAGACTTAGTTCAAACGAAGCAACTTAGTTCAAATTAAGGATTTTAGGCGACTACTTATATAATGTACTTTAGCGAACCGCTCCGCGCTTCGCACGGATTACAATATAATGCATGTGAGAAATATAAGTAAAATATACACTAAAACAAAACGGAAGAATCAATCTACACGTTGGTGATAGCCACATTTAACACCATCAAGCCGTTTTCGAGTTTATCGCGAACATACAGACAGACCGACGCGATCATGAGATAAATGATACAGACAAATGCGAATAGTCATGTCGACGTCGTCATAAAAATAAATCTCCTTGCGCGGATTCAGACTCTGCATTCTTGCAAATATCTACACTACAATATTTAAGCATAATTAAATTTCCAACAAGTATGTCAATACTTTATTTTACGGTCAGCATCAAAAGTAGCTACGTATTTGAAAAGTTCAAAGTCTTTATTATAAGGGAATAAGAGCTTTTGACGCCTTCATATGCGTAGTTACTTTTGATGCTGACTGTACACAAAACACTGGCAAAAATACAAACAAAGTCGGTTATATCGGTACCAAGGCAAACAACGGCACTAGTCAACATAAACATAATGATGAAAATTTTGTGGAAATTAAAAGACGAAGCGACGTGGACTGAAGTTCGGTTTTCAAATTTCGTAGACCCCCTGCACTTTGTGAACTGTGTCGTCAAATGTCTAAGTTGAAATCACAAATCAATTTAGAAAAGTAATAAAGTCCTTATATGATATCCTTATGATACTACGCAATGGTCAGTGAGGTACTGAAGAACCATGAAATATGACGCAGTAGATGAGTTGACAAATAATAGATGTCCCGTACACATATGGTTTAGTCCTGCTACGGTCATTGGGACTATATTAGTATACACATTACTTGGCGTGAAAGGCGTTTGGTTATAGGCACTATTCAGAAAATTAAAACAAGAGTTCGTTATGTGGCTTTTTTATCCATACGTGTTGCGAGTGTATCCAACCGGAGTCCATCGAGGATACGAGTACAAATACTCATAGGTACCTACGTATAATGTAATGTTTTAATCTGTAGATTGGATACAGTTTTGTCACCGGGTATACCAGTGATTGACGACTAAATCAATCGTAAAAATGTTTGAAAATCCATAGTTTCCATAAATAAGTCCATTAATCAGTCAAATTGTCTCGATACGCACAGTACAATTTCAGTAACGGTAGAAATGGTAGAATTGAATTAGAACAGGTTGCCCCAACATACGATTGCAGACCGATCAATATTAAATATGGCGCCGACAGAAACACCATAGATAATTGACATACTTTTCATACTGTCAGATTTAAACGATTACAGACAGATCTCACTGAATGATATCGATCCTAATAATTATAAACCATGATTAATAAAAAGCGCAAATATTGCGTGTGTATTTCGTAGCTATTTTATTGTAACAGTCGCTACTTACTGTATTTTCTATTAGGTAGGTACGTTCCTAATCAAATTATCATTTTAGGATAGATGCGTTTGGTATATATTACGAGTAAGTATCGAAACCCAGTTTAGCCAAAATGACGTTAAAATTAATTAATCTTTATCTGTTGGATTGTCTCTTTTGCAGAGAGGGACTAAACAGATTTTAGTTAATAAAGGTTCCTTAAATTTTACAAGAATAAATGTATATACTCGTACCTAAGAAAAAAAAACGTTGACATTTTGATGTTATAAATTTCAAACACGCCCCCAAAGATTTCAACGACGCCGCAAAGAGTTATTTTTGCGGTACGAATAAAACCGTCCATGCAAAAAGCACGTAGAATTACGGTGCACGTTCACGAACCATACGTTGGCAAACACGTAGGTGCATAAACATTAAACATTCATTCAGGTTCGTCATTGCTTTTACCGAATCAAACAAAATGCCCAAAGTGCTCGACCTGTCGCTTGTGACATACACTGAAAATGTAACCGAAATTCGGGGAATTGAAGTGTATTGACTGTAGAGACTTTGTTATAAACTCAAATGGTTCCTTTCATTATACGATTACAGTTATTTAAATAAGCAAGTGCCTGATGCATTATAATCCCCAACATGAACAGGGGTCGTACAGATTTAAGTAAGTCGTGTATCTCTGTTGCACCGTAGCACCTATCCAAATAGATGGCCGAATTCTATTAATGTAAATTATCATCATTTTTCTACCGTTTTCCCGATGGTATCATAAAGCCTGGAGTCCGATTATGACATACTATCCCTAATAATCTAGTTTTACGGAAGTTGACCTTCCAACCCAGAGGAAAACACTATTTTCACGTTTTCACGCAATGTTTTCCTTCTACTGTTAAATATCAAGTGATATTCCGAACCGTTCCGTGATATTCTTCAGTCATTAGTCGTCTTAGAGTTAGTCATAAAGTCCATTGCTATTTTTGATGACATTGTAATTGCCTTAGGCCTCCGCCTTCTACCCTACGTCCTACGAAATCTTTTTATATCACCGGGTCATTGTATTGGTTGAGTTTCTGAATGGCTTTTAAATCATCACCATCAGCCAGCATCGTTTTCACTGCTGGGCACAGTCCCCTCATAGATAAGAGGAAACGGGCAGTAGTCGGGACGTTGGCCCAGAGCGGGTTGGAGTCTTCACATACATCTATGAATATATTTGTAGATGAATGCAGGGTTCCTCACGATGTTTTCACCTTCACCGAAAAACTGTATATATATATCCAATGATATTCCGTACATAATCCCGAAAAACTCATTGATACGGGCCGGGATTCGAACCCACGTCCGCCGCATGCTTGAACCACTGGGCTACCGTAGCTTTAACATGCAACATGTTGCATTACGTAACGCATTCAAGTAACTTAACGCATGTAATAGGAACGATTATACTATTCTGTGATAACAGTGTACCTAATCGATGATACTTCATTGTCATCGATCTTCATTCATCATTCCCATATTTGTTCGTTCGTTACTTCAATAAGTCAATCTTCGATTGGTATGTGTTTAATGAACTACATGTAAAAAGGCCAAATATGCAAGGAAATAACGAAAAAAATTTTTCAAAGTCAACAATTCAACATTTTTCGTCAAGGAGTTTACTGAAATTGTACAAAATTTGATAGTCTAAATGAAAAGTCGTCATTTTATTGCAATTCTGCATGATAGTTATATTATTTTCAACAAAAAAGTGAAATTAATAATCGAATTTAAGATTTACAACATTTTTGACCCAAAATTTAATTGGTTTTGTATTCATCAAAATTAGCCAATTCTCCAAACAAGACCAAAAAAAAGGTTTTTTTTTAATCTACTTTTTTCTAGTCGGAATGCTATACCAGTTAAGGCCTTAAACAGATCCTCGGCATTTTTGTTACACCCTGTATATATATATATATATATATATATATTCTTTGGCAGAGAATCTAACTTACTTCGTAAAGGTTCCTAATTCTTGCACCAGATACAGATCTCAATCGTTATTGATCGTAAACCAGTTGTGATTGCGTAATCGTCATTGACTGATGCCGATGTCGTTGATTGAAAGTCTTTTATTCTCTCAGCTGTGAAAGTTTAAAATTAGATACTAAAAAATGGTTCCAGTCACTTTAATTACTGTTTTGTTTTGTACTAGATTTGTCGTAAGTTTTTTCTCAGGTGATTATCTTTTCATAGACAATTTATCAGTCTAGAAGAAAGTGAACATGATGAAGTAAAGTAAATCATTGTCCAGAGAGATGTATATCCTGCTCAAGCTGATTTCAATTAGGAATAATTGCGTATTGAGTTTACTTTTGGCATTCATTCGAAAAATGATTGTAATTGGTTACTTTTATACCATGGGAATAAAACTAAATTTTTGTTTAGGGACACTGGGTTATAGGGGCTCACGTGGTAGAGTGGAACCTTTGCTGGATAGATACTGTATTTTATGCTCCTTACTCGTAATTACGAGTATTAATCGGTTCTAGAAAAATATCAACTCGTTTTTACTATTACTATTATGTCGGAGGCATACAAGCGCATAACCCGCCTGTTGGTAAGCAGTCATCGTAAACCTATGAACGATTTTAACTCCAGAACTGTCACATGCACGTGTCTGACCCTTTAAAAAGGTATAGGTACGAGTACACTAAACTCCTTTCTTGAAGAACTCCATACTGCAGTCTCTCGGAGAAACCTCGGCAGCTCATTCCACAATCGGAGCGACTGGGGGCGGAAATTCCTCTGAAACCGTACCGTACGCGCCTATTTAGGTTTCAAGGTGAATCGATTTAGTTTTCCATCAACTTGTCTTAATAAACGTATTATACAACGACACAACTCCAAAAGGGTAAAGTTTACTAACCTAGATATACTTACGACTGCTTGCGAAATTGCCCGCACGTAATAATACTCGGTTTAATATGTTACATGGTTTGTTTACCATACAATACGATGTTCCTCTTATGATTGAAAGAGAGCTGCTGCAAACATCCGCCCAGTATCTATGGGTTGGTGTTAGACAATCAAAATTTAGTTAAATGCCATTGTTCTCTATACAGATCACTGGTTTTCTTTATATACGAGTTATCTTTACACTTTGACGGGGCTTAAAGTTGTCGGCGGTTAAGAAGTCAATCCATGACACCTGTCATTTCCATACAGTTTATAACCTAAAAGTCACTTTGAGGTTATAAACTGTAGGGAAATGACAGTGTCAGGATTGACTTCTTAACCGCCGTCCACTATAATGAATTTTATTACAACTTAAGGGAAATGCTCCAGTGATTGACAGTGATTGACTTTGACATTTTCATTCTTAAGTCATATATAATAGGATTTTCATCAAATATTTTTTTGGCGTATCCAAGTGTGAACGCAACGAACATATCTTATCTTTTTACCAGACAGTATCATTTTCCATTGTAAAAAAACCGTGAGAAATAAAATAAGAATGATCGAATATCCATCCAGATTATCCAAAACCATACTAATATTATAAATACGAAAGTTTGTCTGTCTGCCTGTTACATCTTCACGCTTAAACCGCTGAACCGATTCAGATGAAATTTAGTATAAAGATAGTTTGAGTTCCGGGAAAAACATAGGATAGTTTTTGTCTCTGAAATAATCCCTTAAGGGGGTGATAAACAAATTCCCAGCAGACGAAGTCGCGGTCAAAAGCTAGTACTATATATTTAAAGTAACTCCGTTTGTCTGTAACATTTTCACGATTAAACTACTGAACCGATTAGACCAAATTTGGTATGGTATAAATATTAATAAATACCTTTATACCTATTTAACGGTTAACAACACGTGGAGTAGCGGTGTCTCTTAATCAAACCATGTGAGATAACCATGATAATGAATAAGTGCGTTTTATTTATATTTATTTATGTTTTCCTATACATATATAATATACTGGGTGGAACAGAACGATGAACTTTCCTGTAAACAGGGAATATAGGTTAGCCTTGGTATTACACTTTTGCTAAATAAACTAAATTAAAATTCATAACCGCTTTCGAGTTATAGCTTTTTTACCGTCAATTAAAATAACAGCATGTTTCAACCCTATTTCATAAGAATCCTAGTGACATGTGGCACTTCAAAATATAACTACTTAATTGGTAATATTAAAACAATAGGGTTGTTACTAATTGTTGTTGTTAAACATGCATTATTTTAATGTTTTTTTTCTTTCTTATACAAGTTTCTAATGATTGTAAGTCGATTGTATAGACATCATTTAAATGACAACACACTTCCAGGAAAGTCCGTGGTATTGTTCCTCCCTGTATATAGTCCTCCTCATCGGTTTCGATGACTTTGCCCTACCATGCGCTCTGATGTGGCTGGCTAGGCCAAACTTGGTTTTTAACCGACTTCAAAAAAGGAGAAGGTTCTCAATTCGTCAGAATATTTTTTTTTTCATATTATTATTATGTATGTTCTCTGAGACTAGTGGACCGACCGATTTAAAAAATCTTTTAAAAAGGGTATGTTTTCTAGTTGGTCCCATTGTCACCAAGTCTGGATCTGATGACGGGATCTTGGAAGAATCGAGGGAACTCCTCAAATTATATAGCAAGTTGTCACCAAGTCTGGATCTGATGACGGGATCTTGGAAGAATCGAGGGAACTCCTCAAATTATATAGCAAGAGGATGGGGTAAAGCTAAATCGAAGGAACTCCTCAAATTATATACCAAAAGGATGGGGTAAGTAAGGCAAAATCGAAGGAAAGAGTCGGTGTTTTTTGTTAAAAATTTACTTGTAAACACTATTGCATGCAGTACAACCGTCCAGACGCATTATACTCGTATGGGTGTCTGCAGGTAGTTTTCTTATAATATTGTAAGCTTACCTCTGAACTAGAGGGTATGGCAGCCAGTAGCAGCACGACGGCACACAGTGCCGCCGGACTCCTTATCAACATCGTAAATCTGTGGACAATACATAAAATATGGTTACATGTTGCACATTTACACTGCGAACATACTTTACGGAAAACTGCATTGGTAAAAATATACGGGCAATCTTTTAGATGGAGTAACATATTATTTTAAAACGATACCTAGATAAATAAATTTAAACTTTTACCCCCCTATTCATAAAACTTAACAAACCTCTGTTAACCCTCTCCTGCTTGTTCGCGAAACAGTTTACGTACCACACAATTCGTCCACTACATCCCCGCCATATTTGAGCTTTTTTGTGCCATTCTACAAACAATCATATAACTATTACAACAATCTAAAACTGAAAAATAACGTACCACGAACAGTCTCACCTGGGTCGTAAGGACCCATACTCACTTTAAGTCTCTTGCGCGAGCCCCTGGCGGAGACTAAACGTCGCGGGGTGGGTTAATAATGTAACTCGAAGCTACCTAGAGTGGCGGCACTAAATGCGGGTGGGTTTGGAAACAATTAGCAATTTCATTCTAATCTGGGTCTTTTCGAGAGCGAGAGCGAGCACTCCCGGGTTAACTAAAATTTGTTTTCTCCTTTTATCACAAAGACTCAATGTGACAGATAAGGATGAACAACCTTTAGCGGCTTGTTAACTAATATAGGTTTGATGGACGTTTATGAATAAGGGGGTTATTTTATAAATACAAAACTACTTAACTCAATAAAACAAGTGAAACGGATCACGTTCATAAAATGGAGTATCGTTCGATCTGTTTTGTATCGATCCGCGGCGCAGCGCTTCGATCACCGAACCTCATATATAAAAACTTTAATTAAATTAAAAGTAACTATTAAAAATTGGCATTTATTGGTAATTATAAACGATTTTTTGTCAGTAACTTCATAAGCTAAAAGTACCAGTGCTCGTCGCTGACATAATACTTGGCACCTTCAATCTAATGTCATTACAATAGAGGTGACAGATCGGTGTCATCTATTGGGCATTGATACGTTTGCCTTATAAGAATAAGAATAACTAAACAACTCGGTGCTCGACATTTTACTATTACTATTGATCACGTCTGTCATTATGACATAAGAATAAAAGTGCCATGTATTGGGTCAGTGTCGAGCACTGGAACATTTACCTTACGAGTATTTTTATCGATATCATAGTCACGTTCGCCAGAAATGGCCGATCTGGCGGGGGATTGAATTTGCGACCGCTGACTAGAGCAAAGGGGCCATGCGATGGACCAATTATGTCCGACATGCATGTCTGTGACATGAATCTCGTGTTTATGGTTTGTAAGAGCGAATTTTGTTACGTTATCTAGCGCAAAATTTATCAGTGGAAAAAGAGAATCACACTAAGGCGTGTTCATAACTTTGGTGGGGTGGGATCCATATTTCGTATTGCGTTCTTTGAAGAGAGCTTACAGCCAGCTTAGCGTAGATTTCCTCGTTTGTGGGATACTCGTACAGTCAGTATTAAGTTAGTTAGTCAGTGTATATATATTTGTAATATTTTAAACTTTATTGCACAAAACATAAACCTAATGGCTTTCTCTACCAGCCAACCATTGGGCTAATATCATTGGCAGAAGAAGGGCAGTACTGCATTCGGTTCCGTACCTCGCGAAAGGAAAAAACGGAACCCTTATAGGATCACTTTGTTGTCCGTCCGTCTGTCTGTCTGTCAAGACCTTGTTTCTCAGGAACACGTTGAGGTATCAATCTGGAATTTATATCAAATACTCAGGTCTACTGTCCCTTGGAGCTGTGAAAAAATGAAACTTCTAAGCCAACGCAATCAAAAGATACAGCCGTTTATGCCGCAAATTTTCGACACTCGCAAGGGAATCAAAACGTCCAGGGTAAGTACATCCCGTGAACTCAAAATCTTGAAATTTGGTACGAAGCAACGTCTTATAGCACAGATAAAGAAAAAATTGCGACAACCGTAAATTTTTAGTTACGTCATATAATAAAAATATTTTTACGGTACGAGCTCATTTTACGAATAAAATCACATTTTCAAAAAAGTTGACTTGACTTACTCGTATTATTTCCGTGGAAACCGGCAGATCATTGTCTCGGCTGACTATAAATGTCAATGAATAAGTATTGTTTATTAGCTAAAGGCTAATGTAGAAAAACTGCCTATTGCGTAAAATGAGATACCATTGATCTTCGTTTATTAGTTAGTCATGATAATTGTTGCTCGCGTACTCACACCTTATATGTATTACGTAAGTGTGATTCTGATTGAGTGTAGAAGCAATAATTTACTCTGGGTACTTTTAATAGTAGTAACGGAATGTCTTCCCTTGAGATATAATAACTCTTCATTAGGTATACGTACCTTAATGTTGACGTCCCATTTTTCATCCTTTTGCATTATGAGTGAATGAAAATATGACGTTTTGTGCAAGGGTTTTACCCAAAACACCGGATTTACGAGTATCATGTATTGGATAGGTAATTTCTAATGTACATACACCTAACTTATTTCTTATAAAAACATGCCAAGTCAAGTAACAAAACGTCGTTTAAACGCTACCAATTTTCTTCGCTCTTTACAAACATGTATGATACCAAACACAACTTGATGAGTATTCATAGAAAATAAGTGCCGCACTGTGCTTACAGTTGAAACATCAAATGCTATCAACTGCCTCTATTTTTTCCCGTGTGGTGCCGGTTTAGAAAGCATCCACTTCAACCTGCAAAATCATCACTGCAAAATCATATTTTGTCCATCTTTGAATCTTCAATTGCTAAAAGTGGCACCTAAATTAAAGTTCTCTGACTACCCCTTTCGGGAATAGAGGTGTGAGTCGTGTGGTTGTGTCAATTCTATCATAATAAAATTGGTATTGCCATGCTGCTGCGGCTATTAAGTGTGATGTGACGTAGGTATGGCTATACCTGTTACACCTAAATTGTGCTAATTGGGAAATTATATTGCATCCAATATGCAGAGCCTCGGATGTAAATAACGGTTCTGCGAACACCTGTGGTTACTAATTAATTAATTGTTAACAATTATAACGGAAATATGATAAAATCAACATACAAAATAGACCTAAAATACATAATGAAGCCTTTAATAACGATAGCTGTTGGCCTGTCTTTTTTTACAATTCACCTGAACATTGAATTCAAGTACAAGCGGAGTTCTAAAATAGAATTCAGTTCGTCTAAACTACTATTTAGACTCCGAGTTGTTTTCAAAGTACAGATATTGACTGGCCAAAGCAATATCGAAGGATGCAAGACAGATTCAGCTAGCTGTTTCATATCAAGTTCTCAGATGGAGTTTGGGTATAAAGAGCTTCCAAGGCAACACGATGTAGTCTATAGAATAGTTGGGGACCTTGTAGAAAAATAGAACGATTTAAGTAAATCTACTTACTTAGTTTATATCTAAGTCTTCGTCGCATGAACAAGTTTTCGTCGCATAACGCTGGCCCGAAAATATGTAAAATAGTTTCGTAGAATTTGTTTCGGAACCGACGCGACGCGACGTGGTGCTGATTTGAATAAAGTTTGTTAGTCATTAAAGGAAATGTAGCGGACAGGTTGGTACCTAGTTAGTAGTGTGAGTACTAGGATGTCAGTACGTATAATAAACTGTGTCAGTTAGTTGGAAGGTGAATTTTAGAAATTGCTTGAAATATCTGCAAAAACGTGCAGCTATTTCAAGTCGTGTTTAGAATATAGAAAAGTATGAGTAATACAACGTTCCTTTGCTTGGATGGTATAATTATTTTGTTTATATTGATATGATCCCTATGGTCAGCCAAGAAAGTGTTTAACCACTTTTGAATGCAAAGATACAAATAATGTAGATCTATTAGTGATTGTGGATTGTAAGGTGTCAGTTTCCTAAACAACATATTTTATGTAAAAATGAATGCACTTATATGTCAGAGTCCCGATATCAAAAATTCCCGTGTAAATAGACAGAATATGGCGTCCGAGCTTAACAATAAGCCGGTAAACGTATCATAACACACGCTTCCTCATCGTTCGTTGGCGTGCCCTCGTGGCCTGTTCTCACGGGTCGTCTCGGCATTGTCTTCCGATGTGGAATACGTGCGACCGCCGGCGAGTCGTCGTTGACTTTTAGATACAACACGATAAGACATTTGTCGAGTATATTGTCTTTTAAAAATTATCATATCAAGAAGATCGACGGAGCTATGGAGAGTCCAAGGGCACAT
Organism: Notocelia uddmanniana; assembly: GCA_905163555.1. NCBI lineage: Eukaryota > Metazoa > Arthropoda > Insecta > Lepidoptera > Tortricidae > Notocelia > Notocelia uddmanniana. The sequence continues at coordinate 12,309,290 of LR991059.1, read as the reverse complement.
ATTTGTGTCGTAGTTAGGTATAGTCATGGGAGTAAATAACTTTCCCTTATTATAATTTAAGGAGAGTAAAGAAAGAAATGAACGTTTAAAATAGATAATGAAATTGCACACTAATTGACGTAAGCAGACTGTCGGTTCAAAATTTGAAGGATCGTGGAATAAAATGTTAGTCCGCGAGCCAACATAAATTTTTCTCAAACATGCAATGAAATATGGACGTCATGTTCGTTATAATAGGCCGCGAAGTACAACGTTTCTTTCGGGCGATGGCTTGTAAAATGCTTCAGTCAGACGCAGAGAGTTGTACCACGAAGTCCCCTGTCCCCTCCCGATCGAGAATCTATCATATCACCTATACGTAAATTAGGTGCATATAGTACGTCAGCTGGTCACACGAACATTATTTACTTCTAGTGATTTCTTCTGAATTGCAAATATTATCAGATGACTCTGTATATGCTTTTGTGAATAAATAAACATTCAGTTTGGTTATGTTTTGGCGGAAAAAATATCAGCATTTTACAAGATCCGAAAAGCAATGAAATGACTGAGGAAATTTCTACCTGGCTCTTGAACTCGATTTAGGTACATAAAATAAATATAGGGCCTACAGTTTCATAGAAATTGTGAAATTCCGAGCATTACTCTTTACAGTAAGTATTCATTAATTTATTTCGACTGAAACTTAAAACAGTTGCTGTTATCGGGTTTAAGAGGGCGCAGTACGCTCGGTTCTCCATACAAACGTATTTATGCTCTCATTTTAAAACGCAATGCTAGAATAATATGAAACTTTGTATACACAATGAGATCCGGCATATCTAGGTCGGAAATTAGTTTCTGTTGCTTGAAATTATAATGGAGAAAAAATACAACGATTATTAAGGTTTTCATACAAGCCGTAAAAAACTCAAAAAACCGTTGTATTTTTTTTCTTTTACAATTTCTAGTAACAGAAACTAATTTCCGACCTAGATATGCTGGATCCCATTGTGTATACAAAGTTTCATGTTATTCTAGTATGGCGTTTAAAAATGAGAGCATAAATACGTTTGTATGGAGAACCGAGCGTACTGCGCCGTCTTAAACGTCAATATAAACAGTACTTTATTGTTATTAGGAGAAAATAATAATAATCTTAATTCGAAATATTTTATATAAGAATTGTAAGGCTTTAAATAGCTTTAACATTTCTCAAATAATAATATGAATAGTAATACAATTACCGCCGTATGCGTCATTTAGATGCCCGTTTCATAAAATCAACATATACATAGAATTGTAGTAAGTAGGCTGGACTTTTTCAAAAGTTGGTCATTCATTCGTCATTCCATTCAGGCAACACGTTCCCATTTTGAACGGTTTCTCACCACCGATACGTAACCGCAACATTTTGCTCAGATCAAAGTAGATTAGCCGCGACACTTCCATTGTTTTTGCCTTTGCGCCGATAATTTGTCGCGATAACCCAGGATTGCCCAATGCGGGCAATTGTTTTAATCATTTTAATCGTTGCTTGCGAATAAAAGCCGATTTTAATTGGAATTTAATTAATGCATAATATGAGTGTCATAAACATCAAGATAGGTGCGACGAGGCCGTCCTATTGTTATTTTATTAATTTTCGATTGGGATTTTCCACGTTGGGTAACCGCACGCTTTATTGGACGTTATATTTAACGTTTTTCTGCGGTGTCGTCATTTCATTTTTATGTATCGATTATGATTCACCAGCACCGTATCCGCTTTCGATGATTTGAAATTTGATTGGTCAGATAATGTGCTTACTCTGACAAGTATGTAAGCAAATTAGTTGAAAATTGTACAGCTTTCGGATATTCTTTAGAAAGTCAGGAAAAAATACTAGCCGTTAAAGTGATATGTATGACTCCTTAGGAATGATGTTTCTATGCAAGAATACAAATGCTGGCGTGAATAGTGCTAATCTCACTTATGTTTATTGCTCATTTAAATATGGTTTTCGGCCCCACATTCCGTTATGAATTCTAATCGGGGCGAGACGCTCATAATTGACCATTGTCACAATGGGAAATCTGCCGCCGGTTGACCTCCTTAACACTATCCGACCACTAAAGTAAACCAACAGGTGGTTGTCGAAATATTGTCTCACGCTTTAGATTTACTTGTTGGGCAAACATTATGAGAACTGCGTTAAGAAGCTAATTGTTGCAGAGTTGGGACATATGGACATTGGTCATGTAATTTATAGTGAGGATGACCAGAATAATTCGATGTATAGACTTATATGTACCCGGTGATTCTTTCGGAAAATACGTATGAAAAAATAAGCATAGGGTTGTCTGAACATTCAGAAATAATTTGCTTATGGCGCAACTGACTGACTTTCTTTAATTAGTACATCTTCTCTGTCGACTCTGTTCATGTGCTGTGTTCCAGTGCTGTACTTTATTCATTTTTTTAAGCAGTTGCTAGTGAAATATATATAATAATTATATCAACCAATAAAACTCTAGATCCAAATATCCAATTAATCGTGTTTGAAGGTAAGCTTTATAATGTTAAACATCTTAATTCCCAATCGTTAACTTATGGTTCTAATCTCTATTGTTATAAATTAAGATTGAAAGGTTGTTATAAATTACCTTAAGTGTTATCCTAAGATAGCACAACACAAACGGAATTATCAATTCGACTCGATGCGGTTTGGCTTCATTGTAATTTTGTACGCCACTAGTTGCTACAAATTGTCATTTAAATAATGGGCTTCTATTTTTACAGGTACACGTTTTCAATTTTGGTTAGTCTTGGTTTCAGCAATAAAGAGCGTCAGCTCTGCAGATATTGCCCGTCGACTTTAATAATTTATAGTCTTTATACATTAGCTTTAAGCGCTACTGTTTATTGGTTTCTTAGCACGGTCGCTTCATAAAATGAGATTCTAATAGTTGTTGGGAACCCTAGGTTTTCCCAATGCCCGTAATTAGATTTGTAACCAATCCAATGAATTGAATTTCAATTGTAATCAACTCTATTGTTGCTGCCTAAGCTGGTTTCGGATGGTAGAAATTTATACGGGTTGCGTAAAAAATAAAATGGTGAATAGATATTCTGGTTATTACTTTATTTAGTACGACGAGAATTTGTATCACGTATTTCTTATCTTCATCTCTATTAGATATTGAAAATGGCCTTCAGTAATGTAGTAAATTCAGTGAGGTAGAATTTCGCAAATCCAATCATTTTGATTGAAGATATTGAAATGATATCTCCCGAGCATCGGCATATACCTACGATAGTTACAATTAAAGCAAAAACTCTATGAAAGCTACCTAATAATACCTACTTAAGTCTAGGATACCGTCGCAAGAAAACTTATCCGACGGCTTATCCTGAAAAACTTTAGAAGGGTTTGAAATCGAAACATATCGTCCGCAGTGACAAATGCGGGAGAGTTTAAGGGCGCGTGCAAGTAAAAATATCGCATTCTTTGAAACGCCGTTCTGACCAGATGAGGCCACAATAAAATTGATTTTTAGATATATGATTCTTGACTGTACGATTGTTTGTCAGTCTAGAGCCGAAACATGATTATTGAAAATTTTCTCGATTGAAAAGAAATCCAAAGTTGAGTCTTTATTTTCCGTTTTTTACTCACCCTACTAAAATAATACGTTATAAAACGACACAATTAAGTTAATATGATTGTATTATACCTGATCTAAACTCCCAGAAAAGGAAATTTAATAAAACCTCAGAAAGTTAGATAATTATCAAAATTTCTCCGAAAAGCCAGCACACCGAAAGGACAGACTTATGCAGGTCTCTTACACGGGGGCGTGGATAACAGGATCCCCTTAACCGTTTTTAGTATCATACTTTTACAAACAAAGCCATATGATATTCATATTAGGACCGAACGTTGTCATTGATATTATATTCAAAATAGAAACCTATTGAGATCCATGGCGTAGACATTAAGGTTGAAACAATCAGTCACCTGGATGTGACTATGACAAATATGTCTGCTTCCTGCTAAAATACGCATTCTAACTGAGTTCGGTATAGGAATGGGGTTAACGATCCGGTCCACCGTTACGTGTGTGTATAAGGACGGCAGAACGGGATCTTAGCCAAAGTTGTTCTGAATATTAATATGTTTATCAAATAATCCTTTGCTTTGTGTATATAACAATGGAAGACTAAACCAAAGTAAATAAATTAGCTAAAGCAATAGATATCACGATAAATATCTCTAAAGTTTTTTTAAAGACTCGCGACACATAGGAAGTATGCTTCACATTATTGAAAAGTTTTCAGAAGTTTACCGCGAAGTTAGCTTAAGTTTATTGTAGTGACGCATGCAATCTTAACGTCAGATTTATTATACTGCTTATTTATAATGGCCATATAACAAACAAATTCTAATTTCATAGAATAATTTTAAGTAAGAAAAGTTAGCTTGTGAATACATAGTAGGATAATGTTTTTTATATATTGAAAACAAACAAAAAACGTCTTTGAAAGTTAAGGATGCTGGAGTCTGATTTGGGTATTTAAAGTACTTTAAAGTCCACTGTCCAAGTCTGAATGTCAGTCACAAAAAAAGACAAATATGTGTAAGGTAAACAAACATAGGTACAAATGTCTTGTCATCTTTAATATTCACGAAATAAAATGACTAAAGGTATATTAAAACTACCATCAGTTCATTTTTGTATTTCAATAAAAAATAAATTATATAATAATAATAATATTGGGGGACAATCTTACACAAATCGACCTAGTCCCAAACTAAGCAAAGCTTGTACTATGGGTACTAGACGACGATATACATACTTATATAGATAAATAACATCCAAGACCCAAGAACAAATATCCGTGAAAAATGCACAAATAAATGCCCTGGTCGGGATTCGAACCCGGGACCTCTAGCTTCGGAGGCAGTGTCACTACCAACTAGGCTAAACAGGTCGTCAATATATAACTATAACCTATACGCAACACTTCACGAACACCACATTTATTCGTTTTTCCATAAAATTCCAGGGTACCTAAAGATAGTATTTAATGCTACACTGCCACTGCTGTACTTTTCGAACTTAGCTACGATATGTATAGTGCATTCAAAATTATTTGGTGTGTTTCCACTTGAGACCGTCATTCATTCACAATAGGCTTAAGTCGTGACGGGTGGATTATTTGTAAAAAACCGGCCAAGTGCGAGTCGACCTCACGAACGTAGGGTTTGCGTATGAAAATCTACATAAAACACGTTTGTTATATTGGAGCCCCCTTAAATATTTATAATATTATATTATTATTTTAGTATTCGTTGTTATAGCGGCAATAGAAATACATCATCTGTGAAAATTTCAACTGTCAAACTATCACAGTTCATGAGATACAGCCTATTGACAGATGTTCTTACAGGCGGACGGACAGCGGATTCTTAGTAATAGGGACCTGTTTTACCCTTTGGGTACGGAACCCTAAAAATGCATATACCCTATTACTCAAACAAGTTAATAAGAATCACCGATCACATTGGAATGTAAAAGCTTAAATACAATGCGGTTATGGTAAACAGGTCCTCACTTATACCGTACGCTGTATTTGTTCTCGTCTGCAGTACCGTAAGTATGGTAAATACTCGGTGCAAATTTACGCATTTCATTAATACAGATTTCAATTAATTATACCGATTCAATCAACAATGTACCGCGAGATCGGTTAAGCCTATAATTTTATGCCAGTTTAAATTTTGTAGCATAATAGTAAGCTTTAGAGAGCTTAGGAACGAAATGCTATTGTTGTATCAAGTTATTTTCTAGCAAATTACATTGGTAATACAAACCATTTTAGGTGTACGTATTCATGTAGCTTTTGGTCGTACAAAGAGGTATTAAAATCAGACCTCCCGCTGAAAGTAAAGAAGAAAGTTATGGACTCTTGCCTTTTGCCCTGCCTGACTTATGCATGCCAGACGTGGAAGTATAACAATGAAACTAAAAATAAAATACAAACCTGTCAGCGTGCTATGGAAAGGAGCATCCTAAAAATCAAACTCAAAGACAAACACAAAAACATTGATATTAGGAAGAAAACGAATGTTTTGGACGCTCTTCACCATGCAAAACGCCTAAAGTGGAAATGGGCAGGACATGTTGCCCGGTACAGAGACAAAAGATGGACAAATATGGCTACCATTTGGAAAGGTCCAATTGGCAAAAGGAAAAGAGGTAGGCCGAGAGAAAGATGGTCAGACGAGATAGTTGAAGTGGCTGGCAGCACCTGGACAGGAACTGCTCAAGATAGAAGTTTATGGGAAAAATTGGAGGAGACCTTTACCCGGAAGGGGCCTTAGTTAATATTTAAATATAAGTTAAAATGTCATATCATAACGATATGTAAACAATTTCTTTTTAATTGAGGAATAATAGAGGTTTATTATTATTATTCAAGTAGCTTGCACTATTTTCGACGTCTTCTACTATCTGCATTTGAAAATAAGCATGTCACCAGTCATGGTTCCAGATTATAGAGCGAAGTCTGGCTTCAATATCGGATGGATAATAGAGGATAATTCAGAGGTAGAAACAGGAAGCAAGTACGAGTAATTTTCGCTTCAGCTTTTGGAATAAAAAATAAGCTTATCAAGTGTGTGGAATTGCTAATAGTGGCAATTAAATTATATTTCATGTACTCTGCCTATCTTTTTGGGCAGCCTGTAGCTTGAGTAAACTTGGATTGAATTTAGGTATATGTATATGTACAATATAAATATATACATGTATAACTGTTACGACACAAACATTTTAACGATGGCATACATGTAACAAATATACAAATATTTTTTCATTTTCATTTTATTTTAATTTTTTGTTAAATAGGCTCAATCAATAAGTAAATCTTCTTTAAAAGTTATACTACTTTAGTTTGTTAACATTACAAAGCAGCTGGCGATAATGTCCATCACTTAATTTTTATACTCTCATAAAACCGGCTCCTATCCAATCCAGTTAAGGAACTTAAATAGCCTGCCCATCAGTTTGATCATATGCAATCATTACGTGATTGTCGCAATCATGCGCGAGCCTACGAAAAGTTGATTGAAAACGCAACCGAATAACTGCAATAATTATTGTGAATGTTCGTCGGCCGAAATTGATTGGTTGTCGAATATTCACTTTCACATCACACGTGGGCTGTGAGATAATATGATTCGAAGAAAGTGAGAGGCGCTTTTTCTTTGCACAAACTGTTTGAGCACTTACTCCGGAGATGGGCTAATGTTCGACGGACAATAGGAAGTAATAACGCATTCCGCTTCCGTTCGGCTCTTGCTTTCCAAAGGCGTTTTTGTACAATACAAACATCACTCTCAGCGATAGATAAACATATTATGTTACGTATGTTTTCACGAAGACGATGATATGAACTTAAGACAAATGCTAAATCGATACTAAATTAAACGTTTAAAAATAGGGGCTCGTCGGCATAGTACCCAAGATGCTGGCAGTGTGCTGGCAGCATTTCCTCGCTGCATCGCAGAGTATCGCTATGCTGATGCGTTGAGCGAGAAAGCTGCCAGCTCTACAATCCCCGGTGGAAAAATAGACAAATACGTAGGTACCGCCACACTTAAGTGATTATTTTTTTAATTTAAACTCAGTAAAATGAAGATAGTTTTGAAATGAAATTGAGGAACTAATTTTGAATTCTACGAGTTACTTTGAGGCTGCAAAGTTTTACGTTATGAATATTCAAATCAGGACAATGAAGTACTATTACTACTGACCGTGTCTTCTCTTAATCAAGATTGTCGGCATTGTAGCCCAAACACAGCGTATTGACACCAGCCTTACCTAGCAACGATAGGATAATCTCTTAACTTTTCAAATGTAGGTACGATATCTAAATCTAATTATAATTACCATTTTTATTACGGAAAATGACACAGATCTACCCTTCGCATGCTCGAATACGTTGCGTGATTATCTCGCGGCAGTATCTAAAATGTCCCTGCTTTGAAATAAAAATATACATATAATTAATTATATTTTGTTAAATGCAGCCGTCAAAAATTTGCCTCACTCAGAGCTTACGAAAAACAGCACAGCGAAAGAACGGCATAGCGAATTAATTTTGTATCAAGCAGTAACGCTGCTAACGAAAATTTCAAATTAAGGGAAAAATTAAAAAATGTCAGATCAGGATTCGAACCTGCGACATCTGGCATATGCGGCCAATTGCTCTAGCCTCTGAGCTATCGGAACAATCAAGCTCGGGCACGAAATCCTTCACTAGTTTCCTCTTACAACTCCTTAGGGAGGCGTACAGCGACATCTACCCCAAAAGAATTAGGTAGAGGACGTTAGTGCCGTTAATTTGAAACGGCGTTATAGCGATTAAACATCCCCATTATGATTTTTTGTAAAATGATAGGTATTTATAGTGCTAAAAAAAATTTATTTGGTTAGTTTCGAAGTCGACAAAAATCACATGTTTACCAGACTGCGCGTCGCGCAGGATTCGCCTTACAAGAACCGTTTACAACAATCGTTATGTTGTTTCCAACAGAGCTTATATTTAAGTCACAGAATTCAATAAAGCGATGTAGCTGTTTGGTGGTCTGCGGAGAAGTTGCCAGGGACGCAAAGTAATGCATTTTCGCTGATTGCCACGGATTCGGATTCCTTCAGCGGAATCGCAAGCATCAAGTGCTAATTGAAACGACTTGGAATTTAATAAGTAAGACCATCAGAATAAACAGTTAAGGAGTGCAGCAATTTAATAACGTGCTGCGATAGTGTTCCTAGAATGTATCTTCAGAACAAACTCTGAAATAATATTTCCCAATTAATTTTACAGTACTCTATTTGATAACATACCTATAGAAGAAGAAGATCCTTACGGAGGTGAAAAATCGGGTTAGCTAGGTTTTATTCCCTTGTTTTGTAATCTTATCGTCAGAGCCGTTTACGGGAATCCATTTACAAACAAATAGATATACAAATGTCCTTTAATATTTTGTAGACAACTGGTGTTGAAGCCTTATTAACTTTAACTTTAGCTCTATCATTATTTTCTTTTGCGTAAAAGCCAAGATTTACCTTGTTCCACTTCGTTAGCAATCCCCGAATGGCACTATTTAACAAACTTTCCAGACTGGATGGCATTATAAAAATTAACTAAGTGGTGTAAGTTGTTGGAAATGTACACAAAATTCCTAGTTTAGCGATGCTCCGTTGTCGCATTATTAAATTTGCCACTGCAGTTGTTGGCTTCATTTGTTTTCGTGGTAAATTGTTCTGAGGTCTTATGTAATAAGTAAGTAGTATTTAGTCAAGTGGTTTTCAATAATTTTTCTCGTGTATCTCATTCGGGATAGATATTAAGAATAAATCTATTTCGACGGTTCGTTAATTTATTGCTATTAAATACATAATAATAGGTAAGAAGAATATTGCCACAACTAAACTATTTAGGTTATTGGAAATTACAGCCTGTTTCTAGGTACTCTGCTTCTACCTACTAACAGTTACTTGACTGAATTTTAATTGTTGCATTGCAAGTGCAGCCTTTATAGATGCACCATAGACAACCATTTCTTATTATAACAAACCCACAAAAAATGACCTTCTTCGCAGTAGGATGAACACGTTAACCAATACGAATATAAAATTGTCTGTGCGCAATAGTTTATCTTGCACGTTGCACATTTTGTTAGGAATGTTTATCAACATCGCGCGGTACTTGGCCCAGTTCACTGCTGTAACTGTACCCAACATCCAGCAATCTGTTCGCCAAATACCGCTGGACGTAACAGATGGGTCTGTGCTCGCCGATCCGACGCGATCCGATATATCTTACGCCTACATTAGGAGTCTAATTCGGACAGTTTATAGTTTGTGGCCAGAATAGGGAGTGCATTAAGCTGAATTGGCAAAGAATTCTTTGGAGTGCAACCGCGGCTGGGCTGAATTGTAGTGTTCGCGGAATAATGGGAAATATGTCGTCTTAAACATTTTGACGAGGATTTATGGGAAACTATGAGTGTCGTACTGGTAAGTATGCCGTTAAGTTTAAGTGCCTACCTAAATAGAATGAAAACGGTGTAGGAATTTCAGCTGCTATTAAATTACTAAGGAGTTGCTTAAGCAGAGTCAAGTCTCGCTTTCGCGTAGTATTTAGTAAACACGGTGGATGATGTATGCAGAGCCTGACTTGGAGTGTTATCACTTGTCAGCGCCGCTTCGTTAAGCAAGCCAAGCATAGCATAGGCACCGTGTAACGGAACGCAACGGATTCTACAAGATGGCGGCAGAATTACAGATTATTATTATAATACTACTTTCACATTTTTCAGATAATTCACTGTAATAACTATCTACGAAACGTAACTTGTTCTGATAAGTAGATATAAATTATTGATATTATTGTCTATCTACATATTTGAACAGATAGATCACTGACCGGAAAAAACGTTATGCTGACGATATCCGTCATTACAAATTCGTTGATCACGACGCACATCTGCTATTCTAACATTAGTAACGTATCAAGGTGATCTCATCTTACATTTACTTTAATGCAGATATTGCGAAGCATCTAATTTAAGTTTCTTTTCAAATCATTTGAAATCTATACGTGTCGTCGTCGCTTCTCACACACACGTACTTGAAACATACGTGACAGTGGCCTAAAATGGGATGCCGGCTTCTCATTGTCAGTGTCAGTCGTCCATTGACTGCTTTACAGTTACGCTGGTACCCCTTGTTTCTATCCCCACTCCTTATAAGGAGCCTACTGCGACGCGCCTTCCATATTCATAATTCGGTTCGAAGAGAAAGAAAGCCGAGAATGGAGCCGGATGAAAGGAAATATAGTTTCTCGGACGTTTTAAAGAAATATCCAAGAGCGGTCGGACATATGTAGGGTCATTGTATGCCGTAAGATACGGACAGTAATTAACCTCGAGAAAGCCACGTCGTTGGACATTAAGTAGGTGTTTCCGCAGTTAGACAAGACCTGAGACTTAGGCGATACTTAGGTTTAAGGACTTTGTGGGTTAGTAGGTTGTGTTCGCCCGTACTTCCTGCAATGGCAGTTAATGGCAGCATTATGAACAATTATCTTGTCTCTCCCTTATTAGATTCGTGAAATGTGGATGTGAGTGGTATCGATAGGCAATTAACGGGTCGCGAGAAATCTATTGCGGATTGTACATTAATACAAATGAGTCTATTGCAGACTTTTTATTTAATATACGAGCTGTTAACAGCAGATCTCCAATGGTCTATTTCCATTTTCCTTTCTTTTGCTAAACTGTATTAAAGTATGATAATGAAGCTAAAGCAGAAACTTTGCCATTTAGTCTCACTAGTTTGCTCTTTAGTAGTTTACTATTTGAAATCAGAGTTAAAACCTGTGCTGTACGAACGTGTATAAAAAGTAAACTAGCTGAGGAAAAGGCAAGTAGTTCCTGATGTGTCTTGAGGTATTTTCCACTTAAACTTGCAGGCGTAGTGCCACGGAAGAAGGTTCATTCTTGTTTTTAAACGACGGGCGCAATTCTATTAGAAGAAATATCTAGTTAGAAAATGGGAAGTCAACATACGGAACGCGTTGTACGATGCTTGCCTTGAGTAAAAGTATTTCTACTTGTGAGTGGTAAGATTTCAGAAATACGGCTAAGTTGTAAAAGTTAAGAACTATAATTTATAATAATAATAAATATTGGGGGACAATCTTACACAAATCAACCTAGTCCCGAACTAAGCAAAGCTTGTACTATGGGTACTAGACGAGGATATACATACTTATATAGAAAAATACATTAAATACATAGAAAACATCCAAGACCCAAGAACAAATATCCTTGATAAATGCACAAATAAATGCCCTGGCCGGGATACGAACCCGGGACCTCTAGCTTTGGAGGCAGAGTCACTACCAACTAGGCTAAACAGGCTGTCAAAATAATTTATAGGATTTAGCTTGTGGTAGTTAGAGTAGTAATTAAGTTTTACAGTTTCATGTAAGCCACACACGGACAGTACGTTGCAATGATCTCCCTGCCGAGGTATTCCCAATGGGATGTAGTATGGGACTCTTCAAAAAGGGGTGAAAAGGTTTTTCACGGGTCTTCAACGCGCGAGTGACCACTCACCATCAGGGGGGCTGTCAAATTGTTTGCCACAGATGTGGTATAAAAAAAGCCTGCACAACATATACGAACAAAGACGTCAATAGTACGTCTCTGAACTTTCTATAAAACTAAAGTTGTTTGCTTTGTTGATAAAACAGTTGTTTAATAATTATTTAAGATAAGTAAAGTTTAACGTTCGCTGTCGTTACGAACGTCTTAAGGTGCTTTTATTTATCTTTATGTCGAGTCACGACCCCTAAAAGTAAAAGTTAGATTGTTTAAATAGTCAGATGCTGATCAAAACGAAAGTTAGGATTATATTTATGAGGCTAAAATAAATATAATAAAAACGTGGTCGCGCTGCTTGCATTAGCAGCCGTGTAACGAGAACTAAAAGTTTAAAACATAAAAACCCAGTTTTGTATGCACGTAGCAAATTTAGTGGTTACTCAGGGACATAACGAAATGTTACTAATTTTTACTTTTGTTTAAATTTCATTTTCAACCCAGCTCCACTTTAATGTGGCACTTAGGCACGTTTTAGCGACGCAGAGCTCTCTGACGAGTTAGTGTCGTTAGAGAACGTCGTGTTCAAGTAGGTATTTACTTTATCATGATGTGTTTATTCACGCTTTGTTACTAGTTATATGGGTTCTGGTATGTTACTTAATGTTCGTCTTTATTTTCACTCGTTTTGTTGAGTCATTAATTCTGGGTACCTGTATATTTTGAAATAACGTGTTTCCTCGCGCTTTCTACCAAGGTAACATGAGTCGTTAGTAGTTATAAAGGGAAACCAGCGTAGTGCGCTTCCTATCGCGAAGGATGTGCCAAATAAAGCGTGGAGGCTTCCCTTTCGCAGCAGGTGGCGAAATTATTATAAGCACCACTTTCCGTTCGATGACCGGGCACCGTTAGTTGTTTTACGTATTTAGAGCCGCGGGCGGCGACATGGCACAAATAACAAATGCCTGCCAATTGGACGCTCGTGCTAGTTTTACAACCTGTTATACCTGTGGCGAATTTTCTCTAGAGCTAGGATAACCTCCGAGACTAAGACTTGCTGGGGGTGGGTGGAGCCATTTAAGTTAGAATAATTGCGAAAAAATAATCGCTGATTTAGCTAAACGGTACATCTTCATCTTACTTTAAGCTCTTAGAAAAACGTAGGTACTTATACTATATTACATATAATAATATTCGATAAATTACTAAAAAGAAACATTATTCCTGAAAAAAAGACACTAAAACTGTATATTTAGTCGTAACAGAGCGAACCAATTTGCCTATATCTTTAGCCATAAAGATAAGCATGGCATTTCATATAACCTGAAGTATGTAAACGGCACATTAATATCACAACAGCAACGAAGGAAGCGATTGTAGCCAGTTATGACTTTGTTACCACTCAAACGCGTAAGTTGACGACCAACTAATAAAATATGCGTGAGTTCCTCTAACCTCATTTACTATAGACAGTCGTACTAGTGTTTGGAACCAGATTTTCAAGTGCTTATTCTGAAACATTTTAGTGATCTAGTCGCAAATAAAATATGTTGGTTTTTATTTGCAAGTTGTACGTAACCAAAATATTATTTGTGTAGTTACTACACAATCTAATCTTCGACACAGTGAACGTGATATTGTGATGACAATTTTACTCGCAAAATTGCAACTGCCGTTTGTGTTTGTTCCGCGACGGTATAAGGGGCTTATTTACTTTTACGAGCTAAGCTATGCATGATTAACATCGACAATCACTATATCTGGGTTGGATTCATCTGGTTTCTAAAGAAAGCTTTAATAAATTATGTTATTGTCTAAAGTCCGTACCGAATCCATCCGTGAGAAATATGGCGGGTGTCGCCTGTTATTAAAGTCGTTAATCTTATCAGTCAATGAAGATAATTGTACTCTTTGAGTAATTTTTGTACATAAATATATTAAACTGTGAGATAAACCTTATGCCTCTGGTTTATCTCACAGTCTCTCGTAGTCTATATTAGGTTGGTAAATAAAATAGAGATAATACCGCGTACCGCATTTTTATTCGAACGCGACAACCGTGAACGCATCCACTCGTTTCGCGCGTTTTTGTGGCGCCATTTTGAGTTCCTGGGAGGCGGTGCTGCGGTTCGTTTGATGGTAAAAGTGAAAACAGCAATGGTAAATGACGTTGTAACGCTAGCGAGGTAATAGGGGCTTCCTGCTCGCTGCATGTTGCCGTCTTAGGATAGCTTATTGCCTACTTGCAAAGTGAGTTCCGAAACGGACATGTTGCGTGGAATGCGACAGACTAAGTACTTAGATCAGCTTTATACTTGTATAAATAAATCTGACTTGTAATTCGCAACTTAAACAAAAGACGACGATATAATTTTCCTCGCTTCTTGGGACTCCTGAAAGGGGTAAATGCAAATTAACAGCATCTCAGATTGTGATTCAAAGTTTCGTAGTACAAGTTCTTTAACTTAGTATCCGGATTGAATGCGTGGCGACTGGCGGAACAGTACGGTGAGTTTTCCGTGTCTGCGGCTAAGCCGAGCCGAGTCTCGTCTCCCTAGTAGTTGTTTCGTGTAGCCATAATTGATTTTCATGAGCAGTGGCCGAAAAAGCGCAAAGCACATAGTTGGTCAATTTCGTTACGAGTATTCGAAATTATGTGCAGTAATCAAACTACTCGTGCAGATTTTGTATTTAGAAGTGACGTGCATTTGCAAAAAAAAAAAAAAATTTGACAATGATTTTTATATTTTCCTATTAATTTGAATACTCGCCTAGTGATGGAATTTGAATACAAAATTACGGTTTTGCATAATCTTGTCAAACACATAAAACCTGTAAAACGAGTTCTAAAAGCACACAGACACGAAACGTTGACATTTAATAATAATTAACTGCAGATATTTTTACTTCACTCAGGAAAACCATGGTAGTTAAGAAATGAAATCCATTACTAAAAGAGCTCTATTTAATACTATGTTTAGTTGCCAAACGGGTCTAAAATTATTGGACACATCACTTCACACGGGGGATTTTTAATTGAACAATTATATTCAGTCTACATTTCTTGCGGAACTAGGCGTTCGTCATGAGATTTCTACGCTCGATAAATATTAGTAAGTAGCTTGGGTACCGTTGCAAAAATAATTTTTTGCCCTAGCTGGTAGTTAAAACAGTTTTAAAATAATCTGTCAAGTTGTAGTCGGTGTTCTACCTGACATCATGTCCTTTCGCTTTATCACCTTTTCTAACGGATGTTACGCATCATGGTTTTGTTGGATGCGGGTGGATAGATTGGCTAATAAATTCTTGGCGATCGACACGTTCAGAAATATGGTTTCCTAAGTTATATGTATTGACATTAAATATTTATGTGTTTCTGTTGCCAAGAGATAATAATGTCCAGGTTTAATAAAGCAATATTGTTCATACAGGGCTCGAAATTTTCGTGCCGATGACGTATAATTGCATATACTTAGTCGGCTCATAAGTTCTGTCATATACATAGTATCAAATAAAAACAAAAGTTTAAGTTTATTCCGTATAATTTGTACAGCGTTTGAAAGCTTATAAACTAGAGAATCTAAATGTATAACATTTATTCAAAATGACCGCCATAATTATCTACACAGGCTTGAAGTCTGCGTGGCCAGTCGTCAATGGATTCACGCACCACTTTCATGTCGATATTGGCCACTGCCGTAGCAAGGGATTTTTTCAGCGAGTCTAGATTTGCATGAGGTTTTGAGCACACCTTTTCCTCTAAATACTGCCATATTTTATAGTCTAACGGATTAAGATCTGGGCTAGAGGAGGGCCAATCTTCATGCCGTATAAAGTCGATTTTATTGGAGGCGAGCCAGGCTTGTGTAGACTTTGCCTTATGGGCTGGAGCAGAGTCCTGCTGGAAAACCCAATGCTGGTTTAGAAACATCGTATGGGATAGTGGTTTCACAATATTAGTCAACACCGTGTCTTGGTACACTTTGGCACTAGTTTTTACTCCTTTCTCACAAAAATGCATACTAGTGACGCCCGCATAAGAAACTCCCAGCCAAACCATCACAGATGAAGGGTGATGACCTCTTTGAATACGGAGAATGCTATTAGACGCTTCTTTACTATTGCGAGCGTACACTCTATCATTTTGTTTATTACAGTTTTTTCTATGTCAAAAATTTTCTCGTCCGAAAACAGTATACAACGATGCTTATTTTTAGCGTACTTCTTCAATAAAGCTTTAGATCTTTTAAGCCTTAAAGCTTTAAGCCGACCACCGTGAAGATGGCCAGTTTTTCGTTTATAAGCACGAAGTCACAGGTCTTGATTAAGCACTCTTTTCACCGTGTTTCCGTGTTTCTAGCTGTACGCGGACGACCGCTTCTTTTCTTGTCATTTAAACTAGAGACCTCACTGTATCTTTCTATGGTACGATACACAAATCTTAGAGAGAATTTTAAATTTTCAAGTAGCTTAAAAATTTTAGTCGGCGAGTGTCCACAACGATATAGTGCAATTATTGCGGTACGGCTATCTTTAAGCGTCCACTCCATGTTAAAGAAAACAGAAAATTGCAAAATTATACTACTCAAATATTTAAAAAAGATTCGAAATTCAAATGCACAACGGTTTTTGTTTTAGGAGTTCCAAATTTAAATTTTAAAGGCCAGTGACAGAACTTATGAGCCGACTAAGTAGGTTATTCCGATTGGTGTTATAGTAATTACCATTATTTAATCATCAATCATTTAATCATGCATTTGTAATGGTCTTTTTTCAAATACGGCCTATTGCATCCGAAGATTATAAAGGATTTCTCTTTCTATTTAAAATTTTAATTTATAAGCAGGTGAGGATCCCATATTCTTTCGTTTTTGAACAGGTTATAGGAATGTTGAATCCTAATATGAGCATTTATGATGGTATTTTTTCAAATTTTTATTTGATGGTGTTTTTTCAAATAAAAATTTGAAAAAATACCATCATAAATGCATGATTGCATGACATTAAAGATTGATAATTACTAGAACACCAATTGGAATCAGCCTATATGCAGTGTGACGTCAATTTTACGTCATCGGCATGAAAAGTTCGAGCCATGTTCATAAAATATACAAGAAAACAAACGAAATAAATAATAACTTAATATATACCTAATTGAAAGTTAATAATTATAACAAAAAATATAGTGTAATTCAAATTATTTTAATTAAAGTAAGTACATATAAAAATAATCTTGTTTCATATTGTTACCTTTATATATTTAAGTAGGTTGAATGCCATTAGCAGAATTCCTCAGTTAGTTTTTCTCGCACAAATTTATTGCACTTTATTTATTTTTTCACTTAAGTTCGGTTTTTATTAATGTTATAAAAGTAAGATATACAATATAAAATATAAAAAACATTATAAACGACCTAACCCAGGGTGCCACCGGCATCGAGGGCGACCTAAGCTACCTGTGGTTAGGGCGACAGAGAGAGGAACCTCCGGACAATGCACGCCGTATCTTATATCCAGCCATCTAACGAAAGTCTCTTGAGATGTTGGTCGATACTTTTCGGTATTAGACCATTCGCAGAGACGACTATCGGGACAATGATCGTTGAATCGTGTTTTAATCAACATCCCACATGGCGGTAACCTCGTGTGCCAGGTCTAGGTTATTACCTATTATTATCGATGTTCTGTATTATCAATGTGTCAAAATAAGGTGTTAGATTTCCCGTGTTATCAATAAAAGAAGAAGTAGGGTGTATTTTTTCGGACCTTTGTTTTGCTGTGTTTAAAAAAACATCTTGTTTTCAAACAACGATGAGCAAAACCTTAAGTTAGCACAATAACCTTAGCGTCTTTGATCAATTTCATCATCCTAATGGCATTCCGGTGCCGGCAGAAACTCGTTTCTTTACAACCAGAATGTAGGTAGGTATTGTGGCCTAACGCCCGTCTTTGCCGATTTCACTTAAACACCGATATTTTGAACTATTCTCACGGCAATTACTGGATTCGCCTATTATGTACGGACATGCGATCGCATTGAAAAAGTTTCTACCTGAGCCGTTGAGTCATCAAACACTTTTGTGTTTTACACGATCCATGAATACCGTGAGTCCGAAATCCAAAAAGGACGCACCTGTATAATAAAATATGTATAGTAAATGGTTGTTTCAAGGTAACCATGATAGGAACAACGTCTATTTTGAAAACGCTATGCGTTTTTTACGCTTTGGAACAAAGCAACGGCTGATCAATTAGGAATTCGTAAATAAAAGGATACGAGCAAAACGTTGTCAGGCACAAGGCCAGCTGGTTTTCGTTTTGGTTTTAGCCGTTTATTCGAAGCGCCAAAAAACGTTAAGACTTGCTTCCTGTATTGGCTCCATTATTTCGTAGACATTGGCACATGCAGTGGTTACTGAAGAACTAAAGTGCAATAGGCATTTTGTGTCGTACATAGATACAACAGCTTACGTGTTTTATAACATTCCCTAACAATTTTTTGGTAAGCCTTCGGAAATATATAACCTATATATATAGTGTGTATTAATCCCTAGTAGGCAACAAAAATCATCATTTTGTGGACCAATTGAGTGTTAATAATAACTGAATAATAATTTTAGTTTATGATGTAGGTATAATTAGTTTTTTAGTATCTAAGATACATTTAATCATAGAAGAACGTAAAACAATGAGACTAAAGGTAATTTTGAAAAATTAATCCACAGTTTGTACCACAGTACGCAACAATAAAACTAGAAAGACCACGGTATGGGCGAAAATAAAAGAGCAACAATAAAATGAGCTACACAAAAAAATACACGGAATAAAAAGCTCAGTTTCTAAAGTCCGTGCACTGAATGGGACTAACGAGACAGATGCCCAATGACGCCCCTCGTTTTGTGAAGCGGGCTAGCAGAAGATCTCACATTTAGCGCATTTTTATGTTTAATTTAGGTGCGTTCTCGCTAGTTGTTCAGAGAATTGAAGAGGTCCCGGACATTTTCGAGATAAAATATTGTTAGTTACGGGAGATAACAAGAAAAAAATACATGTCTGGTCTAAAGACGTGGTGGAAAACGTCTACCAGTAATGGTGATGACAAACAGGGAAAAGTACACGTGGTCTTGAACTGCGTCCGAGGTAACCCTTGGGTAACCCTGCATGTCTTTACTCTACAAACACGTATTGGCAGGGCGAGGGTATCGCTCTTATCATTACTCGCAGAATAACATTTATCAAAAAACTCCGTAGAGGATGTATGCCTAGATTGAAATAAAGAAGAGGCTAAAATATAAAGATTGGTTGTAAAATATGCTAATGGTGAAATAATATTAATACATACACAAATAAAGTTACGCAAAGCGGTCAATAAAATTTCACATTCTCATGTCTTTTGTTTTTCATGCTCATATTGTTAATTTAATAGCCGACGAATGATTCAAAATATAAACGCTGTATTGCAGTTTCGGAATAATCAGGTAAGCCTTACAGGCGAGTATTGCTGTTGGTTTTACAAGGGCCTATCTGTGTTGGATGGTTCAATGAATAGGCCAGTTTGGTTTGAGGCGATAGTATAGTATAGGCTTGCCAGTCGTGGCAAAAGTTCAAGGCTTCGATGTGCAGCTGGCTTATCCAGTCTTCGTGTCCTCCTTTTCGAGTTGAGGTGAATTTAAACCAATGCTAAATATATCCTCAATTTAAGCCAGAGTAACATGGATACTTTTATGTCGCTATGTTATTCACTGGAATGCTATGTTATATTTCTAGGCTTAATTTGAATTCGGTTCTCCGTAGCGACGCATCATCAATCATTGCGCTGCTAATTGCGAATGTTACTGATTATATCTACATACTGTACGTTAGGTAGCTTTCACGTCAGTCATACTGAATTACTTTTATTATTGAACTACGTAGTATAAATTAATTTATAGTACTGATTGGGCAACTACTATTTATTTATTTATTAGGATTGCCAACGGTCGATACAATACTCATTCATAATAAACTATACATTAACAACATTCATAACTGATCCCCCACTTATAGGCAAAAAAGTAACTAACGGGTAGGGCGTGCGCACGTAAACATTGAGTGCTAAGTTTCCTAATTATTAATTCGTTTTAAATGATTCGAGTTGATTGTTCTGACGTGTTACAGTTATTTTAACTACTATGACATAATTGTGTTATTTGAAGTGACCCCAGTTCCACATAAAAATGCAACGACTTGGGCTCTGAGTTGTTCTACAATGGTAAAACTAGTAATACCTAATTATCGAGATTTCAAATACCAATACATTTTGCATTTTATATTGATTTAAACTTGCACGATTTTTACACATTATCATTGGTAAAGGACTTAATTGCGTAGAACTGAAATTTATTCACCTTTTTTGAGGTTCGCCCGAGGTTTCGAATGTATCACAACATCCGTAGTCACGATTGGAATCACTGCTAATTAAGTCCCGTTTACCAATACATATTTTACATTATCAGCGCCAATAAACTACTTCCCAGATTGGCGAAACTTTAATTTTACACAGTTTGTTTTCTGTTATAAATATATGAAATTTTATAATTTTGTATTGGAAGACGATATAATGTTCCCAAACCTCATTTAAGCATTCAACACTCGAATTGAGTAAGGTATTAATTGTACGGCGGATATACATAAACGTTTTATGCAAAAGTAATTAAAATGGGAAACTCCGAGTATAACTGCACATTCAGGTCTCTGAGGCCTATTAGAGTCAGGTGAAGAACGAAATAAATAAATAAAATAAACAATATACTCTACGTCCATCATCCTCCTAATGTTTTTCGCGGTAACGTCCCAAGAAGGCCGGGGTCCACATGGGAACCTAAAAACCTCAGAATTGGCGTAGGCTAGTAGTTTTACATCAAAACTAGACCTTGTTGGGATTAGACCAGTTTCCTCGCGACGTTTTCCTTCGCCGAAAAGCTACAACACTAACTAAAACACTATAAGTACATCTTACATAATACGCATAGCAACAGCTTTGTTGATACACGATTGATTAAGGTACCCAGACGTTGGTGTCTTCATTTATCAACAGGAACGCTGACGCATGCTCCCTTGTAAATTGCGTCCCCACCGTTTGCGTCGCAAATATTGACGATTCGCGGGAAGCACGACAAACTCTGGATGTCAATTCGAACGTTGGAATGTGTGGCGCCTCTGCTAGAGAGGTCACGTTCTCGGTAACGACTGGGAAATATGCATTCGATAAGTTCACGTGCAACTTTTGATGTCTTTTGAAGTGGATACTGCTTTTTGTTGGCAGCGTGTATTGAGTTCGCTGCCCTACACTATATATGTTTTGATTATTGAGTTGTTACTAACGCTATTAGATGGCGCTAAAACAAAAGTGATGGTATCGGTGTTCGCAAAAATAGAAAGCAGATAAAGCTATACTGTATAAGTTTCAATTATCAACAAAATACTAAAGCATAATACTTATTATGTTTGGGTTTATTTTATATTGCCGGTTTGTGACGAAAATAAACAGGCATTAAACGTAAGAAGTATACGATGGTATTGCAATACAGGTACACACCAAGATCCGGTTGGTACGAGCTCTGGTGTTCCCTATTTTTCTGTACGGAGTCGAGACGTGGACCATACGAGCGCGAGAAAGGCAAAGGATTGATGCTTTAGAAATGTGGTGTTGGAGGCACATGATGAGGATACCCTGGACTGCCAAACGCACCAACCAATCAATCCTCTTGCAACTCAAAATTAAAACTCGTTTGTCCACGATATGTCATCAACGGATTCTAGCATATTTCGGCCACATCGTACGAAGGGGAGATGAGAGCCTGGAAAAGTTGATAGTGGTAGGGTACACAGATGGCAAACGAGCTCGAGGCCGGTCTCCTACTAGATGGACAGATCAACTGAAGGACTCATCTTCTTCCAAGTTCTATTCTATCGTGAAGGAGGCGATGAACAGAAGTCGATGGAAGCAAATAATGTACTCCAAGTGTAGGTCGTCTGGTGATGACCACGATCCTCAGTCATGAGGGAACGACCAGAGAGAGAGAGAGAGCAATACAGGTATTGCCTGTATGATAAAGACAAAGAAAGCATTGGTCACCTTCTGACACTAAAAACACTTTGCTAAAAGAAATTGTAAAAATCTTCTAATATGGTGTTAATAAAAGTAAACACTAAACATTGAGACCTTTCCAAGTACGTAACAAACTTTATATCTGACCCCTATTGAGTCGCATCAGTAGGTACCGCATGAAAGAGTTCCTGAGAAGTTCCCTATTGTCAGCAACTCGGATACAATAGCCTCGATCGAGTGCAGGCTGGCACCGAACTGTGATCATTTGGGATATGCCACACACAAGATGCCAACTTGCCAAGCAATAGGGTTGTCTCAATTCCCTTTACACGCTTTCTAACTTGGCTCGCAGTGCTGGCTTGGCACAAACCTTCCTTATTTCCCATGGGTGTTAAGTTTAAGTAGGAATAAGTAAAAAGAAAGTATGTACTAGTAATTTGTGAATTTATTGTCATATGTTACACAATACGATTTTTAAAACAAGATATTCTTAAATTTACAGCTGTTTATTATGTAAGTTAAATACATAATAAAAAAAACATTGCTTTTGCTGCAAAATTTTGTAAAATATCACCATGAAATGTACTACTTACTATAAAGTATTTACATACATACATAGGTACCTACTTACAGTTGCGACATAATTACTATCTAATCTTTTCCTGCTGCACCTAGTTGCCGGAAGTTGGTTACACTTGTGTATAATTTAGAAGTAGAAATAATTAAACATTACACAAGCCTTATTTAGCTTACTATGGGACTAGTTCGATTTGTGTAAAAAAGTCCCCTAATATTTTTTTTTTATTTTTATTTATTCGGTTTTAACGGGCAACCATACATATATCTTTGATTCATAACGCTTGGGCAACACGCAAAGCCAGGACTAATTTGGAACGTCTAACATCAGCTCAAGGAGATATTCGACGCAACATAGAACTGTTTGAAAAAATCAGTGTCAGTAATACACTAGGTTCCACAGTGTCGAGATTTACTCAACTGCAGGTTTATAGGTAAAGATGGTATTTTTATCTCCGTTCTAATCCTTTTCCACCACGTTCTTGAAGGATAACTCTGTCACGTTAAAACTTCGGCGCCTTTTATCTTGCCGTTCCAAATATTATTTAGTTACTTAGGTACTCTAAAATAAGTTTAATTTGTATTCCCAAGGTGTTAGAAAGTGCCGTGGCGATACCGCCAGTTTCTTGAGCGAATGGCTATATAGTGTTAATATTTATTATTCTGCCTGTGTCGACAAGACGTTAGAGGAATATAAATGTGTTATTGCCCCAATCTGAGCTCTGCACAGGCTTAAGAAAGATTTGGCTCCAGTTGTGGACATTTACGTAGACATTAAACGTATTACTGTGCGATTGTCCTGATTGAAATAGAAATAAGAAGGAGTACGTGATGAGAAAATAGAAAAAGTTGAAGCTTGCATTATGGATACGTAAAATTTCTGGTAAGAAAATTATATATCGACTTTAAATATACTGGAGACTACTGGTTTTTTTAACAGAGGGTGAATCGATACATTTTAAACTTATCATCATCATCATCCTAGAATTTTTCCTACTGGAATGCAGTGCCTGGGGTTCCCAAAAATTGGCGTAGGCACTAGTTTTACGGAAGCAACTGCCACCCGATCTTTCAACCCAAGGGGGAAACTAGACCTTATTAAGATTAGGCTTGTTAAGTGAACGGCTTGACTTTTAGTAGTTCTCAAGCCGCCCGATGGCCTCTAACTTGGCTTAACGACTGCTGTCATAGATGTGCTTTCTAAAGCACGGGACATAGGAACAAAATCAGTAAATTTCAAACTAAACATTAACAAAACTAGTATGTTCCTGTGTTACGGAATCCAATCGGGTAAATGTTGACGAATTTGTCAGTTTATTATGTACAACCTCGTATGTAGGTATTTCGCGAGCAAGGCACGCGTTCAAGTGGAACATCACGTATTCTCTTAAGGAATGGTTACGCGTTACATACGTGAGAATATTTGTTTTAACATCACCAGGAGACGAGAGCTAAGTTATTTGCTAGCTTATGAAATAGCTAGTGCGTGTGCTATGTCATTTACCACTTCCTTAATGTGAAATCAGTACGGTGTAAAATGTTACGTGATCGCTCGTACTTCGTAGATATTTATTCGATTTGTCACACGCACTTTGCGGGTAACTTGACCCAATTATTTAATGGATAAGATATTTAGTTATGCGAGTTATGCTAGAAATTGAATGATTCCTAAAGTTACAACGCACACACACATATTGTAATGTATAATACTAGTTATAGTCCACGTCCAAGTCGGTGACAAACAAGCGAACGGCTCGCCTGATGGTAAGCGGTCACCGCAGCGCAGCCTATGGACGCCTGCAACTCAGCTGCTGTCATGGGTGTCCAGGAGTGCTGGTTGCATGCATGGGGTGTCAAAAAAATCAACAAATTGTCCGAATTAATCTGGGAAAATCTGTGTGACAGAGTCGAGATTAAAAATTAAACATAAATTGCACGGATGTTGCAGAGAGAGAATTATGGAGGCGATAATCAATGGACGAGAGAAATTAAAGGCCTCGCTCGCCGGCCGTGTTAATTTTCAGAATGGACAAGGGAAGGGTAACGTTCATCGTTAAACCCGTATAATTATCTTTAAATCGTAATTAATAGAGGATAGTATAGATATCGAAAATCGATACTACAATGTGCAATGCAGTACTAAATAAGTACTATGTTATCGTAAGTATCTTTATTGCGAGTATACTCGCGATTAACGATTGATTAATAAAAATATAGAGAGCTTAATGTGGTTTCAGCATTAGAATATAATGAAATAATTTTAAAGAAAAAAAACCGACTTCAATGGGGGAGGCCAGTGAAAGATTATTATACTTAGATGGTGCTGCACTCTTAGATTCCATACAATAAAATAAAAATGGCTATAAGTATGTTTATAATGGTAAAAGACTAAGTACCCTTAATTCCTCATGGAATCATGGAAAAACCTTGTTTGCTTGACAAACAAAACGAAGAGAACAAATCGCCAAACGTGAACTACGCGTCGTTGAAGAGTTCCGTTCTGATCATCATCAGCAGTTCCACTTCATCAAATGTCACTTTTATGAATGAAAATGCTTGATTAATTCATGAAAATACTAAAATCACTATTTTTGTGCCTTTCACGTTTGAGGAGTTCCCTCGATTTCTAATGGATCCCCATCATCAGAACTCGAGCATGACAAAAATTAATCGTGAAAATAGAAATTGCTTAACAAACACAGCTAGGAGGAGAAATCGCCAAACGTGAACTTGTTGTCGTTGAAGAGTTCTGTTCTGATCATCATCAGCAGTTCCACTTCATCCAATGTCACATTTTTGGATGAAAATGCTTGACTTGTTGATAAAAACACAAAAATCACTATAAGTTTGCCTTAAAGATTTGAGGAGTTCTCTCAATTCCTCATGGATCCCATCATCAGAACTGCGTTTTGACAAAAAAGGGACCAACTTGGATATATATACTTACAATCAAAAAAAGAATTTTCCAAATCGGTTAAGAAATGACGGAGTTATGGAGTAACAAACATTAAAAAAAAACATAGAACCGAATTGATAACCTCCTCTTTTGAAATCTTGAAGTCGATTAAAAATGTGCGTGCATAGCTACAATAAAAAATTGTAACATTAATTAGGGACTGTGTAAAATATAACGGAATTCTCGCATATGAATTTTTATTGACGCGTGATAGTTAATATTTTTTTATATTTTACTGATTTGATATTGCGGGTTGGGGTGGGTGACTTACATAAGTACCTAGATTCTCTACTGCATCATCGTTAATTTAAGAGTAAAACTCTTGTATCGGTCTTCCTCTTCCTCTCTTGCCTTCTACTTTCCCCTCCATAATGGTGCTTATAAAGGAATCGTGTCGTACAAGGTGATCGAACATTGTAAACAAACTCTACTGCCTAGCTAAACAAAAATCATTTTTAGGAACTGTCGTAGCATTGAACCGTGTTCTACACTATACCGGCGATTACTTTTCGTTGTATTCGGAGTTACGGTTCAACTATGTGCAACAAAACCGGGTCGGCCGTCGATTTCACGATACACATTTCGTAAGTAGCGTTCAGTCTACTAGTGCTGAAGCCGTGTCTGTCTTGTTTGTGTTTGACGTGGGTCAAGCTTGCCGAAGATAAAACTACCTGGACTATCTAGGTACTGTGATCTAGGTATAGTCTTTTTGAAGTCGGTTATAACCGAAACATAGATTCTACTGTCCTGATTTATGTATGTATGTATGTAAGCACTTT
This sequence comes from Notocelia uddmanniana, assembly GCA_905163555.1. Classification (NCBI taxonomy): domain Eukaryota; kingdom Metazoa; phylum Arthropoda; class Insecta; order Lepidoptera; family Tortricidae; genus Notocelia; species Notocelia uddmanniana. Next base: position 12,282,750 of record LR991059.1, on the reverse strand, counting down.
ATTGTACACAATAACAGTTTAAAACATATACATGTCACACAGGATCAGAGTACAAAGGCGAACTTATCCCTATGAGGGATCTCTTCCAGCTAACCTTTGAGGGATTGAGAGATTTTTAAAAATAATGAGATAGACAAACTTACACCGTGTACAACAACGTTACAATGAGTAAATATATTTTGTAGCTAAACCATAACTAAATAAATACCCATAAATACATATGTAATAAGTAAATATACATATATAATGAATAAAAAAATACATATACCTATAATAAATACATAAATACAGAATAATTATATTCAAAATTACAATATATAAATAATTATAGTACTCAACCAAATCACAGATCGTTGGAGAGCCATAATTTCTTCAAATTTTTCTTGAGTGACGCGACAGACTGGGACTGTCTTATTGACAAAGGTAACGCGTTCCACAGCTTCACTCTTAAAAAGAAATCAGTGGGCGTGTGATTGGTGGGATCAGACACTCTCGAATTCAGAACGTGACGCATATCTTATCCACGACGATAAGTGATCAAATGGCAACCATCACATGCCTCCAGCAATTAGGAAACACATAAAGATAGTGGATTTCCTATGAAAAATAAGCCCCTAACGTATGATGGACCGCTTTACGCGACATTTAAAATGCACCTTCGTGCATTACAGTAAAGTATACAATTGCGTGATGATTAAAAGGTTAAAGGTTAGGTGGCCTTGCTACCTGTACCGCAAAGATTACCGCAGGCATCCCTTGCTGCTAGCCCGCGAAAAACGACTCGCCAAAGACCGAAAGTCGCTTAGCGTCATAGGGCTCAAAATCTACCAAAAAACATTGAAGCTTATTGAACAAGGATTCTTTCTACATTGTAGATGAATTTCTCCAGGGAAATCGTTGATAACGGAGGTATTCCACTCATCCAATATCTTTGTCCAATATACATTTGATCAAAGAAATTGGATGATTTCATCCAACTTGGATGGGACCCCGACATTTGATCAAAGATTCTGATGACAGTTAAATCAATATGTCTACGCATGAAAAAAAAAACTTGGACAAAGATATTGGATGAGTGGAATGGGCCTCCGTCAAAGAACTTTGATCAAAGGTTTGACAAAGAAATTGGACAAAGATATTGGATGAGTAGAATACCAGCCCATATTAAACTCATCCAATATCTTTGATCAAAGAAATTGGATGATTTCATCAAACTTGGATGGGACCCCGACATTTGATCAAAGATTCCGATGACAGGTAAATCAATATGGCTACGCATGAAAAATAATAAAACTTGGACAAAGATATTGGGTGATTGGAATGGGCCTCTGTCAAAGAAATTTGATCAAAGATTGGACAAAGATATTGGACGAGTGGAATACCACCCTAAGGTACTTGCCTTATTTTAACATGTCATGTCGAGTCATTCATGAAGCCATGAGTAAAACATAGTTTTATAGTCTCTAATTATTGAAATGTAGGTATTAAGGTAAGTATATTAAAGGAGGATGACATTTTTTTACACAAATCGAACAAGTCCCATAGTAAGCTCAATAAGGCTGAGTCGTAATTGATTTGAGAATATTTGTTTGTTTTTGTTGTTACTATTTTTTAATTTACCACGACCACCACCACCATCTAAGCCAAAGGACGTCCACTGCGGGACATAGGCCTCCCCCAAATTCACGGGGGACATATGCCATAATCACCACGCGTGGCATGCGGGTTCGCAATCGCAGTATCTCCACCGCACACTCTTTTTTGACATGTCTCATGAATTGAAAATTGTTTTAAGTCTTTTACTGAAAAAATCACAGATCTCGTGCACTACACGACCATCAAGGTACATTGAAAATGAACTCAACAAAATAAGAAAATGCATTACATTTGCTAACGTTATGCCAATTTGGTTGATATAAACATACAAAATTCCTATTATATTGGCAATTTTTTAAAGCGCAGCCAAGTTACGGTAACCACATAAAAAGGCATTTGCCACTTTACTAATATTCACGCAAGATAACGGCGACTTCAAATTAACTCTACCTCCAAACTCCGACTATAACTATAACAAGAATTTTCAAAGTCGAATTCAACATGACACCCTAGGCCCCAGGAGAAGGATAAATTATATGATATCATAACCTTGATTATTTGTTTAATTTTCTCGCAATCGAAGTGAAAAGCAGATGTATAACTCATGTATAAAACTCATTTTATCCTCTACTTTATATCGACCCTTGCCTGCGGCTCGGGTCGATAAATTGTCTCGGATAAAATGCCTTGTTTTATGCAATCTCAATCAACTATTTTATTTGCCAAGGTTTTGGAAGATATTGGTCTTCCAAAACATCATTGACTTATCCACGAATTGCTATTTCCCGGGCACTGCAATAATGTGCTATTGTTGTCTCGAACTATAATTAATAATAATTTATTATAGAAACAATACATGTTTAATTTGAACAATTTGAAATATAAAACTAAAACTAACTACAATTGTACAATTGTGTTGATTTAAAAATATATATATTACCTACTAATAGTCGTTCTGACTTTTTGACTTCTTTCAAAAAGGTTAGGCTACAGCGCAAACCCTTGACCCGATCGTCTTTGTTTTAGGCTCAAATTGTAGCCTACTAAATTGTCCAGAGGAGTTTTAATCAAAATTTTGATATCATTCTTCGTTTCCAAATTATCGAGTGCCAAAATGAAAAAATCGGAGGAAATAGAATTTTTTTTTCACTATTTCGGCCAAAACTTTTTTCGTTCTGGACTTTCTCAAATAATTCTCTTTGCATCTTACACATCTCGTAAATACGCGTCTTTTGAGCCTAGTTTGAATATCATACCTTCACAACTCTCTGAAATATAAGGGGATCGCACTATCTCGTGAAATGGGACCCTATACTGGAGCGAACGAAAAGACATTTTCAATGTCAAAGGTTACAATTTAGATGTTTTTATTTATGCCGATTTAAATTGAAACGTAGTTTGCAAATTATGTAAATTACGAAACGCCCTCAATTTTTAAGACCATCAGACAGTACTCACACGATCGACTCATAAAGTTCAAGCCTTACGCAATATTAAACTGATGTGTGAATGACCCACTCCGTCTACCGGTGAGGTGCTAGGTTTACCAGCGAAGTGTCAGATTGCGACATACTACTGTGTGAAATTCATCAGGTTTCGATACACAACGACAGCCATGTCATATCTATTTGAATTTAAATATATCTGAATGACATGCCATTTATATTTGTTGAAATAGGTACTTATGTATGTGTGTACTTATTGTATAGTGCATGCAAATCTTGACGCAGAAATTAACTGTTCGCTGAACAGAGACGAACAATGGGCCATGATGTACTATCAGCAATATCAGCTTACATCTTATTGCAACGACATTAAGGCTGAGTTGCACCGACTTACGATCACAGACCGATCAACGTTAAAAATGGCGCCGGCAGCTGTCATCCCATAGAAACTTGTCAAACTTTCCATACATTCAAATTTTAACGAACACAGCTTACGATTACAGACGGTTTGGTGCAACCCAGCCTAAGTCTACCAATGATCAGTTAACTGGGATGCTGATAGTACAGGACGCAGTTAGGCGTTAAAGGGAGAAAGACATGTTTCATCTCATTCCATAGCATAACTGCGTACTGTACGTTGAGCCAGCATGGGCCAAATGGTGATTCTGGCATTATGGCATATCCTTATGGATTATGGATATATCTACAGGTGAAGATTAAAAACAAATAGAACTCCTGCCGAGGGTTTAGTCTATCTCCAAACCAAAATCCTTTATCTGCCACTGTATACGTGGTAGCCTATACGTGAACGCGGCTTAAGGATTCAGCGATAGTTTCAAATGCATATTTGAAACAAAAGCTGTGATTTAAATATCATTATGAGCCAAATATCATACCACATTCCGTGCTTCATTGAAACAAGCGAGTCCGCCTATGAATAACTTTATGCAATATTGCAACACGAATGTTTCGAGCCCACACAATGAGCAGAGTTCGTCAGTCTAAATTGACTGCTGATAATTTAGTACAGTCACACGGTTATAAGCTTTATCCCTATAAATATAAGGTCAATGACTATTATATTTGCATGGAACAATGACAAAGTGTAGTGTCGAAATCGCTTTGAATTCGCTTTGACACCGCTTTGAAGGTGTCTTACATAAATTCACGAGCAAAAAAAATTACAATGGCAAATATCTCAGTCTGTGTTGACTTTACTGTACCATTACTTATTCAGTGACTTTACTTGGTCCACTGGTACTGCTCATGGTTTTTAATGGTTCTTGTCATAGTCCTGATGCTTTTGTTTTCGAAATTGACGTAAGTAATAATTAACTGATGTTGGTAAGTCGAACTAACCTTGGTCAAGACTATTGCAAAACTCAAGACAAGAATGAATAGTCTTTTACTGAACCAGCAAGCAACATCCTTGTCATCGCTTTCCATCAGATGAGACTAAGGCCAATCGCTGGTCAGTGATTATCATAAAAAAAAGCTAAAGGTAATCAATTTAGATGTAGGCTTTATTCCGACTAGAACAGGTTACTGCATTGTGTCATATTGGAGGCCGCCTGCATTACACGCATTTCAATATGCAAACAGATTAAAAATCATTTAGAAGCAAATTGCAATGACGCGAACCATTATATATTCTTAATTTCTTCCCATTCTAGTCAATTATGAAGAAAATATATTTAAACCGCATTCCGATCACAAGTAGTTTAGGTCACATTATTGGTTGAATACTGGTTGAATACCTACCATGAGCAGAAAACGAGTTAGTGAGGAACAACTTTTTGGAACACGGTTGAGGATTTTAATTCGTCTACAATTTAATTTATTTCAAGAAGGACTATTTTTAATTATATCAGTAAGAAAATTGCGCCTTATAAACGCCTCACACCAAACGGCTACCCAATATTTTCAACCGGATGATAGAGCTGAGCGAAAGTACTCTGAATTCCTTTGGTTCTGGGAAACCATTGTCCAAGTCATTAATTATTTGTCTGGCAAGGGCGTGACATCCAAACAGCAAGTGTTCCACTGTCTCATCCTTGCCACACATCCTACAATCTATGTTGTCCGATCCGAAGAGACCAGTTAACATCCCAGTTATAATTCTAAACTGGTTTCTGCTGAATTTTCAAAGTTTCTTTGTCCAACGGTAGCGGCAGCAGCGAGCACCCGATCGGCTGCTATAGCTGCTCCATTTGAATATGAAATCTGATTTCTGTACAGAAGGTTCAGATTCTTGTAACTCTAATAATATTTTCACCGACTCCCGCCATGTGTTGTGAATCCTACATTAAGAGACTGATTAGTACAAATTCGCGCCGCCGCAGTCGTTCTGTATTTTGCCAATTTTCTGTCAAGAAGTAAGGTAAACTTCTCAATATTTGACTTATTGATGCCTAATACAATTGTAAGATTCACTTACAATGTAAGGTTGTTCATGAATCAATAAAAATAAAAAATAAATAAAAATAGTTGACACCCATTGTTCACCTCACCTCTGTTGTTATGAATTAAGATTGTAAGCTTTAATGCCCGTTTTTTCTCATCTATGAGAGGAGGCCTGTCCCAGCAGTGGGATATACCTATATAGGCTGATGATGATTGGAAGAGTCAATGTGTTAGACACCGTGGCGTTTACCTTACAAGAATTAAAAAAAACGGCATTCGAGCATTAAGAATCGATAAAACATCACTATCGATTTTTCCTTGTCCCTCCTTGGTCTAATAATTTTGGTCCCCAAGAGACGTGACCAACGAGTTTTTGTATCGAATTCATATCGCAGTCGTGGACAAAGCTGCATTATTGGTCACATTCCTGCGAGGTAAACGAGCCTTGTGCTTGTAGCAAGGTCGCTGGTGAAGGGGACCTACTGAAACTAATTCTGTGCCTTAACCTTTTATACGCTAGGGGAAGTTATCCACTAAAAGAAAACTGAACTCATCTCATACATCATATACATTCTCTATTTCTAAAAGGGGTAGAAGCACATGGAATTTGATTTCAGTGCCACTTTTATCAATTGTATGGTTAAAGATGGAAAAAAATGTGATATTGCAGTGAGCATGAAAAATATGTAATATTGCACATCACAACATACAACTGATTACTGGGGAAAGCTTCATTTATTTTATTATTCATTTATTTTATATCGAAAGAAAACCTGATAGGTATCCAGTTTGTGAACAGTGTCGATTGAATTAATATATAATTTGCTTCCAAATTAGATGCCAATACTTTCAGAGCTGATAGTACTCGTCCTTAGAAGTAGACTTAAGTATAAAACGAATTTAAAGTTTATGTTAGTTTTTGGATAAAATTAGGAAAACAACTGTGCCACGTAATAAGACCCTGTTAATGGGACAATCAGTTTTCAATTATTAAGGCTGAGTTGCACCAAACCGTCTATAATCGTAAGCTGTGTTCGTTAAAATTTGAATGCATGGAAAGTTTGACAAATTTCTATGGGATGACAGCTGCCGGCGCCATATTTAACGTTGATCAGTCTGTGATCGTTAGTCGGTGAAAACGGCCTAAACTTCTTTGATTATCGTATGATACCTCACTGTAATTTGAAAACTGGCCACATCAACTGCATCCAATGTGTATAGCTCACTTGACAGAAAGTGATAACCACTTGTAAGGTAAATGCACAGCATGATTATGTTTGGGCGAAATTTTAATTTAATTATTTTGTTCGGGTAATGAAAACAAAAATTTCATATGAAAAGTTTTATCTATTTAAAATAAATTATTTTGATGTAAGTTAACAACTCTTAAAGTATTGGTATTAAATTTGGAAGCACCTTATATATTTGCAGCTGTAGACTTATATTATTACTTAGAAAGAAACTTAACATTGTTTTGTTCTCTACGCTGACTGTAGCAGGACGTTTCATAATTATTATATGTGTACCATATGACAGCAGTAGAAGTAATATAGTATAGGTAAAACGCGAATGTAATGATTATTTTAATTAATTAATCAAATAGCGGTAATTATCAACATATTTAAACAGTGAAATTGTAAATAAAGCTTAAAAAAAGATTAGCTAAAAAGATTGTTATTCAAGAAGAGTATATAGTGGGACTAGTGGGTACTTTATTCGTTTTCATGTTACACAGTTATATTATTTCAGATCTAGTAGTAATTCCTAATAAACCATACCTCTAATGAAGCGCGTCAAAGCTACTTAAGATAATTTTAGTGTAGGAACTCTGTCTTGTAAATGTTCACCTAGCAGTATTCGAACATTTAGAATTTCCACATCGACAGTTGCATCCTCTAATATTAATGAGCTCAACAGGTACGGAGCTGCTTGGAATTGGAACACGGCAATAAGCTGCAGTTACTATGCAATTAACCGATTTCTTAGTTTACGCTGAATTCTTATTTTCATTCTTCGTTAGGTGTTGCTCATGTTGTCCTTGTTTTTGTTAATGAGGCATAAATACAATACGAGCTCAGTAAATGTTTTTTTTTTCAAAAACATATTCGTATTTACAAAATTAGGGTTGGGGTGTAGTACGCAGTACGTAGAACTTTTGCATCTTATAGAATACGTTAAAATAAATGTTTTGTCTGAAAAACAAAATTCTTAAATTAACAATTACCGAGATATTGGACTCCGGATACTGATACTGACATTACACACTCGTATAGATAGTTATGACGCATTGGGTGTATAGATATTTATGACTTTTGGCTTTTCTTTTAGACCGGCATCTGCCTGTTCTACTCTAAGGCAGGTCCGTGTAGGTACGACGACGAGCGAAGCGAGGAGGAGTGTTAGGTGTACGTCGACTGCGACCCTACAGCGCGCGAGAGAAAATTAGTTTCCTTCAAGGAACTATTTGAACAAACTTAGTCAGAATATTTTTTCGTTTTCACTGTTTATTTATTGTCGAACCTAATTCTATTATAAACTTAACTCGCATCTAATAAAAATAATTTATATGCTTGCTTTGCTAATTAGTTGGACGTCACTATTTAGAAAGATGACCATTAAAATCGTTAAATAAGCATCGACTTGACCAATGTTTGACCGGGACCTTGTAAGACAGGTTACTCAACCGTTAAGATTCCTCCGCGACGCCTAAATATGTATGATGGCGGTGAATGTAAATTAGCATGTTTCTAGGCGGACTCGTGTGGACAAAAAGGTGATAGGTGATAACCAATTGACGAGAGACTTTGTGAAATCTTAGTAAACTTTCGGAAATTTCCGTGGCTGAAATAGTGCTTGATAAGAAAATAATTTTCTAATTTATTTATTCATTTTTATCAGGCAACGAGGCCCATATATACATACCTTACAGAAAAAGATGGCTAAAATGCATGATAGGAGTATATATGATGGTTAACGTACATATCAATACGAAAAGAAACCGCACAAGACAACCAATGAACACAGAATTGAGAACATATTTTCGTATTTTATTTGCGGCTTTTTATCTTAAACCTAATAAATATTCATTTATCGAGTTAGTCATGGCGGGCAAACGGAAACTCCATTGCCATATTTCTAGAACGTGCTTCTGATACCACGAAAGTTGAAGATTGAAGATCATGCATGCATCTCTGTCGCACTTCATTCGAGTGAGAACTTATCAAACTTATGGATAAATAGCCTTTTGATCATCGAACCACCATCATGTGTTTCTTATGTTCAACTTTAATGTCAAATATTATCATATCAAGATAAAATAACAAAAAAAGTGTATGATATAAAAAGATGTTCAATGTTTATGTTATCAAGGCATGATTCACATAGACTATGAATAGCTGCCCTTCACATTTGAGTATTCGCAGCGAAGCAAAATTTTAAATTAAAGTTGATGGCGAACTTCGAGCAATATACATACTATAATACGTATGTAATGTTTAAAGTGTAGTTAATATAAATATCACTTATTATTCTTTTAATGCGTTATTTTTTTCCTGGCATTGTTTATCGGAGTAAAAGTGAGTCTTCATTTAATTTACAAGTCTTGAAAATTATAATAAAAATTAAAGTATCAACAAAACATTTAAATCTAATGAATATCTTAAGGTTTTTTACAGTACATATGGTGCTAGATTACTGCACGAGTGCGGTAATCAGCAGATTACGTGCATATGTCGAAACTTTTAAGAGCCATATGTACTGTAAAACGTTGTACGATACACGTGCGAACAGGTAATTCGCACCTCGTGTCGATTTAAAACACTCCCTTCGGTCGTGTTTCAATTTATCACCACTCGTTGCGAATTTCCTGTTCTCTGCACTTGTATCGTAATGTACTATTAAAGAAAAAATAATTACGATTCATTACAAAAAACCAAATTTAAATGCATAAAAAAATACATAATTTCGCCATCTTTTCCGATATTTTATCGATTATATTACGTCGCTTTATTCTTCAGATATAAAGACAACATGTAGTACTTTTCAATGTACTGGCAACTTCGCACTTGTTATAGATTAGAAAAAAAAAAAAAAAAACAACATATTTCCGTTTCCTGTGGGTACATATACGCGGCCACAGCCGGGCGCCATCATTCTTTTCTTGTGCGCGGCAACGAACGCACGCTTCCTACCCTATATCGAGGTTCTATCATACACGTGCTGCACAATGTCCAAAAGAAGTGCAGAAGATAGAATTGAACATTATAGTGCCAAAATTAGAAAACTGTCCAGTGACGATAAAGTGCAGGCGATCAAGATTTTATCCGACAGTTGCCGAATACTTTCGGATCTTCACTTTGTCGAGACAGAAGTAAGGAGTAAGCTTATAACTCCAGGACTCGACAAGTCATTCCTCTCAGTTATACAGGATCAAGACCGAGACGAGACCCTGTTTGGCGTCAAAATATCGGAAAAAATCAAAGCGTCGAAGGTTATCGAGAAACAAGGCCTACAAATTAAAAAGAATTTTATTCCTAAGGCGCAGGCGTTCACGTCATTTGCACCGCCTCCAACCCCTCGTCCGCGCCAGCAGGGAAACTGGTCAGCCCCTCCTCGCTTCACGTCGTCGAGCAGGGGGGGGGCACACCTGGGCCTACCGAGCACCGGCGCCGTACCAGCACCCGTATCGCCGTGCGCCGCCAGCTTTGCAGCCAGCGACGAGGCGTTCGGCGACGCCGGCGACCAACAACAGACGTGCAAAAACGCGGCAGTAACTCAGGTACATGCCGGCAGATTGCAACATTACTATGATTGTTGGTTAAATATCACAAGTAACCCTGTTATTCTAGATTGGATTCGTGAGGGTTATCGAATACCTTTTGCTAGAAAAGTAGTCCAAACAAATCCACCACACAACTGTTTTTCAGTTAAAGAAAAACGGGACATGGAAAAAGCTATTGATAACTTATTAGATTTAGGAGCTGTTACAAAATGTGATTCCCGACCTGATGAATTTATATCAAACATATTTTTAGCAAAAAAGTCTAATGGGGGTCATAGATTCATACTTAATCTTAAACGTCTAAATAAATTTGTCGTTAATAGCCATTTTAAAATGGAAGATTATAAAACTGCATCCAAACTTATCCCAACAAATGGATTTATGGCCAATATAGATTTGAAGGAATCATATCTACTTGTGCCTGTAGCTATACCTCATCGCAAGTATCTCAGGTTTCATTTTGATAACATTACTTATGAGTTTACGGCAATCCCATATGGCTTATCCTCAGCCCCGAGAACATTTACAAAAATTATGAAAGAGATAGTTACTCGTTTAAGACGCTTGGGCCATAAGTCTGTTATATACTTAGATGATATATTATGTATCGGCGATACTTATGACGAGTGTTTAGCTAACGTAAATGCAACGATTAACTTGCTAGATTGTCTGGGTTTCGTAGTTAACTACGAAAAGAGCTGCCTATTACCTGCACAAAGCTGTAAATTTTTGGGTTTTATGTACAACTCCGTTGACATGTCGATCTCACTGCCTGCAAATAAACGTGACAATATATTGCAGTTAGTTGAAAAATACTGTTATTTGCAATATTGTACCATTAGGGATTTAGCTCACTTAATAGGCACTCTAACGTCAGCCTGTCCAGCAGTTCGGTATGGTTGGTTATACACCAAAGCTTTAGAGCGAGAAAAATATCTTGCTCTTGCAGAACATGAAACATATGACACAAAAATAAAGTTGTCCAATAACATAATCCCTGACTTACAATGGTGGGCTAATAATATCTTATCAACATTTAACCTTCTCACGGTACCTAATTTCGACCTAGAAATTTTTTCGGACGCGTGTCTAAGCGGTTGGGGCGTTTTTTGTAATAATAATCGTGTACACGGTGGATGGAAAGATAGTGAACGTAGTTCGCATATTAATTACCTAGAACTACTTGCCGTGTTCCTCGCACTCAAAAGTTTCGCGCGAGACGAACGTAATTGTAATATATTGTTACGCGTCGACAATACCACGGCAATAAGTTATGTAAATCGAATGGGCGGGATTCAATTTCCACACTTAAATGACCTTACCAAAAATATATGGCAATGGTGCGAGGAGCGAGGTATATGGCTGTTCGCTTCGTACATTAATACGAAAGATAATGTAGAAGCTGATCAAGAGTCTCGCAGAAGGAACCCGGATATAGAATGGCAATTAACAGACTCAGAATATCAAACTATAGTACAGGTTTTTGGTGAGCCGACAATAGACCTCTTCGCTTCTCGCACTAATGCAAAATGTAAAACTTACGTCTCGTGGAAACCGGATCCTGACGCTTTCGCAATTGACGCATTCACAATGAACTGGAATGACTTACACTTTTACGCATTTCCACCTTGTTCAGTCATATTGAAATGTGTTCGAAAAATTATAACTGACAAGGCAGAAGGCATCCTGGTTTTCCCGATATGGCCTTCTCAGCCGTGGTTTCCCCTACTAAAGAGCATACTGCGAACGGATATTATTTATTTTTCTCCAAGTTTTCATTCGTCCTCTTCCAGGACTCCACATCGCTTGCAGACGCAGCTTACCCTGGGGGCCGCGATGCTCTCAGGAAGGCATTTAAATCAAGAGGAACACCAGATGCGGCACTAGATTTAATGATTAGATCTCTTTCCGATAATACCCTACTGCAATATAGCGTTACCTATAAATCATGGTGGCTATTCTGTGGAGTTCATTGCTTGGACCCTTACAAAAGTACAATATCAAATGTAATACTTTTTCTTACCGAACGATTTAATAATGGGGATGCCTACGGTTCTTTAAATAGCCATCGTTCGGCATTGTCTCTGTTATTAGGCAGCGACCTAGCTTCAGATGTCCAAGTGAAGCGCCTACTTAAGGGCACCTATAAATTGAGACCAGCTGTTCCAAAATATTCGAATACTTGGGACCCACAGATAGTTCTTGATTTTATTGGAAAGTGGATACCTAATAGGACTCTATCTATGGAAAAAATAACCAAAAAGTTAGTCGTTCTTCTAGCATTATGCACTGCACATCGAGTGCAAACACTGTCGCTTATTAATATAAAAAATATTGTAAGACGTACAGCTGGTATTGAAATTGGAATTACGAATATAATCAAAACATCAGCTGCAGGACGGGATCAACCGGTACTCTTTTTACCCTATTTTAAAGAAAATAGCTCAATTTGTCCAGCTACGATTGTAGACGACTATATGTTCGTAACAAAAAGTTTAAGATCTGAGTCGATTGACAGTAAACTTATATTGACCCACCAGAGACCACACAAACCAGCCACCGCCCAATCAATCAGTAGATGGATTAAACAAGTAATGGGCGAAAGCGGCGTGGACGTGGCAACCTTCAGCGCGCACAGCACGCGGCATGCTGCCACGTCCACGGCGTGGGCCTCCGGTGTATCACTAGACACCATTAGAAAAGCTGCCGGTTGGTCTAGTTCGTCAGAAACGTTTGCAAAATTCTATAATCGTCCTATTAATCCAATTCCGGGTAATTTTGCTAGATCTGTGTTAATGCCTAAATAAAACTTTCATAGGTTGATTCTTATACATACGAGTATGTACAAATGTATACATGTTGATTTATGTACAATTGGTTATAACATATGTAGTTATGAGTTATTAAGACTGATTATCGATAAGCTAAATTGGAATAATATAAGGATAATTAAAAGCCTATTCGGGATAAATCTGCATTTTAACTTGACTACAAAATTTTGATCTCTGAACATCTACATGTTGTCTTTATATCTGAAGAATAAAGCGACGTAATATAATATATGATCAAACGAACTTAACAAGTGAAGTTCGATCGATATTATATAAGTACGCTTTATTCGAAGATATAAGCTCCCTCCCACCCTGTTTTTTAACCCCATGAGAAAATTTTGTGTCGTGGGTACCTAATCTCTAAAAGAATGATGGCGCCCGGCTGTGGCCGCGTATATGTACCCACAGGAAACGGAAATATGTTGTTTTTTTTTTTTTTTTTCTAATCTATAACAAGTGCGAAGTTGCCAGTACATTGAAAAGTACTACATGTTGTCTTTATATCTTCGAATAAAGCGTACTTATATAATATCGATCGAACTTCACTTGTTAAGTTCGTTTGATCATATATTATATTATAAGAAGCGACGATTTTATTATTATCAGCCTTGCTACTGAAGAGGAGCTCTCTTGAGTGCTTATATAACAACAACAAGAGATGGTCCATTCAGAGACTTGCCAAAATTCCATTTCTTACAAAGCCAAGGTTTGCTGCAGACAGACTGGACGTCAATTGAAAATGATTCACATTTCACTAAAAATAAGGTCGAGTTTAGGGTGCGTTTGGGTAACAATGAATTTGTATAAATGTCACGTTGAGTTAGTAAGACGGAGCAGGAAGCACGGATTCTGTCTGGATAATCGAATTCATTAGCGGCCTTTGTGCTGTAAATAGTGCGGAAGGGTTGTCTGTAGTTTCATATTGTAGCTGATTCTGTAATGTGTTTTACGAGGAACAATTTAATTTAACAGATTAATGGAAGATGTATTGCACTAAATTAATTTAAAAATACCATTTGATTAAATAGTTAATAGGCCATGTGTATTTTGTAATGTATCGGTACTGAATTTAAAATGATGTTACCTATTTTGATTTGTTAAAATTATTTAGTTAAGTGATGCAAATATAATGGTGATTATTAAGTAAAATATATGCACGTCACATAAATAGCTAATTAATGTTATTATTATTCAATAATCCGAAAAATATTAATGTTTATTACGTGGATGAAAACATAAATGTTAAAGAAAAGTAGTAAAACAACATATATGATCAGTAAAAAATATACAGCATTATTTCAATAAATATAACAAAAATAAAAAACAAAAAGTAAAAAGAAGTTTTCGATCCTGCCAGGATTCGAACCTGGAATCTTCTGATCCGTAGTCAGACGCGTTATCCGTTGCGCCACAGGACCGCTGGCAATGAAGTGCAAAATAACGGTCTTGTACAACAAAGTGTTACGTCACCGAGTTCTTGATAAAACTGAACACCAGTGGAAATAAAATATCGTGATAGTAGATTTGTGGCTTATGTAGGTCATACACGAATTTATTTTCTGGGAAAATTATCTAAAAATGAATGCATTCAATAGATTTATCTGCCTCCGAAGCTAGAGGTCCCGGGTTCGAATCCCGGCTAGGGCATTTATTTGTGCATTTTTCACGGATATTTGTTCTTGGGTCTTTTCTATGTATTTAAGTATGTATTTATCTATATAAGTATGTATATCGTCGTCTAGTACCCATAGTACAAGCTTTGCTTAGTTTGGGACTAGGTCCATTTGTGTAAGATTGTCCCCCAATATTATCATTATTATTATAATCTTATCATTCTTATCACATAGTTGGGTGATTCTCACCCTGCGATGTAACAATTTCTTAATTTATCCTTACCGAGCCCGGATAGTTAACGACTTTTATGTGTTCTGTTTAGCCTTCACTATTTTACATTTAAGGGCCGTATATTTAGTTTCTTTAGGGCCAGTAAAAATGTTAATATCATTAATTGTGAAAACTTCGTTCTTCATATTGTTCGCTAACTGGCGCTGGTCGCGTAACATAAACTACGTACGGTGAAATAATGCAAAGTATTTAACGTCGACCGTACACGTAGATACCTTTTTTACGTTGGGAAAATACACCCTACCCGGTAAATACCTGGGTGGGTATGACAGACTATCCGATTAGACCGTACTACCGTATATAAAATAAAAACCCAACGATTACCGTATACGCCTTTAGTGGGGCGAAGCAGGATCGCAAATAGAATTCTACTGCGACTGACCGTGCGTACTTGCATATTTTTATTTAGGGAGTACCTATCGTTTCATCATTGCATTTCTTTCCGTCTATTCGAGGCTTATTACAGTGGTCTCTACTACTACAAAGCTGTAACTTGGTACGGGTATATATTTTTTTTTCATCAAAAACAACAAAGAATACCATAGTTATTATTGCAGTTAAAGTGCTAACCAAGGTATAAGTGCTATTTTGGGCACCATATTCAGTATTCAGCGACACTTCCTGTCCTGAGCAAAGATTTCTCTAACGCAGAATACGTGTGGAAACGCTAAAGAGTGGACGTCGAAAGCGGTGCGCGTGACCTGCTTCGCTCTAACGGACTAGTAACCGTTGTACGCACCTTATACTAGGGTTGTCAAACTAATTAAAAAGTTAACTATGCTTATTGGTTAGCATACTTGAATGAGACATTATTGGTTAGCTAACGTATGCGTAAACTAACCAATTATTCAGGTCTGCTATAAGTGATTGAGACATTTGGCTTCAAGGAAGAAATTAATGGTACGGAAAGAATTTTATTGGAATGTAGAAAAAGTCCTTAACTCATACATTATTACTGCTTTTCTCTCTCATGCCATATCTCGTCTTGCTGGCGTTAAGTTAACAAATCTATTTTTTAAATCAAAACTCCGTAAATGTTCATACACCAAGCCCTGTTTCTAGCTACAGAGTATTGATTATATAAGACGAATAGCTAATTGAGAGTTAACACTGAGACTGAGGCAAGAACTCCATAGACGGTATCGGTTAGTTATGTAAGGTGACCCCACAATAAGTGCTAATTATCGAGGACGTTCCTAAATTTATAATTAAGCACCTGAGATCGGCTTTAGTTCTAAACCTATAAATTGAAATACTATAAAATGGTATAATTAATGGATCTACCAAACCATCCGACACTCAGATAGATGAGGTAGTTTTGAGTGTAGTTAACAATTATAAAAATACGAGTATATTTCATATAAAATAAAAAAATAATGTAAATATCTTCTAAAAATATGTTATCAGATTAACCCTTCGAATACCTTGTTCCGTATTCGTCCAATTTTGACATCGGCTTCCCATAGATTAATATTCTACATATAACCCTTTACACTCGAGAAGGTGTAAAGGGATAACAGATGGAGATATAGATATAGTTATTACTGTTCTTTCGACAGCAGTATTCCAATACAATTTATGTCATATTTGACGTTTCTAGTATGACAGTTTTGTCTAAAGAAGAGTGATAAATCACGTCAACTGCCAATAAGTAGGCCATTGTTGTTACAAAAGTTTTTTGTGTTTGTATTGTATTTGTTAGAGATAAACAACATGATATTACTGTATAATTACGAGTAGTCTTTTTTCTAATCATTTAGAGAATTAATAGCGATCATGAAAATGAAAATATATTTATTTAGTTACAATAGCATACACGTTAATACATTGTGGTTGGAATCTCCAAGTATTCTTTTTTTTATATACTTGTGTCAGGAGACACCGCTCTTCCTTAAAGTTAATTATTGTAGATACAGTAACAGCTTACAGTGTTTTTGGTAATAATATGATGTCGCAACCCTTGGTTTTGCGCAACGGATAAAATTATGATTTGGTATAGCTTGAATCTATCTTGTAATAAGGCCAGCGGCATCTTTGAAACTAGTAAGGTCACTTGTGGTTAACTTTAAAAAAAAAAGATGACACAATAATTACATTTTAAGTAGGGACCTAGTAATTGGTAGTAGCTTCAAAGCTAATAGCTTTTAGGAACTTTTTTGACAGAAATCTTTTACAATCTGAGCCTACCCACCAGCCTCCCTAAGATTGAGGCAATTGGTAGCATTTATATTGATAGTCTAATTCTACTTCTGACATCGACGGAATTCCAATAATAACATCGTTAAAGATATGTGACCTAAGTAACAAAAGGTGGAATTGATTTATTCCAGCAAAACTTCTATTTTTTTTAAAGAGAGCCCAGTGCTATCTAGACCATCGGTTCGGAACCTGGGGGTGAACCCCCTTGGGGATAAAACAGCTATTCTTCAGAGAGTGGGTATCGAAAGTGGAGGAATATACATATACAGCGGTATTAGCGGTATCCAAGTCTCAGGAACAACTGTTTTTGCTCATCACATAAACCTTTACCGGGATTCGAACCCGGGCCCTCCAGTTTCGTAGGCAGTGTCACTAGGTATTTAAATGGGGGATTAAATCAGATTTCCTAATATGTCATGGGGGTGACGATTTTTAAAAAGTTTAGGAACCACTGATCTAGATAAACAATCTTATATCAACTTATATCCTCTTGACCAGTTTTACTTTACGAGTAGATGCATTGTATTTATGCAGTAGACTTGATGGATAATAACTTGTTATACTTTGACTTTATCAAGCCGCAATATAAACTTATCAGATCGACCCGTTGCGGGGACCTCTAAACAGCGTTATGTTATGAGAATAACTGGGGCTTCGAGTGGCTAAGCGTTTTAGTTTTCTTCTCTTGCATACATTTTGCTGCAATTACGATGCAGAGAGTTGCAGTTTGTATACAAAGCACTTGCAAGTAGGGTTTTAAACGGCAAACTTAGTTAAAACCTAGTTAATTGGTCTATCGGCATTGATTCCTAGAAAACTAAACCGTTTAAGCAAACTACAAAATACAAAGAAAACATATTTGAGAATCCTTGAACAGGTACTTTTTTTAAGGCGACGATATCCGTAATACGCCACGGCCTAGTATTTCCATAGTAAAAATGACAGATTGACCTATCATGTTTGAAAAGTTACTTGATTACCATGCTGGGTGTCGAATAATAAAGTTTATTTCAATATACATTGTTTGCGGAAACACCTAACGTTAAAAAAATGATTCTATCTCAGATAAAACTTTATCATAAACAAAACGCATTCACATAAGTCCAATAAAATTCAAATTGGCACGTATTTTTTTAGCAATTGGATGGAAATCGAATATCTGCATGTAAAAAAAGTGTGTGTAAAACACGTATATAGTAGACGAACATATCTCAGCACAATATTTGTATACTTACCTAAAATGTTTCACTTGTTTTGGTAAGCGTCAATACTGATCCAGATAGTAAGACAGGATTTATTGAAATAATACACATTTTGTTCTCTATATAGTTTTATAAAGATCTTAGAAACTGTTCATTTATGAATAAATCTTGCGTTAGGTAGTACTTCGTGTGAAAAGAAAAAAAAAGCTACACGTTGTTGGAAGTCATCGACCCTACGCTATCGAATGAGCTTGTTCAGCTAATCAATAAGATCTTATCTTAGTCTGGTTGTTTTACTTTTTGCCAGTCATTGCTACGGAGTCGATAGCAGGATTAAAAATAAAGTGAAATCAATCATGAACTGAATGCCTCACCACTTCCACCAGCGTGCTTCGTGCTTCCGCTGACATCTGCCTGAGATAATATAGGTTCATTGTACAGAAACGAGATAATATTATCAACATGGGAGTTGATGAATGACTAGTTAGAGAGTGTCTTCATTTTAAAATCAGCATTAATCACTGTGAATGAAAAGCCATGCACTATAAAAAGTAAAGAAACCATCACTTGCATCCAGAAATATTTATATTCCGACGTCAATTCAACCACACGTATTATCTAAATTATCCGTCACGCACGTCCAGTTCCGCATCAAAAACAGTTTCTCATAACATAAAAGTTGAGTAATGCTAAATCATATATGGAACCTAGTATGATTTTACAAGACTCTGTGAGTCTTGTGACCACGAGGCATGAAGCCAGGTGAAGTAATTAACAAGCATGCTCGATCCACTCGGCCGATCGCATTGCCAACTAACTAGTTTCTTTGACGGTGGAAATTCTAAGATAGAAAATTTGCAAACTGTCTTGCTTACTTCGTCAAACAACTTATTACCCTAGGTACTGCTTAAACGAGACGAAGACCGTTCCTTCTAGGAAAGTTTCATGTTAGGAAGCTTTTCATGTAAAAGGAGTATCAATTATATTTCTTAACGAGGTTCAGTACTAGCAGAGGAAAATCTGTGGTATAATAAAATGAAGTCTAGTAGACTTTCAATATGATGAAATCGATAATATACCTAATTATTATAAACAGAATCCCCGGATTACGTCTGCTGATCTATTACCCATAATATTATAATGAAGCCTATTCAACTTTAGGTAACTTAGTAAATCATTGTTATAGCATGTTACAGTTAAGATATTATTGAGTTTGATTAAGACCTTGACTAGATCTTTGATTAAGGGCTCGGTAATCTAATCACAGAAAAAGTAATCGGACGTAAACAATATGATTACGTTTAAATTATTCACGGCTACGTGTCGAAATTTAAAATAAAACGTGACCAAATCTTAGTCCATGGACAAACTGAGCATCGAGTAAACCAACCAACTAGATTCCATGTTATGCATTTGTTAAATATTAATAAGACACGTATACCCGTCTTGTGACTGTTCCAAGAAAATGGTATCCGGTTTTCAATCGAAACGGGCTTGATATTAGTGAGTCAACGATATATACAATTCAATTTTGTAACGCATTCAAACTTTCATATTTCTTATGAATTATTATGCTCAGAGTGTGTTTGAGAACGTTTATTTGGGTGACTTCCGCTTTCGTCGGTGTGGTGCCAGTAAGCTATTAGCTGTTAGTGTCAACGGTCAGTCGAGTCAGTATAGATACAGATTACAGATTCTTTACCGCGCTCCTAAATGAGAGCTTCCTGATTGGCGCGAGATGCACAGATGCGGGGCGGCACATACACAGTACTGCATCCATACGGACCCACCTCCGCGCAATACCACTTATACCTATTACCATTGCGCAAATAGCAATCTGTAAGATCCCGGTACAGTAGAAAATGCCGCATACACATTCCGCCAAGCCAGAAAGTAGCCTTAGGCGACTTCCTGAATTGGCGGGGCGGGATCGACATGTGGTGTCGCAGGTATTTCCTCACTTGGCGAGATACTGCCAGTATTACGTTTGCGCAGTAGTAATATCATGCGCAGAAGCGGGGCAGTACTGCATTTGTATCGTCCCGCTTCCGCGCATCCCACACCAGTCAGGAAGCACTGATTTAAATGCAGGGGTCAGTAAAAAGCGGTACTGACTCGCCTGACAGTTGACAGAACAGTTTTACCATATCGAACCGCTTCCGCATCGACAAATGAGGAAGTCGCCATAGGTACGTACTCTGTATACTGGATGTTTGGATACAGGTGTTTAAATAAATCGAGTCTCGCCCGTCAGAGGTATCGCTACATATAATCGCGTATTCAATTAAAATTAGTTCCCGAGGGTTGGCTGCACGCAATTCAAACACGTATAATGTGGTTTAGCAATGTTCAAACACGGTGTCGTAGGCACAGACGAGGATATATGCGATTAAAGCGCCGAATATGTTCATTAATAAATTCACAAGTGGACGCGTTTTACTACTATCGTAACCAACATACCAAGAAATCCTATTTACGTCCCGAATGCCGTTTTGCAGAGACATCTACATGATCATGTTAATTCTGTGATTTCAAAGTTGCCACGAATTTTCTACCGATAATGTTCTGATGTTATCGCAGCCACAATAAAGGTAGTGCAGTGTCATAAAGTCAAAATACCATTCTGTCATTCATAACAGGTACCAAAAGGTAACTAAGACTTTTTATCCCTTATTGTCACAGTGACAAAGAACGAAAAATACATGTTACATTTCCTTGGCCATAAATAAGTACGTACTCAGCGGGCAATGTCTCCCGTTTCCTAGAAGTGTGATAATGCAGATTTTACATAAATGGAGATAAAAGGGGTGCACTCAGGCGCATCGTGAGTAGCTTGGTAATAACGCGGAGGGAGGGGAGGGCAAACCGGTCCGACCTCGTCACGAGATGCTCCCTGCCTGCCGGATTCTACAAAAACTGTAAGGAAACTTTAGCTTTAACTTGTTTTTGTTCCTGGCTGGGTAATATTAGAAATCATTACGGTAGTTGGTTCGTATTTCGCAACTGAATCTATTTTTTTTTACGCAATAGGCATTTAAGTTTCCTTTAAGTTATGTCAACGTTTCACAACTTGAATATGAAACCTTGTTTGCGTTGTCTATAGTTATATACGGTTACGCTGGATCATAATAATGTAGGATTTATTCTTCTGCTCGGGTCGCAGTTCTTTATTAACGCCTCATCAAAGATATCCTAGCAGCAACTAGCGGCAGTACTTTAAAAAATGGTCCACGGCAGTCAGTAGGAAAATTGATACGTTAAAAGTATCTTATAGGTACTATTGAATTAAAATATATTCTATTTCCTTTCCGATAGTATTTCTACGGCAGCCAGATCATATATAGTTCCGAGAAAATAAACACACGAGGAAACAAATGCTATTAAAGCGCGTTGATGTCTTCACCGTGCGTTTTTTTCGTCAGCAAAAGCTGATCGTTAAACCGGTGTCGCTCTAGTGCCATATATGAAATCTCTTACACTTTAAAACGACAAGGTTCTCAAACCTGTTGAGCTTTTGAGAGTAGATAAAAAAGCCTCAGGCTAACTAAAAAGCTCGTATGCGTTGTTATAGGTAAGCATACACAAAAATCTTGCCAAAAGAAAGTTGTGTACGAAAGCGGTCCCGAGAGATCGGAATTTTGGCCGAACACGTATTACTGACACAGAGGCGCGCCCACCTGCCAACCACACCTGAACCAAAAGTGTGTCAACAACTGACTCTTCGAACCCAGGAACTTTCACATGAATCACATCACGCTCCTTAAGTATAGTGGACTGGAAATGGAGGATTCTTACCGTTTTGTGTGTAGGTCCGTAAAATCCGTAACACTATCAGGTTGGGGTGAACGTACTAGCACAGTAACACTACACTCACGAAGACACTGTCACATGGTCGCCGCCGGCGCGCGGGACGGCCAGATCAGCACTGCGCGAGGCTTTCTTCGAGGCGCGAGCGCAGGTAAGACGGTGAACGCATACAGGTAAACGGCTTGTTGGTGTGGGTTGGGTAATTCATTCGTTCAATTGATTTGTTTGAATCTTTAAAAAATTAAGGACTTTTTTGCCAATTCGGAGAAAGGAATACGTATAAGGGATTTGTTCTACTATAGTTCTAGAGGCACCCACAATTTTTTTTAATGTTATGAATTGTCTTATTGTCTGTTCATTACAGGTCTTCTATCAGCACACTAAAAAAACATCAAACAAAAACTCCTTATACCTAAAAACACCAAAAGCGAAAAATAAACTGAATATTTATTTAATTTAAAGGACAAAAATGGGTTGTAAACAATAAGTTGTTAAAAAAATAGGGTGAGGACAGTGTGAATTGTGAGTACAGTCCAGAGAAGTTTGAGTCTCTAGGGGGGGGGGGGGGGGGGGCGGCAGCTGGAGACGCCCATGCCTGCGGACGCTACTTTTAGTACCTTACCTTCAAATCTTATTCTGTATAAATAATGGTACTTTCAGAACGAAGGACCAATATTCAACATGACCTATAATGTGCGACAGCTAGAAAACTCAATTCATGGCATCTCGCTCTGCTAGCACCGCACGTGGTCTTTTATTATCGTATCGCCACCTCGGACGTGCAGAGCAGACATTAGCCAAAGTGGTAAGTACAACAGACCTGCCTTCAATGTATCTGCAGGGTCAGCGTTCTATTCAACCCTAGTCTATTCTATACTTATATATTATGAAATAGTAGGGAGTTGCACAGAACACTAGGGAGTTGGTTCTGAGTTCGGAGGGATGACTTCCGGGATAAAAACAATCCTACTTCCTTACCCGGGGCTCAAACTATCTCTATACCAAATTTCATCTAAATTGGTTCGGCGGTTTAAGTGTGAAGAGGTATCAGACAGACAGACGGACACACTTTCGCATTTATAATAGGTATGGAATGTAGAGAACATCCAATGTTTTTACTCATCACATAAACAAATGTCTTTATCGGGATTCGAACCCGGGACCTCCAGCTTTGTACTTTGTAGGCAGTGTCACTACCTATGAGGCTAAACATGCTAAATGAATCAATATCATGATTTCTTAGTAAATATACCAACAACGACGCTACCCATGCTACTACTACACGCTCATCCCACCCATAGCGACACCCACACACATAAGTACGCGTTCCACATGATAATAAATAGTCACTCGAACGCAGCACACTTACACATAATGCATAAAGATGCAGTTAGGAATATTGAAACCGGCCTTTAAATCTATTATTTTGATACGTTATTATCGAAATAATTTAAAATCTCTGATTTTATTTGCTAACTGGCTGCCCGCGCGATTCTGTTAAAGTCACAAATATTATGTTGTTTGAGAGTACGTTAAGGTTGTAAAGGTTTACAGTAATGCTGACTGAGTGTGCTGTGTACATAGCATTATTCTTATTTTGATTCGAGCTGTCTGGAAGAAATACTCGTAGAAGATCGAAGACGTTTTGCAGTCTCCCTCGAAGCTTTTGCGTCAGGGCCATATATTGAAAATTACATTTGCTATTTAATTTTTTGTAAATAATTGTAAATTTTAATAATAATGATAATTATTCGCTTATTTTCGTAAATTGCTTTAAAAGTATACTATAATTATTTAAGAATTATGTTTTGATTCTCACAAGCCCTATCAATTGATACGTCACAAGAAATAGTTTGCAAACCTCTTTTTTTTTTAAAGAACAGGAAATTCGCAACGAGTGGTGATAAATTAAAACACGACCGAAGGGAGTGTTTTAAATCGACACGAGTTGCGAATTACCTATTCGCACGTGTATCGTACAACGTTTTACAGTACATATGCACGTAATCCGCTGATTACCGCATTCGTGCGGTAAAGTAGCACCATATGTACTGTAAAATTCGTTTATTTACAGTACACGTCTGTGTTTAGGTCACAGACTTACATATTTGTACCAAATTTTCAACTCGATTCGTCGAGTAGTTTTGGCTGTGACAGACGGACGGACAGACACACGAACGATCGAATAAGGGTTCCGTTTGAGGTACGGAACTCTAAAAAGTAGTCGAGTTATTTCAAAACCTTTCTTCTCATTCTCGAAAAGTGTGTCATATTCATGTGTTTATAACTCTGGTCTAAAAGCCACTCTAAAATACACATAAGTCATATTACCATCTTGTGTAATATGGCTTATTTTAGACCCTACGTAGTTACACTGTCTACTATCCAAAGGATGGTGAAATTAGGGACTAAAGAACACCTACAATTTTTAAGAGTTAAATAATTAGTATACGTAGGTACCAAAAAGTTAAAAGAACCCAACGTTTCAATTGGCTGTCGATGACTATTGTGATTGGTGGATTTAATATGGCGAAGTATTTTGCTTGGTCAAATTAAAATGTTTTGTGAATCATAAACATGTCTTCTTATTTTCTCTAGGGGTAAATGTTATTGCATTTCCCCCATTTGCTTTAAGCCCCGCTTGATAAGTCTAATATGATATGACACACTTTTTGAACATGATAAGTGAAAAAAAATAATTAAATCGTTTGTTTAAGGGTTCGAAGCGCTCATAGACGCTTAGTGTGTTTATTCAATTTTTTATGTGCCGAAACAGTTAATAAAAAAAATTGCCACCAAATTATACAATATGTTCTCCTTGTAATTTATAATTCATTTTGGGTGGATAATCTATTATTATTTATTTTCGAAGTGAAAACTAGAATGTATAACTCTGTTCTAAAAGCCATATTACTCCTCACTTCATTGGTTGGGGAAAAATAAACATCTCGTATTTAGGACCCTAGTTATACAATGTAGTATTAATCTCACTTGTTATTTATTCTGTTGGGGTAGTGTAAGTGTAAGGACTGCTAACAGCGCGGCGCAAGAATGTGGAACTTTCCCCACACAGGCTCATGACGTCATTCGTCACCGGTGACTAAGACTGTAACGGGGTCAGCCAGGTAGGATAAGGCGTCAAAATAGTTTTGGTATGATGACCGTTGGTCCTCCGATTAGGATAAGTAAAATTCAATTTAAATTACAATATTATTATTATTATTTATTATTATTTTAATTTAGGGACAATCATGCTCAAATCGATCCAGCTCGCTCAATGTATATAATTGCGCTCGGCTTGTACCTATTATGGAAACCCAGATGACGATGTGATATGCTTATATACTAAATAAAACAAAAGTAATTATTAAAACGTTTTTTCCATGTAAGCTCCAAAGTACAATCATCACATTATTATTTATTTATTATCTATGCCAAAGAAAAAGAAAAAAATGTACGGTTGTTCAAAATAACACATGATGTCAAATTTGAAATTATGGCAAACGTCATATTGTTATGTTGAAAAAGTTATGCTTAACATTGTGTATCGGTCAATATGTTAAGCATGCCATAAATATAAAACTATTATTAAGTTCAAACAAAAAATTAAATTGAAAAAATAATAGTAGTAAAATAATATTAAATATAAATAAAATAAAATAATAAATATTACGCACAATTTGTCTTTGGATTTTATTACGAAAATACCTGAATTTTATTATACAGTTTACGATACCATACCACTTATGATCGTATTCGAAGATAGTGTATCGGTCAATTTATGTTAAGCATGCCATAATACAAAACTATTTATCATATAATTTATTAAACTCAAACAAAAAATAAAGAAAAAATAATAATAATAAATATTACGCATAATTTGTCTTTTTTTTTATAAATTCATAATTAAATATTTATATTGTCTTTGGATTTTTATTACTAAAATACGTCAATTTTATACCTACCGTTTACGAGACCATACCACTTATGATCGTATTCGAAGATCTTAGAAATTTTATCCGTATTTCTTTCGACGCGATTTTAGATGGAGTAAAATATGTACTACGTACTACATACGTGTACCATCATTTTAACTTATATTGTTTGAGTAGAAACAATACGAGTAATGTCAACAAATCAGACTTTAAAGTGTCCTAATCTGGCCAGTACGGTGTTTTAATTTAAAGTACGCCTAACTGTCCAAGGCACGATTTTGAATTGTTTAAGAGTCTAATATAGAGTGACTGGCCTTTGCTGATGATGATGATCGATGTTTGTAAACACTAATCAGCAGTAGAAATCTCCCAACGGTATTGTGCAACTCACAATAAAATTGCAGCGAGGATTTATAAGTAAACATATTTTAAAGTGGAAGAAAGTAATGCTCATTATCCTATGATACACGACACGATATAATATATCGTGTGATATAATATATCGTGTCGTGTATCATAGGATAACGAGCATTACTTTCTTTGTATGTTTGTAAAATATGTTTTTAAAACATATTACCTATGTTAAAAAAATAGTAAGGTTACCTACTTGTATTAAATCGTGGCTGGTAATCCTAAATTATATAATCAGAAAAATATCATAAAACAATAGGACAATCGCTAATACATAGTAGTTTATGTGACTGTTACATGATGAAAGGCATGTATATACCAGTGTGGGTTTATAAAACGAATCGAAGGTGAGTTTCATAATAAGGTCACACGAGTGTTTTAATGTCTAATTATAGTATACAGTCGTATACATAACTTTATACACATACATATCGTAAGTTTTCTACAATATGTGAAAACCATATCTATATAATTATGGATATGGTTTTAACTTGAAAAAGTTAGTGATACTTTAACTTATGATTTTTCTTTTTAATAGGTTCGAAATTTGAATGTAACTAAATAATCAACAACTTCTTTAAATTTGAATGTAACTACAACTTCTTACAAAACTTACAAAAATACGTAACAAAAAAAATGTTATTTGTGGTGTGTATAACATAAACCACCTGAGTCAAAATTCCTTGAATAGTACATTTGAATCTTTATTAATACAATACAACTTTAGACTTCAAATTGATAAGCCAACAAGAATTAATGCGAAATTATCTATGCAAGTGCTCGATTGCATAGATAATTTCGCATTAAATTTTGTCGATCGAAATACAGTAACTGTACATGATCTGCATTTGTCCGATCACACTGCGCAAACAATTACTGTTCCAGTAAAGCACTCAAGGAATTTAGATCATTGGTATACTTGGAAACGAGATATGTCTAAAAACAATCGAAAAAAATTTAGGGAGTGTATGTATAGTTTAAGTTTTAGTGAAGTTTTCCAAGCTCAGAATGCTAATGATACCTATTCAGAATTTCATGATCTTATTAATTTATTCTACGAGCTATGTTTTTCAGTTATTAGAGTAAAGAGTCAAAACACAAGGAGAGTCAAATGGATTACTCCAGGCATCAGATTATCATCGAAGAATAAAAGGATAAAGTATAATAAGTATATGCATTGTCCTAGCCAGGAGCATAAACAAACATTATAAAGCATATGCAGTTTTGCTTAAGAAATGTATCTTTAAATCTCACAAATTATCAGCTGCTGCTTATATTAAGAAAAGTTTTAATATAGCGAGGGCAACTTGGGACGTCATTAAAAATATGCCACAATGTATTGATAGGATTGTTGTGGATAAAACAACAATTATATCTCCACAAAACATCTGCAATTCTTTTAATGACAGGTTCATAGACGAAGTGAGTAGTGACAAATTAGGCATAACAACAGATGATCATTAATTAGGAATGCCCTTAGAATACGGACCTGGGTATGTCCTAAAACTACGACCAAGACCACCGGAGAATGGGCAGCAGCATTCCTAGAGTGCGGTGGAGATACTGCGATCGCCAACCCGCATGCCAAGCGTGGCGATTATGGCATTTACCCCCCATGAAATTGGGGGAGGCCTTTGTCCAGCAGTGGACGTCCTAGGGCTGATATGGTGGGCCCTTAGAATACACTATATTCATGAAACCAACATGTCCAATAAAAATTATTAAAATTATTAGACAATTACGCAATACTAAATCAGTCGGTTATGACAACATACCAACATCAATAATAAAAGAAAATTCCGACTTATTTGTCTACTCCCTGAATCACATCATAAGTTTATCAATAGCAAACGGATACTTTCCAGACAAACTAAAATATACAATTATTAAACCGATTTACAAAAAAGGTAATGCTTCAGAAATAAGTAAGTATAGACCGATCGCACTCATTCCAGTCTTTTCAAAAATATTCGAAAAAATTGTGTATTATGTTCTTAGACGTGAGCTTACTGCTGTCGCAGAGATTTCCTTACTTGACGGGATAGTGTCAGTATTACGTTTGCGCAGTAGTAATATCATGCGCGGAAGCAAAGCGTTACGAATGCAGTACTGCCCCGGGCCAGCCAGCCTAAATAAGAATGTACCAGCCAGGAAGCGCTCATCTACTTAGGTACTGATGACATGTTTTTATTAGTACGTATTTCAGTTTTTTTCCCAAGAAGCCCAAATCAACAAAGAGACGACCCAGGACCGAGCTGCCTGGAGACGCATGATACGGAGGGCCGACCCCAAATAAAATGGGAAAGGGCCAGGCAAAGAAGAAGTATTTCAGTTTTTTTACGATACTAAATAATGTGACCATTCGCAAAAACAGAACCGGTAGGTAGGCGTATCCACCTAACAACAAATGTTATCTTGTATTAAAATATTTACGACAAAAAACGTAGTTCAACAGGGTAATCACGTAACTTTTCGAACGTAAATCTACTGTCATGTTGACTATGGGAAATGACATTTAGATCAATTTTCTTAGGTTTGAGTATATTTTATT
Source organism: Notocelia uddmanniana (assembly GCA_905163555.1). Classification (NCBI taxonomy): domain Eukaryota; kingdom Metazoa; phylum Arthropoda; class Insecta; order Lepidoptera; family Tortricidae; genus Notocelia; species Notocelia uddmanniana. Next base: position 12,253,685 of record LR991059.1, on the reverse strand, counting down.
TATAATCTCCGGTATTTTTATCACCACTGAGAATCGACCATGGCCCAAAACATTCAGCATCAGATAGTTATGTAAACCATGTCATAACGTGTGGCAATTACACTCATAATTACGACCGGTCGGAAAGATTAGCAAACAAATTAAAATTTCGATTTGTTTGTATCGCAATCACTAATGATCGCTACCAGTAAGTTGTGAAATTTGATTACCTGCATCCAGGTATTATTTCCTATGCTAATATAAACAGATGCGAAAATGAAACGGTTTGTATAACGCTGTCAATATGATCTGATTTTTTTCTATTTAATTAATTTAGTAGCCACTCTTGGAAAGTGTCCGAAAAGCACCATAATTTCATTCAATAATCAATAATTTTAGTAACTAGTTTATGTGACAATATTTTTGCTGTGTGATTGAATTAGTAAAATTGACCACCCGGGCACTATAATAACCGGATAATTTGAGAAGTGCGGACGCACTTACTCAACGCTTGCTCGCGGGAATAAAGTTGAGTGACGTGCCGATCCCTTCGCCATTAACCGCAATTGCAATTAGTAAACGATATGTACATATCGCTTCCTAAATATAACTACAGTACCATTTGTACGTTTTGAAAATAAGATGTAAGCGATATAAAGTAATCATTGAAATGTATTCTATACAGTTTACGAGCGAATACAGCGGCAGTTAAACCTGTATGGCTTTGGCCGCTGTTACGAGATCACTTTTTGTATTTTTCTCTTTTATGATAAATAAATTAAAAAAAAAAAAAAAAAAATAAGGTGTCATTAAGACATAAGGGTAAAAAACCGATCAGTCTGAAATTAAATATCATTTTTTCTGACTAGAACATTTTAATTTTGGCAAATATTGCTGTAGAAACATTAAGCTCAGTCTTAAATAAAATCTTAGGCTTTTCCTTGGCCTAGAAATGACAGAAAGAACACTTATGTGTCGTGTCGCCTTGGTTAATATTGTAGTAGTTAACCATATAGCCGCACAAAAGTGAATAATTTACTTCTGAGACAAAACTAAGCAAATTGATATGTGAATATGCATGTAATAAATAGCAATCAGCGTTTAACGGCCAAATACGTAAATGTTTGGTCAGAATAAACCACTAAATGATATATGACTAATAGTCAAATTCGCATTTTGCTGAAAAAACTGTTTTTTCAGCTTAAATTGTACGCACTATAAAAGCAAAAAACCGGCCAAGTGCGTGTCGGGTCACGCACAGAGAAGGGTTCCGTACCGACACCTCCTAATCTACATTGAAAACCACTATACAATACAGTAAATCAAAAAAGGTCGTTCTTCATAGGAAAGTCACGGCACTTACGCCCTTTTGTTTGGGCAAGACAATTTTTCAGCAATAACTCAAAACCGTTAAACTTATCTTGTTCAAACTAAAAATCGTTGAAAGTATTTATAATTGTACATCACCTTGATTTTTTTCAGAAATTTAAACTTCATAGTTTGGAAATTAGAGGGGCGGGGGGGGGGGGGGGGGGACACATTTTTTACGACTTTGACAGCTAATATCTCACTAACGATTGACTTAAAAGGAAAAGTTTTGGAGAAACCTCTATGTCATTTTTGAAGGCCTATCCATTGATACAACATATGTCTATGCGCATTGAAAATAAAATTTGACCCCCGTTACATGTATGGGGTGCCCCCCCCCAGTTTGATATATTTTTCGTAATTTCACATCATATTTCTGTAGCGGTTCATAGCATACACCTTCCTACCAAATTTCATAATTGTAGTGCTCATAGTCTCCGAGTAAATCGGCTGTGACATACGGACGGACGGACGGACAGACACGACGAATCTATAAGGGTTCCGTTTTAGCCATTTTGGCCACGGAACCCTAAAAATGGCTCAGTAACTATAAAAAAACTTTAATAAAAGCGCCGTATCCTGAAATCAGTTAACAGGAATTAGCAATTGTAATAATTCGTGGTATCGCCCTCTCTCTCTCTCATCCGCCATAATTTTTTATCACGCACCTCATTCATACTTTTCCGACATTGAACCTCTTTCACGTCATGCGCCCGCTTTATGGCCTGCCTGCCAAATTCAAAATAATGACCACAAAGTACAATATATAGACTGAGATAGAGATATCAGTGAAATACTCTACGTAGATTGTAGCGCCACAGTGGTATGAGTACAAAACTAACCGCACGACCACTCGGCGGCAGGTACTAACTACTAAAATATATTTCAAGTTCCTTTCTGAAACTAATGCAAAAATAAGGAAATAAGTAGCGAAATAATAGTTACATTACCTATTTGGCAATCTTTGCATCAATTTCAGACCATTTTTAATAAATATGGGCATGACATTCTTCTGACAATAAAACGAAATAGGTAACTTAGTAAATATCGTTTATTACACAATTTTACTTACAAACATTCGATATTAGCAATCGCACCAAAATTTATCAGTATTATAAACAATAACACAAAATTAACACGTAAAAAGTGGCATATTATATTTTGTAGGGAGCGGCTTTGTCATTCGAAGATATTCAGTTTTCAATGAATCCATTACACTCTGCTTAGCCGCACGATAGCTTTTACCGTCACGTTGTAGGGTCGAAATTATTTACTGAGACTATTACTATTAACAGCAAATCGTAATATATAGTTATTAACTGCACATAATTATATAAATATACAATTAACCTAAAAAAGCCATTAGACATTTGAATTTTTAAATTGACAGCGATGTCAACGTACCGTGCAAACGTTTAGTTTTACGTAAAATATTTAAGCTTTATAAGCTTATATACACACCACATCGATAAAATTTCACTCGAAATTTGTAAGGTAGCAGAAGTTGAAAACATACATTCTTCTCTTCCTATGGAGCATTTTATAAGCACTCGAATCTACTATCCATTTGCACGAATAATTGACGAGGCTAAATTAGTACAATGTTGTTGTCACAATTTTGTGTACATTACCTAATTATGTAATTATTTTGCGTACGTTGGAACGCTCGAAATGTAAACATGAAAAAAATATTGAACCATAAATTTAGGTAGTAAACACATCATCTGAATTTTAGGTAAAGTATACATGACAGAAGTACAACCGCGAAAGATGTGCCTCTTTGTCACTCACAATGTGCAAGTGCGATAGAGAGGCAGGTGAAACAGTACACACAGTGTCATCTGCTGGCTAAAGTAAAAACTTACATCTCCTTGGAAAAGCTCGTTCTTCGAGCTGAAAGGCCCCTGATAATGACATTATATAGCAAAAGGAACTGTTGTCGTGAAAATATTGTGAATACGCGATAAATATATAATTATATAAAAAAGAGAAACATTTAAAAGTGTCCTAAAGAAACACAGAATCTCAAGAGTGGTGGCCGCCAAGAAGTTTGCAGCCGAAGAACAGGTAAGGCAGGTCACAATATCACATTTTCATTCATACTTTTAGAGACCTAAAGATAGACCCCATCTACGACCCCATCTATGGTCTTCTACCGCTGGCCCTTCGACTTCCGCGCTTACAATTTGTGTTCATAACATTTTAAAACTTGTAAGGCCTTTTAAGTAGTATCGTAAAGAAAAAGTATCATTAGAGATTTTAATTAGTTCTATTTGGAATTTAGACGACCCGCAACCCCCTGCGATCGCCAACCCGCATGCCAAGCGTGGCGATTATGGCATTTACCCCCCATGAAATTGGGGGAGGCCTATGTCCAGCAGTGGACGTCCCAGGGCTGATATGGTGGTGGTGGAATTTAGACGATAGGAATAGTTCGTAGATGACCAGAAATAACGATTTCAAATCGTTAAAGTGTCAAAGATTAAAACTGCATAAATCGAACTGAAATAAAGAGTACACAGCTAGGAAACTGGCACAAAAAGCCACATTGTTACACTTGCAAAACCCGCAACAATCGATCATTGATTTCGTGGGAGTTACGTTAAGGAAATGTTCTATGGTTCCTGCATTGTTTTAGAGCTATGGTTGCATCAATTAACTTCCTTATTATGAGCTTCTATCACACATTATCTCGCCTACAGGTGTTTTTGGTGACATTGGTGATTGACCTACTGATCTTATAGATATATCTCTTTAATACAATAATAAAAAATGATTTACTGTCACGAAAATAATAGAGACACAAGCAGAGAAAAAAAAACATCAAACCAGGGCAAAATTGGTGTGACAAAATAGACTTGGACTCAGCGTTAGCTTCGAGCTTGATCGGCTGAACAGCGCTGTTTTTTCAGATATCCAATAGTTGGCATCTTGTTCGTCCTTAATATTGTGATATAAGATTGAAAGTGGTAAGTATTGACTAGGAATTTAAATTGCTTACTAATGAAGGTACCTTGTCACAATGAAAAACAATATGAAAGTTGCTAGAGATCTCATATTATTGTCACTCTGTCAAGGTACGAAGTGATCCAGAAATCAAATTGGTTGACTGTACAGTAAGCTGCAGATAAACGTGACCCCCCCTGCATAGAAGTTTGTATGAAGGAGGAGTCAGATTTCTCTGCAGCTGACTGTACATACGAACGAGGAAAAAAATACAGAGTACACGTGACAGGATACAAAATGGCGTATGTTTTATTTGAGTAAATAATTTCAATCACATTCGTATTTCGCAACTACTCATAGCTGCGATAGAGCACTAAATATCCTTTATACTCGTACGCAACTCAAAGACGCGATAAAAGAGTTTTATGTTTTAGGATTTCATAGTAAACAAGGGACCCTTTTCGATTCGCCATGAACGGATTAATTTTTGCATTACAAATTCAATAATTCAACACTTCCAAGTCCAAAATATAAGTCTTTTCTTAACGCGCCTGACTATGGGACTTCGATGGTCCAACTTCTAAAGCGAAACGTTAGTTTCTCGGAAAATGAATAGTAACTTATTCGGCGTCAAAAAGTTAGGAACGGTTACGCTTGGGACTTGGACTTGGACACACAATTTGAATTTGTCGTAGGAGTAGGAAGATTTAGTTTCGCGGAAAAACATCCCATTGCGGGAAAACTCGGACATCGGTGTATACCTATCTTTCAGAGATCTAATGCCAATTTTGTAAAGTAAACAAGTAGATCAGGAACCATTAACAAGTCCTCGGACTTTTTTTTCTATACCACGTCGGTGGCAAACAAGCGTACGGTACGCCTGATGGTAAGTGGTCACCGCAGCCTATGGATGCAACTGTAGGGGTGTCACATGCGCGTCGCCGACCCTTTACAAATTTATACACTCCTTTCTTGAAGAACCCCATACTATAGTCCCTCAGGAAAACATCGGCAGGGAGCTTATTCCACAACCGGAGCGTCTGAGACTCTTGGACTCTCGGTCAAGTTAAAAAATATAGCTTACAGACTTCGCCCTGCCAAGCAAAAAGTGGTCTTAAGCTTAAGACTGAGACCCAGCAGAGTGAAGACGTACAATTGACTAATCTAATTCATTCATGAAATCGAAGCGGAGTGGAGCGAAGGGAAGAGCCTTAATTAATTGTTCAGTTCTGTACTTCTCCGCTCCGCTTTCCATCGTAAATATTCAGTGGAAACGTAGCCTTATGTTCACATTTAGCACATATGAACTACAATTTTGGTTAGCGTACGAGGAACGGGTCAGCGACACGCTGAATAATTAATTATCATCATCATCATATCAGCCCATGGACATCCACTGCTGGACATAGGCCTTCCCTAAGCAGTGCCACAATGACCGGTCTTGTGCCACCCGCATCCAGAGCACTCCTGCGACCTTTACCAGGTCATCAGTCCATCTTGTGGGGGCATGAAGGGTCGCCGGAACCTCGGGGCCGTGGCTTTATTGTTGTGTTATTTTTTTTTAATACCACGTCGTCGGCAAACAAGCGTACGGCCCGCCTGATGGTAAGCGGTCACCGCAGCCTATGGACGCCTGCAATGTATACACTCTTTTCTGTGTACCTATAAATGCTATAATTGCCACGCTTGGCATGCCGGTTGGCGATCACAGTATTTCCACCGCACTCCAGGAATGCTGCTGCTCATACCTCGGTGGTCTTTGGTCGTAGTCTAAGGACATACCCAAAAAATTAATACGAATATAAAATAAAAATAAAAACACGAAATTTAAATTGCATAATTATCTTCTGTCTCAGAGTCAGTAATATACTCTAAGGGAACTTAATTACAAGCTTTTACATATATGGGGAAAATGAGTCAGCACGTTAAGGAACCTTTTTTTAAGACCTTTCGGTTTCGTATACTACTAAAACCCATTAGTCTTACCATCAGACGATCTGTTAGGCGGGTCTGTGTAATGTGGGCTTTATTTTATGAAAACATAAACATATTTTCATATCCACGTATTTGCGCATTTACGTTACTGAAACGAGAAAAATAAAAGGATTTTGATATTTTCTCTTCAATCCTTTTGCACTGACTCCTCAATTTAAATTTTGATTTCGCTTCTTAGCGGCAAAGCCTTATATCCTTCGTATCATCTTGCGTGTTTCAATTTGTTTTGAACGCAAAATAAATAGAGGTTATACATGACAGATGGGCGCTTAAGAGTCCGCAGGAAAGCTCTGTTCTCCATACAAACATAATCTACTATGGAGAAAAAATTCAGCGATTATTAAGGTTTATACATATACCAGTATACATACACGACCTAAAAACTCACTAAAATGCCGTATTTTTTTGTATGACGATTTCTATCAATACAAACTAATTTCCGGCTTAGATATGGCGGATCCCATTGTGTATACAAAGTTTAATATTATTTCAGCACGGAGTTTTAAAATGAGAACGAAATTAGGTACGTTTGTATGGAGAATCGAGTTGAGTCGAGCGTGCGGGGGACCCTTAAGGCTAGTTACACATGATCGGGACAAGAGTATAAAAAGAAACAAATCATTTTTTATAATACTACTATAGGTTTAATTTAAATACAAAAATTTATCTATACTAAGAAGAGTTACTTTTTTTGTTTGTATGAACGCGCTAATCTCAGGAACTACTGGTTCGACCTTCTGCAGGGTAGTCACGTAACTGTTCGAACGTACGATAGGTAGATGTTACTGTATTTTTTATTATCGAAAATGCTACTTTATTTACCTTACGCACGCTCGAAGACGTTGCATAATTAGTATAATTACCCCGCTGGTCATTTTAGAGTACCCCAGAGAAGACGTCAAATAATAATACCGCTGCCGAGCGAGATAGTCATACGAAATTTAATAAGAGTGACAGAGAGAGAGAGATATATGATTTGTTATCCTTATCATAATTTCCCTTTTCTTTATTTGCCTCGATGTCATGTCTACGAGTACGTCCAACGCAAATAGCTTGTGGCCTCAGAGTAAGGATTTCTATAGAGATCCCATACGAGTTTCACCAAGGGGGACAAATAAGCTCTTATGCAGCTAAATTGAGAACTTTTCTTAAACATACTTACCATAGCAACCTTTTTATTTTGGGCGGGTAATCGTTTATTTGCCTCAAACTATTTGACATGACGTTTAGATGACATTGAGGCAAATAAAGCAAAGCGGAACTATGACAAGGACAACAAATGATATATATCTCTCTCTCTGTCGCTCTTATTCAATTTATTATGACCATGTCGCTCGGTAGCGGTATTATTATTTGACGGCTACTCTGGGTACTCTGAGCCTGTGGCAAATAAACGATTACCCGCCCAAATTAAAGAGGTTGTTTATGGTAAGCCGCCAGATGTTAGTTAGTTCTCAATGTAGATAGAGCTATTTGTTTGATAGTTCTCAATTTAGCTGCGCAAGAGCTTTTCTGTCCCCCTTCGTGTAACTCGTACGGAATCCCCATAGAAATCTTTACTCTGAGGTACTATGTTTTAGTAAAAGCCTCATAATTATATGAATCTTTATTTCTCACCGACATCAAGTGTTTTAGATTTTGTTGGTGACTCGTATCGAAGCGAACAACAACCATCGCCAACACAGTTAACACATTCCCTGCCAGCCACGCCCCCCGGGAACAAACTTGCATAGAAGTGAACGCACATGTGCGTTGGTGGCAGTGAATGCGTTAACTGATCATTTGTGCACTTTATACTCATTGTAATAAGGGTCACGAATGGTCAATTAACTGTGTTGGCGTTTGTACAACGAAGTTTCAAAATTTAAGTAGCTTGGTTTTTTTTCAATTTAGATACGCATTTATAGACAGCACAATTAAAGTAATTGATCTATACTATATGCGAATATTTTTATATGTCGTAATGTTTTTCCCAATTGCATTAAGAAGGTTTATTAGCCAATTTAATCTGTCGTGATTTGTCTTCATAATATACTTTTGTATTTTAACAAAACAATGTTCTTGGTACATACAGACAAAGACTACGTAATTTTATTCTTTCAACTTACCAAATATGACGCCATGAACACGCTGTCTCAGAGAAAGAGACAACCTAATGTCGTTAACAGTTAGAGTGAGAAAGATAAAAACCACAGATCAATGTAGCGTCATACCAAATCTCATTCAATTCGAGGTTATATGTGTTACATAGAAAATTTGAACTTAATGCCCTATATTTTTCATGGGATTTCATCATCATCATCAGCCCACAGTCGTCCACTGCTGGACATAGGCCTTCCCCAATGGATTTATTTATAAGAAAATAATTGTTTAACTATAAAATGTTATTTTTTACAATAAACCTTGGTGTACCAGTAATGATAATGTAAATAAGTGAGAATGAAGTGGAAATTACTATATTAAAATTTAGATATTTAAAAGTTAGGTACTTACAGTTAAACTCAAAATAATTTCAATATTTTAGTACTTAGTACAGTCAAGATCATAAATACAATACAAATATTCTTTATTGATCACAAAAAAACGGTAATTAAATAACGGTGAGCAATTGGTGGTCTTATCGCTACAGAGCGATCTCTTCCAGACAACCTTTAGGGTTTGGGTGAGTGGGTTGGAGGTTTTGTGTAATATTTATACACTTCCTAAAATATATAAATAATTACTACTTACATAGGGACATGGTACCGAAATATATACTCGTACATTTCATATTTACGATGCTGGCTGTAGGTGGTACAGTAGTGGTGGTGTAGTAGTGGTGGTGGTAGTTTGAATTTATCGTACCTATTAGTAGGTGCGACAATGTACAGTTAGCATCAAAAATATGTATACAATTTTGAGACCTATTCCACAGACTTAAATTCCAATGATGCTGGCCGTACATTCGATGTCAAAACATGTTTACACTTTCAGACTTTATTCCATTGTAATAAAGTCCAAAATTGCCACATTTACTTATATATTAGATTTATTAGTAAATGGCAGTTATTTTTCGCTAAATCTGCTCAATAAAATCTATTGATACGAATAAATTAAAAATAATATGTAAGCACTGGATGATGTTTTCAAGACTCTGGACTGGAGAAGGCTAGGCATAAAACATAAACGGCGAGTACCTCACTCACCTTCGGTTTGCTGATGATATAGTAGTCTTGGCTGAGACCATGGAGGATTTAAGTACAATGCTCAATGACCTCAGTAAAGCCTCCGAGCGAGTTGGTCTAAGGATGAACATGGACAAGACGAAGATCATGTCAAATGTCCATGTCGCACCAACTCCCTTAACTATCGGACACTTTACGCTCTAAGTTGTAGACGATTACATATACCTAGGACAGACTGTCCAGTTAGGTAGGTCTAACTTCGAGAAAGAGGTTAATCGTCGAATCCGACTCGGCTGGGCAGCGTTCGGGAAGCTACGGCACACCTTTTCGTCCAATATTCCGCAGTGTCTCAAGACAAAAGTCTTTGCCCAGTGTGTGTTGCCAGTGATGACATATGGTACTGAAACGTGGTCGCTTACTATGGGCCTCATGAGAAGGCTCAAAGTCACCCAAAGGGCAACGGAGAGAGCTATGTTGGGAGTTTCTCTGCGTGATCGCATCAGGAATGAGGCCATCCGCAGCAGAACCAAAGTTACCGATATAGCCCTCCGAATCGCTAAACTTAAGCGGCAGTGGGCGGGGCACATAGCACGTAGAACCGATGGCCGTTGGGGCGGAAAGGTTCTCGAGTGGCGGCCACGTACCGGAAGGCGTAGCGTGGGCAGGCCCCCCACACGGTGGACTGATGACCTGGTGAATGTCGCGGGTGTCCGCTGGATGCGGGTGGCGCAGGACCGGTCATTGTGGAAGTCTTTGGGGGAGGCCTATGTCCAGCAGTGGACGTCTTTCGGCTTGCATGATGATGATGTTGATGTAAGTTATTTATAATAATTTTTATTTAAGTAATTTTGTGTCAGAGTCAATTATTTTGTAACTCGTTGACGTGCCTACAACGTAAAGCAACCACTCGATACCGGTATTATCACTACTTACACTCGCGATCATCCGTCGATCAATAGGCAGAAACAGTTTGCACCTTCTGCCTATAGTTAGTTTCTTTAATCTATGTCAAACGTGCGGTGATTGGTGTTTCGGGGTGAAGGCTGTCTCTTTCTTGTGTATTATTTTGATAAAGCTATCTATTTTACGATTTTGAAGAAGTGTGCGTATTGTAAACAACAAAACAAACTGCGAATGTGTGATGCCGCGATGTTGGAAGTATTTCTTGCGCTTGTAATGTTTGAGCATAACCTATCTATACTTAAAATATCATTGCGCGTGACGGATTCGAGCTACGGACGGATTGAAGCTGGTGATGAAGGTAAAAGGTGGAGTCATCCCAAAACATTTATTATGAATATTGTATATAAGATTTCCATGAAATATAGTTTTTATTGCATTTGTTATTAGAACTTTGTTTTAATGAGAGTTTGAAACTATTCGAACATATCGGACACGGTGTAAATATTTTTATGACAAGTAACTTTCGCGCCACTTAAATTCGTCGGTGCCAAAATTAAATATCCCCCTTCCCACTGAAAATGCTCGATTTGTTGATAAAAACACATAAATCACTATATGTTTGCCTTTAAGATTTGAGGTGTTCCCTCAATTTCTCATGGATCCCATCATCAGAACTGCGTTTTGACAAAAACGGGCCCAACTTGGATATATATACTTACAATAAAAAAAAAGAATTTTCTAAATCGGTTAAGAAATGACGGAGTTATGGAGTAACAAACATTAAAAAAAAAAACATACAACCGAATTGATAACCTCCTCTTTTGAAATCTTGAAGTCGGTTAAAAAAAGATAAAAAATAAGAGAAAATAAAACTGGGAACTACGAATCTGTCCCTTACGACAATGGTACCATACCAAAATAGTTTATAAAGGAACATCGCCTGGAAGAGATCGCTGATTAGCGATAAGACCGCCTGTTGTTTAGCACTAGTTTTAGGTTTTTAAACTCTGCATTAATAGTCTTATTTATTGAGGTGTACAAGAAAGAGTCCTAGACACGCGGGAGCGTGTCCAGCCAAGTTCACCCCAGGAACTGGCGGACACCAGCCGTGTGTTATTTTACACGAACCGGTTGGGGCCACTTTTGACCCATCAATAACTCTAAATCTACTTAACAAAAAATAAATGGCTCAAAATACATTAAGCCGCAGTAAATTAGTTTTACTGTAAACAATGTAGTGCCGGACTTGGCACCATTTCAGAGAATTTACGGAACTTGGCACCCATTTAGATCTCAAATCTTTTGTCAGTGGAGACGATAACCAAGCATCGCATATTCTTAATATTGAACTTGGCTCCCATTTTCACATTTATGTTTTTGATGGTACGAGTATAATATGTATTCAATTCAGGCCTGGAGTGCGGTGTAGATACTGCGATCGCCAACTCGCATGCCAAAGCGTGGCGATTATGGCATTTGCCCCATGAAATTGGGGGAGGCCTATGTCCAGCAGTGGATGTCCTTGGGCTGATATGGTGGTGGTGGTGTTCAACTGAAATCTAAAAATATGTGAAAACCGCTGTTAGGCTTGTCTCGAATTTGGCCATTTTTTCAATCCGCTTAAAACTAACATAGCGTCACTTATTCGGATCTGTCAATTGGATTGAAGGTAGTCTCTAAAGAAAACTTCGCACTTATCTCGGTATCTACTCGATAGCACTCGAAAAGTAGCAACATTAATATTAATACTGTAGACCCCAAGCTTAGAACAAGCTTTGACTCGCAGACAAATGGGATTGTCGGGCGCCGCCCCAATGTACCCTGTCCATCGATGCCTAGCATCTTCAGTGGACGATGAGACCTCGTATAAAGCGTGCAATGGTTACTCATCGTAAGTCAATGTGTGGTAAGTTTCCCCGTTTTTCGTTAAAGTTGTGGAATCGCGCGGAAGCCACGATCTCCCAGCGACTCGTAAACTCGTTAGGGCAAAATGAAACCCTGCACTGTTTGCGGTTCCTTAGGGAGTTACGTATACGTGTGCAAGCCCCTCTGAAAGGATTTTAATATTAAAAAAGGTTGCCAGTCAAAATATTCGAGTTGAACCCTCCCTTGGAGATGAATATTTACTGAAGGCCCTTCGAAATAGATTTTTGATCGTGTGTTAAACGAGTCAGAATATGTTTGTTAAAGGACTTCCATGCAATCATGTTAGGTTAGAATAATATAGGGAATGGGAAAACATTTAATTATATAAGATCAAACGAACTTCTTGAAGTGAAGTTCGATCATTATTATATTACGTCGCTTTATTCTTCAGATATAAAGACAACATGTAGTACTTTTCAATGTACTGGCAACTTCGCACTTGTTATAGATTAGAAAAAAAAAAAAAAAACAACATATTTCCGTTTCCTGTGGGTACATATACGCGGCCACAGCCGGGCGCCATCATTCTTTTCTTGTGCGCGGCAACGAACGCACGCTTCCTACCCTATATCGAGGTTCTATCATACACGTGCTGCACAATGTCCAAAAGAAGTGCAGAAGATAGAATTGAACATTATAGTGCCAAAATTAGAAAGCTACAACATCAACGGTATCGTCGTGTAATTGTGTACTCATCGTCGTCTGACTCCGAAGACAATTCGGGTAAGTTTACAAAAGTTTGTAATAAAAGTGATAAGTGCTCGGTTATTTGCGGTTTTTTTTTTATTCGATTGTAATCTAAATTTACGGCGTCTGTAAGCTTTCCGGGAGATTAACTGCGGGTTAATACGATGGATAAGCATGATGCTAAGAAAAATAGCCTGGAGGCTGACTGCGGGTCAGCACGAAGGTTTTAAAAACTTTTAACATTGCCCAGTTTTTTGCTGTGACAATGAACAAAGATATTTATTAAAATCATTTAAGGTTGTAATCAATCTAAAACAACTTCCAAGAAAATTAATTTCTTTTCATTAAGTATCTTTTTTTATCATCTTTTTAGAAATCGGAGCCCAAAACGTAGAACTCAATGACACGCCCGCCGCCATCGCCATGGGGGCGCCGGCTCAGCTCCATATTAATGCCCATATTAATGCCGCCGCTGTCGCTGAAGCGCCCGCGCCGCTCCATATTAATGCTGCCGCCGTCGCTGATGCGCCCGCGTTGCTCCAGATTGATGCCGCCGCCGACGCCGACGGTGACACAGACAATATTGTACCGGCCGTACCTGAACTCGATCCAGAGTTGCTTCAAGCCTTGGGTGATCCATCAGACGACACCCCCGTTTATGGCCTAGATATTCACGATAAGCTCGCTCAAAGATGGCTCCCTATACTTAAAAAAGGCATGCCAAAAGAAGCAAAAGAACAACTTTTTAAAGATTACACAATTCCGGGGAACTGTAAGCTACTAAAAGCACCTACTTTGAACGCGGAAATATCTGCCGCTATAACTGATATAGTAAGGTCCCGAGATAAGAAGATACAAGCGAAACAGGATCAACTCGGCTTAGGCATTACTGCCATCAACAGAGCTATGGATGTATTACTGTCCAGTGACGATAAAGTGCAGGCGATCAAGATTTTATCCGACAGTTGCCGAATACTTTCGGATCTTCACTTTGTCGAGACAGAAGTAAGGAGTAAGCTTATAACTCCAGGACTCGACAAGTCATTCCTCTCAGTTATACAGGATCAAGACCGAGACGAGACCCTGTTTGGCGTCAAAATATCGGAAAAAATCAAAGCGTCGAAGGTTATCGAGAAACAAGGCCTACAAATTAAAAAGAATTTTATTCCTAAGGCGCAGGCGTTCACGTCATTTGCACCGCCTCCAACCCCTCGTCCGCGCCAGCAGGGAAACTGGTCAGCCCCTCCTCGCTTCACGTCGTCGAGCAGGGGGGGGCACACCTGGGCCTACCGAGCACCGGCGCCGTACCAGCACCCGTATCGCCGTGCGCCGCCAGCTTTGCAGCCAGCGACGAGGCGTTCGGCGACGCCGGCGACCAACAACAGACGTGCAAAAACGCGGCAGTAACTCAGGTACATGCCGGCAGATTGCAACATTACTATGATTGTTGGTTAAATATCACAAGTAACCCTGTTATTCTAGATTGGATTCGTGAGGGTTATCGAATACCTTTTGCTAGAAAAGTAGTCCAAACAAATCCACCACACAACTGTTTTTCAGTTAAAGAAAAACGGGACATGGAAAAAGCTATTGATAACTTATTAGATTTAGGAGCTGTTACAAAATGTGATTCCCGACCTGATGAATTTATATCAAACATATTTTTAGCAAAAAAGTCTAATGGGGGTCATAGATTCATACTTAATCTTAAACGTCTAAATAAATTTGTCGTTAATAGCCATTTTAAAATGGAAGATTATAAAACTGCATCCAAACTTATCCCAACAAATGGATTTATGGCCAATATAGATTTGAAGGAATCATATCTACTTGTGCCTGTAGCTATACCTCATCGCAAGTATCTCAGGTTTCATTTTGATAACATTACTTATGAGTTTACGGCAATCCCATATGGCTTATCCTCAGCCCCGAGAACATTTACAAAAATTATGAAAGAGATAGTTACTCGTTTAAGACGCTTGGGCCATAAGTCTGTTATATACTTAGATGATATATTATGTATCGGCGATACTTATGACGAGTGTTTAGCTAACGTAAATGCAACGATTAACTTGCTAGATTGTCTGGGTTTCGTAGTTAACTACGAAAAGAGCTGCCTATTACCTGCACAAAGCTGTAAATTTTTGGGTTTTATGTACAACTCCGTTGACATGTCGATCTCACTGCCTGCAAATAAACGTGACAATATATTGCAGTTAGTTGAAAAATACTGTTATTTGCAATATTGTACCATTAGGGATTTAGCTCACTTAATAGGCACTCTAACGTCAGCCTGTCCAGCAGTTCGGTATGGTTGGTTATACACCAAAGCTTTAGAGCGAGAAAAATATCTTGCTCTTGCAGAACATGAAACATATGACACAAAAATAAAGTTGTCCAATAACATAATCCCTGACTTACAATGGTGGGCTAATAATATCTTATCAACATTTAACCTTCTCACGGTACCTAATTTCGACCTAGAAATTTTTTCGGACGCGTGTCTAAGCGGTTGGGGCGCTTTTTGTAATAATAATCGTGTACACGGTGGATGGAAAGATAGTGAACGTAGTTCGCATATTAATTACCTAGAACTACTTGCCGTGTTCCTCGCACTCAAAAGTTTCGCGCGAGACGAACGTAATTGTAATATATTGTTACGCGTCGACAATACCACGGCAATAAGTTATGTAAATCGAATGGGCGGGATTCAATTTCCACACTTAAATGACCTTACCAAAAATATATGGCAATGGTGCGAGGAGCGAGGTATATGGCTGTTCGCTTCGTACATTAATACGAAAGATAATGTAGAAGCTGATCAAGAGTCTCGCAGAAGGAACCCGGATATAGAATGGCAATTAACAGACTCAGAATATCAAACTATAGTACAGGTTTTTGGTGAGCCGACAATAGACCTCTTCGCTTCTCGCACTAATGCAAAATGTAAAACTTACGTCTCGTGGAAACCGGATCCTGACGCTTTCGCAATTGACGCATTCACAATGAACTGGAATGACTTACACTTTTACGCATTTCCACCTTGTTCAGTCATATTGAAATGTGTTCGAAAAATTATAACTGACAAGGCAGAAGGCATCCTGGTTTTCCCGATATGGCCTTCTCAGCCGTGGTTTCCCCTACTAAAGAGCATACTGCGAACGGATATTATTTATTTTTCTCCAAGTTTTCATTCGTCCTCTTCCAGGACTCCACATCGCTTGCAGACGCAGCTTACCCTGGGGGCCGCGATGCTCTCAGGAAGGCATTTAAATCAAGAGGAACACCAGATGCGGCACTAGATTTAATGATTAGATCTCTTTCCGATAATACCCTACTGCAATATAGCGTTACCTATAAATCATGGTGGCTATTCTGTGGAGTTCATTGCTTGGACCCTTACAAAAGTACAATATCAAATGTAATACTTTTTCTTACCGAACGATTTAATAATGGGGATGCCTACGGTTCTTTAAATAGCCATCGTTCGGCATTGTCTCTGTTATTAGGCAGCGACCTAGCTTCAGATGTCCAAGTGAAGCGCCTACTTAAGGGCACCTATAAATTGAGACCAGCTGTTCCAAAATATTCGAATACTTGGGACCCACAGATAGTTCTTGATTTTATTGGAAAGTGGATACCTAATAGGACTCTATCTATGGAAAAAATAACCAAAAAGTTAGTCGTTCTTCTAGCATTATGCACTGCACATCGAGTGCAAACACTGTCGCTTATTAATATAAAAAATATTGTAAGACGTACAGCTGGTATTGAAATTGGAATTACGAATATAATCAAAACATCAGCTGCAGGACGGGATCAACCGGTACTCTTTTTACCCTATTTTAAAGAAAATAGCTCAATTTGTCCAGCTACGATTGTAGACGACTATATGTTCGTAACAAAAAGTTTAAGATCTGAGTCGATTGACAGTAAACTTATATTGACCCACCAGAGACCACACAAACCAGCCACCGCCCAATCAATCAGTAGATGGATTAAACAAGTAATGGGCGAAAGCGGCGTGGACGTGGCAACCTTCAGCGCGCACAGCACGCGGCATGCTGCCACGTCCACGGCGTGGGCCTCCGGTGTATCACTAGACACCATTAGAAAAGCTGCCGGTTGGTCTAGTTCGTCAGAAACGTTTGCAAAATTCTATAATCGTCCTATTAATCCAATTCCGGGTAATTTTGCTAGATCTGTGTTAATGCCTAAATAAAACTTTCATAGGTTGATTCTTATACATACGAGTATGTACAAATGTATACATGTTGATTTATGTACAATTGGTTATAACATATGTAGTTATGAGTTATTAAGACTGATTATCGATAAGCTAAATTGGAATAATATAAGGATAATTAAAAGCCTATTCGGGATAAATCTGCATTTTAACTTGACTACAAAATTTTGATCTCTGAACATCTACATGTTGTCTTTATATCTGAAGAATAAAGCGACGTAATATAATATATGATCAAACGAACTTAACAAGTGAAGTTCGATCGATATTATATAAGTACGCTTTATTCGAAGATATAAGCTCCCTCCCACCCTGTTTTTTAACCCCATGAGAAAATTTTGTGTCGTGGGTACCTAATCTCTAAAAGAATGATGGCGCCCGGCTGTGGCCGCGTATATGTACCCACAGGAAACGGAAATATGTTGTTTTTTTTTTTTTTTTCTAATCTATAACAAGTGCGAAGTTGCCAGTACATTGAAAAGTACTACATGTTGTCTTTATATCTTCGAATAAAGCGTACTTATATAATATCGATCGAACTTCACTTGTTAAGTTCGTTTGATCATATATTATATGAATCGCTTCATTTGAAGATATAATTAATATTTACCACGTAGTCCTGTTAACCTACAGGTGACTTCTGCACGTTTTAAAAGACACTCGACTGATTTAAAACGATTCAGCCAATCAGAGTGCCTTATCCCTACTACTGCTGTAGGCCTGCCAGGGGCTCACATTCCTTTCGCAGCTAGCAATATAATCCTTTAAAGTTGTTGCCGGACATATATTAATATTTTCAGAAAAGAATGGTAATATTAATATGGGTTGTTCCCGGCCTGGCGCAGAGGTTTTGATTATATCGGATATTATGATTTTTGCCCCGGTGGGGGAAAAAGTTATATTTTCAATTTTGATTAATGATAGAGTCTGCACTCTATGTGCGGTACAAATGGCTAGTAAAACCACCAATTTTTTAGTAATTTTATCTAGGCTTAAATCTATGTTAGGATACCAATCACCAACATGGTTTAACACTAGTTGCGGGTCCCAAGTATGGGAATATTTGGGGATGTTTGGTCTCAGCTTGTAGGCTCCTTTAAGTAGCCGTTTTACTTTATCATCAGAACCAATGTTATCTCCAAGAAGTAAAGATAGCGCAGACCTGTGAGAGTTGAGGCTACCGTAGGAACAACCCAAATTAAATTGTTCAGAAAGAAATTTTAAAACAACTGAGATATGCGAATCTAAAGGGTTAATATTTTTATTAGCACAAAAAAGCCACCACCTCTTATAAGAAACATTGTATTGTTTTACCGTACTTTCGGCGAGCGACGCCACCATTAAATCTAAAGCTTCTAGCGGAGTCCCTCGCTTGGTGAAGGCTTGCTGCAGAGCCGCGCGACACCCAGGGTAAGGTGCGCATGCAACGGGTGATGGTCTCTGAAGTTAGATTGGAGAAGAAACTTATTAGGATCCAAGTACATGATATTTGTCGTTAAAATACTCTTTAAGAGTGGGAAGCAAGGCTGAGACGGCCAGTAAGGAAAAACCAATATTCCGTCAGCCTTGTCATCTATTATTTTCCTAATACATTTCAAAATAATAGAAAAAGGTGGAAAGGCGTAAAAATACGTTGCATTCCAATTGATGGTAAATGCATCCACAGCCATAGCGTCAGGCTCAGGGGCCCAGGATACAAAATTCTCACATTTGGCGTTAGCGCGAGAAGCGAACAAGTCGACGTTTGGTTGACCGAAATGAGACACTATCATCTGAAATCCAGAAGGGGAAAGTTCCCATTCTGTGTCTGGATTAACAATTCTAGATTCGATATCAGCAAGATTTTCTTTCGTATTGATATACGTCGCATAGACCCATATATTACGCTCCTCGCACAAACTCCAAATCTGGCGAGCGATGTCGTTTAGGTGTGGGAATTGTACACCTCCCATGCGATTTATGTAGCTTATGGCTGTGGTGTTATCGATTCTTAAAAGTATTGCACAGTTGTTTTCATCGTATGCGAGACTTTTAAGACCAAGAAAAGCAGCCAATAATTCGAGGTAATTAATATGTCGTTCTCGTTCTGTGTTTGACCATTTGCCACGAGAACGACGGTCTCCGCAAACGGTACCCCAGCCTGTGCCAGAGGCATCAGTGTATATTTCCAGCTTGTAACCTGAGATACGCATCGTATTACATGTAATTTTAATATTGTTTAGCCACCAGTTTAAATCACCGAAAATGCTATTTGGAATTTGGATTTTGTTATCATAACTATTATTCTTTAATAGCGATAAATACTTATGTCGTTCCAGTAATTTGGTATACAACCAGCCGTATTTCACGGCTGGACAGGCGGCTATCAGAACTCCTATTAATCTTGAAAATTCTCTAATTGAACAGATATGTAATTTTAAAAACTTTTGAACCAACTGAGCAATACTTTCTCGTTTATCATCAGGAAGTGATATAGATAAATTTCTTGTATCAAAAAGAAAACCTAGAAATTTACACAATTGTTTTGGTTCTAGTGAACTTTTCTCGAAATTAACAACAAAACCTAAACATTGAAGCAATCGCAAGGATTCATTTACATTAGAAGCGCACTCTTCGTGAGTATTTCCTATGCAAAGTATGTCGTCTAAGTATATGACAGAACTAAATCCACGATTTCTCAAGCGACCGATCACTTCTCTCATAATTTTCGTAAAAATTCTAGGAGCTATGCAAAGTCCATAGGGCATAGATGTGAACTCATAAGTTTGTGTATCAAATTGAAATCTGAAATATTTTCTAAATTCTGTATTCATAGGGACAAGTAAATATGCTTCTTTGATATCAATCGTGGCCAAAAAACCGTTGAGAGGGATTAACTTAGATGCAGTGCGATGATCCTCCATTTTAAAATGAGTATTAGCGATGTATTTGTTCAAAGGCTTAAGGTTTAATATAAAACGTTTCCCCCCGTTAGGCTTAGGCGCTAAAAATATTCTGGATATAAATTGGTCTCTGCTTGGGCTACACTCCTGTATAGCTCCAAGATCTAAAAGTTTCTGAATAGAGTTTATAATGTCTATTCGCTCTGCGCTCGTGAAATTGTTATGCGGAATAAATTTTTGAATTACCGGTTTATCAAACGTTATACAGAGCCCATTTTTTATCCAGTCTAAAACAACAGTGTTAGACGTTATGAGGGACCAACAATGAAAAAAGTAGCTAATTCTGCCAGCATGTACCTGCGGTGCAGTCAAGATGTCGGCGCACGGGGCTTGCTCGCAGCCGACGACTTGCTCGCGGCTGGCGGCGCCGTCGCGCTCCAGCTCGTGCTGTGGTATGGGCGGCGATGCTGGTACGAGCCCCGTCTCTGACCTCCTCGGCTGCCTCTGCTCGACGGGGCACGAGGAGGCGCATTCCAGTTTCCCTGGTAGGAACTACGGTGTGTTTGGGACTGGAAAGAGTTTGAAGTCCTTGTATTAGTCGCTTTTTTTATTTGTTGTCCTTGTCGTTGTATAGCTTTTGCAGCTTTTATATTATCTGACAACTTTTTCCCAAATAAAGTGTCATCCCTTTCTGCTTCTTGGGTAATATGAAGAATAGTCTTGTCCAGGTTAGGAGTCAAAAGTTTTATACGATTTTGCGTGAAAAAAGCATGTAAATCAGAGAGAATTCGGCATCCGTTACTGAGATGTTGAATGGCAAGCTTCTTATCCTCCCCCTTTAAGAGAAGATCAATGCCTCTGTTGATGGCAGTAACGCCAGATCCAAGATCTTGCTGTTGAGACATCAGAGACTTGTCTCTGTGTCGAACCACGTCCGGAATAGCCGCAGAAATTTCCGCGTTGAGTTTTGGCGCCTGGAGTAATTTACAATTTTCGGGAATAAGATATTGTTTGATTAATTTTTCTTTACTTTCTTTTGTCAATCCTTTTTTCAGTACAGGTAGCCATATTTTTGCTAAATTGTCATGAATTTGGTCTCCATATTCAGGTGTTTCATCAACGCTCTCGCCGAGAGCCATCAACAGCTCCGGATCCAAATCAGGTTCCGGAGACTCGGTATTTGCTAGTTGATCACCCGAGGTGGGCGGTTGAACACCCGCGGTCGAGATCGACTTCAGGTAGCATTGCCGACTGTTCAGGTGTTAAGCCATCGTCCTGTTGAGCCTCATCAGCGGCTGGCAGAAGATAATTATAAAACGTAAGTATTTATTTCGTATCAGAAAAAAGTGAATATTTAAACTGAAGCGCCATTTGCGCTTTTCCTTTGTAAATAAATGTAAAAAAAAAACACCATTTGTGCATAAGTGATTGAAAAAACACCATTTGTGCATAAGTGATTGAAAAAAAACACCATTTGTGCTTTCCAGTAGTAAAAAATAACATAACAACACCATTTGTGTCTATTAAAAATACAGCACCATTTGTGCTTGTAACGGTAAAAGACAAACTTCAATATAAACACCGTTGAATAACGACAACAAAAAAGAAAAGACACCATTTGTGGCTAATAGTTTTTTTTTTTTTTAAACCAGGTACTTTGCGTGAAAAGTACTATTTAAATATAAATGTAACATTTACCTGCATTATGTTCCTCGGAATCCGAATCACTCTCGATAATTCTTAAACGCCGATAACTGCGGGTAGATTTGTCTTGTAATTTTCGAATTTTTTCTTCATAATGTTTGATTTGATCTTGTGCACTACGTTTCGGCAAAAGTAATCGTTGGATAAAATATATTTGAAATAGTAAAGTACTTTGAGTTTTTGAAGACGTCCAGTCGTCACCGTGCACGAAAAACGGAATGAGCTGCGAAAGGAATGTGAGCCCCTGGCAGGCCTACAGCAGTAGTAGGGATAAGGCACTCTGATTGGCTGAATCGTTTTAAATCAGTCGAGTGTCTTTTAAAACGTGCAGAAGTCACCTGTAGGTTAACGGGACTACGTGGTAAATATTAATTATATCTGAAAAATGAAGCGATGAAATATAATTAACCTGTTTCAGTAAATACACGACAAAAGGTTTTCCTTAACAATCCAGCTCATTAAAAAATCTAGTAAAGAAATAGTCATAGTATTAAAATAAATGAGTATTTTCACAAATAAGATACGCAGTAATAAAATTATTTTTTACCATTTTTAAACCAGAGGATCTGTTTCAGCAACTCGATAAAAGGTTATCCTTAGCAATCAACCTCATTGAAAAAACCTGTTAAGTGCGAGTTCGACTCAGGCACCGAAGGTTCCGTACAACGATTGTGTACCCATCCCGAATATCCCGATCCCATTAATCAAAGACAAACCCAAGACAAAAACAAAACATTTATTTGTAAACATAGGTTTTATTGATTTACTAGCTTTTGCCCGCGACTTCGTCTGCGTAGAAGTCATCCTCACTTTAGAATTGTTTGTTTTCCCATACATCTTTCACACTTCTTTACACCCCCTTAATAAATGATTACATTCAATACGACATGCTCTTTACCGCGCACGGCAAATTTTAATAGGAATCCTTTTTTAAAAACGAATCATCATCATCATCATATCAGCCGAAAGACGTCCACTGCTGGACATAAGCCTCCCCCAAAGAGTGGCACAATGATCGTTCCTTAATTCCTTTGCCATCCGCATTTAGCACCATCGTGGGAGGCCTACCCACGCTGCGCCTTCCGGTACGTAGTCGCCACTCGAGAACCTTTCCTCCCCAACGGCCAGGGGATCTACGTGCAACATGCCCCGCCAACTGCAGCGGTTCGGAGGGCTATGTCGGTTACTTTAGTTCTACTGCGGATGGCCTCATTTCTGATACGATCACGCAAAGATACTCCCAGCATAGCCATCTCCATTGCTCTTTGGGTGACGTTGAGCCTTCTTATGAGGCCCATAGTAAGCGACCACGTTTCAGTGCCATATGTCATCACTGGCAACACACACTGGTCAAAGACCCTCGTCTTGAGACACCGTTGTTTCGTTGTCCCGTAGCTTCCCGAACGCTGCCCAGCCGAGTTGGATTCGACGATTAACCCCTTTCTCGAAGTTGGACCTACCTAACTGGACAGTCTGTCCTAGGTATCATATATAATCATCTACAACTTCAAGTAAAAGTGTCCGATTGTAACGGGAGTTGGTGCTACGTGCTCGTGCTTTCAAAACGATTGATTAAGCTTATTTCAGAATATCAAATGTACCGATTCTAGACGAATAAAGCCCGTAAAATATTACATGTACAATGATAAAAGTCTCGCTACGCAGTTCTTCCGTAAAACGTCCCAAAAGAGCGGGTTCTTCATGTAAGTATGATGGCCGAAAGCCGGAAGCAGAGTGGCAAAACATGCAAGGCGGAAGGCTGAGTATTCACACAGAGCGGGCTTCTTATGTAAGGTTGAGGGCCGAAGACTTGAAACAGGGAGGCGTTACACGCGAGGCCGAGCTTCCCAACAGAGTAGATTCTTCATGTAAAGTTGATTATATAAGGTAAGGGCTGAAGGCTCGGAGCCGTGTGACACGCACGCGAGGCCGAAGGCCGAGCGTCCCAACAGAGCGGGCTCCTTATCTAGGGCCGAAGGTCTCAAGCAGAGTGGCAATGCACGCGAGGTCGAAGGCCGAGAGTCCCAACAGAGCGGGCTCCTTATGTAGGGCCGAAGGCCTGATGCAGAGGGGCAAGGCATGCGAGTCTAAAGGCAGATTATTCACACAGAGTGGGCTCCTCATGCCGATCATTCACACAGAGTGGCAATGCCTAGACATATAAACCGATAGAAAAACAGACACGAATTCTTAAAACTGTTGAAATGTGTTCTGTTTTGATGCCAAGGGCCCTCCAATCGCTCCATTGATTTATCCAATATCTTCAATGTACAGATTTTCGACCCTCTACAGCTGTATTATATGTATAAGGATAAGCATAGATCCAGGGGCCTTTCAGCTCGAAGTACGATTTTTTCTATGGAAATGTTATTTTAACTTGTTTGTACCAGATGTCACTTGGTGCTATCTCTATCGCACTTGCATATTGAAATGACAGGGATGCAGCGGTCGTGCGGTTAGTTCTTACTAAATACACAACGGCGCTACGATCTATGTGGAGTATTTCACTGGTATCTCTATCTCAGTATATATATTGTACTTTGTGCATAGATCTAAGGTGCTTCAACCGTCAATGTTGACGATTGGGCTGCCCAGCCCAAGTGATCTCTTATATCAAACAGTTTTTATGGTGTGAAGGGTAAACAATTACGTAAAAAATAACGTACGACAAAATAAATGATAAATGAAACAACTGTTGAAACAACACAGGAAGTGAGCAGTCCTCTTCGCTCCTCCTCACCTCACTAACTTTACCCAAACCAACCTCCAGCATAAACAAGCCGCAACGGCTACCTTGCGCAGAATGCTGGAGGTAAACAACAAGACCGTCGCCCTTATCCAGGAGCCGTGGATAAGGAAGGGCAGGATCTGCGGTCTCAACAACATCGGAGGTAAGATATTCCTCGACACCACCGTTACTAATCCACGCACTTGCATCTACGTACCCAAACTAATCAATGCAGTTTTAATGAATGAGTTCTGTTCCAGAGACTTGACTACGGTCAGGCTTCAGACCAACTGCCCTAGCATCCCAGAGGTCATCATTGCGTCTGCCTATCTGCCGGGCGACGCGGAAGTGCCAACGGTTGAGCTGGCAAATCTCATCAGACACTGCGAAAACAAGAAGCTTGAGCTGATCGTCTCGGCGGATGTAAACGCGCACCACCCTCTGTGGGGCGGCGGATCTCCCAATAGACGAGGTGAGGACTTTGTTGATTTTCTATTCTCCACCAATCTCAGGCTTATAAACAGGGGGTCTGAACCAACTTTTGTCACCTCCAGATTCCAAACTATAATAGACATCACACTCGCTACGGAAAGAGTATCGGACAAAATCTCCGACTGGCATGTGTCAAGCGACCTGTCATGCTCCGACCATAGATGGGTAAGATATAAACTAAACGTTGACTCCCTAAAACCAGAACTATGGCGCAACCCCAGACGGACAGACCGCGCTAAATATAGCAATTTGATATCTGTTAGTCCGGCTCTCACCAATATGCCCATGAGCTATGAGGAGCCAGCCGACATAGAGAGGCACGTGAATAACCTGACGGAAACGTTAATAAAGGCATTTAATGAAAGCTGTCCACTAACATCGCCCTCGACAAAAGCCACCAACCGCAACGGCTGGTGGGGACATGAACTCGAGAAGCTGCGACGCAAACTACGCAAACTGTTTAACAGAGCGAAAAACACAAGGAGGGCAACAGACTGGGACATTTAAACGAAGAAGACCAGAAGACCAGCGCTGTGGCATTGCTTGATGCCAGAGCATTATGCTGAGTGGTGTCCACTTGCGGCCTCTATAGCTCCACCACTATCTGATAGTGTTTTTTTCTTTTGTATTCTTGTTACAGCTTTAGTTCTATTTAAGTAGATTTAAGATTAAAGATTTTCTGTTAAGGTTTTGATGTGGTGTAATTTTGGCTTGCAATAAATTATTTTCTTTCTTTCTTTCTTTCTATTTACAAAACAACCCAAGCTCTGTACAAAAAACGTATCCGTGAAAGGAAACGAGAATTCTGGAGAACCTTCTGTACCAACATCGAAACCAACAGTCAGGCAGCCAGGGTAAAAAGCATTCTGTCCAGCGAACCGAACAGAAATCTAGGCTCCTTAAAAAAACCAGATAACAGCTACACAACCTCCTCCAGCGAAATGTGCGAGCTGTTACTAAATACACATTTCCCAGAATGCTCCGTCACGGAAAGCACTACGTGGGATGAGGAAGATCAACAGGGTTTTAACAATCCAACCGTTGAAGCCACCAACACTGCCCGTAGAATAGTAACTTTGGAAAAGGTGCTATGGGCAATCAACAGCTTCTCTTCATTTAAAGCGGCAGGCTTAGATGGCATCTTTCCAGGTATTCTACAATGGTGCAAATACACGATCGCTCCGCATCTAGTTAGAATCTACCGAGCATGCCTTGAGCACCGCTATGTTCCCTTAAAATGGAGAGAAGTCAAAGTGGTATTCATACCCAAACCAGGTAAGAGTGATTACACGCAGCCCAAAGCATACAGGCCAATAAGCCTTACTTCTTTCCTCCTGAAGACCCTAGAGAGACTGTGCGATCGGGATCTCAGAGACAGGGCACTGGCGCGAAATCCTCTACACCACCAACAACATGCCTATTGTGCAGGCAAATCAACGGAATCAGCGCTCCACAGTGTTATCTCGCCGATAGAAGACGCACTATCAACACAATCATCTGCTCTTGCAGCCTTCATAGATATCGAAGGGGCTTTTGACAAGACGCAATTTAACAGCACTAGCCACGCGCTGCTCAACCACGGCGCGGATCGGACCACAGCTGGGTGGATCGACTGCATGCTGAGGAACAGGGCAGTGCAAGTGACAGTGAATGGGACCACACGAGCCATTGTCTCCAGAGGCTGCCCACAGGGAGGCGTCATTTCACCGCTCCTATGGAACCTCGTAGTGGATGACCTTATCAGATCCCTAAACGAGGCTGGTTTCTACACTGTTGGCTATGCAGACGATGTAACAATCCTCGTAAGAGGAAAGTTTGAGAAGGTCCTATGCGAGCTTATGCAAGGGGCACTCAAAATCGTCGAACGATGGTGTTCTGAACATGGATTGTCAGTGAACCCATCAAAAACCGAATTAGTACTGTTCACAAAGAAGCGCACTCCAGACAACCTTAGCTTACCAAAACTTCAAGGCACTACACTAGCTCTTACAAAAGAGGTAAAATACCTAGGTGTAACCTTGGACGACAAACTGCTATGGAACAAACATCTAAGCAACAAACTGGAAAAGGCCTGTGTCATATTTTGGCAGTGTAAAAGGCTACTTGGGAGAACCTGGGGCCTACACCCCAAAATCACCATGTGGCTTTACACCGCAGTGATACGACCCATAATCACCTACGGCGCAGTAGTCTGGTGGCAGAGAACTAGACTAACCACGGCCAAAAATAAACTGCAGCAGTTCCAAAGACTAGCTTGTACAGCGGTGACTGGCTGCATGAAAACTACACCCACAGCAGCACTGGAGGTACTGCTGGGACTGCCGCCTCTTGATCTGTTTATCCAGCAGGAGGCAGCCTCGGCGGCCATCAGGCTAAAGTCACTTAACCTCTGGGGTGTAACAAACGGGACCCATACCGAAGTTCTTAAGGAAGCTGTCACCTACCAACCAATGATAGCCGCTCCTAATGACAAGGTGCCCAAACAACATATCTTCAACAAAAGCTATGCAATACAGCTAGTTGAAGAAAAATACGATCGGTCTGGAGCACAGGAACTGCGCATTTACACCGATGGCTCTAAAACAAAGACAGGATCGGGCGCAGGAGTGTACTCACCTGAGATAAACATTAACATATCAATAGCCTTAGGCGAATATAGTTCAATCTACCAATGTGAGTGCATCGCCATAACACAGGCTGCCAAGGCAGTAGCAAATCGGAGTATCAAAGATCAGAAGGTACGCATAGTGTCCGACAGCGCTGCAGTATTACAAGCCCTAGATAGCAACCTCATCCAGTCTGGGCTCATCCTAGAGTGCCACCAAGCCTTGGAGGTGATAGGGAAAACAAACACTGTCACCTTGCAATGGATAAAAGGGCACAGTGGCTCTCTAGGTAACGACGTAGCTGACGAGCTGGCCAGGAGAGGTTCTAGCCGGCCGGCGTTTGGCCCTAGCCCAATACTCCCGCTACCCTTTAACCAGCTAAGATCATGGCTACGTCGCAGAACATCTGAACAACACGCTGATCGATGGACAAATACCAGTACATGCAGACAATCCCGGGAGATAGTGCCACACCTGGAGGCACGATTTACCAGGCGTCTGCTCTCTCTTAACAGAGCGTCACTACGTATAATCGTAGGCACCATCACTGGACATTGCTCACTCAACAAACATTTATATGTTCTAGGTACGACCGACAGCCCCCTATGCAGGGGATGCCTGTCGGCCGATGAAACAGCTCCCCACGTCATCCTGGAATGCGAAGGTGTAGCTACACAACGGACTCAAATCCTCAACGCACCGAGGTCACTCCGCGAAGCCTGTGGTGACACCAGGAGGATCCTGCGCTTCTGGGCGGAGTTAGGCTGGCTAGATCCCTAGCCGGCGATCACGTCACGCACAATGGTCCGACTCTCACGGACTAAGTGCGGAAAAAGGAGTCCATAACCATAACCATACCATAACCATACAACTGTTTTTGAATTTAAGCACATATGAATAAAAACAATGCCAAAGTATCGCAAATGCATTTTGATGTACACGCAAAGTAGAACTTATTGCGAAAAGGTTGCGCTCAAAAATAGCGTCAACAATCAGAAGGAATTATGATATTTCGGCTTTGACATATCGAAACGTCAGTTTGTTTACAATACGTCAAATTCTGCTATGGCTTAAGTTACATTTATTGACACGCCGTTATACTCCCAATTGGCTGAAACTTAAAGCTTAGAATGACGTATGAGGATTTAAATCACCAGTTTCATAGACCATATTTGCACCCCCGATTTCATCCCTTTGAGGGTGATTATCGGGAGAAAAAGTATACTATAAGTGAATCCAGATTATGTACTGTTTAGTATACAAAAAATCTTCTTGATCTGTTCAGCCGTTTTTGAGTGATTGAATAACAAACATCCAAACATCTAAACTTTCGCATTTATAATATTAGTGGGAAAACAAAGTTATATATGTAGTTTTTGAATCTAGAAAACGGGACTGAAGTTTGGGTTTAGAGTCACAGTTATGGAATAAATCATAATAGTGTTCAAAATTTGAAGAGACCGTGGTGGCTGGCGCGCACATTGGGCAGCGCTGCAAGCAGCGCTTGCGTTTACTTTTTTTTTCAGTTTCTATCTTAAGATTTTACAAATTTTGAATAAGGATGTTTTTTCTTTGTCATCAAGTATATTCTTACCAATTTTCATACCTGTAACTCATGGATTATAGGAGTCCCCATACAAAGTTCAATCCCTCTTTTTACCCCTTTTAACCCAAATTTGCACAATTTTTGTAGCCTAAAACCTGACCGGGTGTTTACTCGACAGATTAGTAAAGTTTTCATCAAAATCCGTTCATCCATTTTCACGTGATGCGCGTTCATATAAACAGACAAACAGACAAAAATTCTAAAAACTGTTGGAACGTGTTCTTTTATCGATTCTAAGTATCCCCAGCCAACTTTTTTTCGAATATCTTCCATGTACAGACTTTCGACCCTCTTCAGCTTTATTATATGTATAGGTATAATATAGATAGATATGTCCATACCAAAGTGCAGCTTTCTAGCACTAACAATCACAGAGCAAAGCCTCGGACAGACAGACAGACAGACCGGCGGACATTTATTTATTTGGCTCACCAACAATTGTTTACACCGTAAATTACATATATAGCTTGCAATAACAGTTTTATGCTAAATGTAACAATCACTGACAGGTGAACACCACATGCATTTTACAAAAAAGGCAGTGAAAAAAACTAAAATTTAAAAGTTACAAAAATGCTTCTTCAAAACACCCATAATTTAAGCGCTCCGTTCAAAACAATAATAAGGGTTTATATTACGTTAGACTCTTGCATTAAAGTTTTAAAATGAGTAACAAAAAGAAAGTGTAACAATTATGTACCTCTAACAGTTAAAGTGCATAATAAGCTGAAAACTAAACTGAACCGAACAGGCAATTGCGAACAGTTTTCTTAAATCTAACTATTGGGTCAAAGTGTATATCCGCTTCATGACAGCATGCATTCAAAATTTTGCATAATCTCGGGATAGGTGAGTTGCTGCCGAAAACGGTGCGTCTGAGCGGAGGACAGAGCGGAGTAATGGGGTTGCGGGGCATTCGGGACGGAGCTCGGAAACAAAATTGTTCCAGTAATTGCGGACAATCAATTTTATTCCTAACCAGCTTATATAGAAACATCGCGTCCGCTATCGTTCTACGTAGCTCCAATGACTCTATCCCAAAGTACTTTAATCGCTTGTTATAAGAGGCTGTTTTTTTGGCTATGTCAGCTGAAAAAGAAAGATGTTGCAGGAACCGCTTCTGCACTCGCTCAATACGCAATGAATGAGTGGAGTAGTGTGGACGCCACACTACACTACAGTATTCTGTGATACTTCGCACAAAACTGTTGTAAAGAAGTATTTTGGTTTTACTCCGTCGAAATGTTTTTGTATTTCTTATGACAAATCCCAGCATCCTGGATGATCTCTTAACAACACTTTCGATATGAGGCACAAAAGTGAGTTTATGGTCAAAGACTACGCCTAAATCTCGTACTGTGTCAACCTCACCAATTGGGACATTTCCGATGAAATATTTAGAATTTACCATCATATGTTTTCTAGAAAATTTTATATATGCACATTTATTGGCGTTCAGGACCATTTCATTCTTACTGCACCACTCTGTGAGTTTATTAAGATCACTCTGTAACAATTGTACGTCTTTATCAGAAGCCACTATACGGTGTAACAGAACGACATCCCTCAGTCTGTGAAAACCGATGAAAGCTTGTAAGCTTCGGGAAATTCGGGAAAGCTTATTTATTTTCTTGAATTTTCATTATCGATGAAGGTTTTCATGGTAAAAGTTAATGGGCTTTAAATTAAGTTTTAATAGGTTCGATTATTTACTATTTCTTCATAATATCTTCCAAGTTTTTTTATTTTATTTCAGAATAGTATTATCAATATAATTATTAGAACAGCTTTAACAAAGTTTTGTTAGTGTTTATTTAGGCCAGGCAGGGCCATCTAGCGACAAGTTGCTTAACTGACAAGAGATAATAATCCAACCGTGTCACAGATACGTCATTTGGTAGGTCCAGTAGCGATATCTGTAGCCATCTGAATTTATACGGATAGTTGTGAGGACATCATTCACAGCGCTAAAGTTGAAGTAAAAATTACCTCGCGTTAGGCTAACCAGTGTAGGTCTGACCTCCGACTACGAGTTGTTAGTACGGGTCTCGGTGTCAAGATATACTAGGCGTTAGCTGTGAGTCTCGCTGATGGAAGTTATTAATTGAATAGCAATAGCTGCCGAGCCGGCTTGAGCGGGTAGATTCGCGCCTGACTTTATGATTACCCAGCTAAAATGAAATTTATGAAAAGTAAGCAATTGCTTCTGCATAGGTGACTTTTTATTTTAGTGAGGTTTTAAAAGGAATAGCGAGAGTGGAGGTGTCTGGTGTCGAGTAGGAGAACTTGCGAGTTTTGTCAACCAATAGTATTTCAGATTTAGGTTGAAAACCAATGAGAATCGTTCCCTCCAAATTTACGGAAAAACATAGTGATCGCGTGATATTGGTAGCGTTGATGATCGGATGAGGGGGGTATATAAGGAGATTCACAACGTTTTTTAGGGGACTTTTTGCCTTCACCAGAGCAACGAGAAACAGTAGTCTTGGTGCTTCAGGAGTATCATTGTGAGTCGTTTAAAGTGTAGTGTCTAGGCTAGGGATTCTTGTAGGGTTTTCATTATGGTAGGATATTTAGGATGTGTGTGAATAATCCTTTCTGTTCACAGGGATTTCTTTGTCAGCGAATGTCTTAAAACCTCGTATAGCAAATATTAGTGATATATTAGTGTTCCGTTATTTGACTAGAGAAACCACAATCGTAAGTTCGTTTTCCTTTCTTAATTTTGTTTTACTGAAGTGAGACGTTATGAAGGTATTGCTTATCCAAGAATCAAACCATATTTCTCGTAACGGAGCAAGTCCGGAGAGTCAAATGGTTACCTATACATATTTATCTCGCTAGGGTACCCCCTAGATTTAGGTATGTATGGTGATTCGGGATTAGCATAGCCTCGTAATTTTAAATTGTTAATTTCTGACGTGCTTTATCAATAATCGAACCATATTTGTCGATACGGACGAGTCCGGAGACTATATGTGGTTAATTATATATATTTACCTGGCCAGATAACTCTCTGGTGGAAGATATGTATGAGGATTCGATAAAGCATATCACATTCCCGTAAACGGATGATAATAGAATTGCAGTTTATCACTTTCTCCATTAGAGATGCATTCTATTCTATCGAGTGTCGTATTGCCTTATTTAACGACTGCGTTATCTATATATTTGCTATATGAGAGGTACATCGGCTGCGTTTGATTACTACCTGATTTAATAAATAAACTGTCTTTTATTCGACCTACAATTATTGTGCATGCTAATTATTTACCAAATTATGGTGGCGGATTTTGTGTGTACTATTTCATTTATTGAGATGCGTAGGTGCTATTCATACGAGCTGGTTATTAATACCGAATTTTATACTTTTAACTATTATGCCTTGATCATATATCATAAATTATTTATACTGTTTATACAATGACGGTAGCAAATAGGCTTACGTCTTGCTTGATGGTAAGCAGACACGGTTACATGTATGTGCTTGCGATTCCAGAGGAATCACGGGCGCGTTACAGACTCTTTACTGACTTGAGGATTGTAGGATATCTTTATAGGATAGAATTATAATAATGTGTGTGTAATGTTCATGTTGATTATAGTATCGGATCAGTGTTATTTTAATGTTACGAAATTTATTAATGTTTTGATGTGTTTTGGGCGTATCATATTATAATGTTATATTATACGTAGCGCCTGATTTACATTTCGTGATATACTTACAGTGTGGTTATGCGTTTCATATTGAATTAATATCTCCTTTAAAATATTTGGGTGATTTATGTGTCTAGTCGTATTTTGTTTCTATAACCTTGCCTGAACTTTATTACAATTTATAAATTATACACTATAAATATAACTAATAATATCCAACGCATTCATTACGGATTCTTGAATAGGTTTTGTATATTTTCATAGGTTTTGCGGTTAACATTGGTTTTGCATTATTAGTGAAGGGTACTGGTTGTGTTAATGTAGGTAGTTAAATAAGTAGGGTTCAATTAGTGTTTAACATTCAATTGATTATTACATCTAGTAGATTTCTATGCCATAGTTCGGACGTTTGGGAGGTTTTGCGAAATCAAACCTTTTTAAGAGAAGGATAGCGTGCCAGCCACATCACTGATACTCAGAAGATACCATGTGGATAATCGATGACCAGATCCAGGCCACCATCAATCTACTGCTGTGCCCTGACAATGTGACATCCGCCAAGCACCCACCAAACGCTATATCCAACTGCGTTCCTGCACACATTACCATATGTTTACTTGAAGTTTCCGGCGCTGCGAACAACAGTCTACCAATGAAGACCATCGCGAACTACATCTGTGCCATGATGACCTGCCATACCTCCAATGCTCAATCTGTGAGGGAGTTCCTGAACACCATACCATTCTATCTCTGGGTTATCCCCTACAACCCTGAGTGGGAATCAACGGCTTTCCTTACCACTGCCAGAAGACGATCACGTAGATGTGCTGCAACATCGACCAGCACAGACAGCCTTGACCAACCGGCTTCACCAACTGCAAATGGGAATTGTTCCGGCATGACGGCTTTGAAGAATACGGCTGTACACGCACAGATGAAGAGATCCTTGGATGGTTTTCTAAGTTTCGCAAAACTTTCTGACTGCGTGAGCTATGGTACTTATTTATATTCTCTTGTGATTTAAATGACATAAATGATATCTTTATAGCAAGCCGAAATGATGTCGTTGCGTTGGGTGGTATGATTTTCTTAATCACTGAAACCAATTAATTGTGTGAGCTATGGTACCTAATTATATTCTATTACGATTTAAATGGCATAAATGATGTGATCTTTATAGCAAGCCAAAATGTTGTCGTTGCGTTGTGTGATCAGATTTTATTACTTACTTACAGCACAATTTCTTGTGCGATCTTGGTTTATTTACCTTTTGATGGAACTTTGTTTCCGATTGCAAATCTGTCTACTACGTAATTAATATTACGTCAATATCTTCATAATTATTCTGATGTTATTACTCAATCTATGATACTTATTTATGTTTTCAGGCGATTTAAATATCATAATTAATGTTGTTTTTACAACAGGCCTAAACCATATTTCACGTACGACAAATGTCTTGAGTGATCTTGACTTATTTACCTTGATGGAATTTGATTTCCAATTACAGCATAGTCTGTCATTTACGTAACTCTTATTTCGTCAATATTGTCATCGTTATGACGTCACCCTATACGTATATACATATCTATACTTACTCGTGTTACGGGTAGATACTGTTCTAGTATTCTACATCTATTTAACAACTGACATATTTTACTAACAATTGTATTGTTGGAACTGGCCGAAATGGATTTTATCTGTGGCTATTTCTAGCAATGAGATAACGTCACAGCCTGGACTGCCAATCGTTTGATATGATTATGTGTGGTTTGTTCCAGTCTATGACGAGAGGTTTTGGTTGTACATGTAGTACCCAAATATACCTAATAATAACTATTTTGCTAAAGAACGGTTTTCCTCCAGATCGATGAAATACGGTCATCATTGGGTGTTAGGGACGGTCTTTACAGATTCTTAACGACAGGCTTTCTTCTTTGGACTGAATCCACGGGACGGGCTTTGAAAAGGGCTGCTGACCCGGTTAGGTGCCGGATTCTATTACTGCTTGTCGGAATCTTTGATTCATACAAGACACTATAGATCCGTACGGACGAGAAATCTGTATTGCCGTTTGCTGAAACTGATCATTAAAGACCCCAATATATATGTACCCTTATATACTCTACTATATGGGCGAGATGGGATGTGAAAGTTCAATGGCGATACAGGTTATTGAAGACTCGAGCAAAACTCCTTGCTGTCGTGAGAACGCTGGTCAATGCTGAGGTCTTGCGGTTGCATAACTCAGTAGTGATACTTAGCTTATGGGATGACTGTATGATTCGATTTGGACGCTAAACCTGAATAGTAAAAGCTTTGTTTTGTTTGCACAATATTTGGGTACGAGGTAATCGATTGATCATCATCATATGATCTGATTGACGTCCCCTGCTGGACGTAGGCCTCCTTCGTAGAGTGCCACTATAATATATTTATATTTCAGCTGATCTGTGGATCATAGTAGTATATACTACTTATGCTTTATGCATTTATTCCAACTGGCTTCTAAGTTAGATCACAGTTGTTTACTTTACCTATGCTTTTATGCATTATAAAATGGCTGGTCTCATAATATTATGGGCTACGCTCTTATTATTACCATGTACATGTTCATTCATCAGGCGCTATTGTCACATAACTCGCATAGTCTCGGTCATGTGCCTTGTGCCTGTACCACCTGCGAGGATACCCTGATTGCTCGTGTTAGGTGTTAGGTAGGGACATATCCAAGCGACTAGCTTGAGGCTCAGGTTCCTTCGCGAGACTTCTGCCTCGACATAGTTGCCTCATCATGTCCAGAAATGGCTTGGTGGTTTATATGACTTATGCATGGTACTTTTATGAGAACTGTGGCTTTATGGTTGCGTGCAATCAGCTATTTTATATTTACAATGTTCTCATATCTTTTAGATTGAGATTTACGCCATATTTGGTAAGAAGCCAGACTTTACCTGTTATATTCTATTTTGTAGGAAACATTAATGCTATCTTGACATATCAGGAATTTACCTACGTTTATCTGCTACCACGTTTAACTATATATGCTACAATAACTTATTTTGCTCCATTAACTATTTTCTACCATTTTTTCTAAACACTTAATCTTCTAGGTACTACATGACTACTTCGGATCATTTATACTTGCCTTCATTTAATTCCAAGCAATTTTTTTAAGCCTTTACTGATCACACAGCCAACGACGGTATTTAAATAGTAGGCTAGATTCTACACTTGTTCTGGTTCATATAGCATTGTTAATAATTTAGAAATACTTCTTTAGAGTGTTGTTTTATTGCTTTTATTATTCTCATGATAATGTTTTAATCTCTAGTATGTTTGTTATAGGTTTCCTAATATTGTGTTCATGGTTAGTAATTGATTATTCATAGGGTATTATAGGATATTGTTGTTATTCGTTTAGGCAAGCTTATCCTAATTTTAGGTTATGTTGTAATATTGTTTAAACATTGTCCAATTCTCAATTGTTTATACATTTCTCACACCTCAGTGAACTATGGTTACTACGTTTTATAACAAGGTCTTAAATATGTCACTAGATGATCATGCCATTAATCTTTCAATTATTTAGCTGTTGATTTACTTAAAACTGTAGTATGTTTAGTATTTCTTATGATATTGTAATTAACAAGTTATTTAAATTACTTATTGTATTAGCTTTATGGCAACAAGGGTTTTTGTGTGTCCGCTTGTTTTCCCTTGTCTAGGTTGGCCTAGTAATCAAGCGGATGTCTAATAAAGTTCTCCCCGGACTTTATTAGATTCGAGATTAGAGTAAATTCATTCTTATTAAATAAATGTTTTGTTTGTTTATTTCTCTCTCTCAACTTTTTGTTTGATTTATTTTCTTTCCCTATAGTAGGAACCCTATCATTTAGATCTGAGAAACTTTAATAAAAGCTTTAGAACTTCAGTAGGTATTAGCAACTTGAGGAAAATCATGGTTTTCAGATTTTCTGGTAAAGTAAGTATAAAGCTTTAGGTATACTTTAGGAACTTTAGGGAAATTTTAGTTAGGCTTTCTTTGGATAGACTTTTCCTTTGTTTTTCCATAAGTTTTCATTAATTTCCTCCCTTAGGGGTTGTTACAACGGACAAACTTTAGATCGTCGGCATACATAAAAATTTTTTAATAACGTAAACAGTCCGGAATGTCGTTAACAAAAATATTAAACAGAACTGGGCCCAAATGCGACCCCTGTGGAACACCTGATGTTATGATATGGGACGAGGATTTAAAACCGTTGACCACTACAAAAAAAATTCTATCTGATAAGTATGAGTCAAACCATTGCAACAAAGAATCAAACCCATATGCCGATAATTTACATAACAAAATCTTGTGAGAAACCCTATCAAATGCTTTGCTGAAGTCTGTGTATATGACATCTGCCTGACTGCCACTGTCAATTGCTTTAGACAAGACCTCAGCAAAGGTGACTAGATTAGTGGATGTAGATCTCGCACTCACAAAACCGTGCTGGAAGTTAGATAAGTAATATCTTAGATGTCTCTGAACATATGGACAGACAAGAGATTCAAAAATCTTTGCAAAGGACGACAGTATCGCTATAGGTCTATAATTTGAGACTGTATTATTATCTCCAGACTTGTACACAGGAACAATTTTTGCAGTTTTCCATTGTGATGGAAACACTCCACTTGATAGGGATTTATTATAGATTATACTCAATGGCCGAACTAACTCTGAAGCGCATGCGAAGATGAAAAATG
Organism: Notocelia uddmanniana; assembly: GCA_905163555.1. Taxonomy (NCBI): domain Eukaryota; kingdom Metazoa; phylum Arthropoda; class Insecta; order Lepidoptera; family Tortricidae; genus Notocelia; species Notocelia uddmanniana. Next base: position 12,216,041 of record LR991059.1, on the reverse strand, counting down.
GAGGGATTCCATCTGGTCCCGCTCCCTTTTGGCGATCTAAGTTTTTTAATTTAGTAATCAAAGATGTATCATCAATAAAAGGGAGCACTAGAGATAGGCTATTGTAATTGTAAGTAACATTTCTCAAATGACTCGAATCATACACACTCTGTCCGCTACTGTCTCTGACATAGACTGTGGAAAAATATTGGGCGAACAATTCACATACTTCCGTACTACAGGATGTCGTATTTGTACCATCAGTCATAGACAACGGGTATACACCTGACCCACCACGCTTGGCTTTTATATGAGTCCAAAACATTTTAGGGTTTTCATTTAGACCATTCTCGATTTTATTTAAGTAATCATTACATCTAGAGACTGTTAATTTTTTTAAGCGTTTACTAATTAATTTAAATTCTAATATATCTAAAGGATTGTTGTATTTTTTTAGTCGGTTTCTGATTTTATTTTTTTCATTACAAATCTTTCTTAATTTATAGTCAAACCAAGGCGGGAATTTTTTCTTTTTAAGTTTTGTTAGAGGTATATGTTGCTTAATTACTTTATTTAAAATATCGTAGAAAACCTCTAGCATATCACACACATTGAGACCATCGAGAAGTTTATTCCAGTCGTACGCTTCTAGGTCTTTTCGTAACAATTCATAGTTACCTTTATAAAAGTTAGGTCTCTCTGATCCAGTATTGTATGGTAACCTCGGTTGTTTAACAAACTCTATAGTTATATCTAAAGGTGGATGGTATTTATCAATGACACTCAAAGAATTTATGCTCTTTGCAACACGGCACTTAGATAAGGTTGACAATACGAGATCAAGCATACGACCAGAACAATTTATTATATTATTAAACTGTTTTTTTTTTTTTTTTTTTCGATTGCATCATGTTTATTTGTCTCTTACAATAAGTAATTGTGTATTGTCTAATTTCAGTACATGTCAAGTTTAAAGTTTTTAGTCAAATAGCCCGCCCCGTGTCATTCCGGGTGCAAAGGTGCCCATCACGCTGGCCGCATTACCGCGTTGAATCGCAATAGACAACCTTTGCAACAGGAATGACCCGGAACGGGGGTCATGACCTCTCTCTCGCAAACAGCGCCCGACCTCCATCAAAAAAGTTCTGGCCTCTGAGCACCAACAACCCATAGTCTCCACCGCAAGCGGGACAAATATATAATTTGCCAAAGCCGAGTATTTGTCCCGTTTTCTGCAAGCAGCTGCCTCGGCAGCAGCTCCCGCAGCGCCGACGGTGCGACCAAGGTGCGAGGCAGCAAAAGTGCTCACGCAAGTGGCGTCCCACAGCAGGCACTTACCCTTCTGCCATGGCACCAAAGTCAAACCATCAGGCCTCTTGCCATCAGTCCGGCTTAGGCCTGAAGGCTCAAGCACGCAAGGCACATTGGCCGAGACTAACGCTCTCCGAACAATGTCGTTTAGAGCGTGGTGACGCGAAAATCTTCCCGCACAACGGCAGCAACTCAAAGCGTGGTGCCCGCTGCTCTCCACCATGGCGCCGCAGATGCATAAATGAGGCTCGCAAACATCGCAGCCCAGGCGGAGAGCAACCGCCACCCGCATCGATTCGTCGTCGAGCAAAGTGCCCAAGTGTGGAGAAGGAAGCGCGTGTAGCCATGCCCCAGATTCTGGCATTGACACTGCCCTCAGTCTCGCTCTGTCCACCCCCTGCGCACCCTCCACAATACGATCCACTGCACGTCTCACCCCCACGTCGTCCCAGGAACGCTGGCGATCTGGATTTTCTGGTCTGGTCGCACTCGGATTAAGAGCCGCCCAAGCATTCCAAGCATCAGACGCGTACGGTATGGTTACCTTGTCACCTTCTAAAGAAAGTATATTAGTCACAAGGCCCAAAACCCCACACGCTGAAGCCAAGAAAGCCGGAAGACTGATATCCCGTGCACGCCGTATTCCTAATCCGCCGCTTCGAATGGGAAGAGACGCCAGTTCCCACTGATGGTCCGAACTGAGGGAAACGTTCAGTATTGACTCCATTGTCTCCTTCAATACCCTATCGAAAGAGTCAACCTCGGCAGGGTGCAACCACGCTGGTACAGTGCGCAAAAGGTACGTGAGCTTGGGAGCTGCGAAACAAAACCGAAGCAATGTGAGGGCAACGTGAGCCGAAAGATCTTTAAGTCTGGCCCTCGCCGCTAGGAGAAGATGCCTTCTTAAGTCAAACGCATCATGAATGGCCGCCGGAAAAATAGGAGACCCCAGAATGTTAAACGTTTGATCCGATAACACTCTGAGGCCGGGAAGTAAATCCCTAAAAGATGAAACGGTGGGGCTAACATGGGCACTGCAAGGGAAGACTTCGCACTTGGCACTGTTAACTTCCAGACCCAGTTCCCTGAAGCGTGGGAGAAGCGTGGTGAGGTCCTTCATCACTACCTCTGGCTTTCCCCCGAGGGTGCCATCATCCAGATACCAAACATTCAAAGGGGACTGCAGTTCTGATATGACTCTCTGAATGGCCAGACTAAAAACCAAAGGGCCAAGTGGGTCGCCCTGCTGCGCGCCAACCTGAGAAAGTATGAGAGATTCATTGTAGAAGAGGTATGATGGCGAAGAGTAAATCTGGAAGAGGAAAGGATAAAGAGAAGGCACCTTCTCCCTAACTTCACGCAACAAAACATCCCGTTCAATGGAGTTAAACGCATTTTTGAGATCCAGTTTAATGATGACAGAATCTGCGTGGTCAGGGTCTAAAGAAAAGGCCCGTGTTGCGTGAATAGCAGCCTCGCAGCCCAATCTCGTACCAAAACCCAACTGACAAGGTCGCAGATAGGCGGCCATTTCCCCCCTCACTGCGCAGCATCCCAATTTAGCGGTCAAGCGACGAAACACGCTACCGACAGCAATCGGTCTCAAACCCCCATCCTTTTTTGATAGAGCGCACAAGGAGACTCCATACATGTATGGGCATACATCAGGATTTATTTTACCGCTGAGTAGGAAGTTGCAAAGTTTAGTGAGACAACCGAGTAAGCGAGTTCCGCTATCACCGGCCGATGCAGACGTCAGTTCTTTTAAGTGGACACGCCGGATTCCATCTAACCCAGCCGCAGAGCTGCTGTTAAAGGACGTAATTGACTTGACAACGTGTTCTACCTCTGCACTATAGGAAGGGATGGATATGTCCGGCTCCAGTGGAACTTCTAATAGCCGTGACGGGGGCGGATGCTTCGACTGTAGGGTGGCAAGCGTCTCCGGACTCGGTAGCGCCACTCCGTCATCCGACACAAGCACCCGGACCGCCCCTCTCAGATCACCGTCGAAAACCTTGGATTCTATTGTCCTAACGACTGACGGCGCTCGAGGAGCCGCAACCTCTGTTCCCCCCAAACGTAATGGGACATCGATACTCGCTGAGGCGACATTGCTTTTTACTTTGGCAGTAAGATTATATTAAACTGTTTGAATTTATTTACATTAACAAAGTCCAAAAGAATTTCGCCAATATAAGATGGGACGTAATTACTGTTAGTATCGTTAACTAGGTTCCAATCTATCATTCCTAGGTTAAAATCTCCCATTATACATGTTTCATAGTTAATTTGTTCAAGGACGGCATTGTAGTGGTCTACAAGAGTGACAAGACCAGAACGTAAAACGGGCGGCGGGAGGTACAATGCACAGAAAGCAAGTCGACGCTTAGAGCCGTTTGGCGAAATGTCTATTATGACCCATAGATCTTCAAAATTACTTTCCCAGTCAGTAATGCGATGCGAGATTATATTTTTTTGTACGGCGATAAGAACCCCGCCACCCTCCCTACCCCTTTGAGAGCTTACCTGTTCTCTATCCCTCCGATAGACCACGTACCTCTCGTCGAACAATTCGCTGTTAAGTACTGAACTGTTTAGCCAGGTCTCCGTCAATACAATGACATCATAGTTATTTATAATAAGGTTACAATAAAAATCGTTCGTTTTAGTGCGTAAGCCGCGAATATTTTGGTAATATAGTTTAAGCTCGAATTTTAATTAAGTATCTTACTATTACATGCGACACGATGAATATAATGAAATAATTAATTATACTATTTTATTTAAACTGTCTAAATTTTTAATGTAGATATACTCCGAATCTTCAGTTTTTCTAGCATAAAAGAATGAAAATGGCGAAACTATAAGGGTTCCTAGTTGACTAAGGAACCCTAAAAACGTAGAAAAGAACCCTAAAAAATTAAACGTCTCAAAACTGGCGTGTACCTAATAAAAAAATTAAACGTCTCAAAACTGGCGTGTACCTAATGATAGTGGAGGCGTTTCGATATGGCCGGCCCCGTATAGAGTAATATTTCAATATTTAGAACGTGCGTTGGCTGCCAGCCGATTATTACGAGTACACATGGACATGGTGTAATCGCAATCGTTGCTTCCTGAGGGAGTTAGCGCTAGGATTCGCTCATTACCGCCTAATGTAAGCTTTTCCCAAGCGCTTCAACACCATATTGCTATTACAAAATGTGCAGGCGTTCATATTTGCAACCATCATAATCATAACACTGACCCGACCTAGTTACTTATACTCGTAGGTAAAAAAACTTAAGAAAAGGACCCGTTGTATGTAGTGTTACACATTTTAAATATGTAATGTCTATTCGAACACGTCAAACGTAACTACATACAACAGGTCCTTTTCTTAAGTTTTTTACCTATACTTGCATTCTTTTATGAAAATATTGCAATTATAAAATAGTAATAACGCAAAAAATATTTTTTTTTCAGAATTTTCTTTCTTTTATCATTTACAAAGAGGATTTATGTTTAAGTTCTTTGGCGGTGTTAGAATGGTATAAAAATAAATTGTAACAACATCCAACTATAATATATTTTAATTTTGACACTGTTGCATTTTGATTTCATCCATGAAACTAATATGACTGACAGAACGTTAAATAAGGCTTTTTTAGAAATGACATTTAGAGTGGTCACTCCTTCAGGAATGTTTTTTTTTCTTTCAGGACATATATACTATTTAATTATCCCGACTGAAAAAACGATAGTATGTTAATCGGTAATAGTTTTAGAGAAAAGTCATATTTCATGAATTCGGATTTTATTTTTTGCCAGCTGAACCACTATATATTTATTATGCATATTTCAACAAAACTTGGCACGATAGTACAACTAGATGTAAGTAACTATAGAAAAAAAAAACAGCTCTTAATCATTACGGGTATTTTATCTTCCCGTATCCTGTTACGGCCTTTCGTTTATACTTAGTAGGTATGTGTATTTCTGAGTTAGACGAACATTAAATATAACAAGCCCCGATTTAAGTTACGCGGTATGAAAATATGCAGCAAATTCCGTCGAAGAAAGCCACGCCTTTGTATCCTAACTCTAAGCAAATCTTAAAGCACCTGTAATATTTGAAATTCAATTATAGCGAAAATTATTTTATTAGAGAATCTCACGTAATCCCACGCCACTGTTACATTAATTATCGTGTTCCCTTTTATGAATATTCAAATCTGAAACCTTAAGAGCGTCTTTTGGTACGTCGAAATACTTTCTTCTGCCTTTCCCATGAATATGGCCACTTTTGCATTTGGCAGTGCGGACTCGGTATGGAATCTGTTAACTTAGCTGTCAGTGCCAGTCAAGTCCGTACGAATTCTCAATAAACTGCACGCCTAAACTTTATATTCAGTGAGTGCTTCTTGATTGGTGCCGGATACACCCCGCACGCCCGGTACGCATGCAGCACTGCAGTCGCACTGCATTATTATACTGCTGCGTAAATATAGTACTGACAGTAAGTATACTGACAAGTAAAGGAATTCGAGCGACATAAGTATGAGTAAACTGTGGGTAAATTACAAATTACTGCACCGTAAGGATACCGTCCCGCAAACGGTACGTATTTTAGTAGTCTTGAGTGTTGTAAGTACCTGTTTTAAGTTTAAGTTATTTATATTTATTCTTATCACGAGGATGCCATTCAGCACGAATGGAAAATTGACAACTTGAAATTTTAAGTTGAATCGGAAAAATGAGTATGTGGAAATCCCCGACATGGAAAATTTTCCATCCCGAATAATGTACAATTAGATTCGTCGAAAGTAATACGTCCATTTCGAATATTAAACAATCAAAAATATGAACAATGCAAAATACGTCATTATATGAGTTATGTACAAAACCAAACAAATGAAATGTACAAATTTATTTGGCAGTGTTACAGCAGGTCTTCAAAATTACGTTTCCAGAATAACCATCTTTCCTCATCAGTAGGTTGCCAACAAGGCGACCCTCTCGGGCCAGCACTTTTCAGCCTTGCAATCCACCCCATCATCTCGAAGTTGAATTCCAAATTTAATGTTTGGTATTTGGATGACGGCGCGCTTGGAGGCAGCACAAGCGAAGTTCTGGACGATCTCAAACTTCTAATTGATTATTTTCGTTATATCGGGCTAGAGCTAAACTTTTCCAAATGCGAACTTTTCTTCACTGACTCTTGCAAAGACAAAGAACTCACGCTTTCAAAATTTCGTTCTCTTGCACCCAATATAAAAATTATCGAAAAATGCTCACTAAACCTCCTATGGGCACCCGTTTTAGATGAATCCTTTTCAAATTTCTTGGACAGTAAAATTAAAAACATTCATGAAGTTTTAAACAAGCTAATAAATCTGAACGCACATGTGGCTTTTAAGATCATGCAATACTGTCTTTTCGTACCCAAATTTATTTACGTACTAAGATGTAGCCATTTTTGGAAATTCCCCAACCTTTTGGAAAAAATTGATCACATCATTCAATCATTTCTAATTTCCATTACAAATATACATTTTGACGAGCGCTCATGGACCCAAGCTACCCTGCCTATACGACATGGTGGCCTGGGTATCAGAAAAATGTCCAGTGTTTCGCTCCCCGCATTTATATCCTCGGCACATAGTTCACATGCCCTGATAACAAAAATTCTAAAGTCCAACCAAATTACTATACCTTTTTTTAACTGAGGGCAGAAATGCGTGGACCCAGGCTTGCCCAAACGCGGACCTGCCCGGAAACCCCAATTCTCAGCGGCAATGGGACGACCCGCTCTGTAGGTTGGTACGGGATACCCTTTACCAAACGGCAACCAACCCTTCAGAGCGAGCTCGACTTCTTGCTAGCAGTGAGTGGGAATCCGGACAGTGGCTGCAAGCACTGCCGTCTCCTCAAGTTGGAACCTTTTTGGACAACACAACTTTTCGCATTTCTGTCGCTCTCCGCTTGGGTGCGACATGCGTTGCCCCACATCTCTGGCGGTGCGGTGACCCGGTCGATCAGCTCGGCCACCACGGTTTATCCTGCAGCAGAAGCGCAGGGCGCGCTTCTCGTCATGCCAGTCTTAATGACGTCATCCGTCGGGCACTTGCTAGCGCTGGCGCACCAGCTATTCTAGAGCCGACTGGACTTGCTCGCGACGACGGCAAGAGGCCCGACGGCATGACCCTTGTGCCCTGGAGGCTGGGACGGCCCCTTGTCTGGGACGCAACCTGTGCGGACACCCTGGCTCTATCTCATCTCCACGGCACCGCTACCAAGGCTGGCTCTGCTGCCAATTCGGCCGAGCTTCTCAAGCGGCGCAAATACGCAGCTCTAAATAACCACCTTTTCGAGCCGTTTGGGGTCGAGACCCTGGGGCCCTGGGGTGAGAGTGCATTCAGAATCTTTTCTGAATGCGCTAAGCGTTTAGTAGACGTAACGCGTGACCAGAGGGCTGGTTCATATCTGGCACAGCGGCTCAGCGTTGCCATACAGCGTGGCAACGCTGCCAGCGTTCTAGGCACGCTCCCGGCAGGAGTTGAATTAAGAGAAATCTTTTATGTATAATTTAGATTTATGTTAGATTTTAAATTTAAAGTTTAGCATTAGTTTTTATTTATAGATATATTAAATTAAGCATTATATCATAAATTTTGTCAAAACTTATTTTAATAAAACTTCAATAATTGTACAAAACAATACATAAATCCACAGCAAATAATAGATTATCAAATTATATTTTAATCTTCATTCTAAAAGACAGCATTTACTTTGCACTATTTAAATATGGAACTATTTCGTACCGGACAGTATTCAATTTGGGCTTTAATTTACAACAATAATTTTGGTTATAAATATGTTTAGGCAGCATTACTTTGGGTCCAATTTGAAAATAGTAATTACAAGTTGACGATTTTTTCCGTTTGCCGAATAACGTAAAATCAGCACGTGAACACCAAATTATCACCTATAAAGCATTCCCAGACAAGAAGATCCTCCACCATTCAGTATAAGCACAAAACATTTCTCTGAAAAAAAAACAGAGCCAGAACACTTTTGAAACTGCTACTCGCTGATCTTTGCGTTGAGTCTTTCACACTGGAGCAGTTCGAGTAGACGTACTGACGTTTGCCACGAATGACGTCCTGAGTAACGACCACAGAACAGTACAATATAGTATTAGTTACGACGCTTAATTTGCTGGATTTGCCTTTGTGACCCATTTTACAATGGTAATAAACGTATTAACACAATATCAACATCTTCAACTATGCGTTTCTCCAGAAACTTCCTGCATCGCACAGCTAAACTGTGGAATGAACTGTCGCCTGCGGTATTTCCGGACCGATACGACCTTCAAAACCTTCAAGAAAAGAGCGTACTATCACGCACTTACAACCCCTATTGTGTTGCGGGTGTCCATGGGCGGCGCTAATATGCTAACCGTTAGGCGTCTCGTCTGTTCGTTTGCCTACTATTTCATTAAAAAAAAAAAGGCTCATCCAGGAAATAATAGGTCTATACAGAAAATACAGTTACAAGTACAGTTATATGTATCTCATCAAATTCGCGAATAACAACTTTAAATTTCCTACAACAGATATCTACTTGTATTTATTGGCCGAGCGAGTGAAGCATTTCAGCTTGAAAAAACATACAATACAAATACAAAATTTATTGTGAAATTAAACCATAACCTTAATTTATACATTTTATTAAGGAAAAACAGTGGTCCTCACACTAGGCCAAGCCTGTGTCGTGAAGGCCGTATGATGTATGATATTAACAGTAGATTTAAACAGTAAGATGATATAGATGGATCTCAGGATTTACAATTAGAACTACAGGTGAACAGAAATATAGAGCAAAAAGACTTAAGTATAAAATAATAATAATAATATTGGATTCTAATGTCTGGATTTCCGACTGCATTTCGCATTTTTCAACCGGTTCCCGTGAAATTTTGTGAGCAGGTTCGATAATTACTATATTGAAATTTCTGGTATAGTCAGTTTTTGTTTTTTTTTTCATTCAAAATCGAAGTTGCATAAGGTGAATTTAAACTTTTGACCGATAGTTCAGGTACCTATTCAGAGTAAAACCAATTTCTACAACATTATTTATTGAAAAAGTAAAACAAATAAAACACACGGATTTCAATTGTTCCATTAGTATGGGGATCTTCGTCAAAATAGGTACAAAACCAAAAAAATATCGATTTTTTTTACTTTTTTTTAATCAAGCGTACGGCCCGCCTGATGGTAAGCGGTCACCTCACCCCACCCTATGGACGCCTGCTACTCCTAGGGGTGTCACATGCGTGTTGCCGACCCTAAACTAACTTATAATTCTTAAGTCAGAATGCGATAACAATTAACGCCTTAAATGGATCCACGGCATTTTTGTTACATCCTGTATTTTGCCCCTTCATGAGGTACAGTCAAGAACAAAAGTAAGTTTAAACTTTTGCATCTTATTCGTAATAAGGTGAAAAAGTGATAACTTACTTTTGCCCTTTGACTGTACCACAAACATTCATCCGGATCGGATCAATTGAAGTTAGTTTTAATTTTGGACTTAAATATCCAAGGTATCGGAACTGATTTAAATATACCTAACGATTTACGAATAGTTTACCAGAACGCTAAGTAGTTAGTTTTAATATTAGTCGCGTATATAAATTAAACTCATCGCTATACCTACATATATTATTTAAAACAGAAACAGAAATTAGTCGTAATATCTTCAGCAATACCTTCTAGTATGCGTGTGCCAAATGGTAACTGTACATCAATTTGCGGTTTTTCATTGGAATTGGGCTCGTACGCCGTCCACTTCCAAGGAGAAGCAGTCTTTTTAACCGACTTCAAGATTTCAAAAGAGGAGGTTATCAATTCGGTTGTATGTTTTTTTTTTTTTTTTTTTTTTTTTTTTAATGTTTGTTACTGCATAACTCCGTCATTTCTTAACCGATTTGAAAAATTCTTGTTTTTGATTGTATGTATATATATCCAAGTTGGTCCCGTTTTTATCAAAAGGCAGATCTGATGATAGGATCCATGAGGAATTGAAGGAACTCCTCAAATCTTATAGGCAAACATATAGTGATTTTTGTGTTTTTATCAACAAATCGAGCATTATCATACAAAAATGTGACATTTGATGAAGTGGAACTGCTGATGATGATCAGAACAGAACTCTTCAACGACGAAAAGTTCACGTTTGGCGATTTGTCCTTCTAGGTGTGTTTGTTAAGCAAGTTCTATTTTCACGATTGATTTTTGTCATGCTCGAGTTCTGATGATGGGATCCATTAGGAATCGAGGAAACTCCTCAAATGTGAAAGGCACACAAATAGTGATTTTAGTATTTTCATGAACTAATCAAGCATTTTCATTCATAAAAGTGACATTTGAAGAAGTGGAACTGCTGATGATGATCAGAACGGAACTCTTCAACGACGCGTAGTTCACGTTTGGCGATTTGTTCTCTTCGTTTTGTTTGTCAAGCAAGCAAGGTTTTTCCATGATTTCATGAGGAATTGAGGGTACTTAGTCTTGTACCATTATAAACATACTTATAGCCATTTTTGTATTTTTTTGTATGGAATCTAAGAGTGCACCATCTAAGATTAATAATCTTTCACCGGACTCCCCCATTGAAGTCGGTTTTTTTTTCTTAAAAATTATGTTTTTCCATGTCTATATTTAAGGGGAATTTTATATTTACTTGAAAACGATTGGACCTATATATATTATATTTTTGCTTTACCTACTGCCAAACTATTTGCATATCGAGTAGCGTTAGATCAGAGCCGACTGTCTAACTGCATAGTTAAGCCAGGCTTTAGGCTTAGACGGGTTCTAGGCTGCCCGTAAGTGAGAATCCTAGTTGAGACCTGAACACCAGATGGCTCTATAGCATGTGGGATACGAAATGGTACGTTCGACATCAAATATTTTGCAGTATTACTGCAAGATAAACTACCCGTTTGATTCTGTGTGCACTAATTAAAACGAACGACAATTGGTCTATCTCGCGGGTGGATAGCTCGCGCGCCGTTTTGTTCTAGCTAGGCGCACTGCTGCTCTTTAATTCTTAAGTCTAGGCAATTTTCCTAGGCTGCCCAGATTGACTTGAATCTATAAAAATAACTAGGTACTTCATTGTTTTTTCGGTTCTTCGAATTAAAAGTATATGGCGACCCTTTTAGGCCAATTTATCAAGGAGTTATTATAACGGATTCTATTTTGTAACAATTATATCACACAGCTTTTGTTAATCGCGCCATTGTAAGGTGTAAATTGGGTAACACAAGCTAATTACACTTGCGTGAATTATACGAACCACCCGTCGTTATTCGATTTAGAGTTTTACCCAGTGAAGATAAAGATGCATTTCGATAAACAGGCTCAGTGTAATGTTGGTCTACCGTTAATAAATCAGGCAGTTTTCCTTCAGTCATCAAAATTTTGTGTATCATCCGTATTACTTTGCAAATATTTTTGTAAAAACCTTTTTAATCGGCCTGCCCGGATTAGGTGTGCGGTCTTTATTAAAACAAATAAAACCTTTTTACACTCAAGGGGATCAAAATGTATTTTTGAATTGTAGGTGCTCAGTGGTCGAGTTTTATTCGTGTTTAAGGTTCATGTGTTTACGAGCTCTAGAGGTCCGGACCTCTGTGGAATCTCTATGAATATTTATATAGGGTATGGTCTGCAAATGTGTACGCTAACAGTATAATCGCCAGTTAATGCAAAGGTTCTTCCGAGGATTTATCATGGTATTACACGGTAGTTAGTAGAGGTAAGGAGATATTATGCCGATAGTACCCCTGGGGTACTGAATTCGTAACAAGAGGGTACTGTGTGTTTGATTTAATAGCATTTAGAGAAATGCTTCCAAGACAAGGTATTAATTTCACAATTACATACTTAAAAATCAAGTCTGCATTATGACGTTATTTGGGATTTCTTGGTATAAAGCTAAACTAGAAACATTTTTTAAGAGCGCTAAGTCTGCTCTGTACTTTAATGTATAAAACTGGCTTTCAATTAATTTTACCAAGTGGAGCACTTTAAAGATTAAAACTTTATCTCGTAAATATTGTAACAGTAAACTTAAGTTCAGTGGCCATTAGGTAGTAGACTTTATCATACCAAAACAATAACGTCGTTAAGAACACAGAATTCGTCTTTATCACTCGAATGCAATAATGTGATGGTAATGGAGATTCGAACTTTAATTTTCAATCTTTGAATATCTGCATCTCCAGTATCTCCACACTTGCATCATTGGAACAGGCGTTCATGTACGACAAATAGGACAAGGTACATTGAGGTAAGCTTTGATCATCACAGGAAGGGCAGAATTATTCGGATCAGCGATATGAATGCCGAGAGTTTATTATAATGATCAAACCTCTTGAGTTTCATACGACGTCATTTAAACGAAATCTTTAAGCAGCAACTACATCCTGTAAAAAAAACCCGTAGAACTCGGTTAATTTAAACATGTTCATAAATACACCTTCCAGCTTATAAGACCCGAGTGTGGATTATGATTATGTCACGTTACGAGAAAATATATCGGTAAAATATTTATTCTTTGCTTTACTTACGATCCGAAGTCGAGTGTCCTTTACTTGCAACCAAAGAGTTAATTACATAGTAATTCTGCCATTATACTACGCAGATAAGCAGACAACTTGACAAGTTGATAGTGTTCTGCTCCGAGGCAGTTTCAGCCATGATAAAGCTGAGGATTTGAAGGCAGCCTGTGTGGCGGCTGGTAGATAATTGAGAAAGAAGAAGAAAATAATTTAATTCATACATATTCAGCAATTAAGACCATTCATGGTTACAACTGGGTTATAGCATGTTTCAAAAGCCCGAATGCTTCTTTACAAATTATTGCCCAATAATGTCACTATCGCGACTAAAATGAATATTTTTTTAGCCCAATGTTTAGTTTAATAGTTCAATGTTATATGTTATATGCCATTATTATATATACAATATTAATATTAGGGTGATCCAGGTCAGGTATTCAAGAATATTTGTTTCATCACACTTGCTCGCAAAGGGTCTTATTGCACGTAGGTGTATAAAGCAGTTATAGCTGATTTACCTTGGGAGTTATGATTTTTATAACTCCTAAGGGAGTTATGAGTTTGAATGTGATCTAATTGGTTTTAAAAAATCTAGCTGGCCGCGCTCCACAAGAATACTGCTCTGTTATTGATTGAAATATTGAAGCTGAAAAATCTAGTTGGCCGCATTTCACAAGCATACTGCTTTGTGATTGCTGCTCTCGCAAGGACGCCCCAGCGATCATGTACTGATACTGGAGGTGAAGTTGTCGATTTTGTCGATTTGGATTGGTGCTGGAGATATTTATTTCCTTACAAATATGATGAAAAACATTCTGATTAACTCGGCAGATAATTTACATACTCTAGTCATCAAAATACTTCTGATAGACTCTCGTACGCAATTTTCCGCTTACGTCCCTCGGTAAATAATATACTATTCCGACTCAATAATTGATCGCCATTCCAATGTAGTAGTTTCTTTACATTCTACTTACGTGACAACATTTGATTTCTTTTCAGATTTTTTAGACTCATAACTCAAGTTATGCTGATCCTATCACTATTCACACAAACTGCCTTTGATACTCCAAATACATAACCATACCGTAGCCGGGTAAAAATACCACCACCACCACCATATCAGCCCTAGGACGTCCACTGCTGGACATAGGCCTCCCCCAATTTCATGGTTCATTATAATTGAGAAGGTACGTCCTCAAATCCCTTTAAAGCACCTAAATAATGTTAAAGCGTATTTTGTGCACCTTACCAAGTGATTTGTCCCAGCGTTACAGTATTAGCGCGAGAAAATATGAGCCGCCTTAATGAGGGTTCAGTTCGTTTCAACTTTACAGCTTAATATCTTAATTTTATGCGTTAAGATCTCATTACGGTGTTTGCATGGTAACGTACCTGCCCGTTTCACAATATATTTTGTGTGTAACGGCGAGTTTGTCCAGAATAACTTAGGCCCAGGGTTTATAACAACCGTGCATAAGCAGAGTTCTGACTTATATTAGTTGGCTTATTCATTTATTTATTCAGTAACAAAATTCATTGTGTTTGAAATTTATTGAAAATACATAATAAAATATCTTACATCCTATTAATTATCATAATTCATTATTTTAAAAAGAATAGTGCAATATGCAAATGTTATCTTAAAAATAAAACAAGTCCAGTAAAACTATGCAAAAACGTTAATAAAATTAACAAATACATCCAATAAGAAAAAAAACGAAAACAAAAAGAGATGTCAAATAAAAATGATAATACAGACATAATTAGTAGTAATAATAATAAAAAACAATCCGAACAATATTTAATAACATATAGAATAAAACAAAATCAAACTAGCGATGATGTTACATGTGCTATGAATAAGAGATGGGGTGTGAAAGAACAAGTCCAGGTTTTAAAACGTTGCAAGTCCAAAAGGAAAGAAAAAGAAAAAAGGTGAAAGGAGGGTGAATCTGGGTCTCTTCAAGACAAGAGTGAATAGGCTAAGACTGAACCAGCGAGCGACATCTTAGGCCTTGTCATCGCTTTCCATCAGGTGACGCTAAGGCCAATCGCAGGTCAGTCTATCATACAAAAAAGTTGATGAGGATGTAGTGAATTCGACTTACGAACATTGGACACCTCCTACACGTCAAGTAAACACAAACACAAAATAAAAACCGACTCCAGACTCTTCCTTCGAACTCCTAAGTACTATAAAAACACCGAAATAGCCATGTGATGTGCCCATAGATAATATTTGAGGAGTTACATATTTTGATCCCTCATGGATCTCGCCATCAGATCTTCAATAAAAACTTATTACATTGGATCAACTTGGAGGTACCTCCTCTCAAGAAAAATCGAATCGAATCGAAATTTGAACATCCTCCGTTTTTAAAGTCGGTTGAAAAAAAAACCATAATATTCATTCAGTAGTTACGTACAATGGACTAACATTATCCCGCGAGTTTAGTCGCAGACTTCACTATCACTCTATATAATAAAGGCTTTGTCAATTGTCGGCCTGTTTAGCCTAGTTGGTAGTATCACTGCCTCCGAAGCCAGAGGTCCCGGGTTCGAATCCTGGTAAGGGCATTTGTTTCTGTGGTGAGCAGAGACATTTGTTCCTGAGACTCGGATGTTTTCTATTTATTTAAATATGTATACATATTTATCTATTAAATATATCGTCGTCTTGTACCCATAACACAAGCCTTATTGAGATTACTATGGGACTAGTTTGATTTGTGTAAAAAAATGACCCCCTAATTTTTTATTTTATTTTAAAAATAACAATAAGTTGGCGTAGGGATGTGACGACCCCATCGCCCACTGGATTTCCAGTGCAGTCAGTCAACATAGGGCAGCTTGTGGCGAGCTGTTAGGGAGCAGCGACCCTATGTACCTGAGTGCTCCTGAGGGTGTCCTGTGGGTTGGTTGTATGAACAGGCCCCCCGCCTCTGGCTTGCCTTAACCGGCTGTCCAGAGTGGAGTCGCTAGAGCTGTTGCTCGGGGGTGGATGTGGTCACCTAAGTAGCGAATTGGCTATATGTTTAAAGTCCAGTGCCACCTCTCTACCCCCAGCCCTCTGCACCGGTGTTGCCCTTAGGCCATTTTTAATGTCGCTATTTATAGGGGCCCATCTAGCAGAGGGCGAGTCACCGTCTGCCTGAGATAAAAATTTGAGACAGTTTTATTAGGCAGACGTCAGTTGTCTCACCCAATAGCCCAGCCATTAGTCCATCATATTCACCCAATAGTCCGGTTCATTTAGATTCCATCAACCAGCAATAGTTCCTGTACACCCTGGCGGGTGCTGTCTCTGTGTGCGTCCCATGTGTTAAAGGAGTTTCTATATCCAAACTCTGTCCACAACTAATTTCATAAATATGAAATGTAGTTGTCATGTCTGTCAATATAAAAATGGATTGAATAAAACAACGTATCGATATTTAATGTGCTTTACTTGCTATAACGTTTGTAAAATCCCTAAGAGTCTACAACCTTAGACACTACTGCGCATGTGATATTCATCAGGTTAAAAAAAATAAAAAATAAAACAACGTATCGATATTTAATGTGCTTTACTTGCTATAACGTTTGTAAAATCCCTAAGAGTCTAAAACGTTAGACACTACTGCGCATGTGATATTCATCAGGTTATCGGCCCCTGACACGATATGGAGAATTTTACGAAAATACAAATTGGTTTGTTAGAGGGTAAAAGAAACTGGGATACATGGAAGTACAAAGCCATAAGTCTACTAAGAACCGTCCCGCACGCGCAGGAAATAGTAGAAGGCACGTTCATAAAACCCACAGCACCCACCCCTGATTCATCAGGAGATGCTACTGCTGTCGCCACGTTCAATGTCGACATGGAGCGATTTGTAAAAGCGGACGCAACCGCTCTCCTAATTATCACAACCAATATGCAAGAAGACACACTAAGAATGGTCATGAGATTTACAAACGCGAGAGATGTATGGCTAGAATTACATAGACTTTTCGACGGCGCTGACGAGGACAAGTCTTATAATATGTGCATGAGTTTCTTTGGCTTTAAAAAGGATCCGGCAGACGACATAGCTACCCACATGTCAAAACTTAAGAACATCTGGACGCAGCTGAATCAGGAATTAAGTAAAGATAAAACGAGCCAATTACCAGAACTGCTACTCCTATGCAAGATTCTCGATACGCTCGACGAAACTTACTTCTCTTTCAGAAGCAGCTGGTTACTGCTGCCAAAAGCCGAGAGAACCATCGAAAGCCTAACTAGTCATCTGTGTGCATATGAGCGAGCACTTCAGAGCAACAACGTGCTTCAACAGGAAGCTCTCGTCTCAAATTCCGGCACTCCGTTTACTGCAGAGAAGAAAGATAGAAAGTTGAAATGCCACTACTGCCAAGCCATCGGCCATCGAGTGAGAAACTGTCACAAGTGGATCAAAGACGGCAAGCCTCCGAAAAGCAGTAATCCTCGAGCAACAACTTCTACTTCTAAGTCTGCGAACATGATCCTTGTGTCTGTAGAAAGCACCGAAATATTTATGATCAATTCTGACACCGAGAATTGGTACGTGGATAATGGCGCCACGAGCCAAGTAACAAACCGGGCTGATATGTTCCAAAATTACCAACAATTCGATGAAATCCGTACTGTAACCACGGCTAATGGCAACAAGATCAGTGCTAAAGGAAAGGGTTCAATACTAATGGAAGCAAATATTAGAGGGAAGCTGCAACGTGTGAGCCTGCATGATGTTTGGTATGTTCCAGCCATAACAAAAAACCTATTCTCGGTTCTAGCAGTTCATGATAAGATTCCGAACAGCCAATTCTCATCAACGACAAAAGAATGCACTGTCTATGTCAACGGAGAAGTGAGCCTAATAGGAAAGCGACAAAAAGAGGGAGGATTGTATAAACTGGATGTAAAAGTCGTACTTCCAGAAAACCCTGTTGAAGTCTGCGCTTCGTTGAGTACCATGCAACTATACCACGAGAGGTTGGCGCATCAAAACAAGAGACACGTCAAAGCTACAGTTAAGCGAGAACTGGACTTAGATCTCCCTTTTGATAAGGAACTATGTGAAGGTTGCATATATGGGAAAGCTCATAGACTCAAATTTGGTACGAGGACTCGAGCTACCGCTCCCGGAGAGCTCATACACACTGACGTTTGTGGACCGTTCCAACCGAGCTATTCGAAATACCAGTACTACGTGTTGTTCAAAGATGACTACACCAGCTACCGTATGGTATATTTTCTGAGGCGCAAGTCAGAGGTTAAGGATAAGCTCGCCTTAATGTTAGCTCAGACCAAAACTACAGGACATACCGTAAAATGCTTACTAAGCGACAACGGTGGTGAGTTTGAAAACAAGTCCATTCGAGACCTACTAGACTCTCATGGAATCAAACAGAGACTGGTCACGCCGTACACACCAGAACAGAATGGCGTAAGCGAACGAGAAAATCGTTTTTTGGTTGAAACTGCGAGGTCTATGATGTATGCGCACGAATCCATGCCACAAGAACTTTGGGCAGAACTAATAAACACTGCCGCATACATCCTTAATAGAACCGGTGCAACAAATAAGAACGACAAGTCACCGTACGAACTTTGGAGTGGAAAGAAACCGATTATAAAACATCTTCGAATCATAGGTTGCAATGCCTACGTCCACATTCCAAAACAAAAACGAAAGAAGCTGAACAAGAAGGCCATGAAAGGAAGACTTGTCGGTTATGATGAAGATGGATACAGAATCTGGATATCTGATGGAAAAAGGAATACACTCGTCCGTTCGCGTGATGTAACGTTTGATGAGAATCCATTACCTTACAGCGATGTTCACCCATCTTGTGCAAATAATGACGCAAATACGAGGGAGTACATATTGCGTTTGCCGATGGACGACGCCGTCAGCAACGAGGCACCAGCTTCACATCAAGATGAAGACGTTCATCGTCAGCCATTACCTATCCAACCCGACAGAGATTCCGACAAAAGTCAACTAACGCTTTCTGACGATCTTGAACGTGGCCTTGAGGGAGAGAACTTGGAACCTCAAATAGTTCAAGAAGACCACGTTCACGAATCTGAACAGAACTTGGAACGTGAGCCAGTTCAAGAAGACCACGTGCATGAATCTAATGAGAACTTGGAACTTGAGCCAGATGAAGAAGACCACGTTCATGAACCTGAGCCACTTCATGATGATGACATTGATGACCATGTCGATGACTTCTATGACGCAGAGCCACCGCGATACAATTTGCGAAATCGCAGCGAAATACGAAAGCCTGCTAGACACGATGACTATGTGTGCATCACAGAGACTTACCCGTCGAATTTTGCTGATGCAATGAATCTCGATGATTATAAAGAATGGCGGAAAGCGATGGAAAACGAAATGAAGTCACTAAAGGACCTCAAAGTGTGGACGGCCTGTGATCTGCCGAAAGGGAGAAAAGTGCTTCCTTGCGAATGGGTTCTTCGGACGAAAAGAAATCCAGACGGTTCCATCGAAAGATACAAAGCGAGGCTCGTCGTGAAGGGCTTTAAACAGAGAGAAGGAATCGATTACGATCAGACCTTCAGCCCAGTCGCACGCCTAGCCACCGTCAGAGCACTCTTAAGTGTTAGCGCACAAGAGAACATGTACCTCGTTCAATTTGATGTTGTTACAGCATTCCTCAACGGAAAACTTGAAGAGGAAATATATATACAGCAACCAGATGGTTTTGATGATGGGACATCCAAAGTTTGGAAGCTTAATAGAAGCTTATATGGCCTAAAGCAAGCTCCCAGATGTTGGAACTCATGTTTTGAAGCAATCCTACTAGAGATGGGCTTCAAGCAGTGTGAGGCTGACTGTTGTCTATACACCAAGAAAGTAGATGACGACAAGCTATTAATCACATTATACGTGGATGATGGATTAGTCGCCGCAACAAATGAAGATTTGGCAAATTCTTTTCTGAATGATTTGCGAAAACGACTGCTTATTACGACTAAGCCTGCATCGTATTATCTCGGTTTAGAAATCACCAGAAAAGAGGCTGGCTCTATCTTCATAAACCAAGAATGCTACGCAAAGAAAGTCCTGGAACGTTTCGGAATGGCAGAATGCAATCCAGTCACGACACCAATTGAAAAGGAAACTTTTGATTCAGGGAAAGACGAAACTGAAAAGATGGAAAAGTTCCCATATAGAGAAGCTGTCGGTGCCTTGGCATATTTAATGGTTGGGACTCGCCC
Organism: Notocelia uddmanniana; assembly: GCA_905163555.1. Classification (NCBI taxonomy): domain Eukaryota; kingdom Metazoa; phylum Arthropoda; class Insecta; order Lepidoptera; family Tortricidae; genus Notocelia; species Notocelia uddmanniana. The sequence continues at coordinate 12,195,879 of LR991059.1, read as the reverse complement.
AGATATTGCCTATGCCGTGGGTGTAGCCTCCAGGAAATTGGAGTCTCCGTCTAAGGAAGATTGGCTTAGAGTAAAGAGGATACTGCGTTACGTCAAAGGCACTTGCTCCTATGGAATTAAGTATGAATCGCAACAATCTGCAATACTTGAGGGCTTTAGTGATGCAGACCACGGAAGAGATCGTGACACAAGTCGATCTACTACAGGCGTGGTATGTCGCTATGCAGGAGGCGTGGTATCTGGGCTCAGCCAACGGCAAGCATCGGTTGCTATTTCTACAACCGAAGCAGAGCTAGTTGCAGCAAGTGAGGCTGCTAGAGAATTGGTTTGGCTTACCAGAATAATGCAAGAGCTTACAGAGGTCAAGCATACTCCAACGCTGCATGTGGACAACGAGTCAGCTGTACGATTAGCGCATAACCCTGAGTTCCACAAGCGCACGAAACATATTCGCATCCGACATTTTTATGTGCGAGAACAAGTTTCTGAGGGTGCAATGGAGGTGAAGAGAGTCGGCACCTCGGAGCAACTCGCCGACGTTCTGACAAAAGCACTGCCACGGGCACGATTTTCATCCCTTCGTCGTGACCTTGGAGTAGAGTGTTGAATAAGGGAAAGTGTTAAAGGAGTTTCTATATCCAAACTCTGTCCACAACTAATTTCATAAATATGAAATGTAGTTGTCATGTCTGTCAATATAAAAATGGATTGAATAAAACAACGTATCGATATTTAATGTGCTTTACTTGCTATAACGTTTGTAAAATCCCTAAGAGTCTAAAACGTTAGACACTACTGCGCATGTGATATTCATCACCATGACACGGACAGGGACAGCATCCGCTCGTCGTACCCCTTGCATTTCATTAAATTGTCAAAAGGGTATGTGGTACTCGGTTGGTACTTCGGCTCCGCGCACGCCTTCCAAAGGTCCGGACACCATTGTCCCGTGAGCGGAAAAGACATACAATAATAATAATATTTATTTGTCTAAAAGCAGGTTATAAAGAGGTGTTACAGGCATAGCCTCATTTAAAGTACTCTACTTTTTGCCATATGGCATACAAATATTTCGTTGATTCTAGCGTCATTATGATTCAGTAGATTTTTAGTGGAAACAGTTATTAATTTTATCTTACAATAGGTCCTTTTGTTGTAAAAAATATTGAGATATAGGGCTTGTTATGTCAATAAAATGTCATGTGTAATTATAATGTCAAGTTGATGAATAAGAATAAATGTTCACAACATAACATAGTATGCATTAAATTAGTATATTATCGTTTAAGTATTCGTGGATAATAGCATTTTTTTCTTAATAATTCTCGTATAGTGTTTCGGAATTTATATGAAGGTAATATCTGTCTTGATTTTGGGAGTTTGTGGAAGAGTTTTATTGCCATGCAAAAAATGCTTTTCCTGACTGACTGACTTTTTTATAAAGGTATGATTATCTGGTATTAAACCAAAGTTCTTCATGGCGTCTCAAACTGTCACCATGCCAAATTTCATATTTTAGATAGATAAACTTTTATTTATCACTCAACGTATACAGTTGTTACACGTAAAAGCGTATTTTTTTTTTAATTCAGTCATTGGCAATTTTTTACTAACTAGAAGTGGTATTCTTGTAAAAGTATTGGCTTGTGGCGTAAAGACGTACGTCTCCACCTCTAGTTATCACCTCAACGCTCGCCCCACCTTAAACGCTCGCTCCATCTGTCATATGTCAGCCAGTACAGTCTAACTCCTATATACGTAACATGGTTTTAATTTGATAAAATGTAGGCTTTGCACTTGATATTTCATACACAAATTTTGTAAAAATCATTTTTACTTCAATTCGTAGAGTTTGTTTAACCAATAAGCGGTTTATATTACTTGAATCAGGATACTTTTAACGCATAAACCCAATCGATTAGTACATCGATAACTAGAACATCACTAGAGGTGAGATAGTTTGACAGTTACACGTATTCACAAAGAATTTTTGAAAAGGTGGGGACGTACGCCACGACACGTTAATGTCATAAATGTTGTCCCCACCTTACACCCCTAGCAATGTAGGTGTAGTTGCTATGGTGGGTGGCCGTCGCGGGCGTAGTTGCTAAGGCAATTGACATTTGGTGTCAGTAATATATTTCATGTGCTAAGATGTTTAAAATAGACATCTATAATGTAACAAGAAATCAGTATTTCAGTCTGAAAAATTAATTTCCTTTTGTTGGGGATCATTATTTAACCATGCCTTTGGTTCTCCACATAGAATAGATGTCTTCTATTGTAAATTCCAGTGACGTGACGGACAGGTAACCTATTATGTAAATTTGTTTTGCCGAGTGTTTATGAAAATTAACATGTAAATCGGAAAGAAAATGTGCCTAACACTTTGATGAATCTAATGTCCACCTACCTAAATATTTATTTCATGTTAGCTGGGAGAGGTTTGCCGATGATTTAAGTACCAAGTACTAGTTGCCGAAAGCATGTTAAGTGTTTTTTTATTGCAGGATTATGGAGAAATTCTACTTGGTGATCATGCAATGTAAGCTGCAAAATGAAACAAATACAGCTGTAAGCAGGACAAGGAAAAATATTTCAACCATTCATAATGATAAATATATTCCGGCTTAGTAAATTAGTAAAATGAAGAACCAGAAGTTAATGACAGTATAAGGACCCTTTCAATGCTTATTCATTATTTACTCTTTCTTCATAGGATAGCATTTGTTGTAGATATTATATTTTAGAATAAAATTAAGAATATTTTATTTTATTTTTTATTAATACATTATAAAAACACCAACACAAAAAGAGAGCCTAGTCAAACAAGAAAACCCCTGTGTTGTACTGGGCGAAAAGGTACCCATCACACTTGCTGCGTTACCACTTTGGATCAGTTGCATGGCGATGGACAACCTTTGCACCAGACAAGAATCAGAGCATCGAACCCTCTCCTAGTTTCGTCGCCCTCCATTTATGAAGGCTAAAGCCTCAAGACTCCCAGCACCCTGTCGTCTCGAACGCAAGCGGTACAAAGTAGTAATTATTCAGAAGGGCTGAATATTTGTCTCGCTTTTAGATTTTTTGAATAAAAACAGGCTTGTATGTTATTTCTTGTTCTTTTTGTTCCCATTATATAATTGTTATATAAACAATTTTAGACATACGCACTTATATACACATATATCATCCCCTGATCGTGATGGCTCCAACACTTGTGGCCCTTGTGTGGGCCCTGGGTACTAGATCTCCTTTAGCTTATAAGTAAGAGAATAAATGTAAATAAAATACAAGTAATTATGTAACCTCTTTAATTATGGTACAGGTGACCAATATCTCTAAAATATAATGAACAAGTATGACAATGCAGCATAACGATAACTTTTATATTTGTTATTTTGCGTTATGCGTTCTCGATCAGTCATATACGACATCTTATTATGCTGCCAGTTGTTTTAACTTTTCATTCAGTTCTCGGTTTCTCGGTGATCGGAAGCCGTTACTCCATCATGACAGCTGCAGCATAACAGCCATAACAGTACCTGGACCTATGCTTCGTATCTTCCTTTGCAGGTCGTGTTTGTTGGTGCGTATGCTGTGCACTTGTGGCTGTATATGATTACCATAATATCATGTACAAAATTAGAATTAGAATTATATAACATTACACAAACATAACCGGCCTTTTCATCGCTTGTGATTTCGTTATATTGTACTTTTGTGGTTGCTATGCAACCGAGCGCTGTGTAAGCCGAGAAGGTATTCTCATCAAAGATATTCTATAGAACTATACTAGACCGCTAGCTTTTAAAACCTTCACAGTTAAAATTAAACTTCATGTCTAAAGTCACAAGACTGTTTTTTAATTATTCACAGATGTAGTGCTAGTGGTTGAAGTTATCAATGCTGCTGCTGTCAAGTGGCGGTCGTGGGTTCGAAATCTGCCTCGTATTAATTATTTTTTTGGAACTTATGTACGGAGTTTAATTTCATATTTACCATCGGGTGAAGAAAAATATCGAGAGGAAACCTGCATGGATCTTGAAAGCCATTTCTGTTTTGAGAGTTATGTGTTTACATTTTTGATCACTAATTCTGTCACCGAGGTCATCGGGTCATTCACATATTCAACTATCGCTCGACATGTTTCAGACCGGTTTGCAGTCCCTAATCATGAGTACTTATCGCGGCGGCGTTTCTTTTAGCATTAAAAGGGTAAAATAGGTGCTAAAAGAGTTCTTTTAGCAGCAGTTGCGGCAGTTGCCGCTGCGATAAGTACTCATGAATCTCATGATTAAGGTCTGCGAACCGGTCTGAAACATGTCGAGCGTGGGTGACCTTAACGACGTGAATGGCCCGTTTCATCATATTTTAATATGTCTGAAACTCACAGGAGCTATCCATATAAAATTTTAATAATATTTCAAATTAGGGCGCAGTTTGACCATAGAAAATTGTGACGTCATTAGGTATATTTCCTTATAAACAATACTAAGCGAGCGTTTTAGACGCTTCGTAATAAGTTGCTGATTTGACTATCAGTAAAATTCAGTTGATCGAGACAAACTGGTGGCCGCAGCCCACGTGGCTGACTGGGGGGCACAATTGGAAAATGAAGAATGGTCCTCACCAGAACGCGCAGCAGTCTGGTTTCGCTCTACTATGACTGTTGTCTGCGATGCCGCCATGCCCCGAGTGAAGAAACCATCGAGGCAACCTGTTTATTGGTGGTCGGAACATATCGCCCAGCTGCGGCTGATTTGCCTTACAGCGCGACGCCAGTATACGAGGACTAGAAGGCGCAGACGGGCTACACCGGAGGAGAAAGCGGAGACCTACGGTGTTTACCGGGAGGCGACTATGACATTGCAAAAGGCAATCGCTGACGCCAAATCTCGTTCCTGGGATGAGCTGTTGCAGGATCTGAACCGAGACCCGTGGGGACGCCCATACAAAATAGTCCTGGGAAAGTTGCGGCCATGGACACCCCCACTGACGGAGACACTAGATCCAAGCTTGACGAGACGAGTAGTGGACACTTTGTTTCCACGGGATCCGGTTGACAATGCGGCAGATGTTATCGCCCAACCTCAAATGGAGGCATGGTCTGACGAGATGTCGGTAAGAGAGGCTGAAATGAAATGGGCTGTGAAGCGCCTTGCAGCTCGAAACACTACACCAGGACCTGACGGCATTCCCGGCCGAGCTTGGGTAATTGCCATGGAAGTACTTGGCCACAGGCTGATGAGCCTATATAGCACCTGCCTCCGCTATAGCTGCTTCCCCGCAATCTGGAAGTAGGCAAGGCTGGTTCTCCTACGAAAACAAGAAAGGCCTGCAGACTCACCCTCTGCGTATCGGCCAATATGCCTGCTGGACGAGGTTGGAAAGCTTTTTGAGCGTATTGTCTCCCTGCGTATCAATCGGCATCTAAGTAGCGATGGTCCGAACCTGTCGGATAGTCAATTTGGCTTTCGTCGAGGTCGATCAACAGTGGACGCGATCCTTCGCTTTCGAGAATTGTCGGAGCATGCAATTTCTCAAGGAAGAGTGGTATTGGCGATTAGCCTTGACATCGTCAACGCTTTCAATTCTCTTCCTTGGAGTGCAATTCGAAGGGCTTTAGTGTACCATCGACTGCCTTCTTACTTGAGGACTGTGATCGGGGCGTACTTATCCGACAGGAGCATCCGCTACCCCGGCCGATATGGTGCCGATATGCAGAGAGAAGTCGAGTGCGGGGTACCACAGGGGTCGGTTTTGGGCCCTCTCCTGTGGAATCTCGCATACGATTCAGTTCTGCGAGCAGTGCTTCCCAATGGCGTCAGTGTAGTCTGCTATGCGGACGACACTCTAGTTCTTGCCGAAGGGGAAGATTTTATTAGGACCACAAGACTGGCAGAGCTAGGCGTTACAGTCCTGGTAAACAAGATCCGCAGCATCGGTCTTACAATTGCGCCACATAAGACCGAGGCGCTTTGGATACATGGACTGCGGCGAGGTCGGGAGCCTCCAGCTAATTCCGTGCGGGTTGGAGAGGTAGAAGTCCGGGTCGGTCAGTTTATGAAATACTTGGGCCTAACATTAGATAGCCGATGGACCTTTGACGAGCATTTCAACCGGCTCGTTCCCCGGATTCAAAGAACGGCGGGTGCATTGCACAGACTGCTGCCAAATCTCTATCGCACTATACGGGGCACCCGTGTGGTCAGAGCGGCTGACGCGCAACCGACGCAGCAGAGCGAAGGTACTCACAGTTCAGCGCCGGATAGCCATCAGGGTCGCCCGCGGATACCGTACGATATCCTACGAGGCGGCGGCCCTCCTAACACGGTTTCCGCCGCTAGACATGCGGCAATGTTGAGCAGAAGCTCCGCATGGGATGCAGCTGTCACCTTTTGTGAGACTGTCATGGTCCACAAGGAGACCGCAGAGCGTGAACGGGAGCGTAATGACCCTGCTCGGAGGAGGAGGCGGCGACGATAATACGTCGCCGTTGCGCCCTGTAGCCCGGGTATAGAATACGGCTACGGTATCCTCTGCCTGTCGTAGAAGGCGACTAAAAGGGGGTCCTTGGGGTCGAAGACGGTCACAGTTGGGGGCTGTGATCGCCTATAAAAGCAGATGGTTGGACCCACAGACTCTAGGGCGGCACTGGTGCGTTCCGAAGGAGATCCCAGAGCCGCCCGAAATGAGTTGAGGAGGACGATCGGGGGTTTTTAGTCGGTGCAAGTCCGACATAACCACCGCACTGTCCCCGTGGTGCGGTGGTATCCATTAAGGATTTTCCCCCCGGGGAAAAAAAAAAAAAAGGGTACACTTACGTAAAACTTGTCGAGTGATATTTTACCTTAAACACGTAATCTACATTGCTCGTGGTCACTAACCCTAAAATAATATTGTGATTTAATACATAATTCAATTTTATTTGTAATATATCTGTCAAGTTATATACGTAAATTTGGATCAAAATAGAAAATAAATTTCCGTGGGCCCGCTACTACAGTAGTCTCTCCTTTTTTTTTAGTATTTTCTACATCTATGGTACCGGTTTAGGCATTTGCTGTCAAAATTGACAATCGGTGAGTTGATTTTCTTGTAAAGAGGTTTAGTAAGCAAGTCGAGTCAGAAAAAGCAGCAGATTGTATCGGAGATCCAACCGTGAATTATGTAAGAGTAAATATTACTCAAGTTAAAAAAAAAGTCTTAATTTTCAGTTCTAATCATTCAGTATCCATCATCCTCCTAGCGTTATTCCCAGTACAGTGGCATCCTGAAGGATGCCCGGGGTCCGCTACCTAATCCCAAGAATTGGCGTAGGCACTAATCATTCCGTATCCATTGCAGAAAATTTAATAACATATACACGTCTGATTTTTAGGGTTCCGTAGACAAAATGGAGAAAACGGGACCCTTATAGATCCGTCATGTCTGTCCGTCCGTCTGTATGTCACAGTCGATTTACTCAGAGACTATATTATGAGCACTACAATTAAAAATGAAATTTGGTAGGAAGGTGTAGTCTATAAACCGCTATAGAAATGTGATGTGAAACTACGAAAAAAATATTAAACTTGTCGGGGTGGGCACCCCATACATTTAACAGGAGGGTTACAATTTTTTTTTTTTCAATACACATATGCGTGTTTGTTATGCTTTACGTATAGATAGGCCTTCAAAAATTACAGAGGATACTAAAAAAATCCATTTATGTCAACCGTTGTTTGGTGAGATATTAGCTGTCAAAGTCGTAAGAAGTGTACCCTCCCCCCCCTTCTCTAATTTCCAAACTATTTTAATAGTTTAAAATGAAAAAAATCAAGATGAATAATAAATACTTTCAACTATTTTGCGTCTGAAGAAGATAGATTTAACGGTTTTTGAGTTATTAGCTGAAAACCTGTCTTACCCAAGAATTTCCTATGAAAATACAACCTTTTTTGATTCAATATATTGTATTGTGCTTTTAAATGTAGATTAGGAGGTGTCGGCACGGAACCCTTCTTTGTGTATAGTCGGAATTGACTGTGATCATTTTCATTCATTTAAGTTTGGGGAATTGTTTATAAATAAATAACATGGGAAATCAAGGGCGTCATTTGAGTATACTTACTCATAGCACAATACAAACGATGCAATTTGTCATGACAGCCTGAAATGGCTGAAATGAATTGCTGTCTCATTTTAACTAAACCTACAACTCTATCGGTTTTTATGACAAACTGCAAGATGTGTAATATGTAATGGCCTTATAATGACGATCATAAACGACCATGAATAAGTCATATCTTCAGAACGATTGGAATACATATTAAACTATGAAGCCATAAAAGAACCATGAAGCGCACATATTTTTGAACTGCTTTTTCATACAAGTTTACAATCAAAGAAGTATCCAGCTGCAACATGCGACTAATTTGAAAAATCTCAAGCTGTTAACCCCGAATTACATAGCAATATGCGCAACATTCTTCAAGCTTTAAAATAGACCGAGACAATACTTTTTACTTTACTGCTATAGATCTTAGTCTATCTTATAGGATGACTGCAGAACTACGTGAGACCGCCTATCCAGCTAGCATGATAGCACAATGGCAGATTTTATGGTCACGCTTTATCGTCAAAGTCGGGTAAAAATTGACTCCGACAAACCGTGAAGCTAAAGTATGCCGCAGACCTTACGTATGTACTACCTAAAACATGATATGATATACCTAGACAATATTATCGATAAAATAATACCAATGCGGATGAGTCAATCCCTACCACGCCAATGTCTCGGTCGTTCGTCTCTTCTTGCACCCGTCGCAGACTGGCAATGTCAGAAGCATGTGAATTAGGTGCAATGTCAAATAGACGGACGTCTGGTGATGACTCGAGCGGACCAATGCGTTAAACCCCCGATTACGTATTGTTATTATGAGCCCCGGCGTCAATATATATTAGGGGTGGGCTGTGCCGTCATCGGTCTTGGACGTGCACCCCACCTCTGGCTTGTTTTGTGAATAACATAGTAGTTCGGCGATCCGGAAGGCAGAAATCGGCGCAGGATCCTTTCCGATCCTGCGCCGCTTCTTGCCAGTGAAGACGCAGATCCACGCTGTCTCCCAGCCTAATTGGTAGTGACACTGGCTCCGAAGCTAGAGGTCCCGGGTTCGAATCCCCGTTAGGGCATATGTTTCTGTGGTGAGCAGAAATATTTGTTCCTAAGGCTTGGGTGTTTTCTATGTATTTAAGTATCATCATCATCATCATCATGTCAGCCGAATGACGTCCACTGCTGGACATACGCCTCCCCCAAAGACTTCCACGCTGACCGGTCCTGCGCCACCCGCATCCAGCGGACACCCGCGACCCTTACTAGGTCATCAGTCCACCGTGTGGGGGGCCTGCCCACGCTACGCCTTCCGGTACGTGGTCGCCACTAGAGAACCTTTCCGGCCCAACGGCCATCGGTTCTACGTGCTATGTGCCCCTCCCACCGCCACTTTAGCGCCAGTTTAGCGATTCGAAGGGCTATATCGGTCACTTTGGTTCTGCTGCAGATGGCCTCATTCCTGATGCGATCTCGCAGAGAAACTCCCAACATAGCACTCTCCATTTTTGAGCCTTCTTATGAGGCCCATTGTATTTAAGTATACATCTATTGTATTTAAGTATACGTAGTAGTGTGCTGATTAGCACCCATAACACAATCACAAGCCTTATTGAGCTTAGTATGGGACTAGTTCGATTTGCGTAAAAATCCGGTCAAGTGCAAGTCGGACTCGCGCACGAGGGGTTCCGTAGCATTATGGTGACAGACGGACGGACAGTGGAGTCTTAGTAATAGGGTCCCGTTTTACCCTTTGGGTACGGAACCCTAAAAAATTGTCCCCTTATAGTACATTAGCACAGTAGATATATAATAGTCTATAGCAGTAAAACAAATCCATACAAATGTATGATTTGACACACCCACATAGACACACGTCATTACAGTAAACTCAAGGCCCAGTGCGGTCAGAAAACAAGAGTTTTTCAAAAGATTTTACGCGTTTGTAAATTTTTTTATTTATTTATTTACAATAGAAAATTGATATATTGGTTTTACAGAAAAGTGTCGTTAAACCCTATCGGGTTTGTATCGACACCGAAATCATGGACAATATAGTTAATAAACTTACTTACGAGCTAATTGTATGACACATAGGAAAAAAAATACTGTTATAAAATTGTTGTTACAGTGTGAGTGATTTTAATTGCGTTGGGAGGTAGTGTTACGTAGTTATAAATAACTCCCATCCGGGTACTGCAAACGATCGTGTGTATGCATCGCAATTCGCAAGGTGTGCAATTGGTGACCCATTACGGCTCAACTCTCTTCTGGCACCAGTGCAAATTCCCTCGAGCCTCATAACAACTGTACTTAGTCACTTTACTGCATGATAATATGGTTTCCAAAAAATATGAAAATCAATTTTGAGACCTTTCTGTAGTGAAGTTATCGATTCCAAACACGATTAAGCAACTTTTGCTCGATAGAAAAAAATCGTGAACAAGCCTCTAAACTACACCTGTCAAAAGAAATTACTATGTTTGCACATTAGCTATTAACATGGAAATTATATCAATAAATGCGGAATGTTGTACTTGATTGCCTTCATCTATTACTTTTTCTAAGATAAAATAACTAAAAATTATATTTCATAAATACTGATTTCCGCGAACCCGCTCGTGCGCGGCCAGCCGCTCAGTGCTCAACGAGCTACGTTCGAGGTCGGACCTGTGTCACTCCAACTCCGCGCCACTAATGTACAATTAACGCAGATTATTCCATGTTTTTAGTTAAAAATATGGTATGAATAGATAATTCATATATTTGACTACAAGATGAAAGGGTAATGAAAGAAACCGATGAGAAAATATGGGATATACAAGGGGGATTTAGGAAAGGTATGGGATGTACGGATCAGGTCTTCTCGTTACGATGCATAGCCGAAAAATATTTGGCCCAAGGTCTAAAGGTCTATTGCGCGTTCGCGGATTTGGAGAAGGCCTATGATAGAGTGGTGAGGAATTAACTTTGGTCGGTACTGTCCGGATATGGAGTGAGCGACCATCTCGTTCAAGCTCTGAACTCTCTATACGAGGATTCCTCTGCTTGCGTGAGAGTAAACGGGTCCTACACTGAATGGTTTAGCATCGAAAAGGGTGTTAGACAGGGATGTGTAGCGTCACAGTGGCTGTTTAATCTATTTCTGGACAGTTGTTTGCAAGATTTGAAAGACGATGAATGTGGGTTAGAAATGAATAGGTTGCTTATCAAATGTCTACTCTACGCCGATGACCAGGTTTTATTAGCGTCATCGGCTGAGAAGCTACAGAAGATGGTAACTAGCATGCACGGATTGTTTGCGAGAAAAGGAATGAAAATGAATAAAGGAATGAATATGTAAGCAAGACGAAAGTGATTGTATTTGAAGGAGATGAGTGTATGACAGTTTGTGAAATTGCTGTGGATGGAGAGAGGTTGGAGCAAGTGGATGAGTTTGTGTATTTGGGGACTTTGTTCAAGAGAGACGGTAAGCATGAAGGAGATATCGAAAGGAGAGTGATAGCTGGGAATCGAGTGATTGAGCCACTTCACGCCTTTATGAGCAGCCAGAAAGTGTCAGAAAAGGCGCGGCTGGCTGTGCATAGAGGAGTGTTGGTGCCGATACTAATGTATGGTAGCGAAAGTTGGGTCTGGCAGAAGAAACATCAGAGTCTAGTGAATGCAGTGGAAATGAGGGCGCTGAGAATTATGTGTGGCGTTACTTTGAGAGATAGAGTGAGAAACACCGTTATAAGACGGAGGTGTGGAGTGAATGAAGATATAGTGACGAAAATTGAGAAAGGTATGCTAAGATGGTTTGGACATGTAGAGAGGATGGATGCAAGAAGATTGACAAAACGAGTGTATGAAGGAAGAGTGGATGGAAAAGTTGGAAGGGGAAGACCTCGGCGAACGTACTCCGACCAAATCGGCGACATTCTGCGTAGTTTGGCTTATCGCTTCGCTTCGAAAAATCTCTATTATATAATTTCAAGTGTAAAAGTATTATGGGTACCTACTACTACTAATAAAACTTGTACTCAGATCAGGAATTGGAACTGTGACTGTGTGGAGCTGTAAGTGTGTCAATGGAACATGATTTCAATTGTATTGAAAATAAATATCTTTATTTTCTACAAATACTTGATTATATTAAAAGAGGATATGAATACAAAACTGTGGATATGAAAAACAGTGCATTTAATTTAAATTTAATTTTTGTATGTCTTATAGTGTCGGTTTACAGAAAATATTAAACCGATTTAAGGAGGAGCATAAATAAAACATAATTTTACTACATTAATAAAAAAATCTCTTGACAAGTCTTAATCGAAAGTGTCAACCCTAGCAATTTTCAGATCTCACCCCATTGCTAGCCCTTATAACCCCAACTACGGGGTGAGCTGGGTTTGCCTACTATTATGTATTTTTCGTTGAAACGATGCAATAAAGCAACAAATTGTCATTAACAAACTAAAATTCATACCTCCGGAACACTTTTTTTGTATATAAATCGATGTGCCACATATAAAAATAAACTTTTATCCAGGTTTGAACTTCGATTTCGACCCTACTCACCCCTTTACACACTTTACAATTCTCTTTTTACACTCTTAGCAAACGATATTCTATTAATAATTGCTATTAAATTTTGTTGTAGGCGCCCATACAAACTATTATTCTCCTTTTCACCCCCTAAGGAACGATTTCCGATATAAAAACTATCCTATGTCCTTTCCCGAGACTCAAACTATTTTTATGCCAAATTTCATCTAAATCGGTTTAGCGGTTTAAGCGTGAAGAGGTAACAGACAGACAGACAGACAGACAGGTGACTTTCGCATTTATAATATTAGTATCAAAGTATGGATGGAAGTATGGATTCCAAAATACAAGAAGTAAGTAGTTCATGTTAAACATGCGACTGAATCGCAATAGTTCAATGCAGTTTCGATATTTTAAGATTAAAATCTCATTTACAAAAAGATATGTTCCTTTCGTTTAGCATTTAAAAATGATAATACGTCTGGTCAAATCTACTGTCACTCGTGTAGTAAAGTGTTTAAAACCAAGCTTGGCCTAGTCAGCCACAACACAGCTCATAGTAGGGCAAATACATGATTTGTTAGGGTCTCTGTCATCGAAACCGATGAGGAGGACTGTATAAATATTTATTAAGCACGTCTTGTCATTTGTTACAGATTCTGGCTGATAGGGCATATTCTATGTGCCATAGATGTTAGGTAGCAGCCATGCGCCATAATCCCGCAGTACCCAGGGGTGCCCACATAGAACTTCCGCGTGTCGCCATTCCCATAACGGGATACAGGCGAGCAGCCAACTCTGCCCATACCTGCTTCTTTCAAGGCTGCAGAAATGAAGACCTAATGAGGGCTCCTTCTTTCATTAAAATGAGGATGTTATTGGAGATACATTTGTATTTACCTCCAATTTGTCGTGTATGCAACGAACATTTAATGTATGGTGATTGGTGGGAAGATTTAATCCATTTGGGCTTGTCTACATACACTGGTAATGGCGTATAATGAGAAATACACCTTTAATTTTGATGAAATCGAAAACATACCTGCCGCCGAACTGCATTTCTGCATCGGCCTTGACCATGCGCAGTTTCAAAATTTGCTGGCGCAAACACCTCTGCAAGAGCAGTCTCGTCACCCCAAAACGGTGCTAGGAGCGTACTTTATGAAGCTCAGGTCAGGTGAACCAAACGAGCGACTCGTTGCTAGACTCAACCTAAGTAGAAGAAGTCTAGAAAGAAAACTGATTACAGCTCGGCAATGCCTATTCAAAGACTTCGTCCCCAATTTGCGAATTATTGCCATTCCGAATTATTTATATTATGGGTAGAAAAGCTGTGTTAATTTTTGATGGGAAGTATATATACGTACACAAGAGAAGCAACTTTCTGTTCCAGAAAAAACATATAGCTTGCACAAATTCAGGAATTTAGTAAAACCATTCATGGTAGTCTACCCTGATGGCTACATTGTTGAAATTACTGACCACACGCAGCCACAACCTCCGATACCGACATAATGACGAGCCGATAAACTATGTACTAGAAGCCGAAGATGTATTTGTGTTAGACAGGGGTTTCAGGAACTCGATTTCTACAATTGAATCATGTGGATATGAGGCTTTTATGCCCCCAACCAAGAACGGATTTGAGACTCAATTAAGCACAGAAGACGCAAACAAGTCGCGCCTCGTCACCATCGTAACAACAAAGGTTGTCGAAGTCGTAAACGGGCGCATGAAGCGCGATTTCAAATTGCTTCGGCAAGAATATTGTAACCGAGCTCTGCCAAACGAATTTTAAGACGTTCGTATTGCTGCTGCTCTGACGAACGTTTTCAAAGAGCCTTTGGCAGACTCACTGTATGCGAATAGCATAATTCAAAACATTAAATACAGAAGGGAACAACCAAATCATTTAGGAGATTACGTTGTTTACCAAAACCTAAATAGGCAAAGAGCTGCGTTCGAAAGTATTGGTGACGTTGAAGTCGCTCAGAGGACTACATTCCAAGAACTATCAATGGGGGACTTAGTCCTTGTAGCACTGGGCAAGTACCAAATCAAGTTCGCGCGTTCATACCTTAGCGAACAAATAAGGAATGGGGTGTATCAAATTGATATTTGTGCCAACGGTCATACCTAATCTTAGAAATTATGGCATTAACATTGCATCGGGAGTTCTTCTAAGAGGGAGAATAAGATCAAGGCTAACAACGAATAAGAAACATTAAACTTACATATTAGTAAACTAGCATTTGCCCGCGGCTTCGCCCGCGTACTAAGCGTAATTTTTAACCGTCTACAAAAAAGAGCTTCTCTGTTTGACCCGTATATATGTATTTACGTATGTAGGTATGTATGTATGTTTGTCCACGATTATCTCGCGTTTGGCTGAACCGATTTTGATGCGGTCTCCAGAAAAGTAGTTGTTACATTCTGGGGGTTTCGGTATATTAAGTTTGTTGATTGTGATTCATTAACAGATGAACAGATGAAAAGTCAGTATACATTCTGAGAACCGGCAAACTGTTGAATTTCATTTGATTTTGGCAAAAATAAGGATCGAAAACTATTAACATACATTTCCGAGCGGCCGAAGGGGAAAGGGCCGATGAAATAAAAGCATTCTAAATGGCCCTTAGTAAAAGTATCTGTGTACTACAGTAACACCAATAGGTCTGATAACGACCAAGCAGCGCGCAGCGGTCATAAACTCTGTTTCTTTGAAGTACAGAAATACGGCTAATTCAATATCACGTATAAAGGATGATTCACAGTAGGCCGTTCCGTGTCCGGGCCGGCCCGTTTTCTTCTAGAGAAATACGCCGGCCGTTGCGTTTGCTGTCATAGAAAACGGGCCGGCCCGGACACGGAACGGTCTACTGTGAATCATCCTTAACCCTTATTTTTCCTATGATTAAATTGATTAAGTAGGTTTTGCCAGTTCCCATTGGAGCATCCAAAAAGAAAATTTGGCCTCACTTCCATTCGCACTCCTTAATGTCAGTCCGTCTGTTACAACCGAGTTGTTTTTACTGGACCAATTGAATTGCAGTTTGGCACAAAGTATCAAAAATTTAGAGCGCTCGTGGCCCAGCGGCACCCGCCTACCGCGTGCGGTATGCGGTGTTAAGCAATGTGGGCGCAGGTCATTTCTTGGATGGGTGACCGCTTTAAGTGGTTACTAACTGAGCACTCTCGTGCTTTGAAACGCACGTTAAGCCGTCCTAACAGTCAAGTTGCCCACTCACTTGACAAAGGGGGGTCGAAGTTGCACCACGTCCGTAGGGAGTATCCACCGTTACCCTACACGTGACCCCCGGGTGGTGCTAAGAGTGCAACACAAACTGGCAACCGTACTTGTCTTCTCGAAGATCTCACGGTTCGTAAATAAAAACCAAACGATTAAAAAAAATCCAAAGGTTGATTTAAATAGAAAAAAAAATATCGAATCCTCTATGTCGTTTTTAAAAGCAATCCAAAGATACCCCACACGTCTATACAGTAACATTAAACCTCAGAAACGTATTAAGAGACCTCTCGGATGCTCAGATATCGATTTTGAACGAAATCGGGACGAAAAAAAAAAAACAATATGGCCGCCACTTTTACAAATTTTACATCGGATTCGTATTAAGAGACCTCTCGGACACTCAGATATCGATTTTGAACGATTTTTTTTTTTTATTAAAGTTCCAAATACTTAAACGCAGAGTTTGCAATATAACTTAACTGATGAAGCCATGAAATGGCTTATTTACAGCTAGAGTTCGGACTAAGGATTACATTATATTCTATTCAGTAATAAACAACAATAAGGTACCTGCTTATCACAAGGCGTAATCATAATTGTTACATGACATCAAATATTTGTTAACCTCTTTAATTGATCTAGGATTGGAGAGGTATACATCTTGTATGTGTTTTGGGAGGCAATTTATTATTTTTGGAATTTTAAATCGAGACGGAAATGAAGAAAATCAATGTGCCCGCCACTTTTTCCAAATTATACCTCAAATTCGTATTAAGGGACCTCTCGGACGCTCAGATATTGATTTTAAACGAAATCGGGTTGGAAATGAAGAAAATCAATATGGCTGCCACTTTTTCCAAATTTTACCTCGGATTCGTATTAGGGGACCTCTCGGACGCTTGGATATAGATTTTGAACGAAATCGGGTTGGAAATTAAGAAAATCATTATGGCTGCCACTTTTTCCAAATTTTATCTTGGATTCGTATTAAGAATTCTCTCAGACGTTCAGATATCGATTTTGAACGAAATCGGGAAAGAAAAGAAGAAAATCAAAATAGCCGCCACTTTTTCCAAATTTTCCCTTGGAGTCGTATTAGGGGACCTCTCAGACGCTCAGATATCGATTTTGAACGAAATCGGGACGAAAATGAAGAAAATCAATATGGCCGCCACTTTTTCCAAATTTTACCTCTTGAGTCGTATTAGGGGAACTCTTGGACGCTCAGATATCGATTTTGAACGAAATCGGGTTGGAAATTAAGGAAATCATTATGGCTGCCACTTTTTCAAAATTTTATCTCGGATTCGTATTAAGAATTCTCTCAGACGTTCAGATATCGATTTTGAACGAAATCGGGAAAGAAAAGAAGAAAATCAAAATAGCCGCCACTTTTTCCAAATTTTACCTTGGAGTCGTATTAGGGGACCTCTCAGACGCTCAGATATCGATTTTGAACGAAATCGGGACGGAAATGAAGAAAAGCAATATGGGCGCCACTTTTTCCAAATAGAACCTACATGCCAAATTTGGTATCTCTCAAACCAGCAGTTTGGGCTGTGCGTTGATATGTCACTCACTCAGTCTGTCAGTTTCTTCTTGCAATTTGGCACTTTTAAAAGTTTTCATGTCCGCAATATTAAATTTCAAAATCAATGCCTTTTTCGAAATTAACGACCCAAAAAACCATAAAAATGACACCCATATTAATATTTAGACATTTCAACCCGCTCGGACCCCAACAGAGGGGATGACATTTCACGTCCTCCACGTGGGATTTTAAAATCATTGGTGGTTTCGTAATCAGCGACCCGATAAACCAAAAAAACAACACCCATATCGATTTTCAGAATTTGTCACCACATTTCCCCCTTTTAGGGGTTGATTTCTCAAAAAACCGGAAACACATGTTTACTTATTTATCGTTAGAAACACTCCTGTGAAGTTTCGAATAAAATAATCCAACTAATCTTGATTCCCTATACAAACTTCGGACCCCTATTTCACCCCCTTAGGGGTTGAATTTTGAAAAATCCTTTCTTAATGCACCTCAAGACCTTATATGGAACCTACATACTACATTTGGAATCTCTAGAACCAGCAGTTTGGGCTGTGCGGTGATATGTCACTCAGTCAGTCAGACAGTTATTTCTTGAAATTTGGCACAACGTTTCAAAAGTTTTCATCTCTACAATATTAAATTTCAAAATCGATGCCATTTTCGTAATTAACGTCCCAAAAAACCATAAAAACGACACTCATATTAATATTTAGACATTTCATCCCCCTCGCACCCCAACAGGGGGGATGGTATTTCACGTGCTCCACGTGAGATTTTAAAATCATTGTTGTTTCCGTTATCAGCGACCCGGTATATCATTAAAACAATACCCATGTCGATTTTCAGAATTTGTCACCACCTTTCCTCCTTTTAGGGGTTGATTTCTCAAAAAACCTGAAACACGTATTTACTCATTTATGGTCAGAAATACTCCTGTGAAGTTTCGAATAAAATAGTCCAACTAATCTTGTTTCCCCATACAAACTTCGGACCCCCATTTCACCCCCTTAGGGGTTGAATTTTGAAAAATCCTTTCTTAGTGCACCCCTTCACTTTATAAGGAACCTACGTGCCTAATTTGAAATCACTAGGACCAGCGGTTTGGGCTGTGCGTTGATATGTCAGTCAGTCAGTCAGTCAGTCAGTCAGTCAGTCAGTCAGTCAGTCAGTCAGTTTCTTCTTTTATATATTTAGATAATAACGAGATCGGAAGGCAGGCCGTAATGTCTCTCTCTAGCTGTCAAGAAAATGAATCCTGAAATCAATAAAAGGTCCTAAAAGAGCTTGTGATTCTTCCGAGATCTCTGCTTTTTGGTGAATGAGCAAAGATCAAAACAATTAAGCTGGGAAGTTGATTCAGAAACCTACTTATGAACATTAGTAGGTACCGATGTTTTTCGCTTCAGAGTGAGGCCACGTAGTCATCTGAAAAAATCTATGACGCTTTTTTATATGAGAATCTATAAGTTGTTGATTTTAGCGTTTTCCCTTGAAGTAAATTACTACATAGTATAAAGCAAAGTCGCTTCCCGCTGTCTGTCCCTATGTATGCTTAAATCTTTAAAACTACGCAACGGATTATGTTTTTTTATTTTTTTTTGAAAAACCCGTCGTGTAGGTCGTAATGTAGGTTATTACCACTTACAAGACAACGCATTCCTAGGACCTCTGGTGACCCTACTCACCACCAGAAACACATCACTAAACCTTGATATAAATCACCTTATATTATAGTTGAAATTATTTTAAATGTCGACATAAAAAAATGCCATTTGATTTTAAACCTTCTGCTTGCTGCTTTGAACTTTAAAGTAGCTGTTGGAGCTAAAGACCCTATATATAGTTTTACACTATAAAAATACCAATTTCTATCAAAACCTTGTCATATAAAATGTTATTAACAAATTATTAAAACTTTATTTTGTATTAACAAAACAAGACTGTTTTTTAAGTAACCATGGATAAGCATAGTTTGTCTTAGTTTGTTTACCTCGCTCGTCTCGTTTTTACGTATATGCCGGAGAGGGCTTAGGATTGGCCTTTCCCATCGACATGTGCCATATTCTTCTCAGCTTTATAAACAACATCGAAAACAAGGGTTGTAGAAAGCACCACCAACGGTGAACGCGGGGCGTCAGATCGACTTTATCGCGTGAAGACTTAATCGAATTGCAGTCCGTTACTACCGTAAACTCCCTCCCATGCTAATAACATTGGAAATATTTCACTCCATTTACTACTGCAAGAGTTTCCAGCTCATATGAGTGGTACCTTGACTCTGCGGGAGAGGTAAGTTTACTGTAATAACCGACGACTACATGGCGCTTGCCATTGACAATTTGCAATAATATCGCTCCATAACCTTCTGCACTATCGTCAGTATGTAGTTCTGAAACAGGGTTCCGTACGTAGTGGGTTTACAAAGACGGATTACCTTTACTTACGTGTGAGTGCCACTTGACGAGCCTGCGACTCGTCCACGCTTGGTGAAGTGCTCCGTGCTAGTCAGCAGATAGAATATCTCCATAAGCGTGAATAAGTTCTTTGAGGCTGCCGACTTCAAATGTATGGTGTTGATAAGGGCGCCACACGTTTGGTAATTAATTCCCAAACGTGAAAGAGTATGGATAGAGGAACTTTACAAAGGTTGAAAATATAAAACAGCAAACTAAGTTTACAAAAGAAGCTTGTAATAATGTTTAAGCGTACAGACGCAAGAGCGTTACCGTGAAGTTTTCCTTTACAGAATTATACTTCTGGTCTATACTTATAAAATACACAGGCAAGGCTTCCTTAAAGAGGTTAAGCAGTGACGTCTAACTAAGGACGACCGTTTTAGCTTGCGTGGATAGAAAGTTGAAGCTTGAGAGGCTTAACTTGGTTAATATGGTGTTGAGTAGTGAAGCTACATACATAGATTTCTTAGATTGTTATTTACCATAAAACGCCAAGTGCAAATTCCAGAAGGAAAAAGGAAGATACTGGGGCGAAGTCACCTGTTGTGGGCGTCGCCGACAGTTTAGAATGCCTCCGCACACCGCTGCACGTATCCAAGGCTTCCTCAGAAGGTCGCCCAGCTCATGGTGGCACGCACAACAATTGCCTCATCGCGAATCAAATTTGAGCCACTCACCGACTATTCATTGGGTAATTCCATTGTTGGATCGCGGTATGATGCGAGATTTATAATTTTAGGTACATTCTAAGTTTTTAAAAGATGGCCGATGGCCGAAGCTAATTTAACTCTGAAATCCTGCGTGCGCTTGCTTCAAGTCATGATTCCGAAGTGAGGACCATTTTCGTTCAACAACGTCCCTTTCATTCTGTCACCGTTCATTCACTACCACAGATTCGATCCGTATTTCCACGATAAAACCAAAACAATTCGCCAGCGGACAGCATTAAATGTAAGGGATCGCGTATGTACCAACTTAAGGCGCTGTCAGTTCAGCGCTCGGCTGCTAAAGCGGGGTGAGGTGTGGGGCTTGAAGGGAGAAGGCGCGGGGTTACCCCGCTTGCAACCGCGCGGAATGATTCTGTTCGCGTGCTCGCTGCCGATGTTGAAATGCCACAGTATAGCGACTACCACAGTAGTACAACACTAGTCAATAAAATTGTATAAAAGTTATTTGTAATAATAGTGAAGGGAAATAGTGTATTGAAATAAAGTACTTAGTTTCTATTATCCTTACCTATATTTTTCAATTGTTGCATTGAATTTATTTACATGTAATAATTTGGAAATAAATGATCTTTATTATTTTATATTTATTTTATTTATGTATGTTTATGCGTCTACTTGAAAACAATCATGAAGTTATTATTCCTTGCGAAATATTATTTCTTGGTGCCGTAGATTCAACGAAAAATATGATGTCAAATTCATGAGGCGACTACCTATAGCCACGCGGGGAGCGCTCCACTCACCCGGCATACTCGCGCGCTTACAGTAAGAATACAAAGTAAACTCAGTCAAGGCATAAGCAGTACTGCAACGAAGTGGGGAAATTAATTGACTAGTGCAGGCTGTCCATTCTGGATATTAATGTAAAAATAAAGTATTACTAACATACCTTTAGACTAATTGAATATTAAGTTAGACCAACTAAAAATAAATGAAGATGTCTATTTATGTTTATAAAAAGGTACATTATTGCAGAGGCCGTGAAGTAAGGGACTACTGGAGTAGTTTGGGATATTGGGATGAATAATAAGACGTGTCCTGCAATCCCTGTTCTGGCCGAGGATTGTATAGTGCCTTTCTCAAACATGTTAGGAAATATTAAAAAAAAATATTACTAGAGCATCAAGTAAATAAGTATATTGTGTATATAAAAAAAAAAATAGTAATATTGACGAATCCGAAACGTCGCTCGATGAATCCGAAACGTCACTAGATGAATCCGAAACGTCGCTCGATGAATCCGAAACATGTCGCTCGATGAGTTAGAAACATGTCACTCGATGTGTCCAAAACATGTCACTCGATGAGTCCAAAACATGTCGCTCCATGAGTCCGAAACAAGTCACTCGATGAGTCCGAAACATATCGCGATGAGCCGGAATAATATCGCAAGTATGCTTGCAGAGTCTAATGGCGGTTGGCTGAATGTAAAATCGATATCTGAAGTTCCGGGAGGTCTCTTAATACGAAACCAAGGTCTTATTTAAAAAACATGAGGGCCATATTGATTTTCTTTGTTTACGTTCTGATTTAGTTCAAAATTGTTGTCTCAGCGTCCGAGAGGTCTCTTAATACTAGTTAATACGATTCAGATGTAAAATTTGACAAAAAGTGGCGGCCATATTGATTTTCTTTGTTTACGTTCTGATTTAGTTCAAAATCGTTGTCTCAGCGTTCGAGAGGTCTCTTAATACTAGTTAATACGATTCAGATGTAAAATTTGACAAAAAGTGGCGGCCATATTGATTTTTCTTATTTACTTAATCCACCTACCTACCTACCTGATGTGGCCAGACCATAGGTGTTGACCGTAGATGTGGATAGGGAACCTAGATAAGCGATTAGCTTACCAGCCATAGTAGTTAGTGAAAGGTAAGCCTTTGAAGAAAATACAGCACAGTCACTAGTGGTACTGTTGAGAATGCAAGGCAAAGATTCACTGTGATGGCGTAGTGGTCTGGATGGCCTAGTGGTAAGGACAATGGTCCATTAAATCAAAGACGTGGGTTTGATTATTGTCTTAAGCGCCTTCCTGACTTGTCGATGCGGGGGCGGTACGATATGAGAAAACTGTCAGCTGTCAGCGTCATCCGATACTAATGCAGTACTGCCCAACTTCTGCGCATGGTATTACTACTGCGCAAACGTATTACTGACAGTATTTCGTCAAGTGAGGTAATCTCACATCGGTAAATTCACGCCAAAGAGCAAAATATCTATGACATATCGCTCCTGCCCTGCCAAATCAGGAAGTCGCCTTAGGTTAACTCTTGGACGCTCAGATATCAATTTTGAAAGAAATCGGGACAAATAAATAAAATCAAAATGGTCCACCACTTTTCCCCAATTTTACCTCGGATTCGTATTAAGAGACTTCTCGGACGCTCACATATCGATTTTGAACGAAATAAATAACAAAAATCAATATGGATGCCATTTTTTCCAAATTTTACCTCGGATTCACGTTAAGAGAGCTCGCGGACGCTCAAATATCTATTTTGAACGAAATCAGGACGTAAATGAAGAAAATCAATATGGCCGCCACTTTTTCCAAATTTTACCTCGGATTCGCATTAAGAGAGCTCACGGACGCTCAAATATCGATTTTGAATGAAATTGGGACGTAAATAAAGAAAATCAATATAGCCGCCACTTTTTCCAAATTTTCCTCGGATTCATATTAAGAGTCCTCTCGGACGCTCAAATATCGATTTATAACAAATTCATATCGGATCGGCACTGATAAAAAAAAACCGGTAACCCTATTTTAACCTAAACATATATATATAACCTGAGCTGCTACCACGAAACAAAAACGAACGAAGTTCGAATATCTCCCTCTCTGTCGCACTTAAATATCCGAGCGGCAGTGCGGTAGCAGCTCTAGTTATATTTTAAATTTCTGAAAATTGACTTGACAGCCCTTGAAAATATAAAGCGCAAACTCAACAAGTTGCGTTTTTTTTTCACGCCACATGTTTTCCTGCTTACTCCCCATCGTTGACCTAAAAAAAGCCGAGTCGGCAGACTGTATGTAGTAAGACTGTGGTACCGTCAACTGCAAAAATACGTATCATCGATACGTATACGTATTTATGAGCGGATTAAATCGTTAATCCTCTAATAAATAAGTACCGCAACCTTAATATACATAAGAGCAGGACATATTTTTGAATAAGTTGTATGCACCCATATGTTTGCAGTTGACTGTACTACGTACGATAAGTATATTAATACATTTATATAAATACTTAAATCAAGAGGGGAGGCCTTTGCCCAGCAGTGAGACACTCTATAGGCTTTTAATAATAATAGAACCGTTTTCCCCCGAAGGGTATAAAACGGATATTTAGGTTTCAGCCGGAGCTTGAACCACTGTGAGAATAGCCTTCCTATATTCATACCTATATCTACGTCATACCCGTGAATCTTCATGTGCTAGAAGAGTACACACCGATGACGTCACTATATCTGTCTCTGTCTACCCCCTCCATAGCGGCGCGCGGTGGCTTGTGGCTTCAGTACATTTTAGCCGGCAAGGCCCTTAAAGGGTGGTTCAAGCTCCGGCTGAAACCTAAATATCCGTTTTATACCCTTCGGGGGAAAAACGGTTCTATTTAGGTGTTCGAGCCTTCGCTTCAACCACTGTGAGACGTGTTTATTATCTGCCGGCGCCGCTAGTACCCTGTGTGGGGCTAGACTAGAGTAATAATTAAGCGTACTGTGAAAAGAATGTGTGTTAGCCCATTAGTTCATTTAAAGTTTAAAGTTTGACAATAAAAGTATTCATTAGTTAAGTTATCAGTCTACATAATATATGTCCCACTTCCGGGCACAGGCCTCCTTTCATGGATAAAACACAGTGCGATATGATTTTAGGTACTTCTTTTATTTTAGCCTTGTCATTAGTTCGGTCGGTGAACTTAACAATTCAAATATACGAAGGGAGGTTACCACAGACAAGTGTCATTTCATGTCAAAATGTGTGCGGGATACAGTGGGATAGACCTGGTAAAACCACAGACTAAGAATCACATTGAAATCCAACTGCCCACGTATAGGGAAATGCTTGACGTGACGATGACAACGATTTCATAAGGCGTTATTATTAGGTTTTTTTTTAATAAGCCATCAAAAGTAAAATTGATCTGGATTGAACACACCAAATCTTTTTATGTGATCTTTTACGTATATGCCTGTCCTCTAACAGCATTCAAGCGATCTCAGGGACTTATCGTGACCTAGGTGGGTCTACTGGACTGGATACTTTGATTTAGGTAACCAGGCTTAACGCTCCAGGCGACTTACACTGCTGGCAGGGTGTCTAAGTTGAGACGCTGTCCTCTCCGTGGTCGACAGTTCGTGCGTTTAACGGGGCGAGACTTTCCTTGTTTCACCAAAATGTATAATTCACAAACAATTTCTTTTAAATGATTAGATTGATTAGCCACTCCGTATGAATCAACGCCCAAAAACAGTATAATCGTAAGATAAGAAATAAATATGATTTCTTGAAAGAATGACATATACGAGGCTTGCACTGAAAGTGGCGGGAATCGAATACTTATTAATTTATTTTTAACATGTATTATACCTTTTTTATAATCTCTGAAGTTTCCTTATCTCAACACACTGGCCACTTAGAAAAAAAAAAGTATGGTTCGGTTTCAATTGTTTATTGAAGTCGTCGAGTCACTGCTTAAAATGGAATTGTGCCGTGAAAATTTCAGAGCTATGATTTATTATGACTTTAAAAGTGGACTAACACAAAAACAATGTGAAGAGCGGATGGTTGCTGCTTTTAATATTGAAGCTCCTTCAAAGACTACAATATACAGGTGGTATTCAGAATTTCAACGTGGCCGTGTATCCCTCACCGACGAAGTGCGTGAAGGTCGACCAAAATCGGCAGTCACGCAAGAAAACGTCGATGTTGTGCGTCGTCTGATAAATGAAGACCGACATGTGACATATCGGGAAATTCAAGAGCACCTGGGTATTGGAATGAGTCAAATACAAATTATTTTAAAAGAAGAATTAGGCGTGAAAAAGTTATTTTCCCGTTGGATACCTCACCTATTGTCTGACGAGCAGAAAATAGTCCGTGTCAATTGGTGCCGCAAAACTTTGAAAAGATTTAACAAGGGACGCTCAAATGCTGTTTTTAGCATAGTATCAGGTGACGAGTCGTGGATATACGCTTATGAGCCTGAAACTAAAAACCAATCCCGAGTATGGGTCTTCGAAGACGAGCTCAAACCCACAAAAGTTGTTCGTTCTCGCAGTACGGCTAAGAAGATGGTGGCTACGTTTATCTCTAAATCTGGTCACGTAGCTACTGTGGCTCTTGAGGATCGTAGAACAGTCAATGCTGATTGGTACACCACTATTTGTTTGCCGAACGTCTTTGCTGAACTCCGAAAAACAAACCCTAGTCGTCGCATCATCCTTCACCACGACAACGCCAGCCCACACACCGCTCGGACAACAACTGAGTACCTGGACGGTGAAAAAGTCGAAATATTGGACCACCCTCCATATAGCCCTGACTTAAGTCCCAACGACTTTTTTACATTCCCCAGAATCAAGGACAAACTGCGTGGTCAGCGGTTTCAGACGCCAGAAGAAGCAGTGGAGGCCTATAAAATAGCCATTTTGTCGACCCCTACTTCAGAGTTCAAAAAGTGCTTTATGGACTGGTTTGAACGCATGCATAAGTGCATGAAATACAAAGGAGAATATTTTGAAAAACAATAAAAATAAATAAACTCACTTATACTGCATATTTTCTTCTATTCCCGAAACTTTCAGTTTTACCCTCGTATGGCATGCAGTTCAGGACTACTGGCAATTTGTTTTGAGACGACACTTGAGTTGTGTTACAACGTATTTGAGCCAAAAGGCTCGCAATCAGGCTCGGGTACGAGGTGTCGCTTCGATTAATGTAACACTGGATTAGGATGGAGACACGTCGCCTCGATATACTTAGGCGGCCATCTCCCTAGGTTAAATACGCGTCGTTACGATTAAAACGATAACGGCCAGATCGACCATTCATTTCTGTAGTCTAATACGACACCCTCATCAACAACTTTTACAGATTATTACTGTAGTATCAAAGAGGCAAGGAGGTTCTACATCGCCTCTTTAGCCTTAAATCTCGACACACCTTTCCCCATCGATCGAAAACATGTCGTTTGTCAGGATCAGAATCCTGACGAGGTTTGCCAATATTGCGGAGTGTTTTCTGCCTGAGAATTTCTAATCAGACTTTGTCGGGTTTTTATATCACAAGATTTATTTTAGCGCGCTTCTGCCCGTGGCACAGCTTAACGCTGAAGTTGTCTGCCTCACTTGCAGGAGGCAGTAGCATAACCCTTAAACCATTCTATGCACATGGCCAAACCATCATGAGACGACGCCACTCAGGTCGATATAAATCTTTGTCTCGATTGAGATGACACCCTAGCCAAATCAAATACACATTGTCTGAATTGAGTCGCTACCAAGCCTTAGGTAGAGAACATAAGATGTTCCACACTGTGACTTAATAACACTTCGTCTTGATTGAGACGACAGGTAGCTTCGATTGAGACGACATTCTGTCCAAACTGTGAGGGCGCATCGCCTTAGTTGAGGCGACGTAACACTTAAATTGAGACGACACGTCGTCTCGATTGAGAAGACATGCTGCCCGGACCGGCAAGGTGCGTCGCCTGAGTTGAGGCGACACTACACTTAGATCGAGACGACACGTCGCCACGCATATGAAGGGGCCAAAATCCCTCAGGCAGGGGGCAGGGATCCCTCGTAATAAAGACTTTTGAACTTTTCAAATGCGTAGCTACTTTTGATGCTGACTGTACTACATCACATTAAACTTCTTCTCCAAAAGGCCTCTACGTGTTGGATTTATATTCCCACGCACGCCTTCCAAATGACCGGGTTTCACCCCGTGACTTTAAAACGGAGATACATAGAACATACATAGATACATTTTAGTTTAGTACTTATATTTTTTATTATCATTTTATACATATTTTGACCCTTTGTTGTAAATTTAATGTCGCATACATAAATCGAAATTTGTACGCCGAATGGCAAAACTCTCTTTACTCATGTTTTTTTCAAATAAATTATCTTTATCTCATAATGACAATAAATACTAAGAACCTTCATGTTACCAGTATTGGACCCAGGACTGTCAACTTTGCAGGCAGAGCCACTTTACACGTCTTCTAAAGAGTCAAAAGGTTTCCTACTGTATTTGTGGATGTCTACTGTGGGTACATGCATTAAGTACTTACCGTATTGTATTCGTTCTTCTAGCATTCGAGCGGGCTATTCTTATACGTTTTCGCCGCCTACATTTTATTCTATTCCTGTTATTACCCATATTTGTTAACAAACACGGAATAATTCGCAAAAATTGTACTTAGTGGCGCGGAGACGGAGTGACACACGTCTGACCTCAAACGCAGCTCGCTGGGTACTGAGCGGCCGGCCGCGCACGAGCGTGTGCGCGCAAATCAGTATTTATGAAATATTTTTTTTAGAAGTTTTAAATTCAGAAAAAGTAATCGAAGTATGTCATCATGTACAGCATTACGCATTTATTGATGTAATTTTCATATTAATAGTTAATGTGCAGAATTTGTAAAATATTTTTAATGTAGTGTTTACTTAAGTTTGCGATATTTTGCTATCGAGCAAAAGTTGCTAAATCGTGTTTTGAATCGATCTTGTCACTAGAGAAAGGTCTCAAAATTATTGTGCGTATTTTTTGGAAACCCATCATCAGCTACAAACGCGTCACTATATCGTCAAAAAGTCTGTTTCCTAACCCCACTGCGCCCAAAAAAATATCGATGAAGTTCAAAGTTCTTCACACGCCCAACAGATGGCGTTGATAGTCTCAAAAGAGATGTGGTTCACACAAAAAAAATCTACCGTACCAGTTCCGCCGGATAACGAGGGTCATATTGGTAAGGATAGAAATAATGTGCTGACGTATTTGTTCGTGATTATCTTTCCAAATGAAAGAACACTTGCGTGACGTAAGTCTATGCAAAGGAACCATCACACGGCAAAAGTGGGGATAAACTGGCGAAAATATGAGGTCAGACAAATAAACTGTCTAAGTTGGGTAACTGTCTCTGGCGGTGGTAGCGAGAATATGCCTCAATCTTACATTTGTTAGGTTTGACCTCCCCTGCCTCAACTTCGTAACCGAGCAACTCTACGCGACTTTTAAGGCGCAGGGTAGTGCAAGCCATTCTCCATACAAAGGTTGTGCAAGTTTTTTGCGTTAGTTTTGGCACTACAGCATTTAATTTTATTTTTTGTTGGTACATATTGGATATACGCAGAACTTGATGTTGAAATTTTGCATTATTTCAAAAAAAATATAAATAAAAAAATACAAAAAATAATTACAATTAAAAAAGAAAAACACACAACAAACACAAGACATAGCTAACAAAAAAAATAAGCATATGGAACAAAAATAGTAACTGGAGTGCAAACACAAACGAAGAAAAACTTGCACAAAGTTTGTATGGAAACAGCTTGCCCACCCCTTCGCCTTAAGGAACGAGCATTTCTTTAATTCAGAGAAAATCCTGCTTATGTTAAAACATCCAGCCTACAATTGATTTTCCTGACAATATGCCGACAACACGTCAATTATTTTATTTTGACATGTACAAATATTCATTGACACGACGTGTCAGATTTTTATTTTTTTATGTAATCTAGCGTCTTAATGGTAGAGGTACACTACCGGATTACCTGTTTCTTGTTAATAATATGAAATCAAGTGAGGAGTATACAAGTACCGATATCTAGTGTCAGGTAGAATAAGGTAATACGATTAATTAACGGAGAGTTAATTAAGAGTTAAACCCAAAAACTCATTATAATTCTATACCTGCACGAGGTGGAGCGAAGTTGTATTTCACTAAAAATAGCATACATTGGAGCCTTTTCCTGTCATAAGTCACCTGTGTATACAAGTAAGTTTCGTTAAGCAATAGCTAATTTTACTTTTACACATATCTTTCGTTACTTAATTCCAGCCCTGTAAATGTTTCAGTTCTGGCATTGATAGCCTCACATGGCCCAATTCTTATATTCTTTCACCTAAAATACCCTACTATTGATTATGCCATTTGTATTTTCTATAATATATGTTTTATGTGATGTATACTTTTGTCAATTACTCGGTCCCTGCAGGCTGTTCAACATTTATAAGACCTTTCAAACGATATATGTCTCAACTGTATACACCCATTTTGCCCATTCTCCTTTCTTTTTCAACTAAGCCTTTTTAAGAGTATTTATTTCAGGGTACTATTCAAGCCGGCGCGTTAAGAGGGAAGCATTGTATCCTATTTGTTTCCCTGAGGTTACAAATTACATAGAACTTGCACGGCGACGCATTTTTAATTTATTTTATAGCACATTAGTGGCAAAGTTTCTTCACCGGTCTTTCTCGTGGCAGAGGTTTATTTTTCCGAACCGGTGGTGTTTATTGACGTTCATAGGTGCATCTAATATGCCTAATTAGAAGAATAAAAATAAATACAAAGAAGCGTACGGCCCGCCTGATAGTAAGTGGTCACTGCAGGCTGCTATGGACGCCTGCAACGACAGGGATGTCTCATGCGCGTTGACCCTTTAAAACGTATACCTAGTTGGTTACTAAGTTATGTTACTGTAATAATCCTTATCTACATAAAATATACTAACGAAAGTTAAATAAATTATATATTGAAATGAAGTACACACAATCAGGATTTACATTTGTCAATTTCATTCAAAATGGCCTCCTTGGGCCTGAACACAGGCCTTCAGACGACGAGGCCAGTCATCAATAGCGGCACGCACGGTTGTCATATCTAATTCCGTCACTGTCTTGACTATGGCCCGCTTGAGGGAGTCAAGATTTGTGTGGGGTTTAGCACAGGCTTTCTTCTCAATAACCTGCCATATAGCATAATCCAGGGGGTTGAGGTCCGGGCTGGAGGAGGGCCTGTCTTCGTGGGCAATGAAGTCAATTTTGTTGCTTCGAAACCAGGCTTGAGTTGTTTTTGCCTTATGTGCAGGGGCTGAGTCTTGTTGAAACACCCAGGGCTGGTTTTGAAATAGAGAGTGGCTTAAAGGCTTCACTATTGGTTCCAGAACGGTTTCCTGGTAAACTTTAGCCCCAGTTTTGACACCTTTTTCACAGAAATGGACCTGTGTTAACCCTGAGTATGACACACCTAACCAAATCATGACATAAGAGGGATGATGGCCTCGTTGCACTCTCGGAACAGCTACACTCGCTTCTTGACTGTTTTTTGCATACACTCTGTCATTCTGGCGGTTACAACATTCTTCAATGGTAAAAATTTTTTCGTCAGTAAATAATATATTTCGGTGGCCATTTTGTGCGTACCGCTTCAGTAGCACGCGACTTCTATTCAGTCTCATAGTCTTCAATCGTCCATTAAGCAAATGACCTTTCCGTCTACGATAAGCGTGTAGTCTAAGGTCTTGATTGATAACTTTTTTAAGGGAGCTTCTCTTCACAGACATCTGAATTGCCAACAACTTTTGCTTCCGAACGGGGTTTCTTGCGATTCTCGCCTTCACTGCCTTTATTAGAGCTGGGGTCCGAACGGTGCGTGGTCTTCCAGACCTCTTGCGGTCATCAAGCTCAGGGTACTATTGTACCTATTAATGGTACGATAAACGAATTGTTTGTTGATATTTCAGATTTTGAAGCAACTTCTTTTTTACAGCGACACGATTTTCTTTTAGACCCCAATCCATTATAAATATGACGAGAGAAGTGTTATGTGTGCTATAAAATTATAACTGACAACCCGCCATTATATGTAATTTTTTATTTTTTCGGTAGCATTTGTTTTAACGCAAGAAAAGAGTTTGCAAATCGAGTAACAGAACTTAGTAACCAACTAGGTATTAGAGATGTGAGACGTTGAATAGAGTTGTGGATGTGTGCAGACGAAGCGTGAGGATCAAGGCTTGTGGTTAGTTAGCGTTCTTGTCCTTTTTGTAAAGAACAAAAAGTAACAGAACTCAGTAACCAACTAGGTACACTCCGTTCTTAAAGAATCTCATACTATTTCCCATTCGAGCCCGTAAAATTCTTTGAGAGATTTGATTCAATTAATTGATTGCTCTCATTTAGGGTAAATGCCCCAGTTGTCGACATTGACCCAACACATGGCACTTTCAATGTTATGTCATAATGACAGAGGGGATCAAGGACATAGGTGTCATCTATTAAACATTAAGGTGTCGAGCGTTGGGCCGTTTACCTTAGCAGTTTTCAAAATTAAGTTTCACTCATCTAATTGCTAGAGAACTTTAACAGTCAAGTTGCCCACACACTTGACAAGGGGGGTCGAAGTTGCACCACATCCGTACGGAGTACCCACCGTTACCTTGCACGTGAGCGTGACCTCTGGGCGGTGCTAAAAGTGGAATAAACTGGCAACCATACCGCCTTCTCGAAGATCTCACGGTTCAAAATGATTGCCATATGATAAATTAATAAATGGGACTTATCTAATAACACTGTTAATAATTAAATCAAAGTAGAGTCAAACCAGCTTGGTTCCTGTTGGTATGAATCTGAAATTTTGGCTTTTCTGTATAATTTATACGAGCACTTATTTTAGTCATCTTATTCGAATAATTGTATTCGATATTTTTTATGGGAGAATGTTATTTCTTCTAAATTATTTTGAAAGTATTCTTCTTCAGTCAACTGATATTGGAGTAGCAAGCGAAAATAAAGCATTCAGGGTAAATAAAGGTTTACTGCTGTACAGAAAATTAGTAGATAGTCTGCAGTTATTGGATACTATAAAAATAACGGTAATATTTTATTTATATTTAAAATATCGCTTTAGAAATATTATGCGAATGCTTATTTCTAAAAAAAAACTATTTAGTTTCGTTGCTAATGCTAGATGTCATGGCATGAAGGGACAGTTAAAGAGATTACACCACAAGAGGCCAAAAAAACTAACCACTAAAATGAAAAATAAAAAATCAGCTGGACCAGCCGAAATATCACCCGAGTTGTGGAAACACCTAGGAGACACCGGAGTGAGCTGGCTGACAAAACTCTTCAACACAATCTAAACAAGTGTCAAAATACCAGATATGTGGAGAACTAGCCATCTCATACTTTTTTATATAAACAAGGGAGATATTGCCGACTGTGGAAATTACAGGAGTATTAAGCTGACACTCTACAAATTTGGGAGAGCATCCGCGTGAAATGGCTTACCAAAATAACTACGATCACTCCAAATCAGTGCGAATTCAATGTCGGAGTCAGTACAACCATAAAAAAAAAGGAAGATAGAATGCTCACTCCATACATCAGTTTTTACTGGTTATTTCGTAGTCGACATCTAGCGTCAAATAACGGAATTATCAGTACTGATATAAAGATACTAGATGTCACGTATGTCGCTACTGACGAAAAGTGGATTTCTCAATAATTTAATACTAATATTTAAAGCAGAATGAGTTAAAAACAGATTTCCGGTTAATCCGGTTATAATATTAGCTAACAATAGTCGAGCATTTGATTGTTCGTTCGTCACGGCATCTATTGTCGTATAGTAGTACTGATAATTCCGCTATTTGACGCTAGATGCCGACTACAAAATAATAAGTAGTTTTGATAACATAACTGAGTATGGAGTGAGAACTCTATCTTATTTATTTTTTCTATGGTACAACGGATGCCATACATTCAGTAAATAAAATTAAAAGTATTTAAAAAACCCACGACGTTTCTAATTGCAAAATAATAAAATAAAAATATAAAAGCCAATAAAAATATAATGGCAGCCCCCGACGGTTTTTTTTGATTTCTAACTACACCTCGCAATCATACAACCGTTTTTGAAATCTACTTTTATCTTTTATGTACTTACTTCGTATTTGGTCGGGGGGCTTTTATATTTTTATTTTATTATTTTGCAATTAATAACGTCGTGGGTTTTACAAATTTTTTAATTTAATTTTATTTTATTCTTTATAAAGAGTAATTTATATACATTCCTCCCTAACGCGCTCCAGTTGTGGAATGAATTCCCTGCCGAGGTTTTCCCAAGGCAGGCGAGGGATACGGACAGTAGGGAAATTTTCAAGAAAGGAGTATACATTTTTAAAGAGTCAGCATCGCGCATTGTCATCCCTGGATTTGCAAGCGTCTATAGCCTGCGGTATTCGCTTACCATCAAGCGGACCGTAGGTACACATGTATACCACCGATGTGGTATAAAAAACTATAGTTGTTTCTCACCTAACGGCCGAAAGTCGACGCCAGCGTAGGGCCAACAGTTAGGAATGTTCCATCGGAGAGCACTCTCTATTACGTGAGCCCGAGTCTCACAAGAACCTGGGGCCGAAGTGCTTCGAAGCGTCCTTTGAGAGAGTGCACTACGCGAGCCCGAGGACCGAAGGCCCAAAGGGCGAGCCCATACGGACACTATCTATGACGAGTGTCTTACAATCGAATTTGAGTTCCGAAAGCCTAAAGGAAAATGGCGAGGCACGCGAAACCAAAGGTAGAGCTCCGACCAAAGACAGATGTCAGAAGGCCCGAAGTGCCTAAAAGTCCGAACGTGACGGTTCACGCTCTCTGCGCGAGCCTACGCGGACTTTCACTATCTCTGAGTATTCAAAGGGGAGCGTCAAAGCTAGATGGACTGAAGGGTGAACTCTGCGTAGGTCTGAAGGCCTGAAGTGTCTCACCAGCGCGCTCTCTACGCCACGCCAGCTTGCGAGCTGAAGGTTGGAAGGGCGAGCCCACGCGTGAGCAGTGAGGCACGCGAGGTATAAGGGCGAGTACCACGAGGCCCAAAGTGTTCCAGTATCCCTTCAGTACGCGCTTACTACGCGAGCCATAGCTATTGGAGCAAAGGCCTGAAGGGCGTGCCCACATTTGTTTATTGATTTACATTATACATGGATACTTTCTATCCCAAACTGTCTTTAAAGGGAACCTGAGGACCGAAGGCCCGAAGGTGTGTAGCCCACACGAAGGCGGAGGCCGAGTTCTGCGTAAGACTGAAGGCCCGAAGCTTCCCTTCAGAAAGCACACTACAAGTAAAAATTTGTAAAAATAATAAACCCCAAATCCATTGCAGAAAACCGTATCTCAAGCGGTTTAGCCGATTTGGAGAATCTGCGCATATACCCTTTCTGAACGCATATACCCTCTTCGTTCCGTCGTGGGTAGCTACAGCTACCATATTAATTGCGCTCTGCCGTACATCTAAATCGGTAAAGCCGTTATGACCCTGATATTAATCAACATAACACGATGGTTTTTATAGTGCCTCGTGGCATATTTACGTCATATAAATCACATTAAATCACATTTTTTAATCGGCAGACCTGTTTGGGGGACATATCCCTTATACCTGCTCTTCCGTTGTGGGTATAAAAAGCAAAAATTCTGTTTTTAGCAGTCCTTGTAGTGGAGCTACTCACTAAACACCTTTAGAAGAGCCGTATAACAGTATTCTATCAATGAGCCTTCACAAAGTTCCTTAATATGTTATTCTGTTTCATCATACTTAAAGCCCTCAGCAGTTCATGCACAGAAGATACCGAGAAAACGCTATCAAAATAATCACAACACGGTAATACACATATGTGCCTTCGCAATATTCCCTAGAGTGCTGTTCTGTTCTATCATCAGGCCTTCAGCAGTTCAGGTGAAGAGGCTACTCAATAAATACTATCAAAAGAGTCGAAACACGGTTCACTAAATAATATCCTGAACAAGATTCCCTGCAATATTGTTCTGATCCATCATCAGACCCTCAGCAGATCATGTACAGAAGCTACTTAGCAAACACGATGAAAAGAGCCCAAACACTATCAAGTAGCTATATGCCTTCGAAGGGTTCTGTGAGATGTTGTTTTACTCCAGCATTAGACCCTCAGAAGTTCGTTTACAACGGCTGCTAAGCAAACATAAACAATAGCGCCCAAAAACAGACACAAAAATATCTAACCCCTTTACTATTCCCTACTATGTTTTTCGGCTCCATTATGATCCTCAGATTTCAAGTACAGGTACTCCTTGCCAAGCGCCATCGAAATCTTCTATGCTGGTTAAGCAGAGTCCCGGAGAAAATGCGCTCAAACGCACTTTCAAGAGAACAAACGCATTTTCAAGAGAAAAAATGCTAACTGGAGCGCCTCCTGGCGAGTTATGGTTGTAACATTTATTGGGGGTTCGTCCCGAATGGACCACAAACCAACTAGTATTGAATAAGAATGTCACATAATTAATTACAAAAATATAATCTAATACTGTTATTCAAATCTCTATTGTTCGAGAAAATAACGAACCCGATAGAAGCACTTCTCCATGAGCCAGTTATTTAATGTGGACTTAAAAATATCCCCTTTGAGCTTTCTCAAGTCTTCAGGTAAGCGGTTATACAACTCAAGACACATGTTGAAGACATTGCATTTATACATGGCCTTACTACTTTGCGGTTTATACAAAAGGTTTTTTCAAGACCTACAAAAGGGACCTCCATGTCGTTTTTATCGATCTAGAAAAGGTCTTTGATCGCGCACTACGAAAACTTATCTGGCAGACACTTAGAGCTCAATTCGTGCCTGAGTTCTGCATTCGTCTCCTTGAAGACGTACAGCGCAATATAACAACGTGCATTGTCAAACCTGCGGGCAAAAGCAAACAGCTTGAATTCAACGTAGGTGTTCACCAAGGCTCAACGCTCAGTCCAATATTGTTCAACATCATATTGGACTACATAACAAGGCCACCCTGAAGCCAACACCCTGGTCAATTATGTACGAAAATAACATTGTCCTGATTGCAGAATCTCACCACTTGGCAGGAATCCCTAGAACAAAGAAGGGAAGTCAGCAGACAAGAAAAAGGATTCGATCGAGACCTGGTTGGTGCTGCAGTCTCTCCAGCGGTGCCAAATCGACTATCGGTATATCGAGGTTCTGCGGTGTTTGTATCAGAACGCCAATTATGTCCGTTCGTCTCCAAGACCAGGACTCGAAATCCATACCTTTGCAGCGTGGTATCAGACAGGGAGATGTCATATCATATCTCCCAAGTTGTTGACCGCTGCTTTGGAAAATGCAACAACTAATACAATTCTATCATACGAGTAGACAGAACAACCCATTAAATTTAAACATTGTAACGAATACCACAATAGAAGAAGAAGACAATTCAAATCTGCTAGGAATACATTTAGACATTAGTGTAAATTGAAAAAAACAAACACAGATGTGGCTAAAACATTTTTTTTTAGCTTTCCATACGCACTTTACACCTCTGCAAAACAACGTACCTAAAAACTGTACTATCGGCCTATCACTCATTTGCACACTCGCGGCTCAGCTACAGCATCATGCTTTGGGAAAGCAGCACAAAACGTTCATGAATTGTTTGTGATGCAAAAATGTGTCTACGGATCATGGTTCGTATTCAATGCCCGGAAAGTTGCAAACTGGACTGACGATCTGGTCAAGATCGTGGGAAGCCGTTGGACGAGGGCGGCGCAGGACCGGTCATTGTGGAAGTCCTTGGGGGAGGCCTTTGTCCAGCAGTGGACATCTTTCCGCTGATATAACGATGATGAATATTAATAAAAAATGAAAAAAAAATTAAAAATGTTTATTGTATAAGGGCAACATTACAATATGAATCACGACCCTGTGTCCTGAGCTAGGTAACCCTGTGTTACAGGACCCAGTTTCGTCGTTCCAGTTACTTAACCTAGTACTTATCTATACAAGTGTGGGTATTTTCATAAACAAATCAATTATTTAAATTAATTATAAATTATAATTAATTAGTTATTTCATTTTATGACTCATAGTATGGGTACAGAGACAGCAAGATATATAACTTAAGAGTATGGCTAGTGGCTAAATGGTGTTTTTCTATGTATGTGCATGTGAGTGTGTGTTCGCGTGTGTGATGTGACAAAGTATGCCGGGTGTAAAATTATATAATATAATATAGTAAAAACATACTAGAGGAGTGATTCAATGGTTAGCGGTTAATAATTATTTTATCACGGTTATGAGGAGTTCAGTTTGACGATAATCTAGTTGCATAAGCCACTCAGTCAACAACCGTTTGTTTGGAGGCCTTTTTATGAGGTGACATTTGCAGAATAATGTCATAACTAGAGGAGAGATGAAAGAATGAAATCTCTGGGCAAATTTTGTACGCGTTTTTGGGTTTTTCCAGCGCTGACGGCGTCTTGTATCTGCTTCAAAAATCTTGTCATGTAGTTTTCCATAACTGTACAGTATTTTCCTCAAAAACAGTTGGCGGACAGAGAGGACATTGGCAACTTTGTATAGTTCTTTGGTGCTAAAATGTGATGGTTTGCGGTAGATAACCTTGAGGAGGGACCTTTGCGCTCTTTCCAAACTAATAAGGTGCGTCTTTGCTGCGCCTCCCCAGACCGAGTTGCAGTAGCCTAGTATGGATTCACAAAGTGCGGAGTAAACTATTTTCATCAGTTCGGGGTACGCGAAATTTCTAAGAGAGCGAAAGACAAACATAAGCTTTCGAACACGACTTTTAAGGGATTCGATATGCTGCTGCCAGGTAAGGTGGGAGTCAAGCAGTACACCAAGGTATTTTATAGTATCAGAGCGTTCGATAAAGCGAACGCTGC
Organism: Notocelia uddmanniana; assembly: GCA_905163555.1. NCBI lineage: Eukaryota > Metazoa > Arthropoda > Insecta > Lepidoptera > Tortricidae > Notocelia > Notocelia uddmanniana. Next base: position 12,157,524 of record LR991059.1, on the reverse strand, counting down.
TGTAAGCAGGGGATCCTAGCGAGTTTTCGTGCTGGTGTCGAACCTTAATGCAGAATTCCTCGTGAGGTTGACCTCTGGAATCTATAGAAAAACATAGGTATTTGGTTTTCTGGACGTTTAAAGTCAGTAAGTTAATAATATCAATATAAGAACCATCGCTGGACTGGACAACCTGCATTCAAATAAAAAACCGCATTCAAATTGGTTCAACCGTTTAAGAGCTACGATGCTACAGACAGACACACACACACACACACACACACACACACACACACACACATACACACATATCCATACATACACAGATTCACAGAAACACTTTCTTTTCTTTTCGTTCCGCGTCGGAGGTTAAAAATGCGTATGTTGTATAAGTATTGCGAATACGAAGAATCAATTTTGTGTATGTAATCGATATTGTATACTTCACTGGAAACAAAAATATTACTTGTTTTATATTTTTCATTCGAAAATTGAATACCTATCTGGTTAATTAATATGAACTTTTATGGTTGCAGTACTTTATTTCCTTGACACTGCGTTTCTTCATCAGTGGACTACTCTTGCATGCTTCATTAAGTACAGAAGGGACAGGCGTGGTACGTAAAGGCGTGGTTTTATATTTTAACTTTTTTTTTCGTATGTCATCGCAATCATGGCAAATTCATTTCTCTATTTCATTTTTGAACATGAAGTTGTACGACTATTGAGTATGTTGTATGCTGGGGTGGAATCTTTACGAGCTTTTTATAAATATATGAATCCTATATTTTTTACTATTAAATGAGCAACATTTTTATATTTATTTGTTTGTAATTGAAATCTCGAAAACAGCTCTAACGATTTTAATAAAATTTAGAGTATAGGGATTTCCGGGAACGAAAAAAATATCTACTTAGGTCTTATCTTCGAAAAAACTCGTAGTCCTAGGGAAAAAACCAGCCTAGCTCGGTTGACCAGGTACTGCTTTTTATATTTATATTATACTATAACTGTTGCCCGTGACTTCGTCCGCGTCTTCGCTCCTATTGGTCGCAGCGTAATGTTGTATAGCCTCAAGCCTTCCTCGATAAATGGACTAACAAACACAAAAATATTTGTTTTTAATTCGACCCAGTAGTTCCTGAGATAAGCGCGTTCAAACAAACAAACTCTGCAGCTTTATAATATTGGTATAGATATTAAAGAATTTTAAGTATATGACTGTAACCTTATTTTTACTTTTTCGTTTAATTCTGTATTTTTTTTTTGTAACAGGATTATCTATATGTCTTTCTTCTTCTTTTTAACACCCGACGTTGAACGCAAAACAGGGGATAATAAGATTAACATGTGTATCTGCGTTTCTGTGTCTGTATATGGCATCGTAGCTCTTAAACGGTAGAACCAATTTAAATGAGTTTTTTTTATTCGAAAGCAGATATTCCAGCGATGGTTATTGGACATGTTTTATCAAAATATAATTTAGTCGTTTTTGAGATATCGAACTTTTTTAAGTGGTCAGTTATTAAATTACTTAGGTATGCAACAGAAGGAGTGCAAGCAACTATATTTATTTGTATACCAGCCTTGTTAACCCTTTAATTCGCAATGTAAAGAATACTTAACATGAGATGTAAAAAAATATAGTGACCTAAGGTTTATTTAAATCCACATTTTTTATAAATAAAATGATAGTCTAAAACTAAACGCATCTTTGAGAAGCGAGGTCATTGCCCAGGCGCACGCATTTTGACAGTTAGAGGCAAGATGGCGCCGCGACAACAATCGACCGTAGGACGCAAGGTAAAATTAAATGTTTAAAAATATTTATTCCGGTAATTACAATCAAATTTCTTTTGCAATGTGTTCTTGAGGGTGTGTACTTCGTGTTTTCATGCTTTTCTAACACAATGAAAGAGGAACTAACACAGGGCTGGACAACAATTATGCGTGTTAAGAATACTTAGCATTGCGAGACCCGTAGAAATGCACCTAAAGTAACGCGTGTTAAGCATTCTTAGCAATGCGCAGCTATGAGTAATTCACATTCGTTTTGAGTTGTTAAGTATTTTTTACATTGCGAAGATAAGGTACATATTATAAGGGATGCATTATAGAATAATTTTCATGTTATCATTTTTATTTCTTTGTTTATTTGGGGCCATTATGCTAATTTGCGATCACTAAGCTGAGTTAGCAATTCTAAGAAGTTTTTTTTTCTTGTTTTATGATGAATTTCCTATTCCGTGACCACAAAAAATATACTTGAAATGTTAAAATTAGTAGACAAAACCTGAACTAATCCTTACTAACTCCTCCTGCTTACTCGTCGTATACCTACTTATAACTGGCGATGGCGTAATGACTCTAGCTATGTTTGTTTTGTTTTTCCCACTAACATAATGCCTGGGTGATGCCTTGATTGCTGCATGTTTTCTTTTGGTTTATTGTTGGACAGGGCAAAATAAAATGGGGCCGGATTAACAAAATTATGGCGCTCGTACCACCAGAGTACGCCGCCTCTTCTGACAGTAGCAGTGAAGAAGAAGGCGAGATTACGTTACCTCAAAACACTGGCGATGCTGGTGACCTCTCCGACGCGAGTTCTGAACCCCGATCTATACCTTCGTCTCTCGAGAGGCTGGATTTACTCAATTCAGACGATGAGACTGAACCGACTTTTCCCGCTCTAACAGATGAAGACACCAGAACAGCCATTCCACTATCACCTGTCATTCGTGCTACGTATCCAGAATCCCCTCAAGTTCCACTGCCAACACTCAATGTATCATCCATTTTATCGCCATGCACACCTTCACCAGCACCACAGACCAGGTCGAAACGCAAAGCTACAAACCAGCCACCCCGCGTAGTTAAGAAAAAGAAATTCGTTAGAAAACCACTGATCTTTACCTGGAAAGCTACACAATTCATCCATCGCGCCGTTATTGACAGAGCTGAACCGGCAGTGCCACCCGAAGTCGAAATGAAGTGTCCAAGCGATTATTTTCTGAATTTTTTTTCCGAAGATATCATGCTAATGATCAGAGAACAAACTAACCTTTTCTCGGTACAGTCAAGCGAATCGGCGAAATGTTTAAATGCCACTGTCGATGACATTCGGGACTTTATAGCAATAACACTTATAATGGGTATAGTCCCGATGCCGTCCTATAGAGACTACTGGTGCAAAGAGTTGCGATTCGCACCTATCGCTGACGTAATGTCACTAAAAAAATATGAGAGTATCAGGCGATATCTACATTTTGTAGATAATACAACAATGGACACGGATCGGTATTTTAAAATACGTCCCCTTTTAGAAGCCATCAGGCAAAATTGTCTGAAACTGGAAGAGGAGAAAAGATACAGCATCGATGAGATGATGGTGCCTTATAAAGGTACTCGAGCTGGCAACCGCCGCCAATACCTCCCAAAGAAACCAAAAAAATGGGGGTTTAAATTGTTTGTACGGGCCGGTGTATCTGGGTTGGTATACGATATTCTTCCGTACGGTGGCGATGATACTTTTCGATTCTGTTCGTTTACAGATTACGAAGATAGTTTGGGGCTTGGGGCAAAAGTTGTCATAGCGCTTTGCAAAACCATAAAGACAAAACCATCCGTCGTATATTTTGACAACTTTTTCACCTCGCTCGAGCTAATTCGTCATCTGCGTCATGATCAGGGCATATTTAGTCTCGGGACTATAAAAAATAACCGGCTTAGGGGGTGCCAACAAAAATTACCCACTGACAAACAACTGACTAAAAAGGATCGGGGCACTAGCAAGCAATTAGTTTGCCAAAAGAATAAGATAGTTGTTGTTAAGTGGGTAGACAATAAAGTTGTAACATTAGCAAGCTCATTTGTTGATTGTTATCCCATGGAGTCCATACAACGATATTCCAAAATCAAAAAAGCTCGAGTTAATGTGGAATGCCCTCAGATTGTGAAACAATATAATGCTCATATGGGAGGCGTGGATTTAGCCGACATGTTGGTGGCCTTGTACCGGTCAAATTTTAAAACAAAGCGCTGGTATATGGCTATATTCTCCCAACTATTAGATATATGCGTAAATAACGCCTGGTTGTTGTATCGGCGACAAGCGACCAACGCAGAAAAGAAAATGCCACTGAAGAAATTTAGGCATCAGATAGCAACAGAGCTCTTAAAACGAGAAAGGTCTGGGCCATGTAATACCAACGCCGTGATTGTACCTGCCAAAAAAGTAACGGCAGTTTCGAGACCCCCACCAGTCGTCCAGTATGATAGCATAGGACATTTGCCAGTCTACTCTTCTTACGGAAGATGTAGGCATTGCAAGAATGGCAACACAAACATGGAATGCTCGAAATGCAAAGTAAGGTTGTGTCTTGTAGCGAAACGAAACTGTTTCTACTCTTTTCACGTTGCTCATTAAATGTAATATTAAAATATATATAAAAAGTTTTTTTTATTTATTATCTCTACACAATGTGCAAAGTCAAGAATACTTAACACTGGATACCACTGGTCATTTGTTGAGAGTTGTGCAATGTTAAGTATTCTTAGCAGGTGTTTTCTAAAAAAGGAAATATAAAGGATTTTTTTTATTATTTTTTTGGAGTTAATATTTCCTGTTACAACTCATTTAAGCGCAAAATAACAAAAAAATAATTAAAAAAAATGTTGGGCGTTAAAGGGTTAATGGAATCGGCACTTAATAAAGTTAATAAAATTACATCGATATTCATATGTCATCATGCTAAATGTGCAGGTATGATAATAATCTCATATAAATTTATATAATAAAGTTTTGTCGTAGGTCTGTTACGACCACTGGCGAACCCCCGTACTCCTCTTTGAAAAACGTTTTAATATAGCAACAATATTTACATATATGTATTACGAATCAGATATGGTAGATACCTTTATTTACGTTCTATGTTTGTTGACATTTTATGTTTGTGGTTATTTTTCGGTATAGTATTTACGCTAGAAGAAAAGAAAATATTTTTATTATTTTCAGATCCGAATCTTAGTGAAGCCATATCTAGAGGCATTAGATACTTCAAGCTGCGACCATCCCAGTTCACGATCTGGCGCATCATTTCCGTCGACAGCTCGCTGCCCATCTCTTTCATCGGTCTCGTATTCACTTACACCTTTGTTATTTTACAGATCAACCACATACTTTAGAGTGTTTTGATGGACTTGTACTATAAACCCACGACTCAAAAGAAAGTTGCCAACCTTATAAAATGCTCAGTAATAATTGCTGAAAGTTTAGTACTCTTTTGTACGAGCCCCCATATAAAGACACACAGACCCCATATAAAGGTTCGGCCACACCACTGCTTAAAACGCACTGACGCCCCGTAAACGCAGGGACGTGCATCATGCGTGACGTTATTAACTCATAAACTTCTCCCTCTCGTTCACTGCGATTCGTTACCATCACCTTATTTTGAGCACCGGTGTGGCCGGACCTTAAGGCGTACCTTTAGTTGGGTGCGCATACTGAATTTTGTATATCATTGGCATGTGGCCGATCTTTGAATTTAGGTGGCACTCTAACAAAATGCCCCTTCAGCGTTGTGGGTAAAAACGTTAGATAATATTTTATCCGTAGATCCCTGTCACGAAGTAAAGGGTCAGTTTTCAAGGCATAACTGTATGATATACATATGTATATATAGGGTGTTATATATATACATATACTTACCTACCTATATACCAATTTTACTCGCTGTTTAAGTCTAAAGGTGGGTTGCACCAAACCACATGTAATCCGTAAGGGGTTCGTTGAAATTTGAAATCTGACTGTATGAAAAGCTTGAAAAGTTTCTATGGATTGACAGTTGCTGGCGCCATATTTTACGTTGATCGGTCTGTAATCATAAGTTGGTGAAACCCATATAAGTGTTTTAGTAATAAAATTGTAACCAACTTATATAATATAATCCTTTGTGCTTTATGTGAATGAAATAGTTTCGACAAAATTTAATGACAACTTTACTTTAAGTATATTTTTCGACACATAAACACAATTGAACGTATATTTGCGTTTAGTCTCAATTTGTATGGCAACGCGATCAGCGCCTCTGGCGGCCATTAGTGGTAAATATTTGTTCCGCGTTCGTTTGTGTTTATGTTACGAAAAAAATATACTAGATTTAGCGAGGTACTGTAATGCAATACATATTATATTACTATTATTATCTACGTAATGTCATTACAGCGGAAAATACATCCTTACTATTATTTGAATTCCATAATATTACGTCTTCGGGTTTATTACGACCTTCAGTGCTTTCAACGCACGCATGAGTTCACATTCATACAAGTTTGCCCCTGGGAGAGATGACCCGGCGATTGTGCCAACAAGTTACTTGAACAATGTTACAGAATAGTATTACATATCAATAATAAACCTCCAGTTTATTTAGGTGGATAATGAGTACTTACCGTTTTGGCCAGGAGAAGACCCTGATTCAGAACCTTACACCGTGAGTCATATCTACTTTAACACATTTAAGGCATTTGAGCAGTAATATTATTATTCATAGCTTTCCTTTCTAAACAAGCAAACGACCGCTAATTATAGACATGTAACCGGTGTGACATTGATTTGCTATAGTAACAGTAATTCAGTCTTTACGCCCCATTTTTTTCGCTTCGTTCTCTATCTGTTTACCTGACTAAACTGAGCTTAGTTAGAACCATGCCACGATTATTTATGAGTTTAATTTATCCAAGTAGCCTCTATTTTTCCTAAATTCATCCCGGTTAACGGCACTAGTGTTGCAAAGAAGTAAGGTTTGTGTGTTAGGGTAAAATAGGATATCCACGTCCTATTTGAGTTACATTTTTTAGGACAGCAAATAACAGTTAAATGAAAGCATAAACGAGGTAGTTTCAGTGTAACTTTATTATTTTTAAGAGATCAGCAGCGCAATGACGTAACTTTTAAATTCGACGGTCGTCAATTTCGTATCAAAAGTTAAAGACGGCAAATCCGTGACTGCAGCTACTCGTAGTTACGTAAGAACTCGTTGTAATGTAACAGACAAAAATATATAGAAGGCCTCTGGTTTGGAGTCGAACAATATTGCCTAACTTAATTTGGTCAGCTTTTATGGGTAATTGAGGGCTGTTGAATAAAACATCTTTCTAACTTTTAAATAAACTCTCGCGCTTTAAACACATATCTATTGATTTACCTTTATTTTCACGTTTCGTCTCGGTCCCATATGACTGACGTCCCAGCAAGATGCCAAGGGAGATGTCCATGAGCCCAGCATATTTACGTAACTACTCCACAAAAGTCTATAAAAATCTGGAGAGTACACCCGAATAAAATTACTACCGATCCAGTATTTGAACAAATGATGTAAATCACGATAAATAACACTCACAGTATCTACGCACAGATCCGAAGATAAGTAAATCCTGTAATATCTGTTTCTGAATCATATACAAACAGAAAATAAAATTTAATTTAATTATTTGCTTCAGACGACATAAAGCCCATATAAACATATATCTTACAGACTAACATATATGGGGTCGAAAAGAGGGAGGTTCCAGATACAAAATTGACTCAAAAAGTATTGCATCGTGCAGCTCTATTTGATGTTATTTTATTAAAGATAATTAATTACTCTATGATATACGTTACTCCCTCGAGAACCTAAATCTCGATTGTTAACTCAAATATCACACAACCCACAGCCGAAACAATCACATGTCTCACATAAATATATATAAAAATCTTACGTTTCTAAATATTAAAATTGAGCAATTAACATTAGGCAAGTAGATTCACATATGTAGATATTCTATAACATTACATTAGGCAACAACAGAAGCAACAGCAACAACAGAAGTAAGAAAGATAACAGTTTTTCACCACACAACAGAGAGTTTTTCAGTTTTTCACAATGGAATAAGGCGCGAAAGTATTAACTTACTTTCTTGGCTGTACAATCCAAATATGTATACTTATTCTTGCGGTTTTTGCGATTACTACTCATTAATTCTACACGCTTGACCACGAGCGCTGGAAAATACTCGAAACGTAGGGTTGAATTTATGAACCCTTTTAACCGCTTAGTACATTTATGAAATGTGAGCAACAGTATAAATTAAATCCAACTTATGTATTTTCCCAAATTTGCATGTTTTACGACGATACGACTTGTCCCATATTTTTATATCACAGTTTTACATTTTCTTAAAGTTTGGGACAGGACAAGTAATGGAATTTATATGTAACATCAGGCGAATGGAGCAAGCCACTGTAAACTTTACCTTCCAATATCTAGCGATTAACGTCCACTATTCTAGCCATTTTTAAGAATAGATTATTGTATTTTATTTTACGCCTTACGGGTTTTTACTTTATGAGCATGCAATCAGTAAACCATTGAGTTGCTCACATATATAGAAAGTTCTGTGCGTCTGCGGGTCAGAAGACGTTTTATGGTCACAGTTTTCACATGAAAGGGCAAGATACAGCATCCGTCACCTTCTATCAAACGGTGGCATAATGTGGCTTATCTATGGCTTTATCTTATCAATGCCACGGGAAAAATGCAGTTCATTACAGACCCGCAGGCAGGAAATTCATACGGCAAGCTCAAAATAGCTTTGCTTATATCAATTAGTCCATATTTCCCTGAGTGCGAGTACACAATGATCAATACATGGAAATCGGAAATGTAACAAATGGTAATTGGTCGCTCTTCCAATGCAATCGAATAAGGAAAATCAAATTTTATAAAATTTTAATACAACATTACTCAAATCATGGTTATCCCCTATCACTTTTGTTTCGACACACGCTGTTTAGGAAATAACATAACGTCGTGTGGTAGGTTTAGGGTGACCAAATTGTATTAAACGTAGTTTTTTTCTATTAATAATTTGAGAAATAGTAAATATTGCGACTAGATACTTTAGTTTAGTGTCATTCTTGTTAAGTTTGTTTTCTAATACTTGTAAGAGATTTTTTAAATTACATATATGTCTTGACTACTAAATACTTGGTACTGAAGTGGTAACATAATTTCCACTCTGAGTATCACATATCGTATATCAATGAACTCATTTAGGGTGTTTTTCCTTAAATTCATTTGGCTTGCTCCTCATTAATTGCTTACTTTTGCTTATCAAAGCCTGGTAAAAGGTCGTGGTGCGTAATTCTTCATCAAACTTCGTACAATGCTCGTAGAGTGTTGGGTAGAGGTATTTGAGCTCGGCGTGGTCGAGTGTGGGAAAGAGATGGTGAAGGTAGTGGTCCCCGAAGCGGGTGAGTGACTTGAAGTGGTGGCCCGCGTAGTCGATCCTTTCAACTACCGTGTCTAGCTGGTGTAGCCCCCAGTCCACGTACTCGGCCCTGGAAGAGTTTGAACTTAATTAAATATTTCTTATACACTTCTCCCTTCTCAATGCCGTAAATCTGCAGAGTAATCGTATCTTTTCGAACGTGATACGTAGATCTAAATGTAATTTTTAATAGGGAAATGTCATTTTTCTACTCGCCGACTTTAATGTTTGAATTAAGTGTTCGTAGACCAAACTATAATCACATACTTATTTTTTATGGAACTCATAACTCTCATAAGACAACACTTTAAACTATAATGAAAATTGACCAATCACGTGTCGCCGTTACTCAACTTTCGCCGTAGTACGCGCGCGTGTCTGACGCGCGTAAATTGTTTTAATTTTCGGTTGATTCGTAGAAAAAGTATTGTATACAATAGTTATATACTTAGCTTTTAAGTCTCGTACTTAGACCACTCGGCAAGCTTCGTGGTCTAAATGCGGTACTTGACCGTAAAAGTATAAATTATATAACGTTTGCATTAGATACTATTGGATCTACGCTCGCTCAAAAAAATTGCATAATAAGTCTGCCGGTCGCATTCTCTGCTCTCCTTTTTAGGGTTCCGTACCGAAAGGAAAGAACGGGACCCTTATAGGATCATTTGTTGTCCGTCCGTCTGTTTGTTGGTCAAGACCCTTTTTCTCGAGAACGCGTGGAGGTATCAAGCTGGAATTTATATCAAATACTCAAGCCTACTGTCCCTTGGAGCTGTGAAAAAAATAAACTTCTAAGCCAACTTAATCAAAAGATACAGCCGTTTATGCCGCAAATTTCCGAAAATTTTCGACACTCGCAAGGGTTACTTCCCGTGAACTCAGAATCTTGAAAGATTCGAAGCAACGTCTTATAGCACAGATAAAGAAAAATTGCGAAAACCGTAATTTTTTAGTTACATCATATATTAAAAATATTTTTACGGAACCCTCGGTGCGCGAGTCCGACTCGCACGTGGCCGGTTTTTTTTATATGGGCGCCAATCATTTGATTACTGATTTACGTCGGCCACTAAAACTCAGACTGTACTACCTACCTCCTAGCCGAGACATTTGCTAACTGTAGTTATTTAAATAGTAGCTATCCCTAGCGTACGTATTAGTAAGATTTACTGCTAAGCCCCGATGTGGACTTTTATTTCACTGCAATAAATTGGTTCGAGGCCATCGGTTGGTTTGAGTTTTTCCTCAAGTCCTACCTAAAGGCGAGGTCTTTAGCGATAAGACCGCCTGTTGTTTACTTCTGCTTGTATCTTGATGCTGTTTTTAAATGTAATTCTTTTTCGAGGTGTCTAATATCGCATATTTGTATTGTATTGTAAAGGCTTAGTAGCACGTATAGAAGTGTTACTGTGGCGTGCCGTGGTGAGCTGGGACTGCAGAGCCCAAAGTCTGTTTTCTCGCTTTTTCTTCTATACTTCGCTCGAATATGTTTCACAAGTATTAGACTAAACCCTGTGTTAAACTTAACGCTCCTCCAGTTTCCGCAAACAAGTGACGTAAGCATAAAGGCGGTAAACCAACGCATTAAAACTAAAACACGTTCATTTCAAATTTGGTTTTACTCTACTCGGCTGACTCGCGTTAATCACGTTGATTGAACTATCATAAGTATTTACTTACTCCCTGCTTTTCATCTAAGACTTTTAAGAGGGTGATTTCTAAGATAAAAATCTCTTTGTATTTTTTCCGACAACTTTCATAATAAATTATATTAAAACTGGGTGTGCGGTAAGGTAATGAACTAATGTCAATTTGGCGTTATATATTATTTTCTGGATCCTTTCATGAGATTAATGCATTTTATTCAGAACAGGGAACCTTTCGGGTTTCCTTTGAATGTCATCCAATAGAAGTCTTTATGTTACTCGTAGGTGAGGTTTGTTTTGCAATGATCCTATAAAGTTTTATTCATCATCATCACCCTAGCGTTATTGCCAGTATAATTGTATCCTGAAGGATGCCTGGGGTCCGCTACCTAATCCCAAGAATTGGCGTAGGCACCAGTTTTTACGAAAGCGATTGCCATCTGACCTTCCAACCTAAAGGGAAACTAGACCTATAAAGTTTATTATTTAAGGAAAAAATGCATATATCTCTTAGAAAACAGTTACGACCGAGTAAACAACTGTAAACTGGGCAAAGGTTGTTAGTTTCGTGCATCTATTTCAAAACCGGTATGCGTCTTTCTTACTACGTGACGTGCGACGACGGCGAAAAATATCATTGTGTCTCTGATAGTTGCCGAAGCAAAAAATTTAAGCAAAAAATGAAGTTAAAGTTTTTTTACATTATTAAACGACAGAAAATTGATGATATTTTACTTTATCTAAAATCTCAGATATATGAATAACATAACAGAGTTAGATATTTATCAAGATTTGTCTAAAAGAGCCTTTCCCGTAGAGTCTTGCATCTCGTTTTCTGTGCGGAAGACAGACGTATGTCTCTTACACGGGGGTGTGGTTTACAGAATCGAGGCATCCCAATTTCCACTATTGCTTTGTGTATGCTTCTACGAAGTGGACTGCTTGCTGACCTGGTAATGGTCGCGGGTGTCCGCTGGATGCAGGTGGCGCAGAACCGGTCATTGTGGAACTGTTTGGGGGAGCCCTATGTCCAGCAGTGGACGTCCTTCGGCAGACATGATGATGATGATTGCTTTATGTTAGACACGTTAACAAACTTGCGCATACAGCCATTTTTATAAATGACTGTTTCAGTACATGCCTTACAAATGTTAACAACACATTTCTTAATTAGCGCAGCCTAGCTAGCACGATAGCGAATTCCGTCACGTTTTATGTGACGTGTTAGTACATTGCGGCCATATAACGTGACGGTATAAGTTATCGTGCTAGCTAACCGTGGAGTTTTTAGTGGATAGAAATAGCACACAACCCAGTCATTCCCCTATGACTGGATACCGGGATCGCAGGTTTACTCCACGAAAAACAGGCCTCTTAGTAATACCAACATATCAGCATGGCTAGCAGAAGACGGCGGCCGTGCTATAATATTACGCGCGAGATAGACTATCTGTTTCTTTTCGTTTATTTTCATTAGATAGAGACGGCTAGTCTATCTCGAGCGCGAGATAGCTCGCGTGCTAGCCGTGCAGTAGTGTTAAGCAAGATATTTTTTCATACATATACTTAGTTATCTCTTTGAATCTTTATGGTTAACCAAGATGAGTTAGAACGGGACAGATAGTAGTATCCAAATGTTTTTCGAATTTGCCTAGATGGCGCTAGTAGTCCAAAAGTTACACTGCACGTACGTCATCTGTGTTAATGTTACTGAATACCATTAAAATTGTTTGGCACCGACTTCCAAAGGTGATAAAACTTTTAGAATTCGTATATTTCTTAGGTAGCTAATCATTAAAAACATATTTCGTCTTTATTTTAACGTTACAACATTATCCTCTCACTGCCCGTACTTAGTTTCTTAATTCTTGCATTATTGTACACCTTATTTTATGATGTACTTTGATTAAATAATTTAATCATGATATGTGATACATTTATTTGACTACATTTATTTGACTGAACTATCCATGATAATTAACAATTATTCAAAACCTGTTTACGCCTACCTAACCAAACGCCTAAATCACAATCCGATTTTTAAGAACTAAATAATGTAGTAATGTAAGAACCTATGTTTTACGAATAAATACATTGATTATGAAAACCAAAAAGTTTCACCTGCATGGTTCGACCATTTTGAAAAAAAAGGCAAAAACTAAATCGACGAAAAATCCATATCAAAAAATTCACGAGAATCATAATTGTAGAGGAAACATCCGAAAATCCGAACATCCGAAGATACCCGGACAGACATACAAAAGTATTTTTCTCCAAAATAAAATGGACTCACTTCGCTCGCTCAGTCGATTACTGTCTTGAGTATGAGTTCAGAGAATCACTACAAATAAAACAAAGTCGCTTCCCGCTGTCTGTCCTTATGTATGCTTAAATCTTTAAAAGTACGCAACGGATTTTGATGCGGTTTTTTAAATAGATAGAATGGTTCAAAAGGAAGGCTTATATGCATAATATAGTAGAGAAACTCTGATAATTTTAGAGGTTTACAATGTGATGTCGTAAATAAACACATTTTTTGCGCTTTCATTGTGTTGTAAACGTTAGGAGATAGATCAAAATAATATACACCTTAAAAAGGTCTACAAAATAGTTCCGCGATGGTATATGTCTTAGGGATAACCCACAATAACCATTTTTTGTCCTTTAGTTTTTACGAGAAATAATGGCTTAATTACGAAGCGATTTTAAGCAATACAGCATTAATCATTATTCAATTACGTTAAGTACCTTAAATTTTGTGCATTGTGCATTTAATACAGATCAATATGGCTCTTTACAACATGTAATTTAAATGAATATTTTCGAAGATATTAAAGATTAAGAATGCAGGGACATAGCGGTTGCGGCGGTACCGGTCGGGTTATATATAAAGAGACATTCTTAGTATATTTTTATAGAGCATTGCAACCGTGCAAAGCCGGGGCGGGTCGCTAGTAATATTATAAAGTAGTAAAGTAGGTAGGTACTTGTAAACACGGAAATTTCGACGTTGAAATTTAATTTATCTCGTACTTTTAAATAATACTCGTAAATGTGTTGTGATGCTTGGAAAATAATCAATAAGATAAAAAAGTCAAATGACATTGTTACAAAGTAGCATAATTAATAGCTATAATGTACGATACGATGCTTCAAAACACGTCATTCTAGTCGGGCTAGTCATGGATTAAAACTTATTCATAGTTTCATTACATTCAATCGCCCTACCATTAAAGATATTTCCTTGACCCTTTGTGGACCAGATACCTACGTAATTGAAAATATACATGGGTCCAAGACACGTGAGGTGGTCGTTTATGGTCGATATAAAACCAGTTAATGCAGAATCAAGACTAAACTATAATGTTGTGTATGTACTTACCGATACAGCAATCAAGTCTGCCCTTCGGTATGACCTTTGGAGATTTGCAAGTATAATTACCTAGATAATGAAATACGAAGAATATAAAAAATATTTCTTACGATGGCATATCACTTTGGGTATTTGTGCAAATATTCGTGAAATTATTTTTGTTACATCTCTTTCTTTAATATCGCAAAAGAAACGGAATAAAACTTAGTTTTGTATGTTGAATGTAGCTCCCGTCTTTATGCACTTACGTGCTAGTTTAGCTGCGATTCTGTTGTCAACAATTACATATGGAGATATCTCTAGGATATTTCTTTTGTCTCATGTCTTTGTCATTCTCAGATAACGACAAAGACATGAAAGCCCCTATGGCATGCCGGGGACATACATTCTGAATCTCAAATTTGTACCCTTGTGACTCATATAAGACCGTAACACCGAAATCCGTAGAAGAACATGACTAATAGACGTAACGATAACTAGGAAATGAAAGTGAGCAGGACCAATTTTCCGTAGGTCCAATGGAATATGGGGTAAAAATTTGCTGGAGTGGAAACCGCGAATGGTTCGCAAAAATGTAGGAAGACTACCCTCAAAATTTGATATTGCAAGACCGCACAACATGGGCTACAACCTCTCATTTAAACGCATCAACCTTCTCCGTTCATTCGTGGATAAAACTGGAAGAGACCACTCACTCAGCTTTACTTAGCATTGGGTGGCTCAATATTGAAGAAGACGAGCTAGCACTTCACTATTCACTACTGAGCAGCTAATATTCACTTTTTTTTAGCTGCGAAGTAGGTGCGGGCTGAAAATCAGCGCTGTGCACTTGTACAGCCGACCAGACTCGAAGCAAACGCTGAGCCCGAACCTATTGCGCCCCGATTTTGTATTATTTTTTAATTTAGTTGTGTTCCTCCTCTGTTTATATGTATTTTTTTTGTTTTTTGCGACACTAAATCATTTATTATTTTTAATAGAATAAAAGAAGACTCACCTAGGTTTGTCACCTTCGAAGAAGTTCTCATGTGCATGATGTCCAGCAGTCAGCCCAAACATCACGAAGAAGAAACTGGCGAATACCAATGTCGCGATCCAGATAGGGATCGTCCAGTACACGGGTAGCCCTCCGAAGTACCACATCCACGTGGGCACAAGGAACGGAATAGCATTTGTCCACTTTAAACGCTTCCCACCGTGGTTCATGGCGCATAATGCAAGTCTGAAACATTAATAGGTTGTAGTCATATAAATGTGTCAAACTCAGGAAAAAGAACTTCGGTGCTTACGCCATTATTGACGATGCTCCATACAACGTAGCGTGTTTATTTTTTCCTTAAAAATTAAACACGCTACTTCTTTTATACTATACTAAAGGACTGTTAACTAACGAAAACTGATTCCTGAATATCTTCGTAATGGTACGAATTGAGATACTAGTGTCTTAGAGAATATTACTTTATTGCATCTGAGGAATGTGCCGTTGCAATTAACGGAATAAAAAAAACACCTGTATGATGCATTTCAAATAAATGAAATAAATGAAATTTATTCTGCAAGTAGGCCGCAATGGCACTTTTACAAGTCAAAATCTACTAGCGATTCTGCAAAATAAGACGACTGCCGAGAAGAAACGCTGAAAGAAACTCGAAAAAGAAAAGAAAACTAGTACCTATAACAGCTAAGTAGACATTACTAGTTAACGAGTAAAGCCGAACTGAAGACATGTCCTAGGAAAAGCAAACTTTCGTACAATTTCCTTAGATAACGATGTTAGTTGTGTCAAACACATTTTCATTAAGTCTCATTTAACGGGTGGGAAATTACGGGACGCTAAAAATGTGCTTTGCCTGACACGAACTTGGCCGGTTGTTGACCTTTTTATGTAAGGGACCAGGACACCGGGGGATGGGGAGCAGCATCCCTGGAGTGCGGTGGAAATAATGCGATCTCCAACCCGCATGCCAAGCGTGGCGATTATGGCATATACCCCCCGTGAATTTGGGGGAGGCTTAAGTCCAGCACTGGACGTCCTTTGGCAGATATGATGGTGGTGGTATGTAAAAAACTTTTGTTCAAAATCAAAGAACGATGTTAAGTTATAAACTATTTATTTGAGCACTGATTTTGAATAGCTTAATTTTGTAATATAACATGTCGAGCGATTGACTGACCCGTTGCATTATATTTTATTATGCTATTTTTATATTAGACGTGGACAATAGGAGCTGAAAATTACCACACGCCTCCCGAGAATATGCCGGGAACGCACTCTCAGCTTTTTTGGAAAAAACATATGTGTTCTAAAAAGCATGCCCTAGAGAAGCTTAGGTCAAATAGACACCAAGCGTTCTCAAGGTCTAAATGTGATATGCAAGAAACAAACTGTCATTATTATTATTAAGGTAGAGCACCCACGAGATGATCTGATAAGTATGAAGCGTGCGACCCACGTGGCCTATGACCGCACCCTATGGAGACAGAGCATACGTGGTCGAGATCCTCAGAAATAAGGGATTGAAGAAGAAGGTAGAAAGTGTCAATCAGTGGTAAATTGAATAAAAATACTTACTCCTTCCCCAACTGCACCACCATCGCGGTTGCGTACACTACAGGCCAATACAAAGCGGCTAGTTGTTCGATTATAGACTTGTTCCTGTACGGTAAAAATAGCAGAAAGGGTTCCAACACACTGAGCTCTATGTCCTGAGCTGTGTTAGTGTGCAAGTGATGCGACATTGCGTGTGATATGCGCCAGTCTCTGCAACAGTCACAGAAATGGTTTCCAAAAATAATCCACTTATTACATGTACACATACCATGTATACATAAATCGTGGTACGTTTTCAAGCGTGCGTAAGGTATAAATCTAAATGTCAGTTTCCATAGTTAAAATGATCTACCTATCGCATGTTCGCAAAGCAACGTGATTACCCTGCTGTATTGAAAAGGGGAAGGCATAGCTTACGTAATTTAATTTTAGTGCCATTTGTAACAATTGTAAGTTGTACTAATTAAAGATGGTGAAATTGCGATAATGCAGTAAAAGTTGCTAGCCCATCGCCCACAACACGCTTCAACCAGGTTCCCAAAGTCGACTCATTCATGGGGAAAAAAAAGAATGGGGCGGTGGTACGGGGAGAATCACTTATTACACTTAGGCCTGATTTAGGTCCGATATAAGAAAGCTGTCAACTATCAGTCGAGTCAGTATCACGGCTTTACTGCTCCGCCTACATTCAAATGAGTGCTTCCTGACTAATGCGAGATGCGCATAATCGGGGCGATATTAATGCACCCCCCCTCGCGACTTTTTTGGCGACTTCCTGATTTTTCGGTGCGGAAGCGGTTGGGAAAACTGTTACCTGTCAGTGTCAACTGCAACAACGAGCGGGTGTTACGAATCACAGATATCAAAGTAAAGCAGATCCGCTCATTTAATTTGATAGATTTCTGTACATCTGATCTATCCTCACTAATGCACAAATCAGTAAGTTTGAGAGAGATAGATAAGTGATATCTGACCAGGTCTCCACCTGTCAGTGTCTCCGTATTTATGACTGCAAATTGGAACCTAACTGAAGTTTGTGGTGTGTTAGTTTATATGGGATTTAACATTTTAGTGAGCTTTTAAATGGAAACGGAGACAACTATATGAAAAATCATCTTGGTTAACACTACGGATCTGTTGGTATTATAAATCTAAGTTACGAATGCAGCAAAAGCACGTATGATTACTGCGCAAATGTAATACTGACAGTATACCGTCAAGTGAGGATATATCTGCGACATCAGAAAGCTCACGTCAAAAGACACAATAGCACATGCCGATTTCGCCCCACGCTAAGTCAGGAAGTCGCCTTAGTTGCATATGTCTAATTGGAGAACTGGTCGTGCAGATTCATTAAGTAACGTTTCGTAGGTACAAATGTTAGGTTGATGAAGTTCCTTGAAGGTTAGTTGCAGTTTTGTGGGTGGGGTGAGCAGCGGTAGCGGTACGTAAGAAAATTAATAATTTTAGTTATTTCCTGACCAAAAGGGACTTGGTCACCATAATCTTTTGATGGCTTGCGGACTATGACGATGATAATGAGCTTTATAATGCTAAGTAGTCGCGGGCCACCATCGTTACTTATCGAAGTTATCGACCGAATCACATTGGAACAGAGTAGCATGTTTCTTATTGTTCGATAGCTTAAAAAGTCACACAGACGCCCTGCATTTGTAAGTAGCATCGACATTTTTTACCCCCCTTGAAATTGAGGGAGGCCCATTTCCGGCTGATAGTCGTAGTAGTAGTAGTGGAATTTTTTAGCGCGCTGTTGACAATCGGTATGTTGTTGGATAGAAGTCATGATTCTAATAACAGAACCTGATTCTAATTTGTTTTGATTCGGAGTTTATCATCGCAGTAGATTAATAATTTACTTTTATAAATGTAAAAAAACCTAACAAAGCAGGTTTAGAACTAGCCTCTTATATTAAGCCATCATCATATCAACCGAAAGACATCCACTGCTGGACCGAGGCCTCCCCCCAACGATCTCCACAATAATAGGTCTTGTGCAGCCATGCAACGGCTTCCCGCGATTTGACGAGATCGTCGGTCCACCTTGTCGGGGGTCCCACGCTGAGTCTTCACGTGCGTGGTCGTCACTCAAGAACCTTTTTGCCCCAATGGCCATTGGGCGTCCTCGTGCTAACAACGCATGGCAAAACAATGTAAAATATTTAGTTAGTCAGTACCGAATGGATAAATACGAGGAGATCAATAAGTTTTGAAAATTGGTATGTACCCTGTTAATGATATTCTTTTAATGTGGGCTACCATGACACTAATCAACATTAAATTAGAGTAAAAATAAATAAATATTATTTATTTGTTTTTCTGTAATTGCTGAACAAAGAGCATCTGAATGGAAAAATAACAAGATGGAAAAAATAACAAGAAGGCAAAAATAAGAGTTGGTTTTGTAATTATTTGGATTATGATTTAAAGAATAAGCAAGTTATGTGCAGTGTTTTTTTTTCATCTCCAGTTAGCTTTCACCAATAGAGCTCAAATATTATTGGAGAGTTGTGTAACATTATCCTACCAGAGTTGTAAAAAATATTATTAATATGCTGAAGAAAAAAAAAACACGAATTTTCGGCAGAAATTGTACTTCAAAGCCTTCTTCGAGTAAAGATGAGAACTGATAACCGTTTCCATTGTTATTTAGCCCTAAATTCCGACTACTACTTTTCAATCACATATGTTCAAAACCAACTACATAAAAAACACGAGCTGGTGATGACTTACTTAGTTAGTGAAGGTATAAAATTTTACCTCAAAAAGTAAAATTGTTTTCATTGGGGTAAAATAAAACAATCGAATGACGTTAATAAGCATTTGAAAATAAAGAAAGTATTCATATTGTAATTAAAATATAACGATTTACATATGTATCTCTCAAATTTAATACTGATTATCAAAACTTATTAATCATCCCTCGTAGTTGCCAACGAGCCTTCTTTCAGGGAAACCGAGAATAGAGAGCACTAGGTTATTCGCTCCCGGTTAATCCCTAATTAATAAAAAAGACTGCCAGAAGGAGAATGAGAGGCAAGGGGTATTATATTTATTACCGCATACCTGTCCTAATATCTAACTTGTTATTCTCAGAATACAAAGGGGAAAAACTTGAATCTAAATTTTAACGGCAGTAAATACTGTTTTCTATTCTCACTTATCTTTCACAGATAATAAATATGTATAAATAAAAAAGAGTCAAAGCGCAAACTTGAGTTGTTTTTGTTGAGCCCGCAAGCACCACCATGTGATCAATTTCGAAAAAATTAAAACATATCCTTACATGTTTAACGATCGTTTTTCCAAAATCTAATTTTACACATTGTGACTTTTGCGAGCGCAACGAAGGCTTCTTAAGCTATTATATATATTAAGATCCCGCCTAGATGTTTTATCACTAGGGTTAGGATTCTGGTGGCAGTTTAGCACAAGTAATGCAGTGGAGTCGCCATTGTAAATTTATAGATTTGAATAAATGAATAACTGAACGATTAATCTATATTACAGTACCGGCCGATAATATACCGCCGTTGCGTTTTATTGTATGAAGGTGTATAGAGTAAACAATTTAGGTTTGTTGGAAATGCAATACTGTAAATATTATAATGATGATTTTATAATATAACATTTAAATAAATTTTACTTGTTTAGTAAAATGTTTATGTATTAAAGAGCTTGAACAACTTGCAACTGGAATTAAAGTTTCAAAATCTTGCATATTATCTTCCTCTGATGTTAAACGGTTGTCAAGATTATGAAAAGCATATAGTATGGCAATTTGTTCCATATTAGCTTAGAATTAATATTGACGTAGTAAGAGAAGGTATTTCCAATGAATATTGTATGCTACTACTGATACTGAAACTGAAGTATCAGTAGTATACTGAAACTTATTTCAATGAAAAATTGCTTAACACCTTGAATAGGTATAATATTATACATTTCAACAATATATTATGTTTTTATTGAATTTTTATGAATTAATTTACTTGTATGAAACCAATAAATTTAATTATACATTTTTGGTTTACCAATCATTATTCATTCATTCATTATAAAAATATATAACAACGACTCCCACCAAACATCCCAACTCTATTTATCACCAAATAAGTAGGCATAAGCATGACTTTATGTCCAAATGTAGATAAAATACTTACTCATAAGATGACCCGAGAAGGTTGAATAAATACATTCTCCAGTTATCCCTTCTATGGAAGTAATTGTGAGCACAAGTACCAAGACTTGAAAGAATATAACCGCTGGCCGGTATCAAAGCTACTCCAACCCATACATCCTTGTTCATCATCCAACACGACAGTGAACTGACGAGCATAAAACCAGCCAATAAGTTGTCAGTGACAAAGTCGCTTCGTCTTCTAATGTTTTTTGGTATTTCTTTTAACTTTTCAGCCACTTTCAGTTTGAGAGTCTTATAGAAGCCGTCTTCATGAAACGTGAACGGTGAGTTTCTTGGCGCATTAGTCTTTTTTACAAAATATTTGGGTAGATATCCTTCGGCGACGGGATCAAGGTGATGTGTCTCGAAAGCTTCTGTTATATCAGTGCCCTGGACCAAAAATAGATTATTATGTTTTAGCAGTTTTAGCAACATCTCCTGCCAGCATCTCCTGATGATGCCTCGTAGAGCGGCGAAACACGTGTCGAGGTTTTGTGTTTCTGTGTGGTGGTTTTTTGTATTATGTTTTTATTTAAGTATTTCAGTTTTATCGACAGTACTTTAGATCATGTCATAAAGAAAAACACGTATTTATTATTTGATTTGAAAGCCTCTATCCTTTAGTAAATATTAGTTTACTTGTCTAGGTATATCACAAAGTTACAATTTTGGTGACAAAAGTGTAATGTATAATTAATTGGATGTAGGCATCTCACGACGCCCTATTTGTTGTACTAATTAGAAAACTACGGAAAAAAATATGTTTAGCAATTAGGATGATAGCGTTTAAATTATAACGTAAAAAATGACTAAGAACCTGTTTTCGACGAATTATTTGTTTAACTTTTTTATTTATGCTTATTTAGCTTGGAAGTTATTTGATACAAGTTACAATTATTGAAACAAAAAATGAAATTTGTTTGATTTTTCACTAGGTTATCGACGTAGGTATCTTACGAGATACGCCCTATTTTTGGTAGTGATTTGTGTTAGTACTGAACGTAGGTACCTACAACGACGCGGCGTCTTGTGAGCATTGATGCAATTTTAATTACAATGACTTTGTATTTCTCATTATTCTTCTATAGTTAGCAAGTGTTCAGTGATAATTGACTTTTGATTACAGTACAAAGAGATAATGACACACAGAACGTTGCAACTATGTAACATAAATTGCTTATACGCTATTAAATCTATGTGAGACGAGTCGCATTTTGATTACATACTTAGGTTTCATATAACGTTTTTAATTGTCAACGTCACGTAATTAAAAATATGACGGAAATAATGATTTTTCTTTTAAAGATTTTTATGTGATGTTTGTTTATCCCTATCTACTTTCCAATCAATTGCTTAAAGATTCACTAGACTAGGAGAGGTACGGCTTTTACTTTATTCATGTGTCAAATTGTTATTGTGTACGGTTTAATTACATGCCTTGGTAACAGTGAGCCAATCTGCACCGCCAGGATGTAGTTTAACAAAACTGGTCAGATCGTATAGAGAGTCGTGTATCCTCCAGAGATTTTCAGCGCCGTCTTGCAACCGCTTGCCCTTCAGCCATTGTTGCGGTGTCTTCGGTTCCTCGTCGCGAGTCACGGGGTATTGCAAATGCGGGAAACTCACTTGCCGCCGGCCGTCCGTTGCCAACTTTTCAGATTGTGCCATTATTAGATCTGAAAAACCGTTTTCAATACTTAAACTTTTGTTATACCACATTTTATTATACATATTATATACGAGTATGAGGCGTAATTGTTTGTTACTTGTTTGGATGTTTGTTACTTGTTTGGATGTTTTTTACTCAATCACGCAAAAACGGCTGAACAGATCAAGATGATTTTTGTATACTAACAGTATGTAATCTGGATTCACTTATAGTATACTTTTTGTCCCGATAATCACCTCAAAGGGATGAAATCGGGGTTGCAAATATGGTCTATGAAACGGGGTGATTTAAATCCGCATACGCCATTCTAAGCTTTAAGTTTCAGCCAATTGGCAGTATAACGGCGTGTCAATAAATTTAACGTAAGCCATAGCAGAATTTGACGTATTGTAAATAAGCTGACTTTTCGATATGTCAAAGCCGAAATATTATAATTCCTTCTGATTGATGACACCATTTTTGAGCATAACCTTTTAGCAATTAAGTCTATTATTGCATGTAAATCAAAATTAATAATATATGCGATACTTTGGAATTGTTTGTCTTCTAATGCTTAAATACAAAAACAGCTGCTTCAATGCAGTCTTTGTATCGTCGGTGTACAATTTAATTTTGTCGTGTATTATTGTTTACGTAATTGGTGATCCTTCACACTATAATAATGTCCGCTGGATGCGGATGGCAAAGAACCGGTCATTGTGTCACTCTTTGGGGAGGCTTATGTCCAGCAGTGGACGTCTTTCGGCTGATATGATGATGATGATGATTCGTTATGAAAAAAGGATTCCTATTAAAATTTGTCGTGCGCGGTAAAGAGCATTTCATATTGAATGTAATCATTTCTTAAGGGGGTGTAAAGAAGGGTGAAAGATGTATGGGAAAACAAATAATTCTAAAGCGAGAATGAGTTCTACGCAGCCGAAGTCGCGGGCAAAAGCTAGTTATTCTATAAAAATAATAAAATAAATAAAATTACAAATTTTGAAAAACTCACGACGGTTTTACCTAATTGCAAAATAATAAAATAAAACATAAAAAGCCCCCGACCATATACAAAGTAAGTACATAAAGATAAAAGTAGATTTCAAAAACGGTTGTATGATTGCGAGGTATAGTTACAAACCCAGAAAAATCCGTCAGGGGCTGCCATTGCCATATATATAATTTCATAAAACTCAAGATACATTACATAATACAGCAACTTAAATCGAGGTGCCTATTACACAAACCACATAATGTTACTTCATTTTAGGGCAGGCAATGGCAACCCCTGACGGATTTTTCTGGGTTTGTAACTATACCTCGCAATCATACAACCGTTTTCGAAATCTACTTTTATCTTCATGTACTTACTTCGTATATGGTCGGGGGCTTTTAATTGTTTTATTTTATTATTTTGCAATTAGGTAAAACCGTCGTGGGTTTTTCAAAATTTTTAATTATATTTTTAATTATACCGGTCACTTTATATAATATATACCGGTCACTTTATATATTAGTTAACCTACCTACTTTAAAAATGAGGAGATACTCAATTCGTCGCAATCTTTTTTCATACTACATTAGTAGGCACGGATATATTATACAGCTGTATGATAATTAACATGCACACAATTTGCATTGGGTGTGTACGCAGAAAGACATAAAAAAAACTAAACGTATCTTCATATCGTCGTAATACGTAGTGCGCGGCACTGTTGCGTGGTCAGCTCAGTCAGTGTCAGGTTGTGCAACTTTGGACTTGATTTCGTATAACGGTCAAGTTACATTTTTATTATACACGTAAGGTCGAGTTTGCAGTAAAATAAGTCTATTTTAATACCGAAGGATGCCCGGGGCCCGCTAATTCATCCCAAGAATTGTTGTAGCGAATCTAAAACTCATGTCATGATGATAACTTGGAATAATTAAGGAATTGTATTTTTTTCTCCAACAAAGATAATAAAAATATACAAATTGAGCGTGGAAAAGTAATGTTTCTGATAATACTGTTTTATTTATTTCGTGGAATGTCACGTCACAAACTAAAGTGCGATATTGATTATGCTTTATTTCGTAATTGTGAAATATCTAATTAACTAATAGATTGGTACCGGTGCCGTACCGTAATGATAGTTTAAATAATGACATATCATTCGAGACTGTCATGGTATAATGTATCATTATAAAACCTTTGATAACTGTTCTCATAATTACGAAGGTCATTGTTGGGTACGAGAAATTAAATTCCTGCTATCATTGATGTTGATAAGGTTATCAAGTTATGTAAGTATGATACAGAAATCATTTGACTTGATTAGAAAGTAAATGATTTGGTTGAACCATCGCTAAGGCCGTGGGCGTAACATCATTGTGTAACAACATAAGATTTAAGAGCTACCATAATAACGTTCCCAAAATATTGCAAGGCTTTTAATATAAGATTTGTTAAATAAAAAAGAAATACTAATACGGCAGTTAAGTGTTACTGCAGTATTGCAACGGCGGTCATCATATTTATAATTAATATGCTATAATGTGTTGGGTGAAGTACAATTAAAAACAAATATCTATTCTTCATTGTATGATAAATGTCCCATTAAACATTTATGTATGTACATACATCCATACATAAATGTCCCATGCAGTGTGATCAATGTATTGGGTTTGGGAATTAAGGTTTTGGGACGTTAACCTTAAATATAGGTAGAGAAAGCAGAAAACCAATGTATAAGACCAACAAATATTTATTTACGTTTACATATGTTTACTTGTGTAAGTGTCGGTAAGTTCTTATAATGTATTATTTGTATCAATTTTTGAAAAAACGAATTAATGTCATCGAAATTACTGGATTGACTTTAAATATTGCGATTCGGAACTGCAAATACATATTGATGTCGTTGAAATGTATAAAAAACGTCTAAGCCAACGTTGGCGTGAACTTTTTTCTAGTGTTATTTTTACTGTATTAATATAACTCCAGGAAAATCGGATTCATTTTTACAATAACAAAACAACTCACCGGTTTGTCCGCCAATCCTATTATCCCTTATAGTGTGACACTTAACCGCAATGTTATTTATTTTGTTTTTTTTTTAAATAAACAAATCGATCAACAGCCGCACGCGTCGGTTCCTTGATAAACACTAACCTTGACTGAATATCTTTATTCTTTAATGTTGCGCGGGAGTTGTTTATACGTAACTGTTTTCGGCGTTTCATTGTGTTTTTAGGGTTCCGTACCTCGAAAGGAAAAATCGGAACCCTTATAGGATCACTTTGTTGTCCGTCCGTCCGTCTGTCTGTCTGTCAAGACCTTTTTTCTTAGGAACGCGTGAAGGTATCAAGCTGGAATTTATATCAAATACTCAAGTATAAATATTAATAACTATTTAAAGTATAAATGAATTTTTTGACTATAAAGAGTCCGCTTAGTGATAAAAAATATGTATGTTAATGTAATTAATTCATCTCTAGTTTTTAGCTTAATTTATATTGTATGCATGTAACTGGTAACTGTTGATACTTTTAATATTTGTCCACCTTATTTATGTACACAGCTTTACAATAAACTTTCTGATTTCTGATTTCAAGTCTACTGTCCCTTGGAGCTGTGAAAAAATCAAACTTTTAAGCCAAAGCAATCAAAAGCTACAGCCGTTTATGCCGCAAATATTCGACACTCGCAAGGGAATCAAAACCTACAGGGTACTTCCCGTGAACTCAGAATCTTAAAATTTGGTACGAAGCAACGTCTTATAGCACAGATAAAGGAAAAATTGCGAATACCGTAAATTTTTAATTATAATAAAAATATTTTTTAAGGAACCCTCGGTGCGCGAGTCCGACTCGCACTTGGCCGGTTTTTTAGTTTTTACGATAGGTATTTGGTTAAAACCTACAGACGATATCCACTATATTATTTTAGGGTTCCGTCTCCATAGGGTGCCAACAGAATCAGCTTCCTCCTGTCTGTCTGTATGGACCGTAATAACTCTTGCTGTAACATTATACTATTATAAAAATAATAATTAAATAGGGCTTACAAGAAACCATGTTTTTCAGTATATACTTGTACGATAGTACGTAGGTAACTAACTCTTCGTGTGCGAGTCCTGCGGGCAATTGGCCGGTCTTTTTTTAAGCTTCATAGTACAGATAGATAGTGGTGCGTTTGAAGCCTTACTTACTTTACTTTTCTTACCAATAGACCACTTAGCCAAAAAAGCTAGTTTTATATGTTATAATGGAGATCAGAATCATTTTATCACTTAAAGATAACATACACAATATACGATTATATATGTGTATAGAGACTCAGACACAATTCGGAGTTACTTCCAGTGGCGGATTTACAGTTTTGTACAGTAATAATAATAATCATCGTATGGTATTTATTTTCGAACCGTGAGATCTTCGAGAAGACAAGAACGGTTGCCAGTTTTGTGGCACTTTTAGCACCACTCAGGCCCAGGGGTCACTTTTAGGGTAACGGTCGATACTCCCCACGGACGTGGTGCAACTTTGACTCCCCTGGTCAAGTGAGTGGGCAACTTGACTGTTAGAAGTTCTCAAGCCGCCCTTGGCTTAACGACTGCTGTCATAGACAACGGCTGGGATCAATAGCTTAACGTATCTTCCAAAGCACGGGAGCGCTCAGTTAGTAACCACTTAAAGCAGTCACCAATCCAAGGACTGACACCGCCGCGGTACGCGGTCGCCGCTGGGCCACGAGCGCTCTTTTGTACAGTAACACCAGCCGAGGCTTTCTCCGCATCCATTTCTAGGATTTTGCCACGATTGGCCTCTCCTAATATGGCAGCCCTACGCCCGGGTCTATGCTATAAGGCTAGTTCGTCTTTAATTATATTTAAACTTTGAATATAATTAAAGAACTGATAATTTAAATTTGCAGTAACTTGATTAACTAATCAATGTAATATCGTCAATAGGAACACTTCAATCTTCTGATTGCCTTGTGCTATATCTGCATGTGTGGTATGCAGATCCCTTCTTAACTTCATAGCGCCATTTTTAAGAGTTTTACAATGCATGTATTAAAAAAACCGTTTGCTGTAATGTAATCACGCATTTTGACTGCCTACTTAGACTTAGTTAATTCATCATAGTTCTGTGTACTAGGTAATTATTGTATTGTTTTAGATCAGGCTAGTGTTTTAGTTTAGCACAGATCTAGCCCAACTTAATATTCGACTTAGGCTGGGTTGCACCAAACCGTCTGTAATCGTAAGCGGTGTTCGTTAATATTTTAATGTATAGAAAGTTTGACAAGTTTCTATGGGATGGGTCTGTGATCGTGAGTTGGTGCAACCCAGCCTTAGACATTAACTGATGTCAGATTGACTGTCTGCATTCATTCATTAGAATCGTGTTTTTAATATTTGAATATTTATGTAATAAATTGCAATAATTATGAATATTCCGCATATAAAAAAAATGTGCAAATTATTAATAAATAAAAAATACGAGGTAGGTCGCGGGAGTCCGCTGGATGCGGGCCGCCCATGCGCGGTCGTCATGGCGGTCTCTGGGGGAGGCCTATGTCCAGCAGTGGACGTCCATCGCCTGACAATGAATAATGAGGCCTACCTCATCACCAGTTGGCCCCGACGGAAGACCAGCGTTGACCGTAAGGTTGGCACTATGCTGAGTCGGGACCAATTCGTGGCACTTTCTTCTTTTTTATTTAGGTTTTAGTTTTTTTATGTCTTTGTTTTTATGTGTATCATATTAAAAAAAAGTAAAAGTGATTTATTTACTAAATTAACATTCTTCGCTAATAACACAGTGTAACAGTAACCCCCACACTAGGCTGGGCCTGTATCGTGGGAGTCAGTTCAGAAAGACGGGTTAACAAAATAACATTGCGGCTTTAGGGGTGTGAAAATACAAATTAAAGACGAATTATGGTTTTACAAAAATGCATGCAAACAAATGACAAAAGAACAAGTTACATATACATATTCGTATTATCCTAACAAGTAGGTAATCAAATTAAAGAAATGAAGTAGTTGTATGTGTTTGAATAATGTGTGAAGATGTGTAAGTGTATGAGAGTGTGGATGTGTGTTCATGTAATCCGGGAAACAAAAGTAGCCCTACGAGTGAAACGGCTCCTTGATTCGGTCGACAACATATGCTGTCGACCACTATTAGATATATTAAATTAACAAGTCCTCAGTCTCCTTGTAGTTCAAGGATGACAAAATCTCCCGAATTAGTTTTTTAGCCTCAGGCAGTCGGCAGTGCTTGAGGTTGCACTTTTTGAGCCCACCACCACCATATCAGCCCTAGGACGTCCACTGCTGGACATAGGCCTCCCCCAATTTCATGGGGGGTAAATGCCATAATCGCCACGCTTGGCATGCGGGTTGGCGATCGCAACGTATATCCACCGCACTCTAGGAATGCTGCTGCCCATTCCCCGGTGGTCTTGGTCGTAGTTTAAGGACATACCCGGGTCCAGGACATACCCGGGTCCGGGTTGTTGAGCACCGAGTTGTAAATAAAAGGAAATATGGACAATTTTTAATCGCCTAGCGAATCTAGAGCGGACCTTAGGGACAATTGCCTTGAAAACACGTTTTTTTAACAAGTTAGAATAAGATGGGTCATTAATTAAACTTTTATGCATAAATACTGCAACTCGCATTATGAAAAGCTTACGGACACTAAACACTCCGGTTTCCCTGAACAGTAAATCCGTAGAATAACACCTCGGTCTACATTACTGTTTGTATACATTTGTGTGATGTGCTACGCATAAATGTGATCTATTTCTATTTCATAGAATTAGATCTATAATATTCCGCATATAAAAAACCGAAACATTACTTTTACACCACACCTTGCCAAAAAGCAAGTTATTCCGCACGCTGCGCGTCGGGAAAAACCCACTTTTTGGCCAAGTGGTGACGTAAAATTGTGTACAAAACACGGGTCGTAAAACCGAAAGCCCTCTCTCGCATATTTATGACCCTCGCATGCGGCTCGGGCCTCAAACATCTGCGATATCGGCCTTTCTTTGTTTTACAACCCTTGTATCGTAATGTACTATTTCGGTCTTTTTGTTTATGCAGTAAGACCGAAATTGTATCATCAAAATTTATAGACCAGTGTTCGTTAATCCATATATCAACAAATAAATATACAATCACTAACAATACAATATACAAATGTTGTTATTTATTTACTACTTTTATTTGTAAAAAATATGTATATTCATATACAGCACCTATTACCAAACTGGATCATTGTTATCTGTACTAAATAGAATTGGATTGTTGTTTGTTTAATCGTTGAGGTTAAAAATATTACGATATGTAATACAAACATGAAAACTAGCGTGACAGCGTGAAGTACAAAAAATATTTCAAAAACCCATCACCTACGAATTCAATGGTGTATTTACGATACAATTCACACCTGTGAGTTATTATTTATCGAACTTTGAATTCGTTCATTAAATCTATATTTAAAAATCTACACATACCAAATTTTACTAGTAGATACAATACAGTTTTTTTTTACTAGTAGATACAATACAGATGTTGCTCACCAAATAAATAGTATACACAAGAACTCTCCATAGACATTCCCTTATTTGGGTGGTAGAGATTAGAGACAAAACAGAATAATTTGACATATAAGTAGGTAAAATAGAAAAATAAGCATAAAGAGCCGAAACCGAAGCTAAATTAATATATGTATAGATATGTAAACCTACACGCAAATAATATAACGAGATATCAAAAAAACAGCATCATAGACAGGCTAGACGACAAACAGTAGAATTAACGAGTAATTACGGATAGAAAAACAGTATTCTTTTTATCTACTTATGAACATGGAAAGAGATTTACCACGGCTAAATTCAACAGTCAGAGAATTCTACAATCCAACAGCTCAGAAGGCAAAATAACTGTTGTAGAATTTAGAGTAGTATAGTAGATAAATCGAAACAAACTATAAATAAGTACCCAGTATGCCAGAAATTATGTTTTATATATTATCTTTATTACAATTATAGTACACTCAAAAGGAATGGTCATGATAAAACATCGGGTAAAACAGGAAAGCTCACTGTCGCCCCTCATATTTAATGTATTTATAGAAGCAGCTATATTGAAGGTATTGGAGGAAGTAAAGGAAGGCATTAAAATTAATGGAACGAGAGTAGTATTTGTCAGGTTCGCCGATGATATTGCAGCCTTAGCCAACAACAGCACAGAATTGGAACAATTTATGAATAAAATGGACACGAAAACTAAATTCATGACAGTATCAAAAGGAAGGTAACATAAAAAGCGAGATAAATATAGATGGAAAAACGTAGAATAAGTCCAGAGCTTCAAACATTTGGGAAGTATCGTAACGGAAAAGTCAAGATGTACCCCCGATATAAAAGCAGGAATTGAAATGGCCAAACAGACTTTCTATAAAAAAGGCACTGCTAAGATCGCGAATATCCTTAAATATACGTAAAAAATTAAAGACATATATATGGTCTATTGCCTTAAACGGATGTGAGACATGGACGCTAACACAAAGAGACGAGGAGTATTTGCAGGCACTTGAAATGTGGTGTTGGCGAAGGACGAAGGGGATAAAATGGACAGAATTACTTGAACTTGACCACAATTAAAACCAGAAGACGAAAAATGATCGGCCACCTGCTACGACACGACAACATCATCAGGAACATTATGGAAGGGAAAATAAATGGGAAAAAAGGAAGAGGAAGGCCGAGGAAAAGATATATGAACCAGATAAAGGAGGGTGTGGAGGTCGTGTCGTACCAGGACGTCAAGAAACTAGCCGTGGATCGACACAAAAGGGCGAGAACTGGATCAAGCTGCACCGACAAGAGCCCAGCTCCTAAGTGAATGATGATGACATTCAAAAGGAAATATACCGTATCAATTTGTATCGAATATCCTTATAAAATATATACTCGTTTTATCTGCTCTTGAGAGTAGTAATAATTATATAATTATGTGATTCTCAAGCATAATGAAAGAAATGATGCCATATTGACTACACTAAGGCGACTTCCTGATTTGTCGATACGGATGGGACGCTGATAATATTTATTTCTAGCAATCTATATTTTTTTATTCATCCTGCACTTCAATTAACTTTGACATTAAAGTCATGCGGCGTGCTCCTCAATAATTGCTTGTATTGATTTTTGAAGGCTTCGTTGAATGTCACCGTTCGTAGTTTGACATTGAACTTTTCACAATGTTCATAAAATATAGGATAAAGGTATTTGAGCTCCGCGTGGTCCAGGGTTGGGAATAGGTGGTGCAGACAGTGGTCCCCGAAGCGCGTGAGTGACTTGAAGTGGTGACCGGCGAAGTCGCTTCTTTCCACCGTCGTGTCTAGTTGGTGTAGCCCCCAGTCTATGTACTCAGCCCTGGAAGAATATTCAAGTTAAGTATGTATCCAGTTTTCCTTACATTCAACCGTGCCCCGGCCAGCAATCGTATCACCACTTGCTGGTCGGCACACGTCACGGTTGCCATCAAAAGCGCATGGGGTATGGCAACGATTATATTAAGTGGTGAAATGGTGGTCGGGTTTTATGTTCTGGTGCGGCCAGGACATAGAACGGTTTACTATGAATCATTGTGAAGAACGCGATGATGGAAAGTTACCGGAATAGCCCTCCAAATCGCTGAACTTAGGTGGCAGTGAGCGCGGCGCATTTCACGTAGAACCGATGGCCGTTGGGACGGAATAGTTCTCGAGTGGCGATCACATACCGGAAGGCGCAGAGTGGGTAGACCCATACCAAGATAGACTGATGACCTGGAAGCTAGCGAGAGTCCGCCCGATGCAAGTGGCGCAAGACTTGTCGTTGTGGCACTCACACAGTGGAGAAGCGGGCTTTCTGGTCCTCAACTTTGAATAATAATATCCAAAGAAAAAAACGCGCACCTAAATGAAATAACCTCTAACGGGCTAAGACAATACCACTAATGCAGTTATGTTAAGCTACTTACACGATTATAACAGAATTTTACCTAGCTTTATCACCCTCGAAGAAGTTGTCGTCTGCGTGATGTCCTGCGGTAATTCCGAACATCACGAAGAAGAAGCTAGCACACATCATCGTCCCGATCCAAACAGGAATCGTCCAGTACACGGACAGGCCTCCGAAAAACCACATCCACGTCGGCACGAGGAACGGAATGGCGTTGGTCCAGTTTAAACGCTTCCCTCCGTGATTTATGACGGAAAATATAATTCTGAAACATGAATGAATTTGCAATTACAGGATTCTTCTTTGAGGCTAGGGCACCATTGTCATAAGGCCTTTTGCATCTTATTAGATGATTTAATCTTTCGTATGCAATGACACTGACGGTGCTAGACGGTGTAAGTGCCGTGAGTTTCCTATGAAAATACGACCCTTTTTGATTCAATGTATTGTTTAGTGGTTTTAAATGTAGATTAGGAGGTGTCGGTACGGAACCCTTCTTTGTGCGTGCTTAAGCATGCGAAAAGTTAAGCAACGTATGTAAGTAAAACAACGCCTACCCCGGGCTATGCAAGCCATTCCTATAATTTTCAATTATTATTAACTTATATGATCGTTTCGCAAATGAAATATTATCAATAAATAGAATGAAAATAAAAATTGCGCGTATGCTCAAAGCAGTTCAGTAGAACTCAGATGGTGTAAAGCTAAGGCTGCGGTATGGATCTTGGGAGGGCAGATGGACGAACAGGCGTTCTTAGATTGAACTTGATCAACCGTATGAACATCCATTCAACCCCTCACTGTCCACTGGCTTCCAAATCACGGCCTGAGGTGATGAAAAAAGAAGAAGGTAGTGAAAACTATCTAGTATTTCAAACTTACTCTTTCCCCAATTGGACCAAACACGCCAATGAATATATCACTGGCCAATACAAAGCAGCCAGCTTTTCAAAAGAGGTTTTCGAAGCGTAAGGCAAGTACGTTAAGAATGGCTCAAATGCACTTATTTCTAAGTCTTGAGCCGTATTCGTGTACAGATGATGCGATATTGCGTGCATTATGCGCCAGTCTCTGAAAAATCAAAATAAATAAGCATAATTGACAAAGTTACCTACTTGAGGCATGATTGCGCTTTCGTCCAGTCCAGTCCGGTCCATAAAAAATATGCATTCAATAAAGTATACTCAGTATGTACTTGTATTCGCCATAGAAAAAAATATCGATAGAATACATAGGTATTATTATAACAGTGTAAAATGTATTGGATACATAATTAGTTAATAATACGAGATGTTATTAATAGAAATGGGCACATGGCTCCAACAAAAAATAACACCACCAATAGCGGATTCCTGAATCTTACTTTTTGCGTTTTTATCTTACGAAACTCAACATGGTGGATTTTGCACCGTACGTACAGCACAGCACGTACCCTAAAAACTATTTCAAAAGCTTATTCTACCATTTTGTTGGCTTAATTGTTATGCCAAATTGCAGCTTTCTAGCAGTAACGGTTATTGAGCTAAGCCGCGGACAGATAGACAGACGGACGGATAATGGACATTTCGAAACTAATCATAATCATTTACTCATTGCTTTGTGTGTACAAAAGATGTTAAAGATGTTAAAGTTTCAACACAACCCAGTGAGGGCACTGCAACGGAATGTAGCAATTTTAAATAATAATATTATCATGCATCTATATTATATTAGCAACTATATTAGTTACTTGTTTACTAAACTCTAAAAAAGACGCCACACAAAAATGTGACGATTTGAAATAGAATATTTCGACCCATTTTTCTCGTGCATTCGCCTTCGTAACGATTCTGAGTATCAAGAATCGAAACAATTATAATTCTAAAACAAAGTTCATGTACACTTTTTGTGATTCTCATTAATGTTATCAATTACGAGTATCTTACGCAGATAAAATTATACTTACGAGTAAGAAGATCCGAGAAGATCGAACAAATACATTCTCCAGTTATCCCGGCGGTGGAAATAATTGTGAGAAGCAATAGCAACACTCGATAGAAGGTAACCACTGACTGGAATCAAAACTAGCCCAAAGTAAACATTATAGTGCATCATCCAACAGGATAAGGAACTGATAATCACCAACGCCACCAACATTAAATTAATGATGTGGTCGCTCCCTTGTCTAATATTCTCCGGTATTTCTTTTATCTTCTCACTCACTTTCAGTTTTAGAGACTTGTAGAAGCCGTCTTCGTGGAATGTGAATGGCGAATTTCTCGGTGCATCGGTCTTTTTCACAAAGTATTTGGGAAGTTTTTCTTCAGCCTCGCCTTTAAGGTGGTACGTTTCGAAGGCTTCTGTTATATCAGTTCCCTGCACATTAAAAATACTTAAGATTGGTATTAATATTCACTTTTTAGAAAAATATTATTTTGTTATTCCGCTATTACTAGAATACCTATTGTTGGTAAACTTATTAAGTAATTCCGCAAGGCCCATGGTTTTTGAATAAGGAAACAATTACTTAGGGGACCTGTTCAAAACTTTAACGTAGATATGTATGTTTTGGACTATTTTACGTGCGAATTGACACGCATGTAGGTATTTTCGCGTTGTGACGATCTAGTACAGAACTATTTCGAACTAAAATAATGGATTATAAATGTATTTTAGTTTTTTGTTTTGTTTTATTATTTATTTATTTATAATAAGCATTAATGAGAAAAAAAAAAACAATAAAAAATTATATTAAAACTAAACTAAATCTAAAAATGGTCCCTGCGGTATTGTGCCGAAGACGTTGGCAGCTTGTCCGAGGTTGCTACCAGCTCTTCGGTCGCCTTTTTTTAAATACAATATCGTTTCAAACGTACTGCAAAGCAAAACAATTTAAGTTTAAATTCTGCAACACACAATAAAAGTAAAACTTTTTAATAAAAGCATCGCATCCTTTAAATCACTTTATTAAAATAAGCAATTCATTTGTCACTATTTGAGTTTCAAAATGTTTTAAAGTAAAACCCCATACGGTGTATTTTTATGGGCTGTGTTTCGGATTCCGACCGCCTAAGCTTAGCTTTATGTGATTTTGTTCTGATAAGTGTGAAGATTTTTTCTGTCAACAGCCGTAATGGCTTTAAGTAAATACCTTAGTAAGATTGATCCATTCCGCTCCTCCAGGATGTATTTGTACAAAATCGGTCAAATCATAGAGTGCGTTGTGTATCCTCCAGAGATTTTCGGCACCGTCTTGGAGCCGCTTGCCCTTCAGCCATTGTTGTGGCGTCCTCGGCTCCTCATTACGCGTCACTGGGTATTGCAAGTGGGGAAAGCTGACCTGCCGCTTCCCGTCTATGATTAAGTTATCAGAATTTGGCGCCATTTTTATCTGCAAAATGTGTCGTATTCATGATAAACAAAATTGTATATATTGTATTTTCTTATATTATGAAAATGACTATCCTACGTTAAACCTTACTCTGAGTAAACTCAATAAGGGCATTCTGGATTATCTTCCTTTTTTGCTGCTATTTTAATAAAACAAATATTTTACTTTACTATGCATATTTTACTATGCACGATTTTTTAAAATAAATTTTATACATCAAACGGTTAAAATCACTTTCTACACTCCTATATAAAGAAGTATATCGCATATATACTATAATTATCTTAAGGTGTCTTTGGATAATTCTAAATGTCTGCATTTACCCAGTACAAATTTTAAGTGTCTCTGTTTGGCCCAGTGGTTGACTGGTTAGAGAATGCCGTTTGACATTATTCCGCCATTTGTACATTTGTTTTTTGTGCAATAAAGCTTAAATAAATAAATAATAAATTAAATGTCGGGTACTTTTGGAGGAAATTCCAAATGGAAACTTTTCATCTACTAAAGAAAAAAATATAATAATATATTAAAATATCAACAAATGGAAAATTTTAACTAATTTAACTGTTTAGCAGAAATTCGTACTATTTGGAATTTTACGATATTCGGTTGTAATTTTCATTTTTATTTATTAACAACACTCACGGAACTGATTTAAAGATCACAGACCTGATCTTTTTAGCTTATTTTTTTTCACGGTACTAAAATATTTGTGCAGTAATATATTATTTTTAAATAATAAGTCAATCAGCAACTACACTTACGTTGGCCGTTCTGGGTGATACTTCTGTGGTGGTTGATTTTATATAGCAAGTGCTACGTAGTAGTATTTGCAAAGGTCTTTCAAGGTTGAGTTACCTGAAATATTTTAACCTCTTTAAGGCTCCACCGTCGCCAATATTTTGTCTTGCTCGCTGTTAGCTGCAGTTTCTGTCTTGAAAAGTAAACAAAAAATAATATCGTTTTTGAAAATTCAGCCTCTAAAGGGTTTTTGAGAAGCAAGTATTTTTTATGCCTGAATCTTGAAACTTAGTAATAGACATTCAGTAGACTAAACATTAAAATACATGTAAAAGAAAATTGTCTTACCCTACAGCTAACTGTAAGTTCCATTTTATCTCAAAAACTACTGTTATTTTTCTGTGAGACTTCCAGTAATGTACAATTCACTTGGTATGCAGAAATCTTGAACACCCGTCTTAAACATAAAATTTGCTATTACCTAATTCTAAGCTGCAAGAAATCAATATGTACACGTACTCGTATGTGTACAAAGCGCGAGTTTTTAAATTGAACACTTTAAACTCTTGTTATGATTGCTTTCAAGCCTTATATCGCAAAAATTAAAAAGCCAAACCGACAACATTTTATTATTTTCCATAAAAATAGTTGTCAAATTTTGTCATATTGCGAGTAAAGGTTTGTGATATAGGTCCAAGTACATAGGTATTAAAGTTGTAACAGTTATTATATAAAATGGCTACAAAACAAAAAAATAAAACGACTTATTTTTACGGTTATTCTACCACGGATGATGAGCCTTAAAGAATTATTCCTCGTATTGTTTATCTTGTAAATATAATAAATAATCCGAATTTTGATTGTCACTGATATTGACACATTTTACAGTAAAATATTAATGAGTCTCGTCAAAAACATGTCCACGTAGAAAAGTATAAGTTTCGCTACGCGGTCCTGCCGTAAAACGTAGTGTGATAAAATGTTAAACCAAGTAATTAAAAACTTTTTTTTCTGTATCTATCTATGGAAGCATCATACGAACAACTTTTTCATAAATTGTTACTTATTAGTTAGTTAATTACATCATTATTTATATTTCTTTAAAAATTAATTGATTTAGATTTATTTTAAAATAGTCCTGGTACAGAAAGCCTCGTCGTATTTCACCGGAACATTTTTTTTCAAACTTCATTGGTGGTGAACATGTCTATGGTCTTAAAGCACATGCTCAAGCTTAAAGTTCACTTACATAAGTGAACTTCAAGGCCGAAGGAGAGGGGCAACACACGCGAGGTCGAAGGCTGAGCGTCCCAATAGAGCGCGCTCTCTATGTAAGGGGCCGAAGCCCGAAGGGAGACACAACGTGGACACTACCTATCCCAGATTGTCTTCCAAGCGAACCTCAGAGCCGAAGGCCGAGCGCTCTAATAGAGCGCGCTCTTTATGTAAGACTGAGGTTTATGGCCTGAAAGACGAGTAAACGTGGACACTATCACCTATGCCCAAGTGTCTTCCGGCCGAAGGCTGAGTGTCTCAATAGGAATCCCATCAGAACGCACTTGTCTCACTCGCACGGTGCGAATAAAGGATAATTTCCACCAAACGGCTCGTATCGTATTGAATTCGCGACACCTGGTTGTAGCCGAAAGGATGATGCGACTCGCGATCGGTTCCGTTCGCCTGTCTGTTCGGATCCTTTGGGCTATCGTCGCGTTATCCTTAAGAGATAGAGATAGATTTTCGAACTCGATAGCCGGGAGCGTTCGTATCCCAGCGGCGCCCGCGTACCGTGTGCGTTATGCGAGGTTAAGCAATGTCGGGCGGGGTCAGTCCTTGGATGGGTGACCGCTTTAAGTGGTCACTTACTGAACGCTCCCGTGCCTTGGAAGGCACGTTAAGCCGTTGATCCCGGTTACTGTCTATGATAGCAGTCGTTAAGCCAAGTTAAAGGCCTCCGGGCGGCTTGAGAACTTCTAACAGTCAAATTGCCCACTCACTTGACAAGCCTAATCCAAATAAGGTCTCGTTTCCCCCTTGGTTTGGCAGGTCAGATGGCAGTCGCTTCCGTAAAAACTAGTGCCTACGCCAATTCTTGGAATTAGGTAGCGGATTCCAGGCATCCTTCAGGATGCAAGTGTACTGGGAATAACGCTAGGAGGAGGATATATGATATCCTACAGGAGGCGGGTTCGCTTTGGCATCTAATCCAAAAGTTTGGCGTAACGTAGTTGTTCGGATTCGGGCCCAATGAGCCATTTTTGTGATTATTAGACGGCTGATAATTAGGCTTTGTGTGTGTGCACGGTTTGAGTCGATACGAAGATCGATGGGCGTGGTGACAATCAACCGTGAGATCGGGCGTAGTCTGTAGGCCTTGGAAGCCTGCAGTAGCCACTAACGATTGTTTCAGGGCCGTTAGAAATCTCCGGAGGCTCCTTCATTGAGATAGATAGATCTACGGCGAACACAGAAAGAACATTATTAGGGGGGACTAAGCAAAGCTTGTACTATGACGACGATATACATACTTATATGGGGTGTTGGGGATTATTCCAAATTGTTTAAAACAGTGTGCACAAAAGCAAAAGCAATGCACTTGAATAATAAAATTAAGTCCTCAGATAATAAAGCCAAGACAGTCTGGAAAATAATAAACACAGAGACTGGGAAGAGAAATAATAGAGAGTTCACAATTTCTTTGAAAGTAAAGGATAATTTAATAACTGATGCAGTAAAAGTAGCTGATGAATTTAATAATTTCTTTTCTAAAATTCCTATAGTCACTACTCAAAGTTTAGCATAATCTACCACAAAAGCTGAATCCCTTCTGAATGACAACGTAAAATTAGAATCACTAACTAATTTCAAATTTCATCATGTTTCTCCTCTAGATGTACTGAAGTCCTTTGAAATGTTAAAAATAAAGAGCACTGAGGACTTATGGGGCGTGTCAGTCAAGGTACTGGAATCTATTCTGGAGGTCGTTGCACCAACTCTAGCTCTCATTTTTAATAACTGTATAGACTATGGCATTTTTCCAGACTTAATGAAATGTAGTAAAGTAGTTCCAATTTTCAAATCAGGTCATAGAGATAATCCTTCTGATTATCGTCCAGTTTCTATCCTACCTGCGTTTAGCAAAATATTCGAATAAATAATGCTTACGCAATTGGTTTCTCACTTTAATTCTCACAATATTTTGCACGCACAGCAGTTCGGCTTCACGAAGGGTAGGTCAACTACTGATGCAGGTGCAAGTTTATTAAAATTTATTTTGCAGTCTTGGGAAGAGTCGCACGACGCCATCGGAGTGTTCTGTGACCTTTCCAAGGCTTTTGATTGTGTAGATCATGGTACTTTAATTTGTAAACTTAAGTTTTATGGCATCAGAGGGCACGCATTAGATCTCATGAAGTCATACTTAACACAGAGAAATCAAAAGGTAGCGACAAATAAAGCCATTTCGTCAGAGACAGTGGTAGAGATGGGAGTACCTCAGGGGTCTATTCTAGGTCCGTTCCTGTTCCTTGTTTATGTAAATGATCTGCCATATATGGTAAGCCGAAGATCAGGCATTGTAATGTTCGCAGACGACACCTCATTACTGTTCAAGGTAAATAGGAAAGATACTGAACTCATTGAACCAAATAATACCCTCTCCATGATATCTGACTGGTTTGCTGCCAATAACTTAGTATTGAACCCGAAAAAAACGAAATGTATTAAATTCTCTCTTGCGAACTCATCAAACAGAAACTTATATACAAATATTAGACTTAATGGTCAAACATTAGAATTTGTTACTTCTACTGTATTCTTAGGTATTACATTGGACTCAAAATTGCAGTGGGGTTCCCATATAACAGCGATAGGAAGTAGGTTGAGCTCTGCTGCATTTGCAGTCAGGAGAATAAGGCAGCTTACCAATGTGGCAACGGCACGGTTAGTTTACTTTGCTTATTTTAATAGTATAATTACTTATGGTCTTATCTTATGGGGATCAGCTGCAGATATTGAAACTGTTTTTATTTTGCAAAAAAGGGCTATCCGAGCAATTTATAACTTGGGGTCACGTGAGTCATTAAGAGAATTTTTCAAAGAAATAGATATTCTAACCCTGCCGTGCCTATATATATTTGAAATAATAATGTATGTTAGGAAGAATTTGGGCAATTTTCCAACGAACGCTGATAAACCAATAGCCACGAGAAATACTGGGAAACTGAAAGTAACCTTCTATAGACTAGTAAAGGCGAAAAAGTCGTTCTTGGGAAATTGTATCAAATTCTACAATAAAATTCCTAAACACATTACTGAACTTAGTAATTCTAAATTCAAATCTGTAGTAAAACAAACACTTATTTCAAAAGCATATTATAAGATAAACGGTTACATCATGGATAGGGATGTTTGGCAGTGATAGCGTCCTGCACGGGTAATCTATCGCGAAAATATGTTTTCTACTGTAGCATTGTTATTTCAGTTATTTTGTAGTAGCTGACACTGTAATTTATATTTAACTATACAATGTATATTGTTTTGAAAAAATGACACCTCGCCGAGTTTCTTACGCCGGTTCTTCTCGTGGCAGAGGTTTATTTTTCCGAACCGGTGGTAGTTTATTGACGTTCATAGGTGCATGTAATATGCCTAATTTGAAGAATAAACTACTTTTACTTTTTTACTTTTTTTTACTTTTATATAGAGAAATATATACTTAAATACATAGAAAATATCCAAGACCCAAGATCAAATATCCGTGCTAAATCTATCTAAGTATTATCTATTACATATAATAAAGCTGAAGAGGGTCGAAAGTCTGTACATGGAAGATATTCGAAAAAAAGTTGGCTGGGGATACTTAGAATCAATAACAGAACACGTTCCAACAGTTTTTAGAATTTTTGTCTGTTTGTCTGTTTATCTGTTTATCTGTTTGTCTGTTTATATGAACGCGCATCATGTGAAAACGGCTTAACGGATTTTGATGAAATCTTTACTAATCTGTCGAGTAAATACCCGGTCAGGTTTTAGGCTATAAAAATTGTGCAGATTTGGGTTAAAAGGGGGTTAAAAGAGCGGTTTAATTTTGTATGGGAACTCCTATAATCCATGAGTTACAGGTATGAAAATTGGTAAGAATATACTTGATGACAAAGGAAAAACATCCTCATTCAAAATTTGTGAAATCTTAAGATAGAAACTGAAAAAAAAGTAAACGCAAGCGATGCGCCGCAGCGCTGCCCAGTGTGCGCGCCAGCCACCACGGTCTCTTCAAAACATGCAATTACAATGTTACTTTTGCCGTTCACTTCATGTGAACTCACTACTTAATATTATAAATGCGAAAGTTTAGATGTTTGATGTTTCTTATTGAATCACGCAAAAACGACTGAACAGATTAAGATGATTTGTATGCTAATAGTATATAATCTGGATTTACTTATATATATTATAAGTGGACTTTTTGTCCCGATCATCTTCCATCAAAGGGATATTAAATCGGGGATGCAACTAAAGTCCATGAAACGGAGTGGTTTAATCCTCATACGCCATTCTACGATTTAAGTTTCAGCCAATTGGGAGTTTAACAGCGTGTCAAGAAATTTAACTTAAAGCATAGCAGAATTGTAAACAAGTTGACGATTCATTATGTCAAAACCAAAGTATCATAATTCCTTCTGATTGTTGACGCTATTTTTGAGCACAACTTTATCGCAATTAGTTCTACTTTGCGTGTACATCAAAATGCATTTGCGATACTTTGGCATTGTTTTTATTCATATGCTTAAATACAAAACAGCTGTTTCAAGGCACACTTTGTATCGTCGGTGTACCATTTAATTTTGTCGTGCGTTATTTTTTACGTAATTGTTGACCCTTCACACCATAAAAACTGTTTGATATAAGTGATCACTTGAGCTGGGCAGCCCAATCGTCAGCATAGACAGTTGGAGCATCTTAGATGTACACTTAGAAGAGGGTCGAAAGTCTGTACATGGAAGATATTCGAAAAAAAGTTGGCTGAGGATACTTAGAACCGATAACAGAAATCGTTTCAAAAATTTTAA
Organism: Notocelia uddmanniana; assembly: GCA_905163555.1. Classification (NCBI taxonomy): domain Eukaryota; kingdom Metazoa; phylum Arthropoda; class Insecta; order Lepidoptera; family Tortricidae; genus Notocelia; species Notocelia uddmanniana. The sequence continues at coordinate 12,114,617 of LR991059.1, read as the reverse complement.
GAATTTGTGTCTGTTTGTCTGTCTGTTTATATGTCTAGGCATCACGTGAAAACAAACGAATGGAGTATAATTTACCCTCATTAATATGGCATTGGGTCTTCGGCGACGACATAGCTCGGCCTTCGGCCTTGCCACTCTCCTTCGACTTTTCAGTCATCAACCTTAAATGAAGAATCTACTCTGTTGGGAGGCTCGGCCTTCAGCCTCGCGTGTCTCGCCTCTCTGCTTCAGGCCTTCGGCCCTCAGCCTTACATGAGAAGCCCGCTCTGTGTGATTATTCTCGCATGCCTTGCCGCTCTGCTTCCGGACTTCGGTCATCATACTTACATGAGGAACTCGCTCTGTTGGGATAACGTTTTACGGCAGAACTGCGTAGCGAGACTTTTACCATTGTTCAATGTACATGTAATGTTTTTGACGAGATTCATTCGTCTGGAATCGGTACATTTGAAATTCTTAAATAAGCACTTAATCATTCGTTTTGACAATAGGATTTCTAGGGAATGTCATATTGACTGTAATCATTTCTTAAGGGGGTGTAAAGAAGGGTGAATGATTGGATCATCATCATCACCATCATCATCATCTGAGGCGTTATAGCCGCGGGTGGGCCCTAGGCTAGCCTGGTCAAGCAAATATCTCCAGTCCGATCTATTCGTGGCTTTCCTTCTCCAACATGTCACCCCTAAGTTCCTGGTGTCCACCTGAGCTTGAGAAAGATTGTATGGGAAAACAAATCATTCTAAGGCGAGAACGAACTATACGCGGACGAAGTCGCGGGCAAAAGCTAGTGTACAAATAATGCCCTGGCCGGGATTCGAACCCGGGACCTCTAGCTTTGGAGGCAGTGTCACTACCAACTAGGCTAAACAGGCCGTCGAATCTTAAGGAAATTGACCGTCATTGAACAATAATCTTTTAGGTCGGAATCATTCACTAATTATACGAATTGTAGTCGTCAAAAACGCATTCGGCATTAAAACCCTTGGGCAGATAAAATCTATTTTATTTAACTAAAGAAAATGAGTTGGTGTCTACGAGTATTACATTGACGTTAATCATGCAAAATTTTTGACTGAGTAAAAACAAATTAGTTAACACTCGATACTTTGACAAGTTTGACATAAGACATATATCCTCTTAGGAATAAATTATTTAAACAAACTTCAATCATATTTTATGTTTTTCTGACTATGGAGAAGGACACGCCTTTACGCCAGTTAGCATGAACAAGTTTAAATAAACACATAATTTTCTATTGTCACTTGAAAAACGTGCCAATGATGTCAGAAAGAGGAAGGATATCGGGAGCCGCTCGGTTTCTCTCGGTCTGTCTTGGTTAAGTTTTTGCATGACTACAAGCGTAGCACTACGAGATTGTTGGTAGTGAAGTGTTCAATATACGAGTACTATACTTTTTGTCATTAATTTTTTAAAAATTGTAAAATTTACAGTTACGAAGCGGAGTCGCTCTTTTACCCATATCGATTTATAAGCCGTAAGAATTAAAGTGTCTTGGCTTGGTTGGTGTATACGTCATTCGCCTGCCCTTTTACCATTTACTTGGAGTAAGGGTAGCATGTTTTTTTCCATACTTCTCTATCACCCGTTCGAGTTCGATTCGAACCTAATTAAATAGTGTATATACGAATATTATGTAGTTTTGCAAATGGTTTTGCAAATTCTAATACTATCTTGAGTATAACACCCTCCCGCGTTTCAGGTATTAAAGTCTCTTGACAATATTGATGACAGTTATTCGGTATTCTAGCAGATATTTACTGCCAGTTAAGATACCTGGTCTGCTCTTGCCCGCTCGCTAGTGGTAGCCTGATGTGTTACTCGCCCACGGACTAAACAATCAAATTGTCAAGACAATGGTGTACGTGTAATATCAAATGTTCTGATTTTAGATAAAGATAAAATGCATATCAGCGAAGGAGGTGAGGAAGGACTTTATCTAAATTTCTAAAATGAAGTATTTATAGGTTAGTTTAACCAGATACCAGCTGATATATGGATTAAATTGATGATCCTTGGCTCTTCAACTGCATTATTAAGCAAGGCAAAATACCAGAATCCTGGGGAGCACCATCTTATGCCCTATATACAAATAAAAAGGGGATATTACCCAATGCAGTAACAACAGAGGGAGAAAGCTCACGTCACACGCACTAAAACTGTTCGAAATAATTATCGGCCCCCATTTCTCGGATAATTGAAAATCAGTACGGTTTCACACCTGGCACATCAACCATCGATGCTATATATTATACAGACTATAAGAAACGTGATTGAAAAACACCCTTCCTAGGAAGAAAATCTGCACTTGTTATTAATCGACCTAGCAAACGCTATAAATGGGATAGGTACCCCGAAGCCTTGTATGGCAGGCAATAAGAAGTTAACATATCCCTTAGCACTACCTAGCACTAAACGTACAAGGAGACCCGACCCCAGCTAAACTGGGAAAAGGGTTGGACCAAGAAAAAGTAAAGAATTACTTATCAACCTATTTATATAGTAGCAGCACATGTTAAGTTTAACTTGAAAGTTGAACCTTATTTCAAAGTTCCGTAGCCAAATGGCAAAAAACGGAACCCTTATGGATTCGTCATGTCTGTCTGTTTGTCCGTCCGTATGTCACAGCCGATTTACTCGGAGACTATGAGCACTACAATTATGAAATTTGGAAGGAAGCTGTATGCTATAAACCGCTATAAAGATATGATGTGAAATATTGAAAAAAATATTAAAATGGGGGGGCACCCCATACCTACATGTAACAGGGAGGTCAAACTTTTCCATTGAAGTCAATCGTTGGCGAGATATTAGCTGTCAAAGCGGTAAACTATGAAGCTTAAAATTCTGAAAAAATCAAGATGATGTAAATGAAGTAATAAATACTTTTAACTTTCAATGGTTTTTGAGTTATTGCTGAAAAACTGTCTTGTCAAAACAAAAGGGCGTAAGTGCCGTAAGTTTCCTATGAAGATACGACCTTTTTTGATTAAATGTATTGTATAGTGGTTTTAAATATAGATTAGGAGGTATTGGTACGGAACCCTTCGTGCGCGAGTCCGACTCGCACATGGCCGGTTTTTTGAAATAGTATTGTTAGTTTTGTATTATTTTCAAAACTATACGCTAGTTCATTTAAGTCCTATGAATCTTAGCGATTTAATAAATATGATTGAACGTTCTACTCCTCAAATTACGTTACATTTAATAAGTAATCGCGGTATTCTTATCCCACAGCTCTATAGTACAAATTGCGGGATTACATTCTGCAGTTTGATGAGAACTCGCAACAATTGAGATTTACACCTCCACACCTTATTGAATTTGTTTTCTATTCCCTACAGTGAAAAGCATCGCCGCTGCCAATTCATTTGTGAACCGTCGGCGGAGCATTGGCGTAATGATACCGGTTCTCTTGCCACTTTAAAAGATACTTTATGTGCGGCAGATAAAGTCACTTTTCCTTCGGTCAGCGTGCCAATCGTTTGTCATTTACAGCCACTGAATAGTCAAACTGTGTTGGTAGTAAAGTGCTGTAATTTACTGAGTTGTTATATAAATTAATTTGGATACCCCTAGTTTCTTTGGGATTAATGATCTAATTTATATTTGTTTTGTCTTTGTTAATAAAGAGGTACCATTAAAACAATTGATAAGTTTTCCGGGACGTGATTTAGAGTTCAGATTGAAGAATAAGGATTTTCTCATTACAAGGGGTACTAATTAACAAGGTAGTAATAACAACTACACTGCCATGGACACAAACATATAACAGGGCAGAATAGAGTCCACTTTACGCTGCCTTTGACCAGACGCATTGAGCGATGCGGAGTTGGCGCGATATGAGTTGTTAGTGTCAACTGTCAACCGGATCTGTACGGATTTATAAAATTTTAACGAGTGTTTCAGAAAGCACTCAATAAAATATAGCGGTGCGGGTTGAGCAGATGCAAGGCGGTACCTACCAATGCCGGGCTGATTCGATACTGTTCCGCATATGCGCAATATAATACTACGGCGCGAATGTAATACTGAAAGTATTCCATAAAGTGAGGAAATCCGTGAGACATCAGTAACCTCAAGCTTGACATTTGTTTTGATTTTGTTATGTACGAACACATTTGTTATGTACATACCGGTCCCGCCCCACATGTCAGGAAGTCACATAATTCAGAGGATAAACGTGAAAATTGTTTGTAGGTAGCTACAATATTGGAAAGTCTTATTTGCAGCAGTGGCTTATGCTTGTTTATTTTTACTAATAATGGGTATGCGTTTGACCCTCTTATTACCTGGGGAAACGCACCCCACCTGGCCGGGGAACTAGAAAAGGTATGACGGAGTTCCGGAAACCACCCAGACTATCGTCTAAAACCACCAGGGTATGCCCATCACGCAGCATAAGTGGCGGTGACACGGGATCGCCAAGGAACAGAACCACGAACACCGCCTGTTGCAACAGCCGAAGCTGTTCCCTCTCATTTGAGGCTAGCGACCCCCACCCGACGGCAAGTGTGCAGGGCGACATCACTCACACACTTGCCGACCAACTCAGTCATGTCATTGTAGAACAAAAATGGATGACTTATTTTAACAATCATTTCGTAAACTAAACACCACATCCTCAGAATTAGCGCCTGATACGTATCGAGAGCATTGTTGTGTTGTACTCGTATTTGTCAATAATCGTTATCAGGCGCACTGATGTGCCCATATTCCCACTCCCACGTTGCCTGTAATGTTGTTGCAAGAATAATAAAGGAGACACTTACTGGACACTAATTTGCATGAGAAGAAGACACCCGATAAAAATCCGGGCCCAATAGCAGACAATTGGGAATGGGAGTGAGGTTGATATCTTGATGACAAAATATTAACAGATATAGAATTAAATATATGGTATCTCCGCTGGCAGATTCTAAGTTGCCGGTAAAATCGGCATTTTTCCCAGCAGCGCAGCCGGAAATTTTCCAATGCTTGCGGCCACAACGCAACGGTACCTATATCACTGTTCAGGCGCCACAAAAAATTGTGAAGTGGTTTTCTTTAGACGACGAATGATATTGACAGGAAGATGCGGGAGCGAGTTTGATACACGACACTGACTACGGAGCCTGGTGGTCCCGAGGACGAACCCCACTATTTAATCTTTATTGCACAAAAATAAATACCTACCTACGGAACCTACCTATATACCTATCTACGGAATATTTGTATTTGTATCTGTAAAGGAAGACATCGTGAGACAAATGCATAGCTGTCAACAAGAACTATGTCTCATCCATGAGTGGAAGGAGAAGTAATAATAACCAGGCAGCGAAACTTTGGTGCCGATGACATCATTATGACGCAACTAAATTGGCATACAGGATGTTTTTATAAATTATACACAACATAGTTATTAACCTTTACCACGCTTTGACAGATGCAACAGTTGTCACTACCATGCCGATTTAATAGCAATGTCAAAGATTTATTGTATTATAATAGAATAATAATAATAATAAATATTCTTTATTGCACCACTTAGTGATAAGTTGTACAGTAGCTGACTAAAAAAATGGTAACAACAGGCGGTCTTATCGCTTTAAGCGATCTCTACCAGACAACCTTTGGGTAGCGGGAAAACAATTAACTAAAACTGGGAAAAACAGGTAGTGCAGAAGAACTGCAAGAAGATTCAAAATAACACATACGCATACATCAGAATAAACGAATAACACAATCTTCATAAATACATATACATACATAAATATATATTCTATTATATATATATATATATATATATATATATATATATATATATATATATATATATAAAGGCAATTCAAGGGAGTGACAAGTAATGTTCCTTCAAATAATTTTTAAAAACCGGAAGTGATTTCGCACATCTTACATGCCGCGGCAAAGCATTCCACAGTCGAACAGCCCGAAAGGTGAAAGAATTATTATAAAATTTTGAGGATGAAGGTGGTGGAGCGAGAAGATGGTTTTATAAAGATCTGATGGAAGTGAGCCTATTAAAGCGCTCTTTGAGATATAGAGGAGTTGTGGGGATGAAAAGTATGCTGAAAAGTAAGGCAAGAATATGAGAATCCCGACGACGACGAATGGGAAGCCACTTGAGCTGAGTGCGAAATTGAGAAACGTGGTCATATTTGCGCAAGCCAAATATGAACCTGATACAAAGATTTTGGAGGCGCTCAAGTTTGTTCAGCTGAACCTCAGATAGGTCAAGGTAGCAAACGTCAGCATAGTCTAATATAGGAAGAAGAAGGGATTGAGCAAGCGCAATTTTAGTGACGAGAGGCAAGAAGTTGCGGAGCCTGCGGAGAGAACCAACTGAAGCAAACATCCTCCTGCTAACCTCGCTCACTTGAGGCACCCACGACAATGTTCTGTCCATAATCACACCTAGGTTCCTGACCTGCTGCGAGTATGGAATCTGCACACCATTAAACACTACAGTAGGCAAGTTGCTGAAGTCAACCCTAGGTATTAGCTTGGGGCTGCCTATGAGTATCGCTTGTGTTTTAGCGGGGTTGACTTTTAGTCCGTAGCGGTCGCTCCAGTGAGAAATACGTTCCAAGTCAACATTTAAACAGTGGATGGTTTGTGGCAAATTGCTAACAGTGCCTTGAGCATAAATTTGGAGATCGTCAGCATAAAGGTGGTAAGATGAGAAAATGTTGGTTGTGATAGAATTAATAAAAATTGAAAAAAGAAGAGGAGACAGCACACCACCCTGCGGCACGCCGGCTAGCGTGCTGCACCACGATGAATGGAAAGAATCTACCTTTATACGTTGCCGACGACCAATTAAATAACTATGAAACCAATCAATCACTCCAGGAGATATGTTAAGAGAACGCAATATTGCAAGCAAAATTTCAAAGTCTACGGTGTTAAAGGCATTGCTGAAATCCAGCAGCGATAAAACAGTCACTTTCCTATTATCCATGCCTGCCCGGATATCGTCAGTGATTTTGACCAGAGCGGTAGCCGTACTATGACCCGATCGGAAGCCAGACTGGAAGGGATTCATAAGGTCATTTCTATTCAAAAAAGATGTCAATTGTTGGTGAACAAGGCGTTCCAGGACTTTTGACAGGAACGGAAGAATAGAGATGGGTCGATAATCAGAAAGAGAAGAAGGAGAGGTCTTTTTTGGAATAGGAATAATATTGGCATCCTTCCACGACGAAGGGTAGACGCCAGAAGAGATCGAGATATTGAGGATATTGGTAATTATGGGAACAAGGAGATCAAGGAGAGGCAGGATCATTTTACGGCTAACGCTGTCAGGTCCCACGGCATTGGAGGTAATTGCTAATATGTTCTTCTTAACATCACTGGCTGTGAGTTGAGCAAGAGAAAAGGGAGGAAAGTCCGGAGTTGGGATACTCGAAAGAAAGTTAATAGTATTAGTTTTAACTGGCCCACTAAACGTGGCAGAAGTAGAGAAATGCTGGTTAAGCTGGTCGAAGTCGATATTTTTGTTAGGAACAGAATTTTGTGAAGATTTACCAACTCCTAGGGACTTAAGAAACTTCCAGACCTTGGACGGATCACCATCTTTAACGGCTGAGTGAATGTGACGCCTCTGAGCATCACGACAGACCGTGCTACACTGATTGCGCAGCGCATGATACTTGGCTTTATTCTTTTCAGAAGAATTCCCCTTATACTTAGATTTTGCCAGATTCTTTTTATTTATAAGTGCCCTAATCTCCTCAGTAAGCCAGGGAGCAGGAAGATGCTTAACTTTAATTGGACGCACGGGAGCGTGAATGTCGTAGAGATGAGACAAAGTAGCATTAAAAAGAAATACTTTTTCATCAACAGTTTGTGCCTCCAAAATTGCATCCCAATCAGCAATTTCGGCATCCTCTCGAAGCTTGTCAATATTCATCCGACTAAAATTGCGCTGAAGAAGAACTTTGGGCTTAGCCTTAGGGGGACGGATCTTGTAAGACAAAAACAATAAATTATGATATGAAAAAGCGTCCGCAGAGTATTGAAAATATTTTGCAACATGTTCAGTTGATGAAACTAGTGTGAGATCAAGAAGCTGAAACGGTATCGGCTGGTACCTAGGCTGTGCCTAGCTTACTTACCATCTGGATGATAACTGAACTGTAGCTAGGTACCTACTTGAATAAGATACAGGTCTGGTTTGTAGAGGAGGGTGTGTAAAGAAAACAATAGGCTAGAATGGAAGTTAAAGCTGGTTTATTAATTCGTATTTATTTGTAATTTAAATCGAAACTTTTCATTATTTAATTGGACAAAGTCGGTTAGAACTTTCTCCAATATCTGTTTCCGCTCACTAAGGCCAATTTCCTGTTACGAGGTAAAAAGCGAAACAGATAAAACGGAAAAACCCCGTGCCTTTAATGCTATATACATCATAGTCAACTATTTCAAATAAATTCAATAAAATTAATTACATCAAAACTTCTAAGTCCGTATGCCGACTTCAGACCGTTAGGATACAAACGAACCAAATTCACAAGACATTGTACGCACGTTAATTAACAACATATAAGCTTTATAAAATATGAGGCTTTAGAAAAGCACTTATATTTACTGCCAGTAGCTGCTTTCTGGCCGCTCACACAAATTTGATTCTCGCCAAGGATTTGAACCCTCGCATAAACCACACAATTTACAATCCCAATTTCAATTGGTACGAGGTTTGAACTCGTCATCCACGCCGGCAAGTCACATACTCCAAGTTCTAAATAGCAGCGTAATATGTAATTTATTCAATCTGTTACTGGCCACGTAGGTATGTCACATAATTTACATCCCATCTAATTTACATGCAACATATTTACAGTCTATCATTTTACTTCGTCCTCTTGCCAATAAACTTCACTGAATAATTTGATAAGGTGGAAATCGAATCCGCCTGTTAATTCATATAACACAAACCAAAATTCAAAAGCACACATAAAACACATTCAATGTTAATTTAACATTGACATTTAAAATAACTGCTTTATCATTCGAATTGATCCAGTATTTGCATGAAGTTCGTGTAATCGTTATTTAACGATTACGTATTTTATTTAGTCAGGAATGGAAATAGATAAAATGAAGGGATTTAAAATATAGATCTGTCCCCGAATGAAAAGGCTGTCTTAATATAATAATTACTTAACTTGGTTTAGCCAACAGGCTCCACAGCCACACTTCACCGATTCCACACTCGTTATAAAATACAATTATAATCTCGTACTTAATATGATTCACAAAATTCAGGATATTTTTGGAATACTCTATCTCAGCGTTTTATTAAAATCACCCGCACAGCGTCGGTGTCTCCAATCAAGTGTCCACATTTTTCTTCTAAGTTATTCAACGAAAGTCTACGTTACAAATACAATTCTAGTGTCACTTATAATTATTCCCGACTTAATTACAACAACATAGGGATTTTTCAACTGCAGGTCCGTTTGGTATGTCTACCCGCCGGGCGCCGTAGCGAATAGTTAACACATCTGTTGTGCAGACTCCGCACTGTTTGGCTGGAAAGAACATACACCACCGTAACCTTTGTATGGGATAATATGCGTTACAGCTCCATAACAGAGCTCAATATAGCTAATTACGGTGTGTTTTGACCACTTCGTTTTTGTTTTACTAGAAATTCCTGACAAGCACTTATTACCCGCTGTTAACCCCAATCAACCAATTCCGTGAAGTAACTCCGATCATAAATTCAGTATTCTATTATCCTAAAATATATTGTTCCTTCGTAGAAAATAAACACTTCTACGGAAATTAGGTACCTATATCACGTTGCCATCTCATCCCCCTCTCTGTTGAGAGCTAAAACACAGGTTTTCGCTTTCAACACCTTAAACGGCAACTAACATGGATATAAATAACGTAACGATATGAAAAATAAAATTAAACTATTCATTCTTCAAACCTATGGCATTGATCGTGCTACTCGACTACGCATTGTATTCTAAGTGGGTAGTGAACCTCTTTTATTACTTAGCACCAGCGCTATCCACTGTTTCCTTTGTATGTCTCTGTCCAATATTCTAACTATACTTGCTGTACACTTGTACTGAAGTGGTTAATAAAGCAATAAAATTTTAGCGCTGGCGCTAACACTTCTCGATGGCTACCTGCTGTTATTGACGGACAGACGGATGGTTATAACTCGCACAGGACAGTACATGTTTAAGAAAACAAGTTGCTAAACCACTCACTATTGGTACTAAGACCTTAATACCATAAGCTTAAGGTACTTTTAGGAAAGCAACTTCCTGATACATCAACCTTTAGGTATATACGAAAATAAGGCGTGATATTCTCCATAATGAATATTTGTGATTGAATCAGAATAGTCTAGTTAGATTCTTGTACTGTGAACGATGTGTCCCCTTTTCTTATACAATTAATTACATTAATACGCCTTGTATATATTATAGATTTCGTTTAAAGAGCCATTTAGTATATACACTATGTACTGTTTTGAATTTTAGCATGGAGATCATGAAATGCTTTGAATTCTCGCCGCACAGTTCAGACCGGGCTACTATAGGTGTGCCTCTCAGTCGAGTAACCGGGCATATACATGTAAAGTTTACCGCACAATCTAGGATCGGGTTTATATGAGAGTTACCGCACAATCCTGAGATCGGGTTTATATGAGTATTACCGCACAATCCAGAGGATCGGGTTTATATGTGGATTACCGCACAATCTATATATAGATCGGGTTTGTATTAGAGTTACCGCACAATCCAGAGATCGGGTTTATATGAGTATTACCGCACAATCCAGAGGATCGGGTTTATATGTGGATTACCGCACAATCTATATATAGATCGGGTTTGTATTAGAGTTACCGCACAATCCAGAGATCGGGTTTATATGAGTATTACCGCACAATCCAGAGGATCGGGTTTATATGTGGATTACCGCACAATCTATAGATCGGGTTTTTTATGAGATTTACCGCACAATCCAGAGATCGGGTTTATATGAACACGAAAATAGTCATTTTTATACACTCATCTCATATACACAACTTAATCCACTCATCGTCTCTAGAAACACATCACATCATTCATCATATTTAATATTCATTCATTTACAACTTTTACAAGTCTGGCCAGACTTTCATACATCATACCTGAAATTCATTCACCACACCTAAAATCCATGTACGGCTTCCAAATTACAGCCATCATAACATCCAAATCATTTATTCATCATATATGTACCTCTAATATTATTAAAATCCTGTACCTGTATGTACTCGTTTAAATGCAAAAACTCAATGCATAAAACAATGCATTTGCTTCAGTATTTATAACTTGTTGACAAACGTCAACGTTTGGCTCTCATTATTTAACCCCTTTTCTATATTTATAATCACGTTTAATTTTAATATTATTCTGTAATGATATCATGATCCATCAGATCCATGACATGTTCGTGAAGTACACAGTGTTCACTGAAAGGTTATTACGTACTTAGGTACACTACATAATTGTAGTTAAACCCATAAACATATTATAAGTAAGTATTAATGTAAATTAGCCTCTTTTTTTTTTCGTCGCCAGAAGTGCTTAGTACCAATTATGTAAATTTGACAAAGACAATTTATTCAGCAATTAATTGGATCCAATACTATGTGTCGTCTTGCAGTCAAATTCAGTTCTATTCACCTAGTTACTATTTATTACAAATATTACAATAAATCGAATTCTCATCAAATTTCAATTCGAATATAAAGTCAAACTACTCGTCGACCAAACTCAATTATTATCGATATTACATCCGGTATATTTTAGTTCTACACTACACAGATAGATTAATTTTGATGCGATCGTGAAAGCGTCTCCCGATTTGGCGACGAGAAACTACTCCTATCAACGTGGCCTCCTTTTAAGCTACTACTCGGTTTACGCCACAGCCTTTTCATCCATCTAGGTCTACGATAGGTTTTCTTATGTTCGATTGCTGGCGCCATTGGTAAGGTATGATCACTTATATCGTGCATACTTCTAGTTTGTAGTTGTGGCACATTATTAACATAACGTACTGAATTTATAACACTTTTATTACTCTTACACTTGACATTAAGATCAATTTTCGTAAGAAATTCAACTGCCGTTTTGATATTTGCTTCGTTGTTGCTAGTAAACCACAGTTGCTGCACATGCTCCGAAAAATGTCTCATTCCCCAAGTAACTAACATATTTTCGTCACACGGTATTGTTAATAAGCTAACAGTTTCCATCTGGCTAGCAAAATGTTCACTCATTTCTAATTCTCCATTGGGATTATACGAGCCATTTATAATATTGTACACAGCGGCTTGTTGCTGCTGTTCACCCCAATAGATACGTCTGAACTCGTGCTCAAAGTCATCTATAGTTCGCCAGTATTTACTACGCAATCCCAATACTGTACGAGCTGGTTCTGTTAGACACTCCATTGCAATATCGATAGCTGTATCATGCGCATTCAAAGATTTTATATATTTGCGTAAACTTGTAATAAACTTTATGGGGTTAAGGTCTTCCCTGTCGTTAAAAAGAGGCTTAGCCATGGCTGGCTGCATTATGTAAACATTAGGCCTAACAGAAGCACAGTACTCGTTCCTGAGAGCCTCTAATTCTTGTGGAGGACATGGTTCACTAGTCGTGTCCGTTTGTGACGCCGAAACTTTAGGAATACCTATCGAGCACGTTGGTTGTGACTCAAAAGACTTAACACGCTTAGACAGCATGTCCGCCTTGCTTAGCAACACTTCAAGCCCACGTTGCTGCATCGCCATAAGCTCTGCACCGGCCGACCCTAATTTATCAACCGTCACACCACTCAATTGACTACCCCGGCTTCTCTTACGTGTAAGCCGGTCAGTGTTTGTCTCACTACAACGTTTTAAACCATAACGCGATTTATCTCGTCCTGAAATTTTAAGTGTAAAAGCAATGCGCTAATTTCTGTACGATTTGGCAGACGGGTGAAAAAACCGCTTAAAGTACACAAATATTTTACGATAATAAACGATATTTGGTCAAAACACACACATAAAAGATTAAAACAACAGTACAATGTCTTGGAATTTTCATTCATATACTCCTCAAACAATTATAACAATAAGTATTTATTCATTTACGAAGAACATATAATGCACCCCTCTCAAACCTTACGACTATGTTTATAAAACATATTAAATACCGATTTAATAAATATATTTTTATATTAGAGAATTATACATAAGTGGGTTTTTTTTATATTCATCTTAAAACACCCCTCTCAGACCTTTCTAATGTGAGATTGAACCTGTGATCGTCATAATCGAATAAAATTTTAGTTTCCTACGTTGTGTTATTGTGTTTTTTTTTGTATAAAGGTTCTTTTTACTAGTTGTGCTTCATTGATTTTGGACACAAAATCTAGAATCCTGCGTCACGTGCGCCAGGTGAAACGGTATCGGCTGGTACCTAGGCTGTGCCTAGCTTACTTACCATCTGGATGATAACTGAACTGTAGCTAGGTACCTACTTGAATAAGATACAGGTCTGGTTTGTAGAGGAGGGTGTGTAAAGAAAACAATAGGCTAGAATGGAAGTTAAAGCTGGTTTATTAATTCGTATTTATTTGTAATTTAAATCGAAACTTTTCATTATTTAATTGGACAAAGTCGGTTAGAACTTTCTCCAATATCTGTTTCCGCTCACTAAGGCCAATTTCCTGTTACGAGGTAAAAAGCGAAACAGATAAAACGGAAAAACCCCGTGCCTTTAATGCTATATACATCATAGTCAACTATTTCAAATAAATTCAATAAAATTAATTACATCAAAACTTCTAAGTCCGTATGCCGACTTCAGACCGTTAGGATACAAACGAACCAAATTCACAAGACATTGTACGCACGTTAATTAACAACATATAAGCTTTATAAAATATGAGGCTTTAGAAAAGCACTTATATTTACTGCCAGTAGCTGCTTTCTGGCCGCTCACACAAATTTGATTCTCGCCAAGGATTTGAACCCTCGCATAAACCACACAATTTACAATCCCAATTTCAATTGGTACGAGGTTTGAACTCGTCATCCACGCCGGCAAGTCACATACTCCAAGTTCTAAATAGCAGCGTAATATGTAATTTATTCAATCTGTTACTGGCCACGTAGGTATGTCACATAATTTACATCCCATCTAATTTACATGCAACATATTTACAGTCTATCATTTTACTTCGTCCTCTTGCCAATAAACTTCACTGAATAATTTGATAAGGTGGAAATCGAATCCGCCTGTTAATTCATATAACACAAACCAAAATTCAAAAGCACACATAAAACACATTCAATGTTAATTTAACATTGACATTTAAAATAACTGCTTTATCATTCGAATTGATCCAGTATTTGCATGAAGTTCGTGTAATCGTTATTTAACGATTACGTATTTTATTTAGTCAGGAATGGAAATAGATAAAATGAAGGGATTTAAAATATAGATCTGTCCCCGAATGAAAAGGCTGTCTTAATATAATAATTACTTAACTTGGTTTAGCCAACAGGCTCCACAGCCACACTTCACCGATTCCACACTCGTTATAAAATACAATTATAATCTCGTACTTAATATGATTCACAAAATTCAGGATATTTTTGGAATACTCTATCTCAGCGTTTTATTAAAATCACCCGCACAGCGTCGGTGTCTCCAATCAAGTGTCCACATTTTTCTTCTAAGTTATTCAACGAAAGTCTACGTTACAAATACAATTCTAGTGTCACTTATAATTATTCCCGACTTAATTACAACAACATAGGGATTTTTCAACTGCAGGTCCGTTTGGTATGTCTACCCGCCGGGCGCCGTAGCGAATAGTTAACACATCTGTTGTGCAGACTCCGCACTGTTTGGCTGGAAAGAACATACACCACCGTAACCTTTGTATGGGATAATATGCGTTACAGCTCCATAACAGAGCTCAATATAGCTAATTACGGTGTGTTTTGACCACTTCGTTTTTGTTTTACTAGAAATTCCTGACAAGCACTTATTACCCGCTGTTAACCCCAATCAACCAATTCCGTGAAGTAACTCCGATCATAAATTCAGTATTCTATTATCCTAAAATATATTGTTCCTTCGTAGAAAATAAACACTTCTACGGAAATTAGGTACCTATATCACGTTGCCATCTCAAAGCGAAGGGGCACAATTAGGGAAATAATGTGTGGCATTTGAGGGTAAGATAGATAAGTTGCAAGCCTCAACAAGTGCTTTAAGGGATTTTGAGCGTGAGTCATTTTTAAGCAAGCAAGTGTTGAAATCGCCCATAATAATATGGTGGCTGTAAGAAGGCATCAGATCTTCAAGAATCTTTTCAAAAGAAGAAAAGTAATTAACGTTAAGGGAGGGCGAATAGAAAACACCAAGAAGAACTTTAGAGTGAGATAAGCTCAACTCTAGAAACAAATACTCTGCGGCATCTGAAGTAGATGATGGAGCTGACATGTCTAAGATGGAATAGGGGATGTGAGATCGAAGATAAATCGCAACACCACCACCACTCCTGCTAGAGCGGTCGTTCCGAATTAGGCAAAAACCAGGCAAAGAATAAGAGGTTGAGGGTAAGCAAGGCTTGAGCCATGACTCGGAAATCAGAATAGCATCCATTTTACTGCGTTCGAAAGTTAATAAAAAATCATTGTAATGGGCAGGAATACTTTGCGCGTTAATATGAGCAATATTGAAGTTTTTGGGTACGTCATAAAGTTGTTGGTTAAGTGAGTCATATAGAGAGGGGGGGAGACTATGAAAACTATCCGTATCAGACGAAGCGGAAACAAAATCACTGAGGTCACTTTGACTACTGTCGAATAACATTGCCTTATCAATAAATACATATACCTAAATAAAGATATGAATTACAAATACCGTTATTAACTATAAAAATACAATATATATAGAAATTTGTTAAATCCATATAAAAGTCTAAAGGGACCCGGGTATGTCCTTAAACTACGACCAAGACCACCGGGGAATGGGCAGCAGCATTCCTAGAGTGCGGTGGAGATACTGCGATCGCCAACCCGCATGCCAAGCGTGGCGATTATGGCATTTACCCCCCATGAAATTGGGGGAGGCCTATGTCCAGCAGTGGACGTCCTAGGGCTGATATGGTGGTATGGTATATAAAAGTCTTGATGTGTCATTTTTGATCCTTCTCTTTCAATGTGCTTTTTAGTTTTTAAATGTTTTTCTATGTTACTTGGTTTAGCTGTTAAATTTTGCTGACAGCAGGAGCAAAACATTTTTTCATTTTTAACAACTGAAAAGAAAACGTCTGCAAATACGGCTGCATAGACTCCATGGCGACTACGGTCAAGCGATACCTATAATGTGTATACCTTATAAATGTTGTACCTTATCAATTCACATTTCTTAAATTCACGAATAAAAAATACTAAAACGATGTACAATATGGCCTTCGATAATTTTCTGATGAAAATGACAAAGACAGTTAAGTAATGATGTTTTTATAAGTACTGGCCGTCTCAAGTGTCAATAAAATATCTGTGTACTAAAGAGGCCAATAAGTTGTTAGTGATTCATGATTATCATCTAAATAAAAACACTCTGTATGAAGCCGCTACGTCATACGTCTGTCATCGGCACCAAAGTTTCGCTGCCTGATAATAACAATAATGCAAATGGTCTAATTGCGAAGAGTCTCGACCAACATCTTAAGAGGCTTTCTCTAGATGGCTGGGTCAAGGGTCAAATAAATAAAAAAGCGGTACTTCTTGGACATGGCGCGGATAGTCCGGAGGTTCCTCTCTCTGTCGCCCTAACCACCGGTAGCTTGGGCGCGCCTAGTTTAGGTAGGTTAGGTTTCTTAATTATAATGCTTTTATATTCTGTGTGTATACTTGTATAAATTTACTGTAAAAATATAACTTAAAGCAAAAATAAATAAGGTGAATAAAAATAAAATATAAGGGGATTTATTTTTACACAAATCGAACTAGTAAGTGGTAGAAGCTTGTGACTAGCTGAAGGACCCGCGGTACTTATATAGGCTGATGACGATGTTGTTTATTATATTATGACAGGGCCGCCATGTAACATGATTTGTGAGATACCGTGTTCTCATTGAGACGCTTGTCGAATACCGTCTATGTACAGTCGAACTCACAAGGGTCATAAACAGAGACCGGAATTTCGGTGGCATTTTTGCACTGTCATAGTCACTTCTCATTCATCGACTTCGTCATATCGATATACGGTACTAGATTTTCTCCGGATAATATTTGTGTTACTGCTAACCAAGTGCTTATGTTTGACATAGGCGCCTTCCTGATTTGTCGATGCGGAGGCGGTACGATATGAGAAAATTGACAGCTGTCAGTGTCAACCGATAGTACCGATCAGGGGACTTTCAGCTCGAAGTACGAATTTTTCTATGGAAATGTTATTTTAACTTGTTTGTACCAGATGCCACTTGGTGCTATCTCTATCGCACATGCATATTGAAGTGACAGGGATGCAGCGGTCGTGCGGTTAGTTCTTACTAAATAATCAACGGCGCTACGATCTATGTGGAGTATTTCACTGGTATCTCTATCTCAGTATATATATTGTACTTTGTGGTACCGATACTAATGCAGTACTGTCCCACTTCTGCGCATGGTGTTACTACTGCGCAAACGTAATACTGACAGTATTTCGTCAAGGGAGGAAATCTCACATCAGTAAGCTTACGTCAAAGAGCAAAATACCTATGACATATCGCTCCCGCGCTGCCAAGTCAGGAAGTCGCCATAGTATTCAGTATTTTACAGAGATCTAAAACATTGACATTATTAGTGAAATATTCAATGATAACTTTTCTTTCAGATTTATTCACCGGACCGTTCTAGAGCCTTTTCATAAACTATACTTTGGAATTACTCCGCGCCTTAAATTGTCATATTAAATTTTCCTCGGACGAAGGCGGCAAAGTACCAATTGTTCATCATTTACTTATGAGTTCGAGTGTACTCGTGTGGCCCTCGCAAACGGTGTATAAATACATTTCCATTTACGATCCTCGAGAAATTTCCGTACTGTACATATCATAAAAGGAAGCAATTTTTCACTTACCCGTCGGCATCGTAAATCCGCACCAAGTTAGTAGGAATTAACCGCGCTCTTGTTGCTCCCTTTATGGAAATGAAACGCGGGAGTGGAGATGTATCGCGATATTGAGACCTATGAGGTTAAACACAAATGTGACGTATTTGTTGTTTTACATAACTGTATACGTTTATTAACATGCAATCTTTGAAATGAACGCACCTCAAACGAAATTGGACGTTACGAGTATAATGATTACTAAAGATTTATCGAGGTACATTCAGTAAGATTGCGATGCAGAAAGCTTCCCCTATACTGTACCAGAGGGTACGGTGTAGAGGTAGTTTTCCGTATACGTGAAAAATCTCTAATTTTAGGAAATCTCGGTTGCATCCTCTGATTTGCTTTGGAGTCAGAAGTCCGTGCGCGTGAAAAACCGAGCATCTCATGTGTTTTTTTTTTTGCTGAAAATGAGTTGTACTATATTCCCTTCCCTAAAGGAATGTATTCATTATTCAATAATCAGTCACCCTGTATACTGTTGTAGGTATGTCAGTGTCATATAAATTAATCATATTAATAGGTACCTACAAAAAATCCAACTATTCCGTCAAAAACTTTTGAGGCGTGTTATTTCAGTTCTTTTTGCCTTTGAGGAGCGTGAAACGAAAAAAATTAGGAATAAAAGTTGGTGCCAGCTTTCTTGTTCTCAACTTTTCTGCTTCGAAGTTAGTAGAAAAATAAAAATTTAATAACTCCATTTCCTTAGTTTTATTATGAGAGTCTATGGAAATAAATTATTTCTAAAAGCTGGATATAGCATAGGGTAATTATAAGGACCAAATTTGGACCGGTCAACTTACATGGTAATTTTTATTTACATATATTTTATACACATTTCAAGTGAAATAAAAGCCCGTAAGAATCTTAAAACTTTAATAGTGTCGAATTCTGACGACAGTTTATACTTCGATTTTATAACCTTTTGATGATTTTATTTCTTCTTTTGGATTTTTGAAATTTAGGTATTTGATTTTTCGTTCAATATGAAAAAGAAACAAAATAAAATAAACTTTTTTGTAATAATTTACAATTTAAATAGAAAAATAAAACTTTCTCCCAAAACACTGAGGCCACATTTGCATTATTTGAAGTTACTTTGAAATAACTTTCACACAAACCAAATTAATAAAATAATTTGGTTGTAACATCCTGACCTGAACGAAAGCTGTGATAATGTAGTGTAGGTACCGAAAATTCGGGTACCCATGTCTATTTCTTCAGTTTCTTTTAAAAATCTCAATGTGCATCGTATTATAGATATGAATATGAAAAACCCAGCCACCCAGTTGCGTTCGGCATTTGATCATCCCTAATTTAGATCATTTAATAGAAAAAATGGTGGCTTGGTATTTTTTTGTTTATAGTCTACGGACCAGGAGCAAATAACGTCAGCGTCCTCTCGGGCGCATAGTTGTAAGATGCTTATGGGAATTCTATTATGAAGTCCCGTGGTGGGTTTAGAAACAGTAGCCTCCTCCCTAGTGTGTAAAAAATTAGTAATTTCCTTTCGATTGAAAGTGGTACCAAATAATAGCTAACCCAATGTTTTAAGAAAGAGGAGTCAACTGCCTATAGAGTGGTGAATTGTCCGTCAGCTGGTCACATGTTAAAACTTTGTCAGATGACATATTTATATGCTATTGTAAATAACTATTATGTAAATACGTCAGATGGTTGTATCTCTGCGGAAAATCCTTGGTGGTATGCTGATGCCCTAAAGATTATATGCAGGAGTTAGACTGCATTATGCAGGAGTCGGACGGCATTATGATGAAGTGGTAAGATGGAGCTAACTGATGAAGTGATGGGTTTTTTCTCGGCATATAAGCAGCTGTTTGTAATTACTTACTCCTACAAGATCATATGATATATGCTTATGCATTTTGATCCGGGAGGAAATAAAGGATCAGTTGTTCGACATTAGGCCATAGGCAATTTGTGAGGAATTGCTTCAATAGGTACATTGCATTGCAGAAGGTGGAGAGGAAAATATCTTTTTGTTACATTGATCGGAATGTGGTCAAAAAAATATTTTCCTATCTTGGGCCAATGGCCATCTGTGCGTTAACCATAATCTTCACTAGAAGGGCTCTATTTAGTATTTCTTAAATGGAACTTTAACAGCTGCTTCTATAATTAAATTGTAAATGGAAGGAAAGTTTTAAAGAAGATGTAATTGCTTTCACGTTTTATCAGTCAGTATGAGTAACACTGCAATTTTTCACAAATCTCTCGAATGGATTTTTTCGCACCGAATTTTTAATCTCGAATTTACGAATATTACGCATAGAAATTTTGAAGTATCTATAAAAATATTGAACTGAATATTTTGCCAGAAAACTTATGTATATAAAATAACTGGAGCATTCTTCATTTTCTTCTGAATGAAAATTCGTAAGATGATACTTGATATGAGCTGTACTTATAGATTTCTGCGGGAAGGTTGTCTGATCCTGGTGTTTTGTTATTTTTGAGTTTCCTCACTGCCGCAATATATTCGTCGTAGTCTTGAGGTAAAGCAAGGTTTCCCGATAAAGACTGGTTCTTCAAGGTCCGTATGTAGGCTAAATCAACAGTTTGAGTGACAGGGTTTAAGACTTCTTTAAAGTATTCTGCCCAACGAGCTAGCACCTCATGCTTGTCTGTGAGACGTCTTTCCTTGTCACGCGAATAAATAGGTGCTATTTTCGGGCCGATTTTCATTTTTTTATTTTTTTTATTTGCGGGTTTGTGTTTCGGGCCTAAAACTGCTTGAATACCCTGAAAGAACCTGCCCATTTGGTTTGTATCAGCAAGGTGTTGCAATTCAGTAGCTTGCTCATTCCACCATCTATCTTTTTGTTCGCGCACTTTTGCCTTTAAAAGTCGTTGAGCAGCCCTTACAGCCTGTGTATTGTTTGCTGTATTTGATGTAGTTTTGAGCGCAAGTCTATACTCTTCCACAAGACGCATTATTTCGGGGTCAGAATTGTCGAACCAGTCTTTATAATTTTTGGACGGTTTACCAATGGTCTTGAAGGAGATTTCGTATAGCATTGTGACAAAAGCACGCCCACTGTACGTCTACAGACTCGGACTCAGATGACGAGGTCTGACTGCCAAAGGCCGCGTCAATGTCCTTTCGCAGTTGCCTGTCATGAACAAGTTTGTTGGTGTCGAGTCTAGTAGGAGTCTTGAGGCATGCTCTACGTGGTGCTTTTATAGTAATTTTTAGTTTTGACCGAATCAGGCGGTGGTCGGTCCAGCCCTGGGCACCTCTCATACCTCTCGTAATAAGAACATCTTTGATGTCCCTTTTGCGCACTATGACATAGTCTAAGAGATGCCAGTGCTTCGATCTTGGATGCATCCACGAGGTCTTGTACTTTTCGGGCAGCCTAAAGTAAGTGTTCGTAATACACAGGTCGAACTTTGCACACAGCGTCAAAAGGTCCAAGCCATTGGCATTACATCTTCCGACACCGTGATGACCGAGGATACCTTTCCAAACCTCATACTCTGCACCGACCCGAGCATTAAAATCTCCTAAACGTACTATCTTGTCACTTAACGGTATTTTAGTGAGGGCATGACGGAGATCCTGATAAAACCTACTCTTATCTTCGTCCGAGGACGGCAATGTAGGAGCATACACGCTGATAAGATGGAGGTGCTTCATCGATGGTAATTGAAGCCTAAGTGTCATCAAGGGATCACTAATGTTAACAACAGGTTGTTTGAGCTAATACTCAAGATTTGGGATTCTGAAACTGTTCCTCAAGATTGGAGAGATGCTTCTATTTGTAAACTGTACAAGGGTAAGGGTCAGATCTCCGACTGCGGTTCCTATAGAGGCATTTCCCTTCTATCCACTGCCAGCAAAATCTTAGTGAACATACTTAACACCCGCCTAGGTTGCCTAGCAGAACAGCTCTTGCCGGAGAGCCAGTGCGGTTTTCGACCTTATAGGGGCACTGTTGATGCTATATTTGTTCTGAAACAAATCCAAGAGAAAAGCTTAGAACAAAATCGTCCTCTATATATGTGCTTTGTAGACCTTGAAAAGGCTTTCGACCGCGTACCGCGCGAAGCTCTCTGGCTTGTCTTGCAAAAAACTGGGTGTCCCGAAAAATTCGTTAACTTAGTCAGACAGTTTCATGAAAATATGATGGCTACAGTTCGGCATGAAAACGAGTTTTCGGAACAATTTCCAGTCACCAGTGGAGTCAAACAGGGTTGTGTGATGGCTCTAACTCTTTTTGCGTTATATTTCTCCACAGTGCTTGAAGCCTCGCTCCTTGGATGCTCTGGACAAGTACAACTAAGCGTTCGTTTTGTGTATTCGACCTAACTCATTTCAACGAAAACGAAAGTCAAGAAGCTCTCCGTTCTCGAGATTCTCTATGCCGATGACGTTTGCTTGATGGCCGATAGCATGGAGGCGCTTCAATCCTACATGGATGCTCTGCAAAGGTCGTGCCTTAGATTTGGCTTAATAATAAGCATATCCAAGACTCAAGTGCTAAAACAACCAGACCGTAATTGCGAAGCGGACATGTCCAATCTAACTGTAGAAGGGAAACCCCTAACTGAAGTGTCCTCTTTCAAGTATCTTGGTAGCCAGATCAGAAAGGATAATAGGCTAGCCTCCAAGACCCCATCTAGGATTGCTAAGGCTGCGTCCACTTTCGGTCGGCTAACGCGTCATGTCTGGGGGTCGCATGATCTAAAGCTGCAGACAAAGTTGTCGGTGTACAGAGCCATGGTTCTTCCGATTCTTTTATATGCTTCGGAAACATGGTGTTTGTACAAAGGCGACATTCGCTTGCTAGATACGTTCCACTTAAGTTGTCTACGTTCCATTCTGCGTATAACATGGCAAGATCGCGTCCCCAACACTGAAGTACTTCGTCGTTGTAAGATGCCTGGCATGGAGTCGCTCTTGATGAAGGGTCAGCTAAGGTGGTGTATGTCTGGCGTATGAGTGATTGCAGATTACCGAAAGCCGTCTTCTATTCCCAGCTATCAGCTGGTAAACGGAACCAAGGTGGGCAGCACCTACGTTACAAAGGACGTCCTTAAGTGGCACCTAACTGCCTGCGGTATACCACCTGACAAATGGGAGGAGTATGCTGCTCTGCGGCCAGAATGGCGTTCTCGTGTCAAAACGAGCGTAAAGAACTTTGAAGATGCTCGTCTCACTCATCTTGATGCGAAACGTCAGATACGTAAATCCCGGCCGAGACCCTCCTATAATTACACCTATAATATATCTGGTCAGCTTTACGATACTGCCCCACCAGCGATAGATTTTTTAAAAGTAAGTTCAGCTTTGCAATCCACATTCGTGCTCACGCTCGTAGCTAGCTAGGGTCGCCGTTGCCGATCACGGCATGGATAGCTATATATATGATCCTGAAACAAATTTAAACAAAAAAAAAACGTAGTCTCAATGAACTTACTCTAAAAAAATCAATAACAAGCAAAAGGGAATAATTTTGCAGCGTTTCATACGTCTTTTACTAAGAGAGGGAGACTTTTTACGATAACTTAAAAACGGCTTGACTGATCATGCCCGTTATAGTTTTCGTTGAAAGTGTTTATTAAGCTTTACTTTCATGTTTTTTTTCATACTTTTTGCACTCATAGTTCAAAAGCTAGAGGGGGGAGGGGCACCTTCTTTTTCTTTCGGAGTTAATATGCACTTTATCAAAACATTTAACCTATCCAACAACACCTCACACCATAGGGTTGAATAAAAAAAAAAACATCCCCACTTTACGTGTAGGGGAGGTACCCATAAATATACTTTACTTTATTTTAAGACTTTGTCAGTTTCATTGATTAATATATCCATACCAAATGGCAGCTTTCTAGCACTATCAATCACAGAGCAAGGCCTCGGACAATGAGCTGGTGCATTTAAACATGTGATAAATGATTTTGTCATACAATCTTTAGGGCATCAGCTGCTGGTTTTTCCACCGATATATATATATATACAGCCTGACATGTTTATTTATTCACAATAACGTGTAAACTATCATCTGACAAGTTCTCGTCTGAGGCCGAATGACTAGAAATAAAACTACGTGTAAGCTCTCGTTTGGCTATTGTTCTGTATGTCTTCTAGAAAATACTATTCGAGTAATTAAGATATTTTGAATTAATTTTGCATGCTTTTACTATTTAAAAAAAATCAAACACAAATGTATATCGCTGCTTTTACTATAGCAGTAAGTATAATTTTAATAGCTGTGTGGGTGTGTTTCTCCTGTGGCTACGTATAGATAAATAATACGATAACTTAATTTTCTATATCACGTTGTTCTGGTGATAAGTGAAGTATAGTTACTATTTTTTTTACTCAATACATCAGATTTATTCTCACTGATACTAAAAAAAAAAATACGTCGGGACATTGCCCTTACGCTTCCCGTCCGGTCGGAGGACCAATGTGGGTATGAACCCAGACATCAAAGAAAAAAAGACTCGCAGTATTAAGCCAGATGATTTTTCATATACAGGTTGTCCCAGAAATCGACGTCAAGCCGTAAATGGGTGATAGACCAAGTTATAACAGTTCTCAGAAAAATACGAAAAAAATCTATCTCATGTTTTTAAAAAATTATGGTCACTTTAAAAATTTACTAAAAAAATCAATTCCTGTAATGGTTCTTTAACTCCAATTGCTACAAATCCCATAATTTATCTAATTTTTTTATTATTATGTAATCTTGAATAATGCTTATGTAGATTTTTGCCTAAAATTCAAAGCCAACTCCTCCTACTTGGAAGAAAATTAAACTTTTTCAAAACCAAATTATTCAAATTTACTAATTTCGCCCAACTTTAACTGACTGTACTGAAAAAAAAATGTACTACGCTAGTTTGGCAAGTAACATGAAAAATTGGCGCATTTAATAAGGATTCAAAAATGGTGTAACACTTGCTAGATTACGTTTTCAATAATTGGTCAAATTTTTTTTTTGTAAAAATAGCCTCGGTTTTTACACAAAATGTCCATATACTTCCTTAAAATGACTTTAGCTTACCTAAAGCTAAAATTTTTTTTTGTAAAAATAGCCTCGGTTTTTACACAAAATGTCCATATACTTCCTTAAAATGACTTTAGCTTACCTAAAGCTTACTTAAAGTAAAAAGGTTGAGTCACTATCATAATCTTGCTCTTAAATTACGTGAAATTTCGATTTTTTATCTCGCTCACACTTCGTAAAATGACTCTCTCCGTCTCTATCGAACTAAAACGGAGTTTAGCAAAGCTTTAGGTAAGCTAAAGTCATTTTAAGGAAGTATGGACATTTTGTGTAAAAACCGAGGCTATTTTTACAAAAAAAAAAATATGACCAATTATTGAAAACGTAATCTAGCAAGTGTTACACCATTTTTGAATCCTTATTAAATGCGCCAATTTTTCATGTTACTTGCCTAACTAGCGTAGTACATTTTTTTTCAGTACAGTCAGTTAAAGTTGGGCGAAATTAGTAAATTTGAATAATTTGGTTATGAAAAAGTTTAATTTACTTCCAAGTAGGAGGAGTTGGCTTTGAATTTTAGGCAAAAATCTACACAAGCATTATTCAAGATTACATAATAATAATAAAAATTAGATAAATTATGGGATTTGTAGCAATTGTAGTTAAAGAACCATTACAGGGATTGATTTTTTTAGTAAATTTTTAAAGTGACCATAATTTTTTTTAAAACATGAGATAGATTTTTTTATCGTATTTTTCTGAGAACTGTTATAACTTGGTCTATCACCCATTTACGGCTTGACGTCGATTTCTGGGACACCCTGTCAAATGTCACTTGTCTGTCTCTCTCAAACTTACTGATTTGTACATTAGTGAGAATAGATCAGATGGATAGAAATAGTTCAACTTAAATGGGCAAATTTGCTTTACTCTGATATCTGTGGGTATGAAGTACTAACAGAAGCAAATGCCTTGAAGTCAAAGGCGACTTCCTGAATTATACGAGAAAATGGTCAGCTGTCAATATCAATTGTCAGTCGAGTGAGTATCGATTTATACTGCGCTATTCCATTTAAATGAGTGCTTTCTGAGTTTCCTTACTGGCGCGGCATATGCGGAATAGGGATATATGTATGTAGTACTGCCACACTTCTGCCATATCAGTAAGCTCACGTTAAAGAACAAAATGCCACATTTCGATACCGCCACGCCAAGTCAAGCTCTGGCCTTATAATTAAAATAAACAAAATAACATGACATACTGGTATACACACGCCCGTACTTATTTTTTATACCTCGTCGTCGGTGGAAAGCAAGCGTACGGCCCACCTGATGGTAAGCGGTCACCGCAGACTATGTGTACCTACGCTGTATCAATTTATGCACTCCTTTCTTGAAGAACCCCATACTGTAGTCCCATTAAAATAGGTCAAAAGGGGGTCAAAGTTGCACTATGTCCATAGGGAGTACCTACACACGCACCGTTACCCTACACGTGACCCTTGGGTGATGCTAAAAGTGCAACTGGCAACCGTCTTGTCTTCTCGAAGATCTCACGGTTCGAAAATAAAATGCCATACGATAAAACCAATAAAATTAAGATGGGAGAAACCAAGGAATTTCTCATACCTACCATAATCCTTCTATTGCTTCGGTCACAACCATAATATAAACTTTAAGAAAAAATTTATACAGATTCATGGAGTCACATCAGACATATTGGATATTAATATTTTCTTAGTATCCCATAAGTTGTATATGGGCTGAGTCGTAAAATTCGTATTGTAGTATATTTTACGGCTACCACCGAAGGTTCCTTGAAATGAAATATAAAAATATTTCATTCCACGCTCCATAAGGTACGTTAATTGAGCTTTGACGACCCAAGAAATGGTTATTGAGTTTAGGTGGATGACATGTGGCGACAATGGGAGATAGATTTGGAAGGTTTTGACCTCTTATTCTCATTACTTACATATGTAGACTGAGTACTTATAACTTTGCGTGTGCAATCGTACGTGCTCGTGCTTGTAAAATGTATGGAAACAAATAGCTTTTGAAAAGTCCACGGCGTGAGAGTGTGTTCGGTCATAGAGATAACTAGAAAGCACGAAACTATTTGACAGAAAACATTCTTCCTGTTCTGTCAGCCTGTTCAACCTAGTTAGTAGTGACACTGCCTATGAAGCTGGAGCTCCCGGGTTCGAATACCAGAAAGGGTATTTGTTTTATGTGATGATCAAATACATTTGTTCCTAAGACATCTCTGATGTTTTCGTGATCATAAACTTTTCGTGGTAGCTGGACAAGATTTACCAAAGTGACCTATATGACAAGTGACACTATTATTTAGAAATAAAATTATAACTTAAAAAATGTCTTATAGCATAAGTTATCTTAAGCTTTACCAAGTCTCCGTCTTAATTTCAAAAATATCACGTCCAGCGGTGTAACTTTTTCAAATAAAACAAACTTTTGCACTAGCTTGGCGACGAGTTTGGAAGCAAGCAAAAACCTGTGAATACTTCCAAGAAAAAATAACTAAAGCAAATTAGCACTTGTAAAGTATCTTGATGAATTCTAGACAAAATTATTTTATTAGATCAGATTTATAAATGTTTGAACGAACCTATACATAAATAACATTTAAGAACCTACGATTACAGGCCTTCGGGCGGGCGGCTTGAGAACTGCTAACAGTCAAGTTGCCCACTCACTTGACAAGCCTAATTACAATAAGGTCTAGTTTCCCCTTGGGTTGGAAGTTCAGATGGCAGTCGTTTTCGTAAAAACTAGTGCCTACGCCAATTCTTGGGATTATGTAGCGGACCCCAGGCAACCTTCAGGATGTAATTGTACTGAAAATAACGCTATTAGGATGATGATGATGATGATAATATTGATCAACTTACTCTACATAATGATATTTCTATGCAATGATAATTTGGGTGAGGCAGAGAAACACATACAAGCACACCAGTCTTACCTGACATCTACCATAATTTTGACAATTAATATTTTTTAAATAAAAGTTGAATTTAAACAGCAAAAACTTTTCATTAGCTTTTGAGAGAATTGATTACTGTGTACCCAGCTGTGTACCAAACTAAGATACAATTAGACACTCATACTTTTGCGTAACATATCTTTAATCAGAATCAGTAATACTCAAAAGTGATCAACTTATTATTACTAGCTTGGTCTTTAGTTTTACTTCTGTTCTCTACCAACGAGTCACACTTGTGCAAACTTTTTTTAAGAATAACGTACTGGCCGTCAACCAGATTTTAAAACGTCGGGAGTCGTTCGTGAAGTGTGAAGTTTTCTTTATCTATCACTCTTTAGACTAAGGTTACGTTCACAAGAAAGCACAATCGTTAATTTTTTTTTGTTCCAGAAATTTTGTAAGTAAATGAGGCAGTTTTGGACCCATGTTGATATAACATTATTTACTCGTAATACCACCAGGAATCTATGGTTAAAGTTTGTCGGCATACTCCTTCCCACCCTGTATATGCCTTAGCGAAACGGCAATTCGTGGACGCGTATCTTGGCGTTGTTCGTCAAAATCAACTTATCTCGTATTGCTTTTTCCGGTCCTCTGTACTTTAGTGGTCTCTGTATTCATTGGCCCGTTTATCAATAAAATATTGTAGAGTAGGTACCACCTAGAGTATTACTTACCCAATGTTTATTTATTGTAACCTTCGAGTTCAATGACCAAAATAATCGGTCTGGAAACACTTGCGCAATTGTCGTGTTGATATCAATCCAGGGCCGCAATTCCATTCTTCAAAATTTACAGAACGGGACATCGTTAGGATATCGCTTTTGTATCATGTCTCCATCATTATGATTTTGAAATACAAAGGAGTGGGCTACCCTTATGATATGCCGCGAAATCGCCGTCGTATGGCTATTTTG
Source organism: Notocelia uddmanniana (assembly GCA_905163555.1). NCBI lineage: Eukaryota > Metazoa > Arthropoda > Insecta > Lepidoptera > Tortricidae > Notocelia > Notocelia uddmanniana. Next base: position 12,085,507 of record LR991059.1, on the reverse strand, counting down.
GAAGTTAAAAATCACAAAAGAATCGAAACTTCGATTTTGTTACATAGAGGATCTTATGCCATCATCATCATCATCCTAGGAATGAATGCCCGGGATCCGCTACCTAATCCCAGTAAATGGCGTAGGTACTACTTTTTATGAAAACGACTGCCATGTGACCTTCCACCCCAATGGGGAAACTACCTCTAGATCCTATCGGGATTTAGGGTTGTCAAGTGAGTGGGTAACTTGACTGTTGTTGAGCCGCCCGAAGGCCTCTAACTACTATGTACGTAGGTAAATAATATTATTTTCTCAAACATGCAATGAAATATTGATGTTATGTTCCTTATAAGTATGACGTTTCAGGTGCGGCTAGGACAAGAGGTCGTTAATGGAATTTCATAAAAATCTTGCAGGCCTAGGCCGGCAAAGTCCTCTTTTTTAATTCCATTCCACATAAATTTGTGGCACAGGCATCATGACTTTCTGCCACTATGCGTATTAAAAATAAAATTTTGTTTTTTTTTTGTTGTTTATTTCATTGCATGTTTGAGAAAAGCACTATACATACCTCGGCGGGAAATTTGGGGTTGCCCGCCTTAGACCTTTCCGTATATATGTCTTCGGCCGGCAACCCGTTTCGTCCCGGCCTCTGTCTGTAGTAATGTACTATTATTCTATGGAAAGGTTCCGCGTGTGGTGCCGGGTTAGAAATGCACATGGGTGTCGTAAGAGTAGACTATGGAAGTCGGGTTGAAGTTTAATGTGCGTTATAGACAATGGGCTAGCGACCCGTCACTCTTTCTCTCCGTACCCTCCCTTTGTTAAAAGCGACATTAAAATTCAATTCATTGATCTGCGAGTTGCTGCCGAGTATGTGATGCTGACTGTACTGTAATAATCCCTTCCAGCCCGGCTATTATTTGGAAGGACGAGTATTAACAGAAAACTATTTGGATGTCTTCTATGTATTTAAGTATAGGTATATTTTATTAAATATATATCGTCTTCTGGTACAGTCAGCATCAAACGTAGCTACGCATTTTTAAACTAAAAAGTTTTTTATACAATGGAATAAGAGCTTTTGGCCCCTTCATATGCATAGCTACTTTTGATGCTGACTGTAACCATAACACAAGCTTATTGGGCTTACTACTACGGGACTAGTTCGATTAGTGTAAAAAATGACCCTATGTATAATATTTATTTATGATTTGTTTATTTAGATTGAATTTTCTCTCACCGGCTAGACACACCAACAATGGATTATCGTTCATCTGTTAAAATCCGCCCTGTCAAAGGGATCAATTCGACCGACCGATGGCTGCAATAGAACCAAATGGACTGACAAGGACATCTGGATCAATAAGTAACACACGAAGATGGAAGAAAGTAGCTACCTACAATTGACCGTGGCCACAGAATAAGTAATAGTACAAGTCCGTGGCCGAAAATAAAAATATAATATTAACCGAGCAGCCACCAGAAGAAGCTCAATAAAGCTAACTCCAACAGAAATATTCTCGTTTTCCTCTCACAATCCCAAACATCAATGATACTAGCATGCAGCGCACCTAAACTTCAGTTATACATTTCGTTAAATTATTAACATTCTTTAAAACTCTTCAATTACGTATTTCCTACAAATTGCAGCATTTCTCATCCTGCTGGCAACTCTAAACATGAGTGATTAATCTGATTTGCTGTTGTTTTTTTTATTTTTAAATACTTTTGACAGTTAATAGATAATTAAATGTTGCTCCTGATACCTAACAAGGCAGTTTGAGTTAACTGCAAACCTGCTGAAACTAAATTATATTCTAAAACTGCAATGTTACAGTACATATAATGCCCAACCTAGCTTTAGTTGTTCGTTGCAATATATAATCTTCTCGCCTTAACATTAATTGGAAACTAATCTCTTGAGAGCGGACCACCGCCTGATTGGAAAGGATCGATAACCTTGGGATTGCATGAGAACACAGTACTGTGTCAAGCTCGCACATTATGTACAATGAACATTGTTGTGCCAAAATATGTATGCTTGCATATGTGCTTTAAATAACAACAATTTTTTATCTTTCCAAAACTGTCGACTGTCGATTAATGCTTCATATGTCAGACACGCCGTCGCCGCTCCGCTGTCCCGCGCGGTTTTTTGGTGCGACGTCCACTATACCGCATTCGCTTTACCGCAAAACCGCCTCCGCCCCGCAACGACGCTGCGCCGCGCTCGGTGCGTTTCAAGCTTAAGAATGTACTAATAATGCGGTTAATGCATGTTTTCTTAGTGATTTATGTTATACATACATTTGCATATGTACATACATTTACGTATCACGAACATTAAAAAAAACATTAAAATAATGAGATAGGTATAAACTGGCACAACATATTTAACACATTGTGGCTCTAAACGTCACTAAATGGACTTTACGAGGACCAAGATTAAATTGCAACGTTCTCTTTCATGGATACTGATGCCCGGCTACGCTTTAATTAAGTGCCCCTTAATTAGCACTCTTATTTATTTTCTGGTTAAATCTTAAAAGACTTAGTTTTAAATGCTGCAGCTAAAAACTTTAAAGGTGTTTAAAAAGGAGGATTTATAATGGGAAAGAGAAGAGGTTGATAGATATACGGAAACTAGTATAAGCACATATTTTTTTTTTTACAAATGTTTAATTAAAAGAAGGGATCATATTTAACTACCATATTGAACTTTCATGTCTCATTAATTCTTAATTGGTTGTTATGTTCCAGTTTGTATGGTTGACATATGAAAATTATGTATGGAAAATAGAGGATTTCTTCCTTCATTAATGTAGGGGACAGGCTGAAATGATGTACACATATACAAAGAAAACGAAAGGGTGGTTGGAGAGCGAGAAGCGTGTGTCTTAGCGCGTAAGGATTCAGCGGGCCTACCGCGAACCGAAAACGAAGTATCTCCCTCTCTGTCGCTCGAACTAGCAAGTGCGACAGAGAGACGGATATTTCGTTTTCGGTTCGCGGTAGCGCCCCAGAGCGGAGCGACTGCCTCACAGCCAATAGTATCCGCGATTGACCACCCGCCCGGGCCCCTGCCCCGTATACGTCATTAGCGGAACATACCAATCTGACTTCCATCCACCCTCTATTTTATTACATACCTATTAAGAAAAAATATATACAACATAAAATCAGGTATTTGAGATGAACGTGTCGCCTACAATTAATATAATGAATTCTGAGTAACCAAAACCTAAAGTAACCTAAATTTATGCTGACACAAATATATGTATACGCCTAAAATTAATATTGAGATTACCACGTGGCCGCAGTCGAATGTTACAGCCGATTCAGCCTATTGAGAGGGTAACTATTGCACCGCCAAAAGCGATTCAGTGAAAGAGCGTAGCCGTGTTTTCATGGAAAAACGGCCCTTCCATGAAATGTTTACAGTATTTTTTATTAAGAGCCCTCATGACAAGTATTATTTCCTGTAAGTTTCAGCTTCCTATCTTGGTTTTTTTCTGAGATGGGATTTTTTAAAACTTTTTATTAATATTAAAAAAAATCCAACACTAGCTAATGCGATTTACATAAACTTTTGGTCCGGTAATCTCTGTATAGATACTCACATATTCTTTAAATAATATTTTATTTTTCTTAAAAAATCTTGGCTAAATGTAGTATTTTGAAAAAAATATATCTTGTAGACCTTTATATAAGCCATAACGTAACGAAGAACTGTTGGTGTCGCTCGTCTAGAAAGTAAGAAAAAAATACTGAAGTTTTAATTCCTACATTTAGCCAAGATTTTGTAAAGAAAAATAAAATATTATTTAAAGTATATGTGAGTATCTATACAGAGATTACAGTACCAAAAGTTTACGTAAATCACATTAGCGAGTGTGGGATTTTTTTTATTATTTATAAAAAGTATTTTCTACTTTTTATTAATGTGTCAGAAAATAACAAAGATAGGAAACTGAAACTTACAGAAAGTAAGTAATACTTGTCATGAGGGCTCTTAATAAAAAAATACTGTAAACAGTATTTTTTTAGAGCCCTCATGCTCTAAAAAAATACTGTAAACATTTCGTGGAAGGGCCGATTTTCGATTAAAAACGGCTACGCTCTTTAGCTTTTGTGACAGTTATGGCGACAATAAGGTTAAAGTGCTGAAGTCACCGTCAAATTGTCAATATTGAGTTTTAGCAAATATCGTGATATAGCGAGCTGTGTGTAGTAAGTCAAATGAAAGCCCTATACATGTTAACAAAACAGTTAACGTTTGGTTGTTTGGTTCGATATAGTCTGAGTATGCATTCTGTGTCTCGTTTCCATTTGTCTCAATTCGCAAAAGTGAACATCCCTAGGACCTTTCTGTCATGTCTCTATCATCCTAATTTTTAAATACAGAGGCATTAAAAATATCCTTAATTATTAAAAAACTTTTCGACATTTTTTCTCCTCGGAGAGCCAAAAAAAAGAAGTACGTACTCGTATTTTTGAAAGTATAGGTAGTTATGCCAATTTGCGACAATGACTAATATTTTCGTTGCCTTTCTAACGACTGTTATAAACAAGTATATTCTTCACTGAGCTCGTCCGTTTGTGTATTTTTAACCTGTTTTATGATTGCAGTTCCTAAACAAGAAAGTTAAAGCGTAAGGTAATTTCTGTAAATTTTATTTTTATTGTGATTATTCTTATTGTGAGATTTGTGAGCCCACACAAACCTGTTCAAGCAAACACGCTCTTTGATGTCCATTGTTAATTATAACAACAAAGTATACTTATGGTTTCGTTTATACTTTTCAATCAAAGTTAGAAACGAAAAATGTATCGCTGTGTGGTGTTTGAATCAGCGACTTCTGGAATCGGTCCATGGTTTGGTTGGTTGGTTCGCATAAGTATTGTTTCGTTAGATCAATTACGGTATATAAAAGAATAAAAACTATTGCATTATTACTAACTGAAATTGAACGGCATTTTTAGTAAGAGTTTCTCTTCATACTACGCCTATATAAAATGAATAATAATGTTTAAAATAGGTACAGTTAAAATTTGAATGCTTGTTTCCTTTGGACTTCCAATGAAATAGAGTGCAAAGGTGACAAATATTCAAATTTCTTATTTTATTATTTATTATAAGCATGCACGTTTACATTCCTTGCGTTATGTTAAAAAAAACCTTTATTAGTTAAGTCCACATACCTAGTCTCGATCACATGTCATAAACATCACTCAAAAAGGAAATTTCAGGGAGTTTCATACTTGACTCAACTATGTCATGGTTAGTTGAAAACTTTGTTGCTGGAACTGCAGTTATTTAACAAGCAATTATTTTCCAAAGTTACCATTGTACGTGAGCGAAATTTACGGGATATGTCAACTGTTGGTGGCCGAATTTAGGCCGTCATTGGGCAAGCTGCTAGGTCCCGAGTTAAGTGGATTAGTCGGCTGGCGACGTCAGCTATGCTAAATTACCTACACCTCGAAATACACATTTCAAGCTGCAGGATAATACGGTTTAATCTGAGTTTCCAGCGTTGTTTTGAAAAATTGTTTGTGTATTGTTCTTGGCTTCTGCATGTGATCAATTGTCGTTTATTCCCAAAAGTAGACTTGAATTTTGTACTTATAACACAAGCCTTATTGAGCTTACCATGAGATTAGTTCGATTTGTGTAAAAAAATGTCTAACATATATGTATTTATTTTAAGTACTGACGTATTTATTAGCTAATAACATTACATTTGAGGCAAATTTACAATATATCAAACTTAATGGTAATATTAATAAAAAAACTAAACTGCACTCTACATACCTAAAACATGTCTATTTTAAGCCCCCCAGGTCTGTTCCCTGTGGAACGGTAACCATAAGGCTCGGTGCATTCCCCCGTTGAATGGCAATGCATATTCTTTGTCTGAGGAATAAGCTAGCCCGATGTCACGTGTGGATTTTTTTCACATATCGTCCCCACTTCACGATAGCAATGCGGTGGTTACTAGAGAAAAAGCCAAGTCGCTTTAAATGGGTCGATGATATTTGAGGAGATCCTTCGGTTCCTCAGGGGTAATAATAAAATTGTACATGTCAATCTAAAAAATTATGGATCACATAACATAATCTTATTATAATTCTACATATGTCAGATTTTTAAAAAATACCTAAAAAATATACAAACTGAGTTACGATTCTCAAGTAACAATTTAATGACCATTCTAAATGCAGATACTTATATGTGTTGTAATTAAGTAAAATTATTATTAATGTATTGCAATATATAATATTTGCACGCCTGTAGATGGGCTGAATACTACTTGTAGAGACAAATAATTATGTAACATCCAGTAAAAAACGGTATTCGTAGCAAATAAATAATTTGAATTTGAATAATGTGACCAAATCTTCTTGTAGGTTTTAGAAGGGGTCTAAGTTCTTCGCTCTAACTGATGTTATAAAATGAAAATTATTTAGGAAGTATTTTAAAATGTGCGGCAAAAACTGTATAAAGGTGATATTATTCGCCGGTACAGTAGTGTGGCTGCAGGATTAACATTAAAAAATACATATTCCATTTAATTCCTTTTGATATTATATAAATAAGGTATATTCCATTTTGTGAATTCGAAATGTAAACAGAAATCTGAAATGTATGATTCCTGCAGTCGACTTTGATTTAATAACTCAGAAATGTAAGTATCTGATATGTTGCGAATCTGATACACGACACATCTGTGTTTTTTAAAGTGTATTGGGAATGTGATAATTTGCGTACAATTAATTTGATTATAACGATAAAATTATACTGAGAACGACCGGTGCCGCTCCACCTGGAACAGAAGAAATCCTTTGTGTTATTGAGAGTTCATTAGATCAGTTTTAGGCCCGTTATGTAACATAGAAATCAACTAGTTGTTTCTTTATCTTTTGTACTTTAGCACCATCTTAACATACTCTCGGCTACGTTCTATAACGTTGTCATTTATGTTTTACAAACTTTAACTCACAACATTGGATACGAGAGTTTAGTGAGTTTTATATCAGACGTCGAGCGATGTAAGTAAGTCATGTTCAGTGTTTCCCGAGTCCGCATGTAAGCGGCTTACAAGGCCTTCCCCGAGCAAACATGATATACGAAACTATTCCCATTTTGCTTAGATATATAGGTAAAAATATAAGATGTTCGTTGGTAGCTTATAAAGTTGTTTTATAGGTAATACGGACAGTGGCCTGTTACAAGGAGACAGTAGGTACTGCCTATTTGTACAGTCGAGGTAAGAAAAGGTTCGTCACCTTTAAGTCGAAATTTGCCAAGGCAATTATATCAGTCCTGCTAATGTTTCTTTCAAACGAAAGAGAAATATTGCATTGAAGTTTGCAAATATCAGGCTAATCGACTGATAGTAATAGGTCAACTACCTAATAAAAGATATTTCGCTAATGTAATGCTTATGTAATGTAATTGCAGTTGGCTCTTTCATAGATATTTAAACTCCTCGGCATCATCAAATTTAAACTCGATCGCAAAAATTACAACTGAAAATATTGACATTGACAAACACTGACAATTAAGTAAATAGAAAATAGTCGACTGGAACTTTTACGAAATTGTTCATTTGACTTAGGCTGGGTTGCACCAAAGCGTTTGTAATCGTAAGCGGTGTTCGTTAAAATTTGATTGTATGGATATTTTGACAAGTTTCTATGGGATGACAGCTACCTGCGCCATATTTAACGTTGATGAGTCTGTAATTGTAAGTTGGTGCAACCCACCCTATGTCATTAAAATGTTTGATATTGATATCAAACTAGATATAGGTCAGAGGTGTATTATGAACTATTTAGACGCTTGTTATCATTTTATCAAGTAAGTATAATTTGATTAACGCAAAAAGAGAGGGCAGCCAGCAGTGGACATCCTTTGGCAGATACGGTGGTGGTGGAAATACTATGTTTAACGTGTCTGTCCGTGTATCTGTCTGTGGTATCGTAGCTCCAAAACGGATGAACCGATTTTCGTTTAGTTTTTATTGTGTCATAGATAATTTTATGCCGAGTGTTCTTAGCCATGTTTCATGAAAATCAGTTCAACCGTTTTTGAAATATTGTGTTGAAAATGTCGATTGCACTTGTTTTCATAGTACTTTAGTTTTAAAAGGTACATTGTAAAGGAATGAATTTAATCACTGACGAAGGTTTTCGAAGCCCGACTGTAGAAATGACAATTTAAAAATCCTTAAAAAAATACAAGTCTACACTATAACAAATAATGACTAGTCGTCATTAGTCTAAGCGACGCGACTGTCGAACGCCTTATAGACTTGCAATACTCATAGTTCATCATCCTAGCGCTATCCCAGTGCAGTCGTACCCTGAAATAGACTTGCAATGCTAAAACAATAGGTATTACAGATTAGAACGTTCGTTCATACGTTCGTCATAGTTAGTTGTTGTTGACTTGGTTCTTCGCGATAAGACCGCCTGTGTCTACCTCTACCTATGTACATGTTGCTGTTTTGTTTCTCTTTGTTAACTGTTTTATGCGTGAGAGGTGTGCAATAATAAAAAAAAAAAAAACTGCAAATAGGCCACAAGGGCACTTTTACAAGTCAACACATGAATTATACAATTAAATAAATTGACAATAATAATAATTATGATTTCAAAACATGAATTGTACAACTAAAACAGTGGACAATAACAATAATGATTTCAAAACTATACTGATTAACAAGCTTACAATACCGAATACACAAAAGTATATAAAATACATTTAATATCTCAGAGATATATATGGTCTCTGAGCGTCCATTATTCATATGTCCTTAGAGATGTACATGGTCTCGAAGGGTCTAAATTAAAATAATTAGTGAATGATTATAGTATTTTTTTTTCTAATGTTTTTGTCAAATATACAAATACTACTACAGATGCAAAAAGGTCTCGAAAGTAATTTACCTGTAAGTGAACTTTATTCTGCAAGTAGGCTGCAATGGCACTTTTACAAGTCAAAATCTACTAATTAAAAGTAATTAATGTAATATAAGTAGTGGAAAATCAACAACAGCAATAAGTCAACGGTATTTACCTAATCACAATAGAATAGGATTCAAAAGTGTTAATTTAGATACATTTGACGTTGACTGTACCTTCTACACAAAAATAATGAAAATTTTGGGCCATAACCGAACATAGGGACAAACAGACAAGCATTTTATGGACTGTATGTAATAAGTAATAGATTAAACCAAATGTACCGTGATGATATTCCTTATTCCAGCCCTCTTAAATATTATTATAATCTTAGGGAATTGCGTAAATGTGCCCGTGGAGTGCAGCTTAATCTTGGAAATCAGAATTTAAATTGAGAAAGTTTTATTGTCTTTTTGTTGAGTAACTTACATTGTTAAGTGACGGATAAATCTCTTTTTGGGCTACCAAGGAGAATAAATAATAAGGTAAACGTCCTAAAGTTACACCAAAAAACCAGTAGAATAACACTTATTGTTCACCCCTATTATTATGAAACATAAGATCGAAAGTGATCGGATGTGATTGGGTGAGTGTCGAGCACCGTGAAGTTTGAAAATGAAATGATTTAGTAGTAATCAAAAAGGTTAACAATGGAATTTCCCCTGACGGCCTGTTTAGCCTAGTTGGTAGTGACACTGCCTCCGAAGTTAGAGGTCCCGGGTTCGAATCCCGGCCAGAGTATTATTTGTGCATTTAGCAAGGATATTTGTTCCTGGGTGTTGGATGTATCCTATGTATTTACCTATATAAGTATGTATATCGTACGTACGTATATCCATTTGTGTAAGATTGTCCCCCAATATTTATTATTATTATTATTTATTATTTCTTTTTAAGTACTAAAGATACTTGTGTCAGGAGAATCCGCTTTTCCATAAACCGCGTAAGTACGACCAATTATTATTAAGGGATTTATTAAGTGTGTACTTAATTTCTTATTCTACATACAGTACGAGTATTTAGGTAAAGCTTACTTTATTGTTTTTATCTATCTGAAAAGTTTTGCCAATATAAACATTATTAAATTTGAAATTTCCACCTATATATTGTCACAAAATGATCCTTATATATTATTTAATTTAGTTTTAGCTTACCTATACATATATAGGAATTTGTTTTTTGTATTAAATATGTAAGTATATTAATAAGAAGTCATACAAAACCACTTTTTTAAAATTCTCGTGTTTTATTAAGAAGTCCCGACTTAGAATATTTTTAAGTAGGTAAATAGCTAACACATTTTATCAGCCACTTTTCCAAATGTCGCAATAAATAACATACACAGACATTTGTAAATCACCTTTAACTATATATTTTGTTCTTTAGCATAGAAATACGCCACTTTGAATAACTAAGGTCAACACTGGTATTATTAACTCCTCTTATTTTTGACCTCTAAAAGTGATCACATTTTGATATTTAAGTACGTAAGCTTTTCGGCGATTGAAAGGTGTATGTGAAGTGCCCAACACGCACAGGCCTGTGCCCTGCATACGGACCTACATTATAAGCTGACGATGATGATCATGGTTCAACTGTTGTCTAATGTAGCCACTGTAATCTTTTGTTTAAATAGTACATTGTTTAACGAGGGGCGTAGGTGGAAAATTTTCTTACGTCCGAGGTAATCACAATGTTTTCATCACATTTGCGACGAAATAAATAACTTCAGCACTAATCAAAATTGAAGAAATCGACAACTTCACCTCCAGTATCAGTGCATGGTCGCCGAGAGGAGCGCGCAGCTTGAATATTGCAACCAAACACAAAGCAGTAGGTATAAGAATACCTACTGCTTTGTGTTTGGTTGCAATATTCAATGCGGTCGCGGCCTACTAGATTTGTCAGCTTCAATATTTCAACCAATCACAGAGCAGTTTTCTTATGGAGCGCGGCCAACTAGATTTTTTAAACCAATCAGATCACAGAGAAACTCATAACTCCCTAGGGAGTTATGAAAACCCATAACTCCCGTGGGGGGTAAATCGGCTATAACTGCTCTGTACGCTTGCATACAATAAGACCCTTTACGAGCAAATGCGATGAAAAAAAAAACTAATGGGAAATATTTCTAAGTGGTAACAATCCACCTACGTTTTAGGTGACTTCATGATTTGTCGGTGCGGAGGCGGTACGATATGAGAAAACTGTCAGCTGTCCGTGTCAACTGCCAGTTGAGTAAGTACAGCGTTTTTATGCGCTGCTACATTTAGATGAGTTCTTACAGACTGGCGCGGGATACGTGGAAGCGGGGCGATGCGAATGCAGTACTGCCCCGCTCTGCCATTATATTACTACTGCGCAAACCTAAAACTGCAACTGAAAGTATCTTGTTAAGTGAGAAAATCTCTGCGATATCAGTAAACTCACGTCAAAGAACAAAATACCACATATCGATACCGCCCCAAGTGAGCAAATCGCCTTACTTTATGTAAAAATAAAAGTGCAACACTTACAGGATTGAAAGTGCTCAATGAACCTTGTAGCGAGCATGAGTGTAGGATGTAGATGCAGTCTGAGGAAAACCTCTAGAAATGTGGATATTTTAGCATAGTACGAATGGAATGTGAAGTGAAATCAAATCTACTTTGTCGTGAAATAGATCTGAGTTTTGTCGAATGGCATTGAAACTAAATGTAAAAGCTAGAATCAAATAAATCAGAAGTGAAATGACTTATACGATCTATATGTATTGTATTATTTATTATGTATTCAAGGCAATTAATTGTACTTAAAATAACCTTTACAGTACGATATATTGAATCAATCTAGGTAAAGCGGGCTTATTCCTTCAGAGAAGTAAATTATAAAACATGGCAATATAATTTCTACTTTACAATTCTTATTCATGACACTGTATATTGAAAAACAATATGGCTCAAGGGGGAATTTTAAAACTCGAGTTGCAAGGGATGATATACAAATTTCATGTTGAAGGTACCAATTAGATACCTAGTTGAAAATAATTTATGAATCAAGTTACAGGTAATTTTTGTAAGTACAATTTAGTACCTCATTTTACTAAAATATATTCCAGATGTGAGTGAAATTGAGGCTCGTTACCAACGAGCATTATTAAGCAACTCCCACCTTATGTGAATGAAAATAGTCAATTTCCGTGAGAGGGTAAATCGCTGCGATGCCGAGATAAGTTGAGGCAGGCACTTATTCTGAATGAAAGCAATTCCGAAACTCGTGCGAAGGCAAATTGTTTAGAATTATAACGCCTAAGAACTTTGCGTGGAAAACGATGAAAATTCTGGGGTATTTTACGCAAATAACCTCCTAATTAGGCCCATGTAAAATAAATATTCCGTCCACGTCGCCCCGCTGTTATTGGAGCTGGTATTATTTGCACTTTTTGTTAGGATCCGGGCTACGATAGGTACTAAACTTTAAAGGGATGTAGGATAATTTCGGGACGGATTTTAACTTGTGAAAATAATTCAGGTGCATGCCTCTACTCGTACGAGTAAGGATACTGTATTAAATTCTGCTTCTTAAAAATCTAGTATATTTGTTGTACAATTGCACTTTCATGATAGTTTACTAAATAAAACTGTGTGAAATGTTAAAGTTCTGAAAAGGAAGAATGTCAAACATTCTAGAAAAATTCGGTTAGCCACCTTTTTACAAGTTTGCTCGTACTGTCTGAAAATGCGTTCGATTCCCGGTAATTTCGCAACTAGCAACACCGAACCATTGTGGACGGGACGACACATGTGTTGCCATCCGCAAATAATTTATGCTCCGTGGATTATTGTATGCAATGATAAGCAGACAATAAATTACAGTTTTCGTGTGTCTCGCACAACGAGAATTACGTTTATTGGGCGAGAACTCTAGCGGTACCTGTTTTGGTTCGTTGTTTTAATAATATCGAATGCACGGTTGAGCTGTTGAATATTTTTGCTTTGTTTAGCCTTACGCCAGAAATAAACGAAAATGATGTATGTAAGCACCGAAAAGTTTAAAGTCTGTGTTGGTTGCTACAAAAATCATGTTTACATGAAGGAAAAAAACATGTTTACTTCAGATTCATTTAACTAACGGAGTATGTGTTTTTCTTTAATTTTGCATGATTTCTAATTAGATTTATAAAAAGTTCGGTAATTAAGCTAGTAAAGGGATTAATTAAATAGTTTTGTCAATATAAATAAACAAAAAAGTAACATAAGTATATTCTATTGCTTAGACTGTACTTATATTGTAGAACCCACGATTTCCAACTTTAAAGTCGCGTACTCTAGTGATGAAAATTTTGAAACGAAAATTTATTAATTTGCTGAACATGTAAATATGAACACGTATATAAATATGGTCTTAGGTATAACTTAATTAATCGCGAAATGTCATACTGTACCTGTTTACCTTTTTCCAAACATCTGTATACAAAAATGACTTTCAGAAATACACTGCCAAGTCAGAGTCCCTTGATAGTCTCGCGTGCATAGAAAAGTGTACTGTGTTTATATGAACCAGCAATCAGTAGTTATTTAAGTCATTGCAAAAAAAAAACTACCATTTTAAAAGGGGGTCTCTGGCACCGATTTAAGGCTCAATAAGTCAGCTAAATAAAAAATGAAAAAGCACGCAAAACGGTCAAGGGACTTTCTGAAAGTCTCGGCAGTGTATTTCTGAAAGTCATTTTTGTATACAGATGTATGGAAAAAGGTATGGGTGCCTAAATAGTGTCTACTTATGAGCGGTAGTGTATAATAATAATATAATAATAATATTGGGGGACAATCTTACTCAAATCGACCTAGTCCCTAACTAAGCAAAGCTTGTACTATGTATGTTGCTTGTGTATGTATACTATGTATACAAAATAATTTAATATTTATACATAATACCTATACATACATACAAATCATGATTAAAATAGTAACTTAATGAGTAAAAACATTTATCTCGAAGCATACTATTTAGCATTTTCTTAAATTGTTTTACATATTAAGGTCTTTATAAAAATTAGGCAATTTATGAAAAATATCAATAAAAATTCGTAGTACTTTTTTTTAAATATAACAATTGTTCGTTCGGACTTAACCCTATCAAACGGTACTTACAGATTTTCCTTAACAATAGCTACGAGGGCTGTTCCGAAAGTTTTTAGCTGCTCTCACTCTATTCATGCGATATATTTTTTATTTATACCATTGTGTGGGTAATTTCAATAGTTATGAGCTGGGATAAAATCGTTGGTAAGCAGCAAGTATTTTTTTTACAACATTTTTTTTACCAAAAGGCCTTTTGTATGGGCTTTTAAAAATTTGCGAAAATAGTACCATTTTTGATACCTAAAAATAGTTTTGACATCTAAATCCCTAACAACTGTGGTGGAAAATGCCCGAGATTACTTCCTAACTTAGTTTTGCTGATTTTAATGTAAAATCACTAAATGATTTTATTTAATTTAAGTTTTTTTGTGATGATGACCAGTCCCTAGTCTCGCGACCTAGACTAATATTCGACACACCTGCTCATTGTCGCTGATTTTCATGCAATCGAAACAGATTACGTGGGTAGAGACAGGGAAGATTCATAGTTTACGGTGTATAAAATTTCGTTTAGTTGTGGTGACGTATTAATTAATATTGGCCCGCAACACAAAATTGGTATTGTGACCCGTTCATCGCATATTCGATAGGGCTGTTGACACGTCGTACTTAAAACACAATAAAAAAAACCCAAGCGACTTTCATCAACAGTTTCACCCCAACACATATGTATCGAAATTACCCGCATAATGGTATCATTAAAACATATATCGCATGAATAGAGTGAGAGCAACTAAAAACTTTCGGAACAGCCCTCGTATTTACAATACAAGGGTTGTAAAACAAAGAAAAGCCCATAGCGCAGATGTTTGAGGCCCGAGCCGCTTGCGAGGGTCATAAGTATGCGAGAGAGGGCTTTCTGTTTTACGATCCGTGGTTTGTACACAATTTTACGACAGCACTACGCCAAAAGGTGGGTTTTTCCGGATGCGCAGCGTGCGGAAAAACGCGCTTTTTGGCAAGGTGTGGTGTAAAGATACATAACTCTCGACTTTACATAAAAGTCACGGGGAGGATTCAATATCTAATTTTTAAATAAGTATGCATGATTCCAGTCCAGTATTTGCTCCGCATACAGCTCTAACACATTTCTCCAAAAATAATTTTAAACAACCCTAGTTGTCAGTCTTTGACCAACGGAAGGGTGGGGTGGACTCAGAGGTCACAATTATTTTACTTGCCTACGTCCATTAGAATAGTACCACCTATAACTCAATATTCTATTCTCTTTCATAGCAGGCCGTGCCAGGCGTAACCTAGTTATCAGACACTCTGACTGTTCTTCTGAGAAATCTAAAAATAACGACTACCATAGTCCGTACCGTAGTCCGCAGGGGGAATTGTAAAGATTTGCGATGGAAAATTTATAAAATGATTGGATGGCGACAGAGACTCAAAGAAATATTCTGAAGTGAGGTGTATTCGGCATTTCGAAAAGCCAAAAATTTCGAAATTTACTGATTTCTACTAAACAGTGAAACATTTATTTTGTTGATGTTTGTAATGTTTTTCTTGTATAACATAAAAAATATTATTTTAGGAGCAATCAACATTCATATTTCAATTTCTTTAAGTAGTATGAAATCTTAACTCAGTTTGTTAATTTGTTAACAAGAAACCCCTAAATTTTGTTTTTATATTATAGCTATTAGTTTCCTAAATATTCACAAAATGTGTGGTGGTAGAGTGGCAAGTGGTTTATGTATGTGTATTAGAAATTCTATTAATAAGTAGGCAGTACTCGTAGCTAGTATTCATACTCCCTTTTATGGCAAGAAAGTTGTGGTCATGATAAAATGTTGGAAATAGACGAGAAGCACTGATTCAACACGGACTTTGCGCCTTTTGCGGTTTTCCATTTTTAGAGTTCCATACCTCGAAAAGAAAAAAACGGAACCCTTATAGGATCACTTTGTTTTCCGTCCGTCCATCCGGCTGTCTGTTTGTCTGTCAAGACCTTTTTTCTCAGGAATGCGTAGAGATATCAAGCTAGAATTTATATCAAATACTCAGGTCTACTGTCCCTTGGAGCTGTGAAAAAATCAAACTTCTGAGCCAACGCAATCAAAAGATACAGCCGTTTATGCCGAAAATTTTCGACACTCACAAGGGAATCAAAACCTAAAAGGTACTTCCCGTGAACTCAGAATCTTGAAATTTGGGACGAAGTAACGTCTTATATATAGCACAGATAAAGGAAAAATTGCGAAGAACGTAATTTTTTTGTTACATCATATAATAACAATATTATTTTACGCAATCCTCGGTGCGCGAGTCAGACTCGCACTTGGTCGGTTTTTCTCTTGGCAATAAGTAGATTGTGAACAATTCCATAGGTGTCTAATTTAATGAACTCCAGACTCAAATCACCTTCGTCACTCGACATTGTATTTGAATTTTATCTTCTATTTTTAAACAATCTACACTTTCACTCCGTATACTGTAGCGTCTTGTAGCACTCGCGGGTTATATTTTTACATATTTAAAATGTGTTATATTCAGCTTGT
Source organism: Notocelia uddmanniana (assembly GCA_905163555.1). Lineage (NCBI taxonomy): Eukaryota > Metazoa > Arthropoda > Insecta > Lepidoptera > Tortricidae > Notocelia > Notocelia uddmanniana. Next base: position 12,068,922 of record LR991059.1, on the reverse strand, counting down.
GATGGACAGCATGATTTCCGAATAAATTCTATTATCAACTTAGTTCGTCACGGCGCCCATCCCGCGCCGCGGGGCTGGGCTGTGCAATGTACAGACTTCACGAAATCCATTCTAGCTCTAAGGCTTAACAATAAGAACTATGAGAAGTGGAATCACATTATTGACCAGCGGGTTATAGTGAAATTCAGTGCAACATTACGACCCGAAGCCAAGGGCTATAATGATTCGCTTTTGGTAAGGTGTGCAATTGTGCATGATAAACGAGTATAATTTGGCATTACAAAGGCAAGTGGTGTGAAAATTAACCTCTATACACATAACTTCGAACTTATTCATAACTTTGATTCTAAGTAGAAAGCTTAAGTATAAAATAAATTTCAATGACCTGAAGCGTACTTTTGAATTCTGTGTCGGTAAAATGTTATATGGTATTTGTTACCCGGTGCAAAGCCGTATGCAAAATCAAACGAACTAGACCAACTTCAAAGCAACCTCTATCATTAATTTCTCGAAATTACTAGAACTGAATGTTTCTCTTTATGAAATTTCCTTTGATCGGCACATCCTCATTATACTATCTGGGAAGAGCAGACGCGAACTTGGCTTTCAATCTGTTTATAATTACCATCGGAATTTTGGTTGGTTGAGCTACATTTAACATAGTGTACTTATTACTTTTTCAAGAAGATGCTTGTGAAATAAATGTCCGACAAGTAGAAATCTTTGGCAGCGTATTATGTCTTCTGTAGCCGCGTTTGCGCACGCAGGCGTAAAATTTTCGCGTGACAGGCTGCGCGCGTCAAACGACGCTGTTCCATATATTTTGACATTCGACCGCTCTATTAGGGAACCTAATATTTGAGTAAACGTAGGTAATCTTTTGTATCATTTAATGTAGATCGCCAATTATATTTTAATTTAGGACACACTTATGGTAAAACATCGTGTACAATTTAATTAATTACATATAGAGCTACTATATATTTAACTAATTAGTGATTAAGTATTATGTTGTCATTGACAAATATATAGGTAGAATACATGAGGCCTCTTTTCGGGCCGTTCGAATATGTATCTATTTGACATATGTTTAATGTGTTAAATCAATATAATTATCTATTAGATTATTTTTAATTAATAACCAGTGATCGTAACTGTTGTAGAATTTTCGGTGCAGCGTAGTGGTGTTAACGGAATTGGGATAAATGATTTAAATTCTTATGATTCATTAGCGTTAATAACGTTAATATTGACCTTAATTAACCGTTTAAATTGTATTTGTCCATACCAACTCCGTTAACATCACTACGCTGCAGAAGTCACGATCACTGATAATAACACTTTTATTTTTGATATAAGAGATATTAAATTAAGTCGAAAAACTTATACAAATATTTAACACTCGATTGTAAACTAAAACCATCTAAAATAACGCAACGCGTATTTATAGTCCTTTGACATAATCTCGATTGTAATCCAGAATATGAAATTTTGCTATGTTCGACATTTTGGTGAGATTTTTAATAGCCATGTCAACGTCAACCGAGATCATGTCGAATAGATATCATCTCGAACGGCCCGAGAATTGGCCAGGTGTATTAAAATGTATTAGGGGTAGCTACAGAGTTACGCTATTTACGATGTAAGTGCACAGAAGTGGCGTTATAATTTTGTAAAGGTTGTATAATAGTAGTTTATGTGACTGTTATATTACTGCTGTCAGTCATATAATGCTGTAGTAGAAAAAAGTTATTATTTAACCCAGATAGGTATGCTCAGTGCATCTATTCGTACATGGTGGAGGTTAGGCGAGTTTTTTCTTTGTTTCAGGAGAAATCGTTGTGAAACGCGTACCAAAGGGAAGCCAAGCGAGTGCAAAAATATAAATATTGAAGTGATAAAAAACAAATACTTCAAAAAAGGAGCGACCTAGGATCTACTGGTGATATTGTTCCAACGTAATCATATTTCATCGTATTTAGTAACATTAACTATACTCACACATACACATCATGGATGTAGAATTTTTTACGGGATCCACGGACGTGTAGAGGAATAAGACTTAATTATAAAAATCAAAGGATTTTCTGATGATCAGAACAAGTTCGCGTTTCCTTTACTTTTGTGAGTGGTCCAGCGCTACAATTTTATAAGGTATATTCAATCACATACCTACATTCACAAATAAAAACGTTAAGGAAAGTATAAAAAGGTCTCTTTTACTTAATTTGGTATTTATAGGTATGGGGCATTGTTTTAAAATTTAAATTGTTATATAAATTGTATGTTATTTTACAAATTAATTATGCGAGATTTTTATCACATACATACATACATCACACATATTACATACATTTTGGTTTTTTACATTATTTCGTATATTTGTAAAATTATTAGTTGACTTTTGTCTTTTTTTGTTGCATTAAATGTTTTGACTTTGACTTAGACTACAATAGATGGAGCAGGTGCGTGGCTGACCTTAGCTACCACTTACACCTTGTTTTTTTTAGATTAAATAAATCGTGCGTTATCCGTCATGCGATTTCAAGGAAATCAATCCTGAAACGGGAACATAATAATATGCGGTGTGTTATCTCTGAAACGTAATAAGATACTGAAGTAAGTGAAATTAGTACAATATCCGCTGAAGGAAGACCAGCGCTGGCTGTAAAGCCAGCAATATGCTGAATTGGGTCCATTTCGTGGCACGGCCCTTTTATGTTTGTCTTTCCTTTCTTTATTATTATTATGTACCGTGTGTGTCACGAATAAACGTTTTTAATTTTTTTGAATTTTGAATATTATCCTCTGATATCCTAGGGAAACGAAGAAACGTGGGCGACACTGGCCGCCTAATTCTAATCTAATCTAATCTTAGAAAAAACGGGGTTTAGTATGGGGCAGTCTATATTGAACATTTGTTAATGGATCGTCGCATAGGTAACCTTAACTAAGGTTGGTTATGTTATTTATTGCAGGTAGGTAAAATAAAATTTGTATTTGTATTAGGACCCAGTAGCTTCACACTGAACCAAAAGTTGAAATTAGAAAAATAACGGTCTCTGTCTCATAGAAAAATAGCCGGCGGCTTCAAATTACATGTGACTGCTGTTATGGAATGTCAATTGTATTGTAACGTGGATGACGATATATTTGGTCGTATTTAAAAAGTTGTTATGTGTACTTTTATTATTTTACTCCGTACCTCAGTGCCGCTACAGTACCTACAAAAGACAAAGGTTACATACAGACATAATGTATCAAATTATTTCTCGAGATTTTAGTGAATAAATATTTATTTCAAGTCAAATTCTAACGGGCGGGTTGCGGGTATCCGCTGGATGCGGGTGGCGTAAGATCGGTCATTGTGGAACTCTTTATGGAGGCCTATGTCCAGCTGTGGGCGTCTTTCGGCTGGCATGATGATGATGATGATGATGATGAATCAAAATCTAGATTCTCTATTTAGTTGCAAAATAACTTTTGAACTGAGTTAAATCGGCAGTTTTTACGTATGTATTTATTTAGATCTAAGAGAATTGGATTGGAGTATCAGGCAAAATCGAAAAAGAAATTAAGTCGGAATAAAACGTAAGCATATCAAACATAGTCAGCTTTTGTTGTCAACATACTATGATTTAAAATATTTTCCCTTTTCGTTCCTAATTCAAGAGTTTTTTACTAGTACGTGGGTTGCTTACAATAACTTTGTGCCCACGGATTCTATGACCTGGGAATAATGCGAATAAACAAGAAGGAAATTATATCCAATTTGTGATTTAACGTCGCCGCTTTGTAGAGCCTTCAAAGGAAATTAAGTTCATTACTACAAGAAGTCTAGTTGTTAGGTAAAATTTTAGAAGGGACTGTTTCATTCACATTTTGATATATGGTTAATAACTTTAATTGACTGAGACTTGTATGCAGTGGATCAAAGGGCACCTTTTATGTTGCTTTATGCTGTTTACCGGCATTCGGCATTATTATACCTTAATTATATTAACACAGGCTTTTGCCCGCGACTTCGTCTGCGTAAAACTCATTCTCGCTTTAGAGTTATTTGTAGGAATCTTTTTTTCAAAACGAATCTACATCATCATCATATCAGCCGAAAGAAGTCAACTGCTGGACATAAGCGTCCCCCAAAGAGTGACAAAATGACCGTTCCTTTGCCATCCGCATCCAGCGGACACCTGCGACCTTTACCAGGTCATCAGTCCCCTTGTTGGGGGGCCTACCCACGCTGCGCCTTCTGGTACGTAGTCGCCACTCGAAAACCATTTTACTCCCCAACGGCCAACAGTTCTACGTGCAATATGCCCCGCCCACTGCCACTTAAGTTTAGCGGTTTGGAGGGCTATGTCGGTAACTTTGGTTCTACTGCGGATGGCCTCACTCCTGCTAATGTTTCTTTCAAACGAAAGAGAAATATTGCATTGAAGTTTGCAAATATCAGGCTAATCGACTGATAGTAATAGGTCAACTACCTAATAAAAGATATTTCGCTAATGTAATGCTTATGTAATGTAATTGCAGTTGGCTCTTTCATAGATATTTAAACTCCTCGGCATCATCAAATTTAAACTTGATCGCAAAAATTACAACTGAAAATATTGACATTGACAAACACTGACAATTAAGTAAATAGAAAATAGTCGACTGGAACTTTTACGAAATTGTTCATTTGACTTAGGCTGGGTTGCACCAAAGCGTTTGTAATCGTAAGCGGTGTTCGTTAAAATTTGATTGTATGGATATTTTGACAAGTTTCTATGGGATGACAGCTACCTGCGCCATATTTAACGTTGATGAGTCTGTAATTGTAAGTTGGTGCAACCCACCCTATGTCATTAAAATGTTTGATATTGATATCAAACTAGATATAGGTCAGAGGTGTATTATGAACTATTTAGACGCTTGTTATCATTTTATCAAGTAAGTATAATTTGATTAACGCAAAAAGAGAGGGCAGCCAGCAGTGGACATCCTTTGGCAGATACGGTGGTGGTGGAAATACTATCTACTAAATGCGATCACGCAGAGATACTTCCAGCATAGCCCTCTCCATTGCTCTTTGGGTGAATTTGAGCCTTCTTATGAGGCCCATAGTAAGCGACCACGTTTCAGTGCCATATGTCATCACTGGAAACACACACTGGTCAAAGAGCCTCGTCTTGAGACACTGCGGAATATTGGACGAAAAGATGTCCCGTAGCTTCCCGAACGCTGCCCAGCCGAGTCGGATTCGACGATTAACCCCTTTCTCGAAGTTGGACCTACCTAACTGGACAGTCTGTCCTAGGTATATATAATGTATATAAAATAAGTGTAACGGGAGTTAGTGCTACGTGCTCGTGCTTTCAAAACGAATGATTAGATTAAGCTTATTTCTATACTGTCCCTGCCCGTGTCATGGGACGCACACAGAGATACGAGTAGCACCCGCCAAAGGTGCACAGGGACTATTGTTGGTTGATGGAATCTAAAATATAAATATTAAAAATATCATTTTTATTATTACGAGACGTAATACCGCGCGAGAATGTTATTTTATTTACAAAGATCGAATGTTCACTAAAATAGCTACTTATACTTACTTACATGTATAGTTGACAAAACATGATTTCACGAATTATTTATTGGACCAGTCGCTGGAAATTATATGTCGTCAAACATAAATACATTTTCTTATTTGGCAACATTCTGACTCGGGTGAATTCCCTCATTAAACTTAGGTACTTAAAAGGAGTATTATGTGAAAGAAAATCTGTAACGTGACCCGACCCTTAGATGCCCTTAGGTCTAATAAAGGCACTTCAACTTCAAAGACAATCTAATGACAATTGACTCGGGCGAAAGCTTAATAAGGAGAAACGATTCTTGAGGTAGACGACTGGGCTTATTGTGGTTTTTACTTTAATTGGCGAATGTCTGGGTTGGAGGTTTAGTAAAAGGGATCCCTAATACGACGGCACCCTAAAAACATATCAAAGTACATTTCACGCCTAAGCTGAAACGGTAAAACAAAACAATATCTTAGCGGGCATTTGTTTCGACATATTATATAACCAGAGACCCTTTTAAATATTACCATTTGTGATAGTACAAAATTCGCTAATCTATAAAGCTGTCAACAGTAGTAGCAGTAGATTGTGTCTCAAGGGAACAAAATGATATATTTACGGCGAGGGCGATATATTGCATCCTGAGTGAAGCAATAAATTCTACAATAAAATCCGGAGTGTAGCGAGTGATTCTAAAGTACAATCTTGAGCGACAAATAAAATTGGATAGTATGATTTAGTTTATTATAACGACATCTGTCTGTGTGAGTTCGCAAATAAGGCGTTTGTAGATATCTGGGACAGAGTAGTACAGTCAGCGTCAAAAGTAGCTACGAATATGAAGGTATCAAAAGTTCTTATTCCCTTATAATAAAAACTTTTGAGCTTTTCAAATGCGTAGCTACCTATGCGATGCTGGTTGTACCTACGCGAAATGGACCGAAACAAACGAGCAAAGGCATGGCCGTACCGCCCTTTTCTCTATTCAGGACATTTTGTTTGTTTTACTGCTTTAAGCTGTCTACTGTGGCGACTGGGTCTCTATTGTTATATCAAAAAAATATTGACAAATTATCATTTCGCAAACAATTTTCCGCTAATTTTCATTTGCCAAATTATTATTTGGCAAATAAACTCTTGACAAATAATTATAATACAAACCTAATGTCTGGCAAGTGAACAGTTAGACAATGACTCGCTTACCAACTAGTACTTTAACCAAATTTCAAGTAGTCAAATGTTTCAGTTGGAAAAACATATTTTACGCAAGCAAGCAAGCAAAGTTTTCCCGCTCTTTTATAAAAAAAATACCCTCGAAGACGTAACCTCCTCGAAGACCTCTAACCTATCCGCGATCCGAGTCGGTTTTGCCACTAAGTTCCTGTATAACACAATAACTCTTAAGCAAGCAAGCAAGCAAAGCTTTCCCGCTCTTTGATAAAAAAAATAACCTCGAAGACGAAAGCGGGAGCAAAGCTCCCGCTTTCGGCTTCTAACCTATCCGCGATCCGAGTCGGTTTTGCCACTAAGTTCCTGTTCCCTACTGCCTACGTGAAAACTTGAACTTGGCTTTGTGACTATATTACTATTAGATTCATAGTTGTTATATTACAAGTTCAAGTAATAAGTATGTAGATATTGTACGATTTGTATTAAACTTTTAACTTGTTTCAGACAAATTGATTTTACAAAATATTTATTGTCTAAAGATTTTCTGCTTTAATGAAGTATTTGGTAAAAGACCAAATGCCTGAACGTTTTTTTCCGTGATAATATTATGTTAAGTAAAAATTTGTCCAAATGAAAATGTGCCTACTAAAATTATTCCAAAGATTGCATTACCAAACGTAACAGTTGCCAAAATTTGTTTGGGTAATGAAATTTTACCAAAATAACTTTGGATAAACGGCAGGATCCCGTGGCGACTACATATCAATATTATCAGGCTTCACACGCAATATTGGTTCAAGTTAAAAGAAAAAAAAAATTTAGAACTCCGAGCTGGATTCGAATCTGCGACCACTGGCATTACCCGTTCCCTCTTACAATGCTTTAGGGAGGCGTACAATGAAATCTACCTTAAAATACTTCTTTTAATGGCACCAACCCCTCCCTCCCTCCTACCTTTCCATTTTCTTCCCTGGTTTGAAGGTTCCCTTTAATTTGAAATTTAGAGTTTTCCTTACCTTCATTTAGTACAGACTTTCTTCAATACCCACTCGCTTTAGCCTTGTGTTGGCACAAGAAAAAACAGTGAATGTCCCTCCGTTATAACTAAGTATTAATAAATACTAATTTAGAGTTTAAAAAATAGCGGCTGCAAGTTTTCGTCCCCAATGACATCGACGAACGGCTTTCCCAGGGTTTTGAATAGGTTATGTGCACTCGGGCTCCGCGGACATATTTTGACGCAGAAAAGCTAAAAGTTTTGACGCTGCTAGCCGAAGTGCGGTGTATTATGGAGCTATCAAGCGTTCACGTTGGTTCTGTCCTGGTGCACCTTTTTGTGGAAATGGAAAATGTATAAATAAGTACCAGAAAATTTTAACATCTCACTGTAAAAGGGTAAAACGAAATTCTGAATCGAGAATCATGATCAGCGAACGAGGTATCCACATACAGAAAATGGCTAACGAACCGTAAAATAAATTACACAGCAAACGCCGGTGTGCCTGTAATTTATGCCACGTACAAATGCGCCAGCCTGTTAAAATCACACACGTTCAGATAAATAAAACGTTTTTACAAGTCCGTGGCTGTGATTTCGTGTATTTACCGAATTAGGGTGTTGTCCGGGTTCTATGGGTCACGGGTTGTATATACGGCGAAGTCACAATCTACCAAAACATTTTGGTGGATTTCGAAGAGGAACAACACTAAGTCACCAGTGTCACCACCCCAAGGTTGTCGGGAAGAGGTTTTTAAAAGATAATACCGCCTATTATTCAAACTTCAAACTTCAAAACATTTATTGCCACAATTATCTACCATGTTTAATTTAATCTAGTTTTTTACTGTACAAAATAATATTTTTGTTTTAATGATTCCTTATTTTTGACTATCGGTTGAATGGTTGAATACATAAAAATGGCTGCCATAAAAATACTTTATCTTTCGATCAGCCTCATTACCTTTCACAGTAAAATAAAACCAAAATGTCTAGCAAAGACTTTTTAACTTATATTTTATTTTAACGGATTCGCAGAATATCGTTATTTTTTACTTATTGGCTACTAAGAAAGTTTCATCATTGTACTTCTAATGGCTTGACGACTTATCTCTGAGATATTTATTATTTTGGTAGATAGTGATGCTTCAGGGTCGAAGCTGCCTAATTTGGAGTGTCCATTTCTGTAAACCTATTTCATTGTTTTTTTTTTGTAAATTGTATTTAGGTACGGGATCAGATACAGAACAAAAAAGTGAGCGAGCTTAAATACTGAGTTTTATATTATTATGAACTATTTTTTATAAAGATCATCAATTGCCTTTTGTTTTTTTAGCCTATTACCGCCATTCGCTTTAGCGCTTATGAAGGAAATCGCAATAACAATTAGGTATTTAAACCAGCTAGTGAATTATTAACATGACGAATTTACTAGTACGTTTGGTATATCTATCAGATTTTGTTCGTGTTACGCTCGAAAACTTTAAGAGAAGTCTCCCTGTCAACCGCCGGGCGCGTTAAGTATTCGATTGGGATAATGCTGTCTTTATCGTTCGTGACGTAAGCGCTCGCAGCATTCCCCCCCATGTCCTTCCGCAACCCGAACGTCCGTATTCTGACGTAGCACCCATATTCTAGGTGAAACGATTACAACCTCTTTTAGATACTTTATACTTTTGAAGTCATCAAAAAGTTATTACTTAGGTAAATTTATAAGTGCTTTTAGATACGTGCAGCTTTCTGGTTTGGTTTAAATTAAAACTTTTTGCTGAAAATGTTTCTATCGTGTGATTGAAAAATACTGGCCATATTAATACCTAAATTTAAGTATCAAATTTGTTCTACAGAATATCACAGCTTATAACAGAGCAGTCAGATAAGTAATAAATACATATTTTTGTTTACCTGCAAGTTCTGATAAATTGTATACTGGGCGTGTGACTTAGTATATTTCTTTGGATATTTCAATACACGAAGATATTTTAAACAAGTAACTACATCTGTACAGTAGGGCTTCCTTTAATTTCCGAGGTTCTATGGCAACCTTCGGGCTGCCGCTTTAAACACTTTTTTTGCATATGAGCAAAGGAACTGAACTACGGTACGCTATGACGCTCATTTTATGCTCATTATGTCTTCATGTCACATAACATTCATATTTTATTTTTTTGGTACCTACATTGAATTAGCTGTCACGACTTACTCTACACATGGTCTTGTGAAATCTAAATGTATTAAAATGTGTAATAAGCGATTTCCAAATGAAGACTCCATGACGTTGGGGCCGAAATGAAAGGGACGAATCTATCGCATGACATTACTGATCTCTTCTCGATGAACGTCAAATTCCAAAAGTCAAATCACCGGTCGCGTAATGTCAGAGACAAGACGGCGCGGCGCGGCGCTGCACCTCCCGTCCCGCTTCTCTTCTCCCCGCTAATGTGTATCGAGACAGCTGTTAGGCTTTCCAAGATTTGGGCGGTTGAACTTTGCGTTTCGTTGTCCTTATATTATACGAAAAGTATAGCACAGAAATCAATGATATTTTACAATCAAGATATTCATTATATTTTCTATGCCTGTGGTTTTTTAGATTTTTGTAAAAATGCTTTATTAGTCTTTAATTCTCGTGCAAAGTTGACCTCTTTTTGTGTCGGTTTTTGAGCTCCAATAATTCTGATATTACACATTTATATGAAAATTTGAAAAACCACAGGCATAGATAATTATGTCTAGTCCATACTTACAAAATTTCATCTACTTCTGTTGCCTAGTTTTCAAATGACATCGGGACTACGTTTGTATGGAGAAAAGACCGAAGAGACTCCTCTTAAGTAATTTATCATCACCCATGGTCATGATTTTAATGGATAAATCCTCTTTCTATCAAATAGTACCCGCAAAAGACCGCTTGGCCTTTATCGCTGCATGTGTCACTGCTACTCGTATATAGGCAGATATTTCAGTCAAGCAAATTGAAGATAAGTTAATATACAGGACAAACTAGACAACATCACAGTTGGTATGACGGTTTATAACACGAATAATTCTTTTTTTCTTAAAATTCTAATAGGAAATAATACTTTTTCATACAACTTGGTTACCTTACCCCACTGCAGCACTGTCAACTCTCCATACTATCCGTCAAAGAGAGTGGGGTTACCATGTTTAATTGAGATTTTGTATTTTTGTCATCAAATTAAACTAAAAAAGAAATATATTTGTTTCGTGTCACTAAAATTTTTTTGAAATGGCTAACAGATGAAAAGTCGGAATACTGATTCTTGATCCACGACCCCAGAATCATTCTGTATATATATCTGCGTCTCTACAGGGTGATTTCAGGGTCGTGGATCAAGAATAAATTTTACGACTTGGTATCTGTTAGCCATTTCAAAAAAAATTTAGTGACACGAAACAAACGTATTTCTTTTTTAATTTATTTTGATGACAAAAGTACAAAATCTCGAAAAATCATGGTTACCCTTCCCTTTTTGACGGATAGTATGGAGAGTTGACAGTGGGGTAGGGTGACCAAGTTGTATGAAAAAGTATTATTTTCCATTAGAATTTGAAGACAAAGAGAATTATTTGAATTATAAACCGTCATACCAACTGTGATGTTGTCTACTTTGAATTCTTGACTATGTACAATCATTCCGGATCACGACCCCAAAAACACCCTGTATATCTCGTTTATTCAAGCAATCCAAATTAAGATGTATGAACTTTTGTCATTTCAGTTTGTTGTTAACGCCAAGAAATGCGACTAATTTCGAAAATAACTCATTATTAGAAACGAGCTACCTGCCCAAAAACAATTGATAGACCGATAAATCTATACACTTGACCTGCAAGTTCGGTAAATTGAGGTAATGCAGGCTTCGCAGTAAATAACCAAGTAATATGCGCTATTCCCAAAGGCAGTCGCGCTATCTCCTACCTACGCCTACTTCAGGAGGCTTTATGAATAATTCTTTTATATTTCTGCCTCTTCACTCTACTATGTTGGAAATTGTATTCACTTATATCAGTTCAGTTATACCTATGAGTCTTGGGACACTTTAAAGTTGAATTCAGTTTAAGTGTTTTAGTTTGGAAACAAATTAAGTAGTCTTGGCGTATGCACACGTTGAAAAAACAAAAGTTGTCTTCTTTGGTCATTAGTACGGCTTGTAAGTTATGTTTTTGTTACGTAGATTGATAGAACCAAAAATTAAGCTCAGATTAGCGCACCATAGCCCACGAAGGGGACTTGGGGACCATTTTTTATTTATAAGTTTATTTTTAAGTTTACTTATAGGTTTATTTTAAGTTTTGTTACTTTTTATGTTATTGTTTCTAGATTACAATTAAATACAGAAAATACGTGAACATAAGTAAAGGCCAATGGATACGGGTAGAAAAGGATTACGGAACGTATCTTGTAAGTATTACAAATGTATATCTTGTCCCATTTCACCAATAAATCTGGTTCCAAGAACCTGTGCTCTTACATGAGTTGTTGTTTATTCCCGAGTGGCTGTAAATTAGTAAATAAGACGCGTAATATGGGATTGTACCTATCGTACATATAAAAGTTTCTACCAATAATTCTGTAGTGTTTTCGTATCGTTGTATGAGGTGTTTATTAAAATTAATTGTTTATTTAAAAAATAAATGTATCTCTTCTCTACTATTACTCATTACAATAAAAACTCATACATTTTATACTTTCCGGTGTGCATTTTACTGAAATTCAATAACAAATCATGTTTCAAAATAATATCGGACACGCCTTCTGAGCGCATAACCTTAATATTTTTAAATCAATTTTAAACCAGAAATAAAAAAAAAAAAAAAAAAAAAAAAAAAAAAAAAAAAAAAAATGTCCCATATATTATGTTTATTGATGGCGTCGAATAATAGACCTCGTGCTTCAACCACTCTAAATTTAACGCCCGTGAAATTTATGGCACCTGTAATAAATACATGCGTCAAATTTTCACGTTCAAGCCATATTGCAAGAACGTACTTTATTTCACTTGCTAACGAATGGCGTTTTACGGCACATAAACTCGCAGCAATGAAGGCCGTAATATCGCCTAGTGATAACAAGGCTTGTCGTTTTATAGTACAAAAACCAATAACCGGGACCTTCTACCCGCCCTTATCGCAACCTGAAGTGGGAATCAAAAGAGTAACACGATGAAAAATGAGAGATCTTTTATCACTGGTTATGTTACAAGGAACATCGGATCGCTCCATGCAAAAGGATCTTTGTCTTGGTAACTTGAACAGTAACAAATCTTTTATTTTCTTTTCTGGTTTAATGATGTGTACGACAATCTTTCATCTACTGTTGCCGTAATGAAGGGGATAATTTAATGTTTTTTTGTATTAAAATGTTATGTCGTATTATATGAAACGAGAGGTTTGGCGATTTATAATAAAGAATTGTAAGATCATTTGTGTTCATGTTTGCATATGAGAGCAAGCGAACCGCCGTGTTAGCGGCCGCTCGTCTGTCAGAGCACTTGAGGCCGCAAATTATTATACATTAACACCATTATAAAATTTATAAATATGTTTGAAAGTGCGCAAAATATATTCATTTTTTCTAGTATAATTTGAGTGTTTAATACTAAAACCATCATCATCTATACTTTGATTAACTTCTTGAAGTTTAATGTTAAAATAACTAATCAACTAGGAAACTTTTATCATACCATCCCGCTTTACCGAGTTGACACTGACGTTACCTAGGTACTGATGCCGCACCGGAAAATATAGAAGTGGTCTTAATATTTGATTACGATTTTGTTCCTAGGTTAGAGGAAGCCGTTCGCATATAACTTATTTCTGTTTAGCCCAATGGTTAGCTGGTAGAGAATGCTATATGGCTCTAATCCCACGATTTGTAAATTTCTGTTATGTGTTATAAAATTTTACTAAATAATTTTTTAAAAGAACCCACGATACAATTTGATAGGGCTTTCGTTAGTAATGTTTCATAGTGAAAATACCTAATTATACCTATATTTAACAGTAAATAAATCTCAGATTTATATTTGCTAATGGGATTTAACTAACTCCAATTAGATCAAGTAAGCAGGGTAATAAATTATACCGACAAAACGAAGCAATGTTCATTCCATCAAAATAACAATTACCATTTTCACTTTGACATTGGGCGTAATAGGTATCTTTCACAATACAACCGAAAAAGGTTTAAAAGTAAAAAAAAATGAAAGTAAAACCCAGGCGAGCTATCACTACAGATCAATCTCTTCCATTCAACCTTTGGGTAGAAAATATACAGGAGAGAAAATATACAAACATAACTACTTAGTTGATGGTGCAAGAAAACTACTAGGATTTCAAACCTATGTCAAGCATATTATAAATAGTTATATATAACATATTTATGTCTGAATCGGCATATACAAAAAATAAACATATCTCATGTCGTACTACGATATCAAAAACTATAATAGTTTTTCTTAGAGTGTTGAAAATTTGGGCCTTTCTTCTCAGAATCATCATAATTACTACTGATATGCCTTCTATTATATATAAGCAAAGTTAGCGCTGTAAATAATAGGACTAAAACTTTGCACTTTTTTGGTATATAGCTTCATATACTTTGCTACTAACTAGTGTAATAAAATATATTCAATGTACTATCCCGAATTCGTTTGAATCAGCCTCAACCAATGTCGCTAACTGTATTAACTAGAGCATTCTTATAAATAAATAAAATAAAAATTAGGGGACAATCTTACACAAATCGACCTAGGCCCAAACTAAGCAAAGCTTGTGCTATGGGTACTAGACGACGATATACATTCATACTTATATAGATAAATACATATAAAACATCCGAGACTCAGGAAAATCAGGAATCATCCGAGATTCGTGCTAAATATACACAAATAATGCTCTGACCGGGATTCGAACCTGGGACTTGTGTTTTACGAGCTCCCTGCCACGCCCAACGAACTGTTTGTCGATTTTGAATATGAACAATGAGTTTTTGTACTTAAACAAAAATCACATTAATTTGTGGGATCGTTGGAGCTTCATCATCGGATAACTTGTTCGTACCGAATTTTTATTCTGTAACCCATATTTTTTGCAGGTATGTATGTACATTAGGGTGTGTCACTCTAGTATGGACAAAAAAAAATCGTCTTTTATCGACTTCCAATAGTTGTCAAAAGTTGCATTCAGGTCTAAAATAAACATATATGTCAAAAAATATACGATTGCAATATACTTTTGGCCCGCTCAAACGACCTAAAGTTCAAGAAAAAGTGGCAATTTAGTCATTAGTTTAGGACCCGCTTAAGCCATTAATGATAGTTTTATATATTGACAAATCATGTTATATTACACAAAACATTGCAGATTATGAAATAAAACACAAAAAAGAATGATATTACAAACTTATTTATTTATACATCTATATCAAAAATAGGTTATATCTTAATTTTTCTTATTTAATGGACCTACTTAAAATCTTTTTTTGAATTAAATTTCGGCATGAGTTTTCTGGAATTTATTTTAGATAAAATAAAGCCTTCTCTAGCTTTCCTTCCGGCCACACTTCCAGCAGCCTCAGTAGTCAATTTGACACACCTCTCCACGGATTGTGTGTGACATGGAAACTTAGGGAAATCAATTAATTTCGAATTTACCATGTTAACTATTTCTTCGAGTTGGCCAGTTTCTACCTGATGCAATAACGGCGGTTGAGTTACTACAAGTTTTTTGTCCTGCCAGTCAATCATGTCATAATACTCTGCGGCATCAAAGTTGATCTTTGGTATGTTAAAAGATCTTACAGTCTTTTTTTTTTGCAGCACGAGCTTTAAGTATTCTTCGACAAGCGAGTTCCCTAATGTGCTTTTTTTTATCTGTTAACATGGATAAAAGTACGTTCTCGGGGTGTGCAAAATATGCATTACGTTGTATCACTGGATAAATTACAGCCTTAATGTCCTCGGGAAAATCTCTTGTGCTTTCAATCAAAAACCATAAATTTCTAGCACCGTCCTTACACGAGCTGTTTACTTTTATTTGAAACCAGGAAGGACTATAAGTTTGACAAATATATTTTGCCAGTAACGTTAGTTCAGCAGTTGGACGTTTTGTAGCGACATAAAGACGCAATATTCTGTTAGCAGTCGTGAGCCATCGGGCGTGCGACATTTTCCCCGGATTACGTTTAGCTAAATCAGGACTTACAATTCCAGCTGACACAGCGACACATATAAATACTGTTGGTCCGTACTTAATTTCACATTTAATAGCATTGGTAGTTCAACAGGAATAGGTTCGAATTCCGTTACAGGCTTATTTTCACAGTTCGACAGCTTTGTTCCTATCGGCCCTGAAAAAGTTTTCGGGCCAGTAGTTTTCCCATCTAATTGTCCAATTAAGTGACGCAAAGGCAATTCATTAGCATGCAATTGACATACAAGCCATTGAACAGGACGAGAAAGACGTTTTTCTAATGCAACTATAACACCGTTCTTCCTTCCAGTATTAACGTTCGTTCCATCACATCCTACCGCCATCAGCGAAGTCATATCTATTTTTTTTTCAGCCAAATACAAACACATACACTTCTTAATATCTTTAGATGTTCCGGAGGGTGGGGTCACATGTCCGACATATTCCGAACCAGGTTCTTTTACTATAGTTATGTGTTCTTCAACTCGCATACGACGATATAACTTATTTCCATCTTTGACGTAATACAATGTTTGATCTTTTCGACCATCAAAAAATAGAGCCTCTAAAGAAGATATGTCTTGCTTTTCTAACAGTGTTTGTCTTTGCTTAATCCTTTTTCGCCTCAATTTACTGATTCAGATTCAGATTCAGATTCAGATTCATTTATTCACAATATACGATTACATTATAAATTAAGTATGTCAATTTACAAGAATCTCTATTGTGATCGTCAATAACATTAAATGAAAATAAAGATAATTTAATATAATTAATAACATAAATAATTAATAATACTAAAAATTAGGATGTCCGCTTAATTTAGGTAACAGTGGACAAATAATTTCACAGTATTAAAATTTCACCTGAAAGGATCGTCATTGAATAGGTACAACAATTTCATATTAATTAAAATAAATAAAAAATAAAATTTATCCAGTTATGTCAAAAAATTCACTTATAGAATATAAAGGATTTTCCAGTAGAAAGTTTCTTAGCCGACACCTGAATGTTGTTTCCGATGTTTGTGTGCGTATTTCGGCGGGTAGACGTTCATAATACGTTGGACCTATGACACGCGGGTTTTTAACTGCAAGTGCCATGCGACGAGGAACTGTTCTTAGTCGCCCTGTAGAACGAATTGTCTTACCGGCGACCTCAACACGCCTAAACATAGGTAAGTTACGTCTAACAAACATTAGAACCTCAAATAAGTATGTGGAGTAGTGCGTCATAATTTTGTGAGTTACGAAGAGTTCCCTACATGGATTTCGAGGTTTCACACCGGCCAGCGTTCGTAATGCCCGTTTTTGTATTATGAAGACTCGATTGGCATCCGTTGAGTTACCCCAAATAAGTACTCCATATGTCATCAAAGAATGGAAATGAGCATAATAAACCGATTTTAGTGAGACATTGGAAATTAGAGGTTTTAATTTTCTCAAAGCAAAAGCCGCACCACTCAATTTCGTACACAACTTATCGACATGGCACTTCCAGTTTAGACTTGTGTCCAATGTAAAGCCTAGGAACCTAGTTTCGTTGCAAAGTGGCATTGGGCAGCTGGATACACATTGGGGCACAGTAATATTCCGTCCTGAAAAAACCATCACGTTTGATTTTGTGACATTTAGAACCAACCCATTTGTGCCAAACCACTGCTGTAACTGGCCACATGCGTCGTTTATTTTGGTCCCAAGCTGTTCATACGTTTGCGCACTGACTATGACTGTAGTGTCATCCGCAAACAGCACGGACAAGCCCGTGGTGATTGCAGATGGGAGATCATTGACATAAGCCAAAAATAAGGTGTTACCGAGAGCTGATCCCTGCGGAATGCCCTGGCCTATGTAGCCATAGTCAGACTCAAAAGTTGTACCGTTTATGGACAGTTTGACCTTCTGCTTTCTGTTAAACAAGAAAGAACAAAACAAATGATGAGCGTCATCCACAACGCCGTAGTATGTTAATTTGTTTAATAACAGCTTATGATTGATTACGTCAAAAGCCTTTGATAGGTCACACATAATACCGGCCATCTTGTACCTGTTGTCCAGTCCTGTCATGATGCAATCAACCATCCTGTGAGCCGCTGTCGTTGTTGACATGTTTTGTCGATAAGCGTACTGGTTCGGAGTAAGGAGGTCATTTGCTTCAAGATGGTCCATCAGGCTAGATGACAGGATGGACTCCACGATTTTCGATATAGTCGGCACTATGGTGATGGGCCTATAATTATTGACGTCGGTCTTTTCGCCTTTTCCCTTGTAAACTGGGCATATCCTCGTGCTTTTCAATACGTCGGGGTAGACGCCAGTTTCAAATATACTGTTAATCAATACAACCAATATGTCAGAGACGACCGGATAGATACATAGGATAATGTCTAAAGACATATCATATGCATCCACAGTTTTGCGTGTCTTTAACATAGATTGTATTGTCTTTTGTAGGAGTTCATGTGTAACCAAGGGAAGACGAAATATGGGCACGTCTAAGTTGCCAAGGTGTTGACATAGATATTTTTTAGATAATGACTCATCACTTGGAATAATGTAACGTGATGCAATGTCCAAGAAGTAAGAATTCAATTTGCTTGGTACTTCGCTGTCTACAATTTTACTGTTCGACATTGGATCACGTAAGTTAAATTTTGGCTGAGATCTAGTTTTTGTTCCAATTTCGTCGTTGACGATCCTCCATATATCCTTTTTAGGGTTATTGCTTTCTCTCAGCTTATTTTCTATATGCAATTGCTTAGCACGCAGAGTGGCAGATTTAATAAGATGAGAATAGTGAGCAATACAGTCTGAGATCAGGCGGTTGTCAGGATATTGGCGTTTCATTTCTTGAAGGTCGCTGTGCTTACGGATGTATTCGGACAGCTCATCATTCATCCACGGGACAGTGTTCTTATTAGTATTTAATTTTATTCGCTTTATTGGAAAATGTAGATTGATAAAAGATGTTAGTATATTAAATAACTTATTAAATTTAGAATTAATATCAATAGAATCAGAATAAATAAAATTAAAATCATAATTGCACATGTCATTATAAAATAAACGAAATGATTCTTGGCTAAATAGTCGATGTTCCACAAACTGTCTAGTTTCATTTTTATCTCGCCCTTGTCTCTGTTCAATTGTGAGTTCATACCGTTGTGCGCTGTGATCACTAATGAACGTGTCCACTGGCAACACAACAAGACACTCTTTGGTATGATTTGTTATGCCACAATCGATGGACGACACAGACTCCGCAGTCACGCGAGTTGGGAAATTAACTGTGTTTTCACAATTGAAGCTATTAAGTATGTCGTCTACCCGCTGCTTCATACTATTCTCAGTAAGATAGTTAACATTTTGGTCTCCAATTATAAGAAACTTTCTACCTTCGTCAGATAATTTATGTAATAAGAGTTCCAATTTCTCCAAATAAATGTCAAAATGCCCATTACCTGTTCTATACAATACAATAATAACTAAGTTTATACATATTATTTCAATCGCTGTTATTTCGAAGTGATATGGAACGCAAAGGCAATGCAAGTCATTACGCTGTCTATGGCGCACACCTTCGCGTATATACAGCGCTACCCCACCATGAGCATTGACTCGTGCGCGACAGTAGGCGTTGGCGAGAGTGTACCCGCACAACCTAATACGATCCAAATCACTTTTTTGGCACCAAATTTCACTTAAACCTAATATATCCGGTTTTTGAGTGTTACATAATAGTTCTAGTAGTGACGTTTTCCCGCAAATCGATCGAACGTTTTGATGCATAATTACAAACTTAGAAATTAACTTGTTTTTGTCGGACCGCGCGGGATCGAGTAGTTTTTTTGTTGTTTTTGCACATCGTTGAACAATCGCACGGTGACACCGTCCGGCCAGTTATCGCGACTCCTGACCAATCTTTGTTTGCCCGCTGGTACTTCTAAACGGAATGAGGTGTAATTTCCCCGGGTGACTATCAACTGTTCACACACTGGAGCTGAGATACCCATTTTTGTCTGGACATGGCTGACAACGTCTTCAACAGTGGTGTCTTCGCTGAGGTTGAAGACATGCAAGCTGACGATGCGAGGTCCCGCTGCCCGTAGTCTAGTGGCATGTGGACAGCTTGGAGCAGAACTGGTAGCTGGGAGTAGCGCTGGAGCCGGTGCATCATCAGCTCCACCATCAGGGACAAGGACAGCAGAAACTACCTTTTCACACGCCGTAACTCGAGTGCGTTGCTTGTTTTGGCCTATATTTGTAACACGACCAGGACGAGGACGAAGTTTTTTATGACCAGAAGCAGGATTACTTATTAACTCTGCGACTGGGTTGACTAAATCGGCTCCTTGAGTGGCAACCATGGACTTACTGGCAACTGGCACAGGGCTCACGGGCTCCGAACTGGGTGTAATGTCCGACAACGGGTTCACTATAGGAACAGCTGCTGGAGAGGATGTCTGTGGCACACTGTTGATGACATCTAGTTGCGGAGGTGCCTCATTGCCTATGTTTATATAAATTAAACCGTGGGGGCCTGACTCGTTCAGTGGTTCGCATATTAGTGTATTTTGTGTGATCTCTTCTGTGGATTTATTTTGGAAAATAGCTTGAATGCATCGGTTCTGGTAAGCCAATAATTTTTCTTGTCCTCTCAATACATCAATGCAACCTTTAATTTCAGCCCTCATTTCTGTTATTTCATCTTTTAGATTTAAAACTAGATCCACCAACCTTGTAACGGCCGCTGCATTTGTCGCTGCTTTTGCTAATGCTGGTGCCATTTCTACTTAGTGCCAACAAATTACCGACTGAGTAATAGTTAATAGGTGTTGAATACACTTAAATTGATTTAAAAAGAAGTATTTTTACAAATTAAATAATGTATAAACAAGAGGAGCTTTTAAATTTGCTGTTTACCGCACAACAGCGCCCTCTGTGATCAATTATTGTAGAATGTGTATCATTCCCCCGGACATCACTGAGAGTCGCCGATGCGATAGCAGCACCCGCTCTATACGATATTCCGTAACGGTCACATACTTCAGCAAGCACTTTTCTAAATTATTGTGATGAATCTTTCTCTTATTACATTCGTTTACCGAAATCATTTGAAGCTTATTTCTGTATTCTCCATCTGCAGACGTTTGTTCAGATTCTGATTCAGAATCTGTTAGGGAGACATTGCCAGAAGTTGAAGGTAGGGAATCTGTCGATTTTGTTATATTTTTTCTTTCGAGCCTTTTATTTTTTTGTGTAAGTTTCTTTGTTGTTTTAATGTCGACTGATCCAATGACCATGCTTCTTAGCGTCCTTTGATCTTTAAGAAAAATGCGTTCTTTAATCGGAACCGCCTTCAACTTGCCACATTTGCAGGTAGAATAGTCGGTACATTTGCAGGCGGCTATATCAAAAACTTGGGATGACTTTATTGTGAAATTGTGTATTTTATCTAAGTACGATTTCCCTTTTGGATGCCTGTTGAAATTTTTTGACAACTGTCTATACAGATCTCGATAAGCCGTCAGTAATTGTCCAACTCTTTCCTCTGTAACAGTTGGTATCGAGGCAATTTTCCACACTTCCATAACGGCTTGAGCTACTTCGCGGATGATAAGTTTTGCTGGAGGTTCCTGTTGACTTGACTGTTTTTTTTCGCGACGCAACCACTCATAATGTCGCAATACATCTTCAAATTTCGGGAGCATATTTTTTATTATTTTATCAGGAGGTTTGTCTAAAATGAGCATTTTAGTCTGAACCCTAGTTCCTACACTACTTTTTGCCGCCATTTTAAGAAATCACTGAATATTTAACTGTAGTTTCCGTTTATTAGAAGGTTTTTATCGCAATCCAAATGTAATATAAGAATACACGAACATAACTAGCAGCTAGTATTAATATAGTAGCTGTACTACAGTACAGTACGACATGCAGGTATTACATGTAAGAGCGTGAAAATGCCGTGCGAAGGCGTCTTAGAGCAGTAGGTACATTAGGTATAAAATGAAATGTGGAGTCAAACTATAGTAATTTTATAGTTTTTTGAGCTTTGCTGATCTATTTTTATTAATTTATGAGAGTTTAGAGGTCTTTAAAGATGTCAGATTATATAAAATACGGACTTAAAAAATTACAAAAAAAATGTTTTTTTCAAAACTTCAACGCCAATGAGCAAGCCAAAAATGATATCCCAGATAGATTTTGTTAATTCAAATCGTAATTGTACTTAATAAGGCAACTTTTGAGAGGTATTGCGTTTGGAATTTCAAAATTCTAAAAAAATGACACACCCTAATGTACATATACACACCGTGGTGGGTTGCGGTGTATTTGTACCTGAAAAGTTTCATATTAATTGGCATTGGGTGTAAAACGTAGGTACTTAAAAAAATTTATTACATTGATAGATTCAAACTAATTTTAAAATGAACGTAA
Source organism: Notocelia uddmanniana (assembly GCA_905163555.1). Taxonomy (NCBI): domain Eukaryota; kingdom Metazoa; phylum Arthropoda; class Insecta; order Lepidoptera; family Tortricidae; genus Notocelia; species Notocelia uddmanniana. Next base: position 12,046,534 of record LR991059.1, on the reverse strand, counting down.
ATCATTGTGTACTTTCTATGTATTGAGCCTAATGCTTATATCACATATGAGCGGAAACACACTGGATGGGCGTCAAGAATAGTTTACATATAATCATAGTTATAAATGAACTTAATATAACGTTTATTAAAAATTGACATTATACCTATGAAATCCTCAAATCAAAAGAGACGCGGTACAGTGCCTGTGATTCTTCACAACTTTTCTGCGCACTGCGGGTACAGTTTCTGCTTGCCATAAAGCAAGCCGTGTGCTGGTTTGCCACCTACGTTAGTTATAATAAAAAAATAAAAAAAACGTAATACCTGTCCATATAGTATATTCTCGCCTGTGTTTCTGAAAGCGGATATTAGAGCACATGCCATTTATTTCCAGTTCCACCTTCTGGCAAAACCTGACGGTTATAGAAAATAGGAAAAGAATAATGATCTGCTAAGACATGATCTATTCCTAAAGACCACTATAGAGGGGAACATTGAAATAAAGAGGGGAAGAGGAAGCTGAAGATGAAACTACTTTGAAGAAAAAAAAAGTGTAAAGTGGTGTCAGTGGTGTCTCACCAGAAAGTGAAGAAGATAGCAGAGGACAGAAACGGCTGGCGATTGCTCCATCGACAAGAGTAGTCTAACTATAGGTAACTGTTAAATGAAAGAAGAAGAATATTATTACATAATGTTGGCCTGCTTAGCATAGTTAGAGGTCCCGGGTTCCAACCCTGGTAACTGATGAGCGGAAATATTTGTTCCTAAGACTTGGTTGTTTTCTATTTATTTAAGTATAATACGAGTATGTATTAAATATATCGTCGTCTAATATTCGTAACACAAGCTTTATTGAGTTTCATATAGAACTAGTTCGATTTGTGTAAAATTTGTCCCCTAATATTTATTTATTTATAATATGCTCCGAAAGTGTCCGCAAGTGCATTATGTCGGACACGGGTACACAAAGGGCACATAGCAGCGCACATTTCGTAGTTCCGCCCCACAAAACCTATGCAAAAGGCGAAACCTGCTTGCGATTAGTGTCTTCCACCCGTAAATCTCTCTACTTATACAAAATGTAAAGTGCCTTTGTTTGCTGCTACATCGAGCGGAACTAAGCAGCGGTTCGCCGATACTATTACGAGATTTGTGTTTTCGTAGTATAGTGTTTATGTTTTAGTTCTAATTAATAATTAACGCTGCTATTAGGGTGTATTGTATTGTAATATTCCTAGATTGGGCGTAAAAGTCTTTTATAAAGCTTGCCTTCGGCTAAGCTAAGCATAAGAGAAGAAACTTAGGGCGTGGTTCTTCCGCGCTTGGAGTGACAGTGTCACGTGACGCAGGTACCTGTCTGCCACGTTCAATACTAAAGTAATTTCGATTAAAGTTTCGACTAAGCTTATCACTGAAGCTTAAAGTAAAGTTGGTATTACGTGTAAGTTAGGTTGGAAAACACTAATGAAAATATACCTAGCTGTAACTCTAACCGTTAAAAGCTTAATTCTCGACCTTATTACTATGAGACAGGGACGGGTATGAAGATAATGTGTCGGCCACGCTTGGGGAGATATTGTAAAATCTTAAAGACTATCTGGGTTTTATGCTTGCCTAGTAACTAGACGGCTAAAACAGCGAGTAAATCCTCAGAGCTGACGTAGGTATTGTAGCGAACAAACTTCAACCTTATTATCAATGGAGATCGTCATCGTTAGGTGGTGCGAGTGAGCGGAACAGAAGATACGCATCTCTTTCTCTTAATCATAATGGCGTCGGTACGCGGACTAATGCAAGCGCACAACTACATACAAGTAAATATTATTCACTATTGAAAGACAAAGACAACGTGCGAGGACAATACACCAAATGACTATCGACCTTATGAGTAGCGACGAAGGGTAGGAAGCCGCAGATTATACGTCGCTCGACACTAAAATATTAATTGTCAAAGGCTTCTCACGGTTATGCGTCCCTGGTACGTTGATGTCCCAAACCACGATATAATGGCAGGCGGGTCAAGAACGCTGGTTTATACAAGGATTTATACTGCAAGGGATAGTGATAATGTATGCATAGTTCAAAATATGTTGGGCGTTTGAGTACATACGGTCTCTCTGAACGAGCGAAGTGGCCGAAAACTCCGGAAATCCCGACTATCTCAAGTATCGGGTATTGTCGACTTAGTGCCTATGGGGCTTAAGTCGTCATTCTCCTAACAATACACATTCAACTGGTTTCACCCACACAATGAAAAACGCCGGGTTAACCAGGAGTCTCACAACACGCGAGTTTCGCAAGTGACGCGGAAATAGGCTTTATCGTCAAAGAGAACCATAGGCATAGTATCGAAAGTTGTGCGAGTGTCTCACGTCTCGCGTATTACGCACATTTAGGGTATATAAACAAGTAACGAGGCGGGGAGCGGATTCATTCTATTCTCATCGTTGGCTGTTGACGGACGCTGGTTTTTGGGCATACACCTTTCCGGTGAGGTTTAATTTTTGTTGGGCCGGGATCTTGACGCCACGCCGTAGTGCGCGGTTGGGCAGATAGATTCTGGCCTATGGGAATATTTTAGTTTGTTTTATTCCGTGGGGAAATTGACGCGTTTGTGTGGCCGAGGTTTCGTCGCTAAGCTAATGCATAGCCGGGAATCCCACGCTACTACTGTTAATGTGTTACGTTTTCTTTGGTTTAATATCAAGTTGTTCTATTATAATTTAAGCCAGCTAGTCAACTGGGCGACAGTTGCCCAACAAGTTGGACAGTAGCCTAGCGGTGGTAAACGCTGTGCAGCTTGGAGCTATGTTAGTTCCGGGTCTGTGGGTGGCTCGGCGTTACTTCTTTACCAACATAAGTAACGAACTATCCCACACGTCTTCTCGGTGTCCAGCTGACGATCTGAAGCATGGCTGGCACGATTGAAGGCTCAGCACAGGAGGTTACTCCGCTTGCGGAAGTCGTCAGTATCCGGGGAGACGGTCTTGTTAAATATATTTATATATCCTATTTATATACACAATAGGGCGACCTATTCACCGCTTCCTAGCCTGCGGGCGCGGTGGGGGGGGGGCAATTACACGGCCATAGTGTTTTATTATCAGGTCTGCCGCCTGAACTCAGCAGTGTAGAGTAGGGACTTCACATCCTTATTCGCAACTAAAACCAGATTCTGGGATTAGTTGCGAATAATGCAGAGTAGGGCTGAGAAGGGGTAGTGTTAGGTTAAATTCATACACATGGATAATATTAGGCATCTAGGATGGGTAATATTTCTGTAAGTGAAGTGCTTTATTTCCAGGATCACAGTAGGGATTCTTTTAGTGTTTGTAGTGTTCCAGTCGCGGAATATTTAGAGCACCGATGGCAGAGAACGAAGTGTCTTCAGTATACGTGTGTAAAAGTGTTAAGTGAATAGTGAGATAAGTGGATTCTTAAGCCGCTAGTCGTTAGGGATTTAGCATAGGCCTGATAGGGACCTAGTTACGGTGAGGCTGAGAATGCCGATCCTAGTGTGGTATATTTAAAGTGATCAGTGTACGTTGTGAATAGGAGGTGGGCATATACCCAGAGTATTGGGCCATGCCTACTAGGGACTGATGTCTAGCAGAGCCGTACATCAGACGTTTTCCACAATGGGTAGCTGAACGCTCATGACGTGGTTAACTCGTTTTCTAATAAGGGGAATTCGGTGGGCTACGTGTTACGGTTCGGCATTTTTGGCTTCAACGGGAGCTAGGCATGCTAGTGATAGGGCTTAGAGCCGCTAGGAGCAATAGGGTTAATAAGGCATCAGCGCCTTCAGTGGTAGTGTAGACTAGAGATGCCCGCGAGCATCTGAGTGGCCGAGCAAAACAGCTTACCCTGTTTTGCGAAGCTAGATTAATTAGATCGTTGTAGAATATGACCATACCCCACCCTCTTGGGCTTGCTGACAGTGACAGTAGCTAAAATGGCACGTCACAACATATATATATGACCAAGGATAACTTTAGCTAGAATAGGGTAGTCAGAGTGTAGTGCTTAGACTAGCAGGTATCCTTGGCTTAGGAATTTCAAAGTGCTGTGGTGGGAGATTTGCCCTCCTTCGACAACACGCCCCGTCAGCAGGTACCAAAAAGCGGTCTTATCAGGAATGGTCGGGGTTAAATTAATAAAACAAATATAAAACCATATTTCCAAGCGCTAGGGCCGATAGGAACAGCTAAGAGAGAAGTCGGTTAGTTGAGCTACGTAACGCTCTAAGTTTCGCACTATTATGACCATTACAACGACTAGTACAGGCAGAGTAATCTCTAGGCTCCTCTCAAATAGGCTAGTCCTAAGTAAAACCCTATTAGAATTAGTTTCAAGCGTGTAGTTTAATGATACAAGCTGCTAGCGCAGCCCAATCTTAGTTACGTAGCGTTTAAGTCAACTGAGAAGTGATGTGTGTAAGTATAGATTAGGTCGCGAATATTAGTAGAGATGAAGAGTCCAACGATCCTACCAGCTTCACATTAAAGTTCAGGGGTTGCTTACGGTTCACAACACTAATAGGGTTCTACCATAGACGATCACAAGGCCAAATCACTTTCATAAAGCTCGTTTTTCTCAAAGCGACTTCAGTAAAGTTTAGTAAGTTTTCACGGGGTGCGGTAGCTTAGTGGGGCTTTTAGCAGAGGGGGTTAATATTGAGAGGGGCGAACGTTACAGTTTGGTAAGCCGTGATCAGGATCGGTGTCACCTTATGGTGACAAATTAGAGCAGTGACCAGTGCATCTTTGGTGACATGTTTAGGGCTATTAGTTTAGTAGCAGCTTACGCTGTAGTGGGTCATCTGGCCCACAGTTTGGCGTCGTATACGATGGAGTGTGAGCTGGTGGGGTTTTTGGACTCTTCATTTCGATTTTGAGAATTTTATTAGCTATTATTTGTTTATGTGTAACCTAGAATCATCAGTTTAAAACTCGGAGGGTAGGGAAGGAAAAAGCGTACGATATTAGGACGGTTACCTTAAATAAGTTCAGAGATAGATTTAGTAGCGGCGGTCGCGAACTTTGAAAATTAAGCTGCATCAGTAGAAAACCTGGACTATAGTTTAAAACGCTGGGGGTAGTGAACGAACGCGTGCCATCGGGGTTTAGTCTAAGACGCGGGGGGTAGTTGATCATAATTATTGAATGCTGCACGCAAATTGCTGCGGTTTTTCATCATCATAATAATAGGCCAAGTGCTTATTTACCACCTCCATAGATCATGAAAATTTATCGTAATTATATTCATAAGTATAGATCGTTCATAGACTAAGACGTCTGTCTACTCATCATCATCATCATCGTATCATGACTAGTTAATTCAAATAGGCCATATGCTTATTTACCACCTCCGTGGATCATACCAATCAATTATCATAATTACATTCATAAGCATAGGTTATTCATAGGCTAAGCCGTCTAATAATCATCATCATCGTATCACGACCAGTTTAATTTTAATATGCCGTATGCTTATTTACCACCTCCGTAGTTCATATGAATTATCATAATTACATTCATAAGCATAGGTCATTCATAGGCTAAACCGTCTGATAATCATCATCATCGTATCACGACCAGTTTAATTTTAATATGCCGTATGCTTATTTACCACCTCCGTAGTTCATATGAATTATCATAATTACATTCATAAGCATAGGTCATTCATAGGCTAAACCGTCTGATAATCATCATCATCGTATCACGACTAGTTAATGTTAATAGGCCGTACGCTTATTTACCACCTCCGTGGACCATGCAAAACAATTGTAATTATATTCATAAGCATAGGTCGTTCATAGGCATTAGGCTAAGACGTCTTCACATCATCATCATTGTAATACGTCTATTTAATTTTAATAGGCCATATGCTTATTTACCACCTCCGTAGTTCATATGAATTATCAAAATTACATTCATAAGCATAGGTCATTCATAGGCTAAACCGTCTAATAATCATCATCATCGTATCACAATTAGTTAATTTTAACAGGCCGTACGCTTGTTTACCTCCGTGGACCATGCAAAACAATTGTATTATATTCATAAGCATAGGTCGTTCATAGGCTAAGACGACTACTCATCATCATCATCGTAAGACGTCTGTTTAATTTTAATAGGCCATTTGCTTATTTACCACCTCCGTAGTTCATACGATTTTATCATAATAACACCCACAGTTGTGTGTCGCTCATAGGCTACAATGACCATCTACCATCATCATCAATATCATCATAATCTATTTAGTAATCATGGTAGGTTGTATACCTAACCAAATTGCTATAGCTCACCCGAACCAATTATGGTTACCTACGTCATAAACATAAGGCGTTCATAGGCTGCTGCAACGGATCATCATCAATTAGACCGCGTCATCAACTGTGTAATGAATCAGCATTTCTATTTTTAGAAAAGAAAAAAAAAACCTCCCATTCGAAGAGCTCTATCGGGCGTTCGAGTCATAAGCAGGGGTTCGAAACCTTTTTCAATTCAGTACTCGATTTTATCGTGCACAGATGTTACAAATAGTGGACGATTCAAAATTTTAAGTAAAATTAATGTGGTATCACATTAAATTTACCATTCGTTAAATTTTACAATTACTAGACTTACGAAATAGTAAGAGAGTGTACGATTCGGTTTAGAAAATTTAACAAGTACCTATAGTCTTGTATAGTGAGTAAGGTTATGCGCATACATTACAATAATAAACGAGTAGTACCTAGGCTAATATTGATTGGTTCGGATTTAATTCCGATTTCAGCTATGGAGATTTTGATGGAATTCAGGAGATGAGATATATCCACACAATGAAAAGGATAATAGTAAGGGTGAATCTTGTAGGTAGTTTAACAAATATATGTTCTCAGTGTTTTTCACTCGTGATGCCGAGCTAAGCACGGTCTCCACATTTACTTATAAGATTAAAATCAGGCAATGATCGCCCATATAAATAAGTAACTTTATGATAGAATAACGGCAATCTTAAAATATTGTGAACCGAGGATTGCGAATTTATGATTCGGATAACTTTGTGGTTCTAATATATACTCATATTTCAACTTTCCATTCAATTTACCTGTTAGTAATATAAAAATAATAAACATCATGTTAGGATACTGACAGTGATATAGCATTGTGAACCAAAGGTTGTCGATTTCTCCTTCAGGGAAACATTGTGTTTCATTACATTCATATTTGAATTTCTCATTCAATCTAGGGTCTGATGATTTGTTTTTCAGAATAAATTGGTTCACAATATTGATATATTTTCTGTTAAATAACAGTAGGATAAAGTAGCCAGTTAAGTATTGCAGCGAAGGTGCGTGCGCCATTAGGTAGAACTACCCGTATTTGACGGATTTATTCTATTCGAGCGTTGCCGGTTGCTAGTAGAAATACCCTCTTCGTTTTAGTTTTATATGAATGAAATTTATCTCGAGATCTTTCTATGCGCAATAATTATTGCCATTAATCAATGTCGGACGAGGTGGAGAAATGGTCTTATGATAGTACGCTGAAGTGCGAGAAAATTCTCGTGCATTCATAGCCAAATTAGATGTTTTGCCTGTAGAAAGATTTTGAAGTTAAGGTAATACATCAAGTTCAATGTTTAATACTTAAGAATTCATTTATTGCTTAAAAGGTTAGATTTGTCATGATCTGGGTAGGCTGTGTAGCAGATTGTTCTATTTGTTCAACGTAGTTTAAACACGAATAATGGATATTAACCTTTTGAACGCCAGCGGCGTGCGGTGCGATGACACCGACATGCGTTTCTGTACGGTTCAACGTCGTGTTTGACATTTCGATGCCATGGCGTGCGATTGCCAGATTTTATATTTGACAGAGCGTTGAAAAGGTTAAAGATGGGAACATAAAATTTCACGTATAGTGTAATCATAAGAGCCAGTTAACTGTTAGTTACTACTCAATGAGCGAATTGTTAGCGAGTTGGGATTATTTTATTTATACATTCTTATAACAAATTCGACAATCAGCGGCCCTATGTAAGCCGCGATTTCACTCGGAAAAACTATTTATTTGCTTTTAATAGGGGTGAAGTTTCGTGAATAATTCTATGATATCATCATCATTCAAGTGTTCAATACTTGCTTATAATAGGAATAATTTAGGTAAATTAGTTACTGCGTCTGCCCTTCGACGTCCACAAATCAATACGAATATTTATTCATTGCTGACTTAGATCAAATAGGAGCATTGTATAATTTGACACAAACATTGTTTGGCTTATCCAAGGGGGCGTGAAGAGGGTTTAGATGAACTTCAGGATTATAACTTTGATAGAAATAATTAGGAAATATTCATTTTATTGTAGCAAGTCGTGTAATCTTGAATATCAGAATGATTGCAGCGCCTGGGATTTATGTTTAAAGATGCTGAGCCACAGCATAGCGGTAATTCTAGCTGTAAGCATATATAGCAACGGGTTTTGGTTCAAGATCATTTAAAGGATGATACTTTATAAGAAATATCTGGAATTAGGATAAATCAGACTTTGTTCTAAATAGTTCATGGTTGGGAAATAAGGAGATGGCCAAATGAACTTTAATTTAATACAAACAACATAATATTAGGAATGGAATATACACCTTTAAACAGTCAATAAATTCATTAGACAAGAAACAAAAGTAAGGTAAAGACATCATTCTTAAAACTTTTATATCGCTCAATAGTTCTCTTATGCTAGTTGCTCGTATAGACGGTAGGTAGTTTGACATGTTCAGCCTTGTAGTCGGGTCGTTAGGAACAAGCAGGCGGTTTTATTGGTGTCCAACAGCCGAATTTCCATAAGCTGTAATACAAAATAATATAGGATTATTTTCTTAGATTAGCTCGTATGGCAGGCACACAGGTAATTGAAAGTAATCAAAATTATAAGTTTTTCTCTGAGTCAGAATGATTGAAATGACTTTGGTCCTAAATTTCATTTATGGTACAAACTTTTGTTGCCGACTGTACCTTTTCTCACAATCATAAATTACTGGTTGAGTTGGTTCAAGTGAGCCCAAACACGATGGGTTTATTTTGTGTGGTTTGAGAGTTGCTGTGACCGCCTCCCGTCTCCATCATCAGATCAGTTTTTCTCATAGTAATATTGCGTTGTCATTCGATTTATACATGCATGCAAAATTTCAACTCAATCGGCAACCAGGAAGTGGATAAAATTTATCTTGCAATATTTGATTACAGACGGACAATGGGATGGGTAAAACTAAATAAAAACTTGTGAAATTCACATCATCATGATGGTTCATGAGAATGGGCAAGTCTAGCTTCAATATCATTCTAGAATAAAATAAACATACTGATTACTTACTTGGAGACTCAAATTTGGAAATGGCTGATGCACTTTTCTTCAGTTTAGATTAAAACATGTATACCAATTGCATAGAATGTTCTAGTAGTTGTCATTTCTTCTCATTATTCAAGTAGGTCTGAAAAAAATTGAACAAAGGATATTTAATTATGGTAGGAATGGGTAATTGTTGAGAACTAAGAAAATTTTATGTGGCCAGACGGAGTGATAACAAGAATTGAACAATTTTATCAAGGGGGGAATTCACACAATAGTGGCGTTGTATTTTGAGCTTACATGATATAATTTAACACTGAGAATGTTTCATTAGTTTAGCGGGATCTTTGAGAATTCTTTATAACATATGATTACATGAAGATGTGTTGTAGACAAACAATATTGATTTGAGAGGGTAATTATTATTGAAATTAGCATTGTCGCGTCATGTATCACTACATACGTATACACGTACAATAATTTAATAATATAAACTCACCGATTTTTGATGGTGATGCGTTTGAATCAGTGATTCATGAAGGTGGGAAACTGTCCCCTAGGGCGACTGTGCTGTCTTGCATAGGATAGGAAAATGCACACTTGGTTGCTTTTCAGAAAGTGCACTGTCGACTCTGGTGGATACCAAAATGTATGTAACGGTGGAGTCACTTCATTTCGGCTATTTGCCATCGAGCAGTTTCATCACAAATGTCGTCACAATTCACAATAAAAGCTAATGTTAGGAACAATATTCAAATAACGTGGGGCTGAATTAAAATAAATTGTGTTCTTTAGTCTGTAAACAAACTTTGAAATAACCCAAATTAAGGTTAGATGTTAACATTGACAGCCAGCCAGAACATAGAGTAGCGCGAGAGAAAAAAAAAAGTAGTGTTGATATTGTAGGCTCTCTACACAGTTAATGTCGTGATGCGTAGTGGTGTCAATATTATCGCGCTTTGTATTTTGCTTCAGTTTCGATTGTAATCATGATTCGAGTGTATCACAAGATGGTAGTGACAGTGTAAAAGGTCTCATTAATATTATGACTATCCTGGGTTGTCCACATTTATAGACGGCGTTCAGATTTGGTTGAGTTTCGCTTCAATATTCATCACTATTGATGCGTAACGCGATCATGTAAAGGGCCTTATTGAAAGAAAAAACCAATTTACACCTAATAATGAATGATTTGAGTCACGTTATTAATTGTACACATAAAGGTATTATTTGATTTTAAAGAAATTATTTAAAATTTTGCGGAGAAAAATGAACGTTTTGAGTGACTGCGATAGTAGTGACCTCTCGTAGCTATTGGGACGATTTGGGTCAATGATTGAATATTGAAGTTGAGTAAGCTTATGGGGTGAGAAGTTTGGTTATACATCAGTAGATGTCACTGGTAATTATTTGAACAATAATTTCCTCTATGGTTTGAATAATTTGGGAGGATATGGAACAAAATTCTATTTATAAAAGGTTTAATAGGACAAGAGTGCTTAGGGATTTAACTTAATATGGATTATCCAATACTCAGATAAAATTGAGATCTTGCATACTAGAAATGACATCAAAGATATTGAGGTTTTACTACTTTTCAAGCCACTAGTGGTACTTACTCATTTTTGCAACTGGATGAGTTGGCTTAACTTCATACAAGCTATGGGTGGAAAAGGAATTTTAGCATTAGATAGCTAGAATGAGTGAATGAAGAAAGATGGTCTAGTAAAAGCTTTAGGTTAATCATTCAATGGTCATAAATATTTTATAACAGAACTTTGGTAATTGATCTAGCTATAGATATATGCAACATCAAACATAATTTTAAGATGGACCAGAAGGAAGTAAGATTAATAGGTATTTCCATCATAACAAAGGAAGATTCATAAGCCAGGATCAATTTCCACTATTTATTAGTGCTTGTTCAGTTCAGGCCATACAAGGTGCAATGCAGAAGGGTTGGGTTTATTGGGTACTATTTCAAACACCGTGAACAATAAAAGTTTAATGAAAATACAGCATAAGCAGTCCAGTTCATAAAGTTCAAAACAAAAAAAAAACAGGGAAAAAAAAAAAAAAAAAACACAACTCACATTTTTGGTTACTAATTATACAGTGGTTTGGGTTAGGTTGATATTAATTATGAGAATATGGGCTTTGCCGGAAAGCAGGAGTACACATAGGAGTAAGCGGGCTTATTTGGTGTGATGTTGTTCAGGCTTCCGGGATCTTGTTAATTTTGCTTTTCATTCTTTCTGTAACATAAAATAGATATGATAAGTTAGCTGAATAAGTGTATATAATAAAGGATATAGCTAGTAATATTATATATTTTATGATTAACATGCCTACAGAAGGAACAAAATTTATTTTCGAACAATAGTTTGGAGAAAGATCTAATAATTATTTTAAATAGAGAAGTGAATTGAGGTTTAATAAGACTATATAGAATTTAATTTTACATTTTTCATAGTAAGATGGGGACTCAAGTATCTATGTACAGATAATAAGTGATATTGGGGTAAATTGGCCCGGAGACACTTTTCATTGTTCAAGAAATGCATAAAATATGACCATTTGCTGGGTGTTGATAATAATAATTATGCTAAATGGGGAATGAAAGGGAAAAGATTTAATATCTGGGACTTCATTTGACAAAATTATAGATATTTAGAACCAAAATAGGCAATACTCACTGTTTAGTGGATAATACTCGCTGAGTGTTGTAGTTTTCTCTTCAAATATTGTTTTCTTTGGAACAAATCCAATTCCCAATTAGTTTCACTGTAATGAAGGTTATGATTATTAGTTTAGGACAGTGTGTACAATGGATTTTTATGTATCGAGTTCATTAATTAGCATGATTTTGTAGTGGAGACTACACAGCTTCTATTTTCATTTGAATAGAATAAGAAGTGATCCAGAGTCATTTATGGGGTCGACCTAGACCTAGGAGATGTGTTCATGAGTAAAATCATTGGAAACTTACACAGATTATTTCAGTATGGAGATATTCGAGGGTGGGTCGTTGAAGTTGTAGCATCACTTTCATAGATCAACAAAAGACTTCATTTAGTGCCATAATTGCTTGAGTTTTCGCAGAAGTGTAGATGGATTTCGTCATATTTAGGAAATGTTACTCGGAAAAGGCAAAATATAAAAGGGAATTAGATTATTATGGCATGTTAGTCTTGTAGGCAGCTCTGATCACAGCTCCACTCGGGCAGTACTTGCATTTACAGCAAAGTACAGATTAGCGCGACTTGACTATTATAATTATTAAAGCTTTATCTTGGGGCACGCCCATGTTACGTAAACAAAAGTCTTTAAAGTATTTGCGAACAAATAATTCTTATGGATTAATGACATATAGGAGCGAGGAGAATCATTACTCACCTGCAGTATTTCCGTTTGTGTTTCACTTATTCGATCACAGATTGTTTGCATTTCCATTACATGACAAGAAAGTAGGCATTACGAAGGTTTTGATAAATGTTTATTAACAATTTCGAGTTAAATTTTCCAATTGCGTCGTTCGTTTCGACGGCATTCATTGACGTTGACAGTGACACTGACATGACAGTAAGACGTCTTGGTTGACAGTTGGCAGTAACACCGCATTTACACAGTCGTGTTTGTCATTCACCTCGCGATTCACGCTTACACATTCGCGGCATAATAAAAATAAAGGAACAATTTTTAAATAGTTTTGCGAATAATTGGAGAAGAATAAATATTTACTAGTTGCGACTTGTGATATTAAGGTATCATGGAAAAACAGTGCGTCATGTTTTGTACTAAAAGGGTAAATAAAATTTGTAAGTTCAAATTGGATCCTAAAATGCTATAATATGGGGAAACGTTTACAGAAATGTGTCCGGATTGCACATAGGAAGGCGTTGACGATAAGTTCATTATGAACGGAACGTTAGTGGAGTAAAATATAGGAGGGCCGATAGAAGGAGAGAGGTATAGTTGTTGACCTTTTATGGGATTAAACATTGTGTAAAATAGTTTGATTTGATAGGTAACTATTTTATTTACGTATAAATTCAAAAGATATACATAAATTATCAAGGGGTGACGACTTATTTTTCGGTTCCAGTCAGCGGATATTTGAGCGCGAAATGTAAAAGAGGTTTAAAGATATAGACAATGGAATGACAAGTGACAATCATTTAGTTTTAGTTGGGTTTTCGCTCGCGAATCAAAGTAAACAAACATATCTAGTTTGGCAAATAATTAGCGGGAATAGTGAATTTAAGGGCGGTGGGGTTGTTTAAAGTGCATTTAAAATCAAGTGAAGTGTGTCAGTGAGGTGATTTAATGTGCAACGCAGGAAGTAACGGAGTAGATTAGTTGGAGTCTGAAGTGTGAATTGGAGGTTATAAGGTATTATTATTATTAATATTATTTCATTTTGATAAGAACAGTGATCTAGACTTGCGGGTAAATAATTTAGCTTAATTGGATGGGTGCATTGTAAGTGTCGAGGTTAGTTTTCATAGCGGTAAACGACGGGGTTAGGTATGAATAGATTAGATTTATTTCATGATATAAATTGCTATACAAATGTTCCTATGTCAAAATCGTAAGGATTTGCGTCACAATTGTCGAACACATATACAAGTAATAATTCAAATTTTCAAATACAAACAAACAAATTATCTTTTCGTATCTTCCAGTGACTACTGTGATAGTCAAAATTTTAATTAAAATCGAAAATAAACAATATTGATATATTCAAACGTCAAACAATTCTTATTAACCTACGATAAAAGGAACAGGGATAGTGTAAAAAAAAAAATATCGAAAATAAATAAAGTGATGATTAATTAAGTTCAAGTAAATGTCAATTCCATAAATTCCTTTGTCGAAAATATTGGTGTATCCAATAAAAGGTTTAAGCGCAGTGAAGTGTCAGGTGAATTTTATAAAATTGCGAGTTTAAAGAACTAAGGATTTTTATTAGTTTAATTTCAAGTTTCGGGGGAATTAACGTTACATGCGGATAGGGTCGTGGGAAATAATTAAAATTCGAGAGGGAAATATTATATGCGAACGGGGTTGTATTCCACTTGTTTTTACTTACAATATATATATATATATATATATATATATGCTTGTATTTATTTACTTCGGTATATCCGCGATTGTAAAGGTTGGAGTTATAGCTAGGAATAGTATGCAGAGAAGCAAGGGGAGATCGGGGGTGTTTTGGTGGGAAATTTTTAAATTTTGTTTTACAAAGGTATAGGAGGGATTGTATACTTATGATATTATTTTCTCAGTGAGGTATATTATTAATGGTTCAAGTAACTTGTTGCAGGGAATAAAGATATATGACTTGGCAAGAGCAACTTTTATGTTGTGGTTTGTATCTAAGAGATTCCATTTGTCTGGTAGCGACTGGGCGTTAAGGATTAGGGTCAAAGAATGATTGGTATGTATTGGCATGAGATGGAGTGTGGGTCGGCATAAGTGGGTTGAGTGTTAGATAGCCAATGAATGTGGTGCGAGTGTTATGAATGAGTCGCTTCCAGTCGGATGGGACCTACGGTACAACCTAGATCTATTGATAATTGGTTCCTTCAACCAAAATACAATATATGAGGTCACAGTTATAGATGCTAGGTTAAAGCCAAGGTTTGGCGAGGTCCTTAAGAGACTGACTGTGACGAGCATCAGACTGTACATGGTGTGTTAGGATTTACACAACTCAATTTGTGCGGGATGATCGATACATGTGATGTTAAACATATATTGTCAACAGCTATGATTGCTATTATACATATAACACAATTTTAATAGCACTTCATACATTTATGATTGGTGGTTTTAACAGGTGGAAATAACGTATATTGTCAACAGCTATGATTGCTATTATACATACAACACAATACTAATAGCATTTCATAAATTTATGGTTCATGTTTTAATAGGAGGAAAGGGGCACAGAATAATGGTTGAGTGGGAGAATTATAAGTACTATTATACATATAACACAACTCTAATAGTACTTCATACAAAATGAGGGAGTTGGGGAGATTTCAAGTGGGATTTTAAGTTATTTTCTTTTCATTAAAGCAAACGTCAACAAATGGCCATGTAAATTGCCTCTGTTGGGGTTTCCAATTTCTAGTCTATCATTCCGTTCAAAGTGAGACACACTCCGAAGGGTTGGTCTGCAGTGTCTGGGCGGCGGGATTGGATCTGGCTTCAATTCTGGTTTATGAACGCTTCGGTACTTCTACCAAACACTTTTCTGGATTGTCTGAGTAGACTATGTGGGGTTCAGTTATGGGGAGGACAATGTTTCCCAGAAAACGCCTGTCGAACAATGTGACTCTAGTTTTTGGGCTGAAGACCCCTAGTCTGGACGGTAGGTCCTATCGGAGTCACGCCCGGTATCTCTAACGAAACAGAAAACCTGAGGAAAAAGTTGTCATGGATTATTGTTGAGGTATAATGATTCAATCTCTGTTGCCTGGGTGCCAAAATCTATCGCCTTTGGTTTAAATATTCACCACACTAAAACCACTCTCCTGGAGGAATTGACATATCAATGGGTCGAAACTTTTCAAGTCTTTAGTTAATGGTATAATGTTTGTTAAAATTTTTTTTTGGTAACTCCGTTAGATGAAGGGTTGGGAGATGACTTCTACAGACGATATCTTAGAGATCTCATCTTTCAAATTCATCTGGGGGTAGACTGTCACGTGACGCAGGTACCTGTCTGCCACGTTCAATACTAAAGTAATTTCGATTAAAGTTTCGACTAAGCTTATCACTGAAGCTTAAAGTAAAGTTGGTATTACGTGTAAGTTAGGTTGGAAAACACTAATGAAAATATACCTAGCTGTAACTCTAACCGTTAAAAGCTTAATTCTCGACCTTATTACTATGAGACAGGGACGGGTATGAAGATAATGTGTCGGCCACGCTTGGGGAGATATTGTAAAATCTTAAAGACTATCTGGGTTTTATGCTTGCCTAGTAACTAGACGGCTAAAACAGCGAGTAAATCCTCAGAGCTGACGTAGGTATTGTAGCGAACAAACTTCAACCTTATTATCAATGGAGATCGTCATCGTTAGGTGGTGCGAGTGAGCGGAACAGAAGATACGCATCTCTTTCTCTTAATCATAATGGCGTCGGTACGCGGACTAATGCAAGCGCACAACTACATACAAGTAAATATTATTCACTATTGAAAGACAAAGACAACGTGCGAGGACAATACACCAAATGACTATCGACCTTATGAGTAGCGACGAAGGGTAGGAAGCCGCAGATTATACGTCGCTCGACACTAAAATATTAATTGTCAAAGGCTTCTCACGGTTATGCGTCCCTGGTACGTTGATGTCCCAAACCACGATATAATGGCAGGCGGGTCAAGAACGCTGGTTTATACAAGGATTTATACTGCAAGGGATAGTGATAATGTATGCATAGTTCAAAATATGTTGGGCGTTTGAGTGCATACGGTCTCTCTGAACGAGCGAAGTGGCCGAAAACTCCGGAAATCCCGACTATCTCAAGTATCGGGTATTGTCGACTTAGTGCCTATGGGGCTTAAGTCGTCATTCTCCTAACAATACACATTCAACTGGTTTCACCCACACAATGAAAAACGCCGGGTTAACCAGGAGTCTCACAACACGCGAGTTTCGCAAGTGACGCGGAAATAGGCTTTATCGTCAAAGAGAACCATAGGCATAGTATCGAAAGTTGTGCGAGTGTCTCACGTCTCGCGTATTACGCACATTTAGGGTATATAAACAAGTAACGAGGCGGGGAGCGGATTCATTCTATTCTCATCGTTGGCTGTTGACGGACGCTGGTTTTTGGGCATACACCTTTCCGGTGAGGTTTAATTTTTGTTGGGCCGGGATCTTGACGCCACGCCGTAGTGCGCGGTTGGGCAGATAGATTCTGGCCTATGGGAATATTTTAGTTTGTTTTATTCCGTGGGGAAATTGACGCGTTTGTGTGGCCGAGGTTTCGTCGCTAAGCTAATGCATAGCCGGGAATCCCACGCTACTACTGTTAATGTGTTACGTTTTCTTTGGTTTAATATCAAGTTGTTCTATTATAATTTAAGCCAGCTAGTCAACTGGGCGACAGTTGCCCAACAAGTTGGACAGTAGCCTAGCGGTGGTAAACGCTGTGCAGCTTGGAGCTATGTTAGTTCCGGGTCTGTGGGTGGCTCGGCGTTACTTCTTTACCAACATAAGTAACGAACTATCCCACACGTCTTCTCGGTGTCCAGCTGACGATCTGAAGCATGGCTGGCACGATTGAAGGCTCAGCACAGGAGGTTACTCCGCTTGCGGAAGTCGTCAGTATCCGGGGAGACGGTCTTGTTAAATATATTTATATATCCTATTTATATACACAATAGGGCGACCTATTCACCGCTTCCTAGCCTGCGGGCGCGGTGGGGGGGGGTCAATTACACGGCCATAGTGTTTTATTATCAGGTCTGCCGCCTGAACTCAGCAGTGTAGAGTAGGGACTTCACATCCTTATTCGCAACTAAAACCAGATTCTGGGATTAGTTGCGAATAATGCAGAGTAGGGCTGAGAAGGGGTAGTGTTAGGTTAAATTCATACACATGGATAATATTAGGCATCTAGGATGGGTAATATTTCTGTAAGTGAAGTGCTTTATTTCCAGGATCACAGTAGGGATTCTTTTAGTGTTTGTAGTGTTCCAGTCGCGGAATATTTAGAGCACCGATGGCAGAGAACGAAGTGTCTTCAGTATACGTGTGTAAAAGTGTTAAGTGAATAGTGAGATAAGTGGATTCTTAAGCCGCTAGTCGTTAGGGATTTAGCATAGGCCTGATAGGGACCTAGTTACGGTGAGGCTGAGAATGCCGATCCTAGTGTGGTATATTTAAAGTGATCAGTGTACGTTGTGAATAGGAGGTGGGCATATACCCAGAGTATTGGGCCATGCCTACTAGGGACTGATGTCTAGCAGAGCCGTACATCAGACGTTTTCCACAATGGGTAGCTGAACGCTCATGACGTGGTTAACTCGTTTTCTAATAAGGGGAATTCGGTGGGCTACGTGTTACGGTTCGGCATTTTTGGCTTCAACGGGAGCTAGGCATGCTAGTGATAGGGCTTAGAGCCGCTAGGAGCAATAGGGTTAATAAGGCATCAGCGCCTTCAGTGGTAGTGTAGACTAGAGATGCCCGCGAGCATCTGAGTGGCCGAGCAAAACAGCTTACCCTGTTTTGCGAAGCTAGATTAATTAGATCGTTGTAGAATATGACCATACCCCACCCTCTTGGGCTTGCTGACAGTGACAGTAGCTAAAATGGCACGTCACAACATATATATATGACCAAGGATAACTTTAGCTAGAATAGGGTAGTCAGAGTGTAGTGCTTAGACTAGCAGGTATCCTTGGCTTAGGAATTTCAAAGTGCTGTGGTGGGAGATTTGCCCTCCTTCGACAACACGCCCCGTCAGCAGGTACCAAAAAGCGGTCTTATCAGGAATGGTCGGGGTTAAATTAATAAAACAAATATAAAACCATATTTCCAAGCGCTAGGGCCGATAGGAACAGCTAAGAGAGAAGTCGGTTAGTTGAGCTACGTAACGCTCTAAGTTTCGCACTATTATGACCATTACAACGACTAGTACAGGCAGAGTAATCTCTAGGCTCCTCTCAAATAGGCTAGTCCTAAGTAAAACCCTATTAGAATTAGTTTCAAGCGTGTAGTTTAATGATACAAGCTGCTAGCGCAGCCCAATCTTAGTTACGTAGCGTTTAAGTCAACTGAGAAGTGATGTGTGTAAGTATAGATTAGGTCGCGAATATTAGTAGAGATGAAGAGTCCAACGATCCTACCAGCTTCACATTAAAGTTCAGGGGTTGCTTACGGTTCACAACACTAATAGGGTTCTACCATAGACGATCACAAGGCCAAATCACTTTCATAAAGCTCGTTTTTCTCAAAGCGACTTCAGTAAAGTTTAGTAAGTTTTCACGGGGTGCGGTAGCTTAGTGGGGCTTTTAGCAGAGGGGGTTAATATTGAGAGGGGCGTACGTTACAACAGTAATAAATTAATGTCATAATTCATAATACACAAGTGAAATTTGGTAATATCTTTAAGAATAAAGTTTCTTTTATCCGAATAACTGAGAATTTAGGCAGGCCGCCTGGCCTATTGGTGAATGCCTATTCACGCTAAGAAACTGATGTTGGTGTTTTAATAAAACTACTAAATAACTTCAGAGATAAAATACACTAAAATTTAAATGTGTCGAATAAAAATACACCCTTGGACGGACACTGCAATTAGAGATCAATCTTGATTCAATTATATTACATGTACTGTTTATAGCCAAATTTAACAAAGGTTCTTACATTACCGTGATACCATTGTTATTAATGTAAGATATCATTAAGCAATATTTTATAAGGTAAGGAACTGGAAATGAAAACCTTATTTATTTTTATAAGATGATCTATTACTGTTGTGTGTGTTGTGTGTTTCTCATTTCATTATTATTTTGTTCAACCACGAGCGCATCCCAATACCAATTTCTGAACGAGCGCTGTCACTGCTATCATTGGCCGCGATACCCTATCAAAAAATAACCGATCTTTATGAAAAATCCTTCTGAAAGTGTTACTTATAGATTCGATGTTACGATAACTAAAAGCGAAAGATAATGAGAAAACCTACATACAAGTTTATTGGGTGGAATTAGGATATGAAACGAAGTACCATCGAAGACGATAGTTATGATTTATATACCAATCTATTGGAACACATAAAAGATGTGATTTTAAAGGTCAACTTCAATAGAATATATAGTATTGTATTCAACAAAGGTCACCTGAAAGTGCTGGAACTTTTTGATGAGTGAGTGAGTGAGTCAATCTGTCAATCAGTGTAAAAAAAGTTATTTTCGACGTCAAAATCTCGTGAACAGTAGAAGGTTTTTTCTATTGAAATTCAGGATTTGATAATTATATAAATGATGGTCTTACAAGACTGATCTATCTTCTTCTTAGTCGTGATATTATATGTTATCTTCTTCGTGATATCTTCTTCTTATGACTAATGATCGTGGTTGGTAATTTTCGTTTGAGCACGAATTTGCTTCTTTAGAGATTGTGAACAGTCGTGTTCATTTATCTGATTATTTGTAAAATGGAGTGACTTTTAGAATGTAAGACCTTAATTGATATGTACATGATTTCGCAATTAAATAAATGAAAAAAAAAAAACAAAAACGGGGTGTACGTAAAGTATTAGATCTAACTGTATTTTGGGAAGTGTAAAAATGGCAAGTGTAACTAAGGTAAGTTTCAAACTTCTCGTAATCGACGAGTTGGTATGATTTGTTTTTGTTTCTCATAAGTTTATCGATGGAAATCAAATCTAGACATAACCAGCCAAATCCGGTGAAGCATTTGATTCGCCATTTCGCATGTGTGTGATTACATATATCATTGCACTCCTATATATAGTAAAAGTAGGTCACTTGCAATAACTTTCTGCAAGGAGGTTATCATGCAGAAGGAGGCAGCGGAGCGGGCGCGTGAAGACGATCCTCTCGCAAACCCACTCCGAAGACGACGAGGTGGAGGTAGGAGGCGACTATACGCTCATCTTCTCCCTCCATCGTAGTGAGCCACTGGTAGGGACTGGGGGCCCCTACCATTGTACACCTATGTGGCTCAACGGTGGGAAGGTGCTGCCTCTAACCTAGCGCACTCAATGGCAGCAACCTTCTAGGGCCTGAGCTCGCGTCGATGCGGGCATATGCCGAGACATCAGCGGTGGCATGCGCAAGCGAATCCCGCGGTGTCTCCCTAAAAAAAAGGTCACTTGCAATAAGATAAAGGCAGTCACGAGCTCATCATGCATGTTTACCTTCTGACAATGCGATGACAGATACCCACTCAGATCATTTTGCTTCTAACTTAAGTTCATAATAATTGCCATCAAGATACATAGTTATGTTATGAGGAATATGTTAAAATGCAGGGCAGTTGCGTAATTTTCCAACGTGCGTAGAAGTGGCAGTTGTATAAAAATAAAGCAATTCGTTGAACTTGAAATTTAACTTGACGTTCGGGGATTATGACATATCTATAGTAATTTTTCAAAGGTTTTACTTTTAACTCTCACTAACTAACTAGGCTGGCACGTCGGCCCAAAATGAGTCTTGGCTTCTAAACTCTCCCTCAAAAAAAAGTAAGGTGACGTAATTACAGCACAGTCGGATCTCAAGATACTTAAGTATAGTCTCGAAAACATGGATGATACATAGTTACATAACATATATCGTTCAAATTTATTTGCATTTGATCTAATGTCTCAACTTAAATTTAAATGAAACCCATCCAACATTTCCACCGTCCAGGAGTGTCGAATAAAAGGTGGGTATAGCAAATTGCTTTACAAGACAGTGTCGTCGGGCGATCTCCGCAAAAGCCTGCAAATCGCATTACGGCCAGCTTACTCCGGAACTAATGGAAATACCCATTTGTTCCGTTGTCCGATCTTAATGAAAAGGATATCGGTCAATTCTGCTGAAGTTTAAACCACCCTTTAAAATCGGATTAAAGTACGGCGAAGCCTTGTTTGGCTTAGACGTCGACTCGTCTTGAGTGGAAGTCTCCTGTAAAACTATTTGTCTTTCGAGTTAAGTGTGGAAACAATGAGGTGCTTTGTACTGCAGTGCAGTCGAATTTTTGGCTTTGAGAAGAAGACGTATAAGTCGATTCACAAGAGCTGGCGCGGAATGTCTATGAAATTATTGACAGTTTCATACATTTTCCGCGCCAGCTCTTGTGAATCGACCTATACTTACATACAACAAGAGCTATGCGCTTTTATTTTTAACCGACTTCAAGATTTCAAAAGAGGAGGTTATCAATTGGGTTGTATGGTTTTTTTTAGTTTTTTTTTTAATGTTTGTTACTCCATAACTCCGTCATTTCTTAACCGATTTGGAAAATACTTTTTTTGATTGTAAGTATATATATACAAGTTGGTTCCCTTTTTGTCAAAACGCAGTTCTGATGATGGGATCCATGAGGAATTGAGGGAACTCCTCAAATATTTAAGGCAAACATATAGTGATTTTTGTGTTTTTATCAACAAGTCAAGCATTTGCATTCAAAACTGTGACATTGGATGAAGTGGAACTGCTGATGATGATCAGAACAGAACTCTTCAACGACGAAAAGTTCACGTTTGGTGATTTGTCCTCCTAGCTGTGTTTGTTAAGCAAGTTCTATTTTCACGATTGATTTTTGTCATGCTCGAGTTCTGATGATGGGATCCATTAGGAATCGAGGGAACTCCTCAAATGTGAAAGGCACACAAATAGTGATTTTAGTATTTTCATGAACTAATCAAGCATTTTCATTCATAAAAGTGACATTTGATGAAGTGGAACTGCTGATGATGATCAAAACGGAAATCTTCACGTTTGGCGATTTGTTCTCTTTGTTTTGTTTGTCAAGCAAGCAAGGTTTTTCCATGATTCCATGAGGAATTGAGGGTACTTAGTCTTCTACCATTATAAACATACTTATAGGCATTTTTATTTTATTGTATGGAATCTAAAAGTGCACCATCTAAGAATAATAATCTTTCACCGGCCTCCCCCATTGAAGTCGGTTTTTTTTTCTTAAAAATTATGTTTCAACTAATGCTGAGTGCGAAGTTTGCGTTTTATTCTTAGTAGATACTGGATAACCAAGTTACTATTCTTTTATATAATAGGTGTAGTTCCCCTTCTCTTTTCCTGAAAAAGGATTCAGTCCAATAGGTATAGTAAAAAGTTTACATCTGTTTCGCTGTCTTAATAATAATAGTGTACCTGTCCGCCCCGGCTCCGCACGGTTGTACTAAAGAAGAGAGACCACAACTACTAATGTAAACATTAACATTAAAAATTAGAAATTATAATGAAGCGGGATACGCGGTCTCAGTACGTGGTTCTTCATCATGAGCGCTCGCGATGCCGACACGTTTAGCGGCAGATAAGTATTTTCAGTTTCAGATTATTTCGTTAATAACTTGTATAATTTAAAGGAAGTAAAGTTATGGTTATAACACTTCTATTGTTTTAAATTCTAATATGAGATCAAATTTTGGTTTTAACTGCTTGTATTAAAAAAAAGTTCGTAAATATTGGTAAAAAATATTATCAGTCTTATTACTTTAATAGGTACCCAAATTGGCGAGCTACCAAAAATTGCTTCGTTTGGCACGTGAGCTAAATAAGGAAAGCGTACAATTTTAACTGCAGGTTTCAATTTAATCAAAGATATATTGGATAAAAAAGAAGTTGATCGAAAAATAATTTATACTTTCGCAGTGTCGATATTTTTAAGCAGTTCACTAGATAAATTAAGAGTATACGTAAGTTTGCCATCACTGTGAAAATAATAAGATGTAAAAGCTCAAATACGTAAATAAATTTGAAAATTTTGTTTGCTCCTTTATGTTTTTTTTTTGTGAACAATACAATCATTAAAATTGATTTGATTAATGTGTTGCTTACAAAAAGTATTAATATTAATATAAACTGTATAAATGTGTACATAATTAGGTACACAGTTATACTGCAGACTTTGCGACCGAACATCTAAATCCAAATTAGGTTTGGGAGCCATATACGTATTCATCAGAGAAAGTTGTTAGGGTCGCAGTCGTCGGATACGACAAAGAAGAATATATACACCGTGGGCCTTGTAATCTGAAAGATTTAAACCAACGATTCTAAAGCCTAATTAGAGTATATAATGTGGTTTAACATATAGTCCAAAAACCTATGATTGAAGAGATATTAACCACAAAACCCTGTAGTACAAGAAATTATCCATTAAAAGAAACCATACTTTTGTAACAGCAGTTCTATTATAACGTGAACCTTTAATCAAAATACGTGTAATTGGTTATCCAATTACACCTATTCACGACTGTTAATACATCTATGAATACACATTAATAGTTATTTCCGTTGATTGACTCTGGACGGATTTATCTTGAGTCGCACGAGCGAGGCGTACTCGTATTTATCTTATAAGCAGTCATTTAATATCTTCGCTCGAGTTAGTAAGGTACAATCAATCACTTTCAATTGCGGGCTACGTTAGATCCCTGTTATGCCTCTGTATAGTAAAAGGCAATCAATAAGAGCTTACTTAACTAATGCTCAAATATATCACAGATCTGCAGGCTCATTGCGTAACATTTCTATCAAGCGTTTGAAAAAATTAACCGTCACTTGCAAGTGCAATATAAATAGAGATATTAGCAAAGCAGTCTACGATATTTGTAATTAAGTCTAGCCTATGCATCAGAGCATCAGGGTAAATGCTTGAAAAGTTAAGGAATTCCCCTGCTGACCTGCTGTAACCTCTCGCTTGTCGACGTCAGCAGTGTCTGAGAAATCACCGGTTTGAAATGAAATAAGCCATTGCTCTCTACTAAAACGGCTGAGTGAAATTTTAAGTCCAGTGCGGCTTTAGTGATATTACCCTGGTTTAAATATGAAATTGGTTGTTATTGCAACGTCGCAAATTATTAAATCTGGTTGTACGTCCATTTCGTTTAAATAGACAGGTATTTATTAGATTGTCTGAGCCGAAGATTGAGGGTACGAGTATGTATTTTACTTAGATATTTAAGCAAATAATGGCTATTTCCTAAGATAGGCGACACTTTTTATATCGTAATGAAAACGCCATGATTTGAGGGGGCATACTGTATTTCATTACTTTGTAGAGAGCTCAATAATTCCGCGGGTCGCGTTAGAACTATATTGCACGGGAGCGGAGTGGTGCGCACATAGATTGACCCTCAGATCAAAACAAAAAAACCCTGGTTTGAGTCCTGATCCCGTTCATTCTGCGCCAATTAAGAATTCTTCATTTAAATGTAAGAGTGCAGTCTAGATATAATCTATACTGACTCGGTACCTACAGCTTGTTGATTGCACACCGACTTCGCATCATCAAATTAGAATGTGACCACTCACTTGTGATTGAAGACGACGACGACGAAAGTACTTACAATGGAGGGTTTGTGAATAATGGTCAAAGCGATACTTCGGTCAGTGGGTATGTGTATCGGTAAACTAAATTAATTAGTTTGAGGAAGTAAGGGGCCTAACCTACCGCGAGCGAGCAGTTTCCGGCTCTCGAAAATATTAATTCACTACCTCATTCATGTGAAATTTTGTTTATACAGAAAAACATGTGAAATAACAAAAAAGAAATTACTGTAACTTAACAATAATTAAAACTTACCTCTAAACTTACCTTCCTCATTGTAAATTGATATATATATATATTAGGTATATATAAAAATACACTCCTTTTTTTAATACGGGGAGTAATAGCGAGTTCATCCTTTCCTAAATGTGTGTTTTTATTTATACATACATACATACATAAACTCACGCCGTTATCCCATGGGCATGGGGTAGGCAGAGACCAAAGAACGCCAAATACTACGATCCTTACATAATTCTTTCGCTTCAATCACATCCATCATCATTCAGCCGAATGGCGTCCACTGCTGGACATAGGCCTCCCCCAAAGACTTCCACAATGACCGGTCCTGCGCCACCCGCATCCAGCGGACACCCGCGACCCTTACCAGGTCATCACTCCACCGTGTGGGGGGCCTGCCCACGCTACGCCTTCCGGTACGTGGTCGCCACTCGAGAACCTTTCCGCCCCAACGGCCATCGGTTCTGCGTGCTATGTGCCCCGCCCACTGCCACTTAAATTTGGCGATTCGAAGGGCTATATCGGTCACTTTGGTTCTGCTGCGGATGGCCTCATTTCTGATGCGATCACGCAGAGAAACTCCCAGCATAGCCCTCTCCGTTGCTCTTTGGGTGACTTTGAGCCTTCTTATGAGGCCCATAGTAAGCGACCACGTTTCGTCGGTGGTGGTAGCCGGATCTTTGCCGGAGATTCTTAGCACCCCTGGCCCCGCTAGTACCCTGGCTGCTACCAAAACCAGGGCACTGGTGGCCACCGGAACCTCGGGGCCGTGACTTTATTGTGTTGTCCATAGGGGGTAAATGCCATAATCGACACGCTTGGCATACGGGTTGGCGATCGCAGTATATCCACCGCACTCCAGGGATGCTGCTGCCCATCCCCCGGTGGTCTTGGTCGTAGTTTAAGGACATACCCGGGTCCCACACACACACATCCATACATCCATCCATCTGTAATCACATCCTTACATCTTCTCATTCATGCTCGTCGGTTGCGGGTACTTCTGACCTGGCCCTTTTCCAGTATCGCCGAAATTTGATCTAGATAACCTCGCCTTGGTCGTCCCCTTCCGATCCTACCACTCACCTCCTGAACGTACATCCTCTTAGTCATTCTACTTTCACTCATTCTCTCTACATGCCCAAACCACCGAAGCATACCCTTTTCAACCCTAGTCACTACATCATCTTCTATTTCACATCTTTCTCTTATCATACTATTTTTTATCCGATTACACAAACGTACCCCACACATACTTCTTAACGCTCTCATTTCAACCGCATTCAGTATACTCTCATGCTTTTTCTGCCATCCCAAGTCTCGCTTCCATACATGAGTGTAGGAACAAGCACTCCTTTGTGAACCGCTAGTCGAGCCTTTTGTGTTATATTTTGGCTGCTGACAAACGAGTGCAATGCTCCATTCACCTGATTTCCCGCTTTCACTCTCCTTTCAATGTCACCATCACATTTTCCATCTCTTGTAAATAAAGAACCCAAGTACACAAATTCATGCACTTGGTCCACTTTCTCACAGTCAATCACAATATTGCACGCAGTCAGACATTCATCTTTTTCAAACACCATCACTTTTGTTTTACACACATTAACTCTCATGCCTTTCCGCTTAAGTGAATCATTCATAGAAGTTACCATCTCCTGCAACTATTTCTCTGATGAAGCAATTAAAACCTGGTCATCATCGTATAGGAGGCATTTGATGAGTCATCATCATCATGTCAGCCGAAAGACGTCCACTGCTGGACATAGGCCTCCCCCAAAGACTTCCACAATGACCGGTCCTGCGCCACCCGCATCCAGCGGACACCCGCGACCTTCACCAGGTCATCGGTCCACCGTGTGGGGGGACTGCCCACGCTACGCCTTCCGGTACGTGGACGCCACTCGAGAACCTTTCCGCCCCAACGGCCATCAGTTCTACGTGCTATGTGCCCTGCCCACTGCCACTTAAGTTTAGCGATTCGGAGGGCTATATCGGTCACTTTGGTTCTGCTGCAGATGGCCTCATTCCTGATGCGATCATGCAGAGAAACTCCTAACATAGCTCTCTCCATTGCTCTTTGGGTGACTTTGAGCCTTCTTATGAGGCCCATAGTAAGCGACCACGTTTCAGTACCATATGTCATCACTGGCCACACACACACACACACTTGATGATTAACTCTCCCATTCTCAAACCGCATTCACTCTCTTTCAAAGGCGTCAAACAACTGTCCATGAATAGGTCAAACAACCAAGGCGAAGCCACACAACCCTGCCGAACACCTCGTTGGATGCTGAACCAGTCTGTGTAGCCCCAATTGATTCTTACACAAGCGCTTGAACCTTCGCATAGGGATTTTAATGCTCGAATCAATTGGTTGCTTACCCCATACAAGGACAAGGTTGACCACAGATCGTTCCTCGACACTCTATCATAGGCTTTCTTCAAGTCGATAAACGCAGAGTACACCTTCTGGCTTTTGGCCAGGTATTTTTCAGTGATGCATCGCAAGGGGAAAACTTGATCCACAAACCCCATCCCCTTTCTGAACCCTGCTTGCACATCCTACATTTTCTCCTCAGTCTCTTTCACAACTCTTGCTATCAGTATCTTCGCATACACTTTCCCGACTACACTGAGAAGACTGAGTCCACGATAGTTTCTGCAATCTTGCCGCGAACCCTTTCCCTTGTAAATTGGAACGATAACAGATTTGTCCAATCGTCTGGCACCTTGCCATGTTTCCAACACAAGTTAAAGAGTCGATGCAGCATTGTTGCAGCAACTCCGTCACCGCTCCGAAACATCTCAGTAGTTACCCTATCATATATCCTTACCCAGTTTCATACTTTTCAACGTATCCACAATTTCTGTCGTACTTATCTCACATTCACTACTATTAAACGGGTCGGGAGTAACCTCAGAGTTCTGTGACTGTACCGTGTCCTTCTCTTCTCTATCAAACATACCTTCAAAATATTCCCCTCATCTTTTCAATACATTTTGTTCACCTTTCACGATGTTGCCATTCTCGTCTCTAATAATTCCAAGCTCAGATGATGGCCTGATTCCTGATGCGAGAAACTCCCAACATAGCTCACTCCATTGCCCTTTGGGTGACTTTGAGCCTTCTTATGAGGCCCATAGTAAGCGACCACGTTTCAGTGCCATATGTCATCACTGGCAAAACACACTGGTCAAAGACTTTCGTCTTGAGACACTGCGGAATATTGCACGAAAAGATGTGCCGTAGCTTCCCGAACGCTGCCCAGCCGAGTTGGATTCGACGATTAACCTCTTTCTCGAAGTTGGACCTACCTAACTGGACAGTCTGTCCTAGGTAAATATATATAATCGTCTACAACTTTGAGCGTAAAGTGTCCGATTGTTAACACGTTCCCTGTCCGAAGGCCCCCAATGTGGGGACATGAAGCATTTTTTTCAGGAGTCCGTGTCCCCACTGTGGGTCCACGGGTTGTTCACGGCTACGAACTACAACTGTCACTCGGACTTGTGACATTGAAGGATAATTTTGTATGGGGACAGGGAACGTGTTAAGGGAGTTGGTGCTGTAACTAAAACTATGTTGTCAAAGCACATTCATATTCTTTATTGAATGCTAAAGAAATATTAATATATTAATCATAAGTATTTCATCAGTAATAAATAAAAAAATATATAAACGTTGGATAAAATAAAGTTATAAAATGTAAGCACAATTGGAACGCCACCCACTACACTAAAATATACCTATTCATATTGATACACCAGCTCGTCGAGTATAATGAGTTTCAATAAGAGCGTATCTAGTATTTAAAGCAAGCAAATTGCGATCATATATATATTGTTGTGTTGCGTGTTCCCGTGTTCCGAGTAAGCAGGCAAATCGTAGACGAGTCGTAGTAGGCTGGAACCGGCACGTCTATGATGCACATAAAAGAGCCAGACTTTCCTTTGAAAAGTGGCTGTTGCATAAGAGACCTTGTAGTGGGCCGGTTTACGAGGAAATGGCGGCATCGCGACGGTTCTTTAAAACGAAGTTAAAATGGTGCCAAAACAACGCTGAACAAATAAAAATGGATATCCTTGCCTCACATCATACTAAAAAGAATTTTAAAGGCTTTTGGACCTGCACAAGGAAGTTAAATCCTAGGTCTAGTGTCCCTCTCAATGTTGAAGGTATTGCTGAGCCGTGTGGCATTGCCAACATGTTTAAGGAGCATTTCCAGGTGGAGCCCTCGCTACTACCGGGCGTGTCGCCGGTGCTCGCGACTGAGTTCCAGCGTGTGCCTGGTTTGATGAAGCAGTTCACCGCGAAGGAGGTAGCCGATGTAATTCATAGAATGACGAAAGGGAAGTCTCCTGGGCACGATGGACTTAGTGTGGAGCACCTGCGTCACGCGGGTTGTCATTTGCCGAGGCTTTTGGCGATGTTTTTTACTTTTTGTATTAGGCACGCCTATTTACCTGAGGATTGCATGAGGACAATCGTTGTACCAATAGTCAAAAATAAAACTGGTGATCCATCTGATAAAAATAATTATAGGCCCATCTCGTTGGCAACGATCGTGGCTAAAGTGCTGGACGGTCTGCTTGATCGCGTTCTGGCTGGTAGTTTGAAGCTTAATGATGCCCAGTTTGGTTTCCGGGGTGGATTATCTACGGATGCCGCTATACTCGCGCTCAAGCATACTGTCCGGTACTATACTGATAGAAAAACTCCAGTCTATGCATGCTTTTTAGATCTGTCAAAGGCTTTCGACCTGGTGTCCTATGAAGTTCTTTGGCACAAATTGAGAACAGAAACAGCGGTGACTGATGAGATCATTGGTATTTTTGACTATTGGTACAAGAATCAACAAAATGCAGTGAAGTGGGCAGGCGCCTTGTCGGATACGTACAGGTTGAGTTGCGGAGTAAGACAGGGTGGTCTTACTTCTCCTAAACTATTCAACTTGTACGTAAATGGACTTATTGAAAGGCTCAGCAATACCAAGGTCGGATGCTCAATTGATTACAAGATCATAAACAATATCAGCTATGCGGATGATATGGTGTTGCTGGGTCCTTCGATCAGCGCAGTGAATAAGCTCCTCAGGATATGTGAAGATTACGCTGCAGCACATGGGCTCAGGTACAACGAAAGAAAGAGCGAGCTCTTAGTATTCCAACCACGGAGTAGCGCGCACAAGGTTGACGTGGTGCCGCCAGTGCTACTGTACGGCGTCGCCTTGAGTAGAGTGGAGCGTTTTAAGTACCTGGGCCACTGGGTTTCGGAGGATCTTTCTGACGGCAATGACATTGAGAGGGAGCGTAGGGCGTTGGCGGTCAGAAGCAATATGTTGGCCCGTAGATTTGCACGATGCAGTAAGGAGGTAAAGATAACTCTTTTTAAGGCCTACTGTCAATCTTTTTATACATGCAATCTATGGGTTAACTATGCGCAGAAGACAATCAACGCCCTACGAGTGCAATACAATAATGCGTTCAGGATGCTGATGGGGCTGCCGCGCTGGTGCAGCGCGTCGAGCATGTTCGCGGAAGCTCGGACAGATGGCTTTCACGCCATCATGAGAAAGAAAGCGGCATCGATGCTGCGCCGCGTTCGAGGGAGCCCCAATAGCATCCTAGCATTAATTGCAAGTCGTGTTGACTGTCCCATTTTGCGGCATGCGGTGGGACTGCATGTGGGATAGTTAATTGAATTAGTATTTTAAATTATTATTATGTTAAATGTGACCTAATTTGTTCGTTCGTTT
The DNA here is from genome assembly GCA_905163555.1 of Notocelia uddmanniana. Classification (NCBI taxonomy): domain Eukaryota; kingdom Metazoa; phylum Arthropoda; class Insecta; order Lepidoptera; family Tortricidae; genus Notocelia; species Notocelia uddmanniana. The sequence continues at coordinate 12,015,163 of LR991059.1, read as the reverse complement.
TATTATAATTATTATTATTTTAGATTCCTGACATGTTTAATTATTATTGCTACTTAAGTTTTTATTTTATATCTGTCAGTGTTAATTGTAGTTTTATAAGTTGTATTGTGTTTTAATATGGGCACTGCCTGAAATAAAGATTATATTATTATTATTATATATGCAAGACGTAAGGTGTTGTTTCGCTTGAGCGAAGCTTGTTATTTTGTTATTACACCTGCCCGCGAGTACAATTAATTTCAATAAGAGCGTATGTATTGCATGAAACAAGTGATTTGCGACCATATTTGCTTGACGTAAGGTGTTGTATTGCTTGGACTGTAGGGTAATTAAGCTTGCGGACAATTCACTCAAAGGCTTCAATTTTGAAGGCTAACACAGATCAATGTATATAGGTAAATAGCGTGTGGGGTTCGATTCGGGATGCTCATTCTTACTTTTGCTGTTTGTACGGATTGTCATTTGAAGCTGGCTCGTTTTAACGTAGTGATAATTCAAGGTACTATTTTATTAATTAGCGTTATCATAGTTGAGTGGTTCATTATGGTGCAAATACTTTGAATTATGGTGAAATATTCAACTGTGAATTTAGATTTTATTTTGTGTGTTTTGATTCGATATCGAGCCAGATCAATGTCTGAATAGCATGGTCTATTTAACAAGTTGGATCTCACCGTCGAGGTGAAAAAGAGATACAGCTTGGAATCCTATTAGTTTTGTTACCAAGTTTAAGAGTGCTTGGCATCATCTCTTTACCAACATAGATGATGATATACTCTTACGTGCTTTGGGGTCTAGCCACAGATTGATGCGAGAAGGTAGCGATTTCCAATAAGTCGACCGCTATGAACGGAGTTCACTCGTAGAGATCTTGTGTGTGCCTGAAGTTCGTTCTTTATTAAATATATTTATGTACTTACCTTATATACGTTAAGGCGCATCATTCACAGATCCCTTTAGTCTTCGGACAGTTGTGAATGGAGCAATACACAGGCTTTAGGTTGCCTATCTCGGTCTAGCCTACCGAACGTTACAGCTTAGGTTATAGTAGGATTCACATTTCATAACACTAATAAATAATTATTGGGGTTTTGCTTACACTAGAGTAGGGACTAGTTGAGAGTAGAGTTAGGTTTAAAGTCATTTGTAGTAGGTAATAGGGTGTTAGGGCTAAATAATTATTAGGGCTGGTTTTAGGGAACTAGGTTTCATTTAATAGGTTGTTAGTGATTGTAGGAAATTTGGTAGACGTGAATAAGTAGGTAAAGGTCAATTGTGAATAATGGTTTCCAAGTGTGGTTATGAAGTATGGGGTTTCATGGGCTACATGTGAAATATGGGTTAAAGGTATAACTACATTTAATTCACTTTGTTCATTGAGTTATTATGATTCCAGTTATGATTAGGATATAGAATTGTTTCAGAAAGATGAGATAATTCTAGACATTGTAGCAGGCGGAGCAGTCTACGAATCAATTTTATGTATTATCATGAGTGGAATAATGCTCGCATATTTATCATGGGTAAATGAGTGCTTATTATTTTAGGTATTGATCAGGTTCAAATATTTCATATGAATTGCCCTGAATAGTCGATATTGAGTGTGCCACTTTATGGAAACTAGGTTCATAGGAATTAGTGACGAGGGGGTTTGTTTTCATTAGGTACAACTTTGTACCTCAACTTTTGTATATAGGAATGTTAGCGTCAGTACTAATAAATTGCTAAGATTTATTTATAAAGCTTAAATTAATAGATGATTCCTCTAATCATCGATATGACTATCTGGTGAGTTTCTTTGATGCTTCTTCTCATCAGAAAGTCTAGGTTACGAAGCATTGATAGATTCATAGGTCATATAAAAATACCTATTAAAAATTCAATAAAATAAAATAGGTATAAATACGCAGCTAGGAAGTCTGTCACCCATCCAGGCGTAAGCAGTAGCATTGTATGGTAGTGAAAGAGTCGCACCATACAATATTAATCAAAATTATTCTTAGCTAGCTAGGAAATTGAGTATCAGTGTTTTATGATGAAATAATTTTGATTTAGGGAAAAATTATGGCTTTTAAGGAAAATTTGCCTTTCTTTAAAAACCAATGGCTACTGTTTTACGCTCAGCCCGGCCTCAGGTAGTCTGGATAGGGATTATTAATAAAAAACAAATAATTATTTGTTTATATAAAGAAGCATACAGTAGGTAAAGCAAAGACCAGAACTTAATCTTCTTTATGTAATCACTAGCATTTGCCCGCGGCTTCGCCCGCGTACTAAGCGAAATTTTTGACCGTCTACAAAAAACAGTTCGTATGTTTGTCCACGATTATCTCGCGTTTGGCTGAACCGATTTAGATGCGGTCTCCAGAAAAGTAGTTGTTACATTCTGGGGATTTCGGTATACGAAGTTTGGTGATTGTGATTCATTAACAGATGAACAGATGAAAAGTCAGTATACATTCTGAGAACCGGCAAACTGTTGAATTTAATTTGATTTTGCCAAAAATAAGGATCATAAACGACCAAGCAGCGCGCAGCGGTCATAAACTCTGGTCCTTTGAAGTACAGAAATACGGCTAATTCAATATCACGTGTAACATTTATTTTTCCTAAAATTAAATTTATTACGTAGGTTTTGCCAGTTCCCATTGGAGCATCCAAAAAGAAAATTTGGCCTCACTTCCACTCGCACTCCTTACTTCAGTCCGTCTGTTACAACCAAGTTGCTTTTACTGGACCGATTGAATTGCAAATTGGCACAAACTATCAAGAATTTAGAGCGCTCGTGGCCCAGCGGCACCCGCCTACCGCGTGCGGTGTGCGAGGTTAAGCAATGTGGGCGCAGGTCAGTTCTTGGATGGGTGATCGCTTTGAGTGGTTACTAAATGACTCTCGTGCTTTGGAAGGCACGCTAAGCCGTTGATCCCGGCTGCAATCCTTAAGCCAAAATAGAGGCCTTCGAGCGGCTTGCTCACCCCCTGCACCCTGCACGCATACGTAAAGCATTGTCCCCCCTAAAAAAAAAGATCAGTTCTTGGATGGGTGACCGCTTTGAGCGGTTACTAACTGAGCGCTCTCGTGCTTTGGAAGGCACGTTAAGCCGTTGATCCCGGCAGCAGTCGTTAAGCCAAGTTAGCGGCCTTCGGGCGGCTTGAGAACTTCTAACAGTCAAGTTGCCCACTCACTTGACAAAGGGGGGTCGAAGTTGCACCACGTCCGTAGGGAGTACCCACCGTTACCCTACACGTGACCCCTGGGTGGTGCTAAAAGTGCAACAAAAACTTGCAACCGTACTTGTTGATTTAAATGGAAAAAAATATCGAAACCTCTATGTCGTTTTTAAAAGACTTTAACCTTTTTTGCATACAGGCATGTATGGAGTGCCAAATTTTACCTCAGATTCGTATTCAGAGACCTCTCAGACGCTCAGATATCGATTTTGAAGGAAATTGGGACGAAAAAAAAGATAATCAATATGGCCGCCACTTTCACAAATTTTACCTCTGATTCGTATTAAGAGACCTCTCGGACACACATATATCGATTTTGAACGAAATCGGGGCGAAAATGAAGAAAATCAATATGGCCGCCACTTTTTCCTAATTTTACCTCGGATTCGTATTAGGGGACCTCTCGGACGCTCGGATATCGATTTTGAACGAAATCGGGTTGTAAATGAAGAAAATCAATATGGCTGCCACTTTTTCCAAATTTTACCTCGGATTCATATTAGGGGACCTCTCGGACGCTCGGATATCGATTTTGAACGAAATCGGGTTTAAATGAAGAAAATCAATATGGCTGCCACTTTTTCCAAATTTTACCTCGGATTTGTATTCGGGGACCTCTCGGACGCTCAGATATCGATTTTGAACGAAATCGGGACGAAATTGAAGGAAATCAATATGGCCACCACTTTTCCCAAATTTTACCTCTTACTCGTATTAGGGGACCTCTCGGACGCTCGGATATCGATTTTGAACGAAATCGGGTTGAAATAAAGAAAATCAATATGGCTGCCACTTTTTCCAAATTTTACCTCGGATTCGTATTCGGGGACCTCTCGGACGCTCAGATATCGATTTTGAATGAAATGAGGAAGAAGATGAAAAAATCAATATGGCTGCGACTTTTTCCAAATTTTACCTCGGATTCGTATTAAGAGACCTCTCGGACGCTCAGATATCGATTTTAAACGAAATCGGGGATCGAAGGGGAAAAAATCAATATGGCCGCCACTTTTTCCAAATTTTACCTCGCATTCGTATTACGAGACCTGTCGGACGCTCAGATATCGATTTTGAACGAAATCGGGAAAAAAATGAAGAAAATCAATAAGCCTGCGACTTTTTCCAAATTTTACCTCGGATTCTTATTAAGACACATCTTGGACGCTCAGATTTCTTTTTTGAATGAAATTGGGACGGAAATGAAGAAAATCAATATTGCCGCCACTTATTTCAAATTTTACCTCGGTGTCGTATTTGGGGACCTCTCGGACGCTCAGATATCGATTTTGAACGAAATCGGGACGAAAATGATGAAAAGCAATATGGCCGCCACTTTTGCCAAATTTTACCTAGGAGTCGAATTAAGTGTCCTCTCGGACGCTCAAATATCGATTTTTGTCGAAATCGTATCGGGCGGCACTAATTAATAAAACCACTTACAATACATTGACTCAAGAAAGGTCGTATCTTCATAGGGAATTCACGGCACATCATGCGCCTTTAGACCTTATAAGGAACCTACATGCCAAATTTGGTATCTCTCGAGTCTCGAACCAGCAGTTTGGGCTGTGTGTTGATATGTCACTCACTCAGTCAGTCAGTTTCTTCTTGCAATTTGGCACCTACTTTTAAGTTTTCATGCCCGCAATATTAAATTACAAAATCAACGCCATTTTCGAAATAAACGACCCAATAAATCATAAAAATCACACCCATATTAATATTTAGACATTCCAACCCCCTCGGACCCCAACAAAGGGGATGGTATTTCACGTCCTCCACGTGGGATTTTAAAATTATTGTTGTTTTCGTAATCAGCGACCCGATAAACCATAGAAACCACACCCATATCGATTTTCAGAATTTGTCACCACAATTCCCCCTTTTAGGGGTTGATTTCTCAAAAAACCTAAAACACGTGTTTACTTAATTATCGTTAGAAATACTCCTGTGAAGTTTCGAATAAAATAGTCCAACTAATCTTGTTTCCCCGTACAAACTTCGGACCCCCATTTCACCCCCTTAGGGGTTGAATTTTGAAAAATCCTTCCTTAATGCACCTCAAGACCTTACATGGAACCTACATACTAAATTTGGAATCTCTAGAATCAGCAGTTTGGGCTGTGCGTTGATATGTTGGTCACTCAGTCAGTCAGTTATTTCTTGCAATTTGGCACAAACTTTCAAAAGTTTTCATGTCCACAATATTTAATTTCAAAACCGATGCCATTTTCGTAATTAACGTCTCAAAAAACCATAAAAACAACACCCACATTAATATTTAGATATTTCATCCCCCTCGCACCCCAACAGGAGGGGATGGTATTTCACGTCCTCCACGGGGGATTTTAAAATCCTTGTTATTTTCGTTATCAGCGACCTAATAAACCATAAAAACAATACCCATGTCGATTATCAGAATTTGTCACCACATTTCCCCCTTTTAGGGGTTGATTTTTCAAAAAACCTGAAACACGTGTTTACTCATTTATTGTTAGAAATACTCCTGTGAAGTTTCGAATAAAATAGTCCAGCTAATCTTGTTTCCCCATACAAACTTCGGACCCCCATTTCACCCCCTTAGGGGTTGAATTTTGAAAAATCCTTTCTTAGTGCACCCCTAGACCTTATAAGGAACCTACGTGCCAAATTTGGAATCTCTAGGACCAACGGTTTGGGCTGTGCGTTGATATGTCAGTCAGTCAGTCAGTCAGTCAGTCAGTCAGTCAGTCAGTCAGTCAGTCAGTCAGTCAGTCAGTCAGTTTCTTCTTTTATATATTTAGAAGATAATAGTGATAGGTTTAGGAAAATTGGTACTGCAATTCTGTAGGAATATTAGGCTAGGGCTAGGCTATAGGTCAGGTAGTGAAGAGTTCAGATCTTGTTTGTTTCACATTAAAGAATTTAAGTTACGCGGCACACAACGTAGGTATGTTACTAGACGATCACTTGGCCAAATCAAATCAAATTAAATTAAATTAAATCATTCATTTTCTTAAATTACTGTCAAACATTTATTGTTGTATTATTTATTAGGGATATTCAATATTAAATATTTTATTATGAGAAGGTCGAAGCAACATTTTTGTTGCCGAGACCAAAGGATGTGTATTAGCGTGTGTTGTAGCTGTTTAAGGTACAGTGCGACATGGACATTTGACATGATCTTCTTGTCTTGTCCATGTTCAATGTCCCGCATCCGCGCATCTGTCGCCAAACAAGAAGCACTCATATAGATAAAGAATTAAAGAAAGAGTCGGAGCATCGCACAGTAAAGAATCTGTACTGATTTGACTTTAGTTGACACTGACACTGATACCGCACCGACTAATGCGGAGTAGCCTAATAAAATACCCATAACAGTAGACGCACTTTCGTTGCTCTTGAGTAAATGTTTTTTGTAAAACGCGGGACAAGTCGTACTATTAGATAATGCAGGAAGTTGCAAGTCGGCGTCGGAAAAGATCTTCGGAAGGTTGTCCCGACTCCCCGCTGTCATTCACACAGTCAGCATCAAAAGTGGCTACGCGGGATAACTTGCTCGAAAGCTCTTATTCCCTTGTAGTAAAAACTTTTGACATCTTCATATGCGTAGCTACTTTTGATGCTGACTGTACTACATACATCGCGAGTGCTAAATACAAAGAGTGTACCTACCGGATTTAATATAATGTATCTGCCTCTTGTGCATGCCGGATGGTATTCGGATATATGTATCACGTTAATTAAAACGAGAATTGATTTTACATAATAACACAAATAGTGATGTGCCGTGGGAATATTCCTTTAGTTCCCAGGAATGTTTTGTTTCCTGGAAAATAGGGGAATATTACAAACCAGATTGGGCAATTTTTTTTTTAAAGTTAGCTAATAATGAAGTACTCTGCAGAATTAAGTGACTTTTACAAAAAACCTCGTGTTCTTACGAGATACACGTAATACATTTTTTATATAATAAAATTTTAGCTTTTGTTTCGATCACAAAATCGTTTCTCTTTTTGCGATGCCGTTTCTGAGTATTATGTTTATATATGTCTCTTTCTTTCAATGGCTGTCTCCCTTCCTATATATTAATCTTTATTCTTTATGAATATCTAACATGTCTTAATATTTTTATCTTAGTCTTTTTTTTAACGGTGCAGTACGAATGCATAAAAAATTGACAGATTCGTCCTAGTATTTATATCGTAATAAGTACTGCACCGTTACAAAAACCAAAGTACATGATATACTACTATGATTTTAATGAAACTGTGATGATTTGTATAGTTTTTGCTAAAAAAAATACTTTTCAAAAAAAATTTTTATTCAACTTCCCTACTAACTATGGGAGTATTCCTGGGAATATTGGGAATATACCCCGAGAATATTGGGAACATTCCCGGGAACATTGGGAATTTACTTTCGCAAGTGAGTTACACTGTTTAATGTGTCGGTAAATAGTTCAATGAATAAAGTTTTGATATAATCCCACCTAGGGAATATTTCCGGGAACGGCACATCACTAAACACAAAGTAAAAAAAAAATAAAGTACGAAGGCGACTTATCTCTTTAAAGGTATCTCTTCAAGTTAACCTTGGAGTAAATAAGAGAAGAAATTAACAAAGGTAGACAAATACAGCAACTTGTACAACAAGGTACAGTCAACAGCAAAGGTAGATGATCATTTTAGCAAGGGGCTTGCAATGGGTGGAGCGCGCCGCGTTAATAACCTAACGCTCGAAATCCCCGAAACTAGCTGTCAGTCGCGGGCCGTCGCCGTCCGAGCATGTACGTGCGCGTCGTTTTGTGATCCGCTGCCGCGCGCCGCCGACTTGATCGCGACGAACCGCGCGTTACTACGTATTTTTTTGTGTGATTTAAAAAACACACGATGAAACCGATAACCGGCCACACATCTTCTGTGTATATGGTTGTTTGAATACCCGAAGGAACGTTGGTGTATCTTTTTTTCAGTTGCCTACAAATTGTGAACGGTAAGTTTTTATTTTAGTTTGGTATATGTAATAATAAGTACTTATGTAGTGTTGGTTGGTGTTTAAAATTATTGGTTGGTGTTTAAAATTATGAACTTGTAAGTTACAATACAAATAAATACGATACGAACCACCTGGCTACTTGTTAGGTACTTATAGCTTAAACTCACCATTTCCGACGTTTTACTTATTAAGTAACTAACTGTAATTTTATTCAAAATGAAACACGCGTTATTAAATGTATTTTACATGAATAGCTACATAATAGTTGTCCTATTTAGGTAGTTGTCCTTTATTGTATAAGTAGCTGAAAAACATAAGAAGATGACCTGTCCTGCCCGGCTAGTATGATAGCTTATACCGTCACGTTTTATGTGACGTTTCAGTATATTTTGGCCATATAACGTGACGGTATAAGCTATCATACTAGCCGGGCTGTTGTATGCAGTTGTGACGTGTTTGTTGTTGATTTGTATGTCCGACAAAACCTGTTGGTTGATGATTTGAAATGTATTTTTTATTTATTTTAGACCCAGTAGTTTCGAAGATGAAGGGGGGTTGGTAATTTTTTGGCTATTTTCTTAAATAATTTCTAAAATAATTATTTTAAAATTACAAAAAAAATATTTGAGATGCACACAATGAGCTCTTTCATTTTAAATGTAACACTATATATGTAGTTTGAAGGTACTTCCCCTACACGTAAAACGGGGATGCATTTTTTTCTTCTTGCAAAACCCACCGAGTAGGGTATCGTTAGATGGTTCGTTAAAAAAATATGAGATTTATTATTCTTGTGAAGTAACATGTACTTAATTAATATCGGTTCACTGTACTTAAGCGACATCTGGTGAGGTACAACATTTTTTGCATCTTTGAAGTATTTTTGGCTTGACAACCCTAGGACTACACGTGCCGCGCGTGAATGAATACAAGTTATGCGACAGACAGAGATGCAGAGAGTAGGCACGTTTCTTATGCCGTTTTTGTTAGGGAGTGAAATTTCTGTACTTGTACTATTCCTTATTCTGTGATTTTAGTACCTTGTCACTTTTACTACTTTGACTTATCCCAACTGACGCAGTATTGTTACGTTAGTGCGATAAAGTAATAAAATGATCATCTACATTTAATGTTGACTACAAGAAAGAGAAAATATCTATACACGCATACATAAAGCTGTGTACGCATTTGAGGCAGCCTCAGGTTGAAGCACGCACGGCTCGCCTGTTTGCTCAAATGCGCACGCGCCTCGCGCGCCGTGCACGAGCAGTGAGCGACTAGCTCGCGGTCTTTTGATCGTGCAAAGTCGCCTCGGTGTGCGTGCCTCACGTAATTTGGACATGTATCCGAGCCATCCGAGCGAGCTGCGAACAGATCGACACGTTGTATTTGAGCAAAACATGAATTACCTACGATGTTTTTAACATTTGTTGCATCCACCACCAACACAATTTTTATTAATAATTCTGTCAATAACAATAAATTCAGCAACAGATGTTATCGAATCCGACGCCATTTTGTACGACGCACAATGTCGGCCGCTGCGAGCGCGCTCCCTCACTCGATCATGTTTATAGTGGTCCCCGGCGGTGTTAAGAAGTCAATCCTGACATCTGTCATTCCCATACAGTTTATAACCTAAAAGTGACTTTTAGGTTATTAACTGTATGGAAATGACAGGTGTAAGGATTGACTTCTTAACCGCCGCAATTGTTTTGCTCGCGAGCAGCTCGCCGCTCGGGGCGAGCACGCCTCGGGCCGAGCCGCTCAAATGCGTACGCAGGTTTATATACAGGTGGCCTGTAATAGGAGCAATTAATGAGAAGTGACTATGACAGTTCAAAAATGCCACCGAAATTCCGGTCACTGTTTTAAAGGACGCTTCCTTAGAGCATCTGCAGTAACCTCTAGAGTCCAAAAAACAATTATCTTTTTTCAATGGGGAAAAATTTTGATCTAAAGTAATGACCTCCAAGTAATGGCTGCTAGAGATTATAGCGCAGCAGTCAATGCTGATTTTGAGGTTGCTTCAAGTTATGACTCATAATCGTTGTCGCATTTTTGGTTTAAAAGGATAACTTGGGATTTTTTTCTTTTAAATATTTAGTGATTTTTGACTAAAAAAGTTATTAATATCCTTCAGTAGAGTAAAAAAGCACATATAAACTATTTTGCGAAAAAACAATCCAAAAAAAAAATATTTTTTTTTCAATTAATACCATTTGGAAATAATTTATGGAGAGCTCAGTAGTGTACCGTTTAATTTTTGCTACTATTACAAGCCACACCTGTATAATCTTAGTGAGACAAAAAAAAACGCAATAAAAGATAATTCATCATCATCATCACCTAATCCCGAGAATTAGCGTGCGCACTAGTTTTTACGGTTCAAACTTTTGTTTCTCCTCTTGTATTTTGTAGCTTTCTACAGTGTGTAAAGAGTATGTTTCATACTATTAAGATTTAATTAAGGATATAAGTATAACATCTGTACCGTTCACAATACCATCTTAATTTAATTTGTGTGAAGTCCTAATAGGAATCGTAGGTACTAGGATATAGGCTGTATCTACTAACATTTATTTTACCTATTATATGAGCATGTGTCTGTTTTTTTTCCATAATAAAGAAAATAAAAATAAATAAAAATTTGCAATAGACTACCAATTGTAATTCTGACATTTGACAGTATTGGAGTGTTTTGTAGGAAAGTATTAACCTTAATATCTTAGTGCCTTTAGGTAAGGTATAGTATAAAGTTTTGGCTATTGATTTGTTATCCTATTATATATGTATAATAGATTAGTTACCACGTTTGTTAACTTGATGTGTTGGAAAATAAACCAGTTTTTATCATAGGCGTATACTAGGTTTATTCTTTTAATATGTCTTGTCATTGTCATTGAATATGAAACAATGTTTTCTTCTACTGTCTGAATATATTTACATATATTATATCAATCCTGGTTTAAATCCACTCCAAATCTAATAGGTTAAGGTCCAGGACACGTAATTAATGTACGGAAATAGTTAGTCTACAAATTCGAGATTACGGAAAATAAGTCCTCGGCTACGAGTTCCGGAATATCCGTTAATTTTGAAAAGCTCAGTGGGAGAACGAATTATGGAAACTGGAAGTTTTTAATGCGTATGTATTTGATTCACGAAGATTTGTGGGATTGTATCCAAGAGTCTGACAAACCAGGTGACCCGAAAGTTACGGACGAACGGAAACAATAAAAGACGCTTGCGAAAATATGTTTGATGGTGCAACCTTCATCGTTTTCTCATGTACGCAACGCAGATACTGGATATGATGCTTGGAACAACTTGAAAATAGCTTATGAAGACAGCGGATTGTGTAGAAGACTAGGACTATTGTGTACTTTGTTTGGATTGAAAATGGAACAATTTAGTGACATGGAAGCGTATCTCCTGAAGATCACCGACTTAGATCAACAACTACGAGACATAAATGCTGCATTGGATGATGATTTTCTGTCAGTGCTAATGTTAAGTGGACTGCCACCGGACTACGATCCACTCATTATGGCATTAGAAAATTCAAATATTAAATTGTGCAGTGAGACAGTAAAGAGTAAACTTCTACAAGAGAATTTACGCAGAGATGTTGAATAATTGTTGTTTTATATGCAAGAAACCGAATCATTATGCTAAGAACTGTCCAACCAAAGCTAACAAAGTTGATAAACGGTGTGAGGCAAGTAGTGAAGGATAAAATGGTTGAATTACAATATTTGCCTACGGAGCGTATACCTGCGGATGTTTTGACCAAATCTTTAGGTAAAGATAAACATTTTAATTGTGTTGCTAATCTTGGTTTAAAAACTATTTAGTTTAAGGGCAGGTGTTGGAAAATAAACCAAACAGTTTTTATCATAGAAGCCGGTTAAGCTGGCCGCCGGCAGGAGGCGCTATACTAGGTTTATTCTTCTAATATGTCTTGTCATTGTCATTGAATATGAAACAATGTTTTATTTTACTGTATGAATATATTTACATATATTATATCAATCCTGGTTTAAATCCACTCCAAATCTAATATTATGATTGATGATTAGTTAACTTACGTGGGAATAAATGATGATTATTATTATTATTTGAAATTGACTGATAGAATTTCACATTGCAAACATGAACTTGCCAATCATTTAATACGATAATTGATAGCCACTTCGGTTCTAGTCGTATTCCGAGTTAAGCCGCTGGGAAAGCATTATTCACTACATTTGTATACACTTTTGCATCCTATTCCTTTCTAATAAGGCGAAAAACGTATACATTGGCGTGGACTGTTCTATAGCTAGTATAGCTTATATCACGTGTTAAGGTAAACGTACCAGTATTCGACACCATAATACTTACCACCATATTATTACTAGTGGCTCTGTGAGCAAAAAAAAATTTATTTTTTTAATTTCAAAATTTACAATAACTAACCCTTAAAAAATTATATGTAATTATAGAACCTGCTCACAAAATTTCACGAGAATCTGTTGAGAACACAGATCTAAAATATACATGTATGTCTTAGATCTGTGGTTGAGAAATGCGACCTGTAGAGGTAAACATCCGGACGGACAGACAAACATAAAAAATATTTTTGTCGAAAGCTGAAACGGAGATGCTTCTCTCGCTCGGTCAATGACATTTTGAAGAAGTTATGGGGGCCAGTGTCGAGTACTGGAAATTTAACATATTTGGAATATAATGTGTGTGTGTGTGTTTGTGTTTTTAAACAGTCGTATTAATGGGGGGAGTGGGATGACAGGTTAGTTGCATAAAGTTGATGTTGCTCACACTAATACAAGTATAATTATACTTTGCTTTCGTTATCGTCTCTTCTTGTCATTGCCACATAATGATAGCAGTAAAAGGTCGTCAGTTTATCTCAAAATTATTCTAGGTTTATCACTTCACAAATAACTTTATTTGTTTACAATATCATTATATTTACGTTAGATATGATAAGTATATATTTTTTATTATCAAGGTTTATCATTTCAAAAAATACCTAATTGTTTACAAAATCTCATTATATTTTATTATATATATTTTTTTTTTCTCATAAAACTAAACTACAGGTGTTTAAAAAAACTGCGTTTTACGTAAGTATACACAAAAATGTAACTCTAAAAATGTATTACATATTAAAATATACGTACTCAGAAATTAAATACTACATTACTGTGGTAATAGCGTTCTTTCTTCATCAAAGTAAATGGGAAATGCAAGTCAGAATGATATATGTAATTATAAACATGAAAGCCATGATGACCCTGTTAATTGTTAAATTTGGTTCTACTTGGGATACAGGCTCATTTAAAAGGAAAATACTTAAAGTACGATTTTACAGTTTTATATTAGTCCTTCTCATCGGTTTCGATGACGGCGACCCCAACAAATTATGGATTTGCCCTTTTAAACAATCTACTGCAAGAGTGACAGTACAGTTGGTCAGACGCATCATATAGTTAGTTAACCTATTTGGATGTATTAAATTTTGGCTTTAGCAATAAGTAAGTACCCTAAGGATTCAATTGGATTCGTATAAGGTATGAATTTTGAAGTTAGTATTATAGGCGCACTTGTATTGTCCGATGAACAGGTCGAATTGATTTGACCTCTTGAAGTTTGCTCTGAACTTCTTGGCATATTCAATGAATGTGGGATACAAGTAAGTCAATGTGGCGTGGTCGAGGGTCGGGAAGAGATGATGTAGGGCATGGTTACCGAAGAACGTCATGATTCTGAAGTGGCTACTGTCGATGTCTTTGCGGTCCATGACTGCTTCCAATTCGTGGACGCCCCAGTCTGGTGTTTCCGAGTTGTAGCTGAAATTTTAATAGAAGAAAGAAAGAAAATACATTCATTAACGTCTATACACAACATAATAATTACATTTTTTATGAGAAAAGGAAGGAACAACAAACGACGCTAATAGATTTTGTGTTTGCAAAATCGAAATATAAGGTAGGTTTTTGGGAGTTAACCTTTCGGCTACATATATCCAAAATTGTAATAACAATTGCAAATATTGCTAAGCATAAGCCTTGTCAAAATTAACGAAATACCGCTAATAATCGGAAAATGAATTACTGATAGTGTGAAATTATTTTTAAACTGAGAATTATAAATGAAAGTTCGGGCTGACCAATCATATGTAAAATGATCACATTTATCACAATTTTTAGGAATTGTATGATAAAATGCACATTGCGGAACAACAAAGAAGAACGTAAGATGACATGTCGTGTGTAGTTCCAATTACATCAGTATAATATGCGTTGCAACTGTAGCATCAAAATGATATGCCAATTGAATGAGTTCATAAGCTGGGTTTACCTGGGTTGATCTCCGTCTTTCCAAATATCAGGATGATGATGAGCCGCATTAGACCCAATTTTGTAAAACATCAGGCTTGCAGTAGCAATAATCCAGAGCCAGGTCGTGAACGCGTGAAAGAAAGTGGTCCCACTAACCAACCACATCCACACTGGTACCACTAAGCCGACCAAGTCTGTTATGTGCCAATGTTTCTTGAAATAACCCTTGCGGAAGATGGCAGATAAATTCCTGTTCAAATAAATCAAGGTTTAGAATGCTAGTTTAAAATATAGAATATTTAATTTTAATAGCGCTTGTTCAATGCTACCTTCAACCACAGAATAAGAACTAGAAGAAAATAATAATATTTATAATAATTAACAATGTTATTTGTGCGAACTTTGCTCCTAAAATGTTGAAATGCTCAAGAGGACATTTCAAGGAAATGTAACACAATCAACTAAAATAAAAAACTAGATTACCTTACAAAGAAGTTCACTAAAAACGCAAATGGAAAGTAAAACAGTTCAATAAAGAATGCGAAGTATCTGGAAAATAAAGGCTTCTCTTTTCGTGGATTCCACCATACTATGGGCTCAAATGCGCTAATTTCTAAATCCATGAGAGTGTTCGGATAAAGGTGATGTGACAGAGCGTGTGACACCCTGAAGTCTCTGTAATAATAAATTGGTATTAGGAACGTCGACAAAACCTTAATGATATTGTCATGTTCACTTATGAGGAGGTCGGTGACCAGAATTTGATCTCCTCCACCCAAAAAATTGCATGTGAGAGGTCGCTAGACATAAGACCGTCGGTTGTTTATTTTTGACTTAGGCGCCTTCCTGATGCGGAGGCGGTACGACATGAGAAAACTGTCAGCTGTCAGTGTCAACCGACACCAATGGAGTACTGTCCTACTTCTGCGCATGTTATTACTATTGCGCAAACGTAATACTGACAGTATTTCGTCAAGTGAGAAAATCTCACATTAGTAAGCTTACGTCAAAGAGCAAAATAATTATGACATATCGCTCCCGCCCCGCCAAGTCAGGAAGTCGCCTTAATTTAAGGCACGAGTGAATAGGCATCTTCTGAGTGAGCTCGCTCATCGTCGGCCTCGTCTTTGCCCCCCGGCTAGATGCCGGCCAAAAGCAATCCCATTTTTAATTTAAAAAAAAATTGTTTTTCGTTGATAAACCGTGCTTGTCTTCTTGACGATCTCACGGTTCGTAAATAAATGCCATACGATAATAATTATTATTAATGTGGTAATAGTAAATAACCTATATTTAAGTTGCAGAATAATTAATCTAAAATAAGGGGTCTCCCTCTATGTAGTGCCAAAGCTGCTGGCAGCGTTAAACGTTTTCTTTTAAGTGCTGATTTTTTGTGAGCAAGAAAGAATATTTGTACTTTTACAGATTTATCTTTATAATTTATTAATTCATTATATATTTGAATAGTGTATATCAACTACACTATTCAAGCAATAAAAACATGTGGGGTGTTAAACTATAAAATATGATGGATTTAATCCATTCGTATCTCAACTCATATAAATAACAATGAACTGAATAAATATCAATTTCAATAACTGACCTGTAGGACCACATTCCCATCGAGAAAAGGTGCATTCTCCAATTTGATTTCCTGTGTATATAATTATGAGACGCAACTACTGTCCACGCCAGCATAAGAGAAGCAAGCAAGTAAGACAGATTTGATAGTAAAGGTATTTTTGTGTAACATGAAAATGCTGCTGAGAGTAAATATGTTACAAATAAGCTATCAATTATCCAGTCAGATGTTTTAGCGACGCTCTTCGGAATCTTTGTTAATTCTTCGGCAACAGCTCTCTTCAATGATCGATAAAATCCATTGTCATCGAAAGTGAACGGAGAGTTTCTTGAAGTTTGTGCATCCCTCACATAGTATTTTTCCAAGATCTTGTCAACTGATTTACTTATATGGTGACATTCGTACGCTTCCGTAATATCGGTGCCCTGAAATAAACGAGACAATAACGAGTGTTCTTTTAAGATAGAGCTAGTTCAAATGAAGTTACTTAGTAAAAAAAAGTAACATATATATTTTTTATACCATTTATTCAATTGTAGGTAAAGGGATAAATTCAATTATAACATAAATGTTTGGCATCCTTGAAGTGCGGAGGAGACACTGCTATCGCCAATCCGCATGCCAAGCATGGCGATTTTGGTATTAATCCCCCATGAAATTGAGGGAGGCCTATGTCTAGCAGTGGATGTCCTTCGACTGATATGGTGGCGGATAACGGTTTTAGAACTACACGGAATGTTTCTGCTGAGTTGTTATTACATATAGACTTCACTCGGGAAATTATTATAATGAACAAGTTGAATTTGACCAAATATCAAACCCTTAATATGGCAAATTACTATTTGAACCATATGAATGTTATCAAAATTTGGACACTGTTGGCTGATTTAAAATGCAATAGTAACGAACTGACGACAAATACAGCGTCTTAGTGGCTGTGAAAATATATCGTTTTGTCTTCTCTTAGCTCCTTGGCCATGTGTTTAATAGGTTTTTTCATAACCAAGTCGTTGGCAAACAAGCGCACAGCTTTATGGTAAGCTGTGACTGAAGCCTATGGACACTTGCAACTCCAGGGGTGTAACATGTGTGTTATCAACCCTTTATACAATCTAAATCTGTAGGAAAACATGACCACCATTTAATGAGCACGTTTTTGTATTTCTTTCTGTTCGCTTTTTTTATCTATACATACAGTGGCAAGAGACCTTGAACTATGGATTAATTTTAGTTTGAACCATTAAAGGTTTAAATGTGGGCACAATTTTGAAACACACTAAACTGTATTTAGTTCCTCGGGAAATCCTTGGTAGGGCTCATTCCACAACCGGAGCGTCTGAGGGAGCAAATTCTGAAACCGTACCGGACGCGACCATTTAGGTTCCAAGGTGGTCAGTATTTTTAAAAAGATGCATCTAACAATCAAAGGTTTACATATGGAATAAATGTGAGTCATATATTGCTAGCCCATCGAACTCAACACACATTAATCCCTGAATCTGAAAATGCTTATTTTACCAATCAATTGTGTATACTGTATTCTGTAATCTAATCCTTGAATCGAATTGCAACTTCATTGCAAAACGTTTATAGAGAATAAAACCGGGCATTTAAAAAAAGCATTTTGAAGCATGTGCCGATTCTGTTCGCAATTTACCTTGGTAAGTTCTAGCCACTCCGCCCCGCCAGGATGTTTGTTGATAAAGGCCTCCAAATCGTATAGACCATTATGCACACGCCATAACCCTTCAGCGCCGTCATCCATCGCTTTTCCTTCCAACCATTGTACGCCGTCCTTTATACCAGTGTCCCTTAAAGATGGATATTTTAGTTGAGGGAAAGTTACATGAGTTTTCTTCTCGATAGCCCGCTTGGTAGCAATTTCGAAGTACTCCGCCCCTTTTGGCGCCATGATTGCGTCTGCACTCTGTGGGCTTCAAACTTCAAGTGAAGTGTCTACATTATTACGCAATTTTATCTAAGTTAGTACACAGTAATTGTGTAATTGCTTAAGTTTATAAGATAGCAATTGTTGGTATCATTTAAACCTTCACCTTATATATTGCATAGGGGTTATCATCTCTGTTGGAATTAAACAAATCATTTGATATCATTTTAGCAGATAAAATAGATTCCTTTAGCAAAATACATAATATGCGTCTTAAAATAAAAGAAAACATTTTGGACACTTTTGCACCGGGAAAGATATTTTAATTATTTTTTTATTTATTTATTTATTTAAATAAAAAAATAAAAAAATTAATGACTGATTGAATTTATTTTGTATTAATGAATAAACAATTCGTTAAAGTAAACCAAGTAATCTAAACTCACACAACAAATAATATTAATTAATTAACGCAATGTAAATAAACACTGGTTCCAAACCACAGACCTAGATAAACCTAGATGCCCCCAATGCATGTACTTCGCGTGTATCTAAATGGAGCGGTGCACCATTTGCCGCTCAGTCGCGCTCCTGTCGTTCTGTCAGACGTTTGTTGCTGCACTAGACAATGCCTCACTGCGCCGTAATTAACTGTTAAAATTTAACAAGAGTGGTTAGTCGAGAAAACGGGACGTTTCCTTTCATAAGTATTATATCTAATAAATTTCGCCTTATTTAATTTAAATTTAATTATGTTCAACTTGGAGTGATGTCGTGTCGTTTGTACCAAAATAGAATATTTTCTAAGTACGCCATCCATTGCGGCTTCTACTTTATACTATACTTAAAGAATATTATTTGTAGGCCACAATGGACAGTGAAGCAAACGATTTTTTCGTAAATCTTCACGTTGTATGGTAGTAGGGAATTTATTTACTTATTGCCTGTCGATTTAAAGTGAGTAGTGCTGTAAACTGCGATGTTTCATGCAATGTCACTGTGCAATTCGATTTATAATAGATTTTTGTGACAGACACTGATAATTAAGGCTAGTTACTATACAATAATGTTATTCTTTTACATTAAAATTATTTAATAATTTAAGTTTAATAATATTTTTAGCAATACAATCTTAGGCGTCACAGAAGCAGGGATCTTCTTTCATAAAGTAGTAGAATATTTATTTGATTGTTGACTATACGAAGGTATCAGAACATTAAGCGAAGAAGAATATGCAATCATTAAATTGCATTTATTTAATAACCAGCAGGTACTTATTAATTACACTATTTCACGTATTGAATGCTATCCAAACATGCATGATAAAATATCTATTTTCCTTATGTCTATTCCGATCTGAAATGAACTATAGTTTTGCATCGTTAAAAGGTTGTTGTTATAAAAACATTATACTCCTTCTTTTGGGCAATACGAGAGGTATACAAAAAAAAAAAACAATCTCTAACTTATAATCTTTGAATCGCTTTCCCATTGTCTGTCAATAAACTAAGTATAATCGATAAAAGAATTTGTAGAAAATAAATCATAAAAATATTGATTTATTATAACGGAACATTTTGTATGCTTCCACCACCACCATATCAGCCCTAGGACGTATGCTTAAAACAGACGTATTAACGTTAATTCATACGTTAATTACTTGAATTTTAAAGTAAAATGCAGAACGTTAACTAAAGCGGGTGGGCTGCGTACGTTCTGTCAGCGTAAAGGCCTACTGATAATGAGTACTAGTCGATCGGCGGCGCTTTTGAATCGGGTTAACGCGGCGGTAGTATTGGGACATCACTAAATTGAGTGAAATAAATAACTACAAAAGCTACAAAAATCTATGTAAGTATGTATGTAAATACTTTATTATACACAAAACCCAGATAAAAATACAGACAATTTCGGTTATATCGCTACAAAAACGAACTTATCCCTTTAAGGGATCTCTTCCAGTTAACCAATGTTTCATACAACCGCACCAATAAAAAAATGACGATATTGAGTACACTATCTCCAGTATCAGTGCGCACAATATTTCTACCAATCACAGAGTAGTATTCTTGTGGTGCGCGGCTAACTTTGTTTTGCAGCTTCAATATTACAACCAATCACAGAGCAGTATTCTTATGGCACGCGGTCCACTACATTTTTAAACCAATTAAATCACACACCAACTCTTATGAGTTGATTCTGAAACCGTACCGGACGCGACCATTTAGGTTCCAAGGTGGTCAGTATTTTTAAAAAGATGCATCTAACAATCAAAGGTTTACATATGGAATAAATGTGATGTCGGGGTGTGATGTGGTGTAACTCATATGGGAGGTAAATCGGCTATAACTGTTATAAATGATATTTTTGGGAATTTTTATGTTATCACTCCAAAGTGTTTTCTTAATTGACACCACTTGGATATAATTGCAGGAGAGCTAAATAGTGTATTGTTAAATTTATTGCTCCTGTTACGGAGGGTCTACTCCGAAATTCAAAATACGAACTTCGTATGGTGCCGTCCCTTTCACTCTGCTGTCATACACTATGTGAGTGAAAGGGATAGCACCATACGAAGTCCGGATTTCGAATTTCGGAGTAGACCACCAGGCCACAACCGTATGACCAAGATATTTCAATAAACTTATTGAATTTGAATCAGTTTTGAATTTCTTTCTCAGGCCATACGTCTCTTAATTTTATGGACTAGTGAGAGTAGTGTTATTACTCTTTAAATAATATATATATATTATTAGAAAACACGTTCGTATACACCCTTTGTTTTGAAAACTGTTGTGAACTTTAGATATCTTTAATACGAGTCGAATCGCGTTCGAGTTTTGCTAACGACTAGACAGTAACACGTAATACCGCATGTCATCTTTACATAAACACTCACGGATCTTGAGATCAGCGCCCAATCTCATTCTGCAGCCTAGAGAGGAAGATAAGCCCCTACACGCGAGAATCGGATTTCTTGTAAAATTGGCCTTTTCCGCTTATTTTCACTTAGATGCGTCGAAAGGTGAGTAATCTTTAAAATTAGTTTCACCTTTGAGGCATTGAGCATTTCTAAGGCTTTTCGGTAGTCGTGCTTACACTATTTATATTTTGCGTTCCTATAAACACCGAAGTATGCAAAAGGGTGATTACGTAACGTTTTGAGCTCAAGGCGGGTAAAAATGTTATTTTTCATACTACATATAACAGTTAGGTCTACTTTACGTACGAGTAAGTTTCACACATTATGGTTATGTATTCAACTAGATGGTTGTGACTGATTATGAAACAAGTATAAAACTGAACTAAACTTGTATTTTTTATAAACAGAAACATCCACTAACGAAATTATAATTAGCAATCCAAATGAAAAATTATTGCATTCATGGCGATAATTTTTTTCAGTTTGATTGGAAATCGTATTAAACTTTGATCAGGAACTCATTTTTAGATTCTTCTCTGATTTTCTGTAACCGCGTCTGCTTTACTTGCGTACCCCTCCCTATACGCGAGTAAAGAAGATGCCGTAGTTAATATCATTTGATGAATGTAAAATGCGTCATGTCTGGTACGAGGAGTTTTGCGTGTGTAGGTTTGTGCATGATATTATTCGGTCGCGTTACAGACGTAGTATGTTGCGTAGCCACAATTACCATCTTAACACTTAAGAACGCTTTCGCAGACAGAATTCTGAGATTTACGGGAAACTACATACAAGCCGGTCCCGTAACTGCACACCCTAGCCAGACAACATCATTTAGGTACGGACACAATTGCTAAAAGTCCCGGGTGTTACAGTTATCCGTTTGAGTAAATTTTATAAATAGTGGTTTGCGGAGTACTTATATTTATTATTATCTATCTTTGATATTCTCTCCACAGAAGCGCAAAATGCGGTGGCTTTTTAACGAAGGACGCCAACAAATTTCAAGATACAACGCCAACCTTTTCACGCTTCAGCGGTTAGTACTTAAAAGGACTCGATTTAATAACAACATGACTTAAAAAGAAGTCGCTCGGAAAATGGAATCATTTTCTACATGAAGGTTCATAAAAGTTAATCATTGTGTTAGATGGCTTGTAACAAAAATAGAATTACAAGTCGTGGCTTCACAACAGCGACGGCTATTATTTATTTCAAGAGGTTGAATGTCGGGTTGAATAATTTACTGATAAGTTGGGCTATCAATTTTGGGAACAAGACTTGACTCGGGCATATATCAAGTGGGAGCTCGTCGATTACAGGGATATAAACAATAATGTCTTGGCCGTCGTGTTTCAGAGACCACGTCTAAGCACTTCGTAGGGACCGTTGAGTACGCCTTGCTTAAGTACAATCTGTGTCAAACATAAATAAGAGGGTACCTATGTAGACTACATACAGATGTAAGATGTAGTGAATAATTCTTCATTCCATCGGCTGAACTCGGAATACGACTAGAACCGAAGTGGCTATCAATTAAATGATTGACAAGTTCATGTCTGTTAATGTAAAACTTTATTAGTAAATGTCAAATGTCTGAATGAAAACTGGTAGTATTTTGCCATTAGACATGACAGATGCTAAATAATACGGTACTTGATTGACACTTCTTCGGGTCTAGTCGTATTCCGATTTTAGCCGATGGGAAAGCATTATTCACTAAGGCTGGGTTGCACCAAACCGTCTGTAATCGTAACCTGTGTTAGTTAAATTTTCTATGTATTTAAAGTTTTGACGGCCTGTTTAGCCTAGTTGGTAGTGACACTGCCTCTGAAGCTAGAGGTCCCGGGTTCGAATCCCGGCCAGGGCATTATTTGTGCATTTAGCACGGATTTTGTTCTTGGGTCTTGGATGTTCTCTATGTATTTAAGTATGTATTTATCTATATAAGTATGTATATCGTCGTCTAGTACCCATAGTACAAGCTTTGCTTAGTTTGGGACTAGGTCGATTTGTGTAAGATTGTCCTCCAATATTTATTATTATTATTAAAGTTTGACAAGTTTCTATAAGATGACAGCTGTCGGCGCCATATTTAACGTTAATCAGTCTGTTATCCTAAGTCGGTGCAACCCAGCCTAAATCTGTACATTAATGAACATTTGTCAGAGAATGACTGAACACATCTACTGACTTTCGTAAACCTACGCCACATGCCTACCTGTATTATGAATATTTTGATAATGATAATTTAAAAGCACACTCTGGCACTATGTACAGTCGACTGCCAAAGAGGTATATCCACTTTTCCACCTCGTTGCGTTGTAATAATCCATCGGTTGCCATCGGTTTTACGTGATATATCCCCCGCCCACTGCCACTTAAGTTTAGCGATTGGGAGGGCTATATCGGTTACTTTGGTTCTGCTGCTTTGGTTCGAGTGGCGACCGCGTACCGGTAGGCGTAGCGTGGGCAGGCTCCCCACACGGTGGACTGATGACCTGGTAAGGGTCGCGGGTGACCGGCTGGATGCGGGTGGCGCAGGACCGGTCATTGTGGCACTCTTTGGGTGTCCAGCAGTGGACGTCTTTCGGCTGACATGATCATGATGATGATGAAGGTCCAAAATTGTATCAGATCAATCAAATAATTTATTTGCTAAAATACATTTTTGTTATGTCGTGTATTCAGCCGTGCAAATTTTCAAAATGTCAGTGTAAATATAAGAATAAATAATTAATAGCATTTTACAATTGTTGTAAGTTGTCAAATTTTAATTATTAAATCTTATTGTCCTCGAAAAATTCCTTAACACTTATAGCACCTTCCTTTTATAGCACTTGTCCAGTAACTCAGTTGGTAAATTTGCGTTTAAGGATGTACCCTTGTAATAATACGATCTCATCGGGATCCGATTGTCAGATCATGTATGTAATAATTATTAATATAGACACACTATCGATTATTTATACACAGTTATATATGTATTATATACGAGTAAATTACTTTTAGATTTATATGCATATTTGGCCAGCCAGTACTTAGTTTGTGTTACCGAACGTTTTAAGAATACGTAAGAGCATGGGGCGTATCGTCGTAGAATGAAGGATCTACCCGCCAAAATCTCATTATTGTGTGTGTGAAGGTTTGCATCTATTGTGTGGAAGTGGGCACCAATTATTTACCCACTGGTTTGCCTGAATTTATGATTTCGCGTCAACCTTTAAATTAGTTCATGTAACTGAATATTGCTCATTATTTATTAAAAGGCGATTTAGTCTGCCAGCACATGTGGGGCTTATCTTCCGGCGGGTAATTTATTGCCTTCGTAATTGGGGTGATATCGACAGCGCGTTGAATTAAAATCAGTGCCTACTATACGCACAATTCAAAATCATTTGTATCTACAATAGCAATACAGTATTACACTGATATTCAAATCAGCAACTTTTTACGAAAAGTCAAAAACGCACGGCTATAATATAGTATGAAGTTTGATGGAAGTTTGTAGGGAAATATGATGACGTCACATTTTCTGTGCTCAAACGGGGTCCTTTTTTCACGTTTATGTATTTAAAATACTTAAATTTGTTTAAGTAAGCTGAAATTTCTTTTTCCGAGTATTTTCGTATGATTTGTTTATTGGTACGATGTTGCTCACTATTTCAGTAATAGCTCATTCACTCGTCTTGAGGAGACCCAGATTGTATGTATCAGGAAATGCAGACGGAGGCAGTAAATTCCAGTCCTTAGCTGTTCGCATTAAGAAAAAAGAAGCAAATCGCTTCGTGCGAATAAATGGTAGGCTGACAACGTAAGTATGTAAGTATGTACCGCTCACCACGTCTGGACGTCCGGTGATGGAATGGGGAGGGCGGAACTAAGTCATGTAATTCCTGTGCACACTCTCCAAAATGTATCCGATAGAACACAGACAAACAAGCGACTGGACGGCGATTCAACAACCTATTCATAAACGCAATGCAACGCAGCAGTGTGGCCCGGCTGTAAAGATCGTGGTCAGCATCAGTGTTGTATTCGGAGCAGATAATATTTCTTCCTCACACGGCACGGGTCAGTGTATCGTGAATCATATTGTAAAAGAATATAAAGCATTCTAACTGTATGCCGATGAATGGAAAAGGCTTTCATGCTTCAAAGTATTTTTAATGTAATTTATAAATAATTATAATATTCAATTTTACGAAGCTGGTATAAAAGGTTATTTATAAAACACGTTGCGCCCTTTGAAAAACACATAGGTATAAGATATGTTTTGGACTTCACTGTGGGGTATATACAAATTATGATCACCCTCTTTCTTCAACTTGTGATTTGCCAAAAATACACATAATATAATACGCATAATCATATGTGCAAATTGGATAGCACACACTTCGGTTTGAGTATTTAGTTACTTTACTTGGGAAACCTAAAAAAAAATTGTACATTATATTAATATTATTATTTAAACTTTTCGCACCTGCATATTCTGTCTTGCCAATAATATTTATTGCTTGGAAAATCGACCCGAAAACGTGTTGGAATTTTAATCTCTCTGTCTGAGTATGATTGAAATAGAATTTGAAAAATTTGCACTTATGCAAATATATTTTTCCCTTAGGCTTGTTTCAGAACGGAAAAAGCAGCACTGGGCTGATGCAAAATTAAATATTATGTCATATGTTTTTGATTTGGCAATTAGTTGTAATCAACCCGCACAATTGTATTGGCCGGTTTCGAAAGAGCTAGTTAAAAAAATCCCGAAATTAGTCACGTGATTGCCCATTTAGATAGATTTCATTCCAGTTAGAATTTTCTGACGCCAATTCACTATAAAAATTGATGGGTACAACGAACGTCTCACGCTTGTACAGTCGACTAAAAGAAAATCTGCCCTCAATGCCACCAAGCTACGAGGTGCATTATCATATTGCAACTGGCAGGTCGATTGTGTAACGTTTCGTACGTACAAAATACAGAGGTTCGAATGCCACTTGTGGCAAATACATTTAAAAAAAAAAACCTTTGATGCAAATTATCAGAACTTGTATAGTTCACAGCTTGGACTCTGGTGGAAGATGATTTTTGTGTTTTGAAGCTAAGTGAAATTATAAATCTTTTTTTTATAAAACGACGGTGGCAAAATAGCTTAGACACTTCCGGCTCCGGAAGAATCACAAGCCCGTTAGCGACTCTTTATTGCCTTGAGAATTCGTTGTGCTGACAGCTAGACATATGCAGGTTTGCAGGTCCCTCACTCTCAACACAGCGCATCCTCGAGATCTCTGGCGACTTGCAATATGTATACATACTTACAATGGTATTTGCCCAGGGAATCGCTCCGCAAGCTTGCAAGTTCCGACTCTTGCATGAATAACCTAAAGCCACCTCAATAAATTACAGTTTGTACATTTTTATTATCCTATTACCTACAGCGCTAGTTCCCTTATTTTGAACGGTTGCAGACTGAAGTTATCTTCAGATCTCAGCAATTCATTCTCCACAAATTGGCCATTCATCCTCACATAAGCGTGAGTTATTGAGGTACTGTGGCCTTCCAGATAAACATCTTAAGCCGTAACGCGGTATTAAACTCATAACAAAAATTTAATTTTCTTCCCCTCAAACCATTATGTTAATAGTGGCGTTTACATATTAAAATTAACTTTCAGATTTATTGTGTATTTACAGAAAACTGGGTGGTATACAA
Source organism: Notocelia uddmanniana (assembly GCA_905163555.1). Lineage (NCBI taxonomy): Eukaryota > Metazoa > Arthropoda > Insecta > Lepidoptera > Tortricidae > Notocelia > Notocelia uddmanniana. Next base: position 11,988,500 of record LR991059.1, on the reverse strand, counting down.
TTCAGCACAGTTAGGATCCAGTACTGATGCCTCACTCATTCCGCAATCAAGAAGAATCATTTATAATTCGGTTCGGTCCGGTTTTTTTTTATTTTTGTATTTTTAAAAATCTATACGGACTTGATTGCAGTTGACATAGGCAGGTGAGTTCTTCCCCCTCGATCGTGTAGTTTGGGGGGGCTTGGTAACCGTGGACTGGGTCACCCACAGTGAAGCTAGGAGGCACCCAGGGTCGGCCTGTTCAGGCTGCCGGCTGGCCCGAGGAGGGCGCTCCCGAGCGGGCTTAGATTAGCCTGGCGTTGAGGTGGGGCCGCAGAAGAAGAGGAGTGCCGGTATTATGGTGCGCCGTGTTCCCTATCTTCTGTGGCCGAGGCGGGCTCGTAGGGGGAAAGGCATGTTGGTATTTCGGTGCGCTACTCTCCCTATCCCCTGCGAGCTTGGCGGTGCCGTTCCGCGAAACGGCGTTAGTGGGGCCGCAGAGGAAGAGACCTCCTTGTAGCGGGCTCAGGGGGGCCACAAGGCGTCGAGGCGGCAGACCGTGGGTCTCATCAGCCTATACGCCCGGGCGGTATGAGTAGGTAAGTAGGTAATGCAATTGCCCAACAAAAAGGCATGATAATTCTTACCGATGTTACACCGACAAATGCTGAAGTGGCCCAAAGTTCAAAACGCACAGATGGCACAGAGCGGGCGCGGCGCGGTTCGGGGCGGAGGTGGATTTGCATTTTTGATCTTTCCGAAATTGTTGACTGCAAAGTCGTCTTTCGTGCAAAGTCAGGTACGTACTATTACTTATTATGTGGCAGCGTGCGTGTAAGTAGAGGTATAGGTAAAAAAACCTGTTGTGGACCTGTTGTATGTAGTTGTGACATGTTCGAATAGACATAACATATTTAAAATGTGTAACACAAACAAAACCGATATCTATTGAAACACGTCACAACTGCATACAACAGGTACTTTTCTTAAGTTTTTTAACTATACCATAAACATGCCTCCGGCCCGCAACGATGCTGCGCCGCGCTCTGTGCGTTACAAGCTTTAATGTCATTTTGGCAAGTGAAAATACCCGTTGATTTGTCCTGACGCTCATTCTAACAATTACCTCTCTGTCTTTATATATTTATGTAACTTTTAACCTTTTTGCAATACATACCGTATAATATTCATATTCATAGAGTAAAAACACAACGAGTGCAAGTGAAGTCCGGAGGGTAGAACAAAGGGCTGGCGAGGTTTATTGTTGGCAATACAATACTCTATTGACGTCAAACCGTTCACGGTAAAAAAGCTTGCGTAGGTGCGACGGTTATGGCTCTCGGTATGCAGTAATATTGCTCAATAAATGAAGTTGCCAAGGTTTTGTTTTATTTTGCAAGACCTATCAATATTTAGTTCCTAATTTGGTGGTGCGGCGTCGGATCAATATAAGTAAGCAGAAAGTTATCAGTGGCAACTGTTAGCCCAGTCGGTACAGATTCTTTACTGCGGCCCATATTTAGGAGACCCCCTTATTTAGCGGGGCGGGATCGATATGTGGTAGTATTTTGTTATTCAACGTGAGCTTACTGATGTGAGATTTTCTCACCTGACGAAATATTGTCAGTATTACCATACGCAGAAGTGGGACAGTACTGCATTCATGTCAGTTGGCACTAACAGCTGACAGTTTCCTCATATCGTATGGCCTCCGCACCGACAATATTTAATCAGGTAGTCGCCATAAATGAGTGCTTGCTGACTATGACGGTTAATGCCCTGCTTCTGCGCGATATCATACATCATACTACGGTGCAAATGTACCTAATATTGACTGAAGTAGTCCCATAGTAAGCTCAATAAGGCTTGTGTTATGGGTACTAGACGTCGACATATTTAAAAGATATACACTTAAATACATAAAACACATTCAAGACTCAGGAGCAAATGTTTTTGCTCATCACATCACATAAATAAATGCCCTTACCGGGATTCGAAAACTAGGAGCTCCAGTAGTGTCAACCGGCTAAGAAACAGGCCAACTGCCAAGGAAAATATGAGTAATTTCCAACCAAAGTGAAAAGTTGATTACCCCGGGCGGTATTTGAACCAACGATCTCTGGAACCCGTCTATCACTCTTTCCAACTGAGCAATAATACCCGCGGTAGCTCATCAAGTTTTCAATTTTTCACTCTGGTAGGACAATTCCGCTTGTAAAAATATTTACAATATTATGTGTCATATCATGAATAAGTAAATATAGAGGACGTCCATATGCTGCCGGGAAAGTAGAGAATATACAACTTACAATATTATGTTGCGCCTAGGATCTAGCCTTACTGGCATACGTATAAAATGAAATAACGAAAAACAACACGGACAACAACACACTACTCGTAACCTTAAGACGTGACATATGTGTTGCATTTTTCTATTTTATTCGTCAAAAGTCAAAAACTAATTCTGAATTCACGGACTATTGTTTGTCAATTTGCGATACTTAAATAGAGTGGAGTGAGTGACGAAGTACAAAAATCGAAAAACGTATGTATCTGGAAAGAATGTGATCTGAAACATATTGGCTATGTACATATTTTCTTCTCGTGGTCAATTATCATAGTTGTCAATTTTGTCATTGCAGAATTGAGGTCAAATCCTCCTTCTAGTATACCTAGCTATAGATCTTCTTAGACATTGAGTGCTTGGCAGCGGTCCGAGATGCGTTTGATCTTAAATCAATGCTCGCATGTGCCAGCTCGCACAAGATGAGAACACTTGACGTCAGTGGAGACAGCATTCTCTTATCAGTAATATCGACTTTATAAGTCTACTGATGACGAAAATCGCTTACGTTCTATAGAAATTGAAAATATTAGCCAAGTCAGTTTTATTGATAATAAAGCCGAAACTTTAAGACTAGGAAGTCGAAAGAAGTTTATAAAAACATTCTGAATTCCAAATATTGGGGGGGACATGAGGACAACATGGTAACAATCTTACACAAATTGAACTAGACCCACAGTAAGGTCAAAAAGGCTTGTGTTAAAATTATAGGTCATAACTTCGATATACAAAAGTACTAGACACTATGTATTGCCGGCCTGCAAGATTTTATTAGTATTTACTGTTTTATAAAGTGTTGTCTTTACTAGTTATTTGAATTATCTTATTGTCGTGACCCTTTTTAGGGTTCCGTAGTCAACTAGGAACACTTATTGTTTCGCCATGTCCGTCTGACTGTCCGAGGCTTTGCTCTGTGATTGTTAGTGCTAGAAAGCTGCAATTTAGTATGGATATATAAATCAATCAATCTGACAAAGTGGTCCCTTTCACGTAAAGTGGGGATGATTTTTTTTGCTTCATCTACGGTGTGGGGTGTTGTTGGATAGGTCTTTCAAAGTGAATACAGGTCTTCATCAAACACTTTTTGATAAAGTAAACATATTAAAAAATATTCACTCCAAAATTAAACGACTTTCGACGAAACCTGTATCGGGATGATCAGTTGAGCTGTTTTTGAGTTATCATCATAAGTCTTCTCTTCTTAAAAAAATACGTATGAAACGCTGCGAAGGTATTACCTTTTGCTTGTTATTACGGAACCCTACACTGTGCATGACCCGAAATACTCTTGGCCGATTTTTTATTTTATTTTTACAGTTATATGTATATGTGTATCAGTTATATGTGTATGTATGTAGTTATATGTATATCTTTTACCCCCCATGAAATTGGGGGAGGCCTATGTCCAGAAGTGGACGTCCTAGGGCTGATATGGTGGTGGTGGATGTATATCAATTTTGTCCTTGGCTGAAGTATGTGTCTATTTGTTTTTAGTTTGTTGTATTACCTCTTTGCGTTCACCAAATGGACTATGCGGAAGACCAGCACTGGTTTTAAGCCAGCAACCTGAACAGGGTCCATTCTTTGACACCTACACCATGTTTCTTTGTTGTCTCTCAATAAATTGTATTTTATTGTGTAGTCACGAATAAATATTTGAGTAGATGTTTGAACATATTTCATATATATACATAAAAAATACTTAAGTATTCATAGAAAACATCCAAGACTTAGAAGGTAAAAAAATATTCAAAGTGTCAAATTTAGAGCCAGCGTCAACCACTGGTACCTTCATAAATAAAAAACCGGCCAAGAGCGTGTCGGGCCACGCTCAGTGTAGGGTTCCGTAGTTTTCCGTCCGTCACATTCTTTTTTTTTTTAAAATTACAAGTACTATTCAACCTATCAAGTTCAAAATAATTTTTCTACAAAGTTTTTATAAAGTTCTACTTTTGAGATTTTTTTCATATTTTTAAAACTTATGGTTCAAAAGTTAGAGGGGGGGGGACACATTTTTTTTTACTTCTGGAGCGATTATTTCCGAAAATATTAACATTATCAAAAAATGATTTTAGTAAACCCCTATTTATTTTTAAATACCTATCTAACAATATATCACACGTTAGGGTTAAAATGAAAAAAAAAAACACTCCCCACTTTACGTATAGGGGAGGTACCCTAATAAAATATTTTTTTCCACTTTTTATTTTACCACTTTGTCGGCGTAATTGATATACATATTAGTACCAAATTTCAGCTTTCTAGTGCTAACGGTCACTGAGATTATCCGCGGACGGACGGACAGACATGGCGAAACTATAAGGGTTCCTAGTTGACTACGGAACCCTAAAAAGCGTAGGTGCTAAAGCTACTTATACCGCGAAAACTTTACTTATTCGTCTTATACCCTCTAAAGATTTCCTGATAAGATATCCTGTAAACCTTTATATAAAATCAGAAGACTGTTAAATTAATCTTCCATTTCAATCATTAGATTTTCAAATACGATACCTATGGGTTTGAAATAGGTACTTTTATCACTATACCAGCCCCATCTTAAACTAACATGTTACATTAAACCGATCGAGAAACTCCGAAAGCAAATTATTTTCACGCAATCTTGAATGTCCCGACCAGAGAGAGTTGAACAAAGTTTGTCCCTATTTATCGAATAAAAGTTTTGTTATATCTACAAAATAGTTTCGATTTCAGGTATGGTTCGGTGAAAGTTTTAATGCCGACCCGTGTCGTCGTGTATGACATGTCATGTAACTTTAATGTGATGTTTCGTAATGTTACGTTATTTTAGCATATATTGTAACACGAAATACGACTGAACGAGCACCGGATGGGTGGCTCTACGTGACAGTAATGATATAGTTAATTAATTACCTAATTATTTTATCAGAGACAAACATCCTGCGAAAAAATGATTTTACTTGTCAAAGTAATAATAATATTTTGCAATAAATATTAATATTAAAAACTCATCTTGTAAGAACGTATTGAAGTTCTAAAACTTTTCTTTTGAATGCAGTGCTTTTACTGGTTTAATAATTACGTAATTAAGGTTGTAATAAATATGCTGTTATATCAGTATAATACTTTTTTTTTTTACTCCGGATAGGTTTGCTCTTGACCACAAATCTCCTGATGGTAAGCGTTATTGTGGTCTAGGATGGAGCGCGCTTACACGGAAAAGTAGCAGGGGTGGTTTACTACCGTGACGTCATCGCGCCGCGCAAAGTACATGCGGCCGCCGGCTCACATTACACGTCGTGTGACTATTCAATGGTTGCGGCGCAGCGTTACGGATCGCACGCGCACGCGCTGCTGTACCGCTGTACGATCATAAAATAATCCGTTTCGTGTTAAACAATAATGTCAAAACCACAGCATTATTGTATAAAAAATATTTTTACATAGTTACCCAAATTCTGTGTCTTTATCTTAAAACTAGCATTTGCCCGCGGCTTCGCCCGCGTACTAAGCGTAATTTTTAACCGTCTACAAAAAAGAGGTTCTCTGTTTGACCCGTATGTATGTAGGTATGTATGTATGTTTCTCCACGATTATCTCGCGTTTGGCTGAACCGATTTAAATGCGGTGTCCAAAAAAGTATTTGTTACATTCTGGGGGTTTCGGTACACGAAGTTTTGTGATTGGGATTCATTAACATAGGAAGAGATGAAAAGTCGGTATACATTCTGAGAACCGGAAAACTGTTGAATTTCATCTGATTTTGGCAAACATAAGGATCGAAAACTATTATCATACATTTTCGAGAAGCCGAAGGGGAAAGGACCGATGAAATAAAAGCATGTCTTAAATGGCCCTTAGTAAAAGTATCTGTGTACTACAGTAACACCAATAGGTCTGATAACGACCAAGCAGCGCGCAACTGGTACTTTGAAGTACAGAATTACGGCTAATTCAATATCACGTGTAACCCTTATTCTTCCTAAAATTAAATTTATTAGGTAGGATTTGGCCAGTTCCCATTGGAGCATCCAAAAAGAAAATTTGGCCTCACTTCCATTCGCACTCCTTACTGTCAGTCCGTCTGTTACAACCGAAATGCTTTTACTGGACCGATTGAATTGCAATTTGGCACAAACTATCAAGAATTTAGAGCGCTCGTGGCCCAGCGGCACCCGCCTACCGCGTGCGGTATGCGAGGTTAAGCAATGTGGGCGCACGTCAGTTCTTGGATGGGTGACCGCTTTGAGTGGTTACTAACTGAGCGCTCTCGTGCTTTCGTTAAGACAGCAGTCGTTAAGCCAAGTTAGAAGCCTTCGGGCGCCTTGAGAACTTCTAACAGTCAAGTTGCCCACTCACTTGACAAAGGGGGGTCGAAGTTGCACCATGTCCGTAGGGAGTACTCACCGTTACCCTACAAGTGACCCCTGGGTAGTGCAACAAAATCTGGCAACCGTACTGGTCTTCTCTAAGATCTCACGGTTCGTAAATAAATGCCATACGATTAAAAAAAATCTAAAGGTTGATTTAAATGGAAAAAATATCGAAACCTCTATGTCGTTTTTAAAAGCCAATCCATAGATAACCCACACGCCTATATAGTAACATTAAACTTTTTTTTTTACAACCCTGGCATGTATGGAGTGCCTAATTTTTGATCAGATTCTTATTAAGAGACTTCTCGGACGCTCAGATATCGATTTTGAACGAAATCGATCCGAAAAAAAAGAAAATCATTATGGCTGCCACATTCACAAATTAAACCTTGGCTTCGTATTAAGACACCTCTCTGACACTCAGATATCGATTTTGAACGAAAACGGGACGAAAAAGAGAAAATCATTATGGCTGCCACTTTCACAAATATTACCTCGGATTCGTATTAAGAGACCTCTTGGATACTCAAATATCGATTTTGAACGAAATCGGGATGGAAATGAAGAAAATCAATATGGCCGCCACTTTATCCAAATTTTACCTCAAATTCGTATTACCTCTCGGACGCTCGGATATCGATTTTGAACGAAATGGGGTTGGAAACGAAGAAAATCAATATGGCTACCACTTTTTCCAAATTTTACGTCGGACTTGTATTAAGAATTTTCTCGGACGCTGAGATATCGATTTTGAACAAAATCGGGACGGAAACGATAAAAATGAACATGGCCGGCACTTTTTCTAAATTTTACCTCGGATTCGTATTACGAGACCTCTCAGACGCTCAGATATCGAATATGAACGAAATTGGGCAGGAAATTAAGAAAATCAATATGGCTGCGACTTTTTTCAAATTTTACCTTGGAGTCGTATTAAGAAACCTCTCGGATGATCAGATATCGATTTTTAACGAAATCGGGAAAGAAAAGAAGAATATCAATATGGCCGCCACTTTTTCCCAATTTTACCTCGGAGTCGTATTAGGGGACCTCTCGAATGCTCAGATATCGATTTTTAACAAAATCGGGACGGAGATTAAGAAAACCAATATGGCCGCCACTTTTTCCAAATTTTACCACGGAGTAGTATTAGGGGACCTCTTGGACGCTCAGATATCGATTTTGAATGAAATCGGGACGGAAATGAAGAAAATCAATATGGCCGTTACTTTATTCAAAGTGTAGGTACCTCGGATTCCTATTAAGAGCCCTCTCGGACGCTCAAATAGCGATTTATGTCGAAATCGTATCGGACGGCACTGATTAATAAAACCATTTACAATACATTGAATCAAAAAAGGTCGTATCTTCATAGGGAACTCACGGCACTTCATGTACCTTTAGACCTTATAAGGAACCTAAATGCCAAATTTGGTATCTCTCGAACCAGCAGTTTGGGCTGTGCGTTGATATGCCACTCAGTCAGTCAGTTTCTTCTTGCAATTTGGTACCAACTCTTAAAAGTTTTCATGTCCGCAATATTAAATTTCAAAATCAATGCCATTTTCGAAATTAATGACCTAAAAAACCATAAAAATGACACCCATATTAATATTTTATTTAGACATTCCAACCCCCTCGGACCCCAACAGAGGGGATGGTATTTCACGTCCTCCACGTGGGATTTTAAAATCATTGTTGTTTTCGTAATCAGCGACCCGATAAACCATAGAAACAACACTCATATCGATTTTCAGAATTTGTCACCACATCTCCCCCTTTTAGGGGTTGATTTCTCAAAAAACCTGAAACACATGTTTACTCATTTATTGTTAGAAATACGCCTGTGAAGTTTCGAATAAAATAATCCAACTAATCTTGATTCCCCATACAAACTTCGGGCCCTCATTTCACCCCCTTAGGGGTTGAATTTTGAAAAATCCTTTCTTAATGCATCTCAAGACCTTATATGGAACCTACATACTAAATTTAGAATCTCTAGAACCACCAGTTTGCGCTGTGCGGTGATATGTCAGTCTCTCAGTCAGTCAGTTATTTCTTGAAATTTGGCACAATTTTTCAAAAGTTTCATGTCCACAATATTAAATTACAAACCCGATGCCATTTTCGTAATTAACGTCCCAAAAAACCATAAAAACGACACCCATATTAATATTTAGACATTTCATCCCCCTCGCACCCCAACAGGGGGGATGGTATTTCACGTCCTCCACGTGAGATTTTGAAATCATTGTTGTTTTCGTTATCAGCGACCCGGTATATCATAAAAACAATACCCATGTCGATTTTCAGAATTTGTCACCACTTTTCCCCCTCTTAGGGGTTGATTTCTCAAAAAACCTGAAACACGTATTTACTCATTTATCGTTAGAAATACTCCTGTGAAGTTTTGAATTAAATAGTCCAACCAATCTTGTTTTCGCATACAAACTTCGGACCCCCATTTGACCCCCTTAGGGGTTGAATTTTAAAAAATCCTTTCTTAGTGCACCTCTAGACGTTATAAGGAACCTACGTGCCAAATTTGGAATCTCTAGGACCAGCGGTTTGGGCTGTGCGTTGATATGTCAGTCAGTCAGTCAGTCAGTCAGTCAGTCAGTCAGTCAGTCAGTCAGTCAGTCAGTCAGTTTCTTCTTTTATATATTTAGATGTTGAAAAAACTGACCGTTATCACTCAAAAAACTGGCAGTCCTGAGTTTGGTATTCACCAACGGTTGACATAAACGAAAACGAAAATGAAAACGTTGGTTCTAAGAATCCTCTTTTTATTTTTTAAAGTGATGCCTTTAAAAATTATCTAAAACTTTGTATCCCCTGGTTACATGTATGGAGTGCCCCCTCCCCCTACTTTAATATTTTTTCGTCATTTCACATCACTTTTACGTAGCGGTTCATACGAGTAGAACACACCTTCCTGCGAAATATTTTAATTGTACCTATTTGTAGTGCTTATAGTCTCCGAGTAGGTACATCGGCTGTCACATACAGACGAAAAGATGGACGGACGGGTTCCGTTTTCACCATTTTGGCTACGGAATCTTAAAAGTACTATTCGTAATTGTATTGTAAACAACACTACTAATAATAGAGTACATATATTAAAATAGGTTCTCGCTGGTGGTAACCCTAGTGCTGAGGGCGGGGCCGCGAAAGAGCGCGTTGCGTGCGATAGAAAGAGATGGCCACGTTTAGGCACGTTCGGCATACCTAAACGGGGGATTTGTTAACAGAAAAACTTCTGTACTTGTACTATTACTTATTCTGTGAAAGTAGTGACATTGTTTTTTTACAGAATCAATTTAGTCATGATTAATAAGAAAAATACTGAAAAAAGTAAAATGTATTTACCACACTATTGTAAAAAAAAAAATTGGAACTAGAGTTTGACCAGCGATTCGCTGCACAAGCGTTTTTAGAGAATTCTATATATGGCAATAATTTTAGCTGTCAAAAGTGTCAAAAATATTGTCAAACGAGTTTACACATAACCTAGATTCTCATGTTAGTTCATTCGTTACGGAAGTTTATATCGTATTATAATGGCTAAACCGATTAGAAGCAGTGTGAGGAGCATGTTATTTACGATAATCTGTAACTATAATCAAGTTCGACACGACGAAAATGAGAGATTACTAGAAAAGAAGCGAATACTTTACGCCAACCACCTGAACTTGAGAAAGATTGTATGGGAAAACAAATCATTCTAAGGCGAGAACGAGTTATACGCGGACGAAGTCGCGGGCAAAAGCTAGTAAGTTACTATTTACTACGCACCGCCAACGACATTATGCAAATATAGCTACTAGCTTATGCCCGTGACTTCCTCTGCATACAACTTCCACCCCACTCCCAATTTACGCACATGAGAAATGCTGTTATCTTATATCCTGGCCGTCGCGTGGAACTTCGTGACTCCCTCAACCCGTTCCGTACATTCTTTTTCGTATATTTCACCGATATTTTAATAATTATTCTGCTATTCGGAGCAAGGATTAATCAAAGATTTTCTTCTCGAAAGAAAAGGTGTAACTAACACGATTTATAAACGGATGGATGTACTTGTATATCATAAAGCTTAAAAGTACAAAAACATTCTGCGCACCAGTGAAACCGTTGCACCAAATTGGTCATCTGCCTTGACACAAACGTTACACCGTAATCGAATCCGACAAAGAAGATAGAAAAAAATAAACTCGGTACGTGAGATGAAAACAGGATCACACCTACTCAGCACTTGTTTTGTAAGTCAATAAGAACCAGTGTAGTGTCGTTGTTTGAAAAAACCTCATTGTTTATTGAAAGCATGTGTGAAAGCCTTACGTTTCGGTTGAGGATTAAATGTCAAGGATTTCCACAAGTGAGTAATATGTGTCATGACATTTTATTCATAAACTCGCCTGTCTTGCTTATTATTAGGGTAAGCAGAGTACATGACATTAAATGTGCACGTCCACTTCTAAAAATGTTGAGGATGGAGAAAATGCGATATTTTAATTATAGTTTGCTAGCCATGGAGGCACATAAGTAATTTTTGTGGCGCAACGACGTACTCAACCTCAACCTCCGTGTCTGCTGGGGTCAATTGTTGTTTGGGTGGTGCAGTATTACGCTGCATTAAATGTGTTTTGTATTAAGCCTTTCATAATTTACGTCTGCGCCATCGACTCACTGGCAGCTTTTTGAAAAGTGGTTTGATTAGTATTTGTCTTCTGGAAACATTTGAGTTAACGTGAATTTTTTCCTGTCAGTGAAAATCGTTTTGTTGACATCATGGTGAGTAGAATCATTATGACAGAAGTTTGCTGTGATTTTTCTGCAAATAATTTCTTTTCTTTTGCGGATATGTATGTATAAATTATCTACGAAGTTTAGTTCTATTTTTTCCTGTAACTGAAATTTAACAAGGTGCCAAGTATTCAGATACGTTTTTAGCCGCATTCGTATTTAGATATTAATATTAGGTACTAACGGAGCGCTCCCAAACGGGCGGCTTGAGAATTTCTAACAGTCAAGTTGCCTACTCACTTGACAAGCCCAATAAAATCTAGTTTCCTCCTTGGATTGAAAAAAGGCCAGATGGCAGTCGCTACTGAAAAAAAAATGGAAATAGGTAGCAGACCCCGGGCGGTACTGGGATACCGCTAGGATGATGAAATTGATAATAAGCCCATCACTCGCGACTCACTTTAACGTGATTCGCTTATCTTTACTGTATATATATTTTTCCATCGAATATAAGATGATCAAATAAGATGAGTTATTATTTATTACACGTTAGGACACATAAAGTAGTTATATAATGGACAATTGGACATATGGTGCATAATATTTTTGCAGAATATTGGTATATTTTATCCTGACGGTGAATTTCAAATGTCTTTCGACTGAGTTAGGAGAAGAGCTTCACAAAGAGAAATTACTAAGAAACGTGCCTTTATGTCTCGTAGTTCAATTATAAAATTAGACCAAATATTTAAACATTATATAACTGTTTTACATTAGTCTTGCTATCTTAAATCAACTAGAGATCATTTTTTATTTAAGAAAAGAAAAAAGTAAATAATAATGATTAATTGGGACGTTTACCCTATATCGTGGCACGTCTTTATTACCGGAGGAGTAAGGATGTGTTGCGATATATTTGGCTACTTGTCTGTCACTATTTATACAATGCTGATTGTATCGGGATTATTTAGATAGTTGGGAGTTAAATTGTATAAAATTGTGAATTTTTTGTGTGTATTGGCAAAACACTTTTAAACACTTGATAATATCGCTATCTACTATTATTAAAACTCGAATTGAAATAAACTAACTAACATTAACTTAAAAATAACCTACCCAAAACTAACAGTAACTGACTGAATTCGAACCCTCTCTGCAGTTTTATCTCTGTTCTAGAATACCATAAAAATATTATTTGATGAAGCAGCAGGGTAATTAATCGCGTAACTTTTCGAAAGTAAGATAGGTAAATCTGTCATTTTAGATAGGTAAAAATGACAAATTTATCTCGAAAACGTTGCGCTGCACGGCTAGCACAAGACGGCACACGAGATGTCGCACGCGAAATAGTCTGTCCGTCTCTATCTAATGGGTACACACGGAAAGAGATGGATAGTTCGCGCGTCGTCTTGTGCTAGCCGTGCAGGTCGCTGCCATATGACATATAAACGCTCCGCGCTGAGCGTATTACCGAATCAAAGAAAATGCACAAAAAGTTAAGTTTTAAGCACTGCTATGTTCAAGTTTGAAAACTTCGTTGTACTCGTATGTTGCAAACCTCGAAGTTAGGCTAGAGTGGAATATGATACATCAATCTTCAGGTATACTACGGCGTACTGAAATCGATTGAGGTCAATACTAGTCATACGTCTTAGTCAGCTCGAAGCCCGTTCGGTGCACTAAGCCCCAAATGTGGAAGTTACTATGCTTCGCATTATAAAAAATTGGAACGTGAAAATTTCCTGGATATTCACAAAAGGAGCAGTATTAAAATGGAACAGTATTAAATATAAAGGTTTTCTGAAAATCCATTTGGTTACATGACGGCGAATATGCATACAAATTACTTTTATAATGCATATACTCAGAAAGTACATGAAGCAACATGGGCATAGAAAGTGGTGCTTTTACGCACGCGTCCGAGAAAGTATTTTTTTTAAATAGAGACTTCCGCACGCGTTCGGGAAAAAATCCTAGCATTTTTAGTCGAAACTAAGATATTATGACAAATAAATTGCTTTACTTTAGCTTCAGTTAAGTAGAAATGTTAAAATAACTGTCGTAACACAGTTTTATTATTGATTTGCGTAAAATCATTTTATATTTATTTAATCCTTATTTATTTCCTTAGTAATGACAATTTATAATGAAATACATTTCATGCTTATAATTACAATACTTGCTCCTCCAATTTTCTCCATGTTTTTCTGTCTTGTTTTGTTTCCACCCAGTCTTTTCCTACAAACTTTTTAACTTCGTCAGTCCATCTTTCTGGTTAATAATTTTACTGCAAACTTTGCAAATGCCATTTGATTAGATGCCTTAAAATCTGAACTTCGGGGACCACGGGGATAAAACGATACCTTGAATTAAGGTTTTTGAAAAAAATGCTAATGAAATAAAAATGAAGCATATATTTCACGGTAGCGTTTTATCCCCATGGTCGCCGAAGTTAAAATTTTATTATTTACTGTTATTATTAGTAGGAAGATATTTCGCTTCTTTTCACTTTATTGGTCAAATCATCTATGACAGTTATTGCCTGGGCTGATAAGTTTGTTTGAAATTGATTTAAAATGTTTTTTATTAACCTCAATACAAACATCTTGCCACTTTACTAGGTCTGTCCATGCTCCGGGTATGCGAATGATATAAATATTGGTGCCTGATATAATTGAAATAGCACGAAGTAGTTTTCAGGAGCTCGATTGAGATAAAATTAATAAGTACCAAGATTTATTAATTCTGCGTTTTGCTGTACGGAATAGGAGTTCGACTTTAAATGATAAAATATGATGCCCTGGTGATATTTTTGACTATAGCTTCTGTCTTTTTAAATCGGAATAACAGATACATCAAACAAAAGGCACATCCTGGGCATGTTCCCTTCTATTAATTAAGAGATATGTTGCATAGAATAAGAACATAACAGAAAATATCAAAAATATATTTAAAAGCATTTATACATAGCCGAACTTATCCCTGAGGGATATCATCCGCTGAACCTTTTTGTTACTGAGTGTTCACTCACGTTATATGACAGACTCATATGTTTGCTGGCTTCTTCCCTGACTCTGTGAAAAAATATTTATTAGTGGCTGGTAGTCCCAAAATTGCCAGCAGTATTTCCTTTATTAGCGGCTTTATTATATTTTTCCTAGAACGGTGCATCACCATACAACGGTCGTTACTCATATTTATTACTTACTATTTTTTAAGCTAATGGAGCAAAATAGAAAGCAGCCATAAAATTGTATTACAAAGTCTATCAAGAAAGTGATGAAAACTTGCCGAAGAAAACTTTAAATCCCCTTCCACATAAAACAGCGCAGAAACTCTTTTATAAGACGACATTTTGCGATATAACCCCGTGTGTAGTGCATGTGATGAGAGCTAATATACGAGGCAATATCTCATGGCTTGCAACTGTGGCCACGGTGTCCGTGGAAAACAGAGTTCTTTACATACGGAAGCATGGATGGGGCGGGGGCGCTACATACAGTACGTGTTTTCATTAAGTACTGAATCTTTAGAATTTCATTTAGATTTTTTTATAATTTTCTAGTTTCATTGCATTTTTTCTTTCTTGGTATCTTTTGTCCAAATAAACTTGTCTAGAATTGCTTTTCCCGTCCTATGCAATAATGTTAATACTTATTTTAATCACGACATAAAACTTGACAAAAAAAACACTTTTTGTAATTCAATATACAAAATTTTTGTCTGTAAAAATAAAATATTATTTATTACCAATTTTGACAGCCGAATGAATGCCCGAATGACCAGCACCTTTAAATGCGACTTAAAAAGAGGCGTCGATTAAAACGTCCTTTTTAGTCTGTATACTGATACAGATTTTCTGTTGGTGGAAAGAATAAATTCTAATGAAAGGAGGTGAGAAGGTAGTAATGTAATAAGAAAACGGGATATTTGTATGACATGCCGGGGTCAGCGTGGTAATTAGGCATTGTTTTCGAGCGTAGAAAGAGGATAACTATAAAACGAGCCTTAGCGTATCACCGAAAGAGCTGGGAGATAATTTGACAGTTGTTGCGGGGTTACCACATGAAGAATATTATCCCCATTTATATTGACAGAAGAAGGTTGTTATTGAGTTTGAAATATTCAAAATAAAGTAAATAAATATAAGGGGACAGTATAAAATAAATAAATAATAATAATAAATATTGGGGGACAATCATACACAAATCGACCTAGTCCCAAACTAAGCAAAGCTTGTACTATGGGTACTAGAAGACCATATACATACTTATATAGATAAATACATACTTAAATACATAGACAACATCAAAGACCCAAGAACAAATATTCGTGCTAAATGCACTAATAATGCCCTGGCCGAGATTCGAACCCGGGACCTCTAGCTTCGGAGGCAGCGTCACTACCAACTAGGCTAAACAGGTCGTCAAAATCCTCAGATCAAGAAGAAAAGATAGACGGAGCATTACAATCTAGTCACTAGTGACGCCAGTTTAATAAACATGCCCAGCGTTAGTGTGCATGCGAGAGCTTGTGTTTTATATTGGTATTTGTTAAGAATCGGGTTGACTAGGTTTGTCGTAATGCTATTTCTTTCTTTCTTCTTTCCTGAGGGACACACAAATCGACCAAGTCCCATATTAAACTTAATTTGTCAATTACAACTTACAACCTAGAGACGCAGCTGTATAACAAGGAAAGAACAGTAATTCAATTCAATATACTAAGACTGTGTATAGCTTATACACAGTCTTAACAAACGTGTTAGTAATTTAGTAATTAAAAATGCATTCACCTCAAGTAGGGCAAAATATTTTTAAAAACTTAACTAACAACAATCATTAAACTTTTCAACGCTCTGTCAAATATAAAAGCAGGCACTCACACGAAATGTCAAATACGAAGTTGAACCCTGTTAAGATGCATTTAGGTTGATATCGCACTGCACGCCGTGACCGATATATTCGTCGTATATCGTAATATGAGTAGTTGGCGTCCAAAAGGTTAATATAAACGCGAAAAAAAAAATTACTTTGTAATTTATAACCTTCGGGCTGGGTTACCTAACATTATGGGTAATAGTACATTACGATAAAATTGCAGGAAATTCGCAACGAGTGGTGACAAATTGAAACACGACCGAAGGGAGTATCAAGTAAAATAATTACTGAATACAAAAACTATTTTGGAAATCCCAAAACAATTATAAAAAGCGATTCAACGATACCCCAAAAACAACAAAGATTAATGAAAATAAAGTAAATTGCATCCTCACTTATTGTAACCACACTTCATATATAATTATATTGTATAATTTTCACTTCTCATTCTCTAAAAGTACGTCTTTCTGCTCTGCATTGGTGACATAAAGTCGCTTTTTATGCTCAAGAGCACAAAGTAAAAGCTGCCTTCGGCGCGCTAGCACGCGTGCATGCGCGCGCGCTGACACGGCGCCGCCGCCTGCGGTCGACAAGCACATAAATATAAATTTGATAGCATTTTATTAATTATTTGTTCGATTTTCTTGCAATTGAAGTAAAACGCAGAGTGTATAACTCGTGTAATATGTAAATGTTTATTTTAGATTTACAGGTTATTTATAATTTACCTTTCTAGATCGAAACGTACCTAATACCTAAAGCTCCTTTTAATAATTTCTTGACATAGATTGCTATCAATTTAAACTAAAACCATCGTTATACCATTTTAGAAACAATTTTTTTCAGTAACTTGTAAGATTCCACCGCAAAAAAACATCATAACGTAAATTCGAAACGTAAATTTTAGTCGTATTTAATAAATCAATGAATAAATATTAGGAGGTAAATTTTACACAAATCGAACTAGCCCTATAGTAAGCTCATGCTTTGGGGACTATTCCACGATCTATATGAATACTTAAATACATAGAAAACATCTAGACTCAGTAACAAATATTCATGCTCATCATCATCACATTAAGTATTTGCCCGACCGGGGTTCCAACCAAGGACCGTCAACTTTGTAGGCAGGGTGACTAACCATTAGGCTAAACGGGTCGGTATTTATGTTTTAATTTTTTTATTCAGCTGGCAAGAGGCTATTGTTGGCATTTCGTATTTATTGAATAACATGTTCTGTGGTTATATTACCTGATTCGTCACTTTCGATCGATATTTTTATATAATGAATTTAGATTGGCTAACTAAAGTAACTGACCTGGCTTGTTTAACTAAACAAGAAATTAGTGAATTTGCGGACTGTTTTAAATATAGGCCTACATGTCTACTTCTGCGCATGTCTAAAATGCTAACAGGCATAGTTAAATTTCTAATCTTGATTAATATATAAACCTTTCTCAAATAATAATAACATTGCGTCAAGCTGGCGATGGAGTTAAAAAGATAATAAAAAAATGGAAATGTAGGAATACGCACTAGTGCGGAAAGTGGCACTTTCAACACAGTTTGGCTGCATGCTAAAGGCTCTTGTCAAGCAGAAAAAAAATTAACAATGTTTTTACTATAATAGTACATTACGATAGAACTGCAGATAACAGGAAATTCACAACGAGTGGTGATAAATTGAAACACGACCGAAGGGAGTGTTTTAAATCGACACGAGTTGCGAATTACCTGTTCGCACGTGTATCGAACAACGTTTTACGGCACATATGGCTCTTTAAAGTTTCGACATATGCACGTAATCTGCTGATTAACGCACTCGTGCGGTAAAGTAGCACCATATGTACTGTAAAAATATTTACGACAGGTACTAGAGTATTATTTGCTGTGTTTAATGCCAAGTGTAAGGAAATAATAATTTCAAAAATATTTACCTCATTTCGTCTGTTTGATCTTTTTTTTTGTGAAGTGATTACACTGTTTGTCTCCTATACCAGGTTATATAGGTACTTACTACTTATCTACTTCCAACACTATCTTTAAGAATTTAGGCATTCGACTTATTCAGTCGGACACGGGTCAAAGGTATTTGTACGCAAACAGATACGAGTATTATCAGTGGGGCAGATTGCTGGAACAAACTGTCGTAAATTTCAACAAACGCACCATTTTTTTCCAGGTGCTATTAGAATAGAATAGAATAGAATACAAATTTATTGTCACATAATGCACTTTACAAATAGTGAAAAGTAACTTAAACATTTAATTTATTTTACAAAATAAAACCACGCACATTAATGTGACAATAGGAGTGAACTCAGCGTTTTAGAACTCAGCTTTCAGTTTTTGACAGGACTCAACACCATGTTGGATTTTATAGCGGTCATTTTGAAATATATGTATGTTACCGATATTTCAGTTTCTAAATTACTTAAACACGCAAAATAGGTGTCGAAATATTCATATATTTGAGGCCAACGAATAAAAGTAAATCAATAACACATTTTACCCAGGAAACTTTTTTTGGAGTCATCAAAATCACCTTTAAATGTTTTTTTGTTCTTACGGTTATTTAAAGTTATATTAATAAACCACTTCGGTATTCACTTAATTCTAATATAATTTTGTTATATAAGACAGAAATATGAACATCGGAGGCTTAGTAACCAGATTTCCTACTAGTATCCTTTGGGAACTCGACCCTAAAAGATACCTGGTATATTTCCCTGACCTTAATCTTTACTAATATTATTAAGCTGAAGAGTTTGTTTGTTTGTTTGAACGCGCTTATCTCAGGAACTACTGATTCGAATTGAAAAATTCTTTTTGTGTTGGATAGTCCATTTATCGAGGAAGGCTTTAGGTTATATAACATTACGCTGCGACCAACAGGAGCGAAGACGCGGACGAAGTCGCTGGCAACAGCTAGTGTAATATAATTGGATCAAGATTGATCTCTAATTGCAGTGTCCGTCCAAGGGTGTGTTTTTATTCGACACATTTAAATTTTAGTGTAAATATATCTCTGAAGTTATTTACTACTTTTATTAAAACACCAACATCAGCTTCTTAGCGTGAATGCCTGGCCTGCCGAAATTCTCGGTTATTCGGGTAAAAAAAAACTTTATTCTCAAAGAAAGATATTTACAAATTTAACTTTTATATTATGAATTATGACATTAATTTATTCCTGTCACTCCAAGTGCGGAAGAACCACGCCCTAAGTTTCTTCTCTTATGCTTTTATGCCCCACTGGGAATATTACAATAGAATACACCCTATTAGAAGCGTTAATTATTAATTAGAACTAAAACATAAACACTATATTACGAACACACAAATCTCGTAATAGTTCGGCGAACCGCCGCTTAGTTCCGCTCGATGTAGCAGCAATCAAAGGCACTTTACATTTTGTATAAGTAGAGAGATTTACGGGTGGAAAACACTAATCGCAAGCAGGTTTCGCCTTTTGCATAGGTTTTGTGGGGCGGAACTGCGAAATGTGCGCTGCCATGTGCCCTTTATGTACCCGTGTCCGACATAATCCACTTGCGTACACTTTCTCTTTTTTTGTATATTTAGTTAACAAGTTTGTAATTCTAAGTTATTAAGATATTAATAATTAAATAAAGGTACCTGCAATTCAAACTGGCCACCATAGAATTGAAGATGGCTGAAGTCAACAACAGCGGTAAATGAAACGTTATTATTTATGTCCCTACAGAGTGTATACAAAAATGACGTTGATCCGCTTCAGGCCGTAATTGATATCGCCTTCTGACTAGAAATAAGTAGGTCAAAAAAAATTTACTTCGTTTTTTTTTCCTTTTGTATGGAGAGCTTCGTCAAAATTAGTCCCCATGCAATACCGAAAAAAAGATAAGTCAAAAAAATATTTGACCTACTTATTTCTAGTATATGATACCAATTATCGTCGTTTAAACGGATCCACGCAATTTTTGTTACGCCCTGTATATATTATGTGTATATGACGAAAACTTGAGCCTGTAGACCCTTGAGTAGGTGCCCTGCCGATGAATCTGGTGGTCCCTGGTTCGAATCCTGGAGGGTAATCACGTAACTTTTCGAACATACGTTACTTATATAATATAAAAATTATATAAATATATTTGGGGACAATCTTACACAAATCGACCTAGTCCCAAACTAAGCAAAGCTTGTACTATGGGTACTAGACGACGATATACATACATATATATATAAATACATATAAAACATCCAAGACCCAGGAAGAAATATCCGTGCTAAATGCACAAATAATGCCCTGACCGGGTTTCGAACCCGGGACCTCTAGCTTCGGAGGCAGTGTCACTACGATACCTACCGAACCTAACCTACCTAAACCTGGTGCCATTGTAAATCACCTATATTAGGACTTTTTTAAATCTGTAGAATAAGGAATCTGTAAACTTGAGAATCTGTAAAATTGGGAATATGTATACATGAGAATTTGTAGAATTGAGAATCTAGAAACCTGAGAATCTGTAAAATTGGGCATATGTAAACTTGAGAATCTGTAAAATTGGGAATATGTGAACATGGGAAACTGTAGAATTGGGAATCTGTAGACGTGGGCCTAAACCAAAATATCGTTTGTCTTATTTTCGACATCTCCACAATAAATATAATTTACTGATTATACCCGTGTTTGTAAAATAGTAATCAGGTCAGTTGCGAGTCAGAGATGAACCCCTGTAGGAAATTCCGTGTCACGTAGCGAGCGACAGACTGATAACAACGCATTCTTGCAAGTATCAAAAGTTTCCATGTGTAAAGCTATTGTGAGATTTTGAGTATTAAGGCCACTTTCGATATTGGCTTGACGAGAGCTAGACTGATATCACACTGATTGCCTTACTTGTCGGTATACTGTCAGTATTACGCTGAGCCGTAGCGAGGCGATACCCAACCAGTACTGCAAGCATACCGCCCCGTTGCGTTGCCGCGTTTACCGCGACAGAGAGCACTTATTTAACGCCGCATTAAAGAATTCTGAATTGACTGAGAGTAGAAACTTAGTCGCCTTCCTGATTTGTCGGTGCGGAGACGGTGCGACACGAGAAAACTTTCAGCTGCCTGTGTCAACTGTCAGTCGAGTCCGTACAGCTTTTTACTGCGCCCCTATATTTAATTGCGTGCTTCCCGACTGGCAAGGGATGCCCGGAAGCAGGGCGATACGAATGCGTTACTGCGTTCAAACGTAATACTGACAGTATTTCGTACAGAGAGGAAATCTCAGCGGCACCAGTAAGCTTACGTCAAAAAATAAAATACCACGTATCGTTCCCGTTCTGCTAACCGCATCGCCAACTAGTATACTGATTTTGATATGTTCGTTGATGTTTTGCTTTTTTCTATTAAACTATACATTAAATGTCTCCAAAATGAATTCCTCATGCCCGAAATATCAGAAAATGACACCACACTCGAGGTGTAAGGTATATAGAAGCTCATGTGATTTTTGTTTCTGAAGCGCGGCGGCGTGTAACTTTGAATGCCCCTCTTGCCTATCCCCAAGGGGGTGGTGGATAGCTACCGGGCTAAATTAGATTAACTTTACCCAGTGAATTCATCCGATACCAAAATTTGCCCCTCCTATACATTGGGTCACACTACTTAACTTCAAGTACGGGAGTACTTAACTTCGAAAGTAGTCTGAGAAAAAATAAGCATCACCCAGTCGACGTACTCAAAGGCATATTATTTGCAACATGCATTTATTTTACAGTAATTTCTTCTTTTCATATAAGTGACCCTATGGCAGGTTTATGACCTCGACTCTATAAATCTTTGATACGACCACGCGAAATAAAGGGCTAAATACTCTTGTTGAAACAATTGCAAATATTACTTGTATATGTAATAAAATATAATAATCTAATCATATTATAATGATTTCAGTTAATTCTCACAATGTAATCACATATATAGGTATTATATCGATACCTTTAGACTCAAAGGGCGTAAACGCCATTTTGGCTAAAATGACTTTTTGATGCAGCTTTGTTCAGTTTTTTTTTCTCTATCGATCTGTGTAGTTAAAGCTGCGATATTCGCAAATTTAAGGCAAATACGACCCACGTTGTATTTGAAGATTTTGCATAAAGGTGGGGCGTAATTGACATGATTTTTCATTTTATTCTTTATTTAGGTAATATACACAACGAGTAAATAACCTAAAGGTCGTATCCGCAGTCGTAATCCAAAACTTGGCTATACACCCTTATTATTCTCGTATAAAAATAAAGTTGGCTCATACAGCCTTACATTCATATTGCTAAATTCAGGTCGTATTGTCACTCGTAGACTAAAAATTTTGCATACGCCCCTATTATTCCGCTTTAAAATTGAAGAGGACTCATACGACCCAACTTTGATTCTCTCTGGGAAACAAGTGTACCTCATACACTGGTCGTTATTTTACCATAGTTGTCTTTTTTGATGAGTTTTACGACCGACATTAATTTATGTAGGTATTCGTGTGCTTTAAGCGATTTTTTGTTTGCCGATCGAAATACGACTCTCCCGCCAGCAGATGCTCTTAGAAACCTGAAATAGTTTTTGATAGTTATCTCTTTCACGTCCACGAATACTGCTGATTATGTGGGAGCAAGAAAGCGCGATAGCACCCAACTTCAATGTCACGCACCGGCCGGCTTTCCACTGTTGGTAAACAAGCGAAGAAGCAACATGGGATTTTATCTGCTAATCACTACTGGTGTATTTGGTGTTTAAATTATGTAAAAATAGATAAGGACAATAATAATAATAAACTAGATGCCTTAAAATTTTTAACCTTTTATATTTAGATTTTTCACTGTTACTGTAATACGCCAAAAAACTCGTTAAAATCTGCACTTTTTTATAAAAAAACAAGTCCATACAATTAAATGATATATTTTAATGTGGTACCAATTTACATGCTAGCGTGACAGCATTATATTATATTTTCCAACGCAATCATAAGTTTCAGGGTGTATCAGTCTAATAGTTTTACTGATTACTATAAGGTTGATGTATACACCACACAATTACGTAGGATTGTGGTTTATACGCCCCACAATAACGTAAGACTTTGACTTACACGCCCCCACAAAACAAAAACTCGGTGTTTTTACGTTCGAGTTTTTTAAGGTACATGACGCTTACAAACTGCAACATACCTACTATTCATGCGGCAGTGACCATTATTTTACAAGCTTTTATTTAACTAGCAATGTATGTAAGTATGTTTGTTCGGATGGAATCTTGCAACTCAATTTTGAAGCAAAATTATCTTCAACCGATTGAACTGAAATTTTGGGTTTAAGTATAGTAAACATCCACGGAAAGCAACAAAGAACCAGCCAAGAATGAAAAACATCAAGCACAATTGGAAGAAAAAATGCAACAAATCGGAGGTTTAAATCCTAACAAAATACGAGTATTATTAGCGAACGATACCACTAAGACATCTTTCGATTTAAAGAAAGTGTTAAAAACCCCATATGGAGAAAGTATACTCCTCTATTATTGGCGTAAATATGCAGTTTAACTATAACTTTACATTGTATGAGAGTGGGACACAGGATGTATTTTGCTTTACCAGGGGTGAAAACGACGGTCAGCGAGGTAGTAACGAAATTGCTACTTGCTTATTAATATTTTAATAAGTAAGTAGCAATTTCCTAAAAGAAATAGACAGTAGAGGAGTAAAAAACCTCCCTTTACATATTGCGATTATTGCAGCGGCCAAAATCAAAACAAAACAGTATTAGCAGCACTTTGGTTTTTGAAGACGTCGAATAATTTGGAAGTTATATATACAAATAAGTTTTTTTGTTGCCGGGCCATACTTACATGCCGGTGGATTCTGTTCATGCAGTCATAGAAAGAGAAGTAAAAAAACGAATAAGTCTTATTACGTCTCTTTCTATGTATGGAGCCCGTCTCAATGGCCTACATATTTCCAGTCCGCCCGGAAGAACCCACGACCCTACCGAGTAGAAGTTCTCAATCGTACAGACTTTCTTGATTTTGAGGTGCTTGCTTAAACATCATTAACACCCTCCTCAGTTTCAAAAAAGCGCGGATTTCATAGTTTAAAATAGCCACATTTAAAAAAAAGTATCCTGAACAAATTAGACTTAAATATTTAATGTTTGAAGAAGCAGAGGAAATTCGAGTTATATTGCATCAGGGGATCTGAGAACCAAAAATGTTACAGGAAAAGGGAAAAGACTAGAAAAATCCAAGGGTAAAAAATGCAAGGATAAGGGAAAGTGGAAATCAAAGGCAAATAATACTCAAGATACTGTTGATGACACCAGACAAGATAATCCAGGTCCTATAATAACGCCTGCCTGTAATGTCAGATTGCCCATATCAAAGGCCAAATATAAAGACCTCAAAAGGCTTTGAATGAGTATCTTTGAATTCCTTATGAAGACATGGTTTGTGACTATTTTCTTCATAGCGATTACGAAGAAGCCGAAGAAATGAATGATTAGGGACTTGTCTTCAACTGTTACTTTTAATTGATTATTTTTAACGTTATTGTTAGTAATTTAATAACCAATTCAGTTTTCTATCAAAAATATAAACGCGCTAAATCCCATTCAATTTTGATCTTTGACCATACCATAACCCATAGTGTAAAGATCTATGTTTTGATTTGCGTACAATATTATAGGCGCACTTATCGAAGGATGAAGATTGTTCTAAAGTATTTTTTTCTTAGTGAAACGAAAAGTCAGAAAATCTTTTTTCATGACCTTATTTAGTCTTAATTATTGTGTTGATAATTAAAATGGCAAAATTATTCCAAAGATTTTATTGTAATTAAAGTCAGTTAGAGAAAGGGCGACTACTGGTTATAGTGCCGGTAACTGTTACCCTCTATTAGTATTTACAGAAAAGAAGCACTTCCCCATGGGCGCACTTATACTTCCTGATAATGATTATGTTGTTTGTATGCAACGTATGATTACTAATGTCATAATCATAATGATTAATAAAGATTCCGAGATGATTTATTATTTAATTTGTTATTTTTTGGTTCCTTCATAGTACCTACGTTGAAAACCTTGTTTATTGAGTTTTCTGGGTTTTCCTTTTCCAATAACATTTTTGTACCTTAGTTATATAGGCGACGATTTGAGATAATGATTGCCAAAGTTTTTAAAAAGGGGATTTTACAAAGATATGTAAAAAAAATTTTAGCCATTCATCAATAATGACGAAGGCATGACGATGATACAAAACTTACAATTGAGAATTGAAATGCATTTTAAAAATTAGCTATTATACCTTTCTGGCAGCTGTAATATACACCCCATTTTTACAAATAAAACGGTTTTCTTGACCTTTACACCTTAACAATTTTACATACACTGCGAATTAGCTAAATACCTTTCTGGCGACTGTAACATACACCCCATTTTGACAAAAAAATCGCTTTTCGTGACCTTTACACCCTAACAATTTTACAGACACTACGAATTTTGGGGTCGTATAAATATATTTTTTTATTTTTTTGGGGCGTATAACGATCCTATTTTCTTTATTTATTGGTTTATCCTAAATACTATAAAACCACTATGTTTATCTTCCAAATCTAAGATTTTGAGCCAAAACTCAACTTTTTAAGTCTTAAAATGAAAAAGTTATGAATTATTTTCCAATTTTTTTTTAGTTTTTTGCTTCTCCTGTAAAGTGGCGTTTTGGCGTTTACGTCCTTTGAGTCTAAAGGTATCGATATGCTAATCGCATAATTCATACTAATATCATAAAAATATTGTAATTGCGTATTCTTAAATGTTATATGGAAGAACCGTAAGCACAGACCATATAGACGCCGCAAACGCGCTCAATAGTATGGAAACCGAGAGAGTAAATTTTTACGTGCCTACTATGACGTCACGTAAGCAATTTAGTGATGTCCAATACTACCGCCGCGTTAAACCGATTCAAAGGCGCCGCCGTCGGTTTAATACTCAGTAGGCCTTTGCGGTGAGAGGATTTACGCAGCCCGCCCGCTTTAGTTTACGTTCTGCATTTTACTTTAAAATTCATGTAATAAACCTATGAATTTACTTCAATACATCTGTTTTAAGCATACAAAATGTTCCGTAATAATTAAATCGTAATTTTTATGATTGATTTTCTATCGATTATTTTATCGATCATACTTCGAGTTTATAGATAGACAATAAGAAAGTGATTCAAAGATTACTAGTGGCTCTGTGAGTTGTAGACATCGCACTATTTTTTTAAGTACAAAATTTCCAAAAACTGTCATGACAAAGAAATTCTATATAATTATCGAACCTGTAAACAAAATATCACGAGAATTGTACGGTTCAGAAAATTCACGGTTGAGAAATGCGAACTATTATAGAGAAGATCATCCAGACAGACAGACATACGACAGAATTTTTGTCAATAGCTGAAACGGAGACGCTACGCTCGCTCGGTCAGCAATTTAGAGATTTTTTTTACAAGATTGCCCAAAAGAAGGATTGAATTGTTTTTATAACAACAACCTTTCATCGATGCAAAACTATAGTTCATTTCAGATAGAAATAGACATAATAAAACTAGAACTTTATAAAGTGCATATTTTTAGAATAGCATTTTTTTATGAATTTTAATGTAAAAGAATAACATTATTGTTTAGTAACTAGCCTTAATTATCATTGTCAGTCACAAAAATCGATTATACATCGAATTGCACAATGACATTGCATGAAACATCACAGCGTACATCACTACTCATTTTAAATCGACAGACAATGAGAAAATCCCTACCACCATATAACGTGAAGATTTACGAAATAATCGTTTGCATCACTGTCCATCGCGGCCTACAAATAACAGTCCTTAAGTATAGTTTAAACTATGTGTGTAAATATTTTGGTAGAAACGACACGACATCACTCCAAGTTGAAAATAATTAAAGTTTAATTAAATAAGCCAAAATTTATTACAAAAAATATTTACTTATGAAAGGAAACGTCACCGTTTACTCGACTAACCACTCTTGTTGAATTTGAACAGTTAATTACGGCGCAGTGTGGCATTTGCAAGTGCAGCAACAAACGTCTGACAGTTAAAACGACAGGAGCGGGACTGAGCGGCAAGTGGTGCACCGCACCATTTAAATAAACGCGAACTACTTACATTCGGGGCATCTAGGTTTATCGGTTAGGCACAGACCTAGGTCTGTGACCGTAAGTAAATAAAAAGTACACTATGAAAGCGTTCAATGCTCTGCATGTCCAGTATAAGAATGGGTTCAGGTTGCTGTTGGGACTACCACGCTATTGTATGATATTGCATCAGGCATGTTCGCGGAGGCGCGTGTGGTTAGCTTTATCGCCATAATACGAAAGAGAACTGCCGCCCTGATGCGGCGCGTGCGTGAGAGTCCCATTAGCCTCGTGAAGATATTGGTGGAGTGCCCGGCCAGTGCGATATAGAAACACTGGGACTCCGTTAACATGGGGTCCAGGGGAAGCAATATATATAGCAAATCTTAACTGACGTAGGATTTTATCAAAAATAAATGTATTAACTAACATAGGAAGTAAGACTATTGTATTAATTAATATAATGTAATGTATGGATAATTTTATCCTTAGTTATCTGCTTTTTGTAAATAATTGAGTGTTCAAATTTAAGAAGTTATAAAAAGCAATCATTGTTAAACAAAAAAAATAAGAACTTGTATTTATAATTTCTTGTAGAACATTGTGTCTTAATAAATAAATATCAGGATAATCTATCGAACTTGGCACTCATTTAGATATCAATTCTTTTGTCGGCGAAGTCGACAACCACGCATCGCATATTCTTAATACTGAACTTGGTTCCTTGGCTATTTTCACGATAAAATTTAACATGACTGTGTTGATTACTTAGATTACGTCGTAAGTTATGTCAAATATTAATTTGTAAAATTTTAAGTCGCCCTATTCCTCCTACTGTAATGGGTGGTTAACTACGGAACCCTATATCGCGCCTGACCCGACACGCATCTCGCCGTTTTTTTTATTTTGGAATTACTTCGCGTCATATAAGTTTTAGAATTCTATTTTTTAAATAATAAGACGACGAACCTTTTCGTACCCCGATTGTACTGCGCGTGTGTTGTAAATGCTAAGTGACTAGAGGGGGTGCTCCGCGCCGCAGCACCGCCGCGGCCGTCGATTTTTCTACGCCGCCGCCGCCGATGAAGTTGACCGGCGTGAAATCGGCGTGGCTGATTTACATTTTCATCGAAGTTATATAAATCATTTTACACAACTTGTATTTTAGTAACCAAAAATAATCAGATAACCTCGTGATTATTGGAATATCGATCTAGAGTATTCTAGCGTTACAATTAAGTTAATGCTTGTAACATTTAGATTCAAAAGAAATGAGTGGAACGATAACCAATTTATTTTAAAATGTGATTCTTTCATGACTAATAGTACAGACAAAAGAGCCTCATTTCGAAACCTTGTACTACTAGGCTGTATAGTGATTTCGTTTCCCAAAATTCCTCTAAATGATTTATAATTTAATTTCTAAAGAGCAGTATTTTTTCAAGAGAAGACTTGGATTTAAGCTAATGTAGCTGTTATAGAAACTAATCAGTATTTTTAATCAACCCTAATTGAACACTTTTTGATTGCATCACTAATTAATACGTTTTTTTTTCTTCTCGTGTTACATGAATGCCAGTCAAACTAAATTCAGACCAAATGGTTTACAGGACCATCCTAAAGCCGGTCCCTATGTATGGCAGCGAGAATTTGGCCGTAACCCTTCTGGATTCACGTGACCCGTCGTTACCCGTCTTGACAACATTCGTAATGAGTACGTGCGAATAAGCCTATGAATCCGTGACATCGCCGATAAGAGCCAGGAGAACTGGCTTCATTGGCATGGCCGCGTTAAAAGAAAGCCACCGAGATGACGTTTGTAACTTGGGACTACACTTTTCCGTCTCTGGTCGAAGATCTAGAGGCAGGACTAGAACAAAATGAAATCCCATCCGCCGTTGATGAATTTACCATCGACGCACACCTCCAGGCCTTTAAAACGTTATGAAAATAAGCGTTATTATAACAATATATTTCGTTAGTGTTTAAAATTTGCGAAAGTAATAAAATTGACGAAGTAGCGTTATGAATCATAATGATATGCGAAAATAGCGCTTACCTCTAGTAGTAACCGTATGAACTTACACTCAAGAAAAATATAAGTGTAAAAGAGCATGAAAAATAATACATAACTAAAATGTTTCTTAAAATTTTATTTAAAGTACATCATACAAGTATTTAAAATTTTCGTAATGCTTTGGAACACAGGTTTTTGGTAGGTTTTAATCGTATAATTTTATCTTTCGCCCCATAAATCAAATTGTTATCCTCATCGACAACCACCCCATAAATATCATCAAGCTCTACGAATTTGTATACATGTTGGTCACTTTCGATCTTAAATAAACCAGATGGCGTCGAGAAGTACAGATTGCCATTAATATCCGCCGTGAAACTATTAATTATATATTCACCTACATGAGTGGTTACCTTTTCTAAAACATTATAGTAGAACAGACCAGATGAGTTACTATAATACATATTACTGTTATTATCAAGAGCCACTAGTAGTACCATAGTACGATTCAGTTCAGGAATTAGAACTTCATTGCCATCTTCTACAACATACACCCTTTCGTCTGGATAAGCGGTGTAGTAAAGCTTGTCTTTAGCAAACATTTGCCAAATGCTGGGGCCTTTCATTACATGGGTTGCTTTCTGTGAGGCGTAATCATATTCGTAAATACCATTTCTTCCACCTAGATATACTTTATGGTTATTTCTGTCAACAGTGGCGGCAAATCCTCCAACGATCCCAGGGATGATTCTATATTCGTTAGTCCTTAGGTTTAAAGCGACGGATTTAAACACGTCGTCTTCAGTATTTGCTGTATAGCTGAAGAAAAGCGTATTCGTGTCATAGTCGATGACCATTTGATACGGGGTGTCTACGTTCTTTTTCAGAAGCTCCTTCTCATATTTGATGTTGTTTATGGAGACCGTGTCGACGTCGGCGATACATCCTGGCTTTATGATTCGAGCGTTACTTACAGCCAGCAACGCCAAAGTAATGATGAATTTCATCTGAAACAATAAAGAAAATATGTAAGGCGTATTTCGGAAATGTATAATTATCATATCATCCATCACCTTAATCATTTTATGCATTGCAAGTGGCCTGGTAACATTGTTTGGTTACTAACAAGGTAATTTAGACGTCTAAACAGCTTCGTGTACATTACTGTTGAATCCTTCAAATTAAATTATCGCAGACCCACATCCTACCAAGTTAACCAAAACACGATTAAAGTTTCGTTTAATTAAATGTAAGGGCAAAATAGATTTTACAGGTACGTAAAAAAGCGAACTTAGCTCTGTACGGGATATTATTTTATAGTCGTCTAGTACTTTTATATCGGACTAGTTCGATTTGTGTAAAAATTGTCCCCTAATATTAATTTTTATTTTTAATTAAATACGAAATCTGAGATAAAAGTTGGTGCACAGTTGGCGACCGAAAGACGAAAATAAATGAATTTTAAACATGGTTTTGGCTGGAATGTGTGTTATTTGGAACCCTTTCTTTAAATGTCATATCAATAAGATAAAACGGGTACAAAAGAAATTTCGAAAAGCCATTGACTAATGTATGGGTCGCGGTGGGAATTCCTATAATAACAGCTTTCTCACTATGGTCTGTTACCATTATGTTTCTTATAATTGACCAAGCGAGCGAAGCGTCCCCGTTTCAGCTTTCGACAAAAAATATTTCGTCTGTCTGTCATGATGTTCTCCTCTACAGGTCGCATTTCTCAACCGATTCTCATGAAATTTTGTGAACAAATCCGATAATTATAAAGAATTTTTTGTCGAGTCTGTTTTCGGAAGTTTTTAATCTGAACAAAATAATAATTGTGAGGTCTACAGCTCATAGAGCCACTAAGTTTATTTAAATTTATTGTTTGACAATGTACAGGGTTATCTAACATAAAAATATCACTTAATGTAATAGTTTGTATGTACCTAACTGTGGTGCTCTCAATATCACATTGCATGTATGATTTGTTCACCTGCATGCAGGTTGAATACGATGGACTCTTGTTTGTTTTTAAGACCTGTCATTTTACCGTATTCTAACAAAATTGGCTCTGTGAGCTGTAGGTAGACCACGCAATTTTTTTTTTCAAATTTCAAAATTTCCAAAAGCTGACTCGACAAAATAATCTATGTAATTATCGATCCTGTTCACAAAATTTCACGAGAATCGGTTGAGAAATGCGACCTGTAGAAGAGAACATCCGGACAGACAGACATACGAAAGATTTTTTGTCGAAAGCTGAAACAGAGACGCTTCACTCGCTTCGCTCGCTCGGTCAAAAAATCTTAGAAAAAAATATATCATAATTATGCTTCTACATACAATGTATACATAAGATAATTAGGTAACAACTTCATCGACTTCCCGTCACTTCTTGGTAGGCTATTATTCAAATTTCCACAAAGCACTGCCTTCATAAGAAATTGTTTTAAATTCTTACTCCAGCCGATGTCTCAATTAATTTAACTTATAAAAGAAACATGTAAGTATCATATCGACATTTTCTCAATAAGATATTGTCATGGTTTTAAATACCAAATTATTAGTTTTAATATTAGTTATATTATATTAGTTAAGAAATCTTGTATATATTTTCATTGTGCATAAATAAAGTATTCTTATTTAACTATTTGTCATTTAAAAACCTAGTTCCAACCTCATATTTAGAAACTTTCTGTATTAGTAATATTAATATTTATTGTCCTTTTAGTTCTGTAAACCCGTCGAAATTGACTGCATTTACACATGTGAGGGTGCATGTGTTCTCACAAAATTTTACGTGTGTATACTTGCACCAATACATTCTTTCACTTTTTCCCCTTTGTAACAAATAACTATAATGCACTGGATTTACCACCTGTTTCGCTTTTTACAACTTCTACACTAAGCAATATTAAGTTAAAATATATTTTGTATTCTTAAGTATGGCACAAGGTCTTTTAACATAAAATATAAGTATAATAACATCATTTCTGTACGTGACTGTTTGTTGCCTAAATAAAAAATAAAAAAGAGCAAGAGCGTAAGAAAATAAATATATTAAAAACCTTTTTACCTTCGTTTTCCTGTACGACCTGTTCAGTACAAAGCGAGGAGCTGAAGTGATTACACCGTTTTTCTCTTAGACCATTTTATATGTATACTTTCTTATCTACCACCCCCACTACCATTACGAGCTAATTTAGGTACCTATTCAGTAAGTCAGTAGTCAAAGTCAAAGTTATCTGTCCGTTCGCAATAAGAGATGAGTCAACAGCGGTAAATGAACTATGAATATACGTTATTATTTATGTAAACTGAGAGTATCTGCTTGTGTATTCTACTGTTAGTATACATGAACCATACTTTTAAGAGGATGTTTGTGAAGATATTTTTGCTATTCCATCCGAATTATGATGGAAATTTACTATAGCTTTTATCTATAATAGCTTAAGGGACATACTTGTGTGGTATCATTCGCTTGCAACTTCGCAGATTTGAAAAAATCATTAAAAAAAGGCCCAGTAGCCCATCAAATGAATTTCTCGAAAATCTCTGGCGGACCCGCAAAACAGCTAGTATGAGGCTATGAGGTACGTTTGCTTATTATAACAATAGGCAAGCTAACCTAAATAACTTTAACGATTTTAAAATGTTATAGTTATTAATCCCATGGGACTTAATCTGGTGTACAATTGTAATTTATCAATTTATTTACTGAAACGTTTTGGATGTATTGCAGCATACTAAAATTATAGTTTGTTTTATTTAGGATATCTCCACAATGAACATAATTTACTAACTCAATCCGCATATATAATAATCAGGTCAGTTGCGAGTCAGAGATGGGCCCCTGTAGGAAATACCGTGCCACAAAGTGAGCAAAAGACTGATAACAACGTATTATTGCAAACAAAATTGCCTTGTGTAAAGCTATTGTGGGACTTTCAGTAGGTACTTTTTTTGTAGGTACTTTACCGAGAGCTTAAACTACAGGTATCACCCAGACTTCCTTACTTGTCTGTATACTGTCAGTGAGCGGTAGCGGGGCGGTACGCATGCAATACTGCATTTATACCGCCCCGCCTCCGCTGTCCCGCGCCAGGAAGCACTTATTTAAATATTTGTGAGCATTAAAGAATGTGTGATGATAATTATGGGGAAGGAAGAAGGTAGCGAGGCGATACGTAGAAGTACTGCCTCCAAACGTAATACTGACAATATCACGTGATACTGACAGTGAGCAAATCTCTGCGACATTAGTAATCTCACGTCATCATCATGTATTTAAGAGCTTGACTATTATCGGTGGAGCAATCTCCATGTATTTCTTTCCTCAGCCTTTCTTTTAACAGCTTGATACGACAAAACGTTCACTTTTTCTGTAATTTGGTCAATATAATTATATGTTCTTCTTGGTCTCCCTCTCTTCCGCACATTCTCACTTCTAAGAACAAAATATCACGTATCACGCTAAGTCAGGATTTCGCCTGACTGCTGACAGCTTACTGAAACCGCAACGCCAAATGCGGAAGTGGCCTGAGAAAAAATAAGCACTACCCAGTCGACGTAATCAAAGGGTTATCCTAAAGAAGAAATATAAGTAAAGAGCCATTTTAAGTGCCTTCTCCTATAGCTGGCCACAAGGGCTATGTAAGCTTTTGATACGAACGCGTGGAATAAAGGCCCAATTGCTCATGTTGAAAGTTGAAACGAGACTCTTTTACCGCTGATAATTTTTCATCGAACATGCCCTGAGGGCCTACCGCGAACTTCGAAAATCGAACTTCGTATCGTACCGTCCCTTTCCGTCATACATATAGTGTATACCACTAGAGTGAAAGGGACGGCACGACACGAAGTTCGATTTTCGAAGTTCGCGGTAGGCCCTCAGGTCGCTGTCGGTACGAAGTTACTCAATTTGTTATGTTTAAACTAATCAAATTAGAATCCGTGAGATGAATATACTGTAAAAAGCATACCAGACATTTGACTTATTTATCAGACTGCGGGGAAATGACCTGGATATTTTATGTCTTATATGTCAGACTATGGCGGTTAAAAGGTTAATGAACGGCCTGAGTTCATATAACAATTATTTCAGTTGATTCTCAGAAATCTCATAATGTGTGAAGTATCAAAAAATAAATTTAAACCGGGTCGTGATTATGAATTATGTCAAACTTACGGTAGTTCAATGTGTCATATTTACCTTTAGCGTAACCTTTTGCATATCCAAACTTAAAAACGATACCTACCTACGAGTATTCATCCCTCAGGTCTGGAATGATGCAAAAATATAAATGTCACGTTTTTAACCGACTACAGAAAAGGAGTTTCTTAATTTGACGAATATTTGTATATCTGTATGTTTGTCCGCGATTATCTCGCATTTGATTAAACCGATTTTGATGCAGTTTACTGGAAAATATTTGCTATATTTTGACGCTAACACGTGATTTCGTTCTATTTCAGGCACTTGTTTTTTTTAATTTTGACACTAAAATTAATCCATAGTCATTTTGCATTGAAATCTAAGTTTTAGTATTTTTACTTACTTAGTTCATTATTATTATAATAAAACAACACAAAAATAAATGATTACTAGAAATAAGTTAAACTACTTATAACTACCGACTTATAGATAAAAATGGGCTCAAGCTCGGAACCCGGCGGTAGGGTGGCCCAGAAGGCTGGCGGCATTGCCTCGCTGAACTGCAATGCCGATGCGCTGAGCGAGGTACAAACCTGCCCTCTGGTCACCCGTCGCGTCAATAAGACGCTTTGACAGCTCCTTGTATATGGAGTGTGCTCCGGGTCCCCATGGCCCCAGTGTTTCCACCCCAAACGGCTCAAACATATAATAACCAGAATCAATGGCCGCATATTTGTGCCGTTTGAGGTGCTCAGCCGCATCAGCAGCAGCTCCAGCCCTGCTTGAAGTCACTGGAAGATGGGTCGGCGCTAAGGTATCCACACAAGTGGCGTCCCATACTAGCGGCCGACCCAACTTCCAGGGGACAAGGGTCATACCGTCCGGCCTTTTCCCGTCATCACGGGCGAGCCCTGTCGGCTCCAGGATCGCAGGCGTACCGGCACTGGCAAGGGCTCTGCGCAGGATGTCGTTATTGCTGGTATGTCTAGAAATACGACCAGCACTCCTGCTGCAGGAGAGGCCACGGAGCCCGGTTCTGGTGACAGTGGAGCCACAGTGGCACTGATCAGGTGCAACACATGTCGTTCCCAAGCGCAGCGATACTGCGGACCTAAAAGTATTGTTATTGAGAAGTGTGCCTAGATTCTTGGAATGTAACGCTTGTAACCAAGCGCCCAAGTTTTAGTATTAGGTATCATCAAGTCGCTCTCAATTTGAATAAGTATCAGGTTGAAGAAATATTTTGTTAACCTACTCTGTGTGGGTAAATATAGAGGTCTTATATTTTGTATTTAACCACCAATATTATTTGTAATTGTAACCTATGTTTAAAAAAATAAATAAATTGAATTGAATTGAAGCTTTTAGTATACAACAATTGGATAACCCGTGACCGGAATCCAGTTCTGATGATGGATCCATGCAGAATTGTGGGAACTCCTCAAAAATTGTAGGGAAACATATGTAGAGCGATTTTACTGTACTTTATTTTACTGTCCAAAACTTCAAGTGCTTCATAGGTGGCGCTAAGATACCACCACAACCAACTTATTTTTTTGTTTTTTTTTTTAAGGCGATTTTTTTTTATTTGTTGTGTCCTTCTAAACTGAATTGTTACACGATACGTCCGATAATGTTCACGTGCGTTTCAATATTTATCACGAATAGGCGCCAATCCTTGATATCAAACGTCAAAGGTCAACAAATATGTTTGCTAAAATAGTCTACGCCACGTTTCAGCTAATACAAAAATATCATCAAGTTGCCTACTGCCTACGCCTTAATGTTTTTAGTGACATGGTCAAACGCTGAGAATTTAAAAAGTTTTAATAACTTTGCATACAAAGATAATATAAATAATAATAATAAACATTGGGGGACAATCTTACACAAATCGATCTACTCGTAGTCCCAAACTAAGGAAAGTTTGTAGTATGGGTACTAGACAACGATATACATACTTATATCGATATAAATACATAGGAAACATCCAAGACTCAGGGACAATATTCGCGATAAATGCACAAATAATGACCTGACCGGGATTCAAACCCGGACCTCCGGCTTTGTAGGCAGAGTCACTACAAACTAAGCCAAAGCGGTCGTCAAAATATCGAAGAAGTTTTTTGTCAAGTTCGTATTGTTCTCCGTAGAAATTTCAAACTCGGCAAAAATCATTCTCTTAGCGTTTTCCTGGTTGTCTCCTAAGGGAGCTCGGTGCCCACCACCACCACCGAATCAGCCGAAGGACGTCCACTGCTGGACATAGGCCTCCCCCAATTTTATGGGGGGTAAATGCCATAATCGCCACGCTTGGTATGCTGGTTGGCGATCGCGTATCTCCACCGCTCTCCAGGGATGATGCTGCCCATCCTCCGGTGGTCTCGGTGTCCGCTTTTTCTCATTAATTCCAAGATTAAGCGTAGTCACTAGTTTTAGGAAAGAGTTTGCCATCTGATCAACTCAGAGTAATACTTTTTTACGTTACCAATGAACAAATCTATGTAAATAATGGAAATAAATAAAACAACCTGCAATTTTGCAATGCAATTTTAATGATTTTTAAATACATAAACATGAAAAAAGGAGGTAGATTGACCATAGAAAATTGTGACGTCATTAGACACATTTCCCTACAAACTTCATACTAAGGCTGGGTTGCACCAAATCGTCTATAATCGTAATCTGTGTTCGTTAAAATTTGAATGTATGGAAAGTTTGACAAGTTTCTATGGGATGACAGCAGCCAGCGCCATATTTAACGTTGATCGGTCTATCATCGTAAGTTGTCACCCAGTCTAACTGAGCGTTTTTGACGTTTCGTAAAAGTTGCTGATTTGACTATCAGTGAAATACCGTACTATATCTATGCTGAATTTGATATTCTGCGACTTCTAAGCTCCTACTAGATTAAACTTCTGAGAAAACGAATAAAGTAATCTTAATATAATTTTAAAATTACCTACTTATTATCTAATGTCTATTCAAAAATATATAGTTATGTTGACAATGGGTATCCACCAGTATCAGCATATGATGGGAATAATGACCAGCGCTGGTTTAGACTGATTACTCCAAAACTTAATGCATACAATTTATAATATTACATTATGATAAGTGGAATATTACTCCAACGTCGACACACAGCTAAACTTTTTCAATGTGAATTATACATGCAGTTTGGCTTTTTTTAGTGACCAACTCTTAAACATCGACTTCCTGATTTGTCGATGCGGAAGGGGTATGATATGAGAAAACTGTCAGTGTCAACCGATACGAATGCAGCGCCGCCCTACTTCTGCACATAGTATAACTACTGCGTACACGTGATACTGGCAGTATTTCGTCAAGTGAGGAAATCTTACGTCAAAGATCACAATACCTATCACATATCGCTTCCACCCCGCCAAGTCAGGAAGTCGCATTAACTTTACCCTGGATATAGAATATGTTTATCGCAAAGAACGCCTGTCAGCTTCTTTTACTCGTCTAGTATTGATACAACTTTACGACTTTTGCTAGCTCAGCGGCCAGCTATCTGTATATGTCGCGAGACAACCTCTCAATGACGGGATTTAGGAAGCCCGCTAATATGGATCCAGAGTTTTGTGATTTCCAACTGAGATACTAGAATCTTGTATAAGCGGTCCTTCTACATACACTTGGATACTCCTGCTTCGGTTAAGGCGACGATGAAATTTCAATACGTTACATCAGTCGTTCCTCTATCAGCTACATAATTTAAAGTTCAGCGCTCTCTTGAGCTAGTCAAGCCAGTTTTTATTATATTTTTGTTATATTTAAATTAGAGAAAAGACACTCCAAGTTCATAAAATATGTTGTCCGCATAGTGCAAAGCACGTGGAGGTTGATGCAGGTGATATTAGTATCTCCTATTCTCCAAATATCGTTCAAGTCAAAATTTCTAGAATGCTATTACCTAACAATATTTTTATATTATTGTGAGTCGAAGAATTTAATTTCCACAAGTGGTCTACGATACCGAAACGTGGTCGTTCACAGTGGGTTCGATAATAATGCTCAAGGTCACTCAGAGGGCTATGGATCAAGCTTATATGCTCGGAGTTTCCCTACGAGATCGAATCAGAAATAAGGAGATTCGTAGGAAGACCAGTCAAGCCAATTCATCGACATAGCTCAGCGAGTTGCAACACTTACGAGTAAGTGACATTTGGCGGGGCACATTGCTCTTTGTACCCGATGGCCGTTGGACCAGAAAGGTTCTTGAGTGGCGACCACGCATCGGAAGACGCAGAGTGGGTAGGCTCCAACGAGGTGGACTGACGAGTGACGATTTATTTATTTATCGTATGGCAATCATTTCGAACCGTGAGACAGCACGGTTGCCAGTTAGTTGCATTTTCAGCACCACCCAGGGGTCACGTATAGGGTAACGGTGGGTGCTCCCTAAGGACGTGGTGCAACTTCGACCCCCCTTTGTCAAGTGAGTGGGCAACTTGACTGTTACAACTTACAAGTTTTTAAGCTGCCCAAAGGCCTCTAACTTGGCTTAACGACTGCTGGCATAGCCAGCAGCCGGAATCAACGGCTTCACGTGCATTTCAAAGCGCGGACGCCGCTGATGATCGCCGCGATCATATGACGATGATCTGACGCGGGTAGCTGTTGGATAAGGGCAAGATCGATCATTGTTGAGCTCCTTAGGGGAGGCCTTTGATCAGCAGTGAATGTCTTTCGGTTGATACGATCATGATGTCGCCATGATATAAATTTAGCTTTGCTATATTTAGCAAGTATCTACAATTACTTTTATTACTAACTGTTCTGAATAAATTCATTGTTGCGAGAATATTTTTTCCCAAATAACTACGGTATTTGAGCCATTCATGAAAAGACGTGACTTCTCTTGGAAATAACCTTTTCATAGTAACGAATTATTTCAGACCTATTCAGTAAATAACGAAAAGAGTTAAGAGGGTTTACGCTAGAATTGCGCCTTTTTGGCTTCTCTCTTCATGTGAAGCCGTCATTAAATACAGTTTATGTAAAACTTACCTATAGTTAACTTTGTATTTA
This sequence comes from Notocelia uddmanniana, assembly GCA_905163555.1. Taxonomy (NCBI): domain Eukaryota; kingdom Metazoa; phylum Arthropoda; class Insecta; order Lepidoptera; family Tortricidae; genus Notocelia; species Notocelia uddmanniana. The sequence continues at coordinate 11,948,813 of LR991059.1, read as the reverse complement.
GTAACAACGTCTGATAACGAAAACTAAAATAAAGTTTTAAGGATGATTCACAAGTAGGCCGTTCGGTGTCCGGGCCGGCCCGTTTTCTTCTAGCGAAATACGCCGGCCGTTGCGTTTGCTGTCATAGAAAACGGGACGGCCCGGAAACGGAACGGTCTACTGTGAATCATCGTTTAGAAGCCTTATAAATAAAATAATAATAAAATAAATATTGAGGGATAATTTTACACAAATACCTAGTCCTAAACTAAGCAAAGCTTGTACTATGGGTACTAGACGACGATATACATACTTATATAGATAAAATACATACTTAAATACATAGGAAACATCCAAGACTCAGGAACAATATTCCTGGTAAATGCACAAAAATGCCCTTACCGGGTTTCGAACCCGGGACCTCCGGCTTCGTAGGCAGGGTCACTACCAACTAAGCCAAAATGGTCATCCGATAACCTGGACACTATGGGACTTTATCGCTTTCATCCGTTGATAATTTAGTATTGACAGTTTAAACATGACGTTAAAAGACAAGGTGCTTTTGTCCCGCTAGGCCGACCGTACATAACGTACAGATTTTCTATGAAACAGTACTTATGTTTGACAGCTATAAAACATCGAATCACGCTTTACCATATAGCACGTCCTTTACCATCTAGGAAACAAGACAGTATTATAGTATAGTATATCCTATAAACGTATTAACACAACCTAGTTAAACGATGCTGTCATTCTCCGGCGGTAAATAAATTGACTTCGCGCAATGATTGAAATAGCAAGCATCTATGCAAAACTCCATATCCGTCTCCGATAACTGATTCATTGCAATTAACTTGCTATAAATCCCATTCCACTCAATTTTAGACATGACGTTGTCGGTTGGTATCTAATATACCCACGATGTCTAAAACATAAGTTGCAAGCTAGCATATAAAACTGTCACCATGTACACTCAGTTCCAATTACAAGGTCTATTGTGGCGCCTCGCCGTCGTAATGAAGTAGTCGGCTAGCGAATCGACTGTCCGATAATACAGTAATTTATGGGGCCATATTTCTCGCAGCGAACCCCGATGGGACCCTTATGACGATCACGAGGCGAAGTATATCGGGAAAAATTGTTGCTGGAGAGCTTCTACGGCAAACATTGTGATAGAATTTTTGAACGACTGGATTTTAAGGAAAGTTTCGACGCATGACGGCATTATGAAGTGGATATGAATAGAAAATAATTATTCGGCATTGTTAATCTTCGATTTTGTATAACTTTCTAAAGAATCATCGATCCTAACATAGCATACCAGGAAAGTTAGTATAACCTGTACTATATTAAGTTGAAATTTCACATTAAAAAATCCTAGTAAATATTCCTTAAGACTAAAATAAGTGTCAATCAAAAAGAATTTATACCCAGATTAGCTCATACAATTTGACGCTTATTTTTTACTTAGAGACATTTCACCTCGAAATCCTTTATATTTTTTTTATATCCCAGTACTTTCAAATACTTCCTAAGAAATTACGATAGATGACGTACTGTAAGTAATTGCAAATTTATACCTATTATAATAAAAAATACAGTGGTAAATACTATTTCAAATGCGCATGGCGTTTGACGTTAGATTGAAAAATATAGTTTTACCAGTATTATGATTTCCGCTAGTATTTAGTTACCCCTAGTAGTTGAAGTCCTCTTCTACCTGACCCGTCTTACTAAGCAAGCGCGAAAATTAGATCTTATATTTAGATTAGACTACACACTGAATCGTAAGCTATTTGGGTTCTAATATTCCCCATACCTATTTAAAATCAGTCCGAGTTATATCGCCATCCTTTTTTGCGCTATATTTCTAGTCCAGTAGAACTCATGAGGGACCGATTTGACAATGTTTACGACAAACGTGCCCAGCCTCCTACCATACCTACTCTCTGGGCGATATTAGTTTTCAAATCCACTTCAGTTTCTTTATACGTTTTGGTAAAGGCCAGTACAATACGCCTCGTGGTCTGGGTTCGAAATGGCAAATATTTAGCCTAAATTGTATCTTGTAGCTGCCTTTTACAATTCCAATTAGTTAGAACCCTTTTGCGCATAGAAATATTTTTTTATATCTACCTTAGATAATTTGATTTTAAATATAAATAAGTACCTAACGAATTCAACAATACGCAATATAATTTTGTGACCCATTTGGATATCATTACATTGCTGACGCGAACGACAAATCAAAACCCAACTTCAAATAAGCTAGCGGTAGTTTGTTGAATGATGTTGGAAATTGGTTACCTTTGAACATTTAACTCTGTTGTCAGTTGCACAAATGTGCACGTTAAAAGGAAACCCGTTGCCCACGAGTAAGGTACAAAATTTAATAGTTTTTTTCCTATCAAACCATAACATGTAAAAACTTTCAAAACGCATCATGAAACTAAATTAGAAACCATTTAATTCACGAGCTAGGAACAGATTTCGTTAGTTATTTTCCTATCCTCTTTTAAACCAATACAACAGCGCGGGTTGATACATCCCTCCAAGATACATTCCTTCAAGATACATATCGGGTTAGCTAATAATTCGTCAAATTTTCAATTGGGAGATAATAATAAACTATTTTCTTCTAACCGCTCAAACTACCAACAGTTGACGTTCGCGGGGATTCGTGATACAACTCTCTGAAGCATTTTACAGGTTAGCGTTCGAGTGGAATTTGGTCACGAAACTTTGTTGCTGGCTCTCGGACTATTTACAGTCGGTTCCTGGCTTTATGACTTGCAAATATTATATTTTAACATAAAAATATGTATTATTATTGGATTTGATTTAGAAATGCTGAGACAAACTTAGAGAGGCAGGGCACAGAGTAACGTCATCTCGCTTATATTTTGAGTAGCCCAACTACAAGTTCTCTGAGTACCTCCGCCTTACAGAACACACAGCCATAATAGCACCACTACTTGCTCCTTAAGTATGTGGTGATATGTTCCTGGTAGCGAGTAAGGTCGCCAGAGCTCTCGAGGATAGCTGTGTAGAGTAGATATACAGTGTGTGTCTACGACCCGGGCTTTTTTTAAAGGAGGTTAATATAACGTATAGTTATAATGCAATCATGATATTAATTTAATTTAGAAACTTTTCAGACTTTGTTAATTTTCTAACAAAATTTTAATTGCCGGCAATGTAAAGCACAGTAATTTGACAAGTACCTAGGTGTAAATGTCAGTCAACAGATACTTTGATTATTATAAAGAGTACCTATTTCAAAGAGTTAGCGATACAAGTATAACTACACTTAAGATAACTACGGCAAAGAAAAAGCACTTGTCACGTTTGATAAAAACTTTATTATCTACAAACTAAATAAAACTTAAATACGAACTTCTCATTTAAATTTCATTCAGCTAAACTCTGTGTATTTTGGGTTCAATATGTCGGCCACCCTGATTTCGGCACAATTCATAACGTATTGAAATTGAATTACGAATTGTTTGAAAGTCGATACTATCCTGCAGTTTCTGAAAAGCTGCTGTAATTTTGTCTTTCATAATGTCTACAGTTTCACTGTCGGTCGCAAACACTCCATTTTTGAGAGCACCCCACAAAAAAAATCCAAAGGGGTTAGATCAGGGCTCCTGGGCGGCCAGTGCCTGTGTCCAAAGCGTCCGATCCAACGTTGGCCAAAAATCTCGTTCAACCTTTCCCGCACAACTATGGTGGTGGCACAGGAGCACCGTCCAGCTGATACCACGTTTCCTGACGATTCTCTTCGGGAAGAGTATTCAAATAGTCTAAGAGTGGACTATTTATCAAATCTAAACCTACGCGTGTTCAGAGTCCCATCAATAAAAATAGGCCCGATGATCCTGTTGTTATGGATAGCTGCCCACACGTTAACTGTCCACCGGTACTGATGAGAAGTCTCTCGGAACACATGGGGATTATTTTCTTTATCTTCCCAGTAATGTGTGTTTCTGCGGTTCCACATTGCGTTTCGAGAAAAAGTACTTTCGTCGGTCCATATTATTTTTTGTTGAAAGTCATTTTCATCGACACATTTTTGTAAAAACCAATCGCAGTAATGTTGCCTTATTGGCAAATCCCTAGGGAGTATTTTTTGCACCTTTAAAAACTTGAAAGGATGTTTGCGATTCCGAAGCATATCAGACAATTCCCGTGCATCGTAATCCATTTTCCAGAAAAGCGAATATCAAATTTTACATAATTTTCTTTTGTAGTTTGACAACCCGACGTAAACACTTTTGAAATTGTTGCGTCAATAATTAATAAATAAACTCGTCAACTAATTTAAAACCTCCATACATAAACGCAATGACTAGGACGGCAATACATTCTATGCTAGCTATCACAGTTTTTCACCCCCATACCACGACATGTCTTGTACCAAGTGAATAAACGACATGAATTACCACAATTACGCAGTACGAGTACATCTACTACATTTAAGCTTCGGATTTAGAAATTATAATTGTGTTGGTAATTCACATAATTATGATTTACTAATACGTGCAAACGATTGTTAACGAAGCATATTATCATCAGTCTTTATAAAAGCCCGGGTCGTAGACACACACTGATATCTCTGGCTGTCGACACAAAGAATCTTCAAGTCAAAACAGGATTGGCAGCACGCTTGTGATTCTCGGGTGTCTGCTTATAATCAGGCACGCCATAAGCTTATGTGCTACCGTCGTTCTATAAAAAACTGGTTCCCTTATTCAGAAGACTGTACAAGTGTCTGTTAATTAAAATATTTCAAATCTCTTTCTCATAAACACAATTATCAAAGTGACTAAAAGTTAAACGAATTAGCTAAAATAAATGTCATCTTTTTGGAATTTAGGTATCGACTGACTCGGGCCAACGTGAACAGCGTTTGGCTGAGTTGCACCAACTTACGATTACAGACCGACCAACGTTAAATATGGCGTCGGTAGCTGTGACCGCATAAAAACTTGTCAAACTTTCCACACAATCAGATTTTAACGAACACCGGTTATGATTACAGACGGTTTAGTTCTACCCAGCCTTAATTTACATCTTGCATCGGTTGGTGATATTAAACGAATAAACTACTTAATCCTCCGATAAACTAGCGCCCTATTCGCACTTAGTTTTTAGGTACCAAAGTAATTAAGCGTCGAGCATCAACTCACTTGATGATAATTACATCCAGCTGCTTGATGACTGAGACGGCTTAATGGCTCTCACTGAACTGTAATGATCTTGCTTTTATCTTCAGGAACATTCCTGAAAAAACGTAGTATGCCTACAAATGGCTACATTTAAGTTTCATCAAACTAAATACAAAAAAGCCGAACTTCATAAATCTGAATATCTATATTACGAGCTTTTATTTAACTTGCAATGTTCGTATGTAATGATTTTTTATAGAATAGTTATCCTCAAACGATGGAGCTGAAATTTATTTATTAATTTATTTATTTGTACATAAGGAGTACCATCAGCTGCAAAAACATGATACAGTCTTGAATAGTAATACATAGCCAATTAAAGGAACTCACAGATAGAAATTCAATAAAAGTTAAAGGTATTTAACAAAAGTAGCGCACACTTTCGCACTATGTGACACTAGGTTCTACTTGATAAAAATGAGTGCATAGGAAAAAGTAACACAACTTAATAACTAAGCATAATAAAAGATTACATTCATTGCAATTAATACAAGTTGCATTGCAACTACAACACACAAACTGCGCATAATCAAGTATTGCATCCTGAAAAATCGCTAAGTACAATCCTGGAGATTCAGAAATTAGATAGGAGAATTGACACATTTAGCATACCTACGTTCGGTGCCAATACAAATTTTATGATAGCACCGAGCTGATCTGATGATGGAGGCAGAAGGTGGCCATAGCAAGTCCTAAATTATACGGGATAAACCCGTCGTACTCGTTGAGATTCCAATGAGCTCACTCATTGGAATCTCAACGAGTATTGTAGAACTACATAGACTGTAGTGTGTATGTGTGTGTGTGTGTGGGTGTACTGTGTAGTACTGTGAAAAAAAGGTACAGTCGCAATATAAGCTTGTACCAAAAATTTAATTTATGAAAGAAACTTGTTGTTTGACAACGCCGATCCCAAATACATTTTAATGTGTTTTACGGTATTGTTTCCACTCGTGCTGAACTAATAAATCATCATGATCATCATTATATAAGATATTTAATAAATATATACAAAAATAACTCCTTATGATCTTAAAAACGCCTGCTCGGTAACGCCACTTTGAGCAGCAACTATTTGGCCTGGGAGATGATTGTATACTTTGCGATCCATGACGTGAGCGAGTTTTTTTGACTTGGCTAGTCTCAATGGTACGAGGGGTAGTTTTCCAGCGCGCGTGATGCGGGTTACGTACTTCGTTCGAACTTCTTCCTAGTAGGAGTTGATTCTACTTCGTCGCGTGTTGTCACAGCCAGTTGCAATATTAAGTGATGGTAGAGTTAGAATCCCTAGGGCCTAAAAACATATTTATTGGGTATGAAACATATAACCTTAAAGGAAGGATGTTTTGGTTATAATTTTACCAAGAACTGCTAATTGAGGAAAATTTTAATTGTGTCGCATTAAAGAGTAGGAATTAATAGACTAAATATTTCAAAACAGGAAAACATAATATATCAATCATTTCATGGTATAGATTTGTCATTAAAATTATTGTTAATTTCCATAATTATTCTTCTTTTATCTTGTCGATTTACTCGATTCTTTCCTTACCTCTTTCTTAGTAGCCCTTTGGTCCATTTTGCTACTTTTTTATTTTACGAGAAGGCCTAATGTTTTAATTGTATGTTAAAGGTTCAGATTATGACCTTTCGATTACTTTATGATGTACCTACACGGAATTTTTTACAATGTTATTCTTTAGCAAGAAGGTTACTGCAAAATATCAAATAATAATCTGGACATACATTTCCAGAAAATTAGGTATGAACGGAGACTCGAACGCAAGTCCCTCTGTTTGAAACTCTCTCGCCAATATATTACTGCCGCCTCTGTAACAATACTGATATCATTTAAATGGAGAAATCGGTATCCGATACGAGTATATATATATTTTCGACTGGCATCAAATTTTGTTACAGCTACATCAGGCATCGCGAGACACGTATGAACATTATACGTTATGATGAAATGTCTCGGTTTTCATGTCAACTTTCCTCCTTCTAAATCTTTTACTATTTGCTGAGGATCTTTCACACAACCATAAGGATTGCCCAATATAATCGTATGGCACTTATTTTCGAACCGTGAGGTCTTCGAGAAGACAAGTACGGTTGCCAGTTTTGTTGCACTTTTAGCACCACGTCAGGGGTCACGTATAGGGTTACGGTGGGTACTCCCTACGGACGTGGTGCAACTTCGACTCCCCTTGTCAAGTGAGTGGGCAACTTGACTGTTAGAAGTTCTCAAGGCCTCTAACCTGGCTTAACAACTGCTGTCGTAGACAGCAACCGGGATCAACGGCTTAGCGTGCCTTCCAAAGCACGGGAGCGCTCAGTAACCGCTCAAAGCGGTCGCCCGTACAAGAACTTACCTGCCCCACGTTGCTTAACCTCGCATACCGCACCCGGTACGCGGGCGCCGCTGGGCCACGAGTGTTCCGATTGCCCATTGGTAAGCAGACACTACTACTCGTATGGACGTTTGTGACTCTAAAGCAACCACAAGCGCACTGCCGACACATTTATGACATGACAATTCATCATATTGACACCTACAGACAAAATGCAGCACATAATTTAAAAGCTTAAAATATAGTATCACACATAACAATTTCGACAACTTCGTGTTAATTGGGATTTATTTTAGTCCTTACAATACTTGGCTTTAAAATTTGATATAGGTATAACGCGAAACGGGAACTTAATAGTGTAACGATTGCGGATGTAAAATTAGTTTATTAGGTGGGGGGCCATTCAGTGGAGCGAAAAATTGTAAACCCCAGGCAAAATGATGGGACCAAACCTGTGTACAGAACGCATATATATTAGGCACTGTAAATGTTGTATAAACACCTTTTACAGATTTCCTTCCGAAACAGAGACTGGCAATTAATTAGTTTGACATGAAATAGTAGTAACTTCTGTTAACTGCTTCAGATTAATGTGTGGCTATAGACCAAGCAAGACGTTATTGTAAGCAATCCACTGTACATTAAATGATAATGTAGAAGACAAATATCAATATAAAATTCAAACATATTTTATCTTCCCGTGGCTCAGTTCCCCTACAGTACCATCGAAAATATGAAAAACTGAAAAAAAATTGGTATGTTTACATTTTAAAATATATTATTTGTATGTGCTTCTATGAGAATATTTTCTACTGAATGTTTTATAAATTGAAAAGTTAATCCTAGACTAATCTAGATTGACCCATAGTAAGCTCAATAAAGCTAGACGACTATATAATTATAAATACACTAGCGGCCACCCGCGACTTGATCCGCGTAGATTTTAAGTAATAACAAATTTTATAAATTAGGTCAATTTTTTTCTGTCAGTTACCCGATGCTGTTAAAAAGCAAAATTTTTAAGGCCTGATGCTAGACTATTAGAAGAAGAGACAGGTGGAGTGTCCGACATCGGCCAAAATGAAATTTTCTAGACGGTACCTGAGCATTTCAAAGGGATATTGTTTTGATGCATAGCAAAAAAACACAACCTAAAATGTGCTGAATTGCGGACCAACCAAAATTTAAGGCACATAAGCGAGTTCATGCGATTCTCATTTTAGTCTACCGGCTAATATGAGAGTGATGAAAGATTAAGGCACGAGTGAATAGACATCTTCTGGGTGAGCTCGCTTCATTGTTGGCCTCATATTTGGCTAGATGCTGGCCAAGAGCAATCCCATTTATAATATAAAAAAAATGTGTATAGTAAGTTTGGCACACATAATTATTATGTGACATAAAAAACACTAAGAAAATATTGTTTCCAGTTAACCATAGGGCGAAACAGGGAATGCAAATTTGTTTGACAAAAGGGAAAAAATCACGTTGACGTAGTCACGGCGCAGAAAACAGGAAAAGAAATAAAAACATAAGCTGGTCACCTTAGCGTAGCATCTCTTTACAAACAACATTAGTGGCATTTGTTTTGGGGGCTAAGATGACCAGACTACTGGCAGAACTCACCCTAGAACATGCCACGTAAAATTGACAGTGAGAGAAACAGTCTTCTCTTAAATCAATCCCTGCCACTTTCAGTGACTGTCCTTGGGATTTATTAAAAGCCATTGCGAAGCATAACTTAAGAGAGAATTTTGTTCTCTTGAACTCGAACGTCTGATGGAATTATCGGTATCCTAGGAATATACACTATTTCGTCTCAAGCGCTACCTGTGATACCTGTGATTACTGTAGGTTCGATAACGTTTTTATGGAGAGCTTTTATTTTTAATCTAGTTCAATTACATAATTTAGGCGGTCTAAGATTCCGTATTAATAAAAATCATCATCATCAAATGCCATTAGTCATTTCTTATATGTACGGTCACGGACTTTAATTATTGTTGAGCCAATTAGAGCTCACTTTATACTGGACACTTTATAGCCAATTTCGATGCCCAGTATAAAGTGAGTTCTCAATGGGTCAACAATTAAAGTCCGTCAGTGTACACTCAATTATTTTAAAACGTGAAGTAATTAAGAAAATGACTTGAAAGATTATTAAATTAGTACTACCAACGCCACCTGTTGACCTATCATTTTACTATAATATTCCTAAAACATAGAAACTTTATTCTTATGTTAATTAATGACTTAATGATACCATAAGCAATTCATATTTTGGTTATTTATCACATCAGACGTACCGTATTTGTTGTATTTAAACGGAGAGTCTATAGACGAAGTTTCAAATCTCTAACTGTACAAACTTTGAACCCCCATTTCACCCCTTTATAGGGGGAAATAGGAAAACGCTTACATACGTATCTGTTGTATTTAAACAGAGAGTCTATAACGAAGTTTCCAATCTGTCACTTCATAAAATATTTGCCCTTAATACAAAATTTGAAACTCCTTTTTCACCCCTTTTGAGAATGAATTTCGAAAAATGCTGATATACGTTATTGATATATTTAAACAAACAGCCTATACACGCAATTTTAAGTTTCTAAGTCCAAAAATTGTACTTTACCATACAAACTTTCATCCCTTTTTTACCCCCTTAGGGGATGAATTTCGAAAAATCCTTTTTTTATCCCTAGCCTTCGCTATAAATTTAACCGACTGTACAAAAATCAGTTCTCTAGCTTTAGTAGTTTCGGCTGTGCTTCATGAGTCAGTCAGGACTTCTTCTTTTATATATATAGATATAGATAGATAGGTAGAAAACAAACAAGACTCTGAAACAAAAAATCACACAAATATTTGCTCTTACCGTTATTCGAACCCAAAACCGTCAGGGTCACTATCACACATCATCGGGACGTGTATACTCGCTACTAGGAGAAAAACAAATGTGCCTAAATATGCAGACGCAAACGCATATTCTCTTCATGACAACAATGAACATTAAAGCATAGCAGCAGCTATTCAGACGCTAAAATTTATATAAAAACTTGTCCAAAAATGGAAATTATCATCACCTATCCCCAGTTTTACCAACATAACCCGTCGAAAGACACAACGCCTATTATATAGGTGTCATCAACTGGATGGCTAACTAACACAGCTGAATGAAAGTCCGCCGAAATGTGTTCGGCGTTTTACGTTCTTCAATTCGGCTAGGCGTAAATGTAACGCAGCGGTTCAGTAGCCGCCTCTCTTTCACCGTATTTATTATGACTAGCCGTTTTAAAAAACAGGGCCGTATTCGGTGGCTCTGAACTGCGACCCTACAGCGCCGGAGCCGAGCGAGCGAAGCGAGCGTGATGCAGTGGCGGCCGGTGAAGCGCCAGCAACGAAACCGCTAAACGTGAGCCGCCATATTACAGGACGTATCGCAATGACAATACGGCTAATCGTTGACCTGCTGTAATACAAAACGGCGCTGTTTTTTAAAATGGCTAGCCGTTCTGTAAAACGGCGTATTATACAATTTTCCTGCGCCATATAATACAACGTATGTATATAATACTAGCTGTTGCCCGCGACTTCGTCCGCGTCTTCGCTCCTATTGGTCGCAGCGTGATCTTATATAGCCTAAACCCTTCCACGATAAATGGACTATCCAACACAAAAATCATTTTTCAATTCGAACCAGTAGTTCCTGAGATTAGCGCGTTCAATTCAAACAAACAAACAAACTCTTCAGCTTTATAATATTGTAGAAAATAGTATAGAAGTATAGATTAAAAGTAGTAAAACTATGCACCTTATTATTTAAAACAATAAAAAACTTAAAGTCAAAAATAAAGAATTGACAAAAAAACGGCACATTAACATTCTGTAAAAACTTTATGAAGTAAAATTTCAGACACGTCAAGCTGAGTTGCGGGCAAAGTTGCCGCGCTCATAAGAATAACTTAGGACTTTATCGTTTGCCAGTCATTCACAGGGAGCCGCGTAATTATTACGTGTTACGAATACTCCATTATATAATTAGACATTTTAGGTGGTAACAAATAATTCACATATTCATTTTGAATTACCTACATGGAAAACTGAGATCAAAAGTACAAGAAAGTTGATCATGGTTCAACTTTTGGATAATTCAAGATGAGCGATCTTCGTTGCCGTTTTAAAGCTCTCACGTGATTTACTTAATTTTGATTATCATATATAAAACCGGCCATGTGCGTCTCGGGCCACATGCAATGTATGGTGTCCGTTTGACCAAACTAACGGCATTAATATCTATGTAATCAATATAAATCTCTGAAGTTCGGCTCGTTAACTAGCAATGTCTACTAAGCTGTGATAGTCTTAAATTATTGTTCAAAACGGGATATTTACCATGTATGTAAATAATACGGGTACGGTGTATTTACCATGTGTATAATAACATACATGATAAATACCCTGTTTTGAACAGTAATTCAAATGTTAATGACCATGTTAGCTTGAAATCTTATATTGTTATAGTCTTCCTCTTAAATTCATTACATATCTAGTCTAGACACGCGGCAGCGTATCTAGCCAAGTTCACCACAGGAACTGGCGGACAGAAGCCGTGTATTATAATATATTACGAACCGTTTGTAGCCACTTTTGACCCCCAAATAACTCCAAATCTATCTAACATAAAAAATGAAATTTGGTGCATATATTAAGATCCTTTTCTTTTTCGCTCATTTAGCGATAAGACCGCCTGTTGTTTACCTCTGCTTGTATCTTTATGCTGTTTATATCTGTAATTCTTTTTTTGAGGTGTGCAATAAAGCATATTGTATTGTATTGTATTGTATTGTATCCTTTAGAGTAACTAGAACCCCAAATTTTATAAATGTTGAGCCTTAACTTTGCAGTTTTCTATGCAGTATGTCATAATACCATAAAAGCTGTTGTATATTAAAGAAAACTGCCAAGTTAAAGCTCAAAATTCATTAAGCCGCAGTAAATTAGTTTTACTGTAAACAATGTAGTGCCAGACTTGGCACCATTTCAGAGAATCTACGGAACTTGGCACCCTTCTAGATCTCCATTATTTGTCAGTGTTGGCGACAACCAAGCATTGCATATTCTTAATATTGAACTTGGCTCCCGTTTTGCCCATTTATGTTTTTGATGGGTATCTATATACTACCATGTTTTTTTCACATACCCAGTAGCAACCAGGCAGGGTGGGGACAGTTGACACTTGAATTTGCATTTTTAACTTTAATAACACGCAAACGGCTTCCTGAATCAAAAATAAACCTACTTAACTTTTACGAGCTATCGAGCTGGAGTGCCGTGGAGATACTGCGATCGATAACCCGTTGAAATTGGGAGAGGTCTATGTCCAGCCGTGGATTTCCTTGGGCTGATATGGTTTATTTAGTATATGTGCTGCCGAAGCAATTAAGTAAAAAGAAAATGTATCCCCACTTTACGTGTAAGGTAGGTGCCCTAAAAAAATATTTTCTAGCGTTTTGTCGGCTTAATTGTTATGACTGTATACTTAAGCACAGAATAAGTAATACTCATAGAATAAGTAATAGTACAAGTCAAATTACAGCTTTCTAGTAATAACGGTTGGTAGACGGCAAAACTGTAAGGATTCCTTGTTTACTACGGAACCCCGAAAATGATTTTATATGTCTCTATCTGTAGTCTGTACCTAAAATATCTCTGTGGATGAAGAGGATATTCATCCAGCTACTTTAATTTCAATGGAAACAACTGAGTACTCTCACCGATTGCTGAATATTTAATATCGTGTACTTTTTCTTCCTGCGTGTTCCTTTGATAATTCCATTAACAGTCTCAATTAAACAGAATGCGTTTTGAGTATCCTTTGTGAATACCAAATTAGATCTATGGACCATAATTGCTTTTTTACTATGGACGCGTTAAAAAGTTAAATCGCTTCACGTTGATTAATCGAAAAAGTTTTTTTCTCCCTTTGCTAAACTTTTGATAGGTGCGAAGCACTTTTTGTGTGCAAAGGGGAACTGAGAAATGCGTTTTTTTATGCTTCCCTTGACTGTTTTCAATACGCCCGATCGTCATTTGTTTTATATGATTACGAATTAAGTGCTGACAGTGAAAACAAGAATTAAAATATCAATCATTTTTTTATAATCCAAAAATAGATATCGTAGGATTCTCGTCTAGCTTTATCCGGAAGATTTGTGCACAACGGGTTAATATACAATTATCATATCATCATCATCGTATCAGCTGGAAGACGGCCACTGATATGCGTTCCCGAAATAGACCGTGCTTCATAGGATAATTCTATAGTAAGCACGTCATCAGGCTATCAAAATATATTTGATTATTTTTGTATCGTTAACTCATAAAGTGAAATTTACTTACACACACTTAGTTTAAAAATGTACACTGAAACTAAAATGCCCTATTTCATTCACATCTGAGAATTCTGCCGGATTATTTTGATCTCAGACGAATGAGATTTAAAAATGCAAAATAAAACAGAATGACGAATGCCTCCGTCTCATTGAAATACTTTTGCACCTCAATATATGAAGTGCTTGATTTATCACGGACCCTCTTCAATGTTGAACAAGAGCAATTTGTGAGAATATACGTACGCAAACGTTCTGCTTCACGTATCGGCGTTTAAATGGAATTCCCTTAAAAGGTTTGTCGAAATACTTATACTGTGCCAGACCCCGAGCCAAGTCAGTCTTTTTGTGTGATTATTTATTTCAGACGGGTTGTATCGATTTAACAATTCATTTTGCTGCTAAAGGATCATACAGAGGTTTCACTGGAATTGTTATTGTAGAATTAAAATCATGGCCTATAAAGTCGCACATTTTGTTGCAGTCTGAGTCGATTGGAGTCGCCTCCAAATATGAAACGTGATAATGATGAAACGAGAATATGATGAACGTTGCACGACCCTTATTTATTAATAACTTCCACGTATGTGCCAGTTGTGACATAATGGCTGTGAACTTGTCAACTTTTGACCACCGGTCTACAACGTTTGTTTTCTAATCTCTTTGCATCTTTGCAGATATCATCACCATCACTATTTTTGTTGCTTTTTTTTGTCATGTTGTTGTGGAAATTTTATAGGATTATTATTAGGCACCGTGGTGCACCTTTAACTAAACACTCAGCCAACAACATTTTTACTGAATGAAAAATCAAGTGTAAAGTTTTTTCTACCTAGGTACATATTCACATCTATGAAAATGAAACAATATCTTGGGAATTTGAACTCTGAATAATATTCTACTCGTATTTTACCGTGAAATGTATTTATCAACATCTCTGCAGTATGCATTTGGAGATAATATGAATATCTTAAGAACGTAAACGAGGACAAAAGCTTTTAGAGAGATGCGATGAACGCACAACATCTCTACGAGTATATTGAAATACAAGCGACGTTACACGAGGAAAAGATTGAGGGAACCAGTTTTTCCGTCAAGAAATTTAATAATACATGAAAATAACATAAAAATTCCTCACGACGACCAGCTACATTATTAGATTTTGATAAGTAAATACCGTGACGTTTAACCAGCCACGGCTTTAAGCGTGACGTCCATTTTCGTGAGGCTTTTTATTCCGATCATAACGTATATCAGGCAAGAATACGTCAAGAAAGTCTCTTACTTTCCGCAGTGCTCGACTACTGAGTACATTTTCATGAATCACATTTAAGCGACACTCCACGATGAATGCCTAACACATCGGCCTTACGGAACATTCAAATATTTATTTGTCCGCCGACATATTCAAATAATGTTTGTGCCGAGACCCAGAATGCTGGCAGCTTAGAGACGCTTACATAAATGCTCGCCTTTTTACACAATATTTGCATGTGAATGAACTCTTAATACGCTTTCAATATGTTCTTAGTACGTCGGGATAAAATGCATTTGTGGATAGAATCCCTAAGCGATTTCATTCGGATGATTACGTATATTATAGCAATCGCATCAAACACAGGGAAGATATGTATTTTATTTGAGATTATTTTGATATTTAATTTCAAAAGTATTATTCAATAATTGTTCATTAATAGGTATGATTAAATCGCACTTTGGATACGAGTACCAGCAGGTTTATGTTTTTGAGCGTGCTTAAGGTAAATCTACATGTCGTTTTCAGTAGTAAAAATGACAGTTAGATTTACCTATCCTACGTTCGAAAAGTTGCGTGATTAAGTACTTGCAGATAAAATATGTTGTCAACTATAAGTACCAAAATTTTTAGGTATATGTAGGTATTTAAACGGACGGAAAGTAGTTTCATTGAAATCTATTAGAAATACCGCTTTTTTACCATTACTGTAAGGTCATCAAGGGCGAGTTTATTTAAGTCTTTCGTTCACAAGATACTGTTTACTTTTATTTATACTTAAGCTACGGAAAATACGGTAGCCTAGTGGTTTAATCATGCGGCTCTCAAACAGCGGTTGTGGGTTTGAGTCCCAGCTCGTACCAATGGTTTTTTAGAACTTATTGTATGCATTTCAGTATTGTTTACAATACTTTTTTATGAGTCAACCGAGATCAATTAAATAAACCAAAATAATTAATACAATATCCTGCGGAAACGAAGTGCAGGTGCAACGGGTCAGTGTTCTATGAAGACACTTGATAGGTCAATTTCAGTATAGTTCACTAACGGCGACACGTGATTGGTAAATTTCATTATAATTCTGCAGTAGTATTGTCTTATGAGTTCCATACACAAAAAGTATGTGACGATGCAATAATCGTCTACGAAGTCTAATTCAAACATTAAAGTCGACAAGCAGAAAAAAGGATATGACATTATCTCCACTAAAACACGGTTTGCAACGGCGAAACAAGTAACTTTTTGCAACAAAAGAAAAAATCTCTCTTGAATGAAGGTATATTTTGCTTTCTTTACAAGTCGCGAGTAGCTCTCATGATGGTGTAGCCGTAGGTAGTGCTTTGAACAGCTTGCATAAAGAATTGTTCTGCAAAGGGTTTCGCAAAGGACGCCCGAGAAGCACTGTGGGAAATGAAGACAATTTCCTACAACACCGCTGTAACCGACAAATTTCAGATGCCTAAGTTAGCCTTGCAAGTCAGACGCAAAAAAATACTATTTATTAAGTACTATTGCACGATGCAGTTTCATAAAATAGTTGTATCAGGGGGTCTACTCCGAAATTCGAAATACGAACTTCGTATGGTGCCGTTCCTTGCAGTCTCCTGTTATACACTTTATAGTGAGAGGGACGGCACCATACGAAGTTCGGATTTCGAATTTCGGAGTAGACCACCAGACAGACAGATAAAAAGCGTGTGAGTCGAGATTATTTGTGGTTTTAAAACCCTTGATTATTTAATGAAATATAGGGGAGATGTGCATAATGCGAACCCTCCAGGTAAAATGATTCCCCATCGCATATCACCGACTACTAGTGCTATCTATCTAAATATGCAATAAACGCCTGCCTCGTGACCTCGCCTTTAGTTTCAGGGCAGCATGAGTAAGCACAGAGATTTATTTGAAAATAATTAAAAAATGAGTGTCAAATTTATGTTATTAACCCTTTTTTCTGTATACTATTTACCTGCTATTACTTTTTGTATGTTACGTTTTATTGTCATTGTGTCTCATTGTCGGAATTTATTGATGTTTAGGTATATTTAAATGATGTTTATACCAACGGACGCTGAATTTGAAGGTTATATTTTGATAGATATTTTCAAATTTGATGAGGATTTACATAGATATTTTACGTAAAACCACTCGCCAAATTTGGCAAGAGGAAGAAATGCTAAACGTTCTTATTGCCCTTAATGATGCAATGCTTCATAAAATAGCAAGCAGAGAAGTTCTATGAGCCTCTGATCACTGGGTTCATTGTAATCCTACTCTAGGAATCGTTTTATACACACATAGGTATAAATAGTAGTTATGTTACGGATTGCCCTAAGTAACCCGTTCAGCTCGACAGCTCTCCAAAGGATGCCCGTTCCCCTGAAAACTACCACCTTGCCGCCATGTCAAATGGCAGGAAAATATCCATCGCCGATTGGTCGTACCGAGAGCACCAAAAAGGATTGAGCAACACTCCTATTGGTTATTTTCCACCAATCACGTACAACTGCAAGGAAAGTCCAGCGATGCTAGCACAAAATTATCAATTCCTGGCATCTTAATGCTGCATAAGATAAGCATGACGTATAATGTGACCAGTAAGTATGACATATGATGATATATGCCATTTTAATGACTATAATAACAGCTTCCTGCTACATTCACAAGATATTCGTAGAATACCAGCTGTCTATTTTACTTCTAAAACATAAATCATGACAGTAGCAAGTAGTGGTGTTATTATGGCTGCGATATCCTGTAAAGTAGGTTCTCCTCTACCGACTGACCGACCGATATAGCCCTTCGAATCGTTAAACTTAAGTGGCAGTGGGCGGGGCACATAGCACGTAGAACCGATGGCCGTTGGGGCGGAAAGGTTCTCGAGTGGCGACCACGTACTGGAAGGCGTAGTATTGGGCAGGCCCCCCACAACGGTGGACTGAAGACCTGGTGAGGGTCGTGGGTGTCCGATGGATGCGGGTGGCGCAGGACCGGTCATTGTGAAAGTCTTTGGGGGAGGCCTATGTCCAGCAGTGGACGTCTTTCGGCTGACATGATGATGAGGTCTCTAGTTGGGTTGCTCCTAATATGAGCGAGATAACGTTCCACTGTGCCACACCTCTCTTATGTTAAGTATCATATGTCGTTGCGAAATAATTCATAGAATAGAATAGAACAAACAAAATAATGATAATATTTGGATCGTTTCCTGGTTGTATCTCTTGCCTACAAATAAGTTAATAGTACCACTAATTTGAAAATGAAGACCATATCTAGGTAGATAAGTGGTGTGTAGGTATACAAGTATAGTATACATATTGTAGAAAACTTATGACATGCATGTAGCTAGAGTTATGTATGAGACTGTACATAAATAGGCATTAAAACACTCGTGTGATCTTGTTATGAAACTCACCGTCGGTTCGTTTCATAAACCTACACTCGTATTTCATTATGTAACAGTCACAATAAATTACTAATTAGTTATACATACAGAATTAATAGGTTATGAAATAAAAACATCGAGTTATTATAATACTTAATAACAACTGCTATTGGTATACCACGTAACTGTTTAATAATTAATTTAATTGCGTTTAATTTTGTTTTGTACATTCTTTCTAAGAATTTATTAAAAAGGACTTTATCACAGAAAACAGAAACTATGTTATAAACAATTAAGACATTCGATTTGTTCATGTTAGATAATAATATAGGTCCATGGACTTTTTATACATATTTTATTTATATACTGTTAGTGTTTTGTAGGTAGAGGAGCGTTCGTGGCCCAGCGGCCCCCGCGTACCGCGTGCGGTATGCGAGGTTAAGCAATGTCGGGCGGGGTCAGTCCATGGACGGATGACCGCTTTGAGTGGTTACTAACTGAGCGCTCTCGTGCTTTGGAAGGCACGTTATGCCGTTAATCCCGGCTGCTGTCTATGATAGCAGTCGTTAAGCCAAGTTAGAGGCCTTCGGGCGGCTTGAGAACTTCTAACAGTCAAGTTGCCCACTCACTTGACAAGCCTAGTCCCAATAAGGTTTAGTTTCCCCCTAGTGTTAGAAAATCAGATGGCAATCGCTTGCGTAAAAACTAGTGCCTACGTCAATTCTTGGGATTAGGTAGCGGACCCCAGGAATCCTTCAGGATGCAACTGTACTTGGGAATTACGGTAGGATGATGATGACTGATAGTGTTTCGTAGAAATATGGCCATACTATGATCCTACGTTTGCAAAAAATAGGAATGGAAAAATTATATCGAGATCTGCTTATCCCTGCCTGTCCATTGCCAGATGTGGGACGTCTGTAATTTCATACAGAAATCAACTGCGTGTCCGGCCATTGCGTAGAGGAATGAAAATTATACGAAATGTTGGTTTTATAACTATTTCTTAAGTTTTACACCATACCGTAGCAACCATAGCAACCGGGGTGACACTAAACTATAACAAATATCAAGCTTACTTCACGCATAATATAAACTTAATTTTGAATGAGCTATTCAAAATAATGCGCCTAGCAAGACAAACATGCATCCCCTTTTTTATTACTCCACCAATTACCTATGCACAATAACAGATTTGTAGTAGTAATGGTTATTGAGCTATGTCCTAAATACCGCTGTTTATCTACGTAGAACGAAACGTGTATGATAGCCGCCATATTGTGTCGAAAAGATTTTGGTGACTTACCGAGCTGTGATAATGTTTTGCTTATTGGACGTCAAAACAAAGTGACAAATCAAAATGGCGTCTCCTCGGAATTTCGTCTGGGAGTCTTAGACCATTTTTTTAATTTTTGCAACTGTTGTTATTCAGTTTGTAGTATTTACTTCTTTATTATGAAGTTAACAAACGAAACAGTGAGTAGCTAATCGTAAATTCATGTGGAAACGCGTAATAACCATTGTTTGGACAAATAGAAGATAGTGAAGTGCGTCGTATGTGGCATGGCATGCAAGTTCTCATTTTGCAAAATGTACAAGTAAAACGTAGAACTCTGTGAAAGAACGAAGATATATCGTTTTCCCGGATATGAGATGAGGTACATTAAAAAATAACTCTGTTGATAAGTAAAATGTTGTTTAATTTCATTTAACTAAGATACGGCACAAAATAGTTCACGGTATTTCAATTGAACACCATTTTCATTTTACATCGGACGATTCAATTGAAAATGCCGTGAGCTTCTACACAAAGTTAAATTTAAATGAGCTATATATATTAAACGTTGGATGTTCACAGTAAGTTCCATTGCCACAGTGCCATTAAATAATTAAAAAAAAATTAACGTCTAAAATCTACCATCTGGTACAGATTAAATATAGTTACTTACGGTCTATATTTTTGGTTCGTGAGTTGGCGGTCTGAACCCTTACTAGTCTGTGATCCTAAAACTACGCTAGTCTTAGCTACAGTATGTATGTACATAACTCTACCTAACCAATATTTTCCTTAATTGTGCTTAAATGTAGGTACGATCACGGACTTTAATTGTTGAGCCATTTAGAGCTCACTTTATACTGGACACTTTATAGCTAACTATGATGCCTAGTATGAAGGGAGCTCTAAAGTCTGTGGAGTACCTACGATTACGTTGCAATGTCGCTATGAAATGATTCACTACAATACAAGACAGATAACAACTACTTTACTCGTTGATAACGCAGTGCTCTGGCGAATAAATCTTCATTATTTATTCGTTTTACATCAAGTGAGTGACGTTAACGTTTTATTGTTTTTTTTTTCAAATGTTTTTTATTGTATGTAAGTATATTAAGTTAGTACAAATATTACGAGCCAAATTGTTTAAATTTCCTATATTCATTTCAGTCCAACACATACTAATGTAATAAATAGTAGGCTCAATCTTACAACGCGGCCTTAGTTCTACAGTTAAGACGCTGAATAGAGATAAATTACCATTTTTTAAATGGCGATTCAACAAAAACCATTTGTTTTGGTAAAATAAAAAACACGTTAATATATTATTCATTATATTTCAAAGGGTGTGGATGACTCCAAAACACGATTTATAAAGCATAGACGGTCTAGACACGCGGCAGCGTGTCCAGCCAAGTTCACCCCAGGAACTGGCGGACAGCAGCCGTGTGTTATATTACACGAACCGTTTGGAGCCACTTTTGACCCCCCCAATAACTCCAAATCTATCTACATAAAAAAATTAAATTTCGTACATGTATTAAGATCCTTTAGAACAACTAGAACCCCACATTTCATAAATATAGGTTTAATAGTTATTAAGATATTAAATTCCAAAAAACTGCTTTTTTACCACTGACTGACTGACTGACTAGTAATCAAAAACCTAACCCACTTCCAGGTGACCTAGAAAGCTGAAATTTGGTATGCAGCTTGGTAATTGTGTGTGTACACCAGAAAAAATCTGAAAATAGTGATTTTTTAATTAGTTTTTTTATTATTATTATATATGCTAGTTACCTCAGAACTCCGTCATTTTAAACCGATTTAAAAAATTCTTTTTTTGTTTGAAACGGTATACTTCAAGGGAGTCTCATTGTCATCAGGTAAGAATCTGATCATAGGGTCCTGGAGAAATCCAGGGAACTCTTCAAATATTTGAGGTCCACCTATAGCGTTTTGGGTATTTTGTATAGTAACTCGTGCTAACAAACGTGAATTCGCTCTTAAAAGAAACATTTGGCGAAGAGTGACAAAAAGTAATGATATCCCATCAAAAACATAAATGTGAAAATGGGAGCCAAGTTTAATATTAAGAATATGCGATGCTTGGTTGTCGTCTTTCACTTGGCTCGCATTTTCACATTTATGTTTTTGATGGGATTTATATTTATTACACATGACTGTGGTGAATATATTTAATTTTATGAATATATTTCTGATTATCTGCTGCTCTGTATGCGATACCGAGTGATCACATAAGTGTTCTTATTGACCAATTTCGGCACGGAACACTAAACATCGTATTTTGTACCTATCAACCAACCACAACTAAAGGTATATTAAAATCGACTAATAAGGAAATAGGTATATTTTATTAGTTTTGTTTCAGTCCCATTGCCACAATTCATTAAAAAGATGATTAAATCGTTTATGGAACGTTTTAAAACGCTAAATAGATGGCCAGTGGCGTTAATTCACGGTATCCATATTTGTATGTGTCAAAGGAGTTACTAAAAAAATGTCGCTAGATTAAACAATATGTTTTCCGTGGAATTTATTATTCATTTTATTGATTTATTTTTTAGCATTCGAAATGAAAAGTAGTGTAACTCTGGTCTAAAAACCATATTATATTATTATTACCCCTCGAATAATTAAAAAAAATAACCATCTCGCGGTGTTATGGTTTATTTACACTCTACTTTAAGTATATTTTTCTTATCAGGTGAATTCTTTCTGGGAATTCGCTGGAGTGGATAAGGAGGTTATCAAACTGCTTTTTGCGCTGGTTGTTTTCATTTGCGTCTTCAAATAATAATGATATAATTGTAATAAGCCAAATAAACGTTTCTGGGAAATCGGGCGATAATATGTGGGTTAAGCAATACGTAGGAATTTAACTTATAACACCAGATTGTAAGGCCAGGACAACCTAACAAATACTCAACAGCAAAAGAAGATGATAATTTTGGGACCTTGTCATTTTCACTAATTTGATGCATCCCAACTGCCGTAGTATTTATTGTTACTTTAGTGCAACAAAGTACTAAAATGATCATCTACATTTGCTGTTGACTGTACCAACTTACGACACAGAATAAGTTATAAGGGAGCGTTCAAGTATTACGTATATGTTTGACCCCCCCACCCCCCATGTAACGCGCCGTAACGTTTTTCTATACCCCCCCCCCCCCTCACGTTACGTAACCACCAAGTGACCATTTTTATCTAAGGTGGTCATTCCATTTGCAATTTTGAAAAAATAACGTTTAATAAAATGCGTGTGAGAATCTAGGCAACCGTTCTGAAGGGTTAAAAAACAATGTTACGTAACGCATATTTCAAACCCCCACTCCCGCCCCTGTAACGCATCGTAACGTGTTACACGACCCCCCCTCCCCAGCATTCGTTACGTAATACTTGAACGCTCGTACCATAGAAACTAGTAAAACTTTCCATACAATTCAATTCTGACAAACACTACTTACTCAGACACACTCAGACAGTTTGGTGGAACCCGTCCTAAGTGGCACCTATATACCTATAAGAGACGGCTGCGACGCAGTGGTATTTTAGAAATACACATATTATTTTTTGCTTATGAAAAAAATTACATAAAATAAAACATAATTAACATACTAATAAACATAAACAATGTTGGACATCAGGCGGTATTGTAAATAATTTATACCAGAAAAAAAACCGACTCCAAATTTGTACTTCGCTATGCCACACATATTACATTTTTACATATCCTTCCCACTTCACCACCTGTACTGCTTTCCGATAGCAAAAGAGGTGGTCGCTACAGATCCCAACGAGGTCACTTTGTATAGGCCGATCATATTTGAGGAGTTCCGTCGATTCCTCAGGGAACCCATACTGACCTTCAAAATGTATATTTTAACGAGCATTAGTTGCTACGTCAACGAAATTTCATCGAAACGTGTGAAGTGCCAACATATTGAAGAGTTCCATGACAATTGTGATCATCATCAGATCATCACCTTCACCAAATTTGTGGTTTCCGAGAGCCAATGCTTGGTTACCTACAGAAAGTACCTAAATCGGCATATGAGTGCCTCTCAAATTCGAGTAGCCCCCTCGATTCCTCCTAGATTCCAATATCAGACTTTATCAAATTTATATGGGACCAATACGGGGGTGCCTGCTTTTAAACAAAATAAGTTATCAAAATCAGCCAACGTGGTCAAGAGTTATCGGGAACTATACATACTATACATTAAAAAAACAAACATGCAGACAAACTGAGAACCTCCTTCTATTGAAGTCGGTTAAAAAGGGATATCTTGGGTAGAAGGGACAATGCAAAATAATTTAACACGATTTTAAACGAAACCTAGTCCAGCTTCTAAGTCCACGGTTTTTCCATCTTACCCGTCCTGTCTCCCTGAACACGACCTGTAAAAACGTTTTACAACAAAAAATATATATGGTGTCGACCTGTTTAGCCTAGTTGGTAGTGACACTGCCTCCGAAGCTAGAGGTCACGAGTTCGAACCCCGGTAAGGGTATTTCTTTCTGTGATGAGTAGAAACATTTGTTCCTAAGAATTTGATGTTTTCAATGTATTTACAGTACATATGGTGCTACTTTACCGCACGAGTGCGGTAATCAGCAGAATACGTGCATATGTCGAATCTTTAAAGAGTCATATGTACTGTAAAACGTTGTACGATACACGTGCGAATAGGTAATTCGCAACTCGTATCGATTTAAAACACTCCCATCGGTCGTGTTTTAATTTATCACCACTCGTAGCGAATTTCCTGTTCTCTGCACTTGTATCGTAATGTACTATTATCTATTAAATATATCGTCGTCAAGTACTAATAACACATTATAATGGGATTTATGGAACTAGTTCGATTTGTGTAAAAAATTGTTCCCTAATATTTGTTATTTATATAAAACTGCCTAGAAAATAACATAAAGCTACAGAGAAAAACTGTCACACAGGGGATGCACGGTCGGACGATGTGAACCAATGCGAAAACAAATGTCATTTTTGCATACCTCATTTTGAAAATCTATTTATTTCGGTCTTGTAAAAGTTACTCGCTCAAGGGGAGAGAAATAAATCTACTGAAGACGCAATCAAATCGTCCGCTGTCGTGAAAGAGGGATGTCTCCCACGTGCGCTTTTCTCCGAAATTTACAGCTTTATTTTGCAAATACTTCTCTTCATTAAGTTTAAATATAACAGTAGCGAATGTGGTTTGAAATTCGTTTCGTTTAAAAGTACTCCTATGAAATATGAAAATAAAATCCTGTAATAAAAATATAATCTATTTTTTTGAACTTAACGATAGTTTTTTTATAATATTGAAGCTTGTATTTCAGTTATTTTACAAAGGCTTTTTAGTCGAACAGGTAATACAATATTCGGATTTTAAGCTTTAATGGTTTGATTTTACGCATTTTATATTGTAAGTACAAAATAGACTTCAAGGATAGGTATAAAAAACCGGCCAAATGCGTGTCGGATCACGCATAAAGAAGGGCTCCGTACCGACACCTCATCATCATCATCATATCAGCCGAAAGACGTCCAGTCCTGGGCATAGGCCTCCCCCAAAGAGTGCCACAACGACCGATCCTGCGCCACCCGCATCCAGTGGACTCCTGCGACCTTTACCAGATCATCAGTCCACCTTGAAATAAATGAACTTTATTCTGCAAGTAGGCCACAATGGCACTTTTTCAAAATATACTAGCGTGTCTGAAAAAGAAGACCACTGCCGAGAAGAAATAAGAATAAGAATGATTAATGTATTTCATCTTTATATGCTGTGTACATATAAAGATGAAAACATACACAGTTGGTTCCAACTGTTCCAGGCATGCAATAGGTACTGACAGTCGACAAAAGATAAATGAAGAAAATATATTTAACATTCATAATACTCCTTAATACTATAGAACGCTTTATTTATAAACCATTCTTTTAGCGTTGCTTTAAATTCGTTCCAGTCCAAAGGTTTTACGTCAACTGGCAGGTGATTGAATACTCGAATGGCCGTTACAAATGTACTATTTTTATAGATTGAGGTCTAAAGTCAGTACTTTAGGCAGACTAATTTTAAATTTGTACTGTGTTCTGAGATTACTCTTGGTGGATGCCAAAACACCGAAAGAAACTCGACAGTCAGTCAAAAATATGATTATTACAATGATAATAGTTAACCTACTTAATATATATTAATCTGAGTATGGAAACAAAAAGAGGAACAATATTTACAATGTGTAAATAAGACAACATGTAAATGGGTTGGACACCGGAAGTGTGGTGGATATACTACGATCGCCAACCCGCATGCCAAGCGTGGCGATTATGGCATTTACCCCTTATGAGTATCGACACCTACTATCATCATCCTCCTACTGTTATTCCCAGTACAGTTGTATCCTGAAGGATGCTTGGGGTCCGCTACCTAATCCCACGAATTGGCCTGAACCTATCCGACACCTACTAGTCCGTATTTAAAACCACTATACAATACATTAAATCAAAAAAGATTCAGGAATAAGTTTGCGTGATATTAAACTTTAAAGTGCTAATTTTGCTGGAGGAAGGACCTCTCTGCTCCCTGAATTTGAAAGGAAAACTGTAACAACTAAGTACAATTACTAGTTAACGAGTAATAGCCGAACTTAAGAAATATACCTGGAAAAGCAAACTTTCGTACAATTTCCATTGATTACTTAGATAACGTTGTTAGTAGGGCAGCTTGTGGCGAGCTGTTAGGGAGTAGCGACCCTATGTGCTCCTGGGGGTGTCCTGTGGGTTGGTTGTATGAACAGGCCGCCGAGTTTCTTACGCCGGTTCTTCTCGTGGCACAGATTTATTTTTCCGAACCGGTGGTAGTTTATTGACGTTCATAGGTGCATTTAATATGCCTAATTTGAAGAATAAACTACTTTTACTTTTTTTCTTTTACTTTTAGGCCCCACCTCTGGCTTGCCTTAACCGGCTGTCCAGAGTGGAGTCGCTAGAGCTGTTGCTCGGGGGTGGATGTAGTCACCTAAGTGGCGAATTGGCTATATGTTTAAAGTCCAGTGCCACCTCTCTAGCCGCAGCCCTCTGTACCAGTGTTGCCCTTAGGCCATTTTTTAATGTCGCTATTTATAGGGGCCCATCTAGCAGAGGGCGAGTCACCGTCTGCTTAAATAAAAATGTGAGACAGTTTTATTAGGCAGACGTCAGTTGTCTCACTCAATAGCCCAGCCATTAGTCCATCATATTCTCCCAATAGCCCGGTTCATTTAGATTCCATCAACCAGCAATAGTTCCTGTACACCCTGGCGGATGCTGTCTCTGTGTGCGTCCCATGACATGGGCAGGGACAGCATCCGCTCGGTGTACCCATTGCATTTCATTAAATTTTCAAATGAGCGTCTACGTGTTGGCTATGTGGTACTCGGTTGGTACTTCGGTACTTCGGCTCCGCGCACGCCTTCCAAGGGTCCGGGAAGCGGAAAAGACATAATAATTTAATTCAGATATTTCATCCATATGTTGTTAGTATATTTCAAAATAACAAAAACTTATCACCTAGGGTTAGTATACAGAGACCTATAATGTAAAAAATATTATTATTATTTATGAATACTATTGCTAGTTACATGCTCCATCTGCTGTCGTATGTTCCTGCGCAATGGTACCTGTTTCAGTGCCTAGGCAATGAAGCATCTAACTTAGTAACTAATGTCTTAAGGATTCCATTATGTAACGGGTGGACAACTACGGCACCCTTGAGCGTGCCCCTCAGGTTTCTCTGGAGCTGACTGTACATATTACCAGTACCCTAGTATTATCATTACGTCCAAAATTGCTCGTATTTATTTTATTTGAAGTACAAATCTTTACCTATTCCAAAGAGGTTCTGATTAAGTATAAATAGCAAATCAAAATCTACATCGAACCGTATTCAAGGTTACTTGAACAAGAAACAATTTCGATGTAACCCGCTCCAATGGTTCGCAGTCCCAACATAGGATCAATCGTAATTCGATTTAAGCAAGACCTTTTGACAGACACTGATGGCAGGTTGTTCCTACACCCACGATCCCTGGACATATCATTATTTAGTTCAAAGGATGCGTGAAATTGAATTGCTACTTTCTACCTATTTACATTGTCCGAAGGATCTCTGTGGGACATCCTACGAGTAGTGCGGAGGCGGGTATCAAATACTTTTCTTGATTATTCTTTGATTGATAAAAACGATAATAGAAAATACCATTAAGATCTTTTGTAACAAATTGATATTTTGATATTGCTTCAGTTCCATTGGAAAACCGGCAAAGTAAAAATCTAATTAGAGATTAAGTTGGCAAAGCGGCTGTG
This sequence comes from Notocelia uddmanniana, assembly GCA_905163555.1. Classification (NCBI taxonomy): domain Eukaryota; kingdom Metazoa; phylum Arthropoda; class Insecta; order Lepidoptera; family Tortricidae; genus Notocelia; species Notocelia uddmanniana. Next base: position 11,920,573 of record LR991059.1, on the reverse strand, counting down.
CTAAAATTAAAGCTAAATTTTTTGACAATGTAATTTTAAGGTAATAATGAAATGCAAAGTCGATGGTGGTAAAAGCATTGGGTTGTTTAAGGTTAATCCTATTTGTAACTCAAATAATATTTGATTTATGTACCTAAATTACACGGAGCACCCGTTATTAAACGATAATTACAAGTATCTGTTCGAGCGTTATATGCATGCACGGTATTAACGGTGTCTCAAACATCCCTTAAAAAGAATTTGACATCGAATATGTCACATTTAAATTATCCTCTTTTTTATACCACAAAAATGGACTTACTGTAATTTTTCATGAAAATGTACTTTATATAATTTACTGTTAGAATCTATCGAAACTGAAAAAAACACGAATAATACTATTTGCCAATAACCAATGTTTCATTTACGTATAAGAAAGTACCTAGCAGCCCAATAGTATCCAGAAGGGGATTGAGGAATTGGTTTTGCGCACATTTCCTATTGGTCCGGGATTCCGTAATCAAAAAAATAATCACAACCTCGTAACTCCCAGAGTGAATACGGCATTAGACATTTTATTATCATCCTATTCAATCAATCAATCATAATTTATTCACCAGAATATATGATACTTACATAAGGTGTTATACTTATTAAAAAATTAAAAAAAAATGCTGTAGGAAATATCCTACAGCATTTTTTTATATGCAAATATTTTTAAAATTGTCAAAAGTTGTTACACACGTTTCTTTTTGTACAGAATAATACAGTGCTAATGTCGAAATAAAATAAAATTATTGAATATCATAACTACTTCATACATTTTTCGATCTAGTTTTTGGAGACGATTAATGTCTAAAGAGTATTAGAATGAAAGAAAGAAAATAATTTTATTTAGCATTTTTAAAAACAATGAAAAAGTACATATAAAAAAATAACAACTGGATATAATGCTAAAATGGTCGCCACTCAGCTTGGTGCCACGAAATAAGCCATTAGGTGTTATTTCGTGGCGCTGATTTTCAGAGGCGCCAGGTAACCGAAGCAGGTAGCTGCCGCTTATCAAATAAAACACATACTTAAAATAATATGCACAAATCTCAAAACCATACATAAAAAAATATATTAAGAATTACATACAATTAGAGTACACTAAAGGGCAAATCGAGACTAGAGGCTCTCGAATAGGCTCTTAGAAATTGACAGTTGCTTATGACGTCACGCGCAAAATATTCGGACTTACCGTTGTATGGGAAAATAGTCTATGCCTGTTCTTGAAACACTGCGTTTAGTAATTACATACAATTTATTTTCTATTTTTTACATAAGAGTTCTATTGGTACCTTTTATTTGACTTTTGGACGATAGTGACAACAACATAATTTTTCGAATTTTGGAAGTTACATATCCTTTTATAAGTTTGGTAAGAAATTGTTATTTAATATTCATTGTGATACTTTGATGGTTTACTATATAGAACGACACCAAATCATAAATTTTAACGCGATATTCAATCTTCCTTAACTAGACGAAACTATTAAGTCACGAATACCATTGGATACAACTTTCAGAAGGTCGTAAAGAGTTCTGTACATGAATAATAGTTTACATATACATTTTACAGATCTATTCGTAAATCGGACTTCGACTTTGTCCTTTATTGTATGAACGGGGCTACCTATTTACTAGCCTAAGTTGGAAAATAATAGTAGCGCCGTTGAATGGCATTAAACAAAAGATCTCTTCAAACCTTTACTGTAACTGAAGATAACTTCTAAGTAGATACTTTGTCATCGTGTGTGATTAAAGAAAGTGGATATTGAACAACTATGTACACGGTACTGGAAAAAAACATGTAAAAGTTGTTAAGTGCCTCTTTAAACCTGTCGTTTCGGTGTTATTTTCACCACATATAAAGTTTATGATATTAATGCAAGCGGAGATAAAAAACACCATACTCCAGTAATGTCACACTGGAATGGCTTCTGAAATTATTAAGTTTGTACAAGCGACACGCCGTGAAACAGTGTGTGGCGATATATCAAATGTATCCATTTGATGTAGAACATGACAAATCTTTTCTAAGAGATATAAGTTATGAAAAAATGGTTCAGGAAATAACAAAATCACGCAAACTAAGCGACATATCTGGTTAATATTCTGGCCTAAATTATTATCGCGAAATAAACTGAAACATAATAAAACAACTAAGACTAGCCCATTTTTTTACGTTGGGAAAATAGATTTACGAATTCCACCCTGTAAAGACCTGGTTGAGTATGAAGGACTATCCGGTTAGACCTTCAGTGGGGCGCCGCAGGATCGCAAATAGCATTCTACTGCTACGCACTGGAGGGTGGACCGCAGTATTTTTCTTTGCAGACTTCTTTTTATGTGGGGAATTCGGTTGCGTGCTCCCAATCTCTATTCTACCCGTGTAAGGTGTGGTAGACACCTCTACTCCACACGGGTCCTCTACGTCGGAGGCAGCTTTCTCTTAACCAAGACTAGCCCAGCATTACATTCAGTTCAAAATAATTGGTTTAACAGATATAATTTATAGCAAAAAAAAAAAACGGAGTCCAGTTTTGTACTTCGCCATACCACAATTTGTAGTTTCCATGAGCCAATGCTATGTTACCTACAGAAAATACCGAAATCTACATATGCGTACCTATCAAATTGGAGGAGTTCCCTCGATTCCTCCTAGATCCCATCATCAGACCTTCACCGAATATATATGGGACCAACTTGGGGGTACCTGCTTTAAAACAAAAAAAGAATTATCAAAATCGGCCGATGTGGTCAAGAGTTATAGGGGAACAAACATACATAAAAAAAAGCAAACATGTAGACGAACTGAGAACCTCCTTCCTTTTATTGAAGTCGCTTAATAAATACGAAAACGTCCAAAAACCTAGTGGCTAGTGACCCTGTCTACAATGCTGACGGCCAGGATTTGTATCCCGAACTAGGCTATTTTTTGTGTGATGAACATATTAAATACTTAATTGTTTCTTAGTCTTGGACGTTTTCGTATTTATATCTGTTAAATATTATATATTGAGTATTTATTATCCTATTGTCGTCTATTGTCATTGTGGAAGTCTTTGGGGCAGGCCTATGTCCAGCAGTGGACGTCCTTCGGCTGACATGATGATGATGGAGCATTAAAGAGCTTAGGGCTAGTTGGATTTGTGTTATGATTATCCTGATTGTTTTTATGCATATTTGTGAAATACACCCAGAGTCAGGTAGGTAGCGACATCTGCTGAAGGATACTGTGAACGAAACTATTGATTTTATGATTATTTAATTACTTTCCACGGAATAATGCGTGTTCAATAACTAGGTGTCACTGTTTTCGCAATTAATAAAAGGTCATGCATCGAACTCTACGTGTCTCTACGTGTCTCTACGTGTTCACCAGGTCATCATATACAGGAAGGAACACTACCACGGACTTTCCTGTATGTTGTCATTTAAATGATATACAATCGACTTGTAATCATTAGAAACTTTTGTTGGAAAGAAAAAAAAATATCATTAAAATAATGCCTTTTAATATTAGTAACAACCCTAATGTTTCAACATTACTTGTATTTCGAAGTACCTATTTATATTTCGAAGTGACTTATTTACTGGCTTCCTTATATTTAAGATAGGGTTGAAATATGCTGTTTTTTAATTGATGTTTAAAATGTTGTAATTCGAAAACGGTTACGAATATTAACATAGTTTATTTGGCAAAAGTATAGTACCAAGGCTAACCTGTTCCTTGGTTACAGGAAAGTCCATCGTTATGTTCCACCCGGTATAAGGAAAAAATACTCTTACCGAGCTAACCGCACATTTGTGGAAAAGCGTTCACTTCCGATTTCGGAAATGTTTAAAATTACCTTTTTAGTCGGTCGGGAACTCGGGAAGTTCAATTTATAAATGGGGATACCCGACGGACAGTAATGTAGGCAACATTTTACCGGCAACCTACAAAGAAGGGTAAACTTAAGCGGGTGCCATTTCGGTGCCCTTACCCATCGGAAATACGCTCGCCCATTATGGGCTTAAAACAGATTTGTCAGCCTCATAATGATAAATAAAATTAAGTTAAAACACTTTTATTGGGAGGCCTAACGGGGCGCTTGAATTTTGAGTAGCGTATTTAAGACGTACCTATTGAATATTGGTAATATCTTGTACTAGTAGGTAAGCTTAAATTTAATATTAGGACCTAATTTCCTTGTTTTTTATACCACGTCAGCAGCAAACAAGCGTACGGCCCGGCCAACCAAGCGTGGCGATTATGGCATATACCCCGCGTGAATTTGGGGGAGGCCTATGTATGTCCAGCAGTGGACGTCCTTTGGCTGATATCGTGGTGGTGGTGGTGATGGCACGGCTTTAAAAATAGGGGTATACATTCTTGAAATACATTCTTTAGGGTTAATTTATTTATTTACTGCCCCGTGTGGTGACGGGTTTGAATAGCACCACTCCCTTTCTTCCCTTGGGTATCGTAAGAGTCGACTATGAGAACCAGGTTGAAGTGCGTTGTGGGCGATGGGCTGGCAACCTCTCTGTTGAATGTGGGCTGTATGGGCAGGCCGCCGAGCTCTTTTACCGTGACCGAAACTTTAGGTATAGACGGACATTTTATATTTAATCTATAGTTATCATAATCGTAGTGAATATGCCGCTCACGAGCGTCGTTCTCACAAACCGGTTTCTTCCCAATCTTTCCAGTCGCCATTGTCGAAATTGGCCAGGATGATGACGATGAATACTAAAAACTAAACATCAGACAGTATGTGATGAAACGTCATATGTCGTAGATAAAAAAAAACAGGACACGCGCAATAAAGGGTTCCACGCCTACTACCACTACTACACATGTGAAACCACTATCCTGTGCTTTGAATTCAAAACCCGTTGGACTGTAATCTAGTCTATAGGTATAGGAATATCTCGTATATTTTTTCAATTTTTTTTCTTAAATAAATAACATCAAAACTATTTATGTCGCCATGAAAATATAAACAAGAATACTTTACCAAAATAATGTAAATAAAATTAAAAATAACTTAAACCTTGAGGCATTGTACCGAGGATACTGGCGGCATTTCGTCGCTGTACCACAATGCTGATACGTTGTGCGAAGAAGTCGCCAGCTCTTCGCTAGTTACGTCAACCAGACGCTTCGCTTTAATTTCGGCGTTTTTCGCCGCTGCTTCCGCTTTTACTGTAGTCCGTTGGAGGTGACACGGTGGCAGTGTGTCTACAAAGGTTGCATCCCGCACCAACGTCCGTCCCAAGCTCCAAGGAACTAAGAACACCACATCAGGTCTCTGATCATGCCAGTCGGCTCAAGAAGAGCAGGATGTTTTTATCTCATAACTACACCGCAACCCGACATTTCAGTCTGATATAGGTGAAAACTTAAGAAAAGGATCTGTTGTATGGAGTTGTAGCGTGTTCGAATAGACATTACACATTTAAAAACACATTACAAACACACGAAACAAGTCACAACTACGAGTACATACATACAAGCTCCTCTCAGCGTTCATAAACAATAATTGATATCATATATAACGCAATTCAATAACAATACACTATAAGTCATTAAGCGGTCAATGTATCGCTTTTGAATCATGTGTTTGCTTAACCCAAATAGCAAAAAATAAAATGTTTGACTGAAGGAATAATTTCCAGCGAAACTTCGTAATGGTGATAAGTAAGCATATATAACCTGGTGTAATAGGAAAACAATGTATATTCACTCCAACTGCTTGCTCTGTGTTTGTCAGGTCGTGCAGGGAACAAAGGTAAATATTTTGTTTATTATTATTATTTATTATTTAAACGTTCACTTTTATTTAAATTTTTGACTAATAACAGCTACAACAGTGCAAATTAATTAAACCGAAGACAATCTACATAAGTAATCTTCAATATTTGAAATATTTTTTACCGTTAATTATCCCGAAGATATTTAAATATAAATACGTTCTAATAATTTTAGCTGCTATATACGTCCATGCACAATAGAAATATAGCTCATAGCAGTAAAACAAATCCATAGAAACGTCCGATTTGACGCACCCAAACACACACACACGTACGTAGTAAACTTATGAGCATCTTAACCAAGACGGACCTGGGTATGTCCTAAAACTACGACCAAGACCGCCGGGGGATGGGAAGCAGCATCCCTGGAGTGCGGTAAATATACTGAAATCGCCAACCCTCATGCCAAGCGGGGCAATTATGGCATATACCCCCCGTGAATTTGGGGGAGACCAACATATGTCCAGCAGTGGACGTCCTTTGGCGGATATGGTGGTGGTGGATGTGTGGGTGGGTCAAATCGGACGATTCGGACGTTTGTATGGATTCTATTCCTTCAGGGAAAAGAAGTTACTTAATAAGTTCGAAAAAGTCAGAATTTGAACCCACGACCACCACTTGACAACCGCATGATTGAATGGACTACCGTAGCTTAGGTACCTAGTTACCGTGGCTTATACGAACTTCATCTTATTGGTTAATTCTAACTCCAACCACTCGACTCTTATGGTCACGCTCTGTACTTTATGATCTGTTCGGGTTTTGTTGAGTTATTAATTAGACGATGTAATAACCAGTTTTTTTTATAAATTACTCGTATTACTTATTGAAATGTCCCAGATCAACGACTCTCAATTGCAAAATATATATGGTAGCGCATAATTTCAAATCAGCTGCAGCTAAGTCTTGTGTTTGTTATTGTTAGAAAAAGGTTTATATGACGGAAGATATAGAAGAAATAAAATAAAGTAAATAAGTAAGAGAGTAGACAGTAAGAACCGCAAAGGAAATTTTTGGTCATATTTTCTAAATCATATATTCCCCGTGCGAAATCGGCTAGCACATAAAAATTATACAGTCCTTTAACATTAATCGATAACATTTTATGTATGTTCCAGATGAAGCTGATCATTGTTTTGGCCTTGATAGCTGCAAGCCACGGTCGAATCCTGAAGCCAGGATGTGATGCTGACATCGATGTCATCTCCATAAATAACATCAACTATGAAAAAGAGCTGCTGAAAGACAACGTGGACAGTCCGTACCAATTGGTCATCGACTATGACACTAATACGCTCTTCTTCAGTTACACAGCCAATACTGAAGATGATGTATTTAAATCGGTCGCTTTAAACCTAAAAACTAACGAATATAGAATCATCCCTGGGATTCTCGGAGGATTTGCCGCCGCTGTTGACAGAAATAATCATAAAGTATATCTAGGTGGAAGAAATGGTATTTACGAATATGATTACGCTGCACAGAAAGCAACCCACGTAATGAAAGGACCGAGTATTTGGCAAATGTTTGCTAAAGACAAGCTTTATTACTCCGCTTATCCAGACGAAAGGGTGTATGTTTTAAAAGAAGGCAACGAGGTTCTAATTCCAGAACTAAATCGTACTATGGTACTGCTAGTAGCTCTTGATAATAACTATAATATGTATTTTACTAACTCATCTGGTCTGTTCTACTATAATATTTTAGAAAAGAAAATCACACACTTAGGTGAATATGTAATTAATAGTTTCACTGCGGATATTAATGGCAATCTGTACTTCTCAACGCCAACTGGTTTATATAAGATTGATAGTGATCAAAATGTAAAAAAACTAGCTGAGATTGATAATCTTTATGGTGTGGCTGTCGATGGAGATAACAATTTCATTTATGGGGCGAGAGATAAAATAATACGATTAAAACCAAACACAAATTTGTGTTCAAAAGGGTCAAATAAATTTTAAAATAATGTTACATTTTTCATTCTAAATAAAATTTAGTGAATCTTTTTCATGCGTATTATTTCTAAATCTTGGTTCGGAAATCTTATATAATTCATAGTGGCTTAAAATAATAGTCCAAGCGCCAACAAATACACACATGAAATAAATAAATTGAATTAAATGAGCAGATTACGGGCATATGTCGAAACTTTAAAGAGCCATATGTACTGTAAAACGTTGTACGATACACGTGCGAATAGGTAATTTGCAACTCGTGTCGATTTAAAACACTCCCTTCGGTCGTGTTTTAATTTATCACCACTCGTTGCGAATTTCCTATTCTCCGCACTTGTATCGTAATGTACTATTACAGTACATATGGAGCTATATTACCGCACGTGCGGTAATCAGCAGATTACGTGAATCTGTCGAAACTTTAAAGAGCCATATGTACTGTAAAACGTTGTACGATACACGTGCGAACAGGTAATTCGCAACTCGTGTCGATTTAAAACACTCCCTTCGGTCGTGTTATAATAATTTATCACCGCTCGTTGCGAATTTCCTGTTCTCTGCACTTCTATCGTAATGTACTATTATTCTACAAATAGGCCGCATTGGCTCTTTTACAAGTCTAAATCTACTAGCGTTTTTGTAAAAGAAGACTACTGCCGAGAAGAAACGCTGAAACAAACTCGTCTGTCAGTCATTTTGTCCGAAAAATATGCTTATTACAATGATAATATTTACAAGACAACATGTCGAGTGGAAACTGTATTACAAATCGAGATAGGGAATAGTAGAAATAAGAGATACAATCATGGAAATTACTTCCACTAATCAATAAATGAAATCATTTGATATGCTTTCTAGCAAGAACTGTGTTAACTTATTTCCTAGACGTGATAGAATGAAAATAGAAATACATGAATATTAATGCTATTTAGGTTTTTGGTTTGGGCCATGCATTTCTGTCAGTTAGATAGTTCAGATACATCTGCATTCTCCAGAGTGTTCAAATATACGAGAACGTGTTCTCTAATAACTTAAAAACAGATTCGTGATCTGATGAGCGACTCCAGAAAAATAACAAGCGCATTGCCGATCCTTTATTGATTTGAGGATCCGTTATGTGAACGGCTAAAGAATCGAACCTGATCTAACGTTACTCTCAACATAGCGCATGGTCAAGGGTTCTATCTACCTCTCCTAGAGACAGAGCTAGTAGGTAATTGTGTTATTATGACAGTCGTATTCTGTTAGGTGGAGATACTTCCGAAGTTAAGCAATAGCTTAGCTAAATACTAAACTTTTTTTGCTTTTTCACAGATTCATTTATGAAGTAAAAAAAAAATACGCTGTTTGACGATAGAAATAAGCGTCTCTCATTCAATTTACTTACAATAACCATAGTTACCGATTTTGATGTTTCATAAAAACGTTGCTAATTTGGTAAGAGATAAGTTATTTGTAAAACATGAGTAAGTTTACATAATAGCCTTAAATTTACAATACTAGTTTTGCACTTCGGCGTACAAATTCAAATTTTTTAACAATAATAATAAAATAAGAATTGATTTAAATATGGATCCTGTTTCACTAATGCATTAATAAATTAAATAAATACACGACACAATTCAAAACTTTTATCATTTATAAGTCAATAATATTATACAAACTTTTTTTTTAATAAAAATTCCATAATCCCTAATTTCTTAAACATGTCAATAGAACAATTCCTAATTTCTAATAGTAGCTTATAATATACGTAGAATTTAGTCGTTAGGCGAAAATATACTTTTATTTAATAGGACAGTATCGGTGATTTGGCTTATTATCCTATATCCTATTATTATCACGTGGTCTGAGATAGCTATGTACATGTAGTATGACGCTGAAATCGATCAGGGTATATTTTTAACCGCCTTTACAAAAAAGGAGGAGGTTTTCAATTCGGTTGTATGTTCTTTGTTTTTTTTTAATGTGTTCAGAACTCCGTCATTTATGAACCGATTTCGGAAAATCTTTTTTAGGGTTCCGTACCCAAAGGGTAAAACGGGACCCTCTGTCTGTCTGTCTGTCTGTCAGTCCATCTGTCCGTGTATCACCAGGCTGTGTATCACAGATGACGTATTTATTTTGCCGCTACAACAACAAAATAAAATAAATATTTAATTAAAAACTTTTAAACACTGAGTCTAAAAATGTGTAAGTAAACTAAAATGCGACTCGCACTTGACCAAAATTCTACTTGATATTATTTAACGTTCCTGATAAAAATATTATTATTTAAAAAGGTTATAATAAAGTGTCTAATACAATACAATACAAATACAATACTCTTTATAACACCTTAATTAAAGGACACAGTACAGTACGTAATAACAATAAGTAGAGGCAAACAAAAGGCGGTTCTATCGCTAAAGAGCGATCTCTATCTCTGTTGTTGTATAGATAAAAGTACGGAACCCTTCCTGCGCGAGTCCCACTCGCACTTGGCCGGTTTTTCTTTTAGAAAGCATCTGCTTTGAGGTGGGTCCCGTTGTAACCAGAATCTAGTTTTGTTGAAGATATCTATGAGGAATTACGGGAACTCCTGAAAAATTTAAAGGAAACATACCTATATTATTATACCGATTTTAGTATTTTCGGTGACAAACCCAGCATTTGCATTCAGAAAATTGCATATAGTGAACTGGGACTGATGAATAAGACCACTAGTGGCATTCCAAACGTAAGTACTAAAAATGGGATATAAATATAAAATCCAGTAAAAAAAACCGCCTTAAATTAAAAAAAAAAACTGAGTTCTCCAATTCAATTTTATACCTACGATTTCTTTACACAAAATGTACTAAACATACTCAATTAATTTGTAGTGAAATAAAGACGAAATACGTTTTTAATGATTAGCTACCTAACAAATATACAATTTCTTAAAGTTTTATCACCTTTGGAAGTCGGTGCCAAACGATTGAAATGGTATTCAGTAACATCAACAATTATTTGGCTACTAGCGCCATTTAGGCAAATTCGAAAAACATTTGGTTTATTTTTGTATCTAAGTACCCTTTAATAGGTATCAACTAATTTAGTGATTGTAAAAGCTTGTAAAAAGAAATAATAATATGCCCATACGTAGGTACGAATATCTTCTTTGAAACATTTTAGAATTACCTGCATTAGTATTTTATTCAACGTAATATTTACTCTACACTACGTTTGTATGAATCCAAAATTACATAATACTGTTTTCTGCGTTCTTTGGTCACATCTCCAGAAATGAAAACTCAATAGCAAGAGCGGTGGTGCAGGGACAGGTGAAAATCAAGTAAGCACGTGGCTGATCACCAAATCACTGGACTGATCCGGTTAAAAAGCATGATCCAATGTGCTGATGCAATGATGCCTACAATCGGCAGAAATAGAGTATCGCTAAGACATGTACCAAACACCTCTCCGACCTCCGTGTACCTAGTCTGCGAAATTACGACCGCTCTGACAAGAGTGTCTAACTGAGAAGTTTTCCGCGTAAACAACGTTATAAAACTGATAGGGATAAAATAATAAGATCTTCATTTTGTTTTTTAATACAGTCACTGGAGATGGGTATAAAACTATGTATATTCAACATTAACGTGTCCCAAATCCTAAGGCAAACAGCGAGACCTAATGCGGCAAACCTTAGCCGAGCCACCGTAAGTACCTACTAAATAATGGAGTGAGCCTCGGGGTGCACTCGAGCGCGTGCATATTCAACCTGTATCGGCGCAGTTAGCTTTTCCACCGCTCCGAGATCAGAGGTATGCAAATCGCTAACAAGGATTTAAGGCCGACTGTTTTATGCAGCGTACGTTAGTGAAAATAGGTCCTTACTGCGTTGAGAGAAGGGTCTTGAGAGTGGAAGGGGTTTACGGAAACGGCTAAACACAAAAACGGCAGGACCTACTGTACATTTTGAAGATTTCTCGTTTAAAACTGTAGACGTTGCAATATTTTTACCAGTTTGTTCATCTCGCAAAGCGGTATAAATTAGGAATATAATAACTGGCGTATTTCCGTAGACAATGTAATAATTGACTGTTGTGTAACTACATAATGAGAACTTCTTTTTTGATCATATAGGTACAAGTACCTACTAAGTAGCAAAGGCACTTACAAGTACTGAATTATAAATTGTAGTGTAAAATACGGCCTCGAAAGGCCTTAAACCTTTTGATGAATTCACGGGAACTTTGTAGCGCATACAAAAATATCTGATGTGTGTGTGATTAAAAAAAAAGGGTATTTTCTCTCTGAAATTGTTTTAAAGATGCTTATATGCAATTTTTTTATTTATTTAATGTAATGCTTCTTCAATGCAAGAGCGTGAGTCCTACGTTTAGCTAATTGTTACATAACGCAGTTCTGTGTAAATATTGCGTGAAATGTATCGACGAAATTCTATTAATAGTTATTTTCATTAAAATAAATGAGTACATACATACTATAAATAGTTATAAAATTTGGATGTTCATTACTTTTTAAACTACAATTAAAGGGAATATATATTATTTTTTGTAAACGTGTGTTTTTTTTTTTTTCAAAACGTGGTGATAATTATTATGTGATGTCTCACTTATCTGTACGTAACCAACCTCAATCTATCAAATACTGAAATAAAAACAATAGCACCCATCAAAAGAAACTTTTGAGAAAACGGAGAGGGTGTATAAAGTTAAATTGTCAAAGTTTTAATTCACGCCACTGTGACACCCTTTCGGTTTACTTGGTTTGAAAAATCCTAAAATGTCATTATGAATTTTTCTTTAGTAGAAACGAGTCTAGTAATCTGTTAACATTGTAAGCCAAAAACAATTTACTAGGTAGTCGTAAGCAGGGTGCGCCCGACGTAATGGAGCGAAGCTATTGTCTATACATTCAGTCTAGACCGCCACAGTGTATGCATCGCTGAAGCGGATTGTTTTTTTTTTTAATTATTATTTAAAAAACTTTGCGGCGTTAGTGCCTATCACAGTAGTCAATTTGGTTATGGTTATATATGTTGCATGGTTCAGAATAAGTAGAACTACAACGAAATACGTGAATCTAGGGTTATGGAGCTTTTCTCCAATTAATACTCATGATGAATGTTTTATAAAAACAATAAATTACAAATATTTTTGTATAATGTATTATATAAACCAATAAAATATATTTACAATGAAATCCTTTCGTTGTGTATACTAACTACTGTCGATAAAATGTTAAAACAATATTATCATAACAATTAATTTTTTCGTTGGTATCATTTAACTTGGACCATTGCCTGACTTGTCGGTACGGAGGCGGTACGATATTAAAAAAGCTGCCAACTGCTAGCCGAATCAGTACTGCTTCTTTGCTGCGGAAACGGGGCGATGTGAATGCAGTACAGCCCCGCCTTTGCTCGTGATATTACTTTACTACTTTACAAATGTAATAACTGACAATATAAGTAACAAATAATAAAATATCACCAATTAGAAAGTCGCCTTTCAGTGAGTATTTTGTTCGTCTAGTCCTTAGTTCTCTGCATGTACGCAAAAAAATCTCGAAATGCATAAATTTTCAAAAGCAATTTCCCGGGAAAATATTCTATGATTCAACCTACATGATTGAGCAGATCAGAAGTACGAACTTAAAACATATGTAGGTTATCTTTGAAAGTTTCGATACTAAATTAGTTACAACCAAATAATTTCATGATGTTATTATTTAACTTTCTTCAACAGTATACAGTACTTACTACCTTAGAGTGTTTTTTCAATACGTCGCTCAGCGAGATAAGAGCTTTATGTAGTAATCAGTCGGAATGCATATTTATTATTGATGGTCTATCCGTGACGATGCAAAAATACTCGAATTATTCGATGTTATTAGATACGACGGCTGGTGATCAATCTTGCTCTGTAAATAAATTGATCCAGACCACATGTTGATTCCTTTTTTGATTACTAAAGTTATTGTTCATGTAAATATTTTTTTGCTATGTCACAAAGTGTAGGCATAATTATAATAGTTTTGTCTGGCATCTGCATGAAACATTTCATATTATATAACATATTTGTTTGGAAAATGATAGCACAAACTCGGTATTTTGCAATATTAAGATTGGATAAAACGAAATACCATAAAAACTGGTTACTATTTATGATTTAAATTAGTACACCTCTCTCTCGTCTGTTTGCAAAAAGGTTTACGAATGGCTAGTTTCTTATATAGGTAGATTTTAATCTGAGTTGCACTAAAATCAAACGCAACTCTGTCACTTAATAAAATTACAGAAGTTTATCTCACTGGCCATATTTGCTACTTCCATAAAACGCGGAGACACAGAAGAATATACAAAGTAATTATTCTTTTTTTAACCCATTTTATTGGGTTAAAAAAAGAATAATTACTTTGTACCCATTTTATTGGGTTAAAAAAAGAATAATTACTTTGTATATTCTTCTGTGTCTCCGCGTTTTATGGAAGTAGCAAATATGGCCAGTGAGATAAACTTCTGTAATTTTTTTAAGTGACAGAGTTGCGTTTGATTTTAGTGCAACTCAGATTAAAATCTACCTATTATCGGAATTGATAGGTTTAAATTCGGTTTTACTTGTTTTGTATGACTGATTTCGGGAGGATATGCCTTAAGGATGCCGTGCAGCATCTTGTAGAAGTTTCATAGGGGTTTAGAAAAGCTAAATTCATACAAATTTGATGAAATAATATACTTATGTAGTTTAGAAGAGTTTTATTGATAATAAAATAATAAATAATCTAAAACAGATATAGTTTTATGTTTCCTGCAATATTTATATTGATCGATAGGAGCGCTATGTAATAATTTTTTTGGCAACCTTCGGAGAAAACGGATTGCCTTATTTTTTTACATTTTGCTTCATTAATCGTTATCCATGATGAAAAAATGTTTTACAATGTACAAGTACAATTCCAGCCTTTCTTATGATACCCCATTTGACATAAATAATAGTTAATAGACTCTGAGTAGACGTTTGCCCGGGTACCTACTACGTAACACCCTAAGTTACTCTAAATCAATAGCATAATTAGTTTTGTCTGCCTTATTATATTAGTTGTACTGTTGCATCTATTTATATGGTTTGGAACCGCAATTTTTTTTATATTCTTTCCGATAAAATACTATAGTTCATTTGTTGACTCCACATATTAGTTTATTCAACAACTCGTGGTAATTTTTTTCTTCCTCTACCAAAAGGATTATTTAAGGTGGCGTCAATAAGGTACAAGTACTATTTTATTACTGACGCATTTAGAATCGTCCTAATAATACAATACATCTCTTTATTGCACTATCCACAAAGCTCACATGTTGCAAGCAGAAATAAAACAGCAACATACTTAGGTAGAGGACAATGCGTCGTAGCGGAAAAAAGGAAAGAAATTGTAGTAGGGCGGTGCATTAACTAATTCGAAGCGAACACAATATACCACAAAACAAAACAATATACACAATCTACATACGTAAATACTTTTATATAATAAAAATACTTACCTATATAATCAATGAACATAATAATAATACTAAAATAAAACTAAGAAGTGGTAGCACAAGCATATGGTATCAGCAAAAAAAATCGCTAATCGATAATATATTGAGGGAGAGCCTAAGAATGTTTTTTAGGTAGGGGATTGAAAATATTAATAGATTTTGTCGTCGAATAGCTTTAAGAGTAAACATATAATTGTAAAATTTGGATTTGTCCTTGACAGGGGAGGGGTTATTTTGCTTAAGAGTGATAGAACTACTCTATAGCCAACCGACCTATGCTTGATCCAAATAGCCACGTCAATGAGCATGTTCATTATTATAGGCCGTTAAATCTCATAGACGCCGTTTGGCATAGCCCGACTTGAGCATTCAAGAGCTAATGCCAAAGTTCCTGCTGAGAAACGAATATCTAATTTCTGACTAAGGAAGCAAATCTGCCGTGGTGCTAGACATGAATATTAAACTCGGAATATCTGCCAAAGTGCAGACATTGTGAAAATTCACTCCGATCGGGCAATGGAAATCCTACGCTTCACTTGCATTTTGTCATTAATATGACTTGAAATCCATATTCAAATAAGATGGAGTCGAAGGAGCGGTGAAGGAGTATTGATAAACGTAGGAAAATAAATGTGCGGCCTTCTGTTAATAAATGTAAGATAAATGATTTCATTTCCTTCTATAGAAATAAACCTGTGTAAATTATGACTCGAGAGTAAATGGTTTTGAGTAAAACTGTTTTTTTTTTAAATAGTTTTACATATTTATTGAAACTGTAAAAACGGATTAAATCGCATATATTATATAATATATTTAGTACATACAGACGTTTCGAGCCCTTTGCAGCACTCGTGGTCAAGCGGGTAGACTGAGAATAAGGGCAAGCCTCGATTCTGCAAACCACGCCCCTCGTGTAAGAAAGATGCTTATGTCTTCGCACGAGAAAACGAGATGCAACACTCTTCGACGTAAAATACCATAATTTTAACCTGATTGTGTCGAAAGACTACTTTGTTTTTTTTTTTCAATCAAGAATATATAATATTACAGAATATATATATTAATTATATACAGAACAAACAACAACAACGCTGACCATTGCGACGTGCAATCAATTGACTTGAGAAGCGGGATCGGTATAAGATATTTTGATCTTTGACGTGAGCTTACATTATGTCGGACTGATTTCCTCATTTGAAAGGATACTGTCATCCTTTCAAATGGGGAAATAAGGTTTACTATTTAAGAATAAAAGCGAGGCAGACACATTTACGCAGTAGTAATAGTATCGCCCGTTTCCGCGCTTCCCGCGCCAATCAAGATGCTCTCGTTTAAATTAAATACAAGTAAGAGCGGAGTAAAGAAGCAATAGTGACTCGAACTGACAGTTGACTCTGCCAGCTGACAGCTTACTGATATCGTACGGCCCCTAAACCGACAAAACAGGAAGTCGCCTTAATTACGGAAGAAAATTTTGTGCAATAGAGATTAAATAACTATGTAAGTATATTAAAAATGTTGGTTCTCCCTTTTTAGACCTAACTACTTTAGCCCTAAATGCTTTATTTGACTTAATGTTTCATTCATTAGACCGAATGCATTTCAGACTTGAATAATAAACCTCATAGGATTTTTGCAAAACAAACCTAACCTTACCTAACCTAATCTATTTGATGATATTCAAAGAAAAGTTTTTTGTTTGGAAGAAAATTAGGTCTAACGAAACATTAAAGCAAAGTTAGGAGGTCAAGTGACAGGATCCCAAAAAGGTTATGTACAAAGAATATGTATGTATGCGAACCCTTAGGCGCCTTCCTGATTTGGCGATGCGGAGGCGGTACGATATGAGAATACTGTCAACTTTCAGTGTCAACCGATACAAATACAGTACTGCCCCACTTCTGCGCATGGTATTACTACGGCGCAAACGTAATACTGCCAGTATTTTGTCAAGTGAGGAAATCTCGCATCAGTTAACTTACGTCAAAGAGCAAAATACCTATGACATATCGCTCCCGCCCCGCCAAGTCAGGAAATCGCCTTAGAAGCCAATTCCACCCTATTTAAGAAACTCGGTTAAAAAGCCATTACATTCTCCTCAGCATTCGGAAGCAACGGCCTTGTTGCCTCTTTGGAAACTTTTAACCGTTTTCTAACGATTTGCAAATGCAGGAAGCACATTGCCGAATTCCCACGAGCCTATATATCGCGCGGCAAACTTCACCCGTTAACACAGCCTCAAATGAACATGTACATACAGCAACAGTGTACAAGGGGTGGTAATGTCCTTAATTTGAAACGTGTATTCGGTGTGAGAGCTCTGACACATTAGGCGAACATTAGGGACATCACGGCCACACATTCGCGCTTTTACTCGGAAAGGCATCCTTCTTTATTAAAATTTGTAATTTACACGAAGGGCTAGATTTGGCGTGTTTATTTTTCTTTGTGGCCGTGCGCTCTCGCACGTTAATGAAACTTAGAAGAGTTTTTATTAGCTCGGGCTGAAATGTGCTTTCATGTCTAAAATTTCATAAGTCTTAGCAGAATTTAATTAAGCGTACGTACCAGATTTTTAGATATTTCTTGAGTAAATTAAGCTCACATATTAACTGTCACTATAGGTGACATGTCTCGAACTCTTTGGGAGTTCTCAGTATTATTTAAAACATGTCTCACGAGTCTAGTTACGGCACGCGTGCGAAGCAGTCGAGTGTTGATAATTAAAACGATTGTTATTGTCGCATAGCGGAACAGGTTTCTTATCGGTGTGGGACCGGCCGCCGGCCAGTTCCACCTGTTGCTAAAGAAAAATGGAGGGTAATAACAAGGAAAACGCTAATGAGTTATCGCTGAATAGTTCGATGAATAGCCCGATGGAGAATAATAATTTAAAATCACAAGAAGATAAACCTTAAATAACGAGCACCAGAAACAGATGGAGGAGGACACCATTTCTAGACCGGACAAGCGGGAAAGTGACGAAGATGAAGAACAAGGGGAGTGGATCCCTGTTACACGCAGCAAAGACAAGAAGTTAAAGGAGGATGATATAGAAATTTATATTTCAAGTACTGATAAGTTACCAACGCAGTTTGCGTTGGCAAAAATATTCAAAGAAAACGGAATAACTGACATCAAAAAAGTCAAATACCTTAATCCATACAAGATTAAGATTAACTGTTCGGAAGTTTGTGCACGAAAAATTGAAGAGTGCCAGACCGTAGCCGGCAAGGCATGGCGAATTCAGAGGCCTTGGGAACACAACTTGTCATACGGCGTTATAAAGGACGTTGACCTTGACCTTTCGGACAAAGATATCCTTGGCAGTATACAGTGTACGGATTCGGTGAAATTGATATCAGTAAAACGTCTTAATAAGCGCAGCACAGAGGATATGGGGTGGTCCCCAAGCGAGTGTGTACGACTGTGTTTTGAGGGCACTTGGCTGCCACCCCACGTCTTAGTAGACGGCCTAAAGATAAAAGTTGAATCATTTGTGTTCCCGGTGACCCAGTGCTCGCGCTGTTGGAAATTGGGGCATAATGCAAAAAGATGTCCAGCCAGCGAAAAAATATGCCCAAAGTGTGGTGGCAAACATGAAAATTGTAACACGGTAGAATTTAATTGCGTTAATTGCAACGGCAACCATATGGCTTTACAAAGAGTATGCCCTGTATTTACCAAAGATAAAAGATTGAGGGAAATTATGGCGGAATATAATTGTACGTACAGAAAAGCCTTGCAAGTGTACGTTGAACCTGAGCCTCCCATTCCAGAAAAGACCATCGAGATTAAACCAAACAATTATGTGGTCTTTCCTAAGCTCGGCCGTCAGACTGGAACCCCTACCGTAGAAGTTATGCACAGTACTCCATCTTACGCACAAGTCATTACAAGAGCAGATGTACACGAAACGGAGAAGAGAAAAAGTCGCAAGCGAGAGCCGGCACCAAAAAAAGAGCGTCAACAAGAGACAATGAAGTGGATTACAGACAATAGTCTGGACAACAAGGACCAGCCTGGCGGCCACACACCAGGACCGGAAACAGTTAATGGGGACGAGAAAGATAAAATCTATCTGAGCCAGCTGTTAGACAAACTAAGAGACATACTCTTTGTTAAAAAAATCAGTCTTAAGGAGAAGGTGTTTCAAATGATCAAATGCGGTATTGAGTGGGTTTTTTTGTTATGTGTGGAAAACATTTCTGACTGGCCAGTGTTTAAAAGTATTATAACTTAATTAATGGCTAATTCACATAAATTACATAAGCTTAACTTATTGCAGTGGAATGCACAAAGTCTCAGACCAAAAGTTTTGCCGTTAGAAAACATCTTGTTAACGGAGAAAATCCACATTGCCGCCATAAGAGAGGTAGGGCACAGCGAATATCATCTCGCTTGAATCCGGAGCAGCCCAACTGGTGAAGTACCTCCACCTTACAGAAGATCATAGCCATAATAGCACTGCTACTTACTCTGTAGGTATGTAGTGTTGTGTTCCTGATGGTGAGTAAGGTTCCCAGAGCTCCAAACCCCCAGCCTCCCCTTAATGATGATGTTCGCGCAGTTAAATTGGCTACCCCAGGAGGGTACCAGCTGCGCTAGCGCCCTCTCTGGGCTTCCATGCTCAGGTAACAATATGCCTGAGCGTGGACGCCGAGACTGCCCCGTGTCGTACTCTGGGGGGGGCCAAACCGCGCTCTGTCATCTGCCATCTGCCCGAGGCAAGAACAAGGCAGCTACAACATCCCCTGCCTCGCTGGCCGTGGACTTCTGCAACATCAGGGGCTTACATTCAAACCTCAATGCTGTCCACCAACACCTCGAGACAGCAAAGCCGGCCTTGTTCTTTCTGACCGAGACGCAGATATCATCTCCAGCGGACACATCTTATCTCTCCTATCCTGGTTACGAACTGGAACATTCCTTTCTACCTAGAGCTGGGGTATGTGTGTACGTTAGAGATGATATCAGTTCTCGCCGCCTCAGCAATCTTGAAGGTAGGGATCTCTCCACCTTATGGCTGCGAATTGACAGCGATGACCATCCTCGCGTCTACGCATGCCTATATAGATCCCATAGCGGCGATGCTGAAACTGACCGTCTCTTGGAGCAGATCCAAACGGCTGCAGATTCCGTGCAGCAGCAGATCCCATCCGCTGAAATCATAATTCTCGGTGATTTTAACGCCCATAACGCCGATTGGCTCGGCTCTAGCAAGACCGATCATGCGGGGAGATCTGTTTACGACTTTGCTCTGGCATATGGCTTAACACAATTGGTTACGGCGCCTACGCGAATCCCTGATGTGGAGAGCCAAGCACCTTCCCTGTTGGACCTTCTGTTGACTTCCCATCCGGTTGGCTACCATGTATCCGTTGAAGCCCCTCTCGGCTCCTCGGATCACTGCCTGATCCGGAGTACGGTGCCTCTCACGTGCCCGCCGCGTCGGCGAGTTGCATGTGGCCGCCGTGTGTGGCACTATAAGTCGGCAGATTGGGACGGAATGTGGTCGTTTTTTGCATCCTACCCTTGGGGGCAAATCTGCTTCACGCCGGATGATCCCAATGTCGCTGCTGATTCTGTTGCTGATGTGGTGCTGCAGGGAATGGAGCTTTTCATACCATCCTCTGTAGTTCCCGTTGGTGGCAAATCGCAACCTTGGTTTGGTCAATCTTGCAAGAAGGCTTCTCGCCGAAAGCAAGAGTGTTACCAAGCCTGGGTCAATGCAGCGGCGGTACGGGATGGAAAATCCAGCGCATTAAGAAGGGAGTTTAACTTTGCCTCCAGGTCCTTCAAAAGAGTTATTGCCAAAGCAAAGTCGTTGCACATTGGTAGGATTGGCGAGAAACTAGAGCGCCTCCCTTCGGGAACTCGTGCGTTCTGGTCTCTAGC
Organism: Notocelia uddmanniana; assembly: GCA_905163555.1. Classification (NCBI taxonomy): domain Eukaryota; kingdom Metazoa; phylum Arthropoda; class Insecta; order Lepidoptera; family Tortricidae; genus Notocelia; species Notocelia uddmanniana. Next base: position 11,899,363 of record LR991059.1, on the reverse strand, counting down.
CAAAGCTATCCAAGGGAATTTCTGCACGCCGTCTTTTCCACCTCTGCACATGGGAAATGATTCATTAGCCCACGACGCAAAAGACAAAGCTGATCTTCTGGGTAAACTCTTTGCGTCCAACTCGACTTTGGATGACGGGGGCCACGCGCCGCCGACCATTCCGCGGTACGGGAGCTGTATGCCGGATGTTCGCTTCCACCAGAACTCAGTGCGTAAAGCTCTTCTTTCCCTCGACGCTCATAAGTCTAGTGGGCCCGATGGAATCTCTGCCATTGTGCTGAAGATGTGTGCTCCTGAGTTGGCACCAGTTTTAACGCGTCTTTTTCGGCTCTCTTACTCTTCTGGCATAGTCCCGACCTCATGGAAGTCAGCTTTGGTGCACCCCATCCCTAAAAAAGGCGATCGCTCAAATCCGTCCAACTACAGGCCAATAGCTATAACTTCCCTTTTCTCGAAGATAATGGAGTCCATTATCAACTGCCAGCTCCTTCGGTACCTGGATGACCACCAGTTACTTAGTGACCGACAATACGGTTTCCGTAGGGGCCGCTCGGCTGGTGATCTACTGGTTTACCTGACACATCGTTGGGCACAGGCGATCGAGACAAAGGGTGAAGCATTGGCTGTTAGTTTGGATGTAGCGAAGGCCTTTGATCGCGTTTGGCACAAAGCACTTCTCTCGAAGCTTCCATCCTATGGGCTTCCCGAGAAATTATGTGAATGGGTCAGCAGCTTTCTAGCAGACAGAAGCATAAAGGTCGTAGTTGACGGTGTATGCTCTGACGCCATGTCTGTGAATGCTGGTGTCCCTCAAGGCTGTGTGCTATCCCCACGCTATTCCTTCTGCATATCAATGACATGCTGCAAATCAGCGGCATTCACTGTTATGCGGATGATAGTACGTGTGATGCCTCTTACACCGGTCGCGCCAATATTTCTCGGGAAAACGTCACTGTGAGCCGAAACAAACTTGTGTCTCAGATTGAGACTTCCCTGGATGAAGTCTCAGAATGGGGTCGACTTAATCTGGTCCGCTTTAACCCTACAAAGACGCAGGTTTGCGCGTTTACTGCGAAAAAGCTTGCGTTTGTCGCATTACCTCGTTTTGAGAGCACTCCCCTAACTGCCACAGCCAATATCGAGATCCTTGGCGTCGACATCTCGAGTGAAGTCCAGTTCCGCGGTCATTTAGAGGGTAAGGCCAAATTAGCCTCGAAAAAGCTCGGTGTGCTAAACAGATCGAGACAGTATTTCACGCCGGCCCATCGCCTACAGCTTTATAAGGCACAGGTCCGCCCACATATGGAATACTGTTCTCATCTTTGGGCAGGGGCACCACAGTACCAGCTTCTCCCTCTGGACCGCATCCAACGGAGAGCGACTCGAATTGTCGGCTGCCAGCGGGTTTCGGAACGGCTTGACTCCTTGGGGCTGCGTAGAAATGTAGCCTCGCTCTGCATTTTCTACCGCATGTATTACGGGGAGTGCTCCGAGGAATTGTTCGGTTTAATCCCTGCCGCTTCCTTCCGCCATCGCCCAACGCGTCAAAATTTCTATCCTCACCACTTAGATGGTTGGCAGTCCTCAACTGTGCGTTTCTCCAGAAATTTCTTGCCTCGCACAGCTAAACTGTGGAATGAACTGTCGCCTGCGGTATTTCCGGACCGATTCGACCTTCAAACCTTCAAGAAAAGAGCGTACTCCCATCTTAAAGGCCGGCAACGCACTTACAACCCCTCTGGTGTTGCGAGTGTCCATGGGCGGCGCTAATCGCTTACCATCAGGCGATTCGTCTGCTCGTTTGCCACCTATGTCATAAAAAAATAAAAAAAAATAAGTGAAACTTGGTTGGATCCCAGCAACTACTTAAAGGTAAACAGTTTTAATATTCTCCGGAAAGATAGGGACGACTCCTATGGAGGCGTAGCCCTTATAGTCCATAGATCTATTAAATTCAAAGTTGTACAGATAGATAATAATAATCCTGGGATAGAAATAATTTGCATAAAGGTATTTAACTGCCATAGAGTTGAATATATTGTATCACTGTACTGTCCATCTTCGGTACGGACTGGCCTGGGTGACTGGGAGGTTATATTTTCAAAGTTCAAAGGTAAAACTTTAGTTATGGGTGATTTTAATGGTCACCATACTTATTGGTTGTATAAGGTCGACCAGAGAGGATCTCAGTTAATAGATACTACTACTGACAATCATTTTGTATCCCTTAATAATGGGGAGCCGAGCCACATTCGGTTGGCCAATAATCAGATACAGCAGTCGTCACCAGATGTAACTTTCGTATCTTCGGACGTCGCCGTACATTTTGATTGGAAGATCTTGAACGAATGTGTAGGTAGTGACCACCTTATGATTAGGATTTCGACCAGTTGGGACGTAACCACTAGCGATGCGGCTTCAAGACGTAGGAACTTTAAGGCTGCTAATTGGAACTCGTACAGAAAGCTGTTAGCTAACTTTCTAGAAAATTTTAAAGTCACAGATAATTTACAAACTTCATATAACGGTTTTATAGAATTTACATATATGGCCGCAGATCTACATATTCCATTCATCAAGATGTGTACCAACCCTAGCAGTAAGTTTACACCTAAGCCTTATTGGAACCCGTCATTGTCCAAAACAGTAGCAATACGACGTTTGGCCCTTGCACAATCCCGGAGAAACCCGACACCCAATAATTTAGAAAATCTTCAACGTAAAGTGCAGGAGTCGCAAAGATTAATTCGTAACGCGAGAGATAAATCTTGGCATACATTTTGTTCGACAATAAATGAATCAGTAACACAGGCTGATATGTGGCAAAAAATGAGGTGGTTCAAGGGATGCAAAAGTACACGACCTCATGTGGATAATGAAAGGGCGCAGGAATTGTTATATAGTTTAACTCCGGACTAAATTAGTAGGGAAGACTTAGTATTTCGTTCTAAAAATACACAATTAGAAGTCCCTATTACAAAACAAGAATTGGAACGAAATATACAACACAAGGGCACTTCACCGGGATGTGACAATATCTCCTATTCAATGTTAAACATTTACCTGACAACGCAAAATATGCCGTTATATTTGGAATTTTCTGAAACATAGAAGTCTTAAAATATATTTGGATAATTCGATTTTATGTAGGACTACTGACAAGGGCCTAGCACAAGGGGATCCAATGTCACCACTTCTTTTCAATCTAGCGACCATAAATTTGTGTAAGAATATAAAACGATCTCATGCGGATATCCACATATCGCAGTATGCAGACGATTTTGTTGTTTTCGTAGTGGGCAATGTTCCGAATAAGACGGAATCTATTGCCGTCTCTCTCCCTCTCTCATCATGGCGTAAATTATAAAGTGGTAATAAACTCAGTGATACTACGTCTGTGTGTATATTTTGTAACCAGCCCTGCATTGAAACAAGAACATTTTTGGTCCTTCGGTCGGTGGCGAGAAGAAACTTCGTGAAATTCACATCAAGAAGATATCAAAATCGCCATTATACATAAAAGCATTGACAGTTCGTGAGTACAAATCAGATCTTCCACAGACAAAGCATCGAGCTAACCGCAACAGCGGACTTCACAACGACAATGTATTGCCAACATCACAATAGAATATTGCAGGAGAGAGAGCTGGCCGGTCGGATCGTGCATAGCAAGCCTTACTGTTACAATTGATCGGAAGAAATAGAAATCACGTGCAATACGCAATATTATATTATAAAAAAAAAACAAGTTTACACTACGGATTACAAGTATTTCCAAGAAAACTACGTGCCTAGTTCTTTATTTCAGCATATAATACAGTATAAATCGAAGATATATGAAACAAGAATTGAAACAGAAAAAAACCTCAAGCTCAGTTCGACCAATGGATTTACCAGCTTTAATTACCCAAAGAGGAAGTCTTAAAGGGAAATTGACACGAATTTACAACTATGTACAAACATTCAACACATTGACGGACGACACAACAGATTTAAAGGTGCGTTACGATGATTTAGCTTCACTTTTCGACAAAATCGAGACCATACAGAACCAGATCGAAGCTCTGGACAACGATCTGGAGAGGAACGCTGTTCACGAACGCGAGCGGGATGCGAATGAACAGAAGTATTATCAAACTAAGGCCGCAATGGAGCGCATATTGAACCCTTCAACCCACAACAGCTCGATGAACGATTCGCAACACTCACAAGTTACACAGTCACAAGTCAGACTGCCTCAGCTTCAACTTCCCACCTTCGACGGCGCCATAAAGGAATGGCCAGTGTTCAAGAATATTTTCAAGTCGGCTGTTGATAGCGCTAATATTCCAGTGTTGCATAAGTTCCAGTATTTGAAGTCATTACTCAAGGGTGAAGCTGCTGGTCTAGTGAGCTCCCCCCTTATAATTTCAGAACCTAATTATCATAAAGCCTGGGATATACTATTAAGAGGTATGAAAATAAAACAATAATTGTAAACCATCATATAAAAACATTTGTAAATTATTCAACTATAACTAGATATAACTTAAAAGAATTTCTAGTAGCATTACAACAGAGCTTGGACTCCTTGCGATCTTTGGATTTGCCTGTAGATTCATGGGATATATTGTTAGTGTTTTTAATCACACAAAAGCTAGATAATTCCCTGAGAGCTGCTTGGGAAATGAGCCGTAAGGAAACAACAATTCCCAAATTCAAGGACCTACTAGAAATTCTGAATTTAAGAGTTTCTGCCTTTGAAATGTTAACTGATAAACAAATTGACAAACCCACAGCCCAACCTAGACTGGCACATTTGACATCAGTTTCAAATGCTAACCATACATGTTTAATGTGCAACGGGCCACATAGGCTACATAAATGCCCTAATTATCTCGAACTGCCTATACCTAAAAGAATTGAATTTATTAAATCTAAGTCTTTGTGTTTTAACTGTTTACAGGTATATCAACCTAAACATGTTTGTACTAAAACTAGTTGCTTTACTTGCCATGGTAAGCACCACACAAGCATTCATATGGACAACCCTCCGCGGAAGGTAAATTATGGCGCAGTTGCAGACAATTGCTACCAGCAAATCAAGTCAACAGACAAACTTACCTAGCACACAGTCATTCAGTCCAGAGACAAACCTACCTAGCATGCAAACTTTCAGTCAACAGACAAATCTACCTAGCATACAGTCTTTCAGTCAACAGACAAATCTACATAGCATACATCCTTTCAGCCAACAGTCAACAGACATACCTACAAGCACTTCTGCATCCATACAACAACAAGCACATGCAAACCAAGCTTACCAACAAGCGCACAGCATTCATACACATGCACAATCACAAAATCAACCGCTTATGCCTAATATAGATATAAAAACTGCTTCAACATCTACCGTCATGTTAGCAAATACTAATACACCACAAATTTTACTCTCAACAGCTGTTATAAACATACGAGACGCGGCGGGCTACTGGCACAAAGCACACGCGCTCCTTGATTCCGGAAGTGAAGTCAACATCATGTCACATCGGATTGCAACATTGCTACAACACAAGTTTTACTATAGCGCATGTACAGGGTATCGGAAACACACATAAACATACACAAGTGAGTGCAACAGCTGATATATCTTCTAGGACAGGTTACTATAAACGTCAACTTAATTTTGTAGTCATGGACAATATAACTGTTCCTTTGCCTCATAAATTTATCAACATACAACATTGGAATATTCCAACCTCTCAAGATCTCAAGCTGGCAGACCCTACCTTTTTCATCCCTAGCGACATAGATTTGCTTTTAGGAGCTGAAATATTTTTTGACATTTTGCAGTCAGGCCATATTAGGCTAGGAGCTAATATGCCACAGCTGATCGAAACTAGGTTTGGATGGATAGTGTCGGGCAGTTATGTAACAAACAAAAGTTTTATAAATACATCACAAGTTAGCTTATTTGTTTCATTTCAGCGGACTGATGAACTTTTGTGTAGATTTTGGGAACAAGAAGAGGTTGCACCTAGGAAATTTCTTTCGCAGGAACAAAAATATTGTGAGCAGTTATTTCAAAATACTACAACTCGAACAGAATCAGGTCATTACATGGTAAATTTACCACTGCCAGAAAATAAGGTGGCAGAGTTAAGTAACTCATTTAATACTGCTTACCGCTGCTTGTTGCATCTTGAATCCAGATTTCAAAAAGATAAAAAACTTGCATACAGAATATAAAAAGTTCATTCATTGATTTATTAATTTAGGACATGCAGAATATGCTACAGATTTTAATCAGACTACAAGTCACAATAAGTCATTCTTAGTACCAAGCTTCGCACAGTTTTTAATGGCAGCTCTGTAACTGACACCTACAAAAAGGAATGTATTGTCCCAGATATCTCAAATTTTTGATCCTTTAGGCATCTTAGCACCATCTACCATTTTAGCTAAAATACTAATGCAGGATATTTGGAAGCTTAAGTTAGCGTGGGACGACAAGCTACTTTTACATATTCAAAATACTTGGTTTGAATTTTGTACAAGGTTGAAAGTTTTGAGATCCAAGACTAAGTGTAATATTATATTAAAAAAAATAAAACATATTAGTTGAATGCTCAATGCATACGAATAAATCTCATATTTTTGATTTACATGTTAATTTTAGCTTAATATGTTAAGCAAAATGCTAATGTACTATATAAGATATGACTTAGCAATGCGCTTTAGATTTAAAGCCCTATCCCAAACTCTGTATGTGTAACTAACTATAGATGGTAAGTTCCTATTAAGAAAGCCGGGAAAAATGTTCCGAATAAGACGGAATCTATTGCCGTCTCTCTCCCTCTCTCATCATGGCGTTCGTGCCGTGCACATCGATCGCTCCTGCTTGTAAAATTAGAATTAAATTATAAAGTGGTAATAAACTCAGTGATACTACGTCTGTGTGTATATTTTGGGACCAGCCCTGCATAGAAACAACAACAGGCAAGAAGGTACAAAATAGTGTCAGAACCTTGCAGGCCGCCCTAGAAGATTTTGCGGAATCTTTGATAGGTATAGGGTTAGACATTTCGCCCTCTAAAAGTAAAATATGTGTGTTTAAAAGAGGGTTTCTGAGAGACCAGATTTATCTGCATATTAATAAGGTGCCGCTTGAAACGGTAGACAACATAAAATATTTAGGCCTATAGTTAGATCGGAATCTAAAATGGGGTAAACATATTAAAGAGACGGTAGAAAAGTCATTACGATTCCTAAATATTTTTAAAATCTTAGTTCGTCCAGGATGGGGTATTCATCAAATATATTTAAGAAGACTATACATCGCAGGTATTCGTAGCCGAATAGATTACGCTAGCTTTCTATACGACAATAGTACCAAAACTAATTTGAGTAAATTAGATAAACTTTAAAATCAATGCATGCGCATAATTGGTGGATTTATTAAGAGCACAGCTATACACGTCATGGAATATGAACTTCATCTTCCACCGCTTTGTATTCGCAGATACTATTTAGCAGGTAAATACTGGTTAAAGATGAAGTCATTTGTTCAAACCGAAAATATGGAAATTGTGGACCAATTAGCCATAACTATAACTACTCAAAACAGCAGTTTTTGGAACCGAAAAAAGAAACCATTATTAACTGTATCCCACAATTGTCTCAAATCGGAAGAAATGTATTCAACAAACCAATTAGAAATATTTTCGTTAGACACATGGGTTGGCAATGTGGATTTATCCGAAGTACTCAATATTTACATAGACGACATAAATAAACCTAAACACCAATATAATCCAGAAAAGTTTGAGACAAACATGTATCAATGTCATTGAGTCTAAGTACTGCAATTTCTATCATGATTACACCGATGGATCCAAAGATAGCACTGAATCGGGCCTGCAGTTAAAAATCAGGACGTCATCCATGCACATTGAACTGCTAGCACTTGCGGGAGCCCTCTCTTATATTGATTCTCTTGAAGCGGACAGTTTTGCTGTATTTACGGACTCAAGAAGTGCTTTACAATACTTGGCTCGATGCACCTCGAGTTCTCGAGGTACACCGATAGCATCAGCATAATAAGATCAATTTGTAAGTTGCTAGCAAACAATAAGAGGATAGTACTATAATGGGTGCCATCACATATTGGGCTACCGGGAAATGAGGAGGCGGATCGCCTTGCCAAGGAAGCGACAAGCGAGGGGATTCGTACAAATTATTTTACCTTGTAATAACGACCTTTTATATTTAGTGAAACAGAAATGCTTTGATACATGGAAAGAGTACTTTGACGAGAGATCACTAAGCAAAGGCATCTGGTATCGGACTATACAACCCAATTTGTTACGTGTTCCGTGGTTCGTGGGGATTGGCATGGAGAGATCGGATGTTGTAACTACTCTCAGACTGCGATCCGGACATATGCCTTTAAATAGTTTTGCTTTTATTATGGGCAAGAGTGACACACCAAACTGTGCCGAATGTGGAGTAAAAGAAGATGGTTTCCATATAATGGTAGAATGTGTCCGGAACGAAGCTGAGAGACGAGAATTCAGGGCCAGATATAATTGTGATTTGTATGATGTAGGTCTAATTAACTCTATTTTAGCATTCCCGCAATCAAGTAAAGCAAAAAAACTAATTGAAATTGTTAAGGTAGGTATTAAACGTAGATAATAATAGATAAGTACCTAATTGCTATAAGTATAGCATAGTATTAACATGTAATAATGTCACAATAAAGACATGTTCATTTTTGATCAAACCCTTTTATATCAATAAAGAAAAAAAAAACATGTCTCACATAACTTAATTTTTTTTTATTAAAGTTCAGAATAAGTCGTTTTGTATTTAGATGGCAAGCAATTCGATAAGAATATCTCTTTCATATTATAATTTCAATATCAAACGCTATCTGAATTTGAATCGAACTCAATTCAAATACGCCTTGAGACATATTGTACATATTTCATCTCTAAAATAATGGAAGATATTTTGACTGAAAATGATGTCATGTGAAGATAATATTTTGATTCAATCATCGCAATGTGTTCTAACCTATATGAAACAAATAAGATTTGTGAATTGACGCACACACAATTCAATCAACTTTTCTACTTCAAAGAAAAGGGGTATCGTTAGGTATTCCAAGAAAGAGAATAGTTAAGTAGAAAATATTATTCATAAGCCCCAAGCCGAGATAAGCTTAGAGAACGTCAAGGCTTGAAGTAGGTATTGGTTGATTATGAAAGCCTTTTCCTTGACTGTTCAGAAATGTTATAAATCAGTGTTTCAAATTTATACCCTCGACTTTTTGACGTTTTGTCTAAATGTAAATAAAATGGTATTACCTGTTGTTATTTCGTTTTGCTTGAGGCGACATTTTTTCAATTTTATATTCTATCTTGATTCTCTTTCATGTTTAAATACCAAAAGTAACAATTACAGTTCAAATTTACGTCGTTAAAAATAAATTTCTAGATGCTCGGCGTTATGATAAAGTAATTCAGAGGACAAGATGTAATTATTAGGTGCCCAAATCTGTTGTATACGGAAGGGAGGTAAATTTATTTTCATAATGAGGTGAAGGCTGAATATTTAATTAAAACGCAAGGTAATATGGGTATGAAAATTTATTTAATCATTTTAGCTATCATAATATTATCACGTTTTTAATATTGCTTTTTCTCACACTACATATTCTGAAAGTGGATATGTAGTATTTTCAGTCCTATAAAGCTTTTTTTTTTGGAAATTTGAATTTCTCGTTTTACTCAGGAAATTTTCTATGTTTTTGTCATGACTGACAAGATAGTGGTGGACCTGTAATTATTAGTTTCTGAATGGTTGTTTTTGTGTATTGGTCGGATAAATGCAATTTTTTAATCGTGGCGTAAACTGAAACGGTTATGTAAACTAATGTATTAACTAGACTAAGAACTTAGTTTAATAATAACAAGTCAGTTTCATGTAAAAACATTTGTTTTCTCTGCTGGTTGTTCGGTTGGTCAAAATTGTAATGTATACCTACACTTTTGGACCTTTAAAAAGCAATAGATTGAAAAACTGGATACATTTCTTTGTAGTCGACTGTACTTTAGGATTGTGACGCTGCGAATTGAAATGGAAACACAACATCGATTTAGATACCTACTTCAATATCATTTCGATTTCGTCAAACAACGCGGTGGAAGTAGCAAATGCAGAAAACATCATTTTGGTTTGGATGGACTTGCAATTTCCATGTGTCGACCGGGCGGAAATGAAGGCCGTGATGTCTATTTGTCTCCACGTATTGATGTGATATTTGTATGACAATTGGCGCCTGCACTCTTTCTGACATGTTAATTGGAGCGCGTGAAAATGAACGCGGGTGAAAATTGTCATCCTGAAATATCGATACGTCGAGTCAAACAGACCTACGAGTGTCGATAAATGATCCAACGCACCGAGAGTGGCGCGTCAACAACCTATGATGAATGGTCTATGTTCTCACATGTACGATCTACATACGTGCGATCGGACTCACGAGAGGCTTAACACCTTTGTATTACCTGTCGTGTTTAAGTCATGTTTAAACTGTTATACTAAATTTCCAACGGGGACAGTGACAAAGTCTCCAGCTATTTACGAGTGCGACTGTAACTCTTTTATAGATCGGCGATAATTAACCATAGACTAACTTAGGCCCTATTTCGTCAATGATAAGGGTTATTTTTGTGACTCCGGTCACAGAATAATTAACAGTATCAAATCAGGGGTTGGTGTCATTTATACCAGTATGCATACTTTCTAGTGGTAACGGTTACCGAGCTACGAGTAAGTCACGGGCAGAGGGACGGACGGACATGGCGAAACTATAACGGTTCCTTGTTTACTACGGAATCCTTAAAAGGAACAGAAGGTCCACTGCCTTAGTGATGACATTAGCTATCAATAACCCCAACATCTTATTACACTAGGAGGTTACCAAAGACAAGTTTCATTTCTTGAAAACTTTTAGTGGTGTAACACTATGAACTCTCGCGCATTATACACATTCTTAAAATATTTGTATATGGGTCTCACACGTTTGCATGGACACTGTGAGTGTTGTGTGTCGTGCCTAGACAATTAGTAGCATAATGAGGAAACAGAATTTTTTTGTATTTTTTTTTCCCTTCACATTTTTAAAACATTTGTGGGGTAGTTAAATGTTGTGTACCATATCTCCGATGACAACTTGCTGGGACGTTAGTTTCTGCCGCGAACATGACCGGTGCAACCCGTGTTGAAACATCATCATTAGTATAAGAGTCGCCCTTGGTTGGATAGTCTTGGCCGAAACATGCTTGTCCCACTAAAAGTTCTTAAAATAGTTGTATGAGGTCCCACGCGAAATGAATGTATTTACCTTAATTGAATAATAATATTTAAAGCTTATATACGCACGGATGTTTATTAGTGAGATGTTGAGGGTCTTGAACGACTAATAAGAAACAGCGCCTGCTACAACTTATCCCATAAATCATAAATCCGAAGCAATTCTGCACAAGAACAAAACAGCGTTAAATCACGGAACTCGTTTGTGTATTAATAACTATAATTTGGAACTCCTACAGATGGATCAAAATGACCTAATGATCAGAAGAAAGGTGGGTTGGGAAACAATCCATCTTTAGGTTAATAAGTTTGATATATCTCAAGATATCTCTCTAGACAATCTGAAAGATCTCTAGGGTCGGTAACGCTAATGTTTTCCTTTTGGAATTTTAGGCGTCTATAGGCTACGGTAGCGGTCTAGTATAGGTATTAAATATACTACAGAATGTCTTTATTTGCAACCCGACCGGTACCGCCCCAACCGCTATATCCCTGCATTTTAAATCTGTAATATCTTCGAAAATATTCATTTAAATTACATGCTGTAACTGCCATATTGATCTATATTGAATGCACAATGTATTTAAGGTACTTAATTAGATAAGGATTAATGCTGTATTTCTTAAAATCGCGTCGTAAATAAGCCATTATTTCTCGTAAAAATGGTTATTGTGGGTTATCCCTAAGAGATAGACATCAGACATAGCAGACTTTTTTATGGTGTACAATACTTTAGTACATTATTTTGATCTATCTCGTAGGGTTCAGCCAGCGTTTGTAATGTAAGCGCAAAAAATGTGTATATTTACATCACATTAGAAACCTCTAAAATTATCAGAGTTTCTCTACTATATTATGCATGTATTATACACCTTCACACTTAAAACCTTTCTCTTAAATCATTCTACATATCTATTAAAAAAAAACGCATCAAAATCCGTTGCGTAGTTTTAAAGATTTAAGCATTCATAGGGATAGACAGACAGCGGAGCGACTTTGTTTTATACTATGTAGTGATGATTTAGTGATGATGTAGTGAAGTAGTGATGTCAACCGATTGCATTAAATACTCGTAAAAATATGTCATGTTAATTTATTTCAAAGGTGAAACCAATACGGAATGAGGCTGCAATATTGGTGAACGGTAGACGAACAGGACAATGAAATTGGCAATGAAAATTCTAATTTGAATGTTAATTGACATACTATGGAAATAAACCGATGGCCGCCGCATTATTCTGAAACGTTGATTTTATTTATCCAGGAGCCTTGGATTTTATTAGGACAAATTGTTATGTAGGACTACTTTAGTAAGTCGGTAGCGGGCGAATAGAGAAGCCCCGCCCTCTTTCACCCCTAGCCTAGCTGGCGAGCACAACACGTCACCAAATAACGTTACGTGCAAATGGGAACTGGTACCTCATTGATTTCAATTGCGTTGTCTAACTTAGAAAGAAAAGGGTAGAATTTTCTAGTATTACATCCCACCTGTCCCATCCCACTGTCCAGTTAGGTAGGTCCAACTTTGAGAAAGAGGTTAATCGTCGAATCCGACTCGGCTGGGCAGCGTTCGGGAAGCTACGGCACATCTTTTCATCCAATATTCCGCAGTGTCTCAAGACGAAAGTCTTTGACCAGTGTGTGTTGCCAGTGATGACATATGGCACTAAAACGTGGTCGCTTACTATGGGCCTCATAAGAAGGCTCAAAGTCACCCAAAGGGCAATGGAGAGAGCTATGTTGGGAGTTTTTCTGCGTGATCGCATCAGGAATGAGGCCATCGGCAGCAGAACCAAAGTGACTGATATAGCCCTCCGAATCGCTAAACTTAAGTGGCAGTGGGCGGGCCACATAGCACGTGGAACCGATGGCCGTTGGGGCGGAAAGGTTCTCGAGTGGCGACCACGTACCGGAAGGCGTAGCGTGGGCAGGCCCCCCACACGGTGGACTGATGACCTGGTGAAGGTCGCGGGTGTCCGCTGGATGCGGGTGGCGCAGGACCGGTCATTGTGGAAGTCTTTGGGGAAGGCCTATGTCCAGCAGTGGACGTCTTTCGGCTGACATGATGATGATGACATCCCACCTCAGTGTCAGTTATGCTAGCTACTCTGAGAACAGACTATGTAAGCCACCTACGAAAGTGAAACTACCACCTACCTAGAATGCTGACGTACGCTTCTTCCCTTTAAAAAATGTTAACAATTTAACAATTAATTAACCAAAGTGAAATAAAATTCTCGGTTTCAACTTCGGCCAAAATGATTTCGTATATCCGGATTTCCGGCTGTTCTCCTCTAGAGGTCACATTTTCTCAACAAATTCTGTGTCAGTGTTATGGAAATTTTAAAATATGAATAAAAAATGTTTGTTTAGGTGATACCTAATTGCTACAAGATTGTATATAGCTACAATTACCATCCTTAATAATACGATTTCGATGTTAGTACCTTATTGTGTGACATTAGCAAAACTTTTATCCCAGTTTGGTTCGTTCACACAAAGCTGACGCAACGCCACCGTTCGCTTCCTCGTCGTTGACTAGATATTATTCCATGAAAAATCACCACTATTTACCACTGAAGATAAATTCCATTGTGGGTAGTTTCCACGGTGGCTGTCGAGGCACACGTCACGCCACGTCCGGTTCCGGTAGGCTGCGCTTCAAAACTGTTATTCTCACGTTGCACCAGTTTGCGCGAGGCGCATTCATACCGTATAAATATGTATTGTATGTTAGCGATAATGTGCAGAGACAATACGCGTCATAGAGGAATTGCGGATATTGTTAACGTGACTATCAATCTGGAGGTCATGGGTTTGAAACCCGCCTTTTAAAGAAGAACACTGGGTTTAAACAATAATATCGTATTTGGCTTTAAATTCAGTTTATAGTTTAGACTCATGAGTTGCATAAACGGCGCCGTTTTTATAAATACAATACAATACGATACAAATACTCTTTATTGCACACCATACTCAAATGAAACGTTACAAACAGAAACAAAACAGCAATATGTAGGTAAAGGTAGAAAACAGGCGGTCTTATCGTTAAAGAGCGATCTCTACCAGACAACCTCTGGGTAGCGGGAAAAAAATATGAAACAAATACAACATAATTTTTATTAAAAATATTTATAGAATACCTACTTATATACTTTTATATATAAACATACCTACACAATCATAAATATATAACAATATCACGTAACATATAACAAACAAAAAAATAGACATTTAAATATATAGTCTCACGAAAGAAAAAACTTTTGGTAGGTAAAAAGCGAAGAGACAAATAATTTTATTTTATTTTTTTATTTATTTATTTAAGAAGTTCAACAGCGTTTACAGAAAATATATACAGACATGTTTATATGTGTACTATTAGTATAGCCAATGATAGAACTCCCTTGAAATTATACAAAATTAACTCTGAGTTGGAATTGAAACTTGTTTTAAAAGGTAACTTAGAGGAAGATAAAATAATTTTAAGAAATACATATCTACAATAACAGATAATTGTAAAAATACAGACCATGAGTGTTAAAAACAATAAGAAGAATGAGAAGTACAATATTGTGATTAAAACGAGCAAAAACTTCTGCAACACTGAAGTTTGTTCAATTATTGTGTGTATGTGTGTGTGTGTGTGTGTGTGTGTGTGTGTGTGTGTGTGTGTGTGTGTGTGTGTGTGTGTGTGTGTGTGTGTGTGCGCGCGTGTGTGTGTGTGTTTGATTGTGTGTGTGTGCGTGTGCGTGTGTGTGTGTGTGTGTATATGTGTATGTGAGGGTGTGGTTATTAACTGGTAAGCCCTTTTATAATGAGTGATTTGAACAGGTATCTGGATGCGAGAAACGGGTCAACATTTTGGAATGATTTGTCGTAGGTACTTGCTATTCTAGTCATAATTGAGTTCTGACCATAGTTAGTGCGATGCCAAGGAACGTGAAGTAGTTTCGTGTGTCGAGTTCGGCGAGAGGGAGCGCGGAGTCCAAGCTGTGACAAAAGTTGCATGCAGTCTAGTTTACCGCTTAGAACGTCATGCAGAAACATCATATCTGACACAGTACGACGTGATTTTAATGGTAATAGATTGTGAAAAGAGCAGCTTTCTTCATATGTTTCAAATCTTTTCCTCACACGATAGTTACAGTATTTAATAATTTTTTCCTGGATATGTTCAATCCTATATTTATGTGTGATGTATTGAGGCGACCAGACAGGACAAGCATACTCGAGTAAGCTGCGAACATACGCGCAGTAGATTGTTTTAATACAAGAGATATCTGTTATGGGGCGGCACACTCTGAAGACGAAACCAAGACCCTTGTATGCTTTGTTTACGATAATGTCTATATGTTCTCTCATGGTGAGCTTATAGTCTAAGTGAACTCCTAAGTCTCTAATAGACTGTACCCTTTCAATAGGAGACCCTTGAATGGTATACGGGAAAGTAACAATTGTACGTTTACGAGTAAACGACACGAGCTGACACTTTTTAACGTTAACATTTATTCTGTTGTTGACATAATATTCAGATAAACGATCTAAGTCAGCCTGAAGATCTTGACAATGTTGTGGTGTACGGACCGATAAAAATATTTTAGTGTCATCAGCATACATCAAAAAGTGTGAATGTATAAAGCAGGAGTATATATCGTACAGATAAATATTGTATAACAGGGGGCCCAAATGGGAACCTTGGGGTACCCCAGATGTGATGTCCACGAAGTCGGAGCGAAAGCCCCCAACTACAACCGCCTGCGAACGCTTCGACAAGTACGATTCAGTCCATAATAATGTTTTTAAATGGAAATTTGAAAATATCAATAGTTTTTGCCCGTCTTATGTTAAGATGGGATAAATTAAGGTATAATAAGTTTCTGACAAAAAATATTTTTTGGTACAATCTTTTATCGCCTGTACTTTTGTTTCTACTTGTTGAGACGGTTCTAATGAGACCGGTTTATCTTGTGGTAGTTTAGGAAATGCTAAGGTCACCTTTTGTCTCCATCATCAGATCAGCTCGATGGTACCATGATATTATCCATTAAAGATATATGCTTCAAAATTGAGTTTCAAGATTCCACCCAAACATAGTTTTTTTTTTATTTATTGAATCAAATTATAGCTACATGTGACATTTTTTGAGTTACAAGACCCATCATTGGCAAAACCTTGAGGAGGTTTGTGTGCCGATGGGGAGCTACGTTACATACATACATTGCAAGTTGAATTAAAGTATAATAAAAACATAACATAAAGACACATAAACCTGTTAACCACACGGCGATTTTTGATCAACTGTGTATGAGCCATTTAAGGCGCAGGGTACGGCAAGCCATTCTCCATACAAAGGTTGTGCAAGTTTTTTGCGTTAGTTTTGCCACTTCAGCATTTAATTTTATTTTTTGTTGGTACATATTGGATATACGCAGAACTTGATGTTGAAATTTTGCATTATTTAAAAAAAAAAAAATTATAAAAGATAAACATCAAGACATAGCTAACAAAAAAATAAGCATATTGACCAAAAATAGTAACTGGAGTGCAAACACAAACGAAGAAAAACTTGCACAAAGTTTGTATGGAAAGAGCTTGCCCGCCCCTTCGCCTTAACAGTAGCGTTTCGGGGAAGGAAAACATTAGGTATCGGTCGAAGATCGGTCGGTCGGATATCGGTCTAATCCCAACAAGGGTTTGCTTTTCTCTGCTTTGGAAAGTCAGATGACAGATCAGAGGGCCTACTCCGAACTTCGAAAATCGAACTTCGTATCGTGCCGTCCCTTTCCGTCATATAGTGTATAACAGGAGAGTGAAAGGGACGGCACGACACGAAGTTCGATTTTCGAAGATCGGAGTAGGCCCTCAGATGTCAAAGTAGATCCAGGTCTCTTAGGGTACAACTAGGAAAAAGCTAGAATTATGGAGTCTATCATCAATTCACCACCATCATGATGGTGTATTTTCGGTTTTTTCGCCTATCGCAGTGAATCTGGGGATATTCTTGCTCTCACACGGTTAGTTCTTGAAAATAAACAAAGTTTTGACAGGCACAAGAAAGTTGTTCCATCCAACTACTATTTGTCTGGTATGTATAGATCCAAGGTTAAAATAAATTCATGATAAAATACTTAATTATTTACGTAAAAAAAACATACAAACCAAAAAATGTGTGTAGTATATGTTATACTTTTCCTGTATGTGCTCATGATGCCAAAGAATGCGTAACAAAATGAATGCCCAATCTGGGATCTGAACCCAACTCCGGGCAAGCTCACTGATGTACGAATTTTTATCAAACAGCTAGAGTCTGCGTGGACCTTACGAGAGTCAAAGGAATTTGAATCTTCTATACAGAAGTTAAATTTCGTATTTAAACGGCACCGGCAGTGGTCGCGATCATTTAAGGTGCACGCCAACTCTGACCGCCGTTTGACGAGAATCGTGCAAATCATCTAACGTTCATCAAACGAATGATGTCACACCGTATGCGCAATTGCACGGGAAGGTACTTGTTAAATGCCATGTTTGTGACCCGATTCAGAATTCAAAATATAGCCGATCCTTCGCAATCATACGAATATTCCCATGGATATCCCCGATACCATGTCTCTGCCTTTCAAAAATAGAATTACAGAGACATGAAAAATGCGATATCCTATATAGGGATGTCCCCTTCTGTCAATTATTTCTATTATTATTTGCATGGAGACTGTAAACATAATATTTCGAGCGTCGCCAGACATACTATTAATATTGTACATTTAATATTGTATGAAAACGTTAAAGCCGCATTGAAATGACTATTATGCAGAATTTAAAAAAATGAAATAAATTACCGGATATTTTCGCGTATTTCGTATTTACTTTGGTAAATAGATGAGTGGCCTATGTTCGAACTAAAAAAACGTATCCGTATTTTTTATATTCTTCATATGTGAACGAAGAATACAACAACTACTACTAGATAACTATTATTTTTAGGAACTTGAGAAAATTAATTTAAATTCATATTTAACGAGTTATGGTATACGTTTTGGTTACAAAGAGCGATATTTTTATAAGATATGTATTGCTGTTGCCGCTACAACAACAAGTAATAAAAATATAATGAATTAAAATTATTTCGGTACCGTCAACGCGTTTCATTTTGTTTTATGGTGCACTTTTTTGTACAATCAATCGTTTTGTGAGTTTGAAGGAGAGATTTATGCAAATTAGAAAGTAGTAAATTACAAAAGATTTCATAGCAATTATTATGTCATTTGTGGTGTCTTTAGTTATGTTCTTCTGTTTTTATCTAAACTTTATTTATTTCTCGAATGGAACAGCAGCAGTATTTTCTCCATTCAGGAACTTCTATTTATTGACTGAATATTTTCTATGGACAAAGCATCTGTTTTTGGGCTAACTTTGAAGTTCCGGTCATTTGATCATGTATCTTACGAGGCCAGCCTTTAGGGTAATGATATTAAGAATATTATCTGACCAAGGTAAAAAAATATTCTAAAGTACTGTCACTCACATCAGGGTCTTTTTTTCTAGCTAATATAATTAACTCTCTCTTGGTGAACGTCACAAAAAGGTTTAAGTTGCGTAAGGGGCAGGGTGAGTTAATCCTATCAAAGGGGAATATAATATTGCTATAAGGGTGATTTCTCGATACTGAACTAATTTTATTCTTTTACCAAAGTTATTCGAAATGCGGGTTTAAGTTTGCCATACCACTGCATTTCCATTTCATGCTTCTCAATAAATAAATATTACCATATAGATACCTAAGTAAAACAAGAATATATTATATCGTCAACTGTTCATGTTTCCTTTTCTTTTTATTTTATTTAAAATGGGATTGCTCTTGGTCAGCATCTAGCAGCCGGGCCAGGGGGCAAAGATGAGGCCGACGATGAAGCGAGCTCACCCAGAAGATGCCTATTCACTCGTGCCTTAAAAAGGTCCAGGTTATATGAACTCGGAAATACAGACGCCGACAGAGAATTCCAAACCTTAGAAGTGCGCATTATGATATTATGAAGGATGATGCTTAGCGCTTAGTTCGAATTAGAGGAATTTCGACCAAAGAAGGGGGAAGGTGGTATGAGCTCATGGAGCTCCTGAGCACACTCACCGAATTTCCTGTTTCAATGAGAATTTTGCAGACATCATTATCACAAGTTTTTACCTCCATATGGTCAAATAATACAGCAGACTTTAAATCTGCAGCAGTAAATAAAATTATATAGAATCAGTAGATTCGCTAGTCAGTATTGCTGTTGGCGCAGGTTCTTGAGAAAATGAAGTAGCCGACAACTGAGTTTTGGATTGTAGTCGATTTATTTTTCGGAGCAATTAAATTACAAAATACTGTTGTAGAAAGGGTTTGTATGGACGCGCGACCGAATAGCGTACAGCGTGATGTCGGCGTCGTGGCAGATGGAGTAATGGCGGCGAGCCGCTGGCCCGCGGCGCCGTGTAGGCGACGCGCTTGTGTGTGTGAGCGCACACACGGATGGCGCGTTAACAGGCTGCCCCCCTTGGGTCAGGAGGAGCCTGATCCAACGTCGATGGAAGTGGACAGAGCCGGTTGTAGGCCCTGCGTAAGGTTCCAGTAGTCGTGAGGATGTCAGCGACGCGGTTGACGCCGTCGCTGCCTGGGTGGACGGCTGTGACTCGTCCGAGTAGCCAACGGTTGGGTGGTAGGCGGTCATCCTTCACTATGACCATCTCACCCAGTTGTGGGTGAGCTCCCTGCGTGCGCCACTTGCTGCGGGACTGGAGCTCTGAAATGTATTCATTTGAGTATCTCTTCCAAAAGTGAGCCCTTAATTGTTGTACTCTCAAATATCTTGACAGTGTCGAGAGCTTTCGGGTATCTTCCACCTGGGGTGCAGGTGGCAAAGTGAGAGTTCGCCCAATTAAAAAAAGTGCCGGAGAAAGTGGAACTAAGTCTGAGGGATCGGATGAAAGTGGAGTGAGAGGTCTTGAATTCAGTATCCCCTCTATTTGAACCAATACAGAGTTCATTTCCTCGTAGTCTAGATTAGCCATAGACAATACGCGCTTTAGGTGATATTTTACAGACTTGACTGATCCTTCCGCTAAGCCATTAAAATTTGGGCTGTATGCTGGGGCGAACTTGAACTTTATTTCGTTTTCCGCTGAGTAAGAAATTATATCGTTACGGGCTTCCCTTAGAAATTTAGCTAGTTCATTACATGTACCTACGTACTGAGTACCGTTATCTGAATATAAAATTGCCGGCTTACCTCTGCGGGCAATAAATCGGTTTAAAGCGGCAATGAAGCCTTGAGACGTCAGATCGGTGACGAGCTCGAGGTGCACTGCTCTCACCGCCAAACAAAC
The DNA here is from genome assembly GCA_905163555.1 of Notocelia uddmanniana. NCBI lineage: Eukaryota > Metazoa > Arthropoda > Insecta > Lepidoptera > Tortricidae > Notocelia > Notocelia uddmanniana. The sequence continues at coordinate 11,878,639 of LR991059.1, read as the reverse complement.
AAATACAACTATGTATGATTTTATTAGGTGAGAGCCGCGACCCTTTTTGTTCGAAATCAGGACAGGCCCAGCATAATCTGTAGCTGTGTGTGCAAACACGTACTCAGCGTGCAACCTCTGCGCAGGAAGAGAACTCATGATCGGTTGGTACGTTCGACCTGAGAAACGAAGACAAATTAAGCAGGCATTTGTTATCTTCCGGCAAAGGCTGCGACCGCTTATTATCCAAAATTTATGACGTAACATGGATAATAGCAATTGTGGTCCAGCATGTAATAATATTGTGTGATAATGTTGTACTATTGTCTTAGTAATATGGTGACGTGCGTGCAACAAAATTGGATGCTTAGTGTCGTAAGCATAATTGGAATTGGATAGCCGACCTCCTACTCTGATGAGATTTTCACTATCAACAAAGGGGTTTAATTTGATAAGTTTATCTTTTGGTGTGAGTGTGCCCTTAGTGATCATAGAGCGTTGTTCATTGAAAATATCTGTTTGCACCTTTTTGCACAAGAAATGTAACGCCAATCTTAATTCTAATATACTAAGCGGACCAATGCGTTTGTTAGTATTTTGACAATTATATTTGAATCTGTATAAGTAAGCTACAATGCGCTGCATTTTGCTGAAATTTGAATATTTTGCAGTAAAATCGTTTTCCTGCATATCTGCGGCTGCTGAGATATGACATAGAGGTTTAATTTCAGGTAAATTGGAAATATCCACACTTTGGGGTTGTAAGGGCCATTGAATATCCTTTTGGTGCAAAAAGTGTGGGCCCTCCCACCACAGAGATGAATCTTTAAGCTGTGAAGCATTTTGCCCTCTTGATCCTATATCGGCAGGGTTCATGTCCGTAGGGACATAGTACCAGGCTGAAGGGTCAAAAGTGTTAATTATTTCATTTACTCTATTGTATACAAATTGTTTGAGTTGTTTTTTGCAGGTTTTCAGCCATCCGAGCACAATGGTTGAGTCACACCAGAAATACACTGAGTTTACCTTTAATCACAATGAATTTAAAGTCTTTTTTGTTAATTGCGTAGCAAGCAAACTGCCACACAATTCGAGTTTCGGAATCGTTAATTTTTGCTTTAGTGGCGCGAGCTTGCTCTTCGCTACAAGCAAGCGGACGGATACATTGCCACTGCTAGACACTGCACGCACATATACACAAGCGGAATACGCCTTTAATGACGAATCACTGAACGCGTGCAATTCGATTATTACATAATCGTCGCACAGTACTCTACGAGGTATTTCAAGCTTAGATATATCTGGTAGGTATTTCACGAACTGATTCCACTGTGACTCAACCTCGGCCGGCAGCTGGCAGTCCCACGAGGCGTTATGAGCCCAGAGAGATTGAAGAATAAGTTTTGCTTGTAACATGCAAGGGTTAATCAAGCCCAGTGGGTCGAATACCTGTGCAATGGTGGACAAAATAGTGCGTTTAGTTTTAGGTTTGTGCTCTGTATGAGGAAATGAAAACAATAATGTGTCTCTTTTGCATGACCATAGTAAGCCTAGTATTTTGGCATATTCATCGTTGTTTAAATGTGATAAGTCATCATTATTAGTTTCATTAACTATATCAGTTATTATGGAAGGATTGTTAGACCGCCATTTGCGTAAATGGAAATGAGCGCTCTCCAGCTCGCTGATGGCAGCTTTACATGTGTGTATAAGTGTTTGTTTGTCATCGTGACCAGTTACATAGTCATCAACATAGAAATCATGCAAGATTGTTTCGCTTACATGTTCTTCCTTACAATCTAAACCTATTTGTTTCAGTGTTCTGGTTGCCAACCAGGCAGCTGAGGCCAAGCCGTACGTGACAGTGTTCAATTTGTATTGTTTTATGGGTTGTGTAGGATCAGGCCGCCACAAGATTTGCTGCAAACTTCGCTGATCATCTCTTATATAAATCTGCCGGTACATTTTGGCTACATCGGAGGTTGCAACAAATTTGTGTTGTCTGAATCGTGTCAGGATGCTTAACAAATCATCTTGAACAACTGGCCCTATGTGTTGAATGTCATTATAGGACTTTCCTGAGCTGGTGACAGCTGACCCATCAAAAACAGATCTCAGCTTGGTTGTGAGGCTGCTGTCTCGCAGGACCCCATGATGGGGCAAAATATAGGAAAAGGTATCGTTTTGTGTATCTGTATTTTCTGACATGTGACCTAAGTTTTGGTATTCATCCATAAAATCAACATATTGTTGCTTGAAGTTTTGATCTCGCTTAAATTTGCGTTCTAATGAAAGGAACCTGACCAACGCTTGTTCCTTAGAGTTGCCTAGCACCTCAGGGGACTCCTTTAATGGCACAGTTACGATAAACTTGCCATCGGGGTGACGCGTGGTAGTACTGCTAAAGATACGCTCGCATTCACTGTCAGATATAGATTTATTGTATGATTTTTCAATATTAGAGAAACCATCATTATCAAAAAAATAGTTTAGTTTTTTATCTAGCTCTGTGTTAGAGAAATGGCAGTGGACTGTATTTTGTCTCCTTTTGTTTGGGCTTGGTACCTGTATTGAACCTGAGACAAGCCACCCAAGTTTTGTTTCGACCAGGGTTGGTTGATTCTTGCCTAGGGATATTTGATTAGAAGATAGTACCTCCCAAAATAGGTCGGCGCCCAGCAGCATCTGCACCTCTGATGGTACGGAGAATGATGGGTCCGCGAGGTGGATGTGAGGGGGAATCTCTAATGCATTGCAATTGATTGGTTTAGTGGGGATCAGCTGGGTGATCTGAGGTACAACAAAGCAGTTAACATCGGTTGTATAACCACTGTTGTATAGCGAGGATATAGTGATATCACATCGTTTTGTGATCTTTGAAGATTGTTGGTTCAGCCCTTGAACTGAAATGGAGGTGGAATAGCTGGGTATCCCTAATTGCCTCTGTAAAGCTTCTGTCAGGAAGCTAGAAGTTGAACCATTGTCTAATAATGTACGTACTTTGTGTGTTTGGCCAGAATGATCTTGGACGTTGATTATAGCGGTGGATAGAAGGACTTGGCTATGGTGCGTTGAAGATAGTGTGACATTATCTTGTACAGGTTTAGATAGATCCTGCACGTTTGGTAAGACAACACAGTCACCTTTAGGAGAGGATGTGCTAGCCAGTGTGTCCATGTGCAATAAAGTATTGTGTCGGCTGGTACACAGCCGGCATGAACTGAGCCGACATCTTTGTTCATTGTGCCCTGCCCGAAGACAGTTAGTACAGAGATTCAGCTGATTTGTTTTTTTTATTCTTGACTCTATGGACATAGCCTTAAATTTAGGACATTGATAAATGGTATGGGAATTTATACATACAGGGCATTTAAATTGTTTTTGTTTAAATGTTTCATTGACAACAAACGTCTTTGGGCGGTTGTGTGTGATGTCACTGTGCCTTCGGGGAGCCTTAGCCTCCTCCATGGTCTCTAGGAGGTCAGCCCGGCCCTTAAGAAATCGCGTGAAGTCGCAAAAGGTGGGAATACCTTCAATTTTATTTCGCTCGGTTTCCCAATCCCGCATTGAAGTTGCATCCAGCTTATTGGTCATCATATGAATGATTAGAACATCCCAATGTTCAGTAGGCAAGTTTAATGTTTTTAAAGCTCTTAAATTTTTATTTACCCAATCAATCATGTTGCGCAAGCTCTTTGATGATTCTTGCGAAACTTGCTGAATATTAAATAAAGCTTGAATATGATTATTGATGAGAATGCGGTTATTGTTAAATCGATCACACAGTAGATCCCAAGCAACATCATAATTGTCTGCGGAAAATTCCAATGATTTAATAATTAAAGCCGCACTGTCCTTTAATGAGTTCCTTAGATAGTGGAACTTATGAATTTTAGGTATGGAAATGTTTTCATGTATGAGTGATTTGTAAGTGTCGTGAAACTCTAGCCAATCCTGATAACGACCAGAAAAGGTCGGGAGATGTATTGTGGGAAGTCTTATGTTTGGCTTACTTGAGAATGCACCATGCATGTCACCTGATCCGGTCACCGATCCATTGTCGTGCACCGCAGAGGCAGCTCCGACGGGCGCGGCATGGTTGCTGAGCAAATCCTGCGCGGCAGCCATGGCGCCGAAGTACCGAGTCTCGAACGCTGACCGCTCAGCATACTCCTCGTCTGGAATTTCCGTTAATGTCTCTATATCATTTTGTATTGAATCATAGTCGTTGTACAGTTCTGACATTTTTGCATGGCGCATGGTTAGCTCATGCAACTGGACGCTGTTGAGTGCATTGCTCGGTAGCAGAGTATTTAAGTAGTCTTTAAAAAGCGTCAGCTTTGATTTGAAGCTTGCCCTTGTTTTCTTTAGTGATTTTAAATTGTCCATTATTGATTTTAGCTAATAAAATGAATTTGCACTTGAAGAAATATATGAGAATTTATGTGCTAATGAATGTGAAATGAAATTATTGCAAATGAAGATATTCACAGCTCAAACACTGATTCAAAACGAAAACGAAACAAATCTAAAGCGACCCACAGTATACAGCTGAAAGAAATAAAGTGATTATGCACACACGAAAATTATTAAAAAAAATAGGAATGTGCAAAGAAAACTAAAGGAAATGTACTTAAATTTTCAACTGAAGGGTGATAAAGCAGGCAGAAGAACAGTCAAGCAAACGTGCGCAAGCCACGCCCGAAATCCCGTTACACGGGGACCGCGCGCAAGTCACGTAGGCACCCGGCCACGCGGCGCGGACTTTGACCCCACGCCAAAATCTGGAATATTCGCAGTTAAATTAGCAAAATATATTCAATATTGTACTGTATTGGCTCAAACAGAGGCAACACAGCCTTCTAGAACTCTGAAAAAAGAATAATTGTAGTTAAATTGACTAATTGCAAAGATCGATTATAATTTTCGTTATGGAAAAGGTAGTATTGTAGACAAAATTGCAAATATGGCACGTAAAGGACTTGAGTGTAACCTTCAAATGGTAAATGTCGTTTATAGGAATATCACAGTAATTTTTATAGAAGGCAAAGTTGATTTTAATTGCTAGATTGAACGAACTCACACAAATACCACTGCAAACCCTTTTCCTGGTATGTTCTGCTCTCGTAGGCTCCGGTGATGGTTTGATGTTATCTTGATTTTCTTGATATCGTCAAAATGTCGACCACGTTTCTTCATTCGACCGCGCCCATGAAATCCTGTTCTCCTTTAGATAGTGGAGTCAAAGTCTTCATCCGGCTCGAACTTGTTGGCGCAGGTTCTTGAGAAAATGAAGTAGCCGACAACTGAGTTTTGGATTGTAGTCGATTTATTTTTCGGAGCAATTAAATTACAAAATACTGTTGTAGAAAGGGTTTGTATGGACGCGCGACCGAATAGCGTACAGCGTGATGTCGGCGTCGTGGCAGATGGAGTAATGGCGGCGAGCCGCTGGCCCGCGGCGCCGTGTAGGCGACGCGCTTGTGTGTGTGAGCGCACACACGGATGGCGCGTTAACAATTGCCATCTTTGATTTCAGTTAGATAGAGATAGGATAAAGAGCTATAATTGTTAGGTCTTCCAACAGTGCACAGTCTAAACGACCGTTAACAGTGATTCAAAAGCGAACGAAACGCTATGAATCTGTTAAGTGCCATGCATTAAAATTACTATCTCTAAATTGGTCATGTTTAAACATGAATAGCTAAAAAAACGGCCAACTACATCCTTCCCCAGCTCGTCCCTCGGTCACGTTTTTGCTTCGTCAGCAACCACTCCGGAGACACTACAAAATGTGCATACTGCATTGGAACGTCGCCAAATGTTTATAAATGCAGTGGCCGGGTATAACGAGCGGATTCTCCGGAGCGTCACAGTAATTGTGTATTTTGATGAGCTTCAATTAAAAATCAAGAGTTTTTTATTATAGCTAGCCTTTGCCCGCAACTTTGTCCACGTACTCGTTAATGGCCTAATGCCTTGATCACCAGTACCGAGTACAGTGGCGAGAGAGTGCTCAAAATGTCCGAGCGAGCCACTCGGACCTTGCCTTGTTTACTTGCTCGGTACTCGGCCGAGCAAAATGACCGAACAAAACAAGGTCTGAGTGACTCGCTCGGTCATTTTGTGTACTCTCTCGCCACTGTATTCGGTACGTGGGATCAAGGCATTAGTCTTTGTTTTATAAAGAGCCGTTGCACCTATGTCAGTAAATTATGTCGATAACTGAAAACATAGAAATATAGTTAGTAAGACATAGTAAGATAATCCCCAAGATTATCATTTCAAAGTTCATTATCTCAAAAACGGCTAAACCGATTTTGATAAAAAATGTCTAAGAACCATTGCTAGAAAACCTGCCATCAAATAAAAAATTGGGTTAAACTTTTATAGTTAGATGCCACAGCCAGACATACATTTATACACAGACAGACACAAAGGGGTTAAAAAATCTACACTTGATTTGATGACTCTTTATAAAAATACTGGCCTTAGAGGATAATTGCTTTTAAATTATTCCAGACTCAAGGGAGGCTCAATCGCTCTCCCGTACAAACTTCCACCCCCTTTAAGAAAGTTTCCGAAATAAAAACGTATGTCCATCTCAGGGTTTCAAATTATCTGCGATAAGCCGAGCGATAAGTCCGACAGAATGACACACAAAGTTACTTTCACATTTATGGATTATATTAGTACCTAAGGTAAGCTTGCTTTGGTGACCTTGTTGTATTTACCTACTCGGAGCGTCAACAGTGGAAACTTTGTAAGAATTACTCCGACGCAATTCTTTGCTAGTCCTATTCTTTGCTTGGGTTTTAGCTACGGCTTGTCGAAATGTATGGGACACCGTAGCGTTTTTCAAGTGAATGCGGCGTGCCGCGCTTTACGCCTAGTTACGCCTGTGAAAACACTTTTGTGTAAAAACAAAATAGATTTTGGTAATGGACCATAAATTAACCTCAATTTATTCTCGCATTTTAATTTCTTTAGACTGGTAAAATGTATAATTCTTGACCACAATTTCGTTTACGCGGATTTACTATCTGTCGTTTAAAGGTGGATAGATGCAACAAGATTGTTTCGGCAACTGAACTCTCGTAGCTATGGAACATGAGATATTTTTTCGATTTTGTGATTGGTCTCATATTATTATTACTATTCAGTCTTAATCACAGACCATATAGACGCCGCAAACGCGCTCAATATTATGGAAACCGAGCGTGTCAATTTTTACGTGCCTACTATGACGTCACGTAAGCAATTTAGTGATGTCCAATACTACCACCGCGTTAAACCGATTCAAAGGCGCCGCCGTCGGTTTAGTCCTCAGTAGGCCTTTGCGGTGAAAGGACGTACGCAGCCCGCCCGCTGTAGTTTACGTTCTGCATTTTACTTCAAAATTCAAGTAATTAACCTATGAATTTACGTTAATACGTCTGTTTTAAGCATACAAAATGTTCCGTAATAATAAATCGATATTTTTATGATTGATTTTATATCGATTATTTCATCCATCATACTTAAAATCAAAATCAAATACGTTTATTCGTGACACACACGGTACATAATAATAATAATAAAAAGAAGGAAAGACAAATAAAAAAGGGCCGTGCCACGAAATGGACCCAACTCAGCATATTGCACTTCGAGTTTATAGACGGACAATGAGAAAGGGATTCAAAAATTACTAGTGGCTCTGGGAGTTGTAGACATCGCAAAAAATATATTTTTTTATATATTTTTATTTCCAAAACCTGACACGACAAAGAAATTCTGTATAATTATCGAACCTGCTCACAAAATATCACGAGAATCGGTTGAGAAATGCGAACTGTAGAGGAGAACATCCGGATAGACAGACAGACAGACATACGAAAGAATTATTTGTCAAAAGCTGAAACGGAGACGCTTCGCTCGCTCAACGCTCGGTCAACAAGTTAGAGATTTTTTTTACACGATTGCCTAAAAGAAGGATTGCAATGTTTTTATAACAACAGCCTTTCATCGATGCAAAACTATAGTTTATTTCAGAGTGGAATAGACAAAATGAAAATAGATATTTTATCGTGCATTTTTGTGGATAGCATTCAATACGTGAAATAGTGTAATAAATAAGTGCTTGGTGGTTATTAAATAAATGCAATTAAATGATTACGTATTCTTCTTCGCTTAATGCCCTGATACCTACGTATAGTCAACAATCAAATAAATATTCTACTAAGTACTTTTTGAAAGAAGATCCCTGCTTCTGTGACGCTTAAGAATCTATTGCTAAAAATATTATTAAATTAAAATTATTAAATATTTTATGTAAAAGAATAACTTTATTGTATAGTAACTAGCCTTAATTATCATTGTCCGTTACAAAAATCGATTATAAATCAAATTGCACAGTTACATTGCATGAAACATCGCAGTGTACAGCACTACTCACTTGAAATCGACAGACATTGAGAAAATCCCTACTACCCTACAACGTGAAGATTAACGATAAAATCGTATGCTTCACTGTCCATTGCGGCCTACAAATAACAGTCCTTAAGTATAGTTTAAAGTAGAAACCGCAATGGATGGCGTACTTCGAAAATATACTATGTGTGTAAATATTTTGGTAGAAACGACACAACATCACTCAAAGTTGAAAATAATTAAATTTAAATTATAGAAGGCGAAATTTATTAGAAAAAATACTTACTTATGAAAGGAAACGTCACCGTTTACTCGACTAACCACTCTTGTTGAATTTGAATGGTTAATCACGGCGTAGTGTGGCACTTTCTAGTGCAGCAACAAACGTCTTACAGTTAGAACGACAGGAGCGCGACTGAGCGGCAAGTGGTGCACCGCACCATTTAGATACACGCGGAGTACATACATTGGGGGTATCTAGGTTTATCTAGGTCTGTGGTCTTAATCTACTATTTAACCTATTTAGATTTAACCCGTATACCGGTTATAAAATATCAACATCTTTCAAGTCTAACCTCTAAAATAAAAGTTCCCCATTTATAATCTTCTTCGCCTTCCCTAAATAAATTCTCAACCCTCGTTTTCATTCTCTTAAATTAAAGTATGAATTAGATAAACACAGACATCGGATATATAAGTACTTTTTCCTACTCGTTAACTATGTTTATATTACAACTTCGTAGAACAAACTATAATCCCATACTTTTTCTCTATGTAACTTATACGATAACACTTTAGAGAACTAAGTATAATGAAATTGACCAGTCACGTGTCGCCTTGGAATACGTCAACGTCACCCATTGGCCTCGTGGTTTAAACGCGGTACTCAACTAAAATAGCATAGATACATATATTATAATGATTGCATACAAATATTATTTAAGTCTCCTATTCTATTACACAATATTTTGACGCCATTTTTGTTCCCGTTAAATACGAGTTTAAAAAACATCGGTTTCTTATAGTTTAAGAAAAAATAATTAATGAAGTTTCATGACTTTCACTTCAAAATAAAAACTTGTACTTTTGCAAAATTTTGACAAAATTTAAACGGTTTCACTAACTTCGGCGTCTACAGTACATATTAGCGGGATTAGTCTTTTACCAAGACAAAGGTCCCAATGGTTGCAATGATATTTTAAGTATAGATAGGTTATGCTCGAACATTACAAGCGCAAAAAGTGCTTCCAACATCGCGCCATCACACATTCGCATTTAGTTTTATTGTTTACAATACGCACACTTCATCGAAAGCGTAAAAGAGATAGCTTTATCAAAATAATACATAAGAAAGAGACAGCCTTCACCCGGAACACCAATCAGCGCACGTTTGACACAGATTAAAGAAACTAATACTAGGCAGAAGGTGCAAACTGTTTCTACCTATTAATCGACGGATGATAGCGAGTGTAAGTAATGGTAATACCGCTATCGGGTTGTCGTTTGCGTAGCAGGCACGTCAAAGAATTACAAAATAATTGACTCGGACACGGATTTTTGAATAAATGTACAGACAGCAAAACTAATCTTGTCAAAAAATGTTTCATGCCTGTTGATGTCAATCGATTATATTTCTATCAAGCAACAAAAACTTCTTACAGACCGACCTCGTGTAGGATACAAGAAAGGACACTTCTTCACTTTTCGTCACTGGTACTCAGAGATATACTTAAAAAATTAACATTTAATAGTTACAGCATTATTTTCTTCTAAATAAACCCGAAGAAATAAATAGGTCAGAAAGTTGAAGTTGACTATGTAACCCATATAATCTAGAATTGAATGTGATTTAGTATGACGCATCTGTTACATTAATCTATGTTCGCAGTCTGTTTCTCTTTATCACTCTCATTGCAAACGACACTAGGTAGTCTCTTTCTCTGAGACAGCGTCTTCATGGCGTCATATTTGGTAAATTGAAGTATAAAATGGAAAAAAATAACATAATTTCAGCTTACTTACTTGTGGTATGTGATGCCTGTTGCCTTAGTACGTTTGGATGTATAATTAGTGCACTTTCGCAACACGCATGACGGCATTTTTAAGGTCACTTACGTCGTTGGCGGGAACTCGTGTCAACATTCGCCTCTCTCGCTTGCCCGGGAGCGACTGAAGCTAATAGGCGATGTTTAGCGTCTTTATAGCGGCACACTTTAGGTACGTGGGTAACGTATCTATACTTAAAATATCATTGAATGGTTGATGATATCTTAATTCCATTAATTAAGTAACGCCCTTCTTGCCACTTTTATTTCTATCCCTTAAGATTGATTACGCCATGGTGCCAACTATTGGGATAGTTTCGAGCAAAGGGACAATTACCTTATTATAAAATTCTCACTTTGAAATTCACAAGCTCCATTAAGCTACTCGTATTGTATCATACAGTACCAACAGATGAATGTACTTGGTATGTATATGTATGTCCAATAACGACACAAATAATTCTCACCCCTGCATATTGCGTTGAATAAAAAGTCGCAACTGAAACACGCGCTACTGTACCAACCCGGAAAACCTCGTATCTGCGCCAGTTATACAATAGTAAAACCAACCTTACGATCTTCAAAATAGGGAACTGAGTCCCATTTATCCAACGTGGAACTAAATAGGTTACAATATGTGGAGTGTATTCGAATGCGCGACACGTAGCAGGAGCTGCAACAACCAACATACAGTTTTTATTTCCTGTTCCATTCAGGCGACGAACAAACATTCGTACCTTCTTTATAACGTACGACGCATGCAATATTAAAACCCGACCTCTCGAGTATTGGACTTGTAAGTTTGAAATGTTTATGAGGCCACTGTCTTGTGGAACTTCTTTGAAATTAGTATTCTTGAGAGCCACAATATATACGAGTCTGCTAGAATAGGAAAGGCAATCTCAATATAATTATCTTTATTGTATGGGTTTTTTATACTATGGCGGTGGCGACCAAGCATATGGTTTGTCTGATGGGATGTACATAGTTTGTTAGATTAGTTTCATGGAGGCTTTTCTAAAGTAGCGTATTTCAACGTAGCGTTTTTATATGTAAACTTATATTTTCTTATTTACTTTTTTGCATTTAGCGGGTTTTTATGAAGCGTTTAAAAAAGATACGTTTTATTACTCCATTTAAATAGGTTTATGCAGTTAATGGTTACAAATGTATTTGTATTTGTTGGTTTTCTTTGCGCGTTGAGATGGAGCTATCATTTAATGGAGGGCGGACGTAATAGTTGGAGGAGCAGAGCGTAAAATTGCCTCAGATAGGATAACAAAATGATACCAGGAATGCCATACCAGCAAATACGCGTAAGGCCATTATTGTTTATGAAAGAGCGGGGTGATTTCCTGCGTCGGAAAAAACCATAATTTAAAGATGAGTAAAGTCACCAGAGTTTCCGAAAATGCTATATGTTTTTTTTTTTTTTATACCACGTCGGTGGCAAACAAGCGTACGGCCCGCCTGATGGTAAGCGGTCACCGCAGCCTATGGACGCCTGCAACTCCAGGGGTGTCACATGCGCGTTGCCGACCCTTTAAAAATTTATACACTCTTTTCTTGAAGTATCCCATACTGTAGTTCCTCGGGAAAACCTCGGCAGGGAGCTCATTCCACAACCGGAGCGTTCGAGGGAGGAAGTTTCTCTGAAACCGTACCGTACGCGACCATTTAGGTTCTATGTTGAGAGTGCTGGACCTGCATTTATTTCTAAATCAATGAAAATGCTTTTGTGTGTCTTCTGGAGTCGCAAACGTCTATAGACTGTGAAGTTTGCTTATCATCAGAGCTGTGTGTTTTATTTACCACCGTCGAATTATGAAAAAAAAAATAATGCCTTGAAGCCTACGCCTGACAGTAATCATCTCGCGTCGTCGTGTGGTGCTATAAAAGTGCACAGCTGAAAGTGACCGATCTGAGATTAGGCACCCTACAGTTTTTATTCAGATTTGATATGTTTTACGCGTGCCCTTTGAACAAATGAGTACGTTAACATTTTTACAATATAATTATGTATATTTTTATTGTTATTACCATTAATATTAGCACTAACAGTTATACCTTACATGCTTATTAGTAATTACTTAAAAAAATGTACATGTCAAATTTATAATACAACAAAATAACAAAATAAATAATTTACAAAAGTCAGTGGAATTGGATTGAGATTACTACAAAGAAATACAGAAAGTGAATACAAAATGATACAGCTAAAGTTACAAAATTAAGTTACAATTAAGTTAAAATTACAAAGGAATACAAAAATACTGAATGTCAATACAAAAATAAAAAGATAAATTATACAATATTATTAGGTCCAGGTTATTTAATTTAATAATTTAATGATACATATTAAGCAGTTATGGAGCTAGGAGTGACAACTTTCTCTAGATATTGATAGGCAGCCGCCAAAAACTTTGGTTTCGAGCTTGGCAACATGTCCAGTTGGCTGTCACTGTCGAGTATATTGTTTAACAGCTTTAGTACTTGATGCAGAGGGGAAGAGGCTCGCGAAGAGATCGCGGCGACAAGGACGTAGGTGCTTTGCGGAAAGACGTGGAACTCTGAGTCATATAAGAGCAAGCAGCTGGGGATTGTTCACAAGGCCGCGTATTAATTGGAAGAAGTATTTTATTAAATACATATTCCTGCGGGTCTCCAGTGAAGTATACCCTACCATACCAAGCACGAATAGGGTAGGATACATGTAAGGGTAGTTGCCGTATATATTTTTATGCATCATCTTAATTATCATCTTCAGAACCAAGGCTGGTGGAGGTTCAAAACGGGTAGACCACTTTCTTGGATTATTATTATTATTATTGTTAGTTGTGGGCCTTTATATGCCGCCTCGACCAGCTTGTGATCTATTGTGGCAGCCCTTTAGAGTTCACCGTTAAGGCCCGTTGATTCCAGGAACTTCCAGATTCTTTGGACGGTGATGTATTGTACCTCTTCTGGTTGCACGATGTGCTGCCCTAGGTAGGTACTTCTTTTTTGCATCAGTGGCCCGCAGAAACAGAGAATGTGTATTGCTGTTTCCTCTGATTCTTGGCAGAACCTGCATGATGCGTCTTGTTTCATACCCATTTGAAACAGATGTTTGTTCAGTTTGCAGTGACCTGTCAGGATCCTTGTCACTGCACAGGTTTTATGTCTTTTGAGTTGTAATAGCTCCGTAGACAGCTTATTATTGAACCCTTTAATCAAGGCCTTCGAGTGTTTTTGTCCTATTGCGAACTTCCACAGCTCGACAGCCGTTGACTTTACTACGCTGTTTAGCAGAGAATATGCTTTCCGTTTTGTGATGCCGCAAAACGGTTCTGGGCCGACCAGGGGTCTGTCTGCGCCCTTTCTGGCAAGTTCATCTGCTTCCTCGTTTCCGGCAATGTCGGAATGCCCGGGTACCCATCTAAGTATCACTTTGTTGGAATTAGCCAGGGCATTTAGATTGTTTTTGCAAGTCTGCACTAGTTTAGAGTACGACTCTAGAGATTCTAGTGCCATCAGAGCAGCTTGGCTGTCTGAGTTGATGTAGATATGTTGGTTTCTTAGGCTTTTATCCAGATTGATCTCCACGCATTTATTAATGGCGAAGACTTCAGCCTAGAAGATTGAGGCTTCTTTTCCCATGCTGACGCTAGCTTTGAACTTTGGCCTTTCGCCGTAGATACCACATCCTACATCATCACCTTTTTTTGATCCATCTGTATACCATATGTGGCTTCCCTCTTTGAATTCCATTTGGTCATTTGTCCATTTGTCTCTTGGACGTATTTCAACTGTATACAGTTTGGTGAATTTGCATTCAATGTATGTGTCGTCGGTGGGCATTCTTGGATTACAGGGAAATATATTCTTCGCACAAAACCAGGTAATTTACTAACAAACCTTCGTTCCTTATACATCACCAGTTACGTTGCCAGTTATGTACGAGGAAGTAGAAATTGGTGGTATTTGTACAAAACCAGGAAGTTTTTCGAGTAAGCAATAAATAAAAACCTGCCGAGCTGCACTTTTACGGCTCAGTAGCATTTACAAATTCACAACTCTCTATAGTAAAACCTGAGCTATGAGACTGTGGACGGACATCTACATTGACTAAACTCTCGTCGACTGATAATTATGCAATGTATTTCGTAATAAATAGGTAATTAATACTATAGATAAGAAGGCTCAAAGTCACCCAAAGAGCAATGGAGAGGGCTATGCTGGGAGTTTCTCTGTGTGATCGCATCAGGAATGAGGCCATCCGCAGCAGAATCAAAGTGACCGATATAGCCCTACGAATCTGTTAACTTAAGTAGCAGTGGGCGGGGCACATATGTAGCTCGTAGAAGTGATGGCCGTTGGGGCGGAAAGGTTCGAGTGGCGACCGCGTACGCGAAGGCGTAGCGTGGGCAGGCCCCCCACACGGTGTACTGATGACCTAGTAAGGGTCGCGGGTATCCACTGGATGTGATGATCATGATAAGATAATTTAAGAAATACTCGCAAACTTTCATTGCGTCTTAGTTTTATAGAGAATTAATTACTGTTTGACTGCGACAAGAGAATACGAAAAACCAGCAAAATGTCAAATTAGCATTGGAACCAATTACTACGGATTAATTTGGACTTAAGAAATCGAAGGAATTTGCGTATTTAGTGGATGTCCCCGAAACGATTTCGGGTAAGTTTTCTATGCAAGGAGATTTTTTAATGTATTTTTTCATGTAACATTATGTTAATAGTTTGAGACATATCTTCTTATTTTTTTATTATTATTATAAGTTTTACGAAAATTCTGAGCCTTGAACAACAAATTTTTATGTCAAAAATAATGCTTTTAGTTATTTGCACCATATATAGTTGTCAAAGTATAGGAAACAACTTAAATGTTAGTTACTGGTTGAAGACAAACCGTAACAAAATGGCCTTTAAATGCGTATTTGTGAAAAAAAATTCGTAATATAATTCAAGGTTTCGGTTATATTTATATTTTTTGATAGAATATTTATTTTATTAAATGGTGTTAAAAAAATCATATGTAGTGTGTATTTAGAACAAAAACAATAAGAAACCAAACGAACCTTTAAAAAACTATCCATACGGTGCTAAATAAAGTTATAAAATTATTTTTCTATAAAATATAATAGGACTTTTTAGTTTTGAGCAAAGTAGAATATATTTACAATAAAAATGAGGCGTAAAAATAGCCGAAAACAAAAATAAACAAATCCGGCTCAAAATATTCAGCCAGGTTATATGTAAGAATATAAATACCCATTGCCCTTCACAGTGTCGAGCACTCAATTTTAAATATTTAAACAATTGTAGTGTAATATTAACACGAAACTATCGAATTCCTTATCTGTCATTGCTTGTATCGCTTCTAGTTATGTCTATTTCAAATAGATACATTTATGACTACATAATATATTACAAAGTATAAGTACATAAAGCAGAGAGCGCGTCATGTTCAAACAAGTTTTTCTAACTCAAAGTAATTCTTGGAAAACAAATAAGTATCCTGTAGAGAAATAAATGAAGGCAGTATGTGTACCACAATTCTCTTGGGTGCGCTTTCTTGCACTCTATTAAAGCTTGAGACACAGTACACCATATCAAACGTGACACGAGCACCAGCCGAAGCTCAGTTACTATGGCCGTGTTCGACAGCGTAATGCCCGCGTCTGAATTCTCGACACACGGTACTGGCGTTGCTTAGATGTGTATATCACATACCTTAGAAGAAAAATTGCATAGAGTTGCTATATACTTGCGCCCAAGCCGAATAGAAACACTATTATGCAGGTAAATTGAGGACGTGTTTCAAATGGTTCATGAGTTCATAAATTATCATGAACAACCTACTTAATTTGGTTGGGTTTGTTTGCCGCAACTTCGTATCAAACCGATTGTTATAACAACTGATATACTCTCTTTCACTTTTATTGAAATTATCATACAATCATCTCGTTCAGTAATGGTATTTATTTATTTATCGTATGAAATTAGACACATATCACTGAATATAACATTTCTAGTTTGGCTGTTCTGAAATTTTTCAGCTGCTCTCACTCTATTCATGCGATATATTTTTTATTTATACCATTACGTGGTGTCGCGCCGAGCGCGATTCGGACCGGTGAAAATCAGGTAACTGTCTATATTGTCAAGTGGCAACACTGACGTCTAGGATGACAGTTTGGTTGGCCCGAGAAGGGGCGGAGGTTATGTGACACTTTCCGACGGTGGCGCCGACTTGAACGGTACATCTTGCACGAGCATGGGCGTTGGAGACGAGAGGGCATATCTGGATTGCCTGTCTCCACGCGGTTTACTAGAGAGGATCCTGGTAAGTGCTCATGCATGTTATTTATACTTTATAATCGACATTCTAAGCTACATGAGTGTGGAACAGGGGATTAACCAACGGTCGCTGGTTGTCGTAGTTTCACATGGTCCAATCCCGAGGTACTGGTACCTCTGAAAGGCAAGGGAATAGGACAGGGAATGCCCGGTGCTTCCCAGGAGTGTGTATTGGAATCACACTAGCAAGACATGTAGTACGGTCGATTATGAGATGGAGTATAAGGGCCACGTCTAGGGGGAAGGCTTATGGAGGACCTCGTGGGGGCACCGCCCCCATGTCCAGTTGGTGCGTTGGGCACCAGGGTACTGAGAGGCAGTACCTATGCTGGAGGCGTAATCGACCGTACGATGGGTCACTCTGGATCGGCCAGTAGACCAGACCCTCTAAAATACATGTAGACAAGTACGGTAAAATAAGGTGTAAGAGTACACCCTGGTGGCGAAGCAGGAGGTGGTCCCCTCCTTCTACACTCATGTGGCTAAGTGTTGTGTGTAGACGTAAATCATATTTTGTAGCTCCAAGCGAATCTATACCCAATCGAATTCAGGCAAGTGTTTCACACACGACTGGGTGTAGAGGGCGCTACAAAATGGTGGAGACGGCTGAGATCGAATGTGGGCTGCCGGATAGCCTGGTTTTCCCTGACGTAGTCCGCCGGTATGATGGACTTTGGAGTCGGGAAAGTTGGATTAAGTTCTGATTCCTTCGAACCCAAAGTACCTGCTTACATATTGTTTCAGGAAAATACGTACCTAATATTTCCTTCCACAGCATACTACGAGGCTTCACAAAAATATACAAATAAACATATAAATGTTGTTTTATTACCATGTTGCTATGTTGTGAATATATTTTATTTCGTACGTTAGATAAGGGTGCACCCTAGATTAAGATAAGTGTGACGTTGTAATATGTGATGATATCATATAATGTTTTAATATTTAATCTGATTGTGAAACAATTTCGATGTTAAATTTAAGAATAGTAATGTTGGCCAACATGTTATGTATTTATAAGCAAATTCCCTCATTCGCACAGAGTTCACAAAAATGTTGTATCTGTGAAACAAAGGTTCGTTCAAGTTACGTCCATTATTGTTAGTGGCGAACTGACGAAAATAGATTTAAGTGTTTGTAATAATTGTAAACGCGTGATACACGAAACAGAAGTTGAATTATTTATAGTTAGTAAAATTATAACTAAGTAAGTGTATTCGGGTCGAAGTGAATAAAATTGATATGACGCAGCGGTGATTTCGTGTTAAGTATAAGGAACAATAAGGAGAATCGGAAATTCGGAACGTATCTGCGTGTTGTTGGTAACACTAAACAATCAAAGCGTGCCGGGTTTTCACTTCCGTTTGAAAACTGTGAAGAGCTTTGTATCATTGTTTCGTCTAAGTGTAATTAGTGTGTTTTTGGTGTCTGTTTGGAAAAATCGATTGCAGTGGGTAATCCAGTGTCGAAATATTGTGGTCTAGTGTTGGGAAGCGTTTCCAAGGCGAGTTACGGCAAAACCGAAGGTGAGAAATCAAAAGGATACTGCGCCGCCATTGCCGGCCGGCGAAATAAAACTTCGCGATATAATGTTGTTCGTGATTTCATTTCTCCGGAAGGTGATCGTTATGTTTCATTTACGTTTCAGCCGTACCAATAGAGGAAACGCACCCAACAACAGATCGCAGACCTTTCTCTCAACTAGTGAGAAAGTTTTCTAAAAGTACACCCACCTGCGCCTGTGTGTACCTACTCGTAAATACACATCTTGTTCGGCCCCGAGGATACTCGAAATTTCTTGCTTTTCCGGTGAGTGATCAGAGATATATTTCTCTCTATATGTATAATTATAAGGGATTTGTGTTTTTTTTTTTGGGGTGTTAAGCTGCCCAACTGCGGTCGCAAAGAAGATACTTAATACGTAAGACACTTTAGAGCGTATCAGAAAGCGGACCCAAGGTATTAATAATAAATTAATAATGATTAATATATGAACCAGATCACAAAGCCGCGGTGGCCAAAACTGGTCGGGAGAACAAAGTGTATATGTTAGCCGAATAGGCTTAAAGTAGCATCACTTGTGTTACAGCACGAGTAAGTGAACCAGTGCGCACTCCCTATCCCTTTATTCTTAATCAGGCTATGTGTACCCGATATCAGAAAACTTTGTTTGGTGATATAAGTTTTGTACCTAACCTTTTACCATTTCTGAGTTCAGAGTGAGTTGAAGAATTTATGTTAATTGTAACCCTTGATTATTTACAGCGGTCAGTATGGCAAGCCTTTTGACCAGGGTGGTGGCGAGGCACCTGAAACTAAAACAAGTAGCAGCGGACTCTAGGCTAGTGTTGGAGAAGTGTGCTACCGGAGGTGCCTCGCAGGAAGAATTCACTGCAACCCGTCTCAAGCTGAAGCAATGCTTGGAAGCATTTGACAAGGACCTGATGCAGTATCTGACCGTTGTACAGGATGCTGACATCAGTGAGATGACTCTGGATCAGCTCCAGGCTGAAGATGTCTTGACAGAATTGGAGGCGGCCTTGCAGCTCAATATGAAACAACTTGGGACTACAAATACTACAAAGTCCAAGTTACCCGAGCTCGGCCTCCCTTCCTTTTCTGGTGACAAACTCAAGTGGTGCGAATTTTGGGACCGATTTGCTGCAAATGTCGACGACAGAGACCTTCCAGAGTCAGAGAAGCTTCTATACTTGTTGGGTTGCCTTAAGGGAACAGCACTGGAGACAGTATCTGGAATAACGGCAACCAACGCGAACTACTCTGTGGCTCTGGACACCTTGAAGCGACGATTTGGCTCCAACGACACGCTCATAGATGCACATTATACTGCCCTCAGCAACCTGCAGAAGGCAGATAATACCAGTGCCAGTTGCCGTTGTGTGCTAGACAGCATCGAGCGAAATTTGCGTGTTCTTGAGAAGCTGGGGGAGCCAATCGGAGGTAACAACCTGAGGGCGACAGTGCTATCTAAGTTCCCAGAAAAGGTCATACACGAACATCACTTAACAGCTGGTATGAGCAATGACCTGACGTCCATCCGAAGCAGTCTAGACCGCATTGTGACTGCTATGGAGAAGTCATCAGAGTTCATACCACTACCTGACTTTGCCTCACCTGGAGCGAGCACCACAGAAGCACTGCAAGTCAGGACAGAGATACGCCCTGTGAGCTTGAGCCGTAAACGAAGGCAACCTAGGCATGGGGACACACCACCGGCAAAACGACCGAAGAGGCAATGTTTGTTTTGCTGCGGAAAAAACCATGCCAGTGCCGACTGTCGGAAGTATGGTACAATGGAAGCTCGCATGAAACAAGTAACGGGAAGGTGTCAGTGCACTGTCAAGTGCACTGTCTTCGGCGAAACCATGTCACAGCGGCCTGTAAGCGCAAGATATCATGCTTCCGATGTAAAGGAGACCACCTGGTGATAATCTGTCCTAAACCGAAGTCTCTTACAGCAGGTAAGAAGACCGAAGACTGGCCACAAGTTGATTCTTTATGCACCGTTACTAAAGGATTTACATATTTACAGACCGCAGTAGCAACGTTGCACAACCCTCACACAGAAAGGACTAGACAGGGAAGGATCATTTTGGACAGTGGCTCACAGAGAAGCTATTTGAGTCAAGAAGCTGCCAGGAGCCTAGGTCTGTTGGCCGTTAAGGAAGACCAGCTACTCATTTACACATTCGGAGCCTCCGAGCCACGGAAAATATCGAGCCCTTCCACAATGGTAGTCATCAATACCCAGCGCGGTATCAATAAACAGTTGACTGTGAATATCGTACCGAGGATAACAGACAGGATCCCAGTGGCGTCATTCCAACATCCTGAAGTTGACATACTGGCTGACGATGATACAGTAGGAGAGACTGTTGACTTACTGATTGGGAATGACTTCTACAGTTCTATCCTCAGGGGAAGTAAAATCCAAGTCTCAGCCAACTGCTACTTTCTGGATACTGATCTAGGATGGGTTTTATCAGGAAACCTGGCACCTGAAGAATCATGTGATGTCCTGTCCGTTGTGACTTACTGCCAATGTCACATACCTAGCTGTCCATACTTCACCGAGCCTGACCTACCATTAAGGAATATAGACGTCAAATTCCTATGGTCAGTAGAAAACATAGGGATCACGGATTCTCCTAAAGCTACAAGACAGGAGGAAGCGGTTCGTCACTTCAATGAGACGGTGCAATTTCGAGACGGCCGATACATGGTGAAGTGGCCATGGATACAGTACCCGCCAGACTTGCCGTCGAACTTCGGCTTGGCTTTAGGTCGACTGAAAAGCGTCCTGAGGAGACTAGACCCAGAGTCCCTTAAGGAATATGATGCTATCCTGAAGGAACAGCTGGAGCTCGGCATAATTGAACTGGTCAGTACAGAATCCGACTCAGACATTGACCATCCTCTCCACTACTTAGCTCATCACATGGTCAAACAGAAGGGAGGAAAACAGGGGCGTATTGTCTACGACGCATCTGCGAAGCTATCAGGACAGAAGAGCCTCAATGAGTGCCTTTACAGCGGTCCCTCTATGCTAGAAGACCTAGCAGCACTTTTACTGAAGTTTTGCACAAAGAAGTATGGCATACTGGCTGACGTGGAAAAGGCGTTCTTGCAGGTAGCACTTCAAGAGGATGACCGCGACGTCACCAGGTTCCTATGGATAAAGGATATCACCCGAGAAGCAACAGAGGATAACCTACTTTATCTGAGATTCCGTAGAGTGGCCTTTGGTATTGTCGCGAGTCCCTTTCTACTTCAGGCGACAATCCGGCATTATATATGTCAGACAAACAAGGACCTGCTGAAACCAGTAGCAGAAAAGTGTTATGTAGATAACCTAGTGACTGGGGCCGCCACTCTGCATGAGGCTGAGCAGATCTACAACCAAACTAGGATTGTGTTTGAGCAGCTGTCCATGAACATGAGGGACTGGATTTCGAACAGCCAGAGCTTCATGGACATGATACCAGAACAGCTAAGATCAGTCAATCGTGACCACGTCAAGGTACTGGGACTGATGTGGAAAGTCCAGGACGACGAATTGAAACTGAACTTAACTGAGAGCCATTTCAATACAGAACCGCCTGTGGACACAAAGAGGAAAGTTCTCCGGGCTTTAGCACGTGTTTATGACCCTTGTGGGTTTGTATGTCCACTCATGCTGTCGATGAAGATTATTTTTCAAAACATTTGCGAAAGGAAATGTAAGTGGGACGCGGAGCTGCCTTCAGACATAATCACATCTGTGAACAGTGTATTGGAAAGCCTGAGGATCATCGAGGAAATTGAAATACCTAGGTATATAGGATCAGATACCTCTGAGAAAGGCGTGAAGGCGTGAACTACACTGCTACACAGATGCATCAATGGACGCTTACGCAGCGGTCGTCTACCTCAAGGTGATCAACGAACAGAGAGGTCCATCAATCTCTTTTATAATGGCAAAATCACACGTGTCACAGGCCAAGGACAAAGACGACTTGAAGATTCCCAAGTTGGAATTACTCGCATATCTGATTGGGAGCAGACTCCTTAAATATATAAGGATACATCTGGAGCTTCAAATAGAGAAAGAGTATTTATGGACCGACAGCTTGGTAGTACTCGGTTGGATGAGGTCGAACAAGTTGCTTCCACCTTTCGTCAGCAACAGAGTGAATGAGATTAAACGTGATCACCCGAACACCGAGATGCTCTACGTCCACACTAGGTCTAACCCTGCTGACATTGCCACCCACCCAGAGCTGTTCCAAGAAAAAATTAAACTTTGGTTCAACGGCCCAGACTTCCTCATCGAAGACGAATCCAACTGGCCTGTAAACAGACTCTATGAGGCCCATCAAAATCTTCTTTCTGTTGGGGAGGTCCTGGGTGACGTCCCAGGTGAGCCCATACATGAAATACACACCAGTAGTGATGTGGGCCCAAATGAGTCACTGGAGCCAGGGAATAGTCCCAGTGAGCGCATGGATGTTGAGCCTATCGAACTCCAAGGTTTGAGTATGCCCATAGACAACGTTGGCTACCCTACTGACGGATTCATGGAACTTGATAATCCTGAAACACAATTACATGGAGAAAGCAATCAGCAGCAGGCAGGCAAGACGAAAACCGTGGCTGATATAAAAGACTTGCAAAAGAGACACTTCCAAGAAGAACTTGATGGGAAGAGAACACATCTAGCCAGAAATCTAGACCTCTTTGTTGACGTGGATGGCGTGTTAAGGTGCCGTGGACGTATGGCGAACACGACTTGGAGTTATGACATGAAGTATCCAATATTGCTGCCAAAAAACTCTGAGTTCACAGAAATAGTTATTAGAGAAACTCACGAGAGCAATTACCATGTGGGTGCTGCACATACACTGAGCCTTATCAGAGAGCGATATTGGATACCCCAAGGGAAGGCACAAGTCCTGAAGGTGATAAGGAGATGCTCGCAGTGTATCAAACATGGTGGCGGGCCATATCGGTTACCAGATGCACCGGCGTTACCAGCAGAACGGGTGAATTATAACAGACCCTATACATACACCGGGCTTGATTATCTGGGGCCGCTTTTCGTGAGTACTCCTAATGGCAGAGAAAAGAGATGGATAGCCCTATTCACGTGTTTAACGGTACGAGCAATACATCTTGAGATCGTGAAGGACCTGTCGGCTGAAGAATGTCTTTTAGCAATACGAAGATTCGCAGCGACTAGAAATAAACCACAGAGGATGTACTCGGACAATGCAACTTGCTTCAAGTTAGTATCCGAAGTCGTGCAGCAGCCGTATTGCGTCAAGAATGATATCCAGTGGAAGTTCATACCTCAGCTAGCCCCATGGCACGGAGGGTATTACGAACGTCTGGTAGCTCTGGTGAAGCATTGCCTAAAGCGAACCCTCGAGAAGCACCTCCTTAATGATACCAGACTGGTGACAGTGATCAAAGAAGTAGAGGCAGTGCTCAATTCAAGACCACTAGCAAGAGTTGGAACTGAAGTTGAACACATCCTCTGCCCAGCAGATTTCTTAAGCATGGGACAGTGCTTGACTATGGGACCCTCGGCCGCAGAAGTCCAAATGGATATTACGACTACGAAGCGGGATCTGGTAGAGAGCTGGCAGAGAGGAAACAAGATTTTGGAGGAGTTCAAGAAAATGTTCATTGGACAGTACCTCGCTAGTCTCAGAGAGAGATACAACAATGCACCTAAGCAGCCCAGAGTCATATCTCACCAGAGGCCACAAGTGGGAGACCTTATCCAGATTAAGTCTGATCTGAAGAACAGGAACTTGTGGAAAGTTGGTAAAATTGACCAGTTAAATGAGGGAAGTGATGGTGAGTCTAGGGTTGCAAGAATCAAGGTGGACGGTTCTACATTGACACGTTCCATTGGTCATCTCTACCCCTTGGAGATAGATGACGAGACACCTGAAGCAGAACCGGTAGCAAGAAGCGAGGATGAGACGGTGGAAAAGAACATACCAGACAGTGGTGTTCCGGAAGCACTTGGTGACCAAGTAGACACCGAGGTGAACACCCCCACTGACTGTGAAGTGGCCAGTCTCAATGAAGGTCCCCTACCAGCTGGGCAGCCCGAAGATGGAGGCGAGAGAAAGAGCAAGAGAGTCGCAGCCATTCGTGCCAGGGATAAAATCCTGGAGTGGACGCGGCACCTACTCGCCTTGCTGCAATAACCTTCTTCACTGCTGGGAGTGTCGCGCCGAGCGCGATTCGGACCGGTGAAAATCAGGTAACTGTCTATATTGTCAAGTGGCAACACTGACGTCTAGGATGACAGTTTGGTTGGCCCGAGAAGGGGCGGAGGTTATGTGACACTTTCCGACGGTGGCGCCGACTTGAACGGTACATCTTGCACGAGCATGGGCGTTGGAGACGAGAGGGCATATCTGGATTGCCTGTCTCCACGCGGTTTACTAGAGAGGATCCTGGTAAGTGCTCATGCATGTTATTTATACTTTATAATCGACATTCTAAGCTACATGAGTGTGGAACAGGGGATTAACCAACGGTCGCTGGTTGTCGTAGTTTCACATGGTCCAATCCCGAGGTACTGGTACCTCTGAAAGGCAAGGGAATAGGACAGGGAATGCCCGGTGCTTCCCAGGAGTGTGTATTGGAATCACACTAGCAAGACATGTAGTACGGTCGATTATGAGATGGAGTATAAGGGCCAGGTCTAGGGGGAAGGCTTATGGAGGACCTCGTGGGGGCACCGCCCCCATGTCCAGCTGGTGCGTTGGGCACCAGGGTACTGAGAGGCAGTACCTATGCTGGAGGCGTAATCGACCGTACGATGGGTCACTCTGGATCGGCCAGTAGACCAGACCCTCTAAAATACATGTAGACAAGTACGGTAAAATAAGGTGTAAGAGTACACCCTGTTGGCGAAGCAGGAGGTGGTCCCCTCCTTCTACACTCATGTGGCTAAGTGTTGTGTGTAGACGTAAATTATATTTTGTAGCTCCAAGCGAATCTATACCCAATCGAATTCAGGCAAGTGTTTCACACACGACTGGGTGTAGAGGGCGCTACACGTGGGTAATTTCAATAGTTATGAGCTGGGATAAAATCGTTAGTAAGCAACAAGTATTTTTTTTTCAAGGGGCCATTTGTATGGGCTTTTATAAAATTACGAAAATATTACTATTTTTGATACCTTAAAATGGTTTTGACAACGAAATCCCTAACAACTGTACTGGAAAATGCCCGGGATAACTTCCTAACTTAGTTTTGCTAATTTTCATGTAAAATCACTGAATGATTTTATTTTATTTAAGTTTTTTTTTGTGACGATGAACTGTCCCTAGTTTCGCGACATAGACTAATATTCGACACACCTGCTCATTGTTACTAATTTTCATGAAATCGAAACAGATTACGTGGATAGAGACAGAGAAGACTCATAGTTAGCGGTATATAAAATTTAAGAAGAAGAAGAAGTTATTTATTTAGCACATAAAAAACCATTACAAAAAAAATCTTCCAGAGAAACAAAATTTTAAAATCTTAGTGCAAAAAAGGACGCTCACTCAGCATGTTGTCACGGAATCCGTGACGCTGATTTTCAGTGAGTGCCCCAAAACTAAAAACTAAACAAACATCAATTTTATAACTTTTAGGCATTGTCGTTTACCTAAAAGTTACAAAAGCGACCTGCATATAACCTTAAAACTAGCGGGTAACATCTCAAAAAATAGTGTCCAAATAGCTAAACCCAATACAAAATAAAGATAAGTGATAAGTTTATAATTTTACGTGTAGGTACAACGATAAACATTTATATATAATAATAATTAAAAAAAATGATTGCAACCAAAATACTGCTAACGTCATGAAATTCATTTCAAGAACGACAAAAACGTTCTGAGAATCAGCCTTCAATTTGTACATTTCAAAGATGTGCCCTGAGCTTTAATTTAAAACCCTGTGTCGATTTTAAGGCACGGAGAGGAGGGGGAATATTGTTTCAGCACTTTGTTGCTGAATAACGGAAGCTGCCTCTAAATGCTGCTGTATGCGGTCGTGGACAAACAAGCTGAAGAAATCTCGACGACCTCACTGACGAGGATCTAGAGTTATGAAACCACGTCAGCTTATTATACAGGTACGAGGGAATTTGCTTATTTACTATGCCAAACATCAATGTGGCTAAGTGTAGTTTTTGACGTGTGGACATTCTCAAAATACGATTTTGATTCAAGAACGGCGTAACGTGTGTGCGCGGTGGGATGTGAAAACAGAAGCGCGCACAAGCGTTCTGCACTCGTTGGACCAGCCTCTGCGTTCGCGATAACAAACGCGGCCCGTACAGAATGTCACCATAATTTAATTTTGACAGTACAAGTGTATCGCATAACTGTATTCTAAGTTCGACTTCAAGAAAGTCGCGAATTTTGTATAAGAGTTTAAGCCTAAAAAAACAGTTGCGCACAGTCTCGAACAAGTGCTTTTCAAAGCGCAGCTCGTCGTCCATAATAATTCCAAGATTACGAGTCTCACGCACACGTTCAAGATGAACGTTATTAATATGTAAATTGACATTAAGTCTTTCAACTGTTTCTATTTGAGTCTTCGTGCCTAATATTAAGTATTTCGACTTGTTTGGGTGCAATACCAGGGAGTTTGCGTGTGACCAGTTATTTATGCGCCTAAGATCCTCATTCAATTTACTGCCTTCTAAGGACGCATCCAGCCCGGCACGAAATATACAACTGAAGGTCATCTGCATACATATGGTACTGGCTTTTCTCAATAACTGCAGTTATGTCGGCACTATATAAAATAAATAAAATAGGACCCAATATTGACCCTTGTGGTACGCCTCTAGAGACCAGGGACATGTGTGAAAAATTACTTTTACCATTAATACTACGGAGTTCCACCGACTGTCTACGGCTACTGAGGTAGCTATCAAACCATTTAACAGTGTCAATGTCAAAACCATAATAAGTTAGCTTGGACAGTAGTAGCGGAATATTAATGGTATCGAATGCGCGGGAAAAAACAAGAAGCGTCGCCCGACCCTTGTCCTGTGCAGCTAGAATGTTGTCGGTAACGTCGAGTAGGGCCGTGATAGTACTGTGATGTTGGCGGAATCCCGACTGGCCAACTGGTAATATATTATTTGACTCTAGATAATCGATCATTTGGCGGCAAACCACTTTTTCCAGTACTTTCGATAAGCAAGGCAGTATACTAATAGGTCGAAGGTCCTTCTCATGGACTGGATTCGAAACCTTGGGAATAGGCCGCACTAGGGCGGTTTTCGATAATTCAGGAAAGCATTTTGAAGTGATAGACCGGTTAATAACGGCGGTTATGACTCCGAGGGTACGAGGTAAAGTTAGTAGAATCATATCTTTAGTAAGTTTATCTATACCTTGCGCATTTGATTTTAAACATTGGATAATTTTTTGAACTTGTGTTTCTGTCACCGGCCTTAAAGTAAAAGTTGATAAACTAAAACGGCCGAATTCGAAATGAGTCAAACTACTAATTGGGACATAATCAATGCCAGGTAGATTCAAAAAATGCTGGTTAATTATATAAGGGTCGTTAAAAATTGAGGGTAGTTCTTTTTCACTGCGGTTGTCTGAAATTATATCCTTTTTAAGGTTCTTCCATAGTTGCGCGGGATCTCTAACATGACAGTCGATGCGCTGCGCAAAGTATGCGCGCTTTTCGTTAAATATGGCGCTGGTAACAATGTGTTTCAATTCTTTATAATATTGTTTATGCGCAGGTAATTTAGTTTAGTTGTGGTGACGTATTAATTAATATTGCCCCCCCAACACAAAATTGGTATTGTGACCCGTTCATTGCATATTCAATAGGGCTGTCGGCACGTCGTACTTAAAACACATTTAAAAAAAGCCCAAGCGACTTTCATCA
This sequence comes from Notocelia uddmanniana, assembly GCA_905163555.1. Taxonomy (NCBI): domain Eukaryota; kingdom Metazoa; phylum Arthropoda; class Insecta; order Lepidoptera; family Tortricidae; genus Notocelia; species Notocelia uddmanniana. The sequence goes on along the minus strand of LR991059.1, from coordinate 11,850,407 downwards.
ACAGTTTCACCCCAACACATATGTATCGAAATTACCCGCTTAATTATATCATTAAAACATATATAGCACTAGCATTTGCCCGCGGCTTCGCCCGCGTACTTAACGAAATTTTTAATCGTTTACAAAAAACAGGTTCGTATGTTTGTCCACAATTATCTCGAGTTTGGCTGAACCGATTTAGATGCGGACTCCAGAAAAGTAGTTGTTACATTCTGGGGGTTTCGGTATACGAAGTTTGGTGATTGTGATTCATTAACAGATGAACAGATGAAAAGTAAGTATACATTCTGAGAACCGGCAAACTGTTGAATTTCATTTGATTTTGGCAAAAATAAGGATCGAAAACTATTATCATACATTTCCAAGAGGCCGAAGGGGTAAGGGCCGATGAAATAAAAGCATGTCTTAAATGGCCCTTAGTAAAAGTATCTGTGTACTACAGTAACACCAATAGGTCTGTAAATATAATAAACTCTGGTCCTTTGAAGTACAGAAATACGGCTAATTCAATATCACGTGTAACATTTATTTTTCCTAAAATTATTATTATTATTTTTTTTTTTATGATAGACTGACCAGCGATTGGCCTTAGTCTCACCTGATGGAGAGCGATGACAAGGCCTAAGATGTTGCTCACTGATTCAGTAATAGCCTATTCACTCTTGTCTTGAAGAGACCCAGATTGTATGTATCAGGAAATACAGACGGCGGCAGTAAATTCCAGTCCTTAGCTGTTCGCATTAAGAAAGAAGAAGCAAATCGCTTCGTGCGAATAAAAGGTAGGTAGGTAATTTATTAGGAAAGTTTTGCCAGTTCCCATTGGAGCATCCAAAAAGAAAATTTGGCGTGACTTCCATTCGCACTCCTTACTGTCAGTCCGTCTGTTACAACCAAGTTGCTTTTACTGGACCGATTGAATTGCAATTTGGCACAAACTATCAAGAATTTAGAGCATTCGTGGCCCAGCGGCACCCGCCTACCGCGTGCGGTGCGCGAGGTTTAGCAATGTGGGCGCAGGTCAGTTCTTGGATGGGTGACCGCTTTGAGTGGTTACTAACTGACTCTCGTGCTTTGGAAGGCACGCTAAGCCGTTGATCCCGGCTGCAATCGTTAAGCCAAGTTAGAGTCCTTCGAGCGGCTTGCGAACTTCTAACAGTCAAGTTGCCCCATATCAGCCAAAGGACGTCCACTGCTGGACATGGGCCTCCCCCAAATTCACAGGGGGTATATGCCATAATCGCCACGCTTGGCATGCGGGTTGGCGATCACAGTATCTCCACCGCACTCCAGGGATGCTGCTGCCCATCCCCCGGTGGTTTTGGTCGTAGTTTTAGGACATACACGGGTCCACTCACTTAAAAAAAAAAAGAAAATCAATATAGCCCCCACTTTCACAAATTTTACCTCGGATTCGTATTAAGAGACCTCTCGGACACTTAGATATCGATTTTGAACGAAATCGGGACGAAAATGAAAAAAACCAATATGGCCGCCACTTTTTTCAAATTTTACCTCAAATTCCTATAAGGGGACCTCTCGGACGCTCAGATATCAATTTTGAACGAAATCGGGTTGGAAATGAAGAAAATCAATATGGCTGCCACTTTTTCCAAATTTTTCCTCGGATTCGTATTAGGGGACCTCTCGGACGCTCGGATATCGATTTTGAACGAAATCGGATTGAAATGAAGAAAATCAATATGGCTGCCACTTTTTCCAAATTTTACCTCTGATTCGTATTAAGAATTCTCTCGGACGCTCAGATATCGATTTTGAACGAACTCGGGACGGAAATGATACAAAAATGAATATGACTGCGACATTTTCCAAATTTTACCTCGGAGTCGTATTAGGGGAGCTCTCGGACGCTCAGATATCGATTTTGAACGAAATCGGGACGGAAATGTAGAAAAGCAATATGGCCGCCACTTTTTCCAAATTTTACCTCGGAGCCGTATTGGGGGACCTCTCGGACGCTCAGATATCGATTTTGAACGAAATCGGGATGGAAACGAAGAAAATCAATATGGCCATTACTTTATTCATAGTTAAGGTACCTCGGATTCCTATTAAGAGTCCTCTCGGACGCTCAAATATCGATTTATGTCGAAATCGTATCGGACGGCACTGAATAATAAAACCACTTACAATACATTGAATCAAAAAAGGTCATATCTTCATAGGGAACTCACGGCACTTCATGCACCTTTAGACCTTATAAGGAACTTACATGCCAAATTTGGTATCTCTCGAACCAGCAGTTTGGGCTGTGCGTTGATATGTCACTCACTCAGTCAGTCAGTTTCTTCTTGCAATTTGGCACCTACTTTTAAGTTTTCATGCCCGCAATTTTAAATTTCAAAATCAATGCCATTTTCGAAATTAACGACCCAAAAAATCATAATAATCCCATATTAATATTTAGACATTCCAACTTTCTTGACGTATAAAATTGTGTTTTTACCAATAAATGATTGAAATTGAAAAACCCCCTCGGACCCCAACAGAGGGGATGGTATTTCACGACCTCCACGTGAGATTTTAAAATCATTGTTGTTTTCGTCATCAGCAACCCGATAAACCATAGAAACAACACCCATATCGATTTTCAGAATTTGTCACCACCTTTCCCCCTTTTAGGGGTTGATTTCTCAAAAAACCTGAAACACATGTTTACTCATTTATCGTTAGAAATACTCCTGTGAAGTTTTGAATAAAATAATCCAACTAATCTTGATTCCCCATACAAACTTCGAACCCCCATTTCACCCCCTTAGGGGTTGAATTTTGAAAAATCCTTTCTTAATTTCTTCTTTTCTCAATACTACCGGCATTAAGCAAAGTTTTTGAGAAACTTATTCTTAATCAGCTTGTGTCCCACTTTAATCGCAATAACCTGCTCAATAGCAATCAGTTCGGATTCACTAGAGGTCGTTCTACCCCTGATGCCGGTGTGGTACTAATTAAACATATTTTTGATGCCTGGGAAGATTAAACGAGAATTTAATTAGAAAGTTAAGTCACTATGGGATCAAAAACGGTGCTCTTGATCTTGTTACATCGTATCTGTCGGAGAGAACACAACGGGTAGTGATCAACGGGACTCAATCAGCAGGGACAACGGTTGCTCTTGGAGTTCCTCAAGGATCATTTCTGTTTCTTGTTTATATCAATGATTTACCAAACCTTGTGAAAGATAAACATGATATAGTGCTATTCGCAGATGATACGTCGCTCATCTTCAAAGTAGGCCGCAAAGAGAAAAACTTTGACGGTATTAATGAGACACTAAGTACTGTTGTGAACTGGTTTACAGCAAATAATCTACTCTTAAATTCCAAGAAAACAAAGTGCATCAAATTCACTCTGCCTAATGTCAAGGAGGCAAACAATTCCAAGATCAAATTGAAGTCTGATGAACTGGAATTTGAAGAGAGAACAGTGTTTTTAGGAGTCACCTTAAATTCAAAACTGCAATGGCACGCGCATATTGCCACTCTGGCTGGCAAACTTAGTTCTGCGGCCTATGCAGTAAGACGTATTAGACAGTTGACTAACGTTGAGACGGCCAGGTGTATTATAGTTACTTTCATAGTGTTATGTCCTATGGAATCCTTTTGTGGGGAAAAGCGGCAGACATCCAGACCATCTTCGTGCTACAGAAACGAGCTGTACGCTCCATTTACGAACTAAAGGCCAGGGAATCCCTCAGAGAAAAATTTAAGGAGGCAAATATTCTTACTGTAGCATCTCAATATATTCTTGAAAATATTATGTATGTTCGGAAAAATCTTCATGAGTTCAAACTTAACAGTGATATCCACGACTACAACACTAGAAGTAAACACAAGATTGCAGTGAAAGCCAGTCGTCTCCGGAAGGTTAGCACGTCGTTCGTGGGGAACTGTATACGATTTTATAATAAAATACCCACCGAAATAGTTAATCTGCCACTGAGTAAATTTAAGTCTCATATTAAACGTTATTTGCTAAGCCAGGCCTATTATGCTGTCAACGATTTCTTAAATGATAAAAATGCTTTTAAGCCAGTGATAGTATAATCTTGTTAGTTAAAATATATATACCTATGCTTCACTTAGCCTATTTCCTTGTATAGCTCTTTCGTTGCGTTTTATGAAACATGATGCTGTTTCTTGCCGAACAGTTGTTTTATATTATTTATTAATGTCCGGCAGCCTGAATATGTCATGCTCGCTTAAAAGGCTTTGCTTACGGTGGCGTCGTTGATCGGGTCGCCACCTTTCCTAACAAATGGTCGAGGGAGGCGATGGCTGAGATACGCGTCATACTCGTGATCGGGTGCTGTTTGTGGAGTCCGGTCTGTTCATGCTTGCAAGGGCATGATTAATACCTTAATACTAGTGTTATTTTATTGGAGATTGACGAGAGACATCATCCTGTTTTGGATTAATTTTATTGTTATTGACGCTTAGAGACCTTATACATCTCTGAGAATATTAAATTACTTAAGTGCTATTTTCATTTACTACTTATTTTAATTTAGACGCTCAGAGACCATGTACATCTCTAAGGACTTAGGAATAATGGACGCTCAGAGACCATATACATCTCTGAGATAATTAATTTATTGTATATCATCATCATCATCATCATCATGTCAGCCGAAAGACGTCCACTGCTGGACATAGGCCTCCCCCAAAGACTTCCACAATGACCGGTCCTGCGCCACCCGCATCCAGCGGACACCCGCGACCTTCACCAGGTCATCGGTCCACCGTGTGGGGGGCCTGCCCACGCTACGCCTTCCGGTACGCCTTATTGTATATACTTTTGTGTATTCGGACAGAGACCGTATATAAGTATATAGGTAATATTTTTTTTTTATATAATTTATTATAAGTTAATTTTAATTGAATATTGTGAGTTTGTTAATCACTATAGTTTTAAAATCATTATTATTATTGTCTACTTTTTTTTAGTTCTGCAATTCTGTTTTGAAAACATTATAATTATCATTGTCAATTTATTTATTTGTATAATTCATGTGTTGACTTGTAAAAGCGCCCTTGTGGCCTATTTGCAGAATAAATTTTTTGATTTAATTTGATTTTGACTTAATGCACCTAAAGACCTTATATGGAACCTACATACTAAATTTGAAATCTCTAGAACCAGCAGTTTGCGCTGTGCGTTGATATGTCAGTCACTCAGTCAGTCAGTTATTTCTTGCAATTTGGCACAAACTTTCAAAAGTTTTCATGTCCACAATATTAAATTTCAAAACCGATGCCATTTTCGTAATTGACGGCCCAAAAAACCATAAAAACGACACCTATATTAATATTTAAACATTTCATCGCCCTCCCACCCCAACAGGGGGGATGGTATTTCACGTCCTCCACATGAGATTTTAAAATCATTGTTGTTTTCGTTATCAGCGACCCCGTATATCATAAAAACAATACCCATGTCTATTTTCAGAATTTGTCACCACCTTTCCCCATTTTAGGGGTTGATTTCTCAAAAAAACTTGAAAGACGTATTAACTTATTTATCGTTAGAAATACTCCTGTGAAGTTTCGAATAAAATAGTCCAACTAATCTTGTTTCCCTATACAAACTTCGGACCCCCATTTCACCCCCTTAGGGGTTGAATTTTGAACAATCCTTTCTTAGTGCACCCCTAGAACTTATAAGGAACCTACGTGCCAAATTTGGAATCTCTAGGACCAGCGGTTAGGGCTGTGCGTTGATATGTCAGTCAGTCAGTCAGTCAGGCAGTCAGTTTCTTCTTTTATATATTTAGATAGATGAATAGAGTGAGAGCAGCTTAAAACTTTCAGAACAGCCCTCGTATGAGTATGAGTATTATTGATATTTTCTGCGTCTTTCTCGGATTAATAATATATTTTGCATATTTTTATACGATCGTTTTTCTCGCCATATAAAGCAATTTAAAAAAAACTGTAGGGTTCCGTACTATCTATACATAACAACATTAGGAACTTTATTATAATTATAACCTTTTTTAATTAATTTAAATAATAATATACTTTTTTTTATCAGTAATCAGAACGTTAAATTTAAGTAGAATTTTGAATAAGTGCGAGATGTATTTTAGTTTTCCCATACATTTTGAGACCCAGTGCCTGATGTACACAACGAGCAACTAACAGTTAAACAGTTGAGTAAACAGAGCTGCCTTAAATATTTATTTTATTTTGTTTTTAGTATTTGTTATTATAGCGGCAACAGAAACACATCATCTGTGAAAATTTTAGTTGTCTAACTATAACGGTTCATGAGATTCAGCCTGTTGACAGACGAGCAGACAGAGACGGATGGACAGCGGAGTCTTAGTAATAGGGTCCGTTTTTACGTTTTGGGCACAGAACCCTAAAAACAGACTAGCCAAAGTATGATTATGCAACACGTCACAAAATATCGAATGAAAAATATCTATAAATGACACTATTGCCGGAGGGAGCTTTCGTGCGATGCTTGCTCCGATTCGATCTAAATGACTTTGACTATACCTATATAAGTGTACGTATATGGTGCGTTTCTACTAAGGTGAAGCGGAGATGTGCAGAATTGACCCAATAAAGAGGAAATTTCTACAATATTCCCACAGATTGTAATGAAAACGATATGTAGGTAAGGCTGCGTTTCCACTGAAGCGGAGTGGAGACCTTACATTAATGGACAGGAGGAAGTTCTTAAGTTTAGTTCCGCGCCAAGCATACGTGTAAGAATGAGTGAGCGAAAAAACGTTGATATAAAATAATTTATAAAGAAAAAATCTCAGACATGCACCTAAATGTATGCTTTAATATCAGGTAAAGAAGACATGAAGTTTCTGGTTTATGGCTCCCTACATTTCTTCTTCTGCTCTATACATTGCTTCTCCGGCCGGAGACCATTCTGGCTCATCGTGCCGACATGTTTCGGATTCATCTAGCGTCGTTTCGAATTCATCATTGATATTATTTCCAACAATGTATTCATTCATATAGTTTTTTTGTATTTTTCGTCATTTGTTGTTTTTTTTTACTGGTTTTTTAGTGTTATTTGTTTATTTTTTGTATTTTTTTTGTTTTCATGTTTTAGTTTTATAAGTTTTTTTTTAGTTTTATTTGCTTGTTTGTTTTCGATAATTTTTGTATTTCTGTTTTGTTATTTTTCGTCTCTATTCTTTACATATGTACGCCTTTTTTGTTTTTTTTTTTTAGATTCTATTGTTTAGTATTTGTTTTTTGTTTCCTAATAAACCTATGCACATAGTTAATATATTTATTTATATACATTTTTTTTTGTTTTTCATTATTTGTTGTTTTTGCTGGTTTTTTAGTTTTATTTGTTTGTTTTGTTTTGTTAATTTTTGTTTTTCTGTATTGTTACTTTTTGTTTTTATTCGTCTACTTTGTTTTTTTTTTGTTTAATTTGTTGTTGTTTTTTATGTCTTTTTTTTGTTTCCTAATGAACGTATTTACTTTACCTTTCAGTTTTTTTAATTAAAATATTTCCTCACACAGTTTGAGAAAAGTGTTATACAATCCTCAACCGGAACAGGGATTTTTGGACGAGTTTAGCGAAGACTGCAGAGTCGTAGATGCCTTCACAGCTTCTGTATTAATGTACTTCTTTCTATTTCTATTAGTACACTAAGACAAAAAAAATATTGTGAAGTTTAAATTTGAACCTTAGCGATTTGAACAATAATATTCTTTTTTTGTACTTTTACATGCAGTTAACTGGTTTTTTAAGTGGAGTACCGTAAACTTTGATTTGCGGGTCGACTTTGATAACAACTTCCATCCCCTACTAAAGTCCTTGTTTTAACGAGTTGCAAAACGTCTTAGCAGTTATTTTTTCTTTGTTGGCAACACTGATAGTTACTCCACCGCATACTGACCGGGTGCACGAGTAAACTTGTTATTTCGGCTAGAAAAAAAATGGTAAGTAAGCTTTTCTTCCTGTTTTTTTTTGAGTGACAAATTTTACTGTACTGGTGTCAATAATAAATACATGTCATTTTTATGGTGTCTTACGTTAATCAGTGTTTATTCACGAGTTGAATAAAAAATTACCTAAATTCAACAACCTACACGTGAGCATGCTGCCGGGGAATCCGTGGGTTGGGGTGTCTTAGATCTTATACGTGGTGAAATTGATCAAATAATTATGTCTGTGATCAGAAGGTATTAAAAGGTAAAGGTACTTGTATAAGTTAAGTTTCTACGATGTTTCTAGTTAATAATCTAATAAATCGCTTAAAATTATTGACTTGTTATCATTTGATGTGATATATTATATATATCTTAAAAAGTACTTAAGCGATTTTTATATTTTTACAAGCTTTTAAGCGGGTTTACTTTAGATTGGCATCAAAAAAGTTGTGGTTTCAAAATAACCCCATACTTAATATAACTTTGATCGCGCTGTTTTTTTTTTGTAAAAACTATAAGTCCATATTTTTTAATTTGGCAGGTTCATTAAGAACTTCATTAAGAAGAGAAAATCTCGATTATTATATTTTAATTTCATATTTTTACGTTTATTAGGATTGTCAAAAAGTGGTGTCAACGTCTAAAATTTATCAAAGTAACCCCGGTTTACGGTAGTAGGTGAACCCACCACCACCATATCAGCCCTAGGACGTCCACTGCTGGACATAGGCCTCCCCCAATTTCATGGGGGGGTAAATGCCATAATCGCCACGCTTGGCATGCGGGTTGGCGATCGCCGTATCTGAATAAGGTCTATCAATAGTTCGCAATAATGTCTAGGAAGGTTTCCCCCTTGGGTTTGAAGGTCAGATAGTAGTCGCTTCCGTAAAATTTAGTGCCTCCGCCAATTCTTGAGATTTGGTAGTAGACCAAGGGGCATCCATAAAGATGTTAGTGTGCATGTGATAACGCTGGGATGATGATGATTATGATATTTCAGGAGCTTATAGTACATTTTACTCTCGTTTCACTATTGTGTAAAATCACCAGTGTACTCTACGCATTAAGAATCCATATCGGTAGTGTGAAGTAATAAAAAAATTCTTTATATATATTTTTAAACATTGAAGCGAATGAAGAGCGCTGGGGGACACATAACGTTAACAAATTGCGGCAATTTCCAATGTGTAACACATTTCGATAGCAATTTACTCGGTCGGAATGACGCTCGAGAGCCTTCAGCGATGCTTTTCGTTTTCATATGTCATCGGAGAATATGTTTTTTACTTCGTTATTTTAAATTGGAGAGCAATAGTTGCAGGCAATGAGAGCCGTGGAGAGATATAGACTGCCACTGGACATCCGAAATTGCTTAGTAAACTAATTATACAGGATGATTTACAAACTTTTAAATCTTAATATGGCTATAATTTTTTTTTTATTAAAAATGGGATTTTGATCAACTTTTACTATGGGACCAGCTTTGTACGTTTGTGTGTGTCGGAACAACTAAAAAATCAGCTATTTCATGGGATAGATCTCCAATCGATAGACCAAACTATTGGTTTCATACTAAAAGTTGTTCAAAATCATGGTCAGATTCAAATTTTATATGTTGTGTCACCGATTAGAAGTCAGCATGTATAACGGATTGAAGGAACTAGGCTCCAGGCAGGCTTATCGGAAGAAAAGTTGTAAGAACACGGTATGTTTTGAAAATCGAATAGTTAAATTAAGTATACAAAAAGATATTCCACAATAGGGTAATGTGATAATTAGAAGCTCGTGGTTAGCAGCGGACTGTCTGGCCTTGCCTAGTAACGGGTGATGTGTTACATTACCTACTTTTTGAGTACCTATGTACCGCCTTCAGTTCGTGTTCAGTTTGTAGTTTTGAGTTCTATTTAAAAGTTTGTTGATGTGAAATGGGGTTAGAGATTGTCATAAAATCACATAAAACTACGTAATTAGAAACGCGCCGAGCTAACAAGCAACGTGCAGACACTACATTATTGAAAATTCCGACACAGGTACCTTTAATATAATGTTTAATATTTTATTCCCACAAGAGTGGGAATAATCAAGTTATTGAATAATTCAATACAGTTTCATCTTCAAACTTATTACGAATTCATAAAAACTCGCTTTTTTATGCATTCTTTTCATTTGGAATGCAATGTACAAAAAACTTGGTGAAAAATCCAGACAAGATTTAATCAAATAAGTTTTCAATTTACGAATGAGTGCAATCTTTACGTACGAGTACACGTGGTATTGATGTTGTATACCTTTTTCATCGTAAATAATTTATATCGAAAATTATCTGCAAATCTCCGTCTCGTTCGTCTTCGTCGTTCGTTATTATTGCATTGAAATTTATTTTTTGTGTTTAGTTCTTTATTGGAAATAAAATTCTGTCTTTTTTGCAATTACATTTTTCTTTAACACACGTCAACTAGGTAGTCCAATAAGCTGAAACACGATGGGTTAATCTTGTGTAGTTTAGGAGGTGCTACTTATCATCAGATCAGCTCAGTGGTACTAATACCCTGCCGTCCAATTCTTAAAACCGAACTAAGCCACAAATTGTAGTTTTGAGATAAACGCAAAAAACTCCTAAAACGATATCTCTAGACAATAAGAAGGTTTATCCTGAAAATTTTGAATAGGAAAATTTAAACTAAATTCATACTTGACATAGTAGCGTAGCATTTCGTGAAATACTCTTTTGTTTGTTTTATATTTACGATTTTATATTTTAGATGTGCATATAAATCACGAACAATGCATAATTTCAACACTGAAACATCGCTAAGTATACCGTAACGGTTTTCTTGCAAAGCATTTGTACATCAATATATAAACATTTAAAACCCAATCATATTTAAAAATATATGCATAGTTAAATAACGACTAAGTAATTTAACTGGTCTATAGTAGTGTACTGATCACAATAACGATCAAAAGAAACTTTGTTATAATAAGGTTTTCGACCTGTAGCCATCTTATAGCTAAGAAATTACGGAAAACTTTAATTGCACTTCGACTGTGCACAAATCTAAAAACACGTTAGATGACGAACCATGGCAGTTAACTTGTTTTAAGTCTTGTAATCCTTCACGAGAAAGTTAGTTTGGATTGTCAAAACCACGCAATCCTGCATTGGTTGAATGACAAGTATGTACAAAAGTTATTTGACATTCTGTGTAAACGAAACACAGTCATGTACAATATAGGGACGGCCATTGAGATTGAGACGGAAACGTCACGTGAGGTATGTCGGTCTCACTCTCAACGCAAAATGTAATTTCGGGGCATACTTCGCTCGGCTGGCCCCTAGGCGCTGCTGCAGCCCTCGGGAGACTGCTTTCGAGACAAGGAGGTCCCTATGCCCTCTATTCTAGAGTTATCTGGAGCACTTTATGGGGCACCTGTGTGGATGGACACCCTCACGCCTATGGGGCCTCAGATCCTATTGAGGCAACCACAAAGGTTAATCAGTGCGTGTACTTCTGGGCCGGACTACTGGCCTATGATCCGCCCTCGGAATACTAGGCAGAGGTTCTAGCCGAGGTATACCGATACCGTGCGGAACTGAGAGCCAGGGGAAAGCGTCTTAACCAATGGAAGGTAGAAGCTGCAGCAATAACTGGACTTGCGAGATGGAGAGCAGATTTGGAGTTAGCAGTTTAAACATAGGGATAGCGCTGGCTCATATTGAGAATTGAAAAAGCCCCCGCTGCCCCCATGGCAGCTCTACACCCATATGTAGCGCAGCAGTAGACGATGTGCGCCACACACTCGAGGTACACGGCGGTATAACTTGGCTGTTAGATTAGGTAAGGAAATCTTGCTGCCAACCATTGTATCGAAAATATTCGATAACGAGAGATCCTGAGAAGCAATGACCTCCTTTTATAAGTCCGTGTTGGTTTCGAAGGAGGCTGCGGAATTAGAGCCAAGGAATGACCTATTCGCAGACGAAAAACCAGGCACGCATTCCCCCTTTATGCGCATTTGCCTCCTCCCGCCGTAGTGGATAAGGTGTAGGATCGCGAAACCCTAATAGCTGTTCAATAAGTTTTGGGATTAAAGTACTCCAACATTATCCGAGGCACTTTATAAGCGCATCAAGCGAACCTTTCGCTATGCTTGGAAGTGGCGTAGCTGGACAATCGTTGGGGGTTTAGTGGGTAGTCAGGGCCTTCCACCTGTTAGTCCCACTCACCCGTCCGGTCCCCTGATAGCGCGTAAAAGCATTATTCAAAAGAAAAAATTCAAAAAAGTTTAGATCCACGGCTAACTGCTCCGACTAAGCTAAGATTAGGTTGGGACTACTTCCTATTTTCAATATCAATCTGTGAAAATCACCGGTGGTATTGTATTCCAGATATTTCTTGTTAATTTCATCTCTCACGCAGCCCATCCACCTTTTCTTTTGCCTACCCCTTCTGTTACATCGCTCCACCTATATACCTTATACCCTTCCTGACACATGACTTTCATAACTTCGCGTGTCTAGATACAACTGTAGGTAATTGACAGCTCTTTATACTCATTATTCAATTCGTTCTCGTCACTCCACTCATCCATCACATATTTTTTGGACACCCTCATTCGTATCTGTGATCACTCACAGATTTTATAAGGTCATGTAGATTTTGCCCTTTAATCAAAGAGGCATTTGGGCGTCACATATAGTTCCCAAGATATTTATAACTATTATAGCTGATATTTATAACTATTTAAATACATAGAATATATTCAAGACTCAGAAACAAAATATGCTTATCACTCAAATGCTTTTACCGGCATTCATACCCAGGATCGTCAGCTTCGTAGGCAGGCTATCTAAACACTTGGCTAAACCGATAGTCAAAAACTCCTACGTATTGTGTACACAAACTCTGCTAATGAACATAAATTCATTCTTACCTTTTTTCCGAGCATTATAAGCAATTTAAATACAAATCCATCATTCACTAAACAACCTTCTGCGCACGGACCTCACCGCCGACTGCTCACTAACAGTGAAACTAGCGGCGCGTGATGTGCGCTTAGACCAGTTTTAACGAAGCAATGCTGGGTAATCAGGTTGTAGTATTGTATAATAACAATGTTCAATGAAGGTATGCACGGCATAAACATAGTCAAGGGATTTTAGCGTTTTTTTGAGTAGTACCAGTTAAGTGTACAAAGTTTTCAAAAAAGGTAATAAAAAGGAAAAAGGACTTTAAAGATATTTTGTTACGTTTGTGTTCATAAACGTTTTTATAGTTTTGCTTCATGTGCAAGAATTGTGAGGAAAAGTGTCAGTTAAAAGCATTTAGATATATTATAGTGTAGTAATGTCTATTAGTCACTTTTTAGTATTGTAAACCCCCAAAAACATGGGCTTAACGATGTTGGGCAGTTCTGTATCTTCAAAACTACAAATGATAAAAATATAAGCCCAAGATCAGTCGACGGAGAATAAAATTGTTTCTTCGAATATGCCCATAACACAAAAATGACCATTTGAGGGTTAGTTCGGTTTTAAGAATTGGACGGCAGTACTACCTACATTGTCAGCGAAATTATATAAGTAAACTAGCTGTTGCCCGTGACTTCGTCCGCGTCTTCGCTCCTATTGGTCGCAGCGTGATGTTATATAGCCTAAAGCTTTCCTCGATAAATGGACTGTCCAACACAAAAATATTTTTCAATTTTAACCAGTAGTTCCTGAGATTAGCGCGTTCAAACAAACTCTTCAGCTTTATAATATTAGTATAGATATGCCAACTTTCAGGTCAATCGGTTGACAATAACTGATCTAAAATTCAGTTACAGGATTTAACAAGAACGCTTACTTCATAAGAGCTTGTAAAATACATAGGTACCTACAGCCAAGGAATGGAAAAGTTTGGTCACTTTTCAACTCTATTTCAATGCTGTTAAGGTCGAAAAGTGACGAACCTTTTCATTCTGCGACTATATTATATAGAGTTTATACATTGTTGGAAGAGAAAAACTGTTAGCCATGAATCAAAAGTATTTATCCGGGTACTAAATCAAAACATACGATTTTTTGTTGGCATATCTTTCAGCAGCGGATGCGAATGCCAGCAAATGGTGTTTCAATGGATTTTTTAAGCTTTCACTACTTTTATGCATTCTTTTTTATGGTTTTCTTACAACATGTCAGATTCGTTGATAAATTACCTATTATTATTGCTTTCTAATAAGTAAAATACTTCGGAACGGTTGTGCTTTTTAATTTAACCAATAACGTAAACTTTTTTTTTATAAACAATTTGACAGGTGAAAATGGCGTAAGATCGTTTTGATCTTAGCGCCTCTGGTAAAAGACAAATCAACGCACGCTGTAGGTTTTTATTTTATTATACGTCAAGTCAAGAATTATAATATTCATTTTTATTTTGTGCTGTCTGTTATTATGTATATACTTAATAACACCGTGTGTATTATCAATTTATTCATCGTTAACAAAGAAATCATAACAACTGTCACTGTTAATTTATTTATTTAGTAATTCTTAAGTAAATTGATCCAATTCATGTTAATTATATTTACGTAACTAATCTAAGCACAACAAATATTGTTAGGTATATTCCAAACGAGACACTGTTTGATTAGCTTATCAGCATTGTTGCACGATTATAAATCTGACTATTCTATTATGACATAGCTTAAATAAATAAAAAAAAATGCTTAAATTACTTTTGTCCTTTAATAGTTTTAAGATTAGTGACGCTTTGGAGGTTACCATTAACTTGCATGTGTAAGTTTTAGAATAAGAATAAGATTTTCATTATTTGCCATTAGGAAGAACACATATTTAGTTACAAATGTTACAATAGAATGATAAAAGAAATGTAGAGAAAACAGAAAAAATAACAATATGAAACAAAGGAACTTTTACAGAACAAATACAAGTATGCAAGTGTGTATAATGCAAGTATGGCAAATGGGTCCTAGTTTCAAAATGTGTCTAGCTTAGCAGCCCAGCGCTGGTTTTCAAACGGCTCCCTGAAAGAGTGGTCGCTATTCTACTTTATACAAGTAACTATACAAATAAGTCTACTTTATAGAAACAATACTTGCTACAATAATGCAATAGACAAAATAAGCAAACCACACCTGCTTTTCAAAAAAGAGTCATTGTTGCCCTCGAATGAGGGATCAAAGTCATACTTTTCGTCTTTGTCATACGTTACTACAGTCGCTACCGAATAAACGCGTTTCGTGTAGATTTCGATTGTGCTCGTACCATGAGTCAACCGCGCGTTCACTGCGCCCGCCAGACGCTAACGTCATTCGCTAGCGACTAACGTTTTGTAGCGGTTGCCGTAGAATGGTACCATGATTCACCAATTTGACAGTCGCTATCGAAAAATACCCTATCGACTGTAGTAAACTATTTCACTAGCAAATTGGAGCGTGAAAGCTTATTAGAGATTTTATTTCATAAATTATTGTAATAATTATTTGTCTGAATAACATCGGCAAGTCATTATTTAGTGTGGAATATGTTAGCGACGGCTGCGTAAGAAGATGAACGACAAATAACAGGGATAAATTCAGAGTGATATGAGAAATAAATAATCAAATCCACTTCAACATATTATAAAATGAAATTAGGTTTATTCATTATATATAATCTACATAATATATGTACATCTAATCACATGAAACAAAAAAAAACATAAAAACTGGGAAGACTGCATCGCTCAATTTATAGGTATGGCAATAATAACCAAAAATAACAAAAGCAAATACAAGATTCACTAACATTTAACCTTGTGCTACTGTTCTATGACTATGACTCTTTAAATTAGCAGGTTTATTTCTATACTTTTGAAAGGAAGCCTTGGGTACTTAGCATTTTTTCCAATATCGTCCTTGCTCTTTCTTGTCAGTATAGTTAGAAAGAGAACTTTGTATGCTATGCTATGAAGTTAGGCACGTCACTCCGTATCGTAACGTAAACTACTCGATGAATCGAGTTAACGTTAGCGAGTAAAGTAAACGTGTAATTGACTCATGGTACGAGTACTGATCTGTAGTTCTATGAGTGACCACCAGAGGCGCTGTACTTATTCTCCATACTGATTGTTTACGCAGTCGCTAGCGAATACGGTCACTGCAAACTCATGGTAATGCTAGTGTTTAATCAGCGAGGAATATACTAAGTAAGAAGATATCTTGCAGCCGAATAAATTTTCCGGGATAATATTTTACTTTTAATTTACTATAGGAGAAAGTTGGCAGCATTTGTAAAGAGGGAACGTTTTTAATTTGATTTAACTTACTAATTATTTCATTTGCAGTACCTTCGTTCCTAAAAGTAAGGAGATTCGTGCTATATGAATGACGCACGCGCATAAATAGCTTGTTTATTAAAATAACTCTACTACTAGATTACAGTGTGTCTAGAATATCACCAATTGAGACAAGAACGGACGGTACGTCCGATTGCAGAAAGTATTGTCATAGTTTGGACATGTTCCTAACTTAGGAGCGTTCGTGGACCAGCGGCGCCCGCGTACCGCGTGTGGTATGCGAAGTTAAGCAATGTCGAGCGGGGTCAGTTCTTGGATGGGTGACCGATTTGAGTGGTTACTAACTGAACGCTCCCGTGCTTAGGAAGGTACGTTCAAATACAAATACAAAATATTTTATTTGTTAAACATAGGTATATACATCGGTGTTTCTATTTATAGATTGTATCACTATGTCTTGCCTGTTAAGGCATACAAATAGCCACAAAATAGTATGCAACATGAATACTATACTTACACACTAAATATAAAATTGTTAAAGTTCAGCCGTTGATTCCAGCTGCTGTCTATCATAGTAGTCGTTAAGCTAAGTTAGAGGCCTTCGGGCGGCTTGAGAACTCCTAACAGTCAAGTTGCCCACCCACTTGACAAGCCAAATCCCAATAAGGTCTAGTTTCCCCCTTGGGTTGGAAGGTCAGATAGCAGTCGCTTCCGTAAAAACTAGTGCCTATACGCCAATTCTTGGGATTAGGTAGCGGACCCCAGGCATCCTCCAGGATGCAAATGTACTGGGAATAACGCTATGATGGGCATGTTCCTAACTTAAGTATCAATGCCAACTCGTACACTAAATATTCTAGAGTGTTTATGAATTTACTGCAATCATATAGCAAGAAACTCATGTCCAATTCATATCATGATTATTTTAATGTAGCAATACGTAGTAGGTACGTAATATAGAAAAATGTGGAATGATTTGTGCTTATCACACGATTAACACATTATTTAGGATAATAATTTTTAACAATGTGTGAATCGTGTGACGGTATACTTACTCGTACGAGTATACATAGGTACGGTGGTCTAGTGGTTGAATCATACGGCTATCAAGCGGCGGTCATAGGTTCGAATTCGAACCTCAGCTCGTACAGTAAGCCTAGAAAGTTTTTCACCACTTCATGTGATTATCGAAAAAGTTGTCATAAAAACAAAACTGGAAATAAGCTTAAAAACTTAATTAACTATTCTAAAAGTATTTAGTTTTCTGTAACATGGACATGAAAAAACTAATAATAAAAAGATTTAAAGGATAAATATCCCCTAACTCTTCCTACCTCGGCCTCCTTAGCTTTCTTGTCAGCCTGTTTAGCCTAGTTGGTAGTGTCACTGCCTCCGAAGCTAGAGATCTCGGGTTCGAATTCCGGTAAGGACATTTGTTTCTGTAGTAAGCAGAGACATGTTCCTGAGACTTGGATGTTTTCTATTTATTTAGGTATACATTAAGATTTGTGTAAAATTAAGTCTCCTCATATTTATTTATATATCTCAAACTACATACTTAAAACTGCTGAAATGCATGGGGGTTAATCGATAGCTTTTTATTACTACTTTATACAGTTATACACCCCGTCTATCCTATCTGTAGCCGTCGGCAGATTCTTTTTTTTTCTTGGTTTTTTGACATCCTGTACTTATAACAAATGGTTTTTATACATTTAAAACCCAATAGACATTCAAACCTGAACAGTTATATGAAACTCCCATTCACACCGGGTATAATTAACATTTTTATCCGACAATTAATGCAAAACAAATGAAAACTGGTTTGTAGACCTTCGCGTTTATTATATTTGAAACAGTGAATTAATTGTCACATGGAAATGGAATAGGCGATACATTTAAAGTTACCTTAGTTGGTACAATGTCGAGCTCGAGTCGAGTCGTTCTCAGGGCTGTTCTAGTAAGCCTTAGGTGAGGTTACCGCAAACTATAGATTTCATTTTTTTCCGTGTTTCTTCCAATTTGTTAAAATAATGTGTTTATTTCAAACGGTTCTCGTAATACATTTGCAATCGTACTGGTTTAAAATTACAAATATGATATTTGTTTACTATATAATTTGAATGTTATAATAACAAATCATTGCAACGATTTTGTGTATTGATTATTGGTGAAGACATTGCACAAACAGTGTATATGTGTATCTATTGTTATCGATATAACAACCGTTTGTTTACTTTTGAAGTACCCCATACTGTTTAAAGGTGATAATTTTTGTGTTAATGACCTGTTTGTTTTTGAAGTGTTTTAGTGCCAGTTAAACATAGATCTCCAGTATTAGTTAGCGAACACTGAGTTTTTTATCGGTCTGTTTAGCCTAGTAGGTATTGACACTGCCTAAGAAGCTAGAGCTCCTGGGTTCGAATCCCGGTAAGGGCATTGGTTTCTATGGTGAGCTAAAGCATTTTTACCTGGGACTTGGATGTTTTATATGTATTTTAGTATGTAATTATGTATTACATATATTATATCGTCGTCTCCTATCCATAACACAAGCCTTATTGAGCTTACTATGGGATGGGACTAAGTCGGTTTGTGTAAAAAATGTCCCTTTCATCATCGTCATCATCATCCTAGCATTATTCCTAGTATAGTTGCATCCTTGTCCTGACGGATGCCCGGGGTCCGATACCTGATCCCAAGAATTGGCATAGGCACTAATGTCCCTTTTTAATATATATATATGCAAAAAATGACCCTTTATATTTATATATTATTGTTTATTATTTTTTGTATTATTCATTGTACTAAATTTGTACATTAAAAATGTCTAAAAGCTTTACATGAATATACCTATAATATTGTATCGCTAACTTAATTTTTAAATATATCTGAATTTCCCGTGAGGTGTGAATATTAAATCTATGATTTGATTTCCTTTCGCCAGTTAAAAAACCACTTCCACCACCACCACCATATCTTTATGGTTTAGTGATTAGATTCACAAAACTGTGGCGGCTTTCCCTTCTTTAATTCCGTTTCGGAAACAAATCTATCTTTATATGTAAATCTAATAAAGTTACTCACATAGTGAAATGTAACAGTGCCTTTACGTCAACTGTGAAATCCCCTGTTGTTCTAATAATTGTTCATTGCCAAAAACAATACGGTTTGTTTGCGTAGCGTGCTGAGCGCTCGGGGGGAGCCCGGACCGGGAAACTACACATTCCCGGATGGATTCATGTTCGGGGTAGCCACTGCTGCGTACCAGATTGAAGGCGCGTGGAATGAAGGCGGTAAGTTGTTTCATTTACGACAGCTATAATGAATAGTGGCCCAATTTTACCATACTCTTGCTGTGCCGAGCAACGAGACGCGAACATTATTAATAAATCTTTTAAGGTGAACGCTATGAAGTTGTGTAACGTTTAGCCATTAAAGACAATGCAAGTCTATGTAATTTGAAAAAAATGCGGTTATTCAAATACATGGGGAGTGGTTGCATATAGTGTAATTATTTACAGTTTTACTTATATTTAAAAAAAAATGTAGGAATAACGCACAATTGGAGTGAAAAATCACTGTGTGGAATTTTAATTTATGCTTCTTCATGGGTGTTGAAACCAATATTTATATAAAGAATGAATGACCTTCAAATTATATCACTGAAACGGTTAAACTCGCGTATAAATTGTCACTCCGGGTGTCATGTTTCGAACTCTTCGTGAGTTCTTCCTCAGGATGAGTGCATCAGCGGAAACAGTGAACTGTTTACATACGTTATACGTTCCATTTAATTTATATGTGAGTTTTAACCACTTATGTGATATAGTTTCAAACATGACATGACTCACGAAAACTTTAATTTAAATTCTTAAATTTATTAATTTTTTTATGTCAACTAAACACGTTGTTAAATTAAAAGAATCGCAAACGAGTAAATTACAATATATTTTTTGTATTTATTTATTGGAGGAGGCTTATGTCCAGCAACAGTGGACGTCTTTCGGCTGATATGATAATGATGATTTATTTATTGCTTTGATACTAGGGTCCGATCCTTTTTTGTCGTAGTTTGTCGTTCTCTATTTGAGCTGAGCAAATGCTTTCGTACGAGTGCGGCGGATTTCAGGATGCTCTCCTATACAGCGGAGTAATTACGCCACGTTTTCGAGCTCGCGTATAAGGGAACGTCCCCAAACTACGTGACTCGTTAAGGGGGGGAGGGTGGTCGTCAAAATACCACTCTTGGTCACCGGGGGCAGGGAGGGGGGTAGCTTCTCGTCACGTAGCTAGTGGAATATTTTTGAGAAACATTTTAATTGAAGCAGACTCACGCGCCACGGTTTACCCCACCACTAAAACTTCTCCAGTTTTGACTTAAATACAATTAAAATTTAACTACGCATGCACTTTCGACGTCATGCATTAGGGGCCATATGAGATAATACAAACAAAAGCCATTTTTTTTTTTTTTAAAATCCGCAAAAAATGATTAATAAATGATACTACGTGAAAACTACAGGGGGAGGGTGGGGGTCTTGGGGGGGTAAAAAACTGTAAAAAGTTGGTCACGTAGTTTGGGTATGCTCCCTAAGGTGGTAGTAGTAGTAGTAGATATAAATGCCAATTCCCATAGCAAGTGGGTGGTAATTACTACTTTATAACAAGAAATAAGTGTATTTTTACCTGATTGGGCCAGAAGGAGGGTTATGTTTTTCGAGAGTATGTATGTATGTATAATTGTTTGGCACGCTCTGCAGCCTGAACAGCTCGATGGATTTTAGCTTGAAAGGTGTCGTTAGATCCGTATTTACTGTGAGAGTGACACTGGGTATATCAAAATAATAATAAAAAAAAATGGTGGATGTTGGTGGGGTTTTTAGTTTTTTAATTAATTAGTGAAATGATCGTTTAAATGATCGTTTTCGTACATTATACAATGACATCGTTATACATTATAGTATATTCATTTCAACATTAGTTAATGGTTTTTTTTCACATGTTTAGGAGACTAATTAACTAATTAAGGTTTTCCACAATTCAACAGAATAAATTAATTGAAGTATTCGTCTTTTTACCTACATGTCGAGCTCATAATATCTTTTTGCTTATTTGCATTAAACTGCATCGACTATATACGCCTAGGTGAACCTGTTTATGCAGCTGGGTGATTATTCAACGGGTCAGTAGGGCAGGTTGTATTTACTGAACTTACCGATTCTGAATTCAAATCTGCCGTGAAACTAGTAGGTATTAAAAATAGGAATTTGAAGCGCTCTTGGCCTAGCGGCGCCCGTGTACCGCGTGCAGTATGCGAGGTTAAACGAAAGTGAGCACAGGTCAGTTCTTGAATGTGTGACCGCTTTGAGTGGTTATTAACTCCCGTGCTTAGGAAGGCACGTTAAGCCGTTGTTCTCGGCTGATTTCTACGACAGCACTCGTCAAGCCAAGTTAGAGGCCTTCGGCTGGCTTGAGAACTTCTAACAGTCAAGTTGCCCACTCACGTGACAAGGGGGGTCGAAGTTGCACTACGTCCATTGCGAGTACGTAACGGTGGGTACGTGACGCCTGGTGGTGCTAAAAGTAAAACAAACGGCAACCGTACTTGTCTTCTCGAAAATCTCACGGTTCGATAATTAATGCTATACGATTAATATTTACATTACTCATAAAATATAAGTGTTTATGGTTCATGTTCACAGGTTCTGTTCGGCTTGTGAGTTTACATTTATTCTAAGTGCTATACTAATCAATTGAAAAAGCGGAAAAATAACACAATATTTAATACATGAAATTTATTGCTAAAAATAACATTAGGATTACATAAAAATAACAAAATATTTGAATTAACACCTACATACTTATCAATAAATTGATATCATAGATCTAAATTGTGTATATTATATCTTACGAACAACAAAAGATGAAACTTTAACCGGTTTCGCCCTAGTTGTATATTATTAATTGCGAGTGATTGAATAAGTATGATATCTGATGCAATTTAAAATTAATTCAGTTAGGATAATATTATTCGAATATCCGTGAATATTCATGCAATTTGAGCCTTAGTCTGTAATATTAGATTGGATATCCATGGTAAGGGGTTCAAAATAAAACTCCTATTATTATTCAGACGCATTCTGCGCGTGTACTGCAGCGCGCGTTTTTAGGGTCCGTACCCAAAGGGTAAAAACGGGACCCTATTACCAAGAGTTCGCTATCCGTCCGTCCGTCCGTCTGTCACCAGGCTGTATCTCAAGAACCGTAATAGCTAGACAGTTGACATTTTCACAGATTGTGTATTTCTGTTTCCGCTATAACAACAAATACTAAAAACAAAATAATTATAATAACCCCTTAATTATTATAATTATTTTGTTCCCATACAAAGACCGTAATATTTTAGCCCTTTTTCATTGCTAGATCTCAAGAACCGTAATAGCTGAAATATACAAATGAAATTTGCACAGATTATGTATTTTATTGTGGCTACAACAACAAATACTAAAATCAAAATAATAATAATAATTAAGGGGGCTCCCATACAACAGAGTAGTTGCCGCTAAAACAACAAATTTGACGACCTGTTTAGCCTAGTTGGTAGTGACTCTGCCCCCGAAGCTAGAGGTCCCGGGTTCGAATCCCGGCCAGGGCATTTATTTGTGCATTTTTCACGGATATTTGTTCTTGGGTCTTGGATGTTTTCTATGTATTTAAGTATGTATTTATCTATATAAGTATGTATATCTTCGTCTAGTACCCATAGTACAAGCTTTGCTTAGTTTGGGACTAGGTCGATTTGTGTAAGATTGTCCCCCAATATTATTATTATTATATTATTATAAAAAATACCAAAAAAAACTCAATAAAACAAGTGTTTAATGGCACCAGCTTTTAGCCTTTTTTCTGGTACGGAACCCTTCGTGCGCGAGTCCAACTCGCACTTGGCCGGTTTTTTAATATTGCGGCCTGCCATCAAAAAAACGGTCCCCTATGGACGTTTGCAACTCCAGCGGGCGTATGATGGTTGCCGTTTTATCACATTTCGTCGTGGATAAGACGCCCGTCACTCTCGCACTCGCATACTTGTCAGAACGTGACGGACGTCTTATCCACGACGATAAGTGATAAAATGGCAACCATCATAGGCCCGCAGAAGTATCACAAACGCGTTGCCAATCCGTAGTAACTTGAGGATTGATTGTGTTGACAGCTCTCTAGCTGACAATGCCTGCATTTATATAATAATATTCGATCCAGTTGTTTTACTATATATTATTTTACAGGCAAAGGCGAAAGTATGTGGGACACATTTTTGCACTCACATCCGGACTACACGCCAGATCACTCGAACGGAGATGTGGCAACAGACTCCTACCACAAGTACATGGATGACATAGCCATTATCAAGGAACTGGGTGTTGAATACTACAGACTATCTATATCATGGCCTAGGTAAGGAAATGACAGGTGCTAAGTGTTTATTTAACGAAAAGTCTTATTTCTGTATTAGTATTTTTAAGTTACTATAAAAAAAAAACTCACTTTATCCATGACATGTTTTACATGCGACCAAGCGACTGGTTATTGGACTAGTGTTAACGGTTCTAAAATTTTAACTTGTAGTGTTATAACTGGGTACTTAACATGTAAGTTTGTTGCCGATTTCCCGATATTTCGGCACTGTTGTTACCACCATCCAAGCCCACCATTTCAAGGATATCTGACGTGCTGCAGCAGCTGCTGCAATTGTTAGTAGTGATCTATCCATATACACTACAGCAATCTACCCTGTTCTTGGTTCGCTTTTTGGCACAATGTCACCGTTACTAGCACCGGCCGTATACTACCGGATTCCTGAATTAGCGGCGCGTTGATATGTGGTGTTTTGTTCATTAACAAGATCATGACTATGTTCAGACATTTCTTCACTTGACGAGATACTCTCAGTATTACGTTTGCGGAGTAGCAATATCATGCGCAGAAGCGGGGCAGTGCTGCATTCGTATCGCCTCGCTTCCCCACAGCCTGTGCCAGTCAGTTAAATATAGAGGCGTAGTAAAAAGCGGTGTTGACTCGACTGACATATGGCACTGATAGCTGACAGTTTTCTCATACCGTACCGCCTTCAAACCGATATATCAGGAAGTCGCCCCATTAAAAATGATTGGGTAATAACGTGTCGGGAACTGATAAAAACATATTTACATGATATACCCCGTGTTTGATAGTAATTATAATGTTACCTTGAAATCGTATATTGTAACTTGTAGTGTCATGAAGTGAGTCGCTCCGCATGTTCGTGAATGAATATTGAACAAACTTGTCCGCAGGTTGCTTCCGAACGGTACTGACAACAACATTAGCAAAACCGGCGCTCGATACTATCGGAAAGTGATAAACGAGTTACTTAAAGCCAACGTCACACCGGTTGTCACATTGTTCCACTGGGACTTGCCCACGCCTCTGATGGACCTAGGGGGCTGGGCTAATCCACACATGGTAGATTACTTTAGAGACTACGCGAGAGTTGCGTTTAACCTTTTCGGCGATGTGGTTAAGATATGGACTACCATGAATGAGCCGCATCAACATTGTTATAACGTAAGTGATCCCAATTAGTGATGCGGTGTAAGTTGGGGTTCCGTTCGTCGAAAATGCATTACGGTTTATGAAATATAATCTAGCTTTGATAGTGCAGTACAAGTATAAGGTAGAATTAAAAAGGAAATCTGGCTAGTGTCGGGCCACTCTTTCGGGTTTATTTTATTTTATTTAAAACCACTACCCTGTATTTCGAAATACCGTATTTTCCGACTTGGCTTGACGGAATCTGTATGCGGTAATTTCTAATTTACTGAGAACTTACTGATGTCGCCCAAATTTTCTTATCTGTCAGTACGAGTACAGTGTCCGTATCACAGTTACGTAATACTATGCGGAAGCGGAAGTAGAGTAGTATGCATGCAATCCTCTTATGAGCATAACACGTCTTTTGACGGGAAAACGACATTTCGTCGTAAAGCTGTTCGCATCCGTACGACGCTGTTAGCAGCCAACCGCACGCGTTCGCAATCTAACACCTCCGAGTACCGCCGATTGGCGCCAGCGAGGGCCGAATAGTTCCAATCACGACCGAGTACCTACGACGAGACTGATCGTAAGCTGCTGCTAAAGTGCAGGCGGTCGTGTGCGTCTCAGCGGCCGTATGGAAGATGAGGCTGCTGAACGTAGGTTTACCACCGCTGAGATGGCCGATCGGCTAAATGCGGATAGTGTGGTGTAAAACACTCGGCGAAAGCCGTTTCCACGTCGATTGGTGTGGGGAGACCCTTAACGTACACGTAATGCCAATGCCAAGTGTCAGATTATGGGAAATCAAGTTTTAAGTTGTCGACAAATAAAGGTTTTTAATGCCCCTCGGCTGCTATTACCATTGGTTTTTGTCATTTATATTCATGATCGTAAATAATGTAATCAGTTAACAGCCAAGTTAAATGCAAATGTCAACACGCCCGTTCCTAGTTGTCATACGATTTATATATTTATTTAATCTATATTTCACAAAATAGAATTTAATGTACAAAACCGAAATGTACAGTTATTCTATTATTTTTCATAAAACTGTGCACAATAGGGGCTACTTTAAGGCTACTGCTGACTTGGCGGGAAGGAAAAGTATGCGGTATCTTCTACGTCGCCCACATTTTCTCACTTGTCTATTGTTAATATTATATTATATTCGAAACTCTAGGTCCATGGGGTCCCAGCGCGCATAAGTTATTTGCAGAAATTGCGAAGCGTCTGGTTGACGTAACTGGTGACCGAAGAGCTGGCGGTTTCCTCGCTCAACGTATCAGCATTGCGATACAGCGAGGAAATGCCGCCAGCATCCTCGGTACAATGCCTCAAGGGCCCGTTTTAGATTTAAGTTAGTTTTAATTTTCTTTATATTATTTTGGTTAAGTATTCTTGTACATAAATCTTCGTTGTACATAAACATATTATAGGTATTGCATTTGCGCATTAGGAATCGAGCGGGGCAGTATAGAATAGACTAAGTAGTTGCGCGATTGCGCGGTTGTAGTTGTACCGCCCCGGTTCTGCGTATCCTGCGCCTGACAGGCAGCAGGTCAGCACCCATTAAAATCTAGGCGCGCATTAAAGAATTGGTTCTGACTCGACTGATACCAGATCGATAATTGCAGAAGTAGTTACTTACAGGTCATGCGAAAATAAAATACACTGGTTGCCCGGTAGAAAACACCTCAAGGAATTAATTCTGCCATTTACTTTATATTATCGACTTTTGTGTAATAAAGTTTTAATAAACAAAGAAAATATTAAAGACGCCCTTCGAATCAAAGTAACCTCAGATTACCTATAAAAATATAAACATACTGTTTAAATTCTTAACTTAATGAATAGAGACTTTTTACGATACTTATCATCAAGGTCTTTGCTTACCGACGCTTAAATAATTGTCGGAGAGTAGGTACTAGGAGTACTTGAGTGACTTTCAATTAGCATAATTTATGATTATCGGATTAAAAGTAATGGATTATCTGCATATCATTATTAGAATGGATTGGATGTGATCATAAATTATGGAGGTACGATCATTTGTTCCAAATTAGGGGCTCTCGAATTAACGGCACGCTTTGTGCTCCGTAACTTACGGGCCCTTAACACGGCTAAAATGGGCCTATAGAAATTTATGTTGTAATGTTAAAAATGCCTTTTGTTCCCTTACGCAGGAAACACCGGTGAGATGTTTTAATTTAGCTTCGTACGTAAACATGCATGACCGACAAGAATGGCAAATACGTGGCTTAATTTTCACAGAAGCCTTCTGTTGTTTACTTTAAGCTTTTCACTATTTATTTACACGCGTCGAAATATTTTTCTGGCAGACTAAAAC
The DNA here is from genome assembly GCA_905163555.1 of Notocelia uddmanniana. Classification (NCBI taxonomy): domain Eukaryota; kingdom Metazoa; phylum Arthropoda; class Insecta; order Lepidoptera; family Tortricidae; genus Notocelia; species Notocelia uddmanniana. The sequence continues at coordinate 11,823,270 of LR991059.1, read as the reverse complement.
GGCAGTGTATAAATAAATTACATCCATTTCAGGGCTATAGTGCTGACTATATTTCCTATTGAAAATAAGTATATAGGAAAACATATTGTTTGACCCACACAAAAAGTTGGTCATGGGAAACTAAATAAAAGTAAGGCGCAAAAAACTTTCGTCGGATATTGTATAAAATTCCTAAACACATTGCTGGACTTACCGATTCTGTATTGCAATTTGTAGTAAAACAAACACTTACACACATACACTGTACCAAAAGAATATTATAAGGGTAACGATATTACATCCTGGATGGTGTTCGATTCCGCCCTTAGGCGAGGGAATCGAGCTTGGCTCGCGATTACGCAAAGTCATATAAAGTTCTTACTAACAACTGCAACTCACTAGTGGTTCCTTGATCCTTCCGGAGCAAGTTTGTGTATCGACGGGAGGCCTCCCAGAGTCTTCACGCATGAGGATAAAGGGTTAAGCACCAACCAGCACACACTGCACGGACATATATTTACGTTCACACAGTGTTCACACAATTAGTACAGTCACTCACATGACCCGCAAAGGGTGAAAAGCACTCCATTTATACACAGCAAAACTACCAACACGAGACCCGCACTCTCGATTCAGTCAATACGCACCCGGCTGCGTGGATTTTAACAAGAAAACATAACACTTAAGCCTAATTATGGAACCAACTGTCTAACCTCAAAAACTTAAGAGTACTCGTACGTCAAAGTTGACAGGTATCTTACCCGCATTGGGTTTCAATAGATGGGCTGTTAATCCAGTGATAGCGTCCTGCATGAGAAATCGATCACAAAAATAGGTTTTCTACTGTGACATTGTATTTTTGTAGTACTATGATACTGTAATGTTAAATATATACAATAAATATTGTTGTGAAAAAATTATACCTCGCAGAGTTTTTTACGCCGGATCTTCTTGTGACAGAGGTTTATTTTTCTGAACTGGTGGTAGTTCATTGATATTCATATAGGTATTATAGGCACCGAACATGCCTAAATTGAATAATAAACTCAGAACTTGACGTCGGTGTCTAAATAATTACTTTACATTTCAGGGCTACGGTAGTGACTATTTTGCTCCCGCTATAAAATCTCACGGAGTGGGTGAATATTTATGTATACACTACATACTGCTGGCACACGCGGCGGCTTACCATCTTTATGATAAAGAGTATAGACCAACTCAAAAAGGTAAGAAGATTGTAACATGTAAGAAAATATGTATGTGCAATAATAATAAATGCCAGTCTTCTTAAACCTAACGAATGTTAAGACATGTGTATCAACTATCATTTACAATTCCCAATAAAGTCCCTCATTAACACACGTTCTCCTACGGTATAGTCCCAGTATAAATATATAAACAATTCTAAATTGACATTAGCTGAATATCTAATAGATATTTTAATTTTAACCAATAAAGCCAAGTTCACTAGCTTTAGCACTTTGTCCGTGTAAATACTTCCGATGTTGTCACTCCACTTAAAAATACCTTCCTTTGATAGGAAAAATTGGTATCACTCTCGATGCATTTTGGGCGAAACCGAAAAACAGCAGCAACCCAGATGACGTAGAAGCAGCTGAAAGATATCTTCAGATGCACGTGCGTAAATTTTTTCTATGCTATACACCAAAACCTTTTTGCTTGATTTTGAAATGGTGTTCAGAACCGGTCATAAATGTAAACAAAGAAACAGTATCGACTAATTACATTTGTAGAGCCTAATTGTGTTCAAATGTAACTAATATTTTTATTGCACTCTTTTTACAGCTAGGGACTTTTGCTCACCCGATCTATTCCAAGACGGGTAATTATCCGGAGCTGGTCCGTAACAGAGTAGATGAGTTTAGTCGCCACCAAGGGTACACTAGATCGCGATTGCCATATTTTAAACCCGAAGAGGTACGTATTATGTATATTTAATCATAAGTTACAAAATATTGTATCCCAATTCTAAAGACATAGGTAAATCTTAAAGTATGTACATGCTTATCTTTGTTAATCTTTCAACTTAATGAAAACGCGATAAATTAATTATTCCTCGTACGTGAAACATGTAGCAGAAGAAGAGTTCAGTTCGCGTAGTGGTCAATTTGAATATAATATATTAATAAAAAAATATACTAGGTTGAATAATGCCAACAACGTCAGTTAGTTTAATTTAAAATAACAAAATATTTGAAACGATTCCTCATTGCCGCGTTTGAGAAAGCAACCCACAGCCTTCGGAAGCGTATAAACTACCCAAATAGAGCGACGAATTAAATAATCATTATTTGTTTTTTCTAGGTAACGTCTTTGAGGGGCAGCTCGGATTTCTTCGGTTTGAATCATTACACGACATTCATAATGTCCCCATCAAATTCAGAGAAAGAATGGCTAATACCTTCAATAGATTCTGACACAGGTGTTAAATTAGAGCAGGATCCAAAATGGCTGAAACCGGGATCTGAATGGTTTTCTGTAAGTCGTTATATTAATTTAAAAAGTCTAATGGTTTATCGATAAGATCGAATCGGATCATAGTTGATTATCGCCATAGGTCGGACACAGGTAGACATTTTAAAACGAAAGTGTAACATGGATGTAACTGAATTTGAATTCTATGTATAATTTATGTATTAAAAAAAGATTTCGAACGATAGGTTGAACTATCGCTTTACAACTTCACACCGGGTCATTTTTCTTACATACCTAAGTAAATGAAATCCATTGAAAATAAATATAGAACGTAAAAAATGTCGGAAATTTACTACAAATATAAAATTTAGAAACTTTTTATACAGCATATGTAATTTTAACGATCCATGTTTACATTCACTTACTTCGGTATGTTCGACGTCAAAGTTACATAAATGTCACACGTACCTGTCACCGATCACTAATTATCACTTAATTACAAATTATTGAGTAATTTAGCATAATGATCACCATCATCACATTATACCAGTCGAAAGACGTCTCCTGCTAGACCTATGCCTAGCTGTGTTGAGCCCATGCTCCCACACAAGGAGTGCCACAACGACCGGTCATGCGCAACCCGAATCCAGCAAACTCCCGCTTCCTTCACCACCACGTCATCAGTCTACCTTCAAAAGGGTCTACCCACGCTGCGCCTTTCGGTATGTTGTCGCACCTCGAGAAACTTTACGCCCCAACGGCCATCAATTCAGTTCTACGAGCAATGTCAACCAAATTAATTATTTTATCCTACTTCCTAATATATATTCCTATAATATTATAAACGCGAAAGTTTGTAAGTAGGTATGGATGTATGTTTGTTACTCTTTCACGTAAAAACAACTGAATGGATTTTAATGAAACTTTACAATAATATAGCTTATACATCAAAATAACACATAGGCTACAATTTATAAAGATATTGTGTGATTGTCCAAATATTAATCCTGCGCAAACGAAGTCGCGGGCACCAGCTAGTAAAGTAATAAAACACAGGTGAAATAATAGCGTGTACCTACCTATCAGGCACTTTTGTGGTAAAACTACTTTTACAGTTGTACGATCGAGAAATGAAAAGTCAATGACATAGTCAATAACCACGTAGCCGATTTTGATAACTCTTTTTTGTTTCAAAGCATGTACCTCCAAGGTAGTCCCTTACAAATTTGGTAAAGGTCTGATGATGGCATCTAGGAGGAATCGAAGGAATATAAATTTTATGCAAACTATACGTATACGCACTATAATGGTCGGAGCTATTACTACCCGGAATTTCTATTCCAGAGCATAAGTAAATATAGTTTACAGTACATATGGTGCTACTTTACCGCACGAGTGCGGTAATCAGCAGATTACGTGCATATGTCAAAACTTTAAAGAGCCATATGTACTGTAAAACGTTGTACGATACACGTGCGAATAGGAAACTCCCTTCGGTCGTGTTTTAATTTATCACCACTCGTTGCGAATTTCCTGTTTTCTGCACTTGTATCGTAATGTACTATTGTAGGGATGTAGTAGACATATGAGAGGAAACACAATGAGACAGTTCTAGCAGTAAAATAGACTGTTCACTAATTCCGACAAGATTGATCAACTTCGTATAACATCCATATTTTTGTTTGATTATTACGACGACGTATGAAAAAAACCTTCAAGAAAAGAGCGTTCTCCCATCTTTAAGGCCGGCAACGCACTTACAACCCCTCTGGTGTTGCGAGTGTCCATGGGCGGCGCTAATCGCTTACCATCAGGCGATTCGTCTGCTCGTTTGCCACCTATGTCATAAAAAAAAAAGAAACTAAAGTTGACCAAATTTAAACTCTTATCTATGTATAAATTCGGCAAAGCAGCATATTTAAGCAGACCTCAATATAATAGGTACCGTGACCAAATATTTGTCAATCACAAAGCCAAATTTTAGTCTTTGTTTACAATCGTTAGGCATGGAAATTCTGTTATTTATGTTGCAAAGTTCTGAATTTCGCTTCAAGGCGACCAACTTGCATGACAAATTTAATACTAAAATTATTTTCCTCATTCATTACCATAATATTGTAGAATAATGAAGAAAGAAAAAGGTGAAATACTCTCTTCTCTTCATCATATCATACCTTAGTAAGTTAATTGAGAAAAGAACCCGTACAATACGAAAATTTCTTATCTTCTCAAAATATTTAATGAAATAACTTGCAAATAGATGATTGTTATTTATTAATGCCTTGTACGTGCGTATGCCGTAGGTAGGTGAAGTCACCATCAAAAAATATGTCGCAGCGAACAAGGTGCTCATAAATATCAGACCACGATTTTATTGTCAATTGACGCCCCTGTTTAGCCTAGTTGGGTATTTATATATATAAGTATGTATATCGTCGTTTAGTACCCATAGTACAAGCTTTGCTTAGTTTGGGACTAGGTCGATTTGTGTAAGATTGTCCCTCAATATTATTATTATTGTATGTTTTTTCCGCTCACGGGACAATGGTGTCCCGGACCTTTGGAAGGCGTGCGCGGAGCCGAAGTACCGAGGTACCGAAGTACCAACCGAGTACCACATAGCCAACACGTAGAGGCCCTTTTGACAATTTAATGAAATGCAAGGGGTGCACCGAGCGGATGCTGTCCCTGCCCATGTCATGGGACGCACACAGAGACAGCACCCGCCAGGGTGTACATGAACTATTGCTGGTTGATGGAATCTAAATGAACCGATTTATTGGGTGAATATGATGGACTAATGGCTGGGCTATTGAGTGAGACAACTGACGTCTGCCTAATAAAACTGTCTCAAATTTTTATCTCAGGCAGACGGTGACTCGTCCTCTGCTAGATGGGCCCCTATAAATAGCGACATTAAAAATAGCCTATAGGCAACACCGGTGCAGAGGGCTCGGGGTAGAGAGGTGGCACTGGACTTTAAACATATAGCCAACTCACCACTTAGGTGACCACATCCACCCCCGAGCGACAGCTCTAGCGACTCCACTCTGGACAGCCGGTTAAGGCAAGCCAGAGGCGGGGGGCCTGTTCATACAACCAACCGACAGGACACCCCCAGGAGCACTCAGGTACATAGGGTCGCTACTCCCTAACAGCTCGCCACAAGCTGCTCTATGTTGACTGACTGCACTGGAAATCCAGTGGGCGATGGGGTCGTCACATCCCTACACCATAAATAATAATAATTATTATTATAGTATAATTCATCAGAGTTTAAGATTATTCACCTAGTACACAAAAATAAATGTTGCTTATTCCTTACTATTGAAATCGATTTGGGATCTCAGTTTTTCTACGGCCAACGTTCGAATTTAAAACCAACTTCCAGTTCCAATGCCTACTGTCAGTAATCAAAGGCACATTACAGTACCCGGAGATGGAGCTGGGAATCTGTTGAGCAAAACGAAAAAAATGTGGCCACGTTATCTTACATTTGGTCGTAAAATAAAACATTATGTGGGTAATACGCTTGTAACCAAGCTTCCTCGTACTTGACCGCATTTATAAATAGTAGGTAATTATTCTGATTATAAGTAGTTCTGCCGCATTATAAGATTATCTGAACAAAAGTAGTATTATCGGGATTATAAAAATAATGATACGGCAATTGCCACGCGAAACAAACCTGTTTGTTATGAGACTTTAGATTAAACTAATGATGTAATGATAAAGGATTATTCAGTAATTGGAACTGTTTCATTTCATTAGGTATTAATACAACATGATAAACAATACAAAGTTGTATTATTATGACCTAATTATATGGCTTTTGTTTCAATATTCATATGGCTTTTGTTTCAGTATTGTTAAACGAACTCCGTACACAATTACCGATGAAATGTTTTGTTTTTATCGGACTTAAATAATATTTGCAACATGATAATCATATTAAATGCATAATTACTGATACAATGTAATACCGAAATGCCACAATGATTGTAACTATGTTATGTATGTGAGTAGGATACAATTACACATTATACCAGACCAGACTAAGACTAGCCAAACGTTTGCAAGTATGAAAGGGATGAATGCATTGTAAGATTGTAACGAATATAAACGTGGTCGGATCGTGCTAAATAGTGAGGTCGTAGAGGTATTCCAGACCGGTACTTGTTGGCTAGTATAGTCCTATTTATGCATAGCAGTTAACTATAATAATAAATAGGACTATACTAGCCAACAAATACCGGACTAGACTAGCCAACAAGTTTGCCATTGTAACCGACATAAAGCATTTATCCTTAACAAAAAAGTATGTAACTGTGAGAGAGATGAATGTAATATATATGAACTGTCGCTTGCGGTATTTCCGGACCAATACGACCATCAAACCGTCAAGAAAAGAGCGTACTCCCATCTTAAAGTCCGGCAACGCACTTACAACCCCTCTGGTGTTGCGAGTGTCCATGGGCGGCGCTAATCGCTTACCATCAGGCGATTCGTCTGCTCGTTTGCCTCCTATGACATAAAAAAAAGATATAAGTTTGATCGTGCTAGCTTTCTCTTACCTCGTATTATTCGTACTACATAGAACATCATGCCAATAAACTAGCAGTTTCTTTAGGCTGGTCTAATTGTACCCAGTCAATATCTGTGCACCTCGCTGCCTGATATGATTACGGCACTTGTGTACGAGGTGTACGGGCATTTCGGGAAGCGTACAGAGCCGCTATCGCCAAACAAAAACGAACGAAGTTCGAATATCACCTCTCTGTTGCACTTGCTTATTTCAGCAAAGCAGGGAGATATTCGAACTTGGTTCGTATTCTTTTCGCAGTAGCAGCTCAGATCGGAGAGATAGTAAAGTCAGCATCAAAAGTAGCTACGTATATGAAGGCGTCAAAATGTCTTATTCCCTTTTAATAAAGAGTTTTGACCTTTTCAAATGCGTAGCCACTTTTGATGCTGACTATACAATATAATACGGACTGTATACGGTAATATAGACGCGCCGTCTAGTGCGAATGATATATAGTGTAGAGGTGGGGTTTTGAGAATTGCACTAATTTACATAACCATATCTGTATTTGATTTTTTTAAAGGTATATCCACCCGGTTTTCGGAACCTTATTAACTGGATAACCAAACAATATGGAAAAGAGATCCCGATCATCATCACCGAGAATGGTTTAAGTGACTACGGAGGCCTTAAAGACTACGCGAGGGTATCATACTATAATGAGTATTTGGCACAAATGTTACAAGCCATATACATAGACGGGTGCAATGTTCAAGGATATTTTGCTTGGACTTTACTGGACGACTTTGAATGGAAGGATGGTTACGTGTGAGTATTTTATTCATTGATTATTTATGAGATATATTACATAATTGTCTATCCGGCATCTCTGGTAGTAAAGCGATAATTACGATCATAATAAATGTGTGCTTAGTCGTTATTGACAGCACGACTAAACCGGATTCTTGTTCTACATACATATCACGTTTGACTATCAATATTTTTAATGAAGTTATTTTAATTGTTATTACTCGCTGGCATTGTATTATGTATGTAAAAAAACGTTGACTACTCAACTTTTAGTAACTTAATTGTTATTGATGCTCGTATAATATCTAGAAACAAATGAATGAAGTTTAAAATCACTAACACTTTAAAAATCGATTTGCCAGGTTCTGACCTTAGAATATATAGACCTGACTGAAAGAGACAAACGAACGTGTCATCTTAACAAAGTGAAACCTTTTTCGTTCTGATAAATTAAAAGCATTACTTACCACCATCATTTTCAATGAACACTTGCGACTAGGCAATATACAGGCTGTTTGGTAGCTAGGTGCAAAGACTTTCAGGGATGATAGAGGAGGTAATTTAAAATATTTTAGACTCAGCATGCGTTAGTACAAAGTCATTTAGTCACAGCTTATTTTTTGGATTGCACCCTTTTGCGTTATTAACAATACTTCAAAACGAAGAAATAATTATTATGTCGATTATATTCACTATTGATTACAATTAAGTTAATTTATTTTAAACACTTGTAGCGCCAAATTATTCATGTTATAATTTTAATTATTCCATTACCTACCTACACTACTTATTAAGTAGATTTGTAAACGAGCGCAGCGAAGGAGCTTTACGTTACCGTACCTTTGGAAAATGTTTAGATTTTTTAATGTTCCCTTTTTTTCTGGCTTATCGGAATTTTTCGGTAGCTGCAGGAACTAAGGAAGTTCAAAAGTTTTTGAAATCAGTTGATTTCAAAAACTTTCATAAAATTTTAAACTAACTCAACATAAAAAATTTAACTAACGCATGATGTGTCTAAAATATTTTAAATTACCTTCTCAATCATCCCTGAAAGTCTTTGCACATAGCTACCAAACATCCTGTATACAAGTATAAAATAGTTAAAATAAAAATCTTTGTTTTTCTCTCTGCCTAATTTTCAAATATTCTTAAAACATTGCAGTAGGTACAGTTACGGATAACAACAAAAAACATGAAACATAGCAGTCTAGAACAAAGGGCAATCAAATTTTATTTGATTGCCCTTTGTTCTAAACTGCTGCATTATTTTAAGTAACCGACAAAATGTAACATCTTAATTAAAAAGAAAATATAATAAGACAATGGCCTTCCACATACGAAGATTAAAAAAGTTCGCTAGTGAAAATTTGCACCGTTAATAAAAACAAAAATGAATCTCTGACAAGAAAATTATAACACTATCAGAGAAAAAATAAAAATTCAAATAAAAAATGAATATAATTATACACAACTTTTTAAATACTGCAACTTACTTCCTGTACAAAATAAAACAAAATTAGCGATCTTATTACAAGAACAAAGTAATGTTACAACTCTTAAGAATTAAAAGGTGTAATAGTCTAAAGAAAATACCAAACCAAAAACTTTTCTGTATCCCTAAATTTAAGAATGTCTATGGAACTCTAATGTATACATATACATATGTACTGCCCAAAATTATATATCAATAAAAAAATATACACATGCCGGAGGAATGGAGACGGAAACCCTTTACGTTAAAATTGTATAGCTATAGTTTTTCTTAAATAAATAAATAAAAAAAGAAACCGATGAATTTTGAATGCCCACTAAGTAATAAAACAGAAATTTAAACTAAAAGTATTTCGTTTAACAATTGTCAATAAGAATTTTTATATTAGGTATGTGTTCATTTGTTTCAGATCGAAGTTTGGCTTATATCACGTTGATTTCAATAGCCCAGAGAAGACACGTACACCAAAACTATCAGCAATCAACTACCGAGAGATCGTGCGGACAAAACGGATCAACTTCAACTTTATCAAAACACCGTCTTTAGCTCAGTCTAACAAGTTAGGATATTAGTAAATTGTATGATTTTTTTGGCATTGGAGCCTGTGAGGGCCGTAGCAGATTGATGTTCGTTACTACTTCATGGCTACTTCCTATTTTGTACTGTGGTGTGAGAGCTGTATGGTAAATGAGGTTGTTTTCCTGGTAGTGATTAAAGTTGACAGAAATCCCGAGGGTGCGTTGGAGGTGGGGATTTGCATTTTGTCTCTATCTTTCAATAAAGCAAATCCTCATATCAAAACGAAGCCAGCTTGTGATTGTTCTGCAGTCACACGCGTCAATAGGCTACGTTGTTGTAGTATTTAAAAAAATCTGATATTAGTGATGTCACAGTGTCACACAGATTTCCTCGCTTGTAGTGTCAGTATTACATTTGCACTGTAGTAATGTCATAAAGCGGTTTAGTACTGACTTGGATGACAGTTGACACAGCTTACTTATATCGTACCGCCTTCGCACTGACAAATGCAAAAACCCTGCCCGTCGGGGAAACAAGCGTAATGTATGTACCTGTATCACAAAGACGTGCTCAAACGCCATCTTACCGCCTGTGTACCGACAGTCCGTCGGAAGCAAAGTGGGAAGCATAGTGCGTAACGTCGATCGGAATGGCGCTCTTCTGTCCATAGAAAAGTAGACTTGTGAACAGCGGCGTTTGGGAGACCTGGACGCTAAGCAGCATATCCTAAGACTCTGTCAAATCCCTCAAATACCTTTATCTGCTACTTAGCTGATCAGCTCCATTGCGTACTGTGTCACATTTAATAGAAAATTTTGTTTTGCGAGCCACATTAATGCTTTCCGTAATCCCAATAACTGATGGAGTCGCTGTTGGTACGGTGCGGCGAGAAGGACAATGCGTAAATTTTACTTTATTTAGACATTGTAAATAGTAGTTAATAAAATATAATATGTTCTATTTGTGGTGTTTTCTTTTAAATTTATCGTTCTATCATACGATTTAGGTGCAGTTAAGGTTTAAATTAATACACATTTTTAATAAATTTTCCGCTTCTAACTCGAATCCACATTTCATATTGTTTTAGCCTGGGTTTAGATCATGTCTAGTAAGCTGAAGGTCAAGGACACTAAGCTCGTTAAGGCCTGGACAATGGGAGATGGTCACGCTCCTTAAATTTTGACCAAATTCGCAATTTTTTCTTTGAATTTCTGTACAGTCAGCATCTAAAGTAGCTAAGCATATGAACGGGTCAAAAGTTCTTATTTCCTAATAATAAAGACTTCGAACTTTTCAAATGCGTAGCTACTTTTGATGCTGACTGTACAATTTGACAGAACTGTCAACCTTAATATAAGAGAGTCCCAAATTAAAGTTCGTGGTTGTAAGATTATACGATACGAATACTCTTTATTGCACGTGGTGCAGAAATAATATGAAACAAGTTAAATTATGTAATATTTTATTATGTTACTTCTATATAATCAATAATGAATTAAATTAAAACCTTACAAATCTAAAAACCAAAGTCTAAAATTGGCCCCTGTGGCATGGTGCCGAGGATGCTGGCAGCATTTCCTCGCTGGATCGCAATACTTATGCGTTGGGCGAGGAAACTGCCAGCTCTTTTGTCCCCGGTTACATCGACCAGCCGTTTAGCTAACTCTTGAACCAGTTTCTGTGCTGCAGGGCCCCACGGACCAAGAGTCTCGATTCCAAAAGCAACAAAGTTGTAGTTGGCGTCAAGACTCCTGTATTTGCGTCTTTTGAGGGGCTCAGCCGCCTCCGCCGCCGCGCCTACTTTGCGTGTGGTACCGTGGAGATGGGACGGCGCCAGCGTGTCCACGCAGGTAGCGTCCCACACGAGCACTCGTCCCATCTTCCACGGTATCAGTGTCATGCCGTCGGGCCTCTTGCCATCGTCTCTGCTGGCTATACCGCTAGGCTCTAGTATTGCCGGTAAGTTGACGGTGGCGAGAGACCGACGGATTATGCCGTTTATAGCGGCGTGACGCGAAAAGCGGCCTGCGCTACGCTGGCAAGATAATCCGTGGTGCCCCAGCCGGTCGACATCACTGCCATAGAGGCATTTATGCGGCGCGCATACTGGGACTCCTAAACGCAGCCTGACCGCCAGACGGAGAGTGTTTCTATCTAAATTGGTACCTGTATTAGGCGACGGGAAAGCATTTAACCAATGCCCAGCCTCCCTGCAGCCCGCGGCCATCAGTCGCGCACGATCTGCTCCTGTTGCGTCGTCTACAAGAGAGGTGTATTTTAGTTTGAACAAAACATCATCCCAGCTCCTTTGCGATTTGGGATTAAATGGAAACATTTGCCCCGGGGAGGCCAGCAGCCAGGCATTTCTAGTGTCGTCCAAGTCTGAGATCTCATAGTTTGCGGGCGAGACCCTTAAGATTTTTCCTACGAGATCACCAGAACTGTGAACGGACGATAGAAAAGCCGGCAGCGCAACCTAGGGAATTTTGCGCACCCCGAGCCCGCCGTACCGGACGGGAAGGGATGCTTGTTGCCAAGATTGTTCGGTGAGCTTTAAATTTAGAATATGTTCCAAGTGGGTTTTGACAAAAGCGTCTGTAGGTGCTAGTAATTTTTTATATTTCCAGAAAGGGCTGCACCGAAGCATGTACGTTAATTTTGGGACCAAAAGACAGAATTTAAGAATGAAAAAAGCTGAATGGGGGCTAATTTCTAATAGACGATCGGAGCAGTTTTGGAATTTTGCTACTGTATTGTTTATTAAGACAGGAAGAAAATCATCAAAAATTGGAGTCCCTAGGAGGCTAAGGGAATCTTTAGTAACAGATTTAATATTTGGTGTTAAAATATTAAATTTGTTTGTTGTATCTAAATGATTTAAGGATGTATCGTGAATGTAGAGTTCGGATTTACTGTAATTTAGATCAAGGCCAATCGATTTAAATTTGGTTTTGAGGGTCGAGAGGTCGGTAAGTACGGAGTCTATGTTTCTTCTTAGGGTTCCGTCGTCTAAATACAAGATGTTAAATTTGGAGGTTAAATTTTGAATAATTGGATTTATCGCCAAGCTAAAAATGGCCGGACCGAGGGGATCACCCTGCTGGCATCCAACTTCTGAAGAGAGCTCATGGTTGCGGTACATTAATTTAGTGGGATCTGCGTAGCAATTTAGAAGGTAATTATAAAGTTCTGGGATATGATATCTAATTTCAGCCAGCAGGGTGTCTCTGTTCACCGAATTAAATGCATTTTTTATGTCTATTTTTAATAAAACTTGGCAATCATCAGTACTGAGGAAGGTGCGGAGCACATCAACTGCTGCTTTGCACCCACCTCTTGTACCGAAGCCTAGCTGAAAAGGTTCAAACTTGCGCTGTAATTAGGAAAAGATATGTCGAACTGCTATTTTGGATGCTAGGCGTCTCAGAGTCGTGCCAACTGCTATGGGTCTTACACCGCCGTCTTTTTTTGTGAGTGCGATCAGGTTTGCTCCATAGAGAACGGGCACTATGTCTGGATTTATACTGCCACTCAACATGAGATTTATAATATTATTCAAGGAAGTGACCAATTTTATACCGGCATCACCGACGCTATGTGCAGTGAGATCTTTTAAATGCTGAGGGGAGATGCCATCTAAACCGGCTGCAGAACCGGTTTTAAAGCAAGTTAAACATAATTTATAATAAAAACATTTATAACATACCTACTTATATACTTTTATATATAAACATACATACAAAACCATACATATATACCAATATCACAAAACAAATAAGAAATAGTAAAACAAATATATGGTCAGCCAAAAAAAAGAAACTGTTGGGAGTCGATATTAAAGAAGAGACAGATAATGTTTTTTAAGTAGGAATTTGAAACTATCAATCGTTTTTGCCCGTCTTATGTCAAGAGGGAGAGAGTTCCACAGTCGAACAGCTTTAAAAGTGAATGAACAGTTGTAAAATTTGGAAGAGGAAGCTGGCACTGTTAAAAGCAAATTATTAGAAGATCTGAGAGAATTAAAATAGCTAAAACGCTCTTTCAGAAAGCGGGGAGTTGAGTCGCAGGGTTGAAAAGGACACTATAGGTATACATAAGAGTGAAAATGTGAGAGTTACGACAATAACGAATTGGGAGTCACTTGGGTTTAGAACGGAAACTAGAAACATGGTCATATTTCCGTAACCCAAATATGAACCGTATGCAGACATTTTGGAGACGCTCAAGCTTATTAAGTTGCTCCTCTGAAAGGTCAAGGTAGGAGATATCGGCATAATCAAGAAGAGGAAGAAGTAACGTTTGGGCAAGCGCAATCTTAGTGGCGATGGGTAGAAAATTTCGAAGCCGCCTTAGAGACCCCAATGCAGCAAACATCTTCTTGCTTACTTCACTCACATGGGGCACCCAAGACAAAGTACGATCCATAATAATTCCAAGACTTTTGACTGTGTTAGAGTAAGCAATTTGAATTCCATCAAAAACTACAGGTGGGAGGTTAACAAAATTAATTCTGAAAATCAGTTTGCTGCTGCCAATTACAATAACTTGAGTCTTCGCTGGGTTCACCGTCAGACCATATCTTTGACTCAACTTTAAAATGCATGCCAAGTCATCATTCGTTCCCTCAATGGCAGAAGGAAGATCGCCAAGCATGGACTGTGAATAAATCTGAAGATCGTCGGCATAAAGATGATAACGAGAGGTGATGTTGTTTGTAATGGAATTAATGAAAATAGAAAATAAGAGGGGTGACAGCCCTCCGCCTTGCGGACCGCCGGCCAGCGTATTGCAACAAAAAGAGCGAGGAGAATACACCTTTATTCGTTGCCAACGACCAGTTAAATAGCTATGAAACCAGTCGATTACTGCAGGAGACATGTTAAGAGAGCGTAAAACTGCGAGCAGAATATCAAAATCGTTAGTGTTGAAGGCATTACTGAAATCAAGTAGAGTTAACACAGTAAGCTTCCTATCATTCATGCCCAACCGAATGTCGTCTGTGATCTTGACAAGAGCTGTAGTTGTACTGGGCCCGGAACGGAAACCCGATTGAAGCGGGTTTAACAGATCGTTTTTGTTCATGAAGGAAGTTAGTTGTTGATGCACCAGTCGTTCCAACACTTTGGATAAAAAAGAAAGAATGGAAATGGGGCGATATTCGGAAAAGGAGCCAGGATTGGATTTTTTCGGTAAAGGAATAATATCAGCGTCCTTCCACTGAGCAGGATACACACCAGTTGAAATGGAGGAATTTAGGATGCCAGTAATAACAGGGAGTAGTAGATCAAGCAGAGGAACTATCATTTTACGACTGATGCAATCAACACCCACAGCATTCGAAGTGATGCTCAGTACGCTTCTCTTAACATCACTGTCAGTGAATTGACGAAATGAAAAAGGAGAGAAATCAGGAGGTTGGGAAGATGAAAGATACTTAAGCGTATCTGCCTTAATAAGACCGCTAAAGAGAAGAGGCAGATGAAGAGAAATGCTGATTAAGCTGATCGAAGCTAGTGTTGATTGGATGAGATGATTGCTGAGTTTTCCCAACTCCTAAAGATTTTAAAAATTTCCACACTTTGGCTGGATCTCCATTTTCTACAGACGCATGTAAGTATTTGGCGCCTCTGGGCATCGCGACATATGGTACTGCAAGTATTATACCTAGCTTTGTTCTTATCTGAGCTATCAAGTTTGTGCCTGGATTTAGCTGCATTTTTCTTTTCGATTAGAAGCTTTATGTCTGCAGTGAGCCAAGGAGCAGGCAGGTGCTTGACCTTTATAGCGCGAATTGGAGCATGAACATCAAAGAGTTGTATAAGAAAGGAGTTGAAGAGAGAAACTTGATCATTGACTGAACTAGCTCCAGTGATAACGCTCCAATCAATTTTAGAGGCATCTTCCTGCAGCTTTTCAACATCTAGCCGACTAAAATTGCGCTGCAAAAGGATTTTTGATTTGGGTTTGGCCGGACGGATCTTGTAAGACATAAAAAGTAAATCATGATAAGAAAAGGCATCTGTAGAGTATTGACCAAATTTAGCTACGTGAGAAGTGGAAGACACCAGAGTCAAGTCGAGAAGAGATGGTATACAATTTGGAAAATGATGAGTAGCGTTAGAAGGAAGAATGTTTAAGTTGCAAGCGTCAACTAGAGACTTAAGACGCTTTTAATAATAATAATGCATTTATTCCGGAGTAAGAAAACATCCATATCTGTTAGTAGCATAATTCCCACCACCATCCACCATATCAGCCAAAGAACGTCCACTACTGGACATAGGCCTCCCCCATATTCACGGGGGGTATATGCCATAATCGCCACGCTTGGCATGCGGGTTGGCGATCGCAGTATCTCCACCGCACTCTAGGAAAGCTGCTGCCCATTCCCCGGTGGTCTTGGTCGTAGTTTTAGGACATACCCGGGTCCACTAATAATAATTCACTTAAAGGTAATCATTATCTTAGCCCGGTAATCATTCTTCAGAAGACATGTATTAAAGTCACCCATAACTATATGATGACAAAAAGATGGCATAAGATCTTCAAGGAGTATTTCAAAAGAATCGAAATAATTTACTTGAAGGGAGGGCGAATAAAACACACCAAGAAGTAGTTTAGAGTGGGATAAGGTTACATCAAGAAAAATATACTCAGCAGTGTCAGCGCCAGAAGATATGGATGAGAGACTAATGATAGAGTAGGGGATGTAAGAGCGGAGATAAATTGCAACTCCACCGCAACCTCTTCCAGAGCGATCGTGACGGACTAAATGAAAGCCGGGTAAAGAATAAGAGGTCGAAGGTAATGTTGGCTTAAGCCAAGACTCGACAAGATTATTTATAAGTAATGGGACTGAATTTCGTATAATAAATAGTTTGGCTTAATTGAGTCGTCCAATGTCCTGGGTCATTAGCATTCTTGGTGGTGAGATATCCTTATCGGTGGCAAAATTATGATGTGGTAAATCCGAAATGTGTCTCATTGGGAGTTTAATATATCTTTAATTCCAAGTTAATTGCGTACGATAAAATTAATTAGCCTTTATGTGTAACATAGATTAACTGTAGGCAAGAGCCTGAAGCAACAAGTATTTTTACAGTAGTTACTAAAGTTTCTAACCACAGCCGAAAACAAAATAAACACTAAAACACGTGAAAGAAAACATTTGTTCGTGACGGTTATGCAAACAACCAAAGAAATAGTGCACAAATATGTATAAAATAAAAACATTATAACAACGGATTATGATGAAATTTCATCAATCATCATATCGCGGTTTTCAAAATTGTATGGATGATGCTTTAAAATTCATCAATATTCACGTGATACGGAGCGTGATATGAGTGTTTCACGTGATAATAATAACAGTTAGTCATATTTCTCCAATTAATGGAATCTATTTAACAACTTGTTCCGTTAATTTTGAATAAGGTATTTTGCATTCCGATACGCGCACCATCCAGGAATAGGAGCCGTCAGAACTGAGGGCCTACCGCGATCTGAAAACTAAGTATTTCCCTCTTCGGGCTCAAATATGAAAGTGCGACAGAGAGGCATATATTTCGTTTTCGGTTCCCGGTAGCACTTTAGTCCGAGCGCGGCGGACGGGCGAACAAAGTCAAAGAACATTCCGTGTGTCATCTGTCACACATATAATTTTTCACTTCCCATGGACTTGAAATTAGGTGATAATGTTTATTATGACGTATATTTTACCAAAAATACCAATATAGTTATTGATAATTCACATGTGTTTTTAGTTGTACGGAACCCTCGGTGCGCGAGACCGACGCACTTGTCCGGTTTTTCTTACATTTTGAATTTTATTTCTCATATAGTAAAATAGGTACCCTATTCGTTTTAAAGTTGACGCCTGGGGGCCTACCGCGAACCAAAAACGAAGTATCTCCCTCTCTGTCGTTCGAATTTGCATGTGCGACAGAGAGGCAGATACTTAGTTTTCGGCTCGCGGTAGCGCCTCTTTTTTTTATTATTAAAAATGGGATTGCTCTTGGCCGGCATCTAGCCAGGGGGCAAAGATGAGGCCGACGATGAAGCGAGCTCACCCAGAAGATGCCTATTCACTCGTGCCTTAAAAAGGTCCAGGTTATATGAACTCGGAAATACAGACGCCGGCAGAGAATTCCAAACCTTAGAAGTGCGCATTATAAAAGAAGATGCAAAGCGCTTGGTTCGAATTAGAGGAATTTCGACCAGGTAAGGATGGTAGCCAGCCGTACGTCTGAATGTCCGATGGAAGAAGGGGGAAGGCGGTATGAGCTCATGGAGCTCCTGAGCACACTCACCGAAGTACAGTTTGTAGAAGACGCACAGACATGCTACTAACGTCCGAGCGCGGCGAACGGCATGAGCAGTACCACTAAGTTATGAGATAGAGCGAGATAGGGATAGAATTTTGCTAGACGTTTAAATGCCATACGTCACCTAGTAGTTTGTCACAACCACAACAAAATAGAGCTTTAAGATGGCGGACAGACTCAGCAAACATTCTAGTGGTGTCCATTACACGATTAATATTATCACAATACTGGGGAGTCAATATTATCGCAGTTTTCAAATTTGTATGGATTCTGCTTCAATATTCACGTGATACGTATCGTGATATGGACGTATCACGTGATAGTAATTACCATGTAACAGGCCCCATGCATTCGCTTTGAAGGCGGTTGTTCTGACAATCTGATAGTGATAGGTGTATAGAACGCTTGAAAACCATAAAAACAAAACGCTGCAGACGCGGCTTGCCGGATCCACAAAATGAGCGATGATGGCCCATCACCCAGAACGCAGCCAAGCAACCTGGCCAACATACCGGACGCAAAAATAGTTCACGATTTCCGAACGTACCCGACACTGTCAACCAACGAATTTAATATGGCCGACCTTTTGTCATAAAATTAACACTTTTAAATGCAAAATACGCGACAATCCGAATTTTGCGGATACATATGTTCGAATCGAAACCGTTATTTTTATACGTTCTTCAATTTGAGAGACAGGTCTCGTTCGGGTCTACCATACCCCTGCACGGAATTATTAATATAGATTAGACTTCACCCTGGCTTTTAAACTGCCTGGATAAGTTTTAATCGACGACGAACGGTGAGTGCCTATGTACTAGCGTAAGTATACGCATATTCACTCTCGAGCTTGGTATACATATCATCATCGTCATATCAGCCGAAGGACGTCCACTGCTGGACATAGGCCACCCCCAAAGAGATCCACAATGACCACCCGGATCCAGCGGACTTCCGCGACCTTTACCAGGTCATCAGTCTACCTTTTGGGGAGCCTACCCACGCTTCGTCTTCCAGTACGTGTTCGCCACTGGAGATAGTACTTTTCGCACCAAACGACCATCGGTTCTACGTGCAATGTGCCCCGCCCACTGCCACCAATTAGCTATTCGGGGGGCTATATCTGTTGCTATAATATGAAATGACATAGTTTTAACGGGAATTAACTGTGATCATTGAGTGAGTTTTGGGTCCTACACAATTAAAAAAATAAAAGAACATTGTGGACATTAGTTAACGGCTTTTGTGCATATAAGTTCTGTTTTCATTACATGGATTTATTACAACGGAAGGACCGTTTATATGGATTAAGGTCTAATCATAAATTAGCCTTAGCTCTTAACTTTCGATATATCCACAGGAAATACGGGAACTTAATCTGTGTATGACTAATTTATTTTAATATAAATAGGTGTCATCCTGTACCGCCAGTTGTCACGTTCATAGCGAACTTAATCTGTGTATGTCTTATTAATTTAAATAGGTGTCGTCTCTACCGAAAGTAGTCACGTTTACATTATAACTTTACTTGTATTTGCTAATGAGTGTTATTATACATACAGGATAAAATGTCTCATTACACAAATCATTAAGTAAGTAAGTAAGTTAGTAACCTGGGTACCTAACCTCTGACTTTGGAATGCTTGAGATCACAGAAATGCCAAATATTCTCAATAAAACAGGGATGATAAGACTTTCACCAAAATACTCCTCATTATTGAGGAATTTAGGTAAGCCATGATAACGACATACATGAAATTACCTCGGCCGGCCGGTAAGGGCATTTGTGTCTGTGGTGAGCATCATTTGATCCTGAGATTTGGATGTTTTCTAAGTATTTAAGTATATATATTTTAAATATATCGTCGTCTAGTACCCATATACGAGTCTTATTGAGCTTACTATGGGACTAGTTCGATTTGTGTACAAATTGTCCAATAATATTTATTTCATTACCTATCCAAACCTAACTACATATTTTTTTTTTAGATTTTAGTCAAATAGCCCGCCCCGTATCAAAGGTGCCCATCACGCTGGCCGCATTACATATAATATAATATCTACCTAAAGCTAAAATGTCCAAACAAAGACAATAGGTACACACAAACTACTTCAGTAAAAGTAACAATAACAGATGGGGCCAACAAGAACGTGAATAACAACACATCCATCATTATTAGTAAACAGAGATTAATTAATCTAGCTAAATGAATTCAGTAATGCCTGGAGTTGATATATCACTCCATACATTTACTCGTCCCACTTGTGTGTAACACTAACAATGTTAGATTTTGGCTGGAGTTACTAATTAAATCTGTCTATCATGCAGTAATCAACATAAACGTAGCTAAGGTATAACGTATAACAGAATAAGGAGAGTGTACAGTCGAAGTAAGAAAACCGGCCGAGTGCGTGTCGGACCGGACCACGCACAAAGAAGGTTTCCGTAAAGACACCTTAAATTATGTACGCCTCCCTAAGGCGTTGTAAGTGGGAACTAGTGAAGGATTTCGTGCCCAAGCTTGGTTGTTCCGATAGCACTAGGCTAGAGCGATTGGCCGCGTATGCAAGATGTCGTAGGTTCGAATTCTGCTCGGAGCATTACATTTTTCAATTTTTCCTTTTAATTTGAAATTTAGAATTTTCGTTAGCAGCGTTACTGCTTCATACAAAATTAATAGAGGTCTGCAAATGATGCCAGCAAAAGCAAGGTTTGTTTTATGGCTAGTACAAGAGGATTTACATGTTGGTTTACAGAAGTTCTGAATGGTCTGACTACTATGAAAGGAACGGGGAAAAGGGATAGTGCGAGATGTGTGAAAACAATCTACTATTTATTTATTTATCGTATGGCAATCATTTCGAACCGTGAGTTCTTCGAGAAGACAGTGAGGATGCCAGTTTTAGTT
The DNA here is from genome assembly GCA_905163555.1 of Notocelia uddmanniana. Taxonomy (NCBI): domain Eukaryota; kingdom Metazoa; phylum Arthropoda; class Insecta; order Lepidoptera; family Tortricidae; genus Notocelia; species Notocelia uddmanniana. The sequence goes on along the minus strand of LR991059.1, from coordinate 11,802,276 downwards.
GCAGTTTTACCACCACCCAGGGATCACCGGTAGGGTACTGGTGGGTACTCCCTACGGACCTAGTGCAACTTTGTACAGTGGGCAACTAAGGTATTCCATCTCCCACGGTCTCATATTTAGACTTAGTATTTTACCCTCTTGGGATTCAAACCCGAGACGGCAACGTCGCGACAAGCTTAACGTGCTTAACATACACAACACAATGTATGATTATTACAAATGAAGACATATCATATCACATCATAACATACCTCTTTACCTTAATTTACCTTTACTTGTTTTTATTTAAGTAGTTAGTGCTTCGTGGTGCTCATTGTAAGATATCTTTGTTGTTTATAAAATTCAAGTGTGTGTAAAATTCAATAAGTGCAATGTAAAATTTCTTTTGAGAAATAAAGTTCTTTAAGCCAGACATAACAAAAACAATAAATATTATTATAATAATAATATTATAATGGTCGCGTACGGTACGGTTTCAGCGGAATTTTCTCCCTCGGACGCTCCGATTGTGGAATGTGCTCCCTGCCGAGGTTTTCCCGACGGACTACAGTATGGGGTTCTTCAAGAAAGGAGTGTATAAATTCTAAAAGGGTCGGCAACGCGCATGTGACACCCCTAGGAGTTGCAGGCGTCCATAGGCTGCGGCGACCGGTTACCATCAGGCGGGCCGTACGCTTGTTTGCCACCGACGTGGTATAAAAAAAACCAATAAAGACTTACTAGCAAAACTACTCCTTAAAAAGCATCTGCCTTAAGCGTTGCACCCTAGCTAACCCAGTTGCACCCTAAAGTAGCCCGGGGTGCGCTTTGGCACCTAAACCCAAGATTTGGTGTAGACACTGGTTTTACAGAAGCGCATGCCGTACAGGTTGTAACAAAAATGGCGTGGATCCTTTTCAGGCCTTGGTATCGCATTCTGTCTAGAAATTAGTAGGTACAATATTTTTTACTATTTTTTTTACTTTTATATGGAGCGCTTCGTCAAAATTTGTAGATTCCCGATACAATATACAACAAAATTTTACAAAAAAAATTACCTACGTTATTTATAGTCAGAGTGCGGTACTTACCGTCCAATGATTCACGCCATTTTGTATGTGCTCCCAGCCCAGAGCGAAAACTAGACTTTGTTGAGATTAGACCGATTTCATCGCAACGTTCTCTTTCAACGGAAAACTATTGTTAAAAAATATCAAATATTATTTCGTACTTGACTTTTTTTAATCCCCGTGGTACGAACTGGAGATTTGAACCCGCGACCTCCAGATTGACAGTCGCATACCTACTAAACCATTCCGGAGTTAGCTTTAAGCATTTAGTGTAAATAAACTCAAGTCTGAGCCCAAGCAAATATTAAGTATTATAACGGATTCCCTGGCCAAGTTAAAGCTACTTCTAAGTTAAGTTTACATTCGGGTAATGTATACCTGCTGATGTATCAGATTAATAGTTGGCTTCATGTAATGTACGGTGGATTATCTCGTTACCTACTTAGTCGAGATGTATTACACAGCTGAGATTCCTGGGAGAAAGCAGAATTCATGTTTCCATTCTCCAGGTTTAAGGCGAATTTAGACGTTAAAATTCGTACAGTATTCTGCCGCCGTGGCGTTTAATGGAGACTATTAGTGGAAAACAGCAATTCGGCTTGAGTAGAATATTTTTTGTCCTTGTATTTGCATCTTTTGATAACAGACAGTCCAAAGAAATTGATAAACGCATTTGTAGATGCCTGCAAGAGTTTCTGTTCCATGAAGGAGGTAACCTTCTTTTGGCACTCAAGCGTAAACCTTTCGACATGTGTATTATGCCGTGATTATGTCTATGCTAAAGTATGGCGCCGGCGAGCAATGGAAGTATACTTAGAATATGTAGAATCGATTGGATCAGAAACACGATGCTAGCTAAATTGAAATTGGGTTGGATATGGCTGCCGAATGCGCCCAAAGCTATTGGCTAAGTGCACGTCTGAAACGTCAAACGTCAAAGGTCAAAACTCAGAGATGTCAAATAATAACACATGAATATTTTATTTACTTTAGTAAACGCCTTTTGTTTGCCTCTACTTATTGTTATTACGTACTGTACTGTGTCCTTTAATTGAGGTGTGCAATAAAGAGTATTGTATTGTAAACGAGAAAGACCCCGTATTGGAAATTTTACTGAAATAAATAAGAGAATAAATAAATACATACAAACGAAACGAATCGTAGGAAACCGTTAAGAAACCAATAGAAAACGTGAAAGTAAATTTGACAGTGGTCCCCGGTAAGTACACATTTCTGCCATGGTGTGCGCTACGATCGCCTAGCTTACCCCCACCACCTACTTCGCACATAGCCAATATGTGATATTAGCCACCGAATCGATCACACAGAATGACTCTGAGGCATAGATAAACTGAAAAAGAGATGGCGGGACAACCTGATGACGTATTTTACACAGATTGGTGGGTCACAAGGACCGATACGAGTGGTGGTGGGGGTCATTTTTCTTAGTGTGCAAGTAAATCCTTGATTATCACAAGACTTAATAATTAAAAGCACGGACAGAGGTCATATAAAAGCGATATGATTCCCGTAAGGTCACTAAATTCTTCCAATTAACTTCTTCTTCTTCAAATATTCAATGTTTAGACAACGAAGTTCCTTTTTCTAATGTTCACTGAATACATATTTTTGCTCAATGTGTAATAATTATGTACCGAATCAAACAAGCTTATAAACTTTCGGTAATAAAGTTCGCAAGCGAAAATGACTTCATTAAATCCTTAAACTGGCCTAATTCGAGGTTGTAATAAAAAGAGATTTAAAATCGTGACACCATTTCCGTTCACATGGGTTCTAATCCGTGCATTTTCTAACCACAGTCCATCCTTATCTCAAACGAAAAAGCCTCATCTGACGATTTGATTGGCATTGGACTTCGATTTTTATTTTCAATGCAATAAGGCTCAGATTTGAAGACGCAGCTCACTGGGTAGCTCAGTAATTACTTCACTAGTTAGAAACAGACAGTGTATTCTGCGCTATTGTTGCCTAATTATCGCCTTTAAATGAACTCCAACTTACTTGAACAGTGAGTAATTATAAAATTTAAATAAATAATGAACTTAAATGCTTGTAACGTATGTTTAAGATTCTAGGGCCTCTGCTCTGTTTACTATTTGTAAAAAATATAATTTGTAAAAAGTATTGATTGTGGACCCTTTTTCCATACAGTTGGCCACTTTTGAAGCTTATTTTAAAAAGCAAAGAGTTAAAAGTGGCCAAACCACTTTCTTGGCCGACTGTACATACTTGTATGATGGTCAGACTACGAAATCGCTCGTGTACGAGTTCAATTCGCACTTGACTGTTTTTTATTATTGTTATTTTTTTTTACTAAAAATTGACGGTGAAATCGAACCATCTTTCGTGCCAACTCGTCATGTAACAGGTTATCTCCTAATCATTTGATTGAACATCCATCCTTAATATTATAAATGCGGGAGTAACTCTGTCTGTCTGTCTGTCTGTTACCTCTTCACGCTTAAACCGCTTAACCGATTTATAACATTTGGTATAGAGCATAGTTTGAAGTAGTCCGTTTTGTTCTATTTGAGTCACGGGAAAGGACATGGGATAGTTTTTTTTCCTAGGGGGTGGAAAGGGGGGTAGAAGTTTGTATGGATGAGCGATATTTAAGCCTGCGCCTGCAATAATTAGCAATTATTTCTAGAGTCGCAGTGTCAAAAGCTATAGTAAGATAAAATATGTTACCATTACCTTTTAGCACGGGATGAAATGAAATAATTGAAAACCCAATGAATATATTTAGAGAAGCTAATTTAGCCCTAGTCTACTGGATCAAGCAAGTCACTGGAAACGTGGATTCAAATCCCGGCTCAAGACAATGAGTTTCTAGGAACTTATCTATGTACGATATATTATTTGATATTTACCGGTATCTTTTCGGTGAAGAACAACATTGAGACAAAACCTACATATTTACATATGTCCTGCGAAGAACTCCGACCAAAACGTGAACGAATTACCCCATTTATAGGGACTTTTTCCTTCCAGTAGCAACACTGATACGCACACATCTTTAAAAAAGTGGCTTCATTTTATTGTTCGTGGCGCTCCGTCTATATTTTTTACTTGGTCTGAGGCGAAGAAATAGAACACTAGCGCCAGCTAACACATGCTGATTTGGGGAAATTTCGTGGCTGTTTTGTGTATTGTGATGTTTTGTTTTTTGTTGTGTATTTGTGCCACGAATAAATGTTTCTCAATTTTTAAATTCGAAGATGTACGTGAAATCCCCAACCCGCACTGGGCTATTGTGGGGATTGAAGCCCGTTCCTCTTGTCTATGAATCAAAGCCTATGCCCAGCGGTGGGATAAATGTATGATGATGAATATAATAACTTAAATTCTCCATAATTTATCTCCCCTACCATAACCGCTGAGATGGAAGTTAAACTTGCCCCAATAATAGAACGTCCAGGAACCAATTTGGCGTTCTCTAAATAGGTGTCAAAGTTGGAATACGGCTATTCTAAACTCCCAGAGTCAGACAGACGTCTCGAATGGAAACACGTCGGAAATAGATCTGACTTAAGAATTATGAATATGCTTCACATAGCGCACAGGTGTATGCATTCGTAATATTTGATTCTGTGAAAGTGTCTTGGCTCTGGATGTGCTAGCGTTTGTTATCGCAGATATACTAGAGGTAAAAGTGTTTATTATGCTACTACAAAATTCTACGCGTAAATATGTGTCATACGTATGTACAGATTATGCTTTGCTTTACATGAAAAACGTGGAAAACCGTCAAAAATATACATTTCTCAAACATGCAATGAAATATTGATGTTGTGTTCCTTATAATAGGCTGCGAAGTGTGACGTTTCAGGTGCGGCTAGGACAAGAGGTCGTTAATGCAATTTCATACAAATGTTGCAGGCCTAGGAAGGCAAAGTCCTCTTTTTTAATTTCCATTCCACATAAATTTGTGGCAAAGGCATCATGACATTCTACCACTATGCGTATTAAAAAAAAACTTTGTTTTTTTTGTTATTTTTTTTTTTCGTCCCGGCCTCTGTAGTAATGTACTATTGTATAAGAAAATAAACATTGTATACAAAGATGAATCAATTCTTTTAAGCTATCTCTTACGGATTATTTGGATATATTATATTACTTAAGTACATATTGGACGCTGAGGTTATTACCATTGTAACACTAATACCTATGCATGGTTTATATTTTGTTGTTCTAAGTACATACATTATTTTATCCGGTATGTTGTTTGTCACCACCACCACCATATCAGCCCTTGGACGTCCACTGCTGGACATAGGCCTCCCCCAATGTCATGGGGGGTAAATTCCATAATCGCCACGCTTGACATGCGGGTTGGCGATCGCAGTATGTCCACCGCACTCTAGGAGTGCTGCTGCCCATTCCCCGGTGGTCTTGGTCGTAGTTTAAGGACATACCCGGGTCCTGTTGTTTGTCAATAAATTACTATTATTACTAAAATTCTTTTCTATAAATTTCATCTTTAATAACACAACCGAAAGCCATAATTTCCTGAGTTCTTCCTTGAGTGAAGTTGTGGGCTGGTCTTGGATATTGGTTACATGGCTTGGCTTCATATTGGCAATGCAGTCTTCCAAGAACAAGGTTTTCTTCACAATAAAGGTAAGTTTTGAGCTCTTGTACTGCAAAAAATTGTTTGAGGTTTAAGGTAACCCTAACAAATATATAAAATAAACAAAATGCGGATAATTAACGAGTGTGGTAGTGAAATATCATCGACACGTGCTGCTAATTGTTGGTGGTAGGACAACTATTAAAACGACATCTCCATTTATATTACGGGAATTAAAAATTGTAATATGGGCTGTTGTGCGTGACAAAATGGTTTATGACTCTTTTTAAGGTTCCTCAGTCAACTAGGAACCCTTATAGTTTCGCCATGTCCGTGTCTGTCTGTCCGCCTGTCTGTCTGAGGCTTTGCTCTGTGATTTTTAGTGCTAGAAAGCTGCAATTTGGTATGGATATAAAACTGAATAAAATTGACAAAGTCGTAAAAAAATTAAGGGTACCTCCTCTACACGTAAATTGGGGATGATTTTTTTGCTTCAACCTTATATTGTGGGGTGCTGTTGGATAAGTTTTTCAAAATGAATACATGTCTTCATCAATAAATTTTTGATAATGTGAATATTTTCGGAAATATTCCTCTAAATTTTGAAAGAAATATGAAAAAAAATCATGAAAGTAAAGCTTAATCAAAACTTTCAATGGAAACTATAGCGGATATTATCAGTTAACCCATTTTTGAGTTGAGAGAAAGACGTGTGAAATGCTGCGAAAGTATTCCCTTTTGGTTATTATTGTTTTTTTAATACAACCTGCATTTTTATTTGCCAACCCGCATGCCAAGCGTGGCGATTATGGCATATACCCCCCGTGAATTTGGGGGAGGCCTATGTCCAGCAGTGGGCGTCCTTCGGCTGATAATATAGACGACCTGTTTAGCCTAGTTGGTAGTGACTCTGCCTCCGAAGCTAGAGGTCCCGGGTTCGAATCCCGGCCAGGGCATTTATTTGTGCGTTTTTCACGGATATTTGTTCTTGGGTCTTGGATGTTTTCTATGTATTTAAGTATGTATTTATCTATATAAGTATGTATATCGTCGTCTAGTACCCATAGTACAAGCTTTGCTTAGTTTGGGACTAGGTCGATTTGTGTAAGATTGTCCCCCAATATTATTATTATTATTTGTTTCTCCTTCGAGATTCACGGGCCATTACATCCCGGTCTTTTGATAGGCTTGCGTGGGGACACAGATCCAACACGTAGAGGCCCTTTGGAGAGTTTTACTATGTAATACACCTGCTACAACCCATTCATGGGTACATCAATAGATACCCGTGAACCGGTCCCAGCAGGCGTTGGGACTATGGTAAATAAAATGAAAATATTACTGGGCTATGGTGTTGAAGTTTGGCTGGTCAAGAGATTGGGCTATTGCTAAGATTCCGGACACCTGCCATAACAATGCTTACACCGTTATCGAGGCAGGTGGTGACTCGCCGCTGCCTAGATGGGCCCCTGAAACTGCCGTCGTAAAGACGGCCAGGAGCAACATCGGTGTGAGCGGCTCAGGGTGTGGAGAGGTGTGCACCGCTTTCTACCCAGTGGCTGTTAACAGCCACCGTGCCCACTCGCGACTTATGCATGTTTCACTTCCACCCTGCGAGCATATAGCTCTGACGACTCCTCTCTAGACGGCCAATGAAGGCATGGTGGTGGTGGATTTTTTTAAAGTAAGTTAATTGAGCAATTACGGAACATGGCCCGACATGCTCTTATCCGATTTTTAAAATCATCTTGGTGGCCTTTAAAAATTTGTATGCATAGTTTCGTATCTAAAATTAATGATATCTAACAAATAAGGTATGTACGGGTTCAGATAAGACGACTTCTGACTTGACGGTATTTTGTTCTTAGACGTGAGCTTACTGATGTCGCAGTAATTTACTCACTTGACGAGATACTGTCAGTATGAATATCATGCGCAAAAGCGGGGCAATAGTGCATTGTACGCTCCGCTTCCGCATTCTGCTCCAGTCAGGAAGCACTCATTTAAATGTAGTAGCACAGGTAAAAAGCTGTACTGACTCAATTGACAGTTGACACCGACAAACTGACCGTTTTTTCATATCGTACCGCCTCCACACCGACAAATCAGGATATTTTGTTTATTATTAATTTTATAAGACACACCGACAGTAAATAGACAAAACAAGTAAAGTTACATAAGTATAGTAGACACGTATAATATTTATGCACCAATAACAGATATGCAACAACATTCAAAAAGTTGGCTAAATATGTAGAAGTATGAGACACGTATAATATTTATGCACCAATAACAGATATGCAACAACATTCAAAAAGTTGGCTAAATATGTAGAAGTATATATGAGACACGTATAATATTTATGCACCAATAACAGATATGCAACAACATTCAAAAAGTTGGCTAAATATGCAGAAGTATATCCGGCTTTTACAGCTTAATAATTTATTTTTAAGTAATTTCTAGAATCGATTACTTAAAAATAAAGTTTGCTCGTTTGCCTCCTATGTCATAAAAAAATCAGACGTTACTTTGCGGAAATCCATGACAAGCTTCTTGAACAATATTTATTTGCTATTCCGCTAAAAAAAGCGCGGAATATTTTTTTAGCGGAATAGCAAATATTGTTCGAGAAATTTATTTTGTGTATGACAAGTGTACAATTTTATATCACTATAAAATAAAAGATAGTCGGTCTAACCACTTATAAACTTCTGAGCTTAATAATAAACATTATTTCGCTTGGAACTTGGACTTGAAACAAAACAACTGTCCTATTTTTTTATATAAATTGCGGCAGGCGAGCAGGTTATGCCACGTGAATATTGAGCAAACCCAGTTCCTGGTCCATAAAGGTCGACCAGTCACGAAATACAAATTGCGTGTACAGTTATCTACAAAAATATCTTTACTAGAGGTACTGGCGCAGTCAAAATCAGAACGTTACATAACGTAGAGTTAAATAATTCTTATACTGAACGTCCCTCGACTGTGTTGGATATGGGTGATATATAGAAAAACTCATATCAACATTGAAACCATGTCTGTGGTTAAAATTATTTAAAATGACCGAATTGTATCAAAAAGCGACATTACCAACCAACCAAGAAGGTTCAAAATCTAATGGCAGTTTTTTTATCTGTAATTTTTAATAATTTTAAAAATAAAACCATTTAAAATAAGGTAGTTTTCAAGTTAAGATTTGTTTTTACTTCTAAACAAGTGAAGTTCACGGTTCATTTAAAAATGATTGGTAATTGGTTGATCTAAAACCTGATTATTTGGTACTTAATCGAGAAATAAAAACTTTGTTTTGACAACATTTTTATTTCGCACGCTGTCCGTGCGCGAAGAGCACAGCGTATTGAGATACCACTAGAGACGAAGCAAGACAACTTTGTGAGTTCTAGTCGCCATAACAGTTTATGTTGTCACGAATTACTTAGTTGAGATCTAAGTTAATTGTTTGTTAAAATATATATTCATTAATTAATATCTAAGTAACTATAAAGTAATCGGTAATTAAATATGTCTTTATTACTCTTACTTGGAAACGTATTTTAAAATCCATTAAGGCTAGGTCGTCAAGCGAGTTAGCGTTTTCGAGTTTTCTAAAAACAATCTGAAACGTAGAATAAGGGTCTTAAAAATTTGAAAAAAATATATGTTTTACTTAAGGATCTAGTCTAGTCAAAGTTGCACTCAGTTACACGATCTAATGAACTTCGCTCGATAGAAAGAGACCCCAAAGTTACTCCTTTTTGTAAAGCATTTACAATCTGACGACTAAACTATTGATGTTTTAAATAAAGTTTTTGAACTAAACTAAAGCCATTCAGTATTTCTAGACATTTTTGCAGAATTTAAAAAGATAAAATGATTGTATTAATTAATATGTTTAAATACGTACGAAATGCCGAGCGCGGAGGCTCGGCAGGTCCGATCAGTCGCGCGCTGGCGCTTACGGACAACGGACCTGTGTCAGTTTTATCCGCGACAGTTTCGGGCACCAAACAAGCAGTTTTTGACGAATTTATATAATTGTTGCAAGTTATTTAAGAAGGGCAATAAAAACCCAAACGAAAGACGTCGTATTTATTAACAAATAAATTATGGTCATAGTGCCACAGTATAGAAATGACAGTATAACAACTAAACTGAACCCCTGCAGAAATGGAAGCAAAGATGGTAAACTTATAAATGAAATTTTTATTACCAGAAATTATAGATATAGTAAGAGATCTACTGCTTTGCACATGAATATTTTAATTAAGCTATGAGCTTCACCACATTAATTCCGACCGTCTTTTTTTAATACCATGTCAGTGGCAAACTAACGGCCCGCCTGATGAATAGCGGTCACCGCAGCCTATGGACGCCTGCAACTCCAGAGGTGTCAAATTCGCGTTGCCGATCCTTTTAAAATTTATACACTATCTATCTTTCTAGCTAATCTTCTTTTAATAAATCTACCCATTTCCAGGTAGCTACCGTGGCAAGTTTGGTATCATTTCATATACCATATTGATTCTTTTATCATCTTTATGTAAAAATCATTTCTGGTATTCATTTTAGAAGAATACAGTAATCTTTCGCGTAAATAGTCACAGTAGTGTAGTAAAACAGTAAAAACTTCGCAATGTTTTTTATGCTTTGAGAGCTAATAACTTTTGACGAATAAATTAAACCACCAAAAAATATCTATTTTATTAAATTAAATTAACGTTTTTTCCAAGCTCGTGGCTCCTAAAGTGTTAGCTGTTACAATAAAGCTTAAAACTAGTGGCTCTGTGAGCTGTAGACCACGCAAAAAAAATGTTTTTTCAAATTTCAAAATTTACAAAAACCGTCTTGACAAAAATATAATTAAACCTATATAATTATCGAACCTGCTCACAAAATGTCACGAGAATCGGTTGAGAACTGCGACCTGTAGAGGAGAACATTCGAACAGACAGACATACGAAAGAATTTTTGTCGAGAGCTGAAACGGAGACGCTTCGCTCTCTCAGTCAAAAAACTATGTTAGTATAATTTTATGACAGTCGTGGTTCACTACTACTGGGCCTGTGTATACGAAGAGTCGAACATTATCAACTTATATCCATACGCTTCGTCCGGTTTTACAGTAGACTGAGGAGTATACCCTGTTGCCTGTGCTCTCTGTTTGCCATTTGTGGACTACGAGAAGGCCTTCGATTCGGTTGAAACCTGGGCTGTACTACAATCTCTCCAGCGGTGCCAAGTAGACTACCGCTATTATCGAAGTACTGAAGTGTTTGTACGAAAACGCCACTATGTGAGTCCGACTCCAGGACCAGAACTCGATACCTCTTCCGTTGTAGCCGCGAGTCAGGCAGGGAGATGCTATTTCTCCCAAACTGTTCTCCGCTGCACTGGAGGATGTGTTCAAGACTTTGGACTGGAGAAGCCTAGGCAATAGGCATCAACATAAACGGCGAGTACATCACTCACCTTTGGTTTGCTGACGATACAGTAGTCTTGGCTGAGACCATACAGGATTTAAGTACCATGCTCAATGACCTTGGTAAAACCTCCGTGAGATTTGGCCTTAAGCTGAATATGTAAAAGATGAAGGTCATGTCACATGCCCATGTAGCACCAACTGTCGTTACTATCGGACACTTTATACTCGAACTTGAAGTTGATTATGGTATACTAGCGACCCGCCCCGGCTTCGTACGGGTGCAATGCTTATACTAATTATAATTATATACTACAGAATGTATTTATATACAACCCGGCCGATACCGCCGCAACCGCTATGTTCCTTAATTTTAAATCAGTAATATAGGTATCTTCAAAAATATTTATTTAAATTACATGCTGTCAAGTGCCATATTGATCTATATAAAATGCAAAATGTATTTAAGGTATTTTATTGGAGAAGGATTAATGCTGTATTGCTTAAAATCGCTTCGTAAATAAGCCATTATTTTTCGTAAAAAGTAAAGGATAAAAAATGGTTATTGTGGGTTATCCCTAAGAGATAGTTTTTTAAGTTGTACAATACTGTAGTACATTATTTTGATTTATCTCGTAGGGTTCAGCCAGCGTTTGCAATGTAAGCGCAATAAAATATGTTTATTTACGACATCACAATAGAAACCTATTAAATTATCTGTGTTTCTCTACTATACACCTGTAACCAAGAGGAAAGAGCAATGGAGAGGGCTACACTGGAAGTATATCTGCGCGATCGTATCAGAAATGAGGCCATCAGCAGAAAAACCAAAGTAACCGATATAGCCCTCTGAATCGCTTAAATTACAGTGGGCGGGGCACATTGCACGTAAAACCGATGGCCATTGGGGCGAAGACGAAGGTTCTCGAGTGGTGACCACGTACAGGAAGGTGCAGCGTAGATTGGCCTCCACAAAGTGAACTGATGACCGGGTAAAGGTCGCGAGAGTCCGCTGGATGCGGGTGGCGCAGGACCGGTCATTGTGGCACTCTTTAGGGGAGGCTTATGTCCAGCAGTGGACGTCCATCAGCTGATATGATGATGATGATGATATATTTACATGAATAGTTGTTATAGTGTATACAAGCTTATTAGTTTTACGTGTATTCATAATCTGTCATTGCTTTCTTAAATATCCGTGTTTGTGCAAAATTAGTTTGTTGCCTTGTGTACTATATTTATTTTTCTCAGTTTCTCGAAGGTTAGCTGGAAGAGATCCCTTATAGGGATAAGTTCGCCTTTGTACTTTTACATTTTGTTATTTTGTTTCGATTGTTATTATTTTTTGTGCAATAAAGTGTTATACATACATACATATACATGATGATGATAACACGCACACGACAAATAAATATAACACCCTGTATAATATAACACAATTAGATAAAAAATTGCATAACCTATTAAACAAATCGAGTAGAAGGGTATAAGACATATTTCTTAGGTTCTTAGGTTTCATAGATTAAAAATAACGAATTTCAGGGTTGTAGGTATGTACTACGAATTCTGTTAATTTTTTTTTCATTATAATGGATCTTACCGTAAGTTCGACTTCCAATTATTTATTTACTACCTTATTAAAAAAAAATATCAATTACATACTAAAGTTTAATCATAATCAATGCATTTCTTAAGTCAAAATACAGTTATATTTCTATACTGTGACCAGTATGAAGCTAGCGGGGTCATCCGAGTTCACAGTCGCTTCGTCCGCGCGGGCTTGTTCACGCACCGCCAGGACAGCGCTAAATACCTACTCTCGCAGAACTAGAGGGCCTTAAGTAGTAATACTTAATGACAAAAAACCAACGAGATTAAAACTCACCTATATGGAAAATAGCTTCTAAGTTGAAACATGTGCATAAAATGAACAGGGAAAAACCTATATTATACACTCAATAATTAAATAAATTGCATCATCCAAAAACGACTAGCTAGACCGAACTAGGTTGATGTCAAAAATATGTTTACAATTCTGCACTTTATTCCTTTCTAATAAGATGGAAAATGTATACATATATTATCTTTTACGTCCATTGTATACAATTTCACATTAAATCGATACCCTAGTTCACAATCCTACTAACTACAAGGAAATATTTGCTGTAAACTATAGTGCACAAATCATAAAGTTTTATTTTCGCCGCCTTTTTTCCCGTAATTAGTACGATTGTGAACTAGGGTATCGAAATGTTCTCATGGCACCATATTAATTGTGTACTAAACAACACCTGCCAACTAAATTTAAATAATAAGGAAACAGAAAATTTAATCACTAATCATTATTCCATCCTGCGAACTTTCCTTTTTCTGGAGTGTCAGAGCCAGCAGGTAGATTTAATTTGTATTAAAATTTTCCCCATAAAGATTAGCTAAATGTTACTCATACCTACCGTTTAGCCACAGGTTTAACACGTCTCCAAAAGCCAAAATTTGCTCCTCTAGTCTATTTCAATGATAATTGTATTTTGTTTATTTTTAATTTATTATTGGGATTATTTTCCTGTTCGGTGTCTCAAGACGAGAAAGTCACCCAAAAAGCAATGGAGAGGGCTATGCTGGGAGTTTCTCTGCATGATCGCATCAGGAATTAGGCCATTCGCAGCAGAACCAAAGTATCCGATATAGTCCACCGAATCGCTAAACTTAAGTGGCAGTGGCCGGCGCACATAGCACGTAGAATCGATGGCGGAAAGGTTCTCGAGTGGCGACCACGTACCGGAAGGTGTAGCGTGGGCAGGCCTCCCACACGGTGGACTAATGACCTGGTAAGGGTCGCGGGTGTCCGCTGGATGCTGGTGGCGCAGGACCTGTCATTGTGGAAGTCTTTGAGGGAGGCCTATGTTCAGCAGTGAACCTCTTTCGGCTGACATGATGATGGTGATTGGGTGAATATGATGCACTAATGGATGGGCTGTTGAGTGAGATAACGCACGCCTGTCTAAAAAACTGCCCCCCACTTTTATCTCCGGCAGACATTTTATTGGGCTTATTATTATTTTTAGTAATTCCGATACGATTTTGTGTTAGTGCTTTGATGTGTATTAATGTATGTAATCGTGCATCCTTTTGGATATATGGACTCCAGAGTAACACAGTCTTGATATACAAATGGATACACTGGACAGATAACGTGTTAGACGGGGGGTGAGGAGATAGGGGTATGGACTGCAGGGGGCTACCCCACTCCCAAGTCCGCTACCCTTTGACGTCTACTCTCACTGCACCTTTAGGTGCAAAGTAGTCGGTTTGCTGACGGATTGTTACTTTGCGACGGTCCACTCGGTGCTGACGTACGGCGTGGAGCTGTGGGCCCGGGCTGGGGACTGGTACCACATGTTCTCCATGCAAAAGATAGCGGTCCACGGAAAGTTTACCAAGTGGCAATATTCACTCATGAAAACCTTGGTCAGTTCAAATGCAGGGGCACGAACTCCAGATATCCCTTACAGAGCAACAAGCATGGAGACAGGCTGGTGACTGAGCGACACAGACTAGCGAAGTCAGACTTTCCTGACTACAGCCTTGGACCATCCGTATACAATCGCTTGCCTGAGACCATCAGAAATGCAGCTTCCACTGCTGGATTCAAATATAGAATGAAGAAGTGGCTGTTAAAAACATGTTTTGAGACGACAGCGATTTTTTTAATTTACCATTGATAATGTAATTTAAAATGGTATAAATTCAAATTGTATTGTAAATGGCATGTAACAAGTGTTACCAATAAAATTTTCATTTCATTTCATTTAATCGTAGCACATGTTTGATGGATACAGTTATAGTGACATAAAGAGCAAGTTCCCTAGGCCAGTTAAAATTCAATCTCATAGCAATATCACACAGACTTATAGATATTGTTTTTTATTGCCTATACGAGTATAAACATTCGCTTACAACGCTTGCGGTAATACTAGGTATAATATATTATAAAAGGTATGATTACGATCTTGGGAAAAGGAAACCAAATGACTAACCAAGGGACATAACTATACCGGGTTTTTCTAGTAGGAAAATGGTAAAATCACTTTGCGCAGCTGGCGTACCATTAAAGTTATTATTCTATTTGCATAAAGATGATTGCAAAATAATAACTATTCAAATTATTGATAATAAATACCTACGAGTATTATAGATGCTTGGTATTGCTACAAATATCTTAAATATAAAATGTATTTTATTTTTACTAAACGGGTTTCTATTCAGGAATTCGGTTGATTGTTATTTTGGATGTAACAATCCCAGTTCTCCTTCGGCATTGATTAGTTAATTAGTAGTAGTAGTTAGTAGGCCATGTAAAATACGCGTAATTGTTCGAACATCCTTCATGGGTTCTTTTTAATTTCTTTTCTTGAATTTTGGGAAAAACTAAATACGCTACGTCGTTTCTCCCATAGAAATTCACGGCTATATGCCTAAAGTAATGGTAATCAATAAAAACACCCTGTATAAGACAAGGGGAAATTATTCTCCACTACCTGTTCCTGTTACTTCTTAAGTAGGTACTTATATCTTAAACTAAACCAACTTTAATGGTTTTTTCTCAAACATGCAATGAAATATTGATGTTATGTTTCTTATAATAGGCTGCGAATTATGACGTTTCAGGTGCGGCTAGGACAAGAGGTCGTTAATGCAATTTCATACAAATGTTGCAGGTCTAGGCCGGCAAAGTCCTCTTTTTTAATTTCCATTCCACATAAATTTGTGGCACAGGCATCATGACATTCTACCACTATGCGTATTAAAATAAAACTTTGATTTTTTTGTTGTTTATTTCATTGCATGTTTGAGAAAAGCACTATAAATACCTCGGCGGGAAATATGGGGTTGCCCGCCTGAGACCTATCCGACCTCGCTTCGCTCGGCCGTCTATATGTCTTCGGCCGGCAACCCCTTTCGTCCCGGCCTCTGTAGTAATGTACTATTAAATACATTCCAGTACATAAGTGTGTTTAAGACAATACACAATTTTATACACCTCGCGCCGATAACTATTCATTATTCGCGTGCCCTTTTCCCATTTACTTGGGGTCACCACAGCATGTTTTTTCTTCCATATCTCTGTACCGATCAATGACCTACCTGACTGCCGATGCTTATATGCCGATGACCATCATTACCAGTGCATCTACATAATGGAGAATTAGCTTGCAATACTAATCGATGCTGGAAATAATAATATAAGTGACTGGTTTAAATCAAATGGTCTGCAATTAAGTCTAGACATAAGTAATTCTATAAAATTTAAAAGAGCCGTACAGACACCTGATTATTCAATTGAATTACCCATTAACAAGTCTGAGACTGTGAAATACCTTGGGATAGAATTGGACTCTTACTAACGATGGCCTGGTATTCGTTAAAATCCATGGCCAAACTAACTAACATAAACACGTTAAAGCTGATTTACTACTCTTATTTCTAGAGCATTGTAAGATACGGCATAGAGGTCTGGGGAACTGGCACTCAAATTAGTGAACTCCTATATGCTACTACGAAAGAAAAGCTTGAGCTCATTGAAGGTTAATTTCCAGCGACGCACAGATATCTTTTTGTAAAATATAAAATTCTTACAGTGGTATCACTTTATATGTCACATTAGCGTCTATGTCTACAAAATAAAGATTATTTTAAATCTGCTAGTACATGTATAAAGTACCCATTCAGACGTAAACGACAGCTAGCACTGACAAAGTCCCATTATTTTCATTTTAATAAAAGTATTACCTGGGTATCACTAAAAATGTTTAACCAATTAGAAGAACACATTATAAATGCTGAAAATGTACAAATGTTTACTAAACTTCTTAAAGAATACTTACTAACTAGGCCCTTACACAGCCTAAAGGAGTTTTATGCCAGAATATTTAATAGACCTACTCCTATTTACATATAAATTTGATTATTTTATTTTTACTGACCTTGAACATCGTTTAGTTTAGCCAATTGACATATATTGAATATATTCATTATTTTGACATGATATTAATTTAGGTAGGGTAATTTTTAATGTCTTGATTTTTTTAATTTGACTTGTGCTTTAATCATTCGCGATTTATTATGTACCGCGTAGTTTTTGATTGTTTTGTTATGTTATGAACACTAGAGGAGTATGTTGGCTATCTCAGAGAGGGAGTCAGACAACTGGGTTAACGCCTACCCCTCTGCCAACTACGGGAATCTCTTGGATTCCAATAGTTTCCGGCTGGCCGTTGGTTTTAGACTCGGCGCCAACATAGTCGTAGAACATTGTTGCCACTTGTATACCTCGTGTGTGTGTTGTGTGTGTGTTGTGGCCTCGGTTGTTGTTGTTGTTGTGTAAGTGCTGGCCGCTTGTCCCGCCACTCCTGCCTTAACGACATTATCCGTCGGGCTCTTGTCAGCGTCAACGTGCCGGCCACTCTGGAGCCAATTAGCCTGGCACGTGATGACGGCAAGAGACCTGACGGGATGACACTCGTGCCCTGGGAACGGGGGCGGCCCTTAGTGTGGGACGCCACATGTGTTGACGCTCTTACACCGTCCCACCTGAGCACGACGTCATTGCGGGCTAGCGGAGCAGCGGCCGAAGCTGAAGCAGGTAAGCGCCGCAAATATGCGACTCTCGGTGAGAGTTACATATTTGCGGCGTTTGCTGGTGAGACCCTGGGTCCGTGGGGACCGCATGCAATTAAGCTTCATAAAAAATTAACTACTTGCTCATCTGGTCCTCGGATGATCGTAGGGCTGGTTCGTTCCTCGCTCAGCGTATTGGTATTGCCATTCAGCGAGGCAACGCGGCCAGCCTTTTGGGCACCCTGCCCAGTGGCAGCAACCTGGGGGACATAAATATGTTCTTTTAATCTAAGTTTAAATAATCTAAATACAAAGTATTTTTTTATTATAATAAGTTGAAATTTGAATAAATTACAACAGCTAAAATTGAAATTAATATTTCTTTAGCTTTTGTCGCATATTAAAAAAATGTGTTTGTAATATCTGTTTGTAAACTGTATTTGCATGACTATTGCTTTATTATGAGCAAATAAAGAACTGAACTGAAATCGCCCGTCATCTCGTCACTCACATACTTCTTTATCCTAGTACGAGCAAAAATTTATGCTTACTGAAATAAGAAACAAGAGTTTAAGAAAATAAAGCTGGATTTCGGTATATTTCAAGTAACATAAAATAAAAGCAAACAAATAAATACGTAAGAGTTATTTTTTTATAAAATAGAATATGTATTATGTCACACATTTGGTGGCACAAGTCACAAACACGGCCACTATTCTTGTTTTTATATACACCACGTCAGCGACAACCAAGCGTACGGCCTCCTGATGGTAAGCGGTCACCACAGCCTATGGACGCCTGCAACTCCAGGGATGCTACATGCGCATTGCCGACCCTTTAAAAATGTATACACTCCTTTCTTGAAGAACCCAATACTTCTTTAATCATCAGTCCTCTACTAAGTTCACTTAGTTCTATGGAATACTTATACAAAATAATGCAGACATTCTAAGGACCTACCAAACAGATACACCTTACCTCCTTTGCAGGTTGTAAATCTTGTTTCATCGCAACTCCATTGTGATACAAGTCCATTCAGAGACAGAGATGCGACTCTAGCAATTATACCTGAGCTAGAATTGCATATCTGTTGATTCTATGGAACATAGGACATAGGTAATACAACTTACAACCTACAAAGGAATTGTGTATAAATGTAACCATAACATGACAGGTACAAAACTGCTATCGTCTTTTACGGACGTCGGTATATATGTACCTAAACCTTAACAGCATGTAACTGAAGACTAACCCCATATTCATGTAACTTAACAAACCTTTGTTAACTGAAATGTGTTTTGTCCCTTTCCCACAAATACAAATGTCAAAGTACGAACCGAATTTTAACGCTATTTTAGCTAAAATAAGTTTGATGAAGATTTATAAATAAGGGGTTTAGTATTAGCAGAAGGCCATTTACGACACTTTTTCTTAAAATGCACATTTTGGAATACTTGGCACTCATTTTATATTTCTGTTTTGTGTTTGAGACAGAGTTTTAATTAGAATATCAATTTCTAAAGTGTTGGTAAATTTCTAACTGATGTAGGTAAATATTCATAAATCAAATAACCCAGTGGTTCCCCAATTTGTGTGTAGTTTTTACCGCCGGATTTGGCTTTTAGCGGAATAAGAATATGTATGTTTTCACCTACACATTCTTTTTATTCGGTTTAGGTATATTTCTAAATAAAAAAGTGTATGTATTGGTACAAATTCAATAGCTAAAGCGCTCGTGGCGCAACGGCGCCTACGTAGCGGGTGCGGTATGCGAGGTTAAGCAATATCGGTCCAGGTATCTCTTTGGGTGGAGCGCTCCCGTGCTTTGGAAGGAACGTTAAGCTGTTGATCCCGGCTGCTGTCTAGTCCAAGTTAGTTAGCCTTCGGGCGGCTTGAGAACTTATAACAGTCAAGTTGCCCACTCACTTGACAAGCCTAATTCCAACGAGGTCTAATTTCCCCTTGGATTGGGAGGTCAGATGCCACTCACTTTCGTAAAATCTAGTAACTACGCCAATTCTTGAGATAACTTAGCACACCCCAGGCATCCTTTAGGATGCACCTGTCCTGGGGTAACGCTAGGATGATATTGACCCCCCTCGAGGGTGTCCGCCTTGTCGGGGCGGGGGGGCTTAGTAACCGTGGACTGGTCATCCACGGTGAAGCTAAGAGGCACTCAGGGCCGACTTGTTTGGGCTGCCGATGCGTTGAGGCGGGGCCGCAGAAGAAGAGGAGTGCCGGTATTGCGGTGAGCCGTTCTCCCTATCTTCTGTGGTTTTTAGTGGGTATTTAGTGGGTATACCGTGGGTTTCATCAGCCTAAACGGTAGTCCATATGACCACTTGGGTCACCCCCTGCACCCGGGTCGTATGCGTAAAGAATTTTCCCCCCTAAAAAGATAGTTTCCTTTGCAATAGAATAATGGTTAATTTCAAATTCAGTAAGCTACGTAATAGTTTTTGATTTTCGCAAGGATTAGACCAAAGTCGGTTAGTTTCTTTTAAAATTAAAATAGACTCCATCATTAGGGCAATTAACTTGACAGATAAGATGTTGCCAGCAGTGGCAAAAAATATGTAATGACGGGTATACGTCCATAAAAATACCGATAAGTATAACATTGTTCTCGTACTACCAAACTGATTTTATTATTGTGTTCTGTCAGATGAGAGAGACATACATAAGATATGTCCTTGGGTGACGATAGCCACTTCCTATCTTATCAATCAAGTAGTAAGTACATATACGATACCCGTTTTGTCATTAACAAAAAGGAGGACAATATTCTTGAATTTATTCGCTGCCAGTTTTTTTCAGAGGAGTTATAAATACATAATAAATAGTATAGGTACTTTAGAACCTTGCTAATACTGCCTGAGGTACAAATAAGCGAAGCCTAGGGAGTTTGCTGCTGAAAGGAAATACTTTGCCACTTTAAATAACACGTGCGACTCCAATCGAGTCCGGATAAGAAATCCTATGGAAATCAACTGTTTCCTCAGGAATGCTATTTGGACCCGGGTATGTCCTAAACCTACGACCAAGACCACTGGGGGATGGGCAGCAGCATCCCTGGAGTGCGGTGGAGATACTACGATCGCCAACCCTCATGCCAAGCGTGTCGATTATGGCATATACGTGAATTTGGGGGAGGCCTATGTCCTTTGGCTGATAAGGTACTGGCTATTTGACAGGCGTTCTAGAATACATTTATAATATGTAAATTTGTATAGATTATGGTTTTAGTACCACATATTAATGTATCAACCTCCACATTTATCTCTCCTCCTCGGGGTAATGAACTGATGAATGTACGGACCTACCTTACCCTACCACTCAACGAGATCTTGAAGCAAATGCCAAGATAGAACAGGCAATCAAAACGGGCTGAGATCTGAACTAGCAATCACCTTGCATATCATCATCAAATAACCACATCGAGAATAAAACTATCTCATTCGCGCCAATCCGATGACAACTGTGCAAAATAATATTGCAGAGGCCCAGAGGAGCCTCCTCGCCCTCTGTCGATGAAGTTCAGGTCTGCTTTTTTTCTAAACTGCTCTGTTTTTTTTACAATACTGCTTAGCTTGTTTTTCTTTTCCCCCAGGTTAACAATTTTTCTTCATGATCATCATAGTAAGACATCATACTTGTTCACATAAAATTAGATAAATCAATGGTGGTAATGCTAATTTATGGTTCTATTATCACATGGCCAGACTCATAATGTATCGACCTCTACTGTACTATAAATTGTTGCAAAGACCGGAAAACAGCAGTTCGCGGCTGAGCATTTCTTATTTGGAAGTTTCTATTGATTTTTCTTAGTTGAAACATGTTTGAAATTATACTTATAAAAACACAATAATTGATTTTCATACAACCTCCCCGACACTTAAACTGTATAAAAATACTTTTTCACTTGTCATGTTCGGAAAGTCACAGTATGTATATATAGCTTAAAGCCGTACCTCAAATAGAGTCGCTTAAGACCTCTTTGGACCTGGGCTTCGTTAGAGCGATAGGGTTGCACCTCTCAGTTTATGTAAATTTGATTAAGATTTTTATATTTACTAAAATATTGATTTGTATTCTTATCTAGATACACAAATGACATTTATGAAATGCCATTATGAAATGTCTAATTATCTATTGAAGTGAAAGTTTCCTATCTCCCTCGTCCCTTACACAATTTTCATAATGTTCCTAGTAATTTGCACCTTTTCAAAACGAAAGAAGGGTTCCCAATCAATACCGCAGAATTAGAATAAACGTTAATCCGTCCCGAAACCAATTTATTTCTCAAATCAGCGGCATCCTAAAAATCGTAAATAACAGACCGTCGCCACGGCCGGATGCGTGGGACACTCCCTCACGAATATGAATAAATCAAAGGAGGCGTTGAAGTAATGATTTATATTCAACTCTTTCTGGCCGACGGAAATCGAGTCCGATCCTTACCTACCCTCACCTTGATTTACTGCCGGGGGTAAATAATCGTGTGGAGCTTTTTTAATAAATCCAGGGAGTAAACCTTTTGCGAACATATCGGTTTTGATCGTATTTTTCTAGAAATGCAATTCAATTTCGGAACAAACTTCCTATCCCTGAAGAAAAAGCCGGAGCTTTTTTAAATTTCTTGTAGCTTTTTTTAAATATATATTTACTCTGTTCAATGTTATAACACAACTGTGTTATTACATAATGTCCATACCGCGTAAAATGGAGTAAGAATAGTACTAACTAGTCTCTTTCTATTAGCGTCGTAACAGCTGGCCAAGTATTGCTACATTTTTGCTAAAACGTACATCAAATGTATCTTATATACATATATTAATCAGTCTCCAAAAAATGCTACGTATGTATATATATCTGAACTTGTATGTAGCATTAGAACTACCCAATATATTTAGTTACTAAAGTTGGATAACGTTGTTAATAGTTTCGTTAAACAGCAACAACATTTTTATTGGTATGTGGCTACAGCACCATTCTTTTTATTCTAAGCATCATTAAATCTTTCTTTCATCTGTGCCGTGTATGGTATTCTGGGCCTTCCAAAATGCAGACTAAAGCGACTTCGGCGGGGCGGGTGCGATATGTGATAATTATTTTATTCTTTGACTTGAGTCTACTGATGTGAGATTTCCTCACTTAACGAAATACTGTCAGTATTACGTTTGCGTAGAAACGGGGCAGTACTGCATTCGTAACGGTTGAAACTGACAGCTGACAGTTTACTCATATCGTACCTACCGCCTGCGCATCGATAAATCAGGAAGGCGCCTAATTGATAATGCTGCAACGTCAGAGGACCTAGACTTCTTAATATTGTTGATGATGATCTAGTATTCCTAGATTAGGGATAGGCAGTTAATATCAGTGACACTTTCTAGCAATTGCATGTTTAAAGATGGAGAATACACCCACTTCAATCAGCCATGGGAAGAAAGAAGGTGGTGTTAATCCAACCCGGCACCACACGGGTCTGAACTGATAAATCACGTAGGTATTTGGTACAGTGACGAACAAGATCACTTCCAGTCATACGGAACTATCTCTTTACAAAAGAATGAAAAGTGAATTAAATGTTATGAATTAGAAGATTTTGTTACTTAGAATGGTAATACGTGGAAGAGACGAGAAGAAACGCGATACAGTATTGATGTTAGCGCCTATCGCTGGTGTCGCGATGCAGACAGACTACTTACACAAGACCACGGACGTCTATCTGCCGCGTTTTCGCAAGTAATACATACAGTAGGACCTACAGACGTATTCTACTTGCGTATCAGTGCTCGAGGCAGCGTCGAACGACGTCACCCCCGGCCGTTGAGAGCGCTACAGCGAAACAGATATATTACTGCGCGACCACTCCTCGTCCCTAGGCTCCTGCCGGCGTCTGTTACTTAATAACTTGTACTTTCATGTATGATTGTAGGTACTCTCAGCATCACTGTTAATTGAACATTTGTGAGCCTTATTGCATCCAGATAAGGTCTGATAAGGTCTACCAATGGTCAGTTTTTAACTAAGACGCTGATAGTAGCTATACCTGCATAAACTCACTGCGTGCAACAGCTCTTATTCGTTCAGAAAATAAGCCTATTATGGTTGTAGCGAACGGAACTGTATTATATCTACGCAAGTAAAGATAAAGCTAATTGGGGCGAGTGGTTGGAAAAACTGCTGTCTTGCTTCTCAATGTGGACACAAGACACAATTATTGTATAATTATCAGTATTTCAACTTAATATAAACACTGAAGCTCGGTCAGGTCCTCTTGCCACTACGGTTAAACTCTTGTCTTGCATACCTCCGAGGTACAAAAACACCCAAACGTGGTTGACACCGCCGGACTCTAACACTATCGTTCGCATGTAGTCGCGCGGCTTACTTGTCACTGTCAGTGTCATACAAAATGTGTAATTTTTACTAGACAAAAGAGCCAGATAAGTAAGGTGCCTTCAAAGTGTAAATATTATAATTATGAGACTTGTTATAAAGCTCGGGGTAGACCTCCACTCAAATTTAAAAAAAAACGTACCTATATGGAACTCTGATACAAAGGTTCCGGTTCTTTGCCCTTGAGTCTATGTCTGTAAATAATAAGTAGCTATATGCAAAAAAATAATATATTTAATAATAAAAAAAAGATTATTCTATATCGTAGAAGAAAAACATCAATTGTGTTACTTGATTTTATTACCACAGGTAGAAAACCGTCAAGTAAGTTTTTTTAGTTTTATTACCACAAGTGGAAAACATAGCACGTAGAACCGATGGCCGTTGGGGCGGAAAGGTTCTCGAGTGACGACCACGTACCGGAAGGCGTAGCGAGGGCAGGCCCCCCACACGGTGGACTGATGACCTAGTAAGGGTCGCGGGTGTCCGCTGGATGCGGGTGGCGCAGGACCGGTCATTGTGGAAGTCTTTGGGGGAGGCCTATGTCCAGCAGTGGACGTCATTCGGCTGATATGATTATGATGATGAAGTGGAAAACTGGCAAGTACGTCATTTAGTTTTATCATAAACTTCAATCATCCTGGGCCATTTTGCTATCATCAATTTCACTCAAATTGTCTGATAGAGTATTGCGCTCACACTCATGAGCTCATGACTTTAAGAGTAAGGCGCCTTCCGGACTTGGTAGGGCGGGAGCGATCTGTGATAGATATTTTGTCCTTTGATATGAGTTGACTGATGTTAGATTTTCTCTCTTGACGAAATTCTGTCAGTATTACTTTTGCGCAGTAGTAATAGTGTGCGCAGAAGAAGCAGCACTGCATTCATCAACAGTTTTCTCATATCGTACCGCCTCCGCATCGACGAATCAGGAAGGTGCTTAAGGTAAAGACTAACCCCCTTATTCATAAACGTCCATCAAGTCTATATTAGTTAACAAGCCGCTAACGTTGGTTTGTCCTTATCTGTCACTTTGACATTTACGTTTGTGAGAAAGGGACCAACAAATTTTAGTTAACAGATGTTTGTTAAGTTTTATAAATAAGGGGGTAAGCCGATCATGTCATTTCAAGAAATCAGTAATCCTTTTTGTAATTGGCTCCCTATATTTCTTCAAATTCCCTTAAAACGTAGTTATGGCACAGAAGAATTAAAAGTACTTACGTACAGAAGGTTCACTATCGAACGAAACCGATTTTTGACAGCTAGAAAATTGATCCCGCTCTACCGCATAGCACGTGCTCTATTGTCTGGTTAGGGTTGTCTCGTTTGCACGTCAAGGCCATCACCAAGTAACGTCTTTATTATATAATCTAGTTTGAACAATGCTGTTACCATCCGGCGGTGTCAGCATTGTTTTTGTGAATTTATAAATGCAGAGATTATCAGAAGTAGCAATGTGTGATAGCAGAAGTAGCAAGAGGAGTTAAATTGCTCGTAGATAACCGGTGTGATTATCCGCGTGGAGCCCAGGTCTGAACACGCCCGAAAACAAACATATGTTGTACAACACAGTAAACTTTCACGGCAAATCTTTTATTGAATAGGTGATGCGCATTTAGCGTCGAAATAATTACATTCTTCGAAGTGTCAAAGTACTGTTCATATAACCGTGAGCAAGCCTTTCATTGATTGCACTAAGTCTTTGAGTTCGTTAGCTAGTCGGTGCAAAGTGCAGGGGGTAATTTGAAAAGCTTTTTGGGATGTATGAGAGGCAAGCAACGCGTAAACGCCTTTTGATCGCTACTGGCGTGAATTCTGTGACTTTCGCAATATAACTTACTTCTCATTTAAGGTCTCGTTCACGCACGGTACAAAAGCGTAACACGCGTCTGAAAGAATGTAAGGAAATATTATGCGTTTGACAAGCACGCGTAATGTAAAGTGAAGTATGTCAATTATCAGTTGTGCGTAATCTTATAAGCCTTGTAGTCTTTCGCTAATAGCTATTCAATGTGTAGTTTAAACCCCGTTTTTGGTGACTTATAATATCAGGAAGGTCGCGATTTTCCAAAAGTGTAAACAAAAGTTCACGTCAGAAGCTCCAAATCTGTTCCGATTTGTTGTCTGCCCAATATTTTGCCAGTTTGAGTTGCCAAACAATAACAAAGTTGTAAAAAAAAAAAATGGTTAGTTGGATCTATATTTAAAGTTAAGGGCTATAAAGTATAATTTTTGGTGTGACTCATAAACTATAATACGTATAAAAACATAACTTTCATACGTGCATATGCCGTAACTATTTAATTGACCACATGACGAACTGACTTAGTGGGAAAAAATTGTGAACATATTCAAATGAATATAGAATCCCGTCTCATGTTACTATTTGGTTCATAATGTGCATAAGAATATTGATTACACAATGCCTATTGTTTTATATGTATAAGAAATAATATTTGGCATTTTATGTAACAACACACCCGGCTAAAAGCCTTTCCCGATCAGACAATCCTCATACAGTAACCCGCGATCGACTTGGAAGACATCCAAACCTATTTATGGACTTTTCGGTGACTTGCTAACAGAAGTCTTCTGGCATTCCAAATAGTTCGCAACTCGGTGACAGTAAGAAACGCCCCAGACTGGAGAGGGTTTGAGTGTACCTATCACTTCAGCTAGTATAAACTTGGAAGTTTTCTATTCATATTTATGAGGGATGACATTGACTTATTTGCTCAGTCAAGGTTATAAAAACTTTTCTCTACGGATACAATGAAGTTACGCATATTTAAATTACTTTCATTCATGATGGGTAAATATAATATTTTCATTGTCATTATTATAACTTGAGAACTAAATCAACTCTTTGCTTGATATAGTTCTTATATATACTCTACCGCGACATATTCCATTCTGTAGGCTAAATTATCGACCTCCTATATAATTTTGCACTCCTATTTCTCATCAAGGAACAGAGAAGGATAATTCTTTCCGGGGTTTTACAATTCTCCATTCCAAATGTTGCCTAATCATTTCAGCAGTTTTATTAAAAATGATAAGATTTCAAGCATTAACCGGTTAACCTATATACAGAGCAAAGTACCTTTCACTTTAACAATATTTGTACGAATGGATTGTACCTAATACATGTGACTTTCGGCAAATACAGTCGCAAAAGAATTAGCCTTTGATCAAGATTCTTGTTTGAACGTGACTCGATTCAAAGTAGGCGATGATGAGAATGAGAAGATTGAGTACAACACTCGACTATCGGCCCCATTCAAGATGCCTCAACGATAATTCGTGATATCGCCGAGAGAGGGAAAGAGATCATTTATTTGTGAAACGTAGGTATAAAATACGAGTCGTATTTAATTGCTATATACACTAATTATATGTATCAATATGCTCCGTCAATAATGGCGTACAAGTATAAAATAAAAATATTTCATTGACAGCTATTATTTGTCGAAGCTAGCGTTCATCCAAAATATCGCTTTTATTATAATACCGTTTTAAGATTAGCAGAGAAGTACCGTAAAATGGGGTGAGTAGGGACAAAACTAATATTCAAACCTCGATAACATTTTATTTTTACATATGCAAACTGAATGGTGTATATAAATAAAATATTAAATAAATAAATATTGGGGGACAATTTAAATATTTTTCGACAACATATTTGGCTCATGTCCGAACCTAAAAATACTTTTTTGTCTCAAATTTTACAACGTTCCGTTCCGGTCAACGATAATAGAATTATGACCGAACAAACATTTAGGTATACAATCAAACATACAAAGCAGGATTGTTTCAGTAGACTTTTGAAAACATCATTCGCGTCACTCGCTTCGAATGTTTAATTATTAGTTAGTAAAGAACGTAATGGGCAAATGAAGCGGATACATGTGGTAAATTGCATCAAATCTCTCAAATGTTGTAATATTGACGATACCATCCTTCCTCCGAAAGCCCTTATAGTCACAACAATTAGTTCCCGGATCACACATGTAACTTATTTGTAAAGGGTTTTGGACGGGTGGATTGAGAGGACGGTAAGTTGGTTGTTGGAGAAAATTACCAATACGAGTATGTGTGCTTACTAACCTACTCCTTGCCATAAGAATATTATCAATATGACTAGGTAATACTGTTCAAAAAAGTTATCTATTATTACAAAATGTATCATCACAGAGGATAAAATGGAAAACTGACAACCGTACTTGTCTTCTCTCGCAGATCTCACGGTTCGAAAATAAATTCCATACGATTATTAATATAATTACCACAGAGGATATTATCGTTTACCTTAAAACGAGCAATATTTGTATTTTTTAAATTGTAATTGAGTTCTCAAAAACGGCTCCAATGATTTACGATATCTAAGATACGAACAAAAATAAAACGATGAAATTTACGAGATCCATACGGGGTAAACAGATCTAGCTTCTCATTCACAGAAAAACTCGTTTTCTCTGATAAAAAACACATAAAATACGCCGAGCAAAGCTCGGTCGGCCAGCTAGTACGGAACAAAAGCCCAAGTCTAAACTTAAATCATATTTAAAGCTTCTATAATCTTTAGTCGGCTACCATTACCGACACCTGAATTCAAATTAAATAGATTCAAGGCAAATTGTATTAAAAAGGTGATTTAATTCAATTTTCGTCGGGCGCAAAGGCTGGAAGTATCCTAAGATCTTCCAATAAAATTGAAAGGCTTACCAACTCAAGCCTGAAACTTATAGCTAGATTACCATAACTTAGTTTTGTAACTGATGCAAATCGGTGCAAAAATTCCTAGTGCAGTGCTAGAGCCAGACTCACGGAAGTGATGTTTAATCTTTTAAAAGGCAATAAATCTTACGGATAAAATCACGATGCTTCCTCTTTCCTTATGAAAAGATCTAGTTGAGCGTAACTTGTGACTGGTAGTCACAAGAATTATCATTTATGGAGTATGAAGTTATTATTTATCTAACCGCGATAGGATTGGAATTAGAAGTGCCATTTTTTCCAAAGTTCAAAGTCCTTTATTTGTAATAATATTCATACACCATAAAAGTGTGTATGAATTGACATGTGTTCCATTCCCAAAATAATTGCGGTCTTATAATGCTCTATACTGGGCTGTAATTCGATTCGTTAGCCTATTATATATAGAGGAATATCCCCACTTTTTCACTATTCTCATATTATTTATTATTATAAAAAGATACAATTTTACAATTGGTGTAAGTCCCACAAAACGGTTTACACAGTTTGACTGTGGGATCTGAGTCTCTTCGCTGACTACTATTACTACACATATATAATTAATATAATATAGCATCTATTACAACTTATTACTATTTGCATATAGTTTAGACTCTATTCTGTACTATGCTATTTAAAAAATAACTAAATAATTTTCTTTTAAATGCTGCATAGCTTGTGTTTGCTGTCGTTTTTTGTCGTTATGAGGCAGTATTATATCTGATACTCATTTTTATGTTCCTTTTATTTCATTTTATATTATGAGGTAGCAAAAAAGTGGCATGCTAAATATCACTGATAGAATATCGACTTTAACAGTGGGCACACCGCTATACCATACACAGGTCGTGCTATGTTTTGTATATTTTACAGAAATGAAATAATTGTTTGTTTACTTTTTTGAGACATACCCAAAAGTTACAAGTTCTTATAAACGTTAATAGCTTATATATTTGAACACAATGTGTCAAATGCATTCTATTCCGACGAACCTCTTTTTATGGAGAGCAGATCGGTTGATATTCGTGTTTGTTTTACCGTATCGACTCGTGTAAATTGAAAAGAGATCCGTTTGTTTGCTGTTGTGTATCAGTACATTTGCTCCGGAAATAACTTGCTCGGGGTCGCTATGTTAGCAGATTCAATATCAAAGGTTTGCGCTATGATGGATGCGTCGGTCGACTTTGTTTTTTGTTTGCACGTGCTCACATGTTTTTTCGATCTAAAAACTATTCGTATTTTTTGTGCCTATGACTTGGGAGCGTTCGTGGCCCAGCGGCGCCCGCGTACCGAGTGCGGTATGCGAGGTTAAACAATGTCGGGCGAGGTCAGTCCTTGGATGGGTAACCGCTTCGAGTGGTTACTAACTGAGCGCTCCCATGCTTTGGAAGGCACGTTAAGCCGTTGATCTCGGTTGCTGTCTATGATAGCAGTCATTAAGCCAAGTTAGAGGCCTCCGAGCGGCCTGAGAACCACTAACAGTCAAGTTGCCCACTCACTTGACAAGCTTAATCCAGTAAGGTCTAGTTTCCCCCTCGGGTTGGAAGGTCAGATGGCAGTCGCTTCCGGAAAAACTAGTGCCTACGCCAATTCTTGGGATTAGGTAGTGGACCCCAGGTATCCTTCAGGATGCAACTGTACTGGGAATAACGCTAGGAGGATGATGACCTTACATCGAAAACCATTTGTAAGTCAACAATAACGTATAAGCGCTATTACAATGTAGGTATTGAGAATTGCGTTCTTATTTCATCCATTCGCTAAAAGAATTTAAGCCTCCATTAGAAACACACGAGTAACATTTCAGAATTTTATGTTATAACGAATTTTTCCAATAAAACTGTGCGGTATCGGTTTCTCGGAGCATTTTATGATTTATTGCTTTCGTTTCAAACTTCCCACGGTGACGGATGCCATGGCGCCCCAGAGCGCTCCCAAAAGGTCGTAATCGCCATTAAAAATATATTAATTTCACCATTTCTAATTTATCATCCTAACACCTAATGACTTATGGCTAACGAGGAAATATTTCCTACGACCGGCGTGTTATGACGTTGCACGTCTGGGGTGAAGTACTATGTCTTCACGTGAAATTTTGTTGCTTGCACGCCAAGAAATTTATTACCCCTCCATATTTTATGTAGTGAGCCGCCTTGACAGCAGGTGAAACTTGTATTCTCATTTAAAAGCTTTATGCTGGGATTAGAGATATGCAAAGAAGGATAAACTTGAAGCACGTTCGAAATATTAAATAATATTCGTTGTAATTTTTAGGGAGATATAAGCTCCAATGGAGAGAAATAAACAATTTGGCAGCCTCGGGGGTCTAAATTGGTATTGAGAAGTATGTAATACCTAAGTAGCCCTGTAATATTATCTTAACGCCTTTTGAATATGCAATTATCCTTAGAACGGTTAAATACTTAAAGTCGATATACTGTAGCTTTGTGAAACAATTTAGATAACCATTTACCACAATATCATCTCAGGGTCTTTTTCATTTACCAGAACAAAAATAGCTTAACACTGCACTGCGCGCGAGGATATACCTACGTATTACTTTTTAAGAGCTCTAGTTAGGAAGAGACGGATAGTGTAGCTCGCGCGAAATAGTTCTCGTGGTTATGTGCTATCGGATGGATATTTTAATTATCAATCTTATTTATGCAAATAAACTTATTCATCATCAATTCATTATAATCCTAGCGTTATCCTAGTGCAAAAAGTTGCATCCTGAAGGATGCTCGGGGTCCGCTGCCTAACACCAAGAATTGGCGTAGGCACTAGTTTTTACTTAAGCGACGGCCATCTGACTTTCCAACCCAAGGGGAAAACTAGACCTTATTGGAATAAGGTTTGTGAAGTGAGTGGCCAACTTAACTGTTAGAAGTTCTCAAGCCGCCCGAAGGCCTCTTAACGACTGCTGGTATAGACAGCAGCCGGGATCAACGGCTTAACGTGTCTTCCAAAGCACGGAGTTTTCCACGGGAGAGCTCAGTTGGTAAGCACTCAAAGCGGTCACCCATCTAAGAGTTGGCCTCGACCGACGTTGCTTAACCTCGCATATCGCACGCGGTATGCGGGCGCCGCTGGGCCACGAGCGCGCTAAAAGGCTCATTCATAGTCATATCAACTGATAAACGATCTAATACATTATGAGCCAGTAGTTGAAAAATATGTTCATAAATTGTAATATTTATTAGAATTTAGATTAATATTATTTAGCTACTGCAACTACATAACTTCAGAAAGTTAAAGAAAAAATAAAATTAACTTTCTACTTATACAGGGCGTTCGGCATATGGACCGTCAATTTTTTTTGAGTATTGGTTGGGTCATTTGCTACCTTTGCACCCTTGGACCCTGCGTCCTAAGAGTCACGATCATGGAGGTACGATTTTTTATTTTTTTTCCTAAATTAACCAAAATCTGACATTCGAAGCCCCATAACTTTTATCGTATGCTTTTTAATGCATAATTTATTCAATTGTCTTCAAATCATTATCCTCCTAGCGTTATTCCCAGTACAGTTGCATCCTGTAGGGTGCCTGGGGTCCGCTACCTATTCCCAAGGATTGGGTAGGTACTACTTTTTACGGAAGCAACTGCCATCTGCCCTACCAACCCGAGGGGGAAACTAGACCTTATTGGGATTAAGCTTGTCAAGTGAGTGGCCAACTTGACTGTTAGAAGTTCTCAAGCTACCCGGAGGCCTCTAACTTGGCTTAACGACTGCTATCATAGACAGCAACCGAGATCAACGACTTAACGTGCCTTCCAAAGCACGGGAGCGCTCAGTTATTAACCACTCAAAGCGGTCGCCCATCCAAGGACTGACCTTTTTTTTTTTTCAGGGTGGGAAAATGCGTTACGCATACCACCCGGGCGCAGGGGGTGACCCGAGTGGTTATGTGGGACTCCCGTACAGGCTAATGAGACCCACGGTGTACCCACTAAAAACCCCCCCCATTCGCCGCCTCGCCGCCATGTGGCGAGATCACGGGAATGCTTGCGCACACATCCGCGACCCCGCCGGCAGCAGCCGCTCCCAAGCGGCTCCCTCGTAGATGCCCGGAGGCCCTCTACGTTAGGCACGCCAGATGTTTCGGCGTGCCTTCCTCCTCGACCTCCATATTTTACAGTAGCGGACCCCCCTGAGTCCGCTACAAGGAGGTCATGGGTACCGGAAAAACTTCCGGCGCCCGGTGGCGGATTAGGTCTGTAGCTCCGCCACGAACCACACCTTGGCCGCAGAGGATAGGGAAAGCGGCGCACCGTAATACCGGCATTCCTCTTCCTCTGCGGTCCCACCAACGCCGTTACTGCGGAACGGCCCCGCCACGTTCGCAGGGGGTAGGGAGAGTGGCGCACCGTAATACCATCACGCCTCTCCCCCTGCGATCCCACCTCGGCCACAGAAGATAGGATGAACCCTTCTTCTGCGGTCCCACCATAACGCATCCTCAACGGGCTAAGTAAGCCCGTTGGGAGCGCCCTCCTCGGGCCAGCCGGCAGCCCAAACAGGCCGGCCCTGGGTGCCTCTTAGCTTCACCGTGGATGACCAGTCCACGGTTACTAAGCCCCCGACAAGGCGGGCACCCTCAAGGGGGATCCAAGGACTGACCTCGCCCGACATTGCTTAACCTCGAATACCGCACGCGGTACGCCGGCGCCGCTGGGCCACGAACGCTTTGTCTTCAAATAATACCACAAAATGTTCATGAACCTTTTTATAAAAACAAACGTCTCCACTTCTAATATTCAATTTAAAAAAACCGGCCAAGAGCGTGTCGGGCCACGCTCAGTGTAGGGTTCCGTAGTTTTCCGTCCGTCACATTTTATTTTTTTGAAAAAATTACAAAAACTATTCAACCTATCAAGTTCAAAATAATTTTCCTACAAAGTTTTTATAAAGTTCTACTTTTGAGATTTTTTTCATATTTTTAAAACTTATGGTTCAAAAGTTAGAGGGGGGGGGGACACATTTTTTTTTACTTCTGGAGCGATTATTTCCGAAAATATTAACATTATCAAAAAATGATTTTAGTAAACCCCTACTTATTTTTAAATACCTATCTAACAATATATCACACGTTAGGGTTAAAATGAAAAAAAAAACACTCCCCACTTTACGTATAGGGGAGGTACCCTAATAAAATATTTTTTTCCACTTTTTATTTTACCACTTTGTCGGCGTAATTGATATACATATTAGTACCAAATATCAGCTTTCTAGTACTAACGGTCACTGAGATTATCCGCGGACGGACGGACAGACGGACGGACAGACATGGCGAAACTATAAGGGTTCCTAGTTGACTACGGAACCCTAAAAAGTAAAAGCTATTGAGCTTTATTTTAATTCAAAAACATCTTTGATTTATGTTATAACGTTTCGAATGGTATGCTACACAGTATCAATAAATTAAAAATAAATATCTCCAATTAAGGCTTAAGTCAGAAGGATGAAGAAAGTCGTACTTATCTTTGCTCACGTGGCTATGACATCGCTCAAGCCGCTTCAAGTAAAAAAGGCAAAATCCTACCTCCATGACCGTGACTCTTAGGATCCAGGGTCCAAGAGGTAGCAAATGACCCAACCAATACTCAGAAAAAAATTGACGGTCCATATGCCGAACGCCCTGTATAAGTAGTTAATTAATTTTATTTTTTCGTTAACTTTCTGAAGTTATGTAGTTGCAGTAGCTAATTAATATTAATCTAAATATATCCAAGGGTGAAAAGGTAGCAAATGAGCCTATCAGCACCTCGAAACATCTTGCGGTCCATGTGCCGAACACCTTGTATACAAAAAACAAACACTGATGCATCCAAAAGTTCTGCCGGTCAGTGTTTTTAATATCGGTTGATTGGGTTTTTTCAGGTGGTCGTATATCCACGGCTATTTCAACTAAAATGATAGTCAGATTGTATACACGATTACAGTATTGTAGCACTGTTTTACCAACACATGCATTGCTTAAAAGCTCACGACTTGACAAAGTTCTACAAAATATTAGTGATTCAACATTATATCTCGCAACGCGCCGTAATACTTTTATAAAGTATGGAAAACCTTTAAGTGATACTTTTTCCAGTAGACCTTTATTAGCCTTGCCGTAACCTATAAATCGATGTGTGTGTGCCTACTTATTTGAATAAAGGATAAAAACAAAGACTATATAATCTTTTTTTTTATTTGTGTTAATTTTCATTTTCTAACTTGCGTGCAACTATTCTCACAAAACACATAATGAAAATATTCCGCCTACAGCAACTAATACCTAGGTATGTTATATAACAGACTGTAACTTTGAAGTTTCATAACATATCGTCACATTAAATAACAATGTTATCCAAGCACATATACGG
Organism: Notocelia uddmanniana; assembly: GCA_905163555.1. Lineage (NCBI taxonomy): Eukaryota > Metazoa > Arthropoda > Insecta > Lepidoptera > Tortricidae > Notocelia > Notocelia uddmanniana. Next base: position 11,767,052 of record LR991059.1, on the reverse strand, counting down.
GAATGCAAAGAACGAACGGTGCAAGTTTGCGACTCTTAAACCGTTTAAGAGCTGAGCTTCATTATCAAACACTCGACTCACTCGTCAGGGTTAAAGGCATCCAGCACACCATCATTCGCATGCGTAAACCGTCCTACCCTATCAGTAACTTTCAGTACCCTACCAGAGTCCAGGGAGGGAAGACGTCCCGTTGACCTCACATCCCACTTACGTGCGCGAACCGTATTACTGAAAATGATTAAATAACTTTCAAGGATGTTAAATCAGTGATTGTTGTAAAAAGTGACAAGTTTAGCTATAGTGACGTGGCTTATACTATGTTTGTGGTATTTCTAGACAGTAGGTCGGTATTCAAATGAAGAAAGTCAAGTAAACCGTAAAAAGTCAGAGTCTTAGATAAACAGCCTGCCCATGAATAAATGAAACGATGAAGGTTTGAGAGCAAGATTAGCTCCAATTCATTTTATATGGAAAACTAATTTGCAATCCTGCATAAAATTGTAATAAAATGCACGGCCGCTCATTGCGGATTCTGATTCGATGTCCGGTTTTACGCTGGGTCAAGAACATACTTAACGGTTTCAAATGCCAAAATCTTATTGCTGTGGCTTGGTATTCGATGGTTTAATACATCCTTTGAATTTATGAAACATAAAAAAATCAATTGTGTATAACGCAGCTTAAACGGGCGCAGACAAATTGAGTTAACTTGGCGAATTTTCGCAATTTGCCATTTGCGGGTGAGTGAGTGTTTGCGCGACTGATGCTGATGCGTACGATAAATCCTTTCGGCAAGCATATTGACAATATGAGCCGTCATCATTTCATCATTTTGGATTGGGTTAAATACTGAAGCGATTCTGAAAGTGTTCCAATTTACAAATTATGAGGCGGTATATTATTTTGAACGGTAATGTTTAGATTGCGTCAAGAGTAGGTACCTAAATAATGGCACTTAATAAGATGTGTTAGATCCTCTTCATCTCACATACCACCGCGGGTACTATAATAGGTTTAATGACCTAACCCCTATTGTTTCCAACCAACTCAGCCCTTCAAACAATCAGCCTACTTCACTAATTGCGGACTTAACTAATTACGCGCTAAACTTTTGCGTTGTAATTGTTTTCTACCACATCAAGGAGTAAAACACTGCGCGTGTTTTCAAAATTTCTGCTACGATCAATTATCGCGAACAAGATTGATGACCGAAAAGTATTTTTTATGAGCATGCATATTGTTTGCATGTACTTTTGATCGTAAAGGGGCTCTTCGTCCCTACTTAACATGATTCACGATAAAAGGGGGTAATCAGGGTTGCGAGTGGTCCATGTGGCGACGACCGCAGCATTTGCCTATTTCCCCAGGAAAGGTGACGTAGATGAGCCAAAGACAGCAAAGCACGAAGGACTGGGGTGTTGGAGTGTGTTCTGTGTGAGATCCTATAGAGCCCTTCGCATAAGAGCGTAGATGGCGATCACCGCGGAGTTTTTAGTGGATAGAAATACCACATAATCTAGTCATCCCTCGATGTGCCCAACCTTGGTTCACTCGCAAAAAAGGTGTTCACTAATTCAACTCAATGATGAAAGTGAAAATTAGTATTTTTTTATTAAATCCACTAATGTGCGATTTTCAATGGACAGATGAATTTTTCGATGAATAAAAACATCGTGAGTATCTAATCCCAATAAGGCCTACTTTTTCCTATGGGTGGAATGTCAAATGACCGCCGCTTTTGTAAAACTGTGTATAGCCTACCTTAAATCTTCTAATCTACCTAATTACTGAATACAGTAATATTTCAGTGCAAGTCAAATCAGCAACTTTTTACGAAACGTCAAAAACGCTCGGTTAGAATGAAGTTTATAGGGAAACGTGCCTAATGACGTCACAGCTATGGTCAAACTGCGGCCTTTTTACATGTTAATGCATTTAAAAATCTTTAAAATTGCATAAATAAGCTGTAATTTGTTTTTGGTAAGGTAATAAATGTTGTAAAATACCCTATTATATGTAGTATATATATCAACCACATATATTTTTTTCGTAATACTTTTACTCTCCGTAAATAATATCTACGAGTACGAGTACAACCTTTTTGTTTTTTGTTATGGTCTTATGGTATTAATAGCAAAGTAAACAATACTTACTCGTCAAATTTGTTGCTTTACTCTGGACACAGTCATGTCATTTTGGGACGAGATTGAGGATATTGGTTTTGTAAGTTTTCTATTCGCATAGACAGTGTGTCACAGTCCAGGAAAGGCGTGGCACATGGTTTTAATATTTCACTCGTAATTTCAAATTAGCCGCTCGCGCTATGTCCATTGAATATGCACAAACGTTTGCATTAACGCGAAATAACTGTATTATTTCGAGTAGCGACAATTTTTCCCGCATTTTGGATTTAAATAAGAAGCATGTTCACATTGACACTCGTCAAATGGATGTTCTTGTTTTTACCGGTTATAAACGGTAACAAAAAAAAATTGCAATCGAATAGCTTCAAAATTTAATGTGACATGGCCTAATTTTGCGACACAGTCTCTTCGGGGGACATGTCTTAATTGATGTTGAATTGCGAAATGTCACTGCTAGCTGGACGTCTATATCCTGCGCGTGTCCCGTTTTATTTACATGAATGGAATATGGCCAATGGCTCCTCATTTAAAGCGTTTAATTTCCTTTTTAAAATTTAGGTTTGAAGGTCAGACAACAGTTCTTCACATCTCTCACATCATTAAGGCAGAATATCGCTCGACAAAGACGTCGGTGAACCGTTAGATAACATTTTAATAAGTCCGTGCATCAATATCTTCCGCCTGCATCAATAGGTACACTATTGTACAGCTAATAACTTGAAAAAGGGTTAAGAGATAATCTGGACCATTTTATATGTAAACTACACAGAACGGTTTTCACAGAACGAGTACGCTTGGGCCGAGTGTACTCTGATGCCGACAGTACGCGGACGTGGACCTATTGTTACTCGGTACGAGTCTACCCGATCCAAGCTCCTTCTTATGCTGCGTGAGCGGCATGTCGCTTATGCGTTAACGCGATTTTGTATAAAAGCCTCCCTCCCATTCATCATCATTATATCAGCCGAAAGACGTCCACTGCTGGCCAAAGACCTCCCATAATTAAGGATCTCCACAGTGACCGGTCTTACACTGCCTACATTCAACGGCTTCCCGCGGTCTTGACCAGATCACCAGTCCACCTTGCCAGGGACCTTCCCACACTGCGTCTTCCTTGGCGTGGTCGCCAGTCACGAAACGTTGTACCGCAACGGCCATCGGCTCACTGCCATTTGAGTTTTCCAACTCGCTGAGCTATGTATGTCGACGACCCTGGTTCTCATATGAACCTATAATCTGGTATAACGGTCGCTTACGGTATAGTTTCAGAGGAACTTCCTCCCTCGGACGCTAAGGTTGTGAAATGGGCTCCGATGCCGAGGTTTTCCCGAGGAACTACAGTATGGGATTCTTCAAGAAAGGAGTGTATTGAACTTTTAAAGGGTCGGCAACGCGCATGTAATGCCTCTGGAGTAGCAGGCGTCCATAGGCTGCGGTGACCGCTTACCATCAGGTGGGCCGTAAGCTTGTTTGCCACCGACGTGGAATAAAAAAAATCTTACTAGGCATGAACTCGTGACATCGCGTAGCGATAATTCCAGCAAAATTTTAAGAGCCAACGCTTTAATCAGCGACCAGCCGCTTTAAAGCTTTGATCAGCGACCAACGTCTAATGCTTTAAATAATTTGGGCGCAGCGGAAGTAATATAATGTAATGTAAACATTATGTGGTTACTTATCGCGTTAAAAACACAAAGATTTATTCGAAAAACGTGCTTAAATTTCAGGATAAGGGGATAAGTGTACCGTTTTATTTGAATCCTGACAGAGAGGCAATAATTGGATTGTTAGCGTGTTTCAGCTTGGTATGAATTTCACCAAAATGGCCGTAAGGATTTAATTACTCTGCACAATAACAATCCGCATATTGCCACAAGAATTACACATTGAAAAGTATTGGCAGTTTAACCGTCTGGAGAGTGTAGTGCTGTAATATTTTGAATACTAATTTGAAATATGTTTGTGATATTAATTTCTCCGGGAAACTCATCCCAGATAGAACCATGTGAGCAATTAAGCTTTGCTGTTTGCTGCAGTTTGACGAGTAATAGGGGTAACGATAAGGGCCGACCCAGTACGAGCTCGTACCGGCCGTACCGCTCTTCAAATCTATGTAAATAGGTACTGCTGGTATCCGTACATACGCCATCATATTTATCGAAGCGTCCTAGGTGCTCATCTTTACACGATTTTTTTCGAATAGTTAAGAGTTATGTTCAGATATTTTTGAGCAACCTGAAGAGTACAGATCAGTTCGATACCTACTAGTTCTTTTGCTAATTTTGTTAGTATTGACTTAACTAGATGTACGAAGGCTGAATCTGAGTTTATGTTGTAACTTAGAACATTCTAAGCTCATTTCATCATCATCATTATCAGCCGATCGACGTCCACTGCTGGATATAGGCCATTAAGGGCTAAGCTTATTTAAATGAAGGTAATCGGGACTGACCCTGCTCGAGGTCCCACCCACCCTCTTAAAATTTAAATATTGTACATTGATTTTGTTATCGTAATTATACCCTAATTTAAAGGGCCAAGGTTAAATCTGAATATGTTCTATAATAATTAGGTATAAATTGTATTACAGTAACCCTTTACTTACATCTTCATATACTTAAAAGCTGCAGTGTTAAAATATTGTATTTCCTATATTTGAATTTCGGTACTTGAAAATTGGTCGTAGCTTTCGCTTTTATTAAAATTATGGATATTCAATATTCCTGTGTCCAACTGTCAGCCACAGGAAAGGAAAAATACGATCCTAATTATTCCGCATGGGCCACCTTTCCTCTTATTTCTCACATCAATAGTTTGGTTCCTGTTTCATTCACTAACACTAATTAATTTATCGATTTTCTTATCACTTTCGAGGGTATATTAATTATTGCGTTAAATAATTTCATTTTCCCTAATATTTAACATATACCCGTACCTGGCGTCACACAATTTAGTAAGGTAATATAATTAATTCTCAGCAACGTAGCGTTACTTAACGACAGATTACAAACGCGTCAACAATAATTACCGAGGCTTAGCCATAAACGACGTATGAAACTGCTCGTATATTAAATTGAAGATGCCATTTATTATCTCCCGTCTTTTCTAACAAGGCCATTCTGTGGAAGCGCTTGTTGTTTTAAATGTTGCAATAGATTACTTGAGTAGATAATTCGTTTTAGATACACATAATTTTATGTACCTTTTTATTATATTTGTTCACGACGTCAATTTTGTACGAGAAGGTTAAATTGTTATACGATTGGTAATATTGTTATAAGAACTGTACCACATTTTTATTTAGATGGTCAAACAACAATAAATCTAATAAAGGGATAAAATTTCAATATCAAACTTTAATCTTAAAAAGTCACGATTGACTACGCTGGATCCCTAAAATATGGTGACGCTAGTGACGCGTCTTATCCGTTATACGTAGATACCTACGCACCATACACTAAAGCAGCGTCAAAATCTTAAAATGTACCTGGTTCTGCATGTAATTTTGTGTCACTGAACGTGCCTTTTATCCTCGAGTTAAATTCGAAAACCACGGGCGGTTACAGTGTCTTTTCAAGTTAATAAAGACTGACAGATTATTTGATTACTTGTGCCTTCCAATTTGTGGAAATTTAAAAAAAATTTAAAGCATAAAAAGTCTATTTAGATGTAGTGCTTGCGTAACGTAATTACTGTTTTATTTTTTTATTTTAGCTCTTATGGTGAACATCTGCCTGAAATGTAGGCACGAGAATGGATTTCCATATATTTGACGCCTAGCTCCCATGCTTTCCAGGTATCCAATTCATTCATATATTTTTATTTCAGACAACTGGGATCCACTTCTTGTTAGTAAAGGCTTACTTTATGTTAGAAATTTCACAATATTATACTTAAAAATGGAGTATTAAAAACAAAAACTATCAATAATTACATAAATAAAATCAAATCCAATGTATGATAACACAGCTTCACACATCCCTTCAGGATATATTCACTCTCATGCTGTCACACTGTCGGATCACGCACAAAGAAGGGTTCCGTAGCGACACCTACTAGACCATATTTAAAAACCACAATACAATACATTGAATCAAAAAAAAGTTGCATCTTCATAGGGAACTCACGGCACTTATTCCTGCTGGTTGGACAAGACAGTTTTTCAGCGATAATTCAAAAATGATTATATCTCATAATTTACGTACCCTTTTCGCACCGTAGACGATTTAACTCTCAACTGATCATCTTAGGTAGGTATGGGTGGTACTTTATACTATTAGATCTATGTTATTAATAGATTTTTTAATGCACAACACCTAAATATTTTCAGAATTCTATTCTTCATAGTTTGGTAATTAGAGATTAGAGGGGGGGGGGCATTTTTTACGACTTTGACAGCTAATATGATAATTGTAGTGCTTATAGGCTTCCAGTAAATCGGCTGTGACATAGGACGAAGGGGTTCCGTTTTCTCCATTTTTGGCTGCGGAACTCTAAAAGTGTATCTATGCACTAACATTCCTTTCTATAAACTTTTTTCGCGTGTGCACTAAAGTCCAATGGTACATATTGATAGAGAATCGTAACATGTTCAACGCTATGTTTTATGCAAGAAACGTGGCATGGTATAGCTCGGGATACGCAAATTACTTTTACCGTGCTACCAAAGCCGTGGCTAAATTTGTTGTATCAAATAGAATTACAAACCGTCACGTAGTTTTAGCAGTAAATTCTAAACCCATAGAGTGAATTTCCTTTTCTTTATTCATCATCATCGTCCTAGCGTTATTCCCAGTACAATTGCATCCTGAAGGATGCCTGGGTTCCGCTACCTAATCCCAAGACTTGGCGTAGGCACTAGTTTTTACGGAAGCGACTGCCATCTGACCTTCCAACCCAAGGGGGAAACTAGACCTTATTAGGATTAGGCTTGTCAAGTGAGTGGGCAACTTGACTGTTAGAAGTTCTCAAGCCGCCCGATGGCCTCTAACTTGGCTTAACGACTGCTAGCTATCATAGACAGCAGCCGGGATCAACGGCTTAACGTGCCTTCCAAAGCATGGGAGCGCTCTGTTAGTAACCACTCAAAGTGGTCACCCATCCAAGGACTGACCGCGCCCGACATTGCTTAACCTCGCATACCGCACGCGGTACGCGGGCGCCGCGGGGCCACGAGCGAATTTCCTTTTCTTTATTAAACACGGAATTTAAAATTCCTCTTTCCTTTTGTTTCGTTTCTTTGGACTATTAAGGCAAACCGCTGTCTTCTGCAATTTAAAAATACGAGACACGAATCGGGAAGCTCTTACAAATTTAAAAATTGATAACACCGCGATTTTTCCTTGGCTCTTTTAGGGATCGTTATGAAGCATTTATTCAGCTATAAAACTATACTATAATATTACAAATACAAAAGTAACTATGTCTGTATGTTACCTCTTCACGCTATCTGATCTGATTGCGATGAAATTTTGTAAGCAGATAGTTTGAGATCGGGGAATGGGCATAGAATACTTTCTATCAATCACCCATTAAGAAGATGGACGTTGGTAGGGAAGAAAGACAACCAAGCAAACGCCTGAATCCATTGACTACTATACCGAATAGCTTTTCTTTCCAACGCAAAAACGGCATTTTCATTTGGGTAAATGTGGACAATACCGAGGATACTATACCGAAAACACTTTACCGAAGATATCCCGGACATCGGCTTGTACGAGATTAAATAGAATAATAGAATGGCTATAATTAAACAGCTGAAAAACAACAAGTCAACCGGTGAAGACGGAATTTCAGCCAAACTCCTAAAGGCGGGTAGTATACCGGTTCTTACAGCCTTTCAGAAGTTTTTCGTTTTACTGGAAGGGAAAACGCCAAAGGCATGGAACATAGGTGTAGTGGTGCTGTACTTCAAAAAGGGCGACAATGCTTTGCTGAATAATTACCGACCCCGAGATGGGTACCACTTTTACATTATGAACCGTCTCGCACGCACTACGCAGGCTAGATGACTTCCAGCCTCCCGAATAAACCGCCTTGCGAAGACGCTTGAATACCGTAGACCACATTCACACGCTTTGACAGGTTATAGAAGACTGAGGAGTATAACCTGCCATTCTGCTGGACTACCGCTGTATTGAAGTACTGAAGTTTTTGTACGCCACTATGTCAGTTCGACTCCAGGACCAGAACTCCAAACCTATTCCGTAACAGCGAGAAGTGATAAAAGGGGATATTATTTCTCCTTAAGTATTCCTTACTGCACTGAAGAATGTTTTCAAGACTATGGACTAGAGAAGGCTATGGATTTACATAAACGGCAAATACATCACTCATCGGTTTGCTAATGATCTAGTAGTGTTGGCGCTCTGCACGTAGAACCGATGACTGTTGGGGCAGAAAGGTGCTCGAAAGATAACCACGCACCGGAAGCCGCAGCTTGGTTAGACCCACACAAGGTGGGAGACCCTGATGAAGGTCGCGGGAGTCCGCTGGATGCGGTTAGTGTAGGACCGCTCATTGTGGCACTCTTTGGGGGAGCCCAGCATTTGACGTCCTTCGACTGATATGATAACGATTATGATGGAATATGTACAAAAACGGATGGTTAATGATACCGTCACTTAAATGAATGTTAATATTTGAGACATACTTTACGTCACACAATTGACACGACCTCATCACTTAACAACGCCGAAACGCCGCGAGCAAATGCCAGTATGATTTTATGTATAAAAGGGGTATCTTTTTTCTATGAATTCTTTTATATAAATTTAATAAAAAAACCCGGCCAAGGGCGAGTCGGCCTCACGCACCGAGGGTTCCGTACAACTAAAAAACAAATGTGATTTTACATTTTTTTTTCTACAAATCTTATAAAAATTAAAAGTAGTGGTGAAGTACGACTTTTTTTATTATTCCAGTAATGAAAGGATTGTTCGAATGGAAATTTTCGCTGAACTAGTAGCAAAACGAGCAAGTAGTATTTTTATTAGAACGCTTTATTACAGTTTATGAAATCCCATACTCATATTTAAACTACACAGCAAAACGTTTAAGCACAAAGTTAATATTTTTAAAATAATAAATGTAAACATCATTTAATCTTGAAGACACGAGCGTCCCTGTTCGCATTAATTTTAGATTTTATTGGTAACTAATAATTATATTATTTAATTATAATCCATAAGAATGTAGTGCCTAACATATAATTAAATGAGGTATATCCGCTAACTAAGCACTCTTTGCGGTCAAATGAATTGACTAATAAGTATAAAAATCGGCAATATGTTTCGTCACTAATTGAATATAATAATAATAATAAATAACAAATATATATTAGGGTTAATTTTTGACACAAATCGAACTAGTCCCACGGTAAGCTCAATAAGGCTTGTGTTATGGGTACTAGACGACGATATATTTAATAGATATATACTTAAATACATAGAAAACATCCAAGTCTCAGGAACAAATGTCTCTGCTTACCACAGAAACAAATGCCCTTACCGGGAATCGAACCCGGAACCTCTAGCTTCGGAGGCAATGGCACTACCAAACCAACTAGGCTAAACAGGCCGACAAATATATTTTATATAATTTATTTGCGCAACAGCAGCAGTAGTAGCAGTACCCGACTGTCATCGCACAAAAATACAACAAATACTACAAAATATTCAAGTCTTTTACGATATGATGTGTTATTAATTTTATGACTGGAGCGCGAGTAGGTCCAACGCTAATTGGATCCATTGAGGGCCATGAATCTCTAAAGCACTTATTAATTAGCAATCTTGTCTTATTCCACTTTGCTATACGACTTTTGTTAGGGTATGGACTACAATAATTATTAAAATAACGAATTTGACTACGTAACAGATTGTTTCAAGTTGCATCGCTTATCTCTTATTTCATTTAAAAGTAACACTCTTGTCAGTGGAGCTGTAGCCAGCAGTTCTATCCTCTGCCATTTCCTTTACTTTCTGATATGATTTATTGAATGAATATCAATTTGACTACTATTTTTGACTACATATAATTTAATTGTTTTAAGTAACAATGATGCGGGATCCTTATATTACTCGATATTTCACACTTGACCATTTTTCTAAACGATAATTTTATTTCCGCGGGGAGAAATCCTCGCTCGCTTATGACGAATTGATATTTTTAAATATAAATATAAAATAGATCACTTTTACAGGAGATATCAGAGCAAATTTTACAGGAGAGCGTAAAAACATAAATTGTATCAGACTCAAAAAATCTGCATGTTTCGGTAAAAAAATTAATATGACATGGTAGAATACTAACTAAGGTTTGTATGCACATATGAATACTATAATATTTTTATTATTAATCACGTTTTATAACGCTTACTAATTTTCCACCACGCCAAAAACCTAGTAAGTCTCAGGCGCTTGCTAGGTTTTGAAATGGGTTATGTTAGTTACTATGTTTGATCTGGTTTAGCGCTAGATTCGAAGTATAAAAATCTCCGGTAATTGTGTCAGTTTTTACGCTGGCGTCTTCATAGTCATTACTAGATCTCAAAATTTGTCGCTTACTAGCTTTTGATATAGGGCAGCTGGACTTCTTCTGTATTAGCCATTGCTGGAGCTTTCTTAAAAATGAATGGTAACTCTCGAATATTGCTAGGCAGTTTGTTGAATATTTTCAGTGACATCAGATATGGCACGAATGCAATTTTTCTGGCTCACAAAATGTTCTGTTCACTTCAGTTGAGTTTACCCACAGAAGTATGCCGTATCTGAGCACAGATGCTACATACTCATGGTATGCTGTAAGGGATGTTCTTCTATTGACTAATGTTGAAAGTTGTCGTAATACATAAGCAAAACTATTTATTTGAAAACATTTTTATCTACTTTTTTTCCACTTACGATGTCTATCTAATATTATTCCTAAAAACGTCGTGTCGTCGTCGTGTTTGTGGTTTTAGACTCGTTAGCCAGCCCGCAGGTTGACATAAAACTCAGCGGGGACTCACTTAAGCAGGTAAAGCAGTTTAAATACCTGGGCAGCACAATACCAGCCAAGTGCCACCTTGACAATGAAGTCAACTGCAGAATAGGCGCCGCTGCAGCAGCCTTCGGCAAACTTCGTTCCAAGGTGTTCCGGTCGCATGACATAAAGCTCTATACTAAGGTAGCTGTATACATGGCAGTCGTCCTGCCAAATCTTCTCTATGCGTCCGAAACGTGGAGCATATATCGCAAGTATATTCGCTCATTGGATAGTTTCCATCTCAGATGCCTTCGCGACATTATGGGGATCCACTGGTCTGACCGTGTCAGGAATACCGAAGTCCTTAGACGAGCTAATGTAGCTGTTATTGAGGCATATCTAATCAGGCGACAGCTGCGTTGGTGCGAACATGTCTCCCGCATGTCCGATGCTAGAGTGGCGAAGCGCATCTTTTACTGCGAACTGCAGAATGGCAAGAGAAAACAAGGTGGCCAATATTTGCGGTACAAGGATGTGCTGGTACGCCACATGAAAAGAACCAATATAGATCCTTCCACTTGGGAGACGTCAGCCAGTGGCCGATCAGATTGGAGGCAAACTGTGTTCAGTCGGGTGAACGATTTCGAAATTAGGCGACGCGCAGAACTTGACGCTAAGCGTGACGAGCTTAAGGCCAGACCACTTGCGGCCATACCATACAACTATGTCGGAGGGGTGCTGACTAGGGGTGCAAAAATTGGCTATATCAGTCACCTGAGAGCGCACCAGCGACGCTCTCAGCAGTAAAAAGCAGTCGCTGTGGCCGAATACGGCTAGGAGAGATGATGATGATTCCTAAAAATGTAATGTCACCTGATTCATGTATTATTTCATTCTCATATTTAATTTCGATGTCAACAATTTTCTTACGATTATAAAAAATATTTTAGTTTTTTCTAAATTGGCTTATCAATTACTTTCCTCAAATTAATTTCGATGTTGTATGCATAAAATTTTTCACAAGGTACTCCTACCGATACGTCGTCAGCAAAAAGTACGCAGGCGTATTTTGTTGCCATCGCTCAATCGTTTACATAGAAAAGAAACAGAAGGGTACCTATAACGCTTTCCTGTGGCACTCTGGTCTTGATTTCTTTGTCGGAAGATCTCGAATAAACAACAGCATTTTTATTTGTAACACTTTCTAACTCTATACATTCTATCATGTTTGTAAGGTAACTAGCTATCCAACCTAAGGCCGGTCCTCTGAGCCCATATGATTCACACTTTTGTAAAAGGCGCTCGTGTGACACAAAGTCAAACGCTTTAGTCATATCGAAAAATATAGCTACTACGGAAAAATAATTTTATCAATTTCCTCCGTGATCTTTTGGACTTGGTCAAACGCCGCTTAAGACGAGGGTTTACCTATTTCAAAGCCATTCTGGTTTGTGTGCATCTAGCCAGGGGGCAAAGATGAGGCCGACGATGAAGCGAGCTCACCCAGAAGATGCCTATTCATTCGTGTCTTAAAAAGGTCTAGGTTATATGAACTTGGAAATACAAATTACAAACGGATGTTGAACTTAGTGATTCTTACGTGCACCCTTTTAAAAATTTTAGAAAATATCGAAAGTAATGCTATTGGACGATAATTGCTTCTTCCTAACATTTTTTTTGTGCAGAGGTTTTACTAGAGCCTTTTTTAATTTGTCCGGAAAGATTCCTTGAAAAGGATAAGTTTATTAAATGGCATAAGTTTAGTGCAATTTGTTCACCGCATTGTTTCAGCACCTTTGTTGATATTTCATCATGCCCAAAAGAATTTGTCTTCTTCAATGACTTAAATAACTTTAACACCTCTTCTTCATCACATGGATATATGAAAATGGTTGACTGACAATGTTTTTGTTTTAACTTATATTTCTTGTAGTCGAAGTCATTATTTGTTAAGTTTATGAAATAGTTGTTAAATGCCTCAGCGATCCCTTTTTTACATACGACTGGATTTCCATTGTAGTTTATTTTTTCAATTGTTTTAACTGTTTTGAGGTTTTATATGTTTTGTTTTTAATAATGTCCCAGGATGCTTTGCATTTGTTCTGGGAGGTGCATAAGTATTGGTGATTCCTTTTTAGTTGAGACTGTTTAATGCATAATTTTAATATTTTTGAATATGTGTGATATCTTACTTTATTATACTTTAGTTTTGTTTTATAATAATGAAAAGGTAGTGGTCTCTTCGACACGGTCAACTTTTGTATACCTTTTGCTAAGCAATTGCATTTTCTTTCCTTTTTACATATTTTTTTATTCTTCTTACAACACGAACACACGAAAATTGGGAAACACGAATTGTAAAACAATAGAAATGTATGTTGAAATTCATGTAATGTCTGATTCATATCGGTGCATTCATATACATCAGTCAATTTTAGACCTTTGATACATTTAATATTTTGTTTGACATTTTTCCTATCATAAGTCTCGTCTATTTAAGTACAAGTACCTAGTAAATTAAAGGGAAAAAATTTAAATTTTTTATGATCCGAGCAGGGTTCCTACCTGCGACCTCTGGCATACGCGGCCAATCGCTCTAGCCTCTGAGCTATCGGAACAACCAAGTTCGTGCACAAAATCCTTCACTAGTTCCCTTCTACAACGCCTTTGGGAGGCGTACAGCGACATCTACCGTAAAAGACTTCGGCTTCTATTAACGGCATCAACGTCTAAAATTACATTGAGAAATCGTCAGTAACGATGCGCCATCCCATACTAAATCAATTTTGTATTAAGCAGTAAAGCTGCTAACAAAAATTCCAAATGAAGGGAAAAAATTGAAAAATTTAATGCTCCGAGCAGGATTCGGACCTGCGACATCTGGCATACGCGGCCAATCGCTCTAGCCTCTGAGCTATCGGAACAACCAAGCTCGTGCACGAAATCCTTCACTAGTTCCCTCCTACAACGCCTTTGGGAGGCGTACAGCGACATCTACCGTAGAAGACTTGGGCTTCTATTAACGGCATCAACGTCTCAAATTACATTGAGAAATCGTCAGTAACGATGCGCCATCCCATACTAAATTAATTTTGTATTAAGCAGTAAGGCTGCCAACGAAAATTCCAAATTAAAAAGGGAAAAAAATTAAAAATGTAATGCTCCGGGCAGGATTCGAACCTGCGACCTCTGGCATACGCAGCCAATCGCTCTAGCTTCTGAGCTATCGGAACAACCAAGCTCGTGCACGAAATCCTTCCGACTAGTGAATTTTTTTTCCCTTTAATTTGGCATTTTCGTTAGCAGTGTTACTGCTTAATACAAAATTAATTAAGTAGTAATTTAGTTTGGAAGAAGAAAATAATACTTAAATAAGCGACGCTATTTGATACTGCTACGGAATCTTAATATTGCTCGATGTTCACACTTGACCATTTTTCTTAACGTTAATTTTATTCTCGCGGGGAGGAATTCTCGCTCGTTTGTGACGAATTGATATTTTTCATAGTCTCTTACCGTAAGGATAGTCATTTATAACCTAGGGACGGCAATTTATTCTCCACATTTATCATTTTATAGGTTCTTCAAATCTTTTTCCGTGACATTGGGATTGGGTGTAATGTGAACTGAATTAATTATGATAAGTTGATCGGTATGCACCAGAAGTAGACATTTATATGCCAGGGGTCACTTTTCTCCGCAGCTGACGGTATATCTAAAAATTACTGGAGCGTCTTTAGTTTATTTACCTTAGATTTTTAATGAGGGAGAAAATAGTCAGGAAACCTGCATTTACAGGATGTTTGGTAATTTGAAATATTTTAGGCACAATATGCGTTGTACAAAGTCGTTTAGTTTCCAAGATATGCACCATTTTATTTTCAAAATTGTGTGTTTTTCATACTACCATTTAGGAAATTGTATAGATTTTTTCAATGTTCCCTTTTTCTGGCTTGTCGTAATTTTTCAACAACTGTAGGAACTAAGGAAGTTTATGAAATCAATTGAGTCGGGACTAATGACTTTTTACTGCTTGTGTTCTGTGTGATGCGAATTTTTATCCATACATTTTCATAGAAACAGAAAAAGAAATAAAAAAATCAATATCACAATCACTCCAAAATAATCCTAAGCGATTAGGTTCTTACTTCGAACTAGAAGAACTTCGAAAATAACGGGTTTTTTGTTTCGCCAAACATCCTGTATATGCCAAGAAGTACATAGGTTACTCACCCAAAGAGCAGTGGTGAGAGGGCTATGCTGGGAGTATCTCTGCGTGATCGTATCAGAAATCAGGCCATACAGAGTAGAACCATAGAAACCGATAAAGCCCTCCGAATCGCTTTTAAGTGGCAGTAGGTGGGGCACATTGCACGTAAAACCGATGGCCGTTGGGGCGGAAAGGTTCTCGAGTGGCGACCACGCGGACAAGGAGGGCTACTGGCCTAGTAAAGGTCGCAGGAGTCCGCTAGATGCGGGCGGCGCAGGATCGGTCAATGTGGCACTCTTCTGGAGGCCTATGTAAAGCAGTGGACATCCTTCGGCTGATATGATGATGATAATGATGACATAGATTTCTGATACCCCGCAATGAGCCAGCGTGGGGAATTGGGCATGCCCAATATCCCATGCCCATTCTTTGTTATTATGTTAGAGGCAGATTGTTGTTAGTCTTTACTTTAATAGGTAGATGTAGCAGATAATCTTATCATACCATTGCAGAAAACTAATCCTGTGCAGTGCATTTTGTGCCGAGTTTACAGAAGCACACAGGCAACTTCAAAGGTTTGGGTTAAATAGTCTTTACACCAAGCAGACACAACTCCATCTGAATTTGATGCGCGTTTCAAATATACCTTGCCTTGTCTGTAATTTACGTTATATACAGTAAAAGTCATAAATATATGTACGTTTACAAAGCGACAACAAATATGCACTTTTTGTCACGAATTGCGAATAAATATTTTTGATGTTGCTTGTACGTATATAAGTAAGTACGTAAGTAAACGTAAGCAAAGTTTGAGTTGGAAAAGTTAATTTTCCAGCTATATTAACTTCCACGTTTTCGCACACACATGCACATACTTATTATTACATTCGTCCAAAACATTGTGGTAGAGTGAATATGTACGTCCGTCGTCCGTGTATATAGAAGTTTCATATCTTATATATACTTACAGGTTTTACAGTTTTCCGTGTCTGATTAACCAGTTATCTTATCTATCGGCATAGTCTTTATTCCTTGACTCAGATAGAAGTTTCGATAGGTTTCGTCATCTATTTATAGAGAGAATTATTTCTGCTCTCACTTTGCCAATCCTAGTTTTTCTTCGAATGTCAGGTCAATGTCATGTTTTCTTTCATCAATAGTATTTTATGTCTTCTATTAAGCTCAATAATATGTACTTAATTATATTTTTCATACATTTTTCATTGTACAAAAGTGTTCTGCGAAACCCTTTTCCAAAATAAATAAGACGAACCAATCATCTTCACATGATAAGTAAGGCAGTCCGACCCCGAATTATTTAAAAATGTATCAATTTATATTTGTAAGAACATGTTTTTCTCTCCAATTGCTATTTACAAGGAAGTGAAACAGTTTAACTCGGAAAATGTTCGACGCCCACTCGTTCCGGAGTCGAGGAATTTAAGCACGCCTTGCTCTCCTAGATATAAATTCAAATGCGAGTCACGATCGCAACTTATGTCCATTTCTCACTATTATCATGTTAAAATGTAAAAATCCTTTTCTAGCTTTCAAAACGAGCATTAAAAATATTCAACATATATCGTTTCAAGCCTGTATTCCCAAAAGGGGTAGGCAAATAGTATGGAACGTAATTTTAGTGCCACTTGCAGCAATTGTAGATTAAAGATGGAGAAAATGACTGTTATGTTATAGGTTGCTAGCCCGTCGGCCACAACACACTTCAACTCGGTGCCCAGACTATTACGACACCCATGGCAATAAATACTTAACCCTGCGCAACACCGCAGTAGCGACTGTTACGACACTCAAATACAATCAATAATACAAAGATATTCAAGTCTTATACACACAGACACAAGCAGCGTTCCATACGTTCCACTCAGTCTGTTATACCTATAAGTATATTGAAATACCGTTTAAATACGTTAATTTCGTAGAACTAATCTTCGAATAAACTCTTATTCTTTGGTTAAATTGAACACCAGTAACTCGTTTTACAGACGTACCTACTATAGTGAAACCAGAAAAAAGCAAGTTTTATTTTATCTTATAGGTGCTGAAGGCTTTTAATTACATAAAAAATAATCAATTATAGTATTGCAAAAATAAATACATAATATGATACATATTTAAAACTAAGCAGTAAAAACGCTTCAAGAAAAAAATCAATACAAAATCGAAATCGGTGCGATAATAGGCTCGGGCTTATCCAGTTTATCTTTGCCTTCGTATATTATATAAAAAAGGCTGAATGTGTATTAAGTTGAGATGACGTAGTGACCTATTTCTTACTTCTACAGGCTTATGACAAATGCGATTTAACCTCATGGGTATGGTTATAACAAACATAAGTGCATGTGACTCCTAAAATGCGAGTGCCAAAACACAAAATCTCAACAAGCTAGACGGCTAGAATGGCGTGTGACAGTGCAACCTAGCGCGATGGTGCCCGAGTCAGTATGACAACGTGGATGGCGCTGTTTGGGCTAGTATGGCTGCTACGCGTGCGCGGCTCCCTCTGCGGCTGCGCGGCGTGCAGGCGCGCGCGCGACGCGCCTGGCGCGCGCACGCCCAGCCCTGACGAGCGCGCGCCATTCGACGTCATCACACTCCAGCAGTACACTAGGGACGTCACAGTGCAGACGGACTTCGACGATGAAGACGATCTGGATAAGATCGAGCTGCAGATCACGGAGGAATGTGAGTATTTTTAACTTGATATAGTTGCCAATAGCGATTATTATTCCTTCATGTCGACAATTAGGCCAAACAGGCATAAGAATATCAGTTGAGGCAAAATTTGGTTTATTTATTTATAGCAAACAAAATGTATACTCACGGTATTACAAAGTCACTGTATAATTCATAATAAGTACTTCAATTATGGGTAACATGAAAAAGACACAACAAGTAAAAATTAACAGAAATATAAAAATATAATTAACTTTCGTCCATCTTCTCACAATATTTAAGACAAGCATGAGTCGTGCACGACACACATGCGTCTATCGACTAACGAATATATCATATTCGGGTGCCCATGACAGAAACGAATTCATCCTTAGTTTCCTGACTACAGGAGAATTTCTGTGAGCCACAGTGCGAGTAATTGGGACCACTAGGAGGTTGTGATTCCTCGGCCTCAGGACGTTTTTAGGCACAAACGGGATAGTGAACTTTACAACTCGCGTTACCAGATCCAGACAGTCTGTATCGCCGCATAAAATCTTACCAGTTGTCACCAGAAGGTTGTGGTTTCTGCTCGTTTCAAGAGAATTGAAACCCAGATAACCTTACAAGAACTTAGTTGGATAGAGAAAATGATAGTAGTTAGTAGTACATTTTTTGTACATAAATCTGAGAAAGGTCTTTTGTATTATTTCCAAGAGCAAGGCGTACGTACTCTCAGCTGAATTCCAAACGATTGTTACTGTCTAAGGTTTAATGCTAACCAGAGCAGTGTACAATAACTTGATTGCACTGGGATCACTAAAGTTTCGAACGTTTCTTAAAATGAATCCTAGCCGGTCTTCAAAAAGTTTAGGCAACCTGGTTTGTAACTCCGTTCTTGTTGGCGAATAACAGGTTTTAATGTGAATGGTTTATTACAAATATATTTTGACTTTAAGTAATTTACAGTTTGAAATCATAATTTTATTTTTAAGTAGCTTTTGCCTGCGACTTCGTCCGCGTAGAACTCGTTCTCGCCTTAGAATTATTTGTTTTTCCATACACTCTTTCTCGAGCTCAGATGGTTGGACGGCGTCAAAAAGGACACCAAGGCCTTAGGGGTGACATATTAGAGAAGTAAAACCACAAATAAATCGGACTGGAGAGATTTGCTTGACCAGGCTAGGGCCCACCCGCTGCTGTAACGCATGATGATGATACAATCTTTTACCCTTATTTACACCCCCTTAAGAAATGATTACATTCAATATGATATTCTCTAGAAATCCTTTAGTCAAAACGAATGATTAAGTGCTTATTTCGGAATATCAAATATACCGATTCTAGACGATATGAAACCCGTCAAAAACATTACATTTACAATGATAAAAGTCTCGCTACGCAGTTCTGCCGTAAAACGTTGTCCCAAAAGAGAGAGTTTTTTATGTAAGTATGATGGGCGAAGGCCGGAAGCAGAGCGGCAAGGCACGCAAGGCCGAATGCCGAGCATCCCAACAGAGCTTGGCTCTTTTTGTAAGGCTAAAGGCTGAAGGTCCGAAAGGCGTACCAACGTGACACTACCTGTCCGCGAGTATCTTATAAGCGAACCTGAGGGCCGAAAGCCAGAAGGACAGCAGCAAGGCAAGCGAGGCTGAAGGCGTCACATTATAGGCCACTATTTATGAAAGGCTGAGTGACGAAGGCCCAATGGGCGAGCCAACGTGGACACTGTCTATCCCTGAGTGTATTATAAGCGATCATGAGGGCCTAAGGCCCCAAGGAGAACGGCAAGGCATGCGAGGCCGAAGGCTTAACGTACCAACCGAGCGGGCTCTTTACAAAACTCTGAGGGCCGAAGGCCCGAAACTGAGTAGTAAAGCACGCAAGGCCGTAGGTTTAGCATCCCAACAGAGCTTTAATAAGGCTAAGGGCCGAAGGCCCGAAGCAGAGTGGCAAGGCACGCGAGGCCGAAGTTCGAGCATCCTAACAGAGCTGGCTCTTTAATAAGCCTGGGGGCTGAAGGCCCGAAGCTGAGAGGTAAGGCACGCGAGGCCGAAGATCGAGCATCCCTACAGAGCGGGCTTTTCATATAAGACTGATGGCCGACGGCCCGATGGGCGTGCTAAGTCAAGCCAAGAGTGTTATACGCGATCATAAAGGAAAGGACTGAACATTAAGTAACCGGCAAAAGCAATAGGATCACAAAGTTACACGTGCAGATTTTCTATCTAGAAAACGGGACCGAAATTTGGGTTCGGGGTCACAGTTATTAAAAGGGCTAAACGCATAGTATAACTAATTACTAAAAGGTTATGCTCAAAAATAGCGTCAACGATCAGAAGGAATTATGATACTTTATACGGATTTGACATACCTAAACGTCAACTTGTTTACAATACGTCAAATTCTGCTATGTTAAGTTAATTAACTTGACACGCCGATACTCCCAATTGGCTGAAACTTAAATCGTAAAAAAGCGTATGAGGATTTAAACCACCCCGTTTCATTGAACCTTACTTGCATCCCCGATTTCATCTAATAGACAACAAGTATACTGTGAGTGAATCCAGATTATATACTAATCTGAATCATCCTAATCTGTTCAGCCGTTTTTGCGTGATTGAATAACAAACATTAAACATCCAAACATCTAAACTTTCGCATTTATAATATTAGTGGGACATGGTTTATACCAAAATATGGTATAAAGTGAGTGCACATGGAATGAACGGTAAAAGTAACTTAGTATATAGTATTACAAAGGTATATATGCAGTTTTTGAATCTAGAAAACGGGATTGAAATTCGTCCGCGTATAATTTATTCTCGCCTTAGAATTATTTGTTTTCCCATACAATCTTTCTCAAGCTCAGGTGGACACCAGGAACTTAGGGGTGACATGTTCGAGAAGGAAAGCCTCGAATAGATCGGACTGCAGATATTTGCTTGACTAGGCTAGCCTAGGGCCCACCCAATCTTTCACCCTTAGGGGTGTACCCCTTAAGAAATGATTACAGTCAATATGACATTCCCTAGAAATCCTATTGCCAAATCGAATGATTAAGTGCTTATTTCGGAATATCAAATGTACCGATTCTAGGCTAATGAATCTCGTCAAAAACATTACATGTACATTACATGTACAATGATAAAAAGTCTCGCTACACAGTTCTGCCGTAAAACGTTATCCCAACAGAGCGAGTTTTTCATGTTAGTATGATGACCGATGGAGAGTGGCAAGGCATGCGAGGCCGAAGGCCGAGCTATGTCGTCGCCGAAGATCCAGTTGCCATATTAATGAGAGTAAATTATACTCCTGGACCCGGGTATGTCCTGGACCCGGGTATGTCCTAAAACTACGACCAAGACCACCGGAGGATGGGCAGCAGCATCCCTGGAGTGCGGTGGAGATACTGCGATCGCCAACCCGCATGCCAAGCGTGGCGATTATGGCAATTACCCCTCATGACATACACAAACAGGCCACGGCCCCGAGGTTCCGGCGACCCCCGGTACCCTGGTTCTGGTAGCGGCCAGGGTACTAGCGGGGTCAGGGGTGCGAAGAATCTCCGGTTAAGATCCGGCTACCACCACCGACGACTTCTGGCCCTGGCAACATACAACACACGAACACTGCGGACCGACGAAAAGATAGCGGAACTGGAGGAAGGATTGAGCAAGTTGCGTTGGGATATCGTAGGGTTATCTGAAGTCCGAAGAGAGGGGGAGGACACGATAACCCTGAAGTCCGGCAACTTGCTCTATTTCCGGGAGGGCGACCAACAGTCCCAGGGAGGTGTCGGGTTTATCGTCCACAAATCCCTCGTGAACAACGTGGTGAAGATCGAGAGTGTGTCGGCTAGGATGGTGTACCTTATACTCAGAGTATCCGAGAGGTACTCGTTGACGGTCATACAGGTGTACGCGCCGACCTCGGCACACTCCGACGACTTATCTATACTCCGAGGATATATCAAAGGTCATGCATAGTTCCAAAACCTACTTCACCGTTGTTATGGGGGATTTCAACGCAAAACTGGGCAAGAGAGACGGCGAAGAGCCGAGAGTGGGGCAATTTGGAGTTGGAAGTCGGAACCACCGGGGCCAACTACTGGCTGGTTTCTTGGAGAAGGAGGGACTCTACATGATGAACTCCTTCTTCAAGAAACGCGAGCACAGGAAGTGGACCTGGATGAGTCCCGACGGTGCAACAAAAAACGTGATTGACTTCATCATGTCGACGAAGAGGCATATATTCAATGATGTCTCTGTGATCAATGCGGTTAAAACCGGAAGTGATCATCGTTTGGTAAGAGGCACATTGAATATATGCGTCAAGCTAGAGCGCTCTCGACTGATGAAGTCCACGCTCCGTCCAGCAGCAGTCCAAATCCAAAACCCCGAGAGCTTTCAGCTAGAACTCCAAAACCGTTTCGATTGTCTAGGCGGCGATGTGGACGAATTCAACGACGGGTTTGTGGAAGCTGTCCATAGCATTGGGTCTAAGTTCTTTAAGGCCCAACGAACTCAAAGAGCCAAAAGGCTCTCTATCTCCACTCAGAGGCTCATCGAGGAAAGGAATGAGATGATTCTGCAGTCTTCAGCCGATGCGAAATTATACAGGCAGCTCAATAAACAGATCTCTAAGTCCCTTACCCGCGATCTGCGCCAATTCAATACAAATCGGATTGAAGAGGCCATCGAGCAGAATAAGGGCTCTAAAGTTTTCTCAAGAGATCTGTCTATTGGGCAGAGCCAGCTCGCCAGATTAAAAACTGAGGATGGTAGAATCGTTTCGTCCAAACCTGAGCTTCTGAGTGAGATAGAGTGCTTTTATGGACAGCTATACACGTCAACTAGCAGACCCGAAGTTGGTCTGGCGGAAGACCCTAGAGCTAGATTAACCCGGTACTATACCGAAGATATCCCGGACATCAGCCTGTACGAGATTAGAATGGCTCTTAAGCAGCTGAAGAACAACAGGGCACCCGGTGAAGACGGAATTACAGCTGAACTCCTGAAGGCGGGTGGAAAACCGGTCCTTAGGGCCCTTCAGAAGTTGTTCGCCTCCGTCTTACTGGAAGGCAAAACTCCAAAGGCATGGAACAGAGGTGTGGTGGTGCTGTTCTTCAAAAAGGGTGACAACTCCTTACTGAAGAACTACCGACCCATCTCACTTCTGAGCCATGTCTATAAGCTGTTTTCAAGAGTCATTACGAACCGTCTCGCACGCAGGCTAGATGACTTCCAGCCTCCCGAACAAGCCGGTTTCCGAAGAGGCTTTAGCACCGTAGACCACATCCATACGCTCCGTCAGGTTATACAGAAGACTGAGGAGTATAACCTGCCCCTCTGTTTAGCGTTCGTGGACTACGAGAAAGCCTTCGATTCGATCGAAACCTGGGCTGTACTACAATCTCTCCAGCGGTGCCAAGTAGACTACCGGTATATCGAAGTGCTGAAAAGTTTGTACAAGAACGCCACTATGTCAGTCCGACTCCAGGACCAGAACTCAAAGCCTATTCCGTTGCAGCGGGGAGTCAGGCAAGGAGATGTTATTTCTCCTAAACTGTTCTCCGCTGCACTGGAGGATGTTTTTAAGACTCTGGACTGGAGAAAGCTAGGCATCAACATAAACGGCGACTACCTCACTCACCTTCGGTTTGCTGACGATATAGTAGTCTTGGCTGAGACCATGGAGGATTTAAGTACAATGCTCAATGACCTCAGTAAAGCCTCCGAGCGAGTTGGTCTAAGGATGAACATGGACAAGACGAAGATCATGTCAAATGTCCATGTCGCACCAACTCCCTTAACAATCGGACACTTTACGCTCGAAGTTGTGGACGATTACGTATACCTAGGACAGACTGTCCAGTTAGGTAGGTCCAACTTCGAGAAAGAGGTTAATCGTCGAATCCGACTCGGCTGGGCAGCGTTCGGGAAGCTACGGCACATCTTTTCGTCCAATATTCCGCAGTGTCTCAAGACAAAAGTCTTTGACCAGTGTGTGTTGCCAGTGATGACATATGGCACTGAAACGTGGTCGCTTACTATGGGCCTCATAAGAAGGCTCAAAGTCACCCAAAGGGCAATGGAGAGAGCTATGTTGGGAGTTTCTCTGCGTGATCGCATCAGGAATGAGGCCATCCGCAGCAGAACCAAAGTGAGCCCTCCGAATCGCTAAACTTAAGTGGCAGTGGGCGGGGCACATAGCACGTAGAACCGATGGCCGTTGGGGCGGAAAGGTTCTCGAGTGGCGACCACGTACCGGAAGGCGTAGCGTGGGCAGGCCCCCCACACGGTGGACTGATGACCTGGTGAAGGTCGCGGGTGTCCGCTGGATGCGGGTGGCGCAGGACCGGTCATTGTGGAAGTCTTTGGGGGAGGCCTATGTCCAGCAGTGGACGTCTTTCGGCTGACATGATGATGATGATGAAATTATACTCCATTCGTTCGTTTTCACGTGATGCCTAGACATATAAACAGACAGACGAACAGACACAAATTCTTAAAACTGTTGAAACGATTTCTGTTATCGATTGTACTCTATATTTCTGTTATCGTATGTACAGACTTTCGACCCTCTTCTAAGTGTACATCTAAGATGGTACAACTGTCTATGCTGATGATTGGGCTACCCAGCTCAAGTGATCTCTTATATCAAACAGTTTTTATGGTGTGAAGGGTCAACAATTATGTAAAAAATAACGCATGACAAAATTAAATGGTACACCGACGATACAAAGTGTGCATTGAAACAGTTGTTTTTGTATTTAAGCATATGAATAAAAATAATGCGAAAGTATCGCAAATGTATTTTGATGTACACGCAAAGTAGAACTTATTGCGAAAAGGTTGTGCTCAAAAATAGCGTCAACAATCAGAAGGAATTATGATACTTCGGTTTTGACATAATGAACCGTCAACTTGTTTACAATTCTGCTATGCTTTAAGTTAAATTTCTTGACACGCTGTATACTCCCAATTGACGCTCGTTAGGTTATTTATTTATTATTTATTTATTTAATGAACACTTTAAAACAATATGGTCTCAGACATCTAGTAAATTTGCCTACCAGATTAACCGATAACTCCGCCACTTGTATAGACCACGCTTATTCTAATATAAATAAAGCCGAGATCCAATCTGTGTCCTGTTATAACATGCATTTATCTGACCACTTATGTATACACGTAAATATTAACATTAACATAAAATCTACCGCACAAAGTAGTCATGTACTAAAAAGAACTGTTACTGTGCAACAGAAGCTAAATTTTACCCAGTGTCTAGACACATATGAGTGGGATTCTATTTGAATGAAATCAAAATGTCCCGGTAAGCAGACCGAGCTAGTTTTGAATGTCATAAAATATTATTTTGAAATATGTTTTCCATTAAAAATGCAACGGGTCAAGAGTGATGTAAGTGCGTGGGTCAATGACCCCATTAAGCAATTACGTAAACGTCTATATAAAACTAAATGCATCTTATTGTCGGATCCCGACAACGCTGAGTCGCGTGCCGATTTGCACAACCTAGAATTCCAATATTGGTCTAAACTAAAGGAAGTTCGCAGTAGTTTCATTAATAACATGATATCCTCCGGTAGTGATGATATGTGTAAACGCGTATGGCGTGTTATCTCCGCCGAGACATGCAAAAATAAAAAATGCAGTGCAATGGATATACTCGTCAGTAAATCAGCTGGAGACTCCCCCGCCTCCCGCGCCGCGAATGCCGCTGCGCAGCTAAACCGGTACTA
The DNA here is from genome assembly GCA_905163555.1 of Notocelia uddmanniana. Taxonomy (NCBI): domain Eukaryota; kingdom Metazoa; phylum Arthropoda; class Insecta; order Lepidoptera; family Tortricidae; genus Notocelia; species Notocelia uddmanniana. The sequence goes on along the minus strand of LR991059.1, from coordinate 11,741,290 downwards.
CATTGATGCGAATGTCAACAACGCGTCGCCGTGCGCTAGCACCGCGCTTGCATATCTCTCGCTATATTTACCTGTTAACCCTCCTCCGTATCATTTTGAACCGTTTACACTTAACGAAATGATCATTGCATGCAAACGGATAAAAAGGAAGGAGTCGAAGGATATCAATGATATGTCAACACATACATTAGATTGTTTGCCTCCGGCCGTTATTTCACTATTTCTTTTACTATTTAATAATTGTATGCATGCCGGCATTTATCCGGATGTATTGAAACAAATCAAAGTTCAGCCTATTTATAAAAAGAAAGGCGAAATGCACTTGCCCAAAAGTTACAGGCCTATATCACTAATACCTATAATATCCAAAATCTTTAAACGTTTGATTAGTGATAAAATAATGAAACATATTACATAAAATAACTTATTAAACCGCCAGCAATTCGCGTACCAGCCGGGCCGGTCAACCACGGACGCGGCGCGCGAGGTAGTGGCGCGGGTGACGGCGCATCTGGAGGGCGGGCGGCAGGTCGCAGCAGTGTTCTGCGACCTATCGCGCGCCTTCGAAATGATCGACCATTCGCTCCTCCTCGCCAAGCTCTCATGCTACGGCTTTACAGGCAGTTTCCACAAAGCAATTGCGTCGTTCCTTAGTGATCGAAAACAGCGTACCTACGTCCTCAATACGGGGTCGGATCTGGAACCGATTGGTGACTGTGCCGTGCCCCAAGGTTCTGTCATGGGAAACAACCTGTTTTTGATTTTAGTAAATGACATCACGACCGCCTGTAACGAGCCGGAGTATGTGATCTTTGCTGATGATACGTGCATCATAGTCAGTGCTGATGATGTGGAAGGCCTGAAATCGAAGCTGCGTCTAGTCATGGTCCATATGTCAGAGTGGTTTTCTGCGAATGGCATGTTACTGAACGTTGAAAAGACGAATATTATACATTTCAGTTTAAAAAAGAAATATTCCTCACTAAACATAGCCACCAATAACACCATCGTACCACAGGTAGACGCAACCAGGTACCTCGGCTTCGTAATTGACTCAGGGCTATCATGGTCCTCACATATTGACTATGTATGTGACAAATTGTCCGCCGCGTGCTATGCACTGTCTAGACTTGCACCTACCCTATCACCCAGTAACTTGAGGAAGGCATACTTCGGTTATTTCCACTCAATTTTAATTCAAGGGGTAGACTTATGGGCCAAGTCTGCCAACCGTGACAGAGTGTTCAAAATTCAGAAACGAGTCCTGCGAATTATCGACCGAAAACCGGTAGACCATCCCGCTAAAGATATATTCAGACATCACAAGATCCTAACTCTACCAAGTGTATACATATTGACCGCTTCTTCGTACATAAGAACCAACATACATAACTATAAAACATATGGGAAACCCACCCAAAGACATACGCGTAAGCGACACCTGCTAGCCCCCCCGCGCCGGCGCCTGGCTAAAGCTCGCACAGCACTCAGCGTTGCCGGGACCCACATATATAACTGTGTCCCTGAGCACATAAAAGCACATGAAAGTGACGCCTTATTTACAAAAAAACTGAAGGCACTACTTATTGACCTTGCTTGCTACAACGTAAATGAGTTTTTACAGAAAAATGCGCTGAAAACCCGAACGTGTTAATATTTTACAACTTTGAACAATATAATGTACTTAGTAACTTTACTTGTGAATACCTAACTAAACATTACAATTGTGACAACTATTACCACCCTATATAATTATATAATTATAATGTGTCAATTTTCTTGAATGACGTGTAAATGAGATGTACATTTATCAATAAATAATCTGAATCTGAATCTGAATCTGGCATTCAAATTTTTTTTTATAAACGTCGTAAAAATCATACATATCATCAATTACAGTTTTGTTATTGATACTATTAATAAATTATAAACACTCTTATGTTCAATATAACCGCTTCAGGCTCGTTTTCAGAAAATGGACCATTTTAAAATGCATTTATGATAAACTAGCTGTTGCCCGCGACTTCGTCCGCGTCTTCGCTCCTATTTGTCGCAGCGTGATGTTATATAGCCTAAAGCCTTCCTCAACAAATGGACTATGCAACACAAAAATAATTTTTCAATTCGAACCAGTAGTTCCTGAGATTAGCGCGTTCAAACAAACAAACTCTTCAGCTTTATAATATTAGTATAGATATAGATAAAAATAAATAATAAAAAAATATTAAGGTGACAATTTTTTACACAAATCGAACTAGTCCCATAGTAAGCTCAATAAAGCCTGTGTTATGGGTACTAGACGACGATATATTTAATAGACACATACTTAAATACATAGAAAACATCCAAATGTCAGGAACAAATGTCTCTGTTCACCACAGAAACAAATGCCCTTACTGGGATTCGAACCCGGGACCTCTAGCTTCGGAAGCAGTGACACTACCAACTAAGCTAAGCAGGCCGACAAATGATCAACAACCGTATTGGTTGTAGAAATAAAAAAAATGTTATCGATACTTTTAATAAATTAAGAACATTCTTCTGTTAAATATATCCCCTTCAGGCCCAATTCCAGAAAACAGACCATTTTAAAATGGACTCAATAGGATTTTCTCAGATTCAGAAAATGTTTTTATTTATTTATTTAAGAAGTTCAACAGCGTTTACAGAAAATATATACAGACATGTTTATATGTGTACTATTAGTATAGCCAATGTTTTTACATATTTGTTTTTTTTTTCAACATATATCAGACGAAAGACATACCACAGACGTAGGCCTCCCCCAAAGAGTACCACAATGACCGGTCCTGCGCTACCCACATCCAGCGCACTCCCGGCATTTTTTTAGTTTCCTCACATTTCAAATGAAAAGAACTCTGCCTAACCCGAGTGAAACAAATGAGCTTCGAAGTATTTGCGCGCTTACTATGTTCGAGCGCCAAAATATCTCGTCAGGGATGATTTAATGTTAGCTTTCAAAGCATACTTAAAAATTTACTAAAGTACAAACCTTTACCCACGGTACTGTCCACACATGCTCTTTAATTGCTTAAAAATATTACTATTCTCATTAGGTCTCAAACTATCTCCATACCAAATTTCATCTTAATAGGTTCAACTGATTAAGCGTAAAAAGGGAACAGACAGACAAATACACAGTACTATTATTCACTACTTAAAACTCCATAGTGCTTCTTAACTACGAGTTGTTCTTAAACCGATCGGTTCCTCGTTCAAAATACATGAACAAATGAGTCTATAACTTGATTATTCATTAATAAGCTACTTGAATAGTCAAGGGTGAATAAAATGTATACACTTACTATAGAATGTTCTAGACAGGTCCATTTTAATTGCTACTGAGTGAGTAATTATCCGTTTTAAGAAAAAACAATTTTCATACCGATTATCCCAAGTTTCAACGCGCACATATCAATCTAACATTGGTGAGAGAGCGCGACAAATTTATGACGGATATTCGCCTTAAACGATTTACATAAGTGTATATTTCGTAGCTTTTATCTCTTAGGTTTCATGTTATCCATCATTTATTGACAAATACGAGTTTGCGGTGCCGCTGCCATAACTGAATGAAAACCGAGCTGAGCTTTCACTTAATTTCACACGTTATTATATTAGTTATAGTAATGGCATTCTAATTAAAATTAAAACGTACTATCCACGATCTCGTGTCAAATATTTCTTTATTTAATTAATTGTCGCTGATGGAGAGAAAATTATGGAAAGCCGTGACATCTTTTAGTCAGAAAACTATTTAAAAAAGTAAACGTTTGTCAAATTTTTTGTTGTGATAATATATAAAACATGTCTCTACAATTACCTAGAATATTCATTGATATGAAATTCTCTTTACATTAAATGTTTCAAGTTGGGATGCCAAATGACCTTGAAGTTCAATCGTAGAATTCTTACGTTTTTGGACCGATCTAGAAATATGTACCTACACAAAAGGTTAAGTCCGATATTATTATTTTGTGCTTTGCGTCCATGATTTATGTAGTGTATTATAAGTTAAATAAATTATATCCTTATTCATATTTTATCTTTCCAACCACATTTTTAATATCTATTACGTGATCGGTTTCAAAGATTATTTCACTTTCCACTGTCTGTTTCCAGCTAGTTATTGCAATACGAGTATTAATCCTAATAATATTATTGACCTGAAAGTGTGTGCCAATGTTTGGATGGATGTACGTTCCTCTTAATCTTAAAAACTACTAAAACGATTTCTATGAAATTTTCCAGTATTGTAGTATTGTATGTAAACATCAGAATATCACAAAAAATATTTCAAAATATTATGCGACAAAAAATTAGTTCCGTCTTACAATGCCTTCGGGAGGCGTACAGCGACCTCTTTCTAGAAGACACAGGCTTCTTTTGACGGCAGCAACGTTTCAACTTACATGGAAAAATCGACAGTAATGATGCGCCCTACCATACTAAAGTAATTTTGTACTAAGCGGTAATGTCTTCTAACGGAAATTCAAATTTTCAAATTAAAAGGAAAAATTTAGTGCTCCCATCAGTATTCGAATCTGCGACATCTGGCATATGCGGCAAATCGCTCTAGCCACCTGTGCTACCGGAACAATCAACTTTAGGCACGAAATATTTCACTAGTTCTCTCTTACAACACCTCGGGGAGGCGTACAGTGACATTTACCTAGAAGACACAGGCTTCTTTTAACGGCATCAACGTCTCAACTTACATTAAGAAATCGTGAGTAATCATGCGCCATTCCATACTAAAGTAATTTTATATTAAACGGTAACGTATGCTACTCGTAATTGAATTCGTTTCACTCGCGGTAAATTACTATAACATCAAAGCTTCTGTTTCTTTTTCCATAAATTTTCGTCGATAAGTGTCAAGAGCCTTAAATCCTTAAAAATTACCGTTTTACCAGACCACACGGAAGATAGGGTCTTAAGTCATGACCCTCATCTAGTCACCTACGATTGCACCCCAAGGGCACAATTTCACATATTTAAAATATCCTAGCGATAACGCTCATCTGTCAATTAAATCCTATAAACATGATTTACGAAATCCATTCCATCCATCCATCCATCCATTGGCATTAAGCATCCATACCTAAATACAACACAAAAGTGCCATATGATCATCATAGCTGGCCTGTCAACCTGCTAAACTTCAAAACAGTTCAACCACACAATTCAATTGGAGCTATTTTGCTCGGGTTTTGCCCTTGATAAATATTTATAGTTCTACTGTGTGTGGTTGTTTGTTCCTGTACGACGCCCGCGTCACCAAGTGGAGTGAATTGAGTGAGTGGAGCAGCTAAAACATATCTGCAAACAAAATTGTTAATGAATATTTTTTTATTATTTTCTCTTTTCTATCACGTTGTTTTAGTTTACACGATTCTGCTCGTATCAAAAATCATTCGTTAATATTATACACTAGCTTTTGCCCAGGCCCATAGTAAGCGACTACATTTCAATGCCCATTATGTCATCACTGGCAACACACACACTTTCGTCTTAAGACACTGCAACAAAATTATTTTGAGAATATGAAAAATACCTGCTAAGTACTTTCATCGCTATAGTAAGAATAAAAACTCCCATTAATTTGGAGAAGAGGTTAACCTAACCCTAAAAGAGTAAATGTATTGGATTTACAGCTCAAAAGCTACAAAAGATTAATAAAAAACAATAAAAGTACATACCTTTGCGATGTTATACTTCTTCGTTTACACCAATAACACGAAACAGTAAATGTATTGGATTTACAGCTCAAAAGCCACAAAAGATTAATAAAAAAACAATAATAGTACATAATAGCAATTTGTTAAAATAACTGGCAGTGGTAGCTCTCTTTCTCAGGTGATGCATCTTTTTTTTGCTACATAATGGTGGGTAAAACGAAAAAATGACAAGAAATGGATTTAGCTGGTTTACACTCATAGCAAACGATATTATAGAAATAATTGCTATTTAATTTCTAGTAGGCACCCATACAAACTTTTACCCCCCTTTTCACCCCCTAAATAAGATATTTTATTGCAAGAACAGTGTAGTTACAATCAGGTGTTAAAACAATATAAGGTTCATTGTTCGACTTAAAATAGGCATGTAATAGAATTAATAGTTTCTCATTGTATACAAAATTAAAAACTATTTAGTATGATCACAGAGAGATATTTTAAATGTCAAGTTATTAGTTTTAAATAGTAGTTATATGTCACAATCAGGTATATTATTATCTTGACGTTCATTTAGAAAGTCCTGAATGGAGCAGAAACATTTTCCAAGAAGCCAACTAGTTATGACTATTCCAAATTTATTTTGGGGCACTCCTATACTAAATACATCGGTAACATATTGAAAATTTTAATTGTCATACAAAACGAATTATTGCTAAAACATGAGTTTTGGGTCGAGGTAACTATAATTTATCCTTTTATCTAGTTGATCTACTGAAAACATGAGTATGTTGAGTAAAATATTCTTAATGTCGTTTTACAAATAGTGCAATCTGCTTAATGTACATGCATGATAAAGGTAAGACCCTCGTAGCTTGGAACACAGGTTTACAATGGGCCAGATAGTGGGTGTTACACACAGCTCTTATGCACTTCTTTTGTGCCAAAAATACATTTTTCACGTCTACTGAATTACCCCATATCAATAATCCGTAACTCAACATAGAAGAAACATAACCATGATATGCTGTAAGCGCAACCTCTCTGGAGTTGGTACATCTTAATCTTCTCAATACAAGTAAAAAATTATGAAGTTTAGTACATAATTCTGAAATGTGTGTTGTCCAACTACAAAATTGGTCTATATAAATTCCTAAAAAAATTGGTCACATTTACTTCTTTTACTCTCATATTTTTATGGTGTATGTATATCTAGACACGCGGCAGCGTGTCCAGCCAAGTACACCCCAGGAACTGGCGGACAGCAGCCGTGTGTTATATTACACGAACCGTTTGGAGCCACTTTTGACCCCCCAATAACTCCAAATCTATCTAACATAAAAAATTTAAATTTGGTACATATATTCAGATCTGTTAGAACAACTAGAACCCCAAATTTCATAAATATAGGTTTAATAGTTAATGAGATAATAAATTCCAAAAAATGGCATTTTTACCACTGACTGACTGACTGACTGACTGACTGATAGACTGACTGACTGATTGACTGACTGACTGACTGACTGACTGACTGACTGACTAGTAATCAAAAACCTAACCCACTTCCAGATGACCTAGAAAGCTGAAATTTGGCATGCAGCTTGGAAATTATGTGTATACACCAGAAAAAATCAGAAAACTGATTTTATTATTAGTTTTATAATAATTATATTATTTATGCTAGTTACCTCAGAACTCTGTCATTTATTAACCGATTGTGAAAATTCTTTTTTTGTTTGAAACGGTATACTTCCGGGGTGGTCCCATTGTCATCGGGTCAGAATCCGATCATAGGGTCCTGGAGAAATCGAAGTAACTCGTGCATTCGCTCTGGGAAAGCACCATTGGATGAAGTTTGACAAAAAGTAATGATATCCCATCAAAAACATAAATGTGGAAATGGCAGCCAAGTTCACCGACAAAAGAATTGAGATCTAAATGGGCGCAAAGTTCCGTAGATTACCTATCTGAAAAGTTGCCAAGTTTGGCACTAGATTGTTAACAGTAAAACTAATTTACTGCGTTTTAATGCATTTTGAGCTTTATTTTGAGCTTTAACTTGGCAGTTTTCTTAAATATCCAACAGCTTTTATGGTATTATAACAAACTGCATAGAAAACTGCCAAGTTAAGGCTCAAAATGCATTAAGCTGCAGTAAATTAGTTTTACTGTAAACAATCTAGTGCCAAACTTGGCAACTTTTCAGATAGGTAATCTACGGAACTTGGCGCCCATTCAGATCTCAATTCTTTTGTCGGTGAACTTGGCTGCCATTTTAACATTTATGTTTTTGATGGGTTTAATTTACAAGTACGACCTTTGTTGGTTCTGAATTGCATCAAATGAGTTTTGTTGATATTAATATTTATTTAATATTATTCAACCAGTCTATTACTTTTGAAAGCGCATCATTTATTTCATCATTATAATTATCGATATTCGTGGAATTAATTACTAACGTAGTATCATTGGCAGGGGGTCGAAGTTGCACCACGTCCGTAGGGAGTACCCACCGTTACCCTACACGTGACCCCTGGGTGGTGCTAAAAGTGCAACAAAAAAACTGGCAACCGTACTTGTCTTCTCAAAGATCTCACGGTTCGTACATAAATGCCATACGATTAAATTAAATAAATTGGCAAACATTATAAAATTTTGGCTTACGTTGCTTGGTAGATCATTTACATATAATAAGAATAGCAATGGATCTGGTATACTACCCTGTGGCACCTTGCGGCGGATATGTTTATATGCTGATCTCGCCACTTTCAATTCACCATTTATAATTTTATTTATTTTAGTACATTGTTGCCGGCCAGACAGATAACTGCGAATCCATTCATAAGCATTTCCTCTAATTCCATACGTTTCCAATTTATTTAATAATATTGAATGGTCTACAGAATCAAAGGCTTTGCTTAGGTCTAAGAAAATTGCAGCCACAGGTTTCTTATTATAAATGGAATCCGTTATAATTTTGATGAGATGAAAGCACGCTAAGGTGGTTGAGCTACCTTTCGAAAACCATACTGATTACTGTTCAAAATAGAGTTACAATTCAAGAAGGAAATGAAGCGGCTGTACAGTGCTCGTTCAAAAATCTTTGTCAAAATTGGTAAAAGTGCAATGGGACGATAATTAATCATACACGATTTGTCCCCCTTTTTAAATAAAGGTTTGATTATGATATTTTAAACAGTCAGGAAAGCGACCTTCTGCAGTAGATAGGTTTACTATGTGCATTAATGGTATCGCAAATTGTTGAGCGCATAACTTAATGATTCTGGTACTAATACCATCAGTTCCTGTCGCGTTACTATAACTTAAGGATAACATAATTCCATTTATTTCTTGTGCACTGAAGGGCTTTAGAAATATTGTCATTGGATTGATCTAATTAACTAATTAAGTTGTCAAACGTTAACCTTAACCTTATAATAAAAAACCGATGGCCGGTACGGTAGGGCTAGCGAGTGTTCGAATGGCGGCCACCTACCGGACGAGGCAGCGACGAGGTGGGCTGACGACCTGGTTAAGGTCGCGGGAGTCCGCTGGATGCCGGTAACCCACGTCAGATCGTTGTGCCATACTCTAGGGGAGGCCTATGTGCAGCAGTAAACGTCTTTTGGCTGACGATGTTGATGACGATTATGACAGGTTTTAGTGCCATAAACGAATAATATTTGAGTCTTATAAACGCCTTTATTTTTAGCAAAAGGTATTTACCAAAGTTAGTAATAGGCAAGAAGGCGAATTTTTAAACCGTTTATTGAAAATCAGCTTAAGGTTATAGTAGTTTGCTTTATTTTAACATTAAAGTCGACGAAAATTTTTTTTTTAAAGAATACAAAACATAATGATTTGTTAAAAATAACAGAAGAAATACGGTTTCCTAGGTATCTTGTAAGAAGAAGTTGCATTGCTTTCTCGGAATAAATGGAAGCAAAGCAAAACACTATTCCGCTTCCCTCATTGACAAAGAACCTTTCAGTTATTTTTTTACGGCAATTGAAAAATTATAATGGCTACACGCTGCCGCAACTATAGGACAAACTTATTGATTTCTTTTGCACTTTCTTAATATTTGTTTAGCTTGAAATAAATTGAAATGGCTAAGGTTTCGTAAATGGCATCAGGAATATTAAATTGGCGTAAGTATAGTATGGCTCTTCTCAGGTAATTTAAATAAAACAATATAATAAATAACCACGTTAAATTTTTAACACCACACTAAGTATCAAAATAGTATGTAGTGTCGGGCGGTCTACTGTCCTACACTACCAAAAAGTAATATCTAGAATATCAGTGACATTAAATTTGAACCTTAATACTATGACGATAACGGTTGTTTTTCAATATGAATGTTGTACTGGCACGTGCTAACTAGGTAGCTAGCGACTTTGCGATAATAGAGACAATGGCCTTTGTTTGAAAGATTAAGGCTCGAAGCGAAAAAATCACCTGAGAAGAGCCGTACTAGAACTTCAAACAACTGGTTTAATGGAGAATGGCGGTAAACTTGGAATACTGCTTGGTGAATCCTGTTTGAATATTGAGCTACAGAAACATTGTAACAATACAAAAAAGTAGCAAGTGAAATAAAATTGGGAAAAATAAATAAAGAAAATGACATATTTCATTTTTCGTATATTAAGAATGAAACGAAAATAATTCTTGATACACATTCACGTCTATATTGTATGTTTTACAATCTTTAAATAATCCTCAGCCTATATACATCCCACTGTAGGGCAGAGGCCTGTTCTCATAAATGAGAGGGAACGAGTAGTCCCCTCCCCACACTGGGTCGCTGGCCCATTACGGAATGGGGACTCCATCGCACATACTACGAAGGGTGTAGTGTTTCGGAGGTTTTGGTGTTTTGGGGCAACCTTGTCCTATACTGGAGACGACGACGCAACGGGGTCACGCTGTTACTTCGCCTAAATGTTGTGGTTTAGGTTGTAAGAATGTTTTGTAATATTAAGCTATATCTTAATATGGGTCTTTTGTTGCCTGAAGTAAATAAATAAATAGACCTTTCAATTTCTTCGTAGCATTTCAATGTATGCAGTTTTCCTTACGATGTTTACCTTCACCGAAAAGACAAGCTCTAGAAAAAGAAACTCATTGGTACGAGCCTTGAACCACTAGCTGGGCCTAGGTAGCCCTTCGTGCCTTTGGTAGGTTATTATTAGGTGAGGTTAGGTGAGGTTAGGTTAGGCAGCATACATACCTCCCTCGGACGCTCCGGTAGTGGAATGAGTTCCCTGCCGATGTTTTCCCGAGGGACTACAGTATAGGGTTCTTCAAGAAAAGAGTGTTAATATTTTTAAAGGGTCGGCAACACCTTTGGAGTTACACGCGTCCGTAGGCTGTGGGGACCGCTTACCATGAGGCGGGCCGTACACTTTTTTGTAAAGACGTGGTGTTAAAAAACCTACTTTACTATTAATGCGTTTGTACCTCACGGTACACTGGTATGAGTGGTATATCTATTCTGCGATAAGCAGTGTTTTCCCGGACCTTTGAGAAACGTGCTTGGAGCCAAAGTACTAAACAAATACCACATAGCCAACACGTAGAGGCCCTTTCGACAATTATAATGAAATGGGTTACTCCTTGGTAGAAAGGATGACGTCCTGCCCATGTCAATAATTAATAGAGTTATGAATATACAATATGAGTCATTATAATTGCTAAAGTGTTACAGGAATCTTTGGAAAATGAGATAGCTAAGTCAATAATACATGTGCACAACGAATATAATAATTGCGGCCATCATTTTGCTCTTGAAAAAAAGCTACCTTACCAGCACTAACTGCAGCTTACCTTAAGCAGATACCGAAACCTATAGACACTTCCGAAAGAGAGTTCCACAATGACCGGTCCAGCGCCTCCCGCATCCAGTGAACACCCAGTGGATAACTAAATATCGCGATGACCCCGTTTTATATATATGTGTATAAACGGCGCTTTATATATGTAATACTCGTATCTTTCCTTACCTTTCAGCAGATTAAAATATATGTTACGCGGGCAGTATTTATAGTATTGTAGTGTATAGAGCTATAGATAGTTATGAACATGTTTTACAATGCTATATTAATAAAGTGCAGCCTTACTTAGAATCTGTTGGTACCAATACGTCTCCCGACTCCCAACCTTATAGTATTTCAGTCTCGGGCCTTTTAATAGCCGTCTAAATATGGGAAAGCTAGGGCATCGGTAATTGAGGTCAATAATGTATTTTTAGGTACAAATAAAATCCGAATATGTTACGTTAAAAAATTAGGACCACATTTCTATCCATGACGTCTGTTATTATTATTAATTCACAGTAGGCAATAGGTATATGATCTTTCCTTCTTTTTCTTTTTGAATTAGTTACATTGATAAGTAATCAAATTATGTATTGCAATAAGAAATAACGGCAAGGCTTCTTAACACATACAATCAATAATTTAATTAAGATTGGTAGTTAAGTTTTGTAAAATGCACATAATTGTTATTAAGGAATAAACAGCTTACACTTAAATTTAAATTATTTTTTCCATGTCCCTATTTTCAAAATCAGAATTATAGAGATATGAAAGTGAAGATATGTTTCCCTATCAAACTATCACAACTAGAATGGCGGCCTAGGTTTGAAGTTTTATCACACCGTTAAATGTAGACAATTATTACAGTATTAGAGCAAATCCAGCGTTAAATTGAACTACAGAGCGTTTTCGCTTTAGCAAACAGAAGACAGAAACTCACACTTAAAAAAATTACAGCTAAGAGAACGGAGTTCATTTCAAAACTTATTTTACACATCATCATTATCATATCATCCGAAGGACGTCCACTGCTGGATGCGCCTCCCTAAACTAAACACTGCCAAAAAGACCGCGCCTGCGTCACCCGCATCCAGCGCACTCCCGCTACCTTTACCAGGTCATCAGTCCATCTTTTGGGGGGCCTACCCACGCTGCGCCTTCCAGTACGTGGTCGCTACTCGAGAACCTTTTCACCCCAAAAGCCATCGGTTCTATGTGCAATGTGGCATACGTGTGTGTGTGTTTACACAACATAATGTAAACTGTAGGAAGTGTATTATTTAATTATGGGCAAATATTATCATGGAGACACTACTTATAGATAGCGATGGATGGATTACTGAGGTAGACACTGTGGTAACCGTAAAATGATATTTCATGTTCATGTGTTCCTTTTTTGTGAGCAGAAAGAAGATTTTTGTGGTATCCATAATTTTAATATTACTTTATTTTATTTTTAATTGTAACAGGGGCAGGAAGTAGGTAGACCCGTACACCTACAGGTGTACTGATGACCTGGTAAAGGTCGCAGGAGTCCGCTGTATGCGGGTGGTGCAGGACCATGTGGCACTCTTTGGGGGAAGCCTATGTCCTGCCCTCGTATTCCCAAACCGACTCATCCTCACGTGTCACCTCACACCTCATCCGTTTTTTTATATGGAAAATGTCGAATGTCATTTGTCAAATTTTGATAGTTTCCATATAAAAACGGGTGAGGTGTGAAGGTGAGAGTGAGAGGTGAGGACGTGTCGGTTTGTGAATAACAAGTGGTCGTCTTTTGGCTGATATGATGATGATAAATAGGTAATGAGTGTTTAACTTTTAGAAATATAAATAAATCGTGCACTGACTGAGACTAGTGTCAATATAATAAAAATCGTTCACAGACTCTCTTAGATAACGAACTGCCAACATTGTATTGATTGCTCGATTACGTCGTAATACTCATATAACCTATAATTAATTCATGAATATTTATTGGTATTTAACAAAGGCAGACTTGCCGAGGACTTGTTATAATTTCTCTGGATAAATAAGCTTGAAAACAAATACAATTAGACTAAATAATTCCATATATATTAGCGCTTTATTTATTAAACAATTACACGTCAAAAGAATTTATACATGTCACACAATATTAAGTAATGTAGTTAATAATATTATTAACTACAGAAAATACCGAAATCACAATACGCGTGCCTACCAAATTTGAGGAGTTCCCTTAATTCCTACTGGGTTCCATCATCAGATCTTCACCAAATTTATATAGGGCCAACCTGCTTTGAAACAAAAAACGAATTATTAAATTCGGCCAACGTGTTCAAGAGTTATCGGGAAACATACATACAATAAAAAAATACACGCAGACGAATTGAGAACCGCCTTCCTTCCTGAAGTCGGTTAAAAACAAACAAGGCCAACCTTTCGTTTGAAAGCGGTATAAGACCTAGATACCTACTTATCCCAACCTTGCTGATCTAAACAATTTTGCCTCTTTTGGCACTAGATAATTCCTCTTTAATTCGTGGTACCATAAAATTAAATCAACCTACTTAAATGTTGGGGCGAAAAGGTTCTCGAGTGGCCACCGTATACCGGAAGGCGCAGCGTGGGTAGGCCCCCCACAAGGTGGACTGATGACCTGGTAAACGTCGCGGGAGTCTGCTGGATGCGGGAGCTGTAGATGGTGTGCTGAAGGCGCAGGATCAGTCATTGTGGCACTCCTTGGGCGAGGCTTATGTCCAACAGTGGACGTCCTTCGGCTGATATGATAACTTAAACGTATTTTTTATACTTAATTGACATTTACATAAACCTTACTTACGTTTGACCCGTTACGTACCTAATCATCCTGCAGAAAATAGCTTTGTTTATTTTTTGAACACAAAACAGGAAACAGAAACGTGCAGAGTGCTTACCTTTAAATCGGGTATTATTTTCAGTATATTACAGATTTACGAGTACACGTACACACAATCCTAATTCTCTACGGACACACTCGTCTCAGATTTATGGTTTCCGAATGTACGAGTTACAACTCTGATATGAATGTGCTGCAGGCTTCTGTGTAGAGAACTAGCTTTGTATGTGCAGAATAGATAGCGGATCTGTACCTATCCCTCCCTTATACAAACCTGGATCATACGGGATTTCACTAATGTTGGGAAACAATTAAAGAATATGGTATTTACAAACAAATTTTTAAGAGCAAGACCAATCTTAAACTTCTCACCCCTCGACGGATAGTAAAATCAGTTTTATTATGGTAATTGACTTATTCCACCAAAACATAAATGTGAAAAAATAAAAGCCAACTTTCATCACACCAAAAGGAGTGGTATCTAAAAGGTGCAATGTCGGTCACCCAATTGTTTACGTTAAAAACAAAACATTGCGGCTTAATGAGTTTTGTGCCTTAACTTGGCAGTTTTCTATCTAGTATGTTATAATAACATGAGCGCTGTACGATGTTAAGAACATTACCGAGTAAAAGCTCATGCATGAAGCCGCAATAACTTGGGTTTAACTATAGATAAATAAATACTTAAATAGAAAATATCCGAGAACCAGGAACAAACATTCGTGCTCATCGCACAAATAAATGCCCTGACCTGAATTCGAACCCAGGACCTCCGGCTTCGTAGGCAGGGTCACAACCCACTAAGTTGAAGTGGTAAACCAGAGTGACAATGAGAATTTGGCTTATTTTTTTAATTTACTTTAGTTGTTAGTGGGATATCATTACTTTTTGCTGAGTAATCGACACCAACCTCCTAAATATACTCGTATTTAGTGCAAAAATCTTTTTCTATGAACTTAGTCCTTTTTTTCCCTTTTTAACCGACTTCAAGATTTCAAAAGAGGAGGTTATCAATTCGGTTGTATGTTTTTTTTTTTTTTTTTAATGTTTGTTACTCCATAACTCCGTCGTTTCTTAACCGATTTGAAAAATTCTTTTTTTGATTGTATGTATATATATCCAAGTTGGTCCCGTTTTTGTCAAAAGGCAGTTCTGATGATGGGATCCATGAGGAATTGAAGGAACTCCTCAAATCTTTAAGGCAAACATATAGTGATTTTTGTGTTTTTATCAACAAGTCAAGCATTTGCATCCAAAAATGTGACATTGGATGAAGTGGAACTGCTGATGATGATCAGAACAGAACTCTTCAACGACGAAAAGTTCACGTTTGGCGATTTGTCCTCCTAGCTGTGTTTGTTAAGCAAGTTCTATTTTCACGATTAATTTTTGTCATGCTCGAGTTCTGATGATGGGATCCATGAGGAATTGAGGGAACTCCTCAAATCTTAAAGGCAAACATATAGTGATTTTTGTGTTTTTATCAACAAATCGAGCGTTATCATACAAACATGTGACATTTGATGAAGTGGAACTGCTGATGATGATCAGAACAGAACTCTTCAACGACGAAAAGTTCACGTTTGGCGATTTGTCCTTCTAGCTGTGTTTGTTAAGCAAGTTCTATTTTCACGATTGATTTTTGTCATGCTCGAGTTCTGATGATGGGATCCATTAGGAATCGAGGAAACTCCTCAAATGTGAAAGGCACACAAATAGTGATTTTAGTATTTTCATGAACTAATCAAGCATTTTAATTCATAAAAGTGACATTTGATGAAGTGGAACTGCTGATGATGATCAGAACGGAACTCTTCAACGACGCGTAGTTCACGTTTGGCGATTTGTTCTCTTCGTTTTGTTTGTCAAGCAAGCAAGGTTTTTCCATGATTTCATGAGGAATTGAGGGTACTTAGTCTTCTACCATTATAAACATACTTATAGCCTTTTTTGTATTTTATTGTATGGAATCTAAGAGTGCACCATCTAAGATTAATAATCTTTCACCGGACTCCCCCATTGAAGTCGGTTTTTTTTTCTTAAAAATTATTACATACACAATTATCCACCTGGACGCCTTTGAACTTTCTAAGTGGGTAAGGTGTTTGACCAATGTCAGTTAATAATAAAAATACCATTAATGTTTAAAAACCGGTATTTATATATTAAATATCAATAATTGTTTGAGCTACATTTATGAAGTTTTAGATTCTGTACAAGCTAAGAGGTATTAATAAATCTGATATTGTATGTACACTACCGTCAAAAAGTTTAGGACTAAACACAATTTTTAGTTTCATTTTCGTAATATGAACCTCCAGGTATGTTTTATATATATTTCAACTTACCTCTAGTATCTTTTTATGTATGACTGTATGTGTTCTGAACCATAAATAAATAAATAAAAATTATTACGCAAACAAAACAAGGGAAAAAGACGGCCATTGGCTGTATCTCACAAGGATTGGATGTTGCAAACTGGTCGCGAGTACTACGCTACGGACAGATGAATCAAGGTTGAATGAATTCAATTCAATTTATTTATTTACTTTAAAAACACAATAAAATGCATGCAAATACAATTTAGATGAATCATAGATAATTAATTATGGAAACATGTAAAATAATAGCACATTACGATACAAGTGCAGAGAAGAGGAAATTCGCAACGAGTGGTGATAAATTGAAACACGACCGAAGGGAGTGTTTTAAATCGACACGAGTTGTGAATTACCTGTTCGCACGTGTATCGTACAACGTTTTATAGTACATATGGCTCTTTAAAGTTTCGACATATGCACGTAATCTGCTGATTACCGCACTCATGCGGTAAAGTAGCACCATATGTACTGTAACATCATATTACGAGTAAATTACAACAGAAATCACTTAAAATTAATCATAATAAAATACAATATACAAGAAAAGTTAAATTACGTGAAGTTAATTTAATGAATTAGCAAAATATACGTCAATGGAGTAGTATGGCCTATTTATAAAATAATCTTTTACATTTCTGTCAAATATTTTCATATCGTCACAATCCTTTAAATGTTTGGTTAACTTATTCATCATCATATATTTAAGAGTGTAGCTCTTGTCGGTGGAGTAATCGCCATTCTGTTCGGTTCTCTGCCAATGCTTTGAGCTCCTGATACGACATTACATTGACCTTCTCTTTGGCTTGATCCATAAACGCACGTCTCGGTCTTCCCCTGCCTCTGCTCCCCTCTATCTTTCCTTCAATTATAGTTTTTATGTGATTGTTAACTTATTATATACTCTAATTGCATTATTACCTAAACTGTTATTAAAATGTACATGTCCCTTAAATTATAGTTCTGGCTTTGTCCGACTGTACAATATAAATCCTTATTACGATGGATATAGACACCATATTCGATAGAGATATAAAGAGACGACGGTGCAACGGTCATAATTTTATTTTTAATAAACATATTCTTATTGTGGCAGGTATTCTAGAGCAACCTTCGATGATCCGATTCCAAGGGCTTTTTTCTGTTTTAATAGTACAGAATTCATATTGACTCCGTTTTCCCAAACCTCTATACAATATCGGATAATATTATATATAATGAAACGGGTCACTCACGTGTTTAAAGTCGAATATCACTCGACATGTTTCAGACCGGTTCGCGGTCCTTAATCATGAGCAACTATCGCGGCGGCGGTTTTCTTAGCACTGCGTGCCCGTGCCCTGTCCGCTCGGTTGCAAATCGGTCTGAAACATGTCGAGCGATATTCGACCTTAAAGACGTGAGTGACCCGTTTCATTATATTTAATATGTCTCAAACTCATGGGAGTTTTCTATATAAAATATCGGATAATCAATCAATGTTGATCATTTGCATATTGTGTGTTTGGTCTTAAACTGTCTGACGGTAGAGCAGGTTAAATAGGCTTCGAGTTGTGAAGGGGTCTAAAGTAGCTCAAAGTGGTTCGTGTAATACGAGTATTACGCACGGCTGCTGCGTTGCCAGTTCCTTTTTCTTTGAACTTGGCTGTATACGCTGCCGCAAGTCTAGATTTAGGCAAATTTCTGATTTGCGGCGGCATTATATCAGAAGGCCATAGACTGTCAGTGTCAACAGTTTTTTTCGCCACAGATATCAGAATAGAGCAGATCCGATCATTTAAGTTCAACAATTTCTGTATGTCCGATCTATTCTCACTCATGCACAAATCAGTAAGTTTGAGAGAGACAGAAACGTGATATCTGACAGGACTTACTCACATGCCAGTGTCTCCGCTTACATAACTTTTGTACTGAACTGACGTCTGTGATGTTTTGGATTATAAATATGGGATTTTACATTTTTGGTGTGCTTTTAAATGGAGACAATTCGTTAGCAGCCGAATATGATCGCAATATCAGTTCCGTTCTAACTCATCTTTGTTAGCCATAAGGTTTCATAGAGACAATGTGAAAAATCATCTTGCTTAACACTACGTATCTGTTGGTATTATTAATCTAAGTTTTTCGCTTACATCACGGAAGTATATATGCGCAATACAAAGAAACTCACACATTGTAACATTGTCTAATGGAGCAGGGGAGTTAAATTTTAAATTTGTTATTGTTATTACTCTACTAACAGATCGTTCTTCAATTTTCAAAAAAGTTGCTGATGTACCGGTGGACTGGGGTTACTTAAGGAAAAAATGGGG
This sequence comes from Notocelia uddmanniana, assembly GCA_905163555.1. Lineage (NCBI taxonomy): Eukaryota > Metazoa > Arthropoda > Insecta > Lepidoptera > Tortricidae > Notocelia > Notocelia uddmanniana. Next base: position 11,722,219 of record LR991059.1, on the reverse strand, counting down.
CTACTTTGATCATTTAGAATGTAACATAAAAGCAGTAGTATTGGTAATCAGGTCAATTTAATTAAGTATACCTACACTAAGATCCCATCAAAAACATAAGTGTGAAAATGGGAGCCAAGTTCAATATTAAGAATATGCGAAGCGTGGTCGACTTCGCCGACAAAAGAATTGAGATCTAAATGGGTGCCAAGTTCCGTAGATCATCCTGATATTTATTTATTAAGAACACCACATTCTAAAATAAATTAAAAACACAAGTTGTTATTTTATCTGCTACAACAATATTTCCTATTTAAAAGTATAACTTCTTAAATTATAACACTCGAATTATTTACACAAAACAGATAACTGAGGATAAAATTAAGCTGAAAGTTTGACTAGGCTAGTTCCTTTTGACGTGAACTTGGCTAGACACGCTGCCGCGTTTAACTGCGACAGGCTACAAGAAAATAAAACAAATAATTTATGAGAAAACCGGTTTGATCAAAGTCACCCCTCGAATCAAAGTAAGTTACTCCAGTTTCTCAATGTTGTTGGTAAAAAATATTTTTTATTCATACATGTTAGATTGCGCTGGTACTTAAGCAATATGCGTATATGTAGCCGTAAAGTATTGTGTAACTGCTACTTTACCTTAATAAGTCTACTACCCCATTGCCAGCCCTTATAACCCCAACCTAGTTAGGTTACGGGGTGAGTAGGGTTTGCCTACTATTATGTATTTTTTGCTGAAACTATGCAATGAAGCAACAAATTATCAATGACAAACTAAAATTCATACCTCCGGAACATGTTTTTTGTATATAAATGAATGTGCTACATTATAAACATAAACTTGTATCAAACTCAAACTCAAATACATTTATTCAAATAGGCCTTCAGACAGCACTTTTGCAAGTCAAAACTGATTCTATTGTTATAATTATATAATTCTACTGTTATAATTTAGTCTAGTTATAGATTGTTGTGGTGCCATGCAGAAGCTTCCAGGCATCTTTGTCTTCCATGTATTGGCTAATTGTATAATAAGCTTTCTTTAATAAAGTAGTTTCTACGTGGATCTTGAATTTGCCTTCTGTGAGCCCAGTGATTTCGCTAGGGATCTTATTATAAAACCGTACAGAGTTTCCTAAAAAAGATTTTTTATTGGTTTTAGATAGCCTAAAATGAGGTACAGCTATTCCGTTCCTAGTATTAAAATTATGAATGTCACTATTTAATTTAAATTTATTTAAGTTTTTACGCACGTACATAATATTTTCATAGATGTACAAAGAAGGTAGGGTCAGTATGTTTATCTGTTTGAAGAGTTCTCTTAAGGAGTCGCGAGGACGCATCTCATAAATGGCACGAATCGCACGCTTTTGCAATATAAATATAGTTTCAATGTCTGCAGCTGCTCCCCACAACAAGATTCCATATGACATTAGACTATGAAAATATGCGAAATAGACTAATCTCGCTGTAGCTACATCTGTCAGTTGTCTAATTCTATAAACCGCATAAGCCGCAGAGCTTAGTTTCCCTGACAGAACATTAATGTGAGAACCCCATTGTAACTTAGAGTCTATATTGAAGCCAAGGAATAAGGTTGCATTGTCAATTTTAAGCCTTTCACCTTCAAGAACTATATTTGGTTCTACATTATATCTAACATTGGGTAATGAAAATTTCAAACATTTGGTCTTTTTCGCGTTCAATAACAGTTTGTTGGCTGCAAACCATTTGGAAATGATGACCAGTGCGTTATTTACATGTACTAGAGCGCTATCATTTCTTTGTATTTTAAAAATTAGAGATGTATCATCGGCGAATAGAACAATGTCTGCTAGGTCTTTAACCATGTAAGGCAAATCGTTGATATAAACTAAAAATAAGAAGGGACCCAAGATCGATCCCTGAGGTACTCCCATTTTTACCAGAGAACTAGAAGATGAAACACCATTTATAGTTACCCTCTGTTGCCTATCAATCAAGTATGATTCCACCAGGTTCAGAGCGTTTCCATGAATTCCATAGACCTTCAACTTGCACAGTAGGGTGCGATGTTCCACACAATCGAACGCTTTGGAGAGATCACAAAACACCCCAATGACATCCTGTGAGCTCTCCCAAGCCTCGAGGATATGGGTCATCAGATGACAGCCCGCATCAGTTGTCGATCTACATTTAGTGAAACCATACTGACTTGAATGCAATATTTTGTGTTTGTTAAAATGGGACAGCAGTTGGCTTAACATCAGTTTTTCAAATATTTTACTCAACACCGGAAGCACAGAGACTGGTCTGTAGTTGGAAGGGTCTGTCCTTTGTCCTGGCTTAAAAATGGGAGTGATTTTACTAAATTTCATTAGGTCCGGGAACGTCCCTTTATCTATACACAAGTTGAACAAATCCAATAAGTAAGGAGCAATTATGTTAATTAAGGAGTCTAGAACTTTTACGGATAAGCCCCAAAGATCTTCGGTAGTTTTTGTTTTTAAATTCTTATAGGATTTTATGACATCTCTGATTGATATATACTCAAAGGAAAAAGTTGGTACAGTTTGTTGGAAACTTTCTTTAAGGTAGGTTTCGGCCAACCCAGAGGAGGACTCCAATGACTTTGTTGCTTTCAAAGGTATCTTAGTGAAATAATCTACAAAAATATTAGCAATTTCCTCAGTGTTCGAAGTAAATTGATTATTTATTAGTAATTTATGTTCTGAATTTCTAGATATATTTCTACCAGTCTCCACATTAATTGTTTTCCAGACGGCTTTAATTTTATTGTTAGCTTTGCGTATCTTTTCCCTGAAAGTTATAGCTTTAGCTTGGAAGCAGACCGCTTTAAATAATTTCGAATAAGACTTTACATGTTCATGAAAGGCTTTTGGGTCAGTGTGCGATTTATGATTATACAGTTGATACATTATATCTCTACTTTTCCTTATTCCTTTGGTAGCCCAATCACTAAATGCTAGTTTCTCATTTACTACTATCCAGGTTTGAACTTCAATTTCGACCCAACTCGATTTCGACCATTTTACGGTACATTTGATTTTTTGCATAGTTCGTTCTAAATTTCATTTTTCTAAGACTAAGACATGTAGGGTTAAAACTCTTCCTAATAGTCCAGTGTATCGCCTTTTAAAGTTCCTTCATCTTTATTTCGAACACCTGTACATATCGATGGCAAAAAGCAGAACTGCTGTAAAAGCCACTTAGTAAAAATTTTTTTTTTGCATGTTCAGAATCAGCGAGATTTTCAGCGTCAAATGGTCCGGATCCCATGGCTCTACGACGCTTAGAAAAAACTGGACTACGTCACAAAACTACTGTATTTTCTTGACGATGCCTACTTGTAATTGTTCTAAACACCAAAAGTGTAGATTTTTTTTTAAACAAGTATACTTACGCCAATTTCGGTTTTAAATAATTCAAAGTATTCGGTGATTACAAGCGTTTGAGAAATTCAGTTCCGCGGCGGTTACAGCATTTATGCATATTTCAAAAAAGTTACCCGAGACACTTACTCCATATACCCTCAAATTTTATTATCTATGATCAACGTTTACTACATTTCATTAAAATTTGATACACAGTTACGCCATTGAAATATGCGCGGGTGGAGATGTTGCCGGTAAGTACACACGAAACAGTCGGGCGGCGGTCGCGGGAGCGTCAGGTTGTGCGTAGTACGGGTAAATGCGGGAAGCATAGATCTTATATCATTGTTTAGTTTTAGATTTTAGACGGTTAAAAAGGTCATTATTTGATTTGTAAAAAAGTATTTTTTTGAGTATATGAGACTACAATTGTTAGTGTTAATTGACCGAGCGAGCAAAGCGTCTCCGTTTCAGCTTTCGGCAAAAATTCTTTCGTATGTCTGTCTGTCTGTCTGTCCGGATGTTCTCCTGCTCTGCAGGTCGCATTTCTCAACCGATTCTCGTGAAATTTTGTTAACAGATTCGATAATTATATAGTTTTTTTTTTGTCGAGTCGGATGTTGGAAACTTTGAGAAAAAAAATTTTTATTTTGCGAGGTTTTTCAAGTTTACAGATCTGCTAGTTTTAGTATGTCTCAAAGTTATAATGAGATTAGCCATAACAACTTTTTTATTATTATATTGTTAGATTTTCAAGATCAACTGTTAACGGCTTTTGAGATTGTACTAACCAATTTTAGAGTGTATGTTATATTTCTATGGAGAGACATTAAGCTAAGTGGTGGAGGTTTTAAGGCTCTGATTGCACTTTTTGAGCTTTTATTGACTGAAAACCTGGATGTAAACTAGGCTAACATTTTTAAAAAGTGACAAAATAAAAGACTAAAAAAATTGATACTTAAGTCGTTTTAATTTTACGGTACTTTTTTTGCGATGGACACTTATTACATTTCTGCTAATCCTATTACAAATTTAATGGCACTTACGTCAAAATATAAGATTACTTCATATGAATATGCATCATGTTACAGCATTTATGCTTTATAGAATTTGTACTGGGCCAACGATTTTAGTACATTTAGGCGCCTTCCTGACTTGTCGATGCGGGGGCGGTACAATATGAGAAAACTGTCAGCTGTCAGTGTCAACCGATACTAATGCAGTACGACCCCACTTCTGCGCATGGTATTACTACTGCGAAAACTTATTACTGACAGTATTTCGTCAAGTGAGGAAATCTCACATCGGTAAATTCACGTCAAAGAGCAAAATACCTATGACATATCGCTGCCGCCCCGCCAAATCAGGAAGTCGCCTTACCTTTTCGTTTACAGCATTTAAGCGTTATGAAAATATAAGTGCTATTGCTGTAAGCGCCACTAAAATGGAAACGACGCACTTTCATTTAATTATGAGAATGTCAATTGAAAGTAATATCTATGAGTTATGTATTTGATCTAATTTTCAAGTATTTCTGTTTACAAACGATGAAGTTATATTTTTTTTTTCATAAAACGAAAAGTTTTTGGCTCTGGTGTAAAATTTGCATTTTGGCGGTTACAGCAGTTCCGCTTTTTGCCATCGATATATATATACATATATGTCGATGGCAATCCGATGGCGGTTCTATATAAAGCGGTCTTCGAGAAAACTGTGTGTGAAAGACGGACAGATACCGATTATCGCATAAATGCTCCATTAGTTGGTGATAAAAATCAATGAGATTTGAACCATGTGGTTCAGATAATAGTTTTGAAGTAATTGATGCAAACAAATAAGTTTTTTACAAAGCTTGTAAAATGAATAGAAACCTTATTTTTCTTTTTGTTTTCAGCAAACGTTGGGAACTTCGAAGGCGGACGCGAGCAGGCAGCGCAAAGCCCGGAAAGCACCCGTCGCGGGCCAGGAAGCTACCAGGTTTCACTTTACAATATTATCACGACTCAACAACACTTTTGTTCACTGCGCTACAAAATTTTATTCGTAACATAGGAGTGAATTTCTTGGAATTTTTTGTAGCCACGTTTTTCAATCGTTACCAAGATAGGAAGCTGCTACTGTTTCATTCATTAAATAGTAGTACAAAAGAGACCTAGCATTTTTTGATTCAGCATAAAACGAGAAATGAGTCAAAGTCCGATCGATTTTTGACCCGTAATATAAGGTAAATGTCCCTATGTTAGCAATCTTGACACCTACAGACCTACACACCTCTATCATCACTCTCTATAAGTAACAAAATTGAAGATTGAGTGATTGAGTGGGCCTTCCCCTGCCTCTCGTTCCTACAATATTGCCTTCTATAATAGCTTAAGAAAAAAGTCGAGTCGTAGCACGCGTCTCATCACTTCTCTTTTTACGTTTTTTTGTTCTGATAATACAGGTCCATTTTCTTTAATTTTGTTCCACACTTCCTCATTTGATGCTTTCTAACTGTTTTGTTCGTGACTATATTTTTCTTCTCACTTTGGAACCTCTATTTTCCACCAACACCACATTGGAAGACCTCAAGTATCTTTATATCTCTTTGTGCCAGTGTCTAAGTTTCCCTGGATCGCTTGCTGCTACAAAATGTTTACACTAGTATTCAGCTGTAATTTGAATTTGTCAGTATTATTTACTGGTGTAAACCACAGTAATTATAATCACAGTATGTACTGTAAACATTAGTGTAATTATCTACGGCTCAATTGGTTAACGCTTTGACATGATGTTCGCTTGTCCTGATTGGTCTGACAAGCTAAACAACACGCTACAGTACATCTTCGATCACGCGGTAGGTATAACTTCAATCAGTGTGAATGCATAATGATAATAATAATGTTGATTCAACGATTATTGTCCCAATAGTCGTCTCTGTGAACGGTCTAATAGCGAAGAGTCTCGACCAACATCTCAAGAGACTCTCGTTAGATGGCTGGGTCAAGGGTCAAATACAGAAGGCGGTACTCCTGGACACGGCGCGGATAGTCCGGAGGTTCCTCTCTCTGTCACCCTAACCACCGGTAGCTTAGGCTCGCCTCGCTGCCGGCGGCACCCTAGGTTAGGTTTTTTATAATGCTTTTATAATTTGTATGTATATTTTTATATTTTACATGTATAAATTTATTGTAAAAAATCTAACCTAAGAAAATTAAATACATAAGGTGAATAATAATGTTAATATATGCCTTTAACAATGAAGTGATAATACCTGTATTTAATTTAGTGAGAATGCGAGTTAGGTTTTTACCTAACCTAACCTTGGTACTTGTTTTGAAGTAATACATATATATTCATATTCATATTCATTTAATCGTATCAATCATACATCGTTAGGTTACAGAATTTTTTAAATACATTAAGTCAATAATGAATACAACACTAACACAATACTGTTAACAAATCATCACACTTGTTTATTTGTAAAACTGTTGTCTATTAGGTATCAAAGTCGACCTCGGGCTCCTATACCTCTGAGAACACGCAAGGAGGATGATTGACCAATCAGACTTGATTATAATCATAATTTAATAAAATTGTTAGGAGCCAAATACTGTGAAACTACTACGGACATCTCCAGTGGCCAGTAGACCTGGGCTAGGGCGGCCGGATATTGAGGCGACCAAGCGGCCAATCGGTGCTGAGTAAGGGGCGGCCGGTACTTACTACATTTCCTTAGGCTCCAAGCGGCCAAGATTAAAAATAGATTCACCACTGGACGTCTCGTCAATATACCAGCAGCAGTCTGCAGCCTGTTCCAGTTTTGCAAAATAAACCCACTGAATTTCCGTTACAGTATCGTTACGTACCTAAAACCACTTTTACGATAGGCGCAGGTTGTTTTGCCACCAATAAAACATTTGCGTTTACAGCCAGCAGACATACGTTTTATGCTTTTTTGTGTAATTATTTTAGTTCTCACAGTGCTGCGCTGGTATTTTTCGCTTATTACTTTTATATGTATAAAAACCTTTTTTTTAACGCTTGGTGATTTACCCCGTTCCTTTTTGTTAAAAAATTACGTAAGTTAGAGTTTTACCTGAGCAAAATCAAATGAAAACAGTAATCATATTGCATTTTTTTTTTATAGAAAATAATGAGTTATAAGGTTCATGAGAGTACTAACCTAAATATATGGATTTATATGTGATCCGAAGTAAATGTTTTTTTTTTTTTACTGCTGCTACTATTTTTACGAACCAAATTAGTGTTTGATTCCTGTTAATTAAAAGTGGCGTAACGTGTTATTGGTCAAAAAAGGTTCTCAAACACAGGGATTCATAAATATTCGGGGACAATTTTTACTTATATCGAACTAAATATGAAAAAAACCGGCCAAGTGCGTGTCGGGTCACGCTCAAAGAAGGGTTCCGTACCGACAACTCCTAATCTACATTTAAAACCACTATAAAATACAGTAAATAAAAAAACGTCGTATCTTCTTAGGGAAGTCACGGCACTTACGCCTTTTTGTTTGGGAAAGACAGTTCTTCAGCAATAACTCAAAAACAGCTAGACCTATCATCTTCAAACTAAAAATCGTTTAAAATATTTATAATTGTACATCATCATATTTTTTCTAAGAATTTTAATCTTCATAGTTTGGAAATTAGAGGGGGGACAAACTTTTTACGACTTTGACTGCTAATATCACACCAACGGTTGACTTAAATTGATTTTTTAATAGTACATTACGATACAAGTGCAGAGAACAGGAAATTCGCAACAAGTGGTGATAAATTAAAACACGACCGAAGGGAGTGTTTTAAATCGACACGAGTTGCGAATTACCTGTTCGCACGTGTATCGTACAACGTTTTACAGTACATGTGGCTCTTTAAAGTTTCAACATATGCACGTAATCTGCTGATTACCGCACGAGTGCGGTAATATAGCACCATATGTACTGTAATAGTACATTACGATACAAGGGTTGTAAGACAAAGAAAGGCCGATAGCGCAGATATTTGAGGCCCGAGCCGTAGGCGAGGGTCATAAATATTCGAGAGAGGGCTTTCTGTTTTACAACCCGTGTTTTGTACACAATTTTACGTCACCACTTGGCCAAAAAGTGCGTTTTTCCGGAAGCGCAGCGTGCGGACAAACGCGCTTTTTGGCAAGGTGTGGCGTAAAAACTTTTATGTCATTTTCAAAGGCCTATCCATTGATACCCGCCTATGTGCATTGAAAAAAAAAATGTTCAACCCCCCTGTTACATGTATGGGGTGCCCCCCAGTTTAATGTTTTTTTTTTCGTAATTTCAGATCATATTTCTATAGCGGTTCATAGCATACACCTTTCTACCAAATTTCATAATTGTAGTGCTTATAGTCTCCGAGTAAATCGGCTGTGACACAGACGGACGGATGGACGGACAGACAAGACGAATCTATAAGGGTTCCGTTTTTGCCATTTTGGCCACGGAACCCTAAAAATAACTAATTAGGAATGAAATGTTACAAACGTAATAAAACATTTTCAACTCAACGCTTACTCACTGCGGATGACTTTCATTAATTTGACGTTTCAAGTGAAACGCACGAGGAACATTTCCTATTCGAATAGGGTTGTCAGCCGAGCGTGCCAGTGTACGTGACGTCCCGCCTTATGCTATGGGTGACTTGTTACACGTTATCATTTCACCAAATTCAATGTTATGCTAGGATACGTTATGTTGAATATTAAAGGGTAAATTTGTAAATAATTGCGTTAATTTGATTAGCACTGGTTTAGAGTGGGAATTTTACTGTACAGTTTTTCGTATTCATTAATAATAAAAAGAAACCTGTGTCTGGCAGTTGTTGGGAAAATAAAAGGTTGATTAATTACTGAATCACAAGATCCAAAATAAAACTGCAACAAAATCTCTCAATGCTGCTTAATGATACATATAATTATGTATGTATAGATATAGAGAGTTAACCGTTTCAATGTCAAAAACCCATGAGTTGAGTTTACAACTTACATATAGTGACTTTTCTCTACAGTGCAGAAAAAATCATGCTATCGGGTAGTTTGACTTCGGCGTTAGCGTAAAACTAATCGATAAATATTTAAACGCGACTACAATGTGTAAAATTAAAAAAAAAATAAGTGATTCAAGCGTAACATAATCTCTTGAATCTTCAGTAATCATATCATTTTCAAATCTGATATTATTACCTAAAGCAAGGTGATACGCCACCTTACAAAAGGAAATGAGAACCTACCAGAAAAGTTTCGTCTAAATTTATAGCCAAGACTTTCTAGCTCATATTACTTTCAGTTTGAAGAAGCTCTGCTTCCAGTCTTACTTAATTATATCTTATCAAAAAAAGTTCAGGCCCATTGTTAATTTAATATCATTTCCTTAGTTACATTTGCAATTCTAGTCCTTGTTTTTTTAGTAAGTAAATACGATTATAGTACAGTCACCAGCACCAATATCTGCCACAACAAAGCGCGCATAAATATCTGACACGACTCTATTTGTAGGGCCGTTAGGACGTGTCAGATATTTTTGCCGCCTTTGATTAGGCAGATATTAATGCTGGTGACTGTACAATTACTTTGAGTTTACCACTGAAATATACTCTTATTCCATTGGATAGTCTACTTTAACGCTTATGTAATAGAGTTTCTATTCCAAACATACGATTTTAAGACAGTGTCTATGTAATAGAAACTCTATTACATTGGTCTTAAAGTAGAATATCCAATGAAATACGAGCATATGTCAGTGTCATACTTAAAGTAATTGACCTGTACATGCACAAATGGCACAGTTACATGCGGCAAGTTTGGCGACACATGACACATGTTGCAAAGTGATTATGGCGATTCCATAGTTGCTTTTCTTTACAGTATCGAAATCACATATTTATTCTGTAAAAAGGCCGCAATAGCTTTTTGCATGTCAAAAAGTAATTTACATAAACAAAGTCTTACAATAATAATAATGTCAAAACTAAATACCGTCCTATCAAAATAAAATGTCATTAAATGAAAACATACTTAACAAAAGTCTAATTCTCTCTCTCTCTCTGTCCGAATTAACAAAAAGTATATAACTAAAAAGGTCTAGTTGGGCAGGTCTAGTCCGAGAAGGAGATCAATCGTTGAATCTGTCTTGGCTAGGCGGTGATAAGGAGAGTACGCTTTACATATCTTCTCGTTCAATATCCCGCCGGTGATGACATACGGCTCTTGAACGTGGTCGCTTACTATGGGCCACATAAGGGGGTTCAAAGTCACTCAAAGAGAGATGGAGAGAGCTATGCTCGGAGTTACTCTGCGAGATTGATTCAACTCAACAATAACGAAATCCACAGAATAATGAAGGTCACATAACCAGAATAATTGCTAAACATAACCAACGGCCAGTGGGGCCAGCGAGTTCTCGAGTGGCGACCACGTTCCAGACGACGCAGCATTGGAAGGCCTCCCACGAGCTGGGCTGATCACCAGGTTACGGAAGTCCGCTGGATGCGGGCAGCCCATGACCCATCGTTGAGCAGTTACTGGGGGAGGCTTATCTCCAGCAGTGAACGTCCTTTAGTTGATGATGATAATACTGATAATGAAGATATAATTAAAATTTAATAACCCTAACATGTTGTTGTACATTTATGGTCACTAAGTGTCCAACTAATGCTAATAAACGTCCTTAGAAATGTATGCAGTCTCTACGGGTCGAATGGAACACAAATAAAACTGAATTACCAGAACAGGATGATGTATCTCGTCAATCCGCAATAAAATATCACTACTGTTTAGGTAATTCCTATGCCCTTGCACGCATGAGCAAATCTAACGTTATTAACAGCACCCGATCACGAGTATGATGCGTAATATGCGTATCTACTTAGTACGCATGTCATGTCGCCAAACGCGTCGCCTGTACCTAAAAAAGACCTAAAATTGTATTTCAAGCCAGACTGTAAATTACAATAAACTTCCCGCAGCCATCGGATTCCGATAACGAATCTGTTTGGGAGACGTCGGACGTGACGTTGGAGCGGGGCGCCGGCGGGCTGGGCCTCAGCATAGCTGGCGGGGAGGCCGGCGGGGACGTCAGCATCACGCGCCTCGCGGACAGCGGGGCTGCGAAGAAGGACGGACGGTTGCAGATAGGGGACGTGCTATTACAGGTTCGTTCACTTTGAATATTTATATTTCATTTGTAATGCTTGAAAATTGTTCCATATTATGCTGACCAAGCGAGGCTAAATATACTACTACATTTATTTAGCTTCAAGGCAAAATATGATATTCTATTCTGAAAGCCATTTCACCCCTCGAACTTTTTTCCTTCCTTTGCTCGGGAAAATAACTATCATCTGGTAATATTGCTTAATTTAGTGTAGTTACTTCTACAATATACTATTATTTGGGGCACTTATAATGTAGAATCTCACATAAGAAAATTTTACACTCCTGTTTTGAGCAGTCATGAAAAAAGCAAAACCTAAAGTCAATACACAATGGCAGATATCTACAGAATTACAAATAATAAAGCCAAATCTAGTGATAACAAAATACTAATTTATGGAGCATGATGGTTGCCGTGTAATGAAGCCATATTTTCTGTCGTATTGCGAAAAAGTTGTGTGTTATGTTGTGTGTATTGTGTTTCATGTTGTGTCTCATCTTTATATGCATCTGCGTGTGTGTTTTCATCTACCCTTTAAACGCATCGTATTATATAAAATGGAAGGATGATATAGAAAAGTGGAAGCATGTGTAGGTATACATTTAGGTCGGTGTTTTTTTTTATACAAAGACGGTAGCAAACAGGCTTATGGCTTGCCTGATGGTAAGCAGACGCCAATGCCTATGGCCGCTTGCGACTCCAGATGAATCACAAGCGCCTTCAATCAATCAATCAAATCAATCAAATATTTATTTGCATAGAATACAGTACAAAGGGATGTCACAGTATTACATAATATAGTGTCATGTATTCAGCCGGTCTAGGCGTGCAAATATTCATTAAAATCTAACATTCAATTCAAATAATTATTTACATTACACACATTGCTTAATGTCAATTGAAAATAATAATAATACAATCATAATTAATTCTTTACTAGGTTCTAGGTATATAACTAAACAATTTTATATTGCTCCAGAAAACATCTAACACTATAAAAACATTTATCCAACAGCCAGCTATTTAACTTTGATCTGAACAAATTACCATCCAACGTCCTTAATTCCTCGGGCAGACGGTTGTGGATGGCAATACACATATTGAATGCATTCCGCTTGTAAATATCTTTGTAAGATTGCGGCTTCAGTAAGAGGTTTTTTCCTTTAAGTCTAGTCTGCCTTTGCGAATTTTCCCCCCGTTTATTAAAGTAGTATTGGTGTTTTTTTACAAATACGCATACTTCTCTGAGGTATAAACAAGTCAAAGGCAGAATGCGCAATTTCTTAAATATTGGGACACAGCTATCATCTAACCACGCATTGCTAATAACCCTTACACACTTTTTCTGAATCTTAAAAACTCTATCTACGTCCACCGAATTACCCCACAAAATCAAACCATACAGTAACACCGAAGAAACATACCCGTGGTAGGCTGTGAGCGCAGCTTCCGGCGAGACTGTATCCCGCAGTCGTTTCAAAGCAAAAACAAAGCGATTAAGGCTCGAACAGACCTCATCAATGTGACACTTCCAATTCAGGTACTTGTCAATCATAATGCCTAAAAACTTAAACGTGTCAACTTTGTCGACGTTTTCATTATCATAATTTATATCCAATGGTATGTCAGCCGAATTATATGAAAGGAATTGCATACATTTAGTTTTATTTATATTAATCTGTAGATCATTATTATTCATCCAATTGATAACATTCATTAATAAATTATTCAAGTCCCGTTCGTAAGTCAAACTATTGTTACATCTTAATAAAAGCGTTGTGTCATCGGCAAACATAATGGTTTTACAAGAGACAGCATTAGGCAAATCATTTATATATATGATGAAAAGTAATGGTCCGAGAATACTCCCTTGAGGAACCCCTGTGTTTGTTAATCTAAACTGAGATCTGTATGTTTTTTTGACAAGAACCCCATTTACCTCCGAAATTTTACTGATTTCAGTGCACTGACTTCTATTTTCTAGATAGCTCCTGATCCAGTCCAACACTCTTCCTCTCACTCCGTATATTTCGAGCTTGTGGAGAAGTTTAGAGTGATTAACGAAATCAAACGCTTTTGTCATATCTAGGAAGATAGACATTATTGGGGTTTTATCATTTAAGCTCTCAGTGACATACTTAATGAAGTCGAAGCAAGCCAGCGCAGTTGATTTGCCTTTTCTAAAACCATACTGTTCGGAACGAAGAAGATTAAATTTGGATAAAAAGTCGTTTAGTCTTGTATGAACTGTCCTTTCAAATATTTTTGATATTATAGGGATTAGTGCTATTGGCCTATAATTATTTAGGTTTCGCTTATCTCCCTTTTTAAACAACGGCTTTACTATACATGTTTTTAAGTTCTGAGGGAAGATACCCTCAACAAATGATAGGTTAATAATGTGCGAGAGCGGAGTGCATAAACACGGGGCGCATAATTTTATCATTTTTGTTGTAATATTATCATGACCACAGGATTTGCTATTGTTTAGTGACATAATTATTTTAAAAATTTCTTGTTCGTCAACGGGCCTCAAAAACATAGTATGCGGATTAACATCGGACAAATAGGACGAGTAAGAAGCGCTTGCAGTGTGTGACTGAGAACCTGCCAAATCTATAAAATAATTATTAAAAATATTACAAATGTTAAGAGGATCATGGTATATGTCATTATTGAAATTAATATCTAAAATATTATGTCCTAACAAACTATTTGTGACCGACGAAGTTATCATATTCCACGTAGCTTTGCATTTATTTTTACTATTGCGCAAATATATTAAATTTTTTATTTTTTGCGCATTTAGCACACATTTCTTAAGAACAAAATTATATTTTTTGTACTTCATTTTACTGAGCTGCTTATTTGCCTTGCCGACCCTTTATTAACTTGAGGATTCTGTGTGTTGACAGCTAGAAACATAATATGCAGGTCCATCACTCTCAACACAGCATATCCTCGGGAGCTCTGGTGACTTTACTCGCCACCAGGAACACAACTGGATATTCCTACCTAAGGAGCAATTTTTATTGAAAATTATTTAATCCCGAAGGGATTCTTAGGGATTTGAATCCTCCTCTCCTAACCGTATTCGGCCACAGCGACTGCTTACTGCTGAGAGCGTCGCTAGTGCGCTCTCAGGTGACTGACATAGCCAATTGTTTTCCACCCCCCCGTTCACCCGAATGATGAACACAGGTTTGTCTCCATTCTGATCGGCCACCGGCTGACGTTTCCCAGGTGGATGGATCTATGTAGATATCACTGACATTACTAGTAAGAGAATATAACAGTTAGATCTACCTAACGTTATTTGAAAAGTTACGTAATCGTCTAGCAGCAGGGTAATCACGTGTGTAACTTTTTTACAACTTTTTTAACTGTAATATTACAACGGAATATAACATTTGTTCCAAATCTTTCTAAAATTAATTATAAAACAAATTCCATTATCAAATGAATTGGCGCCGTTTAGTATTCTCACTGCCAACCCATATAATGGTTTCTTATGGAACTTGTTTTTCCTTTATTGGAAAAGAAACCGGAAAGGTTACTGACCTACTTTGTTTCTCTAGCCAAGCAAAGTCTTGTCACGTATGTCGCGACCGAAATGCTGTGACCCAATTTAAATGAAATGTTCAAATATAGGTATTTAATTTAATTTAACTGAGATTGCAATGTTCTTAAAACTCTGCAAGCAAAAGAGTTATTATAATTTTATTGTCTCTCTCGAATTAGGACTAGCTCTCTGCCCGTGTATTGCAAAGAACGAAGTTAAGTTTTTAAGAAATAATTTTTAAGAAAAAAAAACCGACTTCAATGGGGGAGTCCGGTGAAAGATTATTAATCTTAGATGGTGCACTCTTAGATTCCATACAATAAAATATAAAAATGGCTATAAGTATGTTTATAATGGTAGAAGACTAAGTACCCTCAATTCCCCATGAAATCATGGAAAAACCTTGCTTGCTTGACAAACAAAACGAAGAGAACAAATCGCCAAACGTGAACTACGCGTCGTTGAAGAGTTCCGTTCTGATCATCATCAGCAGTTCCACTTCATCAAATGTCACTTTTATGAATTAAAATGCTTGATTAGTTCATGAAAATACTAAAATCACTATTTGTGTGCCTTTCACATTTGAGGAGTTTCCTCGATTCCTAATGGATCCCATCATCAGAACTCGAGCATGACAAAAATCAATCGTGAAAATAGAACTTGCTTAACAAACACAGCTAGAAGGACAAATCGCCAAACGTGAACTTTTCGTCGTTGAGGAGTTCTGTTCTGATCATCATCAGCAGTTCCACTTCATCCAATGTCACATTTTTGGATGCAAATGCTTGACTTGTTGATAAAAACACAAAAATCACTATATGTTTGCCTTAAAGGTTTGAGGAGTTCCTTCAATTCCTCATGGATCCCATCATCAGAACTGCCTTTTGACAAAAACGGGACCAATTTGGATATATATACATACAACCAAAAAAAGAATTTTTCAAATCGGTTAAGAAATGACGGAGTTATGGAGTAACAAACATTAAAAAAAAAAAAAGCAAAAAAAAAAAACATACAACCGAATTATTATATTAACCTCCTCTTTTTAAATCTTGAAGTCGGTTAAAAAGTCCGAACATTCATTATATTTTGGTTTTTTCTAAAGCTGGAAAAAAACAAAATAATTCATAGATTTTAGTACTGATGATGTTCATATTTCAAATTTAATGCCTGTCAAGTTAGTGGAAAGAGTTAAATATGCTTATGTGAGCCTTTTTTTACCCGTGAGTACTCAACAATAATTAGATTTATTTAATGCAGGAATATAAATTATTTAATGTATTTTAATGTTAATGAAATTATGAAATGCTTTGATTTAGATGAAGTTTCTCGAAAAAGTAAGTAAGTTTAAGTCTTTATTGAAAACGAGTACTACTTACATACGACTTGCATTATACATGAACAATATTCCTCACAGACCACTGTGCACACCAGTGCTGAAAAGTTGTGTGTTTCGTGCCTTGAAAACCTCGCTCCACTCAGGATTCTACTTTTAAACCACTCGCTTCGCTCATGGTTCAGTCTTACAATGCTTCGCTAGCTCGGCTCTTAATACAAGCACTCACGCCAAACAAAAACTTTGCAGCCTTGTATAACAAATAACTTTCATTACCATAATTTGTAATTTTAAAAATGATGCATCGTAAACCATGTACGTAAAAGTTATAACATTATACTCGTAATGGTAGATATTTGTTACTCGTTTGAGACTAGTAGTACAAGAAAAATGTATGCAAAAAAACACTTAAAACGTGTATTTTATAAGATACAAATTGTCAAGAAAGGGATTAAACCCCGTTTACGTTATAACCCTCAGTTTTCTAATTTAGCTATCTATAAAGGCTCTCTTTCAAAGTAGGTACCTATATGGGGTGCTAAAGTTAATATGTGGAGTATCTGACGGAAACGTTTTTTTCCTGGTTTTTAGTAGAAAACTGTACACCAATAATACCTATACATATCTGCAAACCTATATAACTAGGACAAAGGCGAAACAGTACAATACCAAGTGAAGTGGCAATATAAAACAATATCTTTTCCTCACGAGTAGCCATACAAGAGGTTAATAACTTTGTTGTTCAGCTGAAGGACAAACACGGCAGTTAGGTGGTGAATAAGCAAGGTCACATATTGATATTTGCTTCACTTTTTCTACGAGAAGTGGGGCGTGCGAGTACACTCAAGGGAAATAACGGAACTCGCTTGTAGCTGGACTAATGCAGTAGGTATGATGTTATTACCTACATCCCAGCTCATAATTTAACCCTTACAACTTTATTTCACCGTCATATTTATTGTGTGACCCTTGCGCTTGAGTTAGTGCAAGTAGAGCATTTTGCAAACTGCACGGCTGCAGCATAATACATTATTTTGAGATTTCCAAAAAATAAACCGCTGTCATGTGCACTGTACATTCACAACAAACATATTTCATCTTTATAATATACTGTTATTTTTTCCTTAAAAGGCAATAAAGAGTGAGAAATAAAACACTATCTCTGGCAATCTAGAACTTTCACAAACAAGTATTTTACACATATTTACTAAATTAAAACATATTTCACGACGCTTTTAAAAAGTACGCTAAAGTTACGGTAAGTTTTTATTTTATTTTATTCTATTATACCAGAGAGAGCTATTCCTGAATGATTGCTGACATTTAAGCTTTGCTTAATGGATAAGTATGGTAGGCCAAAGTATCAAAGTAAAAGTTTTTATTTCTAGTGAGATAAGAAATCTCACTAGTTATTAATGTTTAGATAAGCTTACATTATTTTATAAGCTTATTACTAACATGTAAGATTATAGCCTACGTCACGTGCCTTGTGAAGATGAATAAAATATTTATATGACTGATTAGGTACTAGCTTACTGTGAAATTTCTACGTAATAATAATAAATACTCTTTATTGCACCACTTAAGAGACTGACTATTGCGTAATATTAGAACTATACACAATTATGTCTGCTTTTTATTAGTTTTTATGCCCCCTTGCACTAAGTATTTTGGTTCGTTAAAACCATATTGCAAAACTAATAAAAATGTCTAATATTGTGGCCTAATCGTCGCTTCGCTCAGTAGGCAGAGAGTTAGATCTTGAGTATGCATGAGGGGAGGGTAAAAATGATCTCAAGGTGTGAGTTAAATGAGGGCCACCCTTGGAGCAGATTGAGCAATTGTCAAATTTATAAACAAGACAGGGCGTCAAACAATCACTGCGACGCAGACTGAATGGACATGCTTAAATAAAACAAATACTTTATGAATAAACTAAAATATATTTAGTTTGTCTATAATTACAAATGTACAGAGGCACTGATACACTTCAGTATTCAAAAGTTTTATCATCACACTACACTATTAAGGTTCGTGGTATAGAAAGTTACACTTAAATGATCAAAAGTCAGTTCATTACCAGCTTCGGTGATTAAATTAACGGAAAGGTCAGACAGTCATTGCCTTATCAACGCTACAGTCGCGCTGGTTCACCGCTCACCCTTGCAGACATGTAGGTCACCCAATGGTGGGTAGTAGAATGTCCTTCCCCGTGTTTCCAAATGGATTCAGCGGAAGCATCCTACCGTTTAAGTCAGACTAAGTGGACATGAGAGGAGTCCAGTAAACTTTTAAGTACCTATATAGCACTAGGCCCTGAACTGACCTATGATTTTTTAAACTTTGAATTAAGCTGCGAACAAGGAAAATTTAACTCATTATAAATTTGGAATATAAGAATTCGCTTATATTTTTATGTAGTTACTTTAAAGTCTTTTAAAGTGACTATCTCTGGCAATCTAGAACTTTCACAAACAAGTATTTTACACATATTTACTAAATTAAAACATATTTCACGACGCTTTTAAAAAGTACGCTAAAGTTACGGTAAGTTTTTATTTTATTTTATTCTATTATACCAGAGAGAGCTATTCCTGAATGATTGCTGACATTTAAGCTTTGCTTAATGGATAAGTATGCTAGGCCAAAGTATCAAAGTAAAAGTTTTTATTTCTAGTGAGATAAGAAATCTCACTAGTTATTAATGTTTAGATAAAATTTATTTTCTTAAAGTGAGAGTTAATTTATTTTATAATTTATTACCGCCTTTAGCGGGTTCTTTAAGGTGAGGCTAGGCTAGTGCCATAACGTGGTTAAAAGTGTCGATGCTACTGTGGACAAAATACACCTAAATTAGAATTTGAAACACTAGTACGTAAACTCAACCATTAGACTAGGTTGGAAGAACGGAAATTAAGCTCAAAGCTTACCATTTTTATGGTGTTGTGGAGGTGGGATTAACCCCGTGTTCGGATCACATTTTGGAAGGTACTTCAGCTCGCCGTCAGAACTAAAACAAACCGAGTATCGACATATTTAGAATTATGAAAATCAAAATGATTAACAGACATTTCCAAGCGATCCCACTTACCCAAGCAGAAAGTATTCGCTTTTAACGACACATCTTCGAGAAAAACCGTCGTCTCTAATCAGACGAAAGACAAAACAAAAGACAAAGGAAAGCCTCGTCACAAAAAAAATTGCAAAACTCCATACCATGGACAGTTTCATTTCACACAAGACATAAATCGATTAAAACCTAATAATATGGAATTTAATACTATATTGAAGCAAACGAATAGAAAAATCTCGCAGAACCACAGGGTATGTTTATTTTGACTCGGATAAACCAAAATCCCAATAAAATAATCAAAATCAGATACTTGACTTCTCTAGATACAAAACAACACGGCGCGCAAAATTAACGACTCAAATAATGCCTTCTGTCAAAGCCACGAAAGCTGTGAAATTGTCAAATGCTAATCGAGGACCAAAATATTTATCCGGGTCCGGCTTAAAAAAAATGTACTTTTTGAACAAAATTTTCGGTCACATGATTACCACCCAAAAGAAAAATCTCCCCTTCATTTTTTTAAACCACATTTAATTGATTCTTCTAAAGTATAAGCCAGTCCTATAGATGGTTGCGAATAAAATTCGTTTATATTTATTTTACATGATATTTGAGTAACTTGAAATTCGTCAAGTTTTTTGCTCCATACAAAATTGAAATGTCCCCAGGACATTTTTTGATACATATATGTAATAAAAAATAATAAGACGGCTTTTACTTTAGAATTTTTTAATCTTCGTTGTTAGAAGGGTAGTCAGTTTAAAGTATTTTGATAGAATACTTAAAAATCTCAGAAACTATGTTATTTTCAAATAAAATTTATGAATTTAAAAAATGTCCCCAAAAAATCTTCCAGTGTGTTATTCTAGGTTGCGTGTTAGAGTAACTTTTTAACCGACTTCCAAATTTCAAAAGAGGAGGTTATCAATTCGGTTGTATGTTTTTTTTTTTGTTTTTTTTTTTTTTTTTTTTTTAATGTTTGTTACTCCATAACTCCGTCATTTCTTAACCGATTTGAAAAATTTTTTTTTTGATTGTATGTATATATATCCAAGTTGGTCCCGTTTTTCTCAAAAGGCAGTTCTGATGATGGGATCCATGAGGAATTGAGGGAACTCCTCAAATCTTTAAGGCAAACATATAGTGATTTTTGTGTTTTTATCAACAAGTCAAGCATTTGCATCCAAAAATGTGACATTGTATGAAGTGGAACTGCTGATGATGATCAGAACAGAACTCTTCAACGACGAAAAGTTCACGTTTGGCGATTTGTCCTCCTAGCTGTGTTTGTTAAGCAAGTTCTATTTTCACGATTAATTTTTGTCATGCTCGAGTTCTGATGATGGGATCCATGAGGAGTTGAGGGAACTCCTCAAATCTTAAAGGCAAACATATAGTGATTTTTGTGTTTTTATCAACAAATCGAGCATTATCATACAAAAATATGACATTTGATGAAGTGGAACTGCTGATGATGATCAGAACAGAACTCTTCAACGACGAAAAGTTCACGTTTGGCGATTTGTCCTTCTAGCGGTGTTTGTTAAGCAAGTTCTATTTTCACGATTGATTTTTGTCATGCTCGAGTTCTGATGATGGGATCCATTAGGAATCGAGGAAACTCCTCAAATGTGAAAGGCACACGAATAGTGATTTTAGTATTTTCATGAACTAATCAAGCATTTTCATTCATAAAAGTGACATTTGATGAAGTGGAACTGCTGATGATGATCAGAACGGAACTCTTCAACGACGCGTAGTTCACGTTTGGCGATTTGTTCTCTTCGTTTTGTTTGTCAAGCAAGCAAGGTTTTTCCTTGATTTCATGAGGAATTGACGGTACTTAGTCTTCTACCATTATAAACATACTTATAGCCATTTTTGTATTTTATTGTATGGAATCTAAGAGTGCACCAGCTAAGATTAATAATCTTTCACCGGACTCCCCCATTGAAGTCGGTTTTTTTTTCTTAAAAATTATTTGTTTTATAGTAATGGCCACATTGAAGCAATTTTTTAGGGTGGCCAGACTATTAGCTACAGCTGGCAAGTATTCTAATGATAATAAATGTCAGCCATCTTAGTTTGGCAATAAAACTGCGTAAACGTGCGCCGGAATTTACTTTCACATTTTAAATGTATTTTCAACAATAAATTGCCAAGTTATGTGGACATTATTCACTCTTTTCAGTCCTTCTACGAAATAAGTATTCATATGGGGTCTAGATTACGAATTCCTTGTTTAAATAACTTTAAATTTGTGGCTTCTACAATTAAATTAAGGCATTTTTTCCGTTGTGTTTTTTATTCCAGCGTGTTATGTCGTATTACAATACGTGTTGCGTAACACACTAGATAGTTAAAGCACTAGTTGGTTCACATAATGCTTTTACCCGACTGCGTCATAATAAAGAGCTTTTTATGTTTTAGCTCTTTTCATAAAACAATTTATGTCCGAATAAAAGCTACGGTGGCATAGCGGTTCACGAATGTGGCTGTCAAGCGGCGGTTGGGGTTCGAATGCAGGCTCGTACCTATATGAGTTTTTCGAATTTATGTACGAAATATTATTTGTTAGCTTTTCGATGAAGAAATAGAAATATTTTTAGAATACGTTATAATTAGGTCTTAAAGTTTCACTATTGGTGTTCCAGTATTCAGTCGACATAATATAAGAGTCAACACGCAAACCAACGTTATTTATAAATTTTTAATTTCACCGTGAATAACATTTGACCTAAACAATTTTTGACAATGCTCCACGTAAAAATAGTTGCCATATGATTATTATTATTATTAAAATAAAGCTAAAAATTATTAAATGTCCCTTTATTGAAACAGAAGTTAAACATTACATTAAAGTTTAATTAAGAAAATCAATTCGGGTTTAAATCGCGGCCAGGGCATTATTTGTGCATTTAGCACGGATTTTGTTCTTGGGTCTTGGATGTTCTCTATTTATTTATGTATGTATTTATCTATATAAGTATGTATATCGTCGTTTAGTACCCATATAACAAGCTTTGCTTAGTTTGGGACTAGGTGGATTTGTGTTAGATTGTCCCACAATATTTAATTTTTATTTTATTTATTTAATTAAAATATAGATGTGAAGAAATATAATAAATAAATAAATAAATATCAGCGGACAATTTTTTACACAAATCGAACTAGTCCATAATGTCATTAATATCAATAATATTAGGATTCTTATTTAGCATTTTTTTTTAATAGTCCTTAACACTATAAAAGCAGTTGTCCTGTAGCCATTTAGCTAGCCTTGTCTTAAATAAATAACCATTCAAAATTCTTAATTCATCAAGGACAACATCGTGAGGAAACCTGCATATTTACATCTGCGAAATAAATCAAATTTCACTTATAATAAAATGCTAAGCATACCTCCATTCCTCATCCTTACACACTTCACATTAAGAACTTGCAAATATGATTACTATTTTTTTTATTTTTGAACGAATCTTGCTTTATGTAATCTCAACTTTACAGAGTTCCAGCGTGTTACAGAATTTCCAGTGTGTTACACTTTCCAGTACGAGGTACATTTTTTTTGAGCCGCACCCATCCCAGTTCTCAAAGTACCAGAGTAGGCTTCGGCCGCCGACGAAACCATGCTACGTAACCGGTTACGTGAGAAGAATTGTTTTTCTTGCTACGAAACCAGTTACGTACAAAGAGGTTTTTTTCTTCCTACGAAACTAGTTCGAATTGAAATGAAACTCGATAGTGTAATGTGTGGCAAACAACCGAATACTTTTAACGCATAGCCAGCATGCGGTAGATATGAGAGGGCACGGGGAATTGGTAATGGCGAAACCGACTCGGATCGCGGATAAGTTAGAAGACGGAAGCGGGAGCTTCGCTCCCGCTTTCGTCTTCGAGGTTTTTTTTTATAAAAGAGCGAAATAACTTGCTTTTAAAACTTTTGTAAACCTATATGACGAAAAAATATTATACTTTGAACTTTATGAAATTTAATTCAATTCGAACTAGTTTCGTAGGAAGAAAAAAACCTCTTTGTACGTAACTGGTTTCGTAGCAAGAAAAACAATTCTTCTCACGTAACCGGTTACGAAGCATGGTTTTGTCGGCGGCCGAAGGGCCAGAGTAGACGTCAAATAATAATACCGTTACCCAGCGAGATGGTCATATACTGAATTAAATAAGAGCGACAGAGAGGAATATATCATTTGTTGTCCTTGTCGTACTACCGCTTTTCTTTATTTGCCTCAATGTCATCTAAACGTCATGTCAAATAGTTTGAGGCAAATAAACGATTACCCGTCCAAATTAAAGAGGCTGCTTATGGTGACCCGCCAGACGTTTAAGATACACGATGCATATGTATAGGTTTGCGTCATGGTACTCATGGTACGTAACATTTTATAGATGTTCGCAATATGAACCTATCGCATGCGGAAAATGAAATAAGAAACTTTTACACTGTCGAACTTCTTTATCGCCTAGAAACTCGTAGTTAGAACGATATGCTTTCCGAACTTTTCCTTTATTGTGTGACTTATGGCGTTATTATATTTGATAGCCTCGTTTTACAGTTTTGAATTTTGTAATGTTGCTATATATAACTGCATTTAAATAGGTTACAATAACATCATTTTATTTCAACGTTCTAACGGACTTAACATTTAAATCTTTTACAAATTAAATGTTTCATCTCAAATTTCAGTATCTTTATTTTCCAGAGATTTAAAACTGTTTTGAAATTTATTCTGGAACTACTGGAGATTAGAAATAAGAATAAAACACAATGTATACGTTATTAGTAAAATT
The DNA here is from genome assembly GCA_905163555.1 of Notocelia uddmanniana. Classification (NCBI taxonomy): domain Eukaryota; kingdom Metazoa; phylum Arthropoda; class Insecta; order Lepidoptera; family Tortricidae; genus Notocelia; species Notocelia uddmanniana. The sequence continues at coordinate 11,697,898 of LR991059.1, read as the reverse complement.
AATAGTAATATCAAGTCTAATTCAAAGAGGTTTAAATGTGCTGTGGAAAATCCCAGAGAAATACAAAGACTGAACAGATTCGTAAAAACGAATAGAAACATCCCTTTACTTTTATTAATTTTGGGTAAACTGTAACTTTTGCAAAATGAAAAGGCTAGACTGAAACCTTTATTTAGTTGCAAATTTTGTGCACGAAATTCTTTATTTTCAAGTTTGTGGTATGAATTCGTTTAATTTCTCGCTTCTGTTGCAGGTTAATGACGTTTCGGTGGAGAACGCGCCGCACTCTGTGGCCGTCGACGCTCTTCAGAAGGCCGGGAATGTCGTCAGATTAGTAAGTGGACTCTTTCATAAATTCATGATTTTTTCATATTACGGCATCTCATAGAAACTACTAGATTGTTCAGACTACATTAACATTTGCAAAACTATACGTATAGGCTTTTCATGGGATGTGATAAAAATCTCGTATTTTAGGTTCAATTACGCTTAACACCCTGCACACCTGGTTTATGTACACAGTTGTCATCAGATACATCCGTACACTTCTGAATGTTAAAAAAATATCTGTACACGCACGTTGGCACCAGACATGCCTTAATCGTGTTCAACAGCTTCGATGTATGTGTTGGCGACTATACGCAATTCTACTCCCGGCAGATATAAGATGTATATATGTATATATAATGTAATTTACACAATGTTCTTTAAACATAAGAAAAGAGCGTACTCCCATTTTAAAGGCCGGCAACGCACTTGCAACCCCTTTGGTGTTGCGGGTGTCCATGGGCGGCGCTAATCTCTTACCATCAGGCGATTCGTCTGGTCGTTTGCCTCCTATGTCATAAAAAAACATATTCTCTATTGTTTATTTGCTCCGTAAGATTGCATGTCTCGATGTTAATGCTTGTTACAACAAATACAAGTGGTTCCTCTAACACGTGGAATTCTAACTCAGGACCCAAGTATTTGTATGTTTGATGTAAATGATTTGTCATTATATATACAATTAAAACGAAAATATACTGAATCATATTTAATGACTAAGAGTCGTGATCACCATTGTAACTGTTGATTTAGACTAGGTAGGTCTTTCCGTACCATCTAACTGTTTTACAAAGATTTTCTGCCTAATTGTTTCCAAAACACTACCTATCAATGTTATCTTTGATTTATGCAACTTCTTGAAATGTCAGTTCGGCGGCGGTACGATATCAAAAAGATGTCAGTTGTCAACATAAACCATCCGTTAAAAAAAGTGGTTCTTTACCTCACACCTACATTTAGGCAGCAACTGACCCGCTACCGTGCAAGATATCAGTAAGCTCAAGTCAATAAACAAAATAGGTATCATATTTTGGCCCCGCCCCACCAAGTCAAGAAGTCGTCTTAATGGTGCGGTTATATAATATTCGATCGCACATCCCGTTTTGGAATTCAATATAAAATTATAGAATGTATAAAATCTTGAAAAATAGTAAGGGAGTAAAAAATAACAATACTTACTCGTATAGGTCGATTCACAAGAGCTGGCGTGGAATGTCTATGAAATTATTGACAGTTTCATACATTTTCCGCGCCAACTCCTGTGAATCGACCAATATCTATAAATAAATGTAAGCGGTTTTTATTCTGTGACATTTAGCTTACTTCACAACTAGGTGTTACTTGCATGAACATGCATCATGCGTGACAGTACGAGTATGTTAGACCAATGTCTCGTATTGCATAATACCTGTAACAGGTCGCCGAGTGTCTCAGGCTATGCATGTCATGCATAATTTATCGATCCTGATATCGTACAGGCATGTGAAAGCAACGAGTTTTCGATATGGCATAATTATAAATTGCGCCTTTAATTAATACCCAAGGATACAATTTTTATAGTAATAATAATAATCGTATGGCATTTATTTTCGAACCGTGAGATCTTTATAGTGAACGTAAAAAACTAGTACGTGGTTCACCACGTACCACGAACTGTGAATTCGCGATGTACTCGTTAAATATAAATAATATTTTAACTCCTCTATATCTCGGCAACCCTATGACCGATTTGACTCACGCTCGAACTAAATTATTGTTGTCCCATTAAATCGTTTACCAAATTTCACGACTTTCCGATATACCTACTCGAGTTAATTGTTGAACACTTTAATATATTAGTATACACTTATACAATATACATGCATGCAACCGCCGTCTGAAGGCCTACTCCGAACTTCAAAAATCGAACTTCGTGTCGTGCCGTCCCTTTCACTCTCGTGTTATATATACACTATATGACTGAAAGGGACGGCACGATACGAAGTTCGATTTTCGAAGTTCGGAGTAGGCCCTCTGGTTTGTTCCACTAGTCTCAGAAACCTTCGCTTGCTCGCTCAATAAAATCTTATGATACAATTAGGGTATATACAAAACAGTACAATAATATGACATAACTCGGCCTGTTTAGCCTAGTTGGTAGTGACACTGCCTTCGAAGCTAAGAGGTCCCGGGTTCAAATCCCGGTAAGGGCATTTGTTTCTTGGTGAGCAGAAACATTTGTTCTTGAGACGTGGATGTTTGATATGTATTTAAGAATATATACATATATATCTATTAAATATATCGTCGTCTAGTTATGTACTATTTCTTATTCTGTGGTCTAGTACTCATAACATAAGCCTCATTGAGCTTACTGTGGGACTAGTTCGATTTGTGAAAAACACACAAACGGGTTAATATTTTGTCATTCGTAATGTTACATACTATGTACGTATATGTATATACTCGTAAATACCGACGTAAAATAATATTTGAATATAAAATGTTTTGGCTAAAGCGACATCGTCATATGTAAAAAAAAACCCTAATGGCCGTACCTAACGAATGTTTGTAATTTGCGGTCCTCTTTGTTTGATAAATAGCTATTTTTCATTGTTTATTCTAATGACTCTGCTTATGTTCGCATATTCCCACCAGTGGCTGAAAATGATCATGATAATAATAATTTTTGCGGATACTCTCCTCTCTCTCTCTCGATCTCGATACAACTAAAGTTTTATAAAACTGTTACATTTTTCCTTGAATTAGTAGTTTTCAGATATAATTGAAGTAATTCATATGGAATCAATACGTATGGAAATAATTATGTTACTTTTGATACATAACAATCTCACAAATTGACGTTATGTTTAAGAAGAAATTGCATGCATTTAAAGCAATATTAATGATACATCAAGGGAAGTTTCGTTGGATCAAAATTAGACTAGATTGAGTACTATAAAAGTTAACCTTTACCCAAATGTGGATCTATATTGAACGAGACTCTATTTTATTATTTAAAAAAATAGACCTAAATAAAACCTAAATACCTAAATAGTTCTAAATGTCTAAGATGATAACACGTTCACAGAAGAAATGTTTAGAGGTATATTTAAATACCGTAGCTTCCACTGTTCATTTGTTTATTTCATGCGTTAGCCTAAACTATACTTATACAGCGCGCCTGAATAATCGTGCGAAAACGACTGCATTAATTCCCTTGATATTCGATTTTTTTGAGATTTTCTGTAGTACTACGTACAAATAATCGTCAAATATGTCTATGGCTCCTTGCTGAATTGTCGGCGTGAGATAAATACGTGGTATTTTGTTCTTTGACGTGAGCTTACTAGTTGTCGCAGGGATTTCTTGACTTGATGAAAATATATGTGTATATTACGTTTGCGCTGTAGTAATATCATGCGCAGAAGCAGGGCAGTACAGCATTCATATCGCCCCGTTGACGGACATTCCGCCCTGGTCAGGAAGAATTGATTTAAATGTAGAGGAGCAATAAAACAGTACTTACTCGACTGACAGTGGGCACTGCAAGCTGACGGACTTATTTTGTACCGGCATCGCGCTAACAAATCAGGATCTTGCCTATATCTCCACTTCAGTGTGCTGAAAAATATCTGAATATACACTCTACCCACACTCACTAGCAATGCAGCCGTGTTCAGATCTTTGAACACCATGGTCGCTAAAAAGTGTCAATATTTTTTCTGCCATTTTTTTTCCATTAGCGAGTTCGTCGAGCTCGGCGGCCAAGGGTGGTGACATTGTGGCGAGGGACGCGGGGCCTGGGTCTAGGGATCGCAGGCGGAGCGGACGACGCAGCGGGTGGTGGAGGCGTTTTCGTGTCGCACATCGCGGTCGGCGGTGCGGCTCACCACGACGGCAGACTGAGACTAGGCGATAAGATTTTGGCTGTTAGAGACGAGGATGTAAGTATTTAATGTTGTGTACCAGGGCCTCAATTTAGCAATTTAAACTTCTTTATTATTTGTGGATTTACATTACTATGACGTATTACGAAATACAAACATTGCATCAGACGCGTTCCATTCGCGCAGATACAAGTAGCAACGCAGTTATAAAAAGCCTATAATTATAGCTAAAAGTAGTCGTCCGCAACCCTCACACAAAAACTTGAGATTTCAAATTATAAGAGTTAAATTTTAATGTATTATTCTTGTTCAGGGTATAGAAACGTCACTAATAGGGGCGACGCACGCGCAAGCAGTGACAGCCCTGCGGAGCACAGGCGAGCAGGTGACACTGGTCGTGTTGCCCGCTGCTTCCTTCCCGCCCGTTGCCAGGACAGCCCCTCTCTATTCTAGTAAGCATACCCTTACACCCATTTAATACCAACCGTATGTAATAGTAAGTGACAGTAGAAGTTACGCACAGTACCATCGCCAATACAACACTGTTCACTGACCATTCGTGCACTTTATGAACAATGTAATAAGGGTCATGAATGGTCGGTTAACCTGTGTTGGCGCTTGCACTTAAATTATTTTGTTCCACCAAATCTACCACGGTGTTGTCATATGAAACATTTCTTCTGTCATAATGGTAAATATAAACTTTGCAAAGAGATGCATTTTGTTAAATTATTTCTTGCTAATTTTAATATGAAATAAAAAAAAACAACCGATACAAACATAATTTTATGAATGATCAAAGTGTTTGAATTACAATGGCAAGACTTCAGGACTTAACAACATTTGTATACAAAGATATAATCATGTGAAGATAATGTGTTTGTTGTAATGTCTTCGTTACATACATTTCAATTTCACAATAACATATGTACATTGCATAAGATCAACAATATTGGTGTGAATATATGGTGCTTTCAGGCTTGGAAGCGGCCACGCTTTTACACATCATTTCAATTTTGTGATCTGACTTCTTACTGGGGCTCTCGAATCATTATCATCCTAGCGTTATTCCCATTACATTACAGTTGCATCTTGAAGGATGTCCGGGGTTGATTAGAACAATGACAAAAAACCCAGACTGTCTTACACAGGTTAATCTTATTCCATGACAGAAGTACCCTTTGAGAAATTTAGAGAAAAATCTGACCATAATCATCGCGCCTAGCGGGCTCGCACTAATTCACGTATCGCTAAAAATGCGAGGGAATGTACAGGTTTTTAAAGAGCCTGTAACGCTCTAACAATACAATGTATGTAAACGATTACTGTGACGGCTTTAACATCTGGACGTTAATCTTAAACACTGTAAATCCCTAGAATGTTCACTCGTTGCTGAAAACGCTCTGTAAAGATGAAATCTGTAGGGAAATAAGAATATGTGACGTCACGATTTCCTATGGGAAAACAGTGCACAGTTTTTAATATTTTTATTATTTCATTATACTATATATATATAATATATATATATAGTGTACATATACAGGACGTCCCACGGCCATGCCACATGGAGGGAAAGTACCTTTAATATTGTAGATAGAACATTTTACTGAAAGAAGACATTATCTAATTTTTAAAAGTTAGTAATTCTGCATTCAAAGATTTTCTAAAAATTACTCGCTTCGTCCGGGAATCGAACCGACTCACATGTGAAAAAGAAACATCCTGTATTTTTATGATCCATATCGCAAGAATGTACAAAACTAAATCATTTTTCTAAAGTAACATGGTATCCCAAAAGAAAGGCAAATAGTAAAATCTATGATTGAAGTTTCAAGATTCAGTTCGATTCCTGTCAAAGTATGAAAAATTCGATTTTTTCAAAAAAATCTATGAATACCAAATTACTCACTTCTAAAAATTAGATAATGTCTTCTTTCAGTAAACTTTCTTATCTGCAGTATTTAAGGTACTTCCCCTTCATGTGGCATGGCCGTGGGACGCCCTGTATATAGTATACTGATCTGGGGATATATTGATCGCTTCTTATTTTTGAGCTTTTGTCAGTAACAAGTTGAAGCGTCGTAATTTTCGAGATTTTTTTACATTATTGTAAGAATAATCTATGTATTTTTACTATTGTGAAGTAGAGTATTCTTGATGTCTTTTTTTAGTAGATAATTTAGGATATTAACGTGTAAAATCATGAATTATTTGATCTACCTTACGATCATACGATAATAAAACGTATAAAAGTAATGGAGGTATCCTGAAATTGGTAAAAGCTAATATTTAAATTGTCAATGTAAGTGCGAGTTAATTAATCAATTCCATCGAAATCAATTAGTAATTATCTGAAACCCATTAATTATATCAACACAAGGTGAAAACGTAATTGTGTTCAAGTTGTTGAGAACTGCGTATTTTAATATAATTAACTAGCATTTGCCCGCGGCTTCGCCCGCGTACTAAGCGAAGTTTTTAACCGTCTACAAAAAACGGGTTCGTATATTTGTCCACGATTATTTCGCGTTTGGCTGAACCGATTTAGATGCGGTCTCCAGAAAAGTAGTTGTTATACATTCTGGGGGTTTCGGTATACGAAGTTTGGTGATTGTGATTCATTAACAGATGAACAGATGAAAAGTCAGTATACATTCTGAGAACCAGCAAACTGTTGAATTTCATTAGATTTTGGCAAAATTAAGGATCGAAAACTATTATCATACATTTCCGAGAGGCCGAAGGGGAAAGGGCCGATGAAATAAAAGCATGCAACGACCAAGCAGCGCGCAGCGGTCATAAACTCTGGTCCTTTGAAGTACAGATATACGGCTTATTCTATATCACGTGTAACATTTATTTTTCCTAAAATTAAATTTATTAGGTAGGTTTTGTCAGTTCCCATATAGCATCCAAAAAGAAAATTTGGCCTCACTACCATTCGCACTCCTTACTGTCAGTCCGTCTGTTACAACCAAGTTGCTTTTACTGGACCGATTGAATTGCAATTTGGCACAAACTATCAAGAATTTAGAGCGCTCGTGGCCCAGCGGCACCCGCCTACCGCGTGCGGTGTGCGAGATTAAGCAATGTGGGCGCAGGTCAGTTCTTGGATGGGTGACCGCTAACTGACTCTCGTGCTTTGGATGGCACGCTAAGCCGTTGATCCCGGCTGCAATCGCTAAGCCAAGTTAGAGGCCTTCGAGCGGCTTGCGAACTTTTAATAGTCAAGTTGCCCACTCACTTGACAAAGGGGGGTCGAAGTTACACCACGTCCGTAGGGAGTACCCACCGTTACCCTACACGTGACCCCTGGGTGGTGCTAAAAGTGCAACAAAAACTGGCAACCGTGCTTGTCTTCTCGAAAATCTCACGGATCGTAAATAAATGCCACACGATTAAAAAAATCTAAAGGTTCGTTTAAATGGAAAAAAATATCGAAACCTCTATGTCGTTTTTAAAAGCAAATCCATAAATTACCCCATACGCCTAAATAGTAACATTAAACTTTTTTGCATACAGGCATGTATGGAGTGCCAAATTTTACCTCAGATTCGTATAAAGAGACCTCTCAGACGCTCAGATATCGATTTTAAACGAAATCGGGACGAAATTAAATAAAATCAATATCGCCGCCACTTTCACAAATTTTACCTTGGATTCGTATAAAGAGACCTCTCGAACACTCAGATATCCATTTTGATCGGAATAAGGATGAAAATGAAAAAAAAAATCAATATGGCTGCCACTTTTTTCAAATTTTACCACAAATTCGTATTAGGAGACCTCTCGTACGCTCGGATATCGATTTTGTATGAAATCGGGTTGAAATGAAGAAAATCAATATGGCTGCCACATTTTCCAAATTTTACCTCGGATTCATATGAAAAATTCTTTCGGACGCTCAGATATCGATTTTGAACGAAATCGGGACGGAAATGATAAAAATGAATATGGCCGCCACTTTTTCTAAATTTTACCTCGGATTTGTATTAGGAGAGCTCTCGGACGCTCAGATATCGATTTTGAACGAAATCGGGACGGAAATGAAGAAAAGCAATATGGCCGTTACTTTATTCAAAGTTTAGGTACCTCCGATTCCTATTAAGAGTCCTCTCGGACGCTCAAATATCGATTTATGTCGAAATATTATCAGACAGCACTGATTAATAAAACCACTTACAATACATTGAATCAAAAAAGGTCGTATCTTCATAGGGAACTCACGGCACTTCATGCACTTTTAGACCTTATAAGGAACTTACGTGCCAAATTTGGTATCTCTCAAACCAGCAGTTTGGGCTGTGCGTTGATATGTCACTCACTCAGTCAGTCAGTTTCTTCTTGCAATTTGGCACCTACTTTTAAGTTTTCATGCCCGCAATATTAAATTTCAAAATCAATACCATTTTCGAAATTAACGACCCAAAAAATCATAAAAATCACACCCATATTAATATTTAGACATTCCAACGCCCTCGGACCCCAACAGAGGGGATGGTATTTCATGTCATCCACGTGAGATTTTAAAATCATTGCTGTTTACGTAATCAGCGACCCGATAAACCATAGAAACAACACCCATATAGATTTTCAGAATTTGTCACCAGATTTCCCCCTTTTAGGGGTTGATTTCTCAAAAAACCAGAAACACATGTTTACTCATTTATCGTCAGAAATACTCTTGTGAAGTTTCGAATAAAATAATCCAACTAATCTTGATTCCCCATACAAACTTCGGACCCCCATTTCACCCCCTTAGGGGTTGAATTTAAAAAAATCCTTTCTGTATGCACCTCAAGACCTTTTATGGAACCTACACACTAAATTTAGAATCTCTAGAACCAGCAGTTTGCGCTGCGCGTTGATATGTCAGTCACTCAGTCAGTCGGTTATTTCTTGAAATTTGGCACAAACATTCAAAAGTTTTCGTGTCCACAATATTAAATTTCAAAACCGATGCCATTTTCGTAATTAACGTCCCAAAAAACCATAAAAACGACACCCATATTAATATTTAGATATTTCACCCCCCTCGCACCCCAACAGGGGGGATATTATTTCACGTGCTCCACGTGAGATTTTAAAATCATTGTTTTTTTCGTTATCAGCGACCCGGTATATCATAAAAACAATACCCATGTCGATTTTCAGAATTTGTCACCACCTTTATCCCTTTTAGGGGTTGATTTCTCAAAAAACCTGAAACAAGTATTTACTCATTTATCGTTAGAAATACTCCTGTGAAGTTTCGAATAAAATAGTCCAACTAATCTTGTTTCCCCATACAAACTTCGGACCCCCATTTCACCCCCTTAGGGGTTGAATTTTGAAAAATCCTTTCTTAGTGCACCCCTAGACCTTATAAGGAACCTACGTGCCAAATTTCGAATCTCTAGGACCAGCGGTTTGGGCTGTGCGTTGATATGTCAGTCAGTCAGTCAGTCAGTCAGTTTCTTCTTTTATATAATTAGAATAGATGTATGTATTTAATTACGTAACTAACAACCTGAGGTCGGAATTTTATTCACGTAGCACTTTTGAGCTGTCATAGTTACTTCTCATTTATCGACTTCCGATATACAAATGTATATCGATAAATATAGAATACAATATTTAAAATACTATTAAGAGTATAAATTAAACAACAGGCAGCGCGGATGAGCGATCTCTTCGAGATAACCTTTGGGTACCAACTTTTTAGGTATTTTAATTTTTTAGGTACTTATGTAATCAGGTTTAAGTTATTATTTTTATTATTTTTTACGTCAATGTGTATTTTTACGATTTGAACAAGTCTCAGTTTAAATAAATTTATATCTCTTTTAAATTGGAATTATTATAATAATATTTTATTGTTCCTTATAAATAATTTGTGGATTTATTATAACGAATTTTTAAATATTTTTCGAAATAAACTGCAACAAGAATTGTCATCGAGCCTAATGATATCATGTTATGTAGGTATTGGCCATTAATCTGAATACCTTTGATTAGTAGTTTTATACACATATGCACACAAACAAACACAACCACTGAACTGAACTAAATAAATGTGAAGTTGTTAATGTGCATATCTCTATTTCACATTTTCAACTACTCAAAGTTATTTGAAAGAGATCGCTCTTTAGCGATAAGACCGCATGTTGCTTACCTCTATTGTTAATCTTCTTCAATGTGTTGTGTTCTATAATCTATAATGTATCGATATAATATGTATATCGGAAGTCGATAAATGAGAAGTCCCTATGACAGCCTCAAAAGTGCTACGAAAATTCCGGCCTCTGCTAAAAACATTATACAAGTACCTTTAAAAATTTAATATCTTAAAGAAGCCCACATCAAAATAAGTTATTGATGAAAATAGTTAAGAAGCTTTTAAGAGTAATCATTGAAGAAACAAATATTGAAGTTTAATTTTGTAAACTATTGGATAACTGTTTTGAAAGCATATTTTGCCTGCAAATGTATCGTTTTATGATTAAAAACAAACAGTCTCCATAAACTTCTTTCATTAGCGGTTTGAAACATGAATATTGTCATAGTCAATATCAAATAGAGGACTGTGACTTTATAAAAATGAAAATCGAATTAACGTTCAAATTTACGCAAATTAAATTAAATTTAGGTTTGTAAGGTAAGTTAGGTTGTCTCTTTACGTTATCTTTCTAGTTAAGTTTCGAACAGGATTATAAGAATAATAAGTTTTGAACAGGATTATAAGAATAATGCTATTCGTGCTGAATAAATGTATATCATTATTATTAAATTTGCGCTTCCAGAACGTGTGTTAAAACATCGCGTAGGCGCGCGTTTCCCATTTTTGATAAGTAGGTGCGAAGTAAACTGCCCAATACGTGCGCCTGCGTCGTGTCGTTAGTTACCCGTGATGCTCGTGAAGACAATGGTGTCTTGGTCGCCAGCGTGAAAGCTATTAGCTACTTGTATTGTACCATGCCCTTCACCCGCGCACGCACTAAGATGCGAACATTGAACAATAAATCATATTGTCAAACAAATATTTAGTTAGGAATATCAAACGTTCAGAAAATGTATTGCCAATCTGTTTTTGAAAGAACCGGGAATATATCTCTCATGGTTTAGAACTAGCAAGTTCTAAGTTGAAAAAGGCCTTGTTTTATGTTTACATAATATTATGAAATGTTTTACAAGAAATTGAAAATAGTTAATTTGGGAAGAGCAGTGTAGTTTAATAGCTTATGTTATTTGGTAGCGCTATTAAATTAAAACGGTGTTAAATATTTGTCGTAGATTTAGTATCTTTGGTTTAAATGGTGGTTTTTAGAATGTCAGTTTGTAATTGATTTGGTGGTTAGATACTACCCATCTTATACCATCGAATAAATATTCCTGATCAAACCAAGTATGCATAGCTTAATGTTTGTAAGCAAATGAGACGTCAAGTAGTTGAAGCTTCATTTGCAATGAGCATCTAGACTAACGGAATAAGGAATTTAATCTTCATTTGTCCGTACAGCTAAAACTCAAGCCACGTCGTGTTCCACGCTTCATGAACTTTTGGAAGAGGAGCCGAGTGAAATCCCGAGGTACTCGCCCGCTTTTGTTTCTGTGCACGTTTCATTTCGCCGCAGTAGATATAATATAACGTATCTTGACTTCAATTGTGAGAACTGCGTAAATTACCAAAAGTAAGACGAGGCGCACGCTAAACAGTGACTCCTGTCTCATTCACACTGTATGTAATCTATTCCTACTAAGGAAGATTATCTTGTCCTGCTTAGCAAATTACACCAGTTTCCTTTTTACTCCATTTACCATTAGATATTATACGTTCCCTTGATACCCTCAAAATGTTTAAAATTACCAGCAATTTTCTCGTATAAATTTATCATGACAACATAATGAGGAGTCAAGATACTGATCATAAATTTTATTCTGTGATTTCACTCCACAGTATACGCTAACGTGTTGCCAGTATTGCCACCGCTTGGCACTAAGTCAAAAACTATAAAACGTTAACTCGCAACCCCTTTTTGGCAAGAACGTATCACGTATGCCTGGTGTTACAACAAACGTCCAATGCGATTAAAATTACAGAAAATGCTTTTCTTGGCACATAAACGCTGATTTGTTGAAGTAGGCTATGCGAGTTATGGCTTGTTTTTATGTCCCAATGGAGTATTATTTTCGAGTCTGTTTTGGATTATATAAGTTTGCGAGGTAGTTACGTAAATGAAAAAATGCGATCGTCAATTTTTGATAAAGGCTGTCCCAAAAAGGACGCAAGATTTAAATTGATGAAAAACACTTTTTTTTTTGTTATAATATATTTGTATATAAAATCTTGAAATACATAAAATAGTGTTATTTGTGGAATAATACGTCAGGCAAATGTCCTCCTAGGCTTTGCTGGCACATACGCACTCTTTCCTCAAAATTTTCTATGACCATATTGCATAGATGCGTCTGAATTTCTCCAATGCAGCGTCGAGTTTCCTCTTTTAAAGCACGAGTGGCTGTGGGCTTATTGGCATAGACTTTAAATAATCCCATAAAAAGAAGTCTAAAGGCGTTAAATCGCAGGATCTAGGGGGCCAATTCTGATAACCGAATCGAGAGATCACACGACTAGGAAATGTTTCATGCAGTAATTGCATTGTTTCTCTGGCTGTGTTATGTGTAAATTGTTCAAAAATAAAAACGCGTTGATCTTTCGTATAACCCGCCATTTTTACAAACCCTAAAGATTCAGCTGTCAAATTGGTTCTTTTTTCAGGGTTGCCAGCACTAAAATACAAAAATGGCGGCAAATTTAAATCTTGCGTCCTTTTTGGGACAGCCTTTATAAGGGATTAACAAAACGACTACAGTATTATGTTCTTAATCATATACCTAGTTAGTAGTGCCAAATTATCCTAATCGTAACATTCGAAACACATTCTTGCTCGTATAGTAATACGCTTGGCAACTCTGGCTGTTTACTAACAACCAAAATGACTGTACTTACGCCATTTTTAAGGTTCCGTAGTAAGCAAGGAACCTTTGAAGGAGTTTTACCATGTCCGTCCGTCCGTCTGTCCGCGGCTTAGCTCAGTAACTGTTACTATTAGACAGCTGTAATGTGGTATAGGTATACAAAAATCTTGTATACCTATTTATACCATTAGTGATTAATAATCACGCCGACATACGGTACGATAAAATTTTGAAATATTTTTTAGGGGACGTACTCTTGCTATACTTAAACTGGGATTTTTTTATTGCAAAACCAATCACTTTGAGTATCTTTAGCCGTCTTCGTCGTCGTTTGGGCATCGGTTTGGGGATAGCTTGTAGAAAAAAAAAACATGTGCTTTAATAGTACATTACGATATAAGTGCAGAGAACAGGAACTTCGCAACGAGTGGTGATAAATTTAAACACGACCGAAGGGAGTGTTTTAAATCGACACGAGTTGCGAATTACCGGTTCGCACATGTATCGTACAAAGTTTTACAGTACATATGGCTCTTTAAAGTTTCGACGTTTACACGTAATCTGCTGATTACCGCACTCGTGCGGTAATATAGCACCATATGTACTGTAATAGTACATTACGATACAAGTGCAGTGAACAGGAAATTCGCAACAAGTGGTGATAAATTGAAACACGACCGAAGGGAGTGTTTTAAATCGACACGAGTTGCGAATTACCTATTCGCACATGACTGTATCGTACAACGTTTTACAGTTTACTTTATACTCTTTAATGTTTCGACATATGCACATAATCTGCTGATTACCGCACTCGTGCGGTAATATAGAACCATATGTACTGTAAATAATATTTTTTTGACTTAGCTATTCGTTTGCGTGATATTAGTTTTTAAACTGCTAATTTAAGATAAAGTCAAGTGTCTCCATTCTCTACCAGCTAAACCGTGGCTACTGGGTATGTGAAAAAACCGGTCAAGTGCGAGTCGAATCACGTTTGTTGTATGGAAGCTTCCTTAAATATTTATTTTATTCTGTTTTTAGTATTTTTAATATAGCGGCAACAGGAATACATTATTTGTAAAATTTTCAATTGTCTAAGTATAACGGTTCATGAGATACAGCCTCGTGACAGATGGACAGACGGACGGACAGCAGTTTTTAATAATAAGGTCCCGTTTTACCCTTTGGGTACGGAACCCTAAAAATATGGTACTAGTTTAAATAATTAATTTAAAAGAAAACTTTCACAGTTAAGTAGCCATTACTAGTTTACGAGTAACAGCCGAACTTAAGAAATGTACTTGGAAAAAGCAAACTTTCGTACAATTTCTATTCATTACTTAGATATGTTGTTAGATATTAAATATAGAAGAAGTTTTCGACGTTTAAAATCCCAATAACACTATGAAACCCTGACAGCTATGAAACCCTACATACCCTGCGCATTGTCGACATGCACTTTGACCGCTTTATAATTTTTCACTTTTGATGAAAATTATAATCATTAACGGACGCTTAAGCTTGGTAAAAAAATACCATACTGAAAAATATTATTTACCCATCTCGATCATAACATTTCATGACACTACGAGTACATACAAGGTGCTCAAGATATTAGAAGCAACCTTAATAGTAGTTCTGTTAGTGTGTTAGATATTGTTGAGCAATTTTCAGAGCACACAGGTCACCTCACCGCCTGTGGTATACCGACTGACTGTTGGGAAGAAAGTGCGCAATGTTATTCCAAATGGTGTTCTACTGTTCACAGAAAACTAGTTCCTTTAAATAAATAAAAACACCTGTGTTGAATACGTAATCACTGTCATGTTACAAGTTTTGACAAAAATATTTGCAAAACTTTGCCGCTGTTTTAAGAAAATCCTGTGAGTAGTATCAATTATGTGTTGTGTACATTTTGCTTCTGCAAACAAAAAGTATCGCTATCTGCTAACATGCAAAACGTTTTTCTTGATTAAAATACTTTTGTCTTTCCCAGAATATCTTGCTACGGTGAAGTTTAGGGCAAATTCAATCTCACGCCTTAGCCAGTTAAAAGTAAAGAAGGATACATTTAAATTAATAACTTATTTTGTTTCAAGCATCAAATCACTTTAACAATAATCAGTTAATAGAATCTTCATTAAATTAATATCAAAGGTTTTCAAATTTCATCTTTTGCACAAGTCATTCTAAAAATAAATTCGTATACTTATAAAATACCTTTACCACCCCCGCACGCAACTTCGGCAATCATATCTGAATACTTAATGAATTCAATGTTTCAAAGCGCTATCAAAGTAGCATAATATACAAGGATGGCAGCGCTAAAATTTAAGTTTTAATGGCATACATTTAGTTTGGGTGAAATATCTAAATTTGAAAGGACGCCTATCGCGCTTTAATTGCAAGTTAATTTAGTCGTTGAATTACGTGCCGTGACTAGGTGGGACGTAAAATTAACATTGAAGTTTGTAGACCAACAAACTCAGAAAAACATGTATTTATTGAACTTTTTCAACGCTCTGCCACTATAGAGATCTTATACATCTTACGTTGATAAATGATATCCCACCTGCACGCCGTGATGGTTATCCGTCGTTGGCTTTGAACCCATGGTGCAGTCATATCAGCCATTGGTGTTCAATAGGTTAGTAGCCTTTCGCCGCGTTTACCCACAGGCGCCATGCTGCGCGGATTGCCGCACATGCATGCCAAACGCTTTTGATCCATTCTGACAGGCGTGTGTCATGCCGCGTGTGTATTTACGCCTGTGCGTGAACGTGGCCTTATAGGCAAACTTTTTTTACCTTGTTCTTTCAATGACCAGTTATTTCAATTGATAATGGGTATGTTGGTTTTAGTTCAGTGATACTGATAACCTAAGAAAAAGTAACAAGCAACATTATTATTTAATAAACAGTGCGTACACTTTCTTACGTCATCTAAACCAACGTCTAAAGCCATTACGTTTTATGAACAAACCATTTCAGTTTTATTAAGATATTATATTATTATGTTATGTTAGCTTACAAACTGCAACTGCATTTGTGTAATACGAGTAGTACATTATTGCAGAGGCCGTGAAATAAATTATAATAATAGTACTTAGATTATAAATGTATCGTGATAATTTTATTTGGTTTTTTTTTAATTTTCAAATATCATTGCATTATTGAGAAAAGCACTATATGTATATGCCACGCTGGGAATGACAATTCGTGGACGCGCATCTATTGACGCACTCAAATACAAATACAACCTTTGCTTCGCGTTGTCCGGACCGCGACCATTGTTTATTTTTTTACGTTTAACGTTGAGCACACCAATACTAGTACCAAGGAGTAGTTTATAGTTAACTGAATCCTAAGGGTTGACCCAGATCTTTTAATTGTACTACCTTGTCAGATGTGTCCGAATGGTCCGTCTGGTCCGTTCCGGATCTCGTCTCGGCATGGACATAGTCGGCGGTCTCGGCGGGGAGGTGGACACGGCCAGCGGAGTCGAAGACGACGCTTGTGGAGTGTTCGTGTCTGGAGTATCGGTGGGAGGGGCTGCGTACGGCATGCTTCATAGAGGAGATAGGATACTTAGTGTGGACGGACGGGACTTGACGCGGGCAACGCATGAACAGGCCGCAGCGGCTTTGAAGGTTGGTGGCATAGACATTTGTTATATAAATAATAATGTTCGCGGAAAATTGCTTTTCAAATCGTTTTTCAAGATGGTAAAACGCTTATGTGGAGTCTACAAGCATTGAATGGTTATTATAATTATGGATAACATTAGTAGGTATTTTTTTGTTAAAATGGTTAATTACCATAATGCATACCTAAGTAGCAACAGCGGTGGATAGCATATCTATACTTATAATATTATAAAGCTGAAACGTTCGTTTGTTTGTTTGTTTGAACGCGCTAATCTCAGGAACTACTGGTTCGAATTGAAAAATTCTTTTTGTGTTGGATAGTCCATTTGTCGAGGAAGGCTCTAAGCTATATAACATCACGCTGCGACCAACAGGAGCGAAGACGCGGATGAAGTCGCGGGCAACAGCTAGTTTTATTATATAAAACCAACTTCATCTTTGTAACTTATTCTACTTCTCCATTAATATCATCAGAGTATTCGTTTGGATGGAAATATGTTTAAACATACCTACTTTGAATTCTATAACTCATATCGGCTTATGAGACTGTCTGACACAGCATATTGCACAACGAGTCCTTCAACTCATTGTACAATATATCGATTCAAACCTCAAATTTAACAATAAGTAATCTTTTCATTTACGGCAGGCCTAATCTAAGCCTCCGACTCTTATTATCCCTCTGTTTAATCTCCATAAATCTGACTCCGAGAAAACGTCTGCTAGAGCTGCAGTCACGAATAAAATACCTCCACAGCAGTACTCCGGCGCAGCAGTATCAATAGCTGCGCAGTACCAGCCAGAACAGTACGAGCGGCTACGGGCGCGCATCCGTGCGATCAACGCTGCCGCTGCCGCTTCGCCGCATGCGCTCCGCCATGTGACGCACGTACCCGTGCATCCCGATCTACATGCGGTATATCCAAGGTAACCCGGGCCAGCACCATCATGTTGTCACTTCTTTTCAGAAATAAAAAATCATTAAGGAAGTAGTCGTTTTCTGGAAAAGTTCGTCTTTATGTATCCATTGTAATAGATACAACAATACCATGCAATTGTATTAATGCATTTTTCGATAACAGGCAAAGGCTTCAAAAACCAGCAGCTGTGTAGCCAGAGATTACTTATGATATTTTTTTCCTCTCTTTTTAAACTATGGTTTGCTACATATACCTTTTTATAGGAACTCTAGAGCATCAATTAATTTAATGTTGAAATCCAGCAAGAGAAGTGCATAAAAACGATAATGATGCCAACGTCCTCATTTGAATACAGATGTAAGTACGTACTAATTGCAAGCAATGGATTTTATAGTCGAAGCTTATTCATGCACACACGCTTGCTCAGTAAGAATACCATAACCGCACCACTTAGAATCGATTCAGAACAGTAGCATTACCATGAGTTTGCAGTGACCGTACTCGCTAGCGACTGCGTAAACAATCAGTATGGAGAATAAGTACAGCGCCTCTGGTGGTCACTCATAGAACTACAGATCGGTACTCGTACCATGAGTCAATTACACGTTTACTATACTCGCTAACGTTAACTCGATTCATCGAGTAGTTTACGTTACGATAGGGAGTGACGTGCCTAACTTCACAGCATACAAAGCTCTCTTTCTAACTATACTGAAAAGAAAGAGCAAGGACGATATTGGACAGAAGGCTAAGTACTCAAGGCTTTCTTTCAAAAGTATAGAATTAAACCTGCTAATTTAAAGTGTCATAGAACAGTAGCACAACTTTAAATGTTAGTGAATCTTGTATATGCTTTGGTTATTTTTGGTTATTATTGCCATACCTATAAACTGAGTGATGCAGTCTTCCCAGTTTTTATGATGAAATATTATTTTTTTGGTTCATGTGATTAGATGTACATAGATTATATATATTTAATAAACCTAATCTCATTTTATAATATGTTGAAGTGGATTTTTTTATATTTATAATAATAATAATAATAATATTGGGGGACAATCTTACACAAATCGACCTAGTCCCAAACTAAGCAAAGCTTGTACTATGGGTACTAGACGACGATATACATACTTATATAGATAAATACATACTTAAATACATAGAAAACATCCAAGACCCAAGAACAAATATCCGTGAAAAATGCACAAATAAATGCCCTGGCCGGGATTCGAACCCGGGACCTCTAGCTTCGGAGGCAGAGTCACTACCAACTAGGCTAAACAGGTCGTCATTTATTTCTCATATCAGTCTGAATTTATCCCTGTTATTTGTCGTTCATCTTCTTACGCAGCCGTCGCTAACATATTCCACACTAAATAACGCCTTGTCGATATTATTTAGATAAATAATTATTATAATAATTTATGAAACGATATCTCTAATACGCTTTCACGCTCCAATTTGCTAGTGAAATAGTTTACTACAGTCTATACGGTATTTTTCGATAGCGACTGTCAAATTGGTGACTCATGGTACCGATCTACGGCAACCGCTACAAAACGTTAGTCGCTAGCGAATATTACGTTAGCGTCTGGCGGGCGCAGTGAACGCGCGGTTGTCTCATGGTACGAATACGATCTAAATCTACTCGAAACGCGTTTATTCGATAGCGACTGTAGTAACGTAATGTATGTTTTCGATAGCATCTCATGGTAGCGGTACTGCGATTAGAAGCAGCTGTATAATATCAGAATATAATTAGCATAGATATTAAGCGACAGGAGCAGGAGGCATCAGCGCGGGTGACCTCCTTTAGTAAGTGTTATGTAAAAGTTATAAAATAATAATAATAAATCAGTCTCTTCGATTTTGAAAAAACAAGCTGCAATTAGAAGTAGTTTTTTAAGTCTAGTAAAATCCATTATTGCGACGATAATCTTCGATGTATAAAACAATAATATATACATTGATGGGGCAAAATATGCCAGAAATTGGCAACCAATCTAACGGAAATATTTCGCATTATTTAGTTGCCTACTTTTGAGTTGCTTCAAATAAAATACACACATACATATAATCACGCCTGTTGCTCAGAGGGGCAGGCGGAAATCACGGATTTCCATTTGCTACGATCCTAAATAATAATACGGACTTTAAACGGGAAATTAACTGAATGCTTTTTCAAGCGCGACTTCTTTTTCAAAATGAGGGTTCACGCAGTTGTGTCGCCTACCTACCTACGTATGCTGCTGGATGTTCTTACTACGAGTAGGTACTCTATCGCCATACCGCCCTGTGAACACTAAGAAGAACATCCAAAGGTTTCGAAACATGCCAAATCTTTGAAATTTCATTTTATAGTCAAGACTGTTTTGCAAAGTAGATTACCGCTTCCCTATTTACTTAGTAGATTCGCTGTGACACCATTTTATACTCGGCAACAAAATAGTCTTACTTGATTTATCAGCGTATTCCATTAGGATTTGCCGCCGAGCAAAGCATTAGCTCACTATTCATGCCATTCAGGAAGTTCGTTCAACTCACCGCGAATACACCATTACTACGATTAGATATAAATAAGCACCCAGCGCTCCCACTTTCATGTAAAACAGAATAAAATAAGGCCAACGAGACTAGATAATTTCTATACAGAAAAGGAGCGGTATACTAATAATAACGCACCAGACAAGGATGAAGTATGTCCCGTCCGTAGCCAAAAGGGCAGTTGGACATGCTCTACATGCACCATGCGGATATTATTCAGCGGCAGCAGTTGTTGTCACATGTACTTATATTTTGTATCTCAATATTCTGGCTATGCATAGTAAACATCTGCGGCCGGATATGTGACGCAGGAATGCTTTTTGGTATAGTGAATTTTGTTGACTAATTTGGAACTATTTTATGTAACATTGATATTTTTGTAATAGACGTAGGTTTATACATTTTATTGGATTCGATTATAATCTCATTTGTAATGTAGGAGAGAAAAAAAAAGATGAAAAAAGTGCCTACGGGCTCAATAATTAGTTGCTTATTGTTTAGCCATACCAAATACCAATATGGTACGTTGTAATATTTTATGACTTTATGAACTTTTATAAGTTGCATGCTCCGAGCTGAGCTCTGGAAATCCTCATCCGAGGGTGAATGCAAAAGGGCCTTTAGCGTTAAAGTATTAAAATAAAAATGCCCCCAATTTAAGCGTCGGTGG
Organism: Notocelia uddmanniana; assembly: GCA_905163555.1. Classification (NCBI taxonomy): domain Eukaryota; kingdom Metazoa; phylum Arthropoda; class Insecta; order Lepidoptera; family Tortricidae; genus Notocelia; species Notocelia uddmanniana. Next base: position 11,676,964 of record LR991059.1, on the reverse strand, counting down.
CACTAAATAGTCCGAACAATTTCAGTCAGAAATAAAAAAACCGGCCAAGTACATGTCGGACTACGCACAAAGAAGGGTTAAAAACCTCACATTTAAAACCTCTATACAATACATCTGGGCCAGTTAATTTCATTCGAAGATCAAACTGAAAATTATATTAATCGCCGGATCGTTCTTTCATGGAAAAAATATTGGAGCCTAAGTGAAATTATGAAAAATGAGAACATATCGCTACATATTAAAAGAATACTATATGAAATAGCAATTCTACCATGCCTAACATACGGATGCCAGGACTTCGTAAAAAATGGACGAAACAAAGTTGGCTATACAACAAAGGAAGATGGAGAGAAGTATGCTTGGAATTAAAATAGTGAACAGAGTGAGAAATGTTGATATTAGAAAAAAGACGGAAATTACCGACATTGTAGAAAGAGTAAGAAGTCTGAAATGGAAGTGGGCTGGACATACTTGCAGATTGAAGGACAATAGATGGACGAGATGGACGAGGACTGAGAAGGAGAAGTAAACGGTGGGCAGACATATTTAGAAAGCGTTGTGGTACCACATGGGTGCGCCTAGCTCAAGTCAGAGAAACATGAAGAACGCTGGGGGAGGCCTACGCCAAAGAGACGACTTCCATAATTAATGAATAACAAATAATTGTTCTAATTATGTAAATCATCTCTTAATCAAATAGTGTATATGGAAAATTTTGTATGACATTTCATGTTCAATTAGATTATTTATTTATTATTTATTGTATGCCAGTCAGATAAAATAATAATTATGATTATAATTTTATATTGAGTCTAATCTGTCTAATTAAGTCTTTAGTAATTACAATTTACAACATGATTAAGCATGCAAGGGAATATTGTAGGCCAAAATTATGGTAGAATAAAGCCTATTTTTATTTTATTTTTTATTTATACAACACATTAAAACAAACAATACGACCGTATTTTTATTGGAAACTTACGGCACTTACGCAGTTTTGTTTTGACAAGACAAAAAATACATTATTTTTTACCGATTTTATTCTAATTAAATTATCACTAGATATGGTCAGCGGTTTAAGGATTTATCAGTTGAAATAAACGTTCATTTCATCTATTAACGGCTTTTGGGTTCTATTTCTTGGATTTGTCATTAATAATATCGTATCAAACATCGTTCTAAATCAACCATTTTCAAGCTAAAAACTTTTTTCCCCGCTCAAATTTAAGTATACACAATACGATAAAAAATGCCTATGTTACTAGGTATCTATGGCATCGTATCTTTTAATCAGTTTAATCTGATTCTCAATAGGTACTGTTGTTATAATTTAATTTATAAACATTCAAAATAATGTAAGTTCTCGAAACGCTTTTCTTGAGAATGACAGTTTTTAAGAATTAAAAAAACGTCTTATTTATAATTTTTTATTGTCCTTTACAGGTAGCCGATGCACTAATTGGCTGTGAAATCGACCATTTAGAAACTGAAAACACGGAGGAAATGGCACGCAACTTTTAATTTTCTATGCAACTAATTTTTATTTTAACACTATTAGTATCCTTGTAAATATTGTTACCTCCTTTACGTGTAAGGTCTTGTGTTAAATATTATGCACTGTAACTGAATATTAAACAATTTCACTGTAAGTTATTATTAGATGATATGAATAATATTTTTAAGATTGAAAAGGAAATGTGTACAGATTTTATATTTAATTCAACAAAAATGATTTATATTCTCAAACTTGAGTGAAAAATATAATTAATGTCATGTAAAACATTTAACGGATATTTTATTAGAAAAGTATATGTACCCTTCATTATGTCGGTTAGCGACCGGTCTATAATCAAAACAAAATTATTGTCTTTCAGGTGATGGCTGGTCGCGTAACCGGCGTAACGACTTTACTTATTATTATGTTATATCTTTACTTAACAATGAATGTACTTAGTAAAAGACCAGGAAGATTTCTGAGAAACTTTTTAAACGGCATGGTCTCTTTCGTAATGTTTTGTATTAGAATGGATCGACGATTCAGCGTCAATGAGAAATATTTTGCAATTAGACTTCCGATACATACCTACGTATCAACAAAAAAACTTAAGATTTTGTGAGAACTCTAAAGTATTCTTTCAAAGGACCTATCCTTTATCTAAGCCAAATAAGACCTGTCAGTCAAAATTACGCATGATTACCCTATTATTACATACACCGTGGGCCCGAATAACTCGAAATATTTTAACCACGTATTTTTACGACACTACAAGTAAATAATTTTATATCAACATGGGTCCAATTATGTATTTTAATTAAATTACTATTGCAATACAAAATATATGAAATTGATTGACAAATCTTTACATGACTTGCAAATGTGTTCAAGACAAGAAGTGTCAAAATGGTGTCAAGTCAAAAAAGTAGTAGGCGGCTACGTCACGCTTTTACGGTGTGTTAGACTTGGATTTTTTCAACTTGTGATTTGTTTTGAAATAATTAATATATTTATTACATAAAAAATAATTCTTTTAAATTATGAGTTTTTGGACTATTACCACATTATATACTCTAATTAGGCTATAGAATCGTTGGTTTAAATATTTCGAGTTATAAGGGCCCACGGTGTATACAACAATGTTTATTATTAAAATACTTGGACAATTAGTTAACCTGTAAGTAATTTTCTGTGCAAAGCATAGACTTATGACGGAGGCGTAGATATAAATATAATCTATTAAGTCATTATGTAAATAAAATGAAATGATGGTAAATTAATTTTTCAACTGTGATATTAAACTTAATGTTAGCGTATTACGGTAAAAACTGAAATTGAATACATGACACTGATAATGTTATGTTGTTTTTATTGCTCTTATAACTGTACATTTAAAACATCCTGTACCCTGTCCTACCGAATATTGCATCAAAAATGGTTATACTTTTGATCATTAAGCTATGGTTAGTTGAAGTCAAACAACTATTTTGTGGAGGATACATAAAACTTAAAATGGCAATGCAATAAAATTCGCGCATCACCATAATAATAGGCATCTGTTGGTGGTAAACGACACACACGTTTCGCCTGGATTCAGCAGTTACCGTATCCTATGGACGCCTGGAAATCTAGGGAACTAACATCACGTTGCCTACCGTACACAACACTTTAAAACATGTAATACATAAGAATAAGAACCGTTTATTCGTGACCAACAAACACTCACAACAACATAACATCATAGTAGGTACACAAATATTCTTTTGTCACATGACACATAAAATGATAGTATGGAACATGACTGGTACATATATCTCTACAAGTAACTAATTAATGATGGCCTAAGTACATAAATAATATCTGGCGCAAAATAATACGTTGTTTCAAACAAAATATAACCATACAGTACTTGTACAATGTACAGTCGTTGACACTGAAAGCCAAGCGAACAATTTACTGCAAACCTTTGTGGGTGACACAATGTACCGATGTTGCGAGAGCCCACTACTATAGTATTCCGTAGCCTGTAAGTAGGTAACAGACACATACGTAATACGGTATTTTACAACAGTATTTTGTAATTACCAATTAATAATTATAATAATATGTTCGCATACACAGTAAGGTTTAAGAGGAACTTCCTCCCTCGGACGCTCCGGTTGTAAAGATTTTTACAGTACATATGGTGCTACATTACCGCACGAGTGCGGTAATCAGCAGATTACGTGCATATGTCGAAACTTTAAAGAGCCATATGTCCTGTAAAACGTTGTACGATACACGTGCGAACAGGTAATTCGCAACTCGTGTCGATTTAAAACACTCCCTACGGTCGTGTTTTAATTTATCACCACTTGTTGCGAATTTCCTGTTCTCTGCACTTGTATCGTAATGTACCTTTAATAAAGGGTAAATTAAACATCAAAAAGGACGCAGTTTGACATTTCCACACAAAATTAATTTTACCCGACCGTTTTTGATATTTCGTAAAAAGTTGCTGATTGGACTATCAAAAAATACCTTACGTACCTGAGTGAATTGCAAAAAATTGTACGTACATAAGGACAAAATTATGCCTACATTTTTATTGATTCTATTGTGTTAGTAAAGTGACCTATATAAATTGTATGACTATTTTTTGTTATACGATGGAATCAATTAAAATGTACATATACTCGTAATTAAGTTATTTTTTGCAATTCACCCATCTATTCAATCTGTGCCTGTGTGGCGGTGTAAGAGAGGTGACGTCAAAGCGTCAAGGATAGCGAACCTTTCATCCAATTATTCACACAAAAACAAGTAATCCTAAAACCTGGTATAAAGTGTTACAAAGATTTTGTCATTTTACACTGTCCTACTCCTTCTTCCTCCTTCATTCCCCGTTATCTTGTTGTTACGTGTTGTTGCCTTATTTTTTATTGTTGTTGTGTTGTCCTAGGTCCTTGTTATTTCACATTACATAACTGTTATTATTTTTTCTCTTTTATAAGAAACAAACGGTCACATACAGATTAAAATAATACTGATGTCCTGTACTTATAAACCTGTAGTTCTATTAATTATAAAGTAACAAAATGTATAGAAATATCGAAACAGGATGGGTAAGTAATGCAAGCACGCCTTCTATGCAAGCGTGTAACTATTTTTATAACCTAGATAGGTATATGGGAAGGATACGCTAAACTTAAAGTTATACAGTACAAATTTTAGTTACTAATTAATGCAAAAATGTAGTGTGTGTGCAATATGAATTAGCTAAACAAGTTAGAAATTGTTGTTAATGCTAAGAGAAAATTAAGCTACGCAGAGCTCCATTATATTTGTTAAGAGATAATGAGAATAAAATTGGTATTATAGTCATAACAGGCTCTTCTATAGAAACTGTTACTAACAGAATTGGAATGGTAAAAGCTGATATGGAATGTTATTGGGAGGCGAGGGGGAATACGCCGTGCAGTTTAAGAAAAACATTTCAAAGAAGAGGAGATGAATCAATATAATTATTTAAAAGATTAACACAATTTATAATATTTATTTAATGTTAAATAACGTTAATAAACTTAATTATTATTTGATTGATCATCATCATCATTATCAGGCGAAAGATGTCCACCGCTAAGAAGAAGAAAGAAAATACATTTATTAACGTCTTTACACAACATATTACAAAACATTCATGAATACACAACAGACGACGCTAAAAAGGGCCCCAATCAGCATAATGCCACGGCACACCGCGACGTTGGTTTTCAGTGGGGTCCTGCCTTAAATCTATCGAATGACGACACAGACGCAAACAACATAAATTATATAAAATAAAGAGAAAAATAAATAATTTGACGTAACTGCTGTGAGTATGATATTAGGGCTTAAATTTAAGAGTACGTACGTAAAAAAAAAACAAATACAAAGAAATGCCACTATTATAAGGTAAGAAATTGAGTAAAATAACAATTGTGAAATGAGTTCAGCCTATATATAATAAATATAAAAATAATATCATAAAAAAGGGTCGCAAATCCAAAACTAACAATCCAATTGATTTTTTAAAAGTAGTGTCCGACATTTTAATTTAAGAGTAGTGACTGATTTTAGCGCACGAATAGGCGGAAGTAAGTTGTTCCAGCATTTCGTGGCAGCGTATCTAAAACTGCCACGAAATGCGGCTGATTGGTGACGAGGACAGACAAGCTGCAGAAATCTAAAGGACCTGACTTCTTTAGACCTGGAGTTATGTGCCCAGGTCAGCTTATCGTAGAGGTACGAGGGCAACTGGCGGTTGCTGGCTAGACACATTTATAAATAGCGTATGTGTACTATCTGACTGGTGCATACGTTTTATGGGACTATTTTGGAGTAAGTACTGAAATGAATATAAATAATACCTGGCATAACCTAACCAACTAATTTTATCTGGGCAGTCAGGCTTGGGTTCCCTAAATTCCCAAGTTAGGAGATTAGTTTAAGTTATAGGGTTCATTACTCGGTATTAAATTTTGCTAAATATGTAGTAACTACCCGCCTGCTGCTATTTGTATGCGTATAAATGAAAGTTTATGTTCTATTCTGATGTCTCAGCTTTATTACTAGAAAGTATCGTTAAATCCGACGAGTAGTTTTTAGAATAAGATGAACAAACATTCACGTTTCTAATTGCACATTTACTTTTAGATAATCAGATAAAAAAATTATAAGCACATAAAAATATAACACTACTCGTAAAATTACCGAATTACAAACGAAAATGTTAATGTATAAACCTCCGTTTTGTCTAACCGTGTAGGACACTGTAGGAGTAAACGGATAAAAAATTTAACTGAAAGTACGTGTAGTAAAAACGAAAAATTGTCATGGTAATCCCTTTAAACAAAAAAAAATTGTGATTTGCTGTTAAAATTTATTTAATAGTAAGATAAGTAGGCTACTAAGTATATCACTGATTTAACAAAAAATGGAATTAATAAAAACAGCTCCCGTACTCACTTTTTGTCTAAGAAATTAAAATCCACGTTTTCGGAAAAAAAGGAATGTGTTAAAAGGTAAGTCAGAATCAGTTATGAGTTCAATCAATTATTCGCACGGGTGCTCATTAGTACGTCAAGACACAGTACACGCATTCAAAGCAATATGTTTTATGGGATTATTTAGCAGTAAGCGCCGAAAACTTGGTTAGATGTTTAGCAATAAGTACTGAAAACTCGTGAGGAAGGAGAGTAAGAAGAGGATTATTAGGTCTACCACTTAGCAGAAAGTGCTTGGGAGACTGGCGGTGGTATGGACCTGCTCCTATTCCGTCACAGGCGCCCTCTTGTTAAACGATAGGTTTCTAGGAACGTGCTGTGGCTGAATACCACACATTTAGAAGAAACCACAAGTGTTATGATAATTATTTTCTCTAAATATGCAATATATTATAATAAACCGACTAAAAAAAACTTCTATAAAACAAAAAAATAACAAACTACATAAACTATTTCATCTACATGAGATTTTCAATCAGTGAGATGAAATTTATGCCTACGATTGAGTACATAAGATCTACAAATAATTTGTTAATTAAACACAAAAATAAAATAAAAAAATTAAAGACCTTTTTAATAAGTAGCTAGCAAATAAATAAATTCAAGTTTTATCAACCTTAGAAGTCGGTGCCACGTTTCTAGAATTTGCCTAGTTGGCACTAGTATTCTATAGCTACTTACGAGGGCTGGTCCAAAAGTTTTTAGCTGCTCTCACTCTATTCATGCGATATATGTTTTAATGATACCATTATGCGGGTAATTTCAATACATATGTGTTGGGGTGAAACTGTTCATGAAAGTCGCTTGGGTTTTTTTTTATTGTGTTTTAAGTACGTACGACGTGTCAACAGCCCTATCGAATATGCGATGAACGGGTCACAATACCAATTTTGTGTTGCGGGCCAATATTAATTAATACGTCACCACAACTAAACGGTATTTTATACACCGCAAACTATGAATCTTCCCTGTCTCTACCCACGTAATCTGTTTCGATTGCATGATAATCAGCAACAATGAGCAGGTGTGTCGAATATTAGTCTAGGTCGCGAGACTAGGGACTGGTCATCATCACAAAAAAAAACTTAAATAAAATAAAATCATTTAATGTTTTTACATTAAAATCAGCAAAACTAAGTTAGGAAGTCATCCCGGGCATTTTCCACTTTCGATGCCAAAATTATTTTTAGGTATCAATATCTTCAATTATTTTTAGGTATCAATATAATCTAATAGTACTATTTTCGCAAATATTACAAAAATACAAAAGCCCATACAAAAGGCCTTTTGGTAAAAAAAATGTTGTGAAAAAAATACTTGCTGCTTACTAACGATTTTATCCCAGATTTTAACTATTGAAATTACCCACATAATGGTATAAATAAAAAATATATCGCATGAATAGAGTGAGAGCAGCTAAAAACTTTCGGAACAGCCCTCGTAATTATGCTGCACGTGCGTCATCTGTGTTAATACTCATAATACGACTAAAGGTATGATACGAGCATTATGATATTTAAAGAATCATCGTCTTACTCCTAACCCCTAAAGGAGTTTTACCTTCCATCATCAACTCACCTGAATAACCTGAAAGAATACTTATACTATTTCAAGAACTATCTTTCAACTACTAACCGTTAAGGAGTTGTACTCGTACCATCCATCACCAGCTCATTAATATGAGATGATGACTATAAGACGCAAATACTTGAATAGCTTTAAAGAATCTATATACGAGTATATAAACGTCAAAGTCCTGATTGACTGACTAACTGACTCACTCACTCACTTAAATCAACGCCCAGCCCAATCCGCTGAACCAAAAAAGCTGTTTTTTTCACAATAGGTAGTTTATATGACGTAAGTAACCCACTAAAAAAAATTTTTTAAAAATTCCACCCCTACAGGGTTAAAAAGAGGATTGAAAGTTTGTATGAGGATGGAGTAAAATTTTATGTGAGAGACTTGAAACTTTGTATACGGACTCCTTATTACAATACAAGAAAGTAATTTTAAGGTTTTGGAAAAACCCACCCCTAAGCGGATTAAATAGGGGTACAAAGTTTGTATAGGGATGGTGCAAGATTTTAAGTGAGAGACTTTAAACTTTGTGTTTAGACTCCTTATTACAATACAAGAAAAGTACTTTTAGGGTTTTGTAAAATCACCCTTAAGCGGGTTAAATAGAGGTGCAAAGTCCTGATTGACTAACTGACTGACTTAAATCAACGCCTAGCCCTAACCGTTTGACCCAGAAATCTTTTCACAGTAGGCTGTTTATATGACGTAAGTAACCACTAAGAAGGGATTTTTATAAAATCAACTCCTAAGGGGGTAAATTTGGGATTGAAAGATTGTTTGAAGATCGTGTGATTTTTAAAATAAAAGAATAAGATTTTGTACAAAGACGCTTCATCTAAAGATATGAAGAGTGCTTACACGGTATTTAGAATTTCACCCCCTAAATGTGTAAAATTGGGGTTGAAAATTTGCATGGAAAATACGTTATTATTTATAATAATAATAATATAATAATAATATTGGGGGACAATCTTACACAGATCGACCTAGTCCTAAACTAAGCAAAGCTTGCACTATGGGTACCAGACGACGATATACATACTTATATAGATAAATACATACTTAAATACATAGAAAACATCCAAGACCCAAGAACAAATATCCGTGAAAAATGCACAAATAAATGCCCTGGCCGAGATTCGAACCCGGGACCTCTAGCTTCGGAGGCAGAGTCACTACCAACTAGGCTAAACAGGTCGTATTTGAATAAAAAGTCTAACATTCATTATATACATTCCTCGTCAAGAAACTAGTAAACTAATTGCAGCGTTTTTGAAAAATCATCCTCTAAGAGGGTTGAAATTTTATACAGAGGTCGTGAAATTTTGAAAGTAATAAATCGTGTTTTCGTACAATAACGCTTTATCTAAAGATATGAAGTGCTTTCACGGGATTTCGGAATTCATCCCCTTAAGGGGTAAAATTTTGGTTTGAAGTTTTGTATGTTTTCTCGTCAGACTACGTTACTGGCTTTCTTAGAAATGCACCCGAAGCGAAGGCAGAACCGCTACTTAAGTGCATAAGGAAGTGCTACATTAAAAATCGATCCTATCTATAGTTGTAAATTTCTAAATAATAAGTACGATTTTATCAGTATGTATGTGTATATTTTGATTTTGTGTGTATGTATTATGTGCGTTGTGTTTAGTTATTGTTAACTTGGTATGTCCTTTTAAACAACATAAACATAAGCTACAGTTTATTGTTCCGCGCGAGCGAAGCCGCGGGCAAAAGCTTGTATAATATATGCAGTAATGTGCAACGTGCCTAAACAACTTGAGGGTTGTCCTTTTCTCCTTTGTGATCACCAGATCCTGACTCATATTTTGAAAATCGGTCCACAACTGACAAGAAATTTGGCTAGTAATATACATAAAGATATATTAGTAGAACACAGAACCTCTTCGATCCTCGTTGATGACGGTAAAACCGATTAACCATTTTTACCATCATAGATAAGCCAGCTGTCTAGGCAATCTGCTTCTTTGTATACGGAAGGACCCGGTTTACAAAGGTACCTAAGCCACTTGGTTGCCATGATCCAAAAGTGTCTTCGCCTTATTTTATGTTATTACGCACTTGATCGTTCCTTAACTCCCGATATCGGGGTATTTCAATACAGGAAGGTGCATTTACCCTTACTTTCATGTTTATAATATTTTTATATTGAATTTCTTGATGGTCAAATGATTTGTTCCGTGAATTTTCATCTGGCAAGGTTTCGCAACTGTCATCGCTATTAACTTGTCTGACACTACTCATAAACTTCTTGGTCGGGGTCACATATTCTATGTTCAGAATCAAGGTTCATTTAGTGAATATGTAAGTATTTTCACCACGTTGTGGCCAAAGTTGTCCAGCTTCTTTTTCTTTATCAGGAGGTTATAGTATTTTGCAGGGTTATATCGTAGCCGCGTTTTGGCCAGCGCCGGCTGAGGGAGCCTTCTCAAGCCCCGGGGTCGAAAGCTTTTCAATGCACCAGGTTGCGAGGATTACCGTATCCTGGGGTAGGTACTTGCCTCTGCTTGATGCGATCGTGATGCAGGATACAATATACATTAACACATTCTAACCTTTTATTTTGTTACAAGCTCTTTTGGTATACGCGGATTTTACTATACGTGATTTTTTGATTTGCGGCTCTTTCGTGACTTGTGGAGGGCCTTTAACTAACACACTGAACGTGATTGACTGTTGACGATTTGCTGCGCTGTTGGTTCTACTCGTACGGTGTTAGTCGGACGAGGTGCTGACAGTACTGGGATAGGAGTTCTTCTCAGAGTAGCCCCGCCCCAACCCATTATAGATCGGTAAATCGCTTGGATTGAGGTCGGTACTATCTTACCCCTCTTTTTTTGGCGCCCAAAGATGTATATGTAATCTATATACTGAGATAACAGAAAGCGACAGTAATATGCCGGTTAACCAGCATGCCCACTTAGCTCTGCCGAATTAGGCGAGGATTATATATTTGTAAGAAGCCCTTTGTAACCCTTAGAGTACTGCATTAAAATAAGGCCGGGAATGGGGGCTTTTGTATGTGTGACAATAAATGAGTGCCTTAAATCAATTCCGTTGAACTTTCTCTCCCCTCGCCTCACCTAGTACAGATAAAGTGTAATATACAGAAAAAATTACGGGGTCTCAGTTAATCATAAAACAATTATTTCTCTGGTATGTATTTATTACTGCCCTGTATTGATACAATATATTAATCAAATCTCACGGAAAAACCATGTTGTCACAGGATTGGTCACTCTATTGCCCTTTATTGTACAGGAGAAAATATTTACAAAAGACACAAAACGATAAAATCTAAATGTACACAGACGATTTTCTTCCTGGAAGGAATCTTTTCCAGCTGTGAAGCTGGGCATTTTACCTAGATTTTTTGTATTTCAGCTATATGATTTATTTAAATGGTCGGCGTAGTCCGGTCGTGGTCCTTAAATAAAAAAAAATAGACGGTACTGATTAGAATAGGCTCTACTGTGACAGAGTTCCATCAACGTCCACGATTCCCACTCACGCCGCCCTTAATTAAGTACCATGAATAAAATAAGCCTCTGTCGTCAGCGTAGATATTAGTGTTATGCTTTCGTGGTAGGTACATATAACTCGGATTTGGTCTAGTACAGAACGTAATTTGTGACTCAAAGTTGGTCAGTAACAACTGATTGTTGAGTTTTAAAGGAACTTCGTCAATTTTTTTACGAAATTTAGTTAATTCATTCTTAAACCTGTATATAAGGTACGTTTTGTGATGCAAATAGTGCCTGTTACATTAAAATACACTAGGTAAGTATATGTAGTTGTCCAGCGAAATAAAATATAAAAAAGATAATCCATTCAGTCAAAGCTCACGATTCACTTCATTGAATGAACAAAATAAATATGGTTGTCCTCAAATTAAATAAGTTAAATGTTGTACTTTCGATGCTAAACATTCTTAATATTTGATTATTTCTCTTTTCACGTGACTATATAATACATTTTAAGCATTTTTCCAATTCTACCGGACATTATGAAAAAAATCAAAGCCCACTGAACAAGATAGACTACTTTGGTGGAATGCAGAACGCACACTAAAAGGACATGAATGGGAAGCTTATACCATGGCTCTGACAATGACGAATGATCCATACAGAGGTGTTGTTTAAACGAAAAAGGTTTTAAGTGTGGGTTATCGTCATTACGGTAATGCTATGTTTCTTCTGATATTTTCTAGATAGCCACTTTAATGATAAAAAATACTGCCTGATCACGATGTATAACTTTTTCATGCAACAATTGACTTCGTGACTGATTAGTTTGAAAATCAAAGTCACTATTCATTTCAAAGAATATCAAATCAAATACATAAAACAGTTTTAACTAAGTAAGTAAATAGGTGGTTCAACCTAGGACAGTAAGATTATTACTGTAACTGCGTCCCTCACCCCACCTCTCCAAAAAACTGTTGCCAAATAAGAAAAACTGGCCAAGTGCGAGTCGGACTCGCGCACCGAGGGTTCCGTACAACTAAAAACAAATGTGTTTTATCAATATATTGGTATTTGTTGATACAATATACGTAATAATAAACATTATCATAATGTGAAATTAAAATCCGTTTAGACCCTTTGGGTACGGAACCCTATTGCTATTACTCGCGTGTCCCTCTCTTGTCTGTCACACATTTTGTTTCGAAGTGTATTTTAATTTCACATTATGATAATGTTTATTATTACGTATATTGTATCAACAAATACCAATATATTGATAAAACACATTTGTTTTTAGTTGTACGGAACCCTCGGTGCGCGAGTCCGACTCGCACTTGGCCAGTTTTTCTTATTTGGCAACAGTTTTTTGGAGAGGTGGGGTGAGGGACGCAGTTACAGTAATAATCTTACTGTCCTAGGTTGAACCACCTATTTACTTACTTAGTTAAAACTGTTTTATGTATTTGATTTGATATTCTTTGAAATGAATAGTGACTTTGATTTTCAAACTAATCAGTCACGAAGTCAATTGTTGCATGAAAAAGTTATACATCGTGATCAGGCAGTATTTTTTATCATTAAAGTGGCTATCTAGAAAATATCAGAAGAAACATAGCATTACCGTAATGACGATAACCCACACTTAAAACCTTTTTCGTTTAAACAACACCTCTGTATGGATCATTCGTCATTGTCAGAGCCATGGTATAAGCTTCCCATTCATGTCCTTTTAGTGTGCGTTCTGCATTCCACCAAAGTAGTCTATCTTGTTCAGTGGGCTTTGATTTTTTTCACATTGTCCGGTAGAATTGGAAAAATGCTTAAAATGTATTATATAGTCACGTGAAAAGAGAAATAATCAAATATTAAGAATGTTTAGCATCGAAAGTACAACATTTAACTTATTTAATTTGAGGACAACCATATTTATTTTGTTCATTCAATGAAGTGAATCGTGAGCTTTGACTGAATGGATTATCTTTTTTATATTTTATTTCGCTGGACAACTACATATACTTACCTAGTGTATTTTAATGTAACAGGCACTATTTGCATCACAAAACGTACCTTATATACAGGTTTAAGAATGAATTAACTAAATTTCGTAAAAAAATTGACGAAGTTCCTTTAAAACTCAACAATCAGTTGTTACTGACCAACTTTGAGTCACAAATTACGTTCTGTACTAGACCAAATCCGAGTTATATGTACCTACCACGAAAGCATAACACTAATATCTACGCTGACGACAGAGGCTTATTTTATTCATGGTACTTAATTAAGGGCGGCGTGAGTGGGAATCGTGGACGTTGATGGAACTCTGTCACAGTAGAGCCTATTCTAATCAGTACCGTCTATTTTTTTTTATTTAAGGACCACGACCGGACTACGCCGACCATTTAAATAAATCATATAGCTGAAATACAAAAAATCTAGGTAAAATGCCCAGCTTCACAGCTGGAAAAGATTCCTTCCAGGAAGAAAATCGTCTGTGTACATTTAGATTTTATCGTTTTGTGTCTTTTGTAAATATTTTCTCCTGTACAATAAAGGGCAATAGAGTGACCAATCCTGTGACAACATGGTTTTTCCGTGAGATTTGATTAATATATTGTATCAATACAGGGCAGTAATAAATACATACCAGAGAAATAATTGTTTTATGATTAACTGAGACCCCGTAATTTTTTCTGTATATTACACTTTATCTGTACTAGGTGAGGCGAGGGGAGAGAAAGTTCAACGGAATTGATTTAAGGCACTCATTTATTGTCACACATACAAAAGCCCCCATTCCCGGCCTTATTTTAATGCAGTACTCTAAGGGTTACAAAGGGCTTCTTACAAATATATAATCCTCGCCTAATTCGGCAGAGCTAAGTGGGCATGCTGGTTAACCGGCATATTACTGTCGCTTTCTGTTATCTCAGTATATAGATTACATATACATCTTTGGGCGCCAAAAAAAGAGGGGTAAGATAGTACCGACCTCAATCCAAGCGATTTACCGATCTATAATGGGTTGGGGCGGGGCTACTCTGAGAAGAACTCCTATCCCAGTACTGTCAGCACCTCGTCCGACTAACACCGTACGAGTAGAACCAACAGCGCAGCAAATCGTCAACAGTCAATCACGTTCAGTGTGTTAGTTAAAGGCCCTCCACAAGTCACGAAAGAGCCGCAAATCAAAAAATCACGTATAGTAAAATCCGCGTATACCAAAAGAGCTTGTAACAAAATAAAAGGTTAGAATGTGTTAATGTATATTGTATCCTGCATCACGATCGCATCAAGCAGAGGCAAGTACCTACCCCAGGATACGGTAATCCTCGCAACCTGGTGCATTGAAAAGCTTTCGACCCCGGGGCTTGAGAAGGCTCCCTCAGCCGGCGCTGGCCAAAACGCGGCTACGATATAACCCTGCAAAATACTATAACCTCCTGATAAAGAAAAAGAAGCTGGACAACTTTGGCCACAACGTGGTGAAAATACTTACATATTCACTAAATGAACCTTGATTCTGAACATAGAATATGTGACCCCGACCAAGAAGTTTATGAGTAGTGTCAGACAAGTTAATAGCGATGACAGTTGCGAAACCTTGCCAGATGAAAATTCACGGAACAAATCATTTGACCATCAAGAAATTCAATATAAAAATATTATAAACATGAAAGTAAGGGTAAATGCACCTTCCTGTATTGAAATACCCCGATATCGGGAGTTAAGGAACGATCAAGTGCGTAATAACATAAAATAAGGCGAAGACACTTTTGGATCATGGCAACCAAGTGGCTTAGGTACCTTTGTAAACCGGGTCCTTCCGTATACAAAGAAGCAGATTGCCTAGACAGCTGGCTTATCTATGATGGTAAAAATGGTTAATCGGTTTTACCGTCATCAACGAGGATCGAAGAGGTTCTGTGTTCTACTAATATATCTTTATGTATATTACTAGCCAAATTTCTTGTCAGTTGTGGACCGATTTTCAAAATATGAGTCAGGATCTGGTGATCACAAAGGAGAAAAGGACAACCCTCAAGTTGTTTAGGCACGTTGCACATTACTGCATATATTATACAAGCTTTTGCCCGCGGCTTCGCTCGCGCGGAACAATAAACTGTAGCTTATGTTTATGTTGTTTAAAAGGACATACCAAGTTAACAATAACTAAACACAACGCACATAATACATACACACAAAATCAAAATATACACATACATACTGATAAAATCGTACTTATTATTTAGAAATTTACAACTATAGATAGGATCGATTTTTAATGTAGCACTTCCTTATGCACTTAAGTAGCGGTTCTGCCTTCGCTTCGGGTGCATTTCTAAGAAAGCCAGTAACGTAGTCTGACGAGAAAACATACAAAACTTCAAACCAAAATTTTACCCCTTAAGGGGATGAATTCCGAAATCCCGTGAAAGCACTTCATATCTTTAGATAAAGCGTTATTGTACGAAAACACGATTTATTACTTTCAAAATTTCACGACCTCTGTATAAAATTTCAACCCTCTTAGAGGTGATTTTTCAAAAACGCTGCAATTAGTTTACTAGTTTCTTGACGAGGAATGTATATAATGAATGTTAGACTTTTTATTCAAATACGACCTGTTTAGCCTAGTTGGTAGTGACTCTGCCTCCGAAGCTAGAGGTCCCGGGTTCGAATCTCGGCCAGGGCATTTATTTGTGCATTTTTCACGGATATTTGTTCTTGGGTCTTGGATGTTTTCTATGTATTTAAGTATGTATTTATCTATATAAGTATGTATATCGTCGTCTGGTACCCATAGTGCAAGCTTTGCTTAGTTTAGGACTAGGTCGATCTGTGTAAGATTGTCCCCCAATATTATTATTATATTATTATTATTATAAATAATAACGTATTTTCCATGCAAATTTTCAACCCCAATTTTACACATTTAGGGGGTGAAATTCTAAATACCGTGTAAGCACTCTTCATATCTTTAGATGAAGCGTCTTTGTACAAAATCTTATTCTTTTATTTTAAAAATCACACGATCTTCAAACAATCTTTCAATCCCAAATTTACCCCCTTAGGAGTTGATTTTATAAAAATCCCTTCTTAGTGGTTACTTACGTCATATAAACAGCCTACTGTGAAAAGATTTCTGGGTCAAACGGTTAGGGCTAGGCGTTGATTTAAGTCAGTCAGTTAGTCAATCAGGACTTTGCACCTCTATTTAACCCGCTTAAGGGTGATTTTACAAAACCCTAAAAGTACTTTTCTTGTATTGTAATAAGGAGTCTAAACACAAAGTTTAAAGTCTCTCACTTAAAATCTTGCACCATCCCTATACAAACTTTGTACCCCTATTTAATCCGCTTAGGGGTGGGTTTTTCCAAAACCTTAAAATTACTTTCTTGTATTGTAATAAGGAGTCCGTATACAAAGTTTCAAGTCTCTCACATAAAATTTTACTCCATCCTCATACAAACTTTCAATCCTCTTTTTAACCCTGTAGGGGTGGAATTTTTAAAAAATTTTTTTTAGTGGGTTACTTACGTCATATAAACTACCTATTGTGAAAAAAACAGCTTTTTTGGTTCAGCGGATTGGGCTGGGCGTTGATTTAAGTGAGTGAGTGAGTCAGTTAGTCAGTCAATCAGGACTTTGACGTTTATATACTCGTATATAGATTCTTTAAAGCTATTCAAGTATTTGCGTCTTATAGTCATCATCTCATATTAATGAGCTGGTGATGGATGGTACGAGTACAACTCCTTAACGGTTAGTAGTTGAAAGATAGTTCTTGAAATAGTATAAGTATTCTTTCAGGTTATTCAGGTGAGTTGATGATGGAAGGTAAAACTCCTTTAGGGGTTAGGAGTAAGACGATGATTCTTTAAATATCATAATGCTCGTATCATACCTTTAGTCGTATTATGAGTATTAACACAGATGACGCACGTGCAGCATAATTACGAGGGCTGTTCCGAAAGTTTTTAGCTGCTCTCACTCTATTCATGCGATATATTTTTTATTTATACCATTATGTGGTTTAGAAATTACTGGAATTGTAGGTTATAGTCACCCCACCGACGGACTGACCTGCGACCCCCGAAAAAGGTTGTAACCTGAAAAGTATTATTGAGGTCTGAGACGTCTTCGCAGCGTTCATAAAGCTCTTCATCGTATTGTGAGTTTTGTAGATCCATTGTGCAGCTTGACTTTCACGGGTGTTAATAGAGATACGGTATGGTTTCTTTTGCGGTGTCGAACTTTATATAGCCCCAAAAATCATTTGTTCGTTGGTGGAGGGAGAGTTGCTTGTGGGTGGAGTAAGATATAATTTATGGCTTAGCGTTGATAAAATATTTCTTGCAATCGTTTTTTGTTGCAATATCTTTCGTAATATTGTAAATCAATTCTTTTGTGTTAGAATAAAAGTCATCTTCTTCACCCTGCGTATAGTATTTGATTCTAGTATCCGCGAATTTCCAGTGCTGATCGTTTGGGATACCACGCAATTTTTTTTATATCGTAGACGTCAATTTTAACGACATGAGTGATCTTTGTAACATCATCTACGCGAGAAGATATATAATTAGTGCCTCCATTTGTAGACTTGGCGACAGTAGATGAATATTCTGTAGCCTGCTTCTTTTTAGGCTTATCAAAAAATGCATCAATGTTGTTGGTTCGTTTTTGTGCTTGAATTATAAGTGGTTTTGAGCATTGGGCTTCATCGTCACTCAAATTGTTATAATAATAATTTTTCATAGTGTACTCAAGGGAATTCTCGTTTGATATCTAAAACAACCAAAAAAACATGTGAGATGCTTGATACAAATGGAAACATGTAATTTTTGCACATAATTAATTAGTTAATGTGGGACTTACCTCCATTTTAACTCGTAGCAAGAAATTTAAAAATTAAAACTATTGACAACTATCTACTTTAGTACACTTTTATTTAACACTTGACACGGTTTTCAGACAAACTAATCTGAGCGAATGGCGGCCCGCTGGATTTGAGCTTTGCTTTTATTCACGACAGACACACACACACACACACCGGGACACACGTAGCGGTTAGGAGAAAAAAAATCTATTAATAAAACAGGTACCTGTTCATTTGATACAACACGTTCTAACTTGTAGCAAGACGTGGAATTTTATTAGTTTTTTACTGCAATATTCTTGGAAATGGAACCTGCATAGATTTAAATGATCTTTAGGTAGTTTAGTGACCAATAAAATACGGCAAGCATGACATTTCGTAATAGTTGCTGATATTTATCGTTTTTTTCCCAAATATAATACACGCTCACATGTCACAGATAAGACAATAAATATGTTACCCCCATAAAAATGAACATCTGTTCGTTGCATGTTACGACACGAAACAACTAGTTTTTTACTGCAATATTCCAACGGATGGGGCGTGTTTGAACCTGCTTAGCTTCAAATGTTCTTTACTTTTATTTATACCCAATCAAATAGAAAACCCATGTCATTCTCACGATCATTTCTGTCAACATTAATTTTAAAATATATTGCTGTTCACAGAATGTAATTAATTACCTACCTTTGCGTGGGAATAGAGCAAAAACAGACTGTTGATCCTAATCAAATAAATCGTTTTTAAATAAAATACGCAAATCGTCTCAAAACAGCAATCTTCTAACAAAAAACAACAATGCACCCACACCTGTCATAAACATAAAACAACGGGGGGTCACATATCACATACCTGCATTTCAAATTCACACGAAAAAGATACCCAAAAAACCTGCCGCAGCAAAAAAACAACAATGCACCCACACCTGTCATAAACATAAAACAACGGGGGATCACATATCACATAGCTGCATTTCAAATTCACACGAAAAAGATACCCAAAAAAACCTGCCGCAGCAAAAAAACAACAATGCACCCACACCTGTCATAAACATAAAACAACGGGGGGTCACATATTACATAGCTGCATTTCAAATTCACACGAAAAAGACACCCAAAAAAACCTGCCGCAGTAAAAAACCAAAAAAAATTTCGCCCCTTCGGGCCGCGCCGCAGGGGTGCCACAAAAACAGTATACTCCTAACTACTGATAATAATTACGTAGTTGATGTACAGATAATAGTTATTTATCTATAGATTGCAGTAAAACAAAAAAATGGTATTTAAATAACCTATGTACGGAACTCTATCCACGTGAGTTTAACTTGCACTTGTCCGTTTTTAGGGTTCCGTAGCCAAAATGGCGAAAACGGAACCCTTATAGATTCGTCATGTCTGTCTGTCCGTCCGTCCATCCGTATGTCACAGCCAATTTACTCGGAGACTATGAGCACTACATAATGAAATTGGGTAGGAAGGTGTATGCTATGAACCGCTATAGAAATATGTTGTGAAATTACAAAACAAATCACTCCATATATACATTTGTAACAGCGGGGTCAAAAATTTTAAGTGCACATAGGCGTATGGGGTCTATAGATGGTCTTTAAAAATGACATAAAGGTTTCTAGATTTTTTTTTCATTTGAGTCAACCGTTGGTGAGATATTAGCTGTTAAAGTGATAAAAAGTGCGTCACCCCCTCCCCCCTAATTTTCAAACTATGAAATTTAAAATTTAAAAGGCAATTAAGATAATGTACGTTAATAAACAGTTTCAACAATTTTTGGTTTGAACAAAATAGGTTAAACAGTTTTTGAGTTATTGCTGAAAAACTCTCTTTCCCAAACAAAAGGGTGTAAGCGCCGTAAGTTCCCTCGGTAGGGAACCCTCCTTTGTGCGTGATCAAACACGCACTTGGCCGTTTTTTTTAAAGTAATTGTTGATATCTTTACTGTACAGTCAGCATCAAAGTAGATACGCATTTGGAAATTTTAAAAATCCTTATTATAAGGGAATAGGAGTTTTGACCCCTTCATATGTATGTGTAGTGCTACCTTAATCAGAGGGAGCTGGGGGAGTTATCAGGCTCGGTACGTCACTAGCGGCTGGGGTCAACACGTCCGCTCTCACCCACGGCTCTCACGTGCCTGCCGCCCCATCACCCGGGATCTCGAGACTAAGCTATAGCCCAATGATACAAACACTACATCATGCGTAGCTCTTTTTGATGCTGACTGTACATCAATTATCCGTTTGTGTATGTGCTTTTGTACTTACTACGGGCAATAAACACATTTAGCGCCGAGAACCCGATACATTTAGCGCCGAGATATCGGGTACTCTATTCGTAGCTGCTACAGGCTACACACGGAGAATAGATATGTAGCTACGGCCTACGAGCGTAGCACAGCAAGCAAAAAATTATTTAATAAATAAGATATGACTTTTCAATAATTACATGCCGCCAAGCATGAACGGTTTTAAAAAAATAGATAACAATCAATTCAAATTAAGCCTCTCACAAACTGGCGCGGCCTGGCCGATAGTGAACTTGTCATTAGCTGTCAAATTTACTATTGACCGTCACCGCAGGCCGCGCCAGTGTGATTCAGGCCTTGAAGTGGACTGTATCTAATCTAAAAGTAGGGGAATCACATACAGTTTCTACGAGTATGTCACTTGCTTACATTCTAAACTGTTTTATAGGTATAACTAGCTTTTGCCCGCGACTTCGTCCGCGTCACCTGCTCACGTCATATTATGCAAGTTTACAGGAAAGACAAAAAACATGATTTAAATTAAAATATTGAACCCCGAAAAATGGGGAAAAATATCATTGGGTTATTTTTTCCCCTATTTCCGAAATAAAAGACAAGTAAAGCGTTTCGCTATCTATATTTTACGATGACTTTTGTAACTTAGCTGTATTTTGCAATCAAATAACGTTTTAAATTATGAATTTAGCAGTTGGTTGAGAAAAAGAAAGTAAAATAGATCTTCATGTAAATCTAAATATATAAAAGAAGAAACTGACTGACTGACTGACTGACATATCAACGCACAGCCCAAACCGCTGGTCCTAGAGATTCCAAATTTGGCACGTAGGTTCCTTATAAGGTCTAGGGGTGCACTAAAAAGGATTTTTGAAAATTCAATCCCTAAGGGGGTGAAATGGGGGTCCGAAGTTTGTATGGGGAAACAAGATTAGTTGGACTATTTTATTCGAAACTTCATAGGAGTATTTCTAACGATAAATGAGTAAACACGTGTTTTAGTTTTTTTGAGAAATTAACCCCTAAAAGAGGAAATGCGGTGAAAAATTCTGAAAATCAACATGGGTATCGTTTCTATGGTTTATCGGGTCGCTAATTACGAAAACAACAATGATTTTAAAATCCCACGTGGAGGACGTGAAGTACCATCCCCCCTGTTGGGGTGCGAGCGGGATGAAATGCCTAAATATTAATATGGGTGTCGTTTTTATGATTTTTTGAGACGTTAATTTCGAAAATGGCATTGATTTTGAAATTTAATATTGCGGACATGAAAACTTTTAAAAGTGGGTGCCAAATTGCAAGAAGAAACTGACTGACTGAGTGAGTGACATATAAACGCACAGCCCAAACTGCTGATTCGAGAGATACCAAATTTGGCGTGTAAGTTCCTTATAAGTTCTAAAGGTGCATGAAGTGCCGTGAGTTCCCTCTGAAGATACGACCTTTTTTGATTTAATATATTGTAAGTGATTTTATTAGTGTGCCGTCCGATACAATTTCGACATAAATCGATATTTGAGCGTTCGAGAGGACTCTTAATAGGAATCCGAGGTACCTAAACTTTGAATAAAGTAACCGCCATATTGATTTTCTTCATTTCCGTCCCGATTTCGTTCAAAATCGATATCTGAGCGTCCGAGAGGTCCCTTGATACGACTCCGAGTTAAATTTGGGAAAAGTGACGGACATATTGCTTTTCTTCATTTCTGTTTCGATTTCGTTCAAAATCGATATCTGAGCGTCCGAGAGGTCCCTTAATACGACTACGAGGTACTATTTGAAAAAAGTCACAGTCATATTGATTTTCTTGTTTTTCGTCCCGATTTCGTTTACAATCGATATCTGAGCGTCCGAGAGGTCTCGTAATACGAATCCGAGGTAACATTTGGAAAAAGTGGCGGCTATATTCATTTTTATCATTTCCGTCCCGATTTCGTTTAAAATCGATATCTGAGCGTCCGAGAGAATTCTTAATACGAATCCGAGGTAAAATTTGGAAAAAGTGGCAGCCATATTGATTTTCTTCCTTTCCAACCCGATTTCGCTCAAAATCGATACCCGAGCGTCCGAGAGGTCCCCTAATACGAATCCGAGGTAAAATTTAAAAAAAAAATGGCACTCCATACATACCTGCATGCAAAAAAGTTTAATGTGACTATATATAGGCGTGCCAAAAAATAAAAACTGCAATAAAAGAGAGCTTGACTCAAATTAAACATAAAGAACTTAAAAAACAAGTCCTAGCTGATGGAACCCTTGAGCTGATAAAAAAGAGAAGTCGTCTGCAACACCAACAAACTTTAACTAAAACGGAAAAAGACGAACTAAAAACACTCTACAAAAAAACTAACAGAGCCATAAGGAAGGACTATAAAACTGACAGAACGGAAACGATACAGAAATATCTTCAAACATGAAAAAGCTCGAAGAAGGCTTTTAGAGCGTTGAATAAAACAAAGACATGGGTTCCATCTCTAGGGCTGGGATATACAAATACGAAATCACGCTCGGAAATCATCACCATGGCCACAGACTTTTATCAACAACTTTACAGTAAATCAACGGAGACAGAACTCCCTTCTATTGTCAACCATACTTTGACAGAACATGATGCTTCCACCGTACAACCTTTCCAAGAAAAAGAAATATTAAACGAAATAAAAAGGTTAAAAAACGAGAAGAGCACAGGAACCGATGGATTAACAAACGAAAGCATCAAATATGCCAAACATCTTCTAATTCAACCTATAACCCTGCTTTTCAATAAAATTCTGGAGACAGAGATGTTACCGAATAAATGGACTGAGTCAGAGATAATCCTGCTATATAAAAAAGGCGACCCTAGAGATATAAGCAATTACCGCCCTATTAGCATAATGCCATGTCTCTTCAAACTATTCGCCGCATGCATGCTGACCCGAATAACCGAGGACATTGAAAAACACCAACCTATAGAACAGGCAGGTTTCAGGGCAGGATTTAGCACCATAGATCACATTCACGTTGTAGAGCAAACTATATAAAAATACTTAGAATAAAGAAGACCTTTGTATCTGGCTTTTATAGATTATAAGAAAGCATTTGATTCAATATATCACAACATTATCTGGGAAGCCCTGACGGAACAAAATATACCAGCAAAATACATAAAAATCATTAAAAATATATACCACAACGGCACGAGCAAAATAAGGCTAGACAGACTAGGAAGTAGCATAAATATACAAAAAGAAGTAAGGCAAGGTGACCCCTTATCACAAAAGTTATTTATCGCAGTCCTACAAAATATAATAAATAACTTACATTGGACAAATAGGGGAATAAATATAAACGGCAATATATTAAGCCATTTACGGTTTGCCGACGATATTGTCCTATTTGCAGAAAGCTCTACGCAGCTGAGGATGATGATAAACGAACTGGTTTCAGCTAGCATGAAAGTGGGTCTCGAAATAAACACAAATAAAACGAAGCTTATGACAAACTCAGAAAAATATACTATTAACGTAAATAATGACGCACTAGAGTATGTGGAGCAATACATCTATCTTGGCAAACAGATATCATTTAGAACAGAAAGAAAAACAGAAGAAGTAGAGAGAAGAGTAGCTATGACATGGAGAAAATATTGGGCACAAAAATAAATTATGAAATCCAAAATGATACCGCACTAAAAAAAATAGCCATGGACTCTACAATCCTACCTTCTCTTACCTATGGCTGTCAAACATGGATATATGACTCAAAAACAAAAAGTAAAATACAATCCACTCAAAGAGCGATGGAAAGAAGCTCACTGGGACTCAAACTAAAAGACAAAATCAACAGCAGAAAGATAAGAAAAAAAATTAAAGTAATAGATGCTCTGCAGTTCGCTCAGTGCCTCAAATGGAAATGGGCAGGCCACGTCGCACGCAATACCGATGACAGGTGGACAGGTAGAGCCACCCAATGGAAAGGTCCTGGCGGCACCCGAAAAAGAGGCAGACCAGTATCTAGATGGAAGGATGAAATAGAAAAAATCGGAGGTCAAAACTGGTTTTATGTCGCTAAGGATAGAGATAAATGGAATAGTTTAGAGGAGGCTTTTACCCGAAAGGGGTCCATAGAATAAATAAGAAAGATTTTAATTTAACTTGGTTTATGGATTTGGTTTAATTAAGGCAATAAATTTATTTTAATTTAATGTTTTATGGAATAAATTGTCTAATCCATTAATTATTTCTAATCAATTGTATATATGTGAAAAATTTTAATCGAAAGACATAGCAAGTAATAAAAATAAAAAACAGTTTTATTAGTTTAGCTATAATCGATTTATTTTTTCCATCTGTATAAATACAATATATAGTGTAATTTTGCATGTAAATTAAATAGGTAAACAAACTAATTATGGAAAATATTAATGTATGGAATGAATAAAGCTTTATTATTATTATTATTATATAGGCGTGTCTATGGATTTGCTTTTAAAATCGACATAGAGGTTTCGATATTATTTCCATTTAAATCTACCTTTAGATTTTTTTAATCGTAAGGCATTTATTTACGTCCCGTGAGATCTTTGAGAAGACAAGTACGGTTGCCAGTTTTGTTGCACTTTTAGCACCACCCAGGGGTCACGTGTAGGCTAACGGTGGGTACTCCCTACGGACGTGGTGCAACTTCGACCCCCTTTTGTCAAGTGAGTGGGCAAGCCGCCCGAAGGCCTCTAATTTGGCTTAACGATTGCTGTCGTAGACAGCAGCCGGGATCAACGGCTTAGCGTGCCTTCCAAAGCACGAGAGCGCTCAGTTAGTAACCACTCAAAGCGGTCACCCATCCAAGAACTGACCTGCGCCCACATTGCTTAACCTCGCATACCGCACGCGGTAGGCGGGTGCCGTTGGGCCACGAGCGCTCTTAATTCTTCATAGTTTGTGCCAAATTGCAATTCAATCGGTCCAGTAAAAGCAACTCGGTTGTAACAGACGAACTGACAGCAAGGAGTGCGAATGGAAGTGCGGCCAAATTTTCATTTTGGATGCTCCAATGGGAACTGGCAAAACCTACCTAATAAATTTAATTTTAGGAAAAATGAGGGTTACACGTGATATTGAATTAGCCGTATTTCTGTACTTCAAAGAACCAGAGTTAATGACCGCTGCGCGCTGCTTGGTCGTTATCAGACCTACTGGTGTTACTTTAGTACACAGATACTTTTACTAAGGGCCATTTAAGACATGCTTTTATTTCATCGGCCCTTTCCCCTTCGGCCTCTCGGAAATGTATGATAATAGTTTTCGATCTTTATTTTTGCCAAAATCAAATGAAATTCAACAGTTTGCCGGATCTCAGAATGTAAACTGACTTTTCATCTGTTCATCTGTTAATGAGTCACAATCACCAAACGTCGTATACTGAATGAAACAACCCCAGAATGCAACAACTACTTTTCTTTAGATCGCATCTAAATCGGTTCAGTCAAACGCGAGATAATCGTGGACAAACATACGAATCTCTTTTTTGTAGACGGTTAAAAATTACGCTTAGTAAGCGGGCGAAGCCGCGGGCAAATGCTAGTATACTATAAAATAGAAAAGGTTCTATAAAAATAAGTTTCTTTGTATAGTACCTTTTCTATACAAAGAAACTTCTTGAAAGAAACTAAATGAAATCTTCGGAAATAAATATATACATATATTGGGTGTTGTGCATTAATATTAATCATCATCATATCAGCCGAAGGGCATCCACTGCTGGGCGTTGGCCTCCCCCAAACAGTGCCACAATGCCCGGTCCTGCGCCACCTGCATACAGCGGACAATAGTGACTTTCACCAGGTCATCCAGCAGTCGATCTTATGTGGGGACTACCCACGCTGCGCCTTCCGGTAAGTGGTCGCCACTCAAGAGAACCTTTCTGCCCTAACGGCCATCGGTTCTACGTGAAATGTGCCCCTCCCACTGCCATTTAAGTTTAGCGATTCGGAGGGCTATGTCAGATAATTCTACTGCCGATGGCCTCATTTCTGATGCGATTACGCTGAGATACTCCCAGCATAGCCCTCTCCATTGCTCTTTTGATGACTTTAAGCCCTCTTATGAGGCCCATAGTAAGCAACTACGTTTCAGTGCCCGTTATGTCATCACTGGCAACACACACTGGTCAAAGACTCTCGACTTGAGACACTGTAACAAAGTTCTTTTGAGAATTTTAAAATACCTGCTAAGTATGTTTACCGCGATATTAAGAATAAAAACTCCCGTTAATTTTGATAAAAGGATAGAACCTAACCCCAAAACAGTGATTGTATTGGATTTCTACTCAAAAGCCACGAAATATTAATAGAAAACAATAATAGTACATACCTTTGCGGTGTTATACTTCTTCGTTTACACTAAAAACACAAAACAAAGTTATCTTTTGCGAGAACACACATCTAGGTGATCAAAATTCTTACGAAAATAGCGGGTATATTTCAGTTAGCCAATAACATTTAAACTCGTGGAGTTGACTGTTTTACTCTAGTCATTTAAACAATTCGTTACAATAACGGGCAGTTGCTGTTTTTCTCGGGCGATGCATAATTTTTTTGCTAATGGTAGGTGAAACTATAAGTTATTAAGAAATGGATTTAGCGGGTTTACACTATTAGCAAACGATATCATACAAATAATTGCTAATCAATTTGTTGTAGGCGCCCATACAAAATTTTATCCCCCTTTTCACCCCCTTACGAATTATTTCCGGAATAAAAACTATCCTATGTCCTTTCTCAGGACTTAAACTATCTCTATGCCAAATTTCATATAAATCGGTTTAGCGGTTTAAGCGTGAAGAGGTAACAGACAGACACACAGACAGACGGGTGACTTTCGCATTTATAACATTAGTATGGAAGTATGGATTAGTATGGAAATATGGATGTTAATTTGAGGCAGTTTGATTTATAGCCGTTTTACTTGCCGTAGCAGTAGCAATGAAAGTTTTAAGTCAACCTCGTTATTCGACCACCCTAGTAATAGGTATAATAATAATATTATATTGCATAACTTAATAATAAACACTTTAGTTGTCAATTTTAGGAACCTACTTCATGAATTAATTTTGTACTAAAACAGTAACGCTGCTAACGAAAATTTCAAATTAAAGGGAAAAATTGAAAAATTTAATGCTCCGAGCAGGATTCGAACCTGCGACATCTGGCATACGTGGCCAATCGCTCTAGCCTCTGAGCTATCGGAACAACCAAGCTCGTCTACGAAATCCTTCAATAGTTCCCTCTTACAACGCCTTAGGGAGGCGTACAGCGACATCTACCGTAGAAGACTTAGGCTTCTATTAACGGCATCAACGTCTCAAATTACATTGAGAAAGATAGATGATATAATATAGATGATAGATGATGATGATATAGGGTAGATGTCGCTGTACGCCTCCCTA
The DNA here is from genome assembly GCA_905163555.1 of Notocelia uddmanniana. NCBI lineage: Eukaryota > Metazoa > Arthropoda > Insecta > Lepidoptera > Tortricidae > Notocelia > Notocelia uddmanniana. Next base: position 11,648,800 of record LR991059.1, on the reverse strand, counting down.
AGGCGTTGTAAGAGGGAACTATTGAAGGATTTTGTGGACGCGCTTGGTTGTTCCGATAGCTCAGAGGCTAGAGCGATTGGCCGCGTATGGCAGATGTCGCAGGTTCGAATCCTGCTCGGAGCATTAAATTTTTCAATTTTTCACTTCAATTTGAAACCTACTTCATAAATCACGTTACTAAATAACGCTGAAAAGAGATGAACTAACTGTTCTGTAAACTTACCTGTCAATTAAAAGCTTTTCATCTAAGCTTGTACCTGGTAATTTGCCTAACAAATAAGGCGCGGTAGGTTGGCTGTTCATTATTAATGAGGATCCCTTTCATGTTGCGGTTAAGACCGCATACGCTCAGGGACCCGGATTGCAAACCAGGTGGAAGTTCTAAAAAAGTTGTTCACTTTTAATATCAAACTTGGATTTCAGGAGATTGCCTTGGATTAGTTCTTGGTTAATGTAGTTCAATATTTAAAGTACGTGCAACAGTGCATTGGTAAAAAAATTCTAGCATCTAGCTGTTTTTAGGGTTCCGTAGTCAACTACGAATCCTTATAGTTTCGCCGTGTCCGTCTGTCTGTCTGACTGAGGCTTTGCTCTGTGATTGTTAGTGCTAGAAAGATGCAATTTGGTATGGATATATAAATTTATAAAACTGACAAAAACGTAAAAAAAAATTAAGGGTACTTACTTCCGCTACACGTGAAGCGGGGTTTTTTTTTGCTTCAACCATATGGTGTAGGGTGTTGTTGAATTGGTATTTCAAAATGATTAGAGATTCAATAAAAAAATTGATAAAATGAATATTTTTGGAAATACTCACTGCAAAAAAAAATTGAGTCCTCCCTCTCTAACTTTTAAAGTATGAGCCAAAAAATATGGAAAAATCTTGAAAGTAAAGCTTAATAAAGTTTTTTAACGAAAACTATAGCGGACATGATCAGTTAAGCCGTTTTTGAGTTATCGTAAAAAGTCTTCCCTTCTTAGTAACAGACGTATGAAATGCTGCGAAAGTATTACCTTTTGATTGATTATTTTTAAGTACGAGTAAGTTTATTGGACAACTATGGAACCCTACACTGAGCATGGCCCGACATGCTCTTAGCCGATTTTTATTTGCTGTTAAAGTAAACTAGGTTTTACTTCGTTAGCCTAGTTAGGTTAGCATAAATTAAATTCCTAACATAGTGACTGAGTCTGCAACTACCAGTATACTTTATGTTACCTATTGTTATTATTATTTATACAAAGACGGTGGCTGCTTAGGGCCTGGTGGTTAGTATACAGACATAGCCTATGGACACCATAATATTATGTGACTCCAATAGAATCACAAGTGCGTAACCGATACTTTTTGACTTGAGGATTCGTTGTGATGACAGCTAGAAACATAATATGCAAGTTCCACTCACTCGACACATTCTCGGGAGCTCTGGCGACCTTACTCACCACCAAGAACATAACACCACATACCTACCTAAGGAGTAAGTAGAGATGTTATTACGTCTACTGTTTTCTGTAAGTTGGTGGTTATGCTGTTGGGGTAAACAAGACGCTTAAAAGAATTATAGTAAGTACGATTATGTAAATTTCAATGCAGTTACTTTAACGTGTACGTCTTGACATACTACATATACGAACGGTTTAATATGGTATACTGAAAAAATAGCAACGATATTCAATCATCCCTGAACTCAATTTCCGTGCACGATTCCAATAATGGGATTACTGTCTGTCCATAATGCGGTTTCATTAACTCACTCACATTCGTCATCAAAAATGTAGCTACCATAAAAATACATTATTATTTTCTAATACGACATGTGAAAATATTTATATGATAAAGATAAACCTTTTACAACCATGTTTAAATGAATACAAAAAAACTAATGACAACATTCATAACTTGTACCTTTTTATGAATATCTGGAATAAAAATCGGATTTAGTTTAACTGAAATTAAGATATAAATAAATAAATATTTTTTGTTCGTATGGAAATTCTTTCCGATCGGTTAAACTTGGATTACGAATTGACCTGAAGAATCAATTATCGTATTAAATGATTGACAAGTTCATTTTTAGGGTTCCGTACCCAAAGGGTAAAAACAGTTGAAATTTGCACAGATTATGTATTTTTATTGTGGCTACAACAACAAATACTAAAATCATAATAATAATAATAATTAAGGGAGCTCCCATACAACAGAATAGTTGTTGGCGTTTTTTGCTGTATCTCATGAACCGTAATAGCAAGAGGTTATTTCTGGTACGGCCAAGCGCGAGTCTGACTCGCACTTGGCCGGTTTTTTGGTAATGTGCAAGTTTAGTTAGTCTCAAATGTCAGAATAAAAACGTATTTTGCAATTGACAATTGACATGACAGATGTTAAACAATACGGTAATTGATTGACACTTCTTTGGGCCGAGTCGTATTCCGAATATAGTCGATGGGAAAGCATTGTTCGCTATATCTTTTATAGATATTTATCGCTATCGACTATTGACGATTCCTTCGACGAATAGGTACTATACAGGGTGATTCAGGAGACGTAAGCAGGACCAACACTACCACCACCACCACCATATCAGCCCTAGGACGTCCACTGCTGGACATAGGCCTCCCCCAATTTCATGGGGGGTAAATGCCATAATCGCCATGCTTGGCATGCGGGTTGGCGATCGCAGTATCTCCACCGCACTCTAGGAATACTGCTGCCCATTCCCCGGTGGTCTTGATCGTAGTTTAAGGACATACCCCCGGGTCCTAAGGATCCACCAACACTGCATACATAGTAAATGACAATGAATCGTTCACCATTGTATTTAAGTGAAACACCCATACCTTTTTCCTTTATTTTAATTTTTGTTAAGTTAAAGATTAATTCTCTACAATCATGGTCACCCTACAACAACTGGTTTATAAAGATTAAACCTCTAACTGTTATGACAGCACTTTGATTATGAAGAAAGTAAATTGTCACATTGCGTGAGATACGATATTTCAAAAGTAATCGGACTCAGATGCCATTCAATTTGACACGTATCGCTTGACTGAAGTATTCTGATTGTAGAGTGACCATGAATTTCGTAAATAATTTAAAACATTTTGTTTTCAACACCAAAGATAAATGAACGTTAACTTCACTACTAGTGGCACGAAGCAGTAGCTCATGATCTACTGAATCCGTAGTGTTGAACTTGCTCACGTCTCCCGTATCACCCTGTATTATCGCTTATGATTATGTTTTATAAGTATGACACCTGCGTCAATGTTAAAACAACGTGTTCATTCAAACAGATAATAGTGTACTGATAAATATCAAAGTGTATAAGTTATCCTACACTCGTAGCTGAACAATATATATTCAAGAGTTGGGGTAGGTTAGACTTATTTATTTAAATTTTTTGCATCCTTTCGACAAGGCAACGTGACTTTCTCATTCATTTCCGTAAATTCTATCTTATAATCCATTTAATTTTCCGTGCCTTTATTCAATGCCCATGATCCATTATCAAAACTTACGTTAGAGTGTTTCGTATATTTCCCTGAAACCTTTAGGAAACTGTAATAAATTTATGTGCGGATATAAATTGAAGGATACAACGCTTCAGTAAGCGGCAGAACCCTAGCTGGGCATCAAAACCGCAACGTGTCTTATTCGTTTCCACACTATTTTATTTTGATGGTCATTTGTTAGCCGTAAATCGAACAGAGAAAGATTGATATCGTACGTAGATAACCATTGCCGTACTACATTGTACAGGTACTGTCACCGAAAGGACATCTTGATAGAGTGAGATAGTGGCCAGATGGTGCGGCGGATTTTATGGCACATGTGTGTGGATGCGGATGTTATTTTGATGTACCTACAGTCGAGGCCATAATACATGTCTGCCATTTACAACTTGAAATTGAGAGAGGCCTATGTCCAGCAGCGGACGTCCTCGGACGGATATGGTGGTGGTGGTGGTGGTTTGCATCTTATTTCAATGAAGTAGTTAATGTGATTAAGTGTATACATATTAGTGCCGTTGACCGTACCATGGGGGGTACATACCGCAAAACTTGTTTTTCTACATTTCAAATGTGAGTCTTATCCCATCATGAAACATAAATGTAATAAAATGCCAAGTTCGTAAACGGTTTCCCTAAGAAAAGAAGTGAGTAAAACAGCAACAGGAGTTCTTTCATTGCTCCTTAAGACGGCGCAGTACGATCGGTGTGGATCGGTTCTCCATACTAACGTATTTATTGCTGCAGTGTCTTGGCAAGTTTTAGCGATGCACCCTTAAACATTGTAAGCGGTGGGAACCTTTAATTGGCGTTTTTGTGACCTACCGATAAAAAGCATTGTATCTTTGTAAACTGTTGGTACTCAATCCTACTAATATTATAAAGGAACGAGAAAGTTTGTAAGTATGAACGAATGTTTGTTACTCTTTCACGTAAAAACAACTTAATGGATTTTAATGAAACTTTACAATAATATAGCTTATACATCAGAATAACACATAGGCTAAAATTTGTAAAGATATTATGTGAATTGCCCAAAAACTAATCCTACGCAGACGAAGTCGCGGGCACCAGCAAGTATTTATAAATAAAAATAAAAATTCTTAAGGCTGTTCGACTCTGGAACATCCCTATGGATACAAAGACTTGCTAAATTGGTTGAGATTTTTAAATTCTAACTTAAAGAGCATTATTTATCATCCCCTTTGTACTGTTTTATTTTAGTTGATTTGTATTGTTGACTTTTGTTTTGTTTTTCACCATTATGCTTATTTCTAATTTCATCAAATTGCACCACCTTACTACTACTAACTGGAAGAGATCGCTCTAAAGTGATAAGATGTGGTTTTACCTCTGTCTTTGTTCTAGCCTTTGTATGTATGTTCATGATGATTTATTATACGCAAACGAAAAGCTTAATCTAAAAATAGTAAAACAAGCTTTTTAAACAAACTATCTAACGATAACCAACAGGGTGGGTTTGGCGAGAAAAAATTACATCTCTACTTTACGTGTAGGGGCGGTACCCTATATTTTTTTACAAAATTATTTTATACTGTTTTGGCAGTGTTCGCTTGCTGCAATATCAGTTTAAAAAAACATTTGCCAGTGATAGTGAGTGTTTGTGGAGGACTCGTAGTTATGTCGTAAGTATTTCAGGTTTATTTACATACTAGCTTCGTCCGCATATAATTCGTTCTCGCCTTAGAATGATTTGTTTTCCCAAGCTCAGGTGGACACCAGGAACTTAGGGGTGACATGTTGGAGAAGGAAAGCCACGAATAAATCGGACTGGAGATATTTGCTTGACCAGGCTAGCCTAGGGCCCACCCGCCGCTATTACGCCTCAGATGATGATGATGATACAATCTTTCACCCTTCTTTACACCCCCTTAAGAAATGATTACAGTCAATATGACATTCCATAGAAATCCTTTTGTCAAAACGAATGATTAAGTGCTTATTTCGGAATATCAAATGTACCGATTCTAGACGAATGAATGTCGTCAAAAACATTACATGTACATTGTACAATGGTAAAAGTCTCGCTACGCAGTTCTGCCGTAAAACGTTATCCCAACAGAGCGAGTTCTTCATGTAAGTATGCTGACCGAAGACCGGAAGCAGAGCGGCAAGGCATGCGAGAATAATCACACAGAGCGGGCTGCTCATGTAAGGCTGAGGTCCGAAGGCCTGTAGAAGAGAGGCGAGACACGCGAGGCTGAAGGTTGAGCCTCCCAACAGAGTAGATTCTTCATGTAAGGTTGATGACTGAAAAGCCGAAGGAGAGTGGCAAGGCATGTGAGGCCAAAGGCCGAGCTATGTCGTCGCCGAAGATCCAGTTGCCATATTAATGAGGGTAAATTATACTCCATTCGTTCGTTTTCACGTGATGCCTAGACATATAAACAGACAGACAAACAGAAACAAATTCTTAAAACTGTTGAAACGATTTCTGTTATCGATTCTAAGTATCCCCAGCCAACTTTTTTTTGAATATCTTTCCTTTCCAGACTTTCGACCCTCTTCTAAGTGTACATCTAAGATGCTCCAACTGTCTATGCTGACGATTGGGCTGCCCAGCTCAAGTGATCTCTTATATCAAACAGTTTTTATGGTGTGAAGGGTCAACAATTACGTAAAAAATAACGCACGACAAAATTAAATGGTACACCGACGATACAAAGTGTGCATTGACACAGCTGTTTTTGTATTTAAGCATATGAATAAAAACAATGCCAAAGTATCGCAAATGAATTTTGATGTACACGCAAAGTAGAACTAATTGCAAAAAGGTTGTGCTCAAAAATAGCGTCAACAATCAGAAGGAATTATATACTTCGGTTTTGACATAATGAATCGTCAACATGTTTACAATTCTGCTATGCTTTAAGTTAAATTTCTTGAAACGCTGTTATACTCCCAATTGGCTGAAACTTAAATCGTAGAATGGCGTATGGGGATTAAACCACCCCGTTTCATAGACCTTACTTGCATCCCCGATTTAATATCCCTTTGATGGAAGATCATCGGGACAAAAAGTACACTTGTAATATATATAAGTGAATCCAGATTATATACTATTAGCATACAAATCATCTTAATCTGTTCAGCCGTTTTTGCGTGATTCAGTGACAAAAATCCAAATATCTAAACTTTCGCATTTATAATATTAAGTAGTGGGATTATGGTATAAAGTGAGTGCACATGAAGTGAAAGGCAAAAGTAACATTGTAATAGCATGTTTTTATATAGGATTACAAAGTTATATATGTAGTTTTTGAATCTAGAAAACGGGACTGAAATTTGGGTTTTGAGTCACAGTTACTTAATGGAATAAATCATAATAGTGTTCAAAATTTGAAGAGACCGTGGTGGCTGGTGCGCACACTGGGCAGCGCCGCGGCAGCACTTGCGTTTAATTTTTTTTTTCAGTTTCTAGCTTAAGATTTCACTAATTTTGAATGAGTATGTTTTTCCTTTGTCGTCAAGTATACGTATGCTTACCAATTTTCACACCTGTAACTCATGGAGTATAGGATTTCCGAAACAAAATTCAACCCCTCTTTTTACCCCCTTTTAACCCAAATTTGCACAATTTTTATAGCCTAAAACCTGACCGGGTATTTACTCGACAGATTAGTAAAGTTTTCATCAAAATCCGTTCAGCCGTTTTCACGTGATGCGCGTTCATATAAACAGACAAACAGTAAAAATTCTAAAAACTGTTGGAACGTGTTCTGTTATCGATTCTAAGTATCCCCAGCCAATTTTTTTCCGAATATCTTCCATGTACAGACTTTCGACCCTCTTCAGCTTTATTATATGTATAGATTTTTGGAGGTTATTATACATAAAAATGATCAGGAATGTGTACTTTCTACGATAATGTGTTAAATCTTATGTATGTGACCATAAACTTAAATAGTCGTCAATAAAAACCTTTTAGCCATTGTTACCGATTTTATAAGTTTAACCTCGATATGTAGTCACTAATAATGTATAATTGTATTATTATAAGAATTATTTAAACAAATATACTTTTATTTATGCCTCAGTATCTTTTTCTTTATAGCTATTGCTTTATAGCTTTTGTAATTTAGAAGATACAGACGTTTTTGTTAGAAAGTTCTGGATGCGCTGCGCGGGGCGTGCCTCGCTCAAAAACCCGGACGGTTTACAGGAAAATAGTCTCGCGGGCTTGTCGGTCAAGTGGTTAAGTAGCTCGCAAGTAAGTTTTTTTCTAGCTTGCTTGCTTTTATAGATACCGTTTCTAAAAAGACCACCTACCATTACCTAATACTTCTCTTAAGCGGCATCTGAAATCTGAAATCTGAAATTCTTTCGAATACTTACAGCTCTATCAGTCTTATCAGTTAGAGGAGAACAGTAAATGGATGTTAAATCATTGATGATGTTCTCCTGTTGTCCCTCATTAGGGACATAGGGCTCGCAGAAAAGTTTTCCAATTGTCCCGATCTTGCGCGGATTCTTCCAACTCTTAAAAACAACTCAACTCTTAAAATGTTAAATCATTAGTTTACAAAAATTTAATCAAAATTAGAAAAAAAAAATTTGCTTGTTTGTCGATTCTAAGTGATGTTTGGAGCGATATATCTTAAAGTAGGACTGTTAGATATGGATCAGGGGGCACAAGCGATACACGGCAGTCAATTACGAACTGATTTATTATCTCAGACGGTGGGCGCAGCCACCGTGAGCATGCACTTACAACTACCCTCTACATGCATATATAACATCCCTCCCCTATGAGACCCGGAACATATTTTTGGTAATCAGTTAAAAGAACTGCTTATAATTCACTTTTGGACGAAACCTTTTTTGTTGCGCCGTCGTGGGCGGATGTTGATCTGGAAGTATGTCGTCTGTGGTTACGCCGGTTGGCGGCGGCGGCGGTGGCGGCGGCGGCGGCGGCGGCGGCGGCGCGGCCGTGGCGCTCGCTGCGGACGCGAGCTCGGACGGCGCGGACACCACGAGCGGACCCGCGGGCGGCGCCGGTGGTGACGGTGGCACATATACATACTCAATACCGCTCCCGCTCGGGATCACCTCTCCTCCCTGCTCTGTTCCGATATCTATTGCCCTTGGCACAATAAATGAGGGAGGTGCTCCTAAAACCGAAGACCTACGTCGCTTGTGACGTAGGTTAGCACTGACCAATATTGGAATAGAGATATCCGAGCCCGATGTTTCCGTTGCAGTCTTATTTTTTAATATTTGGTTTAAATGTCTTTTCACTGTTTCCTGCGTAATGTCGTCACGTAGTAGGTATATTAACCTGCCTATACGTTTAATTATGCACCCCTTATTCCAGCAGAACTTATTTTTGTTAATATATGATTTAAATAACACTGTTTCATTAGGGGCAAAATGCGTTCTGTTGGTACCGCCGTAGTATTCAAGCTGCAAGCACTGTTTATTTTCGACATTTGAGACGTGTTCTGTGGGCGAGGGCGATGGTTGCGGCGTCAATAAATCTAGTCTAGTCCTCAGTTGCCTTCCGAAAACTAAGGCAGCCGGAGACTGCCCCGTTGTGCTATGGCGTGAGTTGCGGTAATCAAAAAGATATTTTAATAAATTATTTGACACGTTCTTATTACTACCTATAGCCAATATGGAACTCTTAATTCCTTTTTTAATAATCTTTGTATAGGACTCTGCTTGACCGTTGCTAACGGGATGGTAAACTGGCGAAGTAATGTGCGTAATGCCATTTGTGTTACAAAACGATTTAAATTGAGAAGATACAAATGATGTACCATTGTCACTAACTATGGTGTGGGGAATACCGAACCGCGACATGAAATCATACATTTTTTCAATAACCTTAATTGATGATATATTATTTTTCATGTCGTAACACTCGACCCACTTACTATAAGCATCTACAATAACAAGATAAGTGTGATCATTTACTGGACCTACGAAATCAATATGTATCCTCATAAAACAATGCGTTGGATATTTCCATGGTGACATAGGCGCGCGGGGCGGCGACGGCCGCAGCTGCGCGCATACCGCGCACGCGCCGATCAGCTGTTCAATCGTGGCATCTATACCAGGAAACCAAAATCGGCCCCGCGCCTCCGCTTTAGTCTTTACAACGCCAAAATGCGAATTATGTAATTCGTTCACTATTTGACGCTGCAATGATCGCGGAATGACCAATTTGTGTCCACGCATTACGCAGCCGTTATCAAATGATAATTGATACCTACACTGATGATACGGTTTCAACGCTAAATCATTTGTTTTGCGTGGCCACCCATTTTGTATATGTTGAATAACTTTATTCAACGTTTCGTCGTTTTGCGTCTCTTTGCGTAATTTATCTAATGTAACTGGTAAACTACTACCCTCCAATACAAAATTGATATACGTCGCGCGATCGGTCACCGTGATCGGCCCTGCGTCCGAAGCCCGGCCTGGCAACGACGCTCGGGACAAAAAATCTGCGCTGTTGTTTGCACTACGAACGTACTCAATTATGTAATTATATGCCGATAAGAAAATCGCATATCTCTGTAGCCTGTTCGCCGTTATTTCCGAAAATTGAGAGTAAAGGTTTGTGGTCGGTACGCAATATAAAAGGTTCTGAACGTGCATATAAATACTGGTGATATTTTTTAACACCAAAAATTATCGCGGTGGCTTCCTTTTGGATCTGCGCGTAGTTTTTTTCTGCAGAACTAAGCGTTCGCGAAGCGAATGAAATGGGGCGCTCTGAACCGTCTTCTCCTATCTGAGAAAGAATAGCACCTAGGCCTCGAGGCGAAGCGTCTACTGTGAGAATAAGTGTCGCTTTTGGATTAAAATGCGTTAACACTTGTTCCGAGGACAGACTTTCTTTTATCTTAATAAAAGCTGCATCATGCTCGTCAGTCCAAACCCATTTCATATCTTTTTTTAAAAGATTGTACAATGGGCTCAATATGGTGGACGCATGGGGAACAAAACTACGGTAGTAATTAGCTAATCCGAGGAACGATTGTAGTTGGCTCACATTAGTGGGCGCCGGTGACTCGAGAATCGCTTTAACCTTAGAACTCGATTTGCTAATACCGTGTTTGTTTATAACGTGGCCGAGATATGTTATGTCCTCCTGGAAAAAGGCACACTTATCTTTTTGTAGTGTAAGCCCCGAATCTTTAAATCTCTGCAACACGTCTCTAAGCCTTCTCTCGTGCTCGTCTTTGTTTCGTCCCGTTATCAGCACGTCGTCGAGAAAACATAGCACACCATCTATGTCAGCGAGTATGCTGTTCAGCGCGCGCTGAAAGACTGCGGGGGAGCTGGATAACCCAAATATTAAACGGTTATACCTAAATAAGCCCCGACTTGTGTTTATACATGTGATGTTTTCGGGGTCCTCTATTGGAAATTGGTTATAAGCCATCGACATGTCCAATTTAGTGAATTGTTCTCCACCATGAAGTTTTGAAAAGAGCTCATCTACAGTAGGTAATGGATACTTATCAACCAATAACTGTTTGTTAATGGTCTGTGAGTAATCTGCGCATATTCTAACTGAGCCATCTCGCTTTAATACGGGTACAATCGGGGAAGCGTACTCTGAGTGGTCTATCTGTTCCAGAATACCTAACTGTACTAACCGAGCTATTTCGTCATTAACTTTTTGTTGTAGAGCAAACGCTACCGGTCGGCTTTTGAAGAAAACCGGTCTAGCGTTGTCTTTTAGACATAATTTAATTTTATATTTATTAAAACAACCCAGTTTGCTTGAGAATATTTCTGCGTAATCAGACATAATTTTTTTAACGATTTCTGGATCTGTTTGACCACAGTACTTAATAGGTGCGATTTCTAAATTAAAAATTGATAAGAAATCCCTGCCTAAAAGAGGGCTTCCACCATTCTGTATTACGTGAACATTTAGGGTTTCTGTGTGATTCTCATACGTGATTGGTAATTTTACTATACCCAGGCTTTTAATCACACCTCCTGTATACCCTATTAGGCGCTTATTGTTAGGCAACAACGGTACATCTTTGAAATGAGATTTATATGTTAAACTGGATATCGCCGTGACAGACGAACCACTATCAATTTCAAAACGCAACTTTAATCCATTGATAGCCACAACTTCGGTCATCGGAGCACCCTTAACGGAACGAATATTAAATAACTCACCGTCATCGTCCTCGCTCACTTCGTCCGACTCCATGTACTTAAAACTTTTACACATCCTACGCAGGTGACCCTTTTTATTACACTTTTGGCACTTGTACGACACGAATTTGCACTTATTCGATTGGTGATTAGAAGAACCACACACTTGACACTTAGCACGATCCGTTCCGGAACCCGAAGTATTGCCTATCTTAAATAGGCCGTCGGTATCCCGCGCCGGCGTTAACGGTGCTGCGGTCGTGCTGACGGCGGCGCGAGCGCACCGCACGCCTTCAGCCAAGTCGATTGCCTTCGCTAAAGTGAGTTCGCTGGCATCCTGTGAAAATAGCTTCTCACGTTCTGGACCTGACGCCAATCCAATGACGAACTTGTCCAGTAGCGCATCTTGAATATGTCGAAAACTACAATGCGCTGCGAGCCCCCTCAGCCGCAGTGGCGCGGGAGACTCGCCTGCCTGCTGTGACGCCGAATAAAAATGGAATCGTTCAGCAAAAACGCAGCGCTTTGGGGTGAAATGATCGTCCAGGATCTTAACCACGTCACTGTAGCTTTTCTCCTCCAACACGCCGGGTAAAGCGAGATTAGTCGCTAACTGATACGTATTCTCACTAAATGCGCTTAATAAGACTGCACGTCGCTTGACCTCCGCTTTGTCCGTCGACTCATCGATGTTGTTCGCGATGAACCACTGATTCAATCTGTTTTTATATATTGACCAGTCTTGCTGTTGGTGATCAAAATTAGCGAACTACCCCACTGTATTAGTGGACGTCATCGTCAAAAACTACGCGTGGATTATTTGGAACGTTGCCACTGTTAGATATGGATCAGGGGGCACAAGCGATACACGGCAGTCAATTACGAACTGATTTAATATCTCAGACGGTGGGCGCAGCCACCGTGAGCATGCACTTACAACTACCCTCTACATGCATATATAACAAGGACTAAACGAATATTGTATACTTATGTAAAATCTATGCAATAAGGCTGTACTTAATAGAACCGTGTCTGTTATTTCTAGTTTTATCTTCACAAATTATGCATGCGGAGGTTACCTATAAGTAAGTGTTACACTACTCGTAGAAATAAGTACTCACGTGATTTAATTTAAGCATATAAAGAAAAGCTTGTTAAAAGAAAGTTACGTCGCGCGCGACTCAGTGACTGCTGTCTCACTCGCATTGTCGCGGCATTGGTTGATTATGCTAGCTCAGAATTGTAATTCAAAAAGGTTCACTAATTCTCTATTTTAGCCATGTTCGGTTCATGCGCGGCTTGTCAATGGGTTGGTTGTTAACACGTTCACGTTCAATTACAGTATCTGTGGCGATACAGATTGGTGGATTGCATCTATGTGAAGCGCAGGATTCAGACACGTTTGTAGGGACAGCAACTACAATTTAAGCATTGGTGTAAACATTTGTTGGTAAATCTAGATTAAATAAATAAAATAAAAAAATAACAGCCACACTTGCACTATGTACGTGGTTGTTAGATATGATGCACCTGTTGTCTCCCCCCTCCCGTTGTCAGAATTAAAAGTGACATTAATACAAAATACAAAGTAAACACGTGCAGCCCAGGTGTAAAGGACGGCGCTAGAATTTCTCTGGATTACAGCACAGATGTAGCTTTGGCAATAGTAACAAATATGATTATTAAATGACATAATTTGTCACGTGCGATGTGTGAAGAGAATAGACTCCAATATGCCGCATTTCTGCTTGGAAGCATTTTTTGGCGATGTTGGATATGGGCAGTCAAAATATTATTTATTTAAATAGGCTCAGCAACCCCAACTTTCGAATTGTCAGTTACATTATCTTAAGCTAATTATTTAGAGCAATTTATTGATGCTATTATTACTCATGAAACATATTGAATTTCTGTAGGTATGTCAAATAAGATCGTCAAAATATAAAAAAATACAAGGTGGGCCCTGTAACTGGAGCAATTATTTAAAAGGACGCTTCCTTAGAGGATCGGATCTGCAGTATAGTTTTTTTCAAAAATATTAGATTCAGAGTACCTAATTTCGATCTAAAGTTATGACCTCTGCGTAATGGATCTATCTTGACACCACGAGATTATAGCGCAACAATCAATGCAGTTTGAGGTAGTATCAAGTGAATGATGACTGATGATATGTCATCAAGTGAATGATGACTTTCGACCAACTAGTGATATCAGTTAATTCTAATTATTAGCTTAGTTACCATAAAATAACTTTACCAAAAATCACACAATTAAAATTAACTGAACTTTGATTAACCAACCTTACTTATAATTATATAATACACTCATTTCCATCTAGCGGGTTGAAATGAGCCCTCAGTTTTTGACACCAGGCTAATTATTAAGTTAGATGTTTGTCTTGTTGTTTCGTTGTTGAATTTTCGTAATTGCCGACAAGGGTCGTTAAACAAACTCTTTCACAGGGGAGTCGCTTTTTTATGAAATACACGTAAGTATATCTTTTTATACATAAGTCATACACGCATAAAGACGATGATACGACTATTCATCTAAGATTATGAAGATATATTTTTAGTCATAATTTGATTGTTCTATGTACAGGTTTAGTGTTCGTTGGAATTTCATTACCTTTGATGTAGTTATACTAATTTGAAGCGATATTTCATAGATCTAGGTTGTTGATTAATAATAACAAATAGATTTCGAAGGAGTCAGGCTGTCAGTGGAATTAATAAACCGTCTTTGAATACGAGTCATTCATTTCTAAAGGATTACGATATACGATAGAAGTTGCTTTTTCTTGTTTTATTTTAAAGTCACTGTAACGTACCAATATACAACACGAGGTTCGATATGCTCAGCTTCCCCAAACCGAACACCCTCCCCCCCCCCCGTGATAAGCTACCGAAGCTCGCTAAAACTGACTAAAATTACTAGAGTCGCTTTGAGAAAAACGAGCTTTATGAAAATGATTGGCCTTGTGATCGTCTATGGTAGAACCCTATTAGTGTTGCGAACAGTAAGCAACCCCAAAACTTTAATGTGAAGCTGGTAGGATCACTGCACTCCTCATCTCTACTAATATTCGCGATCTAATCTATCCTTACACACATCACTTCTCAGTTGACCTAAACGCTACCTAACTAAGATTGGGCTGCGCTGGCAGCTTGTATCATTAAAGTACATGCTTAAAACTAAATTTACTAGGGTTCTACTTAGGACTAGCCTTTCTGAGAGGAGCCTAGAGATTACTCTGCCTGTTCTAGTCGTTGTAATGGTCATAATAGTGTAAAACTCAGAGCGTTACGTAGCTCAACTAAGCGACTTCTCTCTTAGCTGTTCCTATAGACCCTAGCGCTTGGAAATAAGGTTTTATTTATTATTTTGGCTCTATCCCCGAACATACGTAATAAGACCACTTTTCGGCACTTGCTGACTGGGCGTGTTGTCGAAGGAGGGCGAATAGCACTTAGAAATTCCTAAGCCAAGGATACCTGATAGTCTAAGCACTACATTTTTGTTAAAGTTATCCTTGGTCATATATACAGATTGTGGCCTGTAATAGGAGCAAAAACTTAAACGGTACACTATAGAGCTCTCCAGCAATTATTTCCAAATGATTTTAATAGAAAAAAAGGTTATTTTTTGGATTTTTTTTTCGCAAATGTAGCTTATATGTACTTTTTTACTCTACTGGAGTGATATTAATAAAAAATATTTGAAAAAACACAAAAAAAATTATAAAAATATCCCAAAAATATTCTTTTAAACCTAAAATGCGACTACGATTATGAGTCATAACAAACTCTGGGTGCCAAGATCCGTTACTTGGAGGTCATAACTTTAGATCAAAATTTCTCCCAATTGAAAAAAGATAAATATTTTTTGGACACAAGAGGTTACTGCAGATGCTCTAAGGAAGCGTCCTTTAAATTTATTGCTCCTATTACAGGCCACACCCTGTATATGTTGTGACGTGCTATTTTAGCTACTGTCACTGTCAGCAAGTCCAAGCGGGTGGGGTAAGGTCACTTATTTATAGCTATCTAACTAATCTACTTTCGCAAAACAGGTTAAGCTGTATTGCTTGGCCACTCAAGATGCTCGCGGACATCTCTAGTCTACACTACCACTGAAGGCGCTGATGCCTTATTAACCCTATCGCTCCTATCGGCTCTAAGCCCTATCACTAACATGCCTAGCTCCCGTTGAATCCAAAATGCCGAACCGTAACACGCAGCCCACCGAATTCCCCTTATTTGAAAACGAGTTAACCACGTCATGACCGTTCAGCTACCCAGCTGCACTAGATTCACAAAGATGCTAAAGATCTTACGTATATTTTTATCACTGAAACAAGGAGCTAAGTGGCCCAGACATCAAATAAGCTCACTTAATGTTCAGAAGTCATTTATCCCACTAATCCCACTAATATTATAAATGAGAAAGTTTAGATGTTTGTTGCTCAATCACGCAAAAACGGCTGAACAGATCAAGATGATTTTTTGTATACTAACAGTATATAATCTGGAATCACTTATAGTATACTTTATGTCCCCGATAATCACCCTCAAAGGTATGAAATCGGGGGTGCAAATATGGTCTATGAAACGGGGTGATTTAAATAATCATACGCCATTCTAAGCTTTAAGTTTCACCCAATTGGGAAAATAACGGCGTGTCAATAAATTTAACTCAACCATAGCAGAATTTGACGTATTGTAAACAAGCTGACTTTTCGATAAACAAACCGAAGTATCATAATTCCTTCTGATTGATGACGCTATTTTTGAGCATAACCTCTTAGCAATTAGGTATATTATTGCGTGTAAATCAAAATAAATTTGCGATACTTTGGAATTGGTGGCCTTCATATGCTTAAATACAAAAACAGCTGCTTCAATGCAGTCTTTGTATCGTTGGTGTACAATTTAATTTTGTCGTGTATTATTTTTTAAGTAATAGTGACCCTTCACACCATAATAACCGTTTGATATAAGAGATCACTTGGGCTGGGCAGCCCAATCGCCAATATTGAGAGTTGAAGCACCTTAGATCTATGCACAAAGTACAATATATAAATACACTGAGCCGATATATATGTACTATAACCACACGACCACTGCATCTCTGTCACTTCAATATGCAAGTGCGATAGAGATAGCACCCAGTGACATCTGGTACAAACAAGTTTGAACAAACATTGCCATAGAAAAATTCGTACTTCGAGCTAAAAGGCCCCTGGATCTATGCTCATCCGTACATATAATAACGCTGTAGAGGGTCGAAAATCTGTACATTGAAGATATTGGATAAATCAATGGAGCGATTGGAGGGCCCTTGGCATCAAAACAGAACACATTTCAACAGTTTTAAAAATAAGTGTCTGTTTATCTATCTGTTTATATGTCTAAGCATTTTGACTCTCGGCCTTCAGCCTCCCGTGCATTGCCGCTCTGCTTCGGGCCTTCGGCCCTTAGCCTTACATGAGCGGATCGCTCTCTGTTGGCTACCTTGCCACTCTGTGTGAATGATCGGCATGAGGAGCCCGCTCTGTGTCTGCCTTTGGACTCGCATGCCTTGCCCCTCTGCATTAGGCCTTCGGCCCCACATATGGAGCCCGCTCTGTTGGGACTCTCGGCCTTCGGCCTCGCGTACATTGTCAACATCTGCCCAGGCATAAAAGTCAATACAAAAAGCACTCTTAATTTGCTCGGCGCCCCAGTTTTTGAAGAATCGATCCCAGATTTTATTGAAAGCCAAATTACACGTTTTTCCGATTACTCTGATCGCCTACTCAAAATTAGCTCACATATGGCTCTTTTTATCCTCCGCTCTTGCCTCTTTGCCCCCAAATTAACCTACTCTTTGAGGTGTAGCCCTTTTTGGAAGTTCCCCCAGTTTTGTGAAAAAATAGACAGCATCATCCATTTACAGATGCAAAAAATTTTTAACATCCACATTACTGACAGGCAATTCTTACAAGTTACCCTACCTGTCCGACATGGCGGCATCGGGATCAGACAAATTTCTAGCATAGTTATTCCGGCGTTTCTTTCTTCAGCACACAGTACGTTGCCTCTTATAGGTAAAATCCTCACACTCTCACTTCGAGATTTTGAGGTAGCGTACTTGTGTGACACTGAAAATGCCTGGCAATTAGCATGCCCGGGTAAATCCCTGCCGTCCAACAAAACAATACAAAGAATTTGGGACGAACCTCTGTGTCGCCAAGCTTTAGACTGGCTTTTAACCACTGCCATAACGAGGGCGGAAAAAACACGCCTTTTGGCTATATCCCAACCCGAATCTGGGTTTTGGTTGCATGCTTACCTCTCCATCCACTGTGCTACTTTGCTTGACAACAATTCATTAAGGTTGGCTGTCGGCCTCCGTCTAGGAGCGGACATTGTAGTCCCCAACCACTGCCCCTGCGGAGTCAAAGTAGACAGTCTGGGTTCCCACGGCCTTTCTTGCACAAAGAGTGCCGGCCGCTTATCCCGCCACGCATGCCTCAATGACGTCATCCGTCGGGCTCTTGTCAGCGTCAATGTGCCAGCCGTCCTGGAACCTCCAGGCTTGGTCCGTGACGACGGCAAGAGACCCGATGGCATGACGCTTATTCCGTGGCAGATGGGACGGCCGCTTATCTGGGATGCCACCTGTGTGGATACCCTAGCACCGTCCCATTTAGCCTCCACGTCTTTGAGGGCGGGCGGGGCGGCAATAGCGGCAGAAGATTCGAAGCGTCGCAAATATACTAGCTTGACAAATAGCCACATATTTGCGGCATTCGCGGTCGAAACTCTCGGCCCTTGGAGCCCGGACGCACATCGGCTATATAAAACCATTAAAAAATTTTTTTTTGA
The DNA here is from genome assembly GCA_905163555.1 of Notocelia uddmanniana. Taxonomy (NCBI): domain Eukaryota; kingdom Metazoa; phylum Arthropoda; class Insecta; order Lepidoptera; family Tortricidae; genus Notocelia; species Notocelia uddmanniana. The sequence goes on along the minus strand of LR991059.1, from coordinate 11,630,270 downwards.
AAATACTGCTGACCATAGGGCTGGTCACTTCCTCGGTCAACGGATAGGTATCGCTATCCAGCGGGGAAATGTGGCCTGCCTTATGGGCACCCTCCCCAGAGGCAGCGACCTTGGGGAATGTATATAGTAATTATAACCTGTAATTATGTACAATAAATATTATAACTAAGTCTAAATACTTAAATGCTAAATATGAAATGATGGATCTAAATGATATTAAATTATTTATCGATATAATAAGTAACTAGAAATACTGATATGATTACTTTAGATCAAAGTGCCTATATATTCAGATAGTATTAAGTAAAAACATGAACGAATGTAATCATGTGTGGGTAGTAGACACCGCAACCGAATTAATTAAACACAAAAGCCAATTATGATGGGCTATTTTGCAACATTATAGGATATTTAATGTATCTTGTGCTATGTACTCGCCCTGATTTGAGTGCTTTTGTTAATATTCTGTAACAATAACCTAGAATTATGGCAATGTCTATAAAAAGCTTCTAAGTTATTCAAAAGGTACTATATAAATTTGAAATTAACCTACAAAAGAGGTTGATATGAAAACCTTTAAGTGGGTATGCTGACTGTGATTGACGGGGCAGTGGTAGTAGTGTAAGAAAAAGTACTATCGGTTATGTATTTAAATGATTTGAGTGGTGCACAATTACTTGGTGTTCAAAGAGACAAAGGCTAAATATATGGCTTTATACATATGAAAGTATTAATTTAAACATTACTGACCAAATTGTTATTTATGAAAACAATAAGACAATAACGGTTGCACTCGCATTGTCAACCATCCAGATTATCATAAGAAGTCAAAGCATATTGATATCAAATACCATTTTTTCGAGAATAATTAAAAAAAAATGGTTTAATAATAAAGTATGTTCTAATGCAGCAGTTGGCCAATGTGATGAAAAAGCCGTTAACAGAAATATAAATAAAAAACTTATTGAGTTTAGAATAAGTTTTAAGATTGTTTAATGATTCATAATATTGTACATTACATGAACTTGTATGATTATATCAATCAGTCTAATTATGATACTTAAGTATCTTGCCTAAATGATCTGATTAGGTTTTTCTGGGTGTCCCTAATCCTTGCAACAAATGTTGGATCATATTGTATATTCCCCAGCAAGCACTAGGAAGTAATATATTGTCAATTGATGATCTTATTTTAATTGTGTAAATTAGAGATTAATTTTTGAAGGGGCATTTTGGTTTATATTCATTTTATAATGCAAAAATCAATCTAAAATAATCATGTATAAATTGATACTACGTCAAATCAAATTGAAACATGATCTGGCAACACTATTATATTTTGTAAATGGCAATTCTCTCGCTACCCTCTTTAATTCAGTACGGACGTATACTTGCTTCCAAGTGGTGTTCAATAAACGTTCATTATTCAATTCTGCTCAAATAATCTTTTCTTTGCTTTCCATTGCGCCAAACCTCTTAGTAGGGACGCTCGGTCTTCGGCCCCGCGTGTCTCGCCTCTCTGCTGTGGGCCTTCGGCCCTCAGCCTTACATAAGAAGCCTGCTCTATGTGAATACTCGGCTTTCCACCTCGCATACCTTGCCGCTCTGCTACCTTCGGCCATAATACTTACATGAAGAACGAGTTCTACGCAGACGAAGTCTTGGGCAAAAGCTAGTAATATATAATCTGAATTCACTTCTAGCATACTTTTTTTCCCGCTAGCGAAATCGGGGGTTGAAGTAAGTCTGTCTATATTACAGACGGATATTGCATTGTGTTTTCTTCGAAATCTACCCTGGAAACAAAGTATATTCATTATGCGAAGTACTCGTACTATTTTGTTCCCTGAATAAGACAAGGAACTAATATTATTCCATACCGGACCGAGAGTTATATGTTTATACCAAGTATACTATGGTCACCTCACCTCGTTGAACTTTAGTAATCGTGTCAAAATTGTGATGCAGCCCTCAGCACGCGTGACATTCCCATCATCATCATCATGTCAGCCGAAAGACGTCCACTGCTGGACATAGGCCTCCCCCAAAGACTTCCACAATGACCGGTCCTGCGCCACTCGCATCCAGCGGACAACCGTGACATTCCCAATATACTTACTACTTAATTATTCTTCACTAACACGATGTCAGCGTGTTTTTAGTATGCTCGATCATTGAATCTGTAATGTTTTAAATGACCTAGCAAGCTCCAAATAGATGACATTTATATAGCATAACTCAAGAGGTTTTACTGAGATTTCGACCCTTTCACGTCCTAAGAGAGGTAGGACATAGCGAAATGACATCTCGCTCGAATTTGGAGTAGCCCAACTGGGGAAGTACCTCCGCCTTACAGAAGATCGCAGCCATAATAGCACCACTATTTATTTTGTAGGTATGTGGTGTTGTGTTCCTGATGGTGAGTAAGGTTTCCAGAGTTCGTCCCAACATGGAGGATTCGTTGTGTTGACGGCAGGGGACCTACGGTACTAACAACACTGCCTTAGGTCCGTGTAGGCCCGAAGTGTGGGTGCGGCGATCAGGAAGACCCGGTGAAACGGTTGTCCGCTGGCCGCCCGCAGGTTAGTTGGGTTCCCGAACCCAGGGGTCACTTAATCTCCACCCTGGGAGGCTGAACCGCCAGCCTCGCGAAAAGTCCTTGGTGTGGTAGTCGTGCCGGAGAAGGAGACCGGAGTGGACCCGGCTGCCACAACAGGGGGGGACCGAGGGCCCTTCCGTACGCCGTGCCCACAAACCGTATTACCTGCATCATCCTCTGCCAGGTTTCTACCGTGCTTTTGTCCCTACAGCCGTCATCACAGCGAATCCTCTTTTATACACTTCTTAAAATTATATAAGTATGCCATGCCAAGTAAAAAAAGGAACAGGTTCTCAGCGGTACCATCCTCCACACAGGTGGACTTTTGTAATATCCGGGGACTCCACTCAAATTTAGATGCGGTTCATCAGCATCTGGAGTCTGCGCAACCGACACTTCTATTCCTTACGGAGACACAGATATCCTGCCCGGCTGATACTTCATACCTTCTGTATCCCGGATAAACGCTCGAACATAAGTTCTTGAGACGTGCCGGTGTATGTAAAGTTCGTCCCCACATGGAGTATTGCTGTCACCTCTGGGCGGGAGCACCTGGATACCAGCTTGGGCCTTTTGACTCGCTTCAGAGACGTGCTGTGCGAATCGTGGACGATCCCAAACTCACGAGCGATATTGAACCGTTAAGTTTAAGGAGAAACTTTGCCTCCTTGTGCGTGTCTTATCGCTTGTATAATGGGTTGTGTTCCGAAGAACTGTTCGATATGATGCCCACGGCCGCTTTCTATCATCGCACTGCTCGCCGTCGGCAGGGCATTCATCCTCACACCTTAGAACCTAAATGGTCGCGTACGGTACGGTTTCAGAGCAACTTCCTCCCTCGGACGCTCCGGTTGTGGAATGAGCTCCCTGCCGAGGTTTTCCCGAGGAACTACAGTATGGGATTCTTCAAGAATAGAGTGTATACATTTTTAAAGGGTCGGTAACGCGCATGTGACACCCCTGGAGTTGCAGGCGTCCATAGGCTGCGGTGACCGCTTACCATCAGGCGGGCAGTACGCTTGTTTGCCACCAACGTGGTATTAAAAAAAAACGTCCAAATCAAAGGCAATTAAACTGGTCTAGTACTACCAGCAGGCAGGTTTCCGGTGTAACCGTCTGTTTACGAGCCAAATTAATAAAGAGTCCCTGTGAAAGTTTAAATCGACTCAGAATGATAATGACAACCTCTACGGACGTATTAATAACGAAACTCTAATTGACCAAAAGATCAAACGTAACGAGTCGAAATTGAAGATGATTGAAGACTCCTAAAAACAGGGAAACGTAGCGTACAATGCACGATGGTATATGTATATGTAGGATACATACGTATTTACGTTTTTCCGGGTATACAATCAAATCAATTTTGTTTCGAAATTTGCATTTATTCGAACTTAATTATATTCATACAAACGGTTTTCATAGTTAGTTTATCAGTTTATGTATTATGTGGGAAGAAAACTACCATGACAATATAGTGGAATACGAGTATATGCACTGACTTGCCAGTTGACCATTATACTCAGTTAAAGAGTACATTGATCTTGATATGACACGTAAATAGTAATTATTAATTAAATTATTCCCTGACTTGTTATTAAATATTTTTTGACGATCCCTTGTGGGAGATATATTTAGTTTTATTATTTTCTATTATTAATTTACATTTGTTGACATTGTGCTGCTATAATTATTGTTTTATTTTTTGCATGTTTTGACGATCATGATAACAATTCTTGTAATTTTGACATTCTATGCAAATTTATAGTGTAATTTTTATCATGAAAAAAATAATACAAACAAACAGACCTTCGCACCTTTTGTTTTTGCACTGTCACTTGTCACTTTTTGAACAATAACAACATCACCGGCCGACTACGGAAGTATAGAACAGCGTTTTGGGGTTCCAGAGAGCACTTAAAGCAACCTTTACACAGATGTTAATGCAGCTTGATACGGTATTGAAGGCTACGTCCTCTTACTCACACCCTTCAGTTGCCAGTTTGGGTAAAGAGGTCAACTGTTTCAAGGAGCAGCTGTCTGATACGCTGGGATTTTTCATGAGGCAGATTCTTGCCATTGGGATTGGGAGGACAGGGTATGCAACAGAGGCGAGGCACGGTAAAAGTTCCTGCTCTTTAACGGCATACCGGACGAGCTGGGCGAGGACATAACCAATGTGGTAGCCGGCTTATGCCAAAGCGAAGAACATCGTGGTTGGTTTCGGAGTAATTGATATGTAATATGTATACTTGTGCCAAATTACAGCTCTCTAGTAGTAACGGTAATTGACATACAGACGGACGGATGGCTGTACATGGCCAAACTATAAAGGTTCGTTGTTGACTACGGAACCTTAAAAAAGGAACCTTTATGGGGCCGCCCTGTCTGTCTGTCATATTGCTAGATATCTACTAAGAACTACTTATGCTGTCGATTTGCTTTAAACAGTTTTTAAATGGTTAACCCAGATACTCGTCCACGTTTTAGTTTTTTGTATTGTACAATAATTATAGTTTAAATAAATATTTGTTTTTATTTAAAGTACCATCATACTGAAATGCTAATTCTACTCTGGCAGTATACTCGCGGACTTCAAATATTGCGCTATTAAGGTGTCAAACTAATTTTGTTAAGGTGTTGTTACTTAAATAGTTACGCTAGTAAGTCCAGTATAAATTGAGCTCTAAATGGCTCAACAATTAAAGTCGGTGACTGTAACAGGTGAAACAAGTCTTAAGCGGTCTATGAACAGGTCTAATCAAAAACATTCGGGGAGGACCTGAAGACATTCCATAGAGAGAACAAAGGTTATGAAGTTCGGCAATGTAAGCGATTAATTTCAACTTCAACAAGTGACTATTAGAATTGATTATGATTCACAAGTTTGTAGCAAAACTTTTGAATGCTCATTGCTTTTTCATTAACACCGGCTCAACTTTTGTGAACAACGATCGATTAGTCATCGGAGTGTAGACATACATACGCCAGTCATTGTACAGGCTAACAATACAAACATCGGTTCGTTGTAGGCGCAGTTCCGAATAAAAATGATGTCGTTTATCACACCCTCTGTAGGCATGACACGAGCGTATTTTTTCCACCAAACTTTTTAAAGTTCGAAATTCGAAACGGATTTTTAGGATTTTTAGGATTTACGGGGAATTTATTGAATATAGGCTTTTCGCGCATGTTAAATACGTGTTTTATTCCTTAGCCTTAGTGATGTAAAAATAACATGATTTTGTATAACGGGTAACGATATTAGAAATTCTTTACAATTTCTAACATCCAATAACCAGTAAAATAGTACAATTACTACAGAGGCCGGGACAAAAGGGGTTGCCGGCCGAAGACATATAGACGGCTGAGCGAAGCGCGGCCGGATAGGTCTAAGGCCGGCAACCCCATATTTCCCGCCGAGGTATGTATAGTACTTTTCTCAAACATGCAATGAAATAAACAACAAAAAATCAAAGTTTTATTTTTAATACGCATGGTGGCAGAATGTCATTATGCCTGTGCCACAAATTAATGTGGAATGGAAATTAAAAAAGAGGACTTTGCAGGCCTAGGCCTGCAAGATTTGTATGAAATTCCATTAACTACCTCTTGTCCTAGCCGCACCTGAAACGTCATACTTCGCAGCCTATTATAAGGAACATAACATCAATATTTCATTGCATGTTTGAGAAATAGTACATTACTACAGAGGCCGGGACGAAAGGGGTTGGCGGCCGAAGACATATATACGGCCGAGCGAAGCGAGGCCGGATAGGTCTAAGGCTGGCAACCCCAAATTTCCCGCCGAGGTATGTATAGTGCTTTTCTCAAACATGAAATGAAATAAACAACAAAAAAAAATCAAAATTTTATTTTTAATACGCATAGTGGCAGAATGTCATGATGCCTGAGCCACAAATTTATGTGGAATGGAATTAAAAAAGAGGACTTTGCCGGCCTAGGCCTGCAAGATTTGTATGAAATTCCATTAACGACCTCTTGTCCTAGCCGCGCCTGAAACGTCCTACTTCGCAGCCTATTATAAGGAACATAACATCAATATTTCATTGCATGTTTGAGAAAATGTTTTTATTACTGCTAGCGACCATAGAATTCACAAGTTAGGTTACCCATAGGTTCTGCCAAGAGTCAGAGGAGACAGCCATTCACATCCTCTGCTCGTGTGGACCACTTATGCGCAAAAGAAGTATCTACCTAGGGAGGCACATCATGCAACCAGAGGAGATACAACAAAATGCAGCCCAAAGAGTCTGGAAATTCTTGGAAGCAGTGGGTATTACTGCTAGCGACCATAGAATTCACAAGTTACCCATAGGTTCTGCCAAGAGTCAGAGGAGACAGCCATTCACATCCTCTGCTCGTGTGGATCACTTATGCGCAAAAGAAGTATCTACCTAGGGAGGCACATCATGCAACCAGAGGAGATACAACAAATTGCAGCCCAAAGAGTCTGGAAATTCTTGGAAGCAGTGGGTATTAGCAACGAACTATAAGGGCTGCCACAATAGATCAAATACTGGTCGAAGTGGCATAAAATGGCCCACAACCAACCAATAATAATAATAATAATAGAATTCACAAAGTCAAGGGGCTTGCAATGGGCGGAGCGCGTCGCGTGTTATACCCACCGCTTGCAAACCTCGGGGTGATCAGTCAGGCGAGGGCCGTCGCCGCGCGCGTACGTGCGTCGTGTCGCGATCCGCCTCCGCCGCCGACTTGAATTACGACGAACCGCGCGTAAATAACTCCTATTCATAATGTGGATGTCTTTTTTTTTTATTGTTAATGGGATTACGTTTGACCTTAGTCTAACCTGATGGAAAGTTAAGACAAAGTCTAAGATGGAACACGCTCACCCAGAAGATGCCTATTCACTCTTACCTTAAAGACATCGAGGTCATATGCTTCTGGAAATACAGACGCCGGAAGAGAATTCCAGACTGAAGCAGTGCGAATCAGAAATGATTTGTTAAACCGCGAGGTGCGGCATGGAGGGAATTCGACTACATGTGGGTGAAATCCCATACGGCGCCTAGTACTCCGATAAAGAAAAGTCGAAGGGGGGATAAGGTCATGGAGCTCAGCAGCACACTCTCCAAAATACAACCTATAGAAAATTGCCAGACAGGCGACCCTCCGCCGATGCTCCAAACTTTGGAGTTTGGTTCCAACGAGCGCAACGTCGCCTATCAGTCTCCTGGCTCTCCGGTCCACCGAGTCCAAAGCACCCAGCTGATATTTGGCTGCACCATCCCAAAGATGACAACAGTACTCCATACACGATCTCACCTGAGCTTGGTACAGGTGAAGCAACTGCTTCGGTGAGAAGTACCGTTGGACCTTACAGAGGATACCCAGTTTTTTAGCAGCCGTTTTTGCTTTTGACTCGATGGAGCGACCGAAATTTAAATCACTGGTGATATCCATGCCAAGGAGTTCAAGATGGTCGGATAGTGGAAAGGGTGTATTTTGGAAAGTAGGAGTGAGGTGAAAGAGCTTCGCTTGGTGGAGAACAGACACGACTGTGTTTTATTGGCGTTGAATTGTACCAGGTTGGTTTCTCCCCGATCGGACACTGACCTAAGAGATAAGTTCAGACGCTCAATTAACGCCTCTCTAAGGGACGAGGTCTCGCCTGCCCTGAGCGCGCCGCAGAAAAATATCTGTCCGCCACGGTACTGTTATCTGCATACCCATAGATACCAGGACATAAAAGGTCATTTATGTGCAGCAGGAAAAGTGTTGCAGACAGAACAGACCCCTGAGGCACACCCGCATTGATTTCCAGTATATCAGAGGAACTTCCATCGACGACCACTCTTATTGATCGTTCTCTCAGGAAGTCGGAAATCCAGGCGCGCAGGGAGGCGGGAATCCCAAACGCTGGAAGTTTGGCAATAAGGCCATCGTGCCACACTCTGTCAAATGCCTTCGAGATGTCAAGTGAGACCGCAATTGCCTCTCCGTGTTTCTCTATAGCTTCTCCCCATAAATGAGTAACATACGCCAGAAGATCGCCAGTCGATCGCCCCCGGCGGAAACCGAATTGTCGATCACTTAGCAGACTGTTATCCTCGAGGTGTGTCAAGAGCCTGCTGTTGAGTACACGCTCCATGGTTTTACAAAGTATTGAGGTGATAGCAATGGGTCGGTAATTGGCAGGGTCAGCACGACTACCCTTTTTAGGTACAGGTTGTACGTTAGCAGTCTTCCATTACTTCGGAACGTGTCCTGTTTCAAGAGAGAGGCGGAACAGGCGTGTCAGAATAGGAGACAACTCGGGCGCACAACTCCGCAGCACCACCGCCGGGATTCCATCCGGACCAGTCGCTTTGTTCACGTCCTTGTTCTTAATCCGTACTTCAGGCATTATTGAGTCGCAAGGGGTCAGTACTGGTGGCAGTTTCGGGCATCTAGACGTGAGTTATCAGCAAAAAGAGATGCAAATAAATTTGCCTTCTCAGTGGCTGAATGAGCAAGTTATCCGTCAGGATTCAGCAAAGGAGGCAGAGTAGGGCGACTGAAGTTCAGCTCGACCGCCTTAGCCAGTGACTAGAAGGCCTTGCTATCTTCTGATAAATCCGATCCGCATTGGCCACATTGGCACCAAACTTGCCTCTTACCCTTCTGGGTAAGAGGCAAGTTTGGTGCCAATGTGGCCAATGCGGTCAAATTGAGCCTTTTTGAGTACTTTTTTGCATCGCTTGGCAGCAACGTTAAAGGCCCACTTCTTAATGCTAACGTCAGGACTTTTACGAGTGCGAGCTTCAGCCCAGGCTAGGTACACGTCTTGTTTAGCCGCTGCAGCAGCACTACAGTCAGCATTGTACCAGCGAGGAGCTTTGCTGTTGAGGCATATATCTGAAAATGGAATGAAATACTCCATAGCTCACCCCAGAAACAGCCTCTGCACATCGTGATGGGTCGCGAGAAGAGAAGCAGGTCTGCCGCCAAGGATAAGATGCGAAGAAATGCCGCATCTCGTCCCAGTCCGCCGACCCGTATCGCCACACCCGTCGGCTGCCTCTGGGGCTCAAGTCCGGTGGAGAGTAGTTGGACACACACTTCACGAGACAGTGATCCGAGCTCCCCAAGGGGGCCACTACCGACACAGAACACCGATCAGGATCAGTGGTCAGCAGCAGATCAAGGCAATTCGGTGTGTGACTATCAACATTAGGAATGCGCGTGGCTTCCGTGACCAGCTGGGTGAGGCCGTGTGAAGAAGAAAAATTCCAAGTCTCTCTACCAGCATGGTCAGTAATCTGGTACGGGAAAAGCCACTCGCAGTGGTGAGCATTGAAATCCCCCCGAAGTACTAACTGCGCAGAGGGAAAACGATGTTGAGCGATTTCAGCCTTAGCACTCAAATATTCAAAAAGATGAGTTGTCTCACGGTCTCCAGTGTGCGAGCGATAGACACAAGCATAAACTATCTTTTCAACACCTGTATCGACCATAGCCCATATAACGGAAAACCTCGGTGTCTCAAGGCAACGGAGACGCTGAAAGCAAATGTCATCGCGAGCGTATACACACACACCAGCACGTGGTATAAAAACGTGTTCTAGGCTGTACCCTGGATAGTGGAGATAGGCTGCGTCTAAAGGACATTTTATCTGCGTCTCCGTGATAAAAGCAAGTGAGGTTTTTCGGTTTCGAGATGGTTATGAACCGCTACGAGATTTGAGTGCAATCCTCTGATATTGCAGAGGTGCACATGGAGCGACAGGACGTGCTTCCACTGTTTAACCTTTTTTCTTGTTTTGCTTCTCATATTAAGGTAAAAAGAAAGAGTGAAGAGGCGAGAGGGTGGAAGTTGATCGAGGCACGCATCGAATGGAACAAGCGACGCAGTAAAACCGCAGAGCAGAAGAGGACTCAACTGGAGACCGCGGGGACGCCCGAAGCCCCCCAGAATGGCCACCGGGTCCTGTCATCCGGTCGCCAACCGGCACGAAAGAGCATCCTGGGATTTTTCGCAAGTTGGCGGGGCAGCCTTTCATAGGTGGCTGTCCTACTACTTGGGCCCCCTACTAACTGCGGTCGGCCAGTGGAAAAAACCGTGCTTCGGATCCCGCTGCTCTCCAAGATGAGGCATCCAGCGCTTTGGAAAGACTACATCGAAACCGTAAACTAACGAAGCATGCAGCTGATCAGACCCACCCTCGCCGGAAAGGCTCCTTAGGCATCACTCCGGAACATGACGAATGCCACTTGGCGGCTTGGCTTTGCCTAAGTGGTGGTAACTAGCCGCGGCATAAGAATGCCTCCCACCAGATGAAGTGTTACTCGTTTGGCACCACCCAGGGATCACGTGAAGGGTCTCGAGAGTAAGTAAACCTACGGACGCGAGTAACTTCGACCCCCTCTTTCTTTACAGGGAATCAAATATAAACAAGTCACTTATATTACTACTACTACTAATGTTACATATTAATTTCCAATTCAAGTGTTTTTTAAGATTATTATTTTACTCCTGTTTATTCTGTGGTTTATAAACCCACGACAAAATTGTTAATGAATTATTTTTAGCCTTTCTTGTACCTTCTTATGTAAGTAAATGCAGGATTTTATCAAATAATTTGTACCTTTCTAATATAAAAGAACGTATCCTCATTAGAAAACTATGGCATTTACGTCGTTTTGTGTAAGGAGTCTTCCGGTGATAACGTCACCTTTTTGGGCTATACTAAATGGCTATACTGTTCAAAATAATCTTCTATAAAAGGGGGTACGAAACCCTAAAAAGAGTATCTTAATAGAACCGTAGTTATACTTTTTGTGTTACTAATTTACAAATTAAAGTTACGAGAGTTAAATGGAATATCCGTTCACGAGATCAGTATTATTATGGGTGTTATTCATAATGACACTGACATACCTACATGTGAAGAATATGTACTGCGCGTGCTGCTACACGTGCCGCGCGTGAATGAAGAATACAAGTTATGCGATAGACAGAGATGCAGAGGGTAGGTACGTTTCTTATGCCTAAACGCCGTTTTTGTTAGAAAGTGAAATTTCTGTATTTACTATTACTTATTCTGTGACAAAGTGTTCATCTATCAAGTCAATGGCAAAAATATGGGTTTATACAACTTAAGTAAAGAACTATGCCCCATAGGTCTTATATCGCTAAAACAAGGTACGGATTACCATATTATTGTAGTTGAATGTACAAGATAATGAAGACTTGATAATACATGAGATTATTCCTGGTACCAGCCTTGCTTTGCAACAGTTTCGGCTCAATACGTTTCGGTTAACAATGAGTTCACCAACTATCCCGAACATGTAATTAACTCGAATTCTGATATGCGCAGTAGGGTGAAAATTGGTAAACGATGTTGTAACAATTGATTGGCGTTTGCGTTTTCATTTCTAGATGAGTTCTTGGACTATATAGTAAAGTAAAATAAGAAATATCTTTCCCGTGTGGTACCGGGTTAGAATAGCACCACCCCCTTTCTTCCCTTGGGTGTCGTAAGAGTTGACTATGGGAATAGAATAGCACCACCCCCGTTCTTCCCTTGGGTATCGTAAGAGTTGACTATGGGAATAGAATAGCACCACCCCCGTTCTTCCCTTGGGTATCGTAAGAGTTGACTATGGGAATAGAATAGCATCACCCCCGTTCTTCCCTTGGGTTTCGTAAGAGTCATCTATGGGAACCAGGTTGAAGTGTGTTGTGGGCGATGTGCTAGCAAACTGTCACTGCAATATTATTACATTTTCTCCATCTATATACCTACCATTGCTAAAAGTGGCACTGAAATTAATTTTCATGTGCTCCTTTTGGGAATATAGGCACGAGTTTATGTATGTATGTATGTAGAAATACCTTGAAATATAAATGGCGGATGTCGAATGAAAATCCGTATTCTCAAAATCTTACAGAAGTCGAGATAATATCGAGTATTTTAGATGCAATTTTTTTTTATTTAGTGATACGAGCCGGGTTTTTTACTCATTTACTCCAGATTGGAAGGCGCGTGGCTTATAGTACGGCTCTTCCCAAGTGAATTTTTTGCTTCGAGCCTTATTATACCGTTCGGCTTGTGTTTACAGTGTGTGGTCTGTAATGGGACAAAAAAATTAAACCGTACACTATTGAGCTCCCCAGCAACTTACGTGTACTTTTTGTGATGTTTGTGATACTAATAAATATATATTTTAAAAACTCCAAAAAATTGATAAATAGGGTTTAAATAATCCCAAAAATATCCTTCAAAGTCAACTAAAGGAAGTCAAACCTCGATTCTACTGCAAAATTAGCATTGATTACCGCACTATTGCATGTTTCGTGATGACAAGACCCATTATATACTTGGCGGTTACTGCAGATGCTCTGAGGAAGCGTCCTTTAATTTGTTTGTTCCTATTAAAGCCACAACTTGTATATTAAATATATTGATTCAGGTGCACGTGCGCCAGTTAACAGTATCGTGTAACAACAAACCTTCTGTTAACGCAGAACAATAAACTCGGCCGGAGTCGATTTGAATAATCCTTACAATAACCAAGGGATTGTTATTGCTTCCCACTCCGCAATTTAAAACCGGGCCGGCTTTAAATTGAGACTGAGTATCTATCGGTATTGCGGACGCTCATAAAAGGCTGAACAATGCGTAGGTATCCTTGTATTTATATCCCCGATAGCACGTTACGGGGAGGCATGATCACACAGACATATAATAAAATAGACATCACATCGCATATAGCACAGCACAGAATAAATAGTACTTACACCGTAAGGTACAGTTGGGCTTCCAAAGTACATGGGCAGTCTCAATAACATTTTGTTCAAGATATACAGTTTTGCAGCCTACTGTACATGACTGACAGCTATAGAAGCTCAAATCATGGCACCCTATTTTACCATAGCATATGCTTCTCGATTTGGCGGGAGTGTGACGGGGCAATCTAGTAAGAGGCTATTGAAGTCTAATATCATAGGTTTTACATTTATGGACATGTATTATTTGAATTATTTATTAGTAAATAGTTTCGAATGTTTCTCGACAAATTTCAAGCTTATGAACTGCTTTTTTTTCCTATTAGGATGTCTACTCCTAACAAAAGTTCGGCCAAAAACATGTCGGGCAGGCAACGCTCAGTGTAGTTTCGTAGTTGCCCAATGAACTTAATAAAAAAAAAACAATAACAAGCAAAAAGGAATACGGTTCAGTGTTTCATACGTCTTTTACTAAGAAGGGAAGACTTTTTTCGATAACTCAAAAACAGCTTAACTGATCATGTCCGCTATAATTTTCAAAAGTCTTTATTAAGCTTTACTTCCATGATTTACTTCGTATATTTTAACCCATAGTTCTAAACTTCTTACACAATTTTTATTTATTTTTTATTTTACCACTTTGTCAGTGTTATTAATTTATAAATCCATGCCGAATTGCAGCTTTAGAAAGCATTATGCTAGAGCACTAAAAATCACAGAGCAAAGCCTGGGACGGACAGACGGACAGACAGACATGGCGAAACTATAAGGGTTCCTTCCTAGTTGACGACGGATCCCTGAAAATAGCTTAGTTACTAGCTACAACTTTAATATAACGATCGTATCCTTCAATGAGATTTGTGCTCCTGTCGCCCATTCTAAACGTTACCTTACACTTCTACCTACACGTATAGAATAATTCAAATAATAAGCAGCGCGGATCAAATTATAATAGCTACTTCAGCGCAATGTTAATTGTAACTTTCTATGACCGAATCTTGAAACTGTCAAAAGTCCAGGTAGGAACATGATGGCTCCATGGAAACGTTATATTACGAAATTAATTAGAGCGTAAGGGGGGGGCACCAGAATTGTAACGCTGGAAATTTCTCTCTATCCTTCCAGGGAACTGAGTCCGCCTCTATTGGCCTTAATATCTGTACTTTATAATATTGTATCCAAATATTAATAAAAGTATGTAATTCACAATTGTAACATTTATTGCTAAAAACTTAATGACGTAATTTAATTTACGCCACAGTGAAGGTCTGTAGTCTATAAAATTTTACGTAAGCATTTCGGTCTTAAGTACTTTCCCGTTTAATGGAAAGAGATTTTTCCGAGCGAGCCCTAGGGCGACTTTGATGAATTGCTAAGAATTACACGGATTACTGGGACGTACCTATCTCTCAATCTTAAAAGCTGATTTTACAAAACATAACGGTTCAACCAAAATGCTCTAAACCCTAACACTACCAACGGCGTGATTTGATAATAATTATACCTATCAGTGCTAGTATTTATGCGCATTAATTGTCAGAAGGAACCAGAATCGCCTTGTTCGGATGGCCGAACACATTCTATTGTATGTGCCTGTAGGTAGGTTAGCGCTGTCAAACCTTATTTACCGTACACTCACTCTCCTCAACATGAAAAGAAAGATGAATAATAACTCGTCTCAATAGCGAATACCGCCCTTTCACAAACAGTGCACCCTACTATCATCCGGGGGTTGCACTCCTATCTCGTACCGATACACCACTCATGTTCTTAACGGAGACGGAGATCGGTTACCCGTCCGACGTTGCATACCTGCTTTAACCCGATTACAACCTTGAGCATATCTGCAAGGCTCGGGCAGGAGTTAGCATGTACGTTCGAGATGACATCTCTTGTCGGCGTCTCCGGAATCTTGAAAACGGAAGATTGTTTAGTGGTCTAGACGCTTTTAGATACACGCACACTACACTGGAGGGCAGACTAGTGAAGACCAGGAGACAACCAGGTTCGCCGAATATCTCAGTGAGGAAACGAATGCGGCTCAGTAGAGGTACCCAGCAGCCCAATTAGTGTTCTTAGGGGATTTCAATAGACACCATAAGGAATGGTTATTCCTATACCGAGACACCAAAAACGGGGAAAGGGACGCGAACGCAAAAACTTACTCTTGTGTCTTGCATTAAGAGAACTTTACTAAAATGGTACAGGTCCACTAGCGCCACTTGTAAATAATTGTGATTATTTAAATTAAACGATAAATATTGAAAAAAGGAGGCCACTATGCAAAGCATTTTGTATTTAAGTACTCAAACTAGTTTTTACGTTGCTGGATTCGTCGATCTGTGAGTTCAAAAATAAAACGGCCGTTTTTACTGAGAACGCATAGACAATGATTCACAATAGGACGTTCCGTGTCCGGGCCGGCCCGTTTTCTTCTGGGGAAATACGCCGGCCGTTGCATTTGCTGTCATAGAAAACGGGCCAGCCCGAACCCGGAACGTTATACTGTGAATCATCCTTAGATCGACAAAACCAGCAACGCAAAAACTAGTTTGATGTATTTAAAAGGTACTTAAATACGAAATACTTTATATAGTGGCCTCCTTTTTTGTAATATCTATCGTTAAATTTAAATAATCACAATTATTTACGACTGGCGCTGGTGGACCTGTTACATTTTAGTAAAGCGCTCTTAAATCTCATTCAGTTGGTTTAGCAGAAATGGGCTACAGTTTATATGTTCATTTCGATTTTCCTTTTTTAACCTTAAAATATCGACACTTTTTGCCTACGAAAAACCACATTTGAAAAATGTATACAATTTCCCGGGTAGTTAAAAACATAAATGTAAAGTAGTTTCTACTACAAATAGGTAAGTTGCCATACATCTGTTGTGTAATTTACGTACACCATTTCATTCGGATTTTTTGCAAGAGTAGGCCCTACAAGCGCAGTTAGAAATCAGTTGGTCTCGGAGTTTTATATTTTCGAAGCATTTCGGACGTATACGAAAATAGAGATGGTAGCGGAATACTCTTGACAGTATTGGATTACCAAACCTTGCGCAACCCAAATAAATCAATCCAAGTACACTGTTGACGGAACCCGCGGACGAAATTATTGTTTACATCTGAATGACTCTTGGACGAATCTTTTTATTGATCTCTAGGAAGAGATCAAAATGAGGACATTTTGTTCGTAGCAAAACAGGAAATGATTCCCGAATACCGTTCTGTGAATTATTTAAGCTACCGAGAATCATTTGGAAGCTTTGGTACGACTTGTTTTGTCAGCAGCCCACTACTAATGATTTTTGTTCATAAATAACCGTAGAAGAGTATTCGCATTCCTTTAAAAGGTCTATCTTTGATTTTAAGTTAATAACCAATCACATTTATAAGAAACTTTTTGTTTCTGTAGGTATAGTAAAAATAGAACAAGTTAAATGGCTAATTTTGAGTTAAATATTCAACAAATTTTCTAGTATGCCCATTAAAACCTTATTTTTCGCTGTGAAGCTTAAATAACCAGGTCCCATATGGGCTTGTTGAGTATTTACCCACATTATAGCAAATCACTATTATTAACTACCTTTCCAAGCCACAGTTTGTGACACGTTTTACGTTTCATGGCTCCGCCAGATTTACGCAGAAGCGGGAACAAGGTAGAAGCGGTGCGGCGCAGAGCGGTTGCGACTACCTGATTTTTCGCGTCGAAAACGGTACGATATGAGAAAACTGTCAGCTCCTAGTGTCAACTGCCATTGAAGTCATTACTGCCTTTTACTGGTCCCCTATATTTTTATGAGTGCTTCCTGACCGAGACGAGAAGCGTGGAAGCGGAGTGAAGAATGCAGTACTACCCCGATTGTGCGCATGATATAACTACGAATATGCAATGCAAGTGAGGAAATATCTGCGACATACCTATCGATCCCGTCCTGCGTAGCCGTTATATTTCACCCTGGTCATATTAAACGCGATCGGCGATTACAACGCGGGTATGCGTTATAGTTGTTGCGCCATGCTCGACATACAGTGCCCGCCCACGCACCGTTACCGCCCCACACCCGCGCTGTTGTAGCCGCACAGTTTCAGCACGGGCCCGTGTTCAAGTCAATTATGTGACCTATATCATAAACACTCCGTGTGTTTTAATCCTTAGCCTTAGTGATGTAAAAATAAATCGATTTTGTGTAACGGGGAGCGGTATTAGAAATTCTTTACAATTTCTAACATCCAATAACCAGTAAAAATGTTTTTATTACTGCTGGCGACCGTATAAAGGTCTTCGCACACTATATCGACTCGGCACCACTGCGGCACCAACTCAACTCAAATATGTATGACACGAGTGTACGACACGTGGACAACGCGTGGACCACACGTCGTACACTACCTTAACATCAATTTTGGAAAATGTTCTGTAGGTAATACGACATAGGCTTAAATTTCAATATTTAGCTTTCAATCGAGTGGCTGTTGAGTTGTTATAGTGTGCGAAGACCTTAATTCACAAAGTGTTCATCTATCAAGCCAATGGCAAAAATATGGGTTTATACAACTTAAGTAAAAAACTATGCCCCATAGGTCTTATATCCCTAAAACAAGGTATGTATTACCATATATATTATTGTAGTTGAATGCACAAGATAATGATATAGATATCCACGGGCTCGCGCCCTAACTGCTCTATCCCACCTCCGTAGCCGATCTGACGGGGCCTTAAGCTCGGGAGGGTTCAACCCTTTTATTGAACGCAGCAATTGTTCATCTATCAAGCCAATGGCAAAAATATGGGTTTATACAACTTAAGTAAAAAACTATGCCCCATAGGTCTTATATCCCTAAAACAAGGTATGTATTACCATATATATTATTGTAGTTGAATGCACAAGATAATGATATAGATATCCACGGGCTCGCGCCCTAACTGCTCTATCCCACCTCCGTAGCCGATCTGACGGGGCCTTAAGCTCGGGAGGGTTCAACCCTTTTATTGAACGCAGCAATGTATTACCAATGGCTATTAAGGGCGATGGCTGTTAAAAAAGGGCAGGCTTGTTCAGGAACGTATTTTACCTATTCAGAAATTTTGAACGGTAAACGATGGGTAAAGTGACTGATCTGACTACGTTAAGGAAAATGCTTTGACCTAGCCCTCGACGGCACTCAAACCCGCGACAGACCCAAGTAGCGATGGCTGTATGTCGAGAAGGCCGGTATGAGCGAAAATAGGCTTACATAATTTTTAAGAAAAAAAACCCGACTTCAATGGGGGAGGCCAGTGAAAGATTATTATACTTAGATGGTGCACTCTTAGATTCCATACAATAAAATAAAAATGGCTATAAGTATGTTTATAATGGTAGAAGACTAAGTACCCTCAATTCCTCATGGAATCATGGAAAAACCTTGCTTGCTTGATAAACAAAACGAAGAGAACAAATCGCCAAACGTGCACTACGCGTCGTTGAAGAGTTCCGTTCTGATCATCATCAGCAGTTCCACTTCATCAAATGTCACTTTTATGAATGAAAATGCTTGATTAGTTCATAAAAATACTAAAATCACTATTTGTGTGCCTTTCACATTTGAGGAGTTCCCTCGATTCCTAATGGATCCCATCATCAGAACTCGAGCATGACAAAAATCAGTCGTGAAAATATAACTTCCTTAACAAACACAGCTAGAAGGACAAATTGCCAAAGGTGAACTTTTCGTCGTTGAAGAGTTCTGTTCTGATCATCATCAGCAGTTCCATTTCATCCAATGTCACATTTTTGGATGCAAATGCTTGACTTGTTGATAAAAACACAAAAATCACTATATGTTTGCCTTAAAGATTTGAGGAGTTCCCTCAATTCCTCGTAGATCCCATCATCAGAACTGCGTTTTGACATAAACGGGACCAACTTGAATGTATTTTTTATTTTATTTTTTTTTTTAAGCCTTTTTATTTCCTTGTTACTTAAGTATGTTTTACAATATACTTATTTATTTATTTTGTGTTAGTATTGATTTATTCATCATATATGTTAGAATATTTTATATTTTATTTGACCTTTTTTTTTTTTTTTTTTTTTTTAGTTTGTTAATTTTTACTATAGGTATATAATAATAATAAGTTTAAGTATTAATTGTATTTTCTTTCATTTTGCATTTAGCTATTGATTGGAACATTTGGGTATAGGCCTCCTCCAATTTGCTCCATTTTTCTCGATCCTCCGCGTTGTTGATCCATTTTCTTCCAGCCGTAGCTACTATATCATCGCTCCATCGTTTTAGTGGCCGTCCTAGCTTTCTTTTTCCGTCAGGTCCGTTCCATAGAGTCGCCTCTCTAGTCCACCTCTTGTCTTTGAGTCGAGCTAAATGTCCGGCCCATCGCCATTTTAGTTTAAGGGCATATTGCAACGCGTCAGTGATCTTGGTTCTGTTTCTAATATGCTCGCTTTTCACTTTGTGAACTTTTCTTAGACTGAGCATGCTCCTTTCCATAGCGCGTTGTGTGGTGATGATTTTGGACTTTGTTCTGACTGTGTGACTCCATGTTTGGCATCCGTATGTAACTGTCGGTAAAATGTTAGTATCAAAAACTATTTTTTTGAGATGCGCTGGATAATTTCCTTTGAAAATATCTTTGTGAGTCCAGTATTTTTTCCAGCTTATAGCTATACGTCGTTCTATTTCCTCTTGAGTGTTGTTATCATTAAATGATATTTCTTTCCCTAAGTATATATAACGCTCTACATACTCAAGAGGCGTCTGGTTCAAACTGATAGGGTATTGGATGCTATTAGTCATAACCTTAGTCTTGCTCTCGTTCATTTTTAAGCCGACTTTTTCGCTCTCCTCGCTAAGCGAGTTTATCATTTTCTCTATGTTTTTGCTTGTAGAGGCAAATAAAACGATATCGTCGGCGAATCTGAGATGACTTAGGTATTTTCCACGTATTTTTATTCCCTCTTCTTTCCATTGTAGTTTTGAGAATATGCCCTCTAGCACAGCAATGAACAGTTTAGGCGAGAGAGGGTCTCCCTGCCTTACGCCTCTATTTATAGGAATAGCTTCGCCTCTTGTTTCGAGCTTTACCCTGCTAGTGCTATTGTTGTATAAGTCTTTTAGTACTTTAATGTATTTATCGTTTATTTGGCATTGATAAAGTGCCGCCCATATAGATTCGTGGGATATGGTATCGAATGCCTTTGCATAATCGATGAAGGCTATATATAATGTATGGTTAAATTCTTTATGCTTCTCTATTAACTGTTGCATTACATGGAGGTGGTCTATTGTAGAAAAACCTGAGCGAAAACCGGCTTGTTCTATAGGCTGCGTATTACTAATTCTTGTGTCCAATCTTGTTTGTAATATTGATGTAAACAACTTATATGTACTGGACAGGAGACTGATTGGGCGGTAGTTAGCAATGTCTTGTGAGCTTCCTTTCTTATATAATAAGATGATATCCGATGTTTTCCATTGCTCTGGAGCGTGACCTGTATTTAGAACCGTATTGTAGAGCTTCATCAGTACAGGAAGTAGTTGAGCTTTACCGAGTTTCAGAGCTTCGTTTGAAATACCGTCGGGACCAGGGCTCTTGTCCATTTTCAGCTTTTTAATATGCGTTAAAAGCTCTGTAGTATCTATTGGATTAATATCATCCTGGTAGTGTATTTCTAGAGATTGCTCTACTTCCCAGTTATTCGTATTTTTTTGTTCATAGAGCTCTTTATAGAATTGGGTAGCTGTATTTATTATGTCTTGTCTAGATTTTGTCACGTTGTTTTTGGTTTTTAAGCTTTGTATCCATTGTTTTTGATGATCTAGCTCTTTAAAAGCTCGTTTTGTACTTCTGTAGCACTTTAAATTTTTTGTTATTACATGTTTTCTATATTCGTGATAGTCTTTTTTTAATGCTTTGCTGGTAGCTTTGAATAGGTGGCTAAGTGTTTGTCTGGATTCTTTTGATTTGTTTTTTGTTTTTATTAGTTCATTACGCTTTTCCATAAGCTTTTTTGTATTATCACTTAAAATTCGATTTACTTTTGTCGTTTTTTCAGTTTTACATATAGTCCGTAGGCTATTCTTGATTGCTGTCTCTATTCCATTGTAGTAGGGCTGTAATTGTTCGATTTCTTGACACTTGTATAGTTCTTTCAAGTTCTTTTCTAAGTTTTGTTGATACTGTTCTATTTCCTTTTCAGATTTCGGCTTATTTGCTGGAGGTCTGTACTGTGCTCTGTTATTCTTAGGGGAGATTTTAAGGTTGTAGGTAGCTCTGACTAGACGATGATCTGAAGAGAACTCGACGTTGTTTAGTACTTCTACATTCGTAATGTTAGACGGCTGATTTGACAAAATATAATCGATTTCATTTCGAGTTTTCTGGTCGGGGGAGATCCACGTCCATTTTTTGTTATTTTTCTTTTTGAAATACGTATTCATTATACTTAGTCTGTGTTCGTTCGCATATTGTACTAACATTTCTCCTCTTTCGTTACGTTTTCCGTAACCGTATTTGCCCATGATCAGGTCTTCATTTGGCTTAGGCAGCCCAATCTTGGCGTTAAAGTCTCCGATGACGAGTACTTTTTCTCCGGCCATTTTATGGGCTTGTTCGAGTGTTTCATAGAACGCAGAAATATCGTCATTTGTTGCACTTTCAGTAGGGGCGTATACTTGTATTATAGAGAGTATTCTGCTGTTGTGTTTTATCTGTAGTAGCGCGACCCTTTCCGATAGTCCAACAAAATTATAGATGTTACTTTTATGTTTTTTCTTTATCAGGAATCCAACGCCATGCGATCCTTGTGTGGTTCCCTTGTAACAAAAAATGTATTTTTCCATTTCTTTTATGTAACATCCTATTCTTCTTACCTCTGCCAAGCCCAAGATATCAAAGTCTATTTTTTGTAGTGCATAAGTAAGTTCAATCATTCTTTCTGTTGATGATAAAGATCTCACGTTGAAAGTTGCGATTTTTATAATTTCATCATTTATTTTATTTTGAATTGGAGGGTTTTGGTCGCTCTCCCCACGGTGACCAGCCGGCTTGGGGACTAATTTTAGTTTTTTCTTGTGTTGATCGTGTTGGAGGGGCGCTGCTAATTGCTATTGGCTTGAACTCGTAGTTTGTTGTGTTTCTGTTAGGTTCGTAGTTGCCTGTTTGGGCTCTCGGGTTATGTATGACTGAATATCTATTTTGTTTCGTTTAGGTACTTGTTTCTGGTTCGACTCACTTGTAGACGGTACCTCCTGTGTGTGTGTGATAGTTTCAGTACCTCTGTAGTTTTGGGTCGGCGGAGGGGACTCAGAGAGATTTCTTTTACTGTAGCGTTTTGTTTCGTGTTTTTTCTTGCTTATTTTGATGATTTTATCATATTTAATTATGACCTTATTTCCCAGTTCTCGTTCGTTTTCCGCCTCTATTTTCAGTTGCTTGCGTATTTCTAAGATTTTTTTTGGGTAATCCTCCTTGATGTAGCAGCCGGTCCCATTCAGGAGCTTTTTATTCTTAAGTATTTGTAATTTCTTCCCCATTGTTGTGACAGTTAATACAACTGGTCTTGTGGTTTCTCCTTTTTTGCCCAATCTTCTGACTTTTTCAATTTCTAGGTTACTTAGAGAAGTTTTCATTGTGTGGTTTACTATACTTGATATATGCTCTTCTAATCCAAAGTAGCTATTTTCCTTTTCTTCTAGGCCAAAGAAAACCAAGTTTCTTTCGCGTATTTGTCTTTCAATTGTATCGATTCTCTGCTCTTGTTCTCGCAGAGTCTGTTCTATGTTGGAATAGCGAATTTCCATGTTTTTAAACTGCTCATTCGTATTTTCGTTGATTTTTAATGTAATATTTTCTTCCATGTTTTTCATCTCTATTTGTTGCCGAGCTAGTTTGCTCTCTATGGACTCGAGGGCTTTTAGAATGTTATCCATTGTATATCTTTATTTTTACGTCGTTTTTCTATTTTTTCTCGTTTAGACGCCTGATATTGAAAAACCTAGTTTCTTTCTGTGGTTTCGTGTTACTATTCGACAACAGGTGGCGCTATTCGTACTATCAAAGCTTAACACTTGACCTTAGTACTTAGACTACTCGACCATAGATGGCGCTATAATTAATATTTCGCGATGATTTGACAGTTGACGATTGATGATAAATCACTTTTTGTTCTGACTTTTAGGTTATATTTTATGATTTTGTTCAGTCTTCTTGTGATTTTTATTACAATTGTAGTCTTGTATTGTTAATTCACGCACTCTCACTCGGCACAAAGTATTTCACTGGATTTAACTGTCAGTTTGGTTTTAAATGTGTAATCACTTTTAGTCACTTTTCACTGTTTATATACGTTTTACACACTTGTCCACATAGAACCTTAATATTTCCATGGTTGCGTATCACAATAACTTGTTTTCAAACTGATATGGAAGTTTTTACTATTTTTACCGAATTTAGAAACACAGTTGACTTAGATGAGTTGTTTACGTTAGCGCGCCCTCTAGCGTGTGTTTGAGGAGTTCCCTCAATTCCTCGTAGATCCCATCATCAGAACTGCGTTTTGACATAAACGGGACCAACTTGAATGTATATACTTACAATAAAAAAAAATCCAAATCGTTTAAGAAATGACGGAGTTATGGAGCAACAAACATTAAAAAAAAAAAAAACATACAGCCGAAATGATAACCTCCTCTTTTGAAATTTTGAAGTCGGTTAAAAAGAGAACGCCCAGGATTGTGCATAGTAGAGAAATGTAAGTGTAGGAAACCGACCCTATTAAAAAAGCTGGAATAAGTATAAGGAGAAACGACGGGCAAATTAATATTACTTCAAGTGCCAATAATAATTATTAAGTAAATATAAATAAAAACATCGTATATTATACCCGCTTTTGCCTACGACCTTGTTTGCGCGAATCTCCGTATACTGTCCGCGGGATCTTAGTAACGTCCATTCCTGGTTTTATCTCCTTGAAGAATGGTTTTCGACAAAAAGTATCCCATATACAAAGTAATTGATTCGTTCACCTATTTCTCACGCGATTAAATAAAACATTTAAAAATAACACAATTATTATTTATTTATACTAGGATTGCAGATAATAAAGTAAAGCTGTTTATATTTGCCTAGTGTGTAGGAAATTGGCAAATATTGACGCCATACTAAACTTAGATTTTAGACCCTGGAGTCAATTTATTTTTACCTTAACTTATTTCTATTCAGACTGCAATACCAATTAAGGCCTTATAGAGATCCACAGCATTTTAGTTACACAATGTATAACTTAGTGTCGTCTTTGAACTGATGAAACATTGTCGTAGACCAAAACAATAAAACTAAATGGAAATCGAGTTCTTGATCCGAAAACATATTGTTACTTAAATAAAATAGAACGAACGGAAGTCATTCGTTCTTTGTTGTTTTGTTGCATTTGCGGGTTGTTGCATTAGCTAGATACAATCCAATTGGAAACGCGAAAATCAATTGACTACGACATCGAACCAGAAATTAGGAGATCCATAGGCAAACCAGAGTCGTCAAAATAGCTCAGCAAGTTGCAAGGCTCAAGTGGCAGTGGCCGGAGCACATTTCTCGTAGAACTCATGGCCGGTGGGGCAAAAAAGTTCTTGCCACACTGGCAACACATCCGAAGACGCAGCGTGGAGAGGTCCCCAATAAGGTGGACAGACGATGTTGTCAAAAATCATGGAACCCGTTGGATGAGAGTGGCGCAAGACCGGTCATTGGGGAGGCCTTTGTCGAACAGTGGATGTCTTTGTGGTTGAAATGATGATGATCATATAGAAGATCCAATGTCTCGAAACTACATTGTTTCATTGCCTCCTTTCATAACATCTAATTAATTTTTTGAGTGCCTAACCCCTTTGGAAATATAACCGTGATATTATTTATGTACGAGTATGTACTTCTGTTAATATAATTACATGAGTGGTGCAGGCAAAGGCAGAGGTATTAAGAAGTCTTCGTAAGCCATTCAAAGCCACGCATTCTCGACGACAGTGACGGATGGGAGGACGAAATCGGGTCGGCCAATGGTATTATTATAATAAAAAAATCCTTTGTTTTAGAAAACTATATATGTACACATGTATTGCATCTTGACCTTTATGTTAAAAGGATTTACTAACTAGTAAACTACACATTATCTGACGCCCTGCTTTTAGTAAAATGTATGGAAAACTCATGACGAATAAGACGCTTCACTGCTTCTATAAATGAACCATATATTCGGTTAAGTAAATATGGTGTATAGTTCTGGTATAGTTATGCTAATTTGACACGTTATAAAACTGTCATATTGGGCGGAAAACAACAAAAATGTTTGTTAAACGTTAGATTGGCATACTCGTAGCTAAATTAAAAAAGGGAAACAACCACAATATTAATAATTCTTGTTTGAAAATGACACAGTATTCTAAAACATGGCTAAACAAAGTACTAAGTGTAATTATTATAAAAACCTATATGACAATTATTATGGCAAATTAATAAGCAGATAACGCATCAAAAGTTGCGAGGAAACAGCCAGAGGCAGACATTTTTTAATTAAGAGCCAATGACAGATATACGAAATTACATGCCCGAATGCACAGTCGACGAAAAAACATGATTGCACCTTATTCGTTTGTAATAAGGCGAACAATGTACTCGTTTACACGTAAATAGAATTGATGTTAACGGTTCCCGCAGTAGGAGTCTTTATGAAGATTCTCGTTTGACAACGGTTAACGCTATTGTATTGTGGTCACGAGTCGACAAACGTCGTTGGGGCATGTTTGAACGTACGTTCGATCAATCTTATTGTACATAGAAACGTTAACAGCTATGCAAAGTCGATATCGGAACAAGTGGGTGTAAAGGTTGAGAATATAATGGAGTTAGACCCAGGGCCAGGTTTACTCAAGTGCTATATTGCGCTGCAGTAAAGCCCTCTTCCACATTTCAGTTTAATTTTTCAGCGTGAAAACTACATCGATTGTCAGAAAAGTTACATTAATCACTGTCCATTTTTAAAGTAAATGTATATGTGTGTTTTTCTGCGGCATCGTAGTTTTTAACCGGGTGAACCTATTTTTTAATATAACTTTTTATATGAAAGTACGTTTTCTAGCGATGGTTCTCAGACCTGCTTTATCAATCGGTTCAGCCGTTTTTCAGATATTGAACTTTGCAATGAAAATGTCAGGAGGTTTCCCACTTTTCTAAATTTGGGATAATGTTATTAAGGTACTAAGTGTGACTTTTCGGAGGTACAATTTGTTTATTTCGCCGAATCCAGTTAGCTGATTCCGAATTTTTATTTTATCAGTCGACGCCGTTCGAGTATCATTTTTTAGTTACTTTGAAACGAAATTTAATACACTCATTCTACTTTTACTAAAAATACTAATTACTTAATAACTTATTACGGTATCTAGAAAATAAGAATTATGGAAAACGAACGTCAAAATTTTTGTAAACAAATGTAAATTAAACTGAGAGATCTGTAGGCATTGAAACCTGGTTCACCTAACTGCTTGATACGCGTACTTTGTGATGCCAGACAAAAATTCAGCTGCAAACCTTAATTTATATGTTCAAATATCTCATTACAAAATTTCTGACACCAAAAATACTTAAATACTGTAATATAATGCCAAAAATATAACAGTTTAAGAATTTCATCCTCGTGGCAACTTTTAATAAAATATTTTGAAACTTGGCAAACATCTTTAATTGAGAGTTAATTCTATTGCGTTTACGGTATCAAACAAGGAACAAACAAATATCTAGGTTTGATCAAGAAAACTAAAATATTATACGAGTATATTGTACCTATCTCAGTTAAATTAATAAGAGGAGACAACATGTGAATATAAGCAACTCTAGTTCCAGTTCACTTACAATGAACGCTCTATTGGAATTGATTATGGCTCACAGCCAGTGCCTCGTGGCACAGTTGGCGAATGTCGTCCGGTTCACAATAAGTATGTAAGCGTAACCACGGTAGAAAATTCATTAACAGTACCTTGACCTTGTCTTGAGCATAGAAATCCGGACAATGCGGACGATGGAACTATAGCTTCTAATTCAAAGGGCTTACAATGATGTGAAGCAAATACATAAAGTAAAGCTCACCCAACGAGACGATATAAATTATGACTTGAGAAAGAAATTGAGCGAGATACCAACAACGATGTATCAGACAAAGAAAGAGTTCGTGACAGTTCATGACATTGGTTTTGTTTTAAATTTATAGAAGGAATAATATTTACAAAGCACATATGTACTTTTGTTCATAAGTACATCACTTTAGGAAGGCCAAATGAGGAATAGTATATTCACTCTAATCAGTCAGTGGTCAGCTTAAACATATACTTTTTGAATAAATTAATACTTTGTACCCAATTATTATTATCTATTTTCCTTGCATTATTAGAGCAAAGTTACAAATGTGCCTAGGAAGAAATGTCAACGCGTCGATAATGAGTTTGAAAAAAAGTATTTCCATACTATGAATATATATTTTTTATGCATTTAAATATCGTATGTATCTGTTATTTTCCATTCAAAGCAATTAATGAATGATTTTAATAGAGACTTTAGGTTAAATATTATTGACAGTTCGGTTTTCTCAATATTGTTCGGTTAATACATACCTACCTTTAGATTATTGTATTAGTAGGAGTTAATTAGTTATTCTAAGCAGCTTCTGGCATGTTCATTCGTGGTAGTATTACAAATATTCTTACTTTTAATTCTAAGTATTTACCTGCCATTGTAAGTATTTAACAGTGATACTTGTACATCATCATTCTCTTGCCCTTTTCCCATTTATTTGGGGTCGGCGCA
This sequence comes from Notocelia uddmanniana, assembly GCA_905163555.1. Taxonomy (NCBI): domain Eukaryota; kingdom Metazoa; phylum Arthropoda; class Insecta; order Lepidoptera; family Tortricidae; genus Notocelia; species Notocelia uddmanniana. Next base: position 11,602,050 of record LR991059.1, on the reverse strand, counting down.
GCATGTCTTTTTCTTCCAAATATCTCTGTCACGCGTCATCTCTTCATTCACATCTTTCCTATTCATATCATCTTTCACACAATCCATCCACCTTTTCTTAGGCCTACCTCGTTTCTTGCATCCATCCACATTCATATCCAATACTTTCCTGGTTACATGGCTTTCATCCCTCCTCATTACATGCCCGTACCACGCCAGGCGATTGGCTCTTAGTTTTTCGGCAATGGGCGCTACTTTCAGGCTTCCCCTTATATACTCATTCCGAATCCGGTCCATTCTCGTCACACCACACATCCATATCAGCATTCGCATCTCTGTAACATGCAGTCTCGTTTCATCCATCACCTTTGAGGCCCAACATTCTGATCCATACATGACGACAGGTCTTATTACAGTCTTATAGATTTTACCCTTCAATCGAAGAGGCATTCGGGCGTCACAAATTGTCCCCGAGACCTGTCGCCATTTCATCCATCCGGTGCTAATTCGGTTTTTCACGTCACGGTCAATATTGCCATCGCACTGCACTAGTGAACCGAGGTACCTAAAGTCAAAGCAGACCGGCAGCGTAACGCTATCCAGCTGTATGGGCGTAAAACCGGAGAGACCGCCGAAATCGCAGAACATGTGCTCTGTTTTGGATCTGCTGATCTTCAGGCCAACATTCTCCAGTCTTTGTCGCCACTCCTCCAGTCTGCTCTGCACCTCGTAACCGTCTTCGCCGACAAGAACAATATCATCGGCGAACAGCATACACCAGGGTGCCTCCTCCTGTATTTCCGACGTCAGAGCGTCCATAATTAACAGGAAGAGGTAAGGACTTAGAGCCGATCCCTGGTGCAAGCCCACCGTGACGCTGAACCTGTCGGTTGTGCCAGCCGCCGATCGAACGCGAGTACAACATCTGTTATACATCGACCGAATTAGCTCCACATACTTCCCAGGCATACGTTTCCCTTTCAAGGCCCACCACAAAACCTCCCGAGGTACTCGGTCATATGCCTTTTCGAGGTCCACAAATACCATGTGCAAGTTTTTCTGCGCATTTCTGTATTTTTCGCACATTTGGCGAAGGGCAAAAATGGCATCCGTGGTACCCCTACCAGACATAAAACCGAATTGGTTTTGTGTTATAGCACTCTCTTCTCTCAGCCGTCTCTCTATCACTTTCTCCCATACTTTCATACTATGTGACATGAGCTTTATTCCTCGATAATTATTGCAATCCTGTAAATCTCCCTTGTTTTTAAAAATGGGCACCAGTATACTGTCGCACCATTCATCGGGGATACTCTCTTCCTGCAACAGGCTATTGAAGAATAAAGTCAGCCACTTGCATCCGTCCTCACTTAATAACTTCCACACTTCTCCTGGTATACCATCTGGTCCTACAGCCTTGCCACCTTTCATGCTTCTCACAGCGTTTCTTACTTCATCCATACCTATATCCCTTACTACACCTATATTTACGGGCTGGTTTTCGAGCACCTTATTCCAGGGATTTTCTTCATTCATTAACCTTTCAAAGTAACCTTTCCAACGTTCCTTTATATCATCATCTGTCGTTAATACCTTGCCCGCATCATCTTTCACACATTTTATATGAGTAATATCCCTTGCATTTTTCTCTCTCATTTTTGCCAAGCGATACAGCTGCTTCTCGCCTTCTGGACTCTCCAGAGAATTGTACAAGCTATCTTGTGCCGCTGCTCTGGCAATAGCAACCGCTCGCTTCGCTTCTTTTTTGCACTCCTTATACACATTTTTCTTTGCTTCCTTCTCACTTTCATTCCCGATTTCAGTATTTTGCCATACTTTAAATGCTTGCTTCTTTTGTTTCAACTTTTCTTGTACTTCTTCATTCCACCACCACGTTTCCTTCTCTATCATACATTTTCCTTTCGATTCTCCTAAAACATTCTTCGCCACTGATCGTATACAGCTCGCCATCTCATTCCAAGTGATACTTGTACATTTTATTTAATGTATTTTATGTTTTTGGATTGTAAACGCCTGATTGTGTAAGTTTCCACTGTGGCCTGCGCACTCTTTACGCGATCAAGCGATTTCTCGCTCCGTTCCTTTAGAAGCTAAATTCTCGGCGAGCGCAATTGCGCAAATAAAACGCCTGAATTTCGTTCCGCTCACGGTTATTTTGTCGTAAAGACAAATCAAGACAAATCCTGCGAGAATAAATATCTTTCATAGTGCAACTAGCATTTTGTAGTAGTAATAGAAACTATTCCATATTAACCGAGTTCAACGTCTGTATATATTTGTCATCATTTGCCGTGCCAAACGTAATTACATAAAGTTTTATTGTCACTTTTGCATATATCCATTACACATACCTCGTTGTTGCAATAAATGGTAGGTATTCCGTTACCTATAAAATTACTGATGGGTACATTATTAACCATTTATCAAAAAATAAAACCTATTATAGTACATTACGATACAAGTGCGGCGAATAGGAAATTCGCAACGAGTGGTGATAAATTAAAACACGACCGAAGGGAGTGTTTTAAATCGACACGAGTTGCGAATTACCTATTCGCACGTGTATCGTACAACATTTTACAGTACATATGGCTCTTTAAAGTTTCGGCATATGCCCGTAATTTGCTGATTACCGCACGCGGTAAAGTAGCACCATATGTAAAATAAATTTATATCCATGACAATTACTGTATAACTATATTGCCAAATACTTGAGTAACATTTCCATTACCTATTCGCTAATAATTAATTGACTTTCCTAAAGAAACATTAGCTTAGTTTCGCTATTCCATTAGTGGCCCGCAACTTCGTTGTTTCAGAATTTTTACACCTGCGTTCCAAAGCACTTGAACCGTGAGGCTTACAGATAGAAATATAAGAAATATCCTATGACGTACCTAGCTTAAGGAGCTTTGTGAATACTCCAGGTTTATACCTGGAGTATAAAAAATGTTCGCAGCATTTTCTTTTATATCGCAGTTAAATAGAATAATGAAAGAAAGTTACTCAGCATTGCTCGGTTAAAATATGCACCCCTATGCAAACCTAACAGTGGAAGAGGCTTTCGTTTCGGGTTCATGTAAAATGTTCATGTGGTTCCCTTAAGAGCTGGCGAGAGAGTGGGGAAAATGGAATTAGTTTCTCGCGAATCCATCAAAATGGAGTACGCCGTGATAACATCACATACATTTTAACATACACGTGTCCATAATTTTTAGACATTATTTTATCGTGTCGTATATTATATATATATATATAGGTAATTATTATTTTCTGATAGCTTTTTGGATTCAATATGACATATATATTTTCTACTACTAGCTGTCCGTCCCTGCTTTGCACGGTATATTAACGAAGAAACTGAGACTAAACCTGTACGCACTATTAAATTGGCGGTGCACCTATACAACTCCTAACGGGCTTGCCCAACATATCTTGCTACATATACTGAACTCAAAATTTTATATATTATAATATACACCATTAGCGTGATAATGATAATAAATGATTTTCGAAGAGTTGAAATTTTGACTATGAGTGTACATTAGGTTTCTATGCGATATTGTGGGACCATGAAGCTGTTCTGTTTAATGATGATTCACAGTAGGCCGTTCCGTGTACGGGACGTCCCATTTTCTTCTAGAGAAATAGGCTGGCCGTTGCGTTTGCTGTCATAGGAAACGGACCGGCCCAGACACGGAACGGTCTACTGTGAATCATCCCTTATGTAGACAAAAGACGGCCATAGCAACTCCTACACTACACGAGATAAAAATGACGTGTATCAGTTCATAAGGATACTCTCAATGAGACGTTGATAATAATGCAAAAAAGTACATTCGGTAATAAAATATTGTATTTAAAATTACATTATTGAACGTAACTTATTTTTGCTCCAGGTAAACAAAGCAAAATTCTCATGCGACGTCACGGGTACGCCGTTCATAAGAATTATATTAATGAGACGTTGATATTATGAAAAAAGTCCTGTCGGCAATAAAATATTCTATTTCATCGTCATCTAGACACGCGGCAGCGTGTCCAGCCAAGTTCACCCCAGGAACTGGCGGACAGCATAACACACGGTTATATTACACGAACCGTTTGGAGCCACTTTTGACACCCCAGTAACTCCAAATCTATCTAACATAAAAAAAGGTATATGTATTAAGATCCTTTAGAACAACTAGAACCCCAAATTTCATAAATATAGGTTTAATAGTTATTGAGATATTAAATTCCAAAAAAACGGCATTTTTACCACTGACTGACTGATTAGTAATCAAAAACCTAATCCACTTCCAGGTGACCTAGAAAGCTGAAATTTGGCATGCAGCTTGGTAATTCTATGTTCACACCAGAAAAAAACAGTGTTTTTTTATTAGTATTATTATTATTATTTGCGCTAGTTACCTCAGAACTCTGTCATTTATTACCGATTAGGAAAAATCTTTTTTTTTGTGTAAAACGGTATACTTCAGGGGTAGTCTCATATTTATCGGGTAAGAATCTGATCATAGGGTCCTGGAGAAATCGAGGGAACTCTTCAAATATTTGAAGTGCACCTATAGCGATTTGGCTATTTTGTAAAGTAACTCTTGCATTCGCTCTTAAAAAGCACCATTTGGCAAAGATTGATAAAAAGTAATGATATCCCATCAAAAACATAAATGAGAAAATGCGATCCAAGTTCAATATTAAGAAGAATATGCAATGCTTGGTTGTCGTCTTCACCGACAAAAGAATTGAGATCTAAATAGGTGCGAAGTTCCGTAGATTCTCTGAAATGGTGCCAAGGCCGGCACTACATTGGATATTTAAGAAAACTACCAAGTTAAAGCTCAAAATGCATTGAGCCGCAGAATCTACGGAACTTGGCACCCATTTAGATCTCAATTATTTTGTCGGTGAAGACGACAACCAAGCATCGCAAATTCTTAATATTGAACTTGGCTCCCATTTTTACATTTATGTTTTTGATGAGATCATTATATCAGGCGAAGGACGTCCACTGCTGGACACTGGCCTCCCCCAAATAGTAGGTACCACAATGACCGATCCTGCGCCACTCGTTTTAAATATTGTATTTAAAATTACATTATTGAGCGTAACTTATTTTTGCTCCAGGTAACCCAACCAGAGCAATCCCATTTTTAATAAAAATAAAATGTTACGTCACTGGTACGCACGTAAACGTTTCGAATATCAGTCACTTTTTATATGGAGATTTTAAGGGTTCGTACTAAAGTGTGTCTGTCTGTGGCATCGTAGCTCTTAAATGGTTGAACTGATTTAAAAGCGGATTTTTTTAAATTCTAAAGCAAGTTTTCCAACTATGGTTCTTAGGCACGCAGATTATGATATTTTGAACTTCTAAATGAAAATGTCCGAGGGTTTTTTAAATGGTCAGTTATTTAAGTACATATCTTAAGTTCGGATATTACTCGTTAAATAGTGACGTCTATTAAGTTGTAATACTTTTTTACTTTTGTAACCCCCAAAGCAACGCAAAATAGCGGTGTTACAAATTTCACAGTTGTATCTGTGTTTCTGTGAACCTGTTATCAATCTATCTGTGTTATTAATATCACGCAAATGGATATCTAAATCAATAAATGGTAAAAGAAGTCTCACATTCTTTTTAAACAAGCTATCTAACGATACACCACACGATGTGTTTTACAAGACAAAAAAATCTATCTTTAATTATAGTGTTTTGTAGGCGTGATTGACACGTATATTTATGCTAAAATACAGCTTTCCAGTAGTAACAATTACTGAGCTAAGCCGTGGTCAGACGGACTGACGGACATGCCGAAACTATAAATAAGGGTTCCTTGTGTACTACGGAACCCTAAAAAGAACTATCCAAGTAGGTGCAGTCATCCTTAAGTAAAACGCGTTTGACATACATTTCGGAAATTGTTTTTTATAGATAGATGGATAGAAAAATTAGAATTCAAAACGTATGTCTCATATTCGTCCCTTTTTAATGCAACCACCGAATAAATGTTATTTGATGGAAACTGATCCTATCTAGAAGGAATTGTATCCTAGAAGACAGATATTTTAATTTATAGTTACAGTATGTACGAAACGGGTACTTTGCTTTGAAATAATAACATAATTTTACACTTAAAGCTGTAGAAACAGTAAGTTTAGTTGCGAGGAGAATAATTTTCCGTGCATATTCTTAATAATATGAACCAGACTGAAAAGTTTTTCACTCACTGAATATAGTTTTTTTACATCGAAATTAATATTTAATTTTTACGACATGGGTGGGAATAGGTATATTATTACTGTTATTAGGATTATTACTCTGGCCTGACAATACGCGCTTTGCGCATGTTGTTGTATTCGAACGCTGTCAATAGCTTTGACAATTAATACTTAATACAAAGATACTTGAATACAATTTGTCTTCGTATATCTATGGCTCAATACGACAATAAGCGCTTCGAGCGCCTTGCTGATTTTGCCAACGTAATCAACTACGTAGTCAAAAGCAATTAGGATTCTTATAGCAAGATCATTCGTACAGTAGCCATATCTTCATTATACAATGCGTTGATGCGTCCGTACGGTCACGGACTTTAATTGTTGAGCCATTTAGAGCTCGCTTTATATTGAACTATTTATAGCTAACATATTCGCTCGCTTTATATTGAACTATTTACAGCTTCATACTGGGCATCTTGCCCGTATGAAGGGAGCTCTAAATGGTTCAACAATTAAAGTCTGTCTGTGAGTGTACCTACTTAAGTGTTTGTCAAACTTCCACTTATATGTATGAGCTACTCGCGGAGAGTGAAGACAGTGTGGCTGCTGGCTTCTTGGGAATAAATGAAATGTAACTTTGCCATACTTAATTTTATATATCCACAAATTGACTGCAATTGTTTCTCATAAGCTTTAATTAATTTGTACAGTGAATTAAAATTAGATATAATTCATGACTAAATGTTGGGGATTATTATGTACACTTTTGTTTTTAAATTGCCTATTTTTTACCGTTTTACTGTACTTATGTACAGTACTTCGTTCCCCATCTCAGTTCCGAAAAATTATACAGCTCTCTATTGTTGAGTATTACGAGACTATGCTACAAGTAAACGTAAAAAATCGGCCAGGTCCATCATGCCATGTCCGTAGTTGCCCAATGAAATTAATAAAAAAAAAAAACAAATAATAACAAGCAAAAGGGAATACTTTCGCAGCGTTTCATACGTCTTTTACTAAAAATGGAAGACTTTTTACGATAACTCAAAAACAACTTAACTCGTCATGTCCGGTATAGTTTTCGTTGGAAGTTTTAATTAAGCTTTACTTTTATGTTTTTTTCACATTTTTTGGACCCATATTTCAAAAGTAAGGGGGGCCGGGGGACACATTTTTTTTCTTTTGGAGTGATTATTTCCGAAAATATAGACTTTATCAAAAAATGTTTAATAAAGACCTCTATTCATTTTTAAAAGACCTATCCAACAACACCCCACACGATAGGGTCGAAACAAAAAAAATAATCATCGCCCCTTTACGTGATTTTGTTTTAGTATTTTGTCAAATCTATTGCTTTATATGTATATCCATGCTAAATTGCAGCTTTCTAGCACTAACAATCACATAGCTAAGCTTCGGACAGGCAGACGGACAGACAAACAGACAGACGGACATGGCGAAACTATAGAGAGATATTATTAATCCTGCAATAAACATCGTACATACATAATCACCCAGCTCGGCCCCCAAATACTGTCAGAGAACCACCAGAGAAGCAACGCGGCGTGCCGGGACCTAAACAGTAAACACCATTGCATTATTTGTTTAGGTTAACCAATGAACTACGGCTACTTGCGAACTCTAATCAATAGTGGAACGTTAACTGATTTTTTCTCTCCGTAAATCTGCCAAAAACCCTCCTTTATTAGAGGGTTTGCAGCCCGCGTGGCAATTAAGATGCGCCGCTAAATTATTTAAAGTATATTTACTTTGAATGCATAGGTCAAGTAAAAAAAACTGGCCAAGTACGCGTCGGACCACGCACAAAGAAGGGTTCCGTACCGACACCTCCTAATCTACATTTAAAACCAGACGTTGTTCGACTCCGTCTTACTGGAAGAGGACCTTTGGTTTGCTGACGATATTATTATAGTAGTCTTGGTTGAGATATCATCGAGGATTTAAGTACGATGCCCGAAGACGTCAGTAAAGCCTCCGAGCGAGTTGGCCTGGAACCGCTTTGGTATGGAACACTAAAAAGCTTTACCGAATAACACCCCTGGACCGCATTATATTCGTTAACTTTTGTTGATTTACTGTTAGTGCGGAACTCTTAGTTGGCCGCCGGCTATTAGTTGCACAGAATAAGTAGTAAAAACTAGAACAGATACTTTTGCCGAACATTAAGAAAGAGTTATTAGGTTTTTACTACAACACTACAGCTTGTCGTTTATAACGTGAGTCTTAATATTAATAAGTATTAAACAATATTTATTTTGTCGGCCTGTTTAGCCTAGTTGGTAGTGAAATTCCATCCGAAGCTTGAGGTCCCGGGTTCGAAACCCGGTAAGGACATTTGTTTCTGTGGTGAGCAGAAACATTTCTTCCTGAGACTTGGATGTTTTCTATGTATTTAAGTATATAACATATATATCTATTAAATATATCGTCGTCTCGTACCCATAAAACAAGCCTTATTGAGCTTACTATGGGATTAGTTCGATTTGTGTAAAAAATGTACTCTAATATTTATTTATTTATTATTATTTATTTGATATACATATTTGGAGGTTGAATGAACATTTCACTTACCAATCTGATATCAATGTATTATAATTATAAGTGCTTGTAACACGTTAAGGCACAAAATATTCGTGTAAGAAATTTATTCGTAACATAATGTTAGCATGGTTGTTATATAAAGCGTAGTTAATGTACATTATTCGATGTAATCTTCGAATAATATCCATTAAATACGCGTGTAATAAACTTTGTTGTAAAATAGCGCGGGCACACAGTGTTTATGTGCAGGCAGATTGCCACGCATGTATCACTGGCTTAATGTGTCCTGCACAATGCCCCGGCTCGTGTTTATAGACGGCGATTGGCCAAGTGTTGTGAACGTAATCAATACGTAGAGTATCAACGTGAGAAAGCTTCTGATCAAAAAACCCTGTACCTACTCATAAATATACAGGTTGTAAAAAATGGCATGGATATGTATAAGGCGTTGATTAGTACCACATTCTGCCAAGGAATATGTAGGTCGAATTTTTTTTCACTAAAAAAATTACTGTGCGTTATTATAAAAAATTGCCAGTGTAAGTAATTTAAAAAGCTTCGCATCATTGATTAGAATATAATTAAAATTCAAGAATAATCCTCCCTAAGCCTTCCTAAGCCGTAATTAGAAGTATGGAGTGATTGGGAGATTCAATAGGCACCACGAGTGATATCCACGATAGCTCAGTTGGTGAAAATCAATGCACGGAATGCAGGAGCCGTGGGTTCAAATCCCACTTAGAGCAAAATTTTCACTTCGAAAATCAAAGGGTTAATAGTCATAAGTCATATGTCGGAAAGCCAATATAAACGTAGATTGCTCTGCAAAGTAAAATATAATAGTTAAGATGTATAAGATAATGTAATGTTTTCTAAAAGTTTACCTGTAGTTTAAGTTTATTCATTTCCTGCATATTCACTAGGTCTTCAGGCAGCTCTGAATTTAGTTTTTGGTTACCTTCATAACTCATGTCAATATTTAGATGTATCACTTGGTGGTGGCAGCTTTGCTGGTCGATGTATTAGCTATAGGTATTTATAATTTTAAGTATTATTTGTACCGTTGTTTGCCCAAATAAACATTAAAACATAAAACTCGGCCTCGATCTCGGCTGGGCAGCGTACGTGAAGCTACAGTACATTTTTTCCTCCAATATTCCGCAGTGTCTCAAGACGAGAGTTTTTGTTCAGTGTGTGGCCAGTGATGACATATAGGCACGAAAACGTGGTTGCTTACTATGGGCCTGATAAAAACGGAGAGGGTTATACTGGGAGTATATCTGCGTGATCGTATCAGAAATGTGGCCATCCGCAGTAGAACCGCGTCACGGACGAGTGTACAGAAAAGTCAATAACCGGGCACCGGCCGGCGCACAAGCCTCACTCGGAATAATGTACTGTAAATTATCCTTTAAACATAATAGATAAACGCAACAAGTTCATTAGATACATAATATATGAAACAATAAAGGCTTTATCTTGTTTATTCTATCACTATTTCAGTGATAAATGCACTATGCGTTAATGCACGACTGTGCTATTCGGTTTGTGAATTGAACGCAAACGTTGCAGACTCGTGAGATTGATGATTTGATATATGTAACTCGTAATATATTATGTTAGGCAACAGGTAGTTTCTAACAATAGGAGTATGTTGTTTTAATTTATAATTAAAATAAATAATAACAAATGTCTCTGCTCACCACAGAAACAAATGCCCTTACCGGGAATCGAACCCAGGACCTCTAGCTTCGGAGGAGGCAATGGCACTACCAACCAGGCTAAACAGGCCGACCCCCCCCCCCTTTGAGCCCCCTCAAGGCCGAATTTACTTTACAATTCGTCATATTAATGTGTAATCTACAACTTTATTAGACAACATAAACGAAACTATACAGGTTGTTTTTATTGATTTCTCTTTTTCAAGCATATTGCCGTGTATAGCCATAGAAACGACGTAGCGTATTTAGTTTTTTGTCATCATTATCATCATCATCATCAGCCTATGTACTAGTACATCTCTTTGCTGGACATAGGTGTCCTCTCATAGATGATATCTATGTATATAGGCTGTTTTTATTGATTTCCGTTCCTTTGAGTATAAGTAATAGCCGTGTGTACCCATAGAAACAACGTAACATATTTAGTTTTTTGAAGTTGAAGGAAAAAAATCTTTTTTTAATTTTCATACAAAATAATTAATTATACATCACCAAGGGTGAATGCAAAACGGACTTAACGTGGGGTTACGAATTCGAATGACACGCACGTCAGCATTGTTTAATTGTTAAAGATCTTTTATACTGTCATAGGGATGTTAATTACGAAAATGAGTTCTTGAATATCTTCGAAACGTACGTACGTAATTGGGATACTAGTGTCTTAGATAATCAGGAATGTGTCTTCGCAAGTAACGGAATTTAAAAACAACGACCTTTATACCATATGCAATATATGCATTTTACTTTAAAACAATAATAACGCAGAGATCACAATAGACTTGTATCCTATTTGTGCAAGCGAATGGAATAGGCTCATCTAGCTATACAAACTCGATATTATTATTATGTTGGCGGCTCGGCGCCGCAATATTTCAACTAAACGAATGAACCAGACAACATTTTACGTCACAGTATTGTACAATTGGTTTGACGGCGATTGAAAAACTCAAGTGAGATTAATATTGAAATGTGGTTTTCATGTGGTTACCAATGCATTGCTAGTTAGTGGTTTACTGGTTTATTGTGATGAAATGTAGCTATCGATTTCGTTTCAGTAGTAGCACATTATATAGAAAGTTTATTATCATCATCTCGACTTGTTCAGTTCAGTTGGTCCGAATCCCAGTAAGGGCATTTATTTGTACTATGTGGTGAGGAAAAACATTTATTCCTGAGACTTTGATGTTTTTTATGTATTTAAATATATGTTTATCAAATAAAATTAATTTACTCGTCTAGTACCTATTACACGAGCCATATTGAGCTTTCCATGGGACTAGTCCGATTTGTGTAAATAATTGTCCCCTAGTATTTATTTAGTTTAAATACCACCGCTAAGCTCAGAAAAAGGTATATTAGAGCTCATTTACCTACATATAAATAAATAAATATTGGGGGACAATCTTACACAAACCGACCTAGTCCCAAACTAAGCAAAGCTTGTACTACGGGTACTAGACGACTATATGAATGCTTATATAGATAAAAACAACATATACATAAAGGAACCCTTAGACCAGTTAAAATGCCATATTTCTGTATTTATTTTATACTAGGTACCAATAAGTTTTCAGTGCCATCTAATCCATTTTATTTATGGCTTCACTGAAAATCAACGTCGCGTCATGGAGTGTGTCGCTTCGTGATGCTAAGCTGAGTGAAGAACCTTTGGCGTAAGATTGTGCCCCAATATTTAGTTACTTTAGATATGCTTTTGTTATTTTATTTTGTTAGTATCACTTGTTTTTTTGCGCCAATTAACATCCATTATTTCATTTTTTTCCCAGTGCAACAAACCGGGAACCGTACTTGTCTTCTCGAAGATCTCACGGTTCGAAAATAAATGCCATACGATTATTACGAGTATTATTATTCTTTCTCAGTATTATCTAATATATAGACTGTATTAGTTCTTTAACTGACAGTGACATCATACAACACGGGAAGGTTATTCAGTCTGGCTTCTTCACTAATCTCCTAAAGCCACTAAAGTCAGAACCTACATGGGATCTAATCTCGGAAGGTTAAACCCCGTGTTGCGAGCATAATAAGGGTAAAACCCGCATTCACTCTTGAAACGTCTAACTGAAGAGAAAATGTAAAAATACACGGTTGGAAAAGAGTGATTTCCATTAAAAAAAAACTTGACAAGTGTTTCGTTGGTTATCTGTTAAGATAAGGAGGGATGGTATTTTTAAACATTTTCCTTCGTAAATCAAAGTTTTCATAATAAAGAGTAGTTATGTTATAATCAAGACGAACTACGGTATGGGGTTCTTCAAGAAATGAGTGTATAATTTCGGTTCGGCAACGCGCATGTGACACTCCTGTAGTTGCAGGCGTCCATAGGCTGCGGTGACCGCTTATAAGCGAGTCGTACGCTTGTTTGCCACCGACGTCGAATAAAAAGGAAAAACCTCGCATGATTTAGTAATAAACTTTGAATGTTTATTTCCTCTGATGCTGGTAATTTTTTACTGTACACGTGGATTAACTTTGTATATATATATATTGATAGCATTGGTAGTTCCCGAGACATGTTGCCATGGGACAGACAGGGGGACAGAATCGCATCATCCCAGTACCTGTTTGATACTTACGGATACCTAAAAATACAACATTTATCAACAAAAAAAACTGACTCACTACACGGCCCGCGCGCACGGTTTCGCTCGAGGTAAGTGGAATTACCAAGCCAAGAGCGCTCCTGGCCCAGCGGCGCCCGCGTACCGCGTGCGGTATGCGAGGTTAAGCAATGTGGGCGCAGGTCAGTTCTTGGATGGGTGACCGCTTTGAGTGGTTACTAACTGAACGCTCTCGTGCTTTGGAAGGTACGTTAAGCCATTGATCCCGGCTGCTGTCTACGACAGCAGTCGTTAAGCCAAGTTAGAGGCCTTCGGGCGGCTTGAGAACTTCTAACAGTCAAGTTGCCCACTCACTTGACAAAGGGGGGTCGAAGTTGCACCACGTCCGAAGGGAGTACCCACCGTACCCTTCACGTGACCCCTGGGTGGTGCTAGAAGTGCAACAAAAACTGGCAACCGTACTTGTCTTCTCGAAGATCTCACCGTTCGTAAATAAATGCCATACGATTAAATAAAACCAAGCCAATCCGTAAGTAAACGTAGCCTTTACTATTTTACTGTTGTCAGATTAGGACAGTACAAAATAAAAGCAATTTGTTTTTTAAATTACGTTTTACTCAGTCAAATTTAGGTTACGAACGACAAAACAAAACGACGAATACGATGACAACAAAAAGCACAACAATATTAACCTCCGGCCTCGTGACAAATGGTAACCGATATACTTGTTTACGTAACCCTGTTATGAATTACGTCAACATATTGATACTTATGTTACTTTCGGAGTGTTTTGATTACATCTTGACATCGTGACAACTCAAGAACAAGGGAGATTAAATTTACATGTTACAGAATTCGATAATTTAATTTTGTTAATGTCTTTATATTATAGTCATGTTGTTATACATTAATATTGGGTTATAAGACTAACGGGATGGAAAGTAAATTATAGACGTGCGGGATCTAAATATTATTACAGTTTCTCTGTATACGAAGTAAAAATTTAAATGAACTGGGCTCACGTTTAATTTAGATTAAGTTGGAGCACAAAATATTTTCTTTTATTTGCTTAACTTATCATTTTTATTAAATGAGTGCTAAAGGGTATGATATAATTATGTAAATTAGCTCTACTAAACATAAAAAAATGTTTTAATTGTAATTAGACGCAGACACAAAGTTGGAGAATGAACACAAGATTGCCAGTAAATATCGAAACCTGAAATGATACCTACAATAAACATATAGGTATATCGGTACATCTATGCTTTATACGTGAACAAACTAGAATGGGAAGTACACAGTGCACGGCAGAGTTAATCCGTGTACTTTTGGAGTGCCCACAATGCAACATTTTGCATCTTTCATGGGCTTTGTTTAAAAGTTCAGAAACAAAACTATATTTATTATTGTCACATTTGCTTTAGCTAAGTTTTTGCCGCAGCAACTTGATTCAGAGTAGATATACAGATTGTTTAAAATTTATATATTAAGTGTATAATCAAAAAGATGCGACGAAATCTTTCCTATACAGTACATAGCGCTATCCTTGTAGCCGATAACATGCGAAAACCCGTAGGTAGAGGAAATCGCCTACAAAACGAGCGCCTGCCAAACGAGTTTCTGGCACTGAAATTGTTTAGAATGCAGCACAATATAACGTAACACTTTTTAAACAAAACTTTTTTGACAGATTCTAATAACGCTACCTACATCGTACACCCTAAAACTTACATGGTCGCGTACGGTACGTTTTCAGAGGAATTTCCTCCCTCGGACGCTCCGGTTGTGGAATGAGCTCTACCGAGGTTTTCCGAGGGACTACAGAATGGGGTTCTTCAAGAAAGGAGTGTATAATTTTTTAAAGGGTCGGCAATGCATGTGACCGCGTAAACACATTTTATAAGAACATTAAATTTTAAACTTGGATTTTTTCTTGTCAGTACAATTTCCCTAACGTAAGTACATCTCACGAACGAGATTAGGCGACCTTATCGAGCTCACGAACGCAAACATAATATTAAGGGTGGGTTGCATAAAGCAAGCTGTTAAAATAATTTCATAATGAGCTTGACATTTTTTTTACGTTAACGGCCCGCGCAGATGGAGAGCGGCCACCACTGTTCTGCGTTCGCTTTCCATTAGTCTACGTAGAATTAGAGTCTTCTTGTCTGCGCGGGCTCTAAAAGTTACTGGTGCTTTATTTGGCTATGATTAGTCTCTAATCGCTAGTTGTTACAACCCGCCTCAAGTCGCCCTTCATTAGGTTGACCCCGGATCGTAAAAAAAACCAATATTATTTATATTTAACTTCAATACTTTTAAAATATATTAACATTAACATAAATATTTCTAGAGAACAATAATGTTTTAGACGTTTTCGTTCAAATTTCATAGAGTAAACTGTCATATCATAACCTCTATCGTAAAAAATGGGACTGGAATGGGATGGGAATGGGAATGGGATGGGATGGGATTAGGATCGAGATTGTCGATGCCTTTGTTGAAAAACCATGGAGCTCACCAAGTTTCACTCCAGGTGTGCATATTATTCACTTCGGTTTTTCATACTCTTAATTCAAAAAAGGAATTATTTGGGTACGATTGTCTATGCAAATCTACGAGAGTGAATTCATGGAGTGAATTTACTCAGTTTATACACATAAAATCACACGGAGAACCGCAGGAATAATTGAAAACTGGGGATATGGAAAAACCGCATGGCCACGGGGAGATAAATTGTTGCATAATCGCAGTGGCAGTAAATGATAATAAACAATAGTTGCAACTCAGATGTTAAAGGTAAAGAAAATGATAGATGTATTACATAGAGGAGAGGTATTATTTTCAAGCTTTTATTTAGTTTCACCTGTCCCGTTGTCTGTCTGTAATCAAATCTTGCAAGTTATGACTATGACATAGAGCTGATCTGATGATGGAGACAGAAGGTGGTCATAGCAATTCCTAAACTACGCAAGATACACCCATCGTGTTTGGGCTCATTCGAACCGACTCAACAAGTAGTTTATGATTGTGGAAAAAAGGACAGTCAGCAATAAAAGCTTGTACCAAAAAACAAAATTTTGACCAAAAACTTATTGTGTGTATTTTTCATTGCGGATAGACAGATGACAGAGTTATCTACTCGTAGAATATCAGGCGTAAAGTGATCATTATCATTAATTTACGAGCCTTTCGGTGGAGTAACTGCCATTCCGTTCTTCTTTGTGCATCTTTAACTTGCTGATACGGCGTAACATTAACCTTTTCGTTAGCTTGATCTATAAATGCACGTCTCGTTTTTCGTCGTCGTTTTCAACCGACCAAAGATCATGGACAAATTTTATTTATCTATAGGTAAGGGCTAACGAAGAAGTATTCCATTTGATAGAAGAGAAAAGATTCATGCTGAAGACGGTGGGAAATAAAAGAGGGAATATGTTGGGGCGCCTGATATGACATGACAATTATATCAAAACGATAATAGAAAGCGAAAAAGTGATAGTTGATCATATTTATATAAATATTTATATAATAAAAGAGCAGTGTGGATTTTCTCAGTGTTTGCGTCACACGTCGTTACCAGTCTGTTACCTCCGGTTTAATGACAGCTGTCAACAGTGCCGTTTTCGATGTATTTCTATAGCGGTTCATAATATACACCTTCACACCAAATTTCATAATTGTAGTGGTCATTGTAGACGACAGATTCTACGCGCCCCTAATGTAGCTAGCACGTAATTTAGAAACAAATATTATAAGACGTTAGCTAGGTAAATTTAAGAGTAACTCTGTTATTTAAAATGGAATATTTAAGAAAAATTGTCATATTTACGTAAATATTAGAACCTTGTCGCACTAAGCGGAAGGAATAACTCTTTAGGGCGAGTTTATTCATTTCAGCAAGCATTATGACACAATCCGAGTGATTGCGCAATAATGCTTGGAAATTTCCACACGCAATAAAATAAAAGATTGCGTAATAGTGTGAAATGTATCGATCGTAGATCGAAATTACGCTATGAAAATGGCATGTTTTGTGAGCTAACTCACAAACAGTTGGCTCTGAGATTAAGAGGTTTTTATTATATAAAGTAGGCGCTGAGGCGCATATTACAAGCCCTGATGTTTGAATCACAGGCACTAAGAAATGATCGCGCAGCGAATTTCTTAAGATTGAATTAGTTCTAAATAGTCATTTTTTACACAACGTTTTTCCCTCTCAGAGCCAATATTAGAAAGACTCTGTCCGAGTATAGAGGGTCACGTATGACCAAACCGAACGCCGACTCGATGAGTCTCAGGACAGGCCAGTGAGATTATCGCAGCCTCCGCAATTTATAAGAACTACTTCAGAGTGCTTACGTTAAGGTCAGCCATTGCGAAACATAAGAGGTGAGTTCGCAACGTACTTCACTCAGTACCGAAGACACACTCCAGGAAGAAACCCAGAACAAGAAAGAAAAGCGCATTGGGAACTCAGCTCAGAAAAAGTTTAGGAATCTAGACATTGTGTCCTAGATTTAGATAAAATCAGTGTAAAATCATTATTTTATTTTTTTTTATTTAATTTATACATAAGGAGTACCAACAGCTGCAAAAACATGATAAAGTCTTGAATAGCAACACATAGCCAATTAAAGGAACTCACAGATAGAAATTAAATAAAAGTTAAAAGTATTTAACAAAAGTAGCGCACACTTTCGCACTATGTGACACTAGGTTCTACATACTTGATAAAAAGGAGTGCATAGGAAAAAGTAACACAACTTAATTACTAAGCATAACAAAAGATTACATTCAATGCAATTAATACAAGTTGCATTGCAACTATAACACACAAACAGCGCATGATCAAGTGTTGCATCCTGAAAAATCGCTAAGTACAATCCTGGAGATTCAGAAATTAGATAGGAGAATTGACATTTATAGTCATAGTCTCCGAGTAAATCGGCTATGACATACGGACGGACAGACAGACGGACGGTCAGACAGACGGACGGACAGACAGACGGACGGACATGACGAATTCATAAGGGCTCCGTTTTTTTTCCATTTTGCTACGGATCTCTAAAAATGTTTATTAAAGACCTCTATTCATTTTGAAAGACCTATCCAACAACACCCCACTCCATATGGTTGAAACAAAAAATACTCCCCACTCCACGTGTAGGGGAGGTACACTTGTTTTTTTTACGACTCATTATTATTAGTTTATATCTCCATGCCAAATTGCAGCTTTCTAGCACTAACAATCACAGAGCATAGCCAAGAAAAGCAAAAAAAGGCAACAAAAAACAAAAATGTCCAGCACATAAAACTAAAATTACCAAAAAACTAAAATAAAACAATTTTCACCAAAAAAAACACAAGTAAGTACACTAATTTATGTTGAAAGTAATGTTGATGAATCTGAAACGTCGCTCGATGAATGCGAAACATGTCACTCGATGAGTCCGACCGAAACATGTCGCTCGATGGGCCGGAATAATGTCGCAAGTATGCTTATGAGTCTCAATTCATCTCCAGCTAGGTGCATGTTTGAAAAAATCAAATTAGTTTTTTTATTTTTATTTTATATCGATGTATTTGGAATTAAGTGCTACCCAAATCTTATTTTTTTTAGTTGTCTTATTTTATTATTTAATCTCCTTGTGTATTTTTTGACTTTTATGTTTTCTGCTGAATTTGATTTTATGTCACCGATCGCTACCGTCTGTGCTGTCACCGATTCTAAGTCAGGCCCCCGCTGAAAAGCAGCGCCCCAGTGCCGTGGAACCATGCTAAGTTGGGTTGCTATTTCGTTGTTCCATAAGTACATTTTCTTTTAATTTTGTTTTTTAATGTTAAATCAATATATTTCTTCCTCGACTTCTTAGCTACGCATATACAGGGTGGGCCCTGTAATCAGAGCAAAAAATTAAACGGTGGACTATTTAGCGGGTCAGTTATTATTTCCAAGTGGGCTCAGCTAAAAAAAAATATTATGTCATATTAATGTCATTTTAAAAACTCATAAAAAAATTAAAAATATAAGAAATACCAAAAAAATCCATGAAAACAAAAAACGCAAAAACAAGTAGGACTCATAATTTGATACTACCTCAAACACTGCATTGACTGATGTCTAATAATTTCGTGGTGTCAAGATCCATTCCGACTCGGAAGTCATAACTTTAGATCAAAATTTCTTCAACCTGAAAAAAAGACATTTTGGACACATGGAGTTACTGCAGATGATCTAAGGAAGCGTCCGTTTAATTATTTGCTCCAGCTCCAGGGCCCACCTTGTATGAAGGTGTCAAAAGCTCTTATTTGCTTATAATAAAGACTTTGAACTTTTCACATGCGTTGTTACTTTTATGCTGACTGTACTACCCGATTATGTACCTCATTTTGGACGTTGGATTACGGGAAAATCGTGGTCGGGTACCACCGCACTCAGGCCGCTAGTGTGCCAATATGTGCCATTTATTGGCGAAAGAGGCATTAACAACATCGAACACGTTGTGTTAGAGCGCATCAAAGATAATGCATATACAAGTTTGGTAAGTGTTAGCGCGGAGCGGCGCATTGATAAAATCGGATTAGATTTTAACTATGTTTCAGTAGATGTTTCGTTGCAAAATAGCTGCGCTGTTGTTTTCAAATTAAGAAAGATACAGGTGAATAATTATCAGCTGATAATATTCACCTGTATCATAAAACAACTCTCTTCTGTAATTCAACTAGCTAGTTCTACTAGATAACTTGCATGTATAAAGGTGTAAGGTGGTCACTCTCTTCAATTTACTTTAGAAGAAGTCATAACAAAGTTTAAATTCTTGTTATCTTGATGCTTGTACTTGTTTTCGTCAATTCCCTACAACAATTACAGATAAAATATAACCAGAATTGCTCATTTTGTTACAACTAAAATGAAACTAGAAAGTCAGAAAGTCGTTAGCCATGTGGTCCACTCCGTCACATGCAGTTTTCTGTTAAGTTTATTGAGATTTATTGCGACTGCGCGCGTTAGCAACCCTACCCACTGGCCAGCGAGCTGCCACATTACGTTTAATAGCGCGCCAGGGTGGCGCCCGGGAGGGAATTTTTGTTACTCTGCTTTATCATAAAGCCCTACCGTATACGCGTAAAGGTTAACGACAGACAGGACCGATTAATTCATCCTTAACATGCTTACCGCGTTAACTACGGCGATTTTCCCAAATTAGGTGCTTGTGCTAATCCCATTATTTGGGAATGGCAACTTATAATGAGTATGTTGCACTTAAAGGTTTTATGGTTTAACCACTTCTGCTTTCATATTTGAGTAAATATTTTGTGTTTGCTACACTATTGGAAATTGGTTTTAAACGCAGTTCTGTTAAATGTTTTATTCAGCTTCATTAGCTTCTTAACTCTCTTTTCGTGACGAAATCTGCCAGATATCCAGCTTTTGGGTTAAAACTGGGTTTCATAATGAAAATGACTGTTACGTATTACGTACGAATATATTTACGTAACGAAAGTATAATTCGTTACATACCTAATCAACTAGCAGCTCCATACATGTCCAACTCTAGTACAGGCACCCTCTCAAAGACAAATCATAAGACTTGGGTACCTTCACATATCGAATTTCACTCCAGTGACACGATTTTATTTGTATTAAATCGTCAAAGAGATTTGCAAATAGGTATATTCCTATAACTTCAATTTTTAAGTGAATCCTGATTCCGTAATATCCTGGTTCCGAAATATCGGAAACTCAACAATAATAACATACATAGTAAATACCCCGTTTTGAAAAGTAATTCTAAGAACCTGTTTCCGTGCCATAGATTTTATACATCATCATCATCTACAGCTGATCGACGTTCACTGCTGGACATAGGCCTCCCCTAGAGACCGGCACAGCGACTGGTCATGGGTCTCCCTCATCCAGTGGACTCCCATGACCTTAACCAGCTCATCAGCCCACTTCGTGGGGGGGCCTTGCAACGCTGCGTCGTTTGGTACGTGGTCGCCACTCGAGAACTCGCTAGCCCCACTGGATTTATATACCAGAAATTAAACTCAGGACTCAATTCGTTGTTTTGCTACTTACTCTTAGTGTAGGCATCCATGCCCAAAATGAACATCAGAATGCGATAAACCAATGACAAACGTAATGAGATTATGCAATACATTGACGTCGCCCCGTTTTCCTGAAATCATTTTACAGACGCGTTTTTACCGAATTTACAAGCGTACCCTCGATAACAATGTAAAATCGAGGTAATTTATTTGAAAGTACTTCGCAAAAGGCAGCTGAATAAAGTTTCATTCGGACCGTGATGCGATAAAATAAAAAGAAACGGCAGGAGAGGCGGACGGACCTTAATATGATAATACGATTGTAATGTATGGGGCTTGTAGTGTTCTGTTGTAAGTATATAATCTCAAAGCAAAAAGGTTAAAATACGTGATATGTTGTTGTATTTTTGTTTGCGCATAAAAATGTAGACTTTGGTGAACTTTTCAAAGTTAAATAACGACCAAAGTAAAAAAACGCCTAACAGTGTTGTTCCCCTTAAATATTATCTAACAATTTTTGAGGAAACCTTCTGGCTTCATTGGGTTTCAAAGTAAAGTTATTTTAAGAAAAAGGCAAATTAAACAAGGTAAATAATCGGCCAGGACCAGGCGCGTGTCGGGCCACGTGCAGTGTAGTGTTCCGTAGTTGCCATATTTATCTTCAAAGTCGTGTTAGTTTGTCGGCCTATTTAGCCTAGTTGGTAGTGTCACTGCCTCCGAAGCTAGAGGTCCCGGGTTCGAATCCCGGTAAGGGCATTTGTTTCTGTGGTGAGCAGAGACATTTGTTCCTGATACTTTGATGTTTTCTATGTATTTAAGTATCTATCTATTAAAATATATAGTCGTCTACTACCCATAACACAAGCCTTAATGAGCTTACTATGGGACTAGTTCGATTTGTGTAAAAATTGTCCCATTATATTTATTATTATTTATTATTATTATCCCTTTATTCATTTTATCTCTTAGATTAGGTTTATACAATATTTCTATAAAAAGTAAAATATAAAACAATATTTACAAAACATAAAATCATTATAAAAACCTAACCTAGGGTGCCGCCGGCAGCGAGGCAGGGCCTAAGCTACCGGTGGTTAAGGCGACAGAGAGAGAAACCTCCGGCCTATCCGCGCCGTGTCCAGGAGTACCGCCTTCTGTATCTGACCCTTGACCCAGCCATCTAACGAGAGTCTCTTGAGATGTTGGTCGAGACTTCGCTATTAGACCGTTCGCGGAGACGACTATCGGGACAATGATCGTTGAATCAACATCCCACATAGCGGTTACCTCGTGTGCCAGGTCTAGGTACCTGCTGGATTTGTCCTTCTCAGCCTTCACGAGGTTCTCGTCATGGGGGATGGTGATGTCAACGAGTATTGCCTGGCGCTTCAATCGATCTGTCAGCACGATATCAGGCTTGTTGGCTACAATAGTCCTGCCCGTGATGACAGATCGATCCCAATAGAGCGTTGCACGACCATTCTCGAGAAATGGCGCAGGTGTGTACTTATAGTATGGAACTTCGAAGTCCACAAGACCGTATAAAAAAGCAAGCTGCTGGTGAATAATCTTGGCCACCAAGTTATGTCTGTGCAAGTACTTGCCGTTAGCAAGATGACTGCAACCGGAAATAATATGCCTGAGTGACTCTCCGGGACGGCGGCATGCCCGACAGATGTCGACCGTACCATCCTTCAGGATATAGTTCCGGTAGTTATTCGTCATGATAACCTCGTCCGCAATTGCACAGACAAAACCTTCAGTTTCCCCAAAAAGATCCCCAAAACGTAGCCAGTTCACCGATGCGAGCAAGTCTACGTCGGGACCTGTAAGGGCCTTGTAGAACCGCCCATGTAGCTCCTTACTCTTCCATACCGCCCTATATTATTGTTATCTCTTTATTCATTTTTTCTCTTAGATTAGGTTTTTACAATATTTCTATAAAAAGTAAAATATAAAACAATATTTACAAGACATAAAATCATTAAAACCCTAACCTATGGTGCCACCGGCACGAGGCAGAGCCTAAG
Source organism: Notocelia uddmanniana (assembly GCA_905163555.1). NCBI lineage: Eukaryota > Metazoa > Arthropoda > Insecta > Lepidoptera > Tortricidae > Notocelia > Notocelia uddmanniana. The sequence continues at coordinate 11,578,872 of LR991059.1, read as the reverse complement.
CTACCGGTGGTTAAGGCGACAGAGAGAGGAACCTCCTGACTATTCGCGCCGTGTCCAGGAGTACCGCCTTCTGTATCTGACCCTTGACCCAGCCATCTAACGAGAGTATCTTGAGATGTTGGTCGATACTCTTCGCTATTAGACCGTTCACAGATACATTATTATTATTATTATATCATTTATTACTCAAGAATGGCGGGTCCAATTTTTATGAATTTTTTGGATTTGTCCTCGCTCCGTATAGCATACTTACAAAAAAAATCTTCTCATTCGTTTTGTACGGTGGAACTCGGCGGCGGAAGTCGAAGTTCGCCCGGACAGCTAGCCTAGTTTTTAATAAAATGGCATGTCACACAATATAGTTTGCAACACCTTTTTTAATCTTGTAATTTACTTGGCCCCCATGGTTATTAGTAGATTTGGGTTGAAAGCCACCCATTTCAGACGAAATATTTTGGCGCTTATATTGAAAAGGAATTGCTTAGAATGTATTCAATCGCCGCCAAATAGCACTATTGAACAGTTTTTAAAGATTTTCCTGTACATAATTTATAAGTAAAAAGGTATTTAACTTGGCTCCTATAACACCTATAGTTAGTTTAAAGGGTTCCGTAGCCAAATAGTGAAATGTAACGCTTATAGTTTCGTCATGTCTGTCCATCCGTCCGTATGTCACCGCCGATTTACTCGGAGACTAAACAAAACAATTATGAAATTAGGTAGGAAGGTGTAGGTATTCTATGAGTGATGTGAAATTAGGGAAAAAATATTTTTTATTTTATTTATTTATTTTTATATGACACACCAACAGTAAATAAATAATCAAAATTTCATATTAATATTTATGGATTATTATTGCATATTAATATTTCTCAGGGGATACATGGGAAGACATAAAAAAATCTACCGAGCAAGGTTTGTCCAAAATTGCCTGTTGGATGAACTCTCGACTCTTGACATTAAACGCAGCAAAAACTATTTACATATGTTCCGCAAATTACAATAGCTCACAACCAGCGTATCCTCTAGATATTAAAATTCATATATGTCACAATAACACAAACAACTGTTCGTGCTCTATAATCACTAAGACAGATAACACAAAGTATTTAGGTATATTAGTTGACCAACGTATGACATGGCACTTACACACAGAGATCCTTATGACCAGACTCAGAAAGCTTATGTGGGTTTTTAATACTCTGAGACATATCGCCTCAACACAGCTGCTAAAGCAGATATACGTAACACTAGTTCAATCGATCCTAAGATATTGCATACCAGTTTGGGGAGCCGCAACTAAAACCAAATTTTGAGAACTCGAAAGAGCCCAAAGATCGCTTCTAAAGGTTATACATTTCAAACCATTTAGATATCCCACCTTAGACCTTTATCAGCTTTCAGATGTGTTATCTGTCCGAAAATTATACATTCCGTTCGCGACCCTAAGACTGCATAAATCTCCACCCTACACGCATATCACACAAAATCAAAGAAGAAAAGATAATATCATACCAACAATTTCAATAAACACGACCTTTGCAAGCAGGCAATACAGTTTTAAATCGGCTAAATTATACAATATCTTAAATAAGCAAATCAATATTCATCACCTATTATATTACGAATGTAAAAACTCGATAACAAACTGGTTAAAACCAAAAAGCTACCACGAAATAGAAAACCTATTTTAGTTAAAATATAAAATTTACACACATAAAAACACTTTCATAAAAAACACTGCACTTTTAAAAATATTTATTCAGCAATAGATAGTTATAATATACTTACTATTTCTTTGTAAGATGGATTGTTACGTAATATGTAAAGATTGTTAAAATATTCTTAGAACTGTTCGTTTATTTCATCTGATCCTATGTTTTTTCTAGCATAGTAATCTTTGGATTACTTAATTGTTTGTTAATCTTATTCTTTACAATTGTATTGTATCAATGAAGAGCGGTGCCTCTTAACACAGGTATAACTTACTTAAAAAGGGGCATCAACAGCTGTTTTGTAATGTGTAATAATTGTGATTGAATAAATTATTTTATTATTTATTTATTATTATTATTATGGACACACAACATATTTATTATTTATGTACCAATAACAGGTATGCAACAGCATTTAAAGAGCTTGAGGCTTTTACAAAAAACAATAGAAATAAAACTAAGTACAAATGAAATATGTGAAAGGTACAAACATTACTAAAACATTATAAATTTTAAGCTGATTTAAGCATTACGTTTCAGAGTTGATAAGGAGTCGTGGTACTTATATATCTATTTCAATTTTTTTTTGTTCTAGTTAATCATTTATTTATGTAAACGAAAATATATACAAGAATACTTAACCAAAATAATATAAAGAAAATGAAAACTAACTTAAATCTAAAACGGGCCCTTGAGGCATTGTACCGAGGATGCTGGCGGCATTTCCTCGCTGTATCGCAATGCTGATACGTTGAGCGAGGAAACCGCCAGCTCTTCGGTCACCAGTTACGTCAACCAGACGCTTCGCAATTTCTGCAAATAACTTATGCGCGCTGGGACCCCATGGGCCTAGAGTTTCGACGCCAAAAGGTACAAACATGTACTCTCTGCCGAGGCCCTTGTATTTATTACGCTTTAGAATTTCGGCGTTTTCCGCCGTTGTACCCGCTTTTACTGTAGTCCGTTGGAGGTGAGATGGTGCCAGTGTGTCTACACAGGTAGCATCCCACACCAACATCCGTCCCACGCTCCAAGGAACTAAAGACACCCCATCAGGTCTCTTACCATCGTCCCTGACCATGCCAGTCGGCTCAAGAAGAGCAGGCACATTGACGGTGGCAAGAGACCGGCGGATTATATCATTAAGCGTCGCATGTCTCGAAAAACGGCCTGCACTTTTTTGACAACACAATCCATGGTGTCCCAGTCGGTCCACGTCCGTGCCACAAGAGCATATATGTGGGGTACATACCGCGACCCCGAGTCGCAGTCCAGTCGCCAATCTAAGCGAGGTCGGATCCAGGAAGGTACCGGTATTTGGCGAGGGATGGGCATGTAGCCAGTAACCAGCCTCCCGGGTTCCGACCGCCAAAAGTCTCGCACGATCTGGACCTGCACTGCTGTTTAGAAGAATATTATAATTTAAATCACAGTAAATATTATCCCAGCTCCTTTGTGATTTTGGGTTGTCTGGAAACTTTTTACCTGGGCAAGCAACTTTAAAAGCAGTTTTGGCACTCCAAGCCCGCAATCTCACAGTATGTGGGCAAAGCCCTTAGGATATTTCCTATGAGACCAGACGTGCTATGGGTGGATGCCAAAAAGGCTGGGGATGCCACACTGGACACTTTGCGGATTCCTAAGCCACCGTATCGAATAGGAAGGGACGCTTGAGACCAGGAAGGCTCAGTTAGCTGAATATTTAGAATCATTTCTAAACTAGTTTTGATTAAGTCATCCATTCGTGACAAAAGATTTTGATGTTTCCAGAAAGGACAGCAACGGAGCACATATGTAAATTTAGGGACAAAAAGACAAAACTTAAGAATGATTAGCGCATAATGTGGGCTAATTTCGAGTAAACGATTCGCGTGGCTTTGGAATTTCAAAATTATGAGCCACCAGTACCAGTTTATTCCATGCAGTTTGCATTCTGTACAGTGGGAGCGATTTACCAAGTTTAGTCCTGGTTGTACTGGGACGGGACGTAGTGCGCCGGCAAGCTCTCGAGTTCATCTTACGCACAGTAAAGATCCCCCAGCAAGCTCGGTTCCATAATTTTCCCGCTCACCTACTTATGCAGCATTGCAATATCCATGTCGGAGCGTCTGCATTGAAGAGAAGCCATTTTGAAAAAACGAAGTCTCCTACTGTAATCAAGGCCCCTGTTAATGATCTTATCGCGCGCTTTAAATACAAGAAATCGAGTAAAGGAGCGTTGGGATTTCAAACCTGACAACAATATTCGAGACGAGAACGAACTAAGGCATTAAAGAGTGTCATAAAGGTCTCAATATGTTTGAAATTTTTGCCAGTGCGCTTTATAAATCCAAGCATTTTATTACTATTTTTTATAACTGAGTCAACATGGTTTATAAAGTTCAGTTTGGAGTCCAAGATTACTCCAAGATCCTTGACGAAAGATATCTCGCGGAGTGCAACATCATTAAGACGGTAAATTGAGTTAGTTGATATTTTCTTGCGTGTAAATTTAATATAGAGGCACTTATCTGCGTTTATAATCATATTATTTGCTAAGCACCAAGACTTAACACTATTCAAATCGTCCTGCAAAAACATTGCGTCAGTAGTTGAAGTTATTACTCTATACAGCTTCAGGTCATCAGCGTATAACAAGCATTTGCTGTGCATAATAGACTTAACCAGATCATTAATGAAACATACGAATAAAAGAGGCCCAAGGTGCGAACCTTGTGGAACTCCCGAAGACGCCAAGTAAGTGTCTGAGAAGTAGCCGTCCTTCACCACTCTCAGGCGCCTATCAAACAGGTATGAGCGAAGCCATCCCCACATCGCGCCAGTCACCTTAAAGCATTCAAAGAGTTTTTGCAACAGAATAACATGATCCACTTTGTCAAAGGCACTGCTGAAATCGGTGTATATGGCGTCAACTTGATAACCAGCGTCAACCGATCTGCCTACATCGTTTACGTAACAAAGCAAATTTGTGGAAGTCGACTTGGAACCCACAAAACCATGTTGAAATGGGGATATTCTTTCTTTAACTTGCCAAGCCAGTCTCTTATGATGATACACTCGAAGACCTTTGAAAAAATTGACAGTAAAGATATGTCTATAGTTAGCAATATGCGTCTTGTCACCTTTTTTAAAAACTGGCACTACGTTAGACTCCTTCCAGACAGTGGGAAAGATAGAACTTCGCAGAGACTCCTTGAAAATTGCCACTAATGGTGCAGATAAATATTTGCTACATTTTTTTATAAAAAAGAGTGGAATGTCGTCAGGTCCAGGGCCCTTACTGGCATCTTAGGACTTTAACACTTTCATAACAGATGACTCACTAACAAGAATTGAGGAAAAGGTATTATTGAGTACAAGAGTCGAATTATCTTTGGGCGCAGCACAAGAGCCTGTTGCTCGAGGTAGAGTATGTCCTGAGAATGTTGAAGAGAAGTGGGATGCAAACAAAATATGCCTACGATCCCGATTCTAAACAGCAGTCGACTGTTTGGGTGTTCCAAGATGAGCCAAAACCGACCAAAGTAATACGCTCACGGAGCACTTCGAAAAAAATGGTCGCCACGTTTGTGGCGAAAAGTGGCCACGTTGCCACCATCGTGCTCGAGGATCGTAAAACGGTTAATGCTGACTGGTATACTACTGTCTGTTTACCAGAAGTCATCGGCGAGTTTCGAAAAAATAACCCAAGACGTCGTATAAGACTGCACCACGATAATGCGAGCTCGCACACCGCCCGGCAAACAGTTGCGTTTTTAAAAGAGCAAAACGTCGAAATTCTGGAACACCCGCCGTACAGTCCAGACTTAAGCCCTAACGATTTTTTTACTTTTCCAAAAATCAAGCAACGACTTCGTGGTCAACGGTACCAGACGCCTGAAGAAGCGGTTGAGGCATACAAAACGGCCATTTTGGAGACCCCGACTTCGGACTGGAATAAGTGTTTCGAAAATTGGTTCGATCGAATGAAAAAGTGTATTACATATCACGGTGATTACTTTGAAAAACAATAAATACCATTTAACACTTAAATTGTCTTTAGTTTTTCCAAACGACACAACTTAAAAGGCAGCCCTCGTGGATCTAAAAGCTTAGAACTATCATTCAGTACAGGATTTAATTTAAATAAACCATTTAACGACATACAATCAAACAAAGCAATAGCGGCACTAAGGTTACACACAGATGGGTTTAAAAAACAGCCACTAGAGTCTTGCACCCATTGGATAGCTCCTAAATTGAAATCACCTAACATTAAGACCTTATCATCACAAGAATCCATTTTTTCGTTTAAATTATCAAAGTATTTTTCATATTTGGAAGGACTAGAGTTGCATATAGATGGTGCCTATCTTAAGGCACAGTTTACTACGTCGATCTTGAATTTCAACCCAGACATCCTCTTCTTCGCCTTCCCAGTTGATCAATCTTGTGGACATGTTTGTTGTTGCACTTCAGCTATTAGGCAGCCGCCACCATCTTTTTTACCTAATTTTTCGTATTGCCTGTCTTTGCGATAAATGTTATATCTTGGGTCCAATAGTTCATTGTCATCAATACCATCATGTAGCCACGTTTCAGTCATGACAATATGTCAAAACTAGTTGATAGCGAAGCCAGTTTCAGTTTTTGCAGTTTAGTACGTACTCCTCTCATGTTTTGGTAGTAGATAGTGAATGTGACGATTTATTGATACAGACTTAGACAAAATAATGTTGATTTGCAACATTACAAACGTATTACATCAGCGTAAGTCTTGATATGTAATTTAGGAGAATCTTCATTTTTTCGAACAAATATTCTGCCGCTGCGAGTCCAAACTTTCGATATGATTTTTCACGAGCTGCAACCCGAACCGTAGCTTGAAGTATTTTCGCCGCAGGTGCCAAATGTTCCGAGATATAAACAGGAGATTTTACACCTCCAATACCGAAGTGACTCGTATTTAGTTTCTCTTTATTATTATCATCCTTATTAAACTTAATAACTGCCGCGAGAAGCTGATCTCTTTGAAGCGCTGATCTTAATTTCACAATTACTGCCCTGGGTCTTGTACTAGACGTGTCGACCTTCGCGACTCTCTTACATAACTGGATATCGGAATCTTGAAATGATTAACAACCCGGCCTATTTGGACAACGGTGCTAAGTTCTCATTCGCATGCTCGGGGAGACATGAAATCTCTACATTTGATTCACGTGAATGTTGCTCCACTAGGCCTAATCTGGTAGACAAATCACTGACCATTGTCTTTAGCTCGATGTTCTCTTTCTTTAGCGAAGCTAATTCGTCAGTAACGGATTGCACCTTTACATTAAGTTCGTCATACTGGCCACTTAAAAAGGACAGACTAGTTAAAACTTCCTCCATTGACGACTTCAATGGTGCCATCTCAGACGTTAAAATCGCGCGCATTTTAGCTATTAAGTTTTTTTCTAACGAATCATACCATGCCGGAAGCCTGGCAGGCTTAATCGTGGCAGTCCCCCTCCCGCTGTTGTCACTGCTTGCCAAAGCCTTACTTTTGTTCCTGAGAGTGATATTAGCATTGTCAGACCCGCGGTAGGGTGTGTTAGGGCGTTTGCAGGCTGGACAGACCCAACTTTTTTTTACGGCCACGGTCAACTTCTTGAATTGTTCTAGCGGGAAGCCAACACAATCACATTTGTATTCGCGAACACAGTTCGCCGCGGAACATTTAATTGAGGTGTTCGTATTTAGATCCTCGCCACAACATTCACAACGTTTTCCTGGGACAGATTCCTTGCTATTTGACGGAGACATGTTTATAATTATAAATTATGGGGAACACACACTAAATCTGACTGTCATATTTATTATGGATTTAGGTCATCCTTACAGTTAGTATTTACCCCGCAGGAGATATAAAAGCATTTTTGCCCAGGCTGAAACAGAGGCTCTCTCTTCGCTCGCTTGGTCAACGAAAGCCCAAGATTCGTTTCAATTTAGTTGGCCTGTTTAGCCTAGTTGGTAGTGACACTGCCTTCGAAGCTAGAGGTCCCGGGTTCGAATCCCGCTAAGGGCATTTGTTTCTGTGGTGAGCAGAAACATTTGTTCCTGAGACTTGTATGTTTTCTATGTATTTTTTTTTTCGGGCAAAACATCATTATTTTACAAAACTATCATCTGATTACAAAACTTTATATAACTACATATCGTCACTACTTTTAAAAAATCTCGTATCTGATTTTGTCCTTTTTTTCGTTTATTTTCGCATTGAACTAATAAAAATACACCTCGTATGATGCACAAACTCCAACGACGATAAATCGTCATTATAGTAAGTATTCGTTAGTTTAAAAAAATCGTATCTAAACAAATTATACTTAATTACTTTGAAAAAAACCTTTTTCCTGTCTTTGCCGCAAAAAACTATGCCGCACTTAAGCACTACACATCTACGAGTATAAGACCTGGAAAGAGAGCAGGTGACCCATGTGTGGTAAATTTTTGGGCTTTAAAATATACACCTCACAGTCCTATTGAGTTTAAACTTCGCTTTGATGACATCTGGACTGTTCTACCTCAAAGATTCCATGATATTTCCGAAGATCAAGCGATTCCTCAGATATATTCTGGACCCGTCCTCATTAAAAAACGAAAGTATGATGATTTGCAATCTCTAAAGCCGATTTTTCCAACAGACTTTCATGCATTTTACGACAGTTTATTGCATGTACCTATATTGGCTATGTGCACGTCTGACACGTCAAACGTCAAAGGTCCCGAGACAATATCAAAACTCAGAGATGTCAAATAATGACACATGAATATTTTATTTACTTTTGTAAACGAGAAAGACCCCGTATTGGAATTTTTACTGAAATAAATAAGAGAATAAATAAATACATACAAACGAAACGAATCGTAGGAAACCGTTAAGAAACCAATAGAAAACGTGAAAGTAAATTTGACAGTGGTCCCCGGTAAGTACACATTTCTACCATGGTGTGCGCTACGATCGCCTAGCTTATCCCCACCACCTACTTCGCACATAGCCAATAGTAGAGAAAAAATAATTCGACCCGATCTTTTTTTACGTAGGCACGTTGTTATTTAAGTTCGTCTATTGTTACTCGAAGAGAGTTTACTTAGTTCATTTAATAAACATAAAAACATACATTTCGTTTCATTTTGTAGCATAAAATTCAAAGCAAAATTATCGTAACTTAACAACTTTCAGTCAATACTAAAACAAAAATCTTGTATCGTACGAATAACTGTAAATTTTATAAAAAATTTTTGAGTGAGTTATTCGAATATTTGTGAAATTAATGACTGGCTATCAAAGTATCTCATGAAACTAACAAGTACTTTATTGATCAATCGCAATAATTTACAGAATGTTTATTGTTCCTCCTAGAAACTTGACGATTTTCAGATACGAGTTTTTTTTAAAGTAGTGACGATATGGATAAAACAAAAAACGTAACTAAGAACTAAAACTAATCTATGTATTTAAGTATATATCTATTGAATATATCGTCGTCTAGTACCCATAACACAAACCCCTTATTGAGCTTACTACACAGCTAGCTAGCTTACTACAGTATTGAAGAAATATTTGCACAAGATTAAAAAACTAGTCTTTAGTAAATATCGGTTTAAATTATGTGCCTGATCCTAGTTATAGTATTTATTTCTATTATATTAAGTGTATGTACAAATGTCAAAGACAATCATTGCATTGTTCATGAATAAATGTTGAATTGACTTGAATTTAATTTAATTGAATTGAATACTATGGGACTAGTTCGATTTGTTGTCCTACAATATTTATTTATTTATTTATAATTAGGTGTAAGGTATTCGGAGGTCTGTTTAATACTTTATGTAGAGGTGAATAAATAAATAAGCATTGTAATTCTCTGGTCACTTTACCTAAGCGGGCATCCAGAGCGGTCGATCGGACATTTGCTACTTGGATTCCAAACTCAATTCCGTATAATTGTTTATACTTTACTGAACAGCAAGAGCGTATTTTCAGACATTTTTATTGGCAAGGGGCTAATTTGGACTAGTTACTTTTCCAACTAAGGCGCTCGATTATTTCAAATTAAATATAAAAGTGAAAATAAAAATATTCGATTTGATTATATGGTTAATTGACGCATTCGTGATTAGTATAGGGACGTTAATTGAATTGTGTATTTATCATAAGTCTATAGGAGCAGTATAAAACCAGTCATATTTGCCGGACACTTATTAGTTGAATTTTGCCTGGAGTTGCAGGCAAAATTAAATTTAATATAGGCTGCGGTGGCCGCTTACCATCAGGCGGGCAGACGCTTGTTTGCTACAGACGTGGTATGAAAAAATAACATGATTTTGGAAACGGAACGGAATTGAAATGACTTTTGCTGGCACCGTTTTCTATTCTATTCTTTATCAACTTTTATTTGCAGAAAGCAAACGCAATATTACATAACAAAAAAAAGTGTGTAACTAGGATGACGGGTTAGTTTTCACATTTCAGTGCTGGCCTAAAAATATCCAAACTTTTTGAAACAAAACTTAAAACAAATGATTTGTTTACGTTATAGCAAAGTTTGTAGCAGCATACAATGATCAAATCCTTCAACCATCACTTCAGTGCGTTTTTTAATCTCTGAACCATTTTAGGGTTCCGTAGTCAACTAGGGACCCTTATTGTTTCGCCATGACCGTCTATCTGTCTGTCTGCCTGTCTCTCTCTCTGCCCGTCTGTCTGTCCGAGGCTTTGCTCTGTAATTGTTAGTGCTAGAAATCTGCAATTTAGTATGGATATATAAATCAACAAAATTAAAAAAGGCCGTAAAATAAAAATAAATTAAGGGTACCTACTACACGTAAAGTGGGAATGTTTTTTTTTTAGCTTCAGCCCTATGGTGTGGGATGTTGTTGGATAGGTCTTTCATAATGTATAGACGTCTTCATCAAACAATTTTTGATAATGTGAATATTTTCGGAAATAAGCACTCCAAAAGAATAAAAAATGTGTCCCCCCCCCCTCTATTTTTTGAACTATGAGTCCAAAATATATGAAAAATAACATAAAACTAAAGCTTAATAAAAATTTTAAACGAAAACTATAGCGGACATGATCAGGTAAGCAGTATTTGAGTTATCGTAAAAAGTCTTCCCTTCTTAGTAAAAGACGTATAAAACGCTGCGAAAGTATTTCCCTTTCGCTTGTTATTGATTTTTTTAAAGTAAGTTCATTGGGCAACTACGGAACCCTACATAGAGCATGGCACCACATATATATAAAAATTGGTGAACATTTCTTGTATCAGAATTGATTTTTATCTTCCAGAGATCATAACAGTACCTAAAGTTACAGAGTATGCATTTTTATCATATATTTCTCATTCAGAACCGTGAGTATGTAAACATCGTTTTAGATTCAGTGCTGACTCACATATTCCGATTATTAAACTAGATTGAATGTGTCTGAGAAAATTTTAACTTTTGGTAATCAAAGTCGATTTCGACAATAGACAAGTGTACCGAGGCAACCCTACTGGTATGCCGTTGCCAATATTCCCTTTGCCAGCAACATTGCCACTCGCAATATTGCCCGTGTTGCCGGTACATTAATAATAGATGTGTTATTTTCTTGGTTCTAATCGCAAAATACTGATAGAAAAAGTGAATACGCGTAATAATGTACAGATTGCGAACGTGTTGTCAGGCTTGGTGACGAAAATAACGAGTTTTCGAAAAATATGGATCGAGAGCGGAATTGACTTGCAGAATCAAAGTTGCCGGCGTCGTATCCAGAGTCTATGTATATACGGAATAGGACATCACGTAATACCATGGTCTAAACAATCTTCGCTCAACTACGACATGTGTGGAAGTCACGCAAATTAATAAAGCTTCGAGTTAAGAATAAGAAATTCGGGTCATCATTCTCATGTTTGGCTTTCCATGGGCAGAGTAAATGCATAATGTTTATCATTACAGCGACGTTAGTCTCGTACTGTAGTTACCTCTTTTATATCCACAATCTCTGAAATACAAAAGGCAAGTCAAGACATAGATATAAAAATGAAAGTGACTCAGAATACGACGCAAGACTGTTATGTTTGGGCACATGTGCGTCGCGGCCATTCTCCATTTTTCCTTAGAAACCTTCTGCTGGACATTACGGGTTCCTAATCTGTAATAATATTTTGTATTGTTATCAACATGTACTACGTTGCCATTTTCTTTGACGTTTGATTACTTAAGAAATTATTCCATTAATTGTATTGCCCATTTGATTGTTCCATTTCTATTGTATGTTCCATTTCACATTTGTTATGTTTGTTTTTATTGTGTCATTTGTTTGTTTATCTTCAAAGAGCTGTGCAAAATTTGACAACATATCAGACAAGCAGGGGAAATAGTTGATTGTTAAGCAAGGATTGAAAGCCACCCGTTTGTGACGACATATTTTGGCGCTCGAACGAAGCTCGAAAGGGAGAGCTCCAATAGTTCTGAAATGGGTGGTTTCACCCGAGTTAAGCACTCTGCGTTTTGTTAACAGGTCGAATACAAGGTAACTAAAAAAATGCCAAATATGCGAAAACATTGTCTTCATGACCAATAGTCATGTTCTGTCGAATTAATTTAATAATCTTTTGTGTATGGACCATTTTGGCGGGAAATAATGACTATGTAAGGAGCATAACTTACCTTGAATTATATCCTGCTCCTCCTGCTTTCCGCTTTTCTTCCAACTTTTCATTTGTCTTCGTCATCTTTCTACTACTGTTTTGTAATTTTTTCGTTTTGGCATTCTACTACAGACAAAATTTTACGACTAAGGCTGGGTTGCACCGACTTACGATCACAGACCGATCAATGTTAAATATGGCGCCGGCAGCTGTCATCCCATAGAAACTTGTCAAACTTTCCATACATTCAGTTTTTTACGAACACAGCTTACGATTACAGACGGTTCGGTGCAACCCAACCTAAGGCAGGGTTGCACCGACTTACGATCACAGACTGATCAACGTTAAATATGGCGCCAGCCACTGCCATCCCATAGAAACTTGTCAAACTTTGTTCAACCCAGCCTAATATTGAACTATGAGAAATACTTTGAAAAAAATTACGTACTAATACAAACGCCGCGCGCGTACGGAATAAGCTCAGTAACAACGGCAGGTTCTAAGTCAGCTAGCGTTTACGTGGGAAAAGTATTCTGTGTTCCCTCCATCAGCGCTAAATACTAAAGCGGGTAGGCTCACAAGTTGCTGGACACAACTACATTAGTCACATAAGATCACCTTAAACCTATGAGACGAAAAAAATGTGAGATAGAATCCTTATTCAGGTTTTATCATGCTGTTTGTGACATTGAATAGATCCCTGAGAGCTATAATTCAATCCTGCATATAGCGATATTGCTTTGTAATGTACTCCGAGCATTTGTTTTAACACGAGCCTCTGTGCGCGTGGAAAAAAATGTGAGATAGAATCCTTATTCAGGTTTTATCATGCTGTTTGTGACATTGAATAGATCCCTGAGAGCTATAATTCAATCCTGCATATAGTGATATTGCTTTGTAATGTACTCCGAGCATTTGTTTTAACACGAGCCTCTGTGCGCGTGGAAGCGAACGCGAACACGTCGTGTCTTACCATATTTTATTTAGGTGAAAAACTATCGAATCGATTTTATTGACTATTAGGTAATAGGTATTATTAGATTTCACACATCAGTTTGCAATCGAGCGGTTTAGCTGTAAGCATAAACCCAGCCGCTTTAGTTGCATCCCCCCCGGGTACTTCAAGCGGAAACAATAACGGGCCGATAGCAATCGTTATTGAGGCTACGGCGCACATATGAAGCCGTGGTGGAAAATATCATTCGGGATCGTTGTAGATAATCTAGGCATTTATTGGTTCAGTTCGGCGGCATCGCTCAGTTGAGAAATCATTTGTGTCTGAATGTACTGTATTACGTCAGGAAAATTATTATAAAAGTGTTTAAGAATACAGATATAAGTAGATGGTAGTGACAATAGTGACGGAATTTATTAAAAAGTACTTGACGGACCGAGCTTGCGCTTTAAGTAATAATCCGGGGACAAGATTTTTCCCGGAAATTAGAGTTTCCGATATCGACGTTCGTAACCGAAAGTCCTTCTATTGTAAATTATATCTAAATCTATTCGAAAAATTTACGATCGCAACACAATGTTGCTTATTTCATAGTAGTAATCTTTTCTTCAATTTCTTTTCATTTCCGTAATTAACAAGTTTTAGTCGGGAATTTCATAGAAATAAGTTTTTCTTGACCACTGGTAGTTTTGCATTTTCATTAACTGCTGTCTAACAAGCCGTAAAAACGAAAGGTTTTGGAAACACTTTTTCAGCTTTTAAAAGAGCATTCAATACCTAATTCTCATGTTGTTTCCTAACGTTGTCATCGGTAATACAATAATTACCAGAGAAACAATTTTCTGAAACAACGGTAACCACTTAACGAATTTAAGCGAAATTGGTTTTGTAACTTGCAATTTGGTCTAATGCCAAATGACATGGCACGATTGAAAACTATTTCCTCTTGGGTCCACAGAGAAAAGACTTTCTTATTTACTCTAAAGAGCTTTGCGATCAAATTGTTTTATTGGCACCGTACAATTTTCTGAGAGCAGAAGAATATTTTGTTGTCGACTTTAAGAAAGAAAACAAGTTAATTTGATAAAAATAGGTACTAAGGAGATTCGGAGGAAGAGACAATTGATTTAACTAACAAATGAAATTTTATTTTTTCTCAAGTTACAGTGCAAATTTTATGATGTTAAGCTAATTTTCAAAATTAAAACACGATCACAACGAAACAAGACAACAGAACGGAGATCAAAGTATAGTCGAAAAGATGTGCTTTTGAGACTTAAATATGGACTCACTAACCGTGTAATTGCATTACGAGATGTGATAAAAGGAAAATTACGACAAAGACCATGCGGTTTTATTGGCGAATAAATAAATATTAGCAAAATTACCAAATGTTGATTGGAACTGCGAAAAAGAAATATTTTTTGCAACATTGTTAATTAAAATAATTGTAACTTCGGATTTTGGTTACAAATATTAGATAAATGTGTAATAAGTCCTATATGACATATTTATGTAGGTCGTAGATCCAAAATAAAGCACTTTGTGTAACTGTACTTATCCAATGGATTATGTGCAGTCGCTATCAAATGTACTTATTAGGGATCTAGTCTTATTCAGGGTGTTAAAAATATCTAAACATACATTTTAACGCCCTCTTAATATATTTGTTGAGATATTTGTGAGCACCTTGTTCAGTCGGATATATTTTATATTGACTGCACGTGTACAATACATTACTATTGGTAATTATACTCTCGAGAATCGTCTCGCCCTTCTCCGATATAATCAGTGCCTTCAAGTAGGCTACCTATCGTAGCTGTGCTATTATTTAGTCTGTCAGGTACTTTATTCAAAGTGACCATTTCGATGGGATAAGGGGGCGCCTGGGGTCGACATAAATTCCGTTCTGGCATTATTGCGGTGTCCTCGGTTTGACGAAGGTAGGCTCGGAATTGTTGAGGATATCTCAAAGCAGATCGGGCTCCTAAAATTGTCCTACCGCCTATTGTTTCTTCCAGATACGCAGGACGCTAAGTGGTAATGATATTTCCATGTTTTTTTTACAATATTACACTCGTGTAACCTCAGCATGACACCCAATGCGTAACGTTTCAAATGAACGTAGGGCAAAGCACCTCTTTCTAGTCCTTTAAAAAAATCATTTACAGTACATATGGTGCTATTTTGCGCACGTGCGCGGTAATCAGCAGATTACGTGCATATGTCGAAACTTTAAAGAGCCATATATACTGTAAAACGTTGTACGATATACGTGCGAACAGGTAATTCGCAACTTGTGTCGATTTAAAAAACTCCCTTCGGTCGTGTTTCAATTTATTGTATCGTACTTGTATCGTAATGTACTATTACAAACGAATAGATGCATATACGGTGTACGTAACGTTACACAATCGACCATGCAGGATTCACTATTGGGATTGTAGATTTGGCATGTCATGAGTTTAAAAAGTGGCTAGGTAGGAAATGTACATATTTCTGATGACGACTATAAGAAACTATTACTCCCGATAAATGGACAGCTCACAGGTTGCATGTATTATTAATGAGTGAATTGCGAATCATGTCATGTAACAAGCACAGAGTGTGTTCGGCGACCTGCTGGGTAATCACGTAACTTTTCGAATGAACGATAGTAAAAACTCGCACGAAGCGTTTCGCTTCCTCTTTTATTGTGAGAACAGCCAAGCTGTGGTACTAACTCCTTGCCGGAATCCTTGTTCCCTGAAAACTACAACCTAACGGTCTTCAAGACGAGAGTGAACCGGTTTTTACTAGGTAAGCGCACTCCATTCTAGACCACAATATCGCTTACCATCAGGCATCAGGTGATTTGTCATGTGTCAAGCGCAAACCTATCCGGAGTAAAAAAAAACTCTCATTTTACTATGGAAAATTTCATTCAAAATAAATAAATACTAAACATTTTTCTACACAAATATTTTTGCTCACCACATAAACAAATGCCCTTACCGGAATTCGAACCCGGGACCTCCAGCTCCGTAGGCAGTGTCACTACCAACTAGGCTAAACAGGCCGACAGATTCAATACAGCTGGAGACATGTGACCCTCACTCTCGACACAGCGCGTCCCCAGCGGTCCTATAGTGATTGGCATTTTAGCACTTATCGTCGTGGAAAAGACATTCGTCACCTTCTAACAAATATGGGAGTGCGTGAGTAACGGGCGTCTTATGCACGACATGGCAACCATCATACACTCGCTGGTAAAAAAAGAGTCGGCAACGCACTTGTGATTCTTCTGGAGTCGCAAGTGTCCAAAAGCTACGCTGTCTGCTTGGCATCAGGCAGACCGTAAGCTTGTTTGCCACCGCAGTTGTATAAAATAACCGGCCAAGTGCGACTCGGACTCGCGCACGAAGTGTTCCGTGTTAGTATCTATATAACATTAGACACTTTATTATATCCTTTTATAATTTAATTTGAATAATAATATTTTTATCAGTAATAAGAACGTTAAGTAATATCAAGTAGAAGTTTGGTCAATTGCGAGTTTTTCCGTACATTTTGAGAACCAGGGTCTGATAACGAGCAACTTTTTAAAAGTTTTTTTTTTATGGGAGCTCCCTTAAACATTTATTTTATTATGTTTCTAGTATTTGTTGTTATAGCGGCACCAAAAATACATTATCTGTGAAAATCTCAACTGTCTAACTATCACGGTTCATAGGATACAGCCTGGTGACTGACGGACAGACAGCAGCCAGACAGACAGACGGACGGACAGCAGAGTCTTAGTAAAAGGGTCCCGTTTTACCCTTTGGGTAAGGAACCCTAAAAAGATCTACCTTACGCACGCTCCGAAACATTGCATAATTTCCCCGCTGCAAGTAAGTAGATAACGAAGCGTGACAAATTTATGCCAGGTTGTGCTACTATAAATATAATGACAAAAGTTTTTAATTTGCCGTTTTCTATACGTGCAAAGTTTTTATGACTTATTTGGACATAAAAGCGCGCTTCCTCAATGGCAAGGGGTTGTTTATTACCAACTGAAAATTTAATTTCGTTAATGGATTTCGGTATGTAACTTAGTTTTACACATACAGTTTTTTATAGGTAAAAAACTTAAGTAAAGGACCTGGGGGGCAATTCTCGGTCCGAGCGAGATGCATATCGATCGTGACATTATATGGAATGGTAGTAGAGTCACTTGTATGAAATCTCGAATAGAGATCATCTCAAAAGAACCCGAGAATTGGCCCCCTGTAGTATGTAGTTGCAGCGTGTTCGAATAGACATTACATGTTTAAAATGTGTAACACAAACAAAACAAATCTCTATTCGAATACGTCACAACTACTCGTACATACAATAGGTCCTTTACTTAAGTTTTTTACCTATACAACTTGTTACGTTACATTATGTCTCATTCCAAATCGATGCATTTTGCATTTATATTTCAATGACTCAAAATAAATGCAATAAATAGGACTGCGTAAACTATTCACGTAGGTTAAGTTAACCCAAGTTTCAGTTAAGTGCTGCGTCAATAGCCGAATAGGCAAAACAAATAGACATAACGTTACCAAATATTTCCTTTACCTCAGAGCCAATTAACATTTATTAGGTCGAAATCCCTAAACACAGTTGGCTATTGATTTAATGAGGACTTGACGCGGGTAGTTGGCAATAATACTTACTGTCCAAGAGCTATTTTCTTTGAATTTAATTAAACAGGTGACTTTCTGTATTAAGGCTAGTGCCAATACGACCGTTGAATTTTAAGGATTTTCATGGCAGAGTTGAGTTAAAACATCCTAATAACTAGTAGGTCTGTGACCTGTAGATTTCGCGTTTTTTTATTTATTTCAACGGTAACAAATATGTTACCTATACACAGAACTTTCGAAAATACTTGGAAAACCTCAAACTTCAACTTAGGTCTTCCTGATTTGTTGATGCGGAGCCGGTACGATATGAGAAAACAGTCAGCTGTCAGTGTCAACCGATACTGATGCAGTACTGCCCCACTTGTGCGCATGGTATTACTACTGCACAAACGTAATACTGACAGTATTTCGTCAAGTGATGAAATCTCACATTAGTAAACTCATGTCAAAGAGAAAAATACCTATAACATATCGCTCTGCCCCGCACAGTCAAGTAATCGCCTTAGACTTTATGCTATTTATATTAAAAATGTTTTGATATATAAAGATTAAAACAAAACTGGATTTTGAACACAGAAAAATGTGACGTTGTTAGTCATATTTCCCTTCAAATTTCATACTAAAAGAGTACCGTTGACGTTTCGTAAAAAGTTGCTGATTTGACTTTTAGTAAAATAGCTTTTTGTCAATCCCACTATCAGATTTAAAGCTGCTGGCATCATACTGATAGGCATAGGCAAGCGTTGTTGTTATTTGCCGGAAAATTTCTATCGTTCCCCGCAACGGCACATAGTTGGGACATTTAAGATAAATGTAGATCTCCGTAAAGCATTCGTGCATCTAACTAATAATGTTACAAACGAGGCGATGTGACAAATATCATACAGAACTGGTATTCTATCCGTAATGTTTTCACTGCAGACATTTCCCGACTTTCATGTTTTTGTCGTTCAAATTCAGAAACACATAAATAAAAGTAGGGATTATTCCTGTCCCTTAAATAATCGCAGATGGAATATCGACCCGCAGTTCGCGTTATAATAAATGACTATTTTCATCGCCGCCAGATGATAGTTTTCGTATCGCTTCTCCTCGAAGGTGGAGAGCCTCCATTAGACCCGTGTAGCCGGCGTTAAAGCGATTTACGACTCTTTAACATTTAATGTCTTTGTTAGTTTTAAGGAAATGGTAATGTACCTACCTACCTAGTCTTGCATTGACTAGGAGATTTTATGTACTTAGGTAGATCAGTTTCTGTTTTACACAAGATCGTTTTCAATAATGTAAATGAAGAAATGGCCTCAGTTAATTAACTGTACTCGTATATACCTTACGCTACGGCTGTTACGCGTACGTTGTACGTTAACTGCTGCATCCAAAAAATCTTGTACCTACCAGAACCACATTAAGAGTTTCCTTTAATGTCTGACATAAAACTAAATTTCAAACAGTGCTACTTCTAGCATTATAGGTTTGAGGATGAAGAAAATATGATATTCCAATGATAATTTCCCATGGATGGAAATAAAGGTGATGATGCAATATCGTAGACACCACCCGAACAAAAGACTGATTAGAAGTTTCCTTACCTGCACTAAACACGGGCGATCTTAGATGAGGACGATAAAAAACTCATGAAATTGAATACCTGTTTAGCAGCAGTCTCGTCGGATAAATAGCTGTGAGAAAATCTATGCAGGAGCACGGAAAATAGTGTAGGTAAAGAGTGTAATCTCAAGATCCTCTCCAGACGTACCTTGTTTAACGCGCCGCACAATGGTTCCTGGAATTGAAAATATAAGACATTGCTTATTTCTCTCAAAATAGGATTCGATATAAAATAGTTTTTTTTTATATAGGCACTACGACGGTGGAAAGAAAGCATGTGGCCTACCTGATGCTAAATATACACCGTACCTAACCTATGGAATTTCCAAAATCACAAAAGCGCTTACAACCAGCAACTAATTTGAGAATTCGTTAATAAACAGTCTATGGCATAAATAAGTAAACATTTTTGGACCGCATTTTAATATAAGATATAAATATGGATACATATTGGTGCCCTTGACCGTACTATGTATGTAATTAACAAAAAAATTGTTTTGTGTTACAAAACGAAAATGAGGGATTTTTTCCAAAACAAAGAATGACATCGATAAAATTTTATGTTAAATTATCTAAGAACAAGAGTAATGCAGTCTAGAAATATTTTTCAAAAGAGGCTTCGATTCTGGCTATAAGTATCAAGCCGGCTTAGAGCATATATAACTGGAGTAGCCATCAGCGCATCTTACCAAACAAAATATTATGCCATTTTTTGCGGGGAGCGAGGTAACACACATATAAATAAACTACGCACACTTATAATATAAGTATATTGTTCCATTACTACGCACCAACACTAAAACAATCAACTCACACTCATTCAAAATACTAAAGTTGAGCAATAAAAGTCGACCTTATTCTCGTTAACGTTTGATCCATTATTGGGTTACTATCAGATGACCAAATTGACCAAAGTCGATAAGGGCCATATTTCAAAGAAATTCTCATAAACAGTAGTCCTTATTTCTTTAAATACGGTGACGTCAAAGTGACGTTTGACTCCATCTTGATAGCTAGCCCTAATGGTCAAGCACGATTGTTTTGAAATTGATTTTGTAATCGATGCTGGATTTACAATTTGAAATAAAACTTGAATTGCGCATAAAATTATAAATAAAGCAAAAATATGCTTACAGTATGTGAAATTATCATCAACCTTTTTGTAAATTTCATAAAGTACAACGTTTTATTACCCTAACCAGCAGATAAAGGTATTTTCACGGAGCTCTTCACACGCCGAAAACGATTTCGAGACTGACTTATAATCGATTAATGAAGTAGTTTTTAATATTTTTTGCACATTGTGCCTATTTTTTGGCAGAGGGGTAAGTACGCGTACACTAATGGCTACTCCAGTTATGTTATGCTCTAAGCAAGCGGGTGAACGATAAATGTTCCAGAGTCCAATTTCTTTGCATATTTGATTTGTATTTACGTTTCTCTTTTGACGAATTCTATCAAACGCAAGTTTTTCCAGCATGATATTAAATGTCCTACTTTTCCCATGCGCGACCACAGTGCGCTGCTTTATCTCGGCTATACGTGAACGTTTCCTTTTACACTGTTTCAATATGAGGTGCAGCGTAACAATATAACGGTGTCTCTAATCAGAAACTGTATCTTGTAATTTATGCAATTTTGTAGCTATATAAAAAAACGGCCAAGTGCGAGTCGGACTCGCGCACGAAGGGTTCCGTACTATTATCTATACAGCATTAGACACTTTATTATATTTTTTTTAAGAATTATAATATTTATTTATCAGTAATAAGAACGTTAAATAATATCAAGTAGAATTTTGGTCAAGTACGAGTCGGATTTTAGTTTTCCCATACATTTTACGTCCCAGCGCCTGATGAACACAACGAGCAACTTTTTAAAAGTGTTTTTGTATGGGAGCTCCCTTAAATATTATTTTTATTTTATTTTTAGTATTTGTTGTCATAGCGGCAAAAGAAATACATCATCTGTGAAAATTTCAACTGCCTGGCTATCACGGTTCATGAGATACAGCATGGTGACAGACGGACAGATAGACGGATGGACAGCGGAGTCTTAGTAATAGGATCCCGTTTTAACCTTTGGGTACGGAACCCTAAATAGTTATTTGTTATACAAGGGTGCAAAGTTGTATTTTACCCACGAGTGTGGAATTGAAACACGAGCTAGCGAATGGATTCTATAGTTGAACCACGAGCGAAGCGAGTGGTTCTAAAATAGAATCCTGAGCGTAGCGAGTGTTTTAACACACGAGAAGTAAAATACAACTTTGCACCCGTATGTAACACAAAACTTTTCTCCTCACTATAGCGAGGAAAGTGCAACATGCAAAAAAACACAGTTCCACGGGCATGATTTTCATTACTGGAATCACTGATATTTTTACGATATTATAACAAAAAACTCTAGAAGTTGTGTATAATATTTACGTGAGTCGGAGTCGGTGACAATGACAAGTTGTGTATATTTTAGTTGACATTGACAATGATGACATTTCTGACGTTCTGCGTTTTGAAATTGCATCGACTCAACTTGTGCGCTTACAATTATACTCAATATCATTATAAAAAAAATGTTAGTTATAGAATTTTAAGGTTTACGACTTAAATCATTAAATAAAGCTAAATTTGGTATTTTTTATAAAATTCTCAAATCATTTATTTAATGATAATTGATATCAAACGAACCATTATTAGGAGCGTTTTACGTTTTGTTATCTGTCAAAAGCTACTCAAACACGCTCCAAGGTCAAATTACTTTCCCCACTTGTGGATAAAATGCGTTTTTACCCGCTTGTTTCAAAGGATAAAAGACGGCTTTCCGAGCTAGTGAGGGGAAAAAGATTTTATTTGGGATTTTTTTTCATAAACAGGTACTTAAGTGTATATTGGTCAAGTTTATTCTTTTCGACTAGTCGGGGAGACAACAGTCACGGAGTTTCTGAAAAAAATGTTACAATATATGGACGTTTAATATACCTATTAAGAGATAAATCCAAAAAGGCGAACGATTGTAACATTCAATAACAAAAGATTTTTAAATAGTCTTCGAAGAGGAGTTACCATATGGCAACAAACAAAGAGAGAAAGCCCAAATGGTTGTTTAAATTGTCAATAAAGATTGCAATTGTGGTAAAATGGCGTTGCTATGCTGTAAATAAAACAGATAAATTAAATTTCTCAATCCAAAGGTCCACGGTATTCAATTCCGAGCTGCGGAAAATCGCTTTTATGCGTCAATAATAATTGTAAAAGCAATTTCGGCTTAAAATCGTCCCATCAATAATGACTCTAATTAAGTTATTGCCTTTTCCCGCATCTGTCGCGTCGAGAGTTCCCTTTAATAGGTACAAAGGCTATCTACGTCACTTGACTAAATTACTTGGTTGTTTTTTGTCGGTTTTCCTTGAGGCTAGTTCCTTAGTGCCCTTTATGCTGCTGCTCGCCGCGCCTTGTTGGCGCTTCAACGAAATACCCCTATTTCATTTTATTTATAGATAGATTTAGAACTATGGGTATTGTCAGAACAAGATAAACCATGAATTTAGTTTGATTTGTGTTGTCGGACGTGGACGTGGAGGATGTGTGTATGTGTACGTGTACAATTCAACTTGCAACCCTAAAAAATACTTTGCATATATTAGTACTTTGTGACGGGTAGTATGGTTTATAATAATATACTTTGTTCTGAATTACTTTGTTTTTTATCATTTTAACTCGGGTTAATCCGGGATATTTAACAAGATTTATCAGTGACATTATTGTATTCTTATTCTAACGTAGTTGTTATATCAAATGGAAATATTTATTAGTTAATTACCCAGTCTATGTGAGAGGCATAAATGATAAGATTAGAACACTGTTAAAAGTATTCTGCCAAACTATGTTAGTTCCATGTGTGTTCATATTATGATGCTAGTTTGTGTTACGATTTTTTTTCTATAATTATTTTAAATTATATCAAGTACCAAGAAAGTGCAACGCAAAGGTCTACATTTTTCATTTCCCTGATAACGGAGCATAAGTATTATCTCTGAACAGATTGGCGGTCCTTCATATTCCAGGCACGCCTCTGGCCACAGGTAATAGAATTCTCTCCACTTTCTTTCTTCCTGGCTGAACATTAATCAGTCCTGTGCTTACTGACCTTCGTTATAGAATTACGTCATTCATCTAAAAAAAACCGCACTGTAGGGTCGAGTAATTATACGTTAAGTAGTAGTAGTAGTTAATAACTAAGAATAAAAAGATTTGAGTGAGTGTCTAGTACTTAAACGCAAATATAAAATTTCAAATAAAAAACAAATCGTTCTCATGTCGTTTGCAGTTCTCAGCATCTTTTCGCCGCTATTTAAATAATTATTTTTTAGGGTTCCGTATTCGAAGAATCCAAACGGAGCCCTGTTGCTGTCGCTCGCGTGTCCGTGCGCAGTCATGTAAAGTCGTCGTAAGACACATATTTTGTCCCGAATAACTATTTAACTCCACATTGACCTACGAACTTGAAATTTGATGACAATGTTAATTATTACG
Organism: Notocelia uddmanniana; assembly: GCA_905163555.1. NCBI lineage: Eukaryota > Metazoa > Arthropoda > Insecta > Lepidoptera > Tortricidae > Notocelia > Notocelia uddmanniana. Next base: position 11,554,743 of record LR991059.1, on the reverse strand, counting down.
TATATTTTACCAACAAAATACCAATATATTGATAAAGCGCATTTGTTTTTTTAGCTGTACGGAACCCTCGGTGCGCGAGTCCAACTCGCAATTGGCCGGTTTTATGATATACTTAGGGTTATGATATAGTTTATGATATGGTTATACCTTGTTTCGCAGACAGAAGTTTTATAGAATGTATTTTTCCCATAATTTTCATTTCATAGAAAGCTTTTTTTTACAAAAGGTCGTAGTTCAAACCTAACGTAACCTACTTTTTTGGTAGACCTAAATGAGTTTTACACAATGACCTAAAAAGTCTACCTAAAAACTTTCTTAAAAAAGTTGTCTATGAAATGAAAATTCTGCGAATCAATACATTCTATGAAACATTTGTCTGCGAAAGAAGGTGCCACGTATACTTAGGTATCAGCCGTTAACATTATACTATTCAATTGTATAGCACTCTGTCAACATCATAACTACCTGAGTATCATAACTGTGATGTTGATAGTACTAGTTGACTGTCTATGGCTGAGATACGCGTTATACTCGTGATCGGGTGCTGTTTGTGGAGTCCGGTCTGTTCATGCTTGCAAGGGCATAGTAAATACCTTAATACTAGTGTTATTTTATTGTATGTAGATTGACGAGAGACATAATCCTGTTCTGGATTAGTTTTATTGTTATTGACGCTTAGAGACCTTATACATCTCTAACAGTATTAAGTTTACTTATTTTAATTTTAGCGCTTAGAGATCTTTTACATCTCTAAGGACTTTTAAGTAATTGTTATTAATCGTATTTGGACACTCAGAGACCTAATACATCTCTGAGATATTAAATTAATTGTATATACTTTTTGTTTATTCGGAGAGATCGTATTCAATACGTCCTTAATATTTTTAAATTTATTTTCATTGAATTGTTAATCAGTATATTTTTTTAATCATTATTATTAAGTATTATTGTCAGTTTTTTTAAATTGTATAAATTCACGCTTTGACATGTAAAAGTGCCCTTGTGGCCCAAATGCGCTTTATCAATATATTGGTATTTTGTTGGTAAAATATACGTAATAATTAACATTGTCATCAAATTTCAAGTTCGTAGGTCAATGTGGAGTTAAATAGTTATTCGGGACAAAATATGTGTCTTACGACGACTTTACATGACTGCGCACGGACACGCGAGCGACAGCAACAGGGCTCCGTTTGGATTCTTCGAATACGGAACCCTAAAAAATAATTATTTAAATAGCGGCGAAAAGATGCTGAGAACTGCAAACGACATGAGAACGATTTGTTTTTTATTTGAAATTTTATATTTGCGTTTAAGTACTAGACACTCACTCAAATCTTTTTATTCTTAGTTATTAACTACTACTACTACTTAACGTATAATTACTCGACCCTACAGTGCGGTTTTTTTTAGATGAATGACGTAATTCTATAACGAAGGTCAGTAAGCACAGGACTGATTAATGTTCAGCCAGGAAGAAAGAAAGTGGAGAGAATTCTATTACCTGTGGCCAGAGGCGTGCCTGGAATATGAAGGACCGCCAATCTGTTCAGAGATAATACTTATGCTCCGTTATCAGGGAAATGAAAAATGTAGACCTTTGCGTTGCACTTTCTTGGTACTTGATATAATTTAAAATAATTATAGAAAAAAAATCGTAACACAAACTAGCATATTTGCAGAATAAATATTTGATTTTGATTTTGATTTACGTTCTTTGTAATATACAGGAGGAGAAATACTTCTTCTCAAAAATGATCGTAGAAAGTGAACGTACGGCCACTTCCTGACTTGGCGAGGCGGGTGCGATTTGGGATAGGCATTTTGTTTTTTGACGTGAGTTTACTGATGTGAGATTTCCTCACTTGACAAAATACTGTCAGTAGTCAGTAGTGTCAGTATTACGTTTGGGCAGTAGTATGGTACGATATGAGAAAACTGTCAGCTGTCAGTGTCAACCGATACGAATGCAGTACTGCCCCACTCTGCGCATGGTATTACTACTGCGCAAACGTAATACTGACAGTATTTCTTCAAGTAAGGAAATCTGACATCTGTGTGTATGTGTGTTTGCTAACGGCAAAGAACAAAATACTGAAAATACCTACCACTGTATATCGATACCGCCCCGCCAAGTCAAGAAGTCGCCTGCACTTTCTCTACGCGCTTGAAAATGTTACATACTTATAATAATTAGATCATTTGTCATCAAGTCTCAAAGACTTTTCTGTCAAAGTTTTTAAAATTTAAAACAACCACGAAATAATTAAAAAGATGTCATAAGTCATACAGTTAAATCAAATGGACTACATAGTTCTTTATTCCGTTGGAACTGCGACTTTTGTGCTAGTGTCTTAAACAGCTTGCCGTTTTTGGAGGAAATATGCGTTTTTAATTCGTTTTAAAAAAAATTACATGATAATAAAATTTAATTTCAAAAATACTATGTTTTCCTCGATTTTGAAAAGCTCTATTAGGCAATTGCAGGCTTCGTGTTCGACTTACTTTGATGGAAGATCATCGGGTCAAAAATTACACTTATAATATATATAAGTGAATCCACATTATATACTATTAGTTAGCATACAAAGCATCTTAATCTGTTCAGTCGTTTTCGCGTGATTCAGTGACAAACATCCAAAGATCTAAACTTTCGCAATTATCATAATAAGTAGTGGGATTATGGAATGCACATGAAGTGAACGGCAAAAGTAACATTGTAATTGCATGTTTTGAAGAGACCGTGGTGGCTGGCGCGCACACTGGGCAGGGCCGCGGCTTAGCGCTTGCGTTTACTTTTTTTTCAGTTTCTATCTTAAGATTTCACAAATTTTGAATGAGGATGTTTTTCCTTTGTCATCAAGTATATGCTTACCAATTTTCATACCTGTAACTCATGGATTATAGGAGTTCCCATACAAAATAGAACCCCTCTTTTACCCCCTTTTAACCCAAATCTGCACAATTTTTATAGCCTTAAACCTGACCGGGTATTTATTCAACAGATTAGTAAAGTTTTCATCAAAATCCGTTCAGCCGTTTTCACGTGATGCGCGTTCATATAAACAGACAAACAGATAAACAGACTATCAGACAAAAATTCTAAAAACTGTTGGAACGTGTTCTGTTAACGATTCTAAGTATCCCCAGCCAACTTTTTTTCGAATATCTTCCATGTACAGACTTTCGACCCTCTTCAGCTTTATTGTATGTATAAGATATTTTATGTCAGGAAAAACGAGAAATTAAGAACCTACTTGAAATTGCAAACGCACCCTAAATACCGCCACAGAAAAGAACGTTACGAAATACGAATATAATAAAATAAAGGCATACAAAAAATGATATCAGACATCACGTGCTTTTCCTGATTAAAATAGTCATCATAAAAAAGCAAAATGTGAAAAATTTAATAAGCCAACAAATAAAAGGAAGCATCTACTGGTTGCGTACATCTCTCACAATGAAGACTAAAGAAGCATATTGAGACCCCCAAAAGACTTTAGGTACCTATACTGACATTAGGTAAAACAATTGTAGGTTTTTCCATGTGTACTCCTATTATATACTACTACGTCGTTGTACTAACCAAAGGCGTAAGTATTTTCACATGTTTACGTGCGCGAGTATTGAAAACTAAACATATTCATAGGATTTAATTAACGTGATAAAATGAATGAAAAGAAAATCTATAGCTTATTAAGGTTGATCTATGCGACTTTTTAGCACTAAGGTTTCTTATTGCCAAATTTCATGGTATGCCTCTCTGTGCCCCTGTGTTAGAGAAACGTGAACAAGTCGAGCCATAGGTGCTAACGCGGCGCTCTTCTGATGCGATTTTTCGTTTGTATTCAGTGGATCGATTCGCAATGTTCCCAAGCCTAATTGCATTAGGGCTTTGTTGGGAAAGATTCTTTGTTCTTTTGGATCGCGGCGTTGTTAATAATAATACTCGCAGAATAAGATGTATTAATAACCTTCGCATAAAACAAGCGTCGACACTACCTTTATATGACTTTTAGGGGTCCACGGACTGAAGGTGACACTGTGACTGACAGCAATAGGACACCGGGACGCGTTCGTCCGTCTGTCCGTCATCTACACATAGATTTACAGTCAGACGGTGGGAGCGGTTCGTCTTCTAATTTTCAAAGTATTTATATTTTTTAAGAAAAAAAAACTTACTTCAATGGGGGAGGCCGGTGAAAGATTATTATACTTAGATGGTGCACTCTTAGATTCCATACAATAAAATAAAAATGGCTACAAGTATGTTTATAATGATAGAAGACTAAGTACCCTCAATTCCTCATGGAATCATGGAAAAACCTTGCTTGCTTGACAAACAAAACGAAGAGAACAAATCGCCAAACGTGAATTACGCGTCGTTGAAGAGTTCCGTTCTGATCATCATCAACAGTTCCACTTCATCAAATGTCACTTTTATGAATGAAAATGCTTGATTAGTTCATGAAAATACTAAAATCACTATTTTTGTTCCTTTCACATTTGAGGAGTTCCCTCGATTCCTAATGGATCCCGTCATCAGAACTCGAGCATGACAAAAATCAATCGTGAAAATACCTAGAACTTGCTTAACAAACACAGCTAGGAGGACAAATCACCAAACGTGAACCTTTCATCGTTGAAGAGTTCTGTTCTGATCATCATCAGCAGTTCCACTTCATCCAATGTCACATTTTTGGATGCAAATGCTTGTTGATAAAAACACAAAAATCACTATATGTTTGCCTTAAAGATTTGAGAAGTTCCCTCAATTCCTTATGGATTCTATCATCAGAACTGCGTTTTGACAAAAACGGGACTAACTAGGATATATATACTTATAATCAAAAAAATAATTTTCCAAATCGGTTAAGAAATGACGGAGTTATGGAGTAACAAACATTAAAAAAAAAACATACAACCGAATTGATAACCCCCTTTTTTGAAATCTTGAAGTCGGTTACTAAGCATCTTGTTGATCCAACCCAAAGTTATTCGAATTGACAAAATATATTTTTAAATGATAATACGGGGGCGCGAAAGAAATTTTTTACCTACCTACGAATCGTACCTAAGAACTCGTAAAATTTTGTCCCGAATATTTTTTTAACTTCTCTTATATCTTATCTTATCTTACTTATATGAGGGCCCTTGCGGATGCACTTCGACCCAATGGGATCTTTTGTGCAATTGCCCCCTCCTTTATAGTTACTCCAAGCTGCTCTCCAACATTTCCACAAACCGGATGATGGAGCTCAGCGGGAGTACTCTAAATTCCTTTGGTTATGGATAGCCATTACCAAAGTCATTCATTCTTTGTCTGGCAAGGGCGTGACATTCACACAATAAGTGTTCCATTGTCTGGTCATCCTCGCCACACATTCTACAGTCTATGTTGTCTGATAGTCCCATCTTGGTCAAGAGATCCTTGACCCCGAAGTGACCTGTAAACACCCCAGTTATAATTCTAAGTTGCTTACTGCTGAATTTCCAAAGCTTCTTGATCCAGCTTGGGTCCACTCCTTCGATGAAGAGCTTTGAGTGCCTTAAGCCCGCCTCAATCCTCCACTCCTGTTGGTGTTTGGCTTTGGCGTAATCCTTTAAGGCCGATGTTATGGTTCTCTGCGAGAGTCCCACAAACGGTTCTGGACCTACAAAATGGCCTGTAGATCCCATTCTTGCCAGTTCATCTGCTTTTTCGTTGCCGATGAACCCCTCGTGCCCTGGTATCCATACTAGTTGCACTTTGTTATGCCTTCCAAGCTTATTCAAAGCTTGTACGCCATTGTAAACTAGTCTAGAGTCCACTCTCGGCGCTGTAAGCGCCTTGAGGGCTGCTTGACTGTCACTGAGTATATAGATAGTCTCTCCTTTGGTTCGTCTGTCTATATTCTCCTGTGCACAGGCAACTATGGCATATGTCTCCGCCTGGAAGACAGTCGCGAATTGCCCCATGCTTACACTACTTTTATAGTCTTTTGCATAGATGCCTCCTCCCTTACCGGATCCCATTTTTGATCCATCCGTGTACCAGATATTGTCTTCACCACCATTATCTAGTGATTCCAGACCTTCAGCCCACTCTGCCCTCGAGGGAACTTTTATATTGAAGTTCCTGTGGAACACAAACTTGGGTTGCATTTTGTCGCACCCCATGTTTGTTATTCTGTCTAAGAAACTGTCCGTTTCCATGTTTGTGTGTTTCGTCTTCGGCTTGCTATCGCTCCACAGCCCAAGAAGCCTCAGTCTGTAGAGGGATTTGCGCGCTTCCGACTTAATCACTATATGAAGCGGCGGTAGGTCCAGTAGTACTTCTAGCGCCACCGTTGGCGTGGTTCGAAACGCCCCTTTTATAGCCATGCATACTGTTCGTTGCACCTTTATTAGGTCATTTCTGCATGTGCTCTTTAAAGTCCTTGGCCACCATACCAGGCCACCAACTTCTCTTATAACAAATTATTTAAAAATTATCGGGTAAATCTCATGGAGTAAACATTCTATATAGAGATCCTATACGCGTCATTCTAGATATAGAGACCCTATACGCGTGCCCCCAAGAGGGACGGAAAAGCTTTAATACAGATAAATTGAAAACTTGTTTAAAACGGCTGAAGGTGTATCATAGAAATAACTTCTTTAAAATATAAAAAACAGCCAAATTATTAATGACAAGGACAATAAATAGTTTTACTTGTAATAGGTATTTGCATTTTTAAGATTTGGATAAATAATTTTAAAAAACAAAAGCTAATTTAAACCTTAAATATAGGAACTAAGATTGGTAAAATACTCTATGAAGAGAATGGGTGAGTGAGATAAAAAATTAAAATTATGTTTATCTCTGGAAATCTTATATAAAGTTCGGTCATGCATTATTATGGCCTTGCATTAGATGAACCCAATTTTGATAACTGATTTTATTTACGTTACGTACTGACCTCACTGACAGTAATGTGTATGACGGAAATAATATTAAAATCCAAAGTGGTCGCATAATTTGGAAAATTAATTAACTGTCATACGCGTGGTGTAGAAAAAAAGTGCCACTCAATTCTCATACATTTTTAGGTTGCCTCTATGTGAATGTATGGAGAAATGTCACGGTGAAAAAAAATGGCCCTTTTTTTCTTAATCGCAATCAAGAGGGCTGCTGTCTCAGATTAAAAAAATCAAAACTTTCCATATTCTGAGAAAAAAGACGGCACACTGTTGAAGTGAAAATGCTCAAATTTCAATTTCAATTTCAATTCCTTTAACACCTATAATTATTACAGTGACAAAAAATAATTCAGTTAAATTTCTGCGCACGAAAGTTAATTTAATAATTGAGTTCCGATTAGCAAAATATCCTTTATTTAATATAAAGGTTACAATTTACCATTCCGAGGTTTTTAAATATCAAAATTGTGAGCGAAGAATCTTGACTAAAATTACCACAATCGTTCAATTTAACATCGCTTCCTGTTCAAATAATGGAAAAAGTTTCTCAATAACGTCTATCCGAGAAATTCGACAGAATCCGCGAAGGGAAATATCCGCAAAATCTCTACTCGATTAACGAAAGTCAAATTCTGATCTGGGCTTGTTTATTGTAATTTTATACAAAGTAGTTTTGAATTCTGTACCACAATCTGCTGCAAAATTCAAATGAGTCTGGCCGTGGAATAAGACCGAACGAATTGAACGATATTTTTTTGTATTCTTTGTAGGTACATAACATTGATTTTCCTGAAAAAAAAACAATATTTTGACAAATCTTATCAGTGCACATTTTTGTAGTCTAAATCTACCATTAAAAATACATGTTTAAAACCGAGTAAGTTATTAATTAGTCGCAAGCGTCCAAAGGCTACGGAATCTGCTTACCATCAGACAGGGCCTTAGATTAATAATACTAACAGATCCATAGTTTTAAGCAAGGTGATTTTTCATATAGTAGTCTCTTTGAATCCTTATGGTTACCCAAGATGAGCTAGAATGAGACAGATAGTACGATGAATTTCGACTGTTAACGATTATTCTATTTTTAAAAGCAAACCAAAAGATTAAATCCTATATAATCAAAAACGTCACAAACGTCAGTTCAGTACAATTTGCAGCTATGAAAACGGAGACGCTAACGGGTAAAGACCTGTCAGATATCCTTATCTGTCCATCTCAAACTTACTGATCTGTGTATTAGTGAGAATAGATCAGATTTAAAGAAATCGTTCAACTTAAATGAGCGGCTCTGCTTTACTAATGATATCTGTGCGCATGGTTGCCACTGTCGCCGTCGTAGAATAAAAAAAAGAAAAAAATGTTAATTTCCACTGGATGAGTGGTCGTTACATATTATCTGTTCAACCCTCTTATTCACAAACCGATTCACCCTCACCTGTCACCTCACACCTTACCCGTTTTTTATGGAAACTGTCAAACGTCTTTTGTCAAATTATGACAGTTTCCATATAAAAATGGGTGAGGTGTGAGTAAGGTGAGAGGTGAGGACGAGTTGGTTTGTGAATAACACCCCGGAACAAATGTGTCTTTGACCACTGTCAGAATCATAAGAAATGTGCGTATCTACGAACTCACATAAGGATTATGTAGATAATTATGAGCGTGTAATTTAACTTATTTTAAAATTTAATCAATACCCGTAACTCTTGGTACCCAGAAGTTAAGTATGCCAATTGTGTATCTATCTTTTTAAAGCTTAAAACCCTGACGCGTTATTTCAGAATTAGGGCGTATTGTTAAACATATTTTCGAAAAGAACCCCTCGAGCTTTCACAAAATTACTGCCAAGTATTTTCACTACTTTGATAATGAAGAGAACATTTTAGAATTAATATTACTCAAATTTCTCGGCTACGTCTCGGAGCCATGAATTAAACGCTACTGACTATATTTTAATATCCTTATAAATCCGTTTAATATATCGTATTCTAGTTCTCACAACACAAAGCCTTATTAAACATACTATGGGGCTAACTCGATTTGTAAAAGATGGATATTTAAAGGATTGCTAATGTCAAAAAATTTTTTTTAATATGTTCCCCGATAACTCTTGACCACGTCGGCCGATTTTGATAATTCTTTTTTTGTTTCAAAGCAGGTACCCCCAAGTTGGTCCCATATAAATTTGGTGAAGGTCTGATGATGGGGTCTAGGAGGAATCGAGGGAAGTCCTCGAATTTGGTAGGCACGCATATGCCGATTCCGGTATTTTCTGTAGGTAACCAAGCATTGGCACACGGAAACCACAAATTGTGGCATAGCGAAGTACAAAATTGGAGTCGGTTTTTTTTGGTATAATTTATTTTCATTGACCTTGTCATCTGTCATTGTAAGTATACGTACGAGATCAACTATTGGATCGATGGATGCGTGACCGCTTTGAGTGGTTACTAATTAAGCGCGCTAAGCCGTTGATCCCGGCTGCTGTTTATGATAGCGGTCGTTAAGCCAAGTTAGAGGTCCTCGGGCGGCTTGAGAACTTCTATCAGTGAAGTTACCCACTCCCTGACAAGCCTAATCTCAATGAGGTCTCGTTTCCTAGATTCCCCCTTGGGTTGGGAGGTCAGCTGGTAGTCGCTTCCGTAAAACCTAGTGCCTACGCCAATTCTTGGGAGTAGGTAGTGGACCCCGGGCATCCTTCAGGATGCAACTGTACTGGGATAACGCTATAGTGTTAGTAGAGATATCATTTTACTGGTAGTACTCATTCATGTTGATCCGCAGGTTTGCAAAATGCACAAAAAATGTGAAACTAACATTGTTTAGAACTTACTGCCAGTCTTTTTATCCATGCAGCCTGTGGGTCAACTATACGAAGACAGCTTATAGCGCCCTGCGCGTCCTCTATAACAACGCATGTAGGAGGCTGATGCGGTTGCCGCGCTACTGTAGTGCGTCGGGGATGTTCGTGGAGGCTCGCACGGATGGCTTTCATGATATTATGAGTAAGCGAGTCGCGTCCCTGATGCGGCGTGTTCGCGGCAGCACCAACGATCTCTTGAACGCAGTTGCGGAAGCTTACGATCAATATTCTGTCACTGGATGCAGTTTCATAGGTCACAAATAAGCTGCGAAAAGTGATAGTTTTGCTTGTATATTATTACGAACACTAACATAGTCTTTAAGTTAATTATGCTACTAACAGATTTGGATGTACCCTCACTCCGAAATAGATGTATAAAAAAATTGAATATGAAAACAAATCGTTTTGATGTTACACTTTGATGAGCGAAAGCGTCGTTTCCATTTAGTTTCCTCATTGAATTTCTTTACATTTTGGCGGTGTTAAAATAACCTTCTGCTACCAGTCAGGGCACTCGGAGGCCTCTTACTACTGGCTCATCATCATCATTAGCCTTTCACTGCTGCATAGGCTTCCAATAAGTAGTCTCCACGCAATCCCAGTGCGGGTTTTATACTTCACATATAACTTTCATTTTCATCGCAGATGTATGTAAAACCACCGGGGTATATATCTGGAGTGCGGTGGAGATACTGCGATCGCAAACCCGCATTTCAAGCGTGGCGATTATGGCATTTACCCCCGTGAAATTGGGGGAGGACTTTGTCCAGCAGTGGACGTCCTTCGACTGATATAGATGCTGGTATAAATGTTTCCTCACGATCTGCTTAACGTCCACGTCACCTAAAAGCTAAAGGTAAATATCAAATGATATTTCATACATATGGCGACTTCCTGACTTGGCAGGATGGGATCGAACTGTGAGCTTACGGATGTGAGATTTCCTCACAAATGAAATACTGTCAGTATTACGTTTCCGCAGAAGTGGAAAGTTACTGCATTTGTATCAGTTGACACTGACAGCTGACTGTTATCTCATATCGTATCGCCTCCGCGTCGATAAACCAGGAAGTCGTCTATATAAATTCCGAAAAAGTCGAAAATCTCATTCAGTATTCTTAACTGAGCTTAACGACATTAGTTATAATAAATTGTCTTTTTACAAGCTATTATTTAACTTACAATGTTTGTATTTGTATGTGTGTTCGGGATAAATCTTGCCACTGAATTTTAAAGCAGTTAGCCTCAACCAACTGAGCTTACATTTGGCATTTTATGTTAGTTCGGTGACAATGAAACATGATGGTACAGTTAACAAAAAAGTGGTCTATTGTGACTATGAAAAAAGGTTCAGTCAGAAACCTAAGCTTGTACGGAAACGATTTTTTGCTCTTCTCACGTGTAACACGAATAACACGATCAAGTGTCGCGTGACAATGCGGGAAAACTATGGTATTCATAAAGGAATGCTTTGAAACCGAGCTAGGCTGTTAAATAAAAACATAGTACCTTGTCAATGTTCTGAATCAAAATTTTAATTTGTAAATGGGCAACCAATGAGCAACTGTACATAATAAGAGATCAATATATCCATAAATAATTTTCGACTAAAATGCTTGAAATACTAACGAAAAGTTATACTGACGATTTTCTATAAGTATCCTAAACTGTAACGAAAGGAAGAATAATATTTTTTGTTCCTTCTTTTATATATAAAGGAATTCCTTTAGATTAGGGAAGGTTTTTAAAGATAAAGACCTACCTTAAGAAACATAATCTGATGCTTTTCATTTAACTGTTGTATGACAGACTGAACTAGATGCTATTTATTTGGGTTGACTTTGATCATTTATACAGTCACCGTTACTGGCGTAAGCGTCCTGATGTCTATTTTCTCAGAAAACGACGCATATACCTATTTACGTATATATTTTCATTTCATGAATCTTTTATGTAAATTGACATTAGTGATTATCAAAATAATATTTAACTAGGTTTTAATCTGATACAGTAGCTGGAAATTCAAAGCAAAGAAAGAAAATCAGACGCAAACAAAGCTCTGTAATTGGTCAAAAAGCGCTGCGAGTGCGTCTTGTTTTTGCTGTAAAATCGTACCTAGTCTGCGTATACCAACAAGACAGCGAATAAATCTTGAATGCTTTAAAGGTTAAAACTTTCATCGAACGACAAAAAAATAATAAACGCTAACAAAAACATGTAAAATGCTTGCATGCCTTGAATACTTATTAAACAATCCACATTCACTAAAACAACGCAATGTTTGGATCCATTTAACGCGCGTACGCCGTAGAAGCCAACATATTTTATTCTACTACATAATAAAAAGTGATAAATCAAATCGCTTCATATTTTGGGTGTAAAAACGAGCCGGCCCGGTGAGCGATTTCACGGGGTGAATGGTGCCCTCCGTTAGGGCCGGCAATAGAAGTAGAACAAACAGTTTTTCACTGGTTATCGTGGGGAAGCTTCAGGGAAGTATAATGTCAACAATTTAAGGTACTTATTTGGTTAACTTAGGGGTTTCGGCCGATGGCTCAAAATTGGCCATTTTTGCCATAGGGATGAAATCTATCAGGATTGGTTTATAACTCGGGTAAAATTGTCTTAGTTATTGAGGCTTAAATTATTTGTATACCAACAAACTATAACCAAAATAACTTAAATAAAATTAAAACTAAGTTAAACCTAAAACAGGCCCCTGTAGCTTTTGCCATGGATGCTGGGCATAATCGAGCCTTCAGTATTAGTCTATAGGGAAATTTTGCAAAAAGTCGTCTCCTTCACGATTTTCGTCGACATCTCCTCTATATACCTAAAACTGGTATGGATGTGTTCCTTGTTGTCTCTAGAACACGAATCTGCCTGTTTTAGTTCATGGAGGGGGGAACACACATAGCTGTGACGTCATAAAGATGGCGGCTGACCGTCGTCGATTTATGTCAAAATCTCGGGTTCTATTTTACCAATCGGTTCGTGTAAGGCGTCGTTTGAAAGCTTATTAAATTTACTATAATTGCTTATGTGACACTTATACCATAACTAAAGTCATTTTTAAAATATTTAAAAAAATACGATTTTTTTACCCTGCATGATTGCATAAGTACTGATAAAAATGCTTATAACTCAATAAATAATAACTTTAGAGCAATGTATGTTATTACAAAATAAGTAGATCATTTTATAACCTTTCCAAAAATATAAGTTTTTTTGGTGTACAATAATAAGTAAACAAGTCTTGACCAATTTTGCTCAACATGGGTCATTACGCGTCGACTGAGAATCACAACGCTCGACTGCGCTGCGAGCGCTGGCGTCGCGCCTTGCTTTAAATATTAGTACGAAGTCTGTATGTTTTTTCAGTAAATATATTGCAGATGATCATGATTTAGTTTTCTTTATGCATATAAGGTGGTAAAATAAAAACCGTCCCAGATCGCGGGTATTTGCAGCCCAAGCCTAGGACCCTAAGGCGAGGATTTTAAACATGGGATCTGAGGCTCTTTTTATCACCGACCGAGCTGCGTACAAAATTTTACGTGTTGCCTTGGCTGTCTCGCTCAATCATGCTTAAGCTGTGACGCCCTCAAGTACCTATATCGATCGATTAGGAAGTGTTAATAAACGTTTGTTCAGGTAGTTGAATCGTTATGATCTGATTATAACTCGAATTTAACTTTCCTTTTTTTTACAGGTAAAATTTATTTGAACGCCTGCAAGTTACCTATCAAGATCTATTAAGTAGTGTTAAAGGCGTTTGTGTAGGAAGTTAAATCGTTAGGTTGGAATAGTCCAATTCGGCTTTTGACCCCTCCGACTTAATACTCCAGTTGATTAGTAAAATTTCTGTTAAGAATTTTTATTGGTCAAAATTATTTGAACACCTGCAAGTTACCTATTTAGATTGATAAGGTAGAGTTCATTAGTGTTTGCGCAGGCAATTAAAACGTTAGGATCCTACTACAACTCTACTTTTGAACCCTCTGACTTAGATACTCCACTTGAATAGTTATGTTTACTTTAGATAGATAATCATTTATTTATGTACAACGAAAATATATACAAGAATACTTAACCAAAATAATATAAAGAAAATTAAAACTAACTTAAATCTAAAACGGGCCCTTGAGGCATTGTACCGAGGATGCTGGCGGCATTTCCTCGCTGTATCGCAATGCTGATACGTTGAGCGAGGAAACCGCCAGCTCTTCGGTCACCAGTTACGTCAACCAGACGCTTCGCAATTTCTGCAAATAACTTATGCGCGCTGGGACCCCATGGGCCTAGAGTTTCGACGCCAAAAGGTACAAACATGTACTCTCTGCCGAGGCCCTTGTATTTATTACGCTTTAGAATTTCGGCGTTTTCCGCCGTTGTACCCGCTTTTACTGTAGTCCGTTGGAGGTGAGATGGTGCCAGTGTGTCTACACAGGTAGCATCCCACACCAACATCCGTCCCACGCTCCAAGGAACTAAAGACACCCCATCAGGTCTCTTACCATCGTCCCTGACCATGCCAGTCGGCTCAAGAAGAGCAGGCACATTGACGGTGGCAAGAGACCGGCGGATTATATCATTAAGCGTCGCATGTCTCGAAAAACGGCCTGCACTTTTTTGACAACACAATCCATGGTGTCCCAGTCGGTCCACGTCCGTGCCACAAGAGCATATATGTGGGGTACATACCGCGACCCCGAGTCGCAGTCCAGTCGCCAATCTAAGCGAGGTCGGATCCAGGAAGGTACCGGTATTTGGCGAGGGATGGGCATGTAGCCAGTAACCAGCCTCCCGGGTTCCGACCGCCAAAAGTCTCGCACGATCTGGACCTGCACTGCTGTTTAGAAGAATATTATAATTTAAATCACAGTAAATATTATCCCAGCTCCTTTGTGATTTTGGGTTGTGGAAAATTTTTACCTGTACAAGCAACTTTAAAAGCATAACTTTAGATTATTTTACTTGTCAAACTTATTTGAACACCCGCAAGTTGCCTATCTAGATTGATTAGGTAGTGTTAACGGACATTTGTTCAGGTAGTTAAATTGTTAGGATCCGAATCCAACTCGACTTTTAACCCCTCCGACTTAGATACTCCACTTGAACAATTTATTTTTTCTTTAGATTTTTTTACTTGTCAAACTTATTTGAACATCCGCAAGTTGCCCATCTAGATCGATTAGGTATTGTTGATAGACGTTTGTTCAGGTAGTCAAATTGTTCGGATCCGATTCCAACTCGACTTTTGACCCCTCCGACTTTGATACTCCACTTGAATAATTATTTATTTCTTCGGATTTTTTTTACTTGTTAAACTTATTTGAACGCCCGCAAGTTACCTATCTAGGTCAATTAGATTGTGTTGTCTATTTGTTCAGCTAGTTTAATCGTTAGAATCCAATTTCAACTCGACTTTCGACCCCTGCGACTTAGATATTCCTTTAGAGAATTTTATTTTTTCCTCAGAATTTTTTACTTGTCAAACGTATTTGAACGTCCGTAGTTACGTATCTAGGTTGATAAGGTAGTGTTTATCGTATCTGCGCACGTCTACAGATTCCCAAGTTTACAGATTCCCAATTCTACAGATTTCTAATTCTGAAAAATTTCTACTATAGGTGATCTACAATTGCGCTAGGTTTAGGTAGGTTAGGTTCGTTAGGTATCTTCAGATGCCGGAAGGGCAAACTTACGCAAACAATAATTTGTAATTGGAAACGAAGTTCCATCAAAAGATACATAAACCAAGATAACACAAGAAATTGGCTGTAAGTAAATAATAAAATCTGATCAGACAACGCAACGATAGCATTTTGGTTTGCTATAAAGATAACATCATTAATGCCATTTAAATCGTAATAGAATATAAACAAATATCATAGCTCGCACAAGAATTGGGTTTCAGAGATTAAGAAAATGATATCACATAACGCAACGATACCATTTCGGCTTGCTATAAAGATATCATTTATGTCATTTAAATCGCAAGAGAATATAAATAAGTACCATAGCTCACACAGTCAGAAAGTTTTGCGAAACTTAGAAAACCATCCAAGGATCTCTTCATCTGTGCGCGTACAGCCGTATTCTTCAAAGCCGTCATGTCGGAACAATTCCCATTTGCAGTTGTTGAAGCCTTGACCAACCAGCTCGATGTTGCAGCACATCTTCGTGACCATCTTCTAGCAGTGGTAAGGAAAGCCGTTGATTGCCACTCAGGGTTGTAGGAAATAACCCAGAGATAGAATGGTATGGTGTTCAGTAGCCCCCTCAGGTTGAGCATTGGAAGTATGGCAGGTCGTCATGGCACAGGTGTAGTTCGCGATGGTCTTCATTGGTAGTCAGTTGTTCGCAGCGCTGGAAACTTCTGGTAAACATATGGTAATGTGCGCAGGAACGTCGTTGGATATAGCGTTTGATGGATGCTTGGCGGATGTCACATTGTCATGGCGCAGCAGTAGATTGATGGTGGCCTGGATCTGGTCATCGATTATCCACATGGAATCTTCTGAGTATCACTGATCTGGCTGGCACGCTATCCTTCTCTTAAAAGGTTTGATTTCGCAAAACCTTCCAAACGCCCGAACTATGGCATCGAAATCTACTAGATGTAATAATCAATTGAATGTTAAACACTAACTGAACCCTAATTATTTAACTGCCTACCTTAACACAACCAGTAAATACCCTACACTAAAAATGCAACTACAACGTTAACTGCAAAACCTATGAAAATATACAAAACCTATTCAAGAATCCGTAATGAATGCGTTGGATATTATTAGTTATATTTATCGTGTATAATTTATAAATTGTAATAAAGTTCAGGCAAGGTTATAGAAACAAAATACGACTAGACACATAAATCACGCAAATATTTTAAAGGAGATATTAATTCAATACGAAACGCATAACCACTGTAAGTATATCACGAAATGTAAATCAGGCGCTACGTATTACATTATAAAATGATTTGCCGAAAACACATCAAAGAATTAATAAATCTCGTAACATTAAAATAATACTGATCCGATACTATAATCAACATCAACATTACACACTCATTAAGACGTACTCCCGTTTGCTACCGTCATTGTATAAAAAGTACGAAGTTATGATCCATGATCAAGGCATAATAATTAAGATAAGATTCGATAATAACCAGCTTGTATGAATAGCACCTACGTATATCAATAAAGGAAATAGCACACACAAATCCCCCACCATAATTGGTAAATTATTAGCATGCACAATAAATGTAGGTCGAATAAAAGACAATTTATTTAT
Organism: Notocelia uddmanniana; assembly: GCA_905163555.1. Classification (NCBI taxonomy): domain Eukaryota; kingdom Metazoa; phylum Arthropoda; class Insecta; order Lepidoptera; family Tortricidae; genus Notocelia; species Notocelia uddmanniana. Next base: position 11,537,630 of record LR991059.1, on the reverse strand, counting down.
TAAATCGGGTAGTAATCAAACGCCGCCGATGTACCTCTCATATAGCAAATATATGGATAACGCAGTTGTTAAATAAGGCAATACTACACTCGATAGAATAAAATGCATCTTTAATAGAGAAATTAATAAACTGCAATTCTATTATCATTCATTTACAGGAATGTGATATGCTATATCGAATCCTCATACATATCTTCCACCAGAGAGTTATCTGGCCAGGTAAATATGTATAATTAACCGTATTAGTCTCCGGACTGATTTCCGTAACGACAAATATGGTTCGATTATTGATAAAGCATGTCAGAAATTAACAAATTTAAAATTACGAGGCTATGCTAATCCCGAATTATCATACATATTTTCTACCAGAGAGTTATCTGGCCAGGTAAATATATATGAGAAACCGCATTAGTCTCCGAACTGGTTTCCGTAACGACAAATATGGTTCGATTCTTGGATAAGCAATACCTTAATAACGTCTCACTTCAGTAAAACAAAATTAAGAAAGGAACACGAACTTACGCTTGCGGTTTATCTAGTCAAATAACGGAACACTAATATATCACCAATATTTGCTATACGAGGTTTTAAGACATTCGCTGACAAAGAAATCCCTGTGAACAGAAAGGATTATTCACACACATCCTAAATATCCTAACATAGTGAAAACCCTACAAGAATCCCTAGCCTAGACACTACACTTTAAACGACTCACAATGATACTCCTGACGCACCAAGACTACTGTTTCTCGTTGCTCTGGTGAAGGCAAAAGTCCCCTAAAAACGTTGTGAATCTCCTTATATACCCCCCTCATCCAATCATCAGCGCCACCAATATCACGCGATCACTATATTTTTCCGTAAATTTGGAGGGAACGATTCTCATTGGTTTTCAACTTAAATCTGAAATACTATTGGCTGACAAAACTCGCAAGTTCTCCTACTCGACACCAGATACCTCCACTCTCGCTATTCCTTTTAAAACCTCACTAAACTAAAAAGTCACCTATGCAGAACCACTTGCTTACTTTATCATAAATTTCATTTTAGCTGGGTAAGCATAAAATTCAGGCGCGAGTCTACCCGCTCAAGCCGGCTCGGCAGCTATTGCTATTCAATTAATAACTTCCATCAGCGAGACTCACAGCTCACGCCTAGTATATCTTGACACCGAGATCCGTACTAATAACTTGTAGTCGGAGGTCAGACCTACACTGGTTCGCCTAAGGTGAGGTAATTTTTACTTCAACTTTAGCGCTGTGAATGATGTCCTCACAACTACCCGTATAAATTCAGATGGCTACAGATATCGCTACTGGACCTACCAAATGACGTACTTTTGACACGGTTGGATTATTATCTCTTGTCAGTTAAGCAACTTGTCGCTAGATGGCCCTGCCTGGCCTAAATAAACATTAACAAACTTTATTAAAGCTGTTCTAATAATTATCTTGATTTACTATTCCGAAATACAATAATAATATATTGAACTTGGAAGATATTATGAAGAAATAGTAAATAATCGAACCTATTAAAACTTAATTTAAAGCCCATTAACTTTTACCATGAAAACCTTCATCGATAATGAAAATTCAAGAAAATAAATAAGTTTTCCCGATTTTCCCGAAGCTTAGAAGCTTTCATAAGTCTGAGGGATGTCGTTCTGTTACACATGGATCCTCCGAAATATGTCGCTTCTAGGTAAAAAGTATCAATTTGTCGGTTGTAAATATTAATTTATGAGTACAACGATGAAATTAAATTATTTTTATGGATATTTGTCAAAAGCACCTTTTATTTGGGAAGGTCACAAATGCACTTTCAAAGATTAATATCCTGCTGATTTAGCCGATTTACCGCGTCGCTCTGTACGACGTTGGTACTTGCGTTACGGAATTGGCGCTAAAATAGGTATTTATTGCTGTACGACCATTAAATCTATATTTTTAGGAAGCTAATAAAATATTCTATCATTTTTATAATAACATCATTCACGCTAAAGTACCATTTTCTTGAATTATTCTGGTAAGTAAGCAAACGTAGGAAGTAAAAAAAAACACGCTTTGATAAATATTTTTAAAACCGTTAATTATAAGTTATAGGCGTCAAGAATACAATTATAGTACGTTTAATAAGCTTTCAAACGACACCCCACACGAACCGATTGGTAAAATAGAACCCGAGATTTGGATAAAAATCAACGACGGTCGGCCGCCATCTTTATGACGTCACAGCTATGTGTGTTCCCCCCTCCATGAACTAAAACAGGTAGATTCGTGTTCTAGAGACAACAAGGAACACAGCCATACCAGTTTTAGGTATATGGAAGAGATGTCGACGACTTTTTTAAAACTGGCCGATTGCCTCCAGGCTATATCTAAAAAATCTCTGTTGGGTACGTCTATAGGTACAATTATAGTGTTATATTGCTTAATACACGACTCTACTTCTCACCTATCGTCTCGTAAAATTTGTCTATTTTAACCTCTTTAACAATTACACTATTAACTATTAGCGAGTGCGGTGATAATTATTACTACTTACCGCAGTCTATCCATGTTTAATAATTTTAAACATTCTTCTAGTCCACCGAGTTTCAATTTACGCAAGGGATATTAAACCGAAGTTTTCAATTATCGGACCCATTAAAGGAGGACGGTTTGAGCAAGCTTCATCAACTTTTATGGCACCAAGACTGCTGATAATCCTCGTTATATATCGCCATCGCCAATCACTGGTCCAAAGTTCATCATGCTAATGTTACTTTAATGATGCTTAGTGTCCAATTTAATTACCTTATTATATTTTATATTTCTTACGATCACAAAAAAATTGAATGGACTGCAAAATGTCGCATTTGTGCGTTTTGGCAAAATAATTTTTAATTTCATTTTTTTTTATAAACAAAAACAAAATTACTGTGTTTGTAAGTCAATTAACAGTTATTTAACAATACTAAACTAAACTTTTAAGTTATATGGGCTGATCTTGGAGAAAACTCTACTTCGGTGTATTCAAATTGATAGTTATAATATAAGATGTTGAAACTGATCCGCACCGTACGTCAGTGGACGCACTTGTGTGACTTTCTATACAAAGAATGCGATACGTCCAATGCGTGCGATGCGGGCCTGTGGACGCTTACCTTAAGGGTACTCTTGACCTGGCTTTTCTACAGCATGTCTCCGATTTGGTTGGAGTACGATCGTCGAGGATTTCCCCTTCCAACTTTTCCATCCACTCTTCCTTCATACACTCATTTTGTCAATTAACACAATGAATCCTTAAATCAATAAAAGACCCACAACTCAATTACGATTCTTATGAAATAGTCTGCTTACCTTCAGGCAGTCCGTATGCTTGCTTGCCACCGTTATTGTATAAAACGTTAGTCCCTGAATTTTATGACCACAAAACAAGCGAAGCTTATGACCATGAAACCGTTTTCACAAACTCATTATGTGTCGTCATGCCTGTGTAAAAAATAATAAAATTCGCGACAGGCAGTGCGAATTGTAGACGATCCCAAACTCACAAGCGATATTGAATGTTTGATCATTAGGCAGTTGGAATATAGAGTTCCCGTATGTAGCAACTCAAAACATATTAGAATAGTCTTGATACTTCTTCTATCGACCACATACCGATCTCTAACATGGAAAACAGAGCGTGGCGATTAAGAAAAAGACGTGCCGAGGCGGGATACTCTCAGTATTCGGTACATTTGCGCAGTAAAAATATTATGCGTGGAAGCTGGGCATTACGTTTATATCGCCCCGATTCTGCCCCAGTCAGGAAACATTCATTTAAATGTAGAAGCGACATTGGCAATTGACGGTGACAGCAGACAGCTTTCTGCTGTGCTACCGCGAACTTCGAAAAACGAACTTCGTGTCGTGCCGTCCCTTTCACTCTCGTGTTATACTCTATAATCTATATGATGGAAAGGGACGGTACGATACGATGTTCGATTTTCGAAGTTCGCGGTAGCACCCCTGATATCGTACCAACTCCGCTATGACTAATCTTTACTGTTCTCCTGGTTGTGCTATGAAAAAATGTTTGGCAAGATTCTACCATCGCACCGCCCACAATCGACAGGGCGTGGATTTTTACACCTTGGATCCTAAATTATCGCGGAAGGGTCGGTTCTAGAGCAATTTCTTCCAACGAAGACTCCGGTTGTGGAATGGAATGACTGCCTCCCCGCGCTCTTCCTGAGGGACTAAAAGTATGAGAATTTGGAGGGTACCCTCAACAGGATGGGGTGTTATGGATGGTTGAAGGTAAACAGGTCGACCAGGGCAGAGGGTAAAAATTAGGCACAATGAATGTGCCTTGGCAGAATTTATATAAAAAGCGCTAGAGTGCGCTAAGTGCTAGTTTTAAAAACACCAAAACTAAGCCAATATTGTGATGATTTCAGTGGAAATCTCGGATAGTGTTGTTGTATGTAAACGCGTGTTTTTTATATTGTATAGTATCGGGGTAAAAGGGTAGGAAAGTTGGAAAATTAAAGTGATATAAGATTTATTTATGAGAATTTCCATTTATCCATTAAAATTACTACGGGCTAATAAATAAACGGTGAATAAGCAGCGAAATTAATAATTTTGATTAACGGAAATTATGTTCACAAGACTTTGTCACCAATTATTTGACTAGCTAAGGTGACCCTTGACACATTTTCTTCTTTAGCCAGTTGTAAGTGAAACGGCTGTATAGAGGTAACAAGCTCCGAAGCGTTTTAAAAAGGGGCCAAACGGGATTCGTAACTTACGGCGGCGTAACCAAAGCCAATAAGTCAGGTTTGTTTCAGTAATTATAATCGTGAAGGACAAAAAGTTTCAGACAAAAAGGGAAATAAAATAAATATTAGTGAAATGAATGATTAGCGAAAAAATCTTATATCTTAATATTTGAATATTAGTAAGCTCCAGCAGGATTTTTATTAATTCTTCAATTTAGGCATATGAATGTTTTATTTATTTAATCGTATGGCATTTATTTACGAACCGTGAGATCTTCGAGAAGACAAGTACGGTTGCCAGTTTTTGTTGCACTTTTAGCACCACCCAGGGGTCACGTGTAGGGTAACGGTGGGTACTCCCTACGGACGTGGTGCAACTTCGACCCCCCTTTGTCAAGTGAGTGGGCAACTTGACTGTTAGAAGTTCTCAAGCCGCCCAAAGTCCTCTAACTTGGCTTAACGACTGCTGTCGTAGACAGCAGCCGGGATCAACGGCTTAACGTGCCTTCCAAAGCACGAGAGCGCTCAGTTAGTAACCACTCAAAGCGGTCACCCATCCAAGAACTGACCTGCGCCCACATTGCTTAACCTCGCATACCGCACGCGGTAGGCGGGTGCCGCTGGGCCACGAGCGCTCTCATATGAATGTTAATAAACTACCACTGGTTCAAAAAATAAACCTCTGCCACAAGGTAAACTGGCGTAAGAAACTCGGCGAGTTTTAATTTTTTCAAAACAATATACATCGTATAGTTTAATATGAAAGTAAAGGGTTAAGCGCGTATTTCAAGTGCCGATTGTTCGAAAAGCTAAGCAATTACCCTGCTGGAAACTTGAACGTTTTCCGCTCAGCTACGTCCAAACAACATGATTAAGTCACGTTAGTCAAGAATCACTTCACTGTGCAAATGGCTCCGCTCATCCAGGTAACTTGCCAGAATTAAATTGGGAACACGGTAGAAATGATATCCTCCATTGCCCGCGAGTTAACGAACTCCTTGCCGTAAAATGGAAACAAACAAGAATGAAATGAATATAAACCCCTACTACATATATTATAATTGCTAAAATTGCTTAGGATCAAACTGAAATATGTATTTATCTGTCCAACTTGATACGAATGTGGTTACGCAGTCAGTCGTCAGTACTAAATTCCCTTTGGCCCGTTGTCCCTTTTTGATGAAAAGCTACAGAGGTTGACTCCTCTATTGGCTGCCTACAACTGCCTCAATAAGACGAGTAATGTCGGTTATCATTCCTAAAAAATTCGTGTCAATCTTCTTGTAGAAATAATCTCTGCTCGTAATATCGTAGTTTCAACTATCACCCCTGGTTTTCTGTACGAGTAGCTGTAGTGAGTGTGTTTTTAACATTATTTTATTTAATTTCTCGAAATTTGTGTCAGTTTTTGTGCCTGAGATATATTTGACTGATTTTGAGGTTGTCTGGTAGAGATCGCTCAAAGCGATAAGACCGCCTGTTATTACTATTTTGTTAAAAAGCAAGCTACTGTACAACTTATCACTAAGTGGTGCAATAAAGAATATTTATTATTATTCACCTTATTTATTTCTTTCTCTTAAGTTCGATTTTTTACAATCTATCTAAATATGTAAAAAAAGAAACTGACTGACTGACTGACTGACTGACATATCAACGCACAGCCCAAACCGCTGGTCCTAGAGATTCCAAATTTGGCACGTAGGGTCTTTATAACGTCTAAGGGTGCACTAAGAAAGGATTTATCAAAATTCAACCCCTAAGGGGGTGAAATGGGGGTCCGAAGTTTGTATGGGGAAACAAGATTAGTTGGACTATTTTATTCGAAGCTTCACAGGAGTATTTCTAACGATAAATGAGTAAATACGTGTTTCAGGTTTTTTGAGAAATCAACCCCTAAAAGTGGGAAAGGTGGTGACAAATTCTGAAAATCGACATGGGTATTGTATGACCAGTCCTGCATCCAGTGGACATCCGCGACCCTTATCAGGTAATCAGTCCACTGTGTGGGGGGCCTGCCCACCTTACGCCTTCCAGTACGTGGTCGCCACTCGAGAACCATTCCGCCTCAACGGCCATCGGTTCTACCTGCTATGTGCCCCGCCCAGTGCCACTTAAGTTTAGCGATTCGGAGGACTATATCGATTACTTTGTTTCTGCTGCGGATGACCTCACTCTTGATGCGATCACGCAGAGATACTCCCAGCATAGCCCTCTCCATTGCTCTTTGGGTGGCTTTGAGCCTTCTTATGAGGCCCATAGTAAGCGACCGCTTTTCAGTGCCATGTCATTACTGGCAACACACACTGGTCAAAGACTTTCGTCTTGAGACACTGCGGAATATTGGACGAAAAGATCTGTCGTAGCTTCCCGAACGCTGTCCAGCCGAGTTGGATTCGCCGACTAACCTCTTTCTCGAAGAGTTTTGGACTTACCTAACTGGAAAGTCTGTCCTAAGTATATATAATCGTCTACCACTTCCAGTGTCAAGTGTCCGATTGTTACGGGAGTTGGTGCTACATGGGCATTTGACATGATCTTCGTCTTGTGCATGTTCATCCTAAGACCAACTCGCTCGGAGGTTTTATTGAGGTCATTGAGCATTGTACTAAAATCCGCCATGGTCTCAGCCAAGACTACTATATCGTCAGCAAACCGAAGGTCACTCACCTTGTACTCACCTTCCCCCACGCCCGGGGTGATCAATTTTTCATTTTCGATTGGAAATTAGTGATGTACTCGCCGTTTATGTTGATGCCTAGCCTTTTCCAGTCCAGAGTCTTGAAAACATCCTACAGTGCAACGGAGAACAGTTTAGGAGAAATAACATCACTCTGACTCTCCGCTGCAACGGAATAGGCTTCGAGTTCTGGTGCCGGAGTCGGACTGACATGGTAGCGTTCTAGTACAAACACTTCAGCAATTTGATAAAGTGGTAGTCAACTTGGCACCGCTGGAGAGATTGTAGCACAGCCCAGGTTTGAATCGAATTGAAGGCCTTCTCGTAGTCCACAAACGCTACACAGAGGGGCAAGTTATACTCCTGTCTTCTGTATACCCTGACGAAACGTATGGAAGTGGACTATGGTACTAAAGCCTCTTCGGAAACCGTTGTTCGGGAGGCTGGAAGTTATCTAGCCTGCGTGCGAGACGGTTCGTAATGACTTTTGAAAACAGCTTATAGACATGGCTCAAAGTGAGATGGGCCGGTAGTTCTTCAGTAGAGCGTTGTTGCCCTTTTTGAAGAAAAGCACCACCGCACCTCAGCTCCGCTCCATGCCTTTGGCATTATTCCTTCCAGTAAGACGGAGTTGAAAAACTTCTGGAGGGCCGTAATGCAAATAAGAAGGAGGATAGTTTAGAATTAATTTTGGCTATGTGTCTTTTCCAGTCCAGATGAGTGTCGATAGTCAGTCCAAGTAGGGTACATTCTGTCTCTTCTTTGATGTTTAGATCCTTTAACAATGATATGAAATCTGTTGATCGTTTTTGGTATGTATGTCTTCTGGCATGTCTTCACCGTTTGCCTTGTAATTTCTGAGCTGTTTATACATTCTAATCTCGTACAGGCTGATGTCCGTTCGTATAAAAATTAAATACTTATAACCGAAATTCCTTGAAATTGCGAAAAAATCAAACTTCTAAGTAAACGTAATCGAAATATGCGGCTGTAATACCGCTTAATGACACTCGCAAGGAAATCAAAACCTGTAGGATAATTCCCGTTGACCAAGAATCATGAAATTTGGTAATATAAGAAGCATTACAACTATTACAAGTAAGGAAATAACTTTGAACTTGTACATAAAAATACTGTTTGAATATAACCAACGTAAAGGGACATCCAGATACAGGAGCTCAAGTTACACTAGACAATATACATGCGCCGAATATTTTATTTAACTACTAACCATGCGAGTACAGTACGAAATTCTGGGGCGCGAGTTTGACTCATACTTGGCCGCTTTTTTCATACATACTCCCTAAAAACTACAAAGTCCCGAAAGTATCCGAGAATTCCCGGGAATGACCCAGTCCCGGTCCCGAAATATTCGGGACTTCAATAAGTACCGGGACTGCAAACCCTAGGTCTAAGTTCTTTAAGTCCCAACGAACTCACAGAGCCAAAAGGATCTCTATCTCCACTCAGAGGCTCATCGAGGAAAGGAATGAGATGATTCTGCAGTCTTCAGCCGATGCGACATTATACAGGAGGCTCAATAAACAGATCTCCAAGTCCCTTACCCGCGATCTGCGCCAATTCAATACAAATCGTATTGAGGAGGCCATCGAGCAGAATAAGGGCTCTAAAGTTTTTTCTAGAGATCTGTCTATTGGGCAGAGCCAGCTCGCCAGATTAAAAACTGAAGATGGTAAAATCGTTTCGTCCAAACCTGAGCTTCTGAATGAGGTGGTGGTCCTGTTCTTCAAAAAGGGTGACAACTCCTTACTGAAGAACTACCGACCCATCTCACTTCTGAGCCATGTCTATAAGCTGTTTTCAAGAGTCATTACGAACCGTCTCGCACGCAGGCTAGATGACTTCCAGCCTCCCGAACAAGCCGGTTTCCGAAGAGGCTTTAGCACCGTAGACCACATCCATACGCTCCGTCAGGTTATACAGAAGACTGAGGAGTATAACCTGCCCCTCTGTTTAGCGTTCGTAGACTACGAGAAAGCCTTCGATTCGATCGAAACCTGGGCTGTACTACAATCTCTCCAGCGGTGCCAAGTGGACTACCGCTATATCGAAGTGCTGAAGTGTTTGTACGAGAACGCCACTATGTCAGTCCAACTCCAGGACCAGAGGTCGAAGCCTATCCCATTGGAGCGAGGATTCAGGCAAGGAGATGTTATTTCTCCTAAACTGTTCTCCGCTGCACTGGAGGATGTTTTCAAGACTCTGAACTGGAGAAGGCTAGGCATCAACATAAATGGCGAGTACCTCACTCACCTTCGGTTTGCTGACGATATAGTTGTCTTGGCTGAGACCATGGAAGATTTAAGTGCAATGCTCAATGACCTCAGTAAAGCCTCCGAGCGAGTTGGTCTAAGGATGAACATGGACAAGACGAAGATCATGTCAAATGCCCATGTCGCACCAACTCCCGTAACAATCGGACACTTTACGCTCGAAGTTGTAGACGATTACATATACCTAGGACAGACTGTCCAGTTAGGTAGGTCAAACTTCGAGAAAAAGGTTAATCGTCGAATCCGACTCGGCTGGGTAGCGTTCGGGAAGCTACGGCACATCTTTTCGTCCAATATTCCGCAGTGTCTCAAGACGAAAGTCTTTGACCAGTGTGTGTTGCCAGTGATGACATATGGTACTGAAACGTGGTCGCTTACTATGGGCCTCATAAGAAGGCTCAAAGTCACCCAAAGAGCAATGGAGAGAGCTATGTTAGGAGTTTCTCTGCGTGATCGCATCAGGAATGAGGCCATCCGCAGCAGAACCAAAGTGACCGATATAGCCCTCCGAATCGCTAAACTTAAGTGGCAGTGGGCGGGGCACATAGCACGTAGAACCGATGGCCGTTGGAGCGGAAAGGTTCTCGAGTGGCGACCACGTACCGGAAGGCGTAGCGTGGGCAGGCCCCCCACACGGTGGACCGATTACCTGGTGAAGGTCGCGGGTGTCCGCTGGATGCGGGTGGTGCAGGACCGGTCATTGTGGAAGTCTTTGGGGTAGGCCTATGTCCAGCAGTGGACGTCTTTCGGCTGACATGATGATGATGATGATGATGATGAATGTGTTTTAACGTTTTAATTGCTTTTATACTACATGTAGAACCAAAAGATAATTAGTGTTATTATTTATCAATCGTAAGCTAACACTGCGTTCTTTACTAGATGGTTATCTTGTCAAGTGCGTAGGGTGACCATGATTAAAAATAAGAAATTATATGGCATTTTTCTTCTAGCGGGTAAGATACTGATTTGGGCACTCTAATCTGCAGGGTTGTATTCCTAATTAAATACCAAGCCTTGTTTTACTTTGGTGCTACACGACCGCGATGTCACCCTGTATATGAATAATAGTGACCTCTTTTCTATGCAGTTTTCTTTAATGATTCTATGAAACAGGCATTTACTTTACGGGATTTCATGATTAAAGTTACTAGTAAAGAGTTTCTTTACTATTTCGCTAAATATCATATGCAGTCAATAACGGCATGTAGCATAAATAGATCTGCCCGTCACCAACAATAAAAACCTACGAGACACCCTCAAGTATGCTGGATGTATCCTATTAGTTTAGTTTTGGAATATTCTAATAATACCTATACTATAGAGGTACAGGCTGATTCGGTAGACGTGAGCAAGATTAACACTACGGATTCAGTAGATCATAAGCTACTGCTTCATGCCACTATTAGTGAAATTAACGTTCATTTACTCGTATCTTTGGTGTTGAAAACAAAACGTTTTAAATTATTTACGAAATTCATGGTCACTCTACAATCAGAATACTTCAGTCAAGTCATACTTGTCAAATTGAATGTCATCTGAATCCGATTACTTTTGAAATTTCGTATCTCACTCAATGTGACAATTTACTTTCGTCGTAATCAAAGTGCTGTCATAACAATTAAAGGTTTAATCCTTATAAACAAGTTGTTGTAGGGTGACCATGATTGTAGAGAATTAAACTTTAACTTAACAAAAATTAAAATACAGGAAAAAGGTATGGGTGTTTCACTTAAATACAATGGTGAACGATTCATTGCCATTTTCTATGTATGTAGTGTTGGTCCTGCTCACGTCTCCTGAATCACCCTGTATACTTTGTATAGATATTCTTTCGTCTTATAATTTCACCACCACCGCAGATTGGGGGAGAACTAACCAAGAGATAACCACAAATTAGTTTTAAAATATTACGCTAAACTCATAAACATCTTAATAATTTAACTTACAAATAAAAGTAAATTTAATACTCCAATGTGGGCACAATTTTTTCTTAGCTAAAGTTTTTGTTTGTGTATCGGGATATATCGGGCTATGATTTTTATTACAAGTTATTCTACATGTAATATTGTCTTAAATAACAAAACAATTACGTCCGAAAACGTCCGGATAAATGCTTTTTTTAACCAATCAATATGACACACAATATAATGATAAAAAGGTTTTTTTTTTTCATTTAACTTCTAAATAGTTTATGCTTATTTTAGGTTCACAAGGGACACCAGGAGTAAGGATTGTGACCCGACAATACTTATTCGAGCGCCTTAAGAACAAAGATTTGCCTAATTTAGACGCAAAGTTGGATTTTTTAAGGAACCATCTGTTATCAGATAAATCTTACAATAACGACCATATTGATAGTTTGAACCGTAATTTTGCTCAATTTAAATCTGAAATGAATCAAAAATGGATAAAATCTCATTTTAAAGAAAATATTTTTGTACATTCGAACAAATCATGGCTGGAGTCTCACCTTTGAAATTCCTGTTGCTGATAACATACAAAATCGGTCCGGTCGGCCATCCAAACCCTTTGAAGAGGTTTGTGAAAGAACTAAAAGGCGAAAGACTCCATTCCTTGAGAACCCGCGTTTAGCTGCGGAAATTACTGGGATTGATTACGAGTTAATATTACAGGCTTAAGGTCATATTGGAAGGCATTTGGAATGAACACAAAATTGACCCAGTTAAATATGAAAAATATGCCTTGGATACAGCTCGTCTCTATCGACGACTATATGACTGGCATCCTATGACGCCAACACTTCATAGAGTGTTGGCACATGGTGCGGTAATCATTAAAGAAGCTCTACTGCCGATTGGACCAATTTCCGAGGAGGCAGCTGAGGCTCGCAACAAACATTATAGAGCATACCAGATTTCGCCAGAAAACTCTAGAGAAAGCTGCAATCAGGATGTTTTTAATCGTCTTATTCTAAACTCGGAATGCTCGGATCCTTTTCTAAGCAACAGTAGAGAAATTAAAAAAAGAAAATCTAACATATTCCTGCCTGAGACAATAGCTATGTTCGTTTCTGCGGAACCGAATATCATCGAATATTCGTCAGAAAGCGATGAAAAATAGGGTATATCGTATTTGTTTCTTTTCTTACAAATATGTTGATGCTTGTAAGAAATAAACAGACTTTTTTTTCTTTTTTTTTTCTTTTGTATTATATTGAGATTATATTGTTGTAAATAAATATGTAAAATACTACCTTGAGTTTCATTTATGTGGAGAAAATGATTAAAACACCTTCACTTTCTTTCTTATTTCGGCTATTTAAATTCCAATTATAGACAAAAATATGTAGGGACACAATGCGTGTAAGCGAATTCCTGCAGCGCCGCGACTGCTAAGGCAGTCTCCCTCGAACCGTGACGCGAACCACACTAGCCGCCACTAAGCTATTGTAACGTGAGATTTTTATATTCGAAATAAGTAACACTAAAACATCCTTGGACTTTCATTTATTACGGACAATTTCCTCACCTGAACTTAGCATAACCCGGACAGTACAGTGGTGACCCCGAACTTGAACACAGTGACTTAGTGCGTGTATATTTTTTTATGTGAATTAAACACTTCAGAGCGGGGGAGGCTCCCCTAAAAAAGGGTAAGGGGCTCTAGTGTGGTTAGTGATTTGCGTCGAAATCCGAAACTGTGGCAGAAGGAAAGTACTTTATAATGACGGGTTATGGAGTCCCCAACGCTGCACAGGGCGGAGCTGCGCCGGCGCCCGTACAGCAGGCGCCGCCGGCGCCTGTACCGCAGCCGCCGCCGGCGGCGACCCAGGTTCAAAACCAGCATTCGTCTACTACAGGAGTGGATGTGGCCGCAATTTCGGTTGCGTCCAGATTGCCGGAGTTTTGGACGGACCAACCAAGACACTGGTTTATACAGATAGAGTCCATACTAAATCCGCAGCACTTGAGTGATCAGGCGAAGTATGACTTGGTGATAAGCAAATTGAGCAAGGATGCCATTGGGCAAATTACGGATATTCTCCTGCAGCCGCCAGCAACGGGCAGATACATGGCATTAAAGAACAAGTTGTTGGGCATTTACGAAAAGTCTGCCAAGAGGCAGCTACAAAAGTTGCTCAGCGAGCAGGAGTTGGGGGAGCAGAAGCCGTCCCAGCTGTTACGCAGAATGCGAGACCTGGGACGAGGGAAGATTCCGGATGTCACACTTAGTATCTTGTGGCAAAATCACTTACCAGCGGCAACGAGAGCAGTGCTAGCAGCATCGGGAAACACAGACCTTGACAGTCTGGCAGCGACCGCAGATACGGTGCTGGAGGCCACGCGACCGATGCAGGTTTCGGAGGTGGTTTCCTCGCCGGGTGTTGACAGGAGCACGGCAGTGATATTGGCGGAGATCGCTAAGCTTACCTCCAGAATAGCGAACTTGGAGACAGGAGGGTCACGTCAGAACGATCATTGTAACTGCGGGCAGAGACGGAGAGGAACATCCCGTCACCGCAGCTTGGGTCGGCAACGTTCGGCATCCCGTGGGCGGAATCAGCGCACGCCTGACAGTCCAGACTGGCTTTGTGCGTACCACTACCGTTACAAGGAGAAGGCTCGTCGTTGTGTTTCCCCCTGCGCCTGGAAGAAGCAGCCGGGAAACTAGAGGAGGTGCAAGCAGCGGCGGAATCTTGTGCCATCGAGCCATCGCACCGCCTTCGCGTTACGGATACCAAGACGGGGTTAAAGTTTCTTGTGGACACGGGCGCAAATGTTTCGGTATTGCCAGTTAAGCATAAGTACTCTAGTGATGTAAATACTAGTTATAAGCTATTCGCGGCGAACGGCTCTGAAATCAAGACATATGGCACAAAAATGTTGGAGTTAAATTTAGGTCTCAGAAGGGCATATCGTTGGAATTTCATAGTAGCAGACATAACTCAGCCAATCTTAGGGGCTGATTTCTTAAGCAAATATGGCCTTTTGGTTGATTTGAGAGCTCGTAAATTAATAGATAAGGTAACCAATTTAAATATTAATGCATTAGTAGTAGAGTGTAAAGAGCCATCTATAAAGACTGTGGATGGGAATCACCCTTATCATTTATTACTTAGTAAATACCCAGAGATTACCAAACCAGTATCATTCAGGGAAACTCCAACTCACGGTGTGTACCATCATATAGAGACCAGCGGTCCCCCGTTATATGCGCGCGCCAGGCCGCTACCACCGGACCGTTACAAGAGGGTTAAGGAGGAGTTTAAGGTCATGCAAGATTTGGGCATCTGTAGGCCATCGAAAAGCCCTTGGGCCAGTCCTCTTCATGTCGTACCAAAAAAGAATGGTGAGTTGAGGCCCTGCGGGGATTATAGGCGCCTAAATGCTGTGACCACTCCTGATCGATACCCCATTCCTAGGATACAGGATTTTACTTACATAATAGGAAACAATGAGTATTTTTCGACTATAGATATAAATAGGGCATACCATCACATACCAGTAGCGGAGAACGACATTCAGAAAACGGCGATAATCACGCCTTTCGGACTGTATGAATTCCCTCGCATATGTTTTGGATTGAAATGTGCAGCGCAAAGCTTTCAAAGGTTTATGAATACCATTTTTCAAGACCTAGATTTTGTATTTTGTTACATAGATGATTTGATAATAGCCAGCGAGACACAGAAACAACACGAGGAGCACCTAGAGCAAGTGTTCGCGAAGCTCAACGAGTACGCAGTCACCATAAATATCTCGAAATGTAATTTCGGTAAGGCGGTAGTCCAATTTTTAGGGTACGAGGTCTCCAAGGAGGGAATCCGTCCAATGGAAGAGAAAGTGCGAGCGATCGTCGAGTATCCGCGGCCTGAGACGATTCAAGAGCTACGTAGATTTATGGGTATGGTAAATTTTTACAGATCCCACTTGCCGAACGCGGTTTCACATCAGACAGTTAAATAAGTACCTACACAACAGTAAGAAAAGAGATAAGACAAAGATCGAATGGACGGCGGAATCTATCAAAGCATTTGAGCAGTGTAAGTTAAGCTTGCAAAATGCGGCTACATTGGCTCAACCTATCTCAGATTCGCCATTGTCTTTAATGACCGACGCATCGGACACCGCCGTCGGGGGGGTGCTACAGATTAAAGTAGGCAATGTATGGAAACCCATGGGTTACTTTTCGAAAGGTTTGACAAAGGCACAGATGAAGTATACGTGTTTTGATAGAGAGCTTTTGGCTATATTCCTAGCCGTTAGGCATTTCCGTAAGCAATTTGAGGGGCAGCAGCTAGTGATATACACAGATCATAAACCATTGACGTACGCTTTTAAGAATGTCGATAGTAACAAAGAGACCCCACGCAGAGCGAGGCAACTCCTTTTCATAAGCGAGTTCACTACAGATATTAGATATGTGGTAGGTAAAAATAATGTAGTAGCTGACGCGTTATCGCGTGTTGAGACGATTTCCTGTCCCACAGTGCTCGACTTCGACGAAGTCGCTGACGCGCAGGAACGTGACGATTATGTGCGGCAAGCGGACGCGCACGATAGCAACATAAGTCTTAGGAAATTTATTTTGCCAGCGTGCAATAAGGAGGTTTATTGCGAAACCGCAACGAAGCATGTTAGGCCATACCTACCACCGCAGTTCAGGAGGCTTGCTTTCGACGCTGTGCATAATCTCAGTCATCCAGGGATACGCACAACTAGAAAATTGGTAGCAGACAGATTTTTTTGGCCAGGGATGAATAAAGATGTGGGTTCATGGGCAAAGTGTTGTATTCAGTGCCAGAGGGCAAAAGTAATAAGACACACAGTTTCAGAGTTTGTTGACTACCCGGTAGTAGCTAGGTTCGAACATATAAATATCGATATCACTGGACCTCTCCCTACGACGGCGCAGGGGTATAGGTATCTGGTCACTGTCATAGACCGTAGGACGCAGTGGCCGGAGGCTTTTCCAGTACAGGATATTACTGCGGAAAGCGTAGCATGGGTTATATATGATGGCTGGATATCACGGTACGGCTGCCCACTCAAGTTATCCAGCGACCAGGGTAGGCAATTCGAAAGTAGGTTGTTCGCATCTCTGATGAAATTATTGGGTGTGAAGAAGCTCAGGACAACTGCTTTCCATGCACAGAGCAATGGGAAAATCGAAAGATTCCATAAGTCATTAAAAATGGCTTTAAAAGCCCGGTTAGACTGCACTAGTTGGCTACAGGAATTGCCAACAGTGATGTTAGGTCTTCGCGCGGCGGTAAGGAGCGACAATGGTGTCAGCGCCGCCGAGATGGCGTTCGGCCGAAGCCTGCGTTTGCCAGCTGACTTTTACGAGTTCACGGACAAAGAGGTATGTGACGACAGCGATTTGATCGATAAGATCCGTCAAACGATAGGTAAGTTAAGACCAGTCCCAGGATCTCAATTCAAAATCATTTTTTGTGCACCCCGATCTGAAAACGTGCTCGCATGTTTTCGTTAGGGATGACACCGTTAGGAGGCCGTTGAAAGCTCCGTACGATGGTCCATACCGCGTCATCAAGAGGACAGATAAAGTTTATTCTGTACAGTTGCCCGAACGCAAGGCAAACATTTCAATAGATCGGCTTAAGCCGGCATATATATTAAATGATAAGATTGATAACTCAGCCACAGCCTTACAAGCAAATAGCGGCTCTAGTGACATTACAATAGGGCCCAATACAGTTAAAACGACGAGGAGCGGGCGCGTGGTTAAGGCACCCGTTCGATTCATGTAAACAATGTCGCGTAAGATGTCTTGTTTAATCCATTTGTGATTTCGTAATATGTATTCTTATTTTAGCACGTACCTACGCACAAGCATTTTTTTCTAGAGCAAGAATTCGTGTAAAATTGGTGTATGGCACGTACAGATTTATGTTGAGTTGACAATGTAAGTGGGATGTATACGAAAAATATGAAGATATTAGTTTCATTTCGAGGTTATAGCCTATTCGGAAAACATCATGGGCCACAGTCAAAGTAGCGCGGATAAAAGTGACGCGAACGCCCAGGCACAAGTTATCAATAATGTTACGCAAGTTGAGACAAAGTTGAATTATGTGACTATAGTACTCATTGTCATAGCTTGTGCATTTTTCATAATAATTATTTATACGCTTCGGCGACAATGTCTCAAGAAAACGCAGAATTGGCTACGGAAAGAACTTAACAAGGTGGGAGGTCCAGCCCCGCTGCAGCGTGTTCAGGTTCAGCCCGCGCCGCAGCCACCCAACTATTAACGTGTTCCAGCTTTCGTATACAACCCACGGTTGGTTTAGTGATTAATGTGCATTCAGTGATAGCTTAAGCGACGTATAGGGATAATATGTGTTTTTGGCTCCATAAGAGAAGCCCATGTCTGTTTTTAAATTTCAATTTTAATACTTAATTAGTTTAGTTATATTGTGACAGTGGCATACAGACAGCGCAAATTCTAGGTATCGGGGTCGTGTTATGACACCGCGCCGCCTGCCGGTATCAGGTTATTGTGCTTTCTGGATGCGAGCTAATATTTATCTGTTTAAAATTTTTGTTCCCAAAAATTTGGGAGGGACCTATGTAGGGACACAATGCGTGTAAGCGAATTCCTGCAGCGCCGCGACTGCTAAGGCAGTCTCCCTCGAACCGTGACGCGAACCACACTAGCCGCCACTAAGCTATTGTAACGTGAGATTTTTATATTCGAAATAAGTAACACTAAAACATCCTTGGACTTTCATTTATTACGGACAATTTCCTCACCTGAACTTAGCATAACCCGGACAGTGCAATTATTACATAAGTACCCCAGCAAGTACTTACAAATAATTTGATCCGCCTAGATGTTGCAAATACCAGTATGTGAACCCTAGCTATTGCTTCAGGGTAACTTTTAGTACGAAAATAATGAATATAGAGCTAAATCCCACTACAAAATATAAATTATCTTAATCTGTACACTAATTATGCTATGACACATGTGCCTTGTTCTCGACAATGTTCAAATCATCCAATATTTCAATAGAAAAACATAACAAAGCTATGCAACGACAAACTTTTCTGTTTCTGGCTTTGTCTTAAGCCACATCCTGTTATGCTACACTAAGGCATGATCGCAGCATTTAACTTCACATTCCTTTAAAGTCTTGTGCGGTTTTTATTTTAATAACAATGTTTATTTTATAACTTACAATTTTATTCCACTCATTGACAGGTCGTGTACTGCTCAATTGACGTATGATTGACGCACCGGGGAACATAACATGGTGATTTTGAGCCTCAGTAGCTTTGGTACAAATAGCAATAGTACATACGCCCGGTCCATTGAATTCCTTAGTCAAAGGTATAATGTGATACAACTCGGCCAAGTCAAATTAATTTAAGTAGGTATACCGCTGGGTCTTTCTTTAAACTTATGTATGGAATATCGTTTGATATTTAACAGTAGCTTTTCGGTAAAGGGAAACACAGTGAGGAAAAAACCGGTTTAGTCCTGACGAGGTCTAAATTGCCCGTCCGGGTTTAAAGGTCAGCTGGCAGTCGCTTTCGTGAATTTTTGCCTTAACCAAATCTCAGGAGTAGGTGCCAAATAGGAGACAAGGCTCTTTAAGGGTAAAACCGGAAAAAACGCTAGATGAAGATGATGATTGATCTTATTTTTACATCATTTTTATAAAATTACAAACAACAGAATGCAGAACAATGAAACCCGGGTATGTCCTTAAACTACGACCAAGACCACCGGGGAATGGGCAGCAGCATTCCTATAGTACGGTGGAGATACTGCGATCGCCAGCCCGCATGCCAAGCGTGGCGATTATGGCATTTACCCCATATGAAATTGGGGGAGGCCTATGTCCAGTAGTGGACGTCCTAGGGCTGATGTGGTGGATGTCCAGAAAGGGTTGTATTTTGTTTTGACGAAAACGAGAAGAGTCTAATTTTTATCCGTCTAAAATTAAAAAGATAAATATTATTATATTGAGATGAAACATCTGCTAACGAAAATACTAAATTTCAAATGAAGTGGCTTCATGCATTTATTGATTTTTGACGAGTTAATATGATATTGTCTTCGGTTTCCGCGACTGTTAGACATTGAATGAAACAATAAATCGGTTTTAGTCACGTGTAGAAAAAAAAAACTAAAAAAAATACTCTACACGTGACTAAATCGGATTTATAGTTTCATTGGAGTTGATATGAGATGACATTTCCGTCTCAAACTATAGATATATTTATGGCATAAACGGTTATCGGTTTTTCAATCCTTTATCTACATTTTGAACAGCCATTTTTGGAAAAAACTGAATATTTATTTAAAAAATAAATAAAAAATAAAATGCATTTATTTCGGACAAAGTAATCCATGTAGTGTTAGTATTACAGTAAAACAGTTAATTTAGTGTAAACATGGTCCAAAAAGCTCTTTTTTTATAATGGTATGTTGTTTATGCACTTATATATTTACCTACGTATATGAAATCTAGACGTAGCTGTTCCTTATTGACGTCTCTAACAACTTTTAATTCATTTTCACAAAAGTTTAAACTGGTTTTCTGGTCTAAAATTGTCTCGAGAATGGTGAGTTTTGAAATAAATACAATTTTAAATATTATACAATTTCGATAAGCCTCGTTGATGTTAATACGTAAAGGCATAAAAACACAATAAAACGGACAGTTACAAATGATCATTGGGAGCTAGGAAAAGAAAAAAAATATGTTTGTGTTTCGAGCAGGATTCGAACCTGCGACATCCTGGCATATGCGGCCAATCGCTCTAGCCAACTAAGCTATCAGAACAATCAAGTACAGGCACGAAAACCTTCACTATTTCCCTCTTACAACGTGTGCGATTGACCATTGTAACAGAACGACATCCCTCAGCCTGTGAAAACCCATGAAAGCTTCTAAGCTTCGGGAAAATCGGGAAAGCTTATTTATTTTCTTGAATTTTCATTATCGATGAAGGTTTTCATGGTAAAAGTTAACGGGCTTTAAATTAAGAGTCCGTATATAGCCGTTTGCTGAATTCGCTAAACTTTTTGAGGTCATATCTCATTCAATATTCGTTTTCCTAAAGATTATATTGTATAATATGAAAGATCATTTCAATTCAAGTTGAATAAGTGGAGAAGTTGTTTAGACTTAGCTCTCAATTTACTATATTTTGGCTCAGTCCAACAGCTGTTTTCTGAATTTTCGCTCGGAGACGTGTAAAACGAGTTAGATTTGAAGAGCTATTTGATTTCAAACCGACATGAAACAGTTAAATCTATATTGGATTGATAGTCTTCTTAGGAATAAGTGGAACACATTTTATAAGTTACATATTAAATTGTTGAGTAAAACCGTATTTCCATGCAACAACTTTTTAGTAAAAACACACGAAGAATCGCCAGTATTTTTGGCCATTTAGCACATTATTTCAAAAATATAAAACCATAATAAGAAACTCCAGTTCAAGCGCTATTCGTTCATATAAAAATATATGTATATGTAGAAGTAAATTTCGGCATAAAAAATATTTCAAATCAACCTAAAATTCGTAATAAAACACCGTGCACGGCGCTATATTCGGCAGTCGCCGCCAAGCGGTTCGAGGGAACGGTCACGTCGCTCGTCGATTTCAAGGTCACATAGCTACGGGCGCATGGGCTAGCGGGAATTATAGCGCGATGAGGCAGTCTTGATCATTGGGTAAGTAATGCTTTTTGTTACATTTGACTTTTTATATGAAAGTGCATTTGTACTAATTGATGGAAATATTTTCATTGTACTATTAACATTTTTGACCTCTGTTCCATAGAAGGAGGTTCTTAATCCCATCAAAAACATAAATGTGAAAATGGGAAACAAGTTAAATTGTCGTTTTCACCGACAAAAGAATTGAGATCTAAATGGGTGCCAAGTTCCGTAGATTCTCTGAAAGGTGCCAAGTCCGGCACTACATTGTTTACAGTAAAAGTTATTTACTGCGGCTTAATGCATTATGAGCTTTAACTTGGCAGTTTTCTTAAATATCCAACAGCTTTTATGGTATTATAACATACTGCATAGATCCCATTTTCACATTTATGTTTTTGATGGGATATCATTACTTTTTGACAATCTTCGCCAAATGGTGTTTTTTAAGAGCGCATGCACGAGTTACTATACAAAATACCCAAATCGCTATAGGTGCACCTCAAATATTTGAAGAGTTCCCTCGATTTCTCCAGAACCCTATGATCAGATTCTTGCTTGATAACTATGGGACCACCCCTGAAGTATACCGTTTCAAACAAAAAAAGAAGTTTCCAAATCAGTAATAAATGACGAAGTTCTGAGTTAACTAGCATAAATAATAATAATAATAATAAAACTAATAAATAAATCACTGTTTTCTGATTTTTTTCTGGTGTACACACACAATTACCAAGCTGCATGCCAAATTTCAGCTTTCTAGGTCACCTGGAAGTGGGTTAGGTTTTTGATTACTAGTCAGTCAGTCAGTCAATAAGTCAGTGGTAAAAATGCCGTTTTTTGGAATTTAATATCTCAATAACTATTAAACCTATATTTATGAAATTTGGGGTTCTAGTTGTTTTAACGGATCTTAATGCATGTATCAAATTTCATTTTTTTGTGTTAGATAGATTTGGAGTTATTGGGGGGTCAAAAGTGGCTCCAAACGGTTCGTGTAAAATAACACACGGCAGCTGTCCGCCAGTTCCTGGGGTGAATTTGGCTGGACACGCTGCCGCGTGTCTAGATTAGTCTTCAGGTTTTATCTATAAGGGCGTATACTTTTTTCACCTATAGTATCAATTAATACGACTCATATAGGATAATAATTTTGTTAAATAGTGTCATTATTTAGGTGTAACGATTTTTTTAAATCTGACCGAGCAGCAATGTACGCAGTCCAACTTATTTTGACATATCAAGTTTGTTTACTTTATCTGTTATAACTTTCAGAAACTGTCTTTTTCCCATGATGTTTTTGTTTGATAGGAACAATCAGGACTTAGCAACTTGACTTAATTAATTAAGCAAACTAATTCTGACAAGACACATCGGTACGTTAATTATTATGGGTGCAATACAATGTGTGCTTAATTATTATGTATGAAAAAGAAAGACCTTAATTTCCTAAAGAAATTATTGTAAATAGGTTCCCTAGGTCCAATCTTAATCTCCATTACAATATACGCCCGTATAAAATTTACACACTGTATGTACTTATACATTAAGCGATAATTCTAAAAGTACGTCATCGAATTTTCATCATCATCAGTCTATATATACGTCCCACTGCTGGGCAGATACGTCCTCTCATGAATTAGTTGGACTGTTCAGGTTGTTATTTTGCTGTTTCTTAATTTTGGCAGCCGTTTGTAATATTTCCTATTTACAGAATCTTCTTCCCATTGCCATTATCTGTGTGATATAAATTGCTTCCTGCTGTCCTGATGCTACTTTTCTGGCCTTTTTAGTCATTTCTCGTTTTAACCATATTTATGCAATTTTACCGAACATCTGCTTCGATGACAGGTCCCAACACATATCCGTCAGCAACAATTGGTCATATTTGAAAAATTACTCCAACGGGAGTCTGATTTTATGGGTATCAGCTTTCTTTTTAAAGGCTAAAGCTAAAATCGGCTGCAAGGATAACATCGGTTTTCCTCACAAAAACATGACGGTATTTCTGCTTCTTCTTCTGCACCTTTGATAATAATTTCTGCTGCGTTATTTCACCACTTGTATAGAACTCACGCTTTTAAAGAGCATATTGTTTTGCGTCTTGTTAGTCATTTATGACCTAATAGTGATAATATTTGCTGAAGTTGTTTCATCTTTCATTTTAGTTGTGGACGGACGGTGCAACATGTTTTATCTCCATACCTTTTTATCGCCCATCTTTTTCTTGCTCAGATTCTTACTATTCATGTCGCTAAAGAAGTATACTATAAAACAATATTTATAAATTGATTGGTTTTATTATTTTAGATTCATGTATGCGGCGCCTAGGAAGGCAAACCGTTCATTTGGTAAAGTAAAGAGTAAAAAAAAAAAAATTTTGTGGTCCTAAAAGATTAAACCCAGACTATAAAGAAATCAGCGCAACGCCGGAATCTGGAAAGGTTAAGGAATTATACTTATTTATCTGTTGATGAAGCTTATTATACTCTAGGCAAATTAAAATAATTATTTTTCTAGGACGTGCAGTATAATGAAAATGTCAAACCCGATAAAGACCAAGGCACCACAGACCAGTAAACATGCCATATCGGGTATGGTGTTGAAGTTTGGCTGGTCAAAAGATGGGGCTATTGCTGAGAGGTCCGGACATCTGCCATAACAGTGCTTCTACACATTATCGAGGCAGGCGATGACCATCCAATAGCTATTAACCTTATTCAAGTAAAAATAAAATGCACCTACATTTCTAAATTACCTGGTATTTTACACTAAAACCAAGACACGAATAAGTCAGGTAAAAACTATTAACCTAGAACTTGATAACCTGGAAACTGAAAACTCTAACAGTAATTCATTATCGACCGAGTGAACGAAAGCGAGTAAGGTCTCCGTTTCAACTTGGACAAAAATGCTTTTGTCTGTCTGTCCGGATTTCCGGCTGTTCTCCTCTAGAGATCCCATTTCTCAACCGATTCTCGTGGAATATGGTGAGCAGGTTTGGTATTTTTTTATTCTCGAACAAGTTAAAAAAAAAACAAAATCTCTTAAAGGCTACAGCTCACAGAGCCAAATAAGAAATAATGTAAATAACCTAAGTTTTAAGATGAATAAAGATAAATAATAGTAAATATTGGGGAAAATCGTAACAAATCGACCTCGTGCCAAACTAAGCAAAGCTACTAAATGACTACTAAATACTAATGGGTACTAAACGACGATATACATACTTATACTTACATTGCATAGATAAATAAATACTTAAATACATAGAAAACGAATATCCATGACTCAGAAAGAAATAAATGCCCATACCGGGATTCAAACCTCAAGCTTCGTAGGCACGATCACTACCAACTAGGCTAAAGCGGTCGTCAAACAAGTAAGTACTTAAGGCGAAGGGGTAGGCAAGCTCTTTCCATACACACTTTGTGCAAGTTTTTCTTCGTTTATGTTTGCGCTATAGTTATTATTTTTGGTCAATATGGTTAGCTACGACTTGATGTTTATTTTATTGGTTTTATTTAATTAATTTTTTGTATTTTTTATTTTTATTTTTTTGATATAAAGCAAAATTTCAACATCAGGTTCTGCGTATATCCAATATGTACAAGCAAAAAATAAAATAAAATGATGTAGTGCCGAAACTAACGAATAAAACTTGCACAACGTTTGTATGGAGAAGGCCTTGCCCTACCCTTCGCCTTAAATGAATTCTGAATTTGTAGTAATTACATAAATACATTATAATGAACGATACAGTTCTAAGTTACCTGACATTTTATTTAAATACATAAACATACAAATATTAAGAAACGAAAGTCTGATAAAACGGTTAAAGTATCAACACTGCTCTACGCCGACCTAGCCGCCTCGCTCGACCCCCACTAAAACACCTGCGCTGGCGCGCTAGGAGACGGGTAATAATACCTAGAATCGAACTTTTTCCCGGCCGATACGGACTCTTAAGTTTTAATAAGTTCGATTGTTTACTATTTCTTCATAAAATCTTCCAAGTTTTAATGTATTTTTATTGTATTTCAGGATAGTATTATCAATATAATTATTAGAATAGCTTTAACAAAGTTTTGTTAATGTTATTTAGGCCAGGCAGGGCCATCTAGCGACAAGTTGCTTAACTGACAAGAGATAATAATCCAACCGTGTCAAAAGTACGTCATTTGGTAGGTCCAGTAGCGATATCTGTAGCCATCTGAATTTATACGGGTAGTTGTGAGCACATAATTCACAGCGCTAAAGTTGAAGTAAAAATTACCTCACCTTAGGCCAGCCAGTTTAGGTCTGACCTCCGACTACGAGTTGTTAGTACGGATCTCGGTGTCAAGATATACTAGGCGTGAGCTGTGAGTCTCACTGATGGAAGTTATTAATCGAATAGCAATAGCTGCCGAGCCGGCTTGAGCGGGTAGACTCTCGCCTGACTTTATGATTACCCAACTAAAATGAAATTTATGATAAAGTAAGCAATTGTTTCTGCATAGGTGACTTTTTATTTTAGTGAGGTTTTAAAAGGAATAGCGAGAGTGGAGGTGTCTGGTGTCGAGTAGGAGAACTTGCGAGTTTTGTCAACCAATAGTATTTCAGATTTAGGTTGAAAACCAATGAGAATCGTTCCCTCCAAATTTACGGAAAAACATAGTGATCGCGTGATATTGGTGGCGCTGATGATCGGATGAGGGGGGTATATAAGGAGATTCACAACGTTTTTAGGGGACTTTTTGCCTTCACCAGAGCAACGAGAAACAGTAGTCTTGGTGCTTCAGGAGTGTCTTTATGTGAGTTGTTTAAAGTGTCTAGGCTAGGGATTCTTGTAGGGTTTTCATTATGTTAGGATATTTAGGATGTGTGTGAATAATCCTTTCTGTTCACAGGGATTTCTTTGTCAGCGAGTGTCTTAAAATCTCGTATAGCAAATATTGGTGATATATTAAAGTGTTCCGTTATTTGACTAGATAATCCACAAACGTAAGTCCGTTTCCTCTCTTAATTTTGTTTTATTGAAGTGAGACGTTATTTAGGTATTGCTAATCCAAGAATCGGGCCATATTTGTCAGTCCGGAGATTAATATGGCTAATTCATGCATATTTATCTCGCCAGAGTCCCTCTGGATTTAGGTATGTATGATGATTCAAGATTAGCATATCACATTGCCGAAAATGAATGGTAATATAATTTCAGTTTATTCTTTTATCCATTAAAAATGCATTTTATGCTATCGAGTGTCGTATTAGCTTATTTAGCAACTGCGTTATCCATATATTTGCTATATGAGAGGTACATCGGCGACGTTTGATTACTACCCGATTTAATTAATAACTTGTCTTTTATTTGACCTACATTTATTGTGCATGCTAATTATTTACCAAATTATGGTGGCGGATTTTGTGTGTACTATTTCATTTATTGAGATGCGTAGGTGCTATTCATACGAGCTGGTTGTTACCGAATTTTATACTTTTAACTATTATGCCTTGATCATAAATCATAAATTATTGATACTGTTTATACAATGACGGTAGCAAACAGGCTTACGTCTTGCTTGATGGTAAGCAGACACGGTTACATGTAGGTGCTTGCGATTCCAGAGGAATCACGGGCGCGTTACAGACTCTTTACTGACTTGAGGATTGTAGGATATCTTTATAGGATAGAATTATAATAATGAGTGTGTCATGTTCATGTTGATTATAGTATCGAATCAGTGTTATTTTAATGTTGCGAGATTTATTAATTCTTTGATGTGTTTTGGGCGTATCATTTTATAATGTAATACGTAGCGCCTGATTTACATTTCGTGATATACTAACAGTGGTTATGCGTTTCGTATTGAAATAATATCTCCTAAGTATTTGGATGATATATGTGTCTAGTCGTATTCTATGTTTCTATAACTTTGAATGAACTTTATCACAATTTATTATACTTGATAAATATAACTATTAATATCCAACACATTCATTACGAATTGAGTAGGTTTTGTATATTTTCATAGGTTTTGCGGTTATCATTGGTTTTGCATTATTAGTGTAGGGTATTTATTGGTTGTGTTAATGTAGGTAGTTAAATAAGTAGGGTTTAATTAGTGTTTAACATTCAATTGATTATTACATCTAGTAGGTTTCTATGCCATAGTTCGGGCGTTTGGAAAGTTTTGCGAAATCAAACCTTTTTAAGAGAAGGATAGCGTGCCAGCCAGATCAGTGATACTCAGAAGATTCCATGTGGATAATCGATGACCAGATCCAGGTCACCATCAATCTACTGCTGTACCATGACAATGTGACATCCGCCAAGCATCCATCAAACGCTATATCCAACGGCGTTCCTGCGCACATTACCATATGTTTACCAGAAGTTTCCGGCGCTGCGAACAACTGACTACCAATGAAGACCATCGCAAACTACACCTGTGCCATGACGACCTGCCATACTTCCAATGCTCAACCTGAGGGGGCTACTGAACACCATACCATTTTATCTCTGGGTTATATCCTACAACCCTGAGTGGCAATCAACGGCTTTCCTTACCACTGCTAGAAGATGGGTCACGAAGATGTACTGCAATATCGAGCTGGATGGTCAAGGCTTCAACAACTGCATATGGGAATTGTTCCGGCATGACGGCTTTGAAGAATACGGCTGTACACGCACAGATGAAGAGATCCTTGGATGGTTTTCTAAGTTTCGCAAAACTTTCTGACTGTGTGAGCTATGGTACTTATTTATATTCTCTTGCGATTTAAATGGCATAAATTACATCTTTATAGCAAGCCGAAATGATATCGTTGCGTTGTGTGGTATGATTTTCTGAAACCAATTAATTGTGTGAGCTATGGTACCTAATTATATTCTATTACGATTTAAATGGCATAAATGATGTGATCTTTATAGCAAGCCAAAATGTTGTCGTTGCGTTGTGTGATCAGATTTTAATTATCTACTTACAGCCAATTTCTTGTGCGATCTTGGTTTATTTATCTTTTGATGGAATTTGATTTCCAATTACAGCATAGTCTGTCATTTACGTAACTCTTATTTCGTCAATATTGTCATCGTTATGACGTCACCCTATACGATATATACATATATATACTTACCCGTGTTACGAGTAGATACTGTTCTAGTATTCTCTATTTACCAACTGACATATTTTATTAACAATTTATGGTATTGTTGGAACTGGCCGAAATGGATTTTATCTGTGGCTATTTCTATCAATGAGGTAACGTCACAGCCTGAACTGCCAATCGTTTGATACGATTTAGTGTGGCTTGCTCCAGCCTATGACGAGAGGTTTTGGTTGTACATGTAGTACCCAAATATACCTAATAATAACTATTTTGCTAAAGAACGGTTTTCCTCCAGATCGATGAAATACGGTCATCAATGGGTGTTAGGGACGGTCTTTACAGATTCTTAACGACAGGCTTTCTTCTTTGGACTGAATCCACGGGACGGGCTTTGAAAAGGGCTGCTGACCCGGTTAGGTGCCGGATTCTGTTACTGCTTGTCGGAATCTTTGATTCATACAAGACACTATAGATCCGTACGGACGAGAAATCTGTATTGCCGTTTGCTGAAACTGATAATTAAAGACCCCAATATATATGTACCCTTATATACCCTACTATATGGGCGAGATGGGATGTGAAAGTTCAATGGCGATACAGGTTATTGAAGACTCGAGCAAAACTCCTTGCTGTCGTGAGAACGCTGGTCAATGCTGAGGTCTTGCGGTTGCATAACTCAGTAGTGATACTTAGCTTATGGGATGACTGTATGATTCGATTTGGACACTAAACCTGAATAGTAACAGCTTTGTCTTGTTTTCACGATATTTGGGTACGAGGTAATAGATTGATCATCAGCATATAATCTGATTGACGTCCCCTGCTGGACGTAGACCTCCCTCGTAAAGTGCCATATTAATATATTTATATTTCAGCTGATCTCTAATGTGGATCATAGTAGTTTATACTACTAACGCTTTATGCATTTATTCCAACTGGATTCTGATTCAGATCACAGTTGTGTAATAGATTGATCATCATCATATGATCTGATTGACGTCCCCTGCTGGACGTAGGCCTCCTTCGTAGTGCCACTATAATATATTTATATTTCAGCTGATCTGTGGATCATAGTAGTATATACTACTTATGCTTTGTGCATTTATTCCAACTGGCTTCTAATTTAGATCACAGTTGTTTACTTTGCCTATGCTTTTATGCATTATAAAATGGCTGGTCTCATAATATTATGGGCTACGCTCTTATTATTACCATGTATATGTTCATTCATCAGGCACTATTAATAACTCTCATAGTCTCGGTCAAGTGCCTTGTGCCTGTACCACCTGCGAGGATACCCTGATTGCTCGTGTTAGGTGTTAGGTAGGGACATATCCAAGCGGCTTGCTTGAGGCTCAGGTTCCTTCGCGAGACTTCTGCCTCGACATAGTTGCCTCATCATGTCCAGAAATGGCTTGGTGGTTTATATGACTTATGCATGGTACTTTTATGAGGAACTGTGGCTTTATGGTTGCGTGCAATCAGCTATTTTATATTTACAATGTTCTCATATTTTTTTAGATTGAGATTTACGCCATATTTGGTAAGAAGCCAGACTTTACCCGGCTATCTCGACATAGCAAATTTAGTTTTAAGATTTTTCTTACTATATGTTTCACAGGAATTTACCTACGTTTATCTGCTACCACGTTTAACTATATATGCTACAATAACTTATTTTGCTCCATTAACGATTTTCTACCATTTTTTCTAAACACTTAATCTTCTAGGTACTACATGACTACTTCGGATCATTTATACTTGCCTTCATTTAATTCCAAGCAATTTATTTAAGCCTTTACTGATCACACAGCCAACGACGGTATATAAATAGTAGGCTAGATTCTACACTTGTTCTGGTTCATATAGTATTGTTGATAATTTAGAAATACTTCTTAAGAGTGTTGTTTTATTGCTTTTATTATTCTCATGATAATGTTTTAATCTCTAGTATGTTTGTTATAGGTTTCATAATATTGTGTTCATGGTTAGTAATTGATTATTCATAGGATATTATAGGATATTGTTGGTATTCGTTTAGGCAAGCTTATCCAAATTTTAGGTTATGTTGTAATATTGTTTAAACATTGTCCAATTCTCAATTGTTTATACATTTCTCACACCTCAGTGAACTATGGTTACTGCGTTTATAACAAGGTCTTAAATATGTCACTAGATGATCATGCCATTAATCTTTCAATTATTAGTGTTTCTTATGATATTGTAATTAGCAAGAATTACTCATAATTTATGTAAATAATTTGTCTGTTATTTTGTCAATTGTATTAGCTTTATGGCAACAAGGGTTTTTGTGTGTCCGCTTGTTTTCCCTTGTCTAGGTTGGCCTAGTAATCAAGCGGATGTCTAATAAAGTTCTCCCCGGACTTTATTAGATTCGAGTTTAGAGTAAATTCATTTTTATTAAATAAATGTTTTGTTTGTTTATTTCTCTCTCTCAACTTTTTGTTTGATTTATTTTCTTTCCCTATAGTAGGAACCCTATTTAGATCTGAGAAACTTTAATAAAAGCTTTAGAACTTCAGTAGGTATTAGCAACTTGAGGAAAATCATGGATTTCAGATTTTCTGGTAAAGTAAGTATAAAGCTTTAGGTATACTTTAGGAAATTTTAGTTAGGCTTTCTTTGGATAGACTTTCCTTGATTTTCCATAAGTTTTCATTAAAGTTCTCCCCTTAGGGGTTGTTACACCATGTATTCCAGGATGTCGCATGATCCAATCCTGCTCGGTACATAATAAAGAAAACCATTTAAATTGAACATTGCTTAGCAATAAAAAAAAAAGAAAGTGTAACTCAATGACGAATTATCTACTATTTTTTTTCATAAACAATCCTCTCTCTAATGCATTACAACTTGATCGGATTCAAATTCCAATCGAGAGAACCAGGAGAAGCGAAGTGATTGATAGGCTATAGGAAAAGAAAAAAATCTAATTAATTTCGGTAGTCCTTTTACCAGTTTTAATTAAAGCTTTTGTCAGTTTATTATGTTTTAAGATGGGTTTTCGACGAAATTTAAGCATTTTGTATTCCCAGCCCTTTCATTTAGGGAAGGTAAGAAATTTGTTTACAAATTAGTATTATTTTTGACATTAAGGGAAATTGTTTAAGTTATTAATATTATCAGTCGTAGATGAAGAAAACCATGTCTGTATCAAAAATTAAACAGAATTTATTCAAATGGGTATATTTTTTAATTAAATAAATTCACTTGCTACTTTCACTTACTCGTGTGGACTTTGAATAGCCAATTTCTTCTTTAAACCAGCCGATTTCTCCTTTTCCAGTGAATTTCTGTCCCTGTGGTTCTTATATAGCATCACAATGGTGTCAGGTTCTCCAAACATATCCATAGGTGCCTTATACTCGTGTTTATCACATGGTAAACACACAATAATAGTCCCTTTACATCCAACAGAATCCAGAACGAAACGAACGTAAACACATATTTTTCAAGTCATAAACGCAACCATCATAATACGGTACTTTGACTCCGAATGCAACAAAGATACATTGTGTTAGTCTCTATTTATTAAAGATACCCTACCCAGTGAGTTACTTATCTTTCAATCGATCGGCAGCGTTATCATTCCGACCCTTTTACTTCTCCGTGGTTTTCTTTAGTAATGATGTAACATACTTTATATTGGTTAAGCCTTCCCCATGTAGCAAGGATCGTAACCTTTTTCAGGCTAATACGGTTCTTATTTGTGGGAAAAGGTATCGCGTTCGTATTTAGGGAACATATTTCGAAGTAATACAATGGGTCCGATAACAAAGTCTGGGAGATTGGCATTGTTACCTCATGCTTCAAAAAGTGACATTATTCCCTTCACGTGACATGAAGGGAAGTGATGGAAACCCTAACAACCCTTACCTTTGCCAGGTTTTTGTTTATAAATCGGACGGATTCCTATCTGAGATTGTCCCCAGGGATAACGCTTTTGGAGTTTTATTTTGTTTTCGTAAGATATCTCTGGAGAATGTAACTTTTCGTATTTGAGCAATCTAAGCCTTTTATTGATATGATTTTTTCATATAAATAATACTGTTTTTCGTAAGAAAAATTTAGCCAAGTACTTACCAAAAAAATGAAAATTTATACCTACACCTTTAAAAAGTTCTGACCATGCACTTTAACACCTTGATAATAGCCGTGTTCAGATGTTTGTGAGCGCCTTGTTTGCCCCCGTGTACCTATGACTGATGGCGGCTGGACATGCTTTATTTCTTTGGTCAAACTTCTGTTTACCACAATTTTAACGAAGCAAGTAACTCACAGAAAGGTCCATAAAAGTGTTTGGGAAACATTCCTCGTTTATTCCATCAAAAACTGCATCAATCTTGTCCGCTGTAATGTTGATTGTCGATTCGTATTCCCCGTTGGATAAATGGTCGCATTTTTCACGAAAACAAGCCAATGTTATTTACAATTGCTACGCTTGAGCAACGCACTAGCATGCAAATGAATTTATTCTTCTACAGAAGCTTTGTAACATATGTTATACATACCTAAATAAATGTAATGTTACTTTTGAGTCCTTGTGTACCAAGTTATTTAAAACTTAACAAGCATATCTTAATCAAAATACTATACACCTTTCTTAAATGAAAATCAAAGATTATCCGTTTAACTTTATCGTCGTACTGGAATAAGCACGGTGTAAATTGTGAATCTAACGAATAAGAGCACAATCCTATACAAAAGAATGCACACAATAAAATCAAAACCGATTGCAATCTATACGTTGATATAATAACAAAATCATACAATAAATGCGTTTAGTAGTTAACAAACTGCTATGCAGTTTGGCAGATAATTATTATGTATATTTGTAATAAAAAAAAAAGTGGAATTAGCTTATGTAGAGGCGTAAAATTCATCGTAGTAAAAATATTTTTAAAAAGAATGAAAGAATTATTTCCATAAACAAAACAAAAGGGATATACCAAAAAAAAAGAAACTCGCATCCTTACACAAATACACACACAATCGATCATAACATCACACAACTTTGTTCGGTCATCCACCCTTCTATAATCCATATTTTATTTTCACTTAATTCTAAGAGATGCATCAGTCTAAGTTTAGGTTGAGCTGTTATGGAATATCCAATTTCATGGAAATCTTGTGTGGAGAGAGGTAATATCTCTCCGGCTCTAGAAATTAAGGGCATTAAGCGTTGTGGAAGTAACCGTAGGGTCAGGGCATAAGTGATGGTTACTTATTTAGGTTAGAAATACTTAGTATGTATATACTCGTGGAACTTAAATAAACACAAATTACAATAAATCCAACTTTCTAAAAACAATTAATTTCAAAATACTAATATTGTAAATGTATGTCAGCCTGTGTCTTAGTTACCTCTTCACGCTTAAACCATTGAACTGACTAGATGAAATTTGGTACAGAGATCAAGTCCTGGGGAAGGACAGGTTAGTTTTGATTCCAGTAGTCATCTTTTAAGGGGGTGAAAAGCGGGTGAAAGTTTATGGGGAATCAATACCCGGTGAAACGATAAAAAAAAATTGGTACGTAAATAGTTCAAGTTGTGTCGAAGGATATACAACAGTTTATATCCCCAAAATAATCCCTTAAAGTTGTAAAAAGGTGGGTGTGTAAAGGTGGTCAACAATTTTATTGAATTTGTGGGAGAGCAAGAATTAATCCTGCGCCTTAAACAATGTATCCCAATTATTTGTTTAATGCGATAACGAGTTCTACTCAGACCAATTCGCGGGCAAAAGCTAGTGATTAAATAAAAAAAATGTTCATATGTTTATACGCGATCTAAAAAACTTCACAAGCTAGGCGAGGATTTAATTAGTGTTATACACACATAATAGGGATGTTGACTGATAGTCAAATCAGCAACTTTTAATGAAACGTCAAAAACGCTCTGTTAGTATGAAGTTTGTAAGGAAATAGGAACAAGTGACGTCACGCCTTTTGTATGATCAAATAGCGTCCCTATAAAGTTCTTTATGTATTTAAAAATCTTTAAAATAGCAAAAACAAGTAGAAGCGAGAGATATTCTGAATATTTTCATGAGATTTATTTACTGGTAATGTAAGAGCAATTTATTTTTATTGGTGTCAACATCCCAATTCTAAGAAAATACAATCCCTAAATTTATCATATGAGTTATGATATAAAACGACCGTTGCAAAAACGAGAGACGTTTTTATGCCTAATATAATGAACAATTTAGTACTTAAAGATTATTCGCAAAGCTTTGGGCCCAGATAATATAAAGCAAAAAAAATTGTAAGCTCTTTACAATAAGGCTTAGTATTTCATCCTACAATCGTACTACAGATTGAATTATTGGGGTATAATATAAGGTAATTAACTTTCGTAGTATTCTTTGATCTGTGCTTTCGTTTAGGCATGGCCACCCATCTCATACAACGTATAATTAATACTTAGTAAAATCTCATAGATGGCGCTACAGGTATCACGTGAAATAATATTGCACGTAATCTTGAGAAAATAATGATTTTTACACCCCAATAAATTCACATAGCATATTTTAGTCTCAAACATTATTCTACACATAAAATAGATACTAAATTTTGTATTTTACTAAATACAATAAAATTGATACCTTACGTGTGAGCTTCCAAGCTTGCCACGTATTATTGAGTTTTTTCACTAGATGGTGCTATAACAGCTCTATGTATATTTGTCTCTGTCACACGCGCACAGTAATAGTGCCCTCACGCTCGCACAGTAACCGTAATTGCCAGCTGCAGAGATTGTAAACCTTAGGTTCGCAGGTATACGGACGGGATCTTAAGCACGTGTTATTTTGTTTGCAATGTTATTGGTCCCATGATCATAAGCTGTAATATTTTTTAAAGCGGTATTCTATAGTGGGATGCGTTTGTGGTCACATAGTTCTCGAACTCTTTACTTGTTAAATCGCTGTTTAAGTTACGTTTGTTGTGTTTGTTATCTTTTTTGTTACTATTCGTTGAGTTTATTTGCGTTGTTAATTTTTTGTTATTAAAAGTTGGTGTTATTAAAGACATGGAACCGACTCCATCTACCCCAAGTGGCCCACGCCCCTTCAAGGTGTTTGTGTCACCACGGAAGAAACGGAAAATGTCTCATTTAAGTGAAAATTTGTATAATCCATATAATAAGTGATAATCCAGTAATCGTAGCGTTTTACCTTTCCAATTTTTTTGACGTAAGTAGTTATTTTATTGTGTTTGGTTCTTCACCGTATATACACATTGGCTATGTGCACGTCTGAAACGTCAAACGTCAGGGATCCCGAGACAATGTCAAACTCGGAGATGTCAAGTGGTGACACATTAATATTTTATTTATTTTAGTAAACGAGAAAATAAATAAATAAATACAAACGAAACGAATCGTAGGAAACCGTTAAGAAACCAATAGAAATCGTCAAAAGTAAATTTGACAGATGTCCCAGGTAAGTACACATTTCTGCCATGGTGTGCGCTGCGATCGCCTAGCTTACCCCCACCACCTACTTCGCACATAGCAAATAGGTACCTTAATTAGTTAGAATGGCAATGAGAACAATAAAATTCAACGGAAACAAGTAAAATGCCCTCTTGAAATGTAATAGATATTATTTTAAATTAATTACACATCCTTGCCATAATTCATTGAACACAGTATAAAAATGTTGTTGACCACTGCACTGGTTGTAGATGCAACGGTCAAGGTCGGTCAGCGAACTACAGCGCTACGCGCTTCGTTTTTGAATGTTCTTATGTGATGTGTAATATGGTCTCAAATATATTACTTGTATATTATAAGTATAAAATAGAGTATTAGGTAAAATAATGTGTTGCAAAATATAAACACATAACACCGTTTTGTCTTCGTGTAAGTATTAAAATCTAAGCTCAAATAAGTAACGTAACGAACAACGTATTATCTTTAATAATGCAATGGAAGTAACAAAACTCACAGACGGTTTGTGTACAAACATTGATGCGTAGTTTTGCGTGTAGCTTCGTTTCGTTTGATTCCAAATAAGTTATAAGCGCTCTTTTAGTTTTTTACTCGACTGCACCAGAAGGAGGGTTATGTTTTTGGAGAGTATGTATGTATAAATGTATGACGTATGTATGTATAATTGTTGGCACGCTCTGCAGCCTGAACGGCTTAATGGATTTTAGCTTGAAAGGTGTCGTTAGATTAGTATTTACTGTGAGAGTGATACTAGATATATAAAAAAAAATGGCGGATTTTTGGCGCCAAATTCTAAATTACACTGAAACGCAGTCGGGTTTTAGGATTTAAAATGGAATCCTTATAGATTCGTCATGTCTGTCCGTCCGTCCGTCCGTATGTCACAGCTAGGGCTTGAATAACCGGTATTTTTGGAAACCGGTATTGTGACCTTGTAGCAGGAACCGGTATCAGACATGGTACCGGTACTAGCTAAAGTACCAGTATTGCTAAAACCGGTATCCTAAATGATACCGGTACCGTGAGAACCGGTAAATTAATGAAATTTACCGGTTTTTAACAGTTAAAATACCGATACTCGAAAATGCGAGTGGAGTGAGTGAGAGAGATAGACCTACTGAGGTCACAAACACTCACATCGCGAGTAATGTATGGAGAATGTATGCAATTAACATTAGTGTCCGCTGCTCTAACTTTTTAAATTTGCTTACTAAAATCAACTGATAAAGGAAATATTACATAGAGCCAACCGCCACGATGTATACAGGGTGTGACCTGTAATAGGAGCAATAAATTTAAAGGACGCTTCCCTAAAGCATCTGCAGTAACCTCTTGTGTCCAAAAAATTTTTTCTTTTTTCAATTGGGAGAAAAATTTATCTAAAGTTATGACCTCCAAGTAATGGATCTTGGCACCCAGAGATCATAGCGCGGCAGTCAATGCTGATTTTGAGGTTGCTTCAAGTTATGACTCATAATCGTTGTCGCATTTTTGGTTTAAAATAATATTTTTGGGATTTTTTAATTTTTTTTTATAAATTTTTAGTTTTTTTTGGTTAAATTGTTATTAATATCACTCCAGTAGCGTAAAAAAGTACATATAAGCTACATTTGCGGAAAAAAAATTCCAAAAAAAACTTTTTTTTTTTCAACTAAAATCATTTGGAAATACTTGCTAGAGAGCTCAATAGTGTACCGTTTAATTTTTTGCTCCTATTACAGGCCACACCCTGTATATATTTTTAATTTGTTATATAAATTGTTTTTTTTTTTGTTTTTCCGGGGTTTTTTATTGTTCTTTAATTTTTGTAGCATTTTTGGTTTTTTGTTGGTTTTTTCCGAATTTTTCGAGTATTTATGTATTTATTTCGTGTCTTTTGATGTTTTTGGACTGTTTAAAAGTTTTGTCGTATTTTTTGGCTTTTTATAAGTTTATCCTATTTTTTTTTACTTTTCGTCAGGTTTTTTGTTTTTTTCATGTTTTTTTGGTATTTCTTTTAGTATTCACGTGTTTCTTTTACATTTTTTCAATTCTTTCGTGTTTTTTAAATCGTGCTTGAATTTTGTAGCATTTTTCGTGTTTTTAGTTGTTTTCGTGGTTTTTTTTATGAATATTGGTATTTTTTAAAGTTTTTACGTGTTATTTTGTAGCGTTTTTTCTGTTTCTTGATGTTTAAAAGTTTTTTTTTGTACTTTTCGTCAGTTTTGTTTTGTGTTTTGGCTTTGTTTTAGTTTTACGTGTTTTTTTTTTAAGTCGTGCTTATATTTTTGTATCATTTTGTGTGTTTTTTGTTATTTCTTTCGAATTTTTCGTGAATTGCGGTATTTTTTTAGTTTTTTCGTGTTATTTTGTAGCGTTTTTTTGTTTTTTTGATGTTTCTGGATTTCTTAAAGCATTATTCGTGTTCTTATGCTTTTATGTTTAATTATTTTGACATTTTTGTTTTTTTTCGTGTTTTTTTGAATTTTTTTGTTGCATTTTTCGTGTTTTTATTTGCTATGCTTTGCTTTTTTTGGACGTCTTGTATTTTTTATTTTTTTTACATTGCAGTTTTTTATTGTTTTTTTTCAAACATGTTTGAGAAAAGTACTGTACAATCCTCGGCCGGAACAGGGATTGCAGGACTCGTTTTATCCGGCCTCGTCTACGACTCGGCAGTTTATCCCAAACTCGTCCAGCAATCCTTACTTCACGGCCTCTGCATTAGGTACCTAAGTTCCGCCGCCGCGCCGCGCATACGCACGAAATGGCAACATCGCATACAAGTGTAGGAACCTTTATAAAGAACCGGTATTTTTCGGTTCTAATACCGGTATTTTTTCTTAACCGGTTCTCTGGAACCGAAACGAAGAAAACCTATAAATACCGGTATGTTACAGGTATTTTCGGTACCGGTTTCAAGCCCTGGTCACAGCCGATTTACTCGGAGACTATGACCACTACATTTATGAAATTGTGTGTGTGAAGGTGTATGTTATGAACCGCTATAGAAATATGATGTGAAATTATAAAAAAGAAATATTAAACGAGGGGGGGCACCCCATGCATGTAATAGGGGAGTATTTTTTTTTCCAATGCACATAGGCGTGTAGGGTGTTTAGGGATAGGCCTTCAAAAATGACATAGAGGTTTCTAGAAAACTTTTCCATTTAAGTCAACTGTTTGGTGAGATATTAGCTGTCAAAGTCGTAAAAAGTGTGTCCCCCCCTCTAATTTCCAAAATATGAAGTTTAAAATTCTGAAAAAATCAAGATGATGTATTGTATAAGATGATTAATAAATCCTTTTAACGATTTTTAGTTTGAGCAAGATAGGTTTAACGCTTTTTGAGTTATTGATGAAAAACTGTCTCGCCAAAACAAAAGAGCGTAAGTGCCGTAAGTTTCCTATGAAGATACGACTTTTTTTACCCGACAGCGCCAGAAGGAGGGTTATGTTTTTCGAGAGTATGTTTGTATGCATAATTGTTTGGCACGCTCAGGGGCCTAAACGGCTCGATGGATTTTAGCTTGAGAGGTGACGTTAGATTCGTATTTACTGTGAGAGTGACACTGGGAATATATATCAAAATGAAAATAAAAACAAAACGGCGGATTTTTGGCGCCAAATTACAAAGGAGCGCGGTCAGGTTTTTTTAGTTTTTTAAAATAATTAGTCTTGTTTATTAAATGTATTGTATAGTGGTTTTAAATGTAGATTATGAGAGGTGTCGGTAAGGAACCCTTCTTTGTGCATGGTCCGACACGCACTTGGTCGGGTTTTTTTGTTTTTTATTTGATTAGTCTTGTTTCTAATAACGACGACCCGGCCTTCTAAACGGATATTGTGATTTGTGTTCTTCATCGTTCGCGACTGTTTATGTGTACGGATTCGGACGAATACAGCACTTACGACGACTTGGCACTGACTTCGGACCCTGGCAGATAAATCTACGCACGACGACGTGCCTTTTGAAGATTATAGAGTCACAATAATAATGTCTTGTTCAGTGGAAAAGATTACAAACACATTATTATAAGTAGCCGGAATTAATAGATTGTAATTAAATATATTCACGTTTTTTAAGGTTTACCCGACGTTTCGGATGTATCACAACACAACATTCTTAATCGAGAGCTGACTGGAATGGGCATAAAATAAAACCCGTGCGGCTAGATGTTGATATCCGCTCACGCGAATCAGGGGGTCTACTACGAAATTCGAAATCCGAACTTCGTATGGTGCTGTCCGTTTCACTCTCCTGTCATACACTATATGAGTGAAAAAGATGGCACCATACGAAGTTCCGATTTCGTATTTCGGAGTAGACGCCCAGTTCGTAACCAAGCTTGAAGTGACACATCCGAAACGCCGGGTGATTCTCAAAAAGGTAATTACATTTTAATGGTCGCGATTAAGTCTCATTTACGTACTAACGTAAAGGAGTGAAATCTTGCCAGTTTAGTAGTACCTAGTAGCACTTCAGCGAACGATTTCTACTAAGACAAACGAATAAGTCTACGAAAGAAACTGCATTAACACACTACAAAATACTACTGACATATTGAACGGAGGCACATTCCAATGCCCCAAAATTGGTTTTATTGTAAAGCCA
Source organism: Notocelia uddmanniana (assembly GCA_905163555.1). Lineage (NCBI taxonomy): Eukaryota > Metazoa > Arthropoda > Insecta > Lepidoptera > Tortricidae > Notocelia > Notocelia uddmanniana. Next base: position 11,497,075 of record LR991059.1, on the reverse strand, counting down.
ACCGCCTTCCGTAAGTAAGTTTTAAACACGTAGTACTACGATTAAATATCGAACTGTAAAGCAAACAGTGACTCAGGAGAAGCGAGCGCTCCCGAGCTTACGCATACAAGTATGATCAACCCGGTTTCGTATCTAAAAGTTTCAGAACCTAAAAACACGCTGCTGTCAATATATAATCAACTATCAGGCAACCAGTGACTCAGGAGAGGTGAGCGCTCCCGAGCTTACGCATACAAGTATAATCAACGCATAAAAGTTTCAGAACCTAAAAACACGCTGCTGTCAATATATAATCAACTATCAGGCAACCAGTGACTCAGGAGAGGCGAGCGCTCCCGAATTACGCATACAAGTAAGGCGAAGCCGGTTTCGTATCTAAAAGTTTCAGAACCTAAAAACACGCTGCCGTCAATATATAACCAACTGTAAGGCAACCAGTGACTCAGGAGAGGCGAGCGCTCCCGAGATTACGCATACAAGTATAGTGAACCCAGTTTTGTAACCAAAAGTTTTATAACCTAAAAAATACGCCGCCATTAATATATAACAAACTGTAAGGCAACCAGTGACTCAGGAGAGGCGAGCGCTCCCGAGCTTACGCATACAAGTATGGCGAATCCAGTTTTGTAACCAACAGTTTTAGAACCTAAAAAATACGCCGCCATCAATATATAACGAACTGTAAGGCAACCAGTGACTCAGGAGAGGCGAGCGCTCCCGAGCTTACGCATACAAGTATGGCGAATCCAGTTTTGTAACCAACAGTTTTAGAACCTAAAAAATACGCCGCCATTAATATATAACAAACTGTAAGGCAACCAGTGACTCAGGAGAGGCGAGCGCTCCCGAGATTACGCATACAAGTATAGTGAACCCGGTTTTGTAACCAAAAGTTTTAGAACCTAAAAATACGCTGCCATCAATATATAAGGAACTGTAAGGCAACCAGTGACTCAGGAGAGGCGAGCGCTCCCGAGCTTACGCATACAAGTATACTCAACCCGGTTTCGTATCAAAATGTTTCAAAAACTAAGAACACGCTAACGTCAACATATAACGAACTGTAAGGCAACCAGTGACTCAGGAGAGGCGAGCGCTCCCGAGCTTACGCATACAAGTATGGCCAACCCGGTTTCGTAACCTAAAGTTTTAGAACCTAAAAAATACGCCGCCATCAATATACAATGAACTGTAAGGCGCCCAGTGACTCAGGAGAGGCGAGCGCTCCCGAGCTTACGCATACAAGTATGGCGAACCCGGTTTCGTATCTAAAAGTTTCAGAACCTAAAATCACGCTGCCGTCAATATATAACCAACTGTAAGGCAACCTGACTCAGGAGAGGCGAGCGCTCCCGAGCTTACGAATACAAGTATGTAAACCCGGTTTCGTATCTAAAAGTTTCAGAACCTAAAAACACGCTGCCGTCAATATATAACCAACTGTAAGGCAACCAGTGACTGAGGAGAGGCGAGCGCTCCCGAGCTTACGCATACAAGTATGGCGAACCCAGTTTCGTAACCAAAAGTTATAGAACCTAAAAAATACGCCGCCATCAATATACAATGAACTGTAAGGCAACCAGTGACTCAGGAGAGGCGAGCGCTCCCGAGCTTACGCATACAAGTATACTTAACCCGGTTTCGTATCAAAAAGTTTCAGAAACTAAAAACACGCTAACGTCAACATATAACGAACTGTAAGGCAACCAGTGACTCAGGAGAGGCGAGCGCTCCCGTGCTTAAGCATACAAGTATGGCGAACCCGGTTTTTAACCAAAAGTTTTAGAACCTAAAAATACGCCGCCATTAATATATAACGAACTGTAAGGCAACCAGTGACTCAGGAGAGGCAAGCGCTCCCGAGCTTACGCATACAAGTATACTCAACCCGGTTTCGTATCAAAAAGTTTCAGAAACTAAAAACACGCTAACGTCAACATATAACGAACTGTAAGGCAACCAGTGACTCAGGAGAGGCGAGCGCTCCCGAGCTTACGGATACAAGTATGGCTAACCCAGTTTCGTAACCAAAATTTATAGAACCTAAAAAATACGCCGCCATCAATATACAATGAACTGTAAGGCGACCAGTGACTCAGGAGAGGCGAGCGCTCCCGAGCTTACGCATACAAGTATGGTGAACCCAGTTTCGTAACCAAAAGTTTTAGAACCTAAAAAATACGCCGTCATCAATATATAATGAACTGTAAGGCGACCACTGACCAGTGACTCAGGAGAGGCGAGCGCTCCCGAATTACGCATACAAGTATGGCGAAGCCGGTTTCGTATCTAAAAGTTTCAGAACCTAAAAACACGCTGCCGTCAATATATAACCAACTGTAAGGCAACCAGTGACTCAGGAGAGGCGAGCGCTCCCGAGATTACGCATACAAGTATAGTGAACACAGTTTTGTAACCAAAAGTTTTATAACCTAAAAAATACGCCGCCATTAATATATAACAAACTGTAAGGCAACCAGTGACTCAGGAGAGGCGAGCGCTCCCGAGCTTACGCATACAAGTATGGCGAATCCAGTTTTGTAACCAACAGTTTTAGAACCTAAAAAATACGCCGCCATCAATATATAACGAACTGTAAGGCAACCAGTGACTCAGGAGAGGCGAGCGCTCCCGAGCTTACGCATACAAGTATAGTGAACCCGGTTTTGTAACCAAAAGTTTTAGAACCTTTTATACGCCGCCATTAATATATAACGAACTGTAAGGCAACCAGTGACTCAGGAGAGGCAAGCGCTCCCGAGCTTACGCATACAAGTATACTCAACCCGGTTTCGTATCAAAAAGTTTCAGAAACTAAAAACACGCTAACGTCAACATATAACGAACTGTAAGGCAACCAGTGACTCAGGAGAGGCGAGCGCTCCCGAGCTTACGCATACAAGTATGGCGAACCCAGTTTCGTAACCAAAAGTTTTAGAACCTAAAAATATGCCGCCATCAATATATAACGAACTGTAAGGCAACCAGTGACTCGGGAGAGGCAAGCGCTCCCGAGCTTACGCATACACGTATACTCAACCCGGTTTCGTATCAAAAAGTTTAAGAAACTAAAAACACGCTAACGTCAATTTATAACAAACTGTAAGGCTACCTATGACTCAGGAGAGGCGAGCGCTCCCGAGCTTACGCATACAGGTATGGCAAACCCGGTTTCGTAACTAAAAGTTTTAAAACATAACTGTAAGGCAACTAGTGACTCAGGAGATGCGACCGCTCCTGAGCTTACACATACAAGTATGGTCAACCCGGTTACGTAACTGAAAGTTTTAGAACTTACACACGCATAACTATGACATACATAAAAAAAATGAGACGAACGGAGAACCTACTTTCTTCTATTGAAGTCGGGTAAAAAGTTAATATATTTTACACCACACCTTGCCAAAAAGCGCGTTTTTCCGCACGCTGCGCGTCCAGAAAAACCTACTTTTTGGCCAAGTGGTGACGTAAAATTGTGTACAAAACACGGCTCGTAAAACAGAAAGCCCTCTCTCGCATATTTATGACCCTCGCCTGCGGCTCGGGCCTCAAACTTCTGCGATATCGGCCTTTCTTTGTTTTACAACCCTTGTATCGTAATGTACTATATACAATTTATAAAACTATTAATAATTTATACCCAAAAAAACCTGACTCCAATTTTGTACTTCGCTATGCCCCACACATGACATTTTTGCATATTCTTCCCTCTTCACCACCTGTACTGCTTTCCGATAGCAAAGGAGGTGGTTACTGTTACTACAGATCCCAAACAAGTCAGTTTATATGGGCCGATGATATTTGAGGAGTTCCGTCGATTCCTCAGGGAACCCATACTGACGTTCAGTTACTCATCATAAGTTCCACTTTAAAATGTGTATGTTGACGAGCATTAGTGGCTACGTCAACGAAATTTTATCGTAATCTGTGAAATGCCCTAGATCATTGAGGAGTTTCATAAGTCATCTGTGGTCATCATCACCAGTTCCGCTTCACCAAAGTTGAGGTTTCGGAGAGCCAATGCTTGATTAATTACAGAAAATACCGAAATCGGCATAAGCATATCAAATCAATTCGAGGAGTTCCCTCGATTCCTCCTAGTTCCCATCGTCAGACCTTCACCAAATTTATATGGAACCTCGTTGAGGGTACCTACTTTGATACAAAAAAATAAATATCAAAATCGCCTAATGTGATCAGGGAACATATCAATGTCAATACAAGAAATAAACATGTTATAGTTATAGTCTATAGGTAGGTATTAAACATTTGGAATCGCACAACGATGAAGGAATAAACTGAATGAATGCTTTAGGTATATTATTCATTTTGAATAAACACAACCTTAAAGAACCCCTGGACGTCGCGCGTCTCCACTCGCTGCCAGAGAAGTCACGCCATCTAGTGACATCTTAATACATTACTAAACTACTAGCCACGGCGACAGCGTCACAGTCGTGTTAACCCAGTTACTGCATCTAGTGTTGGAACTATGGAAATAAAAATTGCCTACCGAATAGCCTACCTTAGGAAGGCACACTTTTTCTCTATGGGATTGGGTATCTGTACTAGTATTCTTTGATCTGTGGTTTAGGTATCATAGGGTGTGGCCTGTAATACTCGTAGGAGCAAAAAATTAAATGGTACACTATTGAGCTCTCCAGCAATTACTTCCAAATTGTTTTATTTGAAAAAAAAAAATTTATTTTTGTATCTTTGCAAATGTAGCTTATATGTTCTTTTTAACCGACTTCAAAATTTCAAAAGAGGAGGTTATCAATTCGGTAGTATGTTTTTTTTGTTTTTTTTTTTTGTTTTTTTTTTTTTAATGTTTGTTACTCCATAACTCTGTCATTTCTTAACCGATTTGAAAAAAAATTTTTAGATTGTATGTATATATATCCAAGTTGGTCCCGTTTTTGTCAAAAGGCAGTTCTGATGATGAGATCCATGAGGAATTGAGGGAACTCCTCAAATCTTTAACGCAAACATATAGTGATTTTTGTGTTTTTATCAACAAGTCAAGCATTTGCATCCAAAAATGTGACATTGGATGAAGTGGAACTGCTGATGATGATCAGAACAGAACTCTTCAACGACGAAAAGTTCACGTTTGGCGATTTGTCCTTCTAGCGGTGTTTGTTAAGCAAGTTCTATTTTCACGATTGATTTTTGTCATGCTCGAGTTCTGATGATGGGATCCATTAGGAATCGAGGAAACTCCTCAAATGTGAAAGGCACACAAATAGTGATTTTAGTATTTTCATGAACTAATCAAGCATTTTCATTCATAAAAGTGACATTTGATGAAGTGGAACTGCTGATGATGATCAGAACGGAACTCTTCAACGACGCGTAGTTCTCCTAGCTGTGTTTGTTAAGCAAGTAATATTTTCACGATTAATTTTTGTCATGCTCGAGTTCTGATGATGGGATCCATGAGGAGTTGAGGGAACTCCTCAAATCTTAAAGGCAAACATATAGTGATTTTTGTGTTTTTATCAACAAATCGAGCATTATCATACAAAAATGTGACATTTGATGAAGTGGAACTGCTGATGATGATCAGAGCAGAACTCTTCAACGACGAAAAGTTCACGTTTGGCGATTTGTCCTTCTAGCGGTGTTTGTTAAGCAAGTTCTATTTTCACGATTGATTTTTGTCATGCTCGAGTTCTGATGATGGGATCCATTAGGAATCGAGGAAACTCCTCAAATGTGAAAGGCACACAAATAGTGATTTTAGTATTTTCATGAACTAATCAAGCATTTTCATTCATAAAAGTGACATTTGATGAAGTGGAACTGCTGATGATGATCAGAACGGAACTCTTCAACGACGCGTAGTTCACGTTTGGCGATTTGTTCTCTTCGTTTTGTTTGTCAAGCAAGCAAGGTTTTTCCATGATTTCATGAGGAATTGAGGGTACTTAGTCTTCTACCATTATAAACAAACTTATAGCCATTTTTGTATTTTATTGTATGGAATCTAAGAGTGCACCATCTAAGATTAATAATATTTCACCGGACTCCCCCATTGAAGTCGGTTTTTTTTTCTTAAAAATTATTTGTACTCTACTGGAGTGATATTAATAACTATTTATTCAAAAAAACACTAAAAATTTAATAAAAAAAATTAAAGATCCCAAAAATATCGTTTTAAACCAAAAATGCGACAATGATTATGAGTCATAACTTGCAGCAACCTCAAAATCAGCATTGACTGCGACGCTATAATCTCTGGGCGCCACGATCCATTACTTGGAGGTCATAACTTTAGATCAAAATTTCTCCCAATTGGAAAAAGATAATATTTTTTTGGACACAATAGGTTACTGCAGTTGCTCTAAGGAAGCGTCCTTTAAATTTATTGCTCTTATTACAGGCCACACCCTGTCTATTAATATTTTCGGAAATATTCACTCTAATGGAAGAAAGAAAGCTATTTTTGAGTTATCGTAAAAAGTCTTCCCTTCTTCGTAAGAGACGTATGAAACGCTGCGAAGGTTCCCTTTTGCTTGATATTGATTTTTTTAAAGTAAGTTCATTGGGCAACTACCTGCGGAACCCTACACTGAGCATGGCCTGACATGCTCTTGGCCAATTTTTTTATTTCTATTACAGTTACCGTCAGCAATAGCTTGAGGAGCTACATGATGGATAAACGTTTCGGTTCTATCTATTTAGCTCCTATTCGCCAAAGAATGTCAGGAGTGTTTTTTTTTTTTTTTTTTTTTTTATACTACGTCTGTGGCAAACAAGCGTACGGCCCGCCTGATGGTAAGCGGTCACCGCAGCCTATGGACGCCTGCAACTCCTAGGGGTGTCACATGCGCGTTGCCGACCCTTTAAGAATTTATACACTCCTTTCTTGAAGAACCCCATACTGTAGTCCGACGGGAAAACCTCGGCAGGGAGCTCATTCCACAATCGGAGCGTCCGAGGGAGGAAATTCCTCTGAAAGCGCACCGTACGCGACCATTCAGGTTCCAAGGTGTGAGGATGAATGCCCTGCCGACGGCGAGCGGTGCGATGGTAGAAAGCGGCCGTAGGCATCATGTCGAACAGTTCTTCGGAGCACAACCCATTATATAGGCGATAGAACACGCACAAGGAGGCAAAATTTCTCCTTAAACTCAACGGCTCAATATCGGTCGTGAGCTTGGGATCGTCCACGATTCGCACAGCACGTCTCTGGAGCGAGAGTGTAACGTGCGATGACTGATTACGTGGAAAAAACCACTTGGAGGCACACCAAAATATATTTAGCATGGCGTTTTTAGCACGAACATAAAGCTACCTACCTCCTCAACATACAACTTATGCAAACTCTGCTAGTTAGCTAAGGTTGTCCTGGAAAGCTAGCTGGACCAAAAATAAAGGAATAAAATTTTGTCTGAATTCCTTGAGTAATGGCCATCTTAACAACTTGAAGTGAGGTTCTTTGCCAAATAACACCCCAGCAAAATTTAAATGAGGCTACCTTGTTGTTAAGTCAAAATTCCGGAGGAAAGTACCTAAAGAATTTGTCAACATTGAATTAATTAGCCTCTAATTAAAAGTCACAAAATATACATAGCTACTTAGCTCTCTAGCATTGAATACAAGTTAGTTATTGTGGAATCTCAATTAAATCTTGTATGTTCCCGTTTCTATGAAAAATTGTATAAGTTTATAAAAACGCTGCCATTTATGAACGCGCTTTAGCACTATCAATTTTACTTTCGTCATCAGTAAAGTTATCAGGAAGTTAATATTAAACGATATGCTAGTGCACTTCAAAAGATATTTTGATATTTTGTGATGTGTTTATGCTTGTGGCTTATGTGGGTTTAGAGCGCTTGTGGCCCAGCGGCGCCCGCGTACCGCGTGCAGTATGTTGGGTGACCGCTTTGAGTGGTTACTAACTGAGCGCTCCCGTGCTTTGGAAGGCACGTTTAGCTGTTGGTCCCGATTTTTTGTCTATGACAGCAGTCGTTAAGCCAAGTTACACGCGACCCCTGGGCGGTGCTAAAAGTGCAGCAAAAACAGGCAACCGTACGTCTCGAAGATCTCACGGTTCGAAAATAAATGTCATAGGTACGATTATTATTATTATTGTTTATGATTTAGAACATTCGATTGCGTGGATCATGGAACGTTCATTTGAAATACTCGTAGATAGGAACATTCATTTGCTCAAAACTACGGCTAACCCCAAACGCAAATAAGTTTTCCGTTCCGTCGAGGGTAATGGGCTAAGTAATGTTAAATAATTTTATCAAACATTCCCTCCAAAGATCTCATTACGGTACATCTAGCGACAGATTGCTCAAGCCTTATTTATCCAGCGATCAAGCCTTGCGTGCTATCATATCATTAACCGCGGTGCCGGTGTCACGCTATTACGCGACGCGCCAACCCGGAAAACCGAAATTACGTAAACGGTACATTGAATTTTCCTATAATCGGGAGTCGGATGCGTGGGGACCTGTAACTATAGCTAACGAGGCGGCTGTGGAAAAGCGAGGGCTCGGATAACTCGAATTTTGTAGCTATGTACGGATACCGTGATGGAGGATATGTCAGAACTATACCTGAAAAAAATGCTAGTAGATATTTTCTTACGGTACAAGTACGCTTAGATTTTTTTTTGCTGGGCCTGAACAGCTGTAAAAGTCATCAGTCGGTATCTACTTACAGTTGTTTAGTTTCACATTACTTTATTTAGCGCATGATCACTACGGTTATTAGTTTGTCATTCCTTGTCATGCAATTTATTAAAAATGCCACTAAATAGTGCTGTGGTGCAGAGACTCTTTTTGAAAATATGAATGATACCAAAGATGGTTGATAACATCTAATCATTTCGTGTTTAGACTTGGAATGCATCGGGCTTTATCTAGAAGAGAAATTGCTCAACCGCTTAATATTCCATTAAAATTTCGGCTAGAACGTGCGAATCACATACATCCAGAAGTGTCCAAGAACTACCAGATTGTTCGAATATACCCAATGCCGACCTAATGGGGAAACTTTTCTGCTGAAAACTGTTTTCCAAAAACGCTCCGCAGACATCCGGCTTCTGAGAGAAAACAAAAAACTTTTAATTAGTTTGCACTTGTAAATTTCATCTTCGAGTCGGTGTTAAATAAATTCGCTAGTATTTTATTTAATTTATCCTGGCGCTTAATATTGATACGAGCGTGGGGTACGGGATAGAGTTAAAATACCTCCGTAACAGGACGATGACAATAGGTTTATCAAGCGATTTAGATACACTGACAAAGTTTACTGAGTTTCCGCGTACTAATAAAGACTCAATTGACACTCACAAGTCGAACGAGTCCGCGCCGATTAGTATGTGACACAGCTAATAACTTCACCGGTACTGTGCACTATATCACTTCTCTTAACTCCACTGTTACTCTACTTTAACAACTCACTTGCATTATTCTCTTCGATTCCCTTTCCGATCCTCCACTTAACTTATTCCACAGTGAACTGCCTTGTACCGGGGAGTTGGTCCCTAAGGAAGGAGGTAAGGTAGGTTGTAGGGGGGGGGGGGGAATATTCGGATAGGGGTATATAAGTATACCCCTATCCGAATATTCTAGACGATAATTTTGATATTCATTTCGCTATTCATTCATTACTCACTTGTCTTGTTCCGAGTAGCGTTGGCTATTCCAGAAACTTGCGCTGTAACGACGATTCTCGAATATTCTAATCCCATACATTTTCCTATAAATGTTCTTAAGCACCGAATATTCCATTCAGTTACTACTTCTAGAACTTTCCATGCTACTCAGCGTAAACAAAAAGCATGTTGGTTGCTGGGATCGAAACCGGGTGCGTCGACTCCATAGACCAATGTCTATACCGCTGGGCCATGGATTAGTTGTAATGTCACGGCGAATTTTTGAATACCTTGCTGACGACGTGTCTCTATAGCAACAAAACTGTCATCACCCCTCGTCGCAACAATATTATAAGCTTGATGGCACCGAATGCTAATTAGTGCCCTAAGACAGTTAATTGGAGTTTATTTTGATGTCAGGTTTCATCCTCAACATTGTATAGATAATTTTGATACAGTGATTCTTATTTGATTAGAAAACTAAATTTAATTTTAATTAAAAGATAAAGTAGCTATATTGGCAAGGCTTAGTTAATTAAAATAGCCTCTTGATTTATATTTAGTCATACGAAATTTCATTAAGTCTATAAACTATTCGAAGTCAAAACAGTTACGTGTCCAATAATTGTTAGATATGGGGTTTTAAGGAACCGGAGACCAGGGAAACGGCTATTCGGGACGAATCCATTTATTTGACAAAGTCACACATTGACAAGCGCCTAGCTGCATTCCAAATAGTTATAAGGCCAGAGGCCGTATACTCTACAATAATGAATTGAACAAAATGGTGAATTTTGTTTCTTACAGCAACAAGTAGGTAAAGTCAGCATCATGAAATCAGTATTAGTCTAAGTATAAAAATATCGTAATACCCCCCTTATTACTATTGTAATAAATAAATTAACTACGTATGTTTATTTTAGTTTATTATATTATATCTCATGTTCATCCATACTAATATTATAAATGCGAAAGTCACCCGTCTGTCTGTCTGTTACCTCTTCACTATTAAACCGCTTAACCGATTTCGATGAAATTTTGTATAGACATAGTTTGAGACCCGGGAAAGGACATAGGATAGTTTTTAATCCGGAATCGGAATGTTTTATTAGGGGGTGAAAAGGGGGGTAACAGTTTGTATGGGCGCCTTCATCAATTGAATAGCAGTCATTTCTTTAATATCGTTTGCTTAAAGTGTAAGCTTACTAAATTGCTTAAATCACGTGATTTGTAAAATATACCCGCCATTTTCGTAAGAATTTTGATCGCCTAGATGTTAATATCGTTTGCTTAAAGTGTAAGCTTACTAAATCCATTTCTTAAAATTTTCCCCGTTTTCCATCATTATGTAGCAAAAAAAAAGATGCATCCCTGAGAAAAACAGCTACTGCCCGTTATTTTAACAAATTGCTATATGTAAAACAGTCAACTCCACGAGTTAAAAAAGTTATCGGCTAACTCCAATATACCCGCCATTTTCGTAAGAATTTTGATCGCCTAGATGTGTGTTCTCGCAAAAGATAACTTTGTTTCGTGTATAGCATCGCAAAGGTACGTACTATTATTGTTTTCTATTAATATTTCATCGCTTTTTGAGCTGAAAATCCAATACAATCACTGTTTTGGGGTTAGGTTACCCTCTTATCAAAATTAATGGGAGTTTTTATTCTTAGTATCGCGATAAACGTACTTAGCAGGTTTTTTCATATTCTCAAAAGAATTTTGTTACAGTGTCTCAAGACGAGAGTCTTTGACCAGTATGTGTTGCCAGTGATGACATAACGGGCACTGAAACGTAGTCGCTTACTATGGGCCCCATAAGAGGGCTTAAAGTCATCAAAAGAGCAATGGAGAGGGCCATGCTGGGAGTATCTCTGCGTTATCGCATCAGAAATGAGGTCATCCGCAGTAGAACCCAATTATCTGACATAGCCCTCCGAATCGCTAAACTTAAGTGGCAGTGGGCGGGGCAAATTGCACGCAGAACCGATAGCCGTTAGGGCGGTTCTCGAGTGGCGACCACATACTGGAAGGCGCAGCGTGGGTAGGCCCCACACAAGATAGGCTGATGACCTGGTGAAAGTAGCTGTAGTCCGCTGGATGCGGGTGGCGAAGGACCGGGCATTGTGGCACTCTTTTGATTTACATAAAGTTAGAATTACTTTTTTTATCTCGACAAACTGCTAAATCCGTAATTTAAAAAACGTTATTTTATTGATTGCAAAATACAGTTAAGGTACAAAATTCATCGTAACAAATAGATAACCAAAACACTTTACCTGTCTTTTAATTTGGAATGAGGAGAGAAAAAAAATTACCCTTTTTTCGGGGTTTTTAATATTTTAATTTCAATCATGTTTTTTTGTCACTCCTGTAAACTTCCATAATATGACGTTAGCAGGTTTACACTATTAGCCGACGATATAACGAGATGTACGCAGACGAAGTCGCGGGCAAAAGCTAGTTATAATATAATTATATTTGGCTTATATTGCTTATCGTATAGTAATCGTTTAAATACAACATTTAATGAAAATAACTTAAATAATGATGTGCATGGTATATACAATTTATACCCACAAATTAAAAATATATGACAATAATCAATAAATAATAAAAGGTATGCAATGAAAAAATGTGAAAATAAATTATAAATCAATATAGAAAATATTCATTATTTTAATATTTGGATATCATGGCTGTCACTATTATGGTCACTAACTGTACAACAAAGGCAACAATATTTAAACCATGTCTATATCTTAATAATAATTATTATCATGACACTATTATAGTGTCTGTACAGGATATAGGAAGAAAATCAACTGTGTCAAAGACTGCAAGATAATACCCGGAGAACATTTAGTGTCACAGCATAGACTGCTTAGTATAGACGTACACTTGAAAATTCAGTTACAGAGGAAGAAAGAACGACCCCCTGCTAAAATAAAATGGTATGAGTTACAAAATGATGAGTGCGCTAGTAAGTTTAAAGAGAGAGTGGTAGATAAAATGATAGAAATTAAAGATATGGAAGGACTAAGTGCGAATGAATGTTGGAAAACGATGGTGAACTATATAAGGAGAGAAGCAAAAGATATCTTAGGTGAATCGAAAGGGAAGTGTGTGATAGACAAGGAAACGTGGTGGTGGAATGACGAAGTGCAAGAAAAGTTGAAAAAGAAGAAGCAATCATTTAAGGATTGGCAGAGTGTTGAAAGTGGAAACGAAAGTGAGAAAGAAACTAAGAAGATTGAGTATAAAGAGTGTAAGAAGATAGCTAAGCGAGCAGTTGCTATTGCCAGATCAGCAGCTCAGGACCAATTATATGAGGCTTTGGAAAGTCCTAAAGGTGAGAAACAATTGTATCGCTTAGCAAAAGCAAGAGAAAGGTGTGCTAGAGATGTATGCCATGTAAAATGTGTGAAAGATGATACTGGAAAGGTGTTGACCGAAGACGAATGTATAAAAGATAGGTGGAAAGACTACTTTAAAAAGCTCATGAATGAGGAGAATGCATGGAATAGAGTGTTAGAAAGCCAACCTTATCTTATCTTATCTTATCTTATTTATATGAGGGCCCTTGCGGATGCACTTCGACCCAATGGGATCTTTTGTGCAATTGCCCCCTCCTTTATAGTTGCTCCAAGCTGCTCTCCAACATTTCCACAAACCGGATGATGGAGCTCAGCGGGAGCACTCTGAATTCCTTTGGTTCTGGATAGCCATTACCAAAGTCATTCATTCTTTGTCTGGCAAGGGCGTGACATTCACACAATAGGTGTTCCATTGTCTCGTCATCCTCGCCACACATTCTACAGTCTATGTTGTCTGATAGTCCCATCTTGGTCAAGAGATCCTTGACCCCGAAGTGACCTGTAAACACCCCAGTTATAATTCTAAGTTGCTTTCTGCTGAATTTCCAAAGCTTCTTGGTCCAGCTTGGGTCCACTCCTTCGATGAAGAGCTTTGAGTGCCTTAAGCCCGCCTCAATCCTCCACTCCTGTTGGTGTTTGGCTTTGGCGTAATCCTTTAAGGCCGATGTTATGGTTCTCTGCGAGAGTCCCACAAACGGTTCTGGACCTACAAAATGGCCTGTAGATCCCATTCTTGCCAGTTCATCTGCTTTTTCGTTGCCGATGAACCCCTCGTGCCCTGGTATCCATACTAGTTGCACTTTGTTATGCCTTCCAAGCTTATTCAAAGCTTGTACGCCATTGTAAACTAGTCTAGAGTCCACTCTCGGCGCTGTAAGCGCCTTGAGGGCTGCTTGACTGTCACTGAGTATATAGATAGTCTCTCCTTTAGTTCGTCTGTCTATATTCTCCTGTGCACAGGCAACTATGGCATATGTCTCCGCCTGGAAGACAGTCGCGAATTGCCCCATGCTTACACTACTTTTATAGTCTTTTGCATAGATGCCTGCTCCCGTACCGGATCCCATTTTTGATCCATCCGTGTACCAGATATTGTCTTCACCACCAGTATCTAGTGATTCCAGACCTTCAGCCCACTCTGCCCTCGAGGGAACTTTTATATTGAAGTTCCTGTGGAACACAAACTTGGGTTGCATTTTGTCGCACCCCATGTTTGTTATTCTGTCTAAGAAACTGTCCGTTTCCATGTTTGTGTGTTTCGTCTTCGGCTTGCTATCGCTCCACAGCCCAAGAAGCCTCAGTCTGTAGAGGGATTTGCGCGCTTCCGACTTAATCACTATATGAAGCGGCGGTAGGTCCAGTAGTACTTCTAGCGCCGCCGTTGGCGTGGTTCGAAACGCCCCTGTTATAGCCATGCATACTGTTCGTTGCACCTTTATTAGGTCATTCCTGCATGTGCTCTTTAAAGTCCTTGGCCACCATACCAGGCTTCCGTACAGTAGAATGGGCCTCACCATGATGGTGTAAATCCATTTCAGTACCTTTGGGTTCAAACCCCATGTTTTGCCATATGCCGATCTACACATCCCAAACACTCTCAGTGCCTTCGTTATGGTGAGATCAGTATGCTTTTTCCAGTTCAGTTCTTTATCCAGTGTGATGCCTAGATATTTCACATCATTGGACAGTTCTAGCACCCTCCCGTACAGTTTTAAAGACTGTATGCCTCGAAGGGTCCTTTTCCTAGTAAATGGTATTACTACAGTTTTACCTGGATTGATGGACAATTGGTGACAGTTGCACCATTTCTCCACCTTCTTCAGTGCTTCATTCATGATTCCTGATACTGTGCTTGGAAATTTTCCATTAACTAGTATCACTAAATCATCCGCATATCCTACCGTGCGAATAGGACCACTATTGAGTTCTTCCAGGAGTGAGTTCACCACCAGACTCCATAGAGTCGGCGACAGTACCCCACCCTGGGGACACCCCTTTGTGGCCGTGGCTATTATCTCATCTCCTAGAAGAGATGACTTTATTAGTCTGCCGTTTAGCATATTGCCTATCCATTTACATATGGTTGGCTCTATGCCGTGTCCAGCAGCCGCTTCGCTAATAGCTTTATACGTGGTACGATCGAACGCTCCCTCCACGTCTAGGAAAGCCGCCAGGCATAGTTCTTTATTCTCTATAGCCTGTTCAGCTCGGGTTGTTACCAGGTGCAGTGCCGTTTCTGTTGACTTCCCTGGCTGATATGCACATTGTAATTCGTGCAGTGGATGCCTTTTTAAAGGGCCATCCCTTATGTGTCTATCTACCAGTTTCTCTAAAGTTTTTAGGAAGAATGATGATAGACTAATTGGCCTATATGATTTGGCTTCGCTGTAATCCGCCTTGCCTGGTTTGGGTAGGTAGGTTACTTGTACCATCCTCCACACACGCGGTACATGTGCGAAGGCTAAACACGCCCTGTACAATCTACTTAGATGCGGGATTAGTACATTAGCGCCTTCTTGTAGTAGAATGGGGTAGACTCCATCCGGTCCCGGGGCTTTATACGGTTGGAATGTAGAGAGTGCCCACTTTATCTTTTTATGATCTACTACTTTTTTGGACGTGTCCCAATTGTGCCTTGTTGTTTTTGTGGTTTGTTCCAACGCACTAATTGTCTCCCCGTCCGTTATGCTCTGGTGTATTTCCGAGCCCGGAAAGTGTGTGTTACACATCACCTTAAGGGTTTCTAACCCCGTTTTTGTCATGTTTCCGTCACAACCTCTAATGGTTGTTAGCGGGGCCGACTTCGTAGTAGCTAGCGCCTTTGTCAGTCTCATTCCTTCTGGTATGGACTCAATTTGATCGCAGTGGTTTATCCATGCTTTCCTCTTAGCCTTTCTCACAGCTTTACTATATTCTGTGAGCTTTTGTGCATAAAACCCAAAGTCATTAGCTGACTTTGCATCATTAAATACTGCCCTAGTTTCCCTCCTGAGCTTTGCTATCTCTGGGTTCCACCAGGGTACCTTTTTGGCCAGAGTTCTTTTCTCCGGGCAGTTATTAGTATAGGCCGTATATACAGCTTCTACGATCTTGTCTGCTTCAAATTCTATGTCAATAATAGAGTTTAGCTTACCTTTTGGGTCACCTAGGTCCAACTTCAGGTCACTTCTAAAAGCCGACCAGTCGGTGTTCCTGGGATTCCGTTTACGTACCGTAGCTATTCGTATTTTAGTTTGGTACCTAAAGCAAATGTATCTGTGGTCCGAAAGGGAAATATCATCAGATACATGCCATGAGTTGATACTATTGCTAGTGTTGTTAGTAGCCAACGTTATATCAATTACCTCTCCTCGTCTAGAATTGACGAAAGTGGGTTCATTGCCTTTATTCAATAATTGTAAAGAAGAGCTCACCAGGAAATCCAGTACTTTCTCTCCTCTCCTGTTGACGTCCGAGCTGCCCCAGACGACGTGGTGCGCGTTTGCGTCGCAGCCGATGACCAGGTTGTTGTTCGCCCGGCTGCCATATGCAACCAGATCCCGCAGCTGTCGTGTGATGGGATCCGCTGCCTCATAGGGAAGGTAGGCTGATGAGAAGATGAGCTCTCTACCCTCCCCCTTATTCTGGATCATCACCGTGGTGAGATCCCTGGAACAGAAAGCATACAAAGGCATAGCATTGATGCCGTTTCTGACATAGATACATGTCCTCATATCATTGTCTGGACACAGGTAAACAATCGTTCCTCCTGTACCACCTAAGCCTCTTATTTCATTTTTATATACATATGGTTCTTGAATAAGAGCAATATCGAACTTGTCGCATTTAAGCTGCCGTGCCAGAAGGGCAGTGGCTGCCTTATTGTGTTGTAAGTTAATTTGTACACACCTTATACCCGCCATTGGCCTTTTTAATGTTTGGGCATGCTGAGGTCAGCAGCCGCCTCCTGGACAGTCTCGTCGCAGGACATGGGGGACAGGGAGTTCTCCAGGTACAGCTCTGCCATACCTCGCAAGTCCTCCGAGCCAATCGCCGATACCGGCGATGACTCTCGGGTCATACGAGATCCGGCGCGCCCCCCACTGGATCCCACCCCATCCCCCGCCTCCGACACCGATTGTCCCTCCTCCTTGGCTGCCTCAGCCGCCTCGGCTTCTTCGCCCCTGGTTGGTGGCGCCTCCACTACTGGCGCCCCTCCTTCCTGGGCCTCCCTAGGCGTCTGTCCCCCCTCGCCCGTTCCCGCACCAGCGCCATCCTCAGCCTCTCCAAGCCCCCTCTCTTCGGCGTCTTCTAGGAGCTTGAAGGTGCTGAGATCGACCCCCGAGTGCAGTTGGTAGCCAGCCTCCTTAATGACGTCGGCAGACACCCGGTCCATCAGTATGATGCGCCTGGTGTTCATTGCCGACGTCATGGTGTCGACTACCTTCCACTCCTCCGTGTGTAGCGTAGGGTTATACCTTTGCAACACACGGAGGAGCAGTTTTATGTCGTGACCACCAATGATCTTCGTCTTCCAGGCCATTTTGACTGGTTTAGGAAGATCCTTGGCGTGCACGACCTTTAGGCGCAGTCCAGCGATCTCCACCTCCCCGATTGCTGAACTGAGCCAGGTGGCGGACTCCCTCCCTTGGCAATTGACGTGGAGAGCGCCCGCCACTATGTTGCCGAAAGTAATTCGGGGCAAGGGATCAGGAGCATCAGCCAGGAGCTCCAGTATGAAGCCCTGGATGGCCCCCAGATGCCCCACCCCAATTTTTTCGGCTGGAAAGGCCACTGGGACGATGGCCATCCTCTCACTCGCAGCCACCTCAGCAAACGATGTCGTAGTCTTCGTTCGCTTGGGGTCACTGGCGGGCAGAGGGGAGTCCCCACTGGCTCCCAGTGGTCTCTTTTTCTGCACCTCCTTGGGCCCCGATTTGGGTGCATCTTGGGAGGTGCCCTCGCTCGAGAGTCGAGCCCTAGCCTTGGCGTTATCTCGCCTCTTCTGCCTCCTGCTTGAGGCTATTCCTCCACCGGACCGCGCGTCCGCGCCCTGGGGTGCAAACACGCTATCAACGGCGACCGGTACGCCAGCAGGATTTGGAAGAGGTATTCCGGCCGGCCGGTTGCAGATGGACACAGTTCCGCTTACCGTTCCTCCGGCACCCGCACCAGTCGGTCTCCTTTCGGGGACCTGCTGGGCGCGTCCTCTTTTCGACCCTAGGGGAAAAGGTCGGACGGTGCCTCCGGTTCGGACCGCTCCACCATGTCCTCTGCCTCTATTTGCGCTAGGCGCCTTCTGCGTCCTTACGGACCCCCTTACTTGACTGCTACCCGCTCTCGCACCACTGTCTGGGACAGCGTTGCGTACCGCCGGTGCAGCATGTGCGCTAGGCGCCTTGGCCTCATCCCTTTCGGGTACGGCTTTCTCTCCTCCTTTCGTCTTAGGTACATTGGTATCCATGTAGCCATCGACCTTGTTTCATCAGATTGGCTCCCCACCCACCACGGAGCCCTCACTCGGGGATGCATGAATGCACCAGGGCTACCAATCTGACATAGCCCCCCAAAGTGTGTTATCTATGAGTCCGCACGGCGCCAAGACACTCGTCATCTCCTCAGACGACTCGTGACTCGTGCTCCGCCGACTACAGACCCCACACCCCAGGAAACTCGCCTCGCGTCCAGATTACTGTCAACGCAGCAGCCGATTGATCTCAGTTGGCTGGACCAAGACCTCCCGTGTGAAATGAATCCTGACCCAAAGTAGAGTGTTGCCTCACAGCAGTATCTATTCCGACTGCTGATCGGCTCAGCTACCAGGACGACATTCTCCATCGGTACGGGTCCCCACGCACGGCACAAACACGTGGGTGGCATTTTACCGCTAACCATCCTTCTTTGCGGATGGAGAGCCCGCTGCGACATGCCACGTCATCGCTTACGGCTGATTATAGGGGATAAGCGGGATAGGATAGGTTGGGATATAACAATTTGGGCTCAACTGATTGTTTCCGTTCTGCCTGTTTCTAACGGTAGAACTAGGCAGCTAACAGGCAGTAACCTCGAGAAGGAGCACAATCAGTTTTGCCTTGGGGATCTTGGCAACTTTGAGCTCCCCCCGAGGCCATTCACCATGTTAACTGCCGGACAGGCAGTTACCATAGAGACAGACCCAACGCAAGTAGCGACCGGTCGCAAAATTTCCTTGCACTTGGACCCACCTCCGCCCTAGAAAGCCAACCACTGAATATGGGTGTTGTGAAAGAAATAGACATTGATGAAGTACATAAGGCTGTGAAAAGTATGAAGGATGGGAAAGCGGTTGGACCAGATGGAATACCAGGAGAGGTGTGGAAGCTGTTAAGTGAGGATGGATGTAGGTGGCTAACGTTGTTCTTCAATAAGTTGTTGCAGGAAGAGAGTATCCCCGACGAATGGTGCGACAGTGTACTTGTGACCATTTTTAAAAATAAGGGGGATGTACAAGAATGCAACAATTATAGAGGAATAAAGCTAATGTCACACAGTATGAAAGTGTGGGAGAAAGTAATAGAAAGACGAATGAGAGATGAGAGTGATATAACACAAAACCAATTTGGATTTATGCCGGGCAAGGGTACAACAGACGCCATATTTGCGCTTCGCCAGCTGTGCGAAAAATATAGACATGCGCAAAAAAAAAACCTGCATATGGTGTTTGTTGACCTCGAGAAAGCTTACGACAGAGTTCCACGCGAGGTTTTGTGGTGGGCCTTGAAAGAGAAAAGTATGCCAGGGAAGTATGTAGGGCTGATTCGGTCTATGTATGAAAGATGTTGTACACGTGTCCGGTCGGCGGCTGGCACCACCGACAGGTTCAGTGTTGCAGTGGGCTTACACCAGGGTTCGGCGTTAAGCCCCTACCTCTTCCTGCTTATAATGGACGCACTGTCGTCAGACATCCAGGAGGAGACACCATGGTGTATGCTCTTTGCTGACGATATTGTCCTTGTCGGTGAAGAGGGGCCCGAGGTTCAGAGCAGATTAGAGAAGTGGCGGCAAAAATTAGAGAACGTAGGCTTGAAAATCAGTCATTCTAAAACTGAACACCTGTTCTGCGATTTCGGCGGTCTCTCCAATTTTATGCCCATAGAGGTCGATGGCGTAACGCTACCGGTCTGCTCTGATTTCCGATACCTCGGGTCCCTCATACAGTGTAATGGCGATATTGACCGTGACATCAAAAACCGAATCAGCGCAGGATGGATGAAATGGCGACAGGTCTCGGGAATCATATGCGACGCCAGAATGCCCTTCAGATTGAAGAGCAAAATCTACAAGACCATTGTAAGACCTGTCGTCATGTATGGATCGGAATGTTGGGCCGCAAAGGTGACGGATGAAAAGAGATTGCATGTTACGGAGATGAGAATGTTGAGATGGATGAGTGGCGTAACAAGAATGGATCACATAAGAAATGAGTATATAAGAGGAAGCCTGAAAGTGACACCCATAGGTGATAAGTTGAGAGCTAATCGTCTACAGTGGTATGGGCATGTTATGCGGAGGGATGAAAGTCATGTGACAAGAAAGGTATTAGGCATGAATGTGGAGGGATGTAAGAGGAGGGGTAGGTAGACCAAGGAAAAGGTGGATGGATTGCGTGAGAGACGATATGAAAAGGAAGGATGTGAGTGACGAGATGACGGGCGATAGAGAGTTATGGAA
The DNA here is from genome assembly GCA_905163555.1 of Notocelia uddmanniana. NCBI lineage: Eukaryota > Metazoa > Arthropoda > Insecta > Lepidoptera > Tortricidae > Notocelia > Notocelia uddmanniana. Next base: position 11,476,390 of record LR991059.1, on the reverse strand, counting down.
GAAAAAAACATGTTGCGCCGACCCCAAGTAAATGGGAAAAGGGCACGTGAATGATGATATTATAGTGTCTGTACAGATATTTGATATGACTGGAGATCTACTCGTATTTTGGTCTCAGCCACCTTTTGTAGACTGTGCAAAACAATTTAAATGGTATTTAAACTATCGCAAGAGGAAATATGAATAAAATTTCACAAAGTTAGGTAATTATTGATATTTTTTCCAATAAAGCCATTCTCGTGCGCGGAAGACAACATACATAAGCGTGTCTCTTACACTTGGGATCGAGGCATCCCCTTAAGACTTATGCATTATATTATTATGTATTATTTAACTGTCTAAATAATCTATTATGTAAACCGTGGCTGGTAAAATTATGTCAAGAACTGAAATCACTTTGCTCACCGCGCTATGAACTCTCGTGAAAACAACGGTACAATGCCGTTGTTTTCACGAGACTACCTCGCAATAATGAGGCGCATACATAACATACGAGGCGTAACGCGTAACGCAGTGTTGCGCATCTCTAAGATTGAGTTCTAAGATTTACTACAACGATATTCTATAATATATATGAAAAACGAAAAATATATAAAAACACCTGACCTCGTTACACGACGAACGCTCATTCGCGTGGTTCACGCGTTGCGCGACCTAAACGCCTTTTTAATCGCGACAATGCTTTTCCGAAAACAGCGAGAGCCCAGCAGCAGTATAGACTAGTTGTAACGACGCGAAATAAAATGACCGTAGGAATATGACTTTTACTTGTCTTAATACGATATTTATGTATGTGTTTCTTTATTTGATATCAAAAATCTGAAAGCCCACTTACCCTCGCTCGTAAGGATAAGTAAATCCTTCACGCGCCGGCAACTTCAGAAGTTACTTTCTCTAATTCCCAAACTACAGAAACCGATAACTGATTTTATTTCGCGTCACAGATACGTCTCGACTTTCCGGGATCTTGTTAGTGCCGTAAAATTGCCAGGGGGCTAATAAAATATATAATTTGATCAGGATCGAATTGATGGCCATCGAGTCCCGTGGGAAGATTGCCCTTCAAGATAATTTTCACGTTTCACCCGTATGGAAGTATCATTGAAATCTCTATTAAATTATTTTGATAGTATTTTTATACCTACTTGTATTTTATTTAATCGTATGGCATTTATTTACGAACCGTGAGATCTTCGAGAAGACAAGTACGGTTGCCAGTTTTTGTTGCACTTTTAGCACCACCTACTTGTAACCACTCACGTGCTCTCCGCAACTAGGGTTGCGACTTGGGAAAACGTACAGTGCTCTCGCAACACTAGTTGCGAGTTGGAGTTCCAACGGTTTTTCAATTGTTGCTATGCGGAACATGCAAAGAACGCTTTTTAATTGATTTATATAGGTAGAGTATGAATGTGGCAACATTTAAAAAAATTAAAACCGCAGTCTACGGAACAATTTTTATAAAATATAAAAGTTGTTTTCATGACCATCGAAGTTCGGTACGTCAGCGAGAGAGCTCGCGATTAAAAAATGCTGTGAGTAATGAATTGTGCATTTTTTAATTGGTATTATATACCAAATTAATCCTGGTTTACTGCTTCATAAGACGAAGCATATATTTCGATACTAATTAAAATGGAATGTAATAAATTCTTCCAACAAAGTACGTTAAGTGATGAAAATTTTGCGAAGTTAATTTTAAATCGTACATAATTATGTGATTATGCCATATTTCTGTACTAGGCTATTAAAATCAATAAATGCGTCTATTAAAATCAACATAAATCCACTTTTAATGAACAATTAGGTATGTTCTATGCAGGATTAGGTGAATGAACTTGTGACGTCTATAAATACTATTGTACGCAACTGTGGTTGCACAAGGCACTTCCGCCGATTCGCGTCGGATCCACGTATTATGTCATAAGGCGTGGTGCACACTGGGCTATTGTCGCAGAATGGTTTAATTTAGTTTATTCATTTTTGATAGGTTCTTTTACGCATACTAAGTGGCGGCCCATTACCAATGTAACTGCTTACCTTTTATTTATGAATGTATGAAGTAGAGGTAGGGTTCACTTTTACTTGTTCAACTGATCATATAAATTTATAAAATTCACATATTCCATGTAATGGTTCAAATAAGAATGTACGGTTTTCTTTTTTCAAAAAACCAGTTCTGAGGGCCTACTCCGAACTTCGAAAATCGAACTTCGTATCGTGCCGTCCCTTTCCGTCATATAGTGTATAACACAAGTGTGAAAGGGACGGCACGACACGAAGTTCAATTTTCGAAGTTCGGAGTAGGCCATCTGATTTTGACTCGTATTGACCGTTATCTCAGTTATTTGTAGCTCGCATATAAACCATTGTATAGTCGTTTTAACTTAACACCCAAAAATTTGCAGTGAAAACCACGTACCAATAAAAATACTTACCTCACAAAATAAGTGTATGAATTTTGTTGTTACTTGTGATGTATTTTTTCAAATATTAATTTAATTTAATTTCTTAAATTTTCATTGTAATTTTACTCGTTAGTGGTTATGGGATGTGTCAGGCAAGGATTCAATAATTATTTGTGCAATAAGAGAGCAGTCGTTTTTTTACGACGAGTAATAATTTCGAATCCCGAGGTAGCGAAGTATGCCTTAGTCGAATCACTATTAGGGAGCGGGGCAAGTGATTCTATGATAGATTTTATAGCGTATCAAGGGATTCGAATACACGATATGCATATAGGTAACTTTGCTCTCGTGTACCACACACATACCACATCACATAAAACTTACCACCTCAGCAATGAGAACCTGTTAGAGTTAAAAAAAACTTGTTGGGGTGCCAAATAAATATATGTCCTATGTTCAGCAGTGGACGTCCTTCGGCTGACATGATGAAATTACAATATAGTCAGTTCTGGTACCGTACCTACTACTACTGTACTACGCAACGCAAAAGAGGGGGGTTATAAGTTTAATGTGTATATCTGTCTGTGGCATCGTAGCTTTTATTTAAACTGGTGAACCTATTTGGTTGTCTTTTTTTCAGAGCAGGATTTCCAAGAGAAGTTTAGTAGTATCTTATAGCCGTGGATCAATATGACTGAAGCAACTATAAATGCCTAGACACGTAAACACGAGGTCATTGAGATCTGATATGTCGAGCCAAAAAGTTGCAACTATTATGGTTTGTATGTAAAAAATACTGCATTTTTAACTCCTCGAATTTATAATAAGTTAATAACATAACTTTTCTCTCGGGAAACGATAATATTAGTAAAACATGTTTTATCAAAATCGGTTCAGCCATTGTTGAGATATATAACTTTGAAATGAAAATATCGGCGGTTTTCCAACTTTTCTACTTTGTCAGTTATTCTATATCACGACAGCCAATGATATTTAAAATAAAATGCCAAACGTTATTATTACTTCAAGAATATATAATTAAAGTCACCATGAGTGTACCGCTGTTAATTTCGTATTAGCATTGTATAAGTCATAAGTTAAGGATCTGTAACTATTCGTAATTGATTTAATAAGAAATGTAAATTTCGTAATTTCAATATTGACGATCACTGCGTGAACTGTGGTTTCGTTGCGCACCAGTGTATCCCGTCCTATATCGCCGCCATGATTAAATTTTGACAGCGCAGGTCCGCCGGAGTATGTCCGTTAGTTTGAGTCGGGACCTTTGCGTGCATTTTTGTATACTTTTGAAATGAGAACAAAAATATAAATCGAGTTGTAATCGGTCGAATATCTATCAAGTTGTGAAGTGTAACATGTGTAGTATATGTGTTAAGAGTTTTATGTGGTTTGAAGTATATGGAATTATTTTTAATCGGGCGTCTAAAGCGGCACTCATTACGTTAGGTATGTAAGGCTATTTTTTGTTATTGATAATTTGTGACAGAAATTGTTGCGATTTTGACAAAATTGGCACTTGTTATTTGAAGATTAATAGTGTCTCTATCTACGTCTGACAATATTTTTGTACTCGTTTGCCTAAATTATTCATACAAAAATCATAAACAAACTACACTGTTTTGCGGCGAATTGAAAAACTGACAATGTAAACATTGCAAATGAAAAAGGTTTTATGCAAAATATTTCCCCGGGATCATATACTTTATTTGATATCAATCGAAGCGTAAACTATTACAGTTTTAAATAAACATAAGATTTACATATGTTATCGATTTAGATTATAAAATAAAAATATATTTATTGCAAAAGATCTCATTCGAAACGGTATGTAAAGTTTGTGACTTTTTAAAAAAATATTTTACTATGGTGACCTATGTAATTAATTATATAAACAAATTGCCTGTTCCTTTAGCTTTATAACATAAAAAGAATCATAGCATAAAGTTAAGACGAAGCCAGGCAACCGATTTATTAACAACACAAGACAATGCGCTGCTAATGCTCGGTGAATCTTGAGCACTTTAGACCACCTTTTTTTTTAACGCGAGCACTTGAGTGGGTAAAACCCATGACATTTTAGCTTAGACGGATTCATGTAATTTGGTGTACGAAACTTACTAAAAAACTAGCTAACGATATACGACATGATGAGTATTGCAAGAAAAAAATGCAACCAACTTTACATGTAGGAAAGGCGCCCTTAAAAAAAATTGCGTTTTGTCGGCGAGATTGATATGTATACCTATGCAAATAACAGTTTTCTAGTAGTAACGGTTACTGGGCTAAGCCGCAGCAGACGGACCGACATGGCGAAACTATAGGTGTCCCTTGTTTAGAACAGATAATATAATAAACCACTATTAAATCAGCCAAAGCTTCCTCAACATGCACTAATATTTGTGAATTCTTTTGAATCGTCATACTTATCGGCTGTTGCAGCGACAGCCGCCATATTTTGTTAAAAATGTTTCATGGACAATATAGAGTTTCAGGGTTTCAGGACATTGTCTGTGGTTGTAGTGAGAGAATAATGAAAAAAAATGGAATTAAGTTCTATCGATGCCATAAAATAAAGTTCTGTCTCCACTGTTGTAAACTACAAAATTTGTGGAAAAGCTCTGTTGTCAATCATACATAGTCAGAGGGTCTACTTCGAACTTCGAAAATTGAACTTCGTGTCGTGCCGTCCCTTTCACACTATATGACGGAAAGGGATGGCGTAGGCCCTCAGCTACCACGAAACGAAAACGAACTAAGTCTCCTTCTCTGTCGCTCGAATTTGCAAGTGCGACAGAGAGGGAGATACACGAACTTCGTTCGTTTTCATTTCATTCATCATGGCATTGAGAGTCGGACACCACTGTTCTACACCATGTGAACGCTTATTGCCAATCACAGACTAGTAAGGGTTGAGTAGGACCGCCAAGTCGCGAAAAAAATATTGATTATTGCGATCAAAGCCTGCAATGTAATGAAAATTGCATGCATTGGCATTTGCAAACTTTGTTGCAAATGTAACATGGCCTTAGAGGAGTCTTCATGTGGGGTCTTATACACGGTAAACACGGATATTAATATCACGCGATCACGGATCTATACTTAAACCGGATTGAGTACTATGACGAAAAAGTGTGACCGACAGAGAAGCTAAACTTGAGGATTGCATCTCGTTTTAATTAGGGTGACCAAGTACATCTGTGGATATGAGGATTATTTTTAATATAGGTTCATGTACAACAAAATTTAAACTAAATTACCTTACAAAATGTTGGGACTAAAAAAAGGCGTGGCATGTTCATACGCTGAATAAAGTCATATGTTACACATCAGCCTATTGTTCTCATTTTGGTAACTTATTTTTATAATAGAGAATTCGTTATTTAGTACAGAAGGTTTACTGGCTCGATGATGATATCTAAACCGGTGTTGGCACAAAGTAGGTACCTTCTACATTTTCTCTCTATGCACGTCATACAATTTTCAATGAACTGAAACTCCGGACACAGCTCGGGAACAGTTACTCTTTGAACGTAGACCTAACGAAAAAGGTCACCGAAATTCTTGTCATTTTGTGCCTGAACGCTGAGTACGCCAGGCCTGTCATAACGCGAAATTTAACCGAGTTACGTTTGACACGCGCGGCTGGTCCAAAACGATGTTGCTTCGTAAATTACAGAGGAAACTTCTGCTTTGAGGTGGTCAATCCATCCCCCGCCGCCATTACAACGTAAAGTGATGTATTACAGCATGCTAACATGCCGCAAAATAAGTTTAATCATTATGAAGTTATGAGGTAGAGTGACGATTAGAGAGAGGTCGCTAGTAGAAGCTGGATGCGACTAGGAAGCAAAACAGCTTAAAGGGGTGCATATTGGGGAGGCTTTCGCCCCGCAGTTGACTGAAATAGGCTGATCAGATAATGATGACCGAAACATTACTTAAAAGTAATTTTTCATCAATATATTTAGCTACTAGGAACGGAGGCGTTACGATATTACTATGCTGTCAGTTTTCAGTGTCAACTGTTTTCGAGTCAGTACCGATTCTTTACTGCGCACCTACATTTAAATTAGTGCTTCCGGACTGGCGCGGGATGCGCGGCAGCGAGGCGATACGAATGCAGCCTCGCTTCCTCGCATGATGTTACTACTTACTGTTCAAATTAAATACCCGTAAACTGAGGAAATTTATGTAGGTATGCTACATCAGTAAGGTCACGTCGAAAAACAAAATACCACATACCGATCCCGCCCCGCCAAGTCAGGAAGCCGGCTTACTGATTTAAATCTCCAGCCTGTGATCGTCTGATTAGTAAGTGTGAACATTTAGTCTCGAGTTCCGACATCAAAATGCTCAGTTTTGCGTGAAATGAATTTCAGAGTTGCAGGAAAAGATTAAAACCTTTAGTAAAACGACGTAATTTAAATGAAACGTTTCAAAGAGATCATGGATCTATCTTGGGTTTTATTTAAATATTTCAACATTTCACCAAAAGGTTAGCGTTACGAAATGGGTAGACTAAATATGACACAATCTGTATTTTGCGTTCTAAAAATTTCGTACATACACGAATCTAAAGCGAAACAAAATAAAACACAACATATTTTTGTGAAAATCTGCGTTTGTTTATGTAAAACCATTTAATGCTTTATAAGCACTTTTTTATACGTGATTAATTGACAAAACAATAATAATATGGAATGGTTTTTGGTTTTGGACATGTTGTCTTGTTGAACTATGTAAGTATGCATTGTAAATATTTTTCATTGTTTTGAATTCATACTCAGATTTTTAAGTTTTAAGTAGTATAATCATTGTAATAAGCTTATTTTGGGAGAATATGACTGACTGTCGAGTTTATTTCGGCGTTTCTTTTCGGCGGCGGTCTTCTTTTTTAAAAACGCTAGTAGTGTTTTTGACTTGTAAAAGTGCCATTGTGGCCTACTTGCAGAAAAAAAGTTTATTTATTTATTTAATTTAGGATCGATACACTTAGTTTATGCCAAATTACAAGTTGGAGGTCAAAAATTAAAAATGTTGTGCTTCGAGCAGGATTCTAACCTGCGACCACCTGCCATACGCGGCCAATCGCTCTAGTCCACTGAGCTATCGGAACAATCAATTCAGGCACCAGTTCCTTCACTAGTTCCCTCTTAAGTACAACGCCTTAGTACAGCACATCTACCTAGAAGACACGGGCTACTTTTTAACGGCACCAACGTCTCAAATTACACATTATTATTTATTCGTATGGCGATTTTGTCAAATACATAGGAAAAAATACAGGGTTATAATTTTATAAGGCAACATCCAGATTTCGCAACCATTGTACAGCGTCAGGCGTCAAATCCATGAGTTCTTCGGGGGTTTCTGAGTAGCATCGAAAAGGGCACCTCGTGGTCCATGGTCTGGTCCTCCATACTGCAGTCGCAGAGAGCAGAAGCACTCCATCCCCACTTGTATCTGAAGAAGTTCCATCGCCCGTGCCCAGTTCTCAAGCCATTCAAACGGCACCACAGCTTCCGTGGAAGATGGGTTCCCTTACACTTCAACGATGAGTCGATAGACTCTGAAAAAAATTACACTGGGAAATCGTTAGTAGACGTTACTGTTACTACAAAATTAGTATACTTTATGCTGTTTGATTTAAAAAATCATCGTCACGTGTTTGACGTTTAAAAACGTTAAGCCCGTGAACAGTAAGTATAAGAAGGTAAGACAAGCGGATATATTAGAGATTTAATTTTGAGCCCGAAACGCGATTATCATATTACTCATTATAAAATAAGGTATTTTATCATCAGAATTCGTAGTTATTTTCAATGCAGTAAATTACTCGTAAACTACTTTAATCCCACCAAAAACATTTCATGTAAAATGTTGTTAAGACGACCACATAAGGTTTGCCCTGTGAAAAAGATATCAGATCTCATGTAGAGCCAAGCTTCTGAATCTACACGGCCTTTTTTTGTTTAGGGGGGAAAATGCATTACGCATACCACCCGGGTGCAGGGAGTGACCCGAGTGGTTATGTGGGACTCCCGTATAGGCTGATGAGACCCACGGTGTACCCACTAAAAACCCCCCATCTGCCGCCTCGCCGCCTTGTGGTGAGGTCACGGGAACGCTTGCGCACACATCCGCGACCCCGCCGGCGGCAGCCGCTCCCAAGCAGCTCCTTCGCGGACGCCCGGAGGCCCTCCACGATTGGCACGCCAGATGTTTTGGCGTGCCTTCCTCGTCGACCTCTACACCTCCACTTTTTGCAGCAGCGGACCCCCCTGAGTCCGCTACTTGGAGGTCATGGGTGCCGAAAAACTTCCGGCAGCCGGTGGCGGAGCAGGTCGGTGGTTCCGCCATGAGCCACACCTCGGCCGCAGAGGATAGGGAAATCATTTCTCTTCCTCTGCGGCCCCACCAACGCCGTTTCTGCGAAACGACCCCGCCAATTTCGCAGGGGGTAGGGAGAGTGGCGCACCGAAATAGCAACACGCCTCTCCCCCTGCGATCCCGCCTCGGCCACAGAAGATAGGGAGAACGGCTCACCGCAATACCGGCACTCCTCTTATTCTGCGGCCCCTCCTCAACGCATCCTCAGCGGGCTACCTAAGCGCTCTCCTCGGGCCAGCTGGTAGCCCAAACAGGCCAGCCCTGGGTGCCTCTTTGCTTCACGGGGGGATCTACACGGCCTAACTCTACCGACCCTAACTTCAACAAATTCTACATATCAGTAAATATGTATTAGCTTCTCCGTATCCTCATAGGATTTAATTTTACAGTCATGTTGTGAACATAAAAAGTTTTTGTTGACTTGACTGGAAACCGAAGTGCAAGTAAGATTGTAAGGTTTGATGTAATTTTTTTTGGATATGCACAATAAGACCTTTGGACATAAAAAAAAAAAATCAGTTATTGCCCTCTGATAGGTATTTCTAGTTTTTTCTTAATCAATAAATAACGCTTATGAACGTAATTTTGTATGGAACCCTCGGTGGACGAGTCCGACTGATAAGAAATGTATGGAAATCCGTGCTCTCTGCCAACCCCTCTGGGAAACAGGCGTGACTACATGTATACAAAAATACGATTTATATGAAATATCGTCGATTTACCGTCGATCCATAGATCACTATGTTCATAGTGTCAATAAACAACGTAACGGACACATAAAATAACCTACAATATTTCAATCCATTTCAGGCCCCTTAAATTATTTTTGTGTAACGGGATTCCATTGTAAATATTCGTTGTCTTTTTTTCACTACTGTCTTTTTGAAAGTGCCGTTACGCTATTTAGTATTCAATCTATTTTTATCAACGCATGGAACAAATTGATGTGAGGGATGATACGTACGCATTCAGGTCATACCGTAAGGGACATCATTTACGAAATACTTTAATTTAAGGGACATCTAACTTATAAAATACAAAAATTGAGGCATTTCTGTGAAAACAGACCCAAAATAGATTAATTAATCTAAGAAGTTATGACAGATTTAGCCAAAAAAAAACAGGCCTTATTCAGGCTTATCAGACATTGCCAGGCTCTCCTGAAAAGTCGTATTTTGTCCCTTACCGTAATACCTACGGTTGACTAAAGGTATATTGTTCTAGAGATTTAATTTATCAAGGAATTCCGTATTGTAACGCCTGATTCCATCAATTACTAGAGTACCTAAGATTGCCTCTTAATACTCGTATTTGTTTTTTCATCAAAATACTCTACTCGATACGCATGCAATATTACTTGATATTGATTCCTATGAATTCTATTTAATATAACAATATTCAAAACGAACAAAGCAAGTATTGCCGGCAAGCGTTAACGAAGTAAGCCAGCGCTTCCAAACTTTCTGACGGCTTACAGCCCCCTTTGTGAGTCTGAAATGAGGTTTACACTGCCTATGCGAATTCCTAGCCACCTGTAAACTCTTTACGTTTTCCCAAGTTCACTTCGTTAGTCGACTTATAAGTTTTTATGGCAAGCTCTTTTGAAATTGTTTCATCGAAATTCAATTATAACAGCTTCGACTTTACAAGTTCCTTTGTTTGAATTATTGACTTGGGTATAAGTTCAAATAATTTTATACCTTTGCGATAAGAATGATATGCTTGTGAAAGGCGGAAACAATTATTAAGGTTGGTTAGCAAAATGATTTTTGTTCTTTAACCAAGTTATATTATTCAAACAAAGTAATTGATTTGGAATGAATTTTATTTAATACAAAGATAAAATAGCTCATTAGAGCGATTCTTAGAAATGAGTTGGTACGAATATAGTTATCACGTATGAGGATAATAGGGCTTATCGTCTTCATGTGGATACGCTCAGTAAACACTTGACTGCAAGCTAAGAGTCACGTATTCTCTCTTTGTGAGTACAGGCCACTGGATAACGTTTTAATAATTATATACAGTCAATTAAGTCATTATATACTAGGTACTTACTAAAGATAAATAATATATTTATTATACAGTTTGTGTTACTTACTAAAGATAAATAATATATCGTATCAACGAATTATTTTAGTAATGAAATTCTTACCTAAAGGTGATTGGGTAGCGGTAGCGGGGCTGGCTCTTCCCCCCGTTTTCTGTTCGCTACTCTTTTGACGTCAAGTTCTTAAACCATGCGCCACGCATTAACCATCTAAGTTAAACGATAGGAGTGTAGTAGGGTATCTTAAGGCGCTGACAGAACCAAAATTGGTTTCATTTTAACAGTATTTATCAAACAATGTTTCTTTTGGAAAAGTAAAAAAGATATTTGTTAATATTCATTATTGTAATGAAAAAATTTGCTGTCTCTAAAGCTGATGAATGATGATGACCGAATAAGTTCGAGTGACTGACATAATCCTTAAACATGCAATAGTTCTTATCATAATGTCTCAGTAAGTAGTGTTTGCAGAAAGCTGCATAAGATGACGGCGACTGAACCAAGACACAAGTTAAATGAGCTGCTAGCCCGGATAAAGATAGTTGCAGTGAGTGCGCTGGAGTGTCGCGAAATGGGCCATGCTCTGATAACGCAAGCTGTGAAAATTAAACTTTAACAACGTTCTTCCACACGATTTGAGCTCTGAAATATATGTCGGGATATTTCCCTCCTCTTTTAAATCTGATAATACAGCCGCCGACATACCGAAGCGAACAAGGTGCTCACAAATATCAGAACACGCTCTATTATCAAGCTGCAGTGTATTTTCTGATATTTTGGGCACCCAGCAGGAGAGTATTGATAATGAATATATATTTTTCCTTTTTTAAATTTATTAGGATTTCGACAATCACCTACTCAGAACTACTCGTATATAAAAAAATAAAAGAAAATAAATTGTTTATTCGTGACAAAACATCATAATTAATTAACACGAAACAGCGGCAATAAGTGTCCGAAAAAGGACTGCAAATTTTGATGACAACGTATGCGGACCTAATGCTCACAATAAGCTACACACAGACGCTAATGTCACGAGATTAAGGCTCTGTTTAGATAAATTGTGAAAGTGTTATGCTGCTTAGCTCCTTGTGTTGCCGACTGTAAGTACGGATAGTGCAAGTTAAATAAAAGGTTGTCAAAAGAACATTTAACATTAGAAGTAGTTAAGCATTTTTATTTTCTTAATTGACAACGAAAAAACAACTCGAAAACAGGAAGGTATTCGGGTAACCTCATTCGGCTTTGAAAACATCGCGGTAACTTTTAGGGAGGTATAAATTCTTTCATTACAAGATCGACAGTCCAATATGGATTAAAGAGGTTTCGTAGCCAACCATAGTCACTACTATAAGTACTCATCTCTATTATCTTCTCGTTCTGTAGTGACCGGACTTGCAAGCAATTTTTTACCGATTTCAATAGAAGGAAAATAGTTTATTTTTATATGACGGCCTGTTTAGCCTAGTTGGTAGTGACTCTGCCTCCGAAGCTAGAGATCCCGGGTTCGAATCCCGGCCAGGGCATTTATTGGTGCATTTTTCACGGATATTTGTTCTTGGGTCTTGGATGTTTTTTATGTATTTATGTAAGTATGTATTTTATCTATATAAGTATGTATATCGTCGTCTAGTGCCCATAGTACAAGCTTTGCTAAGTTTGGGACTAGGTCGATATGTGTAAGATTGTCCCCCAATATTAAAAAATATATATTTTTATTTGACCGACCGAGCGAATCGTTTCCGTTTCAGCTTTCGACAAAAATTCTTCCGTACGATATGTCTGTCTGTCTGTCTGGATGTTCTCCTCTACAGGTCGCATTTCTCAACCGATTTTCGTGAAACTGTGTGAGCAGGTTCGATAATTATACAGAATTTTTTGTCGAGACAGTTGTTGGAAATTTTGAATTTTGAAAAAAGAAAATTTTTTGCGTGGTCTACAGCTCAGAGCCACTATTTATGTTCAGCGATAAATCTGTACCATGTACATATCCATTTTGATAATCGTTTTTTTGTTTAGAATCCCCAGGATGGTCTAATGATGGTGGCCAAGAGAAACTAATCGAAGAAATCCAAGAGAAAATATCAGCCCATTTAGCAATTTGCTATTTTTTTATTCATAAAACATAGACACCGTGAGATGGCAACGTGATATAGGTACCTAATTTCCGTAGAAGTGCTTATTATTTGCAAAATAATAACATGAAGTATTTCTACGAAGAAACAATATATTTTAGGATAATAGAATACTGAATTTATGATCGGATTTACTTCACGGAATTGGTTGATTGGGGTTAACAGCGGGTGATAAGTGCTTGTCAGGAATTTCTAGTAAAACAAAAACGAAGTGGTCAAAACACACCGTAATTAGCGATTTTGAGCTCTGTTATGGAGCTGTAACGCATATTATCCCATACAAAGGTTACGGTGGTGTATGTTCTTTCCAGCCAAACAGTGCGGAGTCTGCACAACAGATGTGTTAACATTCGCTACGGCGCCCGACGGGTAGACATACCAAACGGACCTGCAGTTGAAAAATCCCTATGTTGTTGTAATTAAGTCGGGAATAATTATAAGTTACACTAGAATTGTATTTGTAACGTAGACTTTCGTTGAATAACTTAGAAGAAAAATGTGGACACTTGATTTGAGACACCAATGCTGTGCGGGTGATTGTAGTAAAACGCTGAGATGGAGTATTCCAAAAATATCCTGAATTTTGTGGATCATAATAAGTACGAGATTATAATTGTATTTTATAACGAGTGCGGAATCGGTGAAGTGTAGCTGTGGAGCCTGTCGGCTAAACCAAGTTAAGTAATTATTATATTAAGACAGCCTTTTCATTCGGAACCAGATCTATATTTTAAATTCCTTCTTTTTATCTATTTCCATTCCTAACTAAATAAAATACGTAATCGTTAAATAACGATTACACGAACTTCATGCAAATACTGGGTCAATTCGATTGATAAAGCAGTTATTTTAAATGTGATTTTAAATTAACATTGAATGTGTTTTATGTGTGCTTTTGAATTTTGGTTTGTGTTATATGAATTAACAGGCGGATTCGATTTCCACCTTATCAAATTATTTAGTGAAGTTTATTGGCAAGACGACGAAGTAAAATTGTATGAGTTCAGTTTACCTAATAAATAATAGGTCACAATAATAATAGGCCACAACGATAAGTGATAAAATGGCAACCATCATAACCCTGAGTATATTTTATTGGTGTTAAACATTGGATCTGATCCTACATATGGCTTGATAACTATATTTCAATACTGACTCATAGATATTTGATTAGACGATTTCATTATCAAACGTCGAACTTGCCATAGACTGTAAATATGTTGCCCGTAAATTAGATGGGATGTAAATTATGTGACATACCTACGTGGCCAGTAACAGATTGAATAAATTACATATTACGCTGTTATTTAGAACTTGGAATATGTGACTTGCCGGCATGGATGACGAGTTCAAACCTCGTATCAATTGAAATTGGGATTGTAAATTGTGTGGTTTATGCGAGGGTTCAAATCCTTGGCGAGAATCATCTTTGTGTGAACGGCCAGAAAGCAGCTACTGGTAGTAAATATAAGTGCTTTTCTAAAGCCTCATATTTTATAAGGCTGATATGTTGTTAATTAACGTGCGTACAATGTCTTGTGAATTTGGTTCGTTTGTATCCTAACGCTCTGAAGTCGGCATGCGGACTTAGAAGTTTTGATATACCTAATTAATTTTATTGAATTAATTTGAAATAGTGGACTATGATGTATATAGCATTAAAGGCACGGGGTTTTTCCGTTTTATCTGTTTCGCTTTTTACCTCGTAACAGGAAATTGGCCTTAGTGAGTGGAAACAGATATTGGAGAAAGTTCTAACCGACTTTGTCCAATTAAATAATGAAAAGTTTCGATTTAAATTACAAATAAATACGAATTAATAAACCAGCTTTAACTTCTATTCTAGCCTATTGTTTTCTTTACATACCCTCCTCTACAAACCAGACCTGTATCTTATTCAAGTAGGTACCTAGCTACAGTTCAGTTATCATCCAGATGGTAAGTAAGCTAGGCACAGCCTAGGTACCAGCCGATACCGTTTCAACCGCATTTGCTCTCGGAAAGCAAGTGGTGAAGTGGTAAGGAAATCTATATAAAAATGGCATGCGAACTACAATTCTGAAGCATTTTTTAATGAACCCCTAGAGGGTCAATTTTACAAGCAATAAATATCGACGGCAAGACTGTAAACGCAGATGCAGAATGTTTAAAATAACGAATTACTAATTACTTTCGGAGCATCTCACAGTTATCTACGTTGGGCAATAGCTAAAATCACTAAAGATTTTTCTTTACATATATTGTTAGTATCATTCCAGTAGTAGAGGCCGTAGTAGCTTTGCTCGGATTTACCAGAATTTGGTGAACAAGGGACAGGTGATTCGAAGCCGCAAAAACGCGACATTGGGATTTGCCGTGCTAAAGTCTTTTGCCGTTTCCGTCATTTTAGTACATACAAATGTTTAAACGTCGGTAATTATGTTATTTTCATGTGTTGCACATAAGATTTCTAATGATTCAATACGCCTAATTTTATTTCCCATATACCTTTGTTCAATATTTCACTATTGTTATAAACCTAACCTAGTCGGCTTAACCTGATGATTTTCTTAATTTGAAATGCCTGTTTTTTTTTTTCATGGGAAATGATATCTTAGCGAATTTAAAAATATTAGATGTTGATAGTAATACGTTTACATATCGACTGAATACATTTGCAATAATCCCGTAATAGCACTTCAATATACATATAATCCCAAATTCGTAAAATTTCAGAAAAGCGTATAATTTTACGCACGAAGGCCTAAATTAGATAAGTTGTGAGATCACGAAAAGTATCAGGCAGTCTCGTTCGCTCAACTCGGCTATTACTTGAAGAAAGCAGTCTATTAGAGTAAATAATAGGACGAAATACGTGTTGAGGGTGATATTAGCCCCTCTTGAGGTTCCTTTGTTAGGACAAATTACGAGATTACGGCCTTTGTGTTACTGGCAGTTAATAAAGATGAGGTGAGACACTATATGTTGTATATCAAACATCTCAACATTGAACATTGACAGCTTATAAATGAGAGTTTTTTATTCAGCTGAAGAAACAGTTATTAATTTAGCTCTTTTAGTGTTCCGTACAAAGAATTATATAATGGAATACACATGCGATCCTTTGGTATCGGTCTATCTGTCACAGGCAGTTTTCTTAAAGTCCGCTTAACATAGAAAGCTGAAGTTCTGTATTGTACGTATATGTTAGTTCATGCGACATATTATATTAATTTTTAGTTAGGGAAAGCTTTACCTCACTTAATTACACTACCGTCAGAAAGTTTAAGACCAAAGACAAAATATGCAAATAATCAACATTGATTGATTACCCACTCAATTTTGATTCATCTGTCCGTAGTTTCCTCAACCAGTTTGCAAAAGTCCAATCCTTGTGAGAAACAGCCCATTGCAATCTTTTTGCCTTGTTTGGTTTGCGTAATATTTTATGAAAATTAAACTAAAAATTATGTTTAGTCCTAAACTTTTTGACGGTAGTGTGTATCAACATAAAAATTGAGAAAAACTATCCAAAAAGCATCGTTTTCTATATAGTAGTAACAGAAATAGATGAATGTTATTTCTTTTATCACGCACTAAACGTGAACAACAATAAGCCCGCTTGCTGAAGTTACTTGAGCGTACTTTTCAGGCATGTGGAGCACGTGTATGTTTGGTATACAGGATGTTTTGTCCACCACCACCACCACCATATCAGCCCTAGGACGTCCACTGCTGGACATAGGCCTCCCCCAATTGAATGGGGGGTATATGCCATAATGTTTTGTCCATCGTTAGAAAAATTTAAATGGCGGATAGGTGGGGTTATTGTTGCATTTAACATTTGCTTTCTCATCAGGCCTCCAAAAAATCTTGGGCTAATGCAATTTTTGTAGTATTTTATTAAAAGGTTTTTGAAGAATATTAAAGGTTGACTCGTTAAACCTTGAATCAAGAAAGTAAGAGTTAAGTCTGCAATAGTCATTTTTATATAGTTGTGTTTGTTGTAGTTGTACGGCTCTATCAAAATTAAAATTATTTATCCACCCGCATGTAGTCTCCGTACTCGAGCCTTCAAGGTCAAAGGTTTTTCGGTGTGTTTAGCCCCATTAAAGTTAATATAGAACATTAAATTGGCTACAAATTTTGTTCCTACATTTTTCTATACGCTTAACCGTATTTGAGATAAGAGATGAGAGAGAGCGCGCAGCTGAACTGCACTCAGCTCAATATTTAGTTTTCTAGCAATTTAATAATACATCCCTTAACGACTTGGCAAAATTACGTCTACCCATGTATTGAAATACTTATTTTATACATTACTTTTGTATTTCATATTAAAACTCGTGGATATTTATAATGCTGTTGTTTTTGGCTACAGGAATTCATTTTGCAGCACCCAACCGCATTCCCGGTATCATTTTAAATTACACCCTAACCAGTATTGGACTTCATAACCAGTATTGGACTGCTTCACTTGTTGGTGGAAGATAAAACAAAATAGAGAGCTTTATTAAGCTTTGTACATTTACCAAACTGAGTATATCGAATAACAATGACAACGAGGCCCTTAGAAAACCTGACATTTGAGCTCCATGAGAACATTGGGATAAGCCTTATAAGTTAATCGACGGCCCTCAACACCAAATATTTTTGCGTGCCTGAAGACCGAGCTCCTGGAAAATCTGGTTGCTTAACTAACTGACTTGGGAAGTCTTTCAAAGAACCTGAGGTTGTACTGAGAGGTTGCTTCTCCAAATACTAGTAAGATGACGTTCTGACTGTAGGTTGGCGTCCACTAGACTCGCCGAGCCGAGTCGAATCGAAACGCAAATAATTTGTTCCTACACATTCATTGTGAAACTGCGTCTATTAGCGACGAATTGCGGCGCTTCTTCCTAATCGACGTAGTTTCATAGTAAAAATGTATAGGAGGCGAATTGTTGCGATTCGATTCGACTTAGCTCAGCGAGCCTAGTGGACGCTAGCTTTGAAAACGGACAGGAGATTTTATGAGACTTTTGAGTCACATTAAGAACACTAAAATGAAGGTGTATAGAAGATTTTAGCTTCCCCACCACCATATCAGCCCTATGACGTCCACTGCTGGACATAGGCCTCCCCCAATTTCATGGGGGGTAAATGCCATAATCGCCACGCTTGGCATGCGGGTTGGCGATCGCAGTATCTCCACCGCACTCTAGGAATGCTGCTGCTCATTCTCCGGTGGTCTTGGTCGTAGTTTTAGGACAATACCCGGGTCCATTTTAGCTTATTATCTCTGATTTCGAGGTTGACCCCTTTTAATTGCTTAGGTGACCGGATTAAAAGAAATCATTTTTAATTTTCACTGCATCAAACTGGAATTCGCATCAAAGTGAACAGGCATCTTCTGGGTGAGCGTAACCCATCTTAGACTTTTTCTTAACTTTCCCTCAGGTTAGACTAGGGCCAAACGGAACACCCATTGTTAATAAAAAAAAATCGACAAAGTGCATGTCGGGCCATTCTCAGTGTAGGGTTCCGTAG
This sequence comes from Notocelia uddmanniana, assembly GCA_905163555.1. Classification (NCBI taxonomy): domain Eukaryota; kingdom Metazoa; phylum Arthropoda; class Insecta; order Lepidoptera; family Tortricidae; genus Notocelia; species Notocelia uddmanniana. The sequence goes on along the minus strand of LR991059.1, from coordinate 11,457,878 downwards.
TTGGGAATACCTTCGCAGCGTTTCATACATCTTTTACTAAGAAGAGAAGACTTTTTACGATAACTCAAAAACAGCTGAACTGATCATGTGCGTTATACTAAAGTCTTTGTTAAGTTTTACTTTCATATTTTTTGGGCCCATAGTTCAAAAGTTAGAGGGGGGGGGACACATTTTTTTTTTCTTTCGGAGTGAGTATTTCCGAAAATATTCACTTTACCAAAAAATAATTGATGGAGACCACTTTTCATTTTGAAAGACCTATCCAACAACAACGCACATCATAGGGTTGCAGCAAAAAAAAATCATCCCTACTTTAAGCGTAATTTTTTTAGATTTTATATCCATGCCAAACCAAATTGTAGCTTTCTAAAACTAACAATCACAGAACCATGCCTTGGGTAGACAGACGGACATGGCGAAACTATAAGGGTTCCTAGTGGACTACAGAACCCTAAAATTGATGCTAAAAGTGCAATAAACTGGCAAACGTACCTGTATTTTCGAAGATTTCACAGTTCGAAATTAAAATGCCTCACGATTAATAAAAAAATAAAAATATCGTAGTTGAATAATAATAACTACAAAACAATCATGGCCCACCTTAAGGGTATTTAATATAAATCACACAATCCCACTTATAATTATATAGAACAGTACTATTAGATGTTGTATGTAACGTTATATTTTCGGTCATGTTTGTCAAAAAAATATTAGCAGTCGAACTATAAGTTGGTAATAGTATAGATTATGCAGATTTATTATCACTTTTGCATAGTAAAACACAGTTGCTTTGGAAACATTCCAATGTTAGTTGAAAGTTAGCATATAAAAAAATGTTGTTTCCACTTCAGTTTATTTTTAAGGTAAAACTCCGACAATAAAGTATTATCGGCTACAAACTGTTAGAATTAAACTTTTTCTGGGTTGTTTTAACAATATTTTCGAAGCAAGACGATAAAACTTAAATTGCATGGAGGAACTATCCGCATCTATTGAATCGATTGTGGTTGGAACTTTCGTGTATCACTTGTTCGTCTAATAAATCGTTAAAAGTTTATTAATGTCTGAAGTTTCGTTGGATTCAGTTGGAAAATATTATGTGAGTTTGATATAATGCCTGAGAAGTGGAATTTTATTTTGCGGAAATACGGTTTGTGAATTTAATACGAACTAAGTACTGTCAGTGAAGAGTAACGTTGCAACTTTAGTCTCTCGATGTAGACTGTAAATCAAATTCGGCTGAGATATTGGTATTGCAAATGCATTTCAGTTTAAGACCTGCAAATACCAGGATCGCCTGTTAGGGTTATGCGCAAATGAAATACTGACAGTACACTGATAAGTAGCGAAATCTGAGCGCCATCAGCGGACATGATGGTTGCCATTTTATCACTTATCGTCGTAAATAAGATATTGATCATGTTCTGACAAGTATGCGAGTGCGGGAGTGACCACGACAATAAATGATAAAATGGCCACTATCATACGCCTCCTGTATACTCTCGATTTTGACCAGCCAAATAGTGGCCTAAGCTGTTCCCTATATTCAATTAAAGATTCGATTAGGGCTGCTCCAGATGTGCCTTTCTGTTTGTTTTGCCAATACATTAAGCTGCAACATTTAAAAACTCTATTTGAACTCCTCTCTTTGGAAGTCGTTTAGAATTAGTCAACATTTATATCTTCAATGTTTGTGTACTGTTCCCTGACGGTTAAATTAGGTACGACAAATTCATAGATCATGATTTACCTAAAGACAAAACGTTAACAAAGGTGTCCCGTCCCAGAGATCCAACGAAGCGTAACGAGATCAAAATGTCGGGATTCCGGGGAATAATAACGGGCGGTCAGCATAAATATATACAAGGTGACATTTTAAACGACCAATCAGCGATTGTAGAAAGATTTTAACATTGATACTTTTGCAAAACAGCTGTAATAATAAGCAAAGTATTGTATCAGGGATATAACCGTAAATTATATAAGTGGATACTTCTTAAGTTGCCTAAACTAGTGTCTACGCCAATTCTTGGGATTAGGTAGTGGACCCCAGACATCCTTCAAGATGCAAATGTACTGGGAATAACGCTAGAATAATGATGATGACTTCTTAGGTTGCCTACCTTATCGTCACTAAATAAATTAACCGTCAAAAGTAAAATCAACACAACATTCATAAAATGTGAGCAAAGCGCTTTTAAATTTCAAATTCACCAAGCTCAAGTCTGAAAATACAAGGTCTAGTTTCGTTGACCCCTGATTCGTGAGATCAATTGTTGGCAAGCTGAGTGCAGTACCCATTCGTTTCATATTAGCCAAAATATTTATGACACGGCGTTTTGAAAGGACGCCACAATTGTCCATAATTCGTTTTATTACCCTTGGAGATATACAGACCTGCGCAGTTCGACGCATGCTCATTGCTCGTGCCCTATTGGTCCGACAGCTGTTGCATCCCATTGCATCCCGGGTGACCCGTCAACAGTGTCTGCGCACAGTGCAGCGATTTACCCTTTAACAATTATCAATATTTGTGCTGTGACATGAGTAAACAATGAAGCTAGTATGCCAAATATGTGTTTATTATGCTATTATTTTTTAAGTTTTTAGTTTTTTAAGTTTATTTTTCTTCTATGCCCTCTCTGCCCATTTTGAACCCAGCGGAATTACTGTACTGCCCCACTTGTGGCGATAATAAACAATATAAAGGGCAGCGGGGTCTCGCTATCCATACCGCTCGCTGTCATGGCACTCGTATGGCTATTGACCCCCCACCGCCCAGCGCAACTCAGGCCATTCCATCTGCTTCAGCACAGAACTGTACTGTGACACCGCCGGCTCAAACGACGCTAGCGGAAAGACTAGGGCTGCTGAAAGCGAACGTCCCAGTTGTAAGAAGAATACCCCGTGGTGCACGCATATTTGTCGCCAGCTGTCTCGCCAATTCCATTGGCAAGGTAGCCGCTGAAAATTCCTCAAAGGGATGGGAGCGTCTACTTACTTTTCCATACACAGTCCCTTCATGCGGAAAAATCTAATAAAGCCTCACAAATCAAGATCAATACAGCATCACTATCCGATTAACCTTCCGTCCCTCTAAATTGTTTCAGTAGCAGATCAAACAAACCACCTAATTCATAAACCAAAGCAATTGAAAATAAGCTATCCGAAGGGAATGTGAGTGGGGCTGCCCGTCTTTTATTTTCTCGCGACGACCTTGCTGTTCACTCCGCCGAGTCTTACGCCGCCCTGAGGGAAAAACACTCTGTCCCTTCAGCCTCCTCTCTACTGCCGGATCCACCATCCGCTGATAACCCTACTATCACTGTTTCCGAAGATGCCGTTTAACTGGCTATTTCATTCTTCCCCAACGGATCCGCCGGTGGGCTTGACAGTCTCTCTCGTCAACATCTCAAAGACCTGACCACTCTTTCATTGGGTGACACGAGAACTTCGTTGCTAAAGCAACTCACGGCACTGATAAATTTGATGCTGTCAGGACAAGTAAACGCAGAGATAGCTCCAATCTTGTACGGTGCTAATTTGATTGCTTTAGCAAAGAAGGACGGTGGTATTCGCCCGATTGCCGTAGGCTTTACTTACAGGCGTCTGGCTTCAAAGCTATGCTGCCGAAAATTTTGCGAGAGGCTGACAAAAGTTTTCAAGCCCCGGCAGCTGGATTTTGGCATTAAGGGTGGATGCGAGGCGGCGGTGCATGCTGCACGCACTTTTTTGAATCGACCGGGCTATGAATGAATGAATGAAACATTTTATTTCAGACCCAAGTCCCTATCTGTTAATAACAATTCTCTTAACCTAAGTACATATGAATTGCTATGAGGTTTTTGTAAAAATAGATGTCAAAAATGCGTTCAATTCGGTAGACCGTGGCACTCTGTTAGCTGAAGCCAAGAAAGTGCTTCCAGAGCTATGGTACTTGTGGCAATGTTATGGAGCGCCGTCAAAATTAATTTATCAGGACAAAACTATACCTTCATGTCAACAAGGAGATCCGCTTGGACCCGCCATTTTTAGTTTAGTAATTCACCCTATCATCTTATCACTAAAATCTAAATTCAATTTATGGTACTTGGACGATGGTTCTCTGGGCGAAGAAGCCTCCGTTGTTCTACATGATTTGTAGACAATCATTGATAAATTTTCGAAAATCGGCCTTAATTTGAACTTCACAAAATGCGAAATTTTTATCCCTGTTCACCTTCCACTTGAAAATAAAATTGACATAGTAACCAATTTTAATGCAATTTTGCCTAATATCTTAGTTCATTCTAATTCATCTCTCACCCTTTTAGGCTCGCCAATTTTCGAAGAATCTATCAACCCTGTCATTAATTGTAAATTAAACTTGTTCAAGAATATATCCGACCTACTTTTTCACATCAATCCTCATATGGCCCTTTTCATTCTTCGTTTTTGTTTATTCTCTCCTTAATTTATGTATTTATTGTGTAGTTGTCCCATTTGGAAATTTCCCACTATTTTATCATCCATTGATTCCTCCCTTCAGGCAACACTTTCCAAAATTCTCAATATTAATTTAGACTCCAGCACCAGACCTTGGACTCAAGCGGTTCTTCCAATAAGGCTTGGGGGGCTGGGCGTTCGAGCCTCGGCCAGCGTAGCCTTGCCTGCATTCTTGTCATCTGCCATGCGGCAGACGGAACTACTGGACGGGGTCTTCTTTTTATGACAGGTTAAATTAAGTTAGTTTAGTTTTTAGTTAATTTGTATTTTTTGCTTCATTGTTTTTTCGATAATTATTGATATATATTCCTATTCGATAAAAAATAAAAAAAATAAAAACCATCAATGTAAATAAATCTGCATGTAATAGTATTATGCTTTAGTCTTTGGTTGGTTATCACCTATACCATTTTGGCCTCGACTCGAGAGCATTTGTTACCCCAAGAAGTAACTGGTGCCGCTGGAGGCCAAACTTAGTAGAAAAAGAACCGATACCATCACTTCTATTTTAACGGCATCGAGCGTTAGTACGGAACTAAAATTGAAATCGTCGAGTACACTAACTGATACTGGTACTTGTGGTAGTACTAACTGAGGCTGGTTTAAGCTGCCAACAAAGAAGTATCCACTCCAAGACCACTTGTCCAGTGCTATGTGTTGTTTTGTGTGTTGTCTTGACCAAGTCTGTTCCTCTTGTCGCTTCAGCTAAACTCGTCTCTAGCAGACATCCGTGGAGGAACGAAAGTTTCTTGCTTCGGAGTGAGCAACGAATATGCTGCGGGCGCGTGCAGATGAGATGACATGATATGAGTATGTTGTCATTTTCTTTAATAGACGGCCAACTTCCTGTACGTAAGTACCTACTATTAATTATTCTGTATGGTTGGTATTACATAAAACTAAAATGTTGTAGATACGAGTACATTTATTTTTTATAAAGTAGTTAACAGTTTTGAGACATGCTTATACCTGATTCACCGCCCTATAAACAGCAACAATAGTTTGTTGGCTGTTGTACACTACCGTCAGAAAGTTTAAGACGTATTTAAGACCAAACACAAAATATGCAAATAATCAACATTGATTGATTATTCACTCAATTTTGATTCATCTGTCCGTAGTACTTTCAACCAGTTTACAAAAGTCCAATCCTTGTGAGAAATAGCCCATTGCAATCTTTTTGCCTTGTTTGGTTTGCGTAATAATTTATGAAAATCAAACTAAAAATTGTGTTTGGTCCTAAACTTTTTGACGGTAGTGTAGCTGAAAGAGTAGACTGATCATTTTTAACCCCCTACGCAACGCAAAAGATAGGTGTTATAAGTTTGACAAGTGTATCTGTGTTTTTGTATACCTGTATGTGTGTACAATTTGTTAAAAAATATTCTTAAAGGGGCCATCCACACTGCATATTTTTACCTACACCATCGTACTAAAATATTGGAAAACAATAGTACATTTTTTATACCACGTCGGTGGCAAACAAACGTACGGCCCGCCTGATGGTAAGTGGTCACCGCAGCCTATGGACGCCTGCAACTCCAGGGGTGTCACATGTGGGTTGCCGACCCTTTAAAAATTTATACACTCTTTTCTTAAAGAATCCCACACTAGTTCCTCGGGAAAACCTTTGCAGGGAGCTCATTCCACAACCGGAGCGTCCGAGGGAGGAAGTTTCTCTGAAACCGAACCGTTCTAAGGTTTTAAGGTGTGAGGATGAATGCCCTGCCGACGGCGGCCGTGGGCATCATATCGAACAATTCTTCGGAGCACAACCCATTATACAAGCGATAGAACACGCACAAGGAGGCAAAGTTTCTCCTTAAACTTAACGGTTCAATATCGCTCGTGAGTTTGGGATCGTCCACGATTTGCACAGCACGTCTCTGAAGCAAGTCACAAGGTCCAATGTGGTATTCAGGTGCTCCCGCCCAGAGGTGACAGCAATACTCCATGTGGGGACGAACTTGCGACTTAAATAATGTACCGGAGTGAAGTAACGCTTCGCTCTATTGAGCACACCTAGCTTTTTGGATGCCAGCTTGGCATTGCCTTCTAAGTGGCTTTGAAATTGTACGTCGCTTGTAATGTCGACACCAAGGATCCCAATACTCTCTGAGATGGAGAGGGTTGTGTCCTGGAACCGTGGGGCCAAAGTAAATGGGGTTTTCTTAGCGGTGAACGCACATACTTGTGCGTACATTGTTTAACGAGGGGCGTAAGTGGGAAATCACACGACGAAGGTAATCACAATGTTTCCATCACATTTGCGAGGAAATAAATAACTCCAAAACTAATCAAAATTGAAGAAATCAACCACTCCATCTCCATTATCAATGCATGGATGCCGAGAGGATTTTTTTAAACCAATCAGATCACAGAGAAACTCATAACTCCCTAGGGAGTTATGAAAATCCAAAACTCCCGCGGGAGCTACATCGGCTATAACTACTCTATACGCCTGCGTACATTGAGACCCTTTACGAGTAAGTGTGATGAAAAGGAATTAGTAGCTACTAAATTCAGCCTTTTTTACAAAATTTTGTACCCAAATAATAATTTTGTAACTTTCCATTAAGCTATGAACTTTAAATTTCATAATGTTTATTAATACGTATTATATTTTAATAACGCGTCGCTAAACTTAAGTGGCAGTGGGCGGGGCACATAGCAGATAGAACCGATGGCCGTTGGGGCGGAAAGGTTCTCGAGTGGCGACCACGTACCGGAAGGCGTAGCGTGGGCGTAAAGTGGACTGATGACTTGGTAAGGGTCGCGAGTGTCCGCTGGATGCGGATGGCGCAGGACCGGTCATTGTGGAAGTCTTTGGGGGAGGCCTATGTCCAGCAGTGGACGTCATTCGGCTGACATGATGACGATGATGATGATATTTAATAACAAATACCTGTCGATATAATGTATTGATAATTTGATATGGAACTCTACATGTGCAAAGCCCGAAGCCCGATATGCACTTGGCCTGTTTTTTCGTATTCGTGTCGTCAAAAACTGTTTCGATAAAGAAAATCTATATAGGTACCTCAGCATCGAACTTGCTCACAAAATTACACGGGAATCTGTTGAAAAATACGACTCCCGGCGACGAGGACAAACAACAGCCGGAAAAACGTCGGACATGAAAGCTGACATAGAGACCTTCGATCTCTTTGCTCACTCGGTCAATGTTTTAATTTTATTAACAAAGTTTACGTATGTAGTTATAAATTTCAGAGGAAGGCGTTTAGTAGTAGCGGCGTAGGCATCTAGGCATGCTACTACTACTGAATATAGTTCTATAACTCCTTTCGTAGTAGATTTTCGTCCATTCCCCGTGAAAAATGAAACGATTTTTACCTTTCAATTCCACAGTTTTGCACTCGACGTCAAAATAGAACCCGGAACGTTCACTTTGTTCTACCGAAGGGATTAAAAAAAGCGTGAACCATAAACTAGTAGTAGGTACACAAAGACAGGAATCCCGCCAACTATTTTGTTCGGCGGTTAGAACTTAAACTTTTACATGGGCCGCGTGGAATGCCGGCAAAGTTTGCTGGGTCGTGTTTGCTCGGAAAATATTCCAGAACACTCGGTGTGCCAAATATTCATGTGATGTAAAATCGCTGTTGGCGTTTTGACATATCTTTCAATGATGTTCCAATTATTTATGAGTATCTTATTTAATGAGTTAGCTCCCTGAAACCAATTTGCAACAAAGGAAATCTTGTATTTTTGTTCAGAATAATATAAAGTACCTAATATAACATGAGCTACTTATCTATCGGTGTAATGTATACTGAGGAGAAGTCTATGTTAAAATATCCAGGAAAAAGTTATTTTGACGTTGTTGTTTCAACAATTTTATTGTCTTGGAAATGCAATAACGAAGTCCAACATATTTTATTATTCTTTACAAGCGGTCGACATTCCACAATGTGTTGATTGTTTCATATCATCCCTTTTAGATTCACAATTTTCATACATTATTACATAACGATTTATTTTCAGATTTTTCCATCAATTCATCTATGAAAATTTTCGTGCGTGCTCTTGATAACCGAGCCGATGAGGGTCATGGTAACTCCATTAAGATACTTCGTTAGCGATAATTGATGGGTACGAGTAATTAGCAAGTTGAATGTTAGTTAACTGACGTGCGAGTCAACTTTGATCGCCGGAAGAACTAGTTAATTAATAGCGTCGGCCTATTTAGCCTAGTTGGTAGTGATAACGCCTCCGAAGCTAGAGGTCCCGGGTTCGAATCCCGGTAAGGGCATGTGTTTCTGTGGTTAGCAGAAACATTTTTCCTGAGACTAGGATGTTTTCTATGTATTTGAGTACATATCTATTAAATATAATATATCATCGTCTTGTACCCGTAACACAAGCCTTATTGAGCTTACTATTGGGACTAGTTCGATTTGTGTAGAAAAATGTGTCCTTTTATTTATTTTCTCAAACATGCGCCTAAATGTATGCATTAATGTCACGAAAAGAGGACATGAAGTTACCTGTTTATGGTTCCTTACATTACTTCTTGGCCGGCGGCCAAGAAGTAATGTATGGAGAATGTATGAAACTAACATTATTGTCCGCTGCTCTAACTTTTTAAATTTCCTTACTAAAATCAACTGATAAAGGAAATATTACATAGAGCCAACCGCCACGATTTTGTATATATATTTTTAATTTGTGTAAATTGATAGTTTTTTAGGTATTTCCGGTTTTTTTTATCGTTTTATGTAGTATTTATGTAGTTTTTTCTTGTTATTTTGTAGCGTTTTTTGTGTTTTTTGATATTTTCGGACTTCTTAAAAGTTTTTTTAAATTTCCTTTGTACTTCTCGTAATTTTTTTAGTTTTTGCATGTTTTTTGGTATTTTTTTTAGTTTTTACGTGTTTCTTGGTATTTTTTAGGTCTTTCGTGTTTTTTTAAAATGGTGCTTGTATTTTGTAGCATTTTTCGTATTTTTATTTAATTTCCGTTATTTGTCGTGATTCTTTGCTAATTTTGGACGTTTTGTATTTTTTAGTTTTTTTTACATTGTAGTTTTTTTATTGTTTTTTTTTCTAACATGTTTGAGAAAAGTACTATACAATCCTCGGCCGGAACAGGGATTACAGGACTCGTTTTATCCCAAACTCGTCCAGCAATCCCTTACTTCACGGCCTCTGCAGTAATGTATTATTATGTTAGTTTCGTGCTTTGACATGTCTACAACAATACAATATTTAATTTAAAGAATAATAATAGCATCAATAAGTTGCTCTAAATAATTAATTAATATATATGTTAATACATGTTATAAATGACGATTCGAAAGTGCTTGTTGCTAGGCCTATTTGAATAAAGAATATTTTGACTTTGACTTTGAATTTGAAGGATTATTTTGCTACTATTATACATTTGCCTCCTCAACATTTAGGTATTCGTCAGAAAATAGTACCTAATATTCGAATTTTCGAATAATTATGTCGAATATATACATACATACACTCGTTTTATGGAGAACGTTGTGAATAAGTATACGCTGACTATACTGACGAAATGTATGTACTTATGAAATATCTTGCAAATTTTTCGCCCACGTCAATCTAATGGAAATTTTGCAAGTATTTATAATTATATTGTAGACATACAATACTTATACGGCAACATCTAAGCGATTGATCCAGCAAGTCGAGCTTTTCAATAGTTAAAAGTAAACTACAATACAACAACAATACAATGTTGTTGTTGTATACAATGTTTTTTTTAAATAAAATTAAGTAAATTAAATTCAATATATAAAAAAGTAAAAGCCTTAATTCGCATTAGCCACTTAAAGATAAAACACATGTTACACAGAAAAACCGTCGTTGCGACTAGCTACAACATAATTTTTCCTTCCGGAAGATGAATACAACATCATTTTTATTGAAGATCGAAAACAACGCCATTTTATTGAGAACATCGAAAAACTGGCGGTTCACCGGAAATCAGACCAAATACGAGTAAACACGACAATATTTCACATCTACACAATATGTATAAAAACCATGGGCGTTGTTTGATAGAATAAAAGAAAAAAAATGATTTATCATTCATATTTCTTATATATACCTATATATTTAACAAACATGTTTAAGGATGGAGTGAGTCGTTCGTTGTAAACCAGATTTCATTTGCATGCGTGTCATATTTTATTGTCGACCTGATAACCAGATAAAGGTTGCGGGCGTCCGCTGGATGCGGGTGGCGCAGGACTGGTAATTGCGGCACTCTTTTGGGGAGGCCTATGTCCCGCAGTAGACGTCCTGAGGCTGATATGATGATAGCCACTCACGTGCTCTCCGCAACTAGGGTTGCGACTTGGGAAAACGTACAGTGCTCTCGCAACACTAGTTGCGAGTTGGAGTTCCAACGGTTTTTAAATTGTTGCTATGCGGAACATGCAAAGAACGCTTTTTAATTGAGTTATATAGGTAGAGTATGAATGTGGCAACATTAAAAAAAATGAAAACCGCAGTCTACGGAACAATTTTTATAAAATATAAAAGTTGTTTTCATGACCATCGAAGTTCGGTACGTCAGCGAGAGAGCTCGCGATTAAAAAATGCTGTGAGCAATCAATTGTGCATTTTTTTATTGGTATTATATACCAAATTAATCCTGGTTTACTGCTTCATAAGACGAAGCATATATTTCGATACTAATTAAAATGGAATGTAATAAATTCTTCCAACAAAGTACGTTGAGTGATGAAAATTTTGCGAGGTTAATTTTAAATCGTACATAATTATGTGATTATGCCATATTTCTGTACTAGGCTATTAAAATCAATAAATGCGTCTATTAAAATCAACATAAATCCACTTTTAATGAACAATTAGGTATGTTCTATGCAGGATTAGGTGAATGAACTTGTGACGTCTATAAATACTATTGTACGCAACTGTGGTTGCACAAGGCACTTCCGCCGATTCGCGTCGGATCCACGTATTATGTCATAAGGCGTGGTGCACACTGGGCTATTGTCGCAGAATGGTTTAATTTAGTTTATTCATTTTTGATAGGTTCTTTTACGCATACTAAGTGGCGGCCCATTACCAATGTAACTGCTTACCTTTTATTTATGAATGTATGAAGTAGAGGTAGGGTTCACTTTTACTTGTTAAACTGATCATATAAATTTATAAAATTCACATATTCCATGTAATGGTTCAAATAAGAATGTATGGTTTTCTTTTTTCAAAAAACCAGTTCTGAGGGCCTACTCCGAACTTCGAAAATCGAACTTCGTATCGTGCCGTCCCTTTCCGTCATATAGTGTATAACACAAGAGTGAAAGGGACGGCACGACACGAAGTTCGATTTTCGAAGTTCGGAGTAGGCCATCTGATTTTGACTCGTATTGACCGTTATCTCAGTTATTTGTAGCTCGCATATAAACTATTGTATAGTCGTTTTAACTTAACACCCAAAAATTTGCAGTGAAAACCACGTACCAATAAAAAATACTTACCTCACAAAATAAGTGTATGAATTTTGTTGTTACTTGTGATGTATTTTTTTCAAATATTAATTTAATTTAATTTCTTAAATTTTCATTGTAATTTTACTCGTTAGTGGTTATGGGATGTGTCAGGCAAGGATTCAATAATTATTTGTGCAATAAGAGAGCAGTCGTTTTTTTACGACGAGTAATAATTTCGAATCCCGAGGTAGCGAAGGATGCCTTAGTCGAATCACTATTAGGGAGCGGGGCAAGTGATTCTATGATAGATTTTATAGCGTATCAAGGGATTCGAATACACGATATGCATATAGGTAACTTTGCTCTCGTGTACCACACACATACCACATCACATAAAACTTACCACCTCAGCAATGAGAACCTGTTAGAGTTAAAAAAAACTTGTTGGGGTGCCAAATAAATATATGTCCTATGTCCAGCAGTGGACGTCCTTCGGCTGACATGATGAAATTACAATATAGTCAGTTCTGGTACCGTACCTACTACTACTATACTACGCAACGCAAAAGAGGGGGGTTTTAAGTTTAATGTGTATATCTGTCTGTGGCATCGTAGCTTTTATTTAAACTGGTGAACCTATTTGGTTGTCTTTTTTTCAGAGCAGGATTTCCAAGAGAAATTTAGTAGTATCTTATAGCCGTGGATCAATATGACTGAAGCAACTATAAATGGTTAGACACGTAAACACGAGGTCATTGAGATCTGATATCTCGAGCCAAAAAGTTGCCACTATTATGGTGTGTATGTAAAAAATACTGCATTTTTAACTCCTCGAATTTATAATAAGTTAATAACATAACTTTTCTCTCGGGAAACGATAATATTAGTAAAACATGTTTTATCAAAATCGGTTCAGCCATTGTTGAGATATATAACTTTGAAATGAAAATATCGGCGGTTTTCCAACTTTTCTACTTTGTCAGTTATTCTATATCACGACAGCCAATGATATTTAAAATAAAATGCCAAACGTTATTATTACTTCAAGAATATATAATTAAAGTCACCATGAGTGTACCGCTGTTAATTTCGTATTTGCATTGTATAAGTCATAAGTTAAGGATCTGTAACTATTCGTAATTGATTTAATAAGAAATGTAAATTTCGTAATTTCAATATTGACGATCACTGCGTGAACTGTGGTTTCGTTGCGCACCAGTGTATCCCGTCCTATATCGCCGCCATGATTAAATTTTGACAGCGCAGGTCCGCCGGAGTATGTCCGTTAGTTTGAGTCGGGACCTTTGCGTGGGTTTTTGTATACTTTTGAAATGAGAACAAAAATATAAATCGAGTTGTAATCGGTCAAATATCTATCAAGTTGTGAAGTGTAACATGTGTAGTATATGTGTTAAGAGTTTTATGTGGTTTGAAGTGTATGGAATTATTTTTAATCGGGCGTCAAAAGCGGCACTCATTACGTTAGGTATGTAAGGCTATTTTTTGTTATTGATAATTTGTGACAGAAATTGTTGCGATTTTGACAAAATTGGCACTTGTTATTTGAAGATTAATAGTGTCTCTATCTACGTCTGACAATATTTTTGTACTCGTTTGCCTAAATTATTCATACAAAAATCATAAACAAACTACACTGTTTTGCGGCGAATTGAAAAACTGACAATGTAAACATTGCAAATGAAAAAGGTTTTATGCAAAATATTTCCCCGGGATCATATACTTTATTTGGTATCAATCGAAGCGTAAACTACTACAGTTTTAAATAAATATAAGATTTACATATGTTATCGATTTAGATTATAAAATAAAAATATATTTATTGCAAAAGATCTCATTCGAAACGGTATGTAAAGTTTGTGACTTTTAAAAAAAATATTTTACTATGGTGACCTATGTAATTAATTATATAAACAAATTGCCTGTTCCTTTAGCTTTATAACATAAAAAGAATCATAGCATAAAGTTAAGACGAAGCCAGGCAACCGATTTATTAACAACACAAGACAATGCGCTGCTAATGCTCGGTGAATCTTGAGCACTTTAGACCACCTTTTTTTTTAACGCGAGCACTTGAGTGGATAATAATGACGATGAATTGGATTACCACGCAGAAGTAGAATAGTGGAATATGGCGAACGTCTTGCCATCGCGTTAATGCATGATACATATCAATATATTTTATCGCCATATTGGCTATGTGCACATCTGAAACGTCAAGCGTCAAAGGTCCCGAGACAATGTCAAAACTCAGAGATGTCAATTAATGACACATGAATATTTTATTTACTTTAGTAAACGAGAAAGACCCCGTATTGGAAATTTTACTGAAATAAATAAGAGAATAAATAAATACATACAAACGAAACGAATCGTAGGAAACCGTTAAGAAACCAATAGAAAACGTGAAAGTAAATTTGACAGTGGTCCCCGGTAAGTGCACATTTCTGCCATGGTGTGCGCTACGATCGCCTAGCTTACCCCCACCACCTACTTCGCATATAGCCAATACCAGTCACTGTTTTTATTTTGGAACTGGCCACACCTTCAATTTAGTTTTTAACCGACTTCAACATTTCAAAAGAGGAGGTTATCAATTCGGTTGTATGTTTTTTTCAAATGTTTGTTACTTTAAAACTCCGTCAAATCTGAACCGATTTAGAAAATTCCTTTTTGATTGTAAGTATATACAAGGTGAAATTTTATTGACTGTGCAATTTTTTCCCAGGCATTAGGTATCAATAAAAGATGACATTTCTGAAAAAAAACATAGGTAAAATTTTACAATAAAATGTGCTGTCCGATTAAATAATTAGTAACGTGTAGATAATTGGGAGCTGAATGACGCTCGGGGTTAACGGTGCGGGGGGAGGGCCGCGCTCACCTACCTGATCTCGATCAAAATTGCGAATTAGTCGCACTCGCATCTCCGCATGACCGTTTGGTTACTTCCGTGTTGTATGTCTCGTAAAGACGCGCGATGGCGAACGTGACTTAAAACAATGTTTACGACCCGGGAGTAACCCCGTGAATGAAGGAAATTTTTCCACATGTGTTTTTTTTTACTAGTTTCCAATGATATTTTAATATTATTCTGACTTTCATTAAAATAACAGTTTTTCGACGCGTAAGTTTTTCTCGGCGTCTCAACATAGGGGCGGGGCCAGCGTTATTTCCACCTCCTGTACAACGCGCGCTACCGCAGTATCTACGAACGCTTGGTTTTTTAGGATATCTTTCAGCTGCTCTGTCCCAATATTTTAGTACTGAAAGATACTGAAAGAAAAAACACGTACCTTTTATTTTTTGCTAAGGAATCCACTGTGGAAGTTTGAACAGTCAATAAAATTTCACCCTGTATAACCAAGTTGGTCCCGTTTTTGTCAAAACGCAGTTCTGATGATGGGATCCACGAGGAATCGAGGGAACTCCTCAAATCTTAAAGGCAAACATATAGTGATTTTTGTGTTTTATCAACCAATCGAGCATTTTCATACAAAAATGTGACATATGATGAAGTGGAACTGCTGATGATGAACAGAACAGAACTCTTCAGCGACGAAAAGTTCACGTTTGGCGATTTGTCCTCCTAGTTGTGTTTGTTAAGCAAGTTCTATTTTCATGATTAATTTTTGTCTTGCTCGAGTTCTGATGATGGGATCCATGAGAAATCGAGGGAACTCCTCAGATGTGAAAGTATTTAGTATATTCATGAACTAATCAAACATTTTCATTCAAACAAGTGACATTTGTTGAAGTGGAACAGCTGATGATGACGCATTGTTCACGTTTTGCGTGTTTGTTAAGCAAGTTAGATTTTCAAGACAATCATTTGTCAAGCTCGAGTTCTGATGATGGGATCCACGAGGAATCAAGGGAACTCCTCAAATTTAAAAAGCATACATATAGTGATTTTAGTATTTTCATAAACAAGTCAAGCATTTACATTTAAAAAAAGTGACATTTGATGAAGTGGAACTGCTGATGATGATCAGAATGGAACTCTTCAAAGACGTATAGTTCACGTTTGGCGATTTGTTCTCTTCGTTATGTTTGTCAAGCAAGCTAGGTTTTCGAGACACATTTTTGTCAAGCTTGAGTTCTGATGGAGGATTCCAAATTTAGGGTACTTAGTCTTCTACCATTATAAGCATACTTATAGCCATTTTTATTTCATTGTATGGAATCTAAAAGTGCACTTTTTACTGGCCTCCCCCATTGATGTCGGTTTTTTTCTTTAACAAGAAAACATTTCTCATTTATCTGGGCTAGATAGGTACTATTTTTTTTAAATACTTTTTTGTTTGCTTTACTACAGCGCGGATCCTACATGCTGTAAGTACTATTTCACGTCATTAGAATAAGTTTATATTGTATTTTCACACACTAATTCGACGGATTTTGTGCGTTAAAATGTCACTAGCACAGTCATTTTCGCATTTATAAAATTAGTAGGGGCGGATTATATATATTAGCCGGTTAGTAAAAATAGTTGGACGGAAGAGCGGCGAGGATTTAACCGCTACAATAACCTAAATTTCCATTCAGCATAGACAAAGAGAATGATTAAACTTTTTGCTTATTACCAAGCTGTTAACCCCGACGATAATTATCTAATAAAGTATACCGCCCTTATTTCGGCCCGTCCTTATCTGCTGCTGTCAGTGCACCATTATTAATAACGCTCATCAGAGCTCGCATTATGTTACCTCGATTGCCATCACAATCTCGTTAATTCGACGAAAGCACTCCCTGCCGTCGTCGCTTCCAAGTATTTTGCAGAATATTTTATTATAATAATTGTCCTAGGGTGGGTTGCATCCAGCCGATTAATATATTGAAATTTTGACTGATAGTACTGAACTGTACCTGGTTTCTATGAGATGACAGCTGCCGGCGTCGTTTTTTAAGGTTGATCGGTCTGCTATCGTTAATACGCGTCTAACACTAAAAGACATCCATCGTTACCATTACAAATATTCCCAGTTACTTTTTAATTATTGGATGACTCTTGCTTGTTTTTTTATGACATAGGAGGCAAGCGAGCAGACGAATCGCCTGATGGTAAGCGATTAGCGCCGCCCATGGACACTCGCAACACTAGAGGGGTTGTAAGTGCGTTGCCGGCCTTTAAAATGGGAGTACGCTCTTTTCTTGAAGGTTTGAAGGTCGTATTGGTCCAGAAATACCGCAGGCGACAGTTCATTCCATAGTTTAGCTGTGCGAGGCAGGAAATTTCTGGAGAAACGCACAGCTTTATGCTCACATTCCAAATCGCCGTGTTACCTGTTCTTAATTATTAAGGGCGGGTTACATCAGCCAAACTTTACAGGTCGTTGAACATTAGATATGGCGTCGGCATCGGTAGCTGTCATCATGAGATGAAAGCTCTATAAAGAAAACTGTCATACTATCAGATTTTCAACACAAATAGATTACGATTTCTGACGCTTTGAAACAACCAACCCTAAATGTCACTCACAGTTGTTTATCATGCACAGTGTGTATGGTGTTCACCGTTATGTATAGTCGCAGAATGAAAAAGTTCGTCACTTTTCGACCTGGACCGCATTCAAATATCCTTGTTTATCCTTGAAAATGGTGCTTGCAACCGCGCCGAAATATAGGAAACTTAATAATCATAATATACATGGTAAATATCCCGTTCCCAACATTAATTCTAATGTAATGAATGTTAAATAGAGTTGAAAAGTGACGAACCTTTTCATTCCGCGACTGTATTTAATTGTGAGCCCATGTGAAGTCCGCTACCCGTACTAGCTAAGCAATCTAAGCATGGAGATTAAAATAGCGTATTCTTTCCTATTCTTCTTCACTTCTATAGCAACTAAGGTTTTTGCTCAACTTTCTTTTAAGACCACATTTAAATGAAATTGGAAGATTCAAGTTAATGTTTTATTGCGCGTGTTATTTAGCTTTGTAGCACAATTTCATTTAAAACATACCATTCACAGATCCACTTTGTGAGTAATTTTGATAGAAACCGAATGGAAAGCCTTGCCATTTCATACGAAGGATAACATTTATTTTAATTTCCAAAAATAAATACGTAATAGCGTCTTCCAGGTTCACTAACGACATGCATAGCGGGGGTTTGTTCGGTGAAAGTTAATTAATGTTTTTGTCTGCCTTGCCCTTGTAACTAGCCAAAAATCCTGACTTGAAATTAATTGTTTAATTATTCGTCTTCTTCACTTCGAGTAAAATGTTATTTTTATATCAAATTTAGAACGAGATTTTGATTATTTTTGAACGTCGTATCAAAAACATAGGTAAGAATAAAAATAAGAATGATTCTCAAAACTATTGGTTAATTCCCATTATTTAATTCAATAATAAACAATTTTTACAAAATTTGGCTAAAATGGGAAAAATATATTTCAATGAAAAAATTGCGTCATGGTTTATCCCATATATGCCCAGAATTATGCTTGTTTTCGGTATCTCATTTACCCTTTGTTTCGAAAACGATCAACAGCCCTTATGCCCAGAACTAGGTCTTTTATTGGTTTTCTATATGCCCATTGATTCGAAAACGCAACGAAAAATAGTGTTTCGTTCAAGTGACCTTTACGACGTCTTTCTTTTGAGAAGTGCATTTTAGCACCATCTATGTCAAGCAGTAGGTAACTTTCTTCAAATAGTGATTGAAATATTTGACAATTTGAAATTAGTTCGCGCATTATGGGTCGGTGCAAGTAGTGACCTGTTTTCGGCGTGCATAAATTATGGCGTCTCTCAAAAGAAAGTAACTAATTATACAAAATCACTTTAATTGCGTGGTTTTTTGTATCTTAGAATAAAGTTACATAACTTTCAAGTATGTTTGTGTATTTTTTAGTGATGAAATGTTACATTAAGTTACCTAAAACTTGCCTATTCAAACGGTGTTTCGAGAACGATACATTTGGCAAATATGTGTCATGACTCATGATCACTCGATAACCTACTACCTTCTTTTAGTTTTGTGTTTATTTCTTACATAATTGACTCCATAAATATGTAAACGGACAAAGTAACAAAAATATGTATACAATCTCCTTCCAATCTCAATTTTAAGGTCATGTATACATGTTTTTTATTACTTTTGAGTGCTTACATAGCTTTGAACTCGAATGTACATTTCAAGGTAGCTACATAATGGATGTTTATTTATTACTGATAAATCAGGGGGGATTTAGGAGGACCAAACCGTTATCAACTAACGTAATGGTCCTTTCGGAAAGTTCTGTCCGTTTCCCAAAATATTCTTTTGCAAAACACCCGTTCCAAAATATCAGCTTATTTAAATGAACTTAGGCCAAAATACCCGTTTCTCATCACATCACTATTTCAAAAGACTCGGTTCTCATAGCATCTATATGCTAAAAGATCCGTATCTCATGACATTTCATCATTAGCCTCTCATAAGTTTGTCAAATACCCGTTTCTCATAGCATCACTATATCAAAACACCGAGTTCTCATCCCTTCGTCCACGTTCATAATAAGGTTTCATAACTGGTTCTGAATAAGGATTTTTTTCACTGTTGTATAACTAGTTATGAAACAAGACATTTTTTCCATTTTCATAACCATAGAGATGGACACAAGCGTCTGCTTATGTTATTTATTATATACATAGTCAATCCGAAAACATTCCTTCTTAGAGTCGACGAAGCCCCGCGTAGCGGGGCTCCAACTTCAGGGCCGTTTACCCTTCGGGCATCTGAAGCTACCTAACAAGTCCAACCTACCTATTTTTTACTAGGACGGATATAACACTTAGTCAATAAGTAGGTAGGTTCGGTTCGTTAGGTAGCTTCAGATGCCCCAATGGCAAACCGCCCAGAAATAGGACCCCGCGTAGCGAGGCTCCGTCGACTCACTTAATTTCTACCTACCCCTTTTAAAATATATCATTTGGGTCAAAAATAATCCGTTTTTCAATCAATATATTATAAAAGATAGTGACGGGAACGGATGTTTTGGGAAACGGACTGAACGGTCCGAAAGGATTTTGTCAAAAGTGTCAGGTTAACTTACATTTTTTGCATATCATTTATAGAGATTGTAATATTTCAAAATGTAGTATAAGTTTAAATGTGTGTAATGTCAGCTTATAATGAAAGGTTGAAAAAATACGTTATTTATTAAATAACAATAAATGTAATACATATGCCCAATGTTTCGTTTTCGAACATGAAAAAAAATGGTACTTATCCAATACTAAACTTTATGAAACTGGTCATAATGAAAAACCACGTATTAGTATCAACATATCGAAAATTTATAAGAATCGGAAGTCCTAAATAATTCTGGGACAAGTAAACACAGCACTCAATGATACCTGCCGTATAATCACTGGATGCCTCAAGCCCACGCCGCTCAACAGGCTGTATCCGCTAGCAGGGATTGCACCCCCGGAGACCCGCAGAGAGGTAGCTTGTAGCGTCGAGAAACAAAAGCAGGAAGAAGACACCAGACACCCCCTTTTCGGGCACGCGTTGCCACCGCCCCGTCTCAAGAGCCGTAAGAGTTTCATGAGGTTTACTACCGCCGTCAAGGTTCCCCCCTCGAGGAACAGACTCACGAAGTGGCAAAACACACGCGCTCCTCATGATAACTTTGTCCGTCCCGCTGAAGAGCTTCCCGCTGGGCACAAACAACCGTGGCCTACCTGGAGATCCTTAAACAGACTGCGCTCCCAGGTCGGCCGCAGTAAGGAGAACCTTATTAAATGGGGCATCCTAAGCAGGTCGGACGCTCGGTGTGTGTGCGGGACGGCTCCACAAACTATGAGGCATATGTTGTCTTGCCCGGCATGCCCGTGCTCCTGCTCCGAACAAGACCTTCGTGACGCGACAGACAGGGCTTTGGCTATCGCCAGCTTCTGGTCCCGTTCGATCTGAACAAGTAGTAGAAACCTTCGACACGAGAAGAAGAAGGAGAAGAAGAATAATTCTGGGCAGAAGCGGTGTTTGTTCGTTTTTGAATCAAAAGTCACTTAAAGACACAATTATTAATACTGCTCTGGGCATATGAAGGTATGTATCGTTTTCGAATCAAGGGGCATATATGGGTTAAAGATCTATAGCTTCCATAGATTATTCACATTTCTCTAATAACAAACTAATGTTATTACGGTATTTATCTTACATTATTTGAGCACTGTATAATCTCAACATTTTGTCGGCCTGTTTAGCCTAGTTGGTAGTGCCACTGCCTCCGAAGCTAGAGGTCCCGGGTTCGATTCCCGGTAAGGGCATTTGTTTCTGTGGTGAGCAGAGACATTTGTTCCTGAGACTTGGATGTTTTTCTATGTATTTATGTATATATCTATTAAATATGCCGTCGTCTGGTACCCATAACACAAGCCTTATTGAGCTTACTGTGGGACTAAGTTCGATTTGTGTAAAAAATTGCCCCAATATATATTTATATTTATTTATTTACATAGGCAAAATTTTAAATAGCATGTCAGCCGTCGTCCAACTGTTTTGATGGAATAAGATATCTTTTCATTTTCAAATGACACAAATACCGGGTCAAAACCAGAAAATCAACTTGGCAAGCTATTTTCAGAGCTACCATTAGCCATCCACTCCATATATTGCGCCACTCCGCGCCTTATTGTATGTAAGGATCTATTTTACGAAACATGATGAAATTTAAATTAATTTTACATTTATCGTCTATATTTTCTAACAGTACAATATGTAAAATTGGAAGCAATCGTGAAACGTGCTAAAAAGCGCATAGGAAAAGACTCTTTGTAATGCGAGGCTGCACAGTCTAGAACATCACCGCAAAGTTGCTAGTCTTTCGGTTTTCTATCGGTTGCCTTTTAGGGAGTGTGCTGAGGAACTACACAGTTTAATACCTCCTGCCCCCTTCTACCATCGGTTGACCACTATACGGCGAAGCGACATCGTTTTACGGTGGCAGCTCCAAAAACTCAAACGAAGCGTTTCGCTTCTTTTTTTATTGTGAGAACAAACAAGCTCCTCCTACTCCTTGCCGGAATCCTTGTTCCCTGAAAACTACAACCTTACGGTCTTCAAGACGAGAGTAAACTGGATTTTTACTAGGTAAGCGCGCTCCATCCTAGACCACAATATTGCTTAACATCAGGTGATTTATGGTCAAGCGCAAACCTATACAGGGTAAAAAAAAGTTAAATTGAGGGCGATAAATATCAATTTGATTTCAATGTATACCATCAAGATTGATTAGTTGAAGCAACGTGGGCGCAGGTCGGTTCTCGGATGGGCGCTTTGAGTGGTTACTAACTGAGCGCTCCCGTGCTTTGGAAGGCACGTTAAGCCGTTGATCCCGGCTGCTGTCTACGACAGCAGTCGTTAAGCCAAGATAGAAGCCTTCGGGCGGCTTGAGAACTAACAGTCAAGTTGCCCTGCAGTATACTTGAAACACTTAGCTTGATTCACCCAGGTCAATCAAGTAAACTAAAAGTACATTTAATAGACTTTCAGCATTAGAATAAATTTCATAGATATTTTCAAGTAAACTTTGTGCACCTGAGTAGGCGGTAAGTACATTAAGTTTACTGAAAGATAATTTTGTGCACTGTGGTGTTGGTCCACATAATATGCATTTTGGTTTTGGCATAGGTATTTATTTATTTATTTAAACTTTATTGCACAAATAAATCGGTACAGTCAGCGTCACATAGTTCGTAGCAGCCAAGGCCGCCAAATATATCGTTACACGCCTTTATTCCGATCTAAGTATTCCGCGATCTGGACTGCTACGAACAATATGATGCTGACTATTAATTATTCCTTTTTTTTCGCTCCAAGAAAACAAAACCAAACAAAAACGTGTTCGATATTATTCTTAAAGTCAATGTAGACTCGCCATCACAAATATCTATATTATTCGGGTGCTCAAAAATATCTGAACAGGCACTTTAACGCCTTGAAAATAGAGTAGTGTTTCGATATTTTAGAGAGCCTCGTTCGATGCGTTATGTCTGAAGTCGACTGTACGTCAAGGTCTCAGTCTCAATATGACGAAAATATTTGAACTTTATCAACATTTTTGGGTCTATTATTTTATTTATATATCGTTTTATTACCGCGACCCATTTCCAAATATACGAGATTGACTTTAGATTCAACGAGTGAGAAAAAATTAAGACACGAATAAGTTTACATGCAAACAAACTACTTTTCGCACACTTCTTTTATTTAAGTACGTAATCCATAGCACTTAGTAACTTGTAGTTCCTCACATTGATCTGCTTCCGCGAATGAAACAAGACTATTAAAATAACTAAAAACGGTATATCATTGTGCTTCATTATTTTCATCCAACGCAAGATCAAAGTATTTAATACAAACAAAAAGCTAAACTTATTCTTCCATTTGCGGCTGTAAAATAAAATCATTAAGGAGGAAAAACCTGAAAACTTTATGGATAGAAAAAAAATACCCGTATTCATCTCAAGTTTCACTAACGAATAATCTCAAGGACTTTACAGCACTCTGCATGAGATACTTCTTTAATTACATTTTCGTCCTGTAAATAGTAAAAACAACGGATTTTGGATATTTCATAGTACAACAACACATATCAAATTTTTAAAAAACTACACGGTGATGTAGGTTTTAGACGATACTAAACAGAATTCTTACTAGAAAAATACTAACATTTCTAGAAAGTAAACCACCCGCAATGTTAAGCCATAATGTTAAAATCGAGCCCTATAAATAGAATAAATGAAGTAAGTAACTTTATTGTGATTGAGCCTTTGCATAGTTTCTTCTTGCAGCATCGCCACCATTGAGCACCGGATTTATATGTTCTTTTTGAATAAAACTGTCGGCTGTTGTGTAATAAAACGTGACCCCGGCCACGTGTTATGAACACAAATTCTGGCATTTTTCATTTAGTAATCCCTTTGACTTCTCTCTCTCTAGGTGCACAAAGTGAATAAAGGATACTATTAGTATAATTGATTCACCTGGGTGAATCAAGCGAAGTGTTTCAAGTATACTACAGGCAAGTTGCCCACTTAATTGACAAGGGGTGTCGAAGTTGCACCACGTCCGTAGGGAGTACCCACTGTTACCCTACACGTGACCCCGGGGTGGTGCTAAAAGTGCAACAAACTGATAACCCTACTTGTCTTCTCGAAGATCTCATGGTTCTAAAATAAATACCATACGAATATTATTAGTTGATTACTGAGATCATGTATGCTGATGACTTGTGTTTCGTAGCGGAATCCCCTGACGGCCTGCAACAGCTAATGTCCGTTTTTCACCAAGCCTGCCGTAAGTTCGGCCTGAAAATCAGCGTCAATAAGACGGATGTGATGTCTCTGGACACACATGAACGCGAGTCACTGACCAAAAGGCTTGATGAGGATGTGCTGAAGAATCCACCTGGATAAATTTCGATATTTGGGGAGCACTATAACATCCAAGTGTGACCTTGATGCTGAGATCAATAGCAGGGTCGGCTGCGGCTGCGGAAGTCGGCAAGCTGTGTTCCAAGGTTTTCTGCTCACATGACCTTAAGTTGGCCACTAAAATTTCTGTGTACATGGCAATTGTGCTGCCAAACCTCCTATACTCCCCTGAGACGCGGTGTGTATACCGCCACCACATACGCTCTCAGGATCGTTTCCACCTCAAATGCCTGCGATCCATCATGAAGATCAGATGGTCCGACAGAGTGCGAAACACCGAAGTCCTGCGACGAGCCCATGTTGGTGGCATTGAGGCCTATCTAATGCGTCGGCAGCTTCGGTGGTGCGGTCATATGTCTCGTATGACGGAGTTGAGAGTGGCGAAACGCATCTTCTACTCTGAAATGGAGGAGGGCAAGCGAAAGCAAGGCGGACAACTCCTCCGTTACAAGGATGTCCAAAAGCGACATATGAAGAGATGCAACATTGAGCCCTCTCAATGGGAGTGTTTGGCATCGCAGCGGCCAGAATGGCACAGGATGGTGAATATCCAAGTTCGCAAGTTCGAGGATCAGCGCAAAGTTGACCTTGACGGTAAACGCGACCATTTAAAGGCCCGCCCACTTGCTGCCATAGCCTATAATTACCGGAACGGCGTACTTTCGTGCCCGCAATGTGCATGGAATTTCGCCGCAAGGATTGGCTACATAAGCCACCTTCGAGCGCATGAGCGCCAAAACACTGGATAGGAGTCGGAGTGGTCGCCATGGCCGAAAACGGTCCAATCATCATATACTTAGTTAAAGTGCTTCACTGTAAACTATTAAAATCAAAGGAACAAATACTTATATTCATTGGTATTTGATCAATGAATAAAAAGCTTTAAATAATATTTAACGCAGATACACTTGACTTGATGACGTTCGTGCACTACGTTATGTCACAACACCAGGTTAAGCCTAAAAATAAGAAAACGCAGCCCAGTATTGCTATTTTCACTTCGTGTCCTTATGCAGTACCTAGTTCATCATCCTTTCTTTTGACCATATTAAGTTTTATAGGAGTTTTGTTTTTTGAATATTGTTATACGTAATAAAGATTAATTAAGTGCTGTAACACTGCTAACTAAGGAAAGCACTAAACAGTAAGATGTGAACACAAAGCAAATTCACCGCCACATGAAATACGCCGTATCTGTGAAGCCTACTCGGGTACAATGTAGATGTCGCTGTTCCCACCGTGAATTCGCCATACTAAATTGTAGAACGCGCTGTTAAGATTTTTCCAGATTTGGTTAGGTCCGCCGACTGTAATTTGTATTGTATCGAATCGAATTATATCCCTGCTTCCCTTGTGGAACTACGCGCTATAATTAGGTATCGTTCGTAGAGGTTGTTTCCGCTCCAATTTACCTACCAATTGGTTGGGGAACTCCTCTCGGATCTGTCTTTTAAAGTTAGTCAGGTAAATAATTGCTACAAAATACACCTCTTCACGACTTCATCACCGTCTTTGCCTTTCGCCCCGCACGCACCCTCGCTACAACTGGCAGCCCAACGTTAGGCCACGCGAATCCACGAACAGCTGGAGGTGCTGCAGCACGCAGGGAAACGGGAAGCTGATGGAGACCAAGGAAGAGCCCACGGCATCACCCAGCGCCCTTACACGTCGCTTAACATTAGGCCACGCGAACAGCTGGAAGTGCTGCTGCACGCAGGGAAACCGATGAAGACCCAGGAAGAGTCTACGGCATCACCTGGTGCCCTATAACGTGATTCTTGTGGCTCAAACTTTCTAACTGCTGGAAGACCTGCAAGACCTGGAACGACGTGGAAGCCCTGGAAACTCAAGGCGATGGCAGTAACTTTGTCGGAGGAGCAATCGGGGTGCATCATAGCCATGCTGGCGCTGCTGTGGCGCGCGATCATTGGATTCCCATTGCTCTTAAAGAGTGCCGGTACGACGCCTTGCACAGTGGGCCAAGCAGCTGCAGGCTTACGATCTGTCGATTAAGGACATAAAAGGACGGACCAATGTTATCCCCGAACTCTGCTAAACTGATCCCAGGCACCACAAACTGAACCCCGACCATCATCAAAAAACAATTCCCCTAAAATTCGGTATCCAAGTAAACGGTACGCCCCCTGCTTCTCTCCATGAGAACTACGCGCTGCCATTAGGTTGACAACCCTGGTCACCACGAGCATCCACTCCAACATCGCGCCAACGAACTGGCAGAGGAACTCTCCTTTACACCGAGAATCCACTCTAGAATCGTAGCAACGAACTGATTGAGGAACTCTCCTACACAACGAGCATCCACTTCAGCATCGCATCTACGAACTGATTGAGGAACTCTCCTTTACAACGAGCATCCACTACAGCATCGCGCCAACGAACTGGCAGAGGAACTCTCCTTTACACGAGCATCCACTCCAGCATCGCGCCAACGAACTGGCAGAGGAACTCTCCTTTACAACGAGCATCCACTCCAGAATCATAGCAACGAACTGATTAAGGAATTCTCCTTCACAACGAGCATCCACTTCAGCATCGCATCGACGAACTGATTGAGGAACTCTCCTTCACAACGAGCATCCACTTCAGCATCGCATTGACGAACTGATTGAGGAACTCTCCTTTACAACGAGCAACCACTTCAGCATCGCATCGACGAACTGATTGAGGAGCTCTCAGAAATACGCCGTATCTGTGAAGGCTACTCGGGTACAATGTAGATGTCGCTGTTCCCACCGTGAATTCGCCATACTAAATTGTAGAACGCGCTGTTAAGATTTTTCCTGATTTTGTTAGGTCCGCCGACTGTAATTTGTATTGTATCGAAATGTGGTGGAGGACAAAGAAAACGCCACAAGCTCCCTGATGGCGAAAGCTAACGACGCCGCGCCCCAACGCAGGCGTCAGAGGGGAAGAGGAAACAGGCGCAAGAAGCAGACGCCAAACGACCCGCCACCACCGGCTACAAGCAAAGCCCCACGCCTCAGAACACAACCGCCGCCGAAACAAGACGGCGTAAGAGAGAAAGTGATAGCTGAATGCGTCATTATTCTCAAGAATGTGCTGGCCGCTGTACAAAGCGGTGAAAACCCCGTCCCCATCATTCTAAGGGGGCTAGCCGACTTGTACCAAGACGGCTAGCCCACGGAACAAGACAGGAAGTACCTGCAGTGCCGCCGGCTCGAGTGTCGCTCGCTGGGCCTCCCCTAATGGGGACTCACCCGGCAGGGCTCGACCTCGCCGGCGGACGAAGCGGACGACCCCAACCGGACTCGACGAGCTATAAGCTCACAAAAGCTACCCGTCCGTAGTAGCGGACGGCGCCCGACCCCGCTATAAGCGGCCCAGCCGCGCAAAGCTTCCCCGGGCCCCGCAAAGGCCCGAGAGATGACTCGAACGGTGTATTGTATCGATCGCCGTGAGCCGACAGCGAGTCCTGCCGCCGAGGCTCACGCTACTGGGGCAGGCGATCGAGTGGTCATCGACGGTTAAATACCTCGGGGTGACAATTGACCGCCGCCTCAGCATGGCCCAACACACAAATAATGTTGTCGCTCAGACGCGCGCAACTCGTGCGCTTCTAGCCCCGGTTCTTAAGTCCCGGCTATCGACCCGCGTGAAGTTAGGCGTGTACAAGGCCTATGTCAGAACGCGCCTAACATATGCAGCCCCCGCATGGTATGCACTGGTGGGGAGTGCAACAGGAAGCGGCTGGACGCCCAGCAATCGCTTACTCTCCGCACCATCGTTGCAGCCCCCCGCTATGTGAGGAACAATGTCATAGCCCGGGACTTGGGCATAGAACCCCTGAGCGACTTCATCGGTGGCCTGGCCACCCGGATGTTCGCGCGCGCGGACCAGTCACGCTTTGGCCATTTACATGGCATAGCGCCGTACCACGCGCGCCCACCCGACCACCGAGGCCTGCCGCGCGAACTCGTGCGGCCGCCTCGCCCACCGGACACGACACCGCCTAGTCGCAAGACTAGGCAATAGGACAAGACTCACACGGACCGACCACTGGATTGACCCCATCATCCCTGGCTGATGGTCGCTTGCTGGACTTCTCCTAACGGGGTTTCATCCGGCAGGCTTGATCTCGCCAGGGAAGAAGAATGGAGAAAAATCAGTAACACAAGCCAGACCGGACCCCACTCAGTGTCGAACCCCACCGACACGGGCATATTCATGCCCGGCGAAAAACAAAACCGCGCCGAGGGGAAACACCCCTGATGCTGCAACTCCAGTCAGTACCACAGTTGGCTGTGAAAGAATCCCCCTGTGTATTGTATCGAATCGAATTGTATCGAATCTTAGGGATAGATAACCTACTATACCTACATATAGCCCCCTGATTCCCTTGCGCTATAATTAGGTATCGTTCGTAGAGGTTGTTTCCGCTCCAATTTACCTACCAATTGGTTGGGGAACTCCTCTCGGATCTGTCTTGTAAAGTTAGTCAGTAAATAATTGCTACAAAATACACCTCTTCACGACTTCATCACCGTCTTTTCCTTTCGCCCCGCACGCACCCTCGCTACAGTGCTTGATTACTGCGGAAATCGAAATAAATAATAAGTTGGTCGGTTTTAACTTTTAATCAAAGCAGAAATCCAGGTCATCGCTAAATGTTTTAAATCGAAATAGGACTTCTAATACATTTTGCAATACGATGGCATAATGCCTTTTTTTTAGTTTCATACGAAATATTTCACTCTGTAATACTTTTCCTCTTGGAGGAAAAAGTATATCAGCATCAGAATAAGTGACTTAAATTACGAAATGAATCCTACAACGCAACAAAAAAATGCTTAGTGTTAATATTGATTACAACTAATACAAAGCGACCATCGCCGTAGATAGGCCGAGACACAGGACTTTCATGGTACGGAACTCATTAAACTGTATTCAACCCGACTCTAACATAACAATAATGAAGAAACCCTTACACATTAAATAGTTTTAATCCCCCGCAGCATTGCAAGCATTTTGCAAGCTGTTGGCGACAAACACATAGAACTGTATTTAAGGAAGGTATTTACAGAGCGGCACCACCAGCCAACTGTGTACTTAAGATTAAAAATTGCAATAACAGAGTTGTTCTAATGCTCTTCAAAATGAAACAGTCACGAATAATAAACGGGTTAGAATTACTGGAATAATAAGCAGGGGGGTTGGATTTATTGGCTAGGTTCATATTTATTTTTGCGTATCTCCGGAATCTTGTATTCTAGCATTTTTTATTTTTATAAAATTTAAAACGCTGTAATTAAAATTTTAATGCGGTCAAACATTACGATCGGTATTTTTTATATTAGAGATTTCTCATTGAGTAATGTGCTGTGAAAAATACTTAGATGACTGAGCCTCGATCAATCCCCGGATAGTCTTTCTTTAAACCAGTTTAACCCTCCATGAAACACCAGGAAGCGTTTGGTGCAATATTTTTTATAAAAAGTAGCTGTATCTTTTTATGCATCAAGTTTTAATGTGAAAACGTTTTTAAATATTCCCTTTTAAACAGCCCCCGATAAAACAAGTAATAAAAGGCTTTGATACCATGTTTGTTGTCTTAAGGATGATTCACAGTAGACCATTCCGTGTCCGGGCCGTTTTCTATGACAGCTAATGCAACGGCCGGCGTATTTCTCTAGAAGAAAACGGGCCGGCCCGGACACGGAACGGCCTACTGTGAATTATCCTTTAATTATGTATATTCTATACAACTTCGTAGCCCGAAACCTTTTGCATAGTGGAATAAAATAGTTTGCTGACGCGGGAAACAAACACAATTTGTTTTGAAACGTAAATTGCTGACTCTAAAGAACGCGGATTAGCAAAGAAACTTATTCTAGAATTCATCAGAGAATTCCGCAAATAAACGCCTGATTTTATCAATTCCGTGTTAGATATAAGTCAAGCTATATGTAGGTATAACTCCTACTTTTTACTTTTGTAAAAGCAGAATGAGTTGCCTACCTCCTAATTCGTTTGTTTGGAACAAAGGAGACTAGCGATACAAAAACTCCCTTTAAATTTGTGGGCAACCTTTTATTGAATCCAAGTTAAAAACTTTATAATTTCTTTGTAAAAGTTTATATTCAAAGTGTTAACCGAGCCGTTGCAAGACCGAACTCGAAAGTTTCTCATTAAACACGTAAATTTTTACGACTCTTGAATTTCTCTTAGGTCCGCTGGAGTCATAAATTGGTTGGTATTAACGAGCCCTTTTAAATATTGAAATATATGTCATTGTTAAGTTTTAAGTAGCAAACTTTCTTAATTTTTCAGAAGTCATTGTTTTATTAAAAATCCTGTCGTTTATGCATTGAGTTGTAAAAGAATGTGCCTTTTAATTTTATAGAACATCACTTATTTTTAATTGAATTTCAAAGAATGCGAACAATTTATAACATTTGGTGTAAAATATAAATTAATATGAATTTTCAGCAAACATTGCAATGCGTCATCCGTCAACTCCAAAGCAATTCAAACTACCTACATTCAAACGTTTCTTAATCGTTATTTAGCATCCAGCACTTTACACTACCATCAAAAAGTAGGTACCTCAAAATTATATAATAATTATTTTATTGTCAAATATATCATTACTAAAATATTTTTCATCGCTCTTGTAACCTGCTGCGAATCTATGTAATAATATGGTCCTTACCATCTACACATACAAAAGAAGAAGTCTTGATCTATCATCAACGCATAGCCGAAACTACTGGAACTAGAAACTTAAAATTTGGTCCAGAGCTTACTTTTATGACGTATGCAAGGGATAAGACGGGATTTTTGGTAATTCCACCCCTGAAGGGATCAAATAGGGGTGCAAAGTTTGTATAGGACAATTTTTTTTTGAGCTGGAGACTTGAAAATTCGTAAAGAGGTTACGAACTTAAATTCAAAGAAAGTATTTTTAGCGTTTTGCAAGAGGGTAAAAAAGGGGTGCAAAATTTGTATGGGAGAAACTTCTGTTTTACAGTTAGAGAGTTAAAAGTTTATAAAATAGTTATTTATTCATCATCATGTCAGCCGAAAGACGTCCACTGCTGGACATAGGCCTCCCCCAAAGACTTCCACAATGACCGGTCCTGCGCCACCCGCATCCAGCGGACACCCGCGACCTTCACCAGGTCATCGGTCCACCGTGTGGGGGGCGTGCCCACGCTACGCCTTCCGGTACGTGGTCGCCACTCGAGAACCTTTCCGCCCCAACGGCCATCGGTTCTACGTGCTATGTGCCCCGCCCACTGCCACTTAAGTTTAGCAATTCGGAGGGCTATATCGGTCACTTTGGTTCTGCTGCGGATGGCCTCATTCCTGATGCGATCACGCAGAGAAACTCCTAACATAGCTCTCTCCATTGCTCTTTGGGTGACTTTGAGCCTTCTTATGAGGCCCATAGTAAGCGACCACGTTTCAGTACCATGTCATCACTGGCAACACACACTGGTCAAAGACTTTCGTCTTGAGACACTGCGGAATATTGGACGAAAAGATGTGCCGTAGCTTCCCGAACGCTGACCAACCGAGTCGGATTCGACGATTAACCTCTTTCTCGAAGTTGGACCTACCTAAGTGGACATTCTGTCCTAGGTTATTTATTAGAATACAGAAAAGTACTTTCAGCGTTTTCATAAACTTTAATTATAAAGGAGTAAAAAAGGGCTGCAAAGATTGTACGTGGGAAACTTTTTTAAAAAGGTTACGTAAGTACTTAAATCCAAAGAAAGTGTTTCCAGCTATTTGCAAAATTCTTGTTTTTTTTTATTTATTTATCACAAAAAAATTAAAATTAAAAACATTTTTCACTGATCTGCCAAACTGTATGAAAGTTTGTTGGCAGAAAACATGTATCTACCCTCTACGTATTTCGTATTTTAAATAATGTATTGCTTACTCGATTGGGACGGACAGCTGGCTGCGCCACACGATCGAGCTGGTAAAATGCGGGTATTTAGTTCAAAATCAAAAAATCAAAAATCAAAATCAAATATTTATTCTGCAAATAGGCCACAAGGGCACTTTTACATGTCAAAGCATGAATTTATACAATTTAAAAAACTGACAATCTTACTTAATAATAAAAAAATATACTGATTAACAATTCAATGAAAATAAATTTACAAATATTAAGGACGTATTGAATACGATCTGTGTCCGAATAAACAAAAGGAATATAAAATTAATTTAATATCTCAGAGATGTATATGGTCTCTGAGCGTCCAAATATGATTAATAACAATTATTTCAAAGTGCTTAGAGATGTAAATGATCTCTAAGCCCTAAAATTAAAATAAGTAAACTTAATATTGTTTTATTTATTTATTTATTTATTTATTTATTTGATAAATAGGTTTACATGACATTACAGTACATGACCAATGCGTCACGAAACATAGACAAGCAAATTATCTTTTACAATACATAATAGGTAACAGAAACATATACATTACATTGGAACAGTTGAGCACCTAGCATCCATCACCTCACAGAATCTCAAGCATTCACTACACACTGCCGCCCATCGCCGTTAGAGATGTATAAGGTCTCTAAGCGTCAATAATAATAAAACTAATCCAGAACAGGATCATGTCTCTCGTCAATCTACATACAATAAAATAACACTAGTATTAAGGTATTTACTATGCCCTTGCAAGCATGAACAGACCGGACTCCACAAACAGCACCCGATCACGAGTATGACGTGTATCTCAGCCATCGCCTCCCTCGACCATCTGTTAGGGAAGGTGGCGACCCGATCAACGACGCCACCGTAAGCAAAGCCCTTTAAGCGAGCATGACATATTCAGGCTGCCGGACATTAATAAAATCAAAGATTAAAATTACTCTTCGGCGAGAAACAGCATCATGTTCCATAAAATGCAACGACAGAGATAAGTATTTATACAAGGAAATATGCTAAGTGAAGCATAGGTATATTAAAAGTAACAGGATTTAACTATCACTGGTTTAAAAGCATTTTTGTCATTTAAGAAATCGTTGACAGTATAATAGGCCTGGCTTAACAAATAACGTTTAATATGAGACTTAAATTTACTAAGTGGAAAATTAACTATATCGATGGGTATTTTATTATAAAATCGTATACAGTTCCCCACAAACGACGTGCTAACCTTCCGGAGACGACTGGCCTTCACTGCAATCTTGTGTTTACTTCTAGTGTTGTAGTCGTGGATATCACTGTTAAGTTTGAATTCTTGAATATTTTTTCGAACATACATGATGTTTTCAAGAATGTATTGACATGCCACAGTAAGAATATTTGCCTCCTTAAATTTTTCTCTGAGAGATTCTCTGGCCTTAAGTTTGTAGATGGAGCGTACAGCTCGTTTCTGTAGCACGAAAACGGTCTGGAGTTACTTGTGATAGTTAGGTACCAGCTCGAGTCGTATGACGAGACCGCTGTCCGCGCCCGACCAACTAATTACAAAAAACCACCAACTAATTAAAAGTGCTGCAACTAATTACATGTATTTGTGTAATCTATCTATAATTCAGGAACCATGACGACATTCTTTATAAGTACAACAAGTATAAAAATTGACTATATTGGGTACGTTTATAATAAGCTTTACATTAACATTAACTTGCACTGTTCGTATGTAGGTATCTACAAATATCTTTTGTCACTCCGGTAACGTAAATATATTTATGACTTCAACTGTACAGTCAGCAAACTTCTATGGAGAGGCGGTCTCGCTTCTCCACAGCTGACCGTACATACATACATTTTAAGATCAAGTACCACTTTCGAATCGGTCCATCAGCGCTTTCTTAAGTCTTTTTTTGTAACCAATTTTTGAGATATCATGGCAGGGTCTGACATTGTCTGGGACACTATTTAAGATAGTAGGTATTAAATATTTTCTAGTTCGTTTCCCATAATAATTACTTTTGGTACTAGTAATTTTCGATCCTCAATTTTTTTGGTAACACTTCTTGTCCGATACGAGTGATTTAATAGTTTTTTATAATCATTACGTCGGTATTGTTCCAGAGCTATGAGTAAACAGCGCTTTTCGTGCACCGGTAATACCTTACAAAAAGAAAAGAGTTTTTCATAGTTACTGCTACATGATTGCTTAATGTTCTTATTTACTAGATATTTTAGAAATCTGATTTGTATTTTTTTAATTTAGTCAAGGTATGTAGGAAAGGTGCGACCGTAGCTGCTAAGTCCGTAAGACAGTATTGAGTCGACAAGAGCGTGATATACGGTGTACAAGGTCGCTCGTGTCACCGCGCTCCGTAAGTGATAAAATTTTCCAAGCACCGACTTAAGTTTCCCACATACTATACTCATGTGCGCCTTCCATGACAAGTGGCAGTCTACAGTTAACCCGAGATATTTGTAGTTATCAACGAAGTCTATCTCACTGCAGCTACAGTCTCGCCCACCAGCATGTAAGCACTCATAATTATGGCCAATTATACTTACTCAGAATGAGTAATTCTACAGTAAGGCGAGCGTATATGCACACATTTAGTTTTATTGAGATTAATTATAATGCCGTTATCGTGTGCCCACTTAATAACGTCTAAACCTAAGGGGGTGAAATAGGGGTGCAAAGTTCGTATTGCAGAAATTTTTATTTTGTGTTAAAGACTTTAAGCTTTGTGATTTTTGAAAATTCAACACTTATTTACTGGTCTCATCATAAATATGTTATTGCCGTTGATTTGTATTCCATTAAGTAGAGAAAATGAACGTATTTATAGTACATTACGATACAAGTGGAGAGAACAAGAAATTCGCAACGAGTGGTGATAAATTAAAACACGACCGAAGGGAGTGTTTTAAATCGACACGAGTTGCAAAGTACCTGTTCGCACGTGTATCGTACAACGTTTTACAGTACATATGGCTCTTTAAAGTTTCTTATTTCTGATTACCGCACTTGTGCGGTAATGTAGCACCATATGTACTGTACATTACGATACAAGTGCAGTAAACAGGAAATTCGCAATGAGTGCTGATAAATTAAAACACGACCGAAGGGAGGGAGTGTTTTAAATCGACACGAGTTGCGAATTACCTGTTCGCACGTGTATCGTACAACGTTTTACAGTATATATGGCTCTTTAAAGTTTCGACATATGCACGTAATCTGCTGATTACCGCACTCGTGCAGTAATCAAGCACCATATGTACTGTAAAAACATTTACAGCTTACTCTGGAACATGCAACCATGCATAAAATACCAAATAAAACTACCACTAATATTGTATACCTACAAAGAAGTGTTACGCGAATAATAGGGCACATTTGTTTATTAGATGCATAAAACTTTTTTTTAATACAGTTGCTCAAAAAGTGCTACTTTACGTAGCTGTTTAACGTGCGGAAAGTTGGTTTTCGCGCACTAGTGCTTTTCACTATTCCAATTTTTTTAAATTTATGCTTGTTCCAATGCATGACTCCTTATTGCTGGGTGTTAAATATTAGTTTCCTTTAAACGTCGTAATCAACATAAAAACCTACTGTTAATATCAGAATACGAAAAATATACACATTTCATATTTTATTACTTACCTCTTCATCATTATAACACGTTTATTTTTTAATATTGAATATTGAAAAACCGTTCTTAATAAGTTGTCTGAGTGGAACGGAATAGCTGCCGAAACGCCTGTCAAAGAAGAGGCGTTTTTACTTACTGCAAGCATGTTTTAAGTTTCTAAAGGCAACATTCGATATTGTTTTTATAAATATTACTTGTTGTTTTTCTTATTTTTTCGCAACTGTATTAAAAAACGTCGTTCAATACACGTGCGGAAATGTCATTCTTCTGCACTCGTCCCGAGTCTTGCCACTCGCCTGCGGCTCGTGGCATCCCTCGGTACTCGTGAAGGAATGACATACTTTCCGCACTAGCATCGAAATGTACTATTGTAAGTACATCAAACTTTTTTATGTCTACGTGTAGTGTTATAATCGATAAAAAGTTTGAGACCCACGGATGACAAATGATAGTTGTTAAACAAAAAATTACTTTTTAAGAACATGCTATTGGGAGCCAGACCCTTTATAAAAACCGTATTATAGGCGGACGAAGTCGCGGAGGGAAAGCTAGTATTACATAGATTAACAGCAGGTTACAGGAGCAGGCAGCTGGGCAGTGGTCCTTACCACTGCTTAGGCGGCAATACTATACCGCTAAAAATGGATAAAAAAATAATTAAAACGCATTGATAACTTGTATTTGCCCACGACTTCATCCGCGTGGACCAATTAATTTAAATTTTCAATTATGGATCAGTGCTGTTGCTTACCTTAGCGTGTACAACCGAAACGAGTTCATTAACAGTCCGGTAATAATTTATAAATATCATGAAATTTGCCGCATAATGCAGAATTTTGAAAAGTTGCTAAACGTAATGGCCGCCCAATTTCCATGTCACAATCTCGTGTGAGCGTTCAACATCGTTAGTATAACGAAAAGTTCTAAAGCCTTAAGAGGGGTCTTGACGCCTGTCCTTGCACACTTTCCAGTAATGCGAGACTCGTGAGAAGAATACAGCCTTACTAAATGGGCTCGATATATTAAATCCGAGACACTGTTTATTGACAAACGGCCTGCCTTTCTGGTTCAGTTGCTCCGGAGTTGCTTTTTGGGGAATAAATCAGTAGGGTTTGTTATATTGAATTGGGTGTAAATGGAGACCTTTAATTATTGGTAAAGAAATTCTTATTTACGATTGGAAGTCTGTAATAATGTGGCTATAAAGATTTCTTTGAATTTATATGTTTATACATATTATATTCATGTACAATAGTAAAATATATGAAAAACATAATTGTGCATGTCAAATACTGTACTTATTCTTATTTAGTGAGATCCTTTTGATGAATAATTTTCCAATCAATTTTAACATGCACTTAAAAATCACATAAGAACCATTTAATTCCACTACCTGCTATAGCAGTCAGCGACAAAGTTTTGCACTCGTTTAATGAGTTAAAACCGAAAGTTGGTACCGCGTTGGAACTAAAAGGAAAATTCATTTCATGTTGCCATAGTTTCTACCATGCGGTGGTGCCTTTTAGTTTCCTAGCCAATGTGTTATAATTGACCTGGAATAATTGCCTGAATGTGTTAAGAAAACAATTTAACTTTATGAGCGCCTACGACACCTAAAGGTGTTACGAGCTGTCGTGTCCACAGCACCAGCGACACCAGTAGGCTACATGCTGTCGAATAAAGTCTATCTTCGCAAAAAAGAGTTAAGTTAGTGTGAAAAGCACAGTTGACTGACAGAAAGCGTTTTTAGCGTTATACAATACCATACTGTGTGTTGACATCAGAACATAAAAAATGGAGAAGTGCCGTACTGTTTCATTACTACGAAAACCGATGTCACTAATTTTCTCTCACCGCAGTCCACACATTGAACTTTATAAAATAAAAGAACCTCGGGCGGTGCCGCCGAGACTACAATAACATGAAAACAACTACAGTGATTGGCTTCAGTGGAAACCTCCTTTCTTCTATCAAAGTTCTAAAGAAGTAGTGTGAAAAGGGGGTGAAAAGGTTTGTCCTGAGTATTTTTTACCCTTTGGGTACGGAACCCTAAAATTGATCGAATAAAGCTGTATTTTGTGTTCATTATAAATATCCCATTTCTAATTTGACTTACTCTCCAATATCCAATTATGGGCACATTATGTAACTTAATATTATAGTACAGTCAAGTGCATAATTTTTTTTAGATGAAATTTACTATAAAGATAGTTTGAGTCCCGGGATAGGACATAGGATAGTTTTTATTCCGGAAATCATTCCTTAGGGGGTGAAAAGAGGGTAAAAGTTTGTGTAGGCGCCTACTAGAAATTGAATAGCAATTATTTCTATTATATCGTTGGCTAAGAGTCTACACCCGCTAAATCCATTTCTTAACAATTTTTTCGTTTTACCCACCATTATGTAGCAAAAAAAGATGAATCGCATGAGAAAAACAGCTACTGCCAGTTAGAGGTATTTTAACAAATTGCTTAAATCACATGATGAGTAAAACTCCACAAGTTGAAAAGATATCTAGCCGATAACTCAATTAAACCCGCCATTTTCGTAAGAATTTTGATCGCTTAGATGTGTGTTCTCTCAAATCTTCGCTTAGATGTGCTACGTGTTATTGGTGTAAATGAAGAAGTATAATGTCACACTGCAAATCGGATAACACTGGCAACGCCATCTGTTAAGATAAGGCGGCGCTTTAAACGAGCGGTTAAAACGCCCCTGCGCTTCCCAAACCAAATCATGAATGAACGAAACGCTCCTCATAGCTGTCAACGTTCTGTTGACAATAGCTGTCAAACAGACGTTTTAATAATGTCAGAGGACGTGGACATTAGGAGGGAGACAGGAGACGAAATCGGAAGCCATCCTGGACCCCTGGCTCCAGGATGAGAGGTTGTAGCAGCGGGCTGGATTAAAAGGTGAATCATAATTCAAAAGCGATGCTATTTCAAACAAATCAAGAGGAATGTGTGACATAACCCATACGATTGTTTCAGGAACGAATGGGACAAATTTATTTTTTATATAAGAATAGTGGGGAACTGGCCTATTTAATGTTAGAAGGATATTAAACGTAAGTAACCGCCTCCTCGCCTAAAACTTTTAGTTCTCGAAGGAACGTAAATAAATGTATAGAAATAATTTTCAGATTTAACTGTCGCACGGTGTGCCTAGAGCCACGTGGTAAAAGGGCGGGCAGCAGTTCAAAGAAGAACTCAGGGTGAGCTAGTGAAGCATAGTAAGATTGGCCATATGCCCACGACTCTTATCTAACACCGGTTAAAATTTCCAGGTGGACCAACCTATCAACTAGTCGAACTAGTCAACGTTGTAGGCTTTCATTTAACGTTTTACATTCGTCGTGCATCACAAGAGCTACATCGTGTATCTAAGAACGCAAGCATTTAAAAGCAGGCTTCGTGGCATTCCTTCTCTGCTCACGACTGACCTGCAGATTCTCGGCAGTAGCGGAAGGACGACTCCTCAGTCTACTGGAGCGCTTCAGACCTCAGCAGTAAACCGGCTATAGTAGCGAAGACCCCCTGAGTGAGTTTGTTCCGAACAGATTTGGCCCTTAAGGCAAACCCACAAGTCGTGACCTATCACCATAGCGAACTTACATAAAGCGACTCTGAGAGGTGTGATGTTTCTTCATTGCCACTGCACTATTATGAGGGTCTAAACAACAAGTGTACCTTAAGTCTATGGCGCAGTGTTGAGGAAGAAATATAACCAACTTGCTAAATAACCTAGTAGTCTCATTTTCTTCACATTTACTTTTAGAAACCCTTTAATAGTGGAAGAGCTACACCACTTAAAAACAGCTTCACAATAATATTGCAAAGGTATGTATGAAATTGTAAAAATAATGTACAAACATTAAATTGAATTATGTATAAATGTAATGATATTACTTAACAATAACTAGATATTTATGTTTGGTAAATTGTAATTTACTTGTTATTGTAAGTCTATCCCAATTACATCACGGGGCCCCCATTCGGGTAAAGGCCTCCTCCAACTGTAGTCACGTCTCCCTGTCCTCTGCGATGCGCTCCAAGTCAGCGCCGGCGACGGCGCGGACGTCGTAGCGCGCGATATGTCCGGCCCACCTCCACTTCAATCTTCTGATGTGCTCTAAAGCGTCTTTTATTTTTGTTTCGTTTCTGATATTTTCATTCCTTTCTCTATATCTAATTCCTATGCCTAATAAGCTCCGTTCCATCGCTCTCTGACAAATGGAAATTTTCTTAGCGTTGCTTTCCGTCAATGGCCATGTTTGGCAAGCATAAATAAGAGTCGGTAAAATACATGAATCCATGACTTTCCTCTTTATTGGTATCGGCATTAATGATTTAAATATGAGTTTTAATGACTAATAGCGTTTCCAACTCAGTGCAATTCGTCTATCTATTTCTTGTTTATCTGTCTGGTCAAAAGAAACGAGTTTTCCCCAGTATATATAATTTGTTACGTATTCAGTTACGTCATTATATATATTTTTTTACTTTGCCGAGGCGTTTGTCATCATTTTTGTTTTAACTAGATTTATCTCCAGTCCTATTGCTTTACTCCTGCTGTAGAGAGAGTTCAGCATGGTCTCCAATTCAGTTGTGTTCAAGTGAGTTAGCCATGTTTTATTAATGCTTACACCAAAAAATTGATAGTCTACAGCCTGTTGAACAGGCGGGATTTAGAACTGGCTATTCGACAATTGACCATATTCACGTATATAGAGAAATACAATGAGTTCAATACCCGGTTATGTATGACTTGTCGATTACCAAAAGGCATTCGACTCTATTTCTCATAACTCAATTGTCCAAGCCCTAAAACACCATAATATTGAAGATGTATACATAGAAGTTATAATTAATATATATAATAATTGCAAAAGTAGAGTAAAATTAAATAAGAATGGTCCGTACTTTAATATACAAAGAGGGGTACGTCAAGGAGATCCGATGTCCGCCTAAAATTTTCATCGCTGTCCTAGAACTCATACTGCCAACATGACATGGGATGGGAACGTAACGGTATAAGCATTAATAAAACATGGCTAAGGATAGAATACCAAAGCAAATATAATTATGATGAACCCCAAAATTGTGTACAGGCTTATTTACGCTTAATTGCCTAGAATATTCATCGTCTTAGGAACTAGCAGGGTGTAATTTCGAAACAAGGTTATAAAACTTTACTAGTTTTTTAACCAATGCTCCCTATTGTACAGGAATTTTACTTACTGGAATTAAAACACAGCCCGTATAATTGTAGGTACATATATTGTTTACGACAAAGTTATGCTCCATCAATTACTGGAAAAAACAAGAAATGTTCAATTACACAATATAACGAGCTCGGAACGCTGTAGATCAAAGTCGGAATTCCGATGAAACTCAGAGGAAAACCCAAAAGTGAATATGAAAAATATTTTAACGCTGTGCGGTTGAAATGGTATCTGCCTACAATATAGGTCAGACCCTCGGACTGGCGGCAACCTCAACAATTTGCCGCTAATAAATGGGACTGTAGCGTTTTCACGTTCAAATATGAATTCAACAACGAATAGGTATAATGATTGATAGATAAATCAGCAAATTTGATAAATGACCAAAACGCTCTGGTAGTAAGTAATTTGTAAGGAAATACAAAAAAACGATGCCAGGATTTTTACTGATTAGTTTCAGCGTTTCAGCTTTTTTTCATCTTTACGCATTAATAGTACATTACGATACAAGTGCAGAGAACAGGAAATTCGCAACGAGTGGTGATAAATTAAAACACGACCGAAAGAAATAATTCACAGTACATATCGGGAGATATGTACTGTGAATTCGGTCGTGTTTTAATTTATCTCCACTCGGTGCGTTAGTTTTGTTTACTGGGAATAGATAATGCACGATTATGGGGCATGTATCACTACCTTTTACCATAAGGTCACTTATCATCAATTCATCACTTTCTGAGTATATCACCCGAATAAATATTAGAAAACTTTACAGTGGATTCCGTTTGAAATTTTACTTTTAGTAAATACATAAACAAAAACGTGAAAATATTGGACGTCCAGCAATTCATTTGCGTAACGACGTGAAATACGACGGCACTTGCAATCATTTTGCACACGATTGAATAGTTGCAAATGCAATTTCATTGTACCTTAAAAATTACCGATACACAGTTTTTATTCAATATTTCAGTGATATTTCGATTTTAATAGTGGGTATGTGTTTAAGAATGAAACGAACACAATAATAACCTTTGTAATCTTTATAATGTTAATCCAATGGGTAAGTTCTATTACCAGAAGCAAAAAACTGAATGCAACTAAGTACGAGTCACTGCTTAAGCCTTACTATACCACCATATTGATATTCATTGAAAAACCTGCTTATTAAAAATAAGCAATTTTGATTTTTACGTCCAAAACCTTTAATTAGGTAAATAAAAGGTTGTTCCTTATTCACCGACATGAACATGTCGAAGTGACAAATAACTTCTAATAGCATTTGAGCAACAATAGATTTGAAATAGGTAATGCTATTAGAATATGAGTTTATGGTTACTAACATTTTTAAGATAAAACTTGCACTCTCGCTTTCCTACTTGTAAGTAAAAGGCTTGTTTTCTTTTTATATTATCAGAGTTCGTGTCACCACCAATATTTTCATCGCTCACTTTCACACAATCTTTATTACTGTTTTCCGACGGTATCTCCCTCTTATAAGGTGAAAAAGGGTATAAGAAATACATTCTGAGTTCCGTCTGAGCGAACGACATATTTTAGCACTTATCTACGCGATGTACTCAACAAGTCTCACAGAAGGGGACTATTACTCAATACTTCATTGCATTTCTTAAGTTCTTAATTAACAAATTTCAAATCGATAACATAAGTAGCTCTTGAGATGTTTAGCGATGTGACGGCCATACAGACAGATGATGGCACCATAAGGGTTCCTTTGTTACCATTTTGTTACCCTAAAAACGATCGATGACAATCCTAACTTCAACGTAATTAATAATCCTGAGTGATAAATACATAATCTTTACTTTGAATCAAAGATGAATGGGCTTAATGGTGTTTTATTACCAGATAACTTTCTGTACATATTTCAGCATTTCATTTTATCTGGCAGAAGGAATTTCGTCGTAATCTGGGAGGGAATTCTTTTGAAATTAGATATGCGCAACGAATAGTTGAAGATAAACCTAGACGTTGATTTTTACGTGCCACGTTCCAATTTTATATCAAGTGTTTCGCGCGCACGCTTCCACACGCGTCAAGCCAACGTATAAAAAGTAGTCAAGTGCGTGTCAGGACATGCGCAATATAGGTTTCAGTAGCTTTTAACCCGTAATATATTCCAGACTTTGAATGTAACAAACTTATATGTACAATATATTCATTATACATGTAATCTTAGGTTTAAAACTTATAACTAAAGAACTCATTAACACTATAAAAACAACGCATACATAGTAGCTTGTGAAGTTCAGATTTAAATTTGGTATAGGGTAATGATTTCAGAGTCGCTGGAATCTTATTAAATATTCTTATGCACATAATGTTCCCCCTTCTTCCATCTGATTTTCTGAATTATTAAAGTACGGCGCAAATTATTCTTAATACATTTTCTATCGTACTGGGTTCCACAAAGGCATATCAAAGACTTGAAAAAACGACGTAAAGGATGAAACTTTATTGAGTGTTCAAATGTTCACAGTGGATTCCTTAGCGAAAAATAAAAAGTGCGTGTTTTTTCTTTCAGTATCTTTCAGTACTAAAATATTGACACAGAGCCGCTGAAAGATATCCTTAAAAAACCATGCGGTCGTGGATACCGCGGTGGAGCGTTTTTCGGGAGGTGGCGATAACGCTCGCCCCGCCCCGACCTTGAGTCACACGTCGAAACAACGATTTTTTAATGAAAATAGTAAAATAAAACCATACGTTGCAAATTTTCCTGCATGCACGGGGTACTACCGGTTAGTAAACATTGTTGTGTCTCGTTTGTGATTACGCGTCTTTACGAGAGA
Organism: Notocelia uddmanniana; assembly: GCA_905163555.1. Classification (NCBI taxonomy): domain Eukaryota; kingdom Metazoa; phylum Arthropoda; class Insecta; order Lepidoptera; family Tortricidae; genus Notocelia; species Notocelia uddmanniana. Next base: position 11,413,873 of record LR991059.1, on the reverse strand, counting down.
TACAACACGGAAGTGCACGACAGCTCATGCGGAAATGCGCGTGCGACTATTTGCAATTTCGGTCGAGTTAGGGTTTGCAGTCCCGGTCCCGATTTGTATGAAATTTTCCGGGAACTCCCGGAAAATTTACATGCCCTTGTCGAGATAACATAGGTGAGTTCGCCCCTCCCCTCGCACCGCTAACTCCAAGCGCCATTCAGCTCCCAATTATCCACAAGTTACTAATTATTTATTCGGATATCACATTTTATTATGAAAATTTTACCTATTTTTTTTTCCTCAAATGGCATCTTTTATTCATACCTAATGCCTGGGAAAAATTTGAACAGTCAATAAAATTTCACCTTATATATTGGATACGAAGTTATTTCCAGTATTTCGTTCATTGAATTAATTGAATGCTCAAAGTATTGCTTATGCTTCTTATAGATTCATTTAATTACGTTCCACTGATTCACATTAAAAAAATCTAAAAAGTCAGAACAAATACAGTAACATTCGTGATACAATATCACCATAACGCACGAACATATTTAAGAGTCCCCCGTACGCTCACCTGAAGTCGATTCTCCATACAAACGTAGTTTCGTTCTCATATTGAAACGCCATGCTGAAATAACATGAAACTTTGTATATACAATGGGATCCGCCATATCTAGAGCGGAAATTAGTTTTTGTTGCTAGAAATTAGAATGAAAAAATTAAATATAAAGCGAGTTTTTGAATTTTGTAGGTCTTGTATGAAAACCTTAATAATCGCTGTATTCTTTCTCCATTATAATTTCAAGCAACAGAAACTATTTTCGGACCTAGATATACAAAGGTTCCCCCTTGTGTATACAAAGTTTCAAATGATTCCAGCATGCCATTTTAAAATGAGAGCGACAGTACCTTTGTATGGAGAAACGAGCTACGCGTGCGTATTCATACGACCAATTCGCATCCAGTGACCGCGGTCCCGCGCTCCCGTAGTACTTTCAACGTTACGTGCGTGTTTGGACGAGTATATTTCTTACGAAAACGTGTGCAATTCTCGGCCGGCCTAAGATTAATTTAATGATGGCTGGATGCGGGTGGCGCAGGACCGGTCATTGTGGCACTCACTGATGATGATGATGAATTGTCATCTCCTATGGCTTAGATGCACTAGTTAGTTTCACGAAAACTGCCATCTGACCTTCTTTTCCGATCCAGAAGAAAACCTCCCCCCTTGGTCTTCTTGGCATTAGACCTGTTCCATCACAATGTTGCATTTACTGACTGAGTTATGCATAAAAAATATTTAAGAATTCAATATTGTTTCAATATTACCATTCACCAATGATACATATTATTAATTGCCATATCGTTATTAATATTTCCATAGAATGAGTAAACTTAAATGAGACCACTTAAATCTATTATGATTATGAAACTATAAGTCAATTGCAAATTAAACGTAAAGGATGTCGACTACATTCATGATAGGAGAATGTAATAACTTATTTCGTCATGTCTAAGAAAACGGTAATACATTTTATTAACACAGACTAAAAGACAAGGGAATTTCTCACCTAATTTGCGTCAGATTAATTTGTATCTCATCTTTTATTAAATTACCCATCAGCGGGCAGATTGCCCGCCGTAAACTGAATTTATTCAAATTCATTCATCAATCCATTACAAACTGTTATTTTAGCACAGAAATAAAATTGAATAGTCAAGTATCGCTGTTTATTTACCTCGATGGTAACAATATTTTCGGCTGCCTGTATTTTCAGAGTAAATTGTTCGATTTTTCACTGTAGATAAGTTACTACGCTTATTTCTTACTCAGAGGAAATAAGGGAAAAAACTAACCGTCAATAGGAAACCTTATTAAGGTCGTACTTGATCAAATAAGGACAAGGTATATGAGTAAGGATTATTGTATGGACATCATTGGCCGTGTACGAGTACGTAGTGTAGGTACATAAAGAGGTAGGTTATGTTATGAGGTTTTAAAATTACTCTCATATACCTAGTGACCTAGGTTGCACGGAATAAAAATAACGTTTGTACATTACACTAGTGATTTTAGATACGATATCATTTTATTTTTCGACATGAATTTTATTTTGAGTCATTTTACTCGAGAGGTCAAATTGCTGAAAATCCATAATCCCAATATGGCACAAAACAAACTATCAGTAGTATTTTCTCGTATCGTACCACTTCCACGACGACAAATCAGGAAGTCGCCTTAGAAATAAAGACTGCGCTAGGCTTTACACCGAAGTCTTATATTTTACTTTCCATTTTATATTGTGTAGCAACGCTTTAAACAATTTTCTATTCCTATTTCTAAGTGCATTTTAGCCCTATTCGCAATTCTTCATAAAAACGCTTCAAAAAACTTTATAGCCGAAGCGTACAAGTTTACCCTCGCCGGTGGCTTAAATAAAGCTTATAACTGGTCCATACGATGCAACAGAAAAATAAGTTAGTTAGAAAGTTGTGCTAGCCTTTAATTAAGGCTTCGGCGATCTGATTCAGGCAAGACGTTCTAAATGTTCCGCAGTTTCAAGTGCTTCGGATTAGGTGATTCGGGATACTTTGCCGATAAAAAGTTTGCTAACCGTTTGCCGTTTAAGCTGTTAATCTGGAACTTAATCTTGAGTACATATTTTGAATGTAGTATAATAAAAAAAGAAATACGTTTAGCACTAGCATTTCAATTAAGGAAAACATCGTGAGCAATTCGGTTTAGTCCTAACCAGATCTAGTTTTTTCCCACGGTTGGAAAGTCAGATGGTAATCGCTTTCATAAAACTAGTGCCCACGCCAAATATCTTGTGATTGGGTGGCAGAGTGGACCCCGGGGTACTCAAGAGACAACCAGGAGAGCTTTAAGAGTATGATGAAAAATTTGACGTTTTATTTGCACGTAAACAGTATCTATTACGAGTATCACTGAAGTAAAATAGAGACCACGTGAAGTCGCAAGCATACAGTGACAAGTATTAAGCTCTTAGCTCCCAATGACCTTCGATCTGAAATTCACTGTTTCACGTGTTATTCCAATCGTATTAACAACTACGAGATTTACCGAAATAGTACCCGCTATTTACTTCAAAACTCACTGTCTTCGAGAGATATTTATAGCATCAAACTTTCCCAATATTAGGCCAAAAAACCAGTGTTGTGGGTGGTTTTACGAAATTGAGTTAAAATTAAAATCTCTCTTATGTTTTCAGAAACGACAATCATGAACTGAAATATGTAGATTTCATATAGTAAATAAGTGCATAATCAACATACTAATATCGGAAATAGTGCTTTTTGGATTTTTTGGGATTAAAAAACCGATAACCGTTTGTGCCATTAATATGTCAGAGATTTACTAATTATCGGCCGTTTATGAGATCAACGTTACGCGTCGTGAGGTGTAGATTTAAGAAAGTGTAGTTTGAGGAAACGACAAGCGGCGAGAGCTTGAGAGTGGCCTGCGGTGTCTGCTGTAGTTAAGGCATGTAAATTTCCCGGGAAATCCCGGGAATTTTCATACAAATCGGGACCGGGGATGCAAACCCTAGCTGTAGTCCATTGCTGGTACTGGCTAAAAGTTGCATTCAGAAGTACACTACTTTTAAGACATGACGTGGATGTTATAAAAGACATTTGGCTCCGTGTCAGTACACACTTTGGTTTATTCTCACTTTCAATTGCACGGTTCCTGAAATTGCTTATCCTTGTGAACTTGATGATGATGGTTTATAATTTGTCATCATTTGGATAAGTTAGCTTAGTAAATAATCTCTGGTTGTTAATTAACTGATTGTTAATATTTTCGTGAATATTTAAAGTCGTAACCAAACAGTGCTTTATGTGTGTGTGTGTACTGTAATAAATGGAGTATAACCTTTCACACACTCCATTAATTACTTGCAAATTTTGTATGCCTAACGACCCAACATACATACAGCATACAGCATGCATACAAAAAAGTAAAAGAAAATACCTTTATGAACCTATGTTTAACAAATAAATGATTATTATTATTATTTAAAAAACTAATACAGATTCTATTAGTGACATTTTATTTCTTATTTACGGGCGTCAATGTGAATTTCTAGTGACGTAGTGGTGATAATGAAATGTGCTCGGTGCCAACCCTATTTATCGCTGGTCTTCTGCATCCGCCGCTATGTAACGTATAGTTTCGAAGGAGGAATCTCAAATCTCGTCAAAGATCGATGACCAGTGGAGCCCCTTAGCGTCCGTCACCGATGTCAAATTGTATAAATAGATGATAGAAATCGATATCATGTATTCAATTCCTACATTATAAGGAGATTAAGTATATGAAAATATAACTTTGTGAGGTTATAAGGTAATAGCTAAATAATGTTTTTTTTTAGTTTATAAGAATATTTTGTATTGATATGCAAGTTGGTCTGTAAGGTATATGCTAATATGGGCGTTTTGTTGCCTGAAGCAAATAAATAAATATCTTTGTGAGGTTACATTGGGTATAATCTCCAGAACTACTCATCCGCTTTCATATATAGGCTGGATGTTCCGGATCAACACAGGCTAATTTTATCGCAACTTCGCTTGCGTTATTTGTGATACACGGGCGGAGCCGCGCAGGCAGCTAGTATTTATCATTTTACACTCCTTAAGCCCAAAATACAAAATACCTACGTTACATTGGTTAATAAAAGCTAAATATTCTACAGACAAATAATTCATTTAAATCTCAGCTCAGAATACAAACTAAACCAATGGCTTTACCCTCTTATTATTAATATGAAATATATTAATATTAAACAATATCTCGTTCAAAGCACTCGACGGAGCAAAAAGGTCGCAAAGGTTAAGCCCTCACAATAATCGATGTCGGGCCTCCGCACACTGTCTCCAATATAACTATTATGATCGCCCAATGAAGCTTGTAGGCAACTAACACGATTTCGTGAAATATTGAGGAAACTTGGCATTGATCAAAGTGAGGGTAACCAAGTATAATTTGCACTCTCGCCTGATAGTCGTATTTCAACACGTTTGTTACTAGCAGTACGTAACCATATGTATATCACGCATCTTGTACCTGTCACAAAATACTTTCTGTATCACATTACAAATCCGGTTCGGAGCATCATTTATGTCTAAGCCACATGTTGCGTTACTAGACAGGTTTAAGCCAGATATCCTTTAAACATTTACAGAATATTTGGAATTACATTGCTGCTTACCCGTTCTTTAAATAGGTAGGTAAAGTCAAGATATGATAATATATAGCGTGATTCGGGAGACGTGAGCATGATCAACACTACAGATTCAGTAGATCATAAGCTACTGCTTCGTGCCACTATTAGTGAAATTAACGTTCATTTATCTTTGGTGTTGAAAACAAAATGTTTTAAATTATTTACGAAATTCATAATCACTCTACAATCAGAATACTTCAGTCAAGGGGCTTGCAATGGGTGGAGCGCGCCGCGTAAATAACCTAACGCTCGAAAACCCCGACGCTAGCTGTCAGTCGCGGGCCGTCGCCGTCCGAGCATGTACGTGCGCGTCGTTTTGTGATCCGCTGCCGCGGCCCGGACTTGATCGCGACGTACCGCGTGTTAATACGTAATTTTTTGTGTGATTTAAAAAACCCACGATGAAACCGATAACCGGCCACACATGTTCTGTGTATATGGTTGTTTGAATACCCGAAGGAACATTGGTGTATCTTATTTTCAGTTGCCTACAAATTTTGAACGGTAAGTTTTTATTTTAGTTTGGTATATGTAATAATATTTATTTATTTATTTATTTATTAGGAAAGCAAACAGGAATAAGTGAGAAGGAAATAAGTTTTCTGAAACACATTATGGAACATTCACTCATTCCCTTTCCAGCTCTCACTAAAACATATAAGAGAGTTGTAATACTACACTTAACTAATTTACTAAAGTTTACAACAATAGAGTGTTGAGTAAATACATATGCCTGATGTATGATGAATGATGATAGAGTGACATAATACTTTAATAAGAAGTAAAAGTGGAGACAACATAAGATACTAAACAACAGCTATAGTTGGTATTGCCTATCGTAAATTCATTAAATTATACACTATCCATTGTCAAATCCAATATTTTTTTCTTAAATTGCTGTTTACCAACATTAAATATGTCGACTGAAACCCAGGACTTATTATATGCGTCGCAAATACGGTGCAAAGGTGCGCGAGCCCCGGCGTGGGTCGAGGAGAGCGGCACGGCGAAGGAAGCGCGGGACTGCAGGGAGCGCGCGCTGCGCGCGGGGACTCTAAAGCGGAGTTGCCCAAGAAGTTCGGAGCTTTTATAATTGCCACTACAAATATTAAATAAGGCGGTTGCATCGGTCATTTTACGTCTGGCTTCAAGCGAGGGAATATTGTATTTCTTGAGGAGATCAATGTAAGATATTTTTTTGCCCGTTAATCTACGGTGCATTGACCTCAGGAATTTCTAGGGCCTTGGTATATTTAATATACTTAGGATTCCATATCACTGAAGCATACTCGAGGAGCGGTCTTACAAGTGACTTATAGAGTAGTAAATATGACGTTGGAGTTTTAAACGGCTTTGCTGAGCGTATTACAAATCCTAACATGCGCATAGCTTTGGAGATTATGTTATCAATATGGTCACTGAAATGCAGCTTTTCATCATATATTACTCCCAGATCACGACAGCTGTTTACCTTATTTATTGTACCGTTACCAATACTATAATCATATCTAACAATATTTTTACGGTTCTTAGTAAATGATAGTTGCATGCATTTGTCTACAGCTAGTTGCAACTTGTTACGTTGACAATAGCTATAAAACAAATCTAAATCTCTTTGAAACATGTTGCAATCACTGTCATGTTTAATAGTCTTATAAATCTTGAGATCATCAGCAAACATAACAAAATTACAATTTGGAAAACAAAGCTTGATGTCATTAATAAAAATAATGTACAACAGTGGTCCCAATATTGAACCCTGAATTACACCGGATGTGACCTCGGTTTCCGTAGACTTATAACCATTGACAACAATAATCTGGGTCCTATTCGTTAAATAAGAAATAAACCAGCGAAGTAATTATTTAGTGTTGGTTGGTGATTAAAATTATTGGTTGATGTTTAAAATTATCAAGTTGTAAGTTACAATACAAATAAATACGATACGGACCTCCTGGCTACTTGTTAGGTACTTATAGCTTAAACTCACCATTTCCGACGATTTACTTATTAAGTAACTAACTGTAATTTTATTCAAAATGAAACACGCGTTATTAAATTTATTTTACTTGATTAGCTACATAATAGTTGTTCTATTTAGGTAGTTGTCCTTTGTGGCTATAGCATTTGAAACACGGACAAAGTGTAGGTATAAGTAGCTGAAAAATATAAGAAGATGATCTGTCCTGTTGTATGCAGTTGTGACGTGTTTGTTGTTGATTTGTATGTCCGACAAAACCTGTTGGTCGATGACTTGAAATGTATTTTATTTTTATTTTAGACCCAGTAGTTTCGGAGATGAAGGGGGGAATGGTAATTTTTGGCTATTTTCTTAAATAATTTCTAAAATAATTATTTTAAATTTACAAAAAATATATTTGAGATGCACACAATGAGCTCTTTCATTTTAAATGTAACACGATATATGTAGTTTGAAGGTACTTCCCCTACACGTAAAATGGGGATGCATTTTTTTGTTTCTTGCAAAACCCACCGTGAGTTATCGTTAGATGGTTCTTTAAAAAATATGAGATTTATTATTCTTGTGAAGTAACATGTACTTAATTAATATCGGTTCACTGTACTTAAGCGACATCTGGTGAGGTAGAACATTTTTTGCATCATTGAAGTATTTTTGGCGTGACAACCCTAGGGCTACACGTAACGCGCGTGAATGAATACAAGTTATGCGATAGATTGAGATGCAGAGAGTAGGCACGTTTCTTATGCCTAAACGCCGTTTTTGTTAGGAAGTGAAATTTCTGTACTTGTACTATTTCCTTATTCTGTGCTTCAGTCAAGTGATACGTGTCTAACTGAATGTCATCTGAATCCGATTACTTTTGAAATATCGTATCTCACTTAATGTGACAATTTACTTTCTTCGTAATCAAAGTGCTGTCAGAACAGTTAGAGGTTAAATCTTTATAAACCAGTTGTTGTAGGGTGACCATGATTGTAGAGAATTAAACTTTAACTTATAAAAATTAAAATACAGGAAAAAGGTATGGGTGTTTCACTTAAATACAATGGCGAACGATTCATTGCCATTTACTATGTATGTAGTGTTGGTCCTACTCACATCTCCTGAATCATCTTGTATATAATTATACTTACATACTACGAGTACCTTCAGCAGTACCACCTCCTAATCGAAACTCTCCTCCAAAAAACAATTAGTCCAGTCATATTAGGGGTACAACCCCGGAGTGAGAGATAATTAGCTGAAAACTTGTACACACCTTCATTTTGACATTCTGTCAGTTGCCTCAAAAGTCGCATAAATCTCGTGTCGCAAATTATTTTAGTCAAAAGTCACAAAAATCGGTTTTTCGCGACTATTTCGGTTTCTATAGCTCTAATGAAGTTAACATTTAAAAATAAATTCTAGAGCTGTAAATTTGCCACAGCTGCAACATTTCTGTCTTTCTTTAAATACAACTTATATACTGCCCACTAGGTAGCAATGAGTTATGTCTGTTTGTTTGTAATGTGGCCCGTATAAACAAGACTATCTTTTCTAAATTTGCCATGCATGTAAACAAATTATTGGCGATACTCTTACTACACACCAAATTTTGGCAAAATTTATGTTTGGTTTGATATTAACGCCACTTCAGGCACTATGAGTTAGGTGCATACAATCCTATGCACCTAACTCATATTCTCAAACCATTAGTTTGAATGTATTATGTGCTCAATAATATAAATATACAAATATTTATGTAAATTCATATAAAGAATGAAGGAAAAAACTTAACCCGGCAAAATGAAATTTTCACAAACACCTGTTTACTCCAAAGAAATTTTTTAAAATTAATTTTTTTTTTTTTTTTTTTTTTTTTTTTTTTTTTTTTTTTTTTTTTTTTATTCTTCAAATTAGGCATATTACATGCACCTATGAACGTCAATAAACTACCACCGGTTCGGAAAAATAAACCTCTGCCACGAGAAGAACCGGCGTAAGAAACTCGGCGAGGTGTCATTTTTTCAAAACAATATACATTGTATAGTTAAATATAAAATTACAGTCTCAGTTACTACAAAAATAACAAGCTACAGTAGAAAACCTATTTTCGCGATAGATTAGCCGTGCAGGACACTATCACTGCCAAACATCCCTGTCCATGATGTAATCGTTTACCTTATAATATGCTTTTGAAATAAGTGTTTGTTTTACTACAGATTTGAATTTAGAATTGCTAAGTTCAGTAATGTGTTTTGGAATTTTATTGTAGAATTTAATACAATTTCCCAAGAACGACTTTTTCGCCTTTACTAGTCTATAGAAGGTTATTTTCAGTTTCCCAGTGTTTCTGGTGGCTATTGGTTTATCAGCGTTCGTTGGGAAATTGCACAAATTCTTCCTAACATACATTATTATTTCAAATACGTATAGGGACGGCAGGGTTAGAATATCTATTTCTTTGAAAAATTCTCTTAATGAGTCACGCGACCCCAAGTTATAAATTGCCCGGATAGCCCTTTTTTGCAAAATAAAAACAGTTTCAATATCTGCAGCTGATCCCCACAAGATTAGACCATAAGTAATTATACTATTAAAATAAGCAAAGTAAACTAACCGTGCCGTTGCCACATTGGTAAGCTGCCTTATTCTCCTGACTGCAAATGCAGCAGAGCTCAACCTACTTCCTATCGCTGTTATATGGGAACCCCACTGCAATTTTGAGTCCAATGTAATACCTAAGAATACAGTTGACGTAACAAATTCTAATGTTTGGCCATTAAGTTTAATATTTGTATCTAAGTTTCTATTTGACGAGTTCGCTAGAGAGAATTTCATACATTTAGTTTTTTTCGGATTCAACACTAAGTTATTGGCAGCAAACCAGTCAGATATCATGGACAGGGTATTATTTGGTTCAATGAGTTCAGTATCTTTCCTATTTACCTTGAACAGTAATGAGGTGTCGTCTGCGAACATTACAATGCCTGATCTTCGGCTTACCATATATGGTAGATCATTTACATAAACAAGGAACAGGAAAGGGCCTAGAATAGACCCCTGAGGTACTCCCATCTCTACCACTGTCTCTGACGAAAGGGCTTTATTTATCGCTACCTTTTGATTTCTCTGTGTTAAATATGATTTCATAAGATCCAATGCATGTCCTCTGCATGCATTCGCTACCGACGAAGCATACAAATGTGTCAGAATCCATCATTAATAGCACGGTAGGTATGCATTTACGTATAAAGCGGCAACTTCCCAGCGGCGTCAGGTGCGTTGGCAATCATTCTTCGCAGGGCTATAACGTTACGTGTACAACGCTGCCAATTTCATTCTGCCACTCCCGAAATTGAAAACCGAACGCACCCTCAACTACATAAGAACGAGAATCCCGTGACAGCTTGTTATTTTACCCCCGCCTATGTCGTAGGCATTGGCAAATAAGTCTTGGTGTCGCTGAAGATAAGCACTCGACTATTCAAGGACTTAGGAACCCTTTGTAGCCTTCGTTGTGGTATTATAAGGGTAAAGATTTGTCTGTGACCAATGACGTCTTTTGACGAAGGATAACGGCGAATGGCGGCTAGATTAAGATATATTTGCATTGAAATAAATATTTTTTATAAAATTCTGTAATATACGAATGATATACAGGTATATTCATGTAATAATTAATTTATTACTGAATTCATTGTCAAGCGTCACTTTTTAATCGACATAACTATGTATATTATATTATATCGACATACCTATTTATTTTTCCTGAAAAACCCAAAATCCTCTGACGATGCCGAGTACCTACAGGCTTAATGTGTACCAAAGTTTTTAGAATAGGTGAATTTTCAATGTATAATGTAGTATCCCTATTTTGATTTCTGAAAAGGTTCCTACAATTCTAAAGGTTAAAAAGCGCATGGAGATTAGCAAGTAACCCCTTACGTAGGTACGTATCTCCTTTCGAGGTCTATGTAGGAATTGCTATTTCAATACGTCATTATGTACAGTCGAAGACCTGTCCTATGTCCAGCAGTGGACATCTTTCGGCTGAAAATGATGCCACGTCCTTAGTTTCGATTAACTAAAAAAATCGTCATTCTATAAATTATTATTTAATCATAAATGCGATATATTCTTATGCAGCATGTAAGTTAAAAAAGTACAGCTACCTATACCATTAGGTTTATATTTACGCCACATGTGGTTAAGAATATATTCGCAGTAGATAACAAAATAAATATCGTTTCTACACACGGAATCCATTTCCAATAATAATTCCCTCGTCCTTTGTTTCCTAACCGAATTAATCCAACTCAGCTCTTGATATTACAGGTAACAATCACCTACTTACAAGGCAATGTTGATTATTAAGTATTATTTATTTAAGTAATCTGGTTAAGATTTTGCTTTCCGGATGCAGGTTTTCCGTAATTCAATCTCAATATATGTCGTTTTTATTTTCTATTGGGCTTAGTTATTTTCAAAACATAACAAGTGACGCAATTAATAAAAAAATAAAGAAGATAAGTTGGTACAAACTTTTATTGCCGACTGTACCTTTTTCCATATACATCAATTAATTGTTGAGAAGGTCTCAATGAAACCAAACACGGCTGGTTTATCTTGTGTAGTTTAGGAGTTGCCATGGCCACCTTCTGTCTCCATTATCAGAACAGCTCGGTGGTACCATAATATATAATATCATGCAAGATGATATATATCCCACTAATATTATAAATGCGAAAGTTTAGATGTTTGGATTGGATATTTGGATGTTTGATACTCATTCACGCAAAAACGGCTAAACAGATCAAGAAGATTTTTTGTTTACTAACCGTAGTATATAATCTGGATTCACTTATAAGATACTTTTTGTCCCGATAATCACCCTCAAAGGGATGAAATCAGGGGTGCAAGTATGGTCTATGAAACAGGGTGATTTAAATCCTCATACGCCATTCTAGGCTTTAAAGTGTCAGCCAATTGGGAGTATAACGGCGTGTCAAGAAATTTAACTTAAAGCATAACAGAATTTGACGTATTGTAAACAAGCTGACATTTCGAAACGTCAAAGCCGAAGTATCATAATTGCTTCTAATTGGTCACGCTATTTTTTAGCATAAGCTTATAGCAATAAGGTTTGGTATTGCGAGTAAATCAAAATAAATTTACGAGCCCGCTCTGTATGGATGATCGGCCTTCGGCCTCGCCACTCTGCTTCAGGCTTTCGGCTCTACATAAGGAGCCCACTCTGTTAGAATTCTCGGGCTTTGGCCTCTCGTGCATTGCGACTCTGCTTCGGGCCTTCGACCCTCAGCCTTACATTAGATGTCCGCTCTATTGGGACTCTCGGCCTTCAGCCTCGTGTGCATTGCCACTCTGCTCCGGGCCTTCGGCCCTCAGCCTTACATAAGGATTCCGCTCTATGTGAATGCTCGGCCTTCGGCCTCGCATGCCTTGCCACTCTGTTTTGGCCCTTAAGTCATTAACCTTACATGAAGAATCCACTCTGTTGGGAAGCTCGGCATTCGGCCTCGCGTGTCTCGCCTCTCTGCTACAGGCCTTCGGCCCTCAGCATTACCACGGCTTACATAAGAAGCCCGCTCTGTGTGAATACTCGGCCTTGCACGCTCTGCTTCAGACCTTCGGTCATCATACTTACGTGAAGAACCTACTCTGTTGGGATAACGTTTTACAGAAGAACTGCGTAGCGAGACTTTTATCTTTATACATATAATATTTTTGATGGGCTTAATTCATCTAGACATTTGATATTCTGAAATAAGCTTAATCATTTGTTTTGAAAGCACGACCACGTAGCAGCAACTCCCGTTACAATCGGACACTTTACACTCGAAGTTATAGACGATTACATTTACCTAGGACACACTGTCCAGTTAGGTAGGTCCAACTTCGAGAAAGAGGTTAATATAAAACCGACTCGGCTGCGAGCGTTCGGTAAGCTACGGCACATATTTTCGTCCAATATTCCGCAGTGTCTCAAGACAAGAATCTTTGAACAGTGTGTGTTAATTGCCAGTGATGACTTATGGAACTGAAACGTGGTCGTTTACTATGGGCCTCATATGAATGCTCAAAGTCACCCAAAGAGCAATAGAGAGGGCTATGCTGGGAGTATCTCTGCGTGATTGCATCAGAAATGAGGCCATCCGCAGTAGAACCAAATTAACCGACATAGCCCTCCGATTCGCTAAACTTAAGTGGCAGAGGGCGGGGCACATTGCTCGTAGTACCGTTGGTCGTTGGGGAGGAAAGGTTCTCGAGTGGTGACCATGTACCGGAAGACGCAGCGTGGGTAGGCCCCCCACAAGGTGGACTGATGACCTGGTAAAGGTTGCAGGAGTCCACTGAATGTGGATGGCAAAGAATCGGCCATTGTGTTACTCTTTTGGGGAGGCCTATGTCTAGCAGTGGACGTGCTTCGGCTGATATGATGATGATGATGATTCGTTTTGAAAATAGAATTTCTATTAAAATTTTGTGCGTGCGCGGTAAAGAGCATGTCATATTGAATGTAATCATTTCTTAAGGGGGTGGAAAGGGTGAAAGATGTATGGGAAAACAAAAAATTCTAAATAAGAATTATAGTCCAGATCTAGATTTTAAGCCATATATATAATTGTGTAAATGACTGTAATTTAGATGAGCCAAATAAATAAATTGTAATCCATTCTAATGTTATATTACAGATACATTCTGAACCTGGCTATGTCGTAAAATAAGGTGAGAAGTTGGTGAAGGCAAAGTGTCGCATAATTAGCAGCGGTAGGTGCTGTAGGATGTTAGTCACGCCGCACTGGAATGTTTAGAGGTTTCGTTAACAGATGACTACATTTTTAAATTACGACGATTTACATAAAACCTACTTGGTAGAATGAAACGCAAATGTAATTATAATAGAGCACTGTTGGATTTTCGACGTTGAGCGTTGAACGTTAAATCGAATTGAGCATAAAATAGCGCCAACGTCGGGTTTTTACGTGACGCTTTTTTAACTTTCGTGAGAACTGGGTAGGGAAACGCGCAGTTCACGCTGTGTAGACCAGTGCGGATGTTGGGGCGCGGGCGACTGCGCCTAGCCCTAGTACCAGTTGTCGCCGAAGATCCAGTTGCCATATAAGTGAAGGTTAGGCCCTCCATTATATCTATGATATACGAGAAAAGTATATTCGACCCTTGCCCATCGCGGTTGATATGATCTCCCGTGCATGATGTCCGATACAAGTGCATGCGTTTTACCGTTGAAACACGCCGTGATCACTTGATCAGCGACATCGAACGCCTTCGACAGATCACAGCACAGCACTGCAACCTGCTGGTTCCGCTCGCGAGCATCCATCACCCGGAGCACTACATCGCGTGCCATCGCGCCCGTCGAGTGTCCCATACGATAGGTATACTGCCGCGCAGACAAGGCATCGGTTGCTGTCAGGAACTCAGTTATGCGCGACCTTAGCCCATTCTCCATCACCTTTCCCAGTATGTAGGAGACGGGTCTGTAGCAATCAATATCCTTTCTTTTTCCCTTACGCAAACACTCTCTTTACCTTTCCCTTTCCCTTATACGAGTACAAAGGGGAAATTTTACTGATATTAAGAGTGGAAGGGTATACTCCTTCGGGGATGCATTGCTTGTACAAACCAGCCAACACCGGTGACAGAGGGGCGGCAGCAAGATGTAGAAGTTCCATCGACGCACCGTACATGTGTACAAAACAAACAAGGATCTCCTTTGATAGTTTGTGTGGTATCTTCTTTGTTATAATCTGATAGACTTCATCCACAGAGAATGGACGAAGGCGCGGGCTACGATCTGCCGGTGCACGAGCGGCGCTCAGCGCGGGGAGCACTCGTGATAAGTTAGCAGCAGGCGCCTGGCATGCCGCGGCCGCGCGAGTGAAACGATGGTTCATCGCGCTCGCTGCATCCTGCTTCGATCTAAACCGGTTACCAGTTACCTAGTGTATCGACAATGATATCTGTAAAATCGACCTGTGAGCTTTTTATCTGACCTCACTCCTTATTAATAATTTGCCACATCGACATACTAGCATTCTTACTTTTTGACATAATATTTATGTATTGGATTGTAAAATCTGTGGTATTGGTCATATTTACTAGTTCTAATGAGTCCCGCTTTGCACTAGTTTTATTAAACAGCTTTCTCACCTTAGCCTCACATGAGCAGGTGTGAGTCGCGCCACACGAGGTGGCTCATAAACGTGGCCCATTTGCAGTAAGAAGAACTTGTCCTGCACTTTGTTATTTAGCCGCCTGCAGCGGTCTAAGTGCACCAAATGGATGTTAATGGCGCTACCGCCGCCGCGGCGCTTAGGTGAATAAAATGTATTAGATTCAGTTTACAGGGGTTTAAGAAAGCGGGACTATTGCACTTGGTTCAATGTCTGCCAAATCTAGTTTGCTTGGATTTTAGTGCTCCATGAGCAATTAGACTCATTACCTATTTTAATTAAGGTATATGACGATACGTAAAAAAAACTATATTTGTGGACAATCTTACGCAAATCGACCTAGTCCCAAACAAAGAAAAGTTTGTATTATGGCATATCGTCACCTGGTAGAGATACCAGGTGACGATATACCACCAGCACCACCATATCTGCCGAAGGACGTCCACTCCTGGACATAGGCCTCCCCCAATTTCACTGGGGGTAAATGCCATAACTATACATACTCATATAAATAAATAAATACTTAAATACATAGAAAAACACAATAGGTGCTTATGCAACAACTTAATGGAGCCCAGTTAATTGATAACGTAACATTTGTAACTAACGTTAGGTAGATGTAACTGTCATTTTTAGGTACGGAAAATGCCATTTAGATCAACCTTACGCACGCTCGAAAATGTTACGTACCCCTCTGTTCTTATAAAAATCCAGTAGTGTCGGAATAACCTTGGTAGAGAGCTTACATTACAGCTGTCTTCAGTAATCAATATCATTTTTAGGGTTCCGTTGTCAACTAGGAACCCTTATAGTTTCGCCATGTCAGTCTGTCTGTCCGAGGCTTTTCTCTGTGATGGTAAAAAGTCAATAGCGAACGTTGACCACGCTTTCATTCCGATGTCAAAATTAGTTAGCGCTAGGGATTCGTCACCCTTGGCCCGCCATGACAAACATTCCGTATTGGAGTCAAGGCGTACTAACTACGCTAAGACATGAAGGGTGGTTCGTTATTGCATAGTTCGTTGCGTTCAGAATAATTAAATTGTTACTAATTAGGTAAAAAATCTTAAAAGGTCATCCAGACAGTCCATCATAGCGGACCACCTTGCAATTTTAAGTCGCGCGGAATATCTATTCCTGTGAATCCCGTGTTAAATAGAATATTGGTTCTAGTTATACTAGTGATACTGTGAACTCCGTGAAGAATCGGGCCTCTATGGTTCGGATAGACGGTTACCATGTAAATGCATGTATTAACAATAGGAAGAACTGTGACATACGTAATATTAATACTCGAAATAAACGCAAGCTCGCGGTGCCCACCACTCGCCTCCAAAAAATTAGAAAATCATTTATGGGTAGTGGTGTGAAGTTTTATAATAAGCTTCCAAGAAACCTAACTGGATTATCTATAAATAAATTCAAAAATTATGTAAAGCGTAAACTTATATCGAAAGCATATTATAGCACACACGACTACATGAATGATAAAACACCGTGGGATTAATTAATTGTGACTGAAATATTAATATGGCATATCATTATGGCATTAGATATTAATATTATCTTATTATTTTCTTTTGACATATTAATTTTGTTCTAGAAACTGTCTAGATTTCTATTTTTTATACAGATTTTTTTTTATTATTATTTTTTTCTTCTATTGACGATCCTGATGTGAATTTTACTACATAATTATTTCTTATTTTGACATGTCTACAACAATACAATATTTATTGTAAAGAATAATAATAGCATCAATAAATTGCTCTAAATAATTAATGAATATGTCGCAGGAAGTCAACTAAGGTGCTCGTGGCAAATTTTGGAATTGCAGTTGCGTCAGCACCATGTATTTTCCATCCTTATGTAGCGATTGAAATTATTGTTGTGATTTTTGATGTTGAAATGTGAGTCTTAGAAACGTCAAGCGATTGGCTTGGGTGCGGTCGGCGCAGAACTAGTACCGGAAGTTGGCTAACTTGATTGTCAAAAGTGACAGTTCACCTTACGAGAGGAAAGTGGGTGGGGGAGAAGGAGGGATGGCACCGATATCGGCCATGCCCACAGTCTTAATGGTGTGTTGAATCGAGATAGACGTTAAGCTAGTTCTGCGACGAACACACCACGTTTCTAACCTAAAGTAGTCTAATCCAGTTACATCCTTGTAATCGTTTAAGTTTTTGAAATGATTGATATTGTCCATCGAAAATACACACCTAAACTACAATTACCGCGTCTTATTTCGTGGTTACCACTATGCACGGACCTCATGTAAATGAACCCCCAGAAAGGGACTCGATATCAGAAGTGAAAACCGGATGCCATTGCCCACAGCTACTAAACTAGTAAGGCGTAAAAGTGAAGAATGGCTTTTTATTGGATAATGAAAAACATAATTTTATGGCTTTTCTGCTAACTCTTAAACAAACCGCAGCCATCCATATCCAGGAAACTCCTTTTACCTGATTTTGACCGGAATAAACAAGATGTCGACGCCCCGACGTGGATTTCTACCGCGGATATGTGTTGACGACCCACGAGTGTTCAACAGTGTCACGAGCTACGGGAAACTTGATGTTTGGCGTCTGGACAAGCTAGCCATGTGTGACCCAAATATCATAAATCTGGTGAAATCAATTCATTTTGATTGTTAACGTTACTGAGATCTAGTTCATTTTCAAAATTATTCAGAAATTCTTCTTACGTCATTATGATACGTCAGTGCACATTGGTCACGCGTTCATTTAACAACGGTCGAAATACAAAAGTCGCATTAAAAATTTAACAGACAGAACTAAACGTTTTATTATGACTTTATATGATCTGTAATTAATGCAATACAGTCTTATAATGAATGAACCATTCTTTTTGGGGTAAATTTCGCAGATCAGCGATGTAGGGATCGGATATTATCAAATATTATCAAAAATGTAGGGATCGGATATTAGCAAAAAGGCGACAACAGCAATACACCTATTCGCCAAGCAGTAAGTTTGTCCCAGAACGTAACACATAGAAGTAAGCGGACCCCTGACGTCGGCTGTAGTGCTTGCCTACCACAAAATGAGCTCAAAGATCTCATTAGAAATGAAATCCGTGAAGCGCTTAAAGGAGCAGTAGAACAAACAATTAAATCATTGTTCAACACCCAGCTCCAGGGCCTCCGCGATCAACTCTCTGACTTTTTAAACTCAATAACTTTTATGAGCAATCAATACGATGAAATGAAGGCGAGCGTAGATACCCTTACTAACGAAACGCAATTCCTTAAGAAGGAAAACGAAGCACTCAAGTCCTCAGTCACAGTGTTAAATAACAAATTATCATTTTTGGAACAAACATTGAGATTAACGGGTTAACCGAGCATAAGGGAGAAAACTTAGTGAACCTGGCTCAACAGCTAGGCAATGTCGTCTCCGTGCCATTAAGCAACGACGATATTCTTTCCTGTCACAGAACGGCCCCCCTCAACAAGAACAACGACGAAATCAGCAACAGCAAACCGAAGACTATAATAGTAAAGTTGAAGAGCGTCCGATGTCGTGATGCTATTATTGCAGCGGTGAGTAGGCATAACAAAGCCAACCCGGATGCAAAACTGAATACCTCCCTACTGGGCATTGGTGGTCACAAATCTCCAGTCTACGTCCAGGAGCACCTCACCCCAGCAATGAAGGCGCTTCACGCACAGGTCAGAATCAGAGCAAAAGACAAACAATACAAGTTTGTATGGGTACGTAATGGCAGAATATTAGTCAAGAAGACCGACGATAGCAAGACCCTTGTTATACGTAACCAGGAAAATCTTCTAAATCTTCTGACCTAACTAGAGAAATACCCGTAGTAATATACGAATGTCAACGTAATATACCAAGCCACATTCAATTTCTATTATCAAAATGTGAGAGGTATGAGGACTAAAACCTCTACCATCCTACAAAAAATTCTTAAGACTGACTATGATGGTATCATTCTCTCTGAAACTTGGTTAAACAATGATATCTTTGACCACGAATTCATTGACCATCGGTACAATATATACAGAAGAGATCGTTCGTCGAGTGCTCTAAATCCCGAAAAGACGGGCGGAGGAGTACTGCTAGCAATCAAGAAGGAGTTCAAAGTAGCGCGAGTGCAGGCTTGGGAAAGTGCATGCGAGGATATCTGGTTGTTCATAGACATTAAGGACTCCTCGGGTTTCCAAAGTAAAATTGCTATGTGTGTTGTATACCTCCCTCCACCTGTCAGAATAGATGTTCTTAAAATGTTTCTTCACAGTTGTAATAAAGTCTGTGAATCAGTGGATCAGGTCATCATTGTAGGCGATTTCAATCTAGGCTTCATCAATTGGACTGACAATTTTGAGCCCTTAAATTACGACAACAGTCTGGGATTTGCACTCATAGATTTCATGAATATCAACCAGCTCGTACAACTCAATCAAATAACCAACGCCAACAACAGAATACTAGATCTCGTACTGACAAACATACCTCACATATCTATAAGTAAACCACCTGATCTTCTGAGCAAATTGGACTCTCATCATCCCCAGTTACTTATCACTCTAAACCTCTCATTGGAGCGTGGCCTATCCAGAGTTCTACGCCATGATTACAACTTCTACAAAGCAGACTATGATGGCCTCAATCGAGATCTAAGTAAGATTGATTGGCATAAATTGCTGGGGGCGGTAGCTAATGTTGACGATATGACAGAATTATTTTATAATAACATTCATACTGTTCTAGCATTGCATGTTCCCAAACGAAAACCTCAAGTTAGAAAATATCCCCCCTGGTTTACACGCAATCTCATAAATCTCCTTAAAGAGAAAGACAAACTTAGGAAACGTTATCGTACTTACAAGAACCCTAGAGACAAATTAGAATACGACCTTGTACGCAGGCAATGTGATAAAGTTTTTGGTATTTGCTATTCATCTTATATTTGACCGGAATAAACAAGATGTCGACGCCCCGACGTGGATTTCTACCGCGGATATGTGTTGACGACCCACGAGTGTTCAACAGTGTCACGAGCTACGGGAAACTTGATGTTTGGCGTCTGGACAAGCTAGCCATGTGTGACCCAAATATCATAAATCTGGTGAAATCAATTCATTTTGATTGTTAACGTTACTGAGATCTAGTTCATTTTCAAAATTATTCAGAAATTCTTCTTACGTCATTATGATACGTCAGTGCACATTGGTCACGCGTTCATTTAACAACGGTCGAAATACAAAAGTCGCATTAAAAATTTAACAGACAGAACTAAACGTTTTATTATGACTTTATATGATCTGTAATTAATGCAATACAGTCTTATAATGAATGAACCATTCTTTTTGGGGTAAATTTCGCAGATCAGCGATGTAGGGATCGGATATTATCAAATATTATCAAAAATGTAGGGATCGGATATTAGCAAAAAGGCGACAACAGCAATACACCTATTCGCCAAGCAGTAAGTTTGTCCCAGAACGTAACACATAGAAGTAAGCGGACCCCTGACGTCGGCTGTAGTGCTTGCCTACCACAAAATGAGCTCAAAGATCTCATTAGAAATGAAATCCGTGAAGCGCTTAAAGGAGCAGTAGAACAAACAATTAAATCATTGTTCAACACCCAGCTCCAGGGCCTCCGCGATCAACTCTCTGACTTTTTAAACTCAATAACTTTTATGAGCAATCAATACGATGAAATGAAGGCGAGCGTAGATACCCTTACTAACGAAACGCAATTCCTTAAGAAGGAAAACGAAGCACTCAAGTCCTCAGTCACAGTGTTAAATAACAAATTATCATTTTTGGAGCAAGCTGCGCGAGAGACAAACATTGAGATTAACGGGTTAACCGAGCATAAGGGAGAAAACTTAGTGAACCTGGCTCAACAGCTAGGCAATGTCGTCTCCGTGCCATTAAGCAACGACGATATTCTTTCCTGTCACAGAACGGCCCCCCTCAACAAGAACAACGACGAAATCAGCAACAGCAAACCGAAGACTATAATAGTAAAGTTGAAGAGCGTCCGATGTCGTGATGCTATTATTGCAGCGGTGAGTAGGCATAACAAAGCCAACCCGGATGCAAAACTGAATACCTCCCTACTGGGCATTGGTGGCCACAAATCTCCAGTCTACGTCCAGGAGCACCTCACCCCAGCAATGAAGGCGCTTCACGCACAGGTCAGAATCAGAGCAAAAGACAAACAATACAAGTTTGTATGGGTACGTAATGGCAGAATATTAGTCAAGAAGACCGACGATAGCAAGACCCTTGTTATACGTAACCAGGAAAATCTAAATCTTCTGACCTAACTAGAGAAATACCCGTAGTAATATACGAATGTCAACGTAATATACCAAGCCACATTCAATTTCTATTATCAAAATGTGAGAGGTATGAGGACTAAAACCTCTACCATCCTACAAAAAATTCTTAAGACTGACTATGATGGTATCATTCTCGCTGAAACTTGGTTAAACAATGATATCTTTGACCACGAATTCATTGACCATCGGTACAATATATACAGAAGAGATCGTTCGTCGAGTGCTCTAAATCCCGAAAAGACGGGCGGAGGAGTACTGCTAGCAATCAAGAAGGAGTTCAAAGTAGCGCGAGTGCAGGCTTGGGAAAGTGCATGCGAGGATATCTGGTTGTTCATAGACATTAAGGACTCCTCGGGTTTCCAAAGTAAAATTGCTATGTGTGTTGTATACCTCCCTCCCCCTGTCAGAATAGATGTTCTTAAAATGTTTCTTAACAGTTGTAATAAAGTCTGTGAATCAGTGGATCAGGTCATCATTGTAGGCGATTTCAATCTAGGCTTCATCAATTGGACTGACAATTTTGAGCCCTTAAATTACGACAACAGTCTGGGATTTGCACTCATAGATTTCATGAATATCAACCAGCTCGTACAACTCAATCAAATAACCAACGCCAACAACAGAATACTAGATCTCGTACTGACAAACATCCCTCACATATCTATAAGTAAACCACCTGATCTTCTGAGCAAATTGGACTCTCATCATCCCCAGTTACTTATCACTCTAAACCTCTCATTGGAGCGTGGCCTATCCAGAGTTCTACGCCATGATTACAACTTCTACAAAGCAGACTATGATGGCCTCAATCGAGATCTAAGTAAGATTGATTGGCATAAATTGCTGGGGGCGGTAGCTGATGTTGACGATATGACAGAATTATTTTATAATAACATTCATACTGTTCTAGCATTGCATGTTCCCAAACGAAAACCTCAAGTTAGAAAATATCCCCCCTGGTTTACACGCAATCTCATAAATCTCCTTAAAGAGAAAGACAAACTTAGGAAACGTTATCGTACTTACAAGAACCCTAGAGACAAATTAGAATACGACCTTGTACGCAGGCAATGTGATAAAGTTTTTGGTATTTGCTATTCATCTTATATTTCCAAAACTGAAGAGGCAATATCGAGCAACCCCAAACTTTTCTGGAAATACGTAAAGGATAGGAAGAAAAATAATAACGACCTTCCAGCTTCCATGAAACTTAATGATTTAACTAGCTCTAGAGGTGAAGATATAGCCAACTTATTTGCCAGTCACTTCTCAACAACATTCACGAAGCCCAATACATTAACTTTAGATTCCCAGACCGAGACAGAGACATCAATTTCGAATCTCCACAAGCTGCAGGTAGATGAGCGCACAATCTTGCGTACTCTAAAAAAACTAGATCCAAGCAAGGGCGCTGGCACCGACAATTTGCCGCCACTATTTATAAAGCGTTGTGCCATCAATCTAGCTTTACCTTTAAAAATAATTTTCAATAAGTCACTAAGTACAGGAAAATTCCCAACTAAGTGGAAAGAAGCTCGAATAGTACCTGTCTACAAAAGAGGTGATAGAGATAACGTTCAAAACTATAGGCCAATTTCCATTCTAAGCACTTTCTCCAAAGTATTCGAATCCGTAGTCTGCCCTGTCTTAACACATCAAGTCAGACCAGTAATAAGCACCAAGCAACACGGATTCCTAAGCGGAAGGTCGGTAAATACTAATTTAACAAATTTTATAACGAATATAACAGAATGTTTGGACAGGGGTGGACAAGTCGACGCCATTTACACTGACTTCAGTAGCGCATTCGACAAAGTGAATCACCACATACTGTTGCAGAAGCTAGACACGTGTGGTGTCACTGGCACAGTGAACAAGTGGTTCAAATCATACTTAAGTGGACGGAAATCATCAGTGGTCACTAATGGTTACGCTTCGAAACCATATGAGGTAATATCTGGAGTCCCACAGGGATCACACTTGGGCCCTGTTCTGTTCCTTATTTTCATCAACGATATTGCCAGAAATATACTCCACAGCCGGTGCTCACTCTTTGCCGATGACGTAAAAATTTATAAAGAAATCAAGACAGTACTTGACGCACATTTACTGCAGGAAGACTTGGACAGGATCAAATCATGGTGCACAAAAAATGACATGTTGCTGAACCCCTCGAAATGTTACCACATCAAATTTTCCAGGAAAAGGAAGCCCATTCCAACTACTTACGATATAGGCGGGAAACCTCTTCAAGAAGTTAATCAAATTAGAGATCTAGGAGTAATTGTCGACGCAGAATTAAACTACAGAGCTCACTACGACTCCATAATTGCAAAGTCCTTAAAGATGCTGGGTTTTCTTAAGCGTAACACCAAGGAGTTCAGAAACATAACAACTAAAATTGCACTGTACAACGCGTTAGTCAGAAGTTGCCTCGAGTTTGCTAGTGTGGTCTGGAGTCCGAGCTACAGTATCCATAGGGACCGTATCGAGCGTGTACAACGTAGCTTCACACGTCATCTGGCTTATGTTGCATCGAATATTAGTTGCAAGAGCAACTACGATACACGTCTACGACATTTCAACATGTTATCGTTGCTGAATCGCCGTCTACTACATGATCAAGTGTTCCTGCACAAAATGGTTAATGGTCCTGACCACTCACCCCTGCAGGATATGTTCTAAAGGGTAAATCTGTCAGTACCAAAACCAAACAGTCGCAGGATTCCGCAAACCTTCAGTATACCTCTAGCTAGAACCAACATAAAGAAACACGCCCCTCTATGTAGGCTACTCATTAACTACAATAACATTGCCGCAGAAGCAGATCTGGATATCTATCATGATTGCATTCGATCTTATAAAAATAAGCTGTGTCGCTATCTCAAACAATCCAGTCCAGTTGATGGGCCTAATTGGGTTTGCATCAAATAAATTATTGCTCTTGAATCCATAAATTGTAACCAATTACCTAATAAATCTTAAACTAACTTAAACTAAGTAATAATAAAAACTAATTAACTAACTAATTAATCCTAAATCTTAAATTCTATTGTTATACTTTATTACAATATGATTCGTTTTAACGATAAGGAAATGCCCCTATACTATTTTTTACGTGCTAAAATGTGAATGATGTGTTCACCTATAATTGGGGTACATAAGTGCCCAAATACCACATAACTATATTAAAATGTAACTAACTATTCTTATGTACTCTGTTGGTGTCCCGTATAAAAAAAAAAAAAAAAAAAGCACATCTAGCAAATCAGTTTTGCTTGTTACCCTTGAAAACTATCTTCTATTATGTTGCCAGAAGTATTTAACTTCTTTGTTTTTCGCTTCTGCGGCCTCCTCTGACATCTCTCCTATAAGCAATATAGAGGCATTAAGTCCGCCATTTGTACCGATTTATTTGTGCAATAAAGTTTAAATAAATAAATAAAATAGAATATTCTACGACCAAGGATATTCTGTTACAAACCCTTTCACTGTTTCTGTGGTATATTCTTTGTACGTTTGTTGTATGTTAATACTACAGCCTTTTTTGAGCTGAAGCTTTTAATATTACAAGGCATCTATGTATCAAATCTTTTTTTAGTTCCATGATTACATGAATACCTTTTTGGTATTAAACGCCTTTTTAAAAGATTCGTTTATTTTTTTACACAAAAAGCGACATTTTTTTTTCAAAATTATCTTTGTTGATATTCTCGTCATCTAAGAACGACTTGGATAGTTTCTGAAAGACGTATCTGCATTTTTCAGCGTTTGTATCTTTAGCTGATTTAAGCCTAAGATCAATTACGAGCATATGTGGTAGTGCGCAATTAATTTTTCGTCCTAAAACAAATCAGTAAATCATCATATATTTTAGCCCTAAAACTACAATGGCGTAAAAAGGCTACCACCAAGACCTTCGATACTTTTCGGCAAGTGTTGACGGCTATTAGCAAAGTTCTTTTTATACTACACATGCCAAATCGTTTATGTTTTCTAAAACTGCGCATTCTAAACTACCCTTCTTGGTAAAAGGACACTTTAAGTAGATCACTCATCGACTTTTCATTTTTTTTATTTTGGTTTCTACCGGTACTTTGCAGTGTAGTGAATTTAATTTGATAATGATCAGAACGAAACTCTTCAACGACGCGTAGTTCACGTTTGGCGATTTGTTCTCTTCGTTTTGTTTGTCAAGCAAGCAAGGTTTTTCCATGATCCCACGATGAATTGAGGGTCCTTAGTCTTCTACCATTATAAACATACTTATAGCCATTTTTATTTTATTGTATGGAATCTAAGAGTGCACCATCTAAGTATAATAATCTTTCACCGGCCTCCCCCATTGATTATGATGAACCATATTAATACTAGTGTTACATCTATCAACGGGTTCGGGGCCGGTGGTAACACGCGTTGTCTTATCGGTCAGTTTAAATTACTCGCCGGCACCGACCCCGTTTCGAAGTCCACGCTACTAAAACGTAACACAGGAACCGCCTTAACATTATCAAACGTCGTGCTAGTCACGACGTGGTCTACAATATTATCATCATTCTCACGTAAGTACCTTTTCGGTATATATGGACGCTTTTCAGTCAAAACTAAATTCTTAACAAATTTGTTCGTATCGAAATACGAAATCGTACAGCTGTATAGAGACAACCTATACAAAATGGAATTTAAATAATGTAAGTTTATATATTGCTTTGCCGACAAAGTATCCGAAAAAGGCAACGCATATATTATGATTTTACCTATACCTCGCTGTCTATTTCAGTGAGGGTCTCCGATAGTCTAATAATGTCTCGCTCGGTACAGTCTAAAATATCACCGACGAACACTACCAGCGTAGAGTCGCAGTCGAAGTGGTCAGGTCAATAAAACTGACTAAGTCGTAAAATAATACACGTAAAGAGGGGATGAATTTTTTTTTTGCTTTAACTCTATATTGTCGGATGTTGTAGGATAGGTCTTCCAAGATGAATAAAGGTCTTCATCAAACAATTTCTGATAAAGTGATTAATTTCGGTAATATTTACCCCCAAAAGAAAAAAAAATTGTCTTTTAAATTTTTTTATTAAAAATGGGATTGCTCTAACTTTTGAACTATGGGTCCAAAAATATGAAAAAAAAAAACATAAAAAAAATCTTAAAGACTTTCAACGAAAACTATAGCGGATATGATCAGTTAAACCGATTTTGAGTTATCGTAAAAAGAACGAAGATACGTCATAGTTAAAGACGTATGAAACGCTGCGAAAGTATTCAGCTTTTGCTTGTTATTGATTTTTTTAGAGTAAGTTATTTGGGCAAACACGGAGCCCTACACTGAGCATGGCCTGAAATGCTCTTGACCGATTTTATTGTTATTTTAGCAGCAGCTGATTTTGTTTTTCACAATTTTCACTATCTGCCACCTACTACACCCTCATTCGAATTGGACATAGAATAAAGATTTTGGGTTTTCTAAATGAAGGTGTAATTGCTTTTTTTTTTCATTTAGATGGCGTACTTTCGTTCATTACTGGATTGACTTGCATGGTTCCTATACGCCCTCGTTTATTTGATAAGCACGAGTCCTTTGTATCTATAATTATATACCGATAATATTTTTCTAAAATTATATTTAACTCAGTGTTATGGAATTAGTTGTTTTGGTGGTGAAACAGAAATCATGTAGGTGTAGCTGTAGGTACGATACCGTGTTAGTAAAATACAATTCTTTATACATAATATTGTGGCTTCATTCTCCAGAGGAAACCATAGAATGTTTCTGTCGACCAACTTACGGAACAAATTACGACTGGAAATGGAACTGCGCTGCGGGCACTAGATGGTCTGTTGAACAAGAAAATTTGATGTTACAGAAATGTGATTTCCTGAAACATTGCACTTGATCTAAGATGTTTAATTTTTTTTTAAATCGTCCAAATACTGAATAGTATCTATATGAGTACTATATTTTATTAAATACAGTTTACTGTACCTATTCAATTTAGTCTTAACGTATTTCTCATGTCAGACAGAGTATTTTACAGAGCCGCATGCGATTATGCGACATTCAACTTATAACAAAGTTTATAAGACACTTTGACAAGTTTCGTAACCTCGTTTAAAGTTAAATGTTTGTTTGCGTGCTCTGGAGGTCATTAGATATGTGTACTTGCAAAGTGTTCGGGGTGAGTCACACAACCAGAAAGCTAGTGATATTTGGACTATCGAACGAAGCGAGCGAAGTTCTCTGGGTCGGCTAGGAAAATCTGGCGTTGGTATGTACGAGTATGTATGTACGTATACGCGGGTAAGGACTAAAGTTTTAGGCCATCGTTAAGGTTTCTAGTTCGTCTAAAATTTGATTGATACCGTTGTGATACGAAAGTTACTGATATAAATTGTATTACAAATTTTCCTGTTTATTGTAGAATTGGGTCCTTACCCACGTAATAAGTTCATACATATTATGTATTTTCTATGGTAACTCGTCGATTGTTATAATAGTTATTTGTTCAACAAGAGAGCAAAGTAGGTTATTGCTGCAAATGTTGATGTATCAAATTCAAAATTTAAAATCTTAAGCGTAGCGAGGGACTCAAAGACACAAGATGCAAATATAATTTCGTCGTGTGATACATACAACTATTCACCTCGGCGGCGAGAACATAGTATAGGTATAACGCAAAGGAATAGTGACAGGGAGAATGAAATTTAAATGTTCCAAGTTTGTATTACACCCCGCAGTATGATAAGATGTACTGTTCATATTGTAAGTTAGTCACCTACAATATGAAAAAAGTATTTTTCCACGCTCGCAGCAAAATTGCATTTTGCGCACTGGTTTCAAGCAGCAAAACCGCCATGTTCGTGCCGCTGAGGTGAAAAAATATTTTTTAGGTTAAAACATGTGCCAAATTGGTCTACATTTTCCAGGATCCCAGCGCCATCTTAGTTAGGTATAGATTAAATCCAAAAGTGTTTTAAATGAGTTTGACTTGAATAATCGTAAAAATAATTGCATACGCAATGTAATCTAGGAGGAGAGTCTATGTTTCCTGTATTTTTTTGCATGTTCACCGATATCTCTCCCAACTAGCAAATTACTTATGTCGAAGAAAGTCAGCGATTTTCAAAATTATTTAATTTGAAAGGTAATGTTTTTCATATCACAATAAAGTGTTATTAATGACATAGAGCTAATAAATGATCGTTGCATTGATTCAAGAATAAATTTTAATACAGAACGCCGGGCTTTTTTGACCTCAGTTCACAAATGAGTAAAACTAAATTACTTTCTTTATTCCCGTCTGAGCTTCGTGAAGAAATTCATGAAAAATGGGATTGTAGCGCGCGAGCTCGCTACAAATTCAACTGTGTTGTTGGCTAATGCAATTTGTATGTCATGGGACTTTTTACTTGTTTCTTTCTTTTCAGCTAGTTAATTTCTTCAGCATATCTCGGCTGACTTCTCGACTGCATTCATGATGCAGGTCAATGTGTATTACATCTGTAATTTAAAATATTAACACCGTTACCTACCGTACTCTGTAGGCATGAGGTCTTGTATTTCCTGAGGCGTAAGGTCATCTGCATTTGTTATTTGACCAGCTAGCTCTCAACACAACGAATCCTCAAGTAAAAAAAGGGTCTGTAACGTTGTAATTCTTCTGTAGTCGCAAACGTCCATAGGCTACGACGTGTGTTAATGTTTGCCCCGCATACAAACCGCATGTAATGAAGGGGTCAGGTTTATGTTCAGCTACTACTACAACATGCACGCAGTACTTTGATATAATAGGTACAATCAGCATCAAAAGTAGCTATGTATTTGAAAAGTTCAAAAGTCCTTATTATTTGACCCATTCATATGCATAGCTACTTTTGATGCTGACTGTACCTATTATATTAACAAGTGAGAGAGGCGAGCAACCACAAGTCCCATATCTGTTATTTTTTTACAGATTAAGTAAATAAAGGTAAATAAAGGTTATATACATAATATAATGATCGTTGAATGTACATAATTATGAGCGTTATTATTATTACTTTATGACAACAAATTACTTGAACCAGGCCCAAATACTCGTAACTTGCGGTGCCTAATATTGAAACTTATATAGGCAACATATAATAGGGACATAATTGAAATAAGGCACGTTTATATATACATGATTAATGATTGTTTTTTACAATAAGACTAATTAGAATTAACTTATATGGATCGTGATGTCAAACGGTACAAAAAGTACGACCCTCGCTAAGGAGAGTATAATTTTCTCAAACATGCGCCTAAATGTATGCATTAATGTCACGAAAAGAGGACATGAAGTTACCTGTTTATGGCTAAGGAGTAAGGAGTAATGCCGGCGGCCAAGAAGTAATGTATGGAGAATGTATGAAACTAACATTATTGTCCGCTGCTCTAACTTTTTAAATTTGCTTACTAAAATCAACTGATAAAGGAAATATTACATAGAGCCAACCGCCACGATTTTGTATATCTATATTAATAATTTCGTGCAGGGGTACGGTAGACCCGAACGAGACCTGTCTCAAATTGAAGAACGTATAAAAATAACGATTTCGAGTTGAATATATGTTTCCGCAAAATTCGGATTATCGCGTATTTTGCATTAAAAAGTGTAAATTTTATGACAAAAAGTCGGCCATATTAAATAATAAATAATAATAATAATATAATAATTTATTTATTTACCAAAAAAGACTAACAAATTTCTTACACATCAATGACTCCCACACTAGGCACAGCCTGTATCGTGGGAATCAGGTCAATCGCGAGAATTACTTAGTAATAACATGCGGCTTTTGATTAACTGTAGGTTTTTTTATTTATTTTTTTATTTATTTTTTTATTTTTTATTTTAGGGGTTTTGGTGTTTGTGTAGATGGATATAGTAGAGTGTGTGTGGTGAAAGTGTGGAAGAGTGTGTAGGTGAGGGAAAGGTGCGAGTAGCTTACTACTTCACGGCTTCTTCAGCCTGATCATAAGTCCAGGATACCAAGAGCTCCCGTATTCGTGCTTTAGCTGCGGCAACACTACAATTTTTTATGTCACAGATTTTTACGATCCGATTATACACACGAGGAAGAACAAATATTTTAAAGCGCTTTGCAAATGCAGTTTTTGCAACTGGTACTGGGACTTTGAAAACTCTTTTCTTTATTAGGTCAGAATACGATGGAAGTTGCAGGGTAGTCCTGTGAGTGAAGATGGTGGCCCGATACAAAAACAATTTACGCACGCTTAGGACTTCAGCCTCCTTATAAAGGTCAACGCCGGTAGGCCGCAAGTAGGAAAACGCCGGGGTTTACGAAGGGCCACCTTCAACACTGCTCTTTGAGCGTTTTCTAATGTTATTAGTAAAGATTTAGCACAGCCACCCCAAGCTAGAATACAATAATCTAGGATAGACTGACAAAGGGCCAGATAAATGAGTTTCAATAACTTTTTGTCGGCACAATTTCTTAAAAATTTCATTGTATATATGAATTTGCGTACTCTACCAGATGTAACTGCAATATGTTTCTTAAAGTTAAGGTTTTCGTCCAAAATAACACCGAGGTACTTTAAGGAACTAACTCTGCTGATATATGCGCAGTTACACCTCGAGTCATCAGCCATAGAAGGAACAGAACAGTTCGAAGCGTGTATTTTTAGATTACTCATTGCGACCATAGGACGCGACGAAGCTGTCTTATGAAGACATAAAAATTGTGTTTTAGTTATATTAATCGTTAGGAGATTGTGATTTAGCCAGTTTACTACGCTTCTTAAGCCCTCAGTTGCCGTATCCCGTACCTCCTGCCAAGAGTTACCATAAAATAATAAAGCCGTGTCATCGGCGTAACACAGGATTTCGCTTTTATCAATTTCGAGTGTCAAAATGTCGTTTATATAAGCTATAAAGAGCGTAGGGCCTAAAATACTCCCCTGCGGTACGCCAAATGACACAGGTTTCAGGTCGCTCCTTTTTTCACCGATTCTAACAAGCTGACTTCTATTGGACAGGTAACTATCAAACCAATCTAGCGCGATTCCACGAATGCCATAGGATTCCAGCTTTTTAAGAAGAATGGGAACCGAAACCGTGTCGAAAGCTTTAGCGAGGTCAAGAAAGACTCCGACACAGTGTCGACCCCCATCGAGATGAGATACAGCGGTATCTATTAACATAGTTACCGCGTCCTCAGTAGACTTCCCTTGGCGGAATCCGAACTGACGGTCAGATAGAAGTTTGTTTTGCTCGAGGAAATGAGTCAGTCTTTTATTTACAACGCGCTCGAGAAGTTTAGAGAAAGCTCCC
This sequence comes from Notocelia uddmanniana, assembly GCA_905163555.1. NCBI lineage: Eukaryota > Metazoa > Arthropoda > Insecta > Lepidoptera > Tortricidae > Notocelia > Notocelia uddmanniana. The sequence goes on along the minus strand of LR991059.1, from coordinate 11,381,799 downwards.
AGAAGAGAGATAGGCCGGAAATTGTTTGGGGTGTGTGAAGGTCCCCCTTTATGTATTGGGATGACTGTAGCAGTCTTCCAATTTTGTAAGAAGCAGCCTGACGCGATGCTGAGGTTAAAAATTGCTGCTAATGGCTCAGCAATTACATGGCTTAACTCCTTTAGAAGCTTATTGCTCACGCCATCAGAACCAGGAGCACTATGTGGATCAAGAGCTTTTATGAGGCTAAGAATTTCCTGTGAGGTAGTGGGGTGAATAAAGAAAGAATTTGGAGTTGCACTATTACAGCAAAGTTTCCTAGCTAGCGACTCCTGACATTCGTTTAAATTCGACAGAATGGACCTAGCCAAATCTGAGCCAACTGACGAGAAAAAATCGTTGCACCTATTAAGAGCGTCTTTAGGTGAGCGCTCAGAACTGACGAGATCACCCGAGCAATTCACCCTAGACGATTTATGAGTGATACGATTTATCGAGTTCCAGAGCTTACGTGGCGCATTTTTATTTCTTATCAGATCCCCTCTATCGAATTCTGCCTTTAGCTTTCTTAAGAGTGAGACATAAAAATTCCTATAGCGGGCGTAAACTAATTTTTTGATACTGTTTTTAGGATCGTTACGGGATTCTTGATGCAGCTTATCTTTATGCCTCGAACATCTTAATAAGCCGGGGGTCATCCAAGGCTGTATAGTGTACTTTGAACGGCTGAGTTTTACTATTTTGGAATGTTTAGCTACAGCCTCACTAATCACTACGGAGAAAAGATTTGTAGCAGCGTCGACACTAGAACTGTGAAGTAAAGTGGTCCAATCTGTAGATCTTAACTCCTCTCTCAATGAATCGTAATCTATAACAGTTTTTAAACGATCAGGTTTGACTGCTTTATCTACCAGAAGCGAGATTCCCACCATAGTGATATCGTGATCCGTAACATCAGCGGAACACACTATTGACTCGGCTTTACACTGAACTGGTACGAAAATATGATCCAGACATGACTTGAGGTGAGTGACAGTATTAATGCAAGATATCAAACCGTGTTCAGCCAGAGAACAAAGATACTCTGAGGATTGAGCGTGAATAGGAGAACCAATGATGTCTATGTTAAGATCCCCAGCGAGAACAAGACAGGGGGAAGGGTCGATGGATTTTAAGGCCGAATCAAGAGAGGAAGTAAAAGCATCAACGTCATGAAAACTTGGCGATCTGTATATAGCCACAACTGAAAAGACGTTCGGTACTTTTGCAAGAACACAGTTTGCTTCGTTTACATCCATTTCCGAGAACATTGGGGACCATTTATTGTGAATATATACAGTCACCCCGCCCGACTTATTTATAAACTTTTTTGAACTAAAAGAAACGTAATCATCTAGTTGGCTAATAATTGAGTTTTCATTGATCCAGCATTCGCTAAAGATAATCACGTCAAACTCAATATTTAATCTTTGACGCAGTACAAGAAAGTTATCGAAGTTTTTATTTATGCTTCTGATATTCAAACTTAAAATTTTTAGAGCATATTTTGATATGACTGGGGAGCAGTTTTCCGGAGCAGATGTCAAATGGCATTTAATTTCGAACGAATTATCAATTTCATCTAGCAAAACTAAGGTACCCATGGGAAAGTATAAAGTGAATAAGATATTACACGATTAGTAGATGCCAAGACCTTAGTAGTGTACTCGCGCCCCGACTCAAGAAATATCCTTTCGTTATAAAAATGATGCACAGTAACATTGTTCAGATATTTATAGCTTGCGTCGATATGTATTAATGTATAAATGTATGAGTAGGCTGTTAGTGTAGAATAGTAAGTGTGTGTAATGAGACAGATACCAACATATAGTAACAGTAAGGGGTAAACAAGATGACAATGAGCAATACCAGCGAACAAAATAAACAAATTGATACTGCAAAGCACACAAGGATTGTAAACTAGGCTAGACAGCAGCGAGTTCGCACTGCACAGGAGAGTTAGATAGTCTAAGAAGATCGTGGTCAGATTTGATTCGGATTGCAGGGCTCCCATACTTTGCGTCCAATTTCCTGATGAAAATTGCACCGCTGCGCACCCAACAGTGTTTATACTTGTGTTCACTCGCGAAGACTCTGGTGTTGCGAAATAACCGGCGATTTGAGTGGGTCAGGCGTTCGTTCACATATATTGTCGAGTCATGCCCGCCCGACTCAACAATGTCCTTGCTCTTGACGTTACGGCGAGCTTTAGCATGTTTGATGAATTCATCCCGTTTAGCTCTGCGCACAAAAGCGACAGCTAGGGGCCGTTGTAAGCGACGGGTGGGGGCTCCAACACCGTCGGAACTGTCCTGGCGTTTGGGGCCAACTCGGGATACGTGTACTAAGTCATTGTCTGTAAGCTCGACGCCTAGTTTTACCGCCGTAGTAAGTACCAGATGATATGGATTCTCGTTTGTCAGCTCTTCAAGTCCCGAGATTTCGACCTCATTTCTTAGGGATGCTTGAGCTTGATTATCCAGTTGGTTCTGCAATTCCTCAACTTTTGCTTTCAGCATGATATTTTCACCCTCTATCTTTTCTAGAGATTTGATCCTGCCGTTGAGGCTTGAGATCTTTTCACACAATTCGTCGAGGCGGATCTTAAAAGAGTTCCACATATCATTCACGCTCTTGCGCAAGAGAGTCATTTCTGAGGAGAGCGACTGCAGCCCGTCATCGGCACCCGCACCGGCGGCGGCGCTCAATCCCGCGGTGCCGGGAGCGGCGGCGCCTGGAGCGGCGGTGCCAGGAGCGGCGCATCCGGGAGCGGGTGCGCCGGGAGCGGGGGCCGTGGCGGCGGGACCGGCAGCGCCGGCCGCGTTCTTTTTGTGGGGACCCGGTCTTTGTTGTTGTTGGATTGCCTTTTTCCGCAAGGTTACATTTTCTGTGGCGTTGCGAACTGGTGTGGTGGAATTATCTCCGCCTTTCCTGGTCTTAGCGGAGCAATCGGGACAAATCCAGGTATTTATTTCGTCTTTATTTAAGCGCGCGGTGTTTGTACAGGCCGAGTGGAATATTTGTTTACATACCTTTGAGGTACATTTGATCACCTCTTCACCTTGCGCCAGATTTTGTAGGCACCCGGAGCAACTCATTTTTCCCGCACCAAGCGACAAGTCGATAACTAAGCGATATCGGAATCTCAATACAAGTAGGTACGTAGTACGGGGGCACGCACTGGTCAGGCGGCTGCGCGGTCAGTGCGTCCAGATATAAACTTCCTTATGCAGCGAAGAAATAACGTGTTGATTTTATAATTTAACACTGTTATTGCACTTAAGCCACTTGATTGCTGTTATTGAAAGTATGAAACTTTAGTTGCACAGAGTTTAAGCTTTACATTGATACAAATTGAAATCAGAAGTGCACGATTTAAACCATTATAGTTAATTAAGCAAGCGGAGCGAACAGAAATACGTGTCGCTTGTCGTTAGCCGCGCGAAGAAAAAAATTCGTTGGTTGACAGCGTCGGGTTGGGTACGTTCGGAAATTGTAAACTATGTTTGCGTCCGGTGTGTTGGCCAGGTTGCTGGGCTGCGTTCTGGGTGATGGGCCATCATCGCCCATTGTGTGGATTCGGCTAGCCGCGTCTGCAGCGTTTTGTTTTTGTAGTTTTCAAGCGTTTTATACACCTATCAGCCTAGCTAGCACGATAACTTATACCGTCACGTTATATGGGCGAAATGTGTTAAAACGTCACATAAAACGTAACGGTATAATCTATCGTGCTAGCTAGGCTGATTGTCACAACAACCGCTTTCAAAGCGAATGTATGGGGCCTGTTACATGGTTATTATTATCACGTGATACATTCATATCACGATAATTATCACGTGAATATTGAAGCAGAATCCATACAAATTTGAAAACTGCGATAATATTGACACCCCAGTATTGTGATAATATTAATCGTGTAAAGGACACCACTTGAATGTTTGCTGAGTCTGTCCGCCATCTTAAAGCTGCTTCTCTAATTTGTTGTGACAAACTACTAGGTGACTTATGGCTTTTAAACGTCTAGCAAAATTCTATCCTTATCTCGCTCTATCTTATAACTTAGTGGTACTGGGGGTCTACTCCGAAATTCGAAATCTGAACTTCGTATGGTGCCGTCCCTTTCACTCATATAGTCTATGACAGGAGAGTGAAAGGGACGGCACCATACGAAGTTAGGATTTTGAATTTCGGAGTAGATCTCCAGCTCATGCCGTTCGCCGCGCTCGGACGTAAGAGGCGCTACCGCGAACCGAAAACGAAGTATCTGCCTCTCTCTCGCATATATTCGAACCACAGAGAGGAAGATAGTTCGTTATTGGTTCGCGGTAGGCCCTCAGGCGTCAACTTTAAAACGAATAGGGTATTTTACTATATGAGAAATAAAATTCAAAATGTAAGAAAAACCGGCCAAGTGCGTCGGACTCGCGCACTGAGGGTTCCGTACAACTAAAAAACAAATGTGATTTATCAATATATTGATATTTTTGGTAAAATATATTTCATAATAAACATTATCACCTAATTTCAAGTTCATAGGTCGATGGGAAGTTAAAATTTTTTATGTGTGACGGACAACACACGGAATATTCTTTTACTTTCTTCGACCGTCCGCCGCGCTCGGACTAAAGTGCTACCAGCCGAAAACTAAATATATATGCCTCTCTGTCGCACTTGCATATTCGAGCGTGGAGAGGGAAATACTTCGTTTTCAGATCGCGGTAGGCCCTCTGGTCTGACGGCTCCTATTCCTGGATGGGGCGCGTATCGAAATGTGAAATACCTTTGGCAAAACGGAATAAGTTGTTAAATAGCTTCCATTAATTGGAGAAAATATTACCAACTGTTATTATTATCATGCGAAGCACTGAATATTGAAGCAACATCCATAGGGGCCTGTTACATGGTTATTATTATCACGCTATATACTCATATCACGATCCGTATCACGTGCAATCAATATTGAAGAAAAATCCATACGATTTTGAAAACCACGATAATATTGACACACCAGTATTGTGATAATATTAAGCGTTTAACAGACCCCATACAATTTTAAAAACCGCGATAATATTGAGTGTAAAGGGCCCCACTTAATAGAATTTGGCGGAGAATAGAGAGCTGCTACCGTGAAACGAAAACGAACGAACATCGTGTATTTCCCTCTGTGTTGCTCGATTTTGCAAGTTCGACAGAGAGGGAGATACACGAACTTCATTTGTTTTCGTTCGCGTTAGCAGCTCTGATTTCGCACCAAAAACACTGACTGGCACATCAATATTGTTGCACATCTGAACTGATTTTTTATGAACGATTAGTATTTTAGCTATACAAATCAGTACTGATTACGGTGTCAAATTTTTTATGTGCCTTTAAATACTACCCTTATAAAAATGCTTAGGATTAACTTGCAAAGATACTAGCCTTTGGCCGTGACGTCGTCAGCGTAATCTTTTACTCCCTATTCCATATGTTAATCCAGACTACAGACTATATTTGTATATGAAGTTTCATCATAATCCGTTGTTGTAATGTTTTTATTTTATACATTTTTGTACACTATTTCTTTCATCGTTTGCATAACTGTCACGAATAAATGTTTACTTTATTTATTTTACCCGAGCGAAGCCGGGCTTTCATCTAGTATATTTTTAATTTGTTATGTAAATTGGTATTTTTTTAGGTTTTTCCGGTTTTTTTATCGTTCATATATTTATGTATTTTGTTGTTTTTTTTTCGAATTTTATGAGTATTTATGTATTTTTTTTAGTTTTTTCGTGTTATTTTGTAGCGTTTTTTGTGTTTTTCGATATTTTTGGACTTTTTAAGTCTTTTCGTATTTTTGTGTACTTTTTGACATTTTTTTTGTTTTTCCATGTTTTTTGGTATTTTTTTTAGTATTTACGTTTTTTTGGTATTTTTTAGTTCTTTCGTGTTTTTTTTTAATGGTGCTTGTATTTTGTAGCATTTTTCGTGTTTTTATTTAATTTCCGTTATTTGTCGTGATGCTTTGCTATTTTTGGACGTTTTGTTTTTTTTTTAATTTTTTTTACATTGTATTTTTTTTATTGTTTTTTTTTCTAACATGTTTGAGAAAAGTACTATACAATCCTCGGCCGGAACAGGGATTGCAGGACTCGTTTATCCGGTCTCGTCTACGACTCGGCCGTTTATCCCAAACTCGTTCAGCTATCCCTTACTTCACGGCCTCTGCAGTAATGTACTATTTCAAGAGCATGTTGTTTTCTTTTTTAATCACTTAGTTCTAAAAGTGAACACCTACTCTTTAAGTAAACAAGAATTTTTAAAATATAATAATCTGTAACCGTGACTGAGAGTATGCGTCATAGAATATAATTACAGTCGAGTCATCGATTACTCATCACTAGTATCTGTTTGATATAGATAAAATGCCGTTGTGAAATAAATAGTTTAATGACTCACGTGTGGCTACGACCCTTCGAGAAAATTGCTGATTTCAAAGTACAGATTTTACATTAGATAAATAAAGTTGCGACGCCATTCAATTGCTCCTAAACACTCGTTATAAAAACACGAGTATAGTCTCATGGGACAGAAGGTTTGAACAACCGTCACATAGCACAATTTCTGGGGAGTATCGAGAAGGGATGACAATTTAAGGTGACTTTCTGACTTGGCGGGGCGAGAGCAATATGTCATAGACACAGAAATACTGTCAGTATTACTTTTGCGCAGTAGTAATACCATGCGCAGAAGCGGGGCCGTGTCATTCCTATCGGTTGACACTGACAGCTGACAGTTTTTTCATATCGTACCGCCTCCGCAACCGCAAATCAGGAAGGCGCCCAGCAGCGAATAAAGTAAAATAGTCAGCTCCTCTCGAAATAACACACACCTTAACGAGAGAGGACGTGAGGATTTTTTGTCTAGCTCACTCGATATGCCGTGGACTTTGCCTGCTCACGTAACTTGCGAAATTTGAATAAAACTTATACTTACTGTCAAAACGAATCATTACTTTGGAATATATAAACTGTGAATATATCACTTAAGGTTTAGAAGTAGTAGCAAATGGTTGGTTCCAACTACCAGCGCTGGTGCCCATGCTATATTAGGTATATGGGTATTATGGGTAGGTATTAGGGTGGTTCAAAATTTTTTTTCGATTTCCGGTTAGAAAACTCATTCAATCTGTTGCTTATGCCTAGTGATTTAACGTCCTCAAATATTGTCTCACTAATCGTAGTAGAACTTGTTGATAATAGGTTGTTAAATACACTGTGTGATTTGATGTCTCTGTTACTCACAAACAACTAGTCTTTTAGTGATAATTTTCTCATAGAAATAAAATTGGTGGGGTGTCTTTTAGGTGCAGTTGATGGAAAGTCGTTTAGTTGACCGAAAAATGCTCTATCCGTCCTTTGACAAGAGGTGTTTGAGGCGGAAAAGTCTTGCTTTCTTCCTGTTGGATTTCAGAATCTGGAGCTTTTTCAAATATCAACTGTCAATATATGTCTAGACAAAACCTACAAAATTATCATCAGCACCTAAAAGTAGCAAAAAATGCGTCCTATTAATCGTCCCATTTTAAGACGTAGAGCAGAAAATCGAAAAAATCGTGTTTTCGAAGGTGTTGAGCATACCCTTCCTACATAGGTCAACCAAACTTTATACAAGTAATGGCATGTACATGAACAAAAATATAAGGGGGTGGGGCGACGATTTCCTAAAAAAAAATTTTCTTCCATACAAAATGTATGGAGAATTTTTATTTAACTAATTTGTTGACCCACCCTCTCATTTTTTTGTTCATCTGTGTGCCATTATTTTTACAAAGTTTGGTTGACCTATCTTTGTAGGAAGCGTATGCTCAACAGCTTCGAAAACACGATTTTTTCGATTTTCCGCTCTACGTACGTCTTAAAATGGGAAGATTAATTGGACGCATTTTTTGCTACTTTTAGGTGCTGATGATAATGTTGTAGGTTTTGTCTAGACATATATTGCCAGTTGATAATTGAAAAGCCTCCAGATTCTGAAATCCAGCAGGAAGAAAGTAAGACTTTTCCGCCTCAAAGACCTTTTTTCAAAGGACTGATAGAGCATTTTTCGGTCAACTAAACGACTTTCCATCAACTGCACCCGAAAATACACCTTACCAATTTTATTTCTATAAGACAGTTATCACTAAAAGACTAGTTGTTTGTGAGTAACAGCCAGGCTAGTATGATAGCTTATACCGTCACGTTTTATGTGACGTTTCAGTACATTTTGCCCATATAACGTGACGGTATAAGCTATCATACTAGCCGGGCAGGTACAGGTAAATATATCAACACGCCGACAAAAAGGTAATCATGATAAAATTTTCACAAAGTTTTTTTTAGGTTTAAAGCCTTGCTTCTAGGTTTTTAACCACTTTAAGATTTCAAAAGAGGAGGTTATCAATTCGGTTGTGTTTTTAATGTTTGTTACTCCATAACTCCCTCATTTCTTAACCGATTTGGAAAAAATTTTTTTTTGATTGTAAGTATATATATACAAGTTGATCCCGATTTTGTCAAAACGCAGTTCTGATGATGGGATCCATGAGAAATTAAGGGACTCCTCAAATCTTAAAGGCAAACATATAGTGATTTTTGTGTTTTTATCAACAAATCAAGCATTATCATACAAAAATGTGACATTTGTGAAGTGGAACTGCTGATGATGATCAGAACAAAACTCTTCAACGACGGAAAGTTCACGTTTGGCGATTTGTCCTCCTAGCTGTGTTTGTTAAGCAATTTCTATCTTCACGATTAATTTTTGTCATGCTCGATTTCTGATGATGCGATCCATGAGGAATTGAGGAACTCCTCAAATCTTAAAGGCAAACATATAGTGATTTTTGTGTTTTTATCAACAAATCAAGCATTATCATACAAAAATGTGACATTTGATGAAGTGGAACTGCTGATGATGATCAGAACAGAACTCTTCAACGACGAAAAGTTCACGTTTGGCGATTTGTCCTTCTAGCTGTGTTTGTTAAGCAAGTTCTATTTTTACGATTGATTTTTGTCATGCTCGAGTTCTGATGATGGGATCCACTAGGAATCGAGGGAACTTCTCAAATGTGAAATGTACACAAACAGTAATTTTAGTATTTTCATGAACTAATCAAGCATTTTCATTCATAAAAGTGACATTTGATGAAGTGGAACTGCTGATGATGAGCAGAACGGAACTCTTCAACGACGCGTTTGTCAAGCAAGCAAGATTCCATGAGGAATTGAGGGTACTTAGTCTTCTACCATTATAAACATACTTATAGCCATTTTTATTTTATTGTATGGAATCTAAGAGTGCACCATCTAAATATAATAATCTTTCACCGGCCTCCCTCATTGAAGTCGGTTTTTTTTCTTAAAAATTATTTATCAACAGTACCTATTTAGGGTATATTTAATGTTTTACAAGTAATTCAAATGATCAGATTAATAATAAGACAAAAAAAATATCTTCTTGCTCATGAGCCTTAGTTATGGCGCCACTACTTCTCATAATAGTGGGTTTTCAATGGGATTATTTGATAAGTATAACCAATCGTTATGTTTATGTCTTCTGCGCACGAAAGAACGAGCAAACCTTTTCGGTTATGACTTGTTTTGGCAAACGAAAGATATCAGTGGGGTTTTTTTGGTATTTTATCTCCTTAAAAATAACCATCATCATCATCATCATGTCAGCCGAAAGACGTCCACTGCTGGACATAGGCCTCCCCTAAAGACTTCCACAATGACCGGTCCTGCGCGACCCGCATCCAGCGGACACCCGCGACCCTTACCAGGTCATCAGTCCACCGTGTGGGGGGCCTGCCCACGCTACGCCTTCCGGTACGTGGTCGCCACTCGAGAACCTTTCCGCCCCAACGGCTATCGGTTCTACGTGCTATGTTTCCGGCCTACTACCACTTAAGTTTAGCGATTCGAAGGGCTATATCGATCACCTTGGTTCTGCTACGGATAACTTCATTCCTCCCAGCATAGCCCTTTCCATTGCTCTTTGGGTGTTAAAAATTATAGATGAGGATAAATACCATTGTTTTAACTGGATTGTGTAATTTAATAATGTTTTATTTAATATAAAAAGGAAAATAAAGACCCAACTTTGGATTATTTTTCTTTTCAGAAAATTGTAAGTTGTAGTCATTCTCAAAAATTTTAAGAGTATGTATAAGTACCTATTCTTTACTGCACGCCTACATTTACCTCTAGATGAGTGCTTCCTGATTAATTTGGAACGAGCGAATGCATCGTTGCTTCTGCGGAATATAATACTACTGATCAAAAGTTTTACTGACATTATATTCATTATTAAGGAAATCTAAGCGGCCTCATTACACTGTCGGAAGAGTAAGGTTGTACCCCACCAAGGCAGAAAGAAAGTACTAAGACGGTATGCATAGAATTCTTAACGCCTCATTTTAATATGTTTGCTCAGCAATAACTTCCTAAGCAAAACTTATCATTTTATATCTTCAGCACAGTTCAGAAAACATGCTAATTCCATTTTACCATCCATTCTATTTCAGAACTCCCAAGTTGTTGAAACTTGAAGCCATATATTACTTCTCAGTGCATATAGCTGAAACTTTTCTCTCCAGAGTGCACAAATTAAGTAGGAAACGTTATTCAAACACTAGTCGAGAGAATGCGTTTTCCCAAGACTTGTCCGATAAAGAAGTGATTAATGTTGGGAGAGAATAATGACTTGTCACGGATAATGAGTTTCGTACAATTAATTCCCTAAAAATATTCAGGCCGTGGCACCGGATAGCGTTGATTTTATTATTACGCTGATTTTGCGCACAAGTATTAAATGGCGTAGACGAACATGTAATAATAATAATAATGCATTTTAGCAATATTTACATGTCAGGGCTAGCAACCTATCACTGTAATATTACATTTTCTCCGTCTATAAACCTACAATTGCTAAAAGTGGCACTGAAATTAATTTTGTGTGCTCTGCCTACCCCTTTTGGAAATATAGGCGTGATTTTATGTTATTTACATGTCAACAAATAAGGAGGCAAGAGTTGGCGGTAAGCTGCTTAATTTGATGTAAGTAATAAATTGTATATGAGTGTGAATTACCAACGTGTTACGTGAGCAATATTTTCAATAAGCTTTAAAAAGGGAGGAGGTTGCATTTTTATGTACATACTGCTGTGCCACGAGATGATTTTAAAAATAATCATTAAAATGGCAAAGTATTTTTAAATATATTAAAACTAGTTAGTTATTAAATAAAACTTCATTGATTCAGGGCGTAACGTGCATAATATTGAATAATAAAATTTCGTTCTCATTGAATTCCCATACGAATTGACCTCTCACCACTTATTTGGACGCATATCAAAATTTCACGATGGACAACGCGCGAACGGAACACTATGGGAACAATCAGCTGTGCTATAATGACCAGCAAAATCGATTAACGTTCTATTCATCCTACATATAGACCCGAGCGTACGTAAGACCTATTGCACATACATTCGAAATTGTGTGATTAGCCTGCCGTTAGCAATAAGCCCATCGAACATAATTATCAACCTGTGTACCTACCCGTCCGTTTCTGTTATTTTAATTGCACAAAAAGAAATCTTAATGTACAAAAGGCGGACTTCACGCCATAAGGCATTCTCTATCTATCCGTGTTATACGGAGTGTATGTACCTCCACAGACAGAAAGAAAGAGACGGAATACACATCTATACAATCAAGTTTACCCCAGGAACTGGTAGACAGCACAGCTTGCACAAAACGGCGCGCGAGCTATATCGCGCGCAAGATAGACAATCCGTCTCTTTTTGTTTGTACTCATGATATAGAAACGCATAGTCTATTACGCGCGAGAGATAGGTCACGCGCCGTCTTGTGCTAGCCGTTCAGCAGCCGTGTGTTATTTTACACTAACCGTTTGGAGCCATATTTGACCCCTCAATAACTCCGAATGTATATAATATAAAAAAATGAAAGTTGGTACATGTATTAAGATATAGAAGTTTTCTATGCAGTATCTATACATATAATAAAGCTGAAGAGGGTCGAAAATATGTACATGGAATATAGGTATTAGAAAAAAAGTTGACTAGGGATACTTAGAAACGATAACAGAACACGTTCTAACAGTTTTTAGAATTTTTGTCTGATTGTCTGTTTATCTGTTTGTCTGTTTATATGAACGCGCATCACGTGAAAACGGCTGAATGGATTTTGATGAAAACTTTACTAATCTGTCGAGTAAATACCCGGTCAGGTTTTAGGCTATAAAATGTGCAAATTTGGGTTAAAAGGGGGTAAAATAGGGGTTGAATTTTGTATGGTAACTACTATAATCCATGAGTTACAGGTATGAAAATTGGTAAGCATATACTTGACGACAAAGGAAAAACATCCTCATTCAATATTTGTGAAATCTTAAGATAGAAATTGAGAAAAACAGTAAACGCAAGCGCTGCGCCGCGGCGCTGCCCAGTGTGCGCGCCAGCCACCACGGTCTCTTCAAAACATGCAATTACAATGTTACTTTTGCCGTTCACTTCATGTGCACTCACTTTATACCATAATCCCACTACTTAATATTATAAATGCGAAAGTTTAGTTCCTGGTGTCCACCTGAGGTTGAGAAAGATTGTATGGGAAAACAAATCATTCTAAGGCGAGAACGAATTATACGCGGACGAAGTCGCGGGCAAAGGCTAGTGTAATAATACCATGAAAACTGTTGGATATTTAAGAAAACTGCCGAGTTAAAGCTCAAAATCCATTAAGCCGCAGTAACTTAGTTTTACTGTTAACAACCTAGTGCCAGACCTGGCACCTTTTCAGATAATCTATGGAACTTGGCACCCATTTAGGTCTCAATTCTTTTGTGGGTGAAGACGACAACCACGCATCGCATATTGAACTTGGCTGTCGTTTTCACATTTATGTTGTTGATGGGATTATTATTTCCTGCGGGGTAATTACATTGTTTTCGAAATGAGCGCTGGGATATACCGTCCAATTAATATTTTTAAGAGCGCTCGTGGCCCAGCGGCACCCTCCTACCACGTGCGGTATGCGAGGTTAAGCAATGTGGGCGCAGGTCAGTTCTTAGATGGGTAACCGCTTTGAGTGGTTACTAACTGAGCGCTCTCGTGCTTTGGAAGGCACGTTAAGCCGTTGATCTCGGTTGCTGTCTACGACAGCAGTCGTTAAGCCAAGTTAGAGGCCTTCGGGCGGCTTGAGAACTTCTAACAGTCAAGTTGCTCACTCACTTGACAAAGGGGGGTCGAAGTTGCACCACGTCCGTTGTGAGTACCCACCGTTACCCTACACGTGACCCCTGGGTGGTGCTAAAAGTGCAACAAAAACTGGCAACCGTACTTGTCTTTTCGAAGATCTCACGGTTCCTAAGTAAATGCCATACGATTAAATAAAATAAAAAATATTTTTTAGGTGAAAATGACAGTGCATATGTCTTGACGCTTGATGTAAGATACGCAACTACCCTGAATCAAAAGAGTAATTGAACCGCCGCCTGTCAGTTTTAATTTGAAGGCCCATGACGAGAATCATTCATAACTGGAGTGTTTTTCAGCAGTGTTGTATGTACTAAAACCAATTATCCCCTCTATGTCCTCTTTTAGTACCTAGACATAGTTTAAACAGGTAAGTTTTGTATATTGCGCCTATATAGGCACTAAATAGGCAATACACAAAACTTACTAGGTACTTGCTTCTGATGTAAGCATATGCTTACATCAATAAAATCGACCAAGAGCATGTCGGGCTATGCTCAGTGTAAGGTTCCGTAGTTAACCCTATAAACTTACTTTAAAAAATCAATAACAAGCAAAAGGGAATACTTTCGCAGCGTTTCATACGTCTTTTACTAAAAAGGGAAGACTTTTTAAGATACCTCAAAAACCGCTTTACTGAGCATGTCTGCTATGGTTATCGTTAATATTTCAATATTAAGTTTTACTTTCACGATTTTTTTTCATATTTTTTGAACCTAAATTTATACATTTCCGAAAATATTCGCTTTTACCTAATTTTTTTAATGAAGACCTCTATTCATTTTGAAAGACCTATCTAAAAAAATCACACCATAGGGTTAAAGCAAAAAAAATCATCCCCACTTCAATTTTTTTTTGCGAATTTGTCGGTTTTGTTGATTTATATATCCATATCAAATTGCAGCTTTCTAGCACTTTCAATCACAGAGCAAAGCTTCGGACAGACAGACGGACATGGCGAAACTATAAGGTCCTAGTTGACTGCGGAATCCATAAAATGAGTCCAGACGCACCGGAGGAATGATCAATTTAAGATTGGTACACTAGCAAGAATATAAACCACGTCTAAAATACAAGATTTACATAATTCTATGTTTTCTCTGCTTGTCACAAAATAATGCGTATTGAAACAACAAATTTTGTATCTCGTCGCAATTTATATCCATTCGGGGCAACACAATGACCCAAAGGCGTAACCAAGCAAAATACAGAAAACAATAAAACAAAACTTTTGTACGATCCGAGCATAGTTTATGCGAAAGAAGATCTATAGTGTTTCGCCTGAATTTGTATCCTAATATTTAGATCAGGCAAGATACCATTTATTTTTATTAGGGGCCCCATATCAGCATACGAATGTCTAACAAAAAGCACGGAGCGTAGCCTCAGAGGCGGGTAAGTAAACAATAAATTTACTTTTATTGAAAACAAAAGAAGATTCTCCTTGAATTAGACACAAATGCTTACTATGTCTTTTCTGTCGTGCGAACGTTTAAGAAATAAATAGTTAATACTGAAGTATTTTTCCTCACAACCGGACGACTCAGCAGTTTACACTTGGAAAGGAAGCAAAACTTCCGGTGTGATTTACAAATAAATATTTACGCACATTAAGTCCATTTTACACTCTCGTATCTATCTATTGTTTAAAAAAATGTATAATGAATATTAAAAACACCAGCATTTTGACATGATTTACATATGTGTTTAATGTTATAGCTTTTTAACGGATAAAAGCAGTTAAAAATGCATCGTACGATCGTTTCGTGCCGTTGCCACGAGCCCCACACATCACGGCAGCGTGTGGCATGGGGGTTATTTACAAAACGTGACGGAGGTCAAAGTATTAACACTCTCATTAACGAGAATAACCCCCGAA
Source organism: Notocelia uddmanniana (assembly GCA_905163555.1). NCBI lineage: Eukaryota > Metazoa > Arthropoda > Insecta > Lepidoptera > Tortricidae > Notocelia > Notocelia uddmanniana. The sequence goes on along the minus strand of LR991059.1, from coordinate 11,366,590 downwards.
ATGTGCTCGTAACCGCAGCCAAAACGACCAGCAAGGCCAAAATTCACGTTTGTTATTATGTGTAACGTCGTGTAACGCCATTAACTGATATCGTCCCAGAAAAGGTGAAAATACATCGATCCGAGAGTATTTTACAACATCACTACAACATAGACAGACTAAACTACTCGTATAGGTTTTTCAAAGCTCATACAGGATCGTGCGCATTAGCAATACAAACTGCGTTGTAGATAGCACCGCTATTTCGTAAATTCATAGGTATCTATGAACTATAAAATCATAATTAAAACATTTATGTCCAAAGAAAAACAATTATTTCCAGCTTTATAATAGACTCCGATGCTAGGTAGTCACAACGTAGCAACTCTTTACATACTTTTACATAATAGGTAAATATTAGACTATTTTTTTTCCACATCGCGTTTCACAAAAATGTGTGTTAGGTACTTATGAGGTTTTGACATTGAAAATGTCTTTTCGTTCGCTCCAGTATAGGGTCCCATTTCACGAAATAGTGCGATCCCCTTATATTTCAGAGAGTTGTGAAGGTATGATATTCAAACTAGGCTCAAAAGACGCGTATTTACGAGATGTGTAAGATGCAAAGAGAATTATTTGAGAAAGTCCAGCACGAGGGTTTGCGCTGTAGCCTAAGCTTTTTGAAAGAAGTCAAAAAGTCAGAACGACTATTAGTAGGTAATATATATTTTTTTAAATCAACACAATTGTACAATTGTAGTTAGTTTTAGTTTAATATTTCAAATTGTTTAAATTAAACATGTATTGTTTCTATAATAAATTATAGTTCGAGACAACAATAGCACATTATTGCAGTGCCCGGGAAATAGCAATTCGTGGATAAGTCAATGATGTTTTGGAAGACCAATATCTTCCAAAACCTTGGCAAATAAAATAGTTGATTGAGATTGCATAAAACAAGCCATTTTATCCGAGACAATTTATCGACCCGAGCCGCAGGCAAGGGTCGATATAAAGTAGAGGATAAAATGAGTTTTATACATGAGTTTATACATCTGCTTTTCACTTCGATTGCGAGAAAATTAAACAAATAATGAAGGTTATGATATCATATAATTTATCCTTCTCCTGGGGCCTAGGGTGTCATGTTGAATTCTACTTTAAAAATTCTTGTTATAGTTATAGTCGGAGTTTGGAGGTCGAGTTAATTTGAAGTCGCCGTTATCTTGCGTGAATATTAGTAAAGTGGCAAATGCCTTTTTATGTGATTACCGTAACTTGGCTGCGCTTTAAAAAATTGCCAATTTAATAGGAATTTTGTATGTGAGCTATGTTTATATATTATATATCAACCAAATAGGCATAACGTTAGCAAATGTAATGCATTTTTTTTATTTTGTTGAGTTCATTTTCAATGTACCTTGATGGTCGTGTAGTGCACGAGATCTGTGAATTTTTAAAGAGAGCAGTGTTTGAATGACTCATATTGTATCAGCGATCGTGTTTCTTGACGCCAGTAATATATATTTTTAATTTTCTTTATTCCAGGACGGTGGAAAATAAGCATACGGCCCACTTAATGGTAAGCGGTTACCGCAGCTTATGGACGCCTGCAATTCCAGGGGTGTCACATGCCCGTTACCGACCCGTTAGAAATATATGTTATACACTCCTTTGTTCGGAGTACCCTATACTGTAGTCCTTCGGAAAAACCTCGGCGTGGTAAATAAACCTCATTCCACAAGCGCAGCGTCCGAGGGAGGTAATTCCTCTGGAACCGTACCATACACGACCATTTCGGTAGGTGTGAGGATACTGAAGATGGGTTCCCCGCCGACGGCGAACATTGCAATGGTAGAAAGCGGCCGCGAGCATCATGTCGAACAGTTTTTTGGAGCACATCCGATTACATAAGTGATAGAACACGCACAAGGAAAAGGTTCTCCTTAAACTTAACGGTTCAATATCGTTCGTGAGTTCGGGATCATCTACGATTCGCCCAGGACGTCATTGAAGCGAGTCAAAAGGCTAACATCCAGGTGCTCCCGCGCAGAGGTGACAGCAATACTCCATGTGAGGACGGACTTGTGACTTATATAATAGAAGTCTCTGGCCCGGGTTGAAGTACCGCTTCGCTCTATGAAGCATATATGCCAGCTTGGCTTTGACTTCTCAGTGGCTCCAAAACTAAACCTAACTGGAAATATCGACACCAAGGATCCCAATACAATCTGAGTCTTCGAACCGTGGGGCCACAGTGAATGGGATGTTTTTACATTTATAATTTTATTTAAGATTCATAGAACAGCTAATATCCCGGGAAGGCTAAACAATACGATGGGATGCGGCTAAAGCAAACAATATGCGGATTGAAATACTTTGCTGTCTGCCAGATAAATTATGCATCTAATTGAAAATGAAATCATTAAAGTGAAATAACTATTGAGTTTGTTCCTGTGAAAAAAAAAAATTTTTTCACTACCGGTCCCTTAAGTTTTTCTATTCATAAATGAAATATGTATAGAGGGCGTCCCACGGCTATGCCACATAGAGGGAAAGTACCTTGAATATAGTAGATGGAACATTTTACTGAAATCTATCAGAATCAGCTACAGGCTATTTTTTTTCTCGTGTAGGGGCTTCGATTCCCAGTTCAACCATGTAATTATTTATAAATCAATGCATTCATAGAACACAGTTAAAATTGTTTCTTTAATTAAAATAATATCTTCTTTCAGTAAAATGTTCCATCTACATATTCAAGGTACTTTCCCTCCATGTGGCTTAGCCGTGGGACGCCATGTATTAGGTACAAGGCTAATTCTAAACCAGTCCATATAATAACCTTAGACCAGTAAATAACACAAATATACGTATATTTTGAATGTGAAAGTAACTATGGCTATCTGTTACCTTTTGAAACATAAACTCACGTACGTATAGTCATATTATTCATTCTGTGTTACCACAGTATATAGACAGTAGGTAAACATCGAACAAAGGTACATCGCGCGGTTTGTATGTGTGCGCGCCGTGCACGTACGTGCCCGGCCCGCGTCACATGGAAACGGAGCGGCCTGAAATTGCGTGAATCAGTCCGGGCTGCGCCGGTGCGCCGTCGCCGTGTTTGGAGCGTTGTCGCTCGAAACGACAAAAATTACATCTGTGTGAATAAGCTTACCCTGCCATTGTTTTCCTAAACAATATATTTTTTTAAATTATATATAAGGATGCGGATCTATTTTACGCTAAAGAATAATAACCAACTATATACCCGTATACAAGTTTATCGTATAAGTGTATAAAATAGATAACACAATACACATTTGTACAAAGTCGTTATAATGTTAGTGCGTTCCTGTTCTATATGGAGTTCTTAGTAAAGTGCCGCGCCGCCGACAGTCAAAAGATGCCGCCTCGTGTAAGGTAGAGCGAGGTCCTGCCGCGCGCCGCACTATCAAACCAATTTACGTAGCACGTATAGTTCCGTATAGCAAAAATTTAAATAATCGTATTCAAGTGTATAGAGTATAAATTCAGTGAAGTAGGTACGTTAAGTATAATAATTCGTTTATGTACTGACTGATATGGTACCTATCGACTATTATTAGCATGTTACTTTATTTCAACTACATATTGTTTAATAACACCTGACATTCAGAATTAGTATAAGTAATTGTTACCATATTGTTATCCAACAAATTTGTGCGACAACCCTGTGCGCTCAGGGAAAGTAGGCAACGCGCGCTTCTAAAGTGCCGGAGATTGGTTACTGCTAATATTATACTGTGGTGTTACTATAACCATTGTGATTAAATTTCGTATGTAGATTTCATATCCAAGAATGGGTAGCAGGGATTTCATTACGTAAGAGGCTAAGAATCGCTGCGGGCGAAGTCGGAGAAATTAGCTAGTTCAAAATAAATTGTAGGTTTGAATTTTTTTCGCCCCTAATCACCAATATCTACGACAATTATAAAATTATTGTGTATGTGTCATACAGATATCTAAGTCGTAGGAATTATTCTATCTTTCGGCTTTCAAAGTAGAGTTATCGATGAAATGGATTACTAAGTATAGAACATTATCAGTATATTCATGACTATGCGATAACATTTATGATAATACTACGAGTAAAATATTTAAGACGGTATTATTTACAACAATCATCCACAGTCGATTTTTTGTCTTGAAAAGAAAACAGGATGTATAGAGTTCTCAGTGTTTTAGCATTGGCGATTGCCTGTAAGTGACCTTAGAGGAGTTAACATCAGTTTAGTGCTTAAGATGAAGAACCAAACTACAATTTAAACCCTTTTTTATAGGCAGTGCAGTGCCAGTTGATGTGAACGATGCTTCTAATAGAATCGCAAATGGGGATTATGCGGTTAATCTTCAATTTCCATATGCGGTAATATACGTTGATTGAATATTTAATAAAAAATATGCACAGTGCACTAGACATGCTGAATTCAATGTTATCGAGGTCTTTGTATGTAATATTTTTCTTCATGTTCTTCATTACTGAAGTTCGAGCTACTCTTGAAATACTATGACAAAGTCGTTGACGAGCTGTTTCTATGCCACTTTCACTATCTTCGACTTTTCTCAGTGCAGTAGTGAATTGGCGACAGTCCCGATATTCTTTGATCAAGTCAAACCAGCGGGTAGATGGGTGGGATTTTATCAGCTACGAGTACGTTCCCATCAACAACCAGTTTATTTAATTAAGCTATCGGCTAGCATCGCCCAATGTGGCCAAAGTAACTTAGGACTCAATGGTAACATAATCATTGTGGAAAGTCTGGTCTTAATCCTAGGTTGCTCGAAAATGGACTTATTGGTGCATCGACATGTCTACGGTATGCGTAACATTTCTTAAGCCTCGATATTTCCAATGAGCGAATTGACCACGATTCGGAGCCATAGGTACAGAAAATGTCGATAAATCAAAGTCCTCATGAGTCTTATTTTAGTATTATAAACTAGCCATAGCACGTATCCAGTGGAGATGGTGATGTTCATACTTATGTGTGTACGTTGTATATCAAAATAAATACATCAGTAAATTAATAGACTGTACAGAAAAGCAAGTGGTTCAATTTGTTTTTCTATGTAGTCCGACATGACAGTCAAGCGGGTTTCAAATTAAAGCCCTTGACTGAACAATAAATTACATAACTTATAGTGATTTATAGGTATGATAACTCACAAAGACCTGTTTCATATAACAGCTGATAATATTGGGACCTCAGTACCTGAAGATTTTTTTTTATGTTTGTCCCAGAAAAATCTTTAACTTCTCCAGCATTTTGCTAGAGTTTCTTTAACTGATATAATTAGGGACATGTAAATTTTAGCTAAAAATAAACAATACTTATTTTTGTTTAACAAACTTTGCATACACAGTGGGTAGCTGTTCCGATAAGCTGATATTTCTATAATAAATGTGTACACATGAACACTTAGCCTGAAAGGTTTTCTTCATTATTATTTGTCTGTCGGCCTGTTTAGCCTAGTTGGTAGTGCCACTGCCTCCGAAGCTAGGGTCCCGGGTTCAAATCCCGGTAATGGCATTTGTTTCTGTGGTGAGCAGGGACGTTTGTTCCTGAGACTTGGATGTTCTCTATGTATTTAAGTATATATCTATTAAATATATCGTCGTCTAGTACCCATAACACAAGCCTTATTGAGCTAACTATGGGACTAGTTCGATTTGTGTAAAAATTGTTCCCTAATATTTATTTATTTATTTTAGGTCTCCATACAACTCACGACTAACACCCAAACAGTGGCAACCAGAGGGCACAGGTGTGGAGGAGCTCTCATCTCTTTTCAACACGTATTGACGGCTGCTTCTTGTATGTACGAGTGGAATACTGATGGGTGAGTTCAGCCGTCATCTGTTTTTTTTTTAGAACAGAAACAATATTAAAAATATTGAGTGACCTAATAAACGAATAACCAACTTTATATTTGTTTTTCATATTATTTACAGAACGAGAGTACCGATCAACGCCGCTAACTACCGGGTTTTCGCCGGTACAAATTTACTCTCAAACGATTCTGTGACTGACAGATTCAGAAGCATATCCCAGTACGTCGTGCATCCCAACTACCTCGGCATCCCGTCTTACATTAATGATATTGCTATTGTCTTTGTAAGTAACAATAAATACCTAAGAATACATAAATATTTGGGGACGTAACAAACCAGCCTAGTTCCAAACTTAGCAATGCTTGTACTCGCACTATGGGTGCTAGACGATAATATACATACGATTGTAAATAAATAAATATGTAGAAAACATCAGAGATTCAGAAACAAATTTCGTGCTTTAATCATAGTACAATTAAATGCTTCTAGCGGGCTGTGAACATAGGACGGGTTTTGAAAGCAACTTTTTCAATTTTAGTTCCGTAACTAACGCTAGATAGCGCTAAAATAAAATTTATGATATCGGTGATTAGCAACTAAATACTAAAGCATACTATGATTATGTTTGGGTTTATTTTACATTGATTGTTATTCTATTTAATGACCAAAATACGAGTATATAGGTAGGCAGCTAGGTAGTAGTATCAGCGCCCTGTAGCCCGACTATTACTTACAATACAATACAATACAATACAATATGCTTTATTGCACACCTCAAAAAAAGAATTACAGATATAAACAGCATAAAGATACAAGCAGAGGTAAACAACAGGATTACTTCTTCTGGGCCCGGGCATAGAATTTTGTTACGGTATCCCCTGACTATCGTACAAGGCGAAAGGGGGTCCTTGGGATCGAAGACGGTTGCAGTTGGGGGCTGCGATCGTCCATGAAAACAGAATAGTGGGATCCACATACTCGTAGGTGTGACTCTAGGGTGGCACTGGTGCGTTCCGAAGGAGATCCCAGAGCCGTCCGAGATGAGTTGAGGATGAGGAGGACCACTGGAGGGTTTTGAGTCGGTGCAAGTCCAACATAACCTCTGCACTACTGATCCCCGCAGTGCGGTGGTATCCATAACAGATTTTCTCCCCGGAAAAAATATAATTTACCGCTGTATTCCTGATACCACCCGCTGATTTTCAAGGTTCCATAATAAACAACTTTTAGGGTCGCCATATTCGCCCGTCTGTGCGTGGCGTAGCTCTGTAACCGTTACTACGTGCCATATCTTCGACAGGTTCAACCTTTTGCCATTATCCCAATTAAGTACCTATAGCATCTACCTTTAACAGAATAGTATAATATATAATAAGAGCAAAGTTATGAGAGAGCATTATACTTCATCGGCTTAAATAAAAGCTAAAGACAATCTTGCAACTTTTAAAAAAGACATACTATGATTTACTAAAAAATGGATAAACTTTGTAAATTCCGAAAACAACATTAATACTGTGACGTGCAAAGACTTTAATTCATGTTTAAGCCTTAATCTGAACTAAAACCTTGCGCTTCATAATACAAAAATATACCTAACAAGTTTCGACTATCAATTAGATAATACAGATATCGTCAGATTCCTTGAAACAGATAGGCACACGAATAATCCATTTGTACTGTTTGCTTTGAATTAAGATAACGACTTGGTTGATTGATTAGTTACGGAACTAAGTATCGCAAAGCAAACTAAGAACATATCAATTTTAATAATATGAAACAAGCACAATTTAATGCGGCATAATCACGTGAAGAATGTGCTTAAATCTGAAAATTAAGGTAAATGTCCCAGTTCTCGACACTAACCCAATACAATGGCACTTTCAATCTTATATCATACATAATCAAAGAGGCAATCAATAGGTGTCATCTATTGGGAATAAGGTGTCGATCACGCACGTTTACCTTTTGTTTTAATCAAAAACGGTATTATAAATTTCTATGACCGTCTGGTCATGAAATTAAATAAATATTCGTGGACAATTTTCAACATATCGACCTAGTTCCAAACTAAGCAAAGCTTGTACTATAGTTAGTAGGTACTAGGAGATGATATACATAATTACATAATATAGTAGATAGATAAATACTTAAATACATAGGAAACACCCAACACTCAGGAACAAATCCGACCGAATCAAAAATTTGTGTACCTACACACAAATAATGTACTTACCGGTATTAGTCTCGGGACAACCAGCTTCGGGCTATCTGGGCTAAAGTGGTCATCAATAATAAATCCTTAAGTTCGAATTTTTTTTGTCAATGTCAAGTATTTAAAACATAATAATTATTTCATGTACTAGTCGGCGCGCACCTTACTGGAGTCAAATAATTTTTCACCGCAGCGGCTCGAACATGGCGGTTTTGCTGCCTGAAACCAGTGAGCAAAATGAACCTTTGCTGCGAGCGTGAAAAACTTACTTTTTAATTTTTCATATCGTAGGTTAGTCGCAGGTCATCTTTTCATATTGCGGGGTGTAATCAAACATGGAACATTTAAACTTCATTCTCTCTGCCACTATTCCTTTGCGTTAAATATTCTTGCCACTGAGGTGAAAAGTTGTATGTACCACACGAGAGCAAAGATATTTGCATCTCGTGTCTTTGAGTCCCTCGCTACGCTCGTGATTCAGTTATAGCGTCTTTCACTTGCTCCGGACTCAACATCAACATTCGCAGCAAAAATCTACTTTGCTCTCTTGTTGAACAAATAACTATTGAACCTTTTATACAGAAGTTAGATTTCTTACCCTGCGCGCCTGTGCAGACGTTTGATGAAAATCGTACGTTAAGGGATGGCTAAGGGACTTTAAGCAGGAGTGAGTAAGGATAACGCAGTTAAATTTATGTATTTTTTTTTTTAGTTAACAACACCTTTTCCCAATACAACTGTCATTCCCCTCTCCTTACCTGCGAATAACTACGACCCTGCCGACTTCACTGATTGCGTCGTCGCCGGTTGGGGTGCTTCTGTCGCTGGATCTACGGTGACGGTTAGTGATATTTAATTACATAACCATAGAATAATAGAGGAATTTCCATAGAATGATCACAATGACGATGATAATCATAACTAATGGAAAAGTGTAGCTGTAGAAATATGCTGCTGTGTATGAAGTGAGGTAATTACCTCATACCTACCTGATACCTGAGGTAATTACCTCATTTCATAAGACAAGGGTATTTAATGGAAAATGTAATTACGTTACCCATTTTCAGTTTTTAATTCAAAACTGAATATTTTGTTACCAATTTTCACTTAGCAACGAAGTTATCCCAAAGTTTCATTTCGCCGAATGATAACTTGGCAAACAAAATGCAACGCTAATGTATTATTTGCCAACGCAACGTTTACCATTTGACTTTCTAGTGAGCCGGCTATAAGGTCCACTGCGAAATCAATAGTTGTATTAAAATGTATGATTATTAACATTATTAACTTGCAAAAAGGATAAGTTGCACTGACGAAGGGTTTTTTAGTAGGCAACATTTCGAACAAGTGATACATTTCGCATATGAAATGAGGTAATCTTAATAATAATAATCTGCTACAATAATAATTAAACGATATAAAAAATTGCTATGTGAAAAAATCACAAAAGTTAGCCGTCAACGTAAATTATCTGGGAATAGTTGGTTGCCAAATAAAAATCGGACACGAGTAGTTCGGCAAAAAGGCAATACACTCCTATATTGAGCGAATTTTTAAAAAAACATTTTTTTTTAAGTAATACCTCTATTTTCTTCCAGGCTAGCGTTGAACAGAAATTCGCTAATAAATATATCTACAATCAGCAACTGTGCACTACAGTCTACAATACTCAATACTTATTACCAAATATTTTCCCAAGTATGATCTGCGCCGCCTCTTATGACATCGTTTCAACTGGTTGCAATGTAAGTACCTGAATAACTTCTTACCTCTAGTAGCAGCATTCATCACCATCGTCATATCAGTCGAAGGACGTTCACTGCTGGACATAGGCCTCCCCCAAAGAGTTCCACAATAACCGGTTCTGCGCCACCCGCATCCAGGTCATCAGTCCACCTTGTGGGGGCCTGCCCACGCTGCGCCTTCCACTACGTGGTCACCTCTCGAGAACCTTTCCGCCCCAACGTCCATCATTGGTTCTACGTGCTATGTGCCCCACCCACCCACTGCCACTATAATTTGTCATCTATACTTATTTGTGAGTTTTATACAAAAAGATGTCTTAACTTCGATGCCCTAAAACACACTGCTAATATTTTAAACTAAATAAATAACACGCTAATTTCATACCAATCCCTTTATTCTAAAATTAAACAGTGGCGAAACACATTTTCTTATGTGTACAATGTACATACAATAAACTTTTGATTGTACTCAACTCCTTTCTCTTATACTTTTTCCTACCAGACCACTCTTTATCTTCATCAATACAAAATATATTTTGTTGTATGATTTACAGGGTGATGAAGGAAACGCCCTTGTATGTGGCAACACTCTGACGGGTATGTTGGCGCTACATTCAAACTGTGCTGCTACCTCTTTTCCTGAGATATACACAAGGGTCTCCAACTACACCGAATGGATCAGACCTTTAACCGCTTCAGCAAGCACCTTTACATCTGGCGCCTCTGTTCTTTTATTCATAACTTTGTTGCAAACGGCCTTTGCTAATATACTTAGATAAGAGATTTTAGTGTCTTAATTTTAGTTTTCCTCGAAATATTATAGTAATGACACTTCCTACCTATCTGACTTATAGCTTAACTTATCACTTTGCTTCTTTTATACAAAGTGTAAATGATTCCTCAGGGTTTTATTTAAGCTTTAAGGTCTTCGAGGAATAAACAGTATTAAAGTAAAATAACCGTAATAACCAGTGATACCGTAATTACTACCTGAAAGAGTTATCTCAGCTATCTATTTCTGTCAGTAATAGATAAAGTAATGAGTGTGAGTAAAATGTAAAATAACTAATAAAATTGTGTAAAATATATTAAAACAATTTTGACCAAATCTTTTGTTTTTTTACTAGCTTGATTGAATAAGTTACAGTAACCAAATAGGCACGGTACAAAATTAAAATAAAATAAAAATAGTTTAGTGCGAGTCGGAATCGCAGATCAAGGATAGTACAGTAAGTAAGGTACAGGGATGTTTTAAACCTCTGTAGCTCATCAACTTATGATTATTGCATTTAAATTCCGGTATACTAAAGTTGAATTTATTAAACGTTACTTTATTTCTTTGTTTTCGTTTAATTGACATTTTGAAATTAAAATCGAGTTTTACCCATACGCAACATTGTTTTACAACAACATAAAATATAAAAAAAAATCTACCGCTTACAATTTTTGTTACCAGTTCACTATAATCAAGAATCATGATTGACTCATTGCTCATACATATTGATACTTAGGCCTGTCAGCAATATGGCATTTTGAATGTTGGTAAAATTAAGGCTATTTCAGATTTTAGTCATTTTGAATCTAAGAGAATTTCAGATTGAGTATAATATGTAATAGGGTATTATGACACTTAGTTGTAACAAACCAGTAATATGTTTTTTTTGTCATTATAAAATTTTTAATAACCACATTTTTGAAACTAATGTAAGAAATTCGTGTGTAAATTTCTACAGTTTTCATACATTTTTACCCGTTGTATCTAAATGTAGCCTAGCTAAAGGACACAAACACTACTTACTAGAAAACTAAGTAAAAAATAATAAGCTGCGTGAAAGTAAGAAATATTATGCTGATATATGTAAGTTTATCCTAATTATAACCGAAAAAACACCAAAAAATTTTAAGCTATTTTTTTTTTCTATTGACAAGCAGGTGTTTTTTTATTTTTTACTGAAATACTAAATAATCTTAATTTATAACTGGTGGCGCCATCTACATATTTTCTTTGTATTATTTTTTTACTTGCGTAGACTTTGATCCACAATGTGAAAAGCTTAATTAATTAAAAAACTATAAAACCCGACTGCGTTTCTGTGTAATTTGGAATTCGGCACCAAAAATCCGCCATTATTTATTTTGATATACCCTGTGTCAGTCTCACAGTAAATATGAATCAAACGACACCACTTAAGCCAAAATACATCGAGCCGTTCAGGCTGCAGAGCGTGCCAAACAATTAACAATTATACTCTCGAAAAACATAACCCTCCTTTTCTGGCGCAGTCGGGTAAAAACGTGCTTATGTGTAAACTTCTTTGAAATTTGAAAGAGTTTCAAAGGGTAGCTTGCCGTTAGGCTAAACCATGAGACAGTATAAGGTTAACAAAATAACTACATATAAGTGCGTTGGACTCTGTATGACATCTTTAGAGAAACTTTTATTTTTCGCACAAATGAATTTGACTTAATTTCCAGAACTATTATACTAACTTCCTTTTCCGACCACGCAAAACCTACTCCCTAAATATGTTTAGAAACTAATCAACCACTACCTAAGGGAGTTTAACCTCCCGATGTTCCACGTTACGTCTTTTATTTACTCTCACGGAGGTCGAACAAACGTGGCGGCACACTGGCGGCGTAAGTAGCGCGCGTACACGGGTTCATCGAGTTCGAGATCCTATCTCGACCGGTATCGTTTTAACAAACTTTACCAATTAAACGGCTCGCGCTTAGAATTTCAACAACACGCCGAGCGATTTTTACACGAAAATTCTCCTCGATCATTCGCGCAAACCCTCAGCCATTAAAAGAGTAAAAATAGACTGAAAATTAATGCGTAATACGAGGTCATGCTCACCTTACAAAATGACTAAAAGGTTAAAGGTGTTATAAATTTTGAGCACGTTCATTAGAGCCCGCATGGATCCCTCGCCCTAGCTTTTAGCCGACGACACACGTCGGAATTTCGTAATAAGATTTCCTTAATTTAAGACTTCCTCCCGTACACTCATTAAAGAAGTGTTGGCCCCCTCGGCTCCACGGATCAACACGGTAGGGCGTAAAATTACCTACTATTACGATCGCCAAATTGGATGTGGTTTCTCCGTGTATTCACCAGCCTGAGCTAATATTCGTCAGTCGGACTCGCACAGAACATTAGGTGCGAAACATTGTGAGCCTTTTGTTTTCCCGTTTCATCACGGGTCAGCAATATTATATCTTGGGAACAAGATACCTAGTCCTGTATTTTTTAGATTTAAAATTTCTTAGTACTATATTTTTTCATTCACTATATTTCTGTGTAAATGGCTTTATTATTAGTTGTTAAGTCTTGAATTATTTTTCTGTAGGTAATGCTGTTGTTGATGCCTTGGGGTCATACATAAATAAATAAATGGCTCTAATATACATATTTTTTTATACTACATCGATGGCAAACAAGCGTACGCCTGCAACTCCAGGGGTGTCACATGTGCCTTGCCGACCCCAATAGAGGTAGAATAATAGAAGTAGTTAAATCAAAGATGGTTTCTTTTTCTTGATTGTGCCACTCTCGGCCCAATAAAAAGAAAAAATAATATATGATGTCGGTTAATAGGTACATTAGAATCAAAATGTCCTTTTTAATTCAGGGCAAAGTAAGATGATTACAGTTGACTTTTTATGAGGACAAAGACAAATCTACCGACCTTTTTCTGTACAGATTAATTAATTAAATTAAGTAGGTTATAATTTCTTGTGATGGCTTTAAGCCAGCCTCTTTACAAACTTTATTTCACCACTAGAACACGATGGAGACTTCTTTTATTGCAAGAGTTTTGTCCTGATTTTCTTTTTCATAGCACTTTGTTGTTTGTTTTAAAAACAAATAAAATACAATTAAAGGGGAAACATTTTCGTCCAAGCATTCAATATTACAAGCACCGTAAATCCAACCACGGCTTAAATCTCCATATTTAGCCAACACGAGAGTGGCAATCTTTCAGTGTGGATTCGCACCGAGCACCGCTAAGGAAACTTGGTTTATGAGGCAGAAACATAAAAGTAACGAGGCCATTAACTTCGGATCATTGCACCCGGTCAGCCGTAGTTTTATTTGAATTCCGGAGGCATTTTATACGTAACCCCTTTTTACCGCGTTATGAGTCTGTTGTCATTAAATCGCCATCAACGAATTCTAGGGGCGTGGTGATGTAACACAATTTTATCTTTTGCCGAAGTGAAAGGGCAGAAAATTGAGACGACTTTCGTTGATGTGAAATTCCCGATTATGGCCTGATGTTTGGTGATGTAGGTAATCGAAAAGTTCTGAACATTTGTGTTCTAAAACCTCTTCGGAATATGTGGTTTTAGTACATATTAAACGGGAGGCCTATTTCCAGCAGTGGACGTCCATCGGCTCATATGATGATGATGATGATGAGTAAATATTATGGTATTAATAAATTGAATAAGTGTAATGAAATTTCTCATATTTTGTCTTAATTCTTTGTTACTTGTCATTCAGGAATTTGTTTGCTTGATATTATTTTATATGATAATTTTGTTGTATAATAAACTTAAAAGGAAAACTATTACAGTTAAGTGAACGTTACTAGTTAAAGTAGGTAATAGTCAAACTTGATAAATGTACTTGGAAAAGCAGACTTTCGTACAATGTCCATTGATTAGTTATATAACCTAGTAAGTTGTGTAAAAACATAGTAAATATAAGTTTCTAAACTTGTAAGTCCTCATAATGTAACGGGTGGGCAACTACGGAACCCTGCATTGCGCGTGGCCCCATCCGAACTTTGCTGGTTTTTTATCTATCCTCCTGACGACCGACGTCCTACACATAGTACATAGACCCCAATAAAGTTTTGACTATTTGTCAATTTGACAGAGTATAACTTATTCTGGCAAATTTTGTTACCCAGTAGTCAGGAGGCTAAGGCGCGCATTACATTGCAATTGAAATTTTGGAAGACCTCGCATTATAATTACGTACTCTTATATTTCCACTAGCGGCCGCCCGCGACTTCGTCCGCGTTTTAGGTAATAACAAATTTTATAAATTAGTTCAACTTTTTTGTGTCAGTTTCCCGATGCTATTAAAAGGCAATATTTTTAAGGCCTGATGCTAGACTATTAGAAGAAAAGACAGGTGTAGTTTCCGACACCGGCCAAAATGAAATTTTCTAGACGGTATCTCAGCATTTCAAAAGGATAGTGTTTTAAGGCATAGCAAAAAAAAACACTACCTAAAATGTGCTGAATTGCGGCCCAGCCATTATTTAAGGCACATAAGCGAGTTCAAGCGATTCTTATTTTAGTCTACAGGCTAATATGAGGGCGATGGAAGATTAAATTATTATAGAAAGTTTGGCACACATAATTATTATGTGACATAAAAAACCACTAAGAAAATATTGTTACCAGTCAACCATAGGGCGAAACAGGGAATGCAAGTTTGTTTGACAAAAAGGAAAAATTCACGTGGACGTAGTCACGGCGCAGAAAACAGGAATAGAAATAAAAACATTACCTGGTCACCTAATAGTAACGCTTCTTTATAAACAACATTAGCGGCATTTCCTTTGGGGGCTAAGATGACCAGATTGCTGGCAGAACTCACCCTAGAAAATGCCACGTAAAATTGACCGTGAGAGAACCAGTCTTCTCTTAAATCAATCCCTGCCATTTTCAGTGACTCTCCTTGGGATTTTTTAATAGTCATTCCGAAGCATAACTTAATAGGGAATTGTTTTATTTTGAAATCGAACGGGTAGTCTGATGGAATTATCGGTATTCTAGGAATATACACTATTTCGCCTCAAGCGCTACCTGTGATTACTGTAGCTTCGATAATGTTTTTATGGAAAGCTTTTATTTGTAATCTACTTCCATTACCTAATTTAGGCGGTCTAAGATTCCTTATTAACAAACTAATATGTTCATCAAATTATTTTAAAACGTGAAGTAATTAAGAAAATGACTTGAAAGATAATTAAATTAGTACTACCAACGCCACCTGTTGACCTATTACTTTACTATAATATTCTTAAAACATAGGAACTTTCTTATGTTGATTAATGACTTAATGATACCATAAACAATTTATATTTTGGTTATTTATCACTATCAGACGTACCGTATTTGTTATATTTAAACGGAGAGTCTATATACGAAGTTTCAAATCTCTAACTGTATAAACTTTGAACCCCCATTTCACCCCTTTATAGGGGGTAAATATATACGAAGTTTCCAATCTCTCACTTCAAAAAATATTTGCTCCTCATACAGAATTTGAAACCCCTTTTTCACCCCTTTTGAGAAAGAGCTTCCAAAAACGCTGACATACGCTATTGATATATTTAAACACAGATCATATACACGTAATTTCAAGGTTCTAAGTCAAAAAAAATTACTTTTCCTATACAAAATTTTATCCCTTTTTTTACCCCCTTAGGGGATGAATTTCGAAAAATCCTTGCTTATCCCTAGCCTACTCTGTAAATGTAACCGACTGTACAAAAATCAGTTCTCTAGCTTTAGTAGTTTCGGCTGTGCGTTGATGAGTCAGTCAGGACTTCTTCTTTTATATATATACTAGCGTTTGCCCGCGGCTTCGCCCGCGTTCTAAAGGTAATTTTTAACCGTCTACAAAAAAGAGGTTCTCTGTTTGACCCGTATGTATGTATGTACGTATGTAGGTATGTATATATGTTTGTCCACGATTATCTCGCGTTTGGCTGAACCGATTTAGATGCGGTTTCCAGAAAAGTAGATGTTACATTCTGGGGGTTTCGGTATACGAAGTTTGGTGATTGTGATTCATTAACAAATGAACAGATAAAAAGTCAGTTTACATTCTGAGACCCGGCTAGGTAACTGTTGAATTTCATTTCAATTTGGCAAAAATAAGGATCGGAAACTATTATCATACATTTCCGAGAGGTCGAAGGGGAAAGGGCCGATGAAATAAAAGTATGTCTTAAATGGCCCTTAGTAAAAGTATCTGTGTACCTACTACAGTAACACCAATAGGTCTGATAAGGACCATGCGCAGCGGTCAGAAACTCTGGTCCTTTGAAGTACAGAAATACGGCTAATTCAGTATCACGTGTAACCCTTATTTTTCCTAAAATTAAATCTATTAGATAGGTTTTGCCAGTTCCCATTGGAGCATCCAAAAATAAAATTTGGCCTCACTTCCATTCGTACTCCTTACTGTCAGTCCGTCTGTTGCAACCGAGTTGCTTTTACTGGACCGATTAAATTGCAATTTGGCACAAACTATCAAGAATTTAGAGCGATCGTGGCCAGCGGCACCCGCCTACCGGGCCTACCGCGTGCGGTATGCGAGGTCAAGCAATGTGGGCGCAGGTCAGTTCTTGGATGGGTGACCGCTTTGAGTGGCTACTAACTGAGCACTCTCGTGCTTTGGAAGGCACGTTAAGCCGTTGATCCCGGGTGCTGTCTACGACGTTAGAGGCCTTCGAGCGGCTTGAGAACATCTAACAGTCAAGTTGCCCACTCACTTGACAAAGGGGGGTCGAAGTTGCACCACGTCCGTAGGGAGTACCCACCCCACCTACACGTGACCCCTGGGTGGTGCTAAAAGTGCAACAAAAACTGGCAACCGACTTGTCTTCTCGAAGATCTCAGGGATTGTAAATAAATGCCATACGATTAAAAAAAATCTAAAGGTTGATTTAAATTGAAAAATATATCGAAACCTCTATGTCGTTTTTAAAAGCCAATCCATATCAAATCAAATCAAATCAAATCAAATCAAATATTTATTCTGCAAATAGGCCACAAGGGCACTTTTACATGTCAAAGCATGAATTTATACAATTTAAAAAACTGACAATCTTACTTAATAATAATGATACAAAAAAAATATACTGATTGACAATTCAATGAAAATAAATTTACAAATATTAAGGACGTATTGAATACGATCTGTGTCCGAATAAACAAAAGGAATATAAAATTAATTTAATATCTCAGAGATGTATATGGTCTCTGAGCGTCCAAATATGATTAATAACAATGATTTCAAAGTGCTTAGAGATGTAAATGATCTCTAAGCGCTAAAATTAAAATAAGTAAACTTAATATTGTTAGAGCTGTATAAGGTCTCTAAGCGTCAATAATAATAAAACTAATCCAGAACAGGATCATGTCTCTCGTCAATCTACATACAATAAAATAACACTAGTATTAAGGTATTTACTATGCCCTTGCAAGCATGAACAGACCGGACTCCACAAACAGCACCCGATCACGAGTATGACGCGTATCTCAGCCATCGCCTCCCTCGACCATCTGTTAGGGAAGGTGGCGACCCGATCAACGACGCCACCGTAAGCAAAGCCCTTTAAGCGAGCATGACATATTCAGGCTGCCGGACATTAATAAAATCAAAGATTAAAATTACTCTTCGGCGAGAAACAGCATCATGTTTCATAAAATGCAACGACAGAGATAAGTATTTATACAAGGAAATATGCTAAGTGAAGCATATGTATATTAAAAGTAACAGGATTTAACTATCACTGGCTTAAAAGCATTTTTGTCATTTAAGAAATCGTTGACAGTATAATAGGCCTGGCTTAACAAATAACGTTTAATATGAGACTTAAATTTACTAAGTGGAAAATTAACTATATCGATGGGTATTTTATTATAAAATCGTATACAGTTCCCCACAAACGACGTGCTAACCTTCCGGAGACGACTGGCCTTCACTGCAATCTTGTGTTTACTTCTAGTGTTGTAGTCGTGGATATCACTGTTAAGTTTGAATTCTTGAATATTTTTTCGAACATACATAATGTTTTCAAGAATGTATTGACATGCCACAGTAAGAATATTTGCCTCCTTAAATTTTTCTCTGAGAGATTCTCTGGCCTTAAGTTGGTAAATGGAGCGTACAGCTCGTTTCTGTAGCACGAAAACGGTCTGGATGTCAGCCGCTTTTCCCCACAACAGGATTCCATAGGACATAACACTATGAAAGTAACTGTAATATACCAGCCTGGCCGTCTCAACGTCAGTTAACTGTCTAATACGTCTTACTGCATAGGCCGCAGAACTAAGTTTGCCGGCCAGAGTGGCAATATGCGCATGCCATTGCAGTTTTGAATCTAAGGTGACACCTAAAAACACTGTTCTATCTACAAATTCCATTTCATCCGACTTTAATTTGATCTTAGAGTTGTTTGCCTGCTTGACATTAGGCATAGTGAATTTGATGCACTTTGTTTTCTTGGAATTTAAGAGCAAATTATTTGCTGTAAACCAGTTCACAACAGTACCTAGTGCCTCATTAATACCGTCAAAGTTTTTGTCTTTGCGGCCTACCTTGAAGATAAGCGACGTATCATCTGCGAATAGCACTATATCATGTTTATCTTTTACAAGGTTTGGTAAATCATTAATATAAACTAAAAACAGAAATGGACCCAAAATTGATCCTTGAGGAACTCCAAGAGCAACCGTTGTCCCTGCAGATTGAATCCCGTTGATGACTACCCGTTGAGTTCTCTCTGACAGATACGATGTAACAAGGTTCAGGGCACCGTTTTTTATCCCATAATGGCTTAACTTTCTAATTAAATTCTCGTGATTAACGCAATCGAATGCCTTTGATAGATCACAGAACACTCCAATAGCATCTTGAGCCTCTTCCCAGGCATCAAAAATATATTTAATTAGTACCACACCGGCATCAGTGGTAGAGCGACCTCTAGTGAACCCGAACTGATTGCTATTGAGTAGTTTATTGCGATTAAAATGGGACATCAGCTGACTAAGAATGACTTTCTCAAAAACTTTGCTTAATGCCGGTAGTATTGAGATTGGTCTGAAGTTGGTAGGGTCAGTTTTTGATCCTGATTTAAACAACGGGATGATTTTACTGTGTTTCATCAGGTTAGGAAAAACTCCAGTATCAATACATTTATTGAAAATATCAGCTAAGAAAGGTGCGATTGATTCTACAATGGAATGTAATACTTTTACTGAAATACCCCAAAGATCTTCAGTCTTTTTTAAGTTTAATGATTTAAATGCTTTAATTACAATATGTGGGGTCACGTAAGTGAAGCTAAAGATTTCTTTACATTCTGTTACATTTTCCTTCAATAACGATTCAGCGACATCTGGTGATGAATTCAAAGACTTCGTGGTATCGACGGGTACATTAGTAAAGTACCGCTCAAAATGATCTGCCACTTCGTGGTCAGAACTCACTAGAGTGTCATCGACTCGCAGGCTGAAGTGCGCATCTTTTAACTTACTTTTCCCAGTTTCATTGTTGATAACTTGCCATACAGTTTTAATCTTATCACTGGAGTTCTGGATCTTTTTTGACAAGTAATCGGCTTTAGCAGCGACACACATTAACTTAAAAGATTTTGAATAGTTCTTAACATACTCTAGAAATTCCGGCCTTTTATCAGTAGTTCTTGAATCATACAAGTCATAGAGTCGGCGCCTCTTCTCGTGAATGTCTGGCGTAGCCCAGTCGCTAAATTTAGTTTTGATCTTGCTTTGAATCTTCTTCAAATTAAAACAGACATCGAATTCAGTTTTGATACAATTAAACAATCGAGTACACAAACGGTCAGGGCTTTCCTGAGTAAGTGGAAGATAACATAATCTTTTCATTATATTACGATTGAATAAATCTAAGCTCTTTTCAGAAATAGGTCTGCACATAGTGTGTCGTGGAACTTTGTCAGTTTTCCCGCTGAAGGCGACTTGTTGTCCACAGTGGTCAGAACTTAAGTTGTTTATAATAAATTTACTAATCGCATCCTTGTTACTGAAAATGTTATCTATACATCTCGCGCTGGTTGCTGTAATGCGAGTTGGCTCACAAAACAAGTTCACCAGGTTAAAAGATTTAAAAGTATTCACTAGACTCACACTCATGGGCGATTTCTCAAGTAAGTTAACGTTAAAATCACCGCAAACAATAACGCATTTTGTACTCTTAAAAATACTGCTGAGCACTTCTTCCATCACTGTCTCAAATAGACTGTAATCCGCCGATGGGGGCCTGTATACGCATATAATTATAAATTGGTCTAACTCCACACAAGAAAGTTCTATGTGACGCTCGACGGACATGTCAACAATATCTTTACGCTCTTTACATTTCAAATTATGTTTCACCATAATCAAGGATCCTCCACGCCTACATGACTTTCTAGAGTATGAACTTACTATACTATGATTGCTAAAGTTAAACATAAATTCATGATCTTTAAGCCAGTGCTCCGTTATACATAGAATATGAATATTTGAACATTGTATGAACAAATCAATTTCAAGTTCCTTACTAGTAAATCCCTGTATATTTTGATGAACCATATTAATACTAGTGTTACATCTATCAACGGGTTCGGGGCCGGTGGTAACACGCGTTGTCTTATCGGTCAGTTTAAATTACTCGCCGGCACCGACCCCGTTTCGGAGCCCACGCTACTAAAACGTAACACAGGAACCGCCTTAATATTATCAAACGTCGTGCTAGTCACGACGGGGTCTACAATATTATATGCTAACAATTTAGCACACTCACGTAAGTACCTTTTCGGTAGATATGGACGCTTTTCAGTCAAAACTAAATTCTTAACAAATTTGTTCGTATCGAAATACGAAATCGTACTGCTGTATAGAGACAACCTATACAAAATGGAATTTAAATAATGTAAGTATATATTTTGCTTTGCCGACACAGTATTCGAAAAAGGCAACGCACATATTATGATTTTACCTATACCTCGCTGGTCTATTTCAGCGAGGGTCTCCGATAGTCTAATAATGTCTCGCTCGGTACAGTCTAAAATATCACTGACGAACACTACCAGCGTAGAGTCGCAGTCGAAGTGGTCAGCGGCGATGCACGAGGCCAAACGATCGACGGAGGCTCCCGGGAGACAGTTGTTGGTCACCCTCTGAGTCAAGCGGCTCGCTAGCAGCGCGCCGAGGCCGACACCCACCCGGTCCGAGTACACGACGGTGCGGCGCGGCCGGGCGGGCTCAGCGACAGCGGCGGCGACTCGACCATCAGGAACGGCGGTTCTTCTCGGCTCGGTGGCTGGTCTACACTGACCGGCAGCGGCGGCACCGGCTCGGCTCGGCACGGCGGCGGCGGGGCGGGCGCCCCCCGGCGCGGTGTGGCAGCGCCGGCGGCGGCGCGGTGGAGCACGAGGGAGGCGGGCGCAGGGGCGGCGGGCACGCGGGCGGCCGGCGAGTGATCGCGGCTCGGCCCGGGGCAGCGCCCCGGCACCCGGGGCGACTCGAAGTGTAGTGGGACGCCGCTCCCCGGCTCTAGAACATTATTCATAAAGGCTATGTATTCGTGCAAAGTTTTGCTTGAAAGGTCATGCTTGCTAGTGATATCTTTTAATTTTGACTGCAGCATCATGACCTCATCGGAGCGATTTTTCAGCTCTATTACTGCCCGGTCTAATTGTTGCTGACAGTTAAGAAGCTGGTCGCTCAGGGACACATGGCTGTACTTAGAAAAAACTGCTTTGAATATTTTCTTGTGGCGTTGCAATAAAACTTTAGATTTTTTAATAAATCTGTTCAATTTTAAATATTTTTTTACTTTGTTTGATCCTGTTACTATGACTCTGTGATCAGAATTACTCTCTTCATACACAGAATTGGTTAAATCTATTGTTTCCACTATGGGGGCGCTTACTAAACTATCATGCATCATGTCTACTTCACAAGTACTAAATTCGGCAAAGATACTTATAGATATATTATAGATATCCCACACGCCTATATAGTAACATATAACTTTTTTTTTACAATCCCTGGCATGTATGGAGAGCCTAATTTTACCTCAGATTCGTATTAAGAATTCTCTCGGACGCTCAGATATCGATTTTGAACGAAATCGGGACGAAAAATAATAAAATCAATATGGCCGCCACTTTCACAAATTTTACCTCGTATTCGTATTAAAAGACCTCTCGGACGCTCAGATATCGATTTTGAAAGAAATCGGGTTGGAAATGAAGAAAATCAATATGGCTGCCACTTTTTCCAAATTTTACCTCGGATTCGTATTAGGGGACCTGTCGGACGCTCGGATATCGATTTTGAACGAAATCGAGTTGAAAATGAAGAATATCAATATGGCTGCCACTTTTTCCAAATTTTACCTCGGATTCGTATTAAGAATTCTCTCGGACGCTCAGATATCGATTTTGAACAAAATCGGGACGGAAGAGATATAAATGAATATGACCGCCACTTTTTCTAAATTTTACCTCGGATTCGTATTACGAGACCTCTCGGACGCTCAGATATCGATTATGAACGAAATTGGGAAGGAAATGAAGAAAAGCAATATGGCCGCCACTATTTCCAAATTTTACCTCGGAGTCGTATTAGGGGACCTCTCGGTCGCTCAGATATCGATTTTTAACGAAATCGGGAAAGGAAAGAAGTAAATAGATATGGCCGCCACTTTTTCCAAATTTTACCTCGGAGTCGTATTAGTACCTCTCGGACTCTCAGACATCGATTTTGAACGAAATCGGGTCGGAAATGAATAAAAGCAATATGGCCACCACTTTTTCCAAATTTTACCTCAAATTCGTATTAGGAGACCTCTCGGACGCTCAGATATCGATTTTGAACGAAATCGGGACGGAAATGAAGAAAATCAATATGGCCGTTACTTTATTCAAAGTTTAGGTACCTCGGATTCCTATTAAGAGTCCTCTCGGACGCTCAAATATCGATTATTGTCGAAGTCATATCGGACGGCACTGATTAATAAAACCACTTACAATACATTGAATCAAAAAAGGTCTTATCTTCATAGGGAACTCACGACACTACATGCACCTTTAGGCCTTATAAGGAACCTACATGTTAAATTTGGTATCTCTCGAACCAGTAGTTTGGGCTGTGCGTTGATATGTCACTCACTTAGTCAGTCAGTTTCTTTTTGCAATTTGGCACTAACTTTTAAAAGTTTTCATGTCCTCAATATTAAATTTCAAAATCAATGCCATTTTCGAAATTAACGACCCAAAAAACCATAAAAATGATACCCATATTAATACTTAGACATTCCAACCCTCCGGACCCCAACAGAGGGAGGGGATGGTATTTCACGTCCTCCACGTGGGATTTTAAAATCATTGTTGTTTTCGTAATCAGCAACCCGATAAACCATTGAAACAACACCCATATCGATTTTCAGAATTTGTCACCACATTTTCCCCTTTTAGGGGTTGATTTAACAAAAAACCTGAAACATATGTTTACTCATTTATCGTTAGAAATACTCGTGTGAAGTTTCGAATAAAATAATCCGACTAATCTTGATTTCCCATACAAACTTCGGACCCCCACTTCACTCCCTTAGGGGTTGAATTTTGAAAAATCCTTTCTTAGTGCACCCCTAGACCTTATAAGGAACCTACATGCCAAATTTGGAATTTCTAGGAGCAGCGGTTTGGGCTGTGCGTTGATATGTCTGTCAGTCAGTTTCTTCTTTTATATATTTAGATAGATAGATAGATAGATTACTTCCAATGTCATCTGCCAATTCTCGTCAAAACTGAAACATTATTATATTCATTACTAGCATTTGCCCGCGGCTTCGCCCGCGTACTAAGCATAATTTTTAACCGTCTACTAAAAAGAGGTTTATATGTATGTCCACGAATATCTCGCGTTTGGCTGAACCGATTTAGATGCGGTCTCCAGAAAAGTAGTTGTTACATTCTGGGGGTTTCGGTATACGAAGTTTGATGATTGTGATTCATTAACAGATGAACAGATGAAAAGTCAGTATACATTCTGAGAACCGGCAAACTGTTCAATTTCATTTGATTTTGGCAAAAATAAGGATCGAAAACTATTATCATACTTTTTGCGAGAGGCCGAAAGGGAAAGGGCCGATGAGATAAAAGCATGTCTTAAATGGCCCTTAGTAAAAGTATCTGTAAACTACAGTAACATCAACAGGTCTGATAATGACCAAGCAGCGCGCAGCGATAATAAACTCTGGTCCTTTGAAGTACAGAAATACGGCTAATTTAATATCACGTGTAACCTTATTTTTCCTAAAATTAAATTTATTAGAAAGGTTTAGCCAGTTCCCATTGGAGCATCCAAAAAGAAAATTTGGCCTCACTTCCATTCGCACTCCTTACTGTCAGTCCGTCTGTTACAACCGAGTTGCTTTTACTGGATCGATAGAATTGCAATTTGGCAAAAACTATCAAGAATTTAGAGCGTTCGTGGCCCAGCGGCACCCGCCTGCCGCGTGCGGTATGCGAGGTTAAGCAATGTGGACCCAGGTCAGTTCTTGGATGGGTGACCGCTTTGAGTGGTTACTAACTGAGCGCTCTCGTGCTTTGGAAAGCACGCTAAGCCGTTGATCCCGGCTGCTGTCTACGACAACAATCGTTAAACTAAGTTAGAGGCCTTCGGGCAGCTTGCGAACTTCTAACAGTCAAGTTGCCCACTCACTTGACAAAGGGGGGTCGAAGTTGCACCACGTCCGTAGGGAGTACCCACCGTAACCCTACACGTGACCCCTGGGTGGTGCTAAAAGTGCAACAAAAACTGGCAACCGTACTTGTCTTCTCGAAGATCTCACGGTTCGTAAATAAATGCCATACGATTTAAAAAAATCTTAAGGTTGATTTAAATGAAAAAAAAATATCGAAACCTCTATGTCGTTTTTAAAAGCAAATCCATAGATACCGCACACGCCTATACAGTAACATTAAACTTTTTTGCATGCAGGTATGTAATGAGTGCCAAATTTTACCTCAGATTCGTATTAAGAGACCTCTCGGACGCTCAGCTATCGATTTTGAACGAAATCGAGACGAAAAAAAAGAAAATGAATATGGCCGCCACTATCACAAATTTTACCTCGGATTCGTATTCAGAGACCTCTCGGACACTCAGAAGATATCGATTTTGAACGAAATCGGGACGAAAATAAAGATAATCAATAGGGCCGCCACTTTTTCCAAATTTTACCTCAAATTCGTATTAGGAGACCTCTCGGACGCTCAGATATCGATTTTGAACGAAATCGGGACGGAAATGAAGAAAATCAATATGGCCGTTACTTTATTCAAAGTTTAGGTACCTCGGATTCCTATTAAGAGTCCTCTCGGACGCTCAAATATCGATTTATGTCGAAATCGTATCGGACGGCACTGATTAATAAAACCACTTACAATACATTGACTCAAAAAAGGTCGTATCTTCATAGGAAACTCACGGAACTTCATGCACCTTTAGACTTTATAAGGAACTTACATGCCAAATTTGGTATCTCTCGAACCAGCACTTTGGGCTGTGCGTTGATATGTTACTCACTTAGTCAGTCAGTTTCTTCTTGCAATTTGCCACCTACTTTTAAAAGTTTTCATGTCCGCAATATTAAATTTCAAAATCAATGCCATTTTCGAAATTAACGACCCAAAAAATCATAAAAATGATACCCATATTAATATTTAGACATTCCAACACCCTCGGACCCCAACAGAGGGGATGGTATTTCACGTCCTCCACGTGGGATATTAAAATCATTGTTGTTTTCGTAATCAGCGACCCGATAAACCATAGTAACAACACCCATATCGATTTTCAGAATTTGTCACCAGATATCCCCCTTTAAGGGGTTGATTTCTCAAAAAACCTGTAACACATATTTACTCATTTATCATTAGAAATACTCCTGCGAAGTTTTAAATACTTCGGCCCCCATTTCACCCCCTTAGGGGTTGAATTTTGAAAAATCCTTTCTTAATGCACCTCAATACCTTATATGAAACCTACATACTAAATTTTGAATCTCTAGAACCAGCGGTTTGGGTTGTGCGTTGATATGTCAGTCACTCAGTCAGTCAGTTATTTCTTGAAATTTGGCACAAACTTTCAAAAGTTTTCATGTCCACAATATTAAATTTCAATATCGATGCCATTTCCGTAATTACCGTCCCAAAAAATCATAAAAACGACACCCATATTAATATTTAGACATTTCATCCCCCTCGCATCCCAACAGGGGGATAGTATTTCACGCCCTTCACGTGTGATTTTAAAATCATTGTTGTTTTCGTAATTAGCGACTCGATAAACCATAGAAATGATACCTATGTCGATTTTCAGAATTTTTCACCACATGTCCTATTTTAGGGGTTGATTTCTCAAAAAATCTGAAACGGGTATTTATTCATTTGTCGTTATAAATACTCATGTGAAGTTTCGAATAAATAGTCCAACTAATCTTGTTTCCCCATACAAACTTCGGATCCCCAATTTACCCTCTTAGGGGTTGAATTTTGAAAAATTCCTTTCTTAATGCACATTAAGACCTTATATGGAACCTACATGCCAAATTTGGAATCCCTAGAACCAGCAGTTTGGGCTGTGCGTTGATATGTCACTCACGCAGTCAGTCAATTTCTTCTTGCAGTTTGGCACAAACTTTCGAAAGTTTTCATGTCCACAATATTAAATTTCAAAACCGATGCAATTTTCGTAATTAACGTCCCAAAAAATCATAAAAACGACACCCATATTAATATTTAGACATTTCATCCCCCTCGCACCCCAACAGGGGGGATGGTATTTCACGTCCTCACGTGAGATTTTAAAATCATTGTTGATTTCGTTATCAGCGACCCGATAAACCATAAAAACAATACCCATGTCGATTTTCAGAATTTGTCACCACCTTTCCCCCTTTTAGGGGTTGATTTCTCAAAAAACCTGAAACACGTATTCACTCATTTATCGTTAGAAATACTCCTGTGAAGTTTCGAATAAAATAGTCCAACTAATCTTGTTTCCCCATACAAACTTCGGACCCCCATTTCACCCCCTTAAGGGTTGAATTTTGAAAAATTATTTCTTAGTGCACCGCTAGACCTTATAAGGAACCTACGTGCCAAATTTGGAATCTCTAGGACCAGCGGTTTGGGCTGTGCGTTGATATGTCAGTCAATCAGTCAGTCAGTTTCTTCTTTTATATATTTAGAAGCAGATAGTGCGGTAATCTGAAAGCCGTACATTTCAACGGGAATGCTGTTTGGGCGGTGTCAAACGCACGACGCACTGCTTTACCCAGTTAGGTGAACATAATTCATGATTGATAGATGCGTGGTGTTCCGAATGTTCCTCGAATTGCGTTTTGTCTATGTGCACAATTGTAAATCGCGTTTTGAGTTTCATAATAGTGTAAATCTTGATGGTGACGGCCAGGGAGAACGAAAATCGGCCAACGACATTAATTTCTAATTCCACGACGCGAGACGCAGGCTGTCAGGAGAGTATTACAATGTTTATAAGAAACTTTTATCTATACAGGCTCAAGGATATAACAAATACTGTGTCAATGATTTTTCAGGTGGTATAAGTTTAACTTCTGTATATGTGTGTGATTGTCAGTGCCATCGTAGGTCCCTAATCTAGTTTCTAAAGATGGTTAAGCTATGTTTGTATGTCGGAGTTTTTTATTTATTAGGTTATTGATATGAAATGAAATAATTTATTCTGCAAGTGGGCCCCTTGGGCGCTTTTGAATGTCGTACAACGGTACACAATATAATTATAAATAGTTAAAATCTGCTTTCATTTTACGAGAGATATAAAGGGTTTCCAGGTATGACAAAGGTAAGTCATAAATAACGAAATTAAAACCAATATTCAACAAATTATGATACCAACATAGTGAAAATGTAAAAGGTCTCCTAATGAGAAAAATAATTATTAGTTGTTGACACCTTGTACGAGTATGTTAGATAAACACTTCTAGGCAACGTTATATTATATGTGTTTGTGCGAGTACCGCCCCGCTTCGCTTGTCTATTTTATAAGCATGGCCTAACATATTAATGTGACAGTCAAGACAATATCGATGCAATTAGAAGTTGTCATTATTGATTTATCGACAAAAAATGACTTAAAATTATTCACTGTACGAATATTTTTCGCATCGTACCTACATCGTCAATACAGCGAGGTTTTCCTAGCCGCAAGTATAATAGCTGACCTTGCGTAATTCCATTTGGCGTAATTGACAGCAGGAGATAATGGTATTTGCTTCTAATCTGTTATTCCCAATTCGAATCAAAAAGTGACATGAAAGGGGAGATATACCCTGTGGTCTGCCGTGGACGTTAGGTACACAAGTATTGTTGTCATATTCAAATCGGTTCAAACTGCTAAGAATAACATAAATTGTTACGGTACTCTTAATATATTTGTTTTGGGCACCCTGCCCAGTGGCAGCGACCTGGGGGACATAGGTTCTTTTAACCTAGGTTTAAATAATCTAAGTTAGTTTAGTTTAGTTAGTAAGTTTTGTTTATGTTTTTTTTTTTATTATCATATGTTGCTTAAATAAAATTTATCACTTTGTTTTTTGTAACAATGAGGCTATCGAGTAATGATGAAATATATTATATGTAGATTCACGTTTCATTGCCATAGAAGCCTGACTCTAAAACGTACTTTTTCCATGCATGAAGGTTAAATGCTCGGTACTTACGATTAGGTTATTTTTGTAAATACATAATTTTAGCCTTTAGTGGCTCCTGTCTTAAATTATTACTATGACTGTTTTTATAATAATAATGGCTACAAACTGAGACCTGTGAGAAATTTAAGAAAAATCCTAATTTCACGAAATATGTTCTCAGTGTAAATATACCATCTCTGTATTTTTTCCTGGTCATTGAATAAATTCAGCAACTTTTCAGACCAATGACTTAGAAACGAATTCGAAGAAATGCTTTATTAAGGAAATATATTATTTCCACAGATACACTGGCCGAAAGATACTTTCTGAAATTCTTGGTAGTTTAGTATATTATATCAGTATTCATGAAAATGATATTGAGCACAGTTTTTTTTTTTTAAATTAATAATCAAAATTCAATATACATGTTCATTACAACAAGTATTTCTTATTGGTTAGGGTCAAATTTATTAGGTTACTTCCGCATTTGTCGGTGCGGTATCAGTAAGCTGTCAGTGTAAACTATCAGTCAGCACGGATTGTTTACTGCGACCCTACATTTTATTGTATTGCTTGTACTGATTGGAGCGGCGCGGGGTGCGCGAACACGGTCGGAATCACTATTCTGACTCAATAATTAGTACAATAGTAGTAGCCTATGTGACATTATCTTTTTTCTTTAAATATTACAATATATTATTATTATTTTACTCGAAACTTCAACTCATTATCATAATTTCGAAGCTAAAAACTTTGATAAGTACTTATTGTGTGTATCTTCCAATTCCAAATTAAAGGGAAAAAATTGAAAAATTTAATGCTCCGAGCAGGTTTCGAACCTGCGACATCTGGCATACGCGGCCAATCGCTCTAGCCTCTGAGCTATCGGAACAACCAAGCTTGTCCACGAAATCCTTCACTAGTTCCCTCTTACAACGCCTTAGGGAGGCGTACAGCGACATCTACCGTAGAAGACTTAGGCTTCTATTAACGGCACCAACGTCTCAAATTAAATTGAGAAACCGTCAGTAACGATGCGCCATCCCATACTAAATTAATTTTTGTACTAAAGCAGTAACGCTGCTAACGAAAATTTCAAATTAAAGGGAAAAATTGAAAAATTTAATGCGCCGAGCAGGATTCGGACCTGCGACATCTAAGAACTCTAATCTAATGGTAAGAGGGAACTAGTGAGAGATTTCGTGGAAGCTTGGTTGTTCCAATAGCTAAGAGGCTAGAGCGATTGGCCGCGTATGCCAGAAGTCGTTGGTTCGAATTCTGCTCGGAGCATTAAATTTTTCAATTTTCCTCTTTAATTTGAAATTTTCGTTAGCAGCGTTACTGCTTTAGTACAAAAATTATCTTCCAATTCTTTATCACGTCTTGTCATTCCTGATCATGTCTTCTGAAATAATCCTGAATCATCCTGTATTAATTACCACTGAGAAAATGTAAAACTGACTGTACACTCACAAGTATAGTGATGGATCTGGATGATATTGGACCTCTCAAATTATATAATATTACTTACGGCTTGGATAGGACCACATCTCCAATAGCGGATTTGTCTTTAAACTGACTGTTGGGACAACGGAGAAGCACAATAGTGTAATTTTATTACACCAAAATATAAATCGCTTCACTGGCAAAATACTAGATTTAGAATTATTTACAGATGTGCTTAATGTAGATGTAGTCTGCTTAACAGAAACTTGGTTAAAGAATCATATGATGAAATTTAATGTAAATAATTACGTATTGGCCAGCGCATTCAACAGAACTACCGCAGAGGGTGGTGGCTCTATTATTTTAGTGAAAAATGGGTTAACTTTTAAAGAACGTAAAGACCTCTCAGGTTGTTCTGTTGAACGTGTTTGTGAGATTGCTTGTGCAGAGACGGATCAGTATCTGATATTTTGCATTTATAAACCACCATCGGGTGACTTATTATCTTTTATAGAAATTATGGAGGATGTACTTAGTAAAGCAATAAGTGGTAAAAAACCTGTAGTGGTCTGTGGCGACTTTAATATCGATATTTTATCACAATCAGTCGAAAAAGATAAGTACATCACTGTTTTTAAATCGGTAAATTTTGACTACTTATTTGAAGTACCTACCAGAGTTACTCCGACCTCTGCCACTTGCATAGATAATATTTGGTTAAACTGTCCTCATCTAGACAGAAGCATAGTGAATGTAGTCCGGTCGGATCATAAAGCTCAGATGGTCAGGCTACCTTGCGAAGTAAAACCTCCAGATCGCGTTATAGAAATAAGACCCCTGAGTAAAAGTAGACTAGAACTACTAAACTCAAATCTACTAGTCGCCATGCCGAACACCCAGGTAGAATCAAACGATCCGAATGATCAATTCAAAATGCTTCTGAATATAGTGTGTTACGAATTTAATAGGACTTGTAGTAAAAAGCGTATTAAAATAAACAATCAAATGAGATTTAATGATTGGGCAACTATCGGAATTCGAAAGAGTAGAGATAACTTATACCAACTTTATGAAAGGAGATCTTGCACCACTGACAAACGCTTCCATTAGTATGTTAGGGATTATCCCAAATTATTCAAAACAGTGTGCACAAAGGCAAAAGCAATGCACTTGAATAATAAAATTAAGTCCTCAGATAACAAAGCCAAGACTGTCTGGAAAATAATAAACACAGAGACTGGGCAGAGAAATAATAAAGAGTCCACAATTTCTTTGAAAATAGAGGATAATTTAATTACTAATGCACTAAAAGGAGGCGATGAATTTAATAATTTCTTTTCCAAAATTCCCATAGTCACGACTCAAAGTTGGGCATCATCTACCACAATAGCAGACTCCCTTCTGAATGAGAACGTAAAATTAGAGTCACTAAATATTTTCAAATTTCATCATGTTCCTCCTCTAGATGTACTAAATGTTAAAAATAAAGAGCACTGAGGACTTATGGGGCGTGTCAGTCACGGTACTGGAATCTATTCTCGAGGTCGTTGCACCCACTCTAGCACTCATTTTTAATAGTTGTGTGACAATTTTCGTCATTAATGTCAAATTTGACAATGGCATTTTTCCAGACTTAATGAAGTGTAATAAAGTAGTTACTATTTTCAAATCAGGTCATAGAGATAATCCTTCTGATTATCGTCCAGTTTCTATCCTACCAGCGTTTAGCAAAATATTCGAAAAAATAATGCTTACGCAATTGGTTTCTCATTTTATTTCACACAATATTTTGCACACACAGCAGTTCGGTTTCACGAAAGGTAGATCAACTACTGATGCAGGTGCAAGTTTAATAAAATTTATTTTGCAGTCTTGGGAAGAGTCATATGACGCCATTGGAGTGTTCTGTGACCTTTCCAAGGCTTTTGATTGTGTAGATCATGGAACTTTAATTTGTAAGCTTAATTTCTATGGTATCAGAGGACATGCATTGGATCTTACTCGTATGAAATCATATTTAACACAGAGAAATCAAAAGGTAGCACAGAGAAATAAATAAAGCCCTTTCGTCAGAGACAGTGGTAGAGATGGGAGTACCTCAGGGGTCTATTCTAGGCCCTTTCCTGTTCCTTGTTTATGTAAATGATCTACCATATATGGTAAGCCGAAGATCAGGCATTGTAATGTTCGCAGACGACACCTCATTACTGTTCAAGGTAAATAGGAAAGATACTGAACTCATTGAACCAAATAATACCCTGTCCATGATATCTGACTGGTTTGCTGCCAATAACTTAGTGTTAAATCCGAAAAAAACCTAAATGTATGAAATTCTCTCTAGCGAACTCATCAAATAGAAACTTAGATACAAATATTAAACTTAATGGCCAAACATTAGAATTTGTTACGTCAACTGTATTCTTAGGTATTACATTGGACTCAAAATTGCAGTGGGGTTCCCATATAACAGCGATAGGAAGTAGGTTGAGCTCTGCTGCATTTGCAGTCAGGAGAATAAGGCAGCTTACCAATGTGGCAACGGCACGGTTAGTTTACTTTGCTTATTTTAATAGTATAATTACTTATGGTCTTATCTTGTGGGGATCAGCTGCAGATATTGAAACTGTTTTTATTTTGCAAAAAAGGACTATCCGGGCAATTTATAACTTGGGGTCGCGTGACTCATTAAGAGAAATTTCAAAGAAATAGATATTCTAACCCTGCCGTCCCTATACGTATTTAAAATAATAATATATGTTAGGAAGAATTTGTGCAATTTCCCAACGAACGCTGATAAACCAATAGCCACCAGAAACACTGGGAAACTGAAAATAACCTTCTATAGACTAGTAAAGGCGAAAAAGTCGTTCTTGGGAAATTGTATTAAATTCTACAATAAAATTCCAAAACACATTACTGAACTTAGCAATTCTAAATTCA
Organism: Notocelia uddmanniana; assembly: GCA_905163555.1. Classification (NCBI taxonomy): domain Eukaryota; kingdom Metazoa; phylum Arthropoda; class Insecta; order Lepidoptera; family Tortricidae; genus Notocelia; species Notocelia uddmanniana. The sequence continues at coordinate 11,332,862 of LR991059.1, read as the reverse complement.
AATCTGTAGTAAAACAAACACTTATTTCAAAAGTATATTATAAGTTAAACGATTACATCATGGACAGGGATGTTTGGCAGTGATAGTGTCCTGCACGGCTAATCTATCGCGAAAATAGGTTTTCTACTGTAGCTTGTTATTTTTGTAGTAACTGAGACTGTAATTTTATATTTAACTATACAATGTACATTGTTTTGAAAAAATGACACCTCGCCGAGTTTCTTACGCCGGTTCTTCTCGTGGCAGAGGTATATTTTTCCGAACCGGTGGTAGTTTATTGACGTTCATAGGTGCATGTAATATGCCTAATTTGAAGAATAAACTACTTTTACTTTTTACTTTTGCAATACTTTGTGAATAGTTTAAATTATCTTTGTAAAAAGGTAATTTTCGAGACGATTTATTTGGGGTTTTTACTTTGTAGTTTTCTGTTTTGGAGCTGTGTTTACAATTCATGTTATCTAGCGAAGAAGCTATAATTCACACAGTTACATACGTGTAACAGACACGTTTTATAAATGCTAGAAAGAAAATCGCTTCAGGTATTTTCAATCTCAATTCAACGAAGCTTCGAGCAGTCGTCAACGGTATTGGCACAATAAGACTTTCATACCAGGAATTGGAATTGCTGCTGTCTTGTCGCGTCTCAAGATAAATCGAAGCTTGTCGAGGAGAATTTATAGCAATTTCCGATTTAAAGTATGTATTGAAATTCAGATTTAAGAGGTAGTGTTCCGTTTTATCAGGTTAGCTTCTGAATAATTAGTACAGTATTGTTGGAATACGATACACGTATAAATGTGGTTACGTTCATTTCTTGGTACAGGTGCATTAATATCTGCCAAAACAAAGGCGGTAAAAATCTCTGACACACCGACCCTAAAAATCAAATATTAGATAGATATTTACATACATTACTCATGGTATTAAGATTAAATAAATTATACATATTTATGCGCGCTTAATAATCCTGGTGCCTACAACATTACTAGGACCCGGATGGTCGGTGCCGTTGGTGGCAATTTAAACATAGAGTGGAGTCGTAGTTACAAAGTTCCCTCTTTTGATTGTATGAATAAATCATATTTTTCTAGAGTAAAATATTTATTTCATATATGCAAGGGAAGGAAGAAAGAAAAGATAAACAAATGTAAAAAATAACAATTCTATATTAAACCAATCTAATCAGAATAAGATTTCAAACTATAACATAAGACTATAAATGGTAAATCAGAAAAATAGCACACAACGGTTCAACTAAATATCACTATAAATTGAATTAATTACAATAACTTGTTAAGCCAAAATAGTCAATAGAGCAAAATAATTACCACAATTTGGGCTACAAAATAGAAGGACACAGCACATTAATAAGTTAAAACATAATACCTAAACAGCCATAAAGTAATTTACAATAATTCAGAATATAAATAAATTGTACATGATTTACCTGACAGTTCAGAGCACTAGTCGTACCGTGTCCAAGGCTGGACAACTTCTGATCTGTCGACAGGTGCTGAAACGCCTTTTATACCTGTTAGAATGACGTCATGGAAGAAATCAGGTGGCGTGATGCAACATTGGCGATCAACAAGTTTTCTACCCTCTTTTGTTATTTTTTTACTTGATATCTACCTTCATTCTCCCACATATACTATTGCAAAAAGGCAGACTTAACGACATGAAGCGTTCTTTATCGGTCAATCAAGGGCTAAACAAATGCATTTTGATTGTAATTAATGTGACATGATATTACGCAAGATTTTATTTAAGCAATTATTTTAGAACAATAATTTCAAGCAGTATACCTAACATACTTAAAGTTATGAACATTTACTTGAGAGAGTTTGTAAATGGGACTAAGGGATGATTCACAGTAGACCGTTCCGTGTCCGGGCTGGCCCGTTTTCTATGACAGCAAACTCAACGGCCGTCGTATTTCTCTAGAAGAAAACGACACGGAACGGCCTACTGTCAATCATCCTTAAGTAAGTTGGGTTAAGAACCTATCTTCGCAGTAATTTTTCGATAAGGTATATTCTTAGTTTTAATTTTGCTATTTTAAATTGTAAGTTCATAATAAACAGTAAAGATACCTGTTTGTTGAAAAATTGACACAAATGCTTGCTTATTGCCGTACATTATAAGATAGTTTTAGATAAATTAACTATTTATAAGTAGTCTTATAAGTGAAATTTTCTGTAATTTCTTAAGACAATAAAGTTTCTTTAAACCGATCTTTTTATTCTACGCAAAGGGAGTATGACAAAATATAAACAAATGAATCTTTGAATACTTCTTCTTATCCATTCCATTAAAAAAACTAAACAGCCACTCCATTCCTCTCTATGTTCAAAATGACATGAACGGTCCGGTCCTTAACCATCACACTTAAAACAAGATGTAAAGATAACAAATATTTGAGCCAACATGCCAACAACAATAAATGAAGAATTTGATGCGTTGTCTTAGTTTTAAAGCAAAATTTAATTATGATAATAATTCATTTATTTCGGATAACATTGATCCACACACAATACGAAATAATAATTAATGAAGTAAGTAATAATGTGTTAGTACAATTATCTTAAATATTAACCATTGAGCATGTTGTCCGTTTTCCTCAACCTCAATTAAGTATTTAAAAAAAATGGTAAAACGAAAATTTTTTTTATTTTATACTAATCTAGACTAATTCCAGAATCTTACAAATCCAGTTATTTGGATACAGATATTTATAAAAATATAATAAAAAAATTCTAAAAAAATAACTTTGGGCCCAATTTTTTTTTGTGCTTGACCATGGAGCTGATGACCTCACCTATCCCCAATATACGTATGTCCATCCATCTGCCGAACACCCTGTGTATTTATTTATTTGTTTGTAATTGAAATCTCGAAAACCGCTCTAATTTTCTATCTATTTTAATGAAATTTTCAATATATGGGTTTTCAGGAACGAAAAAAATATCTAGCTTGGTCTTATCTTCAGGAAAACTCTTATTCCCTGGGAAAACCCGAGCGTAGTCGGCCGCCCAGGTACAATGATTAAATACCGCTTAAAAAGTACCTAATGGATGCTCTATAAAAGGTAAATTTGCCTTTTGCAGACTATTCATAAGTTACCACTTATCTTAGTTAGTAACTCTTATTTTAGCCCATAAGTATTATCTTGATACTGAAACCCGACTCCACAGTCAAACTAAAAAAATAGTTTTGTGGATATGTAATGTTATTTCTGTTTGTAATTTCTATTAATAAATAAATAAATAAAGGCTTCTGCCATTCCTTCATTTTTTTTAATTACATTTCAACTCTAGGGAAATGACAAGCCTCACTTTTAACAATGATATATTGATGAATGTACAATTTCAGCATAAATTTACAATATGCAATATTACAACCATTTTGTTAATTATATTTATAAAAATAACTATATATATTACTATATACAGAGTTTCTAATTTAAATAAAACAACACAAAAATAAATGATTACTAGAAATAAGTTAAACTACTTATAACTACCGACTTATAGATAAAAAATGGGCTCAAGCTCGGAACCCGGCGGTAGGCTGCCGAGAAGGCTGGCGGCATTGCCTCGCTGAACTGCAATGCCGATGCGCTGAGCGAGGTACAAACCTGCCCTCTGGTCACCCGTCGCGTCAATAAGACGCTTTGACAGCTCCTTGTATATGGAGTGTGCTCCGGGTCCCCATGGCCCCAGTGTTAACCCGTTTCAAATGAATTTATGCGCAGAAACAATGGTAAGAGCTGATAATCAATAAACAGTCAATTGAGCAACAAAGAACACCCACTCCATTCGCGAGCTCCGCAAATAATGGGATCATAAAGCAAGCTCCAAATTACCAGAAGTAAAAGAAACATTACGCTGAAAATATCTTTCGGTACAAAATGAAAACCGACGTAACAAACGTTGCAATAATAAACAGGCTTACGCATGTTCATGTGGAGTGGAGACAGGCCTTTTATTTCAGAGGCTGAATCAAGAGGGAACACAAACATGCGGCGGTAAGCGAAGGAACTGCTGACAGATATATTTACTGCTAAACGCTGCGTCCCTTTCTGGGACAAGCCGACTAAACAAAGCAAACGTTGATACGCTATATCCTCTAAGAAATATCTGCAAATCTCTGACGCACCCGTCTCAGCCGCTTGGGAAATAAAGATTACTATACAAATAACTCTCCGGAGCTCTCCGCGATGTTTTTTAAGATATATGAAAACCTGTACCATTACTCTTTATAAATACAAGGCGTTACTCTTCTACACTCATGTTTTAGCTTTAGACAGATTTATGTTGTTAGTTAGGTATTATGTTCGAGACATAAATAGTGGGAATGTAATTGGGTTGTTTGCGAGACTCAAGCGTTTATTAGCAAAACTACAGAGTGTTGGTGCTAGTTGCCGGATAATCCAATAATAACGGCGGTTTATACAGGTGGGTACTTAGGATTTACATCTCATTTCACGAGGGTACAAAACACACAAAATACTGTCGTTATGAAAGTTTGTGGTGCGAGATCGAAATTGTTAGAAGTTTATAGCAGCTGTTCTGATTCAACGGTCGTCTATTCACGGGCAGTTAACTCTGGGGCACAAACACCGACAAACACCGACGGCCGATAGGCTGGGCTTATCGTCCGAAGTTAGAGGAATCCGTTTATTGGCTATTGAAGGTAAATTTATCGAGTTAATAGAAAAAGTACGGATGAGGAAACATTGATTGTGTTCAAGAAACGTTAACTTCAAAAACCTTTAAAGCATGTAGGTAAGGTGTTCTGTGATATCGACTAGTTTCTGTTATTAAAATATTCCGACTAATAGATACCTAAAAAAAGAGAAGCGATACGCTCAAAATTTTACAAAATCTTCTGTGTTTAACAAAACGTTGATAACAATAAAACATCAATATTAATTTTTTGGACCGGATGTTCAATATTCGTGCTCGTTTTGTTTACAAGTTTCATTTATATCTTGGTTTTCGTTCAAAGGAACAGGCGTAGCGTCATTCATCACATTGCACGTGCACCATATTTTTCATGGAAGTAGACTCACAAAGTCAATGGGAGCGCAAAATTACAAAGCGTCCTTCTTACGAAGCCAAAGCGTCCTAAATAAGACCCAGTATTTCACGCCCGGGCTTCAAATGAGTTGAGATAAGTACCATCCAATTAGAATAATAAGGCCTACTTAAATGTATGCCCCGACCGCGTGAAGTGATAAATAGCCGCCTATAAATTACAAAGACAACACTTAGTAGCAAAGATAACATGAAAATACTTGAGATTGGTATGTTACGGTAACGAAACAAAAATATCTTGTTCCTTTTTAATACCTACGTATTATTTTGAACAATAATAAAGTTGTTAGTTACAAAAAGTCTACTAAGAAATAAAAATGATACAGAAAAACAGCATGAAATAAAAGGAGACAGCGATCTTTTAGCGTTTTCTTTGAAGCTATATTTAGGTATCAGGAAATTCCCTTTACTTAGGTAACTATGCCTAAAAGCTAATTTTCACAAACACTTTCACTTTCCAAAGATTTTCTTAGCAAGATAAAACACACTTTGGCATATTGTACTGCCTTAAAATAACATTGAACGTGCTATACAAATTGGAGATGCCCACAAAATGTATACGTACCTAATCAAAAATAATTCGATCTCAGGTTTTGACGCAAGTTGGTAAATAAAGAGCCGCGATTCTATTCGTCTATTGACAGAAGGTCGTCAGCATATCGCTTTTGTTTCATGTCTGTCTTTGACATTCTTATTTTGAAAGACATTAACTAGGGATATTGTTTTGACTTGCCGGGGACGTCACACTTTGCCATTACGAATCAGCCCCAGAACGTATGATTGCGTTAGAAAACATCACCATACATACTACTCACACAAGTGCTCTGTAGTTACTTCATGTTGTGCATAATACAATATAATGACACTCCGAGGAAATTCAGTAGCGTAGGTGACAGAAGCCTACGTCATCCAGTGATGACACACAAGTCTATCGATGGTTCTCCGGGCGTAAATATGAGTTGCTGTATTGATAGTGTTGTATTATGATACTCCCGCGACTCTCATATATACCTGTGAGTATTATTACGTCAACTCATGTTGTCTATAACAGCAGTCGTTAAGCCAAGTTAGAGACCTCCGCGCGGCTTGAGAACTTCTAACAGTCAAGTTGCCCACTCACTTGACAAGCCTTATCCCAATAAGGTCTAGTGTCCCCCTCAGGTTGGAAGGTCAGATGGCAGTCGCTTCCTTAAAAACTAGTTCCTACGCCAATTCTTGGGATTAGGTATCTACCTCACCCCAGGCATCCTTCAGGATGCAACTGTACTGGGAATAACGCTAGGAGGATGATGATGTGTAACTAGACCAATTTTGTTTGCTTAGAGGAACAAGTGACAATTTTAATGCGTTAACAATATATTTTGCATGCTTACGGCAGAAAATTATTACGTATTTTGTTACTATATAAAGTGGCAATTTTACAGTGACGTAGGCTTGTGTCACAATCTGGAGTAGCAGAACTTGTTTCCTTAGACTATAGTGTTGTGTTCCTGATACTCATCACCAGTTCGGCAGAGCGTCCGAGGATGCGATGTGTTGAGATTGGAGGACCTGCTATTTATGCTGTGAATACAACGAATGCTCATATCAAAAAAGGGTTGGCAGCACGCTTGTTGTTGTTTTGCAGTCACAAGTGTCCATAGGCTAATTGCGTGTCTACTTACCATCAGGCAGGCCCTATGCCTGTTTGCTACCGTTTTTGTATACAAAAACAGAAAATATGTAAAAGAATTGGACAACCACAATTGCCTTTGGCTGAGAGACAAATGTCATATTTTATTATTAATAGATATATAAAATTAATAAGTTATTGCATAATATATACCAGCGATTAGATTCGACTATTGACATACAATCTCAAGCAAGAACTATGAAAGAATCAATCCATCCCAATGTATATTTCAGTTAAGTATCCGATCTGAAGTGGAGACATGTTAAGGCTCCGCACGTATGAAATATAGATCAGTAAATTCATAAATGACACATTCCAAGGGCCGAGACCAAACTTCCCCCAACTTATAAGGTTACAATAAAAATGTCACATAAAAGGCCAAATGTTGCAATTTATCGTACAATAAAGTTGTGAACCTCCAAAAGTTAGAGAGCGTCTGTTAGATAGAATATTATCTCTTGCAGAATGAATTGATTATGAATTTATCAATCGATGTCATTTTCAGTTACCTCGAATCCCGTTTGGGAGTATTGTTCATTTTTAAGATACAAAATTAAATAAGGTTTTTTCCACATTTCGAGTTGTAATGTGGTGCCCGAATCACAACCCCTAGCGCAAACTCGTGTAAATACAAATCAATACCTACCTATAAATGAATTATAATCTTTTTTCATGCTGGCAACACCGCCAAGCATAGACGTCAAATTTTACACAGCTGTTAAAATAATATAATTAAATATAAAAAAAACACTTACTTAGTGTTAAATCAAGTGATAGTGTGTAAATATAGTGTTAGTTATATAAACTAATCGCGAGAGACAGTGTAAAGACGAAAAAGAAGAACTAAAATTGCTACCGGCCAAACGTTATCGTAACGCATCATCGTTTGAAACTTCAACGATTAATCTGGGGAGTATTGTGTTCAATATAAATAAGTCATAGCTGCATTTTATGTTACATTAAATAACATTTAACTTGAATACTTCCCGTATTAAATTAATAAGTAACTACAAGCATAACCTCACTCGGAACTGACATCGGACTCGGTCAGCTGATTCATAACTTTTATGCCAATTGTGTTTCACTCTGTCAAATATTCTTTTCATACATATTTTCACTCTTATATTCACAATTCAATTCTGCCTTCTACGTTCATATTTATATTCTATCTATACACTTAATATCTGTTCAGTCCTACTCTCTCTCGACTGTGCTTTCCTTGCTTGGTGTTTAGTCGTGTTGCCATCATATTTCAGGTGCTGTGGAGAGCTGTGTGTCCAGCTAGCTCAACATGTCTAGCTCAGTTATGACACGCAAGGCCACAGTACGTGAACTGGAAAGGAAATTAAATGCAACACTCAAGGAACTAAAGCAATCTAAATCTCTGTGTGACCAGCTACTGCGGGAACGAGATGAAAGTGAAGAGGAGGTTAAATTGATTATTCAAAAAAACACAGGACTCAAATGTGAGTTAGCCAACCTGGATGCTTTGCATGCGGATACTGTCATACAGCATGACCATCTGTTGGAGAAACTGAACAGTCTTCAAGAGTGCTGTGATATCCATGAGCGGACACTGCAACGTGTGGATCACCTAGAGTATGAGCTCTCCGATGCCCACAAGGTGGTCCGTCAATTGCAAGAAGAGGCAGAGAGCCAGCAAATAAACAACACTCAGCGGCTCTTTGAAGAACTTGTGACACCAAACGCTTATGCAAAGCATTGCAGCAATTTTGGACCTTCTAGTGTAATAGATTTGACAGAGGACTCCTTTTATGATAAGCAAGTTTGTTTTAAAAGTTATAAGAAATACAAAAAGTATGTTAAGTTAAATAGATTTATAAAAAAATCAAAACGATTGTACAGACAGTATAATAATATTCATAAAATTACTCAATTGAGAAAAAATCATGTCTGTGTCTTGAAAGAGTTAAATTCTTACAAAGAGCAATTATGCTACAGTAGGACCATTTATGAAACGGACACTGACAAGCTGCAAGCCGAACTGAACAGATTACAAAATTCTTTGAAAGATCTAACTAATAAATATGTAATGTCTCAGAAGCAAATTAGTGAACATATCCTGGCAGCGGATGAACTGCTGGAGCTGTGCCACCACAACGAGGAATGTTTGGAAGCACTGCTTACCAAGCAGTCTTCGTGTGAATGTGAGTATGCGCTCCGGCAGGCTCACCCTCTGCCCGGAGATGCAGTTTACTCATCTGTGTCGAACAGCAGCTTGCCGGTGTCACCGGAAAAAATAACCCCAGCCTTTAATAATGTAAATAGAACTCTGGTTTTCTCAGATAGGGTAGGACGAGGATTGGGCAAAATTTTATGTAATAATATTCAGAACAGCTGTGTTATAAATTATTGTATGCCCGATGCCTCATTTGAAAAAATCATAAATAATATTAAAGATGTCCATATAAATGAACAGACCACAATTGTATTAATGTTAGGTGATGGCTCAAATATTAGGTACTCTGAGATGAAGACTGAGTTCGAATGCCTGTCAAAGCTAGGTGCTAAAAATGTTATTATAGGCGCGTTACCCTATTCTGCTTCTCCTTGCAGTGCTAACAGTCATGCGTGTAATCTCAATAAGCTTATGTATAAGCTGACGTGCCGTCATAGTGACGTTATATTTTTTGACACTAATAATGCTATTAGTGATTACCGTATTACAACTGACAGACTTGCTAAATCTTTAGCATCTTTTATTAATTCCGTTTTTGGAAATATAAGCTCCCCCTCCCCCTTGGATAGGACGACATCTCCAATAGCGGATTTGTCTTTAAACTGACTGTTGGGACAATGGAGAAGCACAATAGTGTAATTTTATTACACCAAAATATAAATCGCTTCACTGGCAAAATACTAGATTTAGAATTATTTACAGAAGAGCTTAATGTAGATGTAGTCTGCTTAACAGAAACTTGGTTAAAGAATCATATGATGAAATTTAATGTAAATAATTACGTTTTGGCCAGCGCATTCTACAGAACTACCGCAGAGGGTGGTGGCTCTATTATTTTAGTGAAAAATGGGTTAACTTTTAAAGAACGTAAAGACCTCTCAGGTTGTTCTGTTGATCGTGTTTGTGAGATTGCTTGTGCAGAGACGGATCAGTATCTGATATTTTGCATTTATAAACCACCATCAGGTGACTTAATATCTTTTATAGAAATTATGGAGGATGTACTTAGTAAAGCAATAAGTGGTAAAAAACCAGTAGTGGTCTGTGGCGACTTTAATATCGATATTTTATCACAATCAGTCGAAAAAGATAAGTACATCACTCTTTTTAAATCGTTCAATTTTGACTACTTATTTGAAGCACCTACCCGAGTTACTCCGACCTCTGCCACTTGCATAGATAATATTTGGTTAAACTGTCCTCATCTAGACAGAAGCATAGTGAATGGAGTCCGGTCGGATCATAAAGCTCAGATGGTCAGGCTACCTTGCGAAGTAAAACCTCCAGATCGCGTTATAGAAATAAGACCCCTGAGTAAAAGTAGACTAGAACTACTAAAGTCAAATCTACTAGTCGCCATGCCGAACACTCAGGTAGAATCAAATGATCCGAATGATCAATTCAAAATGCTTCTGAATACAGTGTGTAACGAATTTAATAGGACTTGTAGTAAAAAGCGTATTAAAATAAACAATAAAATGAGATTTAATGATTGGGCAACTACCGGAATTCGAAAGAGTAGAGATAACTTATACCAACTTTATGAAAGGAGATCTTGCACCACTGACGAACGCTTCCATCAGTATGTTAGGGATTATTCCAAATTATTCAAAACAGTGTGCACAAAGGCAAAAGCAATGCACTTGAATAATAAAATAAAGTCCTCAGATAACAAAGCCAAGACTGTCTGGAAAATAATAAACACAGAGACTGGGCAGAGAAGTAATAAAGAGTCCACGATTTCTTTGAAAATAGAGGATAATTTAATTACTAATGCACTAAAAGTAGCCGATGAATTTAATAATTTCTTTTCCAAAATTCCTATAGTCACGACTCAAAGTTTGGCATCATCTACCACAATAGCAGAATCCCTTCTGAATGAGAACGTAAAATTAGAGTCACTAAATATTTTCAAATTTCATCATGTTTCTCCTATAGATGTACTGAAGTCTTTTAAAATGTTAAAAATAAAGAGGACTGAGGACTTATGGGGCGTGTCAGTCATGGTACTGGAATCTATTCTCGAGGTCGTTGCACCCACTCTAGCTCTCATTTTTAATAGTTGTGTAGACAATGGCATTTTTCCAGACTTAATGAAGTGTAGTAAAGTAGTTCCTATTTTCAAATCAGGTCATAGAGATAATCCTTCTGATTATCGTCCAGTTTCTATCCTACCTGCGTTTAGCAAAATATTCGAAAAAATAATGCTTACGCAATTGGTTTCTCATTTTAATTCACACAATATTTTGCACGCACAGCAGTTCGGTTTCACGAAAGGTAGATCAACTACTGATGCAGGTGCAAGTTTAATAAAATTTATTTTGCAGTCTTGGGAAGAGTCATATGACGCCATTGGAGTGTTCTGTGACCTTTCCAAGGCTTTTGATTGTGTAGATCATGGAACTTTAATTTGTAAGCTTAATTTCTATGGTATCAGAGGACATGCATTGGATCTTATGAAATCATATTTAACACAGAGAAATCAAAAGGTAGCGATAAATAAAGCCCTTTCGTCAGAGACAGTGGTAGAGATGGGAGTACCTCAGGGGTCTATTCTAGGCCCTTTCCTGTTCCTTGTTTATGTAAATGATCTACCATATATGGTAAGCCGAAGATCAGGCATTGTAATGTTCGCAGACGACACCTCATTACTGTTCAAGGTAAATAGGAAAGATACTGAACTCATTGAACCAAATAATACCCTGTCCATGATATCTGACTGGTTTGCTGCCAATAACTTAGTGTTGAATCCGAAAAAAACTAAATGTATGAAATTCTCTCTAGCGAACTCGTCAAATAGAAACTTAGATACAAATATTAAACTTAATGGCCAAACATTAGAATTTGTTACGTCAACTGTATTCTTAGGTATTACATTGGACTCAAAATTGCAGTGGGGTTCCCATATAACAGCGATAGGAAGTAGGTTGAGCTCTGCTGCATTTGCAGTCAGGAAAATAAGGCAGCTTACCAATGTGGCAACGGCACGGTTAGTTTACTTTGCTTATTTTAATAGTATAATTACTTATGGTCTAATCTTGTGGGGATCAGCTGCAGATATTGAAACTGTTTTTATTTTGCAAAAAAGGGCTATCCGGGCAATTTATAACTTGGGGTCGCGTGACTCATTAAGAGAATTTTTCAAAGAAATAGATATTCTAACCCTGCCGTCCCTATACGTATTTGAAATAATAATGTATGTTAGGAAGAATTTGTGCAATTTCCCAACGAACGCTGATAAACCAATAGCCACCAGAAACACTGGGAAACTGAAAATAACCTTCTATAGACTAGTAAAGGCGAAAAAGTCGTTCTTGGGAAATTGTATTAAATTCTACAATAAAATTCCAAAACACATTACTGAACTTAGCAATTCTAAATTCAAATCTGTAGTAAAACAAACACTTATTTCAAAAGCATATTATAAGGTAAACGATTACATCATGGACAGGGATGTTTGGCAGTGATAGTGTCCTGCACGGCTAATCTATCGCGAAAATAGGTTTTCTACTGTAGCTTGTTATTTTTGTAGTAACTGAGACTGTAATTTTATATTTAACTATACAATGTATATTGTTTTGAAAAAATGACACCTCGCCGAGTTTCTTACGCCGGTTCTTCTCGTGGCAGAGGTTTATTTTTCCGAACCGGTGGTAGTTTATTGACGTTCATAGGTGCATGTAATATGCCTAATTTGAAGAATAAACTACTTTTACTTTTTACTTTTTTACTTTTACTTTAAAATAGGTAGCTACAATTTTTTTCTTGACATGTTCAGATTTAGCTGCAATATTAATGGCAATGATATTTCAGCAAGAACACCTGGGCAACTCGGACCATTAGTTGGAGGGATCTCACTTAATTAGACGCTTGGGAGATTGTAAGGCATTGCCCTGCGGCTATGAATGGTCCCATGGCGTCTCCTTTAATGCCCATTTGTTTTATCTATTCAGTTGGCCGCAGGAACCGAAACGCATTAAAGCCTTTCACAGCTATGAACCCGGAACTATACCAGAGGCGCAAATAGATTTGTTTTGTTTATTTTAATGATAAATACTCTGAGGCAGCAGAGGTAGGACATGTAGATAATTTACAATATTATGTTACGTATAAAACTCTTAGATCGGAAACTAATTGTTGCAATGACAAAAAAATTAGACTTTCTGTGGATAAAAATAATGGTTTAGGTGCCTATACATATTTCTAATAAACTAGCTCTTACCCGTGACTCCGTCCGCATGGAACTTGTTATTGCCTTCATTGTAGGCGCAGGATTAATTATCGCTCTCCCATACAAACTTCCACCGCCTTTGTCTCCCCCTAAGGAATGATTTCCGGGATATATCTTATGTCCTTTCCCAGGACTCAAAGTCCCTCTAAACCAAATTTAATCGAACTCGGTTCAGCGGTTTAAGCGTATTAAAGTGGTAACGGACAGACAGATAAACACACTTTCACATTTATAATATTAGTATGGAAGTATGGATTTGGCAAATCAAGTGGGTACTTTAATTAGGTACAGTCAGCTGCAGAGAAACGTGACCGCTCCTGCATACAAACTTCTATGACATATGTTTCTCTGCAGCTGACTGTACGTGGGTTGCAAACTATTTATTGTATCTTACATACCACTAGTTTTTCATAAATGGTACTACGCTACATTTTCATTTTACCTGACATTTTCTAATTTCGTAGGTGCCAAACTTTATTACGAGAACTATAACTCCATAAATGGATGCTTTGTAAAATTCACTAGGGTTATCCTTTTACGCAATTTAGCGGGTAAAAGGTCGCTCGTCTATCAGAAAAAGGTAAATCTTTTGCTCTAAAAAAGTGACCTCCACAAGTTCGTCATTTGATTCTGTCATGGGTGATTTATTTAAGGTACATACATACGGGTACATGAGCAATGCAAATAACCTACTGCGGGATGCGTAAGGTTTGCGTCCATCATTTTTCTGCAGTTATATGATGTCGGCGATGAGTTACATTGTAGTTAGATAATTTCATGTTTTCAGATTTTAGACGTAGAACATGTGACATTTAAAGTCTTAAATAAATATCAAGTTACCTACCACTAGATAATAAAAATAAATATATGTTGTAAAAATAAATAAATATGTATGTTGTTATATTGCAGCTACAGTTCAATTATATACAATAAAGTAACATAAAACTTTATGAATAAAGATTATAATTTTAAATAAAAAAACACAAACGAAATAAATAATAACTTAAAATATACCTAATCAAAAGCTAATAATAATAATAATAACAAAAAAGGGAACCCCAATTATAAAACGAACACCCCGCCCAGAAGGTCAGCCTGCGGCATGGTGCCTAGAACGCTGGCCGCGTTACCTCTCTGAACGGCGAGGGAAATCCTCTGCGAGAGGTAAGCGCCAGCCCTGGGGTCACCCGAAGCGTCAACCAGCCGCGACGACAAGGCTCTCATAAAGGCTTTCATGTCAGCCGACCAAGGAACCCAGTGTCTCTACCGCAAGCGCTGCAAACTCGTAATTACTCAATAAGGATGAGTATTTGCGGCGCTTAAGAACTTGGGCCTTGTCATCTGCAGCGCCGGCCTGGGGTGAAGTTTTATACACCTTAAAGTTTTGTTGCTGGAAAGACAACGTAAATCTTTATTAATATGTTATCTAGCTCTTAAGATATATTGCTACACCCTACCAGGGTCCATGTGATTCTATTCTCTTTTTCAACAGCTTTATAACACCATGGTTTGCAATAAACATTATTATTATTACTAGATGAAACCCCGGCTTCGCTCGGGTGAAATAAATAAGAAAGAAATAAAGAAAACATTTATTCGTGACAGTAATGCAAACGACGAAAGAAATAGTGTACAAAAATTTATAAAATAAAAACATAACAACAACGGATTATGATGAAACTTCGTATACAAATATAGTTTGTAGTGTGGATAAACATATGAAATAGGGAGTAAAAGATTACGCTGACGAAGTCACGGGCAAAGTATCTTTATAAGTTAATCCTAAGTATTTTTATAAGGCTAGTATTTAAAGGCACGTAAAAAATTTGACACCGTAATCAGTACTGATTTGTATAGCTAAAATACTAATCGTTCATTAAAATTCGGTTCAGATGTGCAATTGTTAAATGATGATGTGCCAGGTCAGTATTTTTGGTGCGAAGTCAGAGCT
The DNA here is from genome assembly GCA_905163555.1 of Notocelia uddmanniana. Taxonomy (NCBI): domain Eukaryota; kingdom Metazoa; phylum Arthropoda; class Insecta; order Lepidoptera; family Tortricidae; genus Notocelia; species Notocelia uddmanniana. The sequence continues at coordinate 11,317,706 of LR991059.1, read as the reverse complement.
GCTACTGCGAACGAACACGTATGAAGTTCGTGTATCTCCCTCTGTCGCACTTGAAAATTCGAGCGACACTGAGGGAAATAAATACACGATGTTCGTTCGTTTTCGTTTCGCGGTAACAGAAAGTCTACTACGAATTTAGAAATCCGAACTTCGTATGGTGCCGTCCCTTTCACTCATATGGTATATGACAGGAGAGTGAAAGAGACGGCACCATACGAAGTTCGAATTTCGGAGGGTCTACTCTCCGCCAACCCTTTACACTCAAGATTATGTGTCAATATTATCGCGGTTTTCCAAATTGTAGGGATGTTGCTTCAATATTCATCAATATTCACATGATACGAATCGTTATATGAGTATTTCGCGTGATAATAATAACAGTTGGTAATATTTTCTTCAATTAATGGAACTTATTTAGCAACTTGTTCCGTTAATTTCGCCAAAGGTATTTTGCATTCCGATACGCGCACCATCCAGGAATAGGAGCCGTACGCGCACCAACCAGAGGGCCTACCGCGATCTGAAAACGAAGTATTTCCCTCTCCGCGCTCGAATATGCAAGTGCGACAGAGAGGCATGTATTTCGTTTTCGGTTCCCAGTAGCACTTCAGTCCGAGCGCGGCGGTCGGTCGAAGAAAGTCAAAGAACATTCCGTGTGTTGTCTGTCACACATATAATTTTTTAACTGAACTTGAAATTAGGTGATAATGTTTAGTATGACGTATATTTTACCAAAAATACCAATATATTGATAAATCACATTTGTTATTTTAGTTGTATGGAACCCTCGGTGTCCGACGCACTTGGCCGGTTTTTCTCACATTTTGAATTTTATTTCTCATATAATAAAATACCCTATTCGTTTCAAAGTGGACGCCTGAGGACCTAACGCGAACCAAAAACTAATTATCTCCCTCTCTATCGTTCGAATATGCATGTGCGATGGAGAGGCAGCTACTTCATTTTCGGTTCGCGATAGCGCCTCTAACGTCCGAGCGCGGCGAACGGCATGAGCAGTACTACTAAGTTATGAGATAGAGCGAGATAGTGATAGAATTTTGCTAGACGTTTAAAGGCTATAAGTCACCTAGTAGTTTGTCACAACAAAATAGAGATGCAGCTTTAAGATGGCGGACAGACTCAGCAAACATTCTAGTGGTGTCCTTTACACGATTAATATTATCACAATACTGGGGAGTCAATATTATCACAGTTTTCAAATTTGTATAGTTTCTGCTTCAATATTCACGTGACACGTATCGTGATATGAACGTATCACGTGATACTAATAACCATGTAACAGGCCCCATACATTCGCTTTGATGGCGGTTATTGTGACAATCGATAGGTCTCTAGAACGCTTGAAAACCACAAAAACAAAACGCTGCAGAGGCGGCTAGCCGAATCCACACAATGGGCGATGATGGCCCATCACCCAGAACGCAGCCCAGCAACCTGGCCAACATACCGGACGCAAAAATAGTTCACGATTTTCGAACGTAGCCGACACTGTCAACCAACAAATTTAATATAGCAATATAGTCTGTGGGCAATATGGCCGACGTTTTGTCATCAAATTAACACTTTTAAATGCAAAATACGCGACAATCCGAATTTTGCGGATACATATGTTCAACTCAAAAATCGTTATTTTTATACGTTCTTCAATTTGAGACAGGTCTCGTTCGGGTCTACCGTACCCCTGCACGAAATTATTAATATAGATATGTCTTTTCCGCTCACGGGACAATGGTGTCCCGGACCTTTGGAAGGCGTGCGCGGAGGGGCGAGGTACCAAAGTACCAACCGAGTACCACATAGCCAACACGTAGAGGCCCTTTTGACAATTTAATTTAATCAAACAGAGACAGCACCCACCAGGGTGTACACGGACTATTGCTGGTTGATGCAATCTAAATGAACCGGACTATTGGGTGAATATGATGGACTAATGGCTGGACTATTGAGTGAGACAACGAACGTCTGCCTAATAAAACTGTCTCACATTTTTATCTCAGGCAGACGGTGACTCGCCCTCTGCTAGATGGGCCCCTATAAATAGCGACATTAAAAAATGGCCTAAGGGTAACACCGGTGCAGAGGGCTGGGGGTAGAGAGGTGGCACTGGACTTTCAACACATAGCCAACTCGCCACTTAGGTGACCACATCCACCCCCGAGCAACACACTCTAGCGACTCCACTCTAGACAGCCGGTTAAGGCAAGCCAGAGGCGGGGGGCCTGTTCATACAACCAACCCACAGGACACCCCCAGGAGCACTCAGGTACAGCTCGCCACAAGCTGCCCTACATTGACTGACTGCACTGGAAATCCAGTGGGCGATGGGGTCGTCACATTCCTACGCCATTTTATTATTATTATTATTATACGTCTTTTCCATATCTCGGGACCATGGGGTCCCGGACATTTGGAAGGCATGCGTGGGGTCAAAGCCAACAGCGCAGAGGCCCTTTAAGACAAAAATAATCTAAAAGTAAGGGATACACACATGGGGGATACCATCTCCGAGCGCACAATATGATGCATCCGGAGATAGTCCCCGCCAGGTGCAGACTATTGGAGTGCAGCACTTTGGGTGCGATGGGAGCTAAGGTCATAGGGCTATTGAGTTGAATATTGGATGGGCTGGATAATGGGTTATGGGAGGAGACTAGCGGACACCTGCCGTGACAAATAGTCTCAGATTGTAAAAAGGCAGGCGGTGACTCGTCATCTCGCTGACTGGGCCCCACATAACAGTCGCACGCACAGTGCGACAGTGGGGCAACATCCCTTTGAGCGGCTGTAAGGTTGTCGAGAGGTGAGTCTGCGGTAGCCAGATCCCGGTAATCCGATCAGCAGGCCGCCGGCGTTATGACATTTTACACTTCCAGCCTGGAGCATAGGTCTCGCTCTTGCGACTCCACTCTGGCCGGCCAATTAAGGCAAGCACAGAGGCAAGGGCCAGATGGAAAGGGCCCTCTGGAGATTAGGGGTCCGCGGTGTCGCCACTCACCGTCAGCTCGCCACAAGCTGCCCCCGCGGGTTTAATATTATTATATAATATAAATAAATAAATTATAGAATAAAATACAAAAACCATATAGGAGCACATAAAATATAATAAGTAAGGGTATAGAAACTACCAAATGAGAAGAATATATAAATTTTAAAGCACACACGCAGCATAATCTTATTTCTGTTGGTCATTTGTCGTATCGTGTACAATTACATGCCTATAGGTATGTATGGAAAAGCATTAATTGGTAAAAACGTTCTAAAGCATACTGTATATGAAAAAACTGAAAAAAACTCGAGATTCAATATTGTTTGTAATATTATCACTTCTAAATTTATTCCCGTATATATTTCTTCTTGGGACCCGGGTATGTCCTAAAACTACGACCAAGGCCTCCGTGGGATGGGCAGCAGCATCCCTGGAATGCGGTGGAGATACTGCGATCGCCAACACGCATGCCAAGCATGGCGATTATGGCATTTACCCCCCATGAAAGTGGGGGACGCCTATGTCCTGCAGTACAAAACGACGACTATACTTGTCTATGGGCTGATATGGTGGTGGTGGTGGATATATTTCTTGATAAATAAATAAACCGTTCTTCTAAAGGTTCACAATATTATAATAAAAAAAATCTTTTCTTACTTTTTCATAATATCGGTGACGCCTATGGGCATGATATTATGGGAAGCGTCGTTGTCGCGGCCAATTACGCATCCGAGGCTCGGCATTGTTAGGTAGTCATACTGTGTGTCAACACAATTAAAATTTATTTGATTTGGCTGTTAATCCAATCCAATTTCAGGTCGTATATTATGCAAGGGTTGCGTCACATCACCCTGGATTTGACGCAGCGGCCCGAGCACACGTCACTGACAACGCATGGCCCTAGCAAGAGCAACGTTCCATGACGGCCATTAGCTATAGGTACTAGTAAATTACTTCAGGGATGCATTACATGTTATACTTAGCATAATTACTCGTATATCAGTAATATGTATTCCAAAATATAGTCGCAAATAGACTGTAGTTTTCTCTGCATTTACAAAATCATATCCTTTGAAAAAATCACTAACACGCGATGCTTTATACGATTTGTTTACTTGCTTTGACGAAATAAAATTAATTTAGGTAATCAAAAATTGACAGTTGAAAAATGTTTGATAAGTAGAGTAAATCGAATTATAGATCGAATGCCTTTCACTAGTTTTTAGGTATGTGCTTATGCCATATATGGTTTTAATCTACCTATATAATTGTCTTCTGGACTATGGGGACATTGCGTTCCTTGACCTCAATGAAGAGCTGCTTGACAACCTTGAGCGCTTACAAAATGTATGTATCAGGTATATTTTCGGTCTCCGCAAATATGACCACATCTCCAACTTCCGATCTCAGCTTCAGTGGTTGCCGATCCACCGGCGCAGAGATGTGCATATTCTGTCGTTGCTTTTCAACATACTTTTTAATCCTGCTGCTCCTCCGTATCTTACTGAGAGATTTAGATATATGGCTGACGGCAGTGGTCACCATCTGAGGTCTAGCGCCAACCTTACTCTTTCTGTACCGTCAAATAAGACGCGAACGTACTCTAAATCTTTCACGGTGGGCGCTGTGAAGTGTGGAACGTGTTACCTTTGTCAATAAGACAGTCCCAGTCTGTCGCGTCACTCAAGAAAAATTTGAAGAAATTATGGCTCTCCAACGATCTGCGATTTGGTTGAGTATTATAATTATTTATATATTGTAATTTTGAATATAATTATTCTGTATTTATGTATTTATTATAGGTATATGTATTTTTTTATTCATTATATATGTATATTTATTTATTACATATGTATTTATGGGTATTTATTTAGTTATGGTTTAGCTACAAATTATATTCACTCATCGTAACGTGGTTGTACACGGTGTAAGTTGGTCTATCTCATGCTTTTTAAAAATCTCCTCTCAATCCCTCAAAGGTTATCTGGAAGAGATCCCTCATAGGGATAAGTTCGCCTTTGTACTTTGATCCTGTGTGACATGTATATGTTTTAAACTGTTATTGTGTACAATAAAGTGCTTACATACATACATACATAATTGTTCCAAAAACGTTAAATTTAATAAAATCAGTCATCGAAAAAAATATATGACGAATATTTACAGCCCCAGAAGCCAGTCTGCTACCAGGTTATCTCCATCTTTATCGGTCAACTACTAGAGCGATACAGATATAGTTCATACCTATGACACCTCACACTGGTCAGAGAGCATCAGATGAATGTAAATCTGACCGTACTAAACGTATGAAACTATCACGTCAGATAATATTGAATCCAGATTTATTGGCACCTGGGACGTTGCAGCCAGTGCAAGATCAGTTTAAATGACAATGCAGTTTTCAATTAAAGTGATTTTCTCACTTGGCGGGCGGGATTGGTATGTGATAAAGTGACCAGTACTTCTTGTATATTTTTTCGAAACATAAACACAAACGAACGCATTTGCGTTTAGTCTCAATCTGTATGGCAACAAATAGTTACTACAGCGTTTTGGTCCTTCAGCGTATTAGTCCATGTGCATTATTGACATTTTGCGATCGTAACTTTGCTAATAATGCTTTAATATTTTGAGCTGTGCAATAAAGTGTATTGTTTTGTATTGTATGTAATATTGGTTCTTACCTTATATGTGTGTAAAGGTTTTATTCATTGTTCCTGATGTCGCAGATATTTCCTCACTTGTCAGGATACTTTTAGTGTTACATTTGATCAGTACGTAGTAATATCATGCGCGGAAGCGGGAGAGTACTGCGTTCGTATCGCCTCGCGTCCGTGCAGCCCACGCCAGTCAGGAAGCACTCATTTAAATGTAGGCGCCCTGCAAAGAAGCCGCGCTGACTCGACTGACAACTTACAGTTGGCACTGGCAACTTGCAGTTGACACTGGCAACTTGCAGTTGACACTGCCAACTTGCAGTTGATACTGACAACTTGCAGTTGACACTCAAAACTGACAGTTGATACTGACAACTTGCAGTTGACACTGACAACCTACAGTTGACACTCAAAACTGACAGTTTTCTGATATCGTAACACCTCCACACCTACAAATCAGGAAGTCGCTAAAATACTTACATTACACACACTAACAAAACAGCATCCGTGTCATTCACATCTACGAGTGTCTAGCACTTATTCACATTGTCGAAAGTACTATTTTACAAAGTAGTAAATCACCCAGCGAATCACCAATAACTTTATCCCGTCAACAATACGTGAAGGAACATTACGCTAACTCAAACTTCAAGCAAGTACCGAGCACTAAGTTTATTGTCTTCAGTTATGCCATCCACAGGGGAAATACGTTAGTCTGTATCGTGGTCGATCATTGCCCAAATTAAATTTACTGCCGCCGGTCGTACCAATTCAGAGTAACGACGTACCAACCGCCATTTATTGCCAATAAATATCATTTTACAGGCCAACTTTTACAAAGCCTTGTATCGTTTTTCAAAGGACTTGACCCGTCGTAAATAAAATGCCGTGTTAATTGAGTATGTGTACAAAGGCTTTGTTTATTTAGGATAGAAATTCTGTTAGGTCCCGATACATGTCTAGACATGCGGGTGTTAAGCAAACTTACCTGTTATAATTTTGGCAAGTAAATGCTACATAGCTATAACAAATACAAATACCTTTCAATTTTCATGAAACTCTCAGGGAACGAGCATTAGTCCCCACGATAGCCCAGTACGGGTTGTAGACTTAAGGTGACCTTTCAATTTCTTCGCAAAACTCATTAGTCGCCGGAAGCCGGGATTCAAACCCAAGACCGTCGGTTTATAGCCGCATGCTTTAGAATAAGAATAAGAATAAGAATAATTTATTTGCTTAAACACGGTACATATTGATGGTATTAGTATTATAAAGAGTTCCACATGTTTAGCCAATATTGGCATGCAAATTATTGTTGAAATTCTAAGTTATGCTGGGATTACATACAAATTATATTTAATTCAAAAGTCACACATTCATTAATTCATTGCTTCACATTTAAAAATAATAATAATAATAAAGAAGTCATTGTGTATTCCAAAAGTAACTAGTAAATTTAACCCATTATTACATGCTATTTTATAAGTCTTATAATTAAATTAAATTATATTACACATTAGATTACAATACATTGGATAAGTGTGTCAAACAAATAATTATTCATTATACTCAAGATATTCTCTTATTGTATAAAAACATTTTTCTGCTAGCCATTTTCGTAACTTTATCATAAATAAATTGGCATTAAGTTTACGCAGCTCTTGTGGTATCTTGTTATATACAACGATGCTCATAAAGTAACAATTATTTTTAAATAATGCAGTTGAACAAGGTGGAACTACTAGCTTATACTCATCTCTTTCTCTAAGTCTTTGATTGTGTCTCGGTTTGTTATATGCTAAAAATTCTTTCCGCACATAACATGCCAACTCAAAGATATATAGCGCAGTTAATGTCAGCAGGCCAAATCGTTGGAACAGAGGTTTGCAAGACACTCTAGGTCCAACACCACAGACGGCTCTTACACATTTCTTTTGTATTATAAAAGCTTTTTTAGCATCCGTTGAATTCCCCCATATTGAAATACCATATTTTAAGACTGACTTTACATAGCCGTGATATGCAAGCAGTGCAGTTTTTTCTCCTGAGATCACTCTTAGTTGTTTTAAGGCGTAAACAAATTTTTCTAGTTTGATACACGTCTCTTTTATATGAGGTTTCCAAGAGCAGTATTGATCGAGTATTATACCTAAAAATTTTGTTTCATTAACCTGTTGTAGAGAATGGCTTTGACATAGAATATTAAGGTCTAATTTGCGTGTTTTATAATTTAAGAATTGTACGGAACAGGTTTTTGAAATGTTGGTTCGTAAATTATTTTCTTTTAACCATGAGTCTATGGCGTCTATGGTTTCATTAATTTTTTCCTCATATGACCTTGTTTTGTCATCATTAGGTATGATAACGGCTACATCATCAGCAAACAGTGACATTGGGTATGGTGTCACTTGTGGAAGGTCGTTTATATACAGTAAGAATAAGAGCGGACCCAGTACACTCCCTTGTGGAACTCCACACATGTTTTGCCTGTATGTTGACCGATAAGTTACAATTTCACCGTTCTTACCTATTTTATCTAATTCAACACACTGTGAACGGTCGTTCAAGTAACCATCGACCCATTCCAAAGCGTTGCCTCTGATGCCGTAGCTTTCACATTTGCTAAGTAGTATTTTGTGGCTAACAAAGTCAAAGGCCTTGGACATGTCAAAAAAAGTACCTACTACTGCGATTTTCTTATCTACAAATTTAGTAATACTTCGTACTAGAGAAAAAGCAGCATGTGCAGTTGATTTTTTCTTTTGGAAACCATTTTGTTCTTTTACGATTACATCATGCTTATCCAAAAATTTCGATTTCTTTAATCATTAGGCTACCGTAGTGTAATAAATAATGCAATGCAGTTTTCTGGTTGCAAAAGTTGAGCTGAGCGCGTCTACCCGGTCCCAAACTCCCTGACAGTTACTCGCTTAGCATTGAAATATACGGAAATTTAGTTGTCCGGGGATTATTCCTCCGTGGTGTCTCCGATTTTCATTTTTTTTAAATCTAAACCTATGTCATGATGTCACCTATCTGAATGTGCGCGTGATCGGTTGAAGCGTCTAGGAGAAGTACGAACTCAAACGAAATACTTCTTCTTTGTCGTTACACTCTTGGCAGAGTGGTCGTGGCCGTCATGCTGTGGGTGGCGAGCTTTACCACCCGGTGCCATTCCTCTCTGACTTCGACACGCCTGGCACTTTCGTGCAACGGGCATTTTAATGCCGCTTTAATTTGGTCTGTCCACCTCATGGGGGACCTGCCACGTGGTCTCGTGACCTCAACTCTGCCCTATACCACAAGCCGTTCAATCGACAAATCTCCACGTCATGACACATGGCCGAAAAATGACAGAATTCTTGACTGCACCGTGTAGGAGAAACGCTGCTTTACATGGAGCTCTCGAAGAATGGATGCGTTGGTGCGAAATACATCTGCATCAATAATGCAAATGTCAATAGGCAACCCTACCAATTACACATCAGCTTTTTATAAGCGTCGAAAGAAGTATTATTAGCCTTTACGTGAATATGCCTGCCACCTATGAGTGGTATGACCTATATACAGGGTGAAAAAAATACGGGCCCTGGAGGCAAACTGCCTTAGAAAGTTGAGATGGCTCAATTTGCTTAAGGGAAACTAAATTTAGGTATATCTGACCACACAGGTCAATACTTACTTTTCCCACCTCTCTTGGATTTAAAGTGAAATATTGGTTTGTGGAAACAAGAAAAATTCATAAATACATAGATATATTCATGAAGTACATTTCGGAATTAAGTTTTTCAGATGTATACAAAAAACTGGACTCCAATAGTGCATATCAGGCATTTATAGATACATATAAATTAATATTTGACTTAACTATACCTTTAGAGACTGTTAAAAAAACGTACAAGAAGAAACCCAACTGGAAAACGAAAGGTATAATAAAAGCAAGTAAAACCAAACGCAAATTGCACATGCTAACACAAAGAAATAAAGATGTCATCTGTTCAACTAACTGTCGAAAGTACCGTAAACTATTCAAGAAAGTGATTCGTTGCTCTAAAGTAATTTCGAATGACAAATTTATTTGTGACAGTGCCAACAAATCTCAAGCTACATGGGCAATGATTAAACAACATACCTCTTTCGAAAACCCTTTAAAAAAGACAATTGAAAAAATAATGAATAACGGTACCTGTATTTCAGAGCCACTAGCCATTGCTAACACCTTTAATGATTTTTTTCTTAACCAAACCTCAGGTAGTGCTTTACCCTGTGATAAATATAAAACCGTATCCCAAAGGGTGTGCAAAAGCATATTTCTAAGGCCTGTTGATAATAGTGAACTAATAAATATTGTCAGGTCATTAACTAATAAAAGAAGCTATGGCCATGACTCTATTCCAATACAGTTGATAAAAGCAAGTATCGATTACATTTCTGGCCCTCTTGTCTACATTATAAATCTCACTCTAGGGACGGGAATATTTCCTGACAGTCTGAAAATAGCTTTAAACAAACCTTTGCATAAGAAAGGTGACAAGGACGAAATTGGTAATTATAGACCAATAGCTCTTCTTCCAACTTTTTCGAAGATTTTAAAAAAAGTCATTTATAAAAGATTGCTAGAATTTATTCAAGTAAACAAAATACTCAGTCCAAATCAATTCGGGTTCGAAAAAGGTAAATCTACTTCTCTGGCAATGTTTAAGATTCTTATGCACATCTGGGATGAAATAAACAACAAGAGGCCATGCTTTGCTCTCTTATTAGATCTCTCAAAAGCATTTGACTGCGTAGTTCACGATACTGTTTTATATCAGTTGGAAAATTTAGGCATACGAGGTAATGCTCTTACTCTTTTTAAAACCTATCTTTGTAATAGGAAACATGCTACAGTCATTGAATCGTTCAGTAATTCAACAAAACGCCTTGAGCAGTCGCGTTCGGACTTCAAGTCTGTAAGTGTTGGAGTTCCACAAGGAAGCGTGTTAGGACCACTTATTTTTCTAATTTATATTAATGAGTTGCCTAAAATTGTTGACCAGTTATGCGTATTATTTGCTGATGATGCCACGCTTTTGTTTTCAGGATCGTTGTCAAATGATAAACTTGAACAGAATATTAATAACACACTAAACATTGTCGTTAAATGGCTGAAGTCAATTAACCTAAATGTTAACTTACAGAAAACCAAACTCTTGCAACTCAGGAATTATAAAACTGCACCTAGGTCTGTTGCTATAACAGAAGGATCAGTAACTATTGAACAAGTTGATAGTGCTAACTTTTTAGGAATAAAAATAGATACACATCTTAATTGGAAGTCTCACATAGTAGATTTAAACAACAAAATTGCAAAAGCCTGTTACGTTTTATCCATACTTTCCGAGACTTGTTCTGAGAATGTAATCAAAAGTGCATACTATGGAAATGTAAATTCTCTACTAACATATGGCATCATTTACTGGGGTGATTCCACTGATATTTTAACTACGTTTAGGTTGCAAAAAAGATGCATACGCACTATGTACCATTTGCACTGTAGACATTCACTCAGAAATGTTTTCAGGGAAAAGAAGCTACTTACGTTAACTGGGATTTACATACTGGAGCTTTGCCTCTTTGTTAAACTCAATGGAGAATACTTCACTTTAAAGACCTCGCTTAATTACAAGTTGCGCACTCAGTACAAATACAATTATCAAATTCCAAAAGTCCACAACAAGCTTGTTTACAAAAGTGCATTCATTGCCGCAATGCGTGTCTTTAATACCCTCCCTGTCGATTTAAAGTCACTTGAAGGTAAACAATTTAAAACCAGCTTAAAAAACTGGCTTATTGATAGAGTATTCTATAACATTAATGAATTTTATAATTATAAATCTTGCATGTTTTAATTTGCTCTACTAGGTAATAAGAAATGTTAAATATTGTACGTCCGTGACGGATATACTGTTGTAACTCTTAACTTTACTGATACCATCTCTGTACACAGTTATGCAATAAAATATATTCTTTTCTATTCTATTCTAAACATTATTTTATTTCTCTTAAGCAATTAAACTGCAGTCCCAGATTTTTTGAGGAAAAGTTTTTTTCATTACTAATTGTACATTTCTTTTTTATTTGTGGCCTCTTGTATCGTCGACTAGGTCGATTGCAAATAGTCCCTTGATATAAATAGGATTAATCGACATCAAAAATTTTTTTTTACAATAATGAAAAAAAAATGCAATATTTTGCTGTCTCTACATCATCATCATCATAATCATGTCAGCCGAATGACGTCCACTGCTGGACATAGGCCTCCCCAAAAGTGCATTTAAAAAAAACAGTGAATGCAGTTTTATTGCTAAGGAGAGATAAAATAATGTTTCTTTTGAGCAAATCGAATCTCAGCGTTTTAAGGTAGTTTCCCTCCAGGGCCCATTTTTTTTCCACTCTGTATAGTTATATTATAACAATCACGTTTAAGGTCCGACCACACCGCTGCTTAAAACGCACTTTCGCACCGTAATCCCAGTGATGTGCCTTATGCGAAATAAGTTTCTCCCTCAGTGATTTCGTACCGTCACCGTATTTTGAGTATGAGCACCGGTGTGGCTGAATAAGGGTTTATTCTAATGGGCACTACAACCATTTTATGCATTAGTTATTAAGATTATCAGCAGATTATAAATTACGATATTACCTATCATAATTTATAATCTGACGCGGCATTCTTAAAACGAGAAATAAGTTAAATTATATTCACCTTATAACCAGGGAGCGAAACTTTGGTGCCGATGACAGACGTATGACGTCAAGCTACATACAGAGTGTTTTTATCTGGATTATTGAAGGAATCGATTTTGATGATGAAAGGTTAACTTACAACAATAATTTTGTTTTAGTTGCGACTGCAGGCATTATGTACAGTATATGTATGTAGGTATGTATTTAAATTAGAAGATGCGATGTTGTGTTTGAATTCCAAGCGTTCTACCTATTTTTCGACAACCCACGAAATTTAATTTGTTGTTTTTCATTTATCCGAATATATTTTTTACAATTACTTACTTATTAAAATGTTTTTTTCTTATTTTCTTTGTAATTATTTTAATATATACATTATTTTCAATATAAATTGTCATTTCTTATTAATAAAAAATAAAATTTACATTACCATTATTGCATTATTAATAATCATTGGAGTGTCGCAATGTTGTTTATATAAAATCACCCTATATGTGAATTTGCGTCATAATGATGTCACCGGCACCAAAGTTTCGCTCCCTGCTTATAACCCTATTTTTTTACTATTACTTACCTTTTTTTTGGAATATTTGAATTTTTGTTGTATATTTCAGAATTATTGTATACCTATCCCATCAAAAACATTATATACATGTAAAATGTTGCAAGTCTCGCAACGCAGATCTTCTACAAAAAATAAGTTTTGAGATACATGTAATGTCCCTAAAAAACCAAGTTGATTATTTTAGTCAGTACCGACCGTATCAATATTAGATATCGCGGGCACTTTCGCAAAATTTCGCGCGCGGGAGACTAGTAGCTAGACTGCGAGCAAGACAACATTTTGACGAATGTATGTTCTTTGGATTAAATATTTTGGCGTCTGTATGTCATATTGTATGCATAATTATTCTAGTATGTGATGAATATAGCGATATTAGTGAAGAAAGAGTTTAGGTTTGATACTTGATTATAATTATAGATAGCTCACTCATCTTTGAAACTACCTACTAAACAACTGAATTAGTGAATACTTTTACATTTTCTTTACGGGTTACCTAGAAAATCAAAATCTCCCTTTTGATTTTATTAAGTAAACATTTTTTTGTTCGTATAACATGAATTCCTTCACTGACACGATATAATAAATGGATCCAATACGACGTGACAACGTGTCAATTTTATTTTACACTTGGATACCCCTGGAATGGCATGGGTGTGATACGGGCGGATTTTCTACGTGACTGATTTGTCTGTGATTCCCCTATCCAATAATATTCATCACTATTGATTTTATTTAGAGAGATATTTGCTGCATAAATACCTATATCAATTTTTGTAATTGATTTACCATGTAGTTATAGTTACCTATGTTAAACACTTCAATGTTCCACAGCTTAATGCCCAACAGATGATACCTGTGGTGACCATCGTAGTAATACATAAATACCACCCACCACACACCTATGTATTGATCATCTTTGTCAGGCATAAGATTGAAAATGCCATGTATATCGAGCACTGGAACATATACCTTACATGATGTAGCATAACAACATAATTGTACAAAGGGAACATTTAAAACAAAAAAAAATCATAAAGATATATTTACGGTGCAATGTTTCAAATCACTACCTACCTAAACGAAAGATTCTTTGGACCATTTTGATATCTTCACAAAAATCTAAAGATGTAATACCCCCTTTTTAATACCGCGGGACAACAGCTAGATATTATTAATCATATTCTAGTATTTCAGTTTTAAACTCCCAAAACATTCTTCCAAGAAAAAATTATTGCTAGAGCTCTGTCGTGATCACAGTACCATGTACAGTAAATTGCTTCTAAAATACTGATGTAAATTGCTTATAAAATGTAACGTCAAATTAGATACAGAACTATACCTACCATTGAAGTCTAAGAACGAAAGATATTTTAAAGTTTGTTCGAGTTCAAAATTAGCAAACCCGATAATAAATTATATATTTATTCATGTACTATACCAGCTGTTTCAAATGCTTAGTTATAGGTTATGTACAGTCACCAGCATTAATATCTACCAAAACAAAGGCGGCGAAAATATCTGACACGCCCTAACGACCCTAGAAATAGAGTCGTGTCAGATATTTATGCGCGCGTTGTTGTGGCAGATATTGGTGCTGGTGACTGTACCTATGTATGAATTACCTATATGCTTTTACAGAAAAGTGTTCGCAATCATTGACTAACTCAATTATTTACTACATAAAACCACTATCGTTTTCACAGTCCTACCCAAAATCTATTCTTACCATTAACAATTCTTCACATGTCGAATTCGTCACTACAGCATTTACGCACATTTGTTATTCTGCACACTATTAATTTGTAGTTTACTCGTATGTACTGAAGTAAATATTTAACGTCTCATAATGTGATGTGTTCATATACTTTTGTTTCACTTTTAGATACCTTTTACATCTCTACAACTTTTATTTTCGACACGGAAACTCTATATAAAGAGTCCATTATATTTTTATTTATTTCACTATCACGCAGGACAATCTTTACACATCTTTACCGTACAATATATAGTAATGATTTATGGAAATCAACAATTACATGGCAAGCACGCTCAGTATTAGGGACATACACACATGGGTGTCCATTATATGGCAACATCATAAAAAAACCCTTTACTTAGTGAGATGGAAGGGTTAATTGGCTATTGGAGGAAAAAACTGTGGACGGACCACAAGAATCCCTGAGGCTCCACTCCAAAAGCAATCATAATACATCGTAATAATTTTAGCTGATTCGTATTTCTACACTCATATATTCTGTCAGACTCATAATCTTATGTACACACTACACAGTGCATCGATTGCCTTTTTAAATTTTATACTGTATTGAAATCAAAAACAACTTTACGACAACAAATAAGTTGATGTGTCACAATCGGCTTTAGGTACTCTTGCTCCAGGTTTTCTGTTATTTATTTACACATTTGCATGCATTTGTATTCTTGGCTTTGACAACAAGTGCATAAATCCAGGCAACGCTATCCATAAATAGGCTTTCATGAGCGTATGAAGCATGCTGAAGCCACGGGTAAGTGGCTATTTCTTTGTTCGTATCAAGCGCGGCTGAATAAGGTGTTGAGCACGTTTTAGATATCGGCCGACGTCGCTGCGCCACGGCTCCTCTGGGAGGGTTGAGTGCAGCTTAGACACTTTGCAGATGACCCGATCGATGTGTGATTTCGAGAAGTAGTTTTTCATATAACATTTCGGTAGATATTACCATTGAATTGCCATTGAATAACATTACTCTTACCATTAAATACTTAGGATGATGTCGCAGTGTAAAACGGAACGAAATAGGAAACTCTTAAAACAAAGTTCAGAAAATGCATGGTCTAAGGAAACAAGGTCGGATACCTGGTCTTGTGGATTTTGACCCCAGCCACATTCTGTCAAACACGGAATAGTAGCAGTATTAAATACACAAGCATACGTCACTGTACATACACAAACTCACACTACGAACGCCAACCATCGATATCAGTGATGACCTGATGACGTAAGCTTGTGTCACCCATCACACTACTGAATTTCCCCGGAGTATCATACTCGTACATGGCGCAGTAATAGGGTATTTCATAACACAAAAAAATATTTTTTATGTAACCAATAAACAAATCATATGAAAATATTTGGAAAATAACTTCAGCTTATTTATGCAATTCTAAAGATATACATGCAAAGAGGACCCCGTTTGACCATAGAAAATTACATAGATATCAGTTCTAAGAAAAATAGTGACGTCATTAGGTACATTTCTCTACAAACTAACCGAGCGTTTTTGACCTTTCGTAAAAAGTTGCTGATTTGACTATCAGTGAAATACCGTATTGTATGAAAAATTTATTATTGATTTTCAGTCAGACCCCAGTAGCATGTACATATAAAATCGTAATCTCGTGGCAATGTTGGAAATAAATCGGAAATATAAATAATATTTCGGTATCGTACAAATCTTCCATTATTATTAATCAATGTTTCCCTTAAAGATCTAGACAGAAAAGCAGACATTTTACCTAGGATTTCCATTGGGCAAGTAATCTTAAAATCGATGGAAAATCTATTAAGTGAAAAGGAGAGTGGGGTTTATTTCTATATTTGAAGCCATAAAGCCTGCATTTTCTTAGGTACCTTGTATTTTAATCTTCTTTGACAGTTATTTGAACCTAATTTTTTAACTCCCATATTTATGTCGACAGTGAAGAATTAGGTATATTTCCAACTTCATACATTTACTGTAAGAACTTCACTGCTACAATCCAATTATTTGACGACCACTTTGACTTAGTTGGTAGTGACCCTGCCTACGAAGTCGCAGGTTCCGGGTTTGAATACTTTGAATCCCGATTAGGGCATTATTTGTGTGATGAGCACGATGCTCTGTTCTATCTTGGATGTTTTCCATGTATTTAAGTATTTGTTTATCTATATATAAGTATGTATTACGTCCTCCTTGACGTATCCGTCAATGGCGAACCTAGCCCCACGACCTTCACGAGCGACGGTTACGTGCACGAATGAGATTATAATGATGTGATAAATATGTATATCGTCGCCTTGTGCCATAGTACAAGCTATGCTTAGTTTGGGACTAGGTATCGACCTCAATCTAGGGGTCAATCGTGTCTCCCAATATTTATTTATTTATTTTCAGTTAACGCTTGACGTGACATTCTGCCTGAACAATAATCAAAGAATATCTTATTCAGTAAGTGTAAAATATCAAATTAATTTCGTTATTAGTCAACCCAGAACAATTCTCATGTAAAACTTGCAGTATCCGTTATACAGATATCGCTGTTTTTAATAAAAAGCTGTACCTACCTCTCGAGCGGATACTATACGTGGCCGCGGCAGCTGTGAAAGAAATAAGATAGTTTTTTGCTGTGATTTCTTTTAATATTTCCACGAAAAAGGATCTGTTGTGACACTCAGATTGGATTTTCTTACCTTTCTAAGTATAACCGGTACAAGACTTTTTTTATTTGAAGTTTAAATTGTACCTACTGTATTTCCTTAATACATATCATAGAATTGGACAATTGGGGATGGGTAGATACAATGAGACTTTATTATTGATGATGTACCACAACTGAATAACTAACTTTGTCCATATTGCCAATTTTTAACTACATTTTGACACAGATAAGTAAGTATAATTGAAGGAAATAATATTAATCACTAGGAATAGCCAAAACCAACGTTACTTATTCACCATTTATTTCAGAGTGACATAAATCAAACAGAACACGAAAATCATTAAATATTCAAATTACAAAAGTATGTCACATCACCATAGAGTTTCCAACATCCTCCCACCTTTGGGACGAAGACCCAAAACACTTCATCTTCATAGAACTTCGTCAGGTTGTACTTCAAGTGGGTACAGACGTTGATAAGCCCGAGTGTACTCGCCGTCAGCTGTGCGTACTCTCGCTACTCTGGCGTTACCATCCTTACCAGCATAGACATCTATAATTAATCCTAATGGCCACTTTATACGTTTTGCGTCAGTCTCTACTAGCACAACATCGCCTACCTTTAAATTAGAGTCCCTCTCCTTGCCCTTCTGTACGAGCATACTCAAATACTCGTTTCTAAATCGCTCCCGTAAGTCTCCCCTTAGCTTATGCAAATACCTTAGACGCCTATTTAAAGAATCATGATCTAGCTGATCTAAATCTGGAGTCTCGCTAACAGGAAGCCCTTGTATGAAGCAGGCCGGCGTAAGAGGTTTCAAGTTCTCTGAATCGTCCGCGATATAAGTTAATGGTCGTGAGTTCATTAATGCTTCGCAATCGCAGAGTATGGTTGACAGCTCTTCATAGCTTACTGTTCTCTGTCCCAAATTACGTCGCAGAAGTTCCTTCAGGGACCGGATCAAGCGCTCCCACCAACCTCCCCACCAAGGTGCTGCGGGAGGATTAAACTTCCATTTTATACATCGCACGCTGGAGTAAGCTGTTATCTCATCCCAATTTAATGACTTTAACAGGTTGTCAGCTCCGTGGAAATTTGTGCCATTATCCGTGTATATTGTGTCGACTCTTCCACGTCTTGCTATAAACCGTCGTAATGCCATGAGGAACGCTTCTGTTGACAATGACTTGGTTAGTTCCAGGTGCACGGCGCGGTATACTGCACACGTAAATAAAATTACCCACACCTTCCCTCCCGACCGCAGAAAGAGAGGGCCGGCCAGATCAGCGCCTGTCACTTCAAAGGCAGCAGCCGGTTTTACTCTGTCAAGAGGCAAAGGGGACAATGGTGTGTCCGCATGCCTTACAGATTGCCGCTTGCAGGGTATGCATTTTGAAACGGTGGAACTGACGAGTCTTCTAATGCCCGTAATCCAATACTTCTCCCTAAGTACGCTTATTAAAGTACCAGGGCCGGCGTGGTGCAATATTTGGTGTTTCGAAGCGACGAGTCTTTTGATTATTAGATGCTTTCCGGGCAAAAGTAACGGACAGATGAAGTCGGCAGGCTCATCACTAAGTACAAGCTTTGTACGAACTCTCAATAAGCCTTCATTGTCTTTAAAGATCTGCAGGTTCTTTGTCTTTTTAATGCCATCTGTCATTATTTCGGCCTGAACCATCATCAAAAGTTTCTTCTCAGCTCTTTGAAACTCTTCACAAGTCAGTTCACCTCTTTGTTTATTCTTCGTATTCTTGCAGTTGTACGCAAAACGTAACATCCACCCTACCATTCTCACTATCATAGTGTATTTAGAAAAGTAAGTAAGTGTAGACAAAAACGTACTTGTATCTGCTGTAGTACTATTAGCAAGTACTACTTTCTTTCTTTCTTTGTTGACTTCTTGCTCGTTAACGTTTAAATCAGACGAAGGCCATTCACTTTCTTTTTCTTTCAGCCAAGCCGGTCCCTCCCACCATTTACTCTTAAGCAGGTGTTTGGCGTTGCAGCCCCTGGAAGGTAAGTCAGCAGGATTCATTGAGCCTGGTAAGTGGTGCCAGTCTTCCACGTTAGTATGTTGTCTTATCTCCTTCACTCTGTTTTTGACAAAAATGTTCCAGTCTCCATCAGTAGTTATCCACGTGAAGGCTACGCTCGCGTCAGTCCAGAAGTATACTCGACAGTGAGGCAGTTCCATCGCTTCCTTGACTTGGACATACAAGCGTGTTGCTTTTAGTGATGCCATCAACTCTAAGCGGGGTATGCTGACTTCGCGGACCGGCGCGACTCGTGACTTCGCTTGAACCAGTAGTACCGTAACTCTTCCTCTATGTACACTTCGCAGGAAGATGGCCGCTGCAAAAGACACCTTGCTCGCATCACTGAAGACATGAAGACTGTTGTCACATTCAGTTATTGCCTCAGAGGTCAGTCGTCGTGGAATGCGGCATTCGTTAAGTAAGTGAATATGTTTAGACCATTCGATATATTCCTTTTGTAAGTTGCTTGGTAGCACTGTATCCTAATTCAATTTCATATTCCATGTTTTCTGAATAATCAGCTTGGGCACAAGTGTCACTGGACACGCTAAACCGACCGGGTCGAAAACTTTTTGAGTTATAGAAAGCAAGCCTCTTTTTGTTATGTTTTCGGCGTTTTCATTTATGACGTTGACATTGCAGTGTAGTTGGTCACTTTTGATATCCCATATTAGGCCGAGTACAGACATGCTATCTGCTTGCATAATCTCTTTTTTGGTCGCGGGAGCTGTGACCCAACCACGTAAGTCAAATTTTGCCGCTGACATTATTCTCTTGGCTTCTTCTATGAAATTATGCGCCTCATGATAACTTTCCAAACTTGTCACGCAGTTATCTACATAGAATGAATTCTTGAGCCGTTCGGCTGTGTCCTTGTAATTTTCGGTGTACTTTCCTAAGTGGTAATTTATAGTAGCACCCAAAAGAAATGGACTACAGGTTATGCCAAATACTACACGACAATGGCGGTAAGTCATTAACTCTTTCCTTTCGTTATTTTTCCACCACAGAAATGACAAATATTCTCTATCTTTAGCTTTCAGTGATATCTGAAGAAAGGCTTTCTTAATGTCGGACGTTATCCCAAACGCATGTTTTCTAAATTTTATGAGTAGTTTCGGAATCAGTTCAAGACAATTGACTCCTTTTTCCAGGAAAGTGTTGAGAGAATTCCCATTGCGATCACGAGCAGACGCGTTGTATACCGGGCGCACCCTGGTTGTCAGGCTGGAGTTCTTGATGACAGCATAATGTGCAAGGTAGTGTTTGGGCCTCGCTGTGTCATCCACCTCTTCGATTATGCCCTCCTTTAACCAATCTTCGAAGACTTGACTGTAGTTATCAAACTCGTTCAGCTTTAGAAGTCTTTGTGTTGTCGACATCAATCTTCTTTCAGACAATTGCTTGTTGTCAAGAAGTTCTCCATGATTTGGTTTCCACGGTAATTCTACCTCGTATCGTCCTTCGTCGTTAATTTTGATCGAATCTCTAAACTGGTCCATTATGATAGAGTCTGTCTTCGCTTTGCTTGCAACTTCAGCTGGGTCCCGAATTCCAAGAGTTTCCAAGTCCCAAAGCTCCGATAATTGCAAATTAGCCGATACTACATTCGTCGTTACACTGCATGCGTTCATTATGGGTCCTTGTAGTGTCCATCCTAATTTATTTTTCATTGCCACGAGGTTATTGTCCAGACGTATGAAACTGTCAGTCAGCAACGCGCCAGTGTAGTCTGCGCCGATTAGCAACCCGATGTGGGGCACAGCCTCCTCGCCAACATCGCTTAACGTGATGTTATGTTTCCTTAACTCTTGGATCAAGTCATGGTTCATGTTCAATCTAGGAATATACCCGCAGATCGTGGATTTGTCGAGCGCAGTCATCTTGTATTGAAACTGGTTGTCTAGACTCGCGACATTGAATTCATAACAACTGTACTGCTGTTTTTCAGTTTCAATACCGCCGAAGAGACAATGTGACATAATTTCTTTACTGACAGGCTTCAGATCTAAATCCTTAATTATGTCGCGGCGTAAGTAGGATTTCTGAGCCCCCGTATCAATAAAAGCGCGTACTTTGATGCATTTATTATCGCTTATAATATTTACCATACACGTTTGCAACAGTGTAGTACTAGCCTTATTTTGGGCTACATTGTTATTTAATTTTGACGTTCCAGCTTTTGAAATTTTATCGGTCTCATTTTGAATTGACGTTTTAATGTCAGGGCACATCAATGTTGAATGACGTTTGGAACAGAAAAGGCATTTTGTAATTTTTTTGCATTTTTTGGAATTATGTCCCGTTTTCAAACAAATAAAACAAGCTCCCTTTTTATTTAGTACTAGCATTTGCCCGCGGCTTCGCCCGCGTACTAAGCGAAATTTTTAACCGTCTACAAAAAACAGGTTTGTATGTTTGTCCACGATTATTTCGCGTTTGGCTGAACCGATTTAGATGCGGTCTCCAGAAAAGTAGTTGTTACATTCTGGGGGTTTCGGTATACGAAGTTTGGTGTTTGTGATCCATTAACAGATGAACAGATGAAAAGTTAGTATACATTCTGAGAACCGGCAAACTGTTGAATTTCATTTGATTTTGGCAAAAATAAGGATCGAAAACTATTATCATACATTTCCGAGGCCGAAGGCGAAAGGGCCGATGAAATAAAAGCATGTCTTAAATGGCCCTTAGTAAAAGTATCTTTGTACTACAGTAACACCAATAGGTCTGAAAACGACCAAGCAGCGCGCAGCGGTTATAAACTCTGGTCCTTTGAAGTACAGAAATACGGCTAATTCAATATCACGATAACATTTATTTTTCTTAAAATTAAATTTATTAGGTAAGTTTTGCCAGTTCCTATTGGAGCATCCAAAAAGAAAATTTGGCCTCACTTCCATTCGCACTCCTTACTGTCAGTCCGTCTGTTACAACCAAGTTGCTTTTACTAGACCGATTGAAATGCAATTTGGCACAAACTATCAAGAATTTAGAGCGCTCGTGGCCCAGCGACACCCCGCCTACCGCGTGCGGTATGCGAGGTTAAGCAATGTGGGCGCAGGTCAGTTCTTGGATGGGTGACTGCTTTGAGTGGTTACTAACTGACTCTCGTGCTTTGGAAGGCACGCTAAGCCGTTGATCCCAGCTGCAATCGTTAAGCCAAGTTAGAGGCCTTCGAGCGGCTTGCGAACTTCTAACAGTCAAGTTGCCCACTCACTTGACAAAGGGGGGTCGAAGTTGCACCACCCTGGGTGGTGCTAAAAGTGCAACAAAAACTGGCAACCGTACTAGTCTTCTCGAAAATCTCACGCTTCGTAAATAAATGCCATACGATTAAAAAAATCTAAAGGTTGATTTAAATGGAAAAAAATATCGGAACCTTTATGTCGTTTTTAAAAGCAAATCCATAGATACCCCACACGCCTATAGTAAAAACATAAAACATTAAACTTTTTTGCATACAGGCATGTATGGAGTGCCATATTTTACCTCAGATTCGTATTAAGAGACCTCTCGGACGCTAAGATATCGATTTTGAACGAAATCGGGACGAAAAAAAAGAAAATCAATATGGCCGCCACTTTTTGTATTCTTTCACAAAATCGTATTAGGGGACCTCTCGGACGCTCAGATATCGATTTTGAATGAAATCGGGTTGGAAATGAAGAAAATCAATATGGCTGCCACTTTTTCCAAATTATACCTCGGATTCGTATTAGGGTACCTCTCGGACGCTCGGATATCGATTTTGAACAAAATCGGGTTGAAATGAACAAAAATCATTATGGCTGCCACTTTTTCCAAATTTTACCTCGGATTGGTATTAAGAATTCTCTCGGACGCTCAGATATCGATTTTGAACGAAATCGGGATGGAAATGATAAAAATTAATATGGCCGCCAGTTATTCTAAATTTGACCTGGGATTCGTATTACGAGACCTCTCGGACGCTCAAATATCGATTTTAAACGAAATTGAGACGAAAAAAAAGAAAATCAATATGCCTGCGACTTTTTCCAAATTTTACCTCGGAGTCGTCGTATTAGGGGAGCTCTCGGACGCTCAGATATCGATTTTGAACGAAATCGGGACGAAAATGAAGAAAAGCAATATGGCCGCCACTTTTTCTTAATTTACCTTGGATTCGTATTAGGGGACCTCTCGGACGCTTAGATATCGATTTAGAACAAAATCGGGTTGAAATGAACAAAAATCAATATGGCTGCCACTTTTTCCAAATTTTACCTCGGATTGGTATTAAGAATTCTCTCGGACGCTCAGATATCGATTTTGAACGAAATCGGGACGGAAATGATAAAAATTAATATGGCCGCCACTTATTCTAAATTTTACCTCGGATTCGTATTACGATACCTCTCGGACGCTCAGATATCGATTTTGAACGAAATTGAGACGAAAAAAAAGAAAATCAATATGCCTGCGACTTTTTCCAAATTTTACCTCAGAGTCGTATTAGGGGAGCTCTCGGACGCTCAGATATCGATTTTGATCGAAATCGGGACGAAAATGAAGAAAAGCAATATGGCCGCCACTTTTTCTAAATTTTACCTCGGAGTCGTATTAGGGGACCTCTCGGACGCTCAGATATCGCTTTTGAACGACATCGGGACGGAAATGAAGAAAATCAATAAGGCCGTTACTTTATTCAAAGTTTAGGTACCTCGGATTCCTATTAAGAGTCCTCTCGGACGCTCAAATATCGATTTATGTCGAAATCGTATCGGACGGCACTGATTAATAAAACCACTTACAATACATTGAATCAAAAAAGTTCGTATCTTCATAACTCAGGAGGAACTTACATGCCAAATTTGGTAACTCTCGGACCAGCAGATTGGGCTGTACGTTGATATGTCACTCACTCAGTCAGTCAGTTTCTTCTTGCAATTTGGCACCTACTTTTAAGTATTCATGCCCGCAATATTAAATATCAAACACAATGCCATTTTCGAAATTAACGACCCAAAAAATCATAAAAATCACACCCATATTAATATTTAGACATTCCAACCCCTTCGGACCCCAACAGAGGGGATGGTATTTCACGTCCTCCACGTGGGATTTTAAAATCATTGTTGTGTTCGTAATCAGCGACCCGATAAACCATAGAAACAACACCCATATCGATTTTCTGAATTTGTCACCAGATTTCCCCCTTTTAGGGGTTGATTTCTCAAAAAACCTGAAACACATGTTTACTCATTTATCGTTAGAAATACTACTGTGAAGTTTCGAATAAAATAATCCAACTAATCTTGATTCCCCATACAAACTTCGGACCCCCATTTCACCCCCTTAGGGGTTGAATTTTGAAAAATCCTTTCTTAATGCACCTCAAGACCTTATATGGAACCTATATACTAAATTTGGAATCTCTAGAGCCAGTAGTTTGCGCTGTGCGTTGATATGTCACTCACTCAGTCAGTCAGTTATTTATTGAAATTTGGCACAAACTTTCAAAAGTTTTCATGTCCACAACATCAAATTTCAATACCGATGCCATTTTCGTAATTAACGTACCAAAAAACCATAAAAACGACACCCATATTAATATTTAGACATTTCATCCCCCTCGCACCCCAACAGGGGGGATGGTATTTTATGTCCTCCACGTGAGATTTTAGAATCATTGTTGTTTTCGTTATCAGCGACCCGGTATATCATAAAAACAATACCCATGTCGATTTTAAGAATTTGTCACCAGAATTCCCCCTTTTAGGGGTTGATTTCTCAAAAAACCTGAGACACGTATTTACTCATTTATCGTTAGAAATACTTCTGTGAAGTTTCGAATAAAATAGTCCAACTAATCGCGTTTCCCCATACAAACTTCGGACCCCCATTTTACCCCCTTAGGGGTTGAATTTTGAAAAATCCTTTCTTAGTGCACCCCTAGACCTTATAAGGAACCTACGTGCCAAATTTGGAATCTCTAGGACTAGCGGTTTGGGCTGTGCGTTGATATGTCAGTCAGTCAGTCAGTCAGTCAGTCAGTCAGTTTCTTCTTTTATATATTTATAGATTTCCCTCCTAGTTTCATATGACATCTTGTTTGCTTTGTAGCACTCGAAGCTGTTATGCGATGCCTTTTCACACCAAACACAATTCTTCTTACCTGCATCTTCCGTTGACACCAAGCATGCAGCGGTGGGTTGTGTAGGAACGATAGGAAAACTGTCACCCGATGTTATTCCGCTGCGGGCGAGCTGGATCCGCTCCTCCGACTCCGCTTCGCGTTTCAGGAACTGCATAAGCTGGTCCAGCCGATCGTCGTCCTTCCTTCCATGTACTTGAGACCTCTCCCACGCTCTTAAAACAGATTCGGGCAAGGCGGACTCAACTAAAGGAAAAAGTAAAGCGGCGTATTTGTCTATAGTGACACCTAAGCTCTGAAGTGCTAGTAATTGCGTATTTAATCTAAATATATAAAAGAAGAAACTGACTGACTGACTGACTGACTGACTGACTGACTGACTGACTGACTGACTGACTGACTGACTGACTGACTGACTGACTGACATATCAACGCACAGCCCAAACCGCTGGTCCTAGAGATTCCAAATTTGGCACGTAGGTTCCTTATAATGTGTAGGGGTGCACTAAGAAAGGATTTTTCAAAATTCAACCCCTAAGGGGGTGAAATGGGGGTCCGAAGTTTGTATGGAGAAACAAGATTAGTTGGACTATTTTATTCGAAACTTCACAGGAGTATTTCTAACGATAAATGAGTAAACACGTGTTTCAGGTTTTTTGAGAAATCAACCCCTAAAAGGGGGAAATGTGGTGACAAATTCTGAAAATCGACATGGGTGTTGTTTTTCAGGTTTATCGGGTCGCTGATAACGAAAACAACAATGAATCTAAAATCCTACGTGGAGGACGTGAAATACCATCCCCCCTGTTGGGGTGCGAGGGGGATGAAATGTCTAAATATTTATATGGGTGTCGTTTTTATGGTTTTTTGGGACGTTAATTACGAAAATGGCATCAATTTTGAAGTTTAATATTGTGAACATGATAACTTTTGAAAGTTTGTGCCAAATTGCAAGAAATAACTAACTGACTGAGTGAATGACATATCAACGCACAGCCCAAACTGCTGGTTCTAGAGATTCCAAATTGAGTATGTAGGTTCCATATAAGGTCTAGAGGTGCATTAAGAAAGGATTTTTCAAAAATCAACCCCTGGGGGCGGGGGTGAAATGGGGGTCCGAAGTTTGTATGGGGAATCAAGATAAGTTGGACTATTTTATTCGAAACTTCACAGGAGTATTTCTAACGATAAATGAGTAAATATGTGTTTCAGGTTTTTTGAGAAATCAACCCCAGGTGAAAAGTGGTGACAATTCTGAAAATCGATATGGGTATTATTTCTATGGTTTATCGGGTCGCTGATTACGAAAACAAAAATGATTTTAAAATCCCACGTAGAGGACGTAAAATACCATCCCCTCTGTTGGGGTGCGAGGGGGTTGGAATGTCTAAATATTAATATGGGTGTCGTTTTTATGGTTTTTTGGGTCGTTAATTTCGAAAATGGCATTGATTTTGAAAGTTAATACTGCAGACATGAAAACTTTTAAGAGTTTGTGCGAAATTGCAAGAAGAAACTGACTGACTGAGTGAGTGACATCAACGCACAGTCCAAACTGCTGATTCGAGAGATATCAAATTTGGCATGTAGGTTCCTTATAAGGTCTAAAGGCGCATGAAGTGCCGTGAATTCCCTATGAATATACGACCTTTCTTGAATCAATGTATTGTAAGTGGTTTTATTAATCAGTGCCGTCCGATACGATTTCAACAAAAATCGATATTTAGGCGTCCGAGAGGACTCTTAATACGACTCCTAGGTAAATATTGGAAAAACTGGCGGCCATATTGCTTTTCTTCACTTTCGTCCCGATTTCGTTCAAAATAGAAATCTGAGCGTCCGAGATGTCTCTTAATACGAATCCGAGGTAAAATATGGAACAAAGTCGCAGCCATATTGATTTTCTTCATTTTCTTCCCAATTTTGTTCAAAATCGATATCTGAGCGTCCGAGAGGTCCCCGAATACGAATCCGAGGTAAAATTTGGAAAAAGTGGCGGCCATATTGATTTTCTTCAATTCCGTCTGGATTTCGTTCAAAATCGATATCTGAGCGTCCGAGAGAATTCTTAATACGAATCCGAGGTAAAATTTGGAAAAAAGGCGGCCATATTGCTTTTCGTCATTTTCGTCCCGATTTCGTTCAAAATCGATATCTAAGCGTCCGAGATGTCTCTTAATACGAATCCGAGGTAAAATATGGAAAAATTCGCAGCCATTTTGATTTTCATCATTTTCTTCCCAATTTCGTTCAAAATCGATATCTGAGCGTCCGAGAGGTCCCCAAATACGAATCCGAGGCAAAGTTTGGAAAAAGTGGCGGCCATATTGATTTTCTTAATTTCCGTCCCGATTGCGTTCTAAATCGATATCTGAGTGTCCGAGAGGTCCCCGAATAAGAATCCGAGGTAAAAGTGGGAAAAAGTGGCGGCCATATTGATTTTCTTCAATTCCGTCTCGATTTTTGATTGAGTGGCGCCGCGAATCGTACAGAGTGTGGACGTGCTATTAGTGCGCTCAAAAATTCCGTGTAAAGGTTTTACGCGAAATCCACCAGTATCGCAAAGGAAGAAGTGTCATATTAGTGTGCGCCGTAAATGGCAGTTCTATTATAAATTGCTGTAAACAAGCCCCCCACGCCTCTTGCTTGCGCCTACTTCGGCTGCGCTCGGTAATCATTGGAGTCATAGCGGAAAACGCTTCACGGGAGTAAAGGAGACAAACTGTGAGTTTCGCGTATCATCTGTTTATGCAACGGTTTTATTTATTGAGCAGAATCTACCCACAACATTTAAAGAACAAAAAACCAAAATGCCTAAGAATTGTTCAGCTTGTTTAAAAAACATAAAATCAGAAGAAGTGCTTAAATGTACTAATTGCAGCGATAGCTACCATGACCTATGTATTGGTACAACCTTACAGGACATGACTAAATCCCGTCTAGCAGCCTGGATATGCCCCGCTTGCTGTAATAAAAAACCTAAAGGTGATAATACAAACACACCACTTCGCAAAGATCTTAGCCCTGATATCGACAACGTGACCAGAAGGAAACGAAACACAGGTTCAGGTGACCAATGCAGCGCCTGCCTGTCCCGGGCCGACCTTACTGACATCGTGCGCCGAGAAATCCGTGAAGCAATAAACGAGTCAAAAGTGGCCACGAGGGCATATATCGCCACTCAGTTTCAAGACTTCAAACAGCAAATCACTGATCTCGAGTCCTCCCTGGCGTTCATAAGCGAGCAATATGAAGACTTTAAAAATGAAATATTAATCGTCAAGCCTGAGATCAAGCGTTTATCGACTGAAAATATCCAGCTTAAATCCTCGGTGCAAGAATTGACCGATCGACTCAACCAGCTGGACCAGCTGGCACGCGCCAGTAATGTGGAGATCCAGTGCGTCCCCGAACACAGCGGTGAAAACTTAGTTACGCTGGTGCAGCAAATTGGTACTACGATTGAACACCCGGTGCAGGAGCGTGAGATCTTACAGTGTACGCGCATTGCAAAAATGAACCCCAGCAATCCGAGACCTCGCTCGATTCTAGTTAAGTTCGCGTCCCCGCGCATACGAGAGAGCTTCATTACGGCCAATCGCAAGTATAACAGGTCCCATTCTAGTGAAAAATTAAATACAAGCCACCTCGGCATAGCTAGCCAATCAAAATCGCCGGTATTCATAGTTGAGCACCTAACCAAAGAAACTAAAGAATTGCATAAGGCTGCTCGACTAAAGGCCAAAGAAATTGGCTACGGAATAGTTTGGGTTACTAACGGCCGAGTATTCCTACGAAAATCAGAAGGCTCAGAGTACGTTTGGGTGAAGAACACGGAAGTACTAAAAACCTTGAAACAATAGTTTGTCATTTTTATTGTGTTATAAATTGGGTCATTTCTATTTAACATCTTCACTTTCACTATGTACTACTTATTATTACTTGCGCATACGCAGACCATTACATACTGTCATTGTTTCGACTACCATCTGAAAAGAAATATGTGTCTAGCTCTTAAACAATGTTTATTTTGTATAATAGAGATTTCAATGAAATGGAATATAAAAGCCACCGTGCAATGTATTATGTACCTTATTGTAAGAATAGCAATATGTAAGGAACCTACAAACAGTCTCGTCCACAAGTTATTGCTTATAATATTTCGTTATCTCATATTGTATTATATATATAACCACCACGGGCATACTAATTGTAAGTGTACTAAGTCGTGCCGAATGATGTACCATGTCAAAAACCTATATATGCCCAGGGTCTGCAGTATTTTATGTATTAGAAGCATTTATATAAAATATCACTATAATAATAATATTTATATACTAATGAAATGTAATCCATATTTGAATTTCTCGAGTTATAATATTATTTATACCCACCCACATACTCCCTTTCTCCACAGTGGTGCAGTATTTGTATATAAATTCGGCATGATATTAGCCAAATATGATAGAATTACTACTCGACGCACGGCCTAATCACTGTGGCAGATGATATCGATGCAGCGCAGCTGTGCGATAACAAACAGGTTTCCCGCTTAGAAGAATGTACTAATATGCTTAGCGAGTTTAAGACGCCTTTTATTGTGTTAACTCAGAACATTCGCAGCCACCATTGTAATTTAGATTATTTTAAATGCGTTCTGAAACGTGCCAACATAACCGCAGATGTCATAGTTTTAACGGAGTGCTGGTTACCAGTTTGGCCCCAGCTCCCGACTATTGACGGCTACAATTGTTTAGCGTCTGATAATCACTACCTACAAAATGATGGAGTTATTATTTTTGTCAGAAAAGAACATAAAGTAGACATTTGCAAATCCGACATTAGGGAAGCAAATGCTTTATTAGTGACAATTAATAACTATATTAGCATATTAGGCCTTTACAGATCGCCAAGCTACCAGAACCCCGGAGTTTTTATTAATTCCCTTGGCTTGTTTCTGTCTAATTTTAAAAATAACACTCAATTGATTATAACGGGTGACCTGAATATCAATATTATTCCAAATTCAAATATCGCATGTGCTGACGAATATTTAAATGTATGCTCGGAAAATGGGTGTTATGCAGGAAACGAATTACCTACGCGAGGCGATAACTGTCTAGATCACGTCATGATTAGGTCTAAGCTCAAATCTTCTGTTATTGTTTGCTCTGAAGACATCACTGACCATGATCTCGTACTAACGATCTTGGAATACTCACCTCGTGTAAAATGCAGCAAAATATTTACTAAAACCAACTTAAGTGCAATTAAATCAGAATTAGGAAATGTTAACTGGGCTGAACTATATAGCATATGCGACGTAAACATAGCATGTGATTTGTTTTGCTCGACTATAACGAACATAATTAATAAACATAAAAGAACCGTCCGTACTTCGAACTCCAGAGTCCCGATCAAGGAATGGATAACAACAGGGCTGCTCAAATGTGTCCGTGAAAGAAGCAGACTGCATCTGCTGGCAACCAAAAACCCGAACGACATGGCAATCCAAGGTAAATATAAAAGGTACAGAAACACCTGCTCCGATCTTTTAAAAGCAGTCAAGATGAAACACCAGCAGGAGCAGCTTATCGCAGCACGATTCGACACAAGGAAAACGTGGAAAACGGTCAAGTCTATCTGTAGCATTACAACCGCACGTGACCAACCAACACAATTACTCGGCCTGGACGCGGATCCTGTAAAATCCCTTAACAAAGCCAACGCTTTCTTCACATCAGTTGGTAAAAATCTTGCAGAAATAGCCCTTGAAAAGACAGACGAGAGTGAAGAAAGTCTAGCTAGACTTGTTCAGGGGTCTGTGCCACCCCCATCCTCGTCGTTCTTTTTTCGACCCACAGACGAGTATGAAATTGCCTCCTTCATTAGGAAACTAAAGTCTGGTAGTGCGTCTGGCATAGATGGCATAACCACGGACTTAATAAAAATGTGCATGACCCATCTGACCGAGCCTATTACATATTTGTGTAACCTAAGCCTAACATCGGGCAATTTTCCCGATGTCCTAAAAGTAGCTTTAGTCACACCTATCTATAAAGCTGGTAACCGGAATGAAGTGACCAATTATAGGCCCATCTCTCTTCTCAGCGTAATCGGCAAACTTATTGAAAAGGTTGTTAACCTTCAAGTGCTAAATTTTCTCGAGCGCAATGCACTCCTGTCAACGAATCAGTTTGGATTCAGAGAAAACCATTCTACGGAACAGGCAGTCAACGTACTTGTTAACAGCATAGTAGACTGTGTCGACAGTGGAGACAAGTGTGTAGGGGTGTTTTTGGACCTCACCAAGGCCTTCGACACAGTCTCTATTCCCATTCTCATAGCCAAACTCGAGCGACTCGGATTGAGAGGTGTAGTACTTGACTGGTTCAAAACTTATCTCCAAGGTCGAAAACAGTGTGTTCGTGTGGGCGACCACTTTAGTGAGTTTTCCGATATTACTGTTGGAGTGCCTCAAGGCAGCGTACTAGGACCGACATTATTCTTGGTGTATATAAATGATCTCTGTAATTTCAATTTGCATAACACTTCCATTATATCTTTCGCGGATGATACAGCGATCTTGGTTAAGGGCAGGGACTGGTCAGAGGTACGAAAGCAGGCAGAGTGCAGTATGGAGGCAGTCACAAATTGGCTTGACGCAAATCTACTTACACTAAATGTTAGTAAAACAAAGTACATATGCTTTTCCATTAATGCCAGAGGCCAACCGAGCGATGATTTTTCCATAAGAGTTGATCCTCACCTCGGAGCAAGCAGTGGCAATACCTTTGAGCGTACAAATTTAATTAAATATCTAGGTATACTACTTGATGCGCACTTGAGTTGGCGTCAGCACATAGCATCCCTAAAGTGTCGCGTTCGCAAACTGATGTTCGTGTTTCGACTCCTTAGAAATGTCGCATATCCGGAGCTACTAAAAACGGTATACTATGCACTCGGGGAATCCATACTGGGATACTGTAACTCAGTCTGGGGTGGAGCAGCAAAGAGTATCTTGATCAGCTTGGAAAGGTCACAGCGATCATTGTTAAAAGTTGCATTCCGCAAACCATTCCGCTATAGCACTAAGGCTCTGTATATGGAAGCAAAGGTTCTAACGGTGCGACAACTGTTCCTTAGAAAGGTTATGCTGGCTTATTGCAAAGGATATGGTGAAAAATTTGGCGCTGATACAGGGCGACGAAAACGTTGGAAAACACCGAAATTGAAAACCAGATTTGCCCAGCGGTTCAGTGCATTTATCTCCCCTCTAGTTTTTAAATGTTTTTGTAAATCATACAAGGCCTTCCGCCCCCCAGATAAAAAGATTTTAACGAAGTGGCTTGGGCAACATGATTACCGTGACACAGAACTGCTCCTTTCCGTTCTACAATAGGCAACTGTCATTTATTATTTACTGTTTGTTTAAAATATATAATGTAAAACCTGGCACTAATTACATTACATCATATCATATTATCTATAATAATATTCAATTTATTTTAAGACCAAGTACTTTTATTCTATACGTAAACTACACTGCACACTTTACATACCTGAACAAAATTAGTTAAAGCTAAAATTTAAACACATTGTTCTTGAGAAATATTGTTTATTAGCTCTGTACGATTGCATGTCTCGATTTTAATGCTTGTTATTCTACTGGGTCCTGTAACACAGGGAATCCTAGCTCAGGACCCAAAGACTTGTTTCTTTGTTGTAAATGTTTTTTCAATAAATATTTCTATTTCTATTTCTATTATTTCGTTCAAAATCGACGTCTGAGCGTCCGAGAAAATTCTTAATACGAATCCGAGGTAAAATTTGGAAAAAGTGGCAGCCATATTGATTTTCTTCCCTTCCAATCCGATTTCATTCAAAATCGATATCTGAGCGTCCGAGAGGGCCCCAAATACGAATCCGAGGTAAAGTTTGGAAAAAGTGGCGGCCATATTGATTTTCTTAATTTCCGTCCCGATTGCGTTCAAAATCGATATCTGAGTATCCGAGAGGTCTCTTAATACGAATCCAAGGTAAAATTTGTGAAAGTGGCGGCCACATAGATTTTCTTTTTTCCGCCCCGATTTCGTTCAAAATCGATATCTGAGCTTCCGAGAGGTCTCTTAATACGAATCCGAGGTAAAATTACGCACTCCATACATGCCAGGGATTGTAAAAAAAGGATTGACTTTTAAAAACGACATAGAGGTTTCTATATTTTTAACCGAGTTCAAGATTTCAAAAGAGGAGGTTATCAATTCGGTTGTATGTTTTTTTTTTAATGTTTGTTACTCCATAACACCGTCATTTCTTAAGCGATTTCAAAAATTCGTTGATTGTAAGTATATATATCCAAGTTGGTCCCGTTTTTGTCAAAACGCAGTTCTGATGATGGGATCCATGAGGAATTGAGGGAACTCCTGAAATCTTTAAGGCAAACATATAGTGATTTTTGTGTTTTTATCAACAAGTCAAGCATTTGCATCCAAAAATGTGACATTGGATGAAGTGGAACTGCTGATGATGATCAGAACAGAACTCTTCAACGACGAAAAGTTCACGTTTGGCGATTTGTCCTCCTAGCTGTGTTTGTTAAGCAAGTTCTATTTTCACGATAAATTTTTGTGATGCTTGATTTCTGATGATGGGATCCATGAGGAATTGAGGGAACTCCTCAAATCTTATAAGCAAACATATAGTGATTTTTGTGGTTTTATCAACAAATCGAGCATTATCATACAAAAATGTGACATTTGATGAAGTGGAACTGCTGATGATGATCAGAACAGAACTCTTCAACGACGAAAAGTTCACGTTTGGCGATTTGTCCTTCTAGCTGTGTTTGTTCAGCAAGTTCTATTTTCACGATTGATTTTTGACATGCTCGAGTTCTGATGATGGGATCCATTAGGAATCGAGGGAACTCCCCAAATGTGAAAGGCACACAAATAGTGATTTTAGTATTTTCATGAACTAATCAAGCATTTTCATTCATAAAAGTGACATTTGATGAAGTGGAACTGCTGATGATGATCAGAACGGAACTCTTCAACGACGCGTAGTTCACGTTTGGCGATTTGTTCTCTTCGTTTTGTTTGTCAAGCAAGCAAGGTTTTTCCATGATTCCATGAGGAATCATGGAAAGTCTAAGTCTTCTACCATTATAAACATACTTATAGCCATTTTTATTTTATTGTATGGAATCTAAGAGTGCACCATCTAAGTTGAATAATCTTTCACCGGACTCCCCCATTGAAGTCGGTTTTTTTTTCTTAAAAATTATTTTCCATTTAAATCAACCTTTAGATTAGTATTACATACTTGCAGCCCGGCCCATACAAATAATTAAAAAATATTTATTCTAAAATTAGGCACTCCATACATGCCAGGGATTGTAAAAAAAGGATTGGCTTTTAAAAACGACATAGAGGTTTCTATATTTTTTCCATTTAAATAAACCTTTAGATTAGTTATACATACTAGCACCCCGGCCCATACAAATAATTAACAAATATTTATTCTATCATCAATAGTTTTCTTAGCGCACGCGATGTAAAGAATATTTGAGTTACTTTTTTTTACAACATTACATTATTGGAGTTTTAGTAAGAATCCTTATTTTTTGAAAACATAATATAGCTCATATCAATGTCACCCAAGAATAGTATAGCTATTCAATGCAAACTAACAATCAAATCTTTCCTTTTTATAATATTAGTATAGATTAGCTGTCTAAGTCGTAAAAATTGTGTCCCCTGACTGTATATAATTTCCAAACTTTGAAGTTTAAGATTCTGAAAAACATTGAGATTGTGCATATTAAGTAAATACTTTCAGCGACTTATGGTTTCAACAAGAGATGTTTACCATTTTTTGAGATATCGTTGAAAAACAGTCTTGCCCAAACAAAAGGACTTAAGTGCCGTGAGTTTCCTAGAGTGGTTTAAATGTGAACTAGCAGGTGTTGGCACGGAACCCTTCTGTGTGCGTGTTCCGACACTTGGCCGGTTTTAATTTAATATTATGGACATGACATTTTTTGATAGTTTGTGCCAAATTGCAATTCTATCGGTCCAGTAGTTTTAAAGCAAATCGGTTGTAACAGACGGACTTCAGATGAACAAAAGTCAGTATAAGTACGAGCAAATAGTAAGGAGTGCGAAAGGAAGTGAGGCCAAATCGTTCTTTTTGGATGCTCAAACGGAAACTGGCATAATCTACCAATTAATTTAAATTTAGGAAAAATAAGGGTTACGCTAGATATTGAATTAGCCGTATTTCTGTACTTCAGAGGACCAGAGTTTATGACTGCTGCTTGGTCGTTACCAGACCTTCAATTGGTGTTACTGTTGTACACAGATCTTCTTTCTCTCCCGACCTTTTCCCCCTCGGCCTCTCGAAAATGTATGATAATAGTTTTTCGATCCTTATTATTGCCAAAATCAAATGAAATTCTACAGTTTGCCGGTTCTCAGAATGTATACTGACTTTTCATCGGTTCATCTGTTTATGAATCACAATCACCAAACTTCGTATACCAAAACCCCCAAAATGTAACAACTACTTTTCTGGAAACTGCATCTAAATCGGTTCAGCCAAACACGAGATAATCGTGGACAAACATACATACGTACATACATCTGTTTATGAATCACAATCACCAAACTTCGTATACCGAAACCCCCAAAATGTAACAACTACTTTTCTGGAAACTGCATCTAAATCGGTTCAGCCAAACGCGAGATAATCGTGGACAAACATACATACATACATAAGTACATACATACATACGGGTCAAACAGAGAACCTCTTTTTTGAAGACGGTTAAAAATTATGCTTAGAGTACGCGGGCGAAGCCGCGGGCAAACGCTAGTTTATCATATAAGTGGCCTAATTTAAAGGAGGTATTACGTTTTGCTTGCGCTAGTACGAGATTAAGGAGCTCACGTACGTAGATGTCGATCAACATGTCATCACGGGCAAACCTGGACTTCAACTGCTCAATTGCCTTCTTATAGTTAGCTCCTGATGGAGGAAAGCTATCGACGAGTTCTCTTGCCGGAGTAACAGCAACTGTGCACTGGTACAGGTACTGGAACTTATCTCCGTCGTCCATCGTATCGTCGCTGTCGATCTTCTGAAATTGACTCCAAAATCCAATCCAATTCCTCGTATTACCATCGAACTTTCGCAGTTCAAATTTAGGTAGCCGGAACCTTCTCGATTGACATGCCGAGCTGCATGTCGACTTTTGACAACTGTGATGAGACTTTATACTCTTCACCGTATTATTTGACACGTCACTGCCGTTAGATTTGTATGACCTTTTTATGCGTTCGTCGTTCCGGGAAGCATTCTCGTAGTGTACCTTCATGCGCTCCCAATCGGATTGATAATTATCGCTAGTCAAACAATCTTCGAAAAACTCGTCTTCGGTCATTTCTTCCGTGTTTAACCATTGCTCTTTTATACGCTCGTCGACGTTGAGCAAGGTTTCAGCACGCAGTTGTAGTTTCCCGAAGGCAGCCGTAAGTTCGTCAATGTGTGACTCTAAATTGGCTTCAAAATCATTTTTGGCTTTTGTAAATAGCCTCCTAGCGATGCTCCTCTCTTTAATTAAACTTTTCATTATGAAACAACGGTCGCCAATTGAAGGAAATAATATTAATCACTAGGAATAGCCAAAACCAACGTTACTTATTCACCATTTATTTCAGAGTGACATAAATCAAACAGAACACGAAAATCATTAAATATTCAAATTACAAAAGTATGTCACATCACCATAGAGTTTCCAACAATCATATTTATTGTTTCTTCGTTATTACTATATCAGAATTCAGAGTTCTGCCCATTAGACTCAACCAATTTACATAGCAGTTATAGTAGGATATATAAGTATTATATAAGCGTAGTAGTGAGTACCAGTAAAGTATTTTTACGTAGCTTACGCCACTTTCGCATGTGTCGGTGCGGTATCGGTAAGCTGTTAGGAATCAGTGCCAGCTGTCAATCAAAGCAGTACAGATTTCTTACTGCGTGCCTAACATATATGCGACTTCCTGACTTGGCGGGGTGGAATCGAGATTTGGTATTTTGTTCTATGACATGATCTTACTGACGTCGCAGAGATTTTCACACTTGACGGGATACTGTCAGTATTACATTTGCGCAGTAGTAATATCATGCGCAGAAGCGGAGCAGTACTGCCTCCGTATCGCGCCGCCTCGGCGCATCCGGCGCCAGTCAGGAAATATTCATTTAAATGTAGGGACGCGAAAAAAGCGGTATTGACTCGACTGACACTTGACACTGACAGCAGACAGTTTTGCCGTGTCATACCGCACCCGCACTGAAAAATCAGGAGATCGCCTTATACTCGTACACATACTAACAAGGCAGCATTTAAATAAGTTCTTCCTGATTCAAAATCAAATCAAAATCAAATATTTATACTGCAAATAGGCCACAAGGGCACTTTTACATGTCAAAGCGTGAATATAGACAATTTAAAAAGCTGACAATCTTACTAAATACCTAATAATGATTAAAAAATATACTGATTAACAATTCAATGAAAATAAATTTATAAATATTAAGGATACGATCTATTTGAATACGATCTGTGTCCGAATAAGCAAAAAGTAGGTATATAATTTAATATCTCAGAGATGTATATATTATGGTCTCTGAGCGTCCAAATACGATTAATAACAATTATTTCAAAGTCCTTAGAGATGTAAATGGTCTCTAAGCGCCAAAATTAAAATAAGTAAATTCAATATTGTTAGGTCGCCTCCCTCGACCATCGATTGACTCGGGATGCACGGGAGCGGCGCGGTACGAACGTAGTACTCTGTCCATAACCACCCCACATTTGCGCAATATATTACAACTGCGTGAGGAATTATGGATGACATAATTATCACTAGGTACCTATTAATTAGTTGTGTGGTGTTGTGTTCCTACTCCTGAGAATGCGACGTGTCGAGAGTTAGGGTCCTGTATTTGTCACTCTACTTAGCTATCAACACAACGAATCCTCAATTATTCTGGAGTCGCAAGCATCCACAGGCTATGGTGTCTGCTTATCATCAGGCAGTTATTGTATGCTTGCTTGCCGCCATTATGGTATAAAGTAACATATTGCAGAATGAATACATATTATACACGATGGTATAGGTAAAAAACTT
Source organism: Notocelia uddmanniana (assembly GCA_905163555.1). Classification (NCBI taxonomy): domain Eukaryota; kingdom Metazoa; phylum Arthropoda; class Insecta; order Lepidoptera; family Tortricidae; genus Notocelia; species Notocelia uddmanniana. The sequence goes on along the minus strand of LR991059.1, from coordinate 11,278,975 downwards.
AAGAAAATTACCTGTTGTAAGTACGTAAATTGTAGCCTGCTCAAATAGACATTACATGTTTAAAATATGCAATAAAAACAAACGCCTATTTGAACACGTCACAACTACATACAACAGGTCATTTTTTTCTCAAATTTTTACCTATATTAATTAAATCACCAGTAACACTTTATATCTTTATTTTTCTATTGCACCATCACATAATATTCGACAACGCTCCTGTCAACTCCTTCCATAGATGCCTCGTACAGTTCTCGTTCGACATTTTTTTTTACATTTTGTTTTATAGATCGCTAACACCTATAGGTACTCTAATTTCCTATAAATTATTTTCAAGTACCTGTTACGTTTTTTGTTCTGTCATTCAGTTGAAAATAGCAAACATAGTCAAGAATTTCAGTTTGAGACTAAAAGGAAAAGTTTTCCACCTGTAACACGTCGTTGAAAACAAAGAGAATCTCTCAAACTCGCAAACTTCGAATTCGGCATTATACAATACCGACTTTATTGTGCCGTCGTTTATTAACAAGCTATGCAATTATTTACTCTATGCGTTTTATTTTAAGAACTAGGCAACCTTTTTGTCATATAAATAAGTTTCAGCACACAGTTTGCCAAATTTCAGAGTAGACTTTTGGTTAGACAGTGCTATCGGGTAACTTTTAAATCAGACGTCAATGCGCATCAACTGTCAAATTTCACTATGTATTATTTATAGATTTCGCAATCACACTACCAGTAATTTGATTTGAACTTCTTCGGTTTTTTTTTCGTTTAGGCTTAAAAGAAAACAAAATAACCGCCTTGATTGGAGGTGAATATTTTTTCACTGTGATTGGTTATAATAATTACGTTAGCAATAACCCCTCTCCTTTACATTAAACAATAAACCACCTCTTTTATACAATAAACCAGAATTGTATTTAACTCGAAAATCTTAACTATTTCATGGCAGTTCGCAAAAGTCTGGAAACTTATTTAGCTGTTTCCGACACTACCTACACCAGTAAATTTTAAAAGAACAATAGATTTTGCGGCGGCTGGGGGAGATTTGTACCGAATTTCCGCGATTTGGAAGCCAGAATCAACTTTATGAGGAACTTGTTTGTTGTTTTATTTCTAGATTATTTTAATGATTTGTTCTCTCGTTTGTAAATGTAAACATATTACCTTTGATTACGTACTGGTTGGATCAAAATTGATTTGATTTTTAAACTGGCAATAAAGAATAAACTAACGGCTGAAAAATCTGTAAGTGGTGTGAAATTTAGTATCTTTCTGACGTAATCTTTTTTCTCTATTGTGATGCAAATGAACAAACATCTTATAGTATTTAGATTAGATATACTGATCTGTATGAGTAAATAAAAGTCAGTGATCTCGAATGGACGCTTTAAGACAATGAACATTTGAGAGCCATCACACCCAAATCTACCGAACAAGTGGTCCATAAAACAGTTTTTGAATTGTTAAATCTGTAAAATAATATTCGTGCCGTATGACAAAGAAATATGGTATAATACACTACAATGTCGCGGGTGTCCGCTGGATGCGGGTGGCGCAGGACCGGTCATTGTGGAAGTCTTTAGGGGAGGCCTATGTCCAGCAGTGGACGTCATTCGGCTGACATGATGATGATGATGATGATGACACTACAAGGACATTATTTAAGATTATAATATTACTTATTTATTTTATTTTATTTATTTCACTAAGGTAGACCTTAGTACTACTCAATTTTAGATGAAATTGTTTTGTTTGTTTTGCTTTTCCTTTAATTTTCATGCTTGACACCATTATAATATGACAAATTACAGCCTTTTAGTCGAAGAACTATTAAATTAATGTGTGCTTCTAGTATATTCTTGTTTACTATACGGAATCCCAAAAAATACTTAATTACTTAATACGGTACGTTTAAACTCATGTGTTCAACACGGGTTGTAGAGGTACTTATATTACAAATATATGACTCGTAGTTTAATGATGAAGAAAAAGCTCACGACAAATATCAACCAATATCGTTCGTAGTTCCTCATAATGAATGTAACTCAATGTAGAGGTATACTATATATATAAAGCGAGTTGAAAATGTATACCTAAAATATACATAAAACTAAAAATATACTTTTTTTTAGAGGATATTAAAAAAAAATTGAGGGACAATCTTACACAAATCGACCTATGTAGGGCCAAACTAAGCAAAGCTATTCATCAATTTCATCACACAACCTTCGTTTGTTATAATCCTATCTATTTGAGATACGTCGAAGAAAAATAATTACACAAACAATATGAATATCATTTACCGTTTCAATTACAGGCTCTGCAACATGCCTCCTAATCTCCCTCGCGAAATTAAACGAGTTGTCACGTGCAGGTTGCTCAGACCGAAGTGCTTTTGTGTAGACTATTTCTGTGCTGCTGTTGTTTGGATAAAACTAGTTGAAATGTTGAAAACCATTTAGGATGATAAGCAAATAATTATTTTCTAGTTTCAATTAAATACATTAATACACAGTAGGCAGCATCAGGAAGAACCATTCCGAATGATAAACAAAGAATTTCTAGTTTCAATTAATACACATCATGATAACGATAGGCGAAATAACTAACAGATTCCTAGTCTATTGGCTTATTGTAGCTCAGTATGCCTGTTTATCAAATTCTATCAGGTATCAAATTCTACAATATAATTCTTAAACACATTACTGAACTTAGCAATCCTAAATTCAAATCTGTAGTGAAACCAGCACTTATTTTAAAAGCATAATATAAATAATAGGCAGCATCAGGAAGAACCATTCCGAATGATAAACAAAGAATTTCTAGTTTCAATTAAATACACATCATGATAACGATAGGCGAAATAACTAACAGATTCCTAGTCTATTGGCTTATTGTAGCTCAGTACCTATGCCTGTTTATCAAATTCTATCAGGTATCAAACTCTACAATATGATTCTTAAACACATTACTGAACTTAGCAATCCTAAATTCAAATCTGTAGTGAAACCAGCACTTATTTTAAAAGCATAATATAAATGGATGTTTGGCAGTGATAGCGTCCAGCACGGGTAATAAATCGCGAAAATAGGTTTTTCTACTGTATAGGTAGCATTGTAATTTTTAACCGACTTCAAGATTTCAAAAGAGGAGGTTATCAATTCGGTTGTATGTTTTTTTTTATGTTTGTTACTCCAGAACTCCGTCATTTCTCAACCGATTTGGAAAATTCTTTTTTTGATTGTAAGTATATATATCCAAGGTGGTTTTTTGTCAAAACGCAGTTCTGATGACGGGATCCATGAGGAATTGAGGGAACTCCTCAAATCTTAAAGGCAAACATAAAGTGATTTTTGTGTTTTTATCAACAAGTCGAGCATTTTCATCCAAAAATGTGACATTTGACGAAGTGGAACTGCTGATGATGATCAGAACAGAACTCTTCAACGACGAAAAGTTCACGTTTGGCGATTTGTCCTCCTAGCTGTGTTTGTTAAGCAAGTTCTATTTTCACGATTAGTTTTTGGTCATGCTCGATTTCTGGAGGGAACTCCTCAAATCTTAAAGGCAAACATATAGGGATTTTTGTGTTTTTATCAACAAATCGCGAATTTTCATACAAAAATGTGACATTTGATAAAGTGGAACTGCTGATGATGATCAGAACAGAACTCTTCAACGACGAAAAGGTCACGTTTGGCGATTTGTCCTTCTAGCTGTGTTTGTTAAACAAGTTCTATTTCCACGATTAATTTTTGTCATGCTCGAGTTCTGGTGATGGGATCCATTAGGAATCGAGGGAACTCCTCAAATGTGAAAGGCACACAAATAGTGATTTTAGTATTTTCATTAACTAATCAAGCATTTTCATTCAAAAAGGTGACATTTGATGAAGTGGAACTGCTGATGATGATCAGAACGGAACTCTTCAGCGACGCGTAGTTCACGTTTGGCGATTTGTTCTCTTTGTTTTGTTTGTCAAGCAAGCTAGGTTTTCAAGACACATTTTCGTCAAGCTTGAGTTCTGATGTAGGATTCCATGAGCCATTTTTATTTTATTGTATGGAATCTAAGAGTGCACCATCTAAGTATAATAATCTTTCACCGGCCTTCCCCATTGAAGTCGGTTTTTTTTCTTAAAAATTATGTAGTACCTGATACTGTAATTTTATATTAAACCATACGATAAATTTATTGTTTTGAAAAAATGACACATCGCCGAGTTTCTTATGCCGGTTCTTCTCGTGGTAGAGGTTTATTTTTCCGAACCGGTGGTAGTATATATTGACATTCTTAGGTGCATATTATACGTATAAATTGAAGAATAAAATACGCCGGCAGAGAATTCCAAACCTTAGAAGTGCGCATTATGAAAGATGATCCAAATCGCTTGGTTCGAATTAGAGGAAATATAATTAAAAATTCGAAATATGTTGTAAGATGGCACATACCAAGTGATACCTGGTGTAATTGCCAATTTCATGACACCAAACGGGAGTCTGCACGAAAAACCGTGAACCAGTGACTACGGTCTTAAAGTATAATTGTTGCTCTAAAATAAGCTACTTCAACTTAAACATTAAACAATCCTTACCTCGTACTAAGGCACTGAGTACACAAGCTAACCCGCGATGCACTATTTGTTTTTGCATTACAAAGCCAGGGTTCCGAAAGTTCCAAGCAAGCTGTTTGCTATGACAACATGCAAACTTAATAAGGGTTTATATACTGCACCTGACAAGCCAAATGTTCATGATATGCTCTTTACAGTCTAGATAAATATCTAGGATGGGATGCAATATTCAGTGAATGCAGTAAATAAAAGTACTTTCGTTGTCGACGCATGGAAATAGGCCATTACAGGCTGAGTATTAGTTTTAAACGGACGACCGTGAGAGCTTGTTTTATTAACCCTTTAACCGCCGATAATTTTTCATCGAACATGCCCGGGTCGCCGCCAGTACGAAGTAACACATTTTTTTAAGTTTAAAAGAGGGATGAATATGCTGTAAAAATATACCAGACATTTGACTTATTTATCAGACTGTGGTGAAATGAGCTGGATATTTTATGTCTTATATATCATATCACGCTACGGCGATTAAAAGGCTAATACGTTGTCAGTCCTTCCGAGGCTATATCCCTATAAAATATAGTTAAATATTTTATATTTAGACATATGTAATCTGATGTTGTATTATTTATTTGTGTGGTGTAAACATAATCCTAAAATGTTAATTCCTTCCCGCCGCGGCTTTTTTACGGAGTTGCAAGTGTATTTTTCAACCGAAACCGCAGGCTGTTTCATGCACTAACAGAAATTCGAAGTTCTAATTTATTATTGGATTTTATTTGGCCGTTTTACCTATTACAATGCTCTTTTTTATTCGTATCTGATCATAAATTATACACGTAAGGTATATTTCTGAGAAAAGAAGGTTTACTTGATGTTACCAGTGGTTAGCATCCAAAAAGTTGGACAGTGAATCTAAAAATAAAACGGACAACAAGGACTGAGAATTCTGTGACACCATGATAAAACTGACACGCGTTGATATCATATTTGTAAGAGGAAAGTTAAACCAAATTGACCTCCAACAAATACAGTCAACAAGTTCTATTCAGCCGTGTTACTTAATTAGGTACCTATCGATTTTGTTGATTTTTTTACTGGTATATGATTTACGACCGAACAATAATTTGAATTTCCAACAACCAAAACTTTAAAGGGCAACCGGGATTCCCTTTTTATTCGGTAATCTTTGATTACAATAAGAAGTTTCCTTTAGTTACGCTCTACTGCCCGGGGGCTTCCAAAAAACTAGCCCTTTCTCCGACCGATGTGATGACAGTGCCCCCGAGGGCGTTGGACGTGATTCTGTTATGTCAAGTTCAAAGAAATTCGCCTCTACACGGCTAATGATTTACAATTCGTTTGTTAAGAAGTTTATTAACTATTTTCATTGAAGAAAATGGTGTACAAAGAGTACTCCAAAGTAAGGGAAGATAGTTAAATTATTAGCCAAAGTAAATAATTTGGCTTCGTGGTGCGTTCTTATTCTTACGCATGTCGGCACTAATAATGGCAACACTGGCGGGTTATAGAATATAAGAATTTGCACACTTGTCTAATATGCTTTTACGTTATGATACTACATCGACGCGATATAACACAAAAGAAAAATGTATTGACGTACTGAAATTTTTATCTGATTCCACACCCTTACAGTTACTTAGAGGTACATACGAGTATATGTTATGATATGAAATTGTTCCTTTTCTAGTACGAAAAGAACGTGCCAGCAGAGTAAGTGTTCTGGTCCCAATGTAATTTTTAAGTAATTTAACACTAACTTGAAGCATGTTTTTGATCGACTATGGGAACCAGGTTGAAGTGTGTTATGGGCACAGACCTTAAGGTCTACGGTTATGGGCGATGGGCTAGCAACCTGTCACAGCAATATCACATTTTCTCCATCTACAAACCTACAATTGCTAAAAGTGGCACTAAAAATATTTTTCGTGTGCTCTTCCTGTTGTGAATATAGGCTTGAATTTATGGATGTATGTATGTATGTTTTTTGGAAAGGAGTTAGTCAATATTTTTTTAGTCCGGCTTTTTTAGGATTCCGCAGTCAACTATATACTTAGGTATAGTTTCGCCATGTATGTATGTAAAATTCTTTATTGTTACATGAGTAGAATACAACATAACAAGAATTACAAGAACAGTTGACATATGTACAAAGGCGACCTTATCCCTATATATAAGGGATTTATTCCAGCTAACCTGACATGTCCGTCTGTCTGTCTGTCCGAGGCTTTTCTCTGTTATTTTTAGTGCTAGAAAGCTGCAATTTGGTATGGATATATAAATCAATAAATCTGACAAAGTGGTGGAATAAATCCAAATAAACGATTTTTAAGGGTAAACACGTAAAGTGGGAATGATTTTTTTTCCTTGCTTCATTCAACCCTATGGAATGGGGTGGTTGTTGGATGGGTCTTTCAAAATGAATACAGGTCTTCATCTGTTATTTTTTTATAAAATGAAAATTTTCGGAAATATTCACATCAAAAGAAAAAGAACTGTGTGCCCCACCCCTCTAATTTCTGAACTATGGGTCCAAAAAATATGAAAAAATCATCAAAGTTAAGCTTAATGAAGACTTTCAACAAAAATTATAGCAGAGATATGATCAGTTAAGCCGTTTTTAGTTACCGTGAAAAGTCTTCCCTTCTTAATAAAATGCGTATGAAACACTGCGAAAGTATTCCCTTTTGCTTGTTATTGATTTTTTAGGGTTCCGTACCCAAAGAGTAAAACGGGACCTCCGCTGTCCGTCCGTCTGTCTGTCTGTCTGTCGGTCCGTCCATCCGTCCGTCCATCTGTCCGTCTGTCCGTCTGTCCGTCTGTCCGTCTGTCCGTCTGTCCGTCTGTCCGTATGTCCGCCTGTCCGTCTGTCCGTCTGTCACCAGACTGTATCTCATGAACCGTGATAGTTAGAGAGTTGAAATTTTCACAGATGATATATAACAACAAATACCAAAAACAAAATGAAATTAATATTTAAGGGAGTTAACATCCGACTCGCACTTGACCGGTTTTTTAAAGTAAGTTCATTGGGCAACTACGGAACCCTACACTGAGCATGGCCTGACATGCTCTTGGCCGATTTTTCTATATTAAACTGCAGCGCTATTTGGTTTCGATTTTTAAATGTATGTGTGCTCTAAATAGTGCTTCTTCTAAATTATATAATAAATATTTGAAAAATATTAAAATGATCGCTTAATTTTCTGGCAGTATATGTATACAGTTTATTTTAACATAAATAGTTTGAGACTTTAAAGCTTTCACTCATCCATCTCTTTCAACGGAACATTTATTTCGTGATTTCGTGACAATAGCCCTGTTATTTACGGGAGTAATTTCAAGAAAACAACTCCCAAGTTTTACGATAAATGAACAAGCCAACTTTTAATTTATATAACTGTAAAGTACGGTGAAAATTTTATTCTGTAGATACTTATATAAATAAAAATTGCGAAGCGTATTTGAATTCGCTTTTGAAACTGTTTCGGAGTAGGGTAGTAAAGTAACAAAATTAACGTTCTCGTAGCTTTTAAAAACAAGTATTTTTCCCGGAACAATTGCAGTTATCGCCAATGACTGGGTATCGTAAACCATCCGTTGTTTGTCACCCCTTGTTTATTTAACCAAAAATGCAGGAATGGTGACGCTTTTGCAAACAACACCATTCAAAAAACTCTTAACGTTTGGCTTTACAAATTTTCTATATTAGAGTTGATTTAATGGCAGTATTCTCCAAAGATGAATTATATCTACATGTAAATTTATAAATGTAATGCAGGTATATATGTAAATGAAACGTACCTGCATTCACAATGCCTCTGAATGTGCAGCAGAGTCACTACCAACGACGACCTGTTTAGCCTAGTTGGTAGTGACTCTGCCTCCGAAGCTAGAGGTCCCGGGTTCGAATCCCGGCCAGGGCATTTATTTGTGCATTTTTCACGGATATTTGTTCTTGGGTCTTGGATGTTTTCTATGTATTTAAGTATGTATTTATCTATATAAGTATGTATATCGTCGTCTAGTACCCATAGTACAAGCTTTGCTTAGTTTGGGACTAGGTCGATTTGTCCCCCAATTTTTTTTTTTTTTAATTATTTATTTATTTATTACATCTTGTATTTGTATTAGGCCATCTTTGGCTTCCTATGTATTCGATTCAAAAACTGTGACGGTCATATTTGGCTTCCCATACATTAAGGTTTTTTCTTATTGAATAAAGAAATGAATTCTTTGCGGCCTATGCTTTCCGCATACTTAAGTGGGTAGTGAACCAACATCAACAAAACGACATTACATACGACAACGAAAATAATACCAAGACATAACTTCTCCTGAAGCGGTGGATGTTTACAACCAACATATGGGAGGAGTCGACCTACTGGATGTTTGGTTATTACCGAATACACCTACGATCTATTCTGGCCAATGGTATTAAACGGATTTTCTTTCATATGGTAGACATGTGTAATATGTGTATAGTTAATGCCTGGTTGTTGTGGCGTATCAATGAAGACCAGTACGTGACATTGTTTGATTTTAAGCTTGCTGTTGCAGAGCATTTTCTGAAAGTTATTCAAACGAGTACGAAAAAGAAACAGGTCGTCCAGCTGGCATGACGGGAACACCAACATCAAATCGTCCGGGTACTCCCTCAAGCCTGCCTGCGTCACCTGTTTCGACCAAAAAGTTTCGTAAGACTCCATCGGAGTCCCAAGATCTGGGCCTAAATGCTGTTCGTTGCGATAATCTTGACCATTTTCCCATTTGGACGAAAAACATTTGTCAGCTTTGCAAAGAATGTGGAAAATACCGTTCTTTTACAAAGTGTGAGAAATGCTTAGTAAGTATATTTATGTTTTAATGACAAACGTAACTACAGATTTACACAGATGTAACTAAAGTTCAATAATAGTGATAACCATCATACGCGACAAAGCATATGAAGCCAAATATGAATAAACATTACTTCACTGTAACGCATATAAATCCATATTTTGCATTATTTTGTAATTTCTATATAAATAAAGCAAAAAAAGAAAATCATTAAAAACTATTACAAATAGTCAATAAAGATTTAATTTGAGAAAAAACATTTTTTTATTAATTCTTTTAATAATTCATGCGGTAAGGGTTAAAGCGATTGCTTCCAAGCAACTTTTGATTTCGAGCACCATTGTAGGTACGAGAATGTAAACGGAATTTCGCAGTCGCCGCTCGCTATCCCAGGCCCGTGGTCACAAAAAACCGATTGCCCCTTTGTTTTCTTTGCAGTACTCTTAACTTAACATTTCTTAGGCCTGACATAAATGTATTATGCATTCATGACATCACTTGAAGCCGATTCCGGTCTTGAGTGCGGTATGCGATGAAGTCCCTGCTCTAAATGAAAATCCGATGAAATGTTGTTCGTATTTGCACGCGAGAAAAAGTAATAATTTAGTTATACAAGGTCGTTTTATTAGTTAGTACGATTTAATCATTTATTTAACTTCACATGTTTTTTATTAATTAATTACTGTGAAACCTTCAATGTGAGCTGCAGAGAGCGCTTAACTTGTGGACAGGGTTGGGCAGTATTTCAATTACATGTATTTGAAATACGTATTTAAAAGACAAATGCGTATTTTGTTTGTATTTGTATTTCAAATACTACTTGGAAAAGTATTTTGTATTTGGTATTTCAAATACCGCACTCACATGTATTTAGTATTTTGTATTTTAAATACTTGAAGTTCTAAAATACATTTCCACAAAAATACATTTTATTAAATTGTTTAAAGGAGGTTTTTTAAATAAAGTTCGGCCACTGTGGCTACACTGAGTGTAAGTTTCAACGTTAAGTGTGAATCCACATCAATTCAGCATTTAGGCTGTTTAGTTTGTCAAGCGGTTTTTTCTGTTGCTGTTAATTTGACTAGACCAGATACTTAATTTTACGGGGTATAGATGTTGGATTTAAGGTTACGTCCACCTCACAGAACAATGTGATGGCGGTGTTACAGTGGAAGTTTAATGAATTATCCACTAATTTGTTTTCCATGGATGGGCAGCAGCATCCCTGGAGTGCGGTGGAGATACTGCGATCGCCAACCCGCATGCCAAGCGTGGCGATTATGGCATATACCCCCCGTGAATATGGGGGAGGCCTATGTCCAGCAGTGGACGTTCTTTGGCTGATATGGTTGGTTGGTTGGTTGTTTTCCATGCCAATTGTACCAAAATGGTCCAATGGAACACATATACATGTGTGGGTTTCTCGAAAACCATTTGATCATTTTTTGATTTTTTTGATTTGATTATTTTTTTTATTTTGATTTGATTTTTGATTTGATTTGAGCGCTTTGCATGTTCTTTTATAATGCGCACTTCTAAGGTTTGGAATTCTGCCTCTGCCGGCGTCTGTATTTTCGAGTTCATATAGCCTGGACCTTTTTAAGGCACGAGTCGTCGGCCTCATCTTTGACCCCGGCTAGATGCTGGCCAAGAGCAATCCAATTTTTTATAAAAAAAAAATCTGAAATTTGAAAACAAAGAAAGCTGAAATATGGATATTCCTACATATATGGCAAGTAATGGCCTAATTTCATACCTAAAGGCAAAATGGCGTTTGTCCCATTTAATGTGTAAGTTTGGGGAAAATAAGGGTTCAAGTTTTTGCACTACATACAGTATAGAGGTACTACAAACAGTATGTAAGCATTACACATCTCTCAAAAATAAGCACTGCTCAAGGGTCAGAGCTGTCATATATTTTTTAGGAGAGTTATTATTACTTTTATTAATCTTTTTTATTTCACTTCCTTACATAAAAAACCGGCCAAGAGCGTGTCGGGCCACGCTCAGTGTAGGGTTCCGTAGTTTTCCGTCCGTCACATTAAGTACAGAAACACAAAACCTTTGAAAGCACGTCATTTCATTGTGATTTTGTAGAAATGACAGGTACAATAAACACCTGTTTATACGGTTAAATTACAAACTTAGTTCAGAAATTATTTTTGTAATTTTTTCAAAAACTATTCAACCTATCAAGTTCAGAATAATTTTCCTACAAAGTTTTTATAAATTTCACCTTTTGAGATTTTTTTCATATTTTTAAAACTTATGGTTCAAAAGTTAGAGGGGGGGGGACACATTTTTTTTTACTTCTGGAGCGATTATTTCCGAAAATATTAACATTATCAAAAAATGATTTTAGTAAACCCCTATTTATTTTTAAATACCTATCTAACAATATATCACACGTTAGAGTTAAAATGAAAAAAAAAACACTCCCCACTTTACGTATAGGGGAGGTACCCTAATAAAATATTTTTTTCCACTTTTTATTTTACCACTTTGTCGGCGTAATTGATATACATATTAGTACCAAATTTCAGCTTTCTAGTGCTAACGGTCACTGAGATTATCCGCGGACGGACGGACAGACGGACGGACAGACGGACGGACAGACATGGCGAAACTATAAGGGTTCCTAGTTGACTACGGAACCCTAAAAATGACCTTTATTGTTTTTTTTATGAAAATTGTCTTTAATTGAAAACGATGATAATGCGATTCAAGAGGTTTCTGAATACGAATCCGAGGTCAGGTGGGCTTGCACAACTAGCTTGCAAGTCGCATCCAGCGCGACTCATCGATTCCTGGCTCACTCGAACTGTTGCTTATTAAAAAGAGGATGATAGATTTTTCTCTACTCGCGTCGCGTCGCAGTGGTAGTTGTTATAGCGCCATCTTTGCAAAAAAGACGTCATTTTAAACTTCTTATTAGCGGTTTGATGTGGTTTAAATCTAATATCAATAATAATATCTTAGGGTCCAGGAGGTCCTTTAATAAGAATACGAGATCTGAAAAAAGTGGCCGCCATTTTAAGCTTTTTTCCAAAGTAGAGGGTCTGAAAATTTTCGTAGTATGGATCCGAGGCCAAATAAAAAAAAATGAAGCGTACTTCTTTTATTTTTTCTTTTACTCTTTTATTTAGATTTTGTTTTTTTTTTCGGAGTGTTCCGACTCGTACTTGGCTGGATTTTCTAACCGGCAAATACTTCGATGTGCTTTTAAGCATTTACTTTTTATGAAAGGAATTCCCTTCTTCAATTAAAAAAAACCTGTTAAATGTATCGTAAGATAATTTTCAAACAAGTTATAAAATGTATTTTGTAATTTGTATTTTAAATACATTATTCAGAATACTGTATTTTGTATTTCAAATACCTGCCACCAAAGTAGTTAGTATTTTGTATTTCAAATACATTTTTAAATGTGTTTTGTAATTTGTATTTCAAATACAATGAACCGAGTATTTTGCCCAGCCCTGCTTGTGGACAATCGTACAGAAATCGACCTAGTCCTAAACTAAACAAAGCTTGTACTACGTATGGGCATTAGGCGACGATATGCATACTGTTATAGATATATAAATTAAAATCGTACCACTTATTCATAAAACTTAACAAACCTCTGTTAACTAATATTTGTTTTATCCCTTTCTCACAAACAAAGTAAGTGACAGATAAGGACAAATTAATTTTAGCGATATTTTAACTAAAATAGGATTGATACACGTAATAATAATAATATGGTTAACTTTTGGCGTAGTATTTGGTCGGTGCCTGTTGAACACACTGAGGGTCCCTGGATCGGTACTATCGAGCGTGAGTGCGAGTCCATCGAACCCATGGGGTCTGTCACCATTACCCCCGAAAACATTAGTTGTGCCATCCGTACGGCTCCGAACTGGAAAAGTCCCGGACCGGATGGATTGCACAACTTCTGGCTAAAATGGTTTCGATGCTCGCACGCACGTTTGGCAGCGCAGTTCCAGGAAGCCCTGGAGCTGGGTTCCCTGCCACCTCCTTTAACAACTGGTATTACTTCCTTGCTCTACAAGTCCGGTAGTACAACAGAAGCGAAGAACTACAGACCCATCACGTGCTTACCTACGCTATACAAGCTCCTTACATCCATTTTAAGAGCAAAAATCAACACACACATTGTTGCGAACAATATTTTGGCCCCTGCTCAAAATGGATGTAGGGTTGGGTCACGTGGTACTAAAGAGCTCCTCCTCATAGACATGACCATTTGCCAACAAGTCCGGCGGAACAAAGGGACCCTCTCGGCCGCCTGGATTTACTATAGGAAGGCCTATGATTCGGTGCCTCATTCATGGTTGGGGAGGGTCTTGGAACTGTAGTGCTTGCATGAGGCAGTGGACAACTGTCCTTCGTCAACCAGGAGGGGGAGATGGTCCCTCTAGCCTGCAAGACTCTTTCAAGATTGAGCGAGGTATATTTCAGGGTGACAGTCTGAGTCCCTTATGGTTCTGCCTAGCACTGAATCCGCTCAGTACTCTGCTGAAGGATTCAGGATTAGGTTGCCAGCTGCGGAGAGAGGTCGAGGTCATTTCTCATCTGCTCTACATGGACGACCTTAAACTATTTGCACCAAATAAACATGACCTGTTGGAGCTACTAGAAACTACAGAGGTCTTCAGTAGTGCCATCAAAATGGAATTTGGTGTCGATAAGTGTGCGGTCATGCATGTACAGCGGGGGAAAGTTGTAAATTCAACAAATTTACAACTTTCTGAGACAACATCACTCAGATCTCTCTCCGAAGCAGATATCTATAAATATCTTGGTATGTCACAGTCTTTAGGTATCGAGGGTGAGGGCATCAAGCGGGCAGTGAAAGAGCGCTTTTTCTGTCGCCTGACAAAAGTACTCAATAGTTTTTTGTCGGGCGGCAATAAGGTTCGCGCCTTCAACGCCTGGGTGATGCTCACTGTGTACTGCTCACTACGCACCGTATGCTACACCCGCGATCGTCTGTTATGAGACTGTATATACCGCGGAAGCTTGGAGGTCGCGGCTTCTTAAATGCCAAAGACCTCCACAACCGCGAGATGTGCAGTCTCAGAGATTATTTCCTAAATAGCGAGTGTGGGATGCATCGTGATGTGGTGGCAGTAGACACACTCCTCACCCCGCTCTCCATGGCAAAGGAGAACTGGCGCAGACTTAAAATGCTGAGCGTCGAGGACCGCAGGGCGGTATGGAAGAGTAAGGAGCTACATGGGTGGTTCTACAAGGCCCTTACGGGTCCCGATGTAGACTTGCTCGCATCCGTGAACTGGCTACGTTTTGGGGATCTTTTTGGGGAAACTGAAGGTTTTGTCTGTGCAATTGCGGACGAGGTTATCATGACGAACAACTACCGGAAATATATCCTGAAGGATGGTACGGTCGACATCTGTCGGGCATGCCGCCGTCCCGGAGAGTCACTCAGGCATATTATTTCCGGTTGTAGTCATCTTGCTAACGGCGAGTACTTGCACAGACATAACTTGGTGGCCAGGATTATTCACCAGCAGCTTGCTCTTTTATACGGTCTTGTGGACTTCGAAGTCCCATACTATAAGTACACGCCTGCGCCAGTTCTCGAGAATGGTCGTGCAACGCTCTATTGGGATCGATCTGTCATCACGGACAGGACTATTGTAGCCAACAAGCCTGATATCGTGTTGACAGATCAATTGAAGCGCCAGGCAATACTCGTTGACATCACCATCCCCCATGACGAGAACCTCGTGAAGGCTGAGAAAGACAAATACAGCAAGTACCTGGCACACGAGGTAACCGCCATGTGGGATGTTGATTCAACGATCATTGTCCCGATAATCGTCTCTGCGAACGGTCTAATTGCGAAGAGTCTCGACCAACATCTCAAGAGACTCTCGTTAGATGGCTGGGTCAAGGGTCAAATACAGAAGGCGGTACTCCTGGACACGGCGCGGATAGTCCGGAGGTTCCTCTCTCTGTCGCCCTAACCACCGGTAGCTTAGGCTAGCCTCGCTGCCGGCGGCACCCTAGGTTAGGTTTTTTTATAATGCTTTTATATTTTGTATGTATATTTTTATATTGTACTTGTATAAATCTAACTTAAGACGAAGAAATAAATAAGGTGAATAATAATAATGTTCTTTATTCACGCAAATAAAACAAATTTTAGTAATCACACACTTCTGCCAAACCACAATGCGGTTTGTTGGCAGTCGAGGCTCCAATTAATAACAAACACGATTCACAATTAGGTACATTGGTATTCTACTATCAAACAAATTAAAAGATGGGCTAAGATTCTGTGTAGGCACTACAATACAGCGGAACTAATACAGTAAAAACCCACAATACTAAGGGGTTTATTGAAGAATTTATGTATTAAAATTATTGCATTGCATTTTTAATTTTACTTAATAAGTCATTACTAACTTTTTTTTAAACTGATACTTTGTGATGCACTTGTTTTTTAAATCTGTAGGTAAACCGTTACAAATTTTCGGAATAAGGTACTTTCTACATCTTTGTCTATAGTAATTATTAAAACTAGGTATCAGTAACATATTAGCGTATTAGTATTACACGTAGTATGAATAAGGGGGATAGAAAATATCCAATCTCATCACACAGATAAATGCTCTGACCGGGATTCGAACCCGGGACCATCGGCTTCGTAAGCAGGGTTATTGCCAACTAGGCTAATGTGGCTGTCGAAAGGTTAAACATTTCTCCATTACACAGTTCCGAGACCAGATGAAATCAGTAAAAACGAAGAAGATATCGCTCCTCGAAAGCTTGAGTGAAATGTGTGTGAGCTCCGGCTCCAAAACAGTAGATGTTGAGTACACCATAGAGGCAGAGCTGCAGGTGCAGGTTTTTTACCTTTTAGCAGTCCAAGTTATAATCGTCTAAATTTTTCAATGGCATGTAAAATGACATCGGCACATGTCCGCTACGTGGCATTTATTGGATCCAGACATTTTAGTGAATGCATTTCACTTCCCTGTGGACTTTTATAATTTCTTAAATGGTTACCAAAAACTGCCAATGTAGAAGAGTAATAATTAGGGCGATATTTGGGGTTGAAACAATTCATGCAGTAACATATATATCTCTTTACATTATAGAATCGATTCACAACATAATTTTTAAGAAAAACAAACCGACTTCAATGGGGGAGGCCAGTGAAAGATTATTATAATTAAATGGTGCACTCTTAGATTCCATACAATAAAATAAAAATGGCTATAAGTATGTTTATAATGGTAGAAGACTAAGTACCCTCAATTCCTCATGGAATCATGGAAAAACCTTGCTTGCTTGACAAACAAAACGAAGAGAACAAATCGCCAAACGTGAACTACGCGTCGTTGAAGAGTTCCGTTCTGATCATCATCAGCAATTCCACTTCATCAAATGTCACGTTTATGAATGAAAATGCTTGATTAGTTCATGAAAATACTAAAATCACTATTTGTGTGCCTTTGACATTTGAGGAGTTCCCTCGATTCCTAATGGATCCTATCATCAGAACTCGAGCATGACAAAAATCAATCGTGAAAATAGAACTTGCTTAACAAACACAGCTAGAAGGACAAATTGCCAAACGTGAACTTTTCGTCGTTGAAGAGTTCTGTTCTGATCATCATCAGCAGTTCCACTTCATCAAATGTCACATTTTTGTATGATAATGCTCGATTTGTTGATAAACACTAACATCACTATATGTTTGCCTTTGAAATTTGAGGAGTTCCATCAATTCCTCATGGATCCCATCATCAGAAATCAAGCATGATAAAAATTAATCGTGAAAATAGAACTTGCTTAACAAACACAGCTAGGAGGACAAATCGCCAAACGTGAACTTTTCGTCGTTGAAGAGTTCTGTTCTGATCATCATCAGCAGTTCCATTTCATCCAATGTCCAATTTTTGGATGCAAATGCTTGACTTGTTGATAAAAACACAAAAATCACTATATGTTTGCCTTAAAGATTTGAGGAGTTCCCTCAATTCCTCATAGATCCCATCATCAAAACTGCGTTTTGACATAAACGGGACCAACTTGGATATATATACTTACAATCAAAAAAAGAATTTTCCAAATCAGTTAAGAAATGACGGAGTTATGGAGTAACAAACATTAAAAAAAAAACATACAACCGAATTGATAACCTCCTCTTTTGAAATCTTGAAGTCGGTTAAAAAGACAGGTAGACTCGTAACTTGTTATGGACGTTACTAAGAGTCCCTGAGGGTTCGTTTGCTGAATAAATGATATTTGATATCCGGCCAAATCTCAAATGATATCCGAAACTTTTCAGATGCCTCATGAATTATTAAAAACAGTTTGGGAAATAATCGGCCTATCAATAGCCGACCCGTCTTTTTTAAAAATCAGCCCGAATATGCTTCCTTTTTTAAGGGAATTCATATAGTCACAGCGGAATCGAACGAGTTAATTCTATAATACCATAAAAACATAAATGTTTTCGGTTTTCTCCTTTTATAAACACACAATGCTTAGCTGGATGTTATTTCAACATTTTAGGTCACCTGAATGTAGTCAAACATTTAAATGATAATTTTTAAGAAAAAAATACCGACTTCAATGGGGGAGGCCGGTGAAAGATTATTATAATTATAATAGATGGTGCACTCTTAGATTCCATACAATAAAATAAAAATGGCTATAAGTATGTTTATAATGGTAGAAGACTAAGTACCCTCAATTCCTCATGGAATTATGGAAAAGCCTTGATTGCTTGACAAACAAAACGAAGAGAACAAATCGCCAAACGTGAACTACGCGTCGTTGAAGAGTTCCGTTCTGATCATCATCAGCAGTTCCACTTCATCAAATGTCACTTTTATGAATGAAAATGCTTGATTAGGTCATGAAAATACTAAAATCACTATTTGCGTGCCTTTCACATTTGAGGAGTTCCCTCGATTCCTAATGGATCCCATCATCAGAACTCGAGAATGACAAAAATCAATCGTGAAAATAGAACTTGCTTAACAAACACAGCTAGGAGGACAAATCACCAAACGTGAACTTTTCGTCGTTGAAGAGTTCTGTTCTGGTCATCATCAGCAGTTACACTTCATCCAATGTCACATTTTTGGATGCAAATGCTTGAGTTGTTGATAAAAACACAAAAATCTCTATATGTTTGCCTAAAAGATTTGAGGAGTTCCCTCAATTCCTCATGGATCCCATCAGAACTGCGTTTTGGCAAAAACGGAACCAACTTGGATATATATACTTACAATCAAAAAAAGAATTTTCAAATCGGTTAAGAAATGACGGAGTTATGGAGTAACAAACATTAAAAAAAAAAACATACAGCCGAATTGATAACCTCCTCTTTTGAAATCTTGAAGTCGGTTAAAAACAGTGATTTTCGAACGTCATTTATTTCTGAGATTTCAGGACTCGGTAATCGGTTGATGGTTTTACTAGGCTCACGAAATTACAACCGTGCAGGACAAATAGGTTTTAAGTGTTGTGGGGAGCGGGAATAGTTTGTGAAATATAACACACGGCCGGTAGGTCACTCAATAGCCCAGCAATTAGTCCATCATATTCACCCAATAGTCCGGTTCATTTCGATTCCATCAACCAGCAATAGTTCCTGTACACCCCGGCGGGTGCTGTCTCTGTGTGCGTCCCATGACACGGGCAGGGATATCATCCGCTCGGTGTACCCCTTTATTTCATTAAATTGTCAAAAGGGCCTCTACGTGTTGGCTATGTGGTACTCGGTTGGTACTTCGGTACCTCGGTATTTCGGGTCCGCGTACGCCTTCCAAAGGTCCGGGACACCATTGTCCCATGAGCGGAAAAGACATACAATAATAATAATAATAATAAATATGACGCCGTCAAAGTCAGACGTGTTTTTTACATTTTTTTCTTGATTTATTTTATAATACTCATTTATCCGTACATTTTACTATATTTTTGTACATAGTTACACCTAAAATGTACCTATTACTAGGATGTGTCGATATTCGCACATGAGCAGGGAACGGACGTACTCGTAATATGATAACAAGAAGTAAAACACGTCTCGAAAAACAAGCGTCAAATCTACAAAGCGCACGCCCACCACCTTCGCCCGTTTCATCCTCGTCAGCATCGTCATCGGAGGAGATCGCCACCGCTCCCGACACTATTAGCAGCACCAGTTCGAGCGACGAGTGCGGGCCGCCGCCGCCGCCACCACGACCACCTGCGCGGCGCGGGCGGCCACCAACATCTTAAGAGACTCTTGCTAGATGGCTGGGTCAAGGGTCAGATGCAGAAGGCGATACTCTTGGACACGGCGCGGATAGTCAGGAGGTTCCTCTCTCTGTCGCCCTAACCACCGGTAGCTTAGGCCCCGCCTCGCTACCGGCGGCACTCTAGGTTAGGTTTTTTATAATGCTTTTATATTTTGTATGTATATTTTTCTTTTGTAAATATGTTGTAGAAAACCTAACTTAAGATCAAAGATAAATAAAGTGAATAATAATAAATAAATATTGGGGGATAATTTTACACAAATCCACCTAGCCCCAAACTAAGCAAAGCTTGTACTATAAGTATGTGTACTAGACGACGATACGCTTATATAGATAAATAAATACATAGAAGACATCCAAGACTCAGCAAATATTCCTGCTTACCACACAAATAGATGCCCTGACCTGACCAGGATTCGAACCCGGGACCTCCGGCTTTGTAGGCAGGGCCACTACCAACTAAGCCAACGTGCGAAGTGATCGCCGTGTCTAGATTTAATGGTAAGGATAAACTGGAGAGGAAAACTCCGGGAAATTGAATGGAATGTAAAATGTATTGTACTTATAACATACTTGGCTTGCAATAAAACAAATTATCTCAGAATAAATTTAGATCCACTGATCTAGTATACTTTGCAAGAACCTCTACTGTACAAGTTTCACGACCGTATTACTATAGTCCCCAAAAACTAACTGGGCAGGCACGACAACCTTAAATAACCTCACTTCGTTCGGGAAAATAGTTCGAGCGGTAATAAGGTTTATCTTAGACACTGGTCATACAAACTATATTATTATTTTACTACTTTTAATATATTATCTGTTGACGTTCATGCATGCATGTCTACAGATAATATGTAGAATTCATCCCGATTGCAAAGTTATTAATTCTAAAAATCTTTGGAACTGTGTAAAAAAGCAAGTTCTTTTTAGACCTGTGTGCCACGTGAGATTTAAGTAATTTTAAATAAAATTGTAGCTTCGATCACAAATTTTATTGTGTCAGAATCAGAACCTGTTTAAGTAACTATCCATCCAATAACAATATAGTCCCTTGCTCCGCGTTGACGATATCAAAACTTTTAAAACGTATAGGTATATCTTCTACATATCCTGTATATATAGGTATTATTAAAGGACGTGCGACCTAATTATTATTTTCAGCGGTATTTGATGTAAAATATTATCGCTCAGTTGCCACCCCATCACGATATTAGTCGAGTTTTTGAACCTTACACATCAAATTGGAGTTTTGACGTTACACTTGTAGATTCGCACTCGTATACATAAAACATAAGTATTATATGTCGCAGCTGGATTGTATAATTTGCCTTACTATATTACGGCGAGTAGTTTTGTACCGGTCAAAATTAGACGGATTAAATACGGCCGAATGAAAGTCCGCCAGAAAGCATGCGCTTTACTTTCTGCAAATCGCCTAGCAGTAATGTGAAATCGCGGTTCAGTAGCCGCCTCTTTTTGCCGTATTACATAATGGCTAGCCGGAATAGAATAGTTAGGTAAAACGACGAGCGAAGCGAGGACGAGTGTTAGGAAGAACTGCGACCCTGCAGCGTCAATGTGACAGTACCAAAACCTCTAAACATAAGCCGCCATATTGTGGAACGTATTGCAATGACAATCGGTCTAAACGTCGGCCCCCGTAATGCAAATCAGCCCTCTCTTGTTAAATGGCTAATCGTTATGCAATACGGCGAACTATAAAATTTCCCTCCCGTGCAATAATACACAATGTGAAACCGGCAAGCGGGCTTTTTTCAAAACGGACAATAGTATGTTTCATTAGCAACTGTTTGCATGTATTAGCAAATCATTTTTTTTATGACATAGGAGGCAAACGAGCAGACGAATCGCCTGATGGTATGCGATTAGCGCCGCCCATGGACACTCGCAACACCAGAGTGGTTGTAAGTTAAGTGCGTTATTTGAATTAACTATACAATTAAACTTCTCAAATATGCAACTTCAATGTACTAGCTGCACTTGCTTAAGATGACGTCAAGGTATATCAACTCCATAGACTATGAAGGCGCCTAAGAGCGCCGCCTTCTAATTTATATTCCTAGTACTCTTGTTTATATGGCTAACTATTTACTTTCTGACCTAGATAACTTCTCTGTATCAGAGTCCAAAACCTGCGATGTTGAAAACTGCAAACAATATATTTACCCTTGCCGTAATCCACTTACAATACTAACACAAAATATACGTAGTATTTTCAAAAATTTTGATAATTTTAATGTTTTCCAACAAAGACTTGGTATACATTGTGATGTCATTGTTCTGACCGAATGTTGGCTAAATAAACATTGCAATTTGCCTAACATTCCAGGTTACAATATGTATTTCAGCAACTTCAACTATAATCAAAATGATGGAGTAGTTGTGTATACGAAAAATCATCTGAAAGTCACCGTTGAAGAACCAAATATTATAGACTGTAATCGGCTTCTCATAAAAATCGAATCAGATTATGCAATCTTGGCTTTATACAGGCCTCCTTCTTTTAGAAACATCAATGATTTTACTGATTCGTTAGACAAAGCGCTAGGAAACTTAACATCATATAAAAATATTATATTGATAGGAGATATCAACCTTAATATCGCTTCCCAAACCACCGACTCCGCAGCTCAGAGCTACCTTAACTTATGTTCCTTTCACGGGTTACTACCCGCGCACACGCTTCCCACGCACCAAAGTGGCTCCTGTTTAGACCACATCATGCTTAAATCAAGTCTCCCAGCACAAGCACTCATTATTAACTCCTCAATTACAGACCACAAAGCGGCCCTACTAACCTTATTACGTAAAGTACCCAATAAAAATCGGACAAAAATAGTTTCCAAATTGAATGTAAACAAACTTAAAGATGACTTAAGCAACATTGATTTTGACCCAGTTTATGTTTTTGCTGACGCCGATACATGTATGTCATATCTGATTAAAAACGTCCAACAAGCAATATTAAATAATACTTCATACACACGTCTGAGTAATAAATATTATAATATCAAGCCATGGATTACGCCTGGCCTTATTAGATGTATGCGACATCGTGATAAACTGCATTTGAAAGCTAAATCGAACCCAGACAATTTGATTTTACAATCTTCATATAAAAGATACCGTAATTTTTGTAATACGTTACTTAAGAATCTTAAAATTAGCTATGAAAAAAAGCAACTAGAATTGGCGGGAACCAACGTCAAATTAATTTGGAAATGTATCAAAAAAGTTACGTACACAACAAAACAAAAAGAATCTTCTTCAAGTTTACTTCAATCACAGACAACACATATCACATCTGCTAATAGAGCAAATGAATTTTTCGTAAATATAGGTAAAAATCTGGCAGAATCAGTCCAAAGAAATTCACCAGTACCTGCTCCCAGCACCTTTACAGCTCACAACACGTTAAAATCATTTGCGTTGATAGACACTGACGAAGCAGAGGTGGAAAGAATTATCATGAGCCTAAAAAAACGATTCTGCAGTTGGTTGGGATGGTATATCAAATAAAGTACTTAAACGTTTCAGACATATCTTGGTTCCACCTCTCACGCACATTTTTAAAAAATGCCTTTCCGAAGGAACTTTCCCTAAATGTCTAAAAAAAGCCATCGTAGTTCCGGTTTACAAATCGGGCGGTAAAGATCAAATAACAAATTACAGACCCATTTCACTACTTTCATCGACATCTAAAATACTGGAAAAATTATTAATAAAAGACTTGTACAATATCTTGAGAAACAGGCTATTCTGTCAAAGGCCCAGTTTGGTTTTAGGTCCAACCTGTCAACTGCCGACGCTGTTCATGAATTGACCAACTACTTAGTCCAGGAACTTGACAAGGGTTATCAGACATTAGGGATTTTCCTAGACCTTGCAAAAGCTTTTGACACCGTTTCAAAGCCCATCTTATTGCACAAGCTTGAAGCGCTAGGTATCAGGGGCACCCAGCTCAAATTATTCGCAGACTACCTAGACGAACGTACGCAATGTACAAAAATAGACAATGTTTTCAGTTCTGACCTAAAAAACACCTGTTTTGGTACACCCCAGGGAAGTATTTTAAGCTCTACCCTATTTTTAATTTACATTAACGACCTCTGCAATCTAAAAATAAACAGCGGCAAAATAATTTCCTACCTGATGACACTGTCCTACTTTTTTCTGCGAAATCGTCAGACGAAGTGTATGAATACGCTCAACAAGGCTTTAACGTTGTAAACAAGTGGCTTCAAGATAACCTACTAACATTGAACTCGGATAAAACAAATTACATAAAGTTCTCTATGCGAAAATCAAATACAGCGCCTACGATCCAAAAGCTCTATGCACATTATTGTAAAGATCCCACTAATAATCAATGCATCTGTCCAACGATAACTATGACTAACAAAATAAAGTACTTAGGTATCATAATCGATGAATGTCTCTGTTTCAAATATCATGTGGAAGCCTTATGCAGCAAAATTCGTAAGTTAATATACGTCTTCAAAAGATTACGCCCCATCGCGGATCCATTCCGAATGAAACAAGTGTATCTTGCATTATGCCAATCTGTATTAACCTACTGCATTTCATCATGGGGTGGTTTGGCGAAAACTACATTGCTAAACCTAGAAAGAGCCCAAAGAGCGATTCTCAAGGCTCTACTTACCGGCCTTTCCTCTATCCCACTAACCTCCTTTATAAATCATGCGAAGTTCTAACAGTTCGGCAACTATTTATACTGACCACAGCTTTAAAACAGCACATTGCTATACCCTACAGTACTGATCACACTACTAAACGACGTAAAGATATTGTTTGCCCAACAAATATAAAAAAGAAACACGCTTTTTCGTCTAGATTTTTTTGTTTCCTTGGCCCATCTATATTAATAATTTCGTGCAGGGGTACGGTAGACCCGAACGAGACCTGTCTCAAATTGAAGAACGTATAAAAATAACGATTTTTGAGTTGAACATATGTATCCGCAAAATTCGGATTGTCGCGTATTTTGCATTTAAAAGTGTTAATTTGATGTCAAAACGTCGGCCATATTGCCCACAGACTATATTGCTATATTAAATTTGTTGGTTGACAGTGTCGGCGACGTTCGAAAATCGTGAACTATTTTTGCGTCCGGTATGTTGGCCAGGTTGCTGGGCTGCGTTCTGGGTGATGGGCCATCATCGCCCATTGTGTGGATTCGGCTAGCCGCGTCTGCAGCGTTTTGTTTTTGTAGTTTTCAAGCGTTCTATACACCTATCAGCCTAGCTAGCACGATAACTTATACCGTCACGTTATATGGGCGAAATGTATTAAAACGTCACATAAAACGTAACGGTATAATCTATCGTGCTAGCTAGACTGATTGTCACAACAACCGCCTTCAAAGCGAATGTATGGGGCCTGTTACATGGATTCATATCACGATAAGTATCACGTGAATATTAAAGCGGAATCCATACAAATTTGAAAACTGCGATAATATTGACACCCCAGTATTGTGATAATATTAATCGTGTAAAGGACACCACTTGAATGTTTGCTGAGTCTGTCCGCCATCTTAAAGCTGCGTCTCTATTTTGTTTGTGACAAACTACTAGGTGACTTATGGCTTTTAAACGTCTAGCAAAATTCTATCCCTATCTCGCTCTATCTTATAACTTAGTGGTACTGGGGGACTACTCCGAAATACGAAATCCGAACTTCGTATGGTGCCGTCCCTTTCACTCATATAGTCTATGAAAGGACAGTGAAAGGGACGGCACCATACGAAGTTAGGATTTTGAATTTCGGAGTAGACCCTCAGCTCATGCCGTTCGCCGCGCTCGGACGTTAGAGGCGCTACTGCGAACCGAAAACGAAGTATCTGCCTCTCTCGCACATGTATATTCGAACGACAGAGAGGAAGATAGTTCGTTTTTGGTTCGCGGTAGGCCCTCAGGCGTCAACTTTAAAACGAATAGGGTATTTTACTATAAGAGAAATAAAATTCAAAATGTAATAAAAACCAGCCAAGTGCGTCGGAGTCGCACACTGACGGATCCGTACAACTAAAAAACAAATGTGATTTATCAATATATTGATATTTTTGGTAAAATATACTTCATAATAAACATTATCACTTAATTTCAAGTTCATAGGTCGATGGGAAGCTCAAAAATTATATGTGTGACAGACAACACACGGAATGTTCTTTGACTTTCTTCGACCGTCCGCCACGCTCGGACTAAGGTGCTACCAACCGAAAACTAAATATATATGCCTCTCTGTCGCACTTGCATATTCGAGCGCGGAGAGGGAAATACTTCGTTTTCAGATCGTGGTAGGCCCTCTGGTCTGACGGCTCCTATTCCTGGATGGTGCGCGTATCGGAATGTGAAATACCTTTGGCAAAACGGAACAAGTTGTTAAATAGCTTCCATTAATTGAAAATATTACCAACTGTTATTATTATCACGTAAAACACTGAATATTGAAGCAACATTCATAGGGGCCTGTTACATGGTTATTATTATCACGCGATATACTCATATCACGATCCGTATCACGTGCAATGAATATTGAAGAAAAATCCATACGATTTTGAAAACCAAGATAATATTGACACATCAGTATTGTGATAGTATTACGCGTTTAACAGACCCCATACAATTTTAAAAATCGCGATAATATTGAGTGTAAAGGGCCCCACTGAATAGAATTTGGCGGAGAATAGAGAGCTTCTATCGCGAAACGAAAACGAACGAGCATCGTGTATTTCCCTCTGTGTCGCTCGAATTTGCAAGTGCGACAGAGAGGGAGATACACGAACTTCATTTGTTTTTCGCGTTAGCAGCTCTGACTTCGCACCAAAAATACTGACTGGCACATCAATATTTAACAATGCACATCTGAATTTAATTTTAATGAACGATTAGTATTTTAGCTATACAAATCAGTACTGATTACGGTGTCAAATTTTTTATGTGCCTTTAAATACTACCCTTATAAAAATGCTTAGGATTAACTTGCAAAGATACTAGCCTTTGCCCGTGACGTCGTTTGCGTAATCTTTTACTCCCAATTCCATATAATTCCATACCATACTTTTATTCCCAATCCAGACTACAGACTATATTTCTATACGGTTCGAAGTTTCATCATAATCCGTTGTTGTAATGTTTTTATTTTATACATTTTTGTACACTATTTCTTTCGTCGTTTGCATAACTGTCACGAATAAATGTTTTGTTTATTTCTTTCTTATTTATTTCACCCGAGCGAAGCCGGGCTTTCATCTAGTTTCTTTATAATAGGCTGAATGCAAAGTTTAACATATACCCGCTTAACTACACTAAATGTAAGAAACAACTCCAGGATGCACTACTCAACATGTCATACGAAGATACAGAGGAGTTATTGTCTATTGTGAAATGAAATATCATATTTTTTGTCTTTTATATTATGCCTACGTTAGTACATCCCTAGTTTATGTAGTCTTAATTAGTTGTACTTATATAATAAGAATCTAATCCATGTATTTTTTTTTCTGTTATCAGTAATTGTAATAAATAATAAGAATTAACGCGTTTTTAATTTTTGTAGATGAATGCAATAACTCTGACCATTTGCCTGAAACACAGGAAACATCCTAGTTCAGGCACGTGATATTTGTTCTCTATAGATAAGTTTAGGCTATAATAACATAATTGTAAAATGAATTTTTAATAAATTATTCTTATTCTTATTCTTATTCTTATAGTCGTATTAATCAAAACTTTAAGAACTGTCATTTGTACTGTCTTGACTAATGGCTTTGCTTTACATTGCTGGTAGCATTGATGTACTATTATAGAACTAGATTCACAATCAGCCCGCAAAAATGGCCCCCGTGAAGTTCCTGTTTAGTCGTGTTTGGACCGCAGACAGTGACAGTTGTCCAACAATGACGAAATCTGCTGTGAAAAACTGCTTTAATAGCTACAAAAAAACAAGGAAAAAGACGGAATATACTTCTTTAGGTTAGTTATTTTGATAACGTTACAAAATTTATGTAAAGTCCTGATAATTTCATGGTTTTGAGTAAATAATTTTGTTAGTTCAAATGAAAGGTTATCAAGAAACAAAATGTAAGGAGTCGCTATTAGGTAAATATTTATTTAAATTAAATTTATAAGGAATAATTTTGTGTTTTTTATGTTTTAATTCAAGATTTCCATAACATCCTCAGCGACGTTCAGAATGGACCGCTATTTTAGCGCAAAATAAACGTGACGCACTCTATAAACCAAGCCACACGAGTGTTGTGTGTTCGGCCTATTTCCCTATTTCCGACATATACAGGACCAATAAAGGCTTAAATCGACTAACTACAACTGCGAAACTTGTCTTGAACGTAAGTCCATTCGTTCCCGACTCATCGGTATCTTTGTTTTATAGATGTCAGAGATAGATGACGATGACTTGCAAAGCAAAAGTTGTAAAACTACAAATGATGCTCCAATGGCAGAAGTCAGTACTTTTAAAATAACTACCTATAGTCTTGCTCAAGAGTTTCATGAAGGTAAACATCTTAATCTCTAACACAGAAAAACAACAATCACAGAATGTGTGTGAATGTTATAATGGAATGTTTTATTCATTTTTTTTTGTTTAAAAATACTATTAATATAAAAATAATTTAAATAACCAAAGCGACTCCATTAGGTACTTTCACTGTTCACTTTTGACATTTATAAAGGTAACATTGGTAGCCAGTATACGACAGTGGCATTTTAGTAAAAAGTTTTTAACATATTGGTACTTATGTTTGCAAATTTGACACTTGACGCTAATGTCTGCAAGTTCTTTTTTGTATGAAGTTTTTATCTTGACTCGAACTATAAAGAAGCGTTATTATCAGCTATTGGAATGTAACTGTCAGTATCATCTTGCGCCACATTTTTAGTTATTTATGTTCGGCGTTGTGTGTCTATTTCTATATCTTATGTCAATGGCTGGTAGTTTAAATTTTGTTCGAAAACAAAGAAAATTGAAGTTTTGATTTTACAATAAAACTAAGTTCATGGTTAGGTTTAGGAACTACGTTTCGATACCCTGCTTAAAGAAAAACCTGCATGCCAATAACAGACTGTATATTATAATAATAAATATGCTCTATTGCACCACACAAGAGAACAATGTTACACAAAAAACTTACATAATTAGTAATGGTAGCAACAGGCGGTCTTATATTATGTAGGTCATCGGAGGATATTAATTGCTTGGGTTTAGAATTCTTAGTGATATTTATTCCCTTGTTTGTATGTCTACTCACACTATTAATGAAGATAAAACTTATACAATTAAGCCCCTTGTTTATTCCGCCGAGGTAGAAATATTATTTTTGTAGATACTTGACTAAGCCCCGCCGCCGCCTGGTGAGAATAGTATTTTTCAGTTGTTTACTTTATTTTATATACGAAATACAACATGTCAGATTACTTTTTAGCCTAAGTTTGCAAAATATACAATTCACAATAATTCTAGAGTGTAGGTAATAAACCAACTTCAATATCGTAAAGCTCTTTTTTTATGAACCCTAAATAAATTCGTATCGTAATCAGTGATAGTAATAGTTAAAACAAGCATCGAATTTCGGGTTCAGAAAACAAATGTATGCAGCATATAAATATAGAGCTTTGAGTAGGTATATGATACTGAAGTCGGTCTAACAGTCTTTTTTGAAAACATACTGAACAGTTCCATCAACGTTAAGTGAACTTAAACATGAAATTAGATTAAAGTACTGTAGAAACTTCTTGGAACAGCGATAAATTAAACTAGAAAAACATTCACTTTCAATTAAAGATATTTAAAATCTCTAATTCACGACAATAATAGAGACAACACATCAACACCAATCCTTATCAAAACTGCATCATAATTTCTGTCACACCTATCAAATACACAGAGCGATCAGTTGCTAACAACTACAGAGATTTCATATCGCTGTCGCCACAGAACCAAGAAAATAGTGCAAGTGGATGATAACCGTCGAAAATCACATTACTTTCTATCATTAAACTCATTACGGACCCAGTGTTTCGTGAAACAGACGTACTAATGAAAAAACTTTGAGAGTTAAGCCAACCGCCAATCACATAGCTCTGTAGCTTTGTATACCTATCCCAACGTTAGCAGCCGTTGTGATATTGGATGATCGCGAGAACTTTCATTTACTAAGTCAAAGTTGGCTGATTTTCTCTTTGGGGAGTTAACAGGCATTTTTAGAATTGTTAAGTTTATTGAAAAATCTAAAGCATTTTAAGGTTTGATGGATTCGTTGATGAAAAGTATTTTTAAAAGAATTTCATTCTGTTTTATAGAACTTTTTTCTCAGGAGCATTAGCTGGAAATTAAAGACGCCTTAGGCGTCGAAAAATCGTTTCAAACTGTAGTGTTTTCACTTTTTTGTTACACAGCGGTGTTATATACAGTCTACCTAGTAGAGACGGACACGGAGTAGTTCCTGATAAGAGTTTCCAATAGAAAAAATAGTACTTATTTACGAGTGGCTTAGCCTAACTTTATATTGGGTACAATTTGAGATAAAATGGAATGTCTCATTTGATTTTCGTCAATTTCTGTATTAATCATAATCACTGCTTGTGCTCCATATCTGTTCTATTCATATCTTTTGTGATCTTTTGGTATCTAATAATAAAAACAATATTATATTAGCTGTCACAAACCATCTGAACATCAGGTGTGTTCTTTAAGTTATTTTTGTGATGGAAATATTGAAACGGTACAAAAATCCGAAAGTGTATTTTGAAGAATGCAAAAGAATAAAGTATTGGCGGTTCGACGCCTTTTTATAAGTTTGCGAGACCATAAATCGTCCATACCTTAATATGGGTATTCAATAAGAAGCCTCGGGCTCGGAGCAGATGCCAATGCTCGTAAAATGAACCGACACTAAAATACTTTAGGACAGTTTCCCTGATTCAATCAGGATTGTAACATTATTTTTATAAGCCTTAATTCTACTTGCCTATTACTAGGGGGCGTAATTTTCTAATAAAATCATGATACTTAATATGCTTAATCACCTTTAACGTTTTGCGTTCTCTATTTGTCACGGTGAACCCACAGGGTCGAAGTCAGCATTGTTAGGTGAGCTTTTCGATACGTGTTTACTTTCAGTGTGTTATCTAGTACCTGTACCTACGTAGTTATTGAATGCTTCTACCAAATTATATTATAATGTATACCACAAAATTATCCATTTACCAGATGGATAATTGGAATCACTTTTCAAATTTTATAAGCATGTTTTTTTTTCAAAATAACTGGTTTTTAGATCATATTTTAAAGAACGCCGGCACAATAATATTTTCGATCCTATCGAATAAACGTATGACGTTAAATGCATAACAATGTAGTGTATAGATAGTTTTTATTAACGTTATGAAAACGTAGTCTGAATTATAATTAAATATTGCAAAGTAAATGAATTCCATAAAAACTAGTGCCTACGCCAATTCTTGGGATTAGGTAGCGAACCCCAGGCGTCCTTCAGGATGCAACTGTACTGGGAATAACGCTAGGAGGATGATGATTGCAAAGTAAATGAATAATAACATTAATCACATTATGACATACAAATAACCAAATGCAGACGTAGCTCGTAAGTAAAACGATCGTTTTATTATTAAGCCTAAAAGCCTAAACTAATGTTCTTTTTACCTTTTTTGGCGTAATTGTTTTAAATATATAAAGTAACTCTATTAGCACAACAGAAAGCTTTTACCATTTTTCCATCCATTATTACAAGACAGTGTTGCCCGTATACTGCGCTTTACGTCTGTTAGAAATCTAATCTGTTCTGTTAAGGAAACCTGCAAACCAGCAAACCAACCTGAAATATTTATATAAACGATATGATACAGTAAACTAGTTTGAAATAAGTTTTTCTTTAGTTTAGCCTGTCCCGGTAGTATACAACCAAACTTTACAAGTTAGATTTTACCCATTTTCCGGTATTGGATTAAGCTACAGTTTTCCATACAACTGTATTACGTAAAACAGTTCGTGCGTACAGATTACAACGAATAATAGAGCGGGGAAATTAACATAATATAGAAACTCTATAAAAAACTGTTAAATTAATTGATGGAATAATGTATTTATTAGTTGCTTTGTGGGTTACGACTGGTCTTAAATCTAGGTCATATTCACCATAAACTTGATAAGGTGCAGCTTACTCTTAAATTAAGTATTAAGTATACTGATTTTTAATTACTACCAATTACTACATATATAAATTTAAAATTACTCATTGTAAAAGCAGGTCATGTTCTCATTTTTAGAGTTCCGTACCCAAAGGGTAAAAACGGGACCCTATTATTAAGACTTCGCTGTCCGTCCGTCCGTCCGTCTGTCACCAGGCTGTATCTCAAGAACCGTAATAGCTAGACAATTGAAATTTCCACAGATTGTGTATTACTGTTGCCGCTATAACAACAAATACTAAAAACAAAATAATAATTATTAAGGGATACCACTCGCCCTTTTTCATGTATACCATTCGCCGAGCTAGTAGATCTCAAGAACCGTAATAGCTATAGACAGTTGAAATTTGCACAGATTATATATTTTTATTGTGGCAACAAACAACAAATACTAAAATCAAAATAATAATAATAATTAAGGGGGCTCCGATACAACAGAGTAGTTGTTGGCGTTTATTTTTTCTGGTACGGGACCCTTCGTGCGTGAGTCCGACTCGCACTTGGCCGATTTTTTAATGTTTACCCACATAACATATTAAACGTTTAACACACCTATCATTGTGTCTCTAACAACTTATATGGAGCTATAATGGCAACAGACAATAATATCGGACAAAACATGGCTTTCCTTGTTTATATCAAATCTGAATATAGGTACCTATGTTTACATTAGAAAAGGTACAGCGAAACTGGGAGTCAAAGTCACCGCCCGCATCATCAAATAAAAGCCAAATTAAAAACCCAACCGCGTCCAACATAAATAAAAATAAGTATTTTTATCCAAAAAATGAAACCCTTTGTGATAAGGATTTAGGAGATAAAGGAAATTGCTTACTGAAATTTAAATCAAGATTCTCAGGTCCGGCATGAAATTTCATTTCACTTCATTACGTGGATATAAAGGATTTGGAGCATTTATTGAAGTGAACGGAGATAAGGAATGACTACGTACTTCCTCCCATGCTCGCGGATTGGAAATATTTATTTGATAAAAGCTTAAGGGAAGAAGAATATTTTTGTAACGCATAAATGTACATCTGAAGTTTGTGATTTTGATTTACTTTCACAGATGAAATACGAAGAAAAATGGTTTTCAGACTCACATATAGCTATGGGCTCACAACATAAATACTTCGTTCGCAATTTTAATTTGTATGCCTACCGGCGAAACATAGTGCCACTCTGTACCTTTTACACCACCACTCTGTATATAAATATGTTTACAAATAAAAAATACTTACATACTTAATATCTAAGCTTGGAAAACAAGTATACGGTCTATCTGGTGGTACCTACGCACAGTTGCGACTACAGAACAATTACAAGTGCCCCTTTTTAACCAATTTTACTAAAGGAAAAGGTTCTCAATTCGGTTGCACTCGTTTCGAATGTTTGCTGCCTCAGAACTCCGTCATATACAGGGTGTTTGGCAGATGGATGGAAATACGTATATTGGTGATAGATGAGGTCATCTGCTACGTGGTCAAGCACAAACAAATTAATTGGACACAAAGATTTTTTTAAAGAACATTTTATTATTATTTTTTAAATTATCTGTTATCAAATAACTGATCTCGTAAGATTTTGGAATTAGTCTAGATTTAAATAAAATGAAAATTTTGTCCGTTTTATTATTTCTAATAATCTTTTTTCAATATTTAAAACCTCAATTACTTAAAAAAATATAAAACGGACCAAATTGTATTTTATTTAATTCTAGACTAATTCCAGAATCTTACGAATTCAGGTATTTAAAATAAGAAAATTTCAAAAATAAAAAATTCTTAAAAATTTTTTTGGGCCCAATTCTTTTTCTTTGTGGTTGACCACGTAGCATATGACCTCACCTATCCCCAATATACGCATGTTCATCCACCTGCCGAACACCCTGTATAAGCCGAAGCGGAAACATT
The DNA here is from genome assembly GCA_905163555.1 of Notocelia uddmanniana. Taxonomy (NCBI): domain Eukaryota; kingdom Metazoa; phylum Arthropoda; class Insecta; order Lepidoptera; family Tortricidae; genus Notocelia; species Notocelia uddmanniana. Next base: position 11,245,053 of record LR991059.1, on the reverse strand, counting down.
TTTTTTTGTTTGTGAGAAGGTACCTTCTTAGTGGTCTCAAATAATTTTGATGAATAATGAGTGAATTTCACGGCCGTATCCTTGATAGGATGGTATTGTATAATAAATATATGACATCTTAAACAAACTTACCTATTTGCCAAACAAATGTCCTCTCTAGTGCCTAATTTCGGACGGTTAACGTAATATTTAGGCTCCCGGACCCTTATTATCCGGCTACGTTGTTACACGTTGGTAAGTAAGGCACAAGAAAACAAAATTTGCAAAATTAGGTGTAATCGTTTGTGAGAGAAATTGTATCTTCCCTTCGAGCGCCATAAAAGAAAAAAATAACATGAAAAGGAAAAGAAAAAGTACCTAATTTTCAACAATAAATTCGAGGGGATGGATGTATATTTATAAAACTGTACAAGTTGAGCGGTAAAGTACGCGACTTGCTATTTGGAGGTCCTGGGTTTGAGTCCCGGGTCGTACCAACATCACCATCTTAGTGTTTATCCCAGTATAGTTGCATACTGAAGGATTCCGCTTCGGGGTCCATTTTCTACTATTTAAAAATGCTCCAGAAATCATTTTATATTTTTTACAGTAGCTTTTCGATGAAGGACAACATCATGAGGAAACACAACATACGAGTATGTCTAGTTTTCCTCTGGGTTAAAAGGTCAGATAGCCGTTGCTATCGTAAACGAATAATGCCTACATCAAATCTTGAAATAAGGTTCCACGGCGGACGGCGAGAATATGCTAGGATGATGGATGCAGATTACTAAACTGCGATGTTGATGTGATTTAATTTCCTATTAACACATCACTTGATCATATTCGCTTCTCAACTGGTAGTGATCCTGACAACTCTGATGATGATTACGGTAAATACAATAGCTGTAATAAATAAAAATAACATTTAATTTTATTTATAGAAGTTTATTCGTATCTGTTCTTGTTCATTACAAGTCACAAACATAATCATACAGTATAAGATTACATGAGGTGACATCCATTAATCCATAGATCAATTAGAACTATGCCCAATATCAGAATTATGTTGCAAAGTATATCAACCACTTACGAACTTTACTAACATGCGTGAACCAAATGAAATACAAAATTAGTTGGAAGGAAACGGTGACTGAATATATACAATATAAGCATACCTGGGATAACTCGGGGCACATTCTAGGGATTTGATATGGATAAAAAAGATATATAATAATATGCGCTCATTGAAAATTCTCGATTACTATAAAAAGGTTCGATGTCACATGCGATATCAAGCCTTTTAAGATATTATTAAATTTATGCGGATGTCATTAAAAAAAATACAATTTACTGTCAGTGCCATTCATATGCGAGAGTAAGAATAATGTATGAGGTAATATTCCGCTACGATTGTTACGAAGTCCAAAATAATTATGCCGCCCAAGAAAAGGTCACGCCCAGGTGAATATTCTATTAACTTATGGATTACTGAATATCCTGATATACAACAAAAAGTGTAAGTCTAACTTATAGTGCCCTAGACAGCCTAAACGTTACTCGTAATTTGTTTATTGTTTTTTTTAATGAAGAGAGAGAAAAATATTAATTTTGTAGATAAATGTTCTACTTCAATGATGTTGGCAGTAACATCGATATATTGAATTGTCGATAAAATATTTTGCTACGTCACTTTAGTATAAGTTCCCCGAGTTATCCCAGGTATGTATATAAGGTACCTACGTCCAAATTAGATGCCAATAATTTAAGAGATATTAACTTACATCAAAATAATTTACTTTAAATAGATATTAATAAAAAAAATTAAATGTTTGCTTTCATTTTCCAAACAAAATAATTAAATTAAAATTCTTTCCACGTTGGATGCTAGTTGAAGTGGCCTATTAAGTAACGTAACAGCCAAGAGGTTTCATACGATAATCAATGAAGTCGTAATAATCGAAAACTGATTATCTCAGTCCGTTACTAAGATAATCAGTATTTGCTGTATTAATTTATTACATTAATTTCAGATCATATAGGTACCTATCAGTTTATCTTCACTTCATACTGTGTATTAGAATTGACGTTTACTGTATCTTTAGTTTCATCCTAATCACACACTGACAATAATAATCGTCTCATTTGGTACCTTGAAAACGAAGTACACGGATAATCTGGACAGATAGAAACGAGAAAACACAAAACATTGCGATAATTTTCGTGATGCCTACCTAACCACAAAGATATTCACATTATTCTTCATGTATGAGGCAACGTCATCCTATTGGATGGACCCTTATCAAATGTGGCAGTGATAGTCAAGCCTGACATAAAGTAACAGGTTACATCCATCCAATATCTCATATTTTCACACATAGGCTTGACTTTTCTTTACCTACGAGTAAGTATCTACTTAAGTATTGGCTTAATCCATTATATGAGGTAAGTTGTGACTTACGAGTATGTCATAAGCTTTTGCTATGGGTCATAGTTGTGGAGTTATCATAAAAGATCACAGAAACTATCTGCCATCTAACAGATTATAAGCAAATAACTTTCTAGAACGTTGCGTTTATTTTATTTTTTTATCACGTCAGTGGCAAACAGGCGTTTGGCCCTCCTGTTGGTAAAGCGGTCACCGCAGTCTATGGACGCTTGCAACTCTAGGGGTTGCCGACCTTTTAAAAACGTATAGCTACGTACAGAGTAGCTGCAGAAAAACCTGACCAGGGGCACCCAGGGGGCTGCATAGAAGTTTGTATACAAACCTATATACATTGGATATAGACAGCAATGCAGAAGGGTCCTCGCATTATATGGGATATATGAAAGGGGGTTAATTAACTACAAGAGAGATCCGCATGGTATCCGTGGTGGTGGTGGTGGTGGTTGAGCAATAAGATAAGACACCGAATATATCAACACATTTCGTTGAATACTGACGAAATTATCCACCCATAGAACACTCATAATCGTATTAAGCTCACAAACTATAAACGACACGCGGCACAAAAGGGCGAACTAGATAAGAGGCACTTTGCTCGGATTTAAGCGTTATCGGCAGACTTTTATGGTTCATAAATAGTTAAAGAAGTTCTTCCGAGACCCCGACCAAAGTTGCCAGGCAGTTTTTTCCCCGCAGATATAGAATAGTGCTACAATCCATTGGAACCTCGATCAATCACTCTAGTCTGTAACGGTTGGTATTATATCGCAATATCTCTCGGAGGTAAATCTTTTGTAAAGAAGTTTTACCTATCATTCATAGATAGTTATTCTTTTGTATCGAAAATAATCTGCACGTGTCATAAACCATTACTCTAAATATGACTTTTCATTCAATGGAATGTTGTCTTGCATAACTATAATAAGAAATAAAAGAAACTGCATTTATTCAACACCACGTATAGATGTGATCCCTCTTTATTTGTAACGATTCTTTTATAAACCACGCCCCTATGTAATAAATGAAGTTTATGTCTTCAGCGCACTAGACAACGATATGCAACCGCTTCTTCAGAAAAATACTATTTTGGACAAACGTGGATAAAAAGTAGATATATATTTAATTGTGAAGTTTTATTCATATTCGCTTCTATGAGAAAAGTCTCATAAGACCAAGTCTTTGAGACGGAGAGTCGAATAAGCCTTCGAATATAGGATAGCGTAATTTAACTAGAATAACTTTACGTCGTTTAATTAAGTTGGTACATAGTTGGTACAGTGTTTGAGTATGGTAAGGTTAAATAGAAAAATAAAGACTCAATTTAGATTACTTTTAAAATAAATATTATAGACAATCTTACACAAATCGACATCTCAAACTAAGCATGGGCGACGAGATATATTTATACTTATAAACATAGATAAATACTTAAACACATAGAAAACATGCAAGACTCAGACAATTAGTGGGTATGATTTATGATTATTATCTCTATTCATATATTGTAAAAATATTAAGGATTTATGATTGTAATTATCATTTTAATTAGGGTTGATGACATTATTTATTTTTTGCTTTGACTTGATGATATCATTTGTAAGTAATGAAATGGTTTTAATTTATATCATTTCATAATAATGACAATTTTTATTTTTATGTGCACTTTGTTCATTTTGTTTTATTTATTACGTTTTAAGGACATTTTATTTATAAGTTTATTAAAATTTTGTTTTATATAAGTACTTTCGCATGCCTATTTCGGCTGAATATATTATGGGACTCACATATGTACCTACATCTTAAATAACCATATATTCTTTGTGAAATAAAGATTCATTCATCATATTTGGATTTGGACCAACTAATAAATACATATTATAGCCAAAATTTCTTTATCCAAAATTGTGTTTCCGAGTAGTTTATGCATACACTACTAAAATCATTAGGTACTCCTGCTTTCGGCTTTGCCGTCCTCGGGTAAAAAATTATATCGAGTCTTAATGTCTCGTTGAACGTTCGTTTAACATTAATAATGAATAAAATAAGTATGTGTATTATTTACTCGTACTTCAGACACAATACTATTTATTTTACACAAAGACGCCCACCGTGGATGGTTCAAGCAATTATCGTCAGCTGAAAAGAAAATGGCGTTGCTCCGGAGATCTCATCAGTAAAGAATAGGCAGATTAGATCTCGTTTGTTCACTCTACTCTCGTAATCTTAATTAGCCAATTAAACTGGTTCTTTCATGGACTTACTGGAACGCAATTTTAACGACGAAAAGTTGAACGTTTTATTTCATTTGAGCCAGACAAATGAAAGAAAAATATTGGTGTTAGTCCTTCAAACCTGCACTCTATACATTTAGTTATTTTTTCTTAATATTCACAATATAGAATCAAATCTAAGATACTTTTAACGCAGCACACAGGATAACCTATTAACCATTTTTTTTTAATTGAGCCATTTGGTTCTTCAAAATATAGGTGGGCATCTGGGCATAGTATAGGTGCCAACAGATATAATAAGTATGTTTTGAATATTAACAACGGGATATTTACTTAAATAAAACCGACAAATAATTCAAATACGTATAACCACGTATGCGTATTTCAATTATTTGTCGGTATATATCTCCGGACAGTCCATCCTAATGTTCCTCCCACAATCTTACCCTAAGGGCCGGCATTTATTGTACTCGTATAAGAAAGGTTTTAAAACCCTTCCGGCGGATACCTTTGATTTTTTCAATATGTCAGTCACATCAATATATTTCCCTTTACGCGCACACAGGTCTATGGGGATCGTTATCAATACATTCAGGAAGTTGAAAGGTAGAAAGCCATTTTCCTACGGCTTTCATCCAATCCAACCATTATTATATTTATTATAAAGCTGCATACGTACGATATGCGTGCTTGGGTTTGTTGGTTTACTTTAATGATTAAAGAAAAATAAATGTTGGGGTCCAGATTTAGAACATGACTTTGTGTCTTCAGATTTTTTGATTGAGGTTTTGCTCAGAAGTAGATGTTTTAATTTGATTTACGCGAAAAGAGTTCTGCCGCGCTACCGCGAAATTCGAAAATCGAACTTCGTATCGAACCGTCTCTTTCCGTCATATAGTGTATAACACGAGAGTGAAAGGGACGGTACGATACGAAGTTGGATTTTCGAAGTTCGCGGTAGGCACTCTGTTTTAATTTGATGTTTCATTTGTAGAGATGGCATTAAGTCGTCAATTTTGAACATTGAGGAATAAGTTAGTATAGTAAAACTGCTATATATGACAATTATAGATATTAAAAATTAATCTAATAAATCAACTTCGTGGGTCCCGATGTTTGTGACCTTTCAAGAATGTTTGTCAACGAAATAATTGCTGGTTTAATAATTATCAAAAGCAAACATTCCTAGGTATCCGAAGTTGCAGTCGTAGGATCTATTTTTGCTAATTTTGCTATGTTCCCGTGTAGTATTTTGTTTACAGAACTAACTTACTGGGAATATATGCTTGTACAGTCAGCATCAAATGCAGCTACGCATTTGAAAAGTTCAAAACTTTATTGTAAGAGCTTTTGACCCCTTCATATGCCTAGCTACTTTTGACGCAGTCTGTACTACCGGGACTGGAGAGGTATTCGTGTCATTAATAATGACTTCTTCTTTGTCGTCCCCTTGTGACTGAGGATTGTGACCAATCACGATGTCCTTCCATACGACGCGGTCAAGGGCCATGGTGTGAAATAATGACTTAATGATTAAATAAAATTTGAAAAATAAAGTTTGTGTAACTACGAGTACCTATGCCGCAACAACAAAGACAGTTTTGATCTTCTTAGCATAATTCTACATTCAAAATGTCTAGCTCTGGGAATTGCTTTTAAATGCAGCGAAGGAACTTAGTATTAACATATTTAGGCTCAGCAAGATATCCTGGTGTCTTTAGCGCGAAGTAACTGCGAACGAGTTTATTAAGCAGCGAGGGGAGGTACGCTCCCTTATCTGTTTACGAAAGGCTCCGAATAAAGTTGTAAGAAGCAACATAACTGGAGAAGAACTAATTTGTTGCGAAGCAAATGCAATTAAAATAAGGTCCACTAGGTACAATAAGTACTCTCGAGGACTTCTCAAAAATTTTAAGCTTCAGAGTTTTAAAGATAGGTTTCGTAGCCAAAATGGCAAAAACATAGTCCGATGCTTAACATTACATACCGAATTTAGGCGTGTCAGTTCGTATGTAATAGGCATTTTACACAGACTAAATATAAGAATTTGTACGATTTGTGGCCATTCTAAATACAATAGATTTGTGCATTTCAATTCTTCCAACAAATATACACTATTTAAAAATAACTGTAAGGCGTGGTAAGGCTTCCTTAGCAAGCGTTATGATTGAGTATTTTGACAAATTGATTCACATGTCATGAAATTTGTGACACCCGGCGGCCACCAAATAGGTACCATTGAATTATTACTCTTTTTAGGACACCTGAGTCTGCAGCATGCAGTCTAGCTAACATGATCATATTTATGTTGAACAAGGACATACGTATAGCATAGTAAGTACGGACGATATAATATACAGATCTACAGATATAATACAGGCTTAATTCAGTATATTATGTAAATACAAAGATTTAAACAGAATTAATTGAATTGAATTTATAAATTTCTGAGCCTGCCACCTTGATCACGATTGCCGAAAAGATCTCGAAACTTCGGGATGAAGATAATAAATTATATACGCCGATAATAGTACATTACTACGGAAGCCGGGACGAAAGGGGTTGCCAGCCGAAGACATATAGACGGCCGAGCGAAGCGAGGTCGGATAGCTCTCAGGCGGGCAACCCCATATTTCCCGCCGAGGTATGTATAGTGCTTTTCTCAAACATGCAATGAAATAAACAACAAAAAAAAAACAAAGTTTTATTTGTAATACGCATAGTGGCGGAATGTCGTGCTGTGCCACAAATTTATGTGGAATGGAAATTAAAAACGAGGACTTTGTCGGCCTAGGCCTGCAACATTTGTATGAAATTGCATTAACGACCTTTTGTCCTAGCCGCACCTGAAACGTCATACTTCGCAGCCTATTATAAGGAACATAACATCAATATTTCATTGCACGTTTGAGAAAATTGTCTTTATATCGATCTACATATGCTTCTTCTTCTTCCTCGGTCCCTCATTACTGAGGATCGTGACCACGTATGCTCTGTCTCCATACAGTGCGGTCATAAGCCATGTGGGTCGCACTCTGCATACTGCCGCCAACCACCTTCTTCACAGCATCAGACCATCTCGTGGGTGCTCTACCTTGAGCACGCCTGGTGTCCATTTGACCTAGGATCATCAGCTTCTTTCTTCTAGTTCATGCTTTTTAGACCGCATGATGTGTCCAAAAAAGCTGAGCGTGCGCTCCCGGCATATCGTGGAGAGGCGTGTGGTAATTTTCAGTTGCTGTAGAATGGACTGATTAGTTCTCTTAGCCGTCCAGGGTATGCGCAGAAGTCTTCGCCAACACCACATCTCGAAGGCATCGATCTTTCCCCAATCACGACTCTTCAGGCTCCAGGTTTCGGCACCGTATACAAAAATCGAAAAGACCAGGGATCGAGTCAAGCGTACCTTTGTTGTACGACGAATACTTCTATTCCTCCAAATCTTATCGAGGTTAGCCATAGCGCTTTTGGCCATGCCAGATCTACGGCGTATTTCGCCGGCGCAGCTACCGTCACAGGTTATTAGCGATCCAAGATACACAAATTCGCTGACTTTTTCATACTTTCTAAGTGCACCGGTGATGGGGAGTGTATTGGCTCTGTCTACCACCATTACTTTGGTTTTAGAATGGTTGATCTTAAGACCAAGCTTAGCACTCTCAACCTCAATTTTCTTCAGAAGAGTTGCCATCTCCTCCTCGTTCGGTGCAACTACCGTCGTATCGTCTGCGTATCTCAAATTGCTATAGCTACATATGCTTAAGTAGTTTAAAATCAGTTATGCTATTCATAATAGCATGTTTGATACGTAGGTTATTCCCGGCCTTTCTACTACTACCGGGAACAAATGAATAAAATTCATAAGAGACTTGTAAAACATTTGTTCCCGGCCTTGTCATGTAGACAAATTACTTGGGTGATTTCCACACTGTGCATTATTAACTGTAAATCTGCCAGGAAAGTTGCTTATCTTAATTATTTCGCGTTAGATTAGGGCCTTTTGTTTGTATCTAAGTTGATTTAAATAAAGCTGCATTACTTCCAGCAGCGGATTACGGTATTAAGTGAGTGCGAATCGCTATCGCTGTAACGTTTTGCTTTTGCAAAAGGTTACTACATCGACCAAGGCTTGAGTGAATAATAGTACATTACGATACAAGTGCAGAGAACAGGTAATTCGCAACGGATGGTGATAAATTAAAACACGACCGAAGGGAGTGTTTTAAATCGACACGAGTTGCGAATTACCTATTCGCACGTGTATCGTACAACGTTTTACAGTACATATGGCTCTTTAAAGTTTCGACATATGCACGTAATCTGCTGATTACCGCACTCGTGCGGTAAAGTAGCACCATATGTACTGGAAAGTTCACTTTTGTATGACAAGAGCCATTGGACATGGTTTTGAGAAAGTTGTATGCACTCAAATTTATGGACATGGACTCTACTGTACTCTTAGACAACTCCAGTAGACGAATACATTTGAATAATAATTATAAAAATATTACTTTCGAATCCGTTTTTTACCTGTGAGCTTACTTACTCAGTGGACGACTAGTCTGAGAATTATGATGAAATTAACCCTTTGACCATAATTTTTGTAAGGCATCTAATTATTAAATAGTTTGCAAGCACAATGAATCTAATCGTAATTTTTTTTATGAATTTTAAGCGAGAATTATCTTTTTCTTCTATTATTAGACGGCAATATGTTTGCCACTATCGGTCAATGAATGACATAAATTACCCATTTTCATAGTGCCACTGAAAGTTTGTAGGCAATTTTTTTTTCTAAAATAAATTATTATAATGTTTAAAAGCATTAGTTTGACGTTTTAAATATGAGAATTAATATTATCAACAAAATAAGGTGTAACAATTTTTTAGGAAGATATTTTTGTTCAAAAGTACGTAATATAAAAAAAAATCTTAGATCTAGCCAAAGAATTAACATTTTACAAGAGATGGAACAATTTTTAAGGGCTCTGATTTTTTATAGATTGATACGAGTATATTCTCTAATACTAACTACAATTTATCTTAACTAACAAAGCGTTAACTGAGAAAATAATTAAAATGTGTTGACGCCTATGACGCCAAATATCTTGCCGTTACCCACTAAAGGGTTAAATGAAAAAAATACCGGAACAAGTCCATATTAGTGATTTATATCATTATAAAATTGAATTAATTAAACAAATATAAATAAGAAATAATAAGAATGATAAGATTAGTGAGAGATGACAAGAATTATGATTAATTTGAATATGGCCAAAAATAGACGTGGAAGAAAACGCTTCACATAAAAATCACTAATAAAGCTCATTAGACATATGATAAGCACATAACAGAAAAGCAAAATAATTGACATGCGTAATGCTGGGCCACACTATCAGGATTCAGTGAATGGGAGTTGAGGAAATTGTGGTTGTCGAGTACACTATGGTACTTGACTGGATATTTTATTTCGGTATTTATTTATACAGGATGTCCCAAGAAGTAGTGATATACTGTAGCTGGGAGGTAGAGGACCTAGAGGGCTATCTGAATCACCCCATGTATGTTCCGCGATTTTTAGTATTTTCGGAGTTATGAATTTTTTTTTTAATTTTTCACCTATCGCCGCGTACGATGAGATTTTTATTTATGGTGACGTGAATTATTGCGGTAGATGCTTGATTTTTTTGTGTGCTAAGCTGATAGATAGACCAATTCAGTATGGTAACATTTACTATCGTTAGATCTTTGAATGGCATAAAAAAAAATTAAATGCCAAGAAAGATAAAATTACCCAGTATGTTCACAATTTCAAGGGCCCTTAAAAAAATAAAATCACATAAAAAATAATTACCGATTGGCTTTTAAAAACTTGCTCTATCTATCAGGTAGCTACCCTGAAAATTTCATTTTATTATTAATAAGGCTTCAATCAAAAAATTGAAATCTAAATGTGGTAAGTGCACAATTTTAATTTACATAATGATTAATGCAAGCAAAGCAAAACCTTTCTAAATAAATTTCGTTCTAAATCACGCACTGGCCATCAATAGAAAAAGAACAAAAAACAAAAGACGGTTGACGCATGAGAAAATTTTCACGTTGTTTGGTCATCGTTGTTATTTTTCAATAATTTAAAAATTGTGTTTTAATACTGCTAATTGTTCGTTTCCCTAATCATTTTGGCTATTCATATGGACTTTGACTTGCATTACGATTTGGATTAGTGTTATTACCTGGAATCGACGAGTTGGCATCATTTAACTGCACTTGAGTTTGCGTGTAAGTGATCATGTTTACTTCACGTGATTACGTAGAAATGCATTACTATTACGGTTATGCTAGGGGGAATGCGGCGGAAGCTTCAAGGCTGTACCGGTAACATGTGGAACGAAGAGGCGGGCCTCAACCTGAAACGTTTCCTGACTATCGCATGATCTTAAGAGTACATAATGCGTATTTGGAAGGTCACATACCGGGTACGAAATCAGGCCGTATGGCCGCTATGCCGGATCCTGATGTAGTAGATGCAGTTGTTGAAGAAGTAGAAAGAGACCCGTCGACCAGTGTGAGAGTTACGGGACGTCGTACCGGACTTTCTAAATCTCAGGTACACCGTACACTACAGAACGTAGGATATCATCCGTTTCACATTAGAAAAGTGCAACAGTTGAAACCGGAAGATTACAATCGGCGAATTGAATTCTGTCAGGAAATGCTGAGGAGACAAGCTGAAAACGAAATTTTTTTTAACAAAATTTTGCGGACGGGTGAATCCCACTTTAGACGCAATGGGATTTTTAATATGCACAATTCTCACTCATGGGCAATTGAAAATCCGAATTTAAAAAGGGAATCGACATTCCAAGAACACTTTAGTGTTAACCTTTGGTCTGGCATACTTAACGGTAAGTTAATCGGGCCCTTTCAGCTGCCAGACCGCTTGGGCGGCAATCACTTTTTAAATTTTCTACGCGTCGATCTGCCCCTGCTGTTAGAAGATGTGGATTTGGAGACACGCAGAAACATAGTACTGCAGTGTGATGGTGCACCATGCCATTTTGCCTTGGACGTGAGAAACTATTTAAATCAAAGATACCCTGAAAGATGGATTGGTCGTTGCGGCCGGGGTGACGCCTGCCTTATAGCCTGGCCTCCACGTTCCCCCGACCTAAACCCCATAGATTTTTTTTTCTATGGGGATATTACAAAGACCTCGTCTACTCGAGAGAATGCCGCAATTTGGACGAGTTAACCCGGAAATTGAGAGTAGCAGAAGAAACCATTAAAAATAATAGAAGTGCATTCAGACGTTTAAAAGACAACTTTTTCCGGCGATGTCGCACTTGCATTGAGCAACAGGGGGGCCATTTTTAAAATTTATTGTAATTAAACACCTTGTAATTGATTTGACTTTGCTCGCATTAATCATTATGTAAATAAAAATTTTGCACTTACCACAGTTAGATTTCAATTTTTTGATTGAAGCCTTATTAATAATAAAATGAAATTTTCAGGGTAGCTACCTGATTTTAGATAGAGCAAGTTTTTAAAAGCCAATCGGTAATTATTTTTATGTGATTTTATTTTTTTAAGGGCCCTTGAAGTCGTGAACATACTGGGTAATTTTATCTTTCTTGGCATTTAATTTTTTTTATCTATTCAAAGATCTAACGATAGTAAATGTTACCATACTGAATTGGCCTATCTATCAGCTTAGCACACAAAAAAAATCAAGCATCTACCGCAATAATTCACGTCACCATAAATAAAAATCTCATCGTACGCGGCGAAAGGAGAAAAATTAAAAAAAAAATCATAACTCCGAAAATACTAAAAATCGCGGAACATACATGGGGGTGATTCAGATAGCCCTCTAGGTCCTCTACCTCCCAGCTTCAGTATATCACTACTTCTTGGGACACCCTGTATACTTATATCTATTCGTATAAGGTATTTTTATTTTTTGTTTTAAATTTTAAATGTATTTATATTTTGGCTTTTATTCATATAATTAGTAACATAATTTTGTGGCTTTTATCTATATAATATTATGATGTTATTAAGATAAACTTGTATCCGTGTTGTACATGTTTAATTCTCGGTTTGCCTATAAATCGTATCTCCACTCAATTGCACACAGGTTAGCTGGAAGAAATCCCTTATAGGAATAAACTCGCCTTTGTACATATGTCAACTGTTCTTGTAATTACTGTTTTATTGTTGTGTTTCACTCATGTACAATAAAGAATACAAGAAGTAAGTCAAAGAAAGCTACAGTAATTTAGCCGAAGCATAGGAAGTCGTAAAGTAAAACGTACATTACGTACACTGTCTATGACATCTGAGTCACAGTATAATTAATAGTACTTAGGTGACTTCCTGATTTGTCGGTGTCGAGGCGGTACGATATGAGAAAACTGTCAGCTCTCAGTGTCAACAGTTAGTCAGTACCGCTTTTTACTGCACCCCTAAGTTTAAATGAGTGCTTCCTCACGGGCGCGGGTTGCGCGGAATTGGGCTGATACGAATGCAGTGCTTCTGTACAAAACTAAACGTATAGCCTGACCAGTGACTATTTGGACTTGGCCATGTTGCGTTTTTAGTGGTACTAATTTAATTTAATGGCAAGTCATACTCTTTAACAACAGACGTTAGAAGTCATCGAATGTCTTCGATGTAAACAAACTTACATCAAGACCAAAATAATATCGTGATTATAAAATAAATATGCCGAAAATCATCCGAAACGTTGTCAGAAAGCTTATTGTGAATTTTATTAATTGTTTAAAACAATAAAAGGACGAAGGATTGACTAATACAAATACAAATACAAATGTTTTATTTCATTTAACAAAAATGGGGTATAATTTACAGTAAGGTTGAGGTCTCCTAGTAGGCATAGAGATACCTGTATCAGGAGATCTCGCTCTTCCAAATATAGTACATAATAAAAACCTATAGTTAAATTTAGTTTTAACTTAGATTAGGTAGTATTACAATACACAATGTTTTGAAATTGGTTGTTGACATAACCGGTGGTGCTGACATTTCATATTTTATTAAGGATTGATTGAATTGGGAAGATTGGTTGGATTTAACAAGTACACTTTTTTCTCATTCAATGTACAGGTAAATCTACAATAGCAAATATATATCAAAAGAAAATAAAGTCACCGTAGTTGCCTCCAATAAAAAAAATTACCAAGAGCATGTCGGGCCATGCTCAGTGTAGAGTTCCGTAGTTGGCCAATGAACTTGATTAAAAAAATGAATAACAAGCAAAAGGGATACTTTCGCAGCGTTTCATACGTCTTTTGCTTAGAAGGGAAGACTTTTTAAAATAACTCAAAAACAGCTTAACTGATCAGATCCGCTATAGTTTTGATTAAACATTTTAACTATATTTTTTTTTTTTTATATTTTTTGGATCCATAGTTCAAAATTTAGAGCGGATAGTTTTTATTTTTATTTTGGAGGCATTATATTCAAAAATATTCACTTTATCAAAAAATGTTTGATGAAGATCTTTATTCATTTTGAAAGACCTATCCAACACCTCACACCATAGGGTTAAACCAAAAAAAAACATCCCCACTTTACGTTGTCAGCTTTATTGCTGTGTATATCCATGCCATTGCCATGCATTGGACCCGGGTATGTCCTTAAACTACGACCAAGACCACCTGGGGATGGGCAGCAGCATCCCTGGAGTGCGGTGGATATACTGCGATCGCCAACCCGCATGCCAAGCGTGGCGATTATGGCATTTACCCCCTATGGACAACACAATAAAGCCACGGCCCCGAGGTTCCGGCGGCACCCAGTGCCCTGGTTTTGGTAGCGGCCAGGGTACTAGCAGGGCCAGGGGTGCTAAGAATCTCCGGCAAAGATCCGGCTACCACCATCGACGACTTCTGGCCCTGGCAACGTACAACACTCGTACACTGGGGACCGACGAAAAGATAGCGGAACTAGAGGAAGGACTGAGCAAGTTGCGTTGGGATGTTGTGGGGTTATCTGAAGTCCGAAGAGAGGGGGAGGACACGATAACCCTAAAGTCTGGCAACATGCTCTATTTCCGGGAGGACGACCCACAGTCCCAGGGAGGTGTCGGGTTCATCGTCCACAAGTCCCTCGTAAACAACGTGGTGAAGGTCGAGAGTGTGTCGGCTAGGGTGGCGTACCTTATACTCAGAGTATCAAAGAGATACTCGTTAAATGTCATACAGGTATACGCGCCGACCTCGGCACACTCCGACGACGAGGTGGAGGCTATGTATGAGGATATAACTAAGGCCATACATAGTTCCAAAACCTACTTCACCGTTGTTATGGGGGACTTAAACGCAAAACTGGGCAAGAGAGACGGCAACGAGCTGAGAGTGGGGCAATTTGGAGTTGGGAGTCGGAACCAACGGGGCCAACTACTGGCTGGTTTCTTGGAGAAGGAGGCACTCTACATGATGAACTCCTTCTTCAAGAAACGCGAGCACAGGAAGTGGACCTGGATGGGTCCCGACGGTGCAACAAAAAACGAGATTGACTTCATTATGTCGACGAAGAGGCATATATTCAATGATGCCTCTGTGATCAATACGGTTAAAACCGGAAGTGATCATCGTCTGGTAAGAGGCACATTGAATATATGCGTCAAGCTAGAGCGCTCTCGCCTGATGAATTCTACGCTCCGTCCAGCAGCAGTCCAAATCCAAAACCCCGAGAGCTTTCAGCTGGAACTCCAAAACCGTTTTGATTGTCTAGGCGGCGACGTGGACGAATTCAATGACAGGTTTGTGGAAGCTGTCCATAGCATTGGGTCTAAGTTCTTTAAGGCCCAACGGACTCACAGAGCCAAAAGGCTTTCTATCTCCACTCAGAGGCTTATCGAGGAAAGGAATGAAATGATTGTGCAGTCTTCAGCCGATGCGACATTATACAGGCAGCTCAATAAACATATCTCCAATTCAATACAAATCGTATTGAATGGGCCGTCGAGCAGTATAAGGGCTCTAGTGTTCTCAAGAGATCTGTCTATTGGGCAGAGCCAGCTCGCCAAATTAAAAACTGAAGATGGTAGAATCGTTTCATCCAAACCCGAGGTCCTGAATGAGATATAATGGTTTTATGGAGCTGTCCATAAAACCATTATAGCAGACCCGAAGTTGGTCTGGGGGAAGACTCTAGAGCCAGATTAACCCGGCACTATACCGAAGATATCCCGGACGTCAGCCTGTACGAGATAAGAATGGCTCTTAAACAGCTAAAGAACAACAAGGCACCCGGTGAAGACGGAATTACAGCTGATCTCGTGAAGGCGGGTGGAAAACCGGTCCTTAGGCCCCTTCAGAAGTTGTTCGACTCCGTCTTACTGGAAGGGAAAACTCCAAAGGCATGGAACAGAGATGTGGTGGTGCTGTTCTTCAAAAAGGGTGACAACGCCTTACTGAAGAACTACCGCCCTATCTCACTTCTGAGCCATGTCTATAAGCTGTTTTCAAGAGTCATTACGAACCTTCTCGCTCGCAGGCTAGATGACTTCCAGCCTCCCGAACAAGCCGGTTTCCGAAAAGGCTTTAGTACCGTAGACCACATCCATACGCTTCGTGAGGTTATACAGAAAACTGAGGAGTATAACCTGCCCCTCTGTCTAGCGTTCGTGGACTACGAGAGGAGAGGAGAAAGCCTTCGATTCGATTGAAACTTGGGCTGTACTACAATCTCTCCAACGGTGCCAAGTGGACTACCGATATATCGAAGTGCTGAAGTGTTTGTACGAAAACGCCACTATGTCAGTCCGACTCCAGGACCAGAACTCGAAACCTATTCCGTTGCAGCGGGGAGTCAGACAAGGAGATGTTATTTCTCCTAAACTGTTTTCCGCTGCATTGGAGGATGTGTTCAAGACTCTGGACTGGAGAAGGCTAGGCATCAACATAAACGACGAGTACATCACTCACATTCGGTTTGCTGACGATATAGTAGTCTTGGCTGAGACAATGGAGGATTTAGGTACAATGCTCAATGACCTCAGTAAAGCCTCCGAGCGAGTTGGTCTAAGGATGAACATGGAGAAGACGAAGATCATGTCAAATGCCCATGTAGCACCAACTCCCGTAACAATCGGACACTTTACGCTCGAAGTTGTAGACGATTACATATACCTTGGACAGATGGCCCTATATGGAGCTCCAATCTGGGTGGACCGGCTAAGCGCGGCGAATAAGGCACTGCTTCGAATGCCACAAAGGGTGGTGGCAATACGGATATGCAGGGCATACTGTCCAGTTAGGTAAGTCTAACTTCGAGAAAGATCCGACTCGGCTGGGCAGCGTTCGGGAAGCTACGGCACATCTTTTCGTCCAATATTCCGCAGTGTCTCAAGACGAAAGTCTTTGACCAGTGTGTGTTGCCAGTGATGACATATGGTACTGGAACGTGGTCGCTTACTATGGGCCTCATAAGAAGGCAAAGTCAAAGTTACCAAAAGAGCAATGGAGAGGGCTATGCTGGGAGTTTCTCTGCGTGATCGCATCAGAAATGAGGCCACCCGCAGCAGAACCAAAGTGACTGATATAGCCCTTCGAATCGCTAAACTTAAGTGGCAGTGGGCGGGGCACATAGCACGCAGAACCGATGGCCGTTGGGGCGGAAAGGTTCTCGAGTGGCGACCACGTACCAGAAGACGTAGCGACTGATGACCTGGTATGGGTCGCGGGTGTCCGCTGGATGCGGGTGGCGCAGGACCGGTCATTGTGGAAGTCTTTGGGGGAGGCCTATGTCCAGCAGTGGACGTCATTGGGCTGAATGATGATGATGATGATTATGATATCCGCCAAATTGCAGCTTTCTAGCACTAACAATCACAGAGCAAAGCCTCGGACAGACAGACGGACATGGCAAAACTATAAGGGTTCCTAGTCGACCACAGAACCCTAAAAAGACGCAATACGACGTTATAAAAAAAAGGTAGATGACTAAAAAAGCCAATACACACTGTCCCGACTATACGTGACGTATGTATATTATTGTCATATAACATTTAATTTTTTTTTGCAGAGACATTATCTCAGGTCCAAATAGGCACTGGTCAGGCTATAATACTGACAGTATCTCGTCAAGTGAGAAAATCTCTGCAATAATTATAAGTTTATGTGTTCCTGAGACTTGGATTTTTTCTTTGTATTTAAGTAAACCTATTAAATATATCGTCGCGCGTCATCTAGTACACATGTATTTATTGAGCTTACTATGAAACCAGTTCGATTTTTGTAAAAAAGTCGTGGCCTAAGTAATCGTATATCCCCTTATTTATATTATTTATTTATAATCCCCGCCGAGTTTAGCCTGCAAGAGGAACAACAGTCCTGGCCGAGTATGTACATGACTTCTATAGCAATTGTGTTTACATATTAAGGATACCGGTTTCGCTATTTCAACAGAGGTCCGGGTAAGCGATTAACTTCAGAAGGCGGAATTACTTGCAAATTCTCGCCGGTAGATTTTAATTGTATTAGATGGCTTCTCAGAGTGCCATTCTTACATCGACGGAACTTTACCCAAAACTGGGTTATGTAAACTTTGAAATGTACGCACCTACCTAAACTTTGCTTTCTTCGAGACTGCTTGGAGTGGTTTATTTTTGTATGAAGGCTGCTTGTGTTAGTCGAGTTTTATTTAAAATTTCTAATTCAATAAGACCCGATTTCACTAAGCTATAATAAAAACTGACCCGGAACCCGGGTATGTCCTAAAACCACGACCAATACCACCGTGGGATGAGCAGCAGCATACTGCGATCACCAACCAGCATGAAATTGGGGAGGCCTATGTCCAGCAGTGGACATCTTTGGCTGATATGGACGTATGGATAACAAGGACTTAATCTGAGGATGAACGTCGAAATTGAGAATTTATAAAATAAACAGTGTTATTAAAATAAAAACCGCACAAGACTTAAAAGGAATGTGAAGTTAAATGCTGCGATCATGCCTTAGTGTAGCATAACAGGATGTGGCTTAAGACAAAGCCAGAAACAGAAAAGTTTGTCGTTGCATAGCTTTGTTATGTTTTTCTATTGAAATATTGGATGATTTGAACATTGTTGAGAACAAGACACATGTATCATAGCATAATTAGTGTACAGATTAAGATAATTTATATTTTGTAGTGGGATTTAGCTTTATTTTCAATATTTTTGTACTAAAAGTTACCCTGAAGCAGTAGCTAGGGTTGTTCCTGAATATATCGATAATGAATTGTGATGACTTACTATAAATACTCATTGATTCGGTGATTTATATTTTTAAAGGTTGCCAAAAAGTGAATTGCAGAAGAAAATATGGTTAGACGCTATTGGAACTGAGAATGAAACTAGTGGTAGTTGTTTGAATTGAAAAATAAAGACCTGTGTAATTTATTAATATAAAAATATCCTGATCTCACGTTGTTTCAATAGTAACCTAATTTGTGGTTATCTCTTGGTTAGTTCTCCCCTAATCTGTGGTGGTGGTGAAATGATAAGACGAAAGAACATCTATACAAAGTATATACTATTATTAGCATATTCCAAAACTAAACTATTGGGATACATCCAGCATACTTGAGGGTGTCTCGTAGGTTTTTATTATTGGTAACGGGCAGATCTATTTATGCTACATGCCGTTATTGACTGCATGTAATTAATACACGATATTTAGCGAAATAGTAAAGAAACTCTTTACTAGTAACTTTAATCATGAAATCCCGTAAAGTAAATGCCTGTTTCATAGAATCATTAAAGAAAACTGCATAGAAAAGAGGTCACTATTATTCATATATATCTAATAACATCCTAGGAAACCAATACGTTCTAAGATCTGTCTATAATATCGATAAAAATGTTGATTATTGGGACAGCGCTATATCCGCCATGTTTAGTTCCAATATGGCCGCAAAATGGACACGCTCGTAATGTTGACAGTTCGCGTCCAGAGTTTCCTTAGTCATGGATATATAATATTGTACTTTCTGGTGTCTCTTTTCTTTGCTTCAAGCCAGTGATGACAGTATTTTTGTCTAATTGGAGCAACGTAAACGCATAGGCTAGGTCGGGATCAAACCGTCGGTCCGTCGGTAGCTCTGTCTGTTAAAATCTTTTTGTATGACAAGTTTGGCAGTTTTTCAAAGGAATGACAGCTGGCAGTACCTGTAGTCGCGGTCAGTGTCAACTGTCAATAGAGCCAGTATCACATCTGTATCTGCGTGCCTTAAATGAGTGGTTCCTGACTGGCGCGGGTTACACGGAAGCGGGCGCTACGAATGCAGTACTGCCCCGCTTTCGCACATGATATTACATTGCATATAATTTTATTACTACAAATAGAACATTTGACGAGCACTTTGGCTTAGTTGGTAGTGACCCTGTCTACGAAGCTGCAGGTACCGGGTTCGAATCCCGGTCAGGGCATTATTTGTACATACCACGAATATTTCCTTCCTCTCGTTCCTGACTCCTGAGTCTTGGATGTTTCCGTTGTATTTAAGTATGTATTTATCTATTAAGTATGTATATCGTCGTCTAGTACCCATAGTACAAGCTTTGCTTACTTTGGGACTAGTTCGATTTGTGTGATTAAGATTGTCCCCCAATATTGATTTATATTTATTTATTTATTTAAATTCATTGACATGCTTATAATTTTGTACGCCATATAATGGCTGATTGTGAAGAACTATTGAACAATAAATTGCAGTACCTCGGATTACGTACCTTTTATAATTACGTAATAACTTTCACACAGTAAATTAAGTATTTGTATTTATATTGCGCAATTATAATACTGACAGTATCCCTACTTCGTCAAGTTAAGGGATGTAGTGCTATGTCCGATTGATATGCGGGATGGAATGAGCTGCGTTTTATGGCCAAACGAAACATAGGGTGAAATGAGATCGCGCTTCGTGCATTTTGATAAACACAAAGTTCAAAGTTCTTTATTTGTAAACATAACACAGAACACAACTGATAACAACTGTCGAGCTAGCATGATATGTTTTGTGATCATGTTTTATGGAGGAAACTGGGAGATTTGGAAATATGATTATTCCTATCGTTTTACGTCGCACTTGCACTTGCATATTCGAGTGACAGAGAGGCAGATATTTCGTTTTCGGTTCGCGGTAGCACTCCAGGGTTAAATCATTACGCTTGTAGACCCCTTAAAATGATTGCGCAGCAACAGCTTTAAACTTGTCTTGAACAACATTCGTTGTGCGGGGTTCGGCGCATCTGTCAATGTCACTGTCATGTTAATGCATTTTAATGCAATTTTTATTAAATTTGTGTTCAATAAAAATTGAAACTATTTAAGTACTTAATACAATGTGGCATAATTTACAAAAGGAACCGCCATATTTATTTCTAAGTAGGCAAATAAATAGCTATCAAGTGTACGTTACAGATTACATCTCGATATGGTTTGTTTACTTTAAGAAAAAAGAGTTCCTGGAATGTCTAAAGGTAAATATACTAATAAGCCCAGCCATTAGTCCATCATATTCACCCAATATTCCGGTTCATTTAGATTCTATCAACCAGCAATAGTCCTGGTGGGTGCTGTCTCTGTGTGCGTCCCATGACACGGGCAGGGGCAGCATTCGCTCGGTGTACCCCTTGCATTTCATTAAATTGGCAACAGGGCCTCTACGTGTTAGCTAGGTGGTACACGGTTGGTACTTCGGCTCCGCGCACACCTTCCAAAGGTCCAGGACATATTTGTCCCATTAGTGGAACAGACATTCAATAATAATATATTGCTACTAGTTTTTTTAGCATAGATGGGGTCAGTTCTGATGATGATCCTTACTGTTACTATATTTTATTTAGAATAAGCCCTGCTTGGGCTGTATGAATAAAAAAAATAACTTTATTTGTTTTTAGGGTTCCATACCTCGTAAGGAAAAAATGGAATCCTTATAGGATCACTTTGTTGTCCATCTGTCTGTCTGTCTGTCTGTCTGTCAAGATCCTTTTTCTCAAGATCGCGTGGAGGTATCAAGCTGAAATTTATATCAAATACTCAGGTGTACTGTCCCTTGGAGCTGTGAAAAAATCAAACTTCTAAGCCAATGCACTCAAAAGGTACAGCCGTTTATGCCGCAAATTTTCGACACTCACAAGGGAATCAAAGGGAAAAAAAAATCTCATAGCACAGATAAAGGAAAAATTGTGAAAAACGTAAATTTTTAGTTACATCATATAATAAAAATATTTTTACGGAACCCTCGGTGCGCGAGTCCGACTCGCACTTGGCCGGTTTTTTCTTGGGCAAGAGACAGATTAAAACTGATCTTAAATGAATGTACTTGCACTGTCTTTACATACTTTGATGCTTGCAAGTCATGATTACTATAGAATTATTATTAATAAAGCTTTTATTACTTAGTTTCTTTTAAAAATAAGAAACTTATTGATAGTTAACTCATTCTAATTTGTGTTTCTTACATCGGGGATGTTTTTATTAGTGTCAGTCTGGGCTTTCGCAAAGGCCTTCCCTGGAATTTTCTATATTTTTAAGTCAATGGCTTTCGTTTTCCACATTGGTCCAGCCATTTCTCTAATTTTGTCTTCACATGTTTTTCTTTGCCTGCCCTTTCTCCATTTCCATCACGGGGGTACCAGACAGTGATAATTTTGGACCGTTTCGGCTGCAAATAGTGTACCCAATCCATTTCAGTTTCTATACTGTATATGTGACATCACATCAGTCACACCTGTGATATTTCTGATATGTGTTAGACTTTGTCTTTCTATTTTATATTCAACATACTTTCTGCATTCTATTTTGGCACCCTTTCGTAGCTTTCCTTGGTTTTCTGTTAGGGCCCATGTTTGACACCCATATGTAAGGCCAATTAAAAGATTCATAAGTTTTCATTTAATATAAGTTATGTATATATATGTTATGAATTTTTGATAATGCCACTAGTTTTACGAAAGCCTATACTCATTTTACAGCAGCAACGCATATCGGAACTTCTAAAACTGAGGGTAAACTTGACCTTGTTGACATTAAAATGAACTACTCACAATGTTTTCTATACCAAAAAGTTATTGTTAAATATCAATTGAATTTGTAACTTTTTAAGTTTCTTTTGAAGTCCAGTGATGCAAGCCAGGGTTCACACGCACAACATTCATAATAAAAGTTGCATGGTTTACCATTCGAAAGTATGGCAGCTAGGGACTGCCATCCCATGAATTGTCCCGTTATGTTTATTGAGATTACTAAAAGCGCCATATCTATTGGCAAGATTGTTAGACTGTTGAATTTAATCAAATGATCAACTTATTTTCAGGACAGCAATTTTGGATTAGAAGTGGAATCAGAGGAGTTACTGCAGAAAGGCTCCAACATCCTAAATAATCCAACAGACTTGAGGAAATTGAATGTGAAAAAAGGAGTTTCATCTCTAGAACTATCCATGACCAAGTTGTTTGAATACCCATTGCAGTTGAAATTGAAACTTGCTGAAGGATCTAAAGAAATGGTATTTGCTGCATTTACACTCAACATACTTAAACACTATTACACAGATATTTTATACGAATAAAACTGATTATTGATTAACCTTTGATGACCCATTTAGCCTAGTGTCACTAACCACCATACCTATGAAGCTGGCAGTTCTGGGTTCAAATCCTGGTCAGGGCAGATATTTCTGTGAGACCTTGAATATTTGTATCTGAGTCTTTGGTATTTTCTATGTATGTCAAGTATTTATATATATTAAATATATTGTCGTCTCCTACCCATAACATATAACACAAGCCTTATTGAGCTTACTATGATTTAGGGTTCGATTTGTGTATGATTGTCCCCCTAATATTCATTTATTTAATAAATAATTGCAGAAAATGATAAACAGCATCTGTTTATACAATACAAGTTGGCTTTAGTAAATTAAAGGGTACATACTCGTTGTGACCTATAAACTATAAAACAACTGAAAGTACCAAACACTAATTATTGCTGAGCTCACATTCCAAATCACTCTTAGCTGATTTTCTACTTTTGATTGCTTTCCTTTGGATTAATTGCTTTTTTTTCTGTTTGGCCCAATTGTTGGCTGGTAGAGAATGCCATTTGGCAATAAGCCCGCCATTTTTACAGTTATGTTTAATGCAAAAAAGTTTAAATACATAAAATGTTGATTTTTGTTGTCAATATTGTTTGATATTGATTACTGTCAAAGTGTTACCGTGTACTGATAAATATACTGATGTGATTTTGGACATCTTTTTCTCATTTATTATTATTACTTAGCGGTTAGAAAATGAGTACTCAATTGATATGCATACGTATTTTGATTTAACTTATCCTATACTGCATCTTTAAAGACAGCAGCAGCATTCGTCACGTTCTGACAAGTATGTGAGTGTGAGAGTGATGGCCGTCTTATCCATCAACGTAAGTGATAAAATGGCAACCATCATATTCCCGCTGGTAGCTAAAATGATTAAAAATGTAAAAAAATGTTTTAAATTTTCAGTTCTTTCAAAATGTTACCTATATGCTGCTTAAAACGGTATCAGATTTAAAGACCAGCCAGGATGAGCTTATAAGCTTGTTGAAGAAAAAGGATGCTGAGATAGAAGAATATAAATGTGAAGGAAAAGAAATAGCATTAAGTGAGTACCTATTTCATATAATTTGAGTTATTTAGCAGTTATAATTCTCGTCTCTTATGTAGAAAAAAACTATGGTTGATCCAAATTCATAGAAACAATCTCTGCTCAGTGGATCCTCCGGTTTAGAGTCACGCGCGAATCAGCGCGAATCAGCGCTTCTTGTCGTTCTCGCACTGTGAGCATTTTAATAAGAGGGTAGATTATTCTCGTCTCGAGTCGCGTCGAATTGAACACCAGTTTGGTCAGTAGTTGAATGGTGATCCAAGGACTCCAAAGTGAAATTTACTATCCCGTGTTACATTTTATATATTTGTTTTCATCTGTTTATTCTTATCCAAAAAAGTGTTTACTTTAAATAAGCTTTAGTTATATCACGAATACGAAAATATTTGAAATAAATGAAAAGTTGCCAAGACTGTCAATACAATTTGGACCTATTGGTTTGTACTGTATTGTCCAATCCATTATGTCCAAATTGTCCCTCTTTCTTTAATATTAAATAAGTATAGGCCGATCATACTAATTTAATTATTGACTACCAATCTGGGCCTTACATCACAAGTTTACCATAATTTAATGTTTATAGGGAATCCGAAGCGTATAGACAACTATAGTTTGTTTTGCCTTTCGTAGGTAATTACAGGAAATGTTTCATTTAAGCTGGCTTTTAATGTTACAGGATATTTAAAAACCAAGCAGTTCAATGACAGAGAGCACATGGACCAGCATAAAGTACATAAGGAATGCGCCGACCTTTTGAAGATTCCGATGCCAGTATTAGAAAAAATAGTTGCCACTACGGATAGAAATGAATCAATGTGAGTAGTTTTCATATTTATGTACATACACGCGCATATTTTGTTAAGTAAAGACGCTAAGCACGAATAATTACATACATTGACAAGCCATTTCCCACCTCTATCGCTCGTCCGGTCAGTGCCATTGTGCACGCGGTGCAGCAATACAATTATGCGCGTGCGATAGGGATAGGAATTGGCGTCGCAGTGTAAGTTTGACTAGGCTCTATGGGATGACAGCTAGCGGGCCGGCGCCATCTTTAAAATTAATCGGTCTGTAATCGTAAATTGGTGCAACCCACTCTAAGGCTGGGTTGCACCAAACCATCTGTAATCATAAGCTGTGTTCGTTAAAATTTTAATGTATGGAAAGTTTGACAAGTTTCTATGGAATGAGAGCTGCCGGCGCCATATTTAACGTTGATCATTCTGTGATCGTAAGTCGATGCAACCCAGCCTAAGTCAGTCTTATGTCAATGATTCGATACATATTTATTGGAAGTCGGTTGAAAATGTTGGAATGTGAAATTGAAAATACTTTTTTCTTAGGGCAAGCTGATTTCAATTTTATGTCAATATTGTCAATGTCATTCACGTTACAGGCTGGCGGTAAAAATCTTTTCTCACTGTAGCTGTAAGGCGTTTTAAATACAGCCACATACCTACAATGCGTTGCGTTTTAAATACAGCCACATACCTACACTATTCAGTTAGATGAAGATATTTTTTTTTTCTATTAGGGTTAACAAACAGTGTCACAATAAGGGCTTAAATACATACATAAATAAATACATTTTATTTATTGTGCCACCAACAACATTAACCACAAATTAGTTTTAAAGAAATACTTTTTTTTTAGATAGATAGTGGTGGTGCAGCTTAATACCATTATTATATAATAGATGTATATTAATATCTCATTTCAAGAGATAGCTACATCACGATCGTTTTTTTAAAGCGTACAAAATGCGGCACGTATGAGTGAGGCACTATTTAAAAGTGGCTCAACTTATTAAGCGACATGCTAACATCACTTTGTCTTTCTGTTCGCATGTGTATGTATGTACCTACTTAGTTAACTAGAGTTCCAGTCATGTTGGCAAGTAGGTACTTGGACGTGATAATAGTGTATATCCGTATGATTATGATTTTACAATTTCCTGCATTTGTTTTTCATAGGATATTTGGCTGATCTATTAAATTACCTAGAAGTTGGAGCTCAATAAAAAAGATCACTCTAGTGATTAGAAGACATTAATCTCATTTGAAATGAAATAGGTCACCATAATCTCTTTTGCTGTGGATAGAATAGAAATCTATGCCCTTTGCATAAGGCATCCAGACAATGTCTGAATTATATCGCGTGTACTGATTCCGGCGATAGAAATGAAAATATACTTCGGTCTTTGGGAGTTCGTGATTGTCCCCGCTGTAAAAGAGGTAATCTGAAGCTAAACAAAAACCTGTTTGGTTTCAGGTCTAGACTCTGTGCAGATGCAATACAGTGCCTGAAGCAAACTGTTCGGCATTATACCAATAGGCGGACTCCAATCTACGCTTGTTTCCTAGACTTGAGGACTAATTTCAACCAAATACCCTACGACAAACTTTGGCAAAAAATGAGATGTGAACCCGTTGTACCAGACGAGATCGTTGTGATGTTTGATTATTTTTACAAAAATCAATTAAACACAAATCCCCGACCTCGGTTGTTCAATCCATATCTATACGGTCTCTTTGAGGATCTTAACAACGCAAAAGTCGGCTGTTGCATTCGCGGGAAAGTCATAAATCACATCTGCTACACCGACTATTTGGTACTCCTCGGTCCGTGGCCTAGTGCGATAATGAAGCTTCTCCAGAAATGCGAGGACTACGCTAAGGCAAACGGGTTTAGGTTTATTTTAAACCAGAGCAAACTTTTAGTGTTCCAAAGCCCTCGTGGTCGTAAGATCACCATTGTCCCACACGTTTACCTACATGGCACGATATTGGGTAAAGTTTCGCGGTACAAATACCTTGATCATTGGCTCTCTGAGTATCTGTCTGATAGTGATGATTTTTCTGATATGGATAGTGATGAATTTTCCAATAGTGAGTATTTATCAGACAGTGAGGACTGAGGATTGGGAGCTCGTTAAAAATTAGATACATTTTTTAAGGCATGCAATGTAGCTTAGTGGTTCAAGCATGCGGTAGTTAAACGACGGGGGTTAGAATCCCGGCTCACGCCAGCAGCACCACCTGAGTTATTCAGAACTTATGTGCAGAATGTTATTTGTAATTAATATAAATAAATATTATAGGACAATTTTTTACACAAATCTATTAACTAGTGCCATAGTAAGCTCAGTAATAAAGACTGGTGTTATGGGTATTAGACGACGGTATATTTAATAGATATATACTTAAATACATAGAAAATTCTCAAGTCTCAGGAACAAATGTTTCTGGTCACCACAAAAACAAATGCCCTTACTGAGATTCGAACCCGGCAGCCGCCTGTGCCCAGCAGTGGGTCGTATATAGGCTGACGAATGATGATGATGATTCAAAATGTTGGTTTGTACTAGAGCAAAACCCGGATAGATGCCTCACTTTTTGAAATGGTCTCATAACTGTGAAAACTTTAACTAATTGTAAATGATATAAATTAATTAAGCGAGTGTAATCTAATATTTTTTTCTTTTTTTTGTGAGATATTGCTGTTGTCCTAATAATTACGGTTATTGCAGCGTTTAAGTTTTTCGAGAACATATTTTTCAGGATAGACGCCTCGCTGGTATGGATAGATGCCTCACAATTAAAATGCAAAGATGCCCTACGGAATAAAATAACTTAAAAATTATATTTAAATGTTTATTTTGTATTTTAATAATAGGTACGTTTGTACAAATTGTCAACATTTATATAGTCCCATTTGGTTCTTGTCCATTTCATGGAAATAATCGTTTCTTCCAATCATTGCACACAATTCAAAATATATTTACGAGTTAAAAAAAGTAAATTCTGCTGTGTCGATGGGTGACAGTATAGATGCCCCTTGGATGCCCCTAAGGGAAACTACACCTCGAAAAATCGGGGCGACTATCCTATTCCATATAGACAGATGCCTTTCATTGTTTGATTAAAATAAACAAAAATGCAGCGATATAGGCAAGTGCCTAGTGAAATGTATTTAACATATCAGTGTGTTGATATAATAATAATTTATACCAAAAAAAACCGACTTCAATTTTGTATTTGCTTTGCCACAATTTGGTTTGGCTTGGTTACCTGCAGAAAATACCGAAATCGGCATATGCGTGCCTATCAAATTCGAGGAGTTCCCTCGATTTCTCCTAGATACCATCATCAGACCGTCACCAAATTTATATGGGACCAATTTCGGGGTACCTGCTTTAAAACAAAAAAAGAATTATCAAAATCGGCCAACGTGGACAAGAGTTATCGGGGAACATACATACAAAAAGAAGAAAAGAACAAGCAAACATGCAGACAAACTGAGTACCTCCTTCCTTCTATTGAAGTCGGTAAAAAAATAATCATAATTACAACTACTTACTTTAAAAATTATGCTTCATCAAATAATTACGTTCCATACTTTGACAACTTTTTTTCAAGTGTCGAGGAGATAACTGTACACACACGCAAGAGGCGTCCATTCTGCTCAGCTGCTTGCGGAGACCCGAGGTTGGTGGCGCTGGCGCATCCTATAGAACCTACTATTTCATTGTTGCGATATTGGGAAGTTAGATTTTTGGGAAAGGGGCATCTATCCGAGTTTTATCCTATTGCTTTTCAGTGCAGTCAAGTGTATATAGTAAACAGACGCCCTCTTTGCGCATACCTGTTACAATCTTATGTAATCAACCAGCTGAGTGTACTATCCTATGGAAGACTTTGGGATTAAATGAGAGTAAAAAACTCAACAGACAACTCAGTCAGCCCGATTTCTGCAATAAACACTAAGGGACATTTTTTTACAGAAATCGAACTAGTCCCATAGTAAGCTCAATAAGGCTCGTGCTATGGGTACTAGACGACGATATATTTAATAGATATTGTTGCGACGGGGTTATAACAGTTTCGTTGCTGTAGAGACACGTCAGCAAGACATTTGAAAATTCGCCGTGTCATTACAACTAATCCGTAACAATAACAATATATACTTAAATACATATAAAACATCCAAGCCTCAGAAACAAATGTGTCAGCCCACCACTGAAACGAATGCCCTTACCGGGATTCGAACCCGCGACCTCTAGTTTCGGAGGCAGTGACACTATCAAATAGGCTAAACGGGTCGACAAAATGCATGTTTTTTCTATATAATGAATCTAACATTAGATTTACCGGTTTACTTATAGATAAAATAGGTTAGTCCTTGGATGGGTGATCGCATTGAGTGGTTACTAACCGAGCGCTCCCGTGCTTTGGAAGGCACGTTAAGTTGTTGATCCCGGCTGCTGTCTATGATAGCCGTCGTTAAGCCAAGTTAGAGGCGAAGGCCTGCTGCGACTGCTATCCTGTGGGCGGTTTGAGAACTTCTAACAGTCAAGTTGCCCACTGACTTTACAAGCCTAATCCCAATGAGGTCTAGTTTCCCCCTTGGGTTGGAAGGTCAGATGGCAATGGCAGTCGCTTTCGTAAAAACTAGTGCCTACCCCAATTCTTCGTCGGCCTCTTTAGCCTAGTTGGTAGTGTCATTGCCTCCGAAGCTAGAGGTCCCGGGTTCGATTCCCGGTAAGGGCATTTGTTTCTGTGGTGGGCAGAGACATTTGTTCCTGAGACTTGGATGTTTTCTATGTATTTAAGTATATATCTATTAAATATATCGTCGTCTAGTACCCATAACACAAGCCTTATTGAGCTTACTGTGGGACTAGTTCGATTTGTGTAAAAAAAAAAAATGTCCCCTAATATTTATTTATTTATTTATTATTTATTCTTGGGATTAGGTAGCGGACCCCGGGCATCCTTCAGGATACAACTATACCTACTGGGAATAACGCTAGGATGATGATGATGAAGGCAATCTCAATGAAGTATCCAACTTCGTTTCACATTCATTTGCAATTTGAAATTCGTACTATCAGAAAATAAATGACATGGCTGTTACGTCACGTCAGTACCAAAATGAACAGCGTATCACGATAAAATTAATGCCATCTCTTTCTACAGAAAATAAGTGTTTCGAAGAGTGTCGCCGCCTATAAAGGCAATAAGTACTACTTATTGTTGTATCTAACGTTCAAACCTGGAACCTTTTGTGCAACGACCTGTCATACGCCGCGATTTTTTTTACACGGATAGCATAAAACTCACAGACAAGGCTCCGAGTGAAAATAGATGAATTTTTAAAGTTTTTCAAACTGCGGGAGCCGAGGGTCGTATATTATCTAAATATTACAATTACAAGTCCGTGATCGATACGTTTCACATGATTGTAGTCCGAACGAAAATTGTATGAAAATTTTACGAAACGTTCCACCTTAAGAGTCCCCCGTACGCTCGACCGAACTCGATTCTCCATACAAACGTAATTTCGTTCTCATTTTAATATGCCATGCTGAAATAATATGAAACTTGGTTTACACAATGGGGTCCGCCACATCTAGGTCGGAAATTAGTTTCTGTTGCTAGAAATTGGAATGGAAAAAATACAGCGAGTTTTTGAATTTCTTTGGTCTTGTATGAAAACCTTAATAACCACTGTATTTTTTCTCCATTATAATTTCAAGCAACAGAAACTAATTTTCGACCTAGATATACCGTATCCCCTTGTGTATACAAAGTTAAAAATGATTTTAGCATGCCATTTTAAAATGAGAGCGAAACTATGTTTGTATGGAGAACCGAGCTTATTACGGACTCTTAATATCGTTTGTTAAAATGTATTTATGCGCTGCCTGTTCTGAACGTTAATAACTTAACGTTTGTATTATTAATTTCCAGGAAGCGGGAAAATATGGAAAACACGAAAATTAAACAGGAACCAGTAACGCCGGCGGAAAGCCAAAGTGAGCCATCCATTACTGCCAACGTGAAAAGAGAAGTCAAGATAGAACAGAACACGATCAGCCCGAGGAAAAAACGAAAACACTTGTTAAACTATTGAAATACAGATATGAATTGTTCTCGATTTTTGGGTTTTTTACAAGCAAGGGGTGTATACATTTTTAAATAGTCGGCAAGGAGTTGAAGGTGGCCAATGGCCATAGGCTGCGGTGACCGCTTACCATCACGCGGGCCGTACGCTTATGTGCCACCAACGTAGTATAAAGACAACTAAAGTTCGGTTCATATAATCTGTTATAAGTTACGCCAATTTTATCTGCTAATAGAATATAAACAATATTAAACAGAACGCCCTTCCATTGTGTTTCCGCTTTACGTATAGGCGCATTACAGAGAAACTCACACATTGAAACAATTTCTAAAACAAACATGTCTAACAGGAGTTACACAGTTATTGGTTATACTCTCCTGCGGGCTTATGATGGTTGCCATTTATCACTTATCGTCGTGGATAAGACGCCCGTCACTCTCGCACTCGCATACTTGTCAGAGCGTGACGAAGGTCTTATCCACGACGATAAGTGATAAAATGGCTAAATAGGCCCGCTGAGTGTCGTTCATTATAAGTATTGTAACCCTTATGAAGGCAGAGGCGATTTAGCGACCACATACGTGTCAATAGAATTTCAATCTTAGTTCTGCAGTCTAAAGTACAAATTAAAATTCATTTTCGTAAAAAGTGACTTATCTTGAAACGAATCACCGAAACGTAACTATTTTGTAAATATGTTTTGTATTTTTGTAAAGCCGTCTAGTTTGATAAGGGTTTTAGGTTTGTTTTCCTCTGATGTGTACAGAATTTGTTGTAAATAAAAGACGAATAGCTGTTTGTAATAAAACTTTACTAGGTATATAGAACTGTATTATCTAATGATTTAGTTGTGCTTGTGTAAAATTGTTACTAAAAATGCAATTCATTGGAGATTCTCCTTATCAAATATTAATAGGCAAAACACCCTGATGGAGCATTTGAAATGTCGTCGTCGACCAAATGAATTATGATATTTTAATCTAGGAATGAAATAATTATTGATTTCTGCTTGATTTTCTTAATGGACGATTCGCACCAAACGGCTGAAGTCGGCGCGCACCCCACTAGAGTCAAAGGAATTCGAACCCTCCATACAGAAGTTAGATTTTATATTTGAATGGGTTGCGGGCAGCGGGTCGGCTGCCGCCGGCTTTGCCGCTACCGTTTGGTAACTAATTCTAGCTTCTGTATGGAGGGTTCGAATTCCTTTGACTCCGGTGGCGTGCGCGCCGACTCCGGCCGTTTGGTGTGTATCGCCCGTAATTTGGAGTATTTGAAGGAATGCAATCTGTACACTCATTAAATGATATATTCAGTAATGATATTTTATACAAATACATTTAATTTTCTACAGTAATGTGCCTATAATTAAAATGATATTAAACTTCAAAGACACTTATTATAGACAAAATTAGTATCTCATCGACTACCTGTAGGCATTTTAGTGATCACGTGAATATTACATTATCGTTGTTATTTTGAAGTATCATTTGAATAATTGTAACTTTTAGTTCCAACAAATGTATATCTTAGGGCGAAGCAATATGCCTAATTCACAACTTAAATTGATACATTTTCGACTGTCCAGCAGCAGGAATAATCGGGACCCGCCCGTTTGTGCTCGGCACTAAAATCTAAAAAAATATTAAATTTTACACAATTGGTGTTCAGAAAAATCATGCCCGCGTCTTCGCGTCATGGTACATACTTAGGGTGCTTTTCCACCAGAGATGTGTTATGCTACGTTGCTATGGATTCGTTTGTATTCACCAATCATATTCATTTTTCCACATAGCATAG
This sequence comes from Notocelia uddmanniana, assembly GCA_905163555.1. Lineage (NCBI taxonomy): Eukaryota > Metazoa > Arthropoda > Insecta > Lepidoptera > Tortricidae > Notocelia > Notocelia uddmanniana. The sequence goes on along the minus strand of LR991059.1, from coordinate 11,212,013 downwards.
CACTGGTGGAAACGGGTTTCGTAGCGTAGCTTACACATTCTCGCAGCATAGCTGCATAACACATCTCTGGAGGAAAGGCACCCTCAACGTGATGTTTTTCTAATTTTTTATTATTTAACTCCAAAGGTAAATTTTAATTTATAATAGTTCCATTAGTACTATATTACTAGCAATCTTAGCAACTGAAATTCAAGACCGACGTATCCGACGGATAGCATTACAACTCCAAATATTAAGGGACGAGCTAGGTATAAAAAGTTATATGCGCCGACTGTGCAGTTGGTGTGCAGCTGGAATGCCGTCCGCCCATTTTCACTGTAGCTGATGGGTCGAATGTTTTTGGTTTAATTTGACGTACGCGATCCGGCACAAAAACGTTAATTTAATTTATTCTTTGCGTGGCGCATATCATTAATTATCAACACCAAATGCTTAATATTAAATCTCCAATGTAATTACATTAATTGTAACTTGTGATCGTCGATGAATATGAAATGTTTTAATAAATACATTATTATTAGAACCATTTTATTATTAAATTCGTACTTATGTGCATTTTTAAAAGGCTGAGCGGGTTACTTTCAAATGTTCATTATTCATTAGCCATTTGCGAAATATATTATGCATCAGTAGATTAACTTTATTGTATATAATAACTAATTTTGGACTATTAGATAATAGAATTGTGTCGCGCCATAAAACTGTATCTAAGTCACATATGTGATGCTGATGTTTGTTTCATACATAATAAGTACTTACTCGTATTTTGCAACTGAGCAGTGTAAATTGTTTCAATGTTACTTACTTCGGGAAGATTTAGTCTATACATTTAAACAAAAACATCAGTTTTCATCATATCAGCCGAAAGACGTCCACTGCTGGAAAATGGCCTTACCCAAGGATCTCTACAATGACCGGTCTTACGCCGGCCACATTCAACGACTTCCCGCGATCCTGACCAGATGTCCTGGTTAGTCCGCCATATCGGGGCCTTCCCACGCTGCGTCTTCCATCCAGTTTATCAGAATTTTCTTGGGATTCTTGTATCTAAGCTAATTATTCGAAAGATACAGTATTCTTAAGTGCAGGAACTTATGAACGACCCTGTAGTAACCCGCTCACTGTCGATTATGTTCTGAGCAAGTCAAATAGTATTCTTCTATTTAATACATGTCAACAATAGCTTAATAAACTTGGCAACAGTATTTTAAGTTAACTGAGACTGGGTTACAAACACATCTAGAAAGAAATTGTAAATTGATTTGAAACGTATGTAAAGTATCTAAGGCCAACGATACGAGTTAAATTATGGCATGAGAGAGAAAAGGACCAAGATACTAAAAATGAAGTATCAGATCAAACACGGATGAAGTAGGTATATGTCCTCGTAAGTTGTTTATGATACTTAATAGTAGTCACTTTAAAGGGTCTGTGTAACATTTCTACTATTCCGTTTAGTTCAGTGGCATAGATCATTCGGTCAACACAAGTGACATGCTTGCCATAACTCATAACATAAGTCTTTTCTTTTACTATATGACATAAGCGACCATTGTACGGGATGGTAGGATACGTAAGGCCAACGGATTCTCGCAACTCGTTGCTGACCCATCAAAGGATTGAGATCACCGTTGTGTGGCCACTTAAAGGCCAAATGCACTAGAGTTCATGCGGAGTCCACTATGTCGACGAATGTTTATAACCACAAAGATATTCATGATATTGTTAATAGATTATCTCGTATGTATATTTTTGTCATTCTCAGGCAAAAGGTCGATTTTTAATTACGTTGTTACGGAAATAGTGCGTTATTGACACCGCCTTTGCTCGAGAACACATTTATCATTTTGTACAAGTTGCTAATAGGATGGGAGTAAAATACAATCTTAAATGATTATAGGTAAGTACTTAACAGATTCATTAAATGAGATTCATTCACAAATAACGAGGAACATCTGTATGGTACGTTTGAAGCCACAACAAAATTATGAAAATATCAGTAAGCTATTATTTACACTTATATTCTTTACTGACAGTTGCTCCCTACTTTTTAACTATTGGCCCTTATAAAACAGTCGACAATTGTCTTGAGTACCAATATTTTGAAGTTGCAGGTGCGCAGTCGTGTATAATTCCCCAGGACTTGCATCTCTGCTGAATATAAAAAGTCCGTTTCATTGTATAATATTACAAAGCTACACTCATCTTTACGCCACACAGCCATTGAACTAGGCATCTATATTAAATTGTGACTGTTACATTTATTAATCTACTTTCGACGTCAAATATATGTATGAACATTTGCACTTTCCTCATTTGACGTATAAAAGCGCCTGACACATTCACCTTGGAGAATTATACAGCGAAGTAAACCACCAAACTGCACATGAGACACGTGACAATATACTGCCTATGTACTTATTTGAATAATACTGATTTTCTACTCTAGACGGTGCATAAACGCATGCGAGTGTCATACGCAAGAGCACACAGCTAGTAGAAGATAATACGCGCTAAGCGAACACTTAACTTCATTTTAACTATTGTCATTAGAATAAACTGCGAGTCTTGCTATAATTTACTGTGAAAGAACACATTGTGGATATGACGGTGAATTTTGGTAGACTAAGGTACGTCGACCATGTTTGGGTCAATGGGTAGCACCTGTCATCTCAAAACATTTATAGCCTCGTAGGGTTTTTATTTTATTTTGGTAGGGTTTTCATTTTTCGGAGTTTTTTGGGGTGCTTCTAAGCAGAAACACCAAACTTCGCATCTAAAAACATCCATAAGACTACTCATAGTAAGTAGTAGTAGTATATAAAATAAGCTACTAACTAGATGTGAAACTGGAACTATAACACTGGAAGAAAATGAGCTACTGTACTTGTGGCAGGAAGACAAATTCTCCGGAAATGACTAGGTGATGTGAGAAGAGATGATATAAGCTTCCGAGTCCGGAAGAACGTCGAAATTGAGGATCTTGTGGCCGCACCCAATAACATCGGAGAGACGAAAGCGCAACGTCTCCGCTGGCTGGGCCACCTGAAAAGGATGGGGGAGCATCGGGGCACTAAACGGGCCTATCTGCGCCATCCAGGAGGGAGGCGACCCGTCAGACGTCCCAGGTATCCGTGGAACGATATCGTTGAATCATACCTGCGCATTCTCCAAGCTGTGAATTGGCGCAAAATCGGGCTAAGTGGTGACGACTCGTGTCGGAGGCCAAGACTCACTTTGGGTCGGTGAGCCATTGCAGTTAATTAGGGTTTTCATACATTTGGCGCATCGCAAGCATGACAGCTTGAATGGCAACCACGCTCCCGAAGACGCATCCTGGAAAAGCCACGCTACAAGGAGCCACAATGTGGACCGACGATCTGGTCAAGATCGCGGATAGCTGTTAGATGAGACCGGCGCAAGACCGATCAACGTGGAGTTGCTTGTGGGAGGTCTTTGTCCACAGCAGTGGACGGTTTTCGGCCGATTATGATGATGAAGCATGACGTGTCAAATATATGAAAACACATCCTCGCACATCTCTAGCGGTTATTTATGATTGGAGGTGTGTATTAGGATTTCGAATTAAAAGGATGACAGCAAAATGACAGGTGCCACAGTGCCCAAGCAATATGAAGTAACCTTAATGTATCTTTCTTTCTTTTAAATTCATAAGAAAAGTAGGTATGACGTCTAATTAAAATGTCGAGTTGGACGACCTGGTGCAAACAAGCCATAGGTATCTAATACCAATTTAATAGCGCCACAATTCAGATTAACTGTTGATGTTCAATTCAACCACTACATCTTCGACATTCCTCTGTCGCGTTTTGCCATTGGGCAGGTCGCTCGCTAAATTCTTCGGTTTCAGAAGACGCCGACTCTATAGTTTGCTATTTGTAAATTCTTTCGCATTAAACTTTGCTAGATCACGCAACATGTTGGCATCTTAAATATAGACTGTTTAACACCACTCCAAGTTTGAACCTATATGTTCCTCAAGTTTAATGTCCTCTCCCAGTGATGTCAAGCACAATATCTGTACTTGAATTAAAGCAACCATAATCCAATGCAAACTCCATTCAAGCAAGTTTCTCTTCAGATCACACAAAGAATGATATTCTTCCTGAGGTGCATCTTGAACTTGCTCGCTGCAGATGCAAGTGCATCTCGAATTCGCTCGTTCTAGAAATATCAATTAAACTAGGTTAACAAGAACATTTTGATACATCTGTCTCGGAATCTGATGGCTTTATCACACTGTCTCTCTCCTTCAGCTCGAAAGCGTCCGCCTGAAAGACAAATACATAGTAATGTATATTGAGTTACCGTAAGACACGTTACAATACTTCTCAGACCATAAATTGATCTGAGCAATATTTAGTGTGGTGATAGAGTGAAACCATCCTTAAACTGAACGCTACTCCCACTGTATTTTGCCATCCAACCCTATTGACCTCCATAATTTAGTCGCCTTTTACGACAGGCGGGGAGACCGTTGATCGATTCTTGACCGGTACTTAGTGTTACAAAAATATCTAGTAATTTGGATAAAGATTGGGTTAGGTACCATACCCAGCAAAATTTATGAAATATCGTGGCATTTATGTATAATAGTACATCCCTAGACTTTGAACTATCGGAGCCGGCACATTGAGTATGTGCCGACTCCGATGAAACCTTAGATCGGCGTGATGTCATACTAAGTGGTTCGCAAATAAAGGGAGCTAAACAGCGGCCAGTAGGTGCCTAGCCTACCTATTGTTACGCTTATTTTACAAGTACCGATTCTTCAGCCGTAGAGAGCTGTGTCACAACTCCTAGGAGTTAAAAATTACAATAATTCGTGAGCTTAAAAGTACTTTTACCTTGTTGTCCCTGTATTCTCTAATTTTCCTGGCTAAAGTCAAAAACGCTTCTTCAATATTGATATCATTCTTACAGGACACCTCAAAGAACGGCATGTCGAAATCATCAGCTATCTGGAATTGACAAAAACAATTTGTTTTCACTCCGGTAAACTATTGGTTGGCGCCAAGAACAGTACGAATGTACCACAGATGGAATGTAATTAACGTATGTATCTAAACCTGATTCCAATCCAATGCCTTTCGGATAGACTCCCTAGACTTTGTATCCTGTCTAAATTATACAGGTCCCATCAGATCGAGTGAAGAAGAGGGGAAGGAACAGAGCAGTTTCCGCGCGGATTCGCGCACATTTGAATTTACAGAACCGTGTCAGGGTACGATATGAACTCTCTAGGTCACGTCAAACGCAAGCAGATTGATCATAGGCCCGCGCAGCTCAGTGACATAGCTCATAACGTTCCGTGCATTCAATTTCGCGCAGTCCCCGCACGTAAAGTTCTCCATCCCGCTTGGTGCCGATCTGACGGAGACTTAATATAAACACGCGCCTATGAGCATGTAAGGTGAGAGGCCCATGAGAATACATGCTCTGAGTCTATATAAGGCATTTTAACATTTCGACTTTGACACTTTAAGTAGGTACTCAACAAGCCTAGTTAGTAGCTTACATAAAGAGAACCTAATAAAACCGGCCAAGTGCGAGTTGGACTCGAGCACCGAGGGTTCCGTACAACTAAACAAATGTACGCCCAATTATAAACATTAGGTACCACCAAATTTCATGTTCATAGGTCAATGAGAAGTTAAATAATTGTTCGGAACAAAATTATGAAAAAATAGCTGAACTTGGTTGCTTCTCATTCCTTTGTTTCCAATATTTTTTTAAACAAAAAATACAATATTTATCTACATAACGAGTTCTAAACAATGATACCCTACTCGATGGGGTACCTAGGCCAGAATTATTTAGCTGTATCGGAGCCCCCCTTATACATTTAATTAATATTAAAATATTACATTTAAAAATATTTTTGACAATTTGTATGACTTTGGGTCAAGAAGATGCGTATACTGTATACATTTCAGGAATATAGCTCCAACCATTTGGCTGTAACACCTGCAATAGGGATCTTAAAAACGGAGACTAGTCTTTGCAATCCTTCAATGATTTTTCTCCTTCCAATTAAACGAAAATGTTACTTAAAAATCGTTCCCTCTATTCCGAAAGGTATCATCGTTTTTAAGTGGGTACCTACATTTGTGTGAATTGCTAGTGTCCGGGCATCATTTGCAGAAGAAGGCTAGGTTTCTGGCGTTTTCAGTCACCTGACTGTGGAATCCTAGCCAGTACCAGTAAGAAGGTGTACGAGTAGATACGCAATTTGTTTACCTTTTGCCCTCGTTCTTTGGGCACTGCACGGTGATTTTCATGCACGTCGCATTTGTTGCCGACTAACACTTTTATAACATCAGGCGAAGCATACTGTAACATTAAAAAATACTAAATGTTAAAATGTTATTTTTTCTGATTGATACGCTTCGTTATTTACTACTTAGGTGTATTTCTACATTTAAATATGTACGAGGGGTGTTCAATAAATTCTCGGTATTGTCATTTTTTAAACCTCTTTGGTAAACTTTTTAATACTGGCCGGTAAAAGTCATTCATTAATATAAAAAAAGTTAAATTTAAACGGCGATGTTTTTTTGTTTTTTTTGCAAGTACAGTACAAACGTGATCACTATGAGCGTTTTTTCAATGTTGGTTAAATTAGAGCACCGAGCGGTAATAAAATTCCTGACCAAACAGGTAAAAAATCAATAAGCTATAAAAAGAAATGGATTATGTTTACCGTGAGTCTGCTCCTTCTTTATCAACATTTCAGAAGTGGTCAAGTCAATTTAAGCATGGGGGAGAGAGTATCGAAGACGACCATAGAGCTGGTCGGCCCGTCGAAGCTTCTTCATCAGAAAATTTATAAAAGATGGAGAATATTATATTATATCTGAAGATAGTTGAGTAAAGGTGGAAGCAATAGCTCAAAGAACCAACCTTTATATTGGTACTAGACACGATATAATTCATGACCATCTTAATATGTCAAAAGTCAGTGCGAAATGGCTACCGCGAATCCTGACACCGCTTCAGAAGAATACGCGTGTTGCTCCTTGTTCCGAATTTCTTGAGGTGTGCGGTGAAATTCCTGATAAGATACTGCAAAATTTTGTTAGTAGAGATGAAACGTGGGTTCATCATTATGACCCTGAGAGCAAACAAGAGTCCATGCAGTGGCACATTAAAGGAACTCCTCATCCCAAGAAGTCCAAGGTCGTGCCTTCAGCTAGCAAGGTCGTGGTCACAATATTCTGGTATTGATATGGAATATTGCTGATCGATTATAAAGAAAAGGGTGTAAGTATTAAAGGAGAGCACTACGCTAATATTTTATGCCAAATAAGGGAAGCAATCAAACATAACAGAAGGGGAAAAAGTCAAAGGTGTTCTGCTTCTTCACGACAACGCCACTGTGCATAGTGCTCATATTGCCAAGGCTGCTGCTCTTGAATCTGGACTCGAAACTATTACATACCCACCGTATAGTCAAGACTTGACCCCGAGTGACTTATATTTGTTTCCAAATCTCAAAAAGAATCTACGTGGAAATTAATTTTCTAACGATGAAGCATTGAAGACAATAGTGTAGGAGCATTTTGACACCAAAGACAAAAAGTATTTTTATGAGGGGTTAAAAAAACTATTTGAACGGTCTTATAAATGCATAAACATAGGAGAGGAGTATATTGAAAAATAAAAATAAAACACCTATAATATTCTTTTGTTTTCATTCTAATACCGAGAATTTATTGCACGCCCCTCGTACCTATACCCAAGGCTTACCTACTTCAGAAATAACAAATAAATGAAAGTTCCATGGAGCCAATCTATTAAAACGGAGGCAAGAGATTTGATTTGATTCGTTTCACTACGGGTGGGTTCCTTGTTTCCACTCACTTGCTTTCGGAAACCAAAGTTGCCAACTTTGCACACATCCAAATGGTTTGTGGTAACTGTTGTTACCAAATGGATCGTAAGCGGTTACGAGTAAATTAATTCCTTGTTATAAAAAATAGGCTACCATTTTTAATATCAAAGTGAGCGAATTGTGTTATTTTAAGGTGCTACTGGCATAATATAATATATATAATGTGTTACTGGCATAATATCCAATTTCTCACCTCTTGAATATTCCTTAGCCAATACGACAAGTGGTTAAAAGATTCTAGGTTCGTGACGTCATACATGAGTATTATACCCATTGCTCCCCTGTAGTAAGCTGTGGTCAGCGTGCGGAACCTCTCCTGCCCGGCGGTGTCCCATATCTGAAGCTTTATAGGCACCCCGTCCAAATTTATTATTTTTTGTTTGAAATCTATTCCTGAAACGAAAAATGAAACATCTTATCTCTTTGGTGAATATAACTAAAAGTATAAAGAAAACCAAACGAGAAACATTACCAACATATATTAAATCCTTGTTTGATACCTAATACGTCATTATTAGTAGGTAGGTACTTATCTCGTTCATTTTCTCTCATGCCAAAATGTATCTCGTTTCGTTGGCCGTTTGCCTTTTTGGCCGAATCACGCGGCGGAACTTATCCACCTGTTTGTGGCAGAGCTATTGATTTTGTAGGGAGCTGCTGTGATATACGTTCACGAAATTTAGTCCATGTATGGCGGCCCTAGGGGTAGTGTAAAATAGGTCTTGAAGGCTGAATAGATTTATCCATGCTAATCATAAACAACAACAAGAATAAGACAAGTAAGACCAACAAGTGGTTGAGGAAATAAAACAAAGTTTCTGACACAGTAAAGCGAATAGCTAGGCTGAAATGGCAGTGGGAGGGTCATGTCATGCCCGTAAATCAGACTCCTGGTGCAAAACTATGCTGGAGTGGAAACGTTCCCACATAAAATGACACGAGGTACAATGAAAAAACGACATCCAAAAGTAGCGGGAGGGAGGGAACTGGATACCGAGCCCAAGACAGAAGCAAGTGCATGGAAAAGATTGAAGGAGCCTACACCAAAATGGTTGAAGAAAGCTTAAGATGGTGATGATGAAGATGTTAATTATGTTTGTAGCCATCATATAGAACTTGGCCAATGTCACATCTATATGTCATCCATAGTTACATCTTAAGTTATATGTCAGCAAATGTGAAGCTACAGAGGATTAGGCGTTTTAAATACACCAGCCTATCAACCATCCCAAAATAGAGTAGACATCTTGATTAAGAATGCAGTCGTATTGATCTAAAGCGCGAATGTAAACATGACAGCTAGCAATGCATAAGGTGCATGTAGGACAAGTTGAAACGCAAGAACAACAACCCCTGAACATAGAGAAGATTAATCGTCATCAATAAAACAAAGGCTATTTAAATAGCTCTTAAATATTCTAGTTGTCATAGCTACTAAAACACTTTTTGTACCCGCTTTTCCTGAAGCAATATAAAATGCAATCACATTTGTTGTTCTAAAAGCACACAGCACAGCATCAACTGTGACAAAGGCTCGTAAAACTAAAAGTAAATATTTTAGTCGTACTTACCTATTGTGGATATGTAAATATCGTAATATCTCTCATCACAATATCTATGCACAATACAAGTCTTGCCTACGTTAGAATCGCCTAATACTAGAAGCTTATATGTGGCCGAGAAATCCAAAGCCATTTTTGTTTATTTTGCCACAACACGAGCGTTCGCCCAAAACATCGGCCGAACTGTCAAAGTTAGAAAAATCGATGAGAGTAAGAGCGCATGTGCGGAGACATCCCCGTCTCGCAACAAGTAACTATAATTTATGCGGCGCCCTCGGAGCCAAATTGACCCTTATTCGCAAGCGAGGCTTAGGGCACGTAGTATGGTGTAATAACAGGCGTAAATGCCTATTATAAGGTTCAAATTTCTGTGCACGCGGTATATTATGACTGGACAGCTGTGTTCCTGTGTCTAATAGGTCCCAATTCAAGGTATATCGACACTTAATTGCGGTACAGTGTACCTCACAACCTATACCTATAGGCAAAGGGCATGACTAATCACTAATCAGACTAGATTTTACTGATTCAGATAGGTAGGTACGAGTATAAATTCCCTTTCTGTTACACGTATATTATTAGTTAAGGGATGGTCCAAGTGACGTCTAATTATTATTTTTAATCCTCTCACCTAGGTCTTAATGTAGCGGTTTAATAATAATTTTTAGTAAGATATTTTTTTTCTTCCATTTAGAGGCATAATTGACGTGAAACTTTTATGGTTGTTCGGGACTTCGGGAGGAGTTTGAATAGAGATATTATCTACTAAAGAGTAGAATTACGACACGAGTGTTCTAGCTGGCAGGTTATTTGTAGGTACCTAAAAGCTTAGTCTATCATTCAGAGCAGTTCGGATTCATTGTGATAGGTACATACTTTTCTCATTCTAATTTGATATCAATGTGTATCGCGCGCTGGCTTCCAAGGGCACAAAAATTTATATCGATACTTAATTTTTTTAAATATGGTCAATTTAACATTTTTGAGGCATACTGGAGGAGGTAACATACCTCGCTACCATACGCACAGTATATAAGTATATATATATATATATATATATATATATATATATATATATATATTATTAATGTATGTCTTTTCCGCTCACGGGACAATGGTGTCCCGGACCTTTGGAAGGCGTGCGCGAAGCCGAAGTACCAACCGAGTACCACATAGCCAACACGTAGAGGCCCTTTTGACAATTTAATGAAATGCAAGGGGTACACCGAGCGGATGCTGACCCTGCCCGTGTCATGGGACGCACACAGAGACAGCACCCGCCAGGGTGTACAGGAACTAAGTTGCTTATTGCTGGTTAATGGAATCTAAATGAACCGGACTATTGGGTGAATATGATGGACTAATGGCTGGGCTATTGAGTGAGACAACTGACGTCTGCCTAATAAAACTGTCTCACATTTTTATCTCAGGCAGACGGTGACTCGCCCTCTGCTAGATCATCATTCGCGTGCCCTTTTCCCATTTACTTGGGGTCGGCGCAGCATGTTCTTTTCTTCCATAACTCTCTATCGCCCGTCATCTCGTCACTCACATCCTTCCTTTTCATATCGTCTCTCACGCAATCCATCCACCTTTTCCTTGGTCTACCCCTCCTCTTACATCCCTCGCTAGATGGGCCCCTATAAATAGCGACATTAAAAATGGCCTAAGGGCAACACCGGTGCAGAGGGCTGGGGGTAGAGAGGTAGCACTGGTCTTTAAACATATAGCCAACTCGCCACTTAGGTGACCACATCCACCCCCGAGCAACAGCTCTAGCGACTCCACTCTGGACAGCCGGTTAAGGCAAGCCTGTTTATAGAACCAACCCCAAGGAGCACTCCGGTACATATTAGGGTCGCTGCTCCCTAACAGCTCGCCACACGCTGCCCTATGTTGACTTCGGTCTAGGGTGACCAAATTGTAGGACACAATGGTTTTTCTGATTTTTTTATAATTATCATTTTCACATGAAAAAGCTGTGACACCAAATGTTCCTAATAATTTGCCTTATCAATCCTTCACCATCTCTAGTCCTTGACTAGATTTCACCGATTTATAGTCGTAAAAGTATGGGCAGGTATAGATTTTTTATTTTTATTTAACGCGCTTGCCCAAAAGCTGATATACCTTCACCAACTACACAAATAATCAGACAGACAAATAGCAGATCTGTTCACGTCTGCGTTATTGCCAATATTATTATTTTATCTGCGGAGCCGTCAGCCGTTTTATTACCAACGTCGGAATAAAAATATTTACTGTGGTTGCCTTATTTCGGTTTCTTTATTTATCTGAGTGAAAGAGTGGAAAAAACAGCGCAGTACGTTGAACGAAATATACAGTGATTTGATTATCGAGTTAAACTTTTATTATAATACATATACTGTGAGCCCAATGTGACGTACGAGTATGTCTAAAAAAATAGAACAATCAATTAAAAAATAAGATCACAACAAACAAACTGGCAAACTATCACAGTTGATTAAATAGCACTAAAAATTAATAAGAAAATTTAAAAGGTTTACTACCTGCAGAAATGAACAATAGCTAAATAAAATGTATAATACTCATTTGCTGTCCGCTCTTCAAACAAATACGATTTACAAGGTTAACCCTTGGCCGAATATTCTATTCGTATTGGTGGCACCACACTTTGGGTGGCTTGTGCAAATATTCGTGTTGCATCTCTTTCTCTACTATCGCAAAAGAAAGGAAGGCGAACACGCAACGCTAAGCGAACCCGCAGCCCGAAGTGTGGTTACGCTAAAATAGTTCTTACAGTCAAAACCCATTCCCAACCCTATCTCAAAGACCCCCGATCTGTAGCTCTTCACTTTTCCGTGTTGTTTTTATCTAATCATATTAACAATGGTAGTCATAAACAACACACTATCTCACTTTACCTCAACCAGTCTCTGAAACTAAGATATATATACGCTATAATTTTTACGACAAAAACCAGTTTTTTTGTGCTTTTCTCGAAAACTATTAAGAAAAAAAAATCGCAGATGCAATTACGGAAAAAGTGGTGCTAAAATGCAAGTTGTACTAGTTAGTTATCTTGTTGATAAGTGCTTCCGAAAAATGTACCTTCTTACGATATTTATGTTTTTCATGCCCGCCATCCGGGTTTTTTTTTGTGAAGTGGCCAGGACTTATTTCTAAATTGTAACAGACGGAAGTGTTCATAAAGGACCACCATACAACATAGGTACATTTTTTTGGCTTCGAAAGCTGAAGACTTTGTGCAAAATGTTTGATGCAAAATGGACTAAAATCGGTTGTTTTCCCCGGGAAGCACCTTAAAAGGAGCCCAGTGTCCGCTTTAATACCTAATCCCAAAATTTGACGTAGACACTATACTCTATTTGGATAGGTTTTTAACTAAATGTGAACAAACCATTAGATACCACGTGACTCAGGTAATTGCAGCCAATCGCATTCAATCGCATCATATAGGTATTTCGCCATTGGCTGCGTGATGCGAAAAAACTTATTCCTTGTCGGGTATATACCACTTTCCTCTTGATGTTTTTCTTCACCGCAAAACCTACTGTTAAACCATCAAATAATATTAAATATAAGGTTTTTGGTCAAATATCCAGTGGTATGAGCTTGTGTTCAAACAACTACTTCAGAATTGATTGATATTACAAAAATATGTATGGAAGGTCGCCGTTCGCGGCTCTCTCAAGAGCTCCATTTATTCCGTTTAGTGCACGATAGCGCGTATCTCGTTGATGCATCTCCACACGCGTCGTGTCGTATTTAAATGTTTTTGTATAAATGCCTGCAGATCTGTTATCACGATCACAGTGTGTTAATAAAGTATATAAACAATAAAATTCGTTTTCGTTCCTTTCTCACGCTGGTTTTAACGTAACGAGGATTCTTGTATGCGCTGCTCACGTAGTACTGACATTTCATATTATAGTAAGGATTGATTGGATTGGGAAGATTGGTTGGATTTAACAAGTACACTTCTTTTCTTATTCAATGTATAGGTAAGTCTACAACCAGGTAAAAAAAAGGGTCCGTAGTTGCCCAATGAACTTAATTTTAAAAATCAATAACAAGCAAAAGGGAATACTTTCGCAGCTTTTCGTACGACTTACTTAAGAAAAGAAGACTTTATGATAATTTAAAAATAGCGTAATTGATCATATCCTCTATATATATATAGTTTTCATTGAAAGTCTTTATTAAGCTTTACATTTTTTCATATTTTTTGGACCCATAGTTGTAAAGTTAGAGGCAGGGACAATGTTTTTTTTTTCTTTTGGAGTCATTATTTTCGAGCGTTCGTGGCCCAGCGGCGCCCGCGAACCGCGTGCGGTAAGCGAGGTTAAGCAATGTGGGCGCAGGTCAGTTCTTGGATGGGTGACCGCTTTGAGTGGTTACTAACTGAGCGCTCCCGTGCTTTGGAAGGCACGTTAAGCCGTTGATCCCGGCTGTTGTCTATGACAGCAGTCGTTAAGCCAAGTTAGAGGCCTTCGGGCGGCTTAGAACTTCTAACAGTCAAGTTGCCCACTCACTTCACAAAGGGGGGTCGAAGCTGCACCACGTCCGTAGGGAGTACCCACCGTTACCCTACACGTGACCCCTGGGTGGTGCTAAAAGTGCAACAAAACTGGCAACCGTATTTGTCTTTTCGAAGATCTCACGGTTCGAAAATAAATGCCATACGATTATTATTATTATTATTTTCGAAATTATTTACTTTACCAAAAAATGTTTAATGATGACCTCTATTCATTTTGAAAGACCTATCCAACAACAGCCCACACCATAGGGTTGAAGTAAAAAAAAACATCCCCACTACGTAGTGGGGCCACGTGTAGGGGTGGGAGGTACCCTTAATTTTGATTTTATTTAACGACATATTAAATATAATGAAACGGGTCACTCACGTCTTTAAGGTCGAATATCGCTCGACATGTTTTAGACCGGTTGGCGGTTCTTAATCATGAGCACCTATCGCGGCGGCGGTTTTCTTAGCACTGTGTGCCCGTGCCCTGTCCGCTGGGTTGCTCGGCGCGGGCGGAGGCGACGGTGGCGAGAATCTACCCTCGTTTTCTTCACAATTGTTCAATGCCGAGCTACACACAAGACTCACAGCGTCACATGCTAAAGTCTCGTCCATACTCTTCACAGACGTAGTATTCAACTGTTTTCCAGCTGGGAGGTACAGCCCATCCACAATCACGATAAAAATTCGGAAAACGACCAATTTCGATAGCCTCCTGCACTTTGCGCGGTGCAAAAAACTTTACCCTCGCTAATACGGTTACCTTATCGAACCGAATATACATAATGTGATGGGCCCGAATCGAGTGAATGCTCCTCAACTGCAGACCCCCGAGCATCACGTTTTTTCATACTACGTATGTGTTTATTTAACGACTTTGTCAGCTTTATTGTTTTGTATATCCATGCCAAATTGCATCTTTCTTGCACTAACAATCACAGAGCAAAGCCTCGGGCAGACAGAAGGACAGACAGACGGACATTGCGAAACTATAAGGGTTCCTTGTTGACTACGGAACCCTAGAAAGACCCAATACAACATTTTCAAAAAGGTAGATGACTAAAAAAGCCAATACACACTGTCCCAACTATACATGGCGTATGTATATTATTGCCATATAACTTGCTGTTGCAGCGACATTATCTCAGATCCAAATAAGCACTGGTCAGGCTATAAGTAGAAGTAGTAAGTACAATTATTATATGACCTTAGAAAGTTAAAAAACTACACAACACTAAACTTTTGTAGTGGCATAAAGTTAAGGTACTGATTATTTGACAACTGTTTTTACCGGCTTTGTTTGCTTCTCCTTGTATTTTAATCCTCCTGTAGTTCAAGGCTATGTGAGTGTTGTTTTGTACATTTCCTGCTAGTGCTTATTATTCTGCACGTTTCCTTTGGATTATAAAATTCTTATTGTTTCTATTTCCTGCACCTAAACTCGTAAATAAGAAAAAGGTAAAGCACCTACCTACTTCAAGAACATTTCGTTTCGTAAAGAGTTTAATGTCAAAAAAGAATCGGATGATTGTGTGTCTCGCAATCAAAAATATAAAGCATTACAGTCGAAACCAAGACAGTGTACAATTCAGGTTATAAATCACATAAAACACAATAGATAATGTTCAATAACAAAACCGCCTTCAAAAACTAAAAAGAAAAAATAAACAGATTTCCAATCCAATCATGAGATGAAATTTATACCTATGATTTCATTACACAATATGTGCTAGGTAAACGTATACTCTACTATTAAATTATAGTGTTTTAATTAAGCAATAACTTAATTAAGACGATACACGTTTTTAATATATAGCCACCTAACAAATATATAATTTCTTAAAGTGTTATCACTTTCTGAAGTCGATGAAAAATATTTTTTGAATTTGCCTAGATGGTGCTAGTAATCCTATAGTTTATAGGTATTCGTACTGCACTTGCGTCATCTGTGTTAATATTACAAGTACCGAAAATACTAAAATCGATATATTAGTTTCACTTGAATTTTTGAGGAGTTCCCTCGTTTATTTCTTATAGATTCCATCATTATCAGATCTAGATTCTGGACGGGACAAACCTCGAAGCGGATGCTATCTAAATGAAAAATATTTTTCTAAATCGGTTCATAAATAACGGAGTTCTGAGGTATCACACATTTAAAAAAACATACAACAGAATTTAGAATTTCATCCTTTTTTGTGAAGTCGGTAAAAAAATCAGATTACTATCAACTTGTAACGCAATCATGTTCGATACACAAAACAACTACCCATCGACTTGCAAACATTCGAGTATCACTTTCTGGAGCCCATGACAGAAGCGAGTTACAGCAGTCTCAGAGCGCGTACAGTCCGCGAGCTTCAATACGCCACAGTGCGTGTTATTGGGACTGCCAAAAGGTTGTGACTTGGGCAGACATGGGATAGCGAGCCTCACATATTGTGCTACGAGCTCAGAACAGTCTGTATCGCCATACGTACGTACATAAAATTTCACATGCTGTGACTAGGAGCCTACTATTCCCTTGCCTCCTACTAGGAGGTTGGAATTACGCCTTACTGCAAGGGAATAGTAATGTAAATAGGCATAGATAGTTGCTCTAAGTAATCTACCTAATACTGTCTATAATAAATACTCTTACCCTTAGGCAAATCCGAAAACATATCAAGGGCCTACGCAGACAAATATATATTCACGCCAAAGTTTACGATAGAAAGCAATCACCCAGGCACGACGACAGACGCGCAAGAGTACATGAATACAGCCTTAGCCAATGCGTTGGCTGTATCTATAAAAAGTATCGATGTAGTTGAGAACTACACATTCCGTAGAAAAATACCAGAGCAATAGCGATTTATTAGCAAAGCATGCAAAAAACCGTTGCTAATATCTCTTCATTAAAGTGACACCTTTACTTAAGTAATTACGTCATTAGTTTGACTCGACGAGGTTCACAGAAGCTGTCCTTAATACCTTGTTTCAACAGTATTTTGAAATGATGCAAAGGTGTCGGCTGCACTACAGTTGTTAAATCGAAGTAGCTTTAAATATAATACCTTCATCTCCCGTCAAGGTTGTCTGTAAATACAATTCTGAAAATGAGATGTTGAGGATGATTTCAGTGGAAGATAAGTGAGAATGCGGTCTAGCAAAAGGACACGTTACAAACGAAACTTAAAACAAAAGGGTTACAGAGGCTATTGAATTTTCACTCGATCTATCGATATTGCATGAAGCTAAGAATTCAAATTTCCTGTTGAAAGTTACGACGTCATAAAACGTCAGACTCAATTCTCCAAAATAACATTGTCAGATACCGACCAAGAATGGAAATTATTTTACTTGCCGCATAATTCATTAACTGTGCAAAACATAAAGCTATCCATATTTTGTTTTGATTGAGTGCACAAGAAAACTATTATGTTAATTTTTTTTAATAAATATTTACTAGCTTCGTGATATTAATCGTAAGTGTATCCACTTACGAATAAAGTGATTCATGAGATGTTATTCAAGTTAAAAAAAAAAAATATTTTCTTAACATCCAATGCGCATTTCATAGCGACCAAGGTGTTTTCAACCAGCATTTTTTTTCTGCCACAAGACTAAGTATCCTCCAAAAAACAGGATTCACCATATTCAGAAGAAAATATTCATATGAAACCTGGAATCATTAATTCAACTGTATAAATCTAGTACCCATTTAAATAGTTTCCTATTTCTTTATTAACTGCTGGCCTGGCGCCTGTATTGGCGCCGCCGATGGCATGCAAAAACAGCACCATATTTGACACATAGACAAGAAAGTTTTTTAGTAGTCCGATGGCGATGGCGCCCGGTATAAGAAACACAAAGAAGGGTAATGATAGACACACATTAGCCAATTATTTTCAAGTCAAGCTTGAATCGGCAATTGGTGCTTGGGATTCGTCCGAGAAAATAGAGAAATGAAACTGATTACAAAAATATTCATATTTTGGCGGCTGAGCTCTGCTTTGGGGCAGTTTTACAAACATCGAGTAGGTAGTAACTATGCTGTGTAGTTTTGATGATAAAAATCCGATATAAAATGATCGTGAAATGAAAAATCAAAAACTCGCTCTACAGGGTTACATTACATACAGAGGCCAACGGCCATTGATCGTCATCATACGAAAAAAACCGTAATTATCCCTCGAATTAAACCTAGGTACATCTAGTTTTGGACCCGGGTATGTCCTAAAACTAAGACCAAAACCACTGTGGGATTGACAGCAGCATCCCTGGAGTGCGGTGGAGATACTGCGATCGCCAAACCGCATGCCAAGCGTGGTGATTATGGCCTTTAGTTCCATGAAATTGGGGGAGGCCTATGTCCAGTAGTGAACGTCCTTGGGCTGATACGGTGCTGGCATCTATTTTTATACATTCAGTTAATGGCGGTTAGACGAAGAACGCACTTTATACATATTTTTTAATAGTAGAAGAGTAAAACCTATCATGATGCTACGTGAATTAATAAGTCTTCAATTGTGGACAAGTTATAGTTACGTACCTAGTTAATAAAATTGTACATCTAACATATCATCACAAAACCATTTGCTTATTTGCATTTACGGCCATAAACTGCAATATATATATCCACCACCACCACCATATCAGCCCTAGGACGTCCACTGCTGGACATAGGCCTCCCCCAGTTTCATGGGAAATGTAATTTCCCCATGAATGTATATATATATATATATATATATATATATATATATAATATGTGTATGATATGATATGTGTAGTAGCCCTATCTAAAATAAAGGAACTCTAACAAAGTAACGATTGCCATTACGAAAAAAAATGCTTCCATCGCTTTTAATAATTCCTATCTAGTTATCATCTCATCAAATCCCTGCTGTGTTTAGTAAACTTCCAACAGTCCTAGTTAGGTATTGAAACCTTCAGTCCGAATCGAACAAGCTTTTTACCATACTAAATGGCAGCAACTGACGTAGATTACGAACTCGATTAAATAATGTAACGCCTGATATGATAAAAAGTGACATATCCTGAGACACCATTGTATTTAAATAAACACATTACATTGTATGTACGTGATAACAATTATTTAGAAGCTTGTCGCCTCAGTATCATTAGTCTGCATTATTTCTAACAATCAACAATAAATTGTATCACTAGTATCACTACAACACGACTGTTGGCGACCTCTTTTTGCTACCTAAGTTAATCTTTTAGAATGCTGAATATCAAACTTGGTACGATAGGTAATAGCGTCGATGATAATTCTTAGACGATGAGTTTTTGCATGCCGCAAAAGAATTAGATACAAAGTTGTCAGCTCGTCAGGTAGATGGCAAATTTTAACTTTTTCTCTTTACCATCTTGTTTTACTGGCTAAGGTCACGTTTACGCGCAGGCGTAAATTCGTTAAGGTTTGTGAAGAATTAAGTTTGTCTTCTTCCCACCAATATCGGGATTCTTGGGTATAGATTAGATTAAACTAAAATCTTGTTGCGTAGCGTAACCTGAGTAAAAATAATATGTACAGCGTCGCCAATTCTAAAATTTTTTTGTAACTTTTGAATCACTCAGTAATCCATTAGTAGTAGTTTTGATGGCATCAGTATTGCCATAAAAACTAAGGTTTAACACTAAATTTTAGATCAATCAGTAAAAGGGTAACAATTACCTACTAGATTTTGACACACACACACATGACATGACACAACACTTTACACGTCAAGCAAAAGTTGGATAACGATTCATTTTGCAAATGTTAACTTTTCTTGACAGTTGGTATTTATTCTTCAATTTAGACATACTATATACACTTATTATGTCAATAAACTACCACCGGTTATATATGTACCACATAACACAACACT
This sequence comes from Notocelia uddmanniana, assembly GCA_905163555.1. Taxonomy (NCBI): domain Eukaryota; kingdom Metazoa; phylum Arthropoda; class Insecta; order Lepidoptera; family Tortricidae; genus Notocelia; species Notocelia uddmanniana. The sequence continues at coordinate 11,192,129 of LR991059.1, read as the reverse complement.
TATGTATGAATGACCAATAAAATAGCCTCATGTTATAAGGCGACGTAAAATGATTTTCTCAAACATGCAATGAAATATTGATGTTATGTTCCTTATAATAGGCTGCGAAGTATGACGTTTCAGGTGCGGCTAGCACAAGAGGTCGTTAATGGAATTTCATACAAATCTTGCAGGCCTAGGCCGGCAAAGTCCTCTTTTTAATTCCATTCCACATAAATTTGCGGCACAGGCATCATGACATTCTGCCACTATGCGTATTAAAAATATTTTTTTTTGTTGTTTATTTCATTGCATGTTTGAGAAAAGCACTATACATACCTCGGCGGGAAATTTGGGGTTGCCCGCCTTAGACCTATCTATCTGGCCTCGCTTCGCTCGGCCGTATATATGTCTTCGGCCGGCAACCCCTTTCGTCCCCGGCCTCTGTAGTAATGTACTATTGTTGTCCACAACCTAAAAACGACGCGCCGTCCTGAGCTGGTATTCATAATGAATGGAAACTCGCCTCAGGCGAACTAGTAAAAATCTGATCTTCAATTATTTCGTTCGTTCGTTACTAATCTCAGAAGTCTAGTTATATTACGAACAGTGAGGAAATTATGAATACTAGCTCCACGCACTACGGTGTAGCCAACAACTTCATTGGTCAAACAAACCGCAAGCTGCGCTCGCACCCGTCTTGATGTATGGTAAATGGCTGCAATTTTGACGTTTGCATTGCGTTTCCCATTCAGCCAGACCGCTACTGGCTTCTGTTTCTCTATAATTTACATTTGAATGACGAATGCTTATAAGTTGTAATGTGTTGCCCGGAGGTACTCAGGTGCGACTGAGCTTTGTCTCTTTGTGTGACTTCAATAGCGTTAAATAAAGTCTAGTAATTATGGCGCTTATTTAAAAGTCGTATGTATTTATAGTTTATTATAAGAGGCTATTATTTAACCTGGTCTGTTATTTACTGATCGGTAATGAAAGTGCAGATACGATCACAACCAGGGCCTGTTGACAAAAGGTACGACTACGAACAACATTTATATGCAAAGCTTTTTATTTTTTTATATGGATTATAGATTCTAGACAACAGCTCTAACGACTTCTGATAAGTTTTACAATAATTGATCTCAAACTATCCGCATAACAAATTTCAGCGCAAGCGGTGACGTAACACACATGCTGAATACTTTCGCATTGGTAATATGTATTAATATAGTGTAACCATAATGAAGGTATCTTCTTGTAATTTGTTAACGATGTCTTTGCCGATACAACTGATCGAAAAGTTCATGAATGCAACCTGCATGCAGGTGTGCTAAAATATGCGTTATTTTTAAATTTACGTGCTAGGAATGTCAATTTTTATTACATAACGTTACGATTAAGCTTTTATTGTATCAGGTACCTATTATTTAACACTATAAAATCGATTTCCCTGAAGCCATTTTGTCAATTTACTTTTAAATGTCATCTTACTGTTCATTTTAATATCGGTACACATACATACACATACACTTATATTTTTAAGAAATAATGTTATAAACATTACGAGGGTGGTTAGATAAGTAACTTGTTTCGGATACCGATAGATGGCGTTAGTGTAATCTATGTAACTATTCACAAAGATTATTTAATCAAGATAATTTATCTGTGGCCAAATGTCATTTTTGGCGGGAATTTTAGATTTGACAGTAGTTTAAACAAAAGTGATCGGAGTAGCGCGGCAAAATGGAGAAAATAGGAATTCGTGGTGTAATTCAGTTCTTTTTTTTGGAAGGTAAAACTGCAAAAGAAATCCATGAAAGGATTTTACCTACATTGGGTAGCTCGTGTCCTTCCTATGAGACAGTTCGACTTTGGGTGAATGAGTTCAAGCGAGGCAGGACAAGCATTGATGATGCACCTCGTCCTGGAGCCCCAAAAACGGCGGTTGTACCCGAAATAGTCGATAAAATCCATGATTTGGTTTTAACCGACAGAAGATTGAAGGTACGCGAATTAGCTGAAGCCACAAACATCTCTTCTGAGCGGGTGCATTTTATTTTGCACAACGAACTGCACATGAAAAAGCTGTGTGCAAGGTGGGTGCCGCGGCTGCTCACTCCAGAACAAATGCGTGTTCGTATGCGAACATCTGCGGATAATCTCCAGGTCTTTGAAAGAAATCCAACAGACTTTATTCGCCGTTTTGTGACAATGGATGAAACCTGGATTCATCACTATATTCCGGAGACGAAACAACAGTCCAGACAATGGGTTGGTCGTGGTGAGCCAACTCCAAAGAAAGCCAAGGTCATTCCATCAGCTGGAAAAGTGATGGCATCCGTTTTTTGGGATGCAAAGGGGATTCTCTTAATTGATTACCTTGCGAAGGGAAAAACCATTACTGGGGCATACTATGCATCACTGTTGGACCAATTGCATGCGGCGATAGCCGAGAAACGGCCAGGTTTGGCAAGAAAGAAAGTAATGTTTCACCATGACAACGCACCGGTGCATTCAAGTCGTGTCGCTGCACAAAAATTGTCGGAATTACGGTTTGAACTCCTTCCTCACCCCGCTTATTCCCCGGATTTGGCCCCGTCGGACTATCACCTATTCCCCAAACTCAAAATCTTTTTATCGAAGAAAAAGTTTAACTCCAACGAAGATGTGATACAGGAGGTAAACGCGTATTTCGAGGACCTCGAAGAAACGCATTTTCGTGAAGGCATCGAGAAGTTGCAGAAACGTTGGGCAAGTGCGTCGAGCTTCGAGGGGACTATGTCGAAAAATAAAATATATACAATCGCTCAAAATTTTTTTTTTCATATCAAACCAAGTTACTTCTCAAACCACCCTCGTATTTCTTAAAAATATAAGTGTGGCAAGTGGGCTCAAATAAAAGATCACAACAAATCGTAAAATAAATATTCCTGCATATCTAGATATTGTGGGACATAAAGAATTCCTCTCTCACTAGCAAGTACGGTAAGTGCGAATAGGATGAATGCTTCATATCCGACACGTGATCATGGCTAGCTAGGCTGATCTCTCAATTAATACTCATAAGGTACCCTTTTAATTAAACAATTATGCAACATTTGCCAGCTGACTCGTTGATTGATGGCTCAGAAGCCTGAAAACAAATGGGCTCTTACAAAACCTAAAATGGTGTCGCACAGGCAGGTCAAGAGCAAATACCCTCAATAAATCGAAAGTATCGATACATTACATTATATTGTATTAAGATTAATATGATAAAAAAAGTGGTAGGCACTCAATTTAATTTGGTAACAAATATTGAGAAAATTAAATTAACTACTTATTTAATAAGTCTATATAAGATAAAACCAACATGGTTCAACGCGCATAAATAATGTGCCTAATAAATAAGGTCGCGGAAGCCCGCTGGATTCTGGTGGCGCCGGACATTTAACAAGCATTAAACAAAATTATGTGAAATTTGCATCTGTCATGCTCTCTAATATTAGCTTGATATGTTGTCATCGTCACCCACGCGCGAGGCTTTGCGAAAATCGGCGTGAAAATTAGTGTTTCATCAAAACGGACCATAATAAAAAAAGAATGAGGTTTTAGACTAATTTATTTTGATTATTTCTCGAAATCATTCACAGCTTAAAAGTAGTATAATAGTAAGTTTTAAGTAAAAAGCAGCTTCGGTTAAACTTTTTTTTCTCATTGCTATGACTATGTTGTCTTACAATTGTTTTGGGAATAGAACAGAAGCTACTTCTTCTCACATACGAAAGTTTCGGTAATATTTTTTTCAGAATTTGTTTTACTCAAAAATTACCTTTTTGCCAACTTGCTAGAAAGATAGGCCTTAATTAAGTATACCTACATAAATAATGCATTGCGTTTGTCGCCAGCTTTTCCGTCTTGCAAAGTACAATTTGTAGGGCAGAATTTCTAGGGTGTTTTCCTACGTTTACTTCTAGAATCACCTGAATTACTTCCTCTTATATTAAATGCGGTTACCTAGTTAAATAACAACTCAGAGATTGTTGTGTCAACACCGTTATTTATACTTACATACTTGTATTAGCTAGAATGCTGTTTGCTACATGGTGATGGTGATATAGATACAACGAATTCTCAAAACATAGGGTTGGCACCGAGCGAGCTTGTGACTGCTCTGGTTCGAGTCCTGGTCGTGTATGAACTTTATGTTAAAATCTAATGCAGCTATTCATCCTAAGAACCTTGCCGCCCCAATGGCTATCGGTTCCACGTGCAAAAAAGTTCTAGAGTGGCGACCACGTAGCCCTCTTCCAAGGTGGACTGATGACTTGGTGAAGGCCGCAGGAGTCCGCTGGATGCTGGTGGCGTAGGATCGGTGTTTGTGACACTCTTTGGGGGAGGCCTATGTCCAGCAGTAGACGTCCTTTGGCTGATATGATAATGATGATGATAATGATTTATCCTAGGAACACCAACAGATTTTTTTTAGTAAAAAGAGTTTTTTTACGTATTTGTGGTAGTTCTCTTATTTTATTAGGGTACCTCCCCTATACGTAAAGTGGGGAGTGATTTTTTTTTTCATTTTAACCCTAACGTGTGATATATTGTTAGATAGGTATTTAAAAATAAATAGGGGTTTACTAAAATCATTTTTTGATAATGTTAATATTTTCGGAAATAATCGCTCCAGAAGTAAAAAAAAATGTGTCCCCCCCCCCTCTAACTTTTGAACCATAAGTTTTAAAATATGAAAAAAATCTCAAAAGTAGAACTTTATAAAAACTTTGTAGGAAAATTATTTTGAACTTGATAGGTTGAATAGTTTTTGAAAAAATTACAAAAATAATTTCTGAACTAAGTTTGTAATTTAACCGTATAAACAGGTGTTTATTGTACCTGTCATTTCTACAAAATCACAATGAAATGACGTGCTTTCAAAGGTTTTGTGTTTCTGTACTTAATATGTCAACTTAATGTGACGGACAGAAAACTACGGAACCCTACACTGAGCGTGGCCCGACACGCTCTTGGCCGGTTTTTATTTTTTTCATCCTATATTGACTTGAGAATTCATAGTGCTGGCAGTTAGTAAAGATACATTCTCCTCCGGGGCCCATACGAGTTCATTGGGAGTTCTTTTCTAGCCAAACTTAAAACGCATTCCATCCTGTAACAGTTCTCAGAAGCGTGCGTCATCGGTACATTTTTAATTTCATCAGTGACTGGACCACCTATTTGCTAACGTCATCTAGCTTTAATATCCATTATACTATCACTTTCGGTCGCTGAGTGCTCTATTGTCTGCGATATTATCTTCTTTTTCTAATGAGTGCGCAGATCCGGCTGATCGTTACCTAATCACAACTTTACAATTCAAGAAGGTTCTAAGATTGTTTGTGTTTAATCACGCTTACTACCTTTGGAGAAGAGCAATGAACTCAAAGTGACGCACTTGTGGGAACTTAAAGTTAAGCAATTACTTATGGATGAACTTTATTGCAGTGACCAACTCGTGGGCGGTACGCATAACATAGGTGTAGAAACAAGTGTAATAAAATATGTGCGTTTTTATCTATGTTCGAGACATTCTGTCGATATGGTGTTAGTTTCTTTTACGACTGAATTTCCAAGGCGTTTTTTAATAGCTAGTATAGTACCCGGCTATGTCCTAAAACTACGACCAAGATCACCGTGGGATGGGCAGCAGCATCCCTAGAGTGCAGTTAGGATACCGCGATTGCCAACCCGTATGCCAAGCATGGCGATTATGGCATTTAGCCCCCTTGAAATTGGGGGAGGCCTATGTCCAACAGTGTGGTGGATGGTGGGGTTGGTGGGATAGGTAGATTATATGGATTCTAATTAATAGATACTTCGATAACAACCTCGAATACTAAATAATGTCCTTGCAAATCCCACCTCTGAAGAGGAGGACTTTCTTTACAATGTCTGACACGTCCATGAGTGTAGGTATCATCACTTACCATCATGTGAAATAGTGGTCAAATGCTTACCTAATTTAAAAAACTAGAATTAATAATGTTTAGAATAAGAGAGTCACTACAAGGAATTTGAAGACCCTTACCACCCCTTACTACTTATTCCTTTCTATCATTTCTAATTCGCAATACAAGAGAAGAATAAGTTGATACTTCGACAGTAACAGTGCTATGTTCAAACCAATTGTAAGACCTTTTTTTAGAAAAAAAATTTTGTTTACAAGCTCACAAGCTCTCTTAACAAGCTTTGATCTAACAAAAATAATCAAGAACACGCACAGGGCTGCCAGCAAAGGCATGCAATTTGTAACTAGTATTACATGATGAGTGATTGTTTCTTTCTTCACGGTAAAATTGCCGAGTTGATTCATCAATTACCATCAAGCGATCAACGAGCCCGACTGAGAAGATTCAAATGCCATCTTTAAGATAACGACTATAGTTGCTTACTTTCTTCTGATGGTAGTTTATTATTAGGTTTTTAGAAAATTGGGACCTCCCACGGGATTTTCAACGTGTTAATTAAAACCAAAGACCGTACATAATTGTTTACACCTACGAATTAACTGATTACTGACGCAGAAATAAAAATAACACATTTAATTTTTGGAAAGTCTCATCAGGTACCTGTACCGTTACTTTAGCTTTGTTTCAAGGAGTAATAATAATAACTAACCACTAAATAAATACTTTTAAAAACAGACAACCAATCGGGGCTATTAAATGTATCCTAAATATATCGCTCTCGCTATTTTATCAATAATTATACAAATCGAAAATCATGAACGTATAGTCTGACTGCAAAAATATGTCTATCCATATTTACATATTTTTGTACGACCAGTCAATTCAATTCAATAGGTAGATATTCCTTCTTGGTCCTATTCCCTCCCCTGTTTCACTATGCAACCGTTCACAAGACGTTTTTCGTTTTCACCAACCCGAAATGGACTTTATGAGTAAGATAACATCAGTCTCGAACCCGTGCTGACGTCTAATAATAACTAAATTGAGTTTCTGGCTGCAGTCATTCAGCAATTTGTATCGATCCTTTGTTTATCCAGAGGTCAAGGAGTCAGGTTCCGGGAGCTGACAACGTATTGTTCGCAAATTGTTCGTGCAAGGTCCTGTGTTAAAGTTAAATGTCAATTCTGTCGGCGCCGGCGCCGCCGCGCCGCAGGAAACACAGACGGTAAATATTTACATATCCCAAACCCAATACGACTTAAGTATAAACGATTATCTTACTAATGCACGCTCTTTTATAAAGCGCAGTGGTACTACGAACGTAATAATTTCATGTTAGCGCGGAATTAAAAGGTGTGATTTTTAACATGTATTAAGAATGCTTTTGTTTTTAAGGTTTTGTTCAAATAGTAAATATACTCAAGAGCAATTAAAACGGGTATAGTTTGTATCGTATTCTGGTCTTGAGTGTATATCAAAGTACACCAACTACTTAGTATTACAAATAAACGTGAGAGGTTTTGTCAAGAAAACCTGAAAATAGCTGTTACGTTCAATTGTCACGAGAGTCGGCAGCGTTGACAAGATCCATTAATATGTCGATGAAAATGGTCCCAACAAATAATAAATAAGTAAACAATGCGTTTTAAACCACATGTAGATATAACTTAACAATACCTTCCACGTACCTCTTCCACAATGAGATTATAGAGAGTGAGAGGTCCTGTCCTTAATGCAAGCTGCCCAAAATTACCAATCCAATATTTGCAACATTAACAAAGTCTGTTGTGATTTTAAATAACACGCTACACATGACATGAGTAGGTACATAAGCTATCTTAGCAGCGTAGCAGAAAACCGCAGCGTATTGATTATTTACTTAGAATGCTTACCAATTATACTCATTAACTGTATTTTTTTATCTCGAAGTTTTAATAAACCGACAATTTACTACGTACCCATTTCGTTTGATTATATTCTCAGTACACGGTTCGTTACAAACTACTGGAAAATAGTATATCATTATAGGCAATCAAACAATTGTAGCCTATGTAAGGATTATGTTATTCTACAACTATTACTACCATTATTGCAATTTGTTCGTTTCTATTGGCACCTATTGGGAACAGAAATAATTATAATTCCCACTCATTGTGAATTTTTATTTCGTAATTATTACGAATATTTTTCTAACGAATAAACTGATAGATAAATACAACATGAATTTTACCGATATTTTAGCAAAAACAGCTTCGAGGAAAGTTTATGAATAAGGGTATAAATCTCGAATACCCAAAAAATAAATTAACCAGCAACAAAACACAAGTATTTTTGGTTTACTGCCGCAATAAGCCCAATATGAGACAATCTAAGTGCAATCTAAGTTGTTCTCAGTGAATAATTTAAAGACATCCGTCCTTTTAACGCTTAAATGGGTAGTACATCAAAGTCCGAGCGACTCGACTCCTCAATAGGAAGTGTAATGAATGCGCATTCACATGGTTTGAGGAAGCATTCTGTTGTCAAAGACAACATTAAACTAGATGAGATAATACGTGCACTAAATTATTGGCATTGTGTAGCTTCAATTAAGGTTTGTGATTCATAAATTATTGTTTTAAAGCCTATTAAAAGACGTTTTTCATTTCTATGTGTGGGATAATTTATATTCTGAACAAATATACTTTGGAACTCCTTGAGTTGTGAAGTTTATTATACAAACCTTTTTTTACTATAATTATGTCTGGAAAATGAGTAGTGAATACTTCTGACATGCACTGTTAGGCTAGAAAATATATGTGGCTCTGATCGATAAATGGGTTGGAATGACTTGTTTTGTATTGTTATACATAGGTGCTATTAAGGCATATCCTCCAGGCTCTGATATAATTTGACCAAAAAAAGAAGAACCGTCAACAATTTCATTGATGATATTTTTAAGAACAATAAATACCAAAAATTATCAAAATGAGGCTCTTTTCTAATTCAAAATCACTACTGCTTTTAAACTGTAGGGGCAAGTGATATTTTGAAACGCTTTTCCAGCAAAAGAATCAAAATACTTTTTTCTGAAACGGTTTGTTCGCTTTTTAGAATGATTAATCCAATTAGTCAAAAAACGTATTTTCAGCATGCAGGTTTTCGCAAATTTCCACACGTGAGTGACGAGTTCAGTATACCGAGCTAACATTAGTTTGAGAGACTTGCGGCGTAAATACCATATATGAAATACGCAACGTTTTCAAGCGAGTGTTATTATATCTAATTGTCATTTTTCATAGTAAAACTGACAGATCTATCTATCGTACGTTGAAAGTTACACGATTACACTACGGTTTAGCCTAGTGCTTAGTGACCCAGCCTACCATTCTGACATCTTGCATATTTTCTATGTGTTTAAGTATGTCTTCATCTAATACCCTAAATAGGTACTAGTATTATGTATATAAGTAGTGCTTTATTGTACATAAATCACGACAAAATGAGAAACGAACAAAAAGTAGACTACTAGCAATAAAAAAGTAAGTTATTTACTTGTCTTATTGAGCTTAATATGACGCTAGTTAGATTTTTGAAAATTGTCCTAGTCATATTTTTCATTTATATTTTATTAATTACTGAACGAGATAAACAAAATGTTTATAGACACATTCGTATTAACTTTTAACAAGAGCAACAACACGAAACAATTAATAAATGAATCGGACAGTTCCATTTATTTATGGCAATGTCCGTCCCTATTGATACTAGGTATTCAATGGAGCAAATTATCGACAGCATGATCGTCGCGGAAATGCTGGTTATGACGGGGCGTTCTGCTTTGTGCTACTTTGACCTGCAGTAAATCAAAGGCTGCCATTTGCCACAGTACATATAATAACCGGTTAGACTACCTATGTGATGTTCTGTTCTGCAGCAGCGTCGTAGAAATTTCGGTTCTAATTTGAATTTTCTACATTTTCAGGTAAAGGAAAAAGCATAATTTAAAATTTTAATACGAACTATAAGGATAGCACTCTATGAGAATAGAATTCAAAGATCAAAATTGTTTATGGAGAAAGCTTTTTCAGTTTATACAAAATATTATTACAAATGCGCTCTACCATTTAAACTGAGTTGAGGTATCTTGCCCCCCTTAACAATACTCGCTAACTTATGCCATTTCTATTGAGCATTTAATTTTGATTGAATTTTCCACGTAATAGTATGCACAGCTTTAGGCTGGATTGCACCAACTTACGATCACAGACCGATCAACGTTAAATATGGCGCCGGCAGCTGTCATCCCATAGAAACTTGTCAAACTTTCCATACATTGAAATTTTAACGAACACAGCTTACGATTACAGACGGTTTGGTGCAACCCAGCCTTAGTGTGTCTTGGTCAACAACAAGCATATTATTAATTATACGATATTTAAAATAACCGTACGTATAACTCTCAGGGAACCGTCAACATTGAAATGAAACATTACATGTCATAACTGGCAACTTAGAAAAGTTCACAAGCCCCCGACATTTTCATTTCAAAGTTGATTACCTATCTCAAAAAAGGTTGAACCGAATTTGAAAAACCTGCTTTCAATTAAATAAAAAACGATATATGATGCCACAGACAGACACATACATACACAGATACAGAGACTTATTAAAAATCTGTATTCATTAAATGTAAAACACAACAAGACACTTTTGACAACAAACCTTGGGATTTTAAAACTTTTTACAAACAATAATACGCCTTTCGAAATCCGAAACCATGAATTCACCTTTATTGCCCACTTACTAAGGGAATGACAGCAGTTCCCACGAGAGATCATAAAATACAAAATATCCGCGACAACTGCCTTAATGAATTCGATGATATTTAAAACCACGAGAGATAAAGGGGGTAAAAGTAAAAGAATGCATGAGAACTCGGGGCTATACTCGTAGGTAACGTCGCAAAGAAAAAGGCAGTATCAGGCATAAAAAATATAAATACTTACTGCTTTTTCCTAAGAACTTGAGTCACTCTTATTGTAAATGCGTTCTCCTATATTTTAAAGGGTTTTGCGGGCCCATTAAAATGCGAAATGGGAACTGTCGAGTGGTGGGAGTTTGTGGATGACGGTTTTTATTGTGCTGTATTTATTTTTAGTACCAGATTTTACTGTCTTGTTTAACTTTATCTTTTAAAATTACATCTTTAGGTAAATCAACGGAGGGATTGCTCTCAACAAAATGTGAACCGACTATGTGAATCTAGGTAGGTAGGCGAAATTTAAAAAAAAACCGGCCAAGTGCGAGTCGGACTAGCGCACAGAGAGTTCCGTACAACTAAAAAAGAAATGTGATTTATCAATATATTGATATTGGTTGGTAAAATATACGTTAATTATAATAACTATTATCACCAAAACTCAAGTTCATAGGTCAACGGAAAGTAAAAAATACTTCGGAATAAAATTTTGAATAAATAACTGACTTTGGTAGCTTCCAATTCCTTTGTTTTTTAATATGTTTAAGATCATTCATTCATATATCATCATTCATTTATCAATATGTATCTACATAACGAGTTCTAAACAACGATGCCCTACTCGGTGGGGTAAGTTATTTTTTTTTCGCGCCCCCCTGTAGGTGTACGGCAGCCCCCCTTAAAAATATATTACTGAATTTTTTTTTGGCTTTGGGTCATCAAGGCTGTAAGGTGCATACAAGTGCTTATACTGTGTGGATGTGAGGACCTTAACTTGAACTGTTTCGCTGTAAAACCTGTGTAACAGCAATCGACAGACAGACACGCGAGTGACAGCAATAGAGCTCCCTTTCGACCCTTCGGGTACGGAACCCTAAAATACTATTTTTATTTTTATTGTAGGTCTGATAACCATCATCATCCCTAATAACACAAATTAGAGTAACGAGGGAAAAAGATGATGAATCAACGACATTTTATAAAATAATGTTGTAATGACTGAGTATATAATATGTATGGCCAATGGTTTTGTAAATGGCTCATTACTCGAACGCCCCAACACTTTGAATCTTATTTCATACCAATAAGGTTTCAAGTTACTTTGGGAAGTTTACAAGATACATAAAAATACATAAAAAACTGACGAAAAATCCCGTTATAAGATATACACTATTATTAAACATGGATTCTTGATCTGAACTAAACTACCTATTCGCCAGTACAGTAGTTCTACTTAGATTTACACACAGATGTAGTTTCATATAAAAACGAGTTACCGACTAAATGTTCATAATAATATAAAAATAATTTATTTATTACAATATTTTAGCAAAAGTATTCATATCGGTCAATTAGCACTTAAGTGCTATTGCATAACGATATTTCTTAAGATTTATAGCATTATCATCCACTCCGATCACGTAAGAAACGAACCTAAGTCTGGTTTCATGCTATAAATCTTCGTAGATTCGCAATAAAGAGACAAATGACTGTCGCAATACTTAACGTAACTTTATAATTAGGAAAAAACACGACCTATCCTACTTTAGAGATCTCTTCCGATCTAAGTTATCGATCATGTTAAGATATCGATCTGTAGCTATCTAGTAATCGATTGGTTACAGATAAATGTAGACCATAAGAATAGCTTGGTTAGTACTCCATTCACATATTTATTGCAGCTATTTATATTTGAGCAGAATTATAATTTATAACTTTTAGTTTTGTAAGTCACTACACTTAGATCACTATGAAACTAATTCCATCATATTCCATTCGTACCATTTTGTATTATTCTGTGAGGTTGTTAAAGATTAGCCATAGTTATTTTTGTTTATTTTTTTATTAACAAATGATAATACACCATATACAGGTACAGAGTCCGACAAAACTGTTTGCACAGTTTAACTGTGGGATGCTAGGAATTTCATGAATTAACAATTTTCCAGTTTTAAATACTTACCTATTTGGAAACTAGTACGAATAGAATCTTCTATGCCAAGGAAGTATCCATGCCAAAGTCAAATCATGCTGGCAGCCCAAGTATCGCGCAGCCGCACCCTTCATCTGTCATTCGTAGTGTACCTAAACCAATATTAAACTGAACGCCCGTCCAGTGTGTTTCCGGTCACATCTAACGTAAGCGTACATTCAAACTGAAGTCTGAAACTCGTATATTATTTAGGTACAGTAGAGGAAATGTTTGTCACAATACAATACAATACTAAATACTCTTTATTGTACACCTCAATTAACTGACCCAGTACAGCACATAATCACTATAAGTAGAGGTAAACAACAGGGAGCGATCTCTTCCAGGCAACCAATAGAACTAAATATAGTTCTATTGAAACAGAGTCCAAAAGTGACAAATATCACACACTTCTCGACTGTACCACCATTGCACCAATATTTTTTTTAATTCTCCTGGCCACCACCACCACCATCCAGAGCCATCTAGAAGCATGTGGGTATAATCGAAATACCTTTACATACATAATATTGTATTTGGTATGTTTTATAGTTATTACGCAAACTTCTCTAAGTAAGCTTGTATCCATTTAATAAAGTTAAGGTTACAGGTCATTGACTCCCGTTCGGTTGTTCATAACACGCGATGTATTACAAAACTTAAAATAGCAGTCAGGTGTCAACACTTATTAGCTTGAGTTAAATTAATCCGCCGTATTACTTCATTTGATGCTTGTAATAGATGCCCACCTAGTTATATGTATGTAAAGCGGTTGGTAACTTGTGCAAATAAACATTATAAATTAAAGGTGATCCGATACACAAGTTTGGCACATGACAATCAAAATAGGGTTCTTTCTCCGTCTGATAAGGGTTGAGATCGACACGGGTGGCACCCGGTTCAGAAACTATGGCCCGTGGAGTGAGATCCCCTCGCCCCCCCGCATAGGTGCTCCACTTTTTCTACACCTCGAAGAAATACAGCATTAGTCTGTCCGTAAATGAGAAGGCGTCGCATACGCGGCCGAGGTTTTTTTTTCATATTGTAGAGTCTAAAAATGATTAGTCCCATAAACTATCCGATTTAGTCAATTTAAGAGTCCACAGGAAGCTCGGTTCTCCAATCTCCATACAAACGTAGTTTCGCCCTCATTTCAAAACAGCATGCTGTAATAACATGAAACTTTGTATACATAATGGGATCTGGCATAACTAGGCCGGAAATTAGTTTCTGTTGCTTGACATTATAACGGAGAAAATATACAGCGATTATTAAGGTTTTCATACAAGACCTAAAAAACTCAATAACTCGTTGTATTTTATTCTATTACCATTTCTAGCATCACTAATTTCCGGTCTAGATATAGCGGATTCCAGTGTGTATACAAAGTTTCATGTTATTTCAGCACGGCGTTTTTAAATTAGAACGAAACTATGTTTGTATGGAGAATCGAGTTCAGTCGAGCGTGTGGGGGACCCTTAAAGCGAGAACATATATGCTTTTATGTAATTATGCTTACTTTAAACAATTACACCTAAAAACACAAGCAATAATTGCAATCATTCAAAACTGACCTTTTATAGTTGACAATCTGTCGACGCTCAAAAGTAGGTAAGGAAAGGTCGGCAATATGGCCCATTATGCAATATCCGCACTCCGCGCTCTGCTCATCTTCAAATCGCGAGTGTATCGCTCCATGCCCAGGAGTTGACGTTTATGTCATCAGGCCATAATCCAATATAGTTTACATAATAGCAATAATGTGCTTTGTGCGAATATACGAACATATATGTAGTACACTCAAATAATTTGGTTAAAAAATAAAGTATCATTTCGGTAAGTGTAAAATCATAACACATGGTGGCATTGTTTTCAAGTGGGCCTCTGATGGGTCAGATTTAGTCGATTATCGTTGCAAGTGACACATTTGTCACACTCGCACCCACATATCTAAGTACTCGTGAGAGCGTGACGGCTAATCTATCTAGTATAAATACATAATTGTGACCTTATTGCGTATAAAGTTTGTTCATTTGTGCAGGGCATTTTGTGAAAACACACACTTGGCTTCACCCTGCCGCGCTGCAACCGTGGGTCCTACACATGCTTCGTAATTAATTATTAAGGTACGCTTTTATTATTTAACTGAGTTAATGTTATTTTGAACTTACCCAATTGCCATAAAACTGCCGACATAATTACAATGAAACGGCCCAATAAAGACCTAATTACTTTATGTAATTATCTAGGAGATGCTGTAACCGTTGTTTATTTTACCGAGTAATTTACTAGGTATTCAGGTCGCAAGGCCGTTTCCGCGGTAATCCCCGTGACATGACACCCGTGACAAAATACTTCCTATTAATCTTTAAAGTCTTACGATGACACAAATATTTATTTAGAAATCAAACGTTTTTATTACGCACTAAAGTTCAATTTAGAATGTAATTAAAAACGTGATGGGAGGTGGAGAAAGTAATTACAAAAATACTCCAGGTAACTGGAGCGAAAACAGTGACTCAGATTATTGTGTAATAAAGTAACATCTATTTTCATTGACGTTACATTAAGTCACCATAAAAAGAAGCGCAGTTTAAGGCTAACGGCCGGCCACGACTGCGAGCGGCAGCGGTGGCGGTTTTCGTAATACATTGCGTGTTATCCAGTGCAGTGCGTGTGTAACTAACTGCCGCGCCCATCACAGAGGGGTTTAGTTTTTCATGTAGCCATTCAAAACAGAGGAAAAACTAGACCTTGCTGGGATTAGACTGGTTTCCTCACGATGTTTTCCGCCACCGAAAAGCTACTGTAAACCGTGCTAATGAGCTTTAAGGAAACAATTTTCAACGATAACAAACGATCTCGAGTGCCGGTCCTTGGTGCTCAGTTGGCTTCGCTTTGGTATTTTCATTTGGAAATATGACGGTTCGCGTAATCGTTTTCTCCCAATAGGATGTTGGTCTGTGAACTGCTATTTTGAAGACAGCAAACTTATAATAGATAGTGTTTATATTTATTAACAATGAAACTGAACTATTATACAGATGTATTATATTAGCTGAAATGATTAATCTTTTACAATAAATATTATAGTAAACATCTTTTTATAATGCGAGTGTGCATTATAAATTTATACTTTTTAGCATTCGGTTTTGATACTTAATGGAAAACAGTGAGAGGAAACGTCAAAGAAGTTCAAACCTGTATGTAAACTCCTAATAGCTTATGATGTTAACGTACATGCATGGATTAAACGAATAAACGACGATAAAACCGACAAATATGCAGATAAATGTACATCAATATGTCAGATATTTCCGATATAATCCGATTACGGAAAGGTAAAAGTATTTAAGAAAGTGAAATGTAGGTATAAAACATGTCATAAAAATGGTATGTCTATTTTACAATTGCGTTTACGGCGTCGGTGGGCGGAAGTTGACACACAGAGGAATGTAAAGTCTGCTTCATATCCGTGCGTCTGAACCGAGGTTGCATCAAGCAACTTGATATTTTGTTTGATATTGTCATTATCGTGAAGAGAGATTGAAATCGTATGTATGTGTATGGAAGAAAAAAACTAGCTGCGCCGACCACGAATAAAAGGGAAAAGGGCACGCGAATGATGATTGTGATTGTCATGTCGTGTTGTTATATTTTCCCATTGTATCTGTTTACTAATTCTATTATGTAAAATGCAATTTTGCTGCGAGCGTAAAAAAAACTTACTTTACACTACACCTTGCCAATAAGCGCGTTTTTTCGCACGCTGCGCGTCCGGAAAAACCCACTTTTTGGCCAAGTGGTGACGTAAAATTGTGTACAAAACACGGGTCGTAAAACTGAAAGCCCTCTCCCGCATATTTATGACCCTCGCCTGCGGCTCGGGCCTCAAACATCTGCGATATCAGCCTTTCTTTGTTTTACAACCCTTGTATCGTAAATAGCTACGTATTTTAATTTTTCATATCGTAGGTCAGTCGCAGGTCATACTACATCTTTTTCAATACTGCGGGGTGTAATACAAACTTGGAACATTTAAACTTAATTGTCTCTGTCACTTTCACTCCTGTAACGAATGAAAGGCCGGTTGGTAGCTGACTGACGTTTATTCATATGTTTTTCATATAGTGTCAATAGTGTGCCAGTTCTATCGGGAGTCTAGATATATAACCTATTTACACAACCCTTACATCTCTCCCTCATAAACCTAAGAACTACAAACACAAGTTGACACATTTCATATCACAAAGGAAATAACTAAAAAACAAAGAGATAAGTCAAATACAGGGTTACCCTACAGTAAACAAAACTAAGTTTATTTTAACAATACGAAATAATGAAATACTTTTATGTGCTCACAAGCTATCCGTTTAAAGCTCCCTTCACACCTCACCATCCGATACATCATCAGACGTCTGACCGGTGTCGCACATTGTTACCAGTGCAAACTCCGAACCCACGGGCTTGTCCAGTTCACGAGGAACAGGATTAGCAGTAGATGCCATTTTATCTTCCAACCGCTTCTCCCTCATAATTAATTGATGTGGTGACGCCACGCCTGTCGTAGCAATCACTCGGTGTTCTTGCGAGCCACGGCTCCTCCGCCACCGCCGCCGTTGCTGCGCGCGAGACACTTGGTCTGACCGTACCGCACTCTGCTGGGTGTAAAAGACCCGCTCAATATAATCGCGCTGGAAAATCTCTGACAACTTGCTATAGGGCTGAGTCAAAAGGCCATCATCTACCACGTTCAAACTAACCTGATTTAGTTTTAATGCGCGCATCCACTCGCGCCCCAAAAGAGGCCGCGCTCCGTTTTTAATAATATACAATGGCAAAGTGGTAACTGTAACGTCACTTAACGTAACGTCCACTGATATACATCCAAGAGCTTGGATTTGTGACCCATCATAACTGTGCAGATGTAGGTTATCTGCCGTTACCAATTTCCTCGCAAATTTTCGTCTGTACATTGCCTCGTTAATAGCAGATATCCGACTACCAGTGTCGATCTCACACACGATGTCCTGCCCGTCTATGTTAACTGTGCAAAAGAATGGCTCGTCCCTTAGCGGTGACTCCTGTATGTGAAAGAAATCATCATCCGACTCACCACACATAAAGTTCTGCCGCTCGGCTGAGAGGCCCGTACGACGCACTCCGTCACACATAACCCTCAAATGCCCTCGTTGGTGACATTTGTCGCAGTTGTATTGTGCGTATTTACCTCTGTGGGATTTGTGCACCTTCCCGCACCGCCAACACTCCGTCGCGTCGTCGCTCGACGAGTTCCGCCGGGCCGCAGCCTTCTCGCAGCACCGACAACACTGCGCCGGGTCGCCACACGGCAGGTCGCGCCGGGCCGCGGACTCTCCGCCGCCAGCTTCGGTCCCGCGCCCTCCGCCGCGCCGCCCGCGCCGTGCACTCGCGTGGTGCAGGTCCTCGTTCTCACCTACACCGCCGCCGCCGCCGCCGCCCGAGGTGCTCGCCGGCGCCGCATCTGCGCCGCTCACCTCCGTGTGCTTCTCCGCAGCCTCGAGTGCGAGAGCCAGCTCCACCGCCTCCTTATACTGAATGCTCTTTTCGGCAAATATACGCGAACGCTCACTTGCTAATCCCGACACGAATCGGTCTCGCAGATTCTATTCGAGCGTCGCCCCAAAACTGCAAGTGCTCGCGAGATGCTTTAAATTCTGCAAGTATTCGGCGAGCGGCTCGCCGACGCGTTGCCGACGCAGCCTAAAAACGTGTCGGTCCGGTAACGAACTCCACGGGTTCGTCAAAAGGTTTTTCCTCTGGAAGATCCGGCGAGCACAAGTCACACATAAGGCCATACGTGACGTCTCCGACAACCGTTATTAGCAAAGGTACCACGAGTTCGGCCCTCACTTCATTTAACAAAATGTATTGTCTTACTCGACGGATATATGCCGGCCATTGCTTAGACGTTAGGTCAAATGGCTCTAACTTTCCTATGGGCATGACTTATACGCTCAACAGCACGATATAACCGAAATAATAAATAAAATTTTATCAACTCGTCGCCAATGTAACGAATGAAAGGCCGGTTGGTAGCTGACTGACGTAAGACGTATCATATGTTTTTCATATAGTGTCAGTAGTGAGCCAGTTCTATCGGGAGTCTAGATATATAACCTATTTACACAACCCTTACAACTCCGTTACGAAAAAGAGAGGGATAAAATATGTCGATTCGTCATTCGACTTCGAAACCTTCGTTCATGTTTGTTACTTCATATGTATTTGTTGTTTGATTTATTTCATTAAAAACGATTTAATTGCTTCTTTGTGGCGTTTTATTCCTTTGAATTATATGTTCTCACCGCTGAGGTGAAAAATTGTATGAATCCCACGAGAGCAAAGATAATTGCATCTCGTGTCTTTGTCCCTCGCTACGCTCAACAATCTAATTTTGAATCACTCGCTACGATCGTGATTCCGTTATAGAATGTTTCCCTTGCTCGGGAATCAACATCAACACGCGTAGCTTACTTCTCAATTTTTCATTATTAACTGGTAGTTAAGGTTAGTTTTGTATTATGTGGTAACCAACCAAGTTTTAGTGCAGCAAAAGCAAACATACCACCACCACCACCATATCAGCCCTAGGACGTCCACTGCTGGACATAGGCCTCCCCCAATTACATGGGGGGTAAATGCCATAATCGCCACGCTTGGCATGCGGGTAAAGCAAACATAAATAATTAAATATATAATTGTACTCTCAGTATTTTTCACAACAACTTTCAAAGTAAATGCATTCAATGTTTATTTAGTTAATTTATTTTATATAATCTGCGAGGGTTTATTAATTGCCGATGCCACTACTGTGAAATTGTTATGTGTATTTTTAATATTTTTGAAAAGCAGACTTGTTTAAAAATACAAGTGGAGAAGAACAGGTCAGTTTTTCTGACCTAAGTTTCACTAATAAACTAAGCACATTTTTTCTAATTTCGGTATTAATTATTTACTGTTTTATCATATTCATGGTACTTTGTTTTTTGATTTACGTACCTACCTATTTTAATGCATTTCGTTTACCTATGCAATAAACGTGACTACAAAACCAACACAATAATTTTATACGATTTCATATGTAAATGATATCATATAAAGGAGAATAATAGTCGAAGTGACCATACGATAAATATTCTTATCGTCCAAAACGATTTCTTCATAAATATAGAAACATTCAAATACCATGATAATTTTACTCACAAAATTGCATTTGAATCACATTAAACGAGTGCTATGGCTAACACTGCTTCTCTGGTAAGAAAGGTTGTAAGTGCAGCTATAATTTCTATAAGCTTATGCTGTTTTAGGCCTAATATTGCAGAACATGGGCGCATTATGCTAATGCCCTATTGAAGTGGACAAGCTCGCCGGCGCGGGCGCCGGTGCGATGCAGCCGATGCAGGCGCCACCTGCCCACACTGCACGCAATTATTGACTAAAGAAACCCATCGAAACGTATTTCAGACTATTAGACTACATCCGAGTCAATAGTCCAAATGGAAGGTTTGCCAACGGGCCAAGGGACGCAGCATTTATAGGTGTTAAAATGACAAATAAAACCAAAACACCCATAGCTGATGGGGGCGAAAATACTGCCAGGCTCAAGTGAGACTGACCTGGCCACATCAGTCGCATGCATCCAGAGATTTATGGTATATCAGGTATCGTCTGCGTCACACTGCCTGCATCCACTAACCCAAGGTTAACCAAGGTTAGCGTATGCCGTAAGGGTGACGCAGACGGGACAGATCTAGGCGGAGACGGGGGAATGCCTTAGACGCCCTCTTTGGAAATTGGCTGTAAGAATTACAAACGCGGAAGTCATGGCATTCAAGGGTAAAGGCCATTGCCCAGTAGTGGAACTTCCACATTGGCTTGTTGAAAGACTACAACAAGATAATATAATGCATTTGTAAAATAAAGACCAATTTTACTTTTCCATTCTGTCATTAATAAATTTGGCTGTAGGATTATACCTATACACGAATCGATCATAATTTCAAACTAAGATAGGGAGGTTCCCATTCTCATAGATACTTGTAAAAGTCATTTAGCTCCAAAATAAGAGTGGGATACGTTTTTTAACTATGCGATAAAAATAAATAAATTTAAATATTTGTGAAAAACTAGCTTATCTTATTCAATTGCTTAGTACCAAACGAAGCAATTGAATGCCGTGACCGGGGTTCGAACCCGGAACCACCAGCTTCGTAGGCAAGGTCACTAGCCACCCAAATAACCACCAAGTTGATGATCTACTTTAACAACGTATCGAAGATTTTTTACCGATCTTATCTGGCATTAAACTTGTTTCAACCTGTCTCCAAAAACAATAAAAAAACTGTAGCCGTTTAGAAGGAAAATGCTTATGCTAATGGTGCCGGAAAAATTTAAGTAGGTGTAATGTAACTATTCAAGTTGAAAATCCAATTATTCCTTAAAATGTAAATTAAACAATTTCAGACTTGCTTTTTATTAATAGAATTAATTATTCACGTCATAGGTAGAGGACTATCAAAACTTTCAATCAGCGGAGGTACGTATTCCCAATGTGATTATTCAGATAAGATCGTGATAGTAATGTGATGATAGTTCATTCATAATATTCGAGTCGGCAGCGATTACGTTGGCCGAACAATGCTTTATTGTGCAATTAAAGAATCGCTTGCATTTCATCTCATCGAGAATATCATCTATTGTACCAACGTACCATACTGCCTGTGTCTTATTTAAGATACGTTCATTCTATTGACGTTCTTTTCTAGTAAACACTTTCGTGTCTTGACCAAAAGCATCGATGTACGCAACCAACTGTTGAGACTTATTATCTACGTTACAATTACGTCATGGTCATCGTCATCGGTCTCAACGGAGTAGTCAAGGTGCATGTTGCGTAAGAGAATCCGTGTGGTGTCATTGACATTACGTACGATTTATGACTAAGAGATATTCTGAAGGAATTCCAGTAAACCAAATTTTACGGGTTTTTGCTAATCTAGAAATTTCGTCGTAAACTTTGAGAAAATGAATAATGAAAAATTTATAGTAAGAAAATAATTAAAGATTGGCTTTGTACCTATCTTAGAAACCTTTAGTCAAATGCAGAAAAGAAAAAGTAGAAGAAGAAAGCACAAGAACGGACCCCACGAAACTGTACGGTTATCTCGAAACAATCCTGATGGATGTCTGTCAATTTGGGTGATATTTTGTTTTACCGCATGCCTAATCATGACATTGAAATTAACCAACGTAGCTGACAATTTTGGGTAATCTGGCTTGTCTCACTGAAAAATAATTACTAACGAAAACTCAATTTGCAACTAAGACTTATATTTAGTCAAACTTGATGTCCAAACTGTATTTTAGTTCAATTCTAGTACGGAAAGTTGATCCTTAACTCACTCATAGTGATATGTAAACCATACATGGTTTTATTTTGTCTTTTTCTGTGAAAGTTAGCTAAGGAGTTTGGAATACTTACATAAGCCTACTACAGGCCAGGTTAGACCCCTTGTTTTAAAAATAATAAGGGCAATTGCGTACTTTTACAACACACACAACAATATTTTTTCACTCAAAAACAAAAATTAGGTCAACCTAACGTCCATACGAAATGTTCCGCAATCGACATGCAGAAGGATTTTTTGTTTTCAGTACATTTACGACCCAGAGAGTGTACTCAACCCCAACACCAATTAGCAACGCTCCGCCAGAAGACGAGCTGCCCGAAATCCGCACAAGCTGTTACAAATCAGACAAACGATAGAGCACATTACGCAATAGTTTCCGCACGAATTTGGTCGGCAAGAACCTGATCTGATGATTTATGGCACCGCCACACAGAGCTCGTGACGCTCTAATCGCACGAGTTAAATGCCTAATGGACACTAATGGAAATAATCAGACGAGAGCATCTGTGAGTCGCGGAGAAAGTGACAAGTTCGACGATATTCGCGTTAAGGACTAGACGGGTGCTTTTTAATTATTGTCGCTACACTTAACTTGCTTTTAATTATAGTTGTTGTTGCGTGGTGTATTTGACTAATAGTCAATTCAACATTTAATTTGTTATGACTCGTCAAATACGCACTGTTAGAGTAAGGGGTGAAGTTCTTACATATAATCAAAAAGCGTTTTTATTTAAATAGCAAAATAGAATTGTTGTTCGAAGTTCTGCGAGTACTTTCGTAAGTTTTACTTATTGGTAATATAAAAATATTTTATTTTTATTGTTTCCAAATACCGATCAAGTAGTATGAATGAGGACATAGGTGTAACGCAACCATTAGTCATTTACCATAGTTTCCGGTTTCGGCGCGTTTTTATCACTAAAAGTGTGTAAAAAAAAAAGCACGACAGTTAAAGTAAGAATTTCGTGTTAGCTATGTAAAAATTGTATCATAACTTAGCTTATAATTTACTCAAAGATTTTTTAATATGTGGCATTATTTATTTATTTATTTAATTGTATGGCATTTATTTTACGAACCGTGAATTCTTCGTGGATTTTTTTTCGTGTGTGGCTTTGATAGAATAGTACACAGATCATGGGAAAAACAGATGTCTAATAGTGCAGGAGATTGCTTCGTTAGAGTTTGGGTGAACACCATGAACAAAAATTGTCGTCTTATCTGTGTACAACACAATAATTGTTTAAGCATAAATCAGCAATTTGTAACGCAAATTGCAAATTGCTGATTTATGCTTAAACAATCAGCAATATGCAATTTGCGTTACAAATTGCTGAATTATTGATAAGGATCACAATTTGTAATGACATTCGCATCACGCCTCGTAGCGTGATTTGGAACGCACCTTTAGCTGTCATCTGTCACATTAAAGTTGAGTTTTTCGATGTCACGATGATGTGAGATTAATTTTGTAGCGTTTTTGGGTTCCCGTGACAGCAAACCATGAGCTTAGTTTTGAATAGAAATTTTGAATTCTAGACTAACCCCTTGGTCTTCGTGCTGCGTTTTGAGAAGTGATTCCGAAGATTGCCCGAATCTGTGTCATCTGTGGTAACTTGTGCTGTCAAATGCATTTAATATACACTCGCATGGGCGCTTAATTTTGAATGTGTCCACAGGAAAACTGACCAGTAACTCATACAAAAAATGTTTTATCCTTTAACTAAATTCAAAACTTTATTTTATACTAAGGCCGGGTTTTATACATATAAAGGTCCGTTTATACATATAAAACCGTATTTTTTTTGTTACATCGTAAAATAAAAATATTTTTACGGAACACTTAGTGCGCGAGTCTGCCTCGCACTTGGCCGGGTTTTTTTTACAACGATGATGGCAAACAATTTACGGCCTACCTGATGGTAAGCAGACTTCTTCGCCTATGGACGCTTGCAACTCGAGAAAAATCACAAGCGCGATACCGGCTCTTTATTAATTTGAGGATTAGTTGTGCTGACAGCTAGAGACATATGCAGGTCTCTCACTCGCAACACAGCGCATCCTCGCGAGCTCTGGCTAGCTTATTCACCAGGAACAGAACACCATATACCTAAGGAATGAATAATAAAACCTTAATAATATAACCTTATTCACCATATACGAGTGAATAGGCACCTTCTGGTTGAGCTCGCTTCATCGTCGGCCTCATCTTTGTCTCCTGGCTAGATGCTGGCCAAGAGGAATCCCATTTTTAATAAAAAAAAGGAGCAAGTATTGGTGTTATTATGGCTGTGGTTATAATTATTGCTCATTCACATATACACGTTTAAAAAAATTTTTGACAAAAAAATATAAATGTATTCAACAACACTTGAGATGCCCAAAATGGCCCGTCGTTATTGGTCTAGCGCCTCAATGTTGCCAGTTTAAACTAAAATTGTAGCTTGTAGCTCCGTATAACGGGCTTCTGGTAATCGTAAAACTGTTGCGCTTAAGCTCGGTTAAAGAGCGAACTTCCTCTTAACATTAACATACAGATAAAAGCGAGATGCTAATTTGTAAACAGTTACAGTTGTGCAAATTTTAATACTAGCCATTTATCCTGGCGTTTCCTGCACACCTCACATGGTGGTCATTACTCTATCTCCTTCCTCTGTCGACTATTGTTAATGGTTTGTGATTTCGTTTTCTAGCATTTGGTCTGTAATTTATTTAGTTTAGGTAATACCAATATGGTTTGTTTGTCATTTACTGAACCTGGAATATCCTGAAAAACTAATGCTCTGTCACCTTTTAACTATGTAATTCGTATTCAGTGTACAGCTTTAGAGTGAGATATTAAAAATGTTGTATTAACGATATGAATCTTATTAAATTCATCCAAATCATCGAAACATTCAAACTTCATCATTGGAGTATTTTTACGACTATCCATATCAATCGACACCCAGTCAAACGGATGTTCTTTTAGTAGAGATTTATAATTAGTTCGTAATCCTACGCAACATTCGGACTACTTTTACCGGTTGTCAAGAAAACGTTCTGTTACATAACAGATGGATCACATTTCGATAAATCTTTTTAAGGATTAGTTTTTGGTAATTAGACAACATTAGCATTTATGAGGTAACTTTTAATTGACGGCGCGGTGGGTCGTGGCTACTACTGCGCAATCCTTCTATGTGTTGGAAATAACCGGTAAAGTTACGATAGACTTGGAGACATTGTCGTTTAAGTATGTCCTGTGCCACTATGTTATGTGCATGAGTATATACTGTACAGCCCCTCTCAAATACTTAAATATAAACTCGAGACGGACTGGAACTCTACTGAAGTAAGACATTTTTGCCTTAAATTTTGTTTTAGACCTGATTTTATGTATGAATTATGCAAAAGTTCATCTATCCTCAGTATTGACGTATAATTATACCAATCCAAAATAGTAAATCGATAATCTTTCTGAATAAACTAGTCGTGAGAGTAATATTTTCAAAAAATACACTCCCTCTCTATTATTACCCGTCTGATTATTGTAATACCTAAACACACAACATATGATTTCAATAATAAACGACATTATTTTTCTTTACCGATTAGGATGACGACTCTAAGATGTTAACGATTC
Organism: Notocelia uddmanniana; assembly: GCA_905163555.1. Lineage (NCBI taxonomy): Eukaryota > Metazoa > Arthropoda > Insecta > Lepidoptera > Tortricidae > Notocelia > Notocelia uddmanniana. The sequence goes on along the minus strand of LR991059.1, from coordinate 11,166,193 downwards.
CAGTCGTATAGTGATAAAGCAAGACCGAAGTATTAAAAATGTCCGAGGATTAACCAAAAATAGCCTTTCTGTCAACTACATAAGCTGACGCGCGGTATAAGAATTGTGTTCTCCTACAAACGATTTTGTGTATTGAAATAAGAACACAGCATTGGTGCGTATACGTATTGTGGCAATTTCATATGAACAGTTAGCAAATTACGGTATTTTGTAACAGTATTTTTTTTATTTTTATGTTTACATACTAACAAACAAAACTAACGAAAATGACAAGAGTAATAAGAGCACACTGACGTCAGGAAACTGTGAAGTCACTATAGTTTGTATTTCTTTATAATCTTACTAACAGAGAGTTATGTCCCGGTTCATAAAAAGTTGTTGTCTTTACTATCAGTCAAAAACCGTATTACATGCTTGAAATATTCATAAATCAATGCATATATCTTAAGCTAGACAATCAAACCCTCCCGTATGAAGTAACTTAGCACTGATTAGTGATTACGCGATGATTGTCTGTCAATTCTTGTCAAAACATTTTGACAGGCTACCGTCAGCCGCCTGACAGGACTGACAGTGCTCGAGTGGCGAAAACCCTCACTAATTATTACAGATAACACATTAGGTAAATACAGTCATGTCCGACTTTCATTTTTTATGAGTGCGAATTTGCATTTGCGTATTGCAATATTTATGTAATTGTATTTAATTAAACAGTTACTTTTGAACAGGACGTATGGTGAGTGCGTTTGTTTATCATGACACAGATAGGTTACTTTTGTGGTCACTTTGGTTTGTAGGTATGTTAATTTCACTTACACGCAATTGAATCTGGTTTTGTAATATGCTTCTTTTTATCGTCTTTTTAAGATAAAATATTACGTGAAATGAATGTTGTTGAATTTATTTACGTAGTAAATTTGATGCATAAGCGTAGGCACATTGAATATTACCGAATTGTATACGAAACTAATGATGAAATTACTAACAACACTATCTGCTCACTTGAAACAATATATGTAACGGTGGTACCAAAACAATCTAAACCATATTTTAAGTTTTCGGTTTTCTCTGAATGTAGTCTACTAGCAAATTATGAATGGCACACTACATTCTAGAGTTACGTTTAATAATTAAACTATGGGAATTATTATTATTAAAAGTAAAATAATAATTCTTGTTACCCTGTCCCCATTCAGCAGCAGAAATAGCTACGCAGGTCTAGTGCTAAAAATTAGCTACACACAGACTCTAATGTAAAGAAACTAAGGCTCAGAAGGCCTACTCCGAACTTTGAAAATCGAACTTCGTATCATGCCGTCCCTTTCTGTCATATAGTGTATAACACGAAAGTGAAAGGGACGGCACGACACGTAGTTCGATTTTCGAAGTTCGGAGTAGGCCCTCTGTGTAGATCATTGTGAACGTGTTATACTTCTTAGCTGATTCTAAAATTCTGTTGCTGGCTGTATTAAGGAAATATTTGGTAAAAGGTCCCCTACATTTTAGGTTTAGATACCTATCATCATCGTCGTTATCATATCAATTGAAAGACGTCCACAGCTGGACAAAAGCCTCCTCCAAGAATCTCTACAATGACCATTCTTGCGCCGCCCTCGTCCAACGGGTTCCCGCGACCTTGACCAGATCCTCGGTCCACCTTGTTGTAGGCCTTCCCTCGCTGCGTCTTCCGGTGCATGGTCGTCACTCAAGAACCTTTCTGCCGCAACGGCCATCGGTTTTACAAGAAATGTGCCCCGCCCACTGCCACTTGAGTCTAGCAACTCGCTGAGCTATATCGACGACCCTAGTTCTCCTACGGATCTTCTCATTTCTGATTAGATTTCATAGGGAAACTCCGAGCATAGCTCGCTCTTATTATGCCCATCGTGATCGACCACGTTTCAATACCGTAAGTCATCAGCCTATACTAGCGTAATATGACAATTTTATTTTTAAAGGAAATAGGCGTTTAGCATAGAGTTCTGTGGACTGTCAAGTGAAATATGCACGACAGGAACCACATGGATTTATTTTTTCTCTTAACGTGGACATAACGCCAGTTTCGGTAATTTAACCTAAACCACATCGTTAATTGAATTTGAAAACACAAACTTAATAAATGATTATTCATTTCACTAACAAAAATTTCGAAGATTAACTTAAGCTATTATTACTAGTATATATCACTCGTTTTCTTACGTAAATATATTTTTTTCTTTTTTTAATTCGGATATACATACGAGTACATATATATTTTTGTTACAATTTAGTATGTAAAATTGAAACTTGTACTTCTTATTATGCCAGGTCGAAACTTTTCCACATTGTGTTTTGTTTCTACTTCTTTAAGAAAAATATTTTTATCTTATATCAGGAAATTTCTTAAATTCGCCCGGTGCAACAAAATTGCAGTATGAACGTTTTTCATTTCGCACACCAAAGCTAACTGCACCAGTAGATATCATTTACTCGAGCGCCGGCGGTGGGCACAAAGGCTAAAGTAATGTTATTGCTGAATCGAAAGCCTTCATAAATCCTGGACGTTTCGGCCTCTACAATTCTCTCTAAAGGTGAATATTCACCAGAGAAGTGCGAGGATGTGTTTTTTATATATTGGACACCAAGTCAAGCTGGCGAGGTGTCAAATTAAAATAAAATTGACGTAAGATTGTCTACAAATATTTTGAATATTTATTTATTTAAATACAAATAAACACCGGTCTAGGTCTTAAAGGGGCCAAGGAGAGCAATCACCGCAGATGAAAATTTCGAAAAAAGAATCCTTACGCCCCATCCAGAAAGCCATGGAGGCCATTTGCTCCGTAGTCCGTATGCTATTCTACATATAACCCTAAATTATGTACTTTATTACATGCTATATATACTACTGTGCAAATGTAATACTAACGATATCGGTATACATGTAAAGAAATCTAGACAACATCAGTAAATTATCGTTAAGTCCATAATACCGCATACATATTCCGCCACCAAAAGGCCGGCAGCATACTAAAATATCCATTATTCAAATTCTAGACTGTGAAACCTAGCCTTAGTATAAATGTACGTGAAGTAATGCTCCGTTTCATGCGATGCTCCGGTTGTTTACGACATTCCAGATCATAATCCAGTGCTAAACTTCAGCTTGCACTACCGTGCGTTTAGGAAACCGTGTAACAATACTGTTTTGATAAACAAGTATTTATTTTGTTTGTTTATTCTATATTCTTACAAAAACTATTTTACCGGCAAAGCGGAAGACATCTAATTCTTTCAATTAGATAATTGACTGACGCAAGTCTGAAAAGACCCGTGTGGTGCCAGGTTAGAATAGCACCACCCCCTTTCTTCCCTTGCGTGTCGTAAGAGTCGACTACGGGAACCAGGTTGAAGGGTGTTGTGGGCGATGGGCTAGCAAACTGTCACTGCAATATCACATTTTCTCCATCTATGAACCTGCAATTGCTAAAAGTGGCACTGAAAATTAATTAGCATGCGCTCTGCCTACCCGTTTTGGGAATATAGGCGTGAGTTTATGTATGCAAGTCTGAAAATTCCGTTTCTTCCCGCGGGTATCATAAGTGTCAACTATGTTGTAATACTTGCGTTCATGAGCATATACAACCTTTCATTGAAAGCTTACACCGAGCTATGACTGTGACCGCCGGAAAAATATGTGCAGTAAAATGCATAATAAAATACAAATCCACATTTACCTTCCATTTACCCGCACTTACACTCCAACCTATTATAACAAGATGCAGCGCATTTTATTCCTACTATAAATGCATACTCAATGCCGGTTAGTGCTTGTAAGCCCTGTGCACAATAACCAAAGGCGTGACAAGATAAAATCTAGGGAGCCCTGTCGGTGAAACGCGAATTAAAATAAATAAATATCGCATTGAAAATGCACTGAATGGCTCTCGGACGACATTAAGTGCAATTACTAGGCGCACTGCGCCATTTACACGTATTGGGTACACGATTCCAGTAAAAAGAAGATATGTGATTGTAGCTGTGATCAGTTCGTTTTGATATATTGCTTGCCCGTATAAAATTACGCGCCTATTCGAAACGCCCCGATATCTATAATGAGATATTCTCTCGGGGCTACGTACGTAATGCGAATGCGATCGATATACAAACGCTTTGGGTTGCGAAAATTCCGATGCATCGTGAATGCTATGGAAATTATTTATGATGCCGATGATCACGCATAAATTAAGCAAATAATTGAGCGTTTACTTTGCGAATTCCTTCAGAATGTGATCTCAATGGCTTTTATTTTCGAGGTTTTATTAAGTTCCTTTACACGAGAACGCATAAGTTACTTCGTGGCAGCATCGATCAGGAGTTGCGTACCTACTTGCATGGTAAATTTTATAATTTATGTAAATAGTCACCGGATTCACAATGAATCACGAAAACAAACAATTAGTCATGTTGCTACAACTGTAACCACCAATAACAGCTTCACCACGTTTTGAAGATACAGGTATAAGATTTACGCAGCAAAAAGTTAGGTACTTGTAAGCAACGAAAAAGGTCCTAATCGTTTTATTATTTCCATAGAGTGGGTGCAGAGGATGGACACAAAGAAAACCAGCTAATTTTATACCATGATGTGAGGTAACAATAAAGTAGAATACTTGCTATTTTTTCTGCCAAAACTAATTAGATCCGCGCGATAAGGAACGATACGCGAAAGTCCGTGATGTACTCTGATCTCCTAATTGTTTTCGCTTTCTTCTGTTACGTGGTCTATTGTTCCCATCGTCGCGGGAGAGGCGAGATGCTATCTCCCTGACAAATGGGATTATTACGATACTCGTAGATACTGACGATGTTACGCAATTTGCGTAATGTGACTTTAAATAAAATTTTGCTCGTGAATTTTGCACTGGCAAGAAGGCTCACTTAAATTGGAAGGAACCATTTAAATTTTAATGCCCAAAAAACAGGGCATTAAAATCTACTTATGGTTCCTTTTCGGTTAGATATTAAGGAACTAGTTCACCACAAGACAGCCGTTGTTGAATGTTACTTAACTTTTTTTTTACTTTGAGCTTTTAAGCATGCAACCATGCTAAGTTAAGGTCATCCTTAAGAACCTCAATAAGAACTCATGTTCTTATTGTTTACATCATGGTGGGAAATCAAGAAAAATGTTCTTAAGGTTTTCATTTAGATGCCTTTTTCATTCATGCGTCCATCTACAAGAACAAAATCTTAATACGTATAGTCAACAGCAGCATTAAGTAAATAGTTCTTAACCTTATCACAATGCCATGAAGTGCAAAAGTTACATTTAGCTCCTGACTGTACGTACATGAAATAACGATGTTTCATAAGAATTCAACACGTCGCGTCCATCCGTGGCTGTCAGTCGGACAGCGTATAAGTACACGTAAGAATAAAGACGCATTGTCCAGCAAAGACAGTCATTCACCAACTCACACCAGCAGCCCTTCATTAAATACTTATTCCTTATTCCACTGGAATTAAGTCCAAAATTAGATTAAAAACGGTTTTACAGCGGCACGATTTGGGATGTGAGTCCGTACGATAAAATCTAGCAATGCATCCCGATTGCGTAAGTACACGACATCGAATGCAACGGTCGGACCGGAATCGGAACATTTACGATAACGATTTCATTAGCCGAAAATTAAAACAAATAAATCAATTGGAAGCTGTTAATGTCTGAATAGGTGTGCCAAAATTGGTAATGGGTGGAGGCGTTTTGCGCGTAGATGCGAGAGGTATAATTAATTGAAGTAATCAATGTCTAACTGTTACGTAAGTCCGGTTATGTTTATTTCTCCGTAGGATTATTTATTGGTGTAATGGTTAATAGCTTAGATTAAAATAGTACGTAAAACTTGTGACGTGACGCAGACCGTTTGAAAACGTGCCTATGGGAACTGTTATTTATTCGGCTGTCATAAGATTGTTTTATTCGTAGAGTTCGTCAAAAAACAGAAACCAAGGTCTTGAAAATATCTTGCGAGTATTTTTGAAAAACTGCTATTATACCTTCATAAAATAAATTACCAGGGTTATACACAAGCCGTACGCATTCTACAGAGGATTTCATAAGTGCGTTTAATAAACGGTGCAGCCATAACTTCGGCGACAAATCTTTACGTTTCGGCTTTCACTGTCATTTTACCCGTCTATAAAAAAAGTCATATGTCACTGACACTAATGTGAAGTTACGATCTTTTACCTAGCACAGCAGCATTGTTGTCAAACGCATGCGCGCGTACGCTGACACTTTCGCTTGAAACGCCACAATACTGTTTGACTTTTGTAACTTATAACTATTTCGACATATCGGCTGTAAAGCGAAATGGATTGCATCACCGGAAAAAAATACTTTACATCCTATATTTTTATGACAAATGGTAATTTCACATTATGGCCACTATGCCAGCTGGAAGAGATGCCTTATAGGGAAAAGCTCGCCTTTGTACATAAAAGTAATTATAACATTATACAATAATAATAATAAGGTTATGGTTAACATGCAGCTATGAATTACAACTAAAATATTCTTTCAATGTATAATAGCTTTTCGTGATCAAGAAATCTTTCAACTTCTTAAAGAATACCTTTTTTTTCAACCTGCTTTATACTTAAAGGAACACTATTGTACACTTTTACCGCCATTTGGTGTGTGCCTGATCTTACAATTTGGAGTTTCGTAAATGTACCAGTTAATTTATTTCTGTTTCTGAGGTTATGGCGAGATTGTGTGCTGTTTTCCTGTGTCTACTCAAATAACGCTTTATTGTTCCTTACGAATTTACATAATTCAAATATATAAATAGATGTTAACGTTAAAATTTTTAGGTTAACAAAGTGTGATCTGCAGCTCTCTAATTGTGATATATGTAATAAAATTCTCACGCACTTTTTTGTAGGATAAACAATTCACTGGCATGTGGGCTATTCCCCCACAAAACAATCCCATAGCTCAGCCAAGCGTGCGCGTAAGCGTAATATGCACTAGTTGCAGTTTTTAAATCAGTGCATTTTTTCAATTCATACAGAGCATATGTGAATTGAGACAGTTTTCCTGTTATTTTTTTTGACATGTGATTTCCAATTTATATCCGAGTCTAATTCTATTCCTAATAAAGTACCTGTGTTAACAGTGAGTATCTTGTCACCTTTGTATGTATAAGTTGTATCAATTGGTAGTTTTTGTCGCGGTTTGATCTGTATTAGTTTAGTTTTTGAGACATTTAAATTCAAATTATGATCGTTTAGCCATTCCAATATTTGAGCAAAACACGTATTAAGTTGCTGTTTCAAATGCTCGCTGTTATCACATTGAAATATCACTGTAATATCGTCCGCGTAAAGAATACTGATATTGTGAAGAGTTTTAGGCAAATCATTTACGTATAACAAGAACAATATGCATCCTAAGACACTTCCTTGATCTTATGCGACATGATAAGTGTTTCAACCAGTAATTGTGTACAATAACGTCTTACATACATACAAGGAAACGAATATCGAGAGATTTTAGTTCCATTATATAACAGTTGTGTGTTCATTTAACTTTTTGGTTACCAACCTGGAGAGAAAATCAGATATTTACATAACCACTCACGTGCTCTCCGCAACTAGGGTTGCGACTTGGGAAAACGTACAGTGCTCTCGCAACACTAGTTGCGAGTTGGAGTTCCAACGGTTTTTAAATTGTTGCTATGCGGAACATGCAAAGAACGCTTTTTAATTGAGTTATATAGGTAGAGTATGAATGTGGCAACATTAAAAAAAATTAAAACCGCAGTCTACGGAACAATTTTTATAAAATATAAAAGTTGTTTTCATGACCATCGAAGTTCGGTACGTCAGCGAGAGAGCTCGCGATTAAAAAATGCTGTGAGCAATCAATTGTGCATTTTTTAATTGGTATTATATACCAAATTAATCCTGGTTTACTGCTTCATAAGACGAAGTATATATTTCGATACTAATTAAAATGGAATGTAATAAATTCTTCCAACAAAGTACGTTGAGTGATGAAAATTTTGCGAGGTTAATTTTAAATCGTACATTATTATGTGATTATGCCATATTTCTGTACTAGGCTATTAAAATCAATAAATGCGTCTATTAAAATCAACATGAATCCACTTTTAATGAACAATTAGGTATGTTCTATGCAGGATTAGGTGAATGAACTTGTGACGTCTATAAATACTATTGTACGCAACTGTGGTTGCACAAGGCACTTCCGCCGATTCGCGTCGGATCCACGTATTATGTCATAAGGCGTGGTGCACACTGGGCTATTGTCGCAGAATGGTTTAATTTAGTTTATTCATTTTTGATAGGTTCTTTTACGCATACTAAGTGGCGGCCCATTACCAATGTAACTGCTTACCTTTTATTTATGAATGTATGAAGTAGAGGTAGGGTTCACTTTTACTTGTTCAACTGATCATATAAATTTATAAAATTCACATATTCCATGTAATGGTTCAAATAAGAATGTATGGTTTTCTTTTTTCAAAAAACCAGGTCTGATTTTGACTCGTATTGACCGTTATCTCAGTTATTTGTAGCTCGCATATAAACTATTGTATAGTCGTTTTAACTTAACTCCCAAAAATTTGCAGTGAAAACCACGTACCAATAAAAAATACTTACCTCACAAAATAAGTGTATGAATTTTGTTGTTACTTGTGATGTATTTTTTTCAAATATTAATTTAATTTAATTTCTTAAATTTTCATTGTAATTTTACTCGTTAGTGGTTATGGGATGTGTCAGGCAAGGATTCAATAATTATTTGTGCAATAAGAGAGCAGTCGTTTTTTTACGACGAGTAATAATTTCGAATCCCGAGGTAGCGAAGGATGCCTTAGTCGAATCACTAGGGAGCGTGGCAAGTGATTCTATGATAGATTTTATAGCGTATCAAGAGATTCGAATACTCGACATGCATATAGGTAACTTTGCTCTCGTGTACCACACACATACCACATCACATAAAACTTATCACCTCAGCAATGAGAACCTGTTAGAGTTAAAAAAACTTGTTGGGGTGCCAAATAAATATATGTCCTATGTCCAGCAGTGGACGTCCTTCGTCTGACATGATGAAATTACAATATAGTCAGTTCTGGTACCGTACGTACTACTACTATACTACGCAACGCAAAAGAGGGGGGTTATAAGTTTAATGTGTATATCTGTCTGTGGCATCGTAGCTTTTATTTAAACTGGTGAACTATTTGGTTGTCTTTTTTTCAGAGCAGGATTTCCAAGAGAAATTTAGTAGTATCTTATAGCCGTGGATCAATACGACTGAAGCAACTATAAATGCCTAGACACGTAAACACGAGGTCATTGAGATCTGATATGTCGAGCCAAAAAGTTGCAACTATTATGGTGTGTATGTAAAAAATACTGCATTTTTAACTCCTCGAATTTATAATAAGTTAATAACATAACTTTTCTCTCGGGAAACGATAATATTAGTAAAACATGTTTTATCAAAATCGGTTCAGCCATTGTTGAGATATATAACTTTGAAATGAAAATATCGGCGGTTTTCCAACTTTTCTACTTTGTCAGTTATTCTATATCACGACAGCCAATGATATTTAAAATAAAATGCCAAACGTTATTATTACTTCAAGAATATATAATCAAAGTCACCATGAGTGTACGGCTGTTAATTTCGTATTAGCATTGTATAAGTCATAAGTTAAGGATCTGTAACTATTCGTAATTGATTTAATAAGAAATGTAAATTTCGTAATTTCAATATTGACGATCACAGCGTGAACTGTGGTTTCGTTGCGCACCAGTGTATCCCGTCCTATATCGCCGCCATGATTAAATTTTGACAGCGCAGGTCCGCCGGAGTATGTCCGTTAGTTTGAGTCGGGACCTTTGCGTGGGTTTTTGTATACTTTTGAAATGAGAACAAAAATATAAATCGAGTTGTAATCGGTCGAATATCTATTAAGTTGTGAAGTGTAACATGTGTAGTATATGTGTTAAGAGTTTTATGTGGTTTGAAGTGTATGGAATTATTTTTAATCGGGCGTCAAAAGCGGCACTCATTACGTTAGGTATGTAAGGCTATTTTTTGTTATTGATAATTTGTGACAGAAATTGTTGCGATTTTGACAAAATTGGCACTTGTTATTTAAAGATTAATAGTGTCTCTATCTACGTCTGACAATATTTTTGTACTCGTTTGCCTAAATTATTCATACAAAAATCATAAACAAACTACACTGTTTTGCGGCGAATTGAAAAACTGACAATGTAAACATTGCAAATGAAAAAGGTTTTATGCAAAATATTTCCCCGGGATCATATACTTTATTTGGTATCAATCGAAGCGTAAACTATTACAGTTTTAAATAAACATAACATTTACATATGTTATCGATTTAGATTATAAAATAAAAATATATTTATTGCAAAAGATCTCATTCGAAACGGTATGTAAAGTTTGTGCATTTTTTTTAAATATTTTACTATGGTGACCTATGTAATTAATTATATAAACAAATTGCCTGTTCCTTTAGCTTTATAACATAAAAAGAATCATAGCATAAAGTTTAGACGAAGCCTGGCAACCGATTTATTAACAACACAAGACAATGCGCTGCTAATTCTCGGTGAATCTTGAGCACTTTAGACCACCTTTTTTTTTAACGCGAGCACTTGAGTGGATAAGAACATTTATCACACTAAACCAATTCATAAAAATATTTTTTTTTTATGTAAACGGACACCCGGGTAAGAATGTTAACAATCCGGTCGCTCAGATACTAATTGCCTCCAGCCAGCTATTCTGGTCTAGAACAACATGTACGAAAAGTACTGTACAAAGATATGTACGAAAAGTACTTGATGGTAAAAATTATTATTTTTACCATTACAAACAAACGAAGCTTACGAGAATACTCGAAAAATACCAAGTTTCTTTTTTTTGCCACTTTAAAGATTTTTTAATACAGAAACCCAAAAAGCATGTAATTTGACCGTAAGATATCCGGGTTTGGGTTTAATTCCAAAAAAAAAACAAAGTTAAGGACTTAATTATACCCACATGACTACATTTTAATTGATTCCATTGTATTACAAAAGTTACCCACATAAATTGTATGACTAATTTTCGTAACACAAAGGAATGAATTAAAATTAAGACATAATTGAGTCCTTAACTATGTTGTTTGCAATTTACCCGTTTTTCTATAAACTTTAATGACAATAACAGTACGTTAATGGCATTGCATAAAAGTCACTGATATGATTAGCAGTCAAATACTGTGTTAAAAAATATAGGGTCACGGTAAGAGACATTTGAGTCGTAAGTGTCTTTAAATACAGGTCAATTAGCCAGTCCAAACACTTGACTGTGAAGTGCAATTGACATGGATTGGCTTTGCTTGATTTCTAACATTTTAGGTCAAAAGTGACAATACATTTTTGTAGCAAATTGGTAAGTTGCATTAGGCGCTATAAATAATGTCTGTTCCTAATTTCATTAAAATATTAATAATAGTAAAGCTCGAGGTACATTACATACAGCAACTTAAATTGAAGAACCTATAACACGGATTTCGTAATCTTACTTCATTTCATGGCAGGCAATGGCAGCCCCCGAAGGATTTTTCTGGCTTTGTAACTATACCTCGCGACCATACAACCGTTTTTGAAATCTATTTATTATCTCTATGTACTTTCTTCGTAAATACCCAGTCGGGGGAATCAAATTTATTTTATTTTATAATTTTTCAATTAGGTTAAACCATCGTGGGTTTTTCTAAATTTTTAATTTTGTTTTATTTTATTAGTTTTAGAGAGCAATGTCTATACGTTCCTCACTCAAACGCTCCAGTTATAGAATGAGCTCCCTCGCGAGGTTTTCCCAAGGGATTATATTATAGTATAGGGCTATATGGGCGGATAGTATGGGCCCTACGGAAGATCAGCGCCGGCTGCAAAGCCTGCATATATGCTGAGTAGGTTCCCTTTCATAACTACGCCTTTGTTTGTGTGTTATCTAATGTTCATATTGTGCTTGTTACGAATAAATTTTTGAATCTGAATCTGAATCTATTCAAGAAAGGAGTGTATACATGTTTAAAGAGTCAGCAACGCGCATTAAAGCCCCTGGAGTTCCAAACGTCCATAGGCTGCGGCAACCGCTTACCATCAAGCGGACTGTATGCTTGTATGCCACCGACGTGGTAGAAAAAACAATTGTTGTTTCTCACTTAACGCTATATATTCCGGAAAGAAGCACGGTAGGCCGAAGGCAGAGCTCAGCGTAGGGACAAAGGCCCAAAGTGTCCCATCAGAAAGCACTCTCGACGCCAGGCCGAGGCCTGAATGGCGAGCCCAAGTAGATCCTTTCTATCGAGTGTTTTACGAGAGAACCTGGAAGACGAAGGCTCGGAGCGTCCTTTGAGAGAGTTCTCTCCGCAAGCCAGAGGGCCGAAGACCCAAAGGGCGAGCCATCACAATCCACTTGTGTCTTTACAATTAAATTTGAGGGCCAAAAGCGCAAAGGTGAGTGGCAAGGCACGTCAGACCAAAAGCTGAGCTCCGCGCAGGTGAGAAGGCCCGAAGTGCCTGAAAGCCTCAGCGTGAAGGGTCACGCTCTGTACGCGAGCCTACATGGGACTCTCGTGCACTATCCTATCGCTAAATGTTCAAAGTAGAGCCGATCCGAGTTATGCGTGGGGCCGAAGGTCCTAAGCTCCTCTTCAGACCGCGCACTACTAGTATATGCGAGCCCACGTAGACACTCACATCCTCCTTCCTCTATCACAAGCACATCAAATTTAATTTACTTGGATCATTCATTCTAAATTTCGACGAACTTTTACTTTTTTACAAATATATTGCAAAAAAAATTAATCGGTTTAGCCGATTTGGAGAATCTGCGCCTATTGCCCTTAATTCACTCTAAATGTTTATACTTTATCCTTTCCGTCGTGGGTAACCAACCACCATATTAATTGCGCTCTGCTCTGCATATAAGTTAGTGAACCCGTTTTGGAATAAACGTGCAAAATCCCTTTTTCAGAGTTTTGTACCCCCGAAACAACTTAATCGGGTCCCTTCAGGTCGTTTAGTAATAGGGTCCCGTTTTTATACGTTGTAAGACTTCGCTGTCTGTCACCAGGATGTATCTCAAGATTGTACGGAATCATTCGTACGCGAGTCCGACTCGCACTTGGCCAGTTTTATAACATAACACGATAGTTTTACCTATATATTCACGTCGTGTATCGCCGATAAGTTCTAACTCCACAATAATACCGAAACCATAATATTTAGATAAGCAGACCCGTTTGGGGGACAAATGACTTACGCCTACTCTTCCGTGGCGGGTATAATGAGGAAATATTCTGCTCTTAGCATGTTATTCTGTTCATGAGTAATTATAGGTAGAGAAGTTACTCAGTCATCACTTTTTAAAGAGCTCTATCACGGTATTCTATCCATGAGGTTTCACAAAGTTCCTTACTATGTTATTCTGTTTCATCATACCTATAGCTCTCAGCAGTTCATACACAGAAGCTACTCAGAAAACACTATCAAACGAAACACGACAAGCAAACTTCCCTATGGTTCTGTTTTGCTTCATTATCAGGCCTTCAGCAGTTCATGTGAAGAGGTTTCTCAATACATACTAGCAAAACAATCGAAACAAGGTTCACTAAATGATCACCTTAATAAGATTCCCTGCAATATTGTTCTGATGCATCATCAGACCCTTAACATACCATGTACAGAAGCTACTCAGCAAACACAATTAAAAGAGCCTAAACACGGCCAAATACCCATATGCCTTCGAAAGGTTCTGTGTGATGTTATTTTACTCCATCATCAGACCCTCAGAAGTTCATTTACAATGGCTGCTAAGCAAACATAAACAAAAGGGCCCAAAAACGAACAGTAAGTAATCGAACCCCTGTACAGTTCACCCCTGTATTTTTGCTCCACCATCTGATCCTCAGAGTTCAAGTACATGTACTCTTTACCCAGCACTATCGAAATCATCCACGGAGGTGAAGTTGTTCTGGAGAAAATGCGCTCAAACTAGCTCAAACGCACTTTCAAGCAAAATATGTTTACTGCAGCGCCCCCTGGCGAGTTATGGTCGTAACAATTATTATGGGGTTCGTCCCGAATGAACCACGAACCCATTGCAGAAAACCGTATCCAAATCGGTCAAGCCGTTTTGGAGATATTGAGGTGCACACACAAACAAACAAACAAACAACCTCTCACCCTAAACGCATATACCTTCTCCGTTCCGTCGTGGGTAATAAATAAATAAGTATTAGGGAACATTTTTTACACAAATCGAACTAGTCCCACAGTAAGCTCAATAATCTTGTGCAATGGCTACTGAACGACGATATACATATTTAATAGATATATAGTTAAGACGGCGCAGTACGATCGGTGTGGATCGGTTCTCCATACAAACGTATTTAGGCTCTCATTTTAAAACGCCATGCTAGAATAACATGAAACTTTGTATACACAATGGGATCCGGCATACCTAGGTCGGAAATTAGTTTCTGTTGCTAGAAATTGAAAAAGAAAAAAAATACAGCGGTTTTTTGAGTTTTTTACGGCTTGTATGAAAACCTTAATAATCGCTGTATTTTTTCGCCATTATAATTTCAAGCAACAGAAACTAATTTCCGCCCTAGACAAGCTGAATCCCATTGTGTATACAAAGTTTCATGTTATTCTAGCATGGCGTTTTAAAATGAGAGCATAAATACGTTTGTATGGAGAACCAAACGTACTGCGCACTCTTAAATACATAGAAAACGTCCAAGTCTCAGGAACAAATGTCTCTGCTCACCACTGAAACAAATGCCCTTACCGGGAATCGAACCCGGGACCTCTAGCTTCGGAGGCAAAGACACTACCAACTAGGCTAAACAGGCCGACAAAATGCTATGGCTATGTTTATTTTACTTTATATTATAATCTAAGGCTCCTCCCACATTTGGCTGTACGAGGGAGGTGCAGTGCAACATCAGTAAGCAGTTAGCTGTCAAACACTATCAGCAGAATCTGTACCCGTACCGATGCAGTTAGTAAATGGGGCGGCACCTCTGCGCAATTTAGTACAATATATCGATAAGGGAGGTAATCTAGGCAACGTAAGTATGCTGTCAGGTTAGTAGAAAATACCGCATACATATAGGTACAGATTGTGCCCCTAACATATATTGCCGAACTGAGTAGGTTAGGTTAGGTTTATTCATCTAACTTGAAAAAAGTAGATACCCAAATCTCGTAGATCGAAAACTTATTTTGTCGTATGGCAATTATTTCGAACCATGAGATCGCAATAACGAAATGAATGAAATAAATGAATTTTATTTTGCAAGTAGACAGCAATTGCAATTTTACATGTCAAAATATGTAATACTAATGGTTCTGAAGCATCATTAGTTCTGATTCTGAATCTGCTAACTTAATTTACATTGTTATGTTAGCCATGTCCCGCGCATCCTGTTGAAACGCATATTATCATAATGGGAACTATGCCATATCCATCGAATGACTAATATATGAGTCACATTCCTCAAATTTTTGCAGCTTTATTTGAAATGAGGTTTTAGCAAGCGGCAGACATTTTGAGTTAGTTTCGTTTTATGTCTCGATCAGATAAAATTTATCCAAAGTGTGTCTCACGAAACTGCACTGCAACCATGTTAAACACGCCCATTCGTCAAATTAAAATCTGAAGCGAAAAAAATTTTATCACGACTTGAAATAGTTCGCGGAAAACAGCAAATTATATCTCAATCGAGATTGAGTTCTCGATTTATCAGAAAAGTTAACGAACCACGATGAAATAATGCAAGAAATATCTCCCAGATATTTCGAAATGAAATTCTTGACGGTTTCTTTATCTAGTAATCCGTAATGACGCAAGCTTTGATAACTTTATTAGTGAACGAAATGTCACTTACGTGCGTTAGTTGTTGCGGCACAAATTTACATTTCACTTGGCCACTCGAGAAAACTGTGTTGAGAAATGTTATGAGACTGGACGCTGACAAAAGTTTAATTAATACTTGAGAAAACAATAATTTATTTTAATCTGTCTAAGCTTAGAAAGACATAATGAAGTAAATTGTTCAAGTGGGCGTTTTGATAGAGGATTTGAAAGTGCGAATGAGTATAGGTTTAGAGATAAAAAATAAAAAAAATATTATTGAATATTTTTGGCCACAAATATTCATCGTTTCGAAAGTCCCTATAGTAAAATATACATATGGCAGACTGTTTCTGTGTAGAGTTTTATTCCAAAATTTTGCGGAATCGATAAAAAGACGGCATAACTAAATCAAAAAAATATTTTTTATAGCCTCAGTTGCTAGTTATAATTAAAGAGTTATCAATGAAACCCATAGTAATTATAATGAGCCTAAGCAACGCCGACACCGTTAATTTTACAACACACAATATAATATCTGCATACTCTTGATGCAAATAGCTTTATGGTCATAAAAGTGGATTTATATGATGTAGCCCTCGTCGGATGTTAATAATTGTGTAATTTTATCGAATACAGGTCCTTACCCGCGATTTGTCTCGTGAAATGCATATTGATCAATTATAATAATCTTAGAATTTTCTATTTACTCACTTTAAAACTTCTCGGCTATTGACCTATGTCCGAAGTCAAAGCGATTATGCTATCTAGACAGGTACGACTGGTAAGAGTATCAACAAAACTATTTTATATATAAAACTCCCGTGGGTTTGGGACATATTAAAATATAATGAAACGGGTCACTTACGTCTTTAAGGTCAAATATCGCTCGACATGTTGAACCGCCGTCGCGAGAGGTACTCATGATTAAGGACCGCGAATTGGTCTGAAACATGTCGAGAGATATTCGAATATAAAGACGTGAGTGACCCGTTTCATTATATTTCAACAAAACTATTAAAAGTATATTTACTTAAGTGCAAAAATCAAGTCCATAAGTTGTTAATCGTAATCACATATTTAATTACGTTGCATTAATATGAGAACTTTAGTACTGTCCAATTATTTTGCGAGTGTAATTTATGTACGTGTTAAAATTCCGGTGACGTTATAATTGTACGCACACCGATCATTTTGTCTATAATAGCTACTTTGACTCCATCGGAAACAGCATACCATATTATTGTAGATGTCTACGTCTAGACAATTTACGAGGTTGTAGGACAGACAGACGCGCTAAAAGAACGTTCTTCTAGTAGAACAGGAATGCAGCTGTCTATCGGGCCATCATTAGTGCGTTCCTAGCCCAGAATAGCCCTAATAAAAGCACTAGGGGCTAAACGGCGGTTTCGCGAATAGTTTTACTAAAAATACAGCTAATGGAGAACGAGTTTCTCAGGCAGATTCATTGCGCGATGAATTTGTTTTATGGAGTTAAAATGTTTTTTGTGCACTTGGGTTTAATGCCTGCAGATGCATTTTAAGACCTGGCTAATGGTTGGCAATTTCACTATCCTGGAGTAGTGAATACTGCAATTTTACAACTTGAGAGTAGAAATCTAATGTCTACTACATGACAATGAATCTTAGAACGTAATTTATTGTTATGTCAAAATATAAATTCAGCTCAACGCCGACAACGTTACCTAGCATCACAAATGTACTACATACATATACAGGTAGGAGGGAGAATTGCAAAAAAAAAATAGTTATAAAACTTTATCAAGAACTTAACAGAGGAATCATCCTTTGTGTTACGAAAGTTACCCATATAGTTTGTATGACCAACTTATATTGTCAATGCCTAATTAATATAAGTAATGTATGAGTGAATAAATTTTAGGCATTATAGTTAATGAGCGAATAATGTGACTGTGCCGAATACTTTATTTAGTCAGATTACTTGTTCCTGGGTCGGCCCGTGCACGCTTCGAGCCTAGGGGCCAATTCTCGGGTTATATCGAAATTGATCAAGAAGATCTGTATTCGAGATTCCATACAAGTGACTCTACCATTCCTTACAAACTCACGATAGATATGCATCTCGCTCGCACCGAGAATTGGCCTCCTGACTAGGCACAATGCCTAGAATGATCCTTGACACTATGATGGGAATTGTTTAAGGTTCATCCGTGGTAAATTATCGTAAAAATAAGCATTAACTATTTATATTTTAATACCAGAAAACGATACCTATATCTAAAGTACATAAAGAGTAACGTGGTTTTCCTCAAAACTCATATAAATCAAAATAAATTAGAGAAATGAATTTACCAAGTCACCCTCATTTTTTAATGAAAGCCATTTTACTATCGGAAAGTATATTTTGTTTAATATTTAATTTATTTGGAGGCGTCGGTTGACCCCTGAACAGCATTGCTGAAGCGCTGGCGCGTACCTCGCTCAGCGCATCAGCATTGCTGTTCAGCGCGGCAATGCGGCCAGCCTTCTGTTCTGGGCACCCTGCCATCGATTTCCGCGCTCGAACCCATTTTCTATTTGTAAATTAGATAGGTATTAGGTTTTTTAGGTAGTTTAACTTTTTCCTAGTTAAGGTTATTTTATGTTTTTATATTTTAAAATAATAACTTGGCTCTCTTCTTTTTTGTAAAAATGATCCCTCTTGTCAATCAACTTTTTTATGCTGATTTTCGCAAGTTTCCGCGCGAGCGACAAAAATAACATATCGAACTAATACTAGCGAGAGAGCAAGACAACATTTTGGCGACGGTAGAGCCTGAAAAGGAATGATTATGTCGGTTTATAAGGTTTTCTACGACATACCTTAGCCTAATCGACTATTTAAATACCCATTCTAGAAGTTGATGCGACAAAAGTTCTCAAGATTATCTGTAAAACATTATCCCTTAACTGGAACAGACTTGAAATGCAGATAATTTCCAACTGCCACCATAATTATTCTCTTCTAGATAGGAACTTGAAAATAAGTAAAGTATGTATGATATTTATGATACACACACACACACACACACTCACACACAAAATGAGTATGTATGATATGCGGAGACTTTTTTGATTACTTCCTTTAATTTCCCCTTAGATATCCAACTGAACTCTAACTTTGATGTCTTTGATTAGGACTCTCTGTACCCTACCGAATTTTCATTCTGTCAAATAACTCACCACGTTCGAACTTATATTTATTTATTTAATTGCATAGTAGCACAAGAACAGACAGCTTTACTGCAGATATAAGAGACAAACTTAATGCCCTACCAGTACATTTTTAATGAAATCCTTTCACTATTTTAATGGGAATAATTTCCTTCATTATTAAAATGCCTCTAAAGATGATAATATTTTTATATGTTCACAATTCTCAGCGTCGTAGGTAGACGTCTGTCCTCTTATTAACTAACCGACACGCCCGCACTACTCACCTCACACCCCACCCGTTTTTATATGGAAACTGTCAAATGTCATGTGTTTTTTTCCATATTGAAATGCGAAATGCTGGAATAACATCCCACCTTCCATCAAAAATGCTTCTACTTTGAACTCATTCACTCGGACGAGCAAAGGTATCGCTGTAGCTGGAGCTACTTGGTCGAGGTGGATTGGCGCAAACTCCTAATTAGAACAAAACCGAAGTAAGTTGCCCACTGTCATGTCGGTGACCAAGATTCATTTTGTGTTGCTGCGCTAGCGCAGTAAGGATCGGTTGTACCAAACCGTCTGTAATCGTAAGCGGTATTCGTTAAACTCTGATTGTGTGGAAAGTTTCTCAAGTTTCTTTGGAATGACAGCTCGGTGCCATATTTCAATTTAATCTGTCTGTAATCGTAAGTTGGTGCAACCCATCCTAATATTTCAATCTATCGCAAAATAAGTCTTCTATTGTAGACTATAATTTTGTAGTATTGTGATACTGAAATTGAAATATTCTTATGAAAAATATCATATTCTTTTGAAAAAATTATACCCGGCAAGTTTTTTACGCCGGTTTTTCTGGCAAAGTGTTATTTTTCCGAACCGGTGGTAGTTTATTGATATTAATAGGTGTATATAATAATAAGAAAGAAAGAAAATAGTTTAATAGTACATAGAACATATACAAACTGAATGCAAAATTTACAGGAAAGATTTTATACTAAATGGTCCTCACTCAACATGATGTCACGGAGCGTATCGTAAATACGATACGACACGTTTTCAGTGAGGCCAGTAAGATTGGACTAGATGGCACAAGTACACAACAAATCTAAATAATGGCATAATACAATAATAGGAACATAACAAGCATGAACGACGTTAATTTACCCTTCAACACAAGATTTATAATGTGCCTACATTGAAGAATAAGTAACTTTGAATTTGACTTTGAGAGGAGAAAATATTATATTTTTTGAGAAGCAGGTAAATAAGGGAGTAAGTATAAATAAGTTAATTTTCAGAATTCATTTAGTGTCAAACTATTGAGAGCATTCTGAAAGAGTCATGCGTATACGCAGCTACCGTGCACTTTCATCGGCGACTCCGAGTTCAAGTTTACACCACTTCCGATCTCTTCATCTAACAACACACAGAACGAAAGCAGTAACACAAACATACTGATTGCTTAGGCAATCTCGTAATCTCAATCTAAATATATTTCCAAATTTATAAAAAATACTTGTTGCTCTGTGAGCTGTAGACCACGCGACATTTTTTTTACAAAATTTAAAAATTTCCAAAAACTGACTCGACAAAAACAATATATACTCGTATAATCATCAACAACCTGCCCACATAATATCATGAGAACCGTTCGAGAAATACGACTTGTATAAGAAGGAGAACAGCGGGCAATCCGAAAATCCACCGGCCGGACATACAAAAGCATTTTCCCCGAGACTGAAACGGAGACCTTCGTTGCTCTTGATCAAAAATACTTGACATCATAAATAATAGTCCTTACGTACAAAAGGTCCCCTTTTTAACCGACTTCAACCGAAGGAAGAAGGTTCTCAGTTCGTCTGCATGTTTGCTTGTTTTTTTTTATGACTAACTTTTTGATAACCATTGACCACGTTGGCCGATTTTGATAATTCTTTTTTGTTTCCAAGCAGGTACCCCCAAGTCCATATAAATCCATATAAATTTGGTGAAGGTCTGATAATGGGATCAAGGAGGAATCGAGGGAACTCCTTGAATTTGATAGGCACGCATATGCCGATTTCGGTATTTTCTGTAGGTAACCAAGCATTGGCTCACGGAAACTTTAAAATTGTGGCATATCAAAGTACAAAAGTCTTTTTTTTTGGTATAAATACCAAAAAAAAGACTCCAATTTTGATTAATTTATTATTAATAGATTTAATTTAATTGATTTATTATTGACGAAAGCGATTATTGACAGGTAGAAAACTGAAATCATGACATCCCGTTCTATCGCATTAGCACGTGCATTTTATCTAATTAGGCGTTTTTCTGACTTGGCAGAATAGGATCGATTAGTGGTATTTTGTGCTTTGACGTGAGCCTATTGATGTCGCTAAGATTTCCTCACTTTACGAGATACTGTCATTATTACGTTTGCGCAGTAGTAATATAAAAAAAAAGAGAACTGAAGCGGCGCAGTACGGCATTCGTATCACCCCGATTGCGCCAGTCTGAAAGCACTCATTTAAATGTAGGGGCGCAGTTAAAAGCGGTACTGACTCGAATGACACTTCATACTGACAGCTGACAACATTCTCATATCGTAACGCCTCCGCACCGGCAAATCATGTTGTCACCTTTACATGCCACTGTCGTGACTGTTCGTCCGCGCGAGTTTAAGCGGAGGATTTCGTACCTATATAATAATTATACCGTACTGATCTCGATCGTCTACTGTTCTACACGTATATAAACATGTGGGTCGCAACACTACCAAATCACCATTAGTTATATTGACAGCTCGTTGTAATTTCCAATTTAGACGTCACAATGTTCAACACGCGTAATGATGTACCAAACAACTTGTTTAAGATTGTCATGAGCACAATGGAGGTACGTATTAGCTCCATTATAAGAAGATTACTTTCTTTTACGAGTTGTGAGTCTTTAGCATCGTGTTATCTCGGATTACAAAAGTTATCTAATTTGCGTGATTCGTCATAGGCGTCAGAACGTTGCGCTATTCTTGTTGTACGAGTAAACATAGACAAGGGAAGTACTAACAATTATAATCTATATTAATAATTTCGTGCAGGGGTACGGTAGACCCGAACGAGACCTGTCTCAAATTGAAGAACGTATAAAAATAACGATTTTTGAGTTGAACATATGTATCCGCAAAATTTGCATTTAAAAGTGTTAATTTGATGACAAAACGTCGGCCATATTGCCCACAGACTATATTGCTATATTCAATTTGTTGGTTGACAGTGTCGGCTACGTTCGAAAATCGTGAACTATTTTTGCGTCCGGTATGTTGGCCATGTTGCTGGGCTGCGTTCTGGGTGATGGGCCATCATCGCCCATTGTGTGGATTCGGCTAGCCGCGTCTGCAGCGTTTTGTTTTTCAAGCGTTCTATACACCTATCAGCCTAGCTAGCACGATAACTTATACCGTCACGTTATATGGGCGAAATGTATTAAAACGTCACATAAAACATAACGGTATAATCTATCGTGCTAGCTAGACTGATTGTCACAACAACCGCCTTCAAAGCGAATATATGGGGCCTGTTACATGAATATGAAAGTGAATATTAAAGCAGAATCCATACAAATTTGAAAACTGCGATAATATTGACACGGAAATTGTAAACTATGTTTGCGTCTGGTGTGTTTGCCAGGTTGCTGGGCTGCGTTCTGGGTGATGGGCCATCATCGCTCATTGTGTGGATTCGGCTAGCCGCGTCTGCAGCGTTTTGTTTTTGTAGTTTTCAAGCGTTCTATACACCTATCAGCCTAGCTAGCACGATAACTTATACCGTCACGTTATATGGGCGAAATGTATTAAAACGTCACATAAAACGTAACGGTATAATCTATCGTGCTAGCTAGGCTGATTGTCACAACAACCGCCTTCAAAGCGAATGTATGGGGCCTGTTACATGGTTATTATTACCACGTGATACATTCATATCACGATAAGTATCACGTGAATATTGAAGTAGAATCCATACAAATTTTAAAACTGCGTTAATATTGACACCCCAGTATTGTGATAATATTAATCGTGTAAAGGACACCACTTGAATGTTTGCCGAGTCTGTCCGCCATCTTAAAGCTGCGTCTCTATTTTGTTTGTGACAAACTACTAGGTGACTTATGGCTTTTACACGTCTAGCAAAATTCTATCCCTATCTCGCTCTATCTTATAACTTAGTGGTACTGGGGGACTACTCCGAAATTCGAAATCCGAACTTCGTATGGTGCCGTCCCTTTCATTCATATAGTCTATGACAGGAGAGTGAAAGGGACGGCACCATACGAAGTTAGAATTTTGAATTTCGGAGTAGACCCTCAGCTCATGCCGTTCGCCGCGCTCGGACGTTAGAGGCGCTACTGCGAACCGAAAACGAAGTATCTGCCTCTCTCGCACATGTATATTCGAACGACAGAGAGGAAGATAGTTCGTTTTTGGTTCGCGGTAGGCCCTCAGGCGTCAACTTTAAAACGAATAGGGTATTTTACTATAAGAGACATAAAATTCAAAATGTAATAAAAACCAGCTAAGTGCGTCGGAGTCGCACACTGAGGGTTCCGTACAACTAATAAACAAATGTGATTTATCAATATATTGATATTTTTGGTAAAATATACTTCATAATAAACATTATCACTTAATCTCAAGTTCATAGGTCGATGGGAACCTAAAAAATTATATGTGTGACAGACAACACACGGAATCTTCTTTGACTTTCTTCGACCGTCCGCCACGCTCGGACTAAGGTGCTACCAACCGAAAACTAAATATATATGCCTCTCTGTCGCACTTGCATATTCGAGCGCGGAGAGGGAAATACTTCGTTTTCATATCGTGGTAGGCCCTCTGGTCTGACGGCTCCTATTCCTGGATGGTGCGCGTATCGGAATGTGAAATACCTCTGGCAAAACGGAACAAGTTGTTAAATAGCTTCCATTAATTGGAGAAAATATTACCAACTGTTATTATTATCACGTGAAACACTGAATATTGAAGCAACATCCATACGGCCCTGTTACATGGTTATTATTATCACGCGATATACTCATATCACGATCCGTATCGCGTGCAATGAATATTGAAGAAAAATCCATACGATTTTGATAACCACGATAATATTGACACACCAGTATTGTGATAGTATTAAGCGTTTAACAGACCCCATACAATTTTAAAAATCGCGATAATATTGAGTGTAAAGGGGCCCCACTGAATAGAATTTGGCGGAGAATAGAGAGCTGCTATCGCGAAACGAAAACG
The DNA here is from genome assembly GCA_905163555.1 of Notocelia uddmanniana. Taxonomy (NCBI): domain Eukaryota; kingdom Metazoa; phylum Arthropoda; class Insecta; order Lepidoptera; family Tortricidae; genus Notocelia; species Notocelia uddmanniana. The sequence goes on along the minus strand of LR991059.1, from coordinate 11,141,759 downwards.
AACGAACATCGTGTATTTCCCTCTGTGTCGCTCGAATTTGCAAGTGCGACAGAGAGGGAGATACACGAACTTCATTTGTTTTTCGCGTTAGCAGCTCTGACTTCGCACCAAAAATACTGACTGGCACATCAATATTTAACAATGCACATCTGAATTGAATTTTAATGAACGATTAGTATTTTAGCTATACAAATCAGTACTGATTACGGTGTCAAATTTTTTATGTGCCTTTAAATACTACCATTATAAAAATGCTTAGGATTAACTTGCAAAGATACTAGCCTTTGCCCGTGACGTCGTTTGCGTAATCTTTTACTCCCAATTCCATATAATTCCAGTCCATACTTTTATTCCCAATCCAGACTACAGACTATATTTCTATACGATTCGAAGTTTCATCATAATCCGTTGTTGTAATGTTTTTATTTTATACATTTTTGTACCTATTTCTTTCGTCATTTGCATAACTGTCACGAATAAATGTTTTGTTTATTTCTTTCTTATTTATTTCACCCGAGCGAAGCCGGGCTTTCATCTAGTCTATATTAATAATTTCGTGCAGGGGTACGGTAGACCCGAACGAGACCTGTCTCAAATTGAAAAACGTATAAGAATAACGGTTTCGAGTTGAACATATGTATCCGCAAAATTCGGATTGTCGCGTATTTTGCATTTAAAAGTGTTAATTTTATGACAAAAGGTCGGCCATATTAAATTCGTTGGTTGGCAGCATCGGGTTGGGTACGTTCGGAAATTGTAAACTATGTTTGCGTCCGGTGTGTTTGCCAGGTTGCTGGGCTGCGTTCTGGGTGATGGGCCATCATCGCTCATTGTGTGGATTCGGCTAGCCGCGTCTGCAGCGTTTTGTTTTTGTAGTTTTCAAGCGTTCTATACACCTATCAGCCTAGCTAGCACGATAACGTATACCGTCACGTTATATGGGCGAAATGTATTAAAACGTCACATAAAACGTAACGGTATAATCTATCGTGCTAGCTAGGCTGATTGTCACAACAACCGCCTTCAAAGCGAATGTATGGGGCCTGTTACATGGTTATTATTACCACGTGATACATTCATATCACGATAAGTATCACGTGAATATTGAAGTAGAATCCATACAAATTTTAAAACTGCGTTAATATTGACACCCCAGTATTGTGATAATATTAATCGTGTAAAGGACACCACTTGAATGTTTGCTGAGTCTGTCCGCCATCTTAAAGCTGCGTCTCTATTTTGTTGTGACAAACTACTAGGTGACTTATGGCTTTTCAACGTCTAGCAAAATTCTATCCCTATCTCGCTCTATGTCTATATCTAACTTAGTGGTACTGGGGGTCTACTCCGAAATTCGAAATCCGAACTTCGTATGGTGCCGTCCCTTTCACTCATATAGTCTATGACAGGAGAGTCCTCACGCCGTTCGCCGCGCTCGGACGTTAGAGGCACTACCGCGAAACGAAAACGAAGTATCTGCCTCTCTCTCGCACATGTATATTAGAACGACAGAGAGGAAGATAGTTCGTTTTTGATTCGCGGTAGGCCCTCAGGCGTCAACTTTAAAACGAACAGGGTATTTTACAGAAATAAAATTCAAAAAGTAATAAAAACCAGCCAAGTGCGTCGGAGTCGCACACTGAGGGTTCCGTACAACTAAAAAACAAATGTGATTTATCAAGATATTGATATTTTTGGTAAACTATACTTCATAATAAACATTATCACCTAATTTCAAGTTCATAGGTAGATGGGAAGTTAAAAAATTATATGTGTGACAGACAACACACCGAATTTTCTTTGACTTTCTTCGACCGTCCGCCGCGCTCGGACTAAGGTGTATTTTTTTATTAATATTTATGCCTCTCTGTCGCACTTGCATATTCAAGCGCGGAGAGGGAAATACTTCGTTTTCAGATCGCGGTAGGCCCTCTGGTCTGACAGCTCCTAATCCTGGATGGTGCGCGTATCGGAATGTGAAATACCTTTGGCAAAACGGAACAAGTTGTTAAATAGCTTCCATTAATTGGAGAAAATATTACCAACTGTTATTATTATCCCGCGAAACACTGAATATTGAAGCAACATCCATAGGGGCCTGTTACATGGTTATTATTATCACGCGATATACTCATATCACGATCTGTATCACGCGCAATGAATATTGAAGAAAAATCCATACGATTTTGAAAACCACGATAATATTGACACACCACTATTGTAATAATATTAAGCGTGTAACAGACCCCATACAATTTTAAAAATCGCGATAATATTGACACATAATATTGAGTGTAAAGGGCCCCACTTAATAGTATTTGGCGGAGAATAGAGAGCTGAGGACCTACCGAAACGGAACTTCGAAAATCGAACTTCGTATCGTACCGTCCCTTTCTGTCATATAGTGTATAACACGAGAGTGAAAGGGACGGCACGACACGAAGTTTGATTTTCGAAGTTCGCGGTAGGCCCTCTGCTACCGCGAAACGAAAACGAACGAACATCGTGTATTTCCCTCTGTGAATCCTCTCCGATTTTGCAAGTTCGACAGAGAGGGAGATACACGAACTTCATTTGTTAATTGTTTTCGTTCGCGTTAGCAGCTCTGACTTCGCACCAAAAATACTGACTGGCACATCAATATTTAACAATTGCACATCTGAACTGAATTTTAATGGACGTTTAGTATTTTAGCTATACAAATCAGTACTGATTACGGTGTCAAACTTTTTATGTGCCTTTAAATACTACCCTTACAAAAATGCTTAGGATTAACTTGCAAAGATACTAGCCTTTGCCCGCGACGTCGTCAGCGTAATCTTTTACTCCCTATTCCATATGTTAATCCAGATTTCTATACGAAGTTTCATCATAATCTGTTGTTGTAATGTTTTTATTTTATACATTTTTGTACACTATTTCTTTCGTCGTTTGCATAACTGTCACAAATAAATGTTTACTTTATTTCTTTCTTATTTATTTCATCCGAGCGAAGCCGGGATTTCATCTAGTAGTTTTAAATAATCAAACATATTATACTGAGACTTCTACTGAGTTATTCGTCCATTTGTCGCGCACATACTTACTTAATGAAAATTTAAGACTTATATGTTTTTCTCATGGATGCAACTAGACCAAATTAATATGGGACTACACGGGAAGCACTAGCTTTCAAATAAAAAAAGAATCATCAAAATCGGTTCACTTAGTCGAAAGTTTTGAGGTAACAAACATTTAAAAAATACAGTCGAATTCAGAACCTCCTCCTTTTTTGAATTTCGTTAAAAATATACAGTATTAAAACACAAATTAGGTTTAGTTTGATGTTTATGTCGTGAGCGCTCGTGGCCCAGGGGCCTCCGCGTACCGCCTGTATGCAAGCAGTAAAGCAACGCCGGCTGTGGTACACTCTTGGAGTCTAATTCAGAACAATCTATGGTACCAAACTATGTATATACTTCCTGCCGATCAATGCAATGTATTAAACTAAACTCAAGAACTCGCAAAAAAATTAAACTTTTTTTTAAATATTTCAAGTTAGAGATTCTTTATTTACTCAAAAGAACAATACTGTTCACTTAAATGAGCTTACATAGACATCCTTAAAATTAACATATTTAACACGATCGCAACAGGTTTATTTTATATTAGTATGTATATATTTCTTCAGATTGGTTTTATATAAATTGAGGGATTCACAGTCTTTTACATTATTTGGTAGGTCGTTATACATCTGTGCTCCAGCATACGTTACGCTACTCTTGCCATAACCCGTTCTTATCTGTCGTAATTGTAGCTTATTTGTATTTCTTAAAAAGTGCTTAAATGTTCGTTGTTTGAAAGAAATATCTGAATGTATTTTATTTGTTAGGATTTTTCTTCCGAAAAGGCATGTTGAATAGGTATATAGTTGTTTTAAATTAAATAGTTGTACCTTCTTATATAACAGTTGAGTGTTAAATCGGTAATTGTACTTAAATATCGCTTTAATGCATTTATTTTGGGATCTTTGTAGTTTCTGTAGGTTAGTTTTGGCTGCACATCCCCATATCTCAACTAAATAGTCCAAGTGTGGTTTTACTAGCGAGTTATACACGGTTAAGCGGGCTTTGTGAGGGATGCATGTTGTAATTTTACGTCGTACTCCGGTCAATGAGGCCAATTTAGAACGCACATATTGAATATGTTCCTTCCAAGTTAATTTGTCGTCTAAATGTAGTCCTAGGTACTTTTCATGATGGGAGAGATTTAAAGGTTGGCCATTTATTGTTAGGTTGATGTATGAGGGGATTTCTTTGTTTTTTGCTTTAAATATCATATATGCCGTCTTCGTGGTATTGATAGTAAGGAGATTACATTGACACCAGAAGTTAAATAGATTAAGGTCATTTTGTGCTTGTATGATAAGTTCCTGTAAATTAGGACCGAAATAGAAGATACAGGTGTCATCCGCGTACAAAGTTATATGTCCTTTTAGTCCAATGTTGGTAATATTGTTTACATATATTGAAAAAAGTAGCGGCCCCAAAATAATTTGGTTACATCAGAAAAAAAAATATTGTTTAGTATCTCAAATCTTAGAATGCACACTAAAAACACAAAACCGCTACAAATTAGGAATAATAACAAATATATAACCTCCAAGGAATTAAATGTATTTCCAGGAGCCAAATAAGGCGTAAGCACGTTTAAGAACTTTAATTTAACGTATAATTTAGAAGATCTTACAATAATTCCACACTTTGGAATCTACTGACAAAGGAGCCGGGCCATATCAGCACCCGAAAAGTCACAAGTACGAGTAACGCAAGTTTTTTTCCCTGGTTACGTACGCTCGGTAGTATTACGGCAAGCCTGCATTCTACACGTTGCCTTGTAAGGCACGTCTGCCGGCCTCAGCACTTGTCACGGTGCAAAGGCGCTGCCTCACTATGCGCAATCAATATTTCCTACATTACAATTATTGTATTATACCAGATGTTTGGACTAACTTGTTACAGTATGGTTGCGGCTTTAGCAACATCCGCCTCTTTAACCTATTTAGTAGCAATTTTCTTTAACTGTCCGGTGATGAACTATGTTTTGCTAGGTAACTGTTTGATATACGTATATCCTCAAGTCAATAAAGGGTCGGCGACAGTGTCTGGCTTATTACCATCAGGCGGGGCCGTAAGCTTGTTTGACACCGTCGTCGTTCTATAAAAAAACGTGGGTACACGGATGATCTTTGTCTAAGAACGAAGTTACAGCAGTTTTTAATACGTGTTTATTGTACACGTGTCTATTGGATGTTGTTATGAAACGGACGTGTTAGCTGCCTAGTTCTGGTTGCCAAAATCAACAAAACAATAGTGAATTACGATGTTATTAAGTTTCCAGATCAAAAACTAACAAACATCGTTATAAAAACATGCCCTATTCGGAGCAACTCGTCGAATTCGGGAATACAGTTTTGTATATTTATCAAATTAACTGTTAAAGAGGCTAAACTTGTTTTTGAAGCAGCGGATCAATAAATCTCTAATACAATGGAGAATTCATGATTTATCGTGAATTTTATTATAATTTAAAATGAGGCTCATTGTACCTGCACTACGGAATCTGTGTCCTTATGGCCTGGCTATTAAAAGAGCTTAAGTGACTTTTAGCCTCAAACGTTCATAAGTCATTATTGTTTAGGGTGTCTCATGAATCAAATGTAACAGTGTCACCGAAGCACGAGGTAGGTGGGTCAGAGGCACTGTATTAGGGCACCGATCTAGGCGGTAGATTAGAGATAGCTGAAGGGTTCGGTTGTGACACGATGCCTATTAAGCGCCGTCTTCGCCTTTGATGTTGCATCGAACGCAGTATATCTACAAAAGTAAGATATTCGGAGCACACGCCATAACTGAAGCAAGATTAATGCAAGTCTACAGAAGAAAACTATATGTGGTGTGGTGTGTTACACTTTTTATATTTAATTATACTTTTTTTATCTGCCTATATTAGAAACTGGCTGACGTTGTCTTTTGCATTACCGTCATTATCAACCTAAACATACGTCCCATTACTCGGAGCGCTCGTGGCCCAGAGGCGCTCGCGTACCGCGTGCGGTATGCGAGGTTAAGCAATGTCGGGCGAGGTCAGTCCTTGGATGGGTGACCGCTTTGAGTGGTTACGAACTGAGCGCTCCCGTGCTTTGGAAGGCACGTTAAGCCGTTGATCCCGGTTGCTGTCTATGATAGCAGTCGTTAAGCTAACGGTCAAGTTGCCTACTCACTTGACAAGCCTAATCCCAATAAGGTCTGGTTTCCCCCTCGGGTTGGAAGGTCAGATTGCAGTCGATTCCGTAAAAACTAGTGCCTACGCCAATTCTTGGAATTAGGTAGCGGACCCCGGGCATCCTTCAGGATGCAACTGTACTGGGAATAACGCTAGGAGGATGATGACATACGTCCCATTGCTACTCACTCTCGGATTTTACTGCAGTAAATTTTAGGCTACCGTGTCTTCAAAATATGTATCTTTAGTTCTAGATCTACTCAATACTTGGGTAATTACGCAACGTTTTCGAGCGTGCGTAAGATAGTCCTAAATGTTATTTTCTATTGTAAAATTACAGTTAGCTTTGCCTCTCGTACTATAAGCATCAAGGCTGATCATTCGTGAACCTTATTGCAACTGAGATAAGGTCTAACAATGGCCAGTTAACAGTGATGCTGATAGTACGATCGAAAAATTACGCGATGGTTACCCTACAAGTGCACTTATAAACTCCACAGGTCCACACATTAGGGAACTACGTGTAGCTAGAACAAGCCACATATAAATTACCGTAAAATGGGGTGAGTAGGGTCAAAACTGAAATTCAAACCTCGATAACATTTTATTTTTGCATATGAAAACTGAATGGAGTATAATAAGTGTACCGGACGTTTGTATTTTAGTTTTTATTTTACTTTGGTTACTTCCATTTCATAACTTTGACGGTAAAGAGGAAAACCCACCTCACCCCGTTGTGCCTCGTATTTGGGGTTAGAGGGGTTTTCATACAAAGGTGATTTTGGAAGATTGTTGGACAATTTTTTTTATTATGCATATTACTATAGCTCCATTTTAAATAGTAATACATTATTTTTGTAGCTGTAGCCTTAAAATCCCTTCTCACCCCCCTCTCAAACCTTCTCTCCCCATTCTTAACCCACCTCTCCCCGCGAAACCTACTCACTCCGCTTTTTACGCTTATGATTCGTAAGTTATCGTAAACTTCATAAAAATAAGTAGTTTTGTAACAATTTTATGCATAATCTATTACAATAATTTGAATGAGAAGGAAAACAACATATCATAATTAGTAGCACCTAAACAGTAACATGGTTTTTCTCAATACTCTTAATGGTAAAAATAAATTATAGAAATTAGTTGCCCAAGTCACCCTAATTTTCCAAATAAATTTACTACTGGCTAGTTTTGTCTTCTTTTCCATAAACGTAAAGGTAAGGATGTAAGGAGTGCTTATTTTACCTCGTTTGTCGTGTTAATATTACTTAGAATGTGGACCGATTTAATAATACTTTCTAACTAACGGAAACACTATAAAAGTAAGTAACGAAAAATCTGGTCATTTCCGGCAAAGTGGCAATCAAAACACTGCATGTGAAAGATACTGAGTGATCGCATAAGTATTACGCTGGATCAATTTTGGTCACTATAAACTACTAAGACACTAAAAACACTAATTCTGGAAACTTACTTTTATGTTTAACTATGCCTCGATTCTCGGCTCGCTCCTAGTATAGCCCCCGTCAACCGAACGTCGAACTAACGAACGCTGTGAGCCGGATCCTTTGCGATGACCAATTAAGTAACGTATCGTTTATACTTAACGTTGGCTGACAGATGATTACAGGTGGTCAATAGGAAAGAATACTCAAATGTCAGATTACGCAACAATACCTAATAAGATGGGTGTTATGTGTTTTAATTTGAAAGGTGTATTATGGCAACTGAAAGCTTAACTGGGCTTGTGTGCCGTCATCGTCAAAAGTAGATACACGCTTAGGGCACCGGATTTCCTTTTAAAAACCTACGGCTTAAATTAAAAACATTTACGACAACGTTATGTGTTTGACGACGACTATAGTTTTTTTTTCTCATTAGCTGCCAGATGCAACTTCTAAAATGCTACCTAATAAGAATAACTAAGTTTTATGAATTCCGTAAGGTGGACATAAGAGTACTCATACGAAAAACCTCTTTGATTAAATAAAAAACCCTCCCCTACTCCTCAAACTTTCAAAATAATTGTACATTTGGTAAATAAAAATACCTATAACAATAATTTGAAATGATTATTTTTATAGGTATTTTATACACGGGTCTAGCGGACTCAACCACAAAATAAAGGTTAAAAATATTGCGTTACACGCTTAAGGTATAAACTCTCAAAACTAAGCAGTTTATGTAATGATATACTAATATTATAAAGAGGAAAGATTTGACTGTTTATTTGTTTGCATTGAATAGGCCCCGAAACTACTGAACCGATTTGAAAAATTCTTTCACTGTTGGAAAGCTACACTATCCCCGAGTGACATAGGCTATAATATATTTCCAAAAAAATTAGGGATCCTTACTAAAATTCCAATAAATAATATAGGTGTAAAAAAATTAGGGATCCTTACTAAAATTCCAATAAATAATATAGGTGTAAAAAAAATGTTTGCATTGAATTGAATAGGCTCCGAAACTACTGAACTGATTTGAAAAATTCTTTCACTGTTGGAAAGCTAACACTATCCCGGGTGACATAGGTTATATTATATTTCCAAAAAATAAGGATCCTTACTAAAATGTGTGTGTACTATAATTTTAAATTTTGAAATTTTTGTTTAAACCCTTGCAAAGCCGAGGCGTGCCGCTAGTGATTAAATAAAAAAGGTTCATTTATATGCCGAAATTACTGAATTTTTAGTTGATATTGTCTATTTATTTTTTGAATGATGTACGAACGCCAACAGAGTTGCCCGTCATTCATGACCCTTATTACAATGCGTATAAAGTACACGAATGGTCAGTTATCTGTGTCGCCAACATGATAGCAGTTTTGTAGCAATTGCTTTCTTAATAATTCTAGTCGATGCACACTCAATACGTATTTGTGATACCTACTCGTACAGTAGCGTACCTTTAACTTTGACTAAAATAAATAATACATTGGTCCACGCTCGCTTTGTTATATTGGCCCCCAAAACAAATTCCTAACATTTAATACAATTTACATAACAAAACTTAAATATGGTAAGTTAGTTAATCGATAAAATATGTTTTGTTTTGTATAAAAACCGGATCAAAAGTCACGATGCATGAAGCACGTGGCCGAAACGTTTTTAACTGTTTTGTAAACTTCTCGGTGCTTTAATGCGTTAGTTGACGCAACCTTGGATAATAATGCACCGGTAGTTTGTCCGAACGCTAAATGTGTGTAAAAGCAAGCTTATCCAGATGTTTATTAAAAAAAAACATACGTTTATTACTTACGGTGTCTGTTATTTGGGGATCACCTGCTTGGGCGTTTAATTTTCCATATAGTTTGTATTTTCGTAACTCAGTCTTTATAGACTGAAATAATTAGGTAAGACCGATAAATATTTCACGTCTAGTGATTCAGTGGTGTGCAAGATAGCACACTTAAAAGACGTAAGTGAGCCAAGAAGATTGATTTAATAACTATACCTTCATTAATAAGGCCGGCCCGGGTTTTATTAAGATCCTTTAGACCAAATGTCCGGTCATTTTTGATCAATATATGTGTATTCATATATCAGTCACGCAGACGAAACACTAGAATACAATTCTGAAAAAAAATAGTGCAGCGTAGAGGACTAAATGAAAGGGAGCTAAGTGGGTATGCAATTTTTTTCTTGCTATAGTGGCCAAATGCGTACATGCGAGTAATAGCCGACTTTCATGTCTTTTTTGATAAATCTAATAGTTCACGAGAAACTGCTTTACAATATCCATATTGTAAAGCAGTTTCTTGTTGATGGCCTTAGTCATAGTTATTAGCAAAATAAAACTGCATCTTTTGCAGAAAACAATCCGCTTTACCCAGTGTTACTAAAGAACCAAAATAAACGATTTCATTGTAGGATTATCCACTGGAATTCAAGATTGCGGGCCTTTTCTAAAGTGGCGTCTGTATTTCTTTAAATTTATAGACTCACAAAAGACTGCCCCCCATGCCAAACTTGAAGGTAACTCCCGTGATAATTATATGGAGATTCACACCTACTACCTACGCATCTCTACCAAAACTCCAATTCTGAGAAGTAAATACTACACTTTGTTATCACATATCGCAACAAACGGTAGCGAGTAACGGACTCTATGGGAATTGTTTATGTTTCGTGGACTACTATTTTTAGGGCACATAACTCATTGTTAAGCCGCAGCGATTACACCTTTACGATAGGTTAACCAAGAAAATTATGAGTACCGTTTGGCCAGTGTCCCCAAACTTAACTAATTCTAACACTGGCACACGAATTTTTTTATAGAAATTTAAGGGTTATAAAATAAAGGTTAATTTAAGTTTTGGGAAGTTTAGTGGCTTAAGCTTGCAATCCTTATGTGATTGTTCCATTTATTTAGTTTTAAGTTTTATGAAATAAGATAGAACCAGGCAAGGAAGGATAGAACAAAGCGAGATGTGGAGAGTCACTAAAGACATCACGCCGCGGATCCTAGTCTTCATAAATCGATGCCTGCGACAGATACTTGGAATTTTCTGGACCGAAAAAAAAATCCAATGAAGAACTGTGGAACATCTTTCTGTCGCGAGACGCCGGTCGGCCGCCAGATCAAATTCCGGAAATGGACTTGGATTGGGCACACCCTAAGAAGAGCTCCCGACCACATCTCTAGAAAAGCTCTGGAATGGATTCCACAAGGGAAGAGGAAACGTGGCCGACCTAAACACACTTGGAGGCGTTCAGTGGCAGCGGAATTGAGGACTACCGGGCTAACCTGGTCCGAGGCGAAGCGAGCAGCCCAAGATAGGACGCAATGATGGAGTACTGTGGACGCCCTCTGCCCCACCTAGGGGTAACAGGACCTTAAGTCAAGTCAGGCAAGGTTGGGGCGCGAGACAGGTAACCTCCTCGAGTGTCCGGGCTCTACCAATACCTGTTGATCCGGTTGATCCGCAGGTAAGGGTAGAGTCTTGGCCGGTGCGTCCTGGAGGCACGGCAAGTGATCATTTAGTGGACCCTAAGTGATCACTTGTCGGGCTACCAATAACCTGTCAGGGGGGGAGGAGGGTATCGGACCAAGGACTTCTCCACGGAGAAATCCCCAGGTCCGACGAAGGTGGGCCGCTTCGGCGGCGTAGTGCGGTTCGAGGCACCGACCGTTTGCCTCGTCAAATATAACGGCCCCGTAATCCCGACTAGGCAGAGGGCCGATGATGTCCGGACCGGGGACTGTGAAGACCCCGCTTGCGGTAGGCTTGCAGTCGCGAGGAAGAAAACCTCTATAAAAAATTACACGGCCCACTGGGGGGCCGGCGGCTTCGGCTGCGGAGGTCTGCGGGGTAGGGGCGTTTGTCCCCCCGCTGGGCGCCGGGGTAGGGGCGTTTGTCCTCCCGGTGCCGTGGCGCGGGTGGGACCAGATCACCGTGTGTCGGTGCTGGTCCCTAACCTTCCCGGGGTGTAGGGAGGTCGGTGCGGGAAGGCACACTGGTCATGCTACAGTGTGCCTTTTTGGTGAGGGTTCGCCTTAGGGCGATGGTGCCGGTGATGTCGTGGTGAAATGTTCGCGATCCCATGGCATCACCACTCGGGCACGGTGGAGGCAGCATCCCAGAGTTTTAGTGGGTAGGCTGGTCCTCGTTTGGACCGGAGAGTCCCACATAACTAATGCGTAATATCTGGCTTGTCCCCGCAGGCCTCATATTACGTATTGGTATGCGTAACGCATTTCTCTGGGTCAAAAAAAAAAAAAAAAAGTCAGGCAAGGTTGCCTCGAAAAAAAGATAAGTATTATGTCTTACTTTTAATTAAAAGATTTGCAATTGACCTACCTCCATCGCTAAATGCTTACATAAGTAGGGTTCTTATTATGGCAGTAATAGGGTACGGATTTTAGCTCTCAATATTTATATGTAGGTCTAAACACGGTTATGGTTTTACATATGATCATTATCAAAATATAGGAATTCGTTCATAAGTAGGTACGTAGACTAGGTATAACTCCTCAAACTCTCGCAATTTGTACAGTCGAGGAATTAGAATCTTTGTGACTTTTGGACTCTATTGTATTGGACTTGAGTAGAACTCTTTTGAGAGAGAGATAGAGGTAGTCTATTACAAAAGTGACAAACATTGATATTCCCCGACCATACATTCATCATTTTTCATTTGAAATCATTATTATTCATATGTATTATATATACAAAATAAAGGTAAAAATATCGTATTAAACCCTTAAGGTATAATCTTTTACAACTAAGCAGTTTATATAATGTAAGAAATGATATATTGTGATACTAACGGAGAATCCTAAAATATGTATCAATCCTTCGTTTACTTTACTATGGTGGTCTAAAGGTGAACACCTACCGAAGATATCAAGCTTGACAGATAGATATTTAACACCTTGCGAGACGTCACATACATAATAATATATGGGCACTTTAAGAAATAAGTGAACCCAATTAGCTTGAGTTGTTAAAAGAAGTTAATCAATGTCAGTTTTGTGATGATAATTACACATTCAGTTTCTATGTCATCTTATTTATACATACTATAGGTAGTTTATTTTATCAATTATATGCCTTTACACAAGCATAAACGTAAAAAATCGTATATTTTTTTCTTAATATTCCATACTTGGTTATCGCCACAAACCTACCATTGATTAACTTTTTAACAACTCGCGCTAATCGGGTACACTTATTTTATATATATGCTATATTAAAATGCAGCTTCGCACAACTCCGGTGAATATCCACCCTAACACGCACCGCTACGCGCTCCGCTCATCCACTATGCACGCTCGTCCCCCATACGCGTGTGTTTGAGATTCAAGTCCGGGTTCCAGGAACCGCAGTCACCTGCTGCGACAGCAACAAGATAAATAAGACATAGGATTAATTACTTCCTACTACCAGACCCTACTAAATCATTGCACATATTAAACTGTCGTCATTTAATTACCTTCGTAGGTGTATTTTTAAACTCCAGAGTTTATTACAAAGCTGTCCATTTGTATCGCAATGGATATTTATCGGACTAGTCTGACTAGGTCCACAGTGACTCATAGATTCTTTTACGTAGTTCGGTGTAAGCGGTGAGCGGTGGCGATGGGAACGGTACTGTGCTGTTACTGTTACGTAATTGATTGGGGCAAAAAGAAGCTGTTTGCCGCTAGCATATCTTCCACTGAATTACACACTTCTTTCGACTAGACCACCGGTCTGGTGGACAGGTGACTGATTGAGTAGACTATTACAGTCGTAACCCTAATTTTAAAATGGTAGAGTTTAAGAGCAACTATGAATAAGAACGTGGAACATCCGTGAATAGGTACGTAGGTATATTTATAGTTCTAATGTAGGTTTCCTTTCACTTCTATAACATAACAGGCCACAACATATAAGTTCCTACTGACCACTTCCGCAGTAGTCGGTGCGGTATCGGTAAGCCGTCAGTCAAGTCAGTACATTTCTTTTACTGTGCGCCTACATTTAGGTACTAATTTTCCGATATTAATATATCTACTGCACAAAATAAATGCAGGCAGGTAAACAATCAAGTAACGAAAGATGAGCAGCATCAGCAAGATCTCGGTATAAAGTATAAAATACAGCATACAGTCAGGAAGAACTCAAAATTACTCTGAAACCATAAACGGAGCTAGTTAACAAATAAGCGTGCTTTTAATTACTAAATCCAAATGAGTTATTCAAGAACAGCTATTTAAATTCCAATTACTCGCGTTGGATTAAATACAGTAGTAATTTGTAATTAAGGCTTTACCAATCAGTGCGAATTGGTTTATAGTTGTGCCCGCGTCTAGCTCCGGGCACTCGTTAATATGCTAGCTACTGAACTACACTAGTGTAGCTACATTGCTTTAATGAAACTAGAGTTTCGATTGGGAATTTTATCGTAAAGAGACTTTGTCGTGGAAAAAATTATAAATAAATTAGGATGAATCAAAATCATCAAGAAATTTCTTTAGATTTGTTGTGTACTTACTCTCTGGATTTGAATAAATAATAATACATGAAATAAATGAACTTTGAAGCAAGCAAGCAAGGCAAGTAGGCCGCAATGGCACTTTTATATCTACGTCAAAATCTACTAGAGTTTTTGAAAAAGAAGACGTGAAGAGAAAGACTGCCGTGAAGAAACACCGAAACACACTCGACATCAGTCAGTCATTTTCTCCTAAAAATATGCTTATTACAATGATAATACTTAAGCTACTTATAATTAGTAAATCTGAGTATGAATACAAAAAAGATGAAAACTATTTACAATGCGTAGAGGTAGTTCAACAAGACGATTTGTCAAAAAATAAAAGAGAGAGAGTGTGTGGAAATAAGAGATACAATCATGGAAATTATGTTCTTCCACTGTAGACTATAAATTAAATCGTTTGATATGCTTTCTAGCAAGAACTGTGCATGTGTGTGTGTGTCCTAGTCGTGATACAATGAAAATATGCATATGTGAATCTTAATGCTATTTAGGTCTCTGGTTTGGGTCATGCATTTCTGTCAGTTAAATGTTCTCAACCCTGTAATAAGTGAAAGTGAAAGGTTAGTATATAAACGCTATTATCATATTCGTGTGGTATCAAAATCTTAACGATTACTAATTTAACGTCATCCTCGATACATAAAGAATTATAGATATTGTCAATAGGCTACCTAACCGAATACCAAACATAATTTAATTTACTAACTAGCAAAGCAACGCGCTCAATTCGCACGAATTACAGCGGTCAGAAATAAAATACACAAAATTCATTCACCAGAATCATCCTCGAAAATAAAACTACACGATGAAAAGTAAACAGTAAACACGATGATCCGTTACATAAAGTGTAATAAACTCGATCAATATTAAAGAACAGAACACCAGCCTTCAACGCTCACGTATCTTTTTCTCAGAACAAATTTGCTCTCGAGCAGTTGCGAACTTGCTGCTTGTTTTATGCACCGTAATGGTTTCTTAATGATGAGATTCTTGGGAGAGAAAAAAAAACTATTTAGTTTGTTTGGTGATTCTTTATCAGCGGGATCATCCCGTTATTGCCTGCAGACGAAATATACTCCCATATTTCGTAAGCAGTCATAAAATTGGCTAACTTCGAAAAAAGACACAAAATATCATTTGCTAATATATATTTTTTCTCTTATCTACCTCTACATTTCTTATGACAGTATTTCAATCATCATTTCACTTAAAACCAATAGATGTTAGCACAATAATGAGCTACACAGCCTCGTCCCGAAAAAAAATTTACGGTCTATTTCCACGCCCTGGAAGACGTTCCTTTACGAAATATAGGTACATATGTCCGAAAATCGTGTAATCATTTGGCAGCGCACTCAAATTTATGTTTTTAATGGAGCGCTCCGTGCAAATTCGCATCACTCACCGCTGTTGTTATGTTTTAGCATATACCTATAAATCACTCTTTGAAGATGGAACGCAGTCAAACGCAAGGCTAATACTGAAAGTGGGTTTACTATTTGTTTGTAAACTACTGTCTAATTTTATGATAGGTACTTATTGATGCTTCTGATACACGAGTCTTGCTGTTAAACCTGTTATTTCTGCAATAATTTGCGTTTTAATTACTATTCGTACTGTCAAAAAACATGCTTAGTGTTGCTAGTTTACAACACTTTTCTGTACTTTCGACTTTTTCTTACAAATTTGAACATTTATTTTGTTCAAACGAAATATGAATCACAGACGACATACTATCGCTGTTGTAATCTACATGTACATATGTATGTATACTTATATATATATACTGTACACACTACATGACTACATGTACATAAATCAAATATCTAACATATATATATATGTTAGATATATGATTTTTCGGATGTTTTGTTGCTCCGAATAGCAGAATAACTATTAAAATATCCATAAAATTACGAAAATAAAAAATCTCATACATTTTGTACGGAACGGGTCGGGGGCGGAGCAAAGTTCGCCGGGAGAGCTAGTATAGTTAAAAATGCTTGTAAATAATAAATTTCCGTTTACAAAATAAACTTATAATGTAAGGTATTTCCACTCGGAATTAGAAGGTCATCGTCATCGGGTTAGAAGGTCAGATGGCAGTCGCCGATGGCCGTAAAAACGAGTGCCTACGTCAATTCTTGGGATTAGGTAGGGGACCCCAGGCATCCTTCATGATGCAACTATACTGGGAATAACGCTAGGAGGATGATGATGTCGTTTGTCACATAGTAAGACGTATTGTAATCATTTTTACGTTTATATTTTATGGTTACGCTTCGCAAAATGAAATGTCTGCCGTAGAAGATACTATTCATAATAATTCGATTACCTCGCATTGTTGGAAAAAAGCACTATGTTACGTAAGAATAATAACGATTCCTATTGAATATTGAATCAGCTATTTGCCTTATGAGGGCATCACTACCATTCCGTGTATTGCATTATGATAATGTGCCATTTTGAATGAGCGCATCGCGGTCGTGCTGGTCGAAGCACGCGTCCTCACTGGCGCCTGCGTAAGCGCTACCTAAATTCAACCTTATTGCGAACATACATAAACGAGTTTCCTTTGTAGGGAAGTAAGGGAATAATTCTAGCCAATTCTAATTCCCTATGAGCTAACTTAAACAATAGAGTTCAAGTTCCATGTCTTAATAGGCAAATATTTAACTTGTTCCTCGCACGTATCGGCATAAAATCTCTCTCATCTCCTCATTACTAGATGCAGGAATGTCGTTTATTATTTATTATTACTTGCTTAACTATGACGCGGCTGGCATATTTGACACAATAAAATAAACAGTATTAAGGTATATGTCCGAATGTTCTACACCTTAATAGTTAATAAATAGTTAAACCTTGTTGTTCATTTCTATGATTTCTGACATGAGATGGAAAGTTGGGTCAGTGTCGGTCACTAGAACGTTTACCTTATTACGGAGATATTTATCAAAAATATTTGTTACTCGATCACGTATGTGGGTTTTATGGTAATGTTATGGCGTTAGAAAGCCTTTTATTCGTGGCGAAATCGACAAAACAATGGATTATGGTGTTTCAAAACACTGCAACGATCGATCTTTTGTTACTAATGGTTGCAACGAAATTCAATATGCATTCGTTTTCTTTTTAGATATATAGTATGCCACTACATTTATACTGTTGTGGTACCGCATCAAGTTTGACCTACTACAAATATTTCTACAATAACGTTTTTTACCGTCCATATGACACAGATAAATATCACTTTATGGCATAGTTAATACTCGTATTGTTACGATTAAATATTCTAGTATTAATTTAAGTAGGTAGGTGCAGTAATCAACATTAAAGCTCGAAACGCAGAGAGCGGTCGCGGTACGGTGCGGAGGCGGTTATGCATTTTTGATCTTTCCAAAACTGTCACCTGTAGGTTACTGCTTCATATGTCACAGACGCCGCCTCCGCTCTACCGCGCCACCGAACACCGCGCGGTGTTTTGGAGCGACGTGCTCTGTACCGCATTCGCTTTACCGCAATACCGCCTCCGCCCAGCAACGTTGCTGCGCCGCGCTCTGTGCATTTCAAGCTGAATTCTAAGTGATAATGAATCCAAACTAAAAGCGGCAACGATGTTTGACACGTCCTAACGACCCTTCAAATAGATTCGTGTCTAATATTATGAGCACTTTGTATTGCAGATATTGGTGTAGCCCGGCTAGCAATTAGATTATGCTCCGACAAACACGTCATAATCCTACGTGTGGCGTAGATTTTTAGGGTTACATACCCGAAGGGTAAAAACGGGACCCTATTACTAAGACTTCGCTGTCCGTCCGTCCGTCTGTCACCAGGCTGTATATCAAGAACTGTAATAACTAGACAGTTGAAAATTTTACAGATTGTGTATTTCTGTTGCCGCTATAACAACAAATACTAAAAACAAATAGTTATTTGTTATACAAGGGTGCAAAGTTGTATTTTACCCGCGAGTGTTTCAACACACGAGAAGTAAAATACAACTTTGCACCCGTGTGTAACACAAAACTTTTCTCCTCACTATAGCGAGGAAAGTGGAACCTGCAAAAAAATACCGTTCCACAGGCATGATTTTCATCACTGGAATCACCGATTCTTTTACGATACTATAACAGAAAACTCTGGAAGTTGTGTATAATATTTACGTGAGTCGGAGTCCGTGACAAGTTGAGTATATTTTAGTTGACATTGACAATAATGACATTTCTGACGATGCGTTTTGAAATTGCATCGACTCAACTTGTGCGTTTACAATTATACTCAATATCATTATAAAACAAATGTTACTTATAGAGTTTGACTTAAATCATTAAATAAAGCTATATTTGAATTTTTTGTTAAATTTTCAAACCATTTATTTAATGATAATTGATATCAAACGAACCATTACTATAAGCGTTTTACGTTTTGTTATCTGTCAAAAGCTACTCAAACACGCTCCAAGGTCAAATTACTTTCCCCACTTGTGGATAAAATGCGTTTTTACCCGCTTGTTTCAAAGGATAAAATACGGCTTTCCGAGCTAGTGAGGGGAACATAATATTAATAATTAAGGGGTTTATCCCATACAAAAAACGTGATATTTTAGCCCTTTTTCATGGCTACCACTAGCCGAGCTAGATCTCAAGAACCGTAATAGCTAGATAGTTGAAATTTTGCACAGATTATGTATTTTTATTGTGGCTACAACAACAAATACTAAAATCAAAATAATAATAATTAAGGAGGGCTCCCATACAACAGAGTAGTTGTTGGCGTTTTTTTCCTGTACGGAACCCTTTGTGCGCGAGTCCGACTCGCACTTGGCCGGTTTTATCGAAATTAGCTTACATGTTAATGTTGCAACGTATTTTAATACACTAAATTTACGTGAATGTTGCCAACTTGTAAAAAAATATTTACTTTGGTAATTTTGTAGTTTTATTGAAAGAAATTGTCATATTAGTGCTCAAAAATAAAGCCATGGTAACCGAATATTCATTTCACATTATTTATCTTGAGATGACCAATGTAATTCCAATGTAAACCATGATTCAGGCAAATAAAAAACTATTACTATGATTCCGAACCACCATATTCTCCATAGTGTTAAATTTTAAGTGGGGTTCTCGAGTAACCCACATATATTTTAGTCCATGAGGATTGCTATGTTAGCACATGACGTTAAAATTTTGACATAACGTATAAATGGTCACGTTTTATGTAAGACGGCTTACATGACTGTGTTTCATCAAGACAATTAGCGTAAAAAACTGAACTTTAACGATAAATGTGGTAATTTTGCTATCATACTAGCCGTGCTGGTGACGGTACGTTAATATGCTCAGTATCACTTATTCATATTTCCAAATTCTATTTACTTTCAGAAGACCACAGTAACACCACATGTCCTGTAGTGGTTAGTGAGGTCGCCAGACCTTCCGATAATGGGCTGTGTTAATAGTGAGACACCTGCTACATTTGTCTCTAGTTGTCAATACACCGAATCCTCAAATCAGAAAGCGATCGGTAACGCGCTTGTGCTGATTGTTCTGTGAAGCGTCAAATAGACTGCGATAACTGCTTATTCTGATGGAGTCACGAGTGACATAGGCAACGTTGTCTGTTTTCCATTAGACAGGCAGTAAGTACCTAAATTGGTTTTCCACCATTCCTATATAAAAAATTCAAAATGATACCTTAGAAACAGTTTCAAAATGAACTGTCTGCCCTAGAAACATTAACCAACATTTCAGGTTCATTCATTCATTTATTTCATAAACAATAAAAATTGTGTTTGGAAAAACATACATTAAAATTAAAGTAAATTAACAATGTCAAAGTAAAAAAAAGAATAATATGTTCAAACAGGATTATGTTACACTAAAATTGAAAATTACAATAATTACAAAAATGACATATAAATGAAATAATAATGCAGTTACATTGTCCAAACCATTCTACAACTGAACACCCGTCATAAACTCTTCCACAGAATATAAGCATTGTTCCAGCAGTATTTTTTTAAGATTAGTTCCAAATTTGTTACTATTTGTTAGCGACTTCAGCTCCGCAGGCATCTTATTAAACAGAACAATACCCTGCACGGCTAGCACAAGACGGCGCGCGAGATAGCTCGCGCGCCGTCTTGTGCTAGCCGTGCTGGTATGCCTCAGCGCACTTGACCACTCTCAGGCGCGTAACCATAGCTAGTGGCAGGTCTTTCCTCCTAGTAGCCAGTCGAAGATCCCTTTCCTCTTGTGACTCTATTTCGTATAAGTG
This sequence comes from Notocelia uddmanniana, assembly GCA_905163555.1. NCBI lineage: Eukaryota > Metazoa > Arthropoda > Insecta > Lepidoptera > Tortricidae > Notocelia > Notocelia uddmanniana. The sequence continues at coordinate 11,121,225 of LR991059.1, read as the reverse complement.
TCTTACTAGGTCCTTAAGGACCACCAGAATATATAAACCTGGTACAATGAGGATCCCATACTTTACAAAATACTCCCTGCATGAAATCAACTGAGGTATTTTTGCCATTATTCTAATTGCTCTCTTTTGCAACACAAAAACAGACTGGACATTACACTTAAGACCTTAAGAATTACACTTAGTCTTACTGCAATTCAAATTCAGGTTGTTAGCCTTGAACCATTTACAGAACGAATCAAGGGCTTTATTAAATTAAAATTTTCCTTTCATTTAATTCAAAAATGCTATCAGCAGAGACCACAGCATTAGTATCATCAGCAAATAAAAGCAATTGTGTACTAGGTAAGGTGTTATAAATATATGGAATCATATCGTTTGTAAATATAATAAATAGAGGTAGGTACGTCTAGTGCTTATTTATTTATTTATCATATCAATCGTATGGCAATCATTTCGAACCATGAGATCTTGGAGTCAAACTGGCAACCCGTCTTGGGTTGCCAGTAATATGGGTTGGGTTGGGTTGGGTAGTAATATCGAATCAATCCTTTCATAAACGACTTCCTGATTTCTTGGTGCGGAGGCGGCCCGATATGAGAAAATTGACAGCTGTCAGTGTCAACTGTCACTGGAGACAGTACCGCTTTATACTGCGCCCCTATATTTAAATTACGACTTCCTGACTGGCGTGGGGATTCACAGAAGCGAGGCAATACGATTGCAGTACTGCCCAGCTTCTGCGCATGATATTACTACTGGCAAACGTAACATTGACAGTATCTAAATATTTTTTAGCGAAATTATAATTTCCAACCGGAGTGAAAAGTTAAAAAATTGATCACCCCGTGTGGGATTTCAACCCACCTCTGGAATCCGCCCATCGGTCTTAACCAACTGAGCTACCGTGGGTATCCCCTGTGGCGACAAATCTTTCAATCTCTTCACTCTTCTTTCTTCTATTTTTCAATATTTCACTCCGATTTGAAATTATAAGCGTGTTTTTCGTGCGTTTTTGTACACGTTATAAGTGTGTCTATCTAGTTGTACATACATTCCACTCAATTGCTCAAAGGTTAGCTGGAAGAGATCCCTTATAGGGACAAGTTCCCCTTTGTTCTCTGATCTTGTGTGTGTTTTAAACTGTTATTGTGTACAATAAAGTTCTTACATACATACATACATAAGCTTACTCGTCAAGCGAGGGAATCTCTGCAACATCAGGAAGCTTACGCTGAAGAATAAAATACCACATATCTATCCAGTTCCACCAAGTCAAGAAGTCCCCACAATATGTGCTGAAATTTTTAATCCACCGTCTATATGTATTTTATAAATGTATTTGTAATAAGTTCTCTTGTAAAGTTAAATGCCTGCACCTGATGTTTCTGTTTAGCCCAATGGTTGATTGGTAGAGAATGCCTTATGGCATTAAGACCGCCATTTGTACATATTTCTTGTATTGTGCAATAAAGTTTAAATAAATAAATAAATATATGAGCCATGTCAGATATTTTTGAGTAAGTTGTATGCATTCATATTTATTCACTTAACTGTACCTAGTTAACTAAGCGTAAAATATCCAAGAGGAATGTATTTTGACATTAACATGAAGTTCCTTTTAATTGGCTAGCATTGCGCGAGGGCAAGCTTTACTGAGAATGTCCCATGAACACAGACATGCCTCAACGTCAACATTCCTAAGCTTTCCTACGCGGTAATTAGATAAACATAATGGGTATTTGCATATAAGTGAGCACAAGCACTGTTATCTCATAATTACGAGTATATATTGCAAAATAAAAACTCTTAAGCTTGAAACGCACAGAGCGGGCGCGGCGCGTTGCGGGGCGGAGGCGGTTTTGAATTTTCGATCTTTCCGAAACTGTCGACTATCGATAGTACGCGCTCTGTGCTTTAAAAGCTTTAGGACTATTTTATTAAATCCTTTCAGGATGAAGTAGCATGGACATGAAGAAATAGAGGCTCATCTGCCTTCATAAGCTCACGTAAAAGGGCAAAACATCACATACCGATCCAGTCGCGGCATGTCAGGCAATCGCCGTAAACGCGATCATGTTACCAGTGCTGGAAGAGATTAATAGTCCAACAAAGAAATCACGTAGATAAACACTCGCGATGCGGGGGTGCTCCCGACATTTATTGTCGTTATTCTTAATTCCACAATACATGAAAAACAATGATTTGTTAAGAAATGATACGCAAAAATGATGTCGACGAATGCATAAAGAGCATCCTGAAGTGGCGTCACACTTTCAATTTGTAGGCGTGTGTAATGTTCAGCCATTATCCTCGCTTCAAACGGGCAGAGTAAAGCATGGTTTCCATGCAAGATTGTATATTGCTTTGATTTGGTAAACAAATAACCGAAGTATTCTACTAAATACGACGATGTAGTAAGTCAAAGCAGGTTTTAATTAGCAGTTGCGTGATGTCAAACAAATCCCGAGCTAAGATTACTCCTATAAGTATGTACTTGGCGGGAAGCAACCTGTATGTATGCGGCGTTTTCTATTTTCCCGACCTCATACTGAAATCGCCTAGATTTCCTTATTTATCGGTATGCTTTCAGTATTGCTTCTCAGCTTGCCTGCTATTGCTCAAATGTAGCACTAACACAAAGATACCGAGACGTAAGAACAACCTAGCGACATGAATAAGTTCTTGGTACTAAGTACATAATACTGCTTACAGATTCCGCCACGTAAAATAGGGAGCGGTATTACTTTTGTAAAAGAAGCACCGCTTCAGCACAGCACTCAGGAACAATTATAACGGGTCAGTTTCTAAGGAGATTCTACAGAAAATGTACCGATTTTATTTGCTTTTGACCATCGTCCGATTATTCCTACTTAATCTTGAGTAGGTTATGTCTACCTGTCCTTTTTGCAGCAAAAATAAACAAGTTAGTTATGACTAAGTTTTATTTATGGCTTTTACGATAGATGAGCCAGTGTCATGTCGATTCGAAAAATATATTCGGTGTGAGCACAGACCACTTGTGGGTATTCCCTTGTTCGTATTCCTGAAAAAATATTTTATAGAACAGACACTTTAAGTTTATTATGTCGCGTCCAGTGTGCACCCTCTTAAAGCATACATGCTAGAGGAGCATTATTAAAAACAGCTAACTGACACGGGCCCTGATCCCGACGCAGTATTTGCATAATATAGATAGCCCATGCTCCCGCGCAGCGTCAGCTGTCATACCAGGCGCCATTTTATCCGCAACAAGGTTGATGCCTCCTAGTTTCTCCGCCACCGTTATTAGCACTAATCATAATTAGCGTCCCTACTATCTACTTACTTAATATTATTTAATAAGATTTTGCAAAGTAAATGGCAGATTGTAATAATTTACGAGGCGATAAGCTGTGTTGGATGGTGTATAAATTTAGCTTGTTACGTTTCTAACCGGAGTATTAGCCACTAGTGTTACAGGTACACAAAAGTAGTACATATAATTATATCATGCAAGTGTGTAGTACTAGCTGGTGCCCGCGACTTCGTCAGCGCAGGATTAGTATTTCGACAATTCACGCAATATCTTTATAAATTGTAGCCTATGTGTTATTCTGATGTATAAGCTATATTATTGTAAAGTTTCATTAAAATCCATTCAGTAGTTTTTACGTGAAAAAGTAACAAACATTCATCCATACTTACAAACTTTCGCGCTTATAATATTAGTAGGATATATATTTACAATACAATACATTCACCATAATACAATACGAAATATAGCAGGAAGAATATAAATTAACATGGTCCCGAAATATCCGTTCATCAAGACTGCGTATAGTTTCCTATTTTTATTTAATGGCATCAAAAATATACCTTAAAGGATGATTCACAGTAGGCCGTTCCGTGTCCGAGCCGGCCCGTTGTCTTCTAGAGAAATACGCCGGCCGTTGCGTTTGGTGTCATGAAAAACGGGCCGGCCCGGACACGGAACGGTCTACTGTGAATCATCCTTTACTGCTCATTTATTTCCGAATTATGTTTACCGTTCGTTTAATGTTCCGCCTACTACAAACTATATTTTATTTATTGTGAGTTAAATTTATTGACGGAATAAGTCTCATGTTAAAATATGAATAACTTGCGATTAAATTAAAATATTTCACGTAGGTACCACGGCCGTAATCAGAGCAGATTTGATTTAAGATATATATTGAAAAGCGTCTTCATTTTCGACTATTATATGTAGATGGATGTTTCACTTTCGACTGCCATGGACAACATTGGGTGCTATTGATTTATTGTTCAAGTTTTTTTTAAGTATTCAATAGCTGTAAACATCTATTAATAATTGGTTAGAACACTTTCATATTATTTTTAGGATATTGTAGTAAACAAGGTGCCCTTATATTTTCGTCAGATCCGTCCGTCCGTAACATGGGTTTACTTTAACCATTTATTGGTTCAGGAATTCGTTTGCGTAATATTGAACTTTTAAATGCTATTTTTTGTTAGAGGCAAGTGTCGCCACCAATTCTCTGTACTGAGCATTGAGGAATGCATTTTATCAAAGACCACACTGCATTGATGCAGCAGATGCCAAAAGAATGCTGTGTAATTTAAATCCCTGCGTTGAAATCTGGTGGGTGGTTTCCCAATTCTAACTCGAACCAAACGATTTAAGACGTGAAGTTACCGAGTCTTTACTTGGGCGTGCTTGGGCTTTCATTTTGCAACTACTTAATGATTTCTCTGACTCTGATTTGCGTCATTCACATACCCTATTAATTCAATAACGCAAGAGCGAAGAAGAAAGAAAGAACGAGCCAGAGAAGCTTAATGGTTACTGAAAAAATTGGATGCTGAGTGAACTACATTGGATTTAGTTCAGTAAGACCCCGTTCCTAATACTTGTCTGCTCTGTGTTAGCGCCTCATACAAATTGGTGTCCGGGCAAGGTGTGAATAGCTTCATATAAAATGCAGGCCCGAAAGCGGACAAGTGGATGGTTAGGGATTAAGTCATTATCATTAAACAAAAGCAAAAAGACATAAGAAATAAATTCTACCTACCATGAGATTTCCTTCGTCAAGTAAATACCTACTTACTTCTAAAATTTTTTAAAACTTTCTAAAATATCAACCAATTGACTTACCTACACACAGGGACAGCGAAGCGTTCTCAGGGCATCTATGAGTATTTCACAAACCATCGGTTTAAAGTAAAAAAAACATATTTTTCTTATAAACTTACTGTATTCACTAGATAATATATTAAATAAGTGATTTTAAGCGTGTGAATTTTATTATAATGTTTAGTTTATAGCCGATAAGTGGACACCATACAACTGAAACTAGAATAAAATGGTGGGACTCGACACGTTGCTGGCCACATTAGCTTGTCCAGCATCCATTTATTCGCTATAAAAATCATAATTAAGCGTAATTTTTCAGTATATGGCCATGCTGCTTGCGCGCAAGTTTCTACAATACAAGAATCGGGTTGTTGATGGAAAAGTTGATCTTTATTGAATGGTGAAAGGCGACACTGAGGCTGATCAAGGCATTTACTACGTGGAAATTGAAGAATACTTGTTATAATACATACATTTGCAGGCCCGTCAAGAATTTTCAATTATATCACGTCTTTGAAAATATACCTTACCTGGTCGAAATTCCTCTAATTCGAACCAAGCGCTTTGCATCTTCTTTTATAATGCGCACTTCTAAGGTTTGGAATTCTCTGCCGGCGTCTGTATTTCCGAGTTCATATAACCTGGACCTTTTTAAGGCACGAGTGAATAGGCATCTTCTGGGTGAGCTCGCTTCATCGTCGGCCTCATCTTTGCCCCCTGGCTAGATGCTGGCCAAGAGCAATCCCATTTTTAATTTAAAAATAACTCGCTAACCGAAAATGTTTCTTGAATACTAAAAATAATAATAGCAAAAAAATAATCAACTGTAAAAATATTATAAATTTCTTGAAAACAAATGAAGCAATAAAGGTTCAAGTGGAAATCCGTGATCTCTACCTATCCCTACGGGAAACAGGCGTAATTGTATGTATATGCGTGTAGTGTCGGTATGAATCTAATGAAACCAAAGGTCAGTTTAAAAATAACAGATAAAAGAGATAGGCACTAGTATTAAAGATAGGTACTAGATAGGACTAATAATAGTCAATCGGTAAGTTTCGCTGCTATTAGCTTGCAATTGAAATAAGAAAAGCTATGATAGGTATAGTTCTTGATCGTATTCGTACAAACATGATTTAAGATGTTTTTTATACTACGACGGTACCAAACAGGCATAAGGCCTCATGGTAACTTTCAAACTTACAGCTGATCATCCAGAGCAGGTAATGTTGCTATTATGTCTAAGGCTTTTTGTACGGTGGGTACCTACTTCTCCAGAAGGGCTGCTCAAAAAGAAGACATTTTACTATGCTACTCTAATTCTCAAAAAGACACCCGCTCTTATAAGATATAGTTATCTCTCGAAATCAATCGTAGTGCAATGTCTTGATAGGCAGGTAGTATTCATAAACTACGGACATAGGTGACTTAACTCATTAGGAAGTGTCCTGAGGATAATGCTTATTTTCTCGTATTTAAATTCTTAGTTTACACCTCTTGTCACTTTTCATGTAACGCCTACTTCGATAGCAAAACTAGTTTTGCTTATTATTATGAGTGTGGTTTGAAATTTATTCTCAGGAAATAGGAAGGCGGATATAGTTAGAAGCAAATATCATACTCGTAGGTGATCTGCATTTTACAGGCCAGGAAGAAAAACAAAACATAATTTTAGATACTTTATTTAACAACTTATCAAGTAAAGATAAAATGGCACATTTACACAGTAAATTGAACTAGGTAGTTAAAATCTTACATTAAAACAATTCACATTATTATCAATATTCATGGTCCTTAGACAGTCTTATTTCTAACAGGTAATTGAGGCACTTTCATATATTTAAAAACATGCCATAAACTTACCAATGTTCATAGAAAACAATTACGTATAATTTAAGGTAAACGTCCCAGTGTTTGACACTGGACCAATATTTGACACTTCCACCCTTTATTCATCATAGAGGTGAACAATGAGAGCATGAAGATGTTCAGGAATGAGACATTTATTTTACAGTTAGGTGGAATAATCACGTGTTCATCATCCTAAAACACCACAGTCATCATGTAGGCTTCAGTTTCATCGGGTGATAGGCCAGCCTCAAGCCTCAAAGCTCCACTTTCAAACAATATATATTACATATATACCGGCCGCAGGTAATTTCTGTTGAAAAAACTGCGAGTTTTTTTTACTAGACCTACCAACAGCTTAGTCTATAAGACGAAAGAATACAGAAGAACTGTATTGTAAACCTTAAAAATCACTTATATTCATTTGTCCTGAGAGTTAAGGCCACATATTATACCGTATAAATGGTATTATTAAAAACAACATAATTAGGATTTTAAATTGCAAAAAAATCTGTCCGTCAAACTACTTTAATATCTTTTGAATTACATAGTAATCCAACAATATCACTTTAGCACACGAACCAATGTCTTTTATTAAATCTTTATTTAGTGTCTACCTATATAATCACATTGAGATTGAACGAAATTAAATGTAAAAGTGAATTTACAAAGAACTTTACTACAATTCGTATTATTACTTGTATTCTTGTAATTGAAACAAGCAATATTAAATAAGAAAGTATAATCGTAGAGTTTTCCGTGTCAGTATTCAGCCTTCGTTAGCTTCTCTCATCAGTCCAATAATTCTTTTTCCTTTCTGAGAAGTCTCTTCAACGAGGCACAGGTCTGCCGCAGACAGTCAACAAACTCCTTCAGGAGTAAACAAGATCCAACAAAGTGCAACCAGGTGCTTCATATGCTTAGAGATGGTCGTTTCTTCCGGACACTCTTGTTGCTCAGACCAAGAATGGAGCCAATTACCTGTACAAAAATAATTTATTATATTGTATGAAACGCTGGAGTGAGAACCAGGTGAGAACTGATTAATATTTTCTACGCTACCAAACCATTATGTCCCCGTACAATTTCACATTGATATGGACGTAGTTTACGATAGAATATTGTTGAGTAGCTAACTGAGAACCAATAATAAACAATGAATTTTAACTTGTTGTAAATTGTTTCTTTGGCCAACGAACCATTGATGACAAATTGCTGAATTTGGTCATAACTCATATGAGTTATGACCAAATGAGTTGGTATATACCAACAAAGACAAAATACTTACTGAGGCAAAGCAAGTAAAATCTTTACATTCGTTTTTGTAAGTGCTTGTAACTTGACCAAATATGGAGATCCAATTAGCTGTCTGCATCTGTTGTCAAGTAACAGTTCTTATTACCAAATCACGTAAAGTCTGACTACCACGGCTGGCAACGCTACGCTACAAGGTGCTATGAAATATAAAAGAGCAACTAACTAACATGAGTCGTCCTGTCAGGTAACCCCGGTCGATGGTTCGGACCTTAGATGTCTATAGATGGTTAAGGCCGGCCCAGCTAACGAGTGAGACTTACTTTAGATACGGAATAGGCGGCGAGCTTGCGGCGCGGCGAGGGCAGAAGCAGCGCGAGCGCACGCGCCTCGCGCAGCAGCGCGTGGAACGCGAGCGCGGCGCCCGCGCACGACTCCGCCGCCGACACCTCGTAGAACTGGCACCCGAACCGCAGCGACAGCTCCTGACCCTCCTCCGCTTTCACGACTCTGAGTAACGAGTTAATTAAATCAGAATTTATATCTAGACTCATTTTTGAAGCGTGACTCGACTGATGTCACAATGTGTCACAGACTCTCTTTAGATTTTGTACGTAAAGCACTTTATTTAGGGTTTTGTGAGGATTCACATTGAGATTAGAGGACGTATTTTAATTTCAAAAGAAACTTTCCAAAATGAACCTTTACATTTTACATATTCATATTTCGTTTGAGTAATGTATTGTGATAGCGAGCCAAATTTATCTTCACATTGACACAGAACTCTGTATTATTGAAGCCTTTATATGAATGCGTGCATCATCAGGCTCCCGGCGCGGCGCCCTCAAAGTTGCATAGTTTGCGTAGTTAAAGCAATGACGGCGAGGGTCGTTCCTTGGATGAGTGACAGTTTTGAGCGGTTACTGACTATATATAATAAGTGAACGTAATACCGCTTGGCAAGTCAGGTCATAAACATAAAATAGAAACTACTTATATATAGATCTTTATTTTTTATACATTTTTATTATTATTATTTATGTTTTGACGATCCTATTTTGAATTTTACCTACTACATAATAATTTCTTATTTTGACTCTACTTATACCTATTCAATATTTATTTTAAAGAATAATAATAGCATCAATAAACTGCTCTAAATAATTAATTAATATAACATGTTATAACTAACGATTCGAAAGTGCTTGTAGGCCTATTTGAATAAAGAAAATTTTGACTTTTACTTTGAAAACATTATAATTACTATCACTTCCCCACTATGGATCGTGACTCAGAATAGGCTGGTTAGTATAGTACGTAGAAAAAAGGTTTATTGATACTTTTATTGCCAGACTCGGCAAATGGTGTTGAAGTTGAGAATAATATGAGTACAATACCGACGCCATTATTTAGGTATCCGATCTTATGTAAGTATATCTGTGTACCCGATTAAGTTTTTGACTTGTAAAATGTGCCATTTTATCAATAACGTATTGATTCGGATTCAAACCCGAACGGTACTCCTAACAGAAAATTAACTATGGCTTAAATATAAACAAGTAGTTATGACTCGTATACGAAAATATACCCTCTCTGTTAATCTTATGTCAGAACAACCTAGATTAGAGACCCTACCTATTCTTAGTTTTAATTTTTCTATTTTAAATTGTAGGTTCAAAATAAACAGTAAAGATACCTTTTTGTTGAAAAATTGTCACAAATGCTTGCTTATTGCCGTACCTATACCTACATTGTAAGATAGTTTTAGATAAGTTAACTATTTATAAGTTGTCTTATAAGTGAAATTTCTCTAATTTCTTTAGACAATAAGGTTTCTTTAAACCGAACCCTGATTCCTTCCCGGGATCAACTAGAATTATTTTTAAACTAGAACTACCTCGCATGTTCCAAGTCCCTTTTGTTTCCCAGCAACGTCACAGCAGTGCAGCCTGGGAGTCTAGTTCGTTCCAGCAAAGCCAGGAGCTCTGCAGCCGCCAGGAAGGACCGCCGGTCGCAGACGGAGTACACTATAGCGAAGGCGTCGCCCCATCGGAGGTGTTCTGCTAAGCATCCTCGTTTCTAATCAAAAAAAATAATTGGTTGTTTGTAAAGTAGGTTTACGATCGAGATGTTTACGTGATAACGTCTTACTTCACTTGCACTTCACTTATACCTGCGATCGCGCTCGTGAGGTTTTGGTGTGACACAAGTTTCTGAACATGTCACCCGACTAAAACGATTTTAAAGACGTTATCACGTCAATAAGACAAATCAAGGTACTGATGATTTAGTGAAAACAACAGAAAAATGCATGGGCCCTAAATAAATAAAGATTGGTGAGAATGAAGTATAGTAGTAGTTCGACCATTGTTAGTATTTTTATCTGTTTGTTATTTGACGTAGTAAGCGAATACATATATCGTAACGACATATCAACTGCATCGACAATAAAACACTTTTTTCAGAACAGCTACACCATTGTGGGGTTAGATTAGAATAAAATTTCATCCCGTGGGTATCATAAGAGAGGACTGTGGGAATAACGTTGAAGTGTGTTGTGGGCGATGGGCTAGCAAGTAAGGATACTGGGAATGAACGCTTTTCAAAAATAGCTGAGCATGTTTTTTTACAGTTCCATATTTTTGAGTTTTTCTTGTTCACAATCGTTGATACTATCGACCCTTATACAAGAAATAAACTGTCCCGAATATCCCATTCCAGATCATCACAATTTTGTATGGCATTTTATGTTATATGAACGTGATACACTGGAAAAAAAAACAAAATAAACTGAGTTAGTTTTTTCTTAGTACCTATCTTTGATTCTGAATAAGAGAAACCCAGAAATATGGAATCCTGAAAAAAGTTTATATACCTTCAGGTTTTTTTGGAAAACGCTCGAATACAGGCGTCGGCTTATACGTATGCTTCAGACGGGATGATTTGAACTCTAAATTATATCGAGATATTTGAGATGCAGTTGATAAAAAATGGATGCCGCATGTACTTATTTTTAAATCGGTGTTGTTGTTTATTCAGCGATATCCAATGCAAAATGCCGTTCGTTTAAAGTTTTGGACTAATGCCGAGACATTGCACATTCTTTGCTCAAAATAATTATTCAAAAAGCATTTACCGCACAGCCACACGTATCTAGAATCTCCACTTCAGATGTTGCACCGTCAAATGCAACCCTGTGCTGATACAGGAAATCTGGAAATAAAATTGGACTGTGAGTTACAAATAGGGATTCAAATGTTTAGTTATCATTGTATAGCCTAAAGAAGTATTAAAATTAATGCTGTAGTTGAAATTTGAATCAAGGCAACCCGATAGTTAGACTAGACTATTTCTGAAGTAATATTTTTCATTCAATGTATTTGAGTTGTAAAAAGTATGCATACAGAGAGTATCGTTAACAACTTCGATACTAATTTGTACCTCAAAAAAGTTAATAAATGATTCCGACCCTTTATTGACTTGAGGATTTGTTGTGTTGACAGCTACAGACAAATGCAGGTCCTTCACTCTCATCACAGTGCATTCTCGGGAGCCTGGCAACTTTACTCACCACCATGAACACAACACAACATACGTAAAGTGCAAGTAGTGGTGTTCTGTAACGCGGAGGTATATCCCCAGTTAGTTAACACATTCGTGATTATTCACAGTCATCATCCTCATAGTTACTTTTGTACTGAATAACGAATGTGGTGAATTGCTATTTAGAGGAATTGCGGTTGTGAACAATTTCGAATAGGATGAAACGCTTCTGTTTAAGAATACGAACTGCGCAAAATATAGACTGTGCAAAATAATCGACTGTGGTAAATTATAGTGTGGTATATAGTGAAAAAACCCGTTTGTGAAGAATTGCGAAAAAGCTTTTTTGTAAAGCCTAGAATGTGTCATCTCAGAGATGGTGAATGGCCCACAAAGACATTTGTTTACGGATATGACCGCTGGCATTTTTCTATCCGTATACTCGTACCTACATAATTTAACACCAATGGGTAGACTTCCGTCACCGCTTGTCAATCAAATAGGTATTCTATTATGTTTTGAGCCTTCGACGTCTCGATTTTGACCTCATTCCGAGTATTGGCTTTCTGAAACACTATGTCAGTCACACGATTCTAGGTTACAACAGGTAACCTTAGAATGTATTTCTAGATACGTAACGTACTCACCTAATGAGCAATGTAGATGTTTACTGGAAGGAAAATAGACTAACTGAAAAAGTCACATCTTGGGATTGGTAATTTTAACATGAACGCCCCTTTCCTAGTAGATATGTTTTCATGTGAGTTTCTGTTTATGGCGCCTATATTTATGATTACGTCAGATGTGATCGGAAACAAACTGGAGGGGCGTCGCGTTTAGTTAGTTTAGTCCTGACTTTATTTTATTTTTGTATATTTTTTTTATTTCATTCCATTTTGTGCTTCACTTAATGGAACCGTTGAAACTAGTATAATTATTGTTATCTTAAACCAATTACCTTGGAGTTTACACTGTACCAATGTAACCGTAATTTTATAAATATAGATAATTAATGTTTACGTTCCTAGTATCCAAAAACGCAACGTTTCCGCTGATTTATCGCACTAATAAGCACCTCTCTGTGACTACCATGCGTCTGAGATCATTATCTTTCTCAATATCTCAATAAGAAGCTATCAAAGGTCGACGGCCGGGCGCAGGCGCCGGTCGCGGCAAGCAGCCTTGGCTCGCCCTGCCAATATCGTAAATAAACAGTTGGCAACAGTTGCCAACACTTGGCAACTCTTGACAATACTAAGGGCTGTTTCTAGACATTCTAGACATAGCGAGGTTAACGCGAATGCCAAACTTACCGCCAGTGGAGCTGTATTCGCCAATGTAACGCTTAGTTAGGTAACGGACCACCACGGCTGTAACAAAAAGAACAGTTTAGATCGTCTGCCCAATCAATGAGAACAGTATGATATGTTGGCTGACATAACCGCAAGATAAAGATATTACACAGTAGCCCAGACATTTTGTTTGCGTTAAAGCCAAAACTTTAAATATTCTATTTCTGAAATAACACAATTCAATTCACATTAACGGTTAACACAATTATAAAGATCATAAATACACCGATCTCATAATTGCATATTTATGCATAAGTTGGTAGTCAGCATGATACAAGATGATCTGAATAGTCTGTACTTATGGTTTTAAGACATATTTAGTAAGGTCGCAGCTATACATGTAATAAACACTTAATGATTTCTAATGTTTATTATTGTAGATCCTACTAACTACAATGTTACATAGCAGGGGCAGTTAAGGTTACAAATAGATACAATCTTGCCCAATAAACCGCTGCAATGGAAACACTGAAGCTTATAGAAAGCACCAATTAGCAGCAATCGGTAAGGTGTTACAAAAGTTTTGTTCCTGAATTAATTTATCACTACAAGTCTCAATTAGAGGGAAAGCAAACATAAGGGCAGCATGCGCGTTAACTTCAACTGTAGGAAATTAGAAAGACCATGCCGTCCACGCCGTATTAGCTAGAGTTATGCTATCGAAACATAAGGCCGAGGTAATTTTGAAACTCCTGTCTATTATTACAAGCTTTAACTTGCACTGTTCGTACTCATGTAACTTGACATTCAAATCTTGGAAGTCAGAGCAACTTCCCGAAATCCAATCAAGTTCTAATGCTGTTTGTTACACTTGTATTAAGTCAGATGATGTTGCAATATTATGATTTTTGCCCCTAGCATCAGACTACCATAAACATATTATGTGTTTATTTTATTTTAACCTAAATAAATAAAAATAAAATGATAAATGAAATGGAACCATCGAGCTGGTCTGATGATGGAAACAAAAGGTGGCCACAGCAACTCCTGAACTACACACAAGATTAAACCATCGCGTTTAAAAACCTCATCGTTAGAACAATCTCATTAGAACCCTCTCAACGATTAGTCAATGAATACCTCTCGTATACAAAAAAATACAGCCACAATGAAACCTTGAGACGAAAATGAAATTATTTATTGAACATTAAGCTACATGTTTTTTTTTTCACTTTGCCATTCGAACCAGTACCAATAGTAGTAGTGTTTCGAGCCAGTTTAGAGAGGATCCAATATTTTGTTGATAAGTGTCAAAGTCATATTAAGCACTGGAAACTCTCTGTACCTACTTCTATCGATACTTCTATCGATAAACTATTTATTTATTTATTTTATTACATGTATTTAACTATGGCCGAGTTGCCTCAAATATATAAGTATTATAATATGTATCATTATTATTTCATATGTATCATTATTGTCTCCTTCATGGGCCTGCCTAGAATCACTAAATCATTATCAAGTCTGGTTAACTGCTGCATGTTTCTTAAAAATAAAATATATAGTGGGTGTATAGGTATCTCATACAGATGTGACTGCACCGCTTGTTTGTTTGTTTGTCTTGCACACATTTTTTCCACTCTGGGTCCACGGAAGATCAGCGTCGCGGCGCTCAATCGGCGGCGTGACATATGCTGAGTGGATGCCATTTTTGCGACCATTTTACTTTTTACTTTAGTCTCTAAGTTTAGTTTAAGTATACCAGTGTAATGGCTAGCAAAATAAATTTTCTTCTTCTTCTTCTTCTACTATACTAATTAACACTCCTGTGGAAATGTTAGATCTACCCCTATCGTACGTTCGAAATGTTTTAAATATATTTGTTGTTTTGGCCCTACCTACCTAGTTGTAAGTTGTAATACAATATATTGTTCATTAAAACATAACAATACTAATTTTTAATTTAGGTAGTTTTAGCCACTTAAAACATTATATAACATATCATTATCATTTATTATGATATTTTTTCAAAACTTTCAATTTCATAACATTTTAAGATTTTGTTCATGTTTTTACACTATCTTATAAATTGGAAGAGATGAGGAAACTACCCTATATTGATGATATTGATGACCTAAGAATGGAAATATTCCAAAAATATCTAACTTGCCATAAGGACTACGAACATGATTACAGAATAGTATAATAGAGGAAGTATTACGTAACATAATAGTGGATTTGTGAGTGTCACCTTTACTGTAGGCAGTTAAAATCAAATACAGTAATTATCATAGTATGTAATATGATCAAAAGATACAAACACAAATTTTATGGTGACGTGAGTAGTTAGGAGTATACTGTTTCTGCGGCACCCCTGCGGCGCGGCCCGAAGGGCCGAAATTTTTTTTGGTTTTTTGCTGCGGCAGGTTTTTTTGGGTGTCTTTTTCGTGTGAATTTGAAATGCAGCTATGTGATATGTGACCCCCCGTTGTTTTATGTTTATGACAGGTGTGGGTGCATTGTTGTTTTTTTGCTGCGGCAGGTTTTTTGGGTATCTTTTTCGTGTGAATTTGAAATGCAGGTATGTGATATGTGACCCCCCGTTGTTTTATGTTTATGACAGGTGTGGGTGCATTGTTGTTTTTTGTTAGAAGATTGCTGTTTTGAGACGATTTGTGTATTTTATTTAAAAACGATTTATTTGATTAGGATCAACAGTCTGTTTTTGCTCTATTCCCACGCAAAGGTAGGTAATTAATTACATTCTGTGAACAGCAATATATTTTAAAATTAATGTTGACAGAAATGATCGTGAGAATGACATGGGTTTTCTATTTGATTGGGTATAAATAAAAGTAAAGAACATTTGAAGCTAAGCAGGTTCAAACACGCCCCATCCGTTGGAATATTGCAGTAAAAAACTAGTTGTTTCGTGTCGTAACATGCAACGAACAGATGTTCATTTTTATGGGGGTAACATATTTATTGTCTTATCTGTGACATGTGAGCGTGTATTATATTTGGGAAAAAAACGATAAATATCAGCAACTATTACGAAATGTCATGCTTGCCGTATTTTATTGGTCACTAAACTACCTAAAGATCATTTAAATCTATGCAGGTTCCATTTCCAAGAATATTGCAGTAAAAAACTAATAAAATTCCACGTCTTGCTACAAGTTAGAACGTGTTGTATCAAATGAACAGGTACCTGTTTTATTAATAGATTTTTTTCTCCTAACCGCTACGTGTGTCCCGGTGTGTGTGTGTGTGTGTGTGTGTGTGTGTGTGTGTGTCTGTCGTGAATAAAAGCAAAGCTCAAATCCAGAGGGCCGCCATTCGCTCAGATTAGTTTGTTTGAAAACCGTGTCAAGTGTTAAATAAAAGTGTACTAAAGTAGATAGTTGTCAATAGTTTTAATTTTTCTTGCTACGAGTTAAAATGGAGGTAAGTCCCACATTAACTAATTAATTATGTGCAAAAATTACATGTTTCCATTTGTATCAAGCATCTCACATGTTTTTTTGGTTGTTTTAGATATCAAACGAGAATTCCCTTGAGTACACTATGAAAAATTATTATTATAACAATTTGAGTGACGATGAAGCCCAATGCTCAAAACCACTTATAATTCAAGCACAAAAACGAACCAACAACATTGATGTATTTTTTGATAAGCCTAAAAAGAAGCAGGCTACAGAATATTCATCTACTGTCGCCAAGTCTACAAATGGAGGCACTAATTATATATCTTCTCGCGTAGATGATGTTACAAAGATCACTCATGTCGTTAAAATTGACGTCTACGATATAAAAAAATTGCGTGGTATCCCAAACGATCAGCACTGGAAATTCGCGGATACTAGAATCAAATACTATACGCAGGGTGAAGAAGATGACTTTTATTCTAACACAAAAGAATTGATTTACAATATTACGAAAGATATTGCAACAAAAAACGATTGCAAGAAATATTTTATCAACGCTAAGCCATAAATTATATCTTACTCCACCCACAAGCAACTCTCCCCCCACCAACGAACAAATGATTTTTGGGGCTATATAAAGTTCGACACCGCAAAAGAAACCATACCGTATCTCTATTAACACCCGTGAAAGTCAAGCTGCACAATGGATCTACAAAACTCACAATACGATGAAGAGCTTTATGAACGCTGCGAAGACGTCTCAGACCTCAATAAGTCCCTTTTTGATGATGAACTCTATCAACATTGTTTGGAAGTCGAGAATCAACCGCAAAATATGTGAGTACTCAAAATTGAAACATGTTTTAACCAGTTATATTTGTTGACTAGCAGTGGGGAGGAGATCCCAATATAAGTGTTAATTCTCAACGAAATACACCATATTATTCACACCATCATTATGGCGACTACAAGTGAGGATATTAAAATGTTTAGCAAGCCAGTGTTATTAAATAGTTTTCATAAATATTTAAGGCTGTGGTTTATCAGTGGAAAACTCGATCCTACTATAGCTTGCGATCCAGATATTAAACCATATATCACGCCTTGCAGTGGACACGTAACCGTTTTACAATCAATGATTTCACATTATGATGAGATAGATGGCGTATTACCCATGGAAGCGTATTGTTCTCTTTGTCAATCAAATAAATCAGGTAATACGGTGCTTCAAGTGGCTCTGTTGAAGTGGCTTGTAGCTAAGTATATTTTGTACAATTTAATGAATTTTTTACTCATTTTTAGATCTATAACACGTGGAGTTAAACGAAAACGGATATCAGAAGATACCTTGCAACCTTGTGATTCGCACACTCCAACAGATGTCAAGGAACCAAAACAAGACCTTAGATCGCAGCAGCAACCATCAACTTCACGAGACACAGCTGAATCATCATCTACATCCAACGTTTGTGATACCGTCGAGTGTAAAACCTGCAAACGGAACGTTTCCAGAAGGTACTATGCCCAGCACTTAAGAAGTAATATTCATAAAAATAACTGTTTAAGATTTCAACATTCATATCCTAATGTTGAACTTATTGAAGCTGCTTTTGGAAATAGATTGTTAACTTATAGAATAGTATCAGCCCAGGAAACTACTAACCTTGAATTTGAAACACCTGAACTTTTTTTTGAGAGGATAAAACCATCTCTTAATAAACTAATAGACGACACCATTAATCAGCTAACAATTTTCAAGACTAGTTTTATCTTACACGCTGAATTCGTACAAGAATCCAAGGGAATAAACAATTTTTTTGATTTTAACGTCTTGAGTTGGACCATTTGCAAAGGTGATGACAGAGAAACATTTTTAGATAATCTAAAAAATTCTATTATGAATAAAATTTCAAACTTTGAAAAAAAAGACAGTGGATGGAGTCTTAAACACATAAATTACTTGGATATGAATATAAATCAATTTAACCCATTACGTGGTTCTTCATATATTGATTTACCACACGATATCAAAGCAAAAAAAGCAATTGTTAACGTGCAAAATCGTGACCACGAGTGTTTGAAATGGGCAATACTTTCAGCATTGTATCCAGTTAAGGATAGTTCACAGAGAGTATCATCCTACGTCACTCATCAAAACAAATTAAATTTTTCAGATGTACCATTTCCAGTAAAATTAACAGATATTCATAAAGTTGAAAAGCTAAATGATATAAGCATTAATGTTTTTGGATTACATTACAATAAAACTTCTAAATCACATGAAGTAATCGGTCCACTCTACTTTACCAAATGCCGTAAATCAATACACATAAATTTACTTTACATATCTAGAGGTAGCCAGGGGCATTACTGCTATATAAAAAATCTTTCTCGATTAGTAAGCCGACAAATATCAACAACCAATTATAGCTTTCACATTTGCGATGGTTGTTTATTAGCATTCTATTCAAATGAACAGTTAACGAATCATCAAAAAAATGATTGTACTCACGTTGTTATTGAACTTCCAAACCGTGATAAGACAAGAAAAGATTGGCTTGGTGATGAGATCTCATGTGATAAGATTTATTTTGATAAATATCAACGAAAGCTTAAATTACCGTTTGTTGTGTATGCAGATTTTGAGGCATATTTAAATCCAATATCATCTTGTGATCCAGATCCGTCAAAATCTTACACAAAAAACATTCAAAAACATGAAATGTACAGTTTTGGTTATTTTATAAAATGTTCATTTGATGATAGTCTTTCACGGTATTATTCACATACAGGTCCAGATTGTGCTAAAGTATTTATGGACACCCTTTATAATGATTTAGCAAAAATAATTAAATTCATTCACTTTCGGAAAAATCCAATCCCATTAAATCAGAGTGATTTAAAAAGAATTGGGGATGCTAATAATAAGTGTATTATATGTAACAATGTCTTAAAATCCCAAAGCGTTTTCAGCTATGATTGGATAACGGGAAAATTTCAGGGTGTGGCACATAAGTCATGTGATTATAAATTCATACCTCCCTCATATGTACCAGTATTTTTTCACAATCTGAGCAACTACGACGCACATTTTATTGTAAAAGCTTTGAACTTCCGTGAAGGACCTATCGACATTATCCCACAAAATAAAGAAAAATATATTTCGTTTAGCAAACAACTGAAATTTGATAAGAAATGCTTATCACTGAGATTTGTTGATTCCTTTAGGTTCATGTCGAGTAGTTTAGATAGTTTAGCTAGAAATCTTCAAGAAAATCAATTTCATGAATTAAGGAAGCAATATCCTACAGATGAAGATTTTAAACTTCTGAAGCAAAAGGGGATATTTCCATATGAGTTCATGAAATCGAGTAAATCGCTTGAAGCGTCATCACTGCCTGAAATATGCCACTTTTATAGTTCCTTAACAGATAGCTGTATAACAAGTGAAGATTATCAACATGCACAAAACGTCTGGACTCATTTCAATTGTAAAAAAATGTTAGATTATTCTAATTTGTATTTAAAAACAGACGTACTCTTATTAACAGATATATTTGAGAATTTTCGCTCCGTTTGCCTTGAAACATATAGCTTGGATCCAGCTCATTATTTTACGGCACCTGGTCTCAGTTGGGATGCTATGCTTAAAATGACCGGGATTAAACTTGAACTTTTAACCGATTTTGATAAAGTTTCATTTATTAAAAAAGGGCTACGAGGTGGTATATCACAATGTAGTAATCGATATGCTAAATCAAATAATCACTACATGGCAGAATTTGATCCTGATAAGCCGTCATCTTATCTCATTTACCTTGACGCTAATAACTTGTATGGTTGGGCGATGTCGCAATATCTTCCTGTAGGTGAATTTGAATGGGTTGATCCTGCTACGGATTTTAATATTTCTAACGAAGCTGACATTGGATACATTTTAGAAGTCGATCTTGAATACCCTGATTCATTGCATAATTCCCATTCAGATCTACCATTTTGTGCTGAGCACATAATTGATGAAAGTAGACAAAAAAATTTGGTTCCAAATTTGAAAAATAAACAAAAATACATTATACACTATAGAAATCTTATACAATGTTTACAAAATGGATTAAATTTAACTAAAGTTCATAGAATCTTAAAATTTAAACAAACTAACTGGCTTAAAAAATATATCGATTTGAACACAACATTAAGAATAGCTGCAAAAAGCGACTTTGAAAAAGATTTTTACAAACTTATGAATAATGCAGTTTTTGGAAAAACAATGGAAAATATTGAGAAAAGGGTCGATGTTAAGTTATTAACGCATTGGGCAAATCATGGTCATATCAAAGGAATTGAAAGTTATATTGCTCGACCTGAATTCCATAGCATTTCAATTTTTTCGGATAGTTTAGCTGCAGTACAATTAAAATTAAACTAAACTAATTTATAACAAGCCTATCTATTTAGGCTTTTGTATTTTAGATTTATCAAAAACTTTAATGTACCAATTTCATTATGGGTACATGCAACAAAAATTCGAGAAAAGGCTTAAATTGTTGTATACTGATACAGATAGTTTCATATATCAAATTTTTACGGAGGATTTTTACGATGACATAAGAAATGACTTAAAAAAATATTTCGATACATCTGACTATGCGCCTAATAATATTTACAATTTTCCATGTATAAATAAAAAAATAATTGGATATTTTAAAGATGAAAATAAAGGTAAAATTTTAAAGGAATTTGTAGGATTACGGTCTAAAATGTACGCTTTAAATGTTGAGGACTGTATAGTGGCTAAGGCTAAAGGTGTAAATAAATGCGTGACTAAAAAGTTTCAGATTCAAGATTATAAAAGTTGTTTAAATGAGAAAAAATATGTATTATCGGAAATGTACCGATTTCGTTCTATTAAGCATGTAATTTTTACACAGAAGATAAATAAAATCTCGTTATCATCTTGTGACACAAAAAGATATCTGTGTAAAGATTCATTTGACACTTTAGCTTGGGGTCATTATAAATTAAGGTAGATCTAGAGTTACAAATATTTAAGTATTAATAACTATAATTCATAGTATTTAAGTATCAGTAAATATAATTACAAGTTGACGTATTAACTGTTTAAATTAAAAAAAAAATGTTCGTTGCATGGGAGGTTTTAGATTTAATTTTGTTTATATTAAAATAAGTTTTTATTTTTAATTTTAGTTTTAAGAACTTTTATTTTGTAAATCGTGTATTTACATCAAATATAAATATATCAGAAAAAGAAAAAGTTTTATTTTTAAATTATTACATTATAAGCAAATGTATGCCAATCATATACCATATGCTTATATTAGATTATGGATACATATATATATATCTATAGCCTCATAAATGTATTTTATTTTATAGACAACCTTTAGTGAGGAAGGACAGTTTTTATAATGTACCATTTCATTCATCCATTTACAGCTATTATTGCTGGTCCAAGTGGTTGTGGAAAATCAAACTTTGTCACAAATTTTTTGAAAAATGTAGCACATATGTGTAATATAGATTTTAATCAAGTGCTGTGGTGCTATGATGAAATGCAGCCACTTTATAACTTGAATGGTGTTGATTATGTTCAAGGTATTCCCGATTTAAGTATGTTTGATGGGAAACAACCTAAACTGCTTATAATCGATGATTTAATGAGAGAGTCAGATGGACGTATTGTTGATATTTTTACTAAAGGTAGCCATCACAGAAATTTAAGCGTTTTTTATATAACTCAAAACTTATTTCACCAAGGAAGAGGACAACGTGATATCTCTTTGAACACAACCTACATTATTTATTTTAAAAATCCTCGAGACAAAACTCAAATACGCTACTTGTCCCGACAAGTTTATCCAGAAAATACAAAATTTGTTGAAGAAGCATATAAAGATGCCACTATGACAGCTCATGGATACCTGATGATAGATTTGAAACAAAGCACTGATGATATATGTCGTTTTAAAACTAAGGTATTTCCATTCGATAAAGGTTGTACAGTATACATTCCAAAAAAAGGGTTTAAATATACCAGTAGTCATTCTGTTTTGGTCAGTTCTAGATAATGCCTGACAGAGTAGCCACATATCAACATTTACTTAAAGCATTGCATACGCTCAAACCAAAATATCGTAAAGCTTTACTGAAAGCATGTGATGAAGATGAAATAAATATAATTTGTGAGTGCATTTACAACGTTTTAAAGGGAAAAGTTCCATTAGACAATTTAGAAAAAAACAGGTTAAATAAACATAAGAATATATTACGCAAATTAGTTTCTAAGGGGAAACAAAAATTAAGGAAGACTATTATAGTGCAAAAGGGTGGTGCGTTTTTACTAATTATACTGGGGGCTGTATTAAGTAGTTTATTGAGCTCATTAACATAGTTAAAATGGAGAACACGAAGAAAATGATTTTAGTAGAACCAGACTTTATTGAGAAGCTCAAACACAATGAAAATGCTCCTTTAAATTCCCTATCTCGCTTAGATGAGGACATGCAAAAAATACTGAAAAGTAAAATAGAGGATCGCGAAAAATGGGCATTGTATTCTCAAGCACTACAACGTTTTTTGCATTTTACTGAATCAGATCGAAAACCGTTCAAGGTGCCAATAATGATTGATGATACAAATAATGTCCACCAAGAATATTCTGACAAATCGATGGTTAAAAAGGAGGAAACTGAACATAATGCTACATTACCACATTCAAGACCGTTCGAAAGTGACGCTGCGAGTACTCCTTCGAATCATACTTACCCTGAGAAGTTTACTCCATCTCACATCATAAACAAAATTCCTAAAAGTTATGTGAAAAAAGGACAATCTTTGATTGACAATATTTTAAAAAATAAACCGAAGATTTGGTGGAAAGAAGGAGGGGAAATCGTAGTAAATAATCAAGTTATCCCAGAAAGCAATATAACAGAATTGATAAGTGACACGCTGAGACCTCTCAAACGTCCCAAACCGATTGGTTGGAAACAGTTTGCTTTAGTTTTAAAAGATATTGAAGTTCCTATATCTTGTATAGGTAACCCAACTAATCTGGAATATATAAATGGTCTTCAGATCGACGAGGTTCAAGAATCCCCAATATACAAAAATACCAGATCAACTTCGATTCAATCAAAAGGACAATCAACACCAATTTCATACAAAACTCCTGAATCATCAAAAAAGAAAATAGATTGGGAGAGATGGACCCCCTATTAGACATCAGTAGGATTTACTATAATGTTTCTGATCCAGCTGGCTACAGTAGTATTGATAAGTTAGCTAAAGCAATGCATGGTCGAATGAACAAAGATGAGGTAGCAAACTGGTTACGGTCCCAGGAAACATATACATTACATAAACCAGTTCAAAGACGTTTTACACGAAACAAGTACATTTTGTCCAACTATAATGAACTTTGGCAAGTAGATTTAAGTGATATGCGTACATATAGTAAATATAATGATGGTTTTAATTATATATTATGTGTTATTGATGTCTTTAGTAAATATGCTTTTGCTAGGGCAATGAAAAAGAAAAATTCAGAAACAGTTAAACAATGCTTTAAGGATATATTTACCGAGGCTCGAGCAACTCCACGTCACATCCAATCCGATAAAGGTACTGAATTTGTTTCCAAAGAGGTAAGACAATATTTTAAGAGTAAAAACATAAACTACTATACAACGAATAATCCTGACATTAAGGCGAGTATTGTAGAAAGATTTCAAAGAACATTAAAAATGAAAATGTGGCGCTATTTTACACATAAAAATACTTATAAATACATTGACATTTTACAAGATCTCCTTTATTCATATAATCACAGTTACCATTCAAGTATTAAAATGCGTCCGATAGATGTTAATTTTAACAATATTATGACTGTTTGGACCAATTTATACTATACACCAAAAAATGGATTAAAAAAAATTAGTAATAGTACTTTAAATGTTGGTGATCATGTCAGAATAACGAAGTATAAACACATATTTCAAAAAGGTTACGAAACTAATTGGAGCGATGAAATCTTCGTAATCGAATCAATAATTAATAGGTCGCCTCATCTTGTTTACACATTGAAGGACTTACAAAATGAACCAATCACTGGCACTTTCTATTCTAAAGAGTTACAGAAAGTTACTTATAACCCCACCATGATATATAAAATAGATAAAATAATACGTTCTAGACTCGTAGGTAACAGAAAGGAGGTGCTTGTGAAGTGGAGAGGTTATCCGAATAAATTTAATAGTTGGATACCTGCTTCTAGCTTAGAAGAAACATGAGTGATGACAGTTTTTATTTAACTTTGTTAAGTAACAGCTCTATGCAATATTTCCCCGAAAATACAACAGCAAACTTTCTCACCAAACTCCCAAAGACAATAAAACTAGAAGGAGAATGGGTAGTCGGATTAGTGGAGTTTCACTACCCATGTTCAATGTACAACGTTCAAGAACATGAAAACGCAGTCTATGTAAAAAAGATGGTGAAATTACCAAACGAAGTGTCGCCTGTTAATGTTGAATTTAAGTCACATATTCCAGCAACGACATATGACGACATGGATCAGTTTTTATCTGCTTTTAATGAAAATTCCTTATTAAGAAATAAGGTGAAATTTAGCTATGATGGAATATCGAAAGTTATCAAGGTCACTACTTCACATAAAGACATAGTTTCCGTACGTGCAACACCAATACTAAACCTCCAGCTAGGTTTCAAACCGAATACGAACCTTATTCAATGTCAAATTGGAAAATTTCCTGCTAATTTATATTTGGGTCTACCATCACAATTGTTTATATATTCGGATATCGTTCAACCTCAAATAGTAGGGGATGTTATGACATCGTTAGTAAGAATAATACCACTTGATCCAACGAAATACATATATGGAGCATATAAAATGCATAGCTTTTCTCCTGCACATTACATACCAGTTTTACGTAGAGAATTTGATACTATTGAAATTGATATAAGAATGCATACGGGTGGAAAGGTTCCATTCCAGTTTGGAACTTCATGCGTGAAGCTACATTTTCAACGAATAAAATGAATTATAGACGTGAAAATATTCCCTGCCCATATGAACATTATTATACTCATCAAGCTGGTTCAGGAGTAGGCATTGTTTATAAAGGTGTTCCTCACCAGCGAGGGCATGGCATAGGAAGTTTTTTAGGAGGCTTGTTTAGATCGGTATTTCCTCTGCTATCTAGCGGATTTAGAACGGTTGGGAAAGAAGCATTAAATGCTGGTGTTGGTCTTTTATCCGACATGATGAATTCGCACCCTATGGACGAATCAATAAAGTCTCGTTTTAAGAATGCGAGCAGTAATTTAAAAAGAAAAGCTGATGAAAAAATTGATTCTTTAATGTCAGGGTCTGGGTATAAAATGATACGAAAAAGACGAGAGCGCACCATTGCATCCAAAGCATTACGGGGGAGAGGTACAAAAAAAAGTAAAAAATATACAAACGATATTTTTTCTAATTAAACCATGTCATTTTTACATCATCATTCATGTGAATGCGCTAAGTCAGAGTTAGATTTATTTGCACTGCCATCGACGCAAACAAGTATAGAAAATGGGCAGTGGATACATTATAAACCTATTTCGTCTCTTAGTGATGATGGTCCTATTGAATTTCAAGTTCCAGGATCAGGCGATGACTATATTGACCTGTCTCACACTTTACTACATATCAAAGCCAAGGTATTGAATCAAGACGGTACTAAGATCAAATCCGCAGAAACTCATGTTGCTCCAGTGAATAATTGGTTACATTCACTGTTTAACCAGTTGGACATATATTTAAATCAAAAACTAGTTTCACCGCCTAATAATACATATGCGTACCGTGCATATATGGAAACCCTACTAAATTATGGACCTGCAGCAAAACAGTCCCATCTTACATGTGGGCTATGGTATGAAGACACTTCGGGTCATATGGATGGAACTGATACGGCTAACAAAGGCTGGACTAAAAGACAAGAATTTATTAAAGATAGTAAGGAAGTTGAAATGATAGGACACTTACACGGTGATATTTTTAATCAAGAAAAGTTTTTAATAAATGGCGTTGAAGTTCGAGTTAAATTAGTACGATCAAAAGAGTCGTTTAATCTAATGTGCATTCAAGATAAAAAACTTAAAGTACGCATAATGGATGCTAGTTTAATAATAAGAAGAACAAAAATTAACCCAAGTGTTTTGCTTGCACATCAAAAGGTTTTAGCTTCAACGACTGCAAAATATCCCATCACAAGAGCGGAAGTTAAAGTACTTACAATACCATCAGGGGTACAAGGGAAATCCCTTGATAATATATTCCTCGGTCAAGTTCCAAAAAGGTGTATTGTAGGTTTTGTTGATAATATAGCATTTAATGGAAGTTTAAAACATAATCCCTTTAACTTCCACCACCACGATATGAACTTATTTAGTTTGTATGTAGACGGTCATCAAATTCCTTCTAAAACACTACAACCATCTTTCAATACCGATTTAATGGTAACAACATATCACACTCTGTTTTCTGGAACGGGTATTCATTTTCTTAATGAAGGGAACTCAATAAGTCGAGAAGATTATGGCAACGGTTATTGTTTGATGTGTTTCGATTTAACACCTGATTTATCAGCGAGTTCTACTTCTCATTGGAATCTTGTTAGACATGGTAGTGTACGGTTAGAAGTTCGATTTGAAAAAGCTCTTACCACGACCGTTAATTGCGTCGTCTATGCAGAGTTTGATAATATAATTGAAATAAACAAACATCGAGATGTAAGTGTAGATTATAACAGTTAATTAGAATGATGTACATATATAATAATACGTTTATGAGAGATTGTACCACTTTTTACCAAACCTTAGTAACGAATTCATCGGTAAATGCAATACTTTGTAATGGACACCAAGGAATTGCAATTATGTATGAAAAAAATTTGTCCTACCATTGAATCGCATGTTTTTGCGGCAAATAGAATCCCTGTTTTCATGGATCTTCCGATTTATATCATAAGTAATTTGGACCCTGACTCAAAACCTGGCTCTCACTGGGTGGCAATTCATATTGATATTAATGGTAATGGTGAATATTTTGATTCATTTGGTAGAAAACCTTCTGGTTATCATAAGTTGTTTTTAAAACGGAATGCAAAAAACTGGTTTTATAACCATATAATAATTCAAAACCATCTTACTTCAGTTTGTGGTAAATACTGTTTAGTTTATATATATTTTAAGTTCAAAGGTAAAACAATGTTTGATTTTGTAAACTTATTTTTTGAAAATACCATGTATAATGATTTGATTATAGAAGATATGTATAGATCTATGTTTTTACGAAATAAATAAATATTTTATTAAAAGTTGTCTTTTCTTTCCTTCACTAATTCTTAGTAAACATATACAACATTATCAATTCATCAAAAATGCAAGAGGATCGTTGAAACCATTTATTTCACATACAAGTATTTCATACATTAAAATAAAAGTAACACATTAAAATAAAAACAATAATACAGAACGGTTTTCATTTTATTACATCAATAAGCTGAAATCCTTATTGCATATCACACCACTTTTCACACTCCATAAATAGTTCATCACTTTTAAATGCAGGCAAACGCAATGTTTCATATGCTATGGGTTCATATGCATCGCCACTTGGAGGTCTCGTCTCCATGTCATACATTTCTGTGTCTTCTTCATCTTCCCATTCTATCAAAAGAGGGTTACCGACATACCCCGAAAATATAGGTTGCAAAGCTGGTGAATAACCGTTTGATGACGCATGGAGCATTTCAGCGTCGTCGCAGAGGTTACTCAAATCTTCGTCGTAAAATGAGTTATATAGATCCACGTCTTCGCAGCTTTCATAAAGCTCTTCATCGTATTGTGAGTTTTGTAGATCTATTGTGCAGCTTGACTTTCACGGGTGTTAATAGAGATACGGTATGGTTTCTTTTGCGGTGTCGAACTTTATATAGCCCCAAAAATCATTTGTTCGTTGGTGGGGGGAGAGTTGCTTGTGGGTGGAGTAAGATATAATTTATGGCTTAGCGTTGATAAAATATTTCTTGCAATCGTTTTTTGTTGCAATATCTTTCGTAATATTGTAAATCAATTCTTTTGTGTTAGAATAAAAGTCATCTTCTTCACCCTGCGTATAGTATTTGATTCTAGTATCCGCGAATTTCCAGTGCTGATCGTTTGGGATACCACGCAATTTTTTTATATCGTAGACGTCAATTTTAACGACATGAGTGATCTTTGTAACATCATCTACGCGAGAAGATATATAATTAGTGCCTCCATTTGTAGACTTGGCGACAGTAGATGAATATTCTGTAGCCTGCTTCTTTTTAGGCTTATCAAAAAATACATCAATGTTGTTGGTTCGTTTTTGTGCTTGAATTATAAGTGGTTTTGAGCATTGGGCTTCATCGTCACTCAAATTGTTATAATAATAATTTTTCATAGTGTACTCAAGGGAATTCTCGTTTGATATCTAAAACAACCAAAAAAACATGTGAGATGCTTGATACAAATGGAAACATGTAATTTTTGCACATAATTAATTAGTTAATGTGGGACTTACCTCCATTTTAACTCGTAGCAAGAAAAATTAAAACTATTGACAACTATCTACTTTAGTACACTTTTATTTAACACTTGACACGGTTTTCAAACAAACTAATCTGAGCGAATGGCGGCCCTCTGGATTTGAGCTTTGCTTTTATTCACGACAGACACACACACACACACACACACACACACACACACACCGGGACACACGTAGCGGTTAGGAGAAAAAAATCTATTAATAAAACAGGTACCTGTTCATTTGATACAACACGTTCTAA
Source organism: Notocelia uddmanniana (assembly GCA_905163555.1). Taxonomy (NCBI): domain Eukaryota; kingdom Metazoa; phylum Arthropoda; class Insecta; order Lepidoptera; family Tortricidae; genus Notocelia; species Notocelia uddmanniana. The sequence goes on along the minus strand of LR991059.1, from coordinate 11,091,845 downwards.
CTTGTAGCAAGACGTGGAATTTTATTAGTTTTTTACTGCAATATTCTTGGAAATGGAACCTGCATAGATTTAAATGATCTTTAGGTAGTTTAGTGACCAATAAAATACGGCAAGCATGACATTTCGTAATAGTTGCTGATATTTATCGTTTTTTTCCCAAATATAATACACGCTCACATGTCACAGATAAGACAATAAATATGTTACCCCCATAAAAATGAACATCTGTTCGTTGCATGTTACGACACGAAACAACTAGTTTTTTACTGCAATATTCCAACGGATGGGGCGTGTTTGAACCTGCTTAGCTTCAAATGTTCTTTACTTTTATTTATACCCAATCAAATAGAAAACCCATGTCATTCTCACGATCATTTCTGTCAACATTAATTTTAAAATATATTGCTGTTCACAGAATGTAATTAATTACCTACCTTTGCGTGGGAATAGAGCAAAAACAGACTGTTGATCCTAATCAAATAAATCGTTTTTAAATAAAATACACAAATCGTCTCAAAACAGCAATCTTCTAACAAAAAACAACAATGCACCCACACCTGTCATAAACATAAAACAACGGGGGGTCACATATCACATACCTGCATTTCAAATTCACACGAAAAAGATACCCAAAAAACCTGCCGCAGCAAAAAAACAACAATGCACCCACACCTGTCATAAACATAAAACAACGGGGGGTCACATATCACATAGCTGCATTTCAAATTCACACGAAAAAGACACCCAAAAAAACCTGCCGCAGCAAAAAACCAAAAAAAATTTCGGCCCTTCGGGCCGCGCCGCAGGGGTGCCGCAGAAACAGTATACTCCTAACTACTGACGTGTGTAAAGACCACGACTTGGATATTTTTGCACTGTTCTACCAAACGTACATTTGTGACCTTCATGAGTCTAGTTACGTTGTTTCATATTGGTTTCACAGGTTCACCGTGACTACAAACTAAATTTTGTAAATAAAAGGGTCACGGTGAAAATATGGACCCGGGTATGTCCTAAAACTACGACCAAGACCACCGGGGAATGGGCAGCAGCATTCCTAGAGTGCGGTGGAGATACTGCGATCGCCAACCCGCATGCCAAGCGTGGCGATTATGGCATTTACCCCCCATGAAAATGTGGGAGGCCTATGTCCAGCAGTGGACGTCCTAGGGCTGATATGATGGTATGGTGGTGAAAATATAAACCGTCCTTGCAGGCCCATGCTTAAATTCATAAATATGTGTGTAAAACTAACAACAGACTGTCAGAAGATAGCTGTCAAGACCCGAAAGAAAATCAGGAAGTCAAAAAACTCTTCCTCTCGAATCGTTTGTCCGCACTATGTGTTGATACATAATATAATGAAACAATTGTAGATGCTACGTATGTCCATATAGTGCGTTGTGAAGATCCAATAATTATTTGTAAACGGCACTGAAAAGTCCAGCCGTATGAATTTATGGAATATGCAGTTAACCTGGAAAATGTCGATGGAAATTTACTATTAACCCTTCAAAATTGACCATATTCTTCCAAAGTTTATAGCAAATGCGATCTAAAGGAATTTAATAGCTGACACTAAGAAATATGTAAGATTTTATATGCTAGAAGTAAGAGCAGTAAAATATGGTGTGCCATAAATAGTAAAATGGTTCGTGAAATGATCTTTACGTCTCATCTCATCAGTTGGCCGTTTTATCGACCGCCGTGGTACATTTGGCTTTAACGCATATAAGAGATGCTAAAATGAAAAATATCAAAACTGGACTGTATTTGTAAGAGCATAGGGTATGCTCAAATATTTTTGGAAGGAATTTCGCTCCAATGTAAATGCACTCGAGTGTATGTTCGCTTCTTGGCATCCGGATAAACATGTCATTCTGATTGTATTGTCAGCTTCTGCTTTATGGTCTTCAAGGTTTGTGTACAATGTTGCGCTTTATGTGTATTGTAAATATATGCGTTGCCTAACTTATACTCCTTATATAATTTAGTATTGTAAATGTCAATTGGGACAATATTTAAAAAGAGGGCACAATATAACATGCACGTTCCTTCGTTTTATGTTTAATCTAGCTATAACCCGCGTAAAATGTTATCAATGTCTTACTTTGCTTAGCTACACTTCATAGCTTTATTCCATCCAATGTATCAGTGATAAAGTGCGGTTAGCCGAAATCCTTTTTGGAGAAGCAAATTTTTTGTTTCTCGAGCCTTATGAGTAGTCCCAATCAAATATCACTAGAAAAAAATGTACTCATCCCTATACGAGTACCTTCATGCCCCATAGCCGTGGCTGTAACAATACCTATTCAATATGTATCCTACTTAATCTACCTACTTAATATAGGACCATAAAATAATTTATTATGTTCCTTCATCTTCACGTTAAAAAACTTTTTTTAAAGAGACAAAGTAGGTATAATAGCTCCAACAATCATTGTGTGTTGATGGCAGGAATCTATAAGTATTGAGGCTAGAGTCCCTCTCCTTTTATTTCAGTCCATCGATTTTTATTCTTTGTACAAGAAGTCACACGTTGTAATGTTAGTGTGTTACTGGGTGTTTGTTTTGAGGCCTGCTGACGAGAAATATCGCTTGTCATATTGATTGCACACCGTTCTTTTAGCTTTAGAACGCACGCCCCAATTATTTTTAGCTCTTTTAAAAGGAAACGTATTGTGCTTAAGTATCATGCCCATTTTGCTTAAACGTCTATAAAACCTGTTATAGTTTGAATGTTATTACAATTCGTTAATTTCTATGTGTGTGTGTGTACTTAATGGTATAGGTAGAAACTTTCTGCTGTATTTTCGTTGCTGTAATAATAAATCACGAGGTGTGTGACATATTTTCTGAGAGACGAGCTTGTAATTGAATATGATGTGTCAAAACGTTGAGAAACTAAACATTTATGTTTTCGAACAAAGTTGCCGCGATCTCCAACAGATACATAATTACGTTCGTGGCTAGGGGGAATCGTGAACGAAAACACCAGATCGTCTAGTTTTACACACTCGCTTTCCAAAGCAATTGTGGCTGCAGATATAATAAATACCCCCTTCAAATTAACGTCGAACATAAATTAATTGATCGGGACCGCGATAAAGTAAAAGTAAAACTCGGTAGCGACTGGGGTATACAGAGCGTGAAATGTTTCAGAAAAGTTGTTCCCTTATCAAAACATGCAAAATAAACATGGGTATTGATACTCGTACAGGCGGTCAATTACACTAACGAATACTTTCACTGCTGCATTGATAGCGCCGTTCAAGGTAATCCACAAGCACGTATCTCGACTGACTGATAGCGAGGTGCTGCCTACCACTTACCAATAAAAGTTGTAATAACCTTATATCAGAAAGGTTCCAGTGAGGCTGGTATTACAGTCGATAAGAAAAACTTATGACCTGTACTCGTACCGTCTGTCATAGACCTAGCTCAAATAAAATCATATAATTAAAGTCCTCGAATATGCAAGAATATTCAAATGTTTCGGAAAAATACCACATTATTTTATAACCCATTGTACGCTGTCAATAATATTATTGTTCTCATCTTTGTGATAAGTAGGTACCTATCGAAATCATACGGTTTATTCGACTGTCGACATCCATTTCACATAATTTATTCGCTGATTTTAAAGATTAACTTTACGTCAATAAATTATGCGATTCAGAACGAAATGGCTATAAAATTGATTATCTCCATAAGTGATGTAAAATCTTTCTGGCCAGTATTTACAGTGCCTAAAAGTTCGCGAGTTCATCGACACTCAAAGAAAAGATTCATGAATATTGAAATCTTCACATCTGTTGGCAAAAAGTTACGTAAGAACCGCAAACGTTAATTTCAAGTAAATAACTAAATGCACGCTCGCACCGCGCATTGTGGAAGTGGGTTCACGGCTTTTGGATGTTGAAGAAATTCTAGATTTATTTCCAGAATGTACGGTACCGGTAACGAGAGCTATAACGGGACTTGAGAACCGAGGATTTAACCGAGACGTCTGTGAGTGAATAAGGTAGCAAAAGCTAAATGTTAATTAAGAACATCGCCGAGGTGATTGCAGACACGATCCTGGGTTCGCCACGCTAGTCGCGGTAATTGGCCGCCAACCGTTTTAACGTCATTTGCATTTTTAAAGTCAATTTTATTTCCGCAAACTCCACTTAATTAAACTGCAATTTTACCCAGCAACCGGCTTTAATGGCTTATAAAAATGAAGTACGTAAATTTTAATGTACCTATCGAAGGACGCTTTCCCTTGTACTTAACAACTATTGCGACTTGCTAATTTCTGATTTCACCCAGCCAAGTTTAGAATTTGACAGCTGACGCGTTTCTCAACAATGAGGATTAGGTAGGTGCGCGTGACCTACAAGTCTATTAGAATGCGCGGTGCAAATTAAATCACACATTAAGAGGGCGCAGTACGCTCAGTTCTCCATACAAACGTATTTAGGCTCTCATTTTAAAACGCCATGCTAGAATAACATGAAACTTTGTGTACACAATGGGATCTAGCATATCTAGGTCAAAAATCAGTTTCTGTTGCTAGAAATTGTAAAAGAAAAAAAATACAGCGGTTTTTTGAGTTTTTTAACGCTTGTATGAAAACCTTAATAATTGCTGTATTTTTTCTCTATTATAATTTCAAGCAACAGAAACTAATTTCCGACCTAGATATGCCAGATCCCGTTGTGTATACAAAGTTTCATGTTATTCTAGCATGGCGTTTTAAAATGAGAGCGTAAATACGTTAGTATGGAGAACCGAACGTACTGCGCACTCTTAAGCTCTTGGAAACGTAACGATCAGCATCAAGCAATTAAAATTGAATATGTTGTGAACACTAAGTATATATATTGTTTTTATCAGCTTTTTACTATATGGAATTAAAATACTTGTTTTGAATCTTTTATTATGACATATAACGGCTGGATGGATGTTTTTCGTAAGCTGGAAGTAGCATTCTTATTTTAAACGGTGGATCACCAAATCTTTAAGTTTCACCGTTTTATTTTTTCCTCGTTCTACGTTAACGTTCTATTATTACTCGAGGATACTAAATTTAATATCTGCAGCTAAAAATAAAAATTTCGGTGAGAGTTTATAAATTGACGAGTGCGTAACTCAATCGCTTATAGCTAGGGTTGCCGACTTTAACTAATGTTCTTAAAGCAAGCTTAGTTTTTGAGTAATTGAAGTTTTTGTGATTTTAGTGAAAAACTGATTTTTTACTTTCGGTCATAAAACAAGCATTAAGTCCATGTGATATATTTACAACAAAATGTGCAATAGTACCATCTAACTACATGCAAAACAAAAAACGTGTAGGTGCTATATCTTTGAAGTACTCGTAATTTAGTTATTTATGTTTTTTAGAAAAACATTTTTTTCTACTTTGTCTTTATGTTGGAGCAATGTTTTTAAATTTAGTTAGATGCACACTATGGTGATTAACAATACAAAAAAATCACATGCTCAAATAGCAGGACTTCGGAGATATTGCATTTCTAAGGATTTACTAAATTTCTATGGGAATAGGGTTGTCACATCAGAGTTAAATTATAGTCAGATTTTCGATATTTTTTCCTGTGCTGAATAAAGAGGAAGGTCCATATTTTGAACGTATTCGTATATACTTAATTTGACGGCCGGTTAGTTTGTAAGTGCATAACAGTCATGATGTATTCAAGTATGTATTTATGTATATGTATGTATTCGTCTGCTTTTTTGGTAAAGATTCTCGCAGTTGCTAAAAGATTTGGTTATAGATTTTTGAACTGTTTTAATGTTGTTTTGTATATACATAGGAAAGATTTTGGGGTACATAGTGTTCAGTAGTTTTTTGCAAATTGCTTCTATTTGGTTTTCCCATGTCAGCTTATTGTCTACACTTAAACCTAAAAAGTTAAGTAAGTCACATTTGTTTCCTCTATTACGTGGTCATTATAAGCCACAGTCAAGTTGGATAGTTTGTTAGTCCGTTGTTTAAAATTCATTATTTTGGTTTTGTCAAGATCAATTTTTAAGTTATTGTCATTAAGCCATTCTATTACCATTTCCAAAGTCCTAATTATGTTATATTGATAAGTATTTTAATCTACATTTGCCTTTTCTCCTGAAAAAATAATTGTGCTGTCACCCGCAAAGTGTACCATCGGAAAGTCAATAGCCTTAGGCAGGTCATTTATATAATTTACAAATGCGGAATTTGACAAATTTGCATTTTTTTCGGCCTTGTAATCTTTATTATTTATTTATTTTAAAAACAGGTCATAGTCAATTTTAAATGTTAACATAATTAATTAAGCTCATAGTTAACAAGGGAATTGGAAATGAGATATCGAGGTTCTATAGCTTCCATAGATTCTTATTAACTTCATAACTAAGCGAAATAGACATATAGTTTCTTGCCCAAAGTTGTATTATTTAATTATATTCATCCAATGAAATCATAACAAACACATGTCCGCAACTAAGGCATAATCTCACACTGTGCGGCTTAACCATAAGCGCTGGAAAAGGTTTAATCGTCGGGACGTACTCATTACACATTGTACGCAATAAAAGCCGTTACCTATATTTTTTATACATTTCCGATTGAGATATGAAAGAGATAATATTTAATGGTTGTTTGGTTGGTTGGTTGGATGGCAGCCCTAGTTCGGGGTCCCAGCAGACGGTTGACCGGGTGACTCACACTCCGAGAGGCATGCGGCCGCCACTATAAATACAGCACTGACATTTTCTCGCTCTCGATCTAGCATCCCACTGCTTCGGACTTTATGACACGACCTCATTCAACAATGTTGAGTACACACAATCGAAAAAAAAATCCCCGCAAAGAACTCTTGAAATAAGAAACCAGCAAATGGTTGAAAATGGTTTTCAATTATGAAAAGAAAACGCATACGAGTTCTACTTACCTAAATACTAACATTGCAAGTTAGTATAGAGCTGGTAAGAAATATTACAAACAATTGCGGCAAATTATCATTACTTAGTCAAATTAAACTACGCATTCGCCTCAAACGAACGCCCCGGGTGCTCAACTGCTCGCAGATAACTGCTTAATCACACAATCATGATGTTCTTCGTGATTGATTGTTTTGTGTGTAATTGCATAATGAGACGTGTTTTACTGAAAACATTTAGTAGTCCATTAGAAGTGAACTCGTTTAGCTGCGAGGCAAATTGCGAGCTGGGAATTTCTTTGGTACAATACTTACTTCAGATTCCACGTTTATAAGATGTTGCTTTCAGGGCTGTCATGCTGCCAGTCTGACAGAGGTTATAGTTATTAGAATGCGTAGGTAATGGTCCAATTTATTTAACAAGTGAAAGGACACAGCAGAATGTCTACTCGCTAATATTTGGAGCAGCTCAACTGGGGAAGTATCTCCACCTTACAGAAAACCGCAGCCATAATAACAACACTGCTTGCTCTATACGAGTAGGTACTCGTATGTGTGTTGTGTTCCTGGTGTTGAGTAAGGACGTCAGAGCTTCCGAAAATATTGTAATGTAAAAAAAATGAGTACGGAACCTGTATTTGTCTCTAGCTGTCAATACAACGAATCTTCACACCAATAAAAGGTCGGTGGCGCGCTTGTTATTGTTCTGCAGTTGCAAGCGTCCATAGGCTATGGTGTCTGCTTACCATCAGGCAGGCGGCCTGCCTGCCGCAGGCCGTATGCTTGCTTGACACCGTCGTAATGTAAAAAACATTGTGTTTATTACAACTGATACTGACAATGTTTAATAATGTCAGAATGCGACGAATCTTTTGTCTTGTCTTTATTTCTTAATGAACGCAAGGATACTCATACTTCGTCAAAATTACAGTAAGCAGGTCTAGCAAAGCTGGGTTACAAAGTTTCGGGTTGTTGATGTCAGAATATATCAAATAGCGGTGACAGTCGGATAAATAACGACATCAACTCACTCTGTGGCAGTCAGTGAGCCAGTATATTTGTAACCGGTTGAACTCCGAGTTGATAATAATTCAGATTTAGTGTAATTAACAAAGATATTTATATCTCACGAAAAACTTACGAATGTTTCTCAAATTGTGCCTTCACAACCGTGCTCAGATGCAGCATTGTTAAACGTAGTCTCGTATAGCCAGTTCATGTCAAGTTCTCGCAAAAAGTGTGAGGTGAGCGTAAACGTAACGTACGAGTAAACGCATCTAGTTCCGAGAAGAACACATTAAGCGCGGCGAGTAAATAAGCGGATTTATAAATATACTTACCGTTGGATTCCCCAACTCGTGCTGACTCACACAGTATCTTTGATACTTCTTTGAAAACTGCAATAGTGTTTTTGGTACATATACGACAGCAAAGTTATTTGTTGCAAATTTGGTACGGAAAAAGGTCTTTTAATTCAAATGCCATGCCATTTTTAAAGCTCTTGTGATGTTCAATTTCTATTTTGTCATGTAACTATGAACAGATATCGGTTTAGAGTTTTTTTTAAACTACTGATAATTAAAGGGACAAGAATGACTGGAATGTTTTTATTTGCTCATTATTGAAAACTGATACATATTTATAAGCTCCTACCTTAGTGTTAGAGATCAATAACTCCACTTAAGTAACCGCCAGTTGAAAACGAAAAAATAAGTATTGAATTTGACATTTAATATGTCAATTTCAATGCATTATTTGTTTACATTTTTTTCGTTTTCAACTGGTGCTTACTTTAAAGAGAAGATGTTTTTACCATGAATGTTATATAAGAATGTTAGGCCGATAAATATAAACTGAAAGTAATCAAGTTTCTATTTTTGCCATAAAAATCAAATAAAAATACTATGTATCGATGTTACTTGAAGAGTCGTCACTATAAATTCGTTTACAATTTAATTAACTAGTTTGACTCCAAGGTTTCCATAAAAGTCGATACTTTCGTTGAGTAAAATGGATAGAGCAACTATTTTCACGTGTATACTATTTGTGCTTACCATATTCGTCGAGAAGAAGTCTTACATTTTAAATCTACCTTAAAGAAAATGGAATCTCAATACATCCAGTATCTGATGCCCCAGTGCTTATAAGGATTCTAGTTTACTGAAATCAGTCAAATAACTCCATGCGTCAAGAGAAAGGAATAAGCCACTTTATAAGTCAAATCTGGACAAAGTACATTCCCCGTCCATATTATGTACTAAGTATTTACCTACAATAATGGTGTTATCACATTAAGCATAACGTTTTTTGATAATGAAACAAGTTGTTATTTATATTTCACAATACAACTTTAGGTGGTGGCAGGGAATGCTGTGTTAGTCATTTCCCTAACACAGTAATTACCTGCTAATATTACTTAATACCGTATAAACGTGAAAAGGTTACAGACAGACAATGTGAGTTACTTTTGCTTTTAAAATATTAATATGGATTATACTAGTTGGTATGGGATAGCGATAGTTAAGCCTAGGCCTAAAAGTAGTGGCTCCGTGAGCTGTAGACATCGCAAAAAAATGTTTTTCAAACTTCAAATTTCCAAAAAAAGACGCGACTAAAAATTCTATATAATTATCGAACCTGCTCACAAAATTTCACGAGAATTGGTTGAGAAATGCGACCTGTAGAGAAGAATATTCGGACATACATACGATAAAATTTTGTATATTTTTTCAAGTTTTGAATTTATAAAAAGTGACTTGGAAAATAAATAAATATAATATTTCTCATGAGAAATGCGACATATAGAGGAGAACATCTGAACACCGACAAAGAATTCTTTTTTTAATTTCAAATTTCCTAAATCTGGCTCAACAAAAAGAAACCAATATAATTATCGATCCTGCTCACAAAATTTCACGACAGTCGGTTGAGAAATGCGACCCGTAGAGGAGAACATCCAGATGAGGAGACCATACGAAAGATTTTTTGTCGAAAGCTAAAACGGAGACGCATCGCTCGCTTGGGATTATTACAGATGTGCGACAACGAATGTGCGATGTACGCTAGTGCGACATTTCTATTGATCGACATAGCAATTCTGCGATGTTGAATTGTGCGATGTATTTGTGTCCAACAATACAAATTTCCGACAGTATGCATCAGCGAAGTGCTGGTATGCGATGTACTTCTATTCGACTATACAAATGTACGACAGTATGGGTGAGCGAAGTACTAGTATGCGATGTACTTCTATTCGACTACACAAATGTACGACAGTATGGATAAGCGAAGTGCTAAATAGTATGCGATTTACTTTTATTCGACTAACAAATATACGACAATATGGATGAGCGAAGTCCTAGTATGCGATTTTCTTCTACCATACAAATGTACGTACTATTACATTAAACCTTTTAAGCAAACTTTCTACGGACTAACTAGATGTCTTCATATAAAAGAAAACTTGTTATCCCTTATTACGCACTAAACTGAGTCTTTGTCTTCCTTGCTTAGAAAGCTTAAATGTGATAGGCCCATCATTAAGTTTTTTAGGGTCTTATGAGCGAAGACTTAGAATGCGATAAATTTTTATCTTACTCATACTCGTATATTCATCAAATGATGCCAAAAGTAAAAATGTTTTAATCCTTAAAAAGATGTGAATTTCGTGTTGGCTACAGCAAGTTTCACCCAGTCTGTCTGACATTTAATCAGCAAGCTGTAAATAATGACTACACTATTATTGTTCATACTCCTACATATTTTAGAAGTATGATTTTTTACGAGAAATTCTACAAAAAAAAAACGTAAATGCACATACAACAAGTCGCATATTTATTCACCTATTAAGCCGGCGCAGTACGATCGGTGTGGATCGGTTCTCCATACAAACGTATTTAGGCTCTCATTTTAAAACGCCATGCTAGAATAACATGAAACTTTGTATACACAATGGGATCCGGCATACATAGGTCGGAAATTAGTTTCTGTTGCTAGAAATTGAAAAAGAAAAAAAATACAGCGGTTTTTTGAGTTTTTACGGCTTGTATGAAAACCTTAATAATCGCTGTATTTTTTCGCCATTATAATTTCAAGCAACAGAAACTAACTTCCGCCCTAGACAAGCTGGATCCCATTGTGTATACAAAGTTTCATGTTATTCTAGCATGGCATTTTAAAATGAGAGCATAAATACGTTTGTATGGAGAACCAAACGTACTGCGCCCTCTTAACCATTCTCCGCACGAACAATGTTCGCAGTGTTCGCACAAATCAGTAGTCGCAAATTTGCGTGACGGTTAATCATACTTCGCACAAATTATTTGTCGCTGAAATGGCCTGTCGCTAATCTGAGTAGCTTATTCATACTTCGCACAAACGACGTGCCGCTCAAATGGCCAGTCGCTAATCTGAGTATCGCTTATTCATACTTCGCACAAACGACGTGCCGCACAAATGCCCTGTCGCTAATCTGAGTGTCGCCGAGTCATACTTATCACAAACGACATGTCGCACAAATGAGATGTCGCAATACCGTGCATCGCTTACTCATACGTCGCACAAACGATGTGTCGCACACTCGGTGTCGCACATCTGTAATAATCCCCGCTCGCTTCGCTCGCTCGGTCAATTATTAGTCTACGGCGATTTAAACGAGTTTTACGCGGACGTAGCCGCGGGGAAAAGCTAGTATTAGTATGTGTTACCTTTCAAGCAGGAGATGACTCTCCACAAGCGTATTACCACGAAAACATCACAATGACACGAGATATTTTTCGATTGACTGTTATGTTATAAAACCTCGAGTGCCGGTGACTATTACTTAACCGACGCAAGCTTACCTAATCTCTCTTAATTGTTGTGTTAATGTACTCAAGTGTTTCCCAAAACGATGTCCCGAGCCGATACTATAAATCAATTTCACTAGCTTTCGCCGACTTATTGTTTATACTTTCTATTGCGTAGCGTCTATTAGTGAATCAAATGTTATAATTTCACGCTTTTATAAAGATATATGCGTGGCATAAACTAAAGAACTAATGACACTAAGCGGCGTTTTGAATATTAAATTTAATTTGCGGCCAATTTCTTTTATATCCCATACTCTAGACTAATAGGCAGTAGACAAGGCCCCTAACTAACACTTGTCTAAAGATGTACGTAAGCATTCAATTGAAATAGCTCTTTTCACATATTGATACTTTTCCCTTTCCCATGTATTTTAAAAATAAGAAAAATAAACAATAGAAAGTGGCGAATGTATCATATTAGTACGCTTCGAATCCAACAAAGCCCAAAACTTTTGCGCTCGGACGAAAGTGAGTATTATTTACACATTTTTTGCCGGTTCCGTCGTATTGTTAATATTTATCTTTACACTTAACACCAGGTGCGTTAAGGCTTTCGGTACACAAAGTAATGCGTAGGTCCAACAGGATAATAATAACTTTACAACATTGCACAGACAGTAGGAATCAAACAATGATCTAAGCTTTTCCCGTTCCGGCGTGCTTCGGTAGTCCATAATTATTGCCGGTCCGTAATAACTGGTGTGGAAATTGTTTGACTTTGATGGCTTAAAGATTACCGTGGCTTACCTGGAGTAATCCTTATATTTATATATCTGATCTTGATAATGGAGCAAAAATAAATGTTGCCAGTCAATTATTTGAGCTGTAATTAAATAATGTATGCGTGAGTAAGTATAATACACAACACCACATGCGATGTGTATTTCGAGTGATGAGTAAGGTCGTCAGATCTTACCTTGTAATATGTTGAGATTGAAAGACTATCATTATTCCAGACGATCCTCAAATCAATAAACGGTGACGTGCAGTGCAGGTAACTTCTATGGAACTTCAGGCAACAGACGTCAGAGGTTATAATTTCCGCTAGGCATCAGCTAGGCTATTTGCTTGCTTGCCATCAACATGGTATTAAATAATAAGCTGTATGTGGCGGGAGGAAGTGTCAATCGTTCAGAAACTGTATTTTAATTGAGATGAAAAAACTACAAACTTTGCACACAAAGCCACAACGTGGGCCCACTTCACCTGTCCGCCCATTTTCGAGCACACCGTTTAAATTACAAGCCAATTCTGCTTTAATTTGAATTGCATGCGTAAAATTAACTTGCAAAGGTAGAAAATTTGCAAAAAGATCTCCATTTGGAGCGGCGAGACCGAAATTGGACCACCAAGGAGCCAACCTTGTGAACTTTTTCCTTCTGTTTTTTCTTGGTTAGGTACTTACAACTATTGTATATAGAATAATAGGTTCGTAACCAAATTAACCAATTCGAACAACACCGACCAAAATGTGAAATATATTTTCGGCCATTATCCATCTACATATTTTATACTATCGTGAGAATTATGTGTAATTGGTCACTAAGAGCGACATGTTTTGAATCTATCTGGGGACAGTGCGAAGCGAAACGGCCGCGAGAGTCGCGAGACCACTCACCCTGAAGGAAAACCATATCATATAATGATAACTGATACGTGATTTTAGATAGATAGATTGATAGGTTATACTTACCTAGATCGGATTCGTGGTAACGCACTCGTACATGTAAGAACTGTGCCAAACTACACAGGTTTGGCTTAACTACTGACATCCTATAAGGGTAAGTCATTAAAACTATGTACAAAGTACAAAAAAGTCCCCGTTAGTACACATTCCTGTATAAGGTAAGGATAGTCGACGGATGTGATCAATCTGCGGCCCACAGCGCCGCCTGCGCCCGAGTCTGCCAACGAATCGCATTTCTTCGTGATGACTAACGCTCTTGTTCGGGAGTCTAGACATGAATATTCATGTTTTGGAATTCTCTGGTTTGTTGTACCTTCAATTCTGAAGATTTTGGAATTGGAGGTCTGCCTTCAATTCAAAAATCTTCATATTATCTATATCTGTATCTGCGATAAAAAGCAATGAAAAAATATTTTTCCGTAGACTCTTGATGTAAAGAAATATCTTATGTATTTTTTTCTTTATCGGTCTGTCATACTTACTACCAAATAATGGTTACTTTAGTATTTCTGCAGTGTCATTGCGCAGTCAAAGGCCTAATGCAAGTCAAGAGCGATGAAAACGAATACACTTTGTACTGAAACTCGACACACATTGACCATGTTGACCGAGATACTTACTATAATGGGGATCTTCAAGAAAGGTGTGTATAATTCTTCTTAGTAAATATTATCAAACTTTTTTCTTTGCACCTTTCATAAATCTCTGTTTAGCCCAATGGTAGAGAATGCCATTTGGCATTAAGCCCGCCTTTTGTACAATTACATTTTGTGCAATAAAGTTTAAATAAATAAATATTTTTTAAAGGGTCAGCAATGATCATGTGACACCCCTGGAGTTGCAAGCGTCCATAGGCTTGCGTCCATACTTACTTATTTGCCGACATGGTATAAAAATAAGTATTTTGGTCAAATTTAGATACGGGGATAGTTATAGTCCCAGAAAAAGAAGCAGGATACATTTTGTCCCGTAAATTCCCTAAGAAAGAAGATCAGCGGCGCTGGGTTGCACCCATACAATTGCATCCCCGTATGCCATCCATGCTAGCTAAGCCAGCCATGATGGTCAAATACATGTGACTGCTCAACGACTTCCAGTAGCCGTGAGCCTAGTTTATTTTTGGCATCGTTGTATAGCAGTTTGATGACAAATACGATCGCCCTACGCATCGCGAGCACAACTTTACGATGTCGTTACTATTTCTCGACGCTGACTAACTAGTACCAACTGTTCATAAAATGTGGCTACTGGATACGTACAGGTTGCTCTATTTATTGAACAACGTGCACCGCCCCAGAATTAGGAGTATTTAAAAAGAAATTTCCAAAATGACTCAATTTGATTTGTTCCACTACATCACGACGTCGATGGCGATGACGACGACACTGGACGTTCGGGGTACTTGACGACGTAGCTATCCCCAATATAAACTTACTCCACTACGCCACGCTACGTTAGCTATCCAGAAAACTTCGTGACGTAATGGAATTAATTTTTCACTATTTCAAAGAATATACTTATATGTATATTAAAGTATTTATTTATTTTTATTGATTATCCAACAGCTGTTTACACTGTCATAATTATCTCAACACCAACGCTAATTATAACCACCACCACCACCATATCAGCCCTAGGACGTCTACTGCTGGACATAGGCCTCCCCCAATTTCATGGGGGGTAAATGCCATAATCGCCACGCTTGGCATGCGGGTTGGCGATCGCAGTATCTCCACCGCACTCAAGGAATGCTGCTGCCCATTCCCCGGTGGATTATAACAATTACTTACAAATAAACACCACATGCATCAATTAAAAAAAATACATTTACGTATACCGTTAACAATATAACCGCAGACATTTAATATTACAGTGGGTAGGTATCACTAACTTTGCTATACATTTTTAGCTAAACAGGAGCGGACAGATTTTTCAAATTGATCAGAGATAAGCATCACGCTGATTGTTCATGCTTTTGGGCCACCAATAAATTGATAGATCTTTATACCGACTTGAACTTACAATACAATACAATACTCTTTATTGCACACCTCAATTAACTTACTCCAGTAATTCAATTTTAAAACATTACCATAGCCGTGTAACGTAAATTTACAAAAGCGGAATTCCCTTTTTCCTCGTGGGGAGAGTCGACTATGGGTATATAAGATTAAAGTGTGTTTTGCGTGATGGGCTAGCGATTAGCGATCTACCATTTTTTTCATATTTAACCTACCTGCTGCATGAACCTCAAATTTTATGTGATCTATCTATCTCTTTTGGAAAGAGAGGTGTGAATCTACGTGCATAAAAGTATAAACGTAGGGAAATACAGTTTTGTTTATAATAACTGATAAAACTAGGCTACGACGTGACGATAGTCACATGACTCAATCAAATTAATCAAATCAAATAGCTCCAAAGAATGTTATTAGCATAAGTGTACAACTGCATTATCATGATGGCTTTCATGGAATTGGCCAGAAGGCTATTGACATAGTAGATACCTAAGTGAGTTATCAGGCGATAATAATATTATTGAGTCAAATACTGATAAGAAGCCTTTGTTCACACCTAACAGTGTAACAGTACTACGCCGCAAAGGTACTTACAACCTACAACGAATTCACATTGCACATATTTAAGTACCTCTATGTACAATACGAATTTATGTTAAATTGTTATATATACTTATATTTAGGTACTTATGTTTACGATTTTCTTCGAGTTTATCTGTGCTCCGTGCTCTTGGGTCAGCCTTCCTTCTGAATAAGGATTTATTAATTTCAAACCCAGCCCGTTTTTGTTTAAAGTAATAATACCTACAAAACGTGATTTGCGTACTAATCGGCAGATTTTAATTTCTAACTCCTAATCATTTCCTGCTTGTAATCTTTAGTGTCTAAAACAGACCTTTCTTAATCATCTTATCGTTTAACAATTGCAACGCCCCAACCTGCAACCCACATGTTGCTTGTTTGTTTTGAAACTATTTCAAAATTCGATCTCAAGATATCCAATAAGGGAGGGATTGGTTAAAGCTTAGCTACCTCATTTCCATTGAAGGGCTCAGCTTAAAGCCAAGGGAGGGATAAATATGTTATGCAAATCAGTAGATAATCACGCAAGTCGTATCGGACTAGTAGCAAAAGCTATTTAAATGCTAAGGTTTCATTGACCCAGTACTGAACAACTACTAAAGATATTGACAATTGCATTTGAAAACTGGTCTGGTGTATATACCACCGCAGGTCGAACGAGAAAACTCATAACCTCAAAAGCATGAAACAGACACAAACATGTAAAAAACAGCAGGCTAAATATTTACATGTTTACGTTTTTTGTTTCTTAAATGAGATCAAAATAAACTCTTGTATTAAAACCGGATTGTATCGTACACTAATTCGTAGCCGTAAGAATTGAATTGAAGTCTTCGTAATAGTTATGACTGTTCTAGTTGGAAGTTAACGAACTCAACCGAGAGCGAGAGTTGGATGTTTCGAGTGCGAGTTCGAGTGGTCATGATAAATCAGTAGGATAACACTCATAGGCACCTGCCGCCTGCCGGTTAGCTTCACATAAAACAAAACAAAACTAACGATAACTGTAATTAAATTAACAGCCTTAATTACAACGTCCGGTTCATTCTCATAATAAATCAAGGAATCCTTTCGTAGATCATTAGATTCATTAGTATAATTGATTTTAGTCGAGCCCTCTGGTCAAAACACAAGATAATTTTTCATTAAATCTCTCTCTTCAATTTATTTGGTAATTCTAAGCTGTTAGACAAGGATGGAAGGTAAAGTAAAAATACGAAATAATTCTAACCTTGTTCGATGATGCATGGACTGCATCGTTAAGTGATTATCTCGTGTTTTCATTAATAAAACAAAAACAAGAGCGGCATCAAATCGCAACCATTCCATTCCTATTAGTCAGGTGTGCATGCCAACATTTTCAAATTAACCTTACCCGATTTCCCGCAACGAGCGCTGCCAAGCACCACAACTCTTATTCGATTAACTGTCATCTTCATTAGTCTTTTACACTTTACACTAACACGATGCTAATGTAAAACTGAGGTTATTAATTTTATAGGTTTTGTTTTCCGGATCGTGTATAAGATCGCGTTGGCGCCAAAATCAGCTATCGCATAAATATAGCGACGCACGCGCGCTCAACGCACCTGCCTGCGAGCAACTGACTGGCGTTAAACAAAAATTGGCGCAGACTCAGCCAATGAAACATTTGAATATGTAATAACTAATATCTCTAGTAGGATTTCAATGTAGGGGGCTTTGGTTACCTGCGAATTAACTGAAACCTTAATGTTTCAAGCACGCCATTCATCAATTCTCATGCAATGTACTCATGTGCGCAGTTGTATATGAAATTCCATTAACAAGTATTGGAATATCACATCATAAATTTCTCTCCCCCAAGCAAAATCGCAATCGAAAAATGGCCTAAAATATTTTAAGCCAACGTCAACCAAGATATAAAAAGTGACACTTTTGAAATCAGCAACACTTACTTTCGATTAAACTCAAACAGGGTCATCCAATCATACATTTACTAGGTCGACGGTAATCCTATCAAATACAAAGTAAAAGTTAAATCGTGGAACAAAAACGTCACAAATTGTCACTTAAGGATTAGTAGATTCAAGTCTAATTAAATCGCTGTAAGCATGAAACTGGGACAAAGCATTTCGAATCGCGAACAGGTAACATTGACACTAATCCTTGCGACTCGCCGGTTTATATCGGTAGATATAAAAGTGCAAGCGATATCTAGACATCACGGTTAGAGACATAGGTGGGTTTAATCCTGCGGAATCTATGCCAGCAGATACCGTGGACGTGTGATATGATTCAACGTATAATCAGCACGAAAAGTGATAGTTAATATTACAACTATTGTTGCGTTGTTGAGAATGGTAGTAATTCCTGGCACCGCTGCCGCTGATAACGATTGTCGGCGGATTAAAGTGAAATTGACAGCCGTTCTTAATTGCAGTGTTAATACTCGTGTTGACTATAGTAGTCCGGCGCTGAATGGTAAACCCTGAATTTAATGGCACGACGAGTTAGTATTATTTAAGTAATAGCATTTTTCAAATATATATTTCTTACTTTTAAATATATATTTCTAAAAAGAAAACTACATTTATTTTCTTTTTAGGGTTCCGTACCAAAATACTAATAATGAAACCGTTATGGTGCCGCTTTGTCTGTCTGTCACATTGCTTGATATCTCAAGAACTACTTATGTTATCAATTTGAAATTTGGAATAGTTATAAACAAGGCTAACCTCATGCATGTTTTTTTTAAATATTTATTTATTATCTGTGAAATTTTACCGACACAACGGGGGGTCAAAAGTGCAAAGTCTAGTTTGACAAGGAAAGGGCTTGAATTGTACATTCTAACAGTTTTTTTTCTTTTTTTACGGTGGATAAATTTCGATTTTGTCAATCTAAATTATACAAGAAAAATATAATGATACCTAGAAAACAATATATACCATAAATTTATTTTTTATTAAGAATATATAGTATTTTATATCATCAAAATTCATTTCTAAATTAAGTTTGTATAATGCTCCGATAGATGGCGCTGGGCGAATTAATGGGGTCGCGGGTCGGGAGTAGTACATGATCGTTGTACGGAACCTCGGTGTGCGTATCAGACTCGCACTTGACCAGTTTTTTTTTAATTTAACAAGCATGTGCTCACTAAAGCATACTCGTACAATTTGTATACGGTTCGTGCACTGTTCCTTTTAACACGATTTAGTTTAAATGTTCCAATAATATTTAACTAAAACGACCGTAACTGTTCAATGCTGTTTTTGGTTTAATGCACAATACAAAAAGAAATTTTACCGAACGATATTACTTAAATATGCAATTTTATATCGTACGAAAAATGAGTAGCAAAACTAGGTTAGTGGTTCTTCGCTCCTTTTACACTTACCGCATTTATCTTGCTTTATAAGGCAAAAGAAAAAGGTGTGCTTTTTTATTTTAATGGGGCATGTTAGATAGCGGTCAACTTTGGAAGAATTTTAACAAGCTCTTTGTTAGCTTCTGGTTGGCCTTAATCGATGCGCCTGGAACCGCTTTCGAGCATCTATGTCCTTATTAATAGTTAAAACATATTGAAAGTATCTTCAAAATAAATAGTAGTATTTTCTGGAATGTTAGGTAACCATTCAAGTTTGTTACTTCAGAATCTAGGTACGTTATTCGGGCATACAGCGTGTAAAAAATATGAAAACTGAAAGATTTTTATTCGGGGTGGTTTTATTTAACGCAGGGCAGTTTTCACTTTACTCTGTATTAAATATTTTTTCAATCAATGATAAAAAATACTTTTGGGCGTAGGTATGGTATGCACTATGTAGGTTTTTGTATGTGACACAAGTTTCTGTAGCCAGAATTTAATCTCCCTCTCATCTTATACCGACATGTAATTTTAATTATTAGCTTTATATCTTGCCTTTTTACTTCTTTAAATGTGTAGAGGCTATCGCCTGCGTCAACTTCTTTTACAAGTGATCTTTCACACGTATTTCGATGTAGCTTCTTTTTAAATTAACATTTTCGTTATAAAATTAACTTCACAAGTGTCAGTTCAGAGAGCGCTTATCGCAAACAGACGTATGCCACTTTCTCAGCATCCCCGGGTTTCAGTGCTTTGTTAAAAATAATTGGAAAGGAATAATCAGCTCAAGTTATCAAACCTGACGCTTTATAATTGACTGCAGATACCCGAGATACCCGTACAACTTTGTCAAGAAAAGGAAGTTCGATAGGAAGGAAAGGAGGGGGGTTCAGTCTCATACTATACTAATCAAATGTTTATTTAAGAAGGAAAAAAAATATTATCTTGTATTACAGTGTATAGAGGTGTCCGCTATGGCAGTTGAAATATGTACCTAATTTTTTTATTATAATTCATAAGTAACGATGCGCACATACAAGAGTTCCGTAGCAGAAAACGCTATACTTGAATTGAGAAAATATTGAAATAGTTGTTGTAATTCTAGCACCAGTTACAACACATGTGTACACAGAACAAAGACCTTCCGTAAGAGTCGCACGAAACCCTAAAAAAGGAAATAAAAAACATATGCGGGGCAGACGACACCTGCGGTGATTGTAAGTCTTCCTTGCGGTCTCCCGCGCCATCGGGAACCATTAGTTACTAAGGCAAAATATGGCCGGACTGGACACAAAAGAAAGCCGATTTAAACTTTAAATTTGGCAAGACACCTAACCGTTAACTAGACTCTACTCATACGGACGTATCTGAAACACATACACTACATATAGTGTATCGTTAAAAATGACAAAGCGCTAAAATCACCTATAAAACTTCAGCAAAGGTTTCTTAAAACATTCAGCTAGCTCCATGGGTAGATACTCGGATATTTTGGCACTGTAGCAACATAATGTGACGATTAGATTAGGTATGAGAAATATGCAGTCTATCGGTAAAAGTGACAAGATGTTAAAATGTATAGTGACAAAGTGTAAGTACTTTTTATACCACCACCACCACCACCACATCAGCCCTAGGATGTCCACTGCTGGACATAGGCCTCCCCCAATTTCATGGAGGGTAAATGCCATAATCGACACGCTTGGCATGCGGGTTGGCGATCGCAGTATCTCCACCGCACTCTAGGAATGCTGCTGCCCATTCCCCGGTGGTCTTGGTCGTAGTTTAAGGACATACCCGGGTCCTTTTTATACAATGAGTGGTAATTACCAGACAGCCCGCCCTCCAATATCACAGGTGCTTTGTGAACCCTTTATAATATTGAAATATTAGATTAATGCAAGTCAAATACAACAAATATATTTTCTCTATAATATATCGTGAGTATCCGCAGCCAAGCCTGTATGCATCGGAGAAAAAAATTAAATGTGTACACATGAAGTCCCCGGCCCGGAATGGGCCAGAGTGGGAACTACTGCTCAGTCGCTGTCATCCATGAGTGAGAGGAGACATGTAGTGTCACGGAGGGGGACGTATGATAGAATAAAATATTCTCAAATATTTTAACTCCGAAAAGTTTTTTATCAATACCATCTTTGTGTGCATCTTCATCATATGGTATTTATTTAATTTGGCATTGACAAGGAAACACAGTTCAGTTTCAAGTAAGCATGAACCTATATGGCACATGTAGTTATGACCATCTTCAGATTACGGGCGGGACTGAAGACCCTGGCTCGGCTACAACTTACAATTTCACAGAAAACTCGCTTAATAATTAAATTATCCGGCACTGCTTTTGAAGAAATATTAATGTTGATATCAATAAACGAAATAAATGTAGGAAATCTGTCATGTGTCATCATTTATTTATTTATTCAAAATAATTACACAGTATTACAGTTCAAAACTAAGTCACTGTAAACTACAAACTAGATTACAAATTCTAATATATAACAGAAGACTTCCTTGCATCCATCGCCTATATGGAATATTGTTTTTATAAAAGCTATTAGGGATCCGTTTTTGCAGTTGACAAATATAATATGGTAAAAGTATAAGAAACATATGTTAAAGAAATAGATGAGCGATTTATTTTGATATTTTAAAGCAAAAGTGCAGTTTACGACATTTATTGTCCCGTTTCAATGCGATCCACCACCACCACTATCAGCCATAGGACGTCCACTGCTGGACATGGGCGTCCCCCAAATTCACGGGGGGTATATGCCATAATCGCCACGCTTGGCATGCGGGCTGGCGATCGCAGTATCTCCACCGCACTGCAGGGATGCTGCTGCCCATCCCCCAGTGGTCTTGGTCGTAGTTTTAGGACATACCTGAGTCCAATACCGGGTCGGGTTTAATGCGATCGTATTGCCTATATTTGGTCATTCGATTGCATCAGTAAAAATGTCACCAGCTAAGCGTGCTGCCATTAAAATAGCATAATTTATTACGAACTTTATCAGCGCTTTTGTCACCTTTACAACCGACATAAAACACGATCTATCTTAATTTAAATAAGCCTTGCTTTTCCAGCGGCTCCCATGTCCAAGGTAGTTCGGTAGCCAGATCTTAATCAGAACTTTAAATAAATAAAATTAATCGGGTCCTTTCGACACGAGCTTTCGATTGGTATCAGATTAAGGGGTGTCATCTGAATATTGTTATAAAATGAAATTAGACGTCAATAACCAGTGAGTGATTTTGGCTGTCATTAATCAGGTGTTTGGTACATATGAAAGCTATTTTAGCATTGTGATCCAATAAAATTTAAAATGCATGGTGAGATTCGTACTATTTTGTGTGTGTTGTTATATTATGATAGGAAACGACAGGTAATCATTAAAAACTAAAATTCATACGACCTGAATAATTTTTATGTAGGTACTTAAGTATAAAAATTAACGTGCCAGACTTAAAAATAAACTTTTATCGAGATTTTAATTTTGGTTTTGTCCCTTCTCACCTCATTTTACGGTAATTGTTAACAAGATAAAATCGGATGTGTTTACATTTGGAAGCTGTAGGTTAATTAGGATAACTAAAAACAATAAATCAAGTGGACGATTCTTTAATTTACAAACCACTAAAAACTATCTACATCGATCTTTAAAATCAAAGATAATAATTAGTTATCAATATAACACTTCTTCTAAGTCTGCAAATTTTCTTTAGCTGCTCTGAAATGGAATTTAGGTAATTATTATTTAATGGTTCTGTAAAGTTGACGTCAAAAGGAAACAATTTACGTGATTCTTGAGATTAACATGCCTATTTATAATACTTACGAAGTATGATCGATGATTAATGGCGCAGTTTTCTTCTACGGAACTTTAAAAACTTGCCTATTAAGTTCAAATGACACTGTTTATGAAATTCATCTTTAATCTTCTTCAGACCTTATCCCATATCTTGGGGTTGGCTCTCCTAATCCTTAGTCTCCAGAGTAATCGGTTCTGGGTCGTCTTTGGATCCCATTTGGAACTCCGGATCTTTCTTTATTACGGACATCCATGTTAGATGAAGTTCATCTTTAATCGAGAGAATTATTTACAGTTGCGAAAATAACTCATGTTTAAACAAATGCCAGGTTCGTGGAGAATTTTTTCACCGAAATGATTCCCGTAAAAAGCAAGGTAGTATTGGATTAACCGAGATTTTAACTTACATTTAGGTCAAACTTACATATTAGCCCTACGGAAGACCAGCGCCGGCTGTAAAAGCCAGCATGTGCTGGTAGGTTCCCTTTCCCGACTTCGTCTTTTTTGTCTATGTTTTTGTTTACTGTTATTATTGTGTTTGTTACGATTATTTATACATTTTAAAATCTAATTCTAAATCTAAAATATTTTTGCTGATTGTGACCGGAAGTCAAATATAATTATATACCACATCATACATCACATCATATCTTACATCATATGAATGAATGATCGATCGATTGTTAACATCCATCCGAAAATCCTCCCACGACTGCTCAGAAAAAAATGGCTAATTACTTCGAAACCACCTGCTAGTGAATTAAACTCGAACGAAAATTGAAAAATAATGAAGACTTGCGGAGTGTTCGTATCGGTACGCGCCAAATTAAAAGGGTAGGTACCTACTCGTACATAGTATTTTGAATGACTAGTGATTTGAATAGGCATATGTAGATATACACCCGGAAAATTCGAGTGGTGGAAATACTAAAATAACTGGAATTGGTAAAATCACCCCCAGGATCTTAAATTATTTTAGGTTTATTTCCTTTGCTAAATGTCACCGTTTAGTTTATGCTAATCCTACAAACTTTATGTACATAACGATCACTAAAAATATAAAGATTGTAATGGATGTCATATAAGCGTGGGATAATACTGGCAAAACCCATGGAAATGTATGTGAAATTCTGTCACCAATATTGTCAACATTTTAAAGTGAAATTACAGCCTACGGTTTTCCGTTGTGCCTAAGTCTGCTAGCAAAACATATTTATTTGACGCTAATATGCGAAACCGCTCAAAGCCGGTTCCGCAACAAAGGAACTCATCTTGAGGCAAGATTGAAATTCATCATTCTTTATTTATCTATTTTCCTTCGCTTCACGGTAGAACATTTACATACTAAATATTAAGGTAAAAGGTAGTTTTGAACAATAGGGCCCGAAATAAACTGCATATTACTCGTATTATAATTTTAATACAGTCAGACTGGAGAAAACAGGAAACAAGTTTTTGCAGTTCTTTTTGTGCGATTCTCTACTCTGGAGGGGAAGATTTTACCCAACCCATTTTGTCTCCGATGAAGGATTGACCTGCAGTTTTCGTCTATGTACTTGCATGAGATAAAAATATTGGCATGGTCAAAGTTTCTTACCTAGACATAGTATATATTTAGATAGCAGTGTAACAGCACAACTACATTGTTTTATTCCTTATATGTCTAAGTAATACGTGACAATCGGTCGAACAGAATTTAACATAGAGATTAAGACTTGTGAAACGTCATAAAGTCGGTTCAATGCCTTTACGTGTGTCAAGTGATAAAATTTCTACAAGCACAAGCTTATAATTATTGAAAGTATCTTTAACGCTACTTAGCACAGTATACAATGTTAACTAATTTTCAATAAATTGCTATTAAGCGACGAGTTAGAAATTGTATTTAACGACTTGCTATATTAGTATAGTATGCTATTAGAATCGTGATCGTAAAATATTGCTTTGAATAATGTAACTAATCTCTGAACATTTAAATAGGTATGTAATTATTTACCTAATTTAAATATGTCTATTTTTGCTTAACTTACGTGGGTAGTTGGAATGGTACCGTTTCCACCATGTTTTTTAAAACACCTTTAAACACTTTACTAAGGCATCGTTCTAAGCCCGAAAGTGGCGTAAAGTTCAAGTTTAATGTATTCCCATGTTTTGTGGCCCCATGAGCTACTATTCGACTTAATTCAGTAAGAACTCTCGATATGGCGACGGCTACCTACCTATACTTCTTTTCAAAGTGGAGGATGTCATCGGCGCTTGTCAAAATATGCTATTTGTAGTCCACAGTAAGTACCAAATGTGCACGAGCTGTTGTTATCAATGACAATGATTAATTGTATGATACCATGGATGGAGATGTCATGTAATCGAATAGGTATTTGTCGCCTTGCCACTGATAACTAACCAACTTAGAAAAGTTGAAAACCCCTCAACATTTTCATTTTAAAGTTCAATATCTCAAAAACGGCTGCACCGATTTTGATGAAATATTTCTAAGAACCATCGCCAGAAAACCTGCATTTAAACAAAAATAAACACACTTAAATCGGTTCATCCGTTAAAGAGCTACGGTACCACGGACAGACACACATGTCAGAAACACGACAGATACACACGTTAAACTTATAACACCCCTCTTTTGCGTTGCTTTTGCGGGGGTTAAAATTAATCGGATTTAAATCCAGTCCACCACTATCGACTAATTTTTCCAAAATACACATTGCTCAGAAAATTATCGTAACTACAAGATTCTTTATTTAATCCAAACATTTTGTTTGATTTTTGAAATCGTAATGAAAGCAAATAAGTGACGCTTCTCCTCGAAATAGCATTCGTTAATCTTTAGTGCAGACTAGATCACATAACGCCACGTAGGCACGGCTCATCGCAGACGTTTCATTTAACATGCCCATATATTTTCCATATTGCGAATCAACTTTCCAGTTGTGACGGCGCGGAGGCTTCGTTTACGAGGATCGAAATTATGCGTCCACAGCACGCGAGAGCCGGATGTACATGTCCAGAAACAACTTACTACATGCCAGAGGGTCACTCGGACACACACTTTACATTCCAGTATGATTTCGATGTGTCAAGCCCCATTTACATGCAAGAATTGGATGCAAGTTTAAATATATTGCAGGGTTTGATAATCCATTCAACTCGTAATCCGCAATCTTCTTCGGTAACCAACAATGTAATGAAACATGCACGCAATTTTTGCATAAGTGTAAATGGGGCTTTACGTCTTCTACCGACACGCGCGCGCGTCGATATAAATAATACTTTTGTGGCGTCACATTTAAAAAAAAGACAGGTAAATAAAATGGTGATCGTTTAGGAAATCGGGATTTTTTTTTAAATCAAAAGAACACCATGTGTGAGTTGAGTGTTAATTCGGCCAAAATGTGTAGCAAGTGTATACCTACCCACTCTAATCGTTTGGAACACGATTTGCCAGACATCCTGCTTGCACAGGGATTGATATCTGACTTTTCAACCCAGAGGGGCAACTTGACTAACCATTCTGAGCGAAAGTACGCCCTTTTCCACGTTATAGCCCTGTAATTGTTTTAACACCTATCGATGCAAAGTATCTCAAGGCAGGATACTTGCTCCTACTTCTAACTGCAGACCTCCATTGTTAAGATACTGATAACCCGACAACGAGACGGTAATTCGCCGTAACGCCCAAAGGTCAGCCGTTTCCACGACGCATATCGCCCAGATCACTCTCACTCAAGCAAAGTTCATTGCTGAGGACAGTAATGTCACAGTAGATAATATTGATTAAAACAGTAAAACAAACCCGTACCTACAAACGTCCGGTTGGACGCATTCACACAGACATGCGTCGCAACAATAAACTAAACCTCGAAACAAACAGAGAGGGCGCGGCGCGGTGCGGGGCGGAGGCGGTTTTATATTTTTGATCTTTCCGAAACTGTCGAATATCGATTACTGCATCATATGCCACACACGCCGCCTCCGCTCTACCGCGCTTCCGAATATCGTTCGGTTTTTTAGTGCAACATGCCCCGGTCCGCGTTGGCTTTACCACAAGACTGCCTCCGCTCCGCAAAGACGCTGCGCCGCGTTCTGTGCGTTTCAAGCTTTAAGCGGAATTCGCAGTGAACTTATATAATAAGGGAGCCAAAGAAGGGCTTTTGGGATTTACTCGAGCGCGGCAAATTAACATAAGGGGATACCTTTCACTCTGCTGGGTACCTCCACCAATCATGAGCCGTACATCCCTACATATGATCGCGCGTTTAGAGCATTTAAATAAACTAGTTACCCGCGCGGCTCCGCCGCGTCGACGTACTACGAAGTGTGCAAGCGAAACCGCGGGATAGAATATAGCCTATCTATTCGGAAGGTCGATTACAAAGTCGATTTAAAAACATGAATAAGATGAAACCTCATTCTTTTTTGAAAGAAGAAATAAAAATTAAATTTGGAACGGAGGTTCTATTGCAGAGCTGCTACCGCGAAACGAAAAGGAACGAAGTTCGTGTATCTCCCTCCCTGTCACTTGAATAAGTAAGTGCGGCAGAGAGGGAGAATAAACGAACTTCGATAGTTTTCGTTTCGCGGCAGAAGCTCACAATTCCATAATCTAACGTCTTTTTTGACGCCTTTTACACGGTGATTATCATCACAGTACTGGGATTTCAATATCATCACAGATTTCAAAATTGTTTGGATTTTGCTTCAATATTTATAAATATCCATGTGGTGTACCACACATATAATATCGTTATATGAATCAGTAGAATTCCGTAAATCGCTGCTTAAAAAATCCATAGTCCTACAGATTTTTTTTTCTGCTTTATTCGACAATACCGAACCTTAAAAAGCTTACTGTTAGGCCCTGTTCACATTATCCGATCCGATACTGGCGTTGGAGCCGACACGGTTTGTATGAATGCTTTATTGTACATAAAACACGGCAAAATGATAAACAACCAAAAAGGTGGAAGTAAAAACGCTAGCTTATCCCTATATGTATGGAAAACTGCCACAGATATCAGATCCGCTTATAAAAGTTGAACAATTTCTGAACATCTGACCTATTTTCTCTCTAATGCACAAATAAGTAAGTTTCAGAGAGACAAATAAGTGATAACTGACAGGTGTTCACCTGTCAGTGCCTCCGCTTTCAAATATGCAAATTGTACTGAACTGACGTTTGTGACGTTTTGGATTACTTATATGGGATTTGAAATTTTGGTGTGCTTTTAAGTGGAGACAATTCGTTAGCAGCCGAAAATGATCGTACTATCTGTCCCGGTCTAACTCATCTTGCTTAACCATAAGGATTCAAAGAGACAACTATATGAAAATTCGTCTTGCTTAACACTACGGATCTGTTGGTATTATTAATTAAGAAAACTGGTCACTGTTCACATTGCAGGACACGATATCGGTCACATTCGATACATTTGTGGGAGCCGGCACCTTTATCAAATCGGATAATGTGAACAGGGTCTTAAGTTAGGAAACGAATGGGGCCTTTCACACGATTAATATAATGACAAAACTGGGATGTCAATATTATCGCGGTTTTTCCGAATAGTTCGTGTTTTGATTCAATATGCATCAATATTCACGTAAATCGTATGATGATATGAGTCTATCACAGGATAATAATTACCGTGTAAAACGCCCCCAT
Organism: Notocelia uddmanniana; assembly: GCA_905163555.1. Classification (NCBI taxonomy): domain Eukaryota; kingdom Metazoa; phylum Arthropoda; class Insecta; order Lepidoptera; family Tortricidae; genus Notocelia; species Notocelia uddmanniana. The sequence goes on along the minus strand of LR991059.1, from coordinate 11,062,932 downwards.
GAAATTAACGGATCACTAAGATCACTAAAACTTAGTATTGCTTTTATAGACCACAATAATATTGACACCTCAATATTGTAATAATATTAATCGTGTAAAGGGCCACCATAAAAAATATTTAAATGTTGACACAATACGTCTGGCATTCATGTCAACTGTAAATATTATGTATTGTCTTGTAAACCAATTAGTACTTTCGTTTATAGTTAATAATATTGAGTATTTCTCGACTCAAAAGTTTTATTTTGTAATGCTGTACCAGATATTTCTTACAGGAACATTTTAATTCATATTGAATTTTATGTCATCCGGAATCATACCATATAGCTAGTTCCCAAGTCACGTGTTAACCAAGCTAAATTTTGACACCTCGTACAATTCTACAAGGTAAGCTGACCCCTCGCTTGTATGCGGCGTCATGGAACACTATTTTTAAGCTTATATTTGTCGGGGCATCCAGGATTTTTCGTAAATATCATTTTATTTCGTATATTAATTTTCCAGGATAAATATCTAAAAACTAAGACCTTATTGCACATCTGCAGTATGGGACGAATCCTATGGTATATAATTTATCAAAATCGGTCCATAACTGTAGATTTGATGGGCATTTAAAGATCGGCTTCGCGTAATATATATACCTAAGTATAATATATATACATAAGTATAGAAGATAGTTAGATTATTGAACGGGAGCTTCAGTTCTTTCGGGTCTATTTGAAGTCTCTTGTGAATATACAGGGTGTGGCCCGTAATAGGAGCAAAAAATTTAAAGGCTGCTTCCTTAGAGCATCTAAAGTAACCTCTTGTGTCCAAATTTTTTTTTATCTTTTTTCACTTGGGAGAAATTTTGATCTGAAGTTATGACCTCCAAGTAATGGATCTTGGCACCTAGAGATTATAGCGCGACACTCGGCAGTGACTGCTGATATTGAGGTAGCATCTAGTTATGACTGATAATCTTTGTTGTATTTTTGGTTAAAAAGGATATTTTTGGGATTTTTCATTTTTTTTTTGTTTTTTACATAAATAGTGATTAATATAGCTCAAGTGGAGTAAAAAAAACACTTATAAACTATTCCTGCGGAAAAAATAAAATAAAAACAAAACTTTTTTTTTTCAGTTAAAAAAATAGACTCGGTTTTCATATTAGGGGACTTTAATGCTAATCCTGGCAGATATTTTGGTAATGAACTTTTACAATTTTGTAATGATCAAAATTGGAAGTGCGCTGATATGGAGATTTTGGGTCATGCGTCGGATTCATACACGTATGTAAGTGACATAAGTGGGTCAAAAAGCTGGTTAGACCATTGCGTCGTAACTGAATCGGCATGGAAACTAGTGTTAGACGCTAAGGTACATTATGACGTGTATTGGTCCGACCATCATCCATTAGAAATTAAGTGTAATTTAGATCTAATCGTTACTAAAAATAAGGTCACATCTGAAAATTACAATTCAATTATTTGGGGCGAAAGAACACCTGAGCAAGTAGGATTATTTAATCAGTATTGTAATGAAAAGCTTAGTCTGATTGACTTTCCGGATGGTCTCAGAAATTGTTGTGGTATGTTATGTAAGAGTGCAAATCATAGGTTAATTATTGACAAATTGTATGATGATATTATTAAAATACTCAGGGACGCTGCTTTGCTAAGTTGTCAAAAAATAGGCCATAATAGGAAGAGACCTGTGATTGGATGGAATAAGCATGTTCGACGGGCTCACACGGAGGCTAGGCTTGCGTTCCAACAGTGGTGCATGTGTGGCAAGCCTTTGGGCGGCGATGTGCACAAGCAAATGGAGGAAACTAGGAAGGTCTTTAAGCGAAAGCTCAAGTGGTGCCAAGACAATGCTGACCAAATCAAGATGGATATTATTGCAGCGCACCACTCAAATAAGGATTTTCGTAGTTTCTGGAAACAGACTAGTAAGTTAAACCACAAGTCGGGTCTCCCTGTGAGCGTGGAGGGTGTGAGCGATCCTTTGCATATTGCTGAGCTCTTCAAAAGGCATTTTAAGGTACAACCAGAGTTACCTCTTGGTGACGATGCAGCTCGCGTGGAGCAGTCTTTAGTGGGTCAGTGTATGAGCTTCACAGCGAGGGACGTGGCGGCGGTGGTGAAGGGCATGAGGCGCGGTAAATCACCCGGACATGATTCACTTAGTATAGAGCACCTTCAGAACGCGGGAGTGCATTTGCCAAGAGTTCTCGCCATGCTCTTCACCTTCTGTGTTGGCCATACGTACCTACCTGATGAGATGATGAAAACCGTGGTAGTGCCTATAGTTAAGAACCGAACAGGAGACGCCGCTGACATAAACAACTATAGACCCATTTCGTTAGCGACGGTTGTGGCCAAGGTGCTGGACAGTGCGCTGGACAAGGAATTGGAAAAACATTTAACATTACATGGTGCGCAGTTCGGTTTCAGGCCGGGACTTTCCACAGAAACAGCAATTCTTTGTCTGAAGCACACTGTTCGGTACTACACAGACAGGGAAACACCTGTATATGCGTGTTTCCTTGATTTATCGAAAGCTTTCGATTTGGTGTGCTATAGTAAACTTTGGCAGAAACTAAAAGAGGACACTAGCCTACCCGGTGAGTTAATTGCCTTATTTAAATACTGGTATGATCATCAGAAGAATGTCGTGAGATGGGCTACCTCGCTGTCTAGCTCATACATGCTGGAGTGCGGTGTCAGGCAGGGTGGCTTATCGTCGCCTAGGCTCTTCAGCTTATATGTGGATGGGTTGATTGGCGAGATCAGCAATACCATGGTCGGATGCTCAGTGGATGGCACGTTTGTGAACAACATCAGTTACGCGGACGACATGGTGTTGCTGGCCCCGTCTGTCAACGCTCTCAACAAGATGCTCAGTGTCTGTGAAAAATACGCAAAAGCTCACGGGCTGAGGTACAACACTTCCAAGAGCGTGATGTTAGTCTTTAAGGCGGGAAGCAAATACTATCCATGTGTACCGCCAGTAAAACTGTATGACACACCTCTGAATGTCGTAAGGGAGTTTAAGTACCTTGGACACTGGGTAACAGAGAGCCTGAGTGACAGCAAGGATGTGGAGAGGGAGCGCAGGGCGCTGGCAGTCAGGAGCAATATGTTGATCCGTAGGTTTGCAAGGTGTACTGAGGACGTCAAGATTACCCTTTTTAAGGCATTTTGTCAATCGTTTTATACCTGCAGCCTATGGATTAGCTACACTCAAAAAGCTTTTAGCGCCCTGCGCGTCCAATATAATAACGCTTTTAGGATGCTGTTGGGGCTGCCGCGCCATTGCAGTGCATCAGGGATGTTTTGCGAGAGGCGCACCGATGGCTTCCATGCCATAATGCGCAAGCGCGTGGCGTCCCTGGTGAGGCGCCTGCGCGGCAGCCCGAACAGCCTCCTACAAACGGTGGCTGCGCGCCTAGATGGACCATTCCAGCTGCATTGGGACAAAATGCATAGGGCCTCTAACTGTTTTTAATTGTTAGTTGTGTAAGTATATGTGTTATTATTGTATAGTGTGTGTCTTTGTAATAGTGTTATATGTAATCTTGGAAATAATTGCTGGAGAGCTCAATAGTGTGCCGTTTAATTTTTTGCTCCTATTACAGACCACACCCTTTATATCGCATTCTGGGCTCCCAACTATTAAAGTAGTTTCAGTAAACTGAAGCGCACTGGTTCATTTTTATTTAGATAGCTTCAAAAGTATGCAGGTCTAAAAAAAGATTTTATGGGGCTGTAGTTAAGATTCTGTTTTAGCTTGAATACTTTCCTGTGGCAATGTTTGGGTCCAGATTTCACAACACTTACAACTTGACTGACTTGAATTTGGAAGTTTTCAGACAGTTATTTCATACAGTGTGTCTTTCATAGGTACGAACTTATATTTTAAGGACGGAAAGCTTTGATAAAACTTAAATACACTACTATACAAAACTACTATTAGTTACAATATAAGTTCGTCTTGAAGACACACACTGTATACGCTTGTTTATAACCATAAAACACATAAATATAATATAGCTAAACTGCAACTAAGTTAAGCTCATTATAAAAGTAAATCCCGACCCAGCAATTACAGTTCTCACAAACGTGAGCCGTGTGGGATGTGCCCGCGGCGTAGGCAAATACAACCTATGCATGTATCTTCCACTAGCATTGACAATTGATCAATGAAAGGCAAAATAAATAAAAGGGTTAAGCTTGTACAGTCAGCGTCATTTTACATGTCATTTTGTCTACTTGCACAAAGTCCACTTTTTACCTACATTTTGTTGATGATAACTATGATAAGAGTAGCACGTAGTATTAAAAGAGCAATTTATATTATAGAACAATGGTGGTAAACAGGCCTCCGGCCTGCTTGATGGTGAGCAGACACCGTATGTAGTCTATGGACGCTCGTGACTGCACAATAATCACAAGCAGGTTGCCGACCCTTTTTTTGCATAGAGGCTTCGTCGTATCGACAGTCATAACGAAAACTTGTGCTCTGATTTCAAACCATTGCTTTACAACAGGGCTTTAAAACATTGTAAATCACTCGAAAAAAGTAATATTTTCTCAATCTCTTTAGCATGTCCACTCACTGTAATTATTATGTCAGATAAAATCAAAATATCAAAGCGATGTATATGATATCTTAGGGTTCTCTGCCTCCGTACACTATGACTATGACAAATGGAATCGTGTCCTTATCTAATTCAACTGTACAAGTGAGTAACAAAGCTGCATCAATCGCTCAACAGTTAGGGCGTAGAAAAACGACACAGTAAAACAAAATGACGAATTACTGCGTACGATTACAATTAGTCATGCGATTACTTCTCGTTATTCAATGTTATTATGCGCTACAGCTAATTGATGGATAGGTACAGATGTTACCCTTGATATTAAATATGTACGAGTATAGCACACACAACTTCAATACAAAAAGGTCATGCACAGTTGAAAAAGTCACTTGTCAGTCTCAATATGTACATAGATGCGCTTTGTGTTCAAACCAAAGGCCTAGCTCTAACCCTTACGAATTTTAAATGTTATGACCTGACTTAAAAATTACAAAAGTGTCGATACTAAAGTAGTGAAAAATTTTATAAACTGCTAAGCGACGAGATGTTTTTATTAATGTTTAGGTAGTAACAGATACATTTTTTTTATTGTGTGTAGTAGAGTTTAAGTGAAAATACATAGTACATTACTACAGAGGCTGGGACGAAACCCCATATTTCCCGCCGAGGTATGGTGTTTTTCTCAAACATGCAATGAAATAAACAACAAAAGCCTGCAAGATTTGTATGAAATTCCATTAACGATCTCTTGTCCTAGTCGCTGCCTATTATAAGGAACATAGCATCAATATTGGATTGCATGTTTGAGAAAAAGTTATTTTTCATGCTCTAAGAGTTCGTCTTTACGCTCTAGAGTATAAGTATAAAGCAAAACACGCCCTCGGCGCGCCGGCGCACGTGCCGCCCCACACTGGGACAAAACATTCTTAACCATCTCAAAAATGGTTTTAGCGAAAGTCGTAGTTCTGATATAATTTTGATAGTTCTACGTTCTATGATAAAATGCCTACTTGATATTAGTGTGTAAAATAATAATTGTTAAGTTTTACCTACCTAAAATTGCACTGAAACATTGAACTTCGATAATTTCGTATTTAACAGACTAGACCTTCGTGAAGTTTGACTTTAGATTTTTTTTTAAGTTTCTCAAAGAAATATATAAGTATTACACATATTTAGATTTACTAGGATCTCTAGTTTTCAAATGCGGTACTATTTTATTGTAAAATAAAATATGTATTTTTTAAATATAGGTACATTTTGAAATGCCCCATGAAAATTTCCGAATGTTTCAATTTCGATTGGAGGTTTCCTTGTTATCGAAAGCTGCCGATGTCGAGTTATTTTCATTTATAGAATCCTGAATTAGTAAATAATCCGAAGAAACAAAAAAAATCTGCGTCATTATAGCGCCTTTTTGAGCTAGAACCTAAAATGTCAGCAGAGGACCAAAGTCATTATTTTTACTTATACCTATGTATGGAACTTTTTTACATATATTTTACGTTAATGTAGTTATATTAGTGAGATTTACCGTTGGTTTTATTCATATTTGATGAAATAGGTTTGTTTGAATATCTTTTAGAGTAACTGATTTTATCACAATTTTTATAAATAAAATTTGAAAAAAAAAGAAAATTAAAAATATGCCTGATAATAAACCTACCTACCTACTTAAATCAAGTTTATTATAATATTAGTTAATACTTATCCTTTAATACTTAGAACAAAAAAAATATTATTTTAAATTTTTGTATGAAAAATTGTGAATTTTTATTTTCAACACTATATTACTCAATAAATATAAGTTTTATAATAAAGGCGTTTTGATTATATAAAGTCATAACTATTCAAGATTACCTAAGCCAAATTTCAGCAATAAATCTCAATAAACAAAAAAGTTACAAATTTTTGAGATGGAAATGACCGTTTTGTCCCACTGTGCGCCCCGGCACCGAAGCCCGCGGTCGACGAGCACAAAAGTATAAGTTTGATGAAATAACTAACTTATATTAATTATTTGTTTAATTTTCTCACAATCGAACTGAAAAGCAGAGTGTATAACTCGTGTATAATAGCAAGTTGTACAACAAGTGCATAAAACAAGCCCTTTTACCCGAGACAATTTATCGATCCGAGCCACAGGCGAGGGTTGATATAAAGTAGAGAATAAAATGGGTTTTATACACGAGTTATACACTCTGCTTTTCGCTTCGATCGCGAGAAAAATAAAAAAATAAGTAATATAATAAAGGTTATGTTATCCAATTTATACTTCTGTACTCGTCGACCGCGGGCGGCGCCGCTGGGCTGGCGCGCGCATGTCAGCACGCGCGCCGGCGCGCCGAAGGCGGATTTTACTTTATGCTCTGGAGCATAAAAAACTACTTTATGTCGCGCTTATGCAGAGCGTAAAGACGAACTTTTACAGCATGCGTAGTGAAAAACGTGTCAGGCAGCGTGTTCAATATTTTTATACAAGAATGGTTATATAATACCATTCTTAGCAGCTAGTGATAATTTTGACTGGGGAATAAACAATTTATTGCGATACTGCGAGCGTGAAGGATTTTTAAATTTTTCCTTAGCGCGATTAAACCTATGATTTCTATACACAAATAAAGATGCATCTAAAAGGTACAGACTTGCTAATGTCAAAATATTATATTTTTTAAACAAACGGTCTACATGAATCGATTGGCGGTATTTGAAATATTACTACTCTTACACTTTTTTTGCATTAAAGAAACACTATATATTTGAACACTTACCCCACAGTGTAATACCATACCGCAGTATGGAGTGTGTGTATCCATAAGCTGTAAGAGTTGATTCCCTGGATACCACCTGACTTATTTTCCTCAAAGCAAATACAAACCTATTAGTTCTTGAGGACAATCTCCCCACATGATCTTCCATTCACAGAAATTATTAAGTGTAACACCTAGGAAATTTATAATGCTAACCTGATCTATTTTAACTTCATTTATTTATTTATTTATATAATCAAAATTACAACTTACATACTATGCATTTGATTTCTCGCCAAACTGTTATGTTTGATGGCGAGACGCGCTACATTTTTAAACAATTACCCTATTAAACTCATCCTATAAAATAAAGTAACAGTTCCGTGGGCCATAGTGAATATATAGAGGCAATGGTTTACTTTTACGAGTGTAGAATTGCATAAATTTAGTTGTTAATAAGTTATCATTGAGATTATTAGGTTTAACCAATTTATTGCATCATTTAAGGCTGAATTGATATCATACTCATGACTTATTATTACACTTAATTACAATTGTGGTGTCATCTGCAAATAAAAAGCATCTTTGTTTGACTGCATATTTGCTCTCTATATTTATATATAGCAGAAACAATAAAATACTGCCCTGTGGCACGCCATATTTGTTTGCTAAAAAAGAAGGTTTGTTTTTAAGGATACTTTTCTTATCTGAACTGTACTTTAAAACCTCTACAAATTGCACTCTACCTGATAAATATGAGCGAATCCACTCCGTCAAACATAATAGTAAATATACATTTGTGAGCTTTTAAGTAATAAGTATTGACAATGTAACGGATGGGCAACTAAGGAACCCTACTTTGCACGTAGTCCGACACTCACCTTGTTTAGTACGGAACGGAACCCTAAAAATACGATTAAAATCAAGAATATGTCACATTTCTTTTTTTTACCAGAAATTCACATCACACAGTCAGTCAGTCACATTACTACTACAACCTACACAAACAACAACAACTAATGTGAATATTGGCAACATTCACTCGAAAATCACGAAAGACTAACTTAGATTTTTCTAGTTTCATTAAAACTATTCCCGTATTCAAAGACAGATTAAACCAGTAAGTTTCTTACATCTCAACAGAAACAAATAGATAAAACAGTTGACTATGAGTAGGTAACTCAAGCCACAGTAAATATATTTTACAGTACATATGTTGCTACCTCGTTGCTACATTACCGCACGAGTGCGGTAATCAGCAGATTACGTGCATAATGTCGAAACTTTAAAGAGCCATATGTACTGTAAAAAGTTGTACGATACACGTTCGAACAGGTAATTAGCAACTCGTGTCGATTTAAAACACTCCCTTCGGTCGTGTTTTAATTTATCACCACTCGTTGCGAATTTCCTGTTCTCTGCACTTGTATCTTAATGTACTATAACTGAAGCGGTATCTGAATTAGGGTCTATTCATACCTTTTAAGACCTGCCGAAATTTTTGGAGCTGTTGAAATTGATATATTGGCTGTAATCTCCAGTTTACAAGGATTGAACACTTCTTTAAGGAGCCATTTACACGATTAATGTTATCACAATACTGGAATGTGAATATTATCGCGGTTTTCAAAATTGTTTGGATGTCGCTTCAACACCCCCCACTATTAATGTGACACGTATCGTTATATGAGTATATCCACCATATCAGCCGAAGACGTCCACTGCTGGACATAGGCCAGGCATTTCATGGGGGGTAAATGCCATTATCGTATATCGCAAAATAATATAAGTGTATCGCATGATAACAATAACCGTGTAAAAGACCCCTAACAGTTCATCGCGCATTCCGCTCGAATTGGACTGGGTTTAGCAAGAGTGATGTATGTAGGAGTGCGTCAAATCGGACGTATGGACGAATTTGTTTCGGCTTTAAGCTATACTAGATGAAAGCCCGGCTTCGCTCGGGTGAAATAAATAAGAAAGAAATAAAGTAAACATTTATTCGTGACAGTTATGCAAACGACGAAAGAAATAGTGTACAAAAATGTATAAAATAAAAACATTACAACAACGGATTATGATGAAACTTCGTATAGAAATATAGTCTGTAGTCTGGAAACCTTTTGAACGCCACGGTCGGCCATAGCCGTCAAAGGAAAATCGTCACCCCGACGCCAACGACGGCACTGGCCGACAATTTTTTTTAATGAAAAACTACTGAGAAGCTGCCCAATTTTATATTGGCATTATTTCTTTACACATCATTTTTTTACCGTCGTGGCGTCAGGGGCACGGCGAATTACTTTGGCGTCTGTTAACATATGGAATAGGGAGTAAAAGATTACGCTGACGACGTCACGGGCAAAAGCTAGTATCTTTGCAAGTTAATCCTAAGCATTTTTATAAGGGTAGTTTTAAAGGCACATAAAAAATTTGACGGTCGAAGAAAGTCAAAGAACATTCCATGTGTTGTCTGTCACACATATAATTTTTTAACTTCCCATCGATCTATGAACTTGAAATTAGGTGATAATGTTGATTATGAAGTATATTTTACAAAAAATATCAATATATTGATAAATCACATTTGTTTTTTAGTTGTACGGAACCCTCAGTGTGCGACTCCGACGCACTTGGCTGGTTTTATTACATTTTGAATTTTATTCCTCTTATAGTAAAATACCCTATTCGTTTTAAAGTTGACGCCTGAGGGCCTACCGCGAACCAAAAACGAACTATCTTCCTCTCTGTCGTTCGAATATACATGTGCGAGAGAGAGGCAGATACTTCGTTTTCGGTTCGCGGTAGCGCCTCTAACGTGCGAGCGCGGCGAACGGCATGAGCTGGGGGTCTACTCCGAAATTCAAAATCCTAACTTCGTATGGTGCCGTCCCTTTCACTCTCCTGTCATAGACTATATGAGTGAAAGGGACGGCACCATACGAAATTCGGAGTAGACCCCCAGTACCACTAAGTTATAAGATAGAGCGAGATAGGGATAGAATTTTGCTAGACGTTTAAAAGCCGTAAGTCACCTAGTAGTTTGTCACAACAAAATAGAGACGCAGCTTTAAGATGGCGGACAAACTCAGCAAACATTCAAGTGGTGTCCTTTACACGATTAATATTATCACAATACTGGGGTGTCAATATTATCGCAGTTTTCAAATTTGTATGGATTCTGCTTCTATATTCACGTGATACTTATCGTGATATGAATGTATCACGTGATAATAATAACCATGTAACAGGCCCCATACATTCGCTTTGAAGGCGGTTGTTGTGACAATCAGTCTAGCTAGCACGATAGATTATACCGTTACGTTTTATGTGACGTTTTAATACATTTCGCCCATATAACGTGACGGTATAAGTTATCGTGCTAGCTAGGCTGATAGGTGTATAGAACGCTTGAAAACTACAAAAACAAAACGCTGCAGACGCGGCTAGCCGAATCCACACAATGGGCGATGATGGCCCATCGCCCAGAACGCAGCCCAGCAACCTGGCCAACATACCGGACGCAAAAATAGTTCACGATTTTCGAACGTAGCCGACACTGTCAACCAACAAATTTAATATAGCAATATAGTCTGTGGGCAATATGGCCGACGTTTTGTCATCAAATTAACACTTTTAAATGCAAAATACGCGACAATCCGAATTTTGCGGATACATATGTTCAACTCAAAAATCGTTATTTTTATACGTTCTTCAATTTGAGACAGGTCTCGTTCGGGTCTACCGTACCCCTGCCCGAAATTATTAATATAGATACCTACCTTGCACAGCCTCCGCTATCAGCCGCGCATGATACTTTTCTTGGAATTCAATTACAGAAATGTTTACTAACAGTATCAAGTTATTGGTAGGGGAGGCAGGGGTGGCTTGAACTCACGGAGATTGTATTCTTTAGCTATTTTTCTCTATTAATTTGTATTTTATGTAGTTTTAACCCGGACCCGAACCCGGGTATGTCCTTAAACTACGACCAAGACCACCGGGGAATGGGCAGCAGCATTCCTAGAGTGCGGTGGAGATACTGCGATCGCCAACCCGCATGCCAAGCGTGGCGATTATGGCATTTACCCCCCCATGAAATTGGGGGAGGCCTATGTCCAGCAGTGGACGTCCTAGGGCTGATATGGTGGTAGTTTTAAAGGTCTAGTTAAAGCTCCGAAAAATCGCTAATTAAATGATTAATAGCAATTTAATATACTACTACATAGATCTATTATTTTAATTTTGACAGCATTGTAAGTCAGTGTTTAGTAAGGACTCACAAGTCTCGCGATATGACAATTAGCGTACTTTTACGGAAGATTGTTTTTTTTTATTTAAAGTGATGATTTTGTTTAGAGCGATGCAAGTGTATTTTGTGTAGAGTGATGTTGGAGTCAGTTGTTCTCTGCCGGTTCCATCATCAATGTATCTTCTTAAAGATCTTACGGTTAATAACTAAATTCCATACGATTATTATAATTATGTATCTCCGTTTTAAATTCACGGGGTGAAACCCCGGTCATTTGGAAGACGTGCGTGAGGATATAAATCCAACACGTAGAGGACTTTTGGACAAGAAGTTTAATGTCATGTACACCTGCTAGAACCCATTCACGGGTATATTGATAGATTCCCTTGAACCGGTTCCAGCAGGCGATGGGACTATTGTGGGTAAATTGAAAAAACAAATCGGGCTATAGATGAAATTTGGATCGAAAAAGTAATGGGGCTATTGCTAGAGTTATGGACACCTGTCATAACATAGTTAAATGCTATCGAGGCAGGCGGTGACTAGCCACTCGCTTAGATGGGCTCCTGAAAATGCCGTAGAATAGACGGCCAGGAGCAACACCGGTGTGAGCGGCTCAGAGGTGTCGAGAGGTGTGCTGCGCTTTCTTATTATTATTATCATCAATGTCATCGACAAAATGGGTAATGGCCAATGGCCCCCTGAAGCAGGTAGACCTGGAAGGATAAAAATCCAAATTGTCGTTTGAAGGTCGTAATTGTACTAGCATAGGATGTAGATTTCAGCTTAGTCAATAGGCGCATTGAAGGCAACAAAATAAACAAATAAATAAATCCAGGATTGATATTTTGAATCGATCGACAATTTAATTTAGCTTTAAACGGGATCAAGTCTCCCTAGTTTCCTCTGCATAAATATGGCAAGTCCTGTGCGGTGGATGGAATCTCATACCCGTTCAATCTTTGTACCTTCCCTCCGTAATAAATCAATCTGTTTTCGGTGAGGTTTCTCAAGTGAAGTCTGAGAACTGAACTGAACGTGATCATATTTTACAGAATTGATTTTTACAAGCTACTTGTAAAGTGATTGTTGTGTTCTTAAAGCGATGTACATACGAGTTTCTTAAACAAATAAAATATACATATTAATACAAATATGGTATAACAACGTACAGTATTTGTTAGTATTGGATGTAGGAGCATAATATCGTTACAAGCGTGGGGTACGGGACAGAACAGAATTAGAATACCTCTTTAGCACGACTATAGATTTATTCAGCGACTTAGGTACCTGAACTGGTAAAGTCAGTCAATTGACACTCGCAAGTTCACCGAATCCACACCATTCATTAATACGTGACACGGCTAAGGAAGTGCCCTTCAAAAACATATTTCTTGGATTTTCGACCAGGCTTTCCTAATCTTATAAGTAGCCATTCATTAAGGGGTCGAAGAGAAGATTGTACTATTAGTTATTCTGTGTCAAAGAGGGGGTGGAAGATTGTATGGAAGAGCAACAATTAAGCCTGCACCTTAAACAATATATTCATTTTTCTCTAAGGCGATATCGAGTTCTATGCGGACGAAACCGCGGGCAAAATCTAGTAAGTAGTTATAAGTAATAATACAATGCAGCTAAATCGTTATTGACAAAAAGGAAATTTCAAAAATATTTACGGCAAAATAAATCATTACTATCATCGATGGTACACACACAAAGCAAAACAAAACATTAAAGTTGTAATAACAAACGTAAGTAATAAATAATAATGTAGTCAGTTACTTAATAAACTGATGACCATATGCCGAGGCTTGCATATACATTAGGCTGTAACCTATCAGCTGTCAGTGTTAACCCAGTACATATTACTCACTGCGCGCCTACTTTTTGATAATAATAAATGAATGCTTCCTGATTGGCGAGGGAGTCGCGGATGCGGGCCCGGTCCACTTCTGCGCTATATAATACTGCTCAATGTTATACTGGCAGTATACCGATACGTAAAGACATCTAAGCGTTGTCAGTATATTTTCGGGGAAAAAGAGATTCCACATGCAGTTTGGGCTCCGCCAAGTCAGGAAATAACCTTAAAATCGTTTAGCGTTCAGATTTAAGCTTGAAACGCACAGAGCGCGGTGCAGCATCGTTGCGTGGCGGAGGCGGTTTTTCTAAAAAGCTAACGCGATCCTGGGGACGTCGCACCAAAAAAACCACGCGGCATAGCGGAGCGGAGGCGGCGTGTGTGACATATGAAGCAGTAATCAACACTATCGACAGTCGACAGTTTCCGCGAAAGATCAAAAACTCAAAACCGCTTCCGCCCCGCACCGCGCCTCGCCCGTTCTGTGCGTTTCGAGCTTTAGAATTGTAACCTTCTGAAATGGAAGTCGAAAACTAGTAAGTAAGTGCACGGCTGGAAGTAGTCAAGCTTCGCTGCACAGGGATAAGGAGCAGTAACGATAACTAGGTATGCGAGCCACACAATCCTGTCTATATCAAAATGTGGCTGAGTAAGGGTGTGTGTCGAGCCTATCGTACCCATGCAACCTCAGCATTATCTGATCCTACCCATAACTTACGCTAAAATGCTAAAACTGCATTCGAGAAATCTTTCACTGCGATCTTCACGCTCCTCGCGCTTATTATATTCCATTACGATACCAATAATAGCTGAATATTATAACCATTCATTTTATGCAGGGTGTATCTGTGTATCTAAATTAACTGATTTAATGGATATTCCGTGGGGCATCGTATTTAATAAAGTTGGTGTTGAAATAAGCAATCCATCTAAAATTAATTAATAGATAACAGTATATTTTATTTGCAATATTGCTGCGGCCCAGCGGCACCTGATGCTTATATATAGTCCTAGCGGTACACCCCGAAATTCTGTAAAAGCTGCAAATGGTGTTAAAAGCAAGAAAATCGGAACGATTGATCTTTAGGCCATATGAATCAATTTGACCCGTAGCACTAAAAACAAGGATGACGTCATGTTTTTTTTTTATGGGAACGAATCTAGCAGCACTAGCCGAAACAGAGAAATCAAGCTCTTTGAGAATGTGTGTACGGTGGTTTTTATTTTTCGATTTGGTGTCACTTGAATTGTTAATCTATCCTGGGGGAGATCCTCCACATTTGGGGTCTGCATTAAACCTCAAATGTGGAGGATCTCCCTAATTCCTCATGGTCATACCATCATCAGATCTTCACCAAATTCATGTGGGTTCAACCTGCTTTTGGTAAACCATTATAGCTTAAAAAAACATGATGACGAACTGATAACCTCCTTGTGTATACTGTAGAGTACTATTACTTATTCTGTGACTGAAGTCGGTTTAAAATGAAAGTATTTATTTGTTACATCTTTTTAGATGCGTTGGTAAGTGGGTTTATATACAGACCGCCACCACCTACCTACCACCTACTAACGGCGTTTCAATGTAACATTGTTGAGGAAAAGTGCAATACTATCTTACGCCCGAACATTTCCTTGGCTTGGATGCAGTTCCCGATCAGTTTATCGAGCACAAACTCACGAATGCTTTCTAAAACACGAGAAATGTTTTACTCCGACCGTTGCTGTGTTCCCTAAGTATACCGAGTACAGCACTGAAGATAAACTAATGGAGGTAGATAGTCCATAATGGCTACATTAGGAATTCAGCTAAGTCGAAAAACGGTTGTAGGAAAAATGGTATCTCTGAAATACGGTGGCGATATCGGCTGGAGTGCATTAGAAGTCTACATTACGACTACTTTCCCGGTGAGATGACATCTTCCCGTGTTCCGTATCGAGAAACGTTTTCTCAAAATTCTGAGATAATTTGTCACGGCATACGCTGCAGAAATTTGACAGTGTTTTGATACAGCCATAAATACCTATTTTTGTTAGGGTTCCGTACCTTGAAAGGAAAAAACAGAACCCTTATAGGATCACTTTATTGTGCGTCCACCTGTCTGTCTGTCAAGACCATTTTTCTCAGGAACGCGTGGAGGTATCAAGCTGGAATTTATATCAAATACTCAGGTCTACTGTCCCTTGGAGCTGTGAAAAAACCAAACTTCTAAGCCAGATTATAGCACAGGTAAAGGAAAAATTTCGAAAAAAGTAAATTATTAGTTACATCATATAATAAAAATATGTTTACGGAACCCTCGGTGCGCGAGTCTGACTTGCACTTGGCTGGTTTTTTTATATACCACGTCGATGGAAAAGAAGCTGACGGCCCACGTGATGGTAAGTGGTCACCGTCGCCTATGGACGTTCGCAACGCTAGAGGTGTCACTTAAATTGATTTAAATATTGTTTGAAAGAAGAGAAGAGAGAACTGACTAAAATATGTACTCGCACACAAACGTAAATTCAAACTGAAAGATACAGACAAACGAATTTTAATACCTGAAAACACTATTTTCTACATGGCCGCGATTATGTCATTTATTATCATCACCCAGGCCTTATGGGAATTCAATACATCCATAAATTTCGCATTTCAATGAGTTTTCCACGCTCATTATATACAAGGTGGGCCCTGTATATAATGAGGAGGAACAAGTATTTAAAAGAACGCTTCCTTAGAGCTCCTGCAGTAACTCCTATGTCCAAATTTTTTTATAATTTTTTCAAAACGGAGTAATAAAAATACACGCAAGCTATCTTTAAAACAACTTTTTTTTAACTGGATCCACTTGTAAATAATTTCTGGCCCGCTAAAAGTCCACCGTTAATTTTTCTTGGCCCACCCAGGGCCCACCCTATCTGTACAATAGTAACGCGTGGTAACGCGAGTGGAAGCAATCGCCCCAAAGAATTGGCACTCAGATAGAACCTCATATACGTTCGACCTCACAGATACAATTTCATTTCAAATATTCACTATAGGTGCTATCTGCTATAGGCTAGTTTCCTATTTCTTCACGATGCCATTCTCATCCGTTTTTTGTTACCCATATTCGTACCTATAGCTTTTGATTTACTCTTGGACGACAAAAAACACATTTTTACGAAACGTACAAGCCTCATATCTTTTCATAACTTAGAATAATATTTGCAATTTACATTTTATTTAAATAATTTGATGGTTTACTGTTCATATAGCAGCAGTATCTTATTCAACACGAGGAAACTATGCAATTATCATTGGACAATACTATGCGATTCGGTAGGTATGACATGTTTATTCAAGGGATACTTTAGACCGTAACAATCTCAACAGCCATGTAGCCGCGTAGCTCGCTCAATATCAGAGATCGTGACTATTGTGTTTGTTAATATGTATTTAAAGTTTCCGCACTTGTTCGTATTTCAGGTAACGGTGAGGGCGGCGTGGCCACAAAGAGTTCGTGGCACATAAATCGGCGACTGACCTTCCGTGTGGGCCTGAAACCCGCGAGATTTATTTCACCCTGCACCCAACGACGTATCCGACAGCGATTTACAACCTAGATATTACTTTTTGTGCAAACAGAGATGTATGTATTGTGTTCGACAGCGAGGAGTTGAATGGAGGCGCGTGCGCCGGCAACGTTAAGCGGTTGTAAAACTTGTAAATGACGGATTGATGACGTTGTTATTATAGTAGTGATGTATTTGAAAAAAGAACCGGCCAAGTGCGAGTGGGATTCGAGCCCGAAGTTACGTACCGTACTCGCATGATTTGTAGCTATTATAAACTTTATTTCGTGGTATGTCGAGTCGAGTCTTCGTAATGTTACACGAAGTTTTTGCAAGTGGGATTTTTATAAGTGTATATATTTTTACAAGCGGAAACGTCCACTTAGCGGAATTATAATTTCCAACCGAACATGAAAAATTTATCACCCCGGACGGGACTTTTTAGTTTATAGGATTTAGAAGCCCTATGCCTAATATTGCCTATACATAGATAGAGCAGTTTTGCCGTTGATTTTGGCATTCCGAAAATTGACCATTCGTAATTTTTATTCCCTATCAGAATAGGTATGCGGCATAGGTTGTGAGTATCAAAATAAAAGGGTCGTGACAGAGAGACGTACAACTAGGTATGGTCTTATCCATTTATACCTAAGAACTGACCACAATCAAACAAATTGCCGTCCTGAGAACGATTGAACTTCGCGAACCCTTTATAAAGTACCTAATTTTTTTTTATGTGAATGCAAAGCGCGAGAGTAAAGTTCCGAGATTATTATTATTATAAGCTTTATTAACGGAAGGTCTCTGCAATTTGGTATAAGAAATGTCTATTATATTCTTTGTTACGTACATTTGTGGTTTTGTTTGCCATTTGGCAAAAGGTCTCCTCCAGTAATCTTCAGTAAGCTAAATAAGTAAGATATGTTTTATAAATCAAAAAGTAAAGCTTATAATTCTTTTTACATCTTTTTTTATTGCGGCCTCAATTGTGTTCAAGTGTAATTGACATTATACTCCTGACGCGAAATAACAAGAATAACTTGACACCAAATTAGAGAACTCAAATTGACATTCTTGAAATTCTGCAAAGAAATTTAAGCAAACACTGGCGCCAATATCAGGGGCATCAATCAAGAATTATCTTCAAGATGTTTGTATTGTCCGCGAACAAAACAACTCGAGAGGATGGTACAGTCAACTTAAAAATGTATACAATTTTTGCCTTATTAACAAGGAGTAAGGTGCTTTTAGTGTAAACATATTTTTGGCGTTGACCCCACTAGCACGCGTGATACTGAACAAATACTGTGCGAATAAACTAACACTTGGATTGTTAGCTAACAACTTGACAGAGAAAACTGAAAGTGGAGGTTTTCACTGAAATCGCAAACAATATGATACGTGTCTATTGCACTTAGTATGGAGTCGACCAAAAAATAATAGTTTATTCCATTCCAACGAACTTGAAAGCTCTTTGAAGTTGGGATATCGGTATTTTTGAAGCACAGAACATTTGTTTGGAGAGTACTGCAAATAAACGCGACCTATCATATCCTATGATGGTCACGACGACCCTTAGTCACGTGCAAAAGGATTCTAAGACCAGACAATCCTCCTATCCTTCCTCTCTAATCCTTAGGTATATATTTTTAGTCTAATCCGGCCTAAAGAAAAAAGTAAAGGATTAAGTTTTCTAAATCATATACCTAACATATGTACATAATTTAAATTGGATTTGATTATTTCATAATAAAAGTTACAGTATCTGGAAATCTTTATTAACTCCATATACAACATCTTGTGATAAAATTCAGTAATATTAATAGTACATTACGATACAAGTGCAGAAAACAGGAAATTCGCAACGAGTGATGATAAATTAAAACACGACCGAAGGGAGTGTTTTAAATCGACACGAGTTGCGAATTACCTGTTCGCAGGTGTATCGTACTACGTTTTACAGTACATATGGCTCTTTAAAGTTTCGACATATGCACGTAATCTGCTGATTACCGCACTCGTGCGGTAAAGTAGCACCATATGTACTGTAAAGTAATTAATATAATTTGTATCTTTTAATTAAAGTATCTATAAACAAAGGTCTTATACCCATCACCCAACCCGTCGTTAACCATAATAATTATAAACTATGAAATGGTTAATTTTTCAAACCAACCTAAAAACTCTTGTGGCTAATAATCAATTTATGAGTAATAAGTTGTCAATTTTCACGTGCATGATAAGTCGATTATGGCATTTACCACCATGAAATTGGGGGAGGCCTATGTCCAGCAGTGGACGTCCTAGGGCTGATATGGTGGTGGTGGTGGTGGATAAGTCGATGGATTAGTTTGTTGGTGCACATTTAGTGGATAATAAATAGTGTTAACATTATTATTAAATTTAATTAATTAAACAGTGATGTAATTGCATAAGATCTTGCCCATTGTAATCTGTTTCGGTTGGCTAGACTGCTGCGGGTGCGGGGTGCGGATTTCATAGAAAAAATAACAGCAGGAATAGCTAAAAGTGGCACTGCAAAATTATTTTCATGTGCTCTGTCTACCCCTTTTGGGAATATAGACGAGATATAAATAATAAATTTATATTTAAAATGTAATGTTTAAAATACGTGTATTTTATCGGAGAAAAAAATGTATAATGTATACGTATAAATGCTATTAAATAAACCAATAAAAACTTTACTAAGATGCCGCAGTCACAATTTTCCACCGCATAACATTGCCGCTATTTTAGCATGTATGCGACCGATGGAGCGGAATGCTAAATACTACAATTTGCTGGAATTAGGTTCATCGGCTAATAGACGGTTGACGTCACTGCAATGCAAGTCCGCCTGTTCCGCGGGAAGTCACGTTTGCTTCCACATTCTTAACGTGCGTCTCTGCCGCTCAATTGGCTCATCACATTCGCATACTAATTGTGTTTCAATGTGTTTCGCGAGTTCTTTTTAACTGCGAGGCTAGTTCAACTGCCGGTGCGACGCGTCACGAGACGAGAAAAACCTACCCTCCTCTTTCTATGCCTCCGCACGATGCGACTGGAAAGCATCCACCAGATTAGAGTAGGTTACGCGACGTCCTGAGTACGATATTAGAAAGCTGTCAGTGTCAACTGTCAGTCGAGTCAGTACCAATTTTAGATTAATAATTCCAGATTCGTAGTGTTAAGCAAAATGATTTTTCATATAGTTGTCCCTTTGAATCCTTATGGTTAACCAAGTTGAGTTAGAACGAGTCAGATAGTACGATCATTTTCGGCTGTTAACGAATTGTATCCATTTAAAAGCATACTAAAGTGTGAAATCCCAAATTAACTAACACACCACAAATAGTACAGTTTGCAGTTATGATAACGGAGACACTGACAGATGAAGACTAGTCACTCTTGTCAGATATCATTTATCTGTCTCTCTCAAACTTACAGATTTGTGCATTAGTGAGAATAGATCAGATGTACAGAAATCGTTTAACTTAAATGTGCGGATCTGCTTTACTCTGATATCTATGGTACCAATTTTTTACTGCGCGCCTCCATTTAAATGAGTGCTTCCTAACTGGCGCGAAAAGGGCGGTAGCGGGGCGATACGAATGCAATACTACCTCTCATCCGTGCATGCATATTGTACTGCGCAATTGTAATATTGACAGTAGCATTAAGCTCAGATCAAAGTAGTTTTTAGGTTAACTAGGCGTGGGTGGAAATGAGACAATATGGTAGTAAAATCGGGAATTAAACTTTAAAAAGGATTACTTACGGACGCATTTCGTAAAGGAACAGGAAAAACAAAAAGGTTGCGGTTTTAGCGTGCCGTAGGCGTGCAACCGGATTAATCAGGTAGTTTAAAAGGAGAGCACAATTTTCTGTAGTATAATGATAATAAAATATTTCTCTAAAACTAGTCATGTATCACTGCGGCGGTCATGTTTCGAACCATTCGGGAGTTATCTTCATGATGAGTGAGTTTAACCGTTTTTAGTATAAGTAGTAAGCTGTTTTGACTGTCAAAGTTCACAAGACTGATTAGATAAATTTCATTCGAATTTGACGTCGCCAGCCTGCGCCAATTTGCAGGTTTGCACGACCATGTCACTCACGTATCTATACGTATTTACTACGAAATTTCATTGCCTTGTGTTACGTAAAAGATCGTGACGTGGGCCCGACCATTCCTTCACAAATTACTCCAGAATTCAGTTGACGTCACTGTAATTATTGAAATTAAACAGTTAAATAACACGAAAGCGGTCACCATTTACGCGTCGTAGTTTTATCTTGACCTTTTCGACGAATTCATTTTGCATGTCAACAACCTGCGCTCGGTTCGTTATGTGTGAAACTTTAAAATGTCGAGAATGTGTTAAACGGAATAATTTAAATTGCAACACGACAGTTGCAGATGGGCTCGTTGGGGCCTAATTGAAAACAGAAGGATAAATCTTCAAGCCGGAATTAAATTCACGATTGCGTACTATGCATACGTCGATTTAAAAGTATTGAACTCCGCTCAAGGTTTATTCAAGTGACAGTATTTTTGGGTTTTTCATCGATATACACGCACAAAGCGTGCTGTTGAATGTCGTCTTTGTTTATGTCTCGGTCGCTGTTTTTTCTGTTTTGCAAATTCATGACACGTAATATTTACTACCCCGTAGACAGCCCTAGGCGTCTTAATGAAATATCAGGCGCCAGGTATGAATAAATATTTAAACCGAAGACAATTAATGTCTACGACGTTTATCCGCGCATCGGCACCCTATTATAGGATAATCGGCAGCACGAGAGCCCCATTCGTACTTGTCTGGCCGTGGCCTTAACGCCGGACAACGGGCTATTACAATAATGCCGAGATTATCCAATGCGGGCCTGTTATTAATAAATAGTCAATACCTCCGTCCTCACAACCAACAGAGATCTTAAATCACAACGTAATTACCACTCTATGATCGGCTTTCTTTAACCGATTGAGAAATGAAAAGCGGAGATAGGCACCTACACTGTATTTAAATGGAAATTGTTGGTTTTTAACGTTATTGATTTCGAATGATACTAAACAATCATTTGAAGTGAAAATCTAATTACTTTAGAAAGTCTTTTCTGGTTTTATTGCATCGAAATTTGCTTTCCACTGTAGAGAGGGAAATTGGAAATAGTTTAACTATAAATTCAAAAAAGAGTAGTTGGAAAGTTTCAACAGTTCATCGTCATCGAATAATAAATCTAACTCGATTAAAAATAACTTTTCCTCCATCCAAAGCGATGTAACTTTTATTGTAATCTAGTAATACATTGTGAAGTTGTAATTCTCTTGTATGAATACGCACAATGCGTTGTATTGTGTTGCTCTGGCGCTATATTTTACCCGTGACAGTCTGCCATGCTGTGCCGAAATGGCCTATCTAAATATGAATCTCATAGCGAGATATGCCCTATTGAGATTAATTGGCAGCTGGGATACAGAGTTGCAATGCTTAACAGGCTATTCATCGCTGAATGCAATGTCAGTGCGAGGACAGCCAATGGACACTTGGATCAAAGCTCCAAGCAGACGGGTGGTCATTCAGCAAAATAAAGACTTAGGTATAAAACTTAGCGCTTGAAAGAGATTAATGTAAGCATTTGCAATATGGAATCATAGGTACACTGTAGCCTACTATTTTTTTATGTTGCTTTTCAAACCAGTTTAAGAGGCGATCAAATGTGGAACCAACTACAATTAGAGCTCAATAAAGGACAAAAATTAGGGATAAACCTAGCTAAACGCGAGGTGGCCCCCGAAACGGCTCTTACAATTTGACACTAGCTTAGACGTCACACGCAAGTTATCGAACCAACCGTTGTATGTAAAAATAAGTATATTACTGTTTTAGTCGAGAAATACGGCGTTTAACTAGTTGTATATTAATTATTAATTTTTACATAGAATTATATTTGGTCTTTTATTTGACTTTTGAACACTGTAACATAATTTATCGAATTTTTGAGGTTTCATTATTTTGTATGATAAAAATTGTAATTTAGAATTTATAGTAATATTTTGATGGTTGATCCATAGAGTGACCGCATGTTATTAATGTTAACATCTGGCAAAGATCCAAATGGCAATAGCCGCCCATACTCGTACTATAAAATCATATTGAAAAAATACCTACATGCTAACATTGCTAAGGTTAAATGTGAGCGGAAATAAACTTGAGAGGCGTTCAGTTTAAGATTGGTCTTAATCTACTTGATACTGAGTGTAAGAATCGATTCCGAACGGTTTATCTATTTCACTCATGTTCTACCTAATCAAAATAAGGGTCGGACTGTTGCGCTCGTTCAAAAATAACCATCATAATAAAAAATCTAAAAAGATAATTGTACCAGTGTCAAAATATAATCCTATAAGTAACGCTCTAAATTTCAGACAGGCCACGTTATTGGCGCGATATCTTAATTTATTTCTTGCTTATAAAACCACCCTTGAATATAATTTGAATTCCCGATTGGTCTCACCCGTCAGTTGCTTCCAGTCGGATATAGGGTTATCACGATGGTCCATGTCAAGGCAATAAATAAATATTAGGAAGATAACTTTTTAAACAAATCGAACTAGTCCCATAGTAAACGCAACTAGACGATGATTTATTTAAAACATAGGTATGCACTTAATATAACATAAATACTTATGCATACTTAAATACATAGAAAACATCCAAGAATCAGACCAAATAGTCATGCCCATCACATCACTCAAGTATTTTCCCTGGCCGGGATTCGAACAGGACCGTCAGCTTCGTAGGCAGGATCACAAACCACTAGGCTAATCCGGTCGTTACAAAATAAAATTATCCTTCAAAATTCATGATCAAGTCACGAATGCAAAATTACTTAGATACTTTAAAATTACCTCAATCACTCGTCAGACCACATCGGGTCGCATTTGAAAGGAACGTAATTATGCGTAGGTAATATTCCTAAACGCTCCGTCCAGCAGCAGTCCAAACCCAAAACCCCGAGAGCTTTCAGCTGGAACTCCAAAACCGTTTCGGATGTCATTGTGTTGTGGACGAATTCAACGAAGGGTTTGTGGAAACTGTCCATAGCATTGGGTCTAAGTTCTTTAAGGCCCAACGAACTCACTCTCTCAGAGGCTCATCGAGGAAAGGAATGATATGATTCTGCAGTCTTCAGCCGATGTGACATTATACAGGCAGCTCAATAATCAGATCTCTAAGTCCCTTACCCGCGATCTGCGCCAATTCAAAACAAATCGTATTGAAGAGGCCATCAAGCAGAATAAGGGCTCTAAAGTTTTCTCAAGAGATCTGTCTATTGGACAGAGCCAGCTCGCCAGATTAAAAACTGAAGATGGTAGAATCGTTTCGTCCAAACCTGAGCTTCTGAGTGGTGCTTTTATGGACAGCTATACAAGTCAACTAGCAGACCCGAAGTTGGTCTGGCGGAAGACCCTAGAGCTAGATTAACCTGGTACTATACCGAAGATATCCCGGACATCAGCCTGTACGACATTAGAATGGCTCTTAAGCAGCTGAGGAACAACAAGGCACCCGGTGAAGACGGAATTACAGCTGAACTCCTGAAGGCGGGTGGAAAACCGGTCCTTAGGGCCCTTCAGAAGTTGTTCGACTCCGTCTTACTAGAAGGGCAAACTCCAAAGGCATGGAACAGAGGTGTGGTGGTGCTGTTTTTCAAAAAGGGTGAAAACGCCTTACGTAAGAACTACCGACCCATCTCACTTCTGAGCCATGTCTATAAGCTGTTTTCAAGAGTCATTACGAACCGTCTCGCACGCAGGCTAGATGACTTCCAGCCTTCCGAACAAGCCGGTTTCCGAAGAGGCTTTAGCACCGTAGACCACATCCATACGCTCCGTCAGGTTATACAGAAGACTGAGGAGTATAACCTGCCCCTCTGTTTAGCATTCGTGGACTACGAGAAAGCCTTCGATTCGATTGAAACGTGGGCTGCACTGCAATCTCTCCAACGGTGCCAAGTGGACTACCGATATATCGAAGTGCTGAAGTGTTTGTACGAAAATGCCACTATGTCAGTCCGACTCCAGGACCAGAACTCAAAGCCTATTCCGTTGCAGCGGGGAGTCAGGCAAGGAGATGTTATTTCTCCTAAACTGTTCTCCGCTGCTGCTTTTCAAGACTCTGGACTGGAGAAGGCTAGGCATCAATATTAACGGCGAGTACCTCACTCACCTTCGGTTTGCTGACGATATAGTTAGTCTTGGCTGAGACCATGGAGGATTTAAGTACAATGCTTAATGACCTCAGTAAAGCTTCCGAGCGAGTTGGTCTAAGGTTGAACATGGACAAGACGAAGATCATGTCAAATGCCCATGTCGCACCAACTCCCGTAACAATCGGACACTTTACGCTCGAAGTTGTAGACGATTACATATACCTAGGACAGACTGTCCAGTTAGGTAGGTCCAACTTCGAGAAAGAGGTTAATCGTCCAATCCGACTCGGCTGGGCAGCGTTCGGGAAGCTACGGCACATCTTTTTGTCCAATATTCCGCAGTATCTCAAGACGAAAGTCTTTGACCAGTGTGTGTTGCCAGTGATGACATATGGCACTGAAACGTGGTCGCTTACTATGGGCCTCATAAGAAGGCTCAAAGTCACCCAAAGAGCAATGGAGAGAGCTATGTTGGGAGTTTCTCTGCGTGATCGCATCCAGGAATGAGGCCATCCGCAGCAGAACCAAAGTGACCGATATAGCCCTCGGAATCGCTAAACTTAAGTGGCAGTGGGCGGGGCACATAGCACGTAGAACCGATGGCCGTTGGGGCGGAAAGGTTCTCGAGTGGCGACCACGTACCGGAAGGCATAGCGTGGGCAGGCCCCCCACACGGTGGACTGATGACCTGGTGAAGGTCGCTGATGTCCGCTGGATGCGGGTGGCGCAGGACCAGTCATTGTGGAAGTCTTTGGGGAGGCCTATGTCCAGCAGTGAACGTCTTTCGACTGACATGATGATGATGATGAATATTCCTAAAACCCATTCTTATGTAGGAAAGGAACATCTATCTGTCTGTGTGTAACCTTTTCAAGTTTAAACCTCTGAACTGATTTAGATGGAATTTTATATGGAGATAGTACAACACCTTGGAACGGACGTAGGATGATACATTTTATCCCAAAATTATCTAGAGAGGAATCTAAGGATGAAATTCACTGACAACCCTAGCAGACGCACTTGACAGGACCATCCAACTTCATCGAGCTAGCACTGACTGAGTGCGCCTGCTTGCATCTGACCTCCGCAATACCGTATATTAGTCGAATAAAAGTCATATAGACGCTTATGCGACTGGTATTTTGATTAAGTACTTTATTTGGGTATTTAACAAAAATGCGCTGCGATACGTTACGAGTGATGTGGTTTCAATGATACCTACATACTTAGTATACTAATGTTGTTTGTATGGTTTACGGATCATTTCCCTAACCTTGTAGGTTCGTACCTGTGTACTCGTGTACATTAGAATATCGGTACCTAAGGAATATAAAAACATATTGGCATTTAGTAACTTATATTTGAAATATCATTAAAATTATCTAAATAAAATAAATAAATTTCTGTCAAAAATGTAGTTTTTAGGGTTCTGTAGTAAACAAGGAACCCTTTTAGTTTCTCTATGTCCGTCCATCCGTCTGTCCGCGGCTTAAATCATTAGCTGCTTCGACTAGAAAGCTGTAATTTGGCATGGATAAATGGATATACATATCAATCACGCTGACAAAATGGTGGAATGAAATTTTTATTTTTATTTTAGGTTACCTCCCTACGGTCGTATCTTGTTACGCAGACAAAAGTTTCATAGATGTATTGATTCGCAGAATTATTCATTTCATAGAAAACTTTTTTTTTTCAAAAGGGTCGTAGTTCTAATCTAACCTAAACTACTTTTCTGCTAGACCTAAATAGTACTACACAATAACCTAAAATAAAAAGCCTACCTAGAAAGTTAACGGTTTCGGAAAAAAAAGCTTTTTATGAAATGAATAATTCTGCGAATCAAAACATCTATGAAACTTTTGTCTGCGAAAGAAGGTGCCACGCTCCTTTACACTTATAGTGCTGATGATTTTTGTTCTTGCAAAACCCATCGTGTGTGTTTGCGTGATATTAAACTTTAAACGCGGGTCGGTGCAGATGCATCAAATCGGACGTTTGTATGGATTTGTATTACAACTTTAAGACTTATATGTACTGTGTAGTTACAATTTTAACGGTACACTATTGAGCTCTCCAGCAATGATTTTAAATCGGTTTAAATTGAAAAAAAAGTTTTAATAAATACAACAACGATTATGAGTCATAACTACGAGTAGATGCTACCTCAAAATCAGCAGTGACTGCCGCGCTTAAGATCCATTACTTCGAGGTCATAGCTTTAGATCAACATTTCTCCCAAGTGGAACTAGATATATATTAAATTTTATGACACAAGAGGTTACTACAAATGCTCTAAGAAAGCCTCCTTTAAATTTTTGCTGCTATTACAGGCCACTCCCCGTATAGAGAGTCTATGACAACTAGTCTGTAAGTATTAAACAAACCAATTCCGAGAATCAACAATTTCGTAATACACTTTTAACTATGCTAAATTATAATAAACCGGGAACCAAACCTATACAACTCAGGCAAGAACAGAGTCCATGGCAACATCTGATATTTGCGAGAGCGGTGAGTATTCTTCACGATTAGTACTTATAATCTTTTGACTGCAATACCAAATAGTTCAAGTATGTAATATCGTGGCAACTGTTATTTCTGCACATTTATCTAATGACCCAGAGGGCCTATGAAAAAACGAGCAAAACTCGGTCGCCCAGGTGTTACTGTAATGAATCATGAAACTAAGAGTCTGAGAAGAACTAATATAGGCTTGATGGATGATTATGAATAAGAGGGTAAAAGTTTGCTATTCCGTAAATACCATACATTTATTTACCAATAAGACAAATGAACAAAATCAGTAGAAAACGTTATAAATCTAAAATAAAATATCATTTCATCATTTATTTAATGGGCTCTTGTCGGTGTCGGTGGGAGCAATCTCCATGTGTTTCTTTCCTCAGCCTTCCTTTTAACAGCCTGATACGACACAAAGTTTACTTTTTCCTTAATTTGGACAATATATGTTCTTCTTGGTCTCCCTCTCTTCCGCACTCCTTCCACTTTCCCTTCCATTATAGTTTTAAAATATTAATCGTGTCGTAACAGGTGTGTCCAAGCATCTTTCCTCTTTTATTCTCAATAGTTAGCATGCTAGAAACTATTGGAAATAAAATATAATACAATACAATAAAATAGTTTGCTTGATTATATTAATATATATCGAATCACTATGTTATATCCTAGCTTAATTAGATTAAGTATATTTATTGCAATACCCAAAATGGTGCACCCATTGTTGATACCGTCCACTGTATTTAACACCTTGTAAAACACATGTAAACAATGAAATAAATAAATAAATCACAGTTAACCATTTGTAGATCTATTCTAAACTCGTTTCAATAAGGTTCACCAATGGCCAGTTAACTGTGATGCTGAAAGTAGGTACCTACCATCGTTATATCATGATGACCAGCTATTTATAGCCAGCAGGTTCACACTGGCCACCGGATTTGATGCAATGAAAGCAATTAACGTTTGTTGGGAGTCATTTTGAACACCCCGACTCAATTACTCGGTGCAAGGAAACGTCAGCAGGTCGGTAGCGTTTGCGTAATCCCTCAGGGCTGGTACTCAAAATAGCTATCGAGAATTTCGCCTAAAAACCAGCATAAACCTAACCTCAGCTTACGCTAATTCCTACTAATCTTAAGGCCAAGTTATAGTAGATATTAGTGGTGTGAATCGCATAGCATTTGATAACAGACTTGAACGATTTCGCTTGCGTTCTTTCAATAGCTCCCTGGGGATATGATGATATCGCATGCCAAGGGAAAGCCTCGTTCTAAATTCAGGCGTAAAAAATACATTTTAAAAACAAACAAAATTATTTTGATCGTTGCAACTATTATTATGCGATGCGCTCGTTATAGATACCTACCTGCTTCTAAGGGTAAGATTTACCATAATTTGGTCAGGTATGGTATTTGTTTATTTATAAAAGCGGTTTCACAGCTCAGGAAGTTCGTTTGAGCAGGCCTATCGAAATGACAACCATCTATTGTAATTTGTAGTCTAAATTTTCGGTATCGCACATGACTCTCATCATCTTCATCGTCATTTTGATATGAGCCGAAAGACATCTGCTGCTGGATAAAGGCCTCTCTCAAAGAACTCTACAATGACCAGTCTTACGCCGGCCTCAACCAACGGCTTCCCGCGATTTTGACCAGATCGTCCACCTTGTTAGGGCCTTCCCACGCTGCATCTTCCGGTGCGTGGTCAAGAACCTTTCTGGCCCAGCGGCCATCGCTTCTACGAGCAAGCTGAGTTATTTCGACGACGGTGGTTCTTCCCATTCTGATTCGATCTCGAAGAGAAACTCCGAGCATAGCCTTTCCATAGCCCTTTAAGTGACCTTGAGCTTTTTTATTAGGCCCATCGTGAGCGACAGCGACCACGTTTCAGTACCGTATGACATCACTGGCAACACGCACTGGTTAAAGACCTTCATCTTAAGACACTGCGGTTGGATGAAAAGAAACCATGTAGCTACTCGAACGCTGCCCATCCGAGCAGGATTCGACGAGTGATCTCTTTCTCGAAGTTGGACCTACCTAACTGGGCACACAATTGATGAATAATTATTTTTTTCCTTTAATATTACGGTACCATATACATACTTACACTGGCTCTACGGATAAATTAGTTTGAGTATGTGGCCAGCTCCAATAGGCACAATACCTCGTAGGCGCATAAAATTAGCAAAACCTGGACATAATTCGATAACTGTAATTTTGTTTTTGTATGATTTAAAGTATCGTTAGTTATACTTAAAATTAAAAAAATTAAACATTTTAAGGCTCCGCGTCAATTTTAACACTTTTGACGTAGTTATGTGCATGGAGAAGCCGCTTAATTTTTAATAATTTATCACTATATTGCAGATCTCTAAAGTCACAAATATGGGTAATTATTGGAAAACCAAATACATAACTACGTCAAAAGTGTTTAATTGATGCCGTCAACATTTTATTAGTACTATAATAAGAAACGTACCGGAAGGCGTTATTTTGGCTTACTCGAAACTTCACAGGAGTAGGTACTCCTAACGATAAATGAGTTAACAAGTGTTTCAGGTCTTTTGAGAATTCAACCCATAAAAGGGACACAATCTTACTTACAAAATCAAAATGTGTTAAAAATTTAGTTTTTTTTTTTTACATTGACGCGGAGCTTTAAAATGTTTAATTCTTTTTATTTTAACCATAACTAACAATACTTTAAATCATAGAAAAATAAAATTACGGTCATCGAATTATGTCCAGGTTTTAGTAATTTTATGCGCCTACCGTACGCGGTGCCCCGACGGCGACGCTACTGTTAGGCCTTGTTCACACAACTACACACCACCTGCCAATTACTAAGCCTAACCATCGTTACTTTCGCTCGCCACCGTAATCAACTGACGTGTTAACTGGCATTAGTAATCACTAAATGAATATTAACCACTACACACTTTGAATAGATTTGAGGCAGTGCGGGTTCGGTGCGATACTCGAATCAGTAAGCTGTCGGCCATCAATCTAAACTGTCAGCCGAGTTGGTACAGTCAGCATCAAAAGTTGCTAAGCATATGGAGGGGTCAAAAGCTCTTACTCCCTTGTAATAAAGACTTTTGAACTTTTCAAATGCGTAGCTACTTTTGATGCGGACTGTACAAATCAATTCCTTCGTGACTACATTTAGGTGACCTATTTAAAGTAAAAATCGTTTAAAGTACATATTTATTAATGTTCACCACCTCCTTTTTTTCAGAATTTTACACTTCAGAGATCTGAAATTAGAGGGAGGCAGGTTTAGGGGCACAGGGGCACTTTTACGACTTTGGCAGGTAATATCTCGCAAACGGTTGATTAAACGAAAACGGTTGATATTTTTAAAGACCCATCCGGAGATATCCCACACGTCTATGTGGATTGTTTTTTTTTCATCCCCCGGTTACATGTATAGGGTGCCCCCTTAATTTAATACTTTTTCGTAATTTCACATCATTTTTTGTAGCAGTTCATAAAATACACCTTCCTACCAAATTTCATAATTGTAGGGCTTATAGTCTCCGAGTAAATCGGCTGTGACATACGGACGGACAGACATGACGAAACTGAGGGTCCGTTTTCGCCATTTCGGAATACTGCACAAATATAATACTAGCATTATACTCGTCAGTAAAAAGTCTACGCGACGACAGTATGCTGTCGGGTAAATAGAAAATACCGCATATAGTTTGCGCGTCACCAAGTCAGGATACGACTTTGCTTCATACGACTAGAATCTCTTAAATATAAGTAAGCACGTTCACCCCAATTTCTTTGTTTGACGAGGGGCGTAAGTGGAAAATTGCGAATGAGAGCCTATCAGATGAGAATCGAACGAGAATCTTTTGATGACTCGAGTTTGTTATTTTCTTACGTCCGAGGTAATCACAATGATTTCATCACATTTGCGAGGAAATAAATAACTCCAGCACTAATCAAAATTGAATAAATCGACAACTTCACCACCAGTATCAGTGCATGGTCGCCGAGAGGAGCGCGCAGCTTTAATATTGCCACCAATCACAAAGCAGTATTCTTGCGGCGCGCAGCCTACTAGAATTGTCAGCTTCATAATTTCAACCAATCACAGAGCAGTATTACTATATTTTTTTAAACCAATTAGATCACAGAGAAACCCATAACTCCCTGGGGAGTTACGAAAATCCATAACTCCCGCAGGAGGTAAATCGGCTATAACTGCTCTATACCACCACCACTATCATATCAGCCGTAGGACGTCCACTGCTGGACATAGGCCTCCCCCAATTTTATGGGGGGTAAATGCCATAATCACCACGCTTGGCATGCGGATTGGCGATCGCAGTATCTCCACCCTCCACCGCACTTCAAGGATGCTGCTGCCCTTCCCCGGGGTCTATACGCCTGCGTACAATAAGACCCTTTAGAAAAATTTGTTTACTTACATTGAATTTTTGACTCGATGTAACGTGGATGTAACCTATCCGCATTATGGGAAAACAGTACTGTGGCACTTTTTCAGGCCTATGTCCATCAGTGGACGTCCTTCGGCTGATATGATGATGATGATGTTGATAATGAATGCATCTAAATGTCACTCGTAACAAAATAGACCTGTTAAATATGTGAATGTGAGGCAACGATTTCTTGTTCATGATGACATCGGGTCCTAAGTGTCCTAATTGACAAATCTAAAGTAGGGCCAACGAGACGAAATAAATAACGTTATGAGGGGAAAGAGGAGTGAGATACTATTAATTACGAGTACGTACCAGACTAGGATGGAATATATCTCGTCTCATCCCTCGCTTTAGTCAAGAGATGAGTGCGATTCTTCCATCCTCTCCCTCGTTTAGGATTCTAGTAGGTAGTTGGTTTTATACCAAAATGATTTATCGGTGACGCTGGTGATTAGTGAACTAGCAAGGTAACTTTTCGAACGTACGATAGATGTCTAACTATAATTTTTACTAAGGAAAATGATATTTAAATCTACCCTACTCACGATCGAAAACGTTGCGTAACTACCCTGGAGCTGTAAAACCTAAGCTCCATTCTACACACATCCCAGATAGGGTTGGAACAGCTTCAATCTTCTCGCTCCGGCAGTACCTTTAAAGTCAGCAATTTATCCTGAATTTCGTCAGGGAAGGTCGAAGCTGCACAGTTACATGGATGCTCAAGATTTTACTCTTTATTAGCGGAAAATCAATAAAAATTGAGGTGTTTAACGGTACAGCGATCGTATCTGCTTGTACCAAAAGGTCTTTAGGGGTTAAATTGCAAACGAGATGGTAATTAGCGAGACCAACGCTAAAAGTCCGTGGTAAATGCTACCGCATGACCTGTATGGAAATCAGGGACAAATTACGTCTCCACTCTTACTTTCCTTTGTAACGTTACGTAATGTAATAATTTACGGTTTCTTAATCCGATTATTGACCCACATAAAGTGTGAGTAGCCTTAATATTTTATTGTTAATTGACTAAGCTGTAAAGGTATTGAGGGCTGCTATAAAATTTATTGTTCAAATAAATTCGAGCTTCGCATGCCATTTTTAACTTTATTCCCTAGAGGGTTTATACGCAATTCCGAGCATTGTAATGAATTAAAAATTCCATATGGTCACGGTTGGTTTTTTTTTGTCCAAATTTTTGTCGCTGTCCTTTCTTAGGTCGTTCCACTCTGTGTCTGACCACTTATCAAATAACGAGAACTGACGTAAGCGCGTCATGGTCCAATGTTCTTCTTAATTTAATATAACGCGTATTAAATATAACTTTTCTGTTACTGTGTGAATTAATTTAACAGAAAAATTGTATTGAAATGTTTATTTTGTTCAAGCAAAACTTAGTGTGAGTCTTAGTAAGTATTTTAGATTTGGGTGGATACTCGTCACCTGCCATATTCTTCAGCTATGATGCTTTATGTTGTGTGTGAAAAATAAAAAACAATTTTTATATTTTAGAAAAATACACTCAGCCGTTTCCGGTCAGAAAGCGCCAAACTTTGGTATTCTTGGAAATGTTTTATTCTTTTTACGAAACCACTGGCTGAAATGTAATGGTGTGTGGCAGAAATGAATGTTTATAGAATCAGCTCATGAAACCCTTCCATTTAATACCATACTCGATAGTTTTCTGAAGAAAAATGTTTTTTTTCATACAAAAAAAATATGATTTCATAGCTAGAGAATGTACCAGGTGACGGATGTCCATCCAAGTCTACAATACTTACTAAGACTCCTGCTAAACCTTCCTGAAAATAATTCTCCATACGCCAAATTCCCCCCAGGACCGTGGCAATAGCCAGGTTTTTTACTATAGAAATTGAGATTTTGATCTACCTTATGAACGCTCGAAAACGTTGCATAATTACCTACCCCGCTGCATTATTTGATTTAAGAGTCCGCAGTAAGCTCGGTTCTCCATACAAACGTAGGTTCGCTCTCATTTTAAAACGCCACGCTCGAATAACATGAAACTTTGTATACACAATGGGATCTGGCATATCTATATCGGAAATTAGTTTCTGTTGCTTGAATTTATAATGGAGAAAAAATACAGCGATTATTAAGGTTTTCATACAAGACGTAAAAAACTCAAAAACTCGCTATATATTTTTTTCTATTACAATTCCTAGCAACAGAAACTAATTTACGACCTAGATATGGCGGCTTCCATTCATGTTATTTCAGCAAGGCGTTTTAAAATGAGAACTAAACTACGTTTGCATGGAGAAACGAGTTCAGCCGAGCGTACTGGGGACTTTATAACGCCCCGGAAACGAACTAAAACATCATTAGCATAATTCGGCTGCGAACCACTAAATATGATTCAAATGTAAGTCAAACGCTGAATTAACAATACATGGTCATTAGTCGCAACGCAACACCTTAGTAACAATGTATCGAAATGCTTTCCCAATTTGATATTTTCGTAAGAATTTATATGCAATATCATATCTGGCTATTGCCGTAAAAATATTGTGGCGCCTGTCGCGACATTTTAGTATCATTAATATTGCAGAGTATTTCATAATCACTTTTAACTATAGAAACCTATAGTTATTTACCTCTTGGAGTAGGTGTAGGTCAAATGGATCTGGATATGTAAAAGTTTAAAAGGAATTGGATGACCCAAATATTATCAAACAAAAGAATACACCAAAGTATACCTACTCGTACTAAACAAGTAAATTTTTAACAAAAAACACGACTCCAAACTTTGCCAGACCCCATCCTCCTGCTATATAATTTGAGGAGTTCCTTCGATTTTGCCTTACCCCATCCTCTTGGTATTTAATTTGAGGAGTTCCTTCGATTTTTCCAAGATCCCGTCATCAGATGCAGATTTGGCGACAATGGACGCAACTAGAAAACACACCCTCTCAAACAAACAAAAAAAAGATTTTTTGAAATCGGTCCACTAGACTCCGAGTAAGCGGTGAACATACATAAAAAAAAAATAAACAAAAAATATTCCGCCGAATTGAGATTCTCCTCCTTTTTTTGAATTCGGATAAAAATAAAGTCTTGGGTTACGAATCGCGGTCTAGTCGGGCGCGCTTAGTCTGATCAGCCAGTTGGAATCTACGCCTAGGATTAAATCAGATTCTGATATCAATAATGAAGACGCATTAAGAGAAGAAGTCAAGTCATTTCTCACACTAATACAAACGTATCAGATGACAAATCAGCATAATTCTAATGGCCAGTTTAATACAATCGTTAAGAATCCCGTATCTACAGCCGATAAACATATGCATGCTATGCCAAGCTTGGCACTTATGCAACATGTAAAATATTGCAATCTCACAGCCAGCGAGCGCAGTCAGAGCTCCAGATGGGAGTCCTGATAGTCGTAATCTAATAAGTTAGATCTGTGGCCGACGCCGACCGGAATAATAACTCACATCTCAAGCCAGAGGTTAATTAAAAATAGCAACTTCAATCTCATGTGTCAGAGATGGAATTAGATTAAGGAGCATCTCATTTGTAAAGTATAGAAACGGGGAAATTGCGAATAAGTCCCGTGCCAGCTGGAGTTATTATTGTACATTCCTAACATAATTATTGGAGTAACCTTTAACTTGTTTATCAACTAGTGTATGCCGAGGCTTTGTAAGTATAGAAAAAGTTTTATAGGGCTTCGTGTCGTAAAAACTAAGATCCACCTTACTTTTTCTGTATTTACGGAGTAAACCATGAATCATAATTGAAGAATAATAAGGAATATGAATAATTAATAACGCTCACACACATTTTTATAGATATCAGAATCTTAAGCTCTCTTAACTAGTACCAAGCCTCTAATGCGTTTCAGTATAAAAAAATGTACGTACAGCAGTCAGCGAAAAAGTGAAAGAAAAGATAACTATCAAGGTTCAGGAGTGTTAGGCTTCCCTGACCCTTTCTTGACCCTTCCTTGGTTGGACTTTCTTGTTAGTATGTAGGTACTAACAAGAAAGTCCGTAAATACGTAGGTATTGAATTTTAAAAGAATCGTCACTGTCTATAATAGTCGTTTGCAGCGCGGCTGACCAGCCGTTCCACCTCCACCCAATACTAATGTTTTCCGTTCGGTGCTGCACCATTGACCCATCTTTAGGAGTATCTCCAAAGCTAAATCTTTACTAAATAAAGGATTTTCTCAAGCTACGTGATAACCCTTACCGGATCGTGCATTGTGCCCGCAGTGCAAGTTGGCAACATGCAAGTTTTGCAACGTCTACAATGAAGCCCCTGCGTTTCTTCACCGCGTTATTAAATTTATGCGATCGATAAATCAGAAGGCACGAATCCACTCCATCGACCCGTTTAGACTTTGTCTCGTCAAACATTGGCATTGTGTTAACTTGTGCAATTGATTCGTCGTGATTAATGGACTTTGAAATGTTTTAATGTAATATACTTTATCATGATCGTAACTTCAGAACGTATTGGTTACTTTTTCCTGATCTAACGGGATATTTGGATTCATGTGTATTATTGCTGTAGCGCCGCTTCCCTCACCCTATGGACTAAATACTAACTACTGAGACTTCTCAATCAGAAGTGAAGAATCATCAGCTTAAATTCATTATGACAATGGTGTCATGAAACTTGGCTTCTTACGACACGCTCCCCATTTAAACACTCATGAATTGCATCGCCTAGAAGCTTTTGAAATTTCGATTTACAGGAAAATTCTGTAAATATCATGGACCGATAACTCCTTCTACCAACCAACTGCAGAACTCCTTAATTAGATACTCATCTAATTAAAGAGTTCTGAAATATGGTCACAGCGGAAGACCAGCGCTGGCTCTGCCAGCAATACGTATGTGATTGTTTGTAATTGTTTGACAAACACGTCATGAATAAATACATGTATTTTTTTCTTTCAGTTGGTTTCACAGTACGTTGAGGTTCTCAGAACTAGAAAAAAACGCAAACTATAATATTCGGGTCATATAATGTGAAATATGAAATACCACAACTTACTATCCAAGGGTAGATCCAAGGACAGAGATCACCCGGAAGAAGAAGGCAACAATCGTGGCTGAAGGATCTTCGCACTTGGTTCAACCTGAGCACAAGATCAATATCCCGCGCGGCCGTGTCTAAAGTCCGTATAGCAATATCCGACCTCCGTTAGGAGATGGCACTGTTCATTCTTAATACTTGTCGCAGTAAGGAGTTAAACTGAAATTAAACTTCAAAAGTTTATGGGTTAAGGATGATTCACAGTACGCCGTTCCGTGTCCGGGCCGGTCCGTTTTCTTCTAGAGAAATACGCCGGCATTTGCGTTTGCTGTCATAGAAAACGGGCCGGCTCGGACACGGAACGGTCTACCGTGAATCATCCTTTAATCTTATAATAATTTCTTTACCATTTGAAACTTCGTTAGCAGGATCCCTTTCTGCGTTGCACGACAATGTAGATGTTTAGAAACACCGAATGTTGGGCAATTTACCGTTTGTGAAATTCCATTAATTGACAGCGGTGGTAATGAACACTGACGGCCATCCATCACTAAACGCTTTGCCGTGACAGCTTGTAATGTTTGCAAACGCACCTCAACGTTTCATTAGCTACTTAACAGAAAATTACGCATACATATCTACACAGGTCAATAATGCCACAAAGCGACAGAACACTGTGGCATGTATTGCAGTTCCCGTCTATTTATGACCATACCAATATATTTACTTACACAATTCCTTGCGAGCATGCAGTGACAGCTTATTAGCCTAATACCTCAACACGTTCCTTCCAGCTCCCTCGTAGACTACACACGCAACGAGTCGTATAATGCAACGTGTAGGTAAGTATTTAATAGTGTAAGGAACACTGAAACTGAGTTTTTCACCATTATCTTGAAATAAAATGAGGTGGCTTTTTCTCCAATAATTTCTTAAGTGATGGTTTTTTTTTCAGAAGTTTTTGATGAACCATTTCATTATTTTTTTTGGTCAGAACAACAGACTGATGTAACGCTCTTTATATGATCATATGATACGAGTAGGTAGTCAATAATGCACAGAAATAATGCACTAGGTACACGTGCAGCAATTCATCATTTAAATAGGTGATTGTCTTTTATTGTTCGGTTACTTTAAATAGCCGTCATAGACGTAGTTTTGAATAAGTGGGTGGACAAACTGTGTATTTATGAATTACACACACGTGGTGAAAAGTGGATTCTTAATTTATCGAACTGATTTAAATAAGCGTTTTGGTAACGAATTTGATAGAATACCCAGGTATTTAAAAGCCTTCAATTACGTCTATTTAGGTTGATATTTCAGAAAAGTATTGTGCAACCTGTTGCGCGCAGTCGTCCTGATATTTTAAGGATGGAAGCGTAAGATCAAATTGACCTCCTCAATACCGGTTTAGCCGCCAGTTTTCAAGTTCTAATTTTATTTGTAGGTTTATAATCACAGAGTAATTATTAATAGTACTAACGTACAGACAATTTTCTGTCTAACAAATCCGATGTTTGACAGCAAATATTGGCATCCCGCCTGCACGCGCGCACAGCATAGCCCATGCTCTTTTGTTCCTAGCGCGATCGTGTATATCGACACCACGAAGGTGTGCCAGAGCCGAGATTAGCCGAAGCGACTAGAGGAACAGGGCCTCGTTATGCCACCTTTAGTGGTGGTACTCACCTATGAAACTAAAGCTTTAACTTACTAGACCTATGATTGTTGAGGTGAAAGGAGCACTGCCACTTACTTATCCCCCACACGGCAGATGCTCCAAATAATTTAGAAGTCAGTAGAACATAGTTGAAACAAATTCTGACCTTGTGATTTTTAAGGTAGGCATAATTACTGGTAATTCTCGTGTACCTGTCAATGATTGACGTGTATTCTTTATAAACTAGCCAAAGGTCAACAATGTGCCTAATCAGCGATATTAAGAAAATACAACAAACACATGTGAACATCGCTTGCTCGCTTGTTTACGTCAATCACGGCTATCCATTGTAATGCAAAATTATAAAACCGTTAGTTCGAGCAATGTGTAAACGCTTCTTTCAATGTCAGTGTAATCGACACTTGGGAGCTTTTAAATGGTTAGTAGGTAAACAGTGACTAAACAAAATTAGTAACGCGTAAATTTTTAAACACATCTACAATACCTACATACATACACGTTGGTACTAACTACCATGGGAGCTGAATCTCTATAAACACACAATAGTACGTTATTTTCAACAAAATTGATTAAGTACACAAAAGACTGTCAAGATTGCCCGAAATGTATTAGCGTGAATATCCACCAGAGAAGTGTGATGAGTTACTACTTTGCACTTATCAAAGTTATATTTTTATACATTCGACACCACATATGCTTGACAGATAGGTGTCAAATTTATGAAAACACTCCTGGTGCAAATTCACCCTTAAAACAAGTAAATCGTTCTGTAAAAAAAAATTGGTTGTTTG
The DNA here is from genome assembly GCA_905163555.1 of Notocelia uddmanniana. Taxonomy (NCBI): domain Eukaryota; kingdom Metazoa; phylum Arthropoda; class Insecta; order Lepidoptera; family Tortricidae; genus Notocelia; species Notocelia uddmanniana. Next base: position 11,023,260 of record LR991059.1, on the reverse strand, counting down.
TAAAGTAGGTTTACGATCGAGATGTTTACGTGATAACGTCTTACTTCACTTGCACTTCACTTATACCTGCGATCGCGCTCGTGAGGTTTTGGTGTGACACAAGTTTCTGAACATGTCACCCGACTAAAACGATTTTAAAGACGTTATCACGTCAAAAAATAATGCTCAGTTTGAGTGGTTGGCGAAGGAACCGTAAGCAAATTTTGGTATCGGGGGTCGATCTGACATACATTTTGCATTCTAATATGATCGTGTTCAGTTCAATGCGCGCTGATCTAACCTATTAATAACGAGCGCGTGAAACACATTTAAGGTTTACGTAGCCGTGAAAATTTTATCTCGCTCGCTCGCTAATTGTCGGTTGAGTGAGGTACAGTCACCAGCATTAATATCTACCAAAACAAAGGCGGCAAAAATATCTGACACGTCAGAACGGCCCTAGAAATAGAGCCGTGTTAGATATTTATGCGTGCTTTATTGTGGCAGATATTGGTGCTGGTGACTGTACCAAAATTCCTTTATTTTTTTTAATTATTGAATGCTTAAGCGGTATTTACATATATTAAGTCGGTCGTCGAATGCAACATATGGTGACCACAATAGTGAAAAGAAGTTGTAGTCGACCTAATTCGGGGAATGACAGCTGTGACCGTGTAGTAGGCGGATGACTCTATTGAAGACGACGTTTATTGGCCGAAATACGGCGAACGATAATCGGCGACTACATTAGGCGAACGAAGTAAAATTATTAATAATAATAATATTGAGGGACAATCTTACACAAATCGACCTAGTCCCAAACTAAGCAAAGCTTGTACTATGGGTACTAGACGACGTATACATACTTATATAGATAAATACATACTTAAATGCATAGAAAACATCTAAGACCCAAGAACAAATATCCGTGAAAAATGCACATTAAATGCCCTGGCCGGGATTCGAACCCGGGACCTCTAGCTTCGGAGGCAGAGTCACTACCAACTAGGCTAAACAGGTCGTCAATCCTCTGCCTCTGCTGATTTCAGAGCAACAGGCCCACAAAAATCTCCTTTTACCAGAGTGTACGTACGATTTGCCTTAAATCGAATGGGAATACGAAATGTATGTGTCAGATCACGCCCAAGGGCGGGAAGTAGGTTACTGTAAGTCTTCGGAACTCTCGTCTTTCGGCGTCCTTCGGTGTCAATATTACAATTAATTTCGGAGGTGAAGGACCGTATCGCGTGCTGCGTTTGCGTGCATGATCGGTACAAGACTCGATTCCGGCATTGGCCGACAGGCCCATCAATTTCTGGACACATTGGGAGTTCGCGGAACTTTCGCCAGAAGCACGAACCGCACTGATATGTATCGTCTACAGGCTAATTAATAAGACTGTTTTCCTTTCGATGTTATAAATAATAACAAATATTACGTAAGATTACTCTGTACATGAAAAATACACTTACTGGGGGTGACTTCTTTGGATGATCAGGAATGACAGAGACTGAAGAAGACGGTCATACTAAGCTGAAGAACGTTTCCTATGGTATCAACAACGAAATCGCAAAAAAGAGCAAAGTAGGAGTTTAGTGTGTATTAATTTAGAGTAACTTTGTGTTAATTGAGAGTTGATGTATGTAATGACAGTGTATTTTTGCGATTTATGGGAAAACTTGTTCAGTACAAAACTTTTTTTCACATTTAGTCAGGATTGACCTCACCCAGTAGACGAAAACAATAAACTGTTTCGTACTTCCGCCATTCAAGACAAATGTTATAATGATTTTCGTATCATTATTACTGTGTGTAATCGAACCAAACACGAGTTCACAGATAACATTTTGGTCTAGTCCTGCAGATTGAAATACAAAACATATTATTTTAATATTTTTACAAGAGCAACCATACTTGTACATTTATTTCTCGGCAACAGCTCTAACAATTTCGATGATGGGTTGAAGGGGGCGAAAGATCGAGCGAGTCTCGTCTTCGGGAAAATTCAGTTCTCCGAAAAAACACGAATAGAAGTAGAAATATTTATTGACAAAACATTTACAACAAAGATACAAATCTTAAATGAATGAAGCCGAGCAAAGCTCGCTCAGCCAGGTACTATAAATCTAATAACTCAGCTAAGATTAACAAGTACACGGAATATAAATACATTCAAGTCATTCAAGACGAGTCATTATCCCTGTTTTATAATTACAGCGGACAATAGAACACATTGATCTCAAACAAGAGCCCGCAGCTAAGCTACCTGGAAGCAGTAGCTTGAAATATACAGCATGTTTATACAGCTATTATAATAAATCGGTTGAACAAAAATAACTTGCAGCTACACAGGCGGCTGGGGCGAATATTCTGTTCGATTCGTCTCAGCCGACGTCCCGCTGCGCGCATCTCTCTTATATCGCTATTATTGCACTATTACTGTCTCCCGGCCGCTACTGCAGATCAAACTCATGCACAACCTGCCACGTCCATGATACCTCCACTACGCCAATAACGGTCGCTTAATTTATTTAATTCCCTTTAAATTCAGTAAGACTCTGACTATCTATAAATCTTGAGGGCGCACGTATTCACAGAACGGGACTTTGATTGTAACTGTGAGTCTGTGCTTCCTTACCATACCTACAGAGTCAGCATGCTTAATTATAGATGCTAGCAAATATATTCCGTTTTAATCCATAGACAGTAATTTGACTGGTTATATTGATGATAGACAGTTGAAGGTCGAATGGTTTATTAGAGAGAAACTCTTCATCGATATAAATTTAGGTTAAATGGTCGAGTGGTCTAGACGTCCATAACGTCCTTTTCGGGTTCTTTTGACACTAAATTTAAGCCTTACAACCCGTAATGTTACCCTGTCAGTCACAAGCGTATACTTACTTGTCTTTATGAATCGCTTAACCTGGAATCGTGAAATAAATACTTTCTTTAAAATAGTATGACCATTTATGAACATGGTAATTTATAAAGCATGGATTTTGTTAGTATGCCAGCAGAAGTTTTTGTGGTGCGTAAATTGACGACCTTTTTAAGTAACCATGTTCTGAAAACGAAAACCAGAATTATGCACAAAAGTATTCCTTTTCAATTTGTGTCCGTGCGTGTCTTTAATGAGCTGAAAACGAGAATTGAAATAAGCACAGCAGAACGCAACAAAACGACGGTTAGTATGTAATTAAGACGCGTTTTTACACCTCAGCTGACGCCTCCATTATAAACCCGCGAGCGTTGGTGTTTTTGACCTTTCCAACTTCATGCAAAGTTATATTATTAGTGTAATTAAAATATTTGTGGTTACTTACTTAATTTGGTGGAAAATAACAATTCTCAATTGTACGCCAAACTATGTTTATTTATATAATTTGTGTGAACTATTTTTCACATTTATGAAATTAATTTTAATATACTAAACTAATAAAGAATTATTAATAAATCAGAATCAATTATCAGAATACATCATATGTTAGTACTTTAACAAACCTACATACACATTCGGAAAAAAATGATAAGTACATATATGCCAATATAGACTGTATACTTATAATCGAATCAATAAATTATTAACTATATGCGGAACCTGATGAGCAAACAAAATTCTCGATCAGCATTTTTATAACTCTTTAACAACTTTAATTGATTAATAAATTTCGTTGAGTACGATTTGTTCGAGAATTGAAAACCGTTATCGTAATAGTACTGTCTGGTAAGAGGCGCGAAATTTATAATTTTTATTGTAAGTTGCGCATTAATCACGTTTTTAGGGTCTAGTGCCTAAAAGAGAAATAACTAATTGATAGAGGTTCAGTTGTCCGTTTGTTATGTGCATATTGTCGTCGTGTGTTCGTCGGCCTGTTTAGCCTAGTTGGTAGTGCCACTGCCTCCGAAGCTAGAGGTCCCGGGTTCGAATCCCGGTAAGGGCATTTGTTTCTGTGGTGAGCAGAGACATTTGTTCCTGTGACTTGGATGTTTTCTATGTATTTAAGTATGTATCTATTAAATATATCGTCGTCTAGTACCCATAACACAAGCCTTATTGAGCTTACTATAGGACTAGTTCGATTTGTGTAAAAATTGTCCCCTAATATTTATATTTATTTAATATTTATATTACCACAAAAATGTCATCATTTAGGTACAAGGGTTTTAATTTGACTCAACTATTCCTTAAGATCCAATGTAACCGAACTAGACTTACATACATACATTACACGCCTGTGTTTCCAAAAGGTGCAGGCAGAGCACATGTAATTATTATTTTTAGTGCAACTTGTACCAATTTCATAACTGGACTTGAAGTACCTACATATCCAAAATCTTGCAATAACTCCATCTTGTTTACTTGAGTAAATTTTGAAATGAAAATATAATCCTTGGTCAAATGTCTCATTCTCAAAAGGTATTTTTTGTCGGTGTCTCTAAGACACTATTTCCTCACTGGCATTAGTATTTGTACTGACTGATATACTTGACTTTATAATTATTTGAGTTGGCCAAGTTGTATCAAATTGATCCGTTCTAAAAGCGACTTACCGTTCCAGATAGAAGGTTCAAAATCTAATGACAATTTTAAAAAATATCAGACATCTTAAATGATTTCAAGTTTACCGACAAAGAGGGACCTTTTGCTTCAGAGCGACACAAATAAATTCTTGTTTTAATTTAATCCTAAATACCTTTGTCGTGCTGATCAAAATGGGTCCGGGAGAAGATAATCCCATCAAAAACATAAATGTGCAGTATGTTATAATACCATAAAAGCTGTAGGATTTTTCAGAAAACTGCTAAGTTAAAGCTCACAATGCATTAAGCCGCAGTAAATTAGTTTTACTGTAAACAATGAAGTGCCGGACTTGGCACCATTTCAGAGAATCTACGGAACATGGCACCCATTTAGATCTCAATTCTTTTGTCGGTGAAGACGACAACCAAGAATGGCATATTTTAATATTGAACTTGGCTCCTGTTTTCACATTTATGTTTTGATGGGATATCATTACTTTTTGTCAATCTTCGCCAAATGGTGCTTTTTAAGAGCGAATGCACGAGTTACCATACAAAATACCCAAATCGCTATAGGTGCACCTCAAATATTTGAAGAGTTCCCTCGATTTCTCCAGGACCCTATGACCAGATTCGTACCTGATAACTATGGGGCCACCCCTGAAGTATACCGTTCCAAACAAAAAAGAATCTTCTAAATCGGTTAATAAATGACGAAGTTTTAGGTAACTAGCATAAATAATAATAATAAAACTAATAAAAAAATCACTGTTTTCCTATTTTTTCTGGTGTACGCACACAATTACCAAGCTACATGCCAAATTTCAGCTTTCTAAGTCACCTGGAAGTGGGTTAGGTTTTTGATTACTAGTCAGTCAGTGGTAAAAATGGCGTTTTTTGGAATTTAATATCTCAATAACTATTAAACCTATATTTATGAAATTTGGGGTTCTAGTTCTTCTAAAGGATCTTAATATATGTACTCATTTGTACAACATAAAAATGTTTGATAGATTTTGAGTTATTGGTGGGTCAAAAGTGGCTCCAAACGGTTCGTGTAAAATAACACACGGGTAGTGTCCGCCAGTTCCTGGGGTGAACTTGGCTGGACACGCTGCCGCGTGTCTAGATGTAAAGATACATTATTTGTCAGAGCTGATAATGACAAATAACAACACGGAAGTCACGGAACCATGCTTTTCCAACACCGACTTATTCTCGTCCAGTTTTTTTACTTAACAGTTATCTCTGATACACCTGACGACTTCTCATTGACGTGGTAATGCTGTAAACGGCGGAATGTTACCGCGTTATATACCCAATATTCTCCGCTTGTTCCACTATTGATGCACTTTGGACGCAGACAGCAGTGTGTGCAAATAAACGTATATACTACGTGGGTTATATGTTAGTTTCGTAGATACTAGGAGCCAAGAAATTGTGGGCTAGATTCCATTTACGATTTAGTTATAAAGGTTTCAAAAATATGTATCGATGAGATTAAAAACTAGCTAACCAGCAGCAAAGTGTTAGAGTAAGATTATTAAAGTCTATACTTGGATTGTTTATTGGATTAAAGTTAAAATGCGAGGAAAATTTGGCACTTTGACTGCTGGCATGGTGCCATAGTTATTCCCTTGTAATGGCGCCACGGAACGAACACTGACACTAAGAAAGGAACATAAAATAGTTCTGACTACGCCCCTACGATGATTCGAGCGGGTATAAATTTAATGCAGTGGACAGCAAAATTGTTGTTTTGACCGCGCGATCATAACGCTCTTTATACCTTGCTTTCTTTTATTTCACAGTATATCGACAGAATGTCATGCCATTGTCTGTGATTTTAAATTATGTGTATATGTCACAAATTATTGCAAGTATATTATTATGGAAACACTTTAAGGTCGGTAGAAAGTAATAGTCCACGAACCTGGTACAATTTTCGTCCGGGGACGTGTGAAATGCTTCAGAGAGCTGTACTATGAAGCTCCGTAAACGTCAGCTGCAGGTGGGTTAACCTGCGCTAGCTTCCCAATAATAATATTAATATACCAACGGCAACATAACAAACAATGCGCAAAACTCCGAAGAATATTTAACATTTTTCATGGCAAGAGGCATGTTAATGGAATTCATAGTGCAACCAGTGCAACAAAGTAAGCAAACGGCTTCATGTTTTTGTGGCGATTTTCACTTGCTTAAATTGTTACCGAATTGGATTTATTATTGTATTATGGTATATTGCTCTTAATTGAATAGAAATTTAAAAAATATTTTTTTTATTCAAATACAAAGTTAGATATCACTAACAAAAAAAAATCCATGGAGCGTAATTTTTGCGCTGTTAAATTTTATATACCTAACACTTATTTTCCGCACGAGGACAAAGGACAATTTTTATCGGCTCTATGCTTAAAAACATGATTTTGTGTGTTGTTTTCAATTTTGTACGTTTGTTTTACTATGCATAATTCGTGCTTACAACCTGCTATAAATTATTGTAATCTTCAATGAAACCCACTCATGCTGTAATTTTGATCACAGTAGTTATTAATAATAATATATTAAATAAAAATAACATTTACCACACTTGTAATGCTCACTGTACAAGCTTTCCTAGTAACAAGCTAACACCACAGGTGCTGTTCACCATTTGCCAACAACACCTTCACACTTACAATGTGTATTCCCTCGTATACGTTTGATGTACGTGGAATGACCACAATTCCACACGCGTGCCGCGCTTCCTAACACGGGCAGACCAGGAGTAAGCCAGTACACAGATTAGGGACAATAAGTTAGTTTTACTTTGCTTTACTTTCCTTTATGTCTTTCGATCGTGCCATGAAACAATCATTTACGTCTTAGTATATACTCAGCAGCAAATTTGGTTCGGTTTTCATACCTGCCAAAGTTTTTGCCGCTGAGTAAGCTAAATGTCCCAGTGCTGGACACAAACCCGATCAATCTTATTTCATAACTGTCTAGTGGTCCGCCCCGGTTAGCACGGGTATTAAGCAAATATTTGAAAATAAAAATCAACAACACACACACATAAATCCTTTTATTTGCGTCAGATTACTAATTAAAGATAGGTAAAAACTTCAGACTTTAAGATTAAAGATAAAGAAATTTTGAATATTATTATTTTGATGAACTTTTATTTTTATTTTAGTGTTTTTTTGTTATTTATTTTTAGTTATGTTTTACACCTTGGGTTACATTATTGGAATTTTAGTAAGATCCCTATTTTTTTGAAAATATATTACAGCCTATGTCACCCGGGGATAATGTAGCTTCCCAACAGTGAAAGAATTTTAAAAGTAGTTTCGGACCCTATTCAATGCAAACAATTTTTTTACACCTTGGGTTACATTTTTGGAGTTTTAGTAAGGATCCCTAATTTTTTTGAGAATATATTACAGCCTATGTCACCCGGGGAGTGAAACAATTTTAAAAGTAGTTTCGGACCCTATTCTAAGCAAATATTTTTTTTACAACTTGGGTTACATTATTGGAGATTTAGTACGGATCCCTATTTTTTTAAATACTATAATATAGTTTATGTCACCCGGGGATAGTGTAGCTTCCCAGTAGTGAAAGAATTTTGCAAATTGGTTTTGTAGTATCGGAGCCAATTCAATGCAAACAATTAAACAATCATAAGTATATAGGTAGATAACAGATGTGTCATCTATTGGGCAATAAGGCGTGAAGCATTGGGTTGTTTACCTTATAAGGTCCCACATTCCCGTCGTTACGGAAATAGTGCCTTTGGGTATCGACACTGCCAAACAATAAATAAAAATATTATAAAAAAATATATGCGAACAATCTTACAAAAATCAACCTAGTCCCAACTCCCAAACTAAGCAAAGGTATCTACTAGGTCATGATATATATACTTAACTTATTATAGACTAGCTGTACCCGAAAAAAATCTTCACATGAACCTATGTGATTTTGTGTTCCAGATGAGGAGTAAAGCGCCAGAGCTCCTGAGGATGCACTGTGTTAACATAGGCACAACAAATGCTCTAATAAATAAAGGGTCGACAATGCGCTTGTTAATCTTATGGGTCCTAAGTAAATGCTACGGTACCTGCTGCCATCAAGCAGGCCACCGGCACCGTCGCAGTGTTTAAGAGGGTACAAACATTTCGTTACAACTCATCATAGTCGCGATCGCCTGCGAGCGGCCATGATTACCACCCACACTACAATGTTTACTGTGTGCGTGCGGTTCGAGTGATGCCGGTTTAACCGACACTTCTTGATCATTGTTATACTTTTACTTAATAGTGAGCTAGGAAAAAATAAAATCTGATGAGTTTTACATGTTTTATTTTATTAAAATTATGTACGCACTTATTAAGTGTCTCGTAGGTACGTATGTTACTAATTGGCATTGACCTACTGTTTCTCCCATCAACCATTCCGGGGAAAAGACATTTCTGATAAAAGAACTTTAATTTTGGCTCCATTTTGTCCTTCCAAAACCGGTCAGCTTTATTAATTCTTACAGTCTTAAACTCTGCTCCTGTCCATACCGCAAATAGACATATATTTTATGGCTGAAAACGAAATAAAGTTTTTGTTAATCATTTAATTTTATTCACGTTTTTCCATGACATCAAGAGTATTAAATAGTATTATAGCCGCGACTTTGTTTAAGGAGTACGAGTAAACGTGAGACTTAACGAGTTGCGCAGAGCAGAGCTGGTGTTAGCTCTCCTTTTGCAAATCTGGAAGAAAATGTTATAATTTGTACAGAATAACCTAGACAAAGAAAAAAGCCTACCATTACGACCTTGTGATAAAAATAAAAAAAATTATACATCACATCTTTACAAAATGAAACCGGCCAAGTGCGTGTCGGACCACGCACAAAGAAGGGCTCCGTACCGACACCTCCTAATATATGTACATTTAGAACCACTATACAATACATTGAATCAAAAAAAGTCGTATCTTCATAGGAAACTCACGACACCTACGCCCTTTTGTTTTGGCAAGACAGTTTTTCAGCAATAACTCAAAAACCATTTAACCTATCTTGTTCAAACTAAAAATCGTTGAAAGTATTAACCCATCAAAAACATAAATATGGAAATGGGAGCCAAGTTCAATATTAAGAATATGCGATGCTTGGTGGTCGTCTTCACCGACAAAAGAATTGAGATCTAAATGGGTGTCAAGTTCCTTAGATTCTCTGAAATGGTGCCAAGTCCGGCACTACATTGTTTCCAGTAAAACTAATTTACTGCGGCTTAATGCATTTTGAGGTTTAACTTGGCAGTTTTCTTAAATATCCAACTGATTTTATGGTATTATAACATACTGCATAGAAAAGTGCCATTTTGACATTTATGTTTTTGATGGGATATCATTACTTTTTGTCAGTCTTCGCCAAATGGTAAAAAAAGTAAAAGTAAAAGTAGTTTATTCTTCAAATTAGGCATATTACGAGTACATAGGCGTGTGGTGTATGAATAGACCTTCAAAAATGACATTGATGTTTCTAAAAATTTTTTTCTTTTAAGTCAACCGTTGGTGAGATATTAGCGGTCAAAGTCGTAAAAAGTGTGTACCCTACCCTCTAATTTCCATACGATGAAGTTTAAAATTATGACAAAAATCAAGATAATATACATTAGCAAATCCCTTCAACGATTTTTGGTTTGAACAAGATAGGTTTAACAGTTTTTGAATCATTGCTGAAAAACTGTCATGCCAAAACAAAAGGGCGTAAGTATCGTAAGTTTCCTATGAAGATACTATCGTATGTGATTAAATGTATTATATTGTCCGTAAAAATGCAGAAATAGGAGAGCTGGTGGCCGAACCAAATATTATTGGTGAAACCAAAGCGCATCGTCTTCGCTGGCTTGGCCACCTCGAGAGGATGGGAGAAGATCGACAGGTGAAGAGAGCATACTTGGGCCGACCGACCGGACGGCGTCCTGTGGGTCGCCCCAAGTATCGCTGGAAGGATATGGTGGACGCGGACCTGCGTGAGCTCGGAGCCGGTGCAAGCTGGCGAGAAATAGCGCAGGACCGAGAAAAGTGGCGTGCTCTTGTCTCGGAGGCCAGGACTCATTTTGGGTCGTCGTGCCAGCCTAGTTAGTTATATTGTGGTTTTAAATGTAGATTAGGAGGTGTCAGTACGGAACCCTTATTGTGCGTGGTCCGCGTGCACTTGGCCGGTTTCAACATTTCGGGACACGATTTTTTTCTTTAAGCCCGACCGACGATTACGTCTACGGTAAAACACACGGTCACATCGTTTCAATTCCAAAACTTTGATGGACTTTTGTCAAAGTTGGTCTTATTGACCGAGCGAGCGAACGGAGCGAAGCGTCTCCGTTTCAGGTTTCGACAAAAATTCTTTCGTATGTCTGTGTCTGTCTGTCCGGATTTTCTCCTTTACAGGTCGCATTTCTCATCAGAAATGTTATATAGAATTTTTTTAACGAGTCAGTTTTTAGAAATTTTGTAATTTGAAAAAAATATACAAAATTTTATCGTAAGTATGTCCGAATGTTCTTCTCTACAGGTCGCATTTCTCGATCGAAATTTTGACATTTAGAAAAAAAATGCGAGGTCTACAGCTCACGAAGCCACTAGTATAAGTTGGTTTGAAGCTTACCGGTGTTAAATGCTACGACAGCAGCGTGATAACAAAGCCGAGAATGATTTATTCAAAGAAAAAATTCTACGTTTGTAACTTACATAACACCTAGTCAGTATAAACATAAATAATACGTATGAAAAATATTTGGTAGCATTGTGACTTACCTTTTTGCTTGTCTGGCCGCAGTAGTATTGAATTTTTTCGTTTCAAATAATTTGCGTTTATTGCCCATTTCTGAAATAAGTTTCTGTGAATAATGTAATTTTTGTTAAAATATTTTATTGCTGACTACTTTTTTCGACAATCGTCAACTACTTGTTGAGACGGTCCGAATAAGTTCAAACACGACGTGTTTATCTTGTGTAGTTTAGGAGTTGCTATGGCCACCTTCTGTCTACATCATCAGATCAGCTCGGTGGTACCATGATAATGTATTGTTATCTAACTTACATAAGTATGCCAAATTTCAGCTTAATCCGATACCGGCAAGTAACTGAAAAAATGATTGCAAATTTTGATGGAAATTTATTTATTTATATACTTACTTACATAAGAACAGTACAAGTTAAATAAAAGCTTTAGTCCATTAACAAAATATAAAATATATAAACTTACTTAGCATGTAATATTACTTACCAAGTATCAATATGTAGCGGACGCACTAAAGCTCAGGCGCGTGTCGGGTACGCTCGGTCATCGACCTTTAGGCAGCGACGAGAGCGATACGTCCGTTCTTTGGGAAGGCCCGGCGCGTAATGGATCAAACGAAGTTTTCGCGCGCGGTTATATAGTGGTTTTTAAAAAATGGACTAAATTAAATGGCTGATCTATGAGCGTTGAAAAAAATACAAAAAATAAAACAATTCCTGTAGTTTTATAATAAAATATTTTACCTCGAAAACATCATCAAATACGTGAGAAAAAAATTGTTTAATCAAACCAAATTAGACATTCTGTACTAATTTTTTTTAATAGTAAAAACGCATATTTTAGAACTATTGCGTTTGCTATGTACTAAAAGACTATGTAGCCTATTGAAAAAAGTAGACATTAGAACATTTTTGTAAGTTTAAAACGGAAATATCCTAGCTAAAAGATAGCTCTGACGCGTGTTTTTGGAAAACACGTCGACAAAAACCTGGTTGTTTTAAATAACCGTTTATAGAAATAGAATTATAGCATTGCTATGGTCTAGAATAAGAGTGTATCTATACAAAACAGTAGTTTACGTTAACAAAGTAAGCATTTGAACAAAAATATGGCCTTTGAAAAAACCTAAAGTTTGCTAAAACACCAACTTTTCGTTCGTATCCTCTTAAAAAAATGGTCTTGTATGGCATTAAGTACCTAGTTTCAACTTTGCTCATTTATTGTATTACCTACTGTGGGACTTTAGACGCAGATTTTACCTATCATACTTCACAGATAGGTAGCTATGTGATAATTAGGGATGCAGTGCTTTCCTATTTTGCAAGTAGCAGTTTCTTTATGTTGGTACTTGACAGTTTTAACCTAAAATATATCGATCTCCTAATAGGTACTATACCATTTACCCGCGACTGAGTTCGCGTGAAGTTCGAACTTCTGCATAGGTACACTTACATGTTCGTCTTCAACCCTCTGAGGGACGTTTTTAGGGATATTTTGCCTGTGACATACGGACGGACATGACAAAACTATAAGGGTTCCGTTTTTGCCATTTGGCTACGCAACATAAAGGTATAATGTGTCGTGCTATTTGTGCTACTCGTAGCTAGGCAGACAGATAGTAATATAAAACGAAGGTTTCGTCGATTAGGTACCTATCTCGTTTCTATTTTATGGCATCTTAACGCTCAAACCGTCCGCCTCGCTGGGGCTGCGCTTTTACACTGTATCATCTAATCCAAATGTGTGTTAGACTAAACAACTCTGGCCACCAGCCTCGTCAGTAGCAGAGAAGCTCAAAATGTACAGTCACCTGCAGAGAATCGTAACCCCTTTTGCATACAAACTTCTATGCAGGGGAGGTCGAGTTTCTTTACAGCTGACTGTACAAACCAACCTAATGAATATTACTACAATTAGATTAATAGATATGCCTGGTATAATATTATACACTTAGGTCAAATGATACAGAACTCAGTTTGTAAATAAAGAACTTGGGTTGGATATGCTTGTTCTTGTAAAAAAGTATGGTGACTCCAAAAGACAATAGCCGATGTTCCTGAATTCTGAAATGTAAGTATATGTACTGCACACTGCTTCAGAAGGTTCTCAATTATTAGTTAATGCTGTGTATTGCTGTAAAATACCTAATATATAAGAAATAAATATTGATTCTCTATTTCAATTAATTAATTAACTCCTAAATACTCTTATATAAAATAAAAAATGAGGATCAAGCCTCGGTTCTTCACAATACATAACAATTAAATGAAATTCAAAAAGCTGACTAATTGTGTGCATTATTAGCAAACCTGTGATAACTCGGGGCACATTCTAGGGATTTGATATCAATAATAAAATTAAATTAAAAATTTTGAAAAACCCACGACGCCTGCCATTTCCTGCCCTGAAATGAAGTAAGATTATGTGGTCTGTGTAATAGGCCCCTCGATTTACGTTCCTGTCTTATCTTATGTAATCTATCTTGAGTTTTATGAAATTAAGAACAGACATGGCAATAGCAGCCCCCGACGGATTTTTCTGCGTTTGTAACTATACCTCGCAATCATACAACCGTTTTTGAAATCTACTTTTATCTTTATGTACTTACTTCTTATATGGTCGGGGGCTATTAATTGTTTAATTTTATTATTTTGCAATTAGGTAAAACCGTCGTGGGTTATTCATAATTTTTAATTTTATTTTATTATTTTTATAGAATAATGTATATACATTCCTCCCTAACACGCTTCAGTTGTGGAATGAGTGTATACATTTTTAAAGAGTCGGTAACGCGCATTAACCCCCCTGTAGACCGAAAGTCGAGCTCAGCGTAGGGCCAAAGTTCCGAAATATTCCATCGGAGAGCACTCTCTACGTGAGCCCGAGAGTCGGAGGTCCTAAGGGCGAGCCCACGTGTAAAGGACGATTCGAATTAGACCGTTCCGTTTCCGGCCTAGGCCCAGACTGAGCGGCTTCTGTGGGCCTACTCCGAACTTCGAAAATCGAACTTCGTATCGTACCGTCCTTTTCCGTCATATACTGTATAAAACGAGAGTGAAAGGGACGGCACGACACGAAGTTCGATTTTTGAAGTTCGGAGTAGGCCCTCTGAGCCTCGGCCGTAGCTGGGTGGGCCGTCAAACGCTTGGGTTGAACAAAGGCGGCCGGCTCGGACCGCTTCCGAGCATCACCGGGCCCGGCGCAACCGCCGTCGTTTTGTTGTCATAGAAAACGGGCCGGCCCGGACACGGAGCGGCCTACTGTAAATCATCCTTAATCTTCCTACCCCCGAGTGACTTACAAAGAGAACCTGGGGCCGAAGGCTCGAAGCTTCCTTTGAGAGAATCCACTACGCGTGCCCGAAGGCCGAAGGTCAAAAGGGCATGCCCACACGGACACTCACTATCTATGAGTTCTTACAAATAGAATTTGAGAGCCGAAAGGTAAGTGGCGAGGCACGTCAAACCAAAGGCAGAGCCTGACCAAAGGCAGAGATCAGAAGGCCCGAAGTACCTAAAAGCCCAAACGTGGAGGGTCACGGTCTCTGTGTGAGCCTACGTGGATTCTCACTATCGCTGAGTGTTCGAAGGGGAGCGTCGAGGCTAGTGGGGCAGAAAGACCGAAGTGTCTCACCAGGGCGCTTTCTATGCCAGCCGGCGAGCTAAAAGTTTGAAGGTCGAGCCCACGCGTGAGCAGCAAGGCACGTAAGGGTAAGTACTGCGACTACCGCGAGGCCTAATGTGTTCCAGTATCCCTTCAGTACGCGCTTACTATGCGAGCCATAGCTATAAGACCGAAGGCCTGAAGGGCATGCCCACATGGATACTTTCTATTCCAAAATGTCTTAAAAGAGAACCTGAGGACCGCAGGCCCAAAGGTGTGTGAGGAGGCACACGAAGGCGGAGGCCGAGTTCTGCGTAGGGCCGAAGGTCCGAAGCTTTTCCCTTCAGAAAGCGCACTACGAGTAAATGCGAGCCCACTATAAATGCGAACCCACTAGAAGCTCGTACTCATATGCCTGTTTCACAAGAACAACAATTTTAGGTATATTAGTTATTTTAAACTTTAACTAGTGTCAAAGTGGAAATAATTAAGTATGCCGTACATCTAAATTAGTGAAGCCGTTTTGATCCTGAAATTATTTTAAACAGCATAACACGATGGTTTACTAGTGCCCCGTGGCATATTTACGTCATGTATCGCCGATAAATCACAAACCCCATAATAATACTGAAACCAAAAGCATAATATGATTATATATTTAAATCGGCGGATGTGTTTGGGGGACATACAGCTTACACGTTACCTTCCGTTGCGGGTATAAAGAGCAAAAATTCTACTTTTAGCAGTCCTTGTAGAGAAGCTATTCACTAAACACCTTTAAAATAGCCGTATTACGGTATTCTATCTATGAGCCTTCACAAAGTTCCTTACTACATTATTCTGTTTCATCATACCTGAAGCCCTCAGCAGTTCGTGCACAGAAGCTACCGAGAAAACACTATCAAAATAATCACAACACAGTCATACACATATGGGTATTTGCGAAGTTCCCTCGGGTGATTTTCTGCTCAATCATCAGGCCTTCAGCATTTCAGGAGAAGAGGCTTCTCAACAAAAGAGTCAAAACACGGTTTACTAAATAATTACCTGAACAAGATTCCCTGCAATATTGTTCTGATCCATCATCAGACGCTCAGCAGATCATGTACAGAAGCTACTCAGCAAACACGATGAAATGAGCCCAAACACGGTCAAATAGCTATATGCCTTCGAAAGGTTCTGTGTGATGTTGTTCTCCTCCATCATCAGACCCTCAGAAGTTCGTTTACAACGGCTGCTAAGCAAACATAAACAAAAGCACCCAAAAACAGACATAAAGATATCTAACCCCTTAACAGGTCCCTACCATGTTTTTCTGCTCCATCATGATCCTCAGAGTTCAATTACATGTACTTCTCACCAAACGCTATCGAAATCTTCTATGCTGGTCAAGCAGAGTTCCGGAGAAAATTCGTTCAAACGCACTTTTAAGAGGAAAATGTTAACTGCAGAGCCCCCTGGCGAGTTATGGTCGTAAAAAAATTTGGGGTGTCGTCCCGAATAACCCCCCAACCCATTGCAGAAAACCGTATTCAAATCGGTCAAGCCGTTTTGGAGATATTGAGGTGCACACACAAATAAACAAACAAACAACCTCTCACCCTAAACGCATGTACCTTCTCCGTTCCGTCGTGGGTAAAACAAACAAACAAACAAACAACCTCCCACCCTAAACGCATGTACCTTCTCCGTTCCGCCCTGGGTAAAAAGATGTTGATATATACATGTACTCATTGAAAATTATCAATTACTATAAAAAGGTTCATATTCACATCTCATATCAAGACTCTTAAGATAATATCTTAATATAATAGTGCCATTCATATGCAAGAGTAAGAATAATATATTAGCTAATATTCCGCTATGATTGTTACGAAGTCCAAAATAATTGTAATTTTTGTAATCTCACATCAGCAGCGTTATATTTCTGATCATTAAAATCACTTCAAATATCAAGTGTTGGTCTAACTTATACTGCCCTAGACAGCCCAAATGTTACTCGTAATTTGAATATTGTTTTTATTTTAAAATGAATAGAAAAAAAATTAAAACAATAGGTTTTACTTTGTCTAGAATTAGCTAAGTGGTAAAAGTAATTAAAATATATACAAATTATTAATCATAGACCATTTTTCACTATGTGAGATTAAAAACAACAGAAAACACAGCACTTTACCTATTTCATACCACATTCACTTCGGCTTAATTTATCTGGATGGGATAGTATAGTTCATAGCGTTTTCGTCATTCGTTTGTATTTCTAACTTAACTGAGTTACCCAAATAATTTCTGCCGTCCAATTCTTAAAACCGAACTAACCCTCAAATGGCCATTTTTGAGTTACGGGCATATTCTAAGAAATAATTTTATTCTCCGTCGACTGATCTTGGGCTTATATTTTTATCATTTGTAGTTTTGAAGATACAGAACCGCCCAACATCGTTAAGCCCATGTTTTTCGGGGGTTTACAATACTAAAAAGTGACTAATAGACATTACTACACTATAATATATCTAAATGCTTTTAACTGTCACTTTTCCTCACAATTCTTGCACATGAAGCAAAACTATAAAAACGTTTATGAACACAAACGTAACAAAATACCTTTAAAGTCCTTTTACCTTTTTATTACCTTTTTTGAAAACTATGTACACTTAACCGGTACTACTAAAAAAACGCTAAAATCCCTTGACTATGTTTATGCCGTGCATACCTTCATTGAACATTGTTATAATACAATACTACAACCCGATTACCCAGCATTGCTTCGTTAAAACTGGTCTAAGCGCACATCACGCGCCGCTAGTTTCACTGTCAGTGAGTAGTCGGCGGTGAGGTCCGTGCGCAGAAGGTTGTTTAGTGAATGATGGATTTGTATTTAAATTGCTTATAATGCTCGGAAAAAGGTAAAAATGCATTTATGTGCATTAGCAGAGTTTATGTACACAATACGTAGGAGTTTCTGACTATCGGTTTAGTCAAGTGTTTAGTTAGCCTGCCTACGAAGCTGACGATCCTGGGTATGAATGCCGGTAAAAGCATCTGAGTGATAAGCATATTTGTTTCTGAGTCTTGAATATATTCTATGTATTTAAATAATTATAAATATCAGCTATAATAGTTATAAATATCTTGGGAACTATATGTGACGCCCAAGTGCCTCTTTGGTTGAAGGGCAAAATCTACATGACCTTATAAAATCTGTGGATGATCACAGATACGCATTAGGGTGTCCAAAAAATAGGCCGCAAAGGTGGCGGAGGAAACGAGAATGCTGTGATGGATGAGTGGAGTGACGAGAACGAATTGAATAATGAGTATAAAGAGCTGTTAATCACCTACAGTTGTATCTAGACACGCGGAGTTTTGAAAGTCATGTGTCAGGAAGGGTAGGGGATATAGGTGGAGCGATGTAACAGAAGGGGTAGGCTAAAGAAAAGGTGGATGGCCTGCGTGAGAGATGAAATTAACAAGAAATATCTGGAGTACACTACCACCGGTGATTTTCATAGATTGGTATTGAAAATAGGAAGTAGTCCCAACCTAATCTGCTTAGTCGGAGCAGTTAGCCGTAGAACTAAACTTTTTGAATTTTTTCTTTGCTTGAATTGCTTTTTACTTTTTTGAATTGCTTTTACGCGCTATCGGACCGGTTGAAGGGGACTGGACGGGTGAGTGGGACTAACGGGTGGAAGGCCCTGACTACCCACTAAACCCCCAACGATTGCCCGGCTACGCCACTTCCAAGCATAGCGAGAGATTCGCTTGATGCGCTTATAAAGTGCCTCGGATAATGTTGGAGTACTTCAATCCCGAAAACTTATTGAACAGCTATTAGGGTTCCGCGATCCTGCACCTTATCCACTACGGCGGGAGGAGGCAAATGCGCATAAAGGGGGAATGCGTTCCTGGTTTTTCGTCTGCGAATAGGTCGTTCCTTCGCTCTAATTCCGCAGCCTCCTTCGAAACCAATACGGACTTAAAAGGAGGTCATTGCTTCTCAGGATCTATCGTTATCGAACATTTTCCATACAATGGTTGGCAGCGAGATTTCCTTACCTAATCTAACAGCCAAGTTATACCGCCGTGTACCTCGAGTGTGTGGCGCACATCGTCTACTGCTGCGCTACATATGGGTGTAGCGCTTCCATGGGGGCAGCGGGGGCTTTTTCAATTCTCAAAATGAGCCAGCGCTACCCCTATGTTTAAACTGCTAACTCCAAATCTGCTCTCCATCTCTAAAGCCAGTCAGTTATTGCTGCGGCTTCTACCTTTCATTGGTTAGGACGCTTTCCTCTGGCTCTCAGTTTCGCACGGTATCGGTATACCTCGGCTAGAACCTCTGCCTGCGATTCCGAGGGCGGGTCATAGGCCAGTAGTCCGGCCCAGAATTACACGCACTAATTAACCTTTGTGGTTGCATCAATAGGGTCTGAGGCCCCATAGGCGTAAAGGTGTCCATCCACACAGGTGCCCCATAAAGTGCTCCAGATAACTCTAGAATAGAGGGCATAGGGACCTCCTTGTCTCGAAAGCAGTCCCCGTGGGCTGCTGCAGCGCCTAGGGGCCAGCCGAGCGAAGTATGCCCCGAAATTACATTTTGCGTTGAGAGTGAGACCGACATACCTCACGTGACGTTTCCGTCTCAATCTCAATGGCCGTCCCTATATCGTACATGACTGTGTTTCGTTTACACAGAATTATGAATTATGTCAAATAACTTTTGTACATACTTGTCATTCAACAAATGCAGGATTGCGTGGTTTTGACAATCCAAACTAACTTTCTCGTGAAGGATTACAAGACTTAAAACCAGTTAACTGCGGTGGTTCGTCATCTAACGTGTTTTTAGATTAGTACACAGTCGAAGTGCAATTAAAGTTTTCCGTAATTTCTTAGCTATAAGATGGCTACAGGTCAAAAACCTTTTTATAACAAAGTTTCTTTTGACCGTTATTGTGATCAGTACACTACTATAGACCAGTTAAATTACTTAGTCGTTATTTAACTATGCATATATTTTTAAATATGATTGGGTTTTAAATGTTTATATATTATTGTACAAATGCTTTGCAAGAAAACCGTTACGGTATACTTAGCGATGTTTTAGTGTTGAAATTATGCATTGTTCGTGATTTATATGCACATCTAAAATATAAAATCGTAAATATAAAACAAGCAAAAGAGTATTTCACGAAATGCTACACTACTATGTCAAGTATGAATTTAGTTTGAATTTTCCTATTCAAAATTTTCAGGATAAACCTTCTTATTGTCTAGAGATATAGTTTTAGGAGTTTTTTGCGTTTATCTCAAAACTACAATTTGTGGCTTAGTTCGGTTTTAAGAATTGGACGGCAGATTTCCTCACCTTTCACACTACCTATATGTGTCAATTTATCTCTTCATAGGAATGGAATGGCTTCACAATTAACATCTCTTCATAACAGAATTTCTTAATCTTCTTGGCACTTTGAAACATCAGTTAGAAACTGAGTAAGTTTTGTCGCTGGTTATTTATTTATATTTTACCATTTTTACCCTACTTGGTGGGCGCAAGCTGCATCTGTCAAGCCTGCGAGAAGAGCAACCAAACCCATTTCTCGTTAGCATTCCGTTCATTATAGCTTAATTTATAGCAATAACAAACTAGCTCGTTTTATTATAAAACTTTAAAGATATTCAGAAATTTTGACGTCAAGTGAAATGTCAATTGACAAAATGTCAGAGCTGTAACGTTTTGTGTTCCGATACGTCCGTTTAGAAATGCATAATATTTTCCTCTTTCACTTCATTGGTTTTGCTTATTTGTTAACTTATTAAAAACAACATGTTTGCAGATAAATGTACTAAATAGATACCTGCAAAATGGCGCCATTTTGACAAATTAGAATGAGTTTTATTTTGACGTTAGCTCACACTGATAGGAGAGAAGTGACAGTAATGACGGCGGCAGGCTAAAAGAGAAATAAAAGTAAAATTCAAAGAGGCCACATATTTCGGAAAATTAATTAAGAGTCGCAGTGAAATAAAAACTATCCTATGACAAGGCCAGCATAATAATCTACATATAAGTACAATAAAAATTGTTTAAATCGATTCAGCGGATCCTGGGATCCTTCGGGACACAAAACCCTCTCTCATGATACTGGCTGGAATTTTAGAGATTTATTATATATATATATATATATTAGATATATAGATAAGTGCTTTCGGTACTTAGATATATAGAAAATATCCAAGACTCAGAAATAAAAAATATTCGTGCTCATCACACAAGTAATTGCGCTGACCGAGATTCGAACCCGGTGCTGTTAACTTCTTAGGTCGTGGTCATGCATATGTCCAGTCTTACTTGAGGATGTCACATTTGTAGTTAGAATGAAAAGCAGCCCCAAAAGTCATTAGGAATTTATTTATTTAAACTTTATTGCACAAATCGTATAAGTACAAAAGGCGGCCTTAATGCCGTGAGGCATTCTCTGCCAGTCAACCATAGGACCAAACAAAAACTTGTAAAAATGGGTGATGTGAGTGAAATAAAAAGAAAACATGAAAAGTTAAATAATTTCACCCTTGACGTTTCAGGAAGAATTAAGAAACATTAAATGCAACTTACCTTTACAAAATTTGTATACTTGAGTTTACAGAGTTGATGTTTCCATGGACACTGACAACTGACAGTTTTCTTATACCGCACCGCCTCCGCATCTACAAATCAGGAAAGCGCGTTAAACGGTTACAACTCACGTACAAATCATAACCTATTTAGCGAGTAAAATCCTGTTTTAAGGACATTGTAAAAAACATGTTTTTATTAAATAAATATTTGTATTTGTATTAAAGTAGAAGCGCCCTGAAGTGCGGTAGAGATACTGCGATCGCCAACCCGCATGCTAAGCGTGGCGATTAAGGCATATACCCCCCGTGAATTGGGGGAGGCCTATGTCCAGCAGTGGACGTTCTTTGGCTGATATGGCGGTGGTATTAAGATGAGTGCATCAGCCACGGAAGTGCACTGTAAACACCAGAGGAGTTTGAAATTGTGACAATTTACACGTGAGTTTTAACGGTCTTAGTGGTTTCATGATTTTGTTTTTTTATTTTATTTATTTATTTATTGCATACATGTTGTTAAGATTACATGGTGTTACACTAAGTTTATGTTGTATCAAACATGTACCCTGCAAGGGCATCGCAATGTTAAACTTATAACTAACTTACAATTAAGCAATATTTTTAATACAAATTTATTAATTTCTTAACACATCTTTTTTTACTAGAATGAACAGACTTGACTTCGTAAATCTGTCGACTGTGGTTTCCCGCGGTCCTTCACTTGTACGGGCTCGTCTCGCCAAAGCGGGACCCGCCTCGCCAAATCGAGCGAGCGCTCACTTTTATCATTTTCTTGTATTATTTTTGTTTTCAATAATCAGATCGTGCGACTTTGCCCGCGGGTAAAGTCTTTGCTAAAAACTGAAGTCAGAGTCGAATTTAATATCTGGTAAAAAAGGGTTCTGGTTCAAAAAAGTCGCTCACGTGAAAGCTCGGGTGTTGGTTGAATTCTTAATTTTACTTAAGCCTGCGCCAATACATTTTTTATCTTGGTTTAGAATTATACTTACTTACAGGTTATTTTTTTTCAACTATATATAGTAATAATATGTTCACTCTATCATTTCCGAACGGCTGGTTAATTTAATATTTTTGTTTTGTTTTGTAATTGTCAGGCTATAAGGTATACTATGACTATGACAAAAAAATGTTTACATTTTTATAGAAAAGTGAAATAATGGAATTTAGAAATCGCCATATAAGAAGTAAGTAAGAGAGTGACTGAGACAAAATACAGTAAAGATATCTATAAAATATTTTATTCCACAATCTTTTCTAAGTTTAAATCCTAATTTAGAAACTCTATAATCATAAGAAAAATAACCTCCTCTTTTGAAATTTTGAAGTCGGTTAAAAAATAGTACCTACGTAGGAATATTCCTACCTAGAAATATTGTAGTTATGGTGAATATTTTCAGCAACGTAACTATTATTGCTGAGCCAACAAGTTATTCTCGAAAGTATTTTCATTTACCTGGGCTAGACTTGATAACTACACATAAATTATACAATTAAAATAAATACTGTACTAATAGTTCTGCCATTTTACTTCTACACACATGTACGACATTATGATGCACCTATTCTAAAGATGTAATAAACAAACGATCATATCATTCTATGTTAATGAAGAGGTTATGTGTGAAATGGGAATGTAATGGAAGGCTAGAGGTGCAGTAAAAATATAATAAATGCGCATTGCAGAATGAGATATCGGCATGGCAATTAAAAATGACGATCTAGTTTGCCTCATTTACATAAGTTCTGCCGCAGGATTGAATGAGTTTTTATTAAAAATATATTTATTGTTACAAGCTTTTATCACCGTTCTGTACTTTTTTATACAGTCATTAACTACTCGTTAAGAAGTATCATAATACGAGTATGGCATTGTCGTCTGACTGTGTACAAAATGTTAACTTTGAGTAACTACTAGTGCATGTTAAGGCTTGTCTTTCGTATATTATCGTAATACAGAGTAGTTTTGTAACCATTTTATGCATTAACTAGTGGAATTTTAATATCAAAAGAAATAGGTATAAAAAAAAACCTAATATGCAAGACAATCCAAAGTAACATAAGTAGTTTTCCTCAAAATTAAAAGTTCCTAATTAGAAAAGAAGATTTCCATGTGACACTTATATTTTTCACTTATAACCATTTTATTACTGCATTTTTATCGGAAAAATATACATTTTTGGAAACTTTATTTCAATATGATAATTGGTAAATACTTGCTAAATAATTATCCGTTTCGGCAAAACTTGATAAAACAAGTCTTTCGATATTCGCAAGTTTCCACGCGCGGGTTACAAGCATAGCTTATTATCGCTTTTCGCACAAAATTTTGGCGGCGGTATTGCCTTAAATAAAAGGTTGTAATAAAAACCATATTTTTTGCATCCATCACGTTCTCGCATAAATGTAACTATGATTACAAGAATAATTAATTATTGCTCGTAATTAAAAAATTGGCGTCAATGCGACGCGACGCATAGACAGTAATCTCATAAATGTTACATAGATACTGCTCCTGCCTATTAATAAATTACTTAATTTATAAAAATAAAAAAAACACATTAATTTTCCTTTGACATGGCTCAGTCATAACTATGCCTTAATTTGTCTCTTAGTAACTTAACTTTATTAATGTAATTCGAATTCATTAGCTAATTATCATATTGCAAACAATACATTGATGATTGCACGTCCTTTTCAATACTAAGTAACTCATTTCAGCACAGAACATATATTATCTATCGTTGACAACTCACCATAAAAGTCAACCAGTAGAATTTATATGTAATAACACACACATACACATTCAATAAACACAATCCATTAAACAAAAGACAACATGGAATGACTTAACGATTACCACCTCTATTACAAAGCAGGAGAGTATTTAGAGATATACGATTAAACAAAGACAAGCCACCAACCACCACTTGAGTTTTTGCTTGATCAAGGAGCCATACTGTCTGCGGATAAGGATAGATTTGTGATGTGTGGACTCGCAAACAAGAGTTTTTTTTTTTTACTGGGAATGTAGCGATGGCTATTTTAGGACATCACAGCCTTAGATTTTATAATAAGTGGGGGGTAAAAAGCAGAATACTTTCGCACGCGTGTGAGAATATGCTGGACGTCGTTTCACGTAGAAATGAAGCCACCTATGTTTCTTGGATTTAACGCCATTGCAAAATTTATTCTAGGACGTAACGTATTGACATACCACCGAACGCTGGTAGAGCACCAGTTTTGTAATGAATGCGTATCCGTAAATGATTACGTATAATTTGAAAGAAAATGTCAAAGGATTTGATTCTGTTTCTTGTATTTCTATTGCGTTAGTTTGATTTTTTTACAGCTTTAAGGGATTACAGTCCTACATATTGTGGTTTTGATTTCAACTTAATAGGTCCACACGTTCATGAAAAAAGGGTCTTCACAGATAGACAGAAAAGACAGACGACGAGTGATCCAATAAGAGTTATATTTTTCCTTTTGAGCTAAGTTACAGTAACTATGTTATTGGTGATTATTTGATAGTCGCTGAAGTATCAAATAGTAGATAAGCCAGTTATCTTAGTGGTTATAGATCGTTAGAAAGTTACTTTTATAAAAAATCTGCCAATTACACGGCGGTGGCGATGGCCTGTTTAAATACATTGAATGTACATACACATAAATAAAATCACGCCTATATTCCCAAGGGGTAGACAGAGCACACGATTATTCCAGTGCCACTTTTATTGTTAGGTTTATAGATGGAGAAAATGTGATATTGCAGTGACAGGTTGCTAGCCCATCACCCACAACACAATTCAACCTGGTTCCCGTAGTCGACTCTTACGACACCCAAGGCAAGAAAGGGTTTGGTGCATAGATTTGGTGCTATTCTAACACGGCGCCACGTTGCACTTACCTACTGTAAAAATTAACGACTTTTTACAAAACTCAGTTTTAATCATGTTTTCTCTGGAAAGGGACATATTCTTAGAAATATTCTGTTCATTTCAAATGTGCAAGGGTTAGTTCTGAATTGACTTGATTCACGCACTTATTTATAAAAGTAAGTAAACTTATTTCTATAAGATGCAGTTTTGGCTTAAACTTGTCATATTGGCCGGTAATCAATAACATCGTTTTTTATTAGGCTTCTTCGCAAAATTCGGAAACCTTATAACATGTTCACGGTCTTGTAATTATGAGCCGCTTATGGTAAGTTAAATTTGGCAGGAAAGTGGTACCGAGCAATCTACCGATACCATCTTTATTTAGCGCTCGCAGAGAAGGTTAGTAGGTGAGGTAATTTAACAGCTGGATCGATGACCGTGTGGGAAATGGGTCATTGATTGAGGAAAATAGCAGTAATTTAATAAAAAATGCTAGTAAACTATGAAGCCGTCAGTCTTTAAAGCTATCTTTACATTAGAGCTGAAAACGCGATAGGAAGTAAATGGCCACTAAGATTTTTACCAACCCTTTGCGGTGAAATAACGTCTTTGTTGAAGACATACCATATAACTCTAGGTACTACCCCGCACTCCAAAACATACAGCTATTGTAGATGGAAAAACTGTCATGCTCAAATGGGACTGGGCCTGGGCCAGTTACGTCTGTCACTGGTGTGAGGATAGGTACTGCCGTAGTACATAGTTGGCAAGGGGATGCCGTAAGGACGCAGACAGGGGCAGGCCTAGCGGAGATTGCGGGATGACTAAGACCCCTGACTTAGACCGAAAGATAGGTGCAGATGCAGATACGGGTGATAAGGATCAGTCGCTATCAAGCTACCCTGCAGCATCAAATAGTGAAAAATACATTATACTTTTACGTTTCATTGTCATTGATCATTAAAACGATCTAAATTTAAAAATACTTAAAAGCTAACGAATTAATACACTTGTATTGAATTTCCATTCTATTGAGTCCATTTAATTTGATCTTATTAAGAACTTTGCCTTGTACACCTGTTCGGTGAGCTACAATTAAATTGGATGATTGACGGTCGATTAGTGTGGCATTTTTTGCACATTGATTAATAATAGATACATACAATGTAGGTACAAATAGTGCATCGTCTACGCACGACTTACGAAACACCACTATTAATGTGAAACACTAAGGTGTTAGGTTAGATCACACATGAATCACTACCATTTTACCCAGTTCATGCGATTGTCAATACTTTTAAAATATGAATAAACAATTAAACATCCGCTTCCAACCTTTGTTGTGACGTAAGAGGGAATCCCTTGAAACAGTTCGAAGTGACGTATTGACCTCCGCCCGGCACGCGCTCCCGCGCAGACATCCAAGTCACTGTTTAAATTAAACATATGCTAATTTAGACCTAATCTTCGTACAATAAAATTGAAATTCGAGTTTTTGTGCACTTCGATATGTTGCGTTTTAGTCAGAGAGAGTGAAATGTCAAGTTACGTGTACCGACCTTTGGCCGAGCGTCAATTGACTCGTTTTAAGGAAATCTTGCCAAAGTCCGAGTAAAGTTCAGAGTAAGTAGAGTATGAAACTCGTATTGTGCAGTTGAAATTCGGTCCTAAATTGCAATACTCAACAGCTGCCCCTTATCCTGGATGTTGAAAGATCGCTACAGTGATTTATAGCCTAACAAAATAACTGGCTTAAAGAAAACAGTAGGTAAGCGTTAAAAGTTAATTACGCATCGAAAAATTACGTGATTATACTCAAAGCTCACACTCATTGTATTGATATTTTATTGACTTGAGGATTCGTTGTGTTGACAGCTAGAGACATAAGCATGTCCCTCACTTTCAAAACAGCGCATTGTACTATATTTCTGTGGTTCATCCTCAGGAGCTCTGGCGACCTTAGTCACCACCAGGAACACAACACCATTTACCCAAAGAGCAAGTAGTGGTCTAGTGGTGTTATTATACGCTAGCCGGCAGATTTGACTATTCGATTTCTATGCACTGTTGTCACCAAATCAAAACAGCAGTCACATAAGTAAAATAATATTATAAATTTTAATGTTTCGTACAATTTATACCTACTCACCTACTATTATCATTATTGTTACTAACACATCTTATGGGACCTAAATAAAATATATTAGACATAGAAATACTTTATTTATCCCCACATTTATACACAATGTAAGTACATGATAAACTTAAATGAAAACTAAAAATTCCTGTGTGGTGCCGGGTTAGAATAGCACCACCCTCTTTCTTCACTTGGGTGTTGTAAGAGTCGACTATGGGAACCAGGGTAAAGTGTGTTGTGGGCGATAGGCTAGCAACCTGTCACTGTAATATCACATTTTCTCCATCTAGAAACCGATAATTGCTAAAAGTGGCACTGAAAATCATTTTCGTGTTCTCTGCCTACCCCTTCTCGGGAATAAAGGCGTGAGTTTATGTATGTTTATATATGTAAAAATTAGAAACTAACATTAGACAGTAAGTACAGTTTAACAATGAGTGATGATTACAAGGGGCTGAACTCTGCATAATGTTGCAGTGAATACACCGCAACGCTGATTTTCAGTCGGACCCTTCTATTAATATATTCATTAATTCATTTTCATACATTATGGCTGAACGTTTCCCCAGTAAACCATCACCTAAGTAAGGGGTGAAATTGGGGGTAGAAGTTGGTGTGAGTATTCACACATAAGAAATCACGGCCATAAGCTAGCAATACAACATTTAGGCCTAAATACACATACGATGTCAAGACACTAGACAAGCCCAATATTTACAGCCGAATGTACCGGTCCATGTATCTTAATTAGAGCGTAAGAACATTACTGTGTTAGTTATGCAATGTTGATACGTGGGAGTGTAATGCGAGACCTGTCCGCAGAAATTAGTGTTTGACATGAACATTCAGGTACTCGGTGTGTGGTGCAAGTGAGATTAGGGGTCATAGTAGCTAGCAAAAACAAAAGGTACTTATCTGAAATACAAGGCTTGATTGCGTTGTTTTGGATACTTCGACGGTGGCACAACAGCATACGGTCTGATATAGTAAGCAGACAGCGTAGTTTATGGACGCTTGTGCTTTATTTTATTTGGAGGATATGATTGTATTGACAGCTTGATGTCTCTAGTAATGCAGGTTCGTTGCTCTCAATACAGCGCATCCTCAGATAAAAATTGTCATGACAATCCTCTATGACTAAAAGCAAAATTTATAGGTATAATTCGTTGGTTTTTATTTTTGTCCAAAGCACTTAAATGAACAATTGCTTTAAGTATTTAATAAAACCGCAAAACACCAACATGACCATATTGTACAACGTCGTTACATCGGCCTAGAAAGCTTAATTGACTATCGACTCTATCTCCGGAAGAAGAGATTACGAGAACACTAATAGAAAAATGGCGGTCCAGACGCCTTTGTTCTCAGGTGGTCTGGTAAATGACAGCCATAAAATGTAGACTCCGACTAACGTCACATTTCTATTAAAGCAATTTAAACTTTCGGCAAAGGCCCTAGTTGATAATCCGGTAAAATTTTATTGAATGCTGCAGTCTTTATCTAATGAGTATGCTTACTTTTATGACGGATTACGATGAGGAAGCAAAACCGCACAATAGGACAATGGATTGGACATAACCAAAAACAAACTTGTGTCACTGTTATTCAAATTTGTATACGACCATCTCGTTCGGAAGTCGTTTTATTATTAGTTCACTAGCTTTTGCCCGCGACTTCGTCCGCGTATAATTCGTTCTCGCCTTAGAATGATTTGTTTTCCCATACAATCTTTCTGAAGCTCAGGTGGACACCAGGAACTTGGCACCCCTAAGTTCCTCCAAAATGTTGGAGAAGGAAAGCCACGAATAGATCGGACTGGAGATTTTTGCTTGACCAGGCTAGCCTCAGATGATGATGATACAATCTTTCACCCTTCTTTACACCCCCTTAAGAAATGATTACAGTCAATATGACATTCCCTAGAAATCCTATTGTCAAAACGAATGATTAAGTGTTTATTTCGGAATATCAAATGTACCGATTCTAGACGAATGAACCTCGTCAAAAACATTACATGTACATTGTACAATGGTAAAAGTCTCGCTATGCAGTTCTGCCGTAAAATGTTATCCCAACAGAGCGAGTTCTTCATGTAAATATGATGACCGAAGGCCGGAAGCAGAGCGGCAAGGCATGCGAGAATAATCACACAGAGCGGGCTTCGCTGCGGTAAGGTTGATGACTGAAAAGCCGAAGGAGAGTGGCAAGGCATGCGGGGCCGAAGGCCGAGCTATGTCGTCGCCGAAGATCCAGTTGCCATATTAATGAGGGTAAATTATACTCCATTCGTTCGTTTTCACGTGATGCCTAGACATATAAACAGACAGACAAACAGACACAAATTCTTAAAACTGTTGAAACGATTTCTGTTATCGATTCTAAGTATCCCTAGCCAACTTTTTTTCGAATACCTTCCATGTACAGACTTTCGACCCTCTTCTAAGTGCACATCTAAGATGCTCGAACTGTCTATGCTGACGATTGGGCTGCCCAGCTCAAGTGATCTCTTATATCAAACAGTTTTTATGGTGTGAAGGGTCAACAATTACGTAAAAAATAACGCACGACAAAACTAAATGGTACACCGACGATACAAACTGTGCATTGAAACAGCTGTTTTTGTATTTAAGCATATGAATAAAAACAATGCCAAAGTATCGCAAATGCATTTTGATGTACACGCAAAGTAGAACTTATTGCGAAAAGGTTGTGCTCAAAAATAGCGTCAACAATCAGAAGGAATTATGATACTTCGGTTTTGACATAATGAATCGTCAACTTGTTTACAATTCTGCTATGCTTTAAGTTAAATTTCTTGACACGCTATTATACTCCCAATTGCCTGAAACTTAAATCGTAGAATGGCGTATGAGGATTAAACCACCCCGTTTCATGGACCATACTTGCATCCCCGATTTAATATCCCTTTGATGGAAGATCATCGGGACAAAAAGTACACTTATAATATATATAAGTGAATCCAGATTATATACTATTAGCATACAAATCATCTTATTCTGTTCAGCCGTTTTTGCGTGTTTCAGTGACAAACATCCAAACATCTAAACTTTCGCATTTATAATATTAAGTAGTAGGGTTATGGTATAGAGTGAGTTCACATGAAGTGAACGGCAAAAGTAACATTGTAATTGCATGTTTTGAAGAGACCGTGGTGGCTGGCGCGCACACTGGGCCGCGCCGCGGCGCAGCGCTTGCGTTTACTTTTTTCAGTTTTATCTTAAGATTTCACAAAGTTTGAATGAGGATGAGTTTATCCTTTGTCTTCAAGCATATGCTTACCAATTTTCATACCTGTAACTCATGGATTATAGTTCCCGTACAAAATTCAACCCCTCTTTTTACCCCCATTAACACAAATCTGCACATTTTTTATAGCCTAAAATCTGACCGGGTATTTACTCGACAGATAAGTAAAGTTTTCATCAAAATCCGTTCAGCCGTTTTCACGTGATGCGCGTTCATATAAACAGACAAACAGACAAAAATTCTAAAAACTGTTGGAACGTGTTCTGTTATCGATTCTAAGTATCCCCAGCCAATTTTTTTTCGAATATCTTTCATGTACAGACTTTCGACCCTCTTCAGCTTTATTATATGTATAGATATAGATAGAAGATTAGTTCTTCGCTTAGTATACAGTAAGTTACGAGTATGTAGGTAACTTTGCTTACGGCACAAGTTTCCTTTTCCGTATTCTGATTTAATCATCAACGGCGTTCGACGTATCTACCTAAATGAATCAATGGGGTAGAGGTAGCTAAGCACATACTCGTATTCATAAACCGATTGCGTGATCGATGTTCTGTGGATTTTATCAACAGCAGGCGTGTTTTTTATTTAACTGTCTAATAATTATTTTAAAACCGTCTTTTTTCCGTCACTTGCACCATATCTCCAAGTTCATTTATATCACTTACACTAAAACATTTAAACCTGTTGACTGTGCTGTTGACACTTACTGTTGTAATATTTCGTACTGGCAATAATAATCTCTAACTTGTTGGTATTACCGGCCACATTAGTATTCAATACCTTAATTGAAAAAAAATAGATCGAGCAAAAATAGACCAGTATCTTGTTAGCGTGTGTACACTTAATTGCTTAATGTGTCCGAACAAAAAATCAGAGCTCGTTTGTTACATACACAATGTGGGAAAAAAACTCGTTAACTATAAAGATTACGACGTAAGGGCGCGAACAGGGCCTTCATTTAAAAGCAGTTTTTTTCTATTATATACAGTAGGGTAAAGTAGTATTATAAAAAGGTACCTACCTACTGAAGTAGAGGTAGTATACATATATAAGAACCAGAGAAATAAAAACATAGGTAACATAGAAGTCTGAACTTATTCATGATCCATAGGTATCCCCTGGGCGGTGCTAAAAGTGCGACAGTGATTATTATCACGCGATACATTATATTGTAAAGCAGTATTGCGTGAATATTGATTCATATTGAAACGCAGTCAAAACAATTTTGAATTCTGCAATAGTATTGAATATTGTTCAATAGTATTCAATTGGATATTGTGATAATAATCACTGTGTAAAATGGGCTAATGGATTGATACATATATACTTTTAAGAAATGAATGAAACTATAATTAGAATCAGTTATGTTTTACCGATCAAAAGGCCTTTTTAAAAATATTCAAAACCAGTACTTGATGTTTATTAATAATGTTTTCTTGTCCGACGAGTCAATGTCAATAACATTTTGGTTGATTTACAAGCCATTCTTTACACAAATTTCGTTTCATCAATTTGCAATCATACTTATTGCCTTTATGTTCAATAGCCACTCCCACATGTTACTGGAATGCGTGGGCTCGCAAAAAGTTCCTTATTCCACACAGGATCTCCAGTAAAGGTTTAAATATGTTCATAACTACAATTGCCAATATACCATCACGATATCTGTGTCCGATTCCAATGAATTCCAACCCAACAGGAGGCATCCTCTTACCGAAATAAGTGTCGTTAATAAAGTAATTTTTGAATTTTTATTTTATAACCTCAGCTGGCTATAACTTTTTACCGAGTTGAATGAATGCGAATCAGATGTCCTTTTCCTACGGTATTTTTCGTGGCCCACTTGTATTGAACGTAATTTTGATATAATTTATATTCAGCTTTTACACATTAAACAAGGTACTATAATAATATTCTTATTATTAATAATTATAATGCGCTCTTCTACGACGACGATTTGGGGGAGGCCTATTCCTTTGGCTGATATGATGATGATGATGATGATGATAACTTAATATACGACAATAACCAAGGATTTTGATATGAAAATAGATTCTACTATGATGTAGTATATCTTAGTAAGGCTTGTGTTCCTAGCCAAAGACACCAACGCACCCGAAGACGCGCTGCGCTGAGCTGACGTTCACTTGCCAATAACATTAAAACACCCTAAAAAGGCTAATGCGAATATTACAAAGTAGAAATACTAGCTTATGCCCACGACTGCGCCGGCGTGGAACACAATCATATCGTACTTTCTTACAAACTTCCAGTCCCATTTCACTTCCCTGGGAAATGATTTTTGGGTTAAAAACTATCATATATATATGTATTCCCCGAGACGTTTTCCACGTCATATTTAATTTTCTTCGATTAAAGCCTGAAAAGGTAACAGACAGAGTTACTTTAGGCTTTGTAACAATTGTATGAGTACTTGTAGAAGTAAGAGTATTTTTCCGGCACAGCGGCATCTATGGCAGAAAGCATTTAATTACCGAGATGAAAGATCGGCTCCCGCCCTGGGTGTATTTCCCGCCGTGGCGCCTGACCGTATCTACCGGTAAGTAGAGGGTGGTCGCGATACAGCATACCAGGAACGGCACAGCAAACACTTGCCGAACAGTACTCAACTATTATATACCTTGCTTAATTTAGCACGGGTTCAGCAGATAGTTTATCTACATAACATATTAAACTTACGCTTGGTATATCTAAGGCGACTTCCTGACTTGGCGGAGCGGGATCGATATATGGTACCTATTATGTTTTTGACTTACTGATATCGTAGAGGTTTCCTCACTTGACAGAATACTGTCAGTAGGCATTACATTTGCGCAGTATACAAATCATGCGCGGAAGTCGGGCTGTACTGCATTCGCATCGCCTCACTTCTGCGCATCCCGCGCCAGTCGGGAAGCACTTATTTAAATGTAGGGGCGCAGTAAAAAGCGATACTAACTCGACTAGAAGTTGACACTATCAGCTTTTTTGTATCGTACCGCCTCTGCACCGACAAATCAGGAATTCAACTAATCGTCATTTTTAAGATGAGTAATGACATTTAGATCTTTTCTACGCACGTGAGTACGTTAAGGTAGGAACTATATACTCGTAAGGAAAAGGGAATTGTCATCACGTCACTGTCATATCAATTGGAGACTGGTTATGGTTAGTGAAACTAACCTGTCGAAGTGACATCACAAAATGCCTAGGTGTAATACTGTTGAAAATCACAATATACGGGTTCTTCCTCGTTAGACCTAACTACGTTAGCCCTAATATTTAATTTGAAATAATGTTTCATTAGACCGAAAATGTTTTTTTCTGAAATAGTAAACTTTTTACGACTATTGCAAAACAAACCTTTTTTTTACCTGGGGAAATGCATTTACGCATCCCGCCTAGCCTATAGTACTAGGACGGGTATGACGGACTCCCGCGAACCGCCCGGACAACCGTCTAAAACCTCCAGGATATGCCCATCATGCAGCATAAGTGGCGGTAACACGGGATCGCCAAGGCACACAATCGCGAACACCGCCTGCCTGGACAGCCGAAGCTGTCCCCTCTCGGTTGAGGCTAGCGCCCCCCACCCGTAGGCAAGCATACAGGCCGACGCCATACACTTGCCAACCAAAGGACCTACATGTCGGGAGAGGGTGAAAAACCCCGGATTCACCCCCTCAAGTCCCCTTGTAACTTTTTATAGAGGTTTTCTCCCTCGCAGACACCACCCGGCCCCGGCCTGACGGTGACAGCCCCCGCTCCTGACTATAGCCGCCCTCTGCCGCAGTCAGGGTTACGGGTCCGTAATTATTTATACAGGCATACGGCATGGCCGTCTTGCGACTCCCTGGTGCGGAACCCCCCATCCCGCCCGTTGGTCGTATCTGGAGTGTCCTCTGCTAAAACAATAGAACACCCAGAGCGACCCCGTCTCCGGGTTATTGATAGCACCGGTAAGCGATCCCTCCGAAGATGAATCACTTACCGTTGCCTCTTACCTGGCCAGCCCTTACCTTCCCCCAAACCCGCGAGGGTCCAGAGGAACTGGAAGAGCCCAGACACTCGTGGAAGTTACCCGACTAGCGCCCCTTGCAAAACAAAGCTAGTGCATAATGCTTGATTATAAAGAAAGCTGCGATTGTAAGATTGTAAAGCAAGTTCTATTTTCACGATTAATTCTTGTCATGATCGAGTTCTGATGATGGGATCCATGAGGAGTTGAGGGAACTCCTCAAATCTTAAAGGCAAACATATAGTGATTTTTGTGTTTTTATCAACAAATCGAGCATTATCATACAAAAATGTGACATTTGATGAAGTGGAACTGCTGATGATGATCAGAACAGAACTCTTCAACGACGAAAAGTTCACGTTTGGCGATTTGTCCTTCTAGCGGTGTTTGTTAAGCAAGTTCTATTTTCACGATTGATTTTTGTCATGCTCGAGTTCTGATGATGGGATCCATTAGGAATTGAGGAAACTCCTCAAATGTGAAAGGCACACAAGTAGTGATTTTAGTATTTTCATGAACTAATCAAGCATTTTCATTCATAAAAGTGACATTTGATGAAGTGGAACTGCTGATGATGATCAGAACGGAACTCTTCAACGACGCGTAGTTCACGTTTGGCGATTTGCTCTCTTCGTTTTGTTTGTCAAGCAAGCAAGGTTTTTCCATGATTTCATGAGGAATTGAGGGTACTTAGTCTTCTACCATTATAAACATACTTATAGCCATTTTTGTATTTTATTGTATGGAATCTAAGAGTGCACCATCTAAGATTAATAATCTTTCACCGGACTCCCCCATTGAAGTCGGTTTTTTTTTCTTAAAAATTATTATTTTCTTAAAAATTATGCATGTAGTTGTGGATTGTTCGATTTTAAATATGTAACACAAAAAAATGTGTGTATGTGTGTGTGTATATGACGGTCTGTTTAGCCTAGTTGGTAGTGCATCCTAAGCTAGAGGTCCCGGGTTCGAATCCCGGCCAGGGCATTATTTGTGCATTTAGCACGGATTTTGTTCCTGGGTCTTGGATGTTTTCTATGTATTTAAGTATGTATTTATCTATATAAGTATGTTTATCGTCGTCTAGTACCCTTTGTACAAGCTTTGCTTACCTATAGTTTGGGACTAGATCGATTTGTGTAAGATTGTCCCCCAATATTAATTTATTTTAATTATATAATTAGAGTTTTTTTCATTTGTAATGACTGTGGCTTGTGCCATGGGCAGCGTGGTTATTGGTGGCTTTTTAATTTTGTACATATTTCTATCTTTTTTATTTTGTACATATTCGTACTGTGTTGTAAACGAATGCTATGAACTCAGTAGCCACTAAATCACACGCTAATAACTAGCTCAGATACGATCTGCGCTTTCAATAACAAACTCAGCCAATTGTACTTACCTGGTGTCTTACTTTAGAAAGCTTTGCAGTTCTTTACCGGTCCGATCGGCTATCTACTAGCGAGGACAATTTTCTAATTATCCGTTGCCATTACCGGGATATATGTAGTAATGCTATAAGTATAGTTTTATAAATGGGAAATTTATGCAGTAGATATTTATACAAACTAAAAATAATGACAGTTATAGGTACAAAATTGGGTCCTTAGCACGAAAGTTGTACATAAAATACAAGTAACGCAAAAGGGCCATGAAGAGGAGCATGTTAAACTTAAGACTGCGCGACAGACAAAGAAACATGGACGAGAAAGGCGGCAGACAGGGCACTGTGGCTACAGGTGGAGGAGGCCTTCACCAGTAAATGGTTGTCCCATTAAATTAAATACCAATACATATTAAATCCAAAATAGATACCTATATATGTATGTAAAAAATGATAATGAGAAATAAAGGGCTTTTATTTTATTTATAGGTGGGTACACATCTAGCCACAAGATGGAAAATTACAAGCCGACAAAGTTGGTGATGATCCACTCAGAATTCTAAAAATATCATGGGGTCTATATTAGAATCTAAAAAAGTTCTTACCCGTTTCGTAAAGTAATCAGATATTTAATGTGTTGGCAAAACAAACAAAAGCTATGATTGGTAGAAGGTCCTAAAAACAAATCGAATATAAACCTTCTCATCAGATTTTCAAACAATAAATGATCTTAAAGTACACATAATTACATGCTGATAATCCTGTTAATTAAGGAGCCTTAATTTTTTCCTATATAGGTATTGTCCTACGCACTAACAGACCGCGTGGGCAGCCCAGCCCTCATTATCCCGGCGACATTTGTATCTACGCTGTTAATCGACTCATTGGTGGCCTCATCAATAGCCAATATAAAACCCGGCTAATTACCGACAGGGCACAGATAAATAACTTTTAATGTTATTGATAACTTTAGTTTGGTACTGAAAGCTCTTCCACCGCGATACTGCTGCAGTTATTATTTTAGTAAAAAATACAATGAGTACTCGTATGGTGCCTATTTAAAAGACTACTGCACACATTATGTACTTTCCTTTGAGAAAGATTGAGCCCAAGTAGCTGCAGCTTGCCTACGGATATATGTGACTTTAGTTTACTCACATTTATATGTTTATGTCATTCTTGACCCAGTTTTATAAAGATCTGCCAACCCTGTATCAGTAAGTTTTCACAAAAAATGCACTATGTTACAGAAATATGAACTGAATGTCAGTTCTAATGAATGGTTCATAAAAGTAGGCTTAAACAACATATCCACCACCACCACCACCACCATATCAGCCAAAGGACGTCCACTGCTGGACATAGGCCTCCCCCAAATTCACGGGGGGTATATGCCATAATCGCCACGCTTGGCAACAAAACAATAAATAAAAACAAAACAAACAACATTCAACATTGTTTTTTAAACAAATATCATTGACAACCTATTCAACACTACCAGTGTTTCATAGTAAATGTTCACATTTAAACAAACGCCTGTGTTGTTACCCTTCGATCAATCTAACTACATATGCATTATTCAAACGAGTTTAACTGTACTTTATTTGAAATATTATGACTTGCTTACACTGCTAGCGTGTCGAAGCAGCGTAAAACTATAATCTAGAGTTCCTTGGATTTTTGACCGTCGCCCAGTATTGAAATAACTACAGGTACAGCTTATATTATGAGTACATGCGTCAACAATAATTTAATTGATTCCGCCGTGACACTAAAGTTGATGAAATTGATTAAATTGGAGACAAATTAAAAGTCTTAACTATTGTCCAAAAATTTGATTCTTTCCCATGAATTAAGGGCAATACTCAATTTATTTGCAAAATTGATAGGTTAAACGACCCTTTGCTTGACACTGACCCAACTGAATGATTCTTTCAACCTTATAAATGTCATAATATTAGGGCAAATAGGGGTCAACAATAGGTGTCATATATTGGGTAATAAGGGGTCAAACATTGGGACGTTTACCTTATAATTATTATTTTCAGCATTTCGATAGTACCTAACCTAATACTACTTTATGTCAATTTTGAAAGCGATGGTGAAAATAGTTTATCAATATCCAGCGCGTACTGTTTCTATATTTTACAAGACACGCAGTTGCAAGACAGACAGACAGACCACAGTTTTCTGTTAGAATTCTACGCTCGGAGTGTGCTACAGTTTTAAAACGCGGCTCGGCTTTAAGTAATAAATTGAAGGAGTAACAAAAATGGGCGCCGTTCATCACGTAGGTAGGTCAATGAATCAAAAGTATTAATACCGATCAATATTGTACCACATAATAATATAATGAAGTAAATCATATTCAAAATGTTTATGCTTGAAAATGATAATGGAAATATGTGCAAGTATGTACTGAGCAATGTTTATTATTATTTGGTGCTAACTTGTATTTCATGTTATCGACAGTCAAAGACAGCGTTATTATACTGCGTAGACACTCAATCTTATTACTACGTAAACATAGTAGGCATAGAAGCCCACCTTTCAAAATCATATTCAGAATTTTAAATACCTACTTACACTTTTCTAACCACTATTCCTCCCCAAACCGTGATCCACTGATCATTCAGTGATCATCGTGAAGGTGTTTAGGGTTCTGAATTACGAAATGTTTATAAACAGCAGATTGTGAAGGCACTCACAGGTTTTAAGGCAGATTAATTGAATTCCTCGTCAATGTAAGAGTATGAGTGATAAAACAGTCCAAATTTAAATCACAATACATTTGAACATAACATTTCAACTGAACACTTATTACATATTGTTTAACATTAGTAGTGATTGTAGTGCTCCCCGTGAACTTCATATAATAAACCAATTTTTAATTTGATACCACCGATAACTGCCATCGTGGTAAAGGGCAGGGCGGTCGTGAGCTAGACTTTAGCATTATCTGTTGCAGCTGGCACGACTGGAAAGAAAGCTGTCTAAAAGTATAATACCTATAAAATAACCGATACAAGTTTTTACCGTACATGCTTCATTGTTACTCCTAGTGTTGTTGTACCTAACCAAAACCTGCGGGTTGATTACGTAATGTTCTCAAACTACGTACGTTTGGTGGAGTTGATCCAAATGACGACGATACTTTGGCTTAGTTGGTAGTAAACCAGCCTACGAAGCCGGAGGTCCCGGGTTCGAATCCCGGTCAGGGCATCTATTTGTATGATGAGCACGAATATTTGTTTTTGAACCTTGGATGTTTTCTATGTATGTATTTAAGTATTTATTTACCAAAATAACTTATCACATCAGTTAAGTACTACCAGCTTATAGCTGCCCCGCCCGCGAATTAATAACAACGCAAGCGAAGCCGCCGGATAAAATATAGCCTACCTATTATTCTTCCCGATGGTTCATTCCACTTATACACTACGTACGTAGAAAAATAATCTTGAGATGGGATGAGGGATCCTTATACATAGACTTACAACCTCAAAAATATTACCTTTTTATTTGAACGTTTAAGTTCAAACGTTAAAGTGAGTCATATTTAAAACTATATCACTAAAACGGTTAAAATTCACGTATAAACTGTCACCCCGGGTGACATATTTCGAACTCTTCGGGAATTCTTCCTCAGGTGTACGTAGCACCTTCGCGGCAATTACACTCGACCTGAAGAAGAACTCCCGAAGAGTTCCAAACATATCACACGGAGAGACAGTTTATACGTGAGTTTTGGTCCAATCAACTTTTCGACCGACACTTTTATTATACCGGATGTTAACAACACATATACATATTTTTAAATAAAATATCAGTGCTTATTTTCGTTTTTGATAATGTAGTGAAGTTACTAGATTATCAATCGATCTTTGCCAAGTATTATTAACAATATTTTTTTAGTTTCCGAAACGTATGAAAATTATTGGGTAAGTGTCTACTGAGTTACTGTCCGCGGAATTGTATGATAAGTAGTGAATCTACGGAGTTACCATATTGTTATTAGATTCAATTTATACAATAGATTATAATGTAATATTAATTTCACTAACAAGAATTTCCCTTTTTTTTAAATAAAATCTGACCGGTGGACAACGACCAAAAATGTGTCGGTAAAAACGTTGTTTGGCCCTTTAACCGTTTTAGTGATATAGTACCTCTTTATAATATATACTACTAGAACAGCGATATTTTCTACGACGCCTACATGTTACCTAAGCTATTTCGATTCACCAATTAAATTGCAATTAAGTATACATCATTCTATTCCCTACTAAAGTACCTGTGATGTATTATGGGGAAGCTCACTAAAAAGATAAAATAAACAACAGTAGGCTGCGCGGCATTTAGGATGCGTTCATAATTGAAAGAAATGACTTTACTGCCCATCAACGCCCACAAAAACTTAACAAAACGAATGAGTAGGACGAGTCATCGAGAGGTGGTTTCTCTCATTTTTTCTTATATTAGGTAACTTTATAGCCTTTCGTAGAGATATTACGTTGTAGACACGACATAACTTTAACACCCCTTTCGATTGACGATGTCGTTTGCTTAAAGATTATGCAGTCATTTGTGAACAAAATGTACTTTAAATGAACAGATCAGGTACTTTTATGCACTGTTTATCTATTAACTACACGGCGGTATGACCAAACTTGATTTAAACTTTAACGTCAAAATTATATTGAGTTAAGTTAATCTTGTTATATGACAACCACGTTAATGTTAATGTTAAGCGTCCACAGGCGGGCATCGAACGAACGCATCGGACGCCTCGCACGCAATGGATTTTAGTGTTCCGTGGAGGAACACTATTTTTGTCTAGTTTTCATATCTCAAATTTCTATGACTGAAGACGTAATCTTGTAGATCGATTTATTTTGTTTTGCTATTATGTATGGTATCCCTCCGAGCTTCTAGCAATTTACTGCTTCATGTCTTGAAGCCGTCATCCCTCCGGGACCGCGACAGCCTCATTTTTTCTCAATATTTTCGCGTGTGCGTTGAGGACCTTTCCCCTTGGAAGAGTGCGCTAATCAGTGACCTAGGAACCTGTGTATGTCATACTCAGCTGGACGACAACCCGTGGACCTTCAGCCTAGCCCTTGGTACCCTCAGACTAGTAAGGGTTCAGACCGCCAACTCACGAAGAAAATATATAGACCGTAAGCAACTATATTTAATCTGTACCCGTTGGTAGATTTTTGTATACAATAAATATCTATATAGCTCATTTAAATTTAAATTTGTGTAGAAGCTCACGGCATTTCCAATTGAACACCACTACTGGTGTTCAATTGAAATACCGTGAACTATGTTGAGCCATATGTTAGTTAAATGAAATTAAACAAACATTTTACTTATCAGCAGATTTATTTTTTAATGTATCTCATCTCATAATCGGGAAAACAATATATCTTCGTCCTTTCACAGAGTTCTACGTTTTACAACTACAAGACTCGTACATTTTGCAAAATGAGAACTTGCATGCCTTGCCACATACGATGCACTTCACTATCTTCCATTTGTTGTCCAAACAATGGTTAATACGCGCTTCCAGATGAATTTTCGATTAGCTACACACTGTTTCGTTTGTTTACTGCATAGTAAACTATCAATACTACAATTTAAATAACAACATTAGAAAAAAAATAAAAAAATGTTCAGAGACGACTAGACGAAATTCCGAGAAGACGCCATTTTATTTTTATTTGTCACTTTATTTTGACGTTTGACGTAGGCAGTAGCCAATCAAAGCTCAGTATGTCGTCAAAATCTTTTGACACAATATGGACGCTATCATACACGTTTCGTTCTACGTAGATAAACAGCCGTGTTGGTACCCGAAGCGGTAGATGGACACATTAGCCGTGAGTAGGAATATCGTACAGAAAGTCACACAAGTGCCTGTGGACGTTTACTTTTAGTTGGTAGTGCTGGGCCTACAAAGCCGGAGCTCCCGGATTTGATTCGTTTTATTTTATTTGTGTGATGAGCATGGGACTGGGACATGGGCTATGGGACCCGGGTATGTCCTAAAACTACGACCAAGACCACCGGGGGATGGGCAGCAGCATCCCTGGAGTGCGGTGGAGATACTGCGATCGCCAACCCGCATGCCAAGCGTGGCGATTATGGCATATACCCCCCGTGAATATGGGAGAGGCCTATGTCCAGCAGTGGACGTTTTTTGGCTGATATGGTGGTGGGTGGTGGTGGAGCATGAATATTTATTCCAGCGAGCGTATAAGCCATATTATCACTTATCGTTGTGGGTAAGACGCCCGTCACTCTCGCACTCGCATACTTGTCAGAACGTGACAAATATCTTATCCACAACGATAAGTGATAAAATGGCAACCATCATTCGCCTCCTTTGCTGTCTTGCATGTTTTCTATGTATTTAAGTATTTATTTATCTATTATTTTTTAATTAATCCAAGGTAATATTCATTTATATTATACAAAATATCAAATTTCGTTAATTCAGTACAAATTTTTATCATGTAATTCTAATCCGCAACGCAGGCTTCGTCAGGTGAGTACCTACAACTATAAATTTTATCTATATACGTATATGAGTATGTATACCTATCGTCTTCTACTGCCCATAGCACAAGCTTTTCTTAGTTTGGGACTAGGTCGGTATATGTAAGATTATCCCCAATATTTATTAATTATTTATTTAAGTAAAGATTGTTAAGGAGGTAAATGTACCAGTGCTCGATACAGACCCAATACATGGCACTTTCAATCTTGTGGTACTCGACACTGACTCAATACATGACACTCTCAATCTTATGTCATAATGACAGAGGTGATCAATAGGTGTCATCTATTGAGAGTTAAGGTGTCAAGTATTGGAACGATTACCTTATTATTATTTGGTCAAATTCATTCTTATAACTTTACCGTGCGAGTAGGTACGCAAAAAGCATGACGTCAAAGTCTGTGGTCCCTAAAATCGTTACGGGGGCTGTAATCAGAAGATCAGAAAATGATTAAATAAGCTTATAAAGACTAAAAGGCATCAAAGGATGTTTCTACTTGGGTTACTGCTATCTCTCACCGTTCAAATTACCTTAGATAAACTCTTACTCAAAACCTATTGGTTGTAACTGCCAACGTATTAGTTTTGAAGTTATCTATTTGAAGCTGCATTAATCTCAACAATTTTTTTACCCGTGATTAATTAGTAACACATGTTTCTCACCTGACTGCAATCAGAGTCGTAATCTCACCTCTAATTGGACGTATTATTAACCGTCTAATGATGCTTTTATTTCAAACATTTCCAATTATTTTTTAGGTTAGAAGGCGTGATAGAACGTTGAAGGAAGTAAAATACGAGTAATGAGCCTTACGAAGTTTATGGGGTACTATAGTGATGTACCGTTGCCAGCTATATTCCTGAATTTTATAAGGAGTATTTCGATATCGGTAATATTTTCCAGTGACGACACATGGCACCTAGCTACTCATAGATGGGATAAATTAAAGGTTGTTGCGGAAATAGGTATCTATCTATGACACAGTCTTGCTAAGTAAGTACAGTCAGCATCAAAAGTTGCTACGCATGTGAAGGGGACAAAAGCTCTTATTCCCTTGTAATAAAGACTTTTGAACCTTTCAAATGCGTAGCTACTTTTGATGCTGAGTGCACGAAATGATTTGTACCTGGTGGTGAAGTCGCCAGAGCTCCCGAGGGTGCTGCGTTGAGAGTGATGCTGATGGACCTGCATTTGTCTCTAGCTGTTGACAGAACGGACCTTGTAATCAATAACGCATCGGGCTTGTGATACCTGTCGACTCGCAAGCGACGAACAGCTATGGTGTCCCTGTCGGCTAACCACCAGGCGCGCCTGTTTGCCAAGGCATGTAGTAGCAAGTATTGAACCATTGCGTCAGAGACAACAGGAAATAAAAACGCCGTAATCACCAAAGAAATGCGAGACATTAGTTTTCCGCGACGTACACTTACATAAGTTCCTTTTAGAAAGCTGGAAATCTTTTAACACCGATTGCCTGTGCAATACCATCCTTACACCGCCATGAATCCTGCGCCCCATCATTAATAGACTTTCACTGAGGAAATGCAATTTTCTAGAAAACGGTAGCGTGAAGAGCAATAGGGTTTCTCTTTTTACCCGTCCGTGGCCGCCGGGGGCTGCGTTACAGCATAATGCGGGCCCTAACTAGGCTTTGAAATACGACCTACAT
Source organism: Notocelia uddmanniana (assembly GCA_905163555.1). NCBI lineage: Eukaryota > Metazoa > Arthropoda > Insecta > Lepidoptera > Tortricidae > Notocelia > Notocelia uddmanniana. The sequence continues at coordinate 10,978,803 of LR991059.1, read as the reverse complement.
AAGCTAGAATGTAAATTATTTGCTTTTCTCCGAGAAGCGGAGCGTGAAACATCGACGGTGAATGTTCTTGTGTTATTACTTATTAGTCTATTCAACAGCAGCTGCGGATCGTATTATAATGTACGGCGGCGGGACAACCGTAACTAGAAAGAGCACTTGCGGTATGCCATGCGGTAAAGCGGGATGTCATTATTAGAATTTCCTATGTGTCAATCATCGGTTTTATTAGATAGAGGATCTATGAAATAATATTTGGCTCGGTTGCGCTTCCACGTTAACCAACACAGCGTTACGGTAGCATAGTTCTTGCTGATGTCATGTCAAAAGGGTCAGAGTCAACCACACATAGCCCCGGCCAGGACTTTGAGCGGTGGCAGCAGCGGCAGCGGGGGCAGCGGTTTTACTAATACATTGGATGTGATCCCAATTAACCGCAGTGCGTTCCAAGTCTCGGCCGTGCAATGAACGTTGCGAGCGTTTACGCGTGCGTGTGCATGAACGTGGCATTAGTTGGAGATTAAACGTCAATAATTGTAGTGACTAATCTTGTGGAATGAACTTTATTCGTCTTTGGTCGAGCACACAGAATTAGCAGAAATGTTCGTTTTCTATTTCAAAATCTGACTGCATTTAATTGTTTGATCTAAGAGCGATAAAGATTTAAACATGGTTATTTAATTGCAATGATAAACACCGATTTGTCTTTGAGTGGCTAAATGTTGCCCGTGAAATTCCACACTAACCGCTTCCCAACCCTATTTATCGTTAATGTTGTTAATCTGTCAGTACATCTCGCACGCTCTTACGCATTCAGAAATGCATTTGCATAATAAACGTGTACCGTATCCGTCGCGATATCCCACATTCCTTCCTTGTCCTTCACCTTTCGCTAAAGGAAAGAACACGACCTGATCTCAATCCCAAACAATGAAGTAACCTGTCTATACTTGCAAAACTTTCCGAGTGCAAATCACGTTTTGATGGTGATTTTATCAGGGATACGTATAAAATATGGCGCACGGACTAGTTCAGTTTCGTCACGGAATAATAGATAGATAACCAAATGTTGGCGTGGGATGACCTTTTGCAATGCAACTGTAAGGGTCAGAGTTTAGGTCACCAGAGCTTCTTGATTTAAGGATGGTGTTATAAGTGTTACGATTTAATCCTAACGAAAAAAGAATGTATGTGAATGCCCTTTAAACTGCAATCGTATAAATTAATATTATTAATATAATGCTAATTTATTTATATATCGTTACAAGCTTGGTTCACATATCTTAACAACGTAATATATTTAAGTTCAAAAAGGTTTTTGATAGTTAACTACCCTATTACTAGTCGTTCTCCATGTTCATAGAAAAAATGTTTTTAATCTTTAAAAACTATTGCCGATTTTATGCTAAAACTTAAACTTCAAGTTCTGTACTGGAGCTGGTTCACCAAATAGGTTTAGAAGCAGATACTTATCTTTGCAAGAATAAGACGCGAACTGAATTAAGTTTCTTGGTTTGTTTGATTTTCATTTCCCACCCACCCAGATTTTATTGTATCTAGGTGTACAGTCAGCCAAAACATTGGTCACCCACTTTACGGCTCTATTATTAATACATTTCGGTACAAAACAGGTACTTAGACGACATTTGTCTTACGGTATTCTAATTATTACAGTACAGTGTACCGACTTTGGAAATTTTATAACCAAATAATAACAACAGACCACGGTTTTGCGCCTTTATTGACGGCCATTCAGTCATATATGAAAATAACTCCTCTATAACACTGCGGACCGACGAAAAGGTAGCGGAACTGGAGGAAGGATTGAGCAGGTTGCGTTGGGATATCATAGGGTTATCTGAAGTCCGAAGAGAGGGGGAGGACACGATAACCCTGAAGTCCGGCAACTTGCTCTATTTCCGGGAGGGCGACCAACAGTCCCAGGGAGGTGTCGGGTTTATCGTCCACAAATCCCTCGTGAACAACGTGGTGAAGATCGAGAGTGTGTCGGCCAGGGTGGCGTACCTTATACTCAGAGTATCCAAGAGGTACTCGTTGACGGTCATACAAGTGTACGCGCTGACCTCGGCACACTCCGACGACGAGGTGGAGGCTATGTATGAGGATATATCAAAAGTCATGCATAGTTCCAAAACCTACTTCACCGTTGTTATGGGGGATTTCAACGCGAAACTGGGCAAGAGAGATGGTGAAGAACTGACAGTGGGGCAATTTGGAGTTGGAAGTCGGAACCACCGGGGCCAACTACTGGCTGGTTTCTTGGAGAAGGAGGGACTGATGATGAACTCCTTCTTCAAGAAACGCGAGCACAGGAAGTGGACCTGGATGAGTCCCGACGGTGCAACAAAAAACGAGATTGACTTCATCATGTCGACGAAGAGGCATATATTCAATGATGTCTCTGTGATCAGTACGGTTAAAATCGGAAGTGATCATCGTCTGGTAAGAGGCACATTGAATATATGCGTCAAGCTAGAACGCTCTCGACTGATGAAGTCCACGCTCCGTCCAGCAGCAGTCCAAATCCAAAACCCCGAGAGCTTTCAGCTGGAACTCCAAAACCGTTTCGATTGTCTAGGCGGCGATGAGGACGAATTCAACGAAGGGTTTGTGGAAGCTGTCCATAGCATTGGGTCTAAGTTCTTTAAGGCCCAACGAACTCAAAGAGCCAAAAGGATCTCTATCTCCACTCAGAGGCTCATCGAGGAAAGGAATGAGATGATTCTGCAGTCTTCAGCCGATGCGACATTATACAGGCAGCTCAATAAACAGATCTCCAAGTCCCTTAACCGCGATCTGCGCCAATTCAATACAAATCGTATCGAGGAGGCCATCGAGCAGAATAAGGGCTCTAAAGTTTTTTCAAGAGATCTGTCTATTGGGCAGAGCCAGCTCGCCAGATTAAAAACTGAAGATGGTAGAATCGTTTCGTCCAAACCTGAGCTTCTGAGTGAGATAGAGTGCTTTTATGGACAGCTATACACGTCAACTAGCAGACCCGAAGTTGGTCTGGCGGAAGACCGAAGAGCTAGATTAACCCGGCACTATACCGAAGATATCCCGGACATCAGCCTGTACGAGATTAGAATGGCTCTTAAACAGCTTAAGAACAATAAGGCACCCGGTGAAGACGGAATTACAGCGGAACTGCTGAAGGCGGGTGGAAAACCGGTCCTTAGGGCCCTTCAGAAATTGTTCAATTCGGTCTTACTAGAAGGGAAAACTCTGTTCCATGCCTTTGGAAGGCATGGAACAGAGGTGTGGTGGTCCTGTTCTTCAAAAAGGGTGACAACTCCTTACTGAAGAACTACCGACCCATCTCACTTCTGAGCCATGTGTATAAGCTGTTTTCAAGAGTCATTACGAACCGTCTCGCACACAGGCTAGATGACTTCCAGCCTCCCGAACAAGCCGGTTTCCGAAGAGGCTTTAGCACTGTAGACCACATCCATACGCTCCGTCAGGTTATACAGAAGACTGAGGAGTCTAACCTGCCCCTCTGTTTAGCGTTCGTGGACTACGAGAAAGCCTTCGATTCGATCGAAACCTGGGCTGTACTACAATCTCTCCAGCGGTGCCAAGTGGACTACCGCTATATCGAAGTGCTGAAGTGTTTGTACGAGAACGCCACTATGTCAGTCCAACTCCAGGACCAGAGCTCGAAGCCTATCCCATTGGAGCGGGGAGTCAGGCAAGGAGATGTTATTTCTCCTAAACTGTTCTCCGCTGCACTGGAGGATGTTTTCAAGACTCTGGACTGGAGAAGGCTAGGGATCAACATAAATGGCGAGTACCTCACTCACCTTCGGTTTGCTGATGATATAGTAGTCTTGGCTGAGACCATGGAGGATTTAAGTACAATGCTCAATGACCTCAGTAAAGCCTCCGAGCGAGTTGGTCTAAGGATGAACATGGACAAGACAAAGATCATGTCAAATGCCCATGTCGCACCAACTCCCGTAACAATCGGACACTTTACGCTCGAAGTTGTAGACGATTACATATACCTAGGACAGACTGTCCAGTTAGGTAGGTCCAACTTCGAGAAAGAGGTTAATCGTCGAATCCGACTCGGCTGGGCAGCGTTCGGGAAGCTACGGCACATCTTTTCGTTCAATATTCCGCAGTGTCTCAAGACGAAAGTCTTTGACCAGTGTGTGTGTTTCCAGTGATGACATATGGTACTGAAACGTGGTCGCTTACTATGGGCCTCATAAGACGGCTCAAAGTCACCCAAAGAGCAATGGAGAGAGCTATGTTGGGAGTTTCTCTGCGTGATCGCATCAGGAATGAGGCCATCCGCAGCAGAACCAAAGTGACCGATATAGCCCTCCGAAAGTGGCAGTGGGCGGGGCACATAGCACGTAGAACCGATGGCCGTTGGGCGGAAAGGTTCTCGAGTGGCGACCACGTACCGGAAGGCGTAGCGTGGGCAGGCCCCCCACACGGTGGACCGATGACCTGGTGAAGGTCGCGGGTGTCCGCTGGATGCGGGTGGCGCAGGACCGGTCATTGTGGAAGTCTTTGGGGGAGGCCTATGTCCAGCAGTGGACGTCTTTCGGCTGACATGATGATGATGATGATGAATCCTCCTCAGGCCCATGTACCTACTAACAAGACTTATTTTGTTCATTAATCATTTTGATTTGGAATTTTGGTCGTTTTTGGCACAAACAAAATTCAACTCTATTCCCAGTTCAGTGTCATATTGTGTATATTGGTAGACTCTTTTAAAAAGGATAAACATCAATGTCATCCGAAACATTGCCGGATGTCGTGGGTGTTCATTGTTGGTATACTAGCAACCCTAAAGATTAAAGTGATATAGCCTCTCATGTATGTAGTTTTTGTATTTCAAACGAAACAAATGCCCATTCACACAGTCCACACCTGCATGCAAGAAGGCTTTACTTAAGAGCCTTAATCTAGTCCAATGGAACGCGAACGCAGAACTACGGTGACCGCTCTCGGCGCCGCGGGCTCTAAGTTTTTCACCTATAATAATAGAGAACCTACGTAAAGGCTAAGACTTAAGGGTCTCCTAGCTCCCAGTGACCTTCGATCTGTAACTCTCCGTTTTCTCGTGTTTTTTGTGGCTTATCGTATTGACAACAACGAGGTTTACCGAAATAGTATCCCATATTTACTTCAAAACTCACCATCTTTGTCAATTTTAGGCCAGATACCAGTTTTTGGACGTAATTTTTATGAAAATGAATTTAAAACATGTCTCTTGAATTGTTAGCGACGTCAGTAAGGAACGTTATAAGTATGCATTTTTGGACTATGCTTGAATAAATCATTAAAAAAATAAGTATGGTTTTATTACAAAATTCGGCTCTTGAAAATGTAGATAAAGGATTGAAGAACCGATAACCGTTTGTGCCATAAATATATCTATAGTTTTTACGGAGGAATATCAATTTAAAACTCTTCAATAATCGTTGAAAAGCGTATGGAGTTTCTTAAGAATCAAAGTAGTCCCCTTTGTCACATCCAAAGAATAAGTTAGTTTCAAATCTTAAAACTATAATATATGTCATTCTTAACCAACAGGTCTCTATTTGTCGATGACAATAAGGCCGATCTAATTAGAAATTTGAAACTTATAACATGTTGTTACTCTATGGATACGAGTAGGTAGTAAACTACCTATCAAAATATCACAATAATTGTGAATTTGAAAATTTTACCAAAATCATAAAAAGATATGTTGTAGCTTAATAAATTCTGAAAATTATGTTTTTTTCTTTATCGTTAAGTCAAATAAAAGGTACCAATAGAATCCTTATGTAAAAATACAACGGTTGGTTCGATAACTTGCGTGTGACGTAATAAGCTACTGTCGATTTTCAGGAGGTTTCGGAGGCCGCCGCCAGCGTGGAGTTAGGTTTGACACTATTTTATGCCCTTTATTGTGTTCTATTTGTAGTTGGTCTCATATAGACATTTGACCATCTTTAAAAACTGGTTCGAATGGCACCATAAAAAAATGACAAATAGCGTATTGTGTCAGGAAGGAACTGGCGCCTTATTACCTACCCTTTAGCTTAAGAGCACATATACTTAATACAACCTACACACTACTAAGAATTATGTTTTTTTTTTAGTAAGAGAACGTGTTAAAAAAGCTTTACAACGTATTACTTTTATAAACGGCTTAGGTACTGCAGACGTGCGAAATTAGAATTTCATCCAGTCAGACGTTGCAAATGTGCACAGACGTTAATCTTGCAACGAGCCTAAATAATACCCTTGCCCATACTAAAGGCTCTTTGTACGCTACTTTGTATGCTGCCAAAACGGTGTAAAAACTAAGTTTGAATCTTTTACTTTCAGTTTTAGGGCTGTATGTGTATTGAACATGTTAAGAGGCTTAGGCTGGGTTGCACCAAACCATCTGTAATCGTAAGCGGTGTCCGTTAAAAGTTGAGTGTATGAACATTTTGACAAATTTCTATGGGATGACAGCTGCCGGCGCCCAATTTAACGTTGATCGGTCTGTGATCGTAAGTTGGTGCAACTCACACTTAAAGTGTGAAATGCAAAGCACATTTTCCTAGTAATAATGAGCTAGCATTTTATTAATAGCCGCGACGAAGCATTGAGCAGCCACGAGCCTCGCGGGGCGTCCGGACATTTGGCGAAATCAATAACGGACAATGAGCTAATGAGTGAATTACGCAATGCTATTCTTTAGACTGTCGGTTATTGATCTCGTAAAAGGAGATAAAGGAATAGAAGTGATATTATATTTTAATAGCTGTGCTTCCCCGAGCGGAACTCGCGAATCGCACTTTTAATACATACGTGCCCTTACAACCTTCTCGCATTTTAAACGTTTCGCCTTTTAAGGAGGATCTGAGGATAATAAGTATCCTTTGGCCTTCACCAGAACTCAATATTTCATCAAAAGTTTCTCCATCAGCACTTAATCATATTTGTTGTACATTCCTAACCAAATGAACGTCTCGATTAGATGCTATACCAACACAAATTTACTGGCGAAGAGTTTCTTCTTTACGGTTAGTAAAGCAACAGAAAATCCCCATTTATTATTTAACTGAGGCGTGATCACTATCTTTGTCCTTTATCTAAAATCCCCATTGTGTATACGTATACAAACATTAACTACAATACTTAATCCATACAATAGTAGTACGAAAAATTAACAATGTTTAACTATTTAAATCAATTTCTGTGAACACAGAGAAGATATGCACTTTGGAATCCGTCTTAAAGGTAACAATTCAAATTCCATTCCAACCAACGCAAATTTTATTATAGGAAACGCGCAAATAAAGCACTTCTAGTAACTTATTTCTGTATTCTATTGAAATGTATCAATACAGCTATAAGTACTGCATCATAGGAGACAATAGGAATAATAAACTCAAGGTTAAAACGAAAACAGAAAACACTATCAGACAAATTGCAATATGATGTCTCGATGCAACATTGTCGTAACTTGTGCCTAATGAATAATGATTAAGCATTTTTACTACAGGTGTAATTTATCCATAATGTCATGTCAAACATATAGTACATCCATGAAATCTCTAACCTTGGATATGAAGCGCTCATAATGAAGTAAGTACAAATTAATGTTGTTACGAAAATTTGTTCGCACGCCCGCCCGCATGTCGAAAACCCTTTCTCGATTTTCACATTACGTGACGCAATAGCTTATTTATCTTAAATGTTTTACAACTAATTTGACGATGATAAATCGAAAATATTGAAGAGTAATTTAAAATGTGCGTGTTTTGTACATAATTGTTTGTTTGCAGTTGAGTATGGCAATCAAAGATTGTAGGAAACAATTCTGCAGATCATTCTCTTTGAGGCTAAGACATATCATTATGAGCCGGTGTGATCCTCCCACTTCTGGGCACCTACCTTCTTTTAATAAAAGCAAAATGGGCTATATAACTCACGCTGGCATAGTAACTAAAATACTATTTTTGGACAGTTTCCTGAACGAAGCCTGCGGACGTCCGCCCACCGCAATTCTAGCCGCAGTTATTCGACGCTGCTCCACCGGATCAATGCGCTAGAGCACCGTCGAATGACATCACACAGGCCTTTGAGGCTGTCAGAGCGTGACAGCTACGCCCCGTTCCTAGGCTCGTGCAGTATCTGTCACTTAGTAACTTTTATTTCACCTGTTACCTAAGGCTTAGCAAAACTAGCGATGCGCGATTTAACCAGTTCTATCTCACTCGCACTGAGCTTATTAAAAAAAGAAGGAAGATTTTTCTCGTCTTGCGTCGCATCGTGTCGTCTATCGCAGGAAAATAGTGAAAATAAACCGAGTTTTTTAACAGCGCGACACAGCTATGCTCTAGTATCCATAAAATAACACGTCGGACCTGCAAGCACAAGCATTATCTAGTAGGCTAGGCAGACGAAAGTAGTTGTCTGCACATAGCATAGCTTTTTCTGTACATACGAGTATAGCCATGTAAATCAATGCGGGAGAAGACAAATAACTTAGAAATTAATTATTTTTAAATAAATCAATTATAAAAAGCAGCACATAGCCGCAGCCGTGAAGAGGAATCAGGATCGTTTTCTCATTCTAAAGATGAAGCTCATCCCTAGATACGTGACCGGTTGCAAGATTTCGGAAGGCAAGCATCGAGTGGACTATCGAGCGTATCGAATAACCAGCCGTTTCGGGAATTTACCGAGCATCCCGTCCCGATTTACGAGGCGTCCCGCGGCTACCGTTATCGGGTTCCATCAACAGATGGACGGACGCTCCGGAGATACGCTCCTTCCATCCTCCTATACCATCAACTCGGACATATACCATCCGCATAAGGCATATGTTCGCAAGTCTGTATTGGTCATAATATTGTCGGAACCATAAAGTGCCTGCAGACACGATCCGAGATGCACCTGTCCGCTTTAATACCCTGTTAATCCTGTAACAATAGACACGTCAAGATCTGAACAAAAGGTAATAATATTTAGTAAGACTTAAATTCATAATGGAAATTAGATAGAAGTTCCCGTTATTTATTTCTTATATCATCTTTCATGCGATAGTATTCTGTTTAGTTTAGCCTTTTATTGATATTTATTGTAAGTGTTTATGCGTTTTTGTGTTTTAAATCCGAAACGGTAGCCGAAATCGGTTCAATGGTCGAGCCCAAAATAGGAAGATTTATTTTATTTAAGTAATTCAACAAAAACCTTTAAATCCCAGTTCGCGTTTTCGGCGATCTTGATGAAGTTTTGTTGAACTTTAAAAATAAAAACGAACCATGCGATGTGGAGAAAGATCGATGCAGTGTCCATTTAATTCGATATACTTTTGTGACACGATGACGGAACAAGTTTAAAAAACATGACGTTATCTGTAATCACGTCATGCCATTTACCTGTTGATGAAGTGTGTAACATGTCACCTCTGTCGTCAACATACCGCTTGACTGTAAAATAAAATGGAAACCTAAAAAAACTGAGGCTGAGGTCTGGTCTGTGAACAACTAATTATACATACACATAACATATTCTAATTGTTTCCGAGACTCGTTTAATTATACAAGGTGGGCCCTGTAACTGAAGCAAATATTTAAAAGGATGCTTCCTTAGAGCATCTGCAGTAACTCCTGGTATCCAAAAATGTTTCAAAAGTTTTCAATACGGAAAATTTTTGATCTATAGTAACCTCCGAGTAATGGATCTTGACACCACGGGATTGTAGCGCATCATTCAATTAAGTGTTTATGAGTCATAATTGTTGTTGTATTTATTGTTTTCAAGGATATTTTTGGTACTTTTAAATATTATTATTTTTTAAATTTTATTGTCATTTTTAAATAAATCGATATTAAAATCACTTCAGAAAAGTAATTAAAATGCACGTACCTAAATTATCTTTGATGAAAAAAAAATAAGAAACTTTTTTTCAACTGAGACCACTTGGAAATAATTGCTGGTCCGCTAAATAGTCCACCGTTTAATTTTTTGCTCCTGTTACAGGGCCCAGCCTGTATTCTAATGTGTATATTTTTTATTCCATACCTAAAAAGCTGCTTAACTGCGACTACATACTTGTGTCGCGTCCGATAAAATCCGACAGCGCCATTTGCCAACGCTAGTTAACATGATAATTTTTTGTGATTAGTGATTTCTTCTAAGTTAAGGTAATTTGGTAAGGCGTTTCGTATTGTGCAGCCCCAACTTTGTTATGTACTCAAGTGCAAAATATGGGTGCAAAATTATACGAAAATATGTACCATAGCTATTATGTCGGCAAATCAAGGTTTCGATACATATTTCGAGAACAAATACGAATATATTCTGTAACAATTAGTCACTGAGCCAAACAAACTATGGGTCATAAACACTGAGACGCGAAATGAAACACAAATCAATATTAGACCCTTGGGAAGCCGATGTCAAAAATATATTTTGAAAACTTTAGTTTGTTTTAAAATGAAGAAAATGATATCAGGAAATATCTGTGCCTCGTAATTGGAATAGTTCTGGGATATTATGATATGATAAACCCAGTTACAGAGTTAAAGCGTTGTGTTGCCATGATATAGAACATCCGTCGGGGAGGGATAAGTTCTAATGGTAGTCCTTCTGCACTATATTATTACACTTTTAGTACCTAATAAACACTTTAATAGTTGTATAAATAATGTATATTACTCAACCGACGGTTTAAAAGCGTTAGTAATAATTCGCCAGCCCATATTTAGTCTAGCAACCACATAAATCACACTATAATAATAACGTCGTAGTTTGATATCTTTAATGTATCTATATTGAACTAATAGCGTAAAATCGTGCACTTGTGGAGTATGAGTGTAATAAATAGGTATTATTAATTATTTCACGGTAGATTATTAATAGGTAACTGTCTAATTTGGCTTTAAATTGTTTATTGTGAGCGCTATTTGGCTCCTTGAAATTATAGCTGTCGATTAGGTCATTCGTGAGTATAATGTATATATTTTATCTAAATATCTTTATTTGCAGACTTGTACATTCAACGTCAATACTCGTAGGTACTTCTCCTTATTATCTACAAACCTATCTAAATATATCTTTGATATCAACATTAAAATTTGAATGCAGGTTTATCACGAAATGTTTACAATGTACGTAAGGTTTATCCTTAAAGTGCGTTTAAAGCGTTTAAAGCGTTACGTAATCACCCCTCCTTTTTTGGTTTTACCGAGATAGTTGTATAGGAAAATTGACAACTGTTACGACAGTGGTAACAACTTCAGTAGTAACCCGTGGTAATAACCCCACTTATAATATGATACTAGGTATGATAGATATTTAACCGTGCCCGTAAAAAAAGACACTTTCTTTCACGCAAACTTTGTACTGAGAATTACAAAACCTATTCAACAAAGAAGAATTGGCTAAAATAGGTGCGATCCAGCAACCATTGTGAATGATAAATAAATAAATAAATATTAGGGGACAATTTTTTGCACTAATCGAACTAGTGCCATAGTAAGCTCAATAAAGGTTTGTGTTACGGATACTAGCCGACGATATATTGAATAGATATATACTTAAATTCATAGAAAACATTCAAGTCTCAGGAACAAATGTTTCTGCTCACCACAGAAACAAAGGATTCAAATCCTTACCAGGATTTGAACCCGGGACCTCTAGCTTCGAAGGCAGTATCTCTACCAACTATGCTAAACAGGCCGACAAATGCCGGATGATGTGCTTGATAGATTCGGGAATCGATTTTAGGGTTCCGTGCCCGAAGGATCCAAACGGAGCCCTATTGCTGTCACTCGCGTGTCTGTCTGTCGTTTGTCACACAGGTTTTACAGCCAAACTGTTGGAGCTGTAGTCCTCAAATTTAAACAGTATTCAGCATCTTGTTGGCCCAAAGCCATACAAATTGTCATTTTTTAAAGGGAGCAGAAAAGCGTAAGCTTCCCTACAGCTAAAGGGGGACGCGAAAATCTTAACCTACCCCATAGAGTAGGGTATCGTTGTTTAGAACTCGTTATGTTTATAAATATTGTATTTTGTTTAAAAAAATGTTGAAATAAAAAGCCACCAGAGTCAGATTTCCAGATTTTTTTCCAAAAATATTTTAATCTTCCCATTGATCTATGAACTTGAAATTTGGTTATTATTACGTACATATATTTTACCAACTAATACCAATATATGGATAAATCACATTTATTTTTTAGTTGTACGGAACCCACGATGCCCGAGTCAGACTCGCACTTGGCCGGTTTTTTTTATTGACCTGCATAATTTAGATTACGTTTTTCTGGTGTAGGTAAATCCATATAAATACATGTAGCAATACCGAAGCAGTTAATTAAATTAGTTAATTGTTAAACAACGTTAAACGTGTTAATGTAACTACGAGATACTCGTATTGTGAATTGTGACATGAACCGCGCCGCGCCTATAATTAAATCTCATAATTACCAAACAATTATAACCGCTTATTTTTTTTATAGGTATATCATTTTTACATTAACTGGAAATGAAATTACATATTTCTTCCTTGAAGTATAATATGAAGCAAAAAAGTTCTATTTTTATTCTTAGGGTTCCGTACCTCAAAAATAATAAGCGAAACCCTTATGCTATAAGACTTATAGGATCACTCGTGTATCTGGCTGTCCATCCGTCCGTCTGTCACAGCCAATTTGCTGCGAAAATTTGGTACACATATGTAAGTTGATAACCCAAAGAGGGTCATGTAACCTAAATACATGAATTTGAAACATAGCGGCGGAGGGGGGGAATTAATAAAAGATACTATTGCAAACTATATCGTGAGACATCAAAAGAAAGGGTTTGTAGCGAGATTCACAAATATATTTTTATTATAAATACTTCTAAAATAAAATAAAAAAACGTAAAGAAAAATAGGCGAAAATTTACTATTATATCCGATACCACTGGGCCTAAACTATTGAAATAAATGTAGAATTCGTTCTTTACTTATGGATTACAGGAAAACCTTAACAAGTCAAAGTATAGATTTTTGAGTTATCTATCACTAAAAAACTGCCATTTTCAAACAAAAGGATGTAAAGGCCGTGAGTTGCATATGATACGACTTTATTACTCGTAATTCGTAGTACAAGACTGTACTTCGAATTAAACTATCCAGTTGCTTTAAATGTGGAGTAGTAGTATTTTCCCTTCATTATGCGTAGCCCGCACGCACTTGGCCGGTTTTTTTTTACCTTTAAGACATGTCCGCGGTTAACTAATGTAGGAGATATCTCTTATGCCATACCAAATTGCCAAAAAGCCCGTTTTTACCAAATTGCCAACATCTTTACTTTATTATTATTAATATGTATTGGCAATTTTGTAAAAACCGGCTAAGTGCGAGTCGGGTTCGCACACAAGAGGTTCCGTAGGTACCGGAAAAATTTAGTTTCTTGCATGTGCTATATTTATTGTTATAGCAGCAAAAGTAGGTAATACGTATTCTGTAAAAGATTCTATTGTATTACGGTTTGTGAGATACAGACGGGTGGATGGACAGCGGAGACTTGAACTTGACTTGTGAAGTAATAGGGTTCCGTTGGATAATCGAAACGATACTTATTTTCGTTAAATATTGTTACAAAGTAATAACTTTTATTGCAGAGTGAAAATGTATGTACTTAGTTATTTTCTATGCTATAAAATAACTAACAATTGCTATTATAAAATGTGTGGAACAACATTCCAGCACCTTGTAATGAGCGGATGTCGAGAATCGATAGCAAAATTGTGGGCATATTTTATAATTTAAGGCTCACCACGCTAAATACCACACTATCTCCAGTAGCACACGGTTTCAATCTATTTGAGAGGGGAACCTTTTATTGAGAACGTAACTTTTAGTTTGAATTTCCCTTATAAAATAGTCTTTATTGCATTAGGAATAGAAGCTAGGATAATGTGTTTGATGGGTTTATGGAAAATACTCAGCTGGCGCCATGCCAGTGCAAGAGCGTGTACCGATAGTATCTAACTATCTAAGGACGGAATACTGCACTATTTAAATTTTTACTAAACAACGAAGCTTCAAGCCTCCCTTTTACTTTACTGCTCTTCGATCAGGAGTATTTTAAAGACAGTTTTTACTTACTTATTCAATTGAGATGAGTGTTCCTTTCACCTCTACGTATTATTAAGAAGTGCCAAGTATTAGGTCAGAGTCGGACACTGGGACATTAGTAATGCAAAAAGAATTAGTAGTGGTTCTCAAAAATCTACCGTTTTTTAAACATGTTTCGTGCAAGTTTCAGATGCAGTTAATGTGTATTTGCTGACATACAAAAGACCAAATATTTTCGTGTTTAGGCCATAACGGGTTCGTTTCTCGACACTCCGTCTATATTATTTTGGTGTTTACTCAAAATTCTTATGTTTAATGGACCCGCAAAGTGCTTTAGTGTGTGTGTATTTCATTTTAATTTGTAACTTTAGTAGGTAACTCGTATACCTATTTATTTCGATTTGTATTATATTTGCCGTGTCTTTAAAGATCATTTGAATGAGAATAATATTTTTTAAACATAGTTTAGATTCTTAGGAATGTTCATTTAGATTCTGTAAGTTGTTTGCGGGTAAATATTATATTCCAAATAATTGCTTTCAGTCTCAAGGCGAAATAAGAGTGGCGACCCTTGTAGGGCAAACGAGCGGTCAATCAGTTGCTTGCTTTTAACCACGGTGTATTGAATTTGCCGAAGCGAAAAAGGAAATACAATACTACAAAGAATATTTTACTTATATTATAGTAAACATCCACTATATAGGCTCGTTAGGTTAAAACAATTTTATGTCCAAAAAAAAACAAATTAATAGTGGACAAAACTCAGGATAACAAAAGATAATATTAAACGACGTGATTGACTTGCCGGCTATTCTTGATACAAGTTGAAGTTAATTCACATCACCGAGAATACAAACATTAACATTTAATTGAAATAGAATTCATCTACGATTCCGACAAATATGCGAATACCGTCATAAACATAAGTTTTTATTTTCAAATTGGGTAATTATTTAAAAAACAACGAAGTTTTCAAATTATCACTTACGGTTTAGAAGAAGTATAGTAGCGAATTTGAAAAATATTTTTAGTCTAAAACAAAAAATTAAAAACAATAAATAAACATAATTTATTGCACCACTTAATAAGAGATTTTTACAATAACTTATAAATAGTAATGGGAAGCAATGGGCAGCCTTTTCGATTAAAAGCGATGAACCATTGGTTAGGTTAGGTTAAACTTTTCCCACTTTATCTGCACTAGTCCATATTCCTTGGTCCACACTCTGTCTCTGCAAACACTTGCAGGACTCGCCGGCAAACATAAATAATTAAATATTTTCGTCGCAGACACCGCCGCTTTACTGCGCTCTCCAAAGCCGTGACCCACATACAGTGGAAGGATTAAGTTACCATTTACCTGCAGTTCCTGGAGTACGTCGTCGTTTAAAAAAAGTATGTTTTAGTACTCATTTATATTTAGCACTTTTAACAAAAGCTTCCACCATGATACCATAATGTAGGTATGAATAACATGAACCTGCCGCGCCACCATTCAAACGTGGTTTGTGTGGCACAACTCAATACTGGCCATATACTTGGCACCTTCAAACTTAATTCATATAAATACCTAAACATGAACAACAGGGCGTCAATTATTATAATTAACAGATCAATTAACGATTATAATTATTAATGCAAACATTAATATTTTGAGCTTTTTGCTGACTATATCTAAGCAAATAAATACCAAAAAACCTGCTAAGTGCATGCGCGTTTTGTTGGCATTATTGATATATGTATACCTATGTCAAAGGGGTTGTTTTTAAATGGTCGGCACCGCGCATGTGACACCCCTGGAGTTGCAGGCGTCCGTAGGCTGCGGTGACCGGTTAGTTAGGTAAGCCGTGGACGGTGGACGATGGTTGCTTGTTTACTACGGCACCCTAAAAAAGATGTCAGCATTGCGAATGTCAGTTAAGTGTCTTGATCGTGTTTCTTGTGTTCACAACTCAGTGCATCAAGTAAACATTTGTTATGAGGCACTAGCCAGTCAGGACTGCCAGGAGATTGTTACGCTAGCGTGTTCTGATAGTTCTGATGCCTGATTAATAAGCCACATTCGTAAAGAAATCTTGCACCGGAGGCGAGGTGATTGGTTGCTATGTAGAGTGGTTGATCGGTCGATGAAATTAACGGTAGGTAAGGGCTGACATGCCGTCCGCGATATATAACAGGGCAGACACACTTTCACTTACCTTTTTTGACGCGCATTATAGAGATCATCATTTCAGCCGAATGACGTCCACTGCTGGACATAGGCCTCCCCCAAAGACTTCCACAATGACCGGTCCTGCGCCACCCGCATCCAGCGGACACCCGAGACCCTTACCAGGTCATCAGTCCACCGTGTGGGGGGCCTGCCCACGCTACGCCTTCCGGTACGTGGTCGTCACTCGAGAACCTTTCCGCCCCAACGGCCATCAGTTCTGCGTGCTATGTGCCCCGCCCACTGCCACTTAAGTTTAGCGATTCGAAGGGCTATATCGGTCACTTTGGTTCTGCTGCGGATGGCCTCATTTCTGATGCGATCACGCAGAGAAACTCCCAGCATAGCCCTCTCCATTGCTCTTTGGGTGACTTTGAGCCTTCTTATGAGGCCCATAGTAAGCGATCACGTTTCAGTACCATATGTCATCACTGGCAACACACACTGGTCAAAGACTTTCGTCTTGAGACACTGCGGAATATTGGACGAAAAGATGTGCCGTAGCTTCCCGAACGCTGCCCAAACGAGTCGGATTCGACGATTAATCTCTTTCTCGAAGTTGGACTTACCTAACTGGACAGTCTGTCCTAGGTATATGTAATCGTCTACAACTTCGAGCGTAAAGTGTCCGATTGTTACGGGAGTTGGTGCTACATGGGCATTTGACATGATCTTCGTCTTATCCATGTTCATCCTTAGACCAACTCGCTCGGAGGCTTTACTGAGGTCATTGAGCATTGTACTTAAATCCTCCATGGTCTCAGCCAAGACTACTTTATCGTCAGCAAACCGAAGGTGAGTGATGTACTCGCCGTTTATGTTGATGCCTAGCCTTCTCCAGTCCAGAGTCTTGAACACGTCTTCCAGTGCAGCGGAAAACAGCTTAGAAGAAATAACATCTCCTATATATCTGTTATAGAGATCATTGTTATGTTATGTAGGTACCTACTGGCGAAAGACTTTTCAAAATCGGATGTGTAGTTCCGGACATTATATTACAAACTTAAAACTTCTGTCTCTGTCTTTCGATATCAGAACGTCAGACACACTGAAATTTTTAAAGAATAGATCGATTTAGGGGTTATTAAAACTATGTATTATGTTCGGTGACATTATCGGCTCATGCCTTCATAAACGTCCATCAAAACTATTTAAATTAAAGTGCCGTTAAATTTGTTTGTCTTGATCTGTAACTTTGACATTTTGTGTGCGGAAAAAGGACAAAACATGTTTTAGTTAACAGAGATTATTGAGTTTAATGAAGGACGGGGTGAGTTTTAATGCAACAATCCAAAAATAAGTTAAGCCCTGATTTATAGTAGCCCTTACAGTAATCTACAATTTGAACTCATTATTTCCACGTATAGTATGATCAAGACCAGGTTTTTTATTGTTTCAAACTTTTCAATACTTAAAGGCGATTTATAGCTTCCTACGGATAATAAGCTCACAAGTGAGAACTAGCAATTTGAGCGTTCTAAAATAAGTATAAAATTGCCCGTCGGTCTATTTTTATCGCATCGCGAACCAATTTACAGCTTATATTTCAATCAGTATAGATAGAAAATAAAAATATCTTCAAGGCATGTATAAAATAGCTGTTATTGCAGATAGGTATGTATATAATTGTAACTAATGATATGCTTGCCGTTCCCGAGAACATTTTCCGGCAGAGCATTAGTCATCTTTTCCAGCAACTTTGAATTTGGAAACTGTTAATATTTTCGTTACCGATCTTGATAAAAAGTTTGTAATGGGTGTTTGCACATTTCTTTATATTAATTATTATAAAATGATTAATAATTAGTCGACTGTAATTACGCTCAGAGAGCCCGGGGTCTCGATGTGGCCTGGATGCCCCGTCGATGATCCCCGGGTGTCACTCAGAGTGGACCGCCCCCACCACCCCTTATTAGCTACACCACCGCTTTCAATTTTGTACTAGCCTAGCTGTAGCCATCTCTCACTGCCTCAATCATCGTGCAACAGATACCAAAACATCGTGCAAAAAATTTACCAGCAGCCCAAACAGCTCGCTTGCACAATAAAATTATAAAGCACCGTAAATTATTTATTAGTGTCAGAGATATCATAACATGTGACACGCACTTTAATGTCGTATCAATCACAGTCACGACCGAAACAACAATTGCATTCACAAACAGAACTCATAAAAACACAGCGTACCATTCAGGTTTTATATATACTACACTGCGGTTTTCGCAAGCCTAAGGCTTAAATTAGAAGAGGGTACTGATTGAAATATTCGTTGCCACGAGTGATACCCGTGATAGCTCAGTTGTGAGTTCAAATCCCATTTTTCAATTTTTCACTCCGGTTGGAAATTATAATTTTCGAACTGTGGGATCTTCGAGAAGACAGTACAGTTGCCAGTTTTGTTGCTCTTTTAGCACTACCCTGGGGTCACGTGTAGGGTAATGGTTGGTACTCCCTACGGACGTGGTGCAACTTCGACCCCCCTTGTCAAGCGAGTGGGCAACTTGACTGTTAGAAGTTCTTAAGCCGCCCGAAGGCCTCTAACTTGGCTTAAAGACTGCTGTCGTAGACATAATTTCGCTAAGCAGACGATTCCGCTTGTAAAAATATTTACAGGGCGGTTTTCGGCTAAAAATATAAGGTGAACTGAGATTGAAGATGTACACCCGATAAAGAACTCTTACGGGACTGATAACTTCTGTTGGTCTAACTCTAATCTTAGCTGTCGATTAGCTTATGATATTCTAGCTGCCTCCAACTCCACCCACGTTCCTGAGAACGCAAATGAAATCGCGGGATAAAATGTAGCATATGTTCATGCGAAAGATCCATTTTATTTTAGTTCATGTAAAATAATTTTTGAAACCAGATAACCATTTCCGTAGATTACATACTAATTTACAAAACTAATAAACAAATAATTATTATTTAATTTACGTACACGCTTTACCTCTTTATGACAAATATATAGATAATTTAAGCTCTAAAACAAAACGTGAGCACTTATATTTTAATTGCTGATGATTTGCATGGGATCACAAAACAACATTTTTGTATGAAGTGGAAAATCTGTTCCAACTTCGCTGTGTCAAAGATTACCGCTACTGGACACTCATTAGTGACCACGCAATAACGCGTAATGGTTTATGCAATGCAATGCTTTAAAAATACAAATTAGCCATTTAGTGTTATCTGCGAACCCGTTTGAAGCAACTGACACCTAATAAGTATAATTGAGGAGATAAAATTGTCTGGATGAGATGTGAGATTGAGCGTACTTGTGTAAAAACGCTCATCTATTTAGGCCATTTTCCGTGTGAATTAAAACGATTCCATGCTTTACGTTAGTGTATATATATGTATATCTTCTTTGTCCATGCTGAGATGACACCATTTCGTGGCACATAAATTTACTTCTTTTTTTATATGCCGATCTCTGTATTGTCACGTATAAATGTTTATTCTATTCTATTTTGATATGTTCTTCGTTACTATCTAAACACAAGACTATTCCAACCTAATGATTTTATATGTTTTTTTTGGATTTTTCACCTATTTAAATGCGCTTGTGGTATTTTCTACACATACTTAAACGACTTTTTTTGTATCTTAAACTTTGAATAAAGCATCATATCCTTTAATCAGTTTATTGTAATAATAATACTCATGACAAAATATGTGTTCAAAACAATTTTAAAATTTGTAAGGCCTACGAATATTCAATGCGATTCTTCTTGAACACGAGATGTACCTACAAGCACATCTTCAAAACTAAAATTTGGAAAATGCTAAATTTTCCTTCTACCCTCAATTATCGTTTGTAATTAACTTTAGGAGGATAATTTAAAAAAAAGAACTAGTTTTACCCAAACTATCGTGTGACAGACATACATACGAGTATTACCCACAGACTTCGGATCGCGCCTTACGGCTAAAGACCAACAAAGCGAGAGAAAGAGAAATCATCAGCATCACCTTATGTGCCCGTGATAGAAAGAGACAGACAGTAGAGTCTTGACGTGACACAATTTTTTCGAGTATAACCCCATAGCGACCCGCCCGGTTTTAGTGTGAACGCTATTTTGGTCAAATAATTCAGATTAGTACCGATTTTCAAGTAAAGATTGTGTTTTGTAGACATGGTGTCTTGTTCGGTATGCAGTTGTGATGTGACAACTAGAAATAACCCAAAGAATTACACGTTTCACGGGTAAATACGTAATTGTTACTAAATTCTTTGATACCATATTTTGACAAAATACTATGTTTATTCGATTAGGATAGTAATATTAACTATAGTATATTGATTTTCCTTGCAATATATTATCATATTTTTAATATACAAGGAGAAATAAAGCATATTATGTATAAAATAGTAAAATGTTAGGTTACGCTAGGCCTTGACAAAGTGATGACGTCACGATGTCGACTGTCGATAAAATAACTACCAAGGCTTACCGTGAACCAAAAATGAAGAATCTCCCTCTCTGTCGGTAGAATATGCAAGTACGACAGAGAGGCAAATATTTCGATTTCGGTTCGCGGTAGCGCCCCAGTTGCCAACCAAGTAATATATCTTTGGTAATATATTAAGAAAATGCAGAGACAACAATAAATGTATTAAAGACTTCGTGATGTGAGTGACAAACATACAAAAATAGATATACTATCACATATCCAATACATCCATACTTCCATACTATAGTTAGTTGACCCTATTTAACGATTTAAAATATCACATTTTAGATCAAGACCCATTAGATAACCACAGATATTTACTAATGAAAAGTATTATCGAAACTTATTTTGATATACGATTAAAGTACGAGAGCAGATCGTTAAAATTTGATAAAGAAACTTTGCGCACACATTTAGACAAAAATGTAATATTTAGAGGACAATTAAAATGTTACATGAGTATTTCATACAGTGTTTTATTTACATAGGTATCTTGTAATAAGAGACAAGCGGACATTTTTTATCTAGTGTGTCAAAGTCCAATCCTGCCCGATACCGACCCCGATATTGACGTCGGCAGAGAATTCCAAACCTTAGAAGTGCGCATTATAAAAGAAGATGCAAAGCGCTTGGTTCGAATTAGAGGAATTTCGACTAGGTAAGGATTGCCATCCTAGAACCTAGTCGAAATTCCTCCAGCCCTCCTCTCCTCCTCCCAGCCGTCCGTCTGGATGTCCGATGGAAGAAGGGGGAAGGCGGTATGAGCTCATGGAGCTCCTGAGCACACTCACCGAAGTACAGTTTGTATTCTAAGGCTATTTTGAAGTAGATACATATTGGGGACATTAAGTTTCTCTGAGGTGTGCATTTTATATTTTTTCCCGAGGTGTGCATCTTATTGATTTTTAGATATAAGTTTACAACACTTTTACTTATTTTTAGATTCTGAGTTATAACGTAAACCTACTATCGAGAAAAAATATAAAATGCGCGCCTCTGAGAAACGTAATGCTCCCAATCGGCTATGTGCGACACCACACAAAAAAATTCACCTCAGCGGTATTGCTACTTGAAAAGTTGAAACCAGTAAGCAAAATGCAATTTTGCTGCGGGCCTGAAAAAACTTACTTATTATTTTTTCATATCGTAGGTTTTCGTATCGTAGTTTTGAATCACGAGCGTAGCGACGTGATACAATTATAGAGTCTTTCGCTTGCTTGGGACTCAACATAAATACTCGCAGCAAAAATTTACTTTGCTCTCTTGTTGAACAAATAACTATAATAGCATTCGGTATAAAATAATCGATTTCGATAATTTTTGTACAGCACTATTTCACTCACACATATGCATTCATTTTTTGGTAACGCGTAATATTGGACTTTGTTGTTCTTGTACATCCTAATTCTATGGCATTACCTCGTACTACCAAAACAGAAATTTGCTCTTCATATTCGTGCAAGCGTCCTTAAGCCGAGGTTATAACCAGAAGAGAGGTGACTTAACCCGCGTTTACGTACCTACTCTACAGGCTGCTATGGCCGGTGAGCGATCAAGCGAATATTCATTTATCAGGCAACAAAAGACCCATATATACAGACTAACATACATATCAATACAAAATATTGTCAATAACTAAAACTGGCAGCGGAGTCTAGAGAAGGAGAAGTCGCCTGATTGGTAGAGCGGCACGTAGCGCAGTCTTAGAATTTAATAAATAATTTAGAACAATAGAACGAGTTATAGGATTGTAAACTCAAGTACACGCCCCTGTAAGAACGATTTGTACTTGGACATAAGCGTAACGAATGGACTTAGTGTGACTTGCTGTAGTCGAGGTCTACTTCTGAACTTAATCCATTGACATTGAACACATAACATTGATAAGTTTTTTGAGGCAAATTAATTTAGCAATACTGAACAAGAATTCACTTTGTATATATATAAATATATTTACCACTCAAGTAAATCTTTATTATAGATATACATACATCTGTATTTCACAGAGACATCAGAATGTGCGGTAAATGAGATTGTACAAAACAGTCGGTATTTGCCCCTATAATATCAATAACCAACTTACTTAACATTGCCGCCCACCTGAGTAAAATCCTGGATCCGTACCTAATAATAAGAAACTAATTATTTAAACAAATATTTAAAAAATTGTATTGACAGTAAAAACTTTTTTGTTTAACACACAGTTAATAAAGAAATGAGTAGTGTTCTTAATTTTTTACACATTATAGAAAATAGCAAATAATTTTTAAGAAAAAAAAATCGACTTCAATGGGGGAGTCCGGTGAAAGGTTATTAATCTTAGATGGTGCACTCTTAGATTCCATACAATAAAATACAAAAATGGCTATAAGTATGTTTATAATGGTAGAAGACTAAGTACCCTCAATTCCTCATGAAATCATGGAAAAACCTTGCTTGCTTGACAAACAAAACGAAGAGAACAAATCGCCAAACGTGAACTACGCGTCGTTAAAGAGTTCCGTTCTGATCATCATCAGCAGTTCCACTTCATCAAATGTCACTTTTATGAATGAAAATGCTTGATTAGTTCATGAAAATACTAAAATCACTATTTGTGTGCCTTTCACATTTGAGGAGTTTCCTCGATTCCTAATGGATCCCATCATCAGAACTCGAGCATGACAAAAATCTATCGTGAAAATAGAACTTGCTTAACAAACACCGCTAGAAGGACAAATCACCAAACGTGAACTTTTCGTCGTTGAAGAGTTCTGTTCTGATCATCATCAGCAGTTCCACTTCATCAAATGTCACATTTTTGTATGATAATGCTCGATTTGTTGATAAAAACACAAAAATCAATATATGTTTGCCTTTAAGATTTGAGGAGTTCCCTCAACTCCTCATGGATCCCATCATCAGAACTCGAGCATGACAAAAATTAATCGTGAAAATAGAACTTGCTTAACAAACACAGCTAGGAGGACAAATCGCCAAACGTGAACTTTTCGTCGTTGAAGAGTTCTGTTCTGATCATCATCAGCAGTTCCACTTCATCCAATGTCACATTTTTGGATGCAAATGCTTGACTTGTTGATAAAAACACAAAAATCACTATATGTTTGCCTTAAAGATTTGAGGAGTTCCCTCAATTCCTCATGGATCCCATCATCAGAACTGCCTTTTGACAGAAACGGGACCAACTTGGATATATATACATACAATCAAAAAAAAAATTTCAAATCGGTTAAGAAATGACGGAGTTATGGAGTAACAAACATTAAAAAAAAAAAAAAAAAAAACAAACAAACAAAAAAAAAACATTCAACCGAATTGATAACCTCCAAACCTCCTCTTTTGAAATTTTGAAGTCGGTTAAAAAGGATAGTTTGTACATACGATGTTACTTCCAGCAGAGCGAACCAACATCCACAATCACTTTCTCCGATGTACCTATACGTCCCACGGCTCAACTATTCGTCAATCCCCTGACAGGTGCGTCGATTATCTATATTAGAGGCCATTAAGTATTTAACTCGATACCGTTTAATATTTGGTCATACTTTAATTATTGTTTTTTATATTTTCTGTGGCTATTGAATGGCCATTAGCGGCTTAAGGTGTTTTACCACTATGTGTGTACCATTTTTAAGAATTCGGAAATACGCATGTGAGAACCATGGAGTAACAGGCGTCTGTAGGCTGCGATGACTGCTTAATATCTGGCTGGCCGTAAGCTTGTTTGCCACCGTCAACGCACCGTAACAGTTGTATAAAAAATTTGGGTTTTATTCGTCAATGATAACATGAAATGACTCACTCGGCCTCACCGCCCCTGGCTAGTGGAGAATCACCATTATACATATTGAAATTTTATCATTGTTTTTATACATGCCAACTTTGGAATAGACTAGGCATACTCGTAAGTTCAACGCAGTAAAGGTGCAATACAATAATGCCTTCGCATCCTATTGAAATTACCACGTTTCTGCAGTGCAGTGCGAAAGGTATGTTTGCCGACTCGAGAGTGTCTGACTTCTTTGCCTTCCTGAAAGCCAGGCCTGCTGCCTTTAAGGAGAGATTTTCACCGTATGAAAAGGAGAATAACTCGTTAGTAACCAGGGATTTTTACGACGATAAATACTGGCGCAAGCAGCACCACTCTGGGAATGGCCAAATATAAGTTCTTATTGTCTGTGAATGTTTCTAATTTGACTGAATATGTAAGCAGTGTCTTTAATTTTATTTTATTTTAATTTTTATGGGTTTCTTGCCTGTCTAATTAAGAATTATGATTATTATTTAGTTTATAATTTAGCGGACCCCGGTCTTCCTTCAGGATGCATCAGTACTGGGATAACGCTAGGATGATGATTATTATTATTATTTAGAATTGTCAGCAGCACATAAATAAGTACTTGAATGAAGGACTTCTACTGCCTTTACTTCCTGCGAAGTCTAGGGAATTGATCATATCTACGAAAAGTGAACACGGGTCTTTTGTTGAACGAGTGAGCGAAGTTCTCCGAGTCTACTAGAATTCCGGCGTATATCGTCTAAGTTGCTTTTTAGACGATAAACCGAGTATCATTGATCGGAACGTCGTGAAATTTGGTACGAAAATTAAAGAGCCAAAAAGAATTATCTCAACATAACATCGCGTATTCACAGTTCGGGGCAAACCTGTAGTTATAATGACAATTCGGGATGAAAAGGTAATAAATATACGAACGACTGTCGAGAATCAATTCTGTCACACAGATTTTATGAATGAATTTAGGTACTCTTATCTCGTAGTTTCAACCCTGCTAAGGACTGTTCAATTTACTAGGCGGACACGCTCAAACCTCGTATAAACTTCTGATTTCAAAACAATTGATAAACAATTGACGGCGATGTCATTAGAAAAGCTATCAACGTCAATTGCTATTTGAATTGCTACATATTTGTTCTTCCAGTGTAATTATTTTTCACGATGGAGCGAATTCATTTGGAAGATCGCAAATCAATTGTGCAAACATGGTGTACCGGGCAGTGTTCTCTGTGAAAAATCGCAATTTGCACACTTGTTCAAAATCCACGGTGTTCCAAATCATTAAAAAATTTGGAGAGTACCATACGCTTGAACATTTACCGAAATCTAGGCATAGAACCGGTCCGCAAATCCTCAAACCGACGAAAAAGTCATGCGGCTGTAAAATCTGGAAATTATCGATCGGTTCGCGAAATTGCTAAAAAAGCAAGCGTTACTGTTCAAAATATAAAATAGAGTAATAATATACAAACCTATAAAAAGCAGAAAATGCCGAAGAGAAGTGCAGATCAGAAATCACAGTCCAAAAAAGGTGCGGAAAACTGTAGAACATATTACTAAAGGATAAATCTCGTTGCATTTTAATGGACGACAAATCGTACTTCAAATTGGACTGCAGTGCATTAACGAGACCCCAGCACTACAATGCCGTCGTATAGTAGGAGACCATGTGCCAGATGAGGAGAAAACCATACAAATGGATAAATTTGGGAAAAAAGTGCTTGTTTGGCAGGCAATCTGTTCTTGTGGCCTTAAAATTGCATTCTATTTTGCAACAGGAACATTGGTGGCGACATTTACAGAAAATAATGCATTCAAAAACGACTACTTGCCATGTATCGGAAGCATAACACCCCACCTTTGTTTTGGCCTGATTTGGCAAGTGCCCATTATGCTGGTCAGACAGTGGAGATCAAAAAACATTGAATTTGTTCAAAAAGAAGACAATCCACCAAATTGCCTGGAGCTCCGTCCTATCGAGCGGTACTGAGCCATTGTGAAGGGGCACTTAAGAAAGCATGGCCAAGAAGCTAAATCTCTGAAAAAATTCAAACGAAAGTGGTTTGCAGCTTGCCGAAAAGTAACAAAAAGTGATGTGCAAGCACTTATGCGTCGTATCCGGATAAAAGTCCGAAAATTTTACCGTTGTAATTAAGTTCTTTTTTTTTCATATTAAATATTATTCTGTTTGTTTTCGTTTTAACAACATTTTACCATATAAAACTATTTTTTCCAAAAAATAATTTTTCGTATCCTATTTTTAAGTGTCCGCTTAGTAAATTGAACAGTCCTTATTCGTATAAGATATGTATTTCAAATTTTATCACGAGTATAAAACGAAATCATAAACTTAAAAATTTATAATAATATTTTATGCTATCGTTATAATATAATGTATGCTTTCTTAGTCGAGTACCGCGTTTAGGCCACGAGGCTTGCCGAGAATGGTCTAAATAACTAAATAAGGTACGATACTTAAAAAGATAATTAAATAACTATTGTATACAATACTGTTTCTACGAGTCAACCAAAATTAATTAAATAAACCGAAATATTTAAAGAATTTGGAAAGCAATCATATAAAAAAAAACGAGAACCGTATTTGAAGGAATTCGGACGTTACTTTTGCGGATACGCAGTTAAGTACAGGCCCAATGTCCGTTGATATCTTTTCGTTACACGGCGACGTGTGATTGGTCAATTTTATTTTAGTTCACTAACGGCGAAACGTGATTAGTCAGTTTTTATGGTACCTAGTTGACTAAAGTGTTATCTTATGAGGCCATAGAGAAAAGTATGTGATTATAGTTACATAGGTCTACGAACTCTTAATTCAAACATTAATGTCGACGAGTAGAAAAAATATTTAAAACGGCCGACAGTATACTCAAATACACGATTTTGAAGATCAATTTGACTCTGAGTGCCGTCAGCGTCGGTGCCGATATTTATTTTTCACTTTTTTTTGTAAGTCCATCAGCCCAATAGCACAGAATAAGTAACCCAATAGTCCAACGATATCTGCCAAAAACCGGCAAGTAAACAGTGGATGAAGTTAGCACAGGACCGAGTGAGGAGTGACGTAGAAATAATAGGTACTCAACAGTCCACTACGATACATTACATTACGATACATTGCATTGGATTAGTACGGGCGAAATACCTAGTTCGATAGATTATTATAGATTTATTTATTTATTTTAGCTTTCTTGCACAAAAAACAAATGTACAAATGGCGGACTTAATGCCAAAGGGCTGGTTCTCTACCAGTCAACCACTGGGCCAAACAGAGACACTTAAAATTAAATTAAATTAAATTTATTTAAATAAATAAATATGGGAAAAAGTATTCAACTTCTGGGAATAGTTTCATATAAATTTGCTAGGTGTCCCATGTGACACTGTACTCATTTTTAAGACCTTATGTAACTACCATGGTTGCAATAAAGATAATGTAATATACTCGTAATATAAACAACACGCGATTCGCATCCTAGACCAGTGAAACGCAATTAATTATAAATATTATAATGTATTTTGACAGCTTAGTGGCATTTATAGTGTTGCTCGGTGAAACTGTAAAAGCTACCCGTCGGGACCATAAAAGTCGTCTCTCCGATATTAGTTAGAAAATGAACTAAACAACTAAGAACACCTGGTAGCCTTGTGTTGTACCTACCTAACTATAAATTGTGAATTCTAATTTGATGACTGATGAGTAACTGTCGCTTTATAGATATTTTTGTAACATCCTACAAAAATATCTATAAAGCGGGAAAGGAGTAAAAGGGTGCCTTTCCACCAGAGATGTGCTATGCATCAGCTATGCTGCGAGGATGTGTAAGCTACGCTAGGAAAACCCTTTTCCACCAGTGCTGATACTATTTAGACCAATGGATATGATTGGTGGATTCAAACGCATCCATAGCAACGTAGCATAGCACATCTCTCGTGGAAACGCACCCAAATCGTAGTGTCACTTTCTGACTTGTTTACAAAATAAATATAATAATATTATGTCTTACAAGAATAACATTTAAGTGCATCCCTGTTTTAGTATCTATAAAAGAGTAAACAACATAAAACGTTGGTTTAATATCCCCAGGGATGTTATTCACAAACCGACTGCCAAATGTCATTTTGTAAAATTTTGCCAGTGAGGTAACAGGAGAGGACGAGTCGGTTTGTCAATGAGAAGGCAGAGAGATAAATGACGAATTCGGGTGGTATTTCTTGTCAAATACATACCTTTCTGCTGAAATAGTCTTCGCATAACGGATTGATACTATTTTCGGTTTTGATATGTAATATTTGTTATTTTTGGTATTTTTGTAACACGTAGAATAATCTTTTAGTTACATTTTTTTTGTATTCCTTTCGCCATGCCCGTCACACTCCTTATAGGTACTATTATGTATCTATTATATGCTAGTTGTTAATTAGGTTATCTCGGTTCATAAAGCACGAGCTGCGGGCAAGGTGCGTGCGCAAGGTTGCGGTGAGTAACCTAGTCCGGTGGAATCGGATCGGTTACATGGGTTGTTACATCAACAGAGGCTGTAATACTTGTAGGTTACCCTCGTTGGTTTAAAGAGGAAATTTAATTGACTCATCTCAGCTTTCGCTGATTAAATCAGTTAAGATAAACTTCCCTATGCACACTAAGATTGAAATTTTAATTTGCTGGTTCAGAGTAACGTGCGTTTACATAAACTACTATTTTATATTAATTATTATGGCGGACAATCTTACACGAATCTACGCAGTCTCAAACTGAGCAAAGCTGGTGCTAGTTGTGCTATGGGTACTATAGATGACGATACACATACGTACTTATATGTACCTATTGATAAATGAATACAAAGAAAACTTCCATGACTCGGAACATATATTTGTCATTCATATATTTATCACACAAGTATTTAACTGGTCACAACTTTGAGCGGAGCAAAAAACAAAATAGGACTTATTTTGTCAATTAAAATGTATTTGTTAATTTGTAAGGCGTCGTCTTCGTCCATGCAAAAAATCATCCTTAACTTTATTGGTCAAGTTTAGGACTGGCGTCCCTTTCTCTACAAGCAAAAGAAGTATATGCTGTCATGGAACGATCGAAATCGATCTCTAAAGCCATATATACACGCGTGGATGCGTGCAAGAATCGCATGCTAAATTAACTACATCGCGGAGTTTGATAAATTCATAATAATAAATAAATATTAGGGGACAAAACACAAATCGCACTAGTTACATACTCGCATCGCAATAAACGAGGATATATTTAACAGATATATATTTAAATACATAGAAAACATCCAAATCTCAGGAACAAATGTTTTTTCTAATCATAAATAAATATTGTATACCTTTAATGGGATTCCAACCCAGGATGTCAAGCTTCGTAGGCAGACTCACTACGAACAAAGCCGACAATAGATCTATTAAACCCACTAACCTCCTCAGTAAACAACATTGTTAGTTAAACTCACATATACTTTTACTTGCACTTTGACAAATTAGCGTATTTAAGAGACGTTTAACTTCTGTAGCAGCGTCATCCACCTAAACGGGAAATCATATGTGTACCTACGTAGAAACTTATAAAAAAATCTGATGATTCATTTTTACATCAATTAAAATTACGCAACTATCGGTAAATGCCTTTGATTGTCCCGAGGTAGTTATATCTTTTATTATGTCCAATGATAGACACGTCACAATCTGGTTTGGGTTTGAGTCACTCATGCTTGAATCTCAATGACCGATCCTACCGAGACAAACAAGAGCAATTAGAAGAAACTAGTAATCATTTAATCTGAGTCGAGAGATGAAAGTGGAAGATAGTGTCAATAGACGGTAGCATAGTGCAGTAAGTTAATAATTATGTTTTCCGAACGAATACAATCATTTATTTGTTCGAATCTTTGAGATTATAATTGGTAAAATAGATACCAGAAACCTATCCTAACGCCTATATACACTAACTAGTTTATGCCCGCGGCTTCGCACGCGCAGAACAATAAATTGTAGCCTTTTTTTCCAAAACCCTAAAATAGCTTGTCTTGTATTTTAACAAAGTTTCGAGTCTCTCACTTAAAATTTTACTCCATTCCCATACAAACCTTCAACCCTCTTTTTACCCCCTTGAGGGCGGAATATAAATAAAAATCTCTTCTTAATGGGTACTTACGTTATAAAAACTACCTATCGTGAAAATAAACAGCTTATTTAGTTCAACGGTTTGGGGTGGGCGTTGATTTAAGTGAGTCAGTCAGGAGTTTGCACCCCTATTTAATCCACTTAGGGGTGGTTTTTTCCAAAACCCTAAAATTTCTTTTCTTGTATTTTAATAAGGAGGCTATACACACAGTTTCAAGTCTGTCACCTAAAATTTTACTCCATCCCAAACAAACTTTCCACTTTAAAAATTTTGGTATTTCACAGATCACAGGTAGTAAGTAGTCGCTAACGTTGCACAACTTACATAAAGATGATGTTGTTTTGACGCTTAAGTTAATACATTCGTTGGTACACCGTATATTTTTTTGCTATTAGAGCTAGTGAAAGAGCATGGCAAAAAACCACCCATTAATCTCAAATTTGTTTACATCCGTCACTCCTCGTAAGACAAGGAGCTATATATAATTTATTGGGTCCAAGACAGACTACTTAGACTTTGATTGAACGGGTGGCAAGACGATAAATTCGCACTTACATAAAAGCAAAAGCTGTTCGAGCGGATAAAAAAGTAATAGCAATTTCATTAAAAGAAGGTTCCCTTTCATTTGATGAAGTATTCATGATTAACATGACAGGTCATAAAACAACCAATGTTACATAGAAACTATAATACATTAGCAATAAACGTAAGCCATAAGTTAATGAAAACTAAACTTACGACTAAATTAGCAGTAAAATAGTGACACTTATGGTTTCGAAACTGCTTGCAGCTTTCCTAAGAAATACTGAATAGAAGATGAGATAATAGTGGGGGAGAATACATAATACATTTTACGTTATTTTCTTTTGAATCCCGTATAACATGATTACAGATCGCGATATATAAATATGGCTTCAGAAAAAAAAAACACGTTTTTTAGAATATACGAGATGCTTACATTTGCCATCCGACGTAGTATCATCGCTTGCATCAACGTCGCTTGCACGGCGGCGTTTCTACAATCTACATGCCATACCGCTGTCGCTAGATGCATCGTGACTGCGATACCATCCGCTTTTTTCATCCGTTTCATTGCCAAGTTTACTTTCGATACATTTTTTTAGTGTTTTAGATGAAAGTAGCATTTCTTGCAAATTTCTTTGGGTTTTGTAAACACTGACGATGACAGTTCGAGTAATTCGTTAGAATATTTTTTATGAATTAATATGATTCCCAAATTTGTGATGAGTAATTGTGTCCAATGTATATACTGAATATGACTACTATTGAATATATCATATTTTTTATTGAATTAATATGTAAGTAGGTATACCTAAATAGTCATCGTCCAATGTAAGTTAACGTTAACACTTCTGCTCCTTATTCCATTGTAGTAAGCTTAAAAATTCATAATTTTTAGATTCAGATTAATTTTATTTCGTGGTAAAATAAACAATATAAATACAATATATGATTTTAGGCTAACAGGGTCATTAACATTAGAATTCAACACGTTAATCCTTGAAAGAAGTGCTTGCAATAGTGCCGACACATAAAAACAGGAACACATAAAAACAGATTTACATGGTAAATATCCCGTTTTTAATAGAAATGCTACCTAATATTAATGCATTTATTCATGTCATAAATAAAACAGTTGACGCCTTAACGTTTTGTCTGATGTCTCTTTTCTTAACCCTCTATAGGTTATATCGTTCGAAGTAGGTCGGACCAATGATCCGGAGGCTCTTTCCTACCAGAGTATTGGGACAAGTTCGGAAGCGCTTAGTGGAACGCAGTTGCATTTCCGGTATGGTCAGTCGGGAAATGAAATGAAATGAAATGAAACTGAGAAGTATTGTCTCGGACAAACAGCAACAATACATATCTTGTGAGTAGTACATGTGCTGTTGACTTTACTACGGTCAAGTTTAATGTCCAAAATGTACTAAAACATTACACAAAGCAAGACGGTATGTACTAACCAATAGTGTTAGCTGGACAGTATGTGTTTTATAACATGCCCGCATACGTCAGCACCCGGAGGGTGTGATCGTCACTTTCCGTTAGACCATCGGGTGCAGTGCAAATAAGAAATGGAATTTAGAAATAAGAAAAAAAAACAATATAATGTTAATTCATTTTATCTAAATTTGAAAGTATAATATTCCGAAACAGGTAGTCATTCGTTGTGACATCATAAAACGTTTGACAAAACATTCAAATTTCGGAATCTAGTGTTGCGAGGGCAAAGAGCATGGCATATCGAGCTACCAGCTAGCTCGAAGCCCAATATGTACCTAATACATACCTAATACTACTAATAGCTTGGAGAGTGCGAATTGTACTTTTGTACTACGTGCGAGTAAGACTTGGAGTCGCCCGATGGGGTTACATTTCTGTACAAAAAGGTTTAAATAAGGCGACTTGTCATGGGAGTGGGTTTTTAGGGCTCTGGTATTGGTGATAGATACACTGTGGCTTTCCGCGAACGGAAAACAAAGTTCGCTCACGCCCTTGTCGCTCGATATATCGATATATCAAGTCCGATAAAGAGGGAGACACACGTACATACTCGTTTGCCGTCGACAGGTTACACAGACTGACGAACATATATTATATAAGATATACATTCAAAAATAATTAGACATTGAGTTACCAAAATGACAATTGTAAATAAATTATATTACTTACCAATAAAACGTTTAAAAGCTGTTCACGGAAGCAGCAACCTTGTTTACCTGCACTTTGAATTCGCAAAAACATAATATTGCCAATTAAAAACCGGAAACCGCAACATTAACATTTCTTTCTAACAAGTAAAAGCACTGCTAAAGTACCTCAAAATGAAACGAATTGACGTCTGTATGTTTAAATCATTGCCTACAATAAAAGTCACATGATGCAAGAAAGTTCGTTTATTTAAGGGAAATTAGAAGATGTCCCTTTTGGGAACCAACTTATAAAGTCGGGTACCTAAGGGAAAAATACAACGAAAGTTTCATGCACATTTAATTTCGCCGGACAATCAGCTAGTTGTAACATCCATAACAATAAACTTCAATTCATTCCTTTCACATCCTTTTTGTTTGATAAAAATCTGCTCGTAAACATAATGTTCATATTATTACGTCTGAATAATTTTGTCACAAAAAATTAATAAATATGTTAAGTGACCGAACAATACACGTAAGGATTGAACCGCCCGAGGCAGCATATCTTTTCGGCGATATCATATCATCATCATCACTGCAAATTCCTGATTGCGCCTAGCTTTCACCTTCGCGGTCATCAATGATTCATTAAATTCTATAATTGACGCGATATGTCGTGAGATCGATCAAAGCGCACTTGACCTTTTTTGATTGAATTAGTGACAAAGCTATAAATAAGGAACCGCTTTCTTTACAGGATTGACGTCGACATAACAAATCATCGCCTAAGCTCTTTCATAATCGTAATGAAAAATGCATGAAATGCAACGAGGCGTCAACTTTATGTAATGCTTCGGTGGTCATACATTTCACTGGCTTCGAAAATAATTGGAAACATAATGAAGACAGGAACATAATTTATATATACTAGACAATGCTAAGTTTTCACGTCTGACAACAACTTAATAAACTATCTGCGTAAGATATATTCTGCAGCCAAACGCATTCAAAGTCCGAGCGGTCATGGAAATAGATGTTATTGAGAAATTTATGCGTATTGAAGCGACTGATAAACATAGCGCATGGTTATAACGTCATGGATGCACTGAGATGCAAGATAGCTAGCAGATAGCCATCGCGTCCACTCATTCCGCACGCGCAGCGCCCGCGAGCGCGGCGCCGGCGCCGGCGCCACCGCGGCCCCGCCGGCCGCGTCTAGAGACCCCCTATTTATTACCTATATCTCCACATCGGCCTATACACCTGTAACCGATTTAATACGGTGCAGAACAAGGGACCATAACATTTATTACGCAACTGCTTACCAATTACTTACGGTGACTATTCGTTCCTAACTGTCGTATGCGCACGAAACTCTTATTTATCGGCGCGCTCTTGAACTTGCTCCGTCGGTAGCTAAACATCATTACGATTGTTCACGCTCCGCCAAATCGGAAATGCGCCGTGATCTCATCGCTACAGTTACCGATCATGACTTGAAATTTCTCCACGACCTTGGGTGTGCACTTGTTGCAAAACTTTCACGTAACCCGTGGAGTGACATTCGTATCAGTATCACGCGTTAGACAGTATCTGCGGATCGAATGTCCGGCAGTCGGCAGCGTGCGCGGGCGACGGAGAAATTGACTACCCTGTCCGATCAATATTAGTCGGACACCGACCGTGACAACCGGACACTTCCCCAGTGAAAACAGAAACTCATTAGAGCTTTTAACGACATGTATACGAGGCGCAGGCGCGATCGATGCGACGGTATCGCCCAGCCGTAATCTGAAAGTGCGACGCGAATCACTGCCTGACGAATATATCAAGACAATTGAGTTCGACTTAACGACATAACCTTTTATGGTGTAACTTGCTGTTACGGTGTAAGAGAGTGAATTTATATTTGAAATGCGTTGGTACTGTGGATCTGACTATGATATTTGCTATGGGGACGCGTTTTAACACCACACTCAACCACCACACACAATTGGCATCAGAATATAACTCAACTAGAGCAGTTATCTTTCTAAAAGAAATTTTAATGTGCGCTCAATAACCCACGGAATTTTATTTATTCATTCGCAATTATTGCGAATGTTATTTTTACCGATTGCTGTAATGATTGGTGACATGATCTGGGTAAAATAAATTAGATACTAAATAAGAAGTTAGTTTGGGATTCAAAAGCCCTTCACGCAAAGGATATCGTCTTAGACGGAGAGCTAGCGACCAAATCGGTCATGTGGCTTCAGCTGTATTGAAACTCCGTTAGTTACTTCCCTGAACAACCTTTTCCTATTATCTTCGTGCTGGCAGGCCACGGGCGGTGGGTGCGGGTGTCGTGGGGTGGGGAAAAAAAGAAAAAAAATATGGGCTCAGTGACTTTAATTTTTTTTTCAAACAGTTGCTCAGTACTCCCTGTGCACCCAAAAAAAAATTAAATCGATCGGGTGGTGAGACGGGGTTGCCAGCGTTAATTAAAAGTACCAAAATAATAATTTTCGTGTGGGATCAGTTGTATTGGCTTTTTTTAAAATTGCCATGCAAAAATATCGGTGGGAAGTTATCGAAAAAATTGTAAAGTTAATTGACGTCCAATATTTGATTGTCAGCTATTCCTTCGTATTCATCGGTATCGCTGTCACTTCCGAAGTCGCTCTCACATTGATGGTCCTCTGAAACATATTAATTAATAAACATATTAATTGTATTTTTGCTGTTTGAGCGGGACGGTGATGCCCGTTTGTTTCTGACTATACATACTGAAACATTCGAAATACATTTCCTCCATTACTTTTGCCGTGATTAAATACTGCAACTATTTTGCATTAGTATCAACATAACTTAGCTCTAGCGAGCATTATCTGAGCGGTAAATATGTAACTCGGCAACATTTACCAGTCCCAGCTGAGCCAGAAAAGATGTGAAATATGTGCCCACCACGGCACACCTTTCTGGAACAACTTTCGCAGAACTACTGAATATACACGCCTACGTGCTATTGAATAACACGGTTAATAACGTGTGTGGATAACTCTAAACAGCCTACCAGTGGCCCATTTCACGAAGCTATACAAGTTGCAATTTACGACAAGCACATAGTGGCAACATCGGTACACAAATGACAACGAGCCGTTTGACCACAGCGTTACCAGAAAAGACTTGTAAAATTGTAACTGGGTAATAAGCACAGACTAGTAAGGGTTCAGACCGCCAACTCACGAACCAAAAATATAGACCGTAAGCAACCATCTTTAATCTCTACCCGCTGGTAGATTTCGACGTTTTTTTTAAATTATTGAATGGCATTGTGGCAATGGAACTTACTGTGAACATCCAACGATAAATATATATAGCTCATTTAAATTTAACTTTGTGTAGAAGCTCATGGCATATCCAATTGAACACCAACGTCCAATGCAAAATGAAACTGGTGTTCAATTGAAATAACGTGAACTATGTTGAGCCGTATCTTAGTTAAATGAAATTAAACAAACATTTTACTTATCAGCAGATTTATATTTTAATTTATCTCATCTCATATCTGGGAAAACGATATGTCTTCGTCCTTACACAAAGTTCTACGTTTTACAACCACAACACTCGTGCATTTTGCAAAATGAGAACTTGCATGCCATGCCACATACGACGCACTTCACTATCTTCCATTTGTTGTCCAAACAATGGTTATTACGCGTTTCCAGATGAATTTTCGATTAGCTGCACACTGTTTCATTTGTTTAATGCATAGTAAACTATCAATACTACAATTTAAATAACAACATTTGCAAAAATGAAAAAAAATGTTCAGGGATTAAATTTTTATTTGTCACTTTATTTTGACGTTTGACGTCCAATGGCAGTGAAGGCAGTAGCCAATCAGAGCTCGGTAAGTCGTCAAAATCTTTTTGACACAATATGGTGGCTATCATACACGTTTCGTTCTACGTAGATAAACAGCCGTGGTAATAAGTTATCTGACATCTTCTTGTCATTACTTGAAATTTGTCTTACAAACCGATCCCATGTCAGCCCTTGTTTGACTTTCGGAAACCATGCCCATCTTTTAGTTGCTAGGAAACGGCCATCTTTGAAATTTTATTTAATCGTATGGCATTTATTTACGAACCGTGAGATCTTCAAGAAAACAAGTACGGTTGCCAGTTTTTGTTGCACTTTTAGTACCACCCAGGGTAACGGTGGGCACTCCCTACGGACGTGGTGCAACTTCGACCCCCCTTTGTCAAGTGAGTGGGCAACTTGACTGTTAGAAGTTCTCAAGCCTCCCGAAAGCCTCTAACTTGGCTTAACGACTGCTGTCGTAGACAGCAGCCGGGATCAACGACTTAACGTGCCTTCCAAAGCACGAGAGCGCTCAGTTAGTAACCACTCAAAGTGGTCACCCATCCAAGAACTGACCTGCGCCCACATTTCTTAACCTCGCGCATACCGCACGCGGTAGGCGGGTGCCGCTGGGCCACGAGCGCTCTTTGAAATCTTTAAAATAACCTAATTTATTACCGTCATTTTACAAAATGTTGAACCACAGCTGTTGAGTAGTTATCTATTATTATTAATATTTATAAGTACTTAAGATGAATTTGTTTGCATGTAACTAGTAGGGTACTATAAAAATGCCATGAAAATGAGTGCCATCTCGCCAATAAACGTGATATTTGGCGATTTGTTTGTAAACAAACAACAACCGTACACTAAAAAAAGAATCGTAATTAAAACGGCTGTGACAAACAATCATACGACCTATGCCTGATGGCAAGGAGACACCATAGCGTTACCTACCGCTAGGATATTATGAGTAATTTTCTCTTAACGTTGTTTTTTCTGCAAAATATTTTAATAATTAAAGATTTTAAATGCTATTAAGTATTTATTTATGTAAGAAATATGATTAATTAAAATGATTAACTATTAAATGCTGATAATTGTAATTACTATACAATGTAATTTAATTAAATCCTAAATTATTTGCATGCTTGTATGTAAGCGGAATTCACTTCACAATGAAGTATTACCATTCTGGATTATTTATACTTTACCCTTTTTAGGTTTCTGCACGGCTAGCACACGACGGCGCGCGAGCTATATCGCGCGCGAGATAGACTACCTGTCTCTTTCCGTATGTACCCATTAGATAGAGACGGATAGTCTATCTCGCGCGCGATATAGCTCGCGCGCTGTCTTGTACTAGCCGTGCTGCACTAAACAAGGAACTCTATAGTTTCGCCATGTAACGTCCGTCCGTCCGCGGCTTAGCTCAGTAACCGTTATATATACCAGAAATCTGTAATTTCGCATGGTTATACATATCACTGATGCCGACAAAAGTTAAAAAAAAAACTTGATTAAAAATATTCTAGGTTACCTCCCCTACACGTATACAGAGGATGCAATTTTTTTATCTTGCAAACCCCATCGTGTGGAGTATCGTATAGCTCGTTTAAAAGTACCTAATGTTGGTTTTCTTTAATCATATTTTGATTCAGGAATCCGCTTGCATGATATTAAACTTTTATATATTATTTTTTGTTGGAGTCAAACGTATTCTGATTAAATTTTCCTTTCCTTCAAATAGTAAATTAAAAAGTAATTATGAATCGGCAAAGTGTGAAGAACACAATTAAAAAAAATAGAAGTTTGAGTCAGGTCTTCCAACATCATAAGGACTTCTACAGTTCCTGACTATTCTAACGGCCTATGAATGCCTAGAATAACTTTCCATTTTCCAAAAAAATGATTTCACTCTAAAGTGGTGATTTACTTCGCCTTCGTTTGGCACACGATCTGCCAGACAACCTGTATTGATTCATTTTCCCTATATTCTTCGCTTCTTATAATAAAATACAACGCAAATTCTGATCCTACACCACTATTGTGTTTTTATTATAGCTTGAGTACTGTCCGCTGTTATTTAGCTGTTATCCCAGTCCAATGTATAACCTTAAAATGTCAAATGTGACATAATTTTTACTGGGGTGACATATTTCTCCGTAAGCACAAGCAACTTACATATATTAAAAGCACTATATACGTCCATAGGCGCATAAAATTAGCAAAATCTGGACATAATTCGATAACTGTAATTTTCTTTTTCTATGATTTAAAGTATTGTTAGTTATACTTAAAATTAAAAGAATTTGATTTTAAGTAGTTTAATTTGACGTAGTTATGTGCATAGAGAAGCCATTTAATATTTAATAATTTATCACCATATTTGCAGATCCCTGAAGTCACAAATATGGGTAATTATTGGAAAACCAAATACATAACTACGTCAAAAGTGTTTAATTAATGCCGTCGACATTTTATTAGTACTATAAGAAACGTATTAAACTAAAAATATCCACGATAATTGATTTTTATGCTCCTACCAGTAACGATAGCAACTTTAGAAGGAAAATAGTTGCAACAGGAAATCATGTTTGTATTCGGTGATAAATTCAAGTAGGTTCCTATCATTAATAGAAAAATGTGACTCGCACTTGGCGCCAACAAAACAATTGCTTCCCAACCAATACAAATAAAACAAGTATTTATTTTACTACCGAGTTTTATTATCTTACTGTAAATCTTATATCTAAAGCCTAACATAAAGTATTAACATCAATATTTACAATTTGTAGAATCAGTCGTAACAGTAATGCGAGGTCTATAATAATTAACTATATTATTTGGATTATTTACAGGGAATACTGAGTTTATTTACACGTATACATAATTTACGTCCTTCTCAACGAAAAGGGCCTTATGGCTACTGACGTAATTAGATTTTTTAAATAATTTATATATTACTTATTGACATCTACAAAGAGTAATCTTTTTCGTGAGAATGACATTTTTCAGCCTTATTTACACATGTACAAGACTCGTACGCGAGTTTCACTACATTGCGAGGTTTGACAGATCGATTGAACTCATTATACCACGGTAACCCGCAATGTAATAAAACTCGCATGCGAGTCTCGAAGGCCTTAACGTAATCTAACAGGGCGATATCTGTGATGTTTACCTTCCCCGAAAAGCTACTGTTGAATATCAAATGATATTTCGTACATGAGTTTTTTTCAACTTCACGTAAGCACAGTCGAGTTCTAAAATATGTGCA
Source organism: Notocelia uddmanniana (assembly GCA_905163555.1). Classification (NCBI taxonomy): domain Eukaryota; kingdom Metazoa; phylum Arthropoda; class Insecta; order Lepidoptera; family Tortricidae; genus Notocelia; species Notocelia uddmanniana. The sequence continues at coordinate 10,938,299 of LR991059.1, read as the reverse complement.
CGGTCAAAGTGATCAAAAATATGTGAGGACCAAATGGACCTTAGTCAACACTTTTCTCTGATGCCGGCCGGACGACCCGCTAGCGTCCGCTAGGTAGGTCGCTAGGTCGCTACATCGGTTTCTGGGCTATTTTCAAGATTCTGATTCATCACAGAATAGTATTGTCTGGCAGTGAAAGTGTTAAGGTTTTTAATTCGACTTACATTATTTTTTGACCTTTTGGGAATATACCTTTACATATTTTTATGAACTCGACTGTACAAGCCGGGGTTCGAACCCACAACCAGATTAGAGGGCACATTACTACTGATAGTGACAGTGGGTATAGGTACCTACATTCATCTGCAAGTATATAAACTTGCAGTCAGTATTGTATGTATGAATTTGCGCTAAACACTCATCAAAGTGAATGCAGCCCCGTCGTCATGTATCTGTGTATAACACATATATAGTAATTATTGATTAGCCCGGTTTAATGCATCTACATACAAAACAAAACGGAATCCTACACTCTATAATTACTACATAATACAAAAGCCAGTTTTGTTTGCTCGCTGATTATATAAACATTTTCACAAATAGCTACGCTGAATGTATCGAGCGCTCGTGACCTTAGATATAAGTTTATATGTTCTTGTAGTGCAATTACACCTATTGTAGGGTACCGTAATCGGGCCCCGAGAGTCACGCTTGACTTGCACACGACCCTACACCCTTACAAAGCCTGTCTCGATACTTAGACTTATGATTGCAACTTGTATATTTTATGAACAATTGCTGCAAAGTTGTTGGCACAAGGTTAACGTCCCAAAGTTTGACATCCTAATACTCAATAAATTAATACGTTTATGGGTACCAGACGATGATATATTTATAAATACTTAAATACATAGAAAACATCCATGTCTCAGAATCAAATATTCATTACTATAATATGAAATACTGATTAAAATTGACAAGTATTGGGACAGTTTCGAACGCTGGGACGTTTGTTTACCTTGCGTCATCGATTATTTTAAATAAGAACTTGATTTGAAACGGTTAAGAAATGGCAGAAGACTGAAGAACGTACCATAAATCTAAATGAATTCATCGTGTTCAATATTCAATCACCATCTTGAGGATACAAAGCTCATTAGAAGATGAACTCAAAACGGCAAAAACATGTAGTTCTAGCTTAGATTGACAAGTTTTTAAACGAATCATTAAGACGCATTTCAAGTCATTAAAATGACGCTACTTACTAAAGTGACCAGCATTCTTACAACTCTAGCAACAGTTGCAACTCATTCTTTTCTCTTGAAATTCTGATGCTACCCGAGGTTCCTTTATACTTTTATTTAGATTTTCCAAACCATCTCCAAACCATCTGAGCAGCACTAAATCCCTGAGAAAAATCAGTAATGATACGTCAAACCTTGTAAGGATTTTTAACAAGTAGGTATACTAGATGTCCAAAAACACTGACTTCGATGAATGAAAAACACGGCTATTTGTGAAAACGGCAGACTAAACCAAGAATTAAAATTATAGTAATTCCACAGAACAATTCTTGCGAGAGCATAATGATTGAGTTTAACGTTGACGTACTTGTCTTACACGTTTAATGAAGGGTGTAAGCCTACCAACTTTTCAGCAGTAGTCGAAGTATTCAAAAATATACCCTTTGGTAATGAGATAAGATCTTCGATGAGTGCAGATAAGTCGGTGCAGCAGCGAACCTGCTCAACCAACATCGATCAAAGGTCGAAAGCACGCGATTTTTTAAATACAAGATTCTGTTACGTCGTTTTTCTTAAGGCTGGGGAACATTGACTTCGTTTTTGCATTCTCATTAATCTAGCGATAGTTCAACGACAGCACTCACTAATTCACAATTAAGTAAATAAAACTTCGGATTAAGTGGCATATTATTAAGTACTATTCTTAATTTATTTACTTTACAAACGAAACAGTCTCCATGGCTTAATTAATAAATATATATGTAACATTCCTCAATCTTAGATTAAATGCTCAACGATGGCCTTTTCTTCCGCACACTTTTGCTGTTTTTGCCAAATATTGTTCCGATTACCTGTTAAAAGAAAAAAACTAATAACTACAAATCCTTATTCAATAAGTTTCAGTTAGGTTAGGTTGCAACTGATGGATACACAAATTGAAACACAATTTCGAAGACGAATGCCCTTTTTCCGTATTATGTTCATATTCTTTTGTTATGGTCGGTCACGTGAACACTTGTGTGAAAAAGGGTCAAAATACTAATTAGTTAACAAAGGTCAGTTAAGTTATATGAATAATGGGGTAAAGAAATACCTTAGACACGGAATAGGCGGCGAGCTTGCGGCGCGGCGAGGGCAGCAGCAGCGCGAGCGCTCGCGCCTCGCGCAGCAGCGCGTGGAACGCGAGCGCGGCGCCCGCGCATGACTCCGCCGCCGACACCTCGTAGAACTGGCACCCGAACCGCAGCGACAGCTCCTGACCCTCCTCTGCGTGGACCTCCCTAGCGAACACAATACTCATGTAAAAACTTGTCAGTCTCATCGTCATATCATTCGTTCAGCAAATAATGTTCCTACTTTTTCCATGAGGATACAAGATGCGACCTGTAGAGGAGAACAGCCGAAAATCCGCCGGCCATACGAAAATATTTTGCCGAAGCTGAAACGGAGATCTTCGTTTCATAATTCATAATTGTTTATTTGCTTAAAGAAGGGTTGAGTACAAGAGTTGTTACATTTAAATATTTTAACATGTCCCATCTTTTCTAACTGTTCATGCACAGCATGCAAATCACATAAGTATTGTCTACAATTACCTAACTTACAGTTACAACTAATAAGAGGTCAAAGATGCATAGGAATTCGTTTACAAAATAAAATCTACATGAAAAATAACCATTTGAAGAGCGCTGTTATAAATGTCTCTTATATGCTTTTTCACTCGGTCACTAGTGATCTGCTGCGCCATCCCAAAAACCCAACTTGACATTCTTCATCTCTGATTTGTCTATTTACTTGGCATGTTCAGTCGAGGTTACATGGTAGTTATTCCCGCACATTTGTCTCCTCCATGCAGTCATTAGCACAAAATATCAAAGGGACCACGAGGTCTTTCAGGATGTTGGGATAATGCTAAGAATGTTACCTAGCGTGTTCGAGGTCTCTTTTATTTCCCAAGAGGGTGACGGCAGCGCAGCCCGGCAGCCGGGTCCGCTCCAGTAGGGACAGCAGTTCCGCAGCCGCCACGAAGGACCGCCGCTCGCACACTGAGTACACCACGGCGAACGCGTCGCCCCACCGCACGTGTTCTGCCAGGCAACCACGGATCTGAGAAACAATGGTTCCAATAAGTATGGACAGCGTATTACTCGGCCAGAAGAAAAACAAAAGCTTTATTATGAAAGGAGGAGGGAGCGATTCATCGTGATGTTGGGTTGGAAGGTCAGATTACATTCTCCTCCGCAAAAACCGGGAGGTTAGGTACCTAAGGAAGCTCCAATTGAGGTGAAAGATGTCAACACGGAAGATATCTGAGTCTATAAGGTCAATATGAATATCAGTATTGTAAAACATTCGACGACGGGTCAACATTTTGACAGAATCGATGTGATATGTTAGAAGATGAAGCTTTGAATTGTAAAGAACCATAAATTTGATTGTTTCACAGATGTATGAATGCTCTGAGGTTTGCCTAGATGAAGTTCTACACATACATGTACGGCTATCACAACATTCAAACCACTCAGAGTGTTTAACTAAATAAGATACATTTCTCAAGACAGATTAATTTCAACGCTGGCGCCTATTACAACGGTGTCATGACATGTCGCCACTTAATTAAAAGTAGCGGTGCTGATAAAGGTTTTGGGCACAAATTCCGGAAATTCAATTCCATTAACAAAAGCCAAGATTAAGCGTAATCTATTAAAGAAATGTATCGGCGCTCATTATAATGCAGCCAAGACACAAGTGTCTCTGCGGGGAGCATTGGGGCCACCAGTTTATAATCTATTACGTAATATAAAACATTGAAAGACTTTTTTTACAGTTCAGTTATTGAAATTTGGACTTGCTTGTAACAAGTAGATATTGTAAACAAGAGTATTTTCGACCAAACATTGATGTTGTTAATTTGTTTTGAGTTGATGTTTCGGTGCAGCAGTACTTGCCGTAAACCGAGGCGTACGAGTATGGAAGTGCGCCGAAATGTCGGGAACCAAAACAAAAGGTAATCGAGGTTGCTGAACCCACTCAAACTTAGCATACTAATCAACATCTCTTGTGTTTTCACGACTTCCTTAAAGATGATGATGATGGATTAAGGAATGTATTTACGTAAAATTGTAACTGAGAATTAGGATAACTAAGCCCAAAAGAAAAGTAGCGTCCATTAGTTACAATAAAACAACATCATTTATGTGTGACCTTTATAACGTCGATATCTGTCCACCCAAAAAAATCAAAAGCTAACATGAAGCTCGCTAAAGCAATATTTATGTGTAATCTGCATGCATAAATGCAATTATTACTTGTAAAAAAACACAATGGTTACGGTCTTAGCTGTGTCCTAAATTATTGTAGGAAGTTTACATCTGCATAGGTTCTACGCTTCACACTCCGATAGTGCAGTTGAATATGTTTCATCCTATCTAATATTATTTTCATTTTCAAATTTGGGATAATCATCATAGCTTAAGAAAGGGCAACAATTCGTTTCGGATAGCCACAGTATTTTGCTGGAGGCGACCGCCGCAATCGCATCTGATAATCGATACAAGGTCCATAAACTTTGTCTAATTAAATTGTACGAGCATCAGACCCGCTACCTAACAGATAAACATCTCCATTGTCTCCCGCTAAATGAATCTTGGCCTTTCCGGCTTCATTTACAATACTGTTGCCACTTAAATCTTTATTGTATACCACCTACAGATTAACAGTGAAGGTAATAAAAGAGAATAGCGAAATAATTAACTTTATCAATTTACTTACCGCACAGTTAGAAGTGTCCATAATCTCGACTTCAGATACCGCGCCGTCGAACGCGACTCGATGTTGATAAAGAAAATCTGTAACCAAACAAAACATTGTTGGGTATTCCCAGTCTGTCAATACCCTGAAACAATTCAAAGACACATCGTCCAATGCATCTTTCACCTATCCCCCCCCCTACTTCTCCCTATTATGCACAGGATCACTCCTTCTTTATGCAATTGGAAATCGAGAATTTATCAGTCGCCCGTTACCCTTCGCGAGATTGGATTCGGATAGTTAATAGTAAGTATTAAAAAAACAGTGGTTTAAGGCTATAATAACCTTAGAAAATTGGCATCCGTGAGAGATGTTAGCTAATGCCATCAGCTGTGTGCCGACGGTTTTTTTTTTTGTAAAACCTAACCTATGATACCTAATATATGAAGATACTAGATAAGAAAGTTACAAAATAATAGCGTTCATAGGACTCTAAGGAGACTAAAAGCGAATATATCATACCGATATTGTCATAATTGTCAGCACACTATTTTGCTTTATCGTTACAATTGATTACAATAAACTAAGATTGTTAATTTGGCCTGTCACTGACCATACCTACTCATACCCCAATGATCGCAGTAATTGCTACCTTATTCATCTTAATATAGTCAGAGGAATGCCAGTTAACGAGAGAGATAAATACTAAATTATGTTATTTTAAAAGGAGTTACTAGCAAATATTTAAATCAATTTCCTTAATATTTTAATGTACTACAAAGCGCCAGTGACGCAAAACACGCCACTTGCCATTCGCTTAAGGTCGGAAGGAAGGAGACATTTCAATTTAAAGTAAACGCACTCGTCACCGCTCAAATTGACGTCAATTGCTTAATAAAATATTTAATTCGTGATCTCGCACAAAATATTATTGACATCATAAACAAAATGGCCTTTGATGAACATGACAATTATCTGTGATGATGTCGGTTATTTGGATGTAAATATTCACTCACCTCCTGTAGAGCTGTATTCACCTATGTACCGCTTTGTTAGATAACGCACGACGACCGCTGCAACAAACAAATAACTTATGTTATTATACCGTTCAATTATGATGTAATTGATACATCACAGCCTTTACACCTTTTATAGGCACGACGTTGCCAGAATGATGACCCAGGTAATAAAGCTAACAATGACCTAAGGTCATTCCTCCTAACTTTCTACCAGAAGCGCAACATGCTTTGATTAGTCTTTTCATGCCACTCCCGGTATTTTGATGCAAGGGTCGTACACAATACAAACAGTTATCGACAACAATGACTGTGCAAGTTCGGAGAAAGCCCTCGCCGACAGCTACCTACAAAACGACGAGGGAATCCTGCCATCTCGAAAGGAGCTGAAGAACCTATTCAAAAAGTTCATTACACGAGCCACGACTCGACCGACGGGCTGGAATAATGAAGATAGGTACTTGACCCTTTGATGGATAATAATAATTATACGAGTTTCTACTCCATGACTAATGGAAATTTATGTTCTGATGCACTTTCTTGTTTGAATTACTATGCTCAGATCTGATGACTGATGAAAGACTGGTGTCTGCATTAAATCTCATGCTGCATAATTTCTTATTTATCTTCCCGCGCTACCAAATGCTGTTTATTATTCCACGCGTTGTTTTATCATCAAAGGCGGTGTTAGCCCGGGGGCATTATCGCTGCTTCCATTTTAGTCTGACTCTAGGCCCAAAACGATTACCCAACGTCTATGCAGCCTTATGCAACTGCACGTCGCATGACAATGGACTTGGTGGAATGCATTCACGACACATTCTGGGGCACCCGATTAAGGTAACTTGACCAAACGTTCTTAAAGAGCACATCTCGCCCGCAACTTTTGCATTGGAATTTCTTACAAATTCCCCGTATTAATAGCTTTATACAACTTTTATTTAGCTTTAACAATGCTAATATGGTGTAAACAAAGATCAGTGCAGCGCTCTATGTGCATATTGCCAGCATTATGGTGAGTTACCATTTGTGATGCGTCGTCATTACGGTCTACTAATTTTTTGTTTTATTTCCCATCTCTAATTTTTTTTGTAGTGTTTGTTTAGTGGAAGAATTAAATCACATTTTTATTATCCAGAAAGGTTATCCGTTTCATTGTTTAAAAATAAAAAGATTGGGAATAAATAATATGCATCGCGCATTATGAAATTTTGTATTTATTATTAATATTTGACTCATTTAACATTTTGTATTTTTTTAATTCAGGTATGCTATTTTAACTTTTATGAATATAGCTCTAATTTATTGTAATTATTGCTATTAGTATGTTTTTGTGTAAAGACAAACGTCTTCATCAATATGAAGAAACCACTAATCACTAACAAGGTATTTAAAAATCAGAAAAACGACCTACTTGTAATAAAGTACAAATTCACAATCATGTTTACGTTAAACATATTGTAATATTTGATTGACATCGCCTTCGATAAACCCACTGAGTTACCGCATCAATAAAAACGAATGGCTTTTAACAGCATACATGAAGAATGAAGTTCTTAATGAGGCATTATGATTCTTAAAGACGTAACGTTACCGAACGGCGGTAACCAAAATTTATGAAAGACATGCTAAATTCCACACTCTCATTTTCCTTTCGTTTTTTTCGCCCGCGCATTAAGTACATACACTTTCTCTGGGAACCGATTACGCATTCGGTGATAAAACTGACTTTAATTTGATCGAACTTTGAAGTCCATTATGAATTAAAAAACAAACAATGTATCGATTCAATTCATTATGTTGATATAAAAATCATTTAATGAAATGCGTTGAAGGGTATAAGACAAATTGCGATGATCAAGCTACATGGCACCACGTGGGTTGATAGATGGTGCTTTATCTTAGGAACAATGGATGTATCGGCAGGAATCTATAGGGTAATTAATAGATTACGAGTCCCATCGATCAAGAGTCGAATGATGCACGGGTCGGCGAACAAGTAATACGCATCTAGGATATACCAGATAGCCTGCATGGCTACGTTTATCTCCCATTTCCTCTACAATATTAGTACCAATATAGTGAATATTTTAAACTGATTTTACTTCTCTGTAGATATCTGTGAATTCTGTAAATATAGAACGTTAATTATCTATCGAGCTATGTAGGTACAGCCAGCCTCAAAAGTTGCTACGCATATGAAGGGGCCAAAAGCTCTTATTCCCTTGTAATTAAAGGCTTTTGAACTTTTCAAATGCATAGCTACTTTTGATACTGACTGTACCTACTAAGTTAGGCACCTAGTCCTGAAATGTGATACATTAGCTTTATTTCCTACCTATTTAGCTTCTATAATACCAGAATCGCATGCAAGTATCATAACAATGCGGGTTAGGTACCGAAGTATAATGAGTTCAATCCATCTAAAAAAACCGCAATGTAGTGAAGTGATCCGACATGTGCAAATGAGGCTTTATTGAAATTATCAATTATTTAATTTTGTCATGTGAACCATGAAGAGGACAACAGTCGTGGCCCGACTTATGAGAGCTTTTTTCCTAAGATAACTTTGGAAACTAAACGCATGGCACTCCGGGCATGTCCAGTCACGGTTGAGACCATAAAACAGACTAAGAGACTACTTCTATACTTACGTCCCACCACATCAGCCGAAGGACGTCCACTGCTGAACATATTAGGCCTCCCCCAATTTCATGGGGGGTAAATGCCATAATCGCCACGCTTGGCATGCGGATTGGCGATCGCAGTATCTCCACCGCACTCCAGGGATGCTGCTGCCCATCCCCCGGTGGTCTTGGTCGCAGTTTTAGGACATACCCGGGTCCACTTACGTGCTATGAGTACGTAAAAACTTATATTAAATTACAGAAACATTTTTCTCGTTTTAAGAGCACAGACGTTTGACATTAAATCGATGCGGGCCGTTGGGTGATGTGGTTAATGCCGAGTATTAAGGCGCATAAAAAAGCAAGTCTACGTGAAATTGTGGCTACGTGAGGGCATTACCTGCCTATGCTCTCTGCATGAGAGCAACATTGTAATATATGTATATACGTTTAGTTTTGAATATAATCTCTTATTCACAATGTGATATATCTACTCATGTACAAGCGATTTATAAAAAGAGACGATTAGGCAAGTATCGAATTTAGAGTCAAAATATGGGCTGGGTATTTATGTCTGCTCAGCTTTTCAACCACTGCGATTTCGGTGTTCGCATTATTGAAAACGTATCTACAGAGTAGGAGACGATTTCAGGCTGCAGTATAGTGGCGGAGAGTGCTGTCATAATTTTCAAAATGGACCACAGAAACTTAAGGGGATTGTCCATAACACGAGCGCCGAAGTCACGGCGCATACTCAGCCCATGGTGCCTTCGTTACATATCGATTAATCAATAAACTTCCAAATTGACAGTCAGTTTCTATATCAAAATTAATTTGGTTACAAGTGAAACCTGCGGTATTCACTAGTCCACCGAGTCGTTGATGTCGGCGGTGCATCAATGCAAAGTGATCCATCACAGCGTGAGAAGGCCGATGCGCCCTCGCTGCGCTCGCCATTACGGAGCGCACTTTTTAATACTTATATTTTTTATTTGCTTTTGTCTGAATTACACGAATGCTGGCCAAGCTACACGCACAATCTCCTTAACACAATCCGTGACTTAATTGACATTGCGACAGATTCGCGACACCAACAGTTTTAACTCTGCCTGTGCCTTTCAAATTTCACCCCACGACCACACTCAATCAATTTCCAGGGAACGGTATGGCAGATCATTTATAAAATGCTTTATTGACCCGAGTTAATTGTTTTAACCTAACCGCTCGATTTAAAAACTGTATACGCGATGCATATCATCTCGCGAGTGACCCAGTTATTCGGACACCAGATAAGGGATAAACTGCATTAAGCACCAATGAAATCATAAACGACTAACGGACATTATGACCTGTAAATAACGTACCCAAGGCGGTTCCAGTAATGAGCTCCGAGAATAATTTAAATCGTAGCCGCTTTATGTTACGGGACGACTCGCTAAACGATGTTAGTCGGTCGCGGGTAGGGACCCGCCACTCCCTCGTAGACAGGATCTACTTTAAAAACAATTTCACATGTCGGGGCAGCGCTTTTCTGTAATGAATTGCAAACGCGTGCGTCCGCGCCGGTCCGTCAGCCGTCACCGGCGCGCCGGCCGGCAATTAGGGCTGTGCAATTACACTCGACTTGCTGGTGGGTCAGCGCGATTTCCCGACACCGTCGCCTGGCGCCGGCCGTTGTGTTGTGTAACGCTAAAACGTCCGATTAACGCTTAACCGAGGTCGTTGATCTACACTTACATTATGTGCAAATCATAATGCAAGCTATTTAAACAAGAGCGTTAAACGCCTGTACTCTAATTAACACAGTTTTTCTTAATTAAGTGTTAATGTTTCAGGCTCGCTATGTGGGTTACGTTGCGACAGCTGACGTCGTATTCTATGCCCAGAAGCCTGGTGACAGACGGACAGCCAGACGGACGGACAGCGGAGTCTTAATAATAGGGTCCCGTTTTACCCTTTGGCTAGGGAGCCCTAAAAATTGTCGTTTCAAGGGTAGAGCTACGACTATCGACAATGTCGTGAGAAATCCCTGAGGGCAGTCGACTTATCTTAGCAAGTAATTCCAAACAAATTTTTACAACACAAAAACAGTAGCACTAGTTTCACAACTAATACCTACGGTATTTATAGTTCGATTGTTCCTTACTACTCGCTATAGACTAGATATTCTTAATGCGACTCTATCAGTCACAGCTTAAAAATGTGTAATGTATCACAGTGTTTGCATTCTGATAAGATGCATAAATTATATAGAAAACAATGGCCGAGACAATACAAGGTGAGCTTATCATAATACCGTTTACATTGAAACATTCCGTCTGAAGGAATTCGGTAAACAATACATTTGTTGACGAATGTAATTATTTTTACGATCTTCGTTGAAAGGTAATGTGGGTAGGGTTGAAATATATTAAATGTTATTAAATGGACAATCATACAATCATTTCATAAAATAGGATGACTAATAAGTGTTTTGTGTTGACATTCTCCGTTTTTAGTAAATATACTCGTAATAAGGAATCTTCCTAAGCTTTTATAAGTAGGTATTTGTCTTTCAAACATATTACTAAGCTGAATGTATTATTTATAATACATGCATACATAAACTCACGCCTATATTCCCAAAATAATAGGTAGAGCACACAAAAATTAATTTCAGTGCCACTTTTAGCAATGTCACTTGCAGTAGTGTCGTCCTTTAGCATTGGGTAGTAATTAGTTACGATTAAATTTCTAAGCATCTTTTTTATTCCATAGTAGACTTTGCCCGCAACTTCGTCCACATGTAATTCGTTTATATCGTACCTGCATACAAACTTTGGCCTCCCATTTTTACTCCATCAGAGGATGATTCAAACTACTTCTGAAAAGGCAACAGACGGACAGACATACTGAATCACTCTTTCTATTATTAGTAGGTACGGATTGTCCAATTACACTACTAGCCCAAGCCAAGGTAACAACTTTGCCAATTAAATTGGACAGAAGACATTTGTGCAAATTATTAACATTGTTTGTTACATACATACTGAAATCACGCGAACTGTGATGAGCGAACGAAAGTTCAAGGACTTCAAGGTTGGTGTCGAAGACTTTGTTTTGCAACTTTTATCAAGAAAAGTTATTGTTAAAATACTTTGTTTACCTATAAGTTCTAGTAGTCAGAGAGATGTATCATGAATTTACGAAATTTTAATAAGTCCAGTTCCACGGTGTTAACTTCAATATCATTCATTTTTAAATAACATGAGATGGAAATAAAATTTAATATTTCGCTATTTTAAAAAAGCAACAACGATTCTTTTAATACACTATTTTAAAAAAGCGGCCAAGTGCGTGGCCAATGTATGGTTCCGTATCTGTCCACCCGTGACATTACAAACGTCGAAAACTTATGTTCACCCTAATGGTTCCAAAAAAATGGCGTGGATCCTTTTAAAGCGTTAATTGGTATTGCGTTCTGACTTTAGAATTATGTATGTTTTGGGGAGCTTCGTCAAAATTTGTCAATTAACAATACAACACAAAAAAAAATGAAAAAAAAATTTGACCTACATATTTTAAGTCATAATGCGATACTAATTAACGCCTTCAACTTATCCACGCCATTTCTGTTAAAAACGTATATTTGATATAAGTAACATAATAACATAATATCTAATTAAGTAATTATGTAAGTAATCAATGGAATCTTTGTGAAGGTTGCTTTTCCGAGTACATTTCTTAAGTTCGTCTATTACTCGTTAACTAATAATATCTACTTAACAGTGATTATTTTCCTTTTACATTTTAAGTATACATATACTACCATGATTTTTTCACATACCATACCCAGTAGCAACCAGTTAGCTGGTAGAGGGAGGGGGAAAATTGAGTCCAACATAAAATTGCACTTATAATATCACGCAAACGAATAGCTAAATCATAAAATAGTTAACAAAACCTCATATTTTTTTAACGAGCTATCTAACGAAATCCAACACGATGGGAAAAAAATTGTATCTCTACGTTACGTGTAGGCGAGGTATAACCTCCTATTTTTTTTCAAAATTTTACTATACCGTTTTGGCAGCGTGATTGATACGTATATCTGTACTGAATTATAGCGTTCTAGTCGTAATGGTTACTGAGCTAAGCCGCGGAGAAACGAACGGACAGACGGACCGACAGACAGACGGACGGACGGACATTTCGAAACTATAAGGGTTCCTTGTTTACAACGGAACCCTAAAAAGGAAGAAGATTAATAAATGTCTTCGTGTAGGTACCAATTGTCTTCTCTAACAACCCCTAAACCATTATAGAAGTGAAAAGAGATGAGCCTGACAGTGACAGGTGTTTTTTTAAGAAATATTACTTAAAAAAACACCAACACCGTACATATTGCCAAGTAGGTAAAGTAATCAACTGAAAAAAAACAAGTTGTAAAATTAATTATGCAGACATCAATCTTTCGTCTGTTTCATTAAATGAACATCATTATTACCCACATGAAACTCTTCCTTTACTTGTTTTTTAATACTCTCATAATAAGTTCTGTGGTGCCCAAAATTGCAAGGTTTTCTGATGGATATAAGAGGTTTCACATTTTATTACCTTATTTCATTTATTGTACCTACAATCATAACAAAATATAATTGTCATTTAATACGAACAGTCATAATTTTGTAATATGTACTTATATATTACAAAATTATGACTATTATATTATATGATATAATAGGGAGAGACCTAGTCCCATACTAAGCTAGCCTTGTACTATGGGTACTAGACTACGATAGACATACTTACATAGATTTAAAATCGTTTTTTTTTTAAATAAATATATAACCTAAATACATAGAAAACATCCAAGACTAAGGAACAAGTATTTGTGCTCTTCACGCAAATAAATGCCCTTACCGGGATTCGAACCCGGGACCACCGGCTTCGTAGGCAGGGTCACTACCAACTAGGACAAAGTGGTCGTCTCTAGGGTCATGAAATCATTTTTGGCCATATATTATAATTGGGAAAAATATTCCGGTCTAATTCTTAATAAGCTCGTTTTTTTATCCGTTATGTAAGGATAAGAAATAAAATTAAAGAACATTGGGGGTTCACTTTAAGGATCAAACCGGAATAACTTTTAAATGTGTGATAAATAATCGTGTCTATGCAGAATCTCAAAACTGTCACTATTATATTGAAATGCTTGCAAAGTATACATTTATAAAGCGCTTACTTAATACAAAAGAAAATACTAACCCGATTTCCCGCATCGCGGGCTCCCCAGGACTACCACCCTAATGCGATTTACGGTCATCTTCATTTGTGCTGTTTTTCACGACAGTCTCATCAGAGTCATGCGTACTCGAACATCTCAACAAACTTAAACCACATCGTCCAACACTAGCAAAGTCACGGTACGCAGCGTTAAAGAATCGCACGTATCGTAAAATATATCGTCCGCGGTTGCTGCGAGCTCGACTATGATATCGGGGCCGACCGGCTGCCGCGACGATTCACACGCGACTGGGGTCTTGAGTCTTGAGACTCGGGGCATAGCCGGCGCCCATACAGCCTCCGCTGCGTAAGCGCATACAATCAGATGACGTATTTTTACGTTCGCAGGTACCTAGTTAAAATATTCGAGCTTTTATTAGATTGAACTAAATTACATTACCATTTATAATTGACGAGCTGAGCTAGACTTAGAGAACATTAGGAGAGTCCGAGAGGGAGAGACCCGTGTTGGACCCGGGTATGTACTAAAACTACGACCAAGACCACCGGAGGATGGGCAGCAGCATCCCTGAAGTGCGGTGGAGATACTGCGATCGCCAACCCGCATGCCAAGCGTGGCGATTATGGCATTTACCCCCCATGAAATTGAGGGAGGCATATGTCCTGCAGTGGACGTCCTTCGGCTGAGGTGGTGGAGAGGGAGAGAAACTTGTACGAAAATGAGATGTAGTATTCTAGGTAGATGTTTCCAACTCAAGATACACATACTTGGACCATAATATTCATTATTCATGATCACTAATATGTCTTTGGCTTACAGGTAAAAAAACCGGAAGTAGGTTATGATTAGCGGTTCATTTACTGTTACATGGGTAACAAACATACATTGTGTTGGTAAGATAACAAGCCAAGAAGACAAAAAAAGAAGCCAGCAACGTACCTCTACATACCCTCATCATCATACCCTACCAAAGTTGTTATTTAACGAACAGCCCTATTCACCCAATTAAGACCAATGTCGGTAACTCGAAACCTACGCGTAACACGAGAAGCGTACATGTACTATAATGGTAATTAACATTTAATGGCTCTTAAATTTTGTCGTTTTGGGTTTGCTACAAACCTGTCGCAGGGATCTGTTCCAGATCAGCACGCCGGCGACACGACATGTCAAGGTGAGAGCGTCGCGGACGCAGACGCCAGTCGCAATAAATTCCTTCTTGCTGAGAGGTAATTGGATCCGCCCCGCCTACGCTGACCAGCTACCCCGCTTCCTTCAGAACATTGTAGGTTAGACGACTTTACCAGGCGACAAGTGCATCTAGGACAGATGAGACCGATTTCGAACTCCTATGAACGGACCTTGCAATCACGATAAACCTTCTAATAAAATAGTAGCATTAAACGCCAACGATCGCAAAACCTTCAGTGATTACACATCATTCACTAAGTTTACCAGGAAGATTGCAATAAGGTATCATAGAGAACTTTCATACAAATCGATTCCGCGTATGAAGATGGCTCATTAGAGACGAGAAGGGTGGCTCAATAAAGACAACTCCGTTTATAGGCAGCTGATGGACATTATAAAATGTGGTCTAACACCATCTTTTCTAATAGAGCCAAGCCACTATTAAGACATCAATGTAGTATCCACCAACCTGTAAACTAATGAGATCTAATTATTCAGTAGATGTTGCGAAAGAATGTCTATATTTAAGTAAAGAATGCTCTGCTTTGCTGAGAGACGTTTAAAGATGTAGCAGCCATTACTCTGCGGTGAAACAATTTCTTACCCAAACGATTTCATCACTCAAATGTTCGTTTACGTGCATGACACAAATCACCATCAATTTATTTGAACGCTGTGGATTACCTGGACGGACAACGCAATACCCACATAAAAATAAAACTTTGTAAACTGTCGTCAGCATTCATTAGCGATCTCACAAATATGAACTTTCGAAAATCGAAGAAAATACATCGATTTGCATAGAAGTTAGAGCGCGGTGCGCGTTTCTCTGCTCATTAAGGAAGGTTGGGCCGGGGAAAAAAACGCGCCGAGTGCTGTCTCCCGAGGCAAATTGGTCGTTACTGGGCAGCTTCCTCATACGGGCCACCTTACCGTATTTATGCAATCGGCGTCATAGCGCCGGTGTACTGGGCTCTTAAACTACATACATTGTGGTCAGATAAATTTATCCCACAAACCGGTATATTGATGGGCTACAAATCAGGCATGATTTCGTCGATATCAGCATAAAAAATTGGCCGAGCAAGATCGGGTTTTATAAAAGCGTTCTATAAACCTACCAATGTGTCACTAACAACCCATGTAGAGACGCAGCTATAAGATGGAAAGAGACAGCAATCATTCACTTCAAGGTTGTTGTCGTGACATAGGTATTGGTAGGATTGTAGAACATCCAAAAGCATCGTTGTGATGTAGGTAAGTAAATGCCTTAACATGTACATAAGTGACGATTAAACTCACTGAATCAGCTTCAAGTAGCCGCGATATTTCATTATTTAACATTCTGACAGTAAACTTATAAATAACAAATATATACATTTATAACGACAACAAATTAGAACGCATTGAAAACATAGCTGAAAAAATATCAACAAAAGCTTGCTACGTGCGAGACACGTCCATAAAACATGGCGCTACAGACCTCCGAACATGATAACTCGCGGTATCATCTTCATCAAAACTCTACGTGATCGAAATACATTAGAGCTCGAAAGGATTCTTTGTTTACAAAAAAATAAAATTATCTGGGATGATAAAATGCAAATGTGAAAATTAAGCTTCATACAAAATCCCTTACGGAAAATACGAGATTGGGAAGATATGCGAATGGAGAATTCGCTACGACATAAAAACGCAATTTCGCGAAAAAGCTTGATCGATTTTTGCTACGAAAACCCACCACCAAACGTTCGAGTCGTTTTCGAGAACTTCCTGTCACGGTCGCCAATATGTTCGGTGTACTCCTCTTTATAAGCTCTTCCTGATCAGGAACCGTAGGATCGTCAATTGAGAACTCCAGGATAATACACAATCTTCTTTTAATGTTGTAAACTAGTAACTATAGTACATGCTTTAGATACGTAAGTATAGATATATAATAACGTGTGTTGCCGCTGTGGCTGTACAGTGCAGTCTGAGGTGCTCGGAGCGGGGTCGTGACGCATCCGTGTCGTCACTATAATACCGTTAGCCTTCGGTATGCGTTTATGTTGCGCTAACACCATTGTTGTTCCTATAGGTAAAGGATTCCTTTTCCAATAAACCGCCACTATAAACACAATATATGTACTATTTATTAATAACTCTATAAAAGATACTCATATCATAAACATTTGTATCTATCTACTTATCTCGGGAGTCCTTTGTGAGCGTTGACCAAGTGTTCAAGATAAGATGTCATATATATAATCTACATAAGTTTGGGAGGCTTCGGCTGCTAAATGTGGATACAAGTAAATTATGACAGTTAACAAATTTTAAACTACATGATTTCTTTTCCTGCAAGGACCAATTACTTTCCTTTATCAATGGATCAACCCTCCGTTTAACGCATTGCTATCTCGATCTCAATCTTGCGCAACAAATCGACCCAGTCGGCTGTAGGACCCGCAAATCATATTTGATTAATTCATTGCGACACATTGTAAACTGCACATTTTCGATATATGCATTCAATTAAAGTTGTTCTGATTAAATAAATCGTGTGTTTACTTAGTAGTTTCGCAAACTCGCGTGTCAAAACGCGTTTGTTAATAGACAATGGTTCACACTTGCCTATTGAGCGTCGTATCTCTGGATCTCGCTTGTTGCAACGTTAACACCTACTCTTGAGTTGAACCGTTGTTCATTGAAAAGACCAATGAAAACATTTCTCAAGATTATAATGATTTCAAAAGCTTGCGCTGCTTTAGCAAACATTGCGCTGGGTTAGTTTCGGCGAATCGGATTAGGTATAATAAGGAGTGAAGTCAGTTTTAGCACCTTTACCGTCATTGTGCTAATACCTATTGTAGGTAAGTTGTATGGGTAGGTACGGTCGCCATTTAATTATAATTTCTAATAAATAAAATCAAAGCAGCGTAAAATCGTATGTAACATGTAACAAACGATAAACCAAAAAGGGTAGGAGATCAAATTAGCTTGATCCCCGTTCAAAATGAATCTATTCCATTCTGTTTTCGGTATACTTACGTTAGAAAAAAAGTGAATTCAAAGATGTAAGCCATTGAGGCCTTTTTTTTTGTTTAGGGGGGAAAATGCATTACGCATACCACCCGGGTACAAGGGGTGACCTGAGTGGTTATGTGGGACTCCCGTATAGGCTGATGAGACCCACGGTATACCCACTAAAAAAACCCCCCATCTGCCGCCTCGCCGCCTTGTGACGAGGTAACGGTAACGCTTGCGCACACATCCACGACCCCGCCGGCGGCAGTCGCTCCCAAGCGGCTCCCTCGCGGATGCCCGGAGGCCCTCCTCGTCTGGCACGCCAGATGTCTCGGCGCGCCTGCCTCCTCGACCTCCGTCCCGTACAGTAGCGGACCCCCCCTGAGTCGTCGTCGAAAAACTTCCGGCACCCGGTGGCGGAGCAGGTCAGTGGTTCCGCCACGAACCACACCTCGGCCGCAGAGGATAGGGAAAGCATTCCTCTTCCTCTGCGGCCCCACCGATGCCGTTTTCGCGGAACGGCCCCGCCAAGTTCGCAGGGGGTAAGGAGAGTGGCGCACCGAAATACCAACACGCCTCTCCCCCTGCGATCTCGCCTCGGCCACAGAAGATAGGGAGAACTTACTAAGCCCCCCGGCCTGACAAGGCGGGCACCCTCGAGGGGGGAGCCATTGAGGCCTGGGACCAGCAGTCTGACGTCTGACATAGGAACATAGTTACATAAGTATCTACTTGTTGGTAGGTGATATGTTAGTACTTGTAGAATAAGTTTCTGTCAAAAAATAATTTTTTGGTACACACTTTTATTGCCGACTGTAATGTTTCCCACAATCATCAACTACAGGGTTGAGACGGCGGTGCGAATGAGCCCAAACACGATGGGTTTATCTTGTGTTGTTTAGGACTTGCTATGGCCACCTTCTGTCTCTATCGTCAGATCAGCTCGGTGGTACAATCAGCATCAAAAGTAGCTACGCATACGGGTCAAAAGGTCTTATATATAAGACTATGATATAAGACTTGAACGTTTGGCAGTGATAGTGTCCTGCACGGCTAATCTATCGCGAAAATAGGTTTTCTACTGTAGCATTGTTATTTTGCAGTAGCTGACACTGTCATTTTATTATTATTATTATCTATTGTTTTGAAAAAATGACACCTCGCCGAGTTTCTTACGCCGGTTCTTCTCGTGGCAGAGGTAAATTCTTCCGAACCGGTGGTAGTTTATTGACGTTCATAGGTGCATGTAATGTGCCTAATTTGAAGAATAAACTACTTTTACTTTCAAATGCGTAGCTACTTTTGATGTTGACTGTACTACCTCTACCTACCTATAAACTGACATAAGTATTATGCGTAATTTCAGCTCAATCGGATACCGGCAAGTGGCTGAAAAAGGGAAAGGGAGGGACACTTAGATACGAACAGTGCAAGTAAAATAAACGCTTGCAAAAAAATAGTTCGGCCAAGAAGCCATTACGAGTTCACTTGGATATGTTTTTTCATCACACTTGCTCGTAAAGGGTCTTATTATACGCAGGCGTATAAAGCAGTTATAGCCGATTTACCTCCCACGGGAGTTATGGACTTGCGTAACTCCCTAGGAAGTTACGAGTTTCTGTATGCCCTGATTGATTTAAAAAATCTAGTTGGCTGCCCTCTACAAGAATACTGCTCTGTGATTGGTTGAAATATTCAAGCTGACAAATCTAGTAGGCTGCGCGCCGCAAGAATACTGCTTTGTGAGTGGTTGCAATATTGAAGCCGCGCTCCTCTCGCAGGGACGCCCCGGCGGTCATGCACTAATACTGGAGGTGAAATTGTCGATTTCTTCAATTTTAATTAATGCTAGAGTTATTTATTTCGTCGCAAATGTGATAAAAACATTGTGATTACCTCGGACGTAAGAACATTACAAACTCGAGTCATCAATGATAGACTCTCGTTTGCAATTTTTAGGGTTCCGTACCCAAAGGGTAAAAACAGGACCCTGTTACTAAGACTTCGCTGTCCGTCCGTCCGTCCGTCCGTCTGTCACCAGGCTGTATCTCAAGAACCGTAATAGCTAGACAGGTTCAATTTTCACAGATTATGTATTTCTGTTGCCGCTATAAGAACAAATACTAAAAACAAAATAATAATAATTATTAAGGAAGGCTCCCATACAAAAAACGTGATATTTTAGCCGCACTTGGCCGGTTTTTTACTTACACCCCTCGTTAAACAATGTACACCAATAAAATACCAATAAAACACCTCTACATCACTTTCTGGTTATTAACGAGGCTCTCTTATAAATTATTACTTTTAAAGGTATACGGACAACAATAGCATCACACAAACTAAAAGAATGGGTGTCAATTAAATTCAAAAAGCCGGGATAAACTGAAACTTCGACCGAACGATGCTATATTACCGGAACTATTGATCGGATGTCCAATACATTTCAGTAATATATGGGACATTATGTCTCTGAGTCGAACGCTTACCACGTGTTCGTTATTCGTTATTAAATTGGCGGAGATGGGGTCACACGATTTGTTCGAGAACCCTAACAGGGCCGGCCCACGTCAAAATTTAATTTAATTTAATATAAAATAATACACAATTAATTATAGTGCCGACAGAAGTAGGCCTCCCTTTGTTTTATTATACTGGTGCCCTGGAACCAATATGAGATGATAAATGACTGCATGTTTTTGAATGTCGGGGCAGGGCAAAGTCAAAGACAGTTTTTATTTGCGAGAGTTATGGTACATAAGGATGAAATGCACTTTTAGCTGTGGATCCCGGTTGCTGTCTATGATAGCAGTCGTTGAACCAAGTTAGAGGCCTTTGAGCGGCTTGAGAACTTCTAATAGTCAAGTTGCCCATTCACTTAACAAGCCTAATCCCAATAAGTTCTAGTTTCCCCTTTGGATTGGAAGGTCAGATGGCAGTCGCTTCGCAAAAACTAGTGCCTAAGCCAATTCTTGGGATTAGGTAGCGGACCCCAGGCATCCTTCAGGATGCAACTGTACTGGGAATAACGCTAGGATGATGATGATGATGGTACAAAGGATGACAAAATATAGGTAATAAATAAATATAGAACTGCACAATTCACCACTAGGTACTATATGGCATGCAAAATGTACAAAATTAAATTGAAATCTACGGAATCTACAAGTGTTGTCAGGCGTTCCTCTTGCCGCTTCGGCTAAACTTGGCTTTGACACCTCATAAGTGCAATTTATCCACAATTTATCCGAGCACGGTAGACTGTAAAGCCGGTACTCATTAGCGAACTGTAACTGTAACCAAACGGTTACAGTAACCAGTGTATACGTGGTTCGCGAACCGTTCGCGAACAGCTCGCAATGAGCCGATGAATGTTATTTTCTCAGTTACGTACACGCTTAAATTCGTTACAGTAACCGTTCGGTTACAGTTACAGTTCGCTAATGAGTACCCGGCTTATTGAATTGAAATTGAAATTGAAATTATTTATTTCGGACCGTGATCCATATCATATGTTAGTTACAATAATAATAATAATACTTAATTCCTATTGTTAGTTTTTTTTTTATTACAATACACACATAACGAAACAAGTACATACACAAAACATATTTCTAAGTTAGACTACCCTTTGTAGGTGGAGTTGCATCCAATGATTCTGAAAAGGGCAGTCCAACTTAGAACAAACTACTGATAGGATGCTATTGGCGCTGCCTCGAACGCGGCACGCCAGGGACGCCACCCGCTTCCGTATGATGTCGTGGAAGCCATCCGTGCGGGCTTCCGCGAACATGCCTGACGCACTACAGTATCGCGGCAGCCCCATTAGCATCCTAAACGAATTGTTATATTGAACCCTTAAAGTGTTCAGGGTTCGTTTCGTATACTTCACCCACAGGCTGCACGTGTAGAAGTTTTGGCAGAATGCCTTAAATAGCGATATTTTAACCTCTTTTGTGCAAGGTGCAAACCTGCGGGCGAGCATATTACATCTTACAGAGAGAGGGCTCTTCTCTCCCTCTCCATATCCACTCCGTCAGACAGGTCATCAGTCAGCCAGTGACCCAGGTACTTAAATTGAGTAACGCGTTTAATCTCACTGGCGTACAGGAACACTGGTGGAACAGTCCCAACAGAACCACCCTGCGGCCCGAACACCAGGAGCTCAGTCTTACTCGTATTGTACCTGAGTCCATGGTTCTCCGCATAGGACTCGCATATCTCGAGAAGCTTATTAAGGGCACTAATCGCGGAAGTCAGCAACACCATGTCATCTGCATAGCTTATATTATTGATGAACGTGCCATCAATTGAACAGCCGACTTTGGCGCTGCTGAGTTCCGCGATCAAGCTGTTAACATACAGGTTGAAAAGTTTAGGTGACGTTACCCCCCCCCCCCCCTGTCGAACTCCACATTTCAACCTGTACCCCTCAGAATAAGCACCCGTCCATCTAACGCTATTCGTCTGATTTTCGTACCAGTAGCGGAACAACTCGGTAACTTGATCCGGCAGATCTGTCTCGCAGCGCAACTTGTTCCAAAGTATATCATATGCCACAAGATCGAAAGCCTTTTCATTGAAAGATCGAGGAAGCACGCGTACACGGGCGTCTTCCTGCTTGTATAATATTGGACAGTATGCTTGAGGCATAACACCGCCGCCTCCGTAGACAGCCCAGGCCTAAAACCAAATTGAGCGTCATGGAGGCCAAGGTGTTTTGTTAGGATGCGATCCAGCAAACCGTCCAATATTTTGGCTATTATTGTGGCTAATGATATCGGCCTATAATTACACTTATCCGACACATCTCCGGTCTTATTTTTCACAAGTGGAACCACCACTGTACGCATCAGGTTTTCAGGTAAGTATGAATGCCTTATGCACAGATTAAATAAAAGCGCTAATACTCTCGGCAAGTGGACCCCTGCGTGCTGCAGGTGCTCAATGCTCAGGCCGTCATGCCCCGGGGACTTTCCCCTAGACATATTTTTATTTACAGCGGCGATATCCCGTGCGGTAATATTTACTACAGCCGATGTCTCATGACGGTCCTGAGCACTGACCACCTTCGACACGGCTGGTCGTGCCGGTGGGTCGACCTTGAAATGTTCCATAAACAAGTTCGCGATCTTGGCGGGTTCGGCTTCGTCATCCACACTCATAGGGAGGCTCGATCGAAGACTGAGCTTGCTCGTTTCCTTCCAGAACATGCGGAAGTTTTTGCTGGTATGATGTGACGCTAAAATGTCCATTTTAATTTGCTCCTCATTCCCTTGGCACCACTTAAGCCGTGCTTTAAAAGCTTTCTTAGTGGCACACATATGCTCATAAATGGGGCCATGAGTAGGCTTACCAAGTAAAACCCAGGTCTGAAAACTCTGACGAGCTTCCCCATGCAGCTGTTTCACGTGCTTATTCCAACCAACAACATACCTCTTACCACCACGCGGCCTGTTTCTGGAACACCTCTCAGCCGCCTCGCTCAGTATTCGTATGATGGTGCTGTACATATCGTTCACAGCTTTCCTATGCTCAACATCGTTACACAAGTCATGGGAGCATTGACGGAGTGGTTCAGGTAAATCGATATTCTTAAGGTGCGAGTTACATATTTTATTGTAATTATCTATTTGCTCACAGTCTCTCTCCCCCCAGATAACATTATTTACAGGTTTTTGGACAAAGTTTATTTTAGAAGTAACTAATTTCAAATTACATTTAATCTCCAAAGGTAAATGGTCAGACCAATATGTGTCATACTTTACTTTTACATCAACGACAGACTCCCACGCCGCCTTTGTGACCACACAGTGGTCTAACCATCTCGTACAACCATACACATCACTAACAAAAGTATAGGTATTAGCAACTTCCGTTTCTAGTTTTTGCATATCTGCACAGACCCAATCTTGGTAGTTACAAAAAGATATAAGTTCATTCCAGAAAGGTTCGTGTGGGTGTGCGTTAAAGTCTCCTAAAATAAAGACTGATTCAACGTTGTTGCTTTCTATTACCGCGCTAATTCCACCCATACACTGCGTAAATTCCGCTAAGTTATCCGCGCAGTCCGTAGGCATGTACACCGAAAACACTAGTAACAAACGGCCCAACGTAACAGCTTTAACTGCCGTAACCCGCACACTATTGCAATTCACTACTGAAACCGAATCGAACACACTTTTCCGCCATAGTAGGGCTACTCCGCCGTGGGGACGTCCTCTGAGAGGACCAGCTGCTGTGTCTATTGCCGATACACCTGTAAAGCCGAAGTCCCTACTTATCTCACCTAGAAAGGGCAAGTCTTCCGGCAGTAACCACGTCTCTTGCAGCGCAATAATGTCAGCACCCACACATAAGTCTCGAATACAGTTTACTGAACGCTTTACAGATTTACAGTTAAAACTCACCATTTTACACTGGTTGATAACACTATCTTTGTTGTGCCCCATTGCAATTTCCTTTTTTTACTGTCTGTTTTTACTGGCTTATCATGACAGTGACACTCATCGTACCGGCAAACATGACGACCCTAACTAGAAGAAAGAGTACGAGGTATAGCGAAAAAGCAAGAGGTGGAACATGATGCCATAACTAGACTTTTATAGCTGACAAACATCAGTTTTGTTGGACAGGGGGCCTTAGAGAATGCACGTGAGTGAGGTAAAAGTCACAATGCTCGACAACTTAATGTCCAATAGATAACACCTATTGATCATTATCACCATAACTTATGACATACAATTTTTAAAAAAAACATTTAATGGGTCAATGTCGAGCACTGGAACATTTACCTTATGTATAGTCAGCTCAGCTGCAGAGAAATCCGGCCCCCCTGGCTACAAAATTCTATGCAAGGGGGGCACATTTCTCTGCAGCTGACTGTACTATTATTTATACTGTGGTATGGGTACATTTTATATATCATTTATAAAGCTATTATTATTGGTAAACGGGACTTAATCGCGTACAACTGAAAATTATTCACCTTTTTTGAGGTTTGCCCGACATTTCGAATGTATCACAACATCCGTAGTCACGAGCTGACTCTCACCAATAATGCTTACCAGCTGAGCATTTACTAATAATAATGTGTTAAAATCGTGCAAGTTTAAATCTATATTTATAAAGCTGTTCAATAATTCAATCCATTTTCAACCGATTTCCAAGAAAGGAAAAGTTTCTCTTCTACGCTCCTTAACAAATCTTAAGATACGCTTTCTTCTAACGTGTGAGTAAGTTACTTCAACTGTTCGCGAAAGAAAGACATGTTACAAAAGCTTAATTAAAGCGTATAAATTGCTATTCCTTATACGTTTATAATCATGTTTATACGGAGGCAGTATGCATATACCTATATACATATAATTATGTAGTCTATATCACATTACCTATGAGGAAAAATCTACTGAGAGCTTGACAGATAAAGCTATCAATTATCATTTTGTTCGTATAAACATACTTCTCGAGAGAATTTAAGTTTTCGGTAAGTTACGAGCATGCGTGACCTTAGCTTGCCAGTTTTAATCAATGATAAAAAAACAACATTGTCAACAGTCGTTGACAGTTTGACAGTAGACAAGGGTAAATGATATGGATATGTTTGTCGCTAAATTAAGTTGCATTGTACAGAACAGAAGTGCTTTTAATAAAACTGATATTAGTGAGCCACTAGTTAATAGTTAATCTCAATAAAAAGCAAGGGTATATATTCACTGCGGCCTACTAGCCGGTGGGCCGCCCGCCGGGACGTACGCGGTTGAATGCCAAGAGCGATCCTGCGGCGCCCCAATACAAGGCGGAGCTGGACTTCGTTGGTGGTTTTAGAGTTAGACGGTAGTCCAAGGCTATCTAGCCGCGCTTAGTCCGTCATACCCGTCCTCCCCGACAGGACGGGATGCGTAAACGCATTTCCTCAACGTTAAAAAAAAAGGGTATACATTCACTCCTCCTCCTTGCGGCGACATACAAAGCTGGGGATCGTGACGTGTCTCGTCATCAAAACAATTTTTCCCTGATAATGCTCCATTAGTTCCGGTCTTCGAAAGCATGAACCGCTTCCTCGACGTATCAAAAATGGTTCACAATTACAAAAGTATTTTAATGTAAATACTTTTTACACTTGAAATAGTAGATATAAATAATTTACAAATCCTAGAGATAGATGACGAAGACTTATTAAGATAGGAGGCAGACTAGACGTTGTTGGAATTGTGCCTTGTCTTGTGAAGTGAGTGGTTGACTGGTTTCACGTCCCCCCAAAATCCCACTAGTCCAGCTTTATTACCATTGCCATAGACAACCACCGGGGTCAACAGCATAAAACTTGCCTTCCAAAGCTCGGAAGTGCTCAGTTAGTAACCACTGAACGCTGTCGTTCATCCTAGGATTCCGAGGACTGTCAATGAGCCGGATCTTGACGATCTTGCTTCACCCATGCTGTTATGACATCGATGATTTTTGATTATTATTTGTACTATTTTAGTTTATTATTATTGTTTCAATAATTAAGATAAGTAATTGATTTTTTATGCATTTTTCTTATACTCTGAACAATTCGTTATTGTAATTTAATTTAATTATGTGATTATTTTTATGATATATTTTAGATTATGTTTTATTTAATTTTAAGATATTCAAAAATAATGTAAACTAGCTTTTTCCCGCGACTTCGTCCGCGTGCAAGTCGTTATATCGCCGGCTAATAGTGTAAACCTGCTAACGTCATGTTATGGAAGTTTACAGGAGAGACAAAAACATGATTGAAATTAAAATATTAAACCCGGGGATAAATATCATTGGGTTATTTTTTCCCCTAATCCATACTTCCATACTTTATATATTATAAATGCGAAAGTTACCCATCTGTCTGTCTGTCTGTTACCTCATCACGCTTATACCGCTGAACCGATTTAGATGAAATTTGGTATAGAGATAGTTTGCGTCCCGAGAAAGAGCATAGGATAGTTTTTATTCCGGAAATCGTTCCGTAGGGGGTGAAAATATATTGGGTGTAGTGCGAAAATATTCATCATCATCATATCAGCCGAAGGACATCCACTGCTCGACGTAAGCCTCCCCCACAGAGTGCCACAATGCCCGGTCCTGCTCCACCTGCATCCAGCGGACTACAGCGACTTTCACCAGGTCCTCAGTTCATCTTATGTGGGGCCTACCCACGCTGCGCCTTCCGGTAAGTGGTCGCCAGTCGAGAACCTTTCCGCCCTAACGGCCATCGGTTCTACGTGCAATGTGCCCCGCCTACTGCCACTTAAGTTTAGCGATTCGGAGGCTATGTCAGATAATTGGGTTCTACTACGGATGGCCTCACTTCTGATGCGATCACGCTGAGATACTCCCAGCATAGCCCTCTCCTTTGCTATTTTGGTGACTTTAAGCCTCTTGTGAGGCCCATAGTAAGCGACAACATTTCAGTGGCCATTATGTCATCACTGGCAGTACACACTGGTCAAAGACTCTCATCTTGAGACACTGTAACAAAATTCTTTTGAGAATATGAAAAATACCTGCTATCGCGATAGTAAGGATAAAAACTCCCATTAATTTTGATAAGAGGTTAACATAACCCCAAAACAGTGAATGTATTGGATTTACAGCTCAAAAGCCACAAAATATTTTACTATTATACTTTTTTTTTTACACCAAAAACACGAAACAATGTTATCTTTTGCTAGAACACAAATCTAGGCGATCAAGACTCTTACGAAAATGGCGGGTATTCAATTTGTTAAAGTAACTGGCAGTAGCTGTTTTTCTCAGGCGATGCATCTTTTTTTTGCTATATAATGGTAGGTAAAACGAAAAAATGTTCAGAAATGGATTTAGTGGGTTTTACACTCTTAGCAAATGATATTATACAGAAATAATTGCTATTCGATTGTTGTAGGCGCCCATTCAAACTTACCCCCCTTTTTACCCCCTCAGGAACGATTTCCGGAATAAAAACTATTCTATGTTCTTTCCCGGGACGCAAACTATCTTTATACCAAATTTCATCTAAATCGGTTAAACGGTTTAAGCGTGAAGAGGTAACAGACAGACAGACAGACGGGTGACTTTCGCATTTATAATATTAAGTATGGATTTTTCATGACTTAAAATAAACTGAAACTGATACGCAACTGATGTGATTGTACGGGTACAGCGTTATAGATGTAATTTAAGAGCTAGATTTTTATTGGTGGAGTAATTTCCAACTTATTCTATATTCTGTTTTGCCTCAGTTGGCATTGCGCTATATCTGTACTCCGCAACCAACACACAATTTCGAAACCACTGGTTCTCAAAAGCCAGATTCGGCAAACGTCGATATCGACACCTACCGTTACATAAAATAAGGGGACGATCATGTCTGCTTTTATTGTCATGTTCGTCCATGTTCGAAGATAAAGACATTTACTTACAAGGAAGCACCTACACTTGTTTGAGTAAGGCTGGGATTCATCAGCGGAAAAAGAAAAATGTTATATTATCTTGAAATTGTCGCTACTCCAATTGATTATGAGACTCAGTACGAAAATTATTTACTTAACTTTATCGCAAAATACGTGTTACCTACTATTCGATAATATACTTGCTAGTAAAAGGGGTAACTAATAGTACCTACTAAGTATAACTTGCTATAATATACGACAGCGCTTAGAAGTTTTCAAAAAATGTAAACATAGAATGAATTTAACCGCCTAAGCTTTTTGTACCCAGAAAAAGAAAGACCGGTGCGCACCAATTGCCAGTGACATATTTAAATCCGCGACGTCCACTCGCCACAATCGCCACAATGCACGGGTTTCTCTGATCATTGCATAACTGTCAATACAACAATAAATTTGTGCAGAAACGCCGGTTACACATCTGCACACCAGCCTCCAAAAGTGTGCCAATTATAGAACCGGGCCTCACATGTCTAAGATAAAATTCCTTTTCAATTTTGCTTCTATCCGGTTTGTACACAAAAACATCGTAACCGACCCGGTATTTATAATGTCAAGATTAAATTCCTCGCTACTGAACTACGTGGCTATTACACAGAAATAAGGGGTTTGCTAGAGAACCGTCATTACTACCTGATAGGTATTTTAAACGTAATTATACCCTTCATAATTGTTTCATTTTAAAAACGTTTAATAAACTATACCTTAACCGTCTGGTTTATGATATTTGTAATTCAATTTTCCCGGCATGTTAATACGGTGAGTGGAATGTCTACAAGAGATCCATTAACAGGGTAAATGCTCCATTTATGTCCAATCGTCGGTTGTATACGAGGGCAGTCGGAGCGGCGATGTTCGAACAACAGAGAAAGCATGAGTCTCGGTGATAAATGGAGCTAAATAAATATCGAGCAGCAGACAAAGCGCAACGCCGATGAACGGGTTGGCTAGCACGAGATCTTCATCACGTTCATATACAATGTAGCAAGCAGAGCCCGCGCTCCTAAAACTTCTATCAGGCATCAGGCGGATCTACCAGGAAACATTCGGGGCAGGAAGTCATAAGTAGTATCCAAACAATAGCATTAACACTTTAGATTCATATGCCCTTATTCATAATGACCACGAATAAGATAATGAAGATCTATGAATAAAAGTAAGAGAGATTAGTTAAGCTTTAATTAGATGGACATCTCGAATGAGCTAGCTTAACCTTCGTTAGGTACGTTACGATCCGCAAACACCTAAAATTTAACGATGTTTAGGTCCTAGGAGATCAATTTGGTGCGTAAATAGATGTTGTGATGCGACGTATTGCGCGAACTCGAGCCAGAATCGTAACATATTAATAATGATATCAACGAGTACCTAAGTGATCTCCACAATGTAAGTGACATCTCCCTTTCACATACATTAAGGTAAATTTTACTTCTTTAAAATTAAACACTTTCTTTTCATCAATCATCCCGAAGAGCTGAGGTCATTAATGTCATTATTACGACCCAGTTTCGATTACTAACGAAATGGTGATGAGAAAGTTTTACCCCAGGATATTTACCGCGGGGACAAGCGGTCTGCGGATATTGTTTCGCAAATTTATAGCACGACTACTCGTTAACGAAAACGTGCACCGAAAAATGGTAATTCAATAACACATCATCAATTTAACGCCAAACATTAATAAACGACTTCAGTAAGTTCACACCGCACAAAACAAATGGCAACGAGTACCGGAACAAGCTAAAATTTAACATAATCCCTTTTGACGACGTGAAAAACCTGCCAAGTGTGAGTCGGACTCGCGCAAGAAGGGTTTCGTGAAACCCTAAAATACCAACAAAAAAAGGGCATCTATACATTACACACTTTATTATAACCGGTCCGATTTTAGTTTTCCCATACATTTAGAGACCCAGCGCCTGATGAACACAACGAGTAACTTTTTTAAAGCTTTTTTGTATGGGAGCTCCCTTAAATATTTATTTTATTTTGTTTTTAGTATTTGTTGTTATAGCGGCAACAGAAATACATCATCTTTGAAAATTTCAACTGTCTAACTATCACGGTTCATGAGAGTCTGGTGACAAACGGACAGACAGACAAACAGACGGACGGACAGCGGAGTCTTAATAATAGGGACCCGTTTTACCCTTTGGGTACAGAACCCTAAAAACGCACATACTCGTATATTTCAATGATGAAATATAAATGCTTAATAAATCAGGACATATCCAAAATGGCCAGCACATACGGGACGTGCAGCGGGTCGTATTATCGAGATATTTTATTTGAGCCTCTACGAGTTACGAAAAGGGCTATCTCCCAATACATCTGTTAGGTAAATAAATACCTTTGACCCAAAAACGTCGGGTTGAGCACCGAACGGTTTTGTTAACCGACCTGCACCCTTTTAAAACGACGTATGTACCCTTGGCTTTAGAGCATTGCAAGCTCTTATAAATTTGTCAAATTTGATGGCCACGGAACACAGTGTTTACCGATGCTATTGACCAATTTTACAAGGAAAATGATCCGTTGAAATATCTAATCTTTACAAGGTATGCCAGTGGACCTCATCTCTGGTATAACTGTAGCTCTCTTTACATGGATGGAGCCATGTCTACTGGAAACATCAAATCTTATAATGCCCGTCCATGTCCAGTTATCTATTCAGGTTCTGTGCTTCGAGCGGTTTATTTTTATTGCTACATTTCGCATTACTACAATGTACTATGTAATATCGGTCTTGGTTTTTCACTGTTAGGTTTTTTAAGTATCGGTGTGGGGTCAAAAATATTTGTAGAAAAAACCGAGGTCATTTGCGTTTCATTTTCTTTAAAACAGTAATAAGGTAAGATACTCAATCGACTTTAATCAGACATCTAATAGGAATCTAATTCTAAGGAGGCCTGGCTCCTGGTTTGACGTATGAGTTTTCGGTTACATATGTTGTTTATTTACCTAAATTCCAATTCAGTTGGTCAGAGTTTAAATAGATAAGTACCATCCGCCTATAGTAAAATTCAATCCCAGCAATCTTATAACAGGAACTGGATTATACCAAGAATTAAGTCCATGCCGCTTCTTTCTCGGATTACATGTGTAACTTACATAATGGTCTATCACGCTAGTTTTAGTCAAGTGTCAGCTTTCCTCGGAATCTGACCGTGGCAATTTGTTGTGGATAAACAATAAGTCGTGAGTGGACACTCCCCCCGCCTCCTGATAGCGGAATTCACGAAGAGCATCCAATTTACGACCTAACTGTTATGTTACACAATAGTCTTCATAGCTTTATGGCTGAAAGGGAAGAACGGCTTTAACGCATTATAAAATAACATCGCAATAACTGTTGACTGGATTCAAGAAAGCTTAACGGGGCTTCCATCATTTGTGGAAAACGGAACATTTTCTTGAATACTTATATGTAATGAATACTTCAAATGTGGGATTGACAAATATACTACTAGCTTTTGCGTCCATGAACTCATAAATCGCTTTAAGGGATGTATGCTATAAGATTCTCGTAAAGCTCGAAACGCACAGAGAGTTGTAACAGAACGCCATTGCGCTCCGTCACTTCCATATTGAAATATTTTCCAAGAGACAGTCGGATAAATTCATGGTTTCCCCGTTGAAAGCATTATTAAGAAAATAGTCGAAAATAGGAGTCTTGGCGAAAGCACAACCATGTCATATATGTAAATGCTAAGTAGTTTCGTATGCTTTAATAAGTTTCCTAAATAAGCTTGAGCATTGCCATTGAACAAGCACTATAAAACAAAAGAAAATACTTAAAGTAGACATACGGGGGAGTTTTTGTCGAAAGCTGAGACGCTTCGCCCGCTTCGCTTGCTCGGTCGAAAAGTAAATATTTAATAGAAAGAATAGGCGGGTGTTAATTATATTACTAATTAGAATTCTCGACTTGGCATTCAATCATACAAACTAAGAACGTAAGATACAAACAATGCATAGAAAATAAGCAGACCTATATAATGAGTCTAAAATCATAACAATCTGTCGGGCGGTTGACGAGTTTCAATTTTATTAGCAAATATGTAGGGTACTTCCTTCCTCACAACACGAGAACATGAATTTTTAGTTGAGGCAGCGCCACTGTTACTTGAACCCTGGCACGCATCGATATCGCTAAGGTTGAGGGCTCTCTCTATTCTGGACGGCAAAACGTTCGGTTCAGATGGGATGGGAAAAAGTGTGGAACAGCGGTGACGTCACGTCGGGCGAAACGACGGGAGGTATAGCGTGGTTGCTTACGGTCGATTGGTAGGAGTGGGGGCACTGGTGGGAAAGAGTAGGCTGTATCGGATGTTCGTTTTGACGCGAATGACTTGTCAATGGCTATAAAAGCAAGCGGCGGACTGCAGTTGGGGCTTTTTGCGATTCGGCGGTGGGCTGTTAACATACCTCTGGCTTGTAGCACATATCTATCGGTGGGTTTCTAGTAATTAGGGTAGGGAATTCTCTGTTATGTGGCGGCGCGCTGCATGATACGGGGATTTTCTATCTTAATATTAAAGTTTGTTTAATTTTGTGGGGTTTAGTGTTGTAGTGTTTTTAGTTGAAATCCTATCGTTATACCAAAGACTTTGGAGTAACGAAAGGATGTGTTTGTTGTTCTTACTTAAGTTTATTTGTGTTAATAATGATACATTGTTTATTTCGTTGTAAAAAGCCAGAACGTTAACCAGATTACAGTTAATCTGACGGGGTACATACAACCTAACGGCTGTCAAGCGTGTTTACCCCGGAGCTCCGTAACTTACCAGATTGGGGTGTCCGTCTGGCATCACCTCTTTACCAACATAGGTGATGCGTCTAGGCCCCCCTGTACTCTCGGTGTCCAGCTGACGATCGGAAGCATGGCTGGCACGATTGAAGGCTCAGCATAGGAGGTTACTCCGCTTGCGGAAGACGTCAGTATCCGAGGTGCAGTCTTGTTAAATATATTTATATATCCAATTTATATACACAATAGGGTGTTCTACTAACACCGCCGAGCTCTCGAGCGTGTTGGGGGGAACGCACAACACACAGGCGTGTCAGGTTTCTAAATCCTAGC
This sequence comes from Notocelia uddmanniana, assembly GCA_905163555.1. NCBI lineage: Eukaryota > Metazoa > Arthropoda > Insecta > Lepidoptera > Tortricidae > Notocelia > Notocelia uddmanniana. The sequence continues at coordinate 10,904,722 of LR991059.1, read as the reverse complement.
TTCGCCGGCTAGACTTTACAGCTTAAAGTAGGGACTTCACGGCCTTATTCGGAACTAATTCCAGATTCCTGGAATTAGTTGCGAATAATGCAGAGTAGGGCTGGGAAGGGGTAGTGTTAGGTTAAATTCATACACAGGGATAATATTAGGCATCTAGGATGGGTAATATTTATGTAAGTAAAGTGTTTTATTTCCAGGATCACACTAGGGATTCTTTTAGTGTTTGAAGTGTTTCAGTCGCGGAATAGTTATAGCTCCGATGGCAGAGAACGAAGTGTCTTCAGTATACGTGTGTAAAAGTGTTAAGTGAATAGTGAGATAAGTGGAATCTTAAGCCGCTAGTCTTTAGGGACTTAGCATAGGCCTGATAGGGACCTAGTTACGGTGAGGCTGAGAATGCCGATCCTAGTGTTGTATATTTAAAGTGATCCGTGTACGTTGTGAATAGGAGGTGGGCATATACCCAGAGTATTGGGCCATGCCTACTAGGGACTGATGTCTAGCAGAGCCGTACATCAGACGTTTTCCACAATGGGTAGCTGAACGCTCATGACGTGGTTAACTCGTTTCCTAATAAGGGGAATTCGGTGGGCTACGTGTTACGGTTCGGCATTTTTGGCTTCAACGGGAGCTAGGCATGCTAGTGATAGGGCTTAGAGCCGCTAGGAGCGATAGGGTTAATAAGGCATCAGCGCCTTCAGTGGTAGTGTAGACTAGAGATGCCCGCGAGCATCTGAGTGGCCGAGCAAAACAGCTTACCCTGTTTTGCGAAGCTAGATTATTTAGTTCGTTATAGAATATGACCTTACCCCACCCTCTTGGGCTTGCTGACAGTGACAGTAGCTAAAATGGCACGTCACAATATACATATATGACCAAGGATAACTTTAGCTAGAATAGGGTAGTCAGAGTGTAGTGCTTAGACTAGCAGGTATCCTTGGCTTAGGAATTTCAAAGTGCTGTGGTGGGAGATTTGCCCTCCTTCGACAACACGCCCCGTCAGCAGGTGCCAAAAAGCGGTCTTATCAGGAATGGTCGGGGATAAATTATCTATACAAATATAAAACCATATTTCCAAGCGCTAGGGCCTATAGGAACAGCTGAGAGAGAAGTCGGTTAGTTGAGCTACGTAACGCTCTAAGTTTCATAATAATAGGGCCATTACAACGACTAGTACAGGCAGAGTAATCTCTAGGCTCCTCTCAAATAGGCTAGTCCTAAGTAAAACTCTATTAGAATTAGTTTCAAGCGTGTATTTTAATGATACAAGCTGCTAGCGCAGCCCAATCTTAGTTACGTAGCGTTTAAGTCAACTGAGAAGTGATGTGTGTAAGGATAGATTAGGTCGCGAATATTAGTAGAGATGAAGAGTCCAACGATCCTACCAGCTTCACATTAAAGTTCAGGGGTTGCTTACGGTTCACAACACTAATAGGGTTCTACCATAGACGATCACAAGGCCAAATCATTTTCATAAAGCTCGTTTTTCTCAAAGCGTCTTCAGTAAAGTTTAGTAAGTTTTCACGGGGTGCGGTAGCTTAGTGGGGTTGCAGGGGCATTTAGCAAGGGAATAATATTGAGGGGGGCGTACGTGACAGTTTGGTAAGCCGTGATCAGGATCGGTGTCACCTTATGGTGACAAATTTGAGCAGTGACCAGTGGATCAAATGTCATCTTTGGTGACATGTTATAGGGCTATTAGTTTAGTAGCAGCTTACGCTGTAGTGGGTCATCTGGCCCACAGTTTGGCGCCGTATACGACGGAGTGTGAATTGGTGGAGTTTTTGGACTCTTCATTTCGATTTTGAGAATTTTATTAGCTATTCTTCGTTTATGTGTAATCTAAGAATCATCAGTTTAAAACTCGGGGGTAGGAAACGAAAAGGCGTACGATAATGGGACAGTTACTTAAGTTTCATTGATAGATTCAGTAAGCGGCGGTCGCGAATTTAGCGAATTAAGCCGCAGCAAGTAGAAAACCTGGATTACAGTTTGAAACGCGGGGGGAGATGCTTATAATTACTAGTCTGTTATAATTACGTCCATAATCATAGGTCTTTCGTAGACTAAAGCCATCTAAGAATCATCATCATCGTATCACGACTAGTTACATTTTAATGGGCTATGTGCTTATTTACCACCTCCATAGATCATGCAAATTTATCATAATTACATTCATAAGCCTAGGTCGTTCATAGGCTAAGACGTCTACTCGCCATCAAGATAATATCACGACTAGTTAATTTTAATAGACCGTATGCTTATTTACCACCTCCGTAGTTCATATGATTTATCATAATTACCTACAGGCTAAAGACGCCTTCACATCGTCATCATTGTAATACGTCTATTTAATTTTAATAGGCCATATGCTTATTTACCACCTCCGTAGTTCATACGATTTTATCATAATAACACCCATAGTCATATGTCGTTCATAGGCCTACAATGACCATCTACCATCATCATCAATATCATCATAATCTATTTAGTAATCATGGTAGGTTGTATACCTATCCAAATTGCTATAGCTCACCCGAACCAATTATGGTTACCTACGTCATAAACATAAGGCGTTCATAGGCTGCTGCAACAGATCATCATCAATTAGACCGCGTCATCAACTGTGTAATGAATCAGCATTTCTATTTTTAGAAAAGAAAAAAAACCTTCCATTCGAAGAGCTCTATCGGGCGTTCGAGTCAGAAGCAGGGGTTCGAAACCTTTTTCAATTCAGACCCAATATTATTATCGTGCACAGATGTTACAAATAGTGAACGATTCAAAGTTTTAAATAAAATTAATGTGGTATCACATTAAATTTACCATTCGTTAAATTTTACAATTACTAGACTTACGAAATAGTAAGAGTGTACGATTCGGTTTAGAAAATTTAACAAGTACCTATAGTCTTGTATAGTGAGTAAGGTTATGCGCATACAATATAATAATAAACGAGTAGTACATAGGCTAATATTAATTGGTTCAGATTTAATTCCGATTTCGGCTATGGAGATTTTGATGGAATTCAGGAGATGAGATATATGCACACAATGAAAAGGATAATAGTATGGGTGAATCTTGTAGGTAGTTTAACAAATATATGTTCTCAGTGGTTTTCACTCGTGATGCCGAGCTAAGCACACGGTCTCCACATTTACTTTATAGATTCAAAATCAGGCAATGATCGCCCATATAAATAAGTAACTTTATGATAGAATACCGACAATCTTATAATATTGTGAACCGAGGATTACGAATTTCTGATTCGGATAACAGTCTGGTTCTAATATATACTCATATTTCAACTTTCCATTCAATTTACCTGTTAGTGATATAAAAATAATTAATACCATGTTAGGATACTGACAGTGATATAGCATTGTGAACCAAAGGTTGTCGATTTCTCCTTCAAAGAAACATTGTGTTTCATTACATTCATATTTGAATTTCTCATTCAATCTAGGGTCTGATGATTTGGTTTTCAGAATAAATTGGTTCACAATATTGATATATTTTCTGTTAAATAACGTTAGGATAAAGTAGTGAGTGAAGTATTACAGCGAAGGTGCGAGCGCCAATAGGTAGAACTACCCGTAATTGTCGGATTTATTCCGTTCGAGCGTGCTGGTTACTAGTAGAAATACCCTCTCAGTTTTAAGAATGTAATTTATCTCGTGATCCTTCTATGCGCAATAAGTATGCAATAATTATTGCCATTGATCAATGTAGACAAGGTGAGATATGTACTTGTAGTAGTATGCTGGATTGCGAGATATTACTTGTACATTCATGGATAAATCACATGTTAAGTTTTTTGAGATAGAATATTACATCAAGTTAAATATTTAAGACTTAAGAATTCATTTATTGCCTAAGTTAGATTTGTCATGATCTAGGTAGGCTATGTAGTAGAATTATCGTATTTGTTCAACGTAGTTCAAATACAAACAATGATTATTAAAAGGGGTTCGTCAAATTTCATGTATAGTGTAGTGTAATCATAAGTGGCAGTCAACTTAGGGCCTTTTGGATGCTACCAACGATGAGTTGATTGATTTTTGAGGTTCGGAATGTTTTTAATATACCTACATCGTCGTACGTAACACATTCAACATTCGAACGGTCAAATCTTAGCCGCGATTCCATCCAGGAAAACTATTTATTTGCTTTTATTAGGGGTGAAGTTTCATGAATAATTCAATAAACATCATCATTATCGTTCGAGTGCTTAATACTTTCTTATAATAGGAATAAATTAGGTACCTAAAAGAAGTTACTGCGTCTGCCCCTCGATGTCCACATATCAATCCGAATATTTATTTATCGCTGACGTAGATCACATAGGAACATTGTAGAATTTGACACAGGTATTGATTGGCTTACCCAAGGGTTACGACGAATATTAATATCATTACCTTAGACTGAGGGGTCGTGAAGGGGGTTCAGATGAACTTCAAGATTATAATTTTGACAGAAATAGTTAGGAAACATTCATTTTATTGTAGTGGTGGCGTATAATCTTAAATATCAGAATAATTGCAGCGCCTGGGGATTTATGTTTAAAAATACTGAGCCACAGCATAGTAGTAATTCTGGCTGTATGCATATATAATAACGGGTTTTGGTTCAAGATCATTTAAAGGATGATACTTTATAAGAAATATCTGGAATTAGGATAAATCAGACTTTGTTCTAAATAGTTCATGGTTGGGAAATAAGGAGATGGCCAAATGAACATTAATTTAATACAAACAACATAATATTAGGAATGGATTATACACCTTTAAACAGTCAATAAATTCATTAGACAAGAAACAAAAGTAAGGTAAAGACATCATTCTTAAAACTTTTATATCGTTCAATAGTTCTCTTATGCTAGTTGCTCGTATAGACGGTAGGTAGTTTGACACATGTTCAGCCTTGTAGTCGGGTCGTTAGGAACAAGCAGGCGGTTTTATTGGTGTCCAACAGCCGAATTTCCATAAGCAAGCTCACTGTAACACAAAATAATATAGGATTATTTTCTTAGATTAGCTCATATGGCAGGTACACAGGTAATTGAAAAGTAATCAAAATTATAAGTTTTTCTCTGAGTCAGAATGATTGAAATGACTTTGGTCCTAAATTTCATTTATGGTACAAACTTTTGTTGCCGACTGTACCTTTTCTCACAATCATAAATTACTGGTTGAGTTGGTTCAAATGAGCCCAAACACGATGGGTTTATTTTGTGTGGTTTGAGAGTTGCTGTGACCACCTCCTGTCTCCATCATCAGATCAGTTTTTCTCATAGTAATATTGCATTGTCATTCGATTTATACATGCATGCAAAATTTCAACTCAATCGGCAACCAGGAAGTGGATAAAATTTATCTTGCAATATTTGATTACAGACGGACAATGGGATGGGTGAAACTAAATAAAAACTTGTGAAATTCACATCATCATGATGGTTCATGAGAATGGGCAAGTCTAGCTTCAATATCATTCTAGAATAAAATAAACATACTGATTACTTACTTGGAGACTAGTAAGAAGAGAGGCATCTTGATACAAGTATGAGGAATAAACTGTCAAATTTGGAAATGGCTGATGCACTTTTCTTCTGTTTAGATTAAAACATGTATACCAATTGTATAGAATGTCCTAGTAGTTGTCATTTCTTCTCATTATTCAAGTAGACCTGAAAAATAGAACAAAGGAATACTTCATTATAGTAGGAATGGTTAATTATTGAAAATAGAGAATATTTTATGTGGTCGGATGGAGTGATAACAAGAATTGAACAATTTTAACAAAGGGGGCAATTCGCATAATAGTCGCGTTTTATGTTGAACTTACATACATACATGTTATAATTTAACACTGGGAATGTTTCATTAGTTTGGCGGGATCTTTGAGAGAATTCTTTATAACATATGATTACATAAAGATGTGTAGTAGACAAATAATATTGATTTATGAGGATAATTATTATTGAATTAAGCAATATCGTATTATGTAGCTCTATAATAAACATACGTATACGAATATTTAATTAGAACTCACCGGGTTTTGAGGATGGCGTTTGAGTCGGTGATTCATGAAGGTGGGAAACTGTCCCCTAGGGCGACTGTGCTGTCTTGCATAGGATAGGAAAATGCACACTTGGTTGCTTTTCAGAAAGTGCACTGTCGACTCTGGTGGATACCAAAATGTATGTAACGGTGGAGTCACTTCATTTCGGCTATTTGCCATCGAGCAGTTTCATCACAAATGTCGTCACAATTCACAATAAAAGCTAATGTTAGGAACAATATTCAAATAACGTGGGGCTGAATTAAAAGAAATTGTGTTCTTTAGTCTGTAAACAAACTTTGAAATAACCCAAATTAAGGTTAGATGTTAACATTGACAGCCAGCCAGAACATAGAGTAGCGCGAGAGAAAAAAAGTAGTGTTGATAAAAGGGCTCTCTACACAGTTAATGTCGTGATGAGTAGTGGTGTCAATATTATCGCGCTTTGTATTTTGCTTCAGTTTCGATTGTAATCATGATTCGAGTGTATCACAAGATGGCAGTGACAGTGTAAAAGGTCTCATTAATATTATGGCTATCCTGGGTTGTCAACATTTATAGACTGCGTTCAGATTTGGTTGAGTTTCGCTTCAATATCTATCTCTATTGATGCGTATCGTAATATGAATGGTCATTTAATGGGCCCTATTGAAAGAAAAAAAAAACAATTAACACTTAAAATTGAATGATTTGAGTCAAGTTATTAATTGTACACATAAGGATAAAATTATTTGATAATTTGCGCAAGAGAAAAATATAATGAACGTTTTGAGTGACTGCTATAGTAGTGACCTCTCGTAGCTATTGGGACGATTTGGGATAATGATTGAATATTGAAGTTGAGTAAGCTTATGGGGTGAGAAGTTTGGTTATACATTAGTAGATGTCACTGGTAATTATTTGAAGAATAATTTCCTCTATGATTGAACTAATTTGGCAGATAGGGAAAACTCTATTGTATAAAAGGTTTAATAGATCAGAGTGCTTAGGGATTTAAACTAGATATGGATTATTCAATACTCAGATAAAATTGAGATCTTACATACTACAAATGACATCAAATATATTGAGGTTTTACTACTTTTCAAGACACTAGTGGTTATGTACTTACTCATTTTTGCATTTGGATGAGTTGGCTTAGCTTCATACAAGCTATGGGTGGAAAAGGAATTTTAGAATGAGATAGCTAGAATGAGTGAATGAAGAAAAGTGGTCAAAGCTTTAGGTTATTCATTCAATGGTCATAAATATTTTAACACAAAACTGTGGTAACCATTTAGCTATAGGCATATGCAACGCCAAACATAATTTCAAGATAAGCCAGAAAGAAGTAAGAATAATAGGCAATACCATTTTAACAGAGGTCTAAAAAAAAATAAAGAAAGAGGAATTGTTTCATAAGTCAGCCTCCATTTCTATTATTTATTAGTGCTTGTTCAGTTCAGGCCATACAAGGTGAAATGCAGAAGGGTTGGGTTTATTGGGTACTATTTCAAACACAGTGAACAATAAAAGTTTAATGAAAACATTGCATAGGTAACAGGCAGTCCAGTCATAAAAGCCATACCAAAAGAATCAAATATAAAATGAAAAAAAAAAACAACACATTTTTGTTTTCTGATTATACAATGACTTGTAGTACATAGTTTTATAGTGGATAGCGATAGTATGACATGTAGTATGAATATAAGGGCTTTGCGGGAAAGCAGGAGTACACACAGGAGTAAGCGGGCTTATTTGGTGATGTTGACCGGGCTTCCGGGATCTTCATATTTTAAATTTTCATTCATTCTGCAACATAAAATAGATATGATAAGTTAGCTGAACAAGTTTATATAATGTAAGGACATAGCTAGTAATATTACATTTTTATGATTAATATGCCTAGAGAAGGAACTAAATTTATTTTCGAACGATAGTTTGGAGAAAGTTTGTATGATGATCTAACAATTACATTAAATAGTGAATTGAATTGAGGTTTAATAAGACTATATAGAATTTAATTTTACATTTTTCATGATAAGATTGGGACTCAAGTATGTATGTATGGACAATAAGTAAAGTTTGGGGTAAAGTGGGTCCAGAGACACTTTTTCTTGTCCAAGAAAAGCATAAAATATGACCATTTGCTTGTGTTGATAATGACAAACATACAAAAAGGGGGAATGGAAGGGAAAAGTTTAATATATGGGACTTCTTTTGACAAAATGTTAGATATTTAAAATCAAAGAAGGCAATACTCACTGTTTAATGGATTATGCTTGCTCAGCGTTGTACGTTGTAGTTTCACCATTCAAATATTGTTTTCTTCGGCTGGGAATTTGTTTTACTGTAATGAAGGTTATGTTTATTAGTTTAAGACAGTGTGTACAATGGGTGTTTATATACAATACAATACAATACAATTATTCTTTATTGTTCACCAAAAACAAAAACAGTTAAACAGTAATTAAATAATTAAATAACGGTAGACAATTGGCGGTCTTATTGCTAAAGAGCAATCTCTTCCAGACAACCTTATATTAACCTTATATTGAGTTCATTAATTAGCATGATTTAGTAGTGAAAACTTCACAGCAACAACACAGCTTCTATTTTCATTCGACTAGAATAAGAAGTAATCCAGTGATGTTTATGGGTTCAACAGACTTAGGGGATGTGTTCATGAATAAAAGCTTAGGTGACTTACATAGATTCTTCAGTATGGAGAGATTCGAGGGTGGGTCTCTGAAGTTGTACACCACTTTATAGATCAACAAAAGACTTCCGTTAGGGCCATGATTGCTTGAGTTTTCGAAGAAGTGTAGATGAATTTCATCATATTTACGAAAGGTTACTCTGCAAAGGCAAAATATAAAAGAGAATTAGATTATTATGGTATGTTAGTTTAGTAGGCAGCTCTGATCACAGCTTCACTCGGGCAGTACTTGCATTTACAACACAGTACGGATTAGCGCGACTTAACTAGTATAATCGTTAATGCTTTATCTTGGGGCACGCTCATGTTACATAAACATAAGTCGCTAGGGTATTTGCGAACAAATAATTCATATGGGATAATGAAATTTAATAACAAGGAGAACAATTACTCACCTGCAGTATTTCCGTTTGTTTTTCTCTTATTCGATCACAGATTGTTTACATTTCCATTACATGATAAGGAAGTAGGCATAACGAAGGTTTTGATAAATGTTTGTTAACATTTTCGAGTTGAATTTTCTAATTGCGTCGTTCGATTCGGCGGCGTTCATTGACGTTGTCAGTGACACTGACATGACATGACAGTATAGTAGAACGTATTAGTTGACAGTTGGCAGTAACACCACACTTACACAGTCGTGGTTGTCATTCACCTCGCGATTCCCGCTTACACATTCGCGGTATAATAAGAATAAGAAACAATCTTATAATAGTTTTTCGAACGAATGTGAGAAGAATAAATATTTACTAGTTGCGACTTGTGATATTTAGTTATCATGGGAAAACAGTGCGTTTTATTTTGTTCTATAAGGTTAAATAATGTGTGTAAGTTCGAATTGGACCCTAAAGTGCTATAATATGGGGAAGCGTTTACAGAAATATGTGTCCGAATTACACATAGGAATACGTTGACGATAAGATCATTATGAACGGGACATTAATTGAGTATAACGTAAGAGTGCCGACAGAGGGAGAAAGGTATAGTGTTGTTCTATTCTAGGATTAAACGTTGTGTGAAACAGTTTGGTTTCGTAGGTAACTATTTTACGTATAAACTCAAGAGATATATATAAATTAACAAGACGTGAAGACTTATTTTTCGGTTCCAGTCAGCGAATTTTCTTTCTTTCAACGCGCAACCTAAAAGTGACAACGGAATGACAGTGACAATCATTTAGTTGGGTTTTCGCTCGCGGGTCAAAGTAAACAAACATAACTAGTTTGGCAAATAATTAACGGAAATAGTGTAATTAAGGGCGGTGGGGTTGTTTAAAGTGCATTTACAATCAAGTGAAGTGTGTCAGTGACGTGATTAAATGTGAATCGCGGGAAATAACGGAGTAGATTAGTAGCAGTCTGAAGTGTGCATTGGAGGTTATGAGGTATTAGTCAGATTAATTAATTTTGATAAGGACAGTAATCTAGACTTGCGAGTAATAATTTGGCCTAATTGGATAGTAGCATTGTAGAGGCCGAGGTTAATCTTCGTAACAGTAAATGGCGGTATTAAGTAGTTTAATTTCAAGTTTCGGGAGATAAATGTTATATATAAATGGGGTTGTATTAGACTTGTTTTATATATATATGTATAAATATAGATACCCTTCGTTATACCAGTAGTTACAAAGGTTGAGAGCGAGGGCGGCGAGGCTACTTTAAAGGAATATTTAAATTTTAATAATTATCGGGGAAATTGTATACTTGCGATATTTTTAAGAGGGGTATATTATTGGTGGTTCGAGTAACTTGTTACACAATAAAGGTAGTCTTTAATATTTGAGCTCAACTAGGAAAGAGCAACATTTATGTTGTGGTTTGTATCTAAGGGGACCCATTTGTCAGGTAGCGGCTGGGCGTTAAGGGTTAGTGTGGAAGAATGACTGGTATGTGTTGGCATGGGATGAAGGATGAGTCGACATAAGAGAGATGAGAGTTTGGGAGTCAATGAATGTATTGTGAGTGATATGCATGAGTTGCTTCCAGTCAAATGGGACTTACGGTACAATCTAGATTTGTTGGTAATTGGTCCCTTCAACTAAATACACAATGTGTTGCCACAGTAATAGGAGTTAGGTTAAAGTCATAATATGACAAGGTCTATCTAAGGCTTACTGTGTTGACACATACTCTACTCGAGCTTACACAGCAACCTAAATTGATATACACACCTTGCTTTGGATAGGATGACCGATATTTATAATTTTGAATGTCTATTGTTAAACAGTGATGTGCACCATCATATATATAACAAAAATATGGTCGCACATTACTACATTTTGTTATTTTAACCTTTTTTTTTTTAATAAGCAATGTGGGTTTGTGAACACAAACATACAGGTACAGAAAAGTGGGGAATAAAAGAAATATTTCCACTTTAAATACATATATTTGTAATTATTCTAACAGTTACGAGTGTATACAGATAATACACGCCCTTGGTAATATTCAGTTTATAGAATAAAAGTCATGGGAAAAATGGGTATGGGTACAAACTTTATATTTTCCTTTTCAAGCGAAGTGAACGTCAACAGCCTGTAATAAATATTGCCGGTTGTTGAAGTTCAAACAAATCAGTCGGTTATCTTATTTCAAAGTGAAACATACGCCGATGGAATTGACTGGGGCTGTTCGGTAATGGGGGAGTGGAACGGATCTTAATACTGACGATTGGAAACTTTAGTACTTCTACCAAATACTTTCCTGTCATGTGTGAGGAGACTATGAGAGGATTACCTATAGGAAGGACAATGTTTCCTAGAGGCGCCGTCTGTACAATGTAGACACAGTCTCGGGGTAAAACGTCAAAGTCGGGGTCCTTATGACCTGCTAGATTCACAACCTAGCATCTCTAACGGGGCAGGAAAGCTTGAGGAAAAGGTTTTCAAGAATTATTGTTGAGGTTCAAAAGTTCGCTCTTCCTTGCAGGATCGTTACGGTTAATTGCTATTGGTTTAAACACTCACCACACTAAAGCCACTTTCTGAAGGGATTGACATATCAATAAGTCGAAACTTTTCGAGTTGATAATTTATTTTTCATTTTATTGTAGACGAGGTTGAAGATGACTTTTACAGACGAAATCTGAGAGATCTCATCTTGCAAACTCATCTTGGGGGAGAGTTGTAACAGAACGCCATTGCGCTCCGTCACTTCCATATTGAAATATTTTCCAAGAGACAGTCGGATAAATTCATGGTTTCCCCGTTGAAAGCATTATTAAGAAAATAGTCGAAAATAGGAGTCTTGGCGAAAGCACAACCATGTCATATATGTAAATGCTAAGTAGTTTCGTATGCTTTAATAAGTTTCCTAAATAAGCTTGAGCATTGCCATTGAACAAGCACTATAAAACAAAAGAAAATACTTAAAGTAGACATACGGGGGAGTTTTTGTCGAAAGCTGAGACGCTTCGCCCGCTTCGCTTGCTCGGTCGAAAAGTAAATATTTAATAGAAAGAATAGGCGGGTGTTAATTATATTACTAATTAGAATTCTCGACTTGGCATTCAATCATACAAACTAAGAACGTAAGATACAAACAATGCATAGAAAATAAGCAGACCTATATAATGAGTCTAAAATCATAACAATCTGTCGGGCGGTTGACGAGTTTCAATTTTATTAGCAAATATGTAGGGTACTTCCTTCCTCACAACACGAGAACATGAATTTTTAGTTGAGGCAGCGCCACTGTTACTTGAACCCTGGCACGCATCGATATCGCTAAGGTTGAGGGCTCTCTCTATTCTGGACGGCAAAACGTTCGGTTCAGATGGGATGGGAAAAAGTGTGGAACAGCGGTGACGTCACGTCGGGCGAAACGACGGGAGGTATAGCGTGGTTGCTTACGGTCGATTGGTAGGAGTGGGGGCACTGGTGGGAAAGAGTAGGCTGTATCGGATGTTCGTTTTGACGCGAATGACTTGTCAATGGCTATAAAAGCAAGCGGCGGACTGCAGTTGGGGCTTTTTGCGATTCGGCGGTGGGCTGTTAACATACCTCTGGCTTGTAGCACATATCTATCGGTGGGTTTCTAGTAATTAGGGTAGGGAATTCTCTGTTATGTGGCGGCGCGCTGCATGATACGGGGATTTTCTATCTTAATATTAAAGTTTGTTTAATTTTGTGGGGTTTAGTGTTGTAGTGTTTTTAGTTGAAATCCTATCGTTATACCAAAGACTTTGGAGTAACGAAAGGATGTGTTTGTTGTTCTTACTTAAGTTTATTTGTGTTAATAATGATACATTGTTTATTTCGTTGTAAAAAGCCAGAACGTTAACCAGATTACAGTTAATCTGACGGGGTACATACAACCTAACGGCTGTCAAGCGTGTTTACCCCGGAGCTCCGTAACTTACCAGATTGGGGTGTCCGTCTGGCATCACCTCTTTACCAACATAGGTGATGCGTCTAGGCCCCCCTGTACTCTCGGTGTCCAGCTGACGATCGGAAGCATGGCTGGCACGATTGAAGGCTCAGCATAGGAGGTTACTCCGCTTGCGGAAGACGTCAGTATCCGAGGTGCAGTCTTGTTAAATATATTTATATATCCAATTTATATACACAATAGGGTGTTCTACTAACACCGCCGAGCTCTCGAGCGTGTTGGGGGGAACGCACAACACACAGGCGTGTCAGGTTTCTAAATCCTAGCTTCGCCGGCTAGACTTTACAGCTTAAAGTAGGGACTTCACGGCCTTATTCGGAACTAATTCCAGATTCCTGGAATTAGTTGCGAATAATGCAGAGTAGGGCTGGGAAGGGGTAGTGTTAGGTTAAATTCATACACAGGGATAATATTAGGCATCTAGGATGGGTAATATTTATGTAAGTAAAGTGTTTTATTTCCAGGATCACACTAGGGATTCTTTTAGTGTTTGAAGTGTTTCAGTCGCGGAATAGTTATAGCTCCGATGGCAGAGAACGAAGTGTCTTCAGTATACGTGTGTAAAAGTGTTAAGTGAATAGTGAGATAAGTGGAATCTTAAGCCGCTAGTCTTTAGGGACTTAGCATAGGCCTGATAGGGACCTAGTTACGGTGAGGCTGAGAATGCCGATCCTAGTGTTGTATATTTAAAGTGATCCGTGTACGTTGTGAATAGGAGGTGGGCATATACCCAGAGTATTGGGCCATGCCTACTAGGGACTGATGTCTAGCAGAGCCGTACATCAGACGTTTTCCACAATGGGTAGCTGAACGCTCATGACGTGGTTAACTCGTTTCCTAATAAGGGGAATTCGGTGGGCTACGTGTTACGGTTCGGCATTTTTGGCTTCAACGGGAGCTAGGCATGCTAGTGATAGGGCTTAGAGCCGCTAGGAGCGATAGGGTTAATAAGGCATCAGCGCCTTCAGTGGTAGTGTAGACTAGAGATGCCCGCGAGCATCTGAGTGGCCGAGCAAAACAGCTTACCCTGTTTTGCGAAGCTAGATTATTTAGTTCGTTATAGAATATGACCTTACCCCACCCTCTTGGGCTTGCTGACAGTGACAGTAGCTAAAATGGCACGTCACAATATACATATATGACCAAGGATAACTTTAGCTAGAATAGGGTAGTCAGAGTGTAGTGCTTAGACTAGCAGGTATCCTTGGCTTAGGAATTTCAAAGTGCTGTGGTGGGAGATTTGCCCTCCTTCGACAACACGCCCCGTCAGCAGGTGCCAAAAAGCGGTCTTATCAGGAATGGTCGGGGATAAATTATCTATACAAATATAAAACCATATTTCCAAGCGCTAGGGCCTATAGGAACAGCTGAGAGAGAAGTCGGTTAGTTGAGCTACGTAACGCTCTAAGTTTCATAATAATAGGGCCATTACAACGACTAGTACAGGCAGAGTAATCTCTAGGCTCCTCTCAAATAGGCTAGTCCTAAGTAAAACTCTATTAGAATTAGTTTCAAGCGTGTATTTTAATGATACAAGCTGCTAGCGCAGCCCAATCTTAGTTACGTAGCGTTTAAGTCAACTGAGAAGTGATGTGTGTAAGGATAGATTAGGTCGCGAATATTAGTAGAGATGAAGAGTCCAACGATCCTACCAGCTTCACATTAAAGTTCAGGGGTTGCTTACGGTTCACAACACTAATAGGGTTCTACCATAGACGATCACAAGGCCAAATCATTTTCATAAAGCTCGTTTTTCTCAAAGCGTCTTCAGTAAAGTTTAGTAAGTTTTCACGGGGTGCGGTAGCTTAGTGGGGTTGCAGGGGCATTTAGCAAGGGAATAATATTGAGGGGGGCGTACGTGACAGCGGGCGCGGCGCGGTGCGGGATAGAGGTGGTTTTACATTTTTGATTTTTCTAAAACTGTCGACTGCTTACTGCTTCATATACCGAATACCGCGCGGTTTTTTGGTGTGACATCCCCCGGACCGCGTTCGCTTTACCGCAAAACCACAGCGCCGCTCTCTGTGCGTGTCAAGCTTAAGGCGTTTTATGAATTATAGCATACTTCCATAGAAACCTCTACTATACCCCCCATTTTATACTCTTCTGGGATAAAAAGTATTCTGCTATACCATACCAAAATTTAATCGCGATCAGATCAACAACATCCATCCATCTTGGCTGTCATTAGGGGAAGTTAAGGATCTCGATTGAACACACAGAGCCCTCCTAGAGCCTTGCCCCTACGAGCTCACTCTGGAACATCAACGGAGCCTTTTCTGAGTACTTACGTAGACATTAACCGAGCCTACACGATTCTATTTCTACCTAGGTATCTACAAAAATGTACAGTCGATGTCAAAGATATGTAAATTAACGCCTTATTATCATGCAATAGTGTACACATCTCTGAGGATGCCTGAACTAGCTCCAATATAAATGTAGAAATGATTTTTTTAATAAGTATATGGATATAAGAATTTATTGTATATAAAAAGACCCCAAATTTACAGCTATACTAATTGTAAAAAACTTCTTATTGGGTCACTTTTCACGACTAATTGACTTGAATGATAATTTACCTTGTTTCGTTAGATATTATCTTTCCGTAACCGAGTCCCGAATTTCTCAACGTACAGAAGTATGTTAATAAAACAAGCAAAACGGTTAACCGATTTTAGTTTTCATAAACAAAACTCTAGAGAAAAATAAATTTAAATTTTATGTAAGGTATTACATAAATTTGGACATCTGAACTTTTGTTAGACACTATGTACCCAGGTGTGCACTGACTTCAAACACAACTTTAGCCACGCAGTGTTGCGTAAAACCTGCATGTTGGCCATCGGTTTAGATTTAACTCCCTGTCCGTTTGTTTTATGTTATCCCGTAATTTAAACATCTTGAAGACATTCAACAAGCTTCCTGAGTCTGAATAATTTCTGCCAGTATTGCTCAATTCTATGTAAAAGCCGGCTAACCTAGAAATAAACTAGATATAGCCTTTAAATATCTATCCCACGAAAGCAATCCTACAGTAACTGAGTTCCCGAGGGTCAGGACACAAGAGATTTATTGAACCAGTCCGATAGCAAAACCGTTACCTCTTAAACAAAGGCAGGCAGTAAACATAAAAGATTGCTACAGCACAGGTCCTGATCTGGCTTAAAAACAAATCAAACACCTGCGAAGGAAATCCCGCCGAGGATCTGCGCACACGACACCTGTTATGATTTATGCCCCAGAAATGCTATTGTGCTGTCATGACTCCGGCCAGTGCAAACTTATGAACCGCCTAACCTCAAATGACTTGTGTTTTAGAAACACACTGCCGCTATCGGAAACTTTGTCTACGATAACCGACGTCATCATTCAACAGTGGGTTAGCAAATTGCACAATGCTGGACTTTACCTCAGGTGAAACCTTATTAGACGGATTACAGAATTGTCCGATCGGGGCAACGTACCGCACGGATTACGATAATCGAATAAGCTGCTTTTTTCGTAACCGAGCCCTAGCGGGAAGTATAAATCCGCTTATGTTGGTCTACTGAATATGCCACGTGTATTGACGATAAAAAAAAATCTTCACCGTTTTCCTCTTTACTCACTCTTATACTAAAGCTACCGGCTGCGGCCCGTCTCGCGCCCTAGTTTATTAACGCAATAATATTTAATTTATTTGTAACTTAACCTTTTCGCAAGTTGAATAAACGATGTCATTAATCTTTATATTCGGGGACTTGCGTAGTCAGAGGATGATATGTGGGAAGGTAATCTCTCAGGATTACCTAAAGTGTTAAGGAGATGGCTTTTGGGCGTCATCCGATTGAAATGAAAGTAAAACTGATGTAGTAATCAATATTAACATTCTCAATTTGATCATTGATTATGAGAAAGATTATAGACAGAAATAAATAACGGAGAAGATTTATGGGCTTCATTGTGCGATCTGGTTTGAAACAGTAGCGATGGATTCGCATGCAAATATTGTCTGACAAAAAGAGAAATGCATATTATTTTTAATTGCCTTCCGGTAGAAAGTGGGTGAACCTGAACACGGAACGGGCTGGCCGATTCGGTTTGATACTTGTCGAAATAATGACAAACCAGGCGAAGCCAGGCGTCGAATTCGCGCTGAAGGTCTGACAACTCGTGAGCAGCGCGCGTGCTGCCGCTCGACCACTTTCTACGCCCTCTACCGCCCTTTTATTGCCAGCACAAATTTATAGCGTCTGTTAATTTCAATCATAACCATGTGCTTCACTTACCGGCTGTGGGGGTCGTTTTGACTGGTCGTTAAAGCATCCCGCATGCTGGCAGGTCGTGACACCTACTCGAGCTATCTTTGATTATGTAAAACAAGCTCCTCGCATGCGAGATATAGCGACTATTGACAAAATGAATCAATGAATATAACGAACATAGGCTTCTTGTCACACCGTGCCAATCTTACTCTCAGCGTGACTAAACAAATTGTGCCCAACGCACTTGCAATCAAGACAATAACAAACTTACAACCCATAAGTAACAGCTCAACTACAAAGTTGTAAGCGGATGTATCTCAAGCAGCAGTATGAATCAGTCTCAAAGCTCACACGAGACGTAAATAAACAATGCAGGAACGCGAAACAAAGCCGATCGGCTGCACTTAGATTCTCAATGTCAATGATAATAATCCAATGGTAATCAATAACCAATAAATCCGTTCCGTGTGTGTGGGCGCGCGACGTGTTCCCATTTGTTTTACTTAACCCTCAGACATGCGTCCTCTTATGTCGGATAATGGTACTTTCCGGGAGTTTAGTAGGATCCCCGAAACGTAGGTGTATCGGTCTATCAACGATAAAGCGACGAGGGTTAAGCGACTAGTACCTCTATGTTAGACTGGTTCTGGACCCAGTGCGTCCGGACGGGTACAACGAAAGAAGTCTGGATCCACTTTAGCGTCATTCCACCTATTGAAACTCGAGTGCGCCAGGATACCTCATCCCAAACGTTGGCGTTGGGTACTAGTTTCTTTCGAAAGTGACTGCAGTCTGATATCCACAACAGAGGAACTTAAACTTTATCTAATGTGGATGATGCAACCCCTAGGTATGTTCAAGCCGCCCGGTACACATTTTAACAAATACTGTCATGCCATAGACAAAACCTGAGTTCAACTAAACACACTAAAATGGTCACCCACTCATACCGGACCCGAGTCTTATGGAGCTCCAAGCGCCCATAGGCAACCGTGTCTGCTCATCGGGTCGTCAGGCAGGCTGTGTGCTTGTTTGCCACCGTAGTAACTAAGTATGAAATATTTCTGTAGTGAAGTAAAAGCCCTGTAACTCAATCACATAATGTACTCGGAATACCTCCGTTTAGGTGGTGTATTACGGTAAGAATCCAAAAAACGTTCATTGAGGTTTGCGGCATTAAATTGTGCCTTCAATTTTCTGACCACACTATCTACACAATACGTTTGTAATCGCGTGAAACTGTGCAAGCTCTTAAAACTCAAAAGACCCTCTTTGTAGAGAATTTACTTAACAATATACCTAATGAGAAGATATTAATGACGTTCGATTAATTTCTATATTGAATCAGGCAGGTATTACGAAATAGCATGTATTACATCACATAATAGAAGATAATGCATATCGCGAAATGCTGCGAATAAGGCCTGCGTTTAAGAGGATTGAGAATACTGATGCCCTCCGGCAAAAAGCGGACGATTAGTAAACAACTGTAGGCATTCTGAAACCTACGGTACGATAGCTTATACCATCACCGGGCATATAACCGAAATGTACTAAAACATCACACAGAACGTGACGGTAGAAGCTATCGCACTGGCTAGGCTGAAAGAATTAGATCGGTTCGAACAAGAAACCTCATTTTCATTTCAATTGTAATCCTTTCATTGCTTGCAATTAAATAGACGTTAATAGAGAATGTAGGCTTTGAATCTTCTCAGTCCCAAGTCGACGAGATATGTTAATGTAGATATCTTTGGTTTTTGTTGAATACCAGTCATCAGTCAGTCATGTCAGTACAGTACTCACCTATTCAACAAATATCTCAAGGGTTGAATATTACTCTCTGTAAATTCTTGCTTTGAAAACGGAATCGTACTGATTTTGCCGATTCAACATAAGTTCTACGTGCTACCTCTACAAGTATAGTAGGTAGTTACAAAGATGTGTAGGTGCACTCTTATCCTTTATTGCTAGAGAATAACGTGCAAAAGTGATTTTTTCTCGTTCATGACTGCATAATCTCAATAATTGAATAATAGCCGTAATTTTACCTCAGAAACTTACCCAACCGCTTATCGCAAATGAGAATCGCTTTACTCGCACTGTAAGATCATATCCCACAATACTAATCGTTTCAGCGAGCTGACAACGTTATTAATGCATCGGAATCGCATAAATGTCAAAAGCATATTTCTTAAGGCTAGGTCGTCAAGCGAGTTAGCGTTTTCGAGTTTTCTAAAAACAATCTGAAACGTAGAATAAGGGTTTTAAAAATTTGAAAAAATTATATGTTTTACTTAAGGATCTAGTCTAGTCAAAGTTGCACTCAGTTACACGATCTAATGA
This sequence comes from Notocelia uddmanniana, assembly GCA_905163555.1. Classification (NCBI taxonomy): domain Eukaryota; kingdom Metazoa; phylum Arthropoda; class Insecta; order Lepidoptera; family Tortricidae; genus Notocelia; species Notocelia uddmanniana. The sequence goes on along the minus strand of LR991059.1, from coordinate 10,884,983 downwards.
ACTTCGCTCGATAGAAAGAGACCCCAAAGTTACTCCTTTTTGTAAAGCATTTACAATCTGACGACCAAACTATTGATGTTTTAAATAAAGTTTTTGAACTAAACTAAAGCCATTCAGTATTTCTAGACATTTTTGCAGAATTTAAAAAGATAAAATGATTGTATTAATTAATATGTTTAAATACCTACAAAATGCCGAGCGCGGAGGCGCGGCAGGCCCGATCAGTCGCGCGCTGGCGTTTACGGACAACGGACCTGTGTCAGTTTTATCCGCGACAGTTTCGTGCACCAAAAAAGCAGTTTTTGACGAATTTATATAATTGTTGCAAGTTATTTAAGAAAGGCAATAAAAACCCAAACGAAAAACGTCGTATTTATTAACAAATAAATTATGGTCATAGTGCCACAGTATAGAAATGACAGTATAACAACTAAACTGAACCCCTGCAGAAATGGAACCAAACATGGTAAAATTATAAATGAAATGTTTATTACCAGAAATTATAGATATAGTAAGAGATCTACTGCTTTGCACATGAATATTTTTATTAAGCTATGAGCTTCACCACATTAATTCCGACCGTCTTTTTTTTTAATACCACGTCAGTGGCAAACTAACGGCGCGCTTGATAGTAAGCGGTCACCGCAGCCTATGGACGCCTGCAACTCCAGAAATGTCAAATTAGCGTTGCCGATCCTTTTAAAATTTATACACTATCTATCTTTCAAGCTAATCTTCTTTTAATAAATCTACCCATTTCCAGATAGCTACCGTGGCAAGTTTGGCATCATTTCATATACCATATTGATTCTATTATCATCTTTATGTAAAAATCATTTCTGGTATTTATTTCAAACGAATACAGTAATCTTTCGCATAAATAGTAAAACAGTAAAAACTTCGCAATGTTTTTTATGCTTTGAGAGCTAATAACTTTAGACGAATAAATTAAACCACCAAAAAATATCTGTATTTTATTAAATTAAATCAACGTTTTTTCTAAGCTCGTGGCTCCTAAAGTGTTAGCTGTTACAATAAAGCTTAAAACTAGTGGCTCTGTGAGCTGTAGACCACGTAAAAAAAATATTTTTTCCAATTTCAAAATTTACAAAAACCATCTCGACAAAAATATAATTAAACCTATATAATTATCGAACCTGCTCACAAAAAAGAGGAGAACATTCGAACAGACAGACATACGAAAGAATTTTTGTCGAGAGCTTTAACGGAGACGCTCCGCTCTCTCGGTCAAAAAACTATGTTAGTATAATTTTATGACAGTCGTGGTTCACTACTACTGGGCCTGTGTATATGAAGAGTCAAACATTATCAACTTATATCCATACGCTTCGTCCGGTTTTACAGTAGACTGAGGAGTATACCCTGTTGCCTGTGCCCTCTGTTTGCCGTTTGTGGATTACGAGAAGGCCTTCGATTCGGTTGAAACCTGGGCTGTACTACAATCTCTCCAGCGGTGCCAAGTAGACTACCGCTATTATCGAAGTACTGAAGTATTTGTACGACAACGCCACTATGTGAGGCCGACTCCAGGACCAGAACTCGATACCTTTTCCGTTGTAGCCGTGAGTCAGGCAGGGAGATGCTATTTCTCCCAAACTGTTCCCCGCTGCACTGGAGGATGTTTTCAAGACTTTGGACTGGAGAAGCCTAGGCAATAGGCATCAACATAAACGGCGAGTACATCACTCACCTTTGGTTTGCTGACGATACAGTAGTCTTGGCTGAGACCATACAGGATTTAAGTACCATGCTCAATGACCTTGGTAAAACCTCCGTGAGAGTTGGTCTTAAGCTGAATATGTACAAGATGAAGGTCATGTCAAATTCCCATTTAGCACCAACTGTCGTTACTATCGGACACTTTATACTCGAACTTGAAGTTGATTATGGTATACTAGCGACCCGCCCCGGCTTCGTACGGGTGCAATGCTGATACTAATTATAATTATACTTAGGAATGGTAAATTATTTAGGTTCATACATACACAACATAGCACAAGAAACCAATTTACAGAGAAGTCTTCTTAAGAAAGAAAATATATGGCAATGGTCAGATAATCATGAACAAGAATTTCTAAGATTAAAAGAGCTCATTAGTCAGGCACCAGTCTTAGTTCATTATGATGTAAAAAAGCCAGTCAGAATGTCAGTCGATTCATTCAAAAACGCAGTAGGTGCAGCTATTTTTCATGGCAAAAACCCCATAGCATATGCATCAAAATCATTAACAAAGGCTCAACAAAACTATGCTCAAATTGAAAAAGAATTATATTAGGTATACTACAGAATGTATTTATATACAACCCGGCCGATGCCGCCGCAACCGCTATGTTCCTGCATTTTAAATCAGTAATATCTTCAAAAATATTTATTTAAATTACATGCTGTCAAGTGCCATATTGATCTATTTAAAATGCAAAATGTATTTAAGGTATTTTATTGGAGAAGGATTAATGCTGTATTGCTTAAAATCGCTTCGTAAATAAGCCATTATTTTTCGTAAAAAGTAAAGGATAAAAAATGGTGATTGTGGGTTATCCCTAAGAGATAGATATATACCATAATCGACTTTTTTGTAGACCTTTTTAAGTTGTACAATACTGTAGTACATTATTTTGATTTATCTCGTAGAGTTCAGCCAGCGTTTGCAATGTAAGCGCAATAAAATATGTTTATTAACGACATCACAATAGAAACCTATTAAAATATCTGTGTTTCTCTACTATACACCTGTAACCAAGAGGAAAGAGCAATGGAGAGGGCTACGCTGGAAGTATATCTGCGCGATCGTATCAGAAATGAGGCCATCCGCAGAAAAACCAAAGTAACCGATATAGCCCTCCGAATCGCTTAAATGGCAGTGGGCGGGGCACATTGCACGTAAAACCGATGATCATTGGGGCGAAGACGAAGGTTCTCGAGTGGTGACCACGTACAGGAAGGTGCAGCGTAGATAGGCCCCCACAAAGTGAACTGATGACCGGGTAAAGGTCGCAAGAGTCCGCTGGATGCGGGTGGCGCAGGACCGGTCATTGTGGCACTCTTTAGGGGAGGCTTATGACCAGCAGTGGACGTCCATCAGCTGATATGATGATGATGATGATATATTTACATGAATAGTTGTTATAGTGTATACAAGCTTATTAGTTTTACGTGTATTCATAATCTGTCATTGCTTTCTTAAATATCCGTGTTTGTGCAAAATTAGTTTGTTGCCTTGTGTACTATATTTATTTTTCTCATTTTCATGAAGGTTAGCTGGAAGAGATCCCTTATAGGGATAAGTTCACCTTTGTACTTTTACATTTTGTTATTTTGTTTCGATTGTTATGGTTTTTTGTGCAATAAAGTGTTATACATACATACATATACATGATGATGATAACACGCACACGACATATAAATATAACACCCTGTATAATATAACACAATTAGATAAAAAATTGCATGACCTATTAAACAAATCGAGTAGAAGGGTATAAGACATATTTCTTAGGTTCTTAGGTTTCATAGATTAAAATAAAGAATTTCAGGGTTGTAGGTATGTACTACGAATTCTGTTTTTATTTCATTATGATGGATCTTACCGTAAATTCGACTTTCAATTATTTATTTACTACCTTATTAAAAAAATATATCAATTACATACTAAAGTTTAATCATAATTAATGCATTTCTTAAGTCAAAATACAGTTATATTTCTATACTGTGACCAGTATGAAGCTATCGGGGTCATCCGAGTTCACAGTCGCTTCGTCCGCGCGGGCTTGTTCACGCACCGCCAGGACAGCGCTAAATACCTACTCTCGCAGAACTAGAGGGCCTTAACCCACGATCACAATAGGTAGCGAGTTAAAGCCAGGATTTCATCACGCGAATGCAAAATAGATGGTAATTAGTAGTGTTAGTAACCATCAGCTATGGTGATCTCTGGCAATGTAATGAATGGTGGTGGATTTTGACATGGTGGCGAAAAGTGGAACTACAGAGTAGCTAACACGAACCGAAAACGAGCTTTGCTAAATTCGCGTATCTCAGTCTCTGGCACTCGAATTTGAAAGTACGACAGAGATAGATCACGAACGAACTTATTTTTCGGTTCGCGGTAACCGCTCAGTGTTCCGATTCACCAACGGACTTGCGATTCGGTAATCCGGTATACTAAGTATGGCCTCACACACACACACACACATAGTTGTTTGTTACAAAGTTGAGGGTATCTATGGGGTTACTGATAAGATCTCAGACCGAGACTCCGAATAGGTACAGTCAAAGTGGTAAATATGTATCTACATACGTTGCCTGTGACATAAATAACTGTACAGTACGATTACTTTGAGTTAGACACTGACATATGCTCTTATCCCATTGGATAGTATACTTTAACGCCTGTAATAGAGTTTCTATGACAAACATACGATTTTAAGACAATGTCTATGTAAATGAAACTCTATCCACATTAGTGTTAAGAGGGGGTACCATGCCAAATTGCAGTTCGCAGATTGAATATTTACCTATCATAATCAAGTCTAAATGCCAAAACAAACAATTACACGAAAACTAGATCATATTTGCTATTTTTGAGTATGAACAAAACCATTAAAGATTAAGAGGGCGCAGTACGCTCGGTCTGGCTCGGTTCTCCATACAAACGTATTTACCCTCTCATTTTAAAACGCCATGCTAGAATAACATGAAAATTTGTATACACAATGGGATCTCATATCTAGGTATCTAGGTCGGACCATAGTTTCTGTTGCTAGAAATTGTAAAAGTAAAAAAATACAGCGGATTTTTGAGTTTTTTTACGGCTTGTATGAAAACCTTAATAATCGCTGTATTATTTCTCCATTATAATTTCAAGCAACAAAAACTATGGTCCGACCTAGATATGCCGGATCCCATTGGGTATACAAAGTTTCATGTTATTCTAGCCTGGCGTTTTAAAATGAGAGCATAAATACATTTGTATGGAGAACCGAACGTTTAGCGCAGTCTTAAAGTTGGCTCGATAGAAAAAAATCGTCAAAACATGTCTAATTTTCACCTAATTTCAATTGTGTGACGTTACCTTGCAAACCATTGAAGTAAAAAAATTACATAAAATACCTTTCGACATAATAAATTTTTGTTATTTATCAAAATGTTGTAATTATTCTGAGTTATTGAGGTAAAACATATTTGGCGCATATGCCCTTTTTATTTCGCGCGATACCGTCTCTTCCGTCGCACGTTCCGCGCGGCGTAGTATATCTGCTGTTGCTGTTCACGGGCGGAGCCAGTCCCGATCGCTCCACTGAGACGAGAGGACTGTGTAGGGAGCGCACAAGACTGCGAATTAAATATAATAGTATCAACAAGAGTGTGTCCCAAATAAAACGTAGAGTTTATAAAACCCAACACTATAATTTATGAATTGCAGGTAAAAGTTTGATGAAAACTTGTCAACAAAAAATCTAATATCTACCTTATGTAACAATCTTTACAGTTCAAATTACAACGTTATCATTGCGCGGCAGTCAACCTCGGTTAAACGATTGTGTGTAGTATATGCAAAAATAGACGATGAATTTCTCTTACGTATGAGTCTTACTCCAAATCAAATTATTACACTAAATTTAAGGGTTCCGTAGTCAACTAGGAACCCTTGTAGTTTCGCCATGTCCGTCTGTCTGTTTGTCCGTCTGTCTCTCTGTCTGTCCGTCTGTCTGTCCGAGGCTTTGCTCTGTGATTGTTAGTGCTAGAAAACTGCAATTTGGCATGGATTTACAAAGCAATAAATCTGACAAAATGGTAAAACAAAATCTAAAAAAAATTTAAGTGTACGTCTCCTACACGTAAAGTGGGGATGACAATTTTTTCTTTGCTTCAACATTATGGTGTGGGTTGTTGTTGGATAGGTCTTTTAAAATGAATAGAGGTCTTCATCAAACATTTTTTGATAAAGTGAAAATTTTCGGAAACACTCCAAAAGAAAAAAAACCGGCCAAGTGCGTGTCGGATCACCCACAAAGAAGGGTTCCGTACCAACACCTACCATATACCAGTCCACATTTAAAACCACTAATCTAGTAGCTCTGTGAGCTGTGTAGACCTCGTGAGTGTGTTTATTTTACTTTTCAAAATTTTACATGACAAACAAAGAAAGGATATTTCACGAGAATCAGTGGAAAAATGCACCCTGAAGAGGCATAAAAATGCAACGATGGGAACGATGGCAAAAAAATAATCAAGGTACTTTAACGCTCTTTGTACCTGATAAAGTATTTGAACTTATTTCGGTCGACACCAACTTTTTAAGTTTTCATATCGTAGGTTAGTTTAAGTAACTTCATTCTCTCTATCACTATGCCTTTGCATTATATTTTCTCGCCGCTGAGGTGAAAAGTTGTATGTATCACACGAGAGCAAAGATATTTGCATCTCGTGTCTTTGAGTCCCTCGCTACGCTCAAGATTCTAATTGTAGAATCTTTCGCTTGCTCGGGACTCAACATCAACACTCGCAGCAAAAATTTACTTTGCTCTCTTGTTGAACAAATAACTATTGTTCGGCTCGCGGGCGATGTCAACGGAACGGCGCGCAACGAGCGCTCGCGGGTCACGCCTGTGTGCGTGCGCTCACACATAGACAGCTCCCGCTCCCGCCCATAGCAGCGCGACAGAAATATTGCTTCAAAAATTCGAGATTTGTAAAGTTGCTCAGCTAGGCATTCCTCTTTATAACCATTTGTTAATACGAGTATCATGCACAAAAACTTTCTCAAGAATGTGAGGAATACTTTTCTAAAAACCGCATCAAGATCGGTGTAGCCGAACGCGGGATAATTGTGGACAAACAAACGTTAATACAAACATACGGGTCAAACTGAGAACCTCCTTTTTTATGAAGTCGGTTAAAAACAAATGTTCACATAATGACGAATAAAAAAACATCAGTATTTGAAAAAAAAACTGCAGTATTAGAAAAAAAATATCCATTATTTATCAACTAGCTCAAAAACTACACAAATAAATGTGAAGATTAATATAACAAACATGTGCATCTAATACAGAACCTTTATTTAGTATTAGTTTTAATTTAGTTTTATTTTAGGTCTAGTTTAAGTTGTTTAATATAAGTTTCATATATTTTTCTTGATTACAGAACCTTATATTTTGAAGTCGGTTACTTTTGGGGACGATTAAAACACGAGGACGATTGAAACGTTTCAATCGTCCACAAGCAAGTTGTTTCTATCGTCCCCACACCACGTTTTTCACTTCCACCATATCAGCCCTAGGACGTCCACTGCTGGACATAGGCCTCCCCCAATTTCATGGGGGGTAAATGCCATAATCGCCACGCTTGGCATGCGGGTTGGCGATCGCAGTATCTCCACCGCACTCAAGGAATGCTGCTGCCCATTCCCCGGTGGTCTTGGTCGTAGTTTTAGGACATACCCGGGTCACTTCAATGACAAATATTATATATAAAAAATACCCGAACGCTGATCAACGGCCATTAAAAACATTCGTTTATTCCTAACCATAAAACCAAAATAATTTGATTAGTCAAAATACAAGAGTAAACGAAGTTATAAGAGAATATACGAGAGCACAAATACTTACTTTTTACCCACGAAAAACTGGTTTGGCTCGTGGACACTCCCGTCTCGCACCGGCTCTTGAGCGCTCCGGCCAAGGATTCAATCATGACCGACCGCATGTTCTCAGTATTGCGTCAGACGCGTATAAATGTCAAATTCAATACATTGTTTGTTTACATTATTTTCGTTTTCAACTGGCGCGTACTATAGGTATTATAGTTTTCGGGAAATTTGACTTGTTTCAATCATGACGTGTTTCTATTGTCCCCGGTCTACCCTACTGTTCATGCCTTTACTAAGTAAGTGGGCGCTTTTTTTTGCTTCAACCCTATATGGATAGGTCTTTCAAAATAAATAGAGGTCTTCATCAAACACTTTTTGATAAGTGAATATTTTTGGAAATATATCTTCCAAGAGAAAAAAAAATGTTTCCTCCTCTAACTTTTGAACTAAACATAAACATCTGGTCCAAAAAATATGACAAAAATCATGAAAGTAAAATCTCCTTAAGAAGGGAAGACTTTTTACGATAGCTGAAAAACAGCTCAACTGATTATGTCCGCTATAGTTTTCATTCAGTCTTTATTAAATTTTACTTTCATGATTTTTTTCATATTTTTTGGACCCATAGTTCAAAAGTTAGAGGAGGGAACTTTTTTTTTCTCTTCATCATCCGTCATTTTTTTTACTAAGGTAAAAGACGTATGAAACGCTGTGAAGGTATTCTCTTTTGCTTGGTTATTGATTTTTTAAAACATGTTCATTTGGGAATATACCGAACGGAACCCTACACTGAGTATGGCCCGACATGCTCTTGGCCGATTTTATTGTAGCCATATAACAGGTCGATTCATAAAAGCTGGCGCGGATTTTGTATGAAACTGTCATATTTTTCACAGACATTTTGCGCTAGCTTTTGTCAACTAACTTATACTTCATTTACCTTTGTATATGTATACGCATAACCCGCTAGATTCCGGGGTGGGTTGCTAGTTAAAAACGATTGTTAGTCTGTACGTAGTATTTCCTAAAATCTTTTATAAATTTACTTACCTACTCGTAAGTAATAACTTTTTTGATGATTTCAAAAGTATAACATATTTAAAAGAGGTTGTAACCGTTTCACCTAGAATATGGCTGCTACACGTCAGAATATGGACGTCTGGGTCGCGGAAGGACATGCAAAAGGCTGCGAGCGCTTACGTCACGAGTGATAAAGACTTCAATATCCCAATCGAATACCTAACGCGGCCGCGCGGCTGACAGGGAGACTTCTCTTAATACCCAATTGACACCGTAGTCCATGGACGTTCTTAATTTCTAATTAACAGCGTAGTCTATGGACGTTCTTAATTTCCAATTGTAATTAACAAATAAACATAACTATCGGTTATTAAATAATCATGTTTCATCTGTCTGGATGGGCATATACTACGCGGAGTGCGCGAGGCCACAACAGACGCATCGCCTTTACGCACAGCGGGCCAGGCGCGGGACGCGCGGGTGATTTCTACCTGGCTTTCTTTTTTCCTGGCGTTATGCCCCCTCTTAAAGTAGAATATCCAATGGAGTAAGAGCATATGTCAGAATCAAACTTAAAGTAATTTACCTGTGCGCTCTTTCGCTCTTGTCGCATATTTTTGGCACTTAATCCGCATCTATATATTTCGCTGTAAAGGCTGTGAGCCTTTGAACAAAAACATAGAGAGGTTGCTAGAAGTAGCGGTTCAGAACGCAAGGAATAGGTTCGCTGGTCTGAGTAATAAAGGCGTTAGTCCGGTTTGTGAATAACACCCCGGGGCGTGAGCAGGGTGCGGTAGGGTACCGAGGCAGGAGGAAACTGCCATCGTTAAGCGAACGAGTAGTACATGTAAGTCATGAAAATAGCTACAACGTTAAGAGAGCTCTTAATGTTGATGAGTGCTTTTAAGCGCCAGTCTTGCTGGATCTGGCAGGGTACTGGCGCCAGTAACTGTATAGTTTATACGTTTAATTCCAACTTTAGTGAGCCAGCACTCGGTAACGACTTCAGAGAAGGCGGCGATGACGCCAAAACGGGGCTGTAGTGGCAAGACTACGGCTCAACCACCACTAATGGTATGGAAAGGAAGCGACTGCCATCTGACATTCCAACCCTAGGGGGAAACTAGGCCTTATTGGGATTAGGATTAGGATTGTCAAGTGAGTGGGCAACTTGAATGTTAGAAATTCTCGAAGCCACCCGAAGGCGTTTAACAAACAAACAACTATGTGTGTCAAACTCAGTACACTAATGTGGATAGAGTTTCTTTTACATAGACACTGTCTTAAAATCGTATGTTTGTAATAGAAACTCTATTACATAGGCGTTAAAGTATACTATCCAATGGCATAAGAGCATATGTCAGTGTCAAACTCAAAGTAATCGTACTGTACAGTTATTTATGTCACAGGCAACATATGTAGATACATATTTACCACTTTGACTGTACCTATTCGGAGTCTCAGTCTGAGAGTACTGGTAAGGTAACCCCATAGTTACCCTCAACTTTGTAACAAACAACTGTGTGTGTGTGCGTGTGTGTGTGTGTGTGAGGCCATACTTACGTATGCCGGCCGGATTACCGAATCGCAAGTCCGTTGGCTTAACGACTTCTGTCGCAGACAGCAGCCGGGGTCAACGATCTAACGTGCCTTACAAAGCACGGGAACGCTCAGTTAGTAACCATTCAAAGCGGTCACCCATCCGAGAGTTGACCACGGCCGACGTTGCTTAATCTCGCATACCGAACGCGGGCGCCGCTGCACTGATTAGGCTAGGCACGGAATAAGAAATGAAAATGGAAAATTTCGTCATTTTGCGATTACCCATACACTTATCAAAATTTTATGATTCCGCAACTAATTGGGAAACATCGGCCGCCAAAAGGATCAAGGGGTCAAATTAGACATTTTAGACTGATACCGAATTCGCAAGCTAATAAATAACATTTTGTCATATTTTGAGAATAATCAGTTCGTGGCACACTAGATTCAAACTAGCGTAGCGACGACTGCGCCTTTTACTGGGGCAGATACGTCAATAGCGTACAATAGCGCCGTAAAGGCTAAATGTTCGCTGACATAATCCTTAATGGATATCGTAATGTCCCCGTTAAAGCTACTTGTCTATTCAACAGGTCGCAATATGACAGATGTGATAAAAGTTTGTTTGGCAACGGTTATTGGGAGCAGAGATGGGGGTTAAGATTCTTAACACTCTCAGTTCTCACTGCAATCATTAGGCTTCATTGACAACTGTAGTCATAGTATAAAAACAACACTAGCTAATTAAATAAGTAGACTAATAGTGTATTAAAAAATATATTTTCATTAGGCATTAACACAGAAGGTCCACATGTCTGGTTTCATAGTCCAAGACTTAAAAAATATATCCTTTACTATCACCCATTGGTCTAAATACCTCTTTGACTTCCTTTTCATTTCATTATATGGAATATTACATACATTTTCAGCACCAATGATTTTCTTCAGTTGTTCATTTCTATTCAAGATCTTTTGAAATATTTTGTAAATGTTATATTTACTGATACACAATGAACTGCCTAATGATTTGGCTTTTTTCTTTGTTGCACCTAATTTTTTTCCTTGTACTGCTACCTCCACGCCCCTGAAATAAAACCTTTGACATGAACCAAAACTTGTTACAATAAAAATACTGTTACAATGTTAATTAGATTTAGTGACCACTAACAATGGAAACAAGGTTCACTTGCAACAAAATACTTGCTATTTTCATGCTTGTATCTTTTTAATTACTATGCAATTCCATCACCCCTAAAAACATTCTTGAATATTTTAATTAGATTATTTGTTTCACTTTCGTTTTATTCACATATGAATGTGCAACATTATGTATAAAAATAGTTGATATGGTTCTATTCATCAGTAATTTTATTACAATTATAAGCCACAGTTAATTTACTATAAAAACTCTTTTAGAGTACCAATAATTTTGAGTAATATAAGGTATTGTTAGGGCTACTAAGATAGATTACAAATAAAACCTAAGCCTAACTGAAATTCATCACATCATTTTTATTGTACTGGATATCCCATTAAAAGAATTTTCAGAGTATCTAGATGTTACATAAAGGCATAGTATACTTACTTTTTTCTGGTCCAAACTATACTTCCCGGAGTGGGTCTAACATTTTTTTCAGTCCTTATATGCGGGAACATTACCCTGCTTACATAGAACTTTGGCGTTATTTCTGGCTGCACTATAGACAGGACATCAACATTTCTTCTCAACAAAGCCCTTTCTAAAGATTCATCAGAATATGGTACTCCAGCTCCAAAGATAAAGTATTTGATGAAAATAGGTTTAGCTAACAGTAAATCTATAAGCCCGCCATGTATTCCGACATGAATCCATCGAGCCATCTTGTCACTGCAAGACACTGACAGTGTCCTATCGCCTCTACCAGGTTTAGTGCGGACCTGACCAAGAATGTGATAATTGACACCGGGCTCCTTAGAATCCTGCTCAGAATTCGATAAACACTTGGCACCAGTCCTATAAATATCAATCCTAGATTTCTTGCATTCAACATCACAAATATCTTCAGCTTTCCTTTTCATATTTGGTAAAACATCACCATAATGTTCCTCTTCCCCAACTTTAGGTAAAATGGACGCATCTCCGCAAGGCAACTGAGAGGAATAAAATATAAAATCAATGTCACCTTTTACCTCAAACACTCCATTTTCAAAATTCAATATTGATTTCTTGTTATCCAAAGCAAGTTCCATATTTTCGTAGAGGTATAGAAGAAATCCTCGTCTAGCGACGATCTCGGCATGACTATCATTTAGAATGTCCCCGGACGCCGACATTTTTGAAGCCCCAATGCATTTTGATCCGGTTCCCAATGATACAACTTCAAATTCATCATTGGTGTTATCAAATTGTATGACACAGGATAGAACAGTCCATTCAGCCTTGATGGGTTTCCCGGTTTTTGGTAGTTCATTATACAACTTTAAACAGCTTTCAACTATTCGATCTGCTAAATTACTGTCGAGTTGACCCATAATAATGTTTCAGGTTAGGTTATGAGTGTTTATGATGCCATTTTTACACTTTCAGCGGTACTAAGGTAAGCTGAATAGCTCAGATTAACTATAATATAATGGTGCCTATATTAAATATATACAAACACAAAATTGAAGTCGAATCAATACCAATATAAACAATTACAAGAATAACAAAATGTAAAGACATTGACAGCTGAAAGGACGTATTTTTGGAACTATTAACCCGTCGCGTGTTTGTTATTGTTGCAGAGAAGTTACAGAGGCAAGATACGCAAATTCGACGCACATTCGTTGCACGATTTATTACGCATGTTGTACGCATGTCTTAAATGATAAATCAAATAATTAGACAAACAAAATATTTAATAATTTTTAATGAGCAATTCGTGTACGTATGTTTATTTATTTATCTATCTAATGATCATTGTTTTTAAGCGAGCAACTCTTGTTTATATATTTAATTCGGGGATCTGGGAAACGGCTCTAGAGTCTGTCTAGCATAAGTCTGCACCAGCAATTTTAATTTATTGTCTGTAAATCGGTATATGATAACATTGAAGATAGGGCACTAATTAGTCTTGATACTTGTGTATGATCTTTAATATTTAAACAAGTGAAAATAATAGTAGTAGTAGTGAGTATTACGTACGTATGTATGTAAAAATAAATAAATAAATAATGTATGTCAGCCTTTATACCTACGCCCCACTGTTTCGTACAAGCCTCCTGTCATTCTCGAAAAATGCATGTTCGTGTGCTGGAATAATTTTTTCTCATGAATCATTGTAAGGATTTTTTTTATGGCAGTTTTACTGATTAGCCCACGTAATTTTGATGTGAGTTAAAAATAATTTTCATTTTATTGTGCGTTTTGTTTACCCTATGTCAAAACTACCACAATTATACTCAACTTACACACCACTACTTTTATTACTTTTATACACACCAGGTTTTCCCAGAAGAAATATGTCTTTCTGTGACCAAAAATATTGAGATTTTTTCTGTAGGGGGTGAAGATAGTTTGAAGTAAGTACTTGCTTAATATCTTCGAGACCTTATGTGTCAGTTCACGTACAAGCAGTAAAACACTGGATATTTCAACAAAATAAACTTAGTATTTACTTTGAGTAAGTTAGTTCAACATATACATTTTAAAAAATCTAAACATTTTCCATATGTATGGAAAACATACAATACAAACAATTTTCTAAATAAAATGGTGCATATCTTGAAAACTAAGAGACTTTGTATTAACGCATGTTGTGTATAAAATATTTCAAATTACCTCCTCTATCATCCCTGAACGTATTTGCACCTAGTTACCAAACACCCTGTATACCTATTACCTCTATGTTGTAAAAATCGACAATTTTAGTGACTTTTACAAAAAAGGGATTACAGCCTGTATAACTGTTAGCTTAGCTGCAACATAATTCTCGTTGCGGGTTTGGGTACATGAAAGGTTTTTAATGGAATTTCATTCAAACATTAAAAAAGTACCAACATTGTTTGTTAAACTTACCGGTCAAAGACTTGATGAGATGTAAACATTGCCGCTTTTCTGCTATAATCACCTCTCGTTGTTCTCTCACGGTGTCCTAATTATTGAGCATTCGGAATAATAATTCTCGCTCGCCACTTTTATACGGTTTGCCCATAATTAGTGCTAACAATCATAAACAAATTAATTCAATTTAATTCGTATGACACATTCACATTTGACATCTGCGTCAAATATAAAACATTGCCATACGTAATTTTTAAATGGTTGACAGTTCATTTGCTTGGAACTCTTGGAAGAGATATCGAACTTCGAAAATCGAATTTCGTATCGTACAGTCCCTTTCCGTCATATAGAGTATAACACGAGAGTGAAAGGGACGGCACGACACGAAGTTCGAAGTTCGCGGTAGCACAGCTGGTCTGACTCTAACGATATTAGTGGTAGCCGTACAAGCCCGATTCCAGAGAAATACTGCACATCGATGTACAGTTTAGCCGTTTGACACACGCATACAAGAGGTCAAAACAAAAAATTTTGGCCCGCAGTTCCTGAAACAATTTCCTTTAGGGGGGGAGTAATGAGACATTTTACTTTTTGTATGGAAAAAAAAATTCAGAAACGTATCGTGTAGTATCATATGAAAGGGCTTTTTAAAGCGATTCTAAAAATATGCCACATCATTACATTTCAGCCATATTTTTTTATTAAAACAAAATTAATTTACGAACTTTACTTGACAAGCCTAATCCCAATAAGGTCTAGTTTCCCCCTCGGGTTGGAAGGTCAGATGGCAGTCGCTTCCGTAAAAATTAGTGCCTACACCAACTCTTGGGATTAGGTAGCGGACCCCAGGCATCCTTCAGGATGCAACTGTACTGGGAATAACGCTAGGAGGATGATGATGAAAAATAATTTTCGTAACATACCATATATTATGTCAAAAACTAAACAAACTATACCAACTGATGAAAAGGCGCAGTTAAAGGGTTAAAGAGGTATTTCCCGTTGGATATATGGAACTACGTATCATTTTATGATTAATATACTAGATTTTGCCTGCGACTTCGTCCGCGTATAATTCGTTCTCGCCTTGGAATGATTTGTTTTCCCATACAATCTTTCTCAAGCTCAGGTGGACACCAGGAACTTAGGGGTGGCATGTTGGAGAAGGAAAGCCACGAATAGAACGGACTGGAGATATTTGCTTGACCAGGCTAGCCTAGGGCCCACCCGCGGCTATAACGCCTCAGATGTTGATGATGATGATGATACAATCTTTCACCCTTCTTTACACCGCCTTAAGAAATGATTACAGTCAATATGACATTCCCTACAGTCTCTCAGTCTACTCGTATATATTGCACTTTGTGATTCCCTAGAAATCCTATTGTCAAAACGAATGCTTAAGTGCTTATTTCGGAATATCAAATGTACCGATTCTAGACGAATGAATCTCGTCAAAAACATTACATGTACATTGTACAATGATAAAAGTCTCGCTACGCAGTTCTGCCGTAAAACGTTATCCCAACAGAGCGAGTTCTTCATGTAAGTATGATGACCGAACGCTGGAAGCAGAGCGGCAAGGCATGCGAGAATAATCTCACAGAACGGGCTTCTCATGTAAGGCTGACGGCCGAAGGCCTGAAGCAGAGAGGCGAGACACGCGAGGCTGAAGGCCGAGCCTCCCAACAGAGTAGTTTCTTCATGTAAGGTTGATGACTGAAAAGCCGAAGGAGAGTGGCAAGGCATGTGAGGCTGAAGGCCGAGCTATGTCGTCGCCGAAGATCCAGTTGCCATATTAATGAGGGTAAATTATACTCCATTCGTTCATTTTCACGTGATGCCTAGACATATAAACAGACGCAAATTCTTAAAACTGTTGAAACGATTTGTTGTTGTTATCGATTCTAAGTATCCCCAACCAACTTTTTTTCGAATATTTTCCATGTACAGACCTTCGACCGTCTTCTAAGTGTACATCTAAGATGCTCCAACTGTCTATGCTGACGATTGGGCTGCCCAGCTCAAGTGATCTCTTATATCAAACAGTTTTTATGGTGTGAAGGGTCAACAATTACGTAAAAAATAACGCACGACAAAATTAAATGGTACACCGACGATACAAAGTGTGCACTAAAACAGCTGTTTTTGTATTTAAGCATATGAATAAAAACAATGCCAAAGTATCGCAAATGCATTTTGATGTACACGCAAAGTAGAAATTATTACGAAAAGGTTGTGCTCAAAAATAGCGTCAACAATCAGAAGGAATTATGATACTTCGGTTTTGACATAATGAATCGTCAACTTGTTTACAATTCTGCTATGCTTTAAGTTAAATTTCTTGACACGCTGTTATACTCCCAATTGGCTGAAACTTAAATCGTAGAATGGCGTATGAGGATTAAACCACCCCGTTTCATAGACCTTACTTGCATCCCCGATTTAATATCCCTTTGATGGAAGATCATCGGGACAAAAAGTACACTTATTAATATAAGTGAATCCAGATTATATGTATACTTTTAGCATACAAATCATCTTAATCTGTTTAGCCGTTTTTGCGTGATTCAGTGACAAACATCCAAACATTTAACTTTCGCATTTATAATATTAAGTAATGGGATTATGGTATGAAGTGAACGGCAAAAGTAACATTGTAAATCCATGTTTTTAGGATTACAAAGTTATATATGTAATTTTTGAATTTAGAAAACGGGACTGAAATTTGGGTTTGGAGTCACAGTTACTTAATGGAATAAATCATAATTGTGTTCAAAATTTGAAGAGACCGTGGTGGCTAGCGCGCACACTGGGCAGCGCCGCGGCGCAGCGCTTGCGTTTACTTTTTGTTCAGTTTCTTTCTTATGATTCCACAAATTTCGAATGAGGATGTTTTTCCTTTGTCGTCAAGTATATGCTTACCAATTTTCATACCTGAAACTCATGGATTATAGGGGTGCCCATACAAATTTCAACCCCTCTTTTTACCCCCTTTTAACCCAAATCTGCACAATTTTTATAGCCTAAAACCTGACCGGGTATTTACTCGACAGATTAGTAAAGTTTTCATCAAAATCCGTTCAGCCGTTTTCACGTGATGCGCGTTCATATAAACAGACAAACAGATAAACAGACAAACAGACAAAAATTCTAAAAACTGTTGGAACGTGTTCTGTTATCGATTCTAAGTATCCCCAGCCAACTTTTTTTGATATATCCTCCATGTACAGATTTTCGACCCTCTTCAGCTTTATTATATGTACTTTATAGATAGAAGATAGAAGATGTACCGTATCTGCACTACAGTGCCATAAGTCACGTAAAATAGGTATTAAAGTAGAACTGTTTCACTTTGTAATATTGAAAAATAAATACTTAGTGAAATTATTTTCAAAATTGCTTTTTTGAGGTTAGGTATGAGGATATCACGTATCATTTGTAATATATTGTATTTAAAAAAAATTAGCCATATCGTGACTGGATGAGCCCAAACTTGGTATGTTTCGAAAATTATATTTGTTTTAATTAAAAAAATATGGCTGAAATGTAATGATGTGGTATATTTTTAGAATTGCCTTAAAAAGCCCTTTCATATGATACTACACACGATAGGTTTCTAATAAAATGTTTTTTTTTTCCATACATAAAGTAAAATGTCTCATTACTCCCCCTCTAAGGGAATTTTTTTTAGGAACTGCGGGTAAAAAAATTTGTTTTGACCTCTAGTATGCGTGTGCCAAACGGCTAAACTGTACCTACATCGATTTGCAGTTTTTTTTAAGCGTACAGCTTACTCTATATAGATGAAATTCACACTTACTATACCACTACTTACTTACTTTACTTTTACCCACTGTCCCAATAAAGGTACACAACTACAATAAACTGTAAATATTGACAAGACGTGGATTCTAGATTTTTGATGTCCGTTAAAAAGACCATCATGTGAAACTGTAATAGGGTAAGTGGGGTGTGGGTGTATTCTATAATAGGGTTGCTAGATCGGTTATGTGACCAGCGCGCAGCGCCACTTAGCGACCACCTGCAGGAAGGGGTTTTTTTCAATTAAGAATATATGTAGATATTAAGCGATAGTACCGCCTGTTGTTTGCCTTTATTTATTCTAATTATATTCAATAAGGAGTATTTGTAATATTTTTACAGACTCATCAATAACAGAGAGTTGAAGGCAAAAGAAGAAGAAGAAGTTTGTCGACCTGTTTAGCCTAGTTGGTAGTGTCACTGCCTCCGAAGCTGGAGGTCCCGGGTTCGATTCCTGGTAAGGGCATTTGTTTCTGTGGTGAGCAGAGACATTTGTTCCTGAGACTTGGATGTTTTCTATGTATTTATGTATATATCTATTAAATATATCGTCGTCTGCAGGGCTAGTATGATCGCTTATATGTCGGACATATAGCATTCGTCCCGTACTGTCAAGTATGTAAGTGCGAGAGGGACGAATGCTATATGTCCGACATATAAGCGATCATACTAGCCCCACTGGTACCCATAACACAAGCCTTATTGAGCTTACTGGGGGACTAGTTCGATTTGTGTAAAAAAAAATGTCCCCTAATATTTATTTATTTATTTATTTACTTATAAATACACCTAGATATTTTTCTAGCACGAACGACTTGATGTAAGTGATTGACAAAATAAAAACATCGACAGTCCTGTTATCGATAAATACCACTTCAACGTCATAGATAAAAGTTCGAAGATAGGGGTTGTCTAGTTGGTACCATGGCACATTGCAGTTGATTATAAACTTTGTTAGGTCCATATGAAATCGTTTTTTCTCATCCTGAATATTCTTATGCTTGTCTGTGTTAATGTGTTTATTTCGCATTTGGTGCAAAATAATTTTGAACCACGAAATCCGATTTTTGGTAAATTTACAATAAACGAGGTGATTCTCTCTTCTCGGGACGTTTTATGGGTGGCATTTTTTCGTATTCAGTCTTGTGTTTACAATATATTCGCCTTAATATGCAATGTGACTAAACGTCACATTGTATGTCACGTTTTACTTTTTTAATGAAGAACGTCTAATAATATAAAAAGTTTGTTTACTTTTTGACGTTGGTAATATGTAGAGGAATTAAATGAAATGTGTATTACGATTTTGCCTCTTTATCATTACTTTGATGAGTTGGATGACATGTGATTATTTTGAAATAGATACTGCATGTTTTCCTCACAGACTTATAATGAAGTACATGCCGCAAGTACAGTGGTTTGTACGTTAGCGAAAATGCCCAACTATGAAGAAATAAAACGTGAGTTTAGTACAATGTTTTTGAAGTAGACACAGAACATGGACTTGATAAACTTCCCTTGCCGTAAATATTTTTGTAACTCTTTTCTTATACTACAATCAAGATCAACAAAAAAGATAATACACTCAGAAAAGTTTATGTAGGCGGCTCTATATAAAGAAAATTATATTGCAAATTATAAAAATAAATTGGATCAAAAGTGTACGGATTACGTTCAATTTGTACAAGATCGGTACACGCGGCGTCTAGGTAGGTAGCCGATATAAGTCTGTGGTTGTATGTACGTCTTGTCGTTGAAGTATTATGTATGTATCGATAACAGGATTGTCGATATTTTTATTGTGGCAAGCACTAAACAAATCCTGTCCCTTGTTGAAAAATATTTAGGTATATTTATAAACGAGTTTGCAATAAAATTAAAATAACGATTTTACGTGCAATTAACTTTAACGTCAATGAATATCTTGTATTTTTGAAAAATATTATAATTTTCTATGATAAAAGATATAGAATGATTCAAAAATTGACCTTTATGGTGAATAACGCGGGAGTGGTTAATACTTTTGACCAAGGCTGTAAGTTAACTTTTTTCATCTCCTACGCACGTGGAATGACATTGTTTATTAGGGCAGTGAAGCGAGCTCTATCGCTATCCCACAATCCATACAGTTTTGTGGTACACTTCACGAAAAGACTATCAAGCTTCTGGATTTGAACTTTCACATAGTAAAGTGTGGACACGAAAAAATCTGGTCATGCATGATATGGTAAATCTTTAAAATTAATGTGGATTAACAAGCAGCACTTTTTTAAAATAATTTGTGGTTATCAAACTACATAATAAAAATACAATCATAATATAACGTTAAGTTGTCTGTGACTTTCAGCATTATATATTCCACCATACCTATATTTTGTTGAACAGCGCCTTCGGACAGTATGTACCAAGTTTTCCTGTTAATATTTTTATTTTATTTTTATCTGGATCTTTCAAATTTTACCTTTTTACATCATCCTTTTACAATAGCTAACATTTTTCTAGTTGACTTCAGATTGACGTAGTTCGAATTGTTTTTCATTTTGGTTTATTTGCCTTTTTTACAGAAAAATGCCTCCCATATAAAACAACTTTCGATGCTTGGAGTAGAAAGTCTTCCTGACTGCCTCAAGTAGAAAAGTGTTCAAACAAGTATGTTTTTGGAATGATGAAATTCTAATGAGCTTAAAACAACTCGTAAAAATATATATACAATTGTAGCTTAGTAGCAGGAAGCGAGTGAAAATTATCAGAAACCGCTGTTCAACAAAATATCGGTACGGTGAAATATATAGTGCTGAAAGACACAGAAAACTTAACGTTATATTATGATTGTATTTTTATTATGTAGTTTGATATCTACAAATTATTTTTAAAAAGCGGTGCCTGAAAATCCACATTAATTTCAAAGATTTACCATATCATGCATGACCAGATTTTTTCGTGTCCACACTTTAATCAATATTCATGTGTTAGCTATCATTAAAATTTTATTTCACATACAAACTTCAATACTACAAAAAAGTCGTATTTCATAGGTAACTCCTAGTACTTACATCCCTTTGTTTGAGGTAGCAGTTTTTCAGTGGTAAGGTAATTTAAAAACTAAACTTGTGGACATACATCGCATGGACAGTACATATTTAATCAGGACTATGAATCTACGAATTTGATTCAATGGTTCAAAAGTTAGAACGGCGGTCACAATTATTGTGACTTCCGGAGCTATTATCACCGAATATACTCGTTTAATCAAATTTCCTTTCTCAGAAACCTGACATTCGTGTTTAATGAATAATGAATGACCTATCGATTGACGTGTCGAAAATGTTTTTTTTTTTTGGAAATTGGTATTATAATGGAATACAAACTAGATGCATTTTTTTTTTGTTTTTGAATATATATATCTATATTACGGCCTACAACTTATATGTGGCTCGGTGGCTGTGAGAATATGGCCTGTATACCTACTTAGTCGATGCAGGCGGGTTTCAATCAGGCGACCGCCTTGCGCTTTTTGTATGACGTTTTTAAATGTTAATGATACAACTGATACATTTTCAAAACGCAAAGTAGCATTGGAAAGTTCGAAATTAAGAAGAAATAAATCATCGAAAGCTTGGAATTCCATATGTATTGGTTGTACCGTTTGCATATTATAAAATCTGTGGTTTGCATAAAACAGAAAAGTACGTAATTAGGTACTATTAAATTATTCTATGACTTTAGCAGAATTAACATGGCATGTGTTTGTAGTAAGTTTAATGCGATTAATTAAAAACACTGCCATTAAAAGTATTATTACTAGGTATAATAATATAAAGTCGTATAAATTGACTTAGGATAATTTATATTGTATTTTTAATATTATGAAATAAATAAATCTAAATCTAAATCTAAATCTATAAACCTCGCAAGCCCTCGCAGAGCTAGGCTTTTTACTAAAGTATTCCAAGTTTCAAATCGTTAGCTTAAGTAGTTCCTATGTAACAGACCGAATCGCACTATAAAGGTTCCTCTTGTGCATTTTGGTACGGAACCCTGCAATGCAATAAAACATTTATAATGAAATACGTATCACGGATTAAATTTATGAAGTCTCATTTTAATCAAGAAAGTTGATATCAAACACTCGGAATATAAATTATACGCAAAGAAATAAAAGTCGACGCCTACGTAATTTGACGTAACTATATACTCACAGTTTTATAAAAGATATTTTCAGTGCCACTTTTAGCGATCATAGGTTACAGCCGAGAGTTAAGTTAAGAACGTAAAAAATGTGATCCTTATTTCCTATCCTGACCCGTTTTACAACGGTGGCAAACAAGCAACCGGCCTGCCTATCTGATGGTAAATACACATCGTTGCCTACAGACCCTGACTCCAGAGGGCTTATCAGCGCGTTTCCAACCTTGAATCTAATTGATTTGCGCTTTTTTACTAAGTAGTTTTTGAGTAGAATTGGGCCTGATGATGGCCTTATAAAGTATCTTATAATATTCTCACCTAACCACATCTTAAGCATAATACATATACCATATCTCTCATATTAGTGTGTGTGTTCCTACCACTTATAGAGATAGAGGTTCATCGAGTACCAACGGATGTTGGCTTCATTATAGCGTCCGACGGTGGGCGGTGATAAAAGAGGGTAGTTTGTCATTCCACACCTCATTATGGCCCAGAATGGCCTAAATGACGCGCCACATCCCAACAACACATTTAAATATCAATAGCAATGACTTTAACACCTATGTAGCGATCCAATATCGATGAACGATTCAAGCATTTACAAAATTATCATATCGATATGATCGATAGTAGTAAAAAATGTTGAAGCTCATAAATATTTAATGCGCTTTTGATTCAAGGCACTTCCCTTCTGTTTATTGTCTGGTCCGAAACCACTCGCGACCAATAAATCGATTAAAGGAAATGCAATAACAACGAGTGTAAATGATAACATTAGCGCCAATTGGTACCGTACGTAACAGTCAATTAATCGGTATTGGATATCGGTTTTCATAACCAGTAAAGTT
This sequence comes from Notocelia uddmanniana, assembly GCA_905163555.1. Classification (NCBI taxonomy): domain Eukaryota; kingdom Metazoa; phylum Arthropoda; class Insecta; order Lepidoptera; family Tortricidae; genus Notocelia; species Notocelia uddmanniana. The sequence goes on along the minus strand of LR991059.1, from coordinate 10,861,924 downwards.
GACATTTCTGGCAATATCCTTATTATGCAGACGGGAATTCCTATAGCCGTCTGCATTAATTACAAGCAAATATAAATATAACACACCATGGCCATGATTACAAATTCTTAGTATGCGAACATTTCAACGTTATTAATAATTATTGGCAAAGTGGAGTGCTTTTCCTGTCGCTACTTACCTGTTGGGTTTGGTTGGGTTTATTTGGTTATAATTGATTACTAGCCAATTTAAATATCCCTGTGCTTAGACTTTCCTCTTAGCATTCCAATAGGTGGACAAAAAAAACAGAAACAGTCCACATTTCAGTCAATTAATATACCTAGATTGGTTTATTACACCAACGTCAATACGGCGATCAAAACACGTAGGTAGTGCGATAACTGAATCGAACGCTAATTTAATGATGTGTTACTCACTTACCAAAATTGATGGCCTTTAAAAAACAATTTCCGACATAATACGGCTCAAATTAGACTCCCGAGCCCGCATTAGGGCTTATTACGTGGCTCCAAACACCGCTCCGTAGCCGTAGCAGACACTTCCTGTTCTCCTGCGGAATTAAGATGCCTTTGGAAGGCTCACGTAACGGTTTTTGTGGCTTTTGTAAGTTACGTTTGTTTCTTTTATATAAATTTCTAAGAATAAAATAACTGTTTTCGGGATGTTTATAATTTAGCACTATGAACTATGACTGACAGTGACAGCTCATAATAAGCGTTAAGCAAGTTAATTTTTAAACCCCGACAGCCGTTTGAAATGAAATAAAAATGTCGGGGGATTATAAATTTTTATAAAATGATGTTTGAGTGAATATTTGTCTCCCAATATTTAAAAATGGTTAGTTATTTATTCAGAAATTGAGCAAGTTCTATTGTTTTCTGCACGCATATGAGATTTTTTCATATATTATTAAAGAAGTAGTACGTTTCACGAGTTGGAATAGGAGATACCTACACAAACTTTCAAATACAAGGGAAAGATCAGGATCTCCAGTGTACTTTTGGCATTAATACATCCGATACAGAGCTTTTGGTGCACGACTTCGACTTGAACTTCCATATATTATCGAGCCCGATGAAAGTCTCAAAAACTAAATAGAACTTAAGATATTACACAGTGAAAGGTAAGGAAACAAATTATGGTTAAGGTGATCATTTCCTTTAGATTAATTTCTATAACCCGGGTGTTCTTATTAGTCCTAACCGTTTGTGTCTTGCTTCATTAGATGTTGGACGAAACAATAACTTTCTCTATGAAAATAGTCAGTGAAAACATACAGTCATAAATATACTTTCAGATATGGCAGTTTCTTTATGTGGCTAACCTCTAGCCCTTCAAAATGTGTAAATAGATGGTGGCTGCTATCAGCAGTATCAACGAAACATACTGTTAAAATTGGAAAAACAATCATACTCACACAGAAATATATTTAATTAGAATTACAAGAAATAAACACAGCAATACATAACATTCGATATCAATCATAATAAGTAATAAAAATAGGACAGCTTGTCATGTCAAGCCTCATTTCTTTTTCATCCGAGTTACCTAAACAAGGAGGTACTAAACAGGAATAAGTTCGTCTTTCAACACATACCAGCAAAGAGTCGGCAACGAGCTTGTGTTACTCCTCTGAAGTTTTATAGTTTAACATCCGGTAGGTTCATTTAATCCCGTAAAAAATATCAATTTTGCATGTTCTACAACTAAAGAAAATAACAATCAACTAAAATTACATCAAATAATAATAATTTCGTTCTATTTACAGTGAAAAGTGTGTAAATGAGTTAACAGGATAGGTACAACAAAGGTGCACGTTGAACAAAATAAAATACAAGGAACACTCAGGAAGTAAACACGCAACACTACGCGAGTCATCGTGATGGCTGATTATTCCGTTGCCTACGAAGCAACTATTTCACGTCTTGTTTTGGCAAGTTTGATCAGAGATAACCGAAAATTGAATTGTTGATATTTATAAGAAAGCGTGTTACTAAGAGTTCAAAACGATTGCAAACTGCAGTACAAGGTCGAAACAACAGTGCTTGCGTAATGTTTGGGACGTTATCTCCCATCTACTTACGGTGTCATTCATAATGCAACACGAATAATTTAAAGTTTCCCAAATTATGCAATGGTACAAATTGAAATCGCTTAGCTTTAGGTCCGACCCCCGCAGTGACGGCATCGGGAACAAAACGGCTTGGCGTATATTAGAAGTTGCAATACTTTCAATACGTTTATGATGCATTAATATGACAATAGTTTCCTATTTGTGAGGTGTCTCAATAACTGTCCAGTAAAAAAAGTTCTAGTGCAAGTCCGACTCGTACACCGTGAGTTCCGTAAAAAATTATAATGAAATTACTAAAAACATCTAGATAAATAAATTACATGTAATACCTCACAAATTTCTAAGTCTAAAAGTACATCACCCCAAATTTCAATGAAATGAAATAATGAAAATTCATCAAATTAATAATAATAATAATATTCTTTATTGGACCACAAATACAAGAGTAAAATGTGTAAAGATTTGGCAATATGTTGTCACCGTTTAACAACGGTTAACAACAGGCGGTCTTATCGCTTTAAGCGATCTCTAGTAGTATCACTCTTAATATTTAGGTAAATCATTTTCGTTTCTTTTTTCAAGCCGTTATTGATTTTTTGGGTTTGTCTTCGCTCCGAATAGCAGAAGAAATAGAAATGTCAGTAAAAATGTCGCTCGACATCTTTCGGAGCGGTAGACGCGCCTACGTGGTCTTTAATCATGCATGAGTGCTAGTCGCAGTGGAGCGTCAGGCAGCATCCCGTTTAAGACATATTCCATGCAGCAATATTCGACCTTAAAGACATGAGTGACCTATTTCATAATATTTTGGAAATTATTATTTTTTACCTCATCATCATCATGTCAGCCGAAAGACGTCCACTGCTGGCCATAGGCCTCCCCCAAAGACTTCCACAATGACCGGTCCTGCGCCACCCGCATCCAGCGGACACCCGCGACCTTCACCAGGTCATCGGTCCACCGTGTGGTGGGCCTGCCCACGCTAGGCCTTCCGGTACGTGGTCGCCACTCGAGAACCTATTTTTTACCTACTCGAAATTAACTCCATGTTTACAACGCGATCTACCTAGCTATCTACCGAATAACATCGACTCAAGATTTGCACTTTTTAGACTCACTCCGAAATGTTAATAATGCTATTACTATTTAAACTTGATCATAATAAAAATATGAACCACAAATCACTATGAACTTCAAATTCAATAAAAAGGTTTCTTTATAATTTGTGGGTAATCGCACCATGAATAATTTATTAATGGATTGATTGTCAGTTTTCCTAGACTTATATGTCAATTATAAGTATAAATTAGCAACCAGTATAGGCAGTACTTTTCTAATTACTACTTACTTGGGAATTCAATGAAAGCTCCAAACCTTACTGAGTAAAGAGACCGACGTCCACCTCGTGTTTTTGTCGGATTAGTTTAAACTTTCTTAGCTCTCTACTTAAGTGTAAAATTGGGCATTTAGAGGGCACTGAAACAAAAAAAGAATACATTTTATCAAAGTGTATATTGTAGATATACGTTAAGCGTAATTTACTCTACTTATTCGGCAATTCGGTTCGTCGTTCTTGCTATATTATAGGATTCCTTTAAAACTCCAACGGAAGCCTCCTTAGAAGAAAACCTTTTGTATATAATTCCAACTATTTAGTAGCCCCAAAACCAACATCGTACAAAAAATATTGACAATTAATTCGATACTAAATTACGACTAACTTATTTTGGGTAATGTATAGCATTTTATACAGTCAGAATTCTGTCGATGCTTACCTACATTAGCAAATTCAGCATATAAATAAAATGATAATTATGCTGTTATATACTTATATATAACAGTTCGTAGTCCTAGTCAGCCTTTTTTGAGCTTACTATGGGACTAGTTCGATTTGTTTAAAAAGCCGTCTTCTAATATTTTATTTATTTATTAAAAAAGTCAACCGGTCTAATATTACTAATTTATTAATGTTCTAGTAGGAAACCTTGACATGTAATATCGATAATTATGAATAAATGAATATGAATATATTAGACATCAGCATCGCCATGAATGGGCAAGGGGTAAGTAACTACTAGGGTGAAGAGTTAATATCGTTTAATATTGACATACATAATTTAGACTTTGTGTAGAGAATGTTTTTGTATTTACTTTTTATCATTTTTTGTAATTGTTACCTGAAATATTTATATTCATATTAAAGTTTTAACACTGCCTGATTCACTTGACCATCAAAAAATAAATAGGCCTCGTGATATTTAGCGTATACTTAATAACCATATTTCTACGTGCTCTGCACAAAACCTCATGTTTCCCTCTAACGAAATGGTAAGTAATATTCATTTTATTTACGCAATTGTTATAAATTTTCGCATTTCATGTTTCGATCGGAATCGACATTAATAACTCTCATAATATTAAATGTCATCAGAGTAATGCATGGGTATTTTATAAGGACATCACGAGATAAAAGCAACTGATGATGATGTAAAAGGAAGCTCAAGTGGAGTTAAATAGGGTATTGTAATAAATGAAGCCATTTATTCTCCATAAAAACTGATTAACAGTATCACAAAATAAACAAAATGTTGGGCACTATTTATTATACAATCAAAGTAAGGGGGACCAATAACGTCTGAGTTACAGAATATTGTGTGCGCAATATTGTAGGTGTCCATCCGATTTGATTCCTCACATTTATATTCTGAGTTACCCGCCTTCAGTTCAGTGAGAGAAGATTTGACTAGTATGACTGCACTCTCACTGTGGTGACTTGAAATATGTACTTCCAAAAAAGTTACAAATAATAATATTTACATTCGTCATAAGTATTGACTTTGTGTACTATTTCCATACTTATATAAACCATTTTTATAAATTGTATTAGCAAAGATAACTTCAGTACTTACTCCTACTTACGATTATACAAATTTCACTCCCTCCTATTATGCTTAGGCATACTAGTATACTATATTATATGTAATACTATTATACTATTCTGTGGCTTAGGTAATTGTTTCCATTCGAATGATGAAAAAGCGAATTTCCATAACGTCGCGTCTACACATTTTGCCTTTGCAGAGCCGATAAGGAATCGGAATCGTGCCGGGCCCACATTTAGCGCTGGCTCGCTCGCAGACCACGGCATCTGATAGGTAATGCACTCTACATTGCATGTTATTACAGTTGCAATACCCTGGCCGCGTAGACAGCTAAATATCGTTGGGCTGATCGCAGCCGCTCCCTCAGCTATCCGATATAACGTGGTTCCTTAGAATAGATGGATTTCCTCGCTTCTTTTGAGGACTTGTGCACAAGCCTACTTTGAAGTAGACTACACTAAGAGTTAATTATTTTTGAAGAAAGGTTAGTTTACAAGAGGGTTGCAGCCTGCGAAGCAAAAAAGTTGTGGAAAAACGTGACCCATCATGATCCCAGGCTATCCAAGAACGAAGACAATGTAGAGAGTTAAATTGATCCCAAGGCGTACGATAGTTCGAATACCATAGTTCCACAATTGAATGCCTTTAATTTTTATGTTTTATTTTTGTATCATTATATTTCCTATTAAAATATATATTTTAATAGGAACTATAACTTCCCCGTGGTATTATTATCTCAGTTACATTCTGAGGAGCTATTTTTTGCGGAATCGAATGCCATCTAGATCTAACCTTACAGCCTGAGCCACCCAAGCACGCAATCGCTCGGTTAATTTAATAACTTCTCTAAACGGTATCGGGGGCCCGATATCAGTTGCCTTGTCTTTCAAGACTCAGTATGTTTGAAAAATTCTGTTCTAAAAATTCTGTTATGTATTTATATACTATGTGCCAAATAAATCCCAATTTAGAAAGACAGCGGTCCCTAGAACGCCTTCGCTTTAGACTTAGCATCCTACATCTCAATTTAATAGTCCATAATATCTTAATGCAAAGCAAAACCAACAGTTGTAAGCCGATTTGTACATAAATTTAGCGCTCTTTAATATGACAATTTATGACCGTGCCTAATAGGCTGCGTGTGTAGTGAAGCCCTCTGTAGATAGATCAATTAATTTTGCACCTAGAGGACATCTTTATGCTGCTGCCGGTTTTAACGGTTCCAGGTATTACGTATCAGGATCCACTGCTCATCTATCAGCAAGGTATTAGTGTTTTAAATAATATCCTCCTTAAGCTTTGACTTAAGGCCTAATGTCGCTTCAAGAAGAAAGATTGCGCAATATTGTACACAGTGCCATTATGATGCTCTAAGCATTTCTAGATCATGGCCCTTCTCTCTCTGGTGATATACTCGTACACTTGTGTCCGAAAGATGCACCAAATATATGGTATGAAATTTTGTAACCCCCCAAGGCGTGGTAGATATTCTAAGCAACTGTTTATTTTGCTTATTATTTTTATTGCTTGTATTTTATGTGTATTATTGTTAATTTTATTCATATGTATTTGTTACGGTTCGAATATAAGACGTATCATATAAAATATTGCTAAGATTTTATATTCCTGTTCGCCTCCTATCTACTAACCGCAAAGTGGAACTGGGATGCACCCCACTCGTTTTTAGCTTCACAATAATACGAATGCATGCTCATGCAATTTCATTCTAAACTCGTTACTTTAATCTCCTAGGTAAATTAGCGACCTCAGAATAATAATATTTCTAGGATTACGCAGTCAACAAGGAACCCTTATAGTTTCTTCATCTCCGTCTGTCTGCCATTTAGATAATTGCCCCAAAGAATGTTGTAATTTGACAAAAATATATGTACAAATCATATAAAATAAAATAATTAAAGATTATTTTTAGTTTCCTGAGTACCAGAGGGCCCACCGCGAACCGGCAACGAAATCAAGAACCTAAAGAAAGAAATAAAATATTGAATAGAAGGTAGGCCTTATTCTGAAGAAAGACAGTTGCTTGTGTTTTGTACATATTGTTTGATTTTAAATCAAATGAAAAATCAAAACTAATCATCCGAATCAAACTTGGTTCAAATTCCATTAAGTTTTTTCGGAGGCAAGATACTGGTACGTGATATACTCTGAACCATAACATATCATAATGAGGCTGTAACTTATGACAATGGTGTACGATAGGTCTGTGGTTACGGTTAGGTATATATATATGTGGCTGGTCTATCCATAGGGAGCACATAATGGTCCCTATTACGCTTCGTAAATTTCTGTAATAGCAATGCAATTTAAAACCTCATCGCTGGAGCCACCCGTGATTCATTTTAGAACGCCTCACTAGTTTTTACTAGTGGCTGTGTTTTCTATTCGTCTTAGCCGCATGTTATATTAAAATTATAGGTGTTTACACTAAGCAAAAATATTTATTAAAATAAAAAGTAAAAAAAAACCACATAAGTCAGCTGATTTATATGTGAGCTAACTAAATGATGTTGAGGTGGTATAGAAAATGTAATAGAAACTAAATATACAACCAACATTTGGAATTTTCAGCTTCAAACACACACACACACACACACACACACACACACACACACACACACACGCACACACGCAGTAACACGCGCGCATGCGCACACACACAAACAAATCAGTAATGTAGTCAAGTACTTAATTTATTTTAAATAATTAAATAAATTAAACAATATGATAACTAGTGGAAAAATAAAAGCAAACTGTAATTACCACCTCAGGAAGAGCGAGTCCTCCTGACACAGGTGTGTACATAGAGTCTGTGGCAACACTCGCCAACGTCAAACGTCAAAGTTGTATCAGCTGATTAATTTTAATATAATAATTAATATTTTACGATTAAAAGTAAATTCGAATGGTGAAAATAGAGTAAATAAGCGACACCAGTGTTAGTTTAATATATAATTCCTTAGTACAGTGCCCGGGCACTCGTGTATTTGAAGCTGTCAGCGGACGTTTGTACGTTGGAGCCTGGATTTGAAATCTGTGTTCGTTTCGCAGTCCTATTTGCTTGCTTTATTAATTATTTGTCTAATTGTGTGTATAACAAGGCGTAAATCATTGTACAGAATTGTATTGAAAGGCAGTGTATGGGCATAGTGAGACGCCAGAATTTCATGTAAGTACCTAACTGTAATTTCGCTTAGTTTGAGTAAGCAATTCCTTGTTTTGTTTTTGTGCTTAACTAAAGAAAAACAATAATGCTAACTCGCAGAGCAGCTGCTGCGGCTCGCCAGCAGGAAACTGATAAACTTCAACTTACCTTGCTTGAACTAAAAACATCCAAGGAATTGTGTGCTCAATTGCTTGGTGAGAGAGAGGACAGTGAGAAGGAACTATTATTAGTACTTGATAGCAGAGATAAGTTAAAAAAAGATTTATGTTCCTTAGAAAGTGATTACAATGATGTAAATTCTGAGCGGGCCCGGCTTCAGGAGACGGTAGACCGGTTTACTGAGTGTGGTGCTGCATATGAAGAGGCTTTGAAGGACATTAACTCACTGGAGAGAGCGCTACATGATGCCCACGAAAAAATCTACGACCTACAGGAAGCCCAAACTAAAGCTGCAGAGGCTCACACTCAGAGTTTATTCGACGAACTGGTCGGGCCCGACTCAAAGTTGGCTACCTCTGCAATTGATAATCCTGTGGTTACTATAGATTTAACCAATGATTCTAACACATCAGGGTTAGAACATTGCAGCGGTAATAAACTAAAGAAATATCTTAGACTGAACAGATTCATAAAAAAAACACAAAAGTTGTCAAAACGGAATAAATTGTTTTTCAAGAACTTGAGATTTAGCAAAATTAATGTGAATTTAGTGGATAAGTTGGATATATATTCTGCTCAGTTGAAAAATAGTAGATCAAAATATGAAACTGACACACAGATATTGAAATTAAAAATTCATAAGTTGGAGGACTCAATAAAATCTTTAGATAGGATGAATGAAAATTCAAAAAAAGTTATTAATGAATATTCATTAGCCATGGATGATTTAATAACACAAATTAATTATAACTCGGAACGGTTTGAGTCACTGACCAATGGCCAGTCATGTTTATGTAAACAAATGAGTGGTCATTTATCAGATGGTCCATCGAACCCACACCTTTGTGCCAGTGTACCTCCACAAGAACAAAATAATAATAGCTCCTTCCACACTTCAGAAACGAACACACCTAATGTAATTATGTACTGTGATGAGTTTGGAAGTAATATGGGCACATATCTAAGCGATCACTTAACAGGGCTTAGCGCAATAAGCAATTGTCTGCCTTATAGTAGCCTTGATAATATGTCACATCAAATTATGAGTGATAATAGTATTCATTCTAAAACAACACTGCTTATTCTTATGGGTAACAGAGGAAATGTGAACAAACATAATTTAATTAATTTTTTTGAAAAATTGGACACATTAACTGTAAAAGAAATTATTATGTTCACATTCCCCTATTGTCATCAGATTTCAAAGGCAGAAAATGACACTAGATATAATTTAAATATAGCTCTGCATAATCTCTGTACATATAGTAGTAAGTTTAGCATAATTGACACTAACAAATATGTTGGTAAACACAATTTATTGACTAAAGGTAAGTTTTACCTTTGTAATTATTATAAAAGACAAATAGCTTTGTCACTATCCTATTTATTTGACATTTCTGCCAAGAATTTGGCACATAACTCTGCTCCTATTGAGCAGTTCAATATACAGTTGGAATTGGTTCCAGTTTTAACCAATCATTTAAATTAGATTTTAAGACAAAGGAGTACTCAAACTCTGGCAATTTAGTTATTAATAAATTTAATGAAAGATACTGCCATCATGGAAAATATATGCACCTGGTTCACCAAAATATTCAGTCTATTAGAGGAAAAGACTTACAGATTGAACTCTTTTTGAATGATTATAATATTGAAATATTGTGTGTAACTGAACACTGGTTAAAAAATAATGAATTAATGCCTCAATTTAATAACCACCAGGTGGGAAGTTCGTTCACCAGACTTAGTTCCATACATGGTGGGTCATTAATAATATTACATAATAAATTAAAATTTAAGGAACGTAAGGACATTGTATCCTTGTCTGTTGAACGGACCATAGAAATAAGTGCAGTAGAATTAGAGCAATTTATTGTTGTCTGTGTGTATAGGCCGCCATTAAGTAATTTTGACCTTTTTGAAAGCATAATGGAATCCGTGCTACTTAAAATATCACTCTCTAATAAGAAATTACTTATATGCGGAGACTTCAATGTAAACATTTTAGAAAATTCAACAACAAGTATCAGATTGTTGAATCTTTTCAAATCTTGTAATTTGAGTCATATATTTACGGAGCCTACTAGAGTCACTGCTACAAGCGCCACCTGTATAGATAACATTTTCACTAATATTATTCCAATCACTAAAAGTGTAATCAGTAAATTAGAATCAGATCACTTAGGTCAATTAATGGTATTTGAGACATTAAGAAGAAATACCCTGAGGAAACAAATAACTATTGTACCAGTAACCACGGGCCGTATGGAACGAATGAAGCAAAGTCTAGTCCAGGCGCTACCCTTTCTGTCTTCCGATATGAGTCCAAACGAAATGTACAATTCATTTTTTCACACTTTTATGAAACATTATAATGCGATTTTTACATCCAAATCGGTCGTGGTTGGTGGGACATCAGTTTTTAGTGAGTGGGCTACTGAGGACTTACATAAACGTAGACAAGCACTGTATGCTTTATATGAGGAACGCCGGTTTAATATGAGTGATGAATTTAAGGAACATGTCAAACAATATTCTAAGAAATTTAAAATAGATTGTCATATAGCTAAACGTAATTTTATAAGCCAGAAAATTACAAATAGTTCGGACATTATCAAAACAACATGGAAATTAATTAATGTGGAAACTGGTAGATCAAAGCACAAAATGAATGATCTTAAACTAAAAATTGATGGCATAATTATAGATTCAAGTTTAGAAGTAGCAACAGAATTTGAAAAATTTTTCACTGAGATACCAGTATCCACAACAAAGACATTAAATTCTTCACCTTCGTCTGCCGTTACATTGTTAAAAGATAACGCCTCAGAATGTAGTGGAAATCTTCATTTTGAATATGTTAGTACCCCAGATGTAATAAAGGCGTTTAAATCAATTAATGTCAAAAAAACTGGTGATCTCTGGGGAGTCTCTGTCCATGCTGTCAAATCTCTAATAGAAGTCATAGCGCCTGACTTGGTAGTTGTATTTAATAACAGTATTGACTGCGGTGAGTTTCCTGATCTAATGAAACATAGTAAAATAACTCCTTTATTTAAATCAGGTAGCACTTCTGACCCCACTAATTTTAGACCAATATCTGTGCTACCAACATTTAGTAAAATTTTTGAAAAATTAGTTTTGTCCCAATTAATAAGACATTTTAATGCAAACAATTTAATGCATAATAAGCAATTTGGTTTTACGCGGGGTCGCTCGACAACCGACGCAGCTGTTGAGCTAACTAAACATATATTCGATGCCTGGGAAGAGTCACAGGATGCCTTAGGTATTTTTTGCGATTTGTCCAAGGCCTTCGACTGCGTATGTCATGAAACATTAATCAGAAAACTGCACTACTATGGAGTTAGAGGATCGGCACTGAATTTGCTAAAATCTTATCTATATGGTAGAATACAAAGGGTCGATGTGAATGGACAGCGATCTCCAGGATCAGTGGTCTCGATGGGTGTACCGCAGGGATCAATATTGGGACCATTCCTATTCCTTATCTACATAAATGACTTGCCATACCTCGTAAAGACCCACCATGATATAGTATTGTTTGCAGACGATACCTCTCTTATATTCAAAGTCAAACGACAGCAACAAGCTAATATAGATATAAACAATGCTATTTCTAAAGTAGTTAATTGGTTCAATGTCAACAATTTATTGTTAAATGAGAAAAAGACCAAATGTATCAAGTTTGTCACGACTAACGTTAAGCACAATCAAACAAGTGTCATTGTGAAAGATGAGGAATTGGAACTAGTGGATAGTACAGTTTTTCTTGGATTAACATTAGATTCCAAACTCCAATGGGGTCCCCATATTGCTAATCTCTCGAATAGACTGAGTTCTGCAGATTTTGCCGTGAGCAAGATCCGCCAACTGACAGACGTGAAGACAGCTCGATTAGTATATTTTAGTTACTTCCACAGTATTATGTCGTATGGTATTTTACTATGGGGCAGTGCTTCAGATATTAATACCATTTTTGTTCTGCAGAAGAGGGCTATTCGAGCAATATATAAAATGAACCATAGAGACTCACTTAGAGATAAGTTCAAGAACATTAATGTAATGACATTGCATTGTCAATACATCTATGATAATATTGTGTATGTACATAAAAACATTGTAAATTTCAGGAAGAACTGTGACATACATAATATTAATACTCGAAATAAACACAAACTCGCAGTGCCCACCACTCGCCTACAGAAAATTAGAAAATCATTCATGGGTAATGGTGTGAAGTTTTATAATAAGCTTCCAAGAAATGTAACTGAATTATCTATTAATAAATTTAAAAATTATGTAAAGCGTCAACTCATATCGAAAGCATATTATAGCACACATGACTACATGAATGATAAAACACCGTGGGATTAATTGTGACTGAAATATTAATGAATTAATCATTATGGCGTTAGATATTAATATGATCTTTTTTTTTTGATATTTTGATTTTATTCTAGAAACTGTCTAGATTTCTATTTTTTATATATTTTTTATTATTATTATTATTTATGTTTTGACGATCCTATTGTGAATTTTACTACAAAATAATTTCTTACTTTGACATGTCTACAACAATACAATATTTATTTTGAAGAATAATAATAGCATCAATAAATTGCTCTAAATAATTAATTAATATATATGTTAATACATGTTATAACTGACGATTCGAAAGTGCTTGTTGCTAGGCCTATTTGAATAAAGAATATTTTGACTTTGACTTTGACTTTGACTTTACCTACTAGGAGGGCTCAACATTTTGTAATTATTGTTAAGTTGATTCCATGAATAAATTATTATTATTATTATATATTAAGGTTAATATTTCGGTAAGGAAAATTAATTTTTCGCTAAGGGCAGTTTGACCATGCTTATCCGGCGTTTACCCTTTTATCGTAATCGGTTCAGTGACGAAACATGAATAGGTAACACACAAAAAGATTTACTTTTGCATTTTTAATATTAAGTAAGTACCTAGTATTCATATTATTATTTATATTATATTTTAATTTTAATAATAAAAAAAAATCGTGTTTGGAATAATAATTTTAACAACATGCAGCCTACCCTCTTTCAAAAATGATTCCCATATGCGAATGATTCGCATCATTTTAAATATTCGCATTCGCATCAAACGATACGAATATTTTGCGAATGCGAATGTCGCAAGTCGTGGCGTGTTTCGGCCGCGCCGGTCGCGTGTCGGAAAAGAAGCAGACTCACGCCTGCGTAGAGCGTGCCAACCAATGTCACGTGATTTATTTTGGCCACTAGGAAGCTGTTTATTCAACAGACTTCAAAGACTTCTTCGGAAAGGAGGAGTGTCTTAACTCGGTAGTATGTTCTTTTTTTTCCTTTTTTATTTGTTTTACCTCGGAACTCCATCATCTGTGAACCTTGGATAAATATTTCTTTTTTCAACCATCTGGTTCCCGTTTTTATCAGAATCTGTTCTGATGATGGGATACATGAGAAATTGAGGAAACTGCTCAAAAATTCCAGCAAAACATATAGTGATTTAAGTATTTTCGTTAACAAACCAAGCATTTTCATTCAGAATGTAGCATTTGGTGAAATGGAATTGATGAAGAAAACCACGGATGGTCCTCCAAACATCCTAAGAGTTTCATGGGTGGCGCTAAGATATTGCGATCAATATAGTGAAGCGACTATGACGAAGTCAATTAAAATGGTCCTGATGTTATGTTACCGGCAATATCTGATCCAAAATGGTGATATTTTTTTAAATATATTGTTGACTAACCTAGTAAAACGAAGGTCTTCCTTTGAACTTCGGCAAAAATGTTTTCGTATGTCCGGATTTCCGGCTGTTCTCATATACAGTCGCATTTTCTTAACCGATTCTCGTGAAATTTTGTGAGCCGGTTTGATAATTATACAGAATATTTTTGTAGTCAGTACCCAGGAATTTTTTAAAATTTGAAAAAAAATATGCGTGACGTCTACAGCTTACAGAAACATAAACCACTAGTTAAATAAGCGTTTAATTAAAAATTTAAGTATGTTTAGTAAATTTCGTGTCATGAAATCGTAAGTTTAAATTTCATCAAGATTAGATAGGAAATCTCAGATTTTTTTTGCTAGTTAGTTTTTTAAGGCAGTTCTTTATTTAAAAATCTTCTTTTATTCCGTACGTTGAGTTTTTTAGTGTACTTCCTAACATTCGCATTCGCATCCTAAATATTCGCATTCGCGAATGTGATGGAAATGACATTTGTGATACCCAAATAGCGTTGCCATATGGAATAATTAAATGTCCTGATAAAAATCCTGACATCATCCTAAAAATCCTGATATTTCTTGTAACAGAGATTTGGCGTAACTTGAACGAGGCCCCGGCGGCGCGCTGCGCACTGCGGTGAACTGTATCGTGGATCTACCTGTTGTATTATAACAAAAACAGACTGTAAGTAAAGTTTTAAGCAAACAAATTGATCTCCTCTTTAGCTGTAATTTAGCCTATTTTAAATTGTTTTGAACGAAAAAAAATGTTTTTGTTGATTACTTACTACTCTTATGTATCCTTTCATGCATTAAAACTGTGTAAACTTTGCAATCAATATATCATGTAAACATTTTTTATGAGGTCATTCTTAAAAATCCTGAAACTTGCCAAGTCCGGCTGCAATCCGGACAAAGGGTCAAAAATCCTGACATGTCAGGACAAATCCTGACGTATGGCAACCCTATTGGCTATGTGCACGTCTGAAACGTCAAACGTCAAAGGTCCAGAGACAATGTCAAAACTTAGAGATGTCAAATAATGACACATGAATATTTTATTTACTTTAGTAAACGAGAAAGACCCCGTATTGGAAATTTTACTGAAATAAATAAGAGAACAAATAAATACATACAAACGAAACGAATCGTAGGAAACCGTTAAGAAACCAATAGAAAACGTGAAAGTAAATTTGACAGTGGTCCCCGGTAAGTACACATTTCTGCCATGGTGTGCGCTACGATCGCCTAGCTTACCCCCACCACCTACTTCGCACATAGCCAATACACAAATCGCTATAGGTGCACCTCAAATATTAGAAGAGTTCCCTCGATTTCTCCAGGACCCTATGGTCAGATTTTTACTTGATAACTATCGGACCACCCCTGAAGTATACCGTTTCAAACAAAAAAAAGAATTTTCCAAATCGGTTAGTAAATGACGGACTTCTGATGTAACAAGCATAAATAATAATAATAATAAAACTGAAAAAATCACCGTTTTCTGACTTTTTTTGGTGTACACACAATTACCAAGCTGGATGCCAAATTTCACCTTTCTAGGTCACCTGGAAGTGGGCTAGGTTTTTGATTACTACTCGTAGTCAGTCAGTTAGTCAGTGTTAGAAATGCCGTTCCTTGGTCTTTAATATCTCAATAACTATTCTCCTATAGGTATTTATGAAATTTAGGGTTCTAGTTGTTCTGAAGGATCTTAATACACTACGACCCTATTACTAATACTTCGCTGTCCGTCCGTCCGTCCGTCTGTCACCAGGCTGTATCTCTAGAACCGTAATAGCTAGACAGTTGAAATTTGCACAGATTATGTATTTTTATTGTGGCTACAACAACAAATACTAAAATCATAATAATAATAATAATTAAGGGAGCCAACATACAGCAGAGTAGTTGTTGGCGTTTTTCTCTGGCACGGAACCCTTTGTGCGCGAGTCCGACTCGCACTTGGCCGGTTTTTTTTAATGTTAGATAGATTTGGAGACTATCTTTCAGTTGTCCATCACCGAGTAGATAGTGCAGAGGTGTTGGCTCAGATCGGGTTGGTCGTTCCGACGCGGATACCCACGAACGCGGAAGGGGCGGTGGCGCCGCGCCGCCGGCCGGGCCTGCTGCAGCGGCCGTCCGCTCGCACGCGCTACGCGAGCCACGCGCCTACCGCCCGTGCTTTGACATGGCTGCATCTAATGCTCACTCAGCACGAAGACGCTGTCATGTTCGCCGATACTTTGGCATGCTTGTGCAACATTGCTAGGATATTTTTGAATTGTCAATTAATGGAATGACATTATAATTATCATTTATGACATTTTTTACCTGTGCATGTTATCTTTTTTGTTTATTTTAGCATGTAAGCGATTTGGTGTCCATACCGTAAGCTTGCATTCTATTATTGTAAATAAATAAATAAATAAGATTTGATTAGTTAGTTGTAATTAATTTTATTCAATATAAAAGTAATAAAAACCAGTGACAGAACATCACACGATAACAAACAATGACAAGAGAGACATTATTTTAAGTTTAAAATTAAAAAGAATAATATAAAACCTATTTTGTCTGTCATCCACCATCCACCACCACTATATCAGCCGAAGGACGTCCACTGCTGGACATGGGCCTCCCTCAATAAAATGGGGGGTAAATGCCATAATCGCCACGCTTGGCATGCGGGTTGGCGATCGCAGTACCTCCACCGCACTTTAGGGATGCTGCTGCCCATCCCCCGGTGGTCTTGGTCGTAGTTTAGGGCATACCCGGGTCCATCCCCGGGTGTCTGTCATATTACTATGTAATCTGTTACCTTTGTTCTATTTTTAGGCTATTCATTAAAATTACATATTACCTCACTAAAAATAAACAAAGCGTATTGTTTGCTACATTTTTAAAATTACGCACCTTCACTGAGCACAATCTCTGTATGTTCGTTGCGTTGCAATATCGCCAAGCACTCCGGAATTTAGACTACAAAAAACGCCTTAGTAAACTTTTTTAAAGCTATTTGGGTCAAATGTATAACCGCTGTTGTTAGAACAACATTCTCTGACTGTCAACATTCACATTATTCTACTCACATTGACATTTGAATAACCACGAAAAAATAATATTTACTTCTAAATTTTAAAAGCTCAGAAAAAATAATTGAACCTAATATTACATCATCACATGATCGTATTGTTTTTCTCTAAATTGACTTAAAAACTACTCAAATGGGTAATTGGAAGCTCGAAGTCGGAAGGATGGCGATGTACATGTCTTTTCCTGTGATGCTGTTCCATTTCTTCAATCAACCTACATATTTCGAAGAATGGGTTACGAATACTAAGCGGCAAATCTTACCGCCGGAAAGCAAAACAGATCGCGAAGACATACAGCAGCTAATCGCAGACATGAGGAAGAAACAAATGCAAGCTTTTGAGAAAGAATGAGTAACATTGATATTAGAGTTAATACTATAACTATTAGACTGTGTTGTGCATATTATGAAGTGTTGTAAAGGCAATTAAATACAACTTAAAGTATGAAATAATTTATTTTAGTCTTGAAATAAATTATATATTTCAGTCTTGTTTTATTCTTCTAATCTTGTGCTTGTAACTTACAAATGAACCTAAAGATGTCACAAACAATGTTACATACAAGACATACTGGACACCATAGTATTGTCCTATCAAGCCAGCCACCATCGGAGCTACTACACCAGATAGGGACCTCACACTATTGGAAGCTCCAATCAGAGTAGCTCTGTGATAACCATCAGTTCTCTTTAGTATCATTTCCAAAGTTACCAACCTACCAACTGCATTGCCTATTGCGAGAGGTACCAAAAAGATAGCATAAACATAAACATTGTTTGAATAAATCATTCCTAACATTGATAAACTTAAAATCAAAAATACATGAAAATTCCTATCACTGTAATCTTTGTCTTTAGTATAAAAACTATTGATATATCCCATAAAATAACTACAAATTGATCCTATTACACCCTGGAATGATATTATATACCCAATAGACTTGGGTGTTAATTCATAAGTAGATTTTAAATACACAACATAATTTGAATAATATAAAGACATAGCAAATCCAATCAAACCTTTAAATAAGAATATGGCCCCATATTTAGACCATTCTATTTTATACAACTCTAATACAGATTCTTTACAACTACTGACTATTTTCTGTACAATGCCTGTTGATACATTTCTTCTGTTAACTGGTTCTCTTGTTTGCTCTGATCCTGTTCTTGTTTTTGGTAAGAAATACACCAGACCTGAAAGGATAAAATTAATTAAAGTGCATTTTCATTGTTAAATGTCATATCTCTGTTAAATTATATTTATAACTAAATAATCTCTATTTTCTAACAGAGAATCAGAAGAGTGAAATGTATCTCTCATATTTCTACAACCATGAGAATTTACAATGTATAACACAATTTTTAGATCTGGAAGGGATAGCATTTAACAAACATATAGGTTATAAAATTACTAAATATAAAAAAAAACATATGGTTAAAGTACCTGCATTAAAAATGAAGCAAATCCCAACAATGACTGCAACCAACTTGAAAGCTTCCTCAGGATGGTCCTCAGCAATGTGCCCCCCAATAACTGGGCCTATAGTGATACCAATTCCAGATATGGCTGCCATTTTCCCATATATTTCAGACTGTTTCTTTTCATTTCTCTCATAGTCTGGCACTAAAGCTCTTGTCAATATTTGTGTCTGTTTAAAAAGGCCTGAAGAGTGAAGAATGGATGTAATTAAAATAAGGTAATGTCCTAATAATAATAATGTTTAACAACTTAATACCCATTGTTCTCCTCTATTCTTATGACATAAAAAAATATAATTCAAAAAACATTAAATAAAATAAAAAAAAGTGTCAGTATTATGTTAGTCTGAACTACTAGCTTTTGCCCGCAAATTTATCTGCTTGGAATTAATTTATATTGTATCTCCATACAAACATTCGTTGTCCCTCCCCTTTACCACCGGGGGCCCTTGAGGGATGATTTCCAGGATAAAAACTATCCTCTCCTTTCCTTGGACTCAAACTATCTCTATACTAAATTTCATCTAAATTGCTTCAGCGAATTAAGTGTGGAGAGGTAACAGACGGACAGACACACACTTTCACATTAACAATATTTATTACTAATTAATAATGAGAATTAAATGGATGCTTACCTAAAATAGCTCTTATGATTAGTATAACAACTAGTGAACTAGTAAGACCCATTGAAGTGTATGCTGCACCACATATTAATAATGTTGCAATTAGAACAACTTTACGGCCCTTTAGATCACTGAAACTGCCCTGAAAAATAATAACTTTAGACAAGGTAGGGTAGGTAGGGTTTTAGATAAACATATACCATTTTAAATTATAAAAAGATTATGTTTATATTAGGGTGTTAGGCAAAGTATACAAGGAAAAAAAGGTTACAAGTAGAGGTCCAGATGCCAACTGAAACCCGGAGTATATGGAGGCCAAGAGCCCCACATACACATGGTCTGCTCCCAGGGTCCTCACATGGCTGGCTAGCAATGGAACTATTAAGCCCACTGCTAAGAGATCCTGAAAATAAAATATAAAATTCATTGCACCATTTGTCATCATCATCATCATCGTAACGAAAAGATAGTTGCACATTTTGTTATAAACATAAAATCTTTAATCCTCCTTATCATCTTTACTTTACCACCATGATGTCATTTGCGTGATTTGCCAGTCCTTCATAATATATTTGCATGTTATCTTGAGCAGGTCAATAACATACTTAGGAATCTTTGGATATATAACTATCCCTACTAATTTTTTTTAGTTTACTTATATTTATTACATAGTCTAAAACACTACTACAGCGAACAGATTTCTGAAATGTTAGCTTAAATTCGAATGTGTTCGAAATTTTACTGTTACTTTTCATTTCTAAAAGTGAAATAGTAAGATAGTGAAAATCTTAAAATGATCAAGCTTTAAAGCAGCTCTTTCATGAAACATTTTATACAAGAAGATAGGTATATTATGGTATTTATGGTTGCATACAACATGTAAAGTCAGTCAAATCAAAATTAACTATTATGTGAAAGTTTAAAAAAGTATACTGAAGTACATACCACAAACGCAACGCATTGCAGCAGCCAAATGTCCATTACCATTTTAAAAGGTATTTTTCTTCACCATAGCAGCTTATAAATAGTCACGTGTAATTTAAGTTTAAAATTATTATCTTTTCATTTACAGTATTTACTATCCCCTTCCGTTCCCCTCCCATGTCATGTCAGTCATGTCACACGTCAACCACCGACTGTCGTCAACGTCAGTGTCACTGTCATTAGTGTCATTATGAAATTTCTTCGTGTTGCTTTCGGATATCTTTTAAGGTAGTATCAAAGAGAATATAATCACTACGTATCACTATAATCACTATCTATCGCTTATTGGTCTGTGGTTTAAAGCGCCTACAAATGGTTCAGCCTCGGTTCAGCACTGAGGGTTCAGCATGGCGGTGCATGGCAGTCCGTTTTGCAGTCCACTGCGTGATGCAAGTAACGACATAAAGCAATGAGTGTAGGGCCTATAGTATGGGGTTCTTCAAGAAAGAAAAATAGATAGATAAGACATTTATTTGTTTCCTACAAGTAGGTACAGTCAGCATCATAAATATGTATACATTTCGGAACTTATTTCTGCCCGGCTAGTATGATAGCTTATACCGTCACGTTTTATGTGACGTTTTACATTTTGGCCATATAACGTGACTGTATAAGTTATCATACTAGCCGGGCTGGGGAACAAGGTTTGAATCTTTGAATTGTATACATATGTATGATGCTGACTGTACAAACACACAGTAAACAAAAAATATACAAAAACAGAAAAACTTACAAGCAAAAGATGCAAATAACTTTGCTGTCGTGTAACACAACTAAAATAGCTATTTACGATACAAGGGGTGTAAAACAAAAAATGGCCGATGCGGCTCGGGGTCATAACATAAATATACGAGAGAGGGCTTTCTGTTTTACGACCCGTGTTTTTTTTTCACAATTTTACGTCACCACTGGGCCAAAAAGTGTGTTTTTGGCAAGGTGTGATAAAATATCATAAGCATTTACGTACTTGCATGTCTCGTGATTATTCCGGACGAATACTTTAATTCAGTATTCATTAGGCACTGCTTGTAAGCACGAGTAGCGCGACATACCTACTTAGGCACATTGCAGTACAAGTAATAAATTCATAGTAGTTGCAAGTAGTATTCCGTTAGATGAAGTCGTGAAATCGGATTCGGAACCAACAATCGATTTATGCATATTTCGTACCTATAGGTAAATATTTTAAATTGATGTCGGCACGGGAGAGCCGAGGCCTATGACGATGTGATTTGGCTGATAGGTATGAATAATGATGATGATGAGGGTGATGATTATGAAGACTCTTAACGCAGTGAAATGGCGCAAAACAATCCAGCACACACTGTAACAAATAATTACATATTCAGAGCGTCGATCTTAAATCAAATGGGAAACACAATGATAAGAAAAATAATACCTTTTGAGAAATTTATTTTCAGTCATTCTTAACAATTTTTAAAAGCTTGTTTGTTTGTCTGTAACTTACAAAACAGCCTAAAGAACTAATGAAAAATGCTGCATATACAACATACGGTACGCCAAAGTATTGTCCTATTATGCCTGATACTATAGGAGCAATTACGCCAGATAAAGACCGTACACTGTTCGAGGCGCCAATCAAAGTCGCTCTGTGTATACCATTATCATTTTTCAACAGCATTTCTAAAGATACTAATTTACTAACAGCATCACTTATCCCTAGGGGAATCATGAAAATAGCGTAAACATAAATATTAAAAGAATATATTATACCTAATAGAGACATACTTGTAACTAAAAATATATGGAAATTTCTAAGGCTGTAATCTTTATCCGCAGTATAATAACTGTTAATGAATCCAATAGAATAACTGGATATTGATCGTATTACACCCTTAAAAGATATAATATAACCGATAGACTTAAAAGTTAGCCCATAAGTTGTTTTTAAATAAAATACGTAGTTAGAAAACTGCAATAACATAACAAATTCAATTAAGCCTTTAAATAAGAATATCGTTCCATATTTAGACCAATCTATTTCATATAATTCGTGTACTGATTCTGCGCATGCATTAAGTATTCTTCGCATCACATTGATCGAAACACCCTGTTTCGGTGCGGTATTCTTCTGTTTTTGCTTCACATCAGATTTTGTGTTCGGTAATATATACACAAGACCTAGAAAACAAATAAAAAGATGTTGTATATTTGTGACCAAAGAAAGTAAAAGAGTAGACATAGGTAATGTTAACGGTCTTTGCGTTCTTCTTTTATTTTATCACAAGAGCTAATAAAATATCTAAATATATAAAAGAAGAAACTGACTGACTGACTGACTGACTGACTGACATATCAACGCACAGCCCAAACCGCTGGTCCTACAGATTCCAAATTTCACGTAGGTTCCTTATAAGGTCTAGGGGTGCATGAAGTGCCGTGAGTTCCCTATACGACCTTTTTTGATTCAATGTATTGTAAGTGGTTTTATTAATCAGTGCCTTTTTCAAAATTCAACCCCTAAAGGGGTGAAATAAGGGTCCGAAGTTTGTATGGGGAAACAAGATTAGTTGGACTATTTTATTCGAAACTTTACAGGGGTATTTCTAACGATAAATGAGTAAATACGTGTTTCAGGTTTTTTGAGAAATCAACCCCTAAAAGGGGGAAAGGTGGTGACAAATTCTGAAAATCGACATGGGTATTGTTTTTATGATATACTGGGTCGCTGATAACGAAAACAACAATGATTTTAAAATCTCACGTGGAGGACGTGAAATACCATCCCCCCTGTTGGGGTGCGAGGGGGATGAAATGTCTAAATATTAATATGGGTGTCGTTTTTATGGTTTTTTGGGACGTTAATTACGAAAATGGCATCGGTTTTGAAATTTAATGTTGTGGACATGAAAACTTTTGAAAGTTTGTCCCAAATTTCAATAAATAACTGACTGACTGAGTGACTGACATATCAACGCACAGCGCAAACTGCTGGTTCTAGAGATTCCAAATTTAGTACGTAGGTTCCATATAAGGTCTTGAGGTGCATTAAGAAAGGATTTTTCAAAATTCAACCCCTTAAGCGGGTGAAATGGGGGTCCGAAGTTTGTATGGGGAATCAAGATTAGTTGGATTATTTTATTCGAAAATTCACAGGAGTATTTCTAACGATAAATGAGTAAACATGTGTTTAAGGTTTTTTGAGAAATCAACCCCTAAAAGTGGGAAACCTGATGACAAATTCAGAAAATCGATATGGGTGTTGTTTCTATGGTTTATCGGGTCGCTGATTACGAAAACAACAATGATTTTAAAATCCCACGTGGAGGACGTGAAATACCCCCTCTGTTGGGGTCCGAGGGGGTTGGAATGTCTTAATATTAATTACATGTGTGTGGGGTGGGGTGTGATTTTTATGATTTTTCGGTCTTTAATTTCGAAAACGGCATTCATTTTGAAATTTAATATTGCGGGCATGAATACTCAAAAGTAGGTGCCCAATTGCAAGACGAAACTGACTGACTGAGTGAGTGACATATCAACGCACAGCCCAATCTGCTGGTTCGAGAGTTACCAAATTTGGCATGTAAGTTCCTTATAAGGTCTAAAGGTGCATGAAGTGCCGTGAGTTCCCTATACGACCTTTTTTGATTCAATGTATTGTAAGTGGTTTTATTAATCAGTGCCGTCCGATACGATTTCGACATAAATCGATATTTGAGCGTCCGAGAGGAGTCTTAATAGGAATCCGAGGTACCTAAATTTTGAATAAAGTAACGGCCATATTGATTTTCTTCATTTCCGTCCCAATTCGATATCTGAGCGTCCGAGAGGTCCCCTAATACGACTCCGAGGTAAAATTTAGAAAAAGTGGCGGCCATATTGCTTTTCTTCATTTTCGCCCCGATTTCGTTCAAAATCGATATCTGAGCGTCCGAGAGCTCCCCTAATACGACTCCGAGGTAAAATTTAGAAAAAGTCACAGGCATACTGATTTTCTTTTTTTTCGTCTCAATTTCGTTCAAAATCGATATGTGAGCGTCCGAGAGGTCTCGTAATACGAATCCGAGGTAAAATTTAGAATAAGTGGCGGCCATATTCATTTTTACATTTCCGTCCCGATTTCGTTCAAAATCGATATCTGAGCGTCCGAGAGAATTCTTAATACGAATCCGAGGTAAAATTTGGAAAAAGTGGCAGCCATATTGATTTTCTTCATTTTAACCCGATTTCGTTCAAAATCGATATCCGAGCGTCCGAGAGGTCCTCTAATACGAATCCGAGGTAAAATTTGGAATAAGTGGCAGCCATATTGATTTTCTTCATTTCCAACCAGATTTCGTTCAAAATCGATATCTGAGCGTCCGAGAGGTCCCCTAATACGAATTTGAGGTAAAATTTGAAAAAAGTGGCAGCCATATTTATTTTCTTCATTTTCGTCCCGATTTCGTTCAAAATCGACATCTGAGTGTCCGAGAGGTCTCTTAATACAAATCCGATGTAAAATTTGTGAAAGTGGCGGCTATATTAATTTGCTTTTTTTTCGTCCCGATTTCGTTCAAAATCGATATCTGAGCGTCCGAGAGGTCTCTTAATACGAATCTGAGGTAAAATATGGCACTCCATACATGCCTGTATGCAAAAAAGTTTAATGTGTATACTATGGATTTGCTTTTAAAAACGACATAGAGGTTCCGATATTTTTTTCCATTTAAATCAACCTTTAGATTTTTTTTTTATCGTATGGCATTTATTTACGAAGCGTGATATTTTCGAGAAGACAAGTACGGTTGCCAGTTTTTGTTGCACTTTTAGCACCACCTAGGGGTCACAAGTAGGATAACGGTGGGTACTCCCTACGGACGTGGTGCAACTTCGACCCCCCCTATGTCAAGTGAGTGGGCAACTTGACTGTTAGAAGTTCGCAAGCCGCTCGAAGGCCTTTAACTTGGCTTAACGATTGCAGCCGCGATCAACGGCTTAGCGTGCCTTCCAAAGCACGAGAGTCAGTTAGTAACCACTCAAAGCGGTCACCCATCCAAGAACTGACCTGCGCCCACATTGCTTAACCTCGCACACCGCACGCGGTAGGCGGGTGCCGCTGGGCCACGAGCGCTACTTTTCTGGAGACCGCATCTAAATCGGTTCAGCCAAACGCGAGATAATCGTGGACAAACATACGAACCTGTTTTTTGTAGACGGTTAAAAATTTCGTTTAGTACGCGGGCGAAGCCGCGGGCAAATGCTAGTATGAAATAAAATAAAACATATTATCTAGAATCAGCGAATGTTCGTTCACTGTCTAGAAAACGATAACTTGCCGGTAAGATGCTTAAAGACAGGGTGTAGGTAATGCGAATTGGTATTGGCGTTTGACCTGAGTTCAGCAATCCCTGTCATGAACAGATGATGATGATAATTAATAATTCCAGCACAATACATGGTGTTTGGTCATCGTTCTCAAAGCTTTCACGACTAAGTTAGGTTCCGTTAAAATGTTCATGTTTATTTTTAGCAATAATTAACAAAAAAAGTTATTAGATTTTAAAACAGTAGGCGGGCCGTTCTGCCTGTCTGATGAATGTCACAGTAATTTTACTCAAAAACTATAAGGTGTATTGAAATAAAATTAGAGATCGACGTGTAATTATATCGGCACACTCAGCTCCATACATGTCACCATACAAAGTCAAAAAAATATTAAGTACAAAATTACGTGCCATATGTTGTAATTACTTTGTAATTCAACATGTGGCACGTCAATCGACAGGTCATTGAAAAAATATAAGATTTCTCAGAAAGAAATTTGATAAAGCGAATATATTCGGGGACAATAGCTCCGAAAGTCACACTAATTGTGCTTTTTCTGTCCTAGGTGACCTCATGGGCCTTGAATGGGTTAAAATTATAAATTAGTGCCATTTAATAATAGTTAAAAAAAATGGCATTGGGGTGGTTTTCGATCAAATTTATACTTCTACACTCCTTTAAACCAACTACGGCGAGTTCCAAACACACTGTAATCGGTCATATAACTTTTTGGTTTCAATTTTTAATAATCACCTGCATTGGTTGCGAAGCAAACCCCCACAATATTTGCAACTATTGCTAGCGCTTGTTTAGGGTAATCCTGAGCTAGATGCCCTGCTACAACCGGACCTAAGATCATACCAATTCCAGAAATAGCAGCTATTTTTCCATATATTTCCGATTGCTTCTGTTCACTTCCCTCATAATCCGGCACTAGAGCTCTAGTCAATACTTGGGTTTGCTTAAATAAGCCTGAAAAATTTTAGTAAATACGCATTAGTAAGTAAGCCTATATTTGATTTAATGATAACAAAGAAGCAACAAAAAGTGTTGTCATATATCTATTCTACTAAATATATCGTCGTCTAGTACCCATAACATAAATCTTATTGAGCTTACTACCTATGGGACTAGTTCGATTTGTGTAAAAAAATTGTCCTCTAATATTTATTAATTTATTTTTATTTTATTTTTTATACTCAAACAAAAGCTTACTAGTTTATATACTTGCCTAAAATTGCCCTAATCCCTAATATGAAATAGAGTGACTGCATAAAACCAAGTACAGTATAGCATATACCACATATTAATAGTGCCACAATCAATATAACTCTTCGCCCTTTCAGGTCACTTAAACTGCCCTGGAATAAATAAAAAATTAAGATATATCAATAGGAAAAAATAAGATGATGGACCGTTAGCATTTTAATAAAAAATCAGTTTTAGATGATTTACAATTTACGTGAACGTAAAACAACATCCAATCGCATTCATTAATTTACAACAGCTGTGTCAAGGTATACAGTTTCAATAAATGCTTGTAGCCGGTAATTAGGTTAAATAATATA
Source organism: Notocelia uddmanniana (assembly GCA_905163555.1). NCBI lineage: Eukaryota > Metazoa > Arthropoda > Insecta > Lepidoptera > Tortricidae > Notocelia > Notocelia uddmanniana. Next base: position 10,834,834 of record LR991059.1, on the reverse strand, counting down.
AAAGTTGCAAAAGACATAGTTACAATAAGCGGCCCTGAAGCCAACTGAAACGCGGGGTATGTAGAACCCAATAGCCCCACGTATAAGTGGCCGGCTCCAAGAATCCTCACATGACTGATGATCAGTGGAACTATTAAGCCTACAGCAAACAAGTCCTGAAATATTTAAAATATACTGTTTTAGAGAACAGCTTGACGGAGTACATCGAGGTCTTGAATTGTTAAGGCAACAGATACGTGCACATCTCTAAGTGCCTGTTGAGAAAAATAGATGAAAATTCTGTTTTAAATAACATACATAAGATAAAATATATTGCGCTAACGACGTCAGACAGAACTCTTTGAGAGATAAGATAATATTAGCGTTGTGAAAATATTCCAAAGAAAAATTAACAACTGTTCAAATATTCAAAGAAGAGCGCGCATATTTCGTAAGTCAGTTAATTATTGTGTAGCTACACTAAATACATCTCTATCAATTGAGAAAATGTCTGAATGAAATTCATTTGAATTTAAATAACATTTGCTAAATATGACGATAAATAAAGCTAGAAAAATGATTATAATTATATTTATTTAATTTATTAGCACCAATTAACTGGAAAACTTTGAATTTTAATACTAATAAAAAAATACTTACGAGGAAAGCCACTATTTGCAGTAGCCAAATATTTAAAGTCATTATTGTAATTTAATTAATTTTACTAGTTCAAGGTATTAATTAATAAATAAATTAAAAAAATAAGCTTTTTCACTCCAATGACCTACACGTCTTATTGGCTATGTGCGAAGTAGGTGGTGGGGGTAAGCTAGGCGATCGTAGCGCACACCATGGCAGAAATGTGTACTTACCGGGGACCACTGTCAAATTTACTTTCACGTTTTCTATTGGTTTCTTAACGGTTTCCTACGATTCGTTTCGTTTGTATGTATTTATTTATTCTCTTATTTATTTCAGTAAAATTTCCAATACGGGGTCTTTCTCGTTTACTAAAGTAAATAAAATATTCATGTGTCATTATTTGACATCTCTAAATTTTGACATTGTCCCGGGACCTTTGACGTTTGACGTTTCAGACGTGCACATAGCCAATATTGCAATAATTAATGTTAAAGATACCATTTTCTTCCGCCTCGTACGTCGGATTTTAAAGGGGAGAAACCTCGAATGGTTAAAAAAAATCGAAATTCATTTTATTCGTTTTAAAATTATCATGCCAGATCAATACAATGTCCCATGATGGCCCATCATACAAGACGCCTCAAAGGGAGAAAGACATATTCTCATCTTGTTTCACTCTTAGATTAATAATACCAATAGATCCGTAGTGTTTGCGTAACAGATTATTTTTCATAAAGTTGTTTCTTTGAATTAGAAATTAAAGGGAAAAATTTAATGCTCCGAGCAGGATTCGAACCTGCGACATCTGGCATACGCGGCCAATCGCTCTAGCCTCTGAGCTATCGGAACAAGCAAGCCCGAAATTTGAAATTTTCGTTAGCAGCGTTACTGCTTCAATACAAAATTAATTTTGTTTCTTTGAATCCTTATGGTTGACCAAGATAACGGGACAGAGGGCCTACTCCGAACTTCGAAAATCGAACTTCGTATCGTGCCGTCCCTATCCGTCAAATAGTGTATAAGATGAAAGTGAAAGGGATGGCACGATACGAAGTTCGGAGTAGGTCCTCAGATGTGCAATCATTTTCGGCTGTTAACGAATTGTCTCTATTTAAGAGCACACCAAAATGTCAAATCCCATATAAACCAAAGCTTCACAAACGTTAGTTCAGTACAATTTGCAGTTATGACTTTATGACTCAGAGTAAGGATTTCTATTGATCTCTTATGCGAGTTCCACCAAGGGGGACAGAAAAGCTGTTATGCAGCTAAATTGAAAACTTTGTCTTAAACGTCTGGTTGCTTAGTATAAATAATCTTTTTAATCTGGGCGGGTAATCGTTTATTTGCCTCAAACTATTTGACATGACGTTTAGATGACAATGAGGCAAATAAAGAAAAGCGGAACTGTGACAAGGACAACAAATATGATATCCCTCTCTGTCACTCTTATTTAATTTAGTATAGTAGTTTAATTTAGCATCTAGTTAGAATTAGAAAAAGAACTTAGATATAGTAAGATGTCTTATCTGTTGGTAATCCTAAATAAATAAATAAGTATATGACTATCTCGCTCGCAGTGGTATTATTATTTGACGTCTACACTGGGGTACTATGAAGCTGCATTTACACATTCAAACGAATAGCGAGGCGAATAACGAATTGGCTATGTGCACGTCAAACGTCCCGGGACAATGTCAAACTCAGAGCTGTCAAATAATGACATGAATATTTTATTTATTTTAGTAAACGAGAAAGACCCCTTACTGGAAATTTTACACCGTTAAAGGAGGATTCACAGTAGACCGTTCCGTGTCCGGGCCGGCCCGTTTTCTATGACAGCAAACGCAACGGCCGGCGTATTTCTCCAGAAGAAAACGGGCCGGCCCGGACACGGAACGGTCTACTGTGAATCATCCTTAAGAAACCAATAGGAAACGTGAAGGTAAATTTGTCAGATGTCCCCGGTAAGTACACATTTCTGCCGTGGTGTGCGCTGCGATCGCCTAGCTTACCCCCACCACCTACTTCGCACATAGCCAATACGCACAAACGACGAAACAGTACATTCGCTATTTACCTCACGATTCGTGCATTCGCGTTGGGAGCTGTTTTTCGGACGCGAATCAAAGGGCACGAGTAGCAAACACGAAGTTACTGTTCACACATTCGTCATCGCCCGACCCAAAACGACGTTTAGACAAAATGTAGTGGATTGTAGTGCGAATTTTAGACATAATTGTATTTTTTATCAACAGTAAGAGCTCATTTGGATGATGTAGCGTGCATGCCGCTATTATTTTGACGTCCTCCATATTCGTGTTCGAATAAACCCACGAATAGTTCGTGACGGCACTCGGACGCGAATGACGAGGCGAATAGCGAAGACGATAGTGTAATCTAGTATGAGAGTTATGATAATGGAGAGACTGACAGGTGAAGACTTGTCAGATATTACTTATCTGTCTCTCTGAATTTTACTGATTTGTGAATGAGAATAGATCAGCCCGGCTAGTATGATAGCTTATACCGTCACGTTATATGGCCAAAATGTACTGAAACGTCACATAAAACGTGACGGTATAAGCTATCATACTAGCCGGGCAGATGTATCAATCGTTCAACTTAAATGGGTGGATCTGCTTTACTCTGATATCCGTGGTTCCATTCCACCGCATACCTGTATTTTATACTCCCTCACCTGTCGCACCTGAGAAATGAGCGGCGATGAACGCCTAGAAAAACATCGTTTTCGTTACGCGGTAGCGTACGCTGGCCATCATGGGCCATCAAGTGGATCCGGCATGAGAATAGAAAAATACAGCCATCGGTTGTCAAATACCATTGACATTTGTGATTGACGTTCGTTACATTACTATAATTTACCTTTGCAGAGAGTAAAAATAAACTGAAGTTATACTGTTAAAATAAAAATCAGTTCTCTGGTTATTAGTAATGTTCGGCAACAAATATTAGTAATAAGATATTTTTGAATTTTTCATTTTAATTGTTACAAAATGAGTAATCTGAGAAGAAATGTGAGTGCTATACTTTTGCAATATAATGCAAATTATAAGTGCGTAGATCTATTCGTACTCATTCGTCTGAATGTTGAGCCTAGACACTCGTTTTCGAGCTAATTCAAACAAATCTCTATCAATTTTTCCATCCCTAAAAATGTTGAATCTCATCCCAAGTTTCTTCAAAATATTAATTTAAAATCCAAGTATTGACCCAGAACACCCAGTAGTATTGATATAGAATATATGTCAAGCGCAGTGATCTCTTTTACTTGCCCGCTGATCTATTACTGTAACCATGATTTTATCTTTATAACTTACTTGCAGGTCTTACAATGTTTTAAAAAACTACATAGAACCAGGCTCAAAGTATTTCAAGGGGATCAAATGGCTTTAACTGCTGGTAGGTTAAAAATAAATGAAGAATTCAAGAAGAATAAAGAAGTCAACAATGAGGAGGCCGTTAAAGCAGTAAGTTTATAAATTACAAATAGAAGAAAAAACCTGTAAAAAGTAATCTCCATGCTTGGGAAATTATTAAAGTTGATTTCAGCAATAAATTGAAAGTATATATGATTCTAAAATGCTTTATTTGCTGCCAAGTACGTTCGTAAACACTCCATACGGGGATCCACCTTAGCAACCTTTTCATCAAGAACAAGTAAAACAGTTATGAGTGTAATTAGTAAAATATTAGCAGCCATAATCTGGACGATGATATTTTACAATATTGATATTATAAGATTTCTAGCTGACATGGTCATTGACTAGAATTAATGATAGTAACAGGATATTTACCATGTATATTATGATTATTGATTTTCCTATATTTCGGCGCTGTACACATGGATATACATGGTAAATATCCCGTTACTAACATTAATTCTAATATTGTCCTTATTTATAATAGAAATGTATTTACATTTTTTTTTTCACAAACAGCTTAAATACTAATTTGTCTAAAAAAAATTTCAGATGGTTGCCTTTGGAGAAGATGTAGAGAGAGAATTAAGGACACAAGTGATACAGGCAAAAGAGATAAAGCCCGGAGTCTTTGGTTTGTATTTTGCTTTATTTCATAGGGTTTCATTGGGAACCAGTTTGAGTGGTGCCTGACCACTTAGTATGATAGATGTCTTTCATCATCATGTTGTACAGCACAAATATGGCAGACTGAACATCACGTAAAATATAACCATAAACCTATCATGCTAGCTGGGGGAACTAATGGACGTTTGTTTTTTTTAATGCAACTTTTTTGTATCTTTGCCTACCTTAGACGACAACCCCTGTTTTTTGAATTTTCTAAACATGTATTTTTGTTAAATCTGTGTGTAAACTGTATTTGCATGACTACGAGGGGTGATCCATAAGTTTTGATAATCAGTATTAAATAGGGGAGATATGTAAATCGTTATATTTTTAACACAATATGCACACTTTCTATATTTACAAATACTTATTAACGTCATTCAATTGTTTTATTTTACCCCAATAAATATAATTTTTCTTTTTGAGGTCAAATTTTATACCTTCACTAAGTCATCACCAGCTCTTAATTTTCATGTAGTTGGTTTTGAACTAAATAACAATAGGAACGGTTATCAGTTCTGATCTTTAGTCGAAGAGCAGCACCTTTGTTAATTACAAGGCTCTGAAGTACAATTTCTCCCGAAAATTCGTGTTTTTTTTTCTTCAGCTTATTTATAATATTTAACACAGATAGAATAATGTTATACAACTCTCCAACTCTCTCTTTGAGCTCAATTAGTGAAAGCTAATTTCGCAGTTTTTATTGGTAGGCCTCAATAGTCCAGGAAGAAGTCGAAAAATACTCCTTAATATTGGTGACAGAGCTGGAGATAAAAAAAAAACCAAGGCACAGATAACTTGCTTATCCTTTAAATCATAATGATAAACCAAGGTTTTATTTTCAATTACAATATTCTTCATTAGTGCATCAGGACTTTTTCCACACCGCTCCAAATAATTACAAAACCAACTCTTATATCCGCCATCTTCTTATTTTTTCAATTCGGATTTTTTTTGTTCATCAATTACAGAAAAACAAATGAATAATGTTTATATATTTTTACTCTAATTTAATGTTGATTAGTGTCATGGTACAGGCCACATTAAAAGAATATCATTAACGGGGTGTTTCATACCGATTATCAAAACTTATGGATCACCCCTCGTAATTGTCTAATTATGAGCAAATAAATAACTGAACTGAACGTTGCTTGAACTTGTTTGGGAACGCCTTCAACACCTGTTCCAACCAATTGTATGGAAACTAAAGCATTTTTTTCTTTTGCAGAGGCACGCATAACAGAGGATACATTGAAATTAGAAAATATACCTTATGATGATAATGCAATTCTAGAAAAGGGGACAGGAACTCCATGTTGTCAGAGTCGTTCCAAATAGCTGTGTATTGTAGTTTAGATTATTCATGTTTTGTAGTTTAGATTAGTGCAATAAGAATAAAATGAATGTACCTGAAAGTTTGTCATCATTCATTGATTGTGTATATTTATAGTCCTCATCAAATATAAATAATCAGTCTGGAATAAGTCATTAAGTTGAAATGTGACTCAATGGTTTATAATTTTGGGATCACATTGGCCATTAAATTGGATAAGACTTGGAGAGCGGATAATGTCATAGCACCTAGATTATATAATCAGTGTCTTAAAACAGAGTGCTTTCAAAACCTTGACAAGTAAAATTGAACTTTTTGATGTAAGTTACAAGACTGTTTTTAAATAAGTCTGAGATAAGCTAAAACATGATTTCCCTTGTGAAATAAACTATTTAGTTCATTCCCAGTAGTCCCGTGGAAGTAGTTACGTGGCGGAACTAGTGAGACTTTTTTTCCCAATAGTGCCGTCAACGGTACAGAGTGGTAGTTACGTACGTAGTTAGGTACGGCGACGAGCGAAGCGAGGAGGAGTGTTAGTAGAACTGTGACCCTACAACGCGCGAGCCGAGCGAGCGAAGCGAGCGTGCCGCGGCAGCGGCCGGCGAAGCGCCACAACTGAACATTGGGAATGGAACTATTGGGAAAAAAAGTCTCACTAGTTCCGCCACGGAATTACTTCCACGGAACTACTGGGAATAAACGAACTATTTGTATGAGCTCGAAAATTGCCTCACTTTTTCATAACGTGCCCCTCCATACAAAGGTAATCCTTGTTGGTGTCCCTCTCCCACACATTGCCTTGTTAATAAATACGTATATATAGATATAGCTTTTACCCATATCTAAAGTGCATAATATACTGCTATATTAGCAATAGACATACCAAGACACTGAGTGTTTTTCGGCTACAGTTGGATCTCTACTACGCTACGTAGAAATAGACTTTTCCTATAGGGTCTGTTACACGGTCATTATTATCACAATACTGGTGTGTCAATATTATCGCGTTTTTCAAAATTGGATTTTGCGACAATATTACTTAACCCTTAAATGCATAGTGTAGGATGCAGCCTACATAACGAAATCATCAAATTTTATTCAATGTGAAAACATAATGAACTGTTCTTAGATATTATTTCGTCAGGAAAACTAATTGATTTTTATATTCTTCATTCAGATTTGTACGGTTTTGTACAAAAAAATAATTACACTTGTTTTTAAGCATAAGGGTGGCAATTTTGCAAAAAGTAGTTAGTTGTCGATTTTCGGTATGTGATTTAAACGAGGTTTTTAGGGGTTTATTTATTATTTTATATTTAAATTATTTATTATACAAAAACGAACTAAGTTCGAATATCTCCCTCTCTGCATATTTGAGCGACAGAGAAGGAGATTTTCTAACTTCGTTTCGCGGTAGCAGCTCGAGCTCGATCACACGACGTTAGTATCTTCTTAGTAGTCTGTGATCACACGCATGTATTGGTTGGTGTCTCATTCCGATTACAGCCGTCTCGTCTATCTGCAGGTTGCCTTGACAAATTGCTACATGTGAATATCGTTAGCGTTGGTTAGCGTCAACCCTTACTAGTCTGTGGTTAGCGTTTTGAACACGTACCTAAACGGAGCCAAATGTCAACTGTCATTGTCAATGTAAATTTAATTATTATAGGCATGGTATTTCAATTCAAACAGTCAAAAACACATGTCAAATCAAAACCAGCCTACTTTAAAAATGAATATATGAACCAATTTGAACTAGATTTCCAATATTGAGGGCTGTATGCGAGTATTTCTTCGTTATCTTAATTGACTCGTAAAATGTTATCAAACAGCATAAATTATGTACGTATTATCAATGGTGTCGAAACTTAAGACAGTTCGTTCAGCTGCGCGCTTAATACGCAAACATTTTGGCATGGATTCCGAAGAATTGAAGGTGAATGGCATTGTAAGTACACTTAAGAATCGTACTTTATACGAAACGTATTGTATGTAGCTACTTCTTTTCACCGAGAATGCCGGAGTAACCTTGTGAACGCTTGAAGTCTCAAGTAGTTTTCGCGGGTATTATTATACAAGTAACATTCCACCGGTGTATATATCTACCGACCTAAAGGTTTGTTTCGTTCTAAAGTTTACCTAAACTTCAACTTCACTACTCAAAACACACTGCCCTTCATTTCGACAAAACTACACAAGACTGTTTTGCCAAGATAGGGAGTGGGAGTGTGGTGGGTAAACAGTAAACTCTGTTTGATATATGGCCATTTACAGTGACTAACAGAGCCAACACAAATATATGTGAGATGATATCAACATAGATGAATACTAACTCCACATTCTTCATATTCGGCAAGTCTCATGTAGTTTTGTCACGAATGTAAAGGAGGCTTAATGATGAACACCTGATATCCAAGTTCTTTAAATTAGGAGAGTCATTTAATGACTTTTTAGGTGGAGATGAAAATTTGATCAATCATTTTGTAGGAAACTACATGTGTTAATTTTACTATTTTATTTATATGTGCAGGAAAGCTCATGCATCTCTTGTTGCAATCCTACAATACAATGCTGGAAATGGGACCTCAGCCCAATCATATATCAGAGCAAGCCATCTGAATATGCTGTTTTAGTACTTAATACTCCAATCACACAAAGTCAGAGGTTTTTCACTGAATTATGGAATAATGGTAAGTAATTATAGAATTTCATGATTTTATGCACTCAGAAATGTTTCATTTAAATCCACCAAGATACTGAAAGAAGTTGGAATGTTAAAGTATACCTAAACTTTCTTATTTAGGTGACAATAGATGTTTCAAGTAATGTGTACCATCACAACTTTGTTCCTTTAGACCAAAACCTTACATACAAAACTTTTATGGAAAAGCAACTTAAGGCTTATTTATTCCAAAAATATTCTGATCAGGGTCTTAGAAGGTTTAATAAATTGTCCGTATTAATCATTTCAAAATTATACTGTTTAAATATTGTAATATTTACTCCAATTTTTAATCACTTTTCTAGATATGTATTAAATATTTTTTTTTTATAGACTAACATTATTACTCTGCAGTTATGTAGTGTTTTATTCAGTACCTTTTTTATTATTTTCAGCAAAATTAAGAATAACTGTAGATGGTGGTACCAAGAAATGGGAGACTTTTATGAATACTTGCTCAGAAAAAGTACAAACAGATGTTAAATTGCCAGATATTATAACTGGAGACTTTGATTCAGTTCCTCAAGATGTGTTAGATAAATACAGAGAAAAGGGCTGTAAGGTAAGTTAAGACGGTAAATGATTTTTCACATATTTATCAATTTTGATTCATACCAATAGATTGTTTTACTGCAATACATTTATTAAAATGATGGTAAAAGTTATTTCACAAAATTTTTCATTTATTAATGATGAAGTGCAGATGGTTAATTTAAATATGTATTATCAGCATCACAGTTAACTGACCATTGGTAGACCTTATCTAGTTGCAATAAGGTTCACGAATGGTCAGTTAACCTTGATGCTGATAGTACATAATTAGAAAATAACATTTACAGTACATATGGTGCTATATTACCGCACGAGTGCGGTAATCAGCAGATTACGTGCATATGTCAAAACTTCAAAGAGCCATATGTACTGTGAAACGTTGTACGATACACGTGCGAACAGGTAATTCGCAACTCGAGTCGATTTAAAACACTCCCTTCGGTCGTGTTTCAATTTATCACCACTCGTTGAGAATTTCCTGTTTTCTGCACTTGTATTGTAATGTACTATTACAGTACATATGGTGCTACTTTACCGCACGAGTGCGGTAATCAGCAGATTACGTGCATATGTCGGAACTTTAAAGAGCCATATGTACTGTAAAATACGATACACGTGCGAATAGGTAATTCGCAACTCGTGTGGATTTAAAACTCCTCCCTTCGGTCGTGTTTTAATTTATCACCACTCATTGCGGATTTCCTGTACTCTGCACTTGTATCGTAATGTACTATTATTATTGTATCTTTATGTAAGTATCACCCTTAATGTGTTTTGATAACATAATCAATTGTACTTCCCACTAAAACGGTTAATATACGTATACTAATGCATATATTGTCCAGTTTTTCACCTTCACCGCTGATGAACTCATCCTAAGGAAAAACTCCTGAAAAGTTCGAAACATGTCCCCGGAGTGACGATTTATTCGCGGGTTTTAACCATTTTAGTGGTATAATTTTAAACATCTCTGACAAAAGTTGAAATTTATATAAGTAATTAATTGTTTTGTTTTCATTAACTGATAATTTACGGTTATTTTTACTGAAATATGATATGTCTATTGGCTTAAAGAAATGAGCACAAATACTTATCTATGGTACTTGTTACAGGTGACACACACTCCAGACCAGAACTACACTGACTTCACGAAGGCCTTGATCGAATTAACTGCACACTGCCGAGGAACCAACACAGATAAACAGGTATAGGAAAAAAGCCTTTACGGTCGAGTTCTTAAATATTATGTACATTCCCAAAGGTTCAAAAATATGTCGGCAAAGTGGTGGTGCCCCATCACGTTGTTTCCAGATATTTTTGGACTTGACTACTAGGGATGACGGAATGATGAAGCACAGATGATTAGCTCTGCTCAGGATATGAATACACACATCCCAATTTAGCTTCCGAAATTAGTATTGTTGAAAACTTGAAACTCGTAACTTCGCCTATGAACTTATCTTCGCCTACAGCCACCACAACCACCAGGATGAATTGCAAAAAAATGTACATAGTTAAGGGCTTTAGTTAAGAAAACTTAACTAAACTTTTAAGTTAGTCATACAAACTACATGGGTAGCTTTCGTAACACAAAGGAATCACTTAAGTTTTCGTAACTAAAGCCCTTAACTATGTTCAATATTTATGCAATTCACTCACCACCGTAGTTGAAAGTTGCAATTTAACACGACATCAAATGAAGATAGGCAGCACAGGCGAAGTACTAACGGGATTTGAAGGCACCAAGCAGTAAATTTGGATGAAAATGAAACCAAGCAATGAAAAGCGCTATAGACAGTTTCGAGTTTCAACACTAACAATACAAGGCGAAATTTCCACGAGTTAGTATTTCGAGTATGCTGTGAATAATTTTTAAGATTAACATTTATAAAAAAATAACCGTTCAAAATATCAACCTTGCGATCTAAGCAAGAAGTTTCTAATTTAAATGACACTATTTTACTTTAGAATATCTCAACCACAACTCATGAGCACATTCTCTACGTGACCTCACGGTATTATCGCCTTCAAGTAGATAATTAAGTGTTCACGATATTCGACGAGGTTCTTGATTGAATCATGATCTCATCATTTACATATATGTACCTGCGTATATATAGTAAAATAACTTATATAACCAAGAAAGATTTTTTACGGCTACTGGCATATCGAGAATTTTTTTAATCATACTGGTTGTTACAATGTTGTCCCAATGTAGGTAGCATAGCAAACCGATCAATACGATAACAATCTAATCTTAATATGTCAGTAACGAGTGCGTTCAGAATTAAGCTCCTGGCATTTTGAAGATTTATTTTACTGGATGTTTATTTTGTCCTCTTCACCCTCTCCTATATCATCTCAGTCTCGAATTGCTTACGGTGTAAATTTAAGTAATACTACGGTAGTAGACCTTCTGTTTCGTAGTTTTGCTTGCTGGGAAATTACGTAGAGGTATTTTTTTATACCATGTCGGTGACAAACGAGGCCGGCGCCTGATGGTAAGCGGACACGGCAGTCTATGGACGCCTGCAACACCAGGGGTGTCACATGTGCGTTGCCGACCCTTTAAAATAGTATACATTCCTAACAACCACACTAACCAAAGCTATACTTACAGGTGGACCACGTCATAGCGATAGCACAATCCTCACGAAGAATGGACCAAATATTTGGCAACATACAAACCATGTTCCTCGCGACGGAAATGGGCCTCCTTAGTTCCTCTAGTAGACTGTACTTGATATCCGACGACGCTGTATCTTGGCTTTTATATCCCGGAGACCATGTGATTATGATCCCGGAAGAATCCCGGAAGCATGCGAGAGCGTGGTGCTCTTTGGTTCCTGTTGGGGAACCATGTGATAGCGTTACTACGACTGGACTGAAATGGAACTTGAGTGAGTACCAACCGCGTTTTAATTTCTTTTACTGCCTGTAGTTACGATTCCGGAAGAATCCCGGAAGCATGGAATTGCGTGGTGCTCTTTGGTTCCTGTTGGGAAACCATATGTTAGCTTTGCTACTACTGGATTAAAATGGAACTTGAGTGTGTACCAACCGCTTTTTATTTTCGTTTACGCTGTTTTTAATATTCTACGATGCTGTGTTATGACATGACTGCTGTATCCCGGATTGTCTCTTATTACCTTATACTCTTATACCCGGATACTGCAAGACGCAGAACCACGAGAATATGCATGGATGTTGTGCTCTTTGGTTACTGTCGGGAAACCATGTCCAGGCCTTTACATATCGCTACTCTCGTGTCAAAAAAACGTAGAGGTATCCATTATATCGTTATAAAAAAAGTCAATATTAACAGCGATAAATATTTAAACGAAATAATAACATTATTCTTCCCATAAATTATATATTCTGTTCGTAATATATTATATATTTAATCACTAGCTTTAGCTCGCGATTCCATCCGCGTGCAACTCGTTATACTTAATTATAGAAATAATTGCTATTAAACTGTTGTAGGCGCAGGCTTAAATATCGCTCGCCCATACAAACTTCTACCCCCCTTTTCAACCCCTAAGGGATGATTTCCAGAATAAAAACTATCCTATGTCCTTTCCCATTTCATCTTAATCGATTTAGCGGTTTAAGCTTGAAGAGGTAACAGACAGACAGAGTTACTTTCGCATTTATAATATTAAAGTGTGGATGTACAAATTGTACAACCTTGTTAAGCTTCATTTTCATGACATCAATATTATTATTTTTAGTAGCCTACAATGTGTCTCACTCTCATAGCTGTTTGCGAAATATTGATTGATGTATACCGATATATTAACCACGAACGGAATATATCTCTATTTTACATAATGTTTTATAGACCTAACCGTGTGTTAGAGTTATTACTACCAGACTGAACTGGAATTGAAGTGAGTACGCACCCACCAATTTTTACTGGCTTTTACTAGCTTTATGTGTCATGACAGCTGCGCTTTCTCCCGGATACTACCCAACTATGGTTCCGGAAGAGCACCGGGAATATGCAAGTAACTACATATACTTGTATGTTAACAATTCAATGTTTTGAATAAGTCGTTTATTGTTTCAGATAATGGCGCCCTGGCTTTCGGGAAATTAGTCAGTACTTCTAACACGTTCACGGAATCCGACACGGTAACTGTTAAATGCAGTCACCCCCTTCTTTGGTCTATGAAAGTGCCCAGTTTACAAGGTGAGTAAAAAGCATTTTATTTGTAAGGCAAAGCTACGGCGACTAGATGTAATTCATCCTTTTTGGATAAGTCGGTTTTAGTATCATGTCATTATTTATCTTGACTTGTTGGCCTTTAGTGTATTCTTTCTCACGAGACTAAAAATAGCGGTATCCTATAAAGTTCTTGAGGTTGGTCTCATAACGACTACACTATCATAACGACCAAATCATTATAACGCCCAGATCTCAGAAGCTCTATCTCTGCAGCAAAACGACTGGTTCTCAAAACGATTTTTCTACAGAATAGTTAGGTTAGGTTAGGTTAGCCTGTCGCGGAAGTGTGCTAAAGCGTTCCCGTGGCCCCGCCGGAAGGTAGAGCGACGAACACCCCAGGTTTTTTAGTGAGTAAGAATCTCACATGTGGTGCGGTGGAAGAAAAATCGTTTTGAGAACCAGTCGTTTTGCTACCTAGTCTTTTTGAGATGTGGTCTATTAACGATGTGGTCGTTTTGAGAACCAGTCGTTTTGCTACCAAGTCATTCGGAGATATAGGCTTTCTACAGAGATGGACCTTCTGAGATCTAGGTCTTATGATGATTTGGTCGTTTTGATAATGTAGTCGTTATGAGACTGACCCGTTTCCTGAAAACAATCCCAAGTTATCGGGGTAACATATACGTACCGTACCTCAAAAGGAAAAAAAAACGGAACCCTTATAACATATTCTCACCCTTTTGTCTATCTGTCCGTCCGTCTGTCACAGCCAGTTTGTTCCGAACCACGAAACCCTTTGCTTTGAAATGCGGTACACATATGTAGGTAAGTCGGTGACCCAATGTTTGGCGTGTACTTAATGTAAATAAATGAATATTAAATATGAGACTATTTTTGGGAGGTAATCTAGAAATAGAAAAAAAGGTTTTCCAACTATATCGTGTGAAATGAAAGTGCTCGTTGTGTGAATCTCAAATATATATTTTTATAATTTCAAGATAAATAGTTTTGAAGTTATTTAAGAAAATAGGCGAAAATTCTCCATTCCCCTTTTATTACTGTAACGACTAACCCTAGTATAAAGTTTGTAACTAACACATATGGATTCTGATGTCCGAAATAAAAAAATATAATAATTATTATTATCGTCCGTTACTTAAAAACCAAAAATTTTGAAGAAAAAAATAATAGTTTAATACTTATACATTACAGGAAAACCTATTATAAGAAGTCTATGGTATTTAACACGTTCCCTGTCCGCAATACAAAATGCAAATATTGCTCCAGAAGTCCACTTCAATATTTATTGTATTTTTACCGACTTCAATAGAAGGAAGGAGGTTCTCAGTTCGTCTGCATATTTGCTTGATTTTTTTCCCCCGATAACACTTGACCACGTTGGCCGATTTTGATAATTTTTATTTTTTGTTTCAAAGCAGGTACCTCGACATTGGTCCCATATAAATTTGGTAGACATGCAAATGCCGATTTCGGTATTTTCTGTATTTAACCAAGCATTGGCTCACGGATACTACAAATTGTGGCATAGCAAGTACAAAATTGGAGTTGTTTTTTTTAGTATAAATTATGAATATTTTTAATTTATTATTAGGTTTATTACTAAATTGATCAATTCTTTAAATTGTTTTTGTGTGTATCCTTTCCTTTTCGATACATGGACACCACATCAGAGGTAACATGGTGTTTGTATCCAAATGGATACACAGGGCAGCATGTTAAAGGAACATAGATATTTGTTTATTTGGTTTAATGCCACGACGGTGGCAAACAAGCGTAAGCGGTTACCGTAGCCTGTGCACGCTTGCATCTTCAGGGTAATCGTGTTTAAGTTGCGAAAATTCACAAATCTTGTACACTCCTTTATTCCTAAATAACCGTATTGCTCATGCTGCTGAGGTCGCAGCTTTCGCTAACTAAATGATTCAAACATCAACTTTTTCTTGTATATATTTTTTTAAATGTTTGACTTACCAGCGATTGGCCTAGTCTCACCTGATGGAAAGCGATGACAAGGCCTAAGATGTTGCTCACTGGTTCAGTAATAGCCTATTCACTCTTGACTTGAATAGACCCTGATTGTATGTATCAGGAAAGGAAATACAGATGACGGCAGCAAATTCCAGTCCTTAGCTGTTCGCATTAGGAAATAAGAAGCAAATTGCTTCGTGCGAATAAATGGTAGGCTGACAACGTAAGGATGTAACCGCTCACCACGTTTGGACGTCCGGTGATGGCACGGGGATTGCGGAAGTTCTTGTGATAATGATAATGATTACCTGTTGGTTCCGGTTGTGCATATATTTTCAAAAATATGTGTATTGTTTCAGATAATGACGTTTCAAGTTTCGGAAAAATAGTCAGTACATCTTCATTGACGGAATCCAACACGGTAACTGATAATTGCAGCCACCCCCTCAGATGAGAATTGAAACAAAAAACGAACAATGTAACATGTGCTGGTAATGTGGTTTCAGGTTCATGAAATTAAACAGAATAATCAAACACCATCACAAATTGAGATCGACAAATAGAGAAAAAGACCTTAGAAGTTCTACAGTTGTACAGGTAGAATTTCGGTTTATAAATGTTTTTATTTTTATATTTTTTATATAACGACGGTGGCAAACAAGCTTTCGCCCTGCCTGATGCAGATACCGTAGCCTAGGTACATGGAAAATATGAAATAAGTAGTGCGCAAGTCAACCACAACTTCAAACATAAGAGCAACCGCTCTTAATACCGCTGCTCTGCTAAATGTCGCCGTGTGTATACTTAACCCCTTGAGCACGTGCGCCTAACGAATTTTGAATTTGGAACCTAGATTTTTTATAGGCATAGTTGAAATTACAATACATTTTTGAATGATATGTGATATATCGTTCCTCGGGTTAAAATCATTTCAATTGACCGAATTGTATCAAATTTGTCCGTGCAAAAAGCGACTTTACTCTCCAAGCAAGAAGGTTCTAAATCGAATGCGTATTTTTTGTATCGGACATTTAATACAATTTTGAACTATACACAGGGCAACTTTTTACAGCGGTGCAAATGTAATACAAATGTTTAAGGGCTCTAAAGCCTAGTTTTTGCATGTACGCGTAAGCCTTTAACTTCTATCGGTCTATCGCTATCACATTCAATATTCAGCCTTATTTACACGGCAAGAACTTGCATGCGAGTTCCGTTACGTTGCGGGTCTACCGGCTACCGATTAAGGGTGCTTTAACGTCTCCACTAGTGCCACTCGTAAATAATTGTTATTATTTAAATTTTGCGATAGATATTGAAAAAAGGAGAAAACGACCGTTTTTACTTTGGACGCATATATCGACAAATCTACCAACGTAAAAACTAGTTTCATGTACCTATTCAAAAGGTACTTAAATACGAAGTACTTTACTTAGTGGCCTCCTTTTTTCAATATCTATCGTTAAATTTAAATAATCACAATTATTTACGAGTGGCGCTAGTGGACACGTTAAAGCACCCCACCGTTAACAAAAATTGCATGCTAGTTCTTGTACCGTGTTAATGGGCCTTTATATACCGTATATTGATCTGAAATGAAGGTTAATGAGGGACATTAAAAAACAGAAGCGTAATATATTCGTAAACGGTTGTAGCTAATTTAATTATTTAAATGCAAAGGTAAATTAAATAAGGTTGCCGATGATACTGGTATTAGATTAGATATACATATTTGGAATGATTCCAATAATTTCCTATATAAATATAATTATAATAGTTTCATAGAATTGATAATATATGCGCGATAAAAATAGCTTTTTATTTCTGTTTTAAATATATAGACAACTGCCAAAGGTACTAAATAGGTCTAGTCTTGGCTATACGTACGTAACTTTATGTAACGTATTATTGAAATAATGAATACAACAGTTATGGTGTGATGTGTGTATTGTGTAATCGCCAGTGTGCGACTGTAACCCCTGGCTTTAAGGCGCTATCTATGATAGAAAATTCCCGTGAGTTTCAGACATTATAATATACCTACCTAATGAAACGGGGTGACTCGTCTAAGGTCCAATATAGCTTGGCATGTTTCGTACTCTCTTACGAGTATTCATACATACCACTGTATCGCTTGACTGGAACAATTTAAGTAGGTGTTTATGTCTTTCTTCTTCGAAATAATGCATAGGTAAAAAAATCTATCATTAAATAAATAATATGAGTAACAAATTAAGGTAAATAAATTACAAGTCAAGATAAACAACTTAAACTAGACCTTAAATCTATATAAATGAATGTAGAATATTGAAAAGGCAATTTAAATTTTCTGCAGCGAATAATAAAAATGTTTAAGTCTGATTTTCATCCATATATTTGAGGATCTAAATCATAAATAAAATAGGTGATTGTGAGTAAATCAATCATGTTTTAGTCTGCACTTATGTATATTTGAGTTTAACATGGTGTAAGAACTTTGATGACATTTCCATCCCAGAAATTGCCATGTGATAAGTTTTTTTTTTACTTTTTAGGTATTATTTTATTGAACTGTAGTGATTCTAGACTTTTTGTTATGTTTCTTGTTACTATTTTTGTTATTTTTAAAACAATTTTAGACAATTTTGCATTTACATGTCTTAATTAGGTAATGAGCTGAGTTAGTACAAAATATACATTGATATGAAACTATGTACCTGCTATTATTTCTACACTGGAATTTGAAGTAATGGTCACATTACATGAGATACGTTGATTTACGAAGGTTTTAGCTGTGATTATAGTTCCTAACTACCTACATGCCGTATAAATTAATGTATGTCTAGAGATGCTATCCATTTCTCATCTGTCTTACTTATATAACACGTATTACTATATTTTGTATAAAACATTACGAATATTATGATATTTGTTTTTGGAAATGTAATTTTTGTAAATTATGGAATGTAACTGACCGTTCTTCTCACTTTGTGAATTTATGTTTTAATGCATAAAATGTAGTCTTTATTATTTAAGGCTTATATTCCTATTTCTCTCTGAAATATATACGTGATGTTTGTCGTAATCGAACTAACATTTTACACAGGCAAAAAATGCCTTTGTTACACACAATATAGACTAGTCAAAGAAGATAGTTAACCAAACTTAAACTCTTGTTAAACGCAGAATGATCATTTATTTTATTACATGCGCTTTTACATCTAACTTTATTCGATTTCCAATGCTCGCTACATGTCTGAGGTACGTATGGGTGTGTACGGAGGAGTCGATGTATGTTGCGTAAGCGCTGCGTGCCGGAGGCTGCGCGGGAGCAGTGCTGCCAACCGCGCGGCGCGATCACGAGATAGCTCTTGATTTCCTTATCATCAGCTGAGTTGAGTGAAAACTGCCGCTGTTAGTAGACGAGCATCGTTTTATAGGTAAGTTTTTATTTTACTTAAAGCACCATTAAACTTGAGAAAGTATATTGTACGTAGTGTTTATACTTAATTTTTTGGAAGTGTAGTTTGAATCTGAACTGTAGCGCGTCCGCGAATATGTAGGTAGTACATAGATATTACTTTGACCAGATTTAGAATCTAAGAGGTATTATACTAGGTATAAGAGGGATGTTAGAAAATAAGACTTATGTCACTATAAACCGAGATAAATTTCATAAATGGGTATAAAGTATTACGAAATTAATAGGAAAGTAATAACTTTCCTATTAATTTCGTATTAACACGTGAAAATCACATCAATGGTCACACATGATGAAGCGGCGGTCACATGCTCGCTGCACCAACATCGACATTCGTCTCGCGTTCAGTTCGCGCGCGACCATCGCGCCAGACGTGTGTGCCTAGCCGATAATACTGGTGCGTTACAACAAATTATACCTAGTTCTAAGTGAAATAAGATCGAATTTTCGCCGTAAGTAACCTATAATTTGATCGCTTCGGTAGCTATCGTCGAATTATGCGTTTCTGTTGACTTGATGGTTGGAATTTTATTACTTGACTTTTGTTGTTCACTAGTTAAGATTGATATTTAAGATCATGTTTTGGGTTTAGCTTTATTTTAAATATAACGTATGGTACTTATCAATCAAACTTAGAAATCACTCCAATGAGCGACAGATCACGTACCTACTGGCAATTATAAATCATTGTCGAATGTAAATAACGATGAAGTGTGTTTTATAAACAATACTTTCTTTATTGTTTTAATAATGATTCATGCCGACATCGTCTCGAGACGCTATGAGAGATTTGCTATGTTTAGTTTAGAACGCGTATAATTTCGCTGATTTGAATTCATAGAAAAGAATGTTACGCGAGTAGGTAGCAGTGAATGTAGTCATGTGTAAACATATTTAATTATATGGCAGCACTTAAAATATTTCAACATTATTTTCTTTTTATAAGACGTCATTCCCGGGACCCGGGTATGTCCTAAAACTACGACCAAGACCACCGGGGAATGGGCAGCAGCATTCCTAGAGTGCGGTGGAGATACTGCGATCGCCAACCCGCATGCCAAGCGTGGCGATTATGGCATTTACCCCCCATGAAATTGGGGGAGGCCTATATCCAGCAGTGGACGTCCTAGGGCTGATATGGTGGAAGTCGTCATTACGCATATTTTTAACCGACTTCAAAATTTCAAAAGAGGAGGTTATCAATTATCAATTCGGTTGTATGTTTTTTTTTTAATGTTTGTTACTCCATAACTCCGTCATTTCTTAACCGATTTGAATTTTTTTTATTTTTATTGTATGTATATATATCCAA
This sequence comes from Notocelia uddmanniana, assembly GCA_905163555.1. Lineage (NCBI taxonomy): Eukaryota > Metazoa > Arthropoda > Insecta > Lepidoptera > Tortricidae > Notocelia > Notocelia uddmanniana. The sequence continues at coordinate 10,814,562 of LR991059.1, read as the reverse complement.
GTTGGTCCCGTTTTTGTCATAAGGCAGTTCTGATGATGGGATCCATGAGGAATTGAGGGAACTCCTCAAATCTTTAAGGCAAACATATAGAGATTTTTGTGTTTTTATCAACAAGTCAAGCATTTGCACACAAAAATGTGACATTGGATGAAGTGGAACTGCTGATGATGATCAGAACAGAACTCTTCAACGACGAAAAGTTCACGTTTGACGATTTGTCCTCCTAGCTGTGTTTGTTAAGCAAGTTCTATTTTCACGATTAATTTTTGTCATGCTCGAGTTCTGATGATGGGATCCATGAGGAGTTGAGGGAACTCCTCAAATCTTAAAGGCAAACATATAGTGATTTTTGTGTTTTTATCAACAAATCGAGCATTATCATACAAAAATGTGACATTTGATGAAGTGGAACTGCTGATGATGATCAGAACAGAACTCTTCAACGACGAAAAGTTCACATTTGGCGATTTGTCCGTCTAGCGGTGTTTGTTAAGCAAGTTCTATTTTTACGATTGATTTTTGTCATGCTCGAGTTCTAATGATGGGATCCATTAGGAATCGAGGAAACTCCTCAAATGTGAAAGGCACACAAATAGTGATTTTAGTATTTTCATGAACTAATCAAGCATTTTCATTCATAAAAGTGACATTTGATGAAGTGGAACTGCTGATGATGATCAGAACGGAACTCTTCAACGACGCGTAGTTCACGTTTGGCGATTTGTTCTCTTCGTTTTGTTTGTCAAGCAAACAAGGTTTTTCCATGATTTCATGAGGAATTGAGGGTACTTAGTCTTCTACCATTGTAAACATACTTATAGCCATTTTTGTATTTTATTGTATGGAATCTAAGAGTGCACCATCTAAGATTAATAATCTTTCACCGGACCGGATTGAAGTCGGTTTTTTTTCTTAAAAATTATGGAGATTAGAATCACACTCATTTTACTGTTCCTATTCATTAAATTATTAAAAAATCAAACACAACAACAACGCAATTTTTCTTCATCTTTTAGATTGAATTTTACATGTTATTTGGACCTTATGGATTTACGGTAAGTTATGTAAAAAAAAAACTGAGTTACCGAATTTTTTTCTGACAATTGGTCTATTTTAACGGATATTTATAAAACCCGGCCTTAAAATAGTTGTGTTACAAGCTTTAAAGAACACCATGTTAATGATTATAAAAAAAACCGAGCTATGTTCAGTTTTTAGGGTTCCGTACCCCGAAAGGAAAAACGGAGCCCTTATCGGATCACTCTTACATATGTCTGGTCTGTCCGCACGTCTGTCTGTCACAGCGAATTCGCTCCGAAACCACTGGACCGATTAAGTTGAAATTTGGTACACATATGTATGTAAGTTGGTGTCCCAAAGTTGGACGAGTAACGTATACAAATTAATTTTAAACATGAAGCACACTTCTGGAGGGGTAAATTATAAAATTAAAAAAGAAAATTTCCAAACTATAAGTATATATCGTGTGACATGTATACTTATCAAAGAAAAGGTCTTCTTGTGAGCATCTCAAATGTATATTTGAGATAAATAATTAATAATTATTAATAATTATTATTATTTGTAAGATAAATATTTATGAATTTATTTAAGAAAATAGACGAAAATTGACCATTCCCCATTTTAAATGTAGCGTAACCTTCATTGCGCGTGGCCCGACTCGCACTTGGCCGGTTTTTTATGACTGCTATGAAAACGGTGCATATATAAGTTAACCCATGACGTCCGACTTCCTCCTTCCTCGCTTTACGCACCACTGACTCCACTAACTATATCGCTACCTATAACATCACATACAGGGAGGGATATGTGTGTGATGGATATATGAATAACTACTAAATTAATTAAATGTTTATATCGTATTTCAACCGAGCCAATCGAAAAAAAAGGATTGATGTTAATTGTTAATTTCAAGTATCGCTTTATATACAGAAACAGAGATATGGTTTGATATCAGACTTACAATAATATTAGAATTTGGTTTAAAAAAAACCAGTTAATGCCAATTTCCTCGTATTTACTCGTAACTAAGTAACTTATTGTTGTTGGTGGTCTATTATAAAAATAAATAAAATAATAGAATCAAAAAATGGCTGTCCATTTACTTTCTTTCTTTATTGCGTTTCTCCCGTAAATGTAAGGCCGTAGCAAAGGACATCCTATAGGAACTGCAAGCACTCGTCTTTACTAGGAAATGCTAACTAAAATCTCGTCACGCGTCAGTTCCAAGCACGGCTGAACTCAAGCAACGGAGTTAATAGATTGGAGTTTTTTTTGACTGACACATCCAAGATGCGAACAGTTTGGTTCCTGACAACAGTTATCTTACTCTTTCTACCTAAGTGATCGTATCTGATAATTTTTCTTCTCTGCGACTGACCTTCGTGACAAGTACCATAAGTCGCTTTAGACTGCTATGCTCTCCAAATTAGATGATCTGCCTTTCTTAAATAGGGGTGAAATGGTACCCCAGAGAAAGGCTTTGCAATGAAAATCTTTTTAGGACTTACCAGTTATCACAAATAAAAATGAACTTCGGGTCCACGGCTTGGTCCACGTAAAAATAACTAAATAGTTTAATATCCCCTTCTACCATCGGACCAGCAGGAATACTGCGAGGCGACATCGTTTTACGGTGGCAGTTTCAAAAACTCGCACGAAGCATTTTGTTTCCACTTTTATTCTGGGTAGGCACAGCCATGCTGTGGAACTCCTTGCCGGAATCCTTGTTCCCAGTGAACTTACAACCCTACGGTCTTCAAGACGAGAGTGAACCGGTTTTTATTAGGTGAGCGCGCTCCATCCCAGGCCACAACATCGCTTACCATCAGGTGCTTGTGGTAAAGCGCAAACCTATCCAGAGTAAAAAAAAACTAGTAATGGGAAACTTCCTCAATTTCTGAAGCTGGCTGATGTTGTGTTCTAGTGGAAGACTTTTTAGTGTAGCCTCATTATTTCTGACTAAATTAATCATAATATAATTAGCCAGTTTAGCATCCACCAGAACTGTAATCAAGTTTACGGGTATTGCAGTTCCAGCTAGTTGTTGGAAGTAATTCAACTTTGATCAAAACCAATTAAATTTGCTTTTGGCTTCCTTTTTTCGGTACTATATATGTCCTTGATATTGTTATTAGGTAACTAGTAGGTATTTGATTCTGCCCTGAGTAGAAATATGGTACACAACAATTAATTAAGTACGTAATAGCCATGGTTTTAAGGATTATGTTTTTGAGTTCCGGATTCGCATCTTGTATCATACCTTATGTAATTGTAAATATTAGGTTCTCAAAACTGTTAATTATCGGTATCACATCTACTCGTACCATGGATAAATACAACTTAATACCTACTGATCTGCAAGGCAATGTATATAATTTGCAGTGCAAGAAATAAGTAGGGTACCTCTACAAAAAACAGTTTACGATGTAAAAGTAAGTAAGTAACAATTCTCTGTTTGATTTTTTCGTTATGATTTTACCCACATTTTACCACAAGTTTATTCCATTCCTACCAATCTTTATCATCTAGCCACTAGAGCATTGTTTGCGTTCCGAGGCTTGTTTAGTTAAGCAACCATGGTCTTGTTCAAACGAGATACTCTTATCACTGTTTAGCGATTACATTTTTAGTTAAACACTCGTTCATTTAACTTAAAAGGAAGTTCTTGATATCCATAATCGGGCGGCCTTAGTGCTGTCATTCATTACTTACATCGACGGTTATCGATTAAATTACTTCATATTTTTTTCATAGAGTAGAGTCTAAGCAGGGTAAAGATCCAAGTTATATTATATACGAAACACTTATTCGCTTCAAATATACGCTATACATATATGGACGAACTCCTCCACCTTATAAAAAAACTTGCCTACCGTACCGTGAAATGGGATACCTCAGGAGTCAGGATATGAGGGGCTACTTAAGACACCTGTTGTTTGTGTAGTCAACCTCGACCTCTGTTCAATAAGCTGGCTAGGTCGAGGCTATCCCTACAAACACTCACTAACTTCTTGTACAGAGGCCTCAAATAAAACTGCCCCGAGTTACCTTATAACGGTATCCTTACCGCACCTAGTTCGCATCGCGCTAGTAAAAATTGAGATATTTGAGGGCTATAAGGGAAATTTACCCAATGAATGTAAGTACATATTAGACGTTGACCATTGGTATTTAATGTTTTGGGGAGGCATATGTCCAACAGTGGGCATGGACATGATGGTTGATGATTTATATTTATTTATTTTTATTTGATCGTGGACTTTATGGAATAGAAGTGAAATAATTGTGCCTTTTTCATGTCTGAGTGATATTTAAATCGGTCCATGTATTCGTACCTAGACCTAGAGGTATTCATTGTCGTTCCCATAACATTAGAGGGGTGTGTATCTCCATGAAGTACTGAAAATTACTCATTAGTTTTATTACGCCGGTTAATTATCTTCGTGAACATTAACGTTACCGTCATTGACGTCATTATAACTGTCAGTTGTCACGTGTTTTTAACGTAACATCTGTTAAATTATAGATGACGATTGTCTGTTACGGATTCATCTTATTACATGACCGTGGATGTTTGAAGATATTCTTAAAATAATCTCATCGTTCTATGATAATAGAGATAAACATATTTTTATCGTGTTTTTCCAGTTAACGTAAGATCGTCATTTGAAATAAGTGTGAAAAATAGGTATATTAGGTTTCTGCTAACAACTCTGCATAGCAATGATATTATTATACTGATAATTGTAATACAGAGGCCTTCATAATAGACTGAATAATGATTTCAAAAGTAGTATATATGAGTCAATGAGACAGAATCACGCAAACTTAGGTACTATAAGGGGATGAATTGCAAAGTAATGTGACTTTTTCAAAATCCATTGGTCAAAATTATTTTTTAAATAAGCATGTTCTATTGACTGAGTATCCATAAATATTGAGTTGTTTTTTAGGGAACCAAAACACGATTGCTTACAAATTTTATGGAATGATGAAAAAAGAACAGTCTTATTTTTCTTTTCACTTCAGCCAGCTCAAAGAATACATTATTACCTAAACAAATAATTGAGCTAAAACGATGTTATTGTGTCCCTCATCTAATTTATTTATTTAAAGTAATCAAGAACGGTTTACACCAATTACACTTCACAATATGATAGTTTTACAAGAAACATCAATTAAATTTTAACAATCACGAAACAATTGACATTATTTTTGACATTTGTGCAATAATGCCATCCCGGAAGTAGTATTTTATCATCTGTGCCCGAAGAGTGTTCGTCTCTTCTTTTCGCGCACAAATGTCATAAACGTGTCTCTTACACGAGGGCGTGGTTTACGCCGCTTTACGGTAATCCAGCAATCGCCCTAATTTAATCGCTGGCTAATGTTTTAATAAAGTAAATAGTCGATTGGTCGTAGATAATTGTAGTAGAAATGACACTGGTCCTACAAAAAAGGCCCCCGTGAATTCACCCGGATAAAAACAACTGCCTTATTTCATTTCACCCGTCTGATATTCGATTCGTCATCAAAGCTCCCAACGAAAATATGTCGTCTAACTAATTTCGTAATTAATTATTCAAATTACTTGATAGTAAAAATGCCTTTAAAATGCTTTGTCCTTTAGTGATGTGTAGTTTTACCCGGCAAATGGGGCGATGGCCTTTCATGGTGGTGCTTAATTCGTTGGTGTGCCTCCTGTATGCGAGCAATTAACGACCACCGCTGAATAAATATTGGTCGACACAGTTTAAACTTCGAATACATATTTTAGAGCACATTATACTTAGTTATGGTATTGAATGTAGGGAATACGGAGTAATGAATTCTGTGGAATGTATGCCATGTAATGTGCCGCCAGCTATTATTAACTAAAAGAAATATACGCCATTTCTAGGAGTTAATATGACCGGGGACCGGGTTATTAATACTCATAACAGACTTATATTTATAGGAAGGGGATTTATTCCCAGTCCTAAAAGGAAACGAATTGTCAACAACCACGCAGTGGTTTGTTTAATTTAGTAAATCTTTACTTACAATACTAGATTGGTGGATAATAATTGTTTGTTTGTTCCCTTCCAAAAATATGGAGGTTAATTGAAACTAATTAATTTAGGTATAGTTGCGAAGCACACTGACATAAAGCGCTCATGTCATAGTCATACCATATCTATATGCTCCAAATAGGAAACGAATCGTAATCAAATCAACATAGACATAGACATAATGTCGAAAATTATTTTCAGGACAAGTATCAGATCACCTACGGTAAGTCTTTGCGGATGTTTTTCAGTAAAATATAAATTACGTACTCTATTAATAGTGGTAATAAAATATGCGTGTCGACGTTGCTTCGCCCTACCTATTAGGTACCTGCATTCATAATAACATGTTTCGTTCGCGTCTCGACCTTATCCCCCCAGTGTATAATATCTACCCCTGGCCTAGATTCCCCTATAAGAAATCAGGGACCTGGCTTAGATTAGTCTTGTAGCGAACAGCTCTGTAAATTACAACTCTGCTGTCGACGGAAGCTGGGTATCTGGCTACTAAATTTACGTTACAGTTTACCTCATCTATTTGAATTGTTTATATCAGAAATTTCGTAATAAATAGGTAGGTAGCCGAAATAGCTTACGGGTAAGGGTTACACCTTGATGTTTGTGTTACATGTAGGTAGGTGCCAAGGTTGCAGGGGAAATTCATTCTATAGAATTACCTATATTGAACTAGCGGCCCGCCCCGGCTTCGCAGGGGTATATATATATATTTAACAATAATTTCAAAATATAAAATTATAATACACACTACTAGAGCGCTCGTGGCCCAGCGGCACCCGCCTACCGCGTGCGGTATGCGAGGTTAAGCAATGTGGGCGCAGGTCAGTTCTTGGATGGGTGACCGCTTTGAGTGGTTACTAACTGAGCGCTCTCGTGCTTTGGAAGGCACGTTAAGCCATTGATCCCGGCTGCTGTCTCAACAGCAGTCGTTAAGCCAAGTTAGAGGCCTTCGGGCGGCTTGAGAACTTCTAACAGTCAAGTTGCCCACTCACTTGACAAAGGGGGGTCGAAGTTGCACCACGTCCGTAGGGAGTACCCACCGTTACCCTACACGTGACCCCTGGGTGGTGCTAAAAGTGCAACAAAAACTGGCAACCGTACTTGTCTTCTCGAAGATCTCACGGTTCGTAAATAAATGCCATACGATTAAATAAATAATACACACACATTTTAGTAAGCATCCCTAATTTTTTTGTAAATATAATATAGCCGATGTCACCCGGGGCTAGTGTTGCCTTAGGAACCCCCCCGACCCACCCCCAAAGTTAGAAAATCAATAGTTACCACGAAAATTTTTATTCTATTTTTTGAGGTTATGTTCAATGAAACAAACCTTCCGCCCTTGCGTGTCTGTCCAAACACGGTCACCTGGGCTGCGTTTCCAAAAAAAAGGAGAGTAACCGTTAAAAAAGTCGGTTCTGGCGCTTCGCCAGCCGCTGCCGCGGCACGCTCGCTTCGCTCGCTCGGCTCGCGCGCTGTAGGGTCGCAGTACACCTAACACTCCTCGCTTCGCTCGTCGTCGTACCTACACGGACCTGCCTTAGAGTAGAACAGGCAGATGCCGGTCTAAAAGAAAAGCCAAAACGTCATAAATATCTATACAACCAATGCGTCATGAATATCTATACGGGTGTGTAATGATCGGTATTTGGAGTCCAATATATCGGTAATTATTAATGTATAAAAAAAACTACGCGTCTCCTCATTTGAAAGGGGTGACCAACCCTTTAAAATGCCACCCTTCCCCCCCTCCCTATAATGCGTAATTATTTTTACACCTTAGGTTACATTATTGGAATTTTAGTAAGGATCCCTAATTTATTTGGAACTATATTATCACTCGGGGATAGTGTAGCTTTCCAACAGTGAAAGAATTTTTCAAATCTGTTCAGTAGTTTCGGAGCCTATTCAATGCAAACACAAACAAACAATCAAATCTTTCCTCTTTATAATATGATTATATTGAATAATACTCTATCGAATAATGACTAGCTTCGTCGGCGTAAAATTAGTTAATAAGTTTAATAACGCTCACAAACGATTCTTCACCCCCCTTAATTTTCAGCGATCCCGAAAGTCGACGATTTTCGGGATCAAACGCCTTACCTCTCTCCTCTTTCGGCATGGATAAATATTTTTTTATTGATTCGTCGGTTCATAATCGTAAAAGAAACATCTTTCTATAATTAACACCTACCTACTTGCCTTCTTCACAAAATCTCTGAAATACTGAAATACTCTCTACTTTTGTCTGAACTTACTGTGAATAAGTTTCACCTGTGTTAGGTCATTGGCAGTTTTTATTCAAAACAACTGAAGTACTTAAGTACTCCTAACTATAGCCCCTTTTATAATGTAAAGCCTTATGCAGCATCGGCAAGGATTGCCAAGTTTGCAAGAAACAGTTTACGCGCTAAAGGAAGGTCTCAAAGGTCTGATTACGGCTTACTCAAACACAACATACACAACGCGACTTGTACAAATTAAGGGGGAGTGGGGTTTGAGTTTGAATGAAAAACTATAACCTTGTTATAACGCAGCTGCAGGCCTACCGCAAACCGGAAACGATATCTGCCTTTCTATCGCACTTGCATGAGCGGCAGAGAGGGAAATACTTCGTTGTCGGTTCGCGGTTGGCCCTCTGTTCCTCTTAGCGCTTCGGCTAAACTCGGCTAGCGTACTTTCGAGTCCTTGGTACACCCGATGCTAGGAAGGAAGGAGCTTGCTATGCGACGAGAGCGTGTGTGCGGGATGCCATGATTTGCTATCAAACATCAGCTTTGTTCGCTGAGGACGTTCTCTACGTTATAATCATTTTGATTGATTAAGAGCTGGGCTCTTGTAGGTGCAGCTTGATGCAGTTCTCTCCATCTCTGCAGGCCCGATGCCAGTTTCTTGACGGCTTGGTACGACACGGACTTCACATCCTCCTTTGTGCCCATTTATTTTCCCTCCTATAATGTTTCTGATGAAGTTGTCGTGTCGTTGCAGGTGGCCGGTAATTTTTCCTCTTCTGGTTTTAATTGTACTCATTAAACTTCTCTTTATCAAAAGAAGGTAACATAAAAAGTGAGATAAAAATAGATGGAAGAAACGTAGAGAAGTTCCAAGCTTCAAGTATCTGGGAAGTATCGTGACGAAAACTAAATGTATACCGACCCCCGATGTAAACGCAAGAATTGCAATGGCCAAACAAACTTTCTATAAAAAAGTTATCACTAATATGGCGAATATCCGTCTCAACGTTAGTATTAATAATTAATATGTGGCAGTTGACACATCGAATGGTCAATGTGGCCAATCGATATGAGAGCCACGACATAACCAAAACATAACGGCGAAATTACTGTTTTGAGTAGGTCAATCTCAAAGTATCTTAGACCGTTTATGACCTATTATAATTTGTTCACGTTAAAACAGTCGTTACAAATATGTATTCGTTCGAACTACTACACTAGCTTTTGCCCGCGACCTGGTCCGCGTAGAACTTTTAACCCCTTTAAGGTATAAAAACCGGCCAAGTGCGAGTCGGACTCGCGCACGAAGGGTTCCGTACCAGAAAAAAGGCTAAAAGCTAGTGCCATTAAACACTTGTTTTATTGAGTTTTTTTTGTATTTGTTATTTAAGCGGCAACTACTCTGTTGTATGGGAGCCCCCCTTAATTATCATTATTATTTTGATTTTAGTATTTGTTGTAGCTACAATAAAAATATATAATCTGTGCAAATTTCAACTGTCTAGCTATTACGGTTCTTGAGATCTAGCTCGGCGAGTGGTAGCCATGAAAAAGGGCTAAAATATTACGTTTTTTGTATGGGAGCCCCCTTAATTATTATTATTATTTTGTTTTTAGTATTTGTTGTTATAGCGGCAACAGAAATACACAATCTGTGAAAATTTCAACTGTCTAGCTATTACGGTTCTTGAGATACAGCCTGGTGACAGACGGACGGACGGACGGACAGCGAAGTCTTAGTAATAGGGTCCCGTTTTTACCATTTGGGTACGGAACCCTAAAAACTATCCTATCTTCTTTGTGGGGCTGCATACCTACTATCTCCATGACTTTCATCTCAATTCGTTAAGCGGTTTAAGCGTGAAGAGGTGACAGACAGATAGTCACTTTCGCATTTATAATATTAGCTTTTGCCCGCGACTTAGTCTGTTTGGAATTCGTTTATATATCCTATCTCCATATAAACTTTCACCCTTCCTGTTCGCCCCCTCAAGGGATGATTTCCGGAATAAAAATTATCCTATGTCTTTTCCCGAGACTCTCTCTATACAAAATTTCACCTAAATCAGCGGTTTAAGCGTGAAGAGGTAACAGACAAACAGACACACTTTCGCATTTATAATATTAGTATGGATTAGTATGCATTTGCAGATGTGCGATGACGACATTTTAATGAGTTTATGCTAATTCCAGCAGTACCGGTAGTAAAATTAACGACCTGTCGGTCCTATACTGACCAAGTTACCGTGTCTAATTGTGATTACAGACCACTACTTTTCTCACGATTCTCGAATGTTCCATGCAAAGGTCAGGTTGTAGGAAACATGATCAGTTCCGGTCGGAAACTCAGTGGTCCGGACGACCTTTGCGACTGCATACGTGTAGGTAGGTACTACAGCATGTGTGGCCTTCGATTTCCATACTGGTCTCGTTTGCCATTTCACATGTTTTGACATCATACATAAAAAAGTGGCCAAGTGCGCGTCGGGTCACGCACAGAGAAGGGTACCGACACCTAATCTACATTTAATACCACTATCTATACAATACATTAAATAAAAAACCGGCCAAGAGCGTGTCGGGCCACGCTCAGTGTAGGGTTCCGTAGTTTTCCGTCCGTCACATTAAGTTGACATATTAAGTACAAAAACACAAAACCCTAAAAAGCACGTCATTTCATTGTGATTTTGTAGAAATGACAGGTACAATAAACACCTGTTTATACGGTTAAATTACAAACTTAGTTCAGAAATTATTTTTGTAATTTTTTCAAAAACTATTCAACCTATCAAGTTCAAAATAATTTTCCTACAAAGTTTTTATAAAGTTCTACTTTTGAGATTTTTTCATATTTTTAAAACTTATGGTTCAAAAGTTAGAGGGGGGGGGGGGGGCACATTTTTTTTAACTTCTGGAGCGATTATTTCCGAAAATATTAACATTATCAAAAAATGATTTTAGTAATACCTTATTTATTTTTAAATACCTATCTAACAATATATCACACGTTAGGGTTAAAATGAAAAAAAAATCACTCCCCACTTTACGTATAGGGGAGGTACCCTTAATAAAATATTTTTTTCCACTTTTTATTTTACCACTTTGTCGGCGTAATTGATATACATATTAGTACCAAATTTCAGCTTTCTAGTGCTAACGGTCACTGAGATTATCCGCGGACGGACGGACAGACGGACGGACAGACATGGCGAAACTATAAGGGTTCCTAGTTGACTACGGAACCCTAAAAAAGGTCGAATCCTCATAGGGAAGTCACGGCACTTAAGCGCTTTTGTTTGGGCAAGACAGTTTTTCAGCAATAACTCAAAGCCGGTTAACCTATCTTGTTCAAACCAAAAATCGTTGAAAGTATGTATAATTGTACATCATCTTGATTTTTTTCAGTTTAATATTTTTTTCGTAATTTCACATCATATTTCTATTGCGGTTCATAGTATAGGTACACCTTCCTACCAAATTTCATAATTGTAGTGCTCATAGGCTGTGACATACGGACGGACGGACGGACAGACACGACGAAACTACAAGGGTTCCGTATTAAAACGTTGTAAAAACGTTGAGTTCAAAGCATAGTTGTCGACTTGTAGATAAAAAAAAAGCTGCCAAGTGCGTGTCGCGCCACGCGCAATGTAGGGTTCCTTCCGTAGCTGTCCACCCGTCACATAATGCGGATTTAAAACATCGAACACTTATATTGCTTACTTATGTTTATTTGGATAACTAACCGATGGGTTTATAAAGAAAAAAAAAACGATGCCCACTTTACATGAAGGGAAGGTACCCAAAACAAAGTTCTTCCAAAATTTTATCATACCGTTTTGTTGGCGTGATTCATATACATACCTATCCATACCAAATTGAAGCTTTCTAGTAGTAACGGTTACTGAGCCAAGCCGCGGACAAACGAACGGAAGGACGGACATGGAGAAACTATAAGGGTTCCTTGTTTACTACGGAACCCTAAAAAAGGAAAAAGAGCGTCGAAAATTGTGTTTCTATATAGGCACAGTCACCAGCACCAATGTCTGTCATAATCATAACACATCGCGCATACATGTTTGACAGGGCCCTATTTACAGGGCCGTTAGGAAAGTGTCAAATATTTTAGCCTCCTTTGGTTTGACAGACGGAGATATTAATGCTGGTGGACTGGACATTGCGAATTCAAGAGTTGGGATAAGAATTTTTTGCTTTATAGTGCCACTTCTAGCTTTGTACGTTAAGGATGGAGAAAATTTGATAGTATCTGCTGGCTCTGATATGATATCAGATGCTTTGAATTCTATTTGTATAGTCAGCATCACACACTTACTTAGATAGAAGCAGCAAAAGTCAAAATATCGTAACACATTAAAAAAAATTACTGTTTATTGCATAAAAACAATGAAGTAAATTTTCCAAAACTTAACTTTAATTATTAAGGATTTTACTATAGGAGGAAGGATGCGTTACATTTGGTTACTTTGGCTGACTGTAGAACCGAAGTTCACGATGCCAGGGAACACTCCTATCCTCTTATATCGTACATGTGTTTAAAAATCAGTATTACATCGAACGTAACTAACTCGATCCGGGCCTCGTGCAGATCCGAACGTTCTTTAAACTATGTATTTTCTTATTTATTATTTTTTGCTAAAGTTCAATTAACTTTACCAAATACTTACTAGTCTGTGTATTATATAAACAATTCCAACATCAATTATGTTAATGCGTCGTTACGAGACAGCACAGCCGGCAGCCGTGTGTTAAATGTACGAGATGACAGCCAAACCAAACCAAACGACTATATTGTTCGTACAAAAATCGTGTGTACTTGTCGCCTATTATTATGATAACTACTCATCGGTCGTTAGTATCATGGTTAACGTAATTAGTGCTCGGTTATTGTTTTTAAAACAACCTTGTAGCTCAACGATCTCTGGATTTCATTTATTATGTAAATGTGGTAGCAGAGATGAGCCGCAAATATTCTCTTTCTTTGACACAAACATTTTGCTACTGGGAAATCTGGGTATTATGACTTATGACTTTAAACTGCCGAATGTCAAAAATGTTACTGGAAAATTTAATTTTGTCTTAATCCAGATGTCATATCATATAGACTGTCACTTTACTAGTCGTGTCTTATCGAAACTCGACATTGGCAGAATCATCAAGGCTTTAATGGAGCCCATATCGCCCAAAAATTGATTGATTGATTGAATGTCACTGTCGGATGTACAGTCGACTACGACTACTTATGTAACATTTTTGGACTATTTTAAATTTACAATTCAATGTCGACTGCACCTGTCAGATGATGACGATTAAGGAACTGATAATTGGCATACATCGATCCATTCAAAATTTGTTTTGAAACATTCCCCTTGATTCCCATTGGGGCCGCCCTACATCAATTATTACTATTAGTCAATGGAGGAGCCTCTTCAAAACTAACTTACTTAGCTACAATAGGTACGGTATAGGTAAGCCATGGAAGTAGTATATTACTTTTCAACTCTATTATTCTTCTAATGTCGTAGGTATGGAACCGTAGATGAGCGAGACAAACTCGAACTTTGCCGTTTGTTATGTCAACTCGCGGTTCCTCTTATAAAAATACTGACCGGCGAGTCGTAAAATAAAATTTTAATGAAAGATACCTACGAGAAACTTTTACGATGAAATAACATCGTTAATGTTTTACGCGTGTTTTTTCTTTAAAGTTGTCTTGACTGTGCCCGTGTTCCTTCGCCATGTTGTGAAAAACACAATCCGCGTACGGCTTCAATAAGTATAAACCAAATGTTAATAGTTATTTACTGTACATATCAGCAGATTACGTACATATGTCGAAACTTTAAAGAGTCATATGTACTGTAAAACGTTGTACGATACACGTGCGAATAGGTAATTCGCAACTCGTGTCGATTTAAAACACTCCCTTCGGTCGTGTTTTAATTTATCACCACTCGTTGCGAATTTCCTATTTTCTGCACTTGTATCGTAATGTACTATTACGATACAAGTTAGGAAAGTACCTAAGTAATTGCGTTTCCAAAATGTATATATATATCAACGTTTTATACATACTATAAAATGCATTATGCGACGAAACCAAACAAACATGTCGGCCTATTTAGTTAAACTAGTTTGGATGAAAACAAACATAGTGGAATTTTTTTAAGCACTTTTTAAAAGCAAAGGTCTCAAAAAGCCAAAAGTGGTCATAAATACGAACATTGTTTATGTAGGTAATTGAAAATGAAAACGTTTTTTCATAACTACATTATCTAAATATAAATACCAACAAAATAAAGTAAATTAAAGTGATATTTTATTAAATATGTTTTTTTTTACATATCGTACCTCTTTTGCATAATGTACTGCTTAAGGCGCCTGACTCATCGATGCGGAGGCGGTACGATATGAGTAAACTGTCAGCTGTCAGTGTCAACCGATATCAATGCAGTACTGCCCCACTTTCTACGCATCGTATTACTACTGCGCAAACGTAATACTGACAGTATTTCGTCAAGTGAGGAAATTTCACAGCAGTAAGCTTACGTCAAACAACAAAATACCTATAACATATCGATCCCGCCCCGCCAAGTCAGGAAGTAGCCTAATGGTTGGTAGCTGTAGGCCGGTACGCTGAAAATAATAATAATTAAAACCGTGTTTCGTCCGTTATTTTAATATTTCTACATAAGTAGCTGAAGTTAAGAAAACTAGGTACGTCTCTAACATTTTGTACGTCATAACATTTTAATATGGACATAATGATTTAAGGATTCATTAGCGCGCGTGTACGGAAAAGTATTTTTTTAATAAAAAATAGTACATTTCGATGCTAGTGCGGAAAGTATGTCATTTGTTCACGAGTACCGAGGGATGCCACGAGCCGCAGGCGAGTGGCAAGACTCGGGACGAGTGAATAATGACATTTCCGCACGTGTATTGAACGACGTTTTTTAATACAGTTGCGAAAAAATAAGAAAAACAACAAGTAATATTTATAAAAACAATATCGAATGTTGCCTTTAGAAACTTAAAACATGGTTGCAGTAAGTAAAAACGCCTCTTCTTTGACAGGCGTTTCGTAAAGTAGCACTTTTTGAGCAACTGTATTAAAAAGATATTTTTAATACAGTTGCTCAAAAAGTGCTACTTTACGTAGCTGTTTAGCGTGCGGAAAGTTGGTTTTCGCGCACTAGTGCTTTTCACTTTTCCATTTTTTTTAAATTTATGCTTGTTCCAATGCATGACTCCTTATTGCTGGGTGTTAAATATTAGTTTCCTTTAAACGTCGTAATCAACATAAAAACCTACTGTTAATATCAGAATACGAAAAATATACACATTTCATATTTTATTACTTACCTCTTCATCATTATAACACGTTTATTTTTTAATATTGAATATTGAAAAACCGTTCTTAATAAGTTGTCTGAGTGGAACGGAATAGCTGCCGAAACGCCTGTCAAAGAAGAGGCGTTTTTACTTACTGCAAGCATGTTTTAAGTTTCTAAAGGCAACATTCGATATTGTTTTTATAAATATTACTTGTTGTTTTTCTTATTTTTTCGCAACTGTATTAAAAAACGTCGTTCAATACACGTGCGGAAATGTAATTCTTCACTCGTCCCGAGTGTTGCCACTCGCCTGCGGCTCGTGGCATCCCTCGGTACTCGTGAAGAAATGACATACTTTCCGCACTAGCATCGAAATGTACTATTCCCGCATCCGTGCGTAAAAGCAGCGCTTTCTATGCCCATATTGACCTCCTAAAGATGTATAGTCTGAGCATATGCATTATAAATATATTTGTTTTATATGCCCGCTGCACGCATGCCCGCTGCTCATAGCGCGGTGAGCCTTGAGGCTGTATGTACCCTTAGTTTGTAACGTAGTACTTATAGCACCCTATAGTAATGAATGTGGCATACGTTATGACTTGCAGACTTAGGTACCTATCTAACTTTTTTAAGATTAAAAGGGATACAATTATGTATGTAGTACCTAACTTTGATTGAAATCAATAGACATCGAGTTAACTGTTTTTAATCGATAGTATGTATAAATTACCTCTGTGTATAATAGTGACGCGGATTTTACAAAAATAAGTACCTAATGGAAACGTCTGACATGTACTAATATGTAACTAATTTATATATACCTTTCTATCTACGTAGTACAATCAGCTCCAAAAGTAGCTAGGTACGCATATGAAAAGATAAAAAGTCTTTATTATAAGGGAATAAGAGCTTTTGACACCTTCATATGCGTAGCTACTTTTGATGCTAAATGTACAGGGTAACCGGTTTTATACATGATGTGAGCAGATGGTACATCTAGAATGACTTCAATTGATTGTTTAAATAGCCATTTCTGTTTGAAGCTGACCGCTTGACAAATGTTTTGGCAAGAAACTAAGATCGTAAACTATACGTTATGACCACCATATAATGTTCAAATGAAATTAGTAAATCCGTTTCTATAATACCTAGATTATAATTGTCCAGTCACTGTTGGTGGCATGTCGTTTAATCGAATGCCTCATACGACTTTAATATACATGGCAAGATTTACGATCGCGTAATGAAATATCTCGGCCTTGTCCGAGCACTATAATATAATTCAGTCTTATTATTGTGCCTAGGAAACCTAACTATCGGGTAATGTTTCGGAAATAAACCTTTTTCTACCCTGGGCTCTCCTATTGTTCCAAATCAATGTTTATTCAAGTCAATTCACGACTGTCGCTAAAAACTGTAACGGCCGAGCGCGTTCGGACGATAAAAACTATTGGCCTTGTTGTTGACCGCGAATTTAATTCCTGCTTCACTGAATGAGAACGCCAACATAATTTATGGTGCCAATTTTGATAACAGCTAGTTACTTTATTGTCTTATTCGCGGTATTCGACTTAAACTCGCCAATTATTTCGAGTTACGCACGAGCTGTCGTGTCGAATATTGGACACGCTCGGCGCCCACAATCTCTAACTCTAGTTTACCCGTAATTCGATAAAAAGCAACTCCTGAAACCAGTGACGGCAGTTGACTTTGTTGGATTGAATAGATTTCTAAGATGCTCCACATATCTATGTTTTAGCTACTGTTGTTGAGAAGTTAACCACTCTAGTGGGAAATGCACTTCAGAAAGCTAGACAATATTAGGTACATGTGTCAATGATAGTAATCCCTACTCACTGCTGTCGCCCAGTTACAAATGGAAAAAACATGTACTTAATATCAACTCAATGATAACGACGATTGAATGCTGTAAGCGACAAGTGCAGTCAATGAAAGTCAACCTTCTACGGATACATTAGCACTTGATGTAATTTAAAGCTGCCCCCGTTTCGTTCAGATGTGAACGCGAACGGAAATTGTTGTTTTAATTACGTGTAGTGTATTGTATATTGAAATGCTTGCATCGGTAACAAGTGTAGGTACAAGTGTCAAATTATATAGCGAGGTAGGCACAAATATGATCGCAATTGACGGTGTATTTGGTATGTGGATTGATTTTGAAGACACTTATTATAATTAAATTCGACGCCGAGTCTTTAGTTGATGCTTAAGTAGGTACCGGAAATATGTGAGCAGTTGAACCCAACAATAAACATCCAAACATTTCTGTGTCGACTACATACGTAAGTTCATAGTAATAAGATGACACATCCGTAAACCGAGCCGTACCCACATTTGTTTTAGTGATAACTTGCTTAGATAATTATAACTAAACTAACCACGTAGGTAGGTATTTATCTAGTTTACTATTTATTTCAATCATCCGGAAGGTAGGATTAATAATGTTGAGGTGCCATCTCGGAATATTTAATTAGTGCATACAGACGATTGAACGCTCCGGGCTACCAAGAGGGACACGGGTACCGGTTAGAATGAGACATATGTATACATCTCTGTCATTCTTTCAGATCTACCGTGGTCCTCATGGTTCGCAGGACCGTTTAGGTATTTGGCCCCGTAGACTTACTGAAACAGTGAACTTATTGTTGGCTTGTCTGCAGAATAAGGAACATAAGCAGCCACCATGGGGGCAATGTTCCGGAGCGAGGAGATGGCGTTGTGCCAGCTCTTCATACAGCCCGAGGCAGCCTACACCTCGGTCTCAGAGCTGGGAGAGGCCGGCACTGTGCAGTTCAGAGATGTGAGTACTGTTACTATTCATAACCTGATGATCTAATAACTCATCGTCATAAGAGCCTACGTTGCTCGTGTTGGTGGATCACCGCCCGCTTGGTCGTGAATCGTGAAGGTGGTAATCCTGGATTATCCTCACTTTACTCTCTCACTAGCACGCATCCGTTTCGCTTTGTTGGCTCCACCAATAAAGCCACAGACAGAAAAAAAAGCGTCGGTGGAGTAATAGCCATTCCATTCTCTTTTCTGCCAAAGTCTTGAGGTCCTCATACGACATTTCACGACATTCTTATTCCAGCAATACTATAAATGTAAGTTGCTGATTGCAAACGTCTCAAACTTCCTCTGTTTTCCATTGATTACATAAATTTTGCGGGTGCACGACTTTTTACATTGAAATATACTGAAACTCAGTTTTTCGGTTATTATTCGTCCTTGGTATGTTCGTTTTTTAACCGACTTCAAAATTTCAAAAGAGGAGGTTATCAATTCGGTTGTATGTTTTTTTTTAATGTTTGTTAGTACATAACTCCGTCATTTCCTTACCGATTTGGAAAATTCTTTTTTTGATTGTAAGTATATATATCCAAGTTGGTCCCGTTTTTGTCAAAACGCAGTTCTGATGATGGGATCCATGAGAAATTGAGGGAACTCCTCAAATCTTCAAGGCAAACATATAGTAATTTTTGTGTTTTTATCAACAAGTCAAGCATTTTCATCCAAAAATGTGACATTGGATGAAGTGGAACTGCTGATGATGATCAGAACAGAACTCTTCAACGACAAAAAGTTCACGTTTGGCGATTTGTCCTCCTAGCTGTGTTTGTTAAGCAAGTTCTATTTTCACGATTAATTTTTGTCATGCTTGATTTCTGATGATGGGATCCGTGAGGAATTGAGGGAAATCCTCAAATCTTAAAGGCAAACATATAGTGATTTTTGTGTTTTTATCAACAAATCGAGCATTTTCATACAAAAATGTGACATTTGATGAAGTGGAACTGCTGATGATGATCAGAACAGAACTCTCCAACGACGAAAAGTTCACGTTTGGCGATTTGTCCTCCTAGCTGCGTTTGTTAAGCAAGTTCTATTTTCACGATTAATTTTTGTCATGCTCGATTTTTGATGATGGGATCCATGAGGAATTGAGGGAACTCCTCAAATCTTAAAGGCAAACATATAGTGATTTTTGTGTTTTTATCAACAAATCGAGCATTATCATACAAAAATGTGACATTTGATGATGTGGAACTGCTGATGATGATCAGAACAGAACTCTTCAACGACGAAAAGTTCACGTTTGGCGATTTGTCCTTCTAGCTGTGTTCGTTAAGCAAGTTCTATTTTCACGATTGATTTTTGTCATGCTCGAGTTCTGATGATGGGATCCATTAGGAATCGAGGGAACTCCTCAAATGTGAAAGGCACACAAATAGTGATTTTAGTATTTTCATGAACTAATCAAGCATTTTCATTCATAAAAGTGACATTTGATGAAGTGGAACTGCTGATGATGATCAGAACGGAACTCTTCAACGACGCGTAGTTCACGTTTGGCGATTTGTTCTCTTCGTTTTGTTTGTCAAGCAAGCAAGGTTTTTTCATGATTCCATGAGGAATTGAGGGTACTTAGTCTTCTACCATTATAAACATACATTATAGCCATTTTTATTTTATTGTATATCTATCTAAGAGTGCACCATCTAAATATAATAATCTTTTACCGGCCTCCCCCATTGAAGTCGGTTTTTTTTTCTTAAAAATTATTTTGAATCTAAACCATCGTCATGAATGTCATGGTGTCACCTATCGACATGCAAAATGTGAGCGTGATCGGTTGAAGCGTCTAGGAGGAGTACGAAATACATCTGTCGCCTAAAAACGAGTAGCAAAAAATTTTTGTTCGAATGATTTATGTCTAAGGTTCTGATTCAAGGCAGAACGGTCGAACCGATTAGTACTCAGAATACTTTTTTATCTGAATGTAGCCCTTTATGGTTATACAGCCTTAACGATGTTTTCCTGCTGACAAATATCATGTGGCACGGTTAGTAATGTGACGAACCTAATTAAGTACTTAATTGATACCTAATGCATAACAGCTCACTATTGGCAGTAAGATTTTTTGTTTTGATACTTTTAATCACCTCTCTTTGATGCACCCAAGTCAAACGTGCACGAAATCCACTGACTGTGACATTCCTTTGACTGTGTGTATGACAAGAAATAGTATTTAATTAAATACGGTTTATACTGACTGATACTCGGCAACTTTGAGACTCCAAAAATCGCTCTGTTACTATTAAGTTTGTAGGGAATTACTTACTAGTGACGATTTACGAATTTATACATGGCTAAAGCCGTTAAAGGTCGTACATTTCTGATCTTTATATAGATACGTAGACTGCATAGGGGGAAAAATGAGGCCAGGCACTTTGATTATTGAGAATGTAGCTTAAACGCTACTTATTAATGGCACACACTATTTCATTAAGTAGATATCAAGATAATTTAGGTATTAATATTTTCACTGCAACAGGTTACTCGAAAATAAAAACAATAATTTATGAGAAAAGCCGGTTCCATCGAAGTCACCCCTCGAATCAAAGTGAAGGTATTTTAAATAAAATAAAAAAATTGCGGACAATCTTACACAAATCGACCTAGTCTCAAACTAAGCAAAGCTTGTACTATGGGCACTAGACGACGATATACATACTTATATAGATAAATACATACTTAAATCCATACAGAACATCCAAGACCCAAAAAACAAAATCCGTACTAAATGCACAAATAATGCCCTGGCCGGGATTCGAACCCGGGACCTCTAGCTTCGGAGGCACTACCAACTAGGCTAAACAGTTCGTCAAATTCTTTAAAATCTCGTTTTAAAATCTTTAAAATGGGAAAACAATTTGAAGTGTGTTATTTTCCGAGATATTTGGAAGTTGTTTTTATTAGTCACGTAAGAATAATTATTTTTCACACTTGTCAAATGCCGTACCTGTTGTTTGGCTGGACAGTCCGCTGTATACTATAATATATTGATATCACTAAAGTAATCATAATTCCTGAAAGACAGACACGGGAAAATCCTTGCGAATCTAAGAATTCAATTGCAAAACGTCCTACACTGCTATTTCAATTACAACACAATACAATATAAATATGTAGGTACTCTTTATTGCACTCCTCAATTAAAGGACACAGTTTACATACAGTACATAATCACGTACAATAAGTAGTTGGAAACAACAGACGGTCTTATTGCTTAAGAGCGATCTCTTCCAGACAACACCTGTGGGTAGCGGAAAACAAATCTAACAATTTCGATTCATAGTAGGTGGCGCCGACAGCAGAGTATTTTATGAAACCTACTAATAATTCCAACAATTAACACTTTTCATTTAAAATAATATACACCTACCTTTAAGCAAATTATTATACAACTTCAAAGCTATTTATTTTATCTTAAAATAATAAAAAACATGTTTCGAGTCTGACATTTGATATGTCACACGATATCGATTTCATGTAACCCGATTGAAATGCATTTATTTACGTTACATGGCCGCATTTGGGTCATGCATTGACTTACATATATTATGAGTACAAAAATTCAACTCAGTCGGTCCAGTAATTTCGTAGCAAATTTGGCTGTGACAAACGGACACACGAGTGATCCTATATGGTTTCCGTATTTTCCTGATGTTGGTACGAAACCCTAACAAGCAACGAAATATCCTGTTTAAATAATAGTTGTTACTTATATTGTTATTCTTCACAGAGCGAAAGAATTATGTAAATACCGTAGTTGGCATTCTCTGGACTCTGCCTACTACAATGGGATACGGGCGTGAATATATGTATGTGTATGTCTTCCAAAAGGCTGAATAGTAAAATTCGTTCTTTCGTTGCTAGATTATCTCTAAAAAATGTTTGTCCATTCTCCTAGGACCTAGACTTTAGAACTTGACACCAGATTAGCAACTTTTGTCTACTTTAGTCATAGGCATAGTCATAGTTTTTATTTGCCTGAATCATGCTAATAATTTAATCGTTACGGAGGCATATGTGAGTCAAGCCGGCATGCCAAATCAAAGGTAATCCAGTCTGTCGCGCCCATTGAAGGCCAACGACTAGATCTCATTCATATGGCGCAAGTGCAGTAGCTCGACCTCTGTTTTTCAATGATCAGAGAGTGATCACGTATTTTTTCCTCGTTGAAACAGTTCAAACCTAACGTAGATACTCGTATGTAGGCTTGCAGAATTGTTTGTATGAACTGCACTCAGTTACCTATAAGCATATAAGTACTTACCTATTCATGCCTAGTTACAATAGTTTCATTGCACAATGGTGTGTTGAAATAATATATGCGCTATCAGCTTTTATTTACTCTTACATTGTTAGCGTAATAAAGCGACTTTAAAGTACTGCAGTAAGTAAATTTACTTTGTATCTAGTTTAATATGCGGTCTAAGCACGATTCAGTCTTCACTCCAAAACACGATATGACATTCAAACGTTTCTTTTTTATTTTCTCGACGTGCGTCCGAGTGTCTGGATCCCCGTTAACTCTAAAAGGGCCTATCTAAACAGGATTTTTATGTCCTTTGTGCCCTATAGGTTATGCACGTGTGCCTAAGGTTATCCATGGTCAGACCGGTTCCCCGCTCTTGACTCGTCGATATATACCAGACGGGTTGGGTGTCGTAATAATACTTTACACATAATAAGCAACTGTCTTCAGACGCAGATATTCTTAGATTTCTACGTTGCGATTGCGACACCGAATAGGAAACTTGTCCTAGCTCACATACTGTAATACATACCAGTACATGTATTAGATTCCCGCACAGATCCATATCTGATTATTGTTACAATTAATTGAGTACCTATTATTGAAACAAAGTTCCCTTAATTAGTTGGTGGAACAGTTGGTTAACTTATTCATAACCCGTATTACAAACTTTTTGAAATCCTCGTAAACTTTTAACGTAAGGCTAAAGGAAACTGCTTTGATTGTCTTCTCGTGTATATTAAAAGCATGGTGACTTCCTTGATATATTTTTAGGAAGTAGATTAGAAGGTATGATTATAGTGCTTTTGTTTTTAATTATCACTCGATAATCTTCGTTATTGACGGCAAATCTGTCAGCTGCAAGAGTGAGTGTGATAGTGATTATAAGTCGATTACTATTGAAAAGCTGGTTTTACTGTAGGTACTAAATTAAAAAAACGACACAACATGAAACCATGACTCGTTCAAGCAAGACATCCTCCATATACAAGCAGTATATGGAGGATGTCTTGCTTCGGCCATAGGGAAAATCATTTTAAACGAAATAATCTTAACAGGTGATACACAGATTTGTGCCTTAGTTAAGTAAGAGACTCGTATCCGAGATTCACTACTTTACGCGGTTTGACATATAGATTAAACTCATCATAATACCACGGTAACCCGCAATGTAATGAAACTCGCATGTATTTGTACCGAGGCACTTAGGTTCATACCTAAAGGAAGTCTCCGTTTCTATAAAATAATGTAATAAAAACTTACTAGCATATATAAATACATTAGCCGTTAATCAATGACCACGGGATAGAAGACTTTTGTTATTGCAAATGTGTATGACCCTAAAATACGTAGATTAGATTAGAATGTAGTCAGCCAACTCTCTTGACTGGTCTGGGTAGGTACCACTTTTGAAGCAAAGCCTTAAAGACGTAGACTATTTGTTTCTTTGCTTACTGTATCTAACGCAGAATTATTTTTCTCTTTATGTTGATACATTTCAAGGTGTAGGTAGGTTAGGCAGGTCAAATGGGCTATAATCTAACACCTTAAACTTTAATTACTACCTCACTTTTGACACTTTCGTTTCACTCTCATCCCGTAGGACCGAATCTCAAGTAGGTACCAACGTAGTCCAGAGTCTATGCTGTGATCGCAATTTACGAAGAGGAGTGATGACGGTACCATTCTTTTCAAAACGTCGTAAGTTGATACACGTTTGCATGGGAATAGTTCTTTTTTATTGACAAGATAGAGTGGACATTTACTTGATTACACGGTAGACCCACTTATGGCAATTTGCGGCTTTGCTGGATTAGGCCGCGCCCGGAAATGGGCAAAGAATAAGAGTTAAATACATAATGTGTGCGTGTCTATAGGTAATCTGACTAGACTACTTTGTTCGAGTCATAATAAATTTCCTGGTATGTATGGGTTAAAGATACAGTTAGCAGGAGATGTAGTTACACGAACGAAGAAATCAAAATGATCACACACGTCTTTATTACAAGGGAATAAGAACTTGTTTAGATCATCGTGAGCACCTCGTCCGCATAACTTTCGCTGCTGTAAGGATAGTGCCAATAGTTAGAGTTTGTTTTTCTCAGAATTTGGCTTCGTGTGTATCGCCCTGTAAAATCTATTATGAATCACAATTATAAAATTTTCAAAATAAAATGGCGCATATCTTGGAAACTAAAAGACTTTGTAGAACGCAAGTCTAAAATATTTCAAATTACCTCCTCTATCATCCGATGAAAGTCTTTGCACCTAACCAAACACTCTGTAGGTATATACGGACTGCCAATTTCTATTATTTCGTTCGCGATAGCAGCTCTGACGTCCGTTCTTTCAAACAATTCTGCATCTGAATGAGTTGACGTCAGAAAAAAAACCGCATCCCCGGTGTGCACGACCGTGTGTCTAGGTCTTACAGCGGTTATTACACCGATGCTGTGCCCGTACGGCTCGCTGGTGTGCGACTGGGTCATCTCTAATATGCATAGGTACTGGATATACTTATAGAGCGATGTTCACTCGCACTGCTGAGACCGCATCAGTGTCTTACCCGCATAATATCGTAATATCCACGACAAATAAATACTTATGGAACATTTTCTTTTCCAGCTAAACCCGGACGTGAACGCGTTCCAGCGTAAATTCGTCAATGAAGTCCGCCGCTGCGACGAAATGGAGCGCAAACTGCGCTATATCGAGACCGAAGTCCACAAGGATGGGGTCCATGTGCCTGATGTTAAGGAGGCACCGCGCGCGCCCAACCCCAGGGAGATCATCGATTTGGAGGCAAGTGAAGTTGAACCGTAACGTTATTGTGCTAAGGTGTCTTTTAGCTAGCGTATATTTTGCTATTAAACATTATATCCATCTTTTTCATTACAGGCTCATTTGGAGAAGACGGAGAATGAAATTTTGGAGCTGTCCCACAACGCAGTGAACTTGAAACAGAATTACTTGGAGTTGACCGAGCTGCGTCATGTTTTGGAGAAAACTGAGGCATTCTTTCTTGCGCAAGAGGAAATTGGAATGGACTCTTTAACCAAGTAAGATTTCATAAATTTCTCTTAAGTACCCAACCAATGAAACCCGGGCGACTTTTAGTCTCAAATTAAAATCTTATTAATCGTAAGAAAAATGGCGATAGATAGAGGGCAGGGACTTTCTCTAACTTCGGCATTTTTATGCTCATTATCTTTGAATCCATCTGGCTGGATTACACATTCTTCCCAAAATGCCCAAAGAGACGATATAACGGCGATTGTCAGTGTTCCACGCAAGAGAACAAACAGGAGTGTGAAAGTTAGGCCAACATTCAAGTTTTGCCTAATTTCTTCCAGGTCCCTGATCTCTGACGAGTCAGCCCAGCAGGCCGCCAACCGCGGTCGGCTTGGCTTCGTAGCCGGCGTGGTTCAGCGCGAGCGAGTGCCCGCCTTCGAGCGCATGCTGTGGCGTATCTCCCGCGGCAACGTGTTCCTGCGCCGCGCGGAGCTGGAGAAACCACTGGAGGACCCTAACACTGTGAGCATCCTACACATTTCTTAACTCCTGGTACATTCGAGACAGAGGTGCTGTACGGCAATCCGCACTGCACTTCCTACTCGTTTCTTAACTCCTGGTACATTCGAGACAGAGGTGTAGTACGGCAATCAGTAATGCGTCTCTGTCGACAAACTGTTCCTTGCCTTCACATTCCCAAAACTGGTAATTTTGAATCCAGGACGCACTCATAGTTCTGGTAACTTTGAGTGCGTCTGTTTGGAGGAGGTGGCTGTGACAAATCTCTCGTGTCAAAGTTTTCCTGCGACGCGCGGAGCTGGAGCGCTCGTGGCCCAGCGGCGCCCGCGTACCGCGTGCGGTATGCGAGGTTAAGCAATGTCGGGCGAGGTCAGTCCTTGGATGGGTGACCGCTTTGAGTGATTACTAACTGAGCGCTCCCGTGCTTTGGAAGGCACGTTAAGCCGTTGATCCCGGTGGCTGTCTATGATAGCAGTCGTTAAGCCAAGTTAGAGGCCTCCGGGCGGCTTGAGAACTTCTAACAGTCAAGTTGCCCACTCACTTGACAAGCCTAATCGCAATAAGGTCTGGTTTCCTCCTCGGGTTGGAAGGTCGGATGGCAGTCGCTTCCGTAAAAACTAGTGCCTACGGCAATTCTTGGGATTAGGTAGCGGACCTGTAGCATCCTTCAGGATGCAACTGTACTGGGAATAACGTTAGGAGGATGAGTTGTTATTAAAATATCAAAATCAAAGAATAAATCGCGTCTCTAGAAGTCAGAAAAATAGCCAACTTTAAACATAAAGTAAAGCCAACGAGACGAGATGGCATGAGAGAGAAAAGGACCAAGATACTAATAATGATGTATCATACAGAGATGAAGTGTATCTCGTAACGTTGACGTTGGTTTATTTATTTTCATCACACTTGCCCGTAAAGGGTCTTATTGTACGCAGTTGTATAGAGCAGTTATAGCTGATTTACCTCCCGAGGGAGTTATGGATTTTTATAACTCTCTCGAGGGAGTTATGAGTTTGTGTGTGATCTGATTGAATTAAAAATCTACTTGGCCACGCTCCACAAGAATACTGCTTTGTGATTGGTTGAAATATTGAAGGTGCGCACTCCTCTTGCAAGGACGTTCCAGCGATCATGCACTCATACTGGAGGTAAAGTTTTCGATTTTTTCATTTAGGATTGGCGCTGGAGTTATTTAGTTCCTCGCAAATGTGATGAAAAACATTGTGATTAACTCGGTCGTAAGAAAATTGCAAACTCGAGTCATCAATGTACTATAATCTTATGGCAAGCATAATCATAAGTAAGTACCCTACTACCTAAGATACAAAAATCATAAATGCGACTCCAGAGCATTGTTCAAGTTGGTCGGGTCTTCCGGTCGCCCTCCAGTGTTAATGGGCACTGGATGCTTTGTAAGTGAAAGTAAATGCATTTACTTACCCACTCAATAATTTCAACAGGGAAACGAGATCTACAAGACGGTGTTCGTAGCGTTCTTCCAAGGCGAGCAGCTGAAGTCGCGCATCAAGAAGGTGTGCACCGGGTTCCACGCCTCTCTGTACCCGTGCCCGCCCTCCAACGCCGAGCGACAGGACATGGTCAAGGGCGTGAGGACGAGGCTTGAGGATCTCAACATGGTAAGTTCACGGATTCAGTTTATGGAATTTATTCTTGTTCGTATTTAAGCGGGGTTACAATTGCATACACTGTTTTTTTAATTTTCGTTAACTTTAAGGGAGGATTCTTCACGTCAAATAGAGTTAATTTATCTAAGAAACTAGTGTCTTAAATCTTACTATATATTCAATAAATAAATTCAATGACTGAACCATTGTAACAGGTCCTTTTAATTGTTCCGTCTTTATTCTTATTACAATTTCGTCAGTAAAGAGTTTTTGGTTCATAGAGTCAGACCAGTATATCTCTTCCAAGCAAATGAACTGTCAACCATTTAAAAATTACGTATGGCAAAGTTTTATATTCGACGCAGATGTCAAGTGTGAATGTGTCATAAGAATTAAATTGAATTAATTTGTTTACGATTGTTAGCACTAATTATGGGCAAACCGTATAAAAGTGGCGAGCGAGAATTATTATTCCGAACGAGAGGTGATTTTCGCAGAAAAGCGGCAATGTTTACATCTAATCATGTCTTTGACCGGTGAGTTCATCAAACAATATTGGTAGTTTTTCAATGTTTGTATGAAATTCCATTAAAAACCTCTCGTTTACCAGAACCCGCAACGAGAATTATGTTGCAGCTAAGCTGACAGTTATACAGGATGTAATCCTTTTTTTGTAAAAATTACTAAAATTGACGATTTTTACAACATATATATAGGGTGTTTGGTAACTAGGTGCAAATACGTTCAGGGATGATAGAAGGGGTAATTTTAAATATTTTAGACACAACATGCGTTGGTACAAAGTTTCTTAGTTTCCAAGATATGCACCATTTTATTTTGAAAATTGTATGTTTTCCATACTACCATACATTTGGAAAATGTTCATTTTTTTTTATGTATATGTGGAACTTACTTACTCAAGTAAACACTAAGTATTATTTTTGTTCAAATTTCCAGTGTTTTACTGCTTGTACGTGAATTGACTGATAAGGTCTCTAAGATTTTAAGCAAGTACTTACTTCAAACTATCTTCACCCCCTACTTAGGTTAAAAAAATCTCAATATCTTTGGTCACCGATCGACAATTTTCTTCTCGGAAAACCTGGTGTGTATAAGTAATAAAAGTAGTGGTGTGTAAGTTGAGTATAATTGTGGTAGTTTTGACATGGGGCAAACAAAACGCACAATAAAATGAAAATTATTTTAACCAACATCAAAATTACGTGGCCTAATCAGTAAAACTGCCATAAAAAAATATCCTTGCAGTGATGCATGATAAAAAACGTACGATTCCAGCACACAAACATGCAATTTTCGAAAATGACCGGAGGCTTGTACGAAACAGTGGGGCGTAGGTATATAGGCTGACATGCATTATTTATTTATTTATACATACTAATACTCACTACTACTACTACTACTACTATTATTTTCACTTGTTTAAATATTAAAGATCATACACAAGTATCAAGACTAATTAGTGCCCATCTTCAGTGTTATCATATACCGATTTACAGACAATAAATTAAAATTGCTGGTGCAGACTTATGCTAGTCAGACACTAGCTACAAGGAGGTTATTGAGGTGATTTTGTTCGACATTACATACTTTTTTGTCACTTCAATATCATATTAGTTAAGACTATCGTTTGTGTAACTCTAAAGAAAGTTTTATAGTATTTATTATGTATGAAAAAATAAAGCGGCAATTACGGCCGCAAAAGTGTAATAAAGAACACGTTAGTCGGCCGCATTCGGTGATCGACAGCTGCTAACACTTATAAGTAGGCGGACCGACTAATGTGAAGACGATGTTTGTAGGCCTAAGTAGTTTAAATTGAATTCGGCGAAAGCATTAGGTGAACGACGCAGTGTAATTGCGGCTTAACCCGCAGTAGAGCACTGGTGAAACAGTTACCACCAGCATTTGAACCTTATCACTTATAAATAAAGTTGAAAATCTATGAAAAATCGGATTGATCTCTGCCCTATCTAGGTTTAACAAAAAACGATATACTATAATCCTTTCTTTCAGGTTCTTAACCAAACCCGCGACCACAGACAACGCGTGCTAGCCAGCGTGGCCAAGGAACTGGCCAGCTGGACCATCATGGTGCGCAAGATGAAGGCCATCTACCACACGCTCAATCTTTTCAACATGGACGTCACCAAGAAGTGCCTCATCGGCGAGTGCTGGGTCCCCACTGCGGACTTACCCAATGTGCAGAAGGCTTTGGCTGATGGATCGGTAAGTTCCCTCCCTCCCTCTTTTAATGTGAACAAGGGGTGTTTTAATTTAACAGACTGATGAATACTCGAGTCTGGCTAGTGATAATTTGACAGTAGGAGTATGGTTGATATTTTGTGCTGACCGATATTTTATAAAACTATTATTGAATTTTGAATCTTCTGGCGTACAAAATTAAGTCGCTTTTAGTACGGATTACTTTGACACTACTCAAACAATCAAAGTAAACTTGGGGTATTCATCCATTTCATTAGGGTGTGTGGCCGTAAATAAATTTTGTCTTCACTTTCTAGGTATAATGCGCCAAGTGTACGTAGGTACTTATTTACACTTCGCACGGGCGGCGATTATCGCATAAGAGTGTCACTTAGTCTAACGACAACGCAATGTAAACAAAGTCTTGCTTGTATATGTATACTAAATTTCTTCCTTTTGATGCCTACCATATAACATTTATGTTAGTCAAATTTGAGTCTAGATTGCTGGAAAATAGAGCTAAATTTATCTTATTAAAATATAATAATACTGGTCACTCACGTCTTGAAGGTCGAACATCGCTCGAATGTGTGCTAAATGTGCCGCCGTCGCAACAAGTATGCAAGTATGAGATTATGTATGGATGTCATAGAACCGAAAGAAGTATGTATGTAAGGACCTTTTTATTTGGCATTATCTGGTTTCTGCCTACCCCAATGGGATACGGGCTTGAGTGTATGTATGTGTGTGTGTGTGAGTATATGTACATTCCGTTACACATTGGGCGGCACGAAGATGTAATGAAATGAAGATAAAATGAACCCTTTCACACCAACATAGTCTTTTTTTATCAGAACGCATGCGGCAGCTCGATTCCCTCGTTCCTGAACTGCATCGAGACGGACGAGGTACCGCCCACTTTCAACCGCACCAACCGATTCACGCGAGGCTTCCAGACACTCATCGACGCATACGGTGTAGCCTCCTACAGAGAATGCAACCCTGGTATGTATCCTACTAAAATCAGTTTAGGTGATAAACTTAAGAAGATGACCTGTTGTATGTAGTTGTAGCGTGTTCGAATAGACATTACATATTTAAAATGTGCAACACAAATAAAACAAACGCGTATTCGAGCACGTCACAACAACATATAACAGGTCATTTTCTTAAGTTTTTCACCTATATCACAGTATACACACGTAGTAAACTCACGCCCGTGTTTATTTACGCATTTTCCTTGTAATTAGCCGTAAGATTTCGTATTTGAGACCCCCGCATGTGACCGCGCGAGATACTTTAAGGTTAATGCTGGCCATACACCATCAAGTAAGCCGTCAAGTTTGCAGTGCGCTTGAAGCGGCGACCGGTAAACTTGACGTATATATTCTGACCAGCGAATCGTGAGAATTAAGAGAAGCTGAAAATATATATCTATCTCATAATATGTCATACTGAAAAGAGAGATAGATATATTTAAGGTCACCCCTGTTGGGATGCTGGATCACATCCGTCTGTAACGCGCTTTAGCTTCAGTACCCTGACGTTAGTTACTCTGCCGCTAAGTAATTTAATATCATGGTAGATACATTGGAACTCATAAGTAGCCGTTTGCACCCGTTGAAGTTTTATTATGACAGTTTAAGCATGATGTTAAAGCTACAAGGTACAAAGGTGTAAGTTATAAATACTGGTCTGATGATGGCAATGGAAATGGCGACCGTAGGTACTGCTTGATTGCACATGATAAATCGTGTTTAGGCTCATAAAACCCTTTCAATCATTAGCAAATATGACGACCTGGGGTATTTCTAAAACTACGACCAAGACCTCCGGGGGATGGGCAGCAGCATCCCTGGAGTGCGGTGGATATACTGCGATCGCTAACCCGCATTCTAAGTGGACGTCCTTCGGCTGATATGGAAATATGACGACAGTACAAAACGTACAGTCGGCAATGTAACCTTGTACCACCAATGATGTAA
Organism: Notocelia uddmanniana; assembly: GCA_905163555.1. Lineage (NCBI taxonomy): Eukaryota > Metazoa > Arthropoda > Insecta > Lepidoptera > Tortricidae > Notocelia > Notocelia uddmanniana. The sequence continues at coordinate 10,782,391 of LR991059.1, read as the reverse complement.
TTTTCGACAAAATCTTATATTATATTTAACGATTTTTTCCCCCAGCGCTGTACACAATCATCACATTCCCTTTCCTATTCGCCGTTATGTTCGGCGATCTCGGCCACGGCGCTATCATGGCAATGTTCGGAGCATGGATGGTCATCAAGGAAGTACCGCTTTCCGCCAAAAAATCCAAGAACGAAATCTGGAACATCTTCTTCGCCGGTCGTTACATCATATTGTTCATGGGGTGCTTCTCTATGTACACCGGGCTGGTTTACAACGATATATTCTCGAAATCGATGAACATTTTCGGGTCTGCGTGGAAAATTCCGTATGATGACCCGTATATGATGTCGAATGCTGCGCTCCAGTTGGACCCTAAGGACTCTTACGTTGACCAGCCTTATTTCATCGGTATCGATCCTATTTGGCAGGTAATTAAATTTATTTAGTTCAAAATTCAAGTAATCTCCTAACACAGGTTTTTTTCATAGTAGCTCGTTACATCGAAAAAAAAGATCTTCCACTGAATCTTATCAACGTTTGATGGAATTGTTGGGATAAAATCTACTTTTTTCATTGGATCTAATACCCTAAGAGAGCTAGTGGGGACATATCTAGAAGGATAAAATATATTAGGTTTAATTTCAAACACACATTGACAGCACGAGAATAAAAATATAACGAAAAACTAAAATCTATCGCGATTAAGTCTTTACCTAAAAGAATACCTATTCAACAGAACTGAGTTATAATTATCAGTTACAACAAAATGTACCAGTTCTTGTATGACTTTGGTCCTCCATTCTCTGATAGAGAATAACACGTTTAGAATAAACTACACAGAGAATTATTCTTTTGACATTAGACTCCGTGTGTAGATCATTTTGACTTCTGCTGCTGAATGTACAATGGAATCGAAACAAAAAAAACCTTATTTAAGGTTCAGTTTGGTAAGGAATATTCAGGAGCTGACGATTTCATTATTTCCCTTAGACTGCTGACAACAAGATCATCTTCCTGAACTCGTACAAAATGAAACTGTCCATAATCTTCGGCGTCATCCACATGATCTTCGGTGTCTGCATGAGCGTCGTTAATTACAAGTAAGTGATCAAATCAATTGTCTCGGATATTTAAAACTGCAACTAGACTGCATATTTTTTTTCAAACTTAACGTAGCTCTATAGTATATAATCTCTGCGAGATCATCGTTGCGATCGGTATATCAAAAACATGGTTTGATCTTATTTTTTGATTCTGTCAAATTTTTGGATGTGCGTGTATCAGTATAGTTTTGATAGAACTGTCTAGTGTCTAGGTACGTCACGATTGTTCATTTACAGTACCGGTCAAAAGTTTAAATTCACCCTATGAAACTTTGATTTTGTCTTAAATTATATTCAAATATATATTTAGACTTTTAGACATTTAGTTGTTTAAATGATTAGAAAATAGTTAAATAAATATCCGTTGGTGGAAATTTTAAGTTGTTATACAGCGTAATTCATCAGATACACTTGAAACTGTACTTGCATTTCTTGTGTAAACAATGTTCCTGGGTAAAGACTCGTTTAAGTTAAAACCATTAAAAATGTGTCAAAAAGCCAGCAAAGTAAGCGTCGAAACTCTTGCTATAACCTTGGGTTTTGTCCAACGAAGGTTACACGACCAATTACAAAAAGACTAGGATTTGCCAAACTGCAGTCGTAAACGCTTTATAACGAAAAACAAGTAAAAAGCTTTATTCCAGTCGATTCCGTTCACGTAGGTCAAAAGTTACAATAAAAAATGAAGACATGTATTTTACGGTCAAAGCTAACGTCAACACGTTTACTCGAACTGCTCCAGAAATTTCTGAAGAGATCAACGCAAAGATCAGCGAGTAGCAGTTACGAAAGTGCACCGTACCCATCTGTTTTTTTTTTCTTGATAAATGATAAAACTATGAATGATGCCTACACTAAAGGGTTGAGGATCTGTTACCTATAACCAGGCAATGCTTTACAGGTGATAAAACTGGTGATCTCGTGCTGAGTAAAGGGCGTAAATGAACTAAAATAACAGGGTGGACTTAAACTTTTGACCGGTACTGTATACATTTGTGTGTGATCAATATGATCATGGATGCAAATAAATAAATGAAATGAATTAACTTCCTCCTCACTCTTAATTATTTTCGGATAAGTAAATGCATTAGAGAAACGCATCTGGGCTATAACGTCGAAAATTAAAATTATAATTCAGAATCTCCGTCTCTATCGCACTTATCTTACTCGAGCTGCAAAGTTGGAGATAAATACCTACCTAAAGAAGTTAGAGATGCGAATTTAGTGGTAGCAAAGCTGTTAGGTGACTACTGAATACCGCACACACGGATAAATTGTCAGGATTCAAGCGACAACGACCTAAACTAGTCACATATTACCTTTATATTTTTATCCCCGTGGCGAAAACCTGCGAACTAGATAAATCAGGTCATTGTGGTTTACTGGGTTATGTGCTACTTCCATCCACTATAAACTCCACGGTGACCGCCATCTGCGCCTGTCATGCGATGGCTTCCAATATATCATACCGAACGCACTTAAACCCACCTCGCGCTTTGCTACTTTTGTCTCATTCTAGAGCGATAGGATCTTCATCACCTTCCTTGGGGTCGTGATGCTGATCGAATGTGCCAAAGCAAGTCACGCGGCCCCCGACCCCAACGCCGATGACTCCCTTTAGTCGCCTTTTACGACAGGCGGGGCAGACCGTAAACCTATAACGAACTAACTAGGCTGGCACGACGACCCAAAATGAGTCCTGGCCTCCGAGACAAGAGCACGCCACTTTTCTCGGTCCTGCGCTATTTCTCGCCAGCTTGCACCGGCTCCGAGCTCACGCAGGTCCGCGTCCACCATATCCTTCCAGCGATACTTGGGGTGACCCACAGGACGCCGTCCGGTCGGTCGGCCCAAGTATGCTCTCTTCACCTGTCGATCTTCTCCCATCCTCTCGAGGTGGCCAAGCCAGCGAAGACGATGCGCTTTGGTTTCACCAATAATATTTGGTTCGGCCACCAGCTCTTCTATTTCTGCATTTTTACGGATCCTCCAACTCCCATCGCCTCTTTTCACTGGTCCCAGGATTTTTCGAAGCACCTTACGTTCTGCTACTAACAGGCCGCGCTCCTCCTTAAGTGTTAGCGTCCAGGCCTCACACCCATACATTAAGATAGGGCGGATTACGGTCTTATATATCCGAAGTTTAGAACGTTTACTGAGGAGCTTGGACGCCAACACTTTGTGCAGCTTTGTGTGTGTAAACCTATTATTTTATTTAAACGTATGGCATGCTTACAAGTCGCTTTACACTGATTAATCTATAAAAGATGCAAATTCTTCACCTATAGGATAGCGTCTGCATCAGGAGAGTATATATCTAGGACATTTCCTTCAAATTTCCGTAATGTGCAATCGTGGATTATGTGGTGGATAGACTGTACAGTCACACACTGACGAATCTCGCCAGCCACACCGGTAACCTATCGAAGTTTCGAAAATCCTTTGTCCGATTTTCACTTGTCCGAAAACGGTTGCTCGAATGTTTATAATCCATATACATTGCTTACCATATTTTTTGAAATGTCTCTAGTTTCCTATCCCACGTCTACATTTTCCCGAAATTCGATAACCAGAAGAACGGTTGCCAAATTTATTATTTGACAACCGATTTGTTAATCACCTTTTCATAAATCCGATGCTACGCGAAATCGAAATGGGTTAGGTTAGGTTAGAACGGCGACCCTTGCGGAAACAAACATTTGCTAGGAAAGTAAGAAAGTATTGAATATAGGTTAATAAACCGAATAAGGAACCGGAATAGGGACTTAGTGGCAAAACCGACTCTAATCGCGGATAGGTTATTTTTTTTATAAAAGAGCGGATAAACTTGTTATATAAAACTTTCATACAGTGTAGTTAAATTCAGCTATTAGGTAAGTAAATAATGAGGACATTTCATGTGATCTCAGCCTCAAAATAAAATAAATTACTAATATTGAGTTGCGTGCAATGCGATAGTAACACTTTTTAAATATTATATGCGAGTTATTACTGCAAGAACGAACGAACAAATTTACTTACTTACAATTTTGTTTGTTTGTTTGTCGATCTGATGGGCGGGGCGTTATAGGCAACGCGCGTTATAGGGAAAATAATATTTCGTTCAAAATACTTTACGCCACAAAAAGTAGTTGGCAAATGATACTTCGGAATTTTTACAAGTGTTGATTCGAATCATAAGCGAAATAAAATTGCAGCGAACTGAGAAGGGGGGAAAGTAATGAACAGGGAAACGTACTTTCGGGCAAACAAAATTTAGGCTAATTAATAAAATGGGAAACGTTTTCGGGGTATTAATAATCGACATTACAATTTTCGACTTTATGATAGGTTTATGGTAGGTCTCACCCGAGTTTATACGGTCGAGTTTCAAATGACCTACTAAAACTAGGTAAAATACGGCTCATATTCGTATTAACTTCCGCAGTTTCTTCAAGCGCCGCTACAGCATCTTCCTGGAGTACCTGCCCCAGATCATATTCCTGTGCCTGCTGTTCGCGTACATGGTGTTCATGATGTTCTACAAGTGGATCGCGTACAGCACTTTCAACAAAGGTGAGAGACTAACTTTTTTCCGTTATTACTTGGCGAAGTACGAAAGACAGGAGGCGGGGGACGTAGAGCATGAGGGACGTAGGAAGGTGACGACCCAATTATGGATAATAGTTAAGGCTTTTAATTCGGCAATAATTTTATTGATTCCGTTGGGACACGAAGAAAATACTTATATTGTCGCCATATAAAAACCAGATGCACATAATCAATTAAATAATTTTTAAGAAAAAAAACCGCCTTCAATGTGGGAGGCCGGTGAAAGATTATTATACTTAGATGGTGCACTCTTAGATTCCATACAATAAAATAAAAATGGCTATAAATATGTTTATAAGGGTAGAAGACTAAATACCCTCAATTGTTCATGGAATCCTCCATCAGAACTCAATCTTGACAAAAATGCGTCTTGAAAACCTAGCTTGCTTGGCAAACAAAACTAAGAGAAGAAATCGCCAAACGTGAACGACGCGTCGTTGAAGAGTTCCATTCTGATCATCATCAGCAGTTCCACTTCATCAAATGTCCCTTTTTTGAATGAAAATGCTTGATTAGTTTATGAAAATACTAAAATCTCTATTTGTGTGCCTTTCACATTTGAGGAGTTCCCTCGATTCCTAATGGATCGGATCATCAGAACTCGAGTATGACAAAAATTAATCGTTAAAATAGTAAAACTTTCTTAACAAACGCAACTAAAAGGACAAATCGCGAAACGTGCACTTTTCGTCGTTGACGAGTTCTGTTCTGAACAACATCAGAAGTTCCACTTCATCAAATGTCACATTTTTGTATGATAATGCTCGATTTGTTGATAAAACACAAAAATCACTATATGTTTGCCTTTAAGATATGAGGAGTTCCCTCAATTCCTCATGGATCCCATCATCAGAAATCGAGCATGACAAAAAATTATAGAGAAAATAGAACTTGCATAACAAACACAGCTAAGAGCACAAATCGCCAAACGTGAACTTTTCGTCGTTGAAGAGTTCTGTTCTGATCATTATCAGCAGTTCCACTTCATCAAATGTCACATTTTTGTATGAAAATTCGCGATTTGTTGATAAAAACACAAAAATCACTTTATGTTTGCCTTTAAGATTTGAGGAGTTCCCTCAATTCCTCATGGATCCCATCATCAGAACTGCGTTTTGACAAAAACGGGACCAACTTGGATATATATACTTACAATCAAAAATATAATTTTCAAAATCGGTTAAGAAATGACGGAGTTATGGAGTAACAAACATTAAAAAAAAACACAACCGAATTGATAACCTCCTATTTTGAAATCTTGAAGTCGGTTAAAAAGAACACTATACAAAAAGAAATAAAGCAAAAACCCAGTGCGACAAAAATCTCGGGCTCAGCGTTTGCCGCGAGCGTGGTCCGCCCCCTAAGAATGTAAGATGAATAGGTGGAGAATTACCTATATAAATTGAATGTCAAATTTTCGTATCAGTTGATAACAACTACTTATATAGGTTTGATGCTGAGTGAACGGTCACAAACTTTAATTTGGGACCCTCCTTAATGTTGACACTGTCCAACTGTATAGGAATTCAAAGATTTTTTTAGACACACAACAAACTCAAGCGTCATCATCATCAAATTTAAGATTATTATATTTAAGACCTAATAATTGTACATGGTAAACAATAAATGATTTCTATTTTTATAAGAGCCACGCCACGCTCAGTAATTGCCATTCTTCTCTATCTTCCGCTAGCCTCTTCACCTCCCGATAGGACGCGACAGCATTTTTTTCATTTCGGTTATAGTTCTGCATGTCATGCCTCGACAGATCCCGCATACCAGCAAGGCTGTGCCCCATCCGTCCTCATCCTCTTCATCAACATGATGCTGTTCGCGTCTGGCGAGGCAGAGGCGCCCTGCAAGGAGTTCATGTTCGAAGGCCAGGGCACCATCCAGCGAGCGTTTGTACTGGTCGGGCTCTGCTGCATCCCCGTCATGCTGCTCGGCAAGCCGCTGTACCTGTTGGCTGCCGGCAAGAAGAAGCACGAGGCCAAGGTATGTACATGTTCGGGGCCAGGGCACCATCCAACGCGCGTTTATGCTGGTTACATCAGATCAGAGACTGACAATTATTTTATTTACCCCACCCATATAGTAAAACTTCTTTAATGTATTCAAAAACCATCCGAAAATACCAGCGTAACAATATACGCACTCATAACTACCTATACATGATATATGATGTACTTATAGTTATGAGATCACGTACAATTTTACAGTGCAACATGCTTCCGCCGGTTCAATGTTTGCATATGAAACACTTGAAAGAGGATTTATTATATGGATGAAGATAAACCAGTGTACGCAACTGTACATAATCAGGCATTAAACACTTGTCATCTTATTATGAAACGAGCCGAAGGCGAGCACCATACTCACGTTTTAATGCCTCTCATTATGTAACAGTTGCAAAAACTACTAAAGTAGTTGATGGAATCAGGCGTTATTTAGCGGCGTTCCATGATAAGTATCTATCTCCAATCTCTTTTGCTCGCTCTCGTTCCTTTAAAATACTCTCTATAGTAACACTACGTACGGCTAGTTTAAGCAGTCTGCGTAATTTAATAGCCGGTAGAATACTAATAAGGCCTATTTGAGTGGAAACTTAAAATACGAGTACTGAATGTATTGTTTCATTGTTTTGTACTATTTGACTGCGAAAATAATTGTTGCTAAGATATTTACGTTTAAGGAATCTTCACTCTTCTTTAATTCCAGCCTGAAAACTCAAACGGCAGCGTGAACGCCGGCATCGAAATGCAAGAACAGACCCAAATCGACGGCGATGAACCCCCAAAGCCGGCGCCCAAGCCAGCCGCCGGCGGCCACGACCACGACCACGACGAGCCCTTCAGCGAGATCATGATCCACCAGGGCATCCACACCATCGAATACGTACTCAGCACCATCTCGCACACGGCCTCGTATCTGCGACTGTGGGCGCTCTCGCTCGCTCACGCCGGTGAGTTCCCGAAAAATTCTAGCGGTTCCTTGCATTATCGGCCGTACCATTTCGTTCACGATGAGCCCTTCAGCGAGAACATGATCCACCAGACCAGTTGCCAGTAGCCGGACATGTCCGGCTTTTTACTGTCCTGTACGGCCAAAATTTTACGCTTCCGGCCTGTCCGGCGTTTGTCCGGCTTTTGCAAATGAATTATCGACGAAAGTAGCAATACAAAAAACAAAACAATAAGAAATATAGCTTTAATTAACGTTATCAAGTTCGGCTTTTGAAGTTTAGGACACGGAAAAAATGGTATGTCCAGCTGTTTGTTCAAAATGATGGGCTTTTTTAACTCTCGTGAAATTTTGTAAGCAGGTTCGATAATACGGAACTTTTCAAAACCAAAAAAAATTTTTTAGTCACGCAATAAACAAATCTTACTCAATAAAATAACTAGGCAAAAATCAACAACAACCAATCTTCTTTCTTACACATCATATCTTTTCGAAAGCTTAGACAGCAACACGCAAGTAAAGTTCGTGACCGGCCACTGCCGCACTAATGCCGGTGAGCGCGCTCCTCTGCGCCGACTGGTCTATGCTTACAACACACGCTTCAATCTGGTAGACATTTTTGGTTGCAGAGTTGGTGTATACAAAAAGCTTATGAATACACAGTAATTTAAAAACTCTCTTAGCTGTTGTAAAATTAGATATATAATATATTATTACTTACACTTTGTACAAGTAATATATAAGTGTCATGCTCAATAGGCCTTACGATTTCATAAATGTTTTGATTTCAAATTGTGACAATATCATAGAAATTTCCTTTCCTTCATACCTACTGATTCATGTCGTTGAGACGCTAGGGGCTACTGTGACTCGCACATATTGAGTGATACAATCGATTTAAATTAATAAGTGGTGAACAGTGTTAGTTGGTCACACATATTGTAAACCTTTATTTTAAGAAATCTAAGCTTTTTTGTAGTGACTGTTTGTTTACCTAAATAAATTTAAAAAAAAAGTTCTATCAGTATTTATGACTTTATAAAGATTTTTTAAGTAGTTTGGCCTTAGATAATGATGACCTCATCAGGCATATTTCCCTACAAACTTCATTCATACTAACCGTGCGGTTTTGACGTTTCCTAAGAAGTTGCTGATGATGACACCGTATTAAATCGATTGTTTTGTCGATTCATTTTTGGATTTTTTTCAAAATGGCGGAGTCATGGAAGTTAATAACAACGTAAAAAATAGTCCCAAACTAAGCAAAATTTGCACTATGGGTACTAAGCGACGATATACATTATGATATCTTTTACACCTATCTAATAGGATCACGCAAAATAAGCACGCTAGATGTCGACTTGCGGAAAACGCCCAGGAAAACTAACTAGCTAACTACTAATATATCCTATATTGTTTCCAGAGCTATCCGAAGTACTGTGGAGCATGGTGCTCTCCATGGGGCTGAAGGACCACGGCTACGTAGGGGCCATCAAACTGTACGTGGCCTTCTGCTTCTGGGCGCTCTTCACGCTCGCCATCCTCGTCATGATGGAGGGCCTCTCCGCCTTCTTGCACACCCTGCGTCTACACTGGTAATTTCAACCATAATACTTAGTTCTAAAGTTAAATTTAGTGTGACGAGAGTTGGACCACGGCTACGTAGGGGCAATCCAGCTGTACGTGGCTTTCTTCTGGGTGCTCTTCACGCTTGCCATCCGCGTCATGATGGAAGGCCTCTGCCTTCCTGCACACCCTGCGTCTACATTGGTAATTTCAACCCGAGTTCTTAGATCTAAAGTTCAATTTAGAGTGTGACCAAAATTGTATAAAACTGTTGAAGTTTATGATGAAGTGTTTACACAACCTTAGTACTTAGTTTTTAAGAGGGCGCAGTACGCTCGGTTCTCCATACAAACGGATTCACCCTCTCATTTTAAAACGCCATGCTAGAATAACATGAAAATTTGTATACACAATGGGATCCGGCATATCTAGGTCGGACCATAGTTTCTGTTGCTAGAAATTGTAAAAGAAAAAAAATACAGCGGCTTTTTGAGTTTTTTACGGCTTGTATGAAAACCTTAATAATCGCTGTATTTTTTCTCTATTATAATTTCAAGCAACAGAAACTATGGTCCGACCTAGATATGCCGGATCCCATTGTGTATACAAAGTTTCATGTTATTCTAGCCTGGCGTTTTAAAATGAGAGCATAAATACGTTTGTATGGAGAACCGAACGTACTGCGCATTCTTAAATCAAATTTAGCATGACGAAGGTTGGATAAATGAATGTTGAAGTTTGTGATGAAGGGATTGCACAACCACCGCTTTCCTGCACACCTTACGTTTTCCTACACCGGCAATTTCAACCTAGCACCTTTCAATTTAGCACGACGAAGGTTGGATAAATGATTGCTGAAGTTTATGAAAAAGGGCTTCCACAGTTCGTTCGTTGTTCGACTACGAACATTAAACATTGTTTTTTGGCCCTAATGTTGAGGTTCATGTGCGAGAATAGTTGAATGCAAATAGAAAAAATTAAATGCTCGCAGAATGGTTTCTAAAAGTCAATATATTTTAAGGGACTATACAACGAAACAAATATATATTCCCTATTTATATGCAGGGGGAGTACCCCAACGCATTTTCCGATATTATAATTTTATTCGTGAATTCCGCCGACAAAGTGATGTCGACGAATACGGAACCCTTAGGCGAAGGGGTGGGCAAGCTCTTTCCATACAAACTTTGTGCAAGTTTTTCTTCGTTTATGTTTGCACACCGGTTACTATTTTTGGTCCATATGCTTATTTTTTTGTTAGCTATGTCTTGATGTTTTTCTTTTTTAATTTTAATTATTTTTTGTATTTTTTTATTTATATTATTTTTTAAATAATACAAAATTTCAACATCAAGTTCTGCGTATATCCAATATGTACCAATAAAAAATAAAATTAAATGCTGAGGTGCCAAAACTAACGCAAAAAACTTGCACAACCTTTGTATGGAGAATGGCTTGCCCTACCCTGCGCCTTAAAAAGTTCAATTTAACTGACATTACTTTTCTACTCTTTCAGGGTGGAGTTCATGAGCAAGTTCTACTCTGGCCTGGGCTACATCTTCCAGCCATTCTGCTTCAAGACCATCCTTGACGCCGCCGAAGAAGAAGACTAAGCAAACAAACCTTCGAATAATTAATTAGTGTAGATCACTCCAGTATTTTGACTAATCTTTGTAGCAAGGTCACAAAACAGTTTGATGAATTAAATATTTATGCATGTATCGAAATTCGTTTTATTGTGTGCTATTATACAATTGCAGTACATCTAGCATATCTTTTTCTCAAACATGCGCCTAAATGTATGCATTAATGTCACGAAAAGAGGACATGAAGTTACCTGTTTATGGCACCCTATGGAGAATGTATGAAACTAACATTATTGTCCGCTGCTCTAACTTTTTAAATTTGCTTGCTAAAATCAACGGATAAAGGAAATATTACATAGAGCCAACCGCCACGATTTTGTATATATATTTTTAATTTGTTATGTAAATTGGTATTTTTTTAGGTTTTTCTGGTCTTTTATCGGTCTTGTATTTTGTTGTTTTTTTTTTCAAATTTTTCGAGTATTTATGTACTTTTTTAGGTTTTTCGTGTTATTTTGTAACGTTCTTTGTGTATTTTGATATTTTTGGACTTTTTAAAAGTTTTTCGTATTTTTTTGTACTTTTCGACATTTTATTTTGTTTTTCTATGTTTTTTGTTTTTTTTTTAGTTTTTACGTGTTTTTTGGTATTATTTAGTTCTTTCGTGTTTTTTTAAATGGTACTTGTATTTTGTAGCATTTTTCGCGTTTTTATTCAATTTGACGTGATGCTTTGTTATTTTTGGACGTTTTGTATTTAATAGTTTTTTTTTACATTGTAGTTTTTTTATTGTTTTTTTTATTTTTTTATTTATTTATTATTCTTTATTTCGGATCAGTTACATCCATATATGTTGTTAGTACAAGTAGCGTTTGACTTAAGATTATGTTAGTTTTTTCTAACATGTTTAAGAAAAGTACTATACAATCCTCGGCCGGAACAGGGATTGCAGGACTCGTTTTATCCCAAACTCGTCCAGTAATCCCTTACTTCACGGCCTCTGCAGTAATGTACTATTTCGAAACATAAACACAAACGAATGCAACAAATAGTTACCCCCAAGGGCCGCCACTGGCGCTGTTCGCGTTGCCATACAAATAGAGACTAAACGCAAAAGCATTCGTTTGCGTTTGTTTCGAAAAAACATGCTAATTACAGTACTTACATAACCCTTTAACCGCTGTCATCTGATATATCTGATAGTGACAATGAAAATGACATCATCTTGCTTTATTACGAGAGTTGAAAATTGGGGAATACTTTATTGACGTTTGGCGGTTAATGGGTTAATCAATTCAAGTCCCATGATATTTATGCGTCATACCCCTACGAGCAATATTAGCTGCAAGGCGGAAAGATGCTGCTACAGGCCACGGCGTGTCACACATTAAGAGGGCGCAGTACGCTCGGTCTGGCTCGGTTCTCCATACAAACGTATTTACCCTCTCATTTTAAAACGCCATGCTAGAATAACATGAAAATTTGTATACACAGTGGGATCCGGCATATCTAGGTCTGACCATAGTTTCTGTTGCTAGAAATTGTAAAAGAAAAAAAATACAGCGGCTTTTTGAGTTTTTTACGGCTTTTAGAAAACCTTAATAATCGCTGTATTTTTTCTCTATTATAATTTCAAGCAACAGAAACTATGATCCGACCTAGATATGCCGGCTATGTATGCAAAGTTTCATGTTATTCTAGCCTGGCGTTTTAAAATGAGAGCATAAATACGTTTGTATGGAGAACCGAACGTACTGCGCAGTCTTAAGAGAGGTATCAACGAGTCCACAAGCACCACTCGTAAAAATTGGGATTATTTAAAAACGACAGATATTTTTAAAAAAGGGACTATTTATTATGTACTATATTTTGTATTTTACTACCTTTTGAATACATTGAAACAGTTATTACGTTGTTAGATTCGTCAATCTATGCGACGAAAAAAATATGGCGGTTTTATTTTTGAACTCAAAGATCGACAAATCTCGTAAAGTAATAACTAGTTTAGTTTGATGTATTCAAAAGTTACTTAAATACAAAATACAGTACATAGCAGTCCCCTTTTTTAATATGTATCGTTCATAGAAATACTATAATGTATAGAATCACAATCACGTCGTAAAAATGGCTCTGTAAAAGCCGGTACATGTGCACAATTTAAGCGGGGATTGTCGAGCGGAGCCGAATACTTCCGAGCACGTGCTTGATATTCACAATGCCTACTGACGTACGAAAACTTCATCTTAGAAAACCAGCATAAGCCTGACCTCCGATTATGCATAGTCGTTACGAATCTCAAGGTCCAGATATAATAGAACGGATGGTGAGGCAAGTCTACGAGGCTTGCACTGAAAGTGGCGGGAATCGAATACTTATTAATTTATTTTTAACATGTATTATACCTTTTTATAATCTCTGAAGTTTCCTTATCTCAACACACTGGCCACTTAGAAAAAAAAAAGTATGGTTCGGTTTCAATTGTTTATTGAAGTCGTCGAGTCACTGCTTAAAATGGAATTGTGCCGTGAAAATTTCAGAGCTATGATTTATTATGACTTTAAAAGTGGACTAACACAAAAACAATGTGAAGAGCGGATGGTTGCTGCTTTTAATATTGAAGCTCCTTCAAAGACTACAATATACAGGTGGTATTCAGAATTTCAACGTGGCCGTGTATCCCTCACCGACGAAGTGCGTGAAGGTCGACCAAAATCGGCAGTCACGCAAGAAAACGTCGATGTTGTGCGTCGTCTGATAAATGAAGACCGACATGTGACATATCGGGAAATTCAAGAGCACCTGGGTATTGGAATGAGTCAAATACAAATTATTTTAAAAGAAGAATTAGGCGTGAAAAAGTTATTTTCCCGTTGGATACCTCACCTATTGTCTGACGAGCAGAAAATAGTCCGTGTCAATTGGTGCCGCAAAACTTTGAAAAGATTTAACAAGGGACGCTCAAATGCTGTTTTTAGCATAGTATCAGGTGACGAGTCGTGGATATACGCTTATGAGCCTGAAACTAAAAACCAATCCCGAGTATGGGTCTTCGAAGACGAGCTCAAACCCACAAAAGTTGTTCGTTCTCGCAGTACGGCTAAGAAGATGGTGGCTACGTTTATCTCTAAATCTGGTCACGTAGCTACTGTGGCTCTTGAGGATCGTAGAACAGTCAATGCTGATTGGTACACCACTATTTGTTTGCCGAACGTCTTTGCTGAACTCCGAAAAACAAACCCTAGTCGTCGCATCATCCTTCACCACGACAACGCCAGCCCACACACCGCTCGGACAACAACTGAGTACCTGGACGGTGAAAAAGTCGAAATATTGGACCACCCTCCATATAGCCCTGACTTAAGTCCCAACGACTTTTTTACATTCCCCATAATCAAGGACAAACTGCGTGGTCAGCGGTTTCAGACGCCAGAAGAAGCAGTGGAGGCCTATAAAATAGCCATTTTGTCGACCCCTACTTCAGAGTTCAAAAAGTGCTTTATGGACTGGTTTGAACGCATGCATAAGTGCATGAAATACAAAGGAGAATATTTTGAAAAACAATAAAAATAAATAAACTCACTTATACTGCATATTTTCTTCTATTCCCGAAACTTTCAGTTTTACCCTCGTAGACAGGTTGTGAATATCATAGTGTTTGACAAGACAACTTGTCATTGCCGGTTGCTTGCATAATGTTTAGTGCTTAAATGCAGAAGTTCAAGCAGAACTAAAAAAAATGGTGGGTTATCTTATTTTCAGTAAGTACCAATTGTTATTGAATTAAAATTTGTATTTAAAAGGGTCAGTACTCGTTATGTTATCATAGCGTAATTTGACAATCTCCAGGAATAAAATATCTGTGGAGTAGCTACTTCTTACTATTATAGTAATTCCGAAAAGTTAGTTAATAAATGAATAATATATGTGAAATTATGTTGCTTCAGCATGCAACTGTACTGGGATAACACTAGCTAGAATGATAATGAGGACGTTTGTTGGTGATAAGGTCTTGCAAATTTTAAAATGTTTTAAACTTAATTTATGACTAAAGTACCTATTGATAATTCCAATATAGTGATTGAAGGATGCTTAAATTAAAGTTAAGATAGTAAAGTTATACGTATACCTATACGTCGACATGTCGCGGCGTGCAGGCGGCAGCAGATGGCAGCGCCGTCTTCCAGTTGGTTCTGAGTGTTCCGCGAGACAACACGACTGACGTGTTTTTGAAATTTGAAAGAAGGGATCGCGTTTTACTTTTGTATCTTTTGTTAAAAGAAGAAGAGGAAGACGATGATTATGATTTAATTATACAGGTATATGTAGAGAAAAAAGACACGCCAAGAACCTTAAAGGATGACGTAGAACCGCTATACCCGTGCGACTACGAGGGACGGAAATGCTCTTGTGCAGCTAAATTGAGAACATTTTTAACATGTGTAATTTGAAAAGTAATAATATAATTTTTAAGAAAAAAAAACCTACTTCAATGGGGGAGTCCGGTGAAAGATTATTAATCTTAGATGGTGCACTCTTAGATTCCATACAATAAAATACAAAAATGGCTATAAGTATGTTTATAATGGTAGAAGACTAAGTACCCTCAATTCCTCATGAAATCATGGAAAAACCTTGTTTGCTTGACAAACAAAACGAAGAGAACAAATCGCCAAACGTGAACTACGCGTCGTTAAAGAGTTCCATTCTGATCATCATCAGCAGTTCCACTTCATCAAATGTCACTTTTATGAATGAAAATGCTTGATTAGTTCATGAAAATACTAAAATCACTACTTGTGTGCCTTTCACATTTGAGGAGTTTCCTCAATTCCTAATGGATCCCATCATCAGAACTCGAGCATGACAAAAATCAATCGTGAAAATAGAACTTGCTTAACAAACACAGCTAGAAAGACAAATCGCCAAACGTGAACTTTTCGTCGTTGAAGAGTTCTGTTCTGATCATCATCAGCAGTTCCACTTCATCAAATGTTACATTTTTGTATGATAATGCTCGATTTGTTGATAAAAACACAAAAATCACTATATGTTTGCCTTTAAGATTTGAGGAGTTCCCTCAATTCCTCATGGATCCCATCATCAGAACTCGAGCATGACAAAAATTAATCGTGAAAATAGAACTTGCTTAACAAACACAGCTAGGAGGACAAATCGCCAAACGTGAACTTTTCGTCGTTGAAGAGTTCTGTTCTGATCATCATCAGCAGTTCCACTTCATCCAATCTCACATTTTTGGATGCAAATGCTTGACTTGTTGATAAAAACACAAAAATCACTATATGTTTGCCTTAAAGATTTGAGGAGTTCCTTCAATTCCTCATGGATCCCATCATCAGAACTGCCTTTTGACAAAAACGGGACCAACTTGGATATATATACATACAATCAAAAAAAGAATTTTTCAAATCGGTTAAGAAATGACGGAGTTATGGAGTAACAAACATTAAAAAAAAAAAACATACAACCGAATTGATAACCTCCTCTTTTGAAATCTTGAAGTAGGTTAAAAACTTGATTTTTCATTATTATGAATTGATATCAACATATTTCGACCACGTCACATAGTTCGACGACTAACTATAATAAATCCTTACATAAAAACATTGTTCAAAAAATATGAATGCGACTCCATTTCGAACTGTGTCACAGAATAAGGAATAGTACAAGTACAGAAATTTCACTTCCTAACAAAAACGGCGTTTAGGCATAAGAAACGTGCCTACTCTCTGCATCTCTGTCTATCCCATAACTTGTATTCATTCACGCACGGCACGTGTAGCCCTAGGGTTGTCACGCCAAAAATACTTCAACGAGGCAAAACATGTTCTACCTCACCAGATGTTGCTTAAGTACAGTGAACCGAAATTAATGAAGTACATGTTACTTCACATGAATAGAGCGTTCATGGCCCAGTGATAGTTTTTAGTTTTCATTGTATACCTATACTACTACCATGTTTTTTGCATATATTCTCTTGCTTGTGGAGTAGATATGGAGTGGTTGTGGTTGAGGGGGACACCTAACTCTAACAAAATTTGACATTTTATAAATTACTAGCTGTTGCACGCGACTTCGTCCGCGTATATAGCCTAAAGCCTTCCTCGATAAATGGGCTATCCAACAAAAAACAATTTTTCAATTCGAACCAGTAGTTCCTGAGATTAGCGCGTTCAAACAAACAAACAAACTCTTCAGCTTTATAATATTATAGTATAGATATCACGCAAACGAATAGCGTAATCTATACTATTATAAAGCTGAAGAGTTTGTTTGTTTGTTTGAACGCGCTAATCTTAGGAACTACTGGTTAGAATTGTAAATTATTTTTCTGTTGGATAGTCCATTTATTGAGGAAGGCTTTAGGCTATATAACATCACCCTGCGACCAATAGGAGCGAGAACGCGTAAGTCGCGGGCAACAGGTAGTCAAATGACTACCTGTTGCCCGCGACTAAATGTTTATTAAATATAAATCTCATACTTTTTTAACGAACCATGTAACGTTACCAAACACGGTGGGTTTTGCAAGAAAAAAAATGCATCCCCATTTTACGTGTAGGGGAAGTACCTTCAAACTACATAATATTGGGGGACAATCATCAAAATACATAATATCGTGTTACATATGGAAGAGCTCATTGTGTGCATCTCAAATATATATTTTTTGTCATTTTAATATAATTATTTAGAAATTACTTAAAAAGAGCCAAAAAATTACCATCCCCCTTCATCTCTCAAAAAAAAAAAAACATTTCAAATCATCAACCAACAGGTTTTGTCGGACATACAAATCAACACAGCACATACCACAGGTCACCTTCTTAAGTTTCTCAGGTATAGGTACCTACACTTTGTCCGTGTTTCAAATGCTATGGCCACAACACAATAATGGACAACTATCTAAATAGGACAACTATTATGTAGCTAATCAAGTAAAATAAATTGAATAACGCGTGTTTCATTTTGAATAATATTACAGTTAGGTACTTAATAAGTAAATCGGCGGAAATGTGCCTAACAAAGTAACCAGGTGGTTCGTATCGTATTCATTTGTATTGTTGTTGTACATTGTAACTTACAACTCGATAATTTTAAACACCAAGGTTATACTAAATAAGTACTTATTATTACATATACCAAACTAAAAGAAAAACTTACCGTTCACAATTTGTAGGTAATTGAAAAAAAGACACACCAACGTTCCTTCGGGTATTTAAACAACCATATACAGAACATGTGGTGCCGGTTATAGGTATCATCGTATTTTTTTTTAAATTAAACAAAAAAATACGTTAGCGCGGTTCGTCGCGATCAAGTCGGCGGCGCGCGGCAGCGGATCACGACCAATGATATTTTAAGTATAGATAGGTTATGCTCGAACATTACAAGCGCAAAAAGAGCTTCCAACATCGCGGCATCACACATTCGCATTTTGTTTTATTGTTTACAATACGCACACTTCATTGAAAGCGTAAAAGAGATAGCTTTATCAAAATAATACATAAGAAAGAGACAGCCTTCACCCGGAACACCAATCACCGCACGTTTGACACAGATTAAAGAAACTAACACTAGGCAGAAGGTGCAAACTGTTTCTACCTAATAATCGACGGATGATAGCGAGTGTAAGTAATGGTAATACCGCTATCGGGTTGTCGTTTGCGTAGCAGGCACGTCAAAGAATTACAAAATAAATGACTCGGACACGGATTTTTGAATAAATGTACAGACAGCGAAACTAATCTTGTCAAAAAATGTTTCATGCCTGTTGATGTCAATCGATTATATTTCTATCAAGCAACAAAAACTTCTTACAGACCGACCTCGTGTAGGATACAAGAAAGGACACTTCTTCACTTTTCGTCACTGGTACTCAGAGATATACTTTAAAAATTAACATTTATTAGTTACAGCATTATTTTCTTCTAAATAAACCCGAAGAAATAAATAGGGCAGTAAGTTGAAGTTGACTATGTAACCCATATAATCTAGAATTGAATGTGATTTAGTATGACGCATCTATTACATTAATCTATGTTCGCAGTCTGTTTGTCTTTATCACTCTCATTGCAAACGACACTAGGTAGTCTCTTTCTCGGAGACAGCGTCTTCATGGCGTCATATTTGGTAAATTGAAGGATAAAATGGAAAAAATAACATAATTTCAGCTTACTTACTTGTGGTATGTGATGCCTGTTGCCTTAGTACGTTTGGATGTACAATTAGTGCACTTTCGCAACACGCATGACGGCATTTTTAAGGTCACTTACGTCGTTGGCGGGAACTCGTGTCAACATTCGCCTCTCTCGCTTGCCCGGGAGCGACTGAAGCCAATAGGCGATGTTTAGCGTCTTTATAGCGGCACACTTTAGGTACGCGGGTAACGTATCTATACTTAAAATATCATTGATCACGACGGGCACGTACGCGCGGACCGGACGGCGTCGGCCCGCGACTGACAGCTAGTTTCGGGGATTTCGAGCGTTCGGTTATTAACGCGGCGCGCTCCACCCATTGCAAGCCCCTTGACTGTGTTCCCATTGTGACAGCTGACATTTGGTATGAAGGACATGAAGTTGTTTCAAATGTCGCTAATGGAGATGATTTTTCACATTGTACTAATTTGAGTCTTATTTTGGTTGTAATAAAGTAAGTTTTCGCATGCTTTACTTTTTAGTTTAACGATCGTGGTTATGAATTGAGTGACATCGCTTCTACTCGAATGCAACAGTGTTATGAGCTATTATTGTGACAGATTTAGTTCGGGACTGTGACTCTATTATAAGAGCTCAATGGTATCGTTAAATTTAAATAATCTCATTTTTTAGGAGCGGCGCTGGTGGATCCGTTGATACCCTCTTAATATATACTACAGTTAACCCAATTAATGATTGAAACTATACAGATAATTAACACATTAGCTGCCAGGCCTAGGAACAAAATTGTATGGACGTGAACGCATATAAGCGTTGCCGGCAGTGAACGTCCTAATCTAAGATTACAGAAATAATTCGAAATTTTAACAAAAAAAATGATTTAAATAATTTCTCATATTTAATGTAGCACCTTTTGTACTTTACATATTTGTTGGAAAAGGACGGATACATTATTAAGCAGTGTGCGAGCAAGATGCTATATAAAAAAATAGTTAAACTTATATTGCTATGTTAGGAAAATGTTTATAGAACACACATTCTACAATGTTTATCACATAACAAACAGAAATGTGCACAGGTACATTTCTGCAACCAGTATTTTCAGTATTTTGTACATTTCACGTCTTTGTAAAAAATCTACTTAGAAAAAAACGAAAAATGCATCCAAAATGTGTATCTAAGTTACAATATACACTTTCCAAGAAAAGGGTTAAACCAGCCTCATTCTTTTAGGCCTTAATAGTTGTAGCTCGCAACTGTTCTGGACCTACTATGGCATCTTTTCATTGGCAACCGAAATACTTACCATACCTAGATTTTGAGGGATTAAACATCACTATGGTGTTGAGATATGGTTGAGAGTAACCACATTTTAAGACTAACGCTGACAACGAGTAGGGGTTAATGTGCATTAGTGTTTAGCCTCCAATATTTATTATCTTTATCTCTTTGAACGCCATTCTTCATGAACGGCAGTGACACTTACATGCCAACTCATTCGCCATAAGAAATAGAATATGAATCTTGGCTTTCAAAGGGTTAAGGGTCTCAGTCATAGAACCTGAACTTTTGACTACGTAAATATTTTTACAAGCGTAAACGTCCACTCAGCGGAATTATATTTTCCAATCGAAAATCCATTAGTCCCCCTAAGGCTTAATTAAAAAGAGTGAACTGATTGAAAGATTCGTCGCCTCGGGATAACCCGCGGTAGCTCAGTTG
This sequence comes from Notocelia uddmanniana, assembly GCA_905163555.1. NCBI lineage: Eukaryota > Metazoa > Arthropoda > Insecta > Lepidoptera > Tortricidae > Notocelia > Notocelia uddmanniana. Next base: position 10,761,694 of record LR991059.1, on the reverse strand, counting down.
GAAAGAGCGATGGACGGATTCCAGAGGTCGCGGGTTCAAATCCCGCCAGGGGTGATAAATTTTTCATTTTTGACTACGTGTCCGAAGATGCAGTCGGGTTACTTCTGAAATGCTCACTGGTGCTTTTACGAGGTACACTGATACTGAATAAGTTTACGTTCGTAAATTACTTTTAGCCTTCTCCAATATCTCTTTCTTGATCTTCGGATAATCGGGATGCGCCTTGAGTATGTGTCGACAGACGACGATGCACTCGGGGTATTTCTTGAGTTTGAGATAAGCGTGCGCGAGTTTGTAGCCGACGGCGAGATCGGACTTTCCCGCAAACGTCCACGCGTTGTCGTAGTTCTGCGCGGCGCTTTTGTAGTTCTGCTCTTTTTCGGATAAGTAGCCTGAAATGATAAATATCAATAACTTTCTCTCGAAACATTCATTCCTGGTACCATCTCCAACACTGTTAATTGACCATTCGTGCAGTCCCTCGGGAAAATATTGAAAGCTCCAAAATATTGCAACGTTCAGCTCTGCATCTCTAGTGAAATAATGTGTGAACTATATATATGTCCTCGTCGTATCCGATGACGGCGACCTCTACAACTTCCTCTGATGAGCACGTACATGGCTCGCAAAAGCGAACTTTGTCTTAAGTGTTCCGTCGCACTGTGTGCAGTACAACTGACCATGGCCATCGTAAGTGTAAGAACAGGAGAGCTTGGGTCACGTCTTCCGTAAATGTGTGAACTAGTATCCAGGCCTAACAGACAACAGTAAATCAATGAGTTAACATACCTAAAAGTTGGTAAGCTGCGGAGCACGAGTTGTTATGGTTGAGGACCTTAGTCAGCAGTTCCTTGGCAGCGTCCATGCGCCCGGAGCTCACTTGCCCATCGGCTACTTCTAACCAACATCTATAAACACAAGGAGTCCTCTTTAACCATCAATCTCTAATCAAAACACAGTTAAGACACTGTGCGGAAAGAGAAGAGTCGTGAAATGTAAGGGAGCCCATACATTCTACGACTCTTCTTATTCCCCACAGACTCTAGCATACATCTGGTAGCGTCATGACGCAAATCTAAACACGGATAATGATTAAAGTAAGACGTATTAGACAGTTGACTAACGTTGAGACGGCCAGGCTGGTGTATTATAGTTACTTTCATAGTGTTATGTCCTATGGAATCCTTTTGTGGGGAAAAGCGGCAGACATCCAGAGCATCTTCGTGCTACAGAAACGAGCTGTACGCTCCATATACGAACTAAAGGCCAGGGAATCCCTCAGAGAAAAATTTAAGGAGGCAAATATTCTTACTGTAACATCTCAATATATTCTTGAAAATATTATGTATGTTCGGAAAAATCTTCATGAGTTCAAACTTAAGTGATATCCACGACTACAACATTAGAAGTAAACACAAGATTGCAGTGAAAGCCAGTCGTCTCCGGAAGGTTAGCACGTCGTTCGTGGGGAACTGTATACGGTTTTATAATAAAATACCCACCGAAATAGTTAATCTGCCACTGAGTAAATTTAAGTCTCATATTAAACGTTGTTTGCTAAGCCAGGCCTATTATGCTGTCAACGATTTCTTAAATGATAAAAATGCTTTTAAGCCAGTGATAGTTTAATCTTGTTAGTTAAAATACACCTATGCTTCACTTAGCCTATTTCCTTGTACAGCTCTTTCGTTGCGTTTTATGAAACATGATGCTGTTTCTTGCCGAACAGTTGTTTTAATCTTTGATATTATTTATTAATGTCCGGCAGCCTGAATATGTCATGCTCGCTTAAAAGGCTTTGCTTACGGTGGCGTCGTTGATCGGGTCGCCACCTTCCCTAACAAATGGTCGAGGGAGGCGATGGCTGAGATACGCGTCATACTCGTGATCGGGTGCTGTTTGTGGAGTCCGGTCTGTTCATGCTTGCAAGGGCATGATTAATACCTTAATACTAGTGTTATTTTATTGGAGATTGACGAGAGACATCATCCTGTTTTGGATTAATTTTAAAGTTATTGACTCTTAGAGACTTTATAAGTACATCTCAGAGAATATTAAATTACTTAAGTGCTATTTTCATTTACTACTTATTTTAATTTAGACGCTTAGAGACCATGTACATCTCTAAGGACTTAAGAATAATGGACGCTCAGAGACCATATACATCTCTGAGATATTAAATTTATTGTATATACTTTTGTGTATTCGGACAGAGACCGTATATATACGTCACTAATTTTTTTTTATATAATGTATCGTAAGTTTATTTTAATTGAATATTGTGAGTTTGTTAATCACTATAGTTTTGAAATCATTATTATTATTGTCTATTTTTTTTAGTTCTGCAATTCTGTTTTGAAAACATAATAATTATCATTGTCAATTTATTTAATTGTATAATTCATGTGTTGACTTGTAAAAGTGCCCTTGTGGCCTATTTGCAGAATAAAAAAAAAGTGGTATTAACAGAAAGGTAGATTTCCAAACGTGTCATTCTTCCCAAAGGTATTTTCTCCTCAGGTTTAGGTTTCTTTTCAAAACATTTTCTTTTTATCCGAATGCTGTAGAAGGGTTATGTTTTTCGAATGTATGTATGAATATAATATAATTCTTTGTTTTGTAAAAAAAAAAATTATTCTACATCTTTATAGCATCAGGATAGCATGTTACGAGTATATACAAATACTGCCAAGCGAGGGCAGTATTTCTATGTGACTTGCTATCCTGGATTGTAAAACTAGCCTCGTGTATCTCGGGCATTTGAATAAATGGTAATCGGAGGACTGATACTATCGCGAGAAAGATTATTCTTTTAAACCAATATACACCAATACACAAAAATGAACATAATATGACATACCTCTCCAAACCATCAGCTTTTTCCGGTGTCCAGGGTATTGACGAAATAGTCCTCTTAAGTATGTTCTTCGCTCTTGTCGGTTGTTTCACGATATTGTACCTGGAATAATATACGCTATTATAAGCATTGGAAATAATATAAATTATTTGACAGCATCAGCCAAAGATAAACGAATATCAGTAATATATTCCTGATATAGTAACGTAATGACACCTTTTAATAAACATTTTGCATTCCATTTATAAATTCAGAAAATAACATCCATGAAAAAATTACGGGTTAACAGGTGAATTAAAGATGTGCCGTAGCTTCCCAAACGCTGCCCAGCCGAGTCAAATTGGACGATTAACCTCTTTCTCGAAGTTAGACCTACCTAACTGGACAGTCTGTCCTAGGTATATACAGGGTGTCCCAAGAAGTAGTGATATACTGAAGCTGGGAGGTAGAGGACCTAGAGGGCTATCTGAATCACCCCCATGTATGTTCCGCGATTTTTAGTATTTTCGGAGTTATGATTTTTTTTAATTTTTCACCTATCGCCGCGTACGATGAGATTTTTATTTATGGTGACGTGAATTATTGCGGTAGATGCTTGATTTTTTTTGTGTGCTAAGCTGATAGATAGGCCAATTCAGTATGGTAACATTTACTATCGTTAGATCTTTGAATGGCATAAAAAAAAATTAAATGCCAAGAAAGATAAAATTACCCAGTATGTTCACAACTTCAAGGGCCCTTAAAAAAATAAAATCACATAAAAAATAATTACCGATTGGCTTTTAAAAACTTGCTCTATCTATCAGGTAGCTACCCTGAAAATTTCATTTTATTATTAATAAGGCTTCAATCAAAAAATTGAAATCTAAATGTGGTAAGTGCACAATTTTAATTTACATAATGATTAATGCAAGCAAAGCAAAACCTTTCTAATTAAATTTAGTTCTAAATCACGCACTGGCCATCAATAGAAAAAGAACAAAAAACAAAAGACGGTTGACGCATGAGAAAATTTTCACGTTGTTTGGTCATCGTTGTTATTTTTCAATAATTAAAAAATTGTGTTTTAATACTGCTAATTGTTCGTTTCCCTAATCATTTTGGCTATTCATATGGACTTTGACTTGCATTACGATTTGGATTAGTGTTATTACCTGGAATCGACGAGTTGGCATCATTTAACTGGACTTGAGTTTGCGTGTAAGTGATCATGTTTACTTCACGTGATTACGCAGAAATGCATTACTATTACGGTTATGCTAGGGGGAATGCGGCGGAAGCTTCAAGGCTGTACCGGGAACATGTGGAACGAAGAGGCGGGCCTCAACCTGAAACGTTTCCTGACTATCGCATGATCTTAAGAGTACATAATGCGTATTTGGAAGGTCACATACCGGGTACCAGATCAGGCCGTATGGCCACTATGCCGGATCCTGATGTAGTAGATGCAGTTGTTGAAGAAGTAGAAAGAGACCCGTCGACTAGTGTGAGAGTTATGGAACGTCGTACCGGACTTTCTAAATCTCAGGTACACCGTACACTACAGAGCGTAGTTCATAGCATCCGTTTCACATTAGAAAAGTGCAACAGTTGAAACCGGAAGATTACAATTGGCGAATTGAATTCTGTCAGGAAATGCTGAGGAGTCAAGCTGAAAACAAAAATTTTTTTAACCAAATTTTGTGGACGGATGAATCCCACTTTAGACGCAATGGGATTTTTAATATGCACAATTCTCACTCATGGGCAATTGAAAATCCGAATTTGAAAAGGGAATCGACATTCCAAGAACACTTTAGTGTTAACTTTTGGTCTGGCATACTTAACGGTAAGTTAATCGGGCCCTTTCAGCTGCCAGACCGCTTGGACGGCAATCACTTTTGAAATTTTCTACGCGTCGATCTGCCCCTGCTGTTAGAAGATGTGGATTTGGAGACACGCAGAAACATAGTACTGCAGTGTGATGGTGCACCATGCCATTTTGCCTTGGACGTGAGAAACTATTTAAATCAAAGATACCCTGAAAGATGGATTGGTCGTTGCGGCCGGGGTGACGCCTGCCTTATAGCCTGGCCTCCACGTTCCCCCGACCTAAACCCCATAGATTTATTTCTATGGGGATATTACAAAGACCTCGTCTACTCGAGAGAATGCCGCAATTTGAACGAGTTAACCCGGAAATTGAGAGTAGCAGAAGAAACCATTAAAAATAATAGAAGTGCATTCAGACGTTTAAAAGACAACATTTTCCGGCGATGTCGCACTTGCATTGAGCAACAGGGGGGCCATATTGAAAATTTATTGTAATTAAACACATTGTAATTGGTTTTACTTTGCTCGCATTAATCATTATGTAAATAAAAAATTTGCACTTACCACAGTTAGATTTCAATTTTTTGATTGAAGCCTTATTAATAATAAAATGAAATTTTCAGGGTAGCAACCTGATTGATAGAGCAAGTTTTTAAAAGCCAATCGGTAATTATTTTTTATGTGATTTTATTTTTTTAAGGGCCCTTGAATTTGTGAACATACTGGGTAATTTTATCTTTCTTGGCATTTAATTTTTTTTTTATGCCATTCAAAGATCTAACGATAGTAAATGTTACCATACTGAATTGGCCTATCTATCAGCTTAGCACACAAAAAAATCAAGCATCGACCGCAATAATTCACGTCACCATAAATAAAAATCTCATCGTACGCGGCGATAGGTGAAAAATTAAAAAAAAAATCATAACTCCGAAAATACTAAAAATCGCGGAACATACATGGGGGTGATTCAGATAGCCCTCTAGGTCCTCTACCTCCCAGCTTCAGTATATCACTACTTCTTGGGACACCCTGTATAATCGTCTACAACTTCGAGTGTGAAGCTTCCGATATTGTACCGGGAGTTGGTGCTACATGGGCATTTGAAATCATTTTCGTCTTGTCAATGTTCATCCTTAGATCAACGCGCTCGGAGGCTTTACTGAGGTAAAGTAACCGATATGGCCCTCCGAATCGCTGAACTTAAGTGGCAGTGGGCGGAGCACATTGCAGAACCGATGGCCGGTGGGGCGGAAAGGTTCTCGAGTGGCAACTCCGTACTGGAAGGCGCAGCGTGGGTAGGCCTCCACAAAGTAGATTGACTAGACTGATGACCTGGTAAAGGTCGCGGGAGTCCGCTAGATGCGGGTGGCGCAGGACCGGTCATTGCGGCACTCTTTAGGGCAAGCTTATGTCCAGCAGTGAACGTTCTTCGGCTAATATGACGATGATGATGATCATGAAGTGGATTAAATCTTTTTTGGGCATTTGGATCAGTGCCTACTATATTTACTGCTGCTATATTTACAAAACTTACAACCAGTATGAGATAGGGATCGCCCTAGTAAGAATCATCGATGACGATGACCATAGGCTGGAGGTCTTGCAGTACACACGGCGACGCTTCTACGTTGTGGCTAGGTGGATATGATTTTTGATACTTACGCATTAGCAATAGCCAGTATTAGATAAGGGTCGTCCTGGTGAGTATCATCGGTGACCATTGGCAGGAGATCTTGTAAAACCCGTTCGGCTTGGCTTTTCTGTTTAGTAGCTAGTTGGATCAGCGCTTGTAGAGCTTTGCGCTCGGCAGGTGCTACCTCCGCTAGCAGTTTCTCAGCTGTTTTCAACGCTAACATTCTGGTGTCTCTGTGAAAAAAGTGAGAAGTGTTGGTAATAGCCGCCTGCAACGTTCGATTTCGTTTTTTCTTTCAAAAGATAGTGCGGTAGCTCTGACTACTGCTCAACCTATTCGGTATGGCACGGTATATAAAATCAAATGAGGGAAAACATCCACAGGACTAAAGACGTGCATTGTATCAAATTAGCGCATCGGTTTGTAATAGCTTCTTAATCGTTTTTGGTTGGTTCTTGTCGGTTTGTAATAGTATCTAATTGTGCCCGGAACAGTATTTATTCAGGGATAAGCCCATACAATTTTGTCAAAAGAGAATTTTGACGTTCTGAGGAAAAAAGACGTTAATATTTCTGTTTGCTGGAATTCGGTCTAAGTCTAGCATTTATTATCCGTGTCTCCAGTTGGCCGAGAGACGAGCTTGGTTCAGCTGAAGAAACACTCCTGTCCATTACTGATAGCCTGGTACTCACGACTCCTCATTGACGAAGGTGTCGTGCAGAGCATCAGGCGCGTGTTCCGACAGGAACAGTAACATCATGTGTCGAGTCGCACTATGTCCCCAGCGAAGAGCTATGTACACCTGATGAAACTCCTGGCCATTACTGATAGCCTAGTACTCACGACTCCTCATTGACGAAGGTGGCGTGCAGGGCATCAGGCGCGTGTCTCCCCAGGGAAGAGCTTGGTACACCTGATGAAACTCCTGTCCATTACTGAAAGCCTGGTACTCACGACTTCTCATTGACGAAGGTGCCGTGCAGGGCATCAGGCGCGTGTTGCGACAGGCACAGTAACATCATGTGTCGAGTCGCACTATGTTCCCAGCGACGAGCTTGGTACACCTGATGAAACTCCTGTCCATTACTGATAGCCTGGTACTCACGACTCCTCATTGACGAAGGTGTCGTGCAGAGCATCAGGTGCGTGTTCCGACAGGAACAGTAACATCATGTGTCGAGTCGCACTATGTCCCCAGCGAAGAGCTATGTACACCTGATGAAACTCCTGTCCATTACTGATAGCCTGGTACTCACGACTCCTCATTGACGAAGGTGTCGTGCAGGGCATCAGGCGCGTGTCTCCCCAGCGAAGAGCTTGGTACACCTGATGAAACTCCTGTCCATTACTGAAAGCCTGGTACTCACGACTTCTCATTGACGAAGGTGTCGTGCAGGGCATCAGACGCGTGTTGCGACAGGCACAGTAACATCATGTGTCGAGTCGCACTATGTCCCCAGCGACGAGCTTGGTACACCTGATGAAACTCCTGTCCATTACTGATAGCCTGGTACTCACGACTCCTCATTGACAAAGGTGTCGTGCAGGGCATCAGGCGCGTGTTCCGACAGGAACATTAACATCATGTGTCGAGTCGCACTATTTCCCCAGCGAAGAGCTATGTACACCTGATGAAACTCCTGTCCATTACTGATAGCCTGGTACTCACGACTCCTCATTGACGAAGGTGTCGTGCAGGGCATCAGGCGCGTGTCTCCCCAGCGAAGAGCTTGGTTCAGCTGACGAAACTCCTGTACATTACTGATAACCTGGTACTCACGACTCCTCATTGACGAAGGTGTCGTGCAGGGCATTAGGCGCGTGTTGCAACAGGCACAGTAACATCATGTGTCGAGTCGCACTATGTCCCCAGCGACGAGCGTGGTACACCTGATGAAACTCCTGTCCATTACTGATAGCCTGGTACTCACGACTCCTCATTGACAAAGGTGTCGTGCAGGGCATCAGGCGCGTGTTGCGACAGGCACAGTAACACCATGCGTCGAGCCGCACCGTGTCCCCAGTGGGCTGAACGACGAGCTTGGTTCAACTGACGGAGCGCTGCGTTCGCGCGCCCAGAGTAAACGGACAATAGTCCTGCACAGTACTGGTAGCCTGGTAACAATCGTAATATCTAGGTCAGTAAGGCGAGTTTCAGGCGTAGGCAATCAGAAATAACGGAGAAAGGACCATGCGTCAGAATGGACCAAAAACCAACAGAGCTGAGAGTTAGGTCATAAAATAGGGTTTTAAATCTACTATTAGCTCGTATTCACTCTGACTAAAGAATAAATGGCGTCAAAATACTCAAAATGGTCCTAAAACCAACAAAGCTGAGAATTAAGTAAATAAATAGATCTTTAAATCTACTATTAGCATCGTATTCACTTTGACTAGAATATGAATATCTCAGTTCTGCAATGGAACTGAACTTGCTGCCCAGCCTCGTCGCGGCAAAGCTCGAACACTATGGCCTCCGTGGACCCGCTCTCAGAATACTAGTGTCTTTCATGAGAAACAGCACCCAAACTGTAGTAGGAGATAAAGGAAAAGTAAGGTCAGCTGAACGACATAGTGTTATGGGAGTTCCGCAGGGCTCCTGTCTGTCCAACACACTGTTTACAATGCTGCTAAACGACTTACCTTTAACCCTCAACGAGGCGAAAGTCTTCATGTACGCCGACGACGTTACCGTAGTTGTTACAGCACCAAACGAACAACTCCTTAAAGCTGCACTTAATGACACCCTAAATCGCCTGCATATGTGGTTCACGCAGAACGGACTAGCACTCAACACGGATAAAACCTGCTTTCTGCGTATAAAGCTAAACGGCCATGCGAGTTCTGAGCTCGATGTCCACGCAGGAAACACAAGAATTGAAGAGGTAGCATCCACCAGGCTTCTCGGTTTTATGCTCGACTCCTCACTCTCTTGGCAAGGGCACATCAATTCGGTTTGTGCGCGCCTAGGCCGAGCTTGTTACGCACTCCGACGACTGGCGTCCACGGCTGGTCGGCGTACAGTCAGAGCCTGCTACTTTGCCACAGTCCACTCGATTCTAGCATACGGCACCGAGCTGTGTGGTCGAGCAGCAGATTTTGAACGCGCATTCCGGATGCAGAGACGCGCAGTGCGAGGAATTGTAGGTATTATGAGCGATGAACCGGTAGACAATCATTTCAAAGACTTACGAATCCTAACCTTACCAAGCATGGTAATACTCCAGCTTGCAGCTGCTTTTAAACGTAAAGGGGTATATAGTGTCATCATACGATCTCCGAATCAACGCACATCAAGATCGCCTCGTCACACCTTTCCACAAATTGAAGAGGTCGGAACAATCAGTATACATCACGGGCCCTGCAATGTACAACCGCCTCCCAGAGGGCATAAGAAACTTACCCTCTTACCGATCTTTCAAAACTAAATTAGAGTCGTGGCTACTCGCAAAGAACTTTTATAACTTCAATGAAATAATGGAATTACCACTGACATTGTAAAAATGTATTTTTAAATGTGTGTGAATTAATTGTAGTTGTAACTATTTAATTTCATAATATTTACAAACATACTGTGTTGACTTGTACCTCTTTGTACCAATAAAGTTTATCTTATCTTCTCTTATCTTATCTTATCCATATAATGAAATGAAGTACACGTAAATACCTATTTCATAACATAACTCTTAGCTCTGTTGGTTTTTGGTCCACCTTCCATACATAGTTGCCCATGGTCCTTTATCTGAGTATAAAATTGTAGTGGGATTGGATTTCTTTGAAAATGAACACATAAATATAAATATAGGAATTAATTTTGGAAAGTTCAAAAGCCTAATTAAGATGGAGCGTCATGCGATAGCTCTATAGCGAAATATGTAGAAATAAGATACGATGAAATCGTCGGGTGACAAGCAAAGGTCACAAAAATATCTGTCGCTGCTCCTCAAAACCTCGTATCTCAGTACTATATCGATATTGAGATACGAGTTTTACTTTAAGTAGGTGTAGGTATGGTGCTGTGTTTATGCTTGCCTTATGATGTTTGTAGCGGGCCAGTAGTCGGGTGTAGATGCAGGCGTAAATAAGCAATCCCAATGTCCAATAGCACACACTATTTATTGTTTATAACGGCGCACAGAAGAAACAATTAGCACAATACACAAGCAGTCAATTTAGAAAAGAAGGAGTGTAAGCGATAGCGGAAAGACAGTCAATTTAGCACTACGTAAAATACGGAGTAGCGAGCGAGTAAGCATAAGAGGCGCATGCGTTTCGCGTCGGATTCAGAGAGCGACTGCGGGCGCAGGCGCCGGGCAAATGCATCGGTGCCTCGGCGGCCGGCCGTCAAACCGGTTCCGCGCCGCGCTAAATATCTAATAACAATCTCGGTCGCTCTGTCCGCGAGTAGAAATATTAATTATTATTTGAAATTATATTTTAATGTTTTTATTTATATTTCATGTATTCTTAATATATTTTATTTGTATATTTATACGTTATATAATCTTAATATGAGTTATACTCGTTTTATAACGATATAAAATTATATAAACTGAATTATTGTATTGACTTATTAATTATTTAAATTTATACAGTATTAAATTATTAATATGTAAATATATTATGTATATTTATTCATTTATTTATTTATATCCGACGCCACATCACCCCCCTCCAGAGACCGTCCAGGGCGATAGTGATTAATAATAATCTGGCACACGCACTGTGCGTCCTGATTTAGTGACTTTTAACGATTTGTCAGTCTCTGGAGAAGGTTGAAGCGGCGGGATTGGAACATTATTATTAGGTACATAATTAGCTGAATCGGCCAGTATATATGCTGGTTTAATACGGTCTATGGACACTGTGACACTTTTACCATTCACTCGTAACTTAAACACTTTGTCACCTCTTTCCACGACTTCGTATGGACCTGTATAGGCTGGTTGCAGTGGCGGGCGGCAGGTATCATCTCTGAGCAGCACGTGACTGGCCGTTTTGAGGTCTTTATAGACAAACACTCGTCTGTTGCCGGTGTGGCGTGACGCTGGTACTGGCGTGAGATTATGGGCGAACTTACGCAGTCGTGCTATAAAATCAGTCACGTCCATCATGGTGTCATCTGCTGACGTGACATTTATGAACTCACCCGGTAATCTCAATGGCTCTCCGTAGACGAGTTCCGCAGTCGAAGCGTTGAGGTCCTCCTTGTACGCACTGCGTATCCCAAGTAGGACTAGGGGCAATGAGTCTACCCAGTTGCTGTTTGCGTGACAAGTGATGGCGGCCTTCAATTGCCTATGATGTCGCTCTACGAGGCCGTTCGACGCCGGGTGGTAGGCAGTGGTACGTCGGTGCTGGAATCCAGCTAGCTCAGACAGATGCTTAAACAGGCTGCTCTCGAACTGTCTACCACGATCAGTCACGATGTCATTGGGGCAACCGAAGCGAGATATCCACCCATGCAGTAGTCCTCTAGCTACGGCCTCTGCCGTGATCTCCTGTAGTGGTACCACCTCAGGCCAACGTGTATAACGATCGACGGCTGTGAGGCAATACCTGAATCCTTGAGACACCGGCATTGGTCCGATAAGGTCAATGTGTACGTGCATGAACCTTGCTCTTGGTAATCTGTAGGTGCCCAGTGGTGCTGTAACGTGCCGACTTACTTTAGCCCTCTGACATGGCAGGCAGGTACGTGTCCATTCACGGCAATCTTTTTTGATACCTGGCCAAACGTAGCGATCCGTGACGAGCTTTATGGACGCATTGGCACCTGGATGACTAAGGGAGTGCAAGCTCTGGAATACCTGTTTGCGTAACTCCTTTGTGACATATGGCCGAAGTGTCTGGTCGTTATCATCGCAATACAGTTCAGCCTGCGTACCTGGTAACTTAAACTTCTTCAGGCGCAGCGAAGTATCACTGCGTAGAAGTTCCTGCAGTTCTGGATCCTTCAGCTGACATTGCGCCAACTTCTCCAAGTCGATGGGCTGGGAAATTTCATCGATTCGTGACAATGTATCTGCCACCACATTATCTTTTCCGGAAATATGCCGTATGTCGGTGGTAAATTGGGCTATGAAATCGAGATGCCTGAATTGTCTTGGAGAGCAGTTATCTTTGCGAGAGCTGAACGCATAACAGATTGGCTTGTGATCTGTGTAGATTACGAAGACTCGAGCCTCAACCATGTGCCTAAAGTACTTGATAGCTTCGTAAATGGCCAGAAGCTCTCGGTCATATGGTGAGTACTTACGTTGCGCAGGGGTCAATTTTCTAGAGAAGAATGCCAGAGGTTGCCATTCTCCGTCAATGCATTGTTGCAGTGCAGCACCCATGGCGAAATCTGAAGCGTCCGTGATTATGGCCAGCTTAGCCTGGCTATTCGGATGCGCCAGCAGCGCAGCCTGACATAAGCTGTCCTTGCAACGATCAAATGCCTCGTTTTCTTCAGCTCCAAAGTTTACAGGGTGTGAACCCTTGACCGAACCAGTCAGCAGTGCATTAAGTGGAGCTTGGAACATCGCTGCACCTGGGATAAATCTGCGGTAGAAATTAACCATTCCCAGAAATCTGCGCAGCTCCCTCACGTTTTTTGGGGGTGGGAAATCTTTGATGGCCTCAACCTTGGATGGAAGTGGCTTGGTACCCTCGGCTGAAATGCAGTATCCCAGGAATGTGACCTCTGAGACACCGAAGACACACTTGGAGGTATTGATCACCATCCCATACTCTGCAAATTTGGCGAACAGCTGGCGCAGGTGTTCTTTGTGTGAGGCTTCGTCCTTTGAGTAGACCAAGAAATCGTCTAAATAGGCATAACAAAAATCCAGTCCCCTTACCATCTCATCGACGAACCGCTGGAAGGTCTGGCCGGCGTTGCGTAGTCCGAACGTCATGTACGGAAACTCGTACAAACCGAACGGCGTGGTGATAGAGGTCTTCTGGATATCCTCTGGATTCACGGGTATCTGGTGATACGCTTTCTCAAGGTCGATGGTGGAGAAGACCTGGCAACCAGAAATGTTGTGAGCGAAATCATGAATATGACGAATGGGATATTTATCCGGGATAGTCCTCGCATTAAGCATTCGATAGTCGCCGCAAGGACGCCAGCCATTGTTCTTCTTGGGTGCTAGGTGTAGCGGTGACGACCAAGGTGATTCTGAAGGGCGAGCAGTTCCGTTTTGCAGCATTGCAGAGAATTCGTCCTTAGCTATTTTTAATTTGTCCGGAGCCAACCGTCGAGGAGAGCAAGACACAGGAGGCCCTGGAGTGGTTCTGATATAGTGGAGAACATTATGCTTCGGAATTCTATGAACGCCGGATGGGCGAGTAATGTCGGGATATTCTAGTAGTATGCGATGATAGTCTGACTCACCCGACAATACTTTGACCGAAGAAATTTCATCCGAAAAACCGGCAGGCAAACCCACGGCACAGAGACTAGTCGTTTTGTCGATCAGCTGTTTGTTCCTGCAGTCTACGACGAGGTTGTAGTGTGACAGGAAGTCCACGCCAATAATCGCCTTTGTTACGTCGGCGACGATAAATCGCCAAGCAAAGTCGCGGCGCAAGCCTAGGTTTAGCACTAAGTGAAGGTAGCCATAAGTATTTATTGTTGAGCCATTTGCTGCACATAACTGGTAGCTGGTTTGCTGTCGTCGATTTTTGAGTGCTGACCTTGGGAAAACACAGAGATCGCTGCCAGTATCAACGAGAAACTGTATCTTCGACGTCTGGTCAGTGACAAATAAGCGACCAGTGCTAGGGCAATCGGCGGTCGCCATTAACGAGTGCCCTGTTCGTTTCCCGCTTGATAGTCACATGGTTTCACACACTTATTAGCCCGCTCGCCAAACTTGGCGTGGTACCAGCACTCGGGGTACTTCCGGTAACTGGACTGACACCTCTGTGAGTTGGAACGATTGCGCGACTTGCTGGATGAACGGGATTTTGAACGTGACGGCCTGGTACTATTGAGCTGGGTTTTCAGCGCCTTCATCTCCCTGGTTAACTCACTAACCTGACGCATGAGGGTAACCATCTGTGGTTCTGATGCAGATGTTGCGGCTACTTGCGGGCTGGCTACGTCGTACACACGATCGGCTAGATCGGCGAGCTCCTCGAGTGGATCATTGGGCTTCGACGCGATAATAAACTGCACATTGTTTGGTAGGCGTGATGTCCAAATTGATAGTAGGAACTCGTCAGGAATATTTGGTCCAGCCAGGTTACGTAAGTGGCGGAGAAACTGGGAGGGTTTTCTATCTCCTAACTCTTCTTGGCTCAGCAGCTGCTTCACTTTCTTCTGCCGGGAAACTGAAAGTCGTTTGATTAGCTCTTCCTTGAGTTTCTTATATTTGTCGGTAGCTGGCGGTGACACTATGATGTCTTCAACTTCAGCGGCGTATTGTGACTCAAGCTGCGCGACAATGTAATTAAATTTGGTCGCGTCCGTAGTAATGTTGGAGATATTGAATTGGCTTTCCATTTGGGCAAACCAAATTGCCGGTTTCTCAGGCCAGAACACAGGTACTCTGACACCAACGCGGTAAATTTCCGTTGCAGCGCCGCCATTTTGCACACCGCTCCTTTGTTTGTTCGCGCTAGTACCGGGCTCATTCTCGGTATCGCTCATCTTTCGTGCTCCACGGGTCACCAGTGTAGGTATGGTGCTGTGTTTATGCTTGCCTTATGATGTTTGTAGCGGGCCAGTAGTCGGGTGTAGATGCAGGCGTAAATAAGCAATCCCAATGTCCAATAGCACACACTATTTATTGTTTATAACGGCGCACAGAAGAAACAATTAGCACAATACACAAGCAGTCAATTTAGAAAAGAAGGAGTGTAAGCGATAGCGGAAAGACAGTCAATTTAGCACTACGTAAAATACGGAGTAGCGAGCGAGTAAGCATAAGAGGCGCATGCGTTTCGCGTCGGATTCAGAGAGCGACTGCGGGCGCAGGCGCCGGGCAAATGCATCGGTGCCTCGGCGGCCGGCCGTCAAACCGGTTCCGCGCCGCGCTAAATATCTAATAACAATCTCGGTCGCTCTGTCCGCGAGTAGAAATATTAATTATTATTTGAAATTATATTTTAATGTTTTTATTTATATTTCATGTATTCTTAATATATTTTATTTGTATATTTATACGTTATATAATCTTAATATGAGTTATACTCGTTTTATAACGATATAAAATTATATAAACTGAATTATTGTATTGACTTATTAATTATTTAAATTTATACAGTATTAAATTATTAATATGTAAATATATTATGTATATTTATTCATTTATTTATTTATATCCGACGCCACATAGGTATTTGTTACTTAGTGAGTTTTGGTTGTTAGCCGACGATATGATAACGACTATTGACGTCACTTACCGGGGTCCTCGTTCTCCCCTAGCTCCTGCTTGGCAGTCTCTAGTGCCTGCTCTGCATCAGCAAGTTTCCCGCGCCGATACTGCACCTCGATAAGTTGAGCGAGTGCCTCCCAGCTCGTCGGCTTTACTGACAGGATCTGGCTCAAGTGGCGCTGGGCTGTTTCTAGGTCCACCTGAGGATTTTCGTAAACCGACGTATATACCCAGGTTTTTTTTTTCAATTCATCGCAAGTTTTGATTGAATTAAATAATTCAAGAAACGTCAACAACGCTTTCATATTGTACGGAATGTAATTCCGTTTTTTGCGGAAATATGAATATGTCAACACATTTTTTTTGGCTAAACAGCGGTCATTTTTTTCGTTTTTAATGTAGGTATTTAAAAACCTTGTACATCTTTATGTATTCGATGGTGTTTTTACCGAGTATTTTCGTGAGTTTCAATGTTAATGTTAGTTTTCCTTGCTCACGGGACAATGGTGTCCCGGACCTTTGGGAACCGAAGTACAGAGGTACCGAATTACCAAACGAGTACCACATAGCCAACACGTAGAGACTCTTCTGACAATTTAATGAAACGCAAGGGGTACACCAAACGGATGCTGTCCATGCCCGTGTCATCACAGACAACACCCGACAGGGTGTAAAGGGACTTTTGCTGGTTGATTAAATCTAAATGTACCGGATTATTGGGTAAATATGTTGGAGTAGTGGCTGATGGGCTATTGAGTGAGATAACGGACGCCTGCCTAATAAAACTCGTCCTCTGCAAAACAGGCCCCTATAAATAGCGACATTAAAAAATGGCCTAAAGGCAACACTGGAGGATAGTTTATTATTACTGTTTGTCAAATAGACGCCGTATTTTAATCATACTTACTTTTCGAAAAGCAAGGTCAGCCATCATGACTGCAGCAGATTCGTTGTTCGGATCAGTGTTCAACAGGATTGCGCACGTTTGTTCACATTTCTCTGGGTTGTTCATCTAAATACAAAGAAAATATGGCATTTATTCGTATAACACACTTCAGAGCATGTTGTTAGTTTAGTAATATTTTAAAACTAGACATATATTAACGTACAGGGACCCGTTATGAATATGGAGGATTTTACACCAAGTGCATCCAAATGGAGGTGTTGGTGGCATATGGACAGTTTCATTTAAAATGGCGGGTTAAGATATAAGTATTACTGTAGTGATGTTTAGGGTTCAGAACTTTCGGTGCAAATGACAGATGGAACAGGACGATATGGTGACGATAAATTTGCCGATCAAGAAAACAACATAATAAATTTGTAATAATGGTGTTTTTGATTCCATGACTCCAAAAGTTCCGCGGCCTATAGTGATGTGGATGTCTAACCTGTCCGTTTTGTTGCAAAAGACAAAACGCATTCGTTTGATATTAGCCTCCAGTTTTGTTACCACCCGTAACCATCCTTTTAAGGGATGCCTATTTAAAATAAATAAATAAATAAATATTGGGGGACAATCTTACACAAATCGACCTAGTCCCAAACTAAGCAAAGCTTGTACTATGGGTACTAGACGACGATATACATACTTATATAGATAAATACATACTTAAATACATTGAAAACATCCAAGACCCAAGAACAAATATCCGTGCTAAATGAACAAATAATGCCCTGCCTAATAAGTTGCCTATTTACGAGATTAAGGGAGTGTTTCTTGGACCACACTGAAGTGACTGATAAACGTTAAATATGGTATCGGCAGCTTTCTTCACAGAGAGTACTGTCAAATATTACCCATAGAAATGAAATTCAACAGACGATTAAGACGATTTGAAAAATCCAGCCGTAGTAAAATATCCTTAAATGTAGTAAATACCCGAGGATGCGCTGTGTTTTTTTGTCCCCTAGCTATCAACACAAATCCTCAAATAAATTAAAGTTATTCAACGGGCTTCTGATTCTTCTGGAATTGCAAGCTTCTATAGGCTACGGTGTCTGCTTGCCATCGGGCAGGTTGTATGCTTGTTTGCCACACTAGTACAAAAAAAACTTACATGTGCAAACAACTTGGCCAAAGCCAGCAACGTATCAGGATCCCTCGGGGTCTGTATCAGAGCCTCGGAATACAAATTGGCCGCTACCGCAGGCTCCTTCGTCGATTTCACTTTCGCAAGGCAACAGAGGATGTGGGACAACTGCCGTCTCTCTTCTAGAAGGTCTCCTCTCGAGTCTATTTCTATTCGCTTCACTATGGCCGCCTGAAATAGAGTTACCAAATACCGTTAAGAATTAGAAACTCGTAGTGAGGGAGTCTACTTACAGGGCCAGAAAAAAAACCTAAATTCAAACCTCGTGGAAAAGCAGATCTGTCAAGCAGGTTTATCTTAACAGACGTTCAGATGTAATCCTTGAGCAATGATCGCAAATCGTAAATATTATGTTATACAAAAAAACTTTTTCTCTCTGACATTTTTGTGAGTGAGAAAGGGACAAATCTATGCATGGATCCACCACCACCACCATATCAGCCCTAGGACGTCCACTGCTGGACATAGGCCATCATATGCAAATGCATGCTATGCATGGATCAAGAAGTCCGAAATAAATGCATTTATTTTTAAATCACATTTTAATTAACAGAGGTTAAGTGGAAGTCTTTGGGGGAGGCTGCTGGACTTACCAGCAGTGGACGTCCTTCGGCTGACATGATGATGATGAACTTTTTTTTGGATATCTGCCAAGAGGTGGGCAGAGTTCTATCACTTGTATGGGTGTGCGCCGAAGAACTGTTCGACATGATGCTCACGGCCGCTTAGTACCATCACGCCGCTCGCCGTCGGCAGGGCATTCATCCTCATACCTTAGAATCTAAGTGGTCGCATACGGTACGGTTTCAGAGGAATTTCCTCTCTCGGACGCTCCGGTTGTGGAATGAGCTCTCTGCCCAGGAACTACAGTATGGGGTCCTTTAAGAAAGGAGTGCATAATTTTTCAAAGGGTCCGTAACAGGAATGTGGCACCCCTGGAGTTGCAGGCGTCTAAAAGCTGCGGTGACCACTTACCATCAGGCGGGCCGTAAGCTTATTTGCCACCGACGGGGTAGAAAAAGACTTCGTCCGCGTAGAAATCGTTAGTTTTGTCGAACATGGGATAGTTATTATCCCAGAAATCATCTGTTATGAGGAGCAAGTGTAGTGTGTAGTATATGTAGCAGTACCTGCAAGTCCCTGGCCTCCATGAGTATCAGGTGCGTGTTCCCAGCGGTCGGGTTCTTAAGTTCCCGACTCTTGGCCTGAAGCAGCAGCAGATTAACTCGACGCTTCAGAGTCGTTATATCTTTCCCTTTGTTGTACATGTCGTTCAAGTCTGCCGATATCACTGAGTCGACTTTATCGTACTGTTTTAACTGGAATCAATAAACATAATCATGTAAGAATGTAATTCTAAACGGGAAAGGCAGAGCACGTGAAATGTAATAGATTTTCAGTGCTGATTTTAGGAATTTTAGGATTAAGAGAAGATGGAGAAAATTTGATGTTATAGTACAGAAAGGTTGCGAGTCCAACGCCCACAACTCACTTCAACCCGGTTCCCATAGCCGACTCTTATAAAACCTACGGGTAAGTAGGTGCCATTTGTTTCTTTTTATACTACGACGGTGGCAAACAAGCATACGGCTTACCTGATGGTAAGCAGACACCGTAGCCTATGGACGCTGATGACTGCAAAACAATCACAAGCGCGCTGCCTACCCTTTTTGATATGAGGATTGGCTCTCAACACAGCGCATCCTCGGGTATCCAACACCACGTACGGTGACAAAACGCACTCTTTATGACCCATTTCGCAAAAAAAAAACTGGACACTCAATTTTAAAGGGATTCTAAATTAAAGTACTTGGCTGTATTTGGTCTACTGAGCAAGTAGTGGTGTTATTATGCGGATTTCTGTAAGGATAGGTACTTCCCCAGTTGGACTGCTCCAAATATGAGCGCGGCTGCGCCCTACTACATAAAAAAACTCATTCTAATATTTCTAACATATACCACACGGGGGATGGTTAAGACAAAGTCGTACCTTAATAAGCAGTTCCAGATACTCTATCCTGAGTGTGTCATCCTCGAGCAGCTTAATGTGCGCTTCATAGTGCTTCGCCGCAGCGTCGTAATGGTGCGTTTTCACCAACGCGCCGCCCAGCTTGCGAACTAGATTTACGTCCTTGGGATTGCTCAGGAGGGCCGCCTCATATGACTCTACTGCTTGAATAGGCTCTAGAATTTTTTTAACGTAGTCAAAATTTATGTCCATGATTTATTTCTACGAGGGTGGGATGATATCTAGCCTAATAAAAAAAATACTTAGGGGCGGGCTTCATCTTGGACACTTGTACGACCGCGTTTAAATTCAGCCACACAGTTTTTACTGTGGCGTCAGAAAGAACATATTCACCCATAGCATTCTTTAACTCTTCATAAATATCGAGCTAATTCATATAAAAAAAATTAATTACCGCTCGTTGTTCAAGTTTATCCATTTTAAAAAACAACCGGCACAATATATTTTAGATGTCAACAAAACGATAAAATATTCTAGCTGCCAAATTGAAATTAAGAACAGAGATAGACAAAGACATATTATTAAAAATAAGAAGTTCTTTTTTTAATTTAAAATTTTACATACCTAAGGCTAGTTAGTTACTTATCGTCCCGCCCTCGTACTTGTAACTGTATTTAAATTGAGTTGGAACAATTTCTAATAATGATCTAGACACGCGGCAGCGTGTCCAGCCAAGTTCACTGCAAGAACTGGCGGACAGCAGCAGTGTGTTATTTTACACGAACCGTTTGGAGCCACTTTTGACCCCCCAATAACTCAAAATCTATCTAACATAAAAAAAAAGGAAATTTGGTACATATATTAAGATCCTTTAGAACAACTAGAACCCCAAATTTCATAAATATAGGTTTAATAGTTATTGAGATATTAAATTCCAAAAAACGGCATTTTTACCACTGACTGACTGACTGACTGACTAGTAATCAAAAACCTAACCCACTTCCAGGTGACCTAGAAAGCTGAAATTTGGCATGCAGCTTGGTAATTGTGTGTGAGCCTTAACTTGGCAGTTTTCTATGCAGTATGTTATAATACCATAACAGCTGTTGGATATTTAAGAAAACTGCCAAGTTAAAGCTCAAAATGCATCAAGCCGCAGTAAATTAGTTTTACTGTAAATAATGTAGTGCCGGACTTGGCACCATTTCGGAGAATCTACGGAACTTGGCACCCATTTAGATCTCAATTCTTTTGTCGGTGAAGACGACAACAAAGCATCGCATGTTCTTAATATTGAACTTGGCTCCCATTTTCACATTTATGTTTTTGATGGGATATTTATTATCAGAATACACCATGTTTTAACCTTTTCGCCACCATTGACTTGATTTAAACTCAGTACCTACATTTAGTGCCCCACACGCCATGACTTCATATCAAGTCAGTGTAAAGATTGTAAAGACAACCTACATGCTATCACGTAAGGTTCATTTTCAGTCTTTTGCTACCAAGACTGGCGTGTAAGACACAACTTACGGAATCTACAATAGCGGTGAAAAGGTTAATGAGCAATCTTGCAAGATATGCTCATCAACGTTCAACACAACAATATTATATCACCAGTCTGGTGAGAATTAGGAGGAGGCACACTAAACTCGATAATCATCACATTCATCACATTATAGCTCAACGTATCGTTCTTAATGAGGACTTTAACCCTTTCGTTTCGGCAAAGTTATACACAAAGCAAAGTTCTACCCAGTTTGCCAGGTCCACTGAAATGATATCTGCTCCTCAGTCTTGTAGGCGAGTTAACTCGTTAACAAAAATGATGCTCTTACGCCCGAAAGGCGACTTAACTCGGCTAGCTAAAATGCTTTTCAGAGCCGGTAGACGAGACAAGTAGCTCGTTAGCTAACATTGTGTTTAGCTAATGTTGTTTGTGTAAAACAAAACTATTATAATTCATGATACAAATACGCAACGAATATTCTTGGGGTAATAAGTTTATTCACTTTTCACTTGTAGTTAGTTGGCAACACCACAATAACTGCAGCAAATAGATATGACTCTAACTTAGGGAGGTATTCCACTCATCCAATATCTTTGTCCAATATACATTTGATTTTTGATCCCGACATTTGATCAAAGATTCTGATAACAGTTAAATCAATATGGCTACGCATGAAAAAAAACTTGGACAAAGATATTGGATGAGTCGAATGGGCCTCTGTCAAAGAAATTTGATCAAAAATTGAACAAAGATATGGGTGGAATACCACCCTTAGAGTACAGAACGCAATGTGTTCGGTTGCGGAAGTGATTGGCGATTGCCCACTCACGCAGATCCGATTCAACGACGTCGATTCACTAACACTTGGGATGGGACGTCCACCGGGTCGGGCCTGGATGGCCCAGATGTGCCGGTCTGAGGCCCTGATCTTCAGAGGTGTCCAAACGAGTGGAAAGTGGGAGCTTTCGAATCTCTTACGATGCCTAGAGGAGCCACTACATAAGAGTAAAAATAAATCTGTGAATACCGTAATTTCACCCAAATGGTCCAAAATACTAACGACGAGTATACTCGCCTACCGAATCTGAGAGCTCATCGCACGAAACGTGTTAACTCGTCAGCCTGAACGAAAGGGTTAAGCATTATACAAGGCTTATTTTGCGAAAAATTTCGGTATGAAGTGGAACAATGTTGCGGGGCATGTATGGTCGGCGTCGGCCTGTGACATACCGTGCGTACAGGCAATCAATTTGATTTCTGGGCCGCTTCGTACGTACCTTGTCACAGTAACAATAATATAAGATCTCTAGCAGCTTTCATATTGATTTTCACTGCGACAAGGTACAAAGTGGTCCAGATATTGGTTGACCGTACAGTCAACAGCAAGAAGTAGGCAAGTCGAAAACCACACAAAAAATAATCTACATCCTTCCTTATTCTTTTGACATTAAATCTTGTGTAGGTAATTTCGAGCAATTAATCCGCGTAGCTACTTTTGTTATTGACTGTATGTATGTAGTGTTACTAAACAAAATAAAGTGAAGAATATGCATGGCTTACCATGAATTGACATATAAACATCACCCATCATAGTATGAGCATCAGCCATAGGGTGATTGCTGACCACCTCCTTAAAACAAGTCGTGAACATAGCTCGGTCTTTCTTTTCCTTTAGATATATGTGAGCCATTTTGCTGTGGGCTTGAAAATAATATGGCTGGCCTGGTTTGATTTCATTCAGGATGTCAATTGCCCCATCTACATCACCTTTCTTTAGTGCTAAATCTGCTCGAGCTATAAGGAGGCGACTTTCTTCGGAGGTGTATGAGAATTCTTGTATAGCTTCCTGTGAAAAGTATAATAATTTAAGAGTGGGTAGCATTCTTTAAAGTTTAGACCGTAGTAATTAGATTTAATTATTCTCATTGTGAATTACCAAGAGAGTTTCCACAGTGAAACTGTTGCTACAGTTTTGTGGGGCAATGCATTTACTAGTATAAGTAACATTCTACTTATTAAATAAATAAATAATAAATCTTCCATTGACCACACTTTACTGTCCAAGACAAAGTTATTTATTCTTCAACTGAACCAACACAAACAAACCAAAGCATAAATAAAGCGGTAGAAGAGCAGACTTTACCATTGACTTGACTGTACCAGACCAGGGTCCAGAACTGTTAACCAGTAAATGTTAAATATAGCGTCAGGAGCAGTCAATATTATCTCATAGATAATTGTCAAACTTCCCGCAGAAATATATTTTAACTAGGGCATGCAATTTCCCGGGAAATTCCGGGAATTCCCGGGATTTTGAATAGAAATCGGTACCGGGACTGCAAACCCTAATTTTAACGATAGCAACTTGCCATTACTGACGTTTCGAACCAACTGGTCCCAATGTGAAGGCTTCAAAAAATTTAATATTACCAATAAGATATACTAGACGAGTAACATTAAGAAAAAGAGAGAGTGAGTATTACCTGCATAGTTTTTCCAGCCTCAGCCAACTGTCCCAAAGATGTTTGTATTTCTATAATTTGCAAAAACAGGGTAGCCTTATCAATGATATTTAAATCAGCTTCAAACTGGCGATTCACATTGCTGGTACTTTTGCTAGTAGTTATCTGTAGGCTTGTATTGAAACTCGACAAGGCATCTTGAAGCTGATTGGCGCTTTTCAGAATAACCCCATTCAAGAAATGGTACATGGCACTGTCCCTAACTTTGAAATTGTAGCTTAAACACATTTCTAAAGCCTGTGCGGCTTTAGTGAAAGCTTGTTGTTGAATGTAAATTTGAGCCAACAGCACTTGACTCCCCGCATGTGTATTATCAAGTTCGCCAACTTGTTGGGCCAACTTCTGAGCCTCATTAGAATATCCAAATAGAAACTTTAACTTTGCTAGTTCGTATAACCCTGTTATCAGACCAGGGCAAGCTTTGCAAGCAGTTTCAAGAATATTCAAGCAGCTTGATACTATAGGACTATTTTCTTGGGAATACGACAGATAACCAACTATAACAAATGGTTTCTTCGGCAAATGCTTTTTGTACTCTTTGTACAATTCAAGCAAAAAGTCTGGATCTAAATCTTTCACGTATGTCAACCCGAAAGGATGCTTATTGGCTAAAGATAGTTTAGCTTCAAAAGCTGTGTTGAGTAAACCAATAGCTGCTGAGGAATTTTTTAAATTCAATTGTGCTGACAGCAAGTATAAAATGGGCACTTTTTTTGAGCCCTGCATTTCAAATAACAACTCTATCTGCTGGGAGATTTGTTCTGTAGGTCCATTCTCATACATCTGGCAAAGAGTCAGCCCACATAATGCAGTAATGGAATTGCTATCAATTTTACTGGCCGCTTTGAAGAAGCTTAACGCGTCTTTGTACTTCCCCTGTAGAAGACACTGGTATCCAACTTCACTTAAATAATCAACATTGTTAGAATACATTTCTGAGGAATATTGTGCAAATCTATAAACTTGGGAAAGTACCGCACTTGATCTGCCGCATACTCGTGAAAATATCTGTGTTGTGTTGTAAAATTGAAACCCATTGTATGTTTCTTCATTTTCCAGCACTCCATAAAATTTATTTAGTTGGTCTGCAGCTTCAATATAGTCTGAATGTTTACATAATGCGATATAAACTCGGATTTTCAAAGCTAATATATTATCACATTCCAAGTGAAAAATTCTTTCCATTGTGTCCAACACAGTCTCCCACTTTTGCATTGCAAATTCATTTTTCAACTTCTCAATCAAAGGGACAACTTGTCCAGGGCTGCTGACTATCAATCTATCCAATGTGAGATTGGAAGCTTCATGGTCTTTAGCAAAGTATTTAAATTTAGCCAGCCCAAGCAGTGCTTCTACATTCCTGTCACTTTTGCTTAGAGCCAGCTCCAAGCAATCCAATATTGCCACCTGCATGTCACCAATATACATATACATATCATTCCATCCCTTCAAAATTATGGCATTCAAATTGTTGGAATCTTTTTTTAGACATTTATTGATGTATTCCGAGGCCTTTTCATATTTTCCAGCCAAAGAAAGAAACAATCCGGAATAGTAGTAAGAGGTAGCAGTTGCTTGCTTTCTTTCCTCTTTTAGTTTCGATTCGAGTCCATACAAAGCATCCCTTTCTACAGAACTAGCCAGTTTGTGGCCATAAATAAGTGCAATAACAACAGCGAGTTGTATATCTTTGTCAGACTGTAATGGGGTTAGTTCGTTAATTCCTTTCTGAACTTGTCCCTCAAGTATATTTGCTAAGCCATAGTAAAATGGAAACTCTGTTGTATCAGGAAACTGAGATGCGGCAAGTTTAGCAATAGTTTTGGCTTTTCCAAAACATTTTTCTCTTAAATAATAATTAATATTACACCTATGCCACGCTGCCTCCATGTTCATTACTTTAATCAAGCTGCACTTTTACATTCAGACCTTTATATTTTGAAAAATTGTTTTCATAATATTTGGCCAGAAAGTGACACTTGCAAATTACATCCAGTTTGTTCTTATGAGCATGATCAAACGCATACTGAAAATAAATAATCAAAATTATTAAATTGATATCACACATTACCATGTTCATAGACAGTAAGTGGAAAAGCATATCATAGAACAAATTAAATGAAAAAATTACTCAAGTGCTTTCCCTATCAGTGAATTAATGAACAACTAAATTGTTCATGAAACATTATTGATGAAACTAAAATGAACATGAACTATTATTCATGAAACTAAAAGTAACTTTATTGCGGGTGTCCATGGGCGACGCTAATCGCTTACCATCAGGCGATTCGTCTGCTCGTTTGCCAACTGTCATAAAAAAAAAAAAACTCATATGGGCAGTCACACAAAATTTAAATGACATCAGGGAGATTTTAAATAAGAATTACATAATTATTAGTAAATGAAACATCATTGCGTACATTTAAATTTATTCACCTTTTTGAGCTATGCCGTGGGTTTGCCCAACATATCAAATGTGTCACAACATTCATTAAATTGTTGATGAATTGTAATTAAGTCCCGGTTACTAATAAAATAATAATGAATGAAAATCGTGCATGTATAAATCAATATGTACTAAAATATTAATCAGTTTGAAAACCTTGGCTAGAAGTTTTCCTACGCCTTTGCCTTGAAATACCGGTGGCACATCTGTATGGTTGAAAGTAATGAGTTTTCCTTCTTGCTGATATCTTAACACAGCACTCTCTGAAAATAACCAATTTACGCATGAATGGTAGTGAAATTCCATGTGTAAATATGAATACAAATAAATTCTACTCACCGTTCTTGAGTGACACCGTGAACTGTTGCGTAGCAACATTATTGACAACACGCAGTGCCTCCGTTGAGAAAGCTCTTGCCGCTGCTCGTGTTATCATTCCCGACATGAATAGAAGAAGATTAGAAGAAATTACGGGATGCCAAGGAAATGCGCCGTAATTATCCAAACGCCGTAGTTTACTTTTTTATTTCATATATTTAAGTTCCTATGTTCCTAAAATAGTACTTGACAATGACATTGACAATTAACATTCAGATATTCATTTGACTTTGACGCGACAATGCGACTCAGTTACGTATAATTTTGAAATTAATTTCCCTTGCACTTAGAATTCCTGACTTTCAATCATAAAAAACATCAAAATGTTTTCAATTCGTAGTCAATTATATAGAAAATCTTTGGATGAGCGCTGAATTGTGTAATTAACGATAAGGTAATTTTATGATATCTGAACGCACTATTGTTTCTTTTGAGTTGGCATTGGCGCTGCATTCAAAAAGTTCAAATACTTAGATCAGATACAATAGATATCAGATTGAACAATTTATAAATACTTTATGTTATGACTGAGTAAATATTAAAGTAAATAGTAGAAATATGCAGTATTACCGGTGTGTAATACTTTAATTCAATAACGTTAAAACAATTTACAATTCCTTCAGCTCACTAATTCACCCAAATGTGTAAGTATCTGCGGCTCATCCTTGGTAAGTGTATCGAAAAATGAATAAGTTTTATGTCCACTTTATGCGGTTTATTACATTTTTGATACCTGAAAACAATATAATTATCATAATCTACAGGACATAAAGAGTAACATGTTAGTCCTCAATACCTTTCCGCCCTTTAATAAAAGTAAATTAGATAAAATTATTTCACCTAGTTATAGTCACACTCACACTTATTTTATCACCCATTTTACTATTTACTCCTGTATTTTTTATCAAAATCGTATGATATTTTGTAATCTTAATTTCAAAATAATCAGCAATAACGAGTTTTTTTTTTAAATTTTGTTTTATGTATTGAATTTAGCAATTTTCCGCACAACATATCGAAATAACAATAGCGAGTAAGCGAGACACAATGAACCAGTTTTCAAAATTATTTCTATAAGTAATTAAATATTATTATAGTTAGCATAAAGTCCATCCCGTGGTAGGATTTCGAAAACCGTATTCTCATAGGGTTTGTTATCTTCAACTGTTTCATCGTCATAATTGCCTACCTGTTTATAATGTTGATGGTGGATCCATAGAGATAGGAGATACTATACCTTGTAATTTGTTACTTCAACGATTTGACATTTATGAATTGGCGTTTGTAGTGATGCGGCTAAAACGTATTATTTGTCAAATGAAGCGATTTTTAACGAATGGTTGATTGAATTGATTTTACAGCCGATTTTTGAAATGTTTTCATGATGCCATTGTATCAGTCTCCTTCTCCTCAAACAAAACAATGTTACTTATTATGTATGGCGTTCTATATTCCATATGATAAGAAACATTTTAAAAAGAAATAAGAAAGACGGAAATATTCTCTTAATCACGCCATCGCTATGCTGATGCCGTAGGTAGCTAGCTGGTCGGTCTGTCTGTCATTTATGTTAATCAATCAATTTTGCAAATATTTTCCAACTTTACGGAGTTTTACTAATCTTCGAGCCGTTTCTAGTGTAAATTCGAACCACACATGTGTACACCGCAAAATATGTTGTTATGTGTTTCGCACGCCGAGTGGAATAAAAACCCGTAGGGTTATTCGCGCTGCTCAGGGAAGAAGCAAAAGTGTCGAAGCCTGCGAAGGCTTCAGGCTCTTCACCAGTATCGCTGACATGTCATGCTGCAGACACGACGTTCGTGGCAGGCAGCAGCCGTATGGCAAATAAGGCGCCGTTGTTGAGGGACGACGGTGTGCCGCAGCCGCTGTCACCGCATAAGGTACCGTCCGCATCAACATCCATGTCAGCACGAAAGAAGGGACTGGAACTAAAGGCCAAACAACGAAAGGCGTTGATTGAACTTCAGTGCGATAGAGAGTGATATCTGGTACAAACAAGAAATTAATATTTAGGTTTACAGCGTCAACAGATTTTTTTGGTTATTTTATCGTTATAAATATAGATATATTTCCGTAAATTGATAGAAATCGATTAGGTACGCCTAATCGATTTCTATCAATTTACGGAAATATCTTCTGAATCGAAACGACAGACTAGGTCACAACACTAGTTTTAAAAAGAAAACGACATAACACGTAACTGTTTGGGTACTGTGTAGGTTACGTGTTATTTTCGTAAAATACTCAACAATAATAAACTAAAAAAAAAGAGGCCTTACTAGTTTGAGCGTTCATCAATTTCATGAAATCTTACTCGATAGATGGCGTTAGCGCTCGGTACACAATCGCACTGCCCTACAGCACACTTACAACGCGTATGTGTGCGTTTCAAACCGAACATAAATAGTCTTGATCGTTAATTCTTTTCCCAAGTTAATATTGTTTATTAGGGTTTCTAACTTTTTGTTTATGTAATTAAAAACGTATTTGATATTTAGAAATTAATATAAAATAATAATAAATTTACAATAATTCGGAGGGGGCATTAAAATTCTGGTTAATACTAAGTAAACGATTGACAGTTAAATCAAATTCCCGTTATAAAAGTATACACTAAGAGTAAATAACGCCAACTACAACTTAAAGTTATTTACATTCAGTAATTAAAACGGCAGACATAAAATAAAGGTTTTTTACCTGATGCTGACACTTTTTAAATATGGAACAATCTACACTAATTCATCACTTCCACAATGCACTACGTAACTAAAACATTCCGTGTAAAGGTTGAACCTGTGACCATTTTACAATTTCTGTTCTATTGTATAACCTCTACTTGATCACTATATGACAGATAGGTCATATAACGGTCACTATTATGACTGCTATACGCATAGTTCTAGTATAATCGACATTTATACGACTGCTTTCTTCCTACTTGTCACTTATACGACCACAGAAATATATCGAGATAGAAGGAAAGAGTGTATGTACCTTGCGTGCGAAAATTGGGTCTAGTGAGCCAATTGCTCGCCGCCAACTTCAGTCCGCACACGAAATTCCGCGTCAGGTTTTAAAAACAATACCCCTTATTGTTCAGTAATTAACTGTTTAAACCGCACTAATAAAGGTGCAGCTGTTAATCGAGGCATTTCCTATCATAGTACTCTTTGTCCTAAAATATCTGCTATTATTTATAAAACAATTTATTTTGTATTTTGTCCAAAACAGTAGAGGACGATCACGTGGTGATCACGTGGTCCAATACTAGTGTTCCATTGCGGTTTTAATTTGATGCGCCAAACTTGACGACATTGAAAACCAGCAATGTACGAGTCGCATTCAAGGTCGATTTATCAGTTTTTCTGTCAAAGGCAAGAATAGTGCTGTGCAATGCGATTTTAAATGCCGATTTCTTGCTTGATACAAATCGATTTTTAAAACAGGAAAGGATAAATATATTTTTATATTATTATGTAGCTACATAATGAAGGCAGTGAAAAGCAATAGTAGTTTATGCAACTGATACATAATGAGAGGAAACACGAGTGTTTTAAGGCCTAATTATGTACAGTTGCATACAAAACTTCATCTACACACATATTATAAGTCCCTTCTCTAAGATGGGTTCAGAAGCTGAGAAACTCTGGTAGTTTAAACTAAACGAAGCTAAACTATCTTCTATCTCTATCGGTTCTTATCGATATTTTAAATCGATACAAAATACACCTACAAGTTATTGCAATTGCTAAAAAACAGTCGCTGTGGCCAATGATGATATTGTACCTAAAAATAATACACATAGGTATATATTTTAAGTGTCCAGTGGAAAACGATAAGTTTAATTCATTTTTAAAATAATACATATTTTATAAAACGATACCTCAACTTTGTTCAGAATTGAAAGAACCGAACACACTTGTTTTTAAGGTAGGTTGACTTTTTTATTGTGCATTGTTTAAAATTTACTAATAGGTCGATTGTACTTGTCAAGAGAAATCCAACGAGCCCAAACACGGCGGTGCTGTGATGAGCATATGAGGAGTTCCTGATATCACCTCCTGACTCCATCATGAGACCCTGAACCTCATCTAGGTCGATGGTACTTGTCGAGGCAAATCTAACGAGCCCAAACACGGCGGTGCTGTGATAAGCATATGAGGAGTTCCTGATACCACCTGCCGACTCCATCATGAGACCCTGAACCTCATCTAGGTCGATGGTACTTGTCAAGGCAAATCCAACGAGCCCAAACACGGCGGTGCTGTGATGAGCATATGAGGAGTTCCTGATACCACCTCCTGACTCCATCATGAGACCCTGAACCTCATTTAGGTCGATGGTACTTGTCAAGGCAAATCCAACGAGCCCAAACACGGCGGTGCTGTGATGAGCATATGAGGAGTTCCTGATATCACCTCCTGACTCCACCATGAGACCCTGAACCTCATCTAGGTCGATGGTACTTGTCGAGGCAAATCTAACGAGCCCAAACACGGCGGTGCTGTGATAAGCATATGAGGAGTTCCTGATACCACCTGCCGACTCCATCATGAGACCCTGAACCTCATCTAGGTCGATGGTACTTGTCAAGGCAAATCCAACGAGCCCAAACACGGCGGTGCTGTGATGAGCATATGAGGAGTTCCTGATACCACCTCCTGACTCCATCATGAGACCCTGAACCTCATTTAGGTCGATGGTACTTGTCAAGGCAAATTCAACGAGCCCAAACACGGTGGTGCTGTGATGAGCATATGAGGAGTTCCTGATACCACCTCCTGACTCCATCATGAGACCCTGGACCTCATCTAGGTCGATGGTACTTGTCAAGGCAAATCCAACAAGCCCAAACACGGCGGTGCTGTGATGAGCATATGAGGATTTCCTGATACCACATCCTGACTCCATCATGAGACCCTGGACTTCATCTAGGTCGATGGTACTTGACAAGACAAATTCAGCGAGCCCAAACACTGCGGTGTTATGATAAGTATATGAGGAGTTCCTGTGACCACCTCCTGACTCCATTATGAGACTTCATCACATCAGACTTCATCTCTCTAAGGGGCCGTCCACATATTACGTCACGCAAAATTTCGACTACTTGAACCCCGCCCTCCCCCTAGTCACGCTTTTTTCCTATCCCTTTAACATGTACTGTCACGTTCAGTAAACCCCCCTCCCCCCCTCCATCGCTGTGACGTAATATGTGGATGGCCCCTAACCAACCTCATATTGCAAGAATAATGCTAAATGTAATCAGAATTCATGTAATACTTAACGTTGATGAGCCGAGTATTAGTCACTAAATAAAACATTGAAAAAATACTTACTGGATCTTGATCTTTTAATCGCTGTATACGAGTATAGCGTTTCTTGAAATTTCGTGGTTTGGATTCCCGATGTTTGTAAAGTTGCGCGACGAACGAAAACGACATAGGTCCGACCTCTTCGAGCGCTCGGCGCATTCTGAGCACACGGCTTCAGTGTAGCGTAATATATGGGAATTATGGGTGATATTTAAAAATATCTACCTAATTTAGTTTAAGACTGATCCTTATAAAAAAAAAATCTAAGACAAGAAAGAGTTGCACTTTGCTACAATTTTATCGTTACATCAAAATATGAATACAGTTTGCGAGAAAAAAATAAAATGTAACCCTCTTTTCAGCAAAAAACTAGGTAACATTCGATTGCTATTTAAACCATAATTTAAGATGAATCTTAAATTATCGTTAGTATCTAGTTTATGATAGGTAGAATTGAAATGTATTAATTTTAAATGAAAATTATTCCTTTGCACTTCAAAATCGAGAATCGAAAAGTCACGTCTGACCGCAAATATTGAAAAACCCTGCCAAGGAAATGCGTTTTTATGGAATTCAACGCTAAAGAAATAAAAATTTAGCGACGTTAATATCTAGTTTAAGGAATGGACTATCGAATACCCTAATAATTTTAATAAAATTATTGATATTCATGCCACAATCTTTGATCGAAAATGACGCATTTTGCGAAATACGCTAGTAAGGGCTCTTAAGAAAAGCAAAATATTATTTTTATTTACTTAGAAAGCCCTAATACTGTTACGTGATTTTATTTATAATTCCGATTTATTTATTTATTTTTTATTTATTTATAAACTCATTAAATATGTACACCAAACATTTCACTATTTTTAATTACCTATACAGCTAAATTACAATTTGAACAACCGTTTAAAGACACAGTGTGCAGTAACTGCCCAAAAAGACCGGGGCCTGTGCTAGGGCTAGTTACAAATATGTGACACAATTATAGAGAGCGATCGGATTGTGGAAAAACAATTTTCTTATAATGTACTAATAGACTTTATCAATGGAAAAAGCTTAATTTAACATGCACGGGTAATATTTTGGTTTCTTTTTCCTTTTCTTTTTAATTTGATTTTACAATTTTGTATACCAGTTTAATTTGATTAAAATTATAGTAGTAGTAGTGTATAAGTACCTATTAACTAAGAAACACACATGCATGATATGTACCACTATATTAAGATACATACATATGTAGTTAGCCTAACCTTTACACATATATTTATATAATAATATAATAAAAAAATTGAATTAAAAAATAATAATATATATAATAGAAAAATGAAAAGAAATATGATGCGGGGTATGTATCTGTCTTTTTATTGGGGAAATATTTTTGTATAGAAATCTTTAAATTCTGTAAAGGAGAAGCTCAGGAGAAATGCTTTAGTTTTTTTTATTTAGGCAGTTGATGCTGTAATTTTGTTTATTTTGAGTTTTTGGCTTGTTCTCACTTAAATATCTCGATTGCAATAAGTCCTGTAGGTCACCTGGTAATTTGTCAAAAAGCCTGGGCCCAATGTATGAACAGTGCTTCCTCGCTGCAGCACTGTTCCTAATCGGTATCTTATATTTGCTTCTCGTGTTTCGTAGGTTTGCTGGACTCATATTTAATGCCATATCGTCTATATGTCTACCAATGTATATTATTACTTGCCAGGTATATAGTTGCCTTGGTGCTAATACTTTACTTAAGCTATAAATTGCTTCAGTAGAGAAACGTCTTGGTATTCTTCTAATAATTTTTAAAATCAGTTTCTGTGCAATTTCAATGGCTGATATATTATTTTCGCTACAGGCACCCCACGCTATAATTCCATACAATAGAATAGTCTGGGTTAGAGCAAAATACACAGCTTCAAGGGTTTTCTGGTCAATTATATTTCGAAGTTCTAAAAATATATACGCAGTTTGTCTAATTCTATTTGCAATGTGTTTGCAATGTTGATCCCATTTTAAGTTCTCATCAATTTCAATACCTAGGTATTTTGTTGAGTGAACCTGATCTATTGTAGTGCATGTACAGTCACTTTCAGGAGTAGAACGACAATTATGAATTTTCAAGCTAATATTTTGCTTGGGTTGTCCTGTCTTGGTTAGTGAGAAACAAATGTAGTTCGTTTTTGAGGTGTAGACTCAACAAATTTCTGTCGTACCAATTTTGTGCTACTGCTAAGCCCTCTGATGCTCTGTAGCCCACTTCATCCCAAGATTTACCAAGAAAACTTAGTACTGTATCATCAGCAAAGCAAACACATTGGCATGTGTCTGATTGTAGTAAGGAACAGAAGTCGTTTAGGTAAATATTAAATAATATTGGTCCTAACACGCTGCCTTGTGGCACGCCAAAGTCGATACTTTTGATTTCGCTCACAGTATTATCAATCTTTACAACTTGATTCCTATCAGACAAGTAGCTTTCAAACCAGCGCAGCATCCTTCCTTCGATTCCATAAGCTTTAAGTTTATTTACGAGTATTTTATGCGAAATTGTATCAAATTAGTCTTGTGTGTTTACGTTCTATGGGTGTTGTCATGTCTCAACTCTCCGTGCACCCGCGCCAGCTAGCGTAGGCCCTTAGGCCACAAATGTAAATCGCTTGTGCGTCTACTCTTCCGAAACGGCTTAACGTGGGCTTAACCGATCTGCTTCAAATTTGGCAAAATGAAAAAATCGGACTGGCCACGGAGAGATAGTCACTGAAAACAAATTGGACGCTCCGCTTAACTTTTGCAACCAGTAGAATACATTACATACCAAATTTTAATTCGGTTACCCTCGATTGGTCGAGGGCATCCGATAGCCTATTATAGTATACTTAAATCGATCTGTAAGCTTCAGGCACTAAACAAAGAGGTGATCATCCAATGGATACCGTCTCATGTTGGGATCATGGGTAGGCCGAGGAGGCTGATCGAGCGGCAAAGCACGCGATAACCGACGGTATTCCGTATCATTGTTTGCCCCTACATAGCGAGGTACTGTGCAATGTGAATACAAAATGCAGACAAAGGGAATACATACTTTAA
Source organism: Notocelia uddmanniana (assembly GCA_905163555.1). Classification (NCBI taxonomy): domain Eukaryota; kingdom Metazoa; phylum Arthropoda; class Insecta; order Lepidoptera; family Tortricidae; genus Notocelia; species Notocelia uddmanniana. Next base: position 10,726,686 of record LR991059.1, on the reverse strand, counting down.
TGAACGGTCTCTTACGAAAGGAATATGGCATCGAACTATTCAATGCCAGCCTCCTCGGATCTCATGGTATGAAAAACAACGTAATAGAAAAGAGGTAGTAGCATTTTTCAGACTTCGTTGCGGACACATTCCGTCAAACAAGTTTAAGGCCTGAATCACACTGGCGCGGCCTGTGGTGGCGGTCAATTAGTTTTTTTTTTATGACATAGGTGGCAAACGAGCAGACGAATCGCCTGATGGTAAGCGATTAGCGCCGCCCATGGACACTCGCAACACCAGAGGGGTTGTAAGTGTTGTAAGGTGTTGTAGTAAATTTGACAGCTAATGACTAGTTTACTATTGACCGCTGCGGCCAGGCCGCGCCAGTCTGTGAGAGGCTTAAGTTACTGATGGGCATCTTGGACTCTCCTAACTGCCCTTAGTGCGATGTCGTGGAAGACGTCCAGCATGTTTTGATGGAATGTGTTCGCAATCGCAACGAGGCCCAGCGACATGAGATGATATTCTCGAAGCTAAGCGTAAATAATATAGGTGTTTGTAATAGCATTCTGGCTTCGCCATTTTATCGGACGAGGCCAGGACTATACAAGGTGGTTGCAAACTATAATCCAAAGTATTGTAGTAAAAGTAAATGGAGAATTAAGCAAAAGTACCTATACTATAAAGTTATAGTATACTGACCCCCGTATGTTTGCTGTGTATTTGGATGAATCATCTTTAGACACATTACTGTTTTAGACTTTTTTTAGATCGTGACTCAGTAAATCAGTCTACAGTCCTTCGATGATGTAACTCTATAAACAAATTATATCAATATTATCAACGAAGTCGTATGTGTAAAAAACTATTTGTTTTATTTTGGTGATTGATGTTAGTCTGAGAGTTTACTTCCTATTGAATCAAGGATTATGCGCTAAACTCATAATTAACAGCTTGCTTTTTGATGATTGAGTATTGATCAAAGGATTAATCATTAAATTTACAGATGTACATTTAAAAAGCTTTTTGTTGTTTCTCTGTTTGATCTCAGTTTCTTGAGTGGATCATTACACAAAACTTATATTTTTTGTGGCAATTATAAACTTATCTTCATGCGACATCTGACCAAGCGTTTATAGCAGGTCATATAAATTATATAAAACTACCACTATATTTATTACACAATCGCAGTGTGGTGTCGATGCATCCTATGTTTAATAGCCAGAGTTATTTAATAGGTAAATTAAAAGGACTTTCCTGCTGTTTCTGATCTCTAGGAACGAGTGCTCTTCCGGTGAGAATCGAGTTCTTGGACGGATGGCTATAGTCACTGCTATTTACGGGACCGAACAAAAAAAGTCGATCGATCCAGTGAATACGAAATGAAAGAGCTTAATGAACGAGACATGTGACTTAATCGTCTTTTTATAACGATTCACTTTCGGGCGTATTACGTATCTTATTAGGATGCACACCACGTGTGTCAATAGTCACAGCCGAACTGGTCCTTCAAGCCGGATACTCAACATTGCCGTCTTTATCAACTCCTAGTAAATGTAAGTGATGTAGAGAGCCAAGTTTGAATGCAGTCGAGTATAGATATCGGTAGATGAAATTATTCAAAGACATCAAACAAAATATCCATCATAAATCGACTCTAGGTCAAAGCAAGTAGGTACAGATTGTAATGGCAGGTGTTCGTCAGGTTTGCTGGTGGTTTTGGCGGGTGCTTGGAGGCTATGCGCTTGCGCATGCCTGGCAGTCGCACGCCGGGCGCAGTGCGCGCAACGCGCCTCTGCGTATTGACACGGACCTGAGTTCATGGTGATCTGTGAAGGACATGTGCGATCGTGGATATAATTTATATCGATTGTTTTATTGTATGACTTTAATGGTTACTTTATAATTTTGACGAGTGTATGTTTATTGAAATTATCTAATTTAGTTTTTTTATTGATGCACAGCGATTCTAGTTCATCCTTAAAATGTTTGTTCGAGATTCCTCGCTAGACAACTTTTTTTATGTCAAAGGGAAGACAATACTGTATCCACTATTTTATGTGGGATACATACCTATATCATTTATGTGCACACTAACTTAGTTTCTCACTCTTTCGTACTGTGTTGAATGTTGAATCAGAATTTCTGTCATCAATTCATCACTCCAAATCCCGATGTAGGTAGATATCATTATCGGGTTGGTAATGCGCTTGTGAAATCTTGGGGTTGCACGCGTCTATAGGCGACGGTAACCGCTTGCAACCGTGCGGGCCTTGCGATTATTTGCCGCAATCATGTTTAGGTATGTACCCCTAGGGGCGCTCAATGATTGAATATAATACCATGCATGCCCAGTCCAGACTGAAGCCAAGATCACAGCTTCGGAACCTGAAATCTAATGGTCATTAGACAAACTTGTAGTCATTAATCATTTCGCGTCGGAGTCGTGAGTCAAGCGCGGTAAAGCTTTTAACAGCCCTATAAACTGCAATTAAGACAGTATGGTAATATATTCATACTGGTATGAAAAAATAAAAATGCCTATACTTATACATCTATAGATCACATGGAACACAATAACCATTAGCTACACTACAGTAGGTATACCTTCCGTAAACTTTAAAACGGTCAATGAATATTTATACCTCACTTAATAGTCTTTAGACATTATTTATGATTTCATTTTGTAATGCCCTGATCAATATCAAATCGTATACCTATTGTTATATTGCCTAACCAAACTAAATTTTCAATTAAACTACTACCTACTGTAATACAAACATCAAAGCTTAAAAAAAGTAAAACGTGTTAGCTTGCGTAAGTAAGTCCTTGACGCCAGGCATAATCAAATATAAAGAAGATATAAACGACGAGGAAACAAACGGGAATCGATCTGTGTTCCTTTGGAAGACCTCTTACCCACCCGACCTAAGTTCTTTGACGCTCAGACATATTATATCTTAGCTTAGATAATTTGTTTATATCAACTGTAGGTATTTTGATGCAGTGTTCATAAACTAAAACAGCAAGTGAAGTGATGTGACAAGTTTGGTGTTTGTTTGTGTGGTCATATGGGGCAATGCGTGTCCCGGAGCCATCCGGGCCCATACTCCTTCTCCCGACACTATGACGCCGAGAGCCTCGCTAGCAGCATCAGTGGATACCGACAAGCTTTTAAGGTATGTCAATTCCAATTCTTGTTATTTGGTTAAAAAGTCCGCCTGTCAGCATTTGCCGGTATGCGGTATTTTGTAGGTAACTTTACCGAGAGCTTACGCATGCTGTACTGCACTACTTGCATTCGGCCTGCTTCCGCGCATCTCGCGCCATTCCCCTCAACCCCTAAACGTTGGCGTGCAGTAAAAAATCTGACAGTTAACTGATACCCGCACCTTCTTCTTTCTTCTTATTTATTAATGGTATCACTGAGTCACTTTCAACGTCTTACCACCTTTATGCGGATGACCTGCAGATTTATGCAGCGGCTAGTATAGATGATATCTCCACGTTAATTACGCAAATCAATATAAACCTAGAAGCCATACGCTGCTGGGCATGTAAGTTTGGTTTACAAATTAACGCGAATAAATCGCAGGCGATTGTTATTGGCAGTCCTTACTATATAACTAAGCTGACAGATGTGGTGGTGCCCGACATTCTCTTTGATGGAATTTCTATTCCTTTTTCCTCTACTGTCAGGAATTTGGGCATCACCATGGACCAGACGCTTTCTTGGTCACCCCATATAGCTGAAGTGAGCCAAAAAATCTTCAAGTCTCTTCACTCACTAAGGCGTCTGCAGAATTTCCTACCCCTACATACCAAGATGACTCTTGCTCAATATCTTTTACTCCCTTTTCTGGATTATGGTGACATCGCGTTTCTTGATCTCAAGGAGGAACTACTTGATAAGCTGGAGCGTCTGCAAAATGTATGTATTAGATACATATTTGGTCTCCGCAAATATGATCACATCTCCGTTTTCCGATCCCAGCTTCAGTGGTTACCGATCCGCCGACGCAGAGACATGCATATCCTGTCGTTACTTTTTAATGTACTGTTCAATCCTGCTTCTCCTCCTTACCTTACGGAGCGCACGGAGAAAAAAATCTAGTTTCCTTTAACAGGATATTGTAAATTCGACTTGATTTTATTGTATTATATGTGACAACTAGACTTTTTTTACACAATAATAGAAAATTCTACTTCCTTACACCATCATTTCTAGTTCCCATTACCCACTTACCTAGTATCTTAGAAAACAAATTTTGTGTAGTACACAAAACCTATCTGTAGCCATCATTATAGGACAGGGTAGAGTTTATCAGATATTTCAGTAGTGTTCAATATCACTACTGCGGACTTGAAACGCCCAATAATCTCTGTTTACTATGTGTAGTATTAAGAACACCATTTTTTTATTAGGGGTAAATATAATTTCAGTGGACTGGAATAATCAACAATTTCTATTTACTATATGTAGTATTGGAGAAAACCAGATTTTTGGTTGCGTTAAAAATAATTGTTGTGGCATGTAATAAAGAGCAAGTTCTGTTTACTATACATATTGTAGAATTTATCGAGTTTTATATTTGTATTAAATATCATTATTGCGTTCCGAAACGATCAATAACTTCCGTTTACTATTATATGCAGTATAGAGGATATCACACTTTTTGTAGTGTCCAATGTTATTATTGCGGACTAAACTAATTAGTAATTTCTATTTACTATATGCGGTATAGAGGACACAGAATTTTTGATTTTGTTAATAATATATTACTGTGGCATGCAATAAACAGTATGTTCTGTTTACTATACATATTGTAGAGTTTATCGGGTTTTATATTTGTGTTAAATATCATTATTGCCGACTGAAACTACAATATATTGTCGAGTTAAACAGAATTAGGTTAAACACCATAGGTTAGTCTCCGCCGCAACGAACGCATGTTAGAAACAGTGAAAATTAAAAACGGAGTCGCTTAAGTTGTAATACAAAGAGAAGCTCGAACGAGCAAATGAAGAAGTACACAGAGTTCGAGTACGGCTTGCGAGCATGGCTGCTTGACGGCGGACCTTCCCTAAAATTTACTGTCACTGTTCATACTTTGTATTACAATATGGAGCTCCGTTTTCAATTTTCGTTTCGTTTTAACATGCTTTTGTTGCGGCGAAGACTCACCTAAGGTGTTTAAAATTATTCTGTGTAACTCGACAGTATATTGGTATAGTCCGCAATAATGACGTTTGTGGCCAACTAATAAGTTGAGGTGGCCTGAAACAGACAGAAAAATATGAATCCTGAATTTATACAATAAATACAAACACTTTTTTTAATTCGTTTTTATTAAGTTGGCATCCTTAATGTTACATAACATACATTTTCGACGAAGTTCGTGTTGCATGTGATTCTGCAGAATATAAGAAGAAATATTTCTGCATGTAGATGCTTCTGGTTTTATATTATTCGTTATATCTTCGACTCGACACAACTTATGACGCTCTTATTGGTGCTACATCTTTCTTCCTGTAATAGAAAAAAAACTGTTAATTAAAAAAAACACATTGTTTGCAGCAGAGTAAAAAAATAACTCACTTGCTTTGACATTATTTTCCAAATAACTAATGTAAATAATTAATATATTAGTTACAAAAGACGAAAGCTAACAGCATAGTGAGTAGAAGAATCGGCAATGAAAATAAAATAAGTATATACGTATTATCGTACTACGTACCTGTAAACAATCGGCTATGTCATTCCATTGTGCCAAATTTTATCTAAAATGCGCCCTACCGCCAACAGGCGTGATCAATTATTTTATAAGTTGTGCGTCGAGAAGACCCAGTGTTTCCAAAGTTATTTAATTTTCTGAAAAAGATAAATGTTTATTATTACCTACCTACAATTAAAATCTTAGCGCCCGAAATAAGTCAAACGCCGTTAAACCATGTTTTGATAGTACTTACAATAAAGCAAATCACCATTCAATAAAATACGAGTAGATATTCCTTTTATCTAGAGCGTTTAGGGAATAAGATAGGTAGATAGGAACTTACCGGCGAAACTAACTACGTAGGTACTCCTCCAAATCCCATGACTTCAATATTTTTTTTATGTCTTCGTCCATCGTTCGCTTCGTCTGCCTTTGTACACTACACACACATACTTTTTATCGATAAGAGTGATCTACACAGGATTGCGACCTGATTCATTTAGTGGACACATTGGCGAAGAAGTTGGTTCGGTGAAAATGAAAGACTGCGCTGGGCGCTGCGGGCAGCGGCGGAGAGGAGCGGGGGCCACAGTCGCATAATACTTGTGAAAACAACAGTTTTTCGTTAAACGTTAATAATGTTTTGTTTACTGTACAATAATATTGTAATGCTAACATTTTTTATTGTTGCTAGTACTACTCTTTATTGTTATAATTAAAAAGAATATGTTAGACAACAGAGAACGTATCTAGTTATGAGTAAAAATATTCCTAGTAATCAAGAAATTTCCAGTACGTAATGGGTATTAAAAATCCGCTAAATGGTACGAGGAAATCTAGTACCTATAAATGAATTTCATAAGGTGAACCTTACACAAAGATATTGTAAACACAATTTAATCACTGGTGTGTTAAACTAGATGATGTTGAACAGAATAAATAAATATTGTAAACATCGCTATTATTGAAGTATTGAAAGCTAAATGCATATAGTGCTCTGTAACTATTAGATAGTTACCAAAACGATATCAGAGTTTTCGTGTACTAGAATAGTCTGGTGTGAACAAAAATATGACTTGTACTTATAAAAAAAACCCGTTAATCACAGCCGAAATCTTTCTTCCTACACCAGAATCATAACTATTATACACTCTGGTAATATTGTAAATAGTAATATTGGTAATATTGGACACAACAGTTTTTCGTTACACATAAATAATGTTTTGTTTAGTGTGCAATAATATTGTAATGCCAACATTTTTTATTGTTGCTAGTACTACTCTTTCTTGTTATCATTAAAAAGAGTATGTTAGACAAACACAACGTATCTAGTTATAAGTAAAAATATTCCTAGTAATCAAGAAATTTCGAGTAAGTAATGGGTATTAAAAATCCGCTAAAACGTACACGGAAATCTAGTACCTACAAATTAATTACATAAGGTGAACCTTACACAAAGATTTTGTAAATGCAATTTTATTACTGGTGTGTTAAACTAGATGATGGTGAACAGAAAAAACAAATATTGTTAACATCGCAATTATTGAAAAGTTTTGTAAGCTAATTGCTTATTTTACTCTTTAACTATTAGATGGTTACCTAAATGATATCAGAGTTCTTGTGTACTAGAATATTCTAACTAGAATATTCTAGTATTAACAAAAATATGACTTGTGGTTACAAAAAATAAATCTGTTAACCATAGCTGGAATCTTTTTTTCTCCACCAGAATCATAACTACTATACAATCTGGTAATATTGTAAAATATTTTTTTCTCCGTGCGTTTTAGTTATATGGCGGATGGTAGTGGTCATCGTTTACGATCGAGCGCTAATCTTACCCTAGCTATACCACCGAATAAGACGCGGACTTATTCCAGGTCTTTTACTGTGCGCGCTGTGAAGCTGTGGAATGCGTTGCCGTTGTCACTAAGGCAGTGCCCGTCTGTTGCGTCACTCAAGAGTCATTTAAAGAAGTTGTGGCTTTCCAATAACTAGTGAATTGGTTAAATACAGTTTTATAAATTTACTCATATTTACGACACTTGTATATATATATTTATATATATATATGATGTATATATTTACCGATTACATTTATGCATATATTATAAGTTTTATTTTTCATATATATATATTGCATCTGTTTTATTTGTATTGTACATGGTTTAAGTTTGTCTTATTCTACCTACCTTCCACTCAATTGCTCAAAGGTTAGCTGGAAGAGATCCCTTATAGGGATAAGCTCGCCTTTGTACTTTAACGCTTTGTGACCTCTTTATGTTTCAACCTGTAATTGTGTACAATAAAGTGCTTACATACATACATACATACATACATACATACTTCACACCGCCACATGCAGCAGAGGCCTACCTCGATTATAAGCCAACACTAACCCGAGGAAAGTGAAGAACGATGTAATAGCACGTGTCTTGTGCACCTACAATTTTTTTTAGATACACTACCACCAATACGCACCATTACCAATACACGCTACCACCAATAAACAAAACCACCAACGTATGAAATACACGCACCGGGTGCGCAAGCATGTGCACCCCCCTTACCCATTACATATTTATTCTGTCAAACTTAGTATCCATAAAAGTGTGATATGTAACCATTTCCTACACTTTGTCTTGACTACTTACTCTGGTTTGCCAGATGCAGTGCCCACCTAATGTATAGGGAAAAAACTTAAGAAAAGGACCTGTTGTATGTAGTTGTGACGTGTTCGAATAGACAATACTTACATATATAAAATGTGTAACACAAACAAAACAAATGTCTATTCAAACACGTCAGAACTATGTACATACAACATGTCCTTTTCTTAAGTTTTTTACCTATAATAAATAGGTTTAAATGGCATAGATAGACTATAACCCGGCTTTGACTGCATCAATTTTTAAAATAAAAACATCTATTTCTAGTCTAACTTTCGACTAAATGTCCAGACAACGCTGTATTCGTATTCCGGGACATTAACATTAATATATTCCAGTTCGATAACCTCGGTAGACAATCGGCGGAACGTAACGCCAGATATTACGTGAGAATTCTATCTCAATCATGAGATTAGGCCATGGTAGCCATTATGCTACCTAATGGTTTCGGAAAATTCTTGTTTTGGATATAAAAAATTTTTAGGTATAAAATCCAGTCAGTTTTTTTAATCACACTACCAAATCAAGGTGGATGGCTATAGCGATCGCGGGGCCGGTCTCCTAGTCAGTGGAGTCACAAGTCACAAGTATCACAACCGCGATGAAAAAGCCTCTTGCTGGTGGTTCCTTTGCTCCTGCCTTAAGTAAGTATTTATTTACTCCTCTACATGGATTTAATGATGACCACTGCAGTAGTTATTTTGACAACAGACACGTTATGGCCTGACGATGGTGTCTTTTACTTAACCATATTCTACCATAAAATATCTAATAAGATACCTAAACTAAGTGAGGCTTGGAGAAAAGGTGAAAAACAAGATTAGTACGTTTACTAGCGGATAAACATGGACATATAATTACAAATCCGCAAAGATGGCATGTAAGCGATCGTCGATAAAACTGAACAAGGCTTCCATTTTGCCGCGAACATGACGCTTCATCGAAGCATTTCAAATCCGATCATATCGCTATGCTCGGATGTAATTACAAAAACAGGCATTCATCTATTTCCAAAGCCGCGAGGCGTGACTTGGGATGAATGGAGCCTCTGGCACCAACCAACATTCAGACGCAGTTCGTACTAAACTGTACCCAAACTTGGTATAAATTGACACTTACAATCATAACAACTAGGGGTAATCTGTGGTTAGATTTATACTGGTCTTTGTATTGAAGGAGTAGATCAGCTTTGTGAACAAAGGCCCTGATGGCGAGCTGCGATATCCCTCGTGCCTGGGCTTCAATTAACTGCCGTATCACAACGCGGCCGGACAATGGGGGGCACTGACCTGCTCTAGGACTGTTCTTCTCCCTTCTATAGTAACACGAAGTTTGCGGTTAGTAAAATGAGGTATATTTCTCTCGGTACTTGTGAGCAATAGAAGCGTCACGGAAGCCTTGTGAATATCACAATGTGTTGTGATTTCATAATACTCTTTAGGTACCAAATCTGGTGGAGATAGATGTCAGAGGTCCGCATATTTTAGTGGTGTTCTTGCATCAGAATATGCACTTAAAAAGGACTATATGTAACGTTAATATTCTAACAGGAACTTAATGACAATTAGCAAAACATATAGCAAACCTGCCAATATTCGTAGATACCTGACACACACTCAACAATTGCGGCACGCTTTAGTAATATTTTTAGTATACATATAATGAAGTTGGAAAGAAATATCAGATATGACAGGATATTTTCAATCAAAAATCAATAGGACACTTCCTCATAAACCTGAATTGGAGATGATGCGTTCGCGTTCCCCCTACTAAAAGTCAAAGAAACGTGATGTAACTAAACTTTCGAAGAATCGTGGACTTTATCCTCAGTCAGGGTCGTGTGGTGTACCATTACGAATAATTATCCATGACAAGTGACGGCATTACATAGTAATTACGTTTTCACCATCGTATCGTGGACTCAGACTTTACGATCCGATGCCCCGTGTAATCGTAGGGGCTAATTCATGAAAAGGTATTAACTTTCCATTGCGAACAAATGCATTTTAGACCACAAACAACATCTCACTCAGTTTAGTACTTACAGGACAAAAGAATATATAAATAATAAAGCTGTAAATTATCAGAGATAGTCGAAAATTTGAGGTTAATTTAATTCAAAAGCGAATTTCTATTTTACGTTTCATAATTTAATTATATTACATATGTAAGGCATAAGCAGAATTAATGCAAATATAATGCGCAACAAACTGGATAGCGCATTAAATGCAAGTTTTAAGCGATTCTTCACGCGCATCACCTTTCGAATAAGACATTATCTTCCCTCGGTTCTTTCCTTGACTGCTTCGTGTCTGGGCATCATTAATAATTAAAGTTGACTACACTACATCTTTCGTATAACATACAATTCCACGCATAACCCTAGCATTTATGTCATATACATATAGCATTCGTCGTATCTCTGCGTGATCGCATCAGGAATGAGGTCATCCGCAGCAGAACCAAAGTTACCGATATAGCCCTCCGAATCGCTAAACTTAAGTGGCAGTGGGCGGGGCATATAACACGTAGAACCGATGGCCGTTGGGGCTTACTAGCAAGTAGGTATGTAAGTGCGACAAGGGACGAATGTATTTCCGACATATTAAATGCGATCATGAGTATCATGAAATTCATGAAAGTTATCTAAGCTAGGGCACAATTCGTCGACTGCTGAGCGGTGGGACTGACCTGGACATACAAGTTCAAATACTCATCAATCAAAATAATGCGGGTTCAAAGATTTTCCTATTTAATTTTTATATCAATTATTAGGTAATCAAGTCATTCTTGTTTTATATTTCAAGCAAGTAGTCAGTAGTATAGTAACTTCATTCACATCATCATAATTTTCGTACTTATATTATTATGTTTGTTTATAAAATTACACATTTACGATATTGGATGTAAGACTTTTGGTAGCGTATTTTGTTTTCTCAATGGCGACAGGTCTCTGGAACAGTTTCCGATCCGCGAATGCGCCTTAAACTTAAGGAGAAAATTTATAAGACGATCATAAGACCTGTCGTAATGTATGGATCAGAATGTTGGGTAACGAAAGTGACGGATGAAAGAAGAGTGCTCGCAGCTAAGATGAGAATGCTGGGATGGATGTGGGGAGTGACGAGAAAGATCGGATTAGAAATGAGTGAAAGTGAAAAGGGGAAGTTTGAAAGTGGCACCCGTGACGGAGAAAATAAGGAGCAGTTGGTTAGCATGGTATGGGCATGTAATGAGGAGGGATGAATGTCATATTGATAAAATAATGTTAGGTTTGAATGTTGAAGAGCGATTGGAAGGCCCAAATAGCGATGGATGGATTGTGAGAGAGAGGATATGAAGAAGAAAACATGTTGCGCCGACCCTGCATAAGCGGGATAAGGGCAGGGAGATGATGATTTTTAACCGATTTCAAAAGAGGAGTTATTTGTCTCGAACAGTTGCTTAATATATTAATTATATTATGAAGAGATTCATCCAATCAAGGGATCAGTTTTGGAGCAACCGGGCCTAAGTATGTAGTTTGTTTGTACTTACAGTCAGAACTTGAATTCGTTCATAAACATGGATAGGTACAGGGTACATGAATTATTTACGCCTGTATTTCCAAGCGAAAGGCAGACGTGAATTTTAATTTCAGTGTCACTTTTAGCAATAGTATGTTTAAAGATGGCAAAAATGACATATTGCAGTGATAGGTCTAGCCTATCGCCCACAACACACTCCAACCCGGTTTCCATAGTTGACTCTTACGACAACAATCCGAAGAAAGGGGGTAGGTTGGGTAGTGCTATTCTAACCCGGCACCGCACGAGTTGCTTCAACTTTTAAGTTCTGTTTGGTATTGCCGGTTGGTTCTGTTTAGTATGTGTCTATATAGATACTCGTAATATGCACACACTTTTCTTAGGTATTTCTTACAATACCTATAAGTAAATACTCAGCTACAGCTTTCTTCATTTTGAATGTGATATTTGATGATAAATGCAGTGATGCATATCGACCGCAAATAAATCATTCGCGGATCAACTAACATATCCCGTTTCATTCCGTGTGAAAGTAAAACACGTACTGATCTTATTTTAAACAAACCAACATTGCTTACATGGATACAAAGGTAAATTGATCCATTATGGGAGGGAAAGTTTCGCATCGGTAACATCGTTCATTGTGTAGCACTGAAAGGCTTGAAGGTAGTTTAAAGCTAAGTATGAGTTAAGGAAGTAACCATATCATACCTACCTACTCGTACCATAGCGAAGAGTGTAACATATTTAAATATCACTATACTAAGCAGGGTTGTCTCACAATATTTTTCCTAAGACATAGTGACTTTTTGTCCACCTGGCGTAAGTAACCCTTATAAATAAATCCCATCAAAAACATAAATGTGAAAAAGGGAGCCAAGTTCAATATTAAGAATATGCGATGCTTGATTGTCGTCTTCACCGACAAAAGAATTGAGATCTGAATGGGTGCCAAGTTCCGTAGATTCTCTGAAATGGTGCCAAGTCCGGCTTCCGACTTCATTGTTTATAGTAAAACTAATTTACTGCGGCTTAATGCATTTTGAGCCTTAACTTGGCAGTTTTCTTAAATATCCAACAGCTTTTATGGTATTATAACATACTCCATAGAAAACTGCCAAGTTAAGGCTCAAAATGCATTAAGCCGCAGTAAATTAGTTTTACTATAAACAATGAAGTGCCGGACTTGGCACCATTTCAGAGAATCTACGGAACTTGGCACCCATTCAGATCTCAATTCTTTTGTCGGTGAAGACGACAATCAAGCATCGCATATTCTTAATATTGAACTTGGCTCCCTTTTTCACATTTATGTTTTTGATGGGATTTATTTATAAGGGTTACTTACGTGCAGTCGGTGGTAAAAATGCCGTTTTTTGGAATTTAATATCTCAATAATTTGTAAACCTATATTTATGAAATTTGGGGTTCTAGTTGTTCTAAATACATGTACCAAATTACATTTTTTTTATGTTAGATAGATTTCGAGTTATTGGGGGGTCAAAAGTGGCTCCAAACGGTTCGTGTAAAATAACACACGGCTGCTGTCCGCCAGTTCCTGGGGTGAACTTGGCTGGACACGCTGCCGCGTGTCTAGATTATATTCTGCAATGCCTACTCCTTACCTACATATTACATGTTATCGATTTTGTTTTTCGAAATCATGCGAATGCCCAATCAGATCGCACGGCATCGAAGTCCTAAAATGGAGGTAGTCTTTTATGTAATCTCTGAATAAGTAAAACTGGAAGTTTTCCGTATAAGAGGACCCCAAAACCTGGTTTCTTAAATTTTTATGTAATGCTTCTTATAGTTACGATACGATACGAAATTATTGAAGCAACGGTTTATCCCTTGATTTGATATACCTAGTCTTTGTATCCAACTATAGAATTAAAATCGCACCTACTTAGATGTACCTATACCTTGAGTCCCTTGGTATGCCAAGGGACTGTAGCGGTATGTACTAGATATACTTAGAACCGATTGAACTGGCACAAATACTCAATCGCTCTGTACACCGTTTTTCTACAGTTGCAATAAACCATCTAGGCAATTGCACCATGCTTTACACCGTTAGCTTGAAGACAAACAATAATGGTATCGAGAGTACGTGTTATTTACTGGTTTGTGTCACTTGTGCTCACGATGATTACCGGTCTCTTTCGCTCTTCTTAGATGTTGGAAGGGATAGTAAGTACTATTTGTGATTTTATGGTTTTAGCTCGATTTTCTCCGAACGATGTCCAGCCTCACGATTGCCCCAGCTCGTGCGGTCGTGATGTCATTTACTACCATTTGTCCTCACTGTGACTGGGCTGGGCCCTTGAGTTTGACAGTGATGTTTCTAAATCTTTACTAAAGGAATCATCACAATACATATTATAGAGGCTGAGTAAGTAGGTATATGGTTGAGGACCAAATTTTTGGACCATCATTAAGGCATTTAATTTGCCTACAATTTAATTGTTTCCGTTGTGACACAATTTGTCATACAATTTATATGGGTAACTTCAAATCAATTAAATTGTAGGCGAATTAAATACTTTAACGATGGTCCAAAAATTTCGTCCTCACCCATATATCTTGCAGGTCGCTTTCACAGAATTTTCTCAATTGACGTTAATGGCGATATCAGTAAAGTATCTAATAGCTAGTAATGAGGGATATTATAATTGTAGGAAATTAAAACAGGTATCTACTTAGAGGTAATGACTGTGAAAGCAATAATTCGAAATTGAAATACATAGGTGGATAATAATTTTACAACATTTATTATCATGTTTTAAGGAGTTTAGTTAGTATGGCCAATGATACCACCAAATCTAGAGGGCAGCATGCGACTACGGTATGGCCATACCTCCGAATACTGTCATGCCCAACGTGTAGATTAAAATTCAGTAAATTGTGTATTATAATGACTTGAATACCTAATAATATTTTCCCTGTAAATCATCATCATCAATCCACTTTCGTCTACTGCTGGACTCCCGAGGTACGCCACTGAACTCGGTCCTGAGTTTTTAAGTATGATATCAATAGATTAATGTCATTCTTGAATTTGAGACCTAATTTCTTGGTTTCATCCTTTTCATTTCGCATTGCCGTAGTCGAGTGTCTGTTTTCTTGAGTTGTTATTGCAACCATATTTAAATTTGTAAATTAATTAATTAATATGGATTGTTGAATTTAACATCAACAGGAAACATGTTGATGCCTTTCACTTCTAAATGCCTCCGTGATGCAGATGCCTGACTTCGTGTCTCAAGCATTGTTTAAAACTCAATTGCATGGCAACGTATTATAGTTTCCGCCTTCCCATTTGACATTAATTTCATGTTGATTGTTCTATAGAGGAGCTAAAATATGTGTTAAAGGAGAGAAAGTAAGGTGATTTGATGTGTACAATATTTTTAATTTAGTATAGATCTATCTTTGTTCGTGTTACTGTTTCAGTCGTTAACCTTTATTCCCTTTTATTTGCCGGTTGGGAAGCAAGTTGGCATAAATAATGAATTTTACTTGTTGGTGAGTAAGTTTTTGCATAGCAACTAAGTATTGATGTTTTTTTATTAGATAGAAATACCTGTACCTGTAGATAGTGTACAATCACGAACAAATATTCCCCAAAGTAACTAGAACAATAATATTAGTTTATGTATTAATAGTACATTACTGCAGAGGCCGTGAAGTTTTATCCGGCCTCGTCTACGACTCGGCCGTTTATTCCAAACTCGTCCAGCAATCCCTGTTCCGGCCGAGGATTGTATAGTACTTTTCTCAAACATAGAAGAAAAAAACAAAAAAAAACTACAATGTAAATAAACTAAAAAATACAAAACGTCCAAAAATAGCAAAGCATCACGACAAATAACGGAAATTAAATAAAAACACGAAAAATGCTACAAAATACAAGCACCATTTAAAAAAACACGAAAGAACTAAAAAATACCAAAAAACACGTAAAAACTAAAAAAATATCAAAAAAAACATGGAAAAACAAAAAAAAAGTTGAAAAGTACAAAAAAATACGAAAAAACTTTTAAAAAGTCCAAAAATATCAAAAAACACAAAAAACGCTACAAAATAACACTAAACAAATTAAAAAACACATAAATACCTGAAAAAGTCGAAAAATAAAACAACAAAATACAAAAATACAAGAACGATAAAAAAACCGGAAAAACCTAAAAAAATACCAATTTACATAACGAATTAAAAATATATATATACAAAATCGTGGCGGTTGGCTCTATGTAATATTTCCTTTATCAGTTGATTTTAGTAAGCAAATTTAAAAAGTTAGAGCAGCGGACAATAATGTTAGTTTCATACATTCTCCATACATAACTTCTTGGCCGCCGGCCAAGAAGTAATGTAGGGAGCCATAAACAGGTAACTTCAAGTCCTCTTTTCGTGAAATTAATGCATACATTTAGGCGCATGTTTGAGAAAATATAATAAATAATATCAAGGTGATTTATTATAGAGCAGCTCACTGGCGAAAAGAAATTAACTGGTTAAGTTTTTGGCGCCTAATTTGCTTTTAGCGCAAGATTGAGTTATCCTTTTATGGCAAAGTCAAACAACGAATATGTCTGTGAAATGTAATTTCGGAATAAGTATACGTACTGATATGGTGTTTTATTCCTTAACGAGACGGTGCGGTGCACATTCCGCCACTCGTATATACATACAACTCAAGTTTGTTGGATACAAAAAGACAAATATAAAGAAATAGTTGCCAACTCTTTAAACAATATGATTAATGATTACGAAACATACCTCTACATGTTTAGTACATAAAATACTTACCACAATTATTGTCATGACAACTGTTAGCGACATAACGAAACAGAATCAAGTATTTCATTAAAATAAGTGCTCTGTAGTTACACTAATGACAGTACATTCTGTTTTCATGTGTAGGAATAAAGAGACGTAATGTGAACGAAACTCGAATGTAGTTAAGCCTTTTAACGTTAAATAAAACGACCTGTTCGTAAAGCATCTGCAAGATCATCTTCCTTGATTAAGTGAAAGCTTTGCTATGCTAATGTGGTCCTGGAGTACCAATTCCTGCATATATTACTGATACAAATATGCCTTGAACTCTGTTTGTTTGAATATGAAGACGACTTTCCTGCAGCAAACTGTTTTCTGCGGTCATAACATAGATACTCGTAAGTGTGTCTGGTCGGTACTTTACTTACCGTTTTCAGGGTATGTACTATTAGGTACTTATTCTGTGTGAGGGTTCCGAACCAAAAAGGCACAAAAGGTAGCCTTATGGTGCGACTCTGCCTGTCTGTTACATGTTAAATATCTCAGCAAGTACTTGTGCTATCAATTTGAAATAGTTGTAACCAAGTCTAATCCACGAGTATGGAAAAAATATACATTTATTTTTTTATTCTATGAAAAATGACGGATATAAGGGGGCGCATCGCAAAACATCAAAGTCTAGTTATTAGGTCAAGAGGGGTATTATTTGAAAGGACTTGAGTTGCACATTCTATAAACAGATTTTATTTTTGCCTACGGTAGTTAAATATTAATTTATGGAAGGAAAATCATGAACAAAGTTCCGTTCACCTTTATCTCTGAAGTTTACCATGCAAACATTTTTAAATAATAACATTTGTTTAAAATTAACGTAACTTTTACAGGAAAAATATTATTGGCTCTGATGTAACTAATAATGTTGTTACTTAGTTTTATTGCTGTTTGTTCTCCTATGAATAAATAAATAAATAAGTAAACCTATCTAGGTTAGACTTTTTTTAATTACCAAAAAACCTCTGTGGACGTAATTTTGTATGGAACCCTCAGTGCGCGAGTCAGATTCGCACTCGCTCGGTTTTTTTACATCACTATTACTTACATTAAAGATAGAATTGAAAATACAAGCTGAAGCATAGGTATTAGCCGATTTGGTGCTAAGTACAGTCGAGGTCAAAGATATCTTTACAATTGAGTGTTACAAAAATATATTTACATTTAAATAAGTTTACACAGTACATGACAGAAACATACTTACAACACATATGACAGTTTCATATTTTCATTTAATGCACCAAAGTTCTGTTTACCATCTATCTTCCATAGAAACATTTACACACATTCTGACATAATAGGTTTACATTGCATGTTACAAAATACGATTTCCTGTCAATGTGCCCTAAATGACATTTGACAGGAAATCTTATTTTGTAACATGCAATGTATGCATAGATGGTAAACAGAACTATGGTCCATTAAGTGAAAAGATGAAACTGTCATGTGTGTTGTAAGCATGTTTTTGTAATGTAGTGTTTAAACTTATTTAAATGTAAAGATATTTTGTAACACTTAATTGTAAAGATATCTTTGACCTCGACCGTACAACTAGGTATAGGTAAAAAACTTAAGAAGATAACCTGTTGTATGTAGTAGTATCGTGTTCGAATAGACATTACATATTTAAAATATGCAACACAAACAAAACAAACGCCTATTCGAACACGTCACAACTACATACAACAGGTTATTTTCTTAAGTTTCCACCTATACCTACTGCTTATGCTGACGTGTTTATATTCTTAGAACTTTATTACCCCAAGGGAATCTAACTTAATTTATAGCGTTAGTGTCATCAAAAAAAGTACCTCTCCTTATCCCAAGTTACAAACGAACCTCAATTATCACCATCGTTTTTAGGAATTTATGGTCACTCTTCTCTTGGTACGCTGATGTCGCGCGACTCTATGTTGAAAACCTCTGACACAGGCTATAGTCATATTCGTCATAACATTCATCGGCTATATAGCATCCATCCTAAGATATGGGGTTATTATGTGGGGAAACTCTGTAAACGCTGATCAAACATTCGTGGCGCAAAAGAAATGTGTGCGTGCTATGTGTGGGGTAGGATACAGAGAATCGTGTAAGCCTTTATTTCCTGAGTTAAACTTATTAACATTACCGTGTATTTATATATTCGAAGTGTCCTTGTTTGTGAAGCAGAACCCAGAACTTTTTCCTCCCCCGAACAACTTAACAAATCGATCGTTACGGCGATATCAAATGACTTTACCTCCGCATAATCTTCTTTCCAGGAAAAAGAGTGCCTACATTATGTGTATAAGAATATTTAATAAGATTCCAGCGACTCTAAAATCATTACCCTATACCAAATTTAAATCTGAACTTCACAAGCTACTATGTATGCGTTGTTTTTATAGTGTAAATGAGTTCTTTATTAAAGGTTTTAAACCTAAGATTACATGTATAGTACATTGTATCTAGCAGAAAGCGAACTTACGCCAAATATTAGTGAATTGTTAGATTAAATCCACACTCACCCAAAAAATTCACATACCTGATGATTGAATGTAACATGTAAGTGCATGCATTGTGTATTTTATATTCTTGTGAATAAATAATTCATTCATTCATTCATTCATTCATAAACTCTAAATTCATACCGTTTGTTCCTCATAGCCGTTCTGAAACCCGTACAAAGTTACAAACTTATGGCTAGTAAAATGAAAATGTATTCTACTAAGAACAGTGATGATGTGGACATGAGATTGAAAAAAACATATACTTATAATAAAACTACTATTAAATTAAAATAACTAAAACTAAACCTTAAACTTAAAAAATATAAATAAAATAATTAATAAAATATGAGACCTGGGCCTCTTGGCAGTGTGCCCATCACGCAGGCAGCATTCCCGCGCTGAACTGCTATCGCGATTCTTTGCGCGAGAAAGCCACCGGCGCGAGGGTCGCCTGTCGTCTCCCTCAACCTTCTGCTGATTTCCCTGTGGAGCTCCAGCGCACCCTTACCCCAAGGACCCAGTGTCTCGACACAGAAAGCAAAGAAATGATATTGAGCGCCGAGACAGCTGTATTTCGAGACCTTCAGGCGTTCCCGGGCGTCTGCCGCCGCCCCCGCACGTTTGGTAGTTGCTGGCAGGTAGGACGCCGCCAGGGTGTCTGTACAGGTGGCGTCCCACACCAACGCACGGCCCGTCTTCCAGGGTATCAACGACATACCGTCAGGGCGCTTGCCATCGCTCCGCACAATCTGAGGCTCCAGAGCAGCGGGAACGTTGGCACTGACGAGCGCCCTTCTGATAATGTCGTTGAGAGCGGCGTGGCGGGATAGACGGCCGGCGCCCGAGGAGCAGGAGAGGCCATGGTGGCCGAGTCGGTCCACTGGAGCCCCACAAGAAACACAGATGTGACCTGTGCAGATCCCAGCTCCCAGCCGGAGACCGACAGCTATTCGTAAAGTGTCTGGGTCGATGAAAGTTCCAGTATTGGGTGAGGGATATGCATGAAGCCAGTATCCAGATTCTGGCTTGGACACAGCTAGCAGTCTGGCACGGTCCCGGCCTGTTGAGCGCTCTATTAAATTTTGTAAGGTGGCGACGGAGGCTATGGTATCCCAGGCCCTTTGCCTATGTGGTTTGGACGGGAGATTTGGACTTGGTCCAGCTAGCCAGGCATTCGTGGCCTCGTTCAAGCATGCAATCTCGCAGTCAATGCCCGGTGGAGCTTTTAGTATTCTACCTGCGAGATCTAGCGTGCTGTGGATTGAAGACAGGAATGCCGGCAAGGCTACACTTGAAATTTTGCGGGTTCCTAAGCCGCCGTTCCTTATTGGTAAAGCGGCTTGGGTCCATGCCTGTTCGCTGAAGTGAATGTTTAGGATGTTTTCAATTTGGGATTTCATTAGGTTGTCAATAGGTGTGATCAAATGAGGGAATTTCCAAATCGGGCAACAGCGAAGTAGGTAGGTAAATTTAGGAACAAACAGACAGAATTTTAAAATAAATAAAGCTGAGTGGCTACTAATTTTGACAAGGCGGTCCGAATACTTACTGAATTTTGTTGTAGAATTATTTAAGAGAAGAGGAATGGCCTCCTCGAAGATGGGGGAGCCGAGGAGGTGCAGACTGTCCTTCGATACTATTTTTATGTTAAAGGCAATGTTGTTAAAATTTTGAGCGATTTCGGAAGCGGTCAGTGGATTCAGTTTGTCTGAAATATATAATTCAGATTTGTCACAATTTAATTCTAAACCAATGCGATTGAAGTGCTGTTTAACATGCATCAAGTCTGCTAAGACTGTCTGCGCGTCTCCGGCTAAGGTCCCATCGTCGAGGTACCAAATATTCAATTTCGAATTTAGGTGGTTGATTATCAGATTTATAGCCAAACTGAATATCGCTGGACCAAGGGGATCACCCTGCTGACAACCTGCGGCCGAAAGAATCTCATTGGTTTTATGAACTAGTTTTGAGGGACAGTGGTAGCACTGGAGAAGGAAGTTATAAATTTCTGGGACATGTATTTTAACTTCATTTAGCAGGGTGTCCCTATTGACCGAATTAAAAGCGTTTTTTACGTCTAATTTTAGAAGAACCTCGCAAGAATCACTTTTTATGAATGTACGTACAGCGTGGACTGCTGCCTCGCAACCTCCACGGGTTCCAAAGCCGACTTGTGCGGGTTCCAAGAGGGCCTGTAATTTTGTCCTAGTGAGCTGGACGCAGATCTTAGCTGCTAAACGTTGGAACGTAGAGCCTACTGCGATGGGGCGTACGCCACCATCCTTCTTTGCCAAGGCAATAAGATTTGCTCCGTATATAACCGGTGTCACATCCGGGCAAACATCTCCCAGAAGCATGAGATTAACCAGTTTTGTGAGACTTGTGGCCAACTCTTCACCAGCAACACCTGAGCTGTAGCTGGTGAGGTCAATCAGATGCTGCGGGGCTATGCCGTCTAGACCGGACGCCGAACCTTTTGGAAACGAGGCGAGGGCTGTTAGTATGTCTCTTACCGTGGCGTGGAGGCAGGCTGAGGGGTCAGAGGGAGGGTCGAAGAAAATCGGAGTGGAAGGGCCTGGGGGGTGCTTGGACTGTAATGCGGCTTTGGTCTCCGGAGTGTCCGGTGCTAAGGTGTCGTTTGAGAATAACAGGCGTGTTGCTCCTTTAAGATCACCGTCGTGTATTTTTTCCTCGACCTTCCCAAACAAGTCATACTTTTTTCTGTGGGTTCCAGATGAAGAGGCGCAAATTGGTGAAGACGGATTTAAAATGTTGTTTTTTAATTTTTGCGTTAGGGAAATATTATTGTTGGATACTTCTGAAACATGGAGGATTTTAAAGGAAAAGGTAAGGAGGTCGTGCCAAGAATTAGTATTGTTGTTTCTAACGCAATTATTTATTGCGTCCGCTAATGCCTCTGAAACCGTCGACCGGGCACCCCGTGGTATTCGTTTTATAATGGGAGTTGACTGTTTGAGTTGGCCGAGGAGAGTCTGGAGAGGAGTGTCGGGGGTGGGAGGTAATGGAGTATTGGAGCTGGGAGCCGGGATGTGAGGTGTTGATGGAACAGAGGTTATACGGACCTGATGGATACGTCCCTGGTGGATACGTAGACCTCTTGCTGATGAGAAAATCTTTTGGCAAACACAGCATTCCATCCGAGGCAACAGGCACTCACTGATACTTATAATTATCTTTTTAATTACTATTACAATATGTTTTCAGTAAAAATATCCTATTAAAACACCTAATCACATATTATAGCTATCAAAACTAAACGTAAATATAAATAAAAATCAATGGTGACAGTTTCATTTCAAATTGATTGAAAAACCGTTTGTGCGCATGTGTTCGTTCTTAGGTTGCCTTGACGATGTCAGCTTGAACCAATAGGGCGTGGGCGTGTGTTGCCTCACGTCGGCGCGTTGCAGGAGGAAAAGCTTGTGGCGCAGGATAAACGATGGCGTCTATGACACTTCTGACAATGAGCGTTGCCGGACAAATTATCACAAAAAGCAAAGGGAGGGGAGTTCACTCAACGCTGCCCACACTCACAGTGCCTCACAGCGGCTCCTTGTTTCGCATGAACTTGTTTAAGAAATGGAAAGTTTCATATGTATAATTTTAATGCTTTTTGAAAGCACGGGCGTCAAACGTCTTATAGGGAACGTCAGCCTTTTAAGAACAGTGATATCATCCAGACGTAGGTAGTAAAAGGATGGCAGAGCATTGAGACGTTAAGCTTTCAAATAAGTACCTTAATAAATAGTACTGATAACTAAAAGAATTGCACCCGCTTTCATCGATATATAAATAGTTCCCAAGTGTAATAACTAGCTGCTAAACTACCCATTCAAATTCAATGCAAGGGCCGCGTGAGAACTTATTGAGCAACGTTTTATTTCCATAGAACTCCCCGTTGCAATATGATAATATCGTATGAGGTTTTCGGAGAACCGCTAATCATTTTGCGGTTCGTATCTACATATAAACCTAATATCTTTAGGGTTATTTGAATAATAAGTAGCTAGTGCGGATGCAAATCTAGGATTCACAGAGAGAAAGCAACTGTACCTAAATGTGTACAAAATAGCTTGCTTTTTGCTTTTGTTATATATTTTTGGTGAAGGTCGCGGGTGTTCGCTGGATGCGGGTGGCGCAAGACCGGTCATTGTGGAAGTCTTTGGGGGAGGCCTATGTCCAGCAGTGGACGTCTTTCGGCTGACGATAATGATGATGATATATTTTTGATAGATAACCAATGATATCATTCGCTTGCAGTACGTTAGTTTTTTTGCAGTTAGAATGTGGACAAGTTAGGAAGTGGACGAAGTCGACCGGTCTTTGTCAACCGTCATCTCGTTACTCATTTCTGTTCATTTAATAGTCTCTCACATAAACCAATCAGCTTCTTGGCCTATCAAAATCGTCAAATGAGATAATTCCTGAAGAAAAAATCTGCTTGTTCTTATTTAGTGGTGGCTGTCTAAAAATGGCTGTGTCATGCTAATCTTTTTCGTTCTGAAACGATTTAGGATCTACATATAGGTATACTCCTTTTTGACTCAGGATTCATATTTAGACGTAGGTCCACATACTAGCTCATCATTAGTTTGGCTCAGAATGCTCGTTCCGGGGTTAATGCCGTAGAACTTTCGAGAGCCCTTTCACCACTCCTTCAAGATTAGTCTGCCGGTAAATCTGCCTCTAATGACGATAGCCATGATCCCAACGCGTTCGATTAAACTCGCTAAAGCGAGAATCGTGCTCGCGGACCCGGCATTTGTATGCGTTTTCGCTTTTCCGTCGACCTTTAAATTTAACTAGGAATTGAATAATTAGCTGGGAAGATTAATTAGCTTAAAAGTTGCAGTGTTTTACAGCAGTGCAGTGTACGGTCAAAAGATGGATCCATTAGGCATACTTACATCTAAATTACCGTTCTTTAGGTAAATTTTGGAAGAGTTAAGATTCTACGATCCTACCTGTTTTCAAGGTGGAATAGTTAAATGTCAAGCAGTGTACTCAAATGGTAGCAATCCACGAAGATACAAATAGAAGTAGTGAGGTGCTTCTTCTTAGACTGAACGATCTACACGTTACTCATTATTTATCTCTGTGCAAACGAGCTTTTTGTTGATACCAGTTTACTCTATACGTGGGCCCCTAAATGTTAAAATAGTTAAAACCAAAAATAATCACTTAACAGACTTAAAAGTCGTTAACAATCCAGACCTGTCAAGGGCAAATTAAGAAAATGTTAAATTTCAGGATGAGCATCACCCAGATAAGCCCCGATATTCAATTCACTGTAGATTGGTTAATTTACAGGTAAGCCAAGAAGTTAAACCTATCGATTTTTTAGTCTATTAATTTGTTCATTAATTTTCAATAGTGGTAGATCACTTTCTTGGCCGACTGGCTCAACGATGGAACGCTTCCTACTATAATCTCTCTAATATAACCGTGTATTCTTTTCATTGCGCAACGCACACTTGCCAATTAGCCTACGGTACTTAATTGTCCACACATGCGTTTAATTATAGAAAAAACAATGCGTTAATTGCTAAGCTTTTTACTAGGTTCACATCGCAATTACTTATATATTTTAATTATATGTAGGTAAGTCTTTCACAAACCAGCTCTATTTTCACAAACCAGCTATATTATACAATACGATACAAATACTAGTGAAAAGTTGAAACTTTTGTGCTCTCCTCCTAGCCATCTACCTGTCTCTAGTCTTGTAGAATCAAAACGGCCATGAAACATGCATCTAAAGTTGTAATGATGTTCCTTTAAATTAATATTCCTTTTGTAATTTGTAGGTATCCACTTTTTTCAATTCCCATGCAAGTATATTTTACCAAATTTATGTTTTTGTAAAAATAAAATATCTCAATAGACCATCAAAATATCCTAGGTAGGTATCTCAATGGTCCTTTCCGTTTGTATCCCATAACTGTGGGACGCCACGTTTACAACCTGTGTAAATTTTGCGGCGCGACATTACTCGTATTCTGCATTCCGGATTTGGGATGTGTCATGCCAACCTCTATTCGACATGTGTGTATCGGTCATGGCGCGATTGTATTGCTTATTACGTGATCTCTCGTACGTAATTAAATGCAAGAGTCAAGCGCTTCAAGCTAGCTTAGCTGTATTGACGTTATATTTACAGTAGACCGTTTCGATATCGACAAATGATAATTCGTGACTTAAGTACCACTTAGCAATATATTGAATATTTTACGACGCGCATCTTTGGCAAAATTCTGGTCGTTAAATTCTCTAAACGAAGTTACGATAGATGTCATTGCCTGTCACTATACTGTCATATACCGTCGGGAAATTGGTATGATTACTTTATACCTCCGATCCTGGGATAACTCTACACTACTATATTATATTACATAGCACTCTCTATGTAAATAAGGGATGAAGTGAGTAGCGCTTCGATTTTGAATGTGGGACGTCGATTATTTATTCAAATACCTGTAACTCTATACATAAATTATATTCGGAACATAGAAGCAGGAGCGACGGATGAACAGAAATCTGGAAAACTATACTTGACCGAAAAGCAATCAAGAAATTTCGAAATGTTTGTTACGCACACGTAAAAGATCGACCGATGATAGGCCTGAGTAAATATTGAATCATTTGACGTGACCGCAATATCGCACAGCTACTCGTAACGACGTCATAACAAATGAATACCGACGTCAACGCCGGAAAATCTGTACAGTAATTTCACTTTAACTTTGTTCAATAGATTATTGAATCGCGTTTGTGGTTGCGTATTAAAAGTGCTAGCGGTAATGACATATAAGTTCACAACGGTAATGACGAAGCTGTAAGTGGTAGATAGATTGATAGTTATTCAGATTATAGTATTTGGACGGCAATTGAGTGATAATAATCGAGTGGAGTGATTCTGAGAGCGCATTAAAAAGGAACTAATTTAAAAACTATGCGGTAGTAGAAAGTTACTTAGAATTTGATTCGTAATGTCTATATTATAATTAAATCACGAGGCGTTAAGTAACACAGCACAATGCAGCGGCATAATGGCATTTCGAATCCCTCGGGAGTTTTATACGCACGTAGGGCAGGAATGCGGTCGAGCAGGAAGCGGGGGAATGACCGCCATCTGCAGTCGCTGCCACCAACATTTAATCCCACAGTAGAATAACATCACACGTGTCTACGGATGTTATAGCCGCTTAGGACCTTTATCCGATGAAAGTTCAATGTTTAGAATGCCAGCGAATGTGGTTTTCATTATCACCGCCAAGTAATGCCTGTGAAAAAGTACATCAGCAAGATGATGACTTGGGATGGTAAAGATATTCGGTAACGATGCATTTCGGAAAAGGAGTTAAATATTGAACACAAAATTTACGGCCTGTAACTGTAACCGTGCACTAGTTTCACAACATAAATAAACCCTTACTGTTATGAAATCGTTTTTATTACATTAACAACGAATCTAGATTGCTTTATATTGCTCGTGTAACATCGAAGGTGATGCGTAATTTGGTCAAATATGTGAGGTCTTTGAGTGCTCTGTCCATAGTTACTATTGAAATTACAGGCTTTTTATGGCAATCTGTTTATTTAGCACATTACACGGCTGAGAGGATTCAGGTTGTGTCTATGTTGGGGTATTGTTTGTGGACAATGTACTGGTCGGAAATTGCGGCGATTAGAGTCGCAGTCGGGCTGCATGTCATTGCACTGTTGCAACTTCATCTTTCGCAAACCTACGAGTGATATGTCATTTGTTTGTATTTTTCTTTTTTGTGTTCATAAAACTTGCAACTACGTTTAACAAAAAGCAATTATGAAAAAGTACTTATAAAAATTCTAAATGAACCTAGTTTTTCTGCCTTCATTTCGAAAATCAAAACAAAGGATGGAGATGAAATAGCTGAATTGAAAATGTTGATAGGAGGACTTTTGTTCTCCTTTAACCTTTCAAATGCCTTAGTCTGATATATAAGACATAAAATATCCAGCTCATTACATATTTTCTCATTTTCTCATAGAAAAGTGCAGTGTGTTTGTATGAACCAGCAATTAGTAGTTATTTAAGTCATTGCAAAAAGAAAACTACCATTTTAAAAGGGGGGTCTCTGGTACCGATTAAAGATTCAATAAGTCAGCTAAATAAAAAATGCAAAATACACGTAAAACTGTCAAGGGACTCTGGCTTGGCAGTGTATTTCTGAAAGTCATTTTTGTATACAGATGTATGGAAAAAGGTATGGGTGCCTAAATACTTATGAGCGGTAGTGTACCTATTCATTTCTCTCACGGATTCTAATTTGATTAATTTATACATAGGAATATGTGTCACTTCGTTTCGGCGGCGACCCGGGCATGTTCGATGAAAATTTATCGGCGGTTAAAGGGTTAATCTAGGGAATTTCGAATGCATGTAGCCCGAAACTTAGTTATATTACACAATGTTGATGGTTCACTCGGGGCCCTAGAACATTTTTGATAGAATACATTCGCGTATCGTTTATGTTTCACTTCATTGTTTTTTTCAAACATGATTTTACAGGATAAATAATTTTGTCAAGTTGTGGTTTTGTGTTCCTGGGAGCTCCCGAGGATGCGCTGTGTTGAAAGCGAGGGACTGCATAGTACTGTGTAGTTGAGCTCCCTGTGGACTACAGCATGGGACTCTTAAAAAAAAACCAGCCAAGTGCGTGTCGGACTCGCGCACGAAGGGTTCTGTACTATTATCTATACAACTTTAGACACTTTATTATAACCTTTTTTAATTTAATTTAAATAATAATACTTTTTTAATCAGTAATAACAAGGTTGAACAATATGAAGTAGAACTTTGGTCAATTGCGAGTCGGATTTTAGTTTCCCATACATTCCTGATGAACATAACGAGCAACTTTTTAGAAGTTTTTTTTGTATGGGATCTCCCATAAATATTCATTTTATTTGTTTTTAGTATTTGTGTTGTTATAGCGGCAACAGAAGTAGATCATCTGTGAAAATTTCAACTGTCTAACTATCACAGTTCATGAGATACAGCCTGGTGACAGACGGACAGACAGACAGACGGACGGACAGCGGAGTCTTAGTAATAGGGTTCCGTTTTTACCCTTTGGGTACGGAACCCTAAAAAGGCGTGAAAAGGTTTCTTACCGGGTCGGCAACGACCGAGTGACGCCTCTGGTGTTGCAAGAGTCCATAGGCGACGGTGACCACTTTACATCAGGTAGCTCTCAGCTTGTTTGCCACCGACGTGGTATATAATAGTAGATTATACACTAAGGGGATAAAGCACTGTTTTATGTCACGGGAGCGAATTGAATCCCGAACGTAACGAAGGACTTATAATTTAACTCCTGAGCGTAGCGAGGGAGTTATAAGTTAATTCCTGAGCGAAGCGAGGGAATTAAGACTGAGTCCTGAGTGCAGTGAGGGGTTCAACCGCCCAAGACTAAAACAGTCTTATCCCCGAGGTGTATACTCTACTTTTCACACCTTATGCGAGACAAAAAAACAGGCTCAGTAGATAAATAATGTTTATTTAGCAAATTAAAAGTACATAGTAACATTAGACACGTTAGTCCAATTATGGAAAGATAAGGTAATGTTTTTATTTGGTACTCGATTTGTTCGTCACGCGTGAACAAATGAAGGCGCGCGACGTTCCAAATTCGAAAGCACAAGCCGTGGTCCTAGATTCGAAATTCGAATTTCGAACACCGCGCTCCTCCGGACCGGGGTTCACACGGAGGCAAACTTCATTTATTTTGTCAAATCAAGTAGGCCATGGCCTAGGACAAATTGTGTTTAGCAAAATTAAACTTTATGCATATAGTAATAAGAATTATGAAAAGTGAAATCATATTATTAACCAGCGGGTTATAATGAAATTCAGTACAACATTATAACCCGGCTAATACCAAGGGATTTAATGTCTTGCTTTCGGTAGGGTTTACATGACCTATAATTCGGCATTGTCGAGCATGTGGTTTGAAAAAAAATATGCTGTCAACACATATAAGTATATCAAATCCTCATGTGTCATGTCCAAACCCCGGATGACGGGAGCAAAAATGCGTTGACAGCTTTATAATGCGAGGACACACATTTTATATCATATAAATCAATGTCGATAAAAAGCACGATGTACATACTAGACTACCGCTATGATATGCAGAAGTATTAATTATTGTTGACAATAAAATTAAAACTAAATGTTTGTATTTTTTCGGTATTTTATATAGTTTTCGTAATATACAATTATCATTTTTTCTAAATTTTCTGATTTTAAACTCCTTCGCCTTGGCGATAAAATCCATTTCATCCAACTAAAGGACCGTTCTAAATCTACTGTAGTAATCGGAGAAAAATTAAATAATTCATAGAGGTTATGGATTTCTTCTGTACAACGTACTTCCACTTCTTTACCAGATATCAAATTATTTAAGATGTTTAAAGTTAAAAAGCCAACGTTTTTCTTCAACACATCCTGATACTTGTTGTGAATAACTTTACCTTGAGGATGTAACCGTAATCTTGACAAGTGCACTTTCAACTTGTGTATTATATTTAAACTGGCTTCCAGGCTTAAATTTTGATTTTGTAATTGTTTTATTGTACTAGGTATTGTTGACAAATTACTGTTTATCCATTAGATCATTCAAAATATTTAAATCGTTCATTGCACGTTTGACTTTCAAAATATACATTGAATCACTATTAGGGAATGTCTGTATGACTCGCTTGATTTCAGGCAAATATTTATGATAGTAGCAGGCCGCGTTTATCCATGTTCCCCATCTTATTATAGTTGGCTGCGGTGGTAAAGGAACAGTTGGTAAGATTTGACGAAACGTTCTTATTCTTTTAGGCGATTTTCGGAACACCTTTTTTGTGTATGCGATTAAATTATTCACAGAGGGAAAAAGTAATCGAACTTTTTCAGCCATCCTATTTACGCCATGAGCTAGACATGTTACATGAACTAAATTAGGAAAAAGTTTTTTCCTGCCTTTAACATATAGGCTCCGCCATCCGTAAGGAGTAACAAGACTCTGTCGTGTTTATTATGGTCTTTCCCCCATAGTTTCTCCAAGGCAATTCTAATGAGTGTTGATATAGTAACATTATTAACTTCGTCTAACCAAAAACTCGATATAATGTACCCCACACGTTCCTAACACTCATCTGTTTTTTTTAATAAAGCTCCAACCATTACATTACCGATTTGACGTCCGTTTGCATCTGAGGATTCGTCTACGCTTACGTAAATTCTAGCATTTGCAAGTTCAGTCCTGATTTGGTGCATTTTCTCTTTATATGCAATGTCCAAAGTAGTTTTTCTCAGAAAAGATTCATCGGGAATACGGACTTTACAAAATTTTCCGGATATGCAATTGCAAATGAAATTAGTGAAAATGGGGTTCTTAACCTGGGTCCAGGGGATGTTGCAAGCCAAAATAAACTTTAACAGTTCCAGATTGAATAAATTTTGTGTTTTTGTTGAAACGCCGCTGTGCCTTTTGCTTCTGATGTGTCTTTGTACGGAAAATTTGGAATTTGACATTGTGATTTCACATTTTTTACAAAATAATTGTTCACCTCGATCTTCTATATATTCCGCGTAATCGGCTATCCAAGTACGCTGTTTCTTCTTGCGTGGCACGGTGGCGGCTCGATAATATTAATGATAATGAATCAAATAAATTATAGTAAATTAGTTCGTCTCAATGTAATTTCTAAGATTGACACCGATTGACTTGAGTCAATGTCAGATAGCGGTTGTTTATAATTGCGATATGCAAATATGACATGAAAGAGGTCTGTAAGTTATGTGAAAAGTATCTATTTATAACTGTCATTCACTTTATCTATTTTACGATCGTTCCCGTGAGTATGATATAATTATAGTACCAATGTAATTAGTAGACTGAAATGGTATCTATACTTACCTGATGTACCTAATATTGTGTAACAACCTGACATGTAAGATAACATGTCAATGTAACGATTGGCAATGCGCTTGTGATTCTTGAAGTCGCATGCGTCCATAGGTGTCTGCTTACGATCAGGCAGGCCGTAAGCTTGTTTGCCACCGTCGTTGTATATAAAATACCCTAATGGGCACCAAGTTGAGCCACATCGTGTATACAATAAATGGCGCTGGCAAGACCTAAATTGGATACACTTTAAGAGTATTTAAAAAAAACTATTTGATTTGACAAGGCGAAAAAAATATACGTTAAAATATAAAATATTGATTATACTTAAAATGAAAATTTGAAACAGTTATTAAGAAGGCTAACCCAGATGCATTGAACATGTTTTTTTTAAATATTTTTTTTATTTTCCATAAACATTTACTGATACAAGGGGAGGCCAAAAATTCAGTTCAGTGACTATGTCAAGTGGCGTGCCATATGAAAGGGCTGGAATTGCACATTCTAAAATAGTTTTTTTTACGGAGCATAAATTTGTCTCAGAAGTTTACCAAGAAAAAAAAGAAATATTTATACAACGTTAATATCAATATAAAAATATTACAGGTAAAATATAAATTATATCACGAAGGCGACATGGGGAGCATTTTTTTATTTATAATATTATTTTACGTTTACTTACAGGTTTATTTTAATTTTTGTTTTTGTTACTTGTTGTATATTATTGTCCCTGAATAAATTGATTTACTTTTAGTAAAAAAAAAAAACATTATTATTATTATTTTTACTTATAAAAAAAACATTTCTAAACTAAGTTTGTAGATATATATTGCTCCGATAGATGGCGTTCAATTTCTGGACGGGTAGGTACACGATCGTTGTACAGAACCTTCGATACGAGTGGGAACCGCACTTAACCGATTTTTTAAACTTAGGTGACCATAATTAATAACACAATTACATCACGATCATACTAAGAAGTTGAAGTACTTCTCAAAGAATTGTTAAAGGGCAATTTTAACCTACACCTCAAAAAAACAGTGATGGACACGCATCTTACCAAGCCTAACATATGCCTGCCAAACATGGGTCCACACCAGTAAAATAAAATCAAAAATCCGTACATGCCAAAGGGCAATAGAGAGGAGTATATTGAAGATCAAAAAGAAGGATAAGATTAACAGCAAGTATATAAGATCACAGACAAAACTCACAGACGCACTTGATTTCATACTCAAACAAAAATGGAGATGGGCTGGCCACATAGCAAAAACAACCGACAAGCGATGGACCAATGAAGTAACTAAATGGCCTGGCCCACAAAAGAAAAGGCGAGTGGGAAGACCCAAAGCAAGATGGTCTAATGACATTTTAGCAGTGGCAGGACCAAATTGGACTACTTAACAGCGCAAAAGACCGAGATAAATGGAAAGACATGGAGGAGGCCTATACCCGTCAGGGGTCCTTAATTTAATAGTATATAAAAAAAAGAATAAAAAGAAAACAAATAGAACTATTAAGGAAAAATAAAAAAGGGTTAAAAATAATAATACTAAGAAATTTGCTAATTTATATTGTAGGTGTAGTGTATTTTCTAGTTAGATATATTCATTAGTTTTCTGGTTTATGATTTGTAGAACGTATACGCGTGCGAAGGGCACGGCATATCGAGCTACTACTAGTGAGTGAACAAGACAAAAATTAAGGTCTTATGAAATGCCAATACCAAGGTTACTGAATGAATAGAACACAAATGGATGCCAATCGGTGTACTAATAAAACACTTATTGAGCAACTTATCTACTCAATAATTGTAAGATCGTGAGTAAGTGTCAGCAAAGCGGCATAAGTAACCTAAGTAATTGTAAGTTTTCATGAATGACCTCTGAATAGTAGATCCCATCAAAATATAAATATTAAAATGGGAGCCAAGTTCTATATAATATAGAATGCTATATAGAATATGCGATGCGTGGTTGTCGTCTACACCGACAAAATATTTGAGATCAAAATGGGTGCTAAGTTCCGTAGATTATCTGAAAAGGTGTCAAGTCTGGCACTGCATTGTTTACAGTAAAACTAATTTATTGCGGCTTAATGCATGTTGAGCCTTAACTTGGCAGTTATCTGAAATGGCTGCGCAGTGTCACGTGGAATTGGGAAACTGTCATTCAAAATTTAGAATTTACAATAGTGATCAGACAGAAAGTTTGCGTGTAACGTAGATACCGATACACGCATCGTTACAATAATCAGTAGAATTATTATACCCAAAATACAAAATGATGTCGTGACGATGACGGGTGGCTGGGTATAGAGTCTACAGGATGACATCGTAGACATAATCAGAAATTAGCCTGGTGTTTCAGGCATGCGGCTGTCAAATGGCGGTTGTGGGTACGAATCCCGGCTGAGAAAAGAGTTTTTTTGGAACTAAGGTTCAGAATATCATTTGGTATTTACCATTAGCTTTTCGGTAAAGAAACGTCGTGAGAAAACATGTGTACATCGGCGAAGAAATTCAAAGCTCCCAACATGGGTTGCCAAGAAAAGCTCCCAAGATGGCTTCGACTTACGTGGAGACTACCTACGCCACACTCATCCATGAGAGGAGGCCTGATGAGGGCCTACCGCGACCGAAAACGAAATATTTGCCTCTCTGTAGCACTTGCATATTCGAGCGACAGAGAGGGAGACATTTCGTTTTTGGTTAGCGGTAGCCCTTCTGTTCCTAGCAGTGGGACGTAGACAGGCTGGGCTGATGAAGAGAGTCAAAAAGTAGGAGACCTCTTTCTTGGTTCACTGTTCTCATTCCCTTGCAAAATACCATATTATTATCAATCATCAATAATCTCATCCATCTCATGGCACTCTTATCCTGCGTGTCATTAAATAATTTCTTTCACATATTTATAATTACGCTAGTTCTCACACGCTGAGCGCGTCGGAAATCCAGTTTTTCCACCCTAGCTTCCTATTGATGCGGCAATGAACTTGGAATAAATATATAATTTATTGCACTTTCAATGCATATATAAGGAATAGATTAGTGTAAAGAAGGTCGAATATAGTTATTATTAAAATACATGTTCAATATTAACAACTCAAAATATAAAACTAACTACAACTAAAATAACTAAAAATTTAAAATACCTATCAAAATTTAGTACCCTTGTGTAAACAATATTGAATGAAGTCTTTTGCGTTTTTAAGAAATGTTCGCTCAAATATATAGAAACAGTTACAGTCGAGTTCGAAATACGAGTATGCAAACGAACAAAGTGAATCAATAAATGTGAATACAACTTTATTGTTAAGTGTTGTCAGATGTTTTTGGATCTTTAGAAACGTCATACATACCTACATTTTTGAACTGTACTGTACTACGAGTATATATAAAATGATTCCACGAAACATTGAAAGGATTACTCGTACCTCGTACCATCATCTCATCGTATCGCTATCCCGTATCGAGTACTGGGTCCTAAAAGGAGCTCAGGGCATAATGAAATGATCAATCATTTCATGTTATTAGATGTACTATTACTTATTCTGTGTTATTAGGTACTTTTGTACACTATCCAAGTCTGTTTGGTTCGACGGCCCCAAAAAAATCCTTGCCTATCTGCACGTGACGAGCTTTGCAAACGCCCAATGAATCCGACCTTTTCCTTTTATTACAAAATCCTCGAGACCTAAGTCACCGATTAAATAGTATATTTATCACCAAAACATACACAGTAGACAACTCTACGAGTATTTCCTGTCAAAATTTATCTTCTAATTAGACAGACGAGTAAGTGAAATTAAAATCATTTACATACAAGGTTTGCAAGTTTTCTTGAAGTTAGATATTAACCCTTCCAGTGCGTAAGACCCCATATCCATATGATATTATCTTGCTTAAGCGAAGACGGTCAGGCCCCTTATGATGCGAAGTCTATAGATGTTTTGTGCACGTGACGCATTAATACAAAAGCGGGATCAACCAATCTGCCTAGGCGAGTGAACGCCCGCGGGTCCCGAGTGCCTTGACATAGTTCAACGTTCAACTTTGTACCTGCCATCTAAACGTTTAGGTAACTAGTCTGAAAGTACGGGTTAGTTGGGTTTACCGTAATTGCGATATAAATTATAGAGCGGTAAGGTGAAGAAATGTGACAGCGTGAGATTATAACATTACTTAACCTATCAGTTCTATTGGGGTTAGACAGGTACCCCCGATTTAATGAACTTAAACAGGATATTAACTTGTTAAATAACTTCTATGGAATCATTGCGATACGAGTACATACTTATAACGACGGCTACAGTCAGGATCCTAACCAAACAGATGAGGGATGAGGGGTTAATGAATTAGGTTTCCATAAGACTCTATGCTTCTAGATCATAATTGAAGGTAACAATTATATTTAATCGGTATATCGAGTGACTACCCACCACCCACCTGATAAGCTCGTTTAAGAATAAAAGTGCAGCCAGTTGAGCAAGGCTCTATTGATGGGCCTAGAAACTTCATACAGGGCATATCGCCATTCATGCGCTTTTTATTCGAACAGATCAGAAGCAGATCTGAATGATAAAAATATGAAAAAAGTTATCAGATGCATAACGAGTACCTACACAATGGCGTTATACTATTAAACAGCTGGTAAGAGCGTGTGATGTGGAATATAATAGAATTCTTTTCAAGATAAAAATTGTATAACGCAGTTACAATAGCGAAGGTAATAGAAACTAATTATTATCAAGGCGGCAAACAAGGATGATTACTTTGAAATAAATAAATGTTTATTAACACAGAATATTGCCTACACAATAGCGCGTGTGTTATACAAATATAAGGTTGATTGCGTCGGCATGGCAAATGTCAAAATTGCCGAGAAATGTTGGGCACATGCGCAGTGGAAGTGCGATCAATGCACCCCTACGGTGCGCGCGCCCCCGGCCTCGGCATTCTACGCAGTACATCACAAAAACACCGTCTGGAAAGCCTGGGCGCACTCATCCGCGATCCGCAAAAATTCGCTAAAACTCTAAGCTATTCAATCTGAGTAGGTTCGTCGCGCCTCATTCGGTTCGTTAAGGACACCCACACGCTACCGCCGTGGGCTCTGAGTGTTGCGTCTCGCCAGTCTGATCGCGTGACTCATCGGATTGTCCCGGCCGCGGATTCGGTCCGGTACCGTTCTGTGGTGGTGCTGGTGGTATTAGTGCGTGTTTGGACTGCTCGGATGCAGGTTTGCCGGCGGGCGTGCGAGGGCCCGCGGCGCCTGGCGGACTAGTGAAAAGCCGCAGGATGGACGACTGTACAGACATCTTCTATGACGACGACACTGACGCGCAGTGCGATATGGTACGTGGTATGACTTCTTTTCAGCTCTCCACCGGCGTCTTCGATCCTAATCCAATTGTCACGACGGGCCACATTGCCATACGAAGAGCATTTTTTCTCAGCCTCATTGTATCACTCTTCTCTTCACTTGGAAAGTAAAAGTGCCATAGATTTTTTGTCAGTGCTCGGTAACTTGATAAGTAGGTAGCTGTTTCAGTTTAAAGTGTAGAAATAATAATAGTCATACTATCTCCGAGAGCAACCGTCGTAATTCCAGACATCGACCAGCATCCGGCATTGTTAACCTTGATTAATCTTTATTAATCCAGTTGGAGAGCGGGTCACATGCTCGCTGCTAAACAGTTCAAACACACTCAAAAATATGGGTTCACGAAATTATAAAAACTGGGAAAAAGTAGGTATTTACAAAATGGACGCCCGAAAATGCCGATTGCATAAGTCAATGTCATCAAACAAAATTGAAGGTGTTCTTCCTTGTAAATAATATTTGTAATAAATCATTAAATAATTCGTAGTACGTGTGATCTTAGGGCTAGTGAAACAGAAGAAAACAGATGATTTACCAACCAGTAAGGTAAACGTTCTGATGGGTGACACTGACAATCTAATTCTTAATAGTTGACACCTATTCTTCAGCTTTTTATGAATTGTAATTAGCTTACGGATATGTCAATTAATTTAGCGCCCGCACATACGAGAATAACTTTCCACGGTTAACTACCTATTAGTAATAATGTTTTAATGACTAGTGCCAATTGACATTACTTAGCAATCGCTTTCAAACAGTATCTTAAAGATAATTTTAATAACACGATAAATAAACTCGCGGTTACTTATCGCAAAATACTTACGTAGTTAAGTTACCCAAGTGGGTGCTTGTTTGTTAGTTGCAATGCGGTTAAATGGATCTGAGAAAGAATTAATTATCCACCATGCTACATAATCTAGAAGCGAAATTAATTAATGGTTACGCAAACTATTGTGCGTATGTGAAACGGTTGCTTAAAATGGTTACCGCATCGCTGTGAGATTGATGCTAAATTGTTTAACGGCAAAATTGATATGATAATGAACGTTTTAGCATTAATAAAATTATAGGTGACGAGATCTGCATGAAGTGACTCTTTACCATAGAAACCGTTCATGTTCATAAATAAATAAGGTAAAGCCGAAGTTACTTGATTAGACCGGGCTTTGCTACGTGCCTTTAGCCATAGATTAGTTAATAACGGGTTGCACCAAGGGTCGCACCATTTTAAAGATCGGCAATGCGCATGTGACACCCCTGGAGTTGCAGGCGTCCATAGGCTGCGGTGGCTGCTTACCTTCAGACGGGCCGTACGCTTGTTTGCCACCGACGGGGTATTAAAAACAAGTTACGATTTGGTAGATTAGGTACCAATCATCGTTAAATATAGCGCCTATATACAGGCTGTTTTTATTGAATTCCGTTAATTGCGAGGGCATAATCCTGAGATGAAATAAAGTAATCTTCTCACTCAGTAAGTAAGACACTAGTATCCCAATGCGTACCATTTCAAAGATATATAAGAATTCATTTACGTTAATTAACACCCCTAGTATAGTGTAAAAGATCCTTAACAATTAAACAATGTTGACGTGCGTGTCATTCGAATTTCGAATTGTTATACTTAATGACATTAACTTTTGCTTAACTCCACGGTAACTCTTAAGGCCGGTTTTCATTCACCCTTGGTGATATAATTATTTATTTTGTTTATTATGAAAATGAAAAAATATAAAAAATTCTTGAATTTTGAAAAACTATTAGTTTTTGAAAATTCTATGCTACGTTGTTTCTATGGCTATACGAGGCTATATGCTAGAAGGAATCAATAAAAACACCCTGTAGAAGTGTAGAAACTTGTCAAACTTTCCATACAATGTCAACAAACACCTCTTACGATTATAGATGGTTTGGTGTATCTCACCCTTAATTAAACTAACATTAATTTCTCCAATACAAGTTTCTAATCTTCGAACACAGGCAAAAGTGACGAAACAAATGATGATTACAGTTGAAATGGAAAATTGGAGTATGCTGTGCGTGATGAACCTATTTCTGAGTTCAATTGTACAGTGAAAGGCGCAAGGTGGGATATTAATCTCCATCATGTCAGTGCGCACCCACGAGTCCGTCGAACAATACTGCTGTTTTTGTGACCGATCTCAGGGTTACGATTGTTCACAAGTACAGTTAGGCTTTATATAACTTGCAGGTTTGCCACAAACTGAGCGGTTAAGGCCGAGCGTAACAGACAGGCATAATTTTGCGCACACGCCAAACCACACCTCGCGCGGTTAAATGTTATGGTTTTCTATACATTTTGACATGCGTCTCCATAAACGGCGCTTAAGCGGTAGGTAACGAATTGAATACCCACGTACGGTACGGTTTCAGAAGAACATCCTGCCTCGGACGCTCCGGTTGTTGAATGAGCTCCCTGTCGCTCGCTTACTTTAAAAAAGGAATGTATACGTTTTTAAAAGGTCGTCAATGACAGTCCTGGAGCTGCGGTGACCAATTACCATCAGACAGGCTCTACGCTTGTTCGCCATCGATGTGGTTTAAAAACCCCTCGTCTATCATCACTTTATATAAAATACATGCATGTACTTCATCTTTAAAACTACTTGCAAATGCAGTGCTGGAAGTAACTATAGCACTGAAATGTATACTTCTTATCTCGGTTCTTTTAAGCAAGTACTGTATGTTTGTTTGTATCTACTGTATTTTACCCACGTTTTCCTCACTTAATGGGCACTACGCCACGCTCCACGGAAGACCAGCGCTGGCTATGAAGCCAGTAAAGCATTATACTGTGTTGGGTCCATTTCGTGACACGGCTGTTTTTGTTTGTCTATGCTTCTGTTTATTATTATGTATGTATTGTGTGTGTAACGAATAAAAGTTTAGAATTTGATATAGTGTGTGTCGCAGCCATATAGTTCCTAGGGTTGTTTCATTAGGAAAAGTCAATATGTAATTATATTTTTATCTGTATGAAATAAACATTGCGCTGCTATGAGGAATGAAATAACTCTTATCTATTTCTTGATAAACAAAAGCGTCAATACTCTCGCTTTAGTGCATCGATAATATCGATATGCACTAGCCATATAATTAAGTATAGTTATTCCCATGTTACCTAGCAACCTAATGACCTATATTAGATAAAACGACATGGGCGGTGTGATATTTATTATAATAGTAGATAATATCGACTAACATTTGCCCGCGACTTCGTCCGCGTGGAACCAGTTTAGGTATATGGTAAATCGATTCAAAATTTCGCCCCCATTTCATCTCCTTAGGGATGATTTCCAGGATAAAAT
Source organism: Notocelia uddmanniana (assembly GCA_905163555.1). Lineage (NCBI taxonomy): Eukaryota > Metazoa > Arthropoda > Insecta > Lepidoptera > Tortricidae > Notocelia > Notocelia uddmanniana. The sequence continues at coordinate 10,686,793 of LR991059.1, read as the reverse complement.
ATCCTAGGTTCAAAATTTCATCTAAACTGACTCCGATGAAAGAAAAGTTATTTGCGAACTGGAAAGATTGAACAAAAACCTTCCTTTAATAGGAACTAAAATAAAATCTACGTGACGTGATAAATAATAATGTATACATATATCAGACAAGGGCGGAGTAATTTGCTTTGCCTGTGAACCACTTGCCATGGTGAATGGAAAATCATTACTAGGCCATCGGACCCAAACTGGAAACTTAGATATTTCAAGATCATCGAACACACGAAATGAATTACGAAATGTATATTATGTATTAAATTAAACAGTATTTTGCAATTGCCAAGAATAATGGAATAACACCAAAGTATCAATGGTTCCAGGGGGCCTACGGCGAAAACCAAAACGAAGAATCCGTCTGTCGCTCGAACGCCCGAATTAGCAAGTGCGACAGAGGATACTTAGTTTTAGCAGGCTCTTAAGACCAGAGGAATAAAACCGACCAAGTGCGTGTCGGGCCGGTTCCGTACTTATCCACATGTTTCATTATTATGTCTTAAAAGCTCGCAAATTTATATTTAGGTACTATATGTTTAACAAAACTAACAATATTATGAAAGTAATCAATGGTTTTTTATACCACGTCGGTGTAAACCAGCACCACCTGTATGTATGAGGGATTCATATCTACCATACTCGCTACGGCACCGTTAATAAGCAGATATTTTAAATAATATTTATTTACATATACAGGATGTTTGTATTGAATTCCGTTAATAGCGAGGGTACAATCCTGACATGAAATAAAGTAATCTTCTCTAAGACACTAGTACCCCAATTCATACCATTTCGAAGATATACAACATTTCATGTTCGTTAATTAACACCCCTAGTATATTATAAAACATCCTTAACAATTAAACTAACTAGTGCCTACGCCCCCAGGCATTCTTCAGGATGCAACTGTACTGGGAATAACGCTAGGAGGATGATGATGATGATTCATTCGAATTCCAAATTGTCATACTTGACATTAACTTTTGCTTAACTCCACGTTAACCCTTAAGGCCGTTTTTCATTCACCCTTGGTGATATAATTAATTATTTTGTATGAAAATGTAACTTTTTCTTGAATTTTGAAAAAGTAAATATGCTACGTCGTTTCTATGGCTATATACCTTAAGGAACGGAAATCTATAAAAACACCCTGTATATATCGGAGGTTTTTAATCACTGACACTCACTGATGTCTTAAATAGCCCGTAACTTTTAAAACTAACATTTTATGTTTACATTAAATATGTAAGTCAGGTGTCATCATCATCATCTTCATGTCAGCCGAAAGACGTCCACTGCTGGACATAGGCCTCTCCCAAAGACTTCCACAATGACCGGTCCTGCGCCACCCGCATCCAGCGGACACCCGCGACCTTCACCAAAACATCAGTCCACCGTGTGGGGGGCCTGCCCACACTACGCCTTCCGGTACGTGGTCGCCACTCGAGAACCTTTCCGCCTCAACGGCCATCGGTTCTACGTGCCCCGCCCACTGCCACTTAAGTTTAGCGATTCGGAGGGCTATATCGGTCACTTTGGTTCTGCTGCGGATGGCCTCATTCCTGATGCGATCACGCAGAGAAACTCCCAACATAGCTCTCTCCATTGCCCTTTGGGTGACTTTGAGCCTTCTTATGAGGCCCATAGTAAGCGACCACGTTTCATTGCCATATGTTATCACTGGCAACACACACTGGTCAAAGACTTTTGTCTTGAGACACTGCGGAATATTGGACGAAAAGATGTGCCGTAGCTTCCCGAACGCTGCCCAGCCGAGTCGGATTCGACGATTAACCTCTATCTCGAAGTTGGACCTACCTAACTGGACAGTCTGTCCTAGGTATATGTAATCGTCTACAGCTTCGAGCGTAAAGTGTCCGATTAAGTTAAGGGAGTTGGTGCGACATGGACATTTGACATGATCTTCGTCTTGTCCATGTTCATCCTTAGACCAACTCGCTCGGAGGCTTTACTGAGGTCATTGAGCATTGTACTTAAATCCTCCATGGTCTCAGCTAAGACTACTATATCGTCAGCAAACCGAGGGTGAGTGAGGTAGTCGCTGTTTATGTTGATGCCTAGCCTTCTCCAGTCCAGAGTCTTGAAAACATCCTCCAGTGCAGCGGAGAACAGTTTAGGAGAAATAACATCTCCTTGCCTGACTCCCCGCTGCAACGGAATAGGCTTTGAGTTCTGGTCCTGGAGTCGGACTGACATAGTGGCGTTCTCGTACAAACACTTCAGCACTTCGATATACCGGTAGTCCACTGGCCAAGTCAGGTGTAGATTAATTAAAATAAAATGACCGTATTTAGAATTGTTTCTTGCTTTCACATAAGACATGAGATATAAAAAGATACAACAGTATTGAATAAATGAAATTAAACCCAATATAAGACTAAATTATCGAAATTCTAAACTACAGCGTAGTTATCTACAGGTATGTACAGAAATTAGGGTTTTAATAATAAGGGAATTTAACTTTTAACCACACAAAGCCCTTCGGCATCCGGCACCCACTGCCATTGCGCCACGTCGCCATTTACGTCGCGGAACACGATGTTCTCGTCTTTATCGAAAACAAAATCCTGCACCGAACCACTTTTATAGGTTACATATTCTATCAACTGCTTCGTTTCCCTATCTAGTCTGTATATGATTTTATTGGATGCATCTCCAAAATATACGTCCCCGAATCTCCCAATAGAGAGGACATAATTCTTGTTGGCGACAACTTGCAACGTTTCCATGCCAATGTCCCAAACAAATTTGTACAAAGTATTATCAGAAATAAAGTACCAGTTTGTTACATTTGCTACATTAGCTACGTCGGTTATTACGTAATCTTTTAAGATCTTGTATGCGACAAATCCTGAAGTAGTCCGGCTCCAATAAGCGACACTGCCGTCTTCGTTGATTGTGTACAGCGTATCTTCGTAGCGAAGTTTGGCTGGTGTGGTTGGTCGATCAAGTATAAAGGCAGTTTTTGTGACGTAAACACCATTCTGGAATGTATGGCCATATATGAAACCATCGTGGCTCGAGTATACAATTTGAGTCTCCTGATCGACTGCTAGCCCTTTGGTAGTATTTGCGACTGCAAACGTCCTCAGTTTCGGTTCGTCAAGGAAGATCGCTGTGACGGCGTCAGGTTTGAGTTGGGCGTAAAGGATGTTGGAAGTGCGGTCTATGGCCAGCTGGTTGGTGATGTGGAAGCCTCGCAGCAGCGGCCTCCGCGAGTGGCAGCGGCCTGCCACGCAAGCGTCGCAGTCGGCGCGTGCGCCTGCTGCCATCGCCAGTGCGACCAGCAGTATCATTCGCGTCCACATGCTGAATGAAGCCTGCGACAAAAGAATGATCAAATGCGCTGATTAGTATGATTATTGTTTTAAAGAACGACAAGGATGGAATAAAATGTAGCAAGTATTCTCTCCTCTTAAAGTGATGTTCTGATTAGTAGTATCTACCTGCCGATGAAAGTTCCCAATTAAGGACTCAGGACCCGTATGTAACAGAATAGCCGTTCTATCTCTTTAGTACAATTTTGATTGGGCTGTAGATGGCTGTATATACCGTTCATAAAACGATAATTGAAAAGTTATTTACTTACTGGCATCATCATTTTGATCTGACGGTACAAAATGAAAGTAAATGTTATATATATTATACTAGTACAGATCGAATAGCTTATACATACATATAAAGATTCAAATCGATAAACTTAATGGAAGAGGATGGAGGGAAACATTCTTGCAACATTCTGTTAAAATTTTCATGTGTAGTGCAAAACGAATTTTAAAATGCTCCATTGTGTAAGTAACATAAGTACTAGTTGCGCATTTCATCATATAGAAGTGGAAATACACAGGAGGTTCATTTAGTTCAAGTTTGGTGAATTTATATTATATACACTGGTAAAGTTATATAAGTCTTGTAAAAAAGCCAATCAATATAAATAAATATTGGGGGACAATCTTACACAAATCGACCTAGTCCCAAACTAAGCAAAGCTTGTACTATGGGTACTAAGCGACGATATACATACTTATATAGATAAATATATACTTAAATATATAGAGAACATCCAAGACCCAAGAACAAAATCCGTTCTAAATGCACAAATAATGCCCTGGCCGGGATTCGAACCCGGGACCTCTAGCTTCGGAGGCAGTGGCACTACCAACTAGGCTAAACAGGTCGTCATATGAAGTAAAAGGAAATCTTGCAGATGGCCTCATCTCAAAGATTTATAAATACTTACCCGATAATTATCCTCAGGATAGAGAGAATGAAGAGACGTCTACTCGAGTCGAGCTAACAAGATGAGTTGAGATCTATGACGGGATCTGAGCTATTTATTGCTAAACTATTACCTACTAGTCCACTGACGTGTGCATATATTTCATATTAACATGATAATAAATGATAAACGTCTGAATAAAGTTTATTAGGGATCAAGTGGTTCCGAAGCTGAGTGGAAATACCACTGGATGGAATTACCGCCGCCGGGTTCAAAGGAGGTTATCTGCGGGGAATTGAAAATGTACATACAAAGTAATAGAACTAGAATTAGAAAATAGTAATCGCTTTTATAATTCGTACACCTGCGTTGAACCGTGTTAGGCTCTTCTTCCGCTTTACCACGATTGAGCAAATTACTCAATAAATATAGTGATTCTGTCGATATAAACTTTGATTCAGTAACAAGGATCAGAAACTTGTTTATTTAGTTTAACTGATGTTCGTTGTTTTTTTAACTACGTCAGTCCTTGTTTATATTATTTCCAAGCTGTGTTTACCTGTACGTAGTTATACATTAAGCATAAAATGCATTGTTAAAAACTATTTATAAGTGTTAATCTAACTGTTGGTAAACCTTTAATTAATAAAATAAAATAAAAAATAATTACCGTTTGGAATAATATTTTGAACAACATTTTAGATATTCATCTAATAAGGACTAGATTTTGCCCGCGAGGTCGAATTCGTCCGCGTAGAACTCGTTATTGCCTTACATAAATAAATAATTGCAATATATTGTTCAAGGTGCAGGTTTTACTATTGCTTACTCACTCATACAATCTTCCACCCCCTTTTCACCCAATCAATGGTTACATTCAAAATGCCAGGCTCTTGCCCGCACACGGACTAACTTTGAAAAAAACCGGCCAAGTGCGAGTCGGACTCGCGCACGAAGGGTTCCGTACCAACACCTCCTAATCTACATTTAAAACCACTATACAATTAATTTAGGTAATAAAAAAGGTCGTATCTTCATAGGAAACTTACGGCACTTAGGCCCTTTTGTTTGGGAAAAACAGTTTTTCAGAAATAACTCAAAAACCGTTAAACTTTTCTTGTTCGAACCAATTATCGTTGAAATTACTTACGTAAGTTACATCATTTCGATTTTTTTCAGAATTTTAAACTTCATAGTTTGGAAATTAGAGGGATGGGGGGGAGACTTTTTACCACTTTGACAGCTAATATCTCGCCAACGGTTGACTTAAATGGAAAAGTTTACCTCTATGTCATTTTTGAAGGCCTATCCATCGATAACCCACACGCATTTAACCATTCAAGTATTGCTTTGTGTGTACAAAGGGGGTCTTATCACTAATTTAATGTATCAACACAACCCTGCAAGGGCACTGCAATAGTAGCTTACCTATTACAATTAAATACTTACATTATTATATTCATCTACCATGCATCGACATTTTAAATAAATATTATTTAACCAACTAATCAACTCAACACAAGCTTTTCCTATACAATTACGTGTTATATCCACATTCTGAGCAATACTAATATAGTTATACGCAAATGTGCATAAAAAAAAAATTGACGCCCCTGTTTCATGTATTGGGAGTTTAATATTTTTTCAAAATTTCACATCATATTTCTATAACGGTTCATAGCATACACCTTCTTACTAAATTTAATAATTGTAGTGGTCGTAGTCTCCGAGTAAATAGGCTGTGACATACGGACGGACAGACAGACAGACATGACGAATCCATAATTCCGTTTTTTGCCATTTGGCTACAGAACCCAAAAATATAAGGGTTCCCAAAAATATAAGGGTTGACTACGGAACCCTAAAAAACACATAGTCAAAGCGAATGATTATCTATTTCGTAATATCAAATCAAACGTTGTACAAATTTTAGACAAATACGTATATTTTATGTGCTACGAATAAATGTATTTCTATTCTATTCTATTTCTATTCTATTCTATATTTTAATTACTATTTTTACACCACACTTTGCCAAAAAACGCGTTTTTCCGCACGCTGCGTGTCCGAAAAAACCCGCTTTTTGGCCAAGTGGTGACGTAAAATTGTGTACAAAACACGGGTCGTAAAACAGAAAGCCCTCTCTTGCATATTTATGACCCTCGCCTGCGGCTCGGGCCTCAAACATCTGCGATATCGGCCTTTCTTTGTTTTACAACCCTTGTATCGTAATGTACATTACAGTACATATGGTGCTACATTACAGCACGAGTGCGGTAATCAGCAGATTACGTGCATATGTCGAAACTTTAAAGAGCCATATGTACTGTAAAACGTTGTATGATACACGTGCGAATAGGTAATTCGCAACTCGTGACGATTTAAATACTCCCTTCGGTCGTGTTTTAATTTATCACCACTCGTTGCGAATTTCCTATTCTCTGCACTTGTATCGTAATGTACTATTTTGCGTTACAGAAGTAATAGCTTGTACATTAAAGACGGCCTTAACTATTTTTTTTTCATAGTGGATTAAAACATTACTTTGATTAAAAGTAGAACTTTCAAGTAGAACAGTTTTACGAAAAATAACAGGAGTTTTCAGCCAAACAAACACAAATGTGTATTTAAATGTTTATTCTAAATTTCCATGACGAAGTTTCAAGTGTCTCGTTTAAAAAATGCACTCAAAAAAAATTCAACTCCTATTCACCCCTCAGAGGATAATTTTTCAAAAACGCTGAAGTTTGTTTTCAATATACTAGACACAAAGTTTAATGCCGGCTTGGCACAACACTTCGCTATGCGCTATTCGTCTTATGCGCACCTGCATTCGACAAAGTGTGGAGGGTTTATATGTATACGTAGACCAGGTAGGTAGACGATAGATATAGAGATTACCAAGACATTAACATTAAACATGCTTAATTCTACCTGTTCTGCTATTATTATTAATAATTTTAAAAAATGAGCTAAATATGTCATCGATTGTACCTTTTCAGAAATATTATGAACTGAGAAACTTATTTCTGTAATTTGTACGCGAAGTGTACTACATTTATTAATTATGCCATAAAATATTAAAATTTTTGGAAAAAAATACAATTTTCGGGCATAGTTTTTTTTATTTTACGTAATTAATGATAATGGCTCATTGGCTATAAATGATTTTTCCCCTCACTAGCTCGGAAAGCCGTCTTTTATCCTTTGAAACAAGCGGGTAAAAACGCATTTTATCCACAAGTGGGGAAAGTAATTTGACCTTGGAGCGTGTTTGAGTAGCTTTTGACAGATAACAAAACGTAAAACGCTTATAATAATGGTTCGTTTGATATCAATTATCATTAAATAAATGGTTTAAGAATTTAATAAAAAATACCAAATTTAGCTTTATTTTCATATTCTATAAGTAACATATTTTTTATTATGATATTGAGTATAATTGTAAACGCACAAGTTGAGTCGATGCAATTTCAAAACGCATCGTGAGAAATGTCATCATTGTCAATGTTAACTAAAATATACACAACTTGTCACCGACTCCCGACTCACGTAAATATTATACACAACTTCCAGAGTTTTCTGTTATAATATCGTAAAAAATCAGTGATTCCTGTGATAAAAATCACGCCTGTGGAACTGTGTGTTTTGCATGTTGCACTTTCCTCGCTATAGTGAGGAGAAAAGTTTTGTGTTACACACGGGTGCAAAGTTGTATTTTACTTCTCGTGTGTTGAAACACTCGCTACGCTCAGGATTCTATTTTAGAGCTCGTGTTTCAATTCCACACTCGAGGGTAAAATACAACTTTGCACCCTTGTATAACAAATAACTATTTATAATTCCAAAATGAAGTAGTTTTTGAACATTTAACCCCTTTCAAGGAATACGTCTAATTTTCAGTTACCCTGTTAGTACAACACCGCACATCTATGATGGAATAAATCTCGGTAAATTTTCTTGAAAAATATATTTTACTTATTTAAAAAAATAGAGAAGGATCAAAACTTATAATACACCCATAGTTTTTGAGTTTTGCGCAATTAAAAAAACGTCACAAAATGTTAACATTCTCTTACTTTTTTCTCATTCGGCATTTAGGCTTCATATTTTGGTCTGCCCCATTGCCAGCCCTGCTAGGAGTTAATAAATGAGAAAGGAACATACCGTCAATTATATACTTTAACACCATAATACAAAAGAACAATTCCCATTGGGTTCACCAAAGCTTGAAAGGGATGGGATGTAATTTTGAAATAATGCTTAAAATATTTATCTTGTATCAGCATTGCGACACAGTGAGGAAATGTCGCCAACATCCTCGGTATAATACCTCAAGGGCCTGTTTTCGATTCAGTTAGTTTTAATTTTATTTATATTATTTTGGTGTTAGGACCCGGGTATGTCCTTAAACTGGACCCGGGTATAGTGTAAACTTTTTAAAATCACGCATTCCACTTGAAAGCTTCAAGTAAAAATCCTGATTTTAAAAAGTTTTAACTATGTGTCCTTAAACTATAGGTATATACGATCAAGACCACCGGAGGATGGGCAGCAGCATCCTTGGAGTGCGGTGGGGATACTGCGATAGCCAACCCGCATGCCAAGCGTGCCGATTATGGCATATACCCCCCGTGAATTTGGGGGAGGCCTATGTCCAGCAGTGGAAGTCCTTTGGCTAATATGGTGGTATTTTGGTTAAGTATTCTTGTGTCTATGTTCTTTGTACATAGATAAATGAATTTATTATCCTGTATATTAGAATATACTACTAGAAATCCAACTTTATCCTCTCTCGTGAGAGGAAAAAGAATCCAAATTTTGTAACCCCTTTTAAACCCTTTTGGTAATCAATTCTGTAAAAGTCATTTTTGTAAAACTATATTTTTTGTTTAGTTAACTATAGTTTCGATTCGAAGGGCTATATCGGTCACTTTGGTTCTGCCGCGGATGGCTTCATTCCTGATGCGATCACGCAGAGAAACTCCCACCCAACATAGCCCTCTCCATTGCTCTTTGGGTGACTTTGAGCCTTCTTATGAGGCCCATAATAAGCGACTACGATTCAGTACCGTATGTCATCACGGTAGACTGAGGACATGGTAAGGGTCGCGCGTGTCCGCTGGATGCGGGTGGCGCAGGACCGGTCACTGTGGAAGTCTTTTGGGGAGGCCTATGTCCAGCAGTAGACGTCATTCAGCTGACATGATGATGATGATATTTTTTGTGGTGATAATAAAAAGCTATTACCTTAGTTCCACTTTTCTCACTCAAAATACTGCCTTCTGCATCGTAAACACACGTCTAACATTTGAACCCCTGACGCGAAACGCAAAAGAGGGGTGTTATAAGTTTAACATACTCATCTCTGTATCTGTAGGTACATCTGTGTTTCAGTGTATCTGTACTTCTTTGTAGGTATCTGTGTGTCTGTCTGTGGCATCGTAGCTCTTAAACGGGTGAACCGATTTGAATGCGGTTTTCGAAAATATCGGGGATTTTTTTCAACTATTTTAAGTTGTCGGTTATTAAAAAAGCGTGAAGACATCAACTGTCGTTTTCTCCATCAAAAAATAATAGTTGGCATGCCCTAACGAATAATATCGTTCGAAGAGTTGGGTAGATAATCCTTATACCTGCTTATACCGCTGCCGGTTAACTTTTTGTGTTGATTCGGATAATTCAGGGTAGGATGTAATAAGTAGAATACAAAACTTTCTTAATTATCAATTTTTTATTTCGTGCACATATGGATTGTAACAGTACGTGTAAGTAATTATTTTAATATTCTCCGTTTGAAATGATAAATTAAAATGTCGAACAAAGTAAAAACTAATAAGTGAACCACGAGGATCTTAAGCAACCAGGAAAGAAATATTAACCTTTAACCTTTTTAAATAACCTTTTTAAGATTGGAGCCAATATGTGCCTAAGAAATCGTTGATTATTGAGTGAACTACGCTATATCCCACAAAAAGAGAAACTATAAGTACTACGCATCACAAAAGTTAATTACAATGAAAATAGGATTCTAATAAGCGAAATTAATTTTTAAGTTTGCAAGGGTCTTTTGCATCCGGCACCCACTGCCAAACGGCCACGTTGCCTTCCGCGTCGCGGAACACTATGTTTTCATTTTTATCGAAAACAAAGTCCTCCACCGTGCTATCTTTATAAGAAGCATATTCCTTCAATTCCCTAGTTTGCCTATCAAGTCTGTGTATTACTTTAGCCGATGCTTCTGCAAAGTATACATCACCGTATCTACCATTAGAAAGAATATATTTCTTGTGAGATATAGCTTGAGACGTTTCCTGGCATGTGGCCCAAACAAATTTATATAAATGATCGTCAGAAACATAGTACCAGGTTGTTACATTTGCTACATTAGCGAAGTCTGTTATTATGTGATTTTGCAAGATGTCGTATGTTGTAAAGGCTTTTCTGGTCTTGCTATAATAAATGATACTACCGTCTTCGTTGATTGTGTACAGCGTATCTTCATAGCGAAGTTTGACTGGTGTGGTTGGTCGATCAAGTATAAAGACCCCGTCTTGAACGTAGCCGTCTTTTGCATATTTATGTCCGTATATAAAGCCATTGAAACTTGTATAAAGGATCTGAGTTGCCTGGTCCACTGCCAACCCTTTGGTACAATTTGCGACCACAAGCGTCCTCTGTTTTGGTTCGTCGAGGAAGATTGCAGTTATGGCGCCAGGTTTCAGTTGGACGTAGAGGATGTTGGAAGTGCGATCGATAGCTAACTGGTTGGTGACGTTGAAGCCCCGCAGCAAAGGCCTCCGCGTGTGGCAGCGTCCCGCAATGCAGGCATCGCAGTCAGCGCGCGCGCTTGCCGCCAGCGCCACCAGAATGGTCATCCACATCCACATGCTAATATCTGAGGAGAAAAAGAAGATCATTTTATCGATATCAATCTGCTAAACAATTCAGACATTATTCAAGATTAAACATAATACAGGCTGTGGCCTGTAATAGGAGCAAAAAACTTAATGGGTACTTCCTTGGAGCATCTGCAGTAACCTCCCGTGTCCTAAAAATCTATAATTTTTCCATTCGGATAAATTTTGATCTAAAGTTATACCTCCAGCTATTGGATCTTGGCACCACTAGATTATATAGCGGGACAATCAATGTTGATTTTTGAGGTAGCATCAAGTTACAACATAGCAACAAGTTACAACACATCAACTGTCGCATTTTTGGTTTTGATGGATATTTATGGGGTTTTTTATATCTCATTTATCATTTATCCAAACAGTTATGAATATCACTACAGTATATTTAAAAAGTACACGTAAGCAATACTAAAAAAAAATACAAAAAAGGTATTTTTTTTCAATTAAATCTATTTGGAAATAATTGCTGGAGAGTTCAATAGTAAAATTTTTTGCTCCTATTACAGGCCACATCCTGTATAAAATAGCCTCAACTAAATTATTTTATCTAGGAGACTAAAGCTTGGTCTCAAAGAAATGATTGTTATACTAACCCAATTTCCTCAGAATTTAGAGTACAGCCGTACACTGCTTTCGAGTTGACAATAGGAGTCGATGGAGATGCTGTGATCACAAGCTATTTATACACAAAGGTACAGTCTGCAAAGTTATTTATTTCTCATCTCTGACTAAACGAGTAGGAAACACTCAATAAAGTGGTGTAAGTGCAGCTCGGGAACTTCATCTAGTATTTAAACTTCTCTGAGTTATTTTTAGTAGTTCTTTTTAATGTTCTTGAAAACACAAGTATTTGCTAAGGTAACAGGACATATGTGTAGCATGTAACCTAGTCTGGATTGTCGTAGGAATTCTAAGCATCATAGATTATGTAAATATTTTGCTGACTGTATGTCTCGATTTGTTATCAAAATGATAACGCGTGCATAGGGAACTCCAACTCTTTACTATCACTATTAGTTTTCCGACCTTTAACTCATATCTATCTTTGCAATTTGTGGTAATTCCGTTTAGGAAGTCATTTGACACATAACCCGAGAGATAATGCGTAAAAATTAGCTAAATGTTCTTATGGCTGCGTTTAATATCTGCTTACGGTGCTTACGTATGCGAGGGCCGAAAGCATCCTCCACCCTTTCTCCAGCAAGACGACTGTGTATGACCGAGCGGAATATCTAATTTGATGATTTCTCTTCCGTATTCGCCAAAGCTTGCGCCTTGTGCACCAAGCAAAAACTTCATTGTCTGCAAGTATAAAGCTCAGACGAAATGGGATAAATAGGCTACAGTTCCCACGCTGTTTACAGAGGCGTATTTAAAAATTTTGCGCCCGGGCCAGTTAGTTTTTCCGCCCCATGTAACCTAACTAACGATAAAGTAATTCAATTAAAAAAAAAAACAGCAAACCTATGTGCGGTTTCTCCGCCCCTCACAGCCTGCCGCTCCGGGCCATAGCCCCCTTGGCCCTAGTGTAAATACGCCCCTGGCTGTTTGGGCAGATGGGGCTACCTATGTACACCATTGAAGATTAGATGAAATTTTTTTTCTTCATCGAATTCAATGACTATATAGGTACATAAGTCCTTAGAAAAGACCTGATCTTGGTGTGAGTGAGGACGAGAGTAATGTTCCAACGTTGTAAAAAGTCTGATGGTGGTCTTATGTTATTGCTAATACGAGTACAGGTTTCTATGGACAGTTTGTAAATGCTAATGAACCTGTGCCTGTGAGATGGCGGGAGTGTAATTAAAAATTTAATCATCAACACAATGAATGCGGTGCCGTAAAGATCCTGGGCCCGTATAATTAATGAGCCCTTGTGGGATTTCAGCTCATTAAACTCATAAAAATAAAAAATATAGATACCGGGTCTAATGCAATAATAATTAGGCACAATATGTGCAACATAATGGTAGTTACGTATAGTGTAAGTTTATGCTTGGTAGGGTTCCGCAGTAAACAAAGAACCCTTATAGTTTCACCATATCCGTCTGTTCGTCCGCGGCGTAGCTCAATAAACCTTACTATTTAGAAATCCGTTATTTGGCATGAGTATACCAATCAGTCACGCCCATGAAATGGTAAATCCAAAAAAAAATGTGTTTGTTATCTCCCTTACACGTAAAGTAAGAATGCATTTTTCTTTCTTGCTAAACCTATGGTGTAGATGGTGTCTTTTGATAGCTCGGTCAAAAATAAAACCATTTCTTCATTCAGGAATGCTTCTGTAAAGTATACATCACCGTATTGTATTGTATTATATTCATATTTATATTATATATTTTGACGATTACGTCGATTACAGTATGGATAGGGATGTTTGGCAGTGATAGCGTTCTCCACGGGGAAAAGGTATATGGCAAAAAAAAGGTTCACTACTGAAGCACTCGTATAATATAATGATTTCCTATCGGCTTAACTCGGAATATGACTATTAGACCTGAAGTGACTATCAATTAGGTACCGTTAGTCAGTGTCAAATGTCAGAATGAAAACTGGTAGTATTTTGCCATTTGACATTATACAATGTGTTTTCGGCATACGGGCTTGAGCTTAGTTTTATTATAAAACTAAAATTTAAATTCCCTTTGTTTTCGAACAAAATTTAAATTGCCAGCAATTAAAAGCAAAGTCAACTGTCAGGACAGTACAAATGACAGCCCTTTATGTTTTGTTTACTACGACATCATTTTAAGCAAGTGCACCTAGTACATTGAAGGTGCAAATTTAAGAAGTTTAATTGTATAGTCAATTCAAACAATTATGATTTGCTAAAACATGCAAACAGTTGCTAATGAAACATGCTATTGCCCGTTTTGAAAAAAGGCTGCTTGCCGGTAACGCACCGTATATGTTAACTCCTTCAGTAGTTCTAGTAGTATTCCGAGTTTCCGAGTTTAGCCGATGGGGAAGCATTATTTGCTACATCTATATACTGTTTTGAATAATGATATCTGGCCGAGTTCATTACGCTAGTTCTGCTCGTGGCAGAGGTTTATTTTTCCGAACCGGTGGTAGTTTATACATGTTCTTAAGTAGTTACATGTAATATGCCTAAATTAAGAACTTTGACTTTAACAATTATGCTCTAACTTAGACACTAAGCGCTTATTAATAGCAAAGCCCTACGAGGTCCGGGATCCACTGCGCCACGTTCCCGTCTGCGTCGCGGAACACGATGTTGTCTTCTCTATCGAAAACAAAGTCCTCAACCGGACTGCTGTGGTAAGTAACATATTTTGTGAAAGAATTAGTTTCTCTATCTAGTTTGTACATAACTCTTTTGTGAACATAACTAATATATATGTCACCGTATTTACCAATAGACAGAGCATGTTCCTTGTGGGAGATAAGGTGCGACTTTTCATTGCCGTTTTCCCAAATAAATTTGTAAAGTTTTTTACTAGCAATAAAGTACCAGTTTGTTACATTAGCCACGTTAACCACGTCAGTTACTACGAAATCTTCTAAGTTATCGTATCCTGCAAATGCTCTTTCATTTTTGCTGAAATATGCGCTACTGCCGTCTGCGTTGATTCTGTACAACGTATCTTCGTATCGAAGTCTCGCTGGTGTAGAAGATCGGTTAACTGTAAAAGCTACTTCTGTGGAGTAGCTACCTTGCCCATACGTATGCCGATATATTACATTGTCTTGGCTTGTGTATACAGTTTGGGTTTTTTGGTCCACTGCTAAGCCTCTGGTATTATTTGCGACTTTGATTTCCCTTGTCTTCGGTTCGTTGAGGAATAAGGCTGTGATGGTGTCAGACTGGAGCTGGGCGTAGAGGATGTTGGCATTGCGGTCGATGGCCAGTTGGTTGGAGACGTGGAAGCCCTTCAGCAGCGTCCTCCGCGAGTGGCATCGGCCTGCGACGCAGGCGTCACAATCTGCGCCCGCGCCGGTCGCCAGCGCGATCAGCAGTAACACCCATGCCCACATGCTTGCCTGATAAAAGGAAAAATATTGAATTTTACCTTTATTTTTATTAGATGGTTTCCAATACTTAAGGTTCACCCTAAATGCCAAGACTGACTGAAATAGAACTACCCTACCCTACTCGTCGGTTACACAGTGAACCGTTTTACTTGGAAATTATTGATTGTTTATAGTTTTTGATGTCTTTTTTATAAATAATGTCTATCATCGTAGGGTTAAGAATTTTAGAAGTATAAATAGGTAAATGCTTTGATTTATTTAGATGTTAGAAAGTTTTTACAACACATCCAAATCGCTCCAAAAACTATCCGCATATGGGTTTGATGCTTTGCTGAACTGGTTACGGTCGTACTTGACGGATAGGTTGTTTTATGTAGTGGTGAATGGCTACCAATCCTCGTCTTATACCATAACCTCTGGCGTTCCGCAGGGATCGTACTTAGGACCAATCCTTTTCAATTTTTTTATTAATGACATTCCTGAGTGCTTACCTAATTCGCAAATATTCATGTCATATTGAATAAATAAATAAATAAATAAAACACATACAATGAAAGCCGACCTTGAAGACACCATTTTAACTATCAAAGAATTTTAAGTGCATACCCAATTATTCCAAAAATTAAGTGAAGCTACCAACGAATCCTGTTGAGTGGACCTGATAGGATGAGGAATATGACTGCACTATAAGACATTTTACTTAACATACTATCACGAATTTATGTAAGCCACGTACAGTTGGCAACGAAGTTTGATTACTCCTAAAAATTCAAACAGCGATGTCAAGGTTTAAACTAAGATCCATTAAGTTTCTCTGGTATGCGTATTGTACGTAGTACCTATTTTTGCAAGCTTAGCCAGTTTTTTAACGAAAAATAAAACTATCTGTTCATGCGTTTGCCGATGAAGTCATAGGTGTATTATTGATGCCTTAGGTCCTGGCTTAGGAACCCTTTCACGAAACACTGGATTTTCGTATAGTTTTGGGATTTTTCGGTTTTCGGAGTTTCCGTAGTTGCCCAATGAACTTACTTAAAAAAAAAAACAATAACAAGCAAATGGGAATACTTTCGCAGCATTTCATACGACTTTTACTAAGAAGGGAAGACTTTTCATGATAACTCAAAAACGGCTTAACTGATCATGTCTGCTATAGTTTTCCTTGAAAGTCTTTATCAAGCTTTACTTTCATGTTTTTTTTTTTCATATTTTTCGACCCATATAGTTCAAAAGTTACAGGGACACACACACACACATTTTTTTCTTTTGGAGTGAATATGTCCGAAAATATTCACTTTATCAAAAAAATTTTGATCAAGACCACTATTCATTTTGAAAGACCTATCCAACAACACTCCACACCATAGGGTTGAAGCAAAAAAAAAACATCTCCATCTCCACTTTACGAGTAGGTAACCTTAATTTTTTTCACGACTTTCTCACTTTTATTGATTTATATATCCATACCAAATTTCAGATTTCTAGCACTAACAATCACAGAGCAAAGCCTCGGACAGACAGACAGACGGACATGGCGAAACTATAAGGGTTTCTAGTTGGCTACGAAACCCTAAAAACGCATTCAGGTAAAGACGATAAGGTAAAACCCGACATTTCTGCATTGGACTAACATTTAGGTATCTTTAATTGAAAACAATAGAAGTGACAAACAGGGTGTCAACTATTAGAATTAAGTATGGTTCTCTACGACCGGATCAACCCGGTACTCATTCTAGTAGATTCAAATGAATTTCAACCGTCTATACAGTAGATACGATTTATTTGAGCTGCTACTCTTCCGCCGCCTAGCAAAGGATGCGCGATTTTATTCAAATACGGTATGTAACTACTGTATAGATAGTTCAAATTCCTTTGCATCTGGTAGAATCCATTCTGGCCCGCCTCAGTCGGTGTGAATCGTACTTTATGGGGTGTCAAAAAATGTCGCCTGTGATTAAACTGGTCTTGATGATTGAAACAGTCTTGATGATTGAGTTCGTGATCGTTCACGTTTGTTGCATTGCAGCACTTGCAACACAAGAATGAGACCTTTCAAATTGTGAGAATCGGGTGCTCGATGCACCTTTATTGCATACCTGTAGATATACTAATGCTGCTTTTCTTGGCAGTGTATCTTATAAGATACACATTATTAGATGCGCTTATTGCATTTATTTTCTAGACTTTTTTTTGCTCTACAAGGCGCAAATGAGGCTTAATCGCACGATTTTTGTTTAAATTTGAAAAGACCACTATTTCGGGTCGGGTTCTATTGATACATTGTATTACTTTTTAACCGACTTCAAAATTTCAAAAGAGGAGGTTATCAATTCGGTTGTATGTTTTTTTTTAATGTTTGTTACTCCATAACACCGTCATTTCTTAACCGATTTAAAAAAAAAATTTTTGATTGTATATATCCAAGTTGGTCCCGTTTTTGTCGAAAGGCAGTTCTGATGATGGGGTCCATGAGGAATTGAGGGAACTCCTCAAATCTTTAAGGCAAACATATAGTGATTTTTGTGTTTTTATCAACAAGTCAAGCATTTGCATCCAAAAATGTGACATTGGATGAAGTGGAACTGCTGATGATGATCAGAACAGAACTCTTCAACGACGAAAATTTCACGTTTGGCGATTTGTCCTCCTAGCTGTGTTTGTTAAGCAAGTTCTATTTTCACGATTGATTTTTGTCATGCTCGAGTTCTGGTGATGGGATCCATTAGGAATCGAGGAAACTCCTCAAATGTGAAAGGCACACAAATAGTGATTTTAGTATTTTCATGAACTAATCAAGCATTTTCATTCATAAAAGTGACATTTGATGAAGTGGAACTGCTGATGATGATCAGAACGGAACTCTTCAACGACGCGTAGTTCACGTTTGCCGATTTGTTCTCTTCGTTTTGTTTGTCAAGCAAGCAAGGTTTTTCCATGATTTCATGAGGAATTGAGGGTACTTAGTCTTCTACCATTATAAACATACTTATAGCCATTTTTGTATTTTACTGTTTTGAATCTAAGAGTGCACCATCTAAGATTAATAATCTTTCACCGGACTCCCTCATTGAAGTCGGTTTTTTTTTCTTAAAAATTATAGTTAATCCTTATAACTTAAAAACAAAACACAACATATGGAGTGCAAATAAGTAACTCTGTCTTTTACACGCTAACCGGAGTAAAGTGTAGCGTTACTTGTTAAGGCTTCGTTTAATTAAGGGACAATTTATTAAGGGTTTTTTTTAAATATCTTTTTACTTACTTATAAATGCGAGGGCAAGCAAAACGACTGAGTGACAGGTCTGATTTGATCTGTCTCCCTCGTTCGCAAAAGACTACTTAACTGCAAGTCTGCAACTCAAACTAAAGAAGTACTTAGTCCATTTTGTTCAAATCGTAGGAGAAATCGGACAATAAATCAGTTTTTTTTACGAAAATTTACATAATAATGTCGTAGAACAAAACGGATTTTTTTGTCCGTTCAAACAAAATACCTCGATAACGCGAGGCGCTGGCGCACCGAGCAAAAACTTCAGTCTGAAAATATAAGCACAACTACCGGTATTCGATAGTATCGAAATGTCGATTATATCGGACGAAATTCCGATATTCCATTACCGATATTAAATTTATCGAAAACCGATATTTTCGATATTTTCGATATTCACTTTTTTAGTATTAATTTTAATCCACGCAATGCTTTATAAGAGTCAACAGGTACATAATTTACACTGTGATACTAAATACTTTGTTTTCTTCAAAAACAACGTGATTTTTGGGCACAAGAACAAATACCAAACCAACTACCTTGTTGAGAGCGAGAGTGAAACAGGCTGGCTGATTCCGTAATCATTTGGAAAAGAATTTGAGGTTCCGTTCCGTTCAAAAATATAGGCCTGGCGAGAATATCTGGTTCACACATCGTGCAACTAGAAGAGGTACAACACATCACCGTCCAAAGAATCTGGAAGTTCCTGGAATCAATGGGCCTTAACGGTGTACTCTAAAGGGCTGCCACAATAGATCACAAGCTGGTCGAGGCGGCATATACCCATAACTAACAGTAATAATAATAATATCTGGTTAAATGCCAGCAGACACCTGCATTTTAAGGCAAAAACTAGACGAATTTGAACTTTCGTTAGATGGTGATGGGATTGCAGTGGTGACAGACGGCGCAGCATAACAATGCTGAAGGTTGGGAGAAGCTTGAACCTTTATCACCAGGTCTGTCTTGCCCACGGAATTCCATTGACAGTCAATGACGTCATCTATAAAAAAATACTGCTCAGCCTGTTGAACAGTCATGAGGTTTTCAACTCTGAATCCGAAGAGGTAACAGATACCACAGGTCTGAGTGCGGTTTGTAAAACTGATTTATTTCATTTAAGGGGAGAGAGAGATTTTTATTTTGTTTTTTTATTTGATACTGATTTGTATTGTATTATTTGAGTACTTGGAGTTAGTGAATTAGCTTATTCTATTATTAGAGTAAGAGAACAAATTATAATATCTTATTTTTTGAGGTTACTTATGAAACCACAGACATCACATGAGAGAAAAGCAGACTCGCAGTATTAAGCCAGATGACTTTTCATATACACTACCGTCAAAAAGTTTAAGACCAAACACAATATTTAGTTTCATTGTTATAAACTGTTCTAAAAAACATCAAACTAATTTTGCAATCAATAGAAAACAATGTGAACTTATTATTTTTGTCGTACCTTCAGCAAATACTCTTTTCAATAAATTTGTAAGGAAAAAGTATTTGATTGAGAAGGCTCTTAAAAGTAAATTTTCAAAATTTGATATTGTAACGATATTGTTTGATCTAAGAACTTCAAAACTCAAAACCAAATGACTACTCAATTCTTCACATGTCATCGTAGTTTATATAAAAAGACTTAGGTGCTGGTATTATTCACATTTTCCAAAAAATCTTGAGTGACTCGGTTTCCTAGGGCACCAAGTGAAAACTTCAAAATAGTGGGTCGTAAGCCTCGAACATCTGTGGCACAACGTAGTGCTATCATTACACTTAAACAGGAAGGCAAGACAGAGCGATATATAGCCAGTAAATTGAATATTTCTTAGAGAGCTGTCCATAACACTATCTCCAGGAAGAGGAAAACTGGGATTTTATTGGATCGAGCACGTTCAGGGAGACCCAAAGTAACCAGCAAGGTCGAGGATCGAAGAATAGTGACGACGAGCAAGAGAAATCGACACTTAACAGCTACAGAAATCTGTGCGGAAATAAACAGCAGCCGTGAAAAGCCCGTGTGCGTCCCTACTATAAAACATCGACTACTTCAACAAGGTCTGTGTAGCTATAAAAAAACCATTATTACGCAAACAAAACAAGACAAAAAGATTGCAATGGGCTATTTCCCACAAGGATTGGACTTTTGCAGACAGGTCGAAAGTACTATGGACAGATGATTCGAAGTCGAACGTTTGTTCGCCGCACACCGCAAGAAAAAATGCTGGAGCAATGTGTTGTACCAACTGTGAAGTATGGTGGAGGGTCTATCATGGCGTGGGGCTCATTCAGTGCAAATGGTGTTGGAGACATCGTAAAAAATCGATGGTATTCTTAGAAAGGAGCAGTACAAGAAGACACGCAGTGCCATCAGGAACACGTTTGATCGGCAACCCATTTGTTTTGCAAGAAGACAACGATCCCAAACACTCGGCAAAAATCTGTAGAAGCTACACAGCTAAATAAGAACGCCAAGGTGTGTTAAAAAATATGATTTGGCCACCGCAATCCCCAGACCTTAAACCGATCGAGGTTTTATGGGATGAACTCGACCGTAGAGTCCGAAGACAATGTCCGACATCTGCAACAGCTCTATGGGAGATACTGCAATATGAGTGGAAATCCATTAGCCAAGAAACGCCACGCTATTTATAATGATAAATAATGCTGTATTACAAGTGTCCCTTGACATATAAATGTCAATTTTGCATTATAATGCTATTTTTTTGCCTATTTTATTCCAGCTATTTACCTTCTCTTTCCAATATTGAAAAAATATCGATTATATCGAAAATATCGCAAAACCGATATTCGAATTTTTGATATCGAAAAAATACCGGTATTTGAAAAAGGCTCCGATATTCCATGCTCTAAGCACAACTGGATCACAGGCTGAACGAAAGGGGATAAAAGGCTACATTCCCATCCCCACGCTGTTTGTGCAGTTCAGGACGTACATACATCATTGACAACACAACCACAGCACAATAACAACACAAACACACACACAACGCACACGATACAACATACAACGTTAGAAAAGATCTGATGGTGGTGTTGTGTTACATAATCACATTAATGCTATAGGTACAGCCTAGGGGATTAATATGTATACCTATGTATTTTTGGACCTTATTTCAATGGAGTAAGGTAAAAAAATGTATACATATTGGTGCCCTTGACTGTGCCCACCTACCTATAAACAGTTTTCAATTAATGAACCTGTGAGTGTGAGTGAGATGGCGGAAGTGTCATTAAAAATGTAATCAACAACACAATGAATGCGGTGGCAAAAAGGAACCTTTGCTCCGTTGATAGATGCAATGCATCTAAAATAGAAATTATATAAGTACAGAGTCAAATGCAATCATTATTTCCAAGTGTTCTAGATAAAAGTTCGAAATTTTTACCATCACTATAATATATAATTTATTTATAACTAATTTGCAATGAACGTAATAATATTCATTAAAACTATGCTACCGTTCGCCTACTTACTCACAGATCAGAAAATTTTGGTCTAATAATTTTAAAGATGCACATTTTATCTAAATTACTTAATGGAAACGGTGGCTTTACTCCTACTTATCGGTTTCATAGGTTGGTTTACGATGTAGCGTGCTCATTATAAATACCGTACTAAGTAGTTTTCTACAGTGGAGTATTTAAACATGGCGATATGTGGAGTTTATAAAAAAAACAGTACACAATGGGTATTTATGTAAATACGGGTGTGGCCTGTAATATGAGCAAAAAATTTAAAGGCTGCTTCCTTAGAGCATCTGCATTAACCTCTTGTGTCCAAAATAAAAATATCTTTTTTCACTTGGGAGAAATTTTGATCTAAAGTTATGACCTCCAAGTAATGGATCTTGGCACCACGAGATTATAGCGCGGCAGTCACTGCTGATACTGAGGAAGCATCTAGTTTTTATTTTAATAGTATTTTTGATTTAAAAGGATAAATTTTGGATTTTTTAATTATTTTTAGTGTTTTTTAAATAAGTAGTGATTAATATAGCTCTCTTAGAATAAAAAAGTACCTACATAGAAACTACATTTGCGAAAAAAAATTTTTTTTTCTGTTTAAACCATTTGGAAATAATTGCTGGAAGGCTCAATAGTGTACCGTTTAATTTTTTGCTTCTATTACAGGCCACACCCTGTATAAAGCAAAAATAACTATTTTCACTAACGATTTTCTACAGAAAACGTCACACAAATACAAATTAATAGAACTGAAACTGAAATGGACTACGCCGTAAGTAATAAATGGCCCCTGATATGCTTCTGAGTAATACAATGTGGGTATCTTATCACAAGTACTTGTCTACGCAATATAATAGAAGAGAAATTAACTTTCTATTGGCTCTGAATTAACAGGTAATTAATCGCTTAACAATCTCAGTACAGGGTAATTTATTGTTCCTATTAATTTAGTTCCATGTTTTGTTCGTGTCTTCGCTCCACTGTTAAGTGTGTGGGACTTAGTATTTTGTATTTGTTACTGTGCAGCACCGACGTAGGTATTTTATTTTTGTTAAAAATATAGAAGTAAAGAACCATTTTTAGGGTTCCGTACCAAAATGGTAAAAAAAGAATTCTTATCCATCCATGACCTCTCTTGTATTGTGGTGTATAACAGTATTAACAGTTAATACTACCTGGTTGTGGAACTACTGTACTTTAAGTTTATTACTTGCCTATTCTGGTACTACGAGTATAAGAGTACGTAATTTAATTTGCGATTAAACATTGTTATTAGAATTATATTGTTTATTGTCTGCGTTACTGGTTCTTCATAATAGAGTAAAACATTGTGTAATAACTAGAAACAGTATTTTGTTGTAGTTCTTTGCAAATACAAAAAATATTATAGTGTTTGCACAATTTTCTGAAGCTTTTCTTGCATTGACATCTTTCATAGCAATAAATTGAACGAAAAAAAAATTGGCGCATACAACTCTTTAATATCCTCAAAATAATGGAGGATGCACGTAAAGCTCGAACAAATTGAATTGGAATAATAATCATTTCAATTGCTGGAGAGCTCAATAGTGTACCGTTTAATTTTTTGCTCCTATTAAAGGCCACACCCTGTATTTATACTAAAAAATATACTTATGAGAGTTACAAGTCACACAAGGTTCGCACTCATTCATTTCGTTATATCTACCTACCACATGGGTTCTAAGTAGATTTTTTATTTGGTACTAGGTAATTTTATCTTATTACAATATATTATTAGAAGTACCTTACAATTATCGTTTAAATTGCGTATTTTCCTAATTAAATCATCAGTAATACTTGATATGCTCGCCAACCCGCATGCCAAGCGTGGCGATTATGGCATTTACCCCCTATGAAAGCGACACAAAGGCCACGGCCCCGAGGTTCCGGCGGCCCCCGGTGCCCTGGTTTTGGTAGCGGCCAGGGTACTAGCGGGGCCAGGGGTGCTAAGAATCTCCGGCAAAGATCCAGCTACCACCACCGACGACTCCTGGCCCTGGCAACGTACAACACGCGTACACTGCGGACCGACGAAAAGATAGTGGAACTAGAGGAAGGATTGAGCAAGTTGCGTTGGGATGTCGTGGGGTTATCTGAAGTCCGAAGAGAGGGGGAGGACACGATAACCCTAAAGTCCGGCAACTTGCTCTATTTCCGGGAGGGCGACCAACAGTCCCAGGGAGGTGTCGGGTTCATCGTCCACAAGTCCCTCGTAAACAACGTGGTGAAGATCGAGAGTGTGTCGGCTAGGGTGGCGTACCTTATACTCAGAGTATCCAAGAGATACTCGTTGAAGGTCATACAGGTGTACGCGCCGACCTCGGCACACTCCGACGACGAGGTGGAGGCTATGTATGAGGATATAACTAAGGCCATGCATAGTTCCAAAACCTACTTCACCGTTGTTATGGGGGACTTTAACGCGAAACTGGGCAAGAGAGACGGCAATGAGCTGAGAGTGGGGCAATTTGGAGTTGGAAGTCGGAACCACCGGGGCCAACTACTGGCTGGTTTCTTGGAGAAGGAGGGACTCTACATGATGAACTCCTTCTTCAAGAAACGCGAGCACAGGAAGTGGACCTGGATGAGTCCCGACGGTGCAACAAAAAACGAGATTGACTTCATTATGTCGACGAAGAGGCATATATTCAATGATGTCTCTGTGATCAATACGGTTAAAACCGGAAGTGATCATCGTCTGGTAAGAGGCACATTGAATATATGCGTCAAGCTAGAGCGCTCTCGCCTGATGAAGTCTACGCTCCGTCCAGCAGCAGTCCAAATCCAAAACCCCGAGAGCTTTCAGCTGGAACTCCAAAACCGTTTTGATTGTCTAGGCGGCGACGTGGACGATTTCAATGACGGGTTTGTGGAAGCTGTCCATAGCATTGGGTCTAAGTTCTTTAAGGCCCAACGGACTCACAGAGCCAAAAGGCTTTCTATCTCCACTCAGAGGCTCATCGAGGAAAGGAATGAAATGATTCTGCAGTCTTCAGCCGATGCGACATTATACAGGCAGCTCAATAAACGGATCTCCAAGTCCCTTACCCGCGATCTGCGCCAATTCAATACAAATCGTATTGAAGAGGCCATCGAGCAGAATAAGGGCTCTAAAGTGTTCTCAAGAGATCTGTCTATTGGGCAGAGCCAGCTCGCCAAATTAAAAACTGAAGACGGTAGAATCGTTTCATCCAAACCCGAGCTTCTGAAAGAGATAGAATGCTTTTATGGACAGCTATACACGTCAACTAGCAGACCCGAAGTTGGTCTGGCGGAAGACCCTAGAGCCAGATTAACCCGGCACTATACCGAAGATATCCCGGACATCAGCCTGTACGAGATTAGAATGGCTCTTAAACAGCTAAAGAACAACAAGGCACCCGGTGAAGACGGAATAACAGCTGAACTCCTGAAGGCGGGTGGAAAACCGGTCCTTAGGGCCCTTCAGAAGTTGTTCGATTCCGTCTTACTGGAAGGGAAAACTCCAAAGGCATGGAACAGAGGTGTGGTGGTGCTGTTCTTCAAAAAGGGTGACAACGCCTTACTGAAGAACTACCGCCCCATCTCACTTCTGAGCCATGTCTATAAGCTGTTTTCAAGAGTCATTACGAACCGTCTCGCACGCAGGCTAGATGACTTCCAGCCTCCCGAACAAGCCGGATTCCGAAGAGGCTTTAGCACCGTAGACCACATTCATACGCTTCGTCAGGTTATACAGAAGACTGAGGAGTATAACCTGCCCCTCTGTCTAGCGTTCGTGGACTACGAGAAAGCCTTCGATTCGATTGAAACCTGGGCTGTACTACAATCTCTCCAACGGTGCCAAGTGGACTACCGCTATATCGAAGTGCTGAAGTGTTTGTACGAGAACGCCACTATGTCAGTCCGACTCCAGGACCAGAACTTGAAACCTATTCCGCTGCAGCGGGGAGTCAGGCAAGGAGATGTTATTTCTCCTAAACTGTTTTCCGCTGCACTGGAGGACGTGTTCAAGACTCTGGACTGGAGAAGGCTAGGCATCAACATAAACGGCGAGTACATCACTCACCTTCGGTTTGCTGACGATATAGTAGTCTTGGCTGAGACCATGGAGGATTTAAGTACAATGCTCAATGACCTCAGTAAAGTCTCCGAGCGAGTTGGTCTAAGGATGAACATGGACAAGACGAAGATCATGTCAAATGCCCATGTAGCACCAACTCCCGTAACAATCGGACACTTTACGCTCGAAGTTGTAGACGATTACATATACCTAGGACAGACTGTCCAGTTAGGTAAGTCCAACTTCGAGAAAGAGGTTAATCGTCGAATCCGACTCGGCTGGGCAGCGTTCGGGAAGCTACGTCACATCTTTTCGTCCAATATCCCGCAGTGTCTCAAGACGAAAGTCTTTGACCAGTGTGTGTTGCCAGTGATGACATATGGTACTGAAACGTGGTCGCTTACTATGGGCCTCATAAGAAGGCTCAAAGTCACCCAAAGAGCAATGGAGAGGGCTATGCTGGGAGTTTCTCTGCGTGATCGCATCAGAAATGAGGCCATCCGCAGCAGAACCAAAGTGACCGATATAGCCCTTCGAATCGCTAAACTTAAGTGGCAGTGGGCGGGGCACATATCACGCAGAACCGATGGCCGTTGGGGCGGGAAGGTTCTCGAGTGGCGACCACGTACCGGAAGGCGTAGCGTGGGCAGGCCCCCCACACGGTGGACTGATGACCTGGTAAGGGTCGCGGGTGTCCGCTGGATGCGGGTGGCGCAGGACCGGTCGTTGTGGAAGTCTTTGGGGGAGGCCTATGTCCAGCAGTGGACGTCATTCGGCTGAAGTGATGATGATGTGACTTGATATGCTGATAGGCGGTCTGGTTTTCCATGACGGATTTACAGAGAGAGGTGAAAAGCGAGCAATTATAGTTTGACCCGGGTGACTGGAACTAGAGATTATCTCGATCTCAAGGGTCATGCGGAAATAAATGGGAAAGTACGTTAAAATCAACAGACTTAATATAATTATTATTTAATATTTAAATAATGTATATTGCCACATAACAAACAAAAAATAAAATAGATAAAAATAATGTGTAATCGATCTCAAGGGTCATGCGGAAATAAATGGGAAAGTACGTTAAAATCAACAGACTTAATATAATTATTATTTAATATTTAAATAATGTATATTGCCACATAACAAACAAAAAATAAAATAGATAAAAATAATGTGTAAATGTGTACAGACTTATTATTTTTGTATGCATTTTTTAGTAAGTAAAATCTAGGGACACGTCAGTGTAGTGTCAAGTCCAGCAAAACAATAAAACAAAGGCACGGTCATACCATCCTTTTCTCGAAGCCATTTAGAAGAAGAAGAAGAAGTTATTTATTTAGCACATGAAAAAACCATTACAAAAGAAAAACATAATTTTAAAATCCTAGTGCTAAAAAGGACGCTCACAGCATGTTGTCACGGAATCCGTGACGCTGATTTTCAGTGAGTGCCCCAAGACTAAAAAACTAAACAAACATAAAAACTAAACAAACATCAATTTTATAACTTTTAGGCATTGTCGTTTACCTAAAAGTTACAAAAGCGACCTGCATATAACCTTAAAACTAGCGGGTAACATCTCAAAAAATAGTGTCCAAATAGCTAAACCCAATACTAATATATAAGTGATAAGTTTAAAATTTAACGTGTAGTACAGTACAATGATAAATATTTATATATAATAATAATAAAAAATTAAGTTCATTTCAAGAACGACAAAAACGTTGTGAGAATCCGCCTTCAATTTGTACATTTAAAAGATGTGCTCTGAGCTTTAATTTAAAACCGTGTGTCGATTTTAAGGCACGGAGAGGAGGGGGGGTATTGTTCCAGCACTTTGTTGCCGAATAACGGAAGCTGCCTCTAAATGCTGCTGTATGCGGTCGTGGACAAACAAGCTGAAGAAATCTCGACGACCTCACTGACGAGGATCTAGAGTTATGAAACCACGTCAGCTTATTATACAGGTACAAGGGAATTTGCTTATTTACTATGCCAAACATCAATGTGGCTAAGTGTAGTTTTTGACGTGTGGACATTCTCAAAATACGATTTTGTCATTTAGGTAAGACATTCTGTATCTCCTGTAACTTTGTTGTAGATAAAGCTAGCGGCCTCTAGCTTTTATTCAAATTGGGCAAATTGTAACCATGCAGCAATAAAGGGTAAGCAAAACTAAAAACTCATTCACGACCGGGAGTAGAAGGAAGTCAAACCTATTAAAAAAAAACGTATTTTTTCAGAAACTTGTAGTAGTTAATGGGAAAATAATCATTTATTTATGTACAACGTACGAAAATATATACAAGAATACTTAACCAAAATAATATAAAGAAAATTAAAACTAACTTAAATCTAAAACGGGCCCTTGAGGCATTGTACCGAGGATGCTGGCGGCATTTCCTCGCTGTATCGCAATGCTGATACGTTGAGCGAGGAAACCGACTAGTGTAGTAGTTAGATATAAATAGTAAAATGTTGCTATGACACTTATTATTATCAATCACCTAAAGAATATTATCCAACTAGATCAAGTTTATTTTTTCAGTTAGTAACCTTCCAATCAACATTAACGAATATTAAGTGCATAGAAATGGTTATTGTATGTTTATAATGGTAGAAGACTAAGTACCCTCAATTCCTTATGGAATCATGAAAAAACCTTGCTTGCTTGACAAACAAAACGAAGAGAACAAATCGCCAAACGTGAACTACGCGTCGTTGAAGAGTTCCGTTCTGATCATCATCAGCAGTTCCACTTCATCCAATGTCACATTTTTGGATGAAAATGCTTGATTAGTTCATGAAAATACTAAAATCACTATTTGTGTGCCTTTCACATTTGAGGAGTTCCCTCAATTCCTCATGGATCCCATCATCAGAACTGCGTTTTGACAAAAACGGAACCAACTTGGATATATATACTTACAATCAAAAAAAGAATTTTCCAAATCGGTTAAGAAATGACGGAGTTATGGAGTAACAAACAATAAAAAAAAAAAAAAAAAACAAAAAAAAAAAAAAAACATACAACCGAATTGATAACCTCCTCTTTTGAAATTTTGAAGTCGGTTAAAACTAGTATATAAGTAGTCAAACACCTGTGTCATCACAAGCCTACAATGCTGACCTCGCCCGCACCCCACTACACATAAGATAAGGTACTTTTTTTCATATTTGAGGATTATGTTCTTTTCTAAAAAAACATTGATAAATGATGACAATTATGACATAATTATTATTGTTTGCTCATATAATGCAATACACTGACCCAAGTTATAATAGATTAACAAGGGTGTCTAATGATTATTAGGTATCAAATATTTATTTTGAAAATAGGCCACAAGGGCACTTTTACATGTAAAAGCGTGAATTTATACACTTAAAAAAACTGACAATCTTACTTAGGCTGGGTTGCACCGACTTACGATCACAGACTGATCAACGTTAAATATGGCGCCGGCAGCTGTCATCCCATAGAAACTTGTCAAACTTTCCATACATTGAAATTTTAACGAACACAGCTTACGATTACAGACGGTTTGGTGCAACCCAGCCTTAATAATAAATATAATAATTTTAAGACCAAACACAATATTTAGTTTCATTGTTATAAACTGTTCTAAAAAACATCAAACTAATTTTGCAATCAATAGAAAACAATGTGAACTTATTATTTTTGTCGTACCTTCAGCAAATACTCTTTTCAATAAATTTGTAAGGAAAAAGTATTTGATTGAGAAGGCTCTTAAAAGTAAATTTTCAAAATTTGATATTGTAACGATATTGTTTGATCTAAGAACTTCAAAACTCAAAACCAAATGACTACTCAATTCTTCACATGTCATCGTAGTTTATATAAAAAGACTTAGGTGCTGGTATTATTCACATTTTCCAAAAAAACTTGAGTGACTCGGTTTCCTAGGGCACCAAGTGAAAACTTCAAAATAGTGGGTCGTAAGCCTCGAACATCTGTGGCACAACGTAGTGCTATCATTACACTTAAACAGGAAGGCAAGACAGAGCGATATATAGCCAGTAAATTGAATATTTCTTAGAGAGCTGTCCATAACACTATCTCCAGGAAGAGGAAAACTGGGATTTTATTGGATCGAGCACGTTCAGGGAGACCCAAAGTAACCAGCAAGGTCGAGGATCGAAGAATAGTGACGACGAGCAAGAGAAATCGACACTTAACAGCTACAGAAATCTGTGCGGAAATAAACAGCAGCCGTGAAAAGCCCGTGTGCGTCCCTACTATAAAACATCGACTACTTCAACAAGGTCTGTGTAGCTATAAAAAAACCATTATTACGCAAACAAAACAAGACAAAAAGATTGCAATGGGCTATTTCCCACAAGGATTGGACTTTTGCAGACAGGTCGAAAGTACTATGGACAGATGATTCGAAGTCGAACGTTTGTTCGCCGCACACCGCAAGAAAAAATGCTGGAGCAATGTGTTGTACCAACTGTGAAGTATGGTGGAGGGTCTATCATGGCGTGGGGCTCATTCAGTGCAAATGGTGTTGGAGACATCGTAAAAAATCGATGGTATTCTTAGAAAGGAGCAGTACAAGAAGACACGCAGTGCCATCAGGAACACGTTTGATCGGCAACCCATTTGTTTTGCAAGAAGACAACGATCCCAAACACTCGGCAAAAATCTGTAGAAGCTACACAGCTAAATAAGAACGCCAAGGTGTGTTAAAAAATATGATTTGGCCACCGCAATCCCCAGACCTTAAACCGATCGAGGTTTTATGGGATGAACTCGACCGTAGAGTCCGAAGACAATGTCCGACATCTGCAACAGCTCTATGGGAGATACTGCAATATGAGTGGAAATCCATTAGCCAAGAAACGCCACGCTATTTATAATGATAAATAATGCTGTATTACAAGTGTCCCTTGACATATAAATGTCAATTTTGCATTATAATGCTATTTTTTTGCCTATTTTATTCCAGCTATTTACCTTCTCTTTCCAATATTGAAAAAATATCGATTATATCGAAAATATCGCAAAACCGATATTCGAATTTTTGATATCGAAAAAATACCGGTATTTGAAAAAGGCTCCGATATTCCATGCTCTAAGCACAACTGGATCACAGGCTGAACGAAAGGGGATAAAAGGCTACATTCCCATCCCCACGCTGTTTGTGCAGTTCAGGACGTACATACATCATTGACAACACAACCACAGCACAATAACAACACAAACACACACACAACGCACACGATACAACATACAACGTTAGAAAAGATCTGATGGTGGTGTTGTGTTACATAATCACATTAATGCTATAGGTACAGCCTAGGGGATTAATATGTATACCTATGTATTTTTGGACCTTATTTCAATGGAGTAAGGTAAAAAAATGTATACATATTGGTGCCCTTGACTGTGCCCACCTACCTATAAACAGTTTTCAATTAATGAACCTGTGAGTGTGAGTGAGATGGCGGAAGTGTCATTAAAAATGTAATCAACAACACAATGAATGCGGTGGCAAAAAGGAACCTTTGCTCCGTTGATAGATGCAATGCATCTAAAATAGAAATTATATAAGTACAGAGTCAAATGCAATCATTATTTCCAAGTGTTCTAGATAAAAGTTCGAAATTTTTACCATCACTATAATATATAATTTATTTATAACTAATTTGCAATGAACGTAATAATATTCATTAAAACTATGCTACCGTTCGCCTACTTACTCACAGATCAGAAAATTTTGGTCTAATAATTTTAAAGATGCACATTTTATCTAAATTACTTAATGGAAACGGTGGCTTTACTCCTACTTATCGGTTTCATAGGTTGGTTTACGATGTAGCGTGCTCATTATAAATACCGTACTAAGTAGTTTTCTACAGTGGAGTATTTAAACATGGCGATATGTGGAGTTTATAAAAAAAACAGTACACAATGGGTATTTATGTAAATACGGGTGTGGCCTGTAATATGAGCAAAAAATTTAAAGGCTGCTTCCTTAGAGCATCTGCATTAACCTCTTGTGTCCAAAATAAAAATATCTTTTTTCACTTGGGAGAAATTTTGATCTAAAGTTATGACCTCCAAGTAATGGATCTTGGCACCACGAGATTATAGCGCGGCAGTCACTGCTGATACTGAGGAAGCATCTAGTTTTTATTTTAATAGTATTTTTGATTTAAAAGGATAAATTTTGGATTTTTTAATTATTTTTAGTGTTTTTTAAATAAGTAGTGATTAATATAGCTCTCTTAGAATAAAAAAGTACCTACATAGAAACTACATTTGCGAAAAAAAATTTTTTTTTCTGTTTAAACCATTTGGAAATAATTGCTGGAAGGCTCAATAGTGTACCGTTTAATTTTTTGCTTCTATTACAGGCCACACCCTGTATAAAGCAAAAATAACTATTTTCACTAACGATTTTCTACAGAAAACGTCACACAAATACAAATTAATAGAACTGAAACTGAAATGGACTACGCCGTAAGTAATAAATGGCCCCTGATATGCTTCTGAGTAATACAATGTGGGTATCTTATCACAAGTACTTGTCTACGCAATATAATAGAAGAGAAATTAACTTTCTATTGGCTCTGAATTAACAGGTAATTAATCGCTTAACAATCTCAGTACAGGGTAATTTATTGTTCCTATTAATTTAGTTCCATGTTTTGTTCGTGTCTTCGCTCCACTGTTAAGTGTGTGGGACTTAGTATTTTGTATTTGTTACTGTGCAGCACCGACGTAGGTATTTTATTTTTGTTAAAAATATAGAAGTAAAGAACCATTTTTAGGGTTCCGTACCAAAATGGTAAAAAAAGAATTCTTATCCATCCATGACCTCTCTTGTATTGTGGTGTATAACAGTATTAACAGTTAATACTACCTGGTTGTGGAACTACTGTACTTTAAGTTTATTACTTGCCTATTCTGGTACTACGAGTATAAGAGTACGTAATTTAATTTGCGATTAAACATTGTTATTAGAATTATATTGTTTATTGTCTGCGTTACTGGTTCTTCATAATAGAGTAAAACATTGTGTAATAACTAGAAACAGTATTTTGTTGTAGTTCTTTGCAAATACAAAAAATATTATAGTGTTTGCACAATTTTCTGAAGCTTTTCTTGCATTGACATCTTTCATAGCAATAAATTGAACGAAAAAAAAATTGGCGCATACAACTCTTTAATATCCTCAAAATAATGGAGGATGCACGTAAAGCTCGAACAAATTGAATTGGAATAATAATCATTTCAATTGCTGGAGAGCTCAATAGTGTACCGTTTAATTTTTTGCTCCTATTAAAGGCCACACCCTGTATTTATACTAAAAAATATACTTATGAGAGTTACAAGTCACACAAGGTTCGCACTCATTCATTTCGTTATATCTACCTACCACATGGGTTCTAAGTAGATTTTTTATTTGGTACTAGGTAATTTTATCTTATTACAATATATTATTAGAAGTACCTTACAATTATCGTTTAAATTGCGTATTTTCCTAATTAAATCATCAGTAATACTTGATATGCTCGCCAACCCGCATGCCAAGCGTGGCGATTATGGCATTTACCCCCTATGAAAGCGACACAAAGGCCACGGCCCCGAGGTTCCGGCGGCCCCCGGTGCCCTGGTTTTGGTAGCGGCCAGGGTACTAGCGGGGCCAGGGGTGCTAAGAATCTCCGGCAAAGATCCAGCTACCACCACCGACGACTCCTGGCCCTGGCAACGTACAACACGCGTACACTGCGGACCGACGAAAAGATAGTGGAACTAGAGGAAGGATTGAGCAAGTTGCGTTGGGATGTCGTGGGGTTATCTGAAGTCCGAAGAGAGGGGGAGGACACGATAACCCTAAAGTCCGGCAACTTGCTCTATTTCCGGGAGGGCGACCAACAGTCCCAGGGAGGTGTCGGGTTCATCGTCCACAAGTCCCTCGTAAACAACGTGGTGAAGATCGAGAGTGTGTCGGCTAGGGTGGCGTACCTTATACTCAGAGTATCCAAGAGATACTCGTTGAAGGTCATACAGGTGTACGCGCCGACCTCGGCACACTCCGACGACGAGGTGGAGGCTATGTATGAGGATATAACTAAGGCCATGCATAGTTCCAAAACCTACTTCACCGTTGTTATGGGGGACTTTAACGCGAAACTGGGCAAGAGAGACGGCAATGAGCTGAGAGTGGGGCAATTTGGAGTTGGAAGTCGGAACCACCGGGGCCAACTACTGGCTGGTTTCTTGGAGAAGGAGGGACTCTACATGATGAACTCCTTCTTCAAGAAACGCGAGCACAGGAAGTGGACCTGGATGAGTCCCGACGGTGCAACAAAAAACGAGATTGACTTCATTATGTCGACGAAGAGGCATATATTCAATGATGTCTCTGTGATCAATACGGTTAAAACCGGAAGTGATCATCGTCTGGTAAGAGGCACATTGAATATATGCGTCAAGCTAGAGCGCTCTCGCCTGATGAAGTCTACGCTCCGTCCAGCAGCAGTCCAAATCCAAAACCCCGAGAGCTTTCAGCTGGAACTCCAAAACCGTTTTGATTGTCTAGGCGGCGACGTGGACGATTTCAATGACGGGTTTGTGGAAGCTGTCCATAGCATTGGGTCTAAGTTCTTTAAGGCCCAACGGACTCACAGAGCCAAAAGGCTTTCTATCTCCACTCAGAGGCTCATCGAGGAAAGGAATGAAATGATTCTGCAGTCTTCAGCCGATGCGACATTATACAGGCAGCTCAATAAACGGAT
The DNA here is from genome assembly GCA_905163555.1 of Notocelia uddmanniana. Lineage (NCBI taxonomy): Eukaryota > Metazoa > Arthropoda > Insecta > Lepidoptera > Tortricidae > Notocelia > Notocelia uddmanniana. The sequence continues at coordinate 10,652,021 of LR991059.1, read as the reverse complement.
CTCCAAGTCCCTTACCCGCGATCTGCGCCAATTCAATACAAATCGTATTGAAGAGGCCATCGAGCAGAATAAGGGCTCTAAAGTGTTCTCAAGAGATCTGTCTATTGGGCAGAGCCAGCTCGCCAAATTAAAAACTGAAGACGGTAGAATCGTTTCATCCAAACCCGAGCTTCTGAAAGAGATAGAATGCTTTTATGGACAGCTATACACGTCAACTAGCAGACCCGAAGTTGGTCTGGCGGAAGACCCTAGAGCCAGATTAACCCGGCACTATACCGAAGATATCCCGGACATCAGCCTGTACGAGATTAGAATGGCTCTTAAACAGCTAAAGAACAACAAGGCACCCGGTGAAGACGGAATAACAGCTGAACTCCTGAAGGCGGGTGGAAAACCGGTCCTTAGGGCCCTTCAGAAGTTGTTCGATTCCGTCTTACTGGAAGGGAAAACTCCAAAGGCATGGAACAGAGGTGTGGTGGTGCTGTTCTTCAAAAAGGGTGACAACGCCTTACTGAAGAACTACCGCCCCATCTCACTTCTGAGCCATGTCTATAAGCTGTTTTCAAGAGTCATTACGAACCGTCTCGCACGCAGGCTAGATGACTTCCAGCCTCCCGAACAAGCCGGATTCCGAAGAGGCTTTAGCACCGTAGACCACATTCATACGCTTCGTCAGGTTATACAGAAGACTGAGGAGTATAACCTGCCCCTCTGTCTAGCGTTCGTGGACTACGAGAAAGCCTTCGATTCGATTGAAACCTGGGCTGTACTACAATCTCTCCAACGGTGCCAAGTGGACTACCGCTATATCGAAGTGCTGAAGTGTTTGTACGAGAACGCCACTATGTCAGTCCGACTCCAGGACCAGAACTCGAAACCTATTCCGCTGCAGCGGGGAGTCAGGCAAGGAGATGTTATTTCTCCTAAACTGTTTTCCGCTGCACTGGAGGACGTGTTCAAGACTCTGGACTGGAGAAGGCTAGGCATCAACATAAACGGCGAGTACATCACTCACCTTCGGTTTGCTGACGATATAGTAGTCTTGGCTGAGACCATGGAGGATTTAAGTACAATGCTCAATGACCTCAGTAAAGTCTCCGAGCGAGTTGGTCTAAGGATGAACATGGACAAGACGAAGATCATGTCAAATGCCCATGTAGCACCAACTCCCGTAACAATCGGACACTTTACGCTCGAAGTTGTAGACGATTACATATACCTAGGACAGACTGTCCAGTTAGGTAAGTCCAACTTCGAGAAAGAGGTTAATCGTCGAATCCGACTCGGCTGGGCAGCGTTCGGGAAGCTACGTCACATCTTTTCGTCCAATATCCCGCAGTGTCTCAAGACGAAAGTCTTTGACCAGTGTGTGTTGCCAGTGATGACATATGGTACTGAAACGTGGTCGCTTACTATGGGCCTCATAAGAAGGCTCAAAGTCACCCAAAGAGCAATGGAGAGGGCTATGCTGGGAGTTTCTCTGCGTGATCGCATCAGAAATGAGGCCATCCGCAGCAGAACCAAAGTGACCGATATAGCCCTTCGAATCGCTAAACTTAAGTGGCAGTGGGCGGGGCACATATCACGCAGAACCGATGGCCGTTGGGGCGGGAAGGTTCTCGAGTGGCGACCACGTACCGGAAGGCGTAGCGTGGGCAGGCCCCCCACACGGTGGACTGATGACCTGGTAAGGGTCGCGGGTGTCCGCTGGATGCGGGTGGCGCAGGACCGGTCGTTGTGGAAGTCTTTGGGGGAGGCCTATGTCCAGCAGTGGACGTCATTCGGCTGAAGTGATGATGATGTGACTTGATATGCTGATAGGCGGTCTGGTTTTCCATGACGGATTTACAGAGAGAGGTGAAAAGCGAGCAATTATAGTTTGACCCGGGTGACTGGAACTAGAGATTATCTCGATCTCAAGGGTCATGCGGAAATAAATGGGAAAGTACGTTAAAATCAACAGACTTAATATAATTATTATTTAATATTTAAATAATGTATATTGCCACATAACAAACAAAAAATAAAATAGATAAAAATAATGTGTAATCGATCTCAAGGGTCATGCGGAAATAAATGGGAAAGTACGTTAAAATCAACAGACTTAATATAATTATTATTTAATATTTAAATAATGTATATTGCCACATAACAAACAAAAAATAAAATAGATAAAAATAATGTGTAAATGTGTACAGACTTATTATTTTTGTATGCATTTTTTAGTAAGTAAAATCTAGGGACACGTCAGTGTAGTGTCAAGTCCAGCAAAACAATAAAACAAAGGCACGGTCATACCATCCTTTTCTCGAAGCCATTTAGAAGAAGAAGAAGAAGTTATTTATTTAGCACATGAAAAAACCATTACAAAAGAAAAACATAATTTTAAAATCCTAGTGCTAAAAAGGACGCTCACAGCATGTTGTCACGGAATCCGTGACGCTGATTTTCAGTGAGTGCCCCAAGACTAAAAAACTAAACAAACATAAAAACTAAACAAACATCAATTTTATAACTTTTAGGCATTGTCGTTTACCTAAAAGTTACAAAAGCGACCTGCATATAACCTTAAAACTAGCGGGTAACATCTCAAAAAATAGTGTCCAAATAGCTAAACCCAATACTAATATATATGTATGTATGTATGTATGTATGTAAAATTCTTTATTGTACATGAGTAAAACATAACAATAAAACAGTAATTACAAGAACAGTTGACATATGTACAAAGGCGAGCTTATCCCTATAAGGGATTTCTTCCAGCTAACCTTTGAGCAATTGAGTGGAGATATGATTTATAGGCAAACCGAGAATTAAACATGTACAACACGGATATAATTTTATCTTAATAACATCATAATATTATACAAATAAGTGACACAAAATTGTATGAATAAAAACCAAAATATAAATATATTTACAATAAAAACAAAAAAAAAAAAAAAAAAAATACGTAATACAAATAGATATATATACATATAAATATGTAATAAATAAATACCGAAATAAAATATCCAGTCAAGTAGTACTCGACAACCATAATTTCCTCAACTTCCCCTTCAGCGAGGCCACGGACTGACACTGCCTGAGTGACGGGGGTAACGAATTCCATAATTTCACAGAGTGTACCGTAAAGGATTTATCATAGGAACGGGATTTATGAGGTGGTATGGCTAAGGTAAGATTAGCACTAGAGCGCAGCCGATGATTGCTACCATCCGCCATAAATTTGAACCTCTCTGAAAGGTAGGGCGGGGAAGAAGCAGTAAACAAAACATTGAAGAGGAGCGACAGTGTATGCAAATCCCGGCGACGGCGGATTGGCAACCACCTGAGCTGAGTGCGGAAAGATGACACGTGGTCAAATTTACGCAAACCGAAAATATACCTAATGCAGACGTTCTGCAAGCGCTCAAGCTTGTCAAGCAATTCCTCCGTGAGATCCAAGAATGCATTGTCCCCGTAGTCTAGAAGCGGGAGTAAAAGAGAACGGACAAGGATAACCTTGGTTTGAAAAGGGAGGAAATTTTGTAAGCGCTTAAGGGAGTGCAAAGAGGCAAAAAGTCTCCTACTGACCTCTGTAACATGCGCTGACCATGAGAGTGTCTGGTCCATGATGATACCTAAGTTCCTGACGGTGGAAGAGAGAGGAATATGGTTTCCATCAAGAAAGATGTCAGGTACCACCCGTTCAGACAGCTTAGCGATAAAGTGAGGGCCGCCAATAATAATCGCCTGCGACTTTTTAGCATTCACCTTTAAACCAAAGGACGCCGCCCAATTGTGAATTGAAGCTAAGTCAAGATTGATTTGGTTTATGAGAGAGTCAATATTTTCAATTTTTTCTGCCGCGTAAATCTGCAGGTCATCTGCATAGAGATGATAGGAAGAGAGAGCGTATATAAGTGATAAGTTTAAAATTTAACGTGTAGTACAGTACAATGATAAATATTTATATATAATAATAATAAAAAATTAAGTTCATTTCAAGAACGACAAAAACGTTGTGAGAATCCGCCTTCAATTTGTACATTTAAAAGATGTGCTCTGAGCTTTAATTTAAAACCGTGTGTCGATTTTAAGGCACGGAGAGGAGGGGGGGTATTGTTCCAGCACTTTGTTGCCGAATAACGGAAGCTGCCTCTAAATGCTGCTGTATGCGGTCGTGGACAAACAAGCTGAAGAAATCTCGACGACCTCACTGACGAGGATCTAGAGTTATGAAACCACGTCAGCTTATTATACAGGTACAAGGGAATTTGCTTATTTACTATGCCAAACATCAATGTGGCTAAGTGTAGTTTTTGACGTGTGGACATTCTCAAAATACGATTTTGTCATTTAGGTAAGACATTCTGTATCTCCTGTAACTTTGTTGTAGATAAAGCTAGCGGCCTCTAGCTTTTATTCAAATTGGGCAAATTGTAACCATGCAGCAATAAAGGGTAAGCAAAACTAAAAACTCATTCACGACCGGGAGTAGAAGGAAGTCAAACCTATTAAAAAAAAACGTATTTTTTCAGAAACTTGTAGTAGTTAATGGGAAAATAATCATTTATTTATGTACAACGTACGAAAATATATACAAGAATACTTAACCAAAATAATATAAAGAAAATTAAAACTAACTTAAATCTAAAACGGGCCCTTGAGGCATTGTACCGAGGATGCTGGCGGCATTTCCTCGCTGTATCGCAATGCTGATACGTTGAGCGAGGAAACCGACTAGTGTAGTAGTTAGATATAAATAGTAAAATGTTGCTATGACACTTATTATTATCAATCACCTAAAGAATATTATCCAACTAGATCAAGTTTATTTTTTCAGTTAGTAACCTTCCAATCAACATTAACGAATATTAAGTGCATAGAAATGGTTATTGTATGTTTATAATGGTAGAAGACTAAGTACCCTCAATTCCTTATGGAATCATGAAAAAACCTTGCTTGCTTGACAAACAAAACGAAGAGAACAAATCGCCAAACGTGAACTACGCGTCGTTGAAGAGTTCCGTTCTGATCATCATCAGCAGTTCCACTTCATCCAATGTCACATTTTTGGATGAAAATGCTTGATTAGTTCATGAAAATACTAAAATCACTATTTGTGTGCCTTTCACATTTGAGGAGTTCCCTCAATTCCTCATGGATCCCATCATCAGAACTGCGTTTTGACAAAAACGGAACCAACTTGGATATATATACTTACAATCAAAAAAAGAATTTTCCAAATCGGTTAAGAAATGACGGAGTTATGGAGTAACAAACAATAAAAAAAAAAAAAAAAAAACAAAAAAAAAAAAAAAAACATACAACCGAATTGATAACCTCCTCTTTTGAAATTTTGAAGTCGGTTAAAACTAGTATATAAGTAGTCAAACACCTGTGTCATCACAAGCCTACAATGCTGACCTCGCCCGCACCCCACTACACATAAGATAAGGTACTTTTTTTCATATTTGAGGATTATGTTCTTTTCTAAAAAAACATTGATAAATGATGACAATTATGACATAATTATTATTGTTTGCTCATATAATGCAATACACTGACCCAAGTTATAATAGATTAACAAGGGTGTCTAATGATTATTAGGTATCAAATATTTATTTTGAAAATAGGCCACAAGGGCACTTTTACATGTAAAAGCGTGAATTTATACACTTAAAAAAACTGACAATCTTACTTAGGCTGGGTTGCACCGACTTACGATCACAGACTGATCAACGTTAAATATGGCGCCGGCAGCTGTCATCCCATAGAAACTTGTCAAACTTTCCATACATTGAAATTTTAACGAACACAGCTTACGATTACAGACGGTTTGGTGCAACCCAGCCTTAATAATAAATATAATAATGATAAAAAAATATACTGAATAACAATTCAATGAAAATAAATTTACAAATATTAAGGACGTATATTGAATACGATCTGTGTCTGAATAAACAAAAAGTACCGATATGAAATTAATTTAATATATCAGAGATGTATATGGTCTCTGAGCGTCCAAATACAATTAATAACAAGTCTTTATTATTGCTCAGCATTAAGAGTGCGCAGTACGCTCGGTTCCCCATACAAACGTATTTACGCTCTCATTTTAAAACGCCATGCTAGAATAACATGAAACTTTGTATACACAATGGGATCCGGCATATCTAGGTCGGAAATTAGTTTCTGTTGCTTGAAATTATAATGGGGAAAAAAACAGCGATTATTAAGGTTTTCATACAAGCCGTAAAAAACTCAAAAAACCGCTGTATTTTGTTTTATTTTACAATTTATAGCAACAGAGACTAATTTCCGACCTAGGTATGCCGGATCCCATTGTGTATACAAAGTTTCATGTTATTCTAGCATGGCGTTTTAAAATGAGAGGGTAAATACGTTTGTATGGAGAAACGAGCGTACTGCGCCCTCTTAACGGTACAACCCAAACCATTCTATTTAGTCTTTCACGACTAACCTCACAACTCTTCTACCATAGTATTCACCCTGAGCTTCATAGCAACATACGTACCTAATACCTAAGGGAAGGTTACAAGTAACGTAACTGGTTTTCCTCAGGCGAGTTTAGCACTTGTGAATACGAGTACTTCGCTCCGCCCTGGTGTTTTAAACGGTATACCGGGAACAATTTATTTTATGTTGCCTGCGATTCGCTAACAGCACCAATTTACCATGCTATTTGCTCTAAAAAGACGTAATTTTACTGGGACTCTGATGCACCTAAACCCTTTTACATTATACGGTATCAGCGTGAATGAAGCCTTACCGTTATGAAGGGCTGAACTGAGCGTAACATACACTTGACCAATTGATTTGTCTCTTTCCATTTCACGCTAAATTATGCACGTAAGGATGACGGTGATATTGACTAAATCGAGAATGCTGGCTCAATTTGCAAAAAGCAATGAGGTGAGGACCCCTACGTATAGCCTACGTATGTAGGTATTGCCAAATGCGGTTTTAGAATGGATATTATAATACTATATCTGCGTCTAGTATAGTAGGTGCTAATGGGTATAAGAATAGGTGCTAATGGCGCTAAGCAGGTAGTCAAAGTTACACCAGGTCATATTAATTAGAGTGGTATTCCAATCGTCCAATATCTTTGTCTAATCTTTGATAAAATTTCTTTGACAGATGCCCATTCCACTCATCCAATATCTTTGTCCAAGTTTTTTTTTCATGCGTAGCCATTTTGATTTAACTGTCATCGGAATCTTTGATCAAATGTCGGGGTCCCATCCAAGTTTGATGAAATCATCCAATTTCTTTGATTAAATGTATATTGGATAAAGATATTGGATGAGTGGAATACCTCCCTAATACTTAGATCGCAGGGTCTTTAAAGGAATTATAGTTCAAAGTACAATCATCATACAATAGGTATGACGGACAGAAGTCTAGTCAAGTCTGGGCATGAGTCAAATTTGATCGAGAAGGACTCCCGGCCCTGAAGAGCTTATTTATTTATTTTTATTTATTTATTTACTTACAAAATATATATATCACTTATATATACATATACGTAACTGAAATTTGTCATAATAAATGCAACAGAGGACTTGAGTTTTAATGGTGGTTGGTTTATATTCCACGGGAATAACAAGCAATTTTGGCAGCACTCTCTCATAAATTAGAGCTCGGTTCAATCCAATTTAAGTTTCGTTTTATTTTATTCTGCTCTCGGTACGAGGACTACACTTAAGGGGACAGTTTAAAATAACTTTGACTGTGGTTGCATTGCCACAGCTTATAGGTTAAGCAAGTTAATCACGATATTTTAATGCCCTCTTAAGCTTCATAATTACAGTCTTACAGCCTATTTTGTCATCATTGAGTCGGAACAAGAAACTAAACAACTAAGTAAGTAGCCTTATTGAAAGTACAAGTGAACTGCGTATACTGCGATCCACATTATATCAAAATATTGAAAGAAATCTTGTTCCAGCGCTGCAGGCAAGTCATCCATTATTTGTTATCATCAGATCTCGTAGTTGAGTAACACCCACGCAGCACGCAACCGGTCGACGGAGCCTGCAAGCTGTGTTTAACCCGACCGTGACGTACACACGTTAGCGCATCCTATTTTTATAATATCTTTTCTTGAATAATGTGACAGTACGACGTACGACGAGTAGCTAATACAAAATGTGATGTCGATGCGCCTAGCTCAAACTCAATTGCCATCCAGCGCAGCGTGGCAAATTGGCAATGCAGTCAGCTTCTTGGCACCATACCGACGACGTATACCTATAGCTATTTGGGACAAATTATTTATCTTTAAGTCTTATTCTTGTATAAGTCTTTGTCTTAGTTAATAGTTATTTTATTAATTGCAGAATAAATACAAAAGGGCTTCCTGTTTTTTGTCACTAAGGCCAAGGGTGGGTTCACAGACCACTTGGGTGGGTTGCACCAATCCGCCTGTAGTCGTAAGCTTTGCTCTTTAAAAATTGAATGTACCTAGGTACTTATGGAAAAAATGGACAAGTTTCTATGGGGTGATGTGATATCTGCCGGTGCTATATTTAACGTTGATCGGTCTGTGATCGTACGTTATATTGGACATTAAAAAAACCGGCCAAGTGCGAGCCAGACTCGCGCACGAAGGGTTCCATACCAACCATTATCTAGCCCCCTTAGATATTTATTTTATTCTCGTTTTTAGTATTTGTTGAAATAGCGGCAACAGAAATACATCATCTACGAAAATTTGAAAAGTTTAACTATCACGTTTCATGTTACCCTTTGGGTACGGAACCCTAAAAACTATATACTGTACATTGGATTGGAGCAGGGCATCTATGCATTTATATCCCTTCATATTTAGATTTTGTGAACGAATTCTTTCTCCAAGCAACCTCCATAATATACAAGTATATATTCTGCATGTAAAAGTAGATACTTTGTATTTGTAATGCTTGATTTTAAATTCTGATGCCAGATTTTACTAATTCAAGAATCCAAAAGACATATATACTTTTATTTTAATGATATTCATATCTATATTCCATTGATTCCAATCCAAATTTATTTCTTCTTACACAAAAAGTAATAATCTATGTATTTATCAGCTTTAAATGTAGGTAACCTGTCGTAAGCAGGCGTGTACCGGATGCCGGCAGCGACCGCAGCTCCTGATGCAATTCACAACTCACAACTTGCCTACTCACTCACACTGCCTCTCACCCTTAGCGATGTTAGTATATATAGTCAAAGTCAGAAACTTCGAAGGTCCTAATAAAGGCAGCCTCGGACCCTTCGCCAAGGTGAACACCAAGTGGTTGTGGATTTAGTTATCGAAGTGAGGGATCTCAATGCCAAATTGCGGACACCTATCCACGAGGATGATCTGTTTACCATCATCAAGTACGGCTTGCATCCCCGCTACCATGCATGTCTGGCGACGAACATCATTAGTTTTCTTTGCTCTTAGTGTCTACATGAACACCCATAGATTCGAAGCAAATACGCGTAAAGAGGTAGGGTAAGTCCACTTTCGCTATTATTTAGCCATAATATATAAATAATTTAATAAAAAAAACTGACTTCAACCGCGTTATTCGTCCATTTATCGTAGGTACACATACTTAATGAAAATTTAAGACTTATATGGTTTTCTCATAGATGCCATCGTCAGAACCAGACCAAATTAATATGGGACCACACAAAAGCACCAGCTTTCAAATAAAAAAAGAGTCATCAAAATCAGTATACCCAGTCGAAAGTAAGAAACATAAAAAAATACACTCGAATTGAGAACCTCCTCCTTTTTTGAAGTCGGTTAATAACAAAAGGCTCTGTACAATTGCTCTGTTGTGCAGTAATGTGGTGATGTGTTTTTGGCGGTGACTAAAATGCCGTAAAACCGCTCCATCGCGCACCTAAATTACTAACTACTAAGAATCAACTAACACTAAGCAGGCCATATGCTGTTATCGACGGGCAGTCTTACCCCCTTATTCATAAACGTCCATCAAGCCTCTATTAGTTAACAAGCCGCTAAAGTTGGTTTGTTCTTATCTGTCACTTTGACATCTATGTTTGTGAGAAAGGGACAAAACAACTTTTAGTTAACAGAGGATTGTTAAGTTTTATGAATAAGGGGGTTAGACTGGTTCGCGTCAAGTGCATTGTCAAAAAGCGTTGTGAATATTATCTCTGCGGTCTGCGGTCGCGTCACATGCACACCGAACATGCAGCGCCTCCATAATCACATAAACACAGCCGGCGGTTAAGAAGTCAATCCTGACACCTGTCATTTCCATACAGTTTATAACCTAAAAGCCACTATAGAGTTACCATGCTATACTGAACAAGCAGTGGAAGGTGTTATAGCGATCATCAGTCAGAAACTAACAGAAAGACGGCATGTATGCTGTATGTATGTAATTTATTATTATATGTTTATTTGTTTATTTATGTTAACTCTATTCTGTTTGTTTTATATACCTAGTCTGCATCGAACTAGCGAATAGCCTACGTAATCTCAGAGCTATAAATATTTTTAACCACAACTGATATTTTCGTTTGATGCTTCGGCTATAGCGTGTCTGAATTCGATTTTGCCATTATTTAAGCCATACATAAAATACGCGTTGCTATCACTCCGGTAGCCGACATTCAAAGTGCAATAACCTGACCTGAACCTAACACAAATATTGGGTTTGCACGTAAACAAAGGCAGGGAACCCTCGAACATTTTCCATTCGGCGATGGTAACGAAAACAAAGAAATAAAACTACGTGATCGAAAGATCTCATTGAATCTTATTTCACTAACAAAATCTCTATTTACGTTTACAATAAAAATATTGGTGATCGTAAACGTGATTTTGCGTCGTGTTTTTTTATGCGGCGTGCCACGATTTATGAAAGGGCTACCAAATTGAGTGAGTGTTCGCGTTTGCGTTCGCACAAATCTAATTTCGTTTGGAGGTTTTGCGCTCTTCGATCTACAATGATGGCAGTCTGCAACATTGATTATGTACTTTTTCTACGGAAATAATGCAATGATCAGTACCCTGACTCTAATACGTATTTTTGGGCAAAACTAAGGCAATTTCTGACGAGACCATCATTACATAAAATCTAGATTAGGAAGCATATATTATGGCTTTCATAGACAACGCGTCTAAATCGTATGTGTTGTATCTTTGCAAATCATAACGAATAAACTTAATTTTAACCCCCGACGCAAAAAGAGGGGTGTTATAAGTTTAACCTTAACCTGTCTGCTGTGTATCTTGGTATCTGTCTGTGGTATCGTAGCTGCCAAACGGTTAAACCGATTTTCGTTTAGTTTTTTGTGTCATAGATACTTTGTGTGTTCTTAGCCATGAAAATCTGTTCAGCCGTTTTTGAGCTTTGAAATGAAAATGTCGGGGGTTTTTTTAACTTTTCTAAGTTGTAGTTATTTATGCACTTTTATTTTTTTGGTTTTATTTTTTGGATCTTTATAACCAGAAGAAATTAATGGTGCTCAAAACTTTACCCAGAAAGCGCGTTGCTACCCGGGTTAAGGTAATAAGAAAGCGTAGATACATTAATGGAAATTTAAATGAAGATATATCGACACGCGACTAACTTTTCACGAACATATCAAAGCGCTTGCTACTAGTAACTTTCGTAGATTAGGCTTCGTTAGTCGCAACGGAGAGGTTTTCATTATCCGGGTGCCATAAAAATTCTAAACATTGCTCTAGTGAGAAGCAAGCTGGAGGCATCCGCACTGGTCTGGAACCCTTTTGAGTCGACTTATAATTTGCTCTTGGAAAAGATACAAAAAATATTCCTGAGAATGTATTATAAAAAGATATTCTGATACTATCCTTTCCAATATTCGACTAAATTTGTTTTAGGAACGCTAGGGTCTCTAAGAAGTGAGGCGCAACTCCAGCTTGATCTTTTTGCGTGTGCCAGTGCTGTTTGTGCCTGATCTGAAAAAGATATAACCCTCGGGACGCAAGTGCGGCGTCTGTTAGCAGTGCCAACGGCGCGTACGGTGGCACATAGAAACTCGGCGATCCTTCGGGCTCTGGCTCTTCTGAATGCGCTCCTGGTATCAGCACCGGAGTGTGGTCTACTTCTACTAGCGTGGCGATAGGCGACTACGACTATGTGTCAGGAATGCTTGAGATTTTGCGAGGCGATGGACAAAAGGCAGTCTAGTGTTTTAACTAGTTAATATTAAATTTAAGTATGTAGTTTCACAGTGTATTAGTTATATGACTGTAATACTGTGTAAATAAATACATAAATATTCAAATAGGTGTGAATGTTATTTATAATATTGGAATGTACTGGCTACAATACCTTAACTGTAATTTTATAAAGCTATTGGAGTCGTTGAGTCCTATTGTATACACGTCAAAACGACAAGTGGTTATCGTGAGAAAATCAAGTTGTTACTTTAAAGAGTCGAAAGTTTAGCATTCAAGTGTCCGTGATAATTATGGTAATTTAATGATAGGCTCTTTACCTACTTATAAATAAGAATGTAGTATCGAGTCAATCGATTCTAGCCCATCATGTACCTATGTTAAAGTTCATTGTTTTTTATCATACGCATACGACGCAGTAAAGCACGCCCTTAGAACAATACGGCTAATAGCATTAATGTTCTTTTAATGAAGGTAAAATACATAAACATTAAGACATTTTAAATACTAGAATTATGACTTAATCGTCGTGTAAACCACGGACGACCGCACAGCACATCAGCACACCATCGTGTGGGTTTTTATGCAAACAAAAACTTGACTATTAAGTTAATAATGCTTACAATATGTGTTGCGTTAAATTACATACCTACAACCTACATGAAGATACACAGTAATATAAGCACAAAACAGAGGTCAAAACTCACTGCTCTGCTAGCTCAATGTAGGTATAATATTCATTAAATTATCAACACCACGATTAGGCTCAAGCACGTTTTGTCATGTAGCGCTGGTGATGACCTCTAAGTTTCAATAACTCGAAAGGCTCCTCTACATGATGGCCCACTAGGATGGGCCAGCGTGTAGAGAGGGTAGTGGTGTCGGATGGCTTATGGCGCGGCGGGATGACGATGGGATGTCCGCGGTGTCGGTTTTTTGGCCGCACATTAAAGGGAGTAAGTAGGCCAGCGATGGCGGTACGCATCTACACGTGGCCCATTCCGCAGTGCGCGGCGCGGTCGACCGCGGTTGAGTATGGACGTTCATGCTTTGTATTTTTTTTTAATCAAAAATGACGTGTACGTAGCCTCAACATGAAACAATAAAGTTTTTGGAATTATAAAATCAAAATCAAATATTTATTCTGCAAATAGGCCACAAGGGCACTTTTACATGTCAAAGCATGAATTTATACAATTTAAAAAACTGACAATCTTACTTAATAATAATGATTAAAAAAAATATACTGATTAACAATTCAATGAAAACAAATTTACAAATATTAAGGACGTATTGAATACGATCTGTGTCCGAATAAACAAAAGGAATATAAAATTAATTTAATATCTCAGAGATGTATATGGTCTCTGAGCGTCCAAATATGATTAATAACAATTATTTCAAAGTGCTTAGAGATGTAAATGATCTCTAAGCCCTAAAATTAAAATAAGTAAACTTAATATTGTTAGAGATGTATAAGGTCTCTAAGCGTCAATAATAATAAAACTAATCCAGAACAGGATCATGTCTCTCGTCAATCTACATACAATAAAATAACACTAGTATTAAGGTATTTACTATGCCCTTGCAAGCATGAACAGACCGGACTCCACAAACAGCACCCGATCACGAGTATGACGCGTATCTCAGCCATCGCCTCCCTCGACCATCTGACTGTTAGGGAAGGTGGCGACCCGATCAACGACGCCACCGTAAGCAAAGCCCTTTAAGCGAGCATGACATATTCAGGCTGCCGGACATTAATAAAATCAAAGATTAAAATTACTCTTCGGCGAGAAACAGCATCATGTTTCATAAAATGCAACGACAGAGATAAGTATTTATGCAAGGAAATATGCTAAGTGAAGCATAGGTATATTAAAAGTAACAGGATTTAACTATCACTGGCTTAAAAGCATTTTTGTCATTTAAGAAATCGTATAATAGGCCTGGCTTAACAAATAACGTTTAATATGAGACTTAAATTTACTAAGTGGAAAATTAACTATATCGATGGGTATTTTATTATAAAATCGTATACAGTTCCCCACAAACGACGTGCTAACCTTCCGGAGACGACTGGCCTTCACTGCAATCTTGTGTTTACTTCTAGTGTTGTAGTCGTGGATATCACTGTTAAGTTTGAATTCTTGAATATTTTTTCGAACATACATAATGTTTTCAAGAATGTATTGACATGCCACAGTAAGAATATTTGCCTCCTTAAATTTTTCTTTGAGAGATTCTCTGGCCTAAGTTTGTAGATGGAGCGTACAGCTCGTTTCTGTAGCACGAAAACGATCTGGATGTCAGCCGCTTTTCCCCACAACAGGATTCCATAGGACATAACACTATGAAAGTAACTGTAATATACCAGCCTGGCCGTCTCAACGTCAGTTAACTGTCTAATACGTCTTACTGCATAGGCCGCAGAACTAAGTTTGCCGGCCAGAGTGGCAATATGCGCATGCCATTGCAGTTTTGAATCTAAGGTGACACCTAAAAACACTGTTCTATCTACAAATTCCATTTCATCCGACTTTAATTTGATCTTAGAATTGTTTGCCTGCTTCACATTAGGCATAGTGAATTTGATGCACTTTGTTTTCTTGGAATTTAAGAGCAAATTATTTGCTGTAAACCAGTTCACAACAGTACCTAGTGCCTCATTAATACCGTCAAAGTTTTTGTCTTTGCGGCCTACCTTGAAGATAAGCGACGTATCATCTGCGAATAGCACTATATCATGTTTATCTTTTACAAGGTTTGGTAAATCATTAATATAAACTAAAAACAGAAATGGACCCAAAATTGATCCTTGAGGAACTCCAAGAGCAACCGTTGTCCCTGCAGATTGAATCCCGTTGATGACTACCCGTTGAGTTCTCTCTGACAGATACGATGTAACAAGGTCCAGGGCACCGTTTTTTATCCCATAATGGCTTAACTTTCTAATTAAATTATATCGAGGAGAAAGCGTAATACGGAATCCCAAACATAAAAATCGGGCAAGAGCATGTCGGGCCATGCTTAGTGTAGGGTTCAGTAGTTGCCCAATGAACTTACTTTAAAATAATCAATGACAAGCATAAGGAAATACTTTCGCAGCGTTTCATACGTCTTTTACTAAGAAGGGAAGACCTTTTACGATAGCAATAAACCGCTTAACAGATCATGTCCGCTATAGTTTTCATTGAGTCTTTAATAGGTTTTACTTTCATGATTTTTTTCATATTTTTTGGGCCCCATACATCAAAAGTTAGAGGGGGGAGGGGACAAATGTTTCTTTCTTTTGGTGCGAATATTTCTGAAAATACTCACTTTATCAAAAATGTCTGATGAAGGCCTCTCTCTATTCATTTTGAAAGACCTATCCAACAACACCAGACACCATAGGGTTGAAGCAAAATAAAAAAATCATCCCCACTACGTGTAGGGGAGGTACAGTCAGCAAGAAAAGTAGCTAAGCATATGAAGGAATCAAAAGCTCTTATTCCGTTATAATAAAGACTTTTGAACTTTTCAAATACGTAGCTACTTTTGATGCTGACTGTACCCATAAAAAAATGTTTTATTTGTCAGTTTTTTTGATTTATAATATCCACACCAAATTGCAGCTTTCTAGCACTAACAATCACAGAGCAAAGCCTCGGACAGACAGACGTACAGACAGACAGACAGATGGACATGGCGAAACTATAAGGGTTCCTAGTTAACTACGGAACCCTAAAAATAACATTAACGCTTCGACGTCCATCTCGCAAAACGATTCGATCACAACTGAATGTCGCCATCGTGTAGTGGCGTCCAACCATCGCATGGCCATAGCACTGGGCCATAGGATGGGCCATCATGTAGCGGAGCCATAAAGTCACTTAAATATCTTCATGAGGAACATGACATGTACTTATAAGTCTGATACTTTGATTTGTGTCATATTCGAACTATGTATTTTCAATAGTTCGACCACTTAGATTTTATATTTAGATTTAAATGACACATAATAAAATTTATGCTGCAAAATATAACAGTATTTTATTTAGAATATATAGTTTGTGACATTTTCGTCCAGCGCAACCTGACCTAGTGTCAATGTCAATATAGCAAAAACTCGAATTCTAAGTTTCCATGGATAAAAGTGACACAATTAATAAATAATGATTTGTTATATGATTATAATAACGTAGGCGTATACTCAAATTACTTTAATTTTATTTCCTGATGTATACAGGATGTTTTACGAACCCCATTTAAAAAAGAAATATCATGGATGAATATGACCTAAATTTAATTTTTTACTAAAGCAGTAACGCTGCTATCGAAAATTTCAAATTAAAGGGAAAAATTGATACCTAAAATTGTTTAAACAACATGGTGCCTGTGAAATTAACATTTATTGGTGAATGTATTGGTTAAATTTCATATCTAATATTATTTTGAGCTGATTATGTTGATAAAGAGAAATATCTAAAATTCAACTTCACCACCAGTCAAATATGACACAAACTAATGCATAAGGATGATAACCTGGTCAGCAAATGATGCGTAAAAAATAAACAACTATAGAATTTTTGAAATCTCATAACTTATTCCGACAGGTCTAGTTGCCGATTCAGCAGGATCGCACGAGGATCTGTATTTTGTTGCGCTGCACGCTGACAGCTTCGAGGGGTTTTTATGAACCTCCCTCTAGGAGTCAAATTATACCGTCTATTATAAGCACTGCATACTGGCTTATCGATTGCAGCGCTAGCTCACAGTTCACATCTATATTTTATAAGGACACAAATACAATATTATCTGCTCATAAGAAAACAGAAGGCGTACCGCGAACTTCGAAAATCGAACTTCGTGTCGTGCCGTCCCTTTCACTCTCGTGTAAGTATGACAGAAAGGGACGGTACGATGCGAAGTTCGATTTTCGAAGTTCGCGGTACGCCCTCTGGTCAACAACATTGTTAACCACCACAGATTAAAAACACTGATTCATTGCTCTTGAGATTTTTTTGTCGGATCTCGTACTTAGCATTGTATGTGGTGTGAGACTTGCAACAGTCATTAACATAAAATCGCGCCACAACCTGCCTGTTGTGTGTTCATGTTCATACGTATATTTATGAGTTCACTACGCAGCACTATGTTGGCATAGATCTGACCGAAATATCACAATGATGTGACTTTATTTAGTTATCAAATCAATCTGCACCTTAACAGCTAAGACCAGTGAGGCAGAAATTACAACATACTTACATATACTTCCGCCTATATCCCATTGGGGTAGGCAGAAACCAGAGAATGCCAAATACTACGGTCCTTACATATCTACTGCTTTTTCTTCATCACGTCCATACATTTCAACTATAGAATCTTTCGCTTGCTCGGCACTCAACATCAACACTCGCAGCCAAAATCTATTTAGCTCTCTTGTAGAACAAATAACTATAGTAAGTGTAACATTCATTATTAGATCGCCCGTTTACCCTACCTTTAAAATATTGTGGAAATAAACCTACACGCCAGCAAGGTCTATTGTCGTTCATAGCATTGTTTTATGGGATTTATTACGTACCTTGGGATTCAAGAAGAGTTGAGTAGGTGCCTGATTAAGGAATGGATGTACTCATTATACGTAGTCTTCTAAAAAAGTGGGTTTATAGGTTTCGTAGACAACAAGTGCAAGCGGAAACACAAAGATTATATGATAAAGTATGGTTATGATTTTTAGAGTTCCGTACCAAAATGGTTCGACCAAAATCAAATAGTATGGGATATCACAAGCCTTATTAAGCTTACTATGGTACTAGTTCGATTTGTGTAACTTTATTTAACGGAACAGTTATGCGATCACTCGGTGTCTGTCCGTCCGTCACAGGCAGTTATCTCAAATACTGTTTGACGTACGAGTAGAACGCTGAAATTTGCTACGGATAAGGCAATATGAAGACCTAATTACATACCTGAAGCCTACAAGGCGATAAATCTAACGGTGATCTAACTTTGTCAAGTGCGTTATTTCTCTCTAACGATTTTCATACATTACGAGTATTACTTCTCTATTCCATATCCATAGAGTCAATCACAGAAGACATAATTTTACTCAGAAATTGACAATAATAATATTCGTACCCAATTGAATTTGGTAAACAGTGTATTCATGGAAAGGCGATAGGCATGGCGCGCGAGCACTGAACAGTACCCATCCTACAATACTTACAAGTCTACAATTCGCCAAATTGTCGCCATAAATAGTTTTGTGTATGTCCGCTCTGCCAACGCTAGCACTGGCATCCAGCGTGACTGGCGCCAGCAACTGCATATGTACTTACGTGAACAACGGTCAACAAGCCACATTCACACTTATAACCCTGGAACATGATAACTGGGGTGGAATTGCGTGTTAATAGTTAACACCGAAACGACTTCCGTGGGGAAATTTAGGGTTGCATTTTAAAGTATGGCTGTATTTCCCCTAGGACAGTCAGCATCAAAACTATAGCTACGCATATGAAGTCAAAAGCTTTTATTCCCTTACAACATAGAGAAAATAAGTAAGAATAGAGAGCTAACTCCATATGACTTCATACATCATTTTTTACTTATTATTTCGTAGTCGACATCTAGCGTCAAATAGCGGAATTATCAGTACTGCTACTCGACAATAGACGCCGTGACGAATGAACAATCGAATGCTCAACCATTTTTCGCTAATATTATAACCGGATTAATCGGAACTCTGTTTTGAACTCATTCTGCTTTAAATATTAGTAGTAAATTGTTGAGAAATACACTTTTTGTCATACGTGACATCTAGTATCTTTATAGCAGTACTGATAATTCCGCTATTTGACGCTAGATGTCGACTACAAAATAATAAGTAAAAAATAATGTATGGAGTTAGCTCTCTATTCTTACTTATTTTCTCTATGCTTACAATAAGGACTTTTGATCTTTTCAAATGCTTAGCTACTTTGATACTGACTGTGAAGTATGGTCATTAGTCACCTTTAGAGTTTAACAGTAACTTCATAGTTTACTGCAGCATAAACGCATATTGCTTGTATAAGCTAAACCTAACGTGTATAAAGTAGGGTATTTCTTAAAATAAAGTGTTCACTATATACTTGGATCTTGAGTTTCAATCATCTCCGACTCAACCCTGCACGCTAACAATCCCAGCAGCAATTACACATATCTCAACTGGATTACAGGTGTTGTGATTCAATATATTTTAAAGAATAATAATAGCATCAATAAATTGCTCTAAATAATTAACTTAATAAGATTCGAAAGTGTAATATATAAATAACAAAAGTATTTTTACTTGGCTTGACTTGACTCGTGCCTAACTATCACTACTGGCTCCGTGAGCTGTAGTAGCCCTCGTGATTCGATAATTAGGTACATATATGGTTTTTTTTGTCGTTTCAGTCGACTGACAAAAAAACCATATGTATAATTAACATAATTATCGAACCATACAAAATTTCACGAGAATCGGTTTAGAACTGAGACCTGTAGCTGTAGTAGGACAATAGCCGGAAATCCCGACATACATACGAAAGCATTTTTGCCCAAGCTGAACCGGAGGCGCTTCGCTCGCTCCTTCAATTATTAGTATGATTACATTGATTCCACTATATTTATAACGCGACTTTAACAGTTTTAAAATCTAAAATTTTGATCTTCCAACAGCTAACATTAAACTGTGCTAGATATACAGGTGTTTTTATTGAATTCCGTTAATTGCGGGGCACAATCCTGAGATGAAATAAAGTAATCTTCTGCAAGACACTAGTATCACAATTCGTACCATTTCGAAGATATTCAAGAATTCATTTTCGTTAATTAACACCCCTAGTATATTATAAAAGATCACAGATATCAGAGAAAAGCAGATAAGCACTAATAAGTTGAACGTTTTCTATACTTCCGATCTATTCCCACTAACGTACTTATCAGTAAGTGAGAAAGAAATAGATATCATGTAGTCTGACAGGTCTTCAACTTTCATTGTCTCAACTATTCATCGCTTCGTGACGAGAGTTAGTGCAGTGAAAGATAATTTTCTACGAAATATCGACCACCACCACCACCATATCAGCCCTAGGACGTCCACTGCTGGACATAGGGCTCCCCCAATTTCATGGGGGGAAATGCCATAATCGCCACGCTTGGCATGCGGGTTGGCGATCGCAGTATCTCCACCGCACTCAAGGAACCCGATATGAGGATGGACCCGGGTATGTCCTGGACCCGGGTATGTCCTAAAACTACGACCAAGACCACCGGGGAATGGGAAATATCGACATCGATATTCAATTACTGTTGATATTCTTAAGTCGTATATCTTACTCCTATTTTTTGTTGAAATATTTATTAAATTAAAAACACAAACTGCATTCAATATCAATAATAAATATAAATAAATATTAGGGGACAATCTCATACAAATCGACCTAGTCCCAAACTAAGCAAAGCTTGTACTAACCATGGGTACAAGACGACGATATACATACTTATATAGATAAATGCATAGAAAACATCCAAGACCCAGGGTAAATGCACAAATCGCGATAAATGCACAAATAATGTCCCGACCGGGATTCGAACCCTGTCGTATGCAGGGTCACTACCAACTAAGCCAAAGTGGTCGTCGAACGTCAAAAGTTTCTAATATATCCTACAAATTAGAATTATCTAGTTATTTAGGTAATGATAATGACTAATGATTTTAAGCATTTTATACTAAAATGTTTATTTGAAACTTTAGGTTATGGTATTGGCTATGTGCGAAGTAGGTGGTGGGGGTAAGCTAGGCGATCGCAGCGCACACCACGGCAGAAATGTGTATTTACGGGGGACATCTGTCAAATTTACTTTCACGTTTCCTATTGGTTTCTTAACGGTTTTCTACGATTCGTTTCGTTTGTATTTATTTGTTTATTTTCTTATTTATTTCAGTAATATTTCCAGTAAGGGGTCTTTCTCGTTTACTGAAAGAAATAAAATATTCATGTGTCATTATTTGACACCTCTGAGTTTGACATTGTCCCGGGACGCTTGACGTTTGACGTTTCTGACGTGCACATAGCCAATAAGAATTGTACTTTTTTGGATTCGGTACCTTAAATGAAATAAATGAAGAAAAAAAAACTTCATGGTGCGGAACCCTCCATCCTCCCGTTGGTCGCATCTGGAGTGTCCTCCACTAAAACAGAGGAGAGGAACACCCAGAGTGACCCCGTCTCCGGGTTATTGGTAGCACCCGTAAGCGATCCCTCCGAAGATGGATCACTTACCGTTGCCTCCAGGGCGCACCGGCCAGAACCCTTCCCCTTCCCTCAGATTCGCGAGGGTCCAGAGGAACTGGAAGAGCCCAGACACTCGTGGAGGTTACCCGACTAGCGCACCATCGTCGTCTAGACCATAACACAAGCCTTATTGAGCTTACTGTGGGACTAGTTTGATTTTTGTAAGAAATTGTCCTCTAATATTTATTTACTTATTTATATATGTGTTCATAATCCAGTTTTGTCATAAAACAAATTATCTTAGCTCATTTAGATCAAAATAAATCTCTCAAATAAAAAAAATATTAATGTATGCAACGTCTTAACATATTATGCCTAAACCTAAACCAAACCAACTCATCTGAAGCGGTCTCTGAAAATTCAGTAAATAAATATTGCTCTTTCCCAACTTACCTCAAGGGGCCTCTGGAATATTGTAGGTATTGCATCTGGCAATCTTTTATTGTTCTTAGAAACATAAAAGTCACTTTTAAAATGTTTGGAGCAGATTCTGTGATGTTTGGTCGGCGTCCAATTATTGCGTACTACTGCGTCAATCCATTTTTGAAGTAAATTATTATTCGTAAATCTAAAGTTGACAAATAACCATGTAATTAATAATTTAATGCAATAATATCTCGTCTAAATGCTTACGCAAATAATTCATATCGATAAATTGTCGACATTTTTTTTTTCCTTAAGTAACAGCACTAGCCTAGTGCACGACTGATGAATTTTTACCAAAAAACCTTTCTCAAATGAATTTGGAACTACGCAAAAGGTACATTTTGTAGTATCCAGCATCTGTAGTCTATCTCGGACTATTATGTTGCATAATGTTCGTGCAATTTTTGAAATAATAGCAAAAGTTTCTTACCCATGAAAACAGATATTTTCTCTGGACTTTTTCACTGATTTTGAACTGCTCCGGCACCATGGCACTACGCACCACATTTCTGATTACTTGTAAATAAAGATTGTTGAGTTTTGATACATATATTTTCGTAATTTTCACGATATCTATTGCACTTTCGGTACCGTTTTGTTTTTGACGTATCCTTGTGATGTTTACTAAATTCACTGTGGTGTGCCATGGTGTGTTTGTAAATCGGGACAATTCGTTAATATCGTACTAGTTGTCCCATTCTAACTCATTTTGGTGTGCCATAAGGATTAACGAGACAACTATATGATACATTGTCTGGATTAATACTACGAGTCTGCTTTTATATGATGTCTGTGTAAAAGATCCTTAACAATTAAACAATGTTGACGTGCGAGTCTTTCGAATTGTCAAACTTGACATTAACTTTTGATTAACTCTACTTTAACTCTTAAGGCCGGTTTTCATTCACCCTTGGTGATATAATTAATCATTTTGTATGAAAAAAAAATATTTCTTGAATTTTGAAAAACTAAATATGCTATACATCTTTTCTATGGCTATACACGGCTATATGCTTGAAGGAACGGAAATCAATAAAAACATCCTGTATAATGTACTTAATATTTTGTTTACGTAGGTACGTAATAACAACAAAAGCTCGTCAGCCTTCAAGTTGCAAAACAATTATCTCAATATGTATGTTAAGTCATTACAGTCGTCTAGATAGGCCGTAGAGATATCAATGACAATTGGACCTGCTCCTTAGGATTCAGTAACCTCGTCGTCACATGCATATCGACTACCGTAGGCTCAAAGGGCATTTTAGGGGACAAAGTGGCGAAAATGAGTTATGAATGCAGTTATACTGAGTTTTTTTTCTCTCTCTATCGAATGGTATATTCAACGTCCGGAATCCGGATACTTAGCATGAAATGATGTTTCTTATGATGACCCACGAAAAAATTAAGCTTGGACACAATTTTCCATTGTGTTTTGCTGTAACTATCAAAATTAAATGTAACATGCTTTGGCGTAACTCCCGACTTCGTGTACGTTACGTCCTTGCATTGATGGAATTCTAATACTCTTTGGCGTAACTCCCAACTGCATGTACGTTACGCCCTTTTGTATTGATTACATTATTACAATATTTATTAATGAAAATCTCTGTCTTATATTGTAGTTTCACTTATGAAAACTATTTTATTCTTTTTAAAATAGTGTTCATACAACACTAGGGGCGCAAACGTTTTGGAGATAATATGAGACTTACGCCCATTGGTACTAAAATATAGTTTTTTGATACCGTTTGATTTGACGCCCATATGTTAATAAACGAAAAGTAACTAATTTGGTGTCCCCAAACACTCGGTTTTTTGGGTGCAACGGACATGCTATCTCGGTTATTTACAAAGCAGAGATGTATACAATTAACTATTTAATATAAAAGAACTCAATGAGGTAAAAAATAATCACAAACATTCATTAAAATGTATTAAGAAACCAAAAAGTTATGATATTTTTCTAAAACCGAAACGGTTTTTTGACTGTCCTGAAAAATCGCGTTTTGTCCCTTGCAGGGTGTCGTATCCCTTAGGGATTTGATCAAATCTCCGTATGGATCATGTCCCTGCGACATACCTTCCAATGAAGATAATCCACTAGTTTACTTTATTCGTGTACATTAGCCGTAATAATTATCAGTTAATTGTGTTGTCGACGTTAGCATTGTAGATGCTTACGAGTTTAGTAATCAAGACGTACTTAAACGTAAACACTTGCTGCTCCACTGAGCTCATTGGCGTGTCCTGTGATTGACACCCAAGGTTTAGATCAAGTCGTATTGTGCTTCAAATATCGTGTAAACCTACAAATAGATAAATAAATAAAAATAAATAAATAAATAATATTGCAGGACAATTCTTTACACAAATCGAACTAGTATCATAGTAAGCTCAATAAGGCTTGTGTTATACAGACCAGACGACGAAATATTTAATAGATATATACACTTAAATACATAGAAAACATATATTAAGTCTTAGGAACAAATGTTTTTGCTCACCACAGAAAAAAATGCCGTTATACCGGGATTCGAACCCGGGACCTCTAAGTTTGGAGGCCGTGTTACTATAATTATACCAACTAAGCTAAACAGGCCGACATAGCATGATAATTACTGTTGACACATTGCAAAAGGACAGATATATGTAGTGAATGGCGTCACCGCAAAAGCCATTGTTTAGCGTAGCCATCCGCCTATTCCTTATAAGTTCATGTACTTCTTAAGCATGTAGGCACCTAACGTAACCTTTGTTGAATGGTAATATTGCACGTGCAATGTGTTCCCTCTCATCTATGAACTCTATGGACATTTGTTAAATTGGAATTTGACTAAAGGAATTTGTTTTAAAGTTGGCTGGCATTATAGCATTATTCTCGGAGCTCTAACAGCTCTCTTTACCTGTACTGTGTTCGGCGCACTGTGTGAAATATACCTATTGTTAAATTTACTAAACTAATATGTAAACGAAACAGTCATAACGTACGAGTACGTAACATAGTATTTTTATAATTTATATTATAACGAACATGCTTTTAATGCGGTTGTACTTACGTAGGTAGCTAATACAAAGGCCAGTTCAATGTCACAAAGCACAATGTTTAATAATTTCAGTAACATAGTTTCAGTGTAAATGTTCTACATAGGCTCAGTTCTAACCTAACCTTGACCGCCGGAAAGTCAAAAGAAAGTCCAAATGGTAGTCACGCGATGTTATTATCTCACGGCACACTTGAACCGTATGGAAAATAAAAAGAAAAATTACTTAAACGATGTTTGTTTATGAATTGATATAAGTACTTATTGTAGAGACGGTGCGGAGGTAGCGATTTAAATTTACGACAGTAAATCAGAGCTTGGGATCTGTCTAATCTTGTCCAGCATTTGGCCTAGGAACGTTGCCAATGTTTAAATATTACCTACAGATAGCTGTAAAAGTAAAAGTAAAAGTAGTTTATTCTTCAAATTAGGCATATTACATGCACCTATGAACGTCAATAAACTACCACCTGTATATGCTGTTAGCATCTTACCAGGCTCTGTTTGTTAGGAGATCCGATGTAGGTACGCGGCCCAAAAAACATGATAGGTAGCTAAAACTATAGTGACCTTAGTGTACATTAGTTATCACTGTTATCAGTCCCATAGGAGGCTTAATTATTTAGGGCTTGCTTAGTAATTAAAGTAGTATAGCAGCTTAAATGGTGAATCACCATTGGTGATACTCGCGTGCATAACAAAATTGTGTCGATTCTAAATCTTAAACGATTTCGCCGCTTCAAAATCCCAAAGCGACTTCCCGACTGAGGGTAACTATTTTTACCAAAATTAACAGTTTTTATTCTTCCACAGGGTCACTCAGAATCAAAGGGAGCGAAGAAGCGAGACAAGAGTGTGAGTGGCAACGGCAATGGCAAGCCTAGCCGCGGTGTGGCCACATCGTTCGGGTTCCGCAGGCGACCCGCGAGCACCTCGCGGGCTGATGATAACGCCAGGCGCAAGCAGAAGGCCCACGACAAGAATGGCAATGGAGGTTGGTGTTTGCGCGATTCACGGACATTTTACTATCGGAGCGGCCAGTCGTTTGTGACAAAACGTGTAAATCTGATGTCTTGAGCAAGGAACTCCGATCGTGAACTTGTTTTCGTATATACAGGATGTTTTTATTGATTTCCGTTCCATCAGGCATATAGCCGTGAGAACAAACGTAACATATTAAGTTTTTCAAAATTCAAGATTTTCCTTGTAATTTCCTTAAAAAATAGTTATTATTTCTATCACAAAGGGCGAATGCCAAAAGGCCTTAAGAGTTAACATAGAGGTAAGCAAAAGTTAATATCAAGTATGATATGATACTTAATATTCGAAATTCGAATGATACGCATGTCAAATCAATAAAACCACACACACACACACACACACATAGGCACCTATGACAGGTACACAACTACACAGATTTGTCACCTCGACGTCTAGACGGTTGTCACACTAATGTTTCCGGACGGCTTCCGCAGTTCGAACGGGATATCGCTATGGGCATGTCCATGCAGCAGCAACAACAGCAGGAGTTGGTAGTAGATCATTTTAGTACCTTGTCACATTCAATTCTTTGACGCATCCCAACTGTCGCAGTATTGTTACGTTAGTGCGACAAAGTACTAAAATGATCATCTACATTTGCTGTTGACTGTACGTGAGATGTGTACCAGTGGTTTATTTATACGTATTTTCTAATTTATCCGTTACCAGTAGATATATGAGGCATTTGAAAGACTGGCCAGTTTTTCCATTGTTTTATTTCTAACCATAAACCCTTCTTTTTCTACTTTACGACCGGCTTTTGTTTCGAATCTTTCATGCATTTCGATACAGGCAATAAAATAAAATTATTGTAGGTACACTTAGGCTGGGTTGCACCAAACCGTCTGTAATCGTAAGCTGTGTTCGTTAAAATTTAAATGTATCGAAAGTTTGACAAGTTTCTATGGGATGACAGCTGCCGGCGCCATATTTAACGTTGATCAGTCTGTGATCGTAAGTCGGTGCAACCCAGCCTTAGGCTTCGTTCACACGGCATTGTCCTGCACGTTTTTTCAGTACCTATACGTCTTAACGGATAAATAGTGGCACATACTTTGTGCATAGAACCATTCACACGGCGTTTGTACTGCAAAAAAACGTACATTCTTTATACGTTTAAACGGATACTCACTGGACTTGTCAAGCAAATCCTCAGAACATAAAAAAAGGGAGAAGTTCCCTACTGCTTCCTTTCAACGAAAACCAATGTCCCCAGTTTTCTCCCACCAAGTCCACACACACACATTGAACCGTGTAAAAACAAAACCTCGGGTGGTGCCGCCGACTTTACGACATCATGCAAACAAGCGCTGCGATTGGCTTTACGCACCCCTCAAAAAAGGCAATGAACAATAGAGGGAGACAAACGTTAAATGATGTTTTATCGACATCGATCTTTAAATTATTATGTTAAGATATTGATGACTATTGAAATGGCCAGTGTAGATGGTGTTCATATAATCACCAAAGTTGCATAACATAGTAAAGCATTATAGCGGTACGTACATAAAAAACATCATTAATACGAACTGAGAACAGTGAGAACCTTCTTTCTTCTATCAAAGTTGGGTAATAAGATCAATTTGGAAGTTGGTCTGCAGTCTTTCGGAACAAAGTTATGTTTATTAATATTATGATTATAGGCACCAGGGGAAAGAAAACTAATTAAAATATGAGCAACTAACGGGTGTATTTATTTAAACATAACGTCTTTTACATCTTGACATACATCAGTCATACATCATTTGTTTGCAAAGCTGTCTAGCTTTAACCAAAGACAATCAATAAAGGTTAGTTTTGTTGCATACTTTAACAATTAAATATTGATTTGTGAATTTACCGTTGATATTAAATGACTAGTTCGACATTCTATTCCTATTTTATCGATGACGCATAAACTGCAATTTTAACCGGCACCACTCTAGTCAGGCGGAGCCTAACAGTGGGCCGGTGACTGCGCACCACTAAATAATTCACGCAGCGACCAAAGCTACAGCGGCATGATACATTGCGCCGTGGCTTAGCGCGGTACGTGATGATTATCGTACAAAACGTTCAATGTACAGCTCGCAGATAATATAACGCTTTATCATATGTTATCACTTAAACTTCTTTTTGACCATGTCGCGGCGACATGCGCCACGCCCCCGTTTCACATATATTTCTTTCTATGATCTGAGAGCAAAATATCGAATAAACTTTAACGTATTCGGTTTGCAGTGGCTCGTAGTATAGTTCTGTTTCATTCACACAGCACGATGTTATACGTTTTTTATCGTTATTTGTCGCCATCGATACCAATATAAAAGTACGATGAAGCGTGGATCCATCTCAGACGTCTACCCACTGCGACAACTACGTGAAAACTGTCTGAAAACGGTTATTAAACGCATGAAAATCTACCGTGTGAACACGCGACTGGTTGTACGTTTAAAATCGAATACGTGGAAAATGTGCAGGACGTTGTCGTGTCAGCCGTGTGAACCTTTTTTTTTTTTTTTTTTTTTTTTTTTTTTTTTTTTTTTTTTTTTTTTTTTTTTGACCCAGAGAAATGCGTTACGCATACCAATACGTAATATGAGGCCTGCGGGGACAAGCCAGATATTACGCATTAGTTATGTGGGACTCTCCGGTCCAAACGAGGACCAGCCTACCCACTAAAACTCTGGGATGCTGCCTCCACCGTGCCCGAGTGGTGATGCCATGGGATCGCGAACATTTCACCACGACATCACCGGCACCATCGCCCTAAGGCGAACCCTCACCAAAAAGGCACACTGTAGCATGACCAGTCTGCCTTCCCGCACCGACCTCCCTACACCCCGGGAAGGTTAGGGACCAGCACCGACACACGGTGATCTGGTCCCACCCGCGCCACGGCACCGGGAGGACAAACGCCCCTACCCCGCAGCCCTCCGCAGCCGAAGCCGCCGGCCCCCCAGTGGGCCGTGTAATTTTTTATAGAGGTTTTCTTCCTCGCGACTGCAAGCCTACCGCAAGCGGGGTCTTCACAGTCCCCGGTCCGGACATCATCGGCCCTCTGCCTAGTCGGGATTACGGGGCCGTTATATTTGACGAGGCAAACGGTCGGTGCCTCGAACCGCACTACGCCGCCGAAGCGGCCCACCTTCGTCGGACCTGGGGATTTCTCCGTGGAGAAGTCCTTGGTCCGATACCCTCCTCCCCCCCTGACAGGTTATTGGTAGCCCGACAAGTGATCACTTAGGGTCCACTAAATGATCACTTGCCGTGCCTCCAGGACGCACCGGCCAAGACTCTACCCTTACCTGCGGATCAACCGGATCAACAGGTATTGGTAGAGCCCGGACACTCGAGGAGGTTACCTGTCTCGCGCCCCGGAGCCGTGTGAACCTACCCTTACCTACGTTTACAGTTGACCTAATAGGATAGTCGCTCACGACATTTTGATTTTAACTTACATTGGCACTCAACCCCAGGAGGTCGCGACTGGTCGCAATGGCAGTCTTTACAGCATTTGTGTTATACAACTCTAGGGGCGCCCAACTAGGGTTGCCATATGGAATAATTAAATGTCCTGATAAAAATCCTGACATCACCCTAAAAATCCTGACATTTCTTGTAACAGAGATTTGGCGTAGCTTGAACGACGCCCCGGCGGTGCGCTGCGCTCTGCGGTGTACTGTATCGTGGATCTACCTGTTGTATTGTGCAATTTGATTTATAATTGAAACCAAATAACAAAAGCAGATTGTAAGTAGAGTTTTAAGCAAACAAATTGATCTCCTCTTTAGCTGTAAATTAGCCTATTTTAAATTGTTTTGAACGAAAAAAAATCGTTTTTGTTGATTACTTACTACTTTTATGTATCCTTTCATTCATTAAAACTGTGTAAACTTTGCAATAAATATATCATGTAAACATTTTTTTATGAGATCATTCTTAAAAATCCTGACACTTGCCAAGTCCGGCCGCAATCTGGACAAAGGGTCAAAAATGCGAGGTTAAGCAATGTGGGTGCAGGTCAGGTCTTGGATGGGTGACCGCTTTGAGTAATTACTAACTGAGCGCTCTCGTGCTTTGGAAGGCACGTTAAGCCGTTGATCCCGGCTGCTGTTTACGACAGCAGTTGTTAAGCCAAGTTAGAGGCCTTCGGGCGGCTTGAGAACTTCTAACAGTCAAGTTGCCCACTCACTTGACAAAGGGGGATCGAAGTTGCACTACGTCCGTAGGGAGTATCCACCGTTACCCTACACGTGACCCCTGGATGGTGCTAAAAGTGCAACAAAAACTGGCAACCGTACTTATCTTCCCGAAGATTTCACGGTTCGTAAATAAATGCCATACGATAAAAAAAATTAAAGGTTGATTTCAATGGAAAAAATATCGAAACCTCTATGTCGTTTTTAAAACCCAATCCTTTTTATTACAATCCCTGGCATGCATGGAGTGACAAAATTTACCTCAGATTCGAATTAAGAGACCTCTCGGACGCTCAGATCTCGATTTTGAACGAAATCAGGACGGAAATGAAGAAAATCAATATGGCCACCACTTACACAAATTTTACCTGGGATTCGTATTAAGAGACCTCTCGGACAATCAGATATCGGTTTTGAACGAAATCAGGACGGAAATGAAGAAAATCAATATGGCCGCCACTTTTTCCAAATTTTAACTCGGATTCGTATTAGGGGACCTCTCGGACGCTCGGATATTGATTTTCAACGAAATCGGGTTGGAAATACAAAAAATCAATATGGCTGCCACTTTTTCCAAATTTTACCTCGGATTTGTATTAAGAATTCTCTCGGACGCTCTGATATCCATTTTGAACGAAATCGTGACGGAAATAATAAAAATGAATATGGCTGCCACTTTTTCTAAATTTTACCTCAGATTCGTATTACGAGACCTCTCGGACGCTCAGATATCGATTATGAACGAAATTGGGAAGGAAATGAAGAAAATCAATATGGCTGCGACGTTTTCAAAATTTTACCTCGATGTCGTATTAAGAAACCTCTCGGATGCTCAGATATCGATTTTTAACGAAATTGTTAAAGAAAAGAAGAAAATCAATATGGCCGCCACTTTTTCCAAGTTTTACCTCGGATTCATATTAGGGGACCTCTCGGACGCTCAGATATCGATTTTGAACGAAATCGGGACTGAAATGAAGAAAAGCAATATGGCCGCCACTTTTTCCAAATTTTACTTCGGAGTCGTATTAGGGGACCTCTCGGACGCTCAGATATCGATTGTAAACGAAATCAGGACAGAAATGAAGAAAATCAATATGGCCGCCACTTTTTCCAAATTTTACCTCGGGTTCGTATTAAGAGACCTTGTGGACGCTAAGATATCGATTTTTAACGAAATCGGGACGGAAATGTAAAAAATTAATATGGCCGCCACTATTTCCAAATTTTAACTTGCATTCGTATTACGAGACCTGTAGGACGCTCAGATATCGATTTTGTACGAAATCGGGAAGGAAATGAACAAAATCAATATGGCTGCGACTTTTTCCAAATTTTACCTCGGATTCGTAATAAGAGACATCTCGAACGCTCAGATATCTATTTTGAACGAAATTGGGACGGAAATTAAGAAAATCAATATGGCTGCCACTTATCCCAATTTTACCTCGGAGTCGTATTAGGGGACCTCTCGGACGCTCAGATATCAATTTTGAACGAAATCGCAACGGAAATAAAGAAAATTAATATAGCCGTTACTTTATTCAAAGTTTACCTCGGATTCCTATTAAGAGTCCTCTCGGACGCTCAAATATCGATTTTTATCGAAATCGTATCGGACGGCACTGATTAATAAAACCACTTACTTACAATACATTGAATCAAAAAAGGTCGTCTCTTCATAGGGAATTCACGGCATTTCATGCACCTTAAGATGTTATAAGGAACCTACATGCCAAATTTGGTATCTCTCGAATCAGTAGTGTGGGCTGTGCGTTGATATGTCACTCACTCAGTCAGTCAGTTTCTTCTTGCAATTTGGCAAACATTTTTAATAGTTTTCATGTCCGCAATATAAAATTTCGAAATCAATGCCATTTTCAAAATTAACGACCCAAAAAACCATAAAAACGACGCCCATATTAATATTTAGACATTCCAACCCCCTTGGAACCCAACAGATGGAATGGTATTTCACGTCCTCCACGTGGGATTTAA
This sequence comes from Notocelia uddmanniana, assembly GCA_905163555.1. Classification (NCBI taxonomy): domain Eukaryota; kingdom Metazoa; phylum Arthropoda; class Insecta; order Lepidoptera; family Tortricidae; genus Notocelia; species Notocelia uddmanniana. The sequence goes on along the minus strand of LR991059.1, from coordinate 10,619,851 downwards.
AATCGATGTTGTTTTCGTAATCAGCGACCCGATAAACCATAGAAACAATACCTACCCATATCGATTTTCAGAATTTGTCACCACATTTCCCCCTTTTAGGGATTGATTTCTCATAAAACCTGAAACACATGTTTACTCATTTAACGTTAGAAATACTCCTGTCAAGTTTCGAATAAAATAGTCCAAATAATCTTGATTCCCCACACACAATTCGAACCCCCATTTTACCCCCTTATGGGTTGAATTTTGAAAAATCCTTTTTTAATGCACCTCTAGACCTTATATGGAACCTATATACTAAATTTAGAATCTCTAGAACCAGCAGTTTGGGCTAAGCGATGATATTTCACTCACTCAGTCAGTCAGTTATTTCTTGGAATTTGGCACAAACTTTCAAAAGTTTTCATGTCCACAACATTAAATTTCAAAATCGATGCCATTTTCGTAATGAACGTCCCAAAAAAACATAAAAACGACACCCATATTAATATTTAGACATTTCATCCCCCTCGCACCCCAACAGGGGGGATGGTATTTCACGTCCTCCACGTGGGATTGTAAAATCATTGTTGTTTTCGTTATAAGCGACCCGGTATATCATAAAAACAATACCCATGTCGATTTTCAGAATTTGTCACCACCTTTCCCCCTTTTAGGAGTTTATTTCTCAAAAAACCTGCAACACGTGTTTACTCATTTACCTTTAGAAATACTCCTGTGAAGTTTCGAATAAAATAGTCCAACTAATCTTGATTCCCCACACACACTTCGGACCCCCATTTAACCCCCTTAGGGGTTGAATTTTGAAAAGTACTTTCTTAATGCACCTCTAGACCTTATATGGAACCTACATACTAAATTTAGAATCTCTAGAACCAGTAGTTTGGGCTATGCGATGATATGTCACTCGCTCAGTCAGTCAGTTATTTCTTGCAATTTGGCACAAACTTTCAAAAGTTTTCATGTCCACTACATTAAATTTCAAAATCGATGCCATTTTCGTAATGAACGTTCCAAAAAACCATAAAAACGACACCCATATTAATATTTAGACATTTCATCCCCCTCGCACCCCAACAGGGGGGATGGTATTTCACGTCCTCCACGTGGGATTTCAAAATCATTGTTGTTTTTGTTATCAGCGAGCCGATAAACTATAAAAACAATACCCATGTCGATTTTCAAAATTTGTCACCACATTTCCCCCTTTTAGGGGTTGATTTTTCAGAAAACCTGAAACACGTGTTTACTCATTTATCGTTAGAAATACTTTTGTGAAGTTTTGAATAAAATAGTCCAGCCAATCTTGTTTCCCCATACAAACTTCGGAGCCCCATTTCACCCCCTTAGGGGTTGAATTTTGATTAATCCTTTCTTAGTGCACCCCTAGACCTTATAAGGAACCTACGTGCCAAATTTGGAATCTCTAGGACCAGCGGTTTGGGCTGTGCGTTGATATGTCAGTCAGTCAGTCAGTCAGTCAGTCAGTCAGTCAGTCAGTTTCTTCTTTTATATATTTAGATGATCGGAGACAGATAGGTTAGGTAGCAATTTTAGGACGAAAGTTTAATTTCCGTTTATCTAGACACGCGGCAGCGTGTCCAGCCAAGTTCACCCCAGGAACTGGCGGACAGTAGCCGTGTGTTATATTTTACACGAACCATTTGGAGCCACTTTTGACCTCCAATAACTCCAAATCTATCTAACATAAAAAAAAAATGAAATTTGGTACATTAAGATTCTTTGAACAACTAGAACCCCAAATTTCATAAATATAGGTAAAATAGTTATTAAGATATTAAATTCCACAAAACGGCACTTTTACCACTGACTGTCTGACTGACTGACTGACTGACTAGTAATCAAAAACCTAACCCACTTCCAGGTGACCTAGAAAGCTGAAATTTGGCATGCAGCTTGGTAATTATGTGTGTACACCAGAAAAAAAAACAGAAAACAATGACTTTATTATTATTATTCACCTTATTTATTTCTTCTTCTTGGGTTAGATTTTTTACAATAAATTTATCAAATGTAAAATATAAAAATACACGTACAAAGTATAAAAGCATTATAAAAAACCTAACCTAGAGTGCCGCCGGCAGCGAGGCGGGCCTAAGCTACCGGTGGTTAGGGCGACAGAGAGAGGAACCTCCGGACTATCCGCGCCGTGTCCAGGAGTACCGCCTTCTGTATTTGACCCTTGACCCAGCCATCTAACGAGAGTCTCTTATAATTATTATTATTATTTATGCTAGTTACCTCAGAACAGAACTCCGTCATTTATTAACCGATTTGGAAAAATCTTTTTTGTTTGATACTGTATACTTCAGGGGTGGTCCAATAGTTATCAGGTAAGCATCTGATCCATTGAGGTCTGAGGGGTGGTCCTGGAGAAATCGAGGGAACTCTTCAAATATTTTGGGTGCACCTATAGCAATTTGGGTATTTTGTACAGCAACTCGTGCATTTGCTTTAAAAAAGCACCATTTGGCAAAGATTGAAAAAAGTAATGATATCCCATCAAAAACATAAACGTGAAAATGGGAGCCATCAGCCATGTTCAATATTAAGAATATGCGATGCTTGGTTGGCACCGACAAAAGAATTGAGATCTAATTGGGTGCCAAGTTCCGTAGATTCTCTAAAAGTAGTATAGTAAATTAGTTTTACTGTAAACAATGTAGTGCCTGGACTTGGCATCATCCTCTGCTACGGAACTTGACACCCAATCATGTCTCAATTCTTTTGTCGGTGAAGACGACAACCAAGCATAGTATATTATTAATATTGAACTTGGTTCCCGTGTTCACATTTACGTTTTTTATGGGATAATTTATCATTAAAAATGGATCCTTTTTTTATCGAATGATAACGATGAACTATCGCTTTATAACCTCGCACCACAAACGTAGGTGATGTGGAGAGGTCATTCTTTCTTTACATAAGCGGATCCTCAATTTTAAACGAAATCCACTTAACATAAAAAAAATTACAGTAATTTATTATAAAAATGAAATTCAGTAAGTTTTTTTTACAGCATATATATTGTTTTATTATCGACCCAGGCTTATCCATCTTGGTTATTATGTTCGACGTCAAAATTACATAAATTGTTACCTGACGCCGATATTTAGTCATTACAGGGCTCGGAACCGGTATTCTGTCCATACCAAAATACCGGTATTTTTTTAGTTCTTATCGTTCTTTCGTCTACTATTTCATGTTTAATCAGGCAATCTAACAATATGAAGTAATAACCCAAATACGTTATTGAGTCCTACATAAAGAGCATAAACTAATTAAAAATATTTGGCTATTTCAGGATTTTGAGATTAACCGGTTCCGAGCCCTGAGTCATTATCATTTCCCCCTATGTTGCAGCAGGTTCTACAGAGGACCTGCGAGCCGAGGAGGTGTTGTCGGGGCGGTCGACACCCCTGGCGCGCCCTCGCAAGGACGCTGTCGGCCAGCCATTACGAAGCAACAGGTACCTACGTTACTGACATATTATATTCTTTGGGTACTCAGTCGATCAATATGTGTAAATACGTGGCAATGTTAGTTGTTGACATTCCATTTTAATGGTAAGCCGTGGCGTGACTTCGCTGAATTGCATATTATCAAGATAGTTGGTTTCGTTCGGGGCTTCGACGTTTCTATCTATCTATTCACTAGCTAGGTGTACTTAAGGAAGCAATAATAAGATTGTTATTATTTTGCTATTTAGCTAAACAACATACATTATTAAGTGATATTGAGACGTACGTCCTTTAAAGACTTTAACGGAATAGCAAAAGTCCGCAAGTATTCTGGAATTCCGCAAAACAACACAAACATAACATTTGAAATGTCAAGTTATAATGCTAGTTCCTCAAACATATGGTTCACTAAAGATAAGACGTGGCCGTCCGAACGACGGGTTATATGAATAGGAATCGTCTGTTAGTCGTAAAGCGTGTCACAGACAGGAGCGGCCTGCGGTGGCGGCCGCGGTGTCGGCCAGTTGTACACTATGACAATCCTAACAATCATTCAGACACACGCGGCCTTACAAGCCCGCTTAAGGCGGCAGTTGTCACACTGATGCGGTTTCTGGGCGGTTTCCGCAGTTCGAGCACGATATCGCTATAGACATGTATAGCGCGTGTCCCGCTCGCACTGCGGAAACCGGCCAGACACCGCATCAGTGTGACAACCGCCTTAGACATGAGTGTTTATAACATTAATGATCAGTTGGGTACAAATAATGCCTGGGAGCAAAGCATTAAGTTGCCTCTTGGATACTTTTGTTGCCTATAGCATTCCCATAGGCGTTCTTAACCGGTACATTACTCGTACCTTACATTATATTATATATCAGTACTTCTCTTTGCTTTACTGTAACATTACCATAAGAATGTCTTTCTCAGGCAGGTAAATGGGTACCTAAGATTCTAGTATGATGGGAAACGGTATTACAGCATTATTTTCTAGGAAGAAGGAAATTACTACTCAGTAGGTGTTTCTTGGGCGAAGTTATGTGAAGGTTTGAAAATTATTCTTCAAGCATATAATAGGATAAACCAATATATTATTTTATACTCGGGAATAGGTTTTGGAGTAGGTATTCGTGGAAAAGGTGTACCTACCTAAAGTACCTACCTATACAGTTTGATTAGTTTGACGACAAAAAATACTAATTTACTTGATACAGAGAACTAATACAAATAAAAACTATGTGACTGGTCCTTCACCGTGACAAAGTATTTAAAATGTATCAAGTTAATTTACTTACTACTTAATTATATTATTTAGCTTTAGGGGAAACCATTTATTTAACAACCTACAGTCAAAAATCCAATTAACTATCACACACCGACTAGGTGTGGCGGCTTGAAGCTTAAACAAACTCACTAATAACTATCTAGTTAATTATTCACACCAACGAAAACAGTTTAGTGTTAAATACGGCTTAGTTTGATCCATTTAGTTAATTGGACGTGCCAAAGCTTTTCACGGGTTTGCTATAAGTACTTTATAGTTGTGCTGTATCTGTATGACTGAAATTTTCAGGTGGACACAAGACTAATCACGAAAAGTCGCTTTTTAGGAAGCATTATCGTTCTTATTTTCAATAATAACTCGTCTGTGTACATCCTAAATGCTAGAAGTAGAGAAAAATATTATATAAGTAGTTTCGAACATGTTTGTTTGTGTTGTTACGGATATTCAGATTAACAAACTTTTTGTGAATTGTCTCCTAATAATCGTAACACAGATCATACAAAGAGAAATGAGACGAGCTTATAATTATCGTATATCTACCGCGACATCGAATAATATTTACATTTTAGGTACCTTTCTCTATGTATCGAATTAAATCCTCTGATTAATAAGTATGTGCCGAAGGTACCCAAATCTGGGACCAAAACTCATGGGATATACTCACGTATTTTTGAGTATTTTAATTAACCCTTATTTTTGCACTTACGAAATACTTACATAGGAGATATTCTAAACAGCAAATTTGTAAGAGCCTATATTAACATTTGACTGCACATGTTAATTGACACGGCCGTATGATTTGCTAGGTTCGGTTTCAGGCAGCAGCCATGCAGGACGGCGCGAGTGTCCGACGTGTGCCCGGCGGCCGAGCCTGCCTTCGGCCACAGGGACAAAGAGACCGCCATCAACAACAACGCACTTGGTGAGTACCTAGACAATTTAGGCTCGGTGTTGTGGTCAGGATCAGGATGTGGCCGACGTGGGCCCGGCGGCTGAGCCTGCCTTCGACCACAAGGACAAAGAGACCGCCATATACAACAACGCACTCGGTGAGTAGGGATGCTCAGTGTGTGGTCAGGAGCAGGCCGTGGCTGAAGTGTGCCCGGCGGCCGTGCTGCCTTCGGCCACAGGAACAATGAGACCACCATCAACAAAAATGCACTTGGTGAGTAGCCGGGCTCGGTGCGTGGTCAGGATCAGGGCGTGGCCGACGTGTGCCCGGTGGCCCAGCCTGCCTTCAGGTACACGGACAAGGAGACCGCCATCAACAACAACGCACTTGTTGAATGGCCATGCTCGGTGTGTGGTTAGGATCAGGCCGTGGCCGACGTGTGCCCGGCGGCCGAGCCTGCCTTCGGACTCAGGGACAAGGAGACCGCCATCAACAACAACGCACTTGTTGAGTACCCATGCTGTCAAGATCAGGACGTAGCCGGTAGATGAAGTGCGCCACGCCAGTAGAGTGCCATCAACAACAACACACTAAAAGGAGGAATTATAAATCTAAATATGAATGTGTCGACAACCGTACCGGCTAGCCGGAATTTGTAATTATTTTGCTTGCTACTACCTCTTTTCAACAAGTGAACAAACGTGAAATATAGCTCCTGATTTAGCACTGCTTATATGTATAGATATAACAGTATTTTGCTATTTTTACATTACTTTAATCATGATCACGCGGATACTAATAAAATGTCCTACCGATAGGTCTGCATAATGTATTATGTTTCCTAAGTTAGTAGATTGTGAAACGTCTCAGAACCGTACTTATGCATACCTAATATACGTATACATTTGTATACGTGATACGTGCATGAAAATAGGTCGATCGACTCGACGGAAAGAAAGGCTTTTAGCTAGAATGGCACTCAGCTGAAACCTTAGTGAAAAGGTTGAAGGTATGAGAGGCGCGGCAGCTTGCCAGTGCATGTTCTGACCTCTATAATAATATAACTTATAGATATCAATCTGGACGGAATGGCTGCTATTGACATTTCCGCTTAGGCTGGCAAAGGTCAAATGCAGCGAAATGGCACTAAAATTGTTTTGCGTGGGTTTATATTTCTGCTGCGTGTTTATCGAGATCAATTCAGGCATGTCAAATGTTTCCTCCTTATTTTAGAGTTATAGGTACTCATCTGAGAGCCTGAGAGGAAATCGCGGTTCACTTGCTAGTCTTGCTACCTAACAAACCTAAGAATTAGCGTAGGCACAAAACGGAATGTAGACCTTATTTGCATAAATAAATGTATTTTATTTTATTTAGAGCAGTATATATGTCGATATACTGGTATCAAACGTTAACTTCTTATGATACGATTTTGGAAGAATCTTTTGATTTAGATATACTATTTATAATAAGTATAAGTAACTGAGTTTCACTAATTAATGTTTCTGCAAATTCACAGATAAGAAAAGTACAAATTACCCACCCCCTACGCAAGTGACGTCAAGTGGGGTGACCACGATCGTGGGCGCCGGCGGACAGCCCAAGACCGTCACCAAGCAGACCGTCATTCTCACCTACCAGCCGCAGCAGTACGCTGTGCAGGTTTGTACAAGTTGATGTTATACAGTGTGGAAAAATAAGTCGGGCCCTGGAGGGAAACTACCTTAAATCCTTAAGATATCTTATTTTATTTAAAGAAACCATTCGGAATGCAGTTATTTTTATTTTTAAAAATAAAATAATGTCGGAAGAAATTTTTTAAAATAAAATTTAGTAAAAAAGAGCTTTCTCACGGATTTAAGCTAGTTTCCCTCCGAGGCCGGCTTATTTTTCCACACTGTGTATATACATGTCACCTTAAAATTGAAAATAACGGTAGACTATAATCTATCTTGCGAAATTGTAAATTGTCGGAAGAAATTGTTTGGAACCCAGCGAGTCGACGAAGCCCCGTTGCGCGGGGCTGCTATTTTCGTTCCGACGGACACAAGGTTACGAATGAACCTACCTAGATTCCAATGACCTAGGACTTTCCTCCAGCGAGTCGAGGTGTAGTAAACAATATGTTATGGTTCACAATCTTTAGACAGTTTACAATCTCGCGAGATAGGTTATAATCTAAAGGTGTTTGCAATTTCACTGTGACATACGAGTATATACAAGCGGCGTCAAATGGGGTGACCACAATCGTGGGCGCCGGCGGACATCCCAAGATTGTCATCCTTACCTGCCAGCTTCAGCTCTAAGCTGTGCAAGTTTGCAGGATCCATTTTCATCAGTCTCTTGTTAAAATTTGTCTTTTACCATGATTCACACATTTAACTGTTAGGGTAGTATTGTGTGTCTTGGTAACATTAACAACACAAGCGAGAGCGTGATATTATACCCTCAGCCTATAAACTTCCCAATGTTGGGCACAGGTTTGCTCCCGTGAACAAGAGGAAGAGGCTGCTCCCCAAGCATCGAGGGTCAATCATTTCTATTAAGGCCAAATATTAGGTTTAATCAATCTCTAACTAATCTCTACAATAAAAAAACACCTATACCAGCTTTTGGTTTACACTGTTTGACGTGACTCAATTTTACAGGAACGTCCCAAACAGACCCGCTTTGATTGCCCTCGGGCGCCTTCAGCAACCCGTTCACAGACGCCGAGCGACAGGCCGCCCGGCAAATACACCCTGCAGAGTAACCAGCTGCCGCGCCCGCAGTACCCCGCCGTCAAACACATCGACAACACTAAGAATGCTAAACAGGTGAGCTACTAAAGACCCAGCCCGAGTGACACCGAGCGGCAGGCCGTCCTGCAAGTATACCCTACAGAGCAACCAGCTGCCGCGCCCGCAGTACTCCGCCGTCAAACACATCGACAACACTTAAGAATGCTAAACAGTTGAGCTACTAGAGACCCGGCCCGAGGAGACAATATACGTCCACCATAAACACGATCATGTTACGATGCAAGGCTACGTAAGTAAAATCCATTTCAAAATGTTAAATATTTTCATTGCACAGCCAAATTAAAGCTGGATACATATAGTCTGGCAAAAAAGAGTAGAAATTAAAAAGTGGCAACACTGTAGTATCATCCCTTTCAAATCAATCTAGGAAAAAAGGGACGACACTACAGTGTTGCCACTTTTTAATTTCTAGTCTTTATTTCCAGACTATATTTGTCTGACGTGACGTATTGTGGCGCAAGATAAAGATATTGGTTTCATCCACTTAAAGAGTTAATACGGTTAGATACACTTTCATTCGATACCCTCCCTGACGTGACGGCCCATACTGTCCATCAGAGAGCATTAAAATACAATACATTACTCTTTATTGCACACCTCAATAAATTAGATCATTAATACAGAGAATAAAACTCATTACGCCATGTTTAGGCGCATATTTATTATGTAGGTAAGCGTCAGTGTCAAAATATTGGTCGAACTCTTCGCTAGATGGCGATGTACCCTCTGTGACGATTCCTGAATTGCGCTATCAATATTTTGCCTGCAATAATTACCTCTGGCCATTAGGCCTAAACTTTTACAAGTGTAGTAGCGAAAAACCCGTGCTTAAATTTAATACAGTGTGTTAACGAGTATCAGTGGTATTATTTTGTGATCCCTCTGAACACGTCATTAAAGTGTGTACAAGATACAGTGTTTAATATTGCCTCGTCGTGGTAGGTCCCACACGACAGCCATTTACTTCAGTCACTGACAAAGTAGTAAATCTTTATGAACTCACTTCCCCCTTTTAATAGTCCCTACTTGTTTACTTCGTATAAAAGAATTTCTAGTGTTGCGCGACACTTAAAGTTACAAACTAAAATAAACCGTATTTTACTAAGCGAGGATTCAGTTTCGGCTGCACGAGGAAGTGGGTCATCAGTCATCTATTTGTGTAGCGACTCGGCGACCGCTGAAAATATCACCGTTGCAGAGTGCATCTGTAGGATACACATGAGAATAAAAACCCGGGGATAGATTGTCCACATACAAAGGTACAAAAATTCACGCCTATATTCCCCAAACGGGATAGGCACAGCCACGAGGTTAGCCACTTTTAGCAAAATGGAAATGTGAATATTGCCGTGATAGGTTGCTAGCTCATTGCTTACAATAAAGACGTGCTACAATGCTGTTCCCATAGTCTCCGAAGAAAAGGATGGTGCTATTCTAATGAGACACCACACATGAAGGGAAAACATGTCTACTCCAATTAAATTTCAGAACAGAAACCAACCTAACCTAGAAAGACATAAGGTGCAAACTGGCTTTGAAATTTTAAAGAAATAGACATGTTCTTTCCGTGGACCCTTCACATGATCACAACTATACCATAAATTAAATCACCCAGAACCAGCAAAAGTCAGAAAAAAATATTCATACCCATCACACATGTATTTGCTTTTGCCGGGATTTGAACCCAGGACCGTCAGATTTGGTGGCAGAGTCAATACCTACTAGACTAAATTAGTTAACAAATACCTCTATAAGTAATAGCGGTATTAAATAATTTATTCGGATCTTTTAATCACGGACTGCAACGCTTATTTTACATAGATCCTATCTAAATAAGCGGTGGTTACCGTTGTCTTGCACATTACACATTTTGTAACGAATCCAATTAAAACTTAAATTCATTACTGTTATGCAACCATTTCTCATTCCTTTTAGACCGTAACAAGACGGCTTTCTATGTACACGTCTGATTTTTTACTTGAAAAAATATTGCAAGAAAAGCTGAGATTAAAAATAGGCAGTAAGCAATCGTGAGTAGATCTATCTCGGGATACATCGCTAGTTAGTATGAGGTTGTGGGAAGAGTTTTTCAGTTATTTTTGAACCTGTTAACCAACTTGTCTAAACTGTCCGGTCATTTCGACATAGGTCATTGTATCGAATAGGGCGCGAGGGCCCATTCAGAACTATGCTCTCTGGACGATAGGTCACAATGGTCAATATTTACTTTTTTCCTAAATGTGATATGTTTCTAGTTCTTGTTTTTATTGTATGTGTAAATACATGCCAAGTAGGCAGAATAAGTTAGTGAAATGTGAAGTTTCAGTGAAGTGGATTTCAACCTAGTTCTATTTTTCAGGTAGTGAATAATAATAGAAAAGCCGGTGCTTCCGTAGAAGGATGGAGGGAAGGTAAATAATCTATTTTCACTTATTTTCCATTTGTGCAGTTGCGATTTGAGTTTTCTGTAACATTTTAAATCGATATCGTTGTATTCGAAATCCGGGATTGTATACCTGATTTATTAGACCGCAATTTGTATTTCCAGATATTTATATATCACAGTATATCAAAAACCCTTTTATTAGATTTTAAAACCCTAGAAAGTTTAGATACTGTTTAATCTAATTGGTGGAAAAATATGTATGTCGGCTCACCTTTGTTAGACCGGTACGACAAGATGATCAAAAATTTAGTTAATGAAACCAATAAGGTATCATTTAAGTAAGGCAAAATACGGCTTAGCAAGTGAACCTCTGTAGCTTAGAAGTAAATCATACTGCGCCCGCGAAAGGCATAAGGGATGCGAGTTCAAATCCTGCCAGGCCAAAAACTGTAATTGTGTATGATCTCTATCACAGTAAAGAGAGTATCATTCCGTAGCTGATCCTGGAAGGGCTCAATTAAGCCTTCTGAGTCAAATCTTATATTAGACTAATATTTTCTATGAAGCCCCTCCAAATCAAATTCCTCGATCCACAACTGGACTGTTATTTGTTAACCTCTACACGCCCAAAGACCTATTAAAACGTCTCCTCTTCAATGGAATTTATATCTTTCGTAATTGGAACAGAGTTGCATTGGTTTTGTCTCGTTCCATTTCAAAACAAAACAAAGTCTACTCTAAACCTAGATGGAACCTAGTTACGCGAAAACGATCCAATCCACAAGAGATCAGTGATCACTATTGAAAAAATGCATGACTTTGTTTTTACCGGAAGGTTCAATTTTAAAATTTTACATCACGTAGGTGGGGTTAATCGTAAATCGATTTCGCATAACTACGCTAGTACTCTTTTTCCTATTACAGTAGATTAAAATGTCCGTTTCCAGGTGCCAGCTCAGCGGTCTCGTCGGACTCGGGCGTGTACACGGGCGGCGAGGCTGACGGCTCGCCGCGCGCTCGCCGGCGCCCGCGCAACCTGGAGATGGTGATGCGCGGCGCGCACAGCTTCCATCTGCGCGAGCTGCACGACGACCTGGACATCATGGGTCAGTTGGCTTACTTACTTCAAGTAATATTGCTGTGTCGTAGCGATCCGAAGTGGGTCTTGGCCTCCAACACCAAAGACCGCCAGGCTTCCCTGTCCATAGCTGTTCCCTTCCAGTCGACGACGGTCAGTTGGCTGCGTCAGTTTATGTACTGACATGCCTGTATTGCCTGTCCTATTTATCTTGCCACTTCAGCTTAATTCGGGTCCCGCGCACCACTGGGGTATTAATTCACCCGAACGTGGTTGATATCACCGGACAGTGAGAACATCGTTAACTTTGGTTGTGTAAACACGATACTAGGTGACGAGAATACCCTAACAAGACAACAACGTTCTATACGGTACAGCGGGATAGCATGACTCGTTTTTTTCTAGCTGTCAAACATCGGCTTTGTTCTACAAAGTACTTTCTGTACCATTAATTAAACTGTGGTACAGTTTATGTACTGATATGTATGAGGTTCCAGGTCAGGTCCAGAAGTGCTTGCTCTAGTTAGGAAGCTCGTGCTCTAACAGCGCAGAACTGAGTAGTGAGTGCACCACCTTCAAAATAAGTTTAACGTTTCAATAGTTAAGGATGTTGAAATTAGGTAGGTTTGAACTAAAACGTACACAATTTACAGATCCGCCTTTAAACTTTTGAAACGAAAATTCTATACGCTAAGAATCTAAAACAGACCTACCTCTTTATTATGCGCCAATGAAACTACCAGCTGCCAATTTTGGATGTCTGTAATATGATGGTCATTCGAAAAGTAATATCCCCTCTTTTTGATGTTATAGTTTACATATTTATTAAGCGTGCCTTCATCCAGCTTGCTTCTTTAAATCTAAGAAATCAAATTGAAAATTAGCTGTACTTCTAGTTAATGCTTATTTTACCACCAGATGACGCTGTCATAACCGGCCACACAGTGATCCCCCTCCCCAAACTCCCGAGCACCTTCGACGAGGTCTCTCCCGTATACCAAGCACCCTCACCTCCCCCCTACACGGTCCCCTCCCCCGAGATCCCTAAACCTTCTCCCGTGGCTGAGAGCTCGCGTCAGTCACCGATGTCGACGCTGGAACGGTACAGAACCCGGACCAGACCGAGTCGGATCCAGGCCGTGGATTATAAGAACGAGGAGAAGTTTGTACTGGATAAAGCGCAGCCTGAAGTATTGAATAAGCAGGTAAGGGAACATACAAACTGTAAAAAATCCTTGTGATGGGGTATGGGGTATATTGACGACCCCTCTCCACCACTAAACGAGTCACGTAGTTTGTGTACGTTTCCTAAGGAACTATGACAAAACATTGACTGTCTGTGTCTTGAAGCTATGTTGATATGTAGATCATCATCATCATCATCAGCCTATAATATATAAGTCGAAATGCCAGCAGCCCAGGCTTTGAGAGGGATTAGGCAGTAGTTCCCACGCTAGACCAGTGCGGGTTGCGGACTTTACATACACCTTTTGAATTTCTTCGTAGATGTATGATCTATGTCCGTTCCCTCACGATATTTTCCTTCACCGAAAAGCTAACGGTAAAAAACGACGACGGTCAAATGATATTCTGTAAAACTCACTGGTATTCGAACCCACGATTGCCGCTTGACAGCCGCATGCATGACCACTAGGCCACCTAGCTTGATAAATATTTACAGAAACTAGTATATTACAAAGACTGCCATTGTCAATAAAAAATCGGTTTAGCAGCTGAACCTATTCGAAGAACAAATTACATATCGGACTATGACTTCGCTTGAGATGGATCTACGGTTATTTTTGATATTGACACTGTTTACTCTAAAATGAACAGGAATCTTAATTTAATTCCATTATCATTTGTTGATATACATTTCCAGAACTCATTTATCAAGTCATCAAGTGGCGTTGTGTCGCCTACAACAGTATCGAGCAAGGAGTCGAGCCCGTCGTGCAAAAGTGAGGAAAGCCACTTTGGCAACAGCAGCGTTTGGCAGAGCCACGCGGCCGGCGAAGCCATGGCTACCAGGTAAATTGGTATACATTTTGCACAGAATGCACCATTCAATTGTTTCTTTAAGATTCTTGTTTACCATTTTTATTTCGTGTCGTTTCGTACTTAGGAATATAAGTTCATTTAGCACAGAATGCACTACTCAATTGTTCCTTTATGATTGTTGTTTACGATTTTTATTTAGTGTCGTTTCGTATGTACTTAGAAACATACTTACATTTGGCCCAGATTGACTCAATTGTTTCTTTACGATTGTTTTTTACTATTTAGGCGACTTCTTGATTTGGCGGGGCGGGAACGATATGTCATAGGTATTTTGCTCTTTGACGTGAATTTACCGATGTGAGATTTCCTCACTTGACGAAATACTGCCAGTAATACGTTTGCGCAGTAGTAATACCATGCGCAGAAGTGGGGCAGTACTGCATTAGTATTGGTTGACACTCACAGTTGACAGTTTTCTCATATCGTACCGCCCCCGCATCGACAAGTCGGTAAGGGGTTTTATATTTGGTTTCGTTTCGTACTTAGATACATATTTTGCACACTGTGCATAACTTAATTACTTCTTTAAGATGTTTTCTAAAGATCTCGTACATTGTATCCAGGAAATTCGCTGGAATATTTTTATGTACGTGAAAAAACAGTTACAATAAGTATTATCTTGTCACCGCGTCCCGCTAAAAATCCTATAAGTTAAAGGGTTAGACCCAAATACTACTATTCAACTTACCATCATCAGCCTATATACGTCCCACTGCTGGGTCATGCCTCTTTTCATAGATGAGAGGGAACGGCCATTAGTTCCCACGTTGGCCCAGTGCGGATTGAGGACTTCACATACACGTTAGAATTTCTTCGCAAATCTATGCAGGTTTCGTCACGATGTTTAAGAAAATTTATTTACTGAAGCTATTCATCTATAAAGGAAAAAAATCACAGTCGTTACATATCGACCGCGCGGATATGCGATTTCATCGTGATTTGCAGCTTTCATCGTGATTTGGTCGTTCGATCTTCTTATCTGATTCTTAACACTGATGTCCCTTCAGTCTTACTCATCATTCGCGTGCCCTTTTCCCATTTACTTGGGGTCGGCGCAGCATGATTTTTTCTTCCATAACTCTCTATCGCCCGTCATCTCATCACTCACACCCTTCAGTCTTATTAAGCATCAAAAGTACAAAACTCGTAGTTTAAACCCTAACAACTACAAACTTACAGATCTCAAGACGACGTGTCAATCGCGCTGAGCGTGTCGAGCTGCGAGGACGACAAGTCTAAGCTGGCCGAGCTACCCAAGGTGGAGGAGGTGCCAACAAAGACGATCCTGATTGAGGAACCGCCAGTGCCTCATCCGCTGCTCATGAAGTCACTAACTCTAAGCCAGCATGACGCGCTGCGCGGGACTTTGATGGGTTAGTTACTTATTAGGTTCTATTTTTTTGCTCTCGATAGGTTTGCGCTTGACCACAAATCACCTGATGGTAAGCGATATTGTGGTCTAGTATGGAGCGCGCTTACCTATTAAAAACCGGTTCACTCTCGTCTTGAAGACCGTAAGGTTGTAATTTTCAGGGAACAATGATTCCGGCAAGGAGTTCCACAGCTTGGCTGTTCTCACAATTAAAGAGGAACCGAAACGCTTCGTGCGAGTTTTTGGAACTGCCTCCGTAAACCTATGTATAATGATGCCTATGTATTCATTTGTGTGAGTGTCAATATGTCAATTGCCTATCTCTATCTCTCTATATATATACCTATAGGTTTATAATAACGGATCATATACGGATAAGGGCTACTTGCTTGGCGGGGCCGGATTGGTATGTGGTAGCTATTTTGTTCTTCTTACTGGTGTCGCACACATTTTCTCACTTGATGGGATACTAAAGGAGCAGTTACTGCGTTTATATCACCCCGATCCCGCGCATCCCCCGCCAATCAAGAAGCACTTTAGATGTAGGTGCTAAGTAAAGAAGCGGTACTGAACTGACAGTTGATATAGACAGCTCATTTATACTTAAGTAGATTAATAATACCAACAGATCCGTAGTGTTAAGCAAGATGATTTTTCGTATAGTTGTCTCTTTTAATCCTTTTCGTTAACCAAAATCGAACCGCCTCAGCACCGACAAATGGAAGTCGCCGGCCTTTGAGTCTTACCTCTGGACGTAGCTAAAGTTAAGGGCGAGACTCTGTGCGGAAAGAGAAGAGTAGTGAAATGTAATGGAGCCCCACGGGAGCCCATATATGTATTCTACGACTTTTCTCTTTCCGAGACTATATAAAGCCTAACTTTTGGTTGGGTTCACATAATTAGCGGCGTTTGCGTTTCTATAAATATATGTAATAGACTTCAAAAAAGGAGGACGTTCTTAATTCTACGGAATCTTTTTTTATGTATTCAGCAGTATCATCTGCTAATGAAAATGCTAAATTCATAACGTATGTCCTTAAAGGCCGTTAACTATCGATCATTTTTGTTTTTCAATTGTGTATGACCCATAGAGCAATTATTATAAACCCATCAAACATTTTGAATAATGCATTACACTTGTAATCGCTAGGATATGAGTTGTTATGAGATCATATCATAGTTATGAGATATTAACTCATCCCGAGAGTGAGTACGTACCTACACGTACGGACTGTACCTACGAGGGTGGTTTGAGAAGTAACTTGGTTTGATATGAAAAAAAAAAATTTGAGCGATTGTATATATTTTATTTTTCGACATAGTCCCCTCGAAGCTCGACGCACTTGCCCCAACGTTTCTGCAACTTCTCGATGCCTTCACGAAAATGCGTTTCTTCGAGGTCCTCGAAATACGCGTTTACCTCCTGTATCACATCTTCGTTGGAGTTAAACTTTTTCCCCGATAAAAAGATTTTGAGTTTGGGGAATAGGTGATAGTCCGACGGGGCCAAATCCGGGGAATAAGCGGGGTGAGGAAGGAGTTCAAACCGTAATTCCGACAATTTTTGTGCAGCGACACGACTTGAATGCACCGGTGCGTTGTCATGGTGAAACATTACTTTCTTTCTTGCCAAACCTGGCCGTTTCTCGGCTATCGCCGCATGCAATTGGTCCAACAGTGATGCATAGTATGCCCCAGTAATGGTTTTTCCCTTCGCAAGGTAATCAATTAAGAGAATCCCCTTTGCATCCCAAAAAACGGATGCCATCACTTTTCCAGCTGATGGAATGACCTTGGCTTTCTTTGGAGTTGGCTCACCACGACCAACCCATTGTCTGGACTGTTGTTTCGTCTCCGGAATATAGTGATGAATCCAGGTTTCATCCATTGTCACAAAACGGCGAATAAAGTCTGTTGGATTTCTTTCAAAGACCTGGAGATTATCCGCAGATGTTCGCATACGAACACGCATTTGTTCTGGAGTGAGCAGCCGCGGCACCCACCTTGCACACAGCTTTTTCATGTGCAGTTCGTTGTGCAAAATAAAATGCACCCGCTCAGAAGAGATGTTTGTGGCTTCAGCTAATTCGCGTACCTTCAATCTTCTGTCGGTTAAAACCAAATCATGGATTTTATCGACTATTTCGGGTACAACCGCCGTTTTTGGGGCTCCAGGACGAGGTGCATCATCAATGCTTGTCCTGCCTCGCTTGAACTCATTCACCCAAAGTCGAACTGTCTCATAGGAAGGACACGAGCTACCCAATGTAGGTAAAATCCTTTCATGGATTTCTTTTGCAGTTTTACCTTCCAAAAAAAAGAACTGAATTACACCACGAATTCCTATTTTCTCCATTTTGCCGCGCTACTCCGATCACTTTTGTTTAAACTACTGTCAAATCTAAAATTCCCGCCAAAAATGACATTTGGCCACAGATAAATTATCTTGATTAAATAATCTTTGTGAATAGTTATATAGATTACACTAACGCCATCTATCGGTATCCGAAACAAGTTACTTATCTAACCACCCTCGTATTACCGGCAGGAGGGTAATGAAAATCACGTAACTTTTTTTACAGTACATATGGTGCTACATTACCGCACGAGTGCGGTAATCAGCAAATTACGTGCATATATCGAAACTATAAGAGCCATATGTACTGTAAAACGTTGTACGATACACGTGCGAACAGGTAATTCGCAACTAGTGTCGATTTAAAACACTCCCTTCGGTCGTGTTTTAATCGTATCGTAATGAACTACAATGTACGGTAGGTAAATCTAACTGTCATTTTTAACCCCCGACGCAGAACGCAAAAGAAAGGTGTTATCAGTTTAACATGTGTATCTGTGTATCTGTGTATGTGGGTGTCTGTCTGTGGCATTGTAGCTCTTCAACGGGTGAACCGATTTAAATGCGGTGTTTTTTATTTGAAAGCTGGTTTTTCAGCGATGGTTCTTAGATGTTTTATCAAAATCGATTTAGCTTTTTAGTAGCTATGGAAAATTACATTTAGATCTACCTTACGCGCGCTAGAAAACGTTGCGTAATTAGTAATTACGCCGCCGGTCACAATAGGGCACTTACCTGAGGGCCTACTCCGAACTTCGAGAATCGAACTTCGTATCGTACCGTTCCTTTCCGTCATATAGTGTATAACACGAGATTGAAAAGGACGGCACGATACGAAGTTCGATTTTCGAAGTTCAGAGTAGGCCCTCGGGAATGTGACGCCGGGCATGTTGCTCCTTAATGACGTAACGCGGGTAGGTGCACAGATTATGTGGTTATGCACCCAATTAAAGGTGCTTTAACGTGTCCACTAGCGCCACTCGTAAATAATTGTGGTTATTTAAATTGAACGATAGATATTGCAAAAAAGGAGGCCTCTATGAAAAGTATTTCGTATTCAAGTTACCTTTTGAATATATCAAACTAGTTTTTACGTTGCGAAATTCGTCGATATACAAGTTCAAAAATAAAACGGCTGTTTTTACTTTGGACACATAGATTGACGAATCCAGCAATGTAAAAACTAGTTTGCTGTATTCCACCACCACCACCATATCAGCCAAGGACGTCCACTGCTGGACATAGGCCTCCCCCAATTACATGGCATAATCGCCACGCTGGGCATGCGGGTTGGCGATCGCAGCGGGTTGGCGTTGGCGTTTGCTGTATTCAATGGTACTTAAATACGAAATAATATACATAGTGGCCTCCTTTTTAACCGACTTCAAGATTTCAAAAGAGGAGGTTATCAATTCGGTAAATTCGGTTGTATGTTTTTTTTTAATGTTTGTTAATCCAGAACTCCGTCATTTCTGATCCGATTTTTCTTTTTTTGATTGTAAGTATATATATCCAAGTTGGTCTCGTTTTTTGTCAAAACGCAGTTCTGATGATGGGATCCATGAGGAATCGAGAGAACTCCTCAAATCTTACAGGAAAACATATAGTGATTTTTGTGTTTTTATCAACGAATCGAGCATTTTCATACAAAAATGTGACATTTGATGAAGTGGATCTGCTGATAATGATCAGAACAGAACTCTTTAATGACTAAAAGTTTACATTTGGCGATTTATCCTGCTAGCTGTATTTGTTAAGCAATTTCTATTTTCACGATTAATTTTTGTCATGCTCGAGTTCTGATCATGGGATCCATGAGGAATCGAAGGAACTCCTCAAATGAAAGGCACACATATAGTGATTTTAGTATATTCATGAACTAATTAAGCATTTACATTTAAATAAGTGACATTTGATGAAATGGAATTGCTTATGATGATCAGGATGGAACTCTTTAACGACGCATACTCGTAGTTCACGTTTGGCGATTTGTTCTCTTCGTTATGTTTGTCAAGCAAGCTAGGTTTTCAAGAGACATTTTTGTCAAGCTTGAGTTCTGATGGAGGATTCCATAATGAATTGAGAGTACTTAGTCTTCTACCATTATAAACATACATACGAGGGGTGTTCAATAAATTCTCGGTATTAGAATGAAAACAAAAGAATACGATAAGTGTTTTGTTTTTATTTTTAAATATACTCCTCCCCTATATTTATGCAGTTATAAGACGGGTCAATTAGTTTTTCTAACCCCTCATAAAAATATTTTTTGTCTTTGATGTCAAAATGCTCATAGAGTAGTGTCTTCAATGCTTCATCGTTAGAAAATCAATTTCCACGTAGCTCCTTTTTGAGACTGGGAAACAAAAAGAAGTCACTCGGGGTCAAGTCAAGACTATACGGTGGGTATGTAATAGTTTCGAACCCAGATTCAAGAACAGCAGCTTTGGCAATATAAGCAGTATGCACAGAGGCGTTGTCGTAAAGAAGCAGAACGCCTTTGGCTAATTTTCCCCTTCTGTCATGTTTGATTGCTCCCCTTATTTGGCGTAGAATATTAGCGTAGTACTCTCCTTTAATACTTACACCCTTTTCTTTATGATCGATCCGCAATATTCCATCACAATCCTAGAATATTGTGACCATGACCTTGCCAGCTGAAGGCACGACCTTGGACTTCTTGGGATGAAGAGTTCCTTTAATGTGACACTGCATGGACTCTTGTTTGCTCTCAGGGTCATAATGATGAACCCATGTTTCATCTCTACTAACAAAATTTTGCAGTATCTTATCAGGAATTTCACCACATACCTCAAGAAATTCGGAACAACAAGCAACACGCGTATTTTTCTGAAGCGGTGTAAGGATTCGCGGTACCCATCTCGCACTGACTTTTGACATATTAATATGGTCATGAATTATATCATGTCTAGTACCAATAGAAAGGCTGTTTCTTTGAGCTATTGCTTTCACCTTCACTCAACCATCTTTAAGTATAATTTGCTCCACTTTTTTAAAATTTTCTGATGAAGAAGCTTCGATGGGCCGACAAGCTCTATGTCGTCTTCGATACTCTCTCCCCCATGCTTAAATTAACTTAACCACTTCTGAATTATTGATAAAGAAGGAGCAGAGTCACGGTAAACATAATCCATTTATTTTTTATATCGATTTGATTTTTTACCTGTTTGGTCAAGAATTTTGTGACCGCTCGGTGCTCTCATTAAATTAACATTGAAAAATCGCTCACAGTGATCACGTTTGTTCGGCAGTTGCAGAAAAACAAAAGGACATCGCCGTTTTGAATTTCACTTTTTTTTAATATTAATGAACGACTTTTACCGGCCTGTATTAAAAAGTTTACTAAAGATGTTTAAAAGTTGTCAATACCGAGAATATATTGAACGCCCCTCGTATAATATTGCCATTTTTAGTTCATTGTATGGAATCTAAGAGTGCACCATTTAAGTTTTATATTTCACCGGCCTCCCCCATTGAAGTCGGTTTTTTTTCTTAAAAATTATTTCAATATCTATTGTAAAATTTAAATAATCACAATTATTTAAGAGTGGCGCTAGTGGACACGTTAAAGAACCCTCGAGTTAAGTACTCAGAAAATGCCAGGAGTAAAGTTATTATAAATATATCTTAGGTGATGTATGTTTGAAGAGTTTTTATTCCAAGTATAACTTATACATTAGGCACAATTGTAAGAACTAATAGGAATTCATATATTCAGAATATGAATTACAAAGAACCCCGTCATTACACAAATTGCCGACTTAATTTCATAAATCTTAAGTTTCTTCTTTCATGACAAGTTGTGTCTTCGCACAGTATTATCATCGCGGATTTTAAATGTATACATAAATTCAAAAAGGTTGTACTTCTTGGGTACGGGTATTCTACAAGGGTTCTTCATACTTAATACAAGAAAAGGCGCGACCAGCAATACTTCAGTAGTAACCAAACTTGTACCTATTGAATATGTGACTTCAGTTCAATAGGTATGATTATCTGTGCAAGTCGGATTTTACTCAAGTTCCAGTACCTTCATCTTGTGCTAGCCATACTATAGTTCATTTATGTATTCTTAGCTTCTGTTGGGATTGCAATACGTAAAAATAAACAACAATTACCGAATCCCAGTTTTGCTATTAATAGATAACCTCAGGTATCTATGTAAGTTGAACAAACACACACGACTTTGAGTAAATATCAGTGCCACGGTCAGCTATTTTAAGCACTGTGTTATCCTTATAACCTTATCTTGAAACGCACGAGCGGGGCGCAGCGTCGCGTCGTTGCGTGGCGAAGGTGGTTTTTTGGGAAAGCGAAATGTGGGCAGCACACAATTATTTAACATATGTTCCTATATGGGTGGGATCATTTCAACTCATGTCTCATTGGTTTAATTTCTTCGAACAAGAACCCAATGAGAATCGTGATATCCAACAACCAAGTGTGCGAGTCTTGGTGTGAAAGTCGGTATAGTAGGCGATCGTGCCACAAGTCACCAATTCCAAACCCACACGGTCAAGCGCTAACTTGTTAAAAAAATTTAAATCTTTAAAGCTGTAAAAACCTTTCTTAACATAACAATTCTTGTCAATTTTGATACGGTATAAGTTAAAAACTTGTCTGCCAACAAAACTGTCGCAATTCAAATTCGTCTTTCTGAATTTCCATATGATTTGATTTCCTATTTCGATGCCGAATTTTAATGTACCTCTCATGTCTTCTCCCTTGACGTCTTCTTTAATGGTGATGTTTCCTCTGGCCAGTGCTTCCCCATTGCGGTTATTGTATATTTCTATATGGAAGTCGACTGGTCTATTATCAACATATGGACGATCGGGCCTGGTACAATTTTTGTCGCTTAAAAGCTTAAAATATGACTGAGCAGCAGTGATAGTCTTAAATGCAAGTATTAAAATTATTGTTATAATTAGGAATACGTTTCGTTTGTGACTGTATGACGACATGTCCACGATTGAAAAAAAAACATTGTGGTAACCGGGCTCAAAATGGACTAAGGTTATTAAAAACTCATCTGACTGCTGATGTTATCAGTTTATTATTACCCACTTAAGGTAAATGTCCCCTTGCCCGACAGCGCCTCGTGGAGCGCTCGTGGCCCAGCGGCGCCCGCGTACCGCTTGCGGTCGTGCGGTATGCAAGGTTAAGCAACGTGGGCCCAGGTCAGTTCTTGGATGGGTGACCCCTTTGAGTTGTAATTAAATGAGCGCTCCCGTGTTTTGTAAGGCACACTAAGCCGTTGATCCCGGCTGTTGTCTATGACAGCAGTCGTTAAGCTAAGTTAGAGGCCTTGGTGGCCTTGGGGTGGCTTGAGAACTTCTAACAGTCAAGTTGCCCACTCACTTGACAAGGCGGTCGAAGTTGCTCCACGTCCGTAGGGAATACCCACTGTTACCCTACACGGGACCCCTGGGTGGTGCTAAAAGTCTTCTCGAAGATCTCACGGTTCGAAAAATAAATGCCATACGATTATTATTTAGCCCGACACTTACACAATACTTGCCATACCTTATGCCATAATAATGAAGCCGCACCAAAGTGATAGGATTAATACATAGGTACTTTACCTACATATATAAAATCGTATGTCCTGATTTGACTGACTTATTAACGCCGAGCCGAAACTACTGAAGATAGAAACTCCAAAACTCGGAAATTTTAAAAGTAAGTTTCTTGTAATAATTTAACATAATAGTAGAAGTTGGAATTTCATATGAGGACAAGTTATAGTACAAGCTTTGCTTAGTTTGGGACTAGGTCGATTTGTGTAAGATTGTCCCCCAATATTTATTTATTTATTTTATTTATTTATTTTAAAACTGAGACAATTTAGACAGCGGTTCACATCATATCTGTCACAATTCAACTCCTAATGGTGTTATAATGGGGGTGAAACTTTGTATAATAATAACTAAGGAAAGTGATTTTCCCGTTTTAGTCATTTAAACCACAAGTCACACACATTTTTACAAAATCATTTTTATTTATATGTTCTGCTATTACTAGGTTTTCTACGATTTTGTTAGGGATTCTTTTACTTTTGTGTGTAACACACACAAGTAAAAGAATAATATCCTAATCATAAATCTTGAACCGAGATTAGTAATTCGAGATCTTGTGCGAGATGTCGAGATTGGGGGACTCGAGATCTCGTCAGT
Source organism: Notocelia uddmanniana (assembly GCA_905163555.1). Taxonomy (NCBI): domain Eukaryota; kingdom Metazoa; phylum Arthropoda; class Insecta; order Lepidoptera; family Tortricidae; genus Notocelia; species Notocelia uddmanniana. The sequence continues at coordinate 10,595,941 of LR991059.1, read as the reverse complement.
CAAACCGACGAGATCGAGATTTGACAAAATAATGAATAATGCGGTATTTTTATGAATATTACCTTAATATTGAATATGTGGTAATGTTTTGTAATAACGTGGAAAATCAACATAATGTCCGCTTAATTTTTCTATGACAAAATAACACTATACATTATTATATCTCGTCATTTTGAAAATGTTTTCCAAGAAAACATAAAGTGCTCAAGGTATTGTTGGCTATGAGGCACCTAAATGTTAGTTGCTAAAAGATCAGCAGGTGAGAACGCCTGCTTAGCTTCGGCACTGGTTGGCAGGCACTACAGTGAGTAGGTATTCCCGCAAACATCGCGCCACTGCGCTATAATCACCGACTTTAAAGCCGGCTACACAGGTCAGCATTGCCCAAAATGAATCAGCTCAATTAATTCCTGCACGGCAAGAACTTGGAATCTCGTTCGAGATCTCGAAAATTTTGGGAGAGATCACGACCGAGATTTCAAAAATCGAGATTTTCTGCCGACGGGATTGAATCTCGAAAAATCGGTCAAGATCTCGCAATTTTGAGATCGCACGAGATCGAGATTTAATTCCCTATGTGTGTGTGGTTCTCAAAAGCAAATATTTAAAACAAAAATGATTTTAACTTTTTTTAATTCATCCGTGGAAGGGTTAAATGGGGCTTGAAAATTTGTATAAAGAACCACTTCTATTATTATAAAGCTCTTTATAGTCTTTATTGTAAAATAAGTTAGTATTTCCAGAAACGAAGTCAATCCCTAACTAAAAAAAAATAGAATTTCGTTTTCCAACCATATACGTAAATCTTGACAAAAATTATATAAGGTTAGTCAATAGTCATGCAAACCATAAGTTATAACAAAGGATGTCCATTACGAACTTTGTTATTTCTGGCGACGCTTAAGGTGACTTCCTGACTTGGCGGAGCGGGATCGATATGTTGTTATTTTATTCTTTGACGTGAGCTTACTGGTGTCGCAGAAATTTCCTCACATGACGAGATACTGTCAGTATTACGTTTGCGCAGTAGTAGTATCATGCACAGAAGTTGGACAGTATTGCACTCGTATCGTCGCGCTTCCGCGCATTCTTCGCCAGGGGGAGTAGTACTGACTCGACTGACAGTTTTCACATAGACATTAGCACCGACTTAAAAATGATTTGCGGCGATGGTGTGTTTTCTTCGTAAAATCGGCGTGAAGGTATTATTGATAAAAATACAACGGAAAAATGCTTTATTTTGATTTCTGGCTGTTCTTATATACAGATCGCATTTCTCAACAGACAAAAAAAACTACATAATTTTGAAACCTCCTCAAAAAATTCTTCGAGAATCGGCTGAGAAAAAGAAGGAGAACAGCCAGAAATCTGGACTTTTGAAATAATTTTTGCTGAAGCTAAAATGGAGACTCGAATTATTACACGGTCATTAAAATAAGTAGCTTTTGGAAGTTACTAGGTATTGTATGTAGGTACAATAATATATACATAAAATATGTATTTTATTTTAAAAACCACTTTTGCTTCAATTGCAAACTTTTATGCATAAAATTAAACTTTAATATAAGAAAAATATACAACCAAAGTTCATTATCATAAAATTTATGCGGAGTGGAGTATTATGGTGAAGTAATTTCCAGATTATTTTGCATCCAGCTTTATCCTTCACTTGTCGTCTGTAGGATGCAGCATTTTTTAATTGGTCCATATTCGTTATTTTGGGTTCTCGCCTCTTTATTCTTCCCTGTATCTTTCCCTCCCACTCTTTAAATTTATTTTCTTACCTTCTCTAATGTAGTCGCCATGACGTATAAATTGTCCCAACGTTTTTCCTTTCCCATCTTCAATCATTTTCATCAAATTCCTCTTTTCATTTACTATTTTCAAATCTTCTTAGTTAGTTTTCTTTCCGGTCCAACTGATTCTTTCTATCCGTCTCCAACACCACATTTCAAACGTTTTCTTTCTCTCTCAGTCCTTTGGCGTCATTTTCTTTTCTTGGATAATTCATATTTTTTAATTGTATATGCACTTTTAAGTTAAGAGAGCGAGGGGACGTCATTTGGATTTACGGATCAATTATTCTCCAAAAAATATAGTAGAAACTTTGAATTCAAGATACTTTCAAAGATCTGTCGTATTATGTGTCACACGTTGATGATTGGTGAAAAGTGCTGATTTTAATTTATGTTCATCCTATTGTTTCCCGGTAAAACGACTGTGACGTATAGACATACGTACGGACATGCGGACATGAGGAAGCTCAAAGTATCCTGTTTTTATTATTATTATTTGGCTGTAGATACCAACCGTAACGTAATGTTATTTTTTCTTGGTTTTTAAAGTGGACCGGTGACCCATATACATTTTTGCACCCGATATGGTTAATTAAGATAGCTTAGATAAAACAAGGACTTTGTGCTTGAGCATAAACAAAAATGTTACTTATTTTCCTTTATCTGATAAAAATAATGTTTGGCATTCAGTCAAGGCTAGGCCGATTTCACGCCGATCATTTGTCGGTGGCGGCGGCGTGGCAAAAAAGCCCGGCGGGCGCACACGTCTAGATCGATTTACATACGTCTTGCTAGCCTTACTATTGATATGTATTAAAATACTAAAATTATGTTCCGCAACAAAGGCGGTAAATATAAATGTGTCCTAAGTATGTAGTCGGCACACAACTATTTACCTATGTACCCATATAGTAAAGGTGGGGATCATGTCACGTCTTATTGATTTATTTTCTTCGAACAAGTTCCCAATGAGAATCGTGTTATCCAACAGCCAAGTGTGCTAGTCTTGGTGTGAATGTCGATATAGTAGGCGATCGTGCCACAACTCACCATTTCCAAACGTTTATATTCAATCATTAATTTATTTGAAAAATTTATATCTCTAAAACTGTATAAACCTTTCTTGACATAACAGTTCTTTTCAATTTTGATATGATATAAGTTAAAAATATACTTGGCAATAGAACTGTTGCAATTCAAATTCGGCTTTCTGAATTTCCACATGATTTGATTTCCTATTTCGATACCAAATTTTAATGTACCTCTCATGCCGTCTCCCGTGAAATCTTCTTTGATGGTGATGTTTCCTCTGGTCAGTGAGTCTCCATTACTGTTATTGTATATTTGTTCATGGAACTCGAACGGGCTGTAATCAGCGTAAGGAAGATCAGGCGTAGTACATTTATCCTCGCTTATAATTCTAAAATTTTTTTGCGCGGCGATAGTGTTAAAAGCAACTAGAATTATAGTTATTATCAGACTTCTTTTTAGTTTGTGACCGTATGGTGACATTGCTACGATTGAAAAGCAAACAATATCTTTGAAGTTAACCAGCGCAAAATAATAGGCAGTGGTTATTAAAAACCCATCTGATGTTATCAGTTTAATTATATATACTTTTAATAAAGCTTCATCGCCATGGATGTATGATTTTAATCTGTGGAAGCGCGTGGATTAGTGGACGTTGACCGGTCAACCAAAATGTAGTCTAACCAAAACCAACCTACCCAAACTACCTAATCAAAACTAATCTTAGATCCTGATTTAGGAATTACTACGCATTGAACGGCATACGCATTAATTGAGTTTTAAATCCATTTTCCTTTGCAGGATCAATGACCAGCTCTAACTATAGTACAACAAGCACTTGTACAAACCAAAGCGGGGATCACCACCTCACCCTCACTCTTGAAGAGTCTAAATTCGACATATCAGCTCTAGAGACTTCTACTCAAAGCCTGCTGGACGACGAAACGTCGCCAGCGGACAGTCTCATATCTTCGACTAGTACCAGTGACTCGGTGAACGAGTTAGTAGTGGAGAGAGATCCGCCATCGATCTCGTCGGCGTACCAGACAGCCAATACGAAGACCAAGTCTCCGGAGCCAGCGGATGAGGATGGAGTGGATGGGGAGCTGTTGCAGACCGCGAATGAAGTCGTGTGAGTTCATTGTTTTTATAATCCCCACGACTGTACCGTTTTGATGGGCATTTTGTATGGAACTGCCAAGAAGAAAGGTCACTGTGAACAGATTCTTAGTAAAGTAGTCTATTACAAGTTTTTGACTAACTTCCCGAAGTTCAGGCAGGAATAATTTATACGCATTATTTGAATGGCAAAAGTGTTCTTCAGCTGATTTAAGAACTAGAAGGAAACTGTGCTCCAAAACTACGTGAAGATTTGAAAAATATTTTTTTATGAAGTCACACTGTTGTTCATAGTAAACCTACTTTTTCCTCAGTGAGGAGACGCAGAATGGAGACGACAGTAAGAACGTGTCTCCCGGGTCACCCGGCACGCCCACGCACGCATCGGGCTCGCTATCACTGTCGGATGGACGTGACTTCTTCGACGACGAAATCGCCGACCAACCGGCGCTGCTTTTCAGGAGTGAGTAAACAGTTCTCAAATGCCCTTCGCAGAGATGCACGTGCACGACAGTCAGAACGTGTCTCCCGCGCCACCTCATCCGGACAAGCTTATGCACGCCCCGGGCCCGCTGTCCCTGACGGACAGGCGGGACTACTTCGTCAACGAGATTGCACAGACCAGCCTGCGCTACATTTCAGGAGTGAGTACTGCGAATATATTTGTTCGGTTCTGGTTGTGTCCAATCCATTGTCATATTGTGTGGTTTTGCTTCTTCATTGTAGTCCGTCATCTATGTATACCTACATATAATAAAGCTGAAGAGAGTCGAAAGTCTGTACATGGAAGATATTCGAAAAAAAAATTGCTGGGGATACTTAGAATCGATAACAGAACACGTTACAACAGTGTTTAGAATTTCTTTCTGTTTTTTATCTGTTTGTCTGTTAACTTGACCGCGTATCACGTGAAACAGCTGAACGGATTTTGATGCAAACTTTACTAATCTGTCGAGAAAATCCCCGGTTAGGTTTTAGGCTATAAAAATTGTGCAGATTTGGGTTAATAGGGGGTAAAAAGAGGGGTTGAATTTTCTATGGGAGCTCCTATAATCCATGGGTTACAGGTTTGAAAATTGGTAAGCACATACTAGACGACAAAGAAAAAACATTCACATTCAAAATTTGTGAAAACTTAAGATAAAAACTGAAAAAAGAAGTAAACGCTAGCGCTGCGCCGGGACGCTGTGTAGTGTGCGCTTCAGCCGCCACGGTCACTTCAAAATTTAAAAGCTATTAGCGTTTAGCCCTTCAAGTACCTAACTGTGAACTTGATCCCAAATTTCGGTCCCGTTTCCTATAAAATCTACATGTGTAACTTTGTAATCTTATTATCAGTCACTTATACCGTTATACCACATAAATAGAAAGATAAAGAAAGAAAGATAGACGCATGATGTCGTCCTAAATAACCTATACATAGTGTGTATAACTACGCTCTGGCGTTAGCCTCGCGTGCCTTGCCGCCCTCCACCACGCCTTCATTATCGCGTATAACACTCTTGGCCTGACTTGGTACGCCCATCGGTCTTATATGAAAAGCCCGCTCTGTTGGAATGCTTGACCTTCGGCCTCGCGTGCTAGGCCTTCAGACTCGCATTCCTTGCCGGTCTGCTTAGGGTCATAGGCCATAATACTTACATGCAGAACCCGCTCTGATGGGCCTCTCGGCCTTCGGCCTCGCGTGTACTGCCGCTCTGCCTTCGGCCCTCAGCCTTATAGAGCCCGCTGTTGGGATGCTCGATCTTCCGCCTCGCGTGCCTTAACACTCAACTTCGGGCCTTCGGTCCTCAGCCTTATTAAAGAGTCCGCTATGTTGGGATGCTCAAACTACGGCCTTGCGTGCCTAACTACTTGATTTAGGGCCTTCGGCCCTCAGAGTTACGTGAAGAGCCCGTTCTGTTGGTACGCTTAGCCTTCGGCCTCGCGTGCCTTGCCGCTCTCTTTGGGGCCTTCGGCCCTTATGGTCGCTTATAAGATACATAAGTTTGTCTAAATAACCTATACATAGTGTGTATAACGGTTCGGTCTCGCATTTTTTGCCGTTCTGCTTCGCATTTTCGGCCATCATCATTACGTAAAGAACCCGCTCTGTTGAAACGCCGGTCTTGCGTGCCTTGCCGCTTTGCTTTGGGCCTTCGGCCCTCAGCCTTGCATAAGGAGCCTGCTCTATTGGAATTATAGGCCCGCATGTCTTGCCGGTCTGCTTAGGGCCTTTGGCCATAATACTTAAATGAAGATCTTGCTCTGTTGGGACTACGTTTTACGGCAGAACTGCGTAGCGAGACTTCTATCATTATAATGATGACATTTCATTTATATACAAAACAATAGGATTAAAGGAAAATATAACTAAACTAACTAACTAACTATAAACTAAAATAAAGCAGAACAAAATAATTACAAATAAAAACCGGCCCCAGGTCTGTTCCGTGTGGCAAGGTGCCCAGAAGGCTAACAGCATTGCCACGCTGGATAGCAATGGAGATCCGTTGGGCGAGATAGGCGCCAGCCCTCTGGTCACCAGTTGCCTCCACGAGCCGCTTTGCGAGCTCGCTGAAAAAAATATGTGTTCCGGGCCCCCACGCCCCAGCGTTTCAACCCCAAACGGCTCAAACATGCAGCCAGTATCAATGACTGCATATTTGCGCCGCTTGAGGTTTTCCGCTGTGTTAGCAGCAGCCCCAGCCCTAATTAAAGTCCCTGAAAGATGGGACGGTGCAAGGGTATCCACACATGTGGCATCCCATACTAGGGGTCGTCCCAACTTCCAGGGAACGAGTGTCATGCCATCAGGTCTTTTCCCGTCATCTCTAGCTAGACCTGATGGTTCTAAAACCACTGGTACTCCAGCAGTGACAAGGGCTCCTCGCAAAATGTCATTAAGACTGGCATGTCGCGATGTGCGGCCGGCACTTCTTGTACAAGACAAGCCGTGGAAGCCGAAACGGGTGGCGTTGGTTTATTTTTTATTTTCATTATTACAAAATAACACAGTTCTACGTCTTTAGAAATGTGTACTGAAGTAGAACTGTGTCGCTTTAAAATGTTGAAAAATCATGCAGTAAGACAAGTATTTCAAGATTTTTGACATGAAATATTTTTCTAGAAAACAACGAAGGAAGCCCTTCAAGCAAATTGGAATCAGAGAACAGCAAGCAGCTGAGGAGGTCGAGGGAACGCATTCCCGCGAGTCCTTTGGCGCAGAGGAACCGCAAAGGTATCCGCTTTTGTTTATTGTTAAAATGAAATGGAAGAGTGTCGTACTGAGAATGAGAATAGTTGCTTTCCTGTCTCATTTCAATTTTATTTATATGGAAATTACTAACTTTTATGGAGTGATATATTGATCGTCAAAGCATAAAGACAGGTTTCGAATCCTTGCTCTAAAACGAGGCGCATTGAGTTGAGTGAGCGTTACAATTTAGGAAAATCTTTTTTGCTTGAGGTCTTGCTGTCTTCTTCTCATCTTAGCGTTTATCTCGGTTAGTTTTCAGCCTCGTCGGCATGCCGGCGATTTACCAATATACGACGGCTTGTAATTTTTTATTTGTTATAATTTTTGTTACAACTAATATTGTATTTGTCGTATACCAGTGAGCGGGTTGCGGAACGGCGGTACGGAGCGGACGCCATCGCTGGACACGCTGTCAAGTCTCGCCTCTGACGACCTGATGATGGACAACGACCTCGCACGATCCGTTACCAGTCTGCAGAGCGTTGACGATTACATTGAAAGGTATGCAGGAGACCCAAACATATCTAGTGGTATTTGTTGTTGAATGCCAGTGTGCCGGTTTCGGAAATGAGGTGTGGACCCGGCATCTTTGCTGGACACGCTGGCTTCGGAAGACCTGATGATGGACAACACTCAAACACGTCCGCCACCAGTCTGCAAAAGGTTGACGATTGCATTGAATAGTATAACCATGGTATATCTTATGGTATATTTATCAGGGAAATCCGAAATGGTTCTTATCACTTCAAGTGCAAAAGGAGAAAAACGTTTTCAGTTTCCTTTCTGTAATAATAATAATCAAATGGCAAACGAGAACTGGCGCAGATTTAAAGTACTAAGCACCGACGACCGCAGGGCGGTATGGAAGAGTAAGGAGCTACATGGGCGGTTCTACAAGGCCCTTACGGGGCCCGACGTAGACCTGCTCGCATCGGTGAACTGGCTACGTTTTGGGGATCTTTTTGGGGAAACTGAAGGTTTTGTCTGTGCAATTGCGGACGAGGTTATCATGACGAACAACTACCGGAAATATATCCTGAAAGACGGTACGGTCGACATTTGTCGGGCATGCCGCCGTCCCGGAGAGTCACTCAGGCATATTATTTCTGGTTGTAGTCATCTTGCTAACGGCGAGTACTTGCACAGACATAACTTGGTGGCCAGGATTATTCACCAGCAGCTTGCTCTTTTATACGGTCTTGTAGACTTCGAAGTGCCGTATTATAAGTACACACCTGCGCCAGTTCTCGAAAATGGTCGTGCAACGCTCTATTGGGATCGATCTGTCATCACGGACAGGACTATTGTAGCCAACAAGCCTGATATCGTGCTGACAGATCGATTGAAGCGCCAGGCAGTGCTCGTTGACATCACCATCCCCCATGACGAGAACCTCGTGAAAGCTGAGAAGGACAAAGTCAGCAAGTACCTAGACTTGGCACATGAGGTAACCGCCATGTGGGATGTTGATTCAACGATTATTGTCCCGATAGTCGTCTCTGTGAACGGTCTAATAGCGAAGAGTTTCGACCAACATCTCAAGAGACTCTCGTTAGATGGCTGGGTCAAGGGTCAAATACAGAAGGCGGTACTCCTGGACACGGCGCGGATAGTCCGGAGGTTCCTCTCTCTGTCGCCCTAACCACCGGTAGCTTAGGCTAGCCTCGCTGCCGGCGGCACCCTAGGTTAGGTTTTTGATAATGCTTTTATATTTTGTATGTATATTTTTATATTGTACTTGTATAAATTTATTGTAAAAAATCTAACTTAGACGAAAAAATAAATAAGGTGAATAATAATCATTTATTTCAGGCATCTGAGGCCTACAAATACCTTAGAGACTAATATACATATTGTTTTATATCTTACAATTAAATTATACATCGCGATGGGACGTCGACGCGATGCACTTATTCGGGGTGTCGAATAACTGGCCGCGAAATCGCCGGAACACGACACCTTTCGGCCAGAACTCCTCCTTCATGAATTTCGACAGCTTGTCGGTTGGCACTCTCACCATAAATGAATTGAAGTTCACATTGCGGCGGGACTCCAACCGCTCGACCATCAGGGTGGTGTTGGTTTTGACGCGCAAGTACTGGACGAGTTGTTCAGCTTTCGTCGTGTAGTGCAGACGGGACACGTACAACTCTGTCGTCGGTACCGCCGGAGTGATCCCACCGCCGCGGTTCCACACAGGTTGCGACGAACCGACTTCTTCTTCGTATCCACCGATATGAAGCCATCTTTGTCAATTTTCAATTTTAAGATACGGAACAGGATTGTATTTATTAAAAACTTAATTGGGTATAACTTTTTTAATATTGGTGTCCACTACCAAATATCGTAACTGCATCTCAATTTAAATTCGAGTTATTAAGTAATGTCTGTGGGTTGGATTATCTATGAATGGTTAAAGTGTGGGAGAGGTTATATTATCAAATGTCAATGTAATAATGTCATTGTTTACCTCTCGGTAAAGTATAGGAAACCGCATACCGATTCCGTCCTACAACCTATACTTATACGTAGGTACATATAAACAGATGTAGTTAATACTGTTTTCCCTTCGGCTAAGGTCGGAATACAGCTAGGCCAGAAGAAGTGTCAATCAATTACCGTATTATTTGTCAAATGGCTAAATACTATCAGATCAGTTTTCATTCTGACATTTGACATTGACTAAAGTTTCAAATAAAATGCATAATGAAGTTTTCAATCATTTAATACTATAATTGGTTGCCACTTCGGGTCTAGTCGTATTCCGAGTTTAGCCGAAACTTTTCGACCGACTCTTTAATTTTATCGGATTTTAACAAACAAATATATTTTTTAAATATAATATCAGTGCTTATTTTTGATGATGTAGTCAAGTTACTAGCTTATCAATTGATATTTGCCAAGTATTGTGAACAATATATTAATTTCCGAAACATGTGAAAATTGGGTAAAAGTGTCTATTGAGTTACTGTCCGCGGATTTGTATGATAAGTAGTGAATTATCTACAGAGTTAGGTACCATATTGTTTTAAATTCAATTTTAATAACAGATAATAATGTGCATTATAAAATAAGGTAATTAAATTATTACAATGTAAAAATAATTTCACTAACAACAAGTCCCCAGATTTTTTATTTATTTTATAAAATACGAATAATAGGCAACAAACAAAAATGTGTCGGTAAAAAGTTGATCGGCCCCTGTATACATAAAGACACTAAAATTACGAATATTCTGGATGCTATAAATATTCAAAACGCTGTAATACATTACCATGTTTTAACTCATCAAATTATACGCCTCCATTTATCATGGCATATTGTCTTTGAAGTGGTAGCCCTATTTTGCTTATTTAACTAAAAACATTCCCTAATGGCGGAAACATGTTCTCTTCCGCGAAGTCGACTGTTTCCTGTTTGTTTGTCACATACATAGTTAATTTACGACTTTCTTTAATTAACCTTTGAAGACCAATCCCACACTTCAACGCTGACTACGAGCATTATCTATCTAAAATGCATTTGTATAAGATTGAAAAGAGTAACAATAGGCTCCTTTCAATCATCTACATTGTACTTCTTTATCGTTATCGTTGCCTAGTCGATGCAATTCAAATTTTAAAGTAAGTAGCGGTAGACATTGTCTGGCGCTGGCCACGACATTATTCATCTGTTATGGTTATGGTTATGTACTCCTTTTTCCGCACTTAGTCCGGACATTATTCATCTATTAACACTATTCCTATAACATATTATATGCTGCGTATGTTAGATAGTAAGTTTTTTTTTAAATAAACTACTTATATGCATTTAGGATTTTAGGTTTAAATTAGGTGTGATACTTACTGGCCGGGTCATAACGCTGGATGAGCTTGTGATTACGATGAATAATTAGTACCTTTTATGTACTATTTTGTACCTGGTTGGAAATTAATTGTACCTCTATAGTTTGCCAGTTATAGGTCATTGAAGGTGGCCCGTCTGGGAAGTATACTTTCCAGCCGGATGTCTCCGGGATCCGATGATATCCGCAATTTCAAGATACGGTTTGTATATGAATAATATGTACCTATTATGTACCCGAGAATAAACACTTTTTTTTCTTTAAAAAGAGCCGTACAAACCTTTTTACAACACATTAAACAATTTAACGTTGCAGCGCCTAGTGAAATAAAATAGCAATGTTGCAAAATACGAGTAGCACACCTACTTATATATGGTCGGTAATGGAGGACTTAGAGCTAAGTTAGGAAAACAATTATTTTGTGACGTACACGCTGGACTTTGATGACCATAATGAAATTAAAACAATTGTGAAAAACGGTATATTTTTTTACTATATTTAGTCTATTACTTTGTCAGGCTTGCCAGTTCGTATTTAACACAGCATATACACATAGGTTTTTTCAAGTTAAATGTTTCGATAAGTTTATAAGAGCATGTACTTTATTCACTTCGTATTATAATATAAACTCCCCCAACGCGTCTGTCTGTCTGCCTGTCTGTCTAATCACACATACTCCATACTCGTAATTCTGCCCTCGCAATGAAGAATGCAGTATGTAGTTCGAAAAGCACTGTTTCGAGAAAAATGCCATTAAAGGTTTTTTGTATGACTTACCTTTACACAAATTAGTACATATGAAATGTTAACATGTAATGTAATAAATTATAAAATAAAGCCCAGGCGTCTGTCTGTAGGTATGTCTGTTTGTTCGCGATAAACAATATAATTCGTGCGAAGCTTGGGGCGGGTCGACATTACGACTGTGTGTCGGTATTAACAAAACAGGGATTAGTTTATGAGCGGAATAGCTGTCTATATATTATATAAATATATACATTTTGAGGTAAGTATACAGGAAACCTGTCACCTCTAATCGTATTCTAATCGCGGCTAAGTAATAAAATCTCAGTATTTCGATGTACATAAGTAGGTTCAAATTGCTAATTTGTATTTATTTGTGGCCAATATCCTCAATTTATATAAACAAAATGTCTTTACAGCTTCTTTGCGAGCTCTCCATGGCAATAAATACATATTAATATATTTACACAATAAACATACATGTGATGTGTAGTTTTTAAAAAACCGGCCAAGTGCGTGTCGGGCCACACGCAATGAAAGGTCCTGTACCTACTAATACTACACTACTACTCCGCTTTTAAAACTACTATCTTGTACTTACAATTCCGTATCTGCTTAAACTCACGGTAGTCACGGTACTTAGGTACATCCTTTTGGTGGGATAAGGCAGTTTTTCATTGATAATTCAAAAACCGTTGAACTTAATAGACTTCGTATAGGTTTTCCTGTAATCTACATATAGAAATAGAACTATTTTATTAAAATTTTAGACCCTGTAGTTTCTGAGATAACTGACAATTTAAAAAAAATATGTATTTATTTGAGATGCTCACAACAAGACCTTTTATTTGATATACAAACCTTCTTCACCACAAACCTTCTTCACCTTCGGCTCAGGCTTAAAATTCGCCTTAAGTTTGAAGACTAACTTAGCACACTTGTATCATCACATCCACCATATCAGCCCAAGGACGTCCACTGCTGGACATAGGCCTCCCCCAAATTCACGCCATCGCCATCGGTCTATATGCCATAATCGCCAGGCTTGGCATGCGGGTTGGCGATCGTAGTATCTCCACCGCACTCCAGGGATCCTGCTGCCCATCTTCAGGTGGAGCACTAAGCACTTCGACCCAATGAGATCTTGTGTGCAATGCCTGGGGGCCGGCAACGGTGGGCCCTTGTCGAAATTTACTTAACCGGTGCCATGATATAAACGGATCACTCTTGTCATTATGATCGAATATCGGTCGACATTTTCAATCGAACAACTGTCTCGATTCAGAGTACCTAGTTAAGATCAATCCGAATCATGTCGAGCGATATTTGACCTTAATGAAGAGAGTCCCGTTTACATTCTAGATAATTTAAATGATCTTTGTTACATTTTCATTTTCTTATTATTGTAATTAATAATAGATTTATAGAGTTAAATTATAAGGTACCTAATTGTCAGTTAAATACAAATAGTCAAATTTAATATGTACAATATAAATGTTCAGCACACTGCAGTTAATTTCCATTTATTATTTTCATCATAATTAGATATTTCCTATACCATACGTCGCATTTAAGGAATATATTGTATTATCGCTTACGGCAAAGTAAAAACTCACACGATTTATACCCATAAACCTATTTACAACATTTACACATTGAACAAATGTATCGAAATCCATAATCTAGTTATACTATAACTGTTATAGGAAGGTGGGCCAAGTATTCTAGAGTAGGAATTTTAAACAAAGCAGCAAAGGTGTCGAAGACTTAATATCATCATCATCATCCTAGTAGAGTTGCATTCGGAAGGATGCCTAGGGTCCGGTACCTAATCCCAAGAACTGGCGTAGGCTCTAGTTTTTACGGAAGCGACTGTCATCTGACCTTTCAACCTATGGGGTAAATAAACTAGACCTTATTGGGATTATGCTTGTCAAGTGGCTGCGCAACTTGACTGTTAGAAGTTCTCAAGCCGCCCGAAGGCCTCTAACTTGGCTTGCCTCTAACGGTTGCCATCATAGACGGCTTAGCGTGCCTTCCAAAGTACGGGAGCGCTCAGTTAGTAACCACTTAAAGCGCTCACCAATCCAAGGGCTGACCCCGGCCGAAGTTGCTTAACGTAACCTCGCATACCGCACGCGGCACGGCACAACGCTCCAAGAAGACTATAAGCTTGAAACGCACAGAACGTGCCGCAGCGTCGTTGCGTGGCGGAGGCGGTTTTTTGGTGAAGCGAACGCGGTCCGGGGGACGTCGTACCAAAAAATCCGCTCTGTATTCGTTAGCACGGTAGTGCGGAGGCGGCGTGTGTGACATATGAAGCAGTAATGACAGTCGATAGTTTCGGAAAGATCAAAAATGCAAAACCGCCTCCGCGCCGCGCCCGCTCTGTTCGTTTCGAACCTTAATGTACGTAGGTATTATATGAAGAAGTAGAATGGCCCACCAATAAATACAAATTAGCTATTTTAACGTGCCTAGATCTAAGTAGGTATCGAAATACTGAGATTCTACCGAGACACTGTCGTAAATACGACCCGCCCGAGCTTCGCACGAATTACCTATAGGTATTATAATGAATGTGCGAAATAAACATTAATTGTGCACAAAAACCGTACGGAAGACTCTAGATACACATTACTGAAAATTTAGTGGAGGTTATCTGTGCTGAAAATGCTAATTAGAGTAAAGGATGGTATTCAAAAAACCTGTAATGACATTTTTCTCGAAACAGTGCTTTTGGAACTACATACTGCATTCTTGATTGCGAGGGCAGAATTACGAGTATGGATTATGTGTGATTAGACAGACAGACATAATCGGTGGGGGAGTTTATATTATAATATGAAGTGATTAAGGTACATGCACTTAAAATATATAAACTTACCGAAACATTTTTAACTAGAAAAAACCCATGTGTATGTTGTGTTAAATACGAACTGGCAAGTCGGACAAAGTAATAGACTTAAAGTAAAAAAATATATCGTTTTTCACAATTGTTTTAATTTCATTATGGTCATCAAAGTCCAGCGTGTACGTCACAAAAGAATTGTTTTCCTAACTTAGCTCCAAGTCCTCCATTACCGACCATATATAAGTAGGTGTGCTACTCGTATTTTGCAACATTGCTATTTTATTTCACTAGGCGCTGCAACGTTAAAATGTTTGATGTGTCGTAAAAAGGTTTGTACGGTCCTTTTTAAAGAAAAAAAGTGTTTATTCTCGGGTACATAATAGGTACAAATTTTTCATATACAAACCGTATCTTGAAATTGCGGATATCATCGGATCCGGGAGCTATCCGGCTGGAAAGTATACTTCCCAGCCGGACCCACCTTCAATGACCTATAACTGGCAAACTATAGAGGTACAATTAATTTCCAACCAGGTACAAAATAGTACATAAAAGGTACTAATTATTCATCGTAATCACAAGCTCATCCAGCGTTATGACCCGGCCAGTAAGTATCACACTTCAGTCAGTACCTAGTATTAGCGTGGAAGGGAACATCGCAAGGAGAGAGTGAAAGGGATGGATGAGTGAGGGAGAGGGGAGAATGGATGGATGAGTACAGGGAAGTGCGATAAATAAAATATAGTTTGCTGGTGAAACACGTGAGTTTCATTGATCGAAGATTGTTATCGACCTAAGTACATGTATTATACTGCTTTCGTTTTCATCTACAATAAGTACCCATGTTTGAATCATATTAGACTTGAACAAAAATGACATTCATCCGCTTATGAAATCACTTCGCAAAAATTATATCAATGCGAATTATGTCATAGGTACTCATTATAAGTAGACGTGCCACCGTTGTTTAGATTGTATTATATATCTCATCGATCTCACAATGGCGAGTAACGTGGCTTAGGTATTCTGCGTAAGTTATTATTTAAGCAAGCGGGTAGCTGTGTAACACGCGTTAATATCTACTGAGCACCATCTTTTCAATTATAAATAAATATTAGGGGACATTTTGTTTTACACAAATCGAACTAGTCCCATAGTAAGCTCGTGGTAAGCTCAATGAGGCTTGTGTTATGGGTACTAGACGACGATATATTTAATAGATATATATGTATATGTACATAGAAAACATCCAAGTCTCAGGAAGAAATGTTTCTGCTCACCATAGAAACAAATGCCCTTACCGGGATTCGAACCCGGAACCTCTAGCTTCGGAGGCAGTGTCACTACCAACTACGCTAAACAGGCCGACTAATCTTACTTATGTATCTTTGCTAATTATATTTATTTTTTGTCACTAGGTTAGACAGTTCTCTGCGCAGTGGTCTTAACTCGTTAGACGAGAGACAACTCCGCCAGGAGCTGTCATCGTCCAAGAACGCCGTTCGTCAGTGGAGTCAGTTACTGGAGCAGAACAACTTCCTAGACCGGCAGCTGGCCGCCATGGCGCAGGGCAAGAGCACCACCGAGTCGCTCACCGCGAGCAACACCAGCCTCACCAACATCGGGTGAGTCCCTTATACCTACTAGCAATCCACTAGCCATCGTCCAAGTGAGCAGAAGAACTTTTAGATTTCTGAACGAGTGAAGGGCCACACTGGCATCTAATGAGTTCTGTATAGATTTTAATTTATACCACGTCGATGGCAAACAAGCTTACCTGCCTGCCCTGTGCCTAGGCCCGCCTGATGGTAAGCAGTCACCGCAGCCTATGGTCGCCTGCAACTCCAGGGGTGACACATGCGCGTTGCCGACCCTTTAAAAAATTATACCCTCCTTTCTTGAAGAACCCCATACTGTAGTCGCTACAAGTACTGTCTGTGTGGTATAGTACTGTCAGATAGGTAGTATAGTCAATACAGCTGTACGCTGCTTGAACAAACTGCTGGAATAGAACTTCTCATATCGCTGGACTGTTGTGGTACGCATTTACCTACAGGCTCAAAGAAATCTGTACATCCATCCATACTCATAGAGTACTTATAACACCTATCAATATCCTACAACCTATGTACGTTGTTTATAATCTCCTTCAAGTATTTAGGTGCAATTTAAAAGTTTTTGGGTAGAAATGCTCTAAGCTTCAGTGGGTCTGGTTCACGGTTCACTTCTCTAATATCAATTTCTTTACTTGATGTCGATAACTTGATATGACTGTGGATATGACTTATTTTGTTCTCACTACGTTTTTCAAATACATGATAATAGTGTTTCGTTCTTTTCGTAATATCTTATTTTTCTACCCGACTTCAAAAAAGGAGGGTGTTCTATGTTCCACTATATATTTTTTATGTATGTTCACCGTATTCTCTGTCAATAGTGGACCTATTTTCTTTTTTGTTTATTCTGATGTTGTCCCTATGTCACTTACACAGGATCTAATGATGGGATTCCAGGTAAAACGAGGGACCCTGATATTTTATAGGCAACACGTAATACGTGTTTCATACATTTACTTAATAGCTCTTCAAGTATTTGGTGATAGTGGTGATGGAAGTAACAACTCCTTAACGGTTAGACGATGGACGAGGGATTTGGACGTAAATTTTTTTCTCTATTAAAAATGGGATTGCTCTTGGCCAGCATCTAGCCGGAGGGCAAATATGAGGACGACGATGAAGCGAGCTCACCCAGATGATGCCTATTCACTCGTGCCTTAAAAAGGTCTAGGTTATATGAACTCGGAAATACAGACGCCGGCAGAGAATTCCAAACTTTAGAAGTCCGTATTATAAAAGAAGATGCAAAGCGCTTGGTTCCAATTAGAGGAATTTCGACCAGGTAAGGATTGTAGCCAGCCGTACGTCTGGATGTCCGATGGAAGAAGGGGGAAGGCGGTATGAGCTCATGGAGCTCCTGTGCACACTCACCGAAGTACAGTTTGTAGAAGACGCACAGACATGCTACTTTGCGTCTATGTGATAATTTTTGAAATATTAGTACATTGTTAATCAAGGGTTAAAAGCCACTTATTTCTGACCAGATATTTTTAAGGCTGAAATTTAAACACTTTTGCTTTTAATTTCGAATACGAGGAGACTAAAACAATTTCAAATATGCAGAAATATTTTCTAAATCAGTTAAATCCTATCGAATACATTTTAAAATCGTTTGTGTATGGACACTTGGGCAGGAAGTGTTTTGTGGATGGACCATTTCCTGGCAGCCGATCTGAAGGGTCCCAGGGTGTGTTCTTTGATATTTTTATTAAGTATATTTCTTTACTTATGTTTTTTTTAAAGTCACTTTATTTATTTTTTAAGTTAGTTCATGAATTTTAGTAATGTAGACCCTGGGACAGGGTCCACGGTGAAATAAATAAACTATATGTTTTAAAATTGTCTTTTCTTTTATTTGCTCCGATCAATACAACGTTATTTCGGTTCGACTGTCTTACACACACTGTCATCCGTCAACTCGTTCACCTTTCGAAAACAATTCAAACTCCATCCGAACGTTCCTTATTCATCATCTAGCAGCCAGCACCTTACACAACCATCAAAAAGTATCAATCCCACACTCGGCCAATCCTGCAATCATGATCTGGTCCCACAGTCATGCACCTTCAGACACCGCACTTACCCGTCACCAGCAGTCACATCTTACTTACGTCTTCACACCACACCCTATTTACATCATCGTAGAAAAACACATCGAAAAACACTAACTACTCAATAATACACCGTACAAATAAAATCGCAACTTCAAAAAACACAAAAACACGTAATACAACATTGTAATTGACGCCGCCGCTGTGCCGCATCGTTGAAGCGCCGTTGGTTCGTCGTTGGTCTTTACCGTGCCCGTATTTTTTAAACCTTTATTGCGGGAACGCTCTTCCATATATTCCCGCATTCCGATTCTGGTGGACTTGCGGCAGCCTGCATTCGTAAGCAATTCTTCACTCCGCTGCTCCTTGATCTGCTGTCTATTCTCATCGTTTTTGAGGATATGGTCGCATTGTTGTTGGTCGAGTATGCTGTTATTGAGGTTTTCATCGCCAATTTCGTCGGATTCTCGTATTTCGCATCGCTCTGAAATCATGTCACTTGTTTTTTCAATTGGACACAAATCAGCCGTCAATGTCAATTTATTATTATTCGTAGATTCGACCTCTTCTGTCACCTTTTCCAAAAGTGACACTTGTGTGATAGATTGCACGTCATATTGTTTATTTTCGGAAGTATTTATGCCATGAGTTGCAGATATGTCGTCGTGGTCACCGCTTATTTCTTGTTTTCTAGGCAAATCTTCATAGTCACTAAAAAGGGTATCTTCGTCAAATTCGCGCAGCAAGGCTAGCTTGAAATCTTGCCAATCGCTGAAAGATTCTGTCCCCGCAAGCTCTGCCCGCAGCCACAGCTTCGCCGTGCCGCGGAGCCTCATCTTAGCTATTAGGTATTCATGCCTCGGTGTCCAGCCATATAAGCAAGCCTTATGCTCTACGTCTTCTATAAATTTATGTACGTAGTAGTCGTCTTGAGCCGTAAAAATAGGTAATGTCAAAATTTCTTGCCATCTGTTCATGTTTTCTCTTCGTCTTCAGCTTCTCACGTCGTTATTCCGTCTTTAGTAATTTTTTTTTTCGTCGTAATTTATCGTCTTCGTCTTCTTAATCTTCATCCGTCTCCATTCTTCGTCTTCGTTCTTCGTAAATTTTGTCGTCGTTCACCGTCACTTTTGCCGACGTTCACCGTAATTTTTGCCGTCGTTCACCATAAGTATTCGTCGTCACCGTTCATTATTTTTTCTCCATCCCGGACGAGCCCCCAAAAATGTAGACCCTGGGACAGGGTCCACGGTGAAATAAATAAACTATATGTTTTAAAATTGTCTTTTCTTTTATTTGCTCCGATCAATACAACGTTATTTCGGTTCGACTGTCTTACACACACTGTCATCCGTCAACTCGTTCACCTTTCGAAAACAATTCAAACTCCATCCGAACGTTCCTTATTCATCATCTAGCAGCCAGCACCTTACACAACCATCAAAAAGTATCAATCCCACAGTAATCTAAGTATTTATTTATCACAAACTTAGTTCTACTCTTGCCTGATAGGTATCACCGATTCCTGTAAATTTATGGTTCATTTTGTCAAGATGACGACTGTTGTCTGTCATCAATAAACATCTTGGCGTTACCAGTTTACCTAGGAAAACGGAAGAAAATAACTGACCACTTATAAAAGTTAAAAAAAAAACCCAATACTTCATTTCAAAGTCTCTCAAAAACGGCCGGTGATCGATTTTAATAAAACATGTCTAAGAACCAGGAAAACCTGCTTTCAAATAAAAATAAACGCATTCGAATCGGTTCACCCGTTTAAGAGCTACGATGCCACAGACAGACATACAGACACACAGATACAGATAAGTACACAAGTTATACTTGAAACACCCTCTTTTGCGTTTCGCGTTCGGGGTTAACAATTAATAGTAGATAGATGTTGTAAAACAAAGGGTCATAGGTATATTATTAATGACTATCACTTAACATACCATCGAATTATTTTAGTTGAAAATTCAATTAATACAGAAAGAAAGTAGCCTTGTCAGAAACTTTACGAGACGGCAAATATTATTATTTATGGAACAGTGATAATTAGGTAAGCGCCTGAAATAAATGAATAGCATTAAATTCTAACGCGATGAACAAGTTCTACGCAGACCATTCGCCGGAAAAAGCTAGTTTTAAATATTAAAAGTAAAATACTAAGAGACTCCCGCCTAGTCCTTATTTATTTTACTAGGCAAAAGTCTTAGATTAATAATACCAACCCAACCATGGTTTATTATGGTTAACCAAAATGGGTTATAGATAGACAGATAGCCTTTAAGTATTCAACTTTTGCGAACTGGCTCCGTTTAAAGGCTAACCAAAATGTCAAATCCTGTATCAACCAAAACGTCCCAAACATCAGTTCAGTACAATTAGCATTGTTAATTTTTTTTACCAATAATTTTTATTTTATTGTCACAAAATATAGACCATTTCAAGACAAACATAATTATTTTGGAATTTTAAAGCGTAGTTTAATTATTATAAATATTATAATTTATTTAAAAAAAATCGATATGACTTTCTAATAATTATTACACGCTACAGCTGATTCAAGACAGTAGTAGCCCAAGCTTGAGACGTATTAAAAACATATTTGTCAATCTTGTCATAAATAAGTCATGTCAAAGTCACGTTTTATATAAATAATCTTGACGTCCAACTTTAACGGTATGCTAAGTTTAGTAACAAACGAGCTGCAAAATATGAGCGACCAACTTACTTCAATAAAGCAGATTTCAGAAACTCGCCGATGCTGGAAAACGTTAGCATGTTGAAGTTTATAGCATCAAACCCGAACCGTAATGCGTATTTATATTCGGAAAGTATAATGTTCAAGCCATCACTCTGTTACCATATTAAAGTCAATTAGTTTGAAGAAATAGGAGACCCGAAAAGTATTGTTACATAACGGCTAATTTATCAGTGAATTTTCACTTATTTTCCTAAAATGCAAGAACATTTATTTGAACGTTTACTTTAAGGCGGTTGACAACGTGACGTTGTAAGGACTACCACAACCGGGAAGCGTTTTTTAGTCACTTATTAGTTTTTAAATGAAAAGATAGCAAAGTATCATCAATAGGCAGAGAATATATAAGGTCAAACTGCACATTTTTGTGAAAATATCTTCAATCATTAATTTGTCCGGGTAAATGGCTAAATTTTTTTAATAACCCTAATTTTTTTAATAACCCTAAGCCTCGAAATGGATTTCGAAATACGACTTTCCTGAAAAAAATATCAATGCTAATTTGCAGTTATGAAAATGGAGACACTGACAGGTCAAGACTGTCAGATATCACTTATCTGTCTCTCTCAACCTAACTGATTCATTCATTAGTGAGAATATATCAGATGTACTGAAATCGTTCAACTTAAATGACCGGA
Organism: Notocelia uddmanniana; assembly: GCA_905163555.1. Taxonomy (NCBI): domain Eukaryota; kingdom Metazoa; phylum Arthropoda; class Insecta; order Lepidoptera; family Tortricidae; genus Notocelia; species Notocelia uddmanniana. The sequence continues at coordinate 10,574,248 of LR991059.1, read as the reverse complement.
TCTGGTTCACACTGATATCTGTAGCAAAAGTGGTTCATTATTGTCGACAGAGTAGGTTATACATCACCATTCTTCTCTTTCCCCAGTCAATCTTTTGTCATTTTTTCCAGCCAGCCAGGCAGTCAATTTTTTTGAGAAAGGAGCATAAAATGGATGCAGCTGCTATCTTTAATGCACGACGCACGTCCTATACTTTTTTCCCGGTCATAATCATCTCGCAAACTTATGTGACTGTAAACAATGCACACGAGCCGTGCCATGCACAATTTAACCGTCAGAGCCACAATATCAATTATTCGCGACTCGGTTTGAACCCACTAACGACTTCCTACGCGTAAATGCCCGGCGATAAACAATCGCTTCGTGACAACGTTCATGAGCTTACGGTTTTTAAACCTTACGTGTTTCGTTTTTCTCTCAGATTTAAATTGCGATTCCAAATTCGAGTCATGTTCAGATTTTAAAACAAGAAATATACGTGCGTGGTATGTGCCAAAAGGTTCTATAGTACTTATATTGAATAACATTGTGCATAGAACAAGCCATTTTATTTTTTATTTTCATTATGTTTATTCTACATATCTACTTGGCAACCTCGGATGGTGGTGCAGGTGCAGGGGACGGCTTTTACTTTATGTACTAGCTTAGCTAAAGCATAAAAAGCGACTCTATGTCGCCTATGCAAAATATAAAGACAAACTTTTCAAGCATGCAAGCAAGCATGAGAAGGGAAACATAATCTATATCGTTTTTTTTTTACTATACGAGTATAACAAAGTCCGCTGTATGAGCTGTATCGCGCTGTATACTTATGGCACCTACTTACATGTTCCCGCTAAACTTTGAATTTTAACTGAAAAACGAATGGAATTTAATGTGGCTGTCACTAATATGTGTATCTATGTGGCTTTATCCTGGTGGTAGTGTTTAAGGTAGGTATATTTAATAAGTAGGTGTGCGCAGCACTGGTTCGAGGGGCGCTTAGTAACACACAGCAACTGTAAGTACTTGCAAAACTGAACTTGAAGAGTTTTATGAACCATATTTATAATGCCTCAGATGCTTTCTAAACACAAATTTGTAACGACCCACTGGACGCGTCTTATTAAGGCTAAAGTATTTAAAAAAAGATTTCAACAATAGGACAACAGGATTTAGGTATTTCTACTAAGCGAACGTAATTCTAAGAGATTCATACAGCAAGATGGAGAAATGCCGTGTGGAAAGAAAAGGTGCAATTATTTTAAATGCTTTAATTTTACTGTAATTACAGACAGACAAAGGCTTTAACTCCGGACACTGGAGTTAAAGCCCTTGGCTGCCCTTGTCTTGTAATTGGGACACTTTTAACTAATAAGGTAGACACGTATCGAAAAGGTTGATTTCAAGTTAAAGTTCAAGGTTAACAATGCTATTTTATTGCCGTGTTCAATTGAATAATATCCGAGTACGATTACACGTGATACAAAAATGCCGTATGCACAGTCGAAGAATTCAATGTTAAGCGAGAAAAGTTAGTTACGGTGCCAATCGTGCTGCGTGATTTACTAGGCCTATTAGGACTGCCTGAATGAGGTTTCTCGTAATCTTAAAATAATGGGTACTTGTACAAATGTCTACATTTATTTGCTTAATGTTGGCCTCATTCAGTTGTAATAGCAGGTGTTGTATTTAGAACAAAGGCAAAGAACCGTTTCGGGTCCAATTATTGTAAGTATTAATTGTGGGTGTTTGTTTGACCTCCATGTGCCGTGGCACGGCGCGACAATGGCGCACAACAAAACAATACAGCTACCTCCTAGCGAGACTTTTTAGCACGAACGATATGCGCACGCTTCATCCTAATGCAATTTTTAGGTTCGCGGGTATTTTCACGTGCCAATTTAGAGACCTCTGCAGACGTCGGTACAATACGTACTTTATCTAGCATAGTATTCTCCATTAATGGTTTCACCTTTAGGAAGGTATTCGATCATCAAAATTCCACTAGCATCCCAAAAGACGGAAGCCATAACTTTTCCAGCTGACTTTACAGTCGTAGATTTTTTGGGGCCCGAACATTCAGATTCAGTCCACTGTTTTAACTGAATTTTTGATTCTGGAGTGTAGTGGTGAACCCATGTTTCATCTCTCGTTACAAATCGACGCAAAAAAAAAGCTTTACTTTTATGAAATCGATCCAAACATTCCTTCGAGTTTTGCACGCGGATTCTTTTTTGATCGTGCGTAAGCAAACGCGGCACCCAACGGGCGGATAACTTTTTCATATTTAATTCTTCACTTAGAATATGATGTACCCGTTCCTTTGAGATCCCTATAGAGTCCGCTATTTCTGATAACTTCAATCTTCGATCTACCAAAACCATATCGTGCACTTTGGAAACCATTTCAGGAGTCGTGACGGTTTTTGGACGTCCAGAGCGGGCTTCATCTTGGATGCAGGTACGGCCTCGTTTAAATTCAGCTACCCAGTTTTTTACTGCGGCGTATGACAGAGCACATTCGCCTAAAACATTTTTTAACTCTTCATAAATAGCTATCCCCTTCATACCCTTCATGTAAAGAAACTTTATCACGGCTCTTTGTTCAATTTTATCCATTTTGAAAACAATCGTCACGATATATTTTCAAATGACAGAAAATCACAACACAGATAGCCAGAAACACGAATATTAAATTACACTAGTTTATTTTTAAATACAAACTTTTTAAATAGCTAAGGCTAATGAATTCTCATCCCGCCCTCGTATGTCCTTGCTAAAAACAAATATTGACCAATTTTCTGGTGTCACAGCCTTTTTATTACCTCACAGTTATTTTTAGGCGAAATAAATTGATTCTTTAAAAAAGTTTTTTGCCGCAAGTCTTTTGATAATCTTAATCCTAATTTGATTTCATAAAACTAATCAATGATTGCCAAATACCGCACTGTCAAACAATCGGCGTAAAAAAGCATTTCGTAAGACAATTTCGCCGCGCAGGCACGAATTTTCAAGGTGGATTTTACGGCGAGCTTTGTGTCGAAAGGTCCTTGCTCCATGAGGTAATCAGATAAAGCGTGGCGCAGGCACAGCCGGCATGGGGCTTCTGTTCATCTCGGCGCGCGAGTGCGGTGCGGGATGCCAAGTTAGTTAGTCGATGGTCGCGCGCGAGGACGACCGCCGCACGAGCACGGGCACGCCGGCACGACACACGTGCTATTGATCGAATTATTAATCATCAATATCCTGCGGGTCATTGGTCTACTAAACTGTGATTGAAATGTTCATCAAGATTAGGTATCCCTAGTGATTAGTGATCCACATTATGATGTTTATGGGTGATGCAGAATGACACTGGTTGTGATTTAATATCAGGGTAATTGTGATCGTCCAAGTAGAAATAATACTGTTGACTCATTTAAACAAAGCAGAGATTACCTAGCTTGCAGGTCGTTAATTCAATTATCTGGTGCGTAAACAAATCCCAAGTCCCCCGCTCTTTGTTAACGGCGCGGCGGCGTTCCAACGATGCGATATTGTTCAATGAAATGTAAAAAAAACTGTATAATACTATTGAGCTTTGCACGTGCAGCAAAGCAAGCTTGCACTGTTTTTGTGCAAACACTTATTGTGCCAGGGTAGAAACGAACAACGCTGTTATCGTTAAGGAAGCAAGGATCATTATCATTACTCAAACTGCAGCGTCTGGTCATTGGCTTGTGTTATTTAAGTGCGTAATGATTAAAGTTTGTAATTGCACTAACAAAGATAACAAATTCATGACACATTTCCTTTGATATAACGCATTGTGCTCTTAGTTTTTGTACGTAAATATGCCACACCTTTAAGTATTTATATTATTCCTGCTTTTAGAATTTCATTTTCTATGAACACAACTTTTTAACACCTTTCGTTCACACTTGCTTGAGAACCATTACATATTGAAAAACTGTTCACCTCCCGCAGTGAGTATTCAAATATAACGAACATTTTTACTTATGTTATGCTGTGTCAAAGGTTTCACAGCGAAAAAGGTTTCAAAATTCACCGTAGTAAAATGTCTTTCCTATGTCATTCGTAATAATTTGTTCAGCCGTATTGATGCCAAGTGGTCTGGACCGTATCCTTTTACATCACATATTATTTTGTATACTTTTTAAAGTAGAAATTGCGTCAACACTCAATTCATAAAGTTTCATCAAACTTATTTTAATCAAAATACCGTTAAATTAGTTTCTTGGTGATTGTGTATCTATCTGTCAATGTGACAGTTTGTGTCTATAATAAAGTGTAGGGTGGGGGTAAAACATATTTTAATTAACAGAGGGTTGTTATATGCGGTGTCTTCTTTAATAATGTCGACACCAGTTGCCAGTATACGGTTACCTACTGATGTCAAACAGTATCCAAATGTAACATAAGATGCCGTTTACATCAAAACCGCAATTATGCAAGAGGTAAACCACCCCGGTATTGACCATGAAGCCTTGGTATAGGTTACATACACGTGTAACTTGTAAACCATTCATATCAACAGCCAGAGCTTAGAACAAATAAAAATAATTGAAAATTACTTGGTTTCATCTTTAGGCAGGCTGTACCACTCTACCAAACATCTACTGATGGTTTACGGACGATTTTTATTTTTAACCGACTTCAAAAAAAGGAGGAGGTTCTCAATTCGTCGGAATATATTTTTTTATGTATGTTCACCGATAACTCGGAGACTAGTGGACCGCTTTTAAAAATTTTTTTTGGAAAGTGTATGCTTTCTTGTTGGTCCCATTGTCACCAAGTCTAGATCTGATGACGAGGTCTTTAGAAAATCGAGGGAACTCCTCAAATTATATAGGGTGTGGCCTGTAATAGGAGCAAAAAATTTAAAGGCTGCTTCCTTAGAGCATCTGCAGTAACCTCTAGTATCAAAAAAAACTGTTTCCACTTGGGAGAAATTTTGACCTAAAGTTATGACCTCCAAGTAATGGATCTTGGCACCACGATATTATAGCGCGGCAGTCACTGCTGATATTGAGGTAGCATTTAGTTATGACTCATAATCGTTGTTGCATTTTTGGTTTAAAAGGATATTTCTGGGATTTCTTTTTATATTTTTTAGTGTTTTTTAAATAAATGGCTATTAATATACTAGCTCCAGTAGAGTAAAAAAGTACAAACAAGCTATATTTGCGAAAAATAAATAAAAAAAATTTTTTTTTTCGATTAAAACCATTTGGAAATAATTGCTGGAGAGCTTAATATATAGTGTACCGTTTAATTTATTGCTCCTACTACAGGCTACACCTGTATAGCAGGAAGGGCCGAGTGTGAGTATGGAAAAGTTTGGGAGTCGGTGTTTTTTTGTTAAAAATTTACTTGTTGTAATGTCATTACCTTAATGCAAAGGTTTTCTGAATTCCCATTCTTCCACATAGATAATATATTCTATTGGTATTTGTTACTTTTCTGGCCGGTGTGGTTTTTGAGACGTGCAGGAACAACAAGAAGGAAGGATACCATCAAAAAAAAATGAGAAAAAAGGAGCCAGGTTGTCGTCTTCACCGACAAAAGAATTGAGATCTGAATGGGTGCCAAGTTCCGTAGATTATCTGAAATGGTGTAAAAATGCCGTTTTTTGGAATTTAATATTTGAATAATTATTAAACCTATATTTAAGAAATTTTGGGTTCTATAGGTATTTGTTCTAAAGGGTCTTTATACATGTAACAAATTTCATTTTTTCTGTTAGATAGATTTGGATTTATCGGGGGGTCAGTCAGTGAGTAAGTGGTAAAAATGCCGTTTTTTGGAATTTAATATCTCAATATTATTAAACCTACATTTAAGAAATTTGGGGTTCTAGTTGTTCTAAAGGATCTTAATATATGTACCAAATTTCATTTTTTTTATGTTAGATAGATTTGGGTTTATTGGGGGGTCAAAAGTGGCTCCAAACGGTTCGTGTAAAATAACACACGGCTGCTGTCCGCCAGTTCCTGGGGTGAACTTGGCTGGACACGCTACCGCGTGTCTAGATTTCCGAACGGTTTTACCAATATCCAATATTTAAAGGCCATTATTTTTATATATTTATGGCTATCGTACGCCTGCGACTGCAATGCAATACCATGTTTATCTTTTTGATATGACGCCTAATGGCTATCGGCATGACAAATATTTACCTCTCCACTTCTACCGCCGCCAAATAATCTCTGTATCGATTGAGAGAAAAACGTACTAGGTGGATGTGCTCCAAACTCACTAAAAAGTAGGTACGAGTAGCTACTATCTACATACTGTTCATAGTAAAATGTATGGCAACTATGACACGTTCATTTGTTTCTTGCTAAGAACATATATGACATTGGTACTTTAGTTAAAAAAAACAGATACCTATATAAGGTGTTTATTTATTAGTTGCAGATATTACTTTAAAACTATTAACTTTAAATAGAAATTAAGAAATCTTTTCATCTAATTTGTTTTGGTTTTCATTTACCGAACAAAAAAATAATTGTAATTTTGTCTAAAGATAATTACCATGTGCCTGACAAGACATTTAACACTATCTGTCATGCCACTCATGTCAACAATTGTTTGTATTAAATGTCATTATGGTTCCCTCCCCCATTTCACACTTTTAGGGGATGATACTCTGAATAATAAATAACCTATGTCGATCATCGGGATTCAAAATATCTCCGTACCAAATATCATCTTAATCGGTTTCGCGATTTAAGAGTAAAAAGTAACAAACAGCCAGTTCGCAATTATAGTATTAGTATCTATAGGAATGGATAACAGCACATATTGACACCGTTAGCTGTACTGTAGTCACTACAGGTAGTGTCTGGTCAGCATTACTATACCGTGAACTCACAAAAGTTCACCATGACATAATACGTCGTAATACTGTATGTGATAGATATTCCATCATGTGTGCTTAACACCTACCTACCTATAAATACCATGTGTTGTGGCGCATGACATCCGTAGTCAATCGTTGTCAATCATCGAGCGGAATCGAAAATAATTGACTTCAACAATATGAATGCGCTCCAAATCACCGTAACTTGAATATGGGTGCAAGTAGTGTTTTTGTTAAAAGATCGCGGTATTTATTTATGTAGTGTAGTATAGACTGCACAGTCTCGAGATATTACAAACTTCAAATCTTCAAAACTGTATCCGTGACACACTAAAGAAAAGATTACACCAGATAAAGTCGGACTTTGCCGTTTCACGAAATGGAGCCAAGTAGTCAGAAGATCAGCTCATTTATATAGAAGAAATATTCTATATACTCGTAGTAATATCAGATGAGTAGCTCCAGAGGTATATACCGTAACGTAACATACAAACTAACAAAATCATAGACCTTTACTAAGCATATTCGTATGTACACACTTATGTACATAGTTGTCAGACTTGATAGATTTTTATCACGGATCTATACCTAAACCGGATTGAGTTCAAACGTTTATGAGCCAATCAAAATTGAACCATATTCCCGCTTAATACAGTTAATATTCTGTTATGACAGACAGACTAGAGAAAGCGGTCCGAGCGAGAGCAACCAACCGGAGGATGGTGTCCCACTCGCACAAGTTGCCAATGTAAAAAATATATATGTTGTGGTATTTTAGAATACTGAGAATAATTACTTGCTTAAACTAAGTAGTACTGCATGTTTATTAGGGATAATTTACATTTGACCTCATTTGTAATTGTATAAAATATCAACATTATTAACTGACTAAAACCTAGGATTGCAATAAATAAAGTAGTATTTTTCAAATATTGATTGGTATCCCCAACGTAAATCGTGTCAAATTTGAAATTATGAAAATTACCAGCTTATGAAATTAGTTGAAAATGGTGAAAACACGTTGTGCAAAGGGTTGTAAAAGTGAAAGTTTTATTAATTGTGGAATATCATTTCACAGGTAAGGAACAATTTGTTATATTTTACGATAAAACGACAAGACAAATGTCAAACTTATTAGGGTGACCATGACTTGGGCTGGTTTTGCAGAAATATTTGTTAGTACGTGTTTAGTGAGAAAACCTCTCAAGGTCAGTTGAAATTCAATCTTTTAAACTTTTATTATTATTACGAGCTTTTGTGTACCTTGGACTGTATGTGATTAAACTGTGCAAGTTGTCGTTCCAATTTTTAGGGTTCCGTAGCCAAAATGGCTAAAGCGGAACCCTTATAGATTCGTCATGTCTGTCCGTCCGTCCGTCCATGTAACAGGAGGGAGGCCAAATTTTTTTTCAATGCCTATAGGCGTTTGGTGTATTTATGGATAGGCTTTCAAAAATGACATAGAGGTTTCTATAAAACTTTTCCATTTAAGTCAACCATTGGTGAGATATTAGCTGTCAAAGTCGTAAAAAGTGTGTCCCCCCCCCTCTAATTTCCAAACTATGGGATCTAAAATTCTAAAAAAATCACGATGATGTACAATTATAAATACTTTCAACGATTTTTGGTTTTAACAAGATAGGTCTAAGGGTTTTTGAGTTATTGCTGAAAAACTCTTGCCCAAACAAAAAGGCGTAAGTGCCGTGACTTCCCTATGAAGATACGGCCTTCTTTGATTTACTGTATTGTATAGTGGTTTTAAATGTAGATTAGGAGGTGTCGGTACGGAACCCTTCTTTGTGCGTGACCCGACACGCACTTGGCCGGTTTTTTAATTTACGCATGGCTCATCACGGGAAAACACATTTGTTAAGGGATTTGGGAAATAAAGTACAGTTTAGAAGTTTCTAGGCAAAAATGACACAAGACTATATGTTTAACATACATAAACTTATGATTTGCGAAAATAAATATTTCTTTGAAAAATATTCTTATTTTATTTACTACCTAATTTAGTGTAAAATTTCATTTTACATAGAACCTATATTGATAATAATCCTCATATCCACAGATGTACTTGGTCACCCTAATTAAAACGAGATGCAATCCTCAAGTTTGGCTTCTCTGTCGGTCACACTTTTTCGGTCACAGTACTCAATCCGGTTTAGGTATAGATCCGTGATTTTTATGCAAGAGCTACAAACAGCATACCAGAAGTAAACGCGCCCCGTAGCCCGTACAAGCGATTTTCATATTTATTTGGGGTAGTTTGGAGTATAGGGCGGTGTCTGTCGTTAGCGTGCGTGGAGCATTGTTGTCCGAATTCCGCTGCCATGGCAACATTGAATTGCTATTTACCTGCCTGGATCTCGCCATTAATCGTATACAGTGCACAGATACATTTAAATAGTGCTAATGTTCTAATAATCTTACTACTTACCTATTGAAATATTTTGGTGGGTGAAACTTAGTGCGTGAAACTTAAATGTCAGACTGTGATATTGACGATGACTCTAGTATCGGAGACTTGTGAGTTAATTAGTGAGATAAATCCTTTTGTTGCGCTTTCATGAACTCGAGAGAATATTTTAAAACTTACTTTATAACAAAAAACTGGTTCCAGTTAGTCGCCCAATTGCAAATTACCGTTTCTTTTGAGCTTAGTAATTAGCTGGTGATCACGTAACTGTAGATAGACATACTCGTTTTATAGTATTCTTTAATAGTATGTTGATTAAACGTTGCTGCGAAAATTATACGCACGGGTCCTACTTACACTTCATTTCATTAGAACAAAGTTGCATGCATGAAAAACTCACATTTAAAATAATCCGATCCTAATTTATTTAGAAACGTATGCCCATGCCCTTACAGGAATTTAAAAACTAATTAAGACAAATTCCCGCTGTTCCGAACAAGTATTGAAGTTTCTAAGTTCTGTCGCGATCCAGTTTTTTTTTGCCCATTGCATACTCGTATATACCTAGTTGAAACCTATAAAGCGTACCAATCGATCGGAACTACCTCCTAATTAGGTGCTTGAAACCTATAAAATTGCCCGTCAATGTCGTCATTCAGAAAGTTGTCGCGACCTCGACTCTATTCGGTTATCTCCGTAATATAGTCACTTCGATGGGAATTAGGTAACAGCAACTTAATTGCTTTGCAAAAATAAGAAGACCTCAAATAAGTAGCTGGCAGCTTGACCTGCCTTTACGTAACGCTAACTTTCCGGTAAAGTTGCCTACCTTTATTTTTGTGACTTTAGACTTTACAATAAATGTTCAGGAGCATATTGCGAATATAAACTGAAACCCGGATGATAAGTGTCTCACCATTATTATGCATAACTAGTTTTAAAATAGTATCAGTTAAAACCTCTTAAGATGGGCTTTTGTTTTATTACGCGCAAAGTATTATTAACCTTGATATTTTATTATCATGACCACCTACTTTATTAATACCTTTAAACAAACATTTCCAAAATTAAGAAGCTTTGATAGAATGATTAATTGATTAAAATCGCTAATAGTAAATTTACAATTGTAGTTATCCCAGAATCCTGTCCTTTTTGTATTCTTATCACTTTTTCCGACGAAGGTGCCAAAAAACCAGATTAAAGCACTAACTATCATTAATCTTTCTTATAAACTGTCGTAAGAATCGGCCCCGACATGCCCTGTCACTCAACTGCTGACTGCTACGGAAACCAAAGCTATTCAAATTCAACAAATGTTTGATGGAGGATACGAGAAGCAGGTTTATCATCACCATCAGTAATTATTTCTTCGTATGGAACCCTAAAAATATCTCTTAGGTAGGTACGTGACGAGCGTTTAGCGGTTGTACAAAAAAGTGATTTATTTTGCAAGCACTTCCTTTCACGCTGCAGTACCTAATGATCGCGGCTTTCGTCATTGTCACCAGAAGCTGCATACATGCCACGACCTACCAAATCGTAATATTTTAAATTGAATTGTTACTTTCATATATTATGTAGGTACTTAGTAATACTTTCATATCGTAAGCACTTCCACTTTAACTGGTTAGTTCATTACCTACTCGTACTCTCATAAATTCTGTGATTTTTAATAGCTTTGCTAGATATACTTTGTAGCTTTTAGTTCGTTACTGTAGCAACAAAGTGTCGAAAGCTTAGATTTTATGGACGCGAAAGTAGATTAGTAGAGTAGTATAGATTAAACATAATTGTTAGTGTTCATATAACTTTAAGAACGAAAAATACAAATTGACGGGTAATTTGGAATTATTTACCCAAAAATCTACGCAACATTTTTTTTTCTACGCTTTTTAAGGACTTTTTCATATCCGTATGCCTATGCATTCAATTTCAGTCGCCCCGGGGAGCTTAAGGGTTTTTATTGATGAGCGTATAACATTTATATTTATACGCATATGAGTAGGCTACCCGATAACCCGACAATAAACGTTTACGTGGAAGCATCTTACTCGCGATTTGATCAAGCTGCATTGTGCGTTAGATCTCAAGGGATTATAACAATGCCCAGTATTGTATTGTAGGTACCTTATACATGCGGAAACCACACTATACCTGTATAGGTACGAGATGTAGGCCACATCGGATATTCATCGGTCCGAACCGGACATGTTCGAATTCAATAATTGAAACTGGCTTCTGTCATTTTCAAAAGGATGATTGCTATGCACTGTTTCATAACGGCGTTGAGTGCTGATTGACATGTTATTATGATGCGGTATTTTATCTACGAAAACTACTGTAGGAAAGAATTAGTTCATGAATTTCCTTTCAAACTGTAATTAATGAGTATGTTGGCTTGTGTTTAACTGTTTAATTTTAATTAAACGTTAAGCTGTTCCTGGAACGCCCCGGAGAGTTTAGGAAGTATTTTTTTTATTACCTACAGCTACAATTCAACTTAAATTTAATAATTTCCTGGTTATGCGCGTTTAATAACTATTTCTCATACTAGTAGGATTACTGCACTCCCATAAAACTTCATAATTGACAATTGAATGCGCGCTAGAAATCCAGAGGGTATTAAATAATATTGTGGAACTGAAGATGTCATAATACATAGTGTGTGAAAGTCGTGCTGTGATGAGGATGGAAAAAGCTTCCGTGATGTTGGAGAAGGAGGCGCCGGTCAAAGGGATCGTGGCGCAGGTGGTCACCATATTCAATGGCCAAGCTCAGAGGTACGTATAGATAATAATTTTAAAAGTATGTAATGTGATGTGACAAAAGGTGAACCAAAATGGTTAGGTGGCCTTTTTAGTAAAAGGAGATTCGGACTTCCACCGCTCGATGTAGACGATATTAGGAAAATCGCAGGACCGAAACGAGTGGCGTATTGCGTATTACCTACTCGAAAAGAAGCCTATACTCAGCACTCAGCAGTGGGCGATTACGGGTTGAAAAATTATGTTGAATGTTCTACATTGCACCGCGAACGTAATTAGTTATCATTTACTCTGGAGTGCAATGAAGTGCATATTGCACAATACTTTTTCTTATGTCTCGAAATCGTATGTACTTTCGAACCTTATACTTTACACTAAATATACTCTTGAGTGCAGTGCATTGGTGGTAACATTCAAAAAGCGAAGTAAACCACAAATTTAAATGCGGTTTTACGACATCGTAACGATTTCGAAATCGGGATAAGCTTTCACTGTCAATAATTTTTTACTGTATATCGGCTGTAGTCGTGATCATCAGCTCGATTGTTTACCCTTATTTGATTAAAGTTCTTTAGGGAATCAATTAAAAAAAATACGACTATGGCTTAGTTGGTTTGGTAGTGACTCTGCCTACGAAGCCGGAAGTCCCGGGTTCTAATCCCGGTCAGGGCATTATTTGTGTAATTATCACGAATATTTGTTCCTGAGTCTTGGATGTTTTCTGTGTATTTAAGTATGTTTTTATCTAAACAAGTATGTATATCGTCGTCTAGTACCTATATATAGTACAAGCTTTGATTAGTTTGGGACTAGGTCGCTTTGTGTAAGATTGTCCCAATGTCCCCCAATATTTAATTATTTATTTTTGTTTATTTACTATTTTTATTGCCCAATAGCAAAAAGGGCCGTTTGATATAGTTATCATTGACAAACCTAGTCTGGTCCCCGGGATTCAATTTACAATTTTATATTTATTTTACCTATTTTAGGTACCTCTACTATTCAGAAATACTCATAGGGTAGGTGTCTACTGAGAATGGTGTAGATTATTGTTAATTACCTAAAGTACGAATGAGACTTTTAATGACTTTGAAACAAAAAATGTAGTACGACTTCACTGTTTGAAGTATGAATCATCTTAACTTTGAGTTGTCACTCATCTAGTATGGAATAGAATACGTCTACATTGCAGTTTTAATATGCAAGTCCCTGTTTTATTGATTTTTTAAAGTTTATTGCTAAGATAATAGTACTTAAGGATAATGAATAAGAAAAGTTGAAATCCCTCGACATTTTCACTTCAAAGCTCAATGTCTCAAACACGGCTGAACAGATTTTCATGAAACATATCTAAGAACACTCGGGATTAAATTATCTATGTAAGACACAAAACAACTAAACGAAAGTCGGTCCATCCGTTTGAGAGCAACGATACCACAGACAGATACACAGATACATAGACAGACACGTTAAACTTATAAAAAGTAAAAAGGGAATAAGCTAAGTTTTTAGTCTCGATTACCCGTGCTCACTTCTGTTGTATTTATAAAAAAAAACCTATCATTCAAAAGAGCATTTGTGAGGGATACATTGGATTGGATTTGTTTATTCTCAAAAGCATGTTTTGTCCGGCGGCCATTATTTATATCTCACGCAAAATGTGAACACACCAAGGCAACCGTTATTGAAGGCCGGATAATATGCTGAATCTGAGAACCAGAAATTTAATCTTTCATTTGGAGTATATTTGTTCAAAACAACAATCAATACTAACATTATTTAATCCGAAAGTACTTAACCTTTCTGTATCTTAACAACTTCACGCTAAAACAGCTGAATTGATTAAGATGTGGTATGCAGATAGTTTGAGAATCTAGGTCGGATATAGGATAGTTTTTATAGTGTAAATCTTCCCTTAAGACGGTGAAAAGGGGGTGGAAGTTTCTATGGCAGTACAGTAAATACCTACTACGTCCGTTGAGTATCTAATAGCAGTAATAGCAAATGTCATTTAAGGCAATTAACAAGTATTGGCGGACGAAGTCGCAGCCAAAAGCTTATATTATATCTCAGGCAAAATATGAACGCATTGCAACCGTTATTTAATGAGATGGGCCGGATGCTGTATCGGAGGACCGTAATTTCAATCTTTCTTTAAGTACGGTGTATATTTGTTCACAAAACAAGAATATTATATAACTAAACTTATCATTTGGTATTTGTCCGTATATAGGTAATGATGGAATAAAAACGTGATAATTATATAATTGTAATACAATCGTTGCGTAATTTCCGACTATAAAAACCGCGACAGTTGTTGTTCCGTTTCGGTTTGAATTTGAAGATGTAACATTAGGAACTCGTTGGATAGACATTACCTTTTATGTTAAAAAAACTGTAAATATTTTTACAAGGCGGTCCTGGGACTGCAAGCCCTAGGTATAAGTATCTTAATGTTATCACACGTAATAGTGAGTACCATGTGACACAGCTCTATTAGTAATCCTTCGTGTAGGTAGTCTCCTTCATACCGGCACAAAACAGCACACACATTGCAGTTTAGCTTCCAATAAGATGGAAATGATGAAAAGATTCACGCCAGCCCATACCTTGCGACGCCGACACTGGATTAGTCTGTCAGGTTCGGCGTGGAAGCTGTCATTTACTTTGACAATCACACGATTAAGGTTCAAATTCGGATTTGATGTGACTTGTGAGTGACGGCGATGACTATTGTATTTGACGTAGCGCTCGAAAGTTTAATTTGCGAAGCTCTCAATATTAAATGAAATAGAAATATCCATTAACATGTCATCACCAGTGATCGTAACTTTTGTAGCATTTTCGGTGCAGCTTAAATAGTGGTGTTAACGGAATTGGGATAAATGATTTAAATTCTTATGAATTATGATTCATTAGCGTTAATAACGTTAATATTAACCTTAATTGACCGTTTAAATGGTCCATACCAAATCCGTTAACACCGCTACGCTGCACCGAAAATGCTACAAAAGTTACGATCATTGATCATCACATCACCGAACCAATTCTCGAAATTGCTTCGCTGCAAACGCTTAAATATTAATCTCAGCTGCAGAGTACCCTGCCGTGCCTTTTTGACATAGGTAGTACGTAAGTGCGTGGAGTATCCACCGCGTTACGACTTTCCTGGTAAGCACAGCAGCACATTCATTATTTTTAACCTAGCGATACCAGCACTTAGGCGGTACGATAAATCATACCGGCAGACTGAAATTAAGAGGCCACTTAAGGCTTATCGTAGCACTGTACAGCATACCTGGCGCAGAATTCATAATTATTAATGCTTTAAAAAAGCTATGACCCTAATTATGTTATGAAATGGACTCGTGCCTTCGAGTGTTTTATTACAAGTAGCTTAAGAGGGCGCAGTACGATCGGTGTGGATCGGTTCTCCATACAAACGTATTTATGCTCTCATTTTAAAACGCCATGCTAGAATATCATGAAAATTTGTATACACAATGGGATCCGGCATATCTAGGTCGGATCATTGTTTCTGTTGCTAGAAATTGTAAAAGAAAATAAATACAGCGGCTTTTTGAGTTTTTTACGGCTTGTATGAAAACCTTAATAATCGCTGTATTTTTTCTCAATTATAATTTCAAGCAACAAAAACTATGATCCGACCTAGATATACCGGATCCCATTGTGTATACAAAGTTTCATGTTATTCTAGCCCGGCGTTTTAAAATGAGAGCATAAATACGTTTGTATGGAGAACCGAACGTACTGCGCAGTCTTAAATATAGGCACTTGATTACAAAAACGTAGTTCAATGACAGTAGTTTGACTATCAGCGGCTCTC
Organism: Notocelia uddmanniana; assembly: GCA_905163555.1. Classification (NCBI taxonomy): domain Eukaryota; kingdom Metazoa; phylum Arthropoda; class Insecta; order Lepidoptera; family Tortricidae; genus Notocelia; species Notocelia uddmanniana. The sequence continues at coordinate 10,558,371 of LR991059.1, read as the reverse complement.
TCGTTGCAGTAGATTGTGTAGGTCTATTCAATATATAAAAATAGGTATAAGTAGAACTATAAGTAGACATAGACATTATGTACATACATTGTAACATTGGAATGGCTGTTGCTGGCCATATAAATTATATTGATATGGTTAGGTACTAATTTTACTATTAATAGGTATGTTTACTTTGTGAACGATAAGTATTTGGTCCAAAAGATGTTTTCGATCGCACCACAATAGGCAATTTTATTGATTTCAAGCTCCTTCACCTACCGGTACCGGTGCCGGGCAAAGGCGTTCCATTGTTCACTAATCTTAAGCTGAATCTGTTGAAAATGTTACATTAATGTAGTGCAGGTAGATTCCTATTGCCGAGAACTGTTTAAATTTCAACACTACATCCTAAAAAAGGCGCTCATGAAGCCAGTTTCCTTTCCCATTTTATTTCAATCATTTTCTTTTAAGTCTACCTGATAGCTCTACTATAGGTAGGTGCGAATATTTAGCATTGTTTGTCAATATCTGCGGAATTCAGTCTTATCCTATTGATTCACTTAAACCCGAAACACAAACTTTGATACTATAACATACATTTTTTGCCGTTTTGTTAACATTGGAACTTTGGAAGACATTAAACGACCAACTGGCATGTACCCTAGTAATTAGGCATCTATTTAACGGTCGTTAATCCTATCAGTGCCAGTAATGATGATGTAAAAAGCCTCTGTCTGTCTGTGCTGTGTTCTAAATAGAGATTTGAAGGAATATAATAGTAACAAGTAGGTCTTCAGTACTTCATGCTTTCAGTTTAAAATGTTAGTGAACCCAGCTATAAGTACCTATATTTGACAGTGAGGTAAATGGGTATTGTATGGTACTCTTCCTGTGAATCTCCTTAGTATTGATAACATTTTGTGGACTCCCCTTAACGATCAACACATTTTTAGTATGAGTTGGGGTTCAGTCTTTAATGAGACGTTTTTCAGTCTTTAAGTCCTCTAAAGCCTAATTTTAGCTCAGGTATACTCGTATACAGATATTACAGGTATTCTGTCTTAAACGAAGCGCCATTGTGACTTATTATTATGATCAGTACATCCTAATCCTAATCTAGTCATGTTAGTTACATCTTTTATGTTGACATAGTTTGTTACTCGAGAATGGCTGGGCCGATTATCTCATTTATTAGCTCGGAATAGCAGAAAAGCTATTAAAATATCTGTTCAATAAATAAATAAAAAAAACAGCTCATACATTTTATACTGACCGGATCGGGGGTAGCTGTAGAACGAAGTTTGCCGGCACAGCTAGTAATATTATAAATCCTAATCCTTATGACAATTTAAACGTGAAAGTTTGTGCTGATGTTTGCATGTACGTTCCTCTCAATATTAATAAAACCGGCCAAGTGCGTGCTGGATCACGCACAAAGAATGGTTCCGTACCGACACCTCCTAATCTACATATAAAACCACTAAACAATAATTGAATCAAAAAAGGTCGTATTTTCATAGGGAACTCACGTCACTTCAGCCGTTTTGTTTGGGTAAGACATTTTTTCAGCACTAACTCAAAAACCGTTAGACCTATTTTATTCAAACTAAAAATCTTTTATTTATAACACAACAACAAAAATCAAGGATAGGTACGTAGAACATAAAAAAAAAATAAAAATCGTTAAAAGTATTTATTAATGTAACATCATCTTGATTTTTTTGAGAATTTTAATCTTCATAGTTTGGAAATTGGGGGGAGGGACATTTTTTACGACTTTGACAGCTAATATCTCATCAACGGTTGACTTAAATGGAAAATTAAAAACCTCTATGTTATTTTTGAAGGTACGCCTGTCCATAGATACCCCACACGCCTATGTGCATTGAAATTTTTTTACCCGCCTATTACACGTATGTATTTTCGCATCATATTTCTACAGCGGCTCATACACTGTGGGTTCATTGAGTACACCTTCCTACCAAATTACATCTCATAGTCTCCGAGTAAATCGGCCGTGACATACGGACGGACGGACAGACATGACGAATCTATAAGGGTTCCGTTTTCGCCATTTTGTCTCCGGAACCCTAAAAACTACTGAACTGATATCTACGACTTGAAACTTCGTTTATAGACATATAGCATTGAAGTACAAGAAAACTCATTTCAGCGTTTTTGAAAATTTGCCCTCTGAAAGGGTGAAAAGAGGTCGTAAGGGAAGCAATTATTTTTTTACACGAGAAACTTTAATCTTCTTTAATTAACATTAAAGTTCTAACAAACTAATTACAGCGTTTTGAAAATTCACACTCTGAAGGGGTGAAAGGGGATTGAAAGGTTGTTTATAGAGCAAATATTTTTAAAACGAACATTTTAGCTTTGTTTATGGACATTTAGTACATTAAAATATAGAATACAAATTTTGTGCAGCTGACTACGTTCCACTTAATCTCAAGAACTACTTTTATATGTAAGTATTTCCGGGAAACTTTCCAGTCATATAGCTACGAGTAATGACAGATCTACCGATTCGTTCTGAGTGTACCTTTTGTAGTTTTGTTGTAATAAATAACGTCATTTTTTAACCCCTGATCCCTGATGAAAAACGAGGGGTGACCGCTATGTGTTTGTGTCTATAAGTATGTGTATCTGGGGCACAGTAGCTCTTAAACGGGTGAACGATTTAAATGCGGTTTATTCATTTATAGCAGGTTTTCTAGCGATGGCTCGTCTTATACATACAAACCTGTTGGGCCGTTTTTGAGATATTGAACTTTGAAATGAAAATGTAGGGGGCTCCACCTATTTACCCGGACGAAGTTGCGGGCAAAACCAGTACCTAATTTATATATACGAAAATCGTTCACTTTTGTTTTGACTACAGAAAAACGCTAAAGTTTTGTTTATGATTTAGATTCCAAAGTTTTGTACTAAGCCTTTTTGATTTGACGAATCAAACATAGTTCCTTATCTTTTATACTGCAGATTGCGTTAAATCGCAACATTTGTTAAAATAATTTAGTAAGGCGCTGCCGCTGCGGGGCTGCGCATTATTTCTCATATACCTGCTCGTGTATTAATAACGCTTGGGAATTTAAACGACCGAGGGTAAGTCAGGAGTCGTGTTTAATAGTTGTGTATAAAACTATGAGCTACCTACTCTATTACTCGTATTTTACAGCCCTCTTCAATGTTGAGCCTGTCGTTATGTCAAGCGACCGGGTTGGTTACGAAATTGAGTGTCATACAGGGCTTGTTTTTTGATTCACTTCGCGGCAGAGTGCACTAGACTGATAAATTGACGAAGCTTTCCTGCGCTACTATAGCAGACCAGTAAAAGTCAGACTTTCGAATACTCATTGTTGTTATGACTACTGGGAGCAAATGTTGGAATAAGTAACGATTGATACAAAATGTTATAGAAACGGTACCGAGTGCGATTTGGTGGCATTGTCATGCCATGACACACGGGTTCGTTATGCGACTCATCTATCTCGAGTCCACTCACCAGTATTACTTGACCGTGAGATACCTAACTAGAATGTGTAAATGGAGACCAAACTTACACTGGTCAACTGAAGTGCGTTAACGATAAGAGATAAATATGATCCTGCATTCACGATGATTACTGGCACATTGTCTCAAGTGGGCTCACGTTATGCACGCATCGGCCAATTAACTCTAATGCCTCAATAAGATGCCGTTATTTAGATGCAAATGACGTTCTGCAAATTAAACATTAATTACCAATGAACAGTTGTGACTTAAAAACCTTGAGTAGCGTGATTTTCATTTCAAAAATAGCTCACTAGTTTTGAGAACCATACGCGCGTATTGTAAAGCTATATAGAAAATAGGAACTTAAGGGATGGTCCTAAATATAGGACACTTATTGATGAAATAAGCTTCACGCTTGCAGCTTTGAGTCACCACGGCCCGCAAAATAAATCAGCTGAGCGAGGGGATGGTATTGAGCGGAGCGACGCATGCGCCCTGCACTAGTTCACCAGACTACATAGACCGGCGTTTCGCACCAAACAAACAAAGTCCAGACAGTGACACTGACCCACACTGCTCGCGTCGCTGTCATTATACCACTTAGCGACAAATACGTTCAGATTTAATCATTGACATTTGAGGAGAGTTCAAGGCTTAACGAAGTGTTTTGTATTGTGATCTTTATAATTTAAAAAGTGTATCTAGTGAAAGAGAATTTGGGTAGCAACCGCGTATTGTAAAACAAACAAAAATCACGTGCAAAAGAAAGTGTTGTGGAGCCAGTGCGGGCAGTGAGCGTGACGCTGTTTAACGCGGTAGGCATTAGTGTCGCTCGCTCTGTTCTCCCTTTCAGACACTCCTACCTGCCTGGCATTCGACATGCCCCTGTTGCCAAACTAAATAACTGTCAAAGAGTTCAGACGTTTTCGATCGCGATGACTCGGCACGGATCATATCTAAATGGACGCGGAATCATGGAGCGTAATCGGCGCAAGAGCTGATTGCAAACAGAGTGTAAAAAGAAAACTGCGTGCTGTGATCCGTTCGGCTTGAATGGATAGGGTCGACGCCACGAGATCTGATTTTTCCGGGCGAGCTGCGTCGGCGGTGGCGGGCGCGATAGCGCGAGCGCGCGGTGTTCAGTCGGCCGCGTGCGTGCGCGCCGTGAAAGTCTCCGCGGCATGCGTCCGGCCTGCGCGACGCCCGGGCCCGCGGCACCGGCAGCGGCGCTGGGCGCTCGGCGCCAGAAGACCGACCTGCACGTGGCAGAGCCCAGCACCGCCCGCTCCTGCAGCCCAGCACCCAGCCTGCGCAGCCAGCGCGCCAAGCAATACAGGTCCACAAACATTCACGGTTCACTGCATCCGTTAATCTAGTGTTAACATTTTTACTCCGTGCCATATTGTTCGGCTGACTTAGATTCACAATAAGCATCGTTTCACAATCGATACGATATCTGAGACTTGCGTGTATTATCAGATATCAAGAGTTTCTATATTGCGGACGAATGTTTTCACAATTGTTTATGGCAGCTCAATGCTGCTCTAGTCAATGCATTATTGATTTGGTTTTATTGAAACTGTTTCATTAATTTATCTTGGAACAAAGAATCCAACACAATTGTATCTTAAGCAAATTAAATGTATTGTTTCGTGTGCACAGAAAGGCGAAAAACCAACGGCCGAGCCACTAACTAATGCAAGGCCAAATGAGAGGCAAACGTGTGTAATTTAGATTCACTCTATCCGTTTTCGTCATAGTCAAGTCTGCCAAAATATTGATCAAGGCTTTTCCTGGTGGTAATCCTAAGTAATTTAATATAGTTCTTAATATAAAGCCTCAATTGGATTACCGCGAAGTCGCCAACGAGGTAAATGTATTAAGAAGGTAAACTGTGTCAGCTAACCGCAAAATGGTCTTTGGTAGGTATATTTATTTGCCAATGTTGTCTACTACAATGAAACTTATTGTTTCATTGTGTAGGTGTTTAGTTACCCTTAACGCATTATTGGTCAATGCATTCGTAACGGGATGTTTTGGCTTTCCATTAGCATCAGCATCGGCATATATTTGTTTTGGCAATATTCCCTCCACCACCGCTGCAAAGAAATGACAATTCCTGGCATTCTCTTGTAGAAAGGTGTGCCCTACTAAGATATTATTCGACATATCTGAAAGACATATCCGTTAGTTTTCAGTGTCGGTAGGATTGTCAACTACTTGACTGAGGGGAGACAAAGATATAATGATATCCGACTGGAAAACATTTAAGTGGGTCAAAACCGTTTCAATAATAGTATATTACTATAGAGGCCGGGAAACGAAGGGTTGCAGGGCAAGTAGATAGAGATATAGTATATAGGATAGGGATACGCGGCCGAGATTCGTATAGTGTTTTTCTCAAACATACGCAATGAAATAAAAAATACACCACTCAAAAAACAAATTTAACAGACATAAAATAAAATAAAAATTACATCCCGGGGCCTTCAATTTTGTATGAAATTCCTTTACAGTTCTCCCGAGTTGTTCCGCCTCCAACGTGATACTTTGAAGCCTGCGATAATGCACGTAATAACGAAATTTCATTGCATGTTTGAGAAAAGGGGATTTAAATTTGGATTGTTTAAGTTTTTAGTCCTGTATGTTAATTAGGGCAATCGCCAGCTATTATTATTTATTATAGTCCATTTAACAGATAATATTTTAATGCAACTTCATTGTGCATGCCACTTTGATTTGTGCTGACTTCTATCACGTATTTATGTAAATAGATATCTCCGATAAAAGTTGTTAATGCTTATTTGAATCTGATAAGAATTAAGTTTGGCTTATATTTATTTAGATTCTCCAAAAGAAACCCTAAATAGACACAGGAGGGCCAGTTCATCGCTTAACACTCTGTAGATACCTATATCCTTGTTAGTTCCCTAGTTTCCTGTGTTTTATATCTATAATAGTACATATGTACTTTATGCAATCGTTATATAAGTAATTTAAGTATGCTTAATTGGTCGAGTACCACGTTTAGACCACGAGGCTTGCCGAGGTCTTAAAAAGCTAATTATACAACTATGAAGTAGTGGCTCTGTGAGCTATGTAGACCTGGCAAATTTTTTTTTGTTAATTTCATGATTTCCAAAAATTGACACGATAAAAATCCTATATAATTATCAAACCAGCTCACAAAATTTCACGAGAATCGGTTGAGAAATGCGACCTGTAGAGGAGAACATCCGGACAGATAGACAGACAGACATACGAAAGATTTTTGTCGAAAGCTGAAACGGAGACGCTTTCCTCGCTCGGTCAACCAAAATTAATTGAAATAATAAAAATAAAATAAAAAGCTTTTATTTCCCATTAAATCTTATAAATATTTACAGTTTCTCATTAGAATAGATTCTGTTCATATATTATTTAGTTCTAAACTCTGCTTTTATATCTATGTTAGTTTTTTTTATAAAGGTAAAAATATTTTCAGTCCATCATCATCATCATAAATTTAAGAGCCTTGCTCTTGTCGGTGGAGTAACCGCCATTCCGTTGTTCTAGAGTGCTACATCTTTGAGTTCCTGATACAACACAACATTAACTTTCTCCTTAGCCTGATCCATAAACGCACGTCTCGGTCTTCCCCTGCCTCTTCTTCCCTCTATTTGGCCCTGTATTATCTTCAGTTAAATAATTATAAATAATAGGAACTCCTCTCAAGTGAAGGCCTCTTCCAAAGCTTGCCAGTTTTCTCGTTCTAGACCAACGCAAAAGATGCAAAATTAATTAAATAAACCGAAATATTTAAACAAACTAGTCCTGTGGAAACGCAGTGCAGACAGACCCACAACGACAACGTTCGCACGCGCGCGTTCCACGGCGACTCAGTTGAGTCTAACTTCCCGTGTAGACAGAAGGAATTTTTTTCTCATAGGAGAAACGAAGAGAAGAGTTTATTACACGGTAGCAAAATTATTTCTATCTCGGGCGTGGCACTTTGAATCCCTCACTATGCTCAGGATTCTCGCTACGTTCGGAATTCTATTCTAGAATCCTTTGCTTCGTTCGGGATTTAACGAACTAAGCCTCGATGAAATATTGAATTTTGCTCCGTTTTAATAAAATTTACTCATCATCATCATGTCAGCCGAAAGACGTCCACTGCTGGACATAGGCCTCCCCCAAAGACTTCCACAATGACCGGTCCTGCGCCACCCGCATCCAGCGGACACCTGCGACCTTCACCAGGTCATCAGTCCACCGAGTGGGGGGCCTGCCCACGCTACGCCTTCCGGTACGTGGTCGCCACTCGAGAACCTTTCCGCCCCAACGGCCATCGGTTCTACGTGCTATGTGCCCCGCCCACTGCCACTTAAGTTTAGCGATTCGGAGGGCTATATCGGTCACTTTGGTTCTGCTGTGGATGGCCTCATTCCTGATGCGATCACGCAGAGAAACTCCCAACATAGCTCTCTCCATTGCCCTTTGGGTGACTTTGAGCCTTCTTATGAGGCCCATAGTAAGCGACCACGTTTCAGTGCCATATGTCATCACTGGCAACACACACTGGTCAAAGACTTTTGTCTTGAGACACTGCGGAATATTGGACGAAAAGATGTGCCGTAGCTTCCCGAACGCTGCCCAACCGAGTCGGATTCGACGATTAACCTCTTTCTCGAAGTTGGACCTACCTAACTGGACAGTCTGTCCTAGGTATACGTAATCGTCTACAACTTATATAATCGTCTACAAGACCACCGGAGGATGGGCAGCAGCATCCCTGGAGTGCGGTGGAGATACGGCGATCGCCAACCCGCATGCCAAGCGTGGCGATTATGGCAATTACCCCTCATGACATACACAAACAGGTCACGGCCCCGAGGTTCCGGCGACCCCCGGTACCCTGGTTCTGGTAGCGGCCAGGGTACTAGCGGGGTCAGGGGTGCGAAGAATCTCCGGTTAAGATCCGGCTACCACCACCGACGACTTCTGGCCCTGGCAACATAAAATTTACTATTTGAAGCAAAATGGCGTGTTTGTTCAGTTTCTTCTACACAAGTGATTTTCAAAAACACCCCGACATAACAAACACGCTGTCCGATCCGATTAAAAACCGGCTAAATGCGAGTCGGACTCGCGCACGAAGCAACATTAGACACTTTATTAAAACCATTTTTGATTTCATATAAATATATTTAACAGTTAAAATTAAAATACGTTATTATACGTATTTTAATTTTCCCAAACATTTTGAAACCCAGCGCCTGACGAAGGCAACGAGCAACCTTTTAAAAGTTTTTTTGTGTGGGAGTTCCCTTAAATATTTATTTATTTTGTTTTTAATATTTGTCAACAGAAATAGAGCTACGATGTTTCAGATAGACACAGATACACGTTAAGATATACGTTAATAAACTAGTAACATCCCTCGTTTGGGGGGCTCAATAGAAACCAATCAAAATTACTTCATTGGCTTGTTCTAAATATAGGTTTGGAGTGGTTTGGGCGTGTTACGCTACAGGTGATAATGGTGACATAGGTACAGCTAGCGAATGCCCTATTTTCGCTAATTAATTTGACGAGGCGCGTCGCACGTCGCACCTAGCCGGCTGGTGACTTATGGAATTGGTAATCTGTTTCACTTGTTAATTATATTTAACGGTTTATAATTGGTGTCAAGGCTTGAAGGATGGAGCGAGACACAAACTTTCACACAGTTTTGTTCAACTAAACAAGACCGAGAGAATAATATAATCATCTATAGATAGGTAATATAATAAATCAGTAAAATTTCAATGCAAATGCATTTCATTTCATTTATTCATAACAATAGATATAGTGTTGCACATTACATTAACAATACAAATTACATAAACAAAAACATATATTACAGTTATAATTTATAATAAACACGGATTTTCCGTCTTAATAAGGTAATAATATAATAATGTAATAATATAATAATGTAACAATAATAAGATTAAGGATAAGATAGACAGAGATAGAATTAAGAGATCATCATTAGATGGCGAGGATAGGATTAAGGTAATAATGTCAAATTAAAAAAAAAAGAAAAATTATGTCCCAAATAATTACAATAATTACATTAACCAAAAAAAGTAAATAAATAAGAGCTGTACTGATCGATTAGAAGAGCGAGTGGTTTGGACGTTACCTAGAACACAGAATACTCAGTACACGTACAATATACAATCATTGGTGTACCTTTCCATCCGACGAGGAATGCTTAGGTGGATTTCATAAAACGTAGGTAATATTTTATGTAACTGTTACATATTCGAGCAAAAACATAATTCTAAAAAAAAGAAATCCGTTTAGAAGTTAAAACGTTACGTTTCAACCTTAATACTCGTACACTACATAGTTATGTTCGTTTTTTCATAATACTTTATAGCATTTTATTATATTAACTGGCCTTTGCCTAAGAGGTAATTTAATTAAGTAGATATTTACGATAATTTCCTTAAATATTTTTATGTGGTTATTCATGTTGCCCACTAGGTACTAACCACGCTCTACCACTTTTGGTCTTTGGATCTGCCTTCCTCGAATATCGCCATGATAATCGGTTTGGTGCCCTTATCTACCAGTTTTCAAGTTGATCGCACACTACTCCAGACACAGTGAAGCAAACCTAAGTCAGCAATAAAAGGAAGTTTTATTTTTTAATCCATGTTGTTTTTCTCACGGCAAGTCTGGCAGTCCATACGAAAGAAGTAGTTCTTTGTAATCCACGTTGTTGTCCTTACGCCAAGCCTGTCAGTGCGCACGCAAGATGTTTGTTTTTAAAAATCCATGTTGTTATCCTCGGTACAATCCTGTTAGTAACGCACCTAAAGACGTTTATTTTAAAAATCCATGTCGTTGTTCTCAGGGCAAGCTTGCCAGTGCGCACGAAAGACGTTTGCGTTTATAAGTCCATTTTGTTCTGAGGGCCATACTAGAGTGCCTATCTACGAAAGTTTTTTTTTAATTCGTGTTGTTGTCCTCAGGGTACGCTTGCCATTACGCACGAAAGACGTTTGTTTTTTTAAAATCCATGTTGTTTTCCCCAGGGCAAGCCTGCCATTGCGCAAGAAAGATGTTGTTTTTTTTTAATATGGCTATGTTGTTTTCCTGGTAGGTACTTACGCATGAAAGAAGATTGTTTCTTAAGATCCATGTTGTTTTCCCCAGGGCGAGCCTGCCAGTGCGCACGGCGCGGCTGCTGCAGCGCTCGCGCGCGCAGACGCCCTCGGACGCGGCGAGCGAGGCGGCCTCACCGGCGCCCGCGCCGGCTACGCTGCTGCAGGACGTGGTCGACATCAAGACGCTGCTGTTGCAGCTCAAGCGCGTCTTGCAGGAGGCATGTATACACATGAGTTCATATTATCGAATATCTGTGTTGCTTTTGTGTACAGTGTGTTAGCATGATAAGAGAATGCAAAACCTGATTAGTGCTTGTATTAAAAAACCTAGCAAAGATTAGTGACTAGTAAACACATAGATCGTTACTATCATTCATGTCTATTATCACAGTTTGATACTTATTTGTTAACCTTTTATACTTAGTTTGTTCCGTGTTTTGTTGATAGCTACATAGCTATTGAAACCTGATATACCTAATGTTATCTGCTAGTAGGTAAAAGCCTATAACGGCTTAAGATCGATAAGTAATTAAGATAACGCCCCAGTGCCCGACATTGACTCAATGCTTGGGACTATCAATCTTATGTCATAATCATAGCATAATAATAGCCCTTTCAGACCGGACTGGACTAACGCAAAATGAAGTATATTGTCATATGTTTTTGATTTGACAATTAGTTCTAATCAAAGGAATAGAGGTCAAAAGCACCTATGTCAAACATTGGTGCTTTTACGTTATCTATTTGAATTTATGGGATAAATTTATTCAGGTTTAGGTATTTCGACTGGTAATTTTATTTGAGTGTTGATCAGATTCGTAGAATATTTTATAAAAGTTGCGGTTTGTGATTTTTTATTTTAATTATTTAAATATTTTGGGCATACCTACAGGTATATATAATACCCAACTCACCTCAACCGTAAACCCATAAACGCGTAACCGCATAATTTGACCAGCCCGGCTAGTATGATAGCTTATACCGTCACGTTTTATGTGACGTTTCAGTACATTTTGGCCATAATATATAACGTGACGGTATAAGCTATCATACTAGCCGGGCAGGTACATATTACAAGTGTGGATTTGCTCAAGGCGATGGTCTATATTGTCTTATATTGGGTTTCAATAATATATCGGCCATTAGTTAAAAGCTTGTAAGTAATTACATTAGATAACGTGAGCCTTAGGTACGCCTTGATTCAAAGTAGGTATTCAAACGTACAATCCAACACTCCATAATGACACGCACATTATATCATACACTTGTCTTGTGTTGTAGCACTCAAAAAGTCACAAGCAGATTGCAATAAAACGCAGTTACTATTATCGCCCGATTTGTTCGTAAAACATGCCTAACGTCGTACAAATGATTTACTGCTGTGATTGTGATGTACTGTTGTGTAAACATATACCTAGGTAACATTTACGTGTTTCGTATGCATAACGAGAATGCATGATTATTATGTTGACGTGTGCAAGTAAGGACAGGGAACATAGGAAGCGGTAGCTCATTTACATTTCCCCCTAGTTGCTCTAATAGTAGCACGCGCTGCCGTTACGGCCCAACCAATCATGTGTGGCCATGAGTTACAATTACTTTAAAGCAACATTTCCCATGAGCGGCTCAGTAATTCACTATAGGTGCCATAGATCCGAATCTAGAGTCATTGTTCTCTAAGTAGCGTTTGGGAAAGACCAAGCTAATGACTCTAATCCGTCTTTTAATCACAACGCCTAATTGAAACCTGTTCTTTAGATCTTTATTATGTAGATGTTTTTGTAGCTAATGTATAAGTAATTAGAACTTGGTAACAATGAACGTTTGTCAAGATCACGTTACCCACGAGGCTATCGAATTTCTAACTATTTTGTTCTTTGTTGGCACTACCATTTGTAGCACGGATATGAATGGGGCAAAAACAAACGTATAAAATTACAGTAAAGCTCGAAAATAAAAGGCAGTGTCCCTGTTTGGAATAAACGAGTATTGTGCAATAGATACGTATGTCGAGGTATTTATTGGCTTACAGGTTAACAAGTTCATTTGCTTTAAGTAAAGGGAAGGTCGGGTTCATGTAAGGGCAGGATAAGAAGGTTCAGGAAGGCGTTTATTTGCTCGTTTACTTGGGGGTTATGTGCTCCGACCTAGATGTTGCGTTTTATTTTAATTTTAGCTTCGAAACTTAACGCTACTGAGTAATACTATGCTTTATTGCACATACAAAATCAGTCAGAGCCTGTGCGTATTGCCAGTCCCGGAGTTTCTGACCTATAACTACGAAAATCTTAATTCTAATAACAAAATATTTGATTTTCGTGGCAGCGCCGCTTCAGTGATAGGATGTCTGTTGGTGCATAATCGAGCAATTCTGTACAGAATTTTTCCGTCAGCTATTTCATAAGGTACAGAAACTTTTAACCAATATATAGAATCGTTCCTTCCGAGTAACCTGCAATCCGGTTCTTAAACGATTCCACATGGAAAGTTTAAGAACTAAAAATTTCTATGGCGACTATGGCATTGTCAAAAATCGTTTGCCAGCGTTGAAACCACGAACATTTTATATCGAATTTGTCTGCATCTCTGTTTCTCTAGCAATATCAGTTCGAGGAAAACAGAGATATAGAATCTTAGATTTTCATAGATATAACTCAGCAACGAAACTGCGCACAGGCTCTTAAATGTTTCTCACCCTTAGTCTAAAACCCCTTTTAGGCAGATTCCTATAAGTGTTAGGCTAGTGAGGCACATGTTTGTTTGCGTGTTGTAATGTTTGTTTATTTGGTTGCATCGCCTTGTTTGCTGCACGCAGCCGGGGGACGAGCATCATTCGATGAGTGTAAGTAAAGCGCCCGCCATTTGCAATTGTAGTAGGTGCAGAGGGTTCGTTAAACAATCAGTGATTGTCAATCGCATCGCCGTAAAACATATCGGCATTGTGTAGAGGTAGTATTTTAAGCATTGTTCGTGAAGGACTGGCCCCTATCTCATCAACTTAACTATAGTCACCTGACAACCACATCGTCGTTATACCTAGTTGCACAGTTACTTAGTGACTCAGCAATGTACATCGAAATGTCATTATGAAATTGGTGAAATGGCGGCCATGATCTCTGGTATTGAAATATTGCGGAAAATTTCGCCATCGTCTCTCATCATCAATGTAAGATTCCCGAGTCTAAAAGCATATGGCTTGGAAACGCATTGTGTCTTTTCAAAATCTATATTTCTAGATTTTAACAATCACGAATTAAAGAATGATCATCTTCAAAACGAAGTAAAAGTAAATTACTTGTGTGTTTTAACGAACGCTCTGTCAAACTTCAGCACCGCCGTTAATGCTTCTTTCCTTTCTTTATGTGTACTTTCACCGATATTATAACTGGATGACTTACTCCGAGTAAGTTATAATTATGAGTAAGTTACTCATAATTTCTTGATCTTTCCTGTCTTACAGCTCTTTCTAGCGTACTGGGATTTTTATACGGTATCATTTAAAGTTAATATTTTCCGTTATTTCGACGTGCACTTGATCACTCACTATTTATTAACCTTGGTCATTAAAAACAAGCCAACATTTTTTTATTGATGTCTAGACTGCCTAGGTCAACATGTCAGCGGAAAAGGTGATGGGTGCGACATTCAAGAAGGTTTTATTTCGCTTTGGTCTACTATATTATTTTAGGTTTAAGGCTGAATGGAATAACACTTTATTGCATCCAAAGATATTTAGGTAATAAATCTGCAGAAATTTTAACATCACGCTATATAGATTAAGCGTCAGTCCTTTTGTATCAAGTGCAGGAAGAGAGGTACGCTTTATATTACCTGTCGGTCTTCTAGGTCACGATAAACACCACCAACAAAAGCAAAGGCCACGTTGACGCGATGCGCTAATAGTACTCACACTCTCATCGCAGACGCATGGCCCATCATATCAACGTGGCTTTATTATGGGTCCTCTGATTTAGACACCCAGTATAACTGCTACGATGACTTGCTTATTGATTACCACCGACCAACCCGTAACGTAATATAATGGTGTTACAGAGCGAAACTCTCGACCCGTTGCTGGCCGCGTGCGCGGAGAGCCCCGCGCGCGTCAACGGGCGCCGCCCCCCCGCCTCCCCGCTGCACCCCGACGCCTGCGCAGAGATGCGCCGCCAGATCCTTTATTTGCAGGTATGTAATTTTTTTTTTCTTTGAAATCTCTTAGGTAGATAAAATCTATAAGGTCTAAAGGGTTTTCAACCATTGTAAAGATTATTTTGTGACCCATATATTTTTCCAACCTCTGTAAATGCATATAGATATTTTCAATATTTTATTTTACGTAATTAAGTTTGATGATGTTGACCATGTTGATGACAGATGCTCATCTGGACCGCTCGGGTGCCGCTCACAAAATTATTAGATCACACCGCTCTGTTGACAAAGCTGGAAGGTATATGGGATTTACGCTTTACTGCGTAATAATTTTTGTCCACTGATTCCACAGTCATGGATTGTATAGCCGCAGACGCAACACTAAATAATGAAGAAACGATAGTAACTTTGTAAGAGGTACCTGATTAGTACCGGGTGTACAACTAAATCTGTGATGTGAATTTAACTATTCACCTGTCGTTTACAGAGCCAGCTGGAAGAGCGCGACCGGTTGGTGCGTGTGTTGCAGGCGCAGATGTTGCGTATGTCGGAGGGGCACGAGCCGCGCGCCGATGACACCTGCAACGTCGCTACGCAAACTGATCGGGTAAGCAATAACACTGTCCTCCACATTGTAATAGCATCATCAGAGACCCGGCTAGAAGGACGCGACCTGCTGGACTAGTACGACAACTGTAACGTTGCTCTGGAGACTGATCGGATGAGCAAATAACGCTATACTACACATGTAGCGCTATCTTACTAGCATCATAAGGGCCAGCTGGAAGGACAGATCGGGTGAGCAAAAACGCTCTACTACAAAATGTAGCGCTATCTTACTAGCTTCATAAGGGAGCCAGCTGGAAGGATGAGACCAGCTGGACGAGTATGACCTGCAATGACCGGGTGAGCAATAACGCTATCCTCCTCATTATTCTGGCACTATAAGGAAGGAAAATTGAAGAATGCGATTCGTCTGCCAGCTGTGGATAAATATTTTACTACGACAAGACAAAGTCGTAAGTTAAACTAGTACCTACATCTTATTCAATACTAGGTAACTATGGAAAATTCATACATGATAATTTTTAAGAAAAAAAAACCGACTTCAATGGGGGAGGCCAGTGAAAGATTATTATACTTAGATGGTGCACTCTTAGATTCCATACAATAAAATAAAAATGGCTATAAGTATGTTTATAAAAAACCTTGCTTGCTTGACAAACAAAACGAAGAGAACAAATCGCCAAACGTGAACTACGCGTCGTTGAAGAGTTCCGTTCTGATCATCATCAGCAGTTCCACTTCATCAAATGTCACTTTTATGAATGAAAATGCTTGATTAGTTCATGAAAATACTAAAATCACTATTTGTGTGCCTTTCACATTTGAGGAGTTCCCTCGATTCCTAATGGATCCCATCATCAGAACTCGAGCATGACAAAAATCAATCGTGAAAATAGAACTTGCTTAACAAACACAGCTAGGAGGACAAATCGCCAAACGTGAACTTTTCGTCGTTGAAGAGTTCTGTTCTGATCATCATCAGCAGTTCCACTTCATCCAATGTCACATTTTTGGATGCAAATGCTTGACTTGTTGATAAAAACACAAAAATCACTATATGTTTGCCTTAAAGATTTGAGGAGTTCCCTCAATTCCCCGTGGATCCCATCATCAGAACTGCGTTTTGACATAAACGGGACCAACTTAGATATATATACTTACAATCAAAAAAAGAATTTTCCAAATTGGTTAAGAAATGACGGGGTTATGGAGTAACAAACATAAAAAAAATATATATACAACCGAATTGATAACCTCCTCTTTTGAAATTTTGAAGTCGGTTAAAAAATTCAGAGACAATTACTCAGTGTCAGGTTGACAAATTATAGGTTTAAATAACCTTTGCGTGTTTTCGTTTCAGTTGCGGCCGCCAATGAGCTCGGCGCTAACGAGTTCTGAAAATTCCGGTTTAGTGAGGTAATAAAAATTATCAATTATTAACCAACATTTTACAGAAACAGCTACGGGTCTATAACGATACCTTGTGACACACCCAAATATTATCTATGTAAATTATATTTTATTCTTAGGTACACGTGTTTTAAAAGCAATGGGTTTATTATCTCGCACATAAACACTCATCGTATCGTATGTATTTAAATTTATTATTATTTATTGTTTTAGGTTCATCATCACTTCGATAAATTCGTTGCAGACTATTTTAAACACCTTGCACTCATCTATCACCCTCCTTTACATGCCGCCCATGATACCTTCTTACTATTTATCACTATATTCATTATGTAAAGACCACAGCAGCATTATATTAAAGAACACCGTTTCGAAAACCCAATGCCTGGCTTCTTTTATCAGAAACTCTCGATGGATTTCAGTTTTTACGGATTATATGAATACGAAGATGACTTTTGCACCCACTTCGATGTGTAGGGTCACTCTCACAATCACTCCATATTTCGCAGGCATTTTTATATGACCTCGATTTCATATTGTAAATACTACCTCATTATTTATTCTAGTTTTAATTGTTGAAATCATTATAGTGCTACCACTATTCGGAAATTAGCATTGGCTTCTTCAATAACATACTTTTGGATACAATTGGTCAAGCCTTAGCTTCTTTGCTCCGATCTTGATAATGCAATGATAAAATAACCATATTTTGGTCCGTGGTCATTTGGTAGTGGTACTACTGTATCAACATCGACTTTAATATCATGTTCTAATTTCCTCCCATGCTGCTTTTAATTCAAATTGGATTTTGGGCAATTTGTCTGTTGGATACCGGTGCAGTTTCCACTTGGGGGGCGTTCGTCCGTCGCAGCAGGTAGCGTGGCTCGACTGCTTTCTCGCTGTTTGCCTCTTGTGTTCCGTCAATGTGTTGTGCTTGCTGCATCTCGCGTACCAACCGGGCGACTTCCGAGCATCCGATAGGGATATCGAAGATTGTTGCTATAGATACGTCAAGTGACATCACGCATGAGGAGTTAGATTCGATCGAATAAATAAGATATATTCATAACTAAGATACATATGTTCCTATGTAAATATTGCTTGTAACTACTAGAATTTGAAGCATTATGTAATTTAAATATTGTTGTCTTCAAGCCTGTGCTGGATGGGTTGAACGGTATGACGCTATATAACCACTTAACAGCACGATTTGGTACTTTGATATTCACAACAAGCGTGGTTTTCATAATACCGTAGTAGGTTCCTTGCATTATTTTTGTATTGTAAGTAGGTAGTCGTGTGTTTGTCATTATGGTATTCTTGTTTTGGAACTAATTTAGTAATTAACTTTGATTATGAACACGCTCTCTGTTACACGCTGCCCTGCAGAACGTAAAGGTGAGAGTCAAATGCCCTCGCAGAATTTAAAAAAGATCAATTTACTTTCTGTATTACTATAAGAACTTCTTACATTTATAAACTGATTAAATAGTAAAATTCATATAACTAATTGCAGGACAATCTCCTTTTAAGATTTCAAGCTAACATGGTCATTGACATTAGAATTAATGTTAGAAACGGGATATTTACCATGTATATTATGATTATTGAGTTTCCTATATTTCCTATAATATACATGGTAAATGGATATTTCTAACATTAATTCCAATTTTTAATTACACCTCAACAAATCATTATCTAGATGATATAAATCAAATATACTTATGTCCTTTCCAATCAAACTGAGC
The DNA here is from genome assembly GCA_905163555.1 of Notocelia uddmanniana. Classification (NCBI taxonomy): domain Eukaryota; kingdom Metazoa; phylum Arthropoda; class Insecta; order Lepidoptera; family Tortricidae; genus Notocelia; species Notocelia uddmanniana. Next base: position 10,539,872 of record LR991059.1, on the reverse strand, counting down.
AGCTTCAAGTGCTCTACTTGCTCCTATGTAATTTTAAAGTTTTTTTTATACATTCAACTAATATTGTATGTATTACTTCACCAGTTGGAATGAACAAGCTAGCGGGAGGAAGCTGCCAGTGTACAGTGAAGCACAAAAGACAAAGAGGCCTGTAGTCAACGGGACCGTGAAGTGTCAGTGCGGTGCGCGAAAGGAAGAGGACAGACGGGCGGACGCGGTGCAGCTCAAAACCAATAGTCGCGTCGGCTCCAAGTACCTTCAAGCGTTAGCTAATAGCGACTCCAATCGCTACGCTAAGCGGGACTCTGTAGGAGACAAAACAGTACGCAAGAACCTGTATTCAACCAGATCTCGTTCCATTGAGAACTTCCACAACCAAGCGTATTCCAGCACGGAACCCCTGCTCGCTAAAAACGCGGTGATCGAAGAGAACATGATCAAACACCACACGTCGTACGGAGACCTATATAACGGTCGCATCAGCAGTAAAGAAAGTGTGAACGGCAACAGACACAGTCCTAGTCTGAACGGTCAGTCCACTGACACGGACTACAGTTCCGACGGGGGATACAAGTCCTTGCCGTCGTCTATCAATTGTAATAGTTACTCGCCTAAGAAAATCAGTGGGATACCCCGGAGGTCTATCGAACAGAGGTTCCTATCCGCCAAGACCGTTAAAGCGAGCGCAGTTTGAACCGCGTCCGTCCGTCTCGAAAGCCAGTTTCGGATACAAGTGTCATTAACATTAAGTTAAACATGAAAGTGTATTTTAAAATCAGCCTAGGTGCATGTCTCGTTTATTGGTCCATTATTATTGAACATGTAATTTTAACAGGCCTTCTATGTGCATGTGCAATACGTTGGTGCATCTTGTTAAATATGGTAGATTTATTTTGACAACACCAATAAACTTATGCATTACAATTTACTGGCCCATTAACTTGCCAAAAGTGTTTTTAGCACTTTACATGTAAATTTTATATATCCCCTACATTATGACATACGTTACATCCTGGATTGTATGTACGTTAATATTTTGGTACAAATTCGGGGCTGGCTGTGTGTGGAGGGATGTGCCATTAGTCAGTCAAGGGTGTAAGGCCAACGCTTGTTCGCATTTATTGAATCCACTCGCGAGGCTAACATAAGGCTATTATAATGATCGCGTACTTTAGTTGTTGGATGCCAAATTGTAACGGTGTAATTACTTCGATCAAATTATAATTAATTAATCTCGATGTATTCAAAGTATAAAACACTGTATTGACCTGAGATGTAAACAGTCGATGTTTCGTTTCGTAATTTTCGATTGCATAGCGCATATTCTTTTTATTGTCCTAATTTTAAGGCTAAAATTTGACCACTGTATACAGTTAGCGGGTTATAGCAACAGGAACTAATTTTGTAGGTTTAATTTACAAATTTGTATACATGCAGTAATGTGGTTATCTTAGATTTTCTATGGTAGACAAACTAGTAGATATAATACTGTAATATGTGATAAGAGTGGCTGTAAGAACTTGTTTCGTTTCCACGTTATATCTTCCTGTTAACCATTGTAACTTAACTATTATTGGAAGTTTCATATTTATTTGCTCCTTGGAGTTATTTGATAGCGTCAGGTAGGTATCATATATAGGTACAAATATTCGTGTCCCCTATGTTCCAATATTATAAAACTACAAGTTAGTATTTGTAAGTAAATGCTGGTATCACCACTGACAGATCTCATTTATTTGGCTACCAATGTTGCCAGTTTTTACGCGTAAAATTATAATTTGTATCTTTATAATAATGAGTCCCAGCGTTTAAGTTATCCAGATGTCATTTTAAAGCATTTTGTAATATCAATGTTAATGTAATTTAATGTATTTAGCCATACATAGTGAAGCTATATTCATCTTCCACGAAGCCTAATTATAAATATCCTATAATGATACCTAGAATAATTAAATTGTTATACAACATGTTCCCATTATTCGACGTACTTATGGCTACTTATTCGTTCTCAACGCCCTTCTGCGTTAGTTACGTGAGTCTTAAGCCCACTAGCTTTAGTAAAACAAAATATTATTTTGAAATTGTTTCAATAAATAGTTTTAATTTTGTATTGACTCATTATTTCTTCGATCCTGTATCATGACCCAATTCCTAACGACGAACGATTGACCGAAAAACGGTAATTTAAAAAAAACTGGCAGACTATTATTTTTTTCTAACGCAGTAACACCTGGCCGGGGATGGATCAAACACCTTTGAAAACAAAAGCTATATCTCATGAGAATGCAAGCAATTACATAGATTTATCGACAATAAGACCAGGTTTATGAGGATTACAAGTTCAACTAAAAATTAGGCTTTATAGAGCTTTACTTTTGATGTCCACAGAAAAAACGCGAGTCTAAGCCTTTGTTAGACTACTTAAACTACACTTATATCACGCACGCTAGTTGAAGGTCGATTTTTTTTCTTCAAATCCATACTTTAAACTATAAATGCAAAAGTAAGTACCTAGGTGACTTTCAATTTGTCAAAGCACAATGATAAAAGACAGTCATTGTTGTCTTTTATCTTATCCTGATTATTGAATTACTATCATGTCACTAACACAAGATGAATATACACGTATCATCACAATGTTAGAAGTCAGAGATATACTCGTACAGCGACAAGAACAGGCGTGTCACTTTCTGCGGTGCAGCGAGTCCTCCAACGTTTCCAACAAACTGGGCAGAACCTTAGAAGACCAGGAACCGGCAGACCGAGATGTGCCACGGCTAGAGAAGATCGATTTATTGTTACAACCATGCTCCGGAAATAGGCATCTCACTGCAGTTGAAGTGAAAAAACAACTTCGAGAGACCCGCAGGGATGATATCAGCGAGTGGACTGTAAGGTGGTGGCACCAAGAAGCTAATTTGACCCCACACAATACCCCACATAGACCGGCAAATTGCCCAAAACTTGAAAGAGGACATCGAACAGCAAGAAGACTACTCACTCGAACACAGACGATGGGGTGACGAAGAATGGGCAAGAATTATGTTTTCAGACGAATTCAGAATCTAAGCTAAGCTTTTTGCACATGTCGGGCGGCGAAGAGTTTACAGACGGCCAGGTGAACGTTTTGTTCCAGCGTCTTTTGACAAAAAGTGGCGTTCGGCGGTGGGTCTGATATGGTTTGGGCTGGGCTGGAATCTCTTCAGAAAGTCGCACGGTGTTAGTTAGAAAATGGAACGTTAACTAGTGCATGTGGAAGAGATTCGTAATGAGCATGTCGGCCCATACTTAATTAATATTGGTGGAAATACCATGTTCATGCATAATAACGCCAGGCCATCACCACCACCACCACCATATTTTTTTTATACCACGTCGGTGGCAAACAAGCGTACGGCCCGCCTGATGGTAAGCGGTCACCGCAGCCTATGGACGCCTGCAACTCCTAGGGGTGTCACATGCGCGTTGCCAACCCTTTAGAATTTATACACTCTTTTCTTGAAGAACCCCATACTGTAGTCTGTCGGGAAAACCTCGGCAGGGAGCTCATTCCACAATCGGAGCGTCAGAGGGAGGAAATTCCTGTGAAACCGTACCGTACGCGACCATTTAGGTTCTAAGGTGTGAGGATGAATGCCCTGCCGATGGTGAGCGGTGCGATAGTAGAAAGCGGCCGTAGGCATCATGTCGAATAGTTCTTCGGAGCACAACCCACTATATAAGCGATAGAACACGCACAAAGAGGCAAAATTTCTCCTTAAACTCAATATCGCTCGTGAGCTTGGGATCGTCCACGATTCGCACAGTACGTCTCTGAAGCGAGTCAAAAGGCCCAAGCTGGTATCCAGGTGCTCCCGCCCAGAGATGACAGCAATACTCCATATGGGGACGGACTTGCGACTTGTATAATAGAAGCCTCTGTCCCTGGGTGAAGTATCGCTTCGCTCTATTGAGCACACCTAGCTTTTTAGATGCCAGCTTGGCTTTGCCTTCTAAATGGCTCCGAAACTGGACGTCGCTGGAAATATCGACACCAAGGATCCCAATACTCTCTGAGATGGAGAGGGTTGCGTCTTAACCCTCTCCATCGCGGGGCTACAGTGAATGGGTTTTTTTAGCAGTGAACGCGCATACTTGTGTCTTGGTGGGGTTGAACTGGACCAGATTATCCTGGCCCCACTCAGAGACTCTGACTAAAGTGCTCTCGATTTCGGACACAAGTTGTTCGCGACATTCTAACACACAGGAACGAGCCCGTGTAATAAACATCCCCGTTGCTGTCATCCGCATAACAATGGATGCCGTCAATAGACAGCATGTCATTGATATGCAGCAAAAACAGCGTCGGGGATAGCACGGAGCCTTGTGGGACGCCAGCGTCCATGCTTTTGGAGCAACTGCCATCTACTACGGCTCTTATGCATCTGCCGGCCAGAAAGCTGGCAACCCATCTGCACAGACCCTCGGGCAGTCCATAGGCTGGTAGCTTCGACAGAAGACCTCGGTGCCAGACCCGATCGAACGCCTTCGCTATGTCCAAGCTGACCGCTAAAGCCTCACCGTGACTCTCAATGGCTGAAGCCCACCGGTGAGTAAGATACACTAGAAGGTCCCCAGTCGAGCGACCGTGGCGAAGGCCATACTGATGGTCGCTGATCAAATCGAGTTCTTCTAGGTATCTTAGGAGCTTTGTGTTGATGACTCGCTCCATCAGCTTGGAGAGCAGGGAGGTGATAGCGATAGGCCTGTAATTCGATGGGTCTGATCTATCCCCTTTTTTAGGCACAGGGTGCACGAGGGCAGTCTTCCATGAAGACGGAACTTGCCGTTTGTGGTATGAGAGCGCGAACAGTCGCGTTAGCACGGGATACAACTCAGGAGCACAAAGTTTGAGCGCCACTGCTGGTATGCCGTCCGGCCCACTCGACTTGTGGATGTTTAGGGACAGCAGCTCCCTCCAGACATCCCTTTGCGAAAAACTAATTTCGGGCATAGAATATCCACACCAAGGGATAGCAGGAGGTACGGCGCTGCCCTCGTCGTCCAGAGTAGAGTTCGAGGCAAAGAGGGTGCCCAGTAGATCGGCTTTCTCTTTTGCGCTGTGGGCCAGGTCTCCAGCTGTAGTTCGCAGTGGTGGTAAAGACGACTGACAAAAGTTTCCCTCGGCAGCTTTGGCGAGCGACCAGAAGGCGCGACTTCCGGAGGGATATCCAGTAAGCTTCTCGCCAATTCTGCCGATGAAACTGAATTTAGCTCTGGCAATTTCTCTTTTACTAGACCTTGAGGCAGCGTTTAACTTGCGTTTCACATCAGATAAGTTTGGATCCTTACTAGCTTCAGCCTTGGTCCAAGCCCTGTATGCGGCCTGCTTATGTGCTCTAGCATATTTACAGGGCCGATTAAACCAAGGCCGCTTTTTCGCTCCTGCAGCTACCAGCGAGTTGGGAATAAAACATTCCATACCCGTCCGGACGTGAAGTCAGCAGAAGGTCCAGTAGAGAGCTAGTATGGCCCTCGACGTCTGGTATTCTCGTGGGCGAACGTACCAGTTGCGAGAGTCCATAGGCCAGAGAAAATTCGTGAGGTGACCTACCCGCGCAGTCGGTGGACCGAGAACTGAGCCACTCAATATGGTGGGCGTTAAAGTGAGTCTGTTGGCGTTGTGTGTGTTGTATCTTAAGATCACCAGCTCCGCGGAGGGGTACTGCTAGAGAACTTTGTCAGTCGTCAATTGCAGGTGCTCAAAGAGCAGAGTTGTGTCCATGTCACCGCTATGAGACCTGTAAAGGCACTCGTAGACGCGGGTGTGGCCACCGCAGTCAACGTGCACTTACAGTACTGACAGGTCTGTCTTCATAGGCTTGGAGGCGTCGACAGCAGATACCCCGCCGAGCATATATGCATACACCGGCACGTCTCAAGAACTTATGTTCAAGCGTGTATCCGGGATAAAGAAGGTATGATGTATCAGCCGGGCAGGATATCTGTGTGTGTAAGGAACAGAAGGGTCGGTTTCGCAGATTTCAGATGGTGGTGAACTGGGTCTAAATTTGAGTGAAGCCTCCGAATGTTACAGAAGTCCACTTGTGTGGAGGAGGGTACCGCTGAGAACCTATTCCTTTTTTTCCTTGCCACATATATTTTTCGGATGTGTATAAAGGAGGATTCACTGTGATGACGGCTGAAGGGACAAACGCACGGTACAAACCTGACAGAGGATGATGCAGGTAATCCAGTTAGTGGCCGCGGCGTACGGAAGGGCCCCCGGTCCCCTCCTGTTGTGGCAGCCGGGTCCGCCCCAGTCTCCTTCTCCGGCACGACTACCACACCAGGAATTATGCGCGAGGCTAGCGGTTCAGCCTCCCACGGTGGAGATTAAGTGACCCCTGGGTTCGGGAACCCTACTAACCTGCGGGCGGCCAGCGGTCAGCCGTTTCACCGGGTATCCCTGATCGCCGCACCCACTCTCCGGGCCTACACGAACCTAAGGCAGTGTTGTTAGTCCCGTAGGTCCCCCGTCGTCAACACAGCGCATCCTCAAGGAGCTCTGGAAACCTTACTCACCATCAGGAACACAACACCACATACCTACTGAGTAAGTAGTGGCGCTATTATGGCTGTGATCTTCTGTAAGGTGGAGGTACTTCCCCAGTTGGGCTGCTCGAAATACGAGCGAGATGACATTTCGCTATGCCCTACCTCCTACAAAAAAATAACAGCCGAAGGACATCCACTGCTGGATGGCCTCTCCCAATTTCATGGGGGGTAAATGCCATAATCTCCATCGCACTCCAGGGATGCTGCTGCACATCCCCCGGTGGTTCCGGTCGTAGTTTAGGACATACGCCAGGCCACACACATCTGAAATTGTAGAAGATTATTTTGAGGAGGTTAGTATCAACTGTATGAACTGGCCCTGGAGAAGCCTGGACTTAAATCCGATTGAACATGTATATTGGACGATCATTTTACCGCGAGTGTAGTATAGTTTTTATACCGGAAATCCGTGTAAATCACAAAGGTATTGGAAAGAGAAATCCATACTATTGCTATAAATGCAAAAGTAACTCTGTCTGTCTGTCTGTTACCTCTTCACGCTTAAGCCGCTAAACCGACTTAGATGAAATTTGGTATTGAGATAGTTTAGTCCCGGGAAAGGACATTTTATATTTTATTTTATTTATTTTATTCAGAAACAGTCTTTTATAGTTGTAAGTAACAAAAGAGCATGCTTAAATTCTAGATTTACAGTTTCCTTAATATATCACACTAGCATTTGCCCGCGGCTTCGCCCGCGTACTAATCGAAATTTTTAACCGTTTGCCAAAAAGGTCTCCAGAAAAGTAGTTGTTACATTCTGGGGGTTTCGGTATACAAAGTTTGGTGATTGTGATTCATTAACAGATGAACAGATGAAAAGTCAGTATACATTCTGAGAACCGGCAAACTGTCGAATTTCATTTGATTTTGGCAAAAATAAGGATCGAAAACTATTATCATACATTTCCGACAGACCGAAGGGGAAAGGGCCGATGAAATAAAAGCATGTCTTAAATGGCCCTTAGTAAAAGTATCTGTGTACTACAGTAACACCAATAGGTCTGATAACGACCAAGCACCGCGCAGCGGTCATAAACTATGGTCCTTTGAAGTACAGAAATACGGCTAATTCAATATCACGTGTAACATTTATTTTTCCTAAAATTAAATTTATTAGGTATGTTTTGCCAGTTCCCATTGGAGCATCAAAAAAGAAAATTTGACCTCACTTCCATTCGCACTCCTTACTGTCAGTCCGTCTGTTACAACCGATTTATCTAAACTATCAAGAATTTAGAGCGCTCGTGGCCCAGCGGCACCCGCCTATTGCGTGCGGTATGCGAGGTTAAGCAATGTGGGCGCAGGTCAGTTCTTGGATGGGTGACCGCTTTGAGTGGTTACTAACTGACTCTCGTGCTTTGGAAGGCACGCTAAGCCGTTGATCCCGGCTGCTGTCTACGACAGCAATCGTTAAGCCAAGTTAGAGGCCTTCGGGCGGCTTGCGAACTTCTAACAGTCAAGTTGCCCACTCATTTGACAAAGGGGGTTCGAAGTTACACCACGTCCGTAGGCAGTACCCACCGTTACCCTACACGTGGGTGGTGCTAAAAGTGCAACAAAAACTGGCAACCGTACTTATCTTCTCGAAGATCTCACGGTTCGTAAATAAATGCCATACGTTTAAAAAAATCTAAAGGTTGATTTAAATGGAAAAAATATCAAAACCTCTATGTCGTTTTTAAAAACAAATCCAATATACCCCACACGCCTATATAGTAACATTAAACTTTTTTGCATGCAGGCATGTATGAATGCCAAATTTTACCTCAGATTCGTATTAAAAGACCTCTCGGACGCTCAAATATCGATTTTGAACGAAATCGGGACGAAAATGAAGATGATTAATATGGCCACTACTTTTTCCAAATTTTACCTCAAATTCGTATTAGGAGACCTCTCGGACGCACATATATCGATTTTGGACGAAATCGGGTTGAAAATGAAGAAAATCAATATGGCCGGCACTTTTTACAAATTTTACCTCAAATCCGTGTTAGGGGACCTCTCGGACGCTCAGATATCGATTTTGAACGAAATCGGGTTGAAAATGTAGAAAATCAATATGGCCGCCACTTTTTCCAAATTTTACCTCAAATTCGTATTAGGGGACCTCTCGGACGCTCAGATATCGATTTTGAACGATATCGGGTTGAAAATGAAGAAAATCAATATGGCTGCCACTTTTTCCTAATTTTACCTCGGATTCGTGTTAGGGGACCTCTCGGACGCTCAGATATCGATTTTGAACGAAATCGGGACAGAAATGGTAAAAATGAATACTGCCGCCACTTTTTCTAAATTTTACCTCGGATTCGTATTACGAGACCTCTCGGACGCTCAGATATCGATTTTGAACGAAATCGGGACGGAAATGAAGAAAATCAATATGGCCGGCACTTTTTACAAATTTTACCTCAAATTCGTGTTAGGGGACCTCTCGGACGCTCAGATATCGATTTTGAACGAAATCGGGTTGAAAATGTAGAAAATCAATATGGCCGCAACTTTTTTCAAGTTTTACCTCAGATTCGTATTAGGGGACCTCTCGGACGCTCAGATATCGATTTTGAACGAAATCGGGTTGAAAATGAAAAAAATCAATATGACTGCCACTTTTTCCAAATTTTACCTCGGATTCGTGTTAGGGGACCTCTCGGACGCTCAAATATCGATTTTGAACGAAATCGGGACGGAAATGTAGAAAATAAATATGGCTGTTACTTTATTCAAAGTTTAGGTACCTCGGATTCCTAATAAGAGTCCTCTCGGGCGCTCAAATATCGATTTATGTCGAAATCGTATCGGACGGCACTGATTAATAAAACCACTTACAATACATTGAATCAAAAAAGGTCGTATATTCATAGGAAACTCACGGCACTTCATGCACCTTTAGACCCAACATGGGGGATGGTATTTCACGTCCTCCACGTGAGATTTTAAAATCATTGTTGTTTTCGTTATCAGCGACCCGGTATATCATAAAAACAATAACCATGTCGATTTTCAGAATTTGTCACCACCTTTCCCCCTTTTAGGGGTTGATTTCTCAAAAAACCTGAAACACGTATTTACTCATTTATCGTTAGAAATACTCCTGTGAAGTTTCGAATAAAATAGTCCAACTAATCTTGTTTCCCCATACAAACTTCGGACCCCCATTTCACCCCCTTAGGGGTTGAATTTTGAAAAATCCTTTCTTAGTGCACCCCTAGACCTTATAAGGAACCTACGTGCCAAATTTGGAATCTCTAGGACCAGCGGTTTGGGCTGTGCGTTGATATGTCAGTCAGTCAGTCAGTCAGTCAGTCAGTCAGTCAGTCAGTCAGTCAGTCAGTCAGTCAGTCAGTCAGTCAGTCAGTCAGTTTCTTCTTTTATATATTTAGATTATTCTAATGTATACAAGAAAGGAAAATACAAAAAAAAATATAGCGCCAATAGCAGGACATAGGATATTTATTCCGGAAATCATTCCTTAGGGGGTGATAAGGGGGTAGAAGTTTGGATGGGCGAGAGATATTTAAGCTTGCGCCTGCAACAATTTAATAGCAATTATTTCTATAATATAACAAAAGCTTATTATACCTTAAAATAATCGTTTCAATGCCTTCGATTTTTCAACCAAAAGTTGAACGTAACTTTTGATTCCCAGTATGATTATTTTAGGGGTTTGTTTTACCATGACCGATAAAAATCCGGTGTCTAGAACATGAACCTACAAAAGTAACCAAATAATTCAACTTTTAGCTTCTATGACAAGCACCATTGGTTACTAAAAAACCTGTGCCCAAAACATGAACCAATAAAAGCAACTAGTTCAACTTTGAGCCTATATTCCGATAAGTGAACCTGTTGTTGTTGACGTTCATTGTGAATGAATGAATGATGAATTATAATTATCAGGGTCCAAAACTTGAACTAACATAACTAAAATTTGTACTGAATAAAGTTTCAACCTAATAATAAAATAATATAAACAATGTTATTAATTATTAATAGTAGCAATACAGTCATGTTTTTTACTAAAATAATGTAGATGTTCATATTGGTTCTACAATTAGTGTCAAATCTATACTAATATTATAAAGCTGAAGAGTTTGTTTGTTTGTTTGAACGCGCTAATCTCAGGAACCACTAGTTCGAATTGAAAAATTCTTATTGTGTTGGATAGTCCATGTATCGAGGAAGGCTTTAGGTTATATAGCATCACGCTGCGACCAATAGGAGGGAAGACGCGGACGAAGTCGCGGGCAACAGCTAGTTGTTGATAATTATGAGACACTGTTCATCTTCTGAGCAAATATATTATAGAGCAAATATAGATATATTTTTAATACTGTAGGTATTGTAATATTTTATACCTATTTTCATATTCATTTATGAAGATTCTGGAAATTAACGGATCAAAACGGCAGTTGACATCATATTTAATAGATGAATGTTATTATACGATTAAGGATTAATTAAATGACGCTACCACGTGACCTGGTTTCATTTTAGGCATTTGTTTATTTTATAATTATTGACATTCAGATTAATTTGTATTGACATCATTAGTTTTAACACTAGTTATCACCAAATCGCATCAAATTGAATGAATAAGTAGCAGGTTGTAGAAATATTTTGTACACCTACTCTGTGTGGGCAACACATAAGAGGTCTTATATTTTGTATTTAACCACCAATATTACTTATAATTGTAACCTGTGCTTAAAAAAATAATTAATTAAATTGAATTGGTATTAATCATAGGTCATGGGGGACAATCTTACACAAATCGACCTAGACCCTACTAAGCAAAGCTTGTACTATGGGTTCTACTTGACGACGATATACATACTTATATAGATAAATACATAGAAAACATCCAAGACTCAGAAACAAAAATATTCTGTTAATATACACAAATAATGCCCTGACCGGGATTCGAACCCGAGACCTCCGGCGTCGTAGGCAGGGTCACTTCCAAACCAACAAAGCCAAAGTGGTCGTCAAAAACCAAATGCCAATGTAATTATATACTGTATGAATTCATACAAAAAGTTGTATAAAGTAGGTTACAACACTCAGAAAAAAACATCTAAAGTTAAGGTAATCATTTAATTGTTCATCTTATGGTGCCTTGACCGTATATCAAAAACAATGATAGTACATACTCATTCTTGAATAACGAACTAAAGTTTTCCAGTTATATACACTTAGAACTTTGCACTGGAGACTGACCACGATGCGTTCATGCATGCCGACACTGTAATTTGCACAGGCAGTTCACGCCTTGCATGCCACTCGCGCCTCGTTTACTCGAGCGTTGCGTACACCACATAAATAGTTCAACGATGTCAAATCAAAAGTAATGATTTAACGATATTTCAGTGTAAACTTGACTTGGCCAGTAGGTACAATAAGTGATATCATTTCTGAACTAGATTCACTTGGATTTTAGGCGCATGCATTTTTGTACACAGAAACTAAAAATAATAGGAGAACTTTTCTCTCCCGTCATACCAGCACGCGGTTGCATCCTCAGTGTTTTAGAGCCCAAAGTTCGTCGTTCGTTTGAGAGCCTCTAAAATAGATGTTACTTTTTAGTTAAAAAAATAGGGAAGGTGCGGCGGGGTAAATTGGACATGGTTTTTTTGCCCTGCAGACCGGTGTGTTTATCCCAACTCACCCTATATATGGCAAATTTTCAGTTGATACATATCCAACAAATAATTTTAGTATTATCACCTATCTATTTGAATAGTATTGAACTACAAAAACTGTTTAGTAAAATTGTAATAAAATAGAAAACAAAAATAAAATGAAATATAAAATTAAATATACGAAAATGTATAATAAAAACTTTGACGTGTAATATATTTGTGCATTAAAAATAAATGAGTGATGCTCAGATAGTGACCTATATCATTCACTAGTTAAAGGAGTGGCACGTCTAGTACCCATGTACCTTGAGGTTGCACTGATTTAACACGAAACTGCAGCACGCGAGCCTACGAAACTAATGTTTACATCATAACACTCATTAGTTTAGATACCAATTGTTTGACCGTAGCTCGATTTCGAAGTTTTGTATTGGCACCAGCGTTGGAGCGAATGTTGGCCGGGGTTAGATAAACGCAGTGGCATCACGATACGGGCGGCGGCAGTAGCCAGCCGGCCAGCGGTCAGCCAACGTCTGTGACTCGTCTGTCAAACCGGACCGTGGAACAAATTAACGAACGCGTGTTGGATATTTGAATTAATAATAGGCGCTGTTCGAAAAAATCAAGTTGCCAGTGACATAAGGTAGGTAATTTTTATGATATTTAATGTGGGTAGTTTGTAATAAATTTGCCAATTTCATTACAGTGTCGTGATTGGGTCTAAGCCCAAAATTGGAAATTTGGAATTCGAATAAAAAAGTCCTCAGCTTAGGATGAAGGTCCAAATGTGATATGATAAATTATGCAGTTTAATAGTATGGATAAGTTAGGTTAGGCAACCTAGGTAAAATTCTAACTTCAGTATATTATTTAGATTTAAGATCCTATTTTATTTTCCCTATTCTTTGTAATATTTTGTCCAAAATTAACTGGAATAAAATTGCTGATATCATTTAAACCATATAGAAATCCGGTTGCCCATAGATAAATTTTGTTGACCTATTAAGTATTTGTAGATAGGTCGATAATGATTGTAAACTAGATAGGTACTTCTTGGATTATCGTACTCAACCATTACTGTAGGTAAGATAAGTAATTAAGAGTCCGCAGTAAGCTCGGTTCTCCATACAAACGTAGTTTCACTCTCATTTTGAAATGGCATGCTGAAATCATTTGAAACTTTGTACACACAAGGGGATCCGGTATATCTAGGTCGGAAATTAGTTTCTGTTGCTTGAAAATGTAATGGTGAAAAAATACAGCGATTATTAAGGTTTTCATACAAGACCTAAAAATTCAAAAACTCGCTATTATTTTTTTCCATTCCAATTTCTAGCAACAAAAACTAATTCCGACCTAGATATGGCGGATCCCTTTGTGTATACAAAATTTCATGTTATTTCAGCATGGCGTTTTAAAATGAGAACGAAACTACGTTTGTATGGAGAATCTAGTTCGGTCGAGCGTACGGCGGACTGGTGAGATCATTTGTGTGTAAGACATTGTGCTTAGATACAGATTAATTTAGCTAAAATTAACACATTAATTATCTTTGCAATTAAGGTTCAACTTTGATAGCACGCATCGTTTTATCAGAACGAGACTGTCTGAAGGTAAAAACCTTGACTTGTGACCCAAAATGCATATTAGATTATGATAATAACAATTCCTAACTACATTGTACTCGTACATTGGATGTCTATGAACGGTAAATAGGCATACAAATTATTGATAACTAAGATCAAAGTTCAGTCATATCATCAGTTTGTGTTAAAATCAGAGTGACAGTAATTTTATCAATATATGTACCTCAAAGATTGTCTGTTGTAGCTCTCAAACAAGCTGCCTAATAAGCAGTACTAAACTAAAGTATCTAGAGTCCCCGGTTAGGTATCAAGATCCCGTTGTTTTAGCATATAGACCCTGCTGTTAAAATTGAAATGTATTTCTAGTGTATGGAAAACCTACAGGTAGGTACAAACACTGGATAAAATTTACTAGACGGGCATTTCTTCGAGCGTTTCAACAGCTGTGATTTCGGTGGTCGTATGTTATTGACGACGCTTTTAGATTTCTGTGGTCAATTTAAAAAAATAATGGTGGCATTCCCTGCATACCACTACAGTTTGGAATCGCCTCCTACTCTGTAGATATATCTTCAATAATGCGACCACCGAACTGAAGTCACAGCCGTTGAAACGTTCGCAGAAATGCCCAGACACTCATAGTAAAAAAATTGTGAATTATGTGGTTTTGCATAGGTACCTACTTGTCCACACTGATACTCATTGACCAATAGAAAAAATAAAGAGGCGTTCGTGGCCTAGCGGAGACGGCGTACCGCGCTTGGTATGCGAGCTTAAGCAACGTCGGCCGGGGTCAGTCCTTGCATGGGTGACCGCTTTAAGTGGTTATTAAAGCGCTCCCGTGCTTTGGAAGGCACGTTAAGCGGTAAATCCCGGCTGCTGTCTAAGACAGCAGTCGTTAAGCCGCGTCAGAGGCTTTCGGGCGGCTTGAGAACTTCTAACAGTCAAGTTCGGATTAGGTAGCGGACTTCAGGCATCCTTCAGGATGCAAATGTACTGGGATAAACGCTAGGATGATGATGACGACTCATTGACCAATGTGCACATACACCATTTAAAAAACCCTTATTCATATAGTTAATCTTTTATGAAGGAGATTGTTGTATTTGATTTTAATTTGTAAGTATTTAACTTTCCAGTATTGACCGTCGTCCGTCATGCTGTAATTTTGTTTGTTTATTTGTTTCACATTACGATTGTTAAGTATTAGGTACGGGCACGAGAGAGTGATAAGTGATAAGAGCTATCGGCGGGTCACTGCCGATAGACGGAGTCAAGATGTAACGGACGTCTGCTTTAGTCAGTCACTTGAACAATAATTGTTGGTAGTATGGACTTCATATAACCACCATTATCCAGGTCCCTGTCACATAAGACTCACAATTTTTATTTACAAGTGATATTTGCAGTTCTAGTTTATTACAATATCGACGCTATGAGTAGGAATCATACACCTAATTAAATAAATAACTAATAAATAAATAAATAAAATATTTATTACCAAAACAATTTTTACACCTTTAACAGTTATTATCGGCGACTCTCACTCTAGGCTGAGCCTGTATCGCGGGAATCAGAGACATTTAGGGTTACCAATAAACATAGCGGCGTAATAACTAAAATACATGCATTTTCCAATTAGAAAAAAAATTGATATCTTTAAGTTATTATTTTAAGAAATTATAGCTAATGTCGTTCCTTGGCCAGCGGATCAGCATAGCTATCCAAAGGGGGAACGCTGCCAGCCTTATGGGAACCCTTCCACAGGGCTCCGATCTTGGTGACCTTTTTTTTTAATTAGTTTTAGTTGTTTTGTTTTATATAAATATCCTGTTTTTATAAAATTAATAATTTCCTCAATTGTAATACCATATATGTGCTAATGCAATTAGTTAACATATTCACTTTTGTTATAACCTATTACCCAATTTTCTGTTTTCAGTTTATTTTCCTGTTTATTCAAAAGCCATTATAAACTATAGTAAATGTATTAAGATATGAGTAACTGTGAATAAAGGTACTCGTAATATCTCCTTGTAGGAAGCACTAGGTTTTCGAACTCTCAGGTTCACAGTTCAGCTCTGACGCACTGACTTAACAAGTTATGTAGGTTACAAGTATGTTCACGTGCGGATTAATGTGGCATCTCATTTATAACGTAAGGCAGCTCATCTTTGTTACTTCTCTGCATAACTTAACCTACTATAACAGTATGATAACTTCTTGTATGTCCATTATATTATATTTACATAGCTTGTAACATTCCCACCATGATATGATTATGATACGCATTTTCGAGACACAATTTTCTTGCTTGCGCTAGGGACCCAACCAGCACCAACCAGAACGATTCCATTCTTAGTACCTCCATCAAGTAATTAACGCATAAAATGTAAATTATATTTTAATCATAATTAGCCTTACTTCTCGTGTAAAAAACATAAACTTAAAGAAATTAAAATTATGAAATTATTTTTTTTAAAAACCCGACTGCGTCTTTAGTGACATTTGGACAATTAAGACTAATCGATTGACGTAAGAATCATCAAAATCGGCCGATGCGTTTGGTCTCTAGAGTGCGACAAAGAAACAAACATACATACATACATAGACTGTTAAACACATTACCTTCTTTGCGTCGCGCAGTCGAGTAAAAAAGACCTACTCAGCGTTAAAAAACGAAATACAAAATCCGGTCAATACTTAGTTTTAAACCGAATGGTATCTTTATTTAACAGCCTATACTTTGTTTGTTGATTGTTGAAGAAATAATCTAAACAAGTAAGACCCATGAAGACCATGGAGGCGCTTCTTCATGGGTTTTATAGTCTTGGACCCGAAGAAAAAACATTTAAAAACTACAACATAGGGACCAGTACAATGTTCCCGGCATTAATGCGAGGAATGGGAATATTTAGAAACAAGTAGGTACCCGACAAAAGGAAAAAAATACAAGGGTTGTCAAAATAAATATGTAGTAGTAACAACAGGCCGTTTTATGTAGCGATCTCTTCCAAACAACTAGAATGAAACGAATGAATTAATGAATTTGTGTTTTTATGCGAAGAAACGTATAGTTATCTTGTGGGAGAGGCTTTCACTCGCGAAGGTGAAAGTGCTTCGCTCGGACAGTGCATGGGAGATCGCATCAGTGTTGCGATGAAGTAATAAATCGACAGTGACACGCATATTTGTTAAAAAAAAATCGATTTGTCAGTGGGAAACAGATGTGGACGCGTTAAGGTAACTAATACAATTTGTTTATCCTAAAAAATATGCATCGCTCTTTAGGTGAAGGGGATGTACACTCAATAGCAGAAGTAGTATAGCAGAATAATAATAATATATTTATTGCATAACATGGTACATCATAGTTTTTACAAATAAATAATGTAAGATAATGGGTGTAGGAGGCATGGCCCACAAATGGTTCCAATCCTACCTGCAAAATCGGAAACAATATGTGCATATACTTATAGATTACCACGACAACAAAGCTAGACAAATAATAGATGTTAACTCTCATCTGCGACAAACCACCTGCTCACTGCCTCAGGGAAGCGTCTTGGCTTGTACCCTCTTCTTATCTCATATTAAGACTTACCTAAAGTTATGGATACAGGTATTAAATGTGTTATGTTTGCAGACGATGTGTCGGTTCTATTTAACACAACGAATAGCGCTGAAAGCAATTTACAGCTATCCCTTCTATACACTGTCAAAATATGGCTCGACGATCACAATTTGGATATTAATTTCACCAAAACAAAATTCATACAATTTAAACCTGCTCAGAGAAAACGACTTGAATTAAACCTGCAATTTGGTGAAAACAAAATACAGGAAGTGAATAACTCTAAACTGCTTTAAATAGCAATAGACTCAGGTCTGAACTGGAGAGAACATGTTCAAAATACAAAAACAAAAATAGCTAGGTTCATATACGCACTTAATATATTAAAGTCGACAACAAATTTTGAGTCTGCCTTGTCAGCATACTTCGCTTACATATATTCAAGCCTCCGATATGGCGTGGTCCTATGGGGAACCAGCGCAGACGCCCACCAACTCTTGGTCATGCAAAAAATGCATTTGAATTTTAGCGAATATACGCATTCCTAACAGCTGCCGCCCCCAGTTCACAAAACATAAACTCCTGACACTACCATCTATATATTTACTGGAGGCTGCACTCTTATTTCCAATAAAACCTGATACTTTCAAAACTAGAAAGCAATATAGAAATAAATTAGCATTGCCAAAATCCAATTTAGCCATGTACAAAAAAAGTCCGCAGTATAAATGCATTCTAATCTTTAATCATGTCCCGGATGAGATCAAATTTCAACCTAATGATGAGATATTTAAAACTAAATTAAAAACCCTATTAATAGAGAATTGCTATTACTCGGTGGACGCATTCCTCGATGACGATAGTTTAGCAATGTAGGTAGTAGTAGCCTTAGTTTTCATAATTATAACATAGTGAAGTGACTTGTTTCCATTTGTGTATTGTAATAACTTATGTGCCCTAACAGGGTGTCATGGAATGACTTTATAATTAAAATGTAACATCTTATTATGTACTAGCTTTTGCCCGCGACTTCGTCCGCGTATAATTCGTTCTCGCCTTAGAATGATTTGTTTTCCCATACAATCTTTCTCAAGCTCAGGTGGACACCAGGAACTTAGGGGTGACATGTTGGAGAAGGAAACCCACGAATAGATCGGACTGGAGATATTTGCTTGAGCAGGCTAGCCTAGGGCCCACCCGCGGCTATAACGCCTCAGATGATGATGATGATACAAACTTCCACCCTTCTTTACACCCCCTTAAGAAATGATTACAGTCAATATGACATTCCCTAGAAATCCTATTGTCAAAACGAATGATTAAGTGCTTATTTCGGAATATCAAATGTACCGATTCTAGACGAATGAATCTCGTCAAAAACATTACATGTACAATGATAAAAGTCTCGCTACACAGTTCTGGCGTAAATCGTTGTCCCAACAGAGCGAGTTCTTCATATAAGTATGATGGCCGATGGCCGAAGGCCGGAAGCAGAGCGGCAAGGCATGCGAGAATAATCACACAGAGCAGGCTTCTCATGTAAGGCTGAGGGCCGAAGGCCTGAAGCAGAGAGGCGAGACACGTGAGGCTGAAGGCCGAGCCTCCCAACAGAGTAGATTCTTCATGTAAGGTTGATGACTGAAAAGCCGAAGGAGAGTGGCAAGGCATGCGAGGCCGAAGGCCGAGCTATGTCGTCGCCGAAGATCCAGTTGCCCTTTTAAATAGGGTAAATTATACTCCATTCGTTTGTTTTCACGTGATGCCTAGACAAATAAACAGACAGACGAACAGACACAAATTCTTAAAACTGTTGAAACGATTTCTTTTATCGATTCTAAGTATCCCCAGCCAACTTTTTTTCGAATATCTTCCATGTACAGACTTTCGGCCCTCTTCTAAGTGTACATCTAAGATGCTCCAACTGTCTATGCTGACGATTGGGCTGCCCAGCTCAAGTGATCTCTTATATCAAACAGTTTTTATGGTGTGAAGGGTCAACAATTACGTAAAAAATAACGCACGACAAAATTAAATGGTACACCGACGATATAAAGTGTGCATTGAAACAGCTGTTTTTGTATTTAAGCAAATGAATAAAAACAATGCCAAAGTATCGCAAATACATTTTGATGTACACGCAAAGTAGAACTTATTGCGAAAAGGTTGTGCTCAAAAATAGCGTCAACAATCAGAAGGAATTATGATACTTCTGTTTTGACATAATGAATCGTCAACTTGTTTACAATTCTGCTATGCTTTAAGTTAAATTTCTTGACACGCTGTTATACTCCCAATTGGCTGAAGCTTAAATCGTAGAATGGCGTATGAGGATATAATTGCATATTTTTATATAGGATTACAAAGTTATATATGTAGTTTTTGAATCTAGAAAACGGGACTGAAATTTGGGTTTTGAGTCACAGTTACTTAATGGAATAAATCATAATAGTGGCTGGCGCGCACACTGGGCAGCGCCGCGGCGCAGCACTTGCGTTAACTTTTTTTTCTGTTTCTATCTTAAGAAATCACAAATTTTGAATGTGGATGTTTTTCCTTTGTCGTCAAGTATATGCTTACCAATTTTCATAACTGTGACTCATGTATTACAGGAGTTCTCATACAAAATGCAACCCCTCTTTTTACCCCCTTGTAACCCAAATCTGCACAATTTTTATATCCTAAAACCTGACCGGGTATTTACTCGACAGATTAGTAAAGTTTTCATCAAAATCTGTTCAGCCGTTTTCACGTGATGCGCGTTCATATAAACAGACAAACAGACAAAAATCCTAAAAACTGTTGGAACGTGTTCTGTTATCGATTCTAAGTATCCCCAGCCAACTTTTTTTCGAATATCTTCCATGTACAGACTTTCGACCCTCTTCACCTTTATTGTACGTATATAGATGCATGACATTACAATGAATAAATAAATAAATAAGTAATTGTATCACATGGACCCTGATAAGGTATGGCCACAGAATAAGTAATAGTACATAGTATGGCAAATGGTTCTTAAATACTAATTCTTAGATCTAACTACATACACAATTAAGTGCAAGTAGGTACTAATTAGTTTAATTACATTATTACTTCGGTAACTAGCTACAGGCTGTTATTTTTTGTAATTATGGTAGCTTATCATCCATAAATTCTTGGATAAGTTGATAGTAGGATTTTTTTATCAAAAATTAACTGTTGGACTCTTTAATTTTTAACATTTTTCACGTTCCTACTTGAGCTTTTGACTTAGAGTCTGGGTGTAGCTCATTTTGAACATTAGGCCCGCGTAGCTACTTCTGCTGCTGACTGTACCCCGAGTTTTTTTGTCTAGTATTTTTGGCAACGTGATTGAAATGTATACCCATACTTAATTACACCTTTTTAATAGGAACGATTACTAAGATAAGCCGCAGACGGACATGGCGATACTATAAGGGGAACCGTAAAATCGGTACACGTATCATTTTTAGGGTTCCGTAGTCAACTAGGAACCCTTATAGCGGCCTTATAGCTATAGCGGATATGATCAGTAAATAAAAGACGTATGAAACGCTGCGAAAGTATTTCCTTTTGCTTGTTATTGATTTTTTTAAAGTAAGTTCATTGGACAACTACGGAACCCTACACTGAGCATGGCCCGACATGCTCTTGGCCGATTTTTTATTAAGTATATCGTACCTCTAAAAACCGTCCGTACCCGGCTTCACCCTATTAGGGGGTAATTTCCGGAAAAAAACATCAGATTTAATGGTTTCTGAATGAAGACCAAAGACCACCAGACAAAAGGAGTCACTATCACATTTAGATACTAGTGGCTCTGTGACCCCACGTTTTTTTTCATGTTTCAATATTTCCAAAACTGACTGGTCAAATTGATCTATATAATTATCAAACCTGCTCACAAAACACTAGAATCGATTGAGTAATGCGACATGCGATAGAGGAGAACATCCGGAAATCCTCCGGATATACGAAAGCATTTTTGCCGAAGCTGAAACGAAGACTATTTCATTCGGTCAATTAAAATATGGACACGTTGCTTATTATTATCAAATTGTAAATATAAATAGCGTCTGATAGATATGAACACCTCTGATATATACCGGTTCAAAGGTAGTTCGGAGATATTTTAAAACAAAACCTTGACTTGAATCAGCCAGATAATTTCAGCGATTAGGTAACTTAAACAATGAACGGGTTGTACATACCTACATATTTATCAAGTCGGTATTTTCGTTTTTCGAAGGCATAACATAACATAAGTAATATATAAACATAATGAACATAAACTATGCCGACATGTTTAAATTTCTTATTAAACGACTTCAAAAAAGGAGGAGGTTCTCAATTCGTCGGAATATTTTTTTTTAATGTATGCTCACCGATTAGTCAGAGACTAGTGGACCGATTTTAAAAAATATTTTTTTGTTTGAAAGAGCATGTTTTCTAGTTGGTTCTATTGTCACCAAGTCTGGATCTGATGACGGGATCTTGGAAAAATCGAGGGAACTCCTCAAATTATATAGCAAGAGGATGGGGTAAGGCAAAATCGAAGGAACTACTCAAATTATAATATAGCAGGAGGATGGGGTCTGGCAAAGTTTGGAGTCGGTGTTTTTTTGTTAAAAATTTACTTGTTTTATGCGGATAGATACCTACTATGACGTGACGTTAATTTATTTTAAGAACTGCGGGTCAAAAATTTGTTATGATGTCGTATGCGTGTTCCAAACGGCTAAACTGTACATTGATTTGCGGTTTTTCTTTGGAATTGGGCCCGTACGTCGTCCACTATAAAATGTCTTCAATATTTAGAGTACTTTCCCTCCACGTGTTATATCTGTGGGACACCCTGTAGTATATTGCTCCAGAAGAAATATAAGAAGTCTTTCCTACTAATTTGTTAACACAAGAAGACTACCACAACGTGCTTCCAAGTTGCGTCGCGCGCGAATCAGCAATTCCTGTTGTTACTTGGGGACCGTACAGTAATCACATGCTGCTTTGTTAGGAATTTAATAATAAAACGCAATGGAACCCCTTAACAAACGAATTGCCTAATAGAAATCGCGCGTACAACGAAAAATAAATACAGGATTCGAGGATTACGTGATTAATGTACGATCCCTTGGCAACAAGCTGAGCAGGCCCACTTAGTACAGCCAACGAGACGAGATAAATCAATAGTGGCATGAGGCATGAAAGAGAAAAGGAACGAGATACTAATAATGGCGTACAGAGGAGAATTAAGTTATTTTATACTAGATGAAAGCCCGGCTTCGCTCGGGTGAAATAAATAAGTAAGAAATAAAGTAAACATTTATTCGTGACAGTTATGCAAACGACGAAAGAAATACTGTACAAAAATGTATAAAATAAAAACATTACAGCAACGGATTATGATGAAACTTCGTATAGAAATATAGTCTGTAGTCTGGATTAACATATGAAATAGGGAGTAAAAGATTACGCTGACGACGTCACGGGCAAAGCAAAAATCTTTGCAAGTTTATCCTAAGCATTTTTATAAGGGTAGTATTTAAAGGCACATAAGAAATTTGACATTGTAATCAGTACTGATTTGTATAGCTAAAATACTAATCGTTCATTAAAATTCAGTTCAGATGTGCAATTGTTAAATATTGATGTGCCAGTCAGTATTTTTGGTGCGAAGTCCTCTGAGTTGGTAGCTCTCTGCTAGCGCGAACGAAAACAAATGAAGTTCGTGTATCTCCCTCTCTGTCGAACTTGCAAAATCGAGCGACACAGAGGGAAATACACTATGTTCGTTCGTTTTCGTTTCGCGGTAGCAGCTCTCTATTCTCCGCCAAATTCTATTAAGTGGGGCCCTTTACACTCAATATTATGTGTCAATATTAGGCGATTTTTAAAATTGTATGGGGTCTGTTAAACGCTTAATATGATCACAATACTGGTGTGTCAATATTATCGTGGTTTTATAGATGTTGCTTCAATATTCAGTGTTTCGCGTGATAATAATAACAGTTGGTAATATTTTCTCCAATTAATGGAAGCTATTTAATAACTTGTTCCGTTTGGCAAAGGTATTTCACATTCCGATACGCGCACCATCCAGGAATAGGAGCCGTCAGACCAGAGGGCCTACCGCGATCTGAAAACGAAGTATTTCCCTCTCCGCGCTCGAATATGCAAGTGCGACAGAGAGGCATATATATTTGGTTTTCGGTTGGTAGCACTTTAGTCCGAACACGGCGGACGGTCGAAAAAAGTCAAAGAACATTCCGTGTGTTGTCTGTCACGCATATAATTTTTTAACTTCCCATCGACCTATGAACTCGAAATTAGTTGATAATGTTTATTATGAAGTATATTTTACCAAAAATATCAATATATTGATAAATCACATTTGTTTTTTAGTTGTACGGAACCGTCAGTGTGCGACTCCGACGCACTTGGCTGGTTTTTATTACATTTTGAATTTTATTTCTCTTATAGCAAAATACCCTATTCGTTTTAAAGTTGACGCCTGATGGCCTACCGCGAACCAAAAACGAACTATCTTCCTCTCTGTCGTTTGAATATACATGTGTGAGAGAGAGGCAGATAGTTCGTTCTCGGTTCGCGGTAGCGCCTCTAACGTCCGAGCGCAGCGAACGGCATGAGCTGGGGGTCTACTCCGAAATTCAAAATCCTAACTTCGTATGGTGCCGTCCCTTTCACTCTCCTGTCATAGACTATATGAGTGAAAGGGACGGCACCATACGAAGTTCGGATTTCGAATTTGGGAGTAGACCCCCAGTACCACTAAGTTATAAGATAGAGCGAGATAGGGATAGAATTTTGCTAGACGTTTAAAAGCCATAAGTCACCTAGTAGTTTGTCACAACAAAATAGAGACGCAGCTTTAAGATGGCGGACAGACTCAGCAAACATTCAAGTGGTGTCCTTTACACGATTAATATTATCACAATGGGGTGTCAATATTATCGCAGTTTTCAAATTTGTATGGATTCTGCTTCAATATTCACGTGATACTTATCGTGATATGATGTATCACGTGATAATAATAACCATGTAACAGGCCCCATACATTCGCTTTGAAGGCGGTTGTTGTGACAATCAGCCTAGCTAGCACGATAGATTATACCGTTACGTTTTGTGTGACGTTTTAATACATTTCGCCCATATAACGTGACGGTATAAGTTATCGTGCTAGCTAGGCTGATAGGTGTATAGAACGCTTGAAAACTACAAAAACAAAACGCTGCAGACGCGGCTAGCCGAATCCACACAATGGGCGATAATGGCCCATCACCCAGAACGCAGCCCAGCAACCTGGCCAACACACCGGACGCAAACATAGTTTACAATTTCCGAACGTACCCAACCCGACGCTGTCAACCAACGAATTTAATATGGCCGACCTTTCGTCATAAAATTAACACTTTTAAATGCAAAATACGCGACAATCCGAATTTTGCGGATACATATGTTCAACTCAAAAATCGTTATTTTTATACGTTCTTCAATTTGAGACAGGTCTCGTTCGGGTCTACCGTACCCTTGCACGAAATTATTAATATAGATTCCGCCAAGCGTTTTGTCGAATTTTCAAACCCTCACAGCAGCAGTCTGCTGCAGTATTACTTAACTACTAGAGATGTAAATGAACTCCGGGTATAAACTTTTTAGTCAGATATAGAGGTTGTAGGGCGGGTCAGGCAAAGGAGACATTGCGCTACTTGCGATCTGATAACTTTTAAAAATGAGCCAGGGAGCGTTGGCTTTTTTACATGAAATGTTTTTATTGGGATATCTCACGTTGGCTTTACTGTAGCCTTGCGTTTTAAACCCAGTTGCAGACAGACACGATGGTGCCGGCGCGGGGCCCGGATTCACTGCGGGCTCGACTCGTGCGGGAGGTCTACACTTGCTGCGCTTTCTGGCTGGCCGTGTCGGCTCTGCCAGCGCTCGCCATCTCCTACATAGGTACGAGTACTTGACTTGGTTTACAAGTTTGGCGAACAAGCTTACGACCTGTCTGATGCTAAGATGATGCCGTATCCAATGGACGCTTGTTACTCCAGGAGTTACTAGCGCATGGCGGTCTCTTTATTGGCATACCATTCTTAGTGGGCGTAATTATCCTGTTGGACTGGTTGGACTACAACAAACAGTAACTCTGGAAACCTTACTCGCCACTAGGTACACAACACCACATTTTAACTAATCACTATGGTTTTTTTGTTATCTCTTATTTTGTCGACCAACTTTTCATACGACAACTATGCAACTTTACTCCCTGTTTTGACAAAGCTATAACAAAAATAATTTTGACTACAATTGACACCATGCCATTGTTAAGATATTTTTACCGCAGGTTAAGCAACTTCTAGAATTGTTAAGTCCTTCGATTGTGGACCTCGATCTTGGAAAGTTGTATCTTGTTTTGCAGTGGTGAGCATCAGCAAACATCTATGGCTGAAGTTGTTATCCAGCCGGTACCCGCGATTGGAGTTCATACGTATCGACACGATCCGGTCTCTACTCGACACGCATCGGAATCAGGGCATCATTAATGTACTACTCACAGTTAACGGTAACTATACACCTTCTTTTCACACTAACTAGCCTGATATAAGCAATGAGACTAGTGATACAGCTTAACCAAATGCTTGTTCACTCTTGGCTCGAAGAGACTAAGACGTCCACTAATAGACATAGGCCTCCCCCAAAGACTTCCATAATGACCGGTCCTGCGCCGCCCGCATCCAGCGGATATCCGCGACCCTTACCAGGTAATCAGACTAATCAGTCCACCGTGTTGTACGCTTTCCGGTACGTGGTCGCCACTCGAGAACCTTTCCGCCTCAACGGCTATCGGTTCTACGTGCTATGTGCCCCGCCCACTGCCACTTAAGTTTAGCGATTCGGAGAGCTATATCGGTTACTAGTTCTGCCGCGGATGGCCTCATTCCTGATGCGATCACGCAGAGTAGGGTTTATGATCGCTGCATATTCTTTACCGCAAACACAGCGTATCCCATGAAGAGACTTTATATGTATATGCACTTTCAGCAGACTGTGGTTTTGAAATGTAGAAGTAATTCTCCAGCTGTGCTGATTACGTCCGAAAGGATAAATAAATCGGCTAAGTGCGAGTCGGACTCGCCCACCGAGGGTTCCGTACAAAAAATAAAAACGGCAAAGAGTCCGACTCGCATTTGGCCGGTTTTTAATATTTGTTGTTATAGCGGCAACAGAAATACATCATCTGTGAAAATTTCAACTGTCTAGCTATCACGGTTCATGAGATACAGCCTGGTGACAGACGGACGGACGGGCGGACAGCGGAGTCTTAGTAATAGGGTCCCATTTTACCCTTTGGGTACGGAACCCTAAAAAGATTATCGATTTTCAGGTACATTAGATGCAGAGAAAATCAAACAGCAACTCAGCCACCACGTGATCGAGCGACGCGACAAAAACGGCGAGCTCATGTTTCCGCGGCTACGACACCTGCTGGTGTCCTGCTGGGGCAACTATGCCTGGAACTCGGACTTCCCCTTTAGACCGGAGAACCATATCATCGTTGCCAGCGGCGTGCATAGAGGCAGGCCAGTCACTGACAGTAATATCCAGGTCAGTAACCTGTTAAGACAGGTTTCTTCTTCTAAGTCGTTGTTGACGTTTGCGACTACCACAGATTACTTCGCAACAACTTAGGCTGTTCACTATTCTGTGCAACGGTAGATAACCTGGGCGCATTATTCAAATCCTTCCGATTCTCCTCAATATTTTGTAAACTTTGTTTTCAGGAATTTGTCAGCGAACTAGTCTCCAAATATTTTCCAAGTGAACAGCCACCTTGGCAGTACATAATCATACCCTGCACGTCACCAGAACCGAAATACCACATTCTAGTCCGCGTGCACCACCTGCTTCTCTCCGGGAAGAAGTCCATCAACATCGGCGATATGCTGATGGTCGAACCACTGAACATTACTGGAAGAATGCCCGTCCATTCAGAGTACACTCAACAAAGCCCCTTGAACAAATTGTTGCCAAGCCCATCTGCTATACCAGAACTGATAGAGAAATTGAGTGACAATCTGTCCAATGCTTGGAACGAGTTTATCTCGGAATATGATCCAGTAGAAAGCCCTCGGGCTCACAAAACATTGCCCGGTGCTTTTCATGTGGCCGGGCTAGTGCTCATATCCGGTGCCAGTGCGTTGAGAGAACTCACTAAGAGAAGATCATCTGATGAATTTAGGAACGTTCCTCCTCTTACTGCAACAACTCTCATCGCTGCGGTGCAACGAGAGTGCAAAAGACGGAATTTGACAATACCAAAGGTGATAAATTAATTGCTACAAACAATTGCGTTTTTTGCATTTAATCATAATGCCAGAGCAAAAGCTATAGTGCTAAATTTAAACATATTTCAGGTCATACTGTCTCCTCTCGTAACCGCAGATCCGCGAAAATGGCCGAGGCGTGCGTTTGGAACCTTTATGTCCGTGACCCGTGTGGTGGTGAGGCTCCCGATTCGCACCCGCGACGAAATCAGAGCGCTGAACGAACTGAAGAAGACTGGTCAAGTGATATATCCCAACACGTTGACGTGGAAGTACGCGGGATTAGCGCAGTTGTCCGTGCGCGCCTTGGGCGAGGCGTGGAGGGCTATGGTGGAAATCTATAAGGCGCCGGCCACGCTATGGACTGATACAGTGGGGGCTGATGACGGGCAGCGACATCAGTTGCAGACCGTCAATTTATGCGGGAGGAAGGTACGTATTTAAATCCGACCCATTTCTAGATATAAAAACGTTCTTCGAACTATAAAAATACAAATTTGCTGCATTTCCTTAGCTTAGTGTTCTGATTCTGATGCCGAAATCTGTCATAAGTCATAAT
Source organism: Notocelia uddmanniana (assembly GCA_905163555.1). NCBI lineage: Eukaryota > Metazoa > Arthropoda > Insecta > Lepidoptera > Tortricidae > Notocelia > Notocelia uddmanniana. The sequence continues at coordinate 10,511,562 of LR991059.1, read as the reverse complement.
CCATTATTGATAATACAGGTTTCCAATGAATAAAAGTCTAACTTGCCTCCATCATAAACCTAATGTCGTGGCCTAATCCGGTGTCTGAGCGAAACTAACATAACCATCAAATAACGTAGAACGACACAAAACGTTACTCACGTAGAAGTGTACCATGTACCGATTCTGACTCTTCAAGGAGGACCAGTGTGTACTAGGTATAGTTCAATTATTTAAGTATGTCAATACCTTTCAGGTAGCAGCCTGGTCGCGGCCAGTTTCCCGCGCCGCCGTGGAACGCGCCGCGCGCGCGCTCGGCGTATCCTCCACCGACGTAGCACTCTTCGCCGCCACAGAAGCCTTGAGGTCCTTCTTCGACCTGTCGCAGAACAGGGCACCCGATACCGTACTGACCACAGCCCGGGCCGCTCCCGAAGATTTCCTCTTCACTTTCGCTGAAGGAGACGGGAAGAAGTATAAGAAGTCGCAAACGGGTGGTGAGTAATGAAGCGCGTTTGTCCCATAGTTTGTCAGTTTAGAGTCCAATTTAAACTTCAGGTCAGGGTAACTATGTCCTTTCAATTAGCTGATTGATGAAATTGGAGGGGTAAGCGAGGCGAAACACATCTCATACTTTGAGCAGCCCAACTAAAAATGACCTCCACTTTATAGAAGACCGCGGCCATAACACCACTGCTCTCTAAAGGTATGTGGTGTTGTGTTCATGGTAGGTCGCCAGAGGCCCAGAGCTCCCGAGCGAGGATGCGCTGTGTTCAGAGTAAGGGACCTGCATTTTGTCTCAATCTATCAACACAAAGAATCCTTCTGGAGTCGAAGGCGTTTATAGAGGTTACGGTGTCTGCTACACCGTCGGGCAAGCCGTGCTTGTTGGCACCGTCGTACGAGTACTATAAAAGAAAAACTCTGAGCCTGAAGTAATTATTCACCATCTCTTCCAGGAATGGTTTGTCTATCCCTACCCGTGGGTGCGACCCCGCGTCGCATAGCTTCAGTCGTGGAACAAGCGTGCCGTCGACAAGGCGCGCTAGCGGGCGCTTGGGCCGCCCAGGCGCGGTACGGAGCGCTCACTCGCGCCGTGCCTTCACCGCTAGCGCGACTAACTCTGAATCTACTCTCGAGGAAATATGCAGTGTCTTATGCTGAAATCAACGCACCTGTCGACGCGCGCCCGAGGACCACGCTGTGGGGACATACAGTTGATGCTGTTGTGTATTGGCGCCCGCCACAAGCTAACATAAGTAAGGAAAAATAATCATACCTATACATACCTAGAGCTTCACATTATATACTCGTACTGGGAACTAAGAACTTCACATGAGATATTTCGTTCGACGACTAAAGCGTACAGTCGCTCGCGGCTTTAACTTAACCTGCAAATAAATAATTAATAAAATTAATGGCGTTATGGACCTCGGAACATTTCTATGATCCAACCACAAGTTAAATTGTGTAGTACCTATCGTCACGTAATTAAATCTGGTGTCCTTGCGGTTGCCCGACTTTACTCATTTAATTCATTTTATTTATTAGGAATTAATTTACAAATTCAACTTACTTTTTTACAGGCATGTCTCTCACCGTGATCCAATATGCAGACACGGTCCGTCTATCCGTTATGGCGGACTCTCGTTTGTCTCCCTCGCACACCATCCCCGCAAGCCGCTGGCCAGCCGTCGTCGAGCATTTAGTCGGAAAAATCGACGCGGAAATCGCACGGATATCCGCGCAGTCGCAGGAAATACCGCACAATTACGCGGAAATCGCACAGACGCAAATACCGCAAATTGTCACGCCTGCCGAGGAAGAAATTGAGTCTTCTAGTGCTGTTCTGGAAGCTTCTTCTAGCACTAGTTCTTTAAGACCGCCTGCTACACAAGTCGCTAGTCCACCGCCAATTCGTAGGCGTACGACACATCATTAGATAGGCTAAAGTATGGAAGGAAATCTTCGATTGGTCTCGAAGGCATTTCTGATTTGAGTTGTATTCGAGATGTAAATGTACTTTATATGTATATTTTCGAATATTTATGCATATGACAAGGGAGTCAATTAAGTGTATTTTAGGAAGTCAAGACAGCAGATATAAAACAAGATTTAGCTTGTAAGTTTTTATGCCAAATAATATTTAAGGAAGAAATATAAATATTAGTGAGATTTACATATATTAAATATTTATCGTCCGGACTTGTTTGTTCAATTAAAAAACGCGTAGAGATGTTTTCTTACAGGACAAAAGTCAATGTGCCTTACATTTTATAATTTAGCCTAATAAAAACAATAAAAGACACGGATATTTTACTACCGTTATCTCCTAAAACCCTACCTTACCCTTAACCTTTTAACCGTAAATAATACGAGAACGCATACAATGCAAATTATGCTTTCACTAACTTGGAGCATTTAGACCGGTGACGCCATAAGCGCATCTATTCGAACAAAATATATTGCCATTTTTTGAGAAGGCGAGTTAACACACATAAAAACTTACAAATCATCTCCCAATACTACGCACTCATAGTAAAATAATCAACGCACGCAGATTCATGACACTAAAGTTGAGAAATAATAGTCTACTCGCATTTACACTAGATCTCACGGTTCGTAAATAAATGCCATACGATTATTACTATTTTTACAGTAGGTTCATTATCGGGTTTCTATCGGATGGCCAAATTGACCGAAGTCGATTCATAGAAATTCTCATAGACAGTAATCCTTATTTCCTGATAGACGGCTCACAGTTAACGTCAAAATGGATTATGAGTATTATGACGCACGAATGTTATTAAATCGACTTTGTCATCTATCCATGTTTGGTTTACTTAGTCATTTATTTTTGTCTAATCCACCAAAAGAAAACAATACTTTTGTTAGGGCTAACCGCAAAAAATAATAACGGCCATATTGCAAAAACTCGTAACGGCCTTGCATGTTGAATAGATCATCTACTTACGCTTGTATTATTTTCTTTAAGTGGATTGGACAAAAATAAAAACGAATAACTATAAATATGAAATGATAACTATTCTATTATTAGTTAGCTCTCGCTATAATCTTTTTGTAATGTTGATAAAGTAAAACGTTTTTAACCCAAAAACAGCATGCATATAAGGGCATTATGAAGTAGCTGTTACATTAACGTGTCAGATTTTTATTCCTACACCTTTGGCAGAAGGTAAAAATTAAATATTAATGACGTCCGTCTCTTATATGTTTGTTATTACGACTAATTACAGCAGATTACAATACTAGTATAGGTTTGATGAAGTAAAACACAAAGTTCGTATGAACGTGATATTTATACAAATAAAATCACTTCTTCTTAGATTTCTTTTTATTCTTAGGTTCTGACGCCTCCTTTCTCTTATCCCCTCTCGCTTCCAAATCTATCGCCTTCTTACTCTTAGACCCAGTAACCTTCTCCCTTACTTCATCTACATCCATAGCGGATTTCTTATCTTTTTCTTCCATGTCTACGTCCGTGCCTGCGGGTTCGTAGCTGAAGCCTGGAATATGTGGATGGACGAGTTGGAATGCAAGTTTGCGGTGCTGTGGGTTGCTGCTGTCGAGGCTCAGTCGGACTGTGAGCTCGTCGAATGTTTTGAGTATCGTACCGCCGCAGATTTGGACATTTTCCTGGAAATGGGGAATATATTTAGTAAATCCTGGAGAGAGCGAAATATATGCAAAACTTACCAAGTACAAAGAGAGGTACACTTTTTCATAAGGAGCAAAAGTGTATACATTTCTTTGCTGTCGATTATATCATCAGTGCATACATAACTTTGATAGAAATAAAAATCGGCCAAGAGCATGCCGGGCCATGCTCAGTGGTAGGGTTCCGAAGTTGCCCAATTATCAAATAATAAAGCAGAAGGGAATACCTTCGCAGCGTTTTATACGTCTTTCACTAAGAAGGGAAGACTTTTACGATTACTCAAAAATAGCTTAACTGATCATGTCCGCTATGAAAGGCCGCTTTACTTTCAAGATTTTTGTCATATTTTATGGACCCATAATTCAAAAGTTATGGGTTTACATTTGTTTTTCTTTTGGAGTGATTATTTCCGAAAATATTCACTTTATCAAAAAATGTTTAGTGAAAAGACCTCTATTCATTTTGAAAGACCTATCCAACAACATTCCAAACCATAGGGTTGAAGGAAAAAAAAAAACATCCCCACTTTACGCGTAGGGGAGGTACCCTTAATGTTTTTCTAATTTTTTTATCACTGTCAGATTAATTGATTTATATATCCATTCCAAAATTGCAGCTTTCTAGTACTAACAATCAAAAAGCAAATCCTCAGACAATCAGACGGACAGACACAGGACATGACGAAACTATAAGGGTTCCTAGTTGACTAAGGAACCCTAAAAACTTAACAACAAAAAGCAGATTGCGATGAATGGACCAATAATATTGAAGAATTCCGTGGATTGCTAAAGAATCCCAAACTTACCTTCGATACCTCGTCATCAGTTTTACTTCAAAATGTGTATATTGATGACTATATTGACTATTATTTACTACGTGAACAGTATTACTACATCATTGAGGAATTCCGTATGTCATCAGTTCCACTTCACCTAATTTAAGGTTTCCGATAGCAAATGCATGGTTCAGTATAGAAAATAGCTTAAATAGCGAAATCGCCATAAGCGCCTATCAAATTTGAAGAGTTTCCTATGTTCCTCCTGGATCCCACGATAAGACCTTAACCAGAATTAACACCGTATCTAGGGCTCACAGAAATGTACGAGCACCATGTACGAATAGGATGTATTGAATTGAGGATTACGTTATTTAACAATTTTACGTTAATATTTACCTCTTCATCATCATTCGCTTGCCCTTTTCTCATTTATTTAGGGTCGGGGCAGCACGTCTTTTTCTTCCATACATCTCTGTCACGCGTCATATCTTCATTCACATCCTGCCTATTTATATCATCTCTCACACAATCCATCCACCTTTTCTTTGGCGTACCTCGTTTCTTGCATCCATCCTTTCATTCATCACATAAAATTTACCTCTTCATTGTACGTAAACTTTTCCTCAGGAAGATAGATGGGCCCCTCCAGCCCATACTTGGGGATGAGTACTTGTATCGCGTTCCTCTTCACTGCCAGCACCACGGCCGACTCCACTTCCACACGATTCTTGAACAGGATCTATGAGAGACAATCAACTTTATTTTAATAGGCGTAATGGTAATTTTAAGATTATTTTATTGAATGATTATAAAATTCTTGTGAATGACGAAACAGTTAGCTAAAAGAAAATTAACTCGTTGATCTCGGCTGCTGGCTATGACAGCAGTCGTTGAGCCAAGATAGAGACCTTCAGGCGGCTTGAGAACGTCTAGCAGTCAAGTTTCTCACTCATTTGACAAGGGGGGTCGAAGTTGCACCACGTCCGTAGAGAGTACCCGCTGTAGCCACGGTTACCCTACACGTGACCCTGGGGTGTTGCTAAAAGTGCAACAAACTGGCAACCGTACTGTATTATCATCTTGGCCGATTGGACTGGAGACAAGAAGAAGAAACTGGCTAGTGAGACCGTCGCTCGTTAGCTCTCAGGTGACTGACGTAGCCTATCTTCGCAGTGAATGTGCGAGAACACTCTCCGCAGGTAGACACCCCTCCGACATAATTGTCGTGAAATCAATCAAGTCGGTATTTGTGATTCTTCTTGGGCGTCTGTAGGCCACGGAATCTGTCCACCAGATCGTATAATTTTTGCCACCGACGTACCGTAAAAAGTACATCCAGGTTGAAAACTTACATGAGTGTTAAGTGCCACAGACGCTCGACCCGCATACTGCGCCTGTCGATGTCTGTAGTTGAGATTGTCGCAAATAGCACCCGCATCTTTAGTGTCCAGCAAAGTCGCGTGAGTGATGTCCGCACCTATACACGCTGCTAGTAGCCGGTGGACTATGACGTCAGCGTATCTGGAATCCATAGTCAAACTTCGATTGAACTGGTCATAAGATTTGATCACAATATTTGTGCATCCCGGAATGCGACATCCGTACACACCGTAGGTAAACCAGAGCGCCTCAAAAATCGTGACCGGGTAGTTCACGTATATCACGTTGCGACTATTTGCAGCATTATATAAGCCTGCTAAGCCCATCGATCAGGGCACTGCAACGGTTGGCTTTTATATGTCAAGGCTATGCGGAGACACATGGTCTTAAATATAATGTAAAAAAAAAGTGAGCTAATGGTTTCTAGGCCCAAATCGAAGACCTACACCAAACTTGCCAGATGTTTCTCTGAATGGATCGCCGCTTTCTAGGGTAACTAAGTTTAAATACTTAGGTCACTGGGTTACTGAAGATCTTAGCGAGAGCTGTGACATTGAGAGGGAGCGTATGTCGCTGGCCGTCCGTTGTAATATGCTGACCCGCAGGTTTGCGCGTTGTACGAATGCAGTAAAGGTCACGCTTTTTAAAGCTTACTGCCAATCCTTCTACACATGCAGCCTGTGGAGTAGCTTTACGCAGCGGACGTACAGCGACCTACGAGTACAATATAATAACGCTTTCAGGATGCTCATGGGGCTGCCTCGTCACTGCAGTGCCTCGGGGATGTTTGCGGAGGCGCAGGTTGATGGTTTTGAGGCTATCATGCGAAAGCGGCGTGCCTCACTATTAAACCGCTGGCGGGGCAGTGCCAACGGCATCCCGATAGCGTTAGCAGATAGATGGGCCTCCCCCCTTATGCAAAGATGGACAAAGCTCCATACCACTGCAAAATAAAAATAAAAATTGAATATTATGTTAAAGACTAACACTAGTATAAGTTTGTAAACTAACACATTATGGACTCTGTCCGAAATAAAAGATTATTATTATTATATACCTACGCCGATGCAGTCGCGCGTCCGTGAAACGTTATGCAGCAAAAAGTCGCCGGGTGTAACCGCTTTGTAAGTTTTACTAGGGAATACAAAGGGTGTCTAATCGCTTTTCTTGCACTATCCTTGACTTTTTGTTACGAAATGTTGCCCCATTGCACTAAAGACAGTGTTACTGGGCGCACTCTAGCTATTTTTAGCAAATACGAGTATAGTATATAAAGTAGTCGAAATTTTGCGTGACGTGCACGTCCGAAGTGATAAAACTCCTCCTGGCTCGTGGCTCCATTAGAGAAGTAGACCGCCTACTGCATACATCTCGTCGCCATGATGCGGAGCAACGTGTTGAAGGAAGACTTAGCCTAGTGATGAAGTTTTTAAGGACTAATAACCTCCGGATGGGTGAAGTGAAGTGCGTATAAATAGGACACGCGAGTCCGTAGTGGTAGAACTCTTCCTGTGCCATAGTTCCACTAGAGAAGTAGACGGCTTGCTGCATACATCTCGTCGCCATGATGCGGAGCAGCGTGTTGAAGAACGGCCGGTCCGGAATGCGCGCGGCGTCCAACGATGCGGAGAACGCCTTGTTCGTGGCCACGTCAATCTCGAAACCCTGGGGAATAAGTTTAGTGGCAGATATTAAGATGAACATCCACTAAATTGCTTAGAGCTTAACTGGAAGAAATCACTTACATGGATAAGTGCATTCCTACCTGTATAGCCTGTTCTTGTCTGTATTGTCTACTTTTGTTATGTGTTCCCCAGCATTTATATGCTATTACATAACAAAGCGCGTACAATTGAACCAACTGAATCATGCCCACTTTGCTGATTAAAACTGTCAATCTTGTAAGGTCTATCGTGTATGATACACTTAGGACGTTTTCAATACTAACAAAATTGCGTCAATACGGGTCAGAGATCTATGCAATTTTGACCTTTGTTATCATTGCAATACAAACACATTTTAGATATAAACCAGTCATTAGTTAGCTCTCGCTATAATCCTAAGTTTTTTTATGACAGAAAAGTATATTAAAATTCAAAAACCTAATGTTCTAAGTGTGTCAGATGTCAAGTTGTCAGTCAATGTGAAAGAATAGAAACTAAAAATTAAATACTTAATTATTTAGTGAAATAGCCCATTTAGCAGAACATAGAGCTCGGATTATAGTGCTCAGTGAGGAAGGCTATGGCATACGAGAATTGAATATATCTCGGAATACAGTGAGAACTTGGATCAGACGGCACGCTGAAGAGAGCATCCTTGAGCAGACGACGATAATAATCATGGCGTTCACCGACTCACGAACCAACAAAGAATGGATATGCAACATCACTACGAGGAACATCCTTTTACTCCCAACCGATATTTTGCGGCACATTAATAATTTCAGCGAGTATGTGGATGTGTGTCGGAGGAGTAGGCGAGCTTGTCCAGATTTCTTATCGGCAAAACGCAATGAACTATGTTGATTTATTAGAAGAATCTGTTACCAACGGTGCGAACAGTTTACCCGCGAGAAGAAGTGCCGGTATTTTTCTACGTTCAAGATAACTGTCGAGTGCATACGGATAATAAAGTTACTTTGATTCCAAGGCCGAGTAGATCCCCAAACCTCAACTCCATAGAAAATTTGTGGGGTTTAATGGTCCAAATGTGGGATAACAGAAACGAAAGAACAAAGGAAGCAATTGAGCAGTATTGTAACAAAATTTGGGATTACATAGAGAAGCCGTCATGTGCAGTCGCCTAATCGAATCAATGTGTGACCGATTATTAGATGTTATAGGAAACGGTGGTGCCCACACTCGGGTTTAGATAATATGTCGTGTATTGTATTACTCATACTCCTATATTATTCGTTTTAGATATCAATTTAAATTTAAGACAAGTTGAAATTAAAATTAAAACTAAATAATAATAATAATAATAATAATAATAACTTTATTGCATTCATGTTTTTGGTATACAGCAGGTCTTAAATAACTGTTAACTTAAGAATACAACATGACACCCTGTAAGGGTATTGCAAAATTAACTTATATCCTAAAAGTACATTAGAAGTTTACATGTATTAAGATATAGTGTGACATATTCAAACTATAAATATTTATGGTATCTATTTACATTAAAGAAATCTTCCAGGGAATAAAAACAGTTTTCTATTAAATATGTTTTTAACTTCTTAACAAAGGTTGTATATCTGACCTCTTTAGCTATTTCTTTAGGTAGGCTATTGTAAATGCGTATGGTTGTCATATGGGGGCTTTTATTACTCATCTGTAAATTACTTGTTGGGAGAGCTATTTTATTTTTATGTCTTAAGTTTAGGGTGCAGGTGTGACGTTCTTTTGCTTTTGTGTATAAATTTTGATGTTTTCTTACAAATTTACAAACTTCCAATATATACAGGGATGGTAATGTTAAAATGTTTAATTGCTTAAAGTGGGGTTTGCAAGTGTTAACGTTTTTAATGTTTGTGAGAATTCGTATGCAACGTTTTTGTAGTATAAATAAATCGGTTATATCAGTAGAGTTGCCCCATAAAACTATCCCATATTGTAACCACGCCTGGGTAAACGCATAATATGCACTTAGTGCAGTTTTCAGGTCTGTAGTTTTTTTAATGTTTCTTAGGGCATAGGCGAAACGAGATAGTTTCATACAAATTTTATCTATATGCGATTACCAGTTTATGTTTTCATCAATGTTTATGCCAAGAAGATTGCAATTACTTACAAATTTCAATTTGTGTCCTGAATATGTGTAGTCAATATCTAGTGGGAGTCTCTGATGCGGTCTGAATTGAATAACGTTGTTTTTTTTAAGGTTTAACTGTAGATTATGATCCTCAAGCCACTTTATAAGGATATCAAGGACAGTGTTCATATGTAAAGTAACATCATTTTTATTCTGACTTGAGAATACTATAGATACGTCATCCGCATATATGAAGCATTTAACATCGGCCGAATTTATTATTTTTGCTATATCATTTATATAAATTAAAAAGAGTATGCAGCCTAGCACACTACCCTGCGGAATCGAAGATGTAATTTGTCTCTTTTGGGAATGAATTTTTGTAACTGTATTGCTTTTTTTATCGTAGTAATCGATTTCTACTAACTGTACCCTGTTTGTCAGATGTGAGTTGAACCAGTCGATGCCAGTGCCGCGTACCCCTACACCATACAGCTTGTTAAGGAGAATGGTGTGGTTGACTCGGTCGTAGGCTTTGCTCATATCGAGCAGTAGTCCGAATGCATAATTTTTACTATCAATTATACTAATCACTTCTTGCATAAATTTGTGAATTGTTAGTATTGTGCCTCTTTGCTTTCTGAAACCAAATTGGCTATCATCGAAAATACCATATTTATCACAAAAGACTGATAAGCGTTTAGCCATAACCGATTCAAAGATTTTTGAGAAAGTGGATAGCATAGCTATGGGACGATATTGGTCGGGATCGCTAACTTTTTTATTTTTCGGGATGGGTTTGATAACTGTAATTTTAAGGGCATCTGGAAAGGTTCCTGTTGAAAATAAACTAATTATTGTTTTATTTATTCACATTACTAACTAGTTTTATTTTATGGCTTTGATAACCAGCTTGAGAATGACGTGGTTGAAACGTGTTGTCAATTACTATAAAGTTTATACTCATAGAATACTTCCTATACCTATATAATATTATACCTACTCAATAAAGGCAGACGCAGGACCGGTCATTGTGGAAGTCTTTGGGGATGCCTATGTCCAGCAGTGAACGTCATTCAGCTGACATGATGATGATGATGAATAAAGACAGAGACAGTAATAGCATTTCTCCTTATTCACAAACCAGTATAGTCGATATTGTCCGATGTTTTTAACAATGCACTCGATAAATGTCAGTGTCTAATAAAATGATAACAAGTTCGTTACCAAGGAAATCTATCTTCAGGCGAATTTCGACCTACTTGCATTTAGTTGGTTCGATAGTACATTATCCTGCAGTCTTTATAGAACTGTTAGGATGCGTCAGATAGTATTGCGGCCCTTGTTTTGGCAGATATTAATGCTCCACCCGAAATGTGCGAGAATGTGTTTCCATATTTTTGACACCTAACAGCCCGAAAACATCTTTGCGCGAATTGCGGCACAGCAAGTGTTTACCTGTTCATTGCACATTCAAAATGCGCATAGTTGGTGTCACACGCAATGTATTAGGAAAACCACTGTCGCTGCCGCCACCGCTCAGTCGTGGCCAGGCCGTAACTGTCAAGCTTGCGATGTCAACTGGAAGTGATAATATGACGGGCGACAGAACGAAAAGACATGCTGCGCCAACCCTAAATAATAGGAGTAAGGGCAAGGAAATGGCTTCTAGTTGTTAATTTTACTCACCTGCTGCCTGGCCGCCTTGAGGAACAGTGTGAAGTTGCCCGGCGGCGGCGCGGGATGCCGCCGCAGCAGTGCGCACTGTGGGAACTCAGCGGCCAACTTCTCTGCCACGCTCACGTTGGCTAGCAACATGAATTCTTCCACCATGGAGTTGGTGTCGACTATCTTCTTCGCTTGAACTTCTATCGGGTCGTGTGTTTCTGAATCCACCTAAAACACAGGTCATTATTTCACAAAACATAATCTATATTGTGTAGTGATGTGACATGTTAGGTCTGAACTGCAATAGAATGATATGCAACCGATGGATTTATGAGAATACAACGTGAGCTACGTTAAATCCGCCTAATAAGGATTCCTTACTTCCGCCAACAAATGCAGCAGACTGGTTTTACAGCCACCGAGACAGATCTTCTCGAATTGTTTGGCAAGGGCGTTGAAAGTGCGTAACGACGTCGCCACGGAGTCGTCTCGGTGTCGTACGTCATTGACTGACCTGGAACCGAATCTCGGGCGAGGCGAGCAGTAGCGCGCCGTTATCTAACCGCTTCTTCTTCAGTTTCTTGGCGAGCGCGTTGAGAGTCCGCAACGATGTCGCCACGGAGTCGTTGCGGTGCGCGTCGTCGATCGTCAGTTGGGCCTCCTCGTATGTCATCGCCGCTGCCGACTGCCAACAAGTATTTATTTCAGATTGTGCCAATGATTTTAGGGTAAGCATTAAAATATATATTAAGATAAAAAATACTTTATTCTGAGAAAAAATATCCGAACAATTTCTAAGCTGTCAGATTAGAATAGCAGTAATAGCACCGAGCATCATTACTACAACATTACTTTTTTGTTTCTTAGTTCATCTTTTGGCTGAGTCGGTAAAATTCATAATTCAATGAGCATTATCTTTTCTATGTATTTAAAGGTATTATCGTCCAGTCCCCGCAAATCAACCCTTATTGACCTTACTATAGGGCTAGTTCGATTTGTCTGAAATTGTTCCCTAATATTATATATATTTATTTGTTTTGGTAAGTCATTGAGCTTGTACTTTAGGTTACAATACATGAACAAAACAATTCAAATGTAAATACATAGACTTTGCTTACTAAGACGATAAACTTAAACTTTGACACTATAACAACGAAGAATTTGAAGTTCAAATATAGTATTTTAGGGAACCTCCATTAATTACGTGAGAATTTTATTGGGGGCAGGTTGAACCAAATCTCACATTATAATCTCTCTCTCCGCGATACTCTTTAGCTTTTTAACAACTAGCGATAAGACCGCCTGTTGTTTACCTCTACCTTAACCATTATGTTCTGTATTGTGTTCTTTCTCGAGGTATGCAATAAAGTGTACTCGTATTGTATTTTGTATTGTAATCATGTGGGGGGCCATCGTCGAAAAATTGACAAAATTTCCTCACGTAAATAATGGACGGCTTACCTTGATGACGCTCTTGTGGAACTTGGTAGAGAGCACGTTGGCGTTCTCGTCGATCTCCCACACGCAGGAGAACGCCAGCCGCTCCTCGCCGCCGCGTAGCGAGCACAGGTTCGAACTGAGAAGGTCTAGGACAGATATCGACATCATCATTATCATGTTGTGACACCAAACCACCTGTTAGTAAAGCGCGTTCCAGACGGATATAATCCAGCGTCCCAACAGAGATGACTTTGGTGAGAACTTCATTTCCATCCGCGGATTGTGTTTCGGCTACACGAATCTCATACACGCGCCAACACACTCAACGCTCGTGTTCGTTAAAATTTGAATCCATGGAAAGTTTTACAGGGTTCTATGGGATTACAGCTGACGGCGCCATATATAACATTGATCGGTCTGTGATCGTCAGTTGGTGAAACCAAAGACCTTAAATCAGGGACTGGTACGGTAATTACGGTAAGCCCTTCGAGGGTTTTTGAACGGGTTTTTCGTAAGGCTTTGCTAGCCAAACCCGTTGCTCCTTCAAACTCTTTCATTTGACTGATATTTCTTAGAGAGTTTTTTGAGATGGGTTTTGCTAGCCAAGGCCGTTGCTTTCTAAAACTTGGTTCGTAAGCCGCTATTTTTTAGGTAACCGACATGACGGGGTTTCCCTTTCAACGCTTAAGCAATTTTTATTCTTTTACTAATGACATAATACACAATATTGCAAACTTAAGTTTGACAACTGGATTTCACCAAACTAGTTGTAGTCGACAGCAAAAGTAAATAATCATTTTAGTACCTTGTCGCTTTCACTACTTTAACGCATCCCAACTGTTGCTGTATTGTTACGTTAGTGCGACAAAGTACTGAAGTGATCATTTGTTGTTGGTCCCGTTTTTGTCAAAACGCAATTCTGATGATGGGATCCATGAGGAATCGAGGGAACTCCTCAAATTTAAAGGCATACATTTTTTTGTGTTTTTATGAACAAATCAAATATTTTCATACAAAAATGTGACATTTGATGAAGTGGAACTGCTGATGATGATCAGAACAGAACTCTTCAACGACGAAAAGTTCACGTTTGGCGATTTGTCCTCCTAGCTGTGTTTGTTAAGCAAGTTCTAGTTTCAAGACAATCATTTGTCAAGCTCGAGTTCTGATGATGGGATCCATGATGAATCGAGGGAACTCCTCAAATTCAAAAGGCATACATATAGTGATTTTAGTATTTTCATAAACAAATCAAGCATTTATATCTAAATAAGTGACATTTAATGAAGTGGAACTGCTGATGATGATCAGAATGAAACTCTTCAACGACGCATAGTTCGTATATATATATATATTAATCGTTTGGCCATTTGTTCTCTTCGTTATGTTTGTCAAGCAACCTAGGTTTTCGAGACAGATTTTAGTCAAGCTTGAGTTCTGATGGAGGATTCCATGAGGAATTGAGAGTAATTAGCTTCTACCATTATAAACATACTTATAGCCATTTTTATTTCATTGTATGGAATCTGAGAGTGCACCGTCTAAGTATAATAATCTTTCACCGTCCTCCCCATTGAAGTCGGTATTTTTTTCTTTAAAATTATCATTGTAATAAGGGTCACGAATGGTCAGTTACCTGTGTTAGCGTTTGTACAACAGATGGGTTTATGCCCGTTAAAGGATTAAAAACTACTTATTATAAAAAAAATTGACGATTGCTTTTAAAAAAAAATTGTACCCCGCTTCTCATACCGATTATTTTATTTACTTAATCGACATGACACTGACTAATCCTGCGACAAAGCCATTACAAAAAAAGTTTTCCGCCGACTAAAAATAGCACACAAAAGTCGACGACGGTTTTTTTTGCAATAAGTTTTATACAAATCAGTGAGTTTCAGTTAAGTGTTCCACACTAACCTGGCACCATGTCGATCCTCTTATCCACCAGATACACCGTAGTGGACCGGAGCGCAGCCTCCTTGTCTAGCGCCGTGTTGGGCCGCACAAAGTGTGTCACGTCAGCAATATGAACACCCACCTATAATATTATTTTTTAGTTTTAGTGTGGCATCTTTTTTACACGTTCGGTGGCAACCAAAATTGCGGCCTGCCTGACGGTAAGCAGACACCCTAGCCTATGAACACTCACGAATCCACAAGAGTCACAAGCACGCCTTTTATTTGGCGATTCCTTATTAACTTAAGGGTTAGTGGTGTTGACAACTAAAGTCATATGGAGGCGTATGATGGTTGCCATTTTATCACTTATCGTCGCGGATAAGATATTCTTCACGTTCTGACAATTATGCGAGTGCGAGAGAGACGCGTATCTTATCCACGACGATAAGTGATAGAACGGCAACCATCAACAACAACAACAACTGGCGACCTTACTTACCAGCACTACCATCAGCAACACAATCCCCAAAAAGCAAGTCTTCTGTAAGGTGGAGGTATTTCCTCAGTAGGGGTGCTCCAAATATGAGATGAGCGAGATGACTTGTCCGTGTGCCCTGCCTCTCTTAGGTACTCGTAAACACAACATGGATAAAACGGCGTGTCCACCGAACAGATGCAGATTCCGCGGAGTTACCAGTACGAGTACACGCTTCTTCGATAGGTACGTGCTTAATGTTTCAAAACTAAATATATTAGGGTTTTAGGTCAAGTAGGGTATCATATTCAAAGGTCAGAAAAACATCCGTCATTTCATGGGAATTGAGTAGGAATGTAACGACGGGCGTTTTTTCCGACCCTTGAATCTCATATAAATGTACTGGAATTGGAGTTCCTAAAACAGTTTCTATTATTTTTAACCCCCGAAGCGTAACGCCAGAGAGGGGGTGTTATAAGTTAAACATGTGTATCTGTGTGTCTGTCTGTGGCATCATAGCTCTTAAACGAGTGAACCGATTTGAATGTGGAAAATGCGGTTATTTTTATTTGAAAGCAGGTCTCCTAGCGATGGTTCTCAGATATGTATTATCAAAAACGGTTCTGCCGTTTTTAAGATATTGAACTTTATTTATTTAATCTACATGTACAAAAGGCGGACTTAATGCCATAAAGCATTCTACACCAGTCAACCTTAAGGCAAAGCAGAAAAATTGTGGGCGGTGCAAGAAATATTGAAATGAAAACGACGGGTGTTTTTCAACGTTTTTCAGTTGTCAGTTAGGCTGGATTGCACCGACTTACGATCACAGACCGATCAACGTTAAATCTGGCGCCGGTAGCTGTCATCCCACAGGAACATGTCAAACTTTCCGTATAATTATATTTTAACAAACACAGCTTACGATTACAGTCGGTTTGGTGCAACCCAGCCTTATTCTTACCTCGTATCGCTTCAGCCCGTTGTCCGTGAGTCCCGGCAGTGGGCGCGCGTGCAACGCATCGTCAATGTCTGTGCAGCCGGGCGGGTCCACCGAGCAGATACAGATGCCGCGGAGATCCACGCGCTTGCGGACCTCCTGCAACACGATACATATGTTTACTTATAGTAGAGGGTAGACGTAGCTCCTGCGCACCATTTGTCCACTAAGATAGTTTTATAATAAATCAGAAAGTGAACGCACGGTCTGATTCGCTTCTAGTTCCGCGGGCTATTATATACACTCTAGGGGTAGGACAGACGAGACACACGTGGAAGTGGAGTGCGCTGTTTCAGATTTCATTAGCTACGTTTTTCGATTTTTTATAGTCAACAGCAAAAGTAGATGATCATATTAGTACCTTCTCACTTTCAAACTGTCACCGGATTGTTACGTTAGTGAGACAAAGTACAAAAATGATTATCTACATTTGCTGATGATTGTATCACTTTTTGACTAAGTGATAGGTTTGGCAAATGACAGGTACTTAATAGAAATAGTAAATAATAATCTACTACGTAATAATTGGACGAATTAAAAAGTTGCCATATGAAAATTGACCAAACTTGGCAAATAACAGGTAATGTAAATAATAAATGTCATAAGAATAATTTGACGAAATAAGAAGTTGCCATATGAAAATTTGGCAAAAGTTACTCGACAACGTAAATTATCTGGGAAAAGTTGGTTTGACAGCTACAAAAAACCGAATCATGCTATCCCGCTCTCTCGCATAGCACATGCGTCAACACCGTCACTTAGTAAAGTGTTTACGGCGGCGTTAGCCACGATCTGGTGAATTAGCACCCCTGGCACGCAGCATGGGTAGCCCCCCCCCCCCCCCCAAGGTGGACTGATGACCTGGTAAAGGTCGCGGGAGTCCGCTGGATACGGGTGGCGCAGGACCGGTCATTGTGGCACTCTTTAGGGGAGGGCTATGTCCAGCAGTCGACGTCTTTCGGCTGATGTGATGGTGATGAGCACCCCTGGGGTTTCTGAGAGTCCATTTATCCGAAGTGGCAACAGGATCAGGTCTACTGCTAGTCAGGGTGTCGTACCTCCTCCGAGATGGTCCAGTCGTGCGAGGGCAGGCAAGCGAGAACCGCCTCGCTGAAACGTGCGTGCGGGACGTCATGTTCCAAAAGCAAAACTTCGTTCTCCGCGTCCTTGTCGCCTACACAAACGAACAGAAAGAACATCTTAAATTTAAAATAATGGGAAAAACTTGAAATATCAATTGTTTGGAGCTGGATTTGCACCTGCGCCCTTCTGGCCTTCGCTCTGTGTTACGGGTTCGATTCACCGAAATTTTCAAGATTTTAGGTTCGACTTGAACCTAACCTGGCTCAGCCCAGCTCGCCACAAAAAAAATTCTTTAATTTATCATTTTGGTAAGCAGTCTTACTTTAGTTACAAACTAGATTACCTACCAACAACTAAGTACAATCTGCTAGTGAGTTCAAGTTCGGGTGAAATCTTTTATTTTGTCATAAAAACGTGTATGGGTGAGAGGCCCCACACCAACCACCCACGGACTGAATCTCAAGGAAGCAACTAAGAGTCGAATAATAGTCGAGAGAGACTAATATCCACAGCGCCTGCAGTAAGTCGCTCTGTTGAAATACTAATGTATACAAAAACGAACCTTACATTCCTTGTAACTAAGTTTAAAGTGACTTGAGATCGACCAGAATGCACTGCGTAGCAAGAATAAACCTTATGATCCTAGTGAAAAGAGCTATTCACTATCCGATAGAGCCAAGTCACAAGTGCCCTCACGAAGTGTCCCAGCTCGTATCAACTGTTGCGCAGCCACGAGTCGAGAGCGCCTAATATCCGCTGCGACTACAACATATGTCGCTTTGTCGTAATACTAATTAATGTATACAAAAACGAACCTTACCTCCCTTGTACGATTACTTTGAGTTTGACACTGACATAATATGGGGGACAATATTGGGAATACATATGCTATTATTCCATTGGATAATCTACTTTAACGCTTATGTAATAAAGTTTCTATTACAAACATACGGTTATATAGACGGTTATTATAGATATGTCAGTGTCATACTTAAAGTAATTTACCTGTAACTAGGCTTAACGTGACTTGAGAGAGACCAGAATACACTGCGTAGCGAGAACAAACCTTAAGGCCCAGTAAACAGAGCTATTCACTCACCGATAAGTCCGAGTGCCCTCACGAAGTATTCTAGCGGGTATCGACTGTCGCGCGGCCACGAGTCGAGAGCTACTAATATTCAGCTGCGACTGCAATATGTCGCTTTGTCACGATACTAATGCATACAAAAACGAACCTTACCTCCCTTATATATGCTTAAAGTGACTTGAGAGCGACCAGAATGCACTGCGTAACGAGATGAAACCTTAAGGCACTAGTAAACAGAGCTAGCTATTCACTCACCGATAGGTCCAAGTGCCCTCACGAAGTGTCCCAGCGGGTATCGACTGTTGCGCGGCCACGAGTCGAGAGCGACTAATATCCGCTGCGACTGCAATATGTCGCTCTGTCGCGTCTCGATACGGACTCGAGGTATGCGACGTTCCGCCGGCGTGAAGAGATGACGCGTCGCGCCTAGGGTCAATACGGTATTTTACAACATCATTTTTTTACATTATCAGTAAACAAATCATACACAAATACTCGGAAAAAACAAACTTTGTTTTCAAACCAAACTTAAAACACAGTGTACAAACCTGGAAATTTACTGGGCAGCAATATCCCACAATACTGCCTCCACTTCCTCCGAATGATTCCCACCACCTTCCCAGTAGGTGTTATTTCATCATCACTCCCTGCTGGCTGAGCGTTCTTTAGAAGGAGGGCCTCTTCTTCTAGCAAGTCCCCAGGGTCATCAGCTTTGTCTTCCAGAACTATGTCACTAGGTTTTCGCCATTCCCCCTTAGGGAACACTTCTATTGCGACTAAGTCACCATCAACAGCCCTGTTGATGCCTATGTGGCCTTGGAGGAGAATCTAGAAAATATTATTATTATCATATTTTATTATATTATAAACTAAATGGTCCAGTGAGGGAAAATCTGAAAAAATATAAAAGATACAGAACTACGGGGGATGATTTAACTAGCTTTTATTTCACTTGCAATATTTGTATGTATAACGTATATTAAAGTTGCATTCAAAGATTACAACGCGAGCGCTCATGATTAAGAACCGCGTACTGGTTACAAACATGTCGAGCGACATTCAACCTTAATCACATGAGTGACCCGTTTTACTATTGTCACACTACTCTGACACCACTCACTCACTATTGTCACTGTGTGTTGTTGTATTGTTGTTGTGTGTATTGTGTTGTTGTGTGTTGTGTTGTGTGTGTTTTGTTGTATGGTGTTGTTGTTGTTGTAATATTTCTATTCCTTACCGGTTTATCGAATCCACTGACTGAAGCAGTGCCTTCCAAGAAGTTATCCCTAGAGGCATGGAAGGTCCCCTGGTACAGTTTACCATGTTTGATGTCAGTGCGGATCTGCCCGAGGGTTAGATGCGCAGGATACAGGGCGTCCTTGGCACAGCTTTCAGGTACCACATTCTTGGACAACTTGTCCACAAGCCCAGGGAAACCATTGACATTTTCTATATAGTCTTTGACTGAAATAAATTGAGAGAAAATAGTACTATTGTAATAATCACACCAAAATTTATAATATACTAAATGACGTGGGAAATGACGAGGACAATTGTTTAACAATGTAAAATGTGGACAATGAGGGATGTGTGATATTTATGTACAGCGTTTTATATACTAAATGTGAAAAAGCTGTGTAATGTGTATCATGGTGTTTTCAGAAATGTTGTAAGAATGCTCACTTTCATGGATTGAAATTAATACAAATGACTTCAATCAAAACTGCTGTTTGTTATTCCATCCCAGTAAGCCAGGAGATGATAGTTGTCATGCCCATGATATTTATTTATTTTATTTATAGCCTTTTACAGAATATAGTTGCATTTTACATATATATAACATTAGTTTTTTTTTATTTATTCTGTGTGCCCTTTGGCAAAGGCCTCCTCCAACACTTTCCAATCTTGTCTTTTCCGTGCGAGTCTAGTCCAAGTTCTGCCAGCTATCTTCACTAAGTCGTCCTCCCATCTCCTAAATGGCTTTCCTTGTTTCCACTTGCCCTCTCTAGGGTACCACAGCGTGACTAATTTATTCCACTTCTCTTCACCTCTGATTACATGGCCTGCCCACTTCCACTTAAGCGCTCTTAATTTTAATACCACATCTTGGGTTTTTGTACCTTTTCTAATTATGTTGTGGTTAATTTTATCTAATTTTCTTTTACCCATCATGCTTCGTTCCATGCTTCGCTGACAGTTACGAAGTTTAGTCTGTTGTGACTTAGTTAGCGCCCACCGCCACGCCCATGATATGCCCACCCATAAAATGGATACAATTGTCACAAAAACATATGTTTGGAGGATTTAAATCCTAAATAATCATTGTTAAAACAATTTCTGCAACACATTTATGCAACCCTGGTACCTGCACACCGTGAGTTGATACTTTGCTATCGTTAACTGCGCCTACGCTGCGATTGGCTTGCTCGCTCCGTGCGTTGATTGGCGCTCAGCGAGCACTTACGTTCGCGTTCCAAAACAAACGCTGGTTACGGCGCGTTCGCATTATCTTTACTTTATTACTCCTGACTACTCATTAATGCCTGGTAACATGGATGTGAATCTCAGCCCCGCTGAGAAATCACTCTCGGAGACGGACTTAAATAATATGGATATGCAGAAGACCCCGGAAAACCGGCTTGCCTTGGAGCGCAATAAAGGCCAAAAACGTCAACGCGAGAGTGAATTTGAGCAGTTTAAGGAGGACATTAAATCTATGCTTGCATCGCAAATGACGGAAATTAGGAAAAACACAGAAATGCTCAATGACATAAAGAAGACGAACCGCAGCATAGAGGACTCCATGTCCTTTCTGGCGGCCCAATATGAGGAATTCAGGGTAAAAATTGCACAACTGGAATCGGAAGCATCGGAGGACAGAAAGTATATAGCTACATTGGAAAATAAAATCTCGGAACTGCTCCGGGACGGGCGAAAGACCAATCTAGAGATTAAAAATGTTCCTCTTCAAAAAAAAGAGACCAAAGATAGTCTAATTAACATGGTCTCTCAACTGGGAACCAACATTTCCTGCCCCATTAGCACGTCGGTAATCAAAGACATATACCGAATAAAAAACATGAAAGAAAATTCCAAAGTATCTACCATTATTTTAGAAACCACATCCACAATTTTAAAGAATGAGGTCCTTAAAAAATGCAAGGATTTTAATATGAAAAGTTCGGATAGTCTCTGTGCGAAACATCTTGGCCTGCTGACCTCTCCTGATACCCCCCATCTACGTCGCCGAGCAGCTGACTCCAAAGGCATCTCGGCTGTTCTTCCTGGCCCGAGAACTAAAAAAAACTAGGATCTTTAAATTTTGCTGGACCAGCTATGGCAATGTATACCTCAGGAAGACTGAAAACTCAGGGATTATATTAGTGACGAGCGAGTCCCAGATTCAACGACTTGGAAATGAGAGCCGCTGCACCCGGGAGGCCCTCTCAAATGTCCCCGGGGTCCCCAGTGGATCCCAGTCAGCGCGCCCGGCTTCTCCGTTTAACAAGTGACTATTCTCGTCTACCAGTTTATGTGTCCCTAGTCTTTATAATAATTGTTTAGAACTCGGGAGGATTGAGCAAAAGGTTAGCATAGACACCTGTTTCAAACAATATATAATTATTACACCCTCAGTGTCATTTTGTCCTAGTACCTCGAGTTGGTACCCAATCTTTCATGGTTTGGAATTCTTTAAAACATTGCTAAGTTTATCATTTAAAATAACACGTAATATAGACAACAAGTATAAGTTAAGATCAACATACTACAAACTATGCTTTCCTAGTAGGCTGGCGAGTATCTCCCTTACATATAACTATTTTTACTGCACGCACACCTTAACTAAACCCACAATTACACATAAAATCATACTTCACACAAACACACAATATTATGGCATATATTTGTCCACGAGCCAAATTGTAATAGTAATCTCTGTTACATATTCTCCTTGTTACCAAAAGATACACTGTTGGATACTTAAAACACCTATACCTTACTGTAATATGACTTCTCACTTCGGTATAACATGCCCTCCTAGTCCAACAACTAAAATACACCTAACTTTAGAGCTCTCCTCATTTTACAACACCGCCTCGCCACACATTCATACCTGGTATTCCCAATCAAATTATGGATAGTCAGCTAAGAACTATAAATGACATTGACTCTACGGAAGTTGTGAGCTCCTTTGAGTGTGACATACAGAATCTCACTAAATATATACCTCTGGCAAAAAATGATTGCACACTACGAATAATATCACAGAATATTCGTAGTATATACAGTAATCTCAGTGACCTTCAAGTAACATTGGCTCAATTAGATTTTAGTATGGATGTGTTGATATTAACAGAATGTAGATTAAACCCTTCTAGACCCATTCCGAACATATCTAACTATTCTTCTTATGCTACCACAAATTATTACAATCAGAACGATGGCGTTGTTAGTTATACGAGCTCTAGATTTAATAGCCGTGTAAATGAAATTAAACTAGACCAAGCCTCATGTCTACAAATAATCTTGCAAAATGTTATTATAATAGGAATTTATCGATCTCCCTCTAATACGAATGCTTCTAGCTTCATAGACTCGCTCTGCGAACACTTAGAAACTATTAAATCATTTCGTAACATCATAATTACAGGTGACATAAATATTAACCTCATTCCACGCTCCGAGGAACCGTCTTATGAGAGAATAAATAGAAACAATTACCTGAATATGCTCTCTACTTTCGGGTTTTTGCCAGGACATACACTTGCGACTAGAGGCCGTAGCTGTTTAGATCACTTTATACTAAAGACTGATACTAATAAAATCACAGCATGTACAGCAGTTATCAACACTTCCATAACTGATCATCTTACCATATTTTTAGCCCTATATAAGATTGTGAACGAAAGAGATCCTATTATAACTAAACGATTTGACTATTCTAAAGCTATTGCAAAACTACATGAAATGGATCTCAATTCACTGCTATACAGTAATGACTCCCAGTTTATCATATCAAAATTGATAGAATATTTGAGAAAATCCTTGGAAGAAAGCAGTTCGATTAAGAAAGTGCCAAATAATCAACGAACCATAAAGCCGTGGATTACCCCCGGTATTCTTAAATGTATAAGAAATAGAAATAAAATGCAACTCAAAGTTCGTTTAAACCCTGAAAATGAGATTCTGAAGGTCACATTCAGAAGATACCGTAATTTTTGTATTAATCTTCTTAGAAAGCTAAAAAGGAAATATGAGAGAGATCTACTAGAAAAATCGACTAAAAACCCTAAAGCTATGTGGAACACAATAAAAAAGATCACAAACTACAAGCCAAAGGACAATCATGGAACCGAATTACTTTACACTAAACCTGATCCCATCATTGCCGCAAACAATGTAAATGAATTTTTTGCAACTGTGGGTAAAAAATTAGCTGATTTTATTTCACCAGCTGCCACTCTTGAGCAAATCCCTATTGACTCCTTGCCTTGTAACATCTCATCTTTTGTGCTCCTTGAAACGGACCCTAAGGAAGTTGACAGTATCCTATCAGGCCTCAAAAATGATAGTGCACCCGGTTGGGACAATATTCCTACTGGATTTTTGAAAATTGCCAGGTCTATTGTTGTTCCAATCATAAGCCGATTGGCCAACTTATGTTTCACCGAGGGAGTTTTTCCTACATTGCTTAAGCAAGCTATTGTTACGCCAGTGTACAAGGGTGGCGAGAGAGAGGATGTCAACAACTATCGACCAATATCACTATTACCTGCAATATCTAAAATAATAGAAAAATTGATTAACCATCGACTATTGAACTTTTTCAATAAATATAACATCCTTTCGGCGTCACAATATGGTTTCAGGCGGGGTAGATCCACGGAGGATGCAGTACTTGCTCTTACCACAGAAATAACAAAGCAAGTTGACAGAGGAAGCAAGTGCATGGCAATCTTCTTGGACTTACGTAAGGCCTTTGACACCGTCTCTCTCCCCATTCTTGTACAAAAGCTCGAACGCTTGGGAATCAGGGGAAAGCCACTCGACCTTCTTAGTAACTACCTACATGGACGTACACAAAAAGTTAAAATTGCCAGTATTGTAAGCCATGAGCAGCGCATTGAATTCGGTGTACCGCAGGGAAGTGTCTTGGGTCCCACTCTATTCTTGGCCTACATAAATGACTTGACAAATCTTTCTATACACGGAGGTTGTGTGTTTTCATACGCTGATGACACAGTAGTTGTATTCAATGACACGACTTGGGATGCAGTTTACGCTAAAGCAGAGAAAGGACTAAAATTGATTTCCAATTGGCTAAAGCGTAACTTGTTAACATTAAACGCGTGTAAGACTAACTACATGTGCTTCTCAAAGTATGAAAACGCACAGCCTTCTAAGAACCTTAAACTACAAATTCATGACTGTAACCAGGTCGACATTGGAACGTGTAATTGTGTAGTCATTGGAAAAGTGTCCTCGTCTAAGTACCTTGGAATGGTTTTAGACCAGAGGCTTTCTTGGTATAATCATATTGAGCACCTAAACGGGCGTATCAGGAAGCTGATCTGGATCTTTAAAGTCCTTAAACAAGTTGCATCCGATCAGCTACTGAAGAAACTTTATCTCGCCTTAGCTCAATCTATTATGACCTATTGTGTACCAATCTGGGGAGGCGCCAACAAGACCAAGTTTATGGAGGTTGAGAGAGCACAGAGATGTCTACTTAAGGTAATATTCTCGAAACCTTTCAGGTATCCAACCACGGAACTCTATAGAGATTGTGACCTGTTAACTATACGTAAATTATATATTGTTAACGCTACTTTAAAATTACACAAATCCCTGGCATATCACCCACTAACCCAAACCCGTAGAAGAAAAGATAAGGTTGTTCCCATTCCTTCTTTTAAGTCTAAATTCGCTAGCAAACAATTTGGTACTCTGTCAGCATACTTATATAATCGCATCAACAAACAAATTAGTATATATCCTCTTCAACATCACCACTGTAAAAAAGTTTTAATGGCTTGGATAAAAAACTTGAACTACGAAGAAACAGAGACTATCTTGTCTTGCATAACTTAATTAGTAACACTTACCTGTTTCAGAACCAACACACACACACACACACGCACACACACACACACACACACACACACACACGCGCGCACACACACACACACACACACACACACACACACACACACACACACACACACACACACTTTTTAGTATTAGCTATTCTGATGATTTATTTTAATATCTGTTTTCAAAATTATGTCAGTAACAAAAATGTCTTCTTGTATGTTTATTATGGTTTACTACCACTTCTTGTATTGGAAGAGCGGTGTCTCCTGACACAAGCATAATTGTAATGCTTAATAGGAGGCTCCACCCTTGCCTATTGTAAAAATATGTCAATGACCTAAATAAACTATTTTCATTTTCAAAATAAACTATTTTCATTTTCAAAAACTGTCAACGGGAGACATGCCAACAAGCCAACCAAAAATAGTTGAATGGTCCATTTACCATGGTCCATTTATTTATCATTTATCTTCATGGTCATTTATCTATGCAAACCCACAAACATGGACAAGGCCAATAAAACCTATTTAATATCCATGAATTAATTTTTGTTTGAGCATACATGTACCATCGCCTACATAGATTTGTATTATTTGTCCAAAATTATTCAATGCCATAATAGTAAAAAACAACAATAACTACTTTTTATAGTGTATTAAAAAAACCGGCCAAGTGCGAGTCGGACTCGCGCACGAAGGGTTCCGTACCAGAAAAAATACTGATTTTAAATTCAAATTCAAAATATTCTTTATTCAAATAGGCCTAGCAACAAGCACTTTCGAATCGTCAGTTATAACATGTATTAACATATATATTAATTAATTATTTAGAGCAATTTATTGATGCTATTATTATTCTTTACAATAAATATTGTATTGTTGTAGACATGTCAAAATAATAAATAATTATGTAGTAAAATTCACAATAGGATCGTCAAAACATAAATAATATTAATAAAAATAAAAAATAAATAAAATAATGTATAAAAAATAGAAATCTAGACAGTTTCTAAAATAAAATCAATATGTCAAAAGAAAATATTAATATCTAATGCCATAATGATTAATTCATTAATATTTCAGTCACAATTAATTAATCCCACGGTATTTTATCATTCATGTAGTCGTGTGTGTTATAATATGCTTTAGAAATAAGTTTACGCTTTACATAATTTTTGAATTTATTTATAGATAATCCAGTTAGGTTTCTTGGAAGCTTATTATAAAACTTCACACCATTACCCATGAATGATTTTCTAATTTTTTGGAGGCGAGTGCTGGGCACCGCGAGCTTGTGTTTATTTCGAGTATTAATATTATGTATGTCACAGTTCTTCCTGTGTCTCTTTCAATGTTTTTATGTACATACACAATATTATCATAGATGTATTGACAATGCAATGTCATTACATTAATGTTCGTGAACTTATCTCTAAGTGAGTCTCTATGGTTCATTTTATATATTGCTCGAATAGCCCTCTTCTGCAGAACAAAAATGGTATTAATCTCTGAAGCACTGTCCCATAGTAAAATACCATACGACATAATACTGTGGAAGTAACTAAAATATACTAATCGAGCTGTCTTCACGTCTGTCAGTTGGCGGATCTTGCTCACTGCAAAAGCTGCAGAACTCAGTCTATTCGAGAGATTAGCAATATGGGGACCCCATTGGAGTTTGGAATCTAATGTTAAACCAAGAAAAACTGTACTAACTGTATTTATTATATTAACTATTTATTTTTAAAGCCTTAATAATTTGTAATTATTTCTAGCGTCTACGTGTACTCATTATTAATATCGAGCAAAAAACGGTAAAACAACATCTGTGAAAATTTTAACCTCCTTGCTATTACGGTTCATGAGATACAGCAAAAAACGCCAACAACTACTCTGTTGTATAGGAGCCCCCCTTAATTATTATTAATATTTTGATTTTAGTATTTTTTGTTGTAGCCACAATAAAAATACATAATCTGTGCAAATTTCAACTATTACGGTTCTTGAGATCTAGCTCGGCGAGTGGTAGCCATGAAAAAGGGCTAAAATATCACGTTTTTTGTATGGGAGCCTCCCTTAATTATTATTATTATTTTGGTTTTAGTATTTGTTGTTATAGCGGCAACAGAAATACACAATCTGTGAAAATTTCAACTGTCTAGCTATTATATTACGGTTCTTGAAATACAGCCTGGTGACAGACGGACGGACGGACGGACAGCGAAGTCTTAGTAATAGGGTCCGGTTTTTACCCTTTGGGTACGGAACCCTAAAAAGGCTCATTAGAAAAAAACTTTTTATTCTTAACCGACTACGAAGGACTACGAACGAAGGAGGTTCTCAGTTCGTCTGCATGTTTGTTTACCTTTTTTTAAGTACCTAGTTGGTTACTAAGTTCTGTTACTCGGTTTGCAAACTCTTTTCTTGCGTTAAAACAAATGCTACCGAAAAAATAAAAAATGACATATAATGGCTATAAAATTATAACTGACAACCCAGTTATAATTTTATAGCACACACAACACTTATCTCGTCATATTTATAATGGATTGGGGTCTAAAAGAAAATCGTGTCGCTGTAATTGCGTTGCACAAATGCGGGCATCCGCCAAACGTGATTTTGAAGTTGCTTCAAAATCTGAAATCTACAAACAATTCGTTTATCGTACCATTAATAGGTACAATAGTACCCTGAGCTTTGATGACCGCAAGAGGTCTGGAAGACCACGCACCGTTCGGACCCCAGCTCTAATAAAGGCAGTGAAGGCGAGAATCGCAAGAAACCCCGTTCGGAAGCAAAAGTTGTTGGCAATTCAGATGTCTGTGAAGAGAAGCTCCCTTAAAAAAGTTATCAATCAAGACCTTAGACTACACGCTTATCGTAGACGGAAAGGTCATTTGCTTAATGGACGATTGAAGACTATGAAGCTGAATAGAAGTCGCGTGCTACTGAAGCGGTACGCACAAAATGGCCACCGAAATATATTATTTACAGACGAAAACATTTTTACCATTGAAGAATGTTGTAACCGCCAAAATGACAGAGTGTATGCAAAAAACAGTCAAGAAGCGAGTGTAGCTGTTCCGAGAGTGCAACGAGGCCATCATCCCTCTTATGTCATGATTTGGTTAGGTGTGTCATACTCAGAGTTAACACAGGTCCATTTCTGTGAAAAAGGTGTCAAAACTGGGGCTAAAGTTTACCAGGAAACCGTTCTGGAACCAATAGTGAAGCCTTTAAGCCACTCTCTATTTCAAAACCAGCCCTGGGTCTTTCAACAAGACTCAGCCCCTGCACATAAGGCAAAAACAACTCAAGCCTGGTTTCGAAGCAACAAAATTGACTTCATTGCCCACGATGACTGGCCCTCCTCCAGCCCGGACCTCAACCCCCTGGATTATGCTATATGGCAGGTTATTGAGGGGAAAGCCTGTGCTAAACCCCACACAAATCTTGACTCCCTCAAGCAGGCCATAGTCAAGACAGTGACGGAATTAGATATGACAACCGTGCGTGCCGCTATTGATGACTGGCCTCGTCGTCTGAAGGCCTGTGTTCAGGCCCAAGGAGGCCATTTTGAATGAAATTGACAAATGTAAATCCTGATTGTGTGTACTTCATTTTAATATATAATTTATTTAACTTTCGTTAGTATATTTTATGTAGATAAGGATTATTACAGTAACAGAACTTAGTAACCAACTAGGTATGTATGTTCCCCGATAACTCTTGACCACATAGGCCGATTTTGATAATTATTTTTTTGTTTTAAAGCAGGAACCCCCTAGTTGGTCCCATATAAATTTGGCGAAGGTCTGACGATGGGATCTAGGAGGAATCGAGGGAACTCCTCAAATTTGATAGGCACGTATATGCCGAATTCGGTATTTTCCGTAGGTAGCCAAACATTGGCTCACGGAAACCACAAATTGTGGCATAGCAAAGTACAAAATTGGAATCAGTTTTTTTTTTGGTTTAAATTATTATGATATTACGGAATTATGTGACATTTAATATTACTTATATCAAATTAATTATAACTTGTAATTCTTATTATTATTAATCACTTTATTTGTTAACTTAAGTTAGATTTTTTACAAAACATTTATAAAAGTATAATATAAAAATATAAATATAAAAGCATTGTAAAAAAACCTAACCTAGAGTGCCGCCGGTTTTGTAAAATTTAAAATTTACATAACAGTGGACATTATTGTGAATGTGATGTGTAATTTGTGCATTATAAATAAATGAATATACAATTTTTCACATTATTGCATTGTATTAAGGTTCAATAGTGTTATAAATCACTAAATTGTATTTACCAGAGCAGCACATGATCCCCTCCTCCTGTGCCAGCTTCCTGTTGCTCTCATCATCAGTCAGGAGGACAACCTGCGGGAATGAGCCTGCGGTGTTGTTGGTGGACAGGTGAAAGGAATACCAAGCCACGGCTTTGCGAATAGCTCTGTCATTCCTATCATTTTGCTTCTCCCCTGGATTTCTTTCTATGTATGTATCTCTGAAATAGAGTCAGGGTAATTCATATTAAAAAAAAAATATTTGACTCATTATTAAAAAAAAACAATTATTTCATAATCTTAAGGCGGAACGTCACGGATTCCTGCCGAAGTTCTGGTAATAGATGGCGGCACTGAGACCATTTGGTGGTTTTTCATAATTTTCCGCAAAACCACTATATTACACTTGATGATTTTCAAACTGCGGAAGAAGCCAAAAATCCTACGTATGAATCGCAATCTATCTGCACTAAACAGTGTTTATTTTAAACGTGTATTGTGAACGAATGCAAAATATTGCAATTTCTTGCATTCACGCACACATGCGTACCTTATGTCAGTGGGAAAGTCACTTACTGTCAAACATTATACAAAGTTGAAAATAGAGGGCGCAATAATAAAACAAGGAAGTAGCTTCTAGTGCAAAACAAGAGAACTACGACATATGTAAAAAAGGCCGGAATAAATAGAACGATGTTTTCGAACTTGTGAGATGACACACGGTGGTCTTGTGGAACTCTCTTTTACTTTTATCTCAGTGTAACGCTAGAGTCATACTCGCGTTCGATCCTTGGGAACCATCATCTTTTTGTGTTTTTATTTTTCTTCGAAGTGCTTTTATTATTTTTGTGATAGGTGTATTTAATGCTATAGTTAATTTATTTCACGTAAACAATATCAATTACGTTTAGAAACCTTAATTTTATAAAATATGAAATGATAGTACAAAATAGAAACTATAAAAACTAAGCCCCGCGTCATCGTAACAAAGACATTGGCAACATTATTTATTTATTTATTTTATTTGGAGATCCAACAGCTGTGATATTACAAATAAAATAGAAAGCCAGTTATAGGAACTTACAGGAAGTATTACCTCGCTATTCTTACATGGTTATGCTTTAAAGATTTCGATTTTTTATATTATTTTGAGACAGTGATGTAAATTAGGCAAATTTGTAACAAAAATTGAATCTAATTTATCGCTATGAGTTTTTTTTATTTTTATCCATTCAACTCCTTGTATAGTACAATCGAGTAAGATACTAAACATATGTTTATGATCTTTAAAAATCCTCTACATGCTCTACTACTGAAATATAGACAAGTACTCGTATATCTGTATGGATACGAGTAAGTGTACGAAGTATGGCGTTTTGAGTCATACAATTAATAAATAGTGTACAAACATTTTATCCAATTTCAGCAGACAAATCAAAGCAAAGAAATAAATATCCGTACAAAGCCACTACATGGACATGCGTGTATTGTAAGGTAAAATATACTATTGGTTCACAAAATGTTTTGTATTCGCCTGTGAACTCAACCCTGAAACTATTTGATCCCAACATTCTTAACAATAATAGCTAGAAACGTAAAATATAACATCAGTTCGCTTGTAGCGATTGTGGTAAGCATTGTGAATAGCAATCTTGTTCGTTGTTTTTAATTTACTAGTGGCCAGTCTTAAAAATTGATATGAAACTTCTTCAAAATGCCTGACCTAGAAAGAGATAAATAGATCAGTTGACAGAATGGGACTCTTCTCGAGAAGCGTCAACTTTTAAAATTCGAAGTCCAATAATGGGTTGAGACGGGGTTGCATATTAGACCATCCAAAATTATTGAATGAATTCGTGCGTCGCTGCCAGCTTGCACTAGGTACATATGACGAGACGTTGCCATGTTGGTTCTGCATGTATAATATGTACTTATAGATATACCGACGTCTATTATAATACCCATAGCACAAGTTTTACTTACTTATTTTGGGACTAGGTCGATTTCTGTGCCGAGTGAAGAGTGTCGTTAAATATTTATTGAAATATTACCAAAATGCATGCTTAATGATGATGAAGATGACACTGAATGAAATATTTAGAAAATACCTGCTACATATTTTTAGGGTTCCGTAGTCAACTATAGGAACCCTTATAGTTTCGCCATGTCTGTCTGTATATCTGTTTGTCCGTCTGTCTGTCCGAGGCTTTGCTCTGTGATAGTTAGTGCTAGAAAGCAATTTGGTATGGATATTTAAATTCATAAAACTGACAACGTCGTATCGTCGTACCTCCCCTATTTGAGTGGTGATGAATTTTTTTTTGCTTCTACCCTATGGTGTGGGTTGTTGTTGGATAGGTCTTTCACAATTAATAAGGTCTTCATTTTTTTTGATAAAGTGAATGTTTTTGGAAATAATCAGTCCAAAAGAAAAAAAATGTCCCCCCCTCTAACTTTTGAACTGTCGTGAAAGTAAAGCTTATTAAAGACTTTCAACGAAAACTATACGGGACATTTGAGTTATTGTAAAAAATCGTCTCTAATTCTTAGTAAAAGACGTATGAAACGCTGCGAATTTTTTTTTTTGCCGTTTTTATAGATAATGGTATGGAAACCTTCGTGAACGACTCGAATTGGCCAGTTTTTGTGATACACTTAGCCATTAGGTATAGGTAGTATTTTTAGGTTGTGTTTTTATTTGTAATGTTTTATTAGTATTATAATTTCGTATCTTTATAAATATTTAATTATGTTTGTTGTATTTATCAAATCAATAATATATTTAAAAAACATCTGATACATGAATATAATACATAATAAATACATTTAAATATCCAAGGCTCAGGAAAACATATTGATTATATCGTTTTCATCACCCAAATAAATGCCCTGAACGGGATTCGAACCCGTCACCACCGGCTTCGTAGGCAGGATTCTACCAACTAGGCCAAAATGGTCGCCAAGTATTCGATTGACATGATGAGAGCTGTTACATATCAAAAATAAAAAATATGGGGGAACAATCTTACAAAAATCGACCTAGTCCTAAACTAAACAAAGTTTTTATGTACTATGGGTACTAAACGACGAAATAGGTACGACATACTTAATTAGATAAATACTTACGTATAGCAAACATCCAAGACTCAGGAACAATATTCTTGATAAATGCACAAATAATGCCTTGACAGGGATTCGAACCCGGGAGTTCCGGGACCTCCGGCTTCGTAGGCAGGGTCTCTACCAACAAAGCCAAGGTGCTCGTGAATCAACGAACGCCGTGGCCTACGGTCGTTTTTAATTTCTATGCGGGCAGTTACTTGGCTGAGTGAGCAAAGGGTGGAGATGACAAAGTTTTGAATTATATTGGTAGCGTATGAAGTCATGAAAAAAATGCATGTTCCCGACCTTGAGCCGTGTGTGCGTTTGCCACCATCTTCATTTGAAGGGCCCATTTTTTTTTAGGGTTCCGTAGCCAAATGGCAAAAAACGGAACCCTTATGGATTCGTCATGTCTGTCTGTCTATCCGTCCGTATGTAGCCGAATTACGTGAAGACTATGAGCACTACAATTATGAAATTTGGTAGAAAGGTGTATGCTATGAACCGCTATAGAAATGAGATGTGAAATTATGAATAAAATATTATACTGGGGGTGCCCCACAGTATAATATTTTTTCAAAATTTCCCCATACATAAATAAAAAAGGATTTATTGCCACATCAAGTACATTCATGTACAGGGGCGGTCAATTTTTTTTTAAATGCACATAGTCGTGTGGGGTATCTATGGATAGGCCTTCAAAAATGACATAGATCAGTCGTTGGCGAGATATTAGCTGTCAAAGTGGTAAAAAGTGTGGTCCCCCCTTTAATATCCACCAAGAGAGGATTAACGGTTTTTGAGTTATTGCTGAAAAACTGTCTTTCCCAAACAAAAGGGCCGCAGTGCCGTAAGTTTCCTATGAAGATACGACCTTTTTTGATTAAATGTATTGTATAGTGGTTTTAAATGTAGATTAGGATGTGTTGGTACAGAACCCTTCGTGCGGGAGTCAGACTCGCACTTGGCCGGTTTTTTAAATAGCTGATTCACGTTTAATTCCATCTCAAAAGTGTCTATGGCATGTTAAAAGCAAATAAAATTCGTACTAAAGTTTTTCGCGCCAATAATTCCCCCTTTGAATTAAAAAGCATAAAATTGATGCGATAGTATTATAAGGTTGTTCTAAAACAAGTACTTGCACATGTTGAAAGAAGTCCTATGACAGACTGGTGAGGAATGAACTTTGGTCGGTTCGGTACTGTCCGGGTATAGAGTGAGCGACCATCTCGTTCAAGCTCTGAAATCTCTCTACGAGGATTCCACTGCTTGCGTCAAGAGTAAACGAGTCCTACACTGAATGGTTTAGCATCGAAAAGGGTGTTAGACCGGGATGTGTAGAATCACCGTGGCTGTTTAATTTTATATTTATTTTCTGGACAGTTGTTTGCAAGATTTGAAAGACGATGAATGTGGGTTGGAAGTGAATGGGTTGCTTATCAAATGTCTACTCTACGCCGATGACCAGGTTTTATTAGCGTCGTCGGCTGAGAAGCCACAGAAGATGGCAACTAGCATGCACGGATTGTTTGCGAGAAAAGGAATGAAAATGAATGTAAGCAAGACGAAAGTGATGGTATTTGAAAGAGATGAGTGTATTACAGTTTGTGAAATTGCGGTAGATGGAGAAAGGTTGGAGCAACTGGATGAGTTTGTGTACTTGGGGATTTTGTTCAGGAGAGACGGTAAACATGAGAAAGATATTGAAAGGAGAGTGATAGCTGGGAATCGAGTGAATGGGGTATTTCACGCCTTTAGGAGCAGCCAGAAAGTGTCAGAAAAGGCGCGGCTGGCTGTGCATTGAAGTGTTGGTGCCAACACTAATGTATGGTAGCGAAGCACCAACAATGAGGGCAAAAGAAAATGAAATAAAAGCTTTTTATGTTTCTCACAAAAAAAAAATATGAAAAAAATCTACTAGAATGACCAGAGACACGAATGCAAAAATAGGAGAGCCAAAAGGTTATGAAAATATTTTCCTGTGAAATTATATGGATATGACAAAAGAAATAAAATATTTATCAATTTCTGTAGGTATGTACCACAAATTAAAAATCACAAACACAATGTACAAAAAACCGCACAAGCTGAGATGGAATTGGAAAACACCAGATAGTGGAACTAAAAATGAAATTGATTTCTAGTAACTAACTATCCTGAGACGGTTGAAAATGTACATGTGGAAGGTTTTTGTTTGAGGTTAGTGTTTGAGGCAGTTTTTTACTCAGTGATTACCGGCTAGTACGAGCTACATTCAACTTGAAATTTGCCAAATAAATCAAGAACCACCCGGTTTGGGACGCGACGACGGCAAGAGGCCCGATGGAATGACCCTCATCTCATGGCAAAGGGGACGACCGCTTATTTGGGATGCCACTTGTGTGGACACCCTAGCGCCGTCTCATTTAGCCTCCACATCTTTGAGGGCTGGGGCGGGGCGGCGGCAGCGGCTCAGGCCCTTAAACGCCGCAAATATGCCGATCTAATGCACAATCATATATTTGCGGCTTTTGCAGTGGAGACATTAGGGCCGTGGAGTCAGGATGCCCATATACTGTTTAAAAGTTTGAAAAAAAGACTAATCGAAACCACACATGACCCTAAGGCTGGCTCATTCCTCGGACAAACAATAGGCATCGCCATTCAACGGGGGAATGCAGCCAGCCTTATGGGCACAGTTCCACGGGGAACAGACTTGGGGGACATGTTTTAGAGTGTAATTTAGTTAATTTTATTTATTTATATTTAGTTCTAAGTTTCTTACATTATTATTAATGATATATGTTAGAACAAAATACAAAAAAACCAAACTTAAAATAAATTCATAGACTATGGAAAGTATAAACCCAACTTACGAAATATGAACATAACAGCAACCAGTCAGTTCAAGCCCAGTATAATGAAATAGAAAAAAGCATAACTATAAGCTCTAAGGTATCCCTATCCACAAAAAAAAGGAAAGAACCAACACATTATTACACATATTACAAAACTTTACATCAGCTTTATCGACTACAAAGCATTCGACACTATATTTCATGAATCAATATGGGAAGCACCATCAGCACAAGGATTAAACAAGCATTATTTAG
Organism: Notocelia uddmanniana; assembly: GCA_905163555.1. NCBI lineage: Eukaryota > Metazoa > Arthropoda > Insecta > Lepidoptera > Tortricidae > Notocelia > Notocelia uddmanniana. The sequence goes on along the minus strand of LR991059.1, from coordinate 10,475,746 downwards.
ACATACTCGTAATAAAAGAAATATACAGAAAAAGCACAGCCAGTATAAAAATGGAAGATGTTGGACCAGCATTCAATATTGAAAAAGGGGTAAGAGAAGGGGACCCACTGTCCTAAAAAATTGTTTATAGCTGTCTTAGAATTTGTTTTTCGAACCTTGTACTGGGATCTTGTGCTGCTGCCTGAAGACCCCAAAGAATTAGAAAAGATGCTACATTCACAAGCAAAAAAGTAGGACTACGTGTAAATGAAGACAAAACCAAAGTAACGACGAACAGACAGCCTACACATATCTTGTTGTGAGAGATTATTATACTTATATGGTGCACTCTTAGATTCCATACAATAAAATAAAAAAATGGCTATAAGTATGTTTATAACGGTAGAAGACTAAGTACCCTCAATTCCTCATAGAATCCTCCATCAGAACTCAAGCCTGACAAAAATGTGTCTTGAAAAACTAGCTTGCTTGACAAACAAAACGAAGAGAACAAATCGCCAAACGTGAACTACGTGTCGTTGAAGAGTTCCGTTCTGATCATCATCAGCAGTTCCACTTCATCAAATGTAACTTTTTTGAATGAAAATGCTTGATTAGTTCATGAAAATTCTAAAATCACTATTTGTCTGCCTTTCACATTTGAGGAGTTCCCTCGATTCCTAATGGATCCCATCATCAGAACTCGAACATGACAAAAAATAATCGTGAAAATAGAACTTGCTTAACAAACACAGCTAGAAGGACAAATCGCCAAACGTGAACTTTTCGTCGTTGAAGAGTTCTGTTCTGATCATCATTAGCAGTTCCACTTCATCAAATGTCAGACTTTTGTATGAAAATGCTCGATTTGTTGATAAAAACACAAAAATCACTATATGTTTGCCTTTAAGATCTGAGGAGTTCCCTCAGTTCCTCATGGATCCCATCATCAGAACTGCGTTTTGACAAAAACGGGACCAACTTGGATATATATACTTACAATCAAAAAAAGAATTTTCAAAATCGGTTAAGATATGACGGAGTTACGGAGTAACTTGAAGTCGGTAAAAAAAAAACCAGAAAAATAACCAGAACCACAAATGTGGCCAGGCAGGCACACCGACTCAAATGCAGATGGGCGGGGCACACGCAAAGAGTGACAGATGAAAGGTAGATAAAAATCGTAACAAACTGGTAACCCATGGAGCACACTCGAAGAAAGGGAAGACCACACTCACGATGGAGTGATGACATTAAGAAGGTAGCTGGATGTTGCTGGACTAGACCAGCAAAAAACAGAGAAATCTGAAAAGTTTTGGAGGAGGCTTACACCGCTCTAGGCGGTCCTTATACAGAAGAAGAAGAATAGTGTAAAACAGTGGTGAATTTATAAAAAATATACAGTCACTTCATTAATTTATTCAGATTTGTAGTGAGAGCTGTTTATACGGAAATATAAGCTTAGGTATCTTCTACTCATTAGACACTCGCCATCCAAAAACTTCGGAAAATATGTTCGCATCAAAGTAAAGCATTGACAAACATTCGTTCAGAAAAAGCGAGTATTTGATACGTGTTACAATGTATAATATGGTGCCATTCTATGGATAATAAACCATCAAAATATCACAACAAATAGTAAATTACAATATAAAAGATGTTTAAACTTAAAAATTCGGAAGATTATGTTTTTTCTTAATCGTCCAAAAGGCAAATAAAAGGTAACAACATAATACTAATAAACTGTATGACAACTATAACGCTGCTTTACTTTGATGCGAACATTAATTATTTTCGTCGAAGTTTTTGTATCGCGAGTGCCTGATAGGTATACATTTTTTTTTTATATTTCACTATTAAAACAATAATTATCCACATACTCCAATCATGGGCGATGGGCTAGCCACCTGTCACTGAAATATCACATTTTCTTCGTCCAATAAATCTGTAATAGCCAAAAGTGGCACTGAAAAATATTATTTCATGGGCTCTACCTACCCCTTTTGGGCATATAGGCGTGAGTTTACGTATGTAAGTAGTACAGGTGGTCTCATTAAGCAGTTGGACAATTCGGGACTTTGTCGCTTTCAGCCGTTAGACATTTAGTATGACAATTTAAACATGACGTTAAAGTGACAAGGTATAAAGGTGTTCAGCCCCTTATGAGGCCGACCGTTCCTTCCTACGCCTAAGAATGCAATCTCAATGAAGTATCCAACTTCGTTTCACATTTATTTGCAGTTTGAAATTCGTTCTATCAAAAAACAAATGACATGGCTGTTACGTCACTACAAAAATGAACAGCGTAGCACGATAAAAAATACTGCCGTCTCTTTCTTCAGAAAATAAGTGTTTCGAACAGTGTCGCCACCTATAAAGCTAATAAGTACTACTTATAGTTGTATCTAACGTTGAAACCTGGATGCTTGGAATTGACATCTGCGCCATCTATTGAAGGTTTTTGGCAACGACCTGTCATTCGCCGCGGCCATTTTCTTTACACGGATAGTATACAACTCACTCACACATACAAGGCTCTGAGTGAAAATTGATGTATTTTTAAACGGCTATATTTTAATTATTAGTGGTTGTTTCGCTTAGTTTTTCAAACTGCGGGAGCAGAAGGTCATATATTATCTAAATATTACAATTTCAAGTCCGTGACATCGCTAGAATTGAAATGTAGTCCGAACGAAAATTGTATGAAAATTTTTGAAAACGTTCCACCTTAACACACAGGGCAATCTATACTGTGAATGAATATTTTCAATTTACACCACATATATGTATATCATATATATGTATTTCAAAATTATTTTTACCTATCCCTAAGAACATCCAGGTACATACAGAAAATAAAAAGTAATAGAAGTGAAACTTCTAAAATAAATTGAGATAATGGATCCAACTAAGCATGTTGATTATGGCATTTACCTCCCATGAAATTGGGGGATGCCTATGTCCAGCAGTCCTTCGGTTGATATGGTGGAGTGGATCCAAATAAACAGGGATACATATCAGGGCCCCATTTCTCAAAGCATATTAGTCAAATAATATTAGTATTTTGTCTCATTAATATATATTGTCTTATATATATGAATCTACTGAAATAATGTTTGTAACAGATAACTTGAATGTAATGATACTGATTTAGTCATTAAAAATATTATATATAAAAACAGGACTTACTTATGGTGTTCATTCACAAAGGAGTAAAATTTCCTTTTTTTATTGCCAATAATTTCTAGCAGCCTCTGGAATATAGCAGTGTTTTGATGCTTAACTTCATCCAGCACAGTTTGCAACACAATCACGTTGGTCAGTGCGTCCTCTTCCAACACATCGATCTGGTGCAACACCACGTTAGTGTCGAGAACGAGATAGTGTGGCTCCTCGAAAAGAGCGCATATTGATTTCGGTTTTAATTCCAACGCTATGTCTTCATCTTTGTGCGGGCATATCACGCAAGCCTCGGATCCACAGAGTAAATCATCACGCAGGTAATGCTCCCTGACAATCTAGAAACAGAGTTGGAAACACTGCTTATGTATATTTACAGAATAACTGAGTTCACTAAATAAAAACATAACCTTACCTTCAGAATATTGCCTCGCTTTGTTTTAGTTAAAAACGTTTTCGTAGTCCACATATTGCTCTACAACGGACAGTACGAAACAATATCAATGTTAATTTATAATGATTTACATTAAAATACTATTTCAAAGCATGTGTTCAATTCAATGCAAAATAAAATAAATATCGTAGTCTGCAAAGCGTTCTACACTACAGCATGAGATCAGTCAAGTCAGACACTAGACACTGACAGTGACACATGACATTACAACAGTAGTGGCGGTCGGCCATATTTATTCTGACACATGACAATACCAGCCCGGCTAGTATGATAGCTTATACCGTCACGTTTTATGTGACGTTTCAGTACATTTTGGCCATATAACGTAACGGTATAAGTTACCATACTAGCCGGGCAGGACATAAAATGATATTTAGGGACAATTTTATTCTTATCATAAATATACAAGCCTTATTAACGGTTTTAAAACAGAATATCATATATTTAACCTATATCAGCCGGGCTAGTATGATAGCTTATACCGTCACTTTTTATGTGACGTTTCAGTACATTTTGGCCATATAACGTAACGGTATAAGCTATCATACTAGCTGGGCAGGATCAAGTTCATTGGCTTACCATTGGACTGCTGGACATAGGCGTCCCCCAATATAACACTTTCATTTTTAATTTGTATACTTATCAATTTGAGCCAATGACTTAGTAAACTCTGGACGCGAACTGTCAACATTACGAGCGTGTCCATTTTGCGGCCATATTGGAACTAAACATGGCGGATATAGCGCTGTCCCGATAATTAACATTTTTATCGATATTATAGACAGATCTTAGAACGTATTGGTTTCCTAGGATGTTATTAAATATATATGAATAATAGTGGCCTCTTTTCTATGCAGTTTTCTTTAATGATTCTATGAAACGGGCATTTACTTTACGGGATTTCATGATTAAACTTACTAGTAAAGAGTTTCTTTACTATTTGGCTTAATATCGTGTATTAATTACAAGCAGTCAATAACGGCATGTAGCATAAATAGATCTGCCCGTCACCAATAATAAAAACCTACGAGCCACCTCAAGTATGCTGGGTGTATCCCATTAGTTTAGTTTTGGAATATGCTAATAATACTATATACTTTGTATAGATGTTCCTTCGTCTTATCATTTCACCACCACCACAGATTAGGGGAGAACTAACCAAGAGATAACCACAAATTAGGTATATTAAATGGTTACTATTGAAACAACGTGATGTCAGGATATTTCTATATTAAAAATTTACACAGGTCTTTATTTTTCAATTCAAACAACTACCACTAGTTTCATTCTCAGATCCAATAGCGTCTAACCATTTTTTCTTCTAAAATTCACTTCTTGGCAACCTTTAAAAATTATAAATCACTGAATCAATAAGTAGTTATAGTAAGTCATCACAATTCATTATCGATATATTCAGGAACAACCCTAGCTACTGCTTCAGGGCAACTTTTAGTACGAAAATATTGAAAATAAAGCTAAATCCCACTACAAAATGTAAATTATCTTAATCTGTACACTAATTATGCTATGATACATATGCCTTGTTCTCGACAATGTTCAAATCATCCAATATTTCAATAGAAAAACATAACAAAGCTATGCAACGACAAACTTTTCTGTTTCTGGCTTTGTCTTAAGCCACATCCTGTTATGCTACACTTAGGCATGATCGCAGCATTTAACTTCACATTCCTTTAAAGTATTGTGCGGTTTTTATTTTAATAACACTGTTTAATTCAATTTTTATTCTACTCACTGACAGGTCGTGTACTGCTCAATTGACGTATGATTGACGTACCGGGGAACATAACATGGCGATTTTGAGCCTCAGTAGCTTTGGTACAAATAGAACAATACGCCCGGTCCATTGAATTTCTTAGTCATTGATTTGAGCCCTCCCACCCCTGAACATATGCTCTGAAACGTCATTTATCTGTCAGACGAGACAGGGACGAGACAATTATTCATTGTTGTGCAGGCAGACAGCGGGAAGTGTGAGCGCTGTAAATTAGTTGTGGACCGACCGAATTAACTTCGTTATAGCTTACTCGGATCTTCCGAGCTTTGGGTTTTCTTACAAAATGAAGACACGGATTTTTTCTACATTTTTGTTCGTTTTATCGTATGAACGAGGATAGTAAAAAAATAACTGGAGTAAAATGATAATGTTATCGTGAGGGATACGGCAGCGAGTGTTGACGACAATAATAACAATCTATTGGCGATGTGCCCAGTGTTGTGTGCGAGAAAATACAAGGAGAGACTTCGTATTGTTTTCAATCTAGACTAAATAAAAAAGATTTCACTTCATTTGGATACGGTGCCCAAAAGATTTAAAACGAAATATTGCCGCCTTTTTAATGTTCCGCAAAATATTGGAAAACATGTGTACTCTTGTTCCTGAAAAAAAACTGTGATTGTATAACCAAGATGCCATCAAAAAAGAAAATAAAAACCCCTCAACAGCTATGGGAGAATATATCATCAAGATTTGTCCACTTTGTGGAGCAAATATTTTTCATTCTTGGAGTAAAAGTTGGAAGACACCCTGTACGGACTATCATACTAACTTGGAGTTTTGTTATATTAAGTGGAATTGGGTTAATAAAGTTCAATATAGAAAAGAACCCCATGAATTTGTGGGTTCCACCGGAGTCAGAATTTTACCGTGATACACACTGGTATATAGACAAGTTTGGGACTGCATTCCGATTACAGAGGATTGTGTTTGAAGCCGACGATGTACTGCAACCTAATGTACTGCAAAACATCTTTAACATTACAAATGAAGTGAACTTGCTAAAAGTTACCTATAATAATACTAATTACAGTATAAATGAACTGTGTTTCAAAATGCCTGAGATAAAAAACGCTTTTTTTAATTTTAATACCAGATCTGTGAAAGTGATTGAAAATTCTAGCTTATCGGAAAATAGTGATAGTGAGTTCAAAGATCCGACATCCTGGATTGATCAAGATTTTTACTGTAGCTTTATTAAACACATGACAATGACTTGTTTGAGGAATAATATTGTGGATTTGTTTGATAATGATGTAACTTTAATCACAAATGCAACTAAACAAGACATAGTTAGAAAAGTAAATAATGTTAAGGTTAATCCTGTTACAGGTCATGATTTTGATTATATACAGTTGTTGGGTGGTGTTAGTCTTGATGAGAGTGGAGATGTTATAGCGGCCAAGTCTATTGTTGTTACCTGGTTCGCAGAAGTTGATATGGCAGCTGTGGACTTGAACCAAGTTGGCAATTTAGTTGGGACTGAAGACTGGGTTTCCATACCTCTTGCTTTATGGGAGAAGCAATATATTGAGTTAATGCAGAAATTGTCAAATGATTTCAGCAATATTACATTGTACTATGAGGCTGGTCGCAGTTTTGGTGATGTCAGTGGTGATACAATATTCCAGGATATGGACAAATTATTTTTAGGTATCCTTTTAATGTTTTTTTATGTTCAGTTTGGACTTTCACGTTGTAACTGGTTAGAGGTAAGGCTAACTCTAGGAGGTGTGGGTTTACTATGTGTAGGCATGGCTTACATCTCAGCTGTCAGCTGGTGTTCCATCCTTGGGGTTTCGTTTGGACCAGTTCATTCCTCTCTTCCATTTCTCCTTATGGGTTTAGGTATTGATGACATGTTTGTTATGAAAGCTTGTTGGGAACATATATCCGAGACCAATTCACAAAACAGTCTTCCATATAAAATGGGGCTCATGTTGAAGCACGCGGGCGTTTCTATCGTCATAACTTCTTTCACTGACATTGTTGCTCTACTGATTGGCGCCATTACAATTCTACCTTCTCTAAAATCGTTTTGCATATACGCGGCATTGGGAGTATTTTTCATTTTTTGTTATTCTGTTACTTTCTATGTGGCAGTGTTTACTCTGGACATAAAGAGAATGGAAGCAAGTAGGAATGGAATCCTGTTTTGTTATCGCCACAAAACTCACATTCCCCTGTCTACCGACAAGTCGTGTCTCCAAAAATTGTTTGCAGAATTCTACAAAAAAGTAGTTTTTACCACACCTGCAAAAATAATAGTAATTATTTTTACATTGGCTGTAACAGGGTTTAGTATAGAAGCTATACTTAAATTAGAGCAGAGGTTTGATCCAAAGTGGTTTATTCCCGAGCATTCGTACTACAAGCACTTCCTCAATGCTCACGAACAATATTACCCGGAAGAAGGATATTCGGCGATGGTCTTTCTTGGGGAAATGGATTATCGACAAGAATTGCCGCATTTGCATAATTTTACGAAATCTTTGGAAAAGAAGTCGTACGTACGTGATGTGGTTTCTTGGGTCGATGCTTTTCACGGGTACGTGCAAAGCAATTACCATCAAGATGTCTACAATGCTTCCTCTGTTTCAGAAGAACAATTTTATTTGTATTTGTCAAAATTCTTCTTTAGTCCCATCGGCGGAAGATATCAGATGAATTTCAAGTTTTCTGAACCGCTTGCCTGCGGCCAATCCGCAACGAATATTACAGCATCTTATGTATCGTTTAAATTTGCAAAATTCAAAGGTCCAGATGAGTACTTACCAGCGATGAACCAAGTGAAAGATCTGGTGAGGACTATTAGCATATCTTCCGGTGATGGATATCGTAGTGTGTGGTCTAAAGCCTTCGCCAACTGGGTCACAGATGAAGTCATAGGTGTTGAGGTCGAGAGAAACGTAGAGCTGGCACTGCTGTGCGTCATGGTGTGCACGGCAGTCTTGATTACAAACCTTCAGATGTGTTTTTGGATATTCATGTGTGTTTTGTTGACTATAGTAAATGTTTTAGGTTTTATGCAGAGGTGGGGAATGACTGTGGACATAGTATGTTGCATCGGCCTCGAGCTTGCGATTGGTTTGTGCGTAGACTACGCAGCCCACGTCGGCCACACATTCCTCACGATACTTGACGGCTCCCGCGCCGAGAGAGCTTTAAAAACAATCACTGCAATTGGCGGTGCGGTGCTGCTAGGTGGCGGTTCCACTTTGCTTTCCTTGTCGCTTCTCAGCATGTCTCAAGCCTACACTTTCCAAATATTTGCCAAAATTTTTGTTCTTGTTATAGTTTTCGGCTTATTCAATGGGTTGGTATTCCTACCTGTGGTATTATCACTAATAGGACCAGCGGGACATAGACCTGTAGAAAAAGAATTAGAAGAGGTAGAAATGAACTCTAAAAAACATATTCAAGAATGAAGAATATGTGTAGGTACTAAAGTAGCCGGGTAGGTAGAAAATGAATCTTCGACACAGGTGCCTCTGCGCATATATTATGTAATCTTAGTTTGAAATTGAGAGATTAATTTGGCACTGGGCTTTTTATGCCGGTGTTGATGCTTACCTATGTAGTTTTTTCAGTGAGTTTAAATACACAGTACACAACCAGTATGAAGATCTTGCTACGAGGGCTGCCTTTTAAGTTCTGTCGTTTGCAAAACTCCCGTGATTGCATAAAAAAGAACTAGTGTCATCTTAAAATATTTGAATTTTGAATTCGAAAAAAAAAGAATTATTTGAAATCGGCCCAACCGTTTTAGCAGGTTTTAGTACAGCGTTCGTTCAAAGTTGACAAGTCAGTTGTGAAAATGGAAATTTCGAAGGAAAATTTACGTGCGATAATTTTTTACAACTTCAAAAGGGGCTTAACGCGACTTCAGTGCTTCGAAGAGTTGACTACGGTTTTCAATGATAAAGCACCATGCCTCCGGACTGTGGAACGCTGGTATTTAGAATTTCAACGTGGTTGCTCTAGTCTTGGTGATAGACATCGTGAAGGTCGACCAAAAACAGCCGTAACCCAGGAGAACATTGATGCTGTACGGCAACTGATCGTCAAAGATCGCCATGCGACATACCGTGAGATAGAAGCTTCCTTAAGTATTTCAGGGACCAGTGTTCACAGTATTTTGCATGATCACTTAGGCGTAAAAAAGTAGATCTCACGCTGGATATCACATTTACTCAGTGAAGACCAAAAAACGGCTCGCGTTCGATGGTGTCGCAAAACTCTGCGGAAATTCAACCGAGGAAACTCGAAACATGTTTACGACATTACCAGTGGTGACGAATCTTGGATATATGCCTACGATCCCGATTCTAAACAGCAGTCGACTGTTTGGGTGTTCCAAGATGAGCCAAAACCGACCAAAGTAATACGCTCACGGAGCACTTCGAAAAAAATGGTCGCCACGTTTGTGGCGAAAAGTGGCCACGTTGCCACCATCGTGCTCGAGGATCGTAAAACGGTTAATGCTGACTGGTATACCACTGTCTGTTTACCAGAAGTCATCGGCGAGTTTCGAAAAAATAACCCAAGACGTCGTATAAGACTGCACCACGATATTGCGAGCTCGCACACCGCCCGGCAAACAATTGCGTTTTTAAAAGAGCAAAACGTCGAAATTCTGGAACACCCGCCGTACAGTCCAGACTTAAGCCCTAACGACTTTTTTACTTTTCCAAAAATCAAGCAACGACTTCGTGGTCAACGGTACCAGATGCCTGAAGAAGCGGTTGAGGCATACAAAACGGCCATTTTGGAGATCCCGACTTCGGACTGGAATAATTGTTTCGAAAATTGGTTCGATCGAATGAAAAAGTGTATTACATATCTCGGTGATTACTTTGAAAAACAATAAATACCATTTAACACTTAAGTTGTCTTTAGTTTTTCCTAACGACACAACTTAAAAGGCAGCCCTCGTATCAGAGGCAATGCGATTATGTTCAATTATTTACTAGTCTATGTTGTAAGTTTTTTACTATAATTTGTGGCGCAGAAAATGATATTTTAAGAATATCATTGCGCGCAGATAAGTGATTAGGCAGTGCCTTTACAAAAATGTAAGTATTTATCTTTAAGTATCTAAATATAGCAATATGAAAGATGTCTGTCGTCCGTTTAAATTGAATTATTGTGTATCTGCGATGCCCTTGTCACTGATTTTGTAAGTTTGTATGGTCATTTCTGTAAGTATTTGACTTAGGTACTTAGTTATTGCAGTAAAACAGTCATAGTACACACAGAACATATCTCGTGAACCATCATATACAGGGTGTTCGGCAGATGGATGGACATACCATACGTATCTAGCGAATAGATGAGGTACTTAATCTGCTAGGTCAAGCACAAAAAAATGGTTTAGGCCCAAAGATTATTATTAAGAATTTTTTGTTTTGTAATAACTGAATTCGTATTTGAAAAATAAAAATTGTAAAAAAAGTTTGGCCCCAAACCAATTTTGTGCTTGATTACCTAGTAGATGACCTCATCTATCCGTTATATACGAATGTCCATCCGTCTGCCGAACATCCTGTATTTGTGCGTACGTACCTATTAAGATATTTTTTCTATTGCAGAATAGGTAGTTTATACAATAATATATGTGGGGCCAAGTATAGAGATTAAATACATATCTACAGTAGGCAGCATCTAAAAACATGATTGGACCATATGAAATTGTAGCTGAGATGTCAAAAACCTTTTTTTAGATACTGCCTTTTGTCTTATGAAGACTGGGTTGTTTTACTTTGTACTCTTAAGTACCTAAAGAATATTTATTTGTTTGTAATTTATAATTCTTATCTAGAATCTATCTATATACATATAATAAAGCTGAAGAGGGTCGAAAGTCTGTACATGGAAGATATTCGAAAAAAAGTTGGCTGGGGATACTTAGAATTGATAACAGAACACGTTCCAACAGTTTTTAGATTTTTTGTCTGTTTGTCTGTTTATCTGTTTGTCTGTTTATATGAACGCGCATCACGTGAAAACGGCTGAACGGATTTTGATTAAAACTTTACTAATCTGTCGAGTAAATACCCGGTCAGGTTTTAGGCTATAAAAATTGTTCGAATTTGGGTTTAAAGGGGGTAAAAAGAGAGGTTGAATTTAGTATGGGAACTCCTATAATCCATGAGTTACAGAAATGAAAATTGGTAAGCATATACTTGACGACAAAGAAAAAACATCCTCATTCAAAATTTGTGAAATCTTAAGATAGAAACTGAAAAAAAAATAAAAAACGCAAGCGCTGCGCCGCGGCGCTGCCCAGTGTGCGCGCCCTCTTCAAATTTTGAACACTATTATGATTTATTCCATTAATTAACTGTGACTCTAAACCCCAATTTCAGTACCGTTATCTAGATTTAAAAACTACATATATAACTTTGTAATCCCACTAATATTATAAATGCGAAAGCTTAGATGTTTGTTACTCAATCACGCAAAAACGGCTGAACAGATCAAGGTGATTTTTTGTATACTAAACAGTATATAATCTGGATTCACTTATAGTATACTTTTTGTCCCGATAATCACCCTCAAAGGGATGAAATCGGGGGTGCAAATATGGTCTATGAAACTGGTGATTTAAATCCTCATACGCCATTCTAAGCTTTAAGTTTCAGCCCATTGGAAGTATAACGGCGTGTTAATAAATTTAACTTAAGCCATAGCAGAATTTGACGTATTGTAAACAAGCTGACGTTTCGATATGTCAAAGCCGAAATATCATAATTCCTTCTGATTGATGACGCTATTTTTGAGCATAACCTTTTAGCAATTAGGTCTATTATTGCGTGTAAATCAAAATAAATTTGCGATACTTTGGAATTGTTTGTCTTCATATGCTTAAATACAAAAACAGCTGCTTCAATGCAGTCTTTGTATCGTCGGTGTACAATTTAATTTTGTCGTGTATTATTTTTTACGTAATTGGTGACCCTTCAGACTATAATAACTGTTTGATATAAGAGATCACTTGGGCTGGGCAGTCCAATCGTCATCATTGACGGTTGAAGCACCTTAGATCTATGCACAAAGTACAATGTATATACTGAGATAGAGATACCAGTGAAATACTCCACATAGATCGTAGCGCCGTTGTGTATTTAGTAAGAACTAACCGCACGACCGCTGCATCCCTGTCACTTCAATATGCAAGTGCGATAGAGATAGCACCAAGTGACATCTGGTACAAACAAGTTAAAATAACATTTCCATAGAAAAATTCGTACTTCGAGCTGAAAGGCCAGCTGTAGAGTACAGCTGTAGAGGGTCGAAAATCAGTACATTGAAGATATTGGATAAATCAATGGAGCGATTGGAGGGCCCTTGGCATCGAAACAGAACACATTTCAACAGTTTTAAGGATTCGTGTCTGTTTGTCTATCGGTTTATATGTCTAGGCAGTGTGACTCTCGGCCTTCAGCCTCACGTGCATTGCCGCTTCGGGCCTTCGGCCCTCAGCCTTACATAAGGGGCCCGCTCTGTTGGCTATCTTGCCACTATGTGTGAATGATCGGCATGAGGATCCCACTTTGTGTGAATGATCTGCCTTTAGACTCGCATGCCTTGGCCCTCTGCATCAGGCCTTCGGCCCTACATAAGGAGCCCGCTCTGTTGGGACTCTCGGCCTTCGGCCTCGCTTGCATTGCCACTCTGCTTCAGGCCTTCGGCTCTACATAAGGAGCCCGCTTTGTTGGGACGCTCGGCCTTGGGCCTCGCGTGCGTGTCACACGGCTCCGGGCCTTCAGCCTTATATAAGGATCCCGCTCTATTTGAATGCTCGGCCTTCGGCCTCGCATGCCTTGCCACTCCGTTTCGGCCCGTTAGTCACTAACTTTACATGAAGAATCTACTCTGTTGGGAAGCTCGGCCTTCGGCCTCGCGTGTCTCACCTCCCTGTTTCAAGTCTTCGGCCCTTAACCTTACATGTTTTGCCACTCTGCTTCTGCCTTTCGGCCCTCATACTTACATGAAGAACCCGCTCTGTTAGGACGTTTTACGGAAGAACTGCGTAGCGAGACTTTTATCATTGTACATGTAATATTTTACGGGCTTTATTCGTCTAGAATCGGTACATTTGATATTCTGACATAAGCTTTATCATTCGTTTTGAAAGCACGAGCACGTAGCACCAACTTCCGTTACAATCGGACACTTTTAATTGAAGTTGTAGATGATTATATATTATACCTAGGACAGACTGTCCAGTTAGGTAGGTCCAACTTCGAGAAAGGGGTTAATCGTCGAATCCAACTCGGCTGGGCAGCGTTCGGGAAGCTACGGCACATCTTTTCGTCCAATAATCCGCGGTGTCTCAAGACGAGGGTCTTTGACCAGTGTGTGTTGCCAGTGATGACATATGGCACTGAAACGTGGTCGCTTACTATGGGCCTCATAAGAAGGCTCAAAGTCACCCAAAGAGCAATGGAGATGGCTATGCTGGGAGTATCTTTGCGTGATCGTATCAGAAATGAAGCCATCCGCAGTATATCCAAAGTAACCTACATAGCCCTCCGAACCGCTAAACTTAAGTGGCAGTGGGCGGGGCTTATTGCACGTAGAACCGTTGGCCGTTGGGGAGGAAAGGTTCTCGAGTGGGATCGGGGCACAGACTAGTAAGGGTTCAGACCGCCAACTCACGAAGAAAATTTGGTAGATTTTTGACGTTTCTTTTTTTAAATTATTTAATGGCACTGTGGCAATGGAACTTACTGTGAACATCCAATAATAAATATATATAGCTAATTTAAATTTAACTTTGTCTAGAAGCTCACGGCATTGCACGGCACGTGAACTATGTCGAGCCATATCTTAGTTAAATGAAATTAAACAAACATTTTACTTATCAGCAGATTTATTTTTTAATGTATCTCATCTCATATCCGGGAAAACGATATATCTTCGTCCTTTCACAGTGTTCTACGTTTTACAACCACAACACTCGTACATTTTGCAAAATGAGAACTTGCATGCCTTGCCACATACGATGCACTTCACTATCTTCCATTTGTTGTCCAAACAATGATTAATACGCGCTTCCAGATGAATTTTCGATTAGCTACACACTGTTTCGTTTGTTTACTGCATAGTAAACTATCAATACTACAATTTAAATAACAACATTAGAAAAAAAATAAAAAAATGTTCAGAGACGACTAGACGAAATTCCGAGGAGACGCCATTTTATTTTTATTTGTCACTTTATTTTGACGTTTGACGTAGGCAGTAGCCAATCAAAGCTCAGTATGTCGTCAAAATCTTTTGACACAATATGGACGCTATCATACACGTTTCGTTCTACGTAGATAAACAGCCGTGGATCGGGGATGCTAGTAAGGTCTATGAAACGGGGTAGTTTAATCCTCATACGCCATTCTACGATTTAAGTTTCAGTCAATTGGGAGTATAACAGCGTGTCAAGAAATTTAACTTAAAGCATAGCAGAATTGTAAACAAGTTGACGATTCATTATGTCAAAACCGAAGTATCATAATTCCTTCTGATTGTTGACGCTATTTTTGAGCGCAACCTTTTCGCAATAAGTTCTACTTTGCGTGTACATCAAAATGCATTTGCGATACTTTGGCATTGTTTTTATTCATATGCTTAAATACAAAACAGCTGTTTTATGCACACTTTGTATCGTCGGTGTACCATTTAGTTTTATCGTGCGTTATTTTTTACGTAATTGTTGACCCTTCACACCATAAAAACTGTTTGATATAAGAGATCACTTGAGCTGGGCAGCCCAATCGTCAGCATAGACAGTTGGAGCATCTTAGATGTACACTTAGAAGGGGGTCGAAAGTCTGTACATGGAAGATATTCGAAAAAAAGTTGGCTGGGGATACTTAGAATCGATAACAGAAATCGTTTCAACAGTTTTAAGAATTTGTGTCTGTTTGTCTGTCTGTTTATATGTCTAGGCATCACGTGTAAACGAATGAATGGAGTATAATTTACCCTCATTAATATGGCAACTGGATCTTCGGCGACGACATAGCTCGGCCTTCGGCCTCGCATGCCTTGCCACTCTCCTTCGGCTTTCCAGTCATCAACCTTACATGAAGAATCTACTCTGTTGGGAGGCTCGGCTTTCAGCCTCGCGCGTCTCTCCTCTCCGCTTCATGCCTTCGGCCCTCATCCTTGAGAAGCCCGCTCTGTGTGATTATTCTCGCATGCCTTGCCGCTCTGCTTCCGGCCTTCGGTCATCATAATTACATGAAGAACTCGCTCTGTTGGGATAACGTTTTACGGCAGAACTGCGTAGCGAGACTTTTATCATTGTACAATGTACATGTAATGTTTTTGACGAGATTCATTCGTCTATTTAGAATCGGTACATTTGATATTCCGGAATAAGCACTTAATGATTCGTTTTGACAATAGGACTTCTAGGGAATGTCATATTGACTGAAATCATTTCTTAAGGGGGTGTAAAGAAGGGTGATAGATTGTATCATCATCGTCATCTGAGGCGTTATAGCCACGGGTGGGCCCTAGGCTAGCCTGGTTAAGCAAATATCTCCAGTCCGATCTATTCGTGACTTTCCTTCTCCAACATGTCACCCCTAAGTTCCTGGTGTCCACCTGAGCTTGAGAAAGATTATATGGGAAAACAAATCATTCTAAGGCGAGAACGAATTATACGCGGACGAAGTCGCGGGCAAAAGCTAGTAATTAATAAAGTAGTTCGGTTTGTTCCGCTATAAGTCGCAAATATTTTCCAACATGACAAGTAGAGTTCTTTTCTTGGTTTAATTAAATTACGACTTAACAATACGTGCAAAATATTACGTGCGGCCAAGAGTCTGATTAGCCTAAGCGTTTAGAAATCATTTAAATAGGCTCAATTTAGAATAAGTATTCTCTATTATAAGTTAATTCATTTTTGTGCTGTAACTTTCATACAACAGCTAAACTAATGTAATAAATCAAACATTATCGTCAATGATGTCAATTTACATAGTATGATAGGACTCAATTAGATAGTGATATTAATTATATTATGTAATTACTTAGGGTATTTAACTAGGTACTTGATAACAAACTAAGCATTCGTTTATGACCAAGCGATACAGTCTTGTAGTGCATTCGTGTAGTTAGCTTAAAAGAAAAAGTAACTTCCTGATTTGCTAATTGCAGGTATATAGCCGCCTTTATACTTCGCCACATAATAGTATAACATACTCACCATGATTTTATTACGGAAACCTACGCTATTTTATAAACGGGGCTTTATATGTGGATGTTACATCTCTTGATGGCGGATTGGGCATATCTAGTTGAAACGACAGATAAAAAAAACTGTTTATTTCAATAATTAATGGTTATAAATTAAGTGCTAAAGTGTAGGATGTACCTAAAGCTACTGTAAAGATGTAGTGTAAAGTAATACCATATAGGTACCTAATGCCAACAAAACGAGTAGCTAATTATTAAATTATAGCATGAAAGAGAAAAGGAGCGAGATAAGTAGGCACATTAGTAATTATTATATTACCTATTATTCAGACAAGACTCATCTGACTCATCTCATTGGCTTTATATTTATATCTCTAGATAAGTGCACATTGCTCTGCTATGCATGACAAGCGATTGACAGACTACGTTGGTGTAGGTACCTAAATGGTCAACTACATTAAAAAAGGCCGGCATGTCATACGAATTTCAATATCAGTAGGTATGACCATAGATCCGAGTCATCAATGAGAGGAGGCCTGTGCTCAGCAGTGGGACGTTATACAATGTACATACGAGTATGACCATAGAGGAAAATATACTTTATTTGTAGTATGGAAGAAACAAGAAGCAGAAGCGATATCCGAGGGATGTATCTTCTGCCTATTAAGACGACAGGAATTGCGGCCCTGAATAAATTTTACGCACGAAAAGGCAATGTGCATGCATGTACCTACAACCTTCGAATCTACCAGGGTAAAGATATTATCTACAGTTCTGTGGCTATGAATAACCCTCCTCTCCTAATAAAATTACTGTGTATACGAGTACTTTGTTGTACATATGTTGTATGTTTCATTTTTTTTTCTACTTATATCGGTATACGTATCATTTATTCCTTAGCCTTGCGAGGGGCGACTCAAGAAGAGGAAGATCAATTATTTTATATTCCTTTAGTCCAAGAGGGAACCTAAAGTCAAGGAACATTATACTGTGCTCAAGGAAATAACTTGTACCTACTCTTTGCAATATTATGCATGTGACAAAAATATTTATAGTAGATTATATATTATATTATTACTTAAACTTATTTTTAAAATATTTGGCGATATCGCTATGTCGCCTTATGCCACCTCTGCGTTCAAAAGGTTAATATTTATGCATATTCATGTTCTCTCTTGACATAAGGAAAAATATACACGAAAATAAAATATAGAATGAACAAAGAATTTTTCTAAACTTATAACTATCCAAGAGGAGCGCTCGTGGCCCTGCCGCGCCTAGGGCGCGTGTGGTATACCTGCTAAGTTAAGGAACGTACGTCGGCCCAGATCAGCCCTTGGATGGATGACTGCTTTGTGCGGTTCCTAACTGAGCGCTCCCGTGGACCCCGTTTGGAAGACATGATAAGCCATTGACAGCTGTCGGTAAGCCAAGTTAATTAAAGTCCTTCGGGCGGCTTCAAAAGCTTCTAACGGCAGTCACATTACCCACTCGACAAGCCAAATCCCAATAAGACCTTTTAGTTTCCCCTTGGGTTGGGATATCAGTAACGGTCGCTTCCGTAAAAACTGGCGCCTACACCAATTCTTGGGATTAGGTAGCGGCCCCGGGGTCCCCGGGCAATCCGGGCATCCTTCAACTGTACTGGGATAACGCGAGGATGATGTGGTGATGATATAATATTCGTAAACTTGATGAGTACTTACATGCTCTGCTATGTATTCTTATTTTATTAAACGTGCATAGAATATTACTTATTACTATGTGGGTTTTCATCACGTTTTATGGACGAAATGTAGGTACAAAAACGTCTCATAAAACGTGACTATATATTTCTGTATTAAGTAAGCTATTGTGTTAGATAGGCAGCAACACAAATGAGTGCTTACCTAAGTACTTAATGCATCGATAATTATTATTGCAATGACACAGCTTCGAATAAATTTGGAAATACCTACAGACTTTTTATTTATTTATGAAGAAGAATAATAGTAGATTGTACAATCGAACCAAACTGAATCATGACCCACTTTGCTGATAATTATTTAGTTTAAAACTGTCAATCTTGTAAGGTCTATCGTGTATGAAACACTTAGGACGTTTTAAATACTAACAAAATTGCGTCAATACGGGTCAGAGATCTATGCACCTTTTTATTCGGGATTCGAACCCGGGACCTCTAAGCTAAACAGGTCGTCAATAGAAACACATTTTAGATATAAACCAGTCATAAGTTAGCTCTCGCTATAATCCTAACTTTTTTATGATAGTTTTTTTTTTGATTTTTTTTAGATTTGTCTGTTTAGCCTAGTTGGTAGTGACACTGCCTCCGAAGCTAGAGGTCCCTTAAGTTAAAATAACATTTCCATAGAAAAATTCGTACTTCGAGCTGAAAGGCCCCTGGATCTATGCTTATCCGTGTACATATAATACAGCTGTAGAGGGTCGAAAATCAGTACATTGAAGATATTGGATAAACCAATGGAGCGATTGGAGGGCCCTTGGCATCGAAACAGAACACATTTCAACAGTTTTAAGGATTCGTGTCTGTTTGTCTATCGGTTTATATGTCTAGGCAGTGTGACTCTCGGCCTTCAGCCTCACGTGCATTGCCGCTTCGGGCCTTCGGCCCTCAGCCTTACATAAGGGGCCCGCTCTGTTGGCTATCTTGCCACTATGTGTGAATGATCGGCATGAGGATCCCACTCTGTGTGAATGATCTGCCTTTAGACTCGCATGCCTTGGCCCTCTGCATCAGGCCTTCGGCCCTACATAAGGAGCCCGCTCTGTTGGGACTCTCGGCCTTCGGCCTCGCTTGCATTGCCACTCTGCTTCAGGCCTTCGGCTCTACATAAGGAGCCCGCTTTGTTGGGACGCTCGGCCTTGGGCCTCGCGTGCGTGTCACACGGCTCCGGGCCTTCAGCCTTATATAAGGATCCCGCTCTATTTGAATGCTTGGCCTTCGGCCTCGCATGCCTTGCCACTCCGTTTCGGCCCGTTAGTCACTAACTTTACATGAAGAATCTACTCTGTTGGGAAGCTCGGCCTTCGGCCTCGCGTGTCTCGCCTCCCTGTTTCAAGTCTTCGGCCCTTAACCTTACATGTTTTGCCACTCTGCTTCTGCCTTTCAGCCCTCATACTTACATGAAGAACCCGCTCTGTTAGGACGTTTTACGGAAGAACTGCGTAGCGAGACTTTTATCATTGTACATGTAATATTTTACGGGCTTTATTCGTCTAGAATCGGTACATTTGATATTCTGACATAAGCTTTATCATTCGTTTTGAAAGCACGAGCACGTAGCACCAACTTCCGTTACAATCGGACACTTTTAATTGAAGTTGTAGATGATTATATATTATACCTAGGACAGACTGTCCAGTTAGGTAGGTCCAACTTCGAGAAAGGGGTTAATCGTCGAATCCAACTCGGCTGGGCAGCGTTCGGGAAGCTACGGCACATCTTTTCGTCCAATAATCCGCGGTGTCTCAAGACGAGGGTCTTTGACCAGTGTGTGTTGCCAGTGATAAAATATGGCACTGAAACGTGGTCGCTTACTATGGGCCTCATAAGAAGGCTCAAAGTCACCCAAAGAGCAATGGAGATGGCTATGCTGGGAGTATCTTTGCGTGATCGTATCAGAAATGAAGCCATCCGCAGTAGATCCAAAGTAACCTACATAGCCCTCCGAACCGCTAAACTTAAGTGGCAGTGGGCGGGGCTTATTGCACGTCGAACCGTTGGCCGTTGGGGAGGAAAGGTTCTCGAGTGGGATCGGGGCACAGACTAGTAAGGGTTCAGACCGCCAACTCACGAAGAAAATTTGGTAGATTTTTGACGTTTCTTTTTTTAAATTATTTAATGGCACTGTGGCAATGGAACTTACTGTGAACATCCAATAATAAATATATATAGCTAATTTAAATTTAACTTTGTCTAGAAGCTCACGGCATTGCACGGCACGTGAACTATGTCGAGCCATATCTTAGTTAAATGAAATTAAACAAACATTTTACTTATCAGCAGATTTATTTTTTAATGTATCTCATCTCATATCCGGGAAAACGATATATTCGTCCTTTCACAGTGTTCTACGTTTTACAACCACAACACTCGTACATTTTGCAAAATGAGAACTTGCATGCCTTGCCACATACGATGCACTTCACTATCTTCCATTTGTTGTCCAAACAATGATTAATACGCGCTTCCAGATGAATTTTCGATTAGCTACACACTGTTTCGTTTGTTTACTGCATAGTAAACTATCAATACTACAATTTAAATAACAACATTAGAAAAAAATAAAAAAATGTTCAGAGACGACTAGACGAAATTCCGAGGAGACGCCATTTTATTTTTATTTGTCACTTTATTTTGACGTTTGACGTAGGCAGTAGCCAATCAAAGCTCAGTATGTCGTCAAAATCTTTTGACACAATATGGACGCTATCATACACGTAGATAAACAGCCGTGGATCGGGGATGCTAGTAAGGTCTATGAAACGGGGTAGTTTAATCCTCATACGCCATTCTACGATTTAAGTTTCAGTCAATTGGGAGTATAACAGCGTGTCAAGAAATTTAACTTAAAGCATAGCAGAATTGTAAACAAGTTGACGATTCATTATGTCAAAACCGAAGTATCATAATTCCTTCTGATTGTTGACGCTATTTTTGAGCGCAACCTTTTCGCAATAAGTTCTACTTTGCGTGTACATCAAAATGCATTTGCGATACTTTGGCATTGTTTTTATTCATATGCTTAAATACAAAACAGCTGTTTTATGCACACTTTGTATCGTCGGTGTACCATTTAGTTTTATCGTGCGTTATTTTTTACGTAATTGTTGACCCTTCACACCATAAAAACTGTTTGATATAAGAGATCACTTGAGCTGGGCAGCCCAATCGTCAGCATAGACAGTTGGAGCATCTTAGATGTACACTTAGAAGAGGGTCGAAAGTCTGTACATGGAAGATATTCGAAAAAAAGTTGGCTGGGGATACTTAGAATCGATAACAGAAATCGTTTCAACAGTTTTAAGAATTTGTGTCTGTTTGTCTGTCTGTTTATATGTCTAGGCATCACGTGTAAACGAATGAATGGAGTATAATTTACCCTCATTAATATGGCAACTGGATCTTCGGCGACGACATAGCTCGGCCTTCGGCCTCGCATGCCTTGCCACTCTCCTTCGGCTTTCCAGTCATCAACCTTACATGAAGAATCTACTCTGTTGGGAGGCTCGGCTTTCAGCCTCGCGCGTCTCTCCTCTCCGCTTCATGCCTTCGGCCCTCATCCTTGAGAAGCCCGCTCTGTGTGATTATTCTCGCATGCCTTGCCGCTCTGCTTCCGGCCTTCGGTCATCATAATTACATGAAGAACTCGCTCTGTTGGGATAACGTTTTACGGCAGAACTGCGTAGCGAGACTTTTATCATTGTACAATGTACATGTAATGTTTTTGACGAGATTCATTCGTCTATTTAGAATCGGTACATTTGATATTCCGGAATAAGCACTTAATGATTCGTTTTGACAATAGGACTTCTAGGGAATGTCATATTGACTGAAATCATTTCTTAAGGGGGTGTAAAGAAGGGTGATAGATTGTATCATCATCGTCATCTGAGGCGTTATAGCCACGGGTGGGCCCTAGGCTAGCCTGGTTAAGCAAATATCTCCAGTCCGATCTATTCGTGACTTTCCTTCTCCAACATGTCACCCCTAAGTTCCTGGTGTCCACCTGAGCTTGAAAAAGATTATATGGGAAAACAAATCATTCTAAGGCGAGAACGAATTATACGCGGACGAAGTCGCGGGCAAAAGCTAGTAATTAATAAAGTAGTTCGGTTTGTTCCGCTATAAGTCGCAAATATTTTCCAACATGACAAGTAGAGTTCTTTTCTTGGTTTAATTAAATTACGACTTAACAATACGTGCAAAATATTACGTGCGGCCAAGAGTCTGATTAGCCTAAGCACCCGTAAAAACTGGCGCCTACACCAATTCTTGGGATTAGGTAGCGGCCCCGGGGTCCCCGGGCAATCCGGGCATCCTTCAACTGTACTGGGATAACGCGAGGATGATGTGGTGATGATATAATATTCGTAAACTTGATGAGTACTTACATGCTCTGCTATGTATTCTTATTTTATTAAACGTGCATAGAATATTACTTATTACTATGTGGGTTTTCATCACGTTTTATGGACGAAATGTAGGTACAAAAACGTCTCATAAAACGTGACTATATATTTCTGTATTAAGTAAGCTATTGTGTTAGATAGGCAGCAACACAAATAAGTGCTTACCTAAGTACTTAATGCATCGATAATTATTATTGCAATGACACAGCTTCGAATAAATTTGGAAATACCTACAGACTTTTTATTTATTTATGAAGAAGAATAATAGTAGATTGTACAATCGAACCAAACTGAATCATGACCCACTTTGCTGATAATTATTTAGTTTAAAACTGTCAATCTTGTAAGGTCTATCGTGTATGAAACACTTAGGACGTTTTAAATACTAACAAAATTGCGTCGATACGGGTCAGAGATCTATGCACCTTTTTATTCGGGATTCGAACCCGGGACCTCTAAGCTAAACAGGTCGTCAATAGAAACACATTTTAGATATAAACCAGTCATAAGTTAGCTCTCGCTATAATCCTAACTTTTTTATGATAGTTTTTTTTTGAATTTTTTTAGATTTGTCTGTTTAGCCTAGTTGGTAGTGACACTGCCTCCGAAGCTAGAGGTCCCGGGTTCGAATCCCGGTAAGGGCATTTGTTTCTGTGGTGAGCAGAGACATTTGTTCCTGAGACTTGGATGTTTTCTATGTATTTAAGTATGTATCTATTAAATATATCGTCGTCTAGTACCCATAACACAAGCCTTATTGAGCTTACTATGGGACTAGTTGGATTTGTGTAAAATTTGTCCCCTAATATTTATTATTATTATTATTCAAAGCAATATTGAAATTCAAAAATCTAATGTTCTAAGTGTGTCAGATGTCAACTAAAACTTAAATACTTAATTATTTCGTGAAATGGTCCATTTAGCAGAACAAAGAGCTCGGATTATAGTGCTCAGTGTAGTGGTAGCCGTACAAGCTCGATTTCAGAGAAATACTGCAAATCGATGTACAGTTTGGCACACGCATACTAGAGGTCAAAATAGTTATTTGTTATACAAGGGTGCAAAGTTGTATTTTACCCGCGAGTGTGGAATTGAAACACGAGCCAGCGAAAGGATTCTATAGTTGAACCACGAGCGAAGCGAGTGGTTCTAAAATAGAATCCTGAGCGTAGCGAGTGTTTCAACACACGAGAAGTATAATACAACTTTGCACCAGTGTGTAACACAAAACTTTTCTCCTCACTATAGCGAGGAAAGTGCAACATGCAAAAAAAACACAGTTCCACAGGAATGATTTTCATCACTGGAATCACTGATTTTTTTACGATATTATAACAAAACTCTGAAAGTTGTGTATAATATTTACGCGAGTCGGAGTCGGTGACAAGTTGTATATATTTTAGTTGACATTGACAATGATGACATTTCTGACGATGCGTTTTGAAATTACTACGACTCAACTTGTGCGTTTACAATTATACTCAAAGTCATTATAAAAAAAATGTTACTTATAGAATTTTAAGGTTTACGACTTAAATCATTAAATAAAGCTAAATATGGTATTTTTTATTAAATTCTCAAACCATTTATTTAATGATAATTGATATCAAACGAACCATTAATATGAGCGTTTTACGTTTTGTTATCTGTCAAAAGCTACTCAAACACGCTCCAAGGTCAAATTACTTTCCCCACTTGTGGATAAAATGCGTTTTTACCCGCTTGTTTCAAAGGATAAAAGACGGCTTTCCGAGCTAGTGAGGGGAAAATATTTTTTTGACCCGCAGTTCCTAAAGAAAATTCCCTTAGGGGGGGAGTAATGTGACACTTTAATTTTTGCATGGAATTTTTTTTTTTCAGATACCTATTGTGTGTAGTATCATATGAAAGGGCTTTTTAAGGCGATTCTAAAAATATACGACATCATTACATTTCAGCCATATTTTTTTAATTAAAATAAAGATAATTTTCGAAATATTCCAATTTTGGGCTCATCCAGACACGGTATGGCTGATTTTTTTTAATACAATATACCACAAATGATACGTGATATCCTCATATCTAACCTCAAAAAAGCAATTTTTAACATAATTTCACTAAGTATTTTATTTTTATTTTTCAATATTACAAAGTGACACAGTTCTACTTCAATACCTATTTTACGTGACTTATGGAACTGTAGTGCAGATACGGTACATATAAATCATAAAATGATACGTAGTATCCCTATCATCATCCTCCTAGCGTTATTCCCAGTACAGTTGCATCCTGAAGAATGCCTGGGGTCCGCTACCTAATCCCAAGAATTGGCGTAGGCACTAGTTTTTACGGAAGCGACTGCCATCTGACCTTCCAACCCAAGGGGGAAACCGACCTTATTGGGAATAGGCTTGTCAAGTGAGTGGGCAACTTGACTGTTAGAAGTTCTCAAGCCGCCCGGAGGCCTCTAACTTGGCTTAACGACTGCTATCAAAGACAGCAACCGGGATCAACGGCTTAACGTGCCTTCCAAAGCACGGGAGCGCTCAGTTAGTAACCACTCAAAGCGGTCACCCATCCAAGGACTGACCTCGCCCGACATTGCTTAACCTCGCATACCGCACGCAGTACGCGGGTGCCACTGGGCCACGAGCGCTCCTTAATATCCTCCGTAGTATCCCTATATCCAACGGGAAATACCTCTTTAATCCACACAAATGATACGTTTACGTATTAAACTGTGCTGTATTGTTTATTATCAGTGTTATCTAAGTGATAATAACGATCAAAAACGATAAATTCTTTGCCTCTCTCATCCAACCCCCCCGACCGTCCCTCAAGATCTGAGTTCCGATCACGAGTTACATTTAGCTAACCTAATTAGTAGGGTATATCGTATTTGAAGGAGTACAACCTTGATATTTTATGTCAAAAACTAAACAAACTATACCAACTGATGAAAAGGCGCAGTTAAAGGGTTAAAGAGGTATTTCCCGTTGGATATATGGATACTACGTATCATTTTATGATTAATATGTACCGAATCTTTTTTTTTTTTTTTTAATTTATTTATCAAAAAGTACTTAACAAATCAAAACTTAAGTTACTCGCCAAACTGCGATAACAGTTTGTTGGCGAGATCGCGCTCATTTTAACTAATGCTAGGTACTATACTATAAACTATACTTAAACACTAAACATGACAATGCAATATTTTTATAATGGTAAACATGCTTTTTTAAGGATTAAGGTAATTTTTCCAATAATATCTTTTTTAATCTACTTTTTAATTCAATTATGCTGCACTTTTTTTCCTGTCTTAACCACTCAATCTCGTTGTATATTTTTGGTACCATAAATATATTAGTTCTTTTGCCATAATAGTTTTTAACAGATTTCTGTACATATTTCTTTATCCTTATATTTTTTGTTCTATATTTATTTTGTTTTAATACCTTATACTCATCGTTAAAATAATTTTCTATTGCTATCATATATTGCACCCTTTGATGTATAGGTAGTATTTTACATATTTTGTATATCTTGTCGTAATTACCTCTAAGATTATTTTTAGTTTTTTTATTGACAATGTATTTCAAAGACCTTATTTGTAATTTTTTAATTTCGTCTAAATATGTTTGAAATGTTCTACCATAAACACTGAGGCCATAACTAATAACAGAGTCAGATAACGCATAATACACAACGAGCATGGTTTTCTTACTAACTACTTTGTTCAAGTGGTACAGCTTACTTAGAACTGAACGAAGTCTAGAACAAACTGCAGTGACATGTGTTTTCCAATTGAAGTGGTTATCAACGTGCATGCCTAAATACTTATATGTATGTACGTATTCTAACGGTTTACAGTTACAAATATTATTTAAGTGGTTGTGTAAACAGTCGTACCCGTGACCGACGACACCAAAGTCCTTATAATTTACAGAAGCAGCCTTACGGTTGTATGGGGAGTATATGTGCATACATTTAGTTTTTGTTAAATTTATAATTATTCCGTTATCATGGGCCCATTTAATTACGTTATCAAGGTCGCTCTGAATATTTTTATGGGCTTCCGACATATCTGCATGTGAATACAGTAAACACATATCGTCCGCATACATGTATACTTTACACTTGTGCACGACGTTGACAACACTGTTGACGAGCATCACGTAGCCGACAGGGCCGTACACCGAGCCGGTCGGGACCCCGAGCGTGACGTCACACTCCGCGCCCGTGGTCCCGGCGATGCTCGTGCGCATGGTCCTGCCCGCTAAGTAGCTGCGGAACCAGTCGTTGACTGAATCTGTACTACAGTTCCATAAGTCACGTAAAATAGGTATTGAAGTAGAACTGTGTAATATTGAAAAATAAAATAAAAATTCTTAATGAAATTATTTTCAAAATTGCTTTTTTGAGGTTAGATATGAGGATATCACGTATCATTTGTGGTATATTGTATTTAAAAAAAATCAGCCATATCGTGTCTGAATGAGCCCAAACTTGGTATGTTTCGAAAATTATTTTTGTTTTAATAAAAAAAAAATGGCTGAAATGTAATGATGTGGTATATTGTTAGAATCGCCTTAAGAAGCCCTTTCATATGATACTACACACGATAGGCTTCTGAAAAAAAATTCCATACCAAAATTAAAATGTCTCATTACTCCCCCCCTAACGAAATTTTTTTTAGGAATTGCGGGTCAAAAAAATTGTTTTGACCTCTAGTATGCGGGTGCCAAACGGCTAAACTGTACATCGATTTGCAGTTTTTTTAAGCGTAGTGTTAGACTCTTGGTTACCATAGCGTCGAGACAAACAAGGATGTCATAAAATTACCTACGACTTGATTGTACATGAATATTTAGTTGATATTTGAATTAACGTTATTACAAGATTATTCGCATATCTTTCCGTATTTCCATACACAACAGAATGGCGACGAGGATCATGATGAGAGAATCCATATAAAAGTTTCAAAATACGTAATACGTGAGTACAAATACGACACGATTTTGACCGATTTCTACAATTACAATGGAGGAATTAACAACAGTCCTTAGTCAAATGATGGAGACTATGCGCGCTATGCAAAACCAACAAGCGGTGTTACAAGACGCATTTCTACGGCGTGGTCGACAAGGTTCACAATCAGTAAGTGGAATATCGCTACAACCCTATGACGAGGACAATGAATCCTTTGATAGCTACTTACAAAGGCTACAAAATTACATAACTTTAAAGGGCGTTACAGAAGCCAGTATAAAATTGCAAATTTTCCTTAACTGCATTGGACCTAAATACTACCAAGTGTTAAAAAACTTAACGGCACCGAATACGCCCGAATCCAAATCTTACGATGAGCTGGTGCGGATACTGGGCAATCATATTGCACCTGAACCCGGTGAAGTAGCCCAACAGCATAAGTTTTGCCTACGATCTCAACACGAAGGAGAAAGAATCGCAAATTACGTAGCCGGATTGAAAGAAATTGGAGGCAAATGCAACTTCATATGTACGAATTGCAAGGAGACGACATTCGAGACACATTTACGTGTCCAGTTCATACGCGGCTTGAGAAATTCCGAGATTAAGGAAAGACTCTTACAAGAATCTCCAAGTACAAAATTTGATGATATAATCAAGATTGCAATGGCTATTGAAACTTCAAAATACGAAAGTAAAGCAATGGCTTACGAAGCACAACCCAATATAAACAAGATTACAGTAAAAAAATATAATAAAAATAAGGACAATGTAAATACAGATAATAACACAAAGAAAAAACAAATTACATGTTTCCGATGTGGAAAAAGCAATCACAAGGCTACACAATGTAAATTGAAGAACAAGTTATACTGTAACAAATGCAATACGAAGGGACATATACAGACAGTTTGTTTCAAAGATCAAAGACAATTGGAGTATGAGACAGAAAGTGACTCAGCTTACGAAAATGAAGAGGAAATATATGAAATACATAAAATACCTATACACAGCAATACATC
Organism: Notocelia uddmanniana; assembly: GCA_905163555.1. Taxonomy (NCBI): domain Eukaryota; kingdom Metazoa; phylum Arthropoda; class Insecta; order Lepidoptera; family Tortricidae; genus Notocelia; species Notocelia uddmanniana. Next base: position 10,446,984 of record LR991059.1, on the reverse strand, counting down.
CAGAGATAAGTTCAAGATGACATTACAAATAAATGGGAAAATACACACCCTAGAAATGGATACAGGAGCGGCGGTTACAACATGTTCCGCAGAATACTTTAAGAAACATTTTGGAAAAAAGAAACTAAAAAATACTCTTGTAAAACTACGAACTTATACAGGAGAAATTATACAACCAATTGGTACCTGCAAAGTAGACATAAAATACAAGAAGAAAGAAATAGAAGGTAGATTATTCGTAATCAACGGAAAAGTGGATACAGTTGTTGGAAGAGAATGGCTAAGAGAGCTAAATATCCAGTTCGACATAAATGCAATACAAAAGGAAGAAAAAGATCTCACAGAAAAAGATTTTAAAAGAAAATAACAGTATTTGATTGAAGAATACAAAGAATTGTTCTCAGAAAAGATAGGAGAAATAAAAAACTATCAAGCTGCATTTAAACTGAAAGAAGGAGCACTGCCCATATTTCTGAAGCCACGTCCAGTTCCATTTGCTCTCAAAGATAAAGTGGAAGCGGAAATAGACAGATTGGAACAAGAGGGAATCATAGAAAAAGTGACATATTCTCAATGGGGTACACCTGTAGTACCCGTTATTAAGCCAACTGGTAAGGTACGTCTATGTGCTGATTTTAGAGCTACACTAAACAAGAACCTGGAAGATGACAACTACCCTATTCCAAGAGTAGAAGAGATTTTTTCAAAACTAAGCGGTGGCAAATACTTCTGCACGCTAGACATAAATCAGGCATACTTACATCTGACGGCCAACGAAGAGACAGCTGCAATGCAAGCAATCAGTACAAGCAAGGGCACTTACAAAGTGAAGAGATTAATGTTCGGAGTAAAAATTGCGCCAAATATCTGGCAACGCTACATGGACCAAACCCTACAAGGAATGGAAGGTACAGCCTGTTTTTTCGATGACATTGCTATACAAGGGCGAACATACGCTGAGCTTCTACAAAGGATTAGAAAGGTTTTCAATAAATTACAAGAATGCGGACTACATGTTAACCAAAAGAAATGCCAATTTTTCCAAAAGTCTATTACATACCTGGGACACATGATAAATGAAAAAGGTTTACATCCAATGCAGGATAAAGTAAATGCTATAAAAAATAGTACACGACCTACAGATATTTCATCACTACGTACATTTCTGGGAATGATAAACTATTACCAACAGTTTATTCCAAATCTTGCATCGAGGTTAAGCCCACTTTACAGACTTTTACAGAAAGATTCAAAATTTGAATGGACAGAAGAATGTGAAAAGATTTTCAAAGAATTAAGAGAAGAGATATGTGGAGAAAATGTTCTTATACCATTTCATGGGAACTTACCGGTAACGCTAGCCACAGATGCATCACCGACTGGGTACGGAGCGGTGTTATCACACATTATGCCAGACAAGACTGAACGACCAATCGCATTTGCATCAAAATCCCTATCTAAAGCGGAAAAAGGGTACAGTCAACTCGACAAAGAAGCTGCTGCATTAATATGGGGACTTAAGAAGTTTTTTCAATATTGCTACGGAAGGAAAATTATATTGATTATTGACAATCAACCTTTAGCGAGAATATTACACCCAGAAAAAGCGCTACCAGTTACTACAGCTATAAGACTGGTACACTACGCAAACTTTTTGGCAGGTTTTGATTACCAAATTAAGCTGAGGAAGACAACTGAACATGCAAATGCAGACTATTTTTCAAGATTACAAGATACGTCAGATTCTGGTAAAAATACACTAACAGATGATGATACATTTTACCTAAACCAGATTTCAGAAATGCCAGTGACACTAGATGACATAAAAGAAGCCACAATGAAAGATCCAGATCTTCAAAAGTTATACTTAGACATACAATCGGGTAAAGGCGACCCGAATAGACTTCATGAGTTCTCACTACAAAATGGTTGCATTTTCTATGGAATAAGAATAGTTATACCGAATAAGTTGCAACCTAAGTTGTTACAAGAGCTACATACGGCTCATACTGGTATTGTAAAAATGAAATCTTTAGCCAGAAGCTACATTTGGTGGAAACATATAGATTCAGACATAGACAATCTAGTAAGGAAATGCAAAATATGTTGCACAATGCAAAAGAATCCTACAAAAGTACCTGTACACGCCTGGGAATACCCAAAGGAGCCTTGGAGTCGAATTCATATTGACTATGCGGGACCTTTCTTGAACCAATACTTCCTTATTGTGGTGGATGCATATACAAAGTGGTTGGAAGTAGTACCGACAGCATCAATAACATCTACAGCAACAATAAATATACTAAAAAAGTTATATACTACTTTTGGGTTACCAATTACCCAAGTCTCTGACAATGGTAGGCAGTTCAGATCAGAAGAGATGCAGAGATTTTTAAAAGAAAATGGAATTCATGCAAAATTTACAGCTCCATTCCATCCATCTACAAATGGTCAGGCAGAGAGATATGTGCAAACAGTAAAACGCAAATTGAAAGCAATGGCCTCGGAAGGAAGTTCGATACAAGACAGATTACAAAAATTCCTTATGATGTACAGAAAAACACCAAATAGTGCCACAGGTTTAAGTCCAGCAGAAATGATGTTCAAGAGATTATATAGAACAAGAATTGACTTAGTAAGAAGAGGACCAGAGACCAAGACAAAAAATGAAAATGAAGATATAATTGTAAACAAAGAATTTAAAAGAGGTGATAAAGTACAGATTAGAATGTATGACAGTGATAAATGGAAATTTGGGAAGATTATTGAAAGGCAAGGAAAATTACACTACGAGGTAGAGGTCGAAGGAAAAATTCACCATAGACATGTAGATCAAATTATGAAGACAGCTTGCAGTGGTAACTTACCTTACACTCAGTTATTTAGACCTAGTTATTCACAGAAAGAGCAAGAGAATTTAACTACGCTACACCACCCTAATGATGAGTCGACTACTCAGACTAGCCCAGAAAAAGTAAGAGTTACACTGAATGAATATAGCCCGAGGAAAAGGCAGAGCATTCCGCCTGATAACAGTGATAACATACCTGCACCTATGGAAGATCAACAAGAACGGCAAGTTACAGAACCTACAGTACCTATACCATCTGATAACCCTACTATTGAGCCACGTCGCAGCACGAGGAACAGACGAGCACCAAAACGACTAGACCTGTAACGAAGCAATTCATAACGAGGGAGAGTGTTAGACTCTTGGTTACCATAGCGTCGAGACAAACAAGGATGTCATAAAATTACCTACGACTTGATTGTACATGAATATTTAGTTGATATTTGAATTAACGTTATTACAAGATTATTCGCATATCTTTCCGTATTTCCATACACAACACGTAGGTACAGCTTACACTAGTGAGGAAGGCATACGAGAAATATCACGAGAATTGAATATATCTTGGAACACAGTGACAACTTGGATCAGACGGCACGCTGAAGAGGGCATCCTTGAGGACCAGACGACGATAATAATCATGGCGTTCACCGACTCACGAACCAACAAAGAATGGATATGCAACACCACTACGAGGAACATCCTTTTACTCCCAACCGATATTTTGCGGCAAATTAAGACGACGAATTGATAATATTGGCGGCAGGGATTTCCATTTTTCTCCGCAATCAAGAAACATACGAACACGATTATTTTTTATATGATCCATAGTATCTTTGGCTTTACTTTTATAATTGCTTTACATGATTGGATAACTTTCATAACACAAAAATAATTTTCTTTTAAAGCTGTTTAAAAACAGAGATTTGCATTTTACAGATGAACGGCACTTGTTAAAGTTTTCCATTTAAATTCGTCTAAACAAAAATGGTTTTTATTTAAACTGAAAAAGACTGTTTTGTCGCATACGCCCTTACGGTATAAGCTAGCCGCCCGCGTGTTTTCTATGACCCGGGTATGTCAAACCAAGACCACCGGAAAATGGGCAGCAGCATCCCTGGAGCGCGGTGGAAATACTGCGATCGCCAACCCGCATGCCAAGCGTGGAGAATATTGCATATATCTCCCGTGAATTTGGGGGAGGCCTATGTGCAGCAGTGGACAACCTTCGGCTGATATGGTGGTATGTATGTTTGTTCGGGTGGAATCTTGCAACTCGATTTTGAAGCAGATATCTTCAACCGATTGTGCTGAAATTTGGCGTACTTATGTAGCCACCACCACTAGGTATATCAGCCCAAGGACGTCCACTGCTGGACAGGCCTCCTCCAATTACATGGGGGGTAAATGCCATAATCGCCACGATTGGCATGCGGGTTGGCGATCGCAGTATTTTCACCGCACTCCAGGGATGCTACAGCTCATCCCACGGTGGTCATACTTATGTAAGGTAATACATACAATATGCAAGTGAGCTTTGTTGCATTGTTGTAAATTGTGTGAATTGCCTAAGCGTATGTTTTTTTCTTATGTAATATCTAAACGTGAGTTCCTGTAATTGACTCTGTATGACTATTTTAGCTGCAATATTGTAATTATAGCTGTTGGTTCTCCTTATATGAATAAATAAATATAATGGTACTATCGAGCTGATCTGATGATGGACACAGAAGGTCGCCATAGCAACTCCTAAACTATAGAAGATAAACCCGTATTTGGGCTCATTCGAACCGTCTCAACGAGTAGTTGATGATTATGGAAAAACCGGCCAAGTGCTTGTCAGACCACGCACAAAGAAGGGTTTCGTACCGACACCTCCTATTCTACATTTAAAACCACTATACACCGACGGTGCAACAAAAAACGAGATTGACTTCATTATGTCGACGAAGAGGCATAATATATTCAATGATGTCTCTGTGATCAATGCGGTTAAAACCGGAAGTGATCATCGTCTGGTAAGAGGCACATTGAATATATGCGTCAAGCTAGAGCGCTCTCGACTAATGAAGTCTACGCTCCGTCCAGCAGCACTCCAAATCCAAAACCCCGAGTGCTTTCAGCTGGAACTCCCAAACCGTTTTGATTGTCTAGGTGGCGATGTGGACGAATTCAACGACGGGTTTGTGGAAGCTGAACTTAGTTCTTTAAGGCCCAACGGACTCACCGAGCCAAAAGGCTTTCTATCTCCACTCAGAGGCTCATCAAGGAAAAATGAAATGATTCTGCAGTCTTCAGCCGATTCGACATTATACAGGCAGCTCAATAAGCGGATCTCCAAGTCCTTTACCCGCGATCTGCGCCAATTTAATATAAATCGTATTGAAGAGGCCATCGAGCAGAATAAGGGCTCTAAAGTGTTCTCAAGAGATCTGTCTATTGGGCAAAGCCAGCTCGCCAAATTGAAAACTTAAGACGGTAGAATCGTTTCATCCAAACCCGAGCTTCTGAATTAGATAGAGTGCTTTTATGGACAGCTATACACGTCAACTAGCAGACCCGAAGTTGGTCTGGCGGAAGACCCTAGAGCCAGTTCGTCTTACTCACTAGCTAGGTACATTTCACACACACTAACTACACACTTTGCAATTACTCACCAACAATACACTTAATGTACACACTCCCGGAACATACATTACAACACACCTATACACCCGGAAACAAAGCGTATACCGATAGCGCTGCGTTTTCGGCAACATTTCACACTGCACCGGGTGGAGGTTTTAGTCCGTAGGCGACTGGGCCAATTCCCAGTTGAGTCGGGCATGCTCACGGAACCGGGCCGGTAGTATCCAATGAGGATTTCAACCACCCACGGAAAAAAAAGACCCTAGAGCCGGATTAACCCTACCTATACCGAAAATATCCCGGACATCAGCCTGTACGAGATTAGAATGGCTCTTAAATAGCTAAAGAACAACAAGGCGAACAGCTGAACTCCTGAAGGCGGGTGGAAAACCGGTCCTTAGGGCCCTTCAGAAGTTGTTAGACTCCGTCTTACTTGAAGGGAAAACTCCAAAGGCATGGAACGGAGGTGTGGTGGTGATGTTCTTCAAAAAGGGTGACAACTCCTTACTGAAGAACTACCGACCCATCTCACTTCTGAGCCATGTCTATACGCTGTTTTCAAGAGTCATTACGAACCGTCTCGCACGCAGGCTAGATGACTTCCAGCCTCCCGAACAAGCCGGTTTCCGAAGGGGCTTTAGCACCGTAGACCACATCCATACGCTTCGTCAGATTATGCAGAATGAGGAGTATAACCTGCCCCTCTGTTTAGCGTTCGTGGACTACGAGAAAGCCCTCGATTCGATTGAAACCTGGGCTGTACTACAATCTCTCCAACGGTGCCAAGTGGACTACCGCTATATCGAAGTGCTGAAGTGTTTGTACGAGAGCGCCACTATGTCAGTCTGACTCCAGGACCAGACCTCGAAGCCTATTCCGTTGCAGCGGGGAGTCAAGCAAGGAGATGTTATTTCTCCTAAACTGGTCTCCGCTGCACTAGAGGATGTGTTTAAGACTCTGGACTGGAGAAGGCTAGGCATCAATATAAACGGCGAGTACCTCACTCACCTTCGGTTTGCTGACGATATAGTAGTCTTGGCTGAGACCATGGAGGATTTAAGTACAATGATCAATGACCTCAGTAAAACCTCCGAGCGAGTTGGTCTAAGGATGAACATGGACAAGACGAAGATCATGTCAAATGCCCATGTAGCACCAACTCCCGTAACAATCAGACACTTTACGCTCGAAGTTGTAGACGATTACGTATACCTAGGACAGACTGTCCAGTTAGGTAAGTCCAACTTCGAGAAAGAGGTTAATCGTCGCATCCGACTCGGCTGGGCAGCGTTCGGGAAGCTACGGCACATCTTTTCGTCCAATATTCCGCAGTGTCTCAAGACAAAAGTCTTTGACCAGTGTGTGTTGCCTGTGATGACATATGGCACTGAAACGTGGTCGCTTACTATGGGCCTCATAAGAAGGCTCAAAGTCACCCAAAGGGCAATGGAGAGAGCTATGTTGGGAGTTTCTCTGCGAGATCGCGTCAGGAATGAGGCCATCCGCAGCAGAACCAAAGTAACCGATATAGCCCTTCGAATCGCTAAACTTAAGTGGCAGTGGGCGGGGCACATAGCACGTAGAACCGATGGTCGTTGGGGCGGAAAGGTTCTCGAGTGGCCCCCACACGGTGGACTGATGACCTGGTAAGGGTCGCGGGTGTCCGCTGGATGCGGGTGGCGCAGGACCGGTCATTGTGAAAGTCTTTGGGGGAGGCCTATGTCCAGCAGTGGACGTCATTCGGCTGACATGATGATGATGATGATGAGTGATCAGTGGCGGCTGCTGACTACGAGAACCGGCGGTGCGCTAATTTATGGACTATCACTATCATCACTACATAGTATCTGCCGCTGTCTGTCCCTACTATGTATGCTTAAATCTTTAAAACTAAGCAAAGGATTTTGATGCGTTTTTTAAATAAATAGAATTATTCCAGAGGAAGATTTATATGTATAATAAATACATGCATCACATAGAAGAGAAAATCTGATAATTTTAGAGGTTTCTAATGTGATGTCGTAAATAAACACATTTTTTGCGCTTTCATTGCAAACGCTGGCTGAATCTTACGAAATAGATCAAAATAATATACTACGGTATTGTACACCTTAAAAAGATCTACAAAAAAATCTGCGATGGTGTATGTCTATCTCTTAGGGATAACCCACAATAACCATTTTTTGTCGTTTACTTTTTACGAGAAATAATGGCTTATTTACGAAGCGATTTTAAGCAATACAGCATTAATCCTTGTGCGCCGCTCCGAATTTACCTATTTCTTCATAAATTTTGTACGGAGTATCTTTCGTCTCACGTGTCCGGCGTTCTAACGTGATTCTCATAGAAATTGTACTGGCTAGTGCCTGAATTTGCTTACTCACTCTTTATCTAACATAGTATTTTAAGGCCCAGATAGTTTCACATTTATATGAACAATAGACTTTTATCATATAAAACTCTTACTATCAATTAGACCTCGTTAATTACGTGTATATACTTACACAACCTAATACGTATCAGCTATGTAAATTCCAAAAAGTAATTTATAGTTAAAAAATATTCCTTCTCCTTGGACGTCTATGTTCCAGCGCGCAGCCGCGCAGCGCACGAGTCGAACGACCACGCTCTGTCCGACCGGCGCTCCGCGATCGCAAGCCGCGTAAGAACACGGGGGTGCGTGCGGGGAAAGGGTAACAGGGCTCTATTCGAGTTTTATTGTTTACTAGTTTTTGCCCGCGACTTCGTCCGCGTAGAACTCGTTCTTGCCTTAGAATTATTTGTTTTCCCATACAATTTTTCTCAAGCTGAAATGGTTGAACGGCGTCCTAAAGGACACCAGGACCTTAGGGGTGTATTCTCTAGAAATCCTATAGCCCAAACGAATGAAAAAGTGCTTATTTTGGAAAATCAAATGTACCGATTCTAGACGAATGAATCCCGTCAAAAAATAACAATTATAATGATAGAAGTCTCGCTACGTAGTTCTACCGTAAAACGTAGTCCCAACAGAGCGAGTTCTTCATGTAAGTATTATGGCCAAAGGCCCTAAACAGACCGGCAAGACATGCAGGCCTATCATTCCAACAGATCAGGCTCCTTATGCAAGGCTGAGGGCCGAAGGCCCAAAGCAGAGCGGCAAGGCACGCGAGACCGAAGGCCGAGCGTCCCAACCGAGTTGGTTCTTTATGTAATGATAATGGCCGAAAATGCGAAGCAGAACGGCAACAAATGCGAGACCGAAAGCCGATCATTCACACACAGCGGCCTCCTAATGTATGGCTGAGGGCCAAAGGCCCGATGGGCGCACCAAGTCAAACCAAGAGTGTTATACGCGATAATGAAGGCGTGGTGGAGGGCGGCAAGGCACGCGAGGCTGACGCCAGAGCGTAGTTAAACACACTATGTATAAGGTTATTTAGGACAACATCGTGTATCTTATAAGCGACCATAACGGCCGAAGGCTCTAAATCGAGTAGTAAGGCACGCAAGGCCGTAGTTAGTTAATAGAGCGGCTCTTTAATAAGGATGAGGGCCGAAGGCCCGAAGCTGAGTGTTAAGGCACGCGAGGCGCAAGATCGAGCATCCCAGCAAGGGGCTCTATAAAGCTGAGGGCCAAAGGCTCTATAAAGCTGAGAGGTACGGTACGCGAGGCCGTAGTTCGAGCATCCCAACAGAGCGGGCTTTTCATATAAGGCTGCGATGGGCGTGCCAAGTCAAGCCAAGAGTGTGATACGCGATAATGAAGGCGTGGTGGAGGGCGGCAAGGCACGCGAGGCTGACGCCAGAGCGTAGTTATACACACTATGTATAGTTTGTTTAGGACAACATCATGTGTCTTATAAGCGACCATAAGGGCCGAAGGCCCCAAGGAGAGCGGCAAGGCACGCGAGGCCGAAGGCTGAGCGTACCAACAAAACGGGCCCTTTACGTAACTCTGAGGGCCGAAGGTCCGAAGCTGAGTATTAAGACACGCGAGGCGGAAGACCGAGCATCCGAACAGAGCGGGCTCTTAATAAGGCTGAGGGCCGAAGGCCTTTTTTTTTATTAGCAATATCGTACACGCTCTTTCTTATCTGTTTTGGTCGCGTCACTGCAAGCTAGGAAAATACTAAAAACGGCATTAAAGACTACCCACCAAAAAAAATATATATGAGCGAATAACAGTTTACGCGACCTACCTCATTCGTACGTCAGTGGTTAAGGGCTAAAGGGCTAAACACTAATAGCTTTCAAATTTTGAAGAGACCGTGGTGGCTGGCGCACACGCACACTACTATAGGAGTTCCTATACAAAATTCAACCCCTCTTTTTACCCCCTTTTAACCCAAATCTGCACAATTTTTATAGCCTAAAACCTGACCGGGTATTTAATCGACAGATTAGTAAAGTTTTCATCAAAATCTGTTCAGCCGTTTTCACGTGATGCGCGTTCATATAAACAGACAAACAGATAAACAGACAAATAGACAAAAATTCTAAAAACTGTTGGAACGTGTTCTGTTATCGATTCTTAGTATCCCCAGCCAACTTTTTTTCGAATATCTTCCATGTACAGACTGTCGACCCTCTTCAGCTTTATTATATGTATAGAATAGATCAATGCGTCACCTTAATAATTTCAGCGAATATGTGGATGGGTGTCGGAGGAGTAGGCGAGCCATGGTTTTTTATTAGAGGAATCTATGTTACCAACGGTGCGAACAGTTTACCCGCGAGAGGAAGTTCCGGGATTTTTCTACGTTCAAGATAACTGCCGAGTGCATACGGCTAGATTAGTCTCGGATTGATTTGATCTGCATGATAATGAAGTTACTTTGATTCCAAGGCCGAGTAGATCCCAGAGCCCAGACCTCAACCCCATAGAAAATTTGTGGGGTTTAATGGTCCAAATGTGGGTCCAAATAACAGAAACGAGAGAACAAAGGAAGCAATTGAGCAATATTGTAACGAAATTTGGGATTACATGAGAGAAGCTGACATGTGCAGTCGGATCAATGTGTGACCGATTATTAGATGTTATAGGAAACGGTGGTGCCCTACTCCTATTTTATTGGTATAAGATATCAATTTAAATTTAAGACAAGTTGAAATTAAAACTAAATAAAGTTATTATTGTTATAATTATTCACATTGCTAACTAGTTTTATTTTATTGCTTTGATAACGAGCTTGTAAGACCAATAATGCCATATTTCTGTCCTTATTATTCGAGAATGACGTGGTTGAAACGTGTTGTCAATTACTATAAAGTTTATACTCATAGAATACTTCCTATACCTATATATAATAATATACCTAGTCAATAAAGACAGAGACAGTAAGAGCATTTTTCCTTATTCACAAACCAGTATAGTCGATATTGTCCGATCTTTTTAACAGTGTACTCCGTAAATATCAGTGTCTAATAAAATGATAACAAGTTCGTTACCAAGGAAATCTATATCTTCAGCCGAATTTCGACCTACTTGCATTTCGATGGTTTGGCAAAATGAGCTTATGGTGTGCCATGATGCAGTTGGTTCGATAGTACAACAAGTGCATAAAACGAGCCATTTTATGCGAGACAATTTATCGATCCGACCCGCAGGTGAGGATCGATATAAAGTAGAGGATAAAATGGGTTTTATACACGAGTTAAATACTCTGCTTTTCACTTCGATAGCGAGAAAATTAAGACGACGAATTAAAAATATTGGTGGCAGGGATTTCAACTTTTCTCCGCAATCAGGGAACATCCGAACACGATTATTTTTTACATGAACCATAGGTAGTATCTTTGGCTTTACTTTTGTAATTGCTTTACCTAATACATGACTGGATAACTTTCATAACACAAAAATAATTACCTTTTAAATCTCTTTTAAAACAGAGATTTGCATTTCATCTATCTATACGTATTATAAAGCTGAAGAGGGTCGAAAGTCTGTACATGGAAGATATTCGAAAAAAAGTTGGCTGGGGATACGTAGAATCGATAACAGAACACGTTCCAACAGTTTTTAGAATTTTTGTCTGTTTATCTGTTTCTCTGTTTATATGAACGCGCATCACGTGAAAACGGCTGAACGGATTTTGATGAAAACTTTACTAATCTGTCGAGTAAATACCCTGTCAGGTTTTAGGCTATAAAAATTGCGCAGATTTGGGTTAAAAGGGGGTAAAAGGAGGGGTTGAATTTTGTATCGGAACTCCTATAATCCATGAGTTACAGGTATGAAAATTTGTAAGCATATACTCGACGACAAAGGAAAAACATACTCATTCAAAATTTGTGAAATCTAACTATAGAAACTGAAAAAAAAGGTAAACGCAAGTGCTGCGCCGCGGCGCTGCCCAGTGTGCGTGCCAGCCACCACGGTCTCTTCAATCTTTTGAACACTATTATGATTTATTCCTTTAAGTAACTGTGACTTTAAACCCAAATTTTAGTCCCGTTTACTAGATTCAAAAACTACAAATATAACTTTGTAATCCTATATAAAAACATGCAATTACAAAGTTACTTTTGCCGTAAGATTAAGATGAGTTTTATGCTAATAGTATAATTATAATCTGGATTCACTTATATATATTATAAGTATACTTTTTGTCCCGATGATCATCCATCAAAGGGATATTAAATCGGGGATGCAAGTAAGGTCTATGAAACGGGGTGGTTTAAATCCACATACGCCATTCTACGATACGATGTAAGTTTCAGCCAATTGGGACTAAAACGGCGTGTCAAGAAATTTATCTTATAAAGCATAGCAGAATTTGAGGTATTGCAAACAAGTTGACGATTCAGTATGTCAAGACCGAAGTATCATAATTCCTTCTGGTTGTTGACGCTATTTTTGAGCATAACCTTTTCGCAATTAGTTCTACTTTGCGTGAAAATATCATTGTTTGCGTGTACATCAAAATACATTTGCGATACATTGGAATTGTTTTTATTCATATGCTTAAATACAAAAACAGCTGTTTCAATGCACACTTTGTATCGTCGGTGTAGGTACTATTTAATTTTGTAGTGCGTTATTTTTTACGTGTTTGTTGACCCTTCACACCATAAAAACTGTTTGATATAAGAGATCACTTGAGCTGGGCAGCCCAATCGTCAGCATTGACAGTTGGAGCACCTTAGATCTATACTTATGTATCTATCTATACATATAATAAATCTGAAGAGGGTAGAAAGTCTGTACATGGAAGATATTCGAAAAAAAGTTGGCTGGGGATACTTAGAATCGATAAAAGAAATTGTTTCAACAGTTTGTGTCTGTTTGTCTGTCTGTTTATATGTCTAGGCATCATGTGAAAACAAACGAATGGAGTATAATTTACCCTATTTAATATGGCAACTAGATCTTCGGCGACGACATAGCACGGCCTTCGGCCTCGCATGCCTTGCCACTCTCCTTCGGCTTTTCAGTCATCAGCCTTACATGAAGAATCTATTCTGTTGGGAGGCTCGACCTTCAGCCTCGCGTGTCTCGCCTCTCTGCTTCAGGCCTTCGGCCCTCAGTCTTACATAAGAAGCCCGATCTGTGTGATTATACTCGCATGCCTACCCGCTCTACTTCCGGCCTTTGCTCATCATATTTACGTGAAGAACTCGCTCTTTTGGGACAACGTTTTCCGGCAGAACTGCGTAGCGAGACTTTTATCATTGTACATGTAATGTTTTTGACGAGATTCATTCGTCTAGAATCGGTACAGTTTGATATTCTGAAATAAGCACGTAATCATTCGTTTTGACACTAGGATTTCTAGGGAATGCCGTATTGACTGTAATCATTTCTTAAGGGGGTGTAAAGAAGGGTGAATGATTGTATCATCCTCATCTGGCCCTAGCGCCATCGATTCTTTTTAAATTCTATGGCGGTGGCAAACAAGTACACGACCTGTCCTGTTGTAAGCAAATATCTCCAGTCCGATATATTCGAGGCTCTAACACCTAAGGTCCTGGTGTCCTTTTCGACGCCTTCCAACCACCTGAGCTTGAGAACGATTGTATGGGAAAACAAAATCATTCTAAGGCGAGAACGAGTTATACGCGGACGAAGTCGCGGGCAAAAGCTAGTAATTAATATAATTAAAGTTATGTTATCAAATTTATACTTCTGTGCTCTGCTGTGCTCGTCGACCGCGGGCGCCCGATTACACGCGCGCCGAGGGTGGATAGCATAAAAAGCCACTTTAATATCGGCTATGCAGAGCATAAAGAAGAACTGTTTGGAGCATGAGAAGTGAAAAAAAAAACTGAATTTCGTAAGTCCCGACTGGCTTTATTGTGCGATTTTGAATTCGGAACCTTTTCCTTTTTTCTCGGAATTCCTTTAATCTTTTACTTTGCAAATTTAAAAAATATAGGCATTATTATTAGCAGATATGAAAATGCTTACGAAGAGGTGAAACGCGGTACTTCATTACGGAGAGCTGCGGAAATACATGAAGTTAATCGCATGTCGCTTTTGCGATACATTCGCAAACGCGACAAATCCGGCGAGAATCAAGAGGAAGGCACCATCAGCATGGGGTATGTTGCTCACAATAAAGTATTCTCTCATGAGCAAGAACAGCAGCTGTCAAAATATATTACACGTTGCGCGGAAATTTATTTTGGCCTTTCTACGAAAGAGGTACGGAAGCTGGCATTTGAACTGACAGCTAAATACAACATAAAGCGACCTGCTACTTGGGTTGAGAATAAGATGGCTGGTGAAGAATGGTTACGTTCATTCATGAATAGAAACCCGTCATTGTCTGTACGCGTGGCTCAGGCTACAAGCCTTTCAAGAGCTACAAGTTTTAACGCAACTAATGTGGAAGCTTTTTATAATAACTTACAAACTGTTTTGGACAGACACGCATATGAGCCACAGGATATATACAACATTGACGAGACAGGTGTCACTACTGTACCGACCTGATAAAGTAGTGGCAAGACTTGGCATACGGCAAGTGGGCGCTGTTACTTCAGCGGAGCGTGGCACATTAGTCACAGTTGCTTGTGCAGTGAATGCCTTGGGAAACGCAATTCCTCTTTTTTTTATATTTCCGAGGGCTCGTTATCATGATCATTTTGTCAGGGATGGACCAGTGGGATCGATTGGAACTGCAAATCCTTCAGGCTGGATGCAGGATGCCTCATTCTTGGTATTTCTCGACCATTTCAAGAAATTCTCTAATGCTTCTCCAACACACAAAGTCTTATTAGTGCTGGACAATCATTCCTCCCATGTCCATATCAACACCCTGGATTTTTGCAAAGAGAATGGCATTACTCTGCTATCATTTCCTCCGCATTGCTCGCACAAACTGCAGCCATTAGACCGATCTGTCTTTGGACCATTCAAAAAGGCCATAAATGCTGCTTGTGATGGGTGGATGCGAAGTCACCCTGGCAAAACAATGACTATATATGATATACCAGGTGTTGTCAAGATTGCTATGCCTCAGGCTTTTACACAAGCAAACATTCAGGCAGGTTTCAACAAAACTGGTATTTATCCGTTTAATCGTAATTTATTCCAAGAAATTGACTTCGCGCCATCTTTTGTAACGGATAGACCAAACCCTGACACTGAGGATAACGTTTCTACAGCACTATCTAGTGCAACCAACGCACAGAATCCTGATTCTGTAAATAACAACAATCAAATGTTGCCACCTCCGGATTCTACATCGGGGGGATCTTCAACTCCATTTATGGACCAAATTCAGCTAAGTGAGACAACAACCTCAGACACGCCACCTGCTATTTCATCTGAAATAGTCCGGGTTCCGCCGACAGCTTCAACCTCAGCCACGCCACCTGCTTTTTCACCTGAAATAGTCAGGGTTCCGCCGACTGCTTCAACCTCAGCCACGCCCCCTGCCTTTTCACCTGAAATTGTCCGGGTTCCACAGACTGCATCCATTTCAGCCATGCCAGCTACTTTTTCACCTGATAATGTCCAGATTCAGCAGAATGCTTCAACCTCAGACACACCACCAGCTTCTTTGCCTGAAATTGCCCGGGTTCAGCAGACCTCAGTCACGCCACCTGCTTTTTCGCCTGAAATTGTTCGACCTCTTCCAAAAGAAAAACATGAGGTGCTAGGATAAAAAGTCAACCATTTACACAGACACACCCGAAAAAGAGGCAGTTAGAAAAGCACATGAAGAAAAAGAAAAACGATTGAAGGCTAAGCAAGTAAAGAAAAACCTAACTGAACCAAAACGAAATAATAAAGGGAAGGGTAAAGGAAAAGGAAAAACCAATGCCAACAAAACTTCAAAACAGTCATCCGATGAAGAAGAGTATTTCTGTCTGGTTTGTGTTAGTGCATATTCTGAATGTAGGGCGGGCGAAAAATGGATCAAGTGCCAAGGAACATGTGGACTCTGGGCTCACGTAGAGTGTGCAGGTGATAATCACCATTACATTTGTCACAACTGTGATGATGAATCTGACTAGATCTCAGCATGTTGATTGATACGTTTATAAATGTTTATTTTTTCTATGTTTTGTTACAGTTTTATTAAAATTTAGTAAAACTTTTTCCAGTTAGCTATAGTAATTTTAAGTTTAGTTAACATTTTGACTGATTATAAAGAAGACTGTTAAATGTTATATATTACATGTTAACATTAGATTATTACAGTGCATTATTAATTGTAAGAAGAGAAGTGATCTCAGATTTTAGCTTTTTTGCCATTAAGTAATGGTTAACTTTGTTTAGAAGAAGATTATGTTGTGTTTTGTTAAATATTTCGAACAATACAAGTCATTACAAACTATTTGGATGTATTTGTATGCCTGTCACTACCGACCTCAACCACAGTCACAACCGTCCTTGGGGTGTGGCTGGTTGTGACAATTTCCCTTTTTTTTAAATTTGATCTTATGTCTAATGCAGCGTTAATTAGGGACAATATTATAGTATTTTTACGTAGACAAATGTTCAAATTACGATTTAAGTCACTTTTCTCCCAACTAACTAGTAAATTTACAAAATTATGGGCGAACAAACCAAAATTGTCACAACAGTACCCAGTCTACCCTACGTGCGATCAAGCCTCACATGCGACTTGTAGACTAAAAACAGGGTAGGTAAGTAAAAACATGTTTCAGGCTCGTAGTGCATGCCGGAATAAGAATAATCAAATAAGTAAACGGGGACATCGTGGCGGTAAAAACCCATATTGAATATCTGGGTCTATCCGGGAATTCCTATAAGTAGATGGACGGTGGCACTTCGAAGCACATTTTACCAATCTTGCTCCAAAGTTCATGCCTATACAGCCGCCACTCTTAGCCGACTGCTCCCTAACATTGGTGAGCCCAATGCCAAAGCACAAGCCAAGGCTATGGGTCGATGAATACTATTAATCTACGCTGTGGGTTATAAACTGATAACCTTCGAAATTATCCAAGTAATTATCCATTTCAAATCGGTATTGTGAGACATTTGTCATGATTACGTTGATATCTAAATTCTAATTAACCATGTCAAACAGCACGCTTATCCCTAAACGCGGCCTTGGGCCGTATTCACGTGCTGTCGACGCCGCGCGACATGCCGCTTATCTATGATTTCTCGCCTCCGCCTCCGTTGCTTGCTATACGTAGCCTGTGTCCCTGTGTGTGAAGAATACTTGTATACGTGAATACTTCGTGAACGCGTCCTATGAGACAAAACTCCACCTTAGCCATTGCGAGGTTCCTGGTGGATTTTTGCGAGGCCCTGGTTTTGTATAAGTACTATTTCTTAATAGTACCTACTTATATGGTGACTTCGTGCGGTAAGATCTTTCATTTATCTTGTATAAATAAGAACCTACCACTGGCAGAAAGAGACACATGGGTATGCCCCGAATGCCGCGTAACCTATAAAAAAACTGGGCCAAACTGCGCGACACCGGTGGGTACTCCCCTCACTGTTAAGAACATTGCGGTCAGAAACAAGAGTGAAGAACCCATGCCTCAAAATCAACCAAAAGGTGACAAAAGTGAAAAACCTTTTACGCTCCTACAACCAGCAGGTGAGGCAGCATCTATGATGCTTGAAATAAACTTGATCCGAGAACAAATGAGCTTGCTGTCCGAACAACTGGCAGATGCCGTATCAACAGTAGCGAAATACCATACTGCACTCACTGAGTGCTCTAACAAGCTCGAAGGGGTATGTGGCAGGTTAGGGCAACTAGAGATGTCTTCGATAAACAACTATTGTTGCGCGGAATCGGAGAGTCCGGAGCCTGCCAATAGAGTCGCTCCAATACGAAAATCAAAACGGAAGCGTAAGACCCGCAATACACAGCAATCTGATGCAGTAACGAAGACAGTTGCCGTAGAAGCCACAGGTGTCGACTCACTCCACGGAACAGGCGCTGGGCCTTCCTCCATTGCCTCAAGCGATCGTAGTCCGATGCAGGGGCACGCTACTTCGACAGATGGCGAAGCTGAAACTCCTCTACCAAACAGGAAAATTCCTATAATAGGTACGGACTCAAGACTTAGAACAACTGGAAACCGCTTCTCTTCTATGCGATGCACCGGGGGGCCTGGTGTCACTTTACTAAAAGCGGTAGAGTTCCTAAAATACATCCATCTTTGGAACATGATATCAGGCGCAGATGACATAAGCGCATATTTAAAAACTCTGTGTCCTGAGAAAACATGCACGGTGGAGGAGCTCAAGCCGAAGGGGTCTTATAAGTCATATAAGATAGGTGTTCCGCGACAGATGTATTACAGATACCTATCTGCGGATGTTTGGCCGGAAAATGCTCGTATAAAACCGTGTTTTTTTCGAAGATCGTATAAAGGCAACATCACACGCACAGAGAATTTCAGCCGTCAAGCAGAGGGTGGTGCCGACGATAGACATCGTGTATCAGAACGTAAGAGGCCTCAACACGAAACTTGACTACTTCAGGCAGAATCTTCTATCCCTCGGATCTGATGTCATTGCAGTGACCGATTCGTTCCTGACCGACGCAGTCAATGACGCGGAACTAATGTGCGGCGGGTGGAGCGTGCTGCGCCGGGATCGCGCCACAGGCGCGCGCGGCGGTGGCGTGCTACTCGCAGCGCGCGCAGGGCGCGGCCGTGATCTGGAGACACCAAGTGGCGAAGACTTATGGGTGTCATTTGTCATTGAACAGGTGCGGTGTTATATGTGTGTAGTGTATATACCTCCCAACGCACGTGACGATACTTATTTCACCTGGTTTCAAAAAGTAGAATCTATGATTGACACCTTGAAGGGTGTAGTGCTGATCGTCGGAGATCTCAATTTGAACCCGGTCAAATCATCCCTAAATGTATTAAGTTATTATTGTTACTTTTTAGTTGTTTGTAGTTTGAAAGAAATGAATGAGGTGACGAATGCTTATGGAGGTAAACTAGATATTGTGCTGGTGTCAGAGCGCATTACTGATTCTGTGGTACTGGAGATGCCTGGCAGTGGATTGGTTCCAAGGTCAGATGTAGTATACCATCCTCCCTTGGAGGTTACGGTTCCAATGAATAACTTCGCGGGTCGGGCCCCTACTGAACGCCTAGATCCTAGCAACGTAGACACTCAGCGGGACTGGAACTTTTCCAAGGGAAATTATAGGCTTTTGTATGACCTAATCTCAGCGGTTTGCTGGCAGGACGTTCTTGGTTCTGTGAATGTCGACAATGCTGTTGACCTTTTCTATCGAAAATTGTACGAGGTTTTTGAACTATGTATACCGAAACGGATTCGATCAGGGAAGTCAAGTAGACGTTATACCGTTTGGTACACTGCAGAACTAATAAGTGACCTAAAGCTGAAAGGCAAACTTCACAGGGAATGGAAAGCCACTAAAAATAAAGATATTTACAATGAGTTCTCGGTATTGAGGTCTAAAGTTAAGGAACGCATAGCATCTGCTTACGATGATTACCTTGATGGAATCCAGAGTAGGGTTAGAAACAATCCTCAGACGTTTTGGCAACATCTTAACAACCTGAAAACAAAGGGTGGGTTTTCCTCTAGTATAGCGTCTGGTGGACAGCAAGTTACTGGAAAGGAAGTAGCAAGCGCGTTTGCCGATTACTTCTCGGGGGTGTTCCTGCCTGATATTCCGCGTCTGGACACGAGTGTGCTGGGGTCTGAAGGGCAAACTCTTGATGCCAACTACATTAATATTAAGTCGATATCTACAGATGAGGTCGAAGCAGGAATAAAACGAATGAAGTCCAACTCTTCGGTGGGGCCTGATAACTTGCCGGCGTATATTGTGAAAGGATGTGTAGAGAGCCTTAAAACTCCTATCCACTTTATTTTTAACTTGGCTCTTAGCACTGCATGCTACCCTCGCCAATGGAATGTATCTAGAGTGAGGCCGATACTAAAGGGCGGTGACGCTACTGACGTGGAAGATTACAGGCCGATAGCTATTCTTCCCACGCTGGATAAATTGTTTGAGTCCATACTCCATCGGAATCTATCATCACAGACCAAACCGTTTTTGTGTGACAAACAACATGGTTTCAGATCGAGTCGCTCAGTAAACACAAACCTTTTGATCTTAGTAGATAGCATCTCGGAATTTCTTGATAGAGGTATCCAGGTCGATGTACTCTATTTTGATTTTATGAAGGCTTTCGATCGCGTAGATAACGATGTGTTGCTACTAAAATTAACTCTATTTTGATTTTATGAAGGCTTTCAATCGCGTAGATAACGATGTGTTGCTACTAAAATTAACTCTATTTTGATTTTATGAAGGCTTTCAATCGCGTAGATAACGATGTGTTGCTACTAAAATTAAGCCGTATTGGATTTTCCCCGGGGTTGCTAAAGTTTTTCGCAAGTTATCTACAGCAATTTGTTCGGCATGGATGCTTCGTCTCAGCTCCATATCATACTCGATCGGGTGTGAGTCAAGGCTCCATACTGGGACCTTTCCTGTTCGGAATTATGATTAATGATCTCCAGTCCGTTCTTAAGTCATCTCAATGTCTCTTATATGCTGACGATTTAAAGTTAGTTTACGGTGTGGAGCAAGGAGCTGACTGTGAATCGTTGCAGGCAGACATCAACTTGATCTTTCGTTGGAGTATGGACAACAAACTGTTTTTTAACCCTGCCAAATGCTGTGTCTCTACTTTTAGTAGAGCGCGCGATCCAAAACTTGCACAGTACTTCCTGGGTTCTGAGCCCTTAAACCGTGTGTTCACAGTTAAGGATCTCGGTGTAGTCTTCGATACACGTCTCTCATTCCACGAGCACATACTATCACTTGCTGCTGCTGCGGACTGTTATCGAAGACTCGGTCTTGTCATCCGAAACTTGCGTAACATTAACGATCCACTAGCAATTAAGCTAGTCTACAACGCCTTGGTTAGAAGCAAGTTGGAGGCATCGTCGATCGTGTGGTTACCGTATGAATCAACGTATGCCTTAATGTTGGAGAAAGTGCAAAAAGCTTTCCTAAGGTTTCTGTACAAGAAGATTTATGGGTACTACCCATTCCTCTACCCAACCAAGTACCTGTAAGGTACCCTCGGGTACAATTCATTAGAGGTCAGACGGAACTTTACTTTACTAGTTACTGCGTGTCGAGTCCTTCGCGGCGAGGCGGATTGTCCTGAATTAGTATGCCGCCTAGTGCGACTGTTTGTGCCAGACGTCCCCAAAATAGCTCTCAGGCCTCGGCAACGCGTTCTTCTTGCTATGCCGGCTGCTCGGACTGTGTCGCGTAAAAAACCACCCCACTCCCTCGCGCTCTCTCACTACTAAATGCGCTCTTGGCGTCAGCACCGGATTGCGATCTGACTGCATGGCGATGGGCAAGTGTAAGAAATGAATGTTTGAAGTTCTGTGAGGTGATGGATGCCAGGCCCTCGAGTGTAAGGTAATATTGTTTTCTCAAACATGCAATGAAATATTGATGTTATGTTCCTTATAATAGGCTGCGAAGTATGACGATTCAGGCGCGGCTATGACAAGAGGTCGTTAATGGAATTTCATACAAATCTTGCAGGCCTAGGCCGGCAAAGTCCTCTTTTTTAATTCCATTCCACATAAATTTGTGGCACAGGCATCATGACATTCTGGCACTATGCATATTAAAAATAAAATTTAGATTTTTTTTGTTGTTTATTTCATTGCATGTTTGAGAAAAGCACTATACATACCTCGCCGGGAAATATGGGGTTGCCAGCCTTAGACCTATCCGGCCTCGCTTTGCTCGGCCGTATATATGTCTTCGGCCGGCAACCCCTTTCGTCCCGGCCGGCCTCTGTAGTAATGTACTATTTTTATATTGTGTTCGTTATTGTATGGTATTGTGTTATTATTATTATGTCCTATTGTTTGATTTTATGAAAATGTTTAATTTTATAGTTGCATGACGCATTAGATACCAATCTGTAATGTCATGTTAACATAATTAACAAAATAAATAAATAAATAAATATCTACGGGAAATTGAAGTTTATGAAATATTAAAACTTCACAATTTTTCCACGAAGAATCAGCCGGCACTTAAATAGCTACGAACGTGTTCATTCTGACATATATGTGTTACCTACCTACCTGATTCGTTCGCTTAAGTAAGCATAATTATAGACTTGTTAACAAACACTAGCGTATGAATGTCAATCCGATTATCAGAGTCTCTCGAAAAAGCTTATTTCTCCTGCAGCTCAATCTCGAAATGAACCTTAAGGGGTCTTGTAAAGGTTTAGTTTAGAGGCAATGCCAAAATTGAAATAAGTGAAAAAGAAAATATCATTTTTTCTGAAACGGGTTGTAATTAACGGCTTTACATAAGATAACGTTTAAAGTGCCTGAGGACTTAATTGTGTGTAACAATTACCGTAATTATTGGTTTGTGATAAACTGCGGTAATGTAGTAACACGAGGAAACGCTGGGCCTGATACATAGCGTCTATTGTCTGGTATTTCTATGGTTAATATACCTAGAAGTGAACATTTTATTTGGTGGTTCAGCATTCGGTTTAAGGATTCTTTATTCTCATGAAAATTTATACAATTCGCTTACATGAGAACTTAAAACTAATACTACGTGAAGCGTTCACAAGAAATAAGGTTACATTCATAATTCACTACAGTTGCGTCTATGGCAACCGCCAAACGCCGTCATCAAACGAAGCGGCGACAAAGCGACCGTCATCAACATCGTCAGGCGAAAGACGTCTGAGCTAGCTACCGCGAAAGGCGCGAAACGAAAACGAAATATCTACTTCTCTGTCGCTTGAATCATCAAGTGCGACAGAGGGTCAGATATTTCGTTTTCAGTTCGCGGTAGCGCTTCTTTACATAGAAGGGCTCCCCCAAGGATGCCACAACGATCGGTAATGGGCTGTAAGCTGTAACATCCGACGGACTCCCGCGATCCCGACTAAAGCGCCTAAAAATATTCGTGTTTTGTTTTGTCTCGTTAGTCTTGTTACACTAATATACCGGTCTACGCTTTGAGAAATGGGGTCTCTAGAGGTACACGCCTAGTGCGACTGTTTGTGCCAGACTTTTTTTTTATACCACGTCGGTGGCAAACCAGCGTACGGCACACCTGATGGTAAGCGGTCACCGCAGCCCATGGACGCCTGCAACTCCAGGGGTGTCACACGCAAAATAGCCCTCAGGCCTCGGCGACGCGTTGTTCTTGCTGCTCGGACTGTGTCGCGTAAGAAATCGCCACTGCCCCGCGCCACAGTATTACAATATATTCCCTATGTTGTTAAACTGTGCCCGCGCTCTCTCACTACTACGAGTAAATGCGCTCTTGGCGTCAGCACCGGAGTGCGCTCTGACTGCATGGCGGTGGGCGAGAGTGTGAAATGAATGTTTGAAGTTCTGTGAGGTCATGGATGGTGGATGCCAGGCCGTCGAGTGTAATGTAATATTGTATTTATTTTGTGTTCACTGTTATTGCGTTGTATTGTGTTATTAACATGTTTAATCTTAGTTGCATGACGCATTAGATCCCTATCTGTAATGTCATGTAAACATAATTTTTAAAATAGATAAAACAAATAAATATTATTATTATGTATCTACATTTTAAATTCACGGGGTGAAACCCGGTCATTTGAAAGTGTCCGTGGGGATATAAATCCAACACGAGGCCTTTTGGAGAAGAAGTTTAATGTAATGTAGTACAACTGCTAGAACCTCCAGCAGGCCATGGGACTATTGTGGGGAAATTGTAAAAATAAATCGGGCTATGGATGAAATTTGGATAGAGAAAGTAATGGCCAGAATTCCGGAAACCTGCCATAACATAGTAAAATGCTATCGAGGCAGGCGGTGACTAGTCACTCGCTAGATGGGCTCCTGAAAATGCCGCCGTAAAGACGGCCAGGAGCAACACCGTTGTGAGCACGAACAGCTCGCCACAAGTTGCCCTGCGGGCTTATTATTATTATCTCTGTATTTATTTTCGTACTTATTATTATTATTATACGTCTTTTAGATATCTCGGGACCAGGGGGTCCCGGACCTTTAGAAGGCGTACGTGGGGCCAAAGCCAACAGCGCAGTGACCCTAATCTAAAAGCAAGGGAAACACATGGCGGATACCATCTCCGAGCGCACAATAATATAAATATAATAAATAAATATTAGGGGACAATTTTTACACAAATCGAACTAGTCCCATAGTAAGCTCAATAAGGCTTGTGTTATGGGTACTAGACGACGATATATTTAATAGATATATACTTAAATACATAGAAAACATCCAAGTCTCAGGAACAAATGTCTCTGCTCACCACAGAAACAAATGCCCTTACCGGGATTCGAACCCGGGACCTCTAGCTTCGGAGGCAGTGACACTACCAACTAGGCTAAACAGGCCGACAAATAAGTATGATACATCCGGAGATGGGTCTGTTATTAATATGGAACATGTATGTGTTTTTGTGGTAGATTGTAGAAAAAACATATGTCGCTTAGTGCTCGCATCGCATTGCGCGCGATCAGCGGATATTATGATCTTAAACTTTAAAAACGTAAATTTAAAATATAATAAGTAAATAAATATTGGGGGACAATCTTACACAAATTGACCAAGTCCCAAACTAAGCAAAGCTTGCAGTTACTACGTGTACTAGGCGACGATATACATACTTATGTAAATAAATAATATGTACATATAAGCATGTTTCCAAACTTTTGGCCTGGGGTGTACTTAAAAACATAGGTAACATCCAAGACACAGGGACAATATTTGCGATAAATGCACAAATAATGCCCTGACCGGGATTTGAACCCGGGACCACCGGCTTCATAGGCAGGGTCACTAGTGTCACTGCCAACTAAGCCAAAGTGGTCGTCAAGCAGTACTTGTTATTGTTACACTCAAATAACTCTTCATAACTATCCAATTATCTACTTTCGCTATACCATCTTGAGCCCCTTATTAGGGCGACACCTACCTACAGCAACCAGCTGCAGAGAAAAATGTCCACTCTGTATATAAGCTCCTATGCAACTACTAACTAACTAATTGTAGAACTATATTCTGCGTATTACTTGTCGGTAGGTTCAATTCGACCGATTAGCACACTAATATGAATTCTTCATACGACCCTCGTTAGAAACATGTGTTGAAATGAAAATTAAATGTTTACAATTTCTGAAGGAAGTAACTACTTGTGCCAGGAGACCGCGCTAAATGTAATAATTAAGTAAGCTTGGCCAATTGATAACAGTCTGCTATCTTGCAATTGAGTTTTCCGCCAAGCCGGCTATTTTGAAATGAGACGTTAATTTTTCATAGCCGTATTTAACGTTAACTTTCAATTGTAAACGCGTCCGTGTTGAGCATGAAATAAAACCAATATTTCTATGAAACGGTAAAGTTGATTAGGGGTTTCTGCAAGTGGTTGCCACATTAATATGCTCGTGCGAGACACGCGTTAGGTATTTTTCGCGCCGCAATGACCGCACGCCATTCCACGCTTTATCATTGTCACGTCTAGGAGGTCTATTTTTATCCATTGTTTCCGATCCGATTCACATTTCAATGTATCTCCGAACTCCCTTCCTCTCGCGGCGTGACTTCGCAACGAAACGAGCTCGCGAAACTTATTAAAATGAAATTGTTATGTTTTTACTTAAATCGAAATTTATGCGATGTTGAAAGTCGGTTGTGACACAATTATCATTCGTAATAGTTAGCATAACTCAAACAGGATGGAAACATTGTTTCTGATTAGCTTCTAATTGCAAATTGGTTATCCTGTCTTTGTTCAATCATGTCGCCTGTTTTGAAGTACCGTGCCGGACAATTCACAAACACTTACGCCCGATTTACACACAGTACAAGAATTGCATGCAAGTTTATCTGCATAATAGGTAGGTATAATGAAATGAGATCAAGATTGTTGTCATGATAAGGGCCTTATCTAGACACGCCGCATTGTGTCAAGCCAAGTTCACCCCAAAGCTGTGGATTTGATAGACGGGATTTACTCTACCCATCTATCAAACTTGCGTGGGATAATTATAAAGGTTAACTCGTTAATTTAAAAGTAAGTGTTAGAGTATGCAATTTTTATTTTTATTGAATTGTTGTACTTTGTACTACTCTATCAGAATCAAAATTACTTGCCAGTAATGTCTAGTTTACATATGTTTTATTGGCTCACAATGATTTTACAGACTGTAAAAAATCAGTCTACTTGATATTAAATACATATTTATTTATAATACAACAAAAACAAGAAAATGACATAAGTAAAATTTTTATTTAAATAAAACTTTAATAAAAAAAATTGCCCTAGGTCTTCAGTGCTGATTATGCTGATCTGTTGTGCGAAATAGTGGCGCGTTGAAATATCCTTATAGAGAGGTGTCACGCACTTGATCCCCACGGCCCCAGGCTTTCAACCACAAGGCCAAATTTGAATTGCAAAAAAAAAACTAAAAAATCTATCCTCTTTCTAATGATGCCCAAATATTAAAAAAAAACTTTCACTAACTTCATTAATTTGCCAACTTTGTGACGAATATGCAACTCTCCCATACTTTGGGTTGAAATTCGGTAAGCAGGTTACCCTCATTGCCACCTGTGTGGACACCCTAGCGCCGTCTCATTTAGCCTCCACATCTTTGAGGGCCGGCGGGGCGGCGGCAGCGGCTGAAATATGCCGATCTAATTGCACAATCACATATTTGCAGCTTTTGCAGTGGAGCCTTGACAATTAGGACCGTGGAGTCAGGATGCCCATAAATAATTTAAAAGTTTAAAAAAGAGACTGTTCGAAACCACACATGTGACATGACCCTCATTCCTCGGACAAAGAATACGCATCGCCATTCAACGGGGGAATGCAGCCAGCGTTATGGGCACAGTTCCGTAGGGAACAGACTTCGGGGACATGTTTTAGTAGAGTGTAGTTTAGTTTAATTTTATTTATTTAAATTTAGTTCTAAGTTTGTTACTATTTATTATTAATTGTTCGTAATTAATTTATGTTGATATATTGGTCATATAAAATTTCAATAGAGCAATACAATATTACGACATTACAATAAAGATAAAAATTGCAAACTTGACCATTTACTTTTTTTTATTGAAGGTAAAACGATTAAATCTTTAAGATTCTTCAAAAAACTTTTTTAAAAATGCATGGGCTAATGCATGTGGGGTCTTAATAGATAGCAAATGACCTACCTACCAGCCATTCCAATTTGACAATCTATCTATATTACTTTAAGTGTTCATCACAGTCACATACGCGATTTCGACAGAATTTTGCCGGCCGGCACACGGGCGAATATGGAAAACGAGTTTGCAGTAATGTGACCAAAAGGCGCAATGCCTGCAAACTATAAATATGAAGTAACTCCACTGCTCAAATTACATACTTGCTTGCTTTGATTTGACCATACACTCAATAGACTGATAAGGCATGTTACTGTGACGTCATAAACCGTTATCAGTTAGGTAGATTTGAGGTTTGTAAACTTTTATTTGTCACTGATAATATCGTAACGAAAATCAGGAAACCGAAGCATCATGCAATATAAGCGTAATGTCGGGCCTAAAATAGTAATTTGTTCTACACGGGTCCAAAAATCACGAGCTAGTGAATGAATTGTAGGGTCGAACTACGAGGTAGCGAATAGTAACCACGAGCGAAGCGAGTAGTTGCAAAATGGAATCCTGAGCCAAGCGAGTGGTTCAAATATAGAATCCTGAGCGTATATTATAACGAGTGTTGCAACACACGAAACGTAAAATAACTTATTTGACTAACTAATTATCTTTGTGGAATAAATAGTAGATTGTCTGATTAGGGTTTAAATATTACATTACCAAGACATGGTTATTTTCTGGAACGTAGTCTATCTTTCAATACGAGTAATGCTTATCTTCTAATTTTAGATAATCCCCTATGACATGTTAACCCTTATTGATAGGGATTTAATTTGCTACTACAGGTTGTAATTACATAAAATAATCATGGATTATTTTACTATTCAAGGCCGAATCAAAACGTGTTGTTGTCATGATAAGGGCCTTATCTAGACACGCGGCAGCATGTCCAGCCAAATTCACCCCAGCAACTGGCGGACAGCAGCCGTGTGTTATTTTACACGAACCGTTTGGAACCACTTTTGACCCCCCAATAACTCCAAATCTATCTAACATAAAAAAATGAAATTTGGTACATGTATTAAAATCCTCTAGAACAATTATAACCCCAAATTTCATAAATATAGTTTTAATAATTATTGAGATATTAAAATTCCAAAAAACGGCATTTTTACCACTGACTGACTGACCAGTAATCAAAAACCTAACCCACTTCCAGGTGACCTAGAAATTTGGCAAACAGCTTGGTAATTGTGTATGTACATCAGAAAACAGTGATTTTTTTAATTAGTTTTATTATTATTATTACTTATGCTAGTTACCTCAGAACTCCGTCATTTATTAACCATATTTGGAAAATTCTTTTTTTGTTTGAATCGTTGTACTTCAGGGGTAGTCCCATAGTTATCAGGTAAGAATCTGATCACAGGGTCCTGAAGATATCGGGGGAACTCTTCAAATATTTAAGGTCCACCTATATTATAAATATTATAAATATTAGGGTATGTTGTGCTCGTGCATTCGCTCTTAAAAAGCACCATTTGGCGAAGATTGACAAAAAGTAATGATATCATAGAATCATAAATGTGAAAAAAAACCGGCCAAGAGCGTGTCGGGCCACGCTCAGTGTAGGGTTCCGTAGTTTTCCGTCCGTCACATTTTTTTTTTTGAAAAAATTACAAAAATTATTCAACCTATCAAGTTCAAAATAATTTTCCTACAAAGTTTTTATAAAGTTCTACTTTTGAGATTTTTTTCATATTTTTAAAACTTATGGTTCAAAAGTTAGAGGGGGGGGGACACATTTTTTTTTACTTCTGGAGCGATTATTTCCGAAAATATTAACATTATCAAAAAATGATTTTAGTAAACCCCTATTTATTTTTAAATACCTATCTAACAATATATCACACGTTAGGGTTAAAATGAAAAAAAAAATCACTCCCCACTTTACGTATAGGGGAGGTACCCTAATAAAATATTTTTTTCCACTTTTTATTTTACCACTTTGTCGGCGTAATTGATATACATATTACTACCAAATTTCAGCTTTCTAGTGCTAACGGTCACTGAGATTATCCGCGGACGGACGGACAGACGGAGGGACAGACGGACGGACAGACATGGCGAAACTATAAGGGTTCCTAGTTGACTACGGAACCCTAAAAAGGGAGTCAAGTTCAATATTAAGAATATGGGAAGCTTGGTTGTCGTCTTCGCCGACCAAAGAATTGAGATCTGAATGGGTGCCAAGTTCCGTAGATTCTCTGAAATAGTAAAACTAATTTACTGCGGCTTAATGCATTTTGAGCCTTAACTTGGCAGTTTTCTATGCAGTATGTTATAAATGTTATAATACCATGAAAGCTGTTGGATATTTAAGAAAACTCTGATCTGAAGTAAGTAACGAAACAGACAAGCCATACATATTTACTGATATGTAGAATTTGTTGAACTTAGGGTCGGTAGAGTTAGGCCGTGTAGATTCAGAAGCCTTGGCTCTACATGAGATCTGATATCTTTTTCACAGGGCAAACCTTTTGCAACATTTTACATGAAATGTTTTTGGTGGGATAACATAATTTATTAAAACAAAATACGACCCACACGACTTGTATGATGTCATCATCACGCATCGGAATACGAGTAGACACCCGTCCCTCCGAGCATCTGCGCCGCGTCTCCATTACATATAAATAAATAAATAAATATTGAGGGGCAATTTTACACTAATCGACCTAGTCCCAAACTAAGCAAAGCTTGTACTATGGGTACTAGACTACGATATACATACTTATATAGATAAATACATACTTAAATACATATAGAAAACGTCCAAGACCCAGGAAGAAATATCCGTGTTAATTGCACAAATAATGCTCTTGCCGGGACCTCTAGCTTCGGAGGTAGTGTCACTACAAACTAGGCTAAACAGGCCGGCGAATTACTGACAAACCGATGCGTGCGGCCCATAGAGGAAATTATCATATACGTGCTGTCTGTGCCATGCGAATCAGTGGATGATGTTGTTGTACGAACGAGTATGAGTTACTGTACAAAGCATACTACTTAAGGCGAAGGGTATGGCAAAACTATGAAATGGAGGTGTTTTTGCTGAGATTTTTTGCTTAAAATACAGCATGTGGAGGTTTTGAAAGTTCACCGTCTGAACACACATATACTCAAGTATTTCCCTTAATTGTTCAAATGTTCCTAGAATTCACTGAAAAATATATAAGTCACATTAAAAGTGCCGTTCTAAGCATTTTTTTGTTTAAGTTTTATTCCCGCTGTGCAAGTTATTTTGTGTCCATACTTTGTAAGTATACTTTTGTAACTTTGTGTTGTGGGCTAGACTTAATTATATCCCTAAAATACTAAATTACGAATTTTAGAGATATTTTATAATTTTTAAAGATATTTCCTATACAATAAGAATGTTAAACATTGTAATAAATGTTTGCTCACATACTATGATCAGGCACTTTGTAACGTACAATAAATTATTATAAACATTAAAATATGATTCAAAGGTTCATAAAATAAATAAATACGCAGAAAATTATTAAAACTACTTAAAATAAAATTAAAAATCACTGGGGACTATTTTGACAGTTTTTGTGATGTAGGATTTGAACTTGCATTCATAATTGTATCATTGCATTTTTCGAAGTAAGGAAGGAAGGGCCGCCCCTAAGCGGCGTTGCGAGCTCGTTTCCGTTTGCACGAGTGCTGCGCTGTTGCCAGATTTATTGTCCATCCCACGTCCATCCATGGATATTTCTCTCGTTCGTTGTTCGTTGACGTTTGATAATTCTGTGTGGACTGTGTGTTTTGTTTTGATAGTTGATATACGCTCATACGTTCTTTAGAAGTGCGGAATTTGGTGTTAAAGGATTTTTAACTGCATTTTGTTATATTGTGTGTGTTATTTAGTTTAGATAATTAAAATAGGTAGTTCATTTTATTCGTTGATTGTATTGTTTCATGATGTTAGGTTAGATTAGGTGTATTGTTATTGACATTGGATTAACCTATGTGTTTGGTGCGGTGTGTGACATAGTTAAACTTTTACCAATATGGGAAATAGGAAGGGGCGGAAACCTACTGCATCAGTCAGGTTGATGCGCAAACGTCGAGTACAAATTGCTGCAATGAAACGACTCGACGCCACAGCAAAGTAAGTTTATATACAAGGGGTATTTGTGCAAAATCCATAAGACCTGGCCTTAGTTGTGTGTGTTCATAATTCAGTGTTATTTATTTCTAAACCCTTGCTTTCCTTTTGTTGTAGCGTCTCTACAGATTTTGACAATGACAATCACGAGTTTAGTACTGACAAAGAAGATATATACTAACGTAAACTGAAGCAGCTAATGAAACTATCAGTTAAACCTGAAACGTAAGTATCTGATTATTGTGTTGCTGAAATGTAACTACTATTATGTAGGCACTCATGGTATTACAAAATATGGAAGAGGCATAATGCAATAGATACAAACTACTGTCAGTGATTGATACAATTACAAGCTGTAATGTTTTTGTCAATCAATAAATCAATTACTATCCAATCATATGAACATCAAAAATAAATGAAAGTAAATGTTAATTTATGTAATTTTATATATTTAAATTAGAAGATGCCCACTGCTACATCGATGAACGAGTATCCCTCTTTTTAGGGTTTTGTCAATTGTAAAGTGTTGATTAATTTTACATAAGTTTCATTTGCTATAAAACTGTAAACTCCTTTGGATGTGTTTAAATACTACCCATTAGGTTTGTTTCATACAAATCCTGAAGCCACAGGTCCTGGGTTCGAATCCCGGACAGGACATTTATTTGTGTGTTGAGCATGAATATTTGGACCGGGGTCTTGAATGTTTTTATGTATTACGTTACAAAACGATAAACAATATTAAAAGGTACATTGCAATTTTTTTTAAATATATGCTTACCAAAATTTTAAAAATAAATAATCTATCCCCCGCAGCATAGTGCCAAAGATACTGGCAGAAGAATTTATTTATGTACATAAGTATGTATATCATCATCTAGTACCCATAATACAAGCTTTGCTTAGTTTGGGACTGTTGATTTGTGTAAATGTGTCACCCAATATTTTTTTATTATCCTAAAATACTATAATCTGAAAAAATAATGTTTATGTAAATGATTATTAGGGAAGATGACTAATAATAGCAAAGACATTTATTAAATGTTTCAGTACTTTGCTATTTTATTATATTACTGTGGACTCTATCTCTGTACTTTTATTTCAGTTCTGTTGCTGTTGATGATGATTCATTTGTAGTGGATGACAATATTGTAGTTGAAAGGTGAGTATAAATAATAAATGAAGTATCAGGATTCCATATTCTCAGGGTACCAAAATTAACATTATTAATAAGTCTACACCGTTTTTCTGTCCAACTTCTAACAAACAGGCTTTTTTGCATGGTAATAGTTAGCAAGTTGAAATTTCCACATAAATATTGTTATGGCGGATAAGTTATTAATTAATGAAAAGTTAAAATAATGAAGAAACACACAACAGTCTCCATACAAGGTTTCGTCGTATATCATCCTAGCACTATCCCAGTACAGTTGAATCCTGACGGATGCCCGCCATGCCCGGGGTCTGCTACCTAATCCCACAAATTGGTGTAGGCACTAGTTTTTACGGACGCGACTGCCATCTGACCTTTCAACCCAAGGGGTAAAATAGACCTTATTGGCTTGTAAAGTGAATGGATAACTTGACTGTTAGAGAATTCAAGCTGCTGGAAGACCTTGGCTTAATGTGCGTTCCAAAGCGCATGCATATTTTTTAACCGACTACAAAATTTCAAAAGAGGAGGTTATCAATTCGGTTGTGTTTTTTTTTTTTTGTTTTTTTTTTTTAATGTTTGTTACTCCATAACTCCGTCATTTCTTAACCGATTTGAAAAAATTTTTTTTGATTGTATGTATATATATCCAAGTTGGTCCCGTTTTTGTCAAAAGGCAGTTCTGATGATGGAATCCATGAGGAATTGAGGGAACTCCTCAAATCTTTAAGGCAAACATATAGTGATTTTTGTGTTTTTATCAACAAGTCAAGCATTTGCATCCAAAAATGTGACATTGGATGAAGTGGAACTGCTGATGATGATCAGAACAGAACTCTTCAACGACGAAAAGTTCACGTTTGGCGATTTGTCCTCCTAGCTGTATTTGTTAAGCAAGTTCTATTTTCACGATTAATTTTTGTCATGCTTGAGTTCTGATGATGGGATCCATGAGGAGTTGAGGGAACTCCTCAAATCTTAAAGGCAAACATATAGTGATTTTTGTGTTTTTATCAACAAATCGAGCATTATCATACAAAAATGTGACATTTGATGAAGTGGAACTGCTGATGATGATCAAAACAGAACTCTTCAACGACGAAAAGTTCACGTTTGGCGATTTGTCCTTCTAGTGGTGTTTGTTAAGCAAGTTCTATTTTCACGATTGATTTTTGTCATGCTCGAGTTCTGATGATGGGATCCATTAGGAATCGAGGAAACTCCTCAAATGTGAAAGGCACACAAATAGTGATTTTAGTATTTTCATGAACTAATCAAGCATTTTCATTCATAAAAGTGACATTTGATGAAGTGGAACTGCTGATGATGATCAGAACGGAACTCTTCAACGACGCGTAGTTCACGTTTGGCGATTTGTTCTCTTCGTTTTGTTTGTCAAGCAAGCAAGGTTTTTCCATGATTTCATGAGGAATTGAGGGTACTTAGTCTTCTACCATTATAAACATACTTATAGCCATTTTTGTATTTTATTGTATGGAATCTAAGAGTGCACCATCTAAGATTAATAATCTTTCACCGGACTCCCCCGTTGAAGTCGGTTTTTTTTTTCTTAAAAATTATATTATTATTACTATTATAAAAAAAGTAAAAAGGGTAGTTTTTATAAATGTGAATATGTACTAAAAAGCACATTATCAGATAGTAAATGGTCAGAATTTTGGAAAAAAAACACCACTCTTTATTTTTAAAATCATAAATATAATGAAATGGAGGGTAGTAGCATAGTTATTAGATGTTATGACTTTGATAATTCATGCTGTAATGTTATTTTCTTTTCAGTGATAAAGGCAATGAAAACATTGAGAGAAGAATTGTTAATGTTTTCCCATTTTTCAAGCAACTACAGGAAATGTCTTGTCATGGTCCACTGAATTGTGGTTTAAAAGCAGTGGAAATTGTATCTGAAGTTCGCACTGGTTTACTATCTCAATTTCGGCTGAAATGTAAAATGTGCAACATGGATTTTGTAGTTTACAATGATGAGTCCACTAATGAATTGGATCTAAACACAAGCGCAGTGGCTGGAACGGTGGCCATTGGATGTGAGCAGATGAGCAGCACTAAACAGGTGCATATTTTTATTTGGTCCAATGACCAAAAATTTTTTCTCTGCTAAGATGTATACTGTACATAAAACATGGGAAGCAGAGTTCTTCAAATGTATGGCCTCGCCTGTCACACGAATTTTTTCAAATCGAACTATTCTTTCCACATTTGGTGGCATTGTTTCTTGATCAATTTAGTACATTCAGGAAAAAGGATATGTTTAATGGGATTCCACCTATGACCTATGATCTTATTTAGTGATATTGTTTATCAACACTTTCACTGCCAAAGATTTCGTAGCGCTACGCTCGTAGCCGATAACATGAGATAAACCGTATGTAGCGGAAAGCGCCTACCAAACCAGCGCCCACACACCCTAGGGTTACTGGCACTGAAAGTATTAATACGTATATTTTACCAACAAATACCAATAAGTATATTGAAAAATCACATTTGTTTTTTAGTTGTACGGAACCCTCGGTGCGCGAGTCCGAATCGCACTTGGTTGGTTTTATTTTTATGTATTTATATACTTCCAGATATGTTTTCATGAAAAATTGCAAAGAAAATTGTCAAAGTATTTTTAAAAACGAAATAAATAGTTTACTTCTTTTTGATTATTTAAAAGGGTATTCATCCTCCGTATGCTTAAGTATTTTGTCCAATGAAATAAATATCATAATAATAACTGTAAACTAGACTTTTATTTTCTAACCCTGTGCCAAGAGCCCGCGCCGCGTGTTTATCATACAGGTAAGGAGTTCAGCGGCATCTAGTCGGCTAGAAGTACCGAGATTGATGGTAGGTAAGTTAGGTTTTGAACCGATAAATCAACAAACGGTAGTCTTCCTATTCTAGGACAATATCACAATATATTCCTAAATTTTCTTCTTATACTTACATAATAAAAGTTCTATCTCAAAGTGAAATACTAATTCTAGCTATGTATTAAAGTTTGGATCGTGCTGTCTCTTTCGCTCTCCTGGCCATGCTTTGAGCGGTCGAGTTCCTTCGGTGTGCTTCGGTTTGTTCTCGATTGCGAAATACAGCAGTGAGATAACATGTGGCATTGGATTTTCCTTTTTTTTCCTCAATACTATAAATACAGTTATAATTAAATCACCAATTAAAATATAAATGAAATAATTTACGCCATCTATACGTCAATCCGATTAATAATACATCGATAGCCTACGCTCGCGCCATCTAGTATGAACGCCCGCTGTCTGTGGCTAGGCGCCGATGGGGCAAGGTCATTTGCATATCCCTTCGCCTTAAAATCCGTCGCGTAGGATGCGTCCGATAAAGAACTGTCGAAGCTTACCTTTAACACGTTCCCTGTCCCCAATGTGTGGCCATTTGGATTTGTGACATTGTCAGTTTGTTTTGTATGAGGACAGTGAACGTGTTGAATATTAAGAAAATGTGATATTGCAGTAATGGGTTGCCAGCCCATCGACAACGACATATGACACCCATGGGAAGAAAGGGTGGTGCAATTATTTTTTAATTCGACGTTGTTTGCCAGTAGCTGTATGTAAGTTACACTACCGCTCATAAGTATTTAGGCACCCATACCTTTTTCCATACATCTGTATACAAAAATGACTTTCAGAAATACACTGACAAGCCAGAGTCCCTTGACAGTTTTGCCTGCATTTTTTATTTAGCTGAGTTATTGAGCCTTAAATCGGTGCCGGAGACCCCTCTTTTAAAATGGTAGTTTTCTTTTTGCAATGACTTAAACAACGACTAATTGCTGGTTCATACAAACACACTACACTTTTCTATGACGGACTACGTGATGACGGTGTAACCATAAATGCGTGTCTTGATCATAATCTAGCGTTTAATTGCAAGGTATTAATAACCCACGAGTAATAAATGTAATTATCCCTTTATCGAGTTACAACTAGGTAGAACTGCAGTAAGCCAGGCGCAACACCAGACTAGAGCCGTTCGAAGAATTCGTATAAAATAAGGGCGGGTTGCATTGGCTACTTTTTACTTACCGGTAAACGTTAAATATTTATTAATTTAAACTTTATTGCCATAATTATAAACCACTCCGAGAATCTCATACGTGCTCCATTAGTTGTTAGTAAAAGTTAAACTACAATAATTCCCCCTTTTTAGGGTTCCGTAGTAAACTAGGAACCCGTATAGTTTCGCCATGTCCGTCTGTCTGTCTGTCTGTCTGTCTGCCTGTCCGAGGCTTTGCTCTGTGATTCTTAGTGCTAGAAAGCCGCAATTTGGAATGGATATATAAATCAATAAAACTGACGAGAAAGTCTTAAAATAAAATCTATTTTTTTTAAAGGTACCTCCCTTACACTTTACGTGTATTACGTGTATTGTTGGATAGGTCTTTCAAAATGAATAAAGGTCTTCACCAAACATTTCTGATTAAAGTGAATATTTTCGGAGATATTCACTACAAAAGAAAAAAATGAGTCCCCCCCTCTAACTTTTGAACTTCGGTCCAAAAAATATGAAAAAGTCCTGAAAGTAAAGCTTAATAAAAACTTTCTACGAAATATAGCGGACATGATCAGTTAAGCCGTTTTTGAGTAATCGTAAAAAGTCTTCCTTTCTTAGTAAAAGACGCATGCAACGCTGCGAAAGTATTCCCTATTGCTTGTTTTTTTTTTAAGTAAGTTCATTAGGCAACTACGGATCCCTACACTGAGCATGGCCCGACATGCTATTGGCCGATTTTTATTGTACTTACTCCATCCAGTTTTGTCTAATCATGTGGCCTGAGACCTGAGACATAGGCTGGGTTGCACCAAACCGCCTGTAATCGTAAGCTGTGTTCGTTAAATTTGAATGTATGAAAAGTTTGACAAGTTTCTATGGGATGACAGCTGCGGGCGCCATATTTAACGTTGATCGGTCTGTGATCGTAAGTTGGTGCAACCCAACCCTAATCTTAGATGGTCAGATTATCTTAAGAAAATAGGAGGAGGTATCTGGCTGCAAAAAGCAAGGGATCGTGACAAATGGAAAGCTCTGGAAGAGGCCTTTGTCAAGGGACAAGTTGAGGTTGTCGATGGAGAAGAGCAAAAATAAAATCTTTTAACAAAATAAATAAAATAATAGATAAATGTATAAGCATAGTTAAAAGAAAACTGTAACTTCAGCAATAAAGGCAATTTTTTTTATTACTTCATCCAGTCACAATACAGACCTGTCTACCTCTCGGCATGTGACGCGCGTACCTACCTACACAACGTGACCCGGCGCCCTCATGAGTAATCACGTCATTTGATGTCAAGAGAATCAAAAAAAAAAACGTTTCTTGTGTTACTCTTATATACTGAAACATTATGAATTGTTCATGTCATGTGGCGCCTCTTATTGTACGTTTAATTGCCTATCAAAACAGATTTTAATTTTAATTGGGTACAATCAGCGTCTAATTAGGTACATGCTCATGGTGAAGATTTAAGATTACTTACCAATAGCTAGAAACGGGTGTAACTAGAGCATATCGCCACATAACGGTAAGCTACAAAGTAGGCCCTAATGACAGTTAGCTACCGAGCCGAAATGAATTGCAGCTTATCACGACACTTGCCTATTGCAAAACTAGCTCGGCCACTGCCTTGGCTTGATTACCACAGATCTAATAGCCCGAGAGCTATACGGTTTCATTGTATGAAAAAACAACAATAAATCGGTATCAGCAAATTTTGTGCATCAAAAATTAGGTTAAGTAATTATACTAAGTATTCTTTAATAATACACCTACATTTATTAACGCGACGGTAGAAAATATTAAAAATAAATCTATAAAAAATCCGTATAAATCTAGCGAAAACACTATAAGAATTATTTTCCTTATGATATACTACTTCTATTTATGTTCTTTGTAATATATGAAAATCAACTTATTTTAGTTACGGTAACTTACAATCAATTATTAATATCGTAAAACATAAAAATGCATTACGCTAATGGCATATAAGGTATCATTACAGTTAGGGTTTTTATATGCCTTTATTATATTTCTTGACACTTTTTATACTGAATCAACCCAAAATTCCTGAAGCTGTAATAACTTTTGGAATTAACGTGGCAGCCAAATGCACTCTGTAGACTATTCATGAAGGTCAAATTGATTACTACTACTACCTATTAGATTTATTTTTTTCATTTCCCGTTGCACATATTGTTCGATTCTGGTCGTAAGTATTAAAATAGACATAAACATAGAAGTACTCATCATAAAAATACTGATACCCTGTTCGCTGCAAAAATTCACCAGTTTTCGGGCACATAATTTTTTTTCCAACTTCCGGTCTTGAGATTCGGAAATTTTAAAAATATAGGTTCTTAAAATCACATAATAGGACCGTATAACAAAAATTGGCCAGTTATTGAGTTATTTCCAAAAAAAACCGTATCTCTCTCGGGCTATAAGGTATGTCAAGTCTGTAGTACCTTATACCTATTTATAATCTAGCCAGGCTTGTCCCACTTGCCGCTTCAGATAAACTCAACTCAAAACATTAAAATTGCATATTTGACAAGTTAAAAGGTTATCTAATACATATACACAAATACATTCCATGAAGTTGGATGATTTAGTAGAACAATGACCGGAAAATTGTACTCAACATGGGGCGTATGATGGTTGCCAATTTATCACTTAATATAAGATATTTGTCACGTTCTTACTATAGGTAGTATGTGAGAGCGAGAATAATGGGCGTCTTATTCACGACGATAAGTGATAAATGGTAACGCCACCAACAAATTGTATGCAGCTGGTTGCGCGCCACGGTGTCCCGGTGAGATATAACCCTTTAGAGGGTTTACCCTGGTTTAGAGCAATTGACAACATTTCAAATTTTCAAGTACCGTAACTGAGGTTACTTTGATTCAAGGGGCGACTTTGGTCAAACCGGTTTATCTCAAAAATATTGGTTTTATTATCCTGTGACCTGTGGAAATTTTTTCCTAAAGTAACTCCAGTCGACCGGTAGTATGAAATTTAACCTCATTTCGTTAATTTGTTAACAAGAAACCCCGTTTTTTTAATTTTTATAACTATTAGTTTTCCAAATATTCTCGAAAATGTGAAGAAATCGTAATGACGTCACAAGTATGAATTGTGATAGTCACAGCGCACAAAAAGAACAGCAGTTTCAGTTTATTGTGCTTCTGTATGATTTGTTGCGCTGTGACACCTTACTTGTCACATACTCTCTTTTAGAATGCGGAACTTTTGAAATTGATTTATTTAAGTGAAATTGGGATATTTTCGAGAATTTAAAAATGTGTTTTTACCCACGACGGAACGGAGAAGGTATATGCGTTTAGGGTGAGAGGTTGTTTGTTTTTTTGTTGTTTGTTTGTTTGTTTGTTTGTGTGTGCACCTCAATATCTCCAAAACGGCTTGACCGATTTGAATACGGTTTTCTGCAATGGGTTTGTGGTTTATTCGGAACGAACCCCCAAAAATTTACGACCATAACTTGCCAGGGGGCGCTGCAGTTAACATTTTCCTCCTGAAAGTACGTTTGAACGAATTTTCTCCGGAACTCTGCTTGACCAGCATAGAAGATTTCGATAGCGCTTGGTGAGGAGTATATGTAATTGAACTCTGAGGATCATGATGGAGCACAAAAACATGGTAGGGAACTGTTAAGGGGTTGGATACCTCTGTTTTTGGGCGCTTTTGTTTATGTTTGCTCAGCAGCCGATGTAAACTAACTTCTGAGGGTCTGATGATGGAGTATACCAACATCACACAGAACCTTTCGAAGGCATATACCTACTTGACCGTGTTTGGGCTCATTTCATTTTGTTTGCTGAGTAGCGTCTGTACATGATCTGCTGACCGTCTGATGATGGATCAGAGCAATACTGTAGGGAATCTTGTTCAGGTAATTATTTAGTAAACCGTGTTTTGACTCTTTTGATAGTATTTATTGAGAAGCCTTTTCTCCTGAAATGCTGAAGGCCTGATGATGGAGCAGAACAGCACCCTAGGGAACTTTGCGAATACACATATGTGTATTACCGTGTTCTGATTATTTTGATATTGTTTTCTCGGTAGCTTCTATGCACGAACTGCTGAGGGCTTCAGGTATGATGAAATAGAATAATTTAGTAAGGAACTTGTGAAGGCTCATAGATAGAATACCGTAATACTGCTCTTTTAAAGGTGTTTAGTGAGTAGCTTCTCTACAAGGACTGCTAAAAGTATAATTTTTGCTCTTTATACCCGCAACGGAAGGTTACGTGTAAGCTGTATGTCCCCCAAACATATCTGCCGATTTAAATATATAATCATATTATGGTTTTGTTTTCAATATTATTATGGTGTTTGTGATTTATCGGCGATACATGACGTAAATTTGCCACGGGGCAATAGTAAACCATCGTGTTACGCTGTATAAAATAATTTCAGGATCATAACGGCTTCACTAAAAAGAAGATTACTTCATTTAAAGGGCAGGTAATGGCAACCCCTGACGGAGTTACACTTGTACATAAATGCTAATACACTTCTCATCTGAAAACGTTATCGAAGCTGCAGTAATCACAGGTAGCGCTCGAGGCGAAATAGTGTATATTCCTAGAATACCGATAATTCCATCAGACTACCCGTTCGAGTTCAAAAGTACACAATTCCCTCTTACCTTACGCGAATCGTATCCACGGTAATTTTTTGTCACACAAATTTGCATTCCCTGTTTCGCCCTATGGTTGACTGCCAACAATATTTTCTTAGTGTTTTTTTATGTCACAATAATTATGTGTGCCAAACTTTCTATAACTATTTAATCTTTCATATTAGCGCTCTCATATTAGCCTGTACACTAAAATAAGAATCGCATGAACTCGCTTATATGCCTTAAGTTTTGGCTGGTCCGCAATTCAGCACATTTTAGGTTGTGTTTTTTTTTTGCCATGTTTTAAACCACTATCCTTTTGAAATGCTGAGGTACCATCTAGAAATTTCAATTTGGCCGGTATCGGGATCTCCACCTGTCTCTCCTTCTAATAGTGTAGCACCAGGCCTTAAAAATGTTGCCTCTTAACAGCATCGGGCAACTGACAGAAAAAAGTTGACCTAATTTATAAAAATTGTTATTATTTAAAATCTACGCGGACGAAGTTATTGTCATAAGCAAGTATCAATATAAATCGAGTCCTATTATAAATGTTGCCCGTTAAAGCACAGTGGCGACCTCAATTAATTTCTACTCTTTATTGTCAGACTATATCTATAATCAAAGTTGCTCACAAAATTTCACGAGAATCGTTTGAGAAAAGCGACCTGTAGCGACATACGAAAGCATATTAGATATCATAGACATCATATTTAATAAATTACCATATTTTGTGCAAGTCACCATTATTAATTGAGGGTTACTAAGTCAAGTTTAGTCCCAGAATACTAATTGACAGCATTTAATTTTTTGAGCAGGCTTTGTTTCCGATGTCATCAAATAGAGGATAAAAAGTTAAGTAAAACCACATTTTTAAAGTTTTTAAAATATCGCAATTTCATATAAATAAATCAATTTCAAAAGATCCTCATTCTTAAAGAGAGTAAGTGACAAATAAGTCGTCACAGCGTAATAAATCATCCAAAAGCACTGTTACTAAGACAAATTTACTAAACAAAGTGAACTGCTGTTCTTTTTGTGCGCTGTGACTGTTACAATTTCATAGTAGTGACCACCAATGTGCCAATTACTACGATATGGGCTTTCTTCATATTTTCGTGAATATTTAGAAAACTAATAACTAATAAAATATTTTTAAAAAAATTGGGGTTTCTTCTTACCAAATTCACGAAATGAGTTAAGATTACGCACTACTTAAAAAATTTCAATTTTGTCAAATGCGTGATAAAATTATGATCACTTTGTACAAGACGTGCCAATAAAGAATGGATTCTAAAATGTTGGTCACTTTCGTGCTATATTACTGTTTCTATCCTACTGGTTCATCCCTTATGTCAGTCTATAAAATAATCCGCTATTTTAAAATCTACGTTGGCGCGGGTTATATCAATATGACTGATTAAATAAATAAATAACAGAATATTTCCCTCGCCATTGACAAGTTTAAAGGACGAATGATTACAATACAATACAATAATTTATTCATAAAAGATTTTTAAACGTCACTATGAAATACAAATTTGATATTTATTCTTGTTGGGTTAGCCGTGTCGAGTAGTATGTTTATTAGTAGTAGTCAACAAAAGAGTTTGAGTTGTAACGCAAGTAACTCAACCATCATAAACCCGCCAGTACCGGCCCTGGCCCCTGGATCGATTCAGCGGTGGCGTGGAGCGATTCATTCCACGCCACTCAAAATTCCCTTCCAAGTTTTTTCCTTGATATTTTCCTTTGCATTCAGGCGCCCGTAGCGCCTGCTCCACCTTCTCTATCCTAGGGCTGGCTATGACGCCCACTGCCTACGTCCTGGGTGTGACACGCACCCAGAACTCTGGTATAGTAGTGATGATGCCCTGTATCCGGCGCGCCGGCTTGGTCAGCGGCCGGCCGTCAGCCGTGGACACCCGGAACGCCTGCATGAACCCCGCGAATACTTGGAACATGCACTGTCGCGCGTACGTCTCGCCGGCGCAGAGTCGGCGGCCTGCCAGAAAGGAACATAATTAAGATGTTATCCATAGTAATATGTATACAGGAATATCTATACCGAATCTCAGCTGTATTCATTTAAACTTGTATGACCCTACCCAACCCTTGTGTAAATGTGAATAATAAAGAACGAGTGCGGGTATATAGTTCGGAAAACCCGTGCGGCTAGAAGAAGTTAATACCCGCTGAAGCCAGTAAGCTCGTGAACACTGATGTGGTGATACATTCAAAACGTCGGGGAAACCTCAATTAAAGGCGAATGAATTACAATTGTACGTGATTAAGTCCGGTTCACCAATACTAACGAGTCAGGTTTCTGTGGCAAGCGGTCATCGAGAAAACTGCGTGTGACAGACAAACACATACAGAGTGATCGCACAATTTTGACACGGAATACTACACAGGGGGGTGATTTTTCGATTTGGCGGGGCGGGATTAAAATTTTCTAATCTGCTGTTTACTGATGTCGCACAGATTCCTCACTTGGCGGGATACATTCTGTATTACATTTGCGTAGTAGTATAGGTAATATCATGCGCACAAGCGGGGCAGTAAGTTGCATTCGTATAGTAAAAAAGCGGCGCTAACTCGACTGA
Source organism: Notocelia uddmanniana (assembly GCA_905163555.1). Classification (NCBI taxonomy): domain Eukaryota; kingdom Metazoa; phylum Arthropoda; class Insecta; order Lepidoptera; family Tortricidae; genus Notocelia; species Notocelia uddmanniana. The sequence goes on along the minus strand of LR991059.1, from coordinate 10,403,296 downwards.
CAGCTGAATAGTCAGCTTTCCAATATCGTACCGCCTCCGCATCGACAAGTCAGGAAGTCGCCTAACTAAAGGAAACCTGACGCCGCTTCAAGACAGTAAAATGTGTGGCGACATTGTAACATTTGTAACGCGTATCAGCCCAGCCACGAACTTGCGCGAATAGCGACGCGGCAAAGCGTTTTATCTGATGTTCATTGCACGCTCAATACCACGCAGTAAATAGTTAGTCGGGATCATAAGCAGTGCATTAGGAAAACCGCTACCGCTGCCGCCGGGCCGTAATACAATGCATGTAATACACTATTATACTATTTTGTGGCCATGTTTAATGCACTGGCGGCATGCTGCGTGACATGCCTAACCGCCGTTATAAACACCTATAAATCCCGTGTAGATCTAAACAGCTAAGAAACTAAAGTTTCGTCATAACGCGCCTATTTAAAATGCGGTTGACCATGTGTAACTGCAACAGCGATATTTAATTAAGACGATGCTGACATGAATTGATACTTATCCAGATGTCACGCAAGTTGAGCCCAAAAAAAAGTCGTTTTTGCAATGGGGACAAGGTTCATAAGCCATAATGCAGCGCCGAAAATAAGTTATTACATAAGAACTAGACGCGCATGTGCCGGCTGGCAGACCGAATTCGTTATGCGCCTGCGTGCAAGAAAAGGATTTCAGTGGTAAAGATTCTCATTATGGTTTCTTATAACAATCAATTCATAAAGACTACTAGTTTTAATATAACAATCAATGACGCCTACGTCACTTCATTCTGTTCTGTCTGAGTATAATATTTATTTTTTGCTGACTTACAAATCTCAGTAGACAATAGAAATAACTACGTCAAACACTTTCGTTGGAATGCAAATCAACGGTGGCACCAGTGTACCCTGGTGGCGCCGAGAAACCTGTATCAGAGACACTGGACGCTCTGCCCTGGTTCTGCTGTCGATTTATAAGGCATTTAGCTAGGCTTTATAGCAGTTATAAGGGCGCCTGAGCAAATATTGTTAGCAATTAGCATTGTCACAAATTGTTTTAAGCTCATTTTTTTATATATTGGTACATAAACAGAGCGTGTTTGCTTAGCAATACTCACTCACTCTAAATTCTCCAACCCAATCAGTCGGTGCCTTAAAGCTGAGGATCGTGGCCGCTAAGTCATTGGCACGTAGAGACGTGCAGATACATGGCTTGCCATTGGATCCGGTGGCGCGTTGTATACACTCACATGCACATGCTCACTAAATGCCTGCTAAATTACCTGCTCCAAAAGGCAAAGATTTGTCACTGCACACATCGAGGTGTCCGTCTTTGATGAATCTCTCCGGGCGGAACACTTCGGGATCGCCCCAAACGCCCTTGTCGGTGTGCAGGCTCGTCAAGTTCACAGACACCACGGTGTTCTGGGGAAATACTGCTTGTTTGAAAATAAGGGAAAGTGACGCACAGGTCCATAAGGTCGCGTTTATGCACACACGTCATTTTACATTAGCATGAACTCGTATGCAATTTCCATTACAATTTTGATCATACTCGTCTTATCTCGGTTAGCCCGCAGCCCCTCAATGTAAAATTGCACACAAGTTCTTGCAAATGTACCAACTTAGACCGGCCTTTAGAATGTATGAAAGTCCACAAGCATGTGTGGCGTGCCGCGCAATATTACGCGGTCCAAGATAATTCACACGCCTCACAGACCATTAGACGCCTATAATTATGTACACTGAAATTATTTTTTCTTCCCCCGGTTAGATGTAAGCTTGGAACGCACAGAGCGCGGCACGGCGTCGAACGTTGCGGTGCGGAGGCAGTTTTTCGGTAAAGCAAACGCAGTCCGGGGCACGTCGCATCAAAAAAAAACACACGGTATTCGGTACCTAGCATGGAAGAGCGGAGGCGGCGTGTGTGACGTCTGAAACAGTAATGACAGTCGATAGTTTCGGAAAGATCAAAAATGCAAAACCGCCTCCGCGACAGCGTTTCGAGACGGTTTCCAGCTTTATGGAGTGCCACCATAATTTGATATTTGTTCGTAATTTTACGTCATTTTTATGTATATATGTTCTTTTATTTTATGTTCATAGAATACACCTTCCGACCAACTATAATTGTAGTGATAATAGTCTCCGAGTAAATCGGCTGTGCTGTGCGTGCTGTGACATACTTACGGACAGAGGACAGTGCATGACGAAACTATAAGGGCCGTTTTAGCCATTTGGCTACGGAACCTCTTTTTCCGTGGAGAAAACCTGCGATTCGCGTAGTTAATTAAGAGAACTATTTACTATATTTATATTTACTATATATATATTTATACTTACTAAGTATATGTTGGACACAACTAACAACGTTATTTAAGTAATCTATGGAAATTGTACCAAAGTTTGCTATTAATTACAGATACATTTCTTAAGTTCGCCTATTACTCGTTAACAAGTAATGTTTACTTATGTACCTGTGACAGTTATCCTTTTAAATTCATTAATTTCTGCCACGATTTTTCACATACCTAATAGCCACCGTTTTATTGGCAGAGGGGGTGGGGGGGTGGGGCACATGGCTCCAACAAAACATTGCACTTTAAAGTATACCATAACACGAATTTGGTATTTCAAAATTTACCCAGTTGGATGGACGGACGGACTTTCTTGTTAAGGTACCACGGAATCCACAAAAAGGTCGATGCGAGTCTGAATCATTTGTCATGGATGGCAATTGTCAGAAACAAACAGAAATATGGCTACATTTTTCCAGTTCCAGTAATTATACTCGTAGTGAAGTACATTGTACATTTATTTTAATCATGTCTAACAATTTCAAACTTGTCGCTTGGTAAAGTTCGAAGATATAATTTTCGAGTTTAAACACTGTTAATAAAACGTTGTTACAGACGGACAGATGATAATCCCTATGGTTCACCTAACATTTGTTAGGTCCCGTTATATTACATCACCCTAATTACAGCTAATTAGGTGCTGTTTGATAAGACTTTTCGACGAATTGGTGCCGGCTAGGGAATGCAATCCCGTATGAAGAAATCAATCCCGGTATTCAGCGGGATTGAGATTTCTAGTCCCGCTGGATCCCGGTATTGGCGGGATCCCGCAAGTCTTGAGCTATTTTTCACTACACAGCTCGGAAAGTACCCACTTTGTCCTTAAATCGCTCGTCACCCATTTCAAACGCCTCATGATGGCGTCATGTTTCAAAGTTTTGCTGGTTTTTGGTGCGTTTCCTTGCTTTAGTGTGGTGAAAAATATTATGTTTCACTCTGGAGCAAAGTTTGATTAACTCTCGTGCCTTGAGAGTCTTGAGACCCTCGCAGCTATCTAGAATCTTCCGCTTGCTCGGGTCTCAATATTGGCAAAATTCGATGCGTTATGACGTAATAACAATTTCAAACTAGCTAAAAAATAGACAAATTCGCACAAAATACTCTTCTACGGGTCCCCCTTCCCCCGCCGTTGCATCTAGGCTCCGCCGCGAAGAAATTCCGGTTGTTTCGGCAGTACGCGCGTTCCCGCGCGACGAGTAGCACGTATAAACTATGTCGCTCTTCAATCCCGCAAATCCCGCGGGATCCCGCATAATTTACGTGTGGGATTAATACCGCATATAGCATGCGGGATCCCGGTATTGCATTCCCTAGTGCCGGCAACTGGATTCGTCGAAAAGAGGCTCCGTCTTGTTTCAATTTACCCATTGGTAACATTGCGTTCAAGTCATATAGCCACTTATAGTTGAAGCGAACATAGCCGCGATTCCATTTGTATTAATTGTTACATTAGGGACGTTCCTATGATATGATATCGTTTTAGTTTCATGTCTTTCATTCTGCCGAGTAATTGCGTTGAAGTCCTTTTCTGAGGACAAACACACATGTCACAAACCTCAGGGATATGGTATCCATCCAGTGTTGTGTCGACAACCGCCCGATGCGGAACCGCTAGTGGCACTGGAGTCTCAAACCGCATCATCTCACGAAGACAGGCCTCCGTGTACGGCATGCTGTGAAATACATTATCATTCAGCGAATCCTCTGCGCGGTCGGGTAAAATATGTTTTTGACAGCCTCAATAAGGCTCTGAAACTCAGCGACTCAAATATATGTGAAACTTGCCGGCCTGCCTAATAATTCATGTCATTTATTTTGCTTCAAACATGGAAGTCTGTTTCCGTTTAAAGGCTAACCAAAATTTCAAATCCCATACCTATAAACCAAAACGTCACAAACGTCAGTTTAGTACAATTTGCAGTTATGAAAACGGACAACACTGACAGGGTTCAAGACCTGTCAGATATCACTTATCTATCTCTCAAAACTTACTGATTTGAGAATTAGTGAGAATTGATCGGATGTATAGAAATCGTTGACTTAACTACTACCGTCGTAAGCTCTGACGATTTTCCTCTCCATAGAACACAACACCACACTAAAGAGCAGTGGTATTATTATGGCTGCGGTTTTTTGTAAGGTTCCCAGCTGGACTTCTCCTAGTGAACGAGCGAGACATAATTTTGACGGCTACAAGCGCGGTGTGAATTGTGGAGCCTTATGCATTGTGTGAATGATAGACGATAGCACGCATTTTTGTGCTTCTGCGATCAGAAGATCGAAGTGGTGTATCTTTTTCACTTCTCATGCTCGAAAAATGTTTCATATTATATTAGACTTATCAGGCTAAAGTAGTACATTTAGCTCATATGAAAAATATGTATACAACACATTTTAATTAGACCAATCAAAACACTTCACCATATTGAATCCACCAATACTTACGAAGTAACTTGTATTTCATCTGTGCCAATGCCAATACACTAACTTAAATCTTTAAAAAAACTTTGTACTCGTATTTGATTTTAAGCGACCAGATAACCACCACCACCACCATATCAGCCCAAGGACGTCCACTGCTGGACATAGGCCTCCCCCAATTTAATGGGGGGTAAATGCCATAATCGCGACGCTTGGCATGCGGGTTGGCGATCGCAGTTTATCTCCACCGCACTCCAGGGATGCTGCTGCCCATCCCACGGTGGACCAGATAACAGTTACACTAAATTCGACCAATCAGGAATTAGAATTTTTTTTTCTTAACCTTTTACTTTAGACTTTAGTCTCTATTTCACAATATTTAAAGAAAGCCATTCAATCGTTTGAGTAACCCTTTGAAGCGCTTCATGGCAGATCAATGGTGGTGTCTTTGTCTACTCACAGTAGTGTGTCTGTATTTGGTATATGTCAACGCAGTTTATAAAAAAATAATTGCTGCCAAATAATACTTTCATGTTCGGTATGGATTTTTTTGTTCTACGAGTAAAATCGCGGCGCGGCGTAAGTACCTTGCGGCGCAATAACAGTGTCACCTACAAGCGCTTCAATAATAAAAAGCAACGAGAACTCAATTTTTATTATCTTGAAACGTGATAAATCAAGAAAAATGAGCACTGAGTTAATAACGCTGTTAACGGAACAGGATGATGCAACGGCATTGCATTCATGACTTGTTTAAGCACGAGTCACTCAAACATGAAGGGCCCGTAGTGAATATGTTTGTGATATTGATATCAGTATATTATATATTGCATCCTTGTCTGATTCATAATTATTAGTATATATCTCCGCTTTTCTCTCTCATGCTATTATTCATCTTAGGTCGTTGGCTGAACTGTAGTAGATACTAGATACCTGTAGTTCCATACATCGTTAATCAAATAATTAATGTGAACAATAATAATACACATGATTGAATAATCGATCTGTTACAATCACAAATAATAACTCGAAAATGCATGCAGCCTACATAGTAATATAAATTTATTTATTAAATTAAAAGTGGTTTTATTCTTACTGTACTCATTCAGTCGAGTAAACAGATAGACAACCCCAAAACTCTACAAACTAGGTACTACAGTTACCTACTGCAGAAAAAACAAGCGCGTAAAAAGTGAATTATCGCACCGACAGATCAAAGTTATCCCGGTTTACGGTACTTGACAAAGTTCTATGACGCAAGATAATTGTGTAGTACAAATAGGCACTCTAATGGTCGTATGCACGTAGCCACGTACATGACCACAGTCAGTGGTCGTTGACCTGATGATCCATTTTTTGTCCATTATATAGGGTTCCACATCGAAAGTTATACTGTGGTTATACTCAAAAAATTAGAACAGTCCTTAGCGTGTCCACTAGTGCCACTCGTAAATAGTTGTGATTATTTCAATTTAACGATAGATATTTTAAAAAAATTGGCCAAGAGCATGTCGAGCCATGCTCAGTGTAGGGGTCCGTAGTTGCCCAATTCACTTTATTAAAAAAAAACAATAACAAGCAAAAGGGAATACTTTCGCGGCGTTTCATTCGAAATTTACTAAGAAAAGAAGACTTTTTGCGATAACTCAAAAACAGCTTAACTGATCATCATGTCCGCTATAGTTCTCGTTGAAAGTCTTTATTAAGCTTTCATGCTTTTTTTCATAATTTTTAGACCCATAATTCAAAAGTTAGAGGGGGACACATTCTTTTTCCGTTTGGAGTGATTATTTTCGAAAAAAACAGACAGACAGACAGAGACAGACAGACTAGTTGACTACGGAACCCTAAAAAGTGGAGCTGCTATACCCTTTGAATACATCCAATTACAGTACTTACTACATTGCTGGATTCGTCAATCAATGTCCAAATTAAAAACGGCCGTTTTATTTTCGAGCTCTGGAAAACTCTTCCTTGTTGCGCTCCTGTGAAAGTGGAATCGAGCTATTGACAGTTTAATCGCTGGGTCACTAAACCTAGCCTAGCTAAAAGAGTTCAGCAAGAATACAACTACGCCTAGCCTACCTTGGGTGGGCCCACTCTACCCGTATACGGCAGTCCCGGGACAAATAGGGACTACAAACATGTGTATATCCGCGAAGTGTATTGAATTACTGTATTAGCGACATCAAAAATCTTACGAGTATAAGATAGAAGAATTTCCTCTATGTTTCATTTTTTTACATGAATTTATAAACGCTATAAATTCATGTTCCTTCTACAGAGCTTTCAAATCAATCTAGGAAAAAAGGGACGACACTACAGTGTTGCCCCTTTTTAATTTCTACTCTTTTGTGTCGCACTGTATTGGGTCTCATCTTGCTTTTTTAACTTTTACCGTAACTTATTTAAAAAAACAAGCTACAAGCCTCCCTAAGGCTTACATTAAGAAGAGTGAACTAATTGAAAGATTCGTTGCCACGAGCGATACCCGCGGTAGTTCAGTTGGAAAGGGCGATGGATGGATTCCAGAGGTTGTGTAGTGGCATCAAATCCCGCCCATTTTTCACTCCGGTTAGAAATTATAATTTCGCTAAGCGATTAGTGGACGATTTCGCTTATAAACATATTTACCTAATACTTATACGCTGAACCCTTCGTATGCTAGTCCAACTCGCAACCGGCCTTTTTAACCCCCGACGCAAAAAGAGGGGTGTTATAAGTTTAACGTGTCTGACTGTGTATCTGTGTGTCTGTGTATCTGTCTTAGGTATCGTAGCTCCCAAAGGGATGAAACGATTTTCGTTTAGTTATTTTAGTGTCAAAGCTAATTTTATCCCGAGTGTTCTTAGCCATGTTTCATGAAAATCTGTTGAGCCGTTTTTGAGATATTGAGCTTAGAAATGAAAATGTCAGGGGTTTTTCGCTACTAGAATTAAGCCGGCTAACGCTAACAGTTATGTTATAATGCACGCATAACGACATGACCACCTGTGTCACGTAGATTTACCAGGTTCGTAATGGATGGGCAACGTCCTTATCTCGGAGGGATAAGAGTATTTTTTGATTGCTTTGGTGCTTTGCATCATTTGCATGTACTACCTTGACCGAGGTATTAGGTATAGGTATACTGTTATGTGTTATTTATGCTTGAATAACTTTTACTGTTTATTTACTCGACCGTGTTACGGTTTAACTGTCTCTGTCTCATTTCAATAAAATGTGCACAGATTTTACAGGCAATACAGATTGGTTAGTGTGTAGGACCGGCAAGAATGAGAATGATACTTACATACATACATATATCCCATACTCACGCCCGTATCCCATTGGGGTAGGTAGAGATCAGAGAATGCCAAAAACTACGGTCCTTCCATACTTCTTTTCACTTCAAACATATCCATACATCTCCTCGTACATGCTCGTCGGTTGCGGGTACTTCTGACTGGGCCTTTTTTCAGTATCGTAGAAATATGATAAAGATACCCTCGCCTTGGTCGCCCCCTTCCAACCCTTCCATCCAACTTCTGAACGTAAATCCTCTTAGTGTCAGTCTGCTTTCACATATCCTCTCGACATGCCCAAACCACCGAATCACTACCAAGCTAAAGTGGTCGTCGAAATAAATAAATATCATTATCATTACACATACAAATTGCATCCAGGTTAAAGATGTCCCTGATCCTATTGGACCTTACTTTTTCCTGTCGTCGAGATTAGGCATCCGGTCGCGTCCGACAACGCGGTCGATCTCCTCGTGGATCTTGTCTTGGATCTCCGGCTGCAACAGCATCTGTTCCACCAGGAACTCTATGACGGACTCGCCAGCTGTGGCGCTCGGGAACATGTAGTCTGTGCAGATCAGGATCAGCTGGTCGACTGTAACGAACAAAACGAAATAGGTCAAAGTTCTTCTTCAATTTGGGCATATATGCATCTATGAATATATAAACTATCACCGGTTGGATATGGCAATGTGCTTTAATCTCATGAAACCATACGTAAGTGGCAAACAGTACACTGAACTGTCCCAAATATGTTTGAAGTCAAAGTTATCTATTCTTCATTAGGCATATAGTTAAGTTTGTTAGAGGTCCGGTAGTGTGCCACAGGGAAGCGTGTTTAGCCGTTATTATTCCTAATTTAGATTACTGACCTCCCTCGTTTCATTTAACTATCCAATGGTGGTCATATTGTTTTCTGTCAATTGTCAGGGTGCTCAAAAGGCTGGATGTATTGAATTTCTGTTGCACTTGTGATTTGAGCGACAAAGACAGAGACACTTCGTTTTGGGTTCATGGTAGTCCCGCAGTCCTCTGGTGAGCCCTTATTAGGACGCGAGCTCGGCCCCCACGGCTTCGAATGTTAGATTACTTACGTGACAACATTGACAACAGATACAATTTGAAAGGAACCTTCATGCAAGTTTAGTTACTTGTTATCTTATAATTAATTGTCAAGGAGGTCAAAAGTTTAATAACTTTAATAATTATTTATTAAATACCAAAGGTGTTATCACGAAAAGTTGGTTTATAATAACATTCTTAACTAAGAGTGATTATTACTAAAGCCAAGATAACGAGACGAGTTATATAAAAGCATATACATATGTCAGCTCGAACGAATTAACAACATTTCAAATTTTCATATAGTATGAAATATTAACTCATTTCACACGCTTAATATTATCACGATACTGATGAACAATAGTATCGCGATTTTCAATACTGTTTGGATTTTGCGTCAATATTCATTAAACAGCACGTGATACGGATCGTTATATGAGTGTATCGCATGATAATAATAACCGTGTAACAAGCCCAGTCAACAAGAAACCCAAAAATATATATTTTTATACAGCATGTTCGTTCGTTCACGACCCGGCGCCGGCGGCGACGCGATACCTACATGTCCTCCTGTGACGCTCAACGGAGTACAGATACCCCAAGCAAATGAAGTCAGATACCTTGGGCTTTACCTAGATCAGGGGTTCCCAAAGTGGTCCAGGTGGACCCCCAGGGGTCCACGAACGATGTGACAGGGGTCTACGCTGGAGTGGCAAAAAAATAGGGGTTCACAGTTTGTACGTGGGGGTCCACGAAAATTTATCTGGTTTCGATGGTAAATAACGAAACAGATAATGATTTTTGTATTATTTTTATAGCCTGGACGACTGATAAATATATAATAAAAATATTGCGTTCCTCCGTGATAAATATTTCGGTGAATCAAACTACCTATACTATAATACTATATTATTAAAATTACAACTTTCGGCTCCAAAACTTGTCGACTGCAAGTCTGCAACATATCGCGAACGAGCTGTTGGACAAACGAACAAGTCTAGGCTTGCGAAGCACCGTCGCGTCGCTATCGCCGGCGCCGACCAAAACGCTTGTTCGGACGTGCAAAGGGACGAAATACCTATGACTTACGGTAATGTGCTGTGCTTGTATGAACTTGTTTGATTCTTCACCAATAAATACGAATGCTAAGAACAAACGTTACTCATTTGTTTCCGGATTTCGACTACAAAAGTAAAGTGAATTGCTGTTCCTGGTTGCCAGAATCGTGTCGGAAAAGTAAGTACATTATTTGTTTATTTGCTATACAACTTATAGGTATCTCTTTTTGTAGTTAATATATTTGTCTTCTTTGTGTATGATAGACATGTATGAAATATGAAATAATGAACATTACGATTATTACCTACCTACTTCCATAAAACAACAGACAGCCGAAAAAAGTTTATTAGTATTCTTTTTTTGATTCATAGCGAAAACTTATAAATTCTGTTCTATAAAATAGCCATATCCTGTTAAGTAAGACTAAGAAGAAGTTAAGTAAGAATGTTAAGATCACAAAAACTTTTTTATACTTACAGGTAGCTAATTTGAAACATGGCGGAGCCAAAGAAGAAAATTAAGTGTCGACAGTACAGTGTGGAATATTTAAAATTTGGCTTTCTTCCATCAAACGCGGACAAGCGATTGCCCATGTGCCTTTTATGCAATAAAGTTTTGAGCAATGACTCTATGAAACCATCGAAGCTCGAAGATCATCTAAAAAGGTGCCACCCTGATAAAACAGGTAAAGATTTGAAATATTTTCAATCATTGAAAGAAAAATATGAAATGAGACCCACCCTGCAAGGTATGTTCGCTTCAACATCTGAAAGTAACGATGATGGCTTGCGGGCATCTTACAACATCTCATTACTCATAGCGAAATCTGGAAAACCCCACACCATTGGTGAACAGTTAATTTTACCCGCTGTTGAAGAAGTTTTAAAAACTGTTCTGCACAAACCTCCATTTGACATACTCAAAAAAATTCCTTTGAGTAACAACACTTTACAAAAACGTATTGACGAAATGAGCTCTGATATTGAAAGTTTCTTGTGTAATTATCTGCAAACAACTCATTTTTCTATTCAACTGGACGAGTCAACTTTACCTGATAATGAGGCATTATTATTAGCATTTGTGCGATTTGTTATGGACGAAGAAATTCATGAACAGCTATTATTCGCCAAAACTTTGAAGACTGACACTAAAGGTGAATCGATATTTAACATCCTGAGCGATTTTTTAAAAGAAAAATCAATTCCGTTCACAAACGTTACATCGGCGGCAACAGATGGAGCTCCTGCAATGGTCGGGAAATATCGTGGGTTCATAAGCTATCTAAAAAAAATGATACCAGATTTAACTGCAATTCACTGTGTCATCCACCGACAACACTTAGTAGCAAAAAATTTGAGTGCTAGACTGCACCAACCGCTCCAATTTGTGATTAACGCGGTTAATAAAATAAAAAGCAATGCTTTGAATACGCGTTTATTTGCCCAATTGTGCGATGAAAATGATGAAGACTTCCGACGATTGCTCTTACACACTGAAGTACGCTGGTTGTCGAAAGGTGCATGTTTAACAAGATTTTACTCACTTTTTGAGTCTGTCTTGGAGTTTCTGGATAGTAAAGCTCCAGATTTAAAAGAAAACCTGATCAAGTTCAAAGCAGATATCGCGTATTTGACAGATTTGTTCAAAAAGTTTAATGATATTAACTTACAACTGCAAGGGGACAACCTCAATTTAATTAAAACAAAGAGTGTGATTTCCGCTTTTCTTGGAAAATTGAAGTTAATGAAGCAAAACATTAGTCGACGCGAATTTTCCCAATTCTCAAGCTTGTCACAGGTAGAATGCGAGGATGATGATATTCAGACATATGTTCAACATTTGATTGCCCTGCATGATGATTTCAAAACCAGATTTGAAGACATTCTCACGATGGAAATACCACCATGGATTATAAATCCATTTGATGAAATGGAAGTGGAGAACGTGATATTGCAAGAGGAGCTACTTGAGCTTAGCACTAATGAGGAGCTGAAGGTGAAATATAAAAAAGGGTATCAAACTTTTTGGCTGCAAGCAGAAATACCCGAAAAATATCCTGGACTGTGGAAAATTGCGAGAAAGCTTTTGATATCATTTCCCTCGTCATATCTTGTGGAAAAAAGTTTCAGCACCGTTACAAACCTTTTAACGAAAAATAGGAACAGACTGAATATCACAGAACGAGGAGATTTGCGATTATTCCTGACAAAACTGAACCCAAATATTGACAATTTGTTGTCAATTCATCAAGCTCATCCCTCCCATTAATTTTGAGTGTCATTGTACTTAGAAGTTATGTAACAATGTTTAATTTTAATTATTTTACGACTGTTATTATCATCATAAATATTATAAAGTACTCGAATAAACACAACAAAAGCAAAATATACTATATTTAATTTTATTTCACCACTCCGAGATTTAGATTTGATTGATTTTATTTTATTTGATGCTGGAATAGATAGGTTGTGAGTAGATGTCAAAAAAGTAAAGTATTTATTATTGACAGCATATTAACCAATCATTTTTCACTTTTTTTTCTAAACCTGTAAAGAACATTTATGTCACACCTGGCTAAAAGTGGATTTTTTCGCCCGATACATGTGCGGAAATAGCCGCTTTTTCGCCAAATGTTGACATAAAATGATGTATACAACACGGGAGATAATAAAGAAAGCCTTGATCGCACATTTGCGTCCTTCGCTTGCAGCTCGGGCCGTAAATATCTGCGATCTCGGCCTTTCTTTATATTATCTCCCTAGGTGTACATATAATATACTATACTATTTCATAGTTATATCGTCACCAGAGTTAGGTAATAGTCACATTTTTGTAATTTTTTGCAAATATGGTGTAGGCTGTAGAGTAGGGGGTCCACCAGAACCAGCAAATTTTTTAAAGTGGTTTATGAGAAAAAAAAGTTTGGGAACCCCTGACCTAGATCGTCGTTTTACCTGGAGAAAACATATTTTCACAAAACGAAAAGCACTGGGGATCCAATCGAAGAAATTGTACTGGATACTGGAAAAAAAATCACAGCTGTCGCTGGAAAACAAACTGCTGTTATACAAGTGTATCCTGAAACCAATCTGGACTTACGGAGTCCAACTCTAGGGCACAGCCTCCAACTCAACTTGGAGATACTTCAGAGGTTCCAGTCTAAAATTCTGAGGATCATCACAGATGCTCTATGGTTTATAACAAACAAACAATTACATCACGACCTTCAAATCAGAACAGTCCAAGAGGAGATTAAACACTCAATGAAATCCTATAGGAATAGACTAGACAACCATCCAAACATCAAGAAAGTCCCCTAGAGATTTGTAGGGATTATCATACATAATGGGCCCACGTCGCTGGACTGACAGCCCTTCAAGACAAATTAGAAGTTCCTAACCCTATGCTAAATGTTCGCACGAAACAGATTGTAAGAAGAAAATAAAGAAAAAAAAATACAGCATGTATATACGGGCGTATACTTTTTCCACCTATAGTATCAATTAATTCGACTCATATAGGATAATAATTTTGTTAAATAGTGTTATTAATTAGGTGTAACGATTTTTTTAAATCCTACCGAGCAGAAAATTAAGTACGCAGTCCAACCTATTTTGACATAACAAGTTTGTTTACTTTATTTGTTATAACTTTTTGAAACTGTATTTTTTCCATGATGTTTTTCGTTTGATAGGAACAATCAGGACTTCGCAACTTGACTTAATTAATAAAGCAAACTAATTTAAATACTGACATGACGCATCGGTACGTTAATTATTATGGATGCAATACATTGCGTGCTTAATTATTATGCATGAAAAAAGAGTCCCAATTTCCTGAAGAAATTAATGTAAATAGGTTCCCTAGGTCCAATCTTAATCTCCATTATAATATACGCCCGTATAAAATTTACACACTGTATTTTTATAGCTATTCGTTTCAAGATATTCACGAAAATGTGATATACTTACCATTGACTATATGACGTCACAAGGCTGAATTGTGACTATTTGTGACAGTCACAACGCACAAAGAGAATAGCAGGGCACTTTCTTTAGTAAATCCGCCTTATTAATAGTGCTTCTGTACGATTTTTTACCCTGTGACGCCTTACTGAGTAGTAAGCACTTGCTTCCTTTTAGAATGAGTAACTTATTAAATTGTTTTTTTTTTTTTATATGAAATGGGGATATTTTCGAGATATTAAAAATATGGTGATGTTTAATTTTATATCCTCTATTTGATTTAATCGGAAAACAGCCCACGTAAAAAAATTAAATGTTGTCAATTGGGTTGTTGACAACAATTTAAAAAACTCACGAAAATACCCGGATAACATAAAGCTTTAACTTAATTATTGCTATTTTAAAGATGGTTAGAGATATGAAATCAGGACACTGTTTGACCCCAGAAAAACCGTGGAGTCACTTGTTGCAATTCCCTAGTCGTTTGGCATTGTATAAAGAGCTGCTGATTTGACTATCAGTCAAAATAGCGACTTTGACTGATAGTCAAATCAGCAACTTTTTCAATGGCACGTAGGTATATAGGCTGATAATGATTGTGATTGCTATTTCAGAGTACATTGCTTTCTTTAGGATTTATAAAGATCGTAAGATTAAATCCTAAAGAAAGTAATGTACTCCGAAATAACAATCATTGTCAGCCTAATACCTACGTCTCGCTGCTGCTTGGCACAAGCCTCGTCTAATATAGGATCATCGTGAGCGAAGAGAAACTGCAGTGGATTCCTACATCTGCAAAGAAATTCAAAGGTGTATGTGAAGTCCTCAACTGCATTGGGCCAGCGTGAACTGGATAGGGAATAATGCCCGTAATTAACAATGCTGTATTTTTTAGGGTTCCGTAGTCAACTAGGAACCCTTATAGTTTCGCCATGTCTGTCCGTCCGTCTGTCCGTCCGTCCGTCCGCGGATAATCTCAGTGACCGTTAGCACTAGAAAGCTGAAATTTGGTACTAATATGTATATCAATTACGCCGACAAAGTGGTAAAATAAAAAGTGGAAAAAAATATTTTATTAGGGTACCTCCCCTATACGTAAAGTGGGGAGTGTTTTTTATTTTCATTTTAACCCTAACGTGTGATATATTGTTAGATAGGTATTTAAAAATAAATAGGGGTTTACTAAAATCATTTTTTGATAATGTTAATATTTTCGGAAATAATCGCTCCAGAAGTAAAAAAAAATGTGTCCCCCCCCTCTAACTTTTGAACCATAAGTTTTAAAAATATGAAAAAAATCTCAAAAGTAGAACTTTATAAAAACTTTGTAGGAAAATTATTTTGAACTTGATAGGTTCAATAGTTTTTGAAAAAATTACAAAAATAATTTCTGAACTAAGTTTGTAATTTAACCGTATAAACAGGTGTTTATTGTACCTGTCATTTCTACAAAATCACAATGAAATGACGTGCTTTTTAGGGTTTTGTGTTTCTGTACTTAATATGTCAACTTAATGTGACGGACGGAAAACTACGGAACCCTACACTGAGCGTGGCCCGACACGCTCTTGGCCGGTTTTTTTTCTTTGATGTCGAAAGTCAAACTATCTCTTGGTCTCACCACTCATAATGTAAATAACTGCGTTGTTTTTGTGGTAATTAACTTTGAAATACCCGCTCGTTTAAACAGTTATTAGTGCAATAGGCATGCGCCGAAGATCAGGATTGTAGCAAAGAAAACATGTGTATTTTGTGACCGAGTTTTTCTTGTAATTGCGTATTTAACCGATAGGTAATCTTTCATGGAAACGAAAAAAAAACGAAAAACCAAATGTCGTGTCGTATGACATTTGGTTTTTCGTTCGCTGTTTTGGTCCATTTAATACGTTCTCCTTGGCCTCTCTCTTCCGCACTTTAGCTAATATCCCTTCCACAATTACTTTAAACTTAACCATCGTGTCGTTGAAAGGAGTGCGAACATCTTCAATTTTCAATAGGTGTCAGCAAGCACCTCATTTCGTTACCAAAGTAAGGCCAACAAGAAGACAAACATGGCATGAGAGAGAAAAGAAACAAGATTTACTAATAATGACGTAATACTAGATAAAGATGAACTATACATCGCTTGTCGCTGAATTTGATATACATAATTGTTTACCTACCAGAAAACGTAGTACGGCCGCTGTCTCTGATTTCCTCCTTCATCTTCCTTATGTACATATCGAGGAAATGGCGATCATGGGACTCGTCGTGTGTGGCCATTGCGTGCTCGATTACTTTCTAAAACAGGGACATATTTGAATTAACCACTGGTAAGAGAACACAAATTGGCATTCAATATTTAGCTTAAGTTATTTTAATTAAATTTTTCTGGTTTTAGTGTTATATAAATCTATGGTAAATGTTTAATACTTGTGTACATAGTTTATGGTCGTGTGTGGCCATTGCGTGCTCGATTACTTTCTAAAACAGGGACATGTTTGAATTAACCACTGGTAAGAGAACACAAATTGGCATTCAATATTTAGCTTAAGTTATTTTAATAAAAAAAATTCTGGTTTTAGTGTTATACAAATCTATGGTAAATGTTTAATACTTGTGTACATAGTCTATGGTCGTGTGTGGCCATTGCGAGCTCGATTACTTTCTAAAACAGGGACATGTTTGAATTAACCACTGGTAAGAGAACACAAATTGGCATTCAATATTTAGCTTAAGTTATTTTAATAAAAAAATTCTGGTTTTAGTGTTATATAAATCTATGGTAAATGTTTAATACTTGTGTACATATTTTATGGTCTAAGACGTAAATAAATAGGTATAAGAAAATTAATGGACATCTTTTAAAAAGTCGTAGGTTACTACTGAAGGTTGTACTTAAATACGCGATAAGTTGGTCGGCGGTCGCGTCTCCGTGAATTTTCCTCTCCAGGAGCAAGCTATAAGATAGATCAAGAAAAAATAATTCATCTTTCTATCTTGCTTGCTTAAATATGCGATAAGTTGGTCGGCAGTCGCGTTGTGATCGCGTCTCCGTGAATTCCAGAAGCAAGCTATAAGATAGAGCGAAAAAACCAAGAGAATTCCCCTTCCTATCTTGCTCTACCTTATAGATTGCATCGCCCGGCGATGCTATGTGGGACTACTTACCCTGAAAAAGTCTGTTAAAAACTGATTTCCATCGTACAAATCCCGAAATCCGCTCCATTTAGGGAACAGCTCTTTTAACCACGGCGTCAAAGTCAAGGCTCCGCCGAGGTCGTTGGATCCGCGCTGGAACCTCAGGGTGTTGCGGGCGAGGACCCAGAGCGCGGGATAGTCGGTGCGGGGCAGCGTCATCCCGCAGAACACGTGCAGCATGCCGTTTATGAACGGCACGGAGAGGTAGTGTGGCAGATTGATTAGCTCACCGTTCACCAATTGCTGGAAATGCAAATAAAGAAGACAAATGTAAGTATCACAGCAGACACGGGTTCAAGCCCCGTGCGTGTTCGATGCAATCCGTTTGTAATTCTCATTAATTTTGTAAAAATATTAGCATGTTATGTGATCCCTTAGAACTCTTAGACTAGATCAGTCCCTTAGACCAAGTATAGCCCCCTTTCTTGTCGTGGGTCTTACAAAAGCCGAGTATGGGAATAGCTTTAAAGTGAGTATCTAGTTTGTGGTTAAAGTGTGTTGTCGAAAGGCTAAGTATTTTTTTTCCATCCCGCATAAAATTTTCTCTCAGAAGCAAAGAGTTGCAACCTCAATGAGTCATGGTTTCGGTTTCATTGTCATTTACCTTCAAATGATCAATCAAAGAATCAATGTAAACCGTATGTAAACAATGTGTGAGTTGAGTATCTAAAGGATCACTAACCCTAATTTGCAGAATGTACGGATATATAAATACTTAATGCGATTGTTTGGTACACGTATCGTCTTATGCGTAAAACGTTAACGAGGCCCGCCACGCACTAATTACATAAGTTACTGGGTGTGTTCTGCTTTACACTGATAATAATAACCCGTTATTTAAGAGCTAGACCGAACCTGCACGCGCGAATCTCACGTTTTTGGTCACTTATCGGTCCAATACTTATTGTTTTTATTTGACAACAACGTTTTGATTAAGGCTGGGTTGCACCGACTTACAATCACACACTGATCAACGTTAAATATGGCGCCGGCAGCTGTCATCCCATGGAAACTTGTCAAACTTTGCATACATTCAAATTTTTACGAACACAGCTTACGATTACAGACTGTTTGGTGCAACCCAGCCTAAGACTCTGTCACTATACGCCATCGAAGTGTATCGATATCCAGAAATCGGCATTTTTGCGGCAAAATATGAGACTGAGAATATCGCGTTCTAACTAGTGATAGAAATTAGTGTGGGAATTTCATGACTACCTTTAATGATAGGAAATAAAACAATAGGTACCTAGTAAACATTCAAAAAATTTGCTCCTGAGGACTGTGCTTATCGCCCGCGGACTGTATGTAGTTACATAGAGTAATATTAAGAGTAACTGCATTGTATTGTAAATGAAATGACACATACTTTGAACATATATATTTGTAAGTAAGAGCAAGTGAGAGAGAAGTGCTAATTAATTACTTCACTTACAGTCCCGAAGATTATTGTAAGTATTCCATTAATTACCAGCCTTTTATTCCTAAATTAAATCAAATGAATATCTACGCGTACCTATGTGCTATACCGGTATAGAATAGAAATAGAATAGAATAGAAATGTTTATTTGCAAGAATACGCAGGTACAAGATGTTACACAAATAGAGAAATTGACTGACAAAAAAGCCTTTCTATTAATATATAAGTACCTTTTGTGTGAAGATTGATTGTTTATATTGAATTTAAAAAAAATTAAACGTCCCATTGTCCATCTTATTTCATATTAGACTACGACTAAGAGTTATTAATTGTTTACTCAACAATAAATTTAAAACCATGATCTTTGAAGCCAGAGGGGCGGCACAGAGATGGCGCAGCGCGGTGCTGAGTGGAGGCGTTATTGCATTTTTGATCTTTCCGAAACGTTGATTATTGATTACTGCTTCATATGTCACAAACGCCGCCGCCGCTCTACCGCGTTACTAAATACCGAGCAGTTTTTTAGTACAACGTGTCGGGAAACCACCTCCGCCCCTCAACGGCGCCACGCTCTGTGCGTTTCAAGCTTGAATTAGGAATGAAGTGGCCATTACTGCTGCTTATTATCAGCTTAAAGTGTCGAACACTGCTGCCGTTACCCTAATAGAGTTGAACTATACATGTTACATATCGGTTCTTATGATACCTTTTCTTCGTCATTCCTCGGGCCGGTGATCCTCATGTCAATCATCTCCTTGATCTCGTGCGCGACCGCGTCCTCGAGCTTGTCACTGCGTCGGCCAAAGCCAAAGTCGCGCATATACCGCAGCGAGAAACGCCGCTGCGTGTGCCAGAAGTAGCCATCGGTGAAGAATATACCTACAATAAAATAAGGTGATACTGACTAGGCAGCACATCCACCGATAGCAAATCACCCAAAGGGCTATGAAAAGAGCTAGGTTTGGGATTTCTCACAGACCTAGATAAACCTAGATGCCCCCAATGTATGTACTTCGCATGTATCTAAATGGTGCGGTGCACCACTTGCCGTTCAATCGCGCTCCTGTCGTTCTAACTGTCAGAAGTTTGTTGCTGCACTAGAAAATGACACTCTGCGCCGTAATTGACTGTTCAAATTCAACAAGAGTGGTTAGTCGTGTAAACGGTGACGTTTCCTTTCATAAGTACGTATTTTTTGTAATAAATTTCGCCTTATTTAATTTATATTTAATTATTTTCAACATGGAGTGATGTCGTGTCGTTTCTACCAAAATATTTACACACATAGTATATTTTCGAAGTACTCCATCCATTGCGGCTTCTACTTTAAACTATACTTAAGGACTGTTACTTGTAGGCCGCAATGGACAGTGAAGCAAACGATTATTTCGTAAATCTTCACGTTGCAGGGTAGTAGGGATTTTCTCATTGTCTGTCGATTTAAAGTGAGTAGTGCTGTACACTGCGATGTTTCATGCAATGTCACTGTGCAATTCGATTTATAATCGATTTTTGTGACGGACAATGATAATTAAGGCTAGTTACTATACAATAATGCCTACCTTTTTTGTAATTAGCTCTACTTTAGGATTTTTTTTTGTTTTTCTCACCTAGTTTGTCTCTTGCACCTACCTTCGCTATTTTCTGTTTGGCTCCATGGTTGACTGGTAGAGAATGCCTTGAGGCATTAAGTCCGCCATTTGTACCGATTTATTTGTGCAATAAAGTTTAAATAAATAAATAATAAATAAATAATGTTATTCTTTTGCATTAAAAATATTGAATAGTTTTAATTTAATAATATTTTTAACCGACTTCAAAATTTCAAAAGAGGAGGTTATCAATTCGGTTGTATTTTTTTTTTTTTTTGTTTTTTTTTTTAATGTTTGTTAGTCCACAACTCCGTCATTTCTTAACCGATTTTAAAAATTCTTTTTTTGATTGTAAGTATATATATCCAAGTTGGTCCCGTTTTTGTCAAAACGCAGTTCTGATGATGGGATCCATGAGGAATTGAGGGAACTCCTCAAATCTTTAAAGCAAACATATAGTGATTTTTGTGTTTTTATCAACAAGTCAAGCATTTTCATCCAAAAATGTGACATTGGATGAAGTGGAACTGCTCATGATGATCAGAACAGAACTCTTCAACGACGAAAAGTTCACGTTTGGCGATTTGTCCTCCTAGCTGTGTTTGTTAAGCAATTTCTATTTTCACGATTAATTTTTGTCATGCTTGATTTCTGATGATGGGATCCATGAGGAATTGAGGGAACTCCTCAAATCTTAAAGGCAAACATATAGTGATTTTTGTGTTTTTATCAACAAATCGAGCATTATCATACAAAAATGTGACATTTGATGAAGTGGAACTGCTGATGATGATCAGAACAGAACTCTTCAACGACGAAAAGTTCACGTTTGGCGATTTGTCCTTCTAGCTGTGTTTGTTAAGCAAGTTCTATTTCCACGATTGATTTTTGTCATGCTCGAGTTCTGATGACGGGATCCATTAGGAATCGAGGGAACTCCTCAAATGTGAAAGGCACACAAATAGTGATTTTAGTATTTTCATGAACTAATCAAGCATTTTCATTCATAAAAGTGACATTTGATGAAGTGGAACTGCTGATGATGATCAGAACGGAACTCTTCAACGACGCGTAGTTCACGTTTTGCGATTTGTTCTCTTCGTTTTGTTTGTCAAGCAAGCAAGGTTTTTTCATGATTCCATGAGGAATTGAGGGTACTTAGTCTTCTACCATTAATACCATTATAAACATACATTATAGCCATTTTTATTTTATTGTATATCTATCTAAGAGTGCACCATCTAAGTATAGTAATCTTTTACCGGCCTCCCCCATTGAAGTCGGTTTTTTTTTCTTAAAAATTATTAGCAATAGATTCTTAAGCGTCACAGAAGCAGGGATCTTCTTTCATAAAGTGCTTAGTAGAATATTTATTTGATTGTTGACTATACGTAGGTATCAGGGCATTAAGCGAAGAAGAATATGCAATTATTTACTTAATGGCATTTATTTGATAACCACCAAGCACTTATTTATTATACTATGTAACGTCATTCAATACGTTACTATCCAAAAACTATCCAAAAAAATGCACTTTAAAATATCTATTTTCATTATGATTATTCCTCTCTGAAATGAACTATAGTTTTGCATCGATGAAAGGTTGTTGTTCTAAAAAATTGCAATCCTTCTTTTGGGAAATCGTGTAAAAAAATCTCTGACTTGTTGACCGAGCGAGCGAACCGTCTCCGTACGCATTTCTCAATCGATTCTGATGATATTTTGTGAGCAGATTTTTTTAATCGTGTCTGTTTTTAGAAATTTAGAAATTAAAAAAATATTGCGATGTCTACAACTCACAGAACCACTAGTAAACTTTGAATCACTTTCTCATTGTCCGTCTATAAACTCGAAGTATGATCGATAAAATAATCGATAGAAAATCAATCATAAAAATGTCGATTTATTATTACGGAGCATTTTGTATGCTTAAAACAGACATATAAACGTAAATTCATAGGTTAATTACTTTAATTTTGAAGTAAAATGCAGAACGTAAAATAAAGCGGGTGGGCTGCGTACGTCCTCTCACCGCAAAAGCCTACTGAGTACTAAACCGACGGCGGCGCCTTTGAATCAGTTTAATGCGGCGGTAGTGGCGGACATCACCAAATTGCTTACGTGACGTCATAGTAGGCACGTAAAAATAGACACGCTCGGTTTCCAAACTATTGAGCGCGTTTGCGGCGTCTATATGGTCTGAGGGATTTCTCTTCGCGCTCAGGTTCGTAATACCGAACCGCAGGAGAACAAAACTAAACGACTTAACAAAAACTAAGTATAAGAAGTGGAAGTGGGCGGGCCATATACGCCAGAGTGTCGATGGAAAAGGGGGAAAAAGTTGCTCGACTGAAGACCGTAACGGGGCGCAGAAATGTGGGAAGGCAACCCGCGAGTGGACTGACGATTTGGTACGAGTGGCTGGGAGGGATTGGATGAGGAAAGCATAGGAGAGCACAGAATGCATTTGGTAGCTCAAAGTTGAAGAAGAGGAAGAGAATAAGAAGAATAAGGTAATTTTGAAGAAAACCTTCTTATGAGCCTTCTTCTTCATAGTAAACGACCACTCTCGTAAATAAAATCTCAAAATTCTCGTATTCTCGTAGATAAAACCTGTCGAGTAAAACTCTGGAAAAACGCTAGGAGGATAATGAGATATAAATAATAAATGCATTTTGATTGAAGGCCATCCATGCCATCAAAGAATCTCGTTAACACGTGCAGCTAGACTTTACGCAAGCGCAAAATTGCGCGTTCATCATCCAAAGCGACATCGCGTACGTGCTCAGAATCTTTGAAAAACCATAGGGGACCTTTGCACGATATTATCACAATACTCGCGGTATTCACAATTGCAAAGTTGGGCACAAGACCGTTTAGAAAATAACCTGTTGCACGTAGTTGTGACGTGTTCGAATAGACATTACATATTTAAAATGTGTAACGCAAACAAAACAAATATCTAATCATCAAGTTATTTTCTTAAGGTCTTCACCTATACCTAATCCGTTAACCAATAACATTAACTTTCATTAACTCCAAATTTTGTTAAGGGACACATTAATTTCCGTTAACTTTCCATAAGTCCGTTAATTGTTAAAGAAGTACCTACTATTCGCCAAAGAAATAGGTATTGTACTGTGCAGCCAAACACTTTTTGACTAGGACGTCTAATCTGGAGAGTAAAATCCATGGCCGATTTGTGTGGCTATGTTAATTTTGTATCAGGATACTAAATACTTTATGCATTTATACGGTGCTTAGCCTATACGTCAGCCAAGTGGTTCATGCGTAATTGCGTACGACACTCAATACATTACCGCTCATAAGTATTTAGGCACCTATACCTTTTTCGATACATCTGTATACAAAAATGACTTTCAAAAATACACTGCCAAGTCAGAGTCCCTTGACAATTAGACATAGAAAAGTGTAGTGTGTTTGTATGAACCAGCAATTAGTAGTTATTTAAGTCATTGCAAAAATAAAACTACCATTTTAAAAGGGGGGTCTCTGGCACCGATTTAAGGCTCAATACTTAAGTCAGCTAAATAAAAAATGCAAAATATCAAGGGGCTGTGACTTGGCAGTGTATTTCTAAAAGTCATGTTTGTATACAGATGTATGGAAAAAGGTATGGGTGCCTAAATACTTATGAGCGGTAGTGTAAGTTACATACAGCTACTGGCAAACAACGTCGAATTAAATAATTTTTAAGAAAAAAAAACCGACTTCTATGGGGGAGGCCGGTAAAAGATTATTATACTTAGATGGTGCACTCTTAGATAGATATACAATAAAATAAAAATGGCTATAATGTATGTTTATAATGGTAGAAGACTAAGTACCCTCAATTCCTCATGGAATCATGAAAAAACCTTGCTTGCTTGACTAACAAAACGAAGAGAACAAATCGCCAAACGTGAACTACGCGTCGTTGAAGAGTTCCGTTCTGATCATCATCAGCAGTTCCACTTCATCAAATGTCACTTTTATGAATGAAAATGCTTGATTAGTTCATGAAAATACTAAAATCACTATTTGTGTGCCTTTCACATTTGAGGAGTTCCCTCGATTCCTAATGGATCCCATCATCAGAACTCGAGCATGACAAAAATCAATCTTGAAAATAGAACTTGCTTAACAAACACAGCTAGAAGGACAAATCGCCAAACGTGAACTTTTCGTCGTTGAAGAGTTCTGTTCTGATCATCATCAGCAGTTCCACTTCATCAAATGTCACATTTTTGTATGATAATGCTCGATTTGTTGATAAAAACACAAAAATCACTATATGTTTGCCTTTAAGATTTGAGGAGTTCCCTCAATTCCTCATGGATCCCATCATCAAAAATCGAGCATGACAAAAATTTATCGTGAAAATAGAACTTGCTTAACAAACGCAGCTAGGAGGACAAATCGCCAAACGTGAACTTTTCGTCGTTGAAGAGTTCTGTTCTGATCATCATCAGCAGTTCCACTTCATCAAATGTCACATTTTTGTATGAAAATGCTCGATTTGTTGATAAAAATACAAAAATCACTATATGTTTGCCTTTAAGATTTGAGGATTTCCCTCAATTCCTCATGGATCCCATCATCAGAAATCAAGCATGACAAAAATTAATCGTGAAAATAGAACTTGCTTAACAAACACATCTAGAAGGACAAATCGCCAAACGTGAACTTTTCGTCGTTGAAGAGTTCTGTTCTGATCATCATCAGCAGTTCCAATTCATCAAATGTCACATTTTTGTATGAAAATACTCGATTTCTAGATAAAAACACAAAAATCATTATCGGAACTGCGTTTTGACAAAAACGGGACCAACTTGGATATATATACTTACAATCAAAAAAAGAATTTTCCAAATCGGTTAAGAAATGACGGAGTTATGGACTAACAAACATTAAAAAAAAAAAAAAAAACAAAAAAAAAAACATACAACCGAATTGATAACCTCCTCTTTTGAAATTTTGAAGTCGGTTAAAAATAATTGCACCACCCTTTCTTATAGCGATTTGGGTATTTTGTATAGTAACTCGTGCATTCGCTCTTGAAAAGCACCATTTGGGGAAGTTTGACAAAAGGTAATGATATCCCATCAAAAACATAAATGTGAAAATGGCAGCCAAGTTCAATATGCGATGCGTGGTTGTCGTCTTCACCGACAAAAGAATTGAAATCTAAATGGGTGCCAAGTTCCGCAGATTATCTGAAAATTTGCCAAGTCTGGCACTAGATTGTTTACAGTAAAATCAATTTATTACGGCTTAATGCATTTTGAGCTCTCAATTATTTTGTCGGTGAAGACGACAACCAAGCATCGCATATTGAACTTGGCTGCCATTTTCACATTTATGTTTTTGATGGGATTTTATTATCGCTTACGAACTTGCCTGTTTCACATTTATTAAATAGAGGCACGTTCATTTAAAACTTGGTTTTAAGTTGAGTCTACAAAGCTTAATGTGATTAGTTAAAATGTACTGAATTTGAACGTACGAATAATGAAGCAGAATGAATGTATAGTAATGTGGTGTAATTTTGATTTGCAATAAATACGTTTCTTTTTCTATTACAGTACAATATGTAGGTATTTATATAATGTGGGCAAGAGGTCTTGCGCGTAAAATAAATTAAATAGATAGTACTTAAATAAAAAAAAACTTATTCTATTCTATAAGCTAACTATGTTATTTTAAATTAGAAGTATGACAAGTAACTATCGGACTATACCATCAGTTATGTTATATAATGACATGTAGAAATTATTAGATATTTTTATTTATTGTCGTGCCCAAGTTAAAACATAATTTAATTTATTTTAACATAATCGATAAATTCGTATATTAGGTATGGGTACCACTCTAGCCCTGCTACCAATTGCTCCAATAAAATGACAAACGGAAAGGAGCACGAATAGCGCGATACATTGCGGTGACATTACGGTAGTTCCTTAATCGTTGCAAGCAAGCAATGTCAAGCATCCATATCGATTCTCTCATACTAACGGAGTAATGGCGAATGTCATAATCCATCGCAATGTTCTCAAAAAACAATTATTTTAGTGTTTATCAGTGAAAAGAAATCACTCCCGGCTCATCCTTTAGGTTGTAGCTTCGTTGTAGGTACGATAAAATTGCACAACAAAGCATTTTTTCTCGAACATGCAATGAAATATTGATGTTATGTTCCTTATAATAGGCTGCGAAGTATGACGTTTCAGGTGCGGCTAGGACAAGAGGTAGTTAATGGAATTTCATACAAATCTTGCAGGCCTAGGCCTGCAAAGTCCTCTTTTTTAATTTCCATTCCACATAAATTTGTGGCACAGGCATCATGACATTCTGCCACTATGCATATTAAAAATAAAACTTTGATTTTTTTGTTGTTTATTTCATTGCATGTTTGAGAAAAGCACTATACATACCTCGGCGGGAAATATGGGGTTGCCGGCCTTAGACCTATCCGGCCTCGCTTCGCTCAGCCGTCTATATGTCTTCGGCCGGCAACCCCTTTTGTCCCGGCCTCTGTAGTAATGTATTATTATATTTTTAAAAGGGTATAATTCCTCATTCGCGGTCCATTGACAACTGAACTGCCTTTTGACTGCGTTTGCCAGGTGCTTGTAAATCCGATTATATACGCGGCTACGCGTGCCCCGCCCATTACCATTTCTATAGTATTTATTTGTTCTGTGCTTAGAAAGCTGAAATTTGGCATGCAGCTTGGTAATTGTGTACACCAGAAAAAATCAGAAAACATTGTTTTTTTAACTAGTTTTTTTATTATGATTATTTATGCTAGTTACCTCAGATCTCCGTCATTTATTAACCGATTTGGAAAAATGTTTTTTTGTTTGAAACTTCAGGGGTGGTCCCATAGTTATCAGGTAAGAATCTGATCATAGGGTCCTGGAGAAATCGAGGGAACTCTTCAAATATTTGAGGTGCACCAATAGGTAATAGGTAGGTAGGTAGGTATCGCAATAGCGATTTGGGTATTTTGTATAGTAACTCGTGCATTCGCTCTTAAAAAAGCACCATTTGGCAAAGATTGACAAAAAGTAATGATATCCCATCAACAACATAAATGTGAAAATGGGAGGTAAGTTCAATATTAAGAATATGCAATGCTTGGTTGTCCTCTTCACCGACAAAAGAATTGAGATCTAAATGGTGCCAAGTTCCGTAGATTCTCTGAAATGGTGCCAAGTCTGCTGCACTTACTGCATAGAAAACTGCCAAGTTAAGGCTCAAAATACATTAAGCCGCAGTAAATTAGTTTTACTGTAAACAATGTAGTGCCGGACTTGGCACCATTTCAGAGAATCTACGGAACTTGGCAACATTTAGATCTCAATTCTTTTGTCGGTAAAGACGACAACCAAGCATTGCATATTCTTAATATTGAACTTGGCTCCCATTTTCACATTTATGTTTTTGATGGGATCAAATATAAAATGGTGCCCAGCTATGCAAAAGGTTATGTCCGTCGTCTCGGTGTCAAACAACTCAAATAGGTAACTATAGGACTACTAGTGCCATCTCGGCATTGGAAAAACATTTGGCATCGACTTCAGAAGAGAATAAAACTTAAATAAATTGTACTTAAATTTGTTAGGTAGCTAATTATTACAAACGTATTTCGTCTGTTTTTCAGTTAGTGTTTAATGTATATTTAGTACTTTTTTTGCAATGAAATCGTAGGTATACGAGTAAATTTCATCTCATGATTGGATTGGAAATCTCAGTTTATATTTGGTTCCCACCAAATGCGGAAGTGACCTAGCCTGAGAATTAAATAAATAACTCATTTATTATGGCATTTGTGGCTGTTGTTTAAGGGTGCTTCAACGTGTCCACTAGCGCCACACGTAAATTATTGAAAATAATGATATTGAAAAAAGGAAGCCACTATGTAACGTATTTTGTATTTAAATACCTTTTGAATCCATCAAACTAGTTTTTACGTTGCTCGATTCGTCGATATATGAGTACAAAAATAAAACAGCCGTTTTTACTTTGCTTAGATAGAGAAGGCCTCTTAACCTCTTAACCGATCAACAAATGTTAAAATATAAAATTATACAACCAAAAAGAGTAAGTTGATAACCAAATTTATATGTCCCCGTTTTAGTGTCAAAACGTAACCAAATTTTTTCAATCAATCACTAAAAATAGCAAAACATAAACTTTATACATCCTAAAAGCATAAATGATCAACAAAATTATATCCCTATTTTACTGCTAAATTATAACTAACATTTTATAACCAACTAGCATTTGCCCGCGGCTTCGCTCGCGTACTAAGCGAAAATTTTAACCGTCTACAAAAAAACAGGTTCGTATGTTTGTCCACGATTATCTCGCGTTTCGCTGAACCGATTTAGATGCGGTCTCCAGAAAAGTAGTTGGCACATTCTGGGGGTTTCGGTATACGAAGTTTGGTAATTGTGATTCATTAACAGATGAACAGATGAAAAGTCAGTATACATTCTGAGAACCGGCAAACTGTTGAATTTCATTTGATTTTGGCAAAAATAAGGATCGAAAACTATTATCATACATTTCCGAGAGGCCGAAGGGGAAAGGGCCGATGAAATAAAAGCATGTCTTAAATGGCCCTTAGTAAAAGTATCTGTGTAATACAGTAACACCGATAGGTCTGTAAACGACCAAGCAGCGCGCAGCGGTCATAAACTCTGGTCCTTTGAAGTACAGAAATACGGCTAATTCAATATCACGTGTAACATTTATTTATCCTAAAATTTGTTGGATTATTGAATGTGTAATGCAAAAATTACTCTATCATAATAAGGTGTATACAACCTCATAAGTATTCAACCTTAAGCTTAGCCTCCTTACTGTCTTCTTTAGATCAACTCACTCTGTATTAGGTGTCAGACGTGATGGCTTCCTAGTGCTATTGAAAACGTTTAATATATTATTATTTGATTTCTTGAAACGTTTACTATGTATTTTATTTCCACTCAAGTTCATATTCAATAGGTTATGGGCCCAGCCACATTAAATAATATTTTGTGAAAGTAAAATCTAAATTTTTGAATTTCTTTTTATCTGATTGTCACACGTCAAGAATTTGTTTTACGAAGTAAACAAAAAATAGAAAATTTTAAGATAAAACAAAATATAAAAATATTCATTGGCGAAAAATACAATACCTGAAGATATACGACTCGTGCTATGTGGATTGCATGTCCTGCTAGTTAAATACCAGGAACTCATATTGTAGAACAGTAAGTGAGATAAACAAACTCGAATTGCTAAAAGTTTTATTGTTGAACACCCATCCGATACCTAGCTCCGTTTTGCGAAGAAAGAGAGCACGGTGAAAGAGAATTTTCAGAAGCTTTGACGTCATGTACGAGCGCTAGAGCATTGCTTCATAGCTGGCTTTGCGCAAAATGTTATTGGCGCTGACACTACAAGGTGAAATGATAACGAAATAAATACTCTACGATACAAGTCTTACAAGTCGAGATGATGCCTAAAATATCACGAAAGCGGAATTATGAGGACTAAATCTACTAACTATAATTACAAAAGGACAATCGATGAAAGAAACTAATTTGAAGAAGTGTTCTCCTATTATCACTATGGGCTTGAAGGACATCTGAAAGCCGACTATTATTATTACAAATGAAATAAGGATTACCAAAGGACTACGAATAGGAAAAACACATTGCGATGCGAGGAGTTGAGATGAGTCAACCATCCACATCAGTGGACTGTTCGGGCTTTGTTTGCATGACCGCGGAGAGTACTGAGGAGAGACACAATATATAAGTCTTATCGGATCTCTGAGCTGCAAACTATTTAAGGGATGATCTCTTCTAATACATTAACTAACACGGTTATATCTATTAAAATGTATAGTTGCTAAACATAGTGCATTTATTTCAGCTACCGGAAGGTGAAACTTGTTCGTCTCTTGCGACTTGCATATTCATATCCAAGACATACCAACTTATGACGACGCGTGTTTCTACCCCTATGATCCGTACAACTTGTAATCAAAAATGCAACAGGCTAGTTTGAATAGTCATCCTATATGTAATACGGAAGGGAGGTAATACCATCATGCAAGGTATGTTAACCAATTACTAAAGCTGCTAAGCTATACATGTCACTCTGTTGCTCAAGCGTGCTAAATAATGATAGTTACGAGTACACATTTGAGGAATCATATCCTGCATTTGCAAAACAATGTCACGGTCAATGACATCACGATATCAATCATTGATGATTTAGTTTAAAGCATGCATAGATAAGTAAGAAACAGAGTGGACTACTATTCTTCTGCACGGCAAAAGATGAAAGGTCATATCATATTCATTGACTATTTTTCTTATAGAAAGTATAAGATATATTGCAGGCCTTATTAATATCGTTTGATTATTGCTGTTTCAAATATTGACCACAAAATTGAAGTATATGAGGATAAATATTGAAACTCATAAAAGGTAAAAGTAGTTTATTCTTCAAACTAGGCATATTACATGCACCTATGAACGTCAATAAACTACCACCGGTTCGGAAAAATAAACCTCTGCCACGAGAAGAACCGGCGTAAGAATAAATGTATTACCTATGATAAAGTAGAAAACAGAATTTTAAAAGTTTTATTAGTTACGAGAATGAGTAAGTAAGTACCTAGTAATTGAGGATCAATATACTCATTAACTGTAATGTACGTATCTGGAATGTACAAATCAGATTTGAAGTGTTATTAGTGAGGTGAATGAGTAAGTATTATGATATCAGGCTATCGCTATAGCGCAATTTAGGTAGCATAATTGTGTTGTAAATGGGATCAATTACCATCTGACATTTCCCATAAAAACCTTAATATGAAAACACCTTATGCAAGTTCACCTTATAAATATTTGCTACATAAGTACAGGCTATAAGTGTATTGTTGATAAATCATGGTGATCAATACTTATGAGCACCAAACGGTTACAAAGTTTGGAAACCAGATATGAAAAGTATGTTGTGGTCAGAGTGTAATCGTGGACACGACTGATTTTGTTCAGTGCAGGTCTACTCTGTAGCCTGAAGAGAATAATGGAAATTCTCAGAATTAAACTGATTGTGCTGACGAGCCTAAATCAGTATATCTACGAATATGAAGTCCCGAAACTCTGATATAAAATAAATCAGACATGTATGTCAGTAAATCTTAAGAAAATGATGACTAGGATCGTACAGTTTGTAGTACGAGTATACATATACACTATGATATATCGGAATCTGATTGATTTAATTCAGTTTATACATCGTCTTAGATACAAAAATTAAGTCTTAAAAGCACAGATATTGACTAAGTAGAAGTGATAAACTCTGAGGTTTTAAATACTTATTGTTTTTGAAGAAAGTAAGTACATGTGGTGACGCTGACGGTTGTTTATTTCATGATCAGTCTATTTTATTTTGTCATTTTTGTGGTATGAGCAGAGTTGAAATGTACACTTCTTGGTGAGATCTGTACTGTCAGACTAAAAGACACAAAACAATTTAATTGCATAAAAACTTATTAGATCACATGAGGAAAGTAATTTTATTAGAAGTGCATACACAATTACGCAGTTCTTAATGAAACCGATATGCACGATTTAAAATAATATGAAAGCCATTTATTTGAGACTCAAAGATCCATATTTGTTAGTAAGAACATTAACCCTTTAACCGCCGATAGTTTTTCATCGAACATGCCCGGGTCGCCGCCGAAACGAAGTTATTCATTTTTTTATGTATACATTAATCAAATTAGAATCCGTGAGAGAGATGAATATACTGTGTAAATCATATCAGACATTTGTCTTATTTATCAGACTGCGGCGAAATGAGCAGGATATTTTATGTCTTATATATCAGACTATGGCGGTTAAAAGGTTAATTAACCTTTTCAGCGCTCTGTCAAATACAAACGCTGTCACGCACACGCCATGACATAGACATGTCAAGCGCGAAGTTTAAGCCTATATGAATGTATGTAGGTTGATATCGCATTGGACGCCATGCCGGATATACGCGTCGTTGGTGTCAAACCAATGGTGCGCATATATACGTCTTTGCCTTCGATAAGATATACGATACGATAAATTAAAAGGTTGGTGTTACTAAACAAAATTCTAATGTATTATATTGTCCCCGTCACAACGTCAACCCGACATAGGGCTGTCCGTCTTTTGAACATTTTCAGAATACTATTCTCACTTTCCTTTAAATACTCGTCTCAGCAGTGAGACTATCCTCTTATGTTTGATGGCATTCTTTTCTCTCCCTTTCAATATACAGGGAATGATCCAGATCATTTATAACTGTATAACCCAGATATATAAATTTACTGGCCACGTTCAGAGCCACAGCATTCAACATGACCGAAGATACATCTCATGGATAATATTTGCGTGCTTTAAAAATCACCATCTTCCTTTTATTTGCATTGAAGCTAAGACTACGTCGCTCGTCGTAGCTGTCACATCTCCGAATCAGTTGCCTTATGGAGTTGTTTGAGGATACGAGCAGCACCTTGTCATCATCATATCAGATGCTGTTTACGCAGACATTTTCGATATACAAATTAAAGGGGACAGGAGACGACCGTCCAGCCGGTCTCACTCCACATTCCAGTTTACACTGGTTAGATCATTCTCCAGCCCATGTCACTTTGATTTACCTGGTTGACATACCAGTATTTTAACGTGGATACGGTTGTAACCTTGTCAATACACAGACAGTAAACTGAACTACTATAATATAATATAACACTCTTTGTAGAAACGTTATAAGTTTAAAAAAAAATGTAAGTAAGTACGAGTCTAATTAATGCATTTGTGGGAAAATCAAGTGTAAGCATTAATATACTTACTAATACTAGACATACAATCGAAAGTAACAAATAGTAATGGCAGTATTTTAACCCGTTGTAACGCCAAGGACTTTTGAAGTCATCGTGTGGAGTTGTTGTGCTACAGCACCAGAAACATAAGCTGGCTAACTAAAAGCTTTCAATCAATGCTTACGCTGTCAAAGTAACCTTAATGTTCTCATGTAAGAGTTACATTTGCTCACTAGAAGCGATGATGTCGTCGTGTGAATGACAGTTTTGTTTGTGAGGAATGGCGGTGAGAGTTAAGTATTTTTATAGCTATTTGAAACCGTTGATTTAAGAGAATATCTAATTGAGCTACATAGATTACGAGTGGAGTATATACGATTTAGAAAAGTACAAATTATTTGATAAGTGTACAATAACTTGCAAACATGATTTGAAAGATGTCAGAAGGTTCTCTTTGACCGACGTTCGTGAGATAGGTGGTTATACTCTAGTGATTTGCAGTTATTATCTAATTAAAGATAGACGTACCGGTTACCGTCTATAAGAAGGTGTCTAGATAAACATACCAAAATTAAGTTATTCAATATGTAGTATTGGATACGCATATGAAAAAGCGTCATTTTAATTTATGTTCTTTAATGTGTAGAGTGCGATACACAATTACACTTGTATAAAAGTAATATTATGTTTTAAATAATTTAATGTGTTATAATGTTGATACACATGCTTACTTGCTAATGTCAAATTAGAATAATGATATGGTCTGATTAGGTTTTCTGGGTTTCCCTAATCCTCGCAACAAATGTTGGACCATGGTTATAATATTGTACTGCCCAGGAAACACTCGGAAGTCACATGCTCTGTTTAGGATTGTGTTTTTGTTTATATACACGGTGTTTAATTTTTGAGGGGGCGTGTTGGATTATTGAATGTGTAATGCAAAAATTACTCTATCATAATAAGGTGTATACAACCTCATAAGTATTCAACCTTAAGCTTAGCCTCCTTACTGTCTTCTTTAGATCAACTCACTCTGTATTAGGTGTCAGACGTGATGGCTTCCTAGTGCTATTGAAAACGTTTAATATATTATTATTTGATTTCTTGAAACGTTTACTATGTATTTTATTTCCACTCAAGTTCATATTCAATAAAATTAAATTTATTAGGTAGGTTTTGTCAGTTCCCATTGGAGCATCCAAAAAGAAAATTTGGCCTCACATCCATTCGCACTCCTTACTGTCAGTCCGTCTGTTACAACCAAGTTGCTTTTACTGGACCGATTGAAATGCAATTTGGCACAAACTATCAAGAATTTAGAGCGCTCGTGGCCCAGCGGCACCCGCCTACCGCGTGCGGTGTGCGAGGTTAAGCAATGTGGGTGCAGGTCAGTTCTTGGATGGGTGACCGCTTTGAGTGGTTACTAACTGACTCTCGTGCTTTTGAAGGCACGCTAAGCCTTTGATCCCGGCTGCAATCGTTAAGCCAAGTTAGAGGCCTTCGAGCGGCTTGCGAACTTCTAACAGTCAAGTTGCCCACTCACTTGACAAAGGGGGGTCGAAGTTGCACCACGTCCGTAGGGAGTACCCACCGTTACCCTACACGTGACCCCTGGGTGGTGCTAAAAGTGCAACAAAAACTGGCAACCATACTTGTCTTCTCGAAAATCTCACGGTTCGTAAATAAATGCCATACGATTTAAAAAAATGTACAGGTTTTTTTTAATGGAAAAAAATATCGAAACCTCTATGTCGTTTTTAACAGCAAATCCATAGATACCCCACACGCCTATATAGTAAAATTAAACTTTAAATCGGGACGAAAATTAAGAAAATCAATATGGCCGCCACTTTCACAAATTTTACCTCGGATTCGTATTAAGAGACCTCTCGGAGGCTCGGATATCGATTTTGAACGAAATCGGGTTGAAATGAAGAAAATCAATATGGCTGCCACTTTTTCAAAATTTTACCTCGGATTCGTATTAAGAATTTTCTCGGACGCTCAGATATCGATTTTGAACGAAATCGGGACGGAAATGAAGAAAATCAATATGGTCGTTACTTTATTCAAAGTTTAAGTACCTCGGATTCCTATTAAGAGTCCTCTCGGACGCTCAAATATCGATTTATGTCGAAATCGTATCGGACGGCACTGATTAATAAAACCACTTACAATAAATTGAATCAAAAAAGGTCGTATTTGCATAGGGAACTCACGGCACTTCATGCACCTTTAGACCTTATAAGGAACTTACATGCCAAATTTGGTATCTCTCGAACCAGCAGTTTGGGCTGTGCGTTGATATGTCACTCACTCAGTCAGTCAGTTTCTTCTTGCAATTTGGCACCTACTTTTAAGTTTTCATGCCCGCAATATTAAATTTCAAAATCAATGCCATTTTCGAAATTAACGACCCAAAAAATCATAAAAATGACATCCATATTAATATTTAGATATTCCAACCGCCTCGTAGCCCATCAGAGGGGATGGTATTTCACGTCCTCCACGTGGGATTTTAAAATTATTGTTGTTTTCGTAATCAGCGACCTGATAAACCATAGAAACAACATCCATATCGATTTTCAGAATTTGTCACCAGATTTCCCCCTTTTAGGGGTTGATTTCTAAAAAAATCTGAAACACATGTTTACTCATTTATCGTTAGAAATACTCCTGTGAAGTTTTGAATAAAATAATCCAACTAATCTTGATTCCCCTTACAAACTTCGGACCCCCATTTCACCCCCTTAGGGGTTGAATTTTGAAAAATCATTTCTTAATGCACCTCAAGACCTTATATGGAACCTACATACTAAATTTGGAATCTTTAGAACCAGCAGTTTGCGTTGTGCGTTGATATGTCAGTCACTCAGTCAGTCAGTTATTTCTTGAAATTTGGCACAAACTTTCAGAAATTTTCATGTACACAATATTAAATTTCAAAACCGGTGCCATTTTCGTAATTAACGTCCCAAAAAACCATAAAAACGACACCCATATTAATATTTAGACATTTCATCCCCCTCGCACCCCAACAGGGGGGATGGTATTTCACGTCCTCCACGTGAGATTTTAAAATCATTGTTGTTTTCGTTATCAGCGACCCGGTATATCATAAAAACAATACCCATGTCGATTTACAGAATTTGTCACCACCTTTCCCCCTTTTAGGGGTTAATTTCTCAAAAAACCTGAAACCCGTATTTACTCATTTATCGTTAGAAATACTCCTGTGAAATTTCGAATAAAATAGTCCAGCTAATCTTGTTTCCCCATACATACTTCCGACCCCCATTTCACCCCCGTAGGGGTTGAATTATGAAAAATCCTTTCTTAGTGCACCCCTAGACCTTATAAGGAACCTACGTGCCAAATTTGGAATCTCTATGACCAGCTGTTTGGGCTGTGCGTTGATATGTCAGTCAGTCAGTCAGTCAGTTTCTTCTTTTATATATTTAGATGAGCACATCATGACCACATACAATAACACATAAAAAAATAACGGCCAAATATTACGAGTAAAGGGTAAGTGATCGTCAAGTCATTAATTATTATCCCTTCTTTAGCGAGCTCGAAGTCCTGGCTCCGCAGGCTTTATTTTATGTACACTCTAGTCTAGGGTTAGGACAGACAAGACTACTTGGAAATGGTGTGCCCTAAATCGGTCTATTGTAGAATGTATTTATACAAACCAGCGGGATTCTAACTAAGTGATTTGGCGGGATGGCGGGAATATACTACCTATATTTGGTTAATAAGCCTACATTTACTAGCAATCTTAGAGGTAAAATTAGTTGGTAACAGCGCAATAATTATGTGGTAAGATAAATTAATTCGCTGATCAATTCCTACATTTGGTGATCGGTTACCACATTTGGTGATCGTTTACAACATTTGGTGATACATTATTTAATGATCAAAAAACTCGCTTAGTGATCTTCAGTTACTACATTGTTGTTTAATAAACGTTTTAGGAAAGGAGGTGTCCCTTTCCTCAGTCGATTTTTCAATCCATAATGATAATGAATTAATGGTGCCACATTGACGTTTACCGCGTGAAGCGTTCCACACACATGCTATCATAGCTAAAATATGAAAAGCGATAGCAATCATTCAACTCATTTACATTCATAGCGATTGTCTTGGCAAATTTATAGGCGCGTAGGACGCCTAACGAGACCCATAAAATTGCAGCTGAAAAGGAAGGCAGCTGCACCATACTATGCAGTATACATACCCCTTAATAGGGCACTGGTAAAATAGTTACCACCACCACACCAGTTAGGTCCACCTGATTTTGAAACTTGTTGCTGTTAGATAAGATTGAAAACCAATGAAAAATCGGATTACTCTCTGCCCTTAATTAAGATCAATCAAATATTTTAATTACAGCCAGCTGTTGTGATAAATTACCTCGTAGTGTGCTTCAGTTGTATTGTACTTTAGTGACAATTATTCTTATACAAACCCAGGCGCTTCCAGAAAGACCGCAGCCTTCCTAGGATGATGTCCAGTCGACCATCAAAATCCTCTCTATTGAGCACCTCCTTGACGAGGGCGGGGTCATTGGCCACGACTGCGAGATAGCTGCCGAGGTAACAGCCCACCAGCCGCGTCTTGTACCGCCGGCCCAGCTTGATAAACGCCTTCGCTAAGTTGTTGGGCGATAGGGCGTGGAGTAAGAAATAGGAGCCGTATACTGGAAGACTTGGCGGACCTGTGAGACATACATGTACTTTAAAAACTGGCCGAGTACAAGTCGGACTTACGCATCAGAGTATCGTAATGTCTATCAGTATGTATATGTGATGTGTATCTTGAAGTCCCTTGTCCCTTTACGCTGGTTACATTGAAACAGAATTTTATGCGATATAGTTACAAATTCTCAGTTTTCTGAACCTAGCTGTATAACCAAGGTATTAAGCGCAGACATAGACAGTTACAAGTTCACAGTTTTAGGACTTATTACTTATCAACTGGTACAAGCAGGGTATTAACACAGAATAAGTAATAGTACAAGCGTAACGCCTTGCTTCTTGACAAGTTTCATTATTCTAATACCACCGGATCTGCTCTAGACGAAAGACTTGACTGCGTAAACTTAGAAAATTAATTATATCAGCCTCAAGAGAAATAAATTGAAATGAAAATGAAATAATAGTTGATCGTTACTCATCCCTTTAATGTAAATATGTATGATAAGTCAATGTTTTTAATTGTGCGACAAACCGTAAATTAAGTAACTGAGCCACTATCTGCTGTTTAATGTTTATAAATGAGGTCTGCACAGATAATGCAAATTTTAAAGGTTGTTGCCATCACATTTGCTGATGCCAATATCCTGCCATTATCAATAGACGCATAAAATTAGCGAAACCTGGACATAATTCGATAACTGTAATTTTCTTTTTCTATGATTTAAAGTATTGTTAGTTATTGTTAAAATAAAAAGAATTAAACATTTTAAGGCTTCCCGTCAATGTTAAAAAAAAAAATCTTAACACATTTTGATTTCGTAAGCAAGCCATAATAAATAACTTTGTAAAAGTACCTGTATTATGTTAAGAAAAAATATCATTTAATCAATTACCGTGGATATTTTTGTTCAATATGATTCTTAATAGTACTATATAATAAAATGTTGACGGCC
Source organism: Notocelia uddmanniana (assembly GCA_905163555.1). Classification (NCBI taxonomy): domain Eukaryota; kingdom Metazoa; phylum Arthropoda; class Insecta; order Lepidoptera; family Tortricidae; genus Notocelia; species Notocelia uddmanniana. Next base: position 10,364,445 of record LR991059.1, on the reverse strand, counting down.
TGTTTAACCTAGTTGGTAGTGACACTGCCTCCGAAGCTATAGAGGTCCCGGGTTCGAATCCCGGTCAGGGCATTATTTGTGCATTTAGCATGGACTTTGTTCTTGGGTCATGGATGTTTTCTATGTATTTAAGTATGTATTTATCTATATAGGTATGTATATCGTCGTTTAGTACCCATAGTACAAACTTTGCTTATTAAAAATTTAGTTTTTTTGTTTTTTAACATTGACGTGGAGCCTTAAAATGTTTAATTCTTTATATTTTAAGTATAACTAACAATACTTTAAATCATAGAAAAAGAAAATTACAGTTATCGAATTATGTCCAGGTTTTGCTAATATTATGCCTACAAAGTGTGATTTAGGAGTTAACATTGCCATATTGCCATCGCCACAAGGTCTAAATTGGCCCAATTACAATATTTGGGCTGTATCTAAGCTCTACCTACCTAATCAGTTGATGTCTCGAACAGCGTATTCAGGGGTCAGGTCTATACGTAATGATAATTTACGTCCCTACGAGTTCGTCAACCTTATCCTAATAAAGCGCTCCACACACCTATCAATTTGTCACGAACAACCTAGAGGAGCAATTAGATGTCGTTACAGCAATCATTTCGTCTCTATTACTGCAAATTTTCGAGAAAACTTAACCACCAAAAACATTTTCATGTAAAATTTTGTCAAGACGAGACCGTATGAACGTATGGCTGGAACATTAAGAAGTTATCAGATCGCATGTAGAGCCAAGCTTCTAACTCTACACGACCGTTAGAGTGAAGTTAGAGCTTCTAGAGTTATCTAGAAGCTCTAACTTCACAAACTCTACACTCTAGTCAATATATGAGGCTTTGCCGTTTTGCTACCGGCACATGGCCGTAGGGTGAATAATTTATTCACTGTCGGTTACTTTTATTTTTTATACCATATCAGTGGCAAACACGCTTGCGGCCCGCCTGATGGTAAGTGGTCACCGCAGCCTATGGACGCCTGCAACTCCACAGGAGACACATGCGCATAACCGATCCTTTAAAAATTTAAACACTCCTTTCTTGAACAACCCCATACTGTAGTCCCTCGGGAAAACCTCGGCAGAGAGCTCATTCCACAACCGGAGCGTCCGAGGGAGAAAATTTCTCTGGAACCGAACCGTACGCGACCATTTGGGTTCTAAGGTGTGAGGATAAATGCCCTGGTGACGGCGAGCGTTGCGATGGTATAATATAGCCGTGGGCATCATGTCGAACAGTTCTTCGAAGCACAACCCATTATACAAGCTATAGAGAACAAGCACAAGTAAGCAAAGTTTCTCCTTGAACTTAATGGTTCAATATCGCTTGTGAGTTTGGGATCGTCCACGATTTGCACGGCACGTCTCTGAAGCGAGTTAAAAGGTCCAAGCTGGTATCCAGGGGCTTCCACCCAGAGAAATAGGTTCAAATTCCATTACCGACCATTTTTAGGGTTCCGTACCAAAAAGGTTAATAAAAATAATTTTAAAAATTCAATAAAAATCAGTTCTGATCTGCTTAAGTTAGCAAACAGGTGGTTAGATTTAGCTTTTCCTAAACATTACATGGTGTGAATCTCAAGGCAAGAAGTGTATAATATAGATAAAGAATATAATTAACTAGCATTTGCCCGCGGCTTCGCCCGCGTACTAAGCGAAATTTTTAACCGTCTACAAAAAACAGGTTCGTATGTTTGTCCACGATTATCTCGCGTTTGGCTGAACCGATTTAGATGCGGTCTCCAGAAAAGTAGTTGTTACATTCTGGGGTTTCGCTATACGAAGTTTGGTGATTGTGATTCATTAACAGATGAACAGATAAAAAGTTAGTATACATTCTGAGAACCGGCAAACTGTTGAATTTCATTTGATTTTGGCAAAAATAAGGATCTAAAACTATTATCATACATTTCCGAGAGGCCGAAGGGGAAAGGGCCGATGAAATAAAAGCATGTCTGAAATGGCTCTTAGTAAAAGTATCTGTGTACTACAGTAACACCAATAGGTCTGTAAACGACCTAACAGCGCGCAGCGGCCATAAACTCTGGTCCTTTGAAGTACAGAAATACGGCTAATTCAATATCATGTGTAACATTTATTTTTCCTACAATTAAATTTATTAGGTAGGTTTTGCCAGTTACCATTGGAGCATCCAAAAAGAAAATTTGGCCTCACTTCCATTCGCACTCCTTACTGTCAGTCCGTCTGTTACAACCAAGTTGCTTTTACTGGACCTATTGAATTGCAATTTGGCACAAACTATCAAGAATTTAGAGCGCTCGTGGCCCAACGGCACCCGCCTACCGCGTGCGGTGTGCGAGGTTAAGCAATGTGGGCGCAGGTCAGTTCTTGGATGGGTGACCGCTTTGAGTGGTTACTAACTGACTCTCGTGCTTTGAAAGGCACGCTAAGCCGTTGATCCCGGCTGCAATCGTTAAGCCAAGTCAGAGGCCTTCGAGCGGCTTGCGAACTTCTAACAGTCAAGTTGCCCACTCACTTGACAAAGGGGGGTCGAAGTTGCACCGCGTCCGTAGGGAGTACCCACCGTTACCATACACAGAACCCCTGGGTGGTGCTAAAAGTGCAACAAAAACTGGCAACCGTACTAGTCTTCTCGAAAATCTCACGGTTCGTAAATAAATGCCATACGATTAAAAAAGAATTGAAGGTTGATTTAAATGGAAAAAATATCGAAACCTCTATGTCGTTTTTAAAAGCAAATCCAGATACCCTACACGCCTATATAGTAATATTAAACTTTTTTGCATATAGGTATGAATGGAGTGCCAAATTTTACCTCAGATTCGCATTAAGAGACCTCTCGGATGCGCAGATATCGATTTTGAACGAAATCGGGACAAAAAAAAAAGAAAATCAATATGGCCACCACTTTCACAAATTTTACCCCGGATTCGTATTAAGAGACCTCTCGGACACTCAGATATCGATTTTGAACGAAATCGGGACGAAAATGAAGAAAATCAATATGGCCGCCACTTTTTTCTAATTTTACCTCAAATTCATATTAGATGACCTCTAGGACGCTCAGATATCGATTTTGAACGAAATCGGGTTGGAAATGAAGAAAATCAATATGGCTGCCACTTTTTCCAAATTTTACCTCGGATTCATATTAAGACACCTCTCGGACGCTCAGATATCGATTTTGAACGAAATCGGGACAATAAAAAAAGAAAATCAATATGGCCGCCACTTTCACAAATTTTACCCCGGATTCGTATTAAGAGACCTCTCGGACACTCAGATATCGATTTTGAACGAAATCGGGACGAAAGAGAAGAAAATCAATATGGCCGCCACTTTTTTCTAATTTTACCTCAAATTCATATTAGGTGACCTCTAGGACGCTCAGATATCGATTTTGAACGAAATCGGGTTGGAAATGAAGAAAATCAATATGGCTGCCACTTTTTCCAAATTTTACCTCGGGTTCATATTAAAACACCTCTCGGACGCTCAGATATCGATTTTGAACGAAATCGGGACGGAAATGAAGAAAATCAATATGCCGCCACTTTTTCCAAATTTTACCTAGGATTCGTATTAAAAATTCTCTCGGACGCTCAGATATCGATTTTGAACGAAATCTGGACGGAAATGATAAAAATGAATATGGCCGCCACTTTTTCTATTTTATACCTTGGATTCGTATTACGAGACCTCTCGGACGCTCATATATCGATTTTGAACACAATCGGGACGAAAATGAAAAAAATCAATATGGCCGCCACTTTTTTCAAATTTTACCTCAAATTCGTATTAGGGGAGCTCTAGGACGCTCAGATATCGATTTTGAACGAAATCGGTTTGGAAATGAAGAAAATCAATATGGCTGCCACTTTTTCCAAATTTTACCTCGGCTTCATAATAAGAGACCTCTCGGACGCTCAGATATCGATTTTGAACGAAATCGGGACGGAAATGAACAAAATCAATATGGCTGCCACTTTTTCCAAATTTTACCTCGGCTTCATAATAAGAGACCTCTCGGACGCTCAGATATCGATTTTGAACGAAATCGGTTTGGAAATGAAGAAAATCAATATGGCTGCCACTTTTTCCAAATTTTACCTCGGCTTCATAATAAGAGACCTCTCGGACGCTCAGATATCGATTTTGAACGAAATCGGGACGGAAATGAACAAAATCAATATGGCTGCCACTTTCTCCAAATTTTACCTCGGCTTCATAATAAGAGACCTCTCGGACGCTCAGATATCGATTTTGAACGAAATCGGGACGGAAATGAACAAAATCAATATGCCGCCACTTTTTCCAAATTTTACCTCGGATTCGTATTAAGAATTCTCTCGGACGCTCAGATATCGATTTTGAACGAAATCTAGACGGAAATGATAAAAATGAATATGGCCGCCACTTTTTCTAAATTATACCTCGGATTCGTATTACGAGACCTTTTGGACGCTCAGATATCGATTTTGAACGAAATCGGGACGAAAAAAAAGAAAATCAATATGGCCGCCACTTTCACAAATTTTACCTCGGATTCGTATTAAGAGACCTCTCGGGCGCTCAGATATCGATTTTGATCAAAATCGGGACGAAAAAAAAGAATTCAATGACTGCGACTTTTTCCATATTTTACCTCGGAGTCGTATTAGGGACCTCTCGGACGCTCAGATATCGATTTTGAACGAAATCGGGACTAAAAAAAAGAAAATCAATATGGCCGCCACTTTCACAAATTTTACCTCAGATTCCTATTAAGAGTCCTCTCAGACGCTCAAATATCGATTTATGTCGAAATCGTATCGGACGGCACTGATTAATAAAACCATCTACAATACATAGAATCAAAACAGGTCGTATCTTCATAGGGAACTCACGGCACTTCATGCACCTTAAGACCTTATAAGGAACTTACATGCCAAATTTGGTATCTCTCGAACCACCAGTTTGCGCTGTGCGGTGATATGTCAGTCTCTCAGTCAGTCAGTTATTTCTTGATATTTGGCACAATTTTTCAAAAGTTTTCATGACCACAATATTAAATTTCAAAACCGATGCCATTTTCGTAATTAACGTCCCATAAAACCATAAAAACGACACCCATATTAATATTTAGACATTTCATCCCCCTCGGACCCCAACAGAGGGGATGGTATTTCACGTCCTCCACGTGGGATTTTAAAATCATTGTTGTTTTCGTAATCAGCGACCCAATAAACCATGGAAACAACACCCATATCGATTTTCAGAATTTGTCACCAGATTTCCCCCTTTTAGGGGTTGATTTCTCAAAAAACCTGAAACACATGTTTACTCATTTATCGTTAGAAATACTCCTGTGAAGTTTCGAATAAAATAATCCAGCTAATCTTGATTCCCCATACAATCTTCGGACCCCCATTTCACCCCCTTAGGCGTTGAATTTTGAAAAATCTTTTCTTAATGCACCTCAAGACCTTATATGGAACCTACATACTCAATTTGGAATCTCTAGAACCACCAGTTTGCGCTGTGCGGTGATATGTCAGTCACTCAGTCAGTCAGTTATTTCTTGAAATTTGGCACAATTTTTCAAAAAATTTCATGTCCACAATATTAAATTACAAAACCGATGCCATTTTCGTAATTAACGTCCCAAAAAACCATAAAAACGATACCCATATTAATATTTAGACATTTCATCCCCCTCGCACCCCAACAGAGGGGATGGTATTTCACGTCCTCCACGTGAGATTTTAAAATCATTGTTGTTTCCGTTATCAGCGACCCGGTATATCATAAAAACAATACCCATGTCGATTTTCAGAATTTGTTACCAGATTTCCCCCTTTTAGGGGTTGATTTCTCAAAAAACCTGAAACACATATTTACTCATTTATCGTTAGAAATACTCCTGTGAAGTTTCGAATAAAATGGTCCAACTAATCTTGTTTCCCCATACAAACTTCGAACCCCCATTTCACCCCCTTAGGGGTTGAATTTTGAAAAATCCTTTCTTAGTGCACCCCTAGACCTTATAAGGAACCTACGTGCCAAATTTGGAATCTCTAGGACCAGCGGTTTGGGCTGTGCGTTGATATGTCAGTCAGTCAGTCAGTCAGTCAGTTTCTTCTTTTATATATTTAGATAATATTTTAGATGAAAAATATAACTAAGAATATCTTTATCTAGATTATATATATTTTTATAATAAAAAAAAATTTGATAACTAAGTTTGTAATTTAATCACCTTTTCAAGTATTATTGTACTGAAAATTAGTATGAGAGTATGCTGAACATACCTTTTATCAAATAAAAAAGAAATTAATTGAAATCGGTTCACGTGATAAAGAATTATCCTTTAAAAACCAACAATACAATGTGCCCATAGATGGCGCTGTACCAATGGCGTTAATTTCTTCATTGCGCTGTTAAGATTTTTCCTGATTTAACGATCTTTGTACGGAACCCTCGGTGCGCGAGTCGGACCCGCATTTGATCAGTTTCTGTATATGGCTCTGCCTAGCTAGCTCGATAGCTTAATTTACGGTCACGTTTTATGGCCTAAATGTACTAAAATGACACAGAACATGACAGTAGGTATAACTTACCTATCCCATCAAAGGCAAAATATTCTTAATTCTAGTAGGCCTAGCAACAAGCACTTTACTTCGAATTTTCATAATCAAAAACAAAAACGTGAAATAATGCCAAGTTCGTAAACAGTTTTGCTAAAAAAGAATCCTAGACAAATACAGAGAGAGAAAATCTAACCGGAAATCGAGTTGATTCAAAGCTCCCATCACAATTTCTTTCGGTTATAACCATATAATATCATTAACGTTTGCAATTGCTTAAAATGATTTGTTATGTTATGTTATTTGCTACTCAATAGTGTGACTTGGCAAGTTTTTACCCATCTTGTTTTGTTAAATTGACACTTACCGGGCGGGAAGTTGTCAGGCTTCTTAAAAGCGCTATTGTACATGTACAAAAGCACAAGTGGGAACAACACAACGGCTATAGCTTCCGCTATCATGGTGGCTGGCTGGCAAAGTCGCGCGCACGAACCGAGCTGGCCACGACTGGCCACTTTGTTTACCGCTCCGCATAAAGTTTATCTCATCTCATCGTTCTATTAATTAATGTATGTATGATTAAGAATATGCATTGCGCCCCGCGGTTTCACTTGCGTAATGCGAAAAAGTAAGACCTGGAGGAGCGTGACTTTGTGAGGGACGACGCCGTGCCAATAATGGTCCTCCTACAAAAGAGGATGCCAAGGACCGTGCCAAGTGGAGGAAAAAAAATCGGAAAGCGAACTGGACTTCGAAGCTGTAGTTGAGAATGCAACCGGTATAAACGCTCAAACGAGCCTCAAGTAAGTTCACATTCATGGTTCATCATGGAATTCGCATCGGCACGGAACCGTAAAACGAACGACGTAATTAGCGAATTAACATAACTAGTTACCCGCGCGGCTTCGCCGCGTCGACGTACTACGAAGAATGCAAGCGAAGCCACGGGATAGAATATGCGTATTCGGAAGGTCGATTACAAAGTCGATTTAAAAACATTCGTGCTTGATCATCACGGCTAGTCGTCAAATTTACAGTAAATGTCAGCCTTATTTCAAGAAATACGATCTACCTACTAACTATGAGAATTTCTATGAAAAATATGCATCTTAGCAACTTTAGTCAATTTGGCCATCTGATAATAGTCAGATAATTTTAGTGTTTTGAATGTGTGTGCGTTGATTGTTTCAGTGTAATGGTGCGTAGTAATTGGAAAATATTTTGTATGTGTGGTTTTCTATGTGTGTGTTACCTCCCCCAATTTACAAAATATTTTGTTCGGTAATGTGCGCTGATGGCGTCTCTTGTCTAAATAAGGCTCTAATAAGGTACGCAAACTCAGAGTACCCCAGAGAAGACGTCTAATAATAATACCGTTAGCGAGCGATATGATCATGTCATATACTTACTAAATTGAATAAGAGCGACTGTGAGGGATATATCATTTGTTGTCTTTGTCATAGTTCCGCAATTAAGAATGTTCTGCGATATGACTCCTATCCTAACCTCCCTTAGAGTACCCCTGAGAAATTTTCAAATAATAATACCACTACCGAGGTCATGTACTAAATGGAATAAGAGCGACAGAGAGAGATACATCATTTGTAGTCTTTGTCATAGTTCCACTTTTTTATTTGGCTCATTATCATGTCCACGTCATACCCGCCCAAATTAAAGAGGTTGTTTATGATAAGGCGCCAGCCGTTTAAGACAAATTCTCAATTTAGGTGGGTAAGAGCTTTTCCGTCCCCCTTGGTGGAACTCGTACTCGTATAGGATCTCTTTAGAAATACTCTAAGTATCCTCATAACCTATTCTATCTAATCTAGAAAAAAAAACAATGCATGCGACATTGGCAATATTGGTATTAACATTTGATGCCGGAACCACGCGATGGGCCATTATGGGCCAACGTATAGGTCGCAGTTATGCATTAAAGGCCATCGCTTTCCATCAGGTGAGACTAAGGCCTATCGCCAGTCAGTCAATCATAAAAAAACATATTTGCATCTCGTTCCACCGCATAACTGCGTCTTGTACGTGGCCCATCATGGCCCATCGTGTGGTTTTGGCATGACAGTTGTGAGGTCTATTTTATCAAGTGAAGTAACTGGGTTAAAATCTTTCGTTATATCTATCTCTATAACACTTGCTTATTGGTGTGATAGAGAAGGAAATATAATGAACTTCGATCTTCGGGTGTTTCGGGTAGACCCCCTGAAAACCGGCACTGTCACTGTTGCAGGTGACACTGATACAGTATAATTTTAACTTTTAATTGAACATGTTACCAATAGTGGTAATCTTATTCATCCTTTCAATGTACCTACGCCCTTTTAGAACGTGGCAGTTTAACGTGACCATTATCCCCCTTATTTTGTTTACTGAAACGTAACAAAGAGAAATATACATGTCCTCTAACTTTTCGAGTATTATTAACCTTTTCGACGCAAACAACATACCTATATTGCGCACCAACGGTCCGAAGCCAACGACGTATATATCCGTCATGGCCTCCAATGAGATATCAACTTACATGCATTTCTATAGGGTTCAACTTTGCGTTTGACATCCTCAGACAAACAATGATGAATAGCAAATTAACCCCTTGAACGCTATACTTTATGAACGGCAGTGACACTTACACGTCAACTAAAGAACGAAGGTGATTTTGACAACGTACGTTAGAACTCCCATGTTGTCGACAATTAAAGGGTTTAATTATTTTTCTGACGTCTTAATTTTGTTAAAGTATTTAACCTTTTAAGCGCACTATCAATAGAAATGCATCTAGGTTTATATCGCATTGGACGCCGTCACCATGACGGATATATTCGTCGTTTTGTCGTATCAATGGTGCGCATATACGTCGAATACGTTATTGGCGTCGTAAACGTTTATTAGTGCAACATTGTTTTCTCGTCGGTTTGATCTGAATCCGCCAATAAGTAACGTCTACTGATTAAACTTCTTTGCTTATGATCACCCTACTGGTATGGCAATAGGTGGAAGAGAGACACACTTAGACAAAGCTAGCCTCTTCTCTTTCAAAATGTTTTGCAGCTTATCTATGATTAACTCAGAAACAGTTCTGTAACTCACAACGTAAAGTTTAATTTGGTTTGTCATTGTTTGGCAGATATCAATATCAGTCAAGATATACGGAACGTATATTTGAAACGTCATTGGTTTGTATATCAACTTCTTTGAAGTATAAACCATGACAATTTAATATTGACATAATTAGAGCACAATAAAAAAAAGTTGACACAATACGTCTGTCATTTATGTAAACTGTAAATACTTAGACCGAATATTATGTATTGTCTTGTAAACAAATTAGTAATTTTACTTTCGTTTATAGTTAATAATATTGAGTATTTCTCGACTCAAAAGTTTTATATTGTAATGCTGTACCAGATATTTCTTACAGGAACATTTTAGTTCATATTTAAGTTTATGTCATCCGGAATCATACCATAGCCAGTTCCCAAGTCACGTGGAGGTCACGTGTTAACCAAGCTAAATTTTGACACTTCGTACAATTCTACCAAGGTAAGCTGACCCCTCGCTTGTATGCGGCGTCATCGAACACTATTTTGAGGCTTATATTTGTCGGAGCATCCAGGATTTTTCGTAAATATCATTTTATTAATTTTCCAGGACAAAAATAAAAAAATCTAAGACCTTATTGCACATCTGCAGGATGGGACGAATCCTATGGTATATAATTTATCAAAATCGGTCCATAACTGTAGATCTGATGGGCATTATAAGTATCGGCTTCGCGTAATATATATATAGATAAAATCTTGACTGGTAATCGTTGCGATTAACTTAACTATTCATGCCATCTGTGGGCAATTTTATTTTCTTCCATGTAAAAATCGATGGATAAGGAATTCCTAGAACATTGCATTATAAGTTGAAACTTCTTTTGTACCCCATTCCGGTTAAAACAATGACGTTACTAAGCACAGGGAAGTCGTTTGTTAATAAGGATGACTTTGATTGGGGCCGCAGTGGTATAACATTGCAGTTTTCACCCACAATTTGGATTATTTTTCACCATAAATGGAATATTATTCAATAATCGCGAGTCCATAATAAGGTTAACTTTTCACTCACCTCTTCAATGACCAACTAATTTTAATTACGTAACAAAACGATTCTAATACTTAAGGAAAAATATACAATTATAGAAATAATTGATTTATTAGCTATAAATAGGTAGTTAGCTGATTACCAAGATATTGTGACAATAGGTCCGTCGCTCTTATTAAGGACAGTCTTCAGTTTCGGGAAAAATTTCGTTGATTTGGGCATAAGAGGATGTAAGAGAAGAGCAAGCAAGAATGAAATACCCCGAGACCTCTGACTCCAGGGGTCCGTTTCACAGTTACTATTCTCAAGTCTAATACTATATACCTACATATACACATATATATATATATATACATATATATATATATATATATTACAGTTTTATAAGACCTACGCATGTTGCTTAGTGGCAATACCTATATGCCCTTCCCAGGCTACAAATGAAAACGAAATCATTATTCAACTTCTCCAGCAACTTGAAGATCCTGGTCCTATTGAACAGCACGCTGGAGTACACAAAACTGACGGTACCGAGGATGAAGAAGTAGCAGAAGTACTATATATATATATATATATATATATGTATAGTAGTATATATATATATATATATATATATATATATATATATATATATAGTATTAGATATAGTATTATATATATATAGTATACACATACTGAAGTGGCCGGGTGTGTACTTCCCCTGTTAGGCTGTTCCAAATTTGAACTAGATGAGATTCCGCTCCATGTGCTCTACCTCTCTAAATATTTTGATTTTGATTTCAGGGACTACACGTTTGCCACGGAGTACTTCTGCTACTTCTTTATCCTCGGTACCGTCAGTTTTGTGTACTCCAGCGTGCTGTTCAATAGAACCAGGATCTTCAAGTTGCTGGACAACTTGAATAATGATTTCGTTTTCATTTGTAGCCTCGGAAGGGCGTATAGGTATTGCCACTAAGCAACATGCATAGGTCTTATAAAACTTTAAATTCTCACATTTTTAAAACATTACACATCACGGTCTAACCCATATAATAATAATTCATAATTCTCATATAAATTGTACGGGTGCACCGGCCTTTTCGAATAACTGACGTTTAGCAAGTTGTCAACGAAGATACATTAACCTACAAAAGTCGATAAAAATGTGGAGAGTTGACCTGTCCTTTCTTTTCCGCGTCAAAACGTTGGAAATTCGGGTATGTATACTCGTAAGCCGCGCCAATTAGGAATAGATTATAAAAAGGCGACATGTATTATGAATTACATAACTAAGAGATAATTAAAAAAATCGGCCAAGTGCGAGTCGGTCTCGCGCACGAAGGGTTCCGTACCAACACATCCTAATCTACATTTAAAACCAAAAGGTCGTATCTTCATAGGAAACTTGCGGCTTTTATGCCCTTTTGTTTGGAAAAGACAGTTTTTCAGCAATAACTCAAAAACCGTTAAATCTATCTTGTTCAAACCAAAAATCGTTCAACGAATTTATAAATTTACATCCTCTTGATTTTTTTCAGAGTTTTTAACTTCATAGTTTAAAAACTAGAGGGGGGGACTTTTTACCACTTTGACAGCTAATATCTCGCCAACGATTGACTTAAATTGATTTTTTTTCTAGGAACCTATATATATGTCATTTTTGAAGGCCTATCCATAGATACCCCACACGCCTAGGTGCATTAAAAAAAATGTTTGACTCCCTGTTCCATGTATGGGGTGCCCCCCAGCTTAATTTTTTTTTTCAAAATTTCACATCATATTTCTATAGCGGTTCATAGCGTACACCTTTCTATCAAATTTCATAATTGTAGTGCTCATAGTCTCCGAGTAAATCGGCTGTGACATACGGACAGACAGACAGACATGACGAATCCATATCGATAAGGGTTCCGTTTTTTGCCATTTGGCTACGGAACTCTAAAAAGCCACGCGAATATAGTACGAGTAGCTACAGTGGATTGTTTTTAGATCACATATTTGACACATCACAACACCCATATAACATAAATGTGCATGATCAATCCAAATTAATTTAAAAAACAAGCAATGACATTAGGTCTTTCCAAGTACGTATAAACTACTCTTACTCTTTTAATTTATAAAATTAAGCTTATGTTCATTTTTAAGGTTCCGTAGCCAAAATGGCTACAACGGAACCCTTATAGATTCGTCGTGTCTGTCCGTCCGTCCGTCCGTCCGTCTGTCCGTATGTCACAGCCGATTTACTCGGAGACTATGAGCACTACAATTATGAAATTTGGTATAAAGGTGTATGCTATGAACCGCTACAGAAATATGATGAGAAATTACGAAAAAAATATAAAACTGGGGGGGCACCCCATGCATATAACAGGGGGGTCAATTTTTTTTTTTTCAATGCACATAGGCGTGTGGTGTATCAATGGATCATCATCATCATCATGTCAGCCGAAAGACGTCCACTGCTGGACATAGGCCTCCCCTAAAGACTTCCACAATGACCAGTCCTGCGCCACCCGCATTCAGCGGACACCCGCGACCCTTACCAGGTCATCAGTCCACCGTGTGGGGGGCCTGCCCACGCTACGCCTTCCGGTACGTGGTCGCCACTCGAGAACCTTTCCGCCCCAACGGCCATCGGTTCCACGTGCTATGTGTCCTGCCCACTGCCACTTAAGTTTAGCAATTCGAAGGGCTATATCGGTCACCTTGGTTCAGCTGCGGATAACTTCATTCCTGATGCGAGCACGCAGAGATACTCCCAGCATAGCCCTCTCCATTGCTCTTTGGGTGACTTTGAGCCTTCTTATGAGGCCCATAGTAAGCGACCACGTTTCAGTACCATATGTCATCACTGGCAACACACACTGGTCAAAGACTTTCGTCTTGAGACACTGCGGAATATTGGACTAAAAGATGTGCCGTAGCTTCCCGAACGCTGCCCAGCCGAGTCGGATTCGGCGAGTAACCTATTTCTCGAAGTTGGACTTTCCTAACTGGACAGTCTGCCCTAGGTAAATGTAATCGTCTACGGTGCTAAAGCCTCTTCGGAAGCCGGTTTGTTCGGGAGGATGAAAGTCATCTAGCCTGCGTGCGAGACGGTTCGTAATTACTCTTATAGACATGGCTCAGAACCAGAAGTGAGATGGGTCGGTAGTTCTTCAGTAAGGCGTTGTCACCCTTTTTGAAGAACAGCACCACCACACTTCTGTTCCATGCCTTTGGAATTTTCCCTTCCAGTAAGACAGAGTCGAACAACTTCTGAACGGCCCTAAGGACCGGTTTTCCACCCACCTTCAGGAGTTCAGCTGTAATTCCGTCTTCACCGGGTGCCTTATTGTACTTTAGCTGTTTAATAGCCATTCTAATCTCGTACTGGCTGATGTCCGGGATATCTTCGGTATAGTTCCGGGTTAATCTAGCTCTAGGGTCTTCCGCCAGACCTACTTCGGGTCTGCTAGTTAACGCGTATAGCTGTCCATAAAAGCGCTCTATCCACTCAGAAGCTCAGGTTTGGATGAAACGATTCTACCATCTTCAGTTTTTAATTTGGCGAGCTGGCTCTGCCCAATAGACAGATCTCTTGAGAGCACTTTAGAACCCTTATTCTGCTCGATGGCCTCTTCAATACGATTCGTATTAAATTTGGCGCAGATCGCGGGTAAGGGACTTGGAGATCTGTTTATTGAGCTGCCTGTATAATGTCGCATCGGCCGAAGACTGCAGAATCATCTCATTCCTTTCCTCGATGAGCCTCTGAATGGAGATAGAAAGCCTCTTGGGTCTGTGAGTCCGGTGGGCCTTAAACAACTTAGACCCAATGCTATGGACAGCTCCACAAACCCGTCGTTGAATTCGTCCACATCGCCGCCTAGACAATCGAAACGGTTTTGGAGTTTAAGCTTAAAGCTCTCGGAGTTTTGGATTTGGACTGCTACTGGACGGAGCGTAGACTTCATCAGTCGAGAGCGCTCTAGCTTGACGCATATATTCAATGTGCCTCTTACCAGACGATGATCACTTCCGGTTTTTACCATATTGATCACAGAGACATCATTGAATATATGCCTTTTTGTCGACATGATGAAGTCAATCTCGTTTTTTGTTGCACCGTCGGGACTAATCCAGGTCCACTTTCTGTGCTCGTGTTTCTTGAAGAAGGAGTTCATTATGTAGAGTCCCTCCTTCTCCAAGAAACCAGCCAGTAGTTGGCCCCGGTGGTTCCGACTTCCAACTCCAAATTGCCCCACTCTCAGCTCTTCGCCGTCTCTCTTGCCCAGTTTCGCGTTGAAATCCCCCATAACAACGGTGAAGTAGGTTTTGGAACTATGCATGACCTTTGATATATCCTCAAACATAGCCTCCACCTCGTCGTCGGAGTGTGCCGAGGTCGGCGCATACACCTGTATGACCGTCAATGAGTACCTCTCGGATACTCTGAGTATAAGGTACGCTACCCTAGCCGACACATTCTCGATCTTCAACGATGACACATGGACGATAAACCCGACACCTCCCTTGGACTGTTGGTCACCCTCCCGGAAATAGAGCAAGTTGCTGGACTTCAGGGTTAAGGATGATTCACGGTAGACCGTTCCGTGTCCGGGCCGGCCTGTTTTCTATGACAGCAAACGCAACGGCCGGCGTATTTCTCTAGAAAAAAACGGGCCGGCCCGGACACGGAACGGCCTACTGTGAATCATCCTTTATCGTGTCCTCCCCCTCTCTTCGGACTTCAGATAACCCTACGATTTTCGTCGGTCCGTAGTGTTCGTGTGTTATATGTTGCCAGGGCCAGAAGTCGTCGGTGGTGGTAGCCGGATCTTTGCCGGAGATTCTTCGCACCCCTGACCCCGCTAGTACCCTGACCGCTACCAAAGCCAGGGCACTGGGGGTCGCCGGAAATTCGGGGCCATGGCCTGTTTGTATCTGTCATATAGGGGGTAATTGCCATAATCGCCACGCTTGGCATGCGGGTTGGCAATCGCAGTATCTCCACCGCACTGCAGGGATGCTGCTGCCCATCCTCCGGTGGTCTCCGTCGTAGTTTTAGGACTGCGATCGCCAACCCGCATGCCAAGCGTGGCGATTATGGCAAATACCCCCCGTGAATTTGGGGGAGGCCTATGTCCAGCAGTGGACGTCCTTTGGCTGAAATGGTGGTGGATATGCTTAGCGCAAAGGTTGCCTGGTCGTAAAAGTCTGCATTACAGAGTTCTCTATTTTATTTATTCCGTTTCAATACCCGATACGCCCCAACAGCTAGAGTGACTAAGGCTTTTTCAAGCATATTATTAACCCCAATATGACATGTGGCACAGGCGTTGTCTCTTGCCGACCAATGCTTCTACTGCAGCTGGCACACGACGCCGCTGGCGCTTCTGATCCGGCAGGATCTCACCATCCTCTACCTGCGCGCGCAGCAGCCCGTCGCCATCAAGTTCCCGGGGCTGCCGGAGCTGCAGCTGGAAACCTTCTCCTCGGTAGGTTTCTACAGTATCATCAGCGTCTCCATTTATATCATCTGGCAGCGTGGCTTTCCAAGGGACACTTGGGCTCTCGGAGAGGGCCCATCCCGTTATCCGGCGGCATCGGTTCCCATGCTGATGCAACCAGTCCCGTTAGTAACGCCACCGCGCCGCGCTTCCTTCCTCGATTGAAATAAAAGAAACGCTGCGTCGGCTGACGTCCTTTGTCCTGTTCGTTGGACTGTTATGCAACGCGGTCCTGTCGGGTACCTGGGTCTTAGTACAATAGTTAAAAATTTCAATAAATTTCATTGCCAATTCTGCAATGCCTACCACAACTACTACCTGCAATACACCGACAATGCCGCTTTGCGTAAAAAAGTTCAAATTTATTACTTACTGTAAAATTTAAATTCAAGTGTTGAAATATTGACGGGCATTTTTAATAAAAATGTTAATTGCATTGTGTCTCAGAACTTTGAAAATTTGGGTTTTTCCTACTCACCTTCTGGGGTTACCGAAAGGGATGCCTCCGGCCACGGCTTCAGTTTCGGCATATCCTCCACAAGCCAGTCAAGACTTGCCTGGTTGGCACATGTCACCAGGATCCAGCCCGTCTTGTGGAGGAAGCCCAAAAACTGTGGTTTACCGCCCTTTGCACTCTCCTATTTCCGTATTATGGCCTGGTTGAGCTCGCGGCGGACCAGCATCTTCATCTGGTCCGCACTCATGGGTTCCGAGTTACGGATCCCAACTCGTGTGGACCCTGCCACTTGCTGGAAACGAGGGGCCTCTGTTGTTCCCCTTCGGTTTCAGTAGTGAGCTTCATGGTCTTTTTGACGTGTCCCTATGAAGATTCGTCCTCCGATCGTCCCCTTTTGATAGGAGCCAGCTTCTCAACGGGCAACTTGGTCCATGGCAGGCTGCACATAGACAGTGCGGCCTGTTTCTCTGTGCCGCCCTGCAGGAGGCAACGAAGCCTCCTTCGTGCGGCTCCAGAGAACTGTTTCTTCGGTCTCGGCAGATGGACCGGGCGTTTCAGCGACGATAATTACGTCCCTGTCGACCATGGTTTCCGTCTCCATGACCTCCGGACCACTATTTACGGGTATACTGGGGGCTTGTGCAGCCCTCCTCGCCTCGTTACTAAAGTTAGTAACGGAACGGACGGACGGACGGGACGGAACGGAAGACACAAACGTTTGGGTATTGTTTATTAAACATATATTTTGGTAATAATTTAGTACGACGCGACTTTATTAAATTTGTCTGTCGACTAGTACATTATTACCCACACTTACCTTAGATGGTATGTTAACTGATTAGTTAAATTACCATTCATACTTGGTAATCGATCATAGTTTGTTAAATCATGGGCATTTAACATGATTCGATCACTTTTACCTAGCAGTTAAAAAATCACTTTTAAAGGACTTCCGGCCAGATATGGCTTGGCAGACTTAATTATTCTTAAATATACTATTATTTCAAAACGTTTATAATAATTTTCGTCAAGATGTCACATGACGTAGGAAGGGGCCATCCAGAGGCCATCTTTGGCACGGTCTGTCAAGTACTTCCGGCCATTTCAGAACTGACAAACTTATTTTTCTTGTCTCTACGGTTAAAGGGATAAATGATGCCACGTGTTTCGTACTGATGTTACATGACGTAAATAAAACCTTGACTGGAATTGAAGGATTTTTTTAAACTTCTGGCCAATTTTAAGTGCGATAATGTTTTGATTCTCGCTCAGCACAACTTTTCTGAGGGTGTGCCATGCGTTTTATCATGCTGTCATATGATGACGTAGGCAGTTTTGGACCGGGCTTTACTTTGTATGTGTCTCTTTTTTATTTGTTAACTTGTTTACGCTAAAAAACTATTTTTCTGCAAAAATACGAGTTTTGCTTTACGCCGACAGATAGGTATGCTATTAATATAGTTGCCTTCTTTTAATTAATATTTACGTAGAGAATATAAAATGTAATAAAGACCTACAGTTTTTTTCATTTTTTAATGTAGTTTAATTTCAGGCATTTGACAGAACCATATACAGAAAAGTAGCAATATTGCAAAACTGTATACCAATTTTCTCATGACATTAACTTGATTAGCCTATTAAGGTTTTCCGCAGTAATGCGGTAATTCAGAAATTGTAAGAGACCCATTAAGTTCCATTCTGTAAGCTGAATATAACGAAACTAGAGCGAAATGAAGTCCTTCATACGAACTGCAAAAGCCTTTCTCTATAAAGAGGATTTTCACTGGGATCGAGAAATCACATTTCAAAATTTCCATCCCCAGATGCAAATATTCCTTGCGATCAATGGAGTATTCTTCAATAATAGAGAGTCTAAAATAAGGTATCTTCCAAATGTTTACTGCACTTGGCTTTTGAAGCGCATTATAATTCAGAATACTATTAATTTCAAATGAGGATACTAACTTAATAATATACTCAGCGGCAAAAAATTTCGCCCCATATCTTAGCAAATTGTATGAAAACCGAACCAAATTTGGGCCATTTTTTGCCGCTATACCTATATGAATTTTATTAAAAATTACGTTCTTAATTCTCCTAGATTCATATTCCCAGTACTCAGCACCCTAATAACGTTGGTCGCAGTGGCTTTCGAAATGTTCTTCATATGGCATGGAGTTACCATCAAAGACTACAGCTTTGCCACTGAATGCTTCTGCTACTTCTTTATCCTTGGCTCCGTCGGGATCGTCTATTCCAGTGTGCTCCTTAACAGGGAAAAAATATTCAAGCTGGTGCACAATATGAACAGCGACTTTCTTTTCATCTGTAAACTAAAATCAGAGTACAGGTAAAGACAACTTTTTTCATTCTTAAGTATTAAAAAGTCGAATGTGCATCTTCTCTTGTTTGCATCTTCTCATTGTCATTGTCATATTGAGGTCTTATAAATAACCTTAACGGTATACAATGGAATCAAAATTGGATGCCTTTGTCTGCATTTTGTGCTTTAAGTAATGAAAATGCATTTCTTTTAGAAAAACATTCTTATCGGGCCAGCTGCTTATCTGGCGACTATGTTGGTCATGGATTGTCTTCATAGGTTTTGTCGCTTTACTGTATATCTCCAACACTCTGCTGTACCTTCTGTATCAGAGCACGCTGGCCACGCAAGACGAACATATGGTCCGCCCGCTGATATTCCCCATGTGGCTCCCAGAAGACGATCCTTACAGGACACCGAACTACGAAGTTTTCATCGCCCTTCAGATTGTATTAATATCCGTGGTGGTATTAACCTTCGGCTGTAAGTGTTTTATTTGCAATATATAAAAGGTTAAAAGCTGAATCAATCTTATCTATACGAAGCCTATGGTCAGTAGGCCTACGTCACGTTTTCTGCCATGAAACCATCGAAACTCCGCACGGTTTTTTTATTCATTATTTTACTTTTTATTATTCTACATGTGCTATTGATTCTAGTCTTATGTTTGTTCCCCACACCTACAAATAACTAAAATAACTTTGATTGTACCTAGTTTGATTCTCAACGAGGTAGCTATTACTTCAAGTCTTAACGTATTTGATTCAGTAAAATACTTAATTTCCAGTTTACGTATACATCTTGTTCCACCTCTTACTGCACTTCTACAATTTGATGGACATCATAATGATGGCACTGGACGAGCTATTTGCCGGGCTGGACGATTCGGTCGTGGCACTCCCGCGAGGGCACCCTCAGCGAAAGGCGGTCCAGGCTAAACTCAACGACAGGATGCGACGAATCGTGCGCTGGCATATGTCAGTCTTCGAGTAGGTCTAACTTGCAATACTTCTTGCATTGGGATTTTTTTCTATTCCCTTCGTGGAAGCCCTAATATAAAAAAGTCCACTAGTTAAATCGTCAAATAGGCATATATTTACTGAAGTGCGGCAAAAGGAGGGTGGTTTTCCACTGAATGTGTTTATATACCCTTGACACAATCTGCAGCTTAAACGACGGCTCAATGAACATTGGAGGTCTTGTTATTCCTCTTTGTCGTCGAAAGAACAGACAGTAACATTTGTAAAAAAATACCGTATTATTTACTTTTAATAACACACATTCAGGTTGAAGTAGAATTCGATTATTTCCCTAATAGAATATTCCGAAAGAGTTCTAAGTCCCACTATTTATTTATCTTCCATTTAGATCTGTGGACGACATATCTTCAGTGTACGGCCCAACGCTCGTGTATCAAGTAATGTTCAGTTCCATTGTAATATGTTTAATGGCATATCAGGTTGCAGAGGTGAGTATGTTGCTATATACAGGGTGTAATCTAATTGGTGATACAAAATAAAAAAATGTGAGTCTAACCATGATTTTGAACAACTTTTAGTATGGGACCAACTTTGTCACGGTCGAAAAAAAACAACCACTTCATACAGTTTGCTCTATTGATTGAATTCTTATATCCTATGAAACATCAGTTTTTTTTGACACGATCATAACTGGTCCCATAGTAAAAGTTGTTCAAAATCATGGTTGTATTCACTTTTTTAGGGTTCCGTACCCAAAGGGTAAAAACGGGACCCTATTACTAAGACTTCGATGTCCGTCCGTCCGCCCGTCTGTCACCAGGCTGTATCTCAAGAACCGTAATAGCTAGACAGTTGAAATTTGCACAGATTATGTATTTTTATTGTGGCTACAATAAAAAATACTACAATCAAATCAAAATCAAAATAATAATTAAGAGGGGCTCCCATACAACAGAGTAGTTGTTGGCGTTTTTTGCTGTATTTTTTTCTTAACAATTATTTATTTAATGTATTGTATAGTGGTTTTAAATGTAGATTAGGAGGTATCGGTACAGAACCCTTCTCTGTGCGTGACCCGTCACGCACTTGGCCGGTTTTTTCTATTTTGTATCACCAATTAGATTACACCCTGTACATGTATATGTATTCTAGTCGTGTGCTACACCATTTATAATTCAAAATTGGCTTGGCCGATATTTATGATCTAGGTATTTATTTGCTTCAATCAGTCATGTGTGTCACAGTTTCATTAAGGGGCTCTATGCGCTAATCATCGATTTTTAACGAATTTAGTTTTGATAATCCTTCGTCAAAACTATACCTATATACTTACTCGTATATATTTTATGGCACAAATGGTTATCGGTTCTTCAATCCTTTATCTACATTTGCAAGAGACGAATTAAAAACTAACTTATTGTTTTATTTTATGATTTATTTTAACAGGGTTCTAAAAGTTCTATATTACTAAATATATTGTATATGCATTTAATATATGAAGTCTACATACTTTTATGTAGACTATCTGTGTAGAGTTATAACTCTTCCTTATTGAAGAGACATTTTTATTTTTAACTCATTTTCATAAAAGTTTCGTGTATAACACTGGTTCTTTGACCTAAAATTGCCAAACTTTGATGTCATATACCTGTGTGAATTTTGAAGTAAATATGATATACTTACTCTTTCGGTAAATCTCGTTGTTAATACGATAAGCCATAAAAACACGAACAAACGGAGAGCTGCTGATCGAAGGTTATTTGGCACTAGGAGCCCCTCAAGTCACAATAGTATAGGTCAGGGGTCGGCAAACCGCGGCTCGCGAGCCGCATGCGGCTCCTTCAAGGGCCACGTGCGACTCTTCCAGGTCTCCTCAAAAATATAGTGAAAAACCTAAAACAGGTGCTTTTGGCTCTCTGAGGTTCCCAAAAGATGGTATTTTTATTGAAATTGGCTCTTTGGTCTAAAAGTTTGCCGACCCCTGGTATAGGTGAAAAACTTAAGAAGATGACCTGTTGTACATGTAGTTGTGACGTGCTCGAATAGGCGTTTGTTTCGTTTGTGTTGCACATTTTAAATATGTAATGTCTATTCGAACACGCTACAACTACATACAACAGGTCATCTTCTTAAGTTTTTCACCTATATTACAATGGTCACAGTGCGAATCTATTTCTATTCGTCTCTCGGTCAAACAGTTTTTATATGTTATGTGAAGATTGTGGAGACAGTGGGGCGAAGTATGAGTAAGGTATCAATGAATGTACTTATTAAAAAAAATGCTTTTTCCATATTCAGATTAAATAATATGATATTGATAAAGACATTTTTTCCCCGTTGTTTATCCCGCTTTGTGACTTTTTCGAACATTTTGGCTGTGTTCGTCACAAAGTGGAAATAGTTATTTGTTATACAAGGGTGCAAAGTTATATTTTACCCGCGAGTGTGTAATTGAAGCACGAGCCAGCGAAAGGATTCTAAAGTTGAACCACGAGCGAAGCGAGTGGTTCTAAAATAGAATCCTGAGCGTAGCGAGTGTTTCAACACACGAGAAGTAAAATACAACTTTGCACCCGTGTGTAACACAAAACTTTTCTCCTCACTATAGCGAGGAAAGTGCAACCTGCAAAAAACACAGTTCCACAGGCATGATTTTCATCACTGGAATCACCGATTTTTTTACGCTATTATAACAGAAAACTCTGGATGTTGTGTATAATCTTTACGTGAGTCGGAGTCCATGACAAGTTGTGTATATTTTAGTTGACATTGACAATGATGACATTTCTTTCTGACGATGCGTTTTGAAATTGCATCGACTCAACTTGTGCGTTTACAATTAAACTCAATATCATTATAAAACAAATGTTATTTATAGAATTTGAAGGTTTACGACTTAAATCATTAAATAAAGCTAAATTTGGTATTTTGTATTAAATTCTCAAACCATTTATTTAATGATAATTGATATCAAACTAACCATTATTATGAGCGTTTTACGTTTTGTTATCTGTCAAAAGCTACTCAAACACGCTCCAAGGTCTAATTACTTTCCCCACTTGTGGATAAAATGCGTTTTTACTCGCTTGTTTCAAAGGATAAAAGACGGCTTTCCGAGCTAGTGAGGGGAAAAATATATGAAAAATTGGTGACACATTTACGTGAATAACCCCACAATTTCTACAGTCTAAAAAAACGTAGGTAACCGGTAACGGTTTTTATGGCCTATTTAGGTATATTAACTATAATATTCTTATTTAAATTTCAGCATTCTATATTTATTATTAATAAACATGAAAAAAATTTCAGCAACTATCAGAGGGGAAGGTTGATTACCTCTTCGGCATTTTGAGTATTGGTGCCTGTCTTCAGTTGTGGATCCCATGCTATATCGGCACTTTGCTTCGGAACAAAGTACGAAACATTGTATAGACTACACTACGCTCTAGATAACTTAACCCAGCAGCTCATATAATCTTATGGGTAGTACAACACAATATTATAAAATACGTCAGTTGCGTGGCAAGACAAGACTATCATTATACAAGATAATTAGAAAGACGCTTATCGTCATTTACTTGCAAATATGTAACTGGCGTGCAGTAACGAATTTAAAACAAGGTCATTTGCTTAACAGCGACGAGCGTTTTATCTGTTCATTGCACGGTCGAGATGCGCAACGCACTGCGGGTAGTAGGGATCACACGCAATGTATTAGGAAATCCGCTGCCGCTGCCGCCGCCGTTCGAAGTCATGGCCGAGGGGTAAAGAACGTAGTTCTGAACTTCGCCTACAGCGAAATAAGTAGGAATATAGGCACTGATTTACCACCGTCTTGTGCTGACTATCGCAAATTCAAGAAATATCAATAATACGTGATCTGAAAGGAAACCAAGTCCATAAATTGTTTCTTGTGGGGTGTCATTTGCATCACCGGACAAAAATGTAATTATTTTAGTTGATTGACCTAAATATTTATAACCCAGTGGAAATTGACATTAAAATCGCAAAGCACGATGTGGTTCTAGTTTAATTTAGTGCCGTATAGATCAGTGTAAAGTTGATCTAGATCTGCAGTCACATCAGTCGCATGGGTCTTTAGAAATGAATGACTTCAGAAAAAAAAGATAGGTAAGTGATTAAATTCGGAGATACGAGTAATTGCGCCAAAAGAAACATACAATGGGGACCATCTTCGCAGGGCGTTAGCTTGATCCCCAAGAGGGCTTATAGAACTGTAGTGGGACTGAAGGTGTTGCGAATTCAATTAATATTCAAAATAATTATTTTCTGCTCTCGAAAAACGCAGTTTATGATTTATAGAACTCGTAATTTTTTAGCCTTTTTAGTGTCGATTTCTACTGAGGTTAAGAGTGCGCATCAGTACGTTCGGTTCTCCATACAAACGTATTTATGCTCTCATTTTAAAACGCCATGCTAGAATAACATGAAACTTTGTATACACAATGGGATCCGGCATATCTAGGTCGGAAATTAGTTTCTGTTGCTTGAAAGTATAAAGGAGAAAAAATACAACGATTATTAAGGTTTTCATACAAGCCGTAAAAAACTCTTAAAAAGGCTGTTTTTTTTTCTTTTACAATTTCTAGCAACAGAAACTAATTTCCGACCTAGATATGCCGGATCCCATGGCGTATACAAAGTTTCATGTTATTTTAGCATGGCGTTTTAAAATGAGAGCATAAATACGTTTGTATGGAGAACCGAGGGTACTGCGCCCTCTTAAGCGTTTGACAGTTCAGCAAATTGGCTATCTGTGCAGGGTTTCTTCGTGGGCGACCGATGCTTCAATTGCGGGTGGCATGAGACGCCACTATCGCGACTGCTGCGACAGGACCTCATCATCTTCATTCAGCGCACGCAGCGCCCCGTCGCCATCAAGTTCACCGGCCTTCCGCATTTACAAGTTGAAACCTTTTCTTCGGTACGTTTTTGTTAGCCTACTCTGAAGGATAATTTCCACCAAACGGCTCGCATCGCATCGGATCGGAACGGATTTTACAATCTTTAAAGGATATTAAATCATGTATATAGTATTTAAAGTCTATATTTAGCAAGCCGCGCACAGCAGCTTACCCGCGGCAGAGAATAAGTAAGCCCGCGGGCGTCTTCCGCGACACGCGATCTTAGACGAAAGTATGCTGCTGTGCGCGGCTTGCTAATATAGACTTTGAATACTGTGTACATGATTTAATATCGTTTAAAGATTGTAAAAGCCGTTCCGATCCGATGCAATGCGAGCCGTTTGGTGGAAATTATCATGTGTTCCATTCCAGCATTGCCGGACTACAATCTTTCTACAAATACTCCACGAGTCCTCTTGCGTAGCCCATTTACTTTTTCCGACTTTTAAAATCCACAGTAATATTATCATTGTATTAAACTTCTATAAATAAATTAAACGCTCCTCGAGCCTTCTACCATGAATACCATGATGCTTACATTTCAAGCAGAAAGAAAAATGTTACGACAGACAGTCTTAACTGTTTCGAAGCAGCGCTGGCTTTTACGACCAAAATTTAATAGTAGGTACTACATATTATTATTTTTTCTAGTCTATGTGGGTGTCCCACTGCTGGGCAAAGGCCTCTCCCCTTGATTTCCATGACTCCCGTGTCTGTGCCTCTCGCGGCCAATTGTCAAGGCAGGCGTCCAAATCATCCCGCCATCTCCGCCTAGGCCTGCCCCGCCCGCGCCTGCCTTCCCGCATCAACTTGGTGGCTATACTAGCCCACCTATCTATCTGGATGCATGCGGGTTAACCGGCTCAGTCCCACTTGAGCCTGGCAATTTTTTCGCCAACATCAGCTATGCGTGTTTTTGAGTGCAGCTCGGTGTTACGGATGCGATCAATCCTCTTAACACCTAATATGCTGCGCTCCATGGCCCGTTGACAAACCTTCAATTTGGACTTTTGATTCTCCGTAAAAGACCATGTTTGAGTACCGTAGGTTAGGACAGGCAGAATACATGTGTCGAAAAGCTTGCGCTTAAGTGACAAAGGAAGGGCGTCCTTCATCAGCTCCTTCATGGACCAGTAGCTCTTCCATCAGGCGTTATTGACACGGTGCTCGACTTCTTTGTCTTGTCTGTTGCTGAAAAAGAATAACTGGCCCAAGTAAATAATGTAAATATACTCGTCGAGATAATGTATGATCTGCCCGTCTACCTCGACCCTAGGTTTCGTGCTGTTGGTCATCACCTGTGCTTTTGTGCGATTCATTTTTAGTCCAATTTGAAGGCTTGCCAAGCTCAGATCTGTGAGCATTGACTGAAGTTCCGCTGCTGAAGAGGCAAAGAGAACGATATCGTCGGCGAATCGGAGGTTTGACAACCTCTTATCGCCAACGGCTACTCCCTTCTCCCTCCAAGAAACTGCCAGGCTCTTGAAAACTTCTTCAAGGGTGCTAGTGAATAATTTTGGAGAGTGGGTCGCCCTGTTTCACACCTCGCTGTATTGGGAACGACGGTCCGGAAGACTGCAGTTTAACTTCAGCTGTACTATTGTTATATATGGTTCTAATTAAATACTTTGATTTTCAAGGGCGGCTATTATTTCCAATGAAAAATATATGCACGTAGGTAACGGGATTTAAACTATCAATATTCGTTCCCATTTATCTTAGAACAAGGAAAATCGTACAATTATGTAACAATGCACTACAAGCACTTTAAGATATGATTGCTCTTCGTGACCCTCAAAGTGATTTATTTGTTGCAGATAATGAGCAATGCGTACTCGTTATTCAACATGCTGCGCCAGTACAAGTGATTAAATTATTCTTGCTAGTCATAATTATATAATTGTATGCCTACCTATATATAAAAGTTATCACTTTGATGTTAAAGTCTGCAGTCAGTACACATATTTACTTCTGTCGAATAACTAGGTTAGGTCATGTTAGGTTGAATAATGTAAAATATACTCAAGCAAACAAACGGCTATACAATTATGCTTGTTGGTTTTTGGTTGTGTCCAATCCACTGTCCTATTGTGCGGTTTTTCTACCTCGTTGTAGTCCGTCATAAAAGATAAGCATACGTCATATATAAAGACTGCAGCATGCTTATTGCATTTTACAGGATTGTCAACTCCAGGGCCTTTTCCTTTATCGGTATTTAAATTGCTTTAATAGAAAAGTGACGTTAGTCGGATTCTAAATTTTATGACCGCCATTTACTAGAACACCTGCGAATAGGCGTCTGGACCGCCATTTTTCTAATAGTGCACTCATAACCTATTGCTTACGGATATAGAGTTGATAATCAACTGAACTTTCTAGGTCTGTAATGACTTAATAAACTATGGTCATATTGGTGTTTTGCGGATTAAGTAAATAAAGCCTTTGTTCATTTAAAATTTAAGCTTTGGACAAAACTAAAAACCAACGACCATACACGTTGTATGAAATACAATACAAAGTATAATCGTTTTTTGCTTGATTGTATTATTTTATATTTGATTCTTAGGAAATATTTTTAACTTTGAAACAATGAAAATTGTGAAGTGAAAATATAGTCTGGCCTATTCCTGAAAACTTCGTTTACTTTTCATTAACTCATCCTTTTGACGAGATATTATCTAATAGCGAAAGAAAGAGGCGGTACACCAATTTTGTTTTTATCATGTTGCACCTAGGCGAGTTTACAATAATAATAGACTATTGTTTTGGTACCTACCTACAGTACAACGGTCCACGCACGCCTCTCAAAGGGACACAGGCTGGGACACTGCTGTGCGGGCGGGAAGGACATACAAATAACATTTGCTCCTGAAAGCAGCCAAAGCAGGCAACTGAATGATATAATTACAATGGGTTAATCCCACTCGATACCGCCGATTTGTTACCATTGCCGACAACTGGAATTTCTTTCTCGTTTTTATTTCATTGGTAACATATTCTTGTTGATAACAGTAGGAAATAAAGACATTTTTTCCTTTGGACAGGTGTGCGTTTATTGAGCGGCCTTAAATTGAACGGGGAGTCTGAGTTGAATCGAATAAGTGGGGTTTGAAACATCTTTAAAGTTAAAGCGATTTGAATTTTAATGGCTACTATTATAATTGGAACTTTAAAAAATGTGTGCATTATGTAGGTACAATTTACCGTTTTTCTTACAATTTGCAAATTTGTGTTTTTTCTTACTCCGGATTCATAAGTGCTATTGAAATTGAAACTGACGAAAAACTACCCAATGTTTTATTCCATTTTGTGACACATATGTAAATTGATGACAGCACATCAATGACTCTTTCACATTAATATCAGTAATAATTCTGAGTAAAAAAGATCAACATGAATATTTAAACGGTAAATAAAATGTTGTACAGTACATATGGTGCTACTTTACCGCACGAGTGCGGTAATCAGCAGATTACGTGCATATGTCGAAAATTTAAAGAGCCATATGTACTGTAAAACGTTGTACGATACACGTGCGAATAGGTAATTCGCAACTCGTGTCGATTTAAAACACTCCCTTCGGTCGTGTTTTAATTTATCACCACTCGTTGCGAATTTCCTGTTTGCTGCACTTGTATCGTAATGTACTATTATCTTTATCATCATATTTTAGGAAGGAATCGGTTCAAAAGTTGCAAAAGTTAAAAAACCATGTTTTAATTCCTTATATTTACTAAGTAATAAATAAACAAATGTACAATAATAATTAGTCTGCGTCTGTATGCGCTACATTTTCGTTACACACGTGAGACTAGAACTACTAGAGGTACTGTGTAAAAACTTTCTCCACGGCAAAGTGAAATTCAATCTTATGTCAACGTCATAAATATTTTGACACGGAAAAACTTTTCTCACTTTACAGACGACCTATATACCTCTAACCGTAAACGAAATTCGTTCCCGTATTTCCCTCTCCTTCGCTCGAATTTGTAAGTACGATAGAGATGGAGATACGCGAAAGAACTTCGTTTTCGGTTCGCGGTTGGTCTTCTGTACGGGTTGCGTATCGGTACGCGCGGTAGCGCGTTGTAAGTGTTAATGCAAAGAACCTTTATGCTCCGGCAGAAGGAAGTAAATCGTGACGGGACCCTTCGATGTGTGTACTGTCTCAGTGTGTCGAATTAGCTGGGTGGCTGCCAGGCCGTACAGGAGACACGGTATACCTGGAACCAATCCATACTATAGGTCTACCACTTAAATTACTGCCGTGCGGAGTATACCTAAGTGAAGTCAAGGGTTGCGGACGGAAATCGGGGCGGGACTCTCGCCACCACTGGCACCCATTTTTTCTCCCGTTTTATATCTCCCCTCTAGGTCCACAAAACATTACTATAAATGGGAAAGTAACTGTCCGTGTTCTACCTTCCATATCGATACCCTAGTTCACAATCGCACTAATAATGAGGAAAAATTTACTATAATTAGAACTATAGTGCACAAATCGTAAAGTCTAAATTTCGTTACCTTTCTTCCCGTAATTAGTACGATTGTGAACTCGGGTATCGATATTTGAGCTGCTAAATCGATATAAACCTAGATGAAATTCGATATGGAAATAGTTTGAGACCCTGGGAAGTATATGTGATAGCTTTCATCCCAGACATCATTCCTTACAAGAGTTAAAAAGGGAGATGTGGAAGTTAATATGAGAGAGTGATAATGAAACATACACCTGAAAGAATTGAATAGCCAACTATTCTCTAAGACACATGCTAGATGATTAAAGCTACTAAGCAATGCTACAAACATTTTCTTACCAAAATTGGCCACTTTGATTATTCTCATAAACTTGTCTGAAGCGCTGAGGTCCTCCACATGTCTCCTTGAGCAGTGATACTTGATGTATGGAAAGCAGCCTGTCCTCAGTATCTGGTAATTTGAGTTGCCCACTCGCCAATTAAAGTTGGACATGCCAAATTGATCATCCTTTACACTACTGTACTGAAATCAATTTATAGTAAATTTAGGGCCTTAGATAGATTTTCATGTACTATATTGGACAGATTGGTCTAAAAAAATATACCTAGGTAAACAAATAAATCTTTGTATTGTTTGTGGACAACCTTACATAAATCAACTTAGCCTCAAACTAAGCAAAACTTTTATTATGGATACAAGGTGACAATATAAATACTTAAATGCTAATAAGCAGTAACATCTGCTAACAAAAGTTTTAGATTTTAAATTAAAGTAATAGATTAATAGTAATGGACCACCGAGCGATGGGCAGCGGCATCCCTGGAGTGCGGTGGAGATACTGCGATCACCAGCC
Source organism: Notocelia uddmanniana (assembly GCA_905163555.1). Classification (NCBI taxonomy): domain Eukaryota; kingdom Metazoa; phylum Arthropoda; class Insecta; order Lepidoptera; family Tortricidae; genus Notocelia; species Notocelia uddmanniana. The sequence continues at coordinate 10,334,289 of LR991059.1, read as the reverse complement.
CGCATGCCAAGGGTGGCGATTATGGCATATACCCCCCGTGAATTTGGGAGAGGCCTATGTCCAGCAGTGGGCGTCCTTCGGCTGATATGGTGGTGGTGGATTTATAGTAATTATGCCCCAAATGGGATTCGAACCTGCCAGATCCTGGCATATGTGGCCAACCACTGAGCTACCGGAACCATGAAGCTCAGACTTTACTAGTTCCCTCTTACAACGCCTGAGGGAGGCGTACAGCGAGATTTACCTAGACGCCTTGCTTTTAATAAGTTTTTCCTTTGATTTGAAATCATACTTAAATGGATAGACATAAATACTTAAATACATTAAAAAACATTCAAGGCTCGGGAACAAGTCTTCATGCTCTTCACACGAATAAATGCCCTGACTTGGATTCCAACAATGATGATAATTAGCTATGTAAGCAGGGTCATTTGCAACTAAACTAATGGTGCCTTTTCACCAGAGATGTACTATGCAGTTATGCTACGAAGATGTGAATGCTATGCTACGAAAACTCGTTTCCACCAGTCCTATGCTATGTGGACCAATTAATATGATTGGGGGATTCAAACGCATCCATAGCAACGTAGCACAGGTAGGACATCTCTGGCGGAAAAGCACCCTATAGTTGTCGGGCGTAATATAGCTTAAACTCATCGGTCGTGGCCAGATTTTACCTTAACAAAGTAAGAGGTCCACGGGGGTTCATTGCACTGCATTAAATACGCGGTGAGAACATCTGAAGCGTCTGGTCTTGATCTAAATATCCGCGAAACTTGCAAAGCGGCTAGATTCTTTTTAATCAGATGTTTTACTGTGTTCAAAGACATTTTTTCTTACAAAATAACAACCTAATATCCTACTGAATAAAAAAAATATCTACGTATTTAGTATTAAAATAAATACATACATTTTTGTAATGTTACGAAAGCAAAACAATGAAAATAAAACACAGCTGTTTTTGACAGCAGCAAGAGTGACAGCAAGTGACAGTTTGGTGACAGAGAAATAGTATGACACTTTTTCGTTCGGATACTACGAAGACTACGGAATATTTGATGATGACAGAAATAGTCTAACAAAAAGGACGGAGGGGTGACACCTATCGCTGTGGGGTCAACATTACGGCGTCTGGCATCCAAAATTGCGGTTAGACATATCAGATCAAAATTGCAGTCTCTTTTTGAACCAGTGCAGTTAGGTTTTGGCACGAAAGGTGGGTGCGAGGCAGCCGTCCATGCCTTAAGGACCTACCTTTCATACGACGATTGTGAAATCGTTGTCAAAATTGATGTGAAAAATGCCTTCAATTCGGTAAATAGGGACACTTTGCTGGCGGAAGTAAAAGACAAAATTCCAGAAATTTACAATTATCTTCTCCTCTGCTATGCAGATCCTTCTAAATTAATGTACAAGTCCCATGAATTATCTTCAGAAGTTGGCTGTCAGCAGAGTGATCCTCTAGGGCCAGCAATTTTTAGTTTGGCTATAAATCCAATAATTCAAAAATTAAAATCTAAATTTAATGTATGGTACTTAGATGACGGAACTCTAGGAGGCGACGTGGATACTGTGCTCTCTGATTTGGCTTTTATTAAAACTAATTTCGAAAATATTGGTTTAGAACTAAATTTTAGCAAATGCGAACTCTTTATTCAAAAGACTTCTTGTAGTTTGGTCGATTTAATACATAAATTTGTTCATCTTGCTCCTGGTATCAGAATAGTCGTCAAATTTTCACTTTGCCTCCTGGGTTCTCCTATTTTTGAAGAATCCTTTCCCGGTTATATTTCTGACACTATTTCTAAATTCCAAAGCCACGCGAATCGTTTACTCGAAATTAGCCCACATTATGCGCTAATCATTCTTAAGTTTTGTCTTTTTGTCCCTAAATTTACATATGTGCTCCGTTGCTGTCCTTTCTGGAAACATCAAAATCTTTTGTCACGAATGGATGACTTAATCAAAACTAGTTTAGAAATGATTCTAAATATTCAGCTAACTGAACCTTCCTGGTCTCAAGCGTCCCTTCCTATTCAATACGGTGGCTTAGGAATCCGCAAAGTGTCCAGTGTGGCATCCCCAGCCTTTTTGGCATCCACCCATAGCACGTCTGGTCTCATAGGAAATATCCTAAGGGCTTTGCTCACATACTGTGAGATTGCGGGCTTGGAGGGTGCCAAAAATTCTTTTAAAGTTGCTTGCCCAAGTAAAAAATTTCCAGACAACCCAAAATCACAAAGGAGCTGGGATAATATTTACTGTGATTTAAATTATAATATTCTTCTAAACAGCAGTGCAGGTCCAGATCGTGCGAGACTTTTGGCGGTCGGAACCCGGGAGGCTGGTTACTGGCTACATGCCCATCCCTCGCCAAATACCGGTACCTTCCTGGATCCGACCTCGCTTAGATTGGCACTGGACTGTGACTCGGGGTCGCGGTATGTACCCCACATATATGCTCTTGTGGCACGGACGTGGACCGACTGGGACACCATGGATTGTGTTGTCAAAAAAGTGCAGGCCTTTTTTCGAGGCATGCGACGCTTAATGATATAATCCGCCGGTCTCTTGCCACCGTCAATGTGCCTGCTCTTCTTGAGCCGACTGGCATGGTCAGGGACGATGGTAAGAGACCTGATGGGGTGTCTTTAGTCCCTTGGAGCGTGGGACGGATGTTGGTGTGGGATGCTACCTGTGTAGACACACTGGCACCGTCTCACCTCCAACGGACTACAGTAAAAGCGGGTGCAGCGGCGGAAAACGCCGAAATTCTAAAGCGTAATCAATACAAGGGCCTCGGCAGAGAGTACATGTTTGTACCTTTTGGCGTCGAAACTCTAGGTCCATGGGGTCCCAGCGCGCATAAGTTATTTGCAGAAATTGCGAAGCGTCTGGTTGACGTAACTGGTGACCGAAGAGCTGGCGGTTTCCTCGCTCAACGTATCAGCATTGCGATACAGCGAGGAAATGCCGCCAGCATCCTCGGTACAATGCCTCAAGGGCCCGTTTTAGATTTAAGTTAGTTTTAATTTTCTTTATATTATTTTGGTTAAGTATTCTTGTATATATTTTAGTTGTACATAAATAAATGATTATATACCGTCTGACAATAAAGAGTAGAAATTAAGCAAAATGGAACTAACATACAACGTTACATGGCGTCATGTCAAAGTTGTCAAATATTAGTCCGTAAATAAACATTGAATTGCTGCTGGTAAGTATTATCGTTGTTTACCCACTTTTTGTTCGACGAAAATATCTAAATAAAGTGAAAATGAATTAAACAATTCATAGTGAAGCTGTTCCGAATTTCAAACTGGAAAGTTATTGCTAGATTTAGAAGAAGTTTACAAACGAACTGCTAATATTACGGGTACGTACTACTAAAAACTTTCTTTCATATTTAAGAATCGAGGCAAAGATGTACAGCTATTGACTTAGTAATCGTTATTTGGATGTAATTTCGCTATTGTAAACAATTTGAGATTAGGTAAATAATGCACAAAGTACAATATATAGACTGAGATAGAGATATCAGTGAAATACTCTACGTAGATTGTAGCGCCACAGTGGTGTGAGTACAAAACTAACCACACGACCGCTCGGCGGCAGGTACTAACTACTAAAATATATTTCAAGTTCCTTTCTGAAACTAATGCAAAAATAAGGAAATAAGTAATGAAATAATAGTTACATTACCTATTTGGCAATCTTTGCATCAATTTCAGACCATTTTTAATAAATATGGGCATGACATTCTTCTGACAATAAAACGAAATAGGTAACTTAGTAAATATCGTTTATTACACAATTTTACTTACAAACATTCGATATTAGCAATCGCACCAAAATTTATCCGTATTATAAATAATTAAACAAAATTAACACGTAAAAAGAGGCACATGGTAGTATGTTGGCATTATGTAGAGACCGGCTTTGTCATTCGAAGATAGCTTTTACCGTCACGTTGTATGGTCGAAATTATTTACTGACACTATTACTATTAACAGTAAGTCGTAATATAATTAACTACACATAATTATATAAATATACAATTAACCTAAAAAACCCATTTGACATTTGAATTTTTAAATTGACAGCGATGTCAACGTACCGTGCAAACGTTTAGTTTCACGCAAAATATTTAAGCTTTATAAGCTTATATACATTCCACATCGATAAAATTTCACTCGAAATTTGTAAGGTAGAAGAAGTTGAAAATATAAATTCTTCTCTTCCTACGGAACATTTTATTAGCACTCTAATCTACTATCCATTTGCACGAATAATTGACGAGGCTAAATTAGTACAATGTTGTTGTCACAATTTTGTGTACATTACCTAATTATGTAATTATTTTGGGTGGCGGTCTAGTGGCATAACAACTATTGTCATAATATCGATTGTCATAACACTTTACGCATAAAGTTGATGCTCATAATTTTTTTTTGGCATAAATTGTACTATGGCATAATTGTTCCCTGTCATAATTATACGAAGTCATAATTGGTTTAACCATAATGTCCAATGTCATACATTTATTTACTCATAATGTTGATAATTATAAGTATTTTTAGTAATAATTGTAAATGTCATACATCTATCAAGCCATAATGTTGATGATTATAATTATTTTTAACCATAACAATTGTATTGCATAAAATATGACAACGGACTTAAGATGGTGATGGTGGCTCCCGCTTTCGTCATCGAGGTTATTTTTTATATAAAAGAGCGGATAAACTTGTTATTAAAACTTTTGTATTACTTTCATATTTCATATTACAGAGACTTTGTGGCAAAACCGATTCGGATCGCGGACAGGTTAGAAGACGAAAGCGGGAGCTTTGCTCCCGCTTTCGTCTTCGAGGTTATTTTTCGTATATAAGAGCGGAAAAACTTTGTAACTTACTTGCTTCTGGAGAGCACTTTTGTAGTAAGTCGTCAAAGTACAGCGGTATTTCGTTCGCTGGTAAAAATGCCAATGCACATAAGCACTTTATGTCCATAGGAAAAGTTTCACTTGTACCATATAATGTTTGATGACCGCATCTTTGGACTTTCACAACAAAACACCATCACACAAAACATAGGCTTATGCGTTTTGTAGTTTATGCGTTTATACAGTATTGTTAAAAACTTTTATGACCAACCATTTTATGTCCATTATAAAGTATGCTTAAATAATTTTATGCGCATTAACTTTATGCGCATTACAGAATATGTTCTTCAACATTATGATTAAAAACATTATGCGCATAAATGTATGACTATTTACAATTATGCGGAATGATGAGTATGACGAATCCACGTATGCCCATCAAAAATATGACTTTAAACTTTATGCAACCCGACCCCTACCCAATTAATTTGCGTACGTTGGAACGCTCGAAATGTAAACATGAAAAAAATATGGAACCATAAATTTAGGTAGTAAACATATCATCTGAATTTTAGGTAAAGTATACATGACAGAAGTACAACCGCGAAAGATGTGCCTCTTTGTCACTCACAATGTGCAAGTGCGATAGAGAGGCAGGTGAAACAGTACACAGTGTCATCTGCTGGCTAAAGTAAAAACTTACATCTTTTTGGAAAAGCTCTTTCTTCGAGCTGAAAGGCCCCGAAATAATGTTCGATCTTGAAATGTCATATAGTGTAAATGCCATTTCTTGATATTTTACTAGTCGATCACATAAAGGAAGCAAATGAGACGAACAAAATAATCTTTATATTACTTGTACAGGTTGCAACTTTATCAGTGTAAAACGATTTAGTACATATAGCCTGTTAAGATTAAATATTACCAAATAATGAGGATTCGACCTAAAATACTAAATAGTTACACTTGTACATAGATACTAATACACTTGTAATCTGATACCCAAATAACTTTGAGTACTACTTAATGATATGATCATAAATATGTATAAAACTTTAAAATGTACATTGTTACAGGGAAGACAGTAGTGTAAAGAAAATAGTGAATAAAAAAGGACGTAAGATTAACGGCAAATTTGGAACACCCACAGAGCACAAATAAGAGAGCCCTCAAAAAAAATAACATGACTATGATATATGACTTTTATAATCAATAAATTCGACAAAACCAATAAAAGATCATATTTTATTTTTATTTTCGTGTTTATTTTTATGACTAACGTATATATTACTATAAAATATTGAATATATTGTACTATATTATTTTGTAATTTTTTTTTACGAATAAGGAATATAATTGGAACTGTACGTCGCAGAACTAAGATTGACATTTTATTGACAAAACAGTTGAATAATTTATTAAACTTAATGAATAAAGATTATAATTTTAAATAAAAAAAACACAAACGAAATAATAACTTAAAATATACCTAATTAAAAGCTAATAATTAATTATTATCATAAGCAAGTATCAATATCAATCGAGTCCTAGTATAAATGTTGCCCGTTAAAGCACAGTGGCGACCTCAATTAATTTCTACTCTTTATTGTCCGATTATAAACTTGCTTTCTTTCTGCTACGTTCGGATACTAGGTACGAAGACTACGATATATTTGATGATGACTTGATGACAGACAAAGTTGCTTTCTTTCGGCTATGTATACGTACATACGTTTTTTAAGCAGGCCTTTAAAACGTTATGAAAATAAGCGATATTATAGCGATATATTTCGTTAGTGTTTAAAATTTCGTTATAAACATAATCGATATTCCTTATAACGATATTTCATATCATAACAAAATTCAAATCATAACCTTATATGTATTATAATGTTATTATAACGTTGTAATATCGTTTAAAATAGTGGCGGTCCCAACAATGACGTGCTCGAGTTTGACGTAAATGTCACAGCGCACGTAACAGCGAGACTTTGTGCGAGACAGAGATAGCCTATAACGTTATTATAGCGCTTCACAAAATATCGCTATATATATATATATATTGCTTTTTATTTATAACTAGCATTTGCCCGCGGCTTCGCCCGCGTACTAAGCGTAATTTTAACCGTCTACAAAAAAGAGGTTCACTGTTTGACCCGTATATATGTATGTAGGTATATATGTATGTTTGTCCACGATTATCTCGCGTTTGGCTGAATCGATTTAGATGCGGTTTCCAGAATAGTAGTTGTTACATTCTGGGGGTTTCGGTATACGAAGTTTGGTGATTGTGATTTATTAAAAGGAGCATCCAAAAAGAAAATTTGGCTTCACTTTCATTCGCACTCCTTACTGTTAGTCCGTCTGTTACAACCGAGTTACTTTTACTAGACCGATTGAATTGAAATTTGGCACAAACTATCAAGAATTCAGAGCGCTCGTGGCCCAGCGGCATTCGCCTACTGCGTGCGGTATGCGAGGTTAAGCAATGTGGGTGCAAGTCAGGTCTTGGATGGGTGACCACTTTGAGTAATTACTAACTGAGCGCTCTCGTGCTTTGAAAGGCACATTAAGCCGTTGATCCCGGCTGCTGTTTACGACAGCAGTCGTTAAGCCAAGTTAGAGGCCTTCGGACGGCTTGAGAACTTCTAACAGTCAAGTTGCCCACTCACTTGACAAAGGGGGGTCGAAGTTGCACTACGTCCGTAGGGAGTACCCACCGTTACTCTACACGTGACCCCTGGGTGGTGCTAAAAGTGCAACAAAAACTGGAAACCGTACTTGTCTTCCCGAAGATTTCACGGTTCGTAAATAAATGCCATACGATAAAAAAAAATTACAGGTTGATTTAAATGGAAAAAATATCGAAACCTCTATGTCGTTTTTAAAAGCCAATCCATAGATACCCCACATGCCTATATAGTAACATTAAACTTTTTTTTACAATCCCTGGCATGCATAGAGTGCCAAATTTTACCTCAGATTCGTATTAAGAGACCTCTCGGACGCTCAGATCTCAATTTTGAACGAAATTGGGTCGAAAAAAAATCAATATGGCCACCACTTACACAAATTTTACCTGGGATTCGTATTAAGAGACCTCTCGGACAATCAGATATCGATTTTGAACGAAATCAGGACGGAAATGAAGAAAATCAATATGGCCGCCACTTTTTCCAAATTTTACATCAAATTCGTATTACGAGACCTGTTGGACGCCCAGATATCAATTTTGAACGAAATCGGGTTGGAAATGAAGAAAATCAATATAGCTGCCACTTTTTCAAAATTTTAACTCGGATTCGGATTAGGGGACCTCTCGGACGCTCGGATATTGATTTTCAACGAAATCGGTTTGGAATGAAAGAAAATCAATATGGCTGCCACTTTTTCCAAATTTTACCTCGGATTCGTATTAAGAATTCTCTCGGACGCTCCGATATCGATATTGAACGAAATCGTGACGGAAATGATAAAAATGAATATGGCTGCCACTTTTTCTAAATTTTACCTCGGATTCGTAATAAGGAACCTCTCGGATGCTCAGATATCGATTTTTAACGAAATCGTTCAAGACAAGAAGAAAATCAATATGGCCGCCACTTTTTTCAAATTTTACCTCAAATTCGTATTACGAGACCTGTCGGACGCCCAGATATAAATTTTGAACGAAATCGGGTTGGAAATGAAGAAAATCAATATGGCTGCCACATTTTCTAAATTTTACCTCGGATTCGTATTAGGGGACCTCTCGGACGCTTGGATATCGATTTTTAACGAAATCGGGTTGGAAATAAAGAAAATCAATATGGCTGCCACTTTTTCCAAATTTTACCTCGGATTCGTATTAAGAATTCTCTCGGACGCTCCGATATCGATTTTGAACGAAATCGTGACGGAAATGATAAAAATGAATATGGCTGCCACTTTTTCGAAATTTTACCTCGGATTCGTATTACGAGACCTCTCAGACGCTCAGATATCGATTATGAACGAAATTGGAAAGGAAATGAAGAAAATCAATATGGCTGCGACTTTTTCAAAATTTTACCTCGGAGTCATATTAAGAAACCTCTCGGATGCTCAGATATCGATTTTTAACGAAATCGTTAAAGAAAAGAAGAAAATCAATATGGCCGCCACTTTTTCCAAATTTTACCTCGGAGTCATATTAGGGGACCTCTCGGACGCTCAGATATCGATTTTGAACGAAATCGGGACGGAAATGAAGAAAAGCAATATGGCCGCCACTTTTTCCAAATTTTACCTCGGAGTCGTATTAGGGGACCTCTCGGACGCTCAGATATCAATTTTGAACGAAATCGCAACGGAAATGAAGAAAATTAATATGGCCGTTACTTTATTCAAAGTTTGCCTCGGATTCCTATTAAGAGTCCTCTCGGACGCTCAAATATCGATTTTTATCGAAACCGTATCGGACGGCACTGATTAATAAAATCACTTACTTACAATACATTGAATCAAAAATGGTCGTCTCTTCATAGGGAATTCACGGCATTTCATGCACCTTAAGATCTTATATGGAACCTACATGCCAAATTTGGTATCTCTCGAACCAGTAGTGTGTGGGCTGTGCGTTGATATGTCACTTACTCACTTCTTGCAATTTGGCAAAAACTTTTAAAAGTTTTCATGTCCGCAATATAAAATTTCGAAATCAATGCCATTTTCAAAATTAACGACCCAAACAAACCATAAAAACGACGCCCATATTAATATTTAGACATTCCAACCCCCTTGGAACCCAACAGAGGGAATGGTATTTCACGTCCTCTACGTGGGAATTTAAAATCATTGTTGTTTTCGTAATCAGCGACCCGATAAACCTTAGAAACAATACCTACCCATATCGATTTTCAGAATTTGTCACCACATTTCCTCCTTTTAGGGGTTGATTTAACGTTAGAAATACGCCTGTGAAGTTTCGAATAAAATAGTCCAACTAATCTTGATTCCCCACACACACTTCGAACCCCCATTTTACCCCCTTAGGGGTTGAATTTTGAAAAATCCTTTCTTATTGCACCTCTAGATCTTATATGGAACCTAAGTATATACTAAATTTAGAATCTCTAGAACCAGCAGTTTGGGCTGTGCGATGATATTTCACTCACTCAGTCAGTCAGTTATTTCTTGCAATTTGGCACAAACTTTCAAAAGTTTTTATGTCCACAACATTAAATTTCAAAATCGATGCCATTTTCGTAATGAACGTCCCAAAAAACCATAAAAACGACACCCATATTAATATTTAGACATTTCATCCCCCTCGCACCCCAACAGGGGGGATGGTATTTCACGTCCTCCACGTGGAATTTTAAAATCATTGTTGTTTTCGTTATCAGCAACCCGGTATATCATAAAAACAATACCCATGTCGATTTTCAGAATTTGTCACCACATTTCCCCCTTTTAGGGGTTGATTTTTCAGAAAACCTGAAACACGTGTTTACTCATTTATCGTAAGAAATACTTCTGTGAAGTTTCGAATAAAATAGTCCAGCCAATCTTGTTTCCCCGTACAAACTTCGGACCCCCATTTCACCCCCTTAGGGGTTGAATTTTGAAAAATCCTTTCTTAGTGCACCCCTAGACCTTATAAGGAACCTACGTGCCAAATTTGGAATCTCTAGGACCAGCGGTTTGGGCTGTGCGTTGATATGTCAGTCAGTCAGTCAGTTTCTTCTTTTATATATTTAGACTATATAATGGATACCGCCATAAATGCGCGCCAAATATCGTTTTAGGTAAAGCGTTTTATTGAGGAAGTAGCGTTATGAATCATAAGGATCGATATGCGAAAATAGCGCTAGGATTTCAAGGCCTGATTTTAAGTGACCTCCGGTACAGTTGTAATGAGACTCGAGGGAATTTGCACTGGTGCCAGAAGAGAGTTGAGCCGTAATGGGTCACCAATTGCACACCTTGCGATGCATACACACGATCGGTTGCAGTACCCGGATGGGAGTTATTTATATCTACTTAACACTACCTCCCAACGCAATTAATATCACTCACACCGTAATAAGTATATTTTTTCCAATGTGTCATACAATTAGCTCTTAAGTAAGTTTATGAACTATATTGTAGTAGGTACCCTTGCGGAGTGGAAAAAGCAGTGGCAGGATCAGGCTGGGGCAAATAACAACCACACTAGAGTTCCAATAGGCTTCAGTGAACATGGCAAGATCTGGGTTACTCTGAACCGCACAAACTATCCTCCACATTGTTGAGGAATGTCCTGGAAGAAAATTTTCTGGAGACTTATTGGCGCTGACTCCTGCAGCAAGGGACTTGCTACTCAACTTAGATTTAAAATTGTAATTATTAACGTGTATTTTTGTTTTAAATATGTTATAATTAATATTCATGGTTAGACAGGATTAAAGCCATACGATAATAATAATAATTTGGTGTCGATAAGTGTGCGGTCATGCATGTACAGCGGGGGAAAGTTGTAAATTCACCAAATTTACAGCTCCCTGAGACATCACTCAGATCTCTCTCCGAAGCAGATACCTATAAATATCTTGGTATGTCACAGTCTTTGGGTATCGAGGGTGAGGGTATCAAGCGGGCAGTGAAAGAGCGCTTTTTCAGTCGCCTGACAAAAGTACTCAATAGTTTTTTGTCGGGCGGCAATAAGGTTCGCGCCTTCAACGCCTGGGTGATGCCCTTGCACACATACTCCTTTGGCATATTAAGGTGGACTCAGACTGAGCTCGAATTCTGGATCGAAGGGTGCATGTACTGCTCACTACGCACCGTATGCTACACCCGCGATCGTCTGTTATGAGACTGTATATCACGCGGAAGCTTGGAGGTTGCGGCTTCTTAAATGCCACAGACCTCCACAACCGCGAGATGTGCAGTCTCAGAGATTATTTCCTAAACAGCGAGTGTGAGATGCATCGTGATGTGGTGGCAGTAGACATACTCCTCACCCCGCTCTCCATGGCAAAGGAGAACTGGCGCAGACTGAACGTGCTGACCGCCGAGGACCGCAGGGCGGTATGGAAGAGTAAGGAGCTACATGGGCGGTTCTACAAGGCCCTTACGGGTCCCGACGTAGACTTGCTCGCATCGGTGAACTGGCTACGTTTTGGGGAAACTGAAGGTTTTGTCTGTGCAATTGTGGACGAGGTTATCATGACGAACAACTGCCGGAAATATATCCTGAATAATGGTACGGTCGACATCTGTGGGGCATGCCGCGGTCCCGGAGAGTCACTCAGGTATATTATTTCCGGTTGTAGTCATCTTGCTAACGGCGAGTACTCTTGCACAGACATAACTTGGTGGCCAGGATTATTCACCAGCAGCTTGCTCTTTTATACGGTCTTGTGGACTTCGAAGTTCCATACTATAAGTACACACCTGCGCCAGTTCTCGAGAATGGTCGTGCAACGCTCTATTGGGATCGATCTGTCATCACGTCATCATCATTGTATGGCTACAATAGTCCTGTCCGCCTGATATCGTGCTGACAGATCGATTGAAGCGCCAAGCAATACTCGTTGACATCACCATCACCCATGACGAGAACCTCGTGAAGGCTGAGAAGGACAAATCCAGCAAGTACCTCCTGGCACACGAGGTAACCGCCATGTGGGATGTTGATTCAACGATCATTGTCCCGATAGTCGTCTCTGCGAACGGTCTAATAGCGAAGAGTCTCGACCAAAATCTCAAGAGACTCTCGTTAGATGGCTGGGTCAAGGGTCAAATACAGAAGGCGGTACTCCTGGACATGGCGCGGATAGTCCGGAGGTTTTTTCTCTCTGTCGCCCTAACCACCGGTAGCTTAGGCCCTGCCTCGCTGCCGGCGGCACCCTAGGTTAGGTTTTTTATAATGCTTTTATATTTTGCATGTATGTTTATATATTTTACTTATATAAAGTTATTGTAAAAAACCTAGCTTAAGTTAGAAAATAAATACAAGGAATAATAATAACTATATTGTCCACGATTTCGGTGGGTTTTAACGACACTTTTCTGTCAAACCACTGTATAAATTTTCTATTGTAAATAAAAAAATATATTAAGTTATTATAATTATCTACTATAAAGTACATCTAATGCGTCCTCTTCGGTTAACATGTGTAGCTAATCTGTAAATGTTTATTTATTTTATTTATTTATTTGTTAAATATAAAATTTAACAGCATTACAGCATACTGCCAAGGCGCTGATAAACTTAAAACAAAAATCTAATCTAATATCTAAATCTAAGAATCCAAGGAAACAATACAAAACAGCAAAATAATAACTAAAAAATACTTTCACAAAATTGCTTAAAGATAAGTAGAATACTAATTACTTTACTAATATAATAATATAAATGCGAAAGTCACCCGTCTGTCTGTCTGTCTGTTACCTCTTCACGCTTAAACCGCTAAACCGATTTAGATGAAATTTGGTATAGAGATAGTTTGAGTCCCGGGAAAGGACATAGGATAGTTTTTATTCCGGAAATCGTTTCTTAGGGGGTGAAAAGGGGGGTAACAGTTTGTATGGGCGCCTACAACAAATGAATAGCAATTATCTGCAAAGGGTGTCTTACCACTAATTTTATGTATCAACACAGCCCTGAAAGGCACTGCAATAGTAACTTACCTATTACAATTTTACCTATAATATCGTTTGCTAAGAGTGTAAACCCGCTAATTCCATTTCTCAAAATTTTTTCGTTTTACCCACCATTATGCAGCAAAAAAAGATGCATTACCTGAGAAAAACAGCTACTGCCAGTTATTTTAACATATTGAGTAAAACAGTCAACTCCACGAATTTAAAAGTTATCGGTTAACTCCAATACTCCAATATACCACCCGCCCCGCCATTTTTGTAAGAATTTCGTTCGCCTAAATGTGTGTTCTCGCATAAATAACTTTTTTTCGTGTTTTTGGTGTACGAAGAAGTATAACATGGCAAAGGTATGTACTATTATTGTTTTTTTATTAATATTTCGTGGCTTTTGAGCTGTAAATTCAATAAAATCACTGTTTTGGGGTTGGGTTAACCTCTTATCAAAATTAATGGGAGTTTTTATTCTTACTATCGCGATAAACGTACTTAGTAGGTATTTTTCATATTCTCAAAAGAATTTTGTTACCGTGTCTCAAGACGACAGTCTTTGATCAGTGTGTGTTGCCATTACGTGTATAGTGTATGCTGATGACATAATGGGTACTGAAACGTGATCGCTTACTATGGACCTCATAAAAGGGCTTAAAGTGACCAAAAGAGCAATGTAGAGGGCTATGCTGGGAGTATCTCAGCGTGATCGCATCAGAAATGAGCCATCCGCAATAGGACCCAGTTATCTGACATAGGGTACGTATTATTATCGGGTATTTTTGGACCCGGGTATGTCCTAAAACTACGACTGACACCACCGGGGGATGGGCAGCAGCATCCCTGCAGAGCGATGGAGATACTGCGATCGCCAACCCGCATGCCAAGCGTGGGGATTATCGGAAACTACCCCCTAATGAGAGACACAAACACGTGAAAGTCTTTGGGGGAGGTCTATGTCCAGCTGTGGACGTCTTTCGGCTGACATGATGATGATGATGATGATCTGACATAGCCCTCCGAATCGTTAAACTTACGTGGCAGTGGGCGGGGCACATTGCACGTAGAATCGATGACCGTTAGGGCGGAAAGGTTTTCGAGTGGCGACCACTTACCGGAAGGCGCAGCGTGGGTAGGCTCCACACAAGATGGACTAATGATGATAATGACCTGGTGAAAGTCGTTGTAGTCCGCTGGATGCGGGTGCCGCAGAACCGGGCATTGTGGAACTCTTTGGCGGAGGCCTACGTTAAGCAGTGGATGTCCTTCGGCTGATATGATGATGATGAATATTTTCGCACAACACACACTCAATATTGGAATTTAGGAACTTACATTTCCTTACCATTGTGTAAAATTTACATGAAGATCTATTTACTTTCTTTTTCTAGACTAACTGCTATATCCATAATTTAAAACGTTATTTGATTGCAAAATACAGTTAAGTTACAAAAGCCATCGTAAAAAAATAGATAATCAAATCGCTTTACATGTCTTTTACTTTGGAATTAGGGGGAAAATAAGCCATCGATACCTATATTTCCTGTTTTTGGGGTTATAATATTTTAATTTCAATAACTTTTTATCTCTCCTGTAAACTTCTATAATATGACGTTAACAGGTTTACACTATTAGCTGACGATATAACGAGTTGCACGCGGACGGAGTCGCGGGAAAAAGCTAGTTGTCTAATAAATAGATATTGTGTAGAGGTGAGCGAGCGCGGGAAAATGTTATAGTATAGCATTTTGATGAATTGAAAAGTAATTTGTTATTTTTACTCCAATTGAGCACTGCATCTATGTCTTCTTGTAATGGGACGTGATCGGCAAAACTATTTACACGACGTACCAGTTTAATATCGTCTGCGTAGAGTAAACAATGAGAATGATTAATGACGGTCTCAAGATCGTCAATCATCACAATAAAAAACAATGGTCCCAGGATAGAGCCTTGACTTAATCCAGAATGGGTATGGTAAGGTGGTGAAATATAGCAACCATATCGAACGAATTGTTGCCGATCCCAGATAGTCGGCAATTAATCGGAGGAGTTTCGGAGTGAATCCAATAGCGCTCAGTTTCTCCAGGAGAATATCATTATAGACACGGTCGAAAGCCTTTTGAAAATCAAAATATATAACATCTACTTGAGAACCTTGGTCTAAATAACGGGATATTAAATCAGTAAAGGATGGTAAATTACTGTTAACCGACCGCCGCGCACGAAAACCATGCTGACAGTCGGTTAGATACGGGCTTATTTGAAGAGAAATTTTCCGATGCAAGATTGATTCTAAGATTTTTGATAAACAGGACAGAATAGCAATAGGGCGGTAGTTTTCGGCTTTAGAGGAATCTCTGGACTTTGGTATAGGTTTAACACGTGACATTTTCCACTGACTTGGATATTTACTAGTAGTTAAAATGAGCGTGATATGTGATGGATAGGATGGACTACGAATTCTTTTCCGGCTTTAATGATATATGGAGGCACATTATCAGGCCCAACAGCGCTTCTAGGCTTAAGTTTATTAATTGCAGCTTTTACGTCCTCCAAAGATATTTCATTAACTCAATTAGAGTGGCGGTCTGAGAAATGTCTTTCTTCATAGCTAGGAGTCAAGTAGTGGTATGTCTGGTAAGAATACACTGGAGAAAAAGTCCGCAAATGCCAATGCAGCATCGGCACCCTTATGCTCTTGATGGAGGATGTTTGGCAGTGATAGTGTCCTGCACGGCTAATCTATCGCGAAAATAGGTTTTCTACTGTAGCTTGTTATTTTTGTAGTAACTGAGACTGTAATTTTATATTTAACTATACAATGTATATTGTTTTGAAAAAATGACAACTCGCCGAGTTTCTTACGCCGGTTCTTCTCGTGGCAGAGGTTTATTTTTCCGAACCGGTGGTAGTTTATTGTTCATAGGTGCATGTAATATGCCTAATTTGAAGAATAAACTACTTTTACTTTTACTTTTTTTTACTTGTCCGCCGTATGAAACAGTGGCTTCGAACCCACCTTTACATCTTAAACTAATATTGACATGATTCCAAAATCCCCGAGGGTTAGTTCTAATGTTCCTTTCAACGAACCTAGTGTGGTGGTTGTATGCGTTGGCTACAAGTACTTTAACATGCATTCTTAACTGGCTAAAGATATGGTAAAATTGTATATCACCCGTCGCCTTCCATAACAGATGTTGAGAGGCTTTTTTGGAAATTTGATTAATTTAAAGATTCAATAATTAAATAAATATATTATTTACTATGGCAATGAGTGCGAGGGACACACTAAGACAAGGTGAGTCTCTTTATACAAATGTTCTCCGTCTTTCGGATTCAGTTTTCCGCTAATCTATGGATTATTTTTAAAGTTTTGAGTGATCTCGGTCCTTTTATAGTGTATGTAGGTACGATACGACATCTCTCCGGCATCCGTGGCATCATGTGATGGCATACCACGAACGGAAAACGGAGTACTTCTCTCTCTGTCGCTCAATTATGCAAGTGCGACTGAGATGCAATACAAATAAAACGACAAGTCAGTAATATTTTTTTATTTAAAACTATATACAATTAAAATAACAAATGCATTTCATTATAATAATTTCTTTAATCTTATAAGTTATTAACTACATAAATGTATAATTTTTGTTTAACAAAGATGGATCTACAAGAATTATAATTTATAACTATGGCAATATCACGTTACCTATTAAAAAATAACGATTGGCGATCCATTACTTTGTTGTCATTATAAACAATTATAATTCAAGTTTGTAGACACTGTTATCTCATACGTCATCAATTATAATTTCATATAACCATTTATTCAAATCAATCATTCATCAATGTCAAAATGTAAGACACATTACGCATATCACTTTTTCTTAGTAACCTACAAGCAATTATATAATTTTATTTCTTAACTTTCCATTAGGTTAGACTAGAGTCAAACGGAATCCCATTTACAATAAAAAAAAATTTTGGTGTGCGGTTGGACGACAATGTTGAGCACTTTGGTACTTTGTCTGATAATTCTAAACTCTGATTCAATGACAATCATTGAAAAAAAGTGTTCATTTTAAAGTGACAACGTTCTTGGTATGCTGGACATTTTCAAGAGCATTCTCTAAAAACAGACTATATGGAGTGACAACATAAACAGTACAAAGCACAAAACAGAATAGGAAGCTGTTTACTGGCACATTAAGTTTACCCTCAACTGCACTTCAAGTCCCCCTAATTTCATTATCGTCTCAATTGAAGGGAGAACAAAAAAGAAGACAAGACAGCAACCTAGCTTGCTCGCACGTTATATGGCCAAAATGTATTGAATCTTCACATAAAACGTGACGGTGTAAGCTATCGTGCCAGCTAGGCTGAAGTCTACTTGTAAATATTTTTATAAAACCGTGTGTAGATCGTGCTGTTCGATGCGTTAATAAGTATCGGACTGAGTGGTAGACTAAAATTCGTTAATCGTTTTTACAACATCAACTGATGAACCCATCATCAAAGAGGTGACATGGAATGGTAATGTAGCAAACAATATGGCCTCATGGCGCCAAGAAGTTCTATCAACTAAACGACTCTCTCTCGACCTCCCTCTAAACCTATCTTAGAAATAGCATGATTGACAACATGACACCATGTTTCTTATAAAAATATATATCTTAACTATTTGGCTTTCTAACTTCAGCATCATCTTATGGGCGTTTTATAATAAGTAACACTCTATATCGAATTCTAAAAAAAATGTCTCATTTTGGTGATTCAAATCGTGTATTGGTACAGTCGACTACAAAAAATGACCAGATTGTCAATTGGATACATGTTTTTGTAATGTACACTGTACAGTACATATTAATCAACGCGCGCAACACCTGCGTCGCACCGAGGGCACCGAACAAGTATCACACCAATTTAATATCTATGTTTATGTCGACTCAAGTATAACCCCTTATATAGTGGCTCTGTGAGCTGTAGTGTATAACTGTGTAACTCATGGTGTTTTTTCTACGTTTACAACTGTAAATATGTTGTGAAATGTGACCTGGACAAGAAAACCGGACATCCGAAATCCGGACATACGAATGCATTTTAGCCCAAGCTGAAACGCAAACAGCTTGTTCATTAAGCCAGCCGAAGGACGTCCACTGCTGGACATACGCCTCCCAAAGACTACCACAATGACGGGACTCGCATCCAGCTTGCTTAGTCAATGAATATCTTAAAATCTAAACATGAATTTTAAACAATAATACGAATGTATAAATTTCATTTCGAAACAATACATGCCTAATGTCAGTTTTATTTATTGCATTTTTGTACTTCTCATATAGTTAATGACAAGCAAAAAATCCCTTTTGCCGAAGTCAATAAAACATTTTCTAATTGCGTCACTATTGAAATGGCACTTTCTTTACTGACGCAGTCAAAGGTTCTTTTGGTCGAGAATGTTACAACTGTGCAAGTTCTAACAAAGACTACAAGGTGATGATCTGATGATAGTTGATGGTTTAGTCGAGAGCGCCGATCCTGCTTCGGATGATCCGAGCCGCTTCCAGCTGGCCCAGGTCTTCCAGAATAAGCATCAGCGACTTCGAGGTTATGCCGTCCTGGCTTTCCTGTAAAACATGTACATCTTTTATGAGCTAAGTGCTAACAGTACATGAGTACAGGGTCAAAGGGGAAGGGAAGGGGGTCAGAGTTGTACCACGTCCGTAGTCAGTACCCACCGTTACCCTACACGTGAACATTGGGTGGTGCTAAAAGTGCAACAAACTGGCAACCGTACTCTCGACAATCGTGTCTCGAAGTTCTCACGGTTCGAAATTATTGCCACACGATAAATAAAAAACATGAGTACAATCGCCAGATATATCTGTAGTCTTCAGAATGCTCGAAAATAAATATCTTATGGCGACCGTTTCTACTCGATTGTGATGAGTACTGATGAGCTTTTGTTTTGACAGATTTAGTTCTGTACCTCTAGTATATTGTTTCCGAAACAGAAACAAACGAACGCGTTTGCCTTTACTTATAGTCTCAATTCGTATGGCAACAAATAGTTACCACCAAAGGCCGCCAGAGGCGATGTTCCCGTTGCCATACATATTGAGGCTAAACGCAAACGCGTTCGTTTGTGTTATGTTACGAAAAATAATAAACAGGTCTGTGACTCGTATTATAAGGGCTCAATGGGCTTGAGAGCAGGGGCATAGCTACCGCCGTACCAGCCGTATGGTACGGGGGCCCGGGTCTCTAACGTGTGTAAGCAATAAGCATAACCCTTCATTTGGGCCCCCCAACTAATTTTGATACAGGGCACGCTACGCCACTGCTTGAGAGATATAATGACTTTTAGGTCAAAGTGACTTTTAGGTTATAAACTGTATGGAAATGACAGGTGTCAGGATTGACTTCTTAACCACCGACTACTATAGTGCTAATAGTACTCACCCTGAGCTGCGCCAGCAGAGTCCTCGTGGGGCTGGGCGTGTTCTCGTACCAGTTGGCGAGCGCGTCGTGCCGCAGCCGCGCGGCCAGCGCGCGCCACGCGCCCGACGCGTCCAGCAGCGCCGCCAGCTCCGCGCCGTACAGCGACACCTCGCTCAGGCACGTATCATCCTGCATAGAAAAGGGCGCCAATAAACGCAAGGCCGTACAGCGACACCTCGCTTAGGCACGTATCATCCTGCATAGAAAAGGGCGCCAATAAACGCAAGGCCGTATAGCGACACCTCGCTCAGGCACGTATCATCCTGCATAGAAAAGGGCGCTAATAAACGCAAGGCCGTACAACGACACCTCGCTCAAGCACGTATAATCCTGCATAAAAAAGGGCGCTAATAAACGCAAGGCCGTACAGCGACACCTCGCTCAGGCACGTATCATCCTGCATAGAAAAGGGCGCTAATAAACGCAAGGCCGTACAGCGACACCTCGCTCAGGCACGTATCATCCTGCATAGAAAAGGGCGCTAATAAACGCAAGGCCGTACAGCGACACCTCGCTCAGGCACGTATCATCCTGCATAGAAAAGGGCGCTAATAAACGCAAGGCCGTACAGCGACACTTCGCTCAGGCACGTATCATTCTGCATAGACAAGTAATTTTTTAACAAAAAAACACCAACTCCAAACTTTTCCGAATCCCATCCTCCTGCTATATTATTTGAGGAGCTCCCTCGATTTTTCCAAGATCCCGTCATCAGATATAGACTTGGTGACAATGTGACCAGGGCTCGGAAACCGGTATTCTGTCCATACAAAAATACCGGTATTTTTTTAGTTCTTATCGTTCTTTCGTCTACTATTTCATGTTTAATCAGGCAATCTAACAATATGAAGTAATAACCCAAATCAAGGGGCTTGCAATGGGTGGAGCGCGCCGCTTTAATAACCTAACGCTCGAAAACCCTGACTCTAGCTGTCAGTCGCGGGCCGCCGCCGTCAGAGCGTGCACGTGCGTGTCGTTTTGTGATCCGCTGCCGCGCGCCGCCGACTTGATCGCGACGAACCGCGCGTTACTACGTAATTTTTTGTGTGATTTAAAAAACCCACGATGAAACCGATAACCGGCCACACATGCTCTGTGTATATGGTTGTTTGAATACCCGAAGGAACGTTGGTGTATCTTTTTTTCAGTTGCCTATAAATTTTGAACGGTAAGTTTTTTTATTTTAGTTTGGTATATGTAATAATAAGTACTTATTTAGTGTTGGTTGGTGTTTAAAATTATTGGTTGATGTTTAAAATTATCAAGTTGTAAGTTACAATACAAATAAATACGATACGAACCACCTGGCTACTTGTTAGGTACTTATAGCTTAAACTCATCATTTCCGACGATTTACTTATTAAGTAACTAACTGTAATTTTATTCAAAATGAAACGCGTTATTAAATTTATTTTACTTGATTAGCTACATAATAGTTGTCCTATTTAGGTAGTTGTACTTTATTGTGGCCATAGCATTTGAAACATGGACAAAGTGTAGGTATAAATAGCTGAAAAACATAAGAAGATTACCTGTCCTGTTGTATGCAGTTGTGACGTGTTTGTTGTTGATTTGTATGTCCGACAAAACCTGTTGGTTGATGATTTGAAATGTATTTTTTTATATTTTAGACCCAGTAGTTTCGGAGATGAGGGGGGAATGGTAATTTTTTGGCTATTATCTTAAATAATTTCTAAAATAATTATTTTAAAATTACAAAAAATATATTTAAGATGCACACAATGAGCTCTTTCATTTTAAATGTAACACGATATATGTAGTTTGAAGGTACTTCCCCTACACGTAAAATGGGGATGCATTTTTTTTCTTGCAAAACCCACCGTGTAGGATATCGTTAGATGGTTCGTTAAAAAAATATGAGATTTATTATTCTTGTGAAGTAACATGTACTTAATTAATATCGGTTCACTGTACTTAAGCGACATCTGGTGAGTTAGAACATTTTTTTGCATCATTGAAGTATTTTTGGCGTGACAACCCTAGGGCTGCACGTGCCACGCGTGAATGAATACAAGTTATGCGATAGACAGAGATGCAGAGAGTAGGCACGTTTCTTATGCCTAAACGCCGTTTTTGTTAGGAAGTGAAATTTCTGTACTTGTACTATTCCTTATTCTGTGCCCAAATACATTATTGAGTCCTACATAAAGAGCATAAACTAATTAAATTTTTTTGGCTATTTCAGGATTTTGAGATTAACCGGTTCCGAGCCCTGAATGTGACTAACTAGAATACATACTCTTTTAAACAAAAAAAGTATTTTTGAAATCGGTCCACTAGTCTCCGAGTAATCGGTGAATCTCCTTTTTTTTAAGTCGGTTATAAAGTGGTGCCAATAAATGCAAGGCCGTGCAGCGACATCTTGCTCAAACAGGAATCACCTATACCATGCATGTGAGTAGTGAAACTGACAAGTATTAATTGCCAAGCTCGCGTAGTACCCAATTTTTTCAAAATAAAATTTGAAATGTTTCCATTACATCTACCAATGTAGCATGCGAAAGTAAAAGATCCTAGACAATAGTTAGAAATGTCCAGGGAATCGCAGCTACTGTCCAGGAACTATTTATAGAAAACCAACAAACAAACAACATATCAAAAGTTGGCGGCCGAGCACGCGGGGCGCGGGGGGCGGCGGCGGCGGCCGAGTGCACGCCACCGCGCCGCGGAAGGGGGCTGCGACGTGTCTTCTTATTACTGAATCCTTTGAATATCGTTTGGATATCATTTCTTATGATTTTCAAATTTCCACGAAATTTTTGAGAAAAGCACTATACATGCTTCGACCATAAGTGCCATCCTGGCTTACTGGTCTCTGCAGTAAACTAAACTTAAACTAAACGATTACGATTACGATTGATTTTTTGATATTGAATATGTATTGTGAGTATGGGATCGTCTACGATTCGCAGAGCATGTCTCTAAAGCGATTCAAAAGGCCATAGCTGTTATCCAGGTGTGAGAAGCACTTGAACAAGTTCAAGTGTGTTCTCATCTCTTCGGCGTTGGAGCGCTCATGGCCCAGCGGCGCCCGCGTACCGTGCGATATGCGTAGTTAAGCATCGTGGGCCCAATGGTTACTAACTGAGCGCTTCCGCGTTTTGGAAGGCACGCTAAGCCGTTGATCCCGGCTACTGTCTACGACAGCAGTCGTTAAGCCAAATTAGAGGCCTTCGGGCGGCTTGAGAACTTCTAACAGTCAAGTTGGTCACTCACTTAACAAGCCAAGGGGGGGTCGAAGTTGCACCACGTCCGTAGGGTTCCACCGTTACCCTACAAGCGACCCCTGGGTGGTGCTAAAAATGCAACAAACTGGCAACCGTACTTGTCTTCCCTAAGATCTCATGGTTCGAAAATAAATGGCATACGATTCTTATCGGCCTTGTGTTGACCTGTTTAGTTTAGTTGGTAGTGACACTGCCACCGAAGCTAGAGGTCCCGGGTTCGAATCCCGGCCAGGGCATTATTTGTGCATTTAGCAAGGATGGTTGGAAAATAATAACTTAAAACCAAACTTAGAAAAAACCTGTTTAATTAATTTTAATAATTTTAATCGACAGTTGAAAATAAATCATAAAGGACATATATTAAATGAGAATAAGACTACTAAATTTCTAGGAATATATGTTGACAGTGTTCTAAATTGGAATGAGCAAATAAATGATGTATGCAAAAAAATTAACAGATTTGTGTATGTGCTATCTAGATTGAGAAGAACAATTGACCAGAAAACAGCCATGGCTGCCTACTACGGATATGTTGACTCAGTGTTAAGATATGGTCTTATTGTCTGGGGTAATGGTGCTGATACATATCGAGCTTTTATTGCCCAAAAGAAATATATTTGTGCGATTTGTGGCGTTGGGCCATTCGAATCCTGTAAACCCTTGTTTCTTAAATTAGGTGTACTACCACTCCCATGTTTGTACATTTATGAAGTCTCTAAATTTGTTAGGAAGTACAGCTATCTGTTTAAAACCACAAGAGATATATATCTTCGCAATACGAGAAATTGTGACCGTCTTGTTGTAGATAAACAGCAAAAAACTGCAAGGTTTAGAAAAAACTGTAGTGTAATGTGCGTTAACACCTATAATAAATTGCCTCAGCCAATCAAAGAAACCCCGAATTGTAAATTTAATAAGATCCTGTATAAATGGCTCCTTGATCATAGATTTTATAAATTAAATGATTTTTTTGATAGGCAATAATAACTAATGAAATTTAATAACTTTTGACTTAAGATGAACATGACTAATTTTTGTAATGAAATAAAACTTTAAAATATTGCATGAAAATTAAATTTAAGATAGAATTTATGTTAATAATAATTGAATAATACTTAGTCGCATAAATTGTAAATATTTTGCATGCCATACTTAATGGCTGATTAAGGAGGTGCTGAATATTTTGTACTAAGATCATTACAACCCTTTTTCTTGCAAAATAAAGTATTTGTATTTGGATATTTGTTCCTTGGTCTTGCATATTTTCCATGTATTTGTCTATAGAAGTATGTATATCGTCGTCTAGTACCCATAGTACAAGCTGTGCTTAGTTTGGGACTAGGTCGATTTGTGTAAGGTTGTCCCCCAATATTTATTATTATAATTACCTCTTCGGCGGACTCGTACTCGTCCTCGGGCTCCGACTTGACATCGGCGTCGTGCGGGCACAGAGCGGCCAGCGCGTCGCGCAGCGCCGGCTTGTCGCGCGACAGGCTCCGCGCGGCCGCTGTGTGCGGCTCGTGCGTGTCCGGGTCCGCCTGCGAAATTACTACGCTGAAGCTCGGGGTCTACCCCGAAATTCGAACTTCGTCTGGTGCCGTCCCTTTCAATCATATAATGTCAGACAGGAGAGTGAAAGGGAAGGCACCATACGATTCGGAGTTGACCCCCTGATCGCGCGATACCATATACCGAAATCGGTATATGCGTGGCTATCAAATTCGAAAAGTTCCCTCGATTCCTCCTAGTTCCCATCATCAGACCTTCACCAAATTTCTATGGGACCACCTTGGTGTCGCTTTGAAACAAAAAAAGAATACGGCATTTCCACCACTACCATATCAGCCAAAGGACGTCTCCTGCTGGACATAGGCCTCCCCCAATTTCATGGGGGTTAAATGCTATAATCGCCATGCTTGGGGGTTAAATTTGCCGATCGCAGTATCTCCACCGCACTCCAGGGATACTGCTGCCCATCCCACAGTCCCGAAATCGGTATATGCGTGGCGTGGGAGAACTTGTCACTGTATGGCAAGCGTGGAGCCAGATGTGCCTGGGTCACTCGCAATGCAGATAAACTCAGCGCTATTCCACACAAGCTCACTAAAACTGCAAAGGCAGTCCATGTTGCAGGTCCGATAGTTTATAATAATCTTCGAAAGGAGATAACGGAAGTCTTCCGATATTTAAAATCATATTAAAAAAGTAGCTCGTCTAAAAATAATTTTATAGTTTTAAGTAATTAGGAAATATTACCTGAATAAATAAGTATTATAGATGTTTTTATGTAAACTAAACGTAAATTTTGACTTGTAATGTACACTACATTACCAATAAATGGTATCTATGTCTATCAAATTCGAGGAGTTCCTTCGACTCCCCCTAGATCCCATCATCAGACCTTCACCAAATTTATATGGGACCATCTTGGGGGTGTTGCTTTGAAACAAAAAAAGAATACGGTATTTCACTGATAGTCAAATCAGTAACTTTTTACGAAACGTATAAAATGCTCGGTTAGTATGAAGTTTGTACGGAAATGTTCCTAATGACGTCACAATTTTCTATGGTCAAGGTCACACTGAGCCCTTTTTTCACGTTTATGTATTTAGAAATCCTTAAAATTGCATAAATAAGATGGATTTAAGTTTGTTTTTTTCAGAGTATTTGTTTATTGGTAACGTAAAAAAATGTTTAGTCTTGTGAAATACTCTTTTGCGCGCAAAAGGATGCACGCGGGATAATTCTACCATATAATATACGTTAATAAGTAAACGGAATAGAATAGATTTTTGTTTGACAATTTAAACTAACAAAACGTAACTGACAACTTAGACAAGTTAAAAAATCACCGACTTTTTCATTTAAAATAACAATATCTCAAAAATGGCTGAGCCGATTTGAGGGGTTAATAATGCAATAAAATTAATAATGACAACAATAATTTTTAAAGGAAAAAAAACCGACTTCATTGGTGGAGGCCGGTGAAAGATTATTATGCTTAGATAGTGCACTCTTAGATTCCATACAATAAAATACAAATGGCTATAAGTATGTTTATAATGGTAGAAGACTAAGTACCCTCAATTCCTCATGGAATCCTCTATCAGAACTCAAGCTTGACAAAAATCTGTCTTGAAAACCTAGCTTGATTGACAAACAAAACAAAGATAACAAATCGCCAAACGTGAACTACGCGTCGTTGAAGAGTTCCGTTCTGATCATCATCAGCAGTTCCACTTCATCAAATGTCACATTTTTGTATAAAAATGCTTAATTTGTTGATAAAAACATAAAAGCACTATATGTTTGCTTTTAAGATTTGAGGAGTTCCCTCGATTCCTCATGAATCCCATCATCAGAACTGCGTTTTGACAAAAACGGGACCAACTTGGATATATGTACATACAATCAAAAAAAGAAATTTTAAAATCGGTTAAGAAATGGCGGCGTTATGGAGTAACGAAAAAAAAACATACAACCGAATTGATAACCTCCTCTTTTGAAATCTTGAAGTCGGTTAAAAAAAGGAATATAATGTAAGTAAAGCCAACGCGACGAGATATATTTATCATTCTTCACTCTCATCCATAGAAATACTATAATGTATAGAATCACAATCACGTCGTAAAAATGGCTCTGTAAAAGCAGGTACATGTGCATAGTTTACGCGGGGATCATCGAGCGGAGCCGAACACTTCCGAGCGTGGTTGATATTCACAATGCCAACTGAAGTACGAAAACTTCATCTCAGAAAACCAGTATAAGCCTGACCTCCGATTATGTATAGTTGTTACGAATCTCAAGGTCCAGATATAATAAGAACATATGGTGAGGCGAGTCTTAACAGGTTGTGAATATCATAGTATTTGACAAGACAACTTGTCATTGCCGGTTGCTTGCATAATGTTTAGTGCTTAAATGCAGAAATTCAAGCAGAACTAAAAAGAAATAATGGTGGGTTATCTTATTTTCAGTAAGTACCAATCGTTATTGAATTAAAATTTGTATTTAAAAGGGTCAGTACTCGTTATGTTATCATAGCGTAATTTGACAATCTCCAGAATAAAATATCAGTGGAGTAGCTACCCCCTTACTAATTATAGTAATTCCGAAAAGTTAGTTAATAAATGAAAAAAATATGTGAAATTATGTTTCTTCAGCATGCAACTGTACTGGGATAACACTAGGGTGATGATGAGGACGTTTGTTGGTGATAAGGTCTTGCAAATTTATAAATGTCTTAAACTAAAATTATGACTAAAGTACCTAATGATAATTCCAATAAAGTGATTGAAGGATGCTTAAATTAATGTTAAGATAGTAAAGTTATACGTCGACATGTCGCGGCGTCATGCTGCTCCGCTCGTGATTTCAAACCCAACTGCAGACGGCAGCAGCAGATGGCAGCGCCGTCTTCCAGTTAGTTCTGAGTATTCCGCGAGACAACACGACTAACGTGTTTTTGAAATTTGAAAGTAGGGATCGCGATTTACTTTTGTATATTTTGTTAAAAGAGGAAGAAGACGATGATGATGATTTAATTATACAGGTATATGTAGAGAAACAAGTATTTTTTTTTATAATAAGACACCGACTCCAAACTAGCCCAGCCCCCATCCTCTTAGTATATAATTTGAGGAGTTCCTTATTTTTTGCAATCGGTAATTTGCAATTTTCTGAAATCGGTCCACTAGTCTCCGAGTAATCGGTGAACATACATAAAAAAATCCCACGAATTAAGAACCTCCTCCTTTTTGTGAAGTCGGTTAAAAAGACACGCCAAGAACCTTAAAGGATGACGTAGAGCCGCTATATCCGTGCGACTACGAGGAACGGAAAAGCTCGTGTGCAGCTAATTTGAGAACAATTTTAACATGTGTAATTTGAAAAGTAATAATACAACTTGATGACCACGTCACATAGTTCGACGACTAACTATAATAAATCCTTACATAAAAACATTGTACATAAAAATATGAATGGGACTCCATTTCGAACTGTGTTCCCATTGTGACAGCTGACATTGGGTATGAAGTTGTTGCAAATGTCGCTAATGAAGATGATTTTTCAGATTGTACTAATTTGAGTCATATCTTGGTTGTAATAAAGTAAGTTTTCGCATGGTTTACTTTTTAGTTTTACGATCGTGGTTATGAATTGAGTGACTTCGCTTCTACTCGAATGCAACATTGTGATGAGCTATTATTGTGACAGATTTAGTTCGGGACTGTGACTCTAGGTATTATAAGAGCTCTATGCTCTCATCCCATTATTTGCCTCATCTCGTTGGCTTACCGTTAATCATAGACAATCTTACCTTTTTGGCAATAAGTAGTTTCATGAACTCGATGGTGTTTTCTCTGATTTCGCCTCCGCACACAATCTGCAAGGCAGTATATCCGCGCCCGTCCACCGCATCGATGTCGCTCTGAAAAACGATATAAGTTGAGAACTATAAACTGAAAACTGAATTGTGGGGTTAGGCAGGGTGGACTGACATCGCCATTACTGTTTAACCTTTATATGAGTGAACTAATAGAGGAGCTCAGCAGGCAGCAGTCGGATGTCACGTAGCAGGCGTATGTGCTAACAATCTCAGCTATGCTGACGACATGGTCCTGCTGAGCCCCTCTATTATGGGACTAAGGATATTGATCTCTATATGTGAGCGTTATGCTGCATT
The DNA here is from genome assembly GCA_905163555.1 of Notocelia uddmanniana. Taxonomy (NCBI): domain Eukaryota; kingdom Metazoa; phylum Arthropoda; class Insecta; order Lepidoptera; family Tortricidae; genus Notocelia; species Notocelia uddmanniana. The sequence goes on along the minus strand of LR991059.1, from coordinate 10,305,365 downwards.
ACATGGACTAAAATATAATGTTATAAAGTCGGAGATAATGGTCTTTAAGTACGGCAAGGGACCTGATGTAGTTCCACCCGTTAGATTGAACGGGACCGAATTAAAAATGGTGAATAGTTTTAAGTATCTCGGACATATTCTGACAGACAGACTTAAAGACGACGACGATCTCGAAAGACAGCGACGGGCCATAGCCATGCGTAGTAACATGTTGGCGCGCCGGTTCGCTCACTGCTCTGACCAAGTCAAAATAACTCTGTTTGGGGCTTATTGCCAGGCGTTCTATACTAGTCACCTGTGGTACCATTGCACGAAGCGGACGTTCAACAGACTCAGAGTACAGTACAATAACGCGTTTCGTGCAATGTTACGGCTACCGTGGCGGTGCAGTGCGTCTGGTATGTTCGCCGCGAACAGAGTGGATGACTTCTATGCAACAATGCGTAAGAGACACTGGTCCTTTGTCGGGAGAGTGAGCGAATCGACGAACAACATTGTTAACGTGGTGTACACAACCTGCTACCGTAAAAATAAGGCGCCAATAATGGCATTGTTCCAATGAACATTTTTGATTAATATAATATTTTCAATTGTTTAATGTTTAGTCTGAAATACTGTAACAAATGGGTTCATACCTAAATAAACAAGAATTTATTATTATTATTATAAAATAAATTTGACTCTATTTCCAACATTAAATCAGATTTTCAATTCTATTCCACTTTATTGTATGCGAGGTCATAGTCGGAGGCGTATGATCTCACCACAGTACAGCGATATGCTCGAACAGCACTCTCGCAACAGGTCATTATAGGCAGCGAGGTGTAAATGTGTTTACACCACACCTTGCCAAAAAGCGCGTTTTTCCGCACGCTGCGCGTCCAGAAAAACCTACTTTTTGGCCAAGTGGTGACGTAAAATTGTGTACAAAACACGGGTCGTAAAACAGAAAGCCCTCTCTCGCATATTTATGACCTTCGCCTCGGGCCTCAAACATCTGCGATATCGGCCTTTCTTTATTTTAAAACCCTTGTATCGTAAATAGCTATTGGTCTTCGGCATCCCACGCGTTACGTATAGACTGCTGCGTCTTACCTCGGGTATATGGTCGAGTAGAACTCTCGCAACAGGTAGACGGTCGTCGTAGGCGGCGACGTGTAGAGGTGTTCGATCCTCGGCATCGCGCGCGTTGTAACTAGCTCCATGCTTCAAGAGCAGCTGTATCGACTGCAAGGCTGCTGCGACGTCTGATGGTGCGTTGCCGGGAACGGCTGCCAGGTGAAGAGCGGTATCCTTATCTGTGTAAGACGGGCATTTTTAGATTGTTATTATATTTGCGACAGTGTGTTTATTTGTATTATTGACTTGACTTATATTGACTTGTAATCTGTGTTATTAATAAAGTATGAGTATTACTATTGCAGACCGGTCAACGTTAATACGTATGGCGCCGGCATTGACAAACTTGCCATACAATCAGATTTACCAAACACAGCTTACCATTATTGTTTTTTTTTATACAACGACGGTGACGGACGGTGGTTGCTTAGTTTGGAACTAGGTTGATATGTGTAAAATATTTATTTATAGTAGGAAATTATTAAAGTGGCAATCCTCAGTCAAGCTTAAATATCTCGTCAATGAAAGAAAGCGAAAACTAATCACGCTGGATTACAAGAAGAAATAGAAAAACATTTATTCGTGACATACAAAATTAGCTAAGTAACAGGAAAACCTTAAAAAAAAGAAAATACAGTTGTTATCTTGCTAACCTTTGTTGACGGCGTTGAGATCGCAGGACACTTTGTTCGCCCTGATGGCCTCCAGCAGGGGTTGCAAGCACGCGCCATATTGCACCGCGTAGTGAACTGCGTTGTTGCCATCTTGGTCGCCGATCATCGGGTCGCAACCTGAACAAAAGAACAATAATAGAATCAAACAATTTTTTTATGTTATTCTGTTCCTTGGTCCGGTGAAAATATGAAAGTTTCTTAAAAGTTTCAGAGTACCCCAGAGTAGACGTCAAATAATAATACCACGTCCGAGCGAGATAATAATATATTAAATTGAATAAGTGCACCAGATATATCGCTTTTTGTCATAGTTCCACTACTTTATTTGTTTCAAAACTATTTTATATGACATTGAGGCAAATAAACGATTATGGATCTAATTATTTTGTTAATGATTAATTTTAATTTGGACCGTTAACCTTTTGACCGTCACAGTCGACAGCGGAAAATCGTTACTACGACACAAATGACGGCACTGCCTACAATTTTTTTTTGATAATAACCTGTCAAAAAACAGACCATTTTCATGTTGGCATTATTTCTTTACCCATCTTTATTTGACCCCCGTGGCGTCAGTGGCACGGAGTTTCCTTCGCCTTTGAAGGAAACGGGGAAGGGCGTTCAAAAGGTTAAAGGGATAACAATTGAAGTTATACTTAAGTTATCCTTCGGGTTGAAAAGTCACCCTGCCTTCGCACAGCAATCGTTATCGCAGAAACTCGAGGTAATTGAGATAGCCCTAACTATGTCTGGTTTAAATAATCGATTATATTGATTATACGCTGTTCATACCGTTGGCTATCAGAACGGTCACCATCTGCGGCAGGTCATTGATGATGGCGGAATGCAGGATGGTCTGCTCGAGGTCGTTGGACAGGTTCAACAGGTGGTGCATCTTCATCGTGTGCAGGAGTTTCACTATGTACTCGAAACTGATTCTGTTGTTGTACAGACTCATGTGAAGGAAACTGTAACAAAGACAGAATAATTGACAAAAGTATTTACGTATAGCGCGATTGGACGTGGTTCATTATTTGGGCGTTCGTTCCAAATCACTTTGGTCGTCACTTTTTTCTCTAAATGGATAAAGATTGTGATGACGTTATCGGTTATTTGGTAAAAGTACGGGCCCGCTTACAACCAAAATCTACAGCCATTTCGTTCAAAATGTGTCCACAAAAGTAACCTTGGCAGTCCACGGAGGGCCAAGTTGGCCCGTAGTTATTCAAGTAGTTTAGTCATCTTTGAAATTTTCCGCAATTCGATATCGGTTGTGTCTATTTTCTTGTTCCTTTACGAAGCTTAGCAATGGATAGACATGAGGAAATTTTAGGTGCTTTTCCCTGTATGTTTCTATCTGCTTACAGTCTAGAACGATTCACCCTCTTATTTCTGCAGCTTGGTGATTTTCGAGTATTTTTGTATGGGATTTTATCCCTTATTAAACCTTTAACCGCCGTCGTCTGATATATCAGACAAAGTGACAGAGTGTGGCAGAGGGATATAGCGACTACATACATTTAGTTGGAAAATCATCCTTAGTCTTTATAATCGATAGTATATATCGACAACAAGACTTGCTTCGAAAATATCCTTTTTCAAGGTAAGTATATAGATCGATAGTGCAATTGATCCCGTGGTACCCATGTTCCAATTAATCGTATCTTCTTATTGGGTATGTCCTTGGACCTGGGTATGTCCTAAAACTACGACCCAGACCACCGGAGGATGGACAGCAGCATCCCTGGAGTGCGGTGGAGATACTGCGATCGCCAACCCGCATACCAAGCGTGGCGATTATGGCATTAACCCCCCATGAAATTGGGGGAGGCTTATGTCCAGCAGTTGACGTTTCTTAGGCTGATATGGTGGTATGGTGGTTTTAAAATACCATATTTCGTGCCTGACGGGCAATGGCGGGACGTTCAAATTGTAACCTTCCATGCAGCTTTCAATAAATTGTAATAGATTACTTACGTATCTCCATTCGACAAGCGCATCGCGAAAAGCCTTTCCAATTTATCTTTGACAACTTGCTTCTTGAAGCCTGCCTTCGTTCTGATCATATCACATATTTCCTTGACAAGCTGAAATATGGAATTAGCTTTAGAAAATAATAATAATATAAATTTATTTCTCTAAAAGCAGGTTATAAACAGGTGTTACAGGCATAGCCTCATTTAAAGTATTCCACTTCACTTTTGTGACAGATTTACTAAAGAAAGTGAACAGCAGTTCACTTAAATTGGTTTATTTATATAAAATTGGGATATTTCCGAGAATTTAAAAATGTGGTTTTACTTAATTTGTTATCTTCTCTTTGATATCATCGGAAAAAAGCCTTCTTAAAAAAATGAAATGTTGTCAATTATGTACCTATAAAGAGGGTACCGTTAATATTCCCAAATCTGCGAAATTTTTAGAAAGGGATAGAGATGGATATAGTCCTTGGACATACGTACACAACGTGTTATATGCTACGTTATAATATTGGTAAGTAATAATACAAACGTAAAGTAGAAAATGATTTACGACATATAACATTTTTATCTTAAGTTAATCTATTCCTCGTGTTGAAAAACGTCGTCTCTTATTGAGGTGAGGTGTGATTATTACACTCTCGGCTTTCTTATAGTAATACTGCCTCTTGTGATGACTGATTCTTAACCAATAGAGGCAGGACGCATTCTCACTTGTATCATAATGTACTAATTACTACTTCTGCTACTGCTGCTACTACTACTGCTATCAACTCACTATAATGTGACTAGAGTATAGGTAATTCAACGCATCTTTGACGACTGCCGCGTCCCAGCCACGCGCAGGTAAATATAACCGCGCAAAGATGAGTTGAATATGCATACAAGGTGCCTTGGGAGGAATCCAAATAATTTTACTAGCGTATTCCTGAAACGATGAATTTCATGTAAAGAAAACGTCATATAAAGTACCTATGCTGGATTCAGCCAAATTTTTTGTATGTATCGTATATCTTGTTTCTTTTAAAAAAAATAGATGACAATAACAAAACTTAGCCAGCTCGGCTTCCACAAGTAAAAATTCTTTACCTATTGGTTTTGTATGAAAAAGAACACGTAATTGGACCTATGTAGTAAAGTTCATATTACAATTTTTTTATCCTTACGATGTCATAAATGAGCTGGTAAAATCTTTTGGGTTAGTCCCGACAGCAATGTATTATTAAAGCGTACAAGCTCATTCCCACTTTTCCCTTTATATTTACTTTCTTAACCTCCATTCCGTGTTCCGGCGTGTAGACGGCGGTATACTCGCCGCTCGACTTGTCCGTTGTATTTTGGCTCTTCCCTGTTTGAACAGGCTGAGCATTCGATTGTTTCTGTTGCACCTTGTTAATTTGGACCGTAGCCTGCAAACAACCAAAGCTATTTAGTTAGAATCTAGCTTACCCCTTAAATCCGATGTCAATTTTACTTGAACGCTAAAGTTTAAAGGTGAGTTTCAAACCCTTCCGCGGGCGTATGATGGTTGTCATTTTATTACTTATCATCGTGGATAAGACACCCGTCACCCTCGCACTCGCATGCTTGTAAAAACGTGACGACTATCGTATCCACGACGCTTTACTGGCTCCTGGACGGATCTGAGACAAGGCATACGAAAGGTATTCCATGTATTCAAAACATTTATAACTCTTAGTGTACTTAGCTAGGCAAAACTTACCATTACTTAAGTAAGGCCTTATAATGAGAAGCGAACAATAATGACATGCAAAGAAAATTAAGCGATATACTAATAATGAATAATTACGTATTAGACAAAGACGAAGAATATAAAAAATCAAATATTGAGGGACAATCTTACGCAAATCGACCTAGTCCCAAACTAAGCAAAGCTTGTACTATGTATACATAAATAAATACTTAAATACATAGATAACATCCAAGACCCAGGAACAAATATTCATGCTCACCACACAAATAAATGCCCTGACTGGGTTTCAAACCCGGGACCTGTAGCTTCATAGGCAGGTTCACTACCAACTAAGCCAAAGTGGTCGTCAAAATACCTACATATCTCGTCTCGTTGGCTTTGCTGTCGATAGTTCGTAACAAAAACAAGAACAGTGATTTCATTGATTGTCACAATATGTCATACCTATCAACTTAAGGCGGGTTGCATCGGCTTGCGATAACCGACTGATCAACGTTAAATATGGCGCCAGACAGTTATCATTCCCTAGAAACTTGTCAAAATTTACAAACAATCAAATGTTCACGTACACTGCTTACGATTGCAGTGTTTGGTGCAACCCACCCTACTTCAACATCAAGTTGCTTTAATATCAGTGTAAAATACCGGCCAAGTGCGAGTCGGACTCGCGCACCGAGGGTTCCGTACAACTAAAAAACAAATGTGATTTATTAATTATACTGGTAATTGTTAGTAAAATCTACGTAATAATATACATTATCGCCAAATATAAAGTTCAAAAGTCAATGGTAAGTTAAAAAACTCTATGTGTGACAGACGACAGACGGACACGCGAGTGACAGCAATAGGGCTTCGTTTGAACCTTTCGGGTACGGAACCCTAAACCGAAAATTAAAATAAACAAGTGGTTTCAGGAAATTCCACTAGATGTCGTACTATATCATTAATTATATTATGAACTAACCTTTCCGCGGCCCGAGTCTTCTATCAACCGGTCCTGCAAGAACTCGTTCATCGATGGGGTCATGTACTGGCGGCATAATTCTGCAACAACATGTTAAAAATACAATGATTTCAGTACTATGACGTATACGACCTGCCTGACGGTAATAAACCTATGAACATCCAATGGACCGCCAATGTGTTCAATGTAGATAAATAAATAAATGTCGCGTTCCTTTAAAATCGAAAAAAAACCGTTACGAGTCAATAGTTACATAATCCCGGTTACATACACGGAACAACGGGATTAATATCGTCCCTTGGTTCCGGCGCATAAACCGTCTTGAGACGGTCTCTAAATCTATAATAACAATATATACATTTATTTCGGAGTAAGAGTACAATAGTACATCCATATCTGTTAGTAGCATAATTATGAATAATGCTCACAAAATTTCACGAGAATCGGTTAAGAAATGCGACCTGTAGAGGAGAATAGCCGGAAATCCGCCGGCCGGACATACAAAAGATTTTTGGCGAAACTGAAACGGGGACCTTCGTTTCACTCGGTCAATTATTATGATAGTTACACCAACAGTACTTGCGTACAATTTTATAATTAAAGAATTTAAAAACATTGGTTTTGATGCAAGCATTGTGTCCACGGTGCAATGCAACGGCAAGGAGCTCTGGCTGTTTTCGGAAATATTGAACACACAAATATTTTACCTTTAAATTCGCCATCAGCATATTCCGCAAATTTTCTAGAATTTAAATTGATGGTGTATGAAGCATTCAAATGTGTTTGTTGTGTATGTTTTTATTGTGCCATTAATGTATGAGAGGTGGTGTGGTGTGTATATGTGAATGCCTATAAATAAATTTAAGGCCACATTGTGTTTTATTTACAATGGAATATATGATCTTATCTTTATGTGAATCCGCACTGGGCCAGCGTGGGAACTAACGCCCGTTCCCTCTCATCTATGAGAGAAGGCCAGTGCCCAGCAGTAGGACGTATATAGGCCAGGCCAGGATGATGATTTCCAATCGAAAATGAAAAATTGATCACCCCGGGCGGGATTTGAACCCGCGACCTCTCTTATCCGTCCATCGCTCTTTCCAACTGAGCTACCGCGGGTTATCCCGAGGCGACGAATCTTTCAATCAGTTCACTCTTTTTAATTAAGCGTTAGGGAGACTTGTAACAAAAAAAAGTTGTAGCAGCTTTGACGGTAGATGTCGCTCAGTTGGAAAGAGCGATGGACGGATTCCAGATGTCGCGGGTTCAAATCCCGCCCGGGGTGATCAATTTTTCATATTTGATTGGAATTTATAATTCCGCTAAGTGAACGTTTCCGCTTGTAAAATATTTTCACTCAGGATGATGATGTTGAACCATGCAATATAAATAAGGGGCCTACTGACGGACAAGGGTTGAAAAAACGCCCGTCATTTCATAGCAATTGACAACATTTCAAATTTCCAAGTAGTATGAAATCATAACTCATTTCGTTAAGTTGCTAACAAGAAACCCAAATATATTTTTTAAATATTTTTATAGCTATTAGTTTTCCAGATATTCATGAAAACGTGAAGAAAGCCTACCATCCTCTATGGCGTCACAAGGCTGAATTGTGACAGTCACAACGCACAAAAAGAACAGCAGTACACTTTCTTTAGTAAATCTGCCTTATTTAATAGTACTACTATGATTTTTTTACGCTTTGACGCCTTTATGTCACTTACAGTCTTTTAGAATGAGAAACTTTTGAGATTGATTTTTTATATGAAATAAGGATATTATCGAGAATTTTATAAATGTGGGTGTACTTAATTTTTAATCCTGTATTTGATTTCATCTGAAAAAAGCACGCATATAAAATGAAATGTTGTCAATTGGATACGGTATCTACTCGTACTGTATGAAATGTCGGGCGCTTTTCCAAACCCTGCTGATATAATATGGAACTGTCTTCGGGTTTAATGTCACATCCTCAAATACTAAATAATCCAGCATGTAGGTATCGGTCTTAGCTTGACTAACAACTTTTTTATCTCGTTTTATTATACTAACCGCTAAAATCATCCCTTTGTTCCGGCTGTAAATCCGCCATCAGAATGTTCGTGAACTCAGTAGAGCTCAAGCTGAAGGTCGGTGGATCGGCCTGTGGCAGCATTGGGCTCACAGTGCACTGCAATTGCAGGGGACTCTGACTGTGGTCAGGATCGCAGGCCATGTTCATTAGGGCGTCGCCTAGGTCCGCGTTCATTTGTGTTTGTGTGTCCATCATTACCGGTACCTTCAAGTGAAATTATAGTACATTACAATACAAGTGCAGAGAATAGGAAATTCGCAACGAGTGGTGATAAATTAAAACACGACCGAAGGGAGTATTTTGAATCGACACGAGTTGCGAATTACCTATTTGCACGTGTATCGTACAACGTTTTACAGTACATATGGCTCTTTAAAGTTTCGACATATGCACGTAATCTGCTGATTACCGCACTCGTGCGGTAATGTAGCACCATATGTACTGTAATAATACATTACGATACAAGGGTTGTAAAACAAAGAAAGGCCGATATCGCAAAAATTTAAGGCCCGAGCCGCAGGCGAGGGTCATAAATATGCGAGAGAGGGCTTTCTGCTTTACGACCCGTGTTTTGTACACAATTTCACGCCACCACTTGGCCAAAAAGTGGGTATCTCCGGACGCGCAGCGTGCGGAAAAACGCGCTTTATGGCAAGGTGTGGTGTAAAAATATAAATTATATAACTCTACTGGTTCTTTACAAATATTATGTTACTTCTAGGAAAAGTGAAGGAGAAAGTGGCTGCCGAGTCTTACGAGGAAGTCAAGTGGCTGGCAGTAGAAGTGGTCATTACATTACTCCACCGATAAGTCCAGCTTTTAAATTTAGATTATGAATGAATGATGGCCGAAAGTTACCAAAATGACGGCTAATTAATGACGAGAAGGTACTGAGACGCAACGCAGTAAATAAAAAAAAAAAAAGAAATATCAACAGATTGTTAACATCCTGGGTCTGGGTTAACAAACTCCTTAAAATGTGTGTTGTTTTTCTCTCACGAACACAAATGCCGAAGCGACAGATAAAGACAAACGAATTATATCATGTTCAATGAGCGTTTATGAATAAGGGCTTTAGACATTACAAGACTAATGTCACTAATATAAGATGAGACGTAATAAGGCTCTTATGGAAAGTATACAATTATACGCGGCAAACAATTTTTCAATAAAAATTTCGTTGACATGAACATACATAATCGAAAATTTTAAGAAAAAAAACCGGCCAAGAGCGTGTCGGGCCACGCTCAGTGTAGGGTTCCGTAGTTTTCCGTCCGTCAGATTAAGTTGACATATTAAGTACAGAAACACAAAACCTTTGAAAGCACGTCATTTCATTGTGATTTTGTAGAAATGACAGGTACAATAAACACCTGTTTATACGGTTAAATTACAAACTTAGTTCAGAAATTATTTATGTAATTTTTTCAAAAACTATTCAACCTATCAAGTTCAAAATAATTTTCCTACAAAGTTTTTATAAAGTTCTACTTTTGAGATTTTTTTCATATTTTTAAAACTTATGGTTCAAAAGTTAGAGGGGGGGGACACATTTTTTTTTACTTCTGGAGCGATTATTTCCGAAAATATTAACATTATCAAAAAATGATTTTAGTAAACCCCTATTTATTTTTAAATACCTATCTAACAATATATCACACGTTAGGGTTAAAATGAAAAAAAAAATCACTCCCCACTTTACGTATAGGGGAGGTACCCTAATAAAATATTTTTTTCCACTTTTTATTTTACCACTTTGTCGGCGTAATTGATATACATATTAGTACCAAATTTCAGCTTTCTAGTGCTAACGGTCACTGAGATTATCCGCGGACGGACGGACGAACAGACGGACGGACAGACATGGCGAAACTATAAGGGTTCCTAGTTGACTACGGAACCCTAAAAAACAACTTCAACCGAGTTATTCGTCCATTTGCCGTGCACATAATTAATGCAAAATTAAGACTTATATTTTTTTCATGGATGCCATCGTCAAAACTGGACCAAATTGAAATGGGGACACGGGATGCACCAGCTTTCAAATACAAAAACCGGCCAAGTGCGAGTCGGACTCGCGGATCAAGGGGAAAAAATATTTTTATAATATGATGTACCTAAAAATTTACGGTTTTTGCAATTTTTCCTTTATCTGTGCTATAAGACATTGCTTCGTACCAAATTTCAAGATTCTGAGTTCACGGGAAGTACCCTGTAGGTTTTGATTCCCTTGCGAATGTGGAAATTTTGCGGCACAAACGGCTGTATCTTTTGATTGCGTTGGCTTACAAGTTTGATTTTTTTACAGCTCCTGCATTAGACCTGAGTATTTGATATAAATTCCAGCTTGATACCTCCACGCGTTCCTGAGAAAAAAGGTCTTGACAGACAGATGGATGGACGGACGGACAACAAAGTGATCCTATACGGGTTCCGTTTTTTCCTTCTCGGGTACGGAACCCTAAAAAGAATCATCAAAATCGGTTCACCCAATCGAAAGCTCTGCAGTAATAAACATAAAAAGAAAAAAGAAAAAAAAATACAGTCCAATTGAGAACCTCCTCCTTTTTTTGTAGTCGTTAAAAAAATACAAAAAAGAATCAAATTAACTTAGGTAAAAATTAAATGAATTTAACTTTTAGGAATATACCCGCTTAATATTTATTTCAAGCATAAAGAAACGGCATACTTACGGCATTAGGCATCATTAGATTCATTACAAAATCATTTTCTTCCGTCGACTTAGGAGTCTGTTGCTAAAAACGAAAACAAAATATAAAAAAAAAATTGAAACATAAGAAAAACTTAATATAAACAAAAACTAAAAAAAAATAGTAAAAAAGGCCACTTACATTTAACTCAATCACCGTGGCTGGCAAACCATAACTTTTGATGGATCCTGAAACAATAGAAATATAAATATTTATGGACAACACATTTACTCGTACAGTCAACCAATATATTTTTTGGGTCACTTGGTACCTTGTCACAGTGACAATAATATGACATCTCTAGCAGCTTTCATATTGGGATTTTACTGTGACAAGGCACGAATTGGCCCAGAAATCAAATTAGTTGACCGTACAACAGATATACAAGAGCAAGGCTTTGGGGTCTAGTCTAGGATTTCCTGTGTATTTGTATTAAAGAATATAAAAGGAAAAGACTACGCTGGTGTATAATAGCATTTATTTAAAATGTCCGAATGTACTCGAGAGCTTATCTTTCGAACAATGGTATTGTACATACTCTTTGTTAACTTCAACCACCTTGTGGTTTAGAATAAAAGGAAGGTGTAAAAAGAATATCTGCACAAATTGCTACCTTACACGCCAAGAAATGAGGTTCAACTTGTATTAATAGTAATTGCTCGGGTGAGCTCCGGTCGCGACATATTGATATTGGCATGTTATTATAACATGAACTACATTACTTAGTACGGAAGGTATCAAATCGCGAAGCTAAAATTGTTATGTTTCATTTTTAAGGTTCCGTAGCCTAAATGGCGAAAACGGAAGTCTTATAGATTCGTGATGTCTACCCGTCCGTCCATCCGTATATCACAGCCAATTTACTCGGGATGAAAAATAGATTTTCAATGCACATATCTATGGATAGGCCTTTAAAAATGATACTGAGGTTTCTAAAATATTTTTCAGTTCAAGTCAACCGTTGGTAAGTTATTAGCTGTCAAAGTCGTAAAGAATGTCCCCCCACCACCTTTAATTTCCAAACTATATAGTTTAAAATTCGTAAAAAATAATTCTACGATTGTTGGTTTGAACAAGATATGTCTAACATTTTTTGAGTTATTGCTAAAAACCGTCTTTCCCAAACAAAAAGACTTAAGTGCCGTGAGTTCCCCATGAAGGTACGACTTTTTATGATTCAATGTGTTGTATAGTGGTTTTTTTGTGCGTGATCCGACACGCACTTGGCCGATTTTATTCTGAACTAGTAGCTAGCGGCTGAAGTTAACAAAGATTAATCATTAATACCATTGTTCGATAGCTAAACTATCAAGTACCATTCAGACATATTAAAGAAATGCGACTATACGTGTTTAATAAATAAATAAAAATAAATAAATATTGGGGGACAATCTTACACAAATCGACCTAGTCCCAAACTAAGCAAAGCTTGTACTATGGGTACTAGATGACGATATATATACTTATATAGATAAATACATACTTAAATACATAGAAAACATCCAAGACCCAAGAACAAATATCCGTGCTAAAGGCACAAATAATGCCCTGGCCAAGATTCGAACCCGGGACCTCTAGCTTCGGAGGCAGTGTCACTACCAACTAGGCTAAACAGGCCGTCAAATATATAATTTCGGACTTCTGACTCACGCTCGCGATTTTTTGCTTACGCCCCTCGTTAAGCAATGTACTATTGTGCTTTGATCCTTATATCAATCATACAATAAACAGCTAACTCTCACCAAACGATCCGGTGCTGCTGAATGAATCGTACGGCGATTGCGAACTAGCCTTCCTCTTCTTGTTATGTTTGGTGAGCGGGTCGGCCCTGTACGTGAAATCCTTGGGGTCACTGCTGCGGCCGTCTGAGGGCCGGACCAATTCAACCGACACCTTTACGTCTTTTGTAATCTGCTGGTCCTTGTAGGCCGGAGTCCTGGAAACAACCATTTAATCGTAACTTGGGTCTATACAAGACTTCGGAGTGTAACTTTTTAACACTTCCTTTTTTTATAGTTAAACAACTGTTAAAATAGTTTAAATACGTGCTATTTACCTCAACCTTACTACCTTTGGTTTGCGCTATGTGTCACGGTTTGAAATGTTTACAAAAATTACATCAGGTGTCGGCTCATTATCTTGCATAATTATTACTCAGGATAATAAATTCAGTTTTCCCATTAAAACTGCATCTGTTATTACAAGTGGCACTGTGAGCTGTAGACCACGCAAAATTATTATTTTTTTATTTAAAATCTTCCAAAAACTGACTTAACAAAAAAACTATATAATTATCGAACCTGCTCACAAAATTTCACGAGAATCGGTTGAGAAATGCGACCTGTAGAGGAGAACATCCGGACAGACATACGAAAGTGTTTTTTTCTAACGCTGAAATGGAGACGCCTCGCTCGCTCGTTCAACGAGTATTTAGGCCAAAGTCACGCTGACGCGGGCCGTCTACAATGCAGGGGACATGTTTTATATCCCGATATAAAGAATACGCCATGCTGATGGACACGAATCTTTCGCGAATCGAAGGTTCGTTATATCGGCAGCTAGACATGTGCAGGTCCCTCACTCTCAACACAGCGCATCCTCCGAAGCTCTGGCGACCTCAGTCACCACCAGAAAGCCAACATCACATATGTACCAAGCAAGTAGGCGTGCTATAAATACGAGTAGAGCAAGACCTCGCAACTCCATCTTGTATTATTAATATTTCCAGGAATCAGAATAATGTATTTATTTATTTATTTATTTTCTTTGGAGATCCAACAGCTATGACATTACATTAGGCAATAACATAGAAATAGAAAGCCAATTATAGGAACTCACAGGTAGTATTTTTTTAACTATAACATACCTGAACACAATAGCGTACTGGTGGTGCACATCACTCTGAAGAAAGTGTGCTTTAGCTGACCACACCTCTTCGTTGTTTTCGTTCCGTTCCACAAACCGGATCTCGATGTTCTCTGAGAAGAAAATTCATAATTTAATTATCCAGTAAACACCAATCACCGCCTTGTGATTTATTTGTTTTTTTTTTTTATCAGAAGGAAAAATACAACCACCACCATCCACCATATCAGCCTAAAGACGTCCACTGCTGGACATAGGCCTCCCCCAATTTCATGGAGGGTAAATGCCATAATCGCCACGCTTGGCATGCGGGTTGGCGATCGCAGTATCACCACCGCACTCCAGGCACAGCTGATCCAAGGCAGCTTTTCACAAAAGGACGGCGATTGTGCCGTCAGTTATTGTATTGTCAGTTATTTTCTTATTTTACAAAGTAACACTCAACAACTTTCAAGGAATGCGTAAAATAAAAAACAATAATGGTCGTTTTGAATATTATATTGTCAGTTATTTTCTTATTTTACAAAGTAACACTTAACAACTTTCAAGGAAGGCGTAAAATAAAAAACAATAATGGTCGTTTTGAATATTAATAGTGCTAACTCACATCATAAAAAATACTCAGCATAAGTAATGGAAAGTGCTGGACGTGACTTTTTCGTAAATAAACGGATCTTATTTATAAACTCAATGGCAAGTTATACAAGTAATTATGGAACAGACTGAGATTTGTTAATTTCATTGTACATACATTCTGCACATCAAAAAGAGGACTTTTGATGACTTGAGTTAGCAATATTCTTACGCCCGAGTTAATCACAATGTTTTTCATCACATTTGCGAGGAAATAAATAACTCCAGCACCAATCCATATATCATAAATACACATAAACCTTCTTTAGTAGGTATCAAAACTATATAAATAGTACGTCATGTTCGTCAAAATATGGAATAGATATATTATAAACAAGACAACAAAGAAGATCGCATTAAACTTCCCAATTAAAGTATGACGTTAATTACAGAGTAAAATGAAGGAATATAAAGAAAATCAAAGGAGAATAAAACCGACTATACCGTTACTAACCGATATCAAGTCCATATGAAATAAAATGTTTCATTCATTCATTCAAAAAAACAATTTTAATTTTTAACGAAAAAACCAGCAGTAAGTATTATAAATGCAAATCATATTGCGCCAATTACGGCTTATACTTTCTAGTTTAAATTAATCAACAAAGTCAACGAGACACAATACTTATATACTGAAGTCAATATTAATATTTCGCTCCTTTTCACTATCATGCTATTAATTATCTCTTCTTGTATGCGCTCATAACCTCGAGGTATAAAGGAACATCGGCTTTATGTTCTGGTACATAACCAGTCACGTGCTTTTGGTAACTCTGGTTACCGCCCGGTCACCCTTATTACAAGGAAATAGAGTTCAACTCAAAATTCAGCAAGTGACTTGATACTGGTGGTTGTCTATTACAGCCGTTGATAAGTCGAACGGCCTGTTTACACACTGATTAGTATTTAGTGAGAGTTCATACAATTACTGCAAGTGCGCGTAGCAAATGTATGAACACGCACTAATTTCTAATCAAAGTGTAAACAACCCATCCAAATCTTGGGCCGCGAATGCACTGCTTGGGCGATAACGCTACCGTTTTGACGCGAATCGCTCAGCAGCCAGTACAGCCCTCCTCCCCCTTGAGAACATGTTATAGCCAAGTTACAATTGACATATCCAAAAGGTTTTCCCAACGTTAGGCATATAACGTGCAATTGAAACCTCATTAAAAGGTCAGAGAATTAATTTTTGTACCATTAAATGCATTGACTTAAGATATAGAAATAGACACACAATGCCAAACATAAATAATTAAAAATGTGGCGCAAGATGAGACTGACAGTTACATTCCAATAGCTGATAATAACGCTTCTTTATAGTCCGAGTCAAGATAAAAACTGCGTACAAAAAATAACTTACAGGCATTGGCGTCAAGTGTCAAATTTGCAAACATAAGAACCAACATGGTTAAAACTTTTTAGTAAAATGGCACTATCGTATACTGGCTCCCAATGTTTTCTTTATAAACGTCAAAAGTGAACACTGAAAGTAATGGAGTTGCTTTGGTTATTTAAATTATTTTTATAATATTAATAATTTTAAATAAAAAAATATAAATAACAAATAAAACATTCTACTTCAATATTAACACACATTCGCGTACAATTCTGTGATAGTTACTGTTCTTTTTCTGTGTTAGAGATAAAGATGTTTACTTTCATGAAACTCTTGAGCAAGACTATAGGTAGTTATTTCAAAAGTACTGACTTCTGCTATTGGAGCATCGTTTGTACTTTTACAACTATTGCTTTGCAAGTCATCGTCATCTATCTCTAACATCTATAAAACAAAGATACCACGATGAACTTGAAAGATAAATTAATTAAACATTAACCTTAAATTGATTTTTATTACATCAATTCATATAAGTACATGAATATGTTTTCCTCTGCATAATTTTTCACGATAAAATTATATGTCAAAACAGAATTTGAATAATGGTGTTTGAATCTGGAACGAACGGACTTACGTCACGTCTATTTTGCGCTATTGGCTATGTGCAAGTCTGAAACGTCAAACGTCAAAGGTCCCGAGACAATGTCAAAACTCAGAGATGTCAAATAGTGACACATGAATATTTTATTTACTTTAGTAAACGAGAAAGACCCCGTATTGGAAATTTTACTGAAATAAAAAAGAGAAGAAATAAATACATACAAACGAAACGAATCGTAGGAAACCGTTAAGAAACCAATAGAAAACGTGAAAGTAAATTTGACAGTTGTCCCCGGTAAGTACACATTTCTGCCATGGTGTGCGCTACGATCGCCTAGCTTACCCCCACCACCTACTTCGCACATAGCCAATAATAGCGGTCCATTCTGAACGTCGCTGAGGATGTTGTGGAAATCTTGAATTAAAACATAAATTTATTTCCTACAAATTTCATGTAAAAAATATTGACCTAATAGCGACTCCTTACATTTTGTTTTTTGAAAACCTTTAATTTGAACTAACAAAATTATTTATTGAAAACCATGAAATTACCAGGACTTTAAATACATTTTGTAACGTTATCAAATTAACTAACCTAAAGAAATATATTCCATCCTTTTCCACGTTTTTTTATATCTATTAAAGCAGTTTTTCACAGCACATTTCGTCATTGTTGGACAACAGTCACTGTCTGTGGTCCAAACACGACTAAACAGGAATGTACCGCCCGAGTCGTGCGGGCGGTACTTTCACGGGGGCCATTTTTGTGGGCTGATTGTGAATCTAGTTCTATAATAGAACATCAATGATTAAATGTGATTTTATTTATCGACTTACCTAATTAGTTATAATCCGCGGAATCGGTATTAGATCGATTAATATGGATATTAGTGCATAGCTTAAATATGTTTAGAATTAAAGCTGAGGGACATTAGCTAATACTACAGCAATATACATATTAGGTCGCTGTCGTGACACAGTTACATTTGACCTTCGAGTAAGGATTTCTATAGAGATCCTATACGCGTTCGACAAAGACGAACGGAAAACTCTTATACATCTAAATTGAGAACTTTTTTCAAACGGCTGGCGGCTTACACAAACTGACCTCTTTAATTTGGTTGTTAATCGTTTATTTGCCTAAATGCACATCGTGTGAGGCATAAAAAAGTGGAAATATGACACGGACAACAACTGATATATCTCTCTCAGTAGCTCTTAATTGAGGATATCGGTATAGACTCTGTAGTGGTATATTATTATTTGACGTTTACTCTGAGCATTTGGCCTTGGAGTCCATGTAAACCGCCACATTACAGGAAGGTTATATGACTGTTAAATCTTTCAAGACCCGTCATAAATAATGTTATTAAAGTTAAAAAGAACCCTTCAAACCTTACTTTTTAAAACAATTGCGTAGCTAATAAAAACTTGGCAACAGTATTCTATTATCTTTCCGTTATGCGACATCTGGCGCCGTTGCATGTGTCAGCATTGTCAGTTGCATAGTTCGTTTCATAAAAAGGTTTAAGGGCAATAAAAAATGTGCACTTACTTTTATTAACTTTCTCTACCAGGATGTAAACGTCTTCACCGCCTTTGGGCCGCCCGTAGAATTTGCTTATACGGCATATCTTCAAGTCGTTGGTTGCCGCGCTTTCTACAATAAATAAGTAAATATTAGGTGTATGTATATCATATGATATAGTATAATGCGAAGCTGGGATGGCAACTTGCAGTGTTATTCTAATAGTCTGTTCAACGCTTCACTTCATCCAATAGGATTCACCTAATAAGGCGAAACAATGCACCAGACCTCCGATCACAACTTGTTATACGAGACCTGGTATCAAGATATAAACCGAACTACAACTTTATTTCTATATATAAACATGTGATGTAGGCACTTAAAATATTTCTACACCGGTACTGGCAGAATATGCTGACACCGAATAACATTTGCTAACCAAAATTGTACCACATTCTTAGAAATAAACAATTGATTGATATACTAGGGTCAGCGGGGAGGTGAACATTGTAAAAAGCATAGCTGGACAAGCTGGTAATCGTTGGTAATAATTACGACGGCCTGTTTAGTTGGTAGTGACACTGCCTCCGAAGCTAAACGTCCCGGGTTCGAATCCCGGTCAGAACATTATTTGTGCATTTAGTACGGATATTTGTTCCTGGGTCTTGGATGTTTTTTATGTATTTAAGTATGTATTTATCTATATAAGTATGTATACCGTCGTCTATTACCCATAGTACAAGCTTTGCTTAGTTTGGGACTAGGATTTGTGTAAGATTATCCCAAAAAAAATTACCAAAGGCAAGGGAACACAGGGCCGGTCGCCAACAATGGCCGGCCTAGCTAGCATGATAGCTTTTATGGTAATGTTTAACGTGACGTTTGTAGGGATAAGCTCGCCTTTGTACTTCTACTTTTCGTTTGTTTTTTTTTTTGTCGTAATACATCCATACGTTTTGGCCGTAAAACGTGACCATAAAAACCCATCGTGTTAGCGGAGCTAATCAGGTGAAGAGAACCACAGCCTAGTTTAAATTTTATCCAGTGTACACAATTAACACAATACACACACATATCCATACCAATGTTATAAATGCGAGGATAACTCTGTCTGTGTGTCTCTGTAACCATTTCGCGCTACCGCGAACTGATTTAGATTCAATTTGATAGCGAGATGATTTGTAAGCATACAAAGGACATAGGATAGTTTTTAAAAATGGACTTTACCCCTGAAGAGCGTCAAATGGGCGGCAGAATTTTGTATTGAGATACGATTTAAAAGAATTCCACGCGAACGATACTACAGTATGATTCTAACCAGGAGTATGCAAAAATAAGGGCGCATACAGATTACACAAAATCAAATAACTTTTTGTCAAACAAATAATTTTTTGTACTTGAGTTTTTTTCCCCTGTCATCAACTACTATAACTGTATAGTTGAGACTGTTCCGATGAGCCCGAACATGGGTTTATCTTGTGTAGTTTATGAGTTGCTATGGCCATCTTTTATCTTCATCATCAGATAAGCTCGATGGTACGAGTACCATAATATTGCATTGTCATCGAAGTTACATAAGTAGGCCAAATTTCAGGTCCATCGGTTGAGAATAACGGGTTTAAAATTCAGTTTCAAGATTTGACCCACCACCACCATATCAGCTCAAGGACGTCCACTGCTGGACATAGGCCTCCCCCGATTTCATGGGGGGTAAATGCCATAATCGTCTCGCTTGGCATGCGGGTTGGCGATCGCATTATCTCATCCACACTCCAGGGATGCTGCTGCCCATCTCACGGTGGTCTGGGTCGTAGTTTTAGGACATACCCGGGTCCAAGATAAGGGTCATGAGATTTGATCCACACACATATCAACAGGGCAAGTTAATTAAAAGCTTGATAAATATTTAACATGGTTTACATGGGCTAATTAGGGTTTTGGTACCTACACCTACATATTTATGAAAGGATTAATTTGATACATATTTTGGTACTTGACTGTACCAAAATATTAGGCAGTATACTTGTAGCTATTTAAAACTGTACACATAATAGAACAATGACAGAATAACATGTAACTGATAAAATATAATAATATTCACCGACGAAGCGTTCATCATCCCAGTGAGTGACGTCATAAAATGTAACGTTGATAACGACATTGCAGCTTAAATTAATAAGTAAAGGTTTTAGTAGGTATTACATATACTGTTCCGTTTGTGGTAAATATAAATGAACATGAATAGTCTCCGTTCGAAAGCTGTAACATGTACAATGTAGATACTAACCGCCGCGCAGCTACGCCCGCTTATTAACTCAAAACGTAAAGAAATCTAACTATGTGCCTTATAAATTTATGCTATGTTCTAAGAAACTAAAAAATGTAACTAGAACGTTTACTCCGAAATTCAGTACCGACTGGTAGCTAGCACCTAATTGAATATAGGTTTGTACCTTGTCACAGTGAAAATCAATATGAAAGCTGCTAGAGATCTCATATTACATATTATTGCATGAATGCGTTAACTGTAAATGAAAATGAAATTTATTTATTCAAAGAAACGGGATATATACAAGAAACAATAACATTAACTAAACTACTCGTATAAACTAAATATTTACAAAGCATATAAAACATGCAAAAAATATATTTGGCCAAGATCGCCATCAATGGGCAGTGTGCCCAGAAGGCCGGCTGCATTGCCACGCTGGATGGCAATGCTTATTCGCTGAGCGAAATATTGGCAGGCCTTCGTTTCACCGGATGTATCTACTAGGCGCGCCGACAAATCTTTGAAGAGTCTACGGACCTAGCGTTTCAACCCCAAACGCCTCAAATAAGTACCTAATAGCCACTGCCAAGTGTAGCATATTTACTTACGGCGCGGCGTTTGAAGTCCTCAGCCAAAGTTGCGGCAGAGCCAGCATCGTTTTTGGTGTCAGAGAGTGAGCATGTTAATAAATAAATACATTTCACACCACTCAAAAGGCACATCCAACATTTTATTTATTTATTTCATTCAGTACATGTAAGTTTACAGTTTACACCAAGTCACTTACATGCCAGTCAATCAAAACTATGAGCTAACAATTAAATACATAAATTAGAGGTAAAAACTGCATAATTATAAGGTAAATTATCAATAATCATTTATATTTAAATATTACAAAAGCATACATTTAGATAGCGATTAATACTGGATCGCAATATTGCCCAACCATCAGCGAATACGTCAGCATCCTGGGTCGCCGCTAAGTACAGATTTAGGAGTACAATTGCTCTGTGTATAGGTGCGTTTGAGGCCTGCCGGGTGCGGGTACCAGTGGGGATCACGAACAAGTTTCGCGCCCTTCGTGAGCAGCGCCCAACATCTGTTGTATACTTAAGACTCAAACAGGCGTAAACGTTCGAGTATAGTTGGATTGTCTATTATATTTCTGAGCAATAAGCAGTAGTGCATAACCAGCGACTGTTTGAGTCTTAACTCCAAGCTTTTATCTTTCTTACTCGTATCTCGTTGGGGTCCCTGGTTTTGGAGTCCCTAGGCAACTGGCTATGGCGCCTACAGTCGCTACTCCAGCCGCTCTAACCTAAAGGCTTTCCTAATTATTAGGACCTAATACATTGCGCGTGACTAACCGCAGGGCGTTTCGCGTCTCGACCGTGCAATGAATAGATAAAACGCTTGCCGCCACAATTCGCGCTAAGTCGCGGCCGGGTTGTGAGGCAGGCTCTGTTTGAGTTTAATGTCATGTACTAACCTGAGGCGTAATACACGATTATAATAAACACAGTGCTGACCACCATAAGCATAACAAGCTTCTATTGTTATAACTAAATTATTACACGGGAAGGCGGAGTCAGGTTTCATCAAACTCCTATGCGTAATGGCTATACTGGAATCTTTTGAGTTGGCCGAAATAACTCACCAACCGAACGCTTGGATGGCGACTATAATGTATAAACCAGAAGGTTCAAATTGGATTAACTGACAGCATAGCAACGTGTCGGTCTAAATCAATTCCCACTGTACCTGTAGCTTAGATGTCAGTTTAATGGTAGGTTACTTACGTTAGTCGTAGAAATATTTGAGATGTTGAAAATATCACATTATCAAACTTAATGAGAGGTAGGGTTCAGCGGTATGTCATCTTCATCTCGCTCATATTTGAGCAGCCCGACTGGGAAAGTTCAAATTAGAAAAGCCACAGCCTTAATAACTACTATGGACGCGATGGTGGTGATGAGTAAGGAAGGTCGCCAGAGCTCTCGGGAACGCGCTGTGTGTGAGTATGGGAGGCCTAAATTTATTTCTAGCTTTTATCAATGAAGTCTCAAATCAATGGGTGTAAAAAAGAAGCAATTGCACCGAAAAATTTGATGTAACGGGGTGCTTTCACGAATTGTAGTGACTCCTATTTTAGTATTCTTCACATCTCATGTCCGAAAAGTGAGTCATATAAGTCATATTAGATTTATTTATCTAAAGGTGTATTAGGTATATACGCCCTAGGGAAAATATGAATACATATTTTTGTATAAAGCATTTACGGTCAGCTAAAAAAAAATTTAAGGGACAAATCTAAAAATACCACCAAATTATTGAAATTGTACATCTTTGTCGTGGAATTTATTATTAAATTTGGATGAGAATCTTTGTTTATTTATTTTCTCGCAATCGCAGTAAAAAATAGAGTGTATAACTCTGGTCTGAAAGCCATCTTACCCCTCGAACTATTTTCCCTCACTTCGGTCGGCAAAAAAATCATTTCGCGCTTTAAGACTTTACCTAAACAATCTAAGTACTAATTATTGTTCCATTATCTTTTTATGATTCTACGTTCTTATAGTAAGTAGTCTTATATAAATATTCTATAGATTGTCTTAGGGTCTAAAAGCCATCATTATTACACCTAGAACTATGTTGTTGTGTTGATGTTGCGGGCGGCGCTAATCGCTTACCATCAGGCGACTGGTCAGCTCGTTTGCCTCCCATTTCATAAAAACAATATTCCCTCACTTCAGTCGGCAAAAAAACCATCTCTCGCTAAGGCTGGGTTGCACCAAACCGTCTGTAATCGTAAGCTGTGTTCGTTAAAATTTGAATGTATGGGAAGTTTGAAAAGTTTCTATGGGATGACAGCTGCCGGCGCCATATTTAACGTTGATCAGTCTGTGATCGTAAGTCGGTACAACCCAGCCTAAATGACTCGTTTTAGACCCTACGTATACAATTTATTGTTCCATTTTCTTCTTGTGATACGATACGTTCTTATAGTAGTCTTAAATACTTTTCTCAACTATATCTAGTCTTACACAAAAAAAAACGTTACGTATATTTGAATTTAAACTTTCGTGAGTCATTTCAAAATTATATTACGCAACCGGTTAGAACTCACGTATAAATTGTCACTCCGGGCGACATGTTTCGAACTCTTCGGGAGTTCTTCCTCAGGACGAGTGCACCTGCGACGAGCGCGCCTCGCACACTGACAATTTATACGTGAGTTCTAACCGGTTGCGTAATATAAGTTACGTATATTTTTTGATAATGTAACGCAGCTTAGTAGGTATATAATATAGTAAAACATTTACACTAAACATATGCATTTTGTAATATTTCTCATGAGATTAAATGGAAAGGGAGGGGTTCAAGTAAAATATCATGACATTTCACCATACAATAAAGAAGGGAACCGAAAATTCGCCAAAAATCACCTCACGTAATTAATAGACGGCCCTATTTGGGATTTTGTTGAGACGAGTTACAATCAGTCGGTGTGAATCATTCGACCTTCTTCAGATATCAACAAAGTAGCGGCCATAAATATATAAACATAGATGAAGTTTATAATTAAACACTTCAGTGCAGATAATACGGAAAGCGTTACTACTTACTATCAACAAAATGGGCGCAAGATTGCAGCGTGTACAGTACGGGACATCAATGCACATTATACAAGCAAAGTTGGTAGTAAATAGATCTATTGTCTATAAAGCTAAAACATTTCAGGTATTACACTACACTAGTCTTCTATCGCTGGTAACCTTGTATTACAGATATTTCGGAGCTAATAAAGTCTTCACAAATATCTGGACACGAGTCATGTGTGTGTCATGTGTTGTCATGGCGTTAGAGTGCAAGTTCATATATTTTAAGCATCCTTAAGAGTAAATAAATAAATATAAATAAATATTAGGGGACATTTTTACACAAATCGAACTAGCCCCACAGTAAGCTCAATAAGGCTTGTGTTATGGGTACTAGACGACGATATATTTAATAGATATATACTTAAATACATAGAAAACATCCAAGTCTCAGGAACAAATGTCTCTGCTCACCACAGAAACAAATGCCCTTACCGGGAATCGAACCCGGGACCTCTAGCTTCGGAGGCAATGACACTACCAACTAGGCTAAAGAGGCCGACAGGCCGACGAGTAAGTACATACATATTCGAATGCGATAATAAGACTTGTATCCTCCGTGAAACTGTATGGTTTAAAGGATTAACTCAAAAACTCACTCATATTGTGTATAGGTTCGGAGAAAGCTGGTGCGCAGATCTCCTGATCAGTCTCGATGTCGTGAGCACTGAACCTCAGCCTCACGATGTTCAAATTTATCCCCCGCGCCTCCGTCTCACAGTAACTCATGAGCTAGAAAAAAACAATACTCACTTTTAGCCCGTTTCACGCGGCCAGTTACACACTTTATGTAAAGCACAGCCTTCATTTTGTTTTTAATTTAACTTTTTAAATTTCGTACGCGTAGTCGTGTAAGCGGATAGTGCGCCCGTCCCGCGGTAATGTTGCTAACTAACTGAGGGATCAGGGAAGCGAGGTTGTGGTTGTTCCCAAAGCAAGTGACTTTGTTGTGATAAATCCGTAGGGCGCCGGAAGTTCATATAGGTACCTAAACTTTGATACGTGGGTTTTTTAAACAGATACAGTTTATAAGATAAAATATAACATTACATTATGATAACATTTCTCGTAATTGAATTTCAATCTTAGCTTTTAGGGACGCTGTACAAAGAGTTAAAAACCCCCGAAAAAGTTAAGAACTTGACAATCCTTGTGGACATCTGGTTTAATGTTATATTTATATCATGTTAGTTGTATGTAGGTAATTAATTTCTTGCAAGATTCTCCTAAAAAACGGTTTCCATATTCATATCAGTCACTTGCATTTGAATTGATGCATTGATTATGATTACTATACCTAATTCCACAAATACATAGTCAAATTTTATATGTAGAAGTGGTCCTTAATGTTATTAAATGTAATTTATGTTGACTTTTTACCTTATGTCATGTCTTCGAAAATATTTTTAATACGAGTACAGATACCTATGTTACTTAACATTCCATGAAACTGTTTCACTTCGATAGGAATTCACATCGGGAGTTGTGATTCGTAGGCCAATTACCCTTTTTAGATCACTACGCCAAAAGAATATTGTTTATTTATTTATTTTATTTTTTATTTAAGTAAAACACAATTTACACAGCCCACCACCACCATAAAACCTATATGAAACCATATCGCCATTTAAAAATTGGTAGGAACCATGTAGGAACAGTAACAGAAAAATGCTTTTATTGTGGTGCTTTACTGGGGACCCAATAAATTTTACACTTGGCGACATAAGTGGGCCCTTAAAGGTTGCTTGAAGGGAACAACGAGTGTTTGTGCCCGCTTAAATATTTCTGAGAAATCTCTATTAGAAGTGGCAATGTGATGTACTCTAGAAATCCTAATCTCGTAACGAAAAACTTGGGACATTGCAAGTGGATTTTAACGGTATTTATCGGATGACAGAATGATCATTTGAAAAACGTTTAGCAAAATTTTGATTGACACATTAGTCTTTTTACCTGACTGCGGCGAAACCCAAAAGAAGGGTTATGTTTAACCTGTATGTTGTATGCATGTAGGTCCGTTACTGTCCCCTCGTAATTACTCAACGGCTCAATAGATTTCGATGAATGATACTTCATTTCATTAGATTCGCTTTGATAGGCGAGTGTCACTGGGTGATGATAAATTCTAAAAAAAAAACTGCGAGATTCAAAATATTTTTTTGAAAGATCCTCAAGTGATGTATCAAAATAAATAAATGGGTTTTCAAAGGCGAGTATGAAAATGCATATAAAATAAAACATTGTTTAGACAAATACATCATATGAAAAATATCACTCGAAAAGAACTAAAATATCATACTTAAGTATTATAAATCATTATTTGGCAAACTACATATTTGGTAAATACGTCAATTGATAAAACAACGCATGGCAAAACAAAAATTGTTAAAATGCGTTGTGATCAGCATTTATGAAAATTTGTGTAAGATTTTTTTTATCTAATGCACTAGCAAGGCATATATTACATACTAAATTATCGGACACTAGCGTAACTAACGCCGCGACGCGAGAAAAATCTACCAGTCTCGTTCTATTTTGCAGAGTCAGAGTGCAACAATAGCCCCTCCTAAAAAACCTCACGTGGCATAATATAACTTGTGTACCTAACAGCCATTTTTTCCAATTTGGAAGTTAATTTACGTACAGTGGCAGAATGAAAAAGTTCGTCACTGTTCAAGTCTATTGTGATGTCGTTAAGGTCGAAAAGAGAACGAACGTTTTTTTAAAAACGTTTTCCTTAAGTAAAAGCCTCCTGTAAGATACTTGTCTTTTTTGGACGCTATCGATTTGGCCTTACGGGCCAAAACGAGGCCAACAATAAGAGAAAAGGAAAAGAAAATTTGTAGAGATCAAAAAGGACGAAAAAGATGAAAGAGAAGAAAAGAAGTAGAAAAGTAAAAGTGTAAATTACATGCACCTATGAACGTTACTAAACTACCACCGGTTCGGAAAAATAAACCTCTGCTACGAGAAGAACCGGCGTGAGAAACTCGGCGAGGTGTCATTTTTTTCAAAAATAGATACATTGTATAGTTAAAAGAGAAGAGAAACACGACGAACGTTTTCATTCCGCGACTGTACTCTTCTGCAAGTGCATTTTTTTCGCACATGCAGATAAACATACGCCACGCGCAGCAGGTAAGACTGAATTAAAATAGCACGCTCATACATTAAATAGTGAGCAAACGATACCTTCGGCATTAAACTTACCTTTAGTATAGGGTGGTCTAAGATTGTTTGAAAACATAAATGATTTCCTTGATCCACAAGTTTTAACAAAAAGGACATATACCGAAATTTACCTTTCTAGCTAGGGCAACGTTTAGCTACATTTATCTCAAACGCCGCAAACGCGGTCTATCCTGTTACGCCATTACCTATTACAGACTTGCGTAGTTGTAGGTAGGAACATATTCTGTTTTAATTTTCGTAATAATGTATATATTCGGTAGTCAAAGTGCATGTGACACATCGACACATAGGAACACGTAAATCACAAAGTAAGGATTTCTATAGAAATCCTATAATATATGAGTTCCACCAAGACGGACAGAAAAGCTCTTACGCAACTAAATTGAGAACCGGTCTTAAACGTCTGGCGGCTCACCATAAAGAACCTGTTTAATTTGGACGGGTAATCGTTTATTTGCCTCAAGCTATTTGACTTGACGTAGACATGACATTGAGGCAAATAAAGAAAAGCGGAAGTATTAGGTATGATAAGGACAAGAAATGATATTCCCTTCTTATTCTATTTAGGGTATGACCATCTCGCTCGGTAGCGGTATTATTATTTGTCGTCTTCTCTGGGGTACACAGACGAAAATAATAGGACGCTCGGGCATTTTGAGAATTAGGCCGCGGTTTAGACGCCAGCGGGCAGCGGGCCGGCGAGTAGTCGTGCATACATTGAGCCAGCTCAAATGTGTGAGCCCCGCAGCCTGCTGGCGGCCAGTCCGCGGCCGTAGTCAAATATGGCATACGCTGCGCCTTCAGGTAGGTAGTCGCCGTCGCCACTAGAGAACCTTTCTACCCCAGCCGCCATCGGTTCTACTTGCAATTGCGATGTGTCCCGCCCATTGCCACTAAGCTACATAGTATAATCAAATATGTTTCATATTTCAGTTTACGAATTACAGGCCGGTACATTTGTTACCTGTTTAAAACTATAACACGCATATGTAAGATAATAGCTAGCTATAAGCTTATTGCAGATTAGGCACGCACGCTCTTGGTTGTACAGTCGCCGGCAGATATCCCAGCGAACAAGCTACTCACAATTATCTATCAATCTAAACACGACTCTATTGTCGAGAAGTTAAAGTACACGTTCAGATATTTTTAAGTACCTATGCTGAAGAGTGGGTACGACTGCACAGTCGACGACAAAAATATATTAATTGGAACCTTTTTCATCATCATCATCAGCAAATATATATATCATATATATGTTTTCACCTCAGCGGCTCGAAAATGGCGGTTTTGTTGCGTGAGACCAGTGAGCAAAATGCAATTTTGCTGCGAGCGTGAAAACGACTTTTCCGGCTTAAAACCAGTGAGCGAAATGTAATTTTGCTGCGAGCGTGAAAAAAACTAACTTTTTAATTTTTCATATCGTAGGTTAGTTGAAGTAACTTCATTCTCTCTATCACTATTCCTTTGCGTTATATGTTCTCGCCGCTGAGGTGAAAATTAGTATGTATCACACGAGAGCAAAGATAGCATCTCGTGTCTTTGAGTCCCTCGCTACGCTCAAGATTCTAATTTTGCATCACTCGCTGCGCTCGTGATTCAATTATAGAGTCTTTCGCTTGCTCGGGACTCAACATCAACACTCGCAGCAAAAATTTACTTTGCTCTCTTGTTGAACAAATAACTATTCCCTCTTATCGATGAGAGATCGGGCAATAGTCCCCGCGCTGTCCCAGTGGGGAACTTCACATACTCCTTTGAATTTCTTCGCAGATGTAGGTATGCAGGCTTCCTCGCGATTTTTTCTTTCACCAAAAAACTAACGGTAATTATCAAATGTTATCCCGTATATAAGTTCCGAAAAACTCATTGGTACGAACCGGGATTCGAACCAACAACCGTAGCTTGACAGCCGCATGCTGGAACCAATGCGCTACCTACTGTAGCTTTGTTTATATAAAAAGCGTAGCGTAGTACTTATTTCATTGTATGTAATACATACATTACATTGAATATTCGTTTCACATTCGCATGTGCGAATGATTCGCATCATTTTAAACATTCGCATCAACATTCGCATTCGCATCAAAGTCTGATCAAACGATGCGAATGTTTTGCGAATGCGAATGTGTGCAAGCCGTGGCGTGTTTTGAAGAAGAATCCGACTCGCGCATTCCCAGAGCGTGCCTACCAGTGTCACGTGATTTATTTTGGCCAATAGAAAGTTCTTTTTAACAGACTTCAAAAAAGGAGGAGTGTCTCAATTCGGTTTTATGTTCCTTTTTTGATTTTTAATGTGTGTTACCTCAGAACTCTATCATTTATGGACCGCCTTGGAAAATTATTTCTTTTTTAAAGCATCTGGAATTGAGGGAACTGCTCAAAAATTCAAGCAAAACATAGGTATAGCGATTTTAGTATTTTCATTCAAAAAGTAGCATTTGGTGAACTGGAATTGATAAAGAAGATTATGGATGGTCATTCAAAACTCCCAAGTGTTTAATGCGTGGCGCTAAGAAATTTAGATGAAGATGAATGAATGATCCTGATATAATGTTACCAGAAACCAGACCCAAAAGGGGATAAAAATGTAATGTAATGTTTCAGCTTCGACAAAAAGACTTTCTCCTTTCGTATGTCCGGATTTTCGGCTGTTCCCGATGGTCTACAGGTTGCATCGTGAAATGTTGTGAGCAGATTTAATAATTACATAGAATTTTTTATCAAGTTAATTTTAAGAAATTTTGTAATTTGAAAGTGAAATCGTCAAATCCATAGCACACAGTAACCGAAGCTACTAGTTAAATCAGTGTTTAATTAAAATTGGAGTATGTATAGTAGATTTCACGTCATGAAATCGTAGGATTAAAGATCTAAAGATTGGGTTGGAACTTGGAAATCTCTCGTTTATTTTTTGCTTTTAAGTTTTCTAAGGCCGTATTTTTTGAAAATCAGTTTTTATACTAATTACGTATGTTGCCTTAACATTCGTATACGCATTCGCATTCGAACATTCGCATCCTAAATATTCGCATTCGCATTCGTATTCGCAATGTGATCGAAATGACATTCGTGACATCCCTAGTAATAAAGCGATAATTTTCCACATATTTGACGTTGACTGTGCAGCCCAGAACAATGAGTCGTTTAGTTACAGCGTGCCATTGTACCGCAACAAAATATCTTTACTTCCCGGCCATTCCCTCGGGGAGAACTTGTCGATAATATTCTTTGTAGCTTACGCTGTTGACACATATAGATGACCAATCGCGTCATTTTTAGGGTTCCTCCCTTATAGTTTCGCCATGTCCGTCTGTCTGTCCGAGGCTTTGCTCTGTGATTGTTAATACTAGAAAGCTGTAATTTGGCATGGATATATAAAGTAATAAATCTGACAGTGGTAAAATAAAATCTAAAGAAAAATTAAGGGTGAGGTACCCATACACGTAAAGTGGGGATAATTTTATTTTTGCTTCAACCCTATGCTTTTTGGTGTTGTTGGATAGGTCTTTCAAAATGAATACATGTCTTCATCAAACATTTTACTTCAGCATACGGGTCGCGAGCAGCGGTTTGCCGACCCCTGGCCACCACTAAAACAGTCAAAACTCACGGATATATTGTCACCTGTGGGCGACCTTCGGGAATTCTTCCCCAGACTGAGTGCATCTCATTAACCGACTTCAAAAAAAGGAGGAGGTTCTCAATTCGTCGGAATATTTTTTTTTATGTATGTTCACTGATTACTCGGAGACTAGCAAACCGATTTTTTTCTAGTTGGTCCCATTGCCACCAAGTTTGGATGTGATGACGGGATCTTGGAAAAATCGAAGGAACTCCTCAAATTATGAACCAAGAGGATGGGGTAAGGCAAAAAATAAGGTACTCAAATTACCAGACGATGGGGTTTAGAGTCGGTGTTTTTTTTGTTAAAAATTTACTTGTTTTAGTTTTAAACATGACTCACAAAGGTTTAAATTTAAGTTTAGCCTAGCTGCCTACGAAGCTGGTGGTCCCGGGTTCGAATCCCGATCAGGGCATTTATTTGTATGATGAGCACGATAGTAAAATTGTTCATGAGTCTTGGATGTTTTCTATGTATTTAACGTCGGCCTGTTTAGCCTAGCTGGTAGTAACACTGCCTCCAAAGCTACAGGTCCCGGGCTCGAATCCCGGTAAGGGTATTTTTTCTGTGGTAAGCAGAAATATTTATTCCTTTTTTTTAACGTTAGGGAAATGCGTTTACGCATCCCGTCCTGTCAGGGATGACGGGTATGACCTCAGACTACCCAGAGTAGACGTCAAATAATAATACCGCTAAGAGCGAGAAGATTATATACTAAATTGAATAAGAGCGACAGAGAGGGATATGTCAATTGTTGCCCTTGTCATTGTTCCGCTTTTCTTTATTTGCGTCAATGTCATCTAAACGTCAAGTCAAATAGTTTGAGGCAAATAAACGATTACCCGGCCAAATTAAAGAGGTTGCTTATTGTAAGCCGCCAGACATTTAAGACTAGTTCTCAATTTAGCTGCATAAGAGCTTTTCTGTCCCCCTTGGTGAAACTCGTATAGGATCTCTATATATAGAAATCCTTACTCTGAGGGTATGGCGTACTAACCGCGGCTAGATAGCCTTGGACTACCGTCTAAAACTACCAACGAAGTCTGTCACCGCCTTGTATTGGGGCGCCGCAGGATCACTCTTGGCATTCAACCGCGTAAGAAATATTTGTTCCTGAGACTTCGATGTTTTCTATTTATTTAAGTAACACAAGCCTTACTGACCTTATTTTCTATTCAGTTCAGTTTATTTATTGTTTAAAATTATTTTACAAGTCATACATATTGATTACAATTTAACACAAAGTCAGTATATACATTATTCAGCTACATAAATAAATAAAAATAAATATATAAAGGGACATTTTTTTACACAAATCGAACTAGTCCCATAGTAAGCTCAATAAGGCTTGTGTTATGGGTACTAGACGACGATATATTTAATAGATATATATACTTAAATACATAGAAAACATCCAAGTCTCAGGAACAAATATTTCTGCTCACCACAGAAACCCTTACCGGGATTCGAACCCGGGACCTCAAGCTTCGGAGGCAGTGTCACTACCAACTAGGCTAAACAGGCCGACAAACATTACATTTAATTATCTTAATTTTAATTGACCCTGCAAAAACTCATCCACACGTAGAAAGCAAGTTTTATGAGATGGAATTTGAGTCTCTTGGAAAATACAGAGGAACTTTCGGATGATTTGATGGCACTCGGAATCTTATTATATAATGTGGGGCCAATGACACTGAGCGACTTCCTATTATGTAACTAGTTCGATTTGTGTAAAAAAATGTAAAAATAATATAAAAAAGTAGTATTTATCCATCTATATATGTATATCGTCGCTTACCTTTACCGCTTTGCTTATTAGTCTAGGACTAAGTCGATTTGTGTAAGATTGTCCACAAATATTTATTACTTTGCTGTCTTGCGTATTCTAATAGGATTTGCCAATTTGCCAGTCAATAATGTTATGTTACCCATTCTAGGGCGACAACTGTGTTTCGGGAAGCAATAAGGATGCAATTTAGCACTACTAGGACGTGATTATACCTACATGTGTATGTATTATCGCAAGCTATTATGATAATGTTATTACTTCTTGGTATTGTAGAATATTGAATTGTAGTTTGGCTCTATTAGTACAGTCACCAGTATTAATATATTCTACAACAAAGCGTGCATAAATTCCTGACTCTACCTACACTATTTCTAGGGCCATTAGAGCATGTCAGATATTTTTCCAGCTTCCTGTTTTATTTCCGTTTCTACGAAAATGTATGCAAAGAAATTCGTATCTGAATATCATTTGAACATTTTGAACACAAGCAGTAAAAACGTATTTCCCAATTTACTTGATTTCAACTTCCTTAGTTCCTACGGTCACTGAAAAATTACGATCTCCCAAAAAAAACAGAACATAAAGATAAAAAACATTGATTCATTGTATGGTAGTATAGAAAAAGTACAATATTTCAAATAAAATGGCGCATCTAAAATGACCTTCTCTATCATCCCTGAAAGTATTTGCCCTAGCTAACAAACACCCTATATATCAATAAATAAATAAAAACTTACCTCTCTATTATCAATAAGTTTTTGTCTTTCTTTGTATTTCTTGTACAGCAAAGCGGGAACATCTTTTTTAGCTGTATGGATGATACCCATGCCAGCAAATCTGTTAACAAAATCAAACAATAATTTATACCAAAAAAAAACCGACTCCAATTTTGTACTTGCAATGCCACAATTTGTGGTTTCCGTGAGCCAATGCTCGGTTACCTACATAAAATACCGCAATCGGCATATGCGTGCCTATCAAATTCGAGGAGTTCCCTCGGTTCCTCCTAGATCCCATCATCAGACCTTCCACAAATTTATATGGGACCAATGTCAGGGTACCTGCTTTGAAACAAAAAAAGAATTAACAAAATCGGCCAACGGTGTCAAGATTTATCGGGGAACATCTACATAAAAAATGAAACAAGCAAATATGCAGATGAACTGAGTTACCTCCTTCCTTCTATTGAATTGGGTAAAATGTTTGCCTTGGTCTCTGAACCTATAAATTCAGTTACAGCTAAGTACAGGTCTCACATACACGGAAGACAGGAGCAATAACTGGGTTAAAATATCTGACTAAGGTTCTATTACTGATGTGAACAAGGTGACACAAGAAGATATTATGTTTGGCCCAATTTTTGCTCCAATTTAAATGATTGCAAATTAATTCGCCAAGTAGGCAGCAATGGTACTTTTACGAGTCAAATTCAACTAGCGTTTCTGAAACTAAAAGTTATAGTTAGTAAATATACGAAGCGGGAAAACTATTACAACTATTTTTATACTTAACAAGGTTTTTTGTGTTATCATCAATCCATATGTCACAGAGAAACTATCAAAAATGAGATTTGATCAAACTTCTTGAACAATATTTCTTTGTATCCACTTGCGTATTAACACTAATAGACCTACACGTTTTTTAGCGGAATAAAAAAAAAATTGTTCAAGAAGCTTGTCATGGATTTCCGCCAAGTAATGCCTGATTCTAGCAGTTACTTAGATTTGATCAAATCCTTAAGGGATATAATCAATTCACGGAACATGTTAGGGATTTGATCATTGGCGATTGTACAGTAAACCAAGAACATGGTTTACTGGTTAACTACTTTTGATCCCTGTCAGGCTGTTCCTCTTATCACTTCGGCTAAATTAGGCTCTCACACATCACCGGGGTGTTAATTCACCCGAACGCGGGTGACACTGCCTGACAATTACAGCATTATTCAACTTGGCTGCGTAAACACTTTCCTGGGTGACGGCGTTGACGCGCAAACGAGACACCCTAACTAGACATCAGACTACGTGCTATGTGGTAGAACGGAATAGCATGATTCGGTGTTTTCAAGCTGTCAAACATCGGTTTCGTTCGATAGGAAACCTTCTGTACGTAAGTACTATTAATTATTCCGTGCAAATAATAGAATCGAACAATTGTAGAACAATTTTTTGGTTGACCGTACTAGTGACGTTGTATAGACAATGACTGTTTAATATAGCACGCTCTAAATAGTGCGAACGGCTTCATTCATGTAATAGCCAGTGCGGGCGATATGTATTGAACTTTGTGATAGTCCTTCGCTGAGGAAGCTTGCCCGGCGTCAGGTGGTACGCGAGTAGCTTGTAGTTCATCAGCTAAGAGAATGGATCTGCCTATGGCAAGAGACACAGTTCTGTACTTCTACTGACGTAGAAGAGCAGAACGACGATGAACGATTAATGGATCACTCCGTTGCCTTCGAAAAACTGCAGTTGTCTGATTTCTATCCCATCCACTCTGTTTCACACTTTCCGTATATAGAACGGCATTCTGGGAAAAGATTCTCCACTTTACAAAAAAACCGCATCCAAATACAATACATAAAAATATATGTACGTACCTGGTGATAGCCAAGGTTGCCAAAGCTCCTGCTAGGTAAAAGTTGCCACACATATATGCTCATATACTTTTAAAAAGCCAACATGGCATTCCCGGAGTTGCAAGCATCTATCCATAAAATCCATAAACAAGTGTCCCCTTACCAAGCGAGTTCCACGCTTATTTGCCACAACACAATCCTAACACGAAAAAATAGGATGGCAATAATTCCAATATTAAACTCACCGCGCAATGTGAAACACAGGGGCGGTCCCATTTGCCATACCGGGTATACTCGGCCCACGTGCTGTCCCGACCGGATAATACCCGACGGCGCGTTGCACAATGGACGGTCTCGCTGACGCATTTGGTGCACGAACTTGATAACTAGCAATTCGAAAGAGCATGTGTTATGCGACAAAAAAGGAAGCCGTGATTCGGATCCGTCCTGTCAAACATAGGATTTATTAGACAGTTCTGAACGTAAGAACCAATTATCTATTCTAAGTTACTGGTAATTAAGAGAAGGGGGCATTGGATCCCTGGTACTAGAATGAATATGCTGGTGATAACGAACCAGACGCGATAGTTGGATAAACGCACACTTCTAATTCTCCAGCTAAAAGATCGAGCAAATAAGTCTCTTCCCAGCAGGACTTATAGATTGATCACGTACCCGACGCGGTAGCTGCCTAATTCTCGCTTGTTATTGTATTTCAACAACTAATGGATGAGGAACATAGAACTGCTTATGCCTGGGACGTATAGATTGCTGACGTACCCGACTCGGTAGCTGCCCCGCTCCGGCACCTCGGCGCTGACATCGCGGTCCGCCTGCTCGGCTTCTGTCAGCTGGTGAGGACTGTGAGGATGTGTGCGTAGGCAGGTGCTGCGTCAGCCGGAACCGAATCAGTGCTCACTAGCTAAGATAAGAACATGGAACTGCCTCTGCCTAGGACTTATAGATTGCTGACGTACCCAACTCGGTAGCTGCCTCGCTCCGGCACCTCAGCGCTGACATCGCGGTCCTCCTGCTCGTCTTCTAGCAGCTGGTGAGGATGCTCGTCCGGCTTAAGATGCTGCGCCAGCCGGCACCGGATCAGTGCCCGTTTGTTGTAGTTCACCAACTATATAAGGGAAACATGCCACTGTTATGCTGGTTTTAGTGCCACGCAGACAATACACCTGCTTCCGACGGGCCAATATGCATTATAGAAGTTTTAGTCGTCGTCGCCGACCGCTGAGCAGCGTCGACACGTGACGCGTATGGTACGCTAGTCAGACCACACTAAAACCAGCCTTAAAACAAGCGATAGCTGAGCGCTGACAAGCGTACCGTACGCGCCTGTGAGCGGTCAGCGACGACGATCAGTAGGATATGTATGGATGGATGGACTTATGTATAAAAAAATAAGTACAGCTTTAAGTTTAGCGGATCTTTGACGTATACCTATCTATGTTATATAATTAGTTACGTGCATGGTAGGCATGCTTGCATAACTTATCCACCCTGTTTCGATATTTCTATACATTTTCTTACTTCATAATTAATGGAAGTACAGGTTTATAAGTGTATCACATAAGTACTATTTCAATCTGTATGTGACCGTTGCTGAGCCAGTCGCAGTGTTAATAGTCGATAGCAGGGGGCATAGAGGAGGCCTATGTCTAGCAGTGGACGTCTTTCGGCTGACATGATGATGATGATAGCGATGAGACAGACAGACGGACCGAGTCGCGCCATATGGGCACCTCTTGTATCTTTTTGGTACGGAATCCTAAAATCACGGAAACATGATAGAACTTCATTGTGTTCGCGTTAAAAGGTTCAAATTTGATTGAAAAAGTGACTCGTATTGAAATGAATCAACAAAACGTAACTATTTAACCGACTTCAAAATTTCAAAAGAGGAGGTTATCAATTCGGTTGTGTTTTTTTTTTTTTTTTTTTAATGTTTGTTAGTCCATAACTCCGTCATTTTTTAACCGATTTGGAAAATTCTTTTTTTGATTGTAAGTATATATATCCTAGTTGGTCCCGTTTTTGTCAAAACGCAGTTCTGATGATGGGATCCATGAGAAATTGAGGGAACTCCTCAAATCTTCAAGGCAAATATATAGTAATTTTTGTGTTTTTATCAACAAGTCAAGCATTTTCATCCAAAAATGTGACATTGGATGAAGTGGATCTGCTGATGATGATCAGAACAGAACTCTTCAACGACAAAAAGTTCACGTTTGGCGATTTGTCCTCCTAGCTGTGCTTGTTAAGCAAGTTCTATTTTCACGATTAATTTTTGTCATGCTTGATTTCTGATGATGGGATCCATGAGGGAAATCCTCAAATCTTAAAGGCAAACATATAGTGATTTTTGTGTTTTTATCAACAAATCGAGCATTTTCATACAAAACTGTGACATTTGATGAAGTGGAACTGCTGATGATGATCAGAACAGAACTCTTCAACGACGAAAAGTTCACGTTTGGCGATTTGTCCTCCTAGCTGCGTTTGTTAAGCAAGTTCTATTTTCACGATTAATTTTTGTCATGCTCGATTTTTGATGATGGGATCCATGAGGAATTGAGGGAACTCCTCAAATCTTAAAGGCAAACATATAGTGATTTTTGTGTTTTTATCAACAAATCGAGCATTATCATACAAAAATGTGACATTTGATGAAGTGGAACTGCTGATGATGATCAGAACAGAACTCTTCAACGACGAAAAGTTCACGTTTGGCGGTTTGTCCTTCTAGCTGTGTTTGTTAAGCAAGTTCTATTTTCACGATTGATTTTTGTCATGCTCGAGTTCTGATGATGGGATCCATTAGGAATCGAGGGAACTCCTCAAATGTGAAAGGCACACAAATAGTGATTTTAGTATTTTCATGAACTAATCAAGCATTTTCATTCATAAAAGTGACATTTGATGAAGTGGAACTGCTGATGATGATCAGAACGGAACTCTTCAACGACGCGTAGTTCACGTTTGGCGATTTGTTCTCTTCGTTTTGTTTGTCAAGCAAGCAAGGTTTTTTCATGAGTCCATGAGGAATTGAGGGTACTTAGTCTTCTACCATTATAAACATACATTATAGCCATTTTTATTTTATTGTATATCTATCTAAGAGTGCACCATCTAAGTATAATAATCTTTTACCGGCCTCCCCCATTGAAGTCGGTTTTTTTTTTCTTAAAAATTATTTGAATTATGTATTTTGTTTTTGTAGAGCCGTAAGTGCGGCCTGGAAAAGGGTTAATAACACGCTCCAATTCGGAGAGTTTGACAACAGACCTCTATTGTGCAGGTTGATAGCGAGCTAAATATAGTCCGCGTATTATAATGGAGTTATTTATAAACAAACACTATGTGTAATAGTATGAATAAACTACACCAAGCAGCCTACGTATTGTCGTTGTTATTTAATTTCGGGCCGCAGTGAAACATATATCATAAGCTTGTGTGCCCTGATGGTCTTTTACATAATAGGGAAAAACGTTAAACCTCAACTTAAAAGATTTGACGCAAAAATAACTCACTATGAGAATAAGTGATTCTTGCTTGATCAAGACTCAGATTAGACCTACAGAAGGCGGTATTCTAAACGCGCAGATAGGGCAGATATATATAATATATATATATATATATATATATATGTGTAGCTCGGAAGCTGAGCGCATTGTGTTGAGTAGGGTTCCTCTCTCCACACCCACACCCGCTAGCTACTAGCTGCTGCTAGCACTAGCTAGAGTGTAGCTGATAACTCATGCCGCTGCCGGCAGCACCCGATACGCCTAAAACGTCACGTACATGGCCATAAACATATCATGCAGCTGCCAGCTGGGTAGTGGGTAGGTTAGGAATTTATAAATATTTTTAATGAATATTTTACAGTTTGCTTTGTATATAATATCTCTCAGGACAGGTCATTGTGGCACTCTTTGAGGTGCCCTATGTCCAGCAGTGGACGTCCTTCGCCTGATATGATGATGGTGATAATATCTCTACATGCTAAATGCATACCTCGACCATAGGGTGCGTTTTGGTCTTATTGCTGGAACTGGTTTTCCCGAGAAGGCAGCCGTGGGTGCCGACCATCTCGCTCTTGTAACGGAACCGGAAATGGTCCTGTGGCTGCTCCACAATGCGCAGGAACGGCCTGTCTGTAAACAAATCTTAATTTTTTATGGTGTAATATTTATTTATTTATTATTCCAATTAGCACTAACAGATAAACCTTACGTGCTAATGTTAGTAGTAGTTTGATGTCAAAAATATAATTCTATCGGAGATATGTTACAATACAATTAGAAATACATTATCAAATTATTATGTCACAATATCAGCTAATTTTACCATAGATTTATTGCTTTATTTTTGAATCTAACCTAAGAACACAATAACTATACAGAAAACATAAAAAAAATAGAACTACAACGTTATGAACGCGGAAATTTTGCAGCGAAACTCTAAAAGAAACTGTCGTCCTTAAATTTAGAACATAGAGTAGTTTTTCGCTACGTTCGTTTATGAACTAATCCCTGC
Source organism: Notocelia uddmanniana (assembly GCA_905163555.1). Taxonomy (NCBI): domain Eukaryota; kingdom Metazoa; phylum Arthropoda; class Insecta; order Lepidoptera; family Tortricidae; genus Notocelia; species Notocelia uddmanniana. The sequence goes on along the minus strand of LR991059.1, from coordinate 10,265,499 downwards.
ATAAACTCAAGAGTTAAGGCTGCTTTAACATGTCCACTAGCACCACTCACAAATAATTGTAATGTATTTTGTGATTAAGTACCTTTTGAATTAGTTTTTACGGTGCTCGATTCGTCGAACTATGTATCCAAAGTTTAAGCGGCAGTTTTATTTTTTAACTTCCTCAAAATAAGTGAGAGAACCGTTTCATTATATTTTAATGATACTCACACTCACGGGAAAACAAAGGAAAAAACAGGTCCTAAATTACAGAAAGCCACTATACTTCAGGCCAGCCCTGTAAACGGATTGCTTACTAATAGTGCTACTAGTAGTTGAAATAAATAGTTGTTACACATTATATGCATCATAATAAAAGTAATCAAAAGTAGGTAGTGATGAAATCATGATATAATTATAGTTCAGTGATTTCAGTACTTCAGAACTGTATTTATCCAACAAGTAAATCAAACATAACACATTGCCGGATTATTTGCGTATTGCATTCTAAGAAAGTTACACAAATATATGTGAACTCATATTAGCCTTAATACGAGTATTTTTGTCCAACACGAATAAATAAATAAAATAATATAAGTATTAGACTTATGTATTTACTTGCAGAGACTGTAGTAAACGTAAGTATGGACCAAATAATTTATTCACATAAAACATTAAAAACAAGGAGAAGTATAAATTAAATTCAAATATGTAATGGTTAGTGGTTTCCTCAGATGCTTACAATTATGAATCAGCAACAAGCATCATCTGGTCATTTTATTGAGGTGTGTAATAATACTAATAATGTAAAGAGTATTTGTGTTTGTATTTCATGTTGTTTTCAAACCTTAGGGTGGTATTCCACTCGTCCAATATCTTTATCCAGTCATTGATTAAATTTCTTTGACTGAGGCCCATTCCACTTATCCAATATCTTTGTCCAAGTTTTTTTTTTTTTCATGCGTAGCTATATTGATTTAAATGTCATCAGAATCTTCGATCAAATGTCGGGGTCCCATCCAAGTTTAATGAAATCATCCAATTTCTTTGATCAAATGTATATTAGACAAAGATATTGGACGAGGGGAATACCACCCTTAGATAATTGTTAAATATGTGGAATAGAATGGAAATTAATTATATGTTTTATGTCTGCTCCTTATGGCAATAGAAGCATGAGTTTATGCATGTATATGTAATGAATTAATGATACTAATAAGATATATGGAACTAATAGCTGTGCAACATTTTACAGCACTTAGTGATATGGTTTATCTAGGAGTCAACTTTATCAGCTATATTCTCAGAATTATGGCGGCATCTAATCTGTGCACACAATGTGTGCAAACCTCATGTCTGTACTTTTTGTTAACTGTGCCAAAGAGAGAAAATGGAATGCAGTAGGGTCAATGTGCTGTTTACGGGACCAGCTGCTGTTACCGAACACCTAAACAGGGGAGTAGTTCTTAGAGTAGGTACTTTAGTAAAGATAACATTTCTACTGAACCTAAACAAACAGTATTTCTTTACCAGTTATATAACAACACATCATCTAAATGGTCCCCAATTGGCTCATTAAATTAGGTGTGTAGTTATTAAGCAGTGCAGTTACCCTACCATAAAATTACTAATATTAAAGCATAATTTCGACTAACATAATAATGTAAAATTGAAATAAAAATAAACCTTCAATTTGGGTGGAACTGAGTCAATGGGATGTTAAGATAATCATTTAGAGCCTAGTTATTAATGCACGTGTTCACATACAATTTGAAATAGATAGTTATTTAAATATGTATGTGACTACACCAGAGGGCCTCGCAAACCAAAAACCAGATATCAGAAGAATATGAAACTTGCCTATTCAACCGAAACCAACAGAGATAAGGTTCTTAAGTTTTCAGTTTGCAGTTGCCTCTCCATTGCTGATTTGACATTTGGTTATACTCTTTTTTAGAGCATAAAAAATATTTGAAGTTGTTAAATATATAACACTTTTACAATAAACAGCTACAGCTTGTATATGACATAGTTTGACATATTCCTGTAATACCTGTGAACCCATTGAGATCAGCACAAGTCAGCTCCGTAAAGCAATTTGTTAATTGCGGAACCTGCTGGCATGGGGACCGGTGAGGAGACTCCATGTACGACAGCGGAGAGGACGCCGACTCACTCACTGTGTCGCTTGATGACATTTTCACTTCAAAATCTAGTTTTAACTTAATTATACACTTCTCTCTCCTACATAGAGCCAATACATAAGTCAGAGCGAAATATAATACGGAAAACCCGGAAAAATATTTCACTATAATACACTCATTTGAACATGTAACAATAGTTTGCTTATGCACTTAATTAAAATGGTTTAATATTTTAAGACAACCACTTCAGATTAAAACAAGACGGGAAATAGTAATTCGCAATAAGAAATACTGCACGCAGCTGCAGACCTTTGTTGACACAGCACTGACAGATTTGAGGTGTTGCCAGTGCGATAACAACTAATTTGCGAGTTTTTCACATAATAAAATTATATGTAACCATAGCAGAGAGGTTAACCAAAATAAACTTTTCATATAACAATAATCATACTCACGTGATTATTATATTAATAATTTGAAATTACTCATACCTACAGATATGAATGTTAGTATTCTATACTAAAATTGTACAACATTGCTACTACATCAGATAAACGATTTACTTAGGTACTTGATCAAAGACTAGTTCGCCTGAGTGAAAATGAAATGATTATGTGACTGAATAAAATTATTCCTCTTCTCATTAGAAAATAAAAAAATACATTCAGATGTTGTTCGTATTGACGCAAAAAGGTCTTAATATTTTTTTTAAATACATCGAGATATATGTTGTTGTTTTTGGAGTCCTAAGGTACATACCCTGGAGGCACAAAAGGCCTTTGTTAGCTCATGAGACACCTTCCTATCTTCAGACACGCCTCTGGCCTCGCTTTAGCTCAGTCCATTCGCCCGCAGCTCGCTCTCGAACGGCCCGCCACGATGTATTGTATGCAGCACAGGGCATCCTCGGTTTCGGCTACCACCCTGCGGCTGGCACTCGAAAGCCATGCTCCCACTGCAATTGTTCGTTCCATCTCTTCAAATGGTGCGGCCGATCCATTACCACTTGCGCACCGCGATAGGGTATTTACGTTTATAATTAGTATTTTATTAGTTAACCTTAATTGTCGACTCATGACGTACCTGTTTTATTGTGCAAAATTCTTGTGTTTATCTTCATGGCTCATACGGATTTACCGTAGTAAGCAATCGTATATAAATTGTAATTATGCTTAGGTATAACGTATGGCGCTGCCCTCTTACAGTACACAAATGCAATCAAAATGTATCGATTGATTGCATAACCATGTACTTAGACTTACTCATCAGCAAAAAATACGAAAATTATGTCTTGTACAAAAAAACTCGTGCTATAAAAATAATAGTTATACTCAACCACAAAAAGTGTCAAACAAAAGGTTTATATTTGTACCCAGTATGGTCATAGTTAGTCTTATTTTTGCTATTATGTTTTTCTACAAAAATGATCGATTCAGAGGTAATTTTACACACTGGCAACACCGGTACCGCAAAACTTTTTCATGTGATGACGTAGCGCTGCCGGGGAAGAACCACGCCACGGTCGCTGAGTCACCAAAACCCCCGAGTCCGTGTACGTAATATGAACTACATCGACCTATTGTTCGAAGAAAGGTCATTTTTAACCGACTTCACAAAAAAGGAGGAGGTTCTTAATTCGATTGTATGTTCTTTTTTTGTCGAAATTGATCCGATCGTAATATCATCATCACGTAATTTTAAATTCCTATACGAGCAATATTTATAAATATGTTTGTTTATAAATGTGTTTCTAAAAACGACTTAAAATTATATAGCCCGCCAGACACTATCTATACTATCTATACTAATATTATAAAGCTGAAGAGTTTGTTTGCTTGAACGCGCTAATCCCAGGAACTACTGGTTCGAATTGAAAAATTCTTTTTGTGTTGGATAGTGCATTTATCGAGGAAGGCTTTAGGCTATATTACATCACGCTGCGACCAATTGGAGCGAAGACGCGGACGAAGTCGCGGGCAACAGCTAGTTAGTAATAATGTCAGTATTTTGTACCTGTCGTAGAGAGGTATATTCCACTCATCCAATGATTTCATCCAACGTGGATGGGACCCCGACATTTGATCAAAGATTCTGAGGCTACGCATGAAAAAAATAAAACTTGGACAAAGATATTGGATGAGTGGAATGGGCCTCCGTCAAAGAACTTTGATCAAAGATGTGACAAAGATATTGGATGAGTAGTATACAACCCCGTATTAAACTCATCCAATATCTTTGATCAAAGAAATTGAATGATTTCATCAAACTTGGATGGGACCCACTCTTTTCTCTTTTTCTATGTATAATGGAAACACAGCTCACCTCCAAATATATTGGATGAGCAGCCGAAGTATCTAGACACAAGGCAGCGTGTCCAGCCAAGTTCACCCCAGGAACTAGCGGACAGCAGCCGTGTGTTATTTTACACGAACCATTTGGAGTGAGCGAAAAATGAAATTCGGTACATGTATTAGAGGAAGACCGGGTAATGGGAGTCAGCGGGTAATAGTGGTCACCCACACATCTCCAAAACTACAAACACTAGAAATACGTTTACGGGCGTTCCCGCCCCCCTCTGGCCCCGCGATAGCGCTGCGACAGCGCCGCGCCAAAATGGCGACGGCATCGGGATTAAGAGGTGTGTTTAGTTTTTGCGGCTCGCCGATGTAAATTTTTACGTCAGCAAAATAGACGGTAAGTACTATAATTATTGATGTACTTATATGTGACTTTTTTATGTCTTTACTTGTGCATTAAGTGTACCGATTTCAAAGTTAAATCTCGCGTGCTGTTAACACGTGTTTATTTTTTTTTCTTCATAAAATACTTGTGGGTAATGAGGATCAGGTGACCCCCATTGCCCGCTAGTGAATTTGGCCGAAATAATGAGGTTTGGTACAGGTGTACCTCATGTGGTTTATGGGCTCACGCAGATTGTACTGGGTGGGAGTCTGCCAAGGGCTATGTTTGCGATTTGTGTTAGATTTTTGTATGATCCTCATTACCCCGCAAGGTGACCACAATAGCCCATACCTCTGTGCAATGGGAGTCAAAACAGTTAATTTTTGTAACTTTCATATTTGCTAAAGATGATTAGTAATGGGACGATTATTGATCTCAAATAATAGTCAATTAAGTAGATTTTGTTATGAGGCGGTTGCAATAAAGATTTCGTTTCATTTTTTTTTTTTTTTAATTTTTGCTTAAGTGATCCCCATTACCCCTTTAAGATCCTTCAGAACACCAAGAACCCCTAATTTCATAAATAGAGGTCTAATAATTATTGAGATATTAAATTCCAAAAAACGGTATTTTAACCACTGACTGACTCACTGACTGACTAGTAATCAAAAACCTAACCCACTTCCAGATGACCTAGAAAGCTGAAATTTTGCATGCAGCTTGGTAATTATATGTTTACATCAGAAAAAAACAGAAAACAGTGATTTTTTTATTAGTTTTATTATTATTTATGCTAGTTACCTCAGAACTCCGTCATTTATTAACCGATTAGGAAAATTCTTTTTTTGTTTGAAACGGTATACCTACTTCAGGGGTGGTCCCATAGTTATCAAGTAAGAATCTCATCACAAGGTCCTGGAGAAATCGAGGGAACTCTTCAAATATTTGAGGTCCACCTATAGCGATTTGGGTATTTTGTATAGTAACTCGTGCATTTGCTCTTAAAAAGGACCATTGGGCAAAGATTGACAAAAAGTAATGATATCCCATCAAAAACATAAATGTGAAAAAGGGAGGGGATTCACCGACAAAAGAATTGAGATTTGAATGGGTGCCAAGTTCCGTAGATTCTCTGAAATGGTGCCAAGTTCGGCACTACATTGTTTACGGTAAAACTAATTTACTACGGCTTAATGCATTTTGAGCCTTAACTTGGCAGTTTTCTATGCAGTATGTTATAATACCATAAAAGCTGTTGGATATTTAAGAAAACTGCCAAGTTAAAGCTCAAAATGCATTAAGCCGCAGTAAATTAGCTTCACTGTAAACAATGTAGTGCCGAACTTGGCACCATTTCAGAGAATCTACGGAACTTGGCACCCATTCAGATCTCAATTCTTTTGTCGGTGAATATTGAACTTGGCTCCCTTTTTCACATTTATGTTTTTGATGGGATCATTATTACTGATAGTGTCAGGCGGGCGCATCTCGAGGTCTCATTTCCGGGGAAACATAATATTTCTATGTTATTAAAATTCTAGGCGAAGATCGTTATTACTTCCTCTCCCCAAGTCCCGGATCCGCGCCTGATTATTAAAAATACATGCATAGGCTATTTCATTTTGTTTTTCATATCTAGAAATAACGCAAATTGTCTCGCAATGTCTGTACCTAATATATGATATCATTGAATATATGTAACTTAATTGGTACTCGGAAATGTTCAACTTCTCTTTTTAAAGTTGAATCACCTGGTCAAAGAAAATTTATTTAAATTATATACCTAGTTAAACAAGACCGTTTTTCAAAGGCAGGGCCGTCCCTTTCCGTCATATAGTGTATAACACGAGAGTGAAAGGGACGGCACGACACACATGCAGTTTTCTATGCAGTATGTTATAATACCATAAAATCTGTTGGATATTTAAGAAAACTGCCAAGTTAAGGCTCACAATGCATTAAGCCGCAGTAAATTAGTTTTACTGTAAACAATGTAGTGCCGGACTTGGCACCATTTCAGAGAATCTACGGAACTTGGTACCCATTTTGATCTCGATTCTTTTGCCGGTGAAGACGACAACCAAGCATCGCATATTCTTACTGTTGAACTTGGCTCTCATTTTCATATTTATGGTTTTGATAGGATTTATTTATTCCACGTGTGGCAACCTTCTTTTTGAGGCGAAGTAAGCCTCCTTTTTGTTTGACAAATTGACAGTTTTCGGCTGTCAATTTATGTAACACAAAGAAGACCAGATGATATTCTGTTTCGAGAATTGCTGTAGATTTTTTTTTATATGATATAGGTGGCAAACGAGCAGACGAATCGCCTGATGGTAAGCGATTAGCGCCGCCCATGGACACTCGCAACACCAGAGAGGTTGTAAGTGCGTTGCCGGCCTTTAAGATGGGAGTACGCTCTTTTCTTGAAGGTTTGAAGGTCGAATCGGTCCGGAAATACCGCAGGCGACAGTTCATTCCACAGTTTAGCTGTGCGAGGCAAGAAATTTCTGGAGAAACGCACAGTTGAAAATAAAACTAATTAATTATACACGTTATACGTTTATTGTATTCTTAAAGTCTAACAAGGCACACATGTATACATTTAACAATCATAGAGATTCGCTACCAAAAATTCTTAAAAAATTAACATAATAAAAATCCTAAATATCCTAAAAGCATGGAATGATTTACTTTTCCGATAATACAATGTATGTACGTACAGTCGTACATACTACGTTTTATTGTACATAGATGAAACAGATGGAACAAAGAAACAAAAAACTATAAACATTACACAATGGCGAACTTATCCCTTTAAGGGATCGCTTCAAATATATAATCTGTTCTGTATAGAAGTGAATATAAGCAATATACATATGCTTATTATCAATGGAAGACATTGAAGTATTGTCAGGTGAGGAAACACATAATACCTTGTGCGCGAAGTTGTGGTCAAACAACTCAATATTAACCCTTTGGGGCCCTTTCCACGGTTAATATTATAACAATACTGGGATGTCATTATTTTCGCAGTATTCTAAATTGTTTTGATTTCGCTTCAATATTAATGGGATGCGTATCGTGATATGAATATATCGTGTGATAATAATAACCATGTAAAAGGCCCCTTTCAAGCCTGAATGAGTTAGGAAGGTGTAATCGTATTCAGCAAGTAAGGGATCCTAAAAAGTAACCTAATTAGGATGTGAGGATGGTTCTGGACGAACTGAATGACTTAGCATTCTAGTTAGGAAGTGTTTAGGACAATGTATTTAGCTTCAGCTTCGTCCAGTAGAATCGAACTGATTCAGTGTAGTTTGATCAGGAGCTTCCTTACTATCCCCTCCCTCGAAACCTACTTAGGAGGTCTGAATTCAGGAAAATGTAATACCCGCTTTTGACATAGAAATTCGATAAGTAAAATACCGGGTGGTATTTCACTTATCGCTATTATAAACTATGTTAAAAACACTGGAATCGAGCGCCTTAGTGGTGGAAAAGTCTAAGATTGGTGTGTGCCAGCGTGATCTTGTGTTCGTTGCAGGCCGCGATCACTTCCGCGTCGTTGTTGGACCCGGCGGGGCTGCCGATGTACTCCACGCCACACTGTTGGTCAAAATTATCGTTAAGGTACAACAAATACGAGTAATGCTTTCCCATCGGATAAAATCGGAACTCGACTAGACCCGAAGAAGTACAAATATGGCGACCACTTTAGCTTAGTGACTACGAAGCTGGTGGTCCCTGAGGGCCTACTCCGAACTTCGAAAATCGAACTTCGTATCGTGCCGTCCCGTTCCGTCAAAAAGTGTATAACACGAGAGTGAAACGGACGGCACGACACGAAGTTCGATTTTTGAAGTTCGGAGTAGGCCCTCTGTTTCGGATCCCGGTCAGGGCATTTATTTGTGTGATTATTTGATGAACACGAATGATTGTTCCCGAGTCTTGGAGGTTTTCTATGTAAATACAACATATACATCCACATCAGCCCTAGGACGTCCACTGCTGGACATAGGCCTCCCCCAATTTCATGGGGGGTAAATGCCATAATCGCCACGCTTGGCATGCGGGTTGGCGATCGCAGTATCTCCACCGCACTCTAGGAATGCTGCTGCCCATTCCCCGGTGGTCTTGGTCGTAGTTTAAGGACATACCCGGGTCCAACATATACATACTTATACATAAATATAGTATGAATATGTGTATGGTCGCCTAGCACAGTCGAAGGCGTAGATATGTATACAGTTTTGGACCTTATTTCAATGGAATAAGGTGAAAAAGTGCATACATATTGGTTTCCTTGACTGTACCCATAGTTGTGCTTAATTTGGAACTGAGTACAGGTAAATTACTTTTGAGACGTTTTTGCGTTTGTAGTTGTGAGCTCCGTAGCCATCCTCAGTATACGTCAACGTGTACGTGTGTCCCTGTAAATATACAAATACTATTACAGATGCAAAAACATCTCGAAATTAATTTACCTGTAGATTTGTGTAAGATTGTCCACAAATTTTTATTTATTTGAATATCGTTTAGGTTCCATCGTGTTCAGCGTGTTGTAAATACAAGATACCTAGTCTTCTTCATGGACCCGGGTATGTCCTAAAACTACGACCACGACCACAGTGGGATGGGCAGCAGCATCCCTGGAGTGCGGTGGAGATACTGCGATCGCCAAGCGTGGCGAATGGGGATAAATGCCAATTTACCCCCCATTCAATAGGGAGAGGCCTATGCCCAGCAGTGGACGTCCTTGGGTTGATATAGTGGTGGTGGTGGAAGTTTCGTATAAGATGGCATAAGGAAGAATGAGGCGGTTATTAAAATAAATTTATGTAATCAAATTAAAACATTGTGTCAATTGTGTTTTGTTGACACAAACAACAAAAACATGTTTTGTTGTACTTTTACGTTCCAATACTACAGTATTGCTTAAATCAATATACGATATCACCAGACAGATTCCTATAAATAACTCAAAAGTGTTACGTGATAAGATAATATTATCCATTGAATTTTGAAAACAATTTTATCGGCTTTAGATATCTTTCGACTTGAACTCGTCAAGTCAAACAATTTCTTATTGATTTGTGTGAATACGTGCAGAACATTCAAAATTAAACTAACGATGAAAAAATGATGAATACTAGTAATTATTAAAAATAGGGGGGGGGGGGGGGCATATTTTTACACAAATCGAATTAGTCCCTTGGTAAGCTCAATAAGGCTTGTATTGTGGGAACTAGACGAAGATATATTTAATAGATATATTCATAAATACATAGAAAACAAATGCTTTTGCTCACCACATAAACTAAAAAATGTGTCCCATGTGGGTAAGGTTAGCCCCATCCCCATTCTTTCAGTTGGTGTCGTAAGAATCAACTACACAGAACAGTGTATTGTGGGCGATGGGCTGTAAAATTATCGCTTTAATATTATATTTTACCAGTCTTTTACCTACAATACGCTAAAAATAAAATTAGCCCCGTTAGTTCAGTTTAGCCCAAAATAAACCCGTTAAAGTTCTGAGCGTGATGTAAGTTGTTGCACACTTTTTAGCATGGCATGACGTCACGAACCCCCACCCCTGAACTTTGACGCGTTTTATTTTCTCATTTTCTGTTTAAATGACGCGTATTTTTTGATAATCTAAGGCGCCTTCCTGATTTGTCGATGCGGGGGCGGTACGATATAAAAAAACTGTCAGCTGTCAGTGTCAACCGATACTAATGCAGTACTGCCCCACTTCTGCGCATGGTATTACTACTGCGCAAACGTATTACTGACAGTATTTCGTCAAGTGAGGAAATCTCACATCGGTAAATTCGTGTCAAATAGCAAAATACCTATGACATATCGCACCCGCCCCGCCAAGTCAGGAAGTCGCCTTACTGACAGACTAATTATGCTTTTATTTTACCCAGGATTAGTATATATATCTACTTTGCCCAGGACAAAACCCAATTGCTAGAAGTGGAAGTGGAAAATAACTTTTCATATTCTTTGCCTCCCCCTTTTTGACCACCAGCGTGAGTTTTCTATACGTACTAACTTGTACTCGCAACTTGGTCCGCGTAGAGACTCGTTAATCGTCATCAAGGGATATTTGCTATTAGATTCCAATAAGGCGTTTTATCAGTTATCGCACCCACATAGAAACTTCTACCCACTATTTTACACCCTTCTGGGTTAAAAAGTAGGTTTTCTCTGTCTGTTCCTGAATTTCAGCAGCAGGTTCAGCGGTTTAAGAGTGAATACTGTCGCTTTTATATTACTAGCTGTTGCCCGCGACTTCGTCCGCTTGATACTCGTTTATATTGTACCTCCATACAAACTACTGCTGTCCATTTTAATCAATAGGGGATGATTTCCGGGATAAAAACTACCCTACATCCTTCCTCGGGGCTCAAACTATCTATACCAAATTTAACCCAAACCAGTTCAGCGGTTTAAGCGTGAAGAGGTAACATACAGTGTTACTTTCGCATTTATAACAATGTATACTACATCATCATCGTCATCATGTCAGCCGAAGGACGTCCACTGCTAGATATAGACCTCAGCCACCGGAGTAATGACCGATCCTGCGCCACCCGCATCCAGCGGACACCCGCGACCCTTACCAGGTCAGGCGGTCCACCTCCCCGCCTGCCCACGCTACGCCTTCCGGTACGTGGTCGCCACTCGAGATCCTTTCCGCCCCAACGGCCATCGGTTCTACGTGCTATATGCCCCGCCCACTGCGACTTAAGTTTAGCAATTGAGCTATATCGGTTACTTTGGTTCTGCTCCGGGTGGCCTCAATCCTGATACGATCACGCAGAGAAACTCCCAGCATAGCCCTCTACATTGCTTTTTGGGTGACTTGAGCTTTCTAATGAGGCCCACAGCAAGTGTCCACGTTTTAGTGCCAAATGTAAGTCGTCGGTGGTGGTAGCCGGATCTTTGCCGGGGATTCTTCGCACCCCTGATCCCGCTAGTACCCTGGCCGCTACCATAACCAGGATACCGGGGGTACTACAATTATACTACATAAGTATGGATTAGTAATGTAATATACCTGTACAGCGCGGTCGATGTTGTCCCGGAACGGGAAGAAAGCATCGGACGCGAGCGCGACCTTGTCAAGGTGCTTGAGCCACTCGCTGCGCTCCTGTTCCGTTAGCAGCGCCGGCGCCGCTCCGTCGAACAGAGACTCCCATTGCGCTAACGGCATATCCGTACCTGAAGAGCAAACATTACACACTAAAGTCGTATCGGAGGACAAGACTCACTTTGGGTCTGTGAGACCACGGCAAGTTAAGTGTCCCCCGTACGCTCGGCTGAACTCGGTTCTCCATACAAACGTAGTTTCGTTCTCATTTTAAAACGTCGTGCTCAAATAACATGAAACTTTGTATACACAATGGGAGCCGCCATATCTAGGTCGGAAATTAGTTTCTGTTGCTAGAAATTTCAACAGAAAAAAAATACGGCGAGTTTTTGAGTTTTTTACGTCTTGTATGAAAACCTTTATAATCGCTGTATTTTTTTTTTCATTATAATCTCAAGCAACAGAAACTAATTTCCGATCTAGATATGCCGGATCCCATTGTGTATACAAAGTTTCATGTTATTCCAGATTCGCGTTTTAAAATGAGAGCAAAACTACGTTTGTAAGGAAAATTGAGCGTCCTGCGGACTCTTAAGTTAATTCATCATTAGGAACTCCATACATCTCTTTATTAGTCAGACCATGATACAAGGTATGACACTCTGGGGAAAATTCTTTGTGCGAGTGACAAAGCCTACGCTACGGTCATCACTGCTATCGAGCCCATCGGTGGTTGGCGGTCGTAGAGTGAATTCGTGTGTGTACAGGCTTGTGTCACGATCCGAAGTAGCAGACCTTGTTTCCTTAGACCACGAGTCGGAGATTGGAGATTCTGTTGTGAGTTGTGACTTGTGTATCCAGGGCTGTTTCTCATTTCACTGTTGTTATTTACAAAAAGAGCCCTTTAGACCTCCTTACAAAACAAAGATTTGATTTTGTGTTTTATGCTAAATTTGATCTACATCCGTTCAGCCGTTTCTGCGTGATTGAATAACAAACATCCAGACATTTAGCGTGGGTTACACCAACCTACGACTACAGACCGAGCAGCGATAAACATGGCGCCCGAAGCTGTTATCCCATAGAAACTCGTCGTTTCCTTACAATCAGATTCAAAGGATCACCGCTTACGATTACAGACAGTTTGGTACAACCCACCCTTAAAACTCCCAACTTTCACATTTATAATATTAGAGAAGGAATTATGACACTAACCAATGGTCCCATTGACGTAGTTATCAATCGCGTTCGACTGTACCGCACGGGTCACGCCTTGCTTGAAGCGCAGGCCCGTTACGCGCGGGTGCGAGCGAGCCCACCACAGCGCAGCCTTGCCGCCCGCCAGGCGCGTGCAGTGGATGCGCGACTGCTGCCCTGCTCCAATACCGATCACCTGGAACGTATATTCATAGTACAATGTTTAACGAGGGGCGTCAGCGGAAAGCGAGTTAATCGAGTTTGCTATATTCTTGCGCCCGAGTTAGTCACAATGTTTTTCATCACATTTGCGTGGAGACAAATAACTCCATAAATCCAAATTCGACAACTTCACCTCCAGTATCATTGCATGATCGCTAGGGCGTCCTTGCGACAAGGAGCGCTCAGCTTCAATATTTCAACCAATCACAGAGCAGTGTTCTTGTGTAGCGCGGCCAAATAAATTAGAAAATTAAAAAAAAAAAAGTTTCCAAAACTATTTCGTGTGATATATCAAATAAAAGATATTGTAAGCATCTCAAATATCTATAGATTACAGGAAGACCTATAAGAACTCTATAAGTCCAAAGGTTTTTGAATTATCGCAGAAAAACTGCCTTGGCTCAACAAAAGGACGGAGGTGCCGTCAGTTTGTTACAAAGATACGACCTTTATAAATCAAAGTACAGGATAGTGGTTTTAAATGTCGATTAGCAGTAGTAGGTACGGAACTCTTCATTGCGCGTGGCCCGACACGCATTTGGCCGGTTTTTTTGTTTCACCTTCAATTTGGTGCCATACGATTTTGGTGGAAATCTGATGACGAGATCCATGAGGCATTGAAGTAGTTTTTTTTGGGTCAAAAATTTTGTCTAGGCAATCTCCATTAGGGTGGTATTCCACTCATCCAATATCTTTGTCCAGTCTTTGATCAAACTTTGATGGAGGCCCATTCCACTTATCCAATATCTTTGTCCAAGTTTCATTTTTTTTCATGCATAGCCATATTGATTTAAATGTCATCCGAATCTTTGATCAAATGTCGGGGTCCCAACCAAGTTTGATGAAATCATCCAATTTCTTTGATCAAATGTATATTGGACAAAGATATTGGATGAGTGGAATACCACCCTAAGCCATACCGTATACGAACCTGTCCATCCCTAGCGAAGCACACAGAGTTGCTCTGCGTGTATTTGAGCGCGATCGTGGCCACTATGAGGTCCCTCACTGCGTTCTCTGGAAGCGTATTCTTGTCTGTCACAACGTTCTTGAACAGTTCTGGAGTTATTTTAGCGTCGTTCCTCTTCTGTTCTAGTGTGAGACCGAAGATTGTCTTCTGTTCCATTAAAGCTGGGTCGTAAGTGGGGTCCATCTGAAATATGGTTAACAATTGAAATGAGTTGAACAGTTCACTATTTAAGCTAGAGGTCCCGGGTTCGAATCCCGGTAAGGGCATTTGTTTCTGTGGTTAGTAGAAACATTTGTTCCCGAGACTTGGATGTTTATGTATTTAAGTATATATTTATTAAATATATCGTCGTCTAGTACCCATAACACAAGCCTTATTGAGCTTACTATGGGAGTACTTTGATTTGTGTAAAAAATTGTCCTGTATTGTTTATATATTTCGATGAGGCTAGGCTGCATGGGGCAAACATACATACATGTTATATCATCTTCCTAGCGTTATCCCAGTACAGTTGTATCCTGATGGATGCCAGGGTTTTTACGGAAGCGACTGCCATCTGACTTTTCAACCAGAGAGAGAAAACTAGGCCTTATTGGGATTAGGCTTGGCAAATTGACTGTTAGAAGTTCTCCAGCCGCCCGAACGAATCTAGCTTGGCTTAACGACTGCTGTCATAGACAGCAGCCAGGCTTAACGGCTTCACGTGTCTTCCAAAGCGCGGGAGCGCTCAAGCTAGCCATCTAAAATTTGTCCCCGGCTGACGTTGTTTAAGCTCGCATACCACAAGCGGTACACTAGCTACACATACATCTTACAAAGATATACTCTATCGCTTATATCCTCTAGACGGGTAGGCACAACACAGTAAATTTAATTTTCAGCCGCACTTTTAGCATCAAAGGCTTAAAATGACTTCAAAACAATCACAAGCGCGTTACCGACAATTGTTTGATTTAATGATTTGTACAACACTTCGTCGCACTATTAAATGACTTTGAAAGGTATAACCTGTAGAACACAAAAGTTCCGTTCCTTCTTCTTAAGCAATTTCAATGCTCCCTTACCGTTACTGTAGCCAGGAGCGATAACGCCGTCAGAGATTTTGCGCGAGATAATCTCGCGGTGACTTCGTTGCATTCATCAGACAAGGCTACGAAGTAACTTTGTAAGGTGTAAACTGACCTGCAGAACACAATAGCTGCCTCCCTTCTTCTTCTTAAGCAATTCCAGTGCTCCCTTACTGTAGCCAGGAGCGATAACGCCGTCAGAGACTTCGCGCGAGATAATTCTCGCGGTGACTTCGTCGCATTCGTCGGACAAGGCTATGAAGTCGCCGAAGGAACTCATGCGATCTGCCCCGCGGGCGCGCGCGTACGCGCTAGCGAGCGGCGTCAGGTTGGCGAGCAGGTCTTGGACCATGCATACGGAGGCCTGGAAGTACAATCAAAATCAAATGTTTATTTGATACAAGTTCAAGGGCTCTTTTAAGTTATACAGCATTAAACCAATATGGAATTTTGAAATGATGACAGACTAATACCTGGGCTCATACGTAACGGGATATGTACATTGTCTAAGAATCCAATAATACAGAGATGTATATATGTTTGTTCGCGATAAGAAAATAATAAGTCATCACTGTCCTACGGCCTAGCCCCGTCCACAGGCCAATTAAGTAGCAGTAAATTACAAAGCTAAGATCGCATTCACCACTAAGTTAGCTTTCGTATCCTTGGCAACGGTTGTGTCCTTGGAATGCCAAGTAAGTAAAAAACAGAATCTCTCCTGTTCGTAAAAACAAAAGTGGTGAAGCACCATTCAATCAATTATTTATTCTTCTTTAGGCATAATATATGTCAATAAACTACCACCGTGTCGGAAAAATAAACCTCTGCCACGAGAAGACACAGCGTAAAAATCTCGGCGAGGTATCTTTCTTATTAAAAACGAATACATTGCATATAAAAGTACAGTATCACAATACTACATTACAATGCTACCGTAGAAAACCTCTTCTACGATAGATTACCCTATTTTTTTGTTCCACTGTACATACTACATACATAAACTCACGCCTATAATCCCAAAAGGGGTAGGCAGAGCACACGAAAATGAAATCAGTGCGACTTTTAGTACTACTAGTAGCAGTGCTTTTGCAGTGAAAGGATGCTAGCCCATCGCACTTCAACCTGGTTCCTATAGTAGACTCTTATGACACCCAAGGGATGAAAGGGGGTGGTGCTATTTTAACCCGGTTCCATTAATAAGACATCAGTGCTACGGCAGGGTAAGGGCGCACTCACAGTTTTCTTAACGTGAACATACTATAAGGTAGACTAAAACAAACCTCCTGTTCACTAAGCGGCAGTCCTATAGCCGCACCGGCGGGTGACACATGCTTAAAGCTAGTCGCAGCCGGCACTCCCAACGCCTCCTTTAGCTCCCGCACCAATTGCCACGCGTTCAACGCGTCGCACAGATTTATGAAGCCAGGCGAACCGTTCACGGTTGTGAGAGGCAGGCGATCGCGCGTTGTGAACACTTGGGCTGGCTTCTGATGGGGATTCATGCCTGGGGAGAGTTGTGGTGCGTTTAATGTTGAGCGTTGTGAGGGATTCAAAGTATTCAAATCAGCTATTCACTAAATACCCTAAATATTCAACATAAACCAATTTTAGCTAAAGTACCGCTAAACCAATTTTAGCTAAGTTCGTCTTTTGTTGTCTCTATCTGTCACTTTGACAATTGTGTTTATGGGAAAGGGACAAAACGCATTTTAGTTAACAGAGATTAGTTAAGCTTTTTGAATAAGGGGGTAAGACTGAGAGACCTTTGCCTAGGTTCCAAACAGCCATGCGCGTACCAAGTATTAGTGGTACACTATTTTGACAAAAATGAGATGAAAAGCTATGTAAAATATGTTACTTACCTTAAAGTTTAAAGGTAAGTAACGTATTTGCTTTCAAAACGGGTCTGTCATTATCATTACGTCTGGGCAGCTTACGGTGTGACAAGTATTTTTTCAATTCTTTATGTGGCAACTTTAAATTTTTCCAATACCTAAGCTGCCTTGAATTTTTGTTGTAACACAGCTCACTGGTCAAACTGGCTTGGAAACAGCTGATATACTCGTAACCCCACAAATGTTAACTAGCTTTACAAGGGTTACGGTCCAAAAATATGGTCAATACTTAAGTCTACGGCCTTAATTTAAATTCTTACCATATCGCAAAGTCATCTGCGCCTGTCCAGCCGAGTACTGTTTACGGAAATAATCCGAAATCGCCGTATCGTATTCCGATGTGTGGGTGAAAGCCTTCAGTGCCAACTTTTGTCTGAAAACACACATTTGTGTTACTAGGTACATATATAAACAAACCATAATATCCAAAACTATCACTAGAAAATAACGAAGTGTATGGAAAAAGCATTACATAATTAAGCTGTAGCTCCTTCAGCCAGATTGAAATAGTCTTTGATTAAGAGTAACCGAAAGGTTATTAAAATATATGATAAGGACACGTAGTTACTTTGCTATTTATAGTTTATGATAAAGCTACAAGTTACGTGTGGTCAGTTGCCATGACTATTGGGTTAAGCCATTTTCGGTGGAATAGTTACGCAAAGCTATATTAATAGTCTTTTCATTTTTCTCAGGCGGGTCACGGCGCTCATGTCATGGTTCTTGGCCGCAGCCCTCAACTGCTAAATGTCTGCTGCTACTCACCTAGTCTCCAAAGATGTTTGGTGACCCTTCGACGCCTTCAGTTCCATAATAACACTGGCGTAGTCACTTGGATCACAGAGTACCGTCACTCTGTCATGGTTCTTGGCTACAGCTCTCAAAAAAGTCACGCTGATTACAACTAGATGTCTGCTGCTACTCACCTAGTCTCCAAAGATGTCTGGTGATCCCTCGACACCTTCAGTTCCTTAATAACACTGGCGTAGTCACTAGGATTACAGAGTACCGTCACTCGGTCGTTCTTGGCTGCAGGCCTGAACAGAGTCACGCCGATTACAACTAAATGTGTGCTGCTACTCACCTAGTCTCCAAAGATGTCTGGTGATCCCTCGACACCTTCAGTTCCTTAATAACACTGGCGTAGTCACTAGGATTACAGAGTACCGTCACTCTGTCGTTCTTGGCTGCAGGCCTCAACAGAGTCACGCCGATTACAACTAAATGTGTGCTGCTACTCACCTAGTCTCCAAAGATGTCTGGTGATCCCTCGACACCTTCAGTTCCTTAATAACACTGGCGTAGTCACTAGGATTACAGAGTACCGTCACTCTGTCGTTCTTGGCTGCAGGCCTCAACAGAGTCACGCCGATTACAACTAAATGTGTGCTGCTACTCACCTAGTCTCCAAAGATGTCTGGTGATCCTTCGACGCCTTCAGTTCCTTAATAACACTGGCGTAGTCACTTGGATCACAGAGTACCGTTACTCTGTCATGGTTTTTGGCTGCAGCCCTCAACAGAGTCACGCCGCCAATGTCAATGTTCTCGACCGCGTCGGCGATGGTGACGTCAGGTTTGGCCACGGTGTTCACGAATGGGTATAGATTGCAGACTACTACGCTTATCATGTCGAATTTCTGGCGTTTCAAGTCCGCCTGGTCGGAGTCTGTGAGCCTGGAAAAGAAGTGGGGTGTTTGTTAACCCTAATAGATACATACATTTTCGTTACATACAAAATAGCCAGGAGGCTTGCGGGCCGCAAGGAAATGGCTCACGGGCCGCCTGTTGCCGCCCGCTGCTTTAAAGGGATAATAGATGTTTACCTAGCCAGAATGCCGCCATGCACAGCAGGATGCAGGCTCTTGACGCGGCCGCCGAGCATCTCCGGCGCGCCGGTGACGTCCGCCACATCCCGCACCGCTAGACCGGCGGCGCGCAACGACGACGCAGTCCCCCCGCTGCCGACGAGCCCCAGACCGATCTCTGACAGGCATTTTGCGAGTGGCAACAGATCTGTCTTGTCAGACACGCTAAGGAGCGCTAGAAACAAAGAAAACGGTAGTTCAGGATTGTCATTCAGGATTGGTGACTGATCATACTCAGATTTTATCACAAGTGAATTCACTATTACACTGCTTCTTGTGAAAAATTCGTACTTTTTATATCTCTAAATAACTGACAGCATAAATAAGTTAAAATAAACCCCGACATTTTTATTTCAAAGTTAATGACTCAATGGTTTTGATAAAACATGTCTAAGAATCATCTCTAGGAAATCTGCTTTCAAAGAAAAACACCGAATTTAAATCGATTCACCCGTTTAAGAGCTACGATGCCACAGACAGACACACATACACATGTTAAACTTACACCACCCCTCTTTAGTGATTCATTGCTTCTGCTTCGGTTAAAAAGTAATAATCACATCTTACAGTAGTGTTTTAAAATTTTAAGATGCCTAGATAATGCGATGTTGTAGATGGGTAACAGCAGGGAATATCTTATACCTCTACTCAGTGAGATTTTTTTGCTACACTCCCGTGTACCAACTTTTTCAGATAAACTCCGGCCTAGGAGTTATCGAAAACTATCTATTTTGTAAGCAGGAGAAGGGAATACTTTTTATCTTCATATAAATGTTATCTTATGCTTTAGAAACTAAGATGCACCAAAAGAGGAAGTATCCCAAGAAACGCTGACTGTTTTTTTTAAGTATAATTTTCAATAATACATTTGTCAATGGTAAAGTGGACCTAGATATGAATAAACTTTTTTTTCAATTTAAGAATAATTAATTAATAATAGATATAAGATAACTCACCTAATTTTCCGTTGGCAGCCATGTCCGTGCGTTAGAAGAACTGGTAATAAACTGAGAGTACACAATGCCGCCTGTGAGCCGATATCTTGGTGACCTCACGCAGGGGTTCCTGATAACAACAACTTGTTTATCACAGCCACAGGGTTGAACTAAATATTAAATTTTTTGTGTGTTGAGTTTAGCTTATTATGTAAGAATATCAATCACATTTTTAGAATGAACTACATAGGTAGGGCCGTAGTCATAACAACACCCTACTTAAAAGCAAAGAAGCTATTATTGTGTTGTGGACCTGTATAAATATCGAATACCCGGTATTCAAGAAAAAAAAACACCTTTTCTACCAGGTTTTAACCACTCTATATTATGTCCTCTTGCGAAGAGTAGGTATTTTAGCTCACCTAATTCCAATCACTGTACCACATCCAATACCAAAAGCAAACATCTCTCAAGGAAAAGAATATTGTCATATATTTATTGTGGAAAAATTAAACATTAAAATTCGTCTTTCTTAAAGTAGGCAAACACTGATTAATTTTACTTGCACGAATTCCTACTTCTACACGAATTAAAAAAAAACCTACAAAAATTCGTCTACCTTAGCAGTAGTTTTCTCTACCACATTCAGCGCCAAGAACCAGATGGTCGGGTACTCTGTTCGTAGCTACTACGCGCTGCATAAGGCAATACGTTGGCCGCAACTATGGCCCCTGGGGGCCAATTCTCGGGTTCGATCGAGATGATCTCTATTCGAGATTCCATACAAGTGACTCTACCATTCTATACAATGTCACGATAGAGATGCATCTCGATCGGACCGAGAATTGCCCCCCTGGCTAGATGCTGGCCAAGCGCAATCCTATTTGTAATAAAAAAAACGTGGCGACGGCCTACAAGCGTAGCCTGTAGCACTAGGCGGGCATGAATGTGTTAAGCCATATAATACTTTTCAATTTTATATAGAAAAATCCCGTGAGTTTGAGACATTAAAATATAATGAAACGGGTCACTCACATCGTTAAGTAAGTGGCCCATTTCATTATATTTTAATACTTTTCAATGATTTAATTCTTTATTTAGGGATAGAATTTATGCATGCAAATATTGGCATGTGCCAACCCTGATGGTCTTACGTCAATGACATTGTGATGAAAATATTATTGTTGTTGCCATTTAGCCTCTGATGATATAATTTACAAATATTTCACTTTCAGTGAGCTGATAAGTTAGACCAAACAACTTAATTGCTGATAATCAATGGTTAATTATTAGTTAAGTTAATAAAAAATATGGAATATTACCATTCTGATACAATAACACATATTTTAATCAACACCACATGTGAAAGTGCTACCCTCATTTTCCCATTGTTAAATACTCGAGTATGGGATAAGGTTGTGGTATGTTGCGGTAAAAATTGGTGCACCCATATTGGCCCCCCACTTAATGCAACTATTCAACATGGTGTTAGAGACAGAAACAGTCCCTGAGCAGTGGTGTATCTCAGACATAATACTACTATATAAGAAGGGCAATCCAGCCGACATAGGAAACTATAGACCAATAAGTTTAATGTCCAGTGTGTACAAACTATTCTTATCAATATTATTGAGCCGCATAACACCAAACAGAAAAGAACCAACCCATTGAACAGGCAGGTTTCCGAGCTGGTTTTTCCACCATAGACCACATTCACACCCTGGAGCAAGTACTCGAAAAGTATAAGGAGTTCAACTATCCCCTATATATAGGCTTTATCGACTACTCTAAAGCATTCGACAGTATATCCCATAAGTCGATTTGGAATGCACTCCATAAATGTGGGATAAATGAAAAATACATTAATGTCATTAAAAACACTTACCAGAGAAGCAAAAGCAGAGTCAGACTAGAAAAAAAAGGGGAAGACATACCAATACAAAGAGGAGTCACACTGGGTGACCCTCTGTCACCGAAACTGTTAATTGCGGTACTAGACGATATTTTCACAAATTTGGAATGGAAGAATGAAGGAATTCGAATAAGAGGAAAATACTTGAACCAACTCAGATTTGCGGACGATATCGTACTGTTTGCTAATTCAGCAACTTAGATAACGAGAGCAAGAAGATAGGACTCCACATGAATACTAACAAAACCAAAATATAAATATAATATACAAATAGAATCAAAAATAAAATCACAACCTGCCAGCGCTCAATGGAGACAAGCATCCTAAAACTACGTAAAATTCATAAAACTAGAAGTGAAGACATCAGAAGGAGAACAAAAATTAAAGATGCACTAAAACATGCTGTTCGCCAGAAAAGGAGATGGGCAGGACACATCGCAAGATATCAAGAAAAAAGGTGGGCGCTGGAGACAACTAAATGGCCTGGCCCGGATGGAAAACGCACCCAAGGAAGGCCAATGCAGAGATGGATTGATGACATAGTGAAGATAGCCGAAAGTGACTGGCTTAAAATAGCCCAAACAGAGAAGATTGGAGAAAGATGGAAGAGGAGGCTTCAACCTATTAAGGGTTCATAAATAAATAAATATATAACTAAACATTAAACATAAACCTGTAAAAAATGGAATAAAGAAGCTTAATAATAATAATAATGTTGTGAGTGATAGGCTAGCCACTAACTATAACTGCAATATGACTTTTTTTCCATTTATATAACTGTAAACAAATGTTACATGTGGCCCGGAAAAATATTTTTTATGCACTCTTTCTAGGAACATATGATCAATGTCCAGTATTTATGTACATTTTTTTACATGGTCCAGCACTATTATTGCCACTATTATTGTGCAATAAATAATTTAAGTCTACTAATCATCACACCAATATAATACTTGGAATAAGTACTGGGAACATAAAGAAGTAATGAAGGATAAGACAATGAAATGTTCCGTTAAGGGAAAACTATTTAACAGTTGCATACTCCCAATCCTAACATATGGATGCCAGACATGGGCGCTAACTAAGTCACAACAGACTAAACTTCGTAATTGTCAGCGAAGCATGGAACGAAGCATGATGGGTAAAAGAAAATTAGATAAAATTAACCACAACATAATTAGAAAAGGTACAAAAACCCAAGATGTGGTATTAAAATTAAGAGCGCTTAAGTGGAAGTGGGCAGGCCATGTAATCAGAGGTGAAGAGAAGTGGAATAAATTAGTCACGCTGTGGTACCCTAGAGAGGGCAAGCGGAAACAAGGAAAGCCATTTAGGAGATGGGAGGACGACTTAGTGAAGATAGCTGGCAGAACTTGGACTAGACTCGCACGGAAAAGACAAGATTGAAAAGTGTTGGAGGAGGCCTTTGCCAAAGGGCACACAGAATAAAAAAAAAAACTAATGTTATATATATGTAAAATGCAACTATATTCTGTAAAAGGCTATAAATAAATAAATAATCATCACACCATTCTCAATATTAAGTAGACCTACTTTGAGGGTAAGTTAAAACGTTATATTTTGTACTTACCAATATTACTTGTACCTTTGTTTTTAACAAAATAAATTGAAATTGAAGAATTTATATTTTTATTCTATCAGTAACCAGTTTACACATTCTAACTTAGATTTAAGGCACACAGTTTCACATAGCGTTAGAACTGTAGAAGTATACCTCACTGACACAAATTCTAATAAGACTGAAAAGTTTCAACACTATTTAACCACAATAAGTTACCACGAGGAAACTGAGAACCCTTTTGTGGTTAACTAGCTATCGGAATCAAATTATTGTAATACTATATACAAATGTCTGGATTATATTTATGAAGGATTAGAAGAAGCCGGGTACATCTATTATTATTAATTAAACTTACCTTGCATTTCAAAACTACAAAAGTTCTTGCCGGCGCAGTGGAGGTGCGCAGACGGGGCACGGGGCAGACGGAAATCTATAGGATAGCGGCTGATTTGATAGCGCTTAGTATCAAAGAATTAGTAACCTTAAGACTTGAACAATAAAGACAATTTTGATTTTTAATTCAGTTTATTGACATTAATAGTGTGTAATTTTCCACTTTATTCTGTATACGATTCAAATTCAATACAACTCATTCATAAACTAAACTACAAACCTACAAAGGCTACAAACATAAAAATGTTAAAAAGGTGATGCCATATAAAATTATCAATTTCCCGTGTAATTGTGCGTGGAATATAGATTTTGAAAATTAAATTTTAATAATTATATTATGTACCTTAACAAACTTCTATCCATTTTAAAAAGCCCATTATCTGTATTTTTTTTTTTTCGTTACTTCAATAAATAGAGACATGTCGTCACTACTTTTAAAAAATCTCGTATCTGATTTTTTCCTTTTTGACGTGATAACGTCTTTAAAATCGTTTTAGTCGGGTGACATGTTCAGAAACTTGTGTCACACCAAAACCTCACGAGTGCGATCGCAGGTATAAGTGAAGTGCAAGTGAAGTAAGACGTTATCACGTAAACATCTCGATCGTAAACCTACTTTACAAACAACCAATTTTTTTCGTTTATTTTTGCATTAAACTAATAAAAATACACCTCGTATGATGCACAAACTCCAACGACGATAAATCGTCATTATAGTAAGTGTTCGTTAGTTAAAAAAATCGTATCTGAACAAATTATAGTCACTACTTTGAAAAAAACTCGTATCTGATTAATTTTTCATTTTTCCTTTCATTGCCGCAAAAAACTATGCCGGACTTAAGCACTACACATCTATAAGACCTGAAAAGAGAGCAGGTGACCCATGTGTGTTACCACTGCCTACCTACCATTTGAGGGCTTTAAAATATACACCTCACAGTCCTAATATTGAGTTTAAACTTCGCTTTGATGACATCTGGACTGTTCTACCTCAAAGATTCCATGATATTTCCGAAGATCAAGCGATTCCTCAGCTATATTCTGGACCCGTCCCCATTAGAAAACGAAAGTATGATGATTTGCAATCTCTAAAGCCGATTTTGCCAAAAGACTTTCATGTATTTTACGATAGTTTATTGCATGTATAGTAGAGAAAAAATAATTCGACCCGATCTTTTTTTACGTAGGCACGTTGTTATTTAAGTTCGTCTATTGTTACTCGAAGAGAGTTTACTTAGTTCATTTAATAAACATAAAAACATACATTTCGTTTCATTTTGTAGCATAAAATTCAAGGCAAAATTATCGTAACTTAACAACTTTCAGTCAATACTATAACAAAAATCTTGTACCTTACGAATAACTGTAAATTTTATAAAAATGTTTGAGTGATTTATTCGAATATTTGTCAAATTAATGACTGGCTATCAAAGTATCTCATGAAACTAACAAGAACTTTTTTGATCAATCGCAATAATTTAGAGAATGTTTATTGTTCCTCCTAGAAACTTGATGATTTTCAGATACGAGTTTTTTTTAAAGTAGTGACGATGTGAAAGTTGTGAAACTGCAAAATTTCCTTTTCGCTTGAATTCAATAGTTCCTACCACAGCACAGACTACTAAGAAGATACTACTAAACAGGGAGACTTTAAAGGATGGTAGCCCAGGATTGTTCAAGATGTTACTTTAATCGCCAAAAAACTTTTAATTCGCAATAAAATGGTTCAAGCATACACGAAAATCCACTTGCGTTATGTCACTTGGCAGTTATGGCACTGTCACTGTCAACGAAACGTCAGAGACGCGTGAGGTTTCTGAGGCGTGATTCGTGAACGAAATTGTTATGGTTACTAAAATTCACGTTTTGTGGCTCTACTTTTGATTACTTTTACTGATCATAAGAAATGTCTCAACCGCCTGTTCCCATAAAACCTCCTGGTAAAACATGGCGAGAAATAAACCAGGAAAGAAAAGCCTCAAAGCGTCAGCGGAACGAGGAGAAAATGGTGAAGCGAGAAAAGCGTGTTGCTTTGGAGAAAGAGGCTGAAGCGAAAGTTAGAGAAGAGCAGGAAAAGAAGAAGAAATACGCTGAGATATCAACTATTAGCATAGCAGTGCCAGGTTCGATTATGGAGAATGCACAATCAGCCGAGTTGCGTACTTATCTGGCCGGGCAAATAGCAAGAGCTGCCTGTGTCTTCTGTGTGGATGAAGTCATAGTCTACGATGATATTGGGGATAAGATCGATACAAAGAAGTCTAAAGTTGAAGACTTGGACGGCGTGAAAATGGCTCGCAGGAGTTGTGTGCAACTGGCCAGGATATTGCAGTACTTGGAGTGCCCTCAATATTTGAGGAAGCATTTCTTTCCGCTGCATAAAGACTTGGAATTTGCTGGATTACTCAATCCTTTGGATGCACCTCATCACTTACGGTCATCAAATGACTTTACTTTCCGGTAATAAATCATATTTCTTTGTTATTGTCCCAAATTAAGAAACTTTTCAATTATGAAACTACCACATAAACTAGTACCAAGGTAACTTTGTTGGTATTATTTCGTCTATTTTAGTACATTAACAATAATCCCAAGCCTATAATGAACAGTTGCCATCTGAAAACTCTACCATTAGTTGACTAGATTCTTTGAATAAAACCTAAAGTCTCTAACTGTAACATAATATTTTTAATCTTTCAGAGAAGGCATAACCATGAATAAACCAACCAAACCAGGCAGAGGCTCCCAAGTAAATGTTGGCTTGCTCAAAGATATCTCTGTTGATGAGTTACTGAACCCTGGTATCCGAGTGACTGTACGGATGCTCCCAGAAGGAGGCAAAAAACTGAAAGGAAAGATAGTAAGTCTCGCCACACCGAGGGCCGAGACAGGAGTGTATTGGGGCTACACTGTCCGAATTGCACAGAACCTGAGTCAAGTGTTTTCACAAAGCCCTTATAAAGATGGGTTGGTATTGTTTATTATGCTTTTACTCAATTATTTAGTTATTCATTGATTGACAAAAATTTGCAAACATGTCAACAACTGTACTTTTCCCTGTGCAATAAAAGCAACCACCTTAGACTGAAATATGTAATACTATTCTGTACCGAAATAAAGTATAATATAATTATGCTTTCTTGAACAGGTGTGAGTGGTATATTTGTGTGTGATGTTTGGTTGATAGTCATAAAGCAATATTTTTAATAATGTCTTCATTCTCAGTATTGAACTTGTTTAATTGAAGTATAAATTATTTGTTTCCAGATACGACCTGACTATAGGCACATCAGACAGAGGTGAACCAATAGATGACATTCCCAACAAAGAGCTAAAATACAACCATGCTCTCATAGTGTTTGGAGGGCTCCATGGTATTGAAGCAGCTTTAGAAAGTGATGAACAAATGCAAGTTGATGATGCCAGGTTACTGTTTGACCGTTACCTTAATGTCTTGCCTTATCAGGGTTCCAGAACCATCAGAACTGAAGAGGCCATTTTAGTTACACTGTCTGGATTACGGAGCAAGCTACAAGCAAAAAATGAACCTATGGTGTTTAAAGGAGAAGGTATTGCCACTAGTTCTATATTTCCAGCTGCGAAAACTGAATCTCTACAGAAGGCTAGGATAGATGATTTAAGCAGATTTGATTAAAAATGTATGTATAATCAACTTTTTGTTTTATTGTATAACCCTTATAAAAATATTGATTTGGAAGACTTGGTTAAAACAGGACACCGAGCCTTACAGCAAGCAAAGTATGGGGCGGTTTAAATGCACGTAGGTAATCTGCGCTGCGAATACGCGGCGTCGCGTGATATCCGCCTCAATAGGAATGTGTACAATTGTAGATATTTCACTATTGCTTTCCAATAGAATTTTGCACTGAGTCCCGTAAGAGTTTGATTGTAGCAGATTGGTCCTGGGCACCTATGACAGCAGTTCCTGACACTATCATGTTAGCTCCAGCCTGGGAAAAAATTAGCAACACTAAATTTAAAGCCATTAAAATAAGAAAACCTGGCATTTGGAGAATATTGATAACAGCTTTAAGGGGTAAAATATATCTACCTTATAGTTTTTAGTACAGTAGTTTTTTTTTACAAGATTTTAGGGCTAGCCTAGCTAGCATGATAGCTTGTACCGTCACATTATATGACTGAAATGCACTGAAATATGACAGTATAAGTTATTGTGCTAGCTAGGCAAGTGTGTACATTATATGAGATTGTCTAAAGATTTACTAGGGGAGAAATATACCCAAACCATGTTGCAAGTAAAGATGAACAATGGCCGATTTCCCTTGACATGTGTTCTAGCAACACAACACAGCACACACACACAGTATTGTATTGTTGCTGCTGCCAATGAATTTCGTGTCATTGACATTAGGTCACTACATTTGGCCCCTAGTGAACTGCTGGCTGTAGCAATTTCAATACAAATATGTTGCAAACCCATATTATAAGATGATGATTGAACCTGACCTTAGCACAACAGTCAATGGTAGAAGGCCCCACACCGCCGTCCACCTCAATGTCCAACAACGGATAGTGCTCCCTCAGGTACCGCACTTTGGCCATTTGGTCCTCCATAAACTTCTGTCCACCGAACCCTGGCTCCACTGTCATGATAAGCACCATATCTGATATGTTTATGTATTTCTCAACTTCTGCTACTGGTGTACCGGGTTTAATGGCTACACCAACCTGAAATAATAATATTAATATATTTGTGGGATAAAATATGGGTCACACCAGTTGAAAAAATAAATAAATTGCATTCATAATTAGTTTAAAAGATAACTTCCTATATACAAAGAGTGATAGATTATAAATGAGCATTGTATGCACATACCTTCATCCCACTTTCTTTGATCTTTCTACAAACATCCTCAACATTTGTCACTGGTTCTATGTGGAATGTGTACTGATTCACGCCAGCGTCCGCCATGGGTGCAATCCACTGTAATTCCATACAGTAAAATTATAATAAAAAAATATTAGGTGTCAATTTTACATAAACTGAAATATAGCTGGCGCAAACCTACAGGCACTTGAGCCATAAAACATTTGCCATTGCTCCATTGTGTAGCCGACTTTTATTGCCCCAAGTGACAGTAAGGATTGCAGCCAATATAGCCCCATATTAAGCTCAGTAAGGCTTGTGTTATGGGTATGTATAGTAAGCATCAAAAGTAAAGCCTTATTACCTTGTAATAAAGACTTTGTGACCTCTTCATATGCATAGCTACTTCTGACGTTGACTGTACGAGATGACATCATAACTACTATACTTATATATAAATGTTTAAATACATAGAAAACATCCAAGAGTTGAATCCGGGACTGTCAGCTTGATAGCCAGGGCCACTAGACTAAACAATGTACCCAGGTCATAGAAATACTATAATGAATAGAATCACAATCACATCGTAAAAATGGCTCTGTAAAAGCCGGTACATGTGCACAATTTAAGCGGGGATTGTCGAGCGGAGCCGAACACTTCCGAGCACGTGCTTGATATTCACAATGCCTACTGACGTACGAAAACTTCATCTTAGAAAACCAGCATAAGCCTGACCTCTGATTATGCATAGTCGTTACGAATCTCAAGGTCCAGATATAATAGAACGTATGGTGAGGCAAGTCTAGACAGGTTGTGAATATCATAGTGTTTGACAAGACAACTTGTCATTGCCGGTTGCTTGCATAATGTTTAGTGCTTAAATGCAGAAATTCAAGCAGAACTAAAAAAAATGGTGGGTTATCTTATTTTCAGTAAGTACCATTTGTTATTGAATTAAAATTTGTATTTAAAAGGGTCAGTACTCGTTATGTTATTTGACAATCTCTAGGAATAAAACATCTGTGGAGTAGCTACCCCCTTACTAATTATAGTAATTCCGAAAAGTTAGTTAATAAATGAATAATATATGTGAAATTATGTTTCTTCAGCAGCCAACTGTACTGGGATAACACTAGCTAGAATGATGATGAGGATGTTTGTTGGTGATAAGGTCTTGCAAATTTTAAAATGTTTTAAACTTAAATTATGATTTATGACTAAAGTACCTATTGATAATTCCAATAAAGTGATTGAAGGATGCTTAAATTAAAGTTAGGATGGTAAAGTTATAGGTATACGTACACCTATACGTCGACATGTCGCGGCGTCATGTTGCTCCGGCCGTGATTTCGAACCCAACTGCAGATGGTAGCTTCCAGTTGGTTCTGAGTGTTCCTTCCGCGAGACAACATGACTGACGTGTTTTTGAAATTTGAAAGAAGGGATCGCTATTTACTTTTGTATCTTTTGTTAAAAGAAGAAGACGATGATTATGTTTTAATTATACAGGTATATGTAGAGAAAAAAGACATGCCAAGAACCTTAAAGGATGACATAGAGCCGCTATACCCGTGCGACTATGAGGGACGGAAATGCTCTTGTGCAGCTAAATTGAGAACATTTTTAACATGTGTAATTTGAAAAGTAATAATACAACTTGATTTTTCATTATTATGAATTGATATCAACATATTTCGACCACATCACATAGTTCGACGACTAATAATAAATCCTTACATAAACATTGTTCAAAAAATATGAATGCAACTCCATTTCGAACTGTGTTCCCATTGTGACAGCTGACATTGGGTATGAAGGACATGGAGTTGTTTCAAATGTCGCTAATGAAGATGATTTTTCACATTGTACTAATTTGAGTCTTATCTCGGTTGTAATAAAGTAACTTTTCGCATGCTTTACTTTTTAGTTTTACGATCGTGGTTATGAATTGAGTGACTTCGCTTCTACTCGAATGCAACATTGTTATGAGCTATTATTGTGACAGATTTAGTTCGGGACTGTGACTCTAGGTATTATAAGAGCTCAATGACCCAGGTAAATATTAAACATGTAAATAATAATCTTATTAGAATAACAGTATGTATTAAGTGTGTGGAACGGGAATATGACATTAACAACGAGACTTACTTGTTCAGGATTGGACACCATCATATGAGTTTCAAAAAATGCATTTTTTATCTTAGAGCGAAGGCATTTGACTATAGGATGGCCAAACGTCAAATTTGGGACGAAATGACCATCCATAACATCTAAATGCAAATAATCTGCTCCATTATCAAGCAGTTTTTGAGATTCTTCGTATAACTTCGATAGATCTGCGTTTAATATTGATGGTCCAATTAAAGCCTTTAAACTACGTGAAGTCATGTTTTCTCAATATTACTTATATCAACTTATAAAACACTGTCCTTAACTTATTAGTAACAGGTATTTCTAGGCAAAACAATTCTAATTCAAAAAACAATTCGAAATGCTATGTAAAAAACGTTAGGTTATTTGTCCTTTCGGCCCGCATGACATTGACAGGTCATTGTTCCGTTCCGTTTTCACCAAAGTTTGTTTCTTTTTAGGGCTCCGTACTAAAATTGTAAAAAAAGGAATCCTTATGACTCAGAGTACCCAGAGTAGACGTCAAATAATAATACCGCTAAGAGCGAGAAGATCATATACTAAATAGAATAAGAGTGACAGAGAGGGATATAACATTTGTTGTCTTTATCATAGTTCCGCTTTTCTTTATTTGCCTCAATGTCATCTAACGTCAAGTCAAATAGTTTTGAGGCAAATAAACGATTACCCGGCCAAATTAAAGAGGTTTTATTGTAAGCCGCCAGACGTTTAAGACTAGTTCTCAATTTAGCTGCATAAGACTTTTTCTGTCCTCCTTGGTAAAACTCTTATAGGATCTCTATAGAAATTCTTACTCTGAGCCTTATGATGTCGCTCTGTCTTTCTTTCTCGCTTAATATATTGCTTTGGATTGGAGGAGCGCTAGTAAAAAAATGCAAAAATAACTTCAATCAAATTGCCTATTAGAAAACCCTTCGACACAAACGAATTAAGATGCCTGTCTGTCTGTCTGTGGCATCGCAGTTCCTAAACGGATGAAACAATGAGTGCGGTTTTTGTAGTCGGTTTTAATATTTTTAATGCGCTGTTCCTAGCTTCCTAGTGTTGGGGTTTTGAAATTTTGAATTCTCGACTCGGCTATCTACGTCTTTTATAGTTTGAGTAAAGGTCTGATTACACGGTTGACACAATGACAATCATATCCCTTTCCACGAAGGTAACGTGACCTTGCTGTTTACAACCGTGTAGTAGCCGGCTGTTGTAAACAGCAAGGCCACCTTTGTGGAAAGAGTGTGTTTGTCAATCGTGTAGCCAGGCACTGCCGCAAACCGAAATATTTGCCTCTGTCGCACTTGCGTATTCGACTGGCAGAGAGGGAGATACTTCGTTTTCGGTTCGCGGTAAGCCTTCTTCACGGACGGTAAGATGCGAACTTCGAAAATCGAACTTCGCATCTTACCGTCCCTTTTTGTCATATAGTGAAAGGCACGAGAGTGGACGGCACGGAAAGGACGGCACGACACGAAGTTCGATTATCGAAGTTCGCGGTACGCCTTCTGAAGTGCTACCGCAAACCGAAAACGAAATATATGCCTCTCTGTCGCTCTTACATATTCGAGCGAACGCGAGGGAAATACTTCGTTTTCATTTCGCGGTAGGCACCGTAGAAAGAGGATAACTATAGAACGAGTGTCTTAGTGTATCATCGAAAGAGCTGGAAGATAATTTGACAGTTCTTCCGGGGATACCATATGAAGAATATTCTCCCCAGGTAGAAGTAGGTTATGTGGTTGTTATCGAGTTCGTGATCTTCAAAATAAACTCTAAATAAATATTAGAGGACAGTGGATAATCCTCAGATCAAGAAGAATAGATAGACGGAGCAATACAATCTAGTGACGCCAGTTTAATATAATGCCCGGCGTTAGTGTGTATAACCTTGTGTTTTTTTATTGGTAATTGTTAAAAATCGGGTTGACTAGGTTTGTCGTAATGCCCCTTCTTTCTTTCTTCTTTCCTGAGGGACAATCATACACAAATCGACCAAGACCCATATTAAGCTTAACTTGTCAATTACAACTTAGAACCTGCAGCTATATAAAAAGGAAAGAACAGTAATTCAATTCAATACATTCAATAAACTTATATACAGTATTATCAAACGTCTTAGTAATTAAAAATACACTCTCCTCATTAGTGCAAAATCTTTTAAATTTTTTAACTAACTTCAATCAATTAACATTATGCGTAGTTGGAGTCCAAATATAATCGCGAATAAATGATTACTTTGTATTTTATAACCTTCGGGCTGGATTACCTAACATTATAGGTAAAATATATTTCTATTCGCTGGGCACCCTGAATGACTTCTTCCTAACCTAACCTAACCTGACTAAATTGAGAAGTATCAGGCGACAGATACATCCTTTAACACGTTTATGATATCTCATCTTTAGTCGTGTTATATGGTGACGGTTCATCGATGACAGTCCGGTGACAAACAATAAAAGCCTGTACGCGATGAGGGACAGGAGATGTGACATTGTATCTCGTTCCTACGTGTGTACTTGTCAATGTTTTCATCTCTCTCGCAAACGTTTGTATGTGTGCAATGCGGACTCCAGTATTATCCTTACTTCATGTACAGAGACCTCTCTTATAAGAGGCTGACAAGCGCCAATGACCAAAAAAAAAGACATGATTATTTTAAGATGTTGATTTGGAATTTTTTTTCGATCCAGCCGATTTTCTTAAATCGTGTTTTGGAATTGTACACACCCTTTGAAATATAATGAATATTATTAACGTGTAATTTTATTTTTTTATCAAAACAAATGATTTTTGTTGAATCACCATTTAAAAATGGCAATTTAGCTCTATTCAACTTCTTAAGGCCCTCTAGTTCTGCGAGAGTAGGTATTTAGCGCTGTCCTGGCGGTGCGTGAACAAGCCCGCGCGGACGAAGCGACTGTGAACTCGGATGACCCCGCTAGCTTCATACTGGTCACAGTATAGAAATATAACTGTATTTTGACTTAAGAAATGCATTGATTATGATTAAACTTTAGTATGTAATTGATATATATTTTTAATAAGGTAGTAAATAAATAATTGAAAGTCGAACTTACGGTAAGATCCATTATAATGAAAAAAAAAACAGAATTCGTAGTACATACCTACAACCCTGAAATTCGTTATTTTAATCTATGAAACCTAAGAACCTAAGAAATATGTCTTATACCCTTCTACTCGATATGTTTAATAGGTCATGCAATTTTTTATCTAATTGTGTTATATTATACAGGGTGTTATATTTATTTGTCGTGTGCGTGTTATCAACATCATGTATATGTATGTATGTATAACACTTTATTGCAAAAAAATAATAACAATCGAAACAAAATAACAAAATGTAAAAGTACAAAGGCGAACTTATCCCTATAAGGGATCTCTTCCAGCTAACCTTCGAGAAAATGAGAAAAATAAATATAGTACACAAGGCAACAAACTAATTTTGCACAAACACGGATATTTAAGAAAGCAATGACAGATTATGAATACACGTAAAACTAATAAGCTTGTATACACTATAACAACTATTCATGTAAATATATCATCATCATCATCATATCAGCTGATGGACGTCCACTGCTGGACATAAGCCGCCCCTAAAGAGTGCCACAATGACCGGTCCTGCGCCACCCGCATCCAGCGGACTCTCGCGACCTTTACCCGGTCATCAGTTCACTTTGTGGGGGCCTATCTACGCTGCACCTTCCTGTACATAGTCACCACTCGAGAACCTTCGTCTTCGCCCCAATGGCCATCGGTTTTACGTGCAATGTGCCCTGCCCAGTGCCATTTAAGCGATTCGGAGGGCTATATCGGTTACTTTGGTTTTTCTGCGGATGGCCTCATTTCTGATACGATCGCGCAGATATACTTCCAGCGTAGCCCTCTCCATTGCTCTTTCCTCTTGGTTACATGTGCATAGTAGAGAAACACAGATAATTTAATAGGTTTCTATTGTGATGTCGTAAATAAACATATTTTATTGCGCTTACATTGCAAACGCTGGCTGAACCCTACGAGATAAATCAAAATAATGTACTACAGTATTGTAAAACTTAAAAAGGTCTACAAAAAAGTCGATTATGGTATATGTCTATCTCTTAGGGATAACCCACAATAACCATTTTTTATCCTTTACTTTTTACGAAAAATAATGGCTTATTTACGAAGCGATTTTAAGCAATACAGCATTAATCCTTCTCCAATAAA
Source organism: Notocelia uddmanniana (assembly GCA_905163555.1). Lineage (NCBI taxonomy): Eukaryota > Metazoa > Arthropoda > Insecta > Lepidoptera > Tortricidae > Notocelia > Notocelia uddmanniana. The sequence goes on along the minus strand of LR991059.1, from coordinate 10,230,331 downwards.
ATACCTTAAATACATTTTGCATTTTATATAGATCAATATGGCACTTGACACCATGTAATTTAAATAAATATTTTTGAAGATATTACTGATTTAAAATGAAGGAACATAGCGGTTGCGGCGGTATCGGCCGGGTTGTATATAAATACATTCTGTAGTATATAATTATAATTAGTATCAGCATTGCACCCGTACGAAGCCGGGGCGGGTCGCTAGTATACCATAATCAAATTCAAGTTCGAGTATAAAGTGTCCGATAGTAACGACAGTTGGTGCTACATGGGCATTTGACATGACCTTCATCTTGTACATATTCAGCTTAAGACCAACTCTCACGGAGGTTTAAATCCTGTATGGTCTCAGCCAAGACTACTGTATCGTCAGCAAACCAAAGGTGAGTGATGTACTCTCCGTTTATGTTGATGCCTATTGCCTAAGCTTCTCCAGTCCAAAGTCTTGAACACATCCTCCAGTGCAGCGGAGAACAGTTTGGGAGAAATAGCATCTCCCTGCCTGACTCGCGGCTACAACGGAATAGGTATCGAGTTCTGGTCGTGGAGTCGGACTCACATAGTAATAATAGCGGTAGTCTACTTGGCACCGCTGGAGAGATTGTAGTACAGCCTAGGTTTCAACCGAATCGAAGGCCTTCTCGTAGTCCACAAACGGCAAACAGAGGGCACAGGCAACAGGGTATACTCCTCAGTCTACTGTAAAACCGGACGAAGCGTATGGATATAAGTTGATAATGTTCGACTCTTCATATACACAGGCCCAGTAGTAGTGAACCACGACTGTCATAAAATTATACTAACATAGTTTTTTGACCGAGAGAGCGAAGCGTCTCTTTTTCAGCTCTCGACAAAAAATCTTTCGTATGTCTGTCTGTTCGAATGTTCTCCTCTACAGGTCGTATTTCTCAACCGATTCTCGTGACATTTTGTGAGCAGGTTCGATAATTATATAGGTTGAATTATATTTTTGTCGAGACGGTTTTTGTAAGTTTTGAAATTTGAAAAAAAAAAATTTGCGTGGTCTACGAGGGTAAAACTGAAAGTTTCGGGAATAGAAGAAAATATGCAGTATAAGTGAGTTTATTTATTTTTATTGTTTTTCAAAATATTCTCCTTTGTATTTCATGCACTTATGCATGCGTTCAAACCAGTCCATAAAGCACTTTTTGAACTCTGAAGTAGGGGTCGACAAAATGGCTATTTTATAGGCCTCCACTGCTTCTTCTGGCGTCTGAAACCGCTGACCACGCAGTTTGTCCTTGATTCTGGGGAATGTAAAAAAGTCGTTGGGACTTAAGTCAGGGCTATATGGAGGGTGGTCCAATATTTCGACTTTTTCACCGTCCAGGTACTCAGTTGTTGTCCGAGCGGTGTGTGGGCTGGCGTTGTCGTGGTGAAGGATGATGCGACGACTAGGGTTTGTTTTTCGGAGTTCAGCAAAGACGTTCGGCAAACAAATAGTGGTGTACCAATCAGCATTGACTGTTCTACGATCCTCAAGAGCCACAGTAGCTACGTGACCAGATTTAGAGATAAACGTAGCCACCATCTTCTTAGCCGTACTGCGAGAACGAACAACTTTTGTGGGTTTGAGCTCGTCTTCGAAGACCCATACTCGGGATTGGTTTTTAGTTTCAGGCTCATAAGCGTATATCCACGACTCGTCACCTGATACTATGCTAAAAACAGCATTTGAGCGTCCCTTGTTAAATCTTTTCAAAGTTTTGCGGCACCAATTGACACGGACTATTTTCTGCTCGTCAGACAATAGGTGAGGTATCCAACGGGAAAATAACTTTTTCACGCCTAATTCTTCTTTTAAAATAATTTGTATTTGACTCATTCCAATACCCAGGTGCTCTTGAATTTCCCGATATGTCACATGTCGGTCTTCATTTATCAGACGACGCACAACATCGACGTTTTCTTGCGTGACTGCCGATTTTGGTCGACCTTCACGCACTTCGTCGGTGAGGGATACACGGCCACGTTGAAATTCTGAATACCACCTGTATATTGTAGTCTTTGAAGGAGCTTCAATATTAAAAGCAGCAACCATCCGCTCTTCACATTGTTTTTGTGTTAGTCCACTTTTAAAGTCATAATAAATCATAGCTCTGAAATTTTCACGGCACAATTCCATTTTAAGCAGTGACTCGACGACTTCAATAAACAATTGAAACCGAACCATACTTTTTTTTTTCTAAGTGGCCAGTGTGTTGAGATAAGGAAACTTCAGAGATTATAAAAAGGTATAATACATGTTAAAAATAAATTAATAAGTATTCGATTCCCGCCACTTTCAGTGCAAGCCTCGTATAGCTCACAGAGCCACTAGTTTTAAGCTTTATTGTAACAGCTAACACTTTAGGAGCCACGAGCTTGGAAAAAAAGTTAATTTAATTTAATAAAATACAGATATTTTTTGGTGGTTTAATTTATTCGTCTAAAGTTATTAGCTCTCAAAGCATAAAAACATTGCGAAGTTTATACTGTTTTACTATTTCCGCGAAAGATTACTGTATTTTTTTAAAATAAATACCAGAAATGATTTTTACATAAAGATGATAAAAGAATCAATATGGTATATGAAATGATACCAAACTTGCCACGGTAGCTACCTGGAAATGGGTAGATTTATTAAAAGAAGATTAGCTAGAAAGATAGATAGTGTATAAATTTTAAAAGGATCGGCAACGCGAATTTGACACCTCTGGAGTTGCAGGTGTCCATAGGCTGCGGTGACCGCTTACCATCAGGCGGGCCGTTAGTTTGCCACTGACATGGTATTAAAAAAAAGACGGGCGGAATTAATGTGGTGAAGCTCATAGCTTAATAAAAATATTCATGTGCAAAGCAGTAGATCTCTTACTATATCTATAATTTCTGATAATAAAAAAATCATTTATAATTTTACCATCTTTGGTCCCATTTCTGCAGGGGTTCAGTTTAGTTGTTATACTGTCATTTCTATACTGTGGCACTATGACCATAATTTATTTGTTAATAAATACGACGTTTTTCGTTTGGGTTTTTATTGCCTTTCTTAAATAACTTGCAACAATTATATAAATTCGTCAAAAACTGCTTGTTTGGTGCACGAAACTGTCGCGGATAAAACTGACACAGGTCCGTTGTCCGTAAGCGCCAGCGCGCGACTGATCGGGCCTGCCGAGCCTCCGCGCTCGGCATTTTGTAGGTATTTAAACATATTAATTAATACAATCATTTTATCTTTTTAAATTCTGCAAAAATGTCTAGAAATACTGAATGGCTTTAGTTTAGTTCAAAAACTTTATTTAAAACATCAATAGTTTAGTCGTCAGATTGTAAATGCTTTACAAAAAGGAGTAACTTTGGGGTCTCTTTCTATCGAGCGAAGTTCATTAGATCGTGTAACTGAGTGCAACTTTGACTAGACTAGATCCTTAAGTAAAACATATAATTTTTTCTAATTTTTAAATCCCTTATTCTACGTTTCAGATTGTTTTTAGAAAACTCGAAAACGCTAACTCGCTTGACGACCTAGCCTTAACAGGACTTTGTAGAGACAGCGGTCCTCTTGTTTTATTAGACCATGGTATTGAACCGAATGTTGGGCGGAGCACTGTAAACCGGGACAGTGTCTGTGACTTCCGTGAGTGCGTGAGATTGAGGGATTAAAGGCCATGGCACACTGCTGTGGTACGTGCAGAGCTGTTACCGCGAATGGAAAACGAACGAAGTTGGATTATCTCCCTCTCTGTCGCTCGAATATGCAAGTGCGACAGAGAGGGAGATATTCGGACTTCGTTCGTTTCCGTTTACCCTGGGGCGCTACCGCGAACCTAAAACGAAATGTCTGCCTCTGTCGCAGTTGCATATTGGACCGACAGAGAGGGAGATACTTCGTTTTCGGTTCCCAGTAGGCCCTCTGGTTTTGCGGTAGCAGCTCAGAGGGCCTACCGCGAACTGAAAACGAAGTATTTCCCTCACTGTCGCTCGAATCTGCAAGTGCGACTCCCACGATCCCTGCGTAATAAAACCTATTGCAAATAGCGCCCCGTGACCAACTAGACGTAAGTAACTGTAAACAGTTTTAATTTGATATGATTTTGTATTCGTTATTTAATAGCCGAATGTTGTCTGATATCGTATTTTACTGTGTTTTATTTTCACGTGTATTGTATTCAGATTGTGTTAACAAATATTGCAATCCAAATTTTTGTGCTAAAAACCAACACATCTTGTGTAAGTTTCAGGTAAGAAACGGTATGTGAAACAAGTATTAGAAGATTATGCTGGTGTTTTAGAGTGGATTAGTAATTCCACGGAAAGCCATAAGGCCCCAGACTAACGTCACTAAGTGTGTGTGATTTGATGTAGGTACCCACTCATTTGATTTAGGATTTTAAAAATGATATCCCAAATTTCATCACAAAAAAAATGTATAACCGCCTTACTCCGCTGGGCAACTACCAGTTACCACAATTTTGGGGAGTGCAAAGATGCAACTCCGTTTCCACAATCCCATGATTCTGTTTCGACAAAAAAAACAATTTTAACTTAATTTTGGTTTCTTTAATCATCAAATCAAATCAAATCAAATAATTTATTTCAGAAACATGGTTCCATATAAATGACAAAGATGTTAGTAATAATTAATCTTACGAACACTATGTTAGTAAAGAAGTACAATTTGATAGCAATAATTTAAATTGAAATTAATTATCAACATTAGTGCACCACTGTGGTGTGGAGCTGTATCCATCGCCGCAGTATCGGGGAGTCCCATCTCTCGGCCAGCGTTTGTAGGATGGTGTTCGTGGAGCCGCGCACTCGTCTCATCATCGAGGCGGCCCGCTTTCTGATTACGGCGTGAAAGCCGTCAATTTGCCGCTCCGCAAACATCGCGGAGGCGCTGCAGTGCCTCGGCAGCCCGAACAGCACCCTACACGCATCATTATACTGGACGCGCAGGGCGCTGTATGTACGTTGCGTATGTCTGACCCATAGGCTGCACGTGTAAAAAGATTGGCAGTATGCCCTAAAAAGGGTGACTTTAACTGTATCGGTGCAACGTGCAAACCGCCGGGCCAGCATATTACATCGCACAGCCAGCGCCCTACGTTCCCTCTCTATATCAACATTGTCACTCAAGTCATCGGTGACCCAGTGGCCCAAATATTTAAATTTGTGTACCTGCTTTAATGGTGTCCCACATAACCTGACAGGTGGTACATCAAGATACGTTTTAGTGTCAGCCTTGAAAACCATGAACTCGCTTTTAACCGCGTTATATTTAAGCCCATGGGCCTCCGCGTAAGCCTCACATATGCGCAACATCCTCTGCAGCGCACCAATCGAAGGGCTGAGCAACACCATGTCGTCAGCGTAGCTGACGTTATTTATGCAGACCCCGTCCACTGAGCATCCTATGTTGGTGTTGCTGAGCTCCTCGACAAGTTGGTTCATGTACAGGTTGAAGAGCCGGGGCGAGCTTATTCCCCCCTGCCGCACCCCGCACTGCAACCTATACACCTCCGAGTGCGCCCCCGCCCATTTGACACTGTTTTTCTGCCTTCTGTACCAGTATCTAATGATGGATATGACTTCATCAGGCATGTCAGTCTCTTCCCTCATCTTCAGCCACAGCTTATCGTAGGATACCAAGTCGAAAGCCTTTGACAGGTCCAAATAACAGGCAAATACAGGCGTTTTTCTAGCAGTGTAATACTGCACAGTCTGCTTGAGACACAGGATGGCACTTTCGGTGGATAGGCCAGGTCGGAACCCGAATTGAGCATCATGTAAATTTATGTACCTATTCAGGTGTCTATCAAGCAGACTGTCCAATATTTTAGCTATCACATTCGCAAGTGAGATGGGCCTGTAGTTGGACACGTCAGAGGCATCGCCGGTCCTATTTTTTAAAATAGGTACAACAACTGTGTGCATCAGATCATCTGGCAGATAGCAATGACTAAGACACAGATTGAAAAACATGGCCAGGACCCTGGGTAAATGAACCCCGGCGTACCTCAGGTGCTCGATACTGAGGCTATCCTTACCTGGAGATTTCCCTCTTGCCATTTCTCTTATCACAGAAGCCACTTCTTTGGCAGAGAAAATTACACTAATATCCTCTGGAGAGCTGTCAGCATCGGGCGCCTGAGCCGAGGGCGCTAGGAGCGACTGTACGTGAAAATGTTTACGAAAAGCATTCGCAATTTCAATGGGCTCGTGATAACCGGCAACGCTAACAGGGGTACCCGGCCTTGGATTCAATTTATTAACGGCTTTCCAGAAATTAGAAAATTTCCCACTTGAGTGATGCTGCGCAATTATTTCCATTTTTATCCGTTGCTCATTGTCTTGGCAATATTTTAATTTTGATTTAAATATACGCCTGGCCTCTCTCATTTTATTATATACATGTCCACTAGTAGGTTTTCCACACGATAGCCAATTGCGATAAGAAAGCCGAGCCTCTCCGTGCGCGCTACGGACATGTTTATTCCAGCCGGTTACATATTTATGTTTTTTGCGGGCAGACAAATCGCGAGTACATTCGGCCGCCTGTCTAAGTATACATATTATACTACTATAAATGTTATCCAATAATAACCTATGAGCATGATTAAAACATCTCTTGTCGGCACATTGAATAAAATCACTCGGAAAATGAAAACCCCGTAACTTAGAGTTACATAACTCGTGATATTTGTCTACTTGCTCCTTGTCCCTTTCACCCCATATCACTCTGTTATCATTGTTATCGAAACATATAAGTTTAGGTGTTATAGTACTAACATTACACTCAATGAGTAAAGGATAATGATCTGACCAAAAGACGTCCGTTATCACAGTAACTTTTAGTATAGATTGCCTCGCTGCACTCGTCACAACGCAGTGGTCAAGCCAACGCCTACACCCGTGCGCATCACTTACAAATGTATAAGTGTCTGTAGGTAAGATATCCATATCAACGCACGACCACGATTGCTCTGCACAAAAGTCTAATAGTTCGTGGTTAAACAGCTCACCTGGGTGCGCGTTGAAATCCCCGAGTATGTAAACTGTCTCCACACCACTACTATCGATTATTGCACTTATTTCACTCAAACATTCAGTGAACTCGATCAAATTATCGGCAGTCGCAGTAGGCATATACACAGATACAACCAAAATGGAACGGTCATACAAAGTCAAACAAGTTTTATGGCGGCTAGTCTTACGCTGTTGCACTGAATCACCGATACACACGGGCACGTAGATTTTCGCCATAGCAAAGCAACACCACCGTAAGGTCTGCCTCTAAGAACTCCAGTAGATGTGTCTACGGCCGAGTTGCCCGTAAACGCGAAGTTATCGTCAATGTTTCCCAGGAATGGTATATCGTGAGGCAGCAACCACGTTTCCTGCAGCGCTATCACATCTGCAGTACGACACAACTTTCGTACACAGTCCACGGAGCGGATCACATTTTTACAATTGAAACTAATGAGTTGTATTTTATTACTATTCATTTGTAATTAGATTATTATCATCCATACTAGTTCATTTTATTATTACTCCGACTGAAGTCGACATAACGCCGATATATCACGCCTTCTGGCCATAGGTCGTCCTTCAGAAAAATATCAATTTTGTGTTTCGGCACAAAAACTTTATATGCATCGTAATCTTTCTCTTTTTTCATGTTCATTTTTTGTAATGACACAGTAATATTGGTTTTTTCCTTGATAGAACTTAAAATTGCAGTTTCCGTCGCCTTCTTCGAAACGTTGTAAATATAAATCGGAACTTTAATATCCGCTGCTCTGAAATTGCTATTCGGATCCACTGCAGCTACGCCTTTGTTACCAACAAATTGATTTCTAAACCTAAACCTTTTCTTTTGTAAAGTTGTCTGTTCCTGGTTACGCCGCGGTGGTTTCCACTCTCCTTCCTGAGCAATCTGGGCGTAAGATTTCACACGACGTGGCTGTGGCTCACAGTCGACCCTGTCGGCAGTGTGTATCTCATGGTTCACGTTTGGCGAAACAGGCGCAGGATGAGTCATCACTGGCCCGCCGCCTGTCCCAAGCCCGCTCTCGTCAGCGTTCGTCGGGTTCACTCGCACAGCTGATTCATTGTTTTTAACAACTTTAGGCAACTGCAATATTGTTGAATTTATTATCGCACTACCCTCCGTTCCGTTTTTATCATAGGCTTGGTCAATCGTCGACGATATAGAACGATAATTGTTTTGATTATACCCCTCAACGCCCGCAGGGGAGAGGCCCATCGGTCCACTGTTAAATTCAAAATTTTCTAATAGACAAGCTCCTCGCTTTGCATTTACATTTTGGTTAAAATGATTCACTATGGATGCCTTTTTTAAATTATCCATGTCAGCTTGCATTCCCTCTAAGTGCTTTACAGTGACGTATTCCTCTTTAATACGATCAACATCGCTACGTAGTCTAACCAAATCCTTAAGTAACCGCGTAACGTCTACATGGTCGAATAAGACTGGGGGTAGTTTTTGCAAATCACGCGCGGCAAATATTGGCATATCCTCAGCCTCAGTCACCTTCAGCAGGCATATGATGTCGTCAATATCTCGTATTGTCTTTCCTTGCCTCCTTCGAATTTTCTTGCGGTTTTTTGTAGACACCGAGTCGAACAGCAGATTTTTAGCCGACACAATTTCACTTTCAGAAAAAGCTGTTGCACAGATTCTACTAATACTTTCCTCGTCCATGACATCAATTTTGTTGCAGATGAATGCAAGCACTTCATTTATCACAATATTACAGTTTGAACATTTCACCACATTAGACGACATTTTGCTACGTGTGATGTACGTAAATTAATTTTAATTTACACCACACCTTGCCAAAAAGCGCGTTTTTCGGCACGCTGCGCGTCCGAAAAAACCCACTTTTTGGCCAAGTGGTGACGTAAAATTGTGTACAAAACACGGGTCGTAAAACAGAAAGCCCCCTCTCGCATATTTATGACCCTCGCCTGCGGCTCGGGCCTCAAACATCTGCGATATCGGCCTTTCTTTGTTTTACAACCTTTGTATCGTAATGTACTATTTTAATATTGTTTTGTTTTTTTTTGTATTTATGTTAGGTAATTTGTATTAAACAAAGTTTATGGTTTACGGTGCACTATAAAGTGAAAACGTCCAGTAACTTTTTTAATACCACGTCGGTGGCAAACAAGCGTAAGGCCTGAATCACACTGTCGCGGCCTGGGGCCGTGGTCACAGTTTAACAACATATAGTTGGGCAATAAATGTACTAGCGCAGAGCAACTGAGGGGGCTAGCGCGGGTGAGCGGGCGGCGCGGGCCGCCGACGCAAACTCATTCAGTCTGCGTTCTCTAACATTCAATGCAGGCGCGTACATTAAATAAAGATTTCATAGCTTTCCTCGTGATGGGAGGTAAGTTTGTATACTTAAGTTCGTTAATTACGTAGGTACGTAACTAAGCGGTAAGCGATGGCATAGCGTTGAATTGCCTTGGAAACCATATTTTTTTAATAGTTTGGATCGCGCTTCGGCGCCATTTGTTTTTTTTTTAATATTATTCCTACGGCCTATAGAGTTATTAGTATTATAGCGAGTTACGTATCTGTTCACAAAAATTGATTTATTAATCACTGGCTATTGAATTTTTATCTGAAACAGCATCTTAAGCGCGATCTCGGAACTTTATTGTTGTTTGTTCATATCATACGGGCCTAAGTTCTAACCCACTTGTTACTATCGTTATTTTAAAAAGACGTCAACAATTCAAAATTATCACAAACAATTGGGGTATATTGGCCATGTGCACGTCTGAAACGTCAAACGTCAAAGGTCCCGAGACAATATCAAAACTCAGAGATGTCAAATAAGGACACATGAATATTTTATTTACTTTTGTAAACGAGAAAGACCCCGTATTGGAATTTTTACTGAAATAAATAAGAGAATAAGTGACGTCATCGTCACAGCTCTTAAATGTAAACAGAAGTGCCGTGCGAGATTAATAAAGCAGTTTGTAGTTTCAAGATCAAGTGTTACCTAACTAACACCGCGTGAGCTTGTAGGTAGGCAATAAACCTACCGCTTCCCACAAACATTTATGCTCAAATTGTTCATACGCATGCGAATAAATTACATAGTTAAATTTAATAATAGAAAACTCAAAACATCTAAAAACAAAATCTCACATAAATATCTGGCTGTGCAACACATGTAAATAAATCATTGCATAATAATAACGTTTGTTTTGTTTTACATTTTGTGACAACCCTGGCAAATCCGCGCGTGACAGCGTAAGTACTTACACGAGCGGCGGCGTCGCCCAACATCAAAGGCGTTTCACTACTGTAGGTAATATATTGTAATACTGTGCCGCGGTCAATAGTAAATTTGACAGCTAATGACAAGTTTACTATTGACCGCCGCGGCCAGGCCGTGCCAGTCTGTGAGAGGCTTAAAGACCCGCCTGATGCAGACTGCTCCGGCCAAATCGAAGACATTCTGCACAAAGGGTCAAGAATTTCCTAAATTAGCGCGCATGCATGAAGAATCTGACTTGTAAAGTACCTAATATAGGCGTGTTCCTAAATATTTGGCTGCTTTGGCAGCTACTTACTGGTGCTGACTGTAGTAAGTGACTGTACAATCCGTGACCTTTTACTATTGGCTATGTGCACGTCTGAAACGTCAAACGTCAAAGGTCCCGAGTCAATGTCAAAACTCAGAGATGTCAAATAATGACACATGAATATTTTATTTACTTTAGTAAACGAGAAAGACCCCGTATTGGAAATTTTACTGAAATAAATAAGAGAATAAATAAATACATACAAACGAAACGAATATTAGGAAACCGTTAAGAAACCAATAGAAAACGTGAAAGTAAATTTGACAGTGGTCCCCGGTAAGTACACATTTCTGCCATGGTGTGCGCTACGATCGCCTAGCTTACCCCCACCACCTACTTCGCACATAGCCAATAAGATTCAGGCTCCGGTATAACGGCATAAGAACGTGTAAAGCAAGCGATGTAGATACAGACCCGAACGCTATTTTAAGAGTAGGTACACGGACTGAAGGTACCTTGTCAACATAAAAGGACAGTAGAAAGTTTAAAGCCGATTACACCCAGCCGTGAGTTTGAATTTTGTATTTCATATTTAACTTTCGCAACGAATCCAAATTGTCAAATGAATACGTAATGAGCGTGAAAGGGTTTCTGAGACTACTTGCTACTTACGTAATGGTAAATAGGATCTCATAACTAAGATAAACTCTGTCTTGTAATTTCAGAGAGTTAATGATAGTTCACTTGTATGCGATTGAGAACGCACCTATTATAAAATTGGCTTATAGTTGGACATATGTATCTTGTCACTTTAGTTTCTGAAATAAAAAAAAATATCGGCCAAGAGCATGTCGGGCCATGCTCAGTGTAGGGTTCCGTAGTTGCACAATGAACTTACTTTAAAAAATCAATAACTAGCAAAAGGGAAATACCTTCACAGCGTTTCATACGTATTTTACTAAGAAAAGAAGACTTTTACGATAACTCAAAAACGGATTAACTAATCATGTGCGCTATAGTTTTCGTTGAAAGTCTTTATTAAGCTTTACTTTCATGATTTTTTTACATATTTTTGGACCCATAGTACAAAAGTTAGAGGGAGAGGACACAATTTATCTTTCTTTTGGAGTGAATATTTCCGAAAATATTCATTTTATCAAAAAATGTGTGATGAAGACCTGTATTCATTTTGAAAGTCTTATCCAACAACACCCCACATGGGGTGTGGGGTTGAAGCAAAAAATATTCATCCCCGCTTTATGTGTAGAAGAGGTACCCTTAAAATTGTCTTTTTAGATTTTATTTTACGACTTTCGTAGTTTCTCACTTAAATCCCAAAGCCCAGCCCAAACCGTTGAACCTAGATAGCTGATTTTTTCAGGATTTGTAGTTTATATAACGTAAGTACCCACTAAGAAGAGATTTTTGAAAATTCTACCCTCAAGGGGGTAAAAAGGGGGTTGAAAGTTTGTATGGGGATGGAGTAAAATTTCGAGTTAGAGACTTGAAATATTGTGTACGAACTCCTTATTACAATACAAGAAAAAAAAAATTGGGTTTTGGAAAAACTCACCCTTGAGCGGGTTAAATAGAGATGCAAAGTTTATATGATGATGGAGTAAAATTTTTAGGAAGAGACTTGAAACTTTGTGTACGGACTCCGTATTACAAAACAAGAAAATTAATTTTAGCGTTTTGGAAAAATCCACCCCTATGTGGGTTAAATAGGGGTGCAAATTTTGTATGGGGAAGGAGCTAAATTTAAAATGAGAGAATTGAAACTTTGTGTTTAGACTCCTTATTACAATACAAGAATAATAATTTACGGGTTTGGAAAATACCTACCCTTAAGTGGGTTAAATAGGGGTGCAAAATTTGTATAGGGATAGAGTAAAATTTTAAGTGTGAGACTTCAAACTTTGTCTATAGACTTCTTATTACAATATGAGAAAAGTAATTTCAGGGTTTTGGAACATCCCAGCCCTAAGCGGGTTAAATAGGGGTGCAAAGTCTTGACTGACGTAATCAACGCCCAGCTCAAACCGTTGACCCTAGAAAGCTGATATTTTTACAATAGGTAGTTTATATTACGTGTGTACCCACGAAGAAGGGATTTTAAAAAATTCTACCCTTTAAGGGGTAAAAAGGGGGTTGAAATTTTGTATGGGGATAGAGTAAAATTTTAATTAAGAGTCTTAAAACTTCGTGTATTAATTCCTTATAACAATACAAGAAAAGTAATTTTATAGTTTTTGATAAATTTACTCCTAAACGGCTTAAATAGGGTTGCAAAATGTGTATGGGCAAGGAGTAAAAATTTAAAGACTTAAAAATTGGGTATAGTCATTGTGTACAGTCTCCTTATTACAATACAAGAAAAGATATTTTAGGGTTATGGAAACAACTACCCCTAAGTGGGTTAACATAGGGGTGCAAATTTTGTATTGGGATGGAGTAAAATTTTAGGTAAGAGACTTGAAACTTTGTTTATAGACTTCTTATTTCAATACAAGAAAAGTTATTTCAGTGTTTTGGGAAAACCCGCCTCCAAGCGGGTTAAATAGGGGTGCAAAGTCCTGACTGACTCACTTACTTAAATGAACGATCAGCACAAAGCGTTGAACCAAAGAAGCTGTTTTTTTTTTCATAATAGGTAGTTTATATAACGTAAGTACCAACTAAGAAGGGATTTTTGAAAATTCTACCCTCTAGGGGGTAAAAAGTAGGTTGAAAGTTTGTATGATGATAGAGTAAAATTTTAAATGAGAGACTCCAAAAGTTGTGTATTGACTACTTATTGCAATACAAGAAAAGCGATTTTAGGGTTTTGAAAAAACCCACTCCTAAGCGTGTAAAGGAGGGGTACAAATTTTGTATGGGGATGGAGTAAAATTTTAAGTGAGAGCTATGAAACTTTGTGTATAGACTCATTATAACGATATAAGAAAAGTAATTTTAGGGTTTTGGAAAAACTTACCCCTAATTGGGTTAAATAGGGGTGTAAAGTTTGTATTGGGATGGAGTAAAATTATAAGTGAGAGACTTGAAAAAAATGTTTATGGACTCCTTATTACAATACAAGAAAGTGATTTTAGGGTTTTGGATAAACTTACCCCTAAGTGGGTTAAATAGGGGTGTAATGTTTGTATTGGGATGGAGTAAAATTATACGTGAGAAACTTGAAACTTACTTCTTAATACAACACAAGAAAAGTAATTTTAGGATTTTCGGAAAACCTACCCCTAAGCAGGTTAAATTGGGGTGCAACTTCCTGACGGACTGACTCACCTTAATCAATGCCCATCCCAAACAGCTGAACCTAGAAAGCTGTTTTTTTCACAATAGGTAGTTTATTTAACGTAAGTATCCACTAAGGAGGGATTTGAAAAATTCCGCCTTCAAGGGTGTAAAAAGAGGGTTGAAAGTTAATGTATGGACTCCTTATTACAATACAAGAAAAGTAATAGGGTTTTAGAAAAAAACATAGACAACAGTTTATTGTTCTGCGCGTACGAAGCCGCGGGAAAAAGCTAGTATATATATATAAACGTAAAAGTCCTGACTGACTGACTGACTGACTTACTTACTCACTTAAATCAACGTCCAGCCCAAACCTTTGAACCTAGAAAGCTGATTTTTTCACAATAGGTAGTTTATATAACGAAAGTACCCACTAAAAAGGGATTTTTGAAAATTCCACCCTGAAGGGGGTAAAAAGGGGGTCGAAAGTTTGTATGGGGATATAGTAAAATTTTAAGTGAGACTTGAAACTTTGTATACAGATACCTTATTACAATATAAGAAAAGTAATTTTAGGGTTTAGGAAAAATCTACCCCTAAGCGGGTAAAATAGGGATGCAAATTTTGTATGGGGATGGAGTAAAATTTTAGGTGTCAAGTCTCACTGTGTTTAGACTCCGTATTATAATACAAGAAAAAATAATTTCAGGGTTTTGCAAACATCCACCCTTAAGTGGGTTAAATAGGGGTGCAATGTCCTGACTGACATAAATCAATGCCGAGCCCAAACCGTTGACCCTAGAAAACTGTTTTTTTTTTTTTACAATTGGTTGTATATATAACGTAAATACCCACCAAGAAGGGATATACGAAAAATCTACCCTCAAAGGGGCAAAAAGGGGGTTGAACGTTTGTATGGGGATGGAGTAAAACTTTAATTAAGAGACTTGAAACTTTGTGTATGAACTCCTTATTACAACAGAAAAAAAAGTAATTTAAGAATTTGTGAAAAATCCACCCCTAAGCGGCTTAAATAGGCGTGCAAAAATTATAGGGGGTGGAGTAAAATTCTAAGTGAGAGGATTGAAAATTTGTATATGGACTCCTTATTAAAATACAAGAAAACAAATGTGAGAATTTTGGAAAAACCTTTCCCTAAGCGGGTTGAATAAGGGTGCAAATTTTGTATGGGGATGGAATAAAATTTTAAGTCAGAAACTCGAAAATTTGTGTATAGACTCCTTATTGCAATACAAGAAAAGTAAATTAAGGGTTTTGGAGAAACCCACCCGTAAGCGGGTTAAATAGGGGTGCAAATGTTGTATGGGGTTGGAGTAAAATTTTAGGCGAGAGACTTGAAACTTTGTGTATAGACTTCTTACTACAATACAAGAAAAGTGTTTTCAGGGATTTGGAAAAACCCACCTCAAAGCGGGTTAAATAGGGGTGCAAACTCCTGACTGATTCACTCACTTAAATAAACGCCCAGCCCAAACCGTTGAACCAAGGAAGCTGTTTTTTTCACAATAGGTAGATTATATAACGATAGTACCCACTAAGAAGGGATTTTTTCAAATTCTACTCTCAAGGGGGTAAAAAGTGGGTTGAAAGTTTGTATGGGGATGGAGTAAAATTTGAAGTGAGAGACTCTTAACTTTGTGTATAGACTACTTATTCCAATACAAGAAAAGTAATTTTAGAGTTTTAGAAAAATCCACTCCTAGGCGGGTTAAATAGGGGTACTAATTTTGTATGGGAATGGAGTAAAATTTTAAGTGAGCGACTTGAAACTTTGTGTATAGACTTTTTATAACAATATAAGAAAAGTGATTTTAGGGTTTTGGAAAAACCTACCCTTAATCGGGTTCAATAGGAATGTAAAGTTTGTATTGGGATAGAGTAAAATTATAAGTGAGAGACTTAAAAATTTTGTTTATGGACTCCGTATTACAATACAAGAAAAGTTATTTCAGGGTTTTGGAAAAACCCTCCCCAAAACGGGTTAAATACGGGTGCAAAATCCTGACTCACTCACTTAAACAAACGCCCAGCCCAAACCGTTTAACCAAGGAAGCTGTTTTTTTTCACAATAGGTAGTTTATATATACCTACTCTAAGGATTTTTTTATAGTTACCTGCCCGGCTAGTGTGATAGCTTATACCGTCACGTTTTATGTGACGTTTCAGTACATTTTTGCCATATAACGTGACGGTATAAGCTATCATACTAGCCGGGCTGTATAGTTTAACTTTAGCCTTAAGAAATTGCTACGGCCTTACAGGGTTACCAAAATAAGAATTTTACCACCTTATGTAACCATGGTTTTGCAATAAATATGTATGAGTATTGTACAAAGTACTAAGAACTAAGTAGAGATTTAAAAAAAAAGTACTCTGAAGGGGGTCAAAAGTGGGTTGAAAGTTTGTATGGGAATGGAGTAAAATTTTAAGTGAGAGACTTGAAACTTTGTGTATTTACTCCTTTATTACAATACAAGAAAAATAATTTTAGGGTTTTAGAAAAAAACATAGGCTACAGTCCCTTCATGGTCAACTGAGCCCGCCGGTCACTGAGTCCGCGGGTTCAGTTGAACAATATTATTTTTGTCGTGGGTGACTGGGCCGCACTGATCAGACAACTCAGCCCGCGGGCTGAGTCCACCACTATATATCGCTTAAGGGTCAACTCAGCCCGCGGGCTTAGTACACCACTATATATCGCTTAAGGGTCAACTCAGCCCGCATGCTAAAATACCCATATCTATCTCTACGGGTCAACTCGGTACGACAATCACAATCGACTATTAATTATGTATCTGTATTGGTACCCATCTTTCTGTGGCCTTTAGAGTGACCTTGTTACTATGCAATCTCTCAGATCTATTTAGAAGGAGATTGCATATCGTTCATAATAACGTTGGTTTATTTGAGTTTTTTTCTTTTTTTTTCATTGTAATGTGTATCATCATAACGCGGTCTGAGAAAAGGTTGCCAGATCATATCGCTGGTTACAGCGTTTCTAGTATAATTTGTACCTATTTTAGCCCTTAGTCCAATGCAAAAAACGGAACCCTTATAGATTCGTCATGTCTGTCTGTCTGTCTGTCCGTTGTGTATGTCACAGCCCCTTTTTTCCGAAACTGGCCCATAAGTGATAGATATTGGGTTATTGGGTGACTTAGCCAACGGCCTCAGCCAACCCATAAGTTCAGATAGTGGTAAACTTAGCCCACGGGTTCAGCTAACCCATAAGTTCAGATAGTGGTGAACTTAGCCCACGGGCTGAATTGACAATTTAAGCGGGTCAGGTTGCCCGCCAAGACATCAAAGTGGTCAACTGAACCCGCGGGCTCAGTGACCGGCGGGCTCAGTTGACCATGAAGGGGCTACAGTTTATTGTTCTGCGCGTGCGAAGCCGCGGGTAAAAGCTAGTTGATTTATATATCCATACCAAATTGCAGCTTTCTAGCACTAACAATCGCAGAGCAAAGCGTCGGACTGACAAACGGACAGACAGACAGACGGACGTGGTGAAATTATAAGGGTTCCTAGTTGACTACGGAACCCTAAAAAGGGCCAAGTACGAGGCGGCTCACAATATATATGTCATCGTCTAGAGTAGGACATGCTTGTACAGGGCCATATTGATCTATATTAAATGCACAATGTTTTTAAGGTACTTAATTGTATAAGGATGCTGTATGTCCATACAAAAATACCGGTATTTTTTAGTTCTTATCGTTCTTTCGTCTACTATTTCATGTTTAATCAGGCAATCTAACAATATGAAGTAAAAACCCAAATACATTATTGAGTTCTACATAAAGAGCATAAACTAATTAAAAATATTTGGCTATTTCAGGATTTTGAGATTAAGGCGAAGGGGTGGGCAAGCTCTTTCCATACAAACTTTGTGCAACTTTTTCGTCGTTTGTGTTTGCATTCCAATTACTATTTTTGGTCCATATGCTTATTTTTTTGTTAGCTATGTCTTGATGTTTTACTTTTTTAATTTTATTTATTTTTCGTATTTTTTTATTTTTATTTTTTTGAAATTATGCGAAATTTCAACATCAAGTTCTGCGTATATCCATTATGTAGCAACAAAAAATAAAATGAAATGCTGTAATGCCAAAACTAACGCAAAAAACTTGCACAACCTTTGTATGGAGAATGGCTTGCCCTACCCTGCGCCTTAACCGGTTCCGAGTCCTGGCTGTATTGCTTAAAACCGCTTCATAAAGAAGCTTCATAAAATGGTTGTT
Organism: Notocelia uddmanniana; assembly: GCA_905163555.1. Classification (NCBI taxonomy): domain Eukaryota; kingdom Metazoa; phylum Arthropoda; class Insecta; order Lepidoptera; family Tortricidae; genus Notocelia; species Notocelia uddmanniana. Next base: position 10,212,243 of record LR991059.1, on the reverse strand, counting down.
GTGGGTTTTCCCTAAGTTTGACATAAGAGAAGCATTTGGCTACGGAACCTAAAAATAAGTTTTTTACTTCTCATGCTCCAAAAGTGCTTCATATTAGACCTGCAGAGCGGGGCAAAAATCGTATTTTAGTCCCTAAGGAAAATATGTACACATATTGTTGATTTAAAAAACACTTCACAACAGCCAATCACAGCACTCATCGGCAGTTACGTTACAGCCCGGCTAGTATGGTAGCTTATACCGTCACTCAATATCAATATCATAATATCAAGTATTCCTCCACTGAATAAAAACGCTGCTCGGTACGATACGACTGAAATAAGCATTTTATCCATCTATCTCGCTTTCATTACAGCCGGGGCCTGCCTCTCACTGTCTCGCCTACGAGCTGCTGATAAAGAGCGACAAGGACAAACAGCTAGTGCTCGACAAGATAAATGCGAGGCGCGATAAAGTGGCAGCCGGCGAGATCAAGTCGTTGCCACCCGCCGAAGATATGTTTGAAATGGTAATCCTTAATCTAAAGGGTTCACGTCTCTTTGGGGTGCTTATAGGTATATCAAACAAGCGAAGAATTATGGTAGTTATTTACGAAGCCCATAAGTACAAATTTTTGCCCGTAACTTGGTACGTGTATATTTATTAATCGCCAGGATTATACCTAAGGCAATATCGCTTTTCCATAGAAACGTTCACCTCCTCCTTTTAACCCCTCAAAGCGCTGATTTCCGGGACGAAAAATAATGGTAGCCGTACAAGCCCGATTTCAGAGAAATACTGCAAATCGATGTACAGTTTAGCCGTTTGGCACACGCATACTAGAGGTTACATAACAGCATAACAGGGGGGGGGGGTTGGATAATGAGACATTTTACTTTTTGTATGGGAAAAAAAAGTTTTCATACCATATTTTTTTAATTAAAACAAAAATAATTTTCGAAACATACCAAGTTGGGCTCCTCCAGACACCATATGGCTGTTTTTTTTAAATACAATATACCACAAATGATACGTAATATCCTCATATCTAACCTCCAAAAACCAATTTTGAAAATAATTTCATTATGTATTTATTTTTTATTTTTCAATATTACAAAGTGACACGAAACATAGTGTAAGCCGTACTATTAAAAAAACCGCAAATCGATGTACAGTTTAGCCGTTTGGCACACGCATACTAGAGGTCAAAACAAATATTTGGACCGGCAGTTCCTAAAAAAAATTCCCTTAGGGGGGAGTGCTGAGACATTTTTCTTTTTGTATGAAAAAAAAATCAGAAACCTATCGTGTGAAATTATTTTTGTTTTAATTAAAAAATATGACTGAAATGTAATGATGTGGTATATTTTTAGAACCGCCTTAAAAATCCCTTTCATAATAATATGATACTACACACGATAGGTTTCTGAAAACTTATTTTTTCCATACAAAAAGTAAAATGTCTCATTAGGTACTCCCCCCCCCTAAGGGAATTTTTTCAGGAACTGCGGGTCAAAAAATTTGTATTGACCTCTAGTATGCGTGTGCCAAACGGCTAAACTGTACATCGATTTGCAGTTTTTTTTAAGCGTACAGCTTACACTATATATCCTGCCCAGGTCTCAGACTATCTCCATGTCAAATTCATCGTCTAAATCGATTCAGTGGTTTAAGCATGAAAAGCTAAGTCAGACAAAAGGATTTACTGTTGGATTTATAATTTATACTGTATAGATTTTCGGAGTCTAAGTGGAGATTTCAGCTTCTGTAGGTCCTTATTTCATTGCTTAGGCAATATTCCGAAACACGTAGATCCTTCAGATCGTAGATCAATCAGACACTAACTTTCGCGTTCGCTATGCCACACACATACAAATTTGCATGCTGTTTCGTTATAGTTATACCCCGGGAGCAATTAAACAGGTCAGTCTGTAAGGAAATTTAATACAAAGTGTACCCATTTTATATTAGCTCTTAACAATATTTTAAAATGTCTGAGACTCGCGGGAGTTTGGTTTACAAAGTTGTTGAGAATGTTAAATTGGAATGCGAAATGTAAGTCGATCCTCTAGCTGTAGCCGTACCTAGAATACTCGTATTTCAGAAAACAACTTTTGGTTCTTTTCGGCTTGCTATAGAATTTGAATCAATTACTCGCGCGCTCGTTTGAACAAGAGGCTTTTCGTGGAATAGAACACGTACAAAAAATACTAGTAAATGAAGTTCGAATAGCCTTCTTTATAATCGGTCGGAAAATGTGATATTATTATTACTCCTAGCGTTATTCCCAGCACAGATGCATCGTGAAGGATGCCTGGGGTCCGCTACCTAATCCCAAGAATTGGCGTAGGCACTAGTTTTTACAGAAATGAACAGGTCGGAAATGTATAATGTGATCTGTAAAATATTTCTTAAAGAATCCGTTTTTCGTCTCTATGAAATAAACTGAAGAAAAAATGTCTACTGAAAAAAGTACAGAAGTGAAGTAATAAATAAGGAGAAAACAAAAAAAGTAAAACTAACTTCCTTAATGCTTCCATTTATTTGACTCGGACATGATGCTTTCTAAGAACAAATACATGTACCAACTTACATATATAACATAGCCTAAATCCTTACTAATCTAATACTACGAGTAGTACCACTATGAGCTGTAGTTTCAAACTTCAAAACTCCAAAAGCTGACTCGACAAAAAATTATATATAATAATTATCATACATGCTTAATAAAATTCTCGAGTATCGTTTGAGAAATGCGACCTGTAGGTACTATAGAGGAGAATAGTGGGATATCCAGAAATCCCCCACCCGCCAGCCAACCGCCATCGCCAGGACATACGAAAACATTTTTACCGACACTGAACGGAGGCCCTTTCACTCGGCCAATTAAAGATGCGAAAGCAACTGTCACCTCACCGTACCACACTTTAACCGCTAAATCAACTTAGATGAAGTTTCGTATTTAGATAGTTTAAGACTATGGAAAGGACGTAGGGCAGTTTTAATTCCAGGAATTGGAGGCCATTTTCCCTCCAAAACGCTAATGCTATGGGAATGCTACGCCAAACGCTAACACCACGTCTGCAGGAAATCAAATAGCAAATACCCGTTTCTATATTAATAATTCCGTGCAGGGGTACGGTAGACCCGAACGAGACCTGTCTCAAATTGAAGAACGTATAAAAATAACGATTTTTGAGTTGAACATGTGTATCCGCAAAATTCGGATTGTCGCGTATTTTGCATTTAAAAGTGTTAATTTGATGACAAAACGTCGGCCATATTGCCCACAGACTATATTGCTATATTAAATTTGTTGGTTGACAGTGTCGGCTACGTTCGAAAATCGTGAACTATTTTTGCGTCCGGTATGTTGGCCAGGTTGCTGGGCTGCGTTCTGGGTGATGGGCCATCATCGCCCATTGTGTGGATTCGGCTAGCCGCGTCTGCAGCGTTTTGTTTTTGTAGTTTTCAAGCGTTCTATACACCTATCAGCCTAGCTAGCACGATAACTTATACCGTCACGTTATATGGGCGAAATGTATTAAAACGTCACATAAAACGTAACGGTATAATCTATCGTGCTAGCTAGACTGATTGTCACAACAACCGCCTTCAAAGCGAATGTATGGGCCCTTTTACATGGATTCATATCACGATAAGTATCACGTAAATATTAAAGCAGAATCCACACAAATTTGAAAACTGCAATAATATTGACACCCCAGTATTGTGATAATATTAATCGTGTAAAGGACACCACTTGAATGTTTGCTGAGTCTGTCCGCCATCTTAAAGCTGCGTCTCTATTTTGTTTGTGACAAACTACTAGGTGACTTATGGCTTTTAAACGTCTAGCAAAATTCTATCCCTATCTCGCTCTATCTTATAACTTAGTGGTACTGGGGGACTACTCCGAAATTCGAAATCCGAACTTCGTATGGTGCCGTCCCTTTCACTCATATAGTCTATGACAGGAGAGTGAAAGGGACGGCACCATACGAAGTTAGGATTTTGAATTTCGGAGTAGACCCTCAGCTCATGCCGTTCGCCGCGCTCGGACGTTAGAGGCGCTACTGCGAACAGAAAACGAAGTATCTGCCTCTCTCGCACATGTATATTCGAACGACAGAGAGGAAGATAGTTCGTTTTTGGTTCGCGGTAGGCCCTCAGGCGTCAACTTTAAAACGAATAGGGTATTTTACTATAGGAGAAATAAAATTCAAAATGTAATAAAAACCAGCCAAGTGCGTCGGAGTCGCACACTGAGGGTTCCGTACAACTAAAAAACAAATGTGATTTATCAATATATTGATATTTTTGGTAAAATATACTTCATAATAAACATTATCACTTAATTTCAAGTTCATAGGTCGATGGGAAGCTAAAAAATTATATGTGTGACAGACAACACACGGAATGTTCTTTGACTTTCTTCGACCGTCCGCCACGCTCGGACTAAGGTGCTACCAACCGAAAACTAAATATATATGCCTCTCTGTCGCACTTGCATATTCGAGCGCGGAGAGGGAAATACTTCGTTTTCAGATCGTGGTAGGCCCTCTGGTCTGACGGCTCCTATTCCTGGATGGTGCGCGTATCGGAATGTGAAATACCTTTGGCAAAACGGAACAAGTTGTTAAATAGCTTCCATTAATTGGAGAAAATATTACCAACTGTTATTATTATCACGTGAAACACTGAATATTGAAGCAACATCCATAGGGGCCTGTTACATGGTTATTATTATCACGCGATATACTCATATCACGATCCGTATCACGTGCAATGAATATTGAAGAAAAATCCATACGATTTTGAAAACCACGATAATATTGACACAGTATTGTGATAGTATTAAGCGTTTAACAGACCCCATACAAGATTAAAAATCGCAATAATATTGAGTGTAAAGGGCCCCACTGAATAGAATTTGGCGGAGAATAGAGAGCTGCTATCGCGAAACGAAAACGAACGAACATCGTGTATTTCCCTCTGTGTCGCTCGAATTTGCAAGTGCGACAGAGAGGGAGATACACGAACTTCATTTGTTTTTCGCGTTAGCAGCTCTGACTTCGCACCAAAAATACTGACTGGCACATCAATATTTAACAATGCACATCTGAATTGAATTTTAATGAACGATTAGTATTTTAGCTATACAAATCAGTACTGATTACGGTGTCAAATTTTTTATGTGCCTTTAAATACTACCCTTATAAAAATGCTTAGGATTAACTTGCAAAGATACTAGCCTTTGCCCGTGACGTCGTTTGGGTAATCTTTTACTCTCAATTCCATATAATTCCATTCCATACTTTTATTCCCAATCCAGACTACAGACTATATTTCTATACGATTCGAAGTTTCATCATAATCCGTTGTTGTAATGTTTTTATTTTATACATTTTTCTACACTATTTCTTTCTTCGTTTGCATAACTGTCACGAATAAATGTTTACTTTATTTCTTTCTTATTTATTTCACCCGAGCGAAGCCGGGCTTTCATCTAGTATTTATATATTTAACCAGAATATGAGGATGACATAGCGGGAAAAAGGTAGTTGCAATATCACGTTGTCCGATCACACCGATATCAAGTAATAATGGCATGGGAGGTAAAAGGAGCGAGATACTATTAATGACGTATCAGATATGGATGAATTATATATATCGTCCGGGTGGCTTTATTTTTGTCACTGTTCGCCCAGGGATCCCTATTCAAACATTAGACTGGTTCTAAAAAGGTGCTTAAGAAATAACTATGCTTGCTAAATATATTTCTTGTTAAAGGAATGGAATGAAGTGTTGGCAGAGTCCGCCCAACGTTGGGCAGACCAATGTGTGACAAATAAAGATGTTGGCGATGTCGAAGACGACTGTCGCGATTTAGGTACGTGTCTTGTAAATTTTAGAAGTTGGAGTGGAGACTGCTACCAAGTCTATTCTTATGGTCGTTTTCACTAAAAAGTGTATATTTAGTCAGAATTTGAAATCTTCGGGTTTTCTTACTTCGAATCATGTGAACTCTTGATTCTGATAAAGAAAAAAATCTCCCCAATTGTTTTATAAATTAAAAAATAAATACATTTTGCGGACAATCTTACACAAATGAACTAGTTCCAAACTAAGCAGAGCTTGTACTGGGGTACTAGGCGATGGTATACATACTTTCGGCAGGGTCATCTTTTTCAGAAACGCTAGAAGATTTTGACTTGTAAAAGTGCCATTGCGGTCTACTTGCAGAATAAAGTTCAATTATTTCATTTATATACACGTAGATAATTAATTAAATACTTATAAACATATAGATAAATACTTAAATACATAGAAAACATCCAAGACTCAGAAGCAAATATTTGTGTGCATAACTTTTACTACCTACTACTACTATCCCTTCGAAGGCATGTAAATGATGTTACAATCATATGTTACTTTCTATTTCACAATTTAGAGAAAATGCAAGTAGGACAAAACGTTGCGACAGTGTACGGGGAGGCGCCCGGTTTGACGCCGACAGCTCTTGTCGACGTGTGGTATCTGCAGCTTCTGAACGTAAATGCTAGCGTGCTGTCCCAATATAGACCGTAAGTTACTAGTTAGTACTTAAACGCTATTATTGAACATCGAAAGTTGCACCAGTGCACAGTGGTGGCCCCGTGATGCACGCGTGTGACTTTCAAACAGGGTCGAGGACACGAATACTGGTGGGTTACAAAAGTTACTGCTGTGCAAATTAGAAAGAGTCGAATTTCTCGTTTCGTGTCGCTTTGTGACGTTAGTGGTCTTGTGCTAGGTCCACTATTTCGTATTCTTGTCTAGTTTCTCGGAAATTGTGGACATCAGGTTTATCACCCACTCTCGAGGAACATCGTGAAAAACCTTACATATATATACATAACCATTCAAATGTGTATATTAAGACGCCTCATGGGAGGCCAGTCCTGTCCTGTCAAGTTGGTCTTAATTTAATGTATGTTTTTAATGTATGTCACATTCAGATATACTCTTCGAGTAATTATTGTAAAGATAATACAGGTCATGTCTTCAAATGTGTATGTGATTTTGCTAGACTAGCGTTTTCACCCATGAGAGAAATCTCATTACTAGATGCTCATTTGCTTTTGGAAATTAAAATTGCCAACTTTGCAGACCTCTAAATCGATTGTAGTTATAAGTATAGTACCAACACTTGTAGTATTTTTTTAAAAGTATTATTTAAAACCTAAAATCAACCTAGCGATTAGAAGTAGTACCTATGCATAAAGTCTGATAACATGATGATGTGGGTACCTAACACATGATTTCTCTTGTGCTTATGTATGATGCTCTTAAACTTCTTCTCAGGTCAAATGAAGTAGGACCTTCAAGTTACAATCAATTCACCCAGCTTGTGTGGGCGGCATCGTACCAAGTGGGTTGCGGTGCAGTTAAATTCAAAGTAAGATATCCCTATGTCATTTAGGTAGGCATAAGTAGTTGCCTCCAATGAAAAATTTTGGAACCAGGAAAGCACAGATAAACATAATTATAAAAAATTAACACACCACACAGAGGCTCTTTAGAGTGTCTCTGATCGTAAAATATATATTGGAACATTGAATGTCAGGTCCTTAGTCGGCGACGGCCACCAAGAAGAACTCGAATTTGCATTAAAAAATGTAAAATGGCATATCTTAGGACTCTCTAAAGTAAAAAAGGAGGGCACCCAAATAAGACAATATGATGACTACACTCTACTCTATCATGGCAAGAAAAGCGGAAAAAATGGGATCGGTTTCTTAGTGAAAAATGAGTTCAAAACGAATATATCAAAGTTTACACCTATTTCAGATAGAGTGGCAAGATTGGATTTACTCATAGAAAATACCAGTTTTATCATCATACAAGCATACGCGCCCACTGAAAAAGCTTGCGACGAGGACGTAGAGACCTTTTACCAAGAAATAAATCACTGCTTAGAGGAAAATTGCCGTAATGTAATTTTAATGGGATATTTTAACGCTAAAATTGGACTCCCGACCCCGGACGACGTATCATGCATGGGATCGTGGGGATACGGAGTACGAAATGATAGGTAAAACTTTGATAGACTTTTGCCAAGAAAACCAGCTATACATTATGAATACCCACTTTAAGAAAAAACCTAATCGAAGATGGACTTGGCAATCGCCCAACGGAAAAGTTTTCAACGAAATAAACTTTTTCATAGCGAGAAGAGACAAAATAAGGGCTATAGAAAATGTAGAAGTCATGAATACGTCATACCCAACAGACCATTGACTGGCGAGCAACATACTCCAAATGAAACAAAAAACATCGAGGAAGAGATTCAAGAATAAAAACACTGGATTTAACGATTTAGTAAGAGAGTCGATTAAGAATATTTTCTCAGAATCCGTGCAAAAGGTAAACTACGAGAATGTACAGTATACGTCAATAAACAATAAAATTAAAGACTGCCTCACGAAAATACCTCCCTCATCAGAGAAACCGAAGCTTAACTTAATAATGACGGATAACTTATAAAACCTAATACATGAACGAACTTTACTGAAAAGTATGCATCTAAAAACTGTCCACGATAAACGGAGACTGCGAAAACTATTCCCAAAAATACGCTATAGAACTAAAATAATCGAAGAAGAACTTACAAAAAGAGGCTCGGCTAAAAGGGGTTACAAACGATTGAAAGATCACAAAATATGGATCCCATCCCTGAAAGACAAAACAGGACGCAAACATGACGACAGGAACGATATCATAAAAGTAGCCTGTACCTACTATAAAGAACTGTACCAAATTCAACAAAACCCTACATTATACCCCAAATACCCAGAATACTCCGATGTACCGCCCCTACTACAGTGTGAAATACGTAGTGCCATTAAATCACTTAAAGGAATGAAAAGCCCAGGTGATGACGGAGTAACGAACGATATCGTCAAAGCTATCGAAGAACCACTAACACCGATATTGACCAAACTATTCAACGAAATCATAAAACAAGAAATAATTCCCGAGCAATGAGAAACACCTGTCATTAGTCATTACCCTGATTTAAAAAAGGGGGACCCGTTTAATATAGGTAATTACCGACCTATAAGTCTCCTTCGGTGCATTTACAATTTTTTTACCAGCATAATACGAAATAGAATACTTGGAACCCTAGATTCGCAACAACCAATTGAACAAGCGGGCTTCAGAAGTAACTTCTCCACTATCGATCATATTTTCACGCTAAGACAAAATAATAGACAGATATAAAGAATACAAGAAAAATATTTACATAGCTTTCATCGATTACTCTAAAGCTTTCGACACAATATCACATGAAGCTTTATAGGTTGCATTTAGAAACCAAGATGTCGAAGATAAGATAAATTATGATAGAGATATACAAAAAGAGCAACGCGTCCGTAAAATTGGAAAGAAAGAGCGACACATTCGAGGTAAAACGTGGAGTAAGACAGGGAGATCCTATATCGCTAAAGCTATTTACGGCTCTGCTAGAGGATATTTTTCAGAAACTAGACTGGACAAATCGCGGCATAAAAATAGACGGAACACGCCTGCATCACCTGCGCTTTGCGGACGAGTCCTATTGGCTCAAAATCAAGAAGATCTCAAGTATATGGTCGACTCACTAAACCACGAAAGCAGAAGATGCGGCCTAGAGATGAATTCGGAAAAGACCTGTGTAATGACCAATAGTAACCCAATACCTATCTCTATAAACTCCAGAAACTTACAATACGTAACCGAAATCTACCTGGACAAAATATTAGCTTACAAGATCGATTTCCAATTTCAGAAGTAGAGGGAAGAATAAAAAAGGCTTGGAACGCATATTGGGCAAATGAAGTAACAAATGCGCAATAAATTCCAAGCTTATCATTAATAACATAGTAAAATTTAGCTAGTTTATAAGTACACAATTTTTTAAATGCACGCGGTGTTTACCTTTAATTGTTTGTTACACTTAGCATGTACCTACTAAATGTAATTGTATCATTATTAAATGTATTAGTGTAAACAATTGTTGGTGAACCAAATAAAATAAATAAACATATTTTTAAATCAAAGATGGATAATACTCTCAAATGGAAAGTTATGGACACTGTCGTAACTTCCACTCTAATCTATGGCTGTCAAACGTGGCCAATGACTAAGATGATTACAAAAAAAAATAGAAATCTTCCAGAGAAAGGCCGAAAGAAGCATGTTGGGGTTGAGATTGAGTGATAGAGTCAAAAACTCCGAAATTCGGAACTAGACCAAAATACTTGACGCGGCTAAGATGGTGTGCCGATTGAAATGGAGATGGGCAGGACACACGGCCAGAACTCCGGACGGACGGTGGAGCGAAAAGGTGCTTCATTGGTACCTAAGAGACGCCAACCGGACGCGCGGTGGCCCGAGCCGCCGCTGGCGTGACGACATCGAGGCAGTGGCCGGCGTGACATGGACTCAGATAGGGACTTATGGCATAAGATGGAGGAGGCCTTTGTCCAGAGATGGACAAACTAATAGAAATATATATTAAAAATAATTCTAGCAATATCGCAATGTTTATAAAATTACAATTAATTAATTAATGAGATATTAAACCATTCTATTTATTTATAAAATGAAATGTATCTAAAATACTGCTTGTAGGTAATGTATAATATTGGAAAATAAAGGCTTATATTATTATTAAGTAGTTGCCATTGATCCAGAATTGTATATTACTAAACGATATTCATTTATAGGAGCATTTTGAAGATTCAGAAGATAAAAAGGAGAGAGTAGTTTACAGATTAGTATGCAACTTTGCACCACAAGGGAACCAATTGGAACAGTCAGTATATTCAGCAGGGCGGGCTGGCCCGAAATGTGTATATGGTACCAGCAACACTTATAAGACGTTATGTAGTAAGTCACTATATATTTAAAAATACATGTTTTTACTAGATAATGTGGAAATGTTTGTTAGCCATTTTGCATTAAAAACGGGCATAATATTTAGCCAAATGAAATTTAAAGTTATAAACTAAATTTATATACATTGTGATTTTAGATTCACAACCAGTGGATTTACATGAAAATTATACTAAAGATTCAGATGAAGGGGAGTCGGAAGAAGAAAATACAACAGATATCATAAATGATGATGAAACCCCTATGATCTATAATAATTCGATAGAAACTACGACTCAATCAGTAGTGTTAGATGCATATAGGGACGATAATATGACATTTGATTATTTTTCACATTTATTTGAATTAACTAAAGAACATTTCCCGACCGCTACTACTACAGAGAAATCTAAATGTAAAAACGATTTAGCCGTTGATGAAATTGTAGAAATTGTAAAAAATAAACTGAGTGATGATCCAGCATTGAAAGCCGTTTTTGCAACTACTGTGCCTACTTCGACTGGAAGCATTATTAAAGATGAAAAAGTGGCTGCGTTCTTAAATATAATTTATAAAAAGGCAACATCTCTTTCAAAACCCGTAACAACCAGCACCGACTTCGTAAACTCAACATTACTTGTTAACTTGGTGGAGGCTGTCATGTTCAGGAACACAGGTAAGAAAAAGTATACAGGTATTTTTTTAATCTCCCCGTGTTTTGGACGACGGGTAAGCAACCTAACCTGATGCTGTCACCCCTTTTGTACCGCACTACCATCAAAAAATTGGTATGCCTAATCGTATACCAAAAAACGGTAATGCCACTGTAAAGTGTCGATGTGGAAGTATGACAGCCGAAACCATTATTGACATAATAAAAGAATAACATCTTCTAATGAAAAACTCATTTACAGTCTCAAATTGAAGGGAAAAATTTAGTGCTCCGAGCAGGAAATGAACTTGCGATACTTTGTCATTGTTTTTAGTCATATGCTTAAATACAAAAACAGCTGCTTCAGACTGGTGATGCAGACTTTGTATCGTCGGTGTACCATTTAATTTTGTTGTGTATTATTTTTTACGTAATTGTTCACCCTTCACACCATAATAACTGTTTGATATAATATAAGAGATCAACAGGGGCTGAGCAGCCCAATCGTTAACATTGACAGTTACAGAATACATGTTCTGTTTTAGATGAGGTACAAGAAAAAATAAGACAAGAACTAGTCACGGGACCATTTGTTAGTCCTATCAAAGTGCAAGCAGTCTCTGCATTCAAAACGAGTTACGATTTTACTGGGCACTATTTTTTTCCCGAGTATGATGGTGAAGAAACAGTGGAACAAACTAGTGAATCCGACTACGACATTGCTGCTAAAACTTCATTTCCAGACGTTGTATTACAAATTGAAGAAATTAGAAAAAGCAGACCTACAAGAGATTTTATAGATGATATACTTGAAACTGAACCCGTCGTAGAAACTACAACAAGGCTAAAACCTCTGTCACCTGACGATTTAAAAATACCTACTAGTGGTTACAATAATATGAGAAACTTTCTTAAAGATATTGCTGAAAATGCAGAAAGTAATAATAGGAAACATTTGTCTGATATTTGAAGTTATTACTTTTTCTCTGTAGTATTATACTTTTTGTACTGTCTTCTAAAAATTAGATTTTAATCTATATTACGAGTATTACATAATCTAAAATGATTAAGGCTGGGTTGCACAGACTTACGATCACAAACTGATCAACGTTAAATATGGCGCCGGCAGCTGTCATCCCACAGAAACTTGTCAAACTCAAACATAGCTTACGATTACAGACGGTTTGGTGCAACCCAGCCTAAGTTAAACATTTAACCAAGTTGAGACTTAATAAGAGCGTATCAAATATTGTTAAATTAATGATATATCGATTATTATATTTTTAGGTTCGAACGGTATGTTTACGAGTATGCGAAAAGAAAGCAATCGATTTAAGAGGAAAAAGCGAAGATATAAAAATATTAAAAATCATAATATCTTCGAATTAGACCAACAGTTGTGCATGAAAACGAGATTTGATGAACGTCCTGTTAGAAAACATTTTAAGAGTCCAACGTCAATACGAGTAAGACATTGTGGCGAAGTGGGAAAAATTATATCAGAATTAGAATATGACAAAGAGGACCTTTTTCGTAATAGATGTGTAACATTAGTCCCTGTAGGGTCAATATCAGTATTGCCTGTTATAAATTGTTTTAGCTATCGAAAATACTTGTAAACAAAATAAACACAGGTTAAATTGATTTGTTTAATTTAGTAACTGTAGAAAATAATTAATATAAATAAGTGACAAATGTACATACATATGTGTAGCACTTGCATTACAATGACATGCACTAGGATTTCTAGGTTTATTACGATTATTTTCCCAGATTTCTAAGACTTTATTAAAAGCTAAGAAATATAAATTATTAGGCGGTACCTTTTTCTTTGTTTTACACTCTTGAACTCTTTTCTCCTTGTGTTTGCAAGTTACGCTTCTTTTCTCTCTTAATTCTTGGTTGGTGCAAAAGCAGTCGACTTGATGATCATCATTATTGTCATGTTTCATTGACGGGGTAACTAAAGACGAACTTTTAGAAAAAGCTTTATGATGATTCAGAGGTTGAATAGTACCGGACCCGTATGAATCTCTTCGTTTTACATTGAGTGCTCGTCGCTCACAATAGTCTTCATCTGGAAGAGTAGTGTCTCCAGCAGCAGTGTCGCTTGCTTGTACGTTTCGGTTATAGAAAAGACGACTACAGGTGTATCTACGAGTGCAGTTTTCAACGTGCCCCCATGGCGTCCTTCCGTTAGGGAAACCGCTGCCACCTCCACCACCACCTCCGCCGCCACCCCCACCCCCACTACCGCCACCACCCCCATTTATTACTCTTCCATTGGCATCAGTAATCACTGGCATAGTCCAAGTGCAAGTAATCCTACGTGTACAAGCACTTTGAGGTGAAAAGCTCCCAATTAATGTCATTTTTGTAGTGGACTGCGTTGTAGGTGAAGTTGTAGTGACTGTTGTAGTCGCTTTAGCTGTCGAAGTTGAATTAGCTGGTTGCACGTCAGCCAACTTAATTTTTTTATGATTTGCTTTCTTCGGTGTTGGTTTTGCTGGTTGTTTCGTTGTTTTTTTAGTGCTTTTATCGTTTTTGTTTTTTCGTCTTAGATCGAAATTAAGTTCCCCACCACGGTTTTTCCTAAAATGCATTAATTCGTCAAACGATAAAGACCTGTCGGTATTGTCATGTCGATGTTCATTGAAATATCCTACTGATATAGTTATATGTTCTGTGTTAATATTTGAGTCTCTAAATGTTGTTTTGAATTTATTTTTCATATTTTTTCGCAACGTTGTATATCTAGGAGTTCGTTTTTCTAATCGTCTATCAGATTCATCTTCTTTCCAAAATGACATGTTTGAAAATTGTCTATCTGTTTCTCTTTTCGGTCTGTGTCCAGGATCGATGAAATAGGGATGGTTACGGTTTCGAAAGTTTTTACGATACGACTGTCTTTGTTTTTTTTGATTATTAAACCCAAATATTTTTATGTCATCAAATCCATGAGTTTTGTCTTGAGGGAATGAAGTAGCAATCTGCGTTACATCACTATAAAGCTTCATAAATCGTTTGCCCTCAAACTCGTCTCCACCACGAAGAGCCAAATTAGGATAGTCGTAATAAACATATTCGCCAGGGATTCGGCGGTGATTTTCAGACCGGGGATGGTTGATGTTAAGACAGTGACAGTTGAAACGGCAATCGTATGGTGTAGTCGTTGGATTTATGCAAGCAAGTGTTTGTGAACTACATGCGTGCACAGTGTTGTGTTCATTTTTCTTTCCTTCTTTACAGCAAGGTTGGGTTGTTAGTATGTATTCATTTTCTTTCTTGGCTGTTCTAGTACAATGGGCTTGTTCTATTTGACTGCTAGTAACTTTGCATGCTTTATTATCATGAGTTGTTTGAGAGTTACGAGTACATTGCCCACTAAAAGTACGCCTTCTTACGTTATCATAGTAACTAGGGCTAACCATTTCTGGTATATAATCTTGTCTCCTGTATTGGTCTATTGGAGATTTTGTTACGTAAATAGCGTTATAGATATTTTGCGATTGTTCGAAGGGATGTTGACGGGGGATGACGTCATGGCTAAGTAGATTTGGTAATTCCTGCTTATTTTGTTGCCTCACATGGTGTATAAGTCCTGAAATCAAAACAAGTCATAAATTATTTTTATCTTTAACCGACTTCAATATTTCAAAAGAGGAGGTTCTCAATTCGGTTGTATGTTTTTTTTTTAATGTTTGTTACTCCATAACTCCGTTATGTCTGAACCGATTTTGAAAATTATTTTTTTAGTTGTAAGTATATATATCCAAGTTGGTCCCGTTTCTGTCAAAATGCAGATCTGATGATGGAATCCATGAGGAATCGAGGTAACTCCTCAAATCTTAAAGGTATAGTGATTTTTGTGTTTTTATGAACAAATCAAGCATTTTCATACAAAAATGTGACATTTGATGAAGTGGAACTGCTGATGATGATCAGAACAGAACTCTTCAATGACGCATAGTTCACGTTTGGCGATTTGTTTTCTTCGTTATGTTTGTCAAGCAAGCAAGGTTTTTCAAGACACATTTTTGACAAGCTTGAGTTCAGATGAAAACTTCAGGCCAGAGAGACAGAGAAAGAAAGAAAAGAAAATAATAAATATTGTTAGGGCCAAGTAAGTTAAAGAAGTCGAAATAGTGACTTTTTGTAGGCATAATATTATTTAGTTTTTAGTTAATAATAACATCTAACAATGACAATTCGTCGTACATTTCTGGGTCGATAGGTAAGGATAAACTCACGCCTATATTCCCAAAAGGGGTAAGCCGAGCATATGAAAATTAATTTCAGTGCCATTTTTAGCAATTGTATTTCAGTATCAGTATCTTAATTTACAGGACCCGTATCGAGGGCCGCAGCGGGCTGCGGAAGCCAATTCTATCTTGGACCCGGGTACAGGTCCGGGTTGGCCCCGGATATGTACTAAAACTACGACCAAGACCACCGGGGGAAGAGCAGCAGCATCCTTGGAGTGCGGTGGAGATACTGCGATGGCCAATCCGCATGCCAAGTGTGGCGATTATGGCATTTACCCCTCATGAAATTGGGGGAGGCCTATGTCCAGCAATGGATGTCCTTCGGCTGATATGGTGGTGGGATGAAGCCAATTACAGAAACTCACCAATAGATGCAAGATATGACATATATATATTTGATATGAATGATATCTGTCCCGATTTTGGGTTTTTGTTTTGCTTCTATTGTAATAGACGTTTTATCCTCTATAAAAACTGGATGGAATGGCACCGTAAAAATAATAAAGTAGCAGCAGTAGTAATGTCGTTATCAGATAAAAAAAATAAGTTGGTGAAATACCCAAGCAGTCATTTGAGATGACTATTTGTAGAACAATTTGATGGATGTATTGTATGAGTAATATGAGTATGGGCTAATTAAGCAATACTGTTGTTTTCCGCATTTAAGGTAAGTCCGGGGTAGTTGGCCATAGTTTTTTTAAGATGCTGTTAAAAGTTAACCTGATACATTATTATTAAGATCTTTATTTATAATTACAAATTGAACAAATAATTTTGATATATTGAGCAAAGAAATAACGAATTCTAATGAGATCAACATTTAAAGTTTTATTTTTGTCTCATTTGGCCATCTCTCCCGAGGTGTCCGGATGAGACATTTTAGATACAGTTGGCCATCTTTCCCGAAGGTATCAGGGTGTGATGGCCATAACAATGACTTTACCTACTTTTGTTTTTTATTATTTGTAAAATTTTTGACCGTAGCTTAGCATCTATGAACAGCGCGAAGTTATCTGATCAGTAAGTACCGACACCCAGTCAACGGTTCCATGAATTCTTTCGATGAATTTGGATGGGCCATTTCTCCCGTATGGCCAACTACCGCGGAATTACCCTATTGTCAATGCCCTGCCAGTGCCAACTGTCAGTCATGCCTTTGTCATTCTAGTACAGATTCTTTAAATGAGTGCTTCCTGATTGGAACGGGATGTGCGGAAGCGAGGTGGTACAAAGGCAGTACAGTATAAGTATCCATAACACCCCGCCTCGGCGCTATTTGTTACAACTCCACAAATGTAATACTATTAGTAAGGAAATCCAGACGACATCAGTAAGATCTCGGTAAAATAGAAAATACCGCATAAAGATTCCGCCCCGTAAGTAAGGAAGTAGCCAAGGTAAATAAGTGATGCATACCTCGCGTGACGTTCGGGACGTGTCTTAAATTTTGATGTCTCATAAAGTTCAACACATCGTGATTAGTCTCTCTATTCTTGTAATCGATCCGAAGTGGATCTATTTCTAGCTTCACTGGATTATTCGGTAAGTTGATGATTCTCAGCAGACTGCTTTCGGTTGGTGCAATCGTAGTCCTATGAGCTAAAAGACTTGAGATTTTACGTTTATCTGGCAATGGTCTACAAAGACCAGAAAATAATATATCTTTTTCAGAATTGTCTTTGCACTGTGTAGCCGGGAAGCCAATAGTGTACAACGGTTTGCCTTCGACGTTTCCTTTAGGAGCAAAGTTACACACGAGTCTATCTACCATCGTGCCTTTGTCGTCTATCTGAAAACATTATTACGTTAGTTAGTTGGCTTTAAATTAAAGTTTCTTTTGGTTGGTTTTAAGCAAGATCATTTATAACATCGAAAAAAGAAAATTATTTAACAAATATGTGGTACAAAATTCAATTTCCGTACTCACGCTAAATCTTGCTTTGCCGCAACCAACTAGCGTTGTTTCTGCCCAAATTAATTGCGTAAAATAATTGGTTTTGCTCTCCTCGGATCTGGAAAAAAAATCTTTTGAGTACTTACACAATTTATGGCGTAAGGATAGTGTTAAATAATTCGCAATCGCCAATCCTGATTGGATACCTGTATACCTACATAATAATACAAGGTGCGGCCAGTAAATAAGAGCAAAAAGTTTAAAGGATGCTTCCTTAGAGTATCTACAGTAACCTCTTGTGTCCATAAATTATATATCTTTTTTCAATTGGGAGGAATTTCGATCTAAAGTTATGACCTCCAAGTAATGGAACTTGGCACCTCGACATTAAAGTGCGGCAGTAAATGCTGATTTTGAGGTAGCATCTAGTTATGAATTATGGGTCATAACTATATGCTAACTTATTGCATTTTTGGTTTGAAAGGATATTTTTGGGATTTTTTTAATTTTATGTGTTATTCAAATAAAAGTTTATTAATATCACTCCAGTGGAGTAAAAAAGTACAAGTGAGCTACATTTGTGTAAAAAAAACCCAATTTTTTTTTTCTATTGAAACCATTTGGGAATAATTACTGGAGAGCTCAATGGCGTACCGATTAATTTTTTGCTCCTATTACAGGCCTCACCATGTATATTATTATACACAGGATTTCGAATCAAATTTGTATATTTTATGGTTAATAGTCAAGTAAAATATAAAAAAAAATTAAAAAAGCAAAGCGGACTAATAAACTTCATCGATCATAAGTAGCTGTCAAACAAATATTTTTTCGTAGAAGCTTTTATTGCATTTATTAGCTGAGACGGTTCCAATGAGACCAAATTCGACGGGATTATCTTGTTGAGTTTAGGAGTGGCTATGGCCCCTTCTGTCTCCATCATCAGATCAGCTCTGTGGTACCATAATATTGCATTGTAATCGAACTTGCATAATTATGCCAAATTTCAGCTCAATCCGAGACCAGCTAAGTGGCTGAAAAGGATTACAAATTTTGAGGACAACTTAATTCGTTGAAGTTTAATGAAAATTAAAGCTACCGTTACTGCCGTGGGTTTGATTGCCGCCTCGTACCAGTGCGTTTTTCGAACTTATGTTCGGAATATAATTTGATATATTTATCGTTCGCTTTTCTATGAAGGATTGTGAGTAAATCTGCACACATATGCGAATAAATTCAAAGGTGTATGTGAAGTGTCCAAGCTGCACTGCTACTACTTCCTGCCAACACCACTACTATATTATTATTTATTTATTTCTTAAGCATACAACGAATGTACCAATAAGTACAAGTCCTGCAAAACTGTTTAATACAGTTTGTCTGCAGGAAGACTTTTCAAACACTATAATATTAATGTTATACAAATTTTGTTAGTCACAATAGTTAAATAATTCTATGGCAGAGTATCTAATAAATGCTTTTTTAGTTTTTTCTGAAATACACGTTTATCTTGCTCGAGACGGATGTCCTCGGGTAAGCTGTTGAGTATATATGGCAGGCGTTTTTTTAATATCCTGTCTCCGTAATAATTGTTAACTCTGGGCACTTCAAACTTACCTGCGGAAACCGATCTCGTACCGTGTTCGTGAGTAGTTATATGCAGGTCATACTCCCGGCTGTTATGGTTGTTAATAGCCAAAAGGTATTTATGCTTTAAGGAGACGGGAAGTATTTTACAAATTTTGAACAGTTTTCGGTAATCATTTTTGCAGTTGTTTTTATCTTCTGGTGGACAAGAAACTTTAAAAATCTTAATTGCAGGGATTCCAGTTTATCTATGTAAGTTTTAAATGTGAGACCATAACAGTCAAGAGCATACCCTAGTACTGAGTCTACCAGCGCGAAATATATACATTTTAAAGTACCAACAGGAACTCTATAACTAAGATGGTAAAATTTACCCAGCAACACTCTTAATTTATCACAGATATAATCTATATGTTGAGACCAGGAAAAACTAGTATCTATTTTAAGTCCTAAATATGTTACACAGTCTACTTTATCTATAGGATTACATTTGCAATTGACAAGGTTAGTATGCAGACAGTGGAAAGTATGGGCTAGTAGGTGGATAGTCGGATTTGATATTTTTAAATATGGCGAGTGTATTACAAGAACGTTAGTTTTTTCAGCGTTTAACATAATACCGTTATCATGGGACCATTTCACGATTGCATCAATATCAAGTTGAATAGAGCGACTCATTTCAATAAGGTCGGTTCCGGCCGATACAGTGCACAAATCGTCAGCGTTTTTTAGCCGAAGCACGGCCAATGCTGGACATATACCTCCCCCACATTCATGGGGGTAAATGCCATAATCGCCACGCTTGGCTTGCGGGTTGGCGATCGCATTATCTCCACCGCACTCTAGGGATGCTGCTGCCCATTCGCCAATGGTCTTGGTTGTAGTTTTAGGACATAAATAACTCACCCTACGTACCTAACGTCTACGTCCCATTCATGTTTTACCCTTGTAAATTTTTCCGTGTAATGCACTATAAAGTATTTTATTATTATTATTATACACGGGTCAGCCCACCGTCCGGGACTACTTCCCATTCCCTTCTAGTAGTGCTTGAGATGAAGCAAGACAGGTATTCCGTAGTTTAAAGTTAGTTGTAGGTATGTAGGTGGTATTTTAGTTTAGAATCTTTGTAACGCTTTGGGATCCTGTAATTGGCTCTGTTGTAACTAATAATGTTGTTACTTAGTTTTTTGCTGTTGGTTCTCTTACGAATAAATAAATAAAAAACTGTAATGTCACATGTACTTGGATTCAATTAATAAATTTGTATATACTCACTGGTTATAATACGTGACGCTTCCCGTATACTCCAAAGCCTGCATATACCACATTTCCACGAAACTCTTGACGCTTAATCCAGGCGACAAACCCGTTATAGTAGCAATGTTCTGACCGACTTTGATGTCCACTGAAACAATTAATCCTGTCATCATCATATTCATTCGTTACTTACAACGAACTACCACCACCACCGCCACCATATCAGCCGTAGGACGTCCACTGCTGGACATAGGCCTCCCTCAATTTCATGGGGGGTAAACACCCAAGCCAAGCTTGGTATGCGGATTGGCGAACTCAGTATCTCCACCGCAATCCAAGGATGCTGCTGCCAATCCCCCGGTGGTCTTCGTCGTAGTTTTAGGACATACCCGGGTCCAAAGAACACTAGCATAGAAAGAAGGCCATGAAATAATGTTTCGCTCATATTTGGAGCAGTTCAACTAGGAAACACTGGTACGTTTCTGGAACCACATAAGTGTAAAAATGGCAACCATCATACGCCCGCAGAGCTCCCAAGGTTGCGCTGTGTTCAGAGTGACTGAACTGTATTTGTTTCCACCTTAAAACATAAAAAAGAGACAAAAGTGCCATACTAAAAATAACAACGAAAACCGATGCCACACGCGTTATGTGTGAACACATAACGGTGGCGGGCACTAATACTTTTTTTTGACCATGTCGTATGGCGGCTTGCACCACGCCACCATTTCATATCTTTCTTTCTATGATCTGAGGGTTATACCTGTCGATACGACGGATTTACGCAAATCAATAAACGATTAGCAACCCTTTTGTGACTCTTCTGTCGTTGCAAGCATCTGTAGCCTACGATGTTTGCTTAGCATCAAGCAGGCTATCAATGCTTATTTTTCACTGTGGTGGTATAACGACACAGGCATTTTTTTCTGTTGACGTAGATTACAGTTTATTTATATCTAAATGAGGTCATTAAGGGAAAATCTGAAAATACTAGATATATGTTCATGATGTTTGTTCTTAGATGTCATGAAACAGATTTTAGAAAAAATAAAAACTGCATTATTTTAGTAGGAGTTTTGGAAAGTTGAATATCAATCAGTCAATTTTAAATTGAGTTAGGAAAAGTTGAAGCAACTCTGGTGGAAGTTTGAAGAAAACAATCAAGCCGGAATCTCGGGGGTAAGGCATATTTTTATAGGACTCCCATAAAAAAGTGTCATCTTTATAATCAAATGTCTTCACAGTCATATGGAACGAAAAGCGTACCTACCCACTGAATTTACCACAGCGTATACCTAAATCCTATGCTATTAAACGAGCAAAATTTATATATTTATTTATTTGTTTGTAATTGAAATCTCGAATACCGCTCTAACGATATTAATTAAATTTATCAATAATTCGGGGGTTTTCGGGAACGAAAAAAATATGTAGCTTGGTCTTATCTTCGGGAAAACTCTTATTCCCCGGGAAAACACGAGCGTAGCTCGGTCGCCTAGGTACTATAGGTTTAAGTATAAAACCGGCCTTGTGCGAGTCAGACTCGCACATTAAGAGTTCCGTACCATTGTACAGTCGCGGAATGGATATTCGTCGCTTTTTTGGACTTTAATGCTAGTAAAATAATGGCGAAACATTTAATCCTCGATTATATTTACAACCGCAAAAATTAAATTTGAAATATTATTTTTTTGGCAAAGAGCCTTCAACTCTAAAAGACATCTGCTCACCGCTAGAATATCCAGTTGTACTTGGAAAAAACTAGTCAAAAAGTATACCTGGAGTATAGCGCTTTATGGCTGCGAAACGTGGGCAATGACGCAAAAAGACCGAGAGAGGCTAGAAGCGTTTGAAAAGTGGTATTGGAGGAGGTTGGAGAGAATCAGTTGGACCAAGAAGAAACTAACGAAGAAGTTTTAAATATAGTAAAGGAAAACAGAAATTTGAAGAAAATGATTTAAAATAGGAGAGGAAAAATATTAGGACAGCTCATACGCAATGATGATTAGAAGAATAATACAGGGAAAGATGGAGGGAAAAAGAAAAAGGGGAAGACCTAGAATAACAACCGAGAGAGGCTAGAAACGTTTGAAAAGTGGTATTGGAGGAGGATGGAGAGAATCAATTGGATCAAGAGGAAACTAACGAAGAAGTTTTAAATATGGTAAAGGAAAACAAAAATTTGAAGAAAATGATTTAAAATATGAGAGGAAATATGTTAGGACAGCCCATACGCAATGATGATTAGAAGAATAACACAGGGAAAGATAGAGGGAAAAAGAAAAAGGGGAAGACCTAGAATAACATAAATATAAGAAATAATAAATGCTTCATCATACATATAAGAGAAGTGAAGGACAAAGCTGAATGCAGAATAAGATGGAAATTACTCCACCGACAAGAGCCAACCTCTTAAATTCAATGATGATGATGTTTGCAACTACGTACCTACCACAAACGTTTCCTGCAGGTATGCCCAGTCTTGCTAAAGTTGCTCAAACTATGGAATATTTTGCTACAACAGAGATGTCAGTTGCAGCTAAAGACACATACATATACGCCCCTCCTCAATACAGCGCATCCTCGGAAAAGTTTTGGCGACCTTAGTACTCACTAGTATTTATTAACATAACCACAGATACGTAGCAAGTAAGCAATGTCAGTATGGAATACCCCCCACGGCCTACATACACAGCAAAAACCTAAGCAATGTTAAGCCTCTAGAATAGAAAGTATTTTTTTTTACCCAGATCTCGACAGAGATCCTTCTTGTCCGGGCGGATGGCAGGGTCGCATTGGTCAGCCCACCGTTGGGCAGCCACCGCTAACTCTTCTGACCAACGCTGTAAATAACAAGAACCGTAAATGGGTATGGTGTGGACGACCGTACTGCTGCGCGGCACGCAAGTTGTCAGACGGCTATGGAAATCCTCACGAAACGCTCTTAAAGTCGATTTACATTTGCATAAACTTGATGCATACGATTTTGAATTATATGCGGGGTTTGATCGTACCGTCTTACCTCGGTAACTCGCAGCCCTGCAATATAATGAAAATTGTATGCGAGTTCTTTCATAAGCCTTTATAATAAGCTAAGCCATACTGCGTCAATATCAAGCAAAAAGATATCAATGATTTGATACAGAGAACAAATACAAGGAAAAATAAAATAAAGCGCGGTCTCGCACGCAGCCTAAGGCGGGAATCAATCCCACACCTCTGGTTTGCTTGACCAGCGCCCTTACCACTAAGCCACCAGGACCACTACGTGATCACAGCGAATCTTTGCCTTACATTCTGAGCCGCTACTACTAGCGACCTCTCTGTATTTCCTTAAAAAGGTTCACAGCCTTTTGCCACTAATGGGTAAACTATGCGCTTGACCATTTTCCAACCGGACCACGTCAGGTAGCCTCTGATTAGCGAGAGAGATGGCGCTGTTTTTACACTACTCTTTTTTACGAATCAAAAATTTTTTTTTGTGTAAAATTATTATTTGTTTGATGTTAAGTAACTACAATCAAACTCGAACAAAAAAATACAAAATAATTTGATTCGTGAAAAGGATATCTTTTGGCGGTATATATAAAGTGATATATTGTCGTAACGTAAAGATGCAATCGCATCAAAAACATAAATGTGAAAATGGGAGCCAAGTTAAATATTAAGAATATGCGATGCTTGGTTGTCGTCTTCACGGACAAAAGAATTGAGATCTAAATGGGTGCTTAGTTCCGTAGATTCTCTGAAAAGGTGCCAAGTCCAGCACTACATTGTTTATAGTAAAACTCATTTACTGCAGCTTAATGCATTTTGAGCTTAAAATTGGCGGTTTTCTTAAATATCTAACAGCTTTCATGGTATTATATCATACTGCATAGAAAACTGCCAAGTTAAGGCTGAAAATGCGTTAAGACTTTAATATCTCAATAACTATTTCACCTATATTTATGAAATTTGGGGTTCTAGTTGCTCTAAAGGATCTTAATACACGTAACATTCATTTTTTTATGTTAAATAGAATTGGAGTTATTGAGGGGTCAAAAGTAGCTCCTAACGGTTCGTGTAAGTTGTCCGCCAGTTCGTGGGGTGAACTTGACCAGACACGCTACCGCGTATCTAGATTCTTATTGACGTGGACAGAACCATACTTACGAGTAAGGAACACAAGATTAGACCCGGTTTGATCATTGACTTGTACTATTACTTATTCTGTGCCATTGAGTTAAACAGGGTGAATTTGTTCATTGTTGTGTATTTAAAAATAATTTTGACGTTTTTTTTCTTCAATTTTTCCCTTTAATTTGAAATTTTAAAATCATTAATATATAGCAAAAATAAGGTTAGGTTGTGATTCCTGAGTATTTTTGTGAGTTTTGTTCATTGGTAGTTATAATATAATTTATTTTTACTGTTGGCAACTACCGTATTCTAATAATAGTACCTAGTTAAATTATGTTTATCTCAAATATAATGCAATAAAGCGCTCAAAGAACTTCGGTAGAATTCGTAGAAAAACACTTTTTCATACTTATTCAGAGAAAATTTCGTTGAAAGGGCTTTCATTTTGTTCGTACGCTTTGTTTGGCTGAAGTGTTTACCAAACGGGGTTAGAACATTATAATTTGATATTCTTTTTATATTTGAGCAGACATAGAAAAATTCCATTCTAGATTACATTATCACATAATATTAAAGAAAACCTTTAAAAAAAGTGAGTGGCAAATAGAAAATGCTACTAAACGTAACTTTTCAGGCCTGACAACACTAAATGACAATTGAATATACATAGGGGACGGTTGTGACTTGAAAAAATATGAGTGCATACAAATGACTCAAAATAAGATTGCTTTGCCCTTGGGTTCATGTTCCTTATGTACAACATGAAAAACAATAAATGGATTAAATTGAATTTAATATAATAATAAAAATATGTCCGTACTTATGTGTGATGTACATATGTGTATGTGTTTATAGCTTTTATGGTGGAACCACACTTCCACTCCTTATAGTCGTGTCTCCTTGTAGTCTGTCTCCTTGTAGTCCAGTAAGTCGTGTCACAAGTATTTTTTTAAATTCTTTATATGGCTACTATATTACCTGACAAATAAGCTGTCAGTTATAAGTGTACCTATCCCTTTGCTATGTATTCCGTGTTACCACCAGTATAAGATTTTTCAAATTAGTCGCATTTTTCTTGTAACAAGACTCGATGGCCTGACTTTCGCTACCCTGCGCTATGCGCTAATTTTTGTGCCACAATGTCCAAGGACGCCCACTGCTGGACATTATGCCTCCCCCAATTTCATGTGGGTTAAATGCCATAATCGCCACGCTTGGCATGCGGGTTGGCAATTGCAGTATCTCCACCGCACTCCAGGGACGCTGCTGCCCATCACACGGTGGTTTTGGTCGTAGGACTCGTAGGTTTAGGACATACCCGGGTCCATTATTTATGTCGCTGCGCCATATTTGCAAAAATATTTGTAATGCACGCGAACAACAAACACACTTTGTGCCGGTATGCCTATTTGACTTAACCGTGTGTATAATATATAACCTTTGATGAGTACTAAAACCGGCAAGTCGACGGATACGCGTATTCTTAAAGTAAAGATTTCTATTATATAGAGATCCTATACGAGTTTCACCAAGGGGGACAGAAAAGCTCTTATGCAGCTAACTTGATAACTAGTCTTTAACGCCTGGCGGCTTACAATAAACAACCTCTTTAATTTGGCCGGTTAATCGTTTATTTGCCTCAAACTATTTGACTTGACGTTTAGATGACATTGAGGCAAATAAAGAAAAGCGGAACTATGACAAGGACAACTAATGATAATATATCCCTCTCTGTCGCTCTTATTCAACTTAGTATATGATTTTCTCGCTCTTAGCGGTATTATTATTTGACGTCAACTCTGGGTACTCTGAACGCGTATTTGCTATTTGCGCTTATGAGTTAAGCGTACGAATAACGCAAAGATAGACGAAAAACCCTCCACACTTCGTCGAATGAAGACGCTTAAGCCATAGCGAAATGTGCTGGCATTACTAGAAAATTATTTCGATATATATTTTTTGCACTCGACAGTAGGTACAGCTATATATCTGTCATCTTGCGTTCCAATGAATGACCATGTAATGTAATATTTACCAATTATTCTAAGATTAGGGTTGCCTTGCCAGGCCCAACTGAACTGTTTAACAATTTATTTGATGTAATTTTCGAAGGATCCATGTCTCGCACGTCCTCAGTCATGTAAATGAGAAACTTGAACATCTAAATACGTAATGTACCTTTGTAATGGAATGAAAACAAATCTTATGCATAATGTATGGTAGGAATGAAAGCAACCGATGCTTATTTGTTTAAGCACACTACAAACGCTGCAATTTGTCACAACAACTGACAGAGACGCAACTATGGTTAGAATGATATCCAACTATAGCTTGTACGCACCCATATTTTATAACTTGGTGTCGCACGAGTCATTAAGATAATCATTCAAGGAAATGTATATTCTAAGTGCCATAATCGCCACGCTTGGCATGCGGGTTGGCGAACGCAGTCTGTGAAACTGTCATTTTATGTTAAATTATATACGTAGTTCGGAAAACATCCTGAACCTCGCCGAGTTTTTTACGCCGTTTCTTCTCGTGGCAGAGGATTATTTTTCCGAAACGGTGGTAGTTTATTGACATTCATAGGTGCATAAATATGCCAAAAATTAAAAATAAATAACTTCTATGCACTTTTTTTAATCAGAACACTAAAAATCTACATTGAAGCTACTATGAAGAGATAGACACATGTAGACTGACCAAAGAATGACTCTTGGATCACATCTCTCGACTATACTACTGAGGACACATAGAAACTAAATACGTAAAATAGTGGGAATAATAACAGGACATAAGACGCTTAACAAACCTAGCCTTATTGAGCTTACTGTGGGACTAGTTCGATTTGTGTAAAAAATGTCCCCTAATATTTATTTATTTTATTTATTTATTTAACAAACACCTATACACCTTAGGCATTACAGACAGACTCATGAGTAGAGCATGCATGGAGGCAGAGGAGACGTCTATACGTTCTACTGCACTGCAAGCAGGTAGAAGTATATAGGAAAAGTACCTAGGAGTTTCGAATACTGCACGAAGCAGTAAACAACACCAAGGCATTGGTAAACTTTGTATAGGAATTAGGGTTGTTAGAGTAGCGCTACCCGTGTCTTCACGCAAAGTAGTGTGCCTACTTTGCGTGAAGATTGGATGTCGAGTTGCAGTAAATGATTTGGTAAACTAACTAACCTGGTGGTTGTTACTCGACTGACACGCAGCACTAACAATGCCTGGTGATATAATGAACGATGTATTTTGACGCTTGCATTTACTAATAACGGGATACCACGAAGATGAAATATTAAATCTATTTATTTATTTATTTAATCTTTATTGCACAAAAGTAAAACTTAAAGTACAAAAGGCGGACTTAATGCCACAAAGCATTCTACACCAGCCAACCTTAAGGCAAAGCAGAAAAATTGTGGGCGGTGCAACTGCGATAATAAAAAAACAGTAGGTACTTACAAAGACTGGAAGGATATATACAATACGATATGATCTATCTATCTTAACAGCTTCAAGATTTTTTAAATTACATAATTATTTGATGACTAGCTGAAGACCACGACTAGGCCTACGTAAAAGTTTTAATATTAAACATTGTATAATAATACAAGCTATTTCCCGCGATTTCGTCCGCGTAATGTAATCTTCTTATCCCCTATTCCCATATATTAATCCAGGCTGCAGACTATAGAGTATGTTTTTTTTTATACAACGACGGTGGCAAACCAGCTTACGGCCTGCTTGATGGTAAGCAGACACCGTAGCCTATTTAATAATCGTATGGCATTTATTTACGAACCGTGAGATCTTCGAGAAGACAAAAGTACGTAGCCTATGGACACTTGCGACTCCAGAGGAATCACAAGTGCGTTGCCGACCCTTTATTGATTTGAGGATGCGCTGTGTTGAGAGTGAGGGACCCGCAGATGTCTCCAGCTGTTTGAAGCCAGAGACATATTCAGGCGCCTCACTCCCAACACAGCGCATCCTCGGGAGCTCTGGCGACCTTACTCACCACCAGGAACACAACACCACATATCTATCTAAGGGGCAAGTAGTGATGCTATTATGGCTGCGGTCTTCTGTAAGGAGGAGGTACTTCTCCAGTTGGACTGCTCCAAATTTGAGCGAGATAACGTTTCACTGTGCCCTACCTCTCAAAAAAAGTATGTATAACGAAGTTTCATTATAATCCGTTTAGCGGTTTTTGCGTGATTGAGCAACAATTTCTATGCAGTAGGTATATTATAATACCATAAAAGCTGTGGGATATTTAAGAAAACGGCCAAGTTTGAAGCTCAAAATGCATTAGGCCGCAGTAAATTAGTTTTACTGTAAACAATGTAGTGCCGGACTTGGCCCCATTTCAGAGAATCTACGGAACTTGGCACCCAATTAGATCTCAATTCTTTTGTCAGTGAAGACGACAGCCAAGCATCTCATATTCTTAATATTGAACATGGCTCCCATTTTTACATTTATGTTTTTGAAGGGATTTATAACATTAGTAGGATAAACTGTCAAGTGAAGCTCTACAGGTGTAGGTATATATTGTCAAATATTCTTGTTGGCATTATACATTAAATCTTCCATTGTATACGCTTCTGCGCAATGATTTAATTTTATTAGGAACAATGTAAATTGAGCCCTGACTGAGGATGAGGGTTTAACTAATTCACGGGGTTGGTCTCGGGATTGCACACTAGTGTGTATCAGCATTGCGATACAGCGAGGAAATGCCGCCAGCATCCTCGGTACAATGCCTCAAGGGCCCGTTTTAGATTTAAGTTAGTTTTAATTTTCTTTATATTATTTTGGTTAAGTATTCTTGTATATATTTTCGTTGTACATAAATAAATGATTATTCATCTAGAAAAAAAAAAAAAAAGTACAGAAACACAAAACCTTTGAAAGCACGTCATTTCATTGTGATTTTGTAGAAATGACAGGTACAATAAACACCTGTTTATACGGTTAAATTACAAACTTAGTTCAGAAATTATTTTTGTAATTTTTTCAAAAACTATTTAACCTATCAAGTTCAAAATAACTTTCCTACAAAGTTTTTATAAAGTTCTACTTTTGAGATTTTTTTCATATTTTTAAAACTTATGGTTCAAAAGTTAGAGGGGGGGGGGACACATTTTTTTTTACTTCTGGAGCGATTATTTCCGAAAATATTAACATTATCAAAAAATGATTTTAGTAAACCCCTATTTATTTTTAAATACCTATC
The DNA here is from genome assembly GCA_905163555.1 of Notocelia uddmanniana. Classification (NCBI taxonomy): domain Eukaryota; kingdom Metazoa; phylum Arthropoda; class Insecta; order Lepidoptera; family Tortricidae; genus Notocelia; species Notocelia uddmanniana. The sequence goes on along the minus strand of LR991059.1, from coordinate 10,182,331 downwards.
TAACAATATATCACACGTTACGGTTAAAATGAAAAAAAAAATCACTCCCCACTTTACGTATAGGGGAGGTACCCTAATAAAATATTTTTTTCCACTTTTTATTTTACCACTTTGTCGGCGTAATTGATATACATATTAGTTCCAAATTTCAGCTTTCTAGTGCTAACGGTCACTGAGATTATCCGCGGACGGACGGACAGACATGGCGAAACTATAAGGGTTCCTAGTTGACTACGGAACCCTAAAAAAGAAAATTGCTACTTTAATCGTGAAATAATACGTTTAAGTACATAGTTGTGCACAAGTTCTTTAGGGTTCCATAGTCAACTAGGAACCCGTATAGTTTCGCCATATCCGTCTGTCTGTCTGTCTGTCCGTCTGTCTATCCGAGGCTTTGCTCTGTGATTGTTAGTGCTAGAAAGCTGAAATTTGGTATGGATATAAATAAACAAAAATGTCAAAGTCGTAAAAAAATATATATTTTTTTTTAAGGGTACCTCCCCTACACGTCAACTGGGGATGTTTTTTTTTGGTTCTACTCCATGATGTGGGGTGTTGTTTAATAGGTCTTTCAAAATTAATAGAAGCCTTCATGAATTTTTTTTTTGAAAAAAAGCGAATATTTTCGGAAATATTCACTCAAAAAGAAAAAAAAAGTGTCCCTCCCTTTAACTTTTGAAGTATGGGTCCAAAAAATATGAAAAAAGTCATGAAAGTAAAGCTTCAAGATCAGTTAAGACGGCGCACAGTACGATCGGTGTGGATCGGTTCTCCATACAAACGTATTTAGGCTCTCATTTTAAAACGCCATGCTAGAATAACATGAAACTTTGTATACACAATGGGATCCGGCATACCTAGGTCGGAAATTAGTTTCTGTTCATAGAAATTAAAAAAAGAAAAAAAATACAGCGGTTTTCTTAGTTTTTTACGGCTTGTATGAAAACCTTAATAATCGCTGTATTTTTTCGCCATTATAATTTCAAGCAACAGAAACTAATTTCCGCCCTAGACAAGCTGGATCCTATTGTGTATACAAAGTTTCATGTTATTCTAGCATGGCGTTTTCATAGTCATAGTCATAGTCGTTTATTGCAACCATAGTTTTGTACAGATCTTAATAACTAGGTACATTGAGTCCCATATGGGCCCGGGTAGGGCATAGCAACGTCACAACAGATTATTGGTTTAACATGTATGTACAACATATGTCATAAAAGAATTTACCATAATTTAAAATAATAATAATCTATACATATAATAAAGCTGAACAGGGTCGAAAGTCTGTACATGGAAGATATTCGAAAAAAAGTTGGCTGGGGATACTTAGAATTGATAACAGAACACGTTCCAACAGTTTTTAGAATTTTTGTCTGTTTGTCTGTTTATATGAACGCGCATCACGTGAAAACGGCTAAACGGATTTTGATGAAAACTTTATTAATCTGTCGAGTAAATACCCGGTCAGGTTTTAGGCTATAAAAATTGTGCAAATTTGGGTTTAAAGGGGGTAAAAAGAGGGGTTGAATTTTGTATGGGAACTCCTATAATCCATGACTTACAGGAATGAAAATTGGTAAGCATATACTTGACGACAAAGGAAAAACATCCACATTCAAAATTTGTGAAATCTTAAAATGGAAACTGAAAAAAAATTTAACGAAAGCGCTGCGCCGCGGCGCTGCCCAGTGTGCGCGCCAGCCACCACGGTCTCTTCAAATTTTGAACACTATTATGATTTATTCCATTAATTAACTGTGACTCTAAACCCCAATTTCAGTACCGTTTTCTAGATTCAGAAACTACATTTATAACTTTGTAATCCCACTAATATTATAAATGCGAAAGTTTAGATGTTTGGATGTTTGTTACTCAATCGCGCAAAAACGGCTGAACAGATCAAGGTAATTTTTGTATACTAAACAGTATATAATCTGGATTCACTTATAGTATACTTTTTGTCCCGATAATCACCCTCAAAGGGATGAAATCGGGGGTGCAAATATGGTCTATGAAACTGGTGATTTAAATCCTCATACGCCATTCTAAGCTTTAAGTTTCAGCCCATTGGTAGTATAACGGCGTGTCAATAAATTTAACTTAAGCCATAGCAGAATTTGACGTATTGTAAACAAGCTGACGTTTCGATATGTCAAAGCCGAAATATCATAATTCCTTCTGATTGATGACGCTATTTTTGAGCATAACCTTTTAGCAATTAGGTCTATTATTGCGTGTAAATCAAAATAAATTTGCGATACTTTGGAATTGTTTGTCTTCATATGCTTACAAAAACAGCTGCTTCAATGCAGTCTTTGTGTCGTCGGTGTACAATTAAATTTTGTCGTGTATTATTTTTTACGTAATTGGTGACCCTTCAGACTATAATAACTGTTTGATATAAGAGATCACTTGGGCTGGGCAGCCCAATCGTCAACATTGACGGTTGAAGCACCTTAGATCTATGCACAAAGTACAATATATATACTGAGACGGAGATACCAGTGAAATACTCCACATAGATCGGGATCTGGATCTATGCTTATCCGTATACATATAATACAGCTGTAGAGGGTCGAAAATCTGTACATTGAAGATATTGGCCCTTGGCATCGAAACAGATCACATTTCAACAGTTTTAAGAATTCGTGTCTGTTTGTCTATCGGTTTATATGTCTAGGCAGTGTGACTCTCGGCCTTCAGCCTCACGTGCATTGCCGCTTCGGGCCTTCGGTCCTCAGCCTTACATGAGGGGCCCGCTCTGTTGGCTATCTTGCCACTATGTGTGAATGATCGGCATGAGGAGCCCACTCTTTACTCTCTCTCTTTACTCGCCTTTAGACTCGCATGCCTTGCCCCTCTGCATCATGCCTTCGGCCCTGCATAAGGAGCCCGCTCTGTTGGGACTCTCGGCCTTAGGCCTCGCTTGCATTGCCACTCTGCTTCAGGCCTTCGGCCCTACATAAGGAGCCCGCTCTGTTGGGACACTCGGCCTCGGGCCTCGCGTGCGTGTCACACGGGTCCGGGCCTTCAGCCTTATATAAGAACCCCGCTCTATTTGAATGCTCGGCCTTCGGCCTCGCATGCCTTGCCACTCCATTTCGGCCCGTTAGTCATCAACTTTACATGAAGAACCAACTCTGTTGGGAAGCTCGGCCTTCGGCCTCGCGTATCTCGCCTCCCTGTTTCAAGTCTTCGGCCCTCAACCTTACATAAGAAGCCCGCTCTGTGTGAATTCTCGGCCTTCCGCCTTGCATGTTTTGCCACTCTGCTTCCTCCTTTCGGCCCGCATACTTACATGAAGAACCCGTTCTCTTAGGACGTTTTACGGAAGAACTGCGTAGCGAGACTTTTATCATTGTACATGTAATATTTTACGGGCTTTATTCGTCTAGAATCGGTACATTTGATATTCTGAAATAAGCTTAATCATTCGTTTTGAAAGCACGAGCACGTAGCACCAACTCCCGTTACAATCGGTCACTTTTAATTGAAGTTGTAGATGATTATATATTATACCTAGGACAGACTGTCCAGTTAGGTAGGTCCAACTTCGAGAAAGGGATTAATCGTCGAATCCAACTCGGCTGGGCTGCGTTCGGGAAGCTACGGCACATCTTTTCGTCCAATATTCCGCGGTATCTCAAGACGAGCGTCTTTGACCAGTGTGTGTTGCCAGTGATGACATATGGCACTGAAACGTGGTCGCTTACTATAGGCCTCATAAGAAGGCTCAAAGTTACCCAAAGAGCAATGGAGATGGCTATGCTGGGAGTATCTTTGCGTGATCGTATCAGAAATGAGGCCATCCGCAGTAGAACCAAAGTAACCGACATAGCCCCCCGAACCGCTAAACTTAAGTGGCAGTGGGTGGGGCATATTGCACGTAGAATCGTTGGCCGTTGGGGAGGAAAGGTTCTCGAGTGGGATCGGGGATGCAAGTAAGGTCTATGAAACGGGGTGGTTTAATCCTCATACGCCATTCTACGATTTAAGTTTCAGCCAATTGGGAGTATAACAGCGTGTCTAGAAATTTAACTTAAAGCATAGCACAATTGTAAACAAGTTGACGATTCATTATGTCAAAACCGAAGTATCATAATTCCTTCTGATTGTTGACGCTATTTTTGAGCACAACCTTTTCGCAATAAGTTCTACTTTGCGTGTACATCAAAATGCATTTGCGATACTTTGGCATTGTTTTTATTCATATGCTTAAATACAAAACAGCTGTTTCAATGCACACTTTGTATCGTCGTTGTACCATTTAGTTTCATCGTGCGTTATTATTTTTTTACGTAATTAATGACCCTTCACACAATAAAAACTGTTTGATATAAGAGGTCACTTGAGCTGGGCAGCCCAATCGTCAGCATAGACAGTTGGAGCATCTTAGATGTACACTTAGAAAAGGGTCGAAAGTCTGTACATGGAAGATATTCGAAAAAAAGTTGGCTGCGGATACTTAGAATAATATAACAGAAATCGTTTCAACAGTTTTAAGAATTTGTGTCTGTTTGTCTGTCTGTTTATATGTCTAGGCATCACGTGAAAACGAACGAATGGAGTACAATTTACCCTCATTAATATGGCAACTGGATCTTCGGCGACGACATAGCTCGGCCTTCGGCCTCGCATGCCTTGCCACTCTCCTTCGGCCTTCCAGTCATCAACCTTACATTAGAATCTACTCTGTTGGGAGGCTCGGCCTTCAGCCTCGCGCGTCTCTCCTCTCCGCTTCATGCCTTCGGCCCTCATCCTTACATGAGAAGCCCGCTCTGTGTGATTATTCTCGCATGCCTTGCCGCTCTGCTTCCGGTCTTCGGTCATCATACTTACATGAAGAACTCGCTCTGTTGGGATATCGTTTTACGGCATAACTGTGTAGCGAGACTTTTATCATTGTACAATGTACATATAATGTTATTGACGAGATTCATTCGTCTAGAATCGGTACATTTGATATTCCGAAATAAGCACTTAATGATTCGTTTTGACAATAGGATTTCTAGGGAATGTCATATTGACTGAAATCATTTCTTAAGGGGGTGTAAAGAAGGGTGATAGATTGTATCATCATCATCATCTGAGGCGTTATAGCCACGGGTGGGCCCTAGGCTAGCCTGGTCAAAGCAAATATCTCCAGTCGGATCTATAAGTGACTTTCCTTCTCCAACATGTCACCCCTAAGTTCCCGGTGTCCACCTGAGCTTGAGAAAGATTGTATGGGAAAACAAATCATTCTAAGGCGACAACGAATTATACGCGGACGAAGTCGCGGGCAAAAGCTAGTAATAAAATAAAATAAAAACATCAACGGACAAAGTTGCACTACAAGTACATTATTAAAGAGCAAACAACATATTAGAATTGATAATTAAAAATACTTCATGTAAATTTTTTGTCATTCGCGAACTGTATAATACGCTTTTCCGATAAGTAGCTGTTTTAACTTAAATTTAAATATGTGGTCTTTTTCCTCAGCTTTTCAATCGTTGGGGATTATGTTGTAGATTTTAATAAATTTAACATATGGGCTATTGCTGTGCATCACTAGGTTTGATTTTGGCAAACAAAGTCTGTTTTCATGGCGAGTAGCAATGCTACGATTTGGAGCATCTTTTATGTGGCGGAAAAGGTGCATTACAAAAACAAAAATTTATTTTAAAATGAGAGCATAAATACGTTTGTATGGAGAACCAAACGTACTGCGCCCTCTTAAGCTTTTTTTGAGTTATCGTTAAAAGTCATCCCTTCTTAGTAAAGGACGTATGAAACACTGCGAAAATATTCCCTTTTGCTTGTTATTGTTTTTTTAGAGTAAGTTTATTGGGCAACTACGGAGCCCTACAATGACTATGGCCCGACATGCTCTTGGCCAATTTTTTAATGAATCATGTAAATTCTACTGGAAGTATTTATTTTAGATGAAAAAAATAAATAGTTGTTCTAAAAAAGAAAACTTTCAAGTCTCGTAGTTTAATATTATTCTGAATAAATTTCGTAATTTTCATTTTATTGTGTTAATTTGATGGAATACTATCCATATAACGGCAATATGTTATAAAGTTCAACATGAAGAAACTACCCTATTCGGACCATTTCGTGGCCGGGCTTTAAAGCAAAGGCATTCGTTCTTGTCATATACATATATGCCATTTAGGGCATGCAATTTCCCGGGAAATTCCGGGAATTCACGGGATTTTGAATAGAAATCGGTACCGGGACTGCAAACCCTAATGCCATTATTAGTATCTCGCTCCGTTTCATCTCTCATGTCATATTTCGTGTCATAGGCCTTACTTTAATTACTGAATAGGATTTAATATTTAGGCGTCTAGATATTTTTTTATATACATGCTGATATGGTGGTAAGGTATGAAGTTGCGGGCAGTAGCTAGTATCCAATAAATTACGCATTTTAAGATGGAATTTACAGGAACTTGAATCAACGTCGCAATGAACCGGTGACTCTCGAGATTTTCCGCTATTTGATCTATAAGCAAAAATTGCCCTTTAATTTTAAGAAACCTTTTTTTTTCTGTAAATGCCTTTCAACTGTAAAGGAATAGTACATTTCGATGCTAGTGCGGAAAGTATGTCATTTCTTCACGAGTACCGAGGGATGCCACGAGCCGCAGGCGAGTGGCAAGACTCGGGACGAGTGAAGAATGACATTTCCGCACGTGTATTGAACGACGTTTTTTAATACAGTTGCGAAAAAATAAGAAAAACAACAAGTAATATTTATAAAAACAATATCGAATGTTGCCTTTAGAAACTTAAAACATGCTTGCAGTAAGTAAAAACGCCTCTTCTTTGACAGACGTTTCGGCAGCTATTCCGTTCCACTCAGACAACTTATTAAGAACGGTTTTTCAATATTCAATATTAAAAAATAAACGTGTTATAATGATGAAGAGGTAAGTAATAAAATATGAAATGTGTATATTTTTCGTATTCTGATATTAACAGTCGGTTTTTATGTTGATTACGACGTTTAAAGGAAACTAATATTTAACACCCAGCAATACGGAGTCATGCATTGGAACAAGCATAAATTTAAAAAAATTGGAAAAGTGAAAAGCACTAGTGCGCGAAAACCAACTTTCCGCACGCTAAGCAGCTACGTAAAGTATCACTTTTTGAGCAACTGTATTAAAAAAGTTATTTTCTAAACGTAGCAGAAATTCTTCATCGATCCACTATAGCCAATCGCTTTAAATTGTTTTGAAGTCAAATTATGACAAAAGTTTAGTTGAATGTAGTAAACTGATTGCAGGTTACAAAGCTTTCATTAAAGTTTTTCGAGTAGATAGTAACGAAGCCAAATTTTATTTATTTATGGAGTTATGCTTGAAAGGCCGTGCCAGGATAAGCTAAGTGGTTCTGCCCCCCTTGAGTTTGGGGTTGTAATTTTTATAGATTGTGTGGCTCTACATTACTCATCATTGTGCCAAATTTGAGCACCCTAAACGTTACAGTATTTGTTTAAAAAAAAAAAACAAATTTAATTTTTCTTTGATATTTTTTTTTCTATTCAACCTATTTTAACGAGCTTGGCATATATTATACATTTTATAAAGATGATTAAATGACCATAATTATATTTTCATTATATCATAGAAAAAAAAAACCAATTAAACTTTTCAGAATTTTTTTCTTCTACTTTCACGTTAGAGACCGCTCCAATTTTTTCACTGGTAATACACCCACCAACGTCCTATAATATGCATTTTTTTCAAAATTTTGGCTGAGGGAGAACATGGAGATATGTTTACATGAAATGATTTACATACATTCCTTAAACCGCTATAATTCAAATCGGAATGATTACAACCTCTTTAGAGAAACGTACATGTTGCATATTAAATACTGGCCACTTACATTTCAACTTTTTAAAAAGATAAAAAAACGTTTTGCAGCAAAAATAACTCCTTTCGATTGTCGTGCGTTGGGAAAATAAAAACAACGATATGAATTCATTGACAAAAACGACTGCAATACAAACGCGTTTTGTAGAGCCACACAATCTATAAAAATTACAAGCCCAAACTCAAGGGGGGCAGAATCACTTAGCTTATCCTGGCACGGCCTTTGTCGTTTTGGTGTCTGACACATCATCATTATCATCGTCATGTCATGTCAGCCGAAGGACGTTTACTGCTGGATATCGGACTCCCCCAAAGAGTGCCACAAACCAGTCCTGTGGCACCCATATCTAGTGGACTCCTGCGACCTTGACTAGGTCATCAGTCCACTTTGTGGGGGGTCTACCCACGGTGCACCTTCCAGTACGTGGTTGCCACTCGAGAACCTTTCCGCCCCAACGGCAATTGGGTCTGCGCGCAATGTGTCCCACCCACTGCCACACATATAATAAACTAAGGCTGGGTTGCACCGACATACGATCACAAACTGATTAACGTTAAATATGGCGCCGGCAGCTAGCTGTCATCTCACAGAAACTTGTCAAACTTTCAATTCGTAGAAATTCTGACAAACACAGCTTACGATTACAGACGGTTTGATGCAAACCAGGCTTAAGAATAGTTTGACTTTCTCGACTGACTACTGGCTATTTTGAGACTGAGCATACCATTTTATTCATGTTAGCGGCGCTGGGTAGGTTCCTCGCCAGTCCAATAGCGACAAAGTTCCTCCTCTGGTTGATTTTGTTGACGATAGCTTCGACATCTTCATTTGTCAATAAAGCCGTCTTGTCATACGACCTACAATAAGGACCAGGGCCAGGGTTCTGTGAAAATAAAAGACAAAATTGTAATAACGTGCTCAAAGTTAAAATATCGATAGTGATAGTCTTAGGTCAATAAGCAGATATGGATGTGAAGATGGCTGTGGGATGCCCATCTTGCAGCACTGACTATGGTTCTATGTATATTTATATTCTGTATTAATATTTGTGTTACTTAAGTATTTGTGTTTAATACAAATACATGGTCCCTTAAAACATGGATGTATTTTCGTCAATGCAAGAAACATTTTTGGTCTTGTGAGAGTTGAGTTGAGTAATATACCATCATTTAAACATGATTGTAACGTTTAGTAATGCATTGTTTTCGTATGCTGTGTAAAAAAGGAAAATAATGACTCAACTTTGGATTTTTTTAAGCAACCATGTTTCAGTTCTACTCAAAGAAACAATCATATATTCAAGAATCATAAATCTGAAAACAAATCCTTATTATTGCCTCGTCTGGTCAAAACAGCCTTTCAAAGAACGAGATATTTTTGCTTGCACTCCCTTAATACCTTTGTGCCTTGTCGCTGTAACATTATGTTTAAACTGCCATACCAAATCTGCAATGGGTGAAAGCCACAAAGTTACTTATTGTCTAGCTACTCAGCTGTTCGACTGTTCATTGTAAAATTGGTTCAATTAGTTGAATTAGTACCTAGTTATCAGGAGTGAATTTATTTATATTCGTGCTCGTGCAAAACCAGCTACGAACGAAATAAATATTTTCATTGTACCAAACCTTTTAATTAATTAGGAGCGCTCAGCGGTGCCCGTGCATCGCGTGAGGTCGCCCACTCTTGGCCAGTTAAAGGCTTTCAGGCGGCTTGAGAAGTTCTAGCTGTCAATTTGCCCACTCACTTGACAAGCTTAACCCCAATACGGCCTAGTTTCCTCCTTAGGTTGGAAGGTCAGATGGGTCAACTCCGTAAAAACTAGTGCCTACGCCAATTCTTGGGAGGTAGCAGACCCCAGACATCCTTCAGATTGCAACTGTACTGGTATAACGCTAGGGTAATGATGAAACCTTTTAGTTAGATACCTATCACCCGGGCTGATGTACGAGTATAATGGCTACCTATCCATATGGATAGGTAGATCATATTTTGAATCTATGTCTGATTAAAAATAAAAACAACACGCCTCTCTTTTGTTTACCTTTTGTATTAAAACTTCTCGTACTTCGGCCATGTTTGTTTCTCACAAATTAAAACAACGAGTCTCGACTCTGAAATTAATGTGGCAAAAGTTTTCTGAAAAGCCAGGTGAATGAGAATATTCCTGTTTCGGAAAATTGAAGACGCGAGTGTTTCTGCTTTTCTAGGTTTCTCTCTGAAGTTAAAATGTTCTACATTTATCTCTGAAGTTGCCATTTAAGAACGTCAAGGCTACTTCCGCACTTGGCGGTGCGGATTCATTTTTTAGGGTTCCGTACCAAAACGGTAAAAAACGAACCCTTATGGTGCCGCTTTTTCTGCCTGTCTGTCTGTCATGTTCGCTAAATATCTCAAGAACTACTTATGCTATCGATGTGAAATTTAAAATAGTAATAAAAAGGCTAACCCAGACATTTAACATGTCTTTATTTTTACTTTCAATAAACACGACATGATACGTGATTTCCCTGCTGGGCGACATCATAAGTAAGCTCTCGACAAAGAACGAAATACCACATGTATATAATAATCCATCCCGCTAAATGTGGCCTTAGATTTATTTACGAGTATTTGGTATTTCTTTTAAATAGACGCTAGAGACAGAGGAATTATATGAAATAACCCTATATTATTTCTTTGTATATAAATACGTCACATCGAGCCGGACTGATTGATTAAATTGTACCTTTAGCATGAACATTATAATATGCCTTGACTACTTAATGACTTTAACGAAGTGCTTGATGCCCATGTTTGTGTCTTAAACACAATATCATCGGTGAAGGAATCATATGACTACAGTGTAATGTGACGTTGTTCTCCAAGATTAGATCTGGAACAAAGGATACGAGTATGTGTTCATACTACAGACACATGAACACGCCACTAATTAAATTTACCTTATACAAACAGAGTGTGTGTCTCGGACATATTTTGCAGTAATCACAGTAGCATTCACGAATGTTGTTGATACAAACAAACAACACAATTAATTTTACATTTATCATAATAAAATACACTAAACCGAAATAACCTATCTAAAAGTAAATACTGTCAAGCGCGGCCTAATAGATCATTTCATAATCATGTGGCAGCTTTCGAGTGGTGTCAGCTAAAATGTCCATTTTCTGTTATGTTTTTTGTATCCCATTTTTTAGTATTTGCATATTTAACGCATTTCGAGATAAACTGTTCTACTCAAGGAAACATAAGGGCTACGAATTATGTGAAAGAACACGAAGAAATTTTCAACTTAGGAGGTGAACTTGATGCTAATTTTCTTCAAAGTGCCGTTTCATATTATCCAAGCGTTATACCGTCTCTGTTATATCTTTTATTTCAGGTGCTGTTCAACTTAAAGGAGCAAATCATAAAGCAAACAAACTCAACACTGATTTAAAATCAAATGTATTCGACAAAATACTTTATGATGAAATGTTATCCGTGGAGCACAGACATAACTTAAAAGATTCAGAAATTCCTTCATCCCTTTCCAGTAAGCATCATCCAGTCACTCCAACATTAGAAATAAAACAGAAAAGGCCAATGTTCAAGCACATGAATAACATTAATGATGTTGCGAGAAGAGATCCGAACAAAAATACTCGTACTAAAACGACATTATTGCAGAAAATTATTAATTATGACGGTGATTATTTACATCCTCTGTCGAAATCCGAAACAATGTTAAAGTTAAAATTAGAAGATAATCAGGCGGCCGTTGATATACGAAAAGCTAATAAAGTTACGGAGTTAAAATTAGAAATTGATAAGTTGTCAAAAAACAAACCTGTAAACAAAGTAATTGGAATGAGGAGTTTACCGAATAGTGGCGTTAAAGGAAAATGCACCTGTAGGAAAGCAGACCCATCGAGTTCGTGCAATTGCGCCGGCAACAAAAATAATAAAAAGAGATGCACTCATTCCACTCCAAATGCAGGAACTCACGCGTGCTCGCGCTATGGAGTAGCCGTAACTAACCACTCGTGTAGCCAGGGCCAACCAGTCCATATTACGTCTTACCCCTACAGTTATTACCCTGTTTACGTACCTTATTCATATTTCGCTAGTGAACCTCCCCTGGTTCCTTACAGAGTAAGCTATCCCCAACCAGATTTATTAAGCGACTTGAAAATTCCTAGGAAACGTAAACATAAATGTCATAAGCTTACGACACGTCTTGAAGACGATTTATATTATGAGGATGACAGTCGCGAACGGAGGCCGTACGATGATAGCGAATATTACCAGGAAAATAATAAAAAGGGATCCACAAAAATGGAAATTGTTTACGATGTCAATCAGGACACACTTATTAAAGAAATTGTAAAGGATTTAAAAAATCACAATGATAAGGATTTTGTGAAGGAGTGTTATTGCGATTCGTCGTTAAGTTCGTGTAGAGTAAATATTTTTGTGCTAATAATAACATTGTCATGTTTTGCATTGTAACCATCAATTTTTGTTGTATTATACCTCGGATAAAAGTTTTTCAGATAAAAGTCTTTTGATTTTTATAAAATTGGAGTATTAAAATATTTCGAATAATTATTTTATTTTACTTACGCATAAAATTCCGATAACAACTATTTGAGATTCATGTTTTCTAGTTCATAGAATTCTTCAAAATAGGTGTCCGCTCAAATTACTTTCGAGCTGTCTTTAGGTATTTCGTACGAATTTTGATTTTGGACTCTACATATCAGTGAACCCGGTAATGTCCTAAAACTACGACCAAGACCACCGTGGGATACTTGCCAAGTTGCATGCCCGCCCTGTCCGCGAGCGTGTAAATAGCCTGATTGGCCCGCAGAACTGCACGGAATGCCTGCCAGGCTGCGTGCCGAGCTTAGACTAATCAGACGTGATGCTCTTTCTGATCTCTGACGTGTGAAATAGTATGGGCCGTCACTTCAGAGCGCATCAAATGAATGTTTACCCAACCTTAGTAAATATATGACACCGATATAGCTCTGACACGTCACAACCCGACACATCAGAAAAATATGAATTCGGCTTTACATAAGGGCGTGGTACGAGAATCGAGGCATCGCCTCGCCAACGTACTCGAAAATGGAAACAAGGAGCGTATTGTTACATAATTTGGCTACAAACCTATAAGAAGGTATTTGAATTATTCACTAGTTTCTGCCCGTATCACGACTCGGGGAAAGAAACAAATTGAAAGTGAATATCTTCCGCAGCTCCCCCGACATGGTTTCACAATTCCAGTCTTATTTATTGCATGCCACTGAACACAGTTCGTAGGTAGATAAATCTTTTATGTCGCCGCTTCGCGTGAACGTGATTATAAAAAACACAGCTTGCTATATTTATCGAACTTCCCGTGGGAATTTTTGATGTTTGTAATGCCTGCCTTTGGTATAAGTACATCTCTTTAAGATTTACGTCACCTATGGGTATAAAGTAAGTGGCTATTACACGCTCACTAATTGTGCGGAAAATCTTTGCTGACTGACGAGCGGTAATAGGAAAAGTTTCATATGACATTTTAGAACTAAGTCTTAGTTCTAAAATGTCATATGAAACTTTTCCTATTACCGCGATTTGGCGGAGCGCAGGCGGATACGTCAGAGGAGCAAGCGTTTAGTTTAAGAGTCTGCAGTAAGCTCGGTTCTCTATACAAACGTAGTTTGGCTCTCATTTTAAAACGCCATGCTAGAATAACATGAAACTTTGTATACACAACCTAGATATGGCGGCTCCCATTGTGTATACAAAGTTTCGTGTTATTTCAGCAAGGCGTTATAAAATGAGAACGAAACTACGTTTGTATGGAGAATCGAGTTCAGCCGAGCGTACTGGGGACTCTTAAGACTTGGTTTACTCTAGCTAGGTAATAGATTAGAATCTAGTTTGTGTTCGTACTTAATTTGCAGCAGCAGCAGCAGCAGTTAGCAGCACATGTTATTCCTGAGTCGATTCTCTGAATAGGAAGCCGATCAGCCGAGTTCGAATAGCGTACCTGCTGACGTGTTTGTTGTATGTGGATTGGAATCGTATATTAAATGGCAGTTACATAGTCTAGCCGGGCGGAATGCACAAGTGCTATAATAGTACATTACGATACAAGTGCAGAGAACAGGAAATTCGCAACGAGTGGTGATAAATTGAAACACGACCGAAGGAAGTGTTTTAAATCGACACGAGTTGCGAATTACCTGTTCGCACGTGTATCGTACAACGTTTTACAGTACATATGGCTCTTTAAAGTTTCGACACATGCACGTAATCTGCTGATTACCGCACTCGTGCGGTAACGTAGCACCATATGTACTGTAAAGCTATGTATAAGTATTGAGTTGCGGGATTTAAATTTTGGTTTTGTTTTGTACAGAAGGTTTCGTGTCTCAGAAATCCGTCACCTCTGCTCACCACAGAAACAAATGCCCTTACCAGGATTCGAACCCGGGACCTCTAGCTTCGGAGGCAGTGTCACTACTAAATAGGCTAAACAGGCCGTCAACGCTGTGTTCCGACGTATATATATGTGTAGAAGGGTCTGACTGAAAATCAGCGTTGCGCTGCATTCACTGCATGCAACATTATGCTGAGTCCAGACTCTTTTTATCATTACTCATTGTTATATCTTACCTTCTATACTTACTACCTAATGTTCGTTTTTAATGTTTATCTTAAATTGTGTATAAATGTGGTGATAAATAAAGTATTTATATGTCTATGAATTAATGATTGAAACATTTTATTTGAGAACCAGGTCCATATCGGTTAGTAACTATTCCTTTAAATGTAGTATTATTAATCTCTCTATGTCTATGTCTAAATCTGTGTATTAAAGCGCGAGAGTTAAAGAGTGTCAGACAACAATAATTCAATTAATTAAATGTGTTTCAAGGCGCTTGTCGCGACGAGTTGGTATGTTTGTAGTTTGTTTTGCATGTTTGCTAGTGCTTTATCTACGATCGACGATGTTTATTAAGCTCTGGGTCACGATTGACAACCCGCCCTTTCCACAAAGTTGACCTTGGTGGAACCAACCGCGCTCTATACGGTTGTAAACACCAAAGTGAAAGAAGATATAGGTAAAAAAATTAAGAAGATGACCTGTTGTATGTAGTTGTAGCGTGTTCGAATAGACATTACATATTTAAAATGTGCAACACAAACAAAACAAACGCCTATTCGAACACGTCACAACTACATAACAACAGGTCATTTTCTTGAGTTTTTCACCTATAGTCGTGTATCACGCTCGAAAACCTTATCATAAGTATTAGTAAATAAAAGGGTATATTCTTTAACATGCTACCTATAAATTTTTATTTTTTGAAAAACTTAATCCAGACAGATCATGCCTTTCATGCTAACAATGTGAAGCCATTTTCATATTTGCTGTGATGCGCTGATGTGATATAGTTATGTAGAAGCTGAGTTAAGAATGAACTTTGTTTTTCTTTACGTATCGTAGAAAAGCGAATCAACTTTTCATTTGTATTCTTGATTTCAGGGGTCGTTTTGCATGAAGTAAAAGCACAGAATAGTATAATGGTAAAAGATAGCAGGGAGAATAAATTAGTCGAATGATTGTGGGTAAGAGACGTGAAATTCAAGATGCATGAGTTCTGAGATTTCAAGAGAGTTTTTCATCTGGTATATACTGGTTTATTTATTTAATTTTGCCAATTATCAATGAAATGAAAATTTTATTGATCAAAATTATTACATGTCGTAATCAATACATTATGTTCTAATAATAAGTAATTAGGTTTATATACTTTAATTCGTAAAATTACAATTATGTCATAAATCAATTGTCACATGGCCAATGGTAAATATTAAAAAATCGGCCAAGTGTATGTCGGGCCATGCTCTGTGTAGGGTGCCCATGTTCCGTAGTTGCCCAAATTATTAAGGATTTCATACAAGACCAAAATAACTAAAAAACTCGCTGTATTTTTGTTTTTGTTTCCTATTACAATTTCTAGCAACAGACTACTAATTTCCGGCCAGGGCCGTAGCCGGAGTTGAATTTAAGATAGGGCATCGGTAATTACATGTAGGGCACAAACCAAGGCGCAAGTAAAAAGGGTATAGCCGGTTACGTACCTATGGGGAATCGGCCCCAAGAATTTGATATCCTTTTCCTGAGTTATTCAACTAAACATAATATGTAATTTCATCAAATATTAACACTGAAATGCTGCTAGTTGTTGAGTAAATTAAAAAAATATACCTAAAATATAACATATTTTCTTTAAAAAAAACACTTGCATCAACAGGGGGAAAAGAAAATACGTTTTTTAATCTTGGATTTCACTGCAGTCTTTTAGGAATATTCTCATATGGTTTATTTTTATCAGGTAACTTTAGAAGGATTTTTGGTAAATATTATAAACTTGGGTGGATATCCACCACGTGGTGCATTATCCAGTAATGACATCAATTTTTTGTATAAAACATAATTATTTTCTTCAAAAACCTATCGAGTAATAAGTAGGGCGTATATCAAATGAAAGGACGCCGTAAGCTGATTCCAAAAATATACCACTCCATTTCATTACAGCCACTTGTTTCGTAAAATAAAAATAAAACTCAACACGCACCAAGTTTGAGCTCTTCCTGACAGGAAATTTCTAATGACTTTTTATAAAATATACGCCAAACGACTCGTTTTATCCTAATATCGAACGTAATGCAAAAAATTTAGCAAATATCTATATTTTATTTTATAGTATCTTAATCCTAATATAATATTATAAACGAAAGATTGTACCGATGTTTGGACGTTTGTTCTCTATGAAATTTTCCAGTACCTATTGTTGGTTATAGACATCAAAATAATACACAGGCTATAATTTATTTCAAAATTCATTCCCTTCGGGGGTTAAATGAGGAACAGATTGAAACTTCTCTAATATAGACACTAAGCAAAAGCATTAAAATGAAGAAAAATGAGTTCAGCATTTTTGAAAATTCGCCTTCTGAAAGAGTGAAAAAGGGGTTAAGTACAACTTTCTTTGGGTGCATATATGTTTTAAAAGAGAAACCTTAAATTTCCTCTATAGGCCTAGCATTAAAGTGAGATTAAAGTATAAGAAAACACTTTCAGCGTTTTGGAAAATTCCGTCTTAAGGGGTTAAGGGGTTTTATTGCCTCCCTTAAGAGTGAAAAAGGTGTTTAAAGTTTAGTCAGAAACTTCTCGTGTATATAGACCTAGCATAAGAAAACTCGTTCCACACCTCAAAAGCAAAAATAGAACCCTTATAGGATCACGTGTGGCTGTCTGTCATTCCGTCTGTTACAACCGATTTGCTCCGACTACTGGACCGATTGAATTGTAATTTGGCATAAGTACTTTCAATAATTTTCATGTCCTCATTATTAAATTTCAAAATCGATGCTATTTCGTAAGTAACGACCCAAAAAACCATAAAAACGACACCAATATTGTTATTTAGACATTTCAACACCATCTCACCCCAACAGGGTAGATGGTATTTAACGTCCGCCACGTTGGATTTTAAAATCGTTGTTGTTTTCGTAATCAGCGACCCAATAAACCATAGAAACAATACCCATATTGATTTTGAAACTTTTCACCACATATCCCTTCCAGGGGTTGAATTCTTTAAAAAAACCTAAAACACGTGTTTACTCTTTTATCGTTAGGAGTACTCCTGTGAAGTTTTTAATAAAAATAGTCTAACTAATGTTGTTTCCTCATACAAATTTAGGACCCCCGTTTCACCCCCTTAGCGGGTGAAAGTTTGAAAAATCATTTCTTAATGCACCCCTAGACCTTATAAGGAACGTATTGTGTCGAATTTGGAATCTCTAGAACCAGCAGTTTGGGCTGTGCGTTGATATGTCAGTCAGTCAGTTTCTTTTTTTATATATTTAGATAAAAGATAAATACATTATGATTCCTTGTTTAATTCGAAGTTGTTTAGATGTCGCTCGCTATTGGTAATATATTTTTTAAATCATATCAAACTATGAACAAACAGTTGACTAGTTTAATGTCATAGTCGATGGTATTCCTTAAGGTAGGGTAATGATATTTTAAGGTAGGGCATTGCCCCCTAATGCCCCCCCCTAGCTACGGCCCTGTTTCCGGCCTAGATATAGCGGATCTCATTATGTATACAAAGTTTCATGTTATTTCAGCATGGAATTTTAAAATAAGAACGAAACTAGTTTGCATGGAAAATGGATTTCAGTCGACCGTGCGGGGGACTCTTAAGTTAACAATACACACTGGTCAAAGACTTTCGTCCGAGGTCGAAGCACAGAATAAGTCATAGTACAAGTACAGACGTTTCTCTGTTAACAAATCCCCCGTTTAGATATGCCAAACGTGCCTAAACGTGGCCATCTCTTTCTATCGCACGCAACGCGCTCTTTCGAGGCCCCGCCCTCAGCGCTAGGGTTACCACCAGCGAGAACCTATTTTAATATATGTAGTTTATTATTAGTAGTGTTGTTTACAATACAATTACGAATAGTACTTTTAAGGTTCCGTATAGCCAAAATGGTGAAAACGGAACCCATCCGTCCGTCTTTTCGTCTGTATGTGACAGCCGATGTACTTACTCGGAGACTATAAGCACTACAAATACAATTAAACATTTAGCAGGAAGGTGTGTTCTACTCGTATAAACAGCTACGTAAAAGTTATGTGAAATGACGAAAAAATATTAAAGTAGGGGAGGGGGGCACTCCATACATGTAACCAGTGGATACAAAGATTTATATAATTTTTAAAGGCATTACTTTAGAAAATAAGTTTCTTACAACCAACGTTTTGATTTTCGTTTTATTTTATGTCAATCGTTGGTGAATACCAAACTCAATGACTGTCAGTTTTTTGAGTGATAACAGTCAGTTTTTTCAACATTTTAAGATAAAGAAAGACACAGAATTTGGGTAACTATATAAAGATATTTTTATACAATAATGCTGTTGGTTTTGACATTATTACTTAACACGAAACGGATTATTTAAATATCGTACAGCGGTACAGCAGCGCGTGCGC
Organism: Notocelia uddmanniana; assembly: GCA_905163555.1. Lineage (NCBI taxonomy): Eukaryota > Metazoa > Arthropoda > Insecta > Lepidoptera > Tortricidae > Notocelia > Notocelia uddmanniana. The sequence goes on along the minus strand of LR991059.1, from coordinate 10,163,400 downwards.
GTGCGAATCTTAACGCTGCGCCACAACCATTGAATGTCACACGACGTGTGAGCCGGCGGCCGCATGTACTTTGCGCGGCGTGATGACATCACGGTAGTAAACCACCCCTGGTCGAAGTTAACAACATTATTAATAAAATGTAATTCAAGCACAGGCTATTCAAAGCTCGGTTGCGCTCTATGAAGCAAAAAAAATCTGAAAAATAGTGATAAAAAATGGTGTGCATTTTGTTAATAGAAAATCTCTCATATAACTGATTTTTCTACTTCGACAACAGATTAAAAAAAACCGGCCAAGTGGGTGACGGACCACGCGCAAAGAAGGGTTCCGTACCGATACCTCCTAATCTACATTTAAAACCACTATACATTACATTTAAAATCACTATATTTCTATAGCGGTTCATAGAATACACATTCCTACCAAATTTGATAATTGTAGTTCTCATAGTCTCCGAGTAAATCGGCTGTGACATACGGACGGACGGACGGACGGACGGACGGACGGACAGACATGACGAATCTATAAGGGTTCCGTTTTACGCCATTTTGGCTACGGAACCCTAAAAACTGGTCAAGTGCGAGTACAACTTGCGCACCGAAGGTTCGTGTACCCGTCCCGATCTCAATAATTCAAGAGACATTTAACGCCACTATAACGCAATGGGTACAGCGCCATCTATCAGAGCATTGTACAAACTTAGTGAAGAAAGGTTTGTTGATGATAAAAAATATATGATCTAGATAAAGAGCAACTGGGCTTTCAAGTAACCGCATGCGGCTCGCGTGGCGCGGTTTGCCAGCCCCTGTGCTACGCCGTAGCGCGTAGCAGAACTTATACGCTTCGTAGCTAAAGAGCACGTAGAACCATTTTATGCATGGGCTTGGGACTTGAGTGGGTTAAGTCCGTTATCCCATAAGTTCTTGTCTTTCCCCAGTGTTTCTTTAAAGCCACCTTAGCTATTGGTTGTTTTTCCAAGTTCTTTGTTTGTTTTAGAGTAGGTAGTACAAACGCCAACACAGTTAAGAGGGTACCAACGAGTCCACTAGCGCCACTCGTAAAAAATGTGATTATTTAAATTTAACGACAGATATTTTAAAAAAGAGGACTGCTATTTGTACTATATTTTGTATTTTACTACCTTTTTAATACATTGAAACAGTTGGTACTTTGCTAGATTCGTCAATGTACGCGTCGCAAAAAAAAACGGCCGTTTTATTTTTGAACTCAACGATCTTTGAGTTCAAAAATAAATTGAATCCAAAAATCTCGTAACGTAATAACTAGTTTGATGTATTCAAAAGGTACTAAAATACAAAATACAGTGCATAGCAGTCCCCTTTTTTTAAATATAAATCGTTAAATTAAAATAATCTCATTTTTTACGAGTGGCGCTAGTGGATCCGTTGATACCCTCTTAGCTGACCATTCGTGATCCTTATTACAATACACATAGAGTGCACGAATGGTCAGTTAACTGTGTTGGCGATGGTACAGTCACCTTAAAATTTGCTGACTTGCTGACTTGACGGGGCGGACCGTTATGTGTTTGTTTTGTTCTTTGATGCGAGCTTACTGATGTCGCAGAGATTTCCTGGCAGTGGGCGGGGCATACCCCCCCGTGAATATGGGGGAGGCCTATGTCCAGCAGTGGACGTTCTTCGGCTGATATGGTGGTGGTGGTGGGCGGGGCACATTGCACGTAGAACCGATGGCGGTTGAGTCGGAAAGGTTCTCGAGTGGCGACAACGTACTGGAATGCGCGGCGTGGTAAGACCCCCCCCCCCCACTAGGTGGACTGATAACCTGGTAAAGGTCGCAGGAGTCCGCTGGATGCGGGTGGCACAGGATCGGTCATCCTTTGGTTGATACGTTCATTTTATATTATTTATATTTCATAAGACAAATTAATTATTACAAATATAACTATATCTCCAAACTGCGTAACAGTTTGTTTAATGATGATGAGTAGGCAGCGGGGCAGTACTGTATTCGTATCGCCCCGCATCTCGCGATAGTAAGGAAGCACTCTTTTTAAATGTAGATACTGACAGCTGACTGACGGTTTTCTAAAATCGTACCGCCTCCGCTCCGAGAAGTTAGGAAGTCCCCTTAGTGCCTGACGTATATTTTTGAGCGGCTTAGTTATGCAGCTTTGCTTTTGCAGCTAACTGTGTTCGAGGATAAAAATAAAACATAAGCATAAATGAATCATCTAATATGCACTGAAAAAAAAAAGGATAGCTCAACTAGTTTAGCTACTTCAGAAATAGCCAAATCGTGCTTAGTACTTAGTAACAAAATTATGCCAATTTTCAATAATGTAGCATTTAGGTATTATCTAGTAAGAAGTTAGATAAAGATTCAACATTCTAGTAGAAAATAGTTCCCATGAGAAGCCCTAGATGGCGCTAGTTACATGTAGATAAATCAACATTCCTGAAGGCTGTAAAATACAGGCCAGTACTTTTCATGGTATTTAAAATATTTAGAACATGCCCACATTGTATAAAGTTAGATGCAAACATATTGATGAGTTCCACGCTAGATGTCGCTGTACCGCCGCCATAGCAATCCTGCATCGCGGTGTTGAGATTTTTCCTGATTTAATGGGGTCAACCCCGAACCAATGTAGTGCACGTCTGTCATCCACCCGCTCGGATACTGCACGGTCATACTAATTCACTATTAGGAACCCATAGCGATTGCTATCAATATTTTCGCAGGACCCTGCCTTGGTCCTCGAAAGTACAGTTAGCCAGCGCCACTGTCGTAAATAGCTAGGTCTAACGTCATATTCGCCACTGTAACTGTGTCATCATTTCATAATAGTACATTACTACAGAGGCCGGGACGAAAGGGGTTGCCGGCCGAAGACATATAGACGGCCGAGCGAAGCGAGGTCGGATAGGTCTCAGGCGGGCAACCCCATGTTTCCCGCCGAGGTATGTATAGTGCTTTTCTCAAACATGTAATGAAATAAACAACAAAAAAATCAAAGTTTTATTTTTAATACGCATAGTGGCAGAATGTCATGATGCCTGTGCCACAAATTTATGTGGAATGGAAATTAAAAAAGAGGACTTTGCCGGCCTAGGCCTGCAACATTTGTATGAAATTGCATTAACGACCTCTTGTCCTAGCCGCACCTGAAACGTCATACTTCGCAGCCTGTTATAAGGAACATAACATCAATATTTCATTGCATGTTTGAGAAAATATACGAACTGTACTCCGACTTCGTAGTTTCGCTGCTCCGCGCTCCTGCCTACCCCGAAACCCTATTACAATAACTAATTTTGATTACAAGTAAACCCTCAGTTTGCCAGTCCTGCGATTTAGTTACTAGCAGCTAACATTTGGGCTTACTGTTAACAAATCTTTTTTTTCAGTGTGATTGGTTTTCCGCCTTCTTATAGGTATTGCTAAGCAGTATATTCCTTTTGTTGGCAATAAAAATAAAATACCATTTTAACCTAATACTCGTAATTTTAAGGTTACCAAATTTTGATTTGTAGTTATAAATATTTTATGATTTATGATAGTTATTTTTACGTTTTTTTTGTGGTTTCAAGGCCTCCACATGGCCAAAAAATGTTTCATAGTTGTTAAAGAACTGGTCGACCGGTCCTCGTACTCGAAACCTTTTGGCGCGAAAACTTGGCTGATTGGGACAGGACAGTAAAATAAAATAAAAAGTGGAATAAGAGGTGTTGGCGGGAGGAAGAGTTTGGGTTGTAGTGGGGTCTGATTTGTTATTTACCTGAATTAAAAGATTGTAACTATACATTTACTGATCATTCCTTATATTTGGTATATAGAGTGAAAGGTGTATCGTACCGTACCGTATGTAGATGAGGTATTTTTGCTCTTACCTGTATAATTTTTACGATAAATAATAGATCGCAATCCTTGTGCGATCTAAAACCTTATTTATCGCGGCTATTGTGAACGCAACGTTTTTTGCCGCACGCACAGTTTTTGGAAATTTTTAAATATGAAAAATAAAAATTGCGATGTCTACAGCTCACAGAGCCACTATTATATAATTGCGTTAAAAGCTTCAAACAGGAACCCTGCCAGGGTGTTGCATTTCTACGGCAAAACAACACAATGTATACAATTAATTATTTATCGTATGGAATTTTATTTTCGAACCATGAGATCTTTGCGAAGACAGTATGGTTGCCAGTTTGTTGCACAATACACAATACAATACAATATTTAAAACACAATGAAATATAATAATTATTAATTAATTTGGGAATCTTCGGGAACACTCGTATTCTCTGCGAAAAGTCAAGTCTCATCGACAGGAGCACAACCCTGTATGATTTCCAGACCGGGTGGCACTCATGCCCCTGTTTTTAGAGTTCCGTACCAGAAAAAGGAACCTGTATAGTGCGACACTAGGGGCCTATACAACAAAACTTTACAAGCGTACAAATTGACAACTTTTTCTATGGAAAATTCTACAATTTTGACAAATTGTCGACTTTTAAAGTTTCCGCCAGGGAAAGCCAGCTGTCCGTCTGTCAGAATCTCTTGTCACATCCGTCTTTGTATCGCAGGAACTACTAATCGATTTGAAATAGTTGTAACAAGGCAAACCCAAGTTTATTATAAATCAAAACTTGAAATATAGGCACACACTTGACCGGTTTATTAGAAAGTGGGTTCACTGTAAGGGCACGCATTATTTATGTCGTGAAGCTACGCTCGACTTACGCTTATAATTAAGAGTATATAGAACCTACCCGTTACAGTCGATGCTTTGCTTACGACTTTTTTATGGACGGGAATGAATGGAAACGCTTACTCCTTTTTTTAAATACCGCATCGGTGGGAATTGGGTGTACGGCGGTACGCCAGGATTTCGCTACAAAACGTTACCGGTTACCACCTCGCCTGGCTCCCTACCCCACAGCAAAAAAAAAAATAAAAAAATTCATAATCATAATTTAGTATTTTTTGTGAACAAATGTAAGGCATAGTACGCAACTGACTTATTACTTGCCACTTTCAATTTTTTCATAATAAGTAAGAGGGGCGACCAGAATAACAGGTGTCAACTATTATCACTCGTCATATGCGTTACAACGAGAGACAGATTTACCGGAAGCTCTAACAATTGACTTGCTTAATCGAATCCAGAGTGTGGGACAAAAAACGTCACGTTCACAATAGCCGTGATAATTAAGGTCTTCTCGAAGATCTCGCAGTTCGAAAACAAATGCCATACGATTATTATGATTAATTAAGGTTTGCGATCTACTGTTGATCGTCAAATATACGGGAGACGCCTTCTCCTGATTTGTCGATGTGGAGGCGCGAAGAGCTGGCGTGGAATGTATATGAAATTATTGACAGTTTCATACATTTTTCGCGCCAGCTCTTGTGAATCGACCTATACAATATGAGAAAACTGTCAGCAGTCAGTGTCAACCGATATGAATGCAGTAGTGCCCCATTTCTACACAAGATATTACTACTGCGCAAACGTAATACTTACAGTATTTCGTCAAGTGAGGAAATCTCACATCAGTAAAGCTCGCGTCAAAGAACAAAATACCGGCTACATATTGCTCCCGCCCTGCCAAGTCAGGCACTCGCCTTAAATTCATTAGTACGTCAATCGCTACGAAGCGCACGTCAAGCGTAGCAAAGTTCATTTTGCAAATATTCTTCGTAGAAACGTGATGGATGCATGTGTCCGTAATAAGTTGGAAATACAAATAGTCGATTAGTAAATGCAGAAATTGTATTAATAAGGTACATCATGTTTTACCCTGTTGTAGTCCCCCGGGCCAGAGCCTCGCTCGAAAATTGTTTAACACAACGTGTTGTGTTAGTGAGGCTTGATTTACCCCATCCATGATAAAGTTCTGGCATCTCTGAGGCCATGTTAGGTATAGTACAGTCAGTAAGTAGATACCTACAGATATCACCGTTTTTAGTTTCCTGTGCACATTTTGCCCTAATTAGTGGTGGTGTCACTCACACTATCTAGGAAGCTGGATGTCATGGGTTCGAATCCCAGTAAAGGCATTTGTTTATATGGTGAACAAAAGCAATTTTTTCTGAGACTTGGATGTTTTCTTTGTATTAAAATATATATCTATTAAATATATCGTCGTCTAGTACATATTTTATTTTTACCTGGGGAAATGCATTTACGTATCCCGCCTAGCCCTGGAACTAGGACTAGATATGACGGCGGTGGTGTTCGCGGTTGTGGCCGTCTAAAACCACCAGGGTATGCCCATCACGCAGCATTAGTGGCGGTGACACGGGATCGCCAAGGCCCACAACCGCGAACACCACCTGCTGCAACAGCCGAAGCTGTTCCCTCACTGCTGAGGCAAGCGCCTCCCATCCGTCGGCAAGCGTGCAGGGCGACACCACACACTTGCCGACCAAAGGACCTCCACGCCGGGAGAGAGTGAAAAACCCCGGATTCACCCCCTCAGGTCCCCTTGTGACTTTTTATAGAGGTTTTCTCCCTCGCAGCCACCACCCGGCCCCGCTCCCGACCATAGCGGCCCTCTGCCGAAGCCAGGGTTACGGGTCCGTAGTTATTTTTACAGGCATACGGCATGGCCTGTCCCTCTCGCTGCACCTGGGGAGTCTTGCGGCTCCCTGATGCGGAACCTCCCATCCCCCCCGTTGGTCGCATCTGGAGTGTCCTCCACTAAAACAGAGGAACAACCAGAGCGACCCCGTCTTCGGGTTATTAGTAGCACCGGTAAGCGATCCCTCCGAAGATGAATCCCTTACCGTTGCCTCCTGGGCGCACCGGCCAGAACCCTTCCCCTTCCCCCAGACCCGCGAAGGTCCACAGGAACTGGAAGAGCCCAGACACTCGTGGATGTTACCCGATTAGCGCCCCGTCGTCTAGTACCCATAACACAAGCTTTTTTTGAACTTACGGAGGACTGGTCCGAATGGGGTAAAAATATATCCCCTAATTTTTATTTATTTACATTTATTTCTTTGTTTTCTTACGACTTTCGACTTCACAAGTATCTGGATACCCATTAGAATAATCCCAACCCTGTTACTATATTTGCAAACCTATAAACATAATTCAATTACGTTCATTTCATTTTGTTTTAACTTTCTGGATAACCATAATGGAGAAAATTATATACAGGCTGACATCGGAGACGTGATCAGAAATTATTTGAGTCGATGAAGTATTGAAAGACAAACTCAATAAAGATGATAATTATCACAGTTATATTGACTATTATTCCTCAAATTATTACCAAAAAAAAAAATGTTTAATACTGCTTGGTCACCCTACACCACACGACGTCGTGTCATCCCTCATACAACGTGTGTCAAAAGTGATAGGGTGACCATGATTTAAGTATGGCGTTATTATTTTTCTAGTAAATATTTGAAAAAATAAACTTGTTTTATTCGATGTAACAACTATTGCATTGAAAAGGCGATCATGTGTAGAGTCTGAAAAATTAGCTTCTGATCACGTCTCCGATGTCACCCTGTATGAGCAAATATACGATTATATCATGGAATGAAAGTTTTAACTATCTTTGACATAAATTACGTTATTGGCCATAAAAAGTATAGGTATTCTATAACTTCGTAGCTTATGCAGTGGACAATCCTCTTAAAATAGGATTATTCGACGTAAGTATTTCCCGGAATATCATCCACGAACTTCAATCTTATTATCTACATCGGATATCAATTATCTTACGTCAGGAGCACGACATAATCTTCAAATTCAAATTGTTTATTGCATAAATCACATTACATATAATAATTAGATGGAACAATAAATAGCTAGGTATACATGTGACGCCCTGCAAGGGCACAGCAACATACTTAAAACTAACAAACATGCTTAAGATTTAACGTCTTTGGAAGTAAGGGAGAGAGTTATCAAAATATTACTAGTGTTTATCGTTAAAAAAATACTCGTTTAAATTGTAAAAGCTTTTGTTAATTAAGAATGTTTTTAGATGTTTTTTGAAGAGAGATAATGTTTCTATATTTTTAATGGAATTCGGTAGGTGGTTATATATTTTAATTACCATGTAAGGGGGACTAGATGTGACTAGTTTTAATTTCGAGAGCGGTAATTTAAGCTTATTTAAGTTGCGATTATTTCTTTTGAATTTTTCTGTAGTCGGTGTAAATAAGTTTGGATGGTTTCTTACAAATTTACATGATTCTAGGATATACATCGATGGGGGAGTGAGTATTTGAAGTTCCCTGAAGTGAGGTTTGCAAGATTCCATTTGGTTTATATTTTTGAGTATTCTAATACATTTCTTTTGAGGAATGAAGATTTTCTCTAGCTCGCTGCTATTCCCCCAAAGTACGAGACCGTATGTCATTCTTGAATACGCGTGTGCGTAGTAGACAGACAGGGCTGTTTGAAAGTCAGTTACTCGTTTGAGGTGTTGGAGGGCGTATATAAATGTGGAAAGCTTTTTTGATAACCTTTCTATGTGTGGTTTCCAGTTCATACTAGTGTCTAGGTCGATACCCAATACAGTAGCTGAATTTACAGATTCTAGGGTTATATTATTATAATTAAAAATAATGGGTAATGGCAATTTTTGATAGGGCTTAAATTGAATTATTTTGGTTTTTCCTAAATTAAGTTGAAGATTATGAGAGTCTAACCATTTTCCATTTTTTTTCATTGCTAACCTTAACTTGCTTTCAGCTTCTTTCTTGTCAGAACACGAAAAAAGAACCGAAACATCATCTGCAAAGAGAGCGCTGTGATCTTCTATTGCATTTGGTAAATCGTTAATATAAATGAGAAATAATATACAGCCCAAGACGCTACCTTGAGGGATAGAACCTCTCAGATTGACTTTATCTGATCTGAAATGTCGTATTTGATCTGTCGCAAAATCTGTATGTTCTATTTCAATGAACTTGAATGCGATTAGTGAGGTAGGACTTAAACCATTTATGAGCCACACCTCTTTATCCAATAAAATCTAATAGCTGACTCTATCATACGCTTTACTCATATCGAGTAAGAGCCCAACAGCGTATTTTTTATTGTTTATTTCGTTTATGATGCCCTGCACATATTATATATAGCTAAGGTAGTAGAACGGTTTTGCCTAAATCCATCCTGGTTTTCGTGTAATATCTTAAATTTTTCGTAAAAAGAGTGGAGTCGTTTTATCATTGCTGTTTCAAATATTTTTGCTATCGTTGGAAGTAATGCAATCGGCCTATAATTATTTATATCCTGCGTATCTCCTTTTTTATGAACAGGTTTCACAATAGAGATTTTGAGTGCGTCTGGAAAAATACCTTCCGAAAATGATTGATTAATAAGCCACGTCAGGGGGTAAGTTAGTATATCTGCACATGATTTAATCAAAGTAGGGAGAATTTCGTCTATGCCAAAAGAGGTTTTATTTTTAAGATCTTGGTATCTTATTCGGCCGTTATCATCATGAAATTCATGAATTATTTGAAGGCGAAGGTTAGGGCAAGGCATTTTCCATACAAACGTTGTGCAAGTTTTATTCGTTAGTTTTGGCACTATAGCACTTAATTAAATTTTTTGCTTGTACATATTGGATTTATGCAGAACCTGATGTTGAAATTTTGCTCTATTAAAAAAAAATACAAAAAATAAACATCAAGTCATAGCTAAGAGAAAAATAAGCATATTGACCAAAAATAATAACTGTAGCGCAAACACAAAACACAAATGAAGATAAACGTGCATACCCCTTCGCCTTAACATGACAAAATGTCGATTTAAGAGCGCTTTACTAAAATGTGACGGGTCCACAAGCGACCCTCATAAATAATTTTGATTATTTAAAATTAACGATAGATATTGAAAAAAGGAGGCAACTATGTAAAATATTTCGTATTTGAGTACCTTCATCTATGCGTCCAAAGTAAAAACGGCCGTTTTATTTTTGAACTCACAGATTGACGAATTCAGCATCGCAAAAACTAGTTTGATGTATTCAGAAGGTACCCAAATACAAAATATTTTATATAGTGGCCTCCTTATTTCAATATCTATTGGTAAATTTAAATAATCACAATTATTTACGAGTGGCGCTAGTGGACACGTTACATTTTAGTAAAGCGCTCTTAAGCTTGAAACGCACAGGCGCGGCACAGCGTCGTTGCGTGGCGGAGGCAGTTTTTTAGTGAAGCGAACGCGGTCCAGGGGACGTTCTACCAAAAAATCCGCTCAGTATTCGGAAGCACGGTAGTATGGAGGCGACGTGTGAGTAGTAATGACAGTCGATAGTTTCAGAAAGATCAAAAATGCAAAACCGCCTCCGCACCGCACCGCGCCGGGCCCGCTCTGTGCGTTTCGGCCTTTAGTTTATTTAGTATTCATCATCGTCATTGTTTTCAGCCTATATAAGTCCCACTGGTGGGCCAAGAATTACTTCGTACGGATGAGTGGGAAAGGGCAATATTATTCACACTGGCCCTCAAGACTTGGAGACTACACGTAGACCTTTGAATTTCTTTGGAAATGTACCTAGGATACGTGCATAGGTACTACCTATGCCGGGTTCCTAACGATGTTTTTCTACTTTTATACTTCTACCTAAGAAAAAAAAATACAAAAAAAATATGTAAAGAAACATTCCATGCATATTTGTTCATATTATTAAGGCCCTCTAGTCCTGCGAGAGTAGGTATTTAGCGCTGTCCTGGCGGTGCGTGAACAAGCCCGCGCGGACGAAGCGACTGTGAACTCGGATGACCGCGCTAGCTTCATACTGGTCACAGTATAGAAATATAACTGTATTTTGACTAAAGAAATGCATTAATAATGACTAAACTTTAGTATGTAATTGATATCATTTTTTAATAAATGGTAGTAAATAAATAATTGAAAGTCGAACTTACGGAAGGATCCATTATAATGAAAAAAAGTAGGTTTACGATCGAGATGTTTACGTGATAACGTCTTATTGGTGATATAAGTTTTTGGGAAGTAAGGAATTAATGAAGATAACAATTTTTTCAAATTTTAAATTACATCTATCGTTTTATTCACACTTTTGATGATAAATTTCGGGTGTAAAATGACAAGTTTACTTATTCGACTATGATATACATTTTTCTTTATACATACATTCATACAAACATACTTTTATACATTTATCTATTTTTTCCGTATTATAATTATTTAGGGTATGAGTCCAACTATGTTTTTATTTAACACTACCACAATTCATTTTTATCATAACATAACCTCTAAATTTCGTTTGTTTACACGTGTCTTTTTTCCATCTTTCATTACTTTTACAAGTTTATTCAAGAATGTTAATTGTTAGTAAGTAGGCTATTTTATTTTATTCACCTTTTTTTGTTGCAATTGTTGTAACACTTCACATGCACTTCACATTTTGTTTCACTGTTAAACATTCAACGAAAACTTAACCGCACGAGAAAATCTCCATTCGTTTGTATGCCGCTAGAGTGAGAGAGACGGAAGATCGGTCCACTCACTCGAACGCTATGCCAGCCTCCGCTCGTGAGGATTCCGCGTGACAAGTTTCACGGAATGACTGGCAGCGCTCGAGATGAGACGGGAGATCGGTCCGTCTCTCTCTCGTTATACCTGCGATCGCGCTCGTGAGGTTTTGGTGTGACACAAGTTTCTGAACATGTCACCCGACTAAAACGATTTTAAAGACGTTATCACGTCAAAAAACCGAATTCATAGTACAACCCTGAAATTCGTTATTTAATCTATGAAACCTAAGAACCTAAGAAATATGTCTTATACCTCTCTACTCGATTTGTTTAATTTAATAAAATACAGACAGAATATTTTTTGGTGGTTTAATTTACTCGTCAAAAGTTATTAGCTCTCGAAGCATAAAAAACATTGCAAAGTTTTTACTATTTACTATTATGCGAAAGATTGCCGTATTCTTTTAAAATAAATACCAGAAATGATTTTTACATAAAGATGATAAAAGAATCAATATGGTATATTAAATAATACCAAACTTGCCACGGTAGCTACCTGGAAATGGGTAGATCTTTTAAAGAAGATTAGCTAGAAAGATAGATAGTGTATAAATTTTAAAAGGGTCGGCAACGCGCATGTGACTCCTCTTGAGTTGCAGGCGTCCATAGGCTGTGGTGATCGCTTACCATCAGGCGGGCAGTACGCTTGTTTGCCACTGACGTGGTATTTAAAAAAAGACGGCCGGAATTCATGTGGTGAAGCTTATAGCTTAAAAAAATTTTTCAAGTGCAAAGCAGTAGATCTCTTACTATATCTACAATTTCTGGTAATAAACATTTCATTTATAATTTTACCAACTTTGGTTCCATTTCTGCAGGGGTTGTTCAGTTCAGTTGTTATACTGTCATTTTTATACTGCGGTACTATGACCATAATTTATTTGTTAATAAATACGACTTTCTTCATTTGGGTTTTTATTGCCTTTCTTAAATAATTTGCAACAATTATATAAATTCGTCAAAAACTGCTTGTTTGGTGCACGAAACGGTCGCGGATAAAACTGACACAGGTCCGTTGTCCGTAAGCGCCAGCGCGCGACTGATCGGGCCTGCCGAGCCTCCGCGCTCGCGCATTTTGTAGGTATTTAAACATATTAATTAATACAATCATTTTATCTATTTAAATTCTGAAAAAATGACTAGAAATACTGAATGGCTTTAGTTTAGTTCAAAAACTTTATTTAAAACATCAATAGTTTAGTCGTCAGATTGTAAATGCTTTACAAAAAGGAGTAACTTTGGGCTCTCTTTCTATCGAGCGAAATTCATTAAATCGTGTAACTGAGTGCAACTTTAACTAGACTAGATCCTTAAGTAAATCATATAATTATTTCAAATTTTCAAACCCTTTTTCTACGTTTCAGATTGTTTTCAGAAAACTCGAAAACGCTAACTCGCTTGTCAACCTCCCCTTAATTTGTTGGGTTCTACTTGGGTCCAGTTCAGTTCAGTTCAGTTCAGTTCTTTATTTGCTCATAATTAGACAATTAGTCATGCAAATACAGTTTACACACAGATTTAACAAAAATACATTTTTAGAAAATTCGACAAAGCTATTATTATTAATTTCAAATTTAGTTGTTTAACAAAGCAATCAAGAATTACGCGGTACATAATAAATCACGAATAATTAAAGAACGATCAAATATAAAATTTTAAAAGAAAAAGAATTACCCTACCCATATAAATATAAATCAATATCTTGTCAAAATAATGAGTATATTCAATATATGTCAATTGGCTAAAAACTAAACAATGTTCAAGGTCAGTAAAAGATAAAATAAGAGAATAAAATTGTTAAGTATACATAAATAGGAGTAGGTCAATTAAAGATTCTGGCATAAAACTCCTTTAGGCTGTAGAAGGGCCTAGTTAGTAAGTATTCTTTAAGAAGTTTACTAAACAATTGTATATTTTCAGCATTTTTAATGTCTTCTTCTATTGGTTAAAAATTTTTAGTGATACCCAGGTAATACTTTTATTAAAATGAAAATAATGGGACGTCGGTAGTGCTAGCTGTTGTTTACGTCTTAATGGGTAATTTATTCCTGTACTAGCAGATTTAAAAGAATCTTTGTTTTTGTATACATAGATGCTAATGTGATATATATAAAGTGATACCACTGTAAGAATTTTATGTTTTACAAAAAGATTTCTGTGAGTCGCTGGAAAGTAACCTTCAATAACCCTCAAGCTCTTCTTTTCCGTCCAACGAACACATCAAGATATTGTGCAATATCAAATTCTCTCTGAAACTAATTTAGGAATGAAAAGTTTTAAATACTCGTAGTTGTAATATTTCATAGAATTGAAAGCAAACGCGAGCAAAAGTTGTATTTCCCGATGGTGTTCATTCTCAACGAAAATTCTGTTGCTAGATTTTGTTTTGATGCACAATACGTATTTTAAGAAAACGATGCAAATAATAGAACTTCAAACATCTTCAGTTTATACAATATTATTTCAGCATTACATAAAATATAGGAAAATAAGCAAACCAAGTAAGTCTGACAAAATAGGTACTTTATAAAAGTTAGGTGTACCTACATTATAGTGAGGTACGTATAAACCTTATCGTTGTCGTTAACATTCCCAGTCTATTTTCGTACAAAGTCAGATGAATAACATTCTGATACGATGCTCTTTAACACTAAGGGTATATATTACATATTTTATCGCATAGGCACACAAACTTAACGATTATCTCCTTTTTACATTTCTACAAAAAGGTTTCGACTCTTGGGGGCCGGGCCAGCGGTGACACTTTCCACCCAAAAACTTCCTCAATCCATTTCATTCGCCGCCACGAACCGTGAATGTTTGTGAATTGTGCGCAATGCTATTCACAGAATGTTTCAACTCAGTTTACTGGTCCATAGCAGAACTAGACACCGTATTCGTGATAAATATGCGTAACTATAGCCCGTTTTAAAATATAATTAAACGGGTCACTCACGTCTTTAAGTCGAATATCGGTCGACATGTTTCAGACCAGTTCGCGGTCCTTAATCATGAGTACTAATCGCGGTGGCGTTTCTTTTAGCACGTGTCTCAAACTCACGGGTGTTTTCTATATCCCCGTTTTTTTTAAAGATAAGAATTTTAACGGCCAGTTTTGCCCACATTTCTTCGTTTCCCTAGGATATCAGAGGATAATATTCTACTAATTTCACTTAATTCAGTAACTCATTGCGTTTCAAAGATAACACACCACATATGTTCCCGTTTCAAGATTGTTTTCCTTGAAATCGTATGATGCATAACGGAGGATTTTTCTTAAGCTTAACAAAAACGGGGTATAGCGTGTGCGCTACGTCGTCCATGTGAAGGTTCACGGTACGGACGCACGTATCAACTTATTGTATGGATGTACAGAATAAAAAACAAATAAATCAACTTCAAAAATAAAACAACACATAGTTTTTATTGTGCCCTACCTGAAACCACCAAACAGCGAAAAATAAACTGAATTATTTGATTCAAAGGACAAACGTATGCGGTTTTTTCTAACTAAATAAATCTAAAGGCCTTTATGTGCATGTAATATTTAAAGGATCACTTGTAACTCCTAACCATTGAGGAGTTTCTATAAACTCATCTCATTCTCTATTTCATTGAGGGGTTTCTGTGTGCTAAGAAAACCGCCGCCGCGATAGGTGCTCATGATTAAGGACCGCGAACCGGTCTGAAACATGTCGAGCGATATTCGACCTTTAAGACGTGAGTGACCCGTTTCATTATATTTAATATGCCTCAAACTCACGGGAGTTTTCTAAAAAAAATGTTTTTATAAAATTTGAGACTTGCCTTGGATTTGCCTAGGATCCCATTTTCAGATTCAGACATGGTGATGGTGACCGCAGGACTGCTTCAGAAGTGTAAGTATGTCTTTCAAATAAATAATTTTGAAAATCTGTCTCCTATTGACAGAGAAATCGTTAAGATCTGAGGTGAACATACATTAAAAATACACACAGTGGAACATAGAACTCCTTTCTTGAAGTCTGACAACATTTCATGTTTTCAATGTGGCCATTTTATGATCTAGATCGATAGAAAATGAAATTTTAACGTTCAGTGTTTTTTCATTTCTCCCGAAATCCTCATTTTCTTTCTAAAATATCTAGTCTTAAAGTAGCGAATTCCAAAAGGTCGTAAGTAAATTATGACGTCATTACAGTGGCTGTAAGGCAGTATTACCATTGCCACTTATTTTTTTAGAAAACCTTGGATCTTTCACATTTCGTTGACATGGTGTTCACTTCACGTCAGTGTCAAGTGGTGTGTCATGCTATGACAACCTAAAACGAAGCAAAGATCCAGATTTTTTATTGAAAACAGTGGTATCTATTTTACAGAAGTCGCACTAAAATATAAGTATTGTTACATTTAAATACTTTTGATGCTATAGGGAAATTGATACGTGTTATTTATTTGAATATGAGGAGATTTTGATTTTCTATAAGTAACACAATAATTTTGTCTCCATGTCATCCGTTTGGAAAATTTGAACCTTAACAGAGAAATTTTGAATTATTATTTATTGATAAACGGTGTTTAATAGTGGTCATAGGGTTCCTTTACACGGTTAATATTATCACAATTCTGGTTTCCATTTATTTTGTCTTAGTTGTCACACCACACCGGCCACTTTACTAATAGTTTTTTTTACTAATAGTTTTATAAATGGTGATGACATTCGGTACTGAAACGTGGTCGCCTACTATGGGCCTCATAAGAAGGCTCAAAGTCACCCAAAGAGCAATGGAGAGAGCTATGTTAGGAGTTTCTCTGCGTGCTCGCATCAGGAATGAGGCCATCCGCAGCAGAACCAAAGTGACCGACATAGCCCTCCGAATGGCTAAACTTAAGTGGCAGTGGGCGGGGCATATAGCACGTAGAACCGATGGCCGTTGGGGCGGAAAGGTTCTCGAGTGGCGACCACGTACCGGAAGGCGTAGCGTGGGCAGGCCCACACGGTGGACCGATGACCTGGTGAAGGTCGCGGGTGTCCGCTGGATGCGGGTGGCGCAGGACCGGTCATTGTGGAAGTCTTTGGGGGAGGCCTATGTCCAACAGTGGACGTCTTTCGGCTGACATGGTGAGGTTCATAAATGACCAAGTTATGTGGTGACAAACGTTAAAAATAATGATTAAAAAAAGTAATTGAAATGGGATCCTCCTTTTTTTGAAGTTGCTGTATAACCGACCTTATGCACAAACTCCTATAACAGGGTTTATAAAATGTCATCGGATTTTTCTGTTAGCAACGTACCAGGACAACAATGCTATTTACAATAAATATATTTATTTTCTTATTAATATAACAAAAGTTGGTTAAAAAGTTTCGCCTGCTACCTAAATATGATTGACTTGCCAGATTCTATCAGTATGTATAATTTGTAGTCTTTGGGGGTGTGAATATTACAATGACAGGTTAAATGTGAACTTAGTGACAACCGGAAGTGATTATTGTTTTTTAAGTCTAGACAGTTTAGTGAACTAAAGTGTTGTCTCTTTACAGCCATAGTAATGACGTCACACTTCCGGTTTAATACATATTCGTGATTTACTTGGAAACTAAAGAAAAAATCGAAAAACGATTTTATTATGTTCAAGTTGCATATTTACCGAAATAGTTTTCGATTTAGGCATCATACATACATTTTGAAATGCTGTCAATTTCGGGGTGTACCGCTAGCACTAAGAGGACAGTTTGTTACACAAATCAAACGTTCTGAACACAAACAAAGCTCTGTTATGCTATTCACAACATGTTTCTTCACCTCACCAATGATCTCTGTATATCTTGACGGCCAGATTCGTAATAGTACCGCGTTATAGGTGATCTAAGTTACACTGGTTCTCCTCATTTGAGGGGGAACATTGCGAATATCAACTATAATCGCTCCGTGATATTCATTTGTCTCAATTCTGCCAGAGACAGGATAATTTATGCCCGGTCAATGAAACTGCCATGGCGAAGCGGAAGGCTTCACTTTTTCGGCACCGTGGCTTTATTTTAATAAATTTATGACGTCGCGACTTTCCTGTACTGCTAGAAACTGCGTTGTTATGATGTTCATTAACATCTAAGGATGATTCACAGTAGACCGTTCCGTGTCCGGGCCGGCCCGTTTTCTATGACAGCAAACGCAACGGCCGGCGTATTTCCCTAGAAGAAAACGGGCCGGCCCGGACACGGAACGTCCTACTGTGAATTATCCTTTATTAACTTTATTGCTGTACGTGAGGATTTGTAAAAGATGCAAGGACCTAGTCAAGTTACTCGTACATCAATTATATTAAGGTATGCTTAAAATTGACAAATTTAGTTACCTTTTTAGGGTTCCGTAGTCAACTAGGAACCCTTATAATTTCGCCATGTCCGTCTGCCTCTCTGTGTCTGTCCGTCTATCTGTCCGAGGCTTTGCTCTATGATTGTTATTGCTAGAAAGCTGCAATTTGGCATAGATATATAAATCAATAAATCAGACAAAGTGGTAAAATAAAACCTAATTTTTAAGGGTATTTTGTTTGCTTTAAACTTATGGTGTGGGGTATTGTTGGATAGTTCTTTCAAAATGAATATAGGTCTTCATGGAATATTTTTTGGTAAGCGATTATTTTTGGAAATACTCACTTCGAAAGAAAAATATGTGTACCTCAAGTTAGTAAAATTTAGAGGGGCCTAACTTTTGAACTATTGGTCCAAAGAATATGAAAAAAGTCATGACAGTAAAGCTTAATAAAGACTTTTAACGAAAACTATAGCAGACATGATCAGTTAAGCTGTTTTTGAGTTATCGTAAAATGTCTTCCCTTGTTAGTAAAAGACGTATGAAACGCTGCGAAGGTGTTTGCTTTTGCTTGTTATTGTTTTTTTAAAAATAATTTCACTGGTCAACTACGGAACTCCACGCTGAGCATGGCCCGACATACTCTTGGCCGATTTTTTTAGTTATGCTTGTCCTTTTTGTGTGAAGGACATCCTCTTGAACATTTTTTTTACTTACCTATTCTGTTGCCCAGGATTTCGTTATTAGAATCCCAAAACATTTAAATTAAAAGTAAATAAATATCTTGACCGCTCAAGTTCAGGGACTGAATCTGAAAAACCTAAGTAAACATCCATGTAGGCAAAGAAGATATATACTAACGTAACAAGAAGCGACACCGAAGCATGTGTGCTGTAAACCCGTCTCGCGGCTATGTGTGCGTGTCCGGACGTGAACGGGGGTGCGCGAGGGGCGCGCGGTGTGTGGACAGCTAGCCGCGGCAAGATGAATCGCAGGGGTGCCGCTCGCTTCAGCATTCGCTCGCGTGACGTGCGCTCACACAACAGAGATAGATCGGCCGGTAGCGGGCGTGTAGTTTTACTTGAAATTCGTTAGAATTTATCATTTGTAATTCAATGTAATCAACTATGGCTGGAGCTTTTTATTTCTGTGTCTACGGTTGTGACAGTAATACCAAAAGCCACAAAGGGAAAAGCTACTTTAGGCTACCTACCGATCTAGATAAATTAGTTACAAAATTTTATATGTTGTGTCCTTCCCTACATTTAGAATTAAGACTTCACCTAAAATCCGTTTTTTAATTCGAAAGACTAAAGAAAGACGAAAGGTTGGTATGAGTATGGATGCATTTTGACTTGCAATACATTAAGAAGTACCTACATCTTCGGAATAAATTAAACAAAAAAAAAATGAAATGGCGAAATAGATGAAATGTCAATTGAGTCTTTCAAATTATATTTAACGCGGGTGTCGAGGTCTCAGTGAATGACTTCATTTCATGTCACATAATTTCTATGGATTGAGGTTTAAAAAAATATTTTTTATATTATTGTTATTATTTTAGCATACAATTATATTCATGTGAAGCTTAGATTTACACAAGAAAAGTATGTTTCCATATTATGAGAAGTTTTGTAGGTACTTATTTTACGAGCTTTTAGTAAGTTTTCTCTTTGACTCAGTGCATCTGTCTGTCTGTTTGTAATCAAAACTTATAGATTAAATTTGACTAGCTTCCCGGTGTTTGAGTGATGAATATCATGATCATTGAATAAACATTATTTCCTCTTGCCAAGGCAGCTACATTGCCAACCCTATGCAACAGACGTGACGTTACAAGGTCACCGGCGCTCGACTCACACCGATAGGCCGTGTCGCCCCCCTGATGTAGGTATGATGAACAAATTTTTAAAGTGTTATAAGAATATAAATTTCGTTAGATATTCAGAGAACGCTCTTCCGTCTACGCGTGGAGTGTCCCAATTATCTAACAGACATCTGCAAAAAATATATCAGATTCATGAATATTATTATTTATCATCACACATTCTTGTCATTCGTATTCTATACTTATTAATCTACGGAACTTGGCACCCATTTAGATATCAATTCTTTTGTCGGTGAAGACGACAACTAAGCATTGCATATTCTTAATATTGAACTTGGCTCCCATTTTCACATTTATGTTTTTGATGGGATATCATTGCTTTTTGTCAATCTTCGCCAAATGGTGCTTTTTAAGAGCGAATGCACGAGTATTTGTATAGTAATACAAAATACCCAAATCGCTATAGGTGTACCTCAAATATTTGAAGAGTTCCCTCAATTTCTCCAGGAGCCTATTATCAGATTCTTACCTGATAACTATGGGACTACCCCTGAACTATTCCGTTTCAAACAAAAAAAGAATTTTCCAAATCGGTTAATAAATGACGGAGTTCTGAAGTAACTAGCATAAATAATATTAATAATAAAACACCAAAAAACACTGTTACCTATATATATTTATTTATGAAATTCTAGTTGTTCTAAAGGATCTTAATACATGTAGGTTTGGTACCGCATTGTATTTTTTGTATTGCATTTTTTTATGTTAAATAGATTTGGAATTACTGCATGGGGTCAAAAGTGGATCCAAACGGTTCGTGTAATATAACACTCGGCTGCTGTCAGCCAGGTCCTGGGGTGAACTTGGCTGGACACGCTGCCGCGTGTCTAGATATGACTATGAATATGAATATATCAGAGCATTGGTAAATTTCATACATGAGCTAGGGTGGTTAGTGCAGCGCTACCCTTTTCACGCAAAATAGGCCACATGTCGACTTGCGGAAAACGCCCAGTAAAATTAACTAACTAACTAAATAAGTAGGACGGACATTACCAATTAAGACTCGAACTTCCTAAAATCTTGTCTTGCTCGCTCGCTAGGGATAAATCAATGTTCTACTCGCCCGCGCGCGGAGACTTGCGAATATCGGGACAGAAAAATTGGTTTGTAAAACGGATTATTATTTCAAAAATAAAGAAAATCGAGTCATTTGAAATGTGGATTATAAAATTTCATATTTTTCCCATAACAATGTAGTAGTAAAATGGTTAAATGCACCGAGAGTTCCGTACAAAAATACGTTCATAATTGG
Source organism: Notocelia uddmanniana (assembly GCA_905163555.1). Taxonomy (NCBI): domain Eukaryota; kingdom Metazoa; phylum Arthropoda; class Insecta; order Lepidoptera; family Tortricidae; genus Notocelia; species Notocelia uddmanniana. The sequence continues at coordinate 10,142,432 of LR991059.1, read as the reverse complement.
CGGAGCGGCAGCGATGTATTTTGTTAATTATTCCGCGTGTTTTGTATATTATTATATATTTTTTGTTATTCTGATTTGAAAATTTCCAACAACTCTCTTACAACTAGCTCGACAGAAATATTCTATCCAATTATCGGACCAGCTGACAAAATTTCACGAAAACCAGTTGAGAAGTGCGACCTGTAGAGGAGCACAAACCAAAATCCACCCGCAAAAACAAACTAAATCGGTGAAAATGTGTCAAGTATTTAAAAAAAAAAACTAACTTGGCAAATAATTCCATATATTATCAACCTGCTCACAAATTTTCACGAAAATCGGTTGAGAAATGCGACCTTTAGAGAAGAACGATCGGAAATCCGGACATCCGGACATATGAGTTCATTCTTTTCCAAGCTGAAGTTTCTCTTCGTTAATTTTTAATTTTGTACTAAAGCAGTAACGCTAATAACAAGCAGTAGCGTTAATTTGAAATTTTCTCTATAAAATGAAGTCGCGAAACGAAACGCGTACGCTTTAAAGTTGTATCGATCCCGATTTCAAAATATTCGTAATTAACGAAAACAAATGAATCGTAATATTATCGCTCTGATTCGAGTGGGTATAGCATTTCAATTAAGGCCTCTTTGTTTCCATTTGTGTGCAATTGGACCAGAGAGAATTCGTTTTTCCAAGATTAATTAAAGAAAGGTACTTAAAAAAACTTAAAATAAAAATAAAAATGTAGGTATGGAAAAATCGGTGACAGAGTGCCAGCCGACCTTCATATTCTTGTAATCGTTTGAGCGAATTTGGAAAAACAATATACTGTACAGAAACGAAATGAAAATTCTCAGCGAATTTAGGACGAAAGTACTTAAAATGTGTATCAACTCCTTTATTGTCGCTAATTACACTGCATTCGGATAAGCTTCACGTCCATTCCTACAGATTTTTGACCTTATTATTTGTATGTTAAGATTCAAAACTGGCAGACTCCTTTTTTGGCTGCCACATGTTCTATGACTCGTCCTTGATTCGGTTCAATTGTCAGCGGTACCACTTTTGAGACACTAGCGAGGCTTATACTTCAAGTTCTTTGGTTGCATGAACTTTGTAAGTGCTTGCATACTCGCGCCGTGCAACACTTTATCTTCGCGTTAAGTTCACTTCGCCGATCTCGTCCCTATTACAGTGAGAATATCCAGTATATTAACTTTAAATAAAATTATTCAATTTAATAAAGCGTGTTTGTGGTTATTCTGAAGTCACAAGCGTCTATAGATTTTTTATACCACGTTAGTGACAAACAAGCGTACGGCCCACCTGATGGTAAGCGGTCACCGCAGCCTATGGACGCCTGCAACTCCTAGGGATGTCACATGCACGTTGTCGACCCTTTAAGAATTTATACACTCCTTTCTTGAAGAAACCCATACTGTTATCCGTCGGGAATACCTCGGCAGGGAGCCCATTCCACAATCGGAGCGTCCAAGGGAGGAAATTCCTCTGAAACTGTACCGCACGCGACCATTTAGTTCTAAAATGTGAGGATGAATGCCCTGCAGACGGCGAGCGGTGCGATGGTAGAAAGCGGCCGTAGGCATCATGTCGAACAGTTCTTCGAAGCACAACCCATTATATGAGCGATAGAACACGCACAAGGAGGCAAAGTTTCTTCTTAAACTCAACGGTTCAATATCGCTCGTGAGCTTGGAATCGTCCACGATTCGCACAGTACGTCTCTGAAGCAAGCCAAAAGGCCCAAGCTGGTATCCAGATGCTCCCGCCCAGAGGTGGCAGCAATACTCCATGTGGGGACGGACTTGCGTCTTATATAATAGAAGTCTCTGCCCCGGCGTGAAGTATCGCTTCGCTCTATTGAGCACACCTACCAATGACTCCGAAACTGGACGTCGCTGGAAATATTGACACCAAGGATCCCAATACTCTCTGGGATGGAGAGGGTTGCGTCTTGGAATCGCGGGACTACAGTGAAATGAAGCTTGTGGTGTTTGGTTACTATCAGGCGGACGGTATCCTTGTTTGCTACTGCAGTAATATTATTAGTTTGTGCATTTACCACGGATATTTGTTCTTGGGTCTTGGATGTTTTCTATGTATTTAAGTATGTATTTATATATATATAAGTATGTATGTATAACGTCATCTAGCACCCATAGTACAAGCTTTGCTTAGTTTGAGACTAGGTCGATTTGTGTAAGATTGGCCCCCAATATTTATTTATTTATTAGTTTTTGCCCGCGACTTCGTCCGCGTGCAACTCGTGATATCGTCGGCTAATAGTGTAAACTTGATAACTTAATATTATGAAAGTTTACAGGAGACACAAAAATAATAATTGAAATTAAATTATTAAAACCCGAAACACGGGAAAAATATCATTGGGATATTTTTCCCCCAATAATATGTACTTATAAATATATATTGGGTGTTGTGCGAAAATATTCATCATCATCATATCAGCCGAAAGACGTCCACTGCTGGACAACTGGATATAGGCCTCCCCCAAAGAGTACCACAATGCCCCGTCCTGCGCCACCCGTATCCAGCGGACTACAGCGACTTTTCCCAAGTCATTAGTCCATCTTGTGTGGGGCCTACCCATTAAAGTAGACTAAGTATCTAATGGGATAAGATAATATGTCAGTGTCAAACTCAAAGTAATCGTACTGTAATTAATTGACCACATTTAGTGTTTAGCAGTAACAATAGTTTAAGTACTGCGATATAAACATATACTTATTGCTTGTAAATATCAGCGATAACCCTATGTTTATAAAATAGGTACGTGGTTAGAAATAAACGTTATTTTACTAAGTAATTTCTCTTTAAATACAAGCTCAGCTACTTTTTAGGGTTCCGTACCTCGAAAGGAAAAAACGGAACGCTTATAGGATCACTTTGTTGTCCATCCGTCTGTCTGTCTGTCAAGACCCTTTTTCTCGGGTACGCGTAGAGGTATCAAGCTGGAATGTATATAAAATAATATGCAGGTTTACTGTCCCTTGGAGCTGTGAAAAAATCAAACTTCTAAGCCAACGCAATCAAAAGATAGAGCCGTTTATGCCGCAAATATCCGCAAATTTTCGACACTCGCAAGAGAATTAAAACCTACAGGGTACTTCCCGTAAACTCAGAATCTTGAAATTTGGTACCAAGCAACGTCCTATAGCACAAATAAAGGAAAAATTGCGAAAACCGTAAAGTTTTAGTTACATAATATAATAAGTTCAAGTCATACAACCAACCTATGATGAACTATCAATGTCATTGCGTACCACAGATCCAACAGGAGTTTTTTTTAAATATTCGTCTGACTTAGAAATGTCTTAGTAGCCCGATACGGGGCAGACGCGAGGTGATATAAAATGTTTGTATTTTTAAAAAATATATGGCGCAACCGAAAAATCTGAAACTTTTTTCTGTTAATGGCGACGGTTATTCCTACCACTAGAAAAATAATCAAGGACTTTTAAAAATTTCAGACATTCCCCATTGTTAAATTCAGGTACTGGTTCCTGCCTAAACTATGACTGTTTGTCTAGTTTAACGACTCTCTTCCCGACTTTGCCACGAAACTTGTCTACACTGAGGGTCTATCAGAAACTTGTCGCACATCACTACTATTTTGAATATTATTCTAGTCAACGTGACTTTCATTGTACATCTACTTTAGTTTACTCGAGCCTGTCAGAAAAGTTACCGAAGGTTTTAAACATTCAGGAAAGTCTTAAAAAGTACCTGCAGCAAGGTTAAAAGCATTAACCTATCGTATCAACTTTAGCGGTGCATTGCCACCTCAAATATTACTGTTTCTACAAAAAAAAATGTTAGTCATTTATGATTACCTATATTATTATATTTACTTATGTATGGTTCTACATCACTTAATGCTGTAACTGAGTTTTTTTTATTTTCAGATTGTAAAATCCTGCGTAATCGTTAATCATTTTGTAATGCTATTTTAAGGATAATAATCTTGAAACGGAACAAACTTTAAATATAAATCAATAAATTTCATTTTATATCGCACAAAAACAGCCCCATTAGTAAAGCTCATTAGCTTGAAACGCACGGAGCGCGACGGAGGCGGTTTTAAGGTAAAGCGAACACGATCCGGGGCACGTCGCCCAAAAAGACCGCGCGGTATTCGATAGGGCGGTAGAGCGGAGACGGTGTGTGTGACATATGAAGCAGAAATCGACAGTCGACAGTCGCTAGTTTCCGATAGTCCAAAAATGCAAAACCGCCTCCACCCCGCACCGCGCCGCGCTCGTTCTGTGCGTTTCGAGCCAGCAAGAGGGCGATATATTTAATAAATATAAACACTTAAATACATAGAAAACATCCAAGACTCAGGAACAAATATTGATGCACATCACACGAGTATTTGCCCTGACCGCGATTCGAAACCAGGGCCGTCAGCTTCGTAAGCAGCGTCACTAAAATTTACGTTTTAAGATTCCATCTTCGTTATACAAGCGTCAAAAAAATACATCTTCCATCACATCAACGATTCATTGTTAGTTATGTGTATCGGGCGAGTGATATCCCTAGTGTAAGTGATGAGTGACGATGATCATCATCATAACAGCCGAAAGACGTCCACTGCTGGACAACAGGACATAGGCCTCCCCCAAAGAGTGCCACAATGACCGATCCTGCGCCACCCGCATCCAGTGGACTCCTCCGTCCTCTGTCCTGTTCCTGTGTGTGTGTGTGTGTGTGTGTGTGTGTGTGTGTGTGTGTGTGTGTGTTTCTAGTGTAAGTGTCGTTAATAAATTTAATACCATGTGCGAGTAGTTAGAAAAACCCGTGCGACTAGAATACGTTGATACCTGCTCAAGCCAGTCAGCTTGTGACCACGGATATTGTGATACATTTGAAACGCTAGAGAAAACTCAAAATAGGTGAGTAAATTTGAGTTGTTCGCGATTAAGTCCCATTTACCAATAATACCTATGGCTCACTCAGGCTCACCTCTATACTCACTATTGGAAGAAGCCGCGAAAGATCGGGACAAATGGAAAGCTCTTCTGCGAGCCCTATGTCCCTAATGAGGGACAACAGGAAAACATCATCATCATCATACTCACTATTAAAGATTGAAAGTGTGGACTACTCGAACGTTTACCTAACAATATTATCCTCTATTATTCTAGGGAAAAGAAGAAATGTGGGCAGAAATTGTTGGACTATTGAATTTTTAATGCAAAAAATACTCTATCATAATAAGGTACAACCTCATTTGTCATATCATTCGCGTGCCCTTTTCCCATTTACTTGGGGTCGGCGCAACATGTTTTTTTCTTCCATATCTCTCTACCGCCCGTCATCTCGTCACTCACATCCTTTCTCTTCATATCGTCCGTCAACCTCAACACTTCGTCGTATAGCCTTTGTATTCAAACTTTAACTTAGCGTCCTTAAGTACTGTCTCCTTTAGATCTGCTCACTCTGTGCTAGGTGTCAGACATGATCGCTTCCTAGTTTATTATAATATTATTTGAATTGTTGAAACGTTTACTTATTATTTTACTTCCAACAAAGCTCATATTTTTAGAAAAAAAGATATTAAAAATTATAATCTAAAATACTAGATAAAACATTGCGTGAGAAAAGAGAACATTCTTTGAAATAATTTATTACTGGCGTGAACTGAGCCGAAAAACAGGTAAAATGTTAAAATAACAAAGAAATGCGGAAATCTTCCGAAAACATCCAATAAATCAGAGGCTCTTTGAAATAAACTAGTTTCACCCACTTAGTGGGAGTACTGTTTGATCATTCGAGCATGGGCTCATTTCGGCACTGCTTTCTGACGTATTGAATTCATCTGTGAATCTTATTGTGTCATACTCTCTCTCTCTTTTGCAAAAGCGTGGCCACGTGTGTGTAAACGTAAAGAACTAAATGCAGAATTCTTTATACACAATGCACAGATATCAGAGTAAAGCAGATCCGCTCATTTAAGTTGAAAGATTTCTGTACATTTGATCTATTCTCACTAATTGAAATTGAAATTATTTATTTCGGACCGTGATTCATATCATAAGTTAGTTACAACAATAATACTTTATTCCTATTGTTAGTTTTTTTAAATAAAATACACACAAAACGAAACAAAGTACATACGCACCACATATTCCTAAGTCAGACTGCCCTTTGTAGGTGGAGTTGCATCCAATCCAATGATTCTGACAACGGCAGTCCAACTTAGAACAAAGTACGGATATGATGCTATTGGCGCTGCCGCGTACCAGGGACGCTACTCGCTTCCGTACGATGGCGTGGAAGCCGTCCGTGCGGGCTTCCGCGAACATACCTGACGCACTACAGTATCGCGGCAGCCCATTAATATCTTAAACGCATTGTTATATTGAACCCTTAAGGTGTTTAGGGTTCGTTTCGTACACTTTACCCACAGGCTGCACGTGTAGAAGTTTTGGCAGAATGCCTTGAATAGCGATATTTTGACCTCTTTTGTACAACGTGCAAACCTGCGGCGAACATATTACATCTTACAGAAAAGGCTTTCTCTCCCTCTCCATATCCACTCCGTCAGGCAGGTCATCAGTCAGCTAGTGACCCAGGTACTTAAACGGCCCTTCTTAAATTTGGCATTCTCAGCCTAATTGCCACGACTGTTTTTATCCCCTGGTTATTTCTGTATAATATGACCGAAAATATAATTAATACTCATCAATAATCAATTTAATCACTTTGGCAATGTAAAATCAGAAGCGGTTTTTGAGTTATTAATATCTGAAATATAGTTCTGGCAAGGCAATTAGAAAAATGGAATTTGACTATTGTGTTTGTTGACATATTAAAAGTTTCAAATGACCACTACAGTTGATTAAACATATTGTCTAAATGTATAAAGGCATTTTTATCACTGTAGGTATATTTTTAAAGATGTCAACTTTTAACGTTTTTCCAATCCACAGAAAGACAACGGAAAGTGAATAACAAATTAATAATCAAGAGTTTCAACATCATCATATCAGTCGAAGGACGTTCACTTCTGGACATATTCCTCCCCCAAAGAGTGCCACTATGACCGGTTCCATGCCACTCGCATCCAGCGGACGCCTGCGATCTTTACCAGGTCATCAATCCACCTTGTGGAGAATATGCCTACACCGCGCCTTCCGCTACGTGGTCGCCCCTCGAGAACCTTTCCATTCCAACGGCGATGGTTGGTTGGATGGTTCTATGTGCTACGTTCGTATCCAGCACATTAATGTAAGCCAAAAAGCTTGCTAAATATAAACAAGAATATTGTGATCTATCTATTGAACAATTGTTTGATGTGTGTGCCGTACAGCTTGTTATAGAAAATATACTTGTCGTCGCAATTTATCATTCCAATCAAACAGACGATATCGAATATTTAAAATTATTTGAAAAATTATTATCTAAAATATGTGACGAAGATATTAATGGGAGATATTAACATAAACTGGTTTAAAAGTTCTAAATCGCAAAAAGAATTAGCCGATACCTTGTCTAGACATAATTTTAACCAAGAAATCGATTTTGCAACAAGGACGGAGGGAGGTACGGCGACATTATTGGATCATGTGTATAGTAACTTCCCAGCGCATCGCGTTGACCCCGTGACCGGCGTCGTCACGCACCTCAGCGACACCACGCGCAGCGCGTGAGCGTGACGCGAGCCGCCGCCCCACCGCCGCAAAGCGTCGGGCGACGGTCTATCACCACCGCGAATAAGATTTATTTCGCAAACGCCCTCGAGTCAATCGACTGGGCTGCGGTGGCAGAGAGGACAGGCGGTGATTGTCATGCGCTCGCAAAAAGCTTGCTAAATATAATAGTCGACAAATTCGACATATGTTTTCCTATACGGAAGCAACCCAACCTTTCAATGCGCAAAACCTGGATCGATATCGACATTTACAATTTAAAAAACTTATTGTTTGAGATTTTACATCTGAAAAAACTTTTTCCCGAAAACGAAGATCTGATAAATATAATAGAAAACTACTCCACAAAATATGACGCCATGATAAAAGAAAAACGAACCAATCACTACTCTAAAACAATTCGAGACCACCCAAATAAGGCTAAATGCATGTGGAACATAATATCTACAAAACTCGGCCGGCGTAACTGCGAGAGGGTCAACTACACAGACTTGCTACGAAATTCTGACGGAACAGCGTTTGACACAAAACAACAACTAGTTGTTCACGACGGCTGCCAGCAGGTGCGGCGCGCCGCCGGCCGACGTCGCGCGCGCGCACGCCGCGCTGCGCGCCGCCGCGCTCGCTAGCGACTCCTCACTGCGGCTTGCTTTGTTCTCTCCAGATGAAATAATACTAATATTAAACAAGCACGTAGCCCCAAAACATAGCGTCGACCTGTACGGCATATCACCGAATCTACTTCGATCAGTCGCCCGACCGATCGCGTTCATTGCGGCCTACTTGTTCAACGCCTGCGTCCGAGAAGGCGCATATCCCACACCTCTGAAAAGAGTAAAAATATCTCCCCTTTTCAAAGGAAAAGGGAAAAAGTCAGATATGAAATCGTATAGACCGATATCGCTGGTTCCCGCTATCAGTAAGGTGTTTGAAGTGGGGCAACAAAAGGCTCCTATCCTTTATTGGCCAGCGTAATATTATGACGGAGAGGCAGTATGCGTACAGAGCTGGCCGCGCCACCACTGACTTGGTTCGCGAAGTTGTGTGGCACGTGTTGAGCATATCGCACAGAATCTCCCAGTATAGCCCTCTCCATTGATCTTTGGTTGACATTAAGTGTTCTTTTGAGGCCCATAGTAAGCAACCACGTTTCATATGTCATCACTGGCAACACACACTAGTCAAAGACTTTCGGCTTGAGACACTGCGGAATATTGGACAGTCTGTCATAGGTATATGTAATTGTCTACAACTTCGAGCGTAAAGTGTCCGATTGTAACGGGAGTTAGTGCTTTATGGGCATTGACATGATCTTCTTCTTATACATGTTTATCATTTTAGACCAGCTTGCTCGGAGGCCATACTGTCATCGGTCATCAAGCATCGCACTCAAATCCTCCATGGCCTCAGCCAAAACTACTATGTCGTTAGCAAACCGTGTTGTAATTGTCTTTTATGTTAGTGCCTAGCCTTCTGCAGTATAGAGTCCTAAAAACAGCTTCTAGTGCAGTGGAGAACAGTTTAAGAGAAATAACATCTCCTTGTCTGACTCCCCGCAACAACGGAATAGGTTTCGAGTTCTGATCCTGAAGCTCGTACAAACACTTCAGCATTTCGATATAGCGACGCCATGTGGACTACTCCACATGGCGTCGCTGGAGAGATTGTAGTACAGCCCAGTTTTCGCTCAAATCGAAGGCTTTCTTGAAGTCCACGAACGCTAAACAGAGGGTAAGTTATACTCCTCAGTTTTCTGTTAAACCTGACGGAGCGTATGTAAGTGGTTTATGGTACTAAAGCCTCTTCGGTAACCGGTTTGTTCGGGAGGCTAGAAGACATGTAGCCTGCGTGGGAGATGGTTCGTAATTACTCTTGAAAACAGCTTATAGAAATAGTTTAAAAAGTGAGATGGGTCGGTAATTTATTTATTCAGAGCCCCAATCCGATTATAACTTACATACGTGAGTGAGTATGAGTTCGATCGATCTGTCAAACCCCGCAATGTAGTGAAACTCGTATGTGAGACTTGTGATTGTGATAAGGCTTTACTGAAGAACTACGACGCATCTTACTTCTGAGCCATTTCTATAACCTACAAGTTGATTACGTGACATGTCAAACTTACACGGAAAGGTTTTCCAATGGGAACACGTCTGGGCGAGTACACTTATCACAGGCCCGTAAGGTGGGCTGATAACCTGGTAAAGGTCGCGGGAGTTTGTTGGATACGGGTGGCGCAGGACCGGTCATTGTGGCACTCTGTGGTTGGTATATGTCCAGCAGTGCACATCTTTCGGCTGATATGATGATAATGATTTTTGGGTCCCCTGCTGTTTAACATGTTCATCAACGATGTCGTTGACTGTTTTCATCATTCCAAAGTTCTACTTTTTGCCAATGACACAAAAATCTTCACGGTAGTTGAATCCGTAGACGATTGCAAACAGTTACAGCATGACTTGGACAGGTTGGATCAGTACTGTACCAAAAATTGCCTCGACCTCAATATTGAGAAGTGTTGCTCCATTTCATTTTTCCGTAAGCGTAACCCAATTCGTTTTGATTACTCCATCAAGAACAAAACTCTGAAAAGAGTTACTGAAGTCAGAGACCTAGGTATTTATATTGATGATGAGATGCAGCTCACTTCTCATATTGACAAAATCACGTCTAAGGCATACAGGATGTTAGGCTTTATTTTTCGACAGAGCAAGGACTTTAAGGATCCACGTACCATTATTTTACTTTACAATGCCTATGTTCGATCGCACTTAGAGTTCGCCTCGGTTGTTTGGAGTCCTCAATATTCGGTATATATCAATGCCATGCCAATAATAATATATCAATGCCATCGAGAAAATTCAAACTAAATTTATTAAATGGATGAAATATAAGTTTAAATCTTTTTCTAGTGATAACATCGTGAGTCTTCAGCTGCGTAGAGAACAAAAAGATCTGATATTTTTGTTTAAATTACTTAATCATTTAATTGAGTCGCAATATCTTATTAGTAATATTTTATATAGATGCTCTACTTTTAGAACTAGATCAAATGCTTTATTTGCTATACCATTTTGCAGAACGAAATATGTCAAAAACTCATACCTAGTGAGAGCATGCTCGACATATAATGCTAAATATTTAGACCTATAGATTTATTCAATACGAAATTTGGTAAATTCGTTTCGTCACTGAATATCCGGTAAAAAATAATAGTTTTTAGGTTCATTTATGGTGTTTAGCGGTAGTCTAAACTGACATTGTATGTACAACTTTCTTTTGTCGTTCTTTTGTTGTTTAACTTCAGTATTTTTATTTTATTTTTCTTCATTTTACTTTTATGTTTGTGTTTCCTCATTTGCATTTTTATTCATAGTTCCCTTTGAGCATTTTTTGTTGTAATCCCATTAGTGGAAACTGTTTCGGCTCGTGTATTAGTTCATTGAGTTTATATTATGTATAATTTTTAAGCTATTTGTTTCCCTTTACAATAAATCGAAATAAAATGAAATGATTTTCAGTTAATTCAGTAGTAAAGTTGGATAAACCGAATCTCAGGAAAAATTAAGATACCTCCGTAATAAACATATTAACTTAATACCACATTTGGGAGCCAAGAAATTGAGCCACCTCTGCTTTCGCTATGATTCATATAAAAACCGAAGTTGGGAGTAAAAATAGGAAATTAAAACACTGTTTGAAAGTTATGGCCGTATAAAAGATCTTTTACAGCAAAAGGATGAATTTCCCGCGAAAAAAAAATACATTGGTTCATATAAGTTATCACCATTAACTCTGTTAGGTGACGCCGCTGGAAAATTCTCATATCTTGCTCGTACAAATGTATAAATATTAACAACATCTATTTTCATAAAAGGGATCGCAATCTCGATGGAAACCGTCGTAACCAAGGTGATTGGCCACAAACGGTGTCCGTACAAACAAATCGCCTATAGGCAGGTTTATTCTCACTTTATCCAGCTATAACAATGCCACAAGTTATGTAGCCAGTACACAGACTGGTCTCCATTGGAATTCTAGTGGTAGAAGATACCGGGATGTCCTCGGACTATAGGTACATGGAGATATTCCATTGAGGACGAGACCTTATGTATCTAGTGAGAGAACTGGCTATGCACAGCCTTGAGACCACTCAAGGACTCAGTGCACGAAAGTCCGGTTTTAGGGATGCCTTTAGACACAATTAATGCCCCCAAAACACAACACAGAAATTCTGTTCTGTGGATCTCCTAAAGAGAGAAGACTGGTCAAACGGTCTAATAGATTGGAAACTAGGTAGCCTAAAGTGGTACACCGACCGCTCCAAATCCGGATCTGAGGTAGGATGTGGAATATATATAGAGAATCTCTCAGAAAGGATACTAGCCTGAATCTGGGAAAGTACTCCTCCATATTCCAAGCAGAGGTATACGCCACCCTGAAATGCGCGACAACCAACCTGCAAAGCAACTACCTCCACATTATTATCTATATCCACTCGGATAGCCGGGCAGCATTCTTGGCCCTCAGCTCCGACGTCATAACATCAAGGCTGGTCGAGAACTGCCGGGAGGTACTAAATAAGCTGGGAGCGAAAAACAAGGTTATTTTACGTTAGGTCCCAGGGCACGCAGGCATCGAGGAAAATGAAAGAACGACGAGTTTGCACGAGTGGGGGCGAAGGGGACGTTTTGCGGGCCAGAACCGTTTTGTGGCGTCCCCAAAAGCCAGCCAAGCTCACCCTGAAGACCTAATGTTTCTTTAAAACCATTCAAGCCTAGAGAGGAACACCTGGCCTGAACCATTCCAAAGTGCTGATTAAAGCCTTTAGCAAAAAGGCGTCATTCGATGCCTTGGTGCTAAGCAGGAATCGTCTACGCATGCTGGTAAGGGTGCTTACAGGGCACTCATATTCATTCATATTCATATATTTATTGATAAAATTAATCATTTATTTATGTACAACGAAAATATATACAAGAATACTTAACCAAAATAATATAAAGAAAATTAAAACTAACTTAAATCTAAAACGGGCCCTTGAGGCATTGTACCGAGGATGCTGGCGGCATTTCTTCGCTGTATCGCAATGCTGATACGTTGAGCGAGGAAACCGCCAGCTCTTCGGTCACCAGTTACATCAACCAGACGTTTCGCAATTTCTGCAAATAACTTATGCGCGCTGGGACCCCATGGACCTAGAGTTTCGACGCCAAAAGGTACAAACATGTACTCTCTGCCGCCCTTGTATTTATTACGCTTTAGAATTTCGGCGTTTTCCGCCGCTGCACCCGCTTTTACTGTAGTCCGTTGGAGGTGAGACGGTGCCAGTGTGTCTACACAGGTAGCATCCCACACCAACATCCGTCCCACGCTCCAAGGAACTAAAGACACCCCATCAGGTCTCCTACCATCGTCCCTGACCATGCCAGTCGGCTCAAGAAGAGCAGGCACATTGACGGTGGCAAGAGACCGGCGGATTATATCATTAAGCGTCGCATGTCTCGAAAAACGGCCTGCACTTTTTTGACAACACAATCCATGGTGTCCCAGTCGGTCCACGTCCGTGCCACAAGAGCATATATGTGGGGTACATACCGCGACCCCGAGTCGCAGTCCAGTCGCCAATCTAAGCGAGGTCGGATCCAGGGAGGTACCGGTATTTGGCGAGGGATGGGCATGTAGCCAGTAACCAGCCTCCCGGGTTCCGACCGCCAAAAGTCTCGCACGATCTGGACCTGCACTGCTGTTTAGAAGAATATTATAATTTAAATCACAGTAAATATTATCCCAGCTCCTTTGTGATTTTGGGTTGTCTGGAATTTTTTTACCTGGGCAAGCAACTTTAAATTGATAAAATAATTTACACGTCCAAGATTTTACAAAATAAATGTTTACATAAATGTAATTGGTACAATCAATATTTTTTTATAACAAAATCAAAACGTAAAACAAAAAATATTTACATCAATGGCAATTCCAAATACATTAAAAATATTAAATTAGTAACAATAAAAATTAAATTTCAGAATTAAAATAATTTCAAATTATAAACACTAAAAAATTACACATTTTGTGATTGGGTTAATGACACCTTGTCGAAAAATTCGTCGATGGTGTAGCAGACCATTTGTAATAAAACTTTTTTTATTTTGTTAACAAATGTGACATAACCAGGAGGAACCTTGATGTCAGCGGGTAGCGCGTTGAAAAATTTCACCCCCAACACACGAAGTGATCTCCTAGCCTTAGCGGTAGAGTGAGCCGGCACCAGCAGGAGACTTCCACCGCGCGTACTTCTACCTGACTGCTGCTCACGGGTTGTATACGCGTTGAGATTACTTCTCACGTACTTACACGCTTCTAATATGTAAACACTTGGTAATGTCAGGATTCTGTGCTTAACAAATAGGTCACGCGCTGAATGGTCGTAAGGTTTTCTGGCGATTATTCGTATTGCTCGCTTTTGGAGCTTAAATACTCGGTCGCGATCAGCCGCTGTCCCCCAAAGGTTGACACCATATGAAAGCATCCAGTCCAGTCCAGTGAAAACATCCGTAATACGCTTTTTTTATATTGTCGTCTGAGAGAGTTGGGGCTAGTCTGGAAAGTGCAAAGGCTGCCGACGATAGTTTGTCACACATGAAGTCTATGTGAGCTGACCATGTTAGACCAGAGTCAATTATAAAGCCTAGATATTTTGTTTGGTCGACTTGAGGTATTGGGGTGTTGTTAATATTTATTTGTATTTTGCTATGGCACTTACGTAATTTAAAATTGATTAAGTTAGTTTTCTCCACGTTTAAGAGCATACCGTTGGCATGAAACCACTTTGATATCTGGGTCATAACATGAGTTAGCTTGACTGTAAGGTTTTCAATATTATTAGCATTAGCACTGATAATCATACAAGTGTCATCCGCGTAATTTACGTATTCAGCATCAGAGCTAGCGGCCGTAATGTCGTTGACAAGCAACAAAAATAGATAGTTCCCAATCGTTGATCCCTGGGGCACGGCACACTCGCCTGTGTCATCCAGATTGGATTTGGAATTGAGGACGTGAGTGCGCTGCGTTCTGTTTTTTAAGAATGACACAATTAATTTGTGGAATTTACCGCCTATTCCATAGCACCACATTTTTTGAAGTAGAAGCTTGTGATCAACCATCTCGAAGGCGCGCGACAGATCGCAGAAAACGGCCGCAGCCTGCCGCCCGCCGTCGAATTGGGCGAGCACCCGCGCCTTCAAGTTACGCGCCGCGCTCACCGTCGATCGCCCCGCTTGGTACGCGTACTGGTGTTTATTGAGTATGTTATTATCTACAAGATGATTCATAATTCGCTTACTTAGTAATTTCTCGAAGATCTTGGAGATAATCGGTATCAATGCGACAGGCCTAAAGTCCTTGAGAATATGCATCTCGCCTTTTTCCTTATATATAGGTTGGATTTTTACGTATTTGAGAGGCTCAGGATATACTCCCTCTGAAACGCAATCATTGAACAACTTCAGTAATAAAGATACTAAGATGGGTGGTAGGTATCGGAGTATATTCGTCATTGCTATCTTTAGATGGTTTACACTTTATTTGCTTTATAGTCTGCATAATTTCGCCGAGGTTAAAAGGTTTAAATTGCAATTCCAAGAGCTCAGCTGGTAAGTATCTTTCTAGGTAAGCGAGCGCATCCCTAGGACACGGTTTGGGATTGTGTGCATTAGCAGAAGTGTAATACCGGTTTAGCGCATTCGCGGCCGCGGTGGCACGCGCCTCAGCGCAATCGCCCTCCGACCTGCTTACGAGTACGTCGAGTGCTCTGCTCTTACGAGTACGTCGAGTGCACGTCTCGGATGCTATAATACTGGGAAACGAAGACTGTAGTTTATTATATTTACGGAGGATATTTGCGCGGATGTTAGCCAATGCTCCGTCAGATACAGCACATCCACTTGATCACGAAGTTGTAATTCACACTCTAACTTATACGTTTTATGTTCAAGTCTATTTACCTATATTTTGGTGGAGAATGAAATAAGTGAAAGATAGGAAAACATATTACTGCTGCCTAAACAAACACATGAATACGTTGGACTGAGTGACACAAGGCGGTGCAGACTCTGCCTTGAAGCGGAGGAGACGCTTGCACACATCCTAACCGATTGCCCTTGCCTAATGCGCAGCCGTAGCTCTATACTGGGCAAACACGTCATGTCCCCAGAAGAGATAAAGTCTCTCGAGTTCATCAAAATACTGCAGTTTTTCGAATTTGCAGGGCTGGACCGAGATTTTTAGTAGGCGGCGATCACAATAGATCAGAGATGGTCGCAGTGATACGAGGGCTTGGCAGAGGAATAGCCACAAACTGAATAATAATGATCGGCTCAGTCTACGAAAATGTCGTAGGTTCGAATCGTTTAAGTGAAAGATAGGAAAACATATTACTCGCGTATTGGTTGATAAGCTTCAGGTTTTCATAAAATATCTTAATTTTTCAAACAAATATTTTTTGTTTCATTTTTCATTTTGTACTTTAAAAAGTATTCAACAAGCGTCTCTTCCGTTATTATAGCACATGGTCATGATACTGAATAATACATACATATATTGTGGTAATAACCTAAACTATCACTCGTATTATTATTTTACGAGTTTTCTTGTCATATTCCTTTATTACATGCTTGTAAAGGAAATTCAGAATAATAAACTTTGAAGGGTTTTGCTCGCAAGAGAAACAAATTAAGGACGTAGAAATTGTAGAGATTCCTTTGATGTTACTATTTCTATATACATAAAATCTCTCGGATGGTTATATTATAGGCATGCTTGTTACGCGTTAATTTCATTCCTAAATATCTCGTTTGAGACTCACAGCGCCATCTACCGGCGAAGGATGGCGAGCAGTGACATAACGTCAATTTCTGGTTTGCCCTAAAGCTGCGTTCTGTTGTAATGTTGGTACGGTGAATAATCAATGTGTTTTCTAGTACATTATAGGTATTTTAAGCCTACACAGTTTATTAGTTTGTTAAAAGTTATCGTGGTAAAATTGGAGAATAATTTTTTGTCTTCATGCGGTGAGCGCATTTTGGTAAATGGCCCATACTCTCTATGGTCTTCAGATGGAACGCGTCGGAACGCATCCGTTCGGATTTTGACATCTGGAGAAAGAGCGGTGAGGCCTGTCACTCTCTGTCAGGATGCCGTGAGCAGTGCACACGGATTTCTGAGGGCACTCGCTAAGGCTTCGGCCATTTTTTTTATAATTTAGAGATGGGTGCTTAGACCCAAACGCATCTCGTTGAAAATAACTGCAACGACACAGTGAACAAAAGGTGAGTGCGTCGAAGTTTGTCGTGAATCAAGTGATCGTGTTATTTTTGCGGTTACAAGGCCGATCTTAACGAAATCTGTTGTTTTTTTGTCGCAGCCTAACTTTAACATTTTTAACGAAATGAAGTGAGGACATCGTGGTCGCGTGTGGACCGTCACCAAGCCTAGGCTTGTACTCTTGCCAGGTGAGATGAGCAGGATTTCGTTTACGTAGTGTTCAAAGAGTTTGCGTTGAAAAGACGTGCGCGAGGTTGTAGTTCGAGGATTAAATGTTTTGTGGTTTTCAGTGATTGTTGTGCTGGCCGCTACCGGCGGGCCAACATAGGCAATTGAGCGGTCGAAGGGCGTGGCGCGAGACTTTGCTGACGTCTCTGCATGCCCCCCCAAAGTCACCGCGACGCGGAGTCACTTCTTGAGGCTTCGTGGACCGAGGAGAGACAGGCAGAGGGTCTGCATGCTGGCGCCGCAATCTTTTAAGGTGATATCCATCCGTAACTTTTGTTCCGTTCTCTTGAACATGCCACGTGTCAACGTAGTGTTACGAAATATCTTGCTAGTGCTATTAGTCGTAACGAGCTTCACACAAACACAATTCACATTAGATTAAGGCGCTAAGCCGGCCTCATCTGATATTTTATTTTTAAACTAAAAGTTAATCCTTATCCGTCCTCGGTCAGAGACATAGTGTAAATCTCCAGGTAGAAAGCCCTGCCTAAAACATTGTGACTTGCATGCTAGCATTAAGCCTACATTAAGGTACTTTATTTCTTTGTATAAGCCGAGAATGTGTGTACTGATTATACATACCATTCGGTTTGAACACTAAACTTGTTTACATTTCTCTCACCTGTAAGTAATTCCTATATAAACTCTTTCATAGTTTTGAGTGATAAACTATGTGGCGCCCTCTTCTAGCAGCACTATATGGTGATAGCTGAAAACCTGAAAGTACCTACCTCCTGAGATTCTCTACCTAATCTAGCTAGTGCGGTGCATGACATCAAGTGTGGACGACTCTTACGAGCCCGTCAAGTCGCTCTCACACCCAAGTGACTGACAACCGTCACAGCTCGCTATCATACACGGTTGCACGTTACATTCTAGCGGCCCAACGTGGAGCTTCCAGGTTAAAATTTGAACGGTTTTCACTGTATAGTGTTTTTTTGGTACTATTTTTATATCTATATCAGATGAAATTGGATTTGGTTTGTGTGAGGCTTATCTTTTGTTACTGAAACAAAACTCTTACTATATAATCTGTATCATATATTGATATCTACTGTTCATTGTGTCAAAAATATTTACCGTACTGTGTGAAATATTTAGCATTAGTGTCAACGAGTTGTGTCATTTCTTTTACCTTTACTTTGTAGAGTAAAGCATGTGTTAGTGCTCCAACTGGACACAATATATGTACTGTATGTTAGTACAATAACTGTCAAACTTGACACTTTAATTTTCTGGACCCGACTTAAAATATATTTTTATCGGACTTGTATATGAAACTCACTTAACATAATTAAGTAGGTATCAGACCTATTGTATATTTCTAAATAGAAAAGATAAGTGTGAATATTGTAATCAGCTGTTTTTACTTATCTGTTTTATTTTCTTACTGAGTGTTGAACACTACTATATCTTGTCAAACATGGCTTTACAAATTGAAGTGGATAATCTGACTAAGGACGAATTATTATTTGAATTACAAGCGAGAGGCCTAGAAGTAAATTCTAATAATACAGTAGATGAACTTAAACAACAATTTAAATCTGCCAAAGGCACTTCTCTGGATAACACAAAAGCGAACACTTTCATCTCAGGCTTGTCCATCGATGACGAATTTCAGGTCTGCGAGGGAAAACTGGATGCAGTGTTAATGGCTGATCACTCATCGTCGTCGTGTCGAAGGAGGTGTCTGTCGAAGCTGTCTCATGTCATTCTGAGGTTAGAGAAATTGGTTTTAATAAATTCTGAACAGCGGCTTAGGAAGATAGCGCTTGTGTCTAAGGCGTTCAATGCCATTGAAACTTTAAAGTGTAATCAAACACCTGGCTCATCTTCTCAAGGCGCTGGCACGAATATTGTTGAGTCTATTCCGTCTGTAGTGTGTCAAAGGCACACTTCTCAGGTGCTCAAATGGGGACTTGTGTATGATGGTAGGGTACCGCCTCATGACTTTATTTTCCGTTTGCAAGAGCTTAAGTGCTCATCTGAGGTTTCAGACTCTGAACTGTTGAGGAATGCGGTTCACCTTTTTTCTGGGGAAGCTTTGATGTGGTTTCGCACGAATAAGTCACATTTTAACACTTTTGAAGATTTTGTAGAGTCGCTCAAAGATGAATTCCAACCGGTAGAATATGAACGGTGTCTATTGAACCAGATTAGGGCTAGGTTGCAGGACAAGAGTGAGTCGATTAGGTCTTATATCAACATCATGGAAAGTTTGTTTTTGCGTTTGTCAGTACCTATCACAGATGCGGAGCAACTAGATATTATAATGACCAACATGAACCCTTATTTCATTTCGCGTCTAGCTTTAACTGAAGTACGTACCGTGCGGGAACTTAAGAATATTTGTGCGCGTTTAGAAGTGTCAAAGTTTAAATGTGAAAACCGCGGATTTTTGAACACTGGTAGAGACCTAGTCATTCCTAATTTTTGTAGTGGGATCTCAAGCCACATTCCCTCAACTTCTAATGCTAGACCTCGTATCGTCAGCCAGGGACAAGATAGGGCTACTGTGTCTTGTGGAAAATGCGGTGGCAATCATCATCACTCTCATTGTGACGCATATCCTACAACTATCTGTTTTAGGTGTAGGAGGCCCGGAGTCCTCACTAGAAATTGTCCTTGTTCAAAAAACTAGGTAGTAGGTCAGAGACTTCTAACAATAATAATAATAATAATTTTAGAGTCACTCGTGTCTCTGACCAATCTACACAAACACAAGTATGTATGTCTGACTCGTTAAAACAGAGTTCTTACCGTCCTCTATTTAAGGAAAATGCAGGTGATCCTAGGCCATTTCTGTCTGTAGGTATTTGGCATGTCAAAGATATAATAAAATCTCAGCCGGACTAAACAGTCGTGTTAAGATAAATCCTTTTTGCACAGCTGATGAATAGCTGTTAGGTATTTACAGAAATATTTTTTTGCAATTAAAACTTTAACAATAACATTTCTAGCTAACTCAATGTGGCAATATGAACTTTTATTTCATATTATGATTGACGGATGACTGATGTTTATCTGTTGCACTTTGATAAAGCATAATTTGACAACTGCTGATTAACAAATAATCCAAGTAGGTATTTAGGTAATAAACGAACCGTTATGTACACATTGCGTTTGTCAATGTGAAGCCTAACATGGATTTCATATAAATAAAGAAACGTTCTTAAATGAGTCGTATATAGGAACGTAGCCTTTCCTAGGTAATTGCTTTCAAGTAATTATTATGCACTCAAACGCAGATTCCCGGACTATACAGTCGACCTCAATATTAGGATACATCTTCGAAATGGCCAATCGAAAATGTTAGTTAAAATTGCATAGGGTTAAATTTTAAACGGATAAGTATATGCGCTAACTGTAGTTCGTTAGGTAAATGTATAGGTAGGAATATAACTGGACTCGTAGTCAAGATCATGGACGTGGGGACGCTCACGGACATGTCAATAAGAAATAGATTAGGAAAACGCGTTAGTTTAAGTAGGTAACTGTCGACCTTAAGTTAAGCTGCTTGGAACTTAGAGATCCATCTATATCTCATTCTGCTACTAAATAAAATAGTCGTTTTATCTAAAGACAATAAGTCTTCTTATCTCTGCTCTTGTCATGTAGACACATCTGTCTTTGTTTATTTTGATAGTCGTTATTTAAGGATACCTGGGAGGAAAAGGTGTCTTTGTCGATTCTGTCGGATTTATGCTTTGTGCATTGAAGTGAATAGGTATTCTATCACAGGTATGTGTTTTCTTAACATATACAAGCGCTGGTTTTAATCATAGACAGGATCTCTTTTAAAGTTCTATTTCCATGACTCATGTTGTTTTATCGTGCTAATTGAAGTTGTGATATTTCAGGACATTGTGTCAACGTGTATAACCTCATGTACAGTCGGCGGAAAATTTATTTCGTTATGGAACTCTTTTCCGAAACTTGTGAAAGTCTAGCGTAAGATTATTGTTGTGTTGCGATGACACCTGTCCCAATACCTCATTCATCGTAAGTTTTTTTTTAGTATGAACTCATATGTAAGTTCAAGGGTCGATGACCTCACATGGGGTCATGTTAGGTCAAATGTCAAATGGGTTAACTAGGGGCAATATGCTTTCTCCGAGTGGTGGCTTTGTTTGGAGTTTGATTACTTCACTGTCTCTGATTGTTTTAGGACTTTATTTAAAAAAAAAAAAAAAATTTTTTTTCAAAAAAAAAAAAAAATTTTTTTTGACTAACTGAAGCGGTAATGTTACGCGTTAATTTCATTCCTAAATATCTCGTTTGAGACTCACAGCGCCATCTACCGGCGAAGGATGGCGAGCAGTGACATAACGTCAATTTCTGGTTTGCCCTAAAGCTGCGTTCTGTTGTAATGTTGGTACGGTGAATAATCAATGTGTTTTCTAGTACATTATAGGTATTTTAAGCCTACACAGTTTATTAGTTTGTTAAAAGTTATCGTGGTAAAATTGGAGAATAATTTTTTGTCTTCATGCGGTGAGCGCATTTTGGTAAATGGCCCATACTCTCTATGGTCTTCAGATGGAACGCGTCGGAACGCATCCGTTCGGATTTTGACATCTGGAGAAAGAGCGGTGAGGCCTGTCACTCTCTGTCAGGATGCCGTGAGCAGTGCACACGGATTTCTGAGGGCACTCGCTAAGGCTTCGGCCATTTTTTTTATAATTTAGAGATGGGTGCTTAGACCCAAACGCATCTCGTTGAAAATAACTGCAACGACACAGTGAACAAAAGGTGAGTGCGTCGAAGTTTGTCGTGAATCAAGTGATCGTGTTATTTTTGCGGTTACAAGGCCGATCTTAACGAAATCTGTTGTTTTTTTGTCGCAGCCTAACTTTAACATTTTTAACGAAATGAAGTGAGGACATCGTGGTCGCGTGTGGACCGTCACCAAGCCTAGGCTTGTACTCTTGCCAGGTGAGATGAGCAGGATTTCGTTTACGTAGTGTTCAAAGAGTTTGCGTTGAAAAGACGTGCGCGAGGTTGTAGTTCGAGGATTAAATGTTTTGTGGTTTTCAGTGATTGTTGTGCTGGCCGCTACCGGCGGGCCAACATAGGCAATTGAGCGGTCGAAGGGCGTGGCGCGAGACTTTGCTGACGTCTCTGCATGCCCCCCCAAAGTCACCGCGACGCGGAGTCACTTCTTGAGGCTTCGTGGACCGAGGAGAGACAGGCAGAGGGTCTGCATGCTGGCGCCGCAATCTTTTAAGGTGATATCCATCCGTAACTTTTGTTCCGTTCTCTTGAACATGCCACGTGTCAACGTAGTGTTACGAAATATCTTGCTAGTGCTATTAGTCGTAACGAGCTTCACACAAACACAATTCACATTAGATTAAGGCGCTAAGCCGGCCTCATCTGATATTTTATTTTTAAACTAAAAGTTAATCCTTATCCGTCCTCGGTCAGAGACATAGTGTAAATCTCCAGGTAGAAAGCCCTGCCTAAAACATTGTGACTTGCATGCTAGCATTAAGCCTACATTAAGGTACTTTATTTCTTTGTATAAGCCGAGAATGTGTGTACTGATTATACATACCATTCGGTTTGAACACTAAACTTGTTTACATTTCTCTCACCTGTAAGTAATTCCTATATAAACTCTTTCATAGTTTTGAGTGATAAACTATGTGGCGCCCTCTTCTAGCAGCACTATATGGTGATAGCTGAAAACCTGAAAGTACCTACCTCCTGAGATTCTCTACCTAATCTAGCTAGTGCGGTGCATGACATCAAGTGTGGACGACTCTTACGAGCCCGTCAAGTCGCTCTCACACCCAAGTGACTGACAACCGTCACAGCTCGCTATCATACACGGTTGCACGTTACATGCTATTAAAATTATGAAATTTGTGGATGAGAAAGGTTGTTCTCAAGATAAAATTATACATCAGCATAACCAACGATGTTACAAGAGCATTTTATTGCAATCTAGACTCGTTCATGTTATAATAGCTGACTAATAATTCGATTTGGATGAAATTTTGTAAGTTTGTCGTCTTTTTATATATTTATTTGATATTTATTACACAAAATGAATTCATAAAGTACAAAAAGCAGACTTAATTATTAGATCTATTATTATTAGATCGTGGATTAATTTCCTGGGATTTACGGGTACTTTGATTCCCAGAAATTATTATGTAATTGTTATGAAATGGGAGCGAATGTTGTTATGTGAGTGCGCGGAGGAATCCGCGAGCAAAAGTTTCTACCAGGCAGCGGGCCTATGATGGTTGCCATTTTATCACTTATCGTCGCGGATAAGACATTCGCCACGTTCTGACAAGACAAATATGTGAGTGTGAGAGTGATGGTCGTCTTATCCACCAAGATTTGTGATAAAATGGCCACGATCATACGCCCGCTGACCCGCTGAGGCGACTTCCTCATTTCACGGAAACGGCCCGCAGGCTAGTCACGTAACTTTCCAAACGTACGATACTGCAAGTAAATTACTTTCAAGACGTTTTTGCATTTGTAGTTGTGACCTCTGTAGCCAGCCTCACACACACACACATACGTGTATCTGTGTACGCAAACGTGTACGTGTGTCCCCGTAAATAGACACATACTACTACAAATGCAAAAACGTCTCGTAAGTAATTTACCTTATGTACTGTACTGGACTGTCATTTTTACTATGGTAAGTTACATTTAGATCTACCTTAAGGGAGCTCGAGAAATTCGGTGTTGGCGATACACGACCGAATTTCTCATCTGAAAGTCGGTTCCGGTAGTATTTTTTACCAACCGTACTCAAAGGGTAGAAACGGGAACCTATTACTAAGAATTCGCTGTCTGTCCGTCCTCCGTCTGTTTGTAACCTGGCTGTATCTCAAGAACCGCGATTTCACAGATGATGTATTTTTGTTGCCGCTATAACAACAAATATTAAAAATAGGCCAAGTGCGAGTCGGTTTCTTTGCCGTTTTTATAGATAATGGTACGGAACCCTTCGTGCGCGAGTCTAACTCGCACTTGGCCAGTTTTTATTATTATTTAGGATCACCAACAGACAATAGGTATATTAGGTATTACTTAGCCGCGATTAGAATACGATTACAGGTGACAGTTTTTCCATATACTTACGTCACGGTGTATATGAAATGACAGGGATTCCGATCGTAAACTAATTCCGGTCTTGTAATATCTTAGGAGTAGGATCCAAAAAAATGTTTTAGTAAATATAAAACACTTTCCAAATTCACAAAAAAATGTGACAGGTTTAGGGTTGGCACCTATTTGCAGGCGTCTATAGGCTGCGGTGACCGCTTACCATCAGGCGGACATGGTATAAAATTGAGAGAGGCAACCCTATGGCTGCAACGGAGCTTAGGTCGAGAGGTAGGTAGTTTATGTACTAAAACATTTTAAAATTGGTACAAAATTGGCCCATCGAAACTAGATTTAAGTAACCTTCGTTTTTAGGCTTATTAATGTTGCTATGGCCTTGCAGGGCGTCACATGTCAACCTACCTTATAAGATGTTTCACCTTAAACCTATAATGTGACATGCAATAAACGGTCCATTCATTAATTCAGACAGGTCTTTAAGAGACTCTACTTGAAATTCTGCCTTAAGAGTCCGTATATAGCCGTTTGCTGATTTCGCTAAACTTTTTGAGGTCATATCTCATTCAATATTCGTTTTCCTAAAGATTTTATTGTATAATATGAAAGATCATTTCAATTCAAGTTGAATAAGTGGAAAAGTTGTTTAGATTTAGCTCTCAATTTACTATATTTTGGCTCAGTCCAACAGCTGTTTTCTCAATTTTCGCTCGGAGACGTGTAAAACGAGTTAGATTTGAAGAACTATTTAATTTGAAACCGATATGAAACAATTAAATCTATATTGGATTGATAGTCTTCTTAGGAATAAGTGGAACAAATTTTATAAGTTACATATTAAATTTTTGAGTAAAACCGTATTTCCATGCAACAACTATTTAGTAAAAACACACGAAGAATCGCCAGTATTTTTGGCCATTTAACACATTATTTCAAAAATATAAAACCATAATAAGAAACTTCGGTTCAAGCGCTATTCGTTCATATAAAAATATATGTATATGTAGAAGTAAATTTCGGCAAAAAAAATATTTCAAATCACCCTAAAATTCGTAATAAAACACCGTGCACGGCGCTCGATTCGGCAGTCGCCGCCAAGCGGTTCGAGGGAACGGTCACGTCGCTCGTCGATTTCAAGGTCACATAGCTACGGGCGCATGGGCTAGCGGGAATTATAGCGCGATGAGGCAGTCTTGATCATTGGGTAAGTAATGCTTTTTGTTACATTTGACTTTTTATAGGAAATTGCATTATGCATTTGTACTAATTGATGGAAATATTTTCATTGTACTATACATACATATACATCGGTACGTTAATTATAATGGGTACAATACAACGCGTGCTTAATTATTATGTATGAAAAAGAAAGAACTTAATTTCCTAAAGAAATTAATGTAAATAGGTTCCCTAGGTCCAATCTTAATCTTCATTACAATAAACGCCCTTATAAAATTTACACACTGTATATACATTAAGCAATAATTCTAAAAGTAAGTCATCGAATTTTCATCATCATCATCATCATCTATATATACGTCCCACTACTGGGCAGATACGTCTTCTCACGAATTAGTTAGACTGTTCAGGTTGTTATTTTGCTGTTTCTTAATTTTGGCAGCCGTTTGTCATATTTCCGATTTACAGAATCTTATTCCCATTGCTTTTATCTGTGTGATATAAATTGCTTCCTGCTGTCCTGATGCTACTTTTCTGGCCTTTTTAGTCATTTCTGGTTTTAACCATATTTATGCAATTTTATTGAACATCTGCTTCGATGACAGGTCCCAACACATATCCGTCAGACGACACATATCACAATTGGTCATATTTGAAAAGTTACTCCAACGGGAGTCTGATTTTATGGGTATCAGCTTTCTTTGTAAAGGCTAAAGCTAAAATCGTCTGCCAGGATAACATCGGTTTTCCTCACAAAAACATGACGGTATTTCTGCTTCTTCTTCTGCACCTTTGATAATAATTTCTGCTGTGTTATTTCACCACTTGTATAGAACTCACGCTTTTAAAGAGCATATTGTTTTGCGTCTTGTTAGTCATTTATGATCTAATAGTGATAATATTTGCTGAAGTTGTTTCATCTTTCACTTTAGTTGTGGACGGACGGTGCAACATGTTTTATCTCCATACCTTTTTATCGCTCATCTTTTTCTTGCTCAGATTCTTACTATTTATGTCGCTAAAAAAGTATACTATAAAACAATATTTATAAATTCTTTGGTTTTATTATTTTAGATTCATTAATCATGTATGGCGCCTAGGAAGGCAAACCGTTCATTTGGTAAAGTAAAGAGGAAATAAATATTTCGTGGTCCTAAAAGATTAAACCCTGACTATAAATAAATCAGCGCAACGCCGGAATCTGGAAAAGTTAAGGAATTATTCTTATTTGTCTGTTGATGAAGCTTATTATACTTTAGGCAAATAAAATAATTATTTTTCTAGGATGTGCAGTATAATGAAAATGTCGAACCCAATAAAGACCAAGGCAACACAGACCAGTAAACATGCCATATCGGGTATCGTGTTGAAGTTTGGCTGGTCAAAAGATGGGGCTATTGCTGACAGGTCCGGACATCTGCCATAACAGTGCTTCTACACGTTATCGAGGCAGGCGATGACCATCCAATAGCTATTAACCTTATTCAAGTAAAAATAAAATGTACCTACATTTCTAAATTACCTGGTATTTTATTTCAACACCTACACTAAAACCAAGAAACGAATAAGTCAGGTAAAAACTATTCACCTATAACTTGATAACCTGGAAACTGAAAACTCTAACAGTAATTCATTATCGACCGAGTGAACGAAAGCGAGTAAGGTCTCCGTTTCAGCTTGGACAAAAATGCTTTTGTCTGTCTGTCCGGATTTCCGGCTGTTCTCCTCTAGAGATCCCATTTCTCAACCGATTCTCGTGGAATCTGGTGAGCAGGTTTGGTATTTAATTTTCTCGAGCAAGTTTAAAAAAAAAAAACAAAATGGCGGAGATATGCATAACGACAGACTCGCGAGGTCTACAGCTCACAGAGCCAAATAAGAAATAATGTAAATAATCTAAGTTTTAAGATGAATAAAGATAAATAATAGTAAATATTGGGGAAAATCTTAACAAATCGACCTAGTGCCAAACTAAGCAAAGCTACTAAATGACTACTAAATACTAATGGGTACTAAACGACGATATACATACTTATACTTATATAGATAAATAAATACTTAAATACATAGAAAACGAATATCCATGACTCAGAAAGAAATAAATGCCCATACCGGGATTCAAACCTCAAGCTTCGTAGGAAGGGTCACTACCAACTAGGCTAAAGCGGTCGTCAAACAAGTAAAGTAAGTACTTAAGGCGAAGGGGTAGGCAAGCTCTTTCCATACACACTTGTGCAAGTTTTTCTTCGTTTATGTTTGCGCTATAGTTATTATTTTTGGTCAATATGTTTATTTTTCTGTTAGCTACGACTTGATATTTATTAGTTTTATTTAATTATTTTTTTGTATTATATATTTTTATTTTTTTGAAATACTTAAAGCAAAATTTCAACATCAGGTTCTGCGTATATCCAACGAATAAAACTTGCACAACGTTTGTATGGAGAAGGCCTTGCCCTACCCTTCGCCTTAAATGAATTCTGAATTTGTAGTAATTACATAAATACATTATAATGAACGATACAGTTCTAAGTTACTTGACATTTTATTTAAATACATTAACATAACAAATATTAAGAAACGAAAAAGTCTGATAAAACGGTTAAAGTATCAACACTACTCTACGCCGACCTAACCGCCTCGCTCGACCCCCACTAAAACAACTGCGCTGGCGCGCTTGGAGTCGGGTAATAATACCTAGAATCGAAATTTTTCCAGGCCGATACGGACTCTTAAGCCTTATATCTACTGTACCGAAGTGCAATACATTCGATCGTGGTTGACAGTGACAATTGTCATATCGCGGCCAGTGTTGTACCCTACGACCTAACGAGTCGAAAGAGTACCTGAAAGAACCACCGCCGAGATAGGTACTCATGATTAACCCTTTCAACGCCATCATATTTGAATGACGCGCCTCAGACGCCAAGGTATCAAAAATTGATGTAACGTTTAAATCAATAAAAGCAAATAAAAACAATTCATAATTGATTTTTTCATGATCAAAGTACACCTTTACTACGAATTTTTTAGTGGTTGTTGGCGTGGTGGGCACGACGACACACGACCACTTTATAGGCTCTTGGCGTTCAAAGGGTTAAGGACCGCGAACCGGAGTGACCCATTTCATTATATTTTAATAGACGAAAGAGTATTTGTTATACGGTACAACGTCAGGGTAATCACGTAACGTAATACGATAGGTAGATCTGTCATTTTTACTATGGAAAATGACATTTAGTTCTCTCTTACCACCATATCAGCCAAAGGACGTCCACTGCTGGACATAGACCTCCCCAAAAAAGAAAATCAGCTTAGTAACTTTAGATATAAATAAATGATTAAAGGTAAAAATAGATAACAAAACCCAAATCAGCGCATCCCACTTCCACGTGGCCTTGTCCTATCCTTAGAGTGTACGTATACCTACGTACTCGTATATATAAGCCCACGGAGTGCACGTGAAACGAAGAGCCGACGAAAAGAGTTTCTGGCGGGAGCCCGCCGGGCGAAGGGCGGGAGACTGAGTCCCAGAAAAGAAAGACCCTCAAATATCAGTTGAATTATTTGATAATTAATATTATTTTCCACTATTTAAAAATTAATTTTAGCGTAATTATCCCAAACTCGTCCAGCAATCCCTGTTCCGGCCGAGGATTGTATAGTACTTTTCTCAAACACGTTAGAAAAAAAAACAATAAAAAAAACTACAATGTAAAACACCTAAAAAAAATACAAAACGTCCAAAAATAGCACAGCATCACGACAAATAATGGAAATTAAATAAAAACACTAAAAATACTACAAACATGGAAAAACAAAAAAAAATGTCGTAAAGTACAAAAAAAATACGAAAAAACTTTTTAAAAGTCCAAAAATATCAAAAAACACAAAAAACGCTACAAAATAACACGAAAAAAAACTAAAAAAAATACATAAACACTCGAAAAATTCGAAACGAAAACAACAAAATACAAGAACGATAAAAAACCGGAAAAACCTAAAAAAATACCAATTTACATAACAAATTAAAAATATATATACAAAATCGTGGCGGTTGGCTCCATGTAATATTTCCTTTACCAGTTGATTTTAGTAAGCAGATTTAAAAAGTTAGAGCAGCGGGCAATAATGTTAGTTTCATGTATTCTCCCTACATTACTTCTTGGCCGCCGGCCAAGAAGTAATGTAGGGAGCCATAAACAGGTAACTTCATGTCCTCTTTTCGTGACATTAATGCATACATTTAGGCGCATGTTTGAGAAAATATAATTTATTAGTTCACTGAAAATGCATTTATTGGGTAATTGATCAAATCTAATCCATTATCTCGCGCGCGATATAGCTCGCGCGCTATTTTGTGCTGGCCGTGCAGGACGGTGTTTCAAATAACGCATTTTTTTTTCATTTCACTTCCTTAATAGAGTACCTACTTTCTGTATGGTATATTATTTAGACGAAGCAAAGTAAACACAGAAACGCGGTCGAGTGTGAAGCTATCGTGAAACGAAGTGGCTCCGTTATTAACGAGTCGAAGACAGTTTCCTGTTTGTTGGTGAGCATTGAGGCGCGTAGTTTATTGTAGGCAATAAACCAAATTATCAATATTAACAATATTAATTTAACTACCTTATAAATGCGTACATAAAGTATGTGATATAATGGATAAAAGGTATACTTATAATTATACGGTGAAACAGACCTACTATAAATTAATTTCTTACTTCATCAACAATCAGATTAATGACTCGTATTAAATTATTAAACTTTTAAACTCTCTGGGACGACATCATTTGCATTGCTCATTGAGCGTCGGCCGTTTATCCCTCGCGCCGTCTATCTCATCCGCTGGTCTCACTCAATCAACATCGCAGCTCTCCCTGCAGCTGACAGAAAGAGACCCGATGGCTGGCTCGTCCGATGTCGAAGGAACTCAAATGTCTAGACGCCGCAAGTACGCTTTTCTCGCGAATGAGTAGGAATTCGTGGCATTTGCGATGCGGTAGAGACTGGGCCCTTAGTCTGCCGACACCACAAGGTTCATGAATAAAAGAGGTGTCGGTACGGTCAATAGGCATCTCAGGCGACCACAGGGCTGGGCTCTTTCTTTGCCCAGCGGCTTAGTTTGGCAGTGCAAAGAGGCAATGCCGCCAGCGTCTTAGGAAGTATGCCGCAAGGCCCGCAAGCTGGTGAACTGGGTGGGGTGTTATATATTTAGGTAGTTTATTTATAAGTCTATTATGTAGTCTTTTTATTATTATGTTTATGACGAAAATACAATAAACTTTATTCTCAAAAGAATTACATGAATTTTTTTACAATTATATTCAATAAATATTGAATTTTTATATGTGTAAACTTTCATAAACTAATATGTAAAATTGTTGCAAATTGCGTCCAACCACCGTCTCATTCCGCGCCCTTAGACAAAAATCGCGCTGCCCATTTATTAGAAGCATTTTAGTACTGGTTGTAACTCGAACATTGGTAGCTTTTTGAGATAATAAACAAAAACACCACCTGCAGCGAGCTTTTACACATTATAAAGTTTATTTAAATATTTATCCGTTTTATTGAAACCGATTAACTTTATTATTATGAATTTAAACTTTTAATTGAAATTAACTATTATAGGGTTTAAAATACAGTGTACCGGAGACTGAGTTTTGCTCTGTGAAAAGAAACGAATTATTCCTGGTATATATAAATAAAATACAGACAGCTTAAAAAAGCAAAGCTGCGCTAAGCTAAGGTTATAAATTTAGTTAGTAACACTTTGAGGCGTACCGAGTGGCGGTCAAACAAACTGACGGGTTTTACGGCCCCTGTTATATAACCGAGCTCGATTGTTTGCACCTGTAAACCGGGTGAAGCTATGAATTTAATCGAAATTGTTAGAGCAATATCAAAAACCCATTTACAAACGATTAGTTCGGTTGTAAATGGGAATGGCAAAAAGAAATATATATTTTTTTGATCGGTTTATTTATTAAGGCTGAGCTGCACCAACTTACAATTACAGACCAATCAACGTTAAAAATGGCGCCGCCGGTAGAAACTTCACCTCTTAGAAACTTGACAAACTTGTCAAACTTTCCATACAATCAGATTTTAACGAACACCGCTTACAATTACAGACGGTTTGATGCAACCTAGCCTAAGGGACAGAATATCTACCCCTTTTTACCCGACTGCGCGACGCAAAGGGTAATGTGTTTAACAGTCTATGTATCTATGTTTGTTCCTTTGTGGCACTCTAGAGACCAAACGCGTCGGCCGATTTTGATGATTCTTACGTCACACGATTCGTCGTAGTTGTCAAACGATTGCAGATTTTACCGATAACATGCATGTATATTAAAGAATTATGTATGTGTGCACTTACTTACTCAGTAATGGATCCAGAATTTCGGCTTGATCCCACTGAGATTAGATTTTTATACGGACTCGGACCATTTTGGGGATCCGCTATTGTATAATAGTCATAAAAAGTTGCGTTTTAAACTTTTGAAACACCGCGTCGCCGCCGAAACGCCTCGTGTGTTCTACGCCTTAGGCGCGGCGAGGCGTGACTTGTGGGTGTCTGGGGACGAGGACGTCTGCTTAGTTAAGTTCCTAAACGTGTGTTGAATATTCTTAAAAGAATTAGAAATGCATTACTTTGGAATTGGTTTCCTGATACTGATAAGGAGTCACGACCGAGAAGATTGTCTGTTGCCTGTTTTCGGAAGCAAGCAGCTGAAAGTCTCTATCGCACTTGCCATATTCGAATGATCGAGATAGAGATATCCGAAAAATCATGCATTCATGCGTTCACGGTAGCAGCTTTAAACCGATATTTAAAGAATGTCGTTGTTAGGTTATGTACGAACGTTTTAGGAGTCCAAATGAAGCCCTATTGCTGTCACTCATTGATTGACGTCGGTCCGACCTCTTTCACACAAACTACAGTCACAGTCATACATTCTACAGTTAGAGCTACAGGCTTCTTTTCACAGTATTAGCATCTTGTTAACCCAAAGCTTACTTACATACAAATCCTCAAAAATATTTTTTAATGCAAGCGGAGCTCCCATCCTACCGTATCAGCCGAAGGAAGGAAAGAAATTCAGGGAGGCCTATGTCCACTGCTTGACATAGGCCTCCCCCAATTTCATGAGGGGTAAATGCCATAATCGCCACGCTTGGCCTGCGGGTTCGCGTTCGCGTATCTCCACCGTACTCCAGGGATGCTGCTGCCCATCCCGCGGTGGTCTTGGTCGTAGTCGTCGGGGCTCCTATAGGTATAGATAGCTTAAGGGGGCATGAAAAAAATTGGCCTACCCCATCGAGAGATTTCTAGAGCTCGTTGAACAAATTACTTTTTAACTACCCATTGAACATGAAATTTGGTATTTTAAATTTGCCAAGTCCGACACACACTTGGCCGGTTTTTGTTTCATGTCTCTATAGTTCTTCTGACTTCATTGGAGGCCCACAAATGCTACCTATGTACAAACAATGTACGCAGCGATATTTTTCCGCCTTGCAGCTGTAATCGTACGTAGAGGAAAGAGAAATGTCTGTTGGGCATACAATTACGAGTTTAATACGACACGGCACTTGCCCTATCATTTGCACTCGCGTTTCAGCGAAAATGGGTTTTGTAAGTGTAGACTGAAGAAAGAAAAAAAGCCGGTCAAGTGCGAGTCTGACTAGCACACCGACGGTTCCGTAAATTACTCATAACGGTTTTAAAAAAGTTACCTGAGAAAGATAGGAATATCGTTATAATTTTTCTGTAATATCTAAGATAATATTAATGCCAAATTAAAAATCTAAATCAGTTTATGACCCAGCTGTCTTTTACAAAGAGACAAATTCCTTTTCCCCTCACTAGCTCGGAAAGCCGTATTTTGTCCTTTGAAACAAGCGGGTAAAATCGCATTTTATCCACAAGTGGGGAAAGTAATTTGATCTTGGAGCGTGTTTGAGTAGCTTTTGACAGATAACAAAACGTAAAACGCTCATAATAATGGTTCGTTTGATATCAATTATCATTAAATAAATGGTTTGAGAATATAACAAAAAATACCAATTTTAGCTTTATTTAATGATTTAAGTCAAACTCTATAAGTAACATTTGTTTTATAATGATATTGAGTATAATTGTAAACGCACAAGTTGAGTCGATGCAATTTCAAAACGCATCGTAAGAAATGTCATCATTGTCAACTTGTCACGGACTCCGACTCACGTAAATATTATACACAACTTCCAGAGTTTTCTGTTATAATATCGTAAAAAAATCGGTGATTCCAGTGATGAAAATCATGCCTGCTGTGGAACTGTGTTTTTTCCCCTCACTAGCTCGGAAAGCCGTCTTTTATCCTTTGAAACAAGCGGGTAAAAACGCATTTTATCCACAAGTGGGGAAAGTAATATGACCTTGGAGCGTGTTTGAGTAGCTTTTGACAGATAACAAAACGTAAAACGCTCCTAATAATGGTTCGTTTGATATCAATTATCATTAAATAAATGATTTGAGAATTTTATAAAAAATACCAAATTTAGCTTTATTTAATGATTTAAGTCGTAAACCTTAAAATTCTATAACTAACATTTTTTTTATAATGATATTGAGTATAATTGTAAGCGCACAAGTTGAGCCGATGCAATTTCAAAACGCAGAACGTCAGAAATGTCATCATTGTCAATGTCAACTAAAATATACACAACTTGTCATTGTCACCGACTCCGACTCACGTAAATATTATACACAACTTCCAGAGTTTTTTGTTATAATATCGTAAAAATATCAGTGATTCCAGTAATGAAAATCATGCCTGTGGAACTGTGTTTTTTTGGATGTTGCACTTTCCTCGCTATAGTGAGGAGAAAAGTTTTGTGTTACACACGGGTGCAAAGTTGTATTTTACTTCTCGTGTGTTGAAACACTCGCTACGCTCAGGATTCTATTTTAGCCGAGATTTCATCACTTGGCGAGACACTCACTGTTAGTTAAAACGTTTCTGCAGTAGTTATATCATGCGAAGAAGCAGGGCAGTAGCTACTGCATTCGTATCGCCCTGCTTTCGCGCAACTCGCGCCAGTTAAGAAGCACTCATTTATATGTAAGGGCGCAGTAAAAATCAGCACTAACTCAACTTACAGTTGACACTAACAGAAGACAGTTTTTTCTATCGTACTCGTACTGCACCATCAAATCAGGAAGGAGCCTGAATCTCGAGATTGAGTTGAGTAGTACCTACTTGATTTTGCGTTCAACTTTATACTTACTTCTATCCGTTCCTGAGTAAAGGATCTTGATAGATGGACAGACCAACATACGTACAATGAAGTGATCCTATTTGGGTTTAGAAGAACTCAACAGTGATTCACTTCAGAACAGTTGAGTGACCAAATAATTAATTCGGTATTGACTGAAATTAATGCACCATACCACCATATCAGCCCATACTCTCAATTTCATGGGGGGTAAATGCCATAATGGCCACGCTTGGCGTACGGGTTGGCGATCGCAGTATCTCCACCGCACTCCAGGGATGCTGCTGCCCATCCCCCGGTGGTCTGAAATTAATGCTTTCTTTTTTATTAAAGTGCCTGTGTGAGTTTTCCGCTTTCTCGACTAACAAACACTAATAATTGCCCCTCGGGGCACAGAAAACACAAGACTAAAAGGGCTAAAAGGGTTCTCTAACAAGGTCACTGCGAGTGATACCAAGAAACTATGCGCGCCCTACTAAGAGATAATTCCTACCCTCGTGCATTCTTACGCCGATTCCTCATTCCATTGTTGTCACTGATACTTCGCATTTCTCGAAAGCGCGATTTGCAGCCAGCATTACGTAGTGTGAGCCTTGAATGAATGCCGAAAGACTAAGTTATAGATGGTAGCGTGAGCGATCAAAGTTGCTATGAGAAAGCATAAAAAACGCTAGTGAAAGCTGGGGTATTATTTCTCAGGTATAACTACAATTAAGAGTAGAAAATAAGATTTCATGACAATAACAGAAATCAGCATATGCCTCTAGTAGTGCCACGAAATAGTTCCATCTCAGCATGGTGCTGGCATAATGACCAGTGCAGATTTACAAGAGAAAGTATACGTTCACATGATAAGTTCTTTTGTTGTGGATTTAGAACACTCAGAGATTGTCAGCGGCGTAATTATCATTTTTCTCCAGTCAAATTCAATTTCAATGTCGTATTCCATAGATTTACCTATCCTACGTTCGAAAAGTTACATTATTAGTTTAGATTACCCTGTAGGGTATGCTAAGCTGTATTTCCACATATTTGACACCTCGAATGTTTGAGATGCGTCTCTAGGTGTCACTTCTATGAACGCTTATATTCGTACTTAGAATTACTGCTAGGAACGGGATATTTACCATGTATATTAAGTTTTTTGAGTTTGTACACTTCAGTTATATCATATGTAGTTAAATTTGACAAAATAAACTTAACAAGAATGTGCGAGGACCGGTCATTGTGGAAGTCTTTGGGGGAGGCCTATGTTCAATAGTGGATGTCTTTCGGATGACATGATGATGATAATGATGAAACTTAACAAAATAAATTTCCCACGCTCACGACTCTTCAGACCCCGCTAGCTGCTTATGACTTGTTCAAAGGGTGCCAGATAATTGGAGTATCGCTTTACATTTTATCCCCTCGCCATTGGCAGCGAACATTAAACCTCAGTTACGTGAGAGGAAAGCAGAGCTGAAAGTGATTAAATATTGAACACGGTACGTGAAGAAGACTTAATCAGACGAGTCGTGTTTTGTCGCAACTGGCATCTTTTTAGTCGTATCTAGACACCCTGCAGCGTGTCCAGCCATGTTCAAAGAGAAAGGAATTGGCGGCGTAGCAGTCGTGTGTAATATTACACGAACCACTTCGAGCTATTACTTATGACCCCTTCACAACTCGACATCTATTTAAGCTACATACATTAAATCTGAGCCAAAATACGTGTAAAAATATTAAATATTTTGAAGCTACCTGACAAGTTACGACAGCACACAGAAGGTAAATTAATAAAATAAGCCGTATTAAGAACCTTGTTCTTTTTATCAAAGTCGGTTAAAACCATATTGTTCATGACCATGAATCAGAATAAAGGCAAATACCCAGAATGCGAAATTAATTTTAATTTCCTAAATTAATATTAATTAAAATTTCCAGATAACGGATTTATATAAACCTAATCTGAATATCTAAACAAGCCATGCTTTTATATATTCTGTGACAGTAACAATGCCGTTATTTAAAACACGAGACAGTTTTTTTGCGTTTGCTTAGATAATAGCAAGTCTCAGACGTCAATAGGAATCGATTGCTTTGGGAATGCAAAATAGTATAAATTATTCAAATACGCTCCGTGGCCCAAGGCGTATCCTCATGGAAATGAAGTTAGGCTAAATTTAACTTGAAAATACATTAACGTCCAAATTTTCGTAAACTAAGGTCACGTTTAGGGACGAGCGCAAGTAAATAAATGCTCGCTGTACCGCACCCGATCAGCTCTGGCACGATTTTGCTCGGATAGCGATGTGAGCGTTTTTTAGGGTTCCGTACCCAAAGGGTAAAAACGGGACCCTATTACTAAGTCTTCGCTGTCCGTCCTTCCGTCCGTCTGTCACCGTGTATCTCAAGAACCGTAATAGCTAGACAGTTGAAATTTTCACAGATTGTGTATTTCTGTTGCCGCTATAACAACAAATACTAAAACAAAATATAATAATAATTAAGGGGGGCTCCCATACATAAAACATGATATTTTACCCATTTTTCATGGCTACCACTCGCCGAGCTATAGACCTCAAGAACCGTAATAGCTAGACAGTTGAAATTTGCACAGATTATGTATTTTTATTGTGGCTACAACAACAAATACTATAAAAATAATAATAACAATTAAGGGGGGCTCCCATACAACAGAGTAGTTGTTGGCGTTTTTTTTCTGGTACGGAAGAAGTACGGAACCCTTCGTGTGCGAGTCCGACTCGCACTTGGCCGGTTTTTTTATGTTCATTGCCCGGTCGAAACGCAAGTCGCGCAACGCATTGCGGTTAATCACACGCAATGTATTCGAACACCCCTGCCACTGCCGCTGCCGCTCTAAGCCATGCCCAAAGATCATGGATTTTGACGGCCTGTTTAGCCTAGTTGGTAGTGATGCTGCCTCCGAAGCTAGAGGTCCCGGGTTCGAATCCCGGCCAGGGCATTATCATCATATTTGTCCTTGGGTCTTGGATGTTTTCTATGTATTTAAGTATGTATTTATCTATATAAGTATATATATCGTCGTCTAGTAACCTTAGTACAAGCACAGTACAAGCTTTGCTTAGTTTGGGACTAGGTCGATTTGTGTAAGATTGTCCACCAATATAAGAAATAATAATGGTACTTCGACCTATATGCAAATTTCATTTATTTACCTCTATGGTCATGCCTGGGCCAGTAGCTCAAGCAGCGTGCGTCTGTTAGAATGTGTGGAATATACGTTTGATAAGCACGCGCGGCCTGTTATGCAACATTTTCTTTCAGTGCAGTGCAGCTACATACGGATTTTCGCATGTTATCATAGGCTACGAACGCTACGAAATCATTGGCAGTGAAAGTGTTAAGTGGCTACCTCGATTCATATTTCGGAAAAATCAGGCCTTATTGTTTCGTAATCTTCTATGTTTCAAAGAACGCGATATTTTTTATAAAAGATGACGTATAAATCATAATACACTATACCGATTACCGAGCACGGGCCGTACTCAAGTCGAATCCGTAACATATAACCTGAATCATCAAAATATTAGTCATAATATGATTACAAAGTACAATATATATACTGAGATAGAGATACCAGTGAAATATAGATCGTATCCACATATTAGATCGTAGCGCCGTTGTGTTAAGGCTGGTTTTAGTGTCACGCGGACCGTCGGCGCTGATCACTCCGCGCGGAGCAATATGTATTAAAGCTTAGGAGCGTTTTAGAATGGCGCGGAGGCGTCCGATTTTTTTTGCTTGTGTAATATAGGGCAATAATTAGTAACACTCCACATTGGATGCATTGTTCGCGTCTATACTCCGAAGCGGTCAGCGAGATACTAAAACAACTTGCGCGGACGATCCGCGCGGATCACGTCGGCGCGGAGCGCTCCACGCCGACGGTTCACGTCACACTAAAACCAGCCTAAGAACTAACTGCACGACCGCTGCATCTCTGTCACTTCAATATGCTAGTGCGATAGAGATAGCACCCAGCGACATCTGGTACAAACAAGTTAAACTAACATTTTCATAGAAAAAGTTGTACTTCGAGCTGAAAGGCCCCTGAATATGACTACGATTCACTTGTTTCGCTGCATACTTATTTACATTAGGTTGCCAACTTGATTTTGACAAGTTTACCGTAACATTACAAGGGTCAACGTGACACGGTACGGTGTCATGTGAGGCCTTTAGTAAGCTTGAAATAGATTACACGATATTATCCTGTCTTTTCACTCCATAAACTGTAACATTTACGTGATTATTTCCCGGCCGAGGAAAATACCTACGATGAGACCACATTACGAAAACGCTTACTTTATTCAAACAACCTGCATGAAGCTTCATTTTACATTATTTTTCACTTCTTATGCTTGAAAAGTCTGACATATTAGACTCATGAAGCGAGGCTAAAGTAGTCCATTTTGCCCCTAGGGAAAATATGTATACGTTGTTATGACTTACAAAACATTTTGATTTGCCTAATCAAAATACTTCGCAATATTAAATAGTGGTTCCTAACCTGTTCAATATCGTTATCCCCATGACATATGAGGAAAATTGATTTTACCTCCATTTAAATAACCGCTAATAGCCCTGTCTACGTATCTACTTTCGATACCTTACTCTGTTGCCCCAAAAGAATTGCTGCTTTAGTCAAAAGAGGGGATACCCCCGGTTCAGAACGCGGGTTCAGGCACGTTCAGGCAGTAGTCCCCACGCTATCCCTGTGTGGGTTGGGGACTTTGCACTTTTAAATTTGCGGATGTATGCAGGTTTTCTTAAGATATTTCCTACAGCCCTAAAACCCTAAACGACTATGTACTCATATGTCCTAAAACTACGACCAAGACCACCTTGGGATGGGCAGCAGCATTCCTGGAATGCCGTGGAGATACTGCGATCGCCAACCCGCATGCAAAGCGTGGCGATTATGGCATATACCCCCCACGAAATTGGAGGAGGCATATGTCCAGCAGTGGACGTCCTTGGGCTGATATGGTGATGGTGGTGGTTTCCTTCAGTGCCCTTACTTTAGCTTATCAAAATACCTACCTACACATTTTGGAGGAGAACGACCTCATGAATAACGATGGACTACTGTCCAGTTATGTGATGATTAAATAATTATGAACGCCTACAGACATCATTGTCGGGTTTGGGCTTACGAGTATTTTACGTAGTATTTTCACTCGGTTTTTTTATTTTGGTGAAGAAATCGTCCACGTGCCAATGATCATATTTAATTTATAATTACGAATTTTCGTAGACTGATGCAAAAGATAATATTATAATGACTCAATAATAGCGCCGTATCGAATCTAATTAGTAAATCATACCGTTATTCAGTTATCATCATTAGGGCTTCGATAATTAAAGCAGTGGGATGAAATTTAACGCTACTCGCTAAGTAGACAAAGGCGGAAAACTAAGGCGCTATTTATACAGGGTGGCCTGTAATAGGAGCAACAAATTAAACGGTTCACTATTGAGCTCTCCAGTCCGGCAATTATTTCCAAGTTATTTTTGACATTTTTTTTAATGCAAATATTATTAGAGGTGGCATATGTGCCTACTGGCCATTTATAGTAATCATTATTACGTACTTGTCACTGTTTTAAATAAGCTTAGAAACGGTTTGTTTACATTCTATTGTATTGTTGTAAACATGTCACTTGCTAAAAATATACAAACCATGAAATAACTAGCGTGTTTAACTATCAGACACTGAACTGTGCTGTGGTGCTATTAGCCATATATCAGGCTATTATCTATTAAATATAGCTTACGTGTATTTTTCTACTTCACTGGAGTGATATATTATATCTCGTGGTGTCAAGCGCCCTTTTAATTTTTTGCTCCTATGACAGACTTGTATTATTATATAATAGGCTGCGACGAATCTTAAGTACCTATAATATTAATATTTTACGTCGCGTCGTTTCATACATTTTGTATGAACAAACCACGCTCCTTAGGTACAAAAATAGCGCCTAAAAGAGCTGCGTATCAAATCTAATAAGCAAACGTTGGTAAAATTTTCCCCCAGATGGCGCTATACCGTCTGCGGCGCCTCCTGAATCGCGCTATTAAGATTTTAAAAATAATAATGACGTATTATGGCCTTTAGTTATTATATTTTGTGCGAGTTACATGAAGTAAATATAGTGGGCATTGAATAGTTTGATTTAATACAATGTCTTATCAAGTAAGTATCAGTGGTATCATTTTGGGACCCCTTTAAACAACGAAATATAAAAAGGGAAAGTTGCATGGGCCACACTTTTTTGACTGTTAAGTATGACACCGACACTGACACTTGTCATCTTATACATTTTGTCAGCCTGTTTAGCCTAGTTGGTAGTGTCTTTGCCTCCGAAGCTAGAGGTCCCGGGTTCGATTCCCGGTAAGGGCATTTGTTTCTGTGGTGAGCAGAGACATTTGTTCCTGAGACTTGGATGTTTTATATGTATTTAAGTATATATCTATTAAATATATCGTCGTCTAGTACCCATAACACAAGCATTATTGAGCTTACTGTGGGACTAGTTCGATTTGTGTAAAAAAAATGTCTCCTAATATTTATTTATTATTTATTTATACTGTGTGTTACCGGCATGCGGGCTTTTCTTTAAGCAGGGTATCGAAACGTAGTTCCTAAACCTAACCATGAACTTAGTTTTATTGTAAAACCAAAATTTTAATTGCCAGCAATGTAAAGCAAAGTCAATTGTCAAGACAGTACAAATGACAGGTATTAATGTTTTGTTTACTACGCCGTCATCTTAAGCAAGTGCACCTAGCACATTGAAGGTGCAGATTTAAGAAGTTTAATTGTATAGTTAATTCAAATAATTATGATTTGCTAATACATGCAAACAGTTGCTAATGAAACATACTATTGTCCGTTTTGAAAAAAGCCCGCTTGCCGGTAACGCACTGTATATAGAGAACTGTTAACTTCCTATAGGCGAGGCGATGGGCTAGCAACTTGTCACTGCATTATCACATTTTCTCCATCTATAAACCTCATCATCATCTCCGCCGCCGAAAGACGTCCACTGCTCGATCATCGGTCCAACGTGTGGGGGGCCTGCCCACTCGAGAAACTTTCCGCCCCAACGGCCATCGGTTCTACGTGCTATGTGCCCCGCCCACTGCCATTTAAATTTAGCGATTCGAAGGGCTATATCGGTCACTTTGGTTCTGCTGCGGATAACTTCATTCCTGATGCGATCACGCAGAGATACTCCCAGCATAGCCCTCTCCATTGCTCTTTTGGTGACTT
This sequence comes from Notocelia uddmanniana, assembly GCA_905163555.1. Lineage (NCBI taxonomy): Eukaryota > Metazoa > Arthropoda > Insecta > Lepidoptera > Tortricidae > Notocelia > Notocelia uddmanniana. Next base: position 10,100,363 of record LR991059.1, on the reverse strand, counting down.
TGAGCCTTTCTATGAGATCCATAGTAAGCGACCACGTTTCAGATATGTCATCACTGCCAACATACTGCGGAATATCATTGGACGAAAAGATGTGCCTTAGCTTCCCGAATGCTGCCCAGCCGAGGCGGATTCGACGATTAACCTCTTTCTCGAAGTTGGACTTACCTAACTGGACAGTCTGTCCTAGGTAAATATAACTATAATAGTCTACTCGTACAACTTTTTTTTTATTTAAAATGGGATTGCTCTCTCTTCTTACTTCGAGCGTAAAGTTTCCGATTGTTACGGGAGTTGGTGCTACATGGACATTTGACATGATCTTCTTCTTGTCCATGCACCACGGTGGCTTTACTGAGGTCACTGAGCATTGTATTAGGCGTGAGTTAAAGAGACTAGTAAATTTTATCAACTGCACAATATCTACTAAACAATGTCGCGTTCCTTTAAAACAATAAGCCAACCTGTATGTTCTTGTTTCAGTCTTCAGAGGTTTTTGTAGTATTTATTTCGTGTGGCACTTATAACTCTGCTTACCACGGTTGCTGCCAACTATTAGGAGCTTTTTCTTTAAGTTCATAGATGGTGCTGTGAGTAAAGTAGAGCTCTAATAGCAATATAGCAATATATAGGTGGTAGTTTATTGACGTTCATAGGTGCATGTAATATGCCTAATTTGAAAAAAAAAAGAAAAAAAAATTGCCTTTCGAAATAAATGGTACAAAAAGAGCTTTCGAAAGTGATAAAAGCAGCAACGAACATATACAGGCTCATTGTTTTAAAGAATCATGATATTGTAGAAAGATTGGCAGTATTATCTATTTATTTTAATATTATTAGCACGGACCTGAAAGAGATTTCCCTGCAATATTTATGCTTTTACCAAATTAGAATTGGACAGATGATATCACTTTTAGAAAGGAAGTAATCAAGACGTAAATTTTATTTAACTATAATAATAATCTAATGGCATTTATTTTCGAACCGTGAGATCTTCGGAAGGACAAGTACGGTTGCCAGTTTTGTTGTACTTTAGCACTACCCAGGGATCGCGTGTAGGGTAACGGTGGGTACTCCCTACGGACGTGGTGCAACTTCGACCCCCCTTGTCAAGTGAGTGGGCAACTTGACTGTTAGAAGTTCTCAAACCGCCCGAAAAGGCCTCTTAACTTGGCTTAACGACTGCTGTTATAGAGAAGAGCCGGGATCAACGGCTTAGCGTGCCTTTTTGGAACACTGCTGACGGGAGCGCTCAGTTAGAAACCACTCAAGGCGGTCACCCATCCAAGCACTGATCCCGCCCGACATTGCTTAACCTCGCATACCGCACGCGGTATGCGGGCGCCTATGGGCCATGTACTATTATAGGTACCTAAGTGACAAGTCAATATCATTAAATCCTTATTAAAGGTTGATTGGTAGACAAATGCCTCGTGGCATTAAGTTCTCTTTTGTCTTGAACGTAATGATTTCTTTTTATGAAACACAATTTAAATAAATAAATTATTGAGCAGAAAGTATTGACTGAAAAGTTGGAACACAAAAGTGTTACATGAGAGTTACATTTGCCTTTCGTATGGTACCGTAAATCTGGCGGAGCTATAAAACTTTTGTGAACAAATAAATTTGGACGAAGTGAAGCCACACGGCTATAATGTATGTACTCTTAACGAAAAGAAAACGAGTCTCAAACAAAACACGCTATTTCGTGTGTTATGTTCATTCGTGTAAAATGTTTAAAGTCCTCTTTTATTTATATCAACGTGGTACCTCTATTATGTTAAAATTCGTCTATAGCTGTTTAAATTTCAATTATTTTAAAATCTTGTTTAATTTTAAATAACTTGAATCGTCTACTGAGCGATTATTTGTCAACTTTTTATAAGTCGTAACCGGTGGGGTAGTATTAAAAAAATGGCTAGATGTTTCGGGACGAGGTTTTTCGGGTAAAATTCGGTGTCCTGCCATGTCAGCAAGACATCAAAATAATGGCACTAGATTAATTCGCCTTGTCCTTATTTTTGCTTTCTGCGAGAGCTCCACCAAGTAGTTTTAGTACGAGATTATCCCGGTTCAACTTGAGAGTCCAGAACAAACGATAAAGATTTAAGGAGGATTGTTGCTTTGATAGAAGGAAATTAATTTGTAGAATGTAAGGTAATCGTCCAGGGTCAGCCCAATATTGACACTGGACTGGACCTCCATTGATATTGAGTAAGTTGGTGTAAAAATATTTAATCAACTGAGCCCGGAAACCAAAAAGGCCGGGCCGGAAACCTTATAATGAGCTGTTGTACATATGAAGTTATGACGTGTTCGCATAGACATTACATATTTAAAATGTGTAACATAAACAAAACAAATTTCTATTCAAACACATCATTCTATTAATTTTTCTTAAGCTTTTTATCGTGTCAAATAATTAATTTTATGACGAGTATTTTTATTTTTTTGCATTATTATTTTTATTGATTACAACTAAGAATAGAACCGTGGACAGGTAATCCAGGTTCCCATCCTCATTTCTCATGGTGATGTGAAGGCCCATTCACCCTACATTTCTAAGGGCTCACTCAAGGAGAATTTACCTCAATATCAATACCTTTTAGTGGCCATGAAACGGAGTTTGTGAGTCCACATTATATACCTTATGGACGGGACGGAACCCACCACATTTCACATATATCAACTACTTATTCAAAATATCACAACAACATCAGTTACATAAATGTAGGTAAATGTCTTATAGTAACTCTGCTTTATTATACAGGACTAGCGGCCTGCCCCGGCTTCACACAGGATATCAACAAAAATTGCAAAATTTAAAATTATAATACACACACATTTTCGAAAGCATCCCTAATTTTTTTGGAAATATAATATATCTAATGTCACACGGGGATAGTGTAGCTTCCCAAAAGGGAAAGAGTTTTTGAAATCGGTTTAGTAGTTTCGGAGCCTATTCAAAGCAAACAGCAATTAAATATTTCCTTTTTATTATTAGTGTAGATTTATTGGAAATATAGCCAATGTCACCCGGGGATAGTATACTCGTAGTTTCCCAACAGTGAAATAACTTGTCGAATCGTTTCAATAGTTTTGGAGCCTATTCAATGCTAACAATTTATTTTGACACCTTGAGACCATATTTTGTATTGACATATATTAAAACCTAATAGCTTTCCAACAGTGAAATCGGGGATTGTTTTAATCAGTTTTGTTGTTTCGGAGGGGTTGGGTGGGAGAGGGGGGAGCGGGTAGGAACCCCCCCTACTTCTCCCCAAAGATAGGAAATCAATAGTTACCACGAAATATTTTATTTAATTTTTTGAGGTTATATTCAATGAAACCAACCTTCCGCCCTTGCGTGTCTGTCAAAACACGGTCACTTGGGCTTCGTTTCCAAAAAAAAGAGCAACCGTTAATAAAGTCGGTTGTGGCGCTTCGCCGGCCGCTGCCGCGGCACGCTCGCAGATGCCGGTCTAAAAGAAAAGCCAAAACGACCAACCCCTATAAAATGCCACCCTCATAATGCGTGATTCAAATGCGAACCCGTTTCGGAACTTATTCAATGCAAACTAATATTTTTTTACGCCTTGGATTATTGGAATCTTAGTAAGGATCCCTAATTTTTTGGAAATATAATATAACCTATGTCACCCGGGGATAGTGTTAGCTTTCCAACAGTGAAAGAATTTTTCAAATCGGTTCAGTAGTTTCGGAGCCTATTCAATGCAAACAATTTTTTTACACCTTAGGTTTCATTATTGGAATTTTTGTAAGGATCCCTAATTTTTTTTGAAATATATTATAGTCTATGTCACTCGGGGATAGTGTAGCTTTCCAACACTGAAAGAATTTTTCCAATCGGTTCAGTAGTTTCGGAGCCTATTCAATGCAAACAAACAAGCAATCAAATCTTCCCTCTTTATAATATTATTATTACTAGATGAAAGCCCGGCTTCGCTCGGGTGAAATAAATAAGAAAGAAATAAACAAAACATTTATTCGTGACAGTTATGCAAACGACGAAAGAAATAGTGTACAAAAATGTATAAAATAAAAACATTACAACAACGGATTATGATGAAACTTCGAATCGTATAGAAATATAGTCTGTAGTCTGGATTGGGAAAAAAGTATGGAATGGAATTATATGGAATTGGGAGTAAAAGATTACGCAAACGACGTCACGGGCAAAGGCTAGTATCTTTGCAAGTTAATCCTAAGCATTTTTATAAGGGTAGTATTTAAAGGCACATAAAAAATTTGACACCGTAATCAGTACTGATTTGTATAGCTAAAATACTAATCGTTCATTAAAATTCAATTCAGATGTGCATTGTTAAATATTGATGTGCCAGTCAGTATTTTTGGTGCGAAGTCAGAGCTGCTAACGCGAAAAACAAATGAAGTTCGTGTATCTCCCTCTCTGTCGCACTTGCAAATTCGAGCGACACAGAGGGAAATACACGATGTCCGTTCGTTTTCGTTTCGCGATAGCAACTCTCTATTCTCCGCCAAATTCTATTCAGTGGGGCCCTTTACACTCAATATTATCGCGATTTTTAAAATTGTATGGGGTCTGTTAAACGCTTAATACTATCACAATACTGGTGTGTCAATATTATCGTGGGTTTTAAATTCGTATGGATTTTTCTTCAATATTCTTTGCACGTGATACGGATCGTGATATGAGTATATCGCGTGATAATAATAACCATGTAACAGGCCCCTATGGATGTTGCTTCAATATTCAGTGTTTCACGTGATAATAATAACAGTTGGTAATATTTTCTCCAATTAATGGAAGCTGTTTAACAACTTGTTCCGTTTTGCCAAAGGTATTTCACATTCCGATACGCGCACCATCCAGGAATAGGAGCCGTCAGACCAGAGGGCCTACCACGATCTGAAAACGAAGTATTTCCCTCTCCGCGCTCGAATATGCAAGTGCGACAGAGAGGCATATATATTTAGTTTTCGGTTGGTAGCACCTTAGTCCGAGCGTGGCGGACGGTCGAAGAAAGTCAAAGAACATTCCGTGTGTTGTCTGTCACACATATAATTTTTTAGCTTCCCATCGACCTATGAACTTGAAATTAAGTGATAATGTTTATTATGAAGTATATTTTACCAAAAATATCAATATATTGATAAATCACATTTGTTTTTTAGTTGTACGGAACCCTCAGTGTGCGACTCCGACGCACTTGGCTGGTTTTTATTACATTTTGAATTTTATTTCTCTTATAGTAAAATACCCTATTCGTTTTAAAGTTGACGCCTGAGGGCCTACCGCGAACCAAAAACGAACTATCTTCCTCTCTGTCGTTCGAATATACATGTGCGAGAGAGGCAGATACTTCGTTTTCGGTTCGCAGTAGCGCCTCTAGCGTCCGAGCGCGGCGAACGGCATGAGCTGAGGGTCTACTCCGAAATTCAAAATCCTAACTTCGTATGGTGCCGTCCCTTTCACTCTCCTGTCATAGACTATATGAGTGAAAGGGACGGCACCATACGAAGTTCGAATTTCGGAGTAGACCCCCAGTACCACTAAGTTATAAGATAGAGCGAGATAGGGATAAAATTTTGCTAGACGTTTAAAAGCCATAAGTCACCTAGTAGTTTGTCACAACAAAATAGAGACACAGCTTTAAGATGGCGGACAGACTCAGCAAACATTCAAGTGGTGTCCTTTACACGATTAATATTATCACAATACTGGGGTGTCAATATTATCGCAGTTTTCAAATTTGTATGGATTCTGCTTTAATATTCACGTGATACTTATCGTGATATGAATCCATGTAACAGGCCCCATACATTCGCTTTGAAGGCGGTTGTTGTGACAATCAGTCTAGCTAGCACGATAGATATAAATTTGCCCGTAAGAACTTGCAACACTACAAAGTATCCCAAAGTAAAAGACACAAAAACAAAATATTTTTACCAATTGAAAAAATTAAATTGTGCAGAAATGACCCCTATCATGCTGCTGTAAAAATTTATAACAAAATACCAGATAGCATTAAGTCGGAACAAAAAGACACTATATTTGTAAGTAAGCTAAAATCGCTCCTTATCAAAAATTGTTATTATTCAGTAGAGGGTTTTCGGTCCGATGCTATAGCATAATTCAGAAGTATTAAATATTAATCTTGATATGTTATATAATAACCATTTCGATGTAATCTTAATTTCTTTTCAATTCATTTTATTTAATACAATTTTTAGTGGATAAGCAAATATTGTAACACCTCTGCTAGAGGTAGCATGTATGACACATTAGTTTAATTACTTTGCAATAACATCTGCATTTATAATTATATACATGTAAGCAATAAATAAATAAATAAATACATTATACCGTTACGTTTTATGTGACGTTTTAATACATTTCGCCCATATAACGTGACGGTATAAGTTATCGTGCTAGCTAGGCTGATAGGTGTATAGAACGCTTGAAAACTACAAAAACAAAACGCTGCAGACGCGGCTAGCCGAATTCACACAATGGGCGATGATGGCCAATCACCCAGAACGCAGCCCAGCAACCTGGCCAACATACCGGACGCAAAAATAGTTCACGATTTTCGAACGTAGCCGACACTGTCAACCAACAAATTTAATATAGCAATATAGTCTGTGGGCAATATGGCCGACGTTTTGTCATCAAATTAACACTTTTAAATGCAAAATACGCGACAATCCGAATTTTGCGGATACATATGTTCAAATCAAAAATCGTTATTTTTATACGTTCTTCAATTTGAGACAGGTCTCGTTCGGGTCTACCGTACCCCTGCACGAAATTATTAATATAGATTAGTATAGATGACAGTGTTCGTTTGCTGCAATATCAGTTAAATTAAACATTTGCCAGTGGTAGTCAGTGTTTAAGGAGGAGTCGTAGTTATGTCGTAAGTATTTCACGTTTATTCCTGATAATTTTTATGTATTTACTGATCTGACTGACTTGTTTTATTGATCACTTTTATTGCTCAACTTTAGTAGTTTGAATGTGCGTGAGTTGATTGTTTTAGTGTGGGTGCAAAGTAATGGAACAACATATGGTAAGTGTGCGTAGTTTTTTTTTTATATGTGTGTTACCTCGCCCCCCGCAAAAATTGGCATAATATTGTGTTTGGTAAGATGCGCTGATAGCCACTCCAGTTATGTACCTATATGCTCTAAGATAATTACATGTTTTGCATGTAAACTTTTAACGCATAATTTTACTCCTTTTTTATTTTTTATTTGGTATCATGCTGGTCGTAACAAATGAATGTGGCCGACCCCTCCAGGTAAGTATGACAATACTTGTGTTAGGAGAAGCCGCTCCTCCCATCCCATCCGGAGTTATATACAGTCTGGTTGATATATGTGGCGTATTTTGTTGTATATATGTGGCGATATTGCCCTATACTGTCTTTTGGCAAATACGGATTTAGTATGGTATCTAGGAGCTACAATGTGATTTAATCTGCGTCTTAGTATAGATGGGCCAAAATTGAGCGCCTTGTGAAGTTTTAGCACAATCAGTAAAACATACAGTTTTCTCATAGTGAGAACTTTACTTTCTTTATACACTTCACTTGTTTGGATGGCTGTAAGGCAGTTTGTACATTACTTTTAGGAGACACCTTTGCCCCCTTTCTACTTGCAAAAATTTGGTTTTGTTGGCCCCACCCCATACCACAATGCAATAGCTCATCACAGATTGCGCAAGCGTCTTGTATAGTTGATTAAGCAACGGTTTGCAGGCAATGTGTCTAAGGATTTTAAAAATCCAGATCAGTTTTCTAATACGGTTGTTCATGTATTCAATGTGTGAATGCCATCAGAGTCGCTGATCCATAAGTCAGTCATAAGTCATAAGTCAGTCGTAGGCTGTGAGTTGTCGTACTTAGTAAAGCACATGTAATTGCTTTTCTCTAGGTTAAGTGTGAGGAGATTGGATCTGAGCCAGATTGAAATTTGCTGCAGTGCCCTCTCGGCTTTGGCCACAGTGTCATCCGCATACGAACAAACGAACCCATTGTGGATTTCAAGATCTGTCAGGCCGTCAATATAAATCAGGAAGAGAGTGGGGCCGAGGACACTGCCCTGAGGCACACCGAAAGTGATCTCCTCCTCCTGACTTACATAACTACCCACCTTAACCTTTTGTTTGCGGCCACTCAGATAGTCCGTAAGCAGGTCGAGAGTAAGTCCCCTGATCCCCACTCTTTCTAGTTTTTTTATTAACAAGGTGGGAGAGACCGTGTCTTTTTCAAGTCCAAGAACACTGCCAGGCTCTTTTCTCCCCCATCAACTTGTTTGGTGATTAGAGATGTAAGAGCCAACACTGCATCTTCGGTAGATCTGCCATTTCTAAATCCGTATTGTGAGTCTGATAGTATATTAAATTTAATAAGATAAGATTTGAGACGGTTGTTAAATAGTTTTTCTATAACTTTAGAAATGGCAGGTAAAACCGAAATGGGTCTGTAGTTGTTTGCGTCATCTCTCTCACCTCCTTTATACACCGGCGTTACAACGGATTGCTTGAGTGGACCAGGGAAAACTCTTTTTCAAAACAAAGGTTCACTAGATGGCTGATAACAGGTACAATTAATAGTCTGGCAAGTTTAAGGAATCCAGTGGTTATACCATCCCAACCCGGGGCACTACCGGTCTTTAAGTTCATAATGATTTTGTCAACCTTTTGATGATCCGTATTTAAAAGGACGAAAGAAGATGAGGACGCTCGCGATGGATTTGAATCGCCACAACAGTGCGGAGCATCTAAACTACCAATACACTCTGGAAGATTTTTCCCTATTCCCGAAAAAAGTTATTGACATAATTTACTGATTCCCATGGAGAGGATTTTGCGCTTAAGAGCTGTGTGTTTTGAGATTTCATAGATTTATAATAAGTAATATTTTTAATGGCTGTCTATAAAGCTTTCGGGTTTTTCCCTGATTGAGTTAGGAGTTCTCTGTCGTATTTTTGTTTAAGCTTTCTGGTTAATTTGTTGCAGTAGTTGCGGTATCTTTTATAGGTGATACGCAGTACCTCACTGTGAGGATCAATTCGAAGGTTTTTTTGCAAGATATTTCTATTTCGGATGCTAAGGGGATTGTTAAGGGAGTTGGTGCGACATGGACATTTGACATGATCTTCGTCTTGTCCATGTTCATCCTTAGACCAACTCGCTCGGAGGCTTTACTGAGGTCATTGAGCATTGTATTTAAATCTTCCATGGTCTCAGCCAAGACTTGTGATGTGTGGTTTTAGGCACACACACATATCCTCCCGCCTGAAGGGCTTTGGGAGGTTTCCTAGTTAGCTCAGCGGGGTCAGGAGCGCTAATCTGGGAGTAGGGGTGAAAATAAGAACGCCAATTACGATTAAATATAATAATGGGTCTTTTATGCCCGTTTATTAATGAGTAAACCCTGGCTGATACTAAATACTAAATCTAGACGGGAACGGTACGGGGCCTACGTTATCCTAACTCTCTATCAGGAATAGTACGCTGAAATACGGGACGCTACGGTGGTGACCTCAGGGGTCCTATCTACCAGCAGTGAGGGGCGTAAGGAATACGTTCCAACGGCGGAACTCGGGGGCTCCGAGCTGCCAGGAGCAACGGCGGCGAGCTCGGGAACCAAGCTGCCTGCGGGAGAGGAGCGGGCACTACACGCGACAGACGGGGGCCGGAACGAGGGCCAGGCTCGGGAGCCAAGCCGCCAGCGGGTTCCGGTGAGGGCGGATACGTCACGACGGCGAACTCGGGACTCCGAGCTGCCAGGAGTGACGGGTGCACCACGACGGCTAACTCGGGGACTCCGAGCTGCCAGGGGTGGCGGGGAGAGAGGGACTTCTCGGCCGGTCGGGAACCTTACCGGCCAGGGGAAGTCAGGAGGAGGAAGGGTAGGCGGGGGGCAGAGCCGGGTGCGCTACGGAGCGCCGGCCGGACTCTGACGCTGCGCGGCCGCGCGGGGCCTTATATGCGTGTCGGCGGTGAGGCGGTGGGCGGTGCGGTACAGTGGCTGCCTCAGTCCCCCGCGCGTCTCATCCCGTGCGTCGAGCTTGCATCGTCGCATTCCCCCTCCACGTGTGAAGATTTTTACCTGGAAAAATCGCCTTTAGTCATAAGTTCGGGAAAATAATTAAATTAATACCCTTTTTTTTTTTTTACATTTATGGTTGTAGCCCCTCGTTATAATTTACAAGAAATGCTTGGTACCAAAAAATTAACGCCTCTCTTGGTCGTCGCATACGGATGCTTTATTAAGCTTATATGCTTAATTGAATGGGCCAATTTCCGTTGCCCTTATACGTAAAAAGAGTACCTAAACTATTAAGTCGGTCTTAAAATGGATGCCCTTCTTGGGAGTTATATTTGGGAAGTAATCCTTGTTACTAGTCTTAAAAAAACAAAAACCTGAGAGGAATAAATAAACTAGCATGCCTTTAAAATTAGTTAGAAATATTGTGAACGAATCGGAGCTAACTGCAACTGGAGTTGTCCCATTCCCGGTCTTATACCGTTTGAATTACGGTCCATATTTGCATGGAGAGATTTCGGTTTATTTTATTATTGCTATTCTTATTTTCGGGTGTATGGTTTTATTTTGTTCCCTCGTCATTTCTGGTTTATTTAAGTGTAATTTACTACGGTTAAAATGAATAATTAATTCTACAATTAGTAGGCCTCCGTTTCCCTTTTGTTTACTAAATATAAGAATTAAATAATGGCTGAATGAAAATGGCTCAGTTAGATCCTGGTATGTTCTAAAACTACGATTCGGACCACTGGGTTGGGCCGCAGCAAGATTGCGGTGGTGCTTCTGCGATCGCCAACCCGCACGCCGAGCGCGGCGAGTACGGCGTATACCCTTCGTGAAATCTGGTTTGTATTGACGGGGTGTTTTTTTTTTTTTATTGAAACTCTGCGGTGATTGAGTGTTTATGACATTTTAATGAAAAAGAAAACAAAATAAAATATGAATGTTGGTAACGAATAAAAGTAACGAATTTTTTTGTTTTTTTTTTGTTTTTGTTTTTACTACGGCTGTGGTGGCGGTTTGCGTTTGGCTTCCCGAGGCTCTTTTTGTACTTTTCTGCGGTACTGGGGAAGGCGGACGGCTCCCATCGAGGCTCCCCGGTTTCGCTTTCTGCCGGCCCGGTGACGTTTCTTCCGTGGGGGCTGGGTTGTGTCTGCTCCTGCTTTCTGGATGCCGCTGGTGCTGGGTTGTGGGGTCTCGTCGATGCTCATGAGCTGCTCTGTGATGGCGAGATCTGTATCCTGTGCCATGAGTTCGAGGACCTCGTCAAAAAAATCCCAGTCGGGTTGGGGTGGTTGTTGCGGCGGTGATTGTTGCGGTGATATTGGTTGGGGTGGTTGCTGGGGTTTTGCTGGTTGCGGTGGTGGTCGTTGCGGCGGTAGTGGTTGGGGTTGTTGTTGCGGCGGTAGTGGTTGGGGTGGTTGCCGCGGTTTTGCTGGTTGCGGTGGTGGCAGTATGTCCAGTCTGTAGGCTTTGCACCACTGTACTGTGTTGTGCATTATTTCGACGTCCCGTGGGGATCCTGAGAGGCTGGTCCAGTATCCCGTGTTTTCTGCGAGGATCCGTTGCCACTTGGGGTCGTTGCGCTTCATTCCGATGATTTGACGCGATAGTGACCTTCCCGGGCTTTATATACTGTTGTGCTGTGATTTTTTCTCATTCTGCGGTCAGTCCTCATTCTGCTATTTTCGTTCTACCGTCGGTTATTTTCTTTGTCGGGTAAACATGGGTCGCCGCGTCGCTGCTTTCTTATGTGTATGTATGTATCTATATATTATTATTATTATTATATATTTTTTTTTGGATATGTACTGTTCGCGATTTTCATCCTGTCGTTAGTTTGTTGGGGTACTAGTATGTGTATGGTTTTAAGTCCTTGATGTGGGCTGTGATTTTTTTCTTGGGTTCACTCGTGCCTTGTAGTATGTAGACTACCGGTGATTTTTTATTAATGATTTTATATGGTCCCACGAATTTCGGCGTGAGCTTTGCGCAGATATTTTTGTCTGCGCTGGATATTACGTAGTTACGTTTTAGTACTAGTTCTCCGGTGGCGGGCTCCCAATGGCGTCTTTGCTTATCGTAATAGTGTTTCTGTGTGGCAGACGCCCTTCGTTGGTTCTGCCGGACTTTCTGATATATGTCGTGTAACGTTGCTAGATTCTTCAGGCGCGGGGTAGGAAATGGGTTTTGATCCCCCGGGTTGCGTAATTCCCTGCCGTATAGCAGGAACGCTGGCGTGTATTTTGTTGAGTCTTGTACGGCGGTGTTGAGGGCGAAGTTGAACTCCTGTAGATGTTTATCCCATTGTTTATGGTTATCGCCTACGAACGTGGATATCATTCCTTCTAGAGTTCTGTTCTGTCGTTCTGTGGCGTTGCAGTGGGGGGTGTAGGGGGGTGTAAGCTTGTGCTCAGTCCCGTACTTCTTTAGCGTGTCTTTAAACAGTTTCGATGTGTATTGTACACCGTTGTCTGATAAGAGCGCCTGTGGCGCGCCGTGGCGCAATGCTACGCACTGCTCGAACGCCCTTGAGACTGTGGTCGCGGTTGCTGTTCGTAGGGGTGCTATTTCCGTCCATTTGGTAAATTTGTCGTGGAATACTATGATCCATTTATAGCCCTTTGATGACCTTGGTAGAGGTCCGACCAGGTCGGTTGTCACTATCTCCCAGGGAACGGTTGCGTTATTAATGTGCATGAGTCCGTTTTGCTTATGTTGGGGCGGTTTATATTTCTGGCAGGCGTTACATTTTTTTATGTACTCTTTTACTTCGTTTTGTATTCCGGGCCAATAATACCTTTGCGCTATCCTATTTATTGTTTTTGCCATGCCTAAATGCCCGGCGTTTGGTGTGTCGTGATTTTGTTGTATTATTGATTGGCGGTCTTGCTTTGGGACGCACTTTCTCCACTGTGACTTTGGGTCTATGTACTTGTTATCTATGTTGCTGGTGACCTGTTTGTACAAGTTCCCGTCATGTATTCGATACTCTGTGTGTATGTCTGTTCCTTTTTGCACTTGCTCCCATTTTTTTTGAACCAGTCTTGTTCGGTCGCTGTGCAGATTGGGTTCCGTGATAATTCGTCGGCCACCTGGTTCTGTTTGCCACTCCGATATAAAATGTTGAACTGGTATTGTTGGAGTTCTAGCGCCCATCTGGCTAGTCTTCCTGATGGATTCTTTAAGGCATTGAGCCATTTGAGTGCTTGATGGTCGGTGATGACTGTAAACTGGTATCCCTCTAGGAATGCTCTCATTTTCCGAATTCCCCATACAATGGCTAGACACTCGCGTTCTGTTACCGAGTACCGTGTTTCTGTTGGTGTTAGTCTCCTGCTAGCGTACATGATTACGCGTGGTATTCCCTCCTGTACTTGTGTGAGAAATGTTCCTAGGCCTACATCGCTGGCGTCCGTGTGGAGTGTAAAATGTTTTGAGAAATCCGCTCGGGCTAATACGGGATCGGTTGTTAATATGTGTTTTAATTTATCGACTGCTTCTTGTTGTGACTGTGTCCATACAAATTTTTCATTCTTCTTTAATAGTTTTATTAAGGGTGTGGTGATCTCTGCGTATTTTGGGATGAATTTTCTATACCACGATGTCATTCCTATTAGTCTTCGTAGAGACTTTACGTTTTTAGGTGCTTCTAAGTTGTTAATGGCTTTGATCTTTGCCTCATTCATCTTTATCCCCTCTCTCGTTACTGTATGACCGAGGTATTCCACTTCGGCTTTTGCAAATTCGCACTTGGCTGTGTTTATCTGTAAACCGGCTTGTCTTATTCTTCGAAATATTTCTTCTAAATGTTTGATATGTTCTTCAAAAGTCGGGCTGCATACAATGATATCGTCAAGATATACGTATGCGTGTGGTTCGAGTTCTGGGCCTATAACCTGGTCTAGTAGCCTCTGGAAGGTTGCCCCGCTTGAGTGTAAGCCGAAGGGCATGACCTTGAACTGAAATAATCCTCGGCCTGGAACTGTGAACGCTGTTACGGGTCTGCTGGCCTTTTCTAATGGTACATTCCAATATCCGTTCTTTAAGTCAAGTTTTGAGAAATATTTGGCTTGTCTTAACTTTTCTAGGGTGTCGTCTATTTGTGGGAGTGGGTATGCGTCTTTCTCTGATGCTTCGTTCACCTTCCTGAAGTCTATACAAAACCGGTATTGTCCGTTATCTTTTTTGACCAGTACGACGGGTGAGCTGTACGGGCTGTCGGATCTCTCGATCACTCCTTGTTGCAGCATTTCCTTTACGTGTGTGTCGATGATGTCTTGTTGCTTCGGGTTGCGAGGATAGTATTTTTGTTTAATGGGCTCTTTGTGTTTTAACTTTATTTTATGCTCGACCCACGTATTTCCTTTTGGGCTTAGTTCACATAGTTTGAATTCTCGTTGTAGTGTGGTCTGTAATATTTCATTTTGTGGTTTCGTTAGCGTTCGTTCCTCTGCGTTTTGCTTTGTTTGGGTTTGTTGGGTATCGGTGGGTACTGTTACGGCGTCTTCATTGGTTGCCTGTTGGGGTTGTTGTGGTGTTTGTGGAGAATGTGTTGGTGCTGTGGCGTCGGTAGGCCACGCTACGGTCGCCCCCATCCTTTTCAGTACGTCCATTCCTATTATAGTATGGGTGGCTGTTGGGAGCACCCTTACCCAGTGTTTTATCACGTTCCCTTTTATCTTCATGTCGACTAGTACGCATGTGTCAATGGTTGTCTTGGTGCCGTCAGCTAGTACGACTCCTATTTGTGTTTGTTTTGCGAGCGCTCCCTGTTGTTTACATGCTTCGTACACTTCTTTATTCACGTAAGTGTTTGTGGAGCCCGTGTCTATGAGACATCTATATTCCTTTCCTAATATTGTGGCACGTTCGTATATTCTGTTATCGGCCCTTTGCTGGTTTCCGGCTGCCCCCAGTGACTCGTGTTGCTGTCCGGCCCTGCTCCTGCAACAATTCCGGCTCAGCACGCCTAATTTGCCGCATCCGCTGCAAAAGAGTCGGCCCTGCGATCTGCACTCTCGTGTATTATGGCCTGGTTTCCCGCAGGTCCAGCAACAAGTCCTGGAATCATATGCTGGTTGTACTTTAGTCGTTGCACCGTTCCTTGGTGTGCCGCTGCCTGACGGCTGCTCTGGGGCATTAAAGTCTCTGTGTGGTCTTGTGGGTGTTGGATCCGGTGTCTGTCGCCAGTTGTCTTGCGGTCTCCTGTATGCGTTCGTTACGTGTCCATGTGTGTGCGGTTCATGGTATCCCGCCGGCCCATTATTATCAGACTCGTTTGTAATGTTCTCATACTCAGCCGCCAATCGAAGGAGTCCATTCAGGTCCTTATATTCGTTTTTCTTTATGTAGAGTTTGTATTCCTTTTGCATGTTCTCGTGTATACGGTGTAATTTTTCTTTGTTGGTCATGTTCCCGTATCGCCTTATTAGGGTTTGCAGGTCTGTTAGGTAATCCGTAAAGCTCTCTTTAAACCTCTGCTTCCTAGCGACAATTTTCACTATGAGATTCTCCTCGTAGTTAGTTGGGAAGTAATAAAGCTTGAATAGCTCTATAAACTGGTCCCATGTCTCCCAGGACTCGGCGTTGTTCCTGTACCACAGTAGAGCCTTTCCTTGCAGGATACGCGGTAGGGCTGGTAGAACGTCCTCGTTGTCTATTCCTCCAGCCGCTATGAGCTCCTCTAATCGCTCTATAAACTCCACCGGGTTGTCGGTTGTTCTGAAGGACAGGTTCCATTCCTTGATGAGTCGGTTGACTCGGTCCGGTTTTAATTTTTCATCTTCGTCCGCCATTTCTGCGGGTTGTTGTTTAATCGGTGTCTTGAAATCCTCGGTTGCTTTAAGTGCTTCTGCGAGTAGTTTCCGGATTTGCTCGACTGTTAAGCCTTCGGTAAGGATACCTCTGTCCTCGGCTTCCTTAATGAGCTCCTCCTTACGTAACTGGTATATCCAGGCGGTCTGCATCTGTATCTAAATATTTCTGGGATTTGCGGCGCGGCGCGGGTTTCTACGGGGTGATTATTCCGGTCGGATTGATGCTTATTCTATTCGGGTGGGCGGGACGCGATGCGCAGGTTTTACGCGTGCGTTATATTAAAATGCTAATGTTAAAATCGCTAAACTACTATTAGTTGCCTACTCCCGGCTCCTAGAGTACCTAGAGACTCCCGTGTGAGCTGTTGCGTTGGGCGCCAAATGTGATGTGTGGTTTTAGGCACACACACATATCCTCCCGCCTGAAGGGCTTTGGGAGGTTTCCTAGTTAGCTCAGCGGGGTCAGGAGCGCTAATCTGGGAGTAGGGGTGAAAATAAGAACGCCAATTACGATTAAATATAATAATGGGTCTTTTATGCCCGTTTATTAATGAGTAAACCCTGGCTGATACTAAATACTAAATCTAGACGGGAACGGTACGGGGCCTACGTTATCCTAACTCTCTATCAGGAATAGTACGCTGAAATACGGGACGCTACGGTGGTGACCTCAGGGGTCCTATCTACCAGCAGTGAGGGGCGTAAGGAATACGTTCCAACGGCGGAACTCGGGGGCTCCGAGCTGCCAGGAGCAACGGCGGCGAGCTCGGGAACCAAGCTGCCTGCGGGAGAGGAGCGGGCACTACACGCGACAGACGGGGGCCGGAACGAGGGCCAGGCTCGGGAGCCAAGCCGCCAGCGGGTTCCGGTGAGGGCGGATACGTCACGACGGCGAACTCGGGACTCCGAGCTGCCAGGAGTGACGGGTGCACCACGACGGCTAACTCGGGGACTCCGAGCTGCCAGGGGTGGCGGGGAGAGAGGGACTTCTCGGCCGGTCGGGAACCTTACCGGCCAGGGGAAGTCAGGAGGAGGAAGGGTAGGCGGGGGGCAGAGCCGGGTGCGCTACGGAGCGCCGGCCGGACTCTGACGCTGCGCGGCCGCGCGGGGCCTTATATGCGTGTCGGCGGTGAGGCGGTGGGCGGTGCGGTACAGTGGCTGCCTCAGTCCCCCGCGCGTCTCATCCCGTGCGTCGAGCTTGCATCGTCGCAGACTACTATATCGTCAGCAAACCGAAGGTGAGTGAGGTACGAGTACTCGCCATTTATGTTGATGCCTAGCCTTCTCCAGTCCAGAGTCTTGAAAGCATCCTCCAGTGCAGCGGAGAACAGTTTAGGAGAAATAACATCTCCTTGCCTGACTCCCCGCTCCAATGGGATAGCGAGCTCTGGCCCTGGAGTCGGACTGACATAGTGGCGTTCTCGTACAAACACTTCAGCACTTCGATATAGCGGTAGTCCACTTGGCACCGCTGGAGAGATTGTAGTACAGCCCAGGTTTCGATCGAATCGAAGGCTTTCTCGTAGTCCACGAACGCTAAGCAGTGGGGCAGGTTATACTCCTCAGTCTTCTGTATAACCTGACGGAGCGTATGGATGTGGTCTACGGCCTCTTCGGAAACCGGCTTGTTCGGGAGGCTGGAAGTCATCTAGCCTGTGTGCGAGACGGTTCGTAATGACTCTTGAAAACAGCTTATAGACATGGCTCAGAAGTGAGATGGGTCGGTAGTTCTTCAGTAAGGAGTTGTCACCCTTTTTGAAGAACAGGACCACCACACCTCTGTTCCATGCCTTTGGAGTTTTCCCTTCCAGTAAGACGGAATTGAACAACTTCTGAAGGGCCCTAAGGACCGGTTTTCCACCCGCCTTCAGGAGTTCCGCTGTAATTCCGTCTTCACCGGGTGCCTTATTGTTCTTAAGCTGTTTAAGAGCCATTCTAATCTCGTACAGGCTGATGTCCGGGATATCTTCGGTATAGTGCCGGGTTAATCTAGCTCTTCGGTCTTCCGCCAGACTAACTTCGGGTCTGCTAGTTGACGTGTATAGCTGTCCATAAAAGCACTCTATCTCACTCAGAAGCTCAGGTTGGGACGAAACGATTCTACCATCTTCAGTTTTTAATCTGGCGAGCTGGCTCTGCCCAATAGACAGATCTCTTGAAAAAACTTTAGAGCCCTTATTCTGCTCGATGGCCTCCTCAATACGATTTGTATTGAATGGGCGCAGATCGTGGGTAAGGGACTTGGAGATCTGTTTATTGAGCTGCCTGTATAATCTCGCATCGGCTGAAGACTGCAGAATCATCTCATTCCTTTCCTCGATGAGCCTCTGAGTGGAGATAGAGATCCTTTCGGCTCTTTGAGTTCGTTGGGCCTTAAAGAACTTAGAACCAATGCTATGGACAGCTTCCACAAACCCGTCGTTGAATTCGTCCACATCGCCGCCTAGACAATCGAAACGGTTTTGGAGTTCCAGCTGGAAGCTCTCGGGGTTTTGGATTTGGACTGCTGCTGGACGGAGCGTGGACTTCATCAGTCGAGAGCGCTCTAGCTTGACGCATATATTCAATGTGCCTCTTACCAGACGATGATCACTTCCGGTTTTAACCGTACTGATCACAGAGACATCATTGAATATACGCCTCTTCGTCGACATGGTGAAGTCAATCTCGTTTTTTGTTGCACCGTCGGGACTCATCCAGGTCCACTTCCTGTGCTCGCGTTTCTTGAAGAAGGAGTTCATCATGTAGAGTTCCTCCTTCTCCAAGAAACCAGCCAGTAGTTGGCCCCGGTGGTTCCGACTTCCAATTCCAAATTGCCCCACTCTCAGTTCTTCACCATCTCTCTTGCCCAGTTTCGCGTTGAAATCCCCCACAACAGCGGTGAAGTAGGTTTTGGAACTATGCATGACTTTTGATATATCCTCATACATAGCCTCCACCTCGTCGTCGGAGTGTGCCGAGGTCGGCGCGTACACCTGTATGACCGTCAACGAGTACCTCTTGGATACTCTGAGTATAAGGTACGCCACCCTGGCCGACACACTCTCAATCTTCACCACGTTGTTCACGAGGGATTTGTGGACGATAAACCCGACACCTCCCTGGGACTGTTGGTCGCCCTCCCGGAAATAGAGCAAGTTGCCGGACTTCAGGGTTATCGTGTCCTCCCCCTCTCTTCGGACTTCAGATAACCCTACGATATCCCAACGCAACTTGCTCAATCCTTCCTCCAGTTCCGCTACCTTTTCGTCGGTCCGCAGTGTTCGTGTGTTATATGTTGCCAGGGCCAGGAGTCGTCGGTGGTGGTAGCCGGATCTTTGCCGGAGATTCTTTGCACCCCTGACCCCGCTAGTACCCTGGCCGCTACCAAAGCCAG
The DNA here is from genome assembly GCA_905163555.1 of Notocelia uddmanniana. NCBI lineage: Eukaryota > Metazoa > Arthropoda > Insecta > Lepidoptera > Tortricidae > Notocelia > Notocelia uddmanniana. The sequence continues at coordinate 10,081,110 of LR991059.1, read as the reverse complement.
GGCACTGGGGGTCGCCGGAACCTCGGGGCCGTGGCCTGTTTGTATCTGTCATAGGGGGTAATTGCCATAATCGCCACGCTTGGCATGCGGGTTGGCGACCGCAGTGTCTCCACCGCACTCCAGGGATGCTGCTGCCCATCTCCCGGTGGTCTTGGTCGTAGGTTTAGGACAGACCCGGGTCCCGGGTCCCGGGTCCGGGTGTTGATATCGTCAGTGATTATTATGTTAGCACACGATTTTATGGATTCAAGATAATTGTTTAGGGAATCAATGAATTTAGATGCATTATGATTTGAAGGTGATCTGTAAATGCCCAGTATTATTTTATCATTAAGTTTTAATTGTATACAAGATGCTTGATCTATTCTAATTTCTAACTTCTGTAATGTTTGCATTTAGGTTACTTTTGTAATATAAAACTACACCATCATTTTGATTCATATTATAAACGGTTGCCAGAGATGCGTAATTTTGTAACTGAGGAATAGGTTTATTGGGGTTTAAGCGGCATTCTGTCAAAATAAGTATGTCAATATCAAATTCCAACATAGATAGAGTTAGGCTTAAATTGTCAAAATTTCTGTAGGTGCTTCTTATATTCTGTGTGGCGATCGTTAGATCTTTTTTCGTATTTTGTATGTGTTTTTTTAGGTTTTGTACGTCACATACAAAAGTTCTAAAAATTTCTATTTCGTCAATTTCATTTATTACGTCAGGGTGTGACTCCATAAATAACAGTTTTCATAGGTATACAGGTTAATAATAGGGGGTCATTTTTCAGTAATGTTATTAAGTGTGTATTATTAGACAACAAATTATTAAAAGTTTGATTATCTTCATTGTAAGTGTGTAGAGAGTCGACTTTTGCGATTAACCTTTTATGTGAATTTAATTTGCGCAATTGTGTGTGTGTTCTTGCTTGTATCTGGATAGCAAGTAAGCTGGTTTGAGTGTGTTTTATTTTGTATATGGGTAATGATTGTAGGGTGATGTATGTACGTGCGTTGTAGAGACTTTTACCTATGCAAAACGTGAAGCGAATATTAACATTATAGGTTAATACGCTAATCATAAAATAAATTAAATATTTATAAGCTAAGGATAATAATAAAGGATAATAATAATGTACCGTAAGGTGAGGTCCTATAACATACCAATAGTCAGCTTTGTTTCGACAGTTGTTGTACTTGTGCCTCACTATGAATGGGTATAATCGGCGTCTTTTCGCTCATTCTCAGGTACACGGTTCCGTACGATGTCCAGCAGAACTTGTAGCGCCCGGCTTTCTTCAGTTCGCGAGCCAGGAAGTACAGGCGGGCTGCTTTGGGGGTCAGGTGTTCCGATACATAATAGGGGTGTTTGCAGATGTGCGGTGTCCTAAGTGTTGAGCTTGCAGATTGTCTTTATGTTTGTAGTTAAAAGCTTTGCATTTTTTTAGTATGTCGTTCTCAAGCACCGTCGACGAGGTCTGGACCACGATTGGTGTGTTTGAGGGTCCATCTTTCCTACTACGAGCTCTATAAATGTCTTTCACATAGGACTTATTTATTGGGCACTAAATTTTTTCCGAAAGTTTTAATACCATCTCAACTAGGTCCTCTTTTTTCTCGTCAGTTATTTTGGGGACGTTTTTAATTTCTATGCTGGACTTTCTAGAGTTTTTTTCTAATTCATCCACCTTGTTTTCCAACAGTGTTATATATTTTTTGTCTTCAGATTTTTGGTGCTCCAGCTGTTGTATTTTTTTAGTGAGTACATCAAATTTTTCTGACAAAAAGGATACCGAATTTTCGAGATTTCGGTTTGTTTGCCTAATTTCCTGTAGTGTATTTGAGTTTTTCTTAATTTCCTGCAACTGGGCCGCCATCATGGATGTCATCATTTCCTTCATTTCTTCTTTAAAGCTCGTAAAATCAGCTGTTGTCTCGTCCTCCCATTTTCGGTTGTAGCGTGCAGCGAGGTTGGTATAGTTCAGCGGAGTAGTCTCTTCCCCTAGAGGCGCGAGTTCCGATTCGGACATCGATTTTTCGTTTAAGCGCGACATGTTGTACTAGGCCGTAATAATCGCCGAGGAAGTGTACTTGCGATGCGCTGTCGCACGAAGATGCGCACGCACACATGTAGCCAGGGCAGAGAGTCTATCTATAGGTGACGTCACCGCATCGTCCGCTCGCGCGTGTGGGCGCACTCGGCCAATGAGATATAATGACTCACGCTCGTTTGGTACCAGGCTAGCAGCGAATCGATGCGCTGGGCGGCTTGCACGCACGTTGCTGTAGATGTCCGCTTCTTTTATGCGCTCCTATTATTTTGTATGAATTTATTTTACTAAAACTTGTATTTAATTTTAAAAATAATTGATCGTGGAAACATTATGAACGTCTACTCCTTGCAGAGGTCCGGGAGAAGAGAGGATCCGAGGGAAGAGAGATTCATGGGGTGAATTTCGTAATTCCGTGAGTACATATCTTTAGATAAAGGGTATGAAGACCCGATGTTTTTACTTAAAAAAAAAAATTCTACCCCTATTTAGCTCCCTTAGAGGATGAATTTCCAAAAACACTGAAATTAGTTTTCTAGCTTCTTCGTGAGGAATGTGTATAATGAAAATTAGACTTCTTATTCAGAGAATTACATGATTTCGATGCAAACTTCCAACCCCAATTTTACGCATTTAGGGGGTGAATTTCGAAATAACGCGAAAGTACTTTCTATACCTAAAGATGAAGCGTCTTTGTACAAAATCTTACACATTTACTTAAAAATCACACGACCTCCATAAAAAAAATTCAACCCCAAATTTACCCCCTTAGGAATTGAATTTCTGAAAATCCCTTCTTACTGGTTACTTACGTCATATAAACAGTCTACCATGAAAAATTCAGCTTTCCAGGTCAAACGGTTAGGGCTGGGCGTTGATTAAGTCAGTCGGTCAGGAATTTGCGCCCCTATTTAACCCGCTTAAGTACGGGTGGGTTTTTCCAAAACCCTAAAATTAATTTTTTTGTATTGTAATAAGGAGTCTATACACAAAGCTTCAAGTCTCTCACTTAAAATTTTATTCCATCCCCATACAAAATTTTGCACCTGTATTTAACCCGCTTAGGGCTGGGTTTTTCTAAAACCCTAAAATTACTTTTCTTGTATTGTAATAAGGAGTCTATCTATACACACAGTTTCAAATCTCTCACCTAAAAGTGTACTCCATCCCCATACAAACTTTGCACCCCTATTTTACCCACTTAGGGGTGGATTTTCCCAAAACGCTAAAATTACTTTTCTTGTATTCTAATAAGGAGTCCATACACAAAGTTTCAAGTCTCTCACCTAAAATTTTACTCCATCCCCATATTCCCCATACAAACTTTCAACCCCCATTTCACCCCCTTAGGAATTGATTTTCTGAAAATCCCTTCTTATTGGTTGTTAACGCCATTAACCTGAATTACAGTGAAAATTTCAACTCTCTAGCCCCAGTAGTTTCGGCTGTGCGTTGATGAGTGAGTGAATGAGTCAGTCAGGACATACGCATTTATATATATAAATGATTAATGGGTCTTGATCTGGAATGATGATTATATATATAATTCAAATAATTCTCTTTTTTCAAATTTTTATGGGAAATAATACTCTTTCATACAACTTGGTCACCCTACTCCACTGTCAAGTCTCCATACTATCCAACAAAAAGAAAACGGTAACCATGTTTTTGTGATTTTGTATTTTAGATATCGAAATAAATTAATAATGAAATGCGTTTGTTTCATGTCAATACAATATTTATTAAATGGCTAACTAGTAATATCAATAAAAAACTGATTCTTGTTCCACGACTCTGAAATCACCGTGTATTGTCACGAAAATACTATGGGAATCGACTAAGGTAACCATCTGTATAGCATTGCGAAAAATCATTTCCTTTTTCGATACCAATGATAGCCTTATAAGGTTCCTATAACATTAATTACACCTTGTGTTTTATTCCAGTAAACAATAATTATGTTACTGTTTTTAGGGTTCCGTACCCAAAGAATAAACTGGGACCCTATTACTAAGACTCCGCTGGCCGTCCGTCCGTCTGTTTGTCCATCTGTCACCAGGCTGTATCGCATGAACCGTGATATTCGTGTTGAAATTTTCACAGATGATGTATTTCTGTTGCCGCTATAACAACAAATACTAATATATTGTATATATATATATAAATATATATAGGGGAGGAGAAAAGTTGCTCGTTGCCTTCATCAGGCGCTGGGTTTCAAAATTTATGGGAAAACTAAAATCCGATTCGCACTTGACCGAAATTCTACTTGATATTATTTTATGTTATTATTACTATTCAATATGGAACCCCTCGTACCGAGCGTCCGACTCGCACTTAGCCGGTTTTTTATATAGATAATGGTACCGAACCCTTTGTGCGTGAGTCCGACTCCCACTTGGCCGGTTTTTTCTTTAAGTTGAATATATCCAATTTTGGAATAAAAATTCCTCTCCTATGAGTAGTTTTGTACCTTGTTTCAATGTGTCAGTTTCTGTGTATTGCGCCTATATGCTTGCGTCACGATGTGAGCGGAAAAACTTGAGGGCAGTTTACCAAAGTAAATATTAGGGCCATTTATACTACGCGTATAAATGGCACTAATATAGTTTATAACGATGCTATTTGTTTCTGCCACTTTATTACATTTTAGAGCGGTATAGACCCCTTTATTCTCGCCTCATTGCAAATGAGAACATAGAGGTTTACAACACTAATGTATGCGAGGGTTTACAACACTAATGTATGGTAGGTACGACCGCGTAGCTCATGAAACCATTCCTAAGCCCCATTTCACACCACATGTTTTCTTCATACAATATAATCTCACTACAATAACGTGAGCAACTTAACTCGGTGTACTACAAATGTGTACACATAACTATTGTAGTGGAAAACCTTTTCACAGGCCGCATGAAAATAAATCTTCTGCGATTGGCATAAGGACTGTCAAAGAAAAAATCTTGATTTATTTGTTGTGTAATTGTTTGATAAAAGGTAATCCTTTCGGTACGACGTTCATTCATATCTAAGAGTCTGTAATATAAAATTGTAGTTGTAGGGAAATACAGACTAGTGTCGTCACAATGTTATATGTTAAGACAAAAGCCATTTTAAACATGTTGTCCAAGATTTTTCGTATAATGTTATTGGTAATCAATAATTTTTTTTTTAGACTTTTCAATTCAAATCCCGCAATATCGTAAAGCGGGAACACCTTACCGAGTAGCTAAAATTAACTCCACCATTAGGCGCACTTGTTTCAGAAGTCTAAATGCACATCTATTGCCACAGTTCGATCAGCGCTGGTCATATCGATATTATTAAAGGTTACACATTACACAATATGTCGGCCAAATTTATCTGGAACCCCTAAGTGCTTGCTTGCTTTACATTGAAATACGAAATTTTGAAAAAGAAATCGATTTCTCTTGTTCTTTTTTAGTTAGAATGGGGGCCCCAGTTGCGCTCTATAACACACAATTAATGTATTTATCTATCTACTCGCAGGGAAAATTCTTCATAGATTTTTAGGTGGACGTGGTGAATAATATTAAATTTATTAATTGAGAAACTTATTGCTAGCGTATTAATACGATAGTTCACACATTATTACAATTGCCTGAACTAGGCTGATCCTGTATCTCAGGAAAAGAGAAAGTATTCCAATGAATGCAATTTGTATACATAATAATAAATTGGTAAAATATGTTGTACATCAATAAAAAAAACCCATAGGTTAGGAGCTAACAATTAGAAAATAATCTAGACACGCGGCAGGCTAGTAGCTAACAAATAGAAAATGATCTAGACGCGTGTCCAGCCAAGGAACTGGCGGATAGCAGCCGTGTTTTACATGAACCCCCCCCCCCCCCCCAATAACTCCAAAACTATCTAACATAAAAAAAAAAAAATTTGGTACATGTATTAAGATCCTTTAGAACAACTAGAACCTCAAATTTAATAAATATAGGTTTAATAATTATTGAGATATTAAATTCCAAAAAACGGCATTTTTACCACTGACTGACTGACTGACCGACCGACCGACCGGCCGACCGATCGACCGACTGACCGACCGACCGACTGACTGACTAGTAATCAAAAACCTAACCTATTTCCAGGTGAAATAGAAAGCTGAAATTTGGCATGCAGATTGGTAATTGTGTGTGTACACCAGAAAAAATCAGAAAACAGTGATTTTTTTAATTAGTTTTATTATTATTATTATTTATGCTAGTTACCTCAGTTGCTTTATTAACCGATTTGGAAAATTCTTTTTTTGTTTGAAACGGTATACTTCAGGGGTAGTCCCATAGTTATCAGGTAAGAATCTGATCACAGGGTCCTGGAGAAATCGAGGAAACTCTTCAAATATTTGAAGTACCACCACCACCATATCACCCTTAGGACGTCCACTGCTGGACATAGGCCTCCCCCAATTAAATGCCATAATCGCCACGCTTGGCATGTGGGTTGGCGATCGCAGTATCTGCACCGCACTCTAGGAATGCTGCTGCCCATTCCCCGGTGGTCTTAGTCGTAGTTTTAGGACAAAGCCCATATTTGAGGTACACCTATAGGGATTTGGGTATTTTGTATAGTAACTCGTGGATTCGCTCTTAAAAAACACCATTTGGCGATGATTGATAAAAAGTAATGATATCCCATCAAAAACATAAATGTGAAAATGGGAGCCAAGTTCAATATTAAGAATATGCGATGCTTGGTTGTCGTCTTCACCGACAAAAGAATTGAGATCTAAATGGGTGCCAAGTTCCGTAGATTCTCTAAAATGGTGCCAAGTCCGGCACTACATTGTTTACAGTAAAACTAATTTAATGCGGCTTAATGCATTTTGAGCCTTAACTTGGCAGTTTTCTATGCAATATGTTTTAATACCATAAAAGCTGTTGGATATTTAAGAAAACTGCCAAGTTAAAGCTCAAAATGCATTAAGCCACATTAAACTAGTTTTACTGTAAACAATGTAGTGCTGGACCTGGCACCATTTCAGAGAATCTACGGAACTTGGCACCCATTTAGATATCAATTCTTTTGTCGGTGAAGACGACAACCAAGCATCGCATATTCTTAATATTGAACTTGGCTGCCATTTTCATATTTACGTTTTTGATGGGATAAATAATACGTGTCTGAACTAAGGAACCCTGTGTTTCAGGCAAAAAACGACTTGTCAGTTAAATATCTTATTTAAATGCTAAAATATAAATATAATAGTACAATTTTATTCTTAAAAACTAGTACAAGTATTTGCGATAAACGCGTATGTTTGACTAGCTGTTGCCCGCGGCTTTGCACGCGCAGAACAATAAACTATAGCCTATGTTGTTGTTATTTCAAAGGATATACCAAGTTAACAATAACTAAACACGACTTACATACGCACAAACATCCATTCTGGTAATGCGAAAGAAATCGTAGTTATTATGTAGAAATTTACAACTATAGGTAGAATTATTTTGTATTGTAGCACTTCCTTATACAATTTAGTAGCGATTATGCTTTAGGGAGCATTTCAAAGAAAGCCAGTAACGTAGTCTAACGCGGACTGTTCAATGTTTATCTTTTCTGAGATGTTTATTGGAGGAAAAGTATACACGCTGACCATTTCCAAGTTGAACAGTGAGGAGTACGACAGGAGGAAGAACTTCATGAATGGGAAACTTCAAGATCCTCCAAACAGCTTCGGAGCTACGTATGTACTCGTATGGGCCGGATTCATAATTTTTTATCTCATCATTATCATTTTCAAGAGTCAAAGCCGCCCGATCACCCTAGTTCACATAGGTACTTGGTGTATTTGATACCTTGAACAGAGTTGCATAACTCTACATTAATATGAGCAATGGAAGTATGTGACAGCACAGGATAGTAAGGCATTACCCAGAATTGTCCAACTCTGATTCATTAATCTTTATTGTGTGATCACCGTCAGTTAGACATCTCCTCCTTTATTGAGGATATCCATCGTTTCCCGTCTGAGTGTCTTGGAGAAGTGGTCGAGGGTACCTCTTATATAATTTTTGTCTGTACAAAGTTAAAAATTAGACTTCTTATTCAAAGAATTACAAGTTTGCCATGCAAACTTTCTACCCCAATTCTACGCATTTAGAGGGTTAATTTCGAAATACCACGAAAGTACTTTCTATATCTTTAGATGAAGCGTCTTTGTACAAAATCTTACACTTTTAAAGTACACACGATCTGCAAATTGTCAACCCCAAGTTTACCCCCTTAGGAGTTGAATTTCTAAAAATCCCTTCTTAGTAGTTACGTCATATAAACAGCCTACTGTGAAAAACTCTACTTTCCACGTCAAACGGTTAGGGCTGGGGGTTGATTAAGTCAGTCAGTCAGGAATTTGCGACCCTATTTAACGTGCTTATGGTTGGGTTTTACCAAAACCCTAAAATTACTTTTCTTGCATTGTACTAAGGAGTCTATACACAAAGTTTCAAGTCTCTCACCTAAAATTTTACTCCATCCCCACACAAACTTTGCACCCCTATTTAACCCGCTTAGGGGTGGATTTTTCCATAAAGTTAAAATTACTTTTCTTGTATTGTAATAAGGAGTCCATATACAAAGTTTCAAGTCTCTCGCAAAAAAAATTACTCGATCCACATACAAACTTTCAACCCGCATTTCACCCCCTTCAGAATTGAATTTCCGAAAACCCCTTTTTATTGCTTGTCTACGCTATTAATCTGAATTACAGTAAGCATTTCAACTCTCTAGCCCCAGTAGTTTCGGCTGTGCGTTGATGAGATGAGTAAGTGAATGAGTCAGTCAGGACATAGGCATTTATATGTATAGATTATGTAATTATCCGATGGGAAAGCATTATTCCCTCATCTATACTTCCGACTATGTTACGAGTGTACTACATCTTAAGAGTTTTAGGACATAGTTCACGCACACGCGCTTCTCAGAATGAATGATAATAAATCCACTACATCTGACAAGCATTATTTTTTGGGTTTTTATGCAGCTCTTCATAAATAATGGCCACAAATCTGAGGTACGTACCTATTTAACATTTAAATGGCCCGTTTAAGGGATAAATGTAAGCACGTAATAAGTTTTTGCAGCCGACATTTTTTAACTTTTTCTTGGTAATTTGCTTCTTTAATCTGAATTATGCTGTAATTAAGTAATTTCACCAATAAACTGTAAATCGATACTCCACACTAATAAGTAACTCTGTGTGCATGACTGTTTGTTACCTTTTTAAGATTACCTGTTGGACGGAATTAGATAAAAAAAAATACCAAGTCGGTGGCAAACAAACTTATAGCCCGCCCTGATGGTAAGCAGATGATAAGTAATTTGGCATGGACAAGTTTTAAGATCCCGGCAAGGACATGGGATAGATTTTATCCCAGATATGAAAATAGGGTGGCAGTTTATATGGGACCGCGATAACTAAGCTAAAATAATGTAATAGCAATCCTGTGATACTGAGTTCTATTCGGACGATGTTTGGGGCGAAAGCTAATAAAAATAATTTCGAATAATGTCAAACATTTATATTTTGAAAAAAAAAAACAATTTAATTATTTTACGGCGCTTTATTTTTATATTTAAATGAGTGCTTCCTGACTTGCCCTCCTGAGTGAATGTCTCGCGAAGTATCGAAATCCTTGCGACATCAGTGTGCTCACGTCAAACAACAAAATACCACATAACTGTCCCGCCCCTCGTATCGTCCCGTCCCGCCCGTGGTCCAGCGGCGGTATGCGAGGTTAAGCAATGTCGGGCGGGGTTAGTCCTTGGATGGGTGACGGATTTTAAGCCGTTGATTCCGGCTGCTGTCTATGATAGCAGTCGTTAAGCCGGGTTAGAGGCCTTCGAGCGGCTTGAGAACTTCTGACAGTCAAGTTGCCCACTCACTTGACAAGCCAAATCCCAATAAGGTCTAGTTTCCTGTAGGTAGACTTGATATAGCGTATAATGTGGGTACATAGGAATGGAATAATAAAGGAGTCTTGGTCTGGAAATCGTGTTTGACTTACATACTTTTACATGGCGCAGTCGGTGGATTATTAAAAACTCAAGTTCGCGATACGTTGGTGATATAATGTAGTGTTTTAACGATAACAATGAGCAATTAATAGTGTGTAAACGTAGAACGCAAGCATAAGCCGAGTGTAGTAAGCCGCCGGGACATTGCAAAAATGGAATCAGTGTTACCTCCGCCGCCGCCTTTTACTTTTATGAACAATATTCAGAATGTTACAGCTGGGAATGTTTCGAAGGAATGGGAACGGTGGAAAAACTCATTTCAAATTTATTTTGATGCGTGTGAGTTAACTAAGAAGGATGCAAAGGTACAAATGAACATTCTGTTACATGTTATTGGTGAACAGGGCCGGGAGGTGTACGAACAACTCAGTGATACAGACTCAGTGAAAGATTTGAATAGCTTATTAGCCAAGTTTGACTCTTTCTTCTTACAACGGAAAAACATCACCGTGCTAAGACATAGTTTTTTTACCCGTGATCAAAAAGATGGTGAATCAATCGAACAATACTCGTTCGAACTGAGGAAAATAGCCACTAAGTGTGAATTTAAAGACTTATGTGATGATTTAGTACGTGATAGATTAATTTGTGGTATCATGGATAGTTCAATGAGAGAACGCCTCTTGCGTGAACCCAACTTGACACTCCAAAAATCAATTGATATTTGCAATATCGCGCAAATGTCGAGAGTCCAGGCCGATACTATCAAAAGGGAGTCGGTAGAACTAAATGCTTATTACGTAGGTAGTGACAGCATGGAAAATGATGGAGGAAATGTCAGCAGTATCCACTGGATGTATAATCGTGGTCGTGGTGAAACAGCCGGCAGAGGCCGGGGGCGCGGGGGCTGGCGCGGTGCACGGCCCGCTCGGCCGCCGCCCGCGCGACTGCCGTCCGCCGAGCAATCACCGGGGTTAGCTGTTCGACGACCATATGACAGGCGAGATCAAGACTACGGCACGAGCTCTCCCTGCCAAATGTGTGGAGTGGCTCACGATAGGCGGAGATGTCCTGCATATGGGAAAAGGTGCCTGAGGTGTAACCGCTTTAACCATTTTTCGCGTGTGTGTCGAGTGTACGAACTCAGCGCTGAAGACAACACCGATCAGGTAATTTACTACTTTGATAATACTAGTAGCGACTGGTCAGTAGTACTTAGTATAAATAACTCTGAGATTTCATTTAAAATTGATACGGGTGCCGATGCGAACGTGCTGCCTCGTAGTCACTTGCAAAAAATAGGTATTTCCGAGCAAGATCTTTTGCCAGCGACAACTAAGTTACGAGGGTATTCTGGCGGCGATATCAAAGTATTAGGAAGATGTTATCTAAAATTGAGGTATAAGGATGTTGATTATATTGTAGAATTCCTTATAGCTGATGTAAGCTCTCCCCCCATTTTAGGCCGTGACTCTTGTCAGAAATTAAATTTGGTAAAATTAATACTTACAGTCAATTCGCAAGGTGATAACAATATTAAAACATTACTTTTACAAAAATATGCGGATGTATTTGAAGGGTTAGGTTGCATGCCGGGGTATTACAGAATAGGTATAGATGAAAGTGCGCGCCCTGTAGTACATGCACCGAGAAAATTACCCATTGCACTGAAAGAGAAAATAAAAATAAAATTAGATGAGATGGAAAGGGAACAGATCATAGCCAAGGTAGAAGGCCCAACCGAATGGGTAAACAGTATGACAGTAGTTAAAAAACCCAATGGGGATCTCCGAATTTGTTTGGATCCGAAAGACCTAAACAAAGCCATCAAGAGGGAATACTACCAATTACCGACGATAGACGAAATAACCGCCAACTTGTCGGGCGCAAAGTTTTTTAGCACATTAGATGCAAAAAATGGGTTTTGGCAATTGAAGCTTTGTCCGGAAAGTACAAACTTATGTACTTTCAACACGGCTTTCGGTAGGTACAAGTTCCTTAGGCTCCCGTATGGTATTACTTCTGCATCAGAAGTATTTCATAAAAGATTGTTTGAATGTTTTGATGACTTAGGTGGGGGAATATGTTTGTTTATTGATGATCTGTTGGTATACGGCCGTACCAGAGAGGAACATGATGCACGACTAATGAAAGTGCTCGACAGATGTCGCCAGATTAACCTCAAACTGAATTTAAATAAATGTAAATTTGCACTGACGGAAATAAAATATTTGGGCCACATAATAACCCAAAATGGAATTCATCCGGATGAGTCACACACGTCTGCAATAAAAAAAATGCCCAAGCCAGAGAATTACAAAGATTTAGAGCGCTTTTTGGGTCTAGTGAATTATGTAGCAAAATTTGTAAGAAACATGTCAGAAAAAACGCATCACTTGAGACAATTATTAAAAAAAAATATTGAATGGCATTGGGATAGTTCACATCAACAGGCATTCGACCACCTAAAGAAATGCCTAACGGAAGTCCCAGTATTACAGTATTTTGACGTTAATAAACCTGTGGTTATATCGGTTGACTCCAGCAAGAATGGTCTTGGGGCGTGTCTCCTACAAGACAACCTTCCCGTAAGTTATGCGTCGAGGTCGTTAACAAAAGCCGAACAAAATTATGCGCAAATAGAAAAAGAATTGTTGGCATGTGTCTATGCGTGTGAGAAATTCTATTCCTACATATACGGTAAACATGATGTGACCATTGAGACCGATCACAAACCATTGGTCAACATAATTGGTAAACCGATAGCAGACGCTCCCGCCAGGCTTCAGCGAATGTTATTAAGACTGCAAATGTACTCGTTTACGTTGGTTTATAAACCGGGGCAGTTTTTATTTATAGCGGACACGCTATCGCGAGCCGTGGAACCGGCAGCTCGCGGTGCCGGCGCCAGCGTCGAACACACCGAACTCAGTGTGCAGGCTCAGGTCTGCGCCGTGCTCGCCTGCAATCCTCTTACTGATACCCACTTCGTACTGCTTCAAAAATATACCCAATCGGATGACGAATTAAAGTACATAATTAAGTACATAAAAGAGGGTTGGCCAGAAAACAGAAATAATTGCGAAGACCCTGCTAAGCCCTACTGGTGTTATAAGGATGAACTGTCGGTTTCGTACGACATCGTTTGGAAAGGACATCGAGTCGTAGTGCCCAAAGTAATGCGTAATGAAATGCTTAAGCGAGTACACATAGGTCACTTAGGATTAGACAAGTGTAAGTTAAGAGTGCGGGAAACTATATTTTGGCCTAATATTAACACGCAATTGGAAGACTATATTACAAAGTGCGCAGTTTGTCTGAATTATAAAAATGAAAACAGAAAAGAGACGATGATTTCTCACGATATACCTAACCGTGCGTGGTCTAAAGTAGGTACAGACTGTTTTCACTTCGGTATCAGCAAATACGTTCTCGTAGTTGACTACTACAGTAAATATATTGAAGTGTCTAAATTAAAGAATCTGACATCCGAAGAAGTTATAGACAGTCTAAAAACAATATTTAGTCGTCAAGGCATTCCTGACATTGTCATGTCCGACAACGGACCCGAGTACAGTTCGGCGGAATTTCAGCGCTTCAGGCGAGAGTGGCACTTCAGCCACGTGACGTCTTCGCCACGATACCCGCAGTCGAATGGCCAATCTGAACGGGCCGTGCAGATAGTTAAAAATATTTTAAAGAAAACTCAGTTAGCACAAACTGACTTTAGACTAGCCTTGTTGGAATACCTAAACACACCGATTAGCAATACATTAATGTCTCCATCCGAATTACTTAATAATAGAAAACTACGTAGCATAGTACCGTGTGCACCACTTTTGCTTAAACCTAAGATACCCACAAATACTAGGTGCGAACTTAATAAACGACAACTGATACAGAAAAAATATTATGACAAAGGTGCTAAGGACATGGCCGAGCTGTCGGTCGGACAGCGAGTAAAAGTACGCGTCAACAAACAATGGGTTAGTGCACACATCAACAACTTGGTAGGTACTCGGTCATATTCTGTTCAAATCAACGGGGGAGGTAGTCTTATTCGGAACCGTAGACATCTAATTTTAGATTCATCTAAAGAGACACATGAGTGTAGCAATAACTTGTGCCATTTTCCATACGATGATATTGCCGCTGCCGCTCCGATTGCCCCTGCCCCTGCTGCAAATCGTACTCATTGCACACGCCCATTGCCAATAAGGCCTGATCCTTACGTAACTTCCTCCGGCAGGGTGGTGATTAGACCTGATCGGTGGGGCTTCGACTCTTCGTGAGGATTGACATATTCTGGGACCCCCACTATTGCTAATCCATAGTGTTTAATTAATAATTTAATTTTAGTGTTAACAGTTATTAATGTTATATAAAATAATAAAAATAAATAAATGAATAATGCTCACATAGTTCCATATACATAATACACAAATTTCTATATCAAATGCATGTAATAAAATAAGTAATTTAATGGAATGTGCTTTATGTTAAATTTGATTAATTTAAGTGAATTTATTTTACCCATGTGTTATTTCTGAATATTACAAAAAAAAAAAAAGAACAGTGTATGTAATGTACAATATTCACTCCACAACAGTAATAAGGAATGTTTTATATTGCAAATTTAATGTTAATATTTAAATTATATTCACACTACAGCTATTGCATGAACATAAAAAATGTACAAATTAATTAATTAATTTACAATATATTAAGTATTTATTTCATAATAATTATACAAGAACATTTCATAATAAAAATCAAATGTTAATATTCAAGTAAATTTTACAAAGTGGATCCTATTGCATGAATATAATGGCCACCTATAAGTAAAATTAATATCGTTAATTTAATCAATTAGTTTAAGAATGTGAACAAATTATACTACAGAAATTATTTATTAATGTGCGAAAGCAACAAACCTTTAAAAAAATATATATGTTGTAAAGCTAATGAATGACCCAAGCCAAATATATAAATATATTTTTTTTTTGAAAAGGGAAATTGTAGGTAGACTTGATATAGCGTATAATGTGGGTACATAGGAATGGAATAATAAAGGAGTCTTGGTCTGGAAATCGTGTTTGACTTACATACTTTTTTCTCTTGGGTTGAAAGTTCAGATGGCAGTCGCTTTCGTAAAAACTGGTGCCTACGCCAATTCTTGGGATTAGGTAGCGGACCCCGGGTATCGTTCAGGATGCAACTGTACTGGGAATAACGCTAAGATGATGATGATGTCCCACCCAGCCAAGCCAGGAAGCCGCCTTAGTTGTAAACATAATTCTGTCAAAATGCGTCGTTTCTAAAACTCTTAGGTTACATATAAAAAATTAAGCTCTGAATACTGACATCGTGTAATTAATTGCTTAACTTTGCTCGAAATCCTAATTACTCGCATTAAATGAGTTTACCAAGGACGACCCTTAATGCATAACCTCGTAACTCAATCATGATCTCGAGTTTACAGTCTGTTATGTTTACATGTTCAGGATTCAATTATGAGACGGGGAGAACAAAACGAAGAAATTCGTTATCATTATTATCATCATCATCAGCCTAAGACACTTTTTGTCCTTTTGTGGTAAACCAGTTAACTTTCCAAGTCACAGGAAATACATAAAGTATATTAAGCTAAATAGATTTATAACAAAATCAAAACGACTGTACACACAGCATATCAATATTATATATTCATGAAATAAAATATCAATATTATATATTATATTACTAGCGTTTGCCCGCGGCTTCGCCCGCGTACTCTAAGCATAATTTTTAACCGTCTTCAAAAAAGAGGTTCTCTGTTTGACCCGTATGTATGTATGTACTTATGTATGTATGTATGTTTGTCCACGATTATCTCGCGTTTGGCTGAACCGATTTAGATGCAGTTTCCAGAAAAGTAGTTGTTACATTTTGGGGGTTTCGGTATACGAAGTTTGGTGATTGTGATTCATAAACAGATGTATGTACGTATGTATGTTTGTCCACGATTATCTCGTGTTTGGCTGAACCGATTTAGATGCAGTTTCCAGAAAAGTAGTTGTTACATTTTGGGGGTTTTGGTATACGAAGTTTGGTGATTGTGATTCATAAACAGATGAACCGATGAAAAGTCAGTATACATTCTGAGAACCGGCAAACTGTAGAATTTCATTTGATTTTGGCAATAATAAGGATCGAAAAACTATTATCATACATTTTCGAGAGGCCGAGGGGGAAAAGGTCGGGAGAGAAAGAAGATCTGTGTACAACAGTAACACCAATTGAAGGTCTGGTAACGACCAAGCAGCAGTCATAAACTCTGGTCCTCTGAAGTACAGAAATACGGCTAATTCAATATCTAGCGTAACCCTTATTTTTCCTAAATTTAAATTAATTGGTAGATTATGCCAGTTTCCGTTTGAGCATCCAAAAAGAACGATTTGGCCTTACTTCCTTTCGCACTCCTTACTATTTGCTCGTACTTATACTGACTTTTGTTCATCTGAAGTCCGTCTGTTACAACCGATTTGCTTTAAAACTACTGGACCGATAGAATTGCAATTTGGCACAAACTATCAAAAAATGTCATGTCCATAATATTAAATTAAAACCGGCCAAGTGTCGGAACACGCACACAGAAGGGTTCCGTGCCAACACCTGCTAGTTCACATTTAAACCACTCTAGGAAACTCACGGCACTTAAGTCCTTTTGTTTGGGCAAGACTGTTTTTCAACGATATCTCAAAAAATGGTAAACATCTCTTGTTGAAACCATAAGTCGCTGAAAGTATTTACTTAATATGCACAATCTCAATGTTTTTCAGAATCTTAAACTTCAAAGTTTGAAAATTATATACAGTCAGGGGACACAATTTTTACGACTTAGACAGCTAATCTATACTAATATTATAAAAAGGAAAGATTTGATTGTTAGTTTGCATTGAATAGCTACACTATTCTTGGGTGACATTGATATGGGCTATATTATGTTTTCAAAAAATAAGGATTCTTACTAAAACTCCAATAATGTAATGTTGTAAAAAAAAGTAACTCAAATATTCTTTACATCGCGTGCGCTAAGAAAACTATTGATGATAGAATAAATATTTGTTAATTATTTGTATGGGCCGGGATGCTAGTATGTATAACTAATCTAAAGGTTTATTTAAATGGAAAAAATATAGAAACCTCTATGTCGTTTTTAAAAGCCAATCCTTTTTTTACAATCCCTGGCATGTATGGAGTGCCTAATTTTAGAATAAATATTTTTTAATTATTTGTATGGGCCGGGCTGCAAGTATGTAATACTAATCTAAAGGTTGATTTAAATGGAAAATAATTTTTAAGAAAAAAAAACCGACTTCAATGGGGGAGTCCGGTGAAAGATTATTCAACTTAGATGGTGCACTCTTAGATTCCATACAATAAAATAAAAATGGCTATAAGTATGTTTATAATGGTAGAAGACTTAGACTTTCCATGATTCCTCATGGAATCATGGAAAAAACCTTGCTTGCTTGACAAACAAAACGAAGAGAACAAATCGCCAAACGTGAACTACGCGTCGTTGAAGAGTTCCGTTCTGATCATCATCAGCAGTTCCACTTCATCAAATGTCACTTTTATGAATGAAAATGCTTGATTAGTTCATGAAAATACTAAAATCACTATTTGTGTGCCTTTCACATTTGAGGAGTTCCCTCGATTCCTAATGGATCCCATCATCAGAACTCGAGCATGTCAAAAATCAATCGTGAAAATAGAACTTGCTTAACAAACACAGCTAGAAGGACAAATCGCTAAACGTGAACTTTTCGTCGTTGAAGAGTTCTGTTCTGATCATCATCAGCAGTTCCACTTCATCAAATGTCACATTTTTGTATGATAATGCTCGATTTGTTGATAAAACCACAAAAATCACTATATGTTTGCTTATAAGATTTGAGGAGTTCCCTCAATTCCTCATGGATCCCATCATCAGAAATCAAGCATGACAAAAATTTATCGTGAAAATAGAACTTGCTTAACAAACACAGCTAGGAGGACAAATCGCCAAACGTGAACTTTTCGTCGTTGAAGAGTTCTGTTCTGATCATCATCAGCAGTTCCACTTCATCCAATGTCACATTTTTGGATGCAAATGCTTGACTTGTTGATAAAAACACAAAAATCACTATATGTTTGCCTTAAAGATTTCAGGAGTTCCCTCAATTCCTCATGGATCCCATCATCAGAACTGCGTTTTGACAAAAACGGGACCAACTTGGATATATATACTTACAATCAACGAATTTTTGAAATCGCTTAAGAAATGACGGTGTTATGGAGTAACAAACATTAAAAAAAAAACATACAACCGAATTGATAACCTCCTCTTTTGAAATCTTGAAGTCGGTTAAAAATATAGAAACCTCTATGTCGTTTTTAAAAGTCAATCCTTTTTTTACAATCCCTGGCATGTATGGAGTGCCTAATTTTACCTCGGATTCGTATTAAGAGACCCCTCGGAAGCTCAGATATCGATTTTGAACGAAATCGGGGCGCAAAAAAGAAAATCTATGTGGCCGCCACTTTCACAAATTTTACCTCGGATTCGTATTAAGAGACCTCTCGGATACTCAGATATCGATTTTGAACGCAATCGGGACGGAAATTAAGAAAATCAATATGGCCGCCACTTTTTCCAAACTTTACCTCGGATTCGTATTTGGGGCCCTCTCGGACGCTCAGATATCGATTTTGAATGAAATCGGATTGGAAGGGAAGAAAATCAATATGGCTGCCACTTTTTCCAAATTTTACCTCGGATTCGTATTAAGAATTTTCTCGGACGCTCAGACGTCGATTTTGAACGAAATCGAGACGGAATTGAAGAAAATCAATATGGCCGCCACTTTTTCCCACTTTTACCTCGGATTCTTATTCGGGGACCTCTCGGACGCTCAGATATCGATTTAGAACGCAATCGGGACGGAAATTAAGAAAATCAATATGGCCGCCACTTTTTCCAAACTTTGCCTCGGATTCGTATTTGGGGCCCTCTCGGACGCTCAGACATCGATTTTGAACGAAATCGAGACGGAATTGAAGAAAATCAATATGGCCGCCACTTTTTCCCAATTTTACCTTGGATTCTTATTCGGGGACCTCTCGGACGCTCAGATATCGATTTTGAACGAAAATGGGATGAAGATGAAGAAAATCAATATGGCTGCTAGTTTTTCCAATTTTTACCTCGGATTCGTATTAAGAGACCTCTCGGACGCTCAGATGTCTATTTTATACGAAATCGGGACGGAAATGAAGAAAATCAATAGGGCCGCCAGTTTATCCAAATTTTACCTCGAATTCGTATTAAGAATTCTCTCGGACGCTCAGATATCGATTTTGAACGAAATCGAGACGGAATTGAAGAAAATCAACATGGCCGCCACTTTTTTCAAATTTTACCTCGGTGTCGTATTAGGGGGACCTCTCGGACGCTCAGATATCAATTTTGAACGAAATCGGGACGAAAATGACGAAAAGCAATATGGCCGCCAGTTTTTCCAATTTTTTTACCTCGGATTCGTATTCGGGGACCTCTCGGACGCTCAGATATCGATTTTGAACGAAATTAGGAAGAAAATGAAGTAAATCAATATGGCTGCGACTTTTTCAAATTTTACCTCGGATTCATATTAAGAGACCTCTCGGACGCTCAGATATCGATTTTGAATGAAATCGGGAAGAAAATCAATATGGCTGCGACTTTTTCCAAATTTTACCTCGGATTCGTATTAAGAGACCTCTCGGACGCTCAGATATCGATTTTGAACGAAATCGGGAAGAAAATGATGAAAATCAATATGGCTGCGAATTTTTCCATATTTTACCTCGGATTCGTATTAAGAGACATCTCGGACGCTTAGATATCGATTTTGAACGAAATCGGGACGAAAATGACGAAAAGCAATATGGCCGCATGTTTTTCCAAATTTTACCTCGGATTCGTATTAAGAATTCTCTCGGACGCTCAGATATCGATTTTGAACGAAATCCAGATGGAATTGAAGAAAATCAATATGGCCGCCACTTTTTCCAAATTTTACCTCGGATTCGTATTCGGGGACCTCTCGGACGCTCAGATATCGATTTTGAACAAAATTGGGAAGAAAATGAAGAAAATCAATGTGGCTGCGACTTTGTTCCATATTTTACCTCGGATTCGTATTAAGAGACATCTCGGACGCTCAGATTTCTATTTTGAACGAAATCGGGACGAAAGTGAAGAAAAGCAATATGGCCGCCAGTTTTTCCAATATTTACCTAGGAGTCGTATTAAGAGTCCTCTCGGACGCCTAAATATCGATTTTTGTTGAAATCGTATCGGACGGCACTGATTAATAAAACCACTTACAATACATTGATTCAAGAAAGGTCGTATATTCATAGGGAATTCACGGCACTTCATGCGCCTTTAGACCTTATAAGGAACCTACATGCCAAATTTGATATCTCTCGAATCAGCAGTTTGGGCTGTGCGTTGATGTCACTCACTCAGTCAGTCAGTTTCTTCTTGCAATTTCGCACAAACTCTTAAAAGTTTTCATGTCTGCAGTATTAACTTTCAAAATCAATGCCATTTTCGAAATTAACGACCCAAAAAACCATAAAAACGACACCCATATTAATATTTAGACATTCCAACCCCCTCGCACCCCAACAGAGGGGATGGTATTTTACGTCCTCTACGTGGGATTTTAAAATCATTTTTGTTTTCGTAATCAGCGACCCGATAAACCATAGAAATAATACCCATATCGATTTTCAGAATTGTCACCACTTTTCACCCTGTTAGGGGTTGATTTCTCAAAAAACCTGAAACACATATTTACT
This sequence comes from Notocelia uddmanniana, assembly GCA_905163555.1. Lineage (NCBI taxonomy): Eukaryota > Metazoa > Arthropoda > Insecta > Lepidoptera > Tortricidae > Notocelia > Notocelia uddmanniana. Next base: position 10,060,205 of record LR991059.1, on the reverse strand, counting down.
CATTTATCGTAAGAAATACTCCTGTGAAGTTTCGAATAAAACAGTCCAACTTATCTTGATTCCCCATACAAACTTCGGACCCCCATTTCACCCCCGCCCCCAGGGGTTGATTTTTGAAAAATCCTTTCTTAATGCACCTCTAGACCTTATGTGGAACCTACATACTCAATTTGGAATCTCTAGAACCAGCAGTTTGGGCTGTGCGTTGATATGTCACTCACTCAGTCAGTTAGTTATTTCTTGCAATTTGGCACAAACTTTCAAAAGTTATCATGTTCACAATATTAAACTTCAAAATTGATGCCATTTTCGTAATTAACGTCCCAAAAAACCATAAAAACGACACCCATATTAATATTTAGACATTTCATCCCCCTCGCACCCCAACAGGGGGGATGGTATTTCACGTCCTCCACGTAGGATTTTAGATTCATTGTTGTTTTCGTTATCAGCGACCCGATAAACCTGAAAAGCAACACCCATGTCGATTTTCAGAATTTGTCACCACATTTCCCCCTTTTAGGGGTTGATTTCTCAAAAAACCTGAAACACGTGTTTACTCATTTATCGTTAGAAATACTCCTGTGAAGTTTCGAATAAAATAGTCCAACTAATCTTGTTTCTCCATACAAACTTCGGACCCCCATTTCACCCCCTTAGGGGTTGAATTTTGAAAAATCCTTTCTTAGTGCACCCCTACACATTATAAGGAACCTACGTGCCAAATTTGGAATCTAGGACCAGCGGTTTGGGCTGTGCGTTGATATGTCAGTCAGTCAGTCAGTCAGTCAGTCAGTCAGTCAGTCAGTCAGTTTCTTCTTTTATATATTTAGATTGTATATTCATAAAATTACTATATTGAGAAAAGATCATGTCAGTGTTTTGAAAGAATTAAATTCTTGTAATGAGCAATTATGTTCCAGTAGAACCATTTATGAAACTGACTCTGAGAAACTGCAAGCCGAACTGAACAGATAAGAAAATTCTTTGAGAGATTTGACTAATAAATATGTAATATCCCAGAAGCAAATCAGTGAACATATTCTGGCAGCAGATGAACTGGAGCTGTGCCACCACAAAGAGGAATGTTTGGAAGAACTGCTTACCAAGCAGACTTCGTATTACTGCTAAAACTCACCCTATGCCCGGACATGCAGTATACTCGTCAGTGCCAGGCAGCAGGTTGTCGGTGTCGCCGGAAAATATAACTCCAGCCTCTAATAATGTAAGTAGAACCCTTGTTTTCTCAGATAGGATAGGGCGAGGATTGGGAAAAATTCTATGTAATAATATTCTCAACACCTGTGTTATAAATCATTGTATGCCCGATGCCTTTATATAAGCTGACGTGCAGTCACGCGTCATAGTGACGTTATATTTTTTGTCACTAATAATGCTATTAGTGATTACCGTATTACAACTGACAGACTTGCTGAATCTTTAGCATCTTTTATTAATTCCGTTTTCGGAAATCAAAGCTCCCCCTCCATCTTGGGTAGGATGACATCTCCAACCGCGGATTTTTCTTTAAACTGACTGTTAGGCCAACGGAGAAGCACAAAAAATATTAATCGTTTCACTGGAAAAATACTAGATTTAGAATTATTTACGGAAGAGTTTAATGTAGATGTAGTCTGCTTAACAGAAACTTGGTTAAAGAATCACATGATGAAATTAAATGTAAATAATTACGTATTGGCCAGCGCGTTAAACAGAACTACAGCAGAGGGTGGTGGATCTATTATTTTAGTGAAAATGGTTTGACTTTTAAGGAACGTAGATACCTCTCAGGCTGTTCTGTTGATCGTGTTTTCGAGATTGCTTGTGCAGAGATGGATTAGTATCTGATAATTTGCATTTATAAACCACCATCAGGTGATTTAACATCCTTTATAGAAATTATGGAGGATGTACTTAGTAAAACAACAAGTGGTAAAAAGCCAGTAGTGGTCTGTGGCGACTTTAATATCGATGTTTTATCACAATCAGTTGAAAAAGATAAGTACATCATTCTTTTTAAATCTTTCAATTTTGACTACTTGTTTGAAGTACCTACCAGAGTTACTCCGACTTCAGCCACTTGTATAGATAATATTTGGTTAAACAGTCCTCATATAGACAGTAGCATAGTGAATGGAGTTCGTTCGGATCATAAAGCTCAGATGGTCAGGCTACCGTTCGAAATAAAACATCCAGATCGCGTTATACAAATAAGACCGCTGAGTAGAAGTAGACTAGAACTACTAAAGTCAAATCTATTAGTCGCCATGCCGAACACCCAAGTACAATCAAATGATCCGAATGATCAATTCAAAATGCTTCTAAATACAGTGTGTAACGAATATAATAAAACTTGTAGTAAAAAGCGCATTAAGATAAACAATTAAATGAGATTTAATGAGTGGGCAACTACCGGAATTCGGAAAAGTAGAGATAACTTATATAGCCTGACCAGTATCTATTTGGACCTGAGATAATGTCGCTGCAAACAGCATGTTATATGGCAATAATATACATACGTCATGTAAAGTCGGGACAGTCTGTATTGGCTTTCTTTGACATCAACTTTTTTTTGAATTTTGTATTGGGCCTTTTTTTCATTATCGGCAATGACGGTAACGTTATTTTCTACTAGCTGTTGCCTGCGACTTCGTCCGCGTCTTTGCTCCTATTGGTCGCAGCGTAGCTTAAAGCCTTTCTCGATAAATGGACTATCCAACACAAAAAAAAACTTCAATTCGAACCAGTAGTTCCTGAGATTAGCGCGTTCTAACAAACAAACAAACTCTTCAGATTTATTTCATTTCATTTATTTATTGTGTACATGTACAATTTCAATGCATATAAATACATGATGTTACATAGTGGTGAGGTAGTGTATAGGTACATGCTACCCTGTAAGGGCATTACAATATATGTCATCTTATTAATTAGGTATAAGTACTTATTATTTATTTATTTAGTGCTTTCAAATGATCCCATATTCTACTTTGCACTTGCTTTACACGGGAATCGTAAGGTTACATTACATGCAAAATCCCCAGAGGGCATTGCAAGTTTAGTTGAATAGAGAGCAGACCGAAGTTTTTTTTTTATAAGTATTCTATTAGGTGTACTCGAAATATTCTTGAAGCGTTTAGTAATATTTGTTGACTAAAATGTTTCTTAAAAGTCTAATAAATTTTCTGTCACATCCCTCATTTTTGATCTCGTGTGGTGGGTGTTGTTATAGACCTTGATAGTCATTGCGTTGGGACTGGTCCTATGTAGTTTTAATTTGGAGTTGGTGTTTTGTGAGAGGTTATTTTTATACCTTATCGCGAAGCGCCGCTTTATAATATTAGTATAGATTATAAACATTATAATGTACACGTGGGTACACTGAGATTGGAAATTAATTTCTCCAAAACCTGATTCTTAAAATTGTTCGTGTTCATGGAGTCATGATAATCGGCTTTTTTAGGGTTCCGTAGTCAACTAGGAACCCTTATAGTTTCGCCATGTCTGTCCGTCCGTCTGTCCGTCCGTCTGTCCGTCCGTCCGCGGATAATCTCAGTGACCGTTAGCACTAGAAAGCTGAAATTTGGTACTAATATGTATATCAATTACGCCGACAAAGAGGTAAAATAAAAAGTGGAAAAAAATATTTTATTAGGGTACCTCCCCTATACGTAAAGTGGGGGAGTGTTTTTTTTTTCATTTTAACCCTAACGTGTGATATATTGTTAGATAGGCATTTAAAAATAAATAGGGGTTTACTAAAATCATTTTTTGATAATGTTAATATTTTCGGAAATAATCGCTCCAGAAGTAAAAAAAAATGTGTCCCCCCCCTCTAACTTTTGAACCATAAGTTTTAAAAATATGAAAAAAATCTCAAAAGTAGAACTTTATAAAAACTTTGTAGGAAAATTATTTTGAACTTGATAGGTTGAATAGTTTTTCTACTTTTTTCAAAAAAAAAAAAATGTGACGGACGGAAAACTACGGAACCCTACACTGAGCGTGGCCCGACACGCTCTTGGCCGGTTTTTTCCTTATCTATCTTCTAAATATATAAAAGAAGAAACTGACTGACTGACTGACATATCAACGCACAGCCCAAACCGCTGGTCCTAGAGATTCCAAATTTGGCACGTAGGTTCCTTATAAGGTCTAGGGGTGCACTAAGAAAGGATTTTTCAAAATTCAACCCCTAAGGGGGTGAAATGGGGGTCCGAAGTTTGTATGGGGAAACAAGATTAGTTGGACTATTTTATTCGAAACTTCACATGAGTATTTGTAACGATAAATGAGTAAATACGTGTTTCAGGTTTTTTGAGAAATAAACCCCTAAAAGGTGGTGACAAATTCTGAAAATCGACATGGGTATTGTTTTTATGATATACCGGGTCGCTGATAACGAAAACAACAATGATTTTAAAATCTCACGTGGAGGACGTGAAATACCATACCCTGTTGGGGTGCGAGGGGGATGAAATGTCTAAAAGTTAATATGGGTGTCGTTTTTATGGTTTTTTGGGACGTTGATTACGAAAATGGCATCGGTTTTGAAATTTATTATTGTGGACATGTAAGCTTTTGAAAGTTTGTGCCAAATTTCAAGAAATAACTGACTGACTGAGTGACTGACATATCAACGCACAGCCCAAACTGCTGGTTATAGAGATTCCAAATTTAGTATGTAGGTTCCATATAAGGTCTTGAGGTGCATCAGCAAAGGATTTTTCAAAATTCAACCCCTAAGGGGGTGAAATGGGGGTCCGAAGTTTGTATGGGGAATCAAGATTAGTTGGATTATTTTATTCGAAACTTCACAGGAGTATTTTAACGATAAATGAGTAAACATGTGTTTCAGGATTTTTAAGAAATCAACCCCTAAAATGGGGAAATCTGGTGACAAATTCTGAAAATCTATATGGGTGTTGTTTCTATGGTTTATCGGGTCGCTGATTACGAAAACAACAATGATTTAAAATCCCACGTGGAGGACGTGAAATACCATCCCCTCTGTTGGAATCCGAGGGGGTTGGAATGTCTAAATATTAATATGGGTGTCATTTTTATGATTGTTTGGGTCGTTAATTTCGAAAATGGCATTGATTTTGAAATTTAGTATTGCGGACATTAAAACTTTTATAAGTAGGTGCCAAATTGCAAAAAGAAACTGACTAACTGACTGAGTGACCTATCAACGCACAGCTCAAACTGCTGGTTCGAGAGATACCAAATTTGGCATGTAAGTTCCTTATAAGGTCTAAAGGTGCATGAAGTGCCGTGAGTACCCTATGAAGATACGACCTTTTTTGATTCAATGTATTGTAAGTGGTTTTATTAATCAGTGCCGTCCGATACGATTTCGACATAAATCGATTTTTGAGCGTCCGAGACATTGATGTACTATTATAGAACTAGATTCACAATCAGCCCACAAAAATGGCCCCCGTGAAAGTACCGCCCGCACGACTCGGGCGGTACATTCCTGTTTAGTCGTGTTTGGACCGCAGACAGTGACAGTTGTCCAACAATGACGAAATATGCTGTGAAAAACTGCTTTAATAGCTACAAAAAAACAAGGAAAATACCAGAATATATTTCTTTAGTTTAGTTATTTTGATAACGTTACAAAATGTATGTAAAGTCCTTGTAATTTCATGGTTTTGAATAAATAATTATGTTAGTTCAAATTAAAGGCTATCAAGAAACAAAATGTAAGGAGTCGCTATTAGGTAAATATTTTTTTATGAAATTGCTAAGGAATAAATTTATGATTTAATTCACGATTTCCACAACATCTTCAGCGACGTTCAGAATGGACCGCTTATAGCGCAAAATAAACGTGACGCACTCTATAAACCAACCAAACCACATGAGTGTTATGCCCATTTCCCTATTTCCGACATATACAGGACCAGTACAGTCTTAAATCGACTAACTGCAACTGCTGTCACAATTTCATACTAGAGACGTCATTACTACGATGTAGGCTTTCTTCACATTTTCGTGATTATTTAGAAAACTAGTAGCTATATACATATAAATATTTAGAGGTTTTTTGTTAACAAATTAACTAAATGAGTTCATATTTCATACTACTTAAACTTTTGAAATGTTGTCAATTTAACGTTAACATATTTAATTAATTTACCTTCTAAGTTCATAATCGGTATCTTTGTTTTATAGATATCAGAGATAGATGAAGATGACTTGCAAGGCAAAAGTTCTAAAACTACAAATGCTGCTCCAATGGCAGAAGTCAGTATTTTTGAAATAAGTACCTATATATTCTATATATATATAGTCTTGCTCAAGAGTTTCATGAAAGTAAACATCTTTATCTCTAACACAGAAAAAGATCAGTAACAATCACAGAATATATGTACATTTTGAAATATAATGTTGTATTCATATATATATTTTTTAATATTATTAATTTAAATAATCAAAGCGACTCCATTACTTTCACTGTTCACTTTTGACATTTATAAAGTAAACATTGGTAGCCAGTATAAGATAGTGCCATTTTACCAAAAAGTTTTTACCATGTTGGTTCTTATGTTTGCAATTTTGACACTTGACGCTAAGTTCTTTTTTGTACGTAGTTTTTATCTTGAGTCGGACTATAAAGAAGCGTTATTGTAAGCTATTGGAATGTAACTGTCAGTGTCATCTTGCGCCACATTTTTAGTTATTTATGTTCGGCATTGTGTGTCTATTTCTATATCTCAAGTCAATGGTCCGAGAGGACTCTTAATAGGAATCCGAGGTACCTAACCTTTGAATAAAGTAACGGCCATATTGATTTTCTTCATTTCCGTCTCGATTTCGTTCAAAATCGATATCTGAGCGTCCGAAAGGTCCCCTAATACGACTCCGAGGTAAAATTTGGAAAAAGTGGTGGCCATATTGCTTTTCTTCATTTCCGTCCCGATTTCGTTCAAAATTGATATCTGAGCATCCGAGAGGTCCCCTAATACGACCCCGAGGTAAAATTTGGAAAAAGTCCCACCCATATTGATTTTATTTTTTTTTCGTTCCGATTTTTCGTAATACGAATCCGAGTTAAAATTTAGAAAAAGTGGCGGCCACATTCATTTTTATCATTTCCGTCCCGATTTCGTTCACATTCGATATCTGAGCGTCAGAGAGAATTCTTAATACGAATCCGAGGTAAAATTTGAAAAAAGTGGCAGCCATATTGATTTTCTTCATTTCAACCCGATTTCGTTCAAAATCGATATCCGAGCGTCCGAGATGTCCCCTAATACAAATACGAGGTAAAATTTGGAAAAAGTGGCAGCCATGTTGATTTTCTTCATTTTCAACCCGATTTCGTTCAAAATCGGCGTCCGAGAGGTCCTCTAATACGAATTTGAGGTAAAATTTGGAGAAAGTGGCGGCCATATTGATTTTCTTCATTTTCGTCCCGATTTCGTTCATAATTGATATCTAAGTGTCCGAGAGGTCTCTTAATACGAATCCGAGGTAAAATTTCTGAAAGTGGCGGCCATATTCATTTTCTTTTTTTCGTCCCGATTTCGTTCAAAATCGATATCTGAGCGTCCGTGAGATCTTTTAATATGAATCTGAGGTAAAATTTGGCACTCCATACATGCATGCATGCAAAAAAGTTTAATGTTACTATATAGGCGTATCTATGGATTTGCTTTTAAAAACGACATAGAGGTTTCGATATTTTTTTCCATTTAAATCGACCCCCCTTTGTCAAGTGAGTGGGCAACTTGACTGTTAGAAGTTCGCAAGCCGCCCGAAGGCCTCTTACTTGGCTTAACGATTGATGTCGTAGACAGCAGCCGGGATCAACGGCTTAGCGTGCCTTCCAAAGCACGAGAGTCAGTTAGTAACCAGTCAAAGCGGGTACCCATCCAAGAACTGATCTGCGCCCACATTGCTTAACCTCGCATACAGCACGCGGTAGGCGGGTGACGCTGGGCCACGAGCGCTCTAAATTCTTGATAGTTTAGATAGATCGGTTGTAACAGACGGACTGACAGTAAGGAGTGCGAATGGAAGTGACGCCAAATTTTCTTTTTGGATACTCCAATGGGAATTGGCAAAACCTACCTAATAAATTTAGTTTTAGGAAAAATAAATGTTACACGTGATATTGAATTAGCCGTATTATTACCGTATTATGTACTTCAAAGGACCAGAGTTTATTACCGCTGCGCGCTGCTTGGTCTTTATCAGACCTATTGGTGTTACTGTAGTACACAGATACTTTTACTAAGGGCCATTTAAGACATGCTTTTATTTCATCGGCCCTATCCCCTTCGGCCTGTCGGAAATGTATGATAATAGTTTTCGATCCTTATTTTTGCCAAAATCAAATGAAATTCAACAGTTTGCCGGTTCTCAGAATGTATACTGACTTTTCATCTGTTCATCTGTTAATGAATCACAATCACCAAACTTCGTATACCGAAACCCCCAGAATTTAACAACTACTTTCTGGAGACCGCATCTAAAACGGTTCAGCCAAACGCGAGATAATCGTTGACAAACATACGAACCTCTTTTTTGTAGACGGTTAAAAATTCCGCTTAGTACGCGGTCGAAGTCGCGGGCAAATGCTAGTCATTATATATTAGGAGTGCATTGGGAACAACCGCCGTCCACCGGTATGAACAATAATGTATCGTTTGCCGGTTGAAACGGATTTCGACACCTGGTTCATTTTCACTTTGCCAACATTTTGCGTAGTTAAGAGAAGTATGGATGTAAGTCTCATTTTTGTCCCTATAGGTATATTTTTGTCCCTAGCTTCCTATATTTAGTATTCTTCTTATAATGTATGTTAGGAAGAATTTGTGCAATTTCCCAACGAACGCTGATAAACCAATAGCCACCAGAAACACTGGGAAACTGAAAATAACCTTCTATAGACTAGTAAAGGCGAAAAAGGCGTTCTTGGGAAATTATATTGAAGTCTACAATAAAATTCCAAAACACATTACTGAACTTAGCAATTCTAAATTCAAATCTGTAGTAAAACAAACACTTATTTCAAAAGCATATTATAAGGTAAATGATTACATCATAGACAGGGATGTTTGGCAGTGATAGTGTCCTGCACGGCTAATATATCACGAAAATAGGTTTTCTTGTAGTAACTGAGACTGTAATTTTATTTTTGTAGTAACTGAGACTGTAATTTTATATTTAACTATACAATGTATATTGTTTTGAAAAAATGACACCTCGCCGAGTTTCTTACGCCGGTTATTCTCGTGGCAGAGGTTTATTTTTCCGAACCGGTGGTAGTTTATTGACGTTCATAGATGCATGTAATATGCCTAATTTGAAGAATAAACTACTTTTACTTTTTTTTACATCTATTTGTTTTCTTTTTTTGGTAGTTTTTGATTTTGGTCGGCGGCAATGGCGGTAGCGACACATTATTTTTGTATATATTTTTGATTGCAACACTACAGACGTCGAGACGACGCATGAGATAAAAATATTAATTTCATAATTAATATACATATTTGGTACCAAGCTAACCAGTTCATTATAACCGCACTATGAATATCAGTACCCGTCATGTCAGCAACTAATTTCAATACATTGTTCATTGGAATGCTGCTGAATCCTTCGTTCTTTTTCTGCAGCAACCACCATATCAGCCAAAGGACGTCCACTGCTGGACATGGGCCTCCCCCAAATTCACGGGGGGTACATGCCATAATCGCCACGCTTGGCATGCGGGTTGGCGATCGCAGTATCTCCACCGCACTCCAGGGATGCTGCTGCCCATCCCCCGGTGGTCTTGGTCGTAGTTTTAGGACATACCCGGGTCCATGCAGCAACCATTTGAATGTATTCAAAATGATTTGTTTTGCATCGGGGTGAACATAATTAAGCATTTTGATTGCAAAATCGATTATTATTCTGAAATATGTGTCAAAGAAGAACTACAAGCCCGAACATCTAACGGTGAGACAAACTTTACATTAAATATGTTAAAGGCGTTACAAAAATTATATCTTCACTGCCAAGAAACTTGTAATAATTATATTATTAAATGATATTGCGCGTGTGTATTTGTTAGGCAAATATCAAGTACAAAAATAAATAAATAAAGTGTAATACCTACTTACTTCGCTAATTCTAATAGTTGTATGAATTAAGTTTTTACAATTATTTACTACGAAAAAACTGTTATAAGAAAATTATATTTTAATTTCTCAGTTTTCTCACACAATAATAATTAAATTTTATATATTAACACATTAATATTTTCTGGCCCAATCAAATCCTATTTATAGTAAAGTAAACAAAATATTTCATTTCCAACTACCTAATATTAATAATAACATTAATAAAGTTTTCCTATATAAAATACTTTAAAATACAAAAAGTCATAAAATATACACAAAAATATAGGACATTAAAATATGTAACCACAAAAATAATATAAATATATACACTAAACTATGAAGTGAAATAAATTACTGTAAATACATTTACATCGGTGACATTCAATGACTTCCAACGTCTGTTGTCAAAAAAATCATTGCCATTATAATAAATTAGTTCCACTGAAAATCCTCAACATGGTCAGGTCCAAATAGATACTGGTCAGGCTATACCAACTTTATGAAATGAGATCTTGCACCACTGACGAATGTTTTCATCAGTATGTTAGGGATTATTCCAAATTATTTAAAAGAGTGTGCACAAAAGCAAAAGCAATGCACTTGAATAATAAAATTAAGTCCTCAGATAATAAAGCCAAGACAGTCTGGAAAATAATAAATACAGATACTGGGAAGAGAACTGATAAAGATCCACAATTTCTTTGAAAATAAAGGATAAAATAATAACTGTAGCAGTAAAATTAGCTGATGAATTTAATATTTTCTTTAGCAAAATTCCTATAGTCACTACTCAAAGTTTAGCATCGTCTACCACAATAGCTGAATCCCTTCTGAATGACAACGTAAAATTATAATCACTAACTAATTTCAAATTTCATCTTTTTTCTCCTCTAGATCTACTGAAGTCCTTTAAATATAATAAATGTTAAAAATAAAGAGCACTGAGGACTTATGGGGCGTGTTAGTCAAGGTACTGGTATCTATTCTGGAGGTCGTTGCACCCACTCTAGCTCTTATTTTTAATAACCGTATAGACAATGTAATTTTTTCAGACTTAATGAAATGTAGTACCTAGACTAGTTCCTATATTCAAATCAGGTCATAGATAATCCTTCTGACTATCGTCCAGTTTCTATCCTACCTGCGTTTAGCAAAATATTCGAAAAAATAATGCTTACGCAATTGGTTTCTCATTTTAATTCTTACAATTTTTTGCAAGCACAGCAGTTCGGCTTCGCGAAGGGTAGGTCAACTACTGATGCAGGTGCAAGTTTATTAAAATTTATTTTGCAGTCTTGGGAAGAGTCACACGACGCCGTCGGAGTGTTCTATGACCTTTCCAAGGCTTTTGATTGTGTAGATCATGGTACTTTAATTTGTAAACTTAAGTTTTATGGCATCAGAGGGCATGCATTAGATCTCATGAAGTCATATTTAACACAGAGAAATCAAAAGGTAGCGATAAATAAAGCCATTTCGTCAGAGACAGTGGTAGAGATGGGAGTACCTCAGGGGTCTATTCTAGGTCCGTTCCTATTCCTTTTTTTATGTAAATGATCTACCGTATCTGGTAAGCCGAAGATCAGGCATTGTAATATTTGCAGACGACACCTCATTACTGTTCAAGGTAAATAGGAGAGATACTAAACTCATTGAACCAAATAATACCCTGTCCATGATATCTGACTGGTTTGCTGCCAATAACTTAGTATTGAATACGAAAAAAACGAAATGTATTAAATTATCTCTAGCGAACTCATCAAATAGAAACTTATATACAAATATTAAATTTAATGGTCAAACATTATAATTTGTTAAGTCTACTGTATTCTTAGGTGTTACATTGGACTCAAAATTGCAGTGGGGTTCCCATATAACAGCGATTGGAAGTAGGTTGAGCTCTGCTGCATTTGCAGACAGGAGAATAAGGCAGCTTACCAATGTGGCAAGGGCACGGTTAGTTTACTTTGCTTATTTTAATAGTATAATTAATTATGGTCTTATCTTGTTGGGATCAGCTGCAGATATTGAAACTGTTTTTATTTTGCAAAAAAGGTCTATCCGGGCAATTTATAACTTGGGGTCGTGTGACTCATTAAGAGAATTTTTCTATTTCAAGAGCATATTATAAGATAAACGATTACATCATGGATAGGGATGTTTGGCAGTGATAGCGTCCTGCACGACTAATCTATCGCGAAAATAGGTTTTCTACTGTAGCGTTGTTATTTCGTAGTAGCTGACACTGTAATTTTATATTTGTAGAATAGAATAGAATAAAATTTATTTTATGTTATTTAACTATACGAGTACAATGTATATTGTTTTTGATGTTCATAGGTGCATGTAATATGCGTAATTTGAAGAATAAACTACTTTTACTTTTTTTACTTTCGTCGTGTTACTAATATAATAAAACTGTAATAAGGATCAAATTCTGAATACTATTTTTATTCTAAACCTTCCTTGACGGAAATACGAGTACGAAGGCCTTTCATCGATAAGAGGAAATATATCTTTCCCAAATCCGTACTTCATGTTTATTACCAAGAGTCCCAACGATGTCAAGCTTTATCTTATTTAATGCTGTTTCATATATCTGATATAGAGAAAGAGAAAAAATAACACTGTTTAAGTGTCGCCAGTACGCTCGGCTGAATTCGATTCGCCATACAAACGTACTTTCGTTCTCAGTTTAAATCGCCTTGCTGAAATAACATGAAACTTTGTATACACAATGGGAGCCGCCATATCTAGGACGAAAATTAGTGCCTGTTCCTAGAAATTGTAATAGAAAAAAAATACGGCGAGTTTTTGAGTTTTTTACGTCTTGTATGAAAACCTTAATAATCGCTGTATTTTTTCTCCATTATAATTTCAAGCAACAGCAACTAATTTGCCACCTAAATATTCCGGATTCCATTGTGTATACAAATTTCATGTCATTCTAGAATGGCGTTTTAAAATGAGAGCGAAACTACGTTTGTATGGAGAATCGAGATTACTGCGGAATCTTAACTGAAGAAAACTGACGTCATTGTTTCGTGACAATTACAATGTTTTTTTGTCTTTTTTTAATCACGCTGCTGTTGTTTTTGGGTCGAATAAACTTTTCATATTCTTGTTTACAGGTCTGTGTATCCCCACCAATTAACAACATTTCAAATTTCCGAGTAGTATGAAATCTTGATTCATTTCGTTAATTTGTTAAGCCAAAACTATTTTTTTAATATCTTATAGGCTCTTATAGTTTTCAAGATATTCACGATGTGTGAAGAAAATGTGAAGAAAGCCTACCATCGTCTATATGACGTTACAAGGCTGAATTGTGACAGTAACAACGCATAAAAAGAACAGAAGTACACTTTCTTTAGTAAATCCGCCTTAGTAATAGTGCTTCTGTATGATTTTGTACGCTGTGACGCCTTAATTGTCACTTACTCTCTTTTAGAATAAGGAACTTTTGAAATTGATTTTTGTATATGAAATTGGGATATTTTCGGGAATTTAACAATGTGGTTATACTTAATTTTTTTATCCTGTTTGATTTTTTCGTAAAAAGCCCGCTTAAAAAATTAAATGATGTCAATTGGGTACTTGCCACATATTAAAATATATAGCATGGGTAGAGAGGTGGCACTGGACTACATATAGCCAACTCGCCACTTAGGTGATCACATCCACCCCCGAGGAACAGCAAATTATTATTATTATTATTATTTTGTTTGTTATTCTCCGATTATTGATGACTCGTAAGGCCATCTAAAATCTTAAATATATTGAAATCTTAATTTTGTTATTTTTGACGTACACTTGCAATTTTTTTGTTATGAATGTGATTTGTGATATATTTTTTTATATCCACATAATTTGACAGTGTTAAAAAACTGACGATCACAATAAAAAATCCTTTAAAATGACTGCGTTATTCTAAGTGACATTATCTTTTGTGAAATAAATTAATCGAATTTTTATCTAATATAATCTAAAGATTGAAAAGAAAGAAAACTGGTTCTTTGTTTTCTATCACGGGAAGATTTTTGCTCATTCAGATTCAGATTTGGCTACTTTGTTTGCTACAATATTTACAGTCTATATGATACTGACTGTACGTATGTTTACGAATTATTCAGCTTATTATATGTATTTGTAAATGTCATCGTAGTAGGTTATGAACACTTATCCTTGTAAATAACTCTCCACATGCTAACACACAAACCTAATGGGTTTGGCCACCTAATGGGAGCGCCAGCACTCAGAGCTTTTAATTTAATGTAACTAATACTGGCTAATTGTGTTTTCAAAAAAACGCTAGTATATACCTAATGCTGTATGCGGACAAACGACGCAACGACGACTGGTGTTCGATGGGAGAACCCTGCAAAGTAGTTGAAACTCGGTACCTAAGCAATTCTAGCAAGAGTTTAAATGGAATTTTGTACTCGTCCGAGAGATCAATGTTATGGATAACTCTGGTGCGGACAGGGTTTGCCAGTTGCACATTTTTAAAACTACATTCAAATTATCGATTTATTACCAAGTTTTTGTCCCGTTTCCAATCGATGTATGCGGACGCCTAAGTTCCCCACTTACCATTTTATGTTTTGACATACTAATAAAGATAACAAGTGGCTCTGTGAGCAGTATATCCTGACCCTCGATTAGAAAATTTTCTGTAAACTTAAAAGACAGAAAATCCTTTTAGTTATTGAACCTGCTCATAAAACTTCACAAGAATCGGTTAAGTAATCCTACCGGTAGAGGAGCACATCCGGACATCCTGACATACGGAAGCATAATTGCCTCAGCTAAAACGGACACGCTTCGCTCGCTCGATCAATCATATACCTCTATATTTTACTGGTAAAGCCATTTTCGCGTTTATAGGAGCGGAATCGGTATGCGGTTAAACCTATTCTTGGTAAAGTACAAAATATACATACTGATGTATGTTTAGTACTTAGAGGACACATCAGATGACGTACAAACGTTAAAAAGCTATAATATTCTGTGGTGGGATAACCAAGGATAACATTATATATACATAACCAAAACGAGGAAAGTTAAAGCAAAGCTGTTTCGCCGAAGCGTGAAAACGTATGCTTGCATTATGCAAACGACGCTGGAATGCTTTCCAATTGCGTTGAGAGAATGGGGATGATAGGCTCATTTTAATCGAGAATTCTGGGTGTTTAGCATAAAGTGATTCACTATATATCAAGTATTTCTACATGTCATCATCATAAACCCACGCATGTATTACCAGCAGAACACATGATACTTTTTATGACTAAGGGCCGGAGAGTTGGCAGCGATTTAAACACAGAGAGCAGTGGAGCCTTAACTCTTGTGATTGCATTATAAAAAATCGGCCAAGTGCGAGTCGGACTCGCGTACGAAGGGTTCCGTACTATTATTATCTTTATGTATACAACATTCGACACTTTATTACATATAACCTTTTTTAATTGAATTTAAATAATATATAATTTTTATTTCTTTTATCGTTAATAAGAACGGTAAATAATATCAAGTAGAATTTTGGTCAAGTGCGAGTCGGATTTTATTTTTCCCATACATTTTGAGACCCAGCGCCTGATAAACACAACGAGCAACTTTTTAAAAGCTTTTTTGTATGGGGGCTCCCTTAAATATTTATTTTATTTCGTTTTTAGTATTTTTTTGTTACAGCGGCAACAGAAATACTTTATCTGTGAAAATGTCAACTGTCTAACTATCACGGTTCATGAGTACAGCCTGGTGACAGACGGACAGACAGACCGACAGCGTAGTCTTAGTAATAGGGTCCCGTTTTACCGTTTGGGTACAGAGCCCTAAAAATTACCTACTTATTTTTCTACAGTAAATTATTTATTTTCAATCCATCGCAAAAAATTGGACCCGGGAATGTCCTAAAACTACGACCAAGACCACCGGGGGATGGGCAGCAGCATCCCTGGAGTGCCGTGGAGACACTGCGATCGCCAACCCGCATGCCAAGCGTGGCGATTATGGCTTTACCCCCCCCCCCGCTCGGGGGAGGCCTATGTCCAGCAGTGGATGTTCTCCGGCTGATATGGTGATGGTGGTGCAAAAAAAGGCGGCTTAATACCATATCGTAAGGTATTCTTTATCGGTGAGCCTTAAGCCAAAGCAAATAAATTTTAATTGTAATAATGTAGCATGATATTTTCATGATTTTATATGTAGGCAAGTTTTAGTTTAAAATACTAACTTCAAGTAACGTACATAAAGGTATCAATGTTTTTTGAGAAAGTCAGTGACAATAATAATGGGCTTATAATTTAGGTTAACGCACTTTATTTAAATTCTACGCAAAATGAGTATGAAAACTACCAACGAATGAATTATTCAATTGACCAAAAAAGTAAACAGCGACTCCACTCCTCTCTATGTTCAAACTGCCACCAGCAGTTCGGCCCCTGTATGACAATATTTTTTTTAGGAAACCGGTCCTATCCCAACAATGTCCAGTTTCCTCTCTGGGCTGAAACGTCAGATGGTAGTCACTTTTGTATGTATGTATGTAAAATTATTTATCGTACATGGGTAAAACACAACAATAAAATTGTAATTACAAGAACAGTTGATATATGAACAAAGGTGATCTTATCCCTATAAGGGATTTCTTCCAGCTAACTTTTGAGCAATTGAGTGTAGTTAAGATTTACAGGTAAACCGAGAATTAAACATGTACAACATGAATTAATCATGTACAATGTATTTGTGGGAAAAAACGCCAGGAATCTTGTAGATCTATTTTTGCTGACCTTCGTCTATTAACACTTTCTAGCCTGACCTTTATGGGGCAGCAGTATTTAAAAAACAGAACCTAGACTTATTCCCTCCCATAAATAATATACCGTAAAACCGGGTGAGTAGGTTTCGCGGGTAGAGTTGGGTTATGAATGGGGAGAGAAGGTTTGAGAGGGGGATAAGAAGGGATTTTAAGGCTACTGCTACAAAAATAATGTATTCCAATTTCAAATGGGGCTATAGTTATACGCATAATAAAAAAAAACGATCCAACAATCTTCCAAAATCACCTTTTTATGAAAAACTCTCTCACCCTAGATACGAGGCACTACGGGGTAAGGTGGGTTTTCCTCTTTATCGTCAAAGTTATGAAATGGAACTCCCCAAAATAAAATACAAACGTCCGAACCACTTATTATATACACCATTCAGTTTTCACATGTAAAAATAAAATTTTATCGAGGTTTGAAAGTCAAATTTCACCCAACTCACCCCATTTTACGGTATCAAATAGATCTCTTAGACCACACCAAATAACGTTGCCCCCACACAATTTAAAATTAAAAATATAAGGATTAAGAGTACATATGAAATGTGTATACGAATATTTAACGTATTTTAATAATTGCAACTCGAATGACATTTACTGATTAATTCGGAATACTTCTATAGTTAATCACATCTTGATTAAATTTATTATTATAACTATGTAAGGATATGTATTGAATAATGATGCTAATTTAGTAATATCCGTGACTTGACATTCTCTTAATCTGAATTTGTACTATGGGTACGCTATTTCACTATGTAAATAAAAATTTTATGTACTTAAACCCAAAATAATTTTCACATGCCTAACGGCTGAACATATCAAGCAACTAATTAATGTCTAAGATCTATTGTATAAGTACCATATGTTCCTGTGAATAAACTTGCATTTCATTTTATATCAAATTTTTTGTAACAGTAGTAGCTATATGCCAGATCTTGGGATAAGTTGCTTAAGTGGACCCCGGGCTCCTGTAGACTATAACCGGGAAAAAATATGATAATTTATATTTTTTTCATGCATTAACTTCCTATTCCCCAATAGATTAAGTAAAAGAAAATGCTAGAATATCTATGAATACGTATCATTAATTGAAGGCAACTAAAAATATGAATAAAAAGAGCAATACCTACATAATTCGAAATTAATAATTCATAACCTAGAGATTTCATTACATTCACAATGTTAAATAATAATGGCATATCCTAAATACAGTACAGAATTCAGAGTGTTATTAATTAATTTAGCTGAGATAACCATTTTTTTGGATATTACTTTACACGTAACTTATAGGTATTCAAAAAATGCCCTTTAACTATTTTATAAGACATGATTATCTACACATTAATATTTATAGGCACATTTTACAATGTAATTGGAAATATAAGGAGGTAAAATGATTAACATAATTTAGGAATGTGATAAGACTTCAGCGGAAATAATGACGCCTCCTACACACGGAACGTGTCACGTACTTATTTTAATAATACATTTTCACATGTACAGGTTGAGTAGACATGCGATTTTCAATCGAAGGCCGAATCCTTTTCGAAACTTGTGACAATCAGTTTTTGGTATTTAAGTTACTTAATAATATATAAATATTGGGGGACAATCTTACAGAAATCGACCTACACCCAAACTAAGCTAAGCTTGTACTGTGGGTACTAAACGACGATATACATACTCATATAGATAAATAAATACGTAAATATATAGAAAACATCAAAAACCCAGGAATACTACAGATTACCCCTTGAGTTGCAGGCGTCCATAGACTGCGGTGACCGCTTATCGCCACTTCCACATTTTTCGGTGCGATATCATTAAGATGTCGGTTGTCATATCAGGCAGACTTCGTTAAGCTAGACCCATCAAAAACATAAATGTGAAAAAGGGAGCCAAGTTCAATATTAAGAATATGCGATGCTTGGTTGTCGTCTTCACCAACAAAAGAATTGAGATCTGAATGGGTGCCAAGTTCCGTAGATTCTCTGAAATAGTGCCAAGTCCGGCACTACATTGTTTACAGTAAAGCTAATTTACTGCGGCTTAATGCATTTTAAGCTTTAACTGGGCAGTTTTCTTATATATCCAACAGCTTTTATGGTATTACAACATAATTCTTTTGTTGGTGAAGACGGCAACCAAGCATCGCATATTCTTAATATTGAACTTTGCTCCCTTTTTCACATTTATGGTTTTAATGGGATATCATTACTCTTTGTCAATCTTCGCCAAATGGTGCTTTTTAAGAGCGAATGCACGAGTTACTATACAAAACACCCAAATCGCTATAGGTGGACCTCAAATATTTGAAGAGTTCCCTCGATTTCTCCAGGACCCTGTGATCAGATTCTTACCTGATAACTATGGGACTACCCCTGAAGTATACCGTTTCAAACAAAAAAAGAATTTTCCAAATCGGTTAATACGTGGGCTGTTCCGAAAGTTTTTAGCTGCTCTCACTCTATTCATGTGGTATATTTTTTATTTACACCATTATGTGGGTAATTTCAATAGTTATGAGCTGAGATAAATTCATTGATAAGTAGCGAGTATTTTTTTCACAACATTTCTTTTACCAAAAGGCCTTTTGTATGGGCTTTTAAAAAATTGCGAAAATAGTACTATTTTTGATACATAAAAATAGTTTTGGCAACGAAATCCCTAACAGCTGTAGAGGAAACTGCCCGGGATGACTTCCTAACTTAGTTTTGCTGATTTTAATGTAAAATCAGTAAATGATTTTATTTAATTTAAGTTTTTTTGTGATCATGACCAGTCCCTAGTCTCGCGACCTAGACTAATATTTAACACACCTGCTCATTGTCGCTAATTTTCATGCAATCGAAACAGATTACGTGGGTAGAGACAGGGAAGATTCATAGTTTGCGGTGTATAAAATTTCGTTTAGTTGTGGTGACGTATTAATCAAAATTGGCCAGCAACACAAAATTGGTATTGTGACCCGTTCATCGCATATTAGATAGGGCTGTTGAGACGTCGTACTTAAAATACAATTAAAAAAAACCCCAAGCGACTTTCATCAACAGTTTCACCCCAACACATATGTATTGAAATTACCCGCATAATGGTATCATTAAAACATATATGGCATGAATAGAGTGAGAGCAGCTAAAAACTTTCGGAACAGCCCACGTAAATTATGGAGTTCTGAGGTCACTCGCATAAATAATAATACTTAATAATAAATCTGATAAAAAAAAAAAACTGCTTTCTGTTTTTTTCTGGTGTACACACAGAATTACCAAGCTGCATGCCAAATTTCAGCTTTCTAGGTCACCTGGAAGTGGGTTAGGTTTTTGATTACTAGTCAGTCAGTCAGTCAGTCAGTCAGTGGTAATAATGCCGCTTTTTGGAATTTAATATCTCAACAATTATTAAACCTATATTTATGAAATTTGGGGTTCTAGTTGTTCTAAAGGATCTTAATACATGTATCGAATTTCTTTTTTTTATGTTCGATAGATTTGGAGTTATTGGGGGCCCAAAAGTGGCTCCAAACGGTTCATGTAAAATAACACACGGCTGCTGTCCGCCAGTTCCTGGGGTGAACTTGGCTGGACACGTTTTCGCGTGTCTAGATAAGTTTCTGTCGACATTTTCAGTGTTGGTACATCCGACTGTACTGTTTTGTTCACAGTCGTCGGTTACTCGTTGAAGAGGTGAAACACGACGGGTTTATCTTCTTAAAACTTCTCTCTCTGAGCGCTTCCTGACTGGCGCGGGATGCGCGGAAGCGGTGCTATAATGCAATATTGTCTCGCTTCTGCGCATGATGTTACTACTGCGCTAACGTAATACTGACGCTGCTGGGTAGGTAGTGAGAAAATCTCTGCGACCTCAGTAAACTCACATCAAAGAACCACGTATAGGATGCCTCCCCGCCAAGTTAGGAAGTCACCATAGACATATATTATTTTAATCATCTGTATTAATGTATGGGCTTTGTCACTTTAATTGAAGTTCTGTCCTGTTGAATTTCCTTTTCTTGTAATATTTTGAGCTCAAGAACGTAAAATTAAATATAAATAAATCAGTAACATATTTAACTTAAGGTGCAATCGAACACACATTCAGACACACACTTTGCCATAACTTTATTTCTTAATTTACTAGGTATTTAATCTTAATTAATATTATTATTTTGAGTTGTTATTAATAGTCCTTTTTGAACGTTTACGTACAGCATTTTGAATCTTCTCTAAAAAACATAATATCAACAGCAAACAATTAAAGCCTCGTCCCAGCACACCATAATGTATTCTAAAAATAATTTGAATTGACCAAAATGAATCAAATTAGTCATTAGTATTTATAAAAGCGACTTTACTGTTCAAGCCGGAAGGTTCTAAATCTAAATGGCAGTTTATTAAAAAGTCGGACATTATTAATAATTTCAACTATGCAAGTTATTGCGTTACATAAAAAGAACACGACATTAAATTTACTACGTACAAAGTCTCCTCATGTAGGTATATGAAAGTAGACATATTTTTCTTCTTAAATGAAAATATTGACGCTGGAAATTTGATCTGACACGTGCATCGGTTTACTTATGGCTCTGCTCTACGATTGACGAGGGTGCCGTGATATTCTAGAAAGCATTAACTTCTTACACTTTTTTATGATCACGTATCAGGTGTAAATAGCTGATTCGAATTTTGTTCTTACAGCTATAACCGCGAAAATCTTTCGAATATCTCCATCTATATCACTTTTGCCGTATTGCCAGAGATACAGGAAATATCACTAACGAGTGTTCAAAAAAAATCCGAACTTAGGTACGATATTAATAAGTAGGGCTCGAACTTTTCATGCCGATGACGTAAAATTGACGTCACACTGCATATACGATGATTCCAATTGGTGATATAGTAATTATCTATCTTTAATCATCAATCATTTAATCATGCATTTATGATGGTATTTTTTCAAATACCTACCATAAATTTGAAAAAATACCACCATAAATGCAATTAGGTTAGGTTCATATTTAGATTCAACATTATAAAACTTGAAACAATATGAGTTCCTCACCTGCTTATAAATTAAAATTCTAAATAGAAAGAGAAATCCTTTATAATCTTAGGGTGCAATAGGCCGTATTTGAAAAAAAATTGATTATTATGAAAAATACCATTATAAATGCATGATTAAATGATTGATGATTAAAGATTGATAATTATTATAACACCAATTAGAATCACCTATATGCAATTTTACGTCATGGGCACGAAAAGTTAGTTATTAATAAGTTTAAGGAATTACGATAATGACATCTTACGCATACACACTAATAAGCAGTGATCGTAACTTTTGTAGCATTTTCGGTGCAGCGTAGTGGTTTTAACGGAGTTGGTATGGACAAATACAATTTAAACGGTTAATTAAGGTTAATATTAACGTTACTAACGCTAACTAATCATAAAAATTTAAATCATTTATCCCAATTCCGTTAACACCACTACGCTGCACCGAAAATGCTACAAAAGTTACGATCACTGCTAATAAGCAACTATAAAGACAGACTATATAGACAGGGGAACAAAATACCAAAAAACTTTATTTACGTACAGAACGTACACAGTCAAAGAGAATTGATAGAAATCTGGATAAGGAAAATCATGGCTTGTGCTCTACTGCACAGTACGGCTCTTCCGTCTAGTTGAATCACTGTCAACGGCGATCAGATGAACTATCGTCATGGAGGAGACAGCTCTGACAGGGGCAATTTTCATAATTGTACAAGTACATCGCGCATGCGTCATAATATTCATGTTTCCACGATCAGCATTTGCTTTATATGTTTTATAATTAGGTAATAAATCACATCACCTCACTTCACGTTCGCTATACTAAGTGTGCACACATATCAAGTAATAAATCAAGTTATTTCACGAAAGGTGAGGTATTCCAAAATACTATCAAGATAATTATCAAGTTAATGCGCGAGCAGGCAAGTGCCGGTACATTAGTGATCCTTCAAAGCAGTGTTTTTTTTTTGTGTTCATATCGCTTGCTGCATCGGCTTAGTTGGCTTTCCACAAGCGGGTACCACCAACTGAGTTGAGAGGCAGATCTGGCGACAGGACACGAAGAAATTGACCCTAACAAGTGGCTATCAAGGTATCAAGCAAGAGAACAAGGTCATCTGAAGAGCATCAGAGCTCCAAATCAAGGATTATAGCAAGACAACAAGGTCTGAAGAGCATCAGGGCTCCAAATCAAGAATAAAGCATCAAGGCTATCATACATACGCGAACAGTTAAGTCAGTGAAAACCAGCAAGTCAACTAAATATGACATATCAAAAGCAAGTCTATCGCCGTTTATCAAGTAAATATTTTAAAGCAAGTATTATATTATTTATAAAATACTTTAGCAAGAAATCACATTATGGAGGATTTGCACCAAGGTCAGATTCAATTACATAATGTTATCAAACAAGGGAAAATCAATTTAAAAAAAATGGTCAAGATCGTAAGACACCAGATTACATCAAAAGGAAGACTGAATTACTGGATTTACAGTGGCAAGAGTTCAACAACAATGATGCGAAGCTGCGCGAGTTTGACAACCCTTCGCGTGTCTATTTCTGCAGTAATATTTATGATGAAACCTATAAAATCTACCTGGACACAAGAGAGTTCATTCAAAATTATAGTCAACCTACGCCCGCGTCCAAGCTTTCACCGAGCTCTGAACCGCCAACATTAAAGCTGGTTGGCCAAGCCCAATCAGGACTAGGGGCAGGCCCCGCCGGTAGCACGATGAAGACTTCAGGAGAGGGCGAACAGCCGGAGATTCTAGGCCCTCCCGGTACCTCATTTACATCGCAAGGAAACCATAGCAAGTTGGATGAAATGTTACGCAAGCAAAGTAGCAATTTCAAGGCATTGGCTCGCACACTGGCGAACTTCAAGCTAGACAGTATTGGAGAAAAATGAGAACTCGAGGACCTCCTAAAGTCCTTAGGTACCCGCTGGGCCGCCATAGACTCACTGCATTGGGAAATAGACAGTGAACTCGATGGAGTGGATAAGCATTATGAAGAAATCTTCACCAAGTATGAAGCTGAGTACGCGTCCATGAAGAAAGAGAACAACAGCAAGTTATAGTCAACTTCTCATAGGGAGCAGTCTACCCCACAAGTGGAAATTCTACATTCTCCAAACCAACATGGAAAATTATGGACACCATCTCGCTGGCAGAACGCAGTCTAGCGTTGGTAACTCAATCGACGTATTATTGGGCGCCGAAATCTACGCTAACATTATAATGGAAAAAATGCACAAGAATGAAAACTGTCCCCTTATTGCACAGGAAACATATAAAGCAAATGCTGATCGTGGAAATATGAATATTATGACGCACGCGCGATGTACTTGTATTTAAAAACGTATATTTATACAATAGTGTGTCATACGAAGTCATTTTAATGGTTTACATGTAGTATCTGTCGGCCTGTTTAGCCTAGATGGTGGTGAGGGGGGGGGGGGGGGGGGGGGGGCGACGACGACGACACATTTTTTTCTTTTGGAGTAAATATTTCGGAAAACATTAACTTTATCAAAAAAAAATTGATGTAGACCTCTATTAAATTCGAAAGATCTATCCAACAACACACCACAGCATAGGGTTAAGGTAAAAAAAAATTATCCCCACGTTACGTGTAGGGGAGGTACCTTTTAAGTTTTTTTTATGAGATGTTATTTTACCACTCCCAGTTTTTTGATTTATACTAGGTATATCCATACCAAATTGCAGCTTTCTAGCACTACGGAGCAAAGCCTCGGACAGACAGACAGACAGATAGACGGACATGGCGAAACTATAAGGGTTCCTAGTTGACTACGGAACCCTAAAAACACTGGATTAAAAAAAAACGATTCAGTTTATTTAAAGCCTTCTCTTTTCCGTAAACAAAACTATGAAATAAGACATTTTCCTGTCGTTGTAGATACAGGGTTCTATAGCGATAGTTGTTCCTTACTATTAGCACTATTTATTTCCGTAATAAAATGCCTTAAAAACCTTCGATTTTTTAAATGGATTTAGTCCAGTTCGTCCCTGCCGTATAATAAAGTTTTATTTAAATTCGGAATGCGTTTTTTATTCCTTCTAAATTCGACCCCTGATTCCTTGGAACTAATGTTCCGTATCTCCTATAATCTCAGGTTTTCGTCTACCCCATTTGGATTATACACCCCTAATATAGGCCATCTTCAAAATTGTTTGAAGCCTGTTAAATTAACAGCCTTATAAATGATTCAAACAAGAGTGTTTGGTGGCCCATGAATTAGCAACTGAGCCGTCTTATAACAGACCTACTCTTCATTGGGGCTTATACGGGATGAAGGAGGTCAATCGGACTCGACATATCACATAGTAGGTAACACGATATCAATATATTATACACACCTGCTTTTATGTGCGTCGTACAGGCGAGAGGCGACGAGACACTCGCGCTGTCAAGCTGCTGTGGAAAGGCTATAAGCACAGACATCAGAGAAAAGCAGACTCACAGTATTAAGCCAGATGATTTTTCATATATGTATTTGACTCGTTAATCCTTATTGTGCACCAAAATGAGTTAGAATGCGACACATTTTCGGCTGTTAATAAATTGTCTCCATTTGAAAGCACACCCAGGATGTTAAATCCCACATAAAGTTAACACACCACAACGTTAGTTTGGTATAATTTTCAGTTACGAAGATGGAGCCACTGACAGGTGAAGACCTGTCAGATGTCACTTGTCTGTCTCTTTCAAACTTTCTGATTTGTCTATTAGTGAGAATAGATCAGATGTAGAGAAATCTTTCAACTTAAATGAGCGGATCTTCTTTACTCTGATATATGTGCGCTATAGGTAGTCGTTTGACATCGTACATGTCGCTTTTAGTCAATTTGAACTCTATTCTTATTGAATGAGGGTTCAAGTGTCACAACCATTCAATTTCTTCGACAGCCCGACTACGACTTTGGGGTGATTTGGAACGCGGCGCGGCAAGCGTTTTATCTGTTAATTGCACACGCGCAACGCACTACGATTAGTTGCGATCACACGCACTGTGCTAGGAAAACCACTGCCGCCGCCGCTCGTGAAGTCTTAGCCGGGTTGTAAAGAGTGCGCACAACAAGTTGATATATTATTAGTTTGGGATATATCGAGCCTGATAGTCCTCAAGCCACAAGCCCGTGGTACATTCAATATTTCAGCACAGACCCTCCACCTCAAGACTTTTTAACAAAGAGCATTTTGGACATAGGTACAATAGTGATGAGATAACTTAGTCATATACTTAATAACACGGCGGAAAATAGAATTCAAACATTGTTTTCATTGCGCAGAATACTGCTTAGTACTAAAAAGTTTTAGAGAGCATTAAATTTGGCACCATCTAGTTTCTTTATGTTCATCGCTGTGTTCAATTACATTGGGAAACATCATACACATACTCTTTATTCATAATAAATATTATTAATATTACATGTCACATATAAAAGGTTACATTAATATATAACTTAATCGATAATTTTAAATATAATCTCATAGTTCGAAACAGTATTCCATTCCAGGTTGCTGATAACATGACATCAGGAGCATTTTAATTGACTTCGTCATAGTCGGTTCACTACCTTGATTGAAATATCCTAGCGCCACCCATGAAACACTTGGAGTTTTGGAAAACCATCCGCGGTCTTTTTCATCAATTCCAGTTAACCAAATGTATACCAGTCGACTACTTTAGAAAAAAGTGTAATATAAAAGCAAAATTTACCGAATTGCCAATAGTAATTTGCAATTCGGTAAATTTAACTATAGAAACTCTAATATAATGTATTAATAATTTTATTGCCACAGGTCACAGGAAAATAAAACCAATAATTTATGAGAAAAACCGGTTTGATCAAAGTCACCCCTTGAATGAAAGTTACCCCAGTTTACGGTATGCTTGGTTTTTTTTTTATACTACGACGGTGGCAAACTAGCTTACGGCTTGTCTGATGATAAGCAGACACCGTAGCCTATGGACACTTGCGACTCCAGAGGAATCCCAAACGCATTACCGATTCTTTGACTTGGGGATGCGCTGTGTTGAGTGGGGTTTTTTTTACCGAAAATACTAAAAATCTATGTTTTGCTTGAATTTTTGAGCAGTTCCCTCATTTCCTCATGGATCTTATAATGAAAAGTGGATTCTGGTAACAACGGGACCAACCTAGAAGCACTAGCTTAAAATAAAAATTCGACGCATTAAAAAATAAAAATAAAGAACAGCCGATTTAGGATACTTTCACCTTTTTTGAAGTCTGTTGAAAACTCGCCACGACTTCGCACACAATCGCATTCGCAAAATATTCGCATCCTTTGATGCGAATATTTTGCGAATGTTTAAAATGATTGCAACTAAATGCGCATAAATATTTTGTTGAAGATTTCAAAATTTTATTGTAAAAATTCTCTAATTTATTTTTATTGTGTTAATGGGTGCTGAAAATACCACTCTAATTCCTGCAGACATATTACACGTACACGTATATTGTATACTCGTGTTAAATTGTAAAATAAAACGCATAAAATAGTTGTTAAAATTTGTGGGTGACAAAAAAAAATCCTACTAATACATGACCCATACTAATAAATTGGTACACTCATACACTGTCAAGGCAAGAAAAAAAGGGATTGACATATTGGACATCATAGGCATATTTTGTTTTTTATAATTCACGCATTCATGGGGAATTGAAACATACTAAATCCCACGTGGGCGGAATGCCCACGGCGTGTTTCGAAAAAATCATCAAATGACAGCTTACAAAATACACTGTTTGTCAGTCGTAGAAATATATAGGTACAATACACGCCAGTTTATTTGGTTTACGAAATCCCGCAGTTAGGTATTAATTAAAGCGGAACATTAAAAGCTACGCGTACCAGTCGATTTGTGATCGTTTTAATGTCGATTTTGTTTGTATTTTCTCGTTTATTTATAAAAACATAACGAGCTGACTAGACGATTAAGGTGTCAGATGTTTTTAAAGTATTCTGAATGTTTACGTTTAATATGAAAAACAATGGATGTAACACTAAAGTTATTTTATTTCAGATCATTTCTTAAAATTTAAGAGAAAATAGAAAATATTACAAAGTTTATAATTTATTTAAAACTGAAATAAATTAAAAACTTAGTATTATTTTATGTGTAGGCGACAATACTCCGACTCTATCGGAATTAAACAATAACAGGGTGTATAACTTTAAAAAACGAATATTCTGCTAGACCATCCATAATGAACATTATTGATGATAGTGATGGTCATTGGAAAAAATAATAGCTGTGCTTAGACCTGTAAAGAAGTTTCAATTCACCAGCTCGGAAGGTCTTTTTTATTCCTTCAAAGTTTGCGTCCAAAAGTCCATTTTATTAGCTGACGTATAAAATGATTTTGAAATGCGAACATGTGCACTATTTATTTATTTATTTAATCCTTATTTCACATTTCACATGCCATATAAATCTACTATCAGCACTATTATGAGTTCCATCGATAGGGTAAAATGGAAGGTGAACTTGCTTCGCTCGTTGTTCAATCTTACAATTCTTCGTTAGCTTGGCTCTCAAATGTAACCACTCACGCCAAATAACAGCGCAAATTTTGATTTCGTGCTGTAATGATTAAACGGTATAGCCGCCGGAGTGGGGCGCGCAGATGGGGGTGTGACACTTGGCATCTGTCATCCGCGCCGGGTGGTTGTGCTCCCGGTGGCTATTTCTAAATGCAATATTGTGTTTCATTTAACATCCTAACTTACGTAACGGTAAACCATTTGTATATGTAATAATATTACTCAAATATGTACAGAATTGCCAATCAAACTCGATGTTAACGCGTGTCTAGACACGCGGCAGCGTGTCCAGCCAAGTTGCGCAACAGCAACTGGCGGACAGCAGCCGTGGCCCAGGCACAACTCCCACGCCCAAGGGCTGAAGACCCTGAAGTGAGTTGTGAACATATAATTGTGTTTATTGTGTTTTATTTTAATACAAGCAAAAATGTGTTTTTATTATTATAAACAGTTTATTTTACATAAGGATTTTAACACAACGTGAAGGGTTCTAACCGTAATCATTTGAACTAGACGATCACAACAATTTATTTATGGCCAATTTTTAGATAATTATTTGAACAATATTTTAATTAGGTAAGGGCTAGGAAAGCATCTACAAGTGCCGGCCTTGGCACAATTTCAGAGAATCTACGGAGCTTGGCACCCATTTAGATCGCAATTCTTTTGTCGGTGAAGACGACAACCAAGCATCGCATATTCTTAATATTGAACTTGGCCCCATTTTCACATTTATGTTTTTGATGAGATTTAATAATACCGTTGTATTTCCGTAATTACCGAGATTTAAAAGCCGAGGTTTAATTATGTAACGTTTTCGAGCTTCCGTTGCAATACGGTTCCCGAATGGTCAGTTAACGATGCGATCACTATGTTTAGACTTGAATGAACCTGGCCGACGACAGTCAAGTCTAATTTACTAGTGGCACTGTGAGCTGTAGACCTCACGAAATTTCAATATTTTCCAAAAAAAAAAACAAAAGAATCTGTTGAAAATGCGATCTGTAGAGAAGAACAAACCATTGAAGAAATTTTTGTTAAAAAGTTCCTAATGAATTTTAAAAGTTTTATGTGAGATTGAATGACATCCGAAAGTGTCAACCTACGCAATTTTCCCAACTTACCTTATTCCTATTTCTACTAACCCCTACTACGGGGTGAAGAGGGATTTCGTATTATTTTGTGTTTATCGTTAAAATTATGAAATGAAACGACGGATAAATCAAACTAAAATTCAGACGACCTAGATATTTTTATGTATATACATTAATCGTGGCATATGTTAAAATATTTTTTGATCGAGGTTTGAATGTCTGTTTTTTACCTTCTCGCCCCGTTTTACGGTACCTCAAGTTTTGTCGGAGCCATTACAGTCGCTAAAATATATGTAAAGCTGAAAGGTTGTCACGTAATATCAGGTAATAAATTAATTTTATTCTCATTAAGTTAGGACAGCTGAAGCAACTTTAAGTAATAAATTAGCTTATCAAGTTAGTAATATTTAATTATTTCGTTGTTTGTAAAATATGTTTGACATTGAAATCAAATTTTAGTCTTAAAATAAACGCGCCTCCAATTTGCAACCGTGTTTTCAACTTAATTTATTTATTTATTATAATTTGATGCTAAACTGATTACATGAATAGTTAATTACTAAAGAATCATGAAGTATTTATAACACAATATTAGTTACCTATCGTATTATAAATTAATCTTTATTAAATATATAAAACAATCAGATTATGTTTAAATTTACGTAGAGACGCGATTAGTTTAAGATTGTTATCTCGTATAACTTTTTGGCATAATAGTAAGGTCAACAGAGTCCGCATTACGTCTTGTTTCGGGCAGAAATAAAATAACTTACCGATATTGGGCCACCATTCCATTTGTGACCATGGCTAGAAACATCAGTGAACATGGCTATGACATGACGGACACCAGAAAGCAAATTCAAGCTTTAATATTCAATTTCGCCCACGCATGCCTCTAAGCCTCCATGACGTAGCCTAGCATTACAGAACTAGTGCGCTCAAAAGAATTTATGCCAATATCATATCAAAAAGGCATAAATTCACTTTATATGTAATATCTTCTATACATCTCTTCATCATCCTCCTAGCGTTATTCCCAGTGCAGTTGCATCCTAAAGGATGCCTGGGGTCCGCTGCCTAATCCCGAGAATTGGCGTAGGCACTAGTTTTTACGGAAGCGACTGCCATCTGACCTCCAACCCGAGGGGGAAACCAGACCTTATTGGGATTAGGCTTGTCAAGTGAGTGGGCAACTTGACTGTTAGAAATTCTCAAGCCGCCCGGAGGCCTCTAACTTGGCTTAACGACTGCTATCATAGACAGCAACCAGGATCAACGACTTAACGTGCCTACCAAAGCACGGGAGCGCTCAGTTAGTAACAACTCAAAGCGGTAACCCATCCAAGGACTGACCTCGCCCGATATTGCTTAACCATATCTTCCATACATCTATATTATATAATCTATACATATAATAAAGCTGAAGAGGGTCAAAAGTACATGGAAGATATTCGAAAAAAAATTGTCTGGGGAAACTTAGAATCGATAACAGAACACGTTACAAAAGTTTTTAGAATTTTTGTCTGTTTATCTGTTTGTCTGTTTACTTGACCGCGCATCACTTGAAAACGGCTGAACGGATTTTGATCAAAACTTTACTAATCTGTCGAGAAAATTCCCGGTCAGGTTTTAGGCTATAAAAATTGTGCATCTTTGGGTTAAAAGGGGGTAAAAAGAGGGGTTGAATTTTGTATGGGAACTCCTATAATCCATGAGTTACATATTTTAAAATTGGTTAACACATACTACACGACAAAGAAAAAATATTCACATTCAAAATTTGTAAAAACTTGAGATAATAACCGAAAAAAAGACGTTAACGCAAAAACGCAAGCGCTGCGTCGGGACGCTGCGCAGTGCGTGCGCGAGCCACCAAGGTCTCTTCAAAATTTGAAAGCTATTAGCGTTTAGCCTCTAAGTAACTGTGACCTTGAACCTAAATCTCAGTCCAGTTTTGTAGATAGATCAGATTCAGCATGTGTATGTTTGTAATCCTATTACTTTTGCCGGTTACTTAACGTTCAGTTATAAGTACTTTTACCACATAAAAAGAAAGATAAAGAAAGAAAGATAGACACACGATGTCGTCCTAAATAACCTATACACAGTGTGTATAACCACGCTCTGGCGTCAGCCTCGCGTGCCTTGCCGCCCTCCACCACGCCTTCATTATCGCGTATAGATAACACTCTTGGCTTGACTTGGCACGCCCATCGGGCCTTCGGCCCTCAGTGTTATATGAAAAACCCGCTCTGTTGGGATGCTCGACCTTCGGCCTCGCGTGCCTTACCTCTCAGCTTCGGGCCTTCGGTCCTCAGCCTTATAGAGCCCGCTGTTGAGATGCTCGATCTTCCGCCTCGCGTGCCTTAACACCCAGCTTCGGGCCTCAGGCCCTCACAATTACACCGCCTGTGAATGAATACAAGTTATGCGATTGACTGAGATGCACAGAGTAATAGGTACGATTTTTATGCTCAAGTACCGTCTTTGCTAGGCAGTGAAATTTCTGTACTTATTCTGTTCCAGACCTCCAGATTGACAACGTGCCATACCACGCAGCTCTATACACGAACACCTCTAGTTATCAGACTAGACTTTAATGACTTACATAATTAAAATGAAAAACATTATAAAGGTTATAAATAGCGAAAAAATGTGTAAAGACAAAATTGAATGAGAATAACTTATTCTTATTCAAATAAAATTATTCATGATTTCTTATTTTACATAATACCTCACGAATAAGAATGAAGTCTGGCCCGGTTGCGGGGCGTATATGGATTACATGTTAGGTACTAGATAGAGGTACTAATGGAGTCAGGAGTTGGATAGTGAAACTCATCAAACGTACATTGAAACATCTTCGAGTGTGGGTTAATTTGGTTTGTTTTCATGAGTCTTATACACCATCCTTTGTGAAAATGGTCTGATGATGGAGTCAGGAGTTGGATAGTGGAACTCCTCAATGGCTATTTGTATGCCCCTTAAGTGTGGGCCCATTTGGTTTGTTTTTATGAGTCATATACCTTGAACTTGGTGAGGATGGTGTGATGATGGAGTCAGGAGTTGGATAGTGGAACTCCTTAATGGCTATTTGTATGCCCCTCGAGTGTGGGCTCATTTGGTTTGTGTTTAAGAATCATATACATTGAACTTGGTGAGGATGGTATGATGATGGAGTCAGGAGTTGGATAGTGGAACTCGTCAATGACTATTTGTATAACCCCCGAGTGCGGGCTCAATTTATTTGTATTTCTGATTCCTATACATTACACTTGGTGAGGATTCTAACAGTCAAGTTGCCCACTCACTTGACAAGGGGGTCGAAGCAGCACCACGTCCGTAGGTAGTACCCACCGTTACCCTACACGTGACCCCTGGGCGGTGCTAAAAGTGCAACAAAACTGGCAACCGTACTGTCTTTCCGAAGATCTAACGGTTAGAACAATAAATGCCATACGATTATTTTTCTGGCACCAATATAACAATACTGCGAATGCGTCAAAGTAGTGAAAGTATCAATAATAAAATGATCCTCTACTTTTGCTGTTAACTGTGCTACAGGATGAAACAAGGTTAAACGATTCAAGCATCGCACATTTCACGCGTCAGTACTGACGATGTGTCGGCGACTAAGCCACTAATGAAGTCTACGTTTAACGTTTTTCTAGCTAGTACCTACATATACATTTACCTTGGTAAT
Source organism: Notocelia uddmanniana (assembly GCA_905163555.1). Lineage (NCBI taxonomy): Eukaryota > Metazoa > Arthropoda > Insecta > Lepidoptera > Tortricidae > Notocelia > Notocelia uddmanniana. The sequence continues at coordinate 10,026,800 of LR991059.1, read as the reverse complement.
TAATAGAATGATACAACGATCAGCGTGTCTGTCAAGTATACAATCAACTATCTGCTGATTGGAGAATTCAAATACACTTCGGAATTGATTCGCAGATGTACGCGAAGTGAAGAAGTGCTTCAATCGTCCAATGGCATTCTTGAAACAATAGGCTACCGTAAAATATCTCTGTCCTTCGGGCGTTCGAGGCAACACTTCAGGTTATGTATATCTTCTTTGGGTCAGGCATCGTGTATGCATTCATATTTAGAAGTCAGAGCTAGGAATAATTATTATGAGAATGTAATAAAATGCAGCACGTTGCCGCCAGATGCCGTTAATCTTTTTAATGGTGAAAGTTATTTACATGAAGTGACGCCATCGCTACATTTTAATTTCTATTCTTAAACCAGATTCTTTGATAAATCTAATATAACTAGATATTTACTCATAACAAACGAAGTGTTGATAACTTGATCACTTGCTATTTGTATTGGAACATCCGTTCCTGAATTTTCAGAAGCACTGTATTTCAATTTGTCGCTATCATAATAAACGAAACTACAATAAAATATTCTAAAAGGATGTCTCACAGTATAATGTGTCGAGCCCGGGCAGTACTCAGGCTGAAAAATCTAACTCCGCTGTAATAATAATGTAATTAATTAACGTACTTTGTATGTTTGTATAGAACGTATGTTAGAAAGAATTTGTAAGGTGACTTCCTGACTTGAGCGAAACAATGGCGAAAATCTGTCAGCTGTCAGTATGAACGCTCAGTCGAATCAGTAGGTACCGCCTTTGATCGAAGGGTACCGCTTCTTAAGAGTCCCCAGTACGCGCGGCTGAACTCGATTGTCCATACAAACGTAGTTTCGTTCTCATTTTAAAACGCCTTGCTGAAATAACATGAAAATTTGTATATACAATGGGAGCCGCCATATCTAGGTCAAAAATTACTCGTAGTTTCTATTGCTAAAAATTGTAATAGAAAAAAATTCCACGAGTTTTTGAGTTTTTTACTTCTTGTATAAAAACCTTAATAATCGCTGTATTTTTTCTCCATTATAATTTCAAGCCACAGAAACTAATTTCCGACCTAGATATGCCGGATCCCATTGTGTATACAAAGTTTTATGTTATTCTAGCATGGCGTTTTAAAATAAGAGCGAAACTACGTTTGTATGGAGAACCGAGCTTACTGTGTGCACGTCTACATTCCTGACTAGCGCCAGACATGCGGAAGCGGGGCCATACAAATGGTAGTAATGCCCCCCTTCCACGCATGACATTATATTATATGTACTTCACAAACTGGAAAGGAGCGCTCGTGGCCCAGCGGCGCTCGCGTACCGCGTGCGATATGCGAGGTTAAGCAATGTTGGGCGAGGTCAGTCCTTGGATGGGTGACCGCTTTGAGTGGTTACTAACTGAGCGCTCCCGTGCTTTGGAAGGCACGTTAAGTCGTTGATCCCGGTTGCCGTCTATGATAGCAGTCGTTAAACCAAGTTAGAGGCCTCCGGGCGGCTTGAGAACTTCTAACAGTCAAGTTGCCCACTCACTTGACAAGCCTAATCGCAATAAGGTCTGGTTTCCCCCTCGGGTTGGAAGGTCAGATGGCAGTCGCTTCCGTAAAAATTGGTGCCTACGCCAATTCTTGGGATTAGGTAGCGGACCCCAGGCATCCTTTAGGATGCAACTGTACTGGGAATAACGCTATTCTTTGATCTGTGGCTAGGAGGATGGAGGATGGATGGTACTTCGCAAACGTAGGTACAAGTAATACTGATGACAGTACCTCGTCAAGTGCGGAAATCCATGCCACATTAGTAAGCACGTGGCAAACATGTAAAATAATAAAATATAACATAATGATCCCGCCCCGCTAAGTCAGGAAGTCGCCTAAGCATGCTAGACGCGGTTGAAAATATAGCGAGCTCTCCGGACCTTGGACAGACGTTGCAATGTGCATTTGTAACGTATAACATCCACATATAACTTCAAATCATTATTATAAGACAAATAGCGCTTCTTTGTGCCTATTGCGCAAACATTGACGTCTTTAACTTGGATCTCGCAGAGGAGATGCTGGGCCCTTGGTCTGCCAACGTGAAGGCACTTATTATGTGGTTTGGGCATGTTGAGAGGATGTGTGAAAGCAGACTGACTAAGAGGATTTACGTTCAGAAGATGGATGGAAGGGTTGGAAGGGGGCGACAAAGGCGAGGGTATCTTGATAATATTACTAGGATACTGAAAAAAAAGGCCAAGTCAGAAGTACCCGCAACCGACGAGCATGTATGGAGAGGTGTATGGATGTGTTTGAAGCGAAAGAAGCCTATGGTCTCTGCCTACACCAATGGGATACGGGCGTGAGTATATGTATGTATGTCCTTAGTGTTAATTAATTTCTAGTTAAATTTTAGTGCTTTGTTTCAATTTATGTAAAACGTTTGTGGCATTTCCTGGTTGTATACTTAAGGAATTCGGGGTCCACTTTGTTACCAAAATTTAGCGTTACTCTAGTTTTAAGGAAGTGGCTGCTATATGACCTTCCGAAACGAACGATTTAACTATCTGCGTTCAATTAGATCCTCTAATAAATTTCTTCTTGCTGTGCCTTCGTCTTCCTCTAAATTTTATAACTGTTCATTTACTTTTCAAACTGTCCGACTATGGAACTCTCTGCCCCTTGATGTACGACGAGCTAAATCTAGTGCGTCTTTTAAATCTAGTCTGAAAGAGCACTATTTGTCTCTTCCATAATATTTTTCGATACTGGTCTGTAGTTTACTTTTGGGTCTCACTTAAGTTTCTGGTATATATGTATCTTTATTTATTTACTTATTTATGTATGTTTTTTGTATATATATTTATATATAGTGATTTATGTGTTTTTTTATTATTATTATATTTCTTTTTATTTCTAGTAGTTACTCCTTTTGTTTGCACCACCCACTTATCATGTTTGTTTACTTTTTTTCTCCGCTACCCAAAGGTTGTCTGGAAGAAATCGCTCATTTAGCGATAAGACCGCCTGTTGTTTACCTCTGCTTGTATCTTTATGCTGTTTCTATCTGTAATTCTTTTTTGAGGTGTGCAATAAAGCATATTGTATTGTATTGACCTTCCAACCCGGAACAAAATTAGACCTTGTAAAATACCTCCATGTCCACTTAAATAGTTGGAACATGATAGACAAAACGAAAATAGACAACACGAAAATGGACAACACGAGCCTTATTATGGATATTAGTATGGACAATTTTCTTGCGAGGCCAGGCACTATAATAAGCGTATTACCGCTAGATAGCTGTTGTCACATGCAACTTATTAAGTGCTTTTACGATAATAAGCAATCTGGTATGGAGAAAGCTTCGGCGAATTACCGTGGGATGAAATTTCGTACCATATGTACATTTCACGTACTGAAATATTTTAGCTAGTCCACATTATGCGTGCTGTACATTTTGAATTTAGTGTTAATTCTGCATTTAGTGCACATTTTGCATAGTGTGAAATTTGGTGCATCTCTTGTTTGGCTAAATTAGGCCTCTGAGTACAATATAAAAAAAAGATAATATATTAAGAGTAGAATGAGGAATGACGAGCTGAGTTGGTCCTTTTTTTCCTCTTTTTCTGCACTCATTGTAGTTAGTGAAACTGATTCAAATATACACCAGACCCAGTTCCACAAACTAACTTAAAATACCCCGTACTGTAACTAAATACTCGCGTATTCATCATTACGACTGATACCGGAAATTCGGTATTCAATAAAAGTAAAATAACATTTTACTCAATTGTAGGTACAAACGCCAACACAGTTAACTGACCATTCATGACCACATAAAGTGCACGAATGGTCAGACTGTGTTGGCGATGGTAGAATGGCTCCACCTATTCCGATCACGGATCCCCAGAGATTCCGAAAAGCAGTGAAATGAGAGCTGCTACTTTATCGGCGAAAGTAAAGTAAAAAGGAAATTTTCCTTAAAACAATTCCTGCTCAAAAATCGCATCGTTACGAGTAATTACTGAGATTATTAATAAAGTGATGTATTTGCTCAACTATATTACACACACACACACATTTATGTTTTTTTTTATGATGCTTCATATTCCCCGTATCTTCCCCAGATCAGATTGGATTAATAAATGTTAGTTACTACTACTAAGTTTCATAGAACTATCAAACCTAGTAGTTATCCAGTTTCCCTCCCAGCCCTCTTTAAATTTCTATATGTATAGGTCGACAGGACCGACAACCTTAAGGGGGTCGCAAATTAAAGTTAGTCACTGTGCAGAATGTCCGACAATACCGATGTTTAACAACTAAGACTAGTGGCTCTGTGTTTGCCAAAGCCGAAACGAAGACCCTAACCCGATAAAAAAAATCATTTCATCCCGTTGTATCACATTACACGTGCTCTTTCTTTTAGTTAGGGTCATCACCATCAGTCACTTCGGAAGCCGGTAGAGGCATGAGAAGAGAAACAGGCCTATTTCAACTAGACGAATGGTTACCCCAGACAACATGCATTTGGGTTGGCTTAATCAATTCGTTACGTAAAGTTAGGTCAAGAAAGAAACTAGTGAGATGCTATAACAATATTTACAAGGATGTAATATACCGCACGCACAGATCAGTAGGCTACAGGCAGTGCTAAACGTGCCACCGCCGGGACAAGTGCTCATGTTTAAGAACTGTGTACTGGTTTGAAACAAGTCGAGCGATATTTGATTTATGAATCATCATCATCATCATCTCCTAGCGCTATTCAGTAGGGGTCTGCTACCTAATCTCAAGAATAGGAAGTAGGCTAATTTTTACGGAAGCGACTGCCATCTGACCTTCCAACCCAAGGAGGAAATTAGACCTTTTTGAGATTAGGCTTGTCAAGTGAGAAATATACAGTGTGTTGATCAAATACGAACAGACGAACTACGAAAATATTTAAATAGTGGTTAACATAATTTGGACCTTAGAAATGTATATATTTAGCTAAAATTTGCTCAAAATTACTGATGACTTAACCATCTATATTAATAATTTCGTGCGGGGGTACAGTAGACCCGAACGAGACCTGTCTCAAATTGAAGAACGTATAAAAATAATGATTTCGAGTTGAACATATGTATCCGCAAAATTCGGATTTTCGCGTATTTTGCATTAAACAGTGTTAAATTTATGACAAAAGGTCGGCCATATTAAATTCGTTGGTTGACAGTGTCGGGTTGGGTACGTTCGGAAATTGTAAGCTATGTTTGCGTCCGGTGTGTTGGCCAGGTTGCTGGGCTGCGTTCTGGATGATGGGCCATCATCGCCCATTGTGTGGATTCGGCTAGCCGCGTCTGCAGCGTTTTGTTTTTGTAGTTTTCAAGTGTTCTGTACACCTATCAGCCTAGCTAGCACGATAACTTATACAGTCACGTTATAAGGGCGAAATGTATTAAAACGTCACATAAAACGTAACGGTATAATCTATCGTGCTAGCTAGGCTGATTGTCACAACAACCGCCTTCAAAGCGAATGTATGGGGCCTGTTACATGGTTATTATTATCACGTGATACATTCATATCACGATAAGTATCACGTGAATATTGAAGCAGAATCCATACAAATTTGAAAACTGCGATAATATTGACACCCCAGTATTGTGATAATATTAATCATGTAAAGGACACCACTTGAATGTTTGCTGAGTCTGTCCGCCATCTTAAAGCTGCGTCTCTATTTTGTTGTGACAAACTACCAGGTGACTTATGGCTTTTAAACGTCTAGCAAAATTCTATCCCTATCTCGCTCTATCTTATAACTTAGTGGTACTGGGGGTCTACTTCGAAATTCGAAATCCAAACTTCGTATGGTGCCGTCCCTTTCACTCATATAGTCTATGACAGGAGAGTGAAAGGGACGGCACCATACGAAGTTAGGATTTTGAATTTCGGAGTAGACCCCCAGCTCATGCCGTTCGCCGCGCTCGGACATTAGAGGCGCTACCGCGAACCGAAAACGAAGTATCTGCCTCTCTCTCGCACATGTATATTCGAACGACAGAGAGGAAGATAATTCATTTTTGGTTCGCGGTAGGCCCTCAGGCGTCAACTTTAAAACGAATAGGGTATTTTACTATAAGAGAAATAAAATTCAATATGTAATAAAAACCAGCCAAGTGCGTCGGAGTCGCACACTCAGGGTTCCGTACAACTAAAAAACAAATGTATTTATCAATATATTGATATTTTTGGTAAAATATACTTCATAATAAACATTATCACCTAATTTCAAGTTCATAGGTCGATGGGAAGTTAAAAAATTATATGTGTGACAGACAACACACGGAATGTTCTTTGACTTTCTTCGACCGTCCGCTGCGCTCGGACTAAAGTGCTACCAACCGAAAACTAAATATATGTGCCTCTCTGTCGCACTTGCATATTCGAGCGCGCAGAGGGAAATACTTCGTTTTCAGATCGCGGTAGGCCCTCTGGTCTGACGGCTCATATTCCTGGATGGTGCGCGTATCCGAATGTGAAATACCTTTGGCAAAACGGAACAAGTTGTTAAATAGCTTCCATTAATTGGAGAAAATATTACCAACTGTTATTATTATCACGTGAAACACTGAATATTGAAGCAACATCCATAGGGGCCTGTAACATAGTTATTATTATCACGCGATATACTCATATCACGATCCGTATCACGTGCAATGAATATTGAAGAAAAGTCCATACGATTTTGAAAACAACGATAATATTGACACACCAGTATTGTGATAATATTAAGCGCTTAAAAGACCCCATACAATTTTAAAAATCGCGATAATATTGACAAATAATATTGAGTGTAAAGGGCCCCCACTTAATAGAGTTTGGCGGAGAATAGAGAGCTGCTACCGCGAAACGAAAACGAACGAACATCGTGTATTTCCCTCTGTGTCGCTCGATTTTGCAAGTTCGACAGAGAGGGAGATACACGAACTTCATTTGTTTTCGTTAGCGTTAGCAGCTCTGGCTTCGCACCAAAAATACTGACTGGCACGTCAATATTTAACAATTGCACATCTGAACTGAATTTTAATGAACGATTAGTATTTTAGCTATACAAATCAGTACTGATTACGGTGTCAAATTTTTTATGTGCCTTTAAATAATACCCTTATAAAAATGCTTAGGATTAACTTGCAAAGATAAATGCTTGATAGATTGCCTTTGCCCGTGACGTCGTCAGCGTAATCTTTTACTCCCTATTCCATATGTTAATCCAGACTACAGACTATATTTCTATACGAAGTTTCATCATAATCCGTTGTTGTAATGTTTTTATTTTATACATTTTTGTACACTATTTCTTTCGTCGTTTGCATAACTGTCACGAATAAATGTTTACTTTATTTCTTTCTTATTTATTTCACCCGAGCGAAGCCGGGCTTTCATCTAGTAAAATATAATTCAGTCCACAGTTTCAAGCAAAACATTCAGGTTTACGTTCTTTGATAACATACAAAGTCATTACTTTGAAAAAGCTCGTATATCGTGATGTCCATGAATACGATAATGACATAAGTATAATTAAAAAAAATAGTTCAATGAATGTTTACCTGTATGTCAGGTTGTATATTTTGCTAACATCGAATTTAGACACTGTATTGCGCACCGATGTTTTTGCTATAGTTTCTAACCCACTATTAATTACCGTTCTATGGACCGTATAAAACGGCAATAAATAATAGAACACAACAAAGGGTAAATATTTCATCTTGTTAAACAATGGGGCGAAGCGCGGGGAAGAATCTGTACTTATTAGTCTTATTACTGTAAATTATTGCACCTGTTGTTTTTATAGTTTGCTTTTTTCTCGCCTACCTATTTACGAGTTCATGCGTTGCTGATTTCATCATAGTAGGTGACTTTTTTTGATCCAAAAAATTTTCTTCTATTGTTTTACAATTTTACCAAGTAAACGTCGAAAGAAGGGCACGGAAACTGGTATCCTCTCCATACAAAAAACCGGTTTTGTTATCGTTCTTTCGCTTATTATTTCATGTTTAATCAGGTAATTTAAAAAAACGTGTAATAATCTAAATAAATTATTAAGTCCTTAGCTTGTAATATTTTTTTGGTCTGTACAGTCAGCAGTCCACATAATTGCCAAAAATATCTGTCAGTACAGGAATCTTATGCATTCAGCTTTCAGCTAACTTAAATGTGTCGGCCTGTTTAGCCTAGTTGGTATTGTCATTTGTTTTTTGACCCGGGTATGTCCTAAAACTACGACCAAGACCACCGGGGGATGGGCAGCAGCATCCCTGGAATGCGGTGGAGATACTGCGATCGCCAACCCGCATGCCAAGCGTGGCGATTATGGCATTTACCCCCCATGAAAGTGGGGGAGGCCTATGTCCAGCAGTGGACGTCTATGGGCTGATATGGTGGTGGTGGTGGTGGTATTGTCATTTCATTGCCTCCGAAGCTAGAGGTCCCGGGCTCGATTCCCGGTAAGGGCATTTGTTTCTGTGGTGAGCTGCAGAGACATTTGTTTCTGAGACTTGGATGTTTTCTATGTATTTAAGTATATACTCGTATCTATTAAATATATCGTCGTCTAGTACCCATAACACAAGTAAGCCTTATTGAGCTTACTGTGGGACTAGTTCGATTTCAAAGTTCAAAGTTCAAATTAACTTTATTGCCTTATTATTATGATTATACAGTTAGCAAATCACATAGCAAAAAAAACTACATAATATGTGAACTAGGGCAAGATAAACAAAATTCTTAACCTAATTAACTTACACTACATCATTGCTAAGTAAGTGTTAAGTGTCTGATTTTGGCAATGGGTACCATCCTCAGCATATGCTGGGCCTGGGGTCCAGCGCTGATTTTCAGTTTGGCCCCTTTTTTGAGGATCTTCTGGTGAGATATGATACTATTAGATGCGCTGTGTTTAAGTATAAATATTGTATGAAGCAAAATTAAGGGTGTGGCAGGTGTAGCTGATTATTTGTGTAATGTAATGTGTAATAACGATTAAATAAATAAACAATAATTATTATTATTTTGTGCAATAAGGATTAAGTAAATAAATAAATTAGTATAATGTATTTTCATTGATATTTAGCGTGTAGGTATAGGCTTAAGTACTTAGGTATGTATACTTTTATTATATTTATATTTACACGAGTATTTACGGTCTCGCGAGATTAACTTCGTCGTTGTAGTTCGAGGAAGTGCATTTTAACCAGGCTCTTGAATTTGTCCAAAGGCATAGGTTTTCGCAGGGGCGGAGGTAGATCGTTCCAAATTTTCGCAGCAGAAAACTTAAAGGATCCCCTAAAAAACCTGGTTCTATGCCTAGGGAGTATTAATTTGGTGTCCCTTTGCCTTGCCCATTTTAGTTCATCGTACAGGTATCCCGGTTTTCCGAATTCAATAACTTTACGAATAGTAAAAACCAAATGTAAATTCCTTCTGTTGCTCATATTTAGAACCCCCTTGCTGTTCAGGTATGGTGTGATATGTGCTCTTTTTGGGATACTGTAGCAGAAACGCACGCAGGCATTTTTTACGCGCTGAATGGGATTTGTGTAAAAAATGTCCCCTATTATTTATTTATTTAGATATTTTTGACTTGATAGTTGTGTTGCTGACGGAACGTACTGATGAGATTGGATAACGAAACTACACAGCACAGATATTTCCCTTCATGGTCAACTGAGCCCGCCGGTCACTGAGCCCGCGGGTTCAGTTGACCACTTTGATTTCTTGGCGGGCAGCCTGACCCGCTTAAATTGTCAATTCAGCCCGTGGGCTAAGTTCACCACTATCTGAACTTATGGGTTAGCTGAACCCGTGGGCTAAGTTTACCACTATCTGAACTTAGGGGTTGGCTGAGGCCGTTGGCTAAGTCACCCAATAACCCAATATCTATCACTTATGGGCCAGTTTCGGAAAAAAGGGGCTGTGACATACACAACGGACAGACAGACAGACAGACATGACAAATCTATAAGGGTTCCGTTTTTTGCATTGGACTACGGGCTAAAATAGGTACAAATTATACTAGAAACGCTGTAACCAGCGATATGATATAGCAACCTTTTCTCAGACCGCGTTATGATGATACACATAACAATGAAAAAAAAAGAAAAAAACTCAAATAAACCAACGTTATTATGAACGATATGCAATCTCCTTCTAAATAGATCTGAGAGATTGCATAGTAACAAGGTCACTCTAAAGGCCACAGAAAGATGGGTACCAATACAGATACATAATTAATAGTCGATTGTGATTGTCGTACCGAGTTGACCCTTAAGCTGTAGAGATAGATATGGGTATTTTAGCATGCGGGCTGAGTTGACCCTTAAGCGATATATAGTGGTGTACTAAGCCCGCGGGCTGAGTTGACCCTTAAGCGATATATAGTGGTGGACTCAGCCCGCGGGCTGAGTTGTCTGATCAGTGCGGCCCAGTCACCCACGACAAAAATAATATTGTTCAACTGAACCCGCGGGCTCAGTGACCGGCGGGCTCAGTTGACCATGAAGGGAGATTTTGTAATTCTAGTATTTACATGTATTCAATCTTATACATTACCTCAGACCAAGTAAAAAATATAGACGGAGCGTCATGAACAACTAAATGAAGCCACTTTTCTAAAGATGTGTGCGTATCAGTGTTGCTACCGTAAGGAAAAAGTCCCTATAAATGGGGTAATTCGTTCAAGTTCCCTATTCGTAGAGGGGACAATAAACCAGGATAGGCTAATAATAAAGATGATGACTACTAGTAACCGTTACTCACTAATAATAATATAACACTAATCGTAGTTACTAAACGTAATGGGATACTTAGCATCCTATTTTGAACACCTGACCTATTTTGTACGAAATTCAAAAAATTGCAAAATAAAACGTTCCGTTTTGGTAACAGAATTGAACTATTTACCTATTAAAACTGCATGCATGCTGTATGTATTTTTGCATTTCGCAAAAAACAATGTTTAGATTTCTATTCAATATGACATGACTGTCAAACTTAAGCAGATCACAAATTAAAGTCTTTGACTGTTCTACGTGCGAATTTAATTATATACTTATTTTTTGAGATTAATAAAAAGAACGGCATTTATAATGACGGTGTTTCTAATTATAGGAAATAAAAATGCCATGTAGAAATTTTAGTAAACATTTTATTGAAGAACAAAGTTTTTACAACTAAACTTTGTTACATTTTAACAGACCCTTGAGAAACAGTGAGTCGTATGCATTTTATTTGGGAGTTATTGAATGAGAATCTATTAAAAAAAAATTGGTTGTTTGTAAAGTAGGTTTACGATCGAGATGTTTACGTGATAACGTCTTACTTCACTTGCACTTCACTTATACCTGCGATCGCGCTCGTGAGGTTTTGGTGTGACACAAGTTTCTGAACATGTCACCCGACTAAAACGATTTTAAAGACGTTATCACGTCAAAAAAACAAATAGTTCCTAGATAGTCCTTTTAGTTCGGTTCGTCACTTCATCTAAGCTAAGTGGTCGCAAACCGGCACATCAAATTAGCTGGTCGCTAACCGATCTATCGAACCTACACCTACGGTTGGGGTAACTAAAAATCATACTCTGGTATCACTCGTGCTTTATGTTACGTCAATCAACGTCAACAGAATGTCGAGGTTTTGTGTTCCAAGCGAAGTAAAATTTATTCTCTAAGTAGTGTTTTAAAGTATTAGTTCAAAACTTACAAATGAGAAGTTATATTTTTTGGATTTATTGCACGTCCTGGTGTTATTTTTGCACCCCTTAATCACGCAGGAGACCATATTTTCAGTATTGGTTTTTGACAGTATGTGACAGCATGTCGACATGTACTGAATAGTTTTGGGCTTGGTTTTGGTTTGTGTATGTGTGAGTGAACGTGTATTTACTTAGTGGGCTTGGTTTTGATGGCTTCACTAGGTTGTTCGTGACACTCCGTCTATATATTTTACTTGGTCTGAGTACATTACATACAAGAAACTCGTACCTAATCCTGCTATTGATCAAGGCTTTTAATAACTTGCGATATTTGTGTGTGTGTTATATGTAAAATTTGTATCTACACTACACATTGTACCTACCTACTGTGAGCGATTAACATTTTAAAGTGACTTTTAATTGATATGTATGTTTATATTTTATTTATAATGATTTTCGTAATGCAACCATATGACATACTTTAATTATTTAATAATTTTGACATGTTAAATTTTATATTTTATGAGTAAAATGAGTATGAGCATGAGTATGAGTATGAGTATGTACGGGTATGTTGGGGCAAATCTTGCAACTGAATTTTAAAGCAGTTATCCTCAACCGATTTATCTGAAATTTGTCAAGTTTACTTATGTAAGTTCGGTGACAATACAATATTATGGTACCATCGATCTGATGTGATGATAAAAACAGAACGTTGCCACAGCAACTCCTAAACTACACAAGATAAACCCGTCGTGTTTGAGTTCGTTGGAACTTTTTCACTGATGAATATGGAAAAAGGTATAATCGGCATACTGGTAGCAATAATGAAATTTTTGACAGAAACTTATTAGTTTTTAGTTCCACCAGTTGAGAGTAGCCCTGAGCATACTGAATTGACGCAGCTACTACCTACGTGGTTAGTTGTACTAGTACATGGGCGGTAACAAATTTGAACACAACAACACCAAAAATACCCAACCAAATAAACTAGTCACAGATTTTATAATTAAAATTTTAATATGTATAAAAATTTTGACTATGTAGTCTGAATCAGTTAGTTACACTATAGGTATTAATTTTAAGATCGGCAGTAACGCTATTCCGGATAATCGGTAGCCATCTATCTACCCTTTGTATTGTTAAACGTTTATCGGGATATCCGAATGAGAGATACTCTTAGATAGGGTCTTAACTTAGTATATAGTATAATATGGTACAGGAAACAGCTGTAAGGCAGCTAGAATAATTGCCTTGCAGGATGATTGCGTAACTTTCCCAACGCGCGTTAGATATCAAAATTGCAGTAACAAACATTTAGTTTCCTAGACTTTCCGTAATTGTCTTATTTCTTAATTTGGGTAGACCAATAAACGGTAGGTATAACATTGATCAAATACACCGCAATCAATTACAGCTCGAGTTTAATGAAAGCCCACGACAAAGACCCCAGTTATTACATGATTGGGTCTGCCTTTCGCACATTCAAAAACAAATTAGTGAGTTCTATTATATAAATAAAAAACCGGGAAAAATATAAAAGGTGGGTCCTGTAACAGGAGCAACTATTTAAAACGACGCTTCTTTAGTTAGGGCATCCGCACTAACTCCCTGTGACGCAATATTTTTTATTCTTTTTATTCGAAATATTTTATTTAAAAATTTGATCTAAAGTTATGAACTTCTAGTAATGTATCTTGATACCACGAGATTATAGCATGCAACTCAATGCAGTTTAAGAAGTAGTATCAAGTTATAAGTCATAATAGTTTTTGAAGTTTTGGTTTTAAAAGGTATTTTTCAATTTAATTTTAATTTTATTGAGTTTTTAAAATAAATAGTTGTTAATATTACTCCAGAATAGTAAAAATCTTTGAAGCTATCTTTGAAGAAAAAAAAAACGAAAGAAAAACCTATTTTTTTTCAATTGGGACCATTGGAAATATTTGGTGGCTTGCTCAATAGTGTACCATTTAATTTTTATAAATCTCCACCCTAGAAATACGTCTATTACGGTGGCGTGTACACATCAAGATGAGCAAAGATACGTGTCTTCGGACCACGTCAGGCACGAAAAACTCACCCTAGGCCGTCATTAACCAACTATATAATATTGGCTACTTAACAATAAAACAACTGAGAGTTGTAGACCTCATTTTACTCGCAGAAATATATTAAAGCTTATGTCAGTACATAGATATATAAATCTCGTATATATATTTCCGAAAATATTCTCTTTATCAAAAATAATATGGAGACCTCTATTCATTTTGAAACCTATCCAACAACACCCCCCACCATTGGGTTGAAACAAAAAAAAACTTTCATCCCCACTTTACGTGTAGGGGAGGTACCCTTAAAAAGGTTGCTGTCTGTGATAGCAGTCGTTAAGCCAAGTTAGCGTTTCATACGTCTTTTACTAAGAAGGAAAGACTTTTTACGACAACTCAAAAATAGCTTGACTGATTAAGTCATTAAGTTTAAGGAGAAGCTTTGCCTCCTTGCGCGTGTTATATCGCTTGTATAATGGGTTGTGCTCCGAAGAACTGTTCGACATGATGCCCACGGCCGCTTTCTGCCATCGCACCGCTTGCTGTTGGCAGGGCATTCATCCTCACACCTTAAAAACTAAATAGTTGCCTATGGTACGGTTTCAGAGAAATTTCCTCCCTCAGATGCTCCGATTGTAGAATGAGCTCCCTGCCGAGGTTTTCCTGAGGGGCTACAGTATGGTGTTCTTCAAGAAAGGAGTATACCTTTTTAAAGGGTCGGCAACACGCATGTGACACCCCTGGAGTTTCAGGCGTCCAAAGGCTTCTGTAACCGCTTACCATCAGGCGGGCCGTACGCTTGTTTACCACCGACGTGGTATTAACAAAAAAAATGGTGTCTTGTATTGTATAATAAATAAATCTAATCTAAATCATGGCTCAAATCTATCGGATTATTCAGACCCACGGTGTATATTGGTGGGTGTTTTGTCAAAGCGTTCATATATACGAGTATATATGTCTCCAGATTTTTGTAACATATAGTCCACGTATCGGTACGTTCACCGATACGTGGACAATATGTGGTTGTCACTTCCGATATTTGAGACATTCAATCTCATGTCATGTTAATAGAGGTGAACAATAGGGGTCAACTATTGGGTTTGGGTCCTGATAAGCTGTCAAAGATTCTCAAGCATAAGGTACCTCTTTCTAGATACCGATAAGAACTATTTTCTAAATGCACAAGGAAGCAAAGGCACTTTATGGGCGGCGCCAATAGTGCCATTTTGTTTTGACACATTTGATCCTTATTAAAACATATTTCAACAGCATCGTGAAATATTTATAAAACTAACCTATTCTCATGTACTCATATATTCATTGAAGAGGGTCGTCTTATTTCCCTGGGTAATATAGCTTTCACATTAAGGATCGACCACATCGAAACTTCAATTACGCTGACATCACGTGTACGTGACGCGTTAGACACTTTATTCCTGTGTGGTCTGTCCTTTAAATAAAGTGAGAGACGATATGAAGGAAAGGATAAGGAAGGAAGGATGTGAGTGACGAGATGACGGGCGATAGAGAGGTATGGAAGAAAAAAACATGCTGCGCCGACGCCAAGGAAATGGGAAAGGGGCATGCGAATGATGATGATTTGTCCTTTAAATAAAAGTTCAGTTACTTACTGAGTGTGCTTCCGCTCACACATTGGAACGATGCCTAGGTACTAGAAGAAAGGCTTTCATTATTAAATCGGTTTACTCTCTAACTAGTTCGATAATCCTGCTTAATATACCTAGGTCGATGGGCGGATGGGGGATGGTTTGCGACACTTGTTGATAAGTGAGCTAAGATACATCGGCGTGTAATCTGTAGGGTAAGTAGTAACCTAGACCGACGCGAATTGTTACCGTACGTTGAGTCGTGGTCGTGGTGTCAACACGTGGAAATATATAGAAAACATCCAAGACTCAGGAATAAAATACGTGCTCATCACACAAATAAAGTCCGGACCGAGATTTGAACTGGGGATCTACTCCGAAATTCGAAATACGAACTTCGTATGGTGCTGTCTCTTTTACTCTCCTGTCATACACTATATGAGTGAAAGGGAGGGCACCATACGAAGTTCGGATTTCGAATTTCGGAGTAGACCACCTCCGCATTCGTACGCAGGGTCACTACGTGGTCACTTCTAAGTAAGCCATCGATCGTCACTTTGCCTGAAGGTTGACTGGTAGGGAATGCTTCATGGCATTTAAACCAACTTTTGTACGTTTAGATTAATTTTTGTGCAGTAAATTAATAATAATTAATTAAATAAATAATAAATAAATGAAGACTAAATGTTAATGCGATATACTCGTAAGAAGATGTTTGCTATTCAAAGATATACAGTGCGTTACCGGTGAGCGGGCTTTTTTCAAAACGGACAATAGTATGTTTCATTAGCAACTGTTTGCATGTTGGTATTAACAAAACATAATAATTTTAATTAACTATACAATTAAACTTCTTAAATCTGCACCTTCAATGTACTAGGTGCATTTGCTTAAGATGACGTCGTAGTAAACAAAATATTAAGAGCTGTCATTTGTACTGCCTTGACAATTGTCTTTGCTTTACATTGCTGGCAATTTAAATTTTGTTAGAAAACAAAAGACATTGAAATTTTGGGTTTCTAATAAAACTAAGTTCATGGTTAGGTTTAGGAACCACGTTTTGATACCCTGCTTAAAGAAAAGCCCGCACACTGTATATAGCAGTCGTGGTACATACTAATTATCGCTTTCGCATAGCTAAAGTTCTCCATTTAACACTTCTAAGGGGATGATTTTCGTGATAAAACGCATAATGTTATTCTTGGGCACTTATTACCACCATGCCGTTTAGCTGTGAAAATGTAAGAGATATTATATTCGCATTTATAATATTAGTGTATCACATTGTGTTGTGTGTATTAATCTGTACTTATTGGTTTTCGGATTTCTGATGAGTAATAGGTACGTTAAACGAAAACAGCTAATGAGTTTTTAGCTTCCAACACTTTGTTTTTTCTTTTCATTAATGGGATTTCATTTAATCAGTTTCAACACCAAATACCAGCAAGTATTATTACTTTTACAATAAGTGTTTAGTTATTACTTGAATGAAAAAGGTTAATTTAAAATTAAATAAGACGCAATAATATGTTTGTTATGTACCAAGTAAAATATAAACAACATCCATTTAATTAAAACAATCAAAATCTGCCAAGGTATCTAAAGTTTTAAGTTACTTCATTTCGACTCGTTGTTTAAGATACCTACAGTTAATTATTCAGACTAAAGAAACATACTCTTGAGCTACAATAACGTAAACGTAGACGACGTTTCTTTGAATAATTTTTAAGAAAAAAAAAACGACTTCATTGGGGGAGTCCGGTGAAAGATTATTAATCTTAGATGGTGCACTCTTAGATTCCATACAATAAAATACAAAAATGGCTATAAGTATGTTTATAATGGTAGAAGACTAAGTACCCTCAATTCCTCATGAAATCATGGAAAAACCTTGCTTGCTTGACAAACAAAACGAAGAGAACAAATCGCCAAACGTGAACTACGCGTCGTTGAAGAGTTCCGTTCTGATCATCATCAGCAGTTCCACTTCATCAAATGTCACTTTTATGAATGAAAATGCTTGATTAGTTCATGAAAATACTAAAATCACTATTTGTGTGCCTTTCACATTTGAGGAGTTTCCTCGATTCCTAATGGATCCCATCATCAGAACTCGAGCATGACAAAAATCAATCGTGAAAATAGAACTTGCTTAACAAACACAGCTAGAAGGACAAATCGCCAAAAGTGAACTTTTCGTCGTTGAAGAGTTCTGTTCTGATCATCATCAGCAGTTCCACTTCATCAAATGTCACATTTTTGTATGATAATGCTCGATTTGTTGATAAAAACACAAAAATCACTATATGTTTGCCTTTAAGATTTGAGGAGTTCCCTCAATTCCTCATGGATCCCATCATCAGAACTCGAGCATGACAAAAATTAATCGTGAAAATAGAACTTGCTTAACAAACACAGCTAGGAGGACAAATCGCCAAACGTGAACTTTTCGTCGTTGAAGAGTTCTGTTCTGATCATCATCAGCAGTTCCACTTCATCCAATGTCACATTTTTGGATGCAAATGCTTGACTTGTTGATAAAAAAACACAAAAATCACTATATGTTTGCCTTTAAGATTTGAGGAGTTCTCTCAATTCCTCATGGATCTCATCATCAGAACTGCCTTTTGACAAAAACGGGACCAACTTGAATATATATACATACAATCACAAAAAGAATTTTTCAAATCTGTTTAGAAATGACGGAGTTATGGAGTAACAAACATTAAAAAAAAATACAAAAAATAAAACATACAACCGAATTGATAACCTCCTCTTTTGAAATCTTGAAGTCGGTTAAAAATGAGCTTTTGTTAAGTTTTGTTTGGCGTACTATAGACTTTTCGTTTCATACATATTTTTCCTTTTCCGTGATGATATCTTTAAAATTTTAATTACTTAGGCGTAATAATAGGAAAAACAATATGTCACCCATACTTTATCTACGTGTTTCTCTGCGTGATCGCACCAGAAATAAGGCCATCCGCAGTAAAACCAAAGTAACCGATGTAGCCCACTGAATCGCTAAACTTAAGTAGCAGGTGGCGGGGCACATTGCACGTAGAACCGATGGCCGGTAGGGCGGGAAGGTTCTCGAGCACCGACGACTTGAAGGCGCAGTAGGAGACCCCCCCCCTCCACCCCGCAAGGTGCACTGATGATCTGGTTGAGGTAGGTCGCGGGAGTCCGCTGGATGCGGGTGGCGCAGCACCGGTCACTGTGGCACTCTTTAGGGGAGGTCTAGGGCCCAGAGTTCGGCCTAAATTAACTTGAATAAGATTAAAAACAGACATTTTACTCTTATTCAAATGGATCTGAATAAGAATAATTCATGCAGTCGTTATTTAAAATAAAATGAACATAAATAATTAGATAAAATTTTATTTAAGTAAAATGTTATTTATAATAAGTTAATTTTGTAGCACAATCGGATCGGTTATATTTTAAGTTGATCTTCAAGTTGGATAGTGGAACCCCTCAATGGCTATTTGTATACCCCTCGAGTGTGGGCTCATTTGGTTTGTATTTACGAGTCCTATACATGACACTTGGTGGAGATGATCTGATGATGGAGTCAGGAGTTGGATAGTGGAACTCCTAGATGGCTATTGCGTTAACTATTACAATTTTTATACCAGAAAACCATATATCATATTCATGAAGAGTAACGTGTTTTTTCTCAAAATCCATATCAATAAAATGAAATCAGAGAAATTAACTGACGCTTATTTTTCCACGTGTAACCATTTGACTACATATTTCATTTTTATAGAAAAAATTTGAAATTGTGTTAATTAGATTTCAAAGTAATAATAATAATGTATTTATTCGTACAAAAAGATCCATCATTTGTTAGTAGTTTCCTTAGTAATCTTAGTATTATAAATGGTAATAAATATGTAGCTAAAGACATTTTAATTAAGTGAGCACTCACTTCTGATGGCTACAGTTCTCAGAAGGCTGTTTGGGCTGCCACATATTCTAGTCTAACTATGCCATCTTTTTCCGTATCACAGCCTCAAAGTAATGTACTACAATGTCTTGGTTTTCTTAATTTATTGAAATAAAAATCGGAATTGAAATAATAAACCCGGTTTTCTCAAGTTTCCGCTACAAAACACTAGCGAGCGAGCAAGACATTTTGATGACGGTCGAGCCTTAAGTAGGTTGTTTATGGTAAGCCCTCAGCCATTTACATTAAACAAGTTCTCATTTAGATGTATAGGAGCTATTTCGTCCCTTTTGAGCGCACGCCTATGTCGAGTCTGGTTAGAACTCAATGCCAACAATCTCGTAGCGCCACGCTCGTTGCCGATGACATGCAAAAACCCGTGTACAGTGTGGAAAAATAAGTCGGCCCCTGGAGGGAAACTACCTTAAAACGTTGAGATAGCTCAATTTGCTGAAAGGAAACATTATTTTATTTCTTCTAAGCATTAAAACTGCATTCAAAGATTTTTGAAAAAATGTATAGACAACAAAACTAAGCAATTTTTTTGACATTTTTGTCAAAAAAATGTTTGATGCCAATTGACCCCAATCGATCCTATTTCTATCAAGGAACAAAAATTTATTAGAGACCGACCTAGTCTAAGATACAAGAGAGGTCGCAAATAAAAAGAAAGAAAATTTGTACAATAACTATCGAAAAAAGTTTTCTTTTAAAAAAATCTGTGAATAATAATAATAATATTGGGGGACAATCTTACACAAATCGACCTAGTCCCAAACTAAGCAAAGCTTGTACTGTGGGTACTAGACGACGATATACATACTTATATAGATAAATACATACTTAAATACATAGAAAACATCCAAGACCCAAGAACAACATGGGGTGGTTGGGATCTACCTCCTAGCGGTCCACCCCGGGCAACGTCGCCTCATTGGCGGCGGCTGAAGATCCCGCAAAGCGGTATGGTAGGCCTGAAGCAGTCGCAAAAGGCCGCCTGGTTCGCGACCACCCTCCCACCGAAGTCCAGCGCCAAGCGACCGCGTTCCGCTGAGTGTGTGGGAGTACCAGTGCCTTTGGGGAAGTAAAGGGAGACGTCAGTTGCGCAGCCCAAGTTTGGTCTGGAAATTGTTGGGCTGCACTGAATCGGGTAACTCATGCTGGAGACTAGCGGGATCCTAAGCACGGTCTTAAGCCGTAGGCCGACCGCCGGTAGTAGGGGGCCCAATTAGCACGTTAGCCGCGTGTGAAAGGCTGCCCCACACACCGCGCGAAAAATCCCGAAATGCTCCACCGTGCCAGTTGGCGACTGGAGGGGAGGACCCGGTGGCCTTTTCAGGGGGGTTAGGGCGTCCCCGCAGGCTCCAAATGAGTTCCCCAACGTTCGGTGTAGTTCTTCGGTTCCTTTTGGACAAACTGGGCTGCGCCTCGACTTTTCCCTTAATTTCCCACAAATAATCACTTTAAAATTATGCAAAGAAAGAGAAAGAATATAGTTACAAAACGGCTGCACTTCCTCCCATTTAAAGTGCACCTCTCCAACATCAGAGGATTGCACTCCAACATCGATCCGGTCCATCACCACCTTGAGACCGAGAAGCCGCACCTATTCTTTCTCACGGAGACGCAGATAGCGACACCGTCAGACACGTCGTACCTCAACTACCCGGGGTACTCACTTGAACACAGATTCAGGAAACACGCTGGGGTCTGTGTGTACGTGCGTGATGACATTTGCTGTCTGCGTCTCCGTTGCTTTGAAGGTACTGGGTTTTCTACAATTTGGATTTTGGTGGATACAGGAATAGACAAAACTGTCTATGCTTGTATCTACCGTTCGCACAAAGGTAACCAGGAGACAACCAGACCTTTTGACCATCTTATAGAGACGGCAGATCTTGCCCAACAGCGGTATCCCACGGCGGAACTAGTCTTCCTGGGGGACTTTAACGCACACCATAGTGAGTGGCTGTTCCCGTACCAGGAAACCGACCACGCTGGGAGAGAGGCACGCAAACTTGCATTGACGCTAGATCTCACCCAGCTGGTGAACGTTGCGACGCGGGTGCCTGATGTTGACGGACATACACCCAATTGTCTTGACCTTCTGCTGACAACTAATCCAGACCAGTACTCCGTGTCGGTTTCCGCCCCCCTAGGGTCATCCGACCATTATCTGGTGAAGTCCGTATCGATCCGATCTCCTCCTGATGACAGCCCCAGAGGCACAAGGAGAGTTTGGAGATACGAGTCAGCAGATTGGGATGAGATGCGGCACTTCTTTGCGTCTTATCCTTGGCGGCAAATGTGTTTTTCTTCGAACGACCCCTCGCTCTGCGCTGACGCGATTGCTGACGTGATACGGCAGGGAATGGAGTTTTTTATTCCGTTCTCAGACATCCCGCTCGGTCACAAAGCCCGGCCATGGTATAATGCGGACTGCGCGCGTGCTGAGGCCCGCAAAGAGTCTGCCTACCAGGCCTGGGTTCAAGCTCGTGACCGCAAAATTCGAGCTCGAAGGGTTCGTTCTAAGAAGAGGGCATTCAACTTAGCCGCCAAATCTTGCAAAAGGGTGATCCGTAAGGCTCGGTTCGATCACATTCGTAGAATAGGGGCCAGACTAGCAACCTACCCCCCAGGTAGTAAGCAGTTCTGGTCCTTATCTAAATCGATCGAAACCAATTTCTGTCGTCCGTTGCTTCCTCCCATGCAGAAGCCTGATGGGTCGCTGGCTTTCACCGCATTAGAAAAGGCCAATCTCTTTGCCTCTCTGTTTGCCAGTAACTCGCGTCTGGACACTGGCTCTCATCTACCACCATCAATACCTCAATGTGGCTCCTCGATGTCGGAGGTCACGATTCATAACAAAGAGGTCCGTAGAGCACTGCAGAGTCTAGACGTCAACAAAGCTAGTGGGCCTGATGGTATACCTGCAAGGGTTCTGAAGCACTGTGGTCCCGAGTTATCTCCTGTTCTTACACGTTTGTATCGTCTCTCTCTCAAGACGAATACCGTACCGGCATCCTGGAAGCTTGCCAATGTGCAACCAGTGCCCAAGAAAGGTAGTCGTGCCGATCCCTGCAATTATCGACCTATCGCCATTACGAGTACCTCCATACTCTGTAAGGTTATGGAGAGAGTTCTGAACAGTAAGCTGCTGACTTACCTTGAAGCTAACGACCTTCTCAGTGATCGGCAAAATGGGTTTCGCCGGGGCCGTTCCACTGGGGATCTTCTTGTGTATGTTACGCACTACTGGGGCGAGGCCATCGAGAAACACGGTAAGGCTCTTGCCGTGTCTCTTGACATCACGAAGGCTTTTGACAGGGTTTGGCATGCTAGTCTGCTTCGCAAGCTTCCTGCATTCGGTATTCCTTCTGGCCTCTGTAGCTGGATATCTGATTTCCTGAGTGGGCGGTCAATCCGAGTAGTCATTGATGGCTGCTCGTCGGACCTCATGGCCTTTGATGCCGGTGTTCCTCAGGGATCTGTTCTCTCCGCGACCCTTTTCCTGCTTCATATTAACGACCTTATTCTACCAGGAGTGGTCGCATACGCAGATGACAGTACGGTCATGGAGAGATATTTGTCCAGCACGGGGGCTGGTCGTGATGAAATTCAGTCTGAGAGAGAGACAATGGTAGAGCGAATTAACTCAACCTTAAGTCTTGTCTCCCAATGGGGTGATAACAATCTGGTTAGTTTCAACGCCACCAAAACGCAAGCGTGTCTGTTTACCGCAAAAAGGAGCTCATTCAATCTGGCTCCTACTTTCCGAGGTACAACCGTGTCTGTAGCCAACGATCTCGAGCTGCTTGGCATGACGTTAAGCTCAAACCTTAACTTCGGCACTACCATCGAGTCCAAAGCCGGAACAGCGGCCAAAAAGCTGAGCATCCTAAATAAGGTCAAGCGATACTTCACCCCTGGGCAGCTTCTATCTTTATATAAAGCCCAAGTCCGGTCTTGCATGGAGTATTGTAGTCACCTTTGGGATGGCTCGGCTAAGTACCAACTTGCCGCACTCGACTCGGTGGACCGCAGAGCCAGGAGGCTCATTGGCGGCAGTACGGTAGTGGGAAATAAGCTGCAGAGCTTAGCACATCGACGCAAAGTAGCATGTCTGTGCGTCTTCTACAAACTGTACTTCGGTGAGTGTGCTCAGGAGCTCCATGAGCTCATACCGCCTTCCCCCTTCTTCCATCGGACATCCAGACGTACGGCTGGCTACCATCCTTACCTGGTCGAAATTCCTCTAATTCGAATCAAGCGCTTTGCATCTTCTTTTAAATATAATGCGCACTTCTAAGGTTTGGAATTCTCTGCCGGCGTCTGTATTTCCGAGTTCATATAACCTGGACCTTTTTAAGGCACGAGTGAATAGGCATCTTCTGGGTGAGCTCGCTTCATCGTCGGCCTCATCTTTGCCCCCCTGGCTAGATGCTGGCCAAGAGCAATCCCTTTTTTAATAAAAAAAAAAAAAAAAACAAATATCCGTGAAAACTGCACAAATAAATGCCCTGGCCTGGATTCGAACCCGGGACCTCTAGCTTCGGAGGCAGTGTCACTACCAACTAGGCTAAACAGGTCGTCTGGAATGAAGTTTTATTGCTTAAAAGAAATAAAATAATGTTTCCTTTCAACCAACTAAGCTACCTCAACGTTTTAAGGCAGTTTCCCTCCAGGGCCCGTATTTTTTTTTCCACCCTATATACAGGAAAGCAACACGAGCCCGTAGGGTTCCCAGCACTGAAAGTGTTTTTTTTTATACCACGTCGGTGGCAAACAAGCGTACGGCCCGCCTGATGGTAAGCGGTCACCGCAGCCTATGGATGCCTGCAACTCCAGGGGTGTCACATGCGCGTTGCCGACCCTTTAAAAATTTAAACGCTCTTTTCTTGAAGAATCCCATACTGTAGTTCCTCGGGAAAGTGTTTTTGATTTGTCGACGATAACTTAACTGAACACCTATTGGATATGTGCACGTCAGAAACGACAAACGTCATGAGTCCCGGGGACAATGTCAAACCCAGATGTCAAATAATGACACGTATATTTTTGTCGGCCTGTTTGGCCAAGTTGGTAGTGATACTGCCTCGGAAGCTAGAGGTCCAGGGTTCGAATCCCGGTAATGGCATTTGTTTCTGTGGTGAGCAGAAACACTTGTTCCTGTGACTTGGATGTTTTCTATGTATTTAAGTATATCTCTATTAGATATATCGTCGTCTAGTATCCATAACACAAGTAAGCCTTATTGAGCTTACTGTGGGACTAGTTCGATTTGTGTAAAAAATTGTTCCCTAATATTTCTTTATTATTATTAATTATTTTAGTTAGCGAGAAAGACCCGTTACTGGAAATTTTACTGGTTTAAATACAAATAAAAAAATAAATACAAACGAAAAAAATCGTAGGAAACCAATGGGAAACGTCAAAGTAAATTTGACATAATGTCCTCGGCAGCTACACATTTCTGCCATAGCGTGCGCTGTGTTCGCTTAGCTTACCCCCACCACCTACTTCGCATATAGCCAATAGGGCTGATATATTTTATAATAACCGGAAAGCTGATATATTTTCGTATTGCGACAGCGTTCCTACATTAATTTTAAATTTGAATCTAGAAGCTAAGCTGTACTATTCCTACAGTCACGGCTCAGCCTATATTGATCCTACGTCAATTTTAGTGGTTCATACAGCGGCCTTCCAAATATGTATTAGCGGTGAGCCAAATTAAGCCTCAAATTAATTAACCCCGAAATCTTATATGAAAATCAACTAATTAAATCTGTATTCACGAAATCAGAAATGTGTTGCTTCACACAGGAAAATTCACTGATATAACACGGGTATTCTTGGGCATATTAGAGAAAGCAAATAAATGAATGGACAGATAATGTTTAGGAAGATAAAGGAATTCGCGTGTTAACTGGAGGTCAATTTGCTTCGACATTTTTAGGGTTCCTTACCCAAATGTTAAAATGGAACTCGATGTCTGTCTGTCCTACCGATACAGGCAAGGGGGGGGGGGGGTCCCAAGTATACTGTACTGTGTCAATTGGAGTGTCATATGGAAGAACTTGAAATGCACATTCAAATCACTTTTTTCTTTCTTCACGGTGGGAAAAAAACGATTTATGAAGGAAAATGTAAATAAAACCTTCCCGACCCTATCTCCGAAGTTTGTCACATAAAAAGAAATGATTACAGAATTTAAATATCAATATAAACATTACATTAAAAGTATAATTATATTTCTTTCTTTCTCTTGCCGTGATTTTTGCATTTACCCCAGTAACCGTAGCTACGTGTACTACGTCGTAGCGCATACCAGCGTTTTTTCAGTGTAGAGGCACGACTGATATCGAATGGGGGATAATATATATAAAAAACCTAATAGCAAATATGCTATCAGACTGCCCAATAGCTAGTAATATCATATTGCCAAATAGAAAATATACTGCCAGATTACTTAATCACAAATATGCTGTCAAATTGCCTAAAAGCAAATATGCTGTCAGATTGCCTAAAAGCAAATATGCTGTCAGATTGGCCAATAGCAGATATGCTGACAGTCTGCCTAATAGCAAATATGCTGTCAGTTTGTCTAATATCAAATATGATGTTAGATTGCAGTAAGTACCTATTCATTATTGCACTCCATTAGAAACGTTCTCTTAATGTCCATTGTAAAAACTACACCACTACACCACATCCTATCCAAGGTCTTAAGCTATCTCCGTACCAAAATTCATCTAAATTCTGTGAAATAGGTTCAGTGGTTTAAGACTGAATGGGTGATAGACAGATAATTGTGAGACATTAATGTGTGGAGCGCACCATTTCCGAAAATTTCAGTACAAGTGGAAGCGATTACAATTTACATATCACTATGTTATGTGAAAAGATGAATCAAATTGTCCTCCTATTCATAGTAGTCCCTTACAGTCCCTATAGGGACTTGAGTAAATTGCTGAAAGTCTGAAAAGGTCATTATTACTCCGATGAGTCGTACTTTTACGAGTATCTCCCTGTTTCAGTGTATGCCAGTATTCGAACAAGCGCGGATGTAATCTTTTAATTAATTATATTATTTGTTCAGTTCCAGACAGAGTTAATTATGTTGTTTCGGAAAGTCTGAGAATGCCTGATGTAGCATATTTTATGTTTTTAACACAAAATACGGTAATGACAACAGTGAGCATCACTAACACCGAATACCATAAAGTCTCCCGCCGCGTCTATCTGTCGGTTTATATGTCTGTATGTTCTCAATAAACTCCAAAACTACTGAACAGATTTTCATGCAATTTTCACCTATCGATATAATAATTCTAGAGGGAGGTTTAAGTGCTTAATTTGTAAAGTTATTGTGGGAATTGTGACGATGTTTGCTAATGATGTCGAAAAAATCACTCTGGCTAGGAGCTTCAATCAAAAACGCTGCCCTATCCGTTTCAGCTATAACAACGGTTGTACCTAGTTTCGCAGACAAAAGTTTCATAGATGTATTGATTCGGAGAATTATTCATTTCATAGAAAGCCTTTTTTTTTCAAAAGGGTCGCAGTTCTAACCTAACCTAACCTACTTTTCTGGTAGACCTAAATGAGTTCTACACAATGCCCTAAAAAGCCTACCTAGAAAGTTAACGGTTTCGGAAAAAATACTTTCTATGAAAAAATTTGCGAATCAATACATCTATGAAACTTTTGTCTGCGAAACAAGGCATCACGCTATAACAACACTATATATGGTGGGATTGTCTCTCTTTCATTGGTCTATAAAAAGTCTGCCATGGCATATATCTATCTTCTAAGAATAATTTATTATACTATGATAAGAATGATATTTTCAATGTAATATTACACCTAAAAATAATGATAGTGACATATTCTCTTTTCTTTCACATCTTATCAATGCACTATCTGAATAATAGGTAGACAAATCAGTTACTTTTTGTGAAGCGCTAAATACGTTTCGTTACAATCGTTACTATGAAGTATAAATATAGGTATACCTACTAATTAGTTACCTCACAATTTATTATGTTATTGTGTCTGGCAAGCTAGAATGAAACTAGCTTTAGCTTGTGGCTCCATTCGCGTGTAACTTGTTTCCGGGTCTTAAATATTTTAAATTGCGATCTGTAATCCAAAAGTGGATGCCCATCTTCCATGCAAAAATGCCTGGAATTTAGAAGACCCTGTTATATCTACATAGTGGAATAGATACGCTACAAAATTTGGAGTTAAAAAACCTTCATATTAAAAACTTGGGAAATAACTTCAGTTTAAGATGTTTTCTAAAATAAGAGGTTAATATTCTGACATAGTCTAAACGCAGTATAAAGGCCAAAAGTAAGCGAGGAACAAGTCAGTAAGTTTCAAGTTTGTGATTTTTACGACTACTAATTGTTTTGTAAATGTACTTCAAAAGCCAAAAATATCGTGTGTCAAACAAAAAAGCAAATATATTTTTTATAAAGTACAGAATAAATATAGTTCCGGACATATGAAATTGCCCTTTCACGATCATCTTCCCGTGTAATGTCTCTGTAAACGGAACAGACTTCTAAAAGGACCGCGTTTACTAGTGCGCGAAATTTTCATTATTTATTTAGTTTTGCTAAGACGAAATGTGATGATGACTTCAAAATCCAAACTGATCGTGCTTAAAACAAAAAGCAAACATATTTATTATAAAACTATAATATATATATATATATATATATATATATATATAAGTATAATTATATAAGTATAATTTCGGACATATGAAATTGCCCTTTCACGAACATCTTTCCGTGTAATGTCTCTGTAAACGGAATAGGCATCCCAAAGAGCCACGTTCATTAGTGCACGATATTATTTTTCTAGTTTTGCTACGACGAAATGTGTATTCAAAATCAAGTCGGAGCATTTACGGATCATTTTCTGTAGCACAATCGGGCGTATTGAAAACCAGGGTAAGCCGCAGGGAATTAAATTATGTGGACCCTTTTCCTGCGCCGACAATATGTAGTTTTGTGGCCCTTTTCTGCAATTGTTAGGATATAGAATCAGGAGCGATTTTTATAGGGTTTTTCATATAAAAATGTTATTAAGACAGGTAGGCAGGGTACAGTTGAGTGGAATGACATCTTGCTCACATTTGGCTTGGAGCGGCCCAACAGGGGAAATACCTCAACGTTACGTCGCCGTACAGAAGACTGCAACCATATATATTAACATTACTATTCGCCCTGTGGTGAGTTGTGGTGAGAAAGAACGCCAGGGCTCCCGAGGATGTGCTGTGTCGAGAGTAAGCGACTTAAATAGTCTCTAGCTGTTAACACAAGGAATCGTGAAGTCACAAAAGTGCCGACAACTAGCTCGGAATTGTTCTGGAATCGAAATCCCGTCTGCATTCTCTCCCTTCTTGTCTAAGTAGGTATACAGGAGTGTTTTCATTATTTATTTCTGCAATATATTTGCTAAATGTAACCACAGCGCGTGTTTCTAAAGAAACGAACAATAAGATATGTATTTGTAGGAGTAACGTCACGGTCAATAGGATGCTTAGAGCTGGGGTAAAACGTCAAAAATTTATTACTTAGACGCCTTCCTGATTTATCGATGCGGCGGCGGTTCGGTATGAGAATTAATACTGTCAACTGTCAGTGTCAACCGATACAAATGCAGTAATGCCCCGCTTCTGCGCATGGTATTACTACTGCGCAAACGTAATACTGACAGTATTTTGTCAAGCGAGGAAATCTCACATCAGTAAAACTCACGTCAAAGAACAAAATATCCATCACATATAGCACCCGCCCCGCCATGTCAGGAATTCGCCTAAAGATAGAATGTGTACGTATGTTGTCTATATTCACAATTCATATACTCATCCAATTTCATTTTTTTTACTAATGCACCTGTGCATTAGTAAAAACTGTCAATATCGACGAATATTACTCTAATGAAAAAACTTTCATTTACTGTCCACTGCATGGAAATTTTCGACTGCTACATCATTTGTCTATATTTTGCTAACATACAGTGTACATGAATGAAAGAAGAAACTGCTCCTATTTCAATAGCATATAGCTTGACTTGGTATTTTTTGCAGCAGCATTCAGTCTAAAAACCCACGTAGAAATCTTTGCTATTTGCCGTTTAAAAATAGTT
Organism: Notocelia uddmanniana; assembly: GCA_905163555.1. Classification (NCBI taxonomy): domain Eukaryota; kingdom Metazoa; phylum Arthropoda; class Insecta; order Lepidoptera; family Tortricidae; genus Notocelia; species Notocelia uddmanniana. The sequence goes on along the minus strand of LR991059.1, from coordinate 9,997,291 downwards.
CCAAATAAAAAGCATGACAAAGTTATTTCCCGAAGATCCATTGTTCCTTTGTACATGGTTATAAATGGTGAATCAATATGTTCAATAAAGGGTGTGTAGAAGTGAAGGAAATATGAGCATGTATTACTTTCCAGAGTGGTACTTTCACGTAACGTGCGTGAGCGGTGCGCGTCCCTACTCGGGACTCGACTCGACTCGCCTAGAGCGGGCAGAGTTCCGTTCATGCTCAGCCGCGCCGGCCGCCCGCCTTGCTCGAACTTCGCGGACAAAAACAAATTCAATCACCACGAAATACCTCGATTAGAGTGATTCAACTGATAAGTGAATTTAATTATGAAAGTGGACTAATTTGTGATTCTTTTCTGTGCGAATGCGTAACTTTTGGTAAGTTTTTGCGTTTCAGTTACTTCAGTTGAAAAGTAAATAAGATTTTTTCGGTTTACAATTATAATAATTCCAGTGGAATTAAATACCTGCACTGGTTGACTGGCACAATGGTTGACTAGTAAAGGATCCTTATGATATTAAAACCAGAATTTATAAACATTTTCTTGATTTTTTAAATAAAGTCTATATAAATAAATAGTCAATCGATAATAGACATAATATAGCCTTCCATCCTAGTCTCTTTTTTACTCAGACCGCTCTAAAAACAGTATAGAAGCCTTCACTTGCAAAAAATATTATTTACCTACTTCTTTAAACAAACCTTGCTGTTGAATAGTTTGTTCATTGTTGCAGCAGATTTTTGTCCCTGTTAGAAAAAAATTTTCGCAGTCATACATTTGGACTATTTCTCTTCTATATGCATTTGACGTAAACATTTCTCTTTTATCTAGCACTAGCTGTTGCCAGCGACTTCGTCCGCGTCTACGTTCCTATTGGTCGCGGCGTGATGTTATATAGCCTAAAGCCTTCCTCAATAAATGGACTATCCAACATTTTTCAATTCGAACCAGTAGTTCCTGAGATTAGCGCGTTCAAAAAACAAACTCTTCAGCTTTATAATATTAGTATAGATTTGATGTAAACAATGTTGTGATCTTTTTTAAAATAGGTAGGTATGTGATTGTTAGTGAGTTTAGGTTGCCCATATGGTGTGGGGTGTTGTTGGATAGGTCTTTCAAAATGAAAGGAGGTCTTCATCAAACATTTTTTGGTAAAGAGAATATTTTCTGAAATATTCAGTCCCAAAAGAAAAAAATAATTGCGTCCCCCTCCCCTCTAACTTTTGAACTATGGGTCCAAAAATATGAAGAAAAAACATGAAAATAAAGCTTAATAAAGACTTTCAACGAAAACTATAGCGGATATGATCAGTTTCGCCGTTTTTGAGTTGTCATAAAAAGTCTTCCCTTCTTAGTAAAAGACGTATGAAATGCTGCGAAAGTATTCCTTTTTGCTTGTTATTGAGTTTTTTAGAGTAAGTTCATTGGGCAACTACGGAATCCTACACTGAGCATGGCCCGACATGCTCTTGGCCGATTTTATTATTTGAAGAGTAGAATTACTAAAACAAAAATGTAAAATAATTCATTCATTTCGTTGGCAGGTACATACGAAGAAATTAACTTTTAATATAACCAGTGCAAACACATTACACGATCAAAGGTCCCTTTTTATGAAGCAAAGTTTTTGCAAAGCTGCTTAAATGTACGTGTCCTTATTATAATCCCGTTTTACCCATTACACAACCCTAAAGTTAAACTTTGAATTTACAGACGATATCGCTTACGTAATAACCTACTTTTTAACCATCTTTAAACTTCAATAAATGAGGTTCTAACTGCTTCATATTGATGTAAACTTTTGCGATTTCCACACATTAATAACTTACTAAACGCTTCAAGTTTTAAGCATTTAATGTCTGTTCGCAACCGAGGATGTTGTAGCACATCTGAATCGAGGTACCTAAATAAAATAGTTACATATACGCGACTAAGTTCGAACTTAGTTGCGTAATAAATCATTACACTTTCTTTAAAGACTATCGTTAATTAAAAATACAATTATACATACCTAGCTGTCTTCATTTCCTATAGTAATATTCAGATTAAAATTGCGCATGTATCTAATTAGTGCCTTGATAAGCTACACATTTAATCCTATCATATCAACGTGAAGCAGCTGGTTTAGTCAAAAACTACCCAATACATCGACGAACGATAAGCTATTAGCTAGATACATATATATTAACAATAGTACTTTTAATCAGGCGAAGGTACAGTTTGTAAACTAACGAAAACCTTAGATTAAAAAATACTAAAATACCTAAATGTAGAAAACACATATGTAGTAGGTACTTAAATACATGCCGACACGAACTTTTAATAGTAGAGGCTCTGTATGGTGTAGCCTTGCGAGTGATTACGTATATTTTTTACGTTTCGAACCCTACTGATCCGCCATTATAAAAAATTCTCAAAAATTAAATCAGCAAAATAATCAACATCATAATCGAACCTGCTCACAAATTTCGCAAGAATCAGTTGAGAAACGCGACCTGTAAATAGAGGAAAACGTTCGAAAATCCGCCGGACAACTGGACAGACAGACGAAAGCTTTTTTGCCCAAACTGAAAAGGGGACGCGTGTGTCATGGCCCCATGATTTCCCAATATGTGCCAGATAGTAAGAATACATTTTATTCTATCGAATCTGTCAAGTGTTGCGAAACTCAAACTAAAGCCAAAACGGACCCCGAGACACGAACGGGAAATCACTAGGTGGATGATGAATGGGGTAAGAAAAATACTTTTCTAATATGAACCAGACATGTGCCACGACACTCCTTTACATACTTTAACGTGTTTAAGTGTTGGGTTTGTTGATTTACTCGTTTTTTTTCCACAATTTTTAGAATCGCGCTTGTGAATAAATCCGTATCAACATAATTCTAAAACGTGCTATTGCTCCCTTAAATTTAATATTTTACTCAATGAAGTCTTCTAGAAACTAAATATTTATTTGCAAGTGAATAAACCTCTTGAACACAATGACTAAGGTAGAAAATGAAATAATAGGGCTTTAGAATTTACAGTCTTATTTGTATTATGTATTAACAATTTACTTATAATTTAAATACAAATGAAAAGGAATTAAATTTTCTTCGGGCACTACGATTATTGAATGATTTCATTGTTTCATTTCTAAGTGGAGAAGCTATGTAGGTTCAATCTTGGATTATTCTGTACCCGGCATCGGCATGTTTGTAACTCAACTCAAACTACAGTTTGAGTTGATTTTGTACCGGTACACGAACAATTTGTACAGTCGTCATCATATAAATCTGAGCGAAAAATGCATTTACACGACTATTGTCAAGACAGAGTGCTTGGTATAGATATTTTGAGCAACCTGAAGAGTACAGATAAATAAATATTTAGGGTCACAATCGTACACAAATTAAACTAGCCCCATAGTAACCTCAACAAGGCTTGTATTATGGGTTCAAGTCGACGATACAGATTTATTTTCTGATTGCAACTTCACTTTTCTTATAACATATCATATATCATAATAATATAATATAACTAGCTTTTTCCCGCGACTCCGTCCGCGTGCAACTCGTTATATCGTCGGCTAATAGTGTAAACCTGCTAACGTCATATTATTGAAATTAAAATATTCAAACCCGAAAAACGGGAAAAATATCAATGGGTTATCTTTTCCCCTTGGTAATTCCAAAATAAAAGACAGGTAAAGCGATTTGATTATCTATTTTGTACGATGACTTTTTTAACGTAACTGTATTTTGCAAATTACGTTTTAAATTATGGATATAGCAGTTTGCCAGAATAAAAAGGGAAATAGATCTTCATGTACATTTTACATAATTGGGTGATAAGCGAAAATATTCATCATCATCATATCTGCCGAAGGAAATGCTAGGTCCTGCACCAACCGCATCCAGCGGACTACAGCGACTTTTACCAGGTCATCAGTCCATCTTGTGTGGAGCCTACCCACGCTGCGCCGTCCGGTAAGTGGTCGCCACTCGAGAACATTTCCGCCCTAAGGGCCATCGGTTTTACGTGCAATGTGCCCCGCCCACTGCCACGTAAGTTTAACGATTCGGAAGGCTATGTAAAATCATCATCATCATCATGTCTGCCGAAAGAAGTCCACTGCTGGACATAAGCCTCCCCCAAACCTGTTTGTGTCTCTCATTAGGGGGTAGTTGCCCATAATCGCCACACTTGGCATGCGGGTTGGCGATTGCAGTATCTTCACCGCACTGCAGTGATACTGCTGCCCATCCCCCGGTGGCTTCGGTCGTAGTTTTAGGACATACTCGGGTCCAAACATACCCGATAATAATACGTACCCTATGTCAGATAATTGGGCTCTATTCTGGATGGCCTCATTTCTGATGCGATCACCCTGAGATACTCCCAGCATAGCCCTCTCCACTGCTCTTTTGGTCACTTTCTGCCCTTTTATGAGGCCCATAGTAAGCGACCACGTTTCAGTGCCAATTATGTCATCACTGGCAACACACACTGGTCAAAGACTCTCGTCTTGAGACACGGTAACTAAATTCTTTTGAGAATATGAAAAATACCTGCTAGGTACGTTTATCGGGATCGTAAACATAAAAACTCCCATTAATTTTGATAACAGGTTAACCCAACCCTAAAACAGTGATTGTATTGGATTTACAGCTCAAAAACCACGAAATATTAATAAAAGATCGCCAAGATCCACCAAGCTGACTCAGAGGTTTGAAAGTGGTTGAACCGACTGCCTTTTACTCTGTAGCAAAACTGTGCACTTGCTATACGCAAATAAATAAATAAAATTAATAAAAAAACAATAATATTACTTACCTTTGCCATGTATATACAGTAGTGCCAATAAAGTTATCTTTTGCGAGAACAGACATCTAGGCGATCAAAATTCTTACGAAAATAGCGGGTATATTGAAGTTAGCCGATAACTTTTTATTCATCATGTGATTTAAGCAATTTGTTAAAATAACTGGCAGTAGCTGTTTTTCTCAGACGATGCATCTTTTTTTTGTTACATAATGGTGGGTAAAACAAAAGATTTAGCGGGTTTACACTCTTAGCAAACGATATTTATAGAAATAATTGCTATTTTATTGTTGTAGGCGCTCAAATATACTTTTATCCCCTTTTCACCCCCTAAGGAACGATTTCAGGAATAAAAACTATCCTATGTCCTTTCCCGGGTCTCAAACTATCTCTGTACCAAATTTCATCTAAATCGGTTTAGCGGTTTAAGCGTGAAGAGGTAACAGACAGACAGACGGGTGACTTTCGCATTTATAATATTATAGTAAGTATAGTATAGTAGTGGGTCACGTGACGTTTGAAGTGACATACGAGATTTCACTTAGCTCCGTAATAATTGCCTTAAAAAATAGTAAACAGTTGATGTGAGCGCCCGAGAGGGTTAAATCTATAAATTATAAACAGTTTTTTTCCTCAACAAAACATTTATTGAGATGTAAGGTTACAATAGTGCATAATATCAGTGTTTAAAATTGGTCTTTCTGCAAATTGACTTTGTTTAACAAATAAAACAGTGAGGGTCAGCTGACCGGCAATAAGCGAATCAGCTGTTAGCAATTGCGCGTGCGCAACTGTCAAGTGCCGACGACAGGTCGACGGACTATAGACTTTATTACCTACTACGGTGAACAGACTTCGCAATGGCGTCTTGTGCTGGGTGTTTGAATAAAATCGTCGATAGCGGATATTTGAACTGCGCTAACTGTCACGAAATATACGATCTCTTCTGCGCGAATATGTCCGAGGAGGTTTTTTACAGCAAAGAATCGAGAGAATGGAGTAGCTGGAAGTGTGTACAGTGTAAAAGTGCAGAGCCTAGGACGGACAACACGCACACACCGGTGCGGGGCGGACACGCCAATGTAAATATGGCCCGAGGTGCTGCACGGCCCCTTGCAATGAAGAGCCCGGAGGAGCGCGAGGAAGACTGTTCTGTCATGGAGGTCTCCTACACGGACAACCGTCCGCACAACACCACTCCGCCCGACAATGGGTTGGACATGTCCCGCGGCACCGATATGCAGCAGCTGGTCGCCGAGCTTCGGCTCTTCCGCGAGGAGATGCGGAGGATGAGCCACGAGATACATGCTCTCCGCACTGCCATGGCGAGCCTGACAGCCAGGATCGATGGCTGCGATGTGCGCATCGACGCGCTTTGCGCCCGAGTCGAATCCTTGGAGGGCAAGCCCGAGCCTAACAACGTCGCCGCTGAGAATGCTCTGGCCGACACGATATCTCAGCTCAGATTAGAGCTTAACGACCGCGATCAAGAGTTGTTACTAAATGACATTGAAATATCTAGTGTGCCGGAAAGTAGTGGCGAGAACGCGATGCATTTGGTGACAACTTTGGGGCAAAAGCTAGGAGTCACACTCACCGAGCACGACGTCGTCGACGTTGCGCGAGTAGGGCGGGCGCCACAGCTGGAGGGCGGGCAGGGCCCAGCGCCGCGGCCGCGGCCGCTCGTGGTGCGCCTGGCGCGCCGCGCCGTGAGGGATCGGCTGATCCAGGCGGCGCGCGTGCGCCGAGACGTGACCACGGAGGGTACCGGCATCCCGGGCCGAACGACCAGGTTCTACGTGAACGAGCGGCTGACCCCCCACAACCGACGTCTGCTGTACAAGGCTCGGGAGCTTAAGCAGCAGCTCGGCTGGCGATACGTGTGGACTAGGGACGGTAAGATCTTCGCGCGACAACAAGCAGGCCCGGACTCGCCTCGACACCGCATACGCACGGAGCCAGATTTAAATCGTGTTTTTGGTCCACGAAATGTTTGAGCTTGACGATGACGTTGCACTAGTTTTTATGGTTTCACTCACTAATTATGTACTTTTGTTACTGTTGCCGCTTGTTCTTTTCTGCACAACACCACAAAACCACTCACTACACTTACTTTCCCATGAACCTTACACATGTTGCTCTAATTTGAACTCAATATTTGCATTTTACATACCTATACGTTACCCTTATCTAGATAAAATTTTCACTAATTATTTTCAAACATATGCCACAATACGCACTAAGACAAATAACCTCAAAATCACGTCGCAAATAATCACTGTGCCCAGTTCCATAACAAAACCGGTTCCGCCCCGCTGCCGCTTATCTACGTACATTTACCATGACTAGTAAACAACTGCGAATCGGTTTGTTCAACGCGGGATCACTGGGTACAAATCATGACAATTTTATCGCAACTTGTACTAAACTAGATATGGATGTGTTAGCCATTAATGAAACTTGGCTAAAAGGGGGGGATGAAGGTCGAGCACCTATACTCCCAGGGTGCAGGCTTCGCCACAATCCACGACCACAGGGCTCACGTTCGCGCGGAGGAGGAGTAGGGTTTTTCATAAAGCGAAATGTCAGCGCTCGAAATTTGTCACACCCGGTAGACCCCCAGCACAAGTCGATAGAACAAATGTGGTTACATATGACTCTTCAGGGTAAAAAAATTGTAGTAGGCACAGCATACCGCCCTCCCTGGCAGGACATTGACCTCTTTTTAGACGCCATATCTGACACTATTAGTTCACTATCTAATTATGACAACTTAATATTATTGGGTGACTTTAACATTAATTTAATGACTACCTCTGACCCTAAAACCTCTAAACTAAACAATTTCTTATCTAGTTTCAACTTAGCACAACTAGTAACAGAGCCCACACACTTCACAAACACTAGCCGAACACTGATTGACTTGGTTTGCACAGACATGAATGCAAGAAAAATAAATACTGTGCACGTAGGTTCGCTTTTTGGACACTGCCTGGTCGTGTGTGAGTTTAACATAAAGCGAAACAAGCCAAAGCCTTATACTGTAACACACAGGCCTTTTAATAATATCGTTCCTTCTAATTTTGATAAAGATCTGCGGAGTGTAGGGTGGGATCTGATGTCTGAATTATCAAATGTTAACGAAAAGGTAGAAGCGTTGAGTTGGCATATAGTCTGTCTGTTCGATTTACATGCACCCATGAAAACATCTATAATAAGGGGACCTTCACATCCCTGGATCACAGACACTGTGAAACTTATGATGCATATTCGTGATCAGGCTGCCGCAGATTATCATAGAACAGGGGCTGAGAGCAAAAAAATATATTATAAGGACCTTAAATCCACAATAAATAAAGCACTATATCATGAAAAATCTGCTTATTTCAACCAAAACATAAATAATAATATGAAAAACCCTAAAAAACTTTGGAAGAATCTCAAAACAACTATTTTACCTAAAAAAAATGTAGAATTGCCCGCTATTTTCACCGACCCTGACATTATAAATAAACACTTTCTGAACTTGCCAGCCGCATCACAAGTAACTATTTCTCAACTGACTTACTATGAGTATCACAGATTCAGCGAGTCTGTGTTTCATATCGAAACAGTTAGCTCGGATAAAATACTCAAAATTGTCTCAAGTCTCAAATCAAATGCAGAAGGGAATGACTTAATTAATTTGAATATGCTACTTATGACTTTTCCATACACAGTAGATTTGTTGACAGACGTGATTAATACGTCCATTTTAACTTCCACGTTCCCTGACCCCTGGAAAATAGCGGTTGTGCGCCCATTGCCTAAAAACCCTGACCCAGCCGAGCTTCAGGAGCTAAGGCCAATCAGTATACTACCTTGCATATCCAAGATACTCGAGAGGGCTGTATGCGCCCAGTTGACTGATTACCTTGAGAGCAATGGCATCTTACCAGATGTACAGTCGGGCTTTCGGAAGGGGCGAAGTACAGTGACTGCCCTGCTCGATGTCACTGATAATATCTTGTGGGCTCAGGACAGGGGTATGTGCACACTGCTCGTGCTACTTGATTTTTCCAGGGCATTTGATTGCATAAATATTAACTTATTACTATCAAAGTTGAGTTACTATGGGCTGGATAATAGTGCTCTGTGTTGGTTCCATAGTTACCTCTATAAGCGACAACAGTATGTTAAACTGAGCCTAAGTGATGGATCAACAAAGTTTTCAGCTATGAAAGACCTCTCTAGAGGTGTCCCGCAGGGATCAATCCTCGGTCCAATCCTATTTATTTTATACACGGCAGACATCAGGACTCACATTACACACTGCAAATATCATGTGTATGCAGACGACGTACAGATATACATTTCATGTAAACCTTCGGACATTGACAGCGCAGTGCAAAAACTTAACACTGACCTTAATAATATAGCGACTTGGGCTGCAAGCAATAGCTTAATGCTCAATCCTACAAAAACAAAATATGTTATTTTTGGCACAAATTGCCAGATAAATAGCATCAGACCCACTATAGATGTCAAGCTGTTAGATGAACGCATAGAGCGTGTACACGAGGCACGAAGTCTGGGTCTTGTTATGGACAGTGGACTTAGATTTGAGAAGCATGTTGCGGGTTCTGTTAGTAATTGTTTCTACAGGCTCAAAGTACTTTATAACATAAGGCCTTTTATTAATGAAACCTTGCGTGTACAGTTAGTCGAGTCACTCATCCTGTCCAAATTAAATTACATGGATTCTGTATATGGTCCACGAATCCTAGCAAAAACAAAGAGACTCATCCAGCGACTACAAAATGCATGTGCTCGTTTTTGCTTTAACATTCCACCGAGGGCCCATGTAACCCCGTACTTAAATAAACACAATATCCTCAAAATGGAGCACCGTCGCAAGCTTCACCTGGCATGTCTCCTTTTTGGAGTGATAACACACAAAACTCCAGCATATCTCTACGAGAAATTGTCATGGTTATCCACCCAGAGGTCACACAGGACACGCCAATGCAGCATACAACTTATGACACCTCAACATGCGTCAGCGGCTTTCCGAGGCAGCTTCAGATATGTGGCGACAAAGTGTTGGAATATTATCCCTCCACCTTTTAGGGCCCTGAAAAGTGTATTTAGTTTTAGAGCAGCAGTAAAAAAATTTATATGTGAACATCAGCGGCGACAGGAAACATTAACACTGGACACAAGCTGTTTTTAGGGATAAATTAGATGGCAGGTATGACTATGCCTGTCAACTGATTTATCCTATCTAGTAGTTAAGTAGTTGATAGGTACCTGTGTTTTTTGTCCCATTTATAAAAATATAAGTTTGTCCTTCGAAGTTGCCGGTTCAATGTTTCAATGTATTTTTATTTTATATGTATATCACATTTCCGTGTATAATATGTCCTTTTTATCGTCGTGTCTTGCTATGTTTTTTTGTGGCATCCATATAGAACTGTAGATGGAAACAAACATGTTATTACATAGTTATGACTAATGATGTAATGTGAGACCAAGCCGATACAATATTATTATAAAACGTCTTACTGAATGTATCTTACCTTTATTTTATTGTCCACAATGTGGTAAAATGCAACGATTTCCTTGTTTCGACACTGTCGCACATGAGGTTATACTATCTTCTTTCTTGTTATTTTATTTTGTGTTTTTGCTTGTTTGTGTAGTTAGAATGTTTAATGTAACTGTATTTTACTTTATATTTCTATTTCTTTTTCGGTTTAACCATAAACTATTTAAATTATACACTGTTTCATAAACTTTATCGCTTTGTGTATGAATGAAATAAAATTGCAGCCATGTTGTACGTGCGGCCTCGCGTCATAGCTGGCGTAATGCCAACCTAATGCGCAAAAATAATAACTCGCTCGTTCGCAGCGAGAGGGCGCTGTTCAAGGCAAGCGCAATGGCTGCGTTCAGTTTGATTGTAGGGCCGTCGGACAGCAGGAACGTGGCCCACAATGGTCTCGCCGGAAGACCAGCGCTGGCTTCCGAGTCAGCATTACGCTGAGGCGGGACCATTTCATGACCAACTGCTTGTTTTGTAGCATAGTTTAAGTATATTGATTTGTTTAATATTTCCGGTGTGTTTGTCATGAATAAATTATTTTCAATTTCAATTTCAATATAGTATAAAGTATAATAGTATATATAGTATATGGATAGTATGGAAGTATATAGTATACAGTATTGTTTAAACTCAAACAACCGATTTATAAGACGGCCCTGTATAATAAAAACTGCATCATGATGTCTGGAAGAATATATAACAATCCACCACCACCATATCAGCCCTAGGACGTCCACTGCTGGATATAGGCCTCCCCCAATTTCATGGGGGGTAAATGCCATAATCGCCACGCTTGGCATGCGGGTTGGCGATCGCAGTATCTCCAACAAGAAGTCTTAGTGTATATAACAATATTCCGTTAGAATTAAGAAATCTGCCGAACACTTTGTTTCTATCAAAGCTTCGTTTTTGGCTTAAAGAAAATGCTTTTATAATTTTAATGCCTTTTTAAATAAATTGTAATTGTAATTTTAATTATAATTTGCATGCCACTAAAATGGTGAATTATGCTGAACGTATTGTTTTATGCCCATCTTTTATTATGTACCTACCGTGATTCCGCAAATAAATATTTTATGATTATGATTTATGATTATGGATTTATCATTGATCATACATTACAATAAACATGTCAAATACAATAAATATAATATGCTACATAAATTGAAAATAAAGTACTACTGATAATTGAGTTTACATTTATATTTTAAATTTTAATTTCCAATACGTAAGAGATAGAAAGTATACATATGTATGGGTAGTTGGTCCCTCGTGCTGAATCTGAAGTATTTTTAATGATCCACATAGTTTCATGTTCGTTAGGCTGCTTATTTTGGTCGGCCCACTGACTTCGAAGATCTACCACTTGTTCTTTCATTGACCTTTGTCATATATATACTTACATCGAAAGTGATTAATTTCGACATCGATCTAACAAGATTTGGTTAATAACCATTTGGGACATACCTAAACAGGAAATAGCTACGAACATTAATCACGCTGAGTTCTAAAGTTATAATCAAACTGTCATCATCCGTCGTTCAAATTCAATTAGATTCTGTTGCTGATAGTTAGATCATAGTTAACATTAACAGTAATTTTCCAAACAGACAGGAATATAGTACGGACATGAAAATAAAACGAAGTCGTAATTTATAAATAATCACAGATTTCTGGAAGTTGAACCCAAATAGTCCTGTAGCGCTGGTGATATTTTGACTTCTAAGTTTCAATAATTCCAAAGTCACTTATATTTCTTCATGTAGATAAAATATTGTTCTTATAAGTCTGATACTTTGTTTTGCGTCTTATTGGAATTATGGATTTTTAGGTATTCGGTCATTTGAGACAATTTTTTTATTTCGAGTTAAATGACACATAACAAAATTTATGTTGAAAAATATAACGGAACTGTATCTAGGATAGCTAGCGTAACGTACGAGTATTAACCCAGTTTGTGTCATTTTCTTCCAACGCAGTCTGGCTTAGTGTCAATATAGCAAAAACTCGAACCTTAAGAGGGCGCAGTACGATCGGTGTGGATCGGTTCTCCATACAAACGTATTTATGCTCTCATTTTAAAATAAGAATAACATGAAAATTTGTATACACAATGGGATCCAGCATATCTAGGTTGGATCATAGTTTCTGTTGCTAGAAATTGTAAAAGAAAAAAAATACAGCGGCTTTTTGAGTTTTTTACGGCTTGTATGAAAACCTTAATAAACGCTGTATTTTTTCTCCATTATAATTTCAAGCAACAGAAACTATGATTTGACCTAGATATGCCGGATCCCATTGTGTATACAAAGTTTCATGTTATTCTAGCCTGGCGTTTTAAAATGAGAGCATAAATACGTTTGTATGGAGAACCGAACGTACTGCGCAGTCTTAAGATTCTGTGGATAAAAGTGACACAATTTATGAATAACGCCTACGATAATATAATCATATAACAAAACAGTTATATGATTATATTATCGTAGGCGTTAACTCAAGAACCTTTAATTTTTTTTCCAGATGTACACAATAGTTTTACGTAATTCATTAAAAAAGAGAAATAACATAGATGAATCTGAACTAGTTTAAATAACATATACAAGTATCATGAAATGCATGACGCATGTTAAATTTACTTTAATATTTCTTCAGAGCTACAAGGCGACTTGTTAGGCATTGGTTAAATAGTATTCTTCCTGTGGATGGAAATGACACAAAATGCGTGTAAGTATCTTAGTTTCCATATCTAATATTATTTTCATCCGATGCTGTTGATAGAGAGAAATATCTAAATTTCTACTTAACCACCAGAAAAATGACACAAACGAATGCATATGTATGACAAAATGGTCTGCAAAACATACGTGAAAAAAAATTATAATTATTATATATATTTTTATTAACAACTTATTCCGACAAGTCTGCAATACACTAGTGGGTTTGCAAGCTGTAGACTTCCCGAGTCAATAGTCGGTTTTGGCTATCTTTTGCTTTTCCTGAAACCGATTCGACAAAAAAATCCATACAATTATCGAACTGATATACAAAATTTCATAAGAATAGAGGAGAACAGCCAGAAATCCGGACAGACATACGAAAGCATGCAAATGCAAGCAAGCTGACTCGAAAAAGGTCTGTAAAATTATCAAACCTGCTCACAAAATTTCACGAGAATCGATTGTGAAATGCGACCTATAGAAGGAGAACAGCCGGAAATCCGGATATACGAAAACATTTTTGCCAAAGCTGAAACGGCCGAAGACCTTTGTTTCGGTTAGTAATAAAAGAACATACAAGTATATAGGTGCAGATTTTGTTAAGATATCTATCGTGTCCGGATCTATTAAAGTGCAATAAACTATAAATAATTAAGATGTTAACTCCAGTGTTACAATAAAATTAACAAATACATATGGAAATGTAAGGCGAGTCCATGGTCAAAGTTTTTTTTTAATCATTTACGAGTAAAAGGTATCTAACGACCAATATCTGCTAAGCCCTTTTGCATTGTTAACTAGGCTGTCCTTCACACCGATATCACACTATCTATAGCCGGGATTACGCTTGTTCGGTAAATGAGACACAGGTGTTATTTAACTGGATTCGTCTCAGGTTCGTTGCTATGGCGTCCTAATTCAACTCCCGAAATAAATTCAAATACCAACCCAACATCACTAAACTGTGGAACGGACTTGGTGGTGCTAATATTGTTTTAATCAAATGAAAGACCTAAATCTAACAAAGTGGTACAATACAAACTAAAAAAAGTTTTTAAGAGTCCACCCCCACTTTACGTATAGGGAAGGTCCCTACACGTAAAGTGGGGATGATTTTTTTTGCTTTATCTTTATGGTATGGGCTGTTTGGATAGGTCGTTCAAAATGAATAGAGGACTTTATCAATTAATTTGCTCAAATCACTCAAAAAGAAAAAAAAATGTATCCCCGTCTCTCTAATTTTTGAAGTATGGGTCCAAAAAATATCAATAAAAGTCATAGTTTGAGTTCAAAACATTTTAAAATCTTAACGTTTTCGAGCGTCTGTCAGTAAGTATTGATCGAGATCTATAACATTATTTTATTCTAAAAATTATAGATTTTACACGGTATTCAACTAGCAAGTCATTTACTCTCAACACCGCGTATCCTTATTCACCACAATACGCTCTTGAAAGCTTGAAATAGCTTGTACAGAACGCGGCGCAGCGTCGTTGCGGGGCGGAGGCGGTTTTGCGGTAACGCGAACGTGGCCCGGACGCAGCACCATAACCGCGCGGGATAGCGGTGCAGAGGGTGGAGGTGTATGCGACATATAAATTGACACGATCGACAGTCGACAGATTGGGAAAGATCAAAAACGCAAAACCGCCTCCGCCCCGCACCACGCCGTGCCCGCTGTCGTTCCAGTAATCAGTAACTTTATTGTAAATAAGGACATAATCCATGCAGTAAAAAATATACAGACAGGAAACAGACTTAAAGGATAACAGTTACCGTATCCACACAATCTTAAATATAATAGTATCTACAATCAAAACATTATCAAGTGCTTATTAACTAAAATTATTGAATATAATAAAATAAAAAAAAACGAGTTTCGAGTTGATATGTTTATTTGTATCATTCTCGTAAAGTAACTGTGGCTATGCAGGTACTTGCGAAAACGATCAATTCAAAGAACCCCGAAAACATAAAAATCTCTGTAAAGTAACTTATTCAATAAGGTTGGTTGGTTGGTACTATAAACAGCTTCAAACCGAATTGTGAGTATCTAACCAAAATGGTCGAACAAGTTTACAAAGGCATGCTTGAAAATACTTGAGGTGGAAAATTACGCTGAACTTTCTGATTTAGTGAAAAGAGTTAAGCGTTTGCCTTTCTCTGGTTGGTTGTTAGATCTAATGAACATTAAGTGTAAGTAAAACAGACGTATTTTTCCAGTTATCTGACCGTATTAACATGTTAAAACTAGTTGCATGACGTTAGTTATACTGAGAAATTGCACATGGCACGAAATTAGTTCCTTGTCATGACATTAATGCATGCAAAAAATATAGTTGAGACTAATGTCTTCAAACTAATTTCATCACACTACATATTTCAATGTATGTACATACACACTGTACTGTAAATGTACCCTACCAACACATGACTCAGGTAAAAAATACACCCAGAACAGATTTTACATGTAAAATGTCGAATTTATCTCTGCAAAGGATTTCTTCCAGTTAGCCTTCATGTAAAGGCTTTATCTAGTAATTATCTTTTATCCACTGTACAAAATTCCACTACTGATTCTCTTTTTTTTCAAATAAAGAAAATAATTATTTTATGTAATGCGAAATAATTTAGGGACCCGGGTATGTCCTAAAACTACGGCCAAGACCACCGGGGGATGGGCAGCAGCATCCCTGAAGTGCGGTGGAGATACTGCGATCGCCAACCCACATGCCAAGCGTGGCGATTAAGGCATTTACCCCCCATGAAATTGGAGGAGGCCTATGTCCTGCAGTGGACGTCTTTCGGCTGATATGGTGGTGGTGGGGAAATAATTTAATGCTTTTTTCTAAAATCTAGATTGATGGAAAAGGACAAAAAATCGTTCGATTTAGGTGTAGCCAAATAAAAAAATATATCGGACTACTCATATATTCACCTGCATAGCGTTATTCCAATACAGTTTGTATTGATCCTGGATCTTTCTGTAGTTTTACAATCTGTTTCATCCATCTGGAAACAAGTAATTACTTTAGATACTTCTGTATCATATGTAATGTAACTTTGTAACATAAAACCTCAAGAGTTATACATATGTCAGTAGTTCACTGATTGTGCTAACTTGTTTTGTTTACGAAGTCGTCCGATTAAAGTATTTGCAACACTTAATTGGGTGGGTACCGTAAAATGGGGTGAGTAGGGTCAAAACTGAAATTCAAACCTCGATAACATTTTATTTTTAGATATGAAAACTGAATAGTGTATATAATAAGTGTTCCGGACGTTTGTATTTTAGTTTTTATTTTATTTTGGGTAGTTCCATTTCATAACTTTGACGATAAAGAGGAAAACCAACCTCACCCCGTAGTGCCTCGTATTTGGGGTGAGAGGGGATTTTCATACAAAGTTGATTTTAGAAGATTGTTGGATCGATTTTTTTTTATTATGCGTATTACTATAGCTCCATTTTAAATTGGAATATATTATTTTTGTAGCAGTAGCCTTAAAATCCCTGCTCACCCCCCTCTCAAATCTTCACTCCAAATTCGTAACCCATCCTCTCCCCGCGAAACCTACTCACCCCGTTTTACGGTACCTTACATACAAGAATGCGTATTTTTACATGTTTAAGCGTGAAGTCGTTGTCCATAACACGTAACAAAAAAAATCCGGCCAAGTGCGATTCGGACTCGTGCACGAAAGGTTCCGTCCATTATCTATAAATTCACGTTTGTTGTAAGGGAGCCCCCTTCAATTTTTTTTCTATTTTAAGTGTCTATTATTATAGCGGCAACAGAAATACATCATCTGTGAAAATATCAACTGTCTAACTATCACGGTTCATGAGATACAGCCTGGTGACAGACGGACAGAGAGACAGACAGACAGACGGACGGACAGCGGAGTCTTAGTAATAGGGTCCCGTTCTACGCTTGGGATACGGAACCCTAAAAATACCCTTGTAAGTTTGAATAGTGTGACTGATGAGAGTTCCGGTTTAGTTTAGGTATTAGGTAGTAGATTCCAGCGAAAAAAAATGTCAGAAACAAAACAATACAATATATATTATTTTATAGCAAACCTCAAAAATTACTTCTAGCTTAGACACTACTCCTAACTAATACCAGTTTGTTATATTTAGGATCGGCCTAATATTTTAATTACTTGGCTGAAGAGAGTGAGAAGCTAGTAGTGTGGCGTATGCATAGTAACTCTACCATACATACGATAACTATATTATGTTATCAGCCACGTATATATTTCAGTCAGCTCTAAGTGCCTTCATTATGAAATTGACAACTTGTCATTTCATTCATTTTTGTCATTTATTATCATCACACTTGCTCGTAAAGGCTCTTTAGGCCTTTTTTTATTTATTTTTTTATTAAAAATGGGATTGCTCTTGGCCAGCATCTAGCCAGGGGGCAAAGATGAGCCCGACGATGAAGCGAGCTCACCCAGAAGATGCCTATTCACTCGTGCCTTAAAAAGGTCCAGGTTATATGGACTCGGAAATACAGACGCCGGCAGAGAATTCCAAACCTTAGAAGTGCGCATTATAAAAGAAGATGCAAAGCGCTTCGACCGCGACCGCGACCGCGAATTTCGACCAGGTAAGGATGGTAGCCAGCCGTACGTCTGGATGTCCGATGGAAGAAGGGGGAAGGCAGTATGAGCTCATGGAGCTCCTGAACACACTCACCGAAGCACAGTTTGTAGAAGACGCACAGACATGCTACTTTGCGTCGATGCTCTGCAGCTTATTTCCCACTACCGTACTGCCGCCAATGAGCCTCCTGGCTCTGCGGTCCACCGAGTCGAGTGCGGCAAGTTGGTACTTAGCCGAGCCATCCCAAAGGTGACTACAATACTCCATGAAAGACCGGACTTGGACTTTATATAAAGATAGAAGCTGCCCAGGGGTGAAGTATCGCTTGACCTTATTAAGGATGCTCAGCTTTTTGGCCACTGTTCCGGCTTTGGACTCGATGGTAGTGCCGAAGTTAAGGTTTGACCTTAACGCCATGCCAAGCAGCTCGAGATCGTTGGCTACAGACACGGTTGTACCTCGGAAAGTAGGAGCCAGATTGAATGAGCTCCTTTTTGCGGTAAACAGACACGCTTGCGTTTTGGTGGCGTTGAAACTAACCAGATTTTTATCACCCCATTGGGAGACAAGACTTAAGGTTGAGTTGATTCGGTCTACCATCTCGGCTCTTATTGTACGCAGGCGTATAGAGCTGTATTTATAGCCGATTTACTTAGTTATGGATTTTCATAACTCCCTAGGGAGTTATGAGTTTCTCTGTGATCTGATTGGTATAAAAATCTATTTGGCCGCACTCCATAAGAATACTTCTCTGTGATTGGTTGAAATATTGAAGCTGAGCGTTCCTCTCGGTGACCATGCATTGATACTGGAGGTAAATTTGTCGATTTGTTCAAAATTGATTAGTGCTGGAGTTATTTATTTCCTCGCAAATGTGATGAAAACATTGTGATTACCTAATTACTCTAAGGACTTAGGAATAATAGACGCTCAGAGTCCATATACATCTCTGAGATATTAAATTTATTTTATATACTTTTGTGTATTCGGACAGAGACCGTATATATACGTCCCTGTATAAATATTACCTTTTTTATATATTGTAATCAAAGTTTATTTTAATTGAATATTGTAAGTTTGTTAATCAGTATAGTTTTGAATTCATTATTATTATTGTCAATTTATTTAATTGTATAATAAATGTGTTGACTTATAAAAGTGTCCTTGTGGCCTATTTGCAGAATAAATTTCTGTTTTTGGTCCGCAACGCGCCTATGAGTCTTCTGGAGTCGCCAGCTTTCATAGACTACAGTGTCTGCTTACCATCAGGCAGGCCGTGAGCAAGATTGCCACCGTCGTTGTATTTAAAAAAAAAAGGTTTCCACACGTCCTTCATATACAAGTTTCATGACATGTATGTATATATCAGCATTTTATTGCACTCAACGACAGGTTGTAACAATATACATGTCACATAAGATTCGGGTACTAAGGCGAATGAGGGAAAGAACTATGAGGGATCTCCTCCAGCCCGGCTAGTATGATAGCTTATACCGTCACGTTTCAGTACATTTATGCCATATAACGTGACGGTATAAGCTATCATACTAGCCGGGCAGCTAACCTTACATCATCATCATCTTTGTTATACTCCTATATGTGTAGACGAGTTTTATGGATGTAATAGACATAAAATGAACCCAGTATGAGGTGTTCCCCGTATTAGGAACGCATCATAAAAAGGTACATTATCTGATCACAAATTGTCACCAATCATCATAAATCATTTTCATTGTTGCGTAGAAAGAATGTTAGCCGAAATGATATATGAATTATAACAAATAACGTCATTAAGATCGTTCGACATGTTTGATTTACGTCAATCAGCCATTCTTGAGTAGGTAAGTTCATTTCATTCTAATTATCATATTTGAAACTCACGAGATTTTCGGCATTATAAATTTTACTTACTCGTTACTCACATAAATGGAATCTAATATCTCTTGGTAAGTTCTTTTAATTCTTAAGTACACTCGCGGTCAAAAATTTCAGGTCATCCTGAATTTATTAACCGCAATATGGTTTTTTATAGTTACATAATATACTATTACCAACCACCACCCAACCCAACTATACCCACATACATATGTATGAGTAATTTCTGGGATCCTATCATAAAAATATCGATATCCAAAAATGACGGATTTTGCGATATCTTTCTCGCTCCGTTAACGTTGTTTTTTTAGGGTTCCGTACCCAAAGAGTAAAAACGAGACCCTATTACTAAGACTTCGCTGTCCGTCCGTCCGTCCGTCTGCCACCAAGCTGTATCTCAAGAACCGTAATAGCTAGACAGTTGAAATTTTCACAGATTGTGTATTTCTGTTGCCGCTATAACAACAACTACTAAAAACAAAATAATAATAATAATTAAGGGGCAAAATAATAAAAAAAATCATACAAACAACGTGATATTTTGGCTACCACTCGCCGAGCTATATCTCAAGAACCGTAATAGTTAGAACTGTCTAGTTGAAATTTGCACAGATTATGTATTTTTATTGTGGCTACAACAACAAATACTAAAATCAAAATAATAATAATAATTAAGGGGGCTCCCATACAACAGAATAGTTGTTGGTGTTTTTTTTCTGGTACGGAACCTTTCGTGCGCGAGTCCGACTCGCACTTGGCCGGTTTTTTTATGGGTTTTTACGAGCCCGGTTTAAACCTGGTAACGTTATTTTTTTAACTGTTATTTTTGCAGTTTAAATGTAAAATTCAATAAAGATTATGACATTATTAAAATATTTGTACAACCTTTTATTATTTTAGAAATATACGAGTATGACGGTATTTTACCGACCCGTATTCTTTATCCGCGAGTGTATTTGTTGCTGAAAACAATTCGTTTTCTCCTGACCAACAAAAACAGTAAAAAAAATGTGGGTAAGAAAAACAGGATGGGCAGCGCACTTGTTATTGTTATGCAGTGGTAAGCGTCCATAGGCCGTATACTTGTTTGCCATCGTCGTAGTATTAAAAAATATTACATTGATATTTTTTACAGACATGTTCGGGCAATTTTGCCAGTGGCAATATTCTTGTAACTGCACTTCTGAGGCAGACCCAAACTCGTAGTTTTATTGAATCTTATAAAAAAGTAATCAAGGAGTAACTGCGAATATTATAAACTACGAGTATATTAAAAATACAGCAAAGTGTTCAAATATAATTGTTATCCACGCGTAACAATACACGGACTTAAAAGTTCACAAAGTAATATTAGTATGTTTGATATAAAAAAAAACCAAAAACATTACCTAAGTAATCAATGGAAGTACATTTCTTAAGTTGGGGTCTCACACGTTAACTAGTTATGTTTATTTAGCTGTGATAGTTTTCCTTTTAAATTCATTATGTATACTGCTACCATGATTTCTTTAGCAACCGTTGTGGGTGAAAGGAGGGCGTAGTACACATTCCTCTAATAATAATTATCACTTTAAAGTTTAATATCACGGGAACTGATTCCTGAACGAAGAAATGGTCAAAAGTGTTAAATTAAGCTATCCGACAAAACCCCACACGATGCATTTTCCAGAGAAATATGCATCCCCACTTTACGTGTAGGGTACGTGCCTTAAAAAATACTTTCTAGATTTTATTCTGCCGTTTTATTGGCGTTAATGATATATATATACCTACGACAAATGAGAGCTTTATTGTAGTAACGGTTATACTGAGCAAAGCCGCGGACGTACGGACACGGCGAAACTATAAGAGTTCCTTGTTTCCTATACGAGTAGAACACTAAAACAGCGCAGTAACCTCAATAATTATTTTGTAGTTGACACAAATTACATGCACCAGGAACTACGAATTTATATTTTGTAAGAGTTTTATTTAAAAACACTTTTCGCGCCTTACTTACTTATATTTAATTTAAGCTTAAAAAAAGTTTTTGCGAACCCTTTCAATTAGTTTAACTCCGGAGATTTGACTTCTTAATCTTCAAGATAAAATTGCAGAAAGTTATTGAAATCATATCCACTCTTTTGAAAGAAAACTGACCTGATTTATTAAAATGTTTGGGAATTATTCGCATGAATACACAATGAAACGAAAACTCTTGACAAAAAAGTCTCAATATATTTTCTTCTACTCGATGACGTTTCGGCAACATCCGGCTATTCCACCCTTAATTGGGGAACCGGGGTCATTATACAGCACACTAAATTTATCATATTAATATTTTTTCGAGGTCTCAGGACTCTGCCGCCGTGTCCTGCTGCCTCTATCAGCGGCGGGAGAATAGAAAAACTGCATAGCTAACCAATGCTGAGGTTGCAGACATGCCAAAAATCGTTAGAAAGGCCAATCAGAATCGCAGGCAGAATCGTCTTCAGAATGAAAGGATCTCGAAACAATAGCGGTCACTTCCTTTTGTAGTTAAATATCTGTAATTATGTATGTATGTAAATACTTTATTGTACACAAAACACAGGTAGAACTACAGACAAATTCGGTTCGGTAATTTTGTTCAGTTTGGCTGAGAGCTCGCATAATAGTACATTACGATACAAGTGCAGAGAACAGGAAATTCGCAACGAGTGGTGATAAATTGAATCGACACGAGTTGCGAATTACCTGTTCGCACGTGTATCGTACAACGTTTTACAGTACATATGTCTCTTTAAAGTTTCGACATATGCACGTAATGTGCTGATTACCGCACTCGTGCGGCAATATAGCACCATATGTACTGTAAAATATGTTTCACCTCCGTTGCATTGGATGGTTTGGTAACTTTTGTGATCTCCTTTACCTTTTTCGGGACATTTATGTAACTCATCAATTATATGGCTCAGATAAATCACACTGTCCTGAAAAAAGTCAGTCACGGCATGAAAACTTTCGTAATTTTTCAACTCTATTTTAATGTCTTTTCATTCCACGACTATACTTTGCCTTTTTCTTACCAAAACCCAGATTCATAAAACCACTGGAAGAGTTTTTCTAGTCTCTGCAAATATATGGATTTACTCGGACCGGTCACACAAACGTCATCCAGAAAACTGTCACACCTTCACGTCACGCCGTGTTGTGCGCTGGAAAACTGCAGGAGCACAAGTGCGCCCGAAAACGAGCCTCTTTTTTAGGGTTCCGTAGTCAACTAGGAACCCTTATAGTTTCGCCATGTCTGTCCGTCCGTCTGTCCGTCCGTCCGCGGATAATCTCAGTGACCGTTAGCACTAGAAAGCTGAAATTTGGTACTAATATGTATATCAATTACGCCGACAAAGTGGTAAAATAAAAAGTGGAAAAAAAATATTTTATTAGGGTCCCCTATACGTAAAGTGGGGAGTGTTTTTTTTTCATTTTAACCCTAACGTGTGATATATTGTTAGATAGGTATTTAAAAATAAATAGGGGTTTACTAAAATCATTTTTTGATAATGTTAATATTTTCGGAAATAATCGCTCCAGAAGTAAAAAAAAATGTGTCCCCCCCCTCTAACTTTTGAACCATAAGTTTTAAAAATATGAAAAAAATCTCTAAAGTAGAACTTTATAAAAACTTTGTAGGAAAATTATTTTGAACTTGATAGGTTGAATAGTTTTTGAAAAAATTACAAAAATAATTTCTGAACTAAGTTTGTAATTTAACCGTATAAACAGGTGTTTATTGTACCTGTCATTTCTACAAAATCACAATGAAATGACGTGCTTTCAAAGGTTTTGTGTTTCTGTACTTAATATGTCAACTTAATGTGACGGACGGAAAACTACGGAACCCTACACTGAGCGTGGCCCGACACGCTCTTGGCCGGTTTTATTTTGTTAGGTTCTGGTCCAATTGGAAAATTTTAGTCTATATTAATGGTAATTGGATACTCTAGCTTATATGTTAATTCTATGTTCCACGGTTGTTGTCTTCCTATTTTCATTTCTAAAACCATAAGAAGTTATTCTGGAAAACAGGACCATCATAAACCAATATTTTTTTTCACCAATTGTAGCCCATTCAAGGTCTAACAGAATGTTACCATAAAGTTGCATTGATAAATAAAAACTGACTACCATGAATACTAAACGTGTATATGATTATAGTCTGACAATAAAGAGTAGAAATTAAATAAAGTGGAACTAACATAGAACGTTACATGGCAGCACAAGGTGTCATGTGAAAGATGTCAAATATTGGTCCGTAAATAAACATTGAATTGCTGCTGATACTCGTAAAGTGTTACCGTAGTTTACCCAGTTTTTGTTAGACGAAAATATCTAAATAAAGTGAAAATGAATAAAATAATTTGCAGTGAAGCATGGGAAGTAAAATATCGGGTGTTTTTAATGTGATTTTCCGAAGCTGGAAGCTGGGTAGTTATTGCTGGATTTAGAAGAAGTTTACAAACGAACTGATAATATAATGGGTATGTGCTACAATAAATTTTATTTTATATTTATGAATCGAACATTATTTGGATGTAATTTCTCTATTGTAAATAATTTGAGATTAGGTAAATAATGTTCGATGTTGAAATGTCATATAGCGTAAATGCCACTTCTTGACATTTTACTACTCGATTTAGAAGAACTGGATTTTGGACCGCAGAGGGTCATAAATATGCGAGAGAGGGCTTTCTGTTTTACGACCCGTGTTTTGTATACTATTTTATTTTGCATCGTACTGTAGAACTAGTTCTAGAATAGTAGTTCTAGGTATAGAATAGTAGTGTGTAGTAGTTCTAGAATGTCTTGTCAAACAGCTTTCCTCGAAAAACAGTTGATTTTCGTAGGATTCCTCATCTGGGTTCAAACGGAGTGAACACGTGCTATTTAAGTCCTAGTACCTCAGCAAGTCAGCAGTACAAGCGAAGGCTTGCTGAGGTACTGGTAGGGGAATCCTAGGGGTTGTACATAAATACTTTACGAATTTATAACACACTTTTGTATTCCTTACTTTGCTGAATTACAATTATAATAATATAAAGTTAAATAGCACGTGTTCACTCCGTTTGAACCCAGATGAGGAATCCTACGAAAATCAACTGTTTCCCGAGGAAAGCTGTTTGACAAGGCATTCTAGAACATATACAAAATATGAAGAAATGTATACATTATGGTTCTAGTACCAGACTAAACCTCTACATTACTTACCCACCTACTTACTCACAATTTATCTATTAGATTTATTTCTGCCGAATGCACGCAATTTTTATCACGTGCGTTTCTCGTTGGAATAATCTCATTCAAACCACGTGCCATCTTTTTTTCCAATTACGTTACTTTACAGGATATTTCCTTACATTTTATTCTTACATATGCGATCTGGGTCTCCTCAACTAATATCGTTAGTGCTAATTTCATTACACCTACCAACGTTCGATATAATTTTCATTAGCCCTAATATGGAGACAACTAAACTTGTATGACATAATTATTTGCTGGGCCTAATTTCATATAAATAAATAAAAAATAAAATAAATAATATTGGGAGACAATCTTACACAAATCGACCTAGTCCCAAACTAAGCAAAGCTTCCCATCGGAGCGTCCGAGGGAATTTCCTCCCTCGGACGCTCCGTTTGTGGAATGAGCTCCCTGCCGAGGTTTTCCCGTCGGACTACAGTATGGGGTTCTTCAAGAAAGGAGTGTATAAATTCTTAAAGGGTCGGCAACGCGCATTGACACCCCTAGGAGTTGCAGGCGTCCATAGGCTGCGGTGACCGCTTACCATCAGGCGGACCGTACGCTTGTTTGCCACCGACGTGGTATAAAAAAAAGCTGGTACTATGGGTACTAGACGACGATATACATACATATAGATAAATACATACTTAAATACATAGAAAACATCCAAGACCCAAGAACAAGTATCCGTGATAAATGCACAAATAAATGCCCTGGCCGGGATTCGAACCCGGGACCTCTAGCTTCGGAGGCAGAGTCACTACTAACTAGGCTAAACAGGTCGTCAAATCTAATACCCCTAATATCTCCTAATCCTATATTAATTATCTCCGAATCTTTTCTTATACTAAAAATCAACTGCGCGAATATATAAGAATCTAATAATGATTGTTCCTAATTATTACTAAGCCTAATGATTAATGTGTCTAATTATTACTGCGTTTCATGATTATTACTCCTAATTTCATCACACTGCTTTGTCGGGGTCCTGTCACTTGATCTACTAACTTTTACGAACGTTTCATTAAACCTAATGTTTTACTAGTCTTTTTTTTTATTAAAAATGGGATTGCTCTTGGCCAGCATCTAGCCAGGGGGCAAAGATGAGCCCGACGATGAAGCGAGCTCACCCAGAAGATGCCTATTCACTCGTGCCTTAAAAAGGTCCAGGTTATATGAACTCGGAAATACAGACGCCGGCAGAGAATTCCGAACCTTAGAAGTGCGCATTATAAAAGAAGATGCAAAGCGCTTGGTTCGAATTAGAGGAATTTCGACCAGGTAAGGATGGTAGCCAGCCGTACGTCTGGATGCCCGATGGAAGAAGGGGAAAGGCGGTATGAGCTCATGGAGCTCCTGAGCACACTCACCGAAGTACAGTTTGTAGAAGACGCACAGACATGCTACTTTGCGTCGATGTGCTAAGCTCTGCAGCTTATTACCCACTACCGTACAGCCGCCAATGAGCCTCCTGGCTCTGCGGTCCACCGAGTCGAGTGCGGCAAGTTGGTACTTAGCCGAGCCATCCCAAAGGTGACTACAATACTCCATGCAAGACCGGACTTGGGCTTTATATAAAGATAGAAGCTGCCCAGGGGTGAAGTATCGCTTGACCTTATTTAGAATGCTCAGCTTTTTGCCGCTGTTCCGGCTTTGGACTCGATGGTAGTGCCGAAGTTAAGGTTTGAGCTTAACGTCATGCCAAGCAGCTCGAGATCGTTGGCTACAGACACGGTTATACCTCGGAAAGTAGGAGCCAGATTGAATGAGCTCCTTTTTGCGGTAAACAGACACGCTTGCGTTTTGGTGGCGTTGAAACTAACCAGATTGTTATCATCCCATTGGGAGACAATAAGACTTCAGGTTGAGTTAATTCGCTCTACCATTGTCTACCAGTCTCTCAGACTGAATTTCATCACGACCAGCCCCCGCGCTGGACAAATATCTCTCCATGACCGTACTGTCATTTGCGTATGCGACCACTCCTGGCAGAAGAAGGTCGTTAATATGAAGCAGGAAAACGGTCGCGGAGAGAACAGATCCCTGAGGAACACCGGCATCAATGGCCATGAGGTCCGACGAGCAGCCATCAATGACTACTCGGATCGACCGCCCACTCAGGAAATCAGATATCCAGCTACAGAGGCCAGAAGGGATACCGTATGCAGGAAGCTTGCGAAGCAGACTAGCATGCCAAACCCTGTCAAAAGCCTTCGAGATGTCAAGAGACACGGCAAGAGCCTCGCCGTGTTTCTCGATGGCCTCGCCCCAGTAGTGCGTAACATATACAAGAAGATCCCCAGTGGAACGGCCCCGGCGAAACCCATATTACCGATCACTGAGAAGGTCGTTAGCTTCAAGGTAAGTCAGCAGCTTACTGTTCAGAACTCTCTCCATAACCTTACCGAGTATGGAGGTAATGGCGATAGGTCGATAATTGCAGGGATCGGCACGACTACCTTTCTTGGGCACTGGTTGCACATTGGCAAGCTTCCAGGATGCCGGTACGGTATTCGTCTTGAGAGAGAGACGATACAAACGTGTAAGAACAGGAGACAACTCGGGACCACAGTGCTTCAGAACCCTTGCATCAGGCCCACTAGCTATCTTTACGTCTAGACTCTGCAGTGCTCTACCACAGTATAATATTAGCAGTAACCAATCTGCGGCACTTTAGGAGCACGCGTTGCCTACTTTCCCTGAGTGCACAGGGTGGTCGCACAAATTTGCTGGGTAACAATTACTTATACTAATTTTGAATGTCAGGTGTTATTAAACAATATGTAGTTAAAATTAAGTCACATGCTAGTAATAGTCGGTAGGTACCACATCAGTCAGTACATAAACGAATTAAGTATTATACTTAACGTACCTACTTCATTGAATTGATACTCTATACACTTGAATACGATTATTTAAATTTTTGCTATACGGAACTATACGTGCTACGTAAATTGGAGTGTTAGGTATCTCTTGCCACATGCGGCATCCTTTGATAGTGCGGCGCGCGGCAGGATACCACACGAGGCGGCATCTTTTGACTGTCGGCGGCGCGGCACTTTACTAAGAACTCCATAATACTCCATATAGAACACTAACATTAACATTATAACGACTACGTACAAATTGTGTTATCTATTTTATACACAACTTATACGATAAACTTGTATACGGGTAATAGTTGTATGATAAAGTTGATATATATGTAATTGAAAATAATATATTTATGGACAAAACATTTTACACACCACTTACAAATTAGCTATTTACACTAAAATATTTCCGTCTATTTCTTGATGTACGGAACTCCTGGTTATTATTCTTTAGCATAAAATAGATCCGCATCCTCATATATATAAGTAATTAAAAAAATATATTGTTTAGGAAAACAAGGGCAGGGTAATGTAAGCTCGATCTCATTCACACAGATGTCATTTTTGTCGTTTCGAGCGACAACGCTCCGAACACGGCGACGGCGCAGCCCGGACTGATTGACGTAATTTCACGCCGCTCCGTTTCCATGTGACGCGGGCCGGGCGCGTACGTGCACGGCACGCACACAAACAAACCGCGCGATGTACCTTTGTTCGATGTTTACCTACTGTCTATATACTGTGGCTCTACGGACCTCTTTGTTATGAATCGTGACCTCCGACATCGAGGAGCCACATTGAGGTATATAACTAGCAAAAATAAGTCACATAAATGTTGTACAAACGTTTTTCATAAAACTTGTTGGTATGCAACGTTTATATGACGCGATTTTGGCGTAGTTTATATGGCTAAATAGTCGTAGAGTGATCACACGATCGTCATAAGCAAGCACATTTAGTCCAACAGCTGTCATAAAGAATATATTAAACGACTTTTTAGTCTGAAAAGTATCGTAAGTTTTCGCTTTGTAAGTGCAATTGCTTGTACAGTGATCATAACGTAGTCGTTTGTACGACAAATGAGTCAGTGAAATGCAATAGCGAAGCAGTTTCAATCGTAACATAACTATCGCTGGTCAAACAATTTGTGAAAAACAGTAAGTATTATACTTTTTACCATTTTAAGTATTTAGTATAACTGACTCGACATCTACTAGCGTAACTAAAATGGGTGAGTAATATAAGTACGAGTATAACAAGACAGATACGTATGCGAGCATAATATTGTCGACGAATGTTACTAGGTTTTGTAAGAAATTTTTAATGCCCCCTTTAAATATTGTTTATTTATTATATTTAATTTAATAAATGTAATTAAATTTTTATCACTGATTTGTTATATGACTCATTTATAATTAAAAGCACTAGCTTACGACTTAAAACTCCTAAGCCGACACGATACGGCCGCCATTACCCTAATTCAGGGTTCCCTGGTGACCAGGTGAACCTAAACACGAAGAAGTGAGTATGTCCTTATGTCTCAAAAACTTTAAAATTATTTTTCTTCTTTTATTTAAATTTAAATTGTATAAAAATTTTATTGACAGAAACGGTTCGTAAAAATACACATTGACGTAAAAAATAATAAAAATAATAATTTTTCTTCTTAAATAATCGTAATTCGTTTTTTGTAGAACGATCGAATAACACAAAATGAAGGGTTTTATGAATGTGTACGCTTTTGTGTTGTCGGATCTTTTGGGTTTACGTGCGGCAGTCTTATAATTAAAATACAAGATAAATCCTTTAGAGCAATATGCGAATTATTGTGCTCTAAAGCCCATTTAGCAACTTCTGCGCGGAATTCTGAATCTTTAATAATAATAATTTACGTTATTGTCATTACTATCATCGCTTATCTTATCTTATCTTATATGAGGGCCCTTGCGGATGCACTTCGACCCAATGGGATCTTTTGTGCAATTGCCCCCTCCTTTATACTTACTCCAAGCTGCTCTCCAACATTTCCACAAACCGGATGATGGAGCTACGCGGGAGTACTCTGAATTCCTTTGGTTCTGGATAGCCATTACCAAAGTCATTTATTCTTTGTCTGGCAAGGGCGTGACATTCACACAATAAGTGTTCCATTGTCTCGTCATCCTCGCCACACATTCTACAGTCTATGTTGTCTGATAGTCCCATCTTGGCCAAGAAATCCTTGACCCCGAAGTGACCTGTAAACACCCCAGTTATAATTCTAAGTGGCTTTCTGCTGAATTTCCAAAGCTTCTTGGTCCAGCTTGGGTCCACTCCTTCGATGAAGAGCTTTGAGTGCCTTAAGCCTGCCTCAATCCTCCACTCCTGTTGGTGTTTGGCTTTGGCGTAATCCTTTAAGGCCGATGTTATGGTTCTCTGCGAGAGTCCCACAAACGGTTCTGGACCTACAAAATGGCCTGTAGATCCCATTCTTGCCAGTTCATCTGTTTTTTCGTTGCCGATGAACCCCTCGTGCCCTGGTATCCATACTAGTTGCACTTTGTTATGCCTTCCAAGCTTATTCAAAGCTTGTACGCCATTGTAAACTAGTCTAGAGTCCACTTTCGGCGCTCTAAGCGCCTTGAGGGCTGCTTGACTGTCACTGAGTATATAGATAGTCTCTCCTTTGGTTCGTCTGTCTATATTCTCCTGTGCACAGGCAACTATGGCATATGTCTCCGCCTGGAAGACAGTCGCGAATTGCCCCATGCTTACACTACTTTTATAGTCTTTTGCATAGATGCCTGCTCCCGTACCGGATCCCATTTTTGATCCATCCGTGTACCAGATATTGTCTTCACCAGACTGTCTAGTGATTCCAGACCTTCAGCCCACTCTGCCCTCGAGGGAACTTTTATATTGAAGTTCCTGTGGAACACAAACTTGGGTTGCATTTTGTCGCACCCCCTGTTTGTTATTCTGTCCAAGAAACTGTCCGTTTCCATGTTTGTGTGTTTCGTCTTCGGCTTGCTATCGCTCCACAGCCCAAGAAGCCTCAGTCTGTAGAGGGATTTGCGCGGAAGCTTAATCACTATATGAAGCGGCAGTAGGTCCAGTAGTACTTCTAGCGCCGCCGTTGGCGTGGTTCGAAACGCCCCTGTTATAGCCATGCATACTGTTCGTTGCACCTTTATTAGGTCATTTCTGCATGTGCTCTTTAAAGTCCTTGGCCACCATACCAGGCCGTCCGTACAGTAGAATGGGTCTCACCATGATGGTGTAAATCCATTTCAGTACCTTTGGGTTCAAACCCCATGTTTTGCCATATGCCGATCTACACATCCCAAACACTCTCAGTGCCTTCGTTATGGTGAGATCAGTATGCTTTTTCCAATTCAGTTCTTTATCCAGCGTGATGCCTAGATATTTCACATCATTGGACAGTTCTAGCACCCTCCCGTACAGTTTTAAAGACTGTATGCCTCGAAGGGTCCTTTTCCTAGTAAATGGTATTACTACAGTTTTGCCTGGATTGATGGACAATTGGTGACAGTTGCACCATTTCTCCACCTTCTTCAGTGCTTCATTCATGATTCCTGATACTGTGCTTGGAAATTTTCCATTAACTAGTATCACTAAATCATCCGCATATCCTACCGTGCGAATAGGACCACTATTGAGTTCTTCCAGGAGTGAGTTCACCACCAGACTCCAGAGAGTCGGCGACAGTACCCCACCCTGTCACCCCTTTGTGGCCGTGGCTATTATCTCATCTCCTAGAAGAGATGACTTTATTAGTCTGCCGTTTAGCATATTGCCTATCCATTTACATATGGTTGGCTCTATGCCGTGTCCAGCAGCCGCTTCGCTAATAGCTTTATACGTGGTGCGATCGAACGCTCCCTCCAAGTCTAGGAAAGCCGCCAGGCATAGTTATTTATTCTCTATAGCCTGTTCAGCTCTGGTTGTTACCAGGTGCAGTGCCGTTTTTGTTAACTTCCCTGGCCATCACATTCCATTCACATTGTAATTCGTGCAGTGGATGCCTTTTTAAAGGGCCATCCATTATGTGTTAGATAGCTACCAGTTTCTCTAAAGTTTTTAGGAAGAATGATGATAGACTAATTGGCCTATATGATTTGGCTTCGCTGTAATCCGCCTTGCCTGGTTTGGGTAGGCAGGTTACTTGTACCATCCTCCACACACGCGGTACATGTGCGAAGGCTAAACACGCCCTGTACAATCTACTTAGATGCGGGATTAGTACATTAGCGCCTTCTTGTAGTACAATGGGGTAGACTCCATCCGGTCCCGGGGCTTTATACGGTTGGAATGTGGAGAGTGCCCACTTTATCTTTTTATGATCTACTACTTTTTTGGACGTTTCCCAATTGTGCCTTGTTGTTTTTGTGGTTTGTTCCAACGCACGAATTGTCTCCCCGTCCGTTATGCTCTGGTGTATTTCCGAGCCCGGAAAGTGTGTGTTACACATCACCTTAAGGGTTTCGAACCCCGTTTTTGTCATGTTTCCGTCACAACCTCTAATGGTTGTTAGCGGGGCCGACTTCGTAGTAGCTAGCGCCTTTGTCAGTCTCATTCCTTCTGGTATGGACTCAATTTGATCGCAGTGGTTTATCCATGCTTTCCTCTTAGCCTTTCTCACAGCTTTACTAAATTCTGTGAGCTTTTGTGCATAAAACCCAAAGTCATTAGCTGACTTTGCGTCATTAAATACTGCCCTAGTTTCCCTCCTGAGCTTTGCTATCTCTGGGTTCCACCAGGGTACCTTTTTGGCCAGAGTTCTTTTCTCCGGGCAGTTGTTAGTATAGGCCGTATATATAGCTTCTACTATCTTGTCCGCTTCAAATTATATGTCAATAATAGAGTTTAGCTTACCTTTTGGGTCACCTAGGTCCAACTTCAGGTCACTTCTAAAAGCCGGCCAGTCGGTGTTCCTGGGATTCCGTTTATGTACCGTAGCTATTCATATTTTAGTTTGGTACCTAAAGCAAATGTATCTGTGGTCCGAAAGGGAAATATCATCAGATACATGCCATGAGTTGATACTATTGCTAGTGTTGTTAGTAGCCAACGTTATATCAATTACCTCTCCTCGTCTAGAATTGACGAAAGTGGGTTCATTGCCTTTATTCAATAATTGTAAAGAAGAGCTCACCAAGAAATCCAGTACTTTCTCTCCTCTCCTGTTGATGCCGAGCAGCCCCAGACGACGTGGTGCGCGTTTGCGTCGCGGCCGATGACCAGGTTGTTGTTCGCCCGGCTGCCATATGCAACCAGATCCCGCAGCTGTTGTGTGATGGGATCCGCTGCCTCATAGGGAAGGTAGGCTGATGAGAAGATGAGCTCTCTACCCTCCCCCTTATTCTGGATCATCACCGTGGTGAGATCCCTGGAACAGAAAGCATACAAAGGCATAGCATTGATGCCGCTTCTGACAAGCGTCCAGATTACTGTCAACGCAGCAGCCGATTGATCTCAGTTGGCTGGACCAAGACCTCCCGTGTGAAATGAATCCTGACCCAAAGTAGAGTGTTGCCTCACAGCAGTATCTATTCCGACTGCTGATCGGCTCAGCTACCAGGACGACATTCTCCATCGGTACGGGTCCCCACGCACGGCACAAACACGTGGGTGGCATTTTACCGCTAACCATCCTTCTTTGCGGAGGGAGAGCCCGCTGCGACATGCCACGTCATCGCTTACGGCTGATTATAGGGGATAAGAGGGATAGGATAGGTTAGGATATAACAATTTGGGCTCAACTGATTGTTTCCGTTCTGCCTGTTTCTAACGGTAGAACTAGGCAGCTAACAGGCAGTAACCTCGAGAAGGAGACCACAATCAGTTTTGCCTTGGGGATCTTGGCAACTTTGAGCTCCCCCCGAGGCCATTCACCATGTTAACTGCCGGACAGGCAGTTACCATAGAGACAGACCCAACGCCAGTAGCGACCGGTCGCAAAATTTCCTTGCACTTGGACCCACCTCCGCCCAACTACTATCATCGCTTACAATACTCTCTTTTTCATGGAAGTCCTCGTCACAACTACTTTCAATTAAAAAAAATATCTGCGGAACCATTACTCTGCGGCACGTTTATTTCTCTTATTTAGAAAATGTATACTTCGAAAATTTATGAAACAAATAAGTCGTAATCCCTATCTTTTAACTATAAGACGGTCCTGTTTATGACTTTTGTATGGCATTTTAGCAATTTAACAGCTATAAAAAGCTGATGTTATGATTAGTTGTACAGGAGTCACTTATAAAGCTTTTTTATGACCGAAGTGCTGTAACATGTCTTATGGAAGTTGTAAAACCGGGAAAAGATCTTGGTTAAAACTTTTGTACGATAGTGATGAAATTGCTTTATTACTATGTTTTATAAACGTCTGTACAACTGCGTTTTAAGAACAATTTGCATTTAAACTAAAGTGCGGTATAAATGACATTTATACAACGTCACTTTTTAAAACTTGCTTATTTACGACGCACCTACGATGAATCAGTCGTAAAAGGGTCAGATGTTATTACCAATTTGTTAGTTGATATATTGATGGTGGTAGATGAGAGCCAGTGTCTAGACGCGAGTTACTGGCAAACAGAGAGGCAAAGAGATTGGCCTTCTCTAATGCGGTGAAAGCCAGCGAGCCATCAGGCTTCTTCATGGGAGGAAGCATCGGACGACAGAAATTGCATGGTTTCGATCGATTTAGATAAGGACCAGAACTGCTTACTACCTGGGGGGTAGGCTGCTAGTATGACCCCTATTCTACGGATGTGATCGAACCGAGCCTTACGGATCACCCTTTTGCAACATTTGGCGGCTAAGTTGAATGCCCTCTTCTTAGAACGAACCCTTCGAGTTCGAAGTTTGCGGTCACGAGCTTGAACCCAGGCCTGGTAAGCAGACTCTTTGCGGGCCTCAGCACGCGCGCAGTCCACATTGTACCGGGTCAATTTTTGAAGTGGACGTTTTTTCGACATTTGTATGGCTTTTTTTTTTTTTGGAATATTAGATTCGT
Organism: Notocelia uddmanniana; assembly: GCA_905163555.1. NCBI lineage: Eukaryota > Metazoa > Arthropoda > Insecta > Lepidoptera > Tortricidae > Notocelia > Notocelia uddmanniana. Next base: position 9,962,531 of record LR991059.1, on the reverse strand, counting down.
ACCCATAATGTCAGGTAGACTTTTTAAAAAGAAAAATTATGGTGCATGAGGCACCACTCTGCTTTTAATGGTTAGCCAGATATTGATGCTTTAAAAAAACCGTGCCACACAAATGTCGTCAGTGCCATACAAATGTTGACATCGCCATACAAATGTCGATATAGTGCCATAAAAAAGTCGATTCTGCCATACAAATGTCGATAGCGGCATACAAATGTCGGCGAGTGCCATAAAAATGTCGATTTTGCCATACAAATGTTGAAAAAGTTTATAATATTAAAAAAAAGCTCGTAATTAGGTAGTATCTCCAGTTTACGGTTTATGATTATATTTCAAAATAATCAAAATCACTGAGAAAACAGATTAAAGTCAGTAGGGGCAAGTAAGCCACCGGGGTTAGTGCGCCTTTCATCAAAAATAATGAAATGTACAGATATTACACCTCTTCTTTGATGTTGGATCCATGGGTAACCAAGTAAAACAAGTTTATTGCACTGATCATGAATGTATAATGTTGTTTTGATGAAAGGCACACTTACCCCGGCGGCACACTTGTCCCTACTAACTCTATTTAATTCCGTCTAAGAGAAGGTAGCAATAGCATTTAAATGACTACAAAAAGGAGCATATAATGATATGGTAGCTAAGAACAAATGCAAGCGTCACGGAACCATTGCCTAAACTGAGGTAAGCTTTACTAATTAAACTATTAAGTGACTAGCGCTTACAAACGAGTGGTTAACACATTAACTTACGTCTAAAAAAGTAATTTAAAAATAAATAAATAAAACAAAATATTCTGTGATAAATTATATTTCAAAAAACAAAATGACGTACTTTTAAAAATTAACAATATTGAATCATATCCTAATAATTACAATTTAGTAGTATAATCAGATCACATGCATAATTAAAAAAAAAGTATCGGACGTAATATCGTCATCGTCGTAATTGCTGTTATAAATGCTCTTTTTAATTTGAGGCAATTGACTTGTTGGGACGATTTTATTTTCCGCTTTCTTCTTATAATATAAATCTCTGCGTACTTTTTTAAACTGCGCATATGCTTCAGGATTCTTTCTTATTTTCTCTCGCCTGGACTTCTCTGCCAGTCGTTTTTTTTTTCAATCTCTCTTCTTTTGCTTGCGAAGTTTTGCCCATTTTTCATGCTGATCTTAAACAAGCAACATTTTAATTGATTATATTCTTTATTGTTTGTAAGGTGGCTGTGGGGTAGCCTCGAAAATTACAAATGTCTACTAAACTAAAAACAATTTAAACTCTGGCAACTCTTGTCAAGACGACATGTTTATCTGTCCCCCCACTTATATTCGCTCCGGTTGCTAGCTTTGGAAATACGTGTCCTACGAACAAATTTCCGAGATTACTGCACTTTGGTATCTCTTGAGGATTTTTGAAATTACCACGTGTCATATAACTCAGGAACCCGATGAGTTAAATCATTGTCTGATTATTTTTACCTTCAGATAGTCATTTTTAACGCATTATTAAGAAGGACATGGTTAGTCGTTTAACTGAAGTTTTAAAGAAGCATTCTACTTTACCCCACGCGTAAAATTCGAATATATGTACTTTTTCGAAAGTTCATAATTTAGACACTTCAGCTAGACTGTTATGCCTTACCTAATAATGCGTTAAAAATGACAACCTAACGTTAAAACAACCAGACAATCATTTAATTTGTCAGGTTCCTGAGTTATATGACACGGGGTAATTTAGAAAAATGTTTTGTAAAATACTAAAAAACAACATGTTTTTCATCATGAATCAATGCGATTTTTTGTGGGGTAAATCAAAACAAAAAAAAAATTGGACCTTAAACTGATATTGCAAAAGAACCGTTATTGCAGTACTTCGAAATTACCCCACATTTACGAAATAACCCCCCTACAAATGATATTTGTTTTTTTTAGTTACTTTTATTTTTAAATCGAGCAATATTTAAAAAAATATTTTACCCAAGGATTTTGACAAATATATCCAATTTTACAAAAATGGCATCACTCATAAGGATTACTTCATAATTTGTGACTTTCAAGTCCAAACATGAACCATACTCTCCACTCGCCCAAAAATATATCGAAAATACCCCATGTGACCTTAATTCATTTTTCACTAACAAGTACTGGGTTAGATTTTCTTAAAATGATGTATAATTATGTAAAAACTCAATTGGCAAAGCAGCAAGGTTTTATTTGTACCAATAAGGGCCTTTCCACAAAATATTGCATCAACCCATCCATCAAACGCAGTACTTTATTTTTCGTACAATATCTCCCAAAATAATTACAATAATAAAACTAGTAAAAAAAACGATATTAATGGATATGGAAACGATATAAATGATTTTTTCATGTTTTATTTTGATTTTGTTTTGAATCGACATTTGTATGCCACGTTCGACATTTGTATGGACAAAATAGCCGTACAAATGTCGCCATACAAATGTCGACGTGAACGTTTTTTGGCAGTCATTCGTAAACTATTAATTGAATTCACTAATTAGTTAAACACGAAACTCTTACTTCATATTGCTAACCATTGTTATGAAAAACACATTTTTAATTCAATCGTATATTAAAAAATAACGCCCATACAAATGTCGTGTTAGCCGTACCAAAATACATCGAATAAAGACTTACCTGTTTCCTCCGTCAAAAATACCGGCACTGCGTCCACTCTCGATGGCGGTTGAAGCCCAACTAACGAGTCATCGTATCGTAAAGTAAATATAACGGTGGGCCAATAGAAAAACTAAATATATGGTCTTGAACTTGAGTCCTAAAAAAAGGGTCGCGCGTGGGACAACTACTAAAATGCTTCACTAGTGTTAATTATTCATGCATTAATTATTTAACATACTTTAACTAATACGCTAATAAATGTTCTTTATAACAGTACAAGTTATTTATTTGTACGTTGCTGTAGTACATAGTTATGATTTTTTTTTTGAGCTAAACCGCAAGTGTGACACGCGAAAAAGCGGTAGATTTCGCTGCTTTAGGATTTCAAAAAATTTTTTTTCATAATATATTAATATTTAAGGTATTGAAATATATACTTTAAGTACTTTATAATACACAGAATGCAAATATATATGTATCAATACTCTATATTAAACTGATTTGAAATTATAGCCGTGTGACAGCGAAAACAGCCCGTTTGAAAATTGACCCTACCATGGCCGGGCTTTGTGACCGAGCGGGATGTCTGAGAACGGAATAAAAAACTCCATTCCCTGCCGTATCACGTCAGCAATCGCGTCAGCGCAGAGCGAGGGGTCGTTCGAAGAAAAACACATTTGCCGCCAAGGATAAGACGCAAAGAAGTGCCGCATCTCATCCCAATCTGCTGACTCGTATCGCCAAACTCTCCTTGTGCCTCTGGGGCTGTCATCAGGAGGAGATCGGATCGATACGGACTTCACCAGACAATGGTCGGATGACCCTAGGGGGGCGGAGACCGACACGGAGTACTGGTCTGGATTAGTTGTCAGCAGAAGGTGCAGGCAATTGGGTGTATGCCCGTCAACATCAGGCACCGTCAACGTTCACCAGCTGGGTGAGATCTAGCGTCAATGCAAGTTTGCACGCCTCTCTCCCAGCGTGGTCGGTTTCCTGGTACGGGAACAGCCACTCACTATGGTGTGCGTTAAAGTCCCCCAGGAAGACTAGTTCCACCGTGGGACACTGCTGTTGGGCAAGATCTGCCGTCTCTATAAGATGGTCAAAAAGTCTGGTTGTCTCCTGGTTACCTTTGTGCGAACGGTAGATACAAGCATAGACAGTTTTGTCTATTCCTGTATCCACCAAAATCCAAATGGTAGAAAACCCAGTACCTTCAAAGCAACGGAGACGCAGACAGCAAATGTCATCACGCACGTACACACAGACCCCAGCAGCGTGTTTTCTGAATCTGTGTTCAAGGGTACCCCGGGTAGTTGAGGTACGACGTGTCTGACGGTGTCGCTATCTGCGTATCCGTGAGAAAGAATAGGTGCGGCTTCTCGGTCTCGAGGTGGTGATGGACCGGATCGATATTGGAGTGCAATCCTCTGATGTTGGAGAGGTGCACTTTAAATGGGAGGAAGTGCAGCCGTTTTGTAACTATATTCTTTCTCTTTCTTTGCATAATTTTTAGTGATTATTTGTGGGGAAGTAAGGGAAAAGTCGAGGCGCAGCCCATTTTGTCCAAAAGGAACCGAAGAAATACAACAAACGTTGAGAAACTCATTTGGAGCCTGCGGGGACGCCCTAACCCCCCCGAAATGGCCACCGGGTCCTCCCCTCCAGTCGCCAACTGGCACGGTAGAGCATTTCGGGATTTTTCGCGCGTTGTGCGTGCAGTGCAGCCCAACAATTTCCAGACCAGACTTGGGCTGCGCAACTGACATCTCCCTTTACTTCCCCAAAGGCACTGGTACTCCTACACACTCAGCGGAACGCAGTCGCTTGGCGCCGGACTTCGGTGGGAGGGTGGTCGCGAACCAGGCGGCCTTTTGCAACTGCTTCAGGCGTACCACACCGCTTTGTGGGATCTTCAGCCGCTGCCAATGAGGCGACGTTGCCCGGGGTGAACCGCTAGGAGGTAGATCCTAACCACCCTAAATATAGTTTTTATTAATTTTAAAATTTTACTATAAAAAAAATGCATCAGAGAAATATGTCATTTTCGGCCAAAATAAACCATATCACCAGTTAGTTGCCAATAAGGATAATAATAATAGTTCCGAAAAATAAATGATCCACTATCGATCTGTGGTCGATTGTAATACAAATATTATACTGCGTTAAAATGAATTACCGAAAAATAAACACAAAATATACCAAATAAAAATACATTTTGTCGTTATAGTAATTCAACGCAAAAGTAACTAACTATACTTCTACCTGAAAAACTAAACTTCCGAAAAAAATACTTAGGCAGGTGGCAGGTTAAGTACGACGACGAGCGAGTAATATTAGGTCTATTAAAAGATTCTGTTAAATACAATTAGTTGTACTGAAAACTCTGTCATGAGAAATTATGTTAAATTCGGCATACTGATATTAGAGCTAATGAATAATTAGGAAAAAAGTAAATTCGGGGTTGTGATTTTAGGTTTCTCAACATTAGGCCTACTGAAATTAGGTAAGAAGTTCTTATAGAATATCTATGAAAAACATATTTAACTACATACTTATACACCGTGACCGTTTATAACCCGAAAGATTTAAGCTAACGATACTAGAGCCTAATTAGAGTATATAAAGTTATGTAACATATGGTCCAAAAACTCATAATTAAGGAGATATTAATTATTTACAACAAATCAAAAGTTAAAAAATCTCCAGTGTAACACACCTTAAGGGCGTGAGCATGACGTAGCCACCTATTTCTTTTACACGTAGATACACTAACTGTATGGTTGTTAGCCAGTTTCATAAAGAAGTTTGGTATCTATCTACAAAAAGTTTTTAGTACCGAAAATATTTTCATCACGAGATAAAAGGATATAACATGCAACTAAAATACAGTGTAGTGTATTAAGCCGAATAATTATAATATCTTATCTTACATACTTCAATCTCAAGTAGCTTTTATGTTGTCACTGAGAATAGAGATGTTTGTTCTGTTCTAAGTCGCGAGAGTGGTTCTTCTTATAACTGGCTAGTTTGAAATTGATTGTCACTAAAATGACACATTACAAATGAAGTGAAGTGTCATGCTCGCTCTCTGTTCTTCAACTTGAGGTTCCCACCTAAAGGCTTGTTCACAAAGAAGCGGGCAATTAATCAGATTTAATTCGTACTGAAATAGTAATTTAATTAAGACACATAATTAGACCCATGTTGATATAACATTATTTACTCGTACAGTCGTCAAAAATATGTGGTTTAAATCTTTCGGGTTATTAACGGTCACGGTGTATAATATTATTGTAAGCAGATTTCACGTTTGATCCGAGAAGAAGACACTCAAGTTTAGATGACTACTTATCTCTCACCACTTGTCCCTTCCTGTATACTTGAGGTGCTCTCGAGATTTGAATAATTATATACGTAATTGTGGGCCAGATTTATAATGACTGGGTGGGTACACGATTCTGGTTGGAGTTTTACATTTGGTCGAATATTTCGTCATTAATGTGTTTTTTAGGGTTCCGTACCCAAAGGGTAAAAACGGAACTATTACTAAGAATCCGCTGTCCGTCCGTCTGTTTTTATGTCTGTCTGTCTGTCTGTCTGTTTGTCCGTCTGTCACCACGCTGTATCTCATGAACCGTAATAGTTCATCATCATCATTAAGGGAGCTACCATACAAAAAAAAACTTTAAAAATTTTGCTCGTTGTGTTCATCAGGCGCTGGGTCTCAAAATTTATAAGAAAACTAAGGTCCGACTCGCACTTGACCAAAATTATACTTGATCTTATCTTATTACCGGTAAAAAATATTTTAATTAAATTAAAAAATGATTTAAATAAAGTGTTTAATGTTGTATAGATACGGAACTCATCGTGCGCGAGTCCGACTCGCACTTGGCCGGTTTTTTATACTTATGATAAGTCCTATAAAATACACCTAATTAATCATCAATTCCATAATAGAAAAAGAGTTTCAAAATGAAATTGCATTAGTTCCGACTACTTATAATCTTATATTCGTCCGAAACTGCGTGACCGTCAAAAGTTTCGAGGTTTAACTATGGAAAATCACTAAAAACATGCACTCACTCGTAATACAAGAAACTGTTTAGCTAAATTGTGAAGTTTTAGTCGTCGAAAACAACGAACAACATTTTTGCGGTCTCACGATCGCTAATGATAGGCGGTATTTAAGGAACACAATAAGGAATCGAATTTTCGCGATCAATTTTCAGACTTTGTCGGACATTCTTTATACTGTTGTTGAAAGTTTTACTCGATGGTTTTTTTCCTATAAATCTGTCGTCGCGAATATTCCTTGGGTCTTCAACACGCCCATTAATGTTACAGATGAGTTGTCAAAGTGACATTAATTATTGTCGAGTTGCGTAATTATGCTACTTGAAGAAAATAGAGTTCGGTATTTATCTTAATGCTTAGTATCGCACAAAGGATGAGTTACTTTGACGGTTTGATTCAGAATTTTCGAATAAGGAGTTTTTGTGGCCAGGCACAATTGTAAAGGAATAATTCTAAGGGAGACTTCTGAAAAAAAATGTAATGTCGGTTTACCTAATATTTTGTAATTATGTTTGATATTTAGTTTCGTTAATCTGTATTTTTGATATTGTAATCTCTTTCAATCTTATTTTAAAGCAAAGGATACATAATGGCAGATACTATTTCTGACCGGAAAATATTTATATTATTATTTTATTTGGCAGATTTTTTCTGCCAAGTTATCAAGGGCTCTCGAGTTGAATGTTGGATGGCACCTACACTCATATTTGCAGATTTTTTTAATTTTGATTTGCAGGTAATTTCGGCCGCTTAGGGTTTCTTTTCTTTTGTTTTACTGGTTACAAACCGCATCCGGGGCGCGGTGCTGTTTTGTTTTCACTTTTAACAAATACAAGGATAACACAAGCTCCTTAGTTCCTTCAAAGGTATTTCATAATTTTATGCATTGTACGTATAGAGTCTTTTTATCAAATCTCACAAAATAGTTTTTTTTCAACTATTCAAACTCCATAAAGTTTTCTTGCAAGTTGCTTTTGGACGATACGACAGCTCGCTTACTGTTCCAAGTACCAATGTTAAAAATTGTTTTACCGTAATTAAAGTTGGCAAGACAAAAGTCTCAGTGCATGACAAAGGATAAGGAAGAGCGGTGTCTCTTGACGTAGGTATCATTTTTCGCTTAAAAAAGACAGTAAGAAGCTGGAATATTTTAAAAAAAATTGAGCTTGTGAATAAATCATTTTTATAGTTAGATATTTATTATGACGCTGTAGATTAATCGGCACTTGACAAAGCGAACAAAAGCATTAATAGCTGTCCAACATTAGAGCGTTTTACCTCCCTTACTTTACTTACTGGTTCTACTTAACTATGGTAAAATAAAAGAAATCAATTAGATCAATACCATGACATGACATGTCTTGTCTCTTTCAGTGATTATACATAATATATGGGTGCGGCTCAGAAAAAATGTACCTTAACGTATTGGAAAATGTAACACACAATTTTATTCTCAACACACTGGAAATTCTGTAACACGCTGGAACTCTGTAAAGCTGAGATTACATGAAGCAAGATTCGTTCGAAAATTAACAAAAATAGTAATTTTATTTGCGAGTACTTAATGTATTTAGAAAGGATAAGGGATAAGGTATGCTTTAGCTTTTTATTATGAGTAAAATTTGAATTTCTTCGCAAATGTATGCAGGTTTCCTCACGATGTTTTCCTTGATCAATTAAGAATATTGAATGGTAATTTATTTAAGACAAGGCTAGCTAGTAGTAGTATAGTATTAAAGACTATAAAAAAATTAGCTAAATAATAATCCCAATATTATTGTTATTATGGCATTATTTTTCTTGACATCTATATTTTAATTAATTTTATTTTATTTAATTTTACTGTAATGTTTAACTTTTGTTCCAATAAAGGTGACATGTAATTATTTTAAGATTTATTTTAATAGTAATAACAATCGTGTGACATTAATACGGTTGCCACTTTGTTGCATTTTTAGCACCACCCAGGGGTCACGTTTGGGAAACGGTGGGTAGTTCCTACGGATGTGGTGCAACTTCGACCCCCCTTTGTCAAGTGAGTGAGCAACTTGACTGTTAGAAGTTCTCAAGCCATCCGAATGCATCTAACTTGGCTTAACGACTGCTGTCGTAGATAGCAGCGAGTATCAACGTCTTAACGTGTTTTCCAAAGCACGGGAGCGCTCAGTTAGTAACCACTCAAAGCGGTCACCCATCTAAGAACTGACCTGGGCTCACGTTGCTTAAACTCGCATACCGCACGCAGTATGCGGGCGCCGCTGGCCCACGAGTGCTCTATTTTAATGTGGAGAATTGTCAAAAATTGTTTAGGTCAAATGTTATTTACATGGAAATAGAAATGTATAAATAACATTCGTTTGCGCGTTTGTTGACTCTTATGTCAACTGAATACTGGGCCACCAATAGTTAAATTTTAAGACATAATTATAACGTATTCTGAAAAATATTTCTATTTCTTTACCGAAAAGCTAACAAAAAATAATATTCCGTACATAACTTCGAAAAACTCGGGTACGAGCTGGAAATCAAACCCCAACCGCCGCTTGACAGCCACATTCGTGAACCGCTAGGCCACCGTAGCTTTTACTCGGACATAAATTGTTTCAGGAAAAGAGCGAAAACATACCACGCTCTTTATTGTGATGCAGTCGAGTAATAGCATTATGTGAACCAACCTTTAACTATCTAGTGTGTTACGCAACACGTAATGTAACATGACATAACACGCTGGAATAAAAAACACAACGGGAAAAATGCCTTAATTTAATTATAGAAGCCGCAAATTTAAAGTTATTTAAGCAAGAAATTCGTAATAACAAAAAAACTGGAAATAGTGAAAAATGTACATACCTTGGCAATTTATTGTTGAAAATACATTTAAAATGTGAAAGTAAATTCCGGCGCACGTTTACGCAGTTTTGTTGCCAAACTAAGACGGCTGGCATTTATGGGAATGCTTGCCAGCTGTAGGTAATAGTGTGGCCACTCTAAAAAAATGCTTCAATGTGGCCATTACTATAAAACAAAAAAGTTAGCCTAATACGCAACCAGCATAACACACAGGAAGATTTTTTGGGACACTTTTTAAATTGTTAATTTATATGTGAAAATAACATAGTTTCTGAGGTTTTCAACCAAAATACTTTAAATTGACTACTCTTCTAACAACGAAGACAAAAAAAATCTAAAGTAAAAGCCGTCTTACTATTTTTTATTACATATATGTATCAGAAAATGTCCTGGGGACATTTCAATTTTGTATGGAGCAAAAAACTTGACGATTTTCAAGTTACTCAAATAACATGTAAAATAAATATAAACGAATTTTATTCGCAACCATCTATTGGACTGGTTTATACTATTAGAAGAATCAATTGAATGTGGTTTAAAAAAATGAAGTGAACATTTTGAGGGGAAGGGGGGGGGGGGGGGGGGTAATCATGTGACCGAAAATTTTGTTCAAAAAGTACATTTCATCGCCTAGCTTATGGGTAATATCTGATTTATATGAAAATAATACCCTCAGCTGACATTTACTTTTAATTTAAATTTTCAGGTTGCTGAGTCAAAACCTGTATTGAACCTGCTTAAAAATACTTACGTAGTTACTAACTTTTTTCACTCGTATGTAGTTCGTAAAAATCAAGTGGTACATGAAAAAATATCACAAAAAATTTGGAAAACATACTTAGGGTCCGAGCTGTATCGGACGTTTCGCTCGCTTAGTAAATAAAGTAAAAACAAAAACCAATAGTTCGTCTAAAGCTGGTTCGTAACAGAAAATTAGAAAGATAGAATAAAGATACAAATGCGCTTGTTTATAGTACAAACAGTAAAATTCGTATGGCTGACTTTTATAACACTTTTATGCCTGTTATTTCAGAACACACTCAGCCAGCACACAACAACCGTCAGTTAAAATAACACAAACCAGTATTATTAATACCCGCACCGGAAATAAAATTAATATCATATCATATCATATCATTTATTTGCATTGATCATACATCGTCATGCACAATAAACATGTCAAATATATACACTACAGGCTACATAAATTGACAATTAAATTAATATAGGTACTAATGAAATACATAATATTTTATAAAAATTCCAATACGTAAGTCAAACACAATAAATAACTTATATAAATAATGGCCCCTCCTAATATTAATTTAATCACGTTTTACTTCCGGCCGTTTTCATAAAAGCGTAATTATATACTAACAAACTCCATATTAATTAAGATTTGGCCTCCCTACGGTGTTTTCCAGCTCAATATGGCTAATGAACACGGACCGGTCCACTCACTTCATTTCGAATCTTATCGTCATTCATTATTATCTGCCGACCTATGTGACTGTTACCTATTGTGATATTGGTTCTGTTCAGTGCGAGCCCACGACGTCACACTGAATGTTGCTAGTTTCTAATATTGTTACGTACAATTCGACTTTGTTTTTCGTATTAAATCATTTGTACCAACCAATCATTTGTAACCAATTTGCCAAGAAATCTAGTGTCGAGATAGGACGCGCTAACAACATTTCGACATACAATCAGGACTACCGAGATGTAAATTATAGTTAGTTGTTTTTTGCTACAGGCGTATCTATGTATGTACTTGGTTAGCTGCATTCAAGATATTGAATACTTTCCAATACCTACGTGACGTGCAATGGGGAGAACCACTCGGGACGCAGAACGGTGTCTCGCCGAGGAAAGGGACAGGACAATTTTTTCATTTAATTTCATTAATGCAGTAATTTATGCAGTGAGCTGGTATAGAAAATGGTGGCTGATTTGAGTTTTTTGCTGCATTCGTCACGTTCTGACAAGAATGTGAGAGCGAAAGTGACGGTAGTGTTATCCACGACGATAAGTGGTAAAATGGCAACCATCATATATGGCCGCAGAATTGACCTCCGCTTATGTATATATGTCTTATGAATATCGGGATCAAAAATGAAACGCAAAGCTGTTGACCTCATCCAACCTAATTATTTTGATGTATGAGAACCACTTGACAGTAAATGACTAATCAACTTAGCCCAAATAATCCCATTCTAAATTTATTCCGCGGTCATAGTAACAATGGTTACCAGACATTACCCGTATTACAAGGGAATAGAGTTCAACAAAAAACAAAACAAGTGAGTGGTTAAATAATTTGATAGGGATAATTATTAAGTTGAGACGACGATACCTATTTGTTAAGGCAGTTTTCAGGTATTCATTTAGTTCGATGCATTATTTACACATAACTCACATGAGTTCCTTATTTTTGTACAATATTTAACAGATATTTAAACTTTGTGAATATTTTAGAAAAAAAAAACAAAATATTTAAATTTATGAGTGGATTGATTTGTAATTATTAAAAAGTATAACACAATAAAATATGTAGGTGGATATACGTATCCCCATGAGGTAATCCAAGCATTAGTAATATACTATTAGGTACATATTTGCTCGTAAAAATGAACTACGATTTCAATTTAAATCTTATAATTAAAAGACATCATCAGCCCATTTATCTCTCTTTCCACTCCATTTAAAAATAAATTACATCTACAATGTTCACGAAATCCGATGAGAAAAATGATTTAGTCACGTGTTAGCTACGCACCTCACACACAGCACCACCGCACGGCTACGTCATCGGTATACCGTCAGCATACGTCACCGCGCAACGTCATCAGCACCACGTCGTGGCTACGTATGGAGTGACGTACTCCATTACGTTGTCCGCGCCGCAGCGCATCATCAATATTGCGCAATCACTCTGATCGCCTTCATAAAACGGAAGGACACGTTCGCCGCGCGCTTTTGAGATACCTTACATCGGGTCTTTAGGACAACACGAAATCGTTCGTGTTAGATTAAGTTAATTATTGTAACTTTTATATTAATTAAAACTTCATTTATTCGCCATCTGAATATAATTTATCTCCTTCACTGCTTCCTCCCTATATAAATTCACGAATGCATTGTGACTACTTGTTAGATTTGTTTTGTGGTACTTGGACGTCATGTGTGACGTCATGCTAGGGCGTGTTAGGAGACGTCCTAACATGACGTCACATGACGATGTGGGGTTAATTAATATCTAAAACTTCAACCCCATTGTGGATGGAAATGAGCATCATAAATTTAAGAGTAAATTAAGAGTTGGTTCAAGTCGGTGTAGCCGATGAAGCATGCAGTTCTTATACACCTTATCCTATCCAGAGCCATTTTCTTGGTTTTCTTGTACGACACTACTTATTTTTTCTGTAAATTATACATTTTTGAAATAGAGAGGTGAAATTCTAATGCAGCATAGAGAAAATATTTTACGTATTTACGTTTAAAAAAAAACATCTATGTTGCACTGTGTAAACACAGACAGTAGCTGCTGCGTGCCGCCAGGCAACCCTCGTGGAACACCCACCTGCATGAGCTGATACATACCCTGGACTCGCGCTTTGTGGACAGCTCGAAGCTGCACATGCAAACATTTACAACGTAAATTTATTTAAAGGAATAAATAACTGCCATGATATTTCTCTCATACCCAACTATTATACAAAACAAAACCTTGTAAAAATACTGCAAGCATTTATGATGACCAGGCATCGGAAATTCGGATACTTTTATACCTACAACAAGCAAAACATTTCTATTATTTAATTTCCAGGATTCCGGGATTGTATAAAGCATAACAAAAAGGTTTTTTTAGGTTATGACTATTTTCAGTAGATTTTAGCAACATTCTCGTTGGTTAACAGTTTTAACGATATACAGGTTGTAACAAAAAAACTGTGGTGGTCCGTTTAAGCGCGTCATAGGTATTGTGTTTTGATTACGGAATATGTAAGTGTTTTATATCCTAATTTTCGGTATTCCGGGAAATACCGGCAAATATATTAGTAAAATTAAATTGAGTCCGCCTGCATGCTACTCAACAACAACGCGATGTAGGTACTGAGGCCGAAGTGTAGGTATAAAAGTATCCTAATTTCCGATCTCTGATGATGACACATGAAATTGGGACCCTCCAAGCAATGCGCAAAAGTTTTATATGTATTGCACACGGCGATTATTTCCACTAACATTTTTCATCTCATCGCCTGCCATTGTATATCTCGAAAGCTTCGATGGGACGGCTTGGTTGTATAGGTAATACGTATCTATACAACTAAGCCGTCTCTAGATCCAATAGGTCTGCCCGCAGCAGATGGGATAAGACCTGGCAGATGCTCATTAGTGCCATTGCATCTGCAGTTAGACCCTTGGTAAGAGATGTGACTCTTGCGCTCGGCCAAATTAAGCGGAACTCAGCCGCTAATGACGTTTAAAGGTCCCCCGCACGCACGACTGAACTCGATTCTCCATATAAACGCAGATCCGTTTTCATTTTAAAACGCCGTGCTGATATAATAAGAAACATTGTACAGACAATTAAATCCGCCATATATAGGCCGGGAATTCGTTTCTGTTGCTAGAAATTATACAGAAAAAAATACAGCAGGTTTTTGAGTTTTTTAGATCTTGTATGAAAACCTTAATAATTGGTAGAGTGCCGCAAAAAGGCCTTAAAGGATAATTATATATTGCAGAACATTGAGCAGGCCCGGAGGAGCCTCTTGAGGAGACCCGGGTATGTCCTAAAACTACGACCAAGACCACCCAGGGGATAGGCAGCCGCATCCCTGGAGTGCGGTGGAGATACTGCGATCGCCAACCCGTATGCCAAGCGTGGCGATTATGGCATATACCCCCCGTGAATTTGGGGGAGGCCTATGTCCAGCAGTGGACGTCCTTTGGCTTTAGCTTTGGCTGGTGGTGGTGGAACATTGAGTGGAGACCCTGGAACCTTGATCTTCAGATACTAAAGAATGTGAAAAAAGTGTCTCAAATCTGATCGGGGTATTGGGTGATCTCAGAGCAAGCTTTTACTTCGTCCAGAGGCCGAGTCTGGTTAATTTTTTTTATTTTATCGTATAGCATTTATTTACGAACCGTGAGATCTTCGAGAAGACAAGTACGGTTGCCAGTTTTTGTTGCACTTTTAGCACCACCCAGGGGTCACGTGCAGGGTATCGGTGGGTACTCCCTACGGACGTGGTGCAACTTCGACCCCCTTTGTCATGTGAGTGGGCAACTTGACTGTTAGAAGTTTTCAAGCCGCCCGAAGGCCTCTAACTTGGCTTAACGACTGCTGTCGTAGACAGCAGCCGGAATCAACGGCTTAACGTGCCTTCCAAAGCACGAGAGCGCTCAGTTAGTAACCACTCAAAGCGGTCACCCATCCAATAACTGACCTGCGCCCACATTGCTTAACCTCGCATACCGCATGCGGTAGGCTGGTGCCGCTGGGCCACGAGCGCTCTAGTCTGGTTAATAATAAATAAATATCGCGAGCGTTCTGGGAACGATGCCCCGGGCAACTTTAGGATGTGTTGAGAGCAGGCAATTTCGCTTACAAATAATGGATTATTCACAGTGGCGGATTTACCAGCAGGCTGAGTAGGCTTGAGCCTAGGGCGGCGGATTTTGGGGGCGGCTAATTTGCCCCAAAAAATTTTTTTTGTCTTACAGAAATAAAAAATTAATAAATACCTAAATAATATACGGGGTGTGACCTGTAATAGGAGCAATAAATTTAAAGGTCGCTTCCTTAGAGCATCTACAGTAACCTCTTGTGTCCAAAAAAAATATCTTTCTTCAATTGGGAGAAATTTTGTAGATTAGATTGCACCACTTAACTTAACCTGTAAAAGTGGAGAATTTGACGTTTGTCAATCTGCTAATACTTTATTTTATACTACGTATTTGTGTTGGTAGTCTTATTTGGAGTGCGGTGCGGGAACGCATGACGATCATTCGCTTAGAGTGTCTGGCCGAAATGAAAGCGCGGGGGGCGGTCGGGTCGCCGAGGGAGCCGTCATGTTACGTGTGGCAGCATTGAGTTCGGGAGCAAGAGAGAAAGATATAGAGCGGCGTCAGCGGCGATACAAACTGGGAAGTGCCGTCCCGTATTTAATTTTTGTCAAAACAAAAGTCACCTCGGATAATTGCGTCTTGCAATTTCTAATTAAAAGTGTTTAGTGGGTTGCGTATATAATTTTTCAAACCACATGCTCGACAATGCCGAATTATAGGTCATGTAAACCCTACCGAAAGCAAGACATTAAATCCCTTGGTATTAGCCGGGTTATAATGTTGTACTGAATTTCATTATAACCCGCTGGTTAATAATATGATTTCACTTTTCATAATTCTTATTACTATATGCATAAAGTTTAATTTTGCTAAACACAATTTGTCCTAGGCCATGGCCTACTTGATTTGACAAAATAAATGAAGTTTGCCTCCGTGTGAACCCCGGTCCGGAGGAGCGCGGTGTTCGAAATTCGAATTTCGAATCTAGGACCACGGCTTGTGCTTTCGAATTTGGAACGTCGCGCGCCTTCATTTGTTCACGCGTGACGAACAAATCGAGTTCTTGTAGGTGCCTATAGAAGATTTAATTTCAAAAATAATATTGAAAATGTCGAGTGATGAAAGTGTTTTGACTCCTGAGTTTATCAAATTAGATGCCATAGGCATTGTCAACAATCTGCTGCCAGAGAAGTCAAAGGAAAAATACCTAAAAGCCTACAACGATTTTGACAAATGGAAAGCTGTAAAAGGCGTAAAGTCTGTGTCTGAATCAGTGCTTCTGGTCTATTTTGAATATTTGTCAGCTACAAAGAAGCCAAGTAGCCTGTGGTGTATATCTACTGAGCCTGTTTTTTTGTCTCGCATAAGGTGTGAAAGTAGAGTATACACCTCGGGGATAAGACTGTTTTAGTCTTGGGCGGTTGAACCCCTCACTGCACTCAGGACTCAGTCTTAATTCCCTCGCTTCGCTCAGGAATTAACTTATAACTCCCTCGCTACGCTCAGGAGTTAAATTATGAGTCCTTCGTTACGTTCGGGATTCAATTCGCTCCAGTGACATAAAACAGTGCTTTATCCCCTTAGTGTATAATCTACTATTTATAACATAACAACATAATATTTACTTTTTTATACATAATTTTTATAAGTGAAGACAACACAATACAAACTTATTGTAGGCAAGTAATCCTAATGTATAAATCATCCATAACGAATCAGTAATTAATTTAACTTATATTACTGTTTTAGAAGGTTTGCGAATTTAGATTTTTCTGTTAAAGTATATTATTATATTGTTGTAGTTTATTTCAATAAATTTCATTTACTTATATTTTATATTAGGTAAATATACAAATAGTAGGTCGGTAAACGCGGTTTTAGGTTACTTTTCGTTCATGTCATCTCAAGTATGGATAAATTTGATATCAATACATTCAGTTTGATGTGCTGAACACAAATATATAAGATGACAAGCGTGTAAGTGTGATGCCAAAATCAAATTTCTAAGTTGACGTAAAAAAAGATATGGCCGTTTATGGCGCAAAATAAAATACTTCTTGTGTAACCTACACTAAGTCGTGGGTTTTAAAAATATCCCCTAGATATATAATATGATCCCTAGTTTACAGTCATACCAATAACGGAAAAAATCTGATAAAATGAAGACAATAATAGTACACAAATCGTGTTATTCATGCAAGTTGCAATTTCATTGACAAAAAAAAACAATATGATTAATTGATTATGACTACACGGAGAAAAGTATTATACTAAAAATAATATTAGAATAGAATAGAATAGAAGAAATTTATATTTCAAAAATTATATTTTTCAAGTTACCAAACTTTCCTTACTGGAAACTCAAAAAATTACAAACTGGCTTAGTAAATTTACAAACTATTTATCTTTTTATGTCAACCATTTATTAAAAATGAGTACAAGTATTCTTATGTAATTTAATATTTGTGATGAGAATACCAATTGTTTAGAAACTGTGCAGTTATTTTGGAATTCAATAATGTTAAATATAAGTATCTAGCTTACTAGAAATTCGTATGCTGCTGTATGTAAGTATGTATTGATTTCGTGGATTACATTATTTAGAAGCTCAGAATATTTACTAAACTGGTTTAGAATAAATGTTATTAGTTTAGAAAATTTACTGGACAGATTTAGAATGACTGTAATCAGTTCTTAATTTTTCATAAGATATATTTTTTTAAAAACAAAGAATAATTTTTTAGTCTTTTAATTCTAAAATATTTTCTTCCACCGTCTTTTGTCCGTGTAGGGTATCGAAATGCAGAGGTCAGAAGGGGCGGCAAAATTTGAATAGCCTACTGGCGGCAAATGCCTTAATCCGCCACTGATTATTCATTACGTATGTACTATATATATTTATTCTTAAAATATTGTTTTACTTTAAATAAAATAACTAACGTCATTAATCATTATGAACCATGCATCAAACTAAAATAATTTACTAACGAGAACGTAATGCAGCTATGCGCTATTCTTTGTGAGACTGCGTTTTATTTTTGAAAAGTATTTTCTATGTGCGCGAACAATAAACATGCCCACACCGGTATGTCTATTCGAGTTATTCGTGTGCTTTGGTGTGTATCAAAAACCGACAAGTCGACGATACGGGTTTTGTTTTCGCTATTCGCGCTTATGCGTTCAGCTTGCAAATAAAGCAACCATAGACGAATAAAGCTGCTTCTTGCCGTCAAATTCTGACGCATAAACCGATTAACAATGGCGCATAGCGAAATGTGGTGCCGGCATGAGATGTTGTATATTTGTAAAGTGTAAACTTGGATATATTTTATGATTAGCGCGCTTATTCTGCTGGCGTATTTATTCCGACTGACCATACCTGGCACGCAGTTTTAAATTCGGCTAGCCCGATTTTTAAAGGTTCGATGGAGGACTTTCATCGGGAATCACTCGTTCAATCTTCATTCCATTTTGATTGAACGGTCGCGGACGAGGATGGTTTTAGGTTAATTTAAGCATTTTGGAGGAGACATTGACATAGGCATGTCATTATATTATCTGCTAATTTGAACTTAATTTGTGTAAATACTTGAACAAATTATAGGTATCATAATAAAGGGTCTTGTTTTAATTAAATTAGTTTTTAGACGAGAAATCCTTGTTACTAATCATAAGCTTAAAATGGCCTTGTAAGGTTAAATATTTAATTACACGAAAGCACATTTACAATTTGTATGAATTAACTCTTAATAAATAAAGATTATAATTTTAAATTAAAAAATCACAAACGAAATAAATAATAACTTAAAATATACCTAATTAAAAGCTAATAATAATAACAGAAAAGGAACCCCAATTATAAAAAGAACACCCTGTCCAGAAGGTCAGCCTGCGGCATGGTGCCCAGAACGCTGGCCGCGTTACCTCTCTGAACGGCGAGGGAAATCCTCTGCGAGAGATAAGCGCCAGCCCTGGGGTCACCCGAAGCGTCAACCAGCCGCGACGACAAGGCTCTCATAAAAGCTTTCATGCCGACCAAGGACCCAGTGTCTCTACCGCAAGTGCTGCAATCGTAATTACTCAATAAGGATGAGTATTTGCGGCGTTTAAGAACTTGGCAAAAGTGTCCACAAATGTGGCGTCCCAAGTCATTAATGGTGCCGTGGCGGTATAAACGGCCGGCGCTTCTAGGGCAAGAAAGACCATGTCACCCAGCTGGTCTACACTCTTGCCGCAGGAACAGGTATGGGGAACGCAGATTCTGGATCCAAGTCTCAGGCATATTCCAATCCTTAAACTGCTTGGATCCAGAACCGTTCCTATTTGACGGGAAGGGAGGGCATGCAACCAGTGGCCTGATTCGCTCGACGAGACGGCCAAAATACGAGCCCGGTCGGCGTCGTCCGGACTGTTATTAGTGAGAGACCTTGTAAGATATTAATTTAGAAATTATTTATGAGGCTGAAAATTATTATTTCTCAGAATTACAGCGCCCAAGAACGATTTTTGTGCCAGTAAAATTGTACATTAAGGGCTAAATGAGTATTATCATATAGCCCTTAATGCATGCATTTTGAACCTTAACTTGACAGTTTTCTTTGCAGTATGCTATAATACCATGAAAGCTGTTGGATATTTAAGAAAACTGCCATGTTAAAGCTCAAAATGCATTAGCCGCAGTAAATTAGTTTTACTGTAAACAATCTTGTGCCAGACTTGCTAAATAATCTACAGAACTTGGCAACCATTTAGATCGCAATTTTTTTGTTGGTGAAGACGACAACCACGTATTGCATATTGAACTTGGCTGCCATTTATACATTAATGTTTTTGATGGGTTATCATTACTTTTTGTCAAACTTCACCAACTAGTGCTTTTCAAGAGCGAATGCACGAGTTATTACACAAAATACCTAAATTGCTATAGGTGCATCTCAAATATTTGAAAAGTTCTCTCGATTTCTCCAGGACGCTAGAATCAGATTCTAACTTTATAACTATGGGACCACCCCCGAAGTATACCGTTTCAAACAAAAAAAGAATTTTCCAAATTGGTTAATAAATGACGGAGTTCTGAGGTAACAAGCATAAATAATAATAATTATAAAACTAAAAAAAAACATTGTTTTCTGGTTTTTTTGCCAAGTTTCACGTTTCTAGGTTACCTGGAAGTGCCGGGCTTGGTTTTTGATTACTAGTCAGTCGGTCAGTGGTAAAAATGCCGTTTTTTGGACTCTAACATTTAAATACCCATAATCTAAAATTTCTAATATTCGTCGCCTTGTACCCATAGTACAAGCTTTGCTTAGTTTGGGACTAGGTCGATTTGTGTAAGATTGTCCCCCAATATTTATTATTTATTTTATTTATTAATACCTATTTTACCTATATTTATGAAATTTGGGGTTCTAGCTATTCTAAAGGATCTTAATATATGTACCAAATTTCATTTTTTTATGTTAAATAGATTTGGAGTTGTTGAGGAGTAAAAAGTGGCTCCAAACGGTTCGTGTAAAATAACACACGGCTACTGTCCGCTAGTTCCTGTGGTGAACTTGGCTGGACACGCTACCGCATGTCTAGATTTCAATATGTGAGGTACATACATATGTTTACGTCATTTGTGAGTGGAAACACACGGGTGGGGAGATCAGTTCAAAAATTGTTTTAACTATCGACCATCGAATGAGTTAGGACTTTTAGCATCATGCTGAACTGAATCAGTTTTATTGGCACATGACCTACATTTTCCATCTATTTTTGTATTTGTATTTGTCGGCTTGTTTAGCCTAGGTAGTTGGTTGTAACCCTGCCACCGAAGCTAGTGGTGAGCAGAAACATTTGTCCCTGGGACTAGGATGTTTTCTATGTATTTACGTACATATCTATTAAATACATAAACCCATACAAACCCATAAACCAAGGCCTATTGAGCTTACTACTACCCTACTACTTTGTTAAATTGTGTAAAAAATGTCACCTAATATTTATTTATTTATTATTTATTGTGTACCTACCTATACATTTTTATTTTAATTAGTATTTTATTCTATCTTGAAAACGAAAACGGCAGTGAAGCAAAAAATTACGCAGTTTGCCAGTCTAATACATTAGCTCGGCGCGACTGGTAACACGCTCACAAAACACATCGCAACCAATTGAATGCGAAACGCACGTTCCAAAGTGAATCCTATGCCATCGGAGATTATGTCAGGAAGTCTGTAACCCTCGGAGATATTGAGGATTTTTCAATATCCTGTCTGACTTCAATAGTTTTCAGGGCTTTGATAGATTTGTGTGAAATGCTGACTGTCTTATTTTATATACCTTTAATTTGATGGTATAATGATGCTTAATTGATACCATACTTAATTAATATAGAAAACTCACATATGTAAAATATGTAATGTTCATTCTCATCGTTTTTCAGTACATACATACTTGATTGTAACAAAAATAGTACTT
Source organism: Notocelia uddmanniana (assembly GCA_905163555.1). Classification (NCBI taxonomy): domain Eukaryota; kingdom Metazoa; phylum Arthropoda; class Insecta; order Lepidoptera; family Tortricidae; genus Notocelia; species Notocelia uddmanniana. The sequence goes on along the minus strand of LR991059.1, from coordinate 9,940,914 downwards.
AAAGCCACGGATTATACTTTTTTTATATTTATAGCTGTACAATCCAAGTACTAAATCTTCAGAATTTGTCAATGTACATGGCTAAATTAATTTTGTATTAAGCAGTAACGCTGCTAACGTAAATTCCAAATTAAAGAAAAAAAAATTGCAAAATTTAATGCTCCGAGCAGGATTCGAACCTGCGACATCTGGCATACGCGGCCAATCGCTCTAGAAGCCTAAGTCTTCTACGGACTCTACGGTAGATGTCGCTGTACGCCTCCCTAAGGCGTTTTAAGAGGGAACTAGTAAAGGATTTCGTGCACGAGCTTGGTTGTTCCGATAGCTCAGAGGCTAGAGCGATTGGCTGCGTATGCCAGATGTCGCAGGTTCGAATTTTGCTCGGAGCATTAAATTTTTCTATTTTTTCCCTTTAATTTAGGATGTACATTGCTGTACATTGTAGGCAAATTGAATTTTGTTAGAAAATAAATGAAGTCGACATTTTAGTTCTTTTAATAAAATTAAACATATGGTTAGGTTAAGGAACTATATTTTCATACCCTACTTAAATAAAAGCCCTAATGCCGGTAATAAACGGTATATCGCTGAAGTAAGGTACGCACCTACCCTAAAATCTTCGGTACAAATAGCGAGAGGGTTCGATATATATTTTTGCATTAGATTGTACAAGGTTAGAATTGGTAGCCGAAGTACTTATGCGGGTGAAGAGCTCATGATGATCTAAATAATCTCTTATAGCCTTGTAATACAAACGCGTTTATGTCAATAACATTCCTGTATACGTAGCTACTTTTGCTGCTAACTGAACAATACAGTTTTGTGACTGGTAGCTCTCGAGTATCTTAAGTTCATATAACACCGTATTATTCGCATATATAACGTTTAACGTTTGCTTCGTCCATGAAATTAATCAATTGCACTCCATACAAAATTACACGTTCTGGCAACGGAGAAATTAATTACGTTGCTCAGGAAGATGAATCCATGTGTCATTAATCGGATCAGCATTATGCGTGAAAATCCAACAAAGAGACGAAGAAAATTACCTTCACATTTATATCATTCTTAAGTATGGAAGAACGGTTCTAGTTTAGGGAGACAGGGCTATCGGGTATCGTTTATCTATCTTATCTCAAAGCCCGTATTTTTTTTTTGCAAATAAATCCAGTTGCCCGTAAATTGGCACTTATATCAGACGGAACTAAAAGCTTTTCCTGGCGATGTTATCAAAAACACGTCACACCAGGCATACCAGCAACTTGCGACGGTCACACAACTTTAAATTAGGTATTAGAGTGTATATTTTTTTGTCTCTTTTTATACTTATTCATTGTTTGTAAATAACCCTTTTCATTTGCAAGCATATTTTCATACGTCGGTGGGAAACAAGTTGACGGCCCACCTGATACTAAGTGGTCACCGTCACCTATGGACGCTTTTTGCAACACCAAAGGCGTCACTCGCGCGTTATCGACCCATAAGACCCTTTTTACGCCTTTTTGTAGACTCCCATGCCACCCCACATCCAATCGTAGTATTTAAAACTCAATGGTTATATACTTGTCGGGCTTAGTTGTGGTGATGTTATTCAATTCAATTAAAAATATCAAAGCTTCCGAGCTTATACTTGTTAGGCCGGAAAAATGATTTTTTTCAAGAATGAAACCCAACTTCATAAATTGAATTTTCGCCAATGTTAACCTTTGTGTTTCCTACATATTCTCATTGAAATTGCGAGAGTCGTATTCAAGAACATATTTACAAAGAGCTATTAACATAAATATACAATTAGCTACTTAACTATTTTTTACCATTCGAACCAGTTTAAAGAGAGGATAAAAAGTTTTTATTCATATTATTTTTTATTGGCAATTTATAATAAGATGACTAATTCTATTTGGGATTAATTACAATTACAGCACAACAAAAACCAAATTGGGTCAAACGTAAGTCGCCGCTATTGGCTCTCGGAACAGCTCCTACAAATTAACAACATAATTATTATGTATGACGTTACATAATACCAATGTCACGTCATATTTAAACCAACCATTGGATTGGAAAATGAGTAAATCGCAGTTTTTGTCGTGAAATACAGCGTTTAGGTACATAGTTTTTGTCGTCATACTTTTTTATTGTACAAGTACATAAGGATTCTATTTGGTAAGTACCTATATTTAAATTTACTCTTGAAATTTAAAATGATTCATAAAGAACAATTAAAACACTTTCAACGCCACCGATTTCGTAGAAAACGGAGAGGAGGAAAGCGCCTACCTACGTGACGAGCACCCACCCCTCGGGTTTCCGGCACTAATAGTGTTGAAGCACATAATAAACTATTCTTTGTTTAAACCGGTACACCGGTACCGATATTACGGTTGAATCTTTACAAGTTTGCGCTACGAAAAGGTTCAGGTAACATAAGCATCTTATTCGGTATTACTATTTTCCCCATTAAACGATGCGGCGATCCGTTCATAGATAGATTCCTTTGAGACAGAATAAAACAAAACGGAATTTCCGATGTTTTGAAAAATTGAGATAATGGTCTATTTATAGGAGGAAGTGACATTGAGCGACGAGCGTGGATGGGAAGGCATTTCTGTATTAATAAAAGGAATGTCGATATTTGGGTGATTTATTCGAAAATGTTTAAAATGACAAAGGGTGAAAATGTTTAAAATGTATATATATGAAGTGGCCATCTTTGTGCATGTTAATGGATACTATTTCGAAAAAAACTGTAATGTAAACTCCTATAATAACGATCGTATATCTCGACAGTGTAAACTATTACATGTGCCTAAAACCAGCTTGAGGAAAACACTTCGCAGTCCATACTTTATGTGCTTAAAAATTTATAATAAGCTGCCAAGAGATATAAAAAATCTCCCTCTGATTAAATTTAAAAAGAAACTGTATTCATGGCTAAGTGAATTGTGTTTTTATACTGTTAATGATTATTTTAAATTCAAAACAATAAATAAATAAATGCATTATAATTAACTGATAATATTAAAATACTCCTATTTTGTCTGATCTATAATGTAAATCGACAGAATTAGGGTACATAAGTAACATTTGCATGCTGGATTAAGCAGAGTTTGGAGGTCCATCTAAATTGTAAAATAACAACTACTGTAACCCATTCTCAGCAAATAAATTTCATTAAATTTCATTTCATTTCATACATACATACATACTAATACTCACTACTACTACTATTATTTTCACTTGTATCCAGACTAATTAGTGCCCTATCTTCAGTGTTATCATATACCGACTTACAGACAATAAATTAAAATTGCTGGTGCAGACTTATGCTAGTCAGACTCTATTGCTATTTTTTGTACAATCATTTGTTCAACTTGTTGTGTAAACATGTCACTAGGTGATGGCGTATATGTACCGAGACGACCCTAACTAGGTAACAAAGCACGTTCTATGGGGTAGAGCGGGATAGCATGATTCGGTGCTCTCTAGCTGTCAAACATCGGTTTATTTTCGGTAGAAAACCTTCTTAGTGGTAAATGCTATGGGTACCGCCACGCAAGGGCTATCCAACGAATAAACAAATGAATAAGATAATGAAATATGGACTTATTGTAGGTAGCCAATTAAACTGCTCTTTTATTTTAATATTGAAAATATAATACCACAATCAATTCAACGAGTACCTATATCGAATTGCACAGTAAACATTAAATTCGTTTACTGGACAATCTATCAAATAGTTCGCCGATAATTCGGGCACCATCCAAACATTTTCATTTCATAAAGTACCTACCCAAAGTCGACACTGACAAAGAACAAACCCAATTTCGTGAAACATGTTTAGGCCGATCAACGATCATTTATCATATGAAGATTGAAATGTAGTTTCGTTATTGTTAACAGTAATGACTTGTCTAAACGAATTTTGTGCGATAATAGGTTTCTTTTCACTTTAATTGAAACGTTTCTCAAAAAAGAAGGAATACAAATTACTACAAGACTGCTAGTGGATGAGTAAACTTTTGTGCAGCTGTGGTTTAAGTACAAGCTTTTGTGCCTAATGGTTAAAAGAATCTGATACGAAAACAAATGAGATTTGTGAGCTTTAGAATCCTATTCCGATTAAGAATAATAATCGTATGGCATTCATTTTCGAACCGTGAGATCTCCGAGAAGACAGTACTGTTTTGCCAGTTTTTTGCACTTTTAGCACCACCCAGGGGTCACGTGTAAGGTAACGGTGGGTACTTCCCTACGGACGTGGTGCAACTTCGGCCCCCCCTTGTCAAGTGAGTGGGCAACTTCACTTTTATTCGGGTTTGGCGCTACAGCATTTAGATTTATTTTTTGCTTGTACTTACATATATTTACGCAGGACTTGATGTTGAAATTTTGCTTTAAATTTCCAAAAAAGCATATATATAAAAAAAAACCTTAAAATAATTAAAAGCAAAAAAACATCAATTCATAGCTAACAGAAAAATAAGCATATTGACCAAAAATAATAACTGTAGCAAAAACACAAACGAAGAAAACGTGCACAAAATTTCTATGGAAGGAGCTTGCCCGACCCATCGCCTTAATAAGGTTTTAAGATATCTTCATATAAATAAAAGCATTTCCCAAACTATGGGTAGCGATCCACTGGTGGCTTGCAAGTAAATGTTGGATGGAGCCTAGGATTTTCGGACAATCCTGTATTCATATAATTACGTTCGATGATACCCAAAAGGGGAGGTGCCCCTAGTTTATATTTTTGTGAGGTTGGTCTCGGTTTATTTAAAATTGGGAACCACTATCATATATATAATGTACCTAACAATTAAGGTTTCATATAACAATCATTTATTCATAATTATGGCGTTACGTTATAATGTAAAAAAATGTGCATATTAGTTCTACAACTTCTATATAGGGAAGAGCTCGAACGCTCCTGTTGCGGAATAAACTCCCTGCCGAGATTATCCCGAGGGACTACAGCATGCGGTTCTTCAAGAAATGAGTTTATACACGCATGTGACACCTCTGGAGTTGCAGGCGTCCATAGGCTGCGGTGACCGCTTACCATCAGGCGGTCCGTACGCTTGTTTGCTACCGACGAGGGATAAAAACCCTTAAAAGAACTAAATCATCGTTGAATTTCTTGTAGCGCGGATTATGGAAATTATGATTTTATATAATTAACCAGCCCGTTACAACGCTTAGGAGTCTAATTTATCTCATTGGTTCACTTAGATGAAATTCAGGTTGAATAAATATCTCACAAATCTCAACGGATCCAGGGCATAAAATTACAGGTTTCTATAAAAAATCCTGTTAAAAGTATGCCGTGAAAAAATGTCTGTGAAAGACTATATGAATGTGAAGGATGTGAAATACATAGGTAGGAGGGGCAAAAAAATATGGAAGAAGGTCAATTTTTGACTAAAAAACTGCCTTCGATTTCGCATTCTGCGTCATCATATCTTCACCAAAATTATATGGAGCAAGCTATTTATATTCGTACAGTAAACTTCAAATTGGTTTATGGACCACGTAGTTTTGAGGTGATCAACATTAATAAAAAAATACATGCGAATTGGGAATCTACTACTTTTTGGAAGTCGGTTAAAAAAGACGTGATACACCGATTCCAAGTAAGTAAATGGGATGAGGGCAAGCCAATCATGAATACCCCATGAAGTTGAAAAACAAAACAAATCTCCTATGTCTTTTTTTTATAAAGCTACATACGGGCATATGGGTGAATGGATTAATCATTACACTATAAGGGATGATTCACAGTAGACCGTTCCGTGTCCGGGCCGGCCCGTTTTCTTCTAGAGAAATACGCCGGCCGTTGCGTTTGCTGTCATAGAAAACGGGCCGGCCCGGAAACGGAACGGTCTACTGTGAATCATCCTTAAGACGCCTTCCAGACTTTTCGATGCAGAGGCGGTATGTTATGAAATGATATAAACAAATATCAGAAAGCCATCAGCCTCCAGTAGAGTTGGTTGGTACCATTCCTTTACTGAGTGCCTTAAATTTATTTAAGTGAGTGCTTCCCGACTGCCGCGGGATATGGACGATTCACACCGAACGGGTGGAGTCGACGCGCACCCCACTAGAGTCAAAGGAATTCGAACCCTCTATACAGAAGTTAGATTTCATATTTGAATGGGTTACGGGCAGCCGGTTGGCTGCCGCCGGCTGCCGCAGGGCTCTGCCGCTGCCGTTTGGATACGAAGTCTACCTTCTGTTTGAGGGTTCGAATTCCTTTGAATCTGGTGGCGTGCGTGCAGACTATAGTAGAGAGGCCAATTTGAAAAAAGTCGTCAAATAACGAAGTTTGTTTGACTGAACAGGTGCATACCAATAAGTGGTATCGTTGGATTCAGTAATATCTCTCGAGTATGGAAAGTGCGGTTGTCGCCCTTTAAAGTGGTGGAGGGGATAACTATGACGTCACAAAGATGGCGGCATAAGGTGTTAAATTTTTTCGATTAACTCAACAACTACTCATTCGATTTTAACAAATGAGGTGTCATATGAAAGCTGATTAAATAGCAAACAAAATATATTTACAAATTATATAGCAAATCACATACATTTTTACTTTTTTGAAAAATAAACAAATAAAGTAAAATTGACTTTATTTAAAGTTTAAAATAAGCACTGAAATAATCGTTTTACGCCAAAAATACTTGATATAAAAGAGATAGCTACACTTCTTATCTACATATTACTTTTTGAATTTTAAAAATTGGATCTGAAATAACGAAACTATGTTGATTTTTATCCGCCGAGGGCGCGCCGAGTGGGGCGCTGGCGCGCGCTAGTAGGCCCACACTTTGTCACGTTTGCAGTGATTCCTCAATAACTACTAATCCGATTTTAACATACGAGGTATTATATTAAAGGTATTTTGATACCCAACAAATCATATTAACAATACGAAGTGTATATCCTATATCAATACGTTATTTACAAAACATTCAATATTATTCAACATTCAAACATTTAATAATTGTATTTATTCTAAGATTTGTAAATAAAGTCTTCATAAGTCAAAAAAATAGAACAAGTATGTTCAATGTTATAAGGGAGAACATAAAATAGTAATTACTTTTACATCAAATATATTATTATTAATCAATTGAAGCATTATAAGAATAAAATTATTAATTGAAGCGGTAAGGGCATTTGTTTCTGTGGTGAGCAGAAACATTTGTTCCTGAGACTTGGATGTTTTCTATGTATTTAAGTGTATATCTATTATTCTATTAAATATATCGTCGTCTAGTACCCATAACACAAGCCTTATTGAGCTTACTATGGGACTAGTTCGATTTGTGTAAAAAAAAAAATCTCTTCATATATCTCTTCATATTCTTCATATTATAGTTCTATTAATATACATTTCGAATTTTTGAAAATGATGCACAATTACATAAGTTATGGTCATTTTTACGCTCGTACTTGTGTTCATCTTCATACATACATCACGTACCTAAGTATGTTCATATATATTTATTCCGAATGAAGTACCATGCGGTTAAAACAACTATACTGTTCTAATAATGTTATAAATAATAGAAATTCCGACTAGAATTAGATCAACACAGCATAATTATTGTACACAGTGTTTTAAGGAGGCATTAAAAAGGCCTGTACATAATTAAATTTGTAAATATATTTTGTTTGCTATTTAATCAGCTTTCATATGATACCTCATTTGTTAAAATCGAATGAGTAGTTGTTGAGTTAATCGAAAAAATTTAACACCTTATGCCGCCATCTTTGTGACGTCATAGTTATCCCCTCCACCACTTTAAAGGGCGACAACCGCACTTTTCATACTCGAGAGATATTACTGAATCCAACGATACCACTTATTGGTATGCACCTGTTCAGTCAAACGAACTTCGTTATTTGACGACTTTTTTCAAATTGGCCTCTCTACTAAGGAAGCGAAGCGGGTGATACGAATGCAGCACGGATTCCCCCCCTCCTCCGTCCCCCTCTAACAATTGTTAATCTGACAGTATCCTATCAAGTGAGGAAATTAAGTGAGCTAATATTATAGAAACAACAGAGTTCAGTGTCAGACACTGTTAAACACGCTAGTTTCAAAGTTAATTGAAAGCAGTGACATACTTTAGACAATATTGAATAACATAAATAAATCTTTTCCATGGTACTGTACATGGATCGTAATGTTGTTTGTATTTTATTTTAGGACTGGTCGGGAAGCTTAGCAGGCAGGGATAAAGCCTTTGATGTTGAAAGTTGTATGGGCTTGGAAGTAGTTGAAAATATAATAATGTATTGTTATAATGTTTACTTACAAGAGGCTAACAGGCATATATACCAACTCAAATACGAAATCATAAAATTATCCATGTTCAACAGAGGCCCAATTCCGAAGCGTTTATACCCAGCCCAGTTTAAATCGCAAGTTACCTACTTTTTGTCCTGAGAATCTTATGCAAAAAATTCTCTTTTATGAGGGTAAGATATCCATTAATTAACCGCATGCTCCCTGCAAGCATGTCTACCTATTCTGGTGTATGATTGACAAGGCATTCACTATCAATTCACTGCCTGACTTAATGTAGCGAGCGATCTATAGCGACAGCCCGCTTAGAGCCCTACTAGCGGGTAGAGGCACAGAATAAGTAATAGTAGCGGGTGGTCCGGCAGAGCCCTGCGAGCGTATGATGGTTACCATTTTTTATATCACTCATCGTCGTCGTACTCTCGCACTCGCTTACTTCTCAGAACGTGACGAACGTCTTATCCACGACGATAAGTTATAAATTGTAACCTTGACAACTATCATATGCCTGCTGAGCATTTGCGAGAAGTTATGCAGCGCCCGCTAGGCGGCTTTCTGGCTGTGATTGTGTTAATGAAATCAAAATGAAATTAATTACGGCAAAATAAAAGTCCAGTAGGTTAATGTGGTAATTCATTGCAATAAGTACTTAATTTCCCTCTCTGTGAAGCGAGGACGGAACTCCACCTTCATTTGTTGGAGTGCTGTCATGCGAGGTGAAATTAATTGGTCAGTGCCTCGTTTCCAGTAACAGAAGGGAACATCCCTAGGATATCGCTTTTGTTTCATGTCACTGATAATTATGAGTATTGCGTGAAAATGGAGATACTACTACAATATGCCGGAGACGAGTCAGATTTCGGCCACTTTTGCTATTGGCGGTGTGGAGTCGGTGCAGTACCAGTAAGCTATTCTTAGTCAGTACAGATTCTTTACTGAGTGCCTACATTTAGGCGACTTCCTAATTCGTTGGCACGGAGGCGGTACGATATGAGAAAACTGGCAGCTGTCAGTGTCACCTGTCATTCAAATCAATACCGTTTTTTACTGCGGAAGCGGGGCGACACAAATGCAGCACTGCCCCGCTTCTGCGCATGATATTTATTCATTCTGCGTGTGACAAAGGTTAAGGTTAGTTAAGGTTAAGGTTAAATTTATTTTTTGACATGATGTTACATGTCACCACTTTAGTATTTTAAAACCAAAAAGGTCAAGATATTAAAGTAGGTATTAATTCCTTTTTGCCAAATATCGCAAATAGAATGCCGGCCTTGAACGCTCTAATTATTTCCCGTGTCTCTATAATTCTACGAGCATTGTTTGTGACGTCACATTACGCGATTGAATAGGTAATGTATGTCGTTAAAAACATTTCAAGACGAGAAACTGAAAATACTGTTGAGACTTAACTTAATTCGTTGTTTTGTGCGTTTGATTGTTCGTTTTATAATTTACAAGCAAATTGTAATGTTAAGTTTCATCTTATCTTATCTTATTACGGGTTCCAAAGCAAGAAACATGCTACCCAATCTACTCTTACTATTGTTGCTACAAAACCTAAGATTCTCAATATTGAGGAAGCTGGTTGGAATTCTAGTTCGTTCCAATAACTTTTGCCGTAAGTATGTACATAAGTTTCAAAAAACTTATTGGTATGAGCCGGGATTTCAACTTAACACCGTCGCTTGACAGCCACATACTTGAACCACTAAGCCACCGTTGCTTTATTAAGTAGCGTAGCTTTAATTGTGTCTCAAGGGAGAAAAAATATATAATTACGGCGAGGGCGGTATATTGAATTCTAAGTGAAGCAATAGATTCCACAATATCTCGTACGCTCCTCCTCGCTCCTGGCTACGCCCGGGATTCTAAAGTAAAATACTAACGAGGAAGACAAACGAGGAATTCAAATGTTTACGCTTAAGACGGAAATAATTCTGCTACCGAGTACCACATGCGGCTTCCTCCACTTTCCCAGCTAGAATAATAAGATTTTTCCGTCACATTAAGGGACAAAATGAACTAAAACGTCACATAAAACATGACGATATAACAAATTGTGCTCATTACAGAGCCAATGTTGCCCTCATCAAGAAAAGTAAAACTCTAACCCCTCACTTGAATCTTTTCCGAATAAATAGCAGGTGTATTAACTATTTTCCGTTGGATGGGATATAAATAGGAAAGAATAAAAGGTAAATGGGATAATATTTCCAATAACTACGAAATAGGTTGACATGTCTGTTTGGACTTGGAAAATGTAAATAGATATACACAATTCAATTCTAAATTTCAAAACAAACTTATAAATAACAAGCACGTGATAAACACGTTTAAGTCAACGTAATAAAATATGCATGTTGTTGTGGAGCATGTGGAAACCTAATCTTAATAAATTTATTAGTACACTTCATTTTCTTGCTGTGGAATATGAATGCGTAATTAGGTAGAACGATGTTATTATCGTGAAACGGGGTTGAAAGAATTTGTGGGAAGAATGGAAATTAATTTTGTTATTCACATGGTACAATTACTCTAAGTACAATTATAAGATACTAAAATTAAGGAAGGAAGTCCATATTACTAGGTAGGTATGTTAAATAGTCAATGTCTTTAAGTTATACTTGAATGGTATATGCGATAATCTTACATTGTTTTAAACTTAAAGACATGCTTTAAGTGTCAATGTCATGAAAAAGAATGGATTTTATTGAATATACATATACTTATTATATACTTAAATATTTTATTTTATCAACGTTGGTTTTTTCGTGAAATTGACCCTTAGAAGTCATCCGTATACATAATTAATTCTACTTAAGTGATTTTGTCACTTCTGCTTAACATAAGAATAAATAAGCAATTTATTATTATTAGAAATGGGATTGCTCTTGACCTGCATCTAGCTAGGGGGCAAAGATGAGGCCGACGATAAAGCGAGCTCACCCCGAAGATGCCTATTCAGTAGTGCCTTAAAAAGGTCCAGGTTGTATGAACTCGGAAATACAGATGCCGGCATTTTTGTTGGTAACAATAAAATACAATACAAATACTCTTCATTGCACACCTCAATTAAAGGACACAGTAGGTATAGGTAGACTACATAATAACGATAAGTAGAGGCAAACAAGACGGTCAAACAGGCGGGCGGTGGTAACTTACTTTTTATGAAAATTCTGCATAAAAAAAGCTATGCTATTATGAGCTTACCCCCCGAAACCGGCTTCACTAACGAATACTACGGTATTTAACAAGTCATGTATACGATAAGGTACGGATAGAAAAATGATTACATGCGCCATATTAACAAATTATCAAGGTCGAACAATGTTTAGTAAATTATTGATCGGTCGCCTAAGTCCGTAAGTGATGATAATATTTCAAGAATCCCAATAGGTTATCTATAGAACTGGCAATTTCGGGTCTGAAATATTACTATGAAGGTAATAAATTATGATAATTTTACATTATCCTTCTCAAAAATAATGGTCGTTTATATCATCGATATATTTTGTAGACCAAAGGTAGGGTAAGGAGGATTTTAGACGAAGTTACGGATCTTATTCTGGACCCTATAGTAGTAGTATATATGTATCAGAGTTAAATAAATTTCGTCAAGTTTGTAGGATATCGCGTTTCATTACGTTTCACGTCCGTCGATATAACTCCCCGGCACTACACTGGCAGCCCAACGTTCGGCATTATCGAACTCATCAGAGACGCGGGAGGAGCCTTTATCGCCTGTTGAAAACTTGATGAAGACCGAAACATCTTCACCGACGATATCTACACGGAGGACTTCTGGACCAAAACTGGTGGTAGCTGGGAAACGCGCTGCACCTAATCCCCGGAAGCCCCGCAAAACTGACGCAATGGCAGTGTCATTCACGGAAGCCCAATTTGAACGGATGTTAGCTGCAATGACACCCAAAAGTGGATCACTTACCACCTGTACCATAACCTATGATGGACGCAAGGAATCTGATGTGCTCGAAGCTTTCTTAGCCGCTATCAACATTTTCAAGAGTTCGGAGAAAATTAGTGACGCGGACGCGTTAACGGGTCTTCCTCTCCTCTTAAAAGATGATGCAGCGACATGGTGGCAAGGGATGAAGAATAAAGTTCACACCTGGGACGAGTTCCAAGCACGCCTTAGAAAGTCCTTTGCTCCAAAGAAACCAGCTTACGCCATCTACCAAGAAATTATGTCATCAGCACAGGAACCTGGCACTACAACTGAATCTTTTATAGCCCACAAGCGGATGCTATTTTCACTGCTACCCAGTCCAGAGCCCTTGGAATTCCAGCAACTGGACATGCTGTTTGGGTTACTGAGTCTGGACATTCGTGAGAAGGTGTCACGTGACTCGTTCACTACTTACGATGGCCTTCTGGAAGCAGCTGAGGGGGCAGAACAGCTCCTTCGTAATAGAAAAACTGCCGCCCAAATACCAGTTCCAAGCTCATCACATTTTGCAGGACCTTCCTACAAGCCTACGACTACTAAGTTACGGTGCAAATACTGCAGGTTGACTAACCACACTATCGAAAACTGCACGAAGAAGGCAAATGCAGACCGAAAGCGTGCAACGCATCTTCCCCCTCCTGAACCACCTGCACCTAAAGTTACCGAAGCGGCGGTACCTAGACCGACGCCTTTCTCTCACAAATACTCTTGCTATGGATGTGGAGCTCCAGGCGTGGTGCGCAGCAACTGTACCACGTGCCATAAATCAAGAAATCCCGACGGAGTTTCGAAGGAAGTAGGCGTTTGCGCCCTTGGAATCAGAACCGATGCCAGGGCCAGACCAGTCGTCTACATTACGGTTGAAGGCAAGACTGGATCGGCTTTCATCGACACCGGAGCAAAGTCTAATATAGCTTCGTACGAGTTATACACACACATGCGTACCGCTGGTTGCCCGTTCCAGGAAGAGCGTGTCGTTGTCACCTTGGCGGACGGCATACGACGCAATCAAAAGGTACTCATCACAGTAGCTAATGTCACAATTTGTGATCGCACCGTCCCCACCACGTTCATCGTTCTGCCGGAGTCCCGGGAGAACCGAACCCTTCTCGGTGTGGGTTTCATTCAGGATTCCCTGATGCTTCTAAATCTACCCCAATATACTTGGCACTTCCTTGGTCATGAGGATAACCCTCAAGAATTGTACAGCGAGGACTTCACATCTTTCAAGGATCAGGAAATCGTCAGTATCTCTCACGTGGAGAAGTCTGAAGTTACTGCACTACCCGAAGGTAGTAGAACTGCTACCCAGCTCAAGAAAGACCACGTCTATGGACCGTTACTCCGCATAGCTCTTTCACCGGCCAAACGAAAAGGCGTCCCATTTGACGGCGACACGTACCTGGACTACATATTCGAAGACGCGTGTAAAGCTATTGAAGAGCAGGAAGTTGAGTTATCTCCGGAGTCTGCAAATCTGTTCCCCAGCACGGACATAGCATCTATCGCTATAGGGGCTATTAATACTGAAGAAACGTCAGCGCACGACTCCATCGAGAAACTATTACAAGTGAACGAGACTGTCTTCATCTCCAATGGCAAACCAACCACGCAAGCTGAACACACGATCGATACTGGTAATCACCAGCCAATAGCAGTGCCTCCATATCGTTTGTCCCCTGTGAAGAGGCAGATTCTACAGAAAGAGGTCACCAAGATGCTGGCAGAGGGAATAATAGAGCCTTGTGTCTCACCCTGGTCTGCGCCTAGTTCTCGTACCCAAAAAGGATGGCACTACTCGTGTCTGCACAGACTACCGGCGATTAAACGCTATCACTACTCCTGATGTCTATCCGCTTCCGCGAATCGACGATCTGCTCCACAATGCGAAGCCAACTCCCTTCATGACGACTCTCGATCTCCAATCTGGATATTGGCAAATAAAAGTTAAGGATGAGGACCCGTTGAAGACTGCTTTCGTAACGCCGTTTGGTATGTTTGCCTTCAAAAGAATGCTCTTTGGACTCAGGAACGCACCAGCAACCTTCCAGCGCCTGATGGATGGTTTTCGGGTCAGACTAAGCCATATCAAGCTGATAGTTTACCTGGATGACTTAATTATCCTGTCAAGTAGTTTAGATGGTCACCTTCAAGACTTACAAGAGGTCTTTGACCTACTGAAGGAATACAACCTCACAGTTAATAAGGCAAAGTGCAGATTCTGTTGCTCGAGGATAAAATATTTGGGACACTATATTACCCCTGATGGTCTGGAAGTGGACCCAGAGAAAGTGAACGCAATAACCAGCATGCCTCAACCGACAAATGTCAAGCACCTCCTCTCTTTCCTCCAAATGTGCTCCTGGTATAGGAGGTTTATACCAGATTTCGCAGACACAGCTGAGCCTCTTACACGACTTACGAAGAGGAAAGCAAGATGGGTATGGAAAGACGACCAAAACAACGCTTTCCAAAAGCTACGAGAACTTTTAGCTTCAGCGCCCGTCTTAACGCAAGCTGACGAGAACAAACCCTACATAATAAAAGCCGATGCAAGCAGCTACGCTATCGGGGCTGTATTAGTACAGGGGGAGAAAGAGAACGAGCACCCAGTGGAATACGCCAGCCGGTTGTTGAAACCCGCCGAGCGAAATTATTCCACTACAGAGCGCGAAGCACTGGCAGTGGTCTGGGCGGTGAACAAATTTCGCGGATATATAGAAGGGACCCCTGTCAGCGTGCTCACGGATCACCAAGCACTAAGGTGGCTCATGTCACTAAAGTCCCCGACAGGAAGATTAGCGCGATGGGCTTTGCAGCTGCAGGCTTACGACATAAAAATTAAATATATAACTGGACGGACCAACGTGGTAGCGGATGCCCTATCACGACCGAGCTGTGACTCTGAGTATAAGGACACGTGTGGAGTTTGTTCTGTCACAGTTGATATACCCGCAGTTACACCAGAACAAATACGAAGCAAACAGTTGAACGATGAAGACATCAAGAGGATCGTCGATGATCTAGAAGGCGACAATGAAGAGAACGCAACCTATTGGAGCAGAAAGGGATACCACATGACTAATACGTTGTTATACCGCTACGAACCCAATATGGATTATGAGGATAGTCGGTTGGTTGTACCCAAAGCTGAGCAAATGGCAGTTATATCCACCTACCATGATGAAGCCATAGCTGGCCACTACGGAGCCCAGAAAACTTTGGAGCGCATAGCCAAGCGTTATTACTGGAAGGGTATGAGAGCCCAGATTGACGCCTACGTTCGATGCTGCGTGAAATGCCAGAGATACAAACCCACAAATACGAAGCCCGCTGGTTTACTACAAACTACCGCAACAAAACAACGCTTTGAGATCATCTCCTTCGACTTGTTTGGCCCGCTCCCACAGACCAAAGATGGTCACAATTGGGTCTTCATAGTAGAAGATGTAGCCTCGAGATGGGTTGAGCTATTCCCGTTGAAGAAAGCCAGTGCAGAAGAGTGTGCTTCAGCCCTGATGAATGAAATCGTCTTGCGATATGGTTGTCCCAGGCGGGTGATAAGCGACAACGGTGGGTACCGTTGTCGCTTATCACCCGCACAAGTTTGTCAGCAGTGTGATGCAGAAACTCACATACTGCTTAAACATAAACCATGGCTTTACACCCGTGTATCACCCAGAAACAAACCCTGTTGAAAGGAAAAATAGGGATTTGAAAGTACAACTAGCCATATTGGTCGAAGGAGATCACACTACCTGGGCAGAAATGCTACCCAGCATACGATTCGCAATGAACACTGCTATCTCAAGTGCAACGAGTTTCACTCCAGCTTATTTAACTTTCGGACGAGAGCTACGTACACCTGATGATGTACAGCATGATCTAAGGGATATCATCCAAAGTGAAAATTTCATACCCGAAATCACCCCTAAGCTATTACTGATGGCTGATACCCTAGCACGAAGTAAAGAAGTCCAAGAGATGACTGAAGAGAAACGGAAGCAATACGTGGACAAAAAGCGTAAACCTTCTCCCGCCTATCAACCTGGTGACTTGGTGATGGTAGAGACACACCCACTGAGTAAAGCTGGCATTGGTTATAGCGCCAAATTCGCACCCCGACGAGATGGTCCATATGCCATTAAACAGAAACACGGTCCTAGCTCCTACCTGATAGTCGAACAGCGACGTCAAGATACCGTACGGTTGGTTGGTGTATACCATGCTTCGGCTCTGAAGCCCTATCAAGGAGGCGAAGTGCCACATCCAGCTCCAGTACGACCCTTAAGGAAAAGGGGTAGACCGCGCAAGGTGCAGATAGACGCTACAAGTGCAGATCTGTCTCCATCGCCGGGACGTCTTCAGGGACAGAGGGGGAGACTGTAAACAAGGAACCACAGCGTTGGCGCGGCAGACATTAACGACTACTAACGCTATCTCAGAGCGAGTAGTATAACTAACCTGCTAGGGACCCGATTATCCCCTAGATGGCGCTGGGGTAGAAATAGAACGCGCTAACGTTAGTTCAACGTAAAATGCCCATATAGAATTAAGGATTTTTGTTATGCATCTTTTCTTAGACCGATTAAGATACGGATCACCGATCTTATTCTGGACCCTATAGTAGTAGTATATATGTATCAGAGTTATATAAATTTCGTCAAGTTTGTAGGATATCGCGTTTCATTACGTTTCACGTCCGTCGATATAACTCCCCGGCACTACAAACTTAGTTATTTGAAAAGCCCTTTATTCATATTGATAAAATTAAATTTCCTAGAGGTGGGTGATGCCGAGTGGGCTAATGTCCAGCAGAGGACATTCTTCGGCTGATATGGTGGTGGTGGTGGGTCCCGAGTTTGTAAACTTGTATTAGATGGGTCGTAGCCCAAACAACTTTGGGAACTACTGACTTAGGCTATTGATTTGAAATTTGGAATAATTATAAACAAGGCAAACCTCCATGCTTAGAACATGTTTTGTTAATTATTATTTTTTCAATGTCTAGTGCAAAAGTTCAATGTCTCTTGACTATGTCAAGTGAGGTGTCATATGAAAGGGTGTGTATTGCACATTCTAAAACAGTTATTTTCCTTTTTTTACAGTGGGTAAATAATCGATTTATGAAGAAAAATGTGGAAAAACTACCGGTTCCCTCATCTCCGAAGTTTACCAAGAAAAAAATATGAAATTATTACACAACGTTGATATCAATCTAAATTATACAAGAAAAGTATATCTGTTTGCAGGATTATATTATATGTTTTTTATCAACAAGAACATTTCTAAACCAATTTTGTAAATGCTCCTATAGATGGCGCTTTACCCATGGTGTTCATTTTCTCCTAAATCAATAGGGTCGGGACGCGTACACGATCGTTGTACGGAACCCTTGGTGCGCGAGTCAGACTCGCGCTTGACCGGTATTTGTTTTAAATCCCTCCGGTACCATCGGTCCACTTTCCCGATCTGTCTACTTTACCAAACAGTCCACTTTCCCGATCTGCCGAATTGTTTTTCCCAGTCCGTCTATTTACCTATCCGTCCACTTTCCCGATCTGTCTACTTTACCAAACAGACCACTTTCCCGATCTGCCTTATTGTTTTTCCCAATCCGTCTATTTACCTATCCGTCCACTTTCCCGATCCGCCTAATTATCGATGCGTCCATTTTCTCCATTGGTCTACTTGACCAATGACTTGACTTTTAGGATTTGTCTATTTCTGTGTCAGTCAATTTGCCCTTTTTCAGGATCCAGACCCCTATTTCACCACGATGACCGGTGCGACAATTGTGACAAGTATCTATTACTGGCGTTGTAGGCGTCCATAGGCTAATTTACTACTTAGCGTCGGGCGGAATGTGTACTTGTTTGCTACTAAAGTTATAAAAGTATAAAAAATGATGACGTAAACAATAAACACATAATACTTTTGCGAAGAACTTGTCAAATTGTCACAAATACGACAATTGTAACGAAATTCCTACACGGGACTATCCTCATGTAAAGAAATACTGATAATTGAAATACCTAGCTTACACCCTGCGAGAATAATTCGACAATCGCTTCGTAAAAGTATTATCTGTTTATTGACGATACATTGGTTGCAAATAAACACACAGCCCGCCCGACGGCAAGCGGTAACTGTTGTCACAACTGTCACACCTGTCACCCTGGTGAAATACATTCTTTGCATGATACTATATTCTATAAATGAAAAACAATTAAAGGATTTATCTATTATTTAATGATTAATTAAACAAACTAATGTTCAACAGACCCTTAACAGACTATATAGACTTCATCATTACTTGTCTTAGTGTATCAATCCAATCAATTAATTATTATGTAATTGAAAACGAATGCATTGCAAATACGATTTTCTAATAAAATCGATAAAATTAAAAATAAAACATACTAGGCTCTCTAAAACCAACTTAAACAACTATGTTCTCCGATAAATTACTCTGTTAACTGTAATCTCTGTTAATTAATTATCTTTACGTCTACGTCTGTTTTTCTTAATACGTAACTTAAAATGAACGCCCAAAGATATTTTAGCCCAGATATTTTTTTCAAGAAGTTTATGCTGGTTATCTGCCCGTTTTCAAGTTTTTTCAACTGTTTTGATAGTTTGCGATCGAAGGCTATATCGCATTTTCGCCTATTACTAGGTAACTTATGAAATAGGCTATAATTGATTTTTGTTGACACATGTCTTGCTTCATTCATAAGCTTGTATAAAAAGTGGTAAAAATTTGGTCTTTTGGGTATATAGGCGTTCATTCGCCTATGCCAACCCTCTAATGGATTGGTAGTACGATGTTTTGCATAAGAACAGCTTAACTGTTCAGCAAATCGTTCTGGATCCCACTGCATGATCTCGGAAATATTTAATAAAATTTAGAATCTCTACGGTCCTTGGAGCGGAGTCAACAATAGAAGACCAAGCTTCTTTCATATGCCGCGGCGGAAGAAGTGGTAGGATAGCACACATTCTTGTTATATTTCGGCCTTCTTTGGTCGCTTTCGTTTTAAACAATCTAACGTTACGCCAAAACGCCGCATTAAAATGATAGAAACACCCTCGCACATCTGCTTCTGGGAATATATTTTTGACGGCATTAATCTGTGCTTGTTCGTAATCACATTTAAATATTGTGATATTTACATTGAGTAAGTCACGAATGAGCGGAAAAAATCTAGTATAGGTGTTTTCTGTTTTTTTCGGCAGTAGACCGTATATGACTGGGACCACGTCGGTACTAGTTTTTGTCGAATTTAGGTCTATGTGCAGTGAGTAAAGTTGGGCAAATGGTTTAGGCACACACCTAAATGTTCCATCACCAAAATACGTTGATGATATTGATGCTCTTGCTCTTATTAACTTTTTAGCTGCAGCATTTGCAAATATCAATATTTTTTCTTTAGTACCATCTGCACATACAAGAAATTTTTTGCAAGTTGGAGGAACCTCGACGTCTTCGAGGCTATTAAAGGCCAGTTTATTGGCGGACAGGTATTTCTTTCGGGCTCTGTATAGAACATTTTTGACCGTAGCAAATGTCAGAGTCTCGGTTAAATATCTTCCACCTTTCTCTTTTAATTTTTCTACAATTTTCTCATATATCGGTTGGATCGGGCCAAAATCCTTGCAAACTTCTTCCTTGCACTTGGCAAATGCTTTCAATACCTTATTTTTTACAATATCCCTCGAACATGAATGCGGGCGCTTTTTCAATATTGTTGTTCTCGTTATATCAATAGTTACAGTAGCCGAACATTCTCTTCGATTACCGCAACGCCATAAGGTGGATCCATTTTGGTTGGTTTTACTGCAAGAATACCTATATCCATCGTCTATTACAATTTCATGCCCATTTGGCTGTTTTAATAAACGCATTTTAAAAGAAAGCCAGAAATAAATAACAGAATCACCGCCTACGAGTATATAACAAATTATAATTTACAATTGACAGTGTCATTGAAGAATAAAATACTCTTACTACAATCTAATCATTTTCTAAGAGGCCAGTACTTATATCCTTAAAAGCGCTCGAAAGAGAGTGATATGAATGTACATGTAAAGTATCGAGAGCGTGGAATTGCATTAAGGAGGTTGACCGGGCAATAAGGAGGTTGAGCACTCATTCTATTCATTTGAATTTTCTATTTTCCCATACTACCAGGATAAAAAAATCGTGAAGTTGGTATTATGCTACGAAACGCCAAGTAGACCAGCTATACCTAATACCTATACCTACATTTTTGTGGTAAAGTATGTACAGTCACCAGCATTAATATGTGCTAAAACAAAGGCAGCGAAAATATCTGACACGTCCTAATGGCCCTAGAAATAGAGTCGTGTCAGATATTTATGCGCGCTTTGTTGTGGCAGATATTGGTGCTGGTGACTGTACCAGTAGTAGTAGTAGCACTTTATTGTATATAAAAAATACAAAACATCCATAAGAGACACAGTACAAAGGTAAACTTATCCCTATAAGGGATCTCTTCCAGCTAACAGTAGAGTGACAGAGTGGAGAAATGTAAAGTAGACAGATCATGAAAGTGGACCGTTTGGTAAAGTAGACAGATAGGGAAAGTGGACCGTTTGGTAAGGTAGACAGATCGGGAAAGTGGACCGTTTGGTAAAGTAGACAGATCGGGAAAGTGGACCGTTTGGTAAAGTAGACAGATCGGGAAAGTGGACCGTTTGGTAAAGTAGACAGATCGGGAAAGTGGACCGTTTGTTAAAGTAGACAGATCGGGAAAGTGGACCGATGGTACTGGAGGGTTTTAAATCATGATGCTGACATACAAGCTTACCTGCCTGATTTATAGTCGTTTGGAACTCCAGAGAGACAAATTCCTCTCTCTCGTCATAACTCGCCTATTATGGTGAAAGATGTTTTGGAAAAACATGAATTTTTCAGAGAACATAGACTCAATTTAAGATAAGTAAATTAAATCTAACAAATAATAAGATTCATCACATTAGACTATTATAATAAGCTTTTATTTAACTTGCACTGCTAGTAGGTAAGTCATCAATATTTTCAATTCTTTACTCAGCCTCTTGCCGATGCCGGTATCCGATTAAGATGAAAGTTGACATACATATGTAAGTTCGGTAATAATGCAACATTAAATAAAAATAAAATAAATAAATATTTATGGGACATTTTTAACACAAATCGAGCTATTTAGTCCCATAGTAAGCTCAATAAGGCTTGTGTTATGGGTACTAGACGACGATATATTTAATAGAGATATATACTTAAATACATAGAAAACATCCACGTCTCACGAACAAATGTATCTGCTCACCACAGAAACAAATGCCCTTACCAGGATTCGAACCCGGGATCTCTAGCTTCGGAGGCAGTGTTACTAACAACTAGGCTAAACAGGCCAACATATTATGTTACCACCGACCTGCTTTCACAATGATAAAGACAGTAGGCGGCCATACCAACTCCTAAATTACACATGAGAAACCCGTTATGTTTGGGTTCAATGGAACCCTCTTGACGAAAATGACGAGTAGTCTAAGACTATGCAACAGAAGTACAGTTGGCAATAAAAGCTTGCAATGCTTATTATATACGTATAACGCCTTGCTTTTTACCACTGTAGTACCACATACACTTAGTATAGTACACAGTCGTTGTTCATAATAAAGCAATTGTTTACTTATTCGCCATATTTGGCATGAATTTATAAAAAGTAATTTTCTTCGGAACATGCGGCATCAAATTTGAAGCGTTCTCACGCTCAGTAGGATTACGACAAGAATAAAATACGATACACGGCAATTGTTATTCATGCAGGCAGATTATGTTACTCCAATGTCCAATTCGATTTAATATTTAAATATCTCATCTCTCCTTCATAACTCTATATGCAAAAAAATATGTTTTAAGTAAAGTATTATTCGCACATTACTTTTACTGTCACAATTGTACTGAATATGTCATATTATTTCGAGCGTCCGTGGCCCACCGCAGCGGCGCCCGCGTAATGCGTTCGGTATGTCGGGCGGGCGGCTTGAAAACTTCTAACAGTCAAGTTGCCCACTCACTTGATAAGCCTAATCCCAATGAGGTCTAGTTTCCCCCTTGGGTTGGAAGGTCAGATGGCAGTCGCTTCCGTAAAAACTAGTGCATACGCCAATTCTTGGGATTAGGTAGTGTACCCCAGGCATTCTTCAGGATGCAACTGTAATAGTTAATGCATAAAATGGTTACAAAACTACTCCTTTCTAATGAGCCTTAGCTGGGCACTTCCGTGTCTTCGATAAGGAACGTTAGGTATTGATTCTAGATACTGGGTGAGGTGGCAATCCTATAGTCGACTCGAGGCTTTCAGACGGCTCTACATTTAAGTGGTTCACTTATCTTACTTGACACCGAATCCCAATTAAATCTATTTTCTCCTTTGAATAGGTCAGTCGGCTTCATGAGACCTGACATTTGTAAACCTTTTTCAGTTTCAAAAAGTATTTGCTATTTTCCAACTTTTAGAAAATAACTTAACAAGAACTTTTATGTTCTAAGTTAAAAGATTTGTCATCCTAATAGTTCCTGGTTACCATTACATCGTTTGAGAACGTACTTACATACTTACATCTAAAAAAAAACCCGCCCGTAGATTTATAAAAAGTACAGTGCAGCTTTAGAACTGAAAAATAAAAACTCTTTAGTCTTTGGGGGAGGCCTATGTCCAGCAGTGGACGTCTTTCGGCTGACATGATGATGATGATGATGTGAGGACTGCGAAAAAACTACTTTAAATACCTTACTCAAACCACCACCGTCATTATTTAGTTTTCTACACGTAGGTGAAAACTGCATTATTATCGGTCTAGAGATTTTCAATTTATCACAACCAGATAGGCAGATGCCCTCAGAGAATCTGTCATCATTGGCCTTTAGCATCTATAAAAGATGATTTACTTAATGTGCGTCTATCAAGGTGCGCTACTTGGGTCCGTGCCAGGGAATATGAATTAAAATAATTAAGTGGTGACAATTATTTATTACACTACGGAGCAAATGGTGTAGGTAGGTATAGGTAAAAAACTTAAGAATATGACCTGTTGTATGTAGTTGTAGCGGGTTCGAATTGGTGTTTGTTTTGTTTGTGTTGCATATTTTAAATATGTAATGTCTATTCGAACACGTCACAACTACATACAACAGGTCATCTTCTTAAGTTTTTTACCTACATATAAGACACATTTTATTTGATCTTGACGATAAATAAGTAAATAAGGAGACACTCGTACACAAACCGAACTAGTTTCATATTAAGCTCAATAAGGTTTGTTTTATGGGTACTAGACGACGATTAATACTTAAATCATAGAAAACAAAGTGTCAAGCTATTATCATGGGGAGGCCTCGCTCAACGTCGAACACTGACTAAACACATGTGGTGCCAATCATCTTCGATAGATTAGTCATACCTTTTTCGGCGGAGGTGAGGAATCTGGGGCCGATAATTGATCGCGACCTGACGTGGGAACCCCAGGTTTCTGACGTTTGTCGCCGAGTTACAAATACTTTAAGATCTTTGTATAGATTTCAATATTTTCTGCCAGTCAGTACGAAAACTCTCCTCATCCAGTCTCTCGTGCTGCCAATTATCGATTATAGTGATGTGTGCTACACCAATGTAACTCAAAAACTATTGGACAGGTTGGACCGGCTCTTAAACAATTGTATTAGATTTATCTTTGGACTTCGCAAATACGACCACGTGTATGCATATCGCAGGCAACTACAGTGGCTTCGCATTCGTGAACAAAGATCACTTAAGATTCTGACTACCTTTTTTTCGATTTTATATGAACCTGCTGCTCCTGAATACCTCAATTCTAAATTTAAATTTGTAACTCCCCGCCCGGGCTGTGAACTCCGCTCCTCCCGTAGTCTAATTCTATCTGTCCCTTATCAGCGCTCCAATTCCATGTCCAGTTCTATCACCGTGCAGGCTATTCGACTGTGGAATGCTCTCCCCCTTACCATTCGACAGGCTCAGAGTAAGTTTTCATTGAAACGCAAGTTGCACAAGCATTTATTTGAAACCTCTCGAGACTAAGGCTCCTCATAGTTTTAGTAGCAGGTATTTTATGTATTGTATATGTGGTATATTGTACATTGTACTTATGTTGTATTATACGACCCGGGTGTGTACTAAAACTACGACCAAGACCACCGGGGAATGGGCAGCAGCATTCCTAGACTGCGGTGGAGATACTGCGATCGCCAACCCGCATGCCAAGCGTGGCGATTATGGCATTTACCCCCCCATGAAGTTGGGGGAGGCCTATGTCCAGCAGTGGACGTCCTAGGGCTGATATGGTGGTGGTGGTGGTGGTTGTATTATATTATATTAAGTATGTAGCATGTTCTGTACTGTATCCTATAACTATTTTACGTATATATACTAGTATATAGGCATATAAAACGACCAATAATTTGTCGGCTTTATTCGTTTCTTTGTTCTAGTCTTGTCTTGCACCTACTATATTAACTCTCTGTTTGCCCTGAAGGTTGACTGGTAAAAAATGCCTTATGGCATTAAGTTCGCCTTTTGTATCTGTAACTTGTAATAATTAAGTTAAAATAAATAAAAATAAAACAAAATCAAATATTCATGCTCAGCAGTCATAACACAAATATTGCTTTGCCCGGAATTTGTACCCAGACTAGTCGTCAAAACGGAGGCAATAGTATCCTCAAGTTACAATAAAAAAAATTGGGGGTCAATCTTACACAAATCGACCTAGTCCCAAACTATAGGTACTATAGGTACTAGGCGACGATATACATACTTATATAAATACATAGAAAACATTCAAGACCCAGAACATAGAACCAATCCAATGTAAACATCAAATTTATAGCATACCGTCGGTTGATGATTAATAAGCTATTCAATTAACACAACATAGCGTTAATAAACACGAGAAAGCATCAATTCACACGACAGAAGAGCGTCAATTAACACAAAAAATACATACAGCCGAATATAGAACTGACACATAGAAGTCAGTAAAAAGCGTAAATTTAAGATTGAAAATGGTGTTTTTATTTTATTTTATTTTTATTATATAAAATAAATTACTTTGTTTAAATTTTATGTAAATACCTCAAAGATCCAAAGGTAGCTACAGTCGCTATCAGATACGACACTGGATGGAGCACACAGATTATCTGAGCATGACTATTGTGAAGACATATGAATGCAAGCTTCGATAATTTTGAGCAACCTAAAGAATACAGATAGCGATTGGACGTGTCTCAGTTTCCTTTTCAGCACAAAAATTACGCGATCTAAACATGTAACGTTATTTCATTTATCCTACTTTTGTCTATTCCTGATATACTTTTATTCCTTTAATAGGCAGTGAAAAGCTGAAAATTCTTATTAAGGCGCGGATATGCCCTAAGGATATACTTTGAAATGCTACTCTAGAAAGTCATGTAGGCGTGGAGGATCCTTGATTATGGTGAAACATAATTTGAAATGTAAAGAGCGTAAAGATATTGTTGACATGTCCGTCGAGCGTCACATAGAACTTTCTTGTGTGGAGTTAGACCAATTTATAATTATATGCGTATACAGGCCCCCATCGGCGGATTACAGTCTATTTGAGACAGTGATGGAAGAAGTGCTCAGCAGTATTTTTAAGAGTACAAAATGCGTTATTGTTTGCGGTGATTTTAACGTTAACTTACTTGAGAAATCGCCCATGAGTGTGAGTCTAGTGAATACTTTTAAATCTTTTAACCTGGTGAACTTGTTTTGTGAGCCAACTCGCATTACAGCAACCAGCGCGACATGTATAGATAACATTTTCAGTAACAAGGATGCGATTAGTAAATTTATTATAAACAACTTAAGTTCTGACCACTGTGGACAACAAGTCGCCTTCAGCGGGAAAACTGACAAAGTTCCACGACACACTATGTGCAGACCTATTTCTGAAAAGAGCTTAGATTTATTCAATCGTAATATAATGAAAAGATTATGTTATCTTCCACTTACTCAGGAAAGCCCTGACCGTTTGTGTACTCGATTGTTTAATTGTATCAAAACTGAATTCGATGTCTGTTTTAATTTGAAGAAGATTCAAAGCAAGATCAAAACTAAATTTAGCGACTGGGCTACGCCAGACATTCACGAGAAGAGGCGCCGACTCTATGACTTGTATGATTCAAGAACTACTGATAAAAGGCCGGAATTTCTAGAGTATGTTAAGAACTATTCAAAATCTTTTAAGTTAATGTGTGTCGCTGCTAAAGCCGATTACTTGTCAAAAAAGATCCAGAACTCCAGTGATAAGATTAAAACTGTATGGCAAGTTATCAACAATGAAACTGGGAAAAGTAAGTTAAAAGATGCGCACTTCAGCCTGCGAGTCGATGACACTCTAGTGAGTTCTGACCACGAAGTGGCAGATCATTTTGAGCGGTTCTTTACTAATGTACCCGTCGATACCACGAAGTCTTTGAATTCATCACCAGATGTCGCTGAATCGTTATTGAAGGAAAATGTAACAGAATGTAAAGAAATCTTTAGCTTCACTTACGTGACCCCACATATTGTAATTAAAGCATTTAAATCATTAAACTTAAAAAAGACTGAAGATCTTTGGGGTATTTCAGTAAAAGTATTACATTCCATTGTAGAATCAATCGCACCTTTCTTAGCTGATATTTTCAATAAATGTATTGATACTGGAGTTTTTCCTAACCTGATGAAACACAGTAAAATCATCCCGTTGTTTAAATCAGGATCAAAAACTGACCCTACCAACTTCAGACCAATCTCAATACTACCGGCATTAAGCAAAGTTTTTGAGAAAGTCATTCTTAATCAGCTGATGTCCCATTTTAATCGCAATAAACTACTCAATAGCAATCAGTTCGGGTTCACTAGAGGTCGCTCTACCACTGATGCCGGTGTGGTACTAATTAAACATATTTTTGATGCCTGGGAAGAGGCTCAAGATGCTATTGGAGTGTTCTGTGATCTATCAAAGGCATTCGATTGCGTTAATCACGAGAATTTAATTAGAAAGTTAAGCCAATATGGGATAAAAAACGGTGCCCTGAACCTTGTTACATCGTATCTGTCAGAGAGAACTCAACGGGTAGTCATCAACGGGATTCAATCTGCAGGAACAACGGTTGCTCTTGGAGTTCCTCAAGGATCAATTTTGGGTCCATTTCTGTTTTTAGTTTATATTAATGATTTACCAAACCTTGTAAAAGATAAACATGATATAGTGCTATTCGCAGATGATACGTCGCTTATCTTCAAGGTAGGCCGCAAAGACAAAAACTTTGACGGTATTAATGAGGCACTAGGTACTGTTGTGAACTGGTTTACAGCAAATAATTTGCTCTTAAATTCCAAGAAAACAAAGTGCATCAAATTCACTATGCCTAATGTCAAGCAGGCAAACAACTCTAAGATCAAATTAAAGTCGGATGAAATGGAATTTGTAGATAGAACAGTGTTTTTAGGTGTCACCTTAGATTCAAAACTGCAATGGCATGCGCATATTGCCACTCTGGCCGGCAAACTTAGTTCTGCGGCCTATGCAGTAAGACGTATTAGACAGTTAACTGACGTTGAGACGGCCAGGCTGGTATATTACAGTTACTTTCATAGTGTTATGTCCTATGGAATCCTGTTGTGGGGAAAAGCGGCTGACATCCAGACCGTTTTCGTGCTACAGAAACGAGCTGTACGCTCCATCTACCAACTTAAGGCCAGAGAATCTCTCAGAGAAAAATTTAAGGAGGCAAATATTCTTACTGTGGCATGTCAATACATTCTTGAAAACATTATGTATGTTCGAAAAAATATTCAAGAATTCAAACTTAACAGTGATATCCACGACTACAACACTAGAAGTAAACACAAGATTGCAGTGAAGGCCAGTCGTCTCCGGAAGGTTAGCACGTCGTTTGTGGGGAACTGTATACGATTTTATAATAAAATACCCATCGATATAGTTAATTTTCCACTTAGTAAATTTAAGTCTCATATTAAACGTTATTTGTTAAGCCAGGCCTATTATACTGTCAACGATTTCTTAAATGACAAAAATGCTTTTAAGCCAGTGATAGTTAAATCCTGTTACTTTTAATATACCTATGCTTCACTTAGCATATTTCCTTGTATAAATACTTATCTCTGTCGTTGCATTTTATGAAACATGATGCTGTTTCTCGCCGAAGAGTAATTTTAATCTTTGATTTTATTAATGTCCGGCAGCCTGAATATGTCATGCTCGCTTAAAGGGCTTTGCTTACGGTGGCGTCGTTGATCGGGTCGCCACCTTCCCTAACAGATGGTCGAGGGAGGCGATGGCTGAGATACGCGTCATACTCGTGATCGGGTGCTGTTTGTGGAGTCCGGTCTGTTCATGCTTGCAAGGGCATAGTAAATACCTTAATACTAGTGTTATTTTATTGTATGTAGATTGACGAGAGACATGATCCTGTTCTGGATTAGTTTTATTATTATTGACGCTTAGAGACCTTATACAGCTCTAACAATATTAAGTTTACTTATTTTAATTTTAGCGCTTAGAGATCATTTACATCACTAAGCACTTTGAAATCATTGTTATTAATCATATTTGGACGCTCAGAGACCATATACATCTCTGAGATATTAAATTAATTTTATATTCCTTTTGTTTATTCGGACACAGATCGTATTCAATACGTCCTTAATATTTGTAAATTTATTTTCATTGAATTGTCAATCAGTATATTTTTTTTGTATCATTTTTATTAAGTAAGATTGTCAGTTTTTTAAATTGTATAAATTCATGCTTTGACATGTAAAAGTGCCCTTGTGGCCTATTTGCAGAATAAATATTTGATTTTGATTTTGATTTTGATTTTGCTAAGGCTCTAAAATTATCCAGTGAAAAAATCTGAAAAAAAAAATTATTTTTTGATCTTTCGTTAATAATCTGAACGTATGAATTTTTTGTATGACTTTAAATACTACGTCAAAATCAATCTCGAAAAAAGGCTGTTTTCTACATAAAATTCACTACTCCTTCTTAACTACAAAGTGATATTTACACGCTTCTTTCGAAAAAGATTGATAATTGATTTATCTAAAATGTGAACGTTTGAAATTTCGATACGATCATTCGTTTTGATAATATGAATTTTTATACATATCGCGAAAAGGTACGTGCACTCGGTCTAGCGCCAACCTTCGAGCGGGAAGGCTGTGTCGCTTGCTGTCACGATCTGATATTTTACAATAAAATGAAATAGTGTAAGATACGACTGGATTTCTAACTATCTTTGCCGCTCACCATCTTCTTCATATCACGAAGTAACAATACTGCCTCGGATCGATATAATTAATTTACTAGAATAAATCTTCGGAATGGACGTATTGGACACTTGCTATATTTTACTCGGCGATGTTAAGTTACGTTTTAGTATCGGCCAAGTGCGTGTCGGGCCACGCACTAAAGAATATAGAGAATGAAGCAAGTAGGTACGTAAGAACAATGGCAAATTCACAAAGCACAGAAAGGCACGTCCGAAACACAATAAGCTGACTTTGATTTATGACTTTTGATGTTGATGAAAACAACAAAAGATTATTTATTTTCATTTTCGTGTTTATTTTTATAACTAGCATGTATATTACTATAAAATATTGAATATATTGTATTGTAATTTTTTGTATTTAATTATTATCAGAAGCAAGTATCAATATCGTTCGAGTCCTAGTATAAATGTTGCCCGTTAAAGCACAGTGGCGACCTCAATTAATTTCTACTCTTTATTGCCAGACTATATTACAAGGCGCAGACTTGGCGGCGTGGGACCGGTGCGTAATACTGATATTTTGTTCCTTGAAGTGAGCTGACAGATGTCGCACTGATTAATCAGTATTACATTTGCGCAGTAATAATATCATGCGCGGAAGCCGGGCAGTAAGTACTGCATTCGCATCGGCCCGCTTCAGGAAGCACTCATATAAATGTAGGTGCGCAGTAAAGAAGCGATGTTGATAGTTTTAAAGCTTGTAACAGTCTTAGTAAGTTTTAATTTCATTTCAATAAATAGCAAACCTTGTTTTCCTTCATATTTAAGTAGCGCTGGCGTTGTGTGTCCAAGGTAAAGCGTTGCTTATAAGGTCGCCCCAATTGTGCGTATTAAACATCGGTGCGGTGGAAGCGAGTTCTAAAACAAATCGAAGTTAATCGCATTGGGGCTCCGCTGGAGGTCCAGCCCGCCTTTGTAGTTTTAGTCATTCATCAAACTTTTCAAGTTGCTGACCTAAGTTGGGTGGGATGCGGATTTTATTGCTGTCGTGACGTGAAAAGGGTAAAGAAAAGCCAGATGATTATGATATGAAAATTAGTGTCCGACCGAAGTTTCGGTTTCGGTTTTGGTTTCGGCCGGTTTCGGCCTAAAAATCATGTTTCGGCCGAAGGTTCGGTTTCGGCCAAAAAAGTGCCGAACCTTTCGGTCATGCCGAAACTTACAAAATTGTACCTACTTTCGGATCGTGAATTCTAATTAGTCTTTCGAAGCTTGTGATCTGTTAAAATTAAAAATCAAAGTATTATTTTAGTTAATTTTATACCTAGTTTAGAAGCTGTTCGATTTAGTCATTCTGAAAGGCATGGGACAGGAGTTTGGTTGTTCTTCTTTAAAACTGAGACCATGGAGAACTTAAGTACTCGATGATCTAAGGTGGGCCTCTGAAGAAGTTGGTCTTAAGATGAACATGGACCAAACGAAGATCATAACTAATGTCCATGTATCTAGTACGTACTCCAGTTAATATCAGAGACTACGCTCAAAGTCGTCGACAAATTTGTATTCTGTCCCTGAGCGTAGGACAAACGGTTCAGTTGGGCAGGTGCAGTTTCGAGAAGGAGATCAATTGTAAAAATGATTTGGCTGGGTGGCGTTCGGGAGACGCAATATCTTTTCGTCATTATCCTCTCGTCAATACTTTAAGTCTTTGACCAGTGCGTGTTGCCATTTATAACCTATGGCTCCCAAAAAGGAGGGTCAAAGTCACTCAACGAGCGATGGAGAGGGTATGGCCTATGCTCCAAGTTACTCTGCGAGATCTAAAAAATGACGATACCCGCGGAGAGGAATCAAAGTAACCGATATAGCCTGAAAGCTTGCCAAACTAAAGTGCCAGG
Source organism: Notocelia uddmanniana (assembly GCA_905163555.1). Classification (NCBI taxonomy): domain Eukaryota; kingdom Metazoa; phylum Arthropoda; class Insecta; order Lepidoptera; family Tortricidae; genus Notocelia; species Notocelia uddmanniana. Next base: position 9,909,394 of record LR991059.1, on the reverse strand, counting down.
TGCGGGCTATATTGCCTGGAGAACCGATGATCGGTGGGGCAAGCGAGTTCTCGAGTGGCGACCACGTACCGGATGACGTAGCGTAGGAATGCCCGCACAAGGTTGCTGAGGCTGGAGGTGGGCTGATGACCTGATTAAGGTCGCGTGGGTCCGCTGGATGCGGGTAGCTCCTAATTGATTGTTTTGGCATTCCCTGGGCGAGCCCTAAGTATGACATGATGCCCACGGCTAATTATCATCATCGCACCTCTCGCTTTCGAGCATATCCCCACACCTTGGAGCCATTGAGATCTCGTAGCTGAGCCTGCCGAGGTATTACCAAAAATCTACAGCACGGGAGTCTTCAAAAAAGGCGTGAGTAAGAGCCAGGATAATCTGGTCCAGTTCAACTCCACCAAGACACAAGTATACGCGTGCACTACGATTTCATTTTTGCCTATTCTCTTCACTTTTCACTTTTGCCTTTTCCAAGACACAGCCCTCTCCATCCCAGAGAGTTATTGGGATCCTTGGTGTCGACATTTCCAGCGACGTCTAGTTTCGGAGCTACGTAGAAGTCAAAGCCAGGCTGGCATCTAAAAAACCGTGCTCAATTGAGCGTAGCGATACGTCACCCTTGGACAGAGACTTCTATGATATAAGTCACAAGTCCGTCCCCACTGAGTTTTCTGTCACCTCTGGGCGGAAGCACCTGGATACCAGCTTGGGGCTTTTGAATTGCTTCAGAGACGTGCTGTGCGAATCGTGGACGATCCCAAACTCACGAGCGATATTGAACCGTTAAGTTTAAAAAGAAACTTTGCCTCCTTGTGAGTGTCCTATGGCTTGTATAATGGGTTGTGCTCCTAAGAACTTTTCAACATGATGCCCACGGCCCCTTTCTACCATCGCACCGCTCGCCGTCCGCAGGGCATTCACCTTCAGCCTACCACCACCTAGAACCTAAATGGTCACGTACGCTACGATTTCAGAGGAATTTCCTCCCTTGGACGCTCCGGTTGTGGAATGAGCTCCCTGCCGAGGTTTTCCCGAGGGACTACACTGTAGGCTGTAGAGTAGGGGGTCCACCAGAACCAGCAAATTTTTTAAAGTGGTCTATGAGAAAAAAAAGTTTGGGAACCCCTGGACTACAGTATGGGGTTCTTCAAGAAAGGAGTGTATACAATTTTAAAGGGTCGGCAACGCGCATGTGTCACCCTTAGAGTCGCAGGCGTCCATAGGCTGCGGTGACCGTTTACCATCAAGCGGGCCGTACGCTTGTTTGCCACCGACGTGGTATATAAAAAAAAACTTGTAATGCATTCCACCTACACGGATTATAGGTGTTTCATTGATCATATGACTCGTCTAAAAAGAACGGCCTACTGACATTTTATTCAACGATTTTAACATGTCAGTAAAAGTTTCGGTTTCGGTTTCGGCCGAAACTAGAGGCAAAAAAACATGTTTCGGTCGGACACTAATGAAAATCCTATAACTTTGTAACTAAGCAAAGTAATTGCTATCCTAAAATTAACAAATTTGAATGAAAATGCGTTATGTAGCCATTTGGCAGGATCTTATATAATGACGAATGTGTACACTGTACAGAGTATATAGAATATTGCTTTGCCTTCGGCTACGCTCGGAATACGAGCACACCCGAAGTAGCAATCAATGAAACTAAATGATTGCAAGTTCATGTCAGAATGAAAACTGGTCGTATTTTGCCACTTGACATGACAGATGTTAATACGCTAATTGATTGACACTTCTTCGGGTCGAGTCGTATTCCGAGTTTAGCCGATGGGAAAGCATTATTCATAAACTGTACAAACCTCTGTTAACTAAAAGTTGTTTTGTTCCTTTTTCACAAACATAAATGTCAAAGTGACAGATAAGGACAAACCAACTTAAGCGGCTTGTTAACTAACAGAGGCTTGATGGACGTTTATGAATAAGGGGGTACATCTGACTTCTCTTAAATCGATTTACGAGAAGAAAACGGTATTTTATTAGATAGAATAGAGATTAAATTTTAACATTAAAAAAAAGTTGATATAAAACCACACACACACATTTTCATTAAAAAATTCCATAATTCTAAAACGGCAAAAGCGATTTTCATAGAGCAAATTTGAGAATCATTGCTGGAAAATGCAAATTTGCTACCAATTGAAACTGCATTAAAATCGGTTCATCCATTTAAGAGCTACGATGCCGACACATTTTAAACGTAACAACCCTCTTTTGCGTTTCACGTAGGAGGTTAAAATACTTGAAGCATTTCTTATTCCAAACGGGGATTTACAATGATAGTAATATTTTAATCACAATCTATAAATGATAAGTAACTCTATGTATAAGAAAGGGATTAAATATAGGTCGAAGATGGTATGGATTTTACGCCGGAAAAAATCCCTTACGGGGTGAAATAGGGAGAGAAATTTTGTAAGGAAGTACAGTCGACGTCAAGATATGTTTACGCTGTTCGCATTACTACAAAGCAATAATAATAATAATAATAATATTGGGGGACAATCTTACACAAATCGACCTAGTCCCAAACTAAGCAAAGCTTGTACTACGGGTACTAGACGACGATATACATACTTATATAGATAAATACATACTTAAATACATAGAAAACATCCAAGACCCAAGAACAAATATCCGTGAAAAATGCACAAATAAATGCCCTGGCCGGGATTCGAACCCGGGACCTCTAGCTTCGGAGGCAGAGTCACTACCAACTAGGCTAAACAGGTCGTCTAATAAGGTGCAAAAGTAGCGATATAAACGAAATCCACGCAAACGAAATCACGAGGAGAAGTGTACTATATATATATTTTATACGTAATGATTTTTTCCAACAGTGCGAGGAAAGAGAGACAACAGCATAGTAGCAACGTTAATTACGTTATTATATGTTAATTATAGTTTGTGCTTTACTAATCCTACTGTAAATATATTTTAAAAATGGAATAGCATCATAATCAATCACAATAAATTTAAATTTACCAGTCTATAAAATAGATAAAAATAATTCAAAAATAAACTCGTTTTAAAACGAACGAATTTACAAATCTGTTGTGGATCAGCAATGCGCTTATGACTTCTCTGTATGGGCCCGGGTATGTCCTAAAACTACGACCAAGACCACCGGGGAATGGGCAGCAGCATTCCTAGAGTGCGGTGGAGATATTGCGATCGCCAACCCGCATGCCAAGCGTGGCGATTATGGCATTTACCCCACATGAAATTGGGAGAGGCCTATGTCCAGCAGTGGACGTCCTAGGGCTGATATGGTGGTGGTGGTATGGGTCCAGGATTCCAGAGGCAAAGGAGATCTTTAAAAAGCCCTCAAAAATGAGGACAAGTTTACAGAAAATAATGAACACTAAGAGTTGTACCAAACCGTATCTAATCGTAAGCGATATTAGTTAAAATCTCATCTTATGGCAAATTTAACAAGTTTCTATGGAATGACAGCTGCCGGCGCCATATTTAACCTTGATCGGTCTGTTATCGTAAGTTGGATCAAGTAATATTTCATTTAGTTAACACAGTTCTTAATTGCTAGGAAGCATAATCAATTTATTGTCTAGTGGAAGTAATTTCTATGATTGTACCTATCTCATATTTCCATTATTGTCTATCTCCAACTTGGTAATATAGTTTCGAAATGTTGTATCCATTCTCTTTTTGTTTCAATACTGAGATTTACTCAATTTATATTAAGTAGGTTAAGTATTATCATTATAATAAGCATATTTTTGGGAAAAAATGTCTGACTGACGAGTTCGTTTCGGCGTTCCATCTCGGCAGTGATCTTCTTTTTCAGAATCGCTAGTAAATTTTGACTTGTGAAAGTGCCATTGCGGCCTTCTAGCAGAATAAAATTCATTTATTTAGGTAATTAATTTCATACAAAATAAATGTGTTTTACGATTATTTGCGGTCGATTATCCTGTATATGGGTTATGGAAGTGAATTATCGACTTAATTAAGTCACATTTCCGGGTAAATTAGTTTTCTCCGGATTTCATTAAAGTCGCCAGTCAAATCTCGGTTTTCCAGATAGTTGAACTTTAATCCCGTATAACATTTGTGATACTCTGTAATGAGGAACTTCAAGAGCCAATTAGTTTTCAACAGTAATGCGAACATTTCCGAGCATATCGGAGAAAATGTATTTTATCCATTTACCTTGTTAAATTTGGTTGTGGGTGGAGAAAAGCCTCATTAGATACTACGGGCAATATTCTCGACACAAAGAACTGGTCCCCACCCAGTCGCCTACAAAGTAAAATAATCACATTCCGTACTGTTGTTTTATACATAAACATGTCGTATATACAGCCTACACATATATCCAACAGAAGTAATTGCTAATTTGGTCCTATCTTTATAAAGTTACACTGGTTGAATAATCTTTCACATTCCTTTTAAATTTAGGTACTATTGAACCTTTAAAATATTTTTAGAAATAAACTAGCTAAAACTATTCATCACCAGCCATCCATATACGTACGTCCCTCTCCTGCTCAGGCCTCCTCTCATAGATGGAAGGGACCAGACTTTAGTCTCCACGCTGGCCCAGTGAGGATTGAATACTTCACACACGAGTACACCTTTGGTTTCACAGATGTAGGCTTGTAGGCAAGTTTTCTCACGTTATTTTTTTTTTCACTGAAAAGCTAACGAGAAATATGTAGATATCATGTTATATTAATACTTAATTCCCGTTTCCGAAATATTTAGATTGCAGTCTCTTCTTATCCATACTACCAGCAGAATAAACAATAAAAATCATGAGAACAATATAAATTTACGTTATAAAGCGTACCCACCAAATAAATGAGACGTATCGTTATAAACTAAGACGCGACATACAGCGTAAACATACGTAAACAAATGTCCCGCACAGCGCGGTGTGTGCGAGAGATGTAAACACAGCTCGAATTACGGCTCGAGGCAACATTATTTACGGCCAGCTTTCGTTTCCGATGCGGACCGCCGCTACGCAAACGCAGCGCACAATTTTATTCACGGATTACCAGTTATTTCACCCGATTCTAAAACAATCACGCATCACGCCACACATAAATAAATGCGTGTTCATTACCCACACAGCACTCTAAAATACACCTTTCTTTTCAGGATACGGAGAGCTACGAGGATGTAAACAAACCGCATTATGTATGACATCAATCACACAGAACATGACTTAGAAAAATACGAGCGAAGAAACGCATTAGATAACAATGTTTCAACTGGAGTTAATACTACAGTGTATACGAACGAAACATGGCCGGACTACGAAAGCTGGTGCTCAGCAAGTGTGTCGACTGGTGATTTCCTGACGTCTCCGCTGTTCCAAGCGTGTGTGTATTTCATGTACTGTGCAGTGTTTATCGTGGCTCTAGTGGGCAACGGGTTAGTGTGTTTCGTGGTACAGACGTCCCCGCGGATGAAGACGGTGACCAACTACTTCATAGTGAACTTGGCGGTGGGCGACATTCTAATGACGTTGTTCTGTGTGCCGTTTTCGTTTGTGTCGATGCTGGTGTTGCGCTACTGGCCTTTCGGCGCAGTCATGTGCAAAGTAGTTAACTACTCGCAAGCCGTGTCTGTGCTGGTCTCTGCCTACACACTGCTCGCAATCTCCATCGACCGCTACATGGCCATCATGCGGCCGCTGCGCCCTCGCTTAGGCAAAGCCGCAGCTAAGCTGGTAGTAGCAGCCGTGTGGGGCGGAGCGCTCGCCACAGCCGCTCCTATACCCGTCGTATCCACGCTGCAGAGGCCAACGGAGTGGTACAAATTCTGTCAAGCGTGAGTAAATACCACGTATGTATGTGTTATGGAATTGAAAGCATTAACATTAATTTTACATTGAAATTGTTTTATAGCAATAATTATTATGTAATTTTCACAGAGATATTTGCCTCGAACAGTGGGAACGGGTCGAGCAGAGTTCGCAGTACACGTGCGCTCTGCTGGTGCTGCAGTTTGCGCTGCCGCTGAGCGCGTTGATGTGCACGTACGCGCGCATCGCGCACGCGGTGTGGGGCGGCCGTCCGCCCGGCGAGGCGCAGAGCGCGCGGGACACGCGCATGCAGCGCTCCAAGCGGAAGGTGAGCACAACTCCGCACAACTAAATGTTATCATCATCATCACATCAGCCGACGGACGACCACTGCAATAATTAGTCCTAATCCTGCCCCACCCGCATGCAGCGGACTCCCACAACCTTTACCGGGTCGTCAGCCCACCTTTTCCACCTTCTGGTACGTGGCCGCGATTATTCATATACTCGTACCCATAAATGCAGAATTTATTATTTTTAAAAGTAAAGGTGCTTATTCCAATATTTTAGGTAGTTACCATTCCATGTGGCATTCGATTTCTCCACCCGGTATAATTGTAGTACTATCTCTGACGGTATAACTCGCCTACACAGTGACTCCACGAAGTTCACGATCTTGAGTGCAGAAAATGCTATTGTTCTAAAATATCTCAGCGAGCGATTGCTAAACATTTTCCACCAAAACAACTACACGCACTGAGCGAGGATTTAGCTTTTGTAATTTTCGTACTTTCAGAAACCAGCAAGAGTTTCCAGACTCAGAAATATTAATATTACATTATGTATATGTAGTTTCGTAGATCACAATAAAACATATAATAAAATACTATGCTAAGTAAAATGTTTGATGTCACATGAATTTACAAAATCAATGTAATTCATAATTAACTCGAAGTAAATTCAATGTATTTCCAGTTATTAAAGTTACTCTATCAAACTGTCAGGTAGACAGCACTAGACTGCAGAAAATACGTTGGATAATGATTAATGCGTAAGCGTGGAGATTTTGTAAAACCAATTAACAACATTTCATTTTTTGATCCCTTAATTTTGTTAAGGTATTTATTAGTACTCGAAAAGTTTCAGTGAAACTCATAAATTTTGGTCACGCTAAACTGCAGTGTAGGCACGTTGAAAGAATGAACAAAATGAACACTACTGTAGTCATATATTCAAATAAAAAGTAAAAAGTATACTCTGCGTTATAAATACTAATGCGCACTTGTGTGTGACAGTGATGTTTTCCAGGGGGGCTACCCTCAACGCTCAAAGATCGAAGTCGTATTTATATCTACGAGTATCACTCGAATATCGTGCGGTAGAGATGGACAAATTCGAATGATTTTAACCATAGAATCTAAGATTTTAACTTATTAACTTCATTTGAGTGTTACTGTCACAGTGTCAATATCAATATTGTAAAGTATAGTAAGATAAAATAAACCACGTGACGGAACATTATTATTAATTACAGCAAATGAAATAGATAACAAAATAAATATCGGGGGACACAATCGTACACAAATCGACCTAGCCCCAAACTAAGCAAAACGTGTTACTACATATGTGTACTAGACTATGATATAATAATAATAATCATTTATTGCGCAGAAAATACATACTTTTATTAAGATAAATACATAGGAAACATCCAAGACTCAGGAACTGTATTTGTGATAAATGCACAAATAATGCCCTAACCGGGCTTCGAACCCGGGACCTCCGCAAAAAACGAGCGAATGATAAAAATCCAATATTTTTTAAATCTGCTCAGCAAGCAATTTACTTCAAGCCAGTACGATAGCATAAAATGTTGTCAATTGCGTCTTGGTCTAAACTATTATAGATTTTTTTTCATACCAAGGACTTTCTTTGTTCACAGATGATCAAAATGATGGTGATGGTAGTAGCTGTATTTACTATTTGCTGGTTGCCGTTAAATGTTTTTATTGTGAGTACTGCATGCATACCTCTAGATAATTGCATATTATTGCAGGCTATTCTAGACATCAACATATCTGATGTTACTCGTATAAAAATATAAAAGAGACCATGTACAAAATAAAATTTTAAATATTTATAACCCAAGGAATATTTTTATGTTATAGATTACAAAACCAAAAAGTCATATATGTGTCATCAGGATACGTCAACAATTTTTATGTTTATAAAATTATAATTTTAATTAACAGATGATGTGGACAGCGCATGAGAATGACGCGGAGTGGGGCGCGTGGCCGGGCATGCCTTACGTGTGGTTCGCGAGCCACTGGCTGGCCATGAGCCACACCTGTTACAACCCCATCATCTACTGTTACATGAACGCGCGCTACCGTCGCGGGTTCAAGCAGGTACCCGCTCTATATTACATTCAATCCTGCTAGTCCTGACACTCCTCTCACATACTCCACTCCCAACCCAATCGTTTACCTACTACTACATGAATGCGCGCTACCGCCGCAGGTTTAAGCTGGTACCTGCTCTGTGTTACCCGTGCTGGCTGCCCATGAGCCACTCCTGCTACAACCCCATCATCTACTGCTACATGAACGCGCGCTACCGTCGCGGGTTCAAGCAGGTACCCGCTCTGTATTACCAGCGCTGGCTGTCCATGAGCCCCTCCTGCTACAACTCCATCATATACTACTACATGAACGGTGGCTACCGCCGTGAATTCAAGTAGGTATTCACTCTGTATTCATTCATTCCCTGCGATGGCAGGTAATGAGTTTTGATTAATAGTCCAACTTCAACTCCATCACCTTAAAGCGCGCGTTCAAGCATGTATCCGCTCTACATTACTCGTGCTGGTTGGCCAATCTGGTCATGAGAGCTACCTATATATAACCTTTTCGTCTACTGCTACATGAACGCGTGGGTCGTGGTATATACGAGGGGCGTTCAATAAATTCTCGGTATTGACATCTTTTAAACCTCTTTGGTAAACTTTTTAATACTGGCCGGTAAAAGTCATTCATTAATATTAAAAAAAAAGTAAAATTAAAACGGCGATGTTCTTTTGTTTTTTTGTAAGTACCGAACAAACGTGATCACTATGAGAGTTATTTCAATGTTGGTTAAATTAAAGCACCGAGCGGTAATAAAATTCTTGACCAAACACGTAAAAAATCAATAAGCTATAAAAAAGAAATGGATTATGTTTACCGTGAGTCTGCTCCTTCTTTATCAACAATTCAGAAGTGGTCAAGTCAATTTAAGCATGGGGCAGAGAGTATCAAAGACGACCATAGAGCTGGTCGGCCCGTCGAAGCTTCTTTATAAGAAAATTTAAAAAAGTGAATAAAATTATATCCGAAGATGGTTGAGTAAAGGTGAAAGCAATAGCTCAAAGAACTAACCATTCTATTGGTACTAGACACGATATAATTCATGACCATCTTAATATGTCAAAAGTCAGTGCGATATGGGTACCGCAAATCCTGACACCGCTTCAGAAGAATACGCGTGTTGCTCGTTGTTCCGAATTTCTTGAGGTGTGCGGTGAAATTCCTGATAAGACACTGCAAAATTTTGTTAGTAGAGATGAAACGTGGGTTCATCATTATGACCCTGAGAGCAAACAAGAGTCCATGCAGTGGCACATTAAAGGAACTCCTCACCCCAAGAAGTTCAAGGTCGTGCCTTCAGCTAGCAAGGTCATGGTCACAATATTCTGGGATTGTGATGGAATGTTGCTGATCGATTATAAAGAAAAGGGTGTAAGTATTAAAGGAGGCTAATATTATATGCCAAATAAGGGAAGCAATCAAACATAACAAACGGGGAAAATCCGCTTTTTCAGTGGCTTCGAACTTCGAACATTAGAACTACCTCCTTTTAGTGACTGCTGCTAGCTGCTGCAGCTACATCATAATATTGCAAATACTGGTTCCAATCAAATTTATTCTCCACAGGCGTTGGCCGGTCTACTCTGTATGAAACTTGAAGTCGGTCACCGGTCCTGCCACCGATCAAGTATGTGCGACGGTATGCCGATGTCAGGTCAGTCTTTAGGGTTTTTTATTCATAACTGTATAATGTGCAATCAACCAGCAGAATGTATTTTAGTAGAGGAATACAAATAACCCTTCTCAACTAATTTTAACACATTCGTTTTAAAATTGGAATTATATGTATAGTTTCTACAGATGTTATTGATATTAAATAGGAGAAATCCTCCATACATTAGCGTAGCGTGTAGCGTACAACGTAGATCGTAGCAATAACATCATCATTTCACAATTCATTCGTTTGTAAGCCTATAATTATATGAAATTGTTATTGAGAATCTAAGGGACGAAATTAGTATATTACGAGAGACTTTCTTGTATTTTAATATCGTACATGTATATGTACGATGTATATGTACGATACGGTGTCGTATGACAACACAAATACAAACAAAACAACATAGTGGGGGAAAAAACTATAATAAAGAAATTACTTGCGTTCTTGCCTAAGTTTAAAATCCGGGCAGATAAAGGATGATTCACAGTAGGCCGTTCCATGTCCGGGCCGGCCCGTTTTACGCCGGCCGTTGCGTTTGTTGTCATAGAAAACGGGCCGGCCCGGACACGGAACTGTCTACTGTGAATCATCCTTAATGGTGCAATCAAATATTTGATTAAAAATCGTATCTAATTCTCGCCTACTGAAATATTGGACAATAACATTAATGTACGGCAGTGGTAAAGGTAATGTTTGTATACCCAGTTTGTGTGCACAGTTGGAGTAAAAAACGGGAAATACTTGTAAATCACTATTTCTTATTAAAAATATAAATCGAAATATTTGAGTTAAGAATAAACTAGTAGGCACATGGCATATATCAAAGAAACAAATGGTATAATTATATATCTTGTCTTGGCATAAAGATATACGCACGTTTTAGTTTTTTTAATGAAACATCTTGTCATGACAGCTGTGATAGTGTGAGCATTGAAGCGACAGTTTACATTTGAATATGTCATTCATCGTTGTCGTATGGAAACGAAACTGTAAATGCCACTAAAAATATTTAACAAAAATATAATTCGGACAGTGCGCAAGGTACGGAGTAACGAAGGCAAACTATTTAAAGACCATTTCGGGAACTTAGACTAAGGCTGGGTTGCACCAAACCGTCTGTAATCGTAAGCAGTGTTCGTTAAAATTTCAATGTATGGAAAGTTTGACAAGTTTCTATGGGATGACAGCTGCCGGCGCCATATTTAACGTTGATCGGTCTGTGATCGTAAGTTGGTGCAACCCAGCCTAAGTGTTTTTAATTGCCGAAAATCGACATGAAAAAGTACCGCAGTTTGCAGTTCTGAAATTGCTACATATAATTTATTAAATATTACGTAATAAATGCTTTCCATTCCATTGGCTAAACTCAAAACACGACTAGGCCCGAAGTGGCTATCAGTTATCGTATTAAATGTTTGACAAGTTCAGGTCTATTAACGTGAAACTTTATTAGTCAATGTCAAATATCGAAATGAAAACTGGTAGTATTTTTTCATTTAAATAATATGATAATTGATTGACACGTCTTCGGTTCAAGTCATTTTCTGAATTTAGCCTATTGGAAAACATTAATCACTACATCTGACCATCCCTGTAACTGAGCCTTAGACTCAATGAAGGAGCCAAAGTTGAGAGTCGGAGACAATGTTACACCTAGAAGCTCGAGGCGGTCGGTAATCGGCACGGTTACATCGCGGAAAGTAGGGGCCAGATCAAATGGCCTCTGACTTCGGCTTAAACTTGAGGCAGGGACCAAACTGCGTTCGTAGTATGGCCACACTCTCTCCAATCTGGTAGACCCTACTTTCCTTGCGTTTCTTGTTATACGTCATGCGATTTTATTGTTGAATCTTTATTATTTGTTGCTGAGCGGATTTCCGACGCTGCTCCCTTTCCTCTATGTAACTGTCCTAACTCTCCTGTTGTAACAGTTGGTAAAGTTGAATGTCATCCTTAGTACGCATCTTTGTACCCAGTAGTAGTAACTCGAACGGCGTCGTGTCGGTACTGTTGAGAGCCGTCTGTACCCTCGCTACGTGCCGGTACCACAATCCTGGTTCTGAAATACATAATTTAGTAAGTATAGAGATAATTACGCGATTAATTCTCTCGACTTGGCCATTTCCTATTGGAACGCCCGTCGTCACAAGTACATGTTGAATATTCTCTGTCTCACAATACGAGGGGTGATCAATTAGTTTTGATAATCAGTATTAAATATGGGAGATATGTAAATCGTTATATTTTAATTATAATATGCACATTTTCTAAATTTTCAAATACGTATTAACGTCATTCAATTGTTTTATTTTACCCCAATAAAAACAATTTTACTTTTTGAGGTCAAATTTTATACCTTCACTAAGTCATCACCAGCTCGTGATTTTCATGTAGTTGGTTTTGAACATATGTAGTCGTAGTCGTACATATGTAGATCGAGTAGATTGGTACGGCGACTCGAGTAGGTTGGCGCGTCGGCTTGAGTAAGTTGGCGCGTCGGCTTTGTTATGGTGTATGTCAATCTTTATCTTATTTTGTTACTGGCAGCCCTGCTAGAGATAGGAGGTCTATTAAAAGTCAATGGCTGAACAGACAATACTTTGTACTTTATTGAATTTAATAAACTAATCAGAAGACTTACAAGTGTCTTTAATTTATAATGAAGAACAACACATAACATGGTGGCAGCGCAAAAGACAGGTATGAAAACCACTTGCTACAGTAGTCAATAAAATTAAAGGAAGAAAATTCCCACGTGTGCACGTATGATATTGATGAATGATGGAAGCTCACACGCAAGTAATAAGGCCTATTAGTCTGGATAATCCAGACTGGATAAAATGGAAGCAACTATTCAATAATTTCTTAATTGCCATGAAATATGACAAAGAAGACGAAAATCGCAAGATCGCCATCTTGTTGCATTGTATGGGTGAGCAATGTCTTGATGTCTACAACACATTCGAAGAGAATAATAAAAGAACTTACGATGCAGTTGTACAAGGGTTTGATAGTTATTTTGTGCCGAAAATAAATCTCAGCGTGGAGCGTCATAAATTCTTTAGCCATCAACAAGGTCAAGACTCGCTGGATACATTTCTGACAAAATTAAAGAAACTGGCATCATCATGTGACTTTGGTACTTTAAAAGATTCTCTCATACGAGACATATTCATTTGCAATATGGACAAACAACACTCGAACATTCGTCAAAAATTATTGTCAGAAAACAACATTGAATTAGACAAACTGATCAATATGTACAAATCAATGGAATTGTCATTAAACAATACATCATTCTTAGAAAATGATGTACAAGTTGCTGCAGTACAGCGTCAATCAAGATCATTAAGTATGAAAACCTCATTTCAAAGGCCGGCTTCTACATCATATATGAAACAGGACAGTCAACAAAGGCAACAACATGGACCAAAATGTGACAGATGTGGTCAAGTGCATCGCTTCAAGTGTCCGGCTTATAATAAGCAATGCAAGAAATGCTACAAATTTGGTCATTTTGCTCAGATGTGCAAAACCCCAGTAAATGTTTTAAATATGAGTGATATTCCTACAGGTAAACCATATCCATATAAATATTCTTGCTCCAATAATTTGACAGAACAAAGTTCAACTGTTAGTAATCAAGAAACTTGTACTGAAAAAATATCAATAAATAGTATACATTCAAAAAATTGGTTAGTGGGTGTTAAAATTAATGATAAAAATGTAGAATGCTTGATTGATACGGGCGCAAAAGCCAATTGCATATCAAGTGATTTGTTTGATAGACTGAAACTGTCACAGAATATTTTAGAGCCTTGTCCATTCAATCTGATAGCTTATGATGGCAATAGAATTCCCGTTAAAGGTAGTTGTACTCTAAAATGTCAAATAAATAATTGTGAATATGACATAAAATTTATAGTTACAAACATAGACTGTCAACCTGTCTTAGGAGCAAATACATGTACAGAACTAGGTATTGTCAAACGAATGTATAGTAATACAGTAGTTACTAATGAGCGGGCAACTGAATTAAAGTCATTATTGGCTAATTACAGCAATGTTTTTCAGGGTCTGGGATGTCTTCCGAACAGGTGTCACCTGACTGTGAGATCTGATATACAACCTAAAATAGATGCCCCAAGGAAAGTTCCTTTTTCACTTCAACAGAGATTAAAAGAAGAATTGGAAAGAATGACAAGACTTAAGGTGATAGAACCCGTGTCTAAACCAACGGATTGGGTTAGTTCTGTGGTTATTGTAAAAAAACCTAATAATAAATTGAGAATTTGTATGGATCCTAGGAACTTGAATGAAGCCATACAAAGACCTCATTACCCATTACCCTCAATTGAAGATGTAAGATGTAAACTAAATGGCGCAAAAATGTTTTCACATTTAGATGCCTATTCAGGATTCTGGATGCTACAACTTGATTCTAGTAGTTCTGATCTCTGTACATTCAATACTCCCTATGGCAGGTATAAGTACTTAAGGCTACCATATGGCCTGAATTGTTCTACTGAAATTTTTAGTAAGATACTGACTGACTATTTCTCAGATATTCCTAATGTAATAATTTATGTTGATGACTTGTTGATATATGGACATGATGAAAAATCTCATAATGAGGCACTAAAAAAGGTTTTAGAAAGAGCAGAGTCGATTCAATTAAAATTTAACAAGGACAAATGTATTTTTGGACAAGAGAAAATAATTTTTTTAGGTCACATATTTAGTGCTCAAGGAATGTGTCCTGATTATAATAGAATTAAGGCAATATGTGAAATGACTAAACCAAACTGTAAGAAAAGCTTGCAAAGATTTTTGGGTGTCATAAACTATTTAAGTAGTTATATTAAAAATATGTCATCTGAAACAGAGTCATTGAGAAATCTGCTTAAGAAAGAGTCAGAATGGTCATGGGACGAGAATCATGACAGAGCATTTGAAAGGCTAAAACAATTAATTACTACAGCTCCAGTCTTACGTCACTATGATAACAGTAAGCCATTAACATTAAGTGTAGATTCTTCACAGTCCGCCGTAGGTGCTGTGCTATTACAGTCAGGTCAACCAATAGCTTATGCTTCCAAAACTTTGACTGACTGCCAACAAAGATATGCACAGATTGAAAAAGAATTGTTTGCAATCTTATTTGGCTGTCAAAAATACCACTATTATATTTATGGTCACAAAGTCAAAGTAGAGACGGACCATAAGCCATTGGTTACATTATTTAAAAAAGCGCTTAGCCAAGTACCTAATAGATTACAGAGAATGATGATAACTTTAAAGATGTATGATCTAGATGTTGTCTATATTCCGGGCACAAAACTATACATACCAGATACTTTGTCTAGAGCAGCCTTACCTGAGTCTGAAGAGCATTTTATAGATAAAGAATTAACCATACATGCCAATATGTTTACCGAATCGCTTGCTATTTCCCAAACAAAATTAGAACAAATTAAAAAAGAGACAAAAAATGATAGAAGTTTACAAATACTTACTGAATACTTTTATGATGGCTGGCCTGACCATAAAAGTAAAACTGATGAAGCAGTCAGAGTGTATTGGAATTATAGATCAGAAATACATGTTGTTAACAATATTGTTTTTAAAGGCAACAGTTTAGTTGTGCCAACATCATTGCGCAAAGAAATGTTAAATAGCATTCATGTAGGCCATCTTGGTATAAACAGAAGCAAATTATTAGTGAGAGATGTTGTATTTTGGCCATGTATGTATAAAGAAATTGAACAATTAGTTGAAAATTGTCAGATATGTTTAAGATATAGAACAGCAAATGCAAAAGAAACATTAATTTTGTCTGAAAATCCGTCTCTGCCATGGGAGAAAGTAGGTGCAGACCTATTACAGTTTAAAAACAATAAATATTTAGTTATGATTGATTATTACTCAAAGTATATTGAATTAGCTCTATTAAATCATAACTCCACTGCAAAAAATGTAGTGTTGCATTGTAAATCTATTCTCTCACGACATGGCAGTCCTTTGCAATTATACACCGATAACGGTCCTCCGTTTGATTCATATGAATTTAAAGATTTTTGTAAAGAATGGGACATAGAGCATGTTACATCAAGTCCAAATTATCCTCAATCCAATGGTCAAGCTGAATCGGCAGTTAAAATTGTCAAGAGAATTTTGCAAAAGTCTGATGATGAAAATAAAGATCCATTCATGGCACTTTTGCATTATCGTTGTAACGAGAAAGAGTACATGAAATCTCCAGCAGAACTATTGATGTCAAGAAAATTAAGATCTAACTTACCTATGTCAAAAAATTTATTAAAGCCTAAAGTTGTGAGATTTCATGAACAAAATGAGAGTGTAAACAGACATAAACAATCTTATAAAAAATATTATGATCAAGGTGCAAAAAATCTATGTTTATTACAGGAAAAAGATCACATAATGTTTAAAAAGATGCCATCTAGTAATTGGGAGTCAGCAGTTGTAATAAAAACATTTGCAGGTTGTCCTAGGTCATATCTAATACGATCAAGCGATGGCAAAGTGTTTAGGAGGAATCGTAGGCATCTGTTGTATGTCAAGTCTGTAGAGAATAATAGAGAACCAAGTCGGTCAAATGTTAGTCATAATATAAGTGAAAAGTCAACAGTCAGTCAGTCTCTAACATATTCAATGCCATTGTCAAAAATGTACAGGGAGTTACATATACTTAAACCTAACTGTGATTCAGTCAAAAATCAAGATGAACAGAGTGTGGCCTGTGTGGCGTCATTGTCAAATTCATTGGTAGAGGAAGAGTCAAATTTACTATTAAGGGAAAGAGAAGTGCTAGACTCATTGCCCAATTTGCTATCAAAAGAAGGACAAGTGTCAGATTTGTTGGTAAATGATTTTGATCCGGGGTCTGAAGCATTGGTCTTGTTATTCGATTCATCTTCAAGTGAAGCGTCATATAAAACTGTAGGGTCATATAAACAGTTAGAGGATACTTGTGAGGACACTGACTCAGATACAATTGATGATGATTCTAATATTTCTAATGTTGAAAATTATGATGATGAAAATTATAATCAAGATATGGAAACCTATGTATCTAGGTCAGGTAGGAGAATTAAAAAACCTATACGATATGAATAGATTACTTAAGGAAAAGGATGTTATGGTGTATGTCAATCTTTATCTTATTTTGTTACTGGCAGCCCTGCTAGAGATAGGAGGTCTATTAAAAGTCAATGGCTGAACAGACAATACTTTGTACTTTATTGAATTTAATAAACTAATCAGAAGACTTACAAGTGTCTTTAATTTATAATGAAGAACAACACATAACAGGCTTGAGTAAGTTGGCGCGTCGGCTTTAGTAAGTTGATACGACGGCTCGGGTTAGTTGGCACGACGGCTCGAGTTAGTTGGCACGACGGCTCGAGCTTGTTGGCACGACGGCTCGAGTAAGTAGGCACGGCGACTCGAGTAAGTAGGTACGGAGACTCGAGTAAGTAGGTACGGAGACTCGAACACGGTGGCTCGGGAAGAATGGCTCGGCGTGTCGAGAAAGATGTCACGTTGTCTTTAGTAGGAGAAAGAGGGTTTACGTCGAAGTAAGTACGTGAGCACGAGGTCTTCTTGAAGTGCAGGGCCTGGCTTGGCCCTGCACTGACCAATTGCGACTTCACTGATGAAAAGTCGGCGAGAAACTGCCTTGTTCTAGGCAATGTTTGGCTTTTATACTATTTCTTGCCGTTGTTCGAGAATCCATAGTTCTAAATTTACAATTTCAAAATTTACAGGATACCAGTATACAATTTAGACGTAAAATGATTACAACCTTAGCTATAAATGAGTTTTGACAATGTCCGTTGCTATGACGGTCGATAAGTAAAAAAATATATTTGTTTTCGTATGAAAACAACAAAATAATTGAAAATATAAAGCTATATCAGACAAGGTAAGTTTCTGGCGTGTTTAGTGTATCCCATAACATAGGCAGTGCCGGAAACATTGAAATTTTCGAAAGTAATCAAAGAAACAATATTTTCCTATCGTTACAGTGATTCAAGTGAAATGTTTAGCGAAAGAAACAAGGTAACGAACGAGAAAAAGCGCATTTTCGCAACCTGCAAGCGAGGGCGAGCAGATGCTCTTAAGAACACAAGGTATGCTACACCAGAATTTCGACGTCTTGCTCTTTTAATAATGCAATTGTTTGCCGGGCAGTGTGCGAGCTCGCATTATCGTGGTGCAGTCTTATACGACGTCTTGGGTTATTTTTTCGAAACTTGCCGATGACTTCTAGTAAACAGACAGTGGTATACCAGTCAGCATTAACCGTTTTACGATCCTCGAGCACGATGGTGGCAACGTGGCCACTTTTCGTCACAAACGTGGCGACCATTTTTTTCGAAGTGCTCCGTGAGCGTATTACTTTGGTCGGTTTTGGCTCATCTTGGAACACCCAAACAGTCGACTGCTGTTTAGAATCGGGATCGTAGGCATATATCCAAGATTCGTCACCACTCATAATGTCGTAAACATGTATCGAATTTCCTCGGTTGAATTGCCGCAGAGTTTTGCGACACCATCGAACGCGAGCCGTTTTTGGTCTTCACTGAGTAACTGTGGTATCCAGCGTGAGATCAACTTTTTTACGCCTAAGTGATCATGCAAAATACTGTGAACAGTGGTCCCTAAAATACTTAAGGAAGCTTCTATCTCACGGTATGTCGCATGGCGATCTTCGACGATCAGTTGCCGTACAGCATCTATGTTCTCCTGGGTTACGGCTGTTTTTGGTCGACCTTCGCGATGTCTATCACCAAGACTAGAGCAACCACGTTGAAATTCTAAATACCAGCGTTGCACAGTCCAGAGGCATGGTGCTTTATCATTGAAAACCGTAGTCAACTCTTCGAAGCACTGAAGTCGCGTTAAGCCCCTTTTGAAGTTGTAAAAAATTATCGCACGTAAATTTTCCTTCGAAATTTCCATTTTCACAACTGACTTGTCAACTTTGAACGAACGCTGTACTAAAACGGTTGGGCTGATTTCGAGTCATTCTTTTGTTTTCGAATTCTAAATTCAAATATTTTAAGATGACACTAGTTCTATTCTATGCAATCACGGGAGGTTTGCAAACGACAGAACTTAAAAGGCAGCCCTCGTACACCCACACAAACTTGGTGAAGGCGTCCACCACAGTAATTATATAGTTGTACTGTTTCTTTTTTTCTGTAAGTGGTCCAATATGATCACAGTGCAGTGTCTCTAGTGGTACACTTCCTTTGTCTATGCAGTGCAGGAATCCTTCCTGTTTTCCACCCTTCTTTTTGGCTAACAGACAGGGAATGCAGGTAACCATGAATTCGTCTATTCTTTTCGATAGATCCTTAATGTGGTACTCTTTGTTGATACTTTTAATCATTTTCTTCTTAGCAAAATGCCCTGTTTTATGCACTTTCTTTATTATCTGTTTCTATACCACTTGGTACTACCAATTTGGTTCCTTTATAGAGTACGTCGTTTTCCATTCCATAATCTATATAGGGTCGTTCCCTCAAAATCTCACGTATTGCCATTAAGCCACCGTCATGCTCTTGGGCGTTCTTTATGCTCTCATGAAGCTCTCTCGTGACAAGTCCAACATACGGTGCTCTGCTCAATGCGTCCACATGTCTCATCTGTGAGCCGGAGCGATGCTCTACTTATTTATTTATTTAATCTTTATTGCACAAAAGTAAAACTAATAGTACAAAAGGCGGACTTAATGCCATAAGGAATTCTCTACCAGTCAACCTTAAGGAAAAGCAGAAAAATTGTGGGCGGTGCAACTAAGATGATAAAAAAACAGTAGGTACTTATAAGACTGGAAGGATATATACAATACGATATGATATTATATAATATTATAAATAATAATATAATACAATATACAACCACTACTAAATAAATATACATATGTATGTGTGCATGTTACACACATACACATACATATATATGGATGAAACTTACAAATCAGAAATATTATGATTTCTTGGTTCTGCCAGCAAAAAACTTGTACAAGTTTTTTTTTAAAGCAAGCCTATTAGGAGATCGTCTAATATTAACGGGGAGACTGTTCCAGAAGCGGGCCACGTGAACGGAAAAGGAATTGGACATGAAACCGGTGCGGTGAGGCGGAATAAAGAGGGAAAGATGGCCAGAAGAGCGAAGTTGACGGACTCGAGTGACACCATAAAAGTGAAAAAGTGTTTTAAGGTATTCGGGAGATTGAGGATCATTTAAGATGGAGAAAAGAGTGCAGAGCAGACGTATTTTGCGACGTAGGCGGATTGGAAACCAGCCTAATAGAGAGCGGAAGGAAGAGACATGATCGTATTTTCGAAGACAGAAGATGAAGCGAATACAGTTGTTGAGAAGACGATCTACTCGTAACTTGTCAAGAAGCTCTTCATTTAGGTCAGGATAACACGCGTCGCCGTAATCAATTATGGGTAATATCAATGTCTGTACCAATAGAATCTTTGTTTTGATGGGCAAGAACCGTTTCAGTCTATTGAGACCATGAAGTGACCCCACCACCTTCCGACTACTTTGTAGGTGTATTCCTGTAACTCTAGAGCCCATTTTGCCACGCGCGTTGACAGATCTTTCTTGCTCAGGGTCAACTCGAGTGCTTGACATTCTGTAACAATTTTAAAGTTAAGCCCAACTAAATACGGCCTAAACTTTTTTTAACCTTTAATGACCGCTAATGCTTCAAACTCGTAGCTCGTGTATTTTTGCTCTAGTTCATTCGTCTTTTTACTCAAATAATACACTGGATGAAGCTGACCATTGTCTGGGCATCGTTGAAGTAGAATAGCCGCTAAGGCCACCATTGATGCATCTCACAGTCTGCAACTGTGGATCATATATCCTTAAAACAGGCATACTAGCTAACCTCTTTTTCAATTCATGAAATGCAGCCTTCTGAGGTGCCCCAAATGCAAAAACAACCTCTTGTTTCACCAGTTCTGTCAAGGGTCTTGCTATGACTGCCGACATAGCTCGGGATGAACTTTCTGAAGTACGCCACCGGGATGTCATCCTTCAAATTAATGCGCAACTGAATCGGCGCCTCTCGCGTCTTATTTCGTCGGTATGTTTCCACGAGCTGTTTCACTTCTTGTTGCAACGCCGTGTCGCCCACGAAACCTACAACATCCACACTACACACAAAATTACGAAACCAACCATCGCTAGATTTTAATAATAGAACACGACTGCCCTCCATAACAAACGTTACATTTTTTAAAATTTCTTGCCCTAATATTAACGAAAATGGCATAGCGTCTCTAGGTACGATATTAAACGTAACATTCTCGTAGCACTGACCGTCGATGATAATGTTTGTGGTTAAATATCCAAACGATTTCACTCGCGTCGAACCAAGTCCCGTCAACCATATTTCCTTTCGCACATAATCCGGAGCATTTAACGATTCGTAACACTCAACCGCTAACAGATTAATGTCACTTCCCGAATCGACTAACGATGAAACACTTTTATTGAACAAAATAACGTCTTTCATAGGTTTGTTGTCGTAATTCGCCGGTCGACGTTCGCCATTGTTGTTTACGCTCATCGCAGCCATCTTCGAATCATGAACCGGTCTGTCATTCTCGTTCGAATGCGTTTCGTTCATCGTGACGTTTGACTCACTCTCGCTCGCTGCGCCGTTTGACCCGTTCCACGCCGCCTCGTTCCGCTCCGTCATTCGTTCCTTCTGAACACACATTTATTTCGCCGAACCGCCATGTTGATACGAATATGAAGTCGAATTTCTGCCCGTTCCCGCCGTCGATGATGATGCACATTGGGATGAAATATGATCGAACTGATTACATCGGAAACATTTTAAGCCTTTCTGCTTATGTCGACACTCACTAGATAAGTGACTATTCTCGCCGCAGTTATAGCACTTCTTCTTACTTCCGAAATGTTCCGTTTGTTTTGGCTTGTTGCTTCTCGCTTCGTGATGATGTGTACTTTTCGACTTTTCTTTGATCGTCTCGTAAATCTTATTTTTTTCTTTTAGTTCGGCGTACGTCGTAATACCGTATAAAATAATTTTATTTACAGGCGTGTCTTGAATGCCTTCTACTATATATTTTATTGCGACATAATCAGGCATTTTACCTCTTTTTCCTAGCTCCTTCATACTTAGCAAATAATCTAAGCATGACTCATCACTTCTTTTTGTTCTTGAGCTCATAAGTTCATGTATAGTTTTTATGTCGACTGTATCAGGGAATTCTCTGGAGATTGCCGCCTTCAACTCTTCCCACGACTTGTAGGTTCTTTCAGATCTTAACTAGAGCGCTGCAGTGCCAGATAATGACCGCCTCGCCTGATGGCGATAGCTGCTGCACAGGACTCCACAAAACACCTCGGCATTGTCTTCCACGTCTTCTATCCACCTGGTGACAGGGTACGTCTTATCCTGACCCGCGAATTTAGGAATAAGCTCTTCCGTTAGGTGTAACATGGCGCCGCCGCCGCTCCGTGATGTACCGCCCTCAGCGCCTTCGAAATCAGCCTGTCGGCTTGCACGTCTTGAGTCTTTACCCATATCGTTTTACTTGGTGTGTTCACAACTGGACACGTCATCCCCGATTTTAAGAGGGTACAAACATTTCGTTACAACTCATCATAGTCGCGATCGCCTGCGAGCGGCCATGATTACCACCCACACTACAATGTTTACTGTGTGCGTGCGGTTCGAGTGACGCCGGTTGAACCGACACTTCTTGATCATTGTTATACTTTTACTTTATAGTGAGCTAGGAAAAAATAAAATTGATGAGTTTTACATGTTATATTTTATTAAAATTATGTACGCACATATTAAGTATCTCCTAGGTACGTATGTTACTAATAATTGGCATTGACCTACTTTTGTTCCCATCAACCATTCCGGGGAAAAGAGATTTCTGATAAAAGAACTTTAAATTTGGCTCCATTTTCGCCTTCCAAAACCAGTCAGCTTTATTAATTCTTAGTCTTAAACTCTGCTCCTGTCCACACCGCAAATAGACATATATTTTTTGGCTGCATCGAAATAAAAGTTTTGGTTAATCATTTAGTTTTATTCACGTTTTTCCATGACATCAATAGTATTAAATAGTATTATAGCCGCGCCGCGACTTTGCTTAAGGAGTACGAGTAAACGTGGGACTTAACGAGTTGCGCAGAGCAGAGCTGGTGTTAGCTCTCCTTTTGCAAACCTGGAAGAAAATGTTATAATTTGTACAGAATAATCTAGACATAGAGAAAAGCCTACCATTACGACCTTGTCATAAAAAAAATTATACATCACATCTTTACAAAATAAAACCGGCCAAGTGCGTGTCGGACTACGCACAAAGAAGGGCTCTGTACTGACACCTCCTAATCTACATTTAGAACCACTATACAATACATTGAATCAAAAAAGGTCGTATCTTCATAGGAAACTCGCGACACTTACGCCCTTTTGTTTTGGCAAGACAGTTTTTCAGCAATAACTCAAAAACCATTTAACCTATCTTGTTCAAACTAAAAATCGTTGAAAGTATTAATTAATGTACATCATCTAGCTAGACTTTTTTCAAAATTTTAAACCGAACAGTTTGGATGTTAGAGGGGGACACACATTTATTACGACTTTGACAGATCCATAGATACCCCACACGCCTATATGAATAAAAAAAAAATTGACCCCTTGTTACATGTATGGGGTCTTAAACTGGTGGTGAGGGGGGGGGGAGGGCACCCCATACATGTAACAGGGGGGTAAATTTTTTTTTCAATGTACATAGGCGTGTGGGGCAGTGGCGGCTGTACCTTGAGTGTGCGCGTGCGTTGCACTACCAAAAATTTTGCACCATCAATACCATCGTCATCAATAAAACAATCTCAATTATCTGTAATATACATACATATATTACATTTAAAAAAATGCAAAATAACCAACCACTACGCTATGTCGTAGTCTTTAAAACTATTTTTCGCTCAGTCTCAACTCGAAAAACCTCTCAGTGCGCTTCGTGGAGCGCACGCACTAGTCAGTACATTTTCTATGAGAAACGCGTTAGAACGCCAGGCGCGTGAGACGGAAGATACTCCGTACAAACTCTATGAAGAAATAGGTGAATTCGGAAGCTCACGTATGCCCGCGTACTGCCGCTTAGCCGAAGATATCCGAGAATTTGCCGACTAGACACGAGGCGGCCGGCCGAGTGGATGACTCATGTATTACCCGACCAAGCGAAGTTAACGCTCAAAATATAAAGGTTTTCTTGCGCACCAATTGTCAAGTTCGCTTAGTTGGTTAATAACATGTCCTGGGCTATTTTCTTCGACCTTGTCCGTGCAGCGCGCTATTATTTGTTTCGTGTATGTATAATATAATAATGTATAATATTCCATATATCCATAAATTACCGCACCAGCGGTTCTCGTAGTCAGCAGCCGCCACTGGTGTGGGGTATGAATAGACCTTCATAATTGACATAGAGGTTTCAAATTTTTTTTTCATTTAAGTCAACCGTTCGTGAGATATTAGCTGTCAAAGTCATAAAAAGTGTGTCCCCTACCCTCTAATTTCCATACTATGAAGTTTAAAATTATGGAAAAAAATCAAGATAATATACATTAGTAAATCCTTTCAACGATTTTTGGTTTGAACAAGATAGGTTTAACAGTTTTTGAGTCATTGCTGAAAAACTGTCTTGCCAAAACAAAAGGGCGTAAGTGTCGTAAGTTTCCTATGAAGATACGATCGTTTGTGATTAAATGTATTATGTAGTGTTTTTAAATTTAGGTTACGGAACCCTTATTGTGCGTGGCCCGACACGCTCTTGGCCGGTTTCATCATTTCGGGACACGATTTTTTTCTTCGAACCCGACCGACAATTACGTCTACGGTAAAACTCACATCGTTCATCGTTTCAATTCCAAAACTTTTATGGACTTTTTTCAAAGTTGGTCTTATTGACCGAGCGAGCGAAGGGAGCGAAGCGTCTCCGTTTCAGGTTTCGACAAAAAATCTTTCGTATGTCTGTCTGTCTGTCCGGATTTTCTCCTCTACAGAATCAGAAATGTATTTTTTCGTTTCAATTTTTTTTTGTCGTACCTATGGCATTTATTTACGAACCGTGAGATCTTCGAGAAGACAAGCACGGTTGCCAGTTTTTGTTGCACTTTTAGCACCACCCAGGGGTCACGTGTAGGGTAACGGTGGGTACTCCCTACGGACGTGGTGCAACTTCGACACCCCTTTGTCAAGTGAGTGGGCAACTTGACTGTTAGAAGTTCTCAAGCCGCCCGAAGCCCTATAACTTGGCTTAACGACTGCTGTCGTAGGCAACAGCCGGGATCAACGGCTTAACGTGCCTTCCAAAGCACGAGAGCGCTCAGTTAGTAACCACTCAAAGCGGTCACCCATCCAAGAACTGACCTGCGCCCACATTGCTTAACCTCGCATACCGCACGCGGTACGCGGGTGCCGCTGGACCACGAGCGCTCTTAATTCCACTCGTTTCAAATAATTTGCGTTTATTGCCCATTTCTGAAATAAGTTTCTGTGAATAATGTAATTTTGTTAAAATATTTTATTGCTGACTACTTTTTTCGACAATCGTCAACTACTTGTTGAGACGGTCCGAATAAGTTCAAACACGACGTGTTTATCTTGTGTAGTTTAGGAGTTGCCATAGCCACCTTCTGTCTACGTCATCAGATCAGCTCGGTGGTACCATGATAATGTGTTGTTATCTAACTTACATAAGTATGCCAAATTTCAGCTTAATCCGTTACCGGCAAGTAGCTGAAAAATGATTGCAAATTTATTTATTTATATACTTACTTACACAAGAACAGTATAAGTGAAATAAAAGCTTTAGTCCATTAAGAAAATATAAAATAAATAAACTTACTTAGCATGTAATATTACTTACCAAGTATCAATATGTAGTGGACGCACTAAAGCTCAGGCCCGTGTCGGGTACGCTCGGTCATCGACCTTTAGGCAGCGACGAGAGCGATACGTCCGTTCTTTGGGAAGGCCCGGCGCGTAATGGATCAACCAACGTTTTCGCGCGCGGTTATATAGTGGTTTTAAAAAAATGGACTAAATTAAATGGCTAATCTATGAGCGTTGAAAAAAATACAAAAAATAAATCAATTCCTGTAGTTTTATAATAAAATATTTTACTTTCAAAACATCATCAAATACGTGAAAAAAAAAATTGTTTAATCACACCAAATTAGACATTCTGTACTATTTTTTTTAAATAGTAAAAACGCATATTTTAGAACTATTGCGATTGCTATGTACTAAATGACTATATATCCTATTGAAAAAAGTAAACATTTGAACATTTTTGTAAGTTTAAAAGGGAAATATCCTAGCTAAAACATGGCTCTGACGCGTGTTTTTGGAAAACACGTCGACAAAAACCTAGTTGTTTTAAATAACCGTTTATAGAAATAGAATTATAGCATTGCTATGGTTTAGAATAAGAGTTTATCTATACAAAACAGTAGTTTACTTTAGTAATGTAAGCATTTGAACAAAAATATGGCCTTTGAAAAAACCTAGAGTTTGCTAAAGCACCAACTTTTCGTTCGTACCCTCTTAATCTCTTGAAATTTTTCCAATCGCGGCCGAGCTCCCAAAATCGGTAGCGTCCTCTTCAATAAAAATACTTCTTGTTGAATAATTTCCCTTTATTTTCACCCACAACCACACAACCTATAGTCACACAAATGACCGGATAATTTCGTTCCATAAAATATTCGTAAAAAGGCCAATAATCGTAAACATTGGGTTCTATAAACTAATGTTATGATGTTAACCAATATTATGATTTTACACGACACGTGTAAGTTTAATGACAATTTAACGACGGGGAAGGTCGAGGGTAGAATCTTCTTCCTGAGTTCATATCACAACATTTACTTTGATGTCTTACCTTAGAGGTACATATGAATTTGAGTCGAACTCTTAACGCTCCAATGTGTTTTAATTTAAGCGATTTAAAATACAAAACGGGATATTTACAAAAGGTCGACTTTTAAAAATCAGAAAGACGGAAAATGATATACTTAATGACGTCCTCTCCTGTCTTTAAGTTTAATAGAATCACAGCTATGTATTTTTGAATCATAAATGCTTCACTACGATACGTATAAGAGGTGGTATTAATCTATTAATTAGTCAATCAATTAATTAATCGAATAAAATAATCGATCGCCTTAAGATTCATCATCATCATATATTTAAGAGCCTAGCTCTTGTCGGTTGAGTAATCGCCATTTTGTTCGGTTCTCTGCCAATGCTTTAAGCTCTAGATGCGCCATAACATTGACTTTCTCTTTGGCTTGATCTATAAACGCCGCCGGACCACATTTTTAGTATTAAATGCTTTCTTGGCCATAGCTACTCGGGTGGTGATATTTCAGGCCGTCTTCATGTCCTATTTCTATAACGGTTTCCTGGTCTTTATACAGTTCGTATGTAATAATCTAGTGTCACACGAAGAGCAAGAATAGCTTCGCTTGTGCCTTTATGTTGTCTGAATCTATAATGGTCAGGGCCTAAATAGTTTTCAGCTAATGGTCATAAGAATAATCTGCTATGCACAATTTTTAGCAGTACTTTAGACGCTTGAGAAATGAGGCTCAACGTTCTACATGCTCTTCGCATTTTAGTGTATTTAATTTTTCAGACAATGTTACTACTTTGGTTAATTGGAAATCTCTTGGTACTTCACCTAACTATGGCACAAAAAAAATTAAGAAAAAAAAACCGACTCCAATGGGGGAGGCCGGTGAAAGATTATTTATTATACTTAGTTGGTGCACTCTTAGATTCCATACAATGAAATAAAAATGGGTATAAGTATGTTTATAACAGTATAAGACTAAGTACCCTCAATTCCTCATGGAATCCTCCATCAGAACTTAAGCTTGACAAAAATTAGCCTTGAAAACCTAGCTTGCTTTACAAACATAACAAAGAGAACAAATCGCCAAACGTGAAGTATACGTCGTTGAAGAGTTCCATTCTGATCATCGTCAGCAGTTCCACTTCATCAAATGTCACTTCTTTAAATGTAAATGCTTGATTTGTTTGTGATAATACTAAAATCACTATATATATATGCCTTTTACATTTGAGGAATTCCTTCGATTCCTCATGGATCCCATCATCAGAACTCGAGCTTGACAAATGATTGTCTTGAAAATCTTACTTGCTTAACAAACACAGCAAAGAGGACAATTCGCCAAACGTGAACAATGCGTCGTTGAAGAGTTCCGTTCTGATCATCATCAGCACTTCTACTTCATCGTCCCTTTTTAAAATGAAAATGCTTGATTACTTTATGAAAATACTAAAATCACTATTTGTGTGCCTTTCACATTTGAGGAGTTCCCTCGATCCCTCATGGACCCCATCATCAGAACTCCAGCATGACAAAAATTAATCGTGAAATTTAGTACTTGTTTAAAAAACAGCTAGGAGGACAAATCGTCAAATGTAAGCTTTTAGTCGTTGAAGAGTTCTGTTTTGATCATCATCAGCAGTTCCACTTCATCAAATGTCACATTTTTGTATGAAAATGCTCGATTTGTTGATAAAAACACAAAAATCACTATATGTTTGCCTTTAAGATTTGAAGAGTTCACTCGATTCCTCATGGATCCCATCATCAGAACTGCGTTATGACAAAAACGGGACTAACTTGGATATATACTTACAATCAAAAAAAGAATTTTCAAAGTCGGTTTAGAAATGACGGAGTTCTGGAGTTACAAACATTAAAAAAAAGACAAAACATTTATTTATGTACAACGAAAATATATACAAGAAAAAAAAAACATACAGCCGAATTCAGAACCTTCTCTTTTGAAATCTTGAAGTCGGTTAAAAAACATGTCTCATGGGTCAACATTCTATTTCTTTATAAACTCTAAGAAAAAGATATCCTATAAGCAGTTGCTTTTCCAATCTTGATAATATTAAAAACTTTATCAAATTAATCTCTAATACTATCTGGACCTAATTTATATGAATGTACTTCTGCTGTTCCGTTTACTCCTTTTTTCTGTCCTGTGTAAATTATCCTAAAATCATCACTCCAGTAATTTCCACTATCTTCCCCTCTTACCTCGCATAATTCAAATATGTCTATATTTAGCCTATTCATTTCTAGTTTTAGCTCTTCCATCTTGCCTGGCGTACAAGTAAGTATGGTTCTCATATTCCCAGTTCCAAGTTTGCAAGGATTCCGCACGATGACGACCGACTCAACCTTACTCCTGACCCTGCCGGATTTAGACCGCCACGGAATGTTAAGTCGTGGAAGCTCTGTGTCAACAACATCGTTTCTTATTTGTGTCATACCCTTCCTTTCGTTCCATATTGGGAAACTATAATGTGGTGGTTTCCCCACTTGCCTTCCACATCACAATATAATGGCTGGTTTTATCCGCCCACTATTATTTGGTGAAAAGTCTCGGCGTTCTGCCAATACTGATACAGCTGCGTCTCTGTACCAGGGGAAAGCCTATTTAATGGAGGCATTACTCGCCATGTCATAGAGCCGTCATGGGGCAAATGTAGCTTTTATTGAGGAGTGCGTCCCACCGTTCAATCCACTACGTCCTGATGACCCTGCCGCTTCTTAATCTGGGACTGTTTACTCGATATATTCACAGCTAACCACCATAATATCCTGGAGGCCGTTTACTATGAGTCGTTGTCGTTCCGTGTCCCAGCTGGTAGCCTATAGCTTAGGCCCAACTTCTTAAGATTAATAGTGACTTATTTTTGTTAATACGTGAGTGGCAAACAAGAATACGGCCCCTAATCTAAGCCTGCTGGTAAGTGGTCGCCGCAGCCTATAGACGCCTGCAAATCCAGGGGTGTCACATGCGCATTGACGAGGGTCTATTTTATTGTGATTAATTAAACTAATCGACCCTGACTACTGATTGAATTAATCGTCATTTAGGCTGGGTTGCACCGCCTTACGATCACAGACCGATTAACGTTAAATATGGCGCCGGCAGCTGTCATCCCATAGAAACTTGTCAAACTTTCCATACATTCAAATTTTAAAGAACACAGCTTACAATTACAGACGGTTTGGTGCAACTCAGCCTTAATCAACTAAGTTTCACAATTACATCTCGATTAAAAGTTAGAAGACGCTAATTCTTGCACGTAGGTAAAAAACAAGATGCCTATCATATTATTAATTAATCGTCACTTGCGATTAAGTAGGTTGATGATTAACATACATTTATAGTTATTTTTAGTTATTCGTCGTTTAAATTCGTTATTCGATTACATTTTGTCTATCTCTGATATAATACGCACATGCACCTACCTATTTACAGTTTATTACCCTTAAGATTTGTTCTATAGTTTTCATATTTTTTCTACTATGTTTAGGTTCAGTTGTCATTGTTTGATGCTTTCATAGGTATATATTGTCCGCTCCAATAAAAGTTTATTCATTTCTACATTTTAAGTTAATTAAATCTGATACCCATAATTTGCGTTCATTACGGTGAAACATCCTTTCAACAATGTATCCGGCAAACCTGTGATTACCTACTAGGTTAGCCCCTTAGCCCTCCGGGGCATGAGATCAAAGTACCGTGTCATCGCCATTGCCACAACCTACGGTTGTTACACAGCCAGAGACGCACTATACAGCGTGATTTTGGGGTCGTCATCCGGAACGGAATGATTGTACATGGTCAAGTATTCAAAGTAGACAACATCAAAGTCGGTATGAAGGTTTATAACTCAAATAATACTCTTTTTTTAAATTTTAGTGGGATATTTAATAGTTTTTCATACAACTCGGTCATCCTACCCTACTGTCAAATCTCCATACTATCCGACAAAGAGAGTAGGATAATCATGTTTTTTTTTGTGATTTTGTGTTTTTTTCGTTGTTTGCATATTAAATTAAAAATGAAATGCGTTTTTTTCGCGTCACTACCATTTTTTTGAAATGGTTACAGGTACCAAGTCGGAAAACTGATTTTTGATCGACGACCCCGAAATCATCCTGTATAGCACACAAAATATCCGCTGAATGATTCGCCAACAACGACATAAGCGTGACACGAAATTAAGTATGCCTTGATTATCTACTTACTCTTTATGCGACATGCTCGGTGGCACAAATGCCGTTGTCAGCCGGCTATGGCGTTGTATGCATGACATGTCGCCCATACATAATCGACGCCATAGTAGGCTTGTTCCTCTTCTCGATTCAGCTAAAGGGCATATACACGATCGCCATAGCAGGCTTGTTCCTCTTGTCGCTCGGCTAAACTCGGCATAACACGATCGCTTTAAAATACTCGTAAGAATTTTTAATAACATTGCCGCCTTTGATATATTGATTCTACTCGTTATACCTTGGTAGCCCGCAATGTACGTATAAGGATATTTACATAGGATTCTTGCGCGTGTGTTAAATGGCTTTACGATGGAGCGAATTCTGGCAACATTGCGCCACTACACTTGACGTGACTGGCGACACACAGAGAGCAAATCCTACATGATTAATATGTACCGTATCTGCATTTTTTTAGAACTGCAGGTCATACATTTTCTTTTGACCTCTAGTATGCGTGTGCCAAACGGCTAAACTTTACATCGAATTGCGGTTTTTTTAGCGTACACATTCCACTATTTCTGATGATATGCGTGAACAGGTCGCCCTTACATAATCGAGGCCATAGCAGGCTTTTTCCTCTTGTCGCTTCGGCTAAACTCGGCATACACGATCGCGGTAGACGCACTCGTAAGAATTTTGATTACATTGCCGGCTTTGATAGATAGATTGTACTTGTTATACCTCGGCAGCCCGCAATGTAAGGAAATTTACATACGATTCTTGCACGTGTGTCAAATGACTTTACAATCGAGCGAATTCCGGCAACATTGCGCCACTTCACTTGACGTGACTGGCGACACGCAGAGAGCAAATCCTACAGTGAGTCCTTGGCATAACTTGCGGAGCCACTTGTTCCCCATTCAGATTAATTGGGGTGTCCTCGCCAAAATGGTTGTTAATGTCTAATGTGATGTCACCCGGTGTGGCCGGGTATTATCATTATGTGGGCTTTGGACAGCCAAATTAACACTTCACGTTAAACGAATTATCTCATATTAATTACGAGCTTTTTCCCGCAACTATGTCTGCGTAGAATTAGTGCTTTAATTAGCTTCGAGAATAAAACGCGTAAGCAAAAACGAATGGCAAATATGCTGTTAGAACAAAATTGTACATAAAATTTGGCACAGGTCAGCATCAATTATCGTACTCCCGTAGAATTTTCACTCCCATTTCTTAGACATTTCATTGATAATTTTAAAACTATAATTTGTCCTTTCCGGGGTTAAAACTCTCTCCGTTCTGAATTTCATTGAATCTGGTTTAGTGGTTTAAGGACGAAAAAGTAACGTTCAGATGAACAGACAAATTTACTTTCGGTTTTATTATATTACTTGGATATAAAAATAAATTATATCACGAAATCGAGTTTACCCGTGTGAAAACGAGAGCTATAAAATTTAATTATACGGGCATTATTGTTATAAATTGCCTTTTTTGTGAGATTGGGTTTCCAGTATTTCGTTCAGTATAATACAAAATTAAGGAGGGCTTCAATGCTTTTAGAATGAAATTGTAAAAGTCATTGTTGTCGTATTTCGGAATGTAAATGTACATGGTGTCGTATATTGTAAATATACATGGTGTAACATTTAGATTTAGATATCGATTGTATAGATTTTAAGAGTGCGCAGTAAGCTCGGTTCTCCATACAAACGTAGTTACGCTCTCATTTTAAAACGCCATGCTAGGATAACATCAAACTTTGTATACACAATGGGATCCGGCATATGTAGGTCGGAAATTAGTTTATGTTGCTTGAAATTATATTTATTATAATTAAGGTTTTCATACAAAACGCAAAAAACTCAAACACTCGCTGTATTTTTTTTTTAATGAGAACGAAACTACGTTTGTTTGGAGAATCGAGTTCAGTCGAGCGTACTGGGGACTCTTAAGCAGTAAATGTTACTATGAAACATGATGTCTAAAATTAATAACATGCATTGTTAGAATATCTTTTAATTTATTTTAGTAAGTGTTTAATTTAATTACTAAGACCAACACAATCGATATCTAAATACAAATAGTGTTAGTTTTATTTTTCAACAAAGGTTCGATTCCCGAGCTTAGTACAAGTTTTTTTTAAACGTATGAACGCAGTTTTTCTTGTTACTAAAATCGATGACATGGTTCCTAAGAACAGATGTTTGTATGTTTTATTTATAGTTTCAGACGTTCCCATACACAAATCCATTTAAAAACAGGTGCGGTGCGAGGTGATAGGTGAGGACGTGTCGGTTTGTGAATAACACCGATACATAGATAGGCGGTGATTTTCGGAAGTAGTCAAGTTATTCAACCGATTACTCGTAAAGCTCAAATGTCATTTGTCAAATTTTGACAGTTTCCATATATAAACGGGTGAGGTGTGATGTGACAGGTGAGAACGTGTCGGTTTGTGAATAACACCCATACATAGATAGGCGGTGATTTTCGGAAGTAGTAAAGTCACGGTTGAGTAGGTACTTTACAAATATATCTTTCGCCTGTCGATAGTATTAGAGGTTTGACGCAATGGAAGAAAAGATTATTTGAGCAGAATTGAATACTGAACGTTTATTGAACACCACTCGGAAGCAAGTATACGTCCGTACTGAATAAAAGAGGGTAGCGAGAGAATTGCCATTTATAAAATATAATAGTGTTGCCAGATCATGTTTCAATTTGACGTAATCTCAATTTATACATGATCATTTTAGATTGATTTTTGCATAATAAAATGAATATAAACCAACAGATAGAACAGATATTTGGGACGGACATTTCTCTGCAATTAACCGGTGGAGTTGAGCGGGCAGCTAATAATAGTACCTAAATATTTGTAGAAGCCACGTATAAATTCATAATTATAATAAGTAACTCATGTAATTTTAGCAGCAGTCGTTGTTATGAAATGTTAATTTTGGATTCCTGTGCACATGTCTGCGAAATTATACAGGATGCAATGTATAATGCATGTGTTCGTGTAAATAATTGTTGATTTGCGTTTTGGAATTTATTAGCTTTTTCCCGTAACTTTTAATATTCACTTCCATTTTAATTTTCTTTAAATGGTCATTTCAGATTATGAACTATTCTATGTTTTGATCCATCTGGGTGTGAGATTTCAACTTATGCGTTGTGGCATTTTTGTGTGATAGAGAGATAGAGAGAGAGTGACATATGAGAAGAAGTGAAGTGAAGTTTGTCTCTTTCACTTACATGTAGGTATTTATAGTTTTTTAAGAATCATTTAAAAACCCAATAACACAAGATAATCATCATCCACCATACATACATGTATAAGTATCACTGCTGCGTACATGCCTCGTCTCATAGTTGATAGCGAACGGTCAGTAGTCATCAAGTTAGCTCAGTGCGGGTTGGAGACTTCACATAAAGCTTTGAATTTCTTCGCAGATATATGCAGCACAACACAAGATATGATAAAATATTCGGGTGCATCAATTTATGTATAACTGTGCCCTAAATACACTATTTATTTATTACAAACGTTTGTTTACAAACGTTAATGTCATGTGACATTACAGTCACCCAATGCGCCATGAAACTTAAGCTTACATACATAAATAATGGCAACGAAGTGGCGTGGCCCCGTTGCATCGTCGTGTCCGGGTGTAGGATTCGGTAGGCTGCCCCGGAACCGTCGAAACACGACACCCTTCGGCCAGAAGTCAGCACACGCGATGGTCTCCTGCAGCGGCCGCGGCACGCGCACCACAAACGAGCTGAAGTGCATGTAGTGACGCGAACGCAGCGGGAAATCAGTGTTCTGGCGAACGTACTCCACCACATCATCAGCCGTGGCGGTGTAGCGCCTACATACAGCGCCGTGCTCGGTGTGGCAACCCGCAGACCAGAACCAACCGGTTCTGCAGTACCACACTGACTCTTGCGCGGCTTGTGCTTCCTCGACACCGTTGTAAACCTTTCCTTATCCACATCGGTACGAGGGGGCTTCTCCTTTGGAGGAACCTGAACTTCACGCGCTCTTGAGGGCGCGCCTCTCAGGTTGGCTGCGACAGACCGACTAGCTACGGCATCAGCATAGCGACGACGCGATTTAGAGAATACGGCGGAGGGAGGCCCGGCGCGGAGGGGGCACGCGGGCAGTGGAACGGCATGCGCAGTGTCAGCAACATGCAAACTGACCGACCTATTATCCTCTTGAACGCTCTTTAATTGATATCCATTGTAGGTGATGGTCGTTTGAAGGTTAATTCTATTTGTTTATAAATACATACCCGTAATTATATTAATTATTAAAATATTGCTTTGCTAATGGTACTAAAGTATGGACTTTGTGATTCTGACTGCAGCCATAAATTACTATCTACTTATGTCGAATTTCCGATGTAGTCCGATTTGTCCTACGATTTTGTTCACATCGTAGGACAAACCGGACAAAAAAATCCGTTTTGTCCTACGATATTATATGTCAATTTTCGTAGGACAAAACGGATGTTTTTGTCCGGTTTGTCCTACGATGTGAAATAATTAAATAAAAGCAATAGGAAGGGAGGAATTTCCTCTCCGGTTGTGGAATGAGCTCCGTGCCGAGGTTTTCCCGAAAGACTAAAGGGTCGACAACCCCATGGAGTTGCAGGTGTCCATAGGCTGCGGTGTCTGCTTACCATCAGGCGGCCGTATGCTTGTTTGCCACGGACGTGGAATATTTTTGTTGTTAAAACGTCCTAGTCGAATTAATTCAATTGTGAAAGTAAGATTAAATTATATATTTTCTCAATCTATTTATTATATCTCTAAACGCATTCCCGTATACAGGCGTGCTCGGGAGGATAAAGTAATCATACCTACTCATAGTATAAATGTGAAAGTTTGTATGTTTAGATTCTTGGGAATTTAAAATTTAATCAAACAGGAACGGTTAAACGGAAGTTAGTGCACATAGATGGTTTATTGCCTGAATTAATCGACTCGATACGACTTTAACCCGAAGATTTTTTAAACGGTACAAAATTTGTGGTGAGGAGGAGAAACACAGTACCGCATAAGTGCGAATAATGACTAATAAAACATATAATGTATTTAACAGTGGGCCGAATGAGAAAGCTCAATGTCAGTCAGGGAGCAATGGAACTCGGAGTTTCCCTACGAGATCGAATCAGAAATTGAAGATCCGTAGGAGAGCTATGGGCCGTTGACATAGTTCGCAGGACTCAAGTGGCAGTGGGCAGCCATGAGATACTTGGGAGAAGGTCTGGTCCAGCAGTGGACGTCTTTTGGCTGATGTGATGATTTCATCTGCAGCTGTCGAGTGCCTCGTAGTTTGCATTAAGCCGCAATGTAATTTATGTTCCCAACATAAAATATACCTAAAATGCGTTGATTGTATCTAATAATTACCAAAGCGTAATAACTATAATAATAAGACTTTAAAAAAAAAATCTAATTATTGTTAAAGTGACATCTTGTGTGTAGTAGAATAAGTTATTAGACACTCTAGGAAGCAAGTAGCTAAATAGTTCGGCTATTTGCCACTTGGAGTAATCGTATTATATTTTAGTAATAATGCCGACTCCACATAATCGTTTTAGACGCTTAAATGTTATAAAAGGTAAATATTTAAAAAATAAAATTTGCCTATCCTATTTTACATAAAATAGCGTCAAAATATTAAATTCCAGTATTAGTAATTAAATTAAATTCCAGTATTAGTAATTAAATCCAATACCTATCAATGGTTTGGAGTGTCAAGGCAAAGAGAGCGCTTAAGGTGCGTTTACACTGGCAACATTTTGAGCAATAGTTGGCCTTGAACAATTGTGTTTTCTTACATTCAGTTAAGATTAAATTGAGAAGAATTATTGTTCAAAAAATTGTCCGTGTAGGAACACCTTTAGACTGACATTACTGTACAGCGCACTTTCTACTCCATTTTGACGTTAATGTCCTAGTCTATGCACATTGGGCTCTCCTTCGCGGGTTTGATAATTTTTGCGCTTTGAACGGTAAACTTAACCTTTTCGCCACCATTGAATTTCAAGTCGGTAAAAGCGACCCACACGCCATGACCTCATATCATTCGATGTTAAATAAAGTAAAGGCAACCTACATACGCTCAAGTAAGGTTCATTTTCTGTCTTTTGCTATAAAGTGTTTGGCGTGTGAGACACTACTTACGGAATCTACTGTGGTGGTTTAAGGATGTACTGTAGTAACCCTTTGAATACCATTCTTCATGAACGGCAGTGTCACTTAACGCATTCGCTGACAGTCCTTTTTTCTGGACCTCTGGTTATATTTTTACATTTAGTGCGGCATATACGCACTTTTCCATGTTTTTCAAATGCACATGAGAGTTTAATCAAGTATATACCCAGTGCCTCAAACACACATACGAGTTCAGGATAAGATAAGACATGTGTAACATTGCAAAATGAATACAACTTGCATATGCGTTGAAGGCACTGGGCGAATCAAGCTAAATTATATGAAGTCACAGACGCGTTCAGAGCACTAGATGAAAGTAGTTGCTGGCAGTGAATGCGTTAAACGCCAACTAACTGTCCATAAGATTTAATTTGAACCCTAGTGTAAAGGACGGCGACTGGTAGCGTAGCCGAAGGCACGACCACATTTTTATTTATTTATTTATTTATTTATGCAACATCTTCGTTCTTTAGTTGCTCTTGGCGTTCAAAGGGTTCAATATTTTTATTTAGACCTAGTAGTTTCCTAAACCTATAATGCGGGGTTTATATGTTGGTCTAACATCGGCAAGCATGAGGAAGCTAAATATAATCCAGGGAAATCACATGTCAGCGGTTTTATCGCAAAAATTGCAATTTGATGGATTCATCCCTGTCGCTCGAGAAAGTAAGTGCGGTAGGGATGATGGAGTTTGGAATTTCATGATTCTATTTCACAAAGGTGATTTCCACTTATTATTTTGCCCGTGCCACAGAGGTTGTTATACGCATTTATTCTCATTAGTCCAATCGAAGTAGTTACGTGGCGGAACTAGTGAGACTTTTTCCCGATAGTTCCGTTCCAATGTTCGGTTGTGGCGCTTCGCGGGCCGCTACAGCGGCACGGTCGCTTCGCTCGCTCGGCTCACGCGTTGTAGGGTCGCAGTTCTACTATCACTCCGCTTCGCTCGTCGTCGTACAGAATACCTAACTACCCCTTTCTACCGTTTACAGAACTATTGGGAAAAAATCTCTATTAGTTCCACCACGGAACTTCTTCGACGGGACTACTGGGAATACGCGAAATGTAGACATTTTACCATTATGTAATGTATTAACAGAAAAGCATTTTCTCGTCCGTGAATACCAGGTGGTATCCTAGTTACAAGGATAGTAGCATAGGTATACCCGTATATAACAACGTTCCGTGGTAGACAAAACGTATCTTGTACGTTTAAACGGGCAATTCTTTATATCGGGATTTTGGAAACTGCTCAAAAGATTTCAATTAAATTGGGTTTTCGGGGGCCAACAATCGATCTAGCTTTGTCGTATCTCTGGAAAATGCAGTCAGAGTGAAGACCGGTCACCCAGTTATCTGTAATAACAACGGGAATGATAATCGCGTTATTGCCACCATATAAACTCCGCATAACAGAAAGTATAGAAACAAGCCTTTACTACAATAAAACGTTTATAATATAGAATAATCTCCCAGAAAACTTTATTAAACAAATTATAATGCGTACCATTATTAAACAATTCAGTGATATAAAAAAGTTACGGGTTATAATCATAATCTTTATTTGTACTAAGAATATGTTAAAAGTATCATTAATACATTACTAGTCGATTATTAACTAATGGCAGGACCAATTATTGATAAGACAAAGCTACAATACGATGGCAAACAGTAGGTTCTAGAAATAAGGTGCCATCTTGAAGAGTCTTGATTTTAACGGAAGAAGGACGGGACAACGGAACTCTATCGTTCAGTTCAGACGTGGAACGCGGCAGGTCCCTGTCGGCCTAAACGGAATTAATCGGTAGACCTAAAACAAACTGACGTACATCTCTGTTGGCGTTGGGTTGGCATACTTTGAAGTCTATCCGTCTCGCATTAGTGCGACAGACATTGATCCATAAATTCAAACTCCAAGACGTGTATGATTTTGATCGATAATCGTGTATATTTGTATGCCGACAGGCACCACATAGTGATACGAAAAATTGTTAACACCTTGTTATTACCTATGATGGACAAATAAACTCTTTAAATCTTGAAAAAAAAGACGTGGTCGCCGAAACCTATGGAGGGATGGATGGATACTTGTGACTCCAAAATAATTACAAGTTTGGTAATAATCACATGCTTGGTTACCTACAGAAAATACCGAAATCGGCATATGCGTGCCTATCAAATTCGAGGATTTCCCACGATTCCTTCTAGATCCCATCATTAGACCTTCACCAAATTTATATGGGTTCAATGCTCAGAGTATAAAAAAGAGAGAAGTGCCCTACTGCTTCCCTTCAACGAAAACCAATGTCCCCAGTTTTCTCCCACCAAGTCCACACACACACACATTGAACCGTGTAAAAACAAAACCTCGGGCGGTGCCGCCGAGTTTACGACATCATGCAAACAAGTGCTGCGCTTGGCTTTACGCACCCCTCAAAAAAGGCAATGAACACTAGAGGGATCTCTAAATTATTATGTTAAGATATTGATGACTATTGAAATTTTATGGTGTTCATATAATCACCAAAGTTGTATAACATAGTAAAGCATTATAGCGGTACATACATAAAAAAAATCATTAACACAAGTTTAGATGGTGTCCATATAATCACCAAAGTTGTATTACATAGTAAAGCATTATAGCGGTACATACATAAAAAAAAACATTAATACGAACTGAGAACAGTGAGAACCTTCTTTCTTCTATCAAAGTTGGGTAATAAGATCAATTTGGAAGTTGGTCTGCAGTCTTTTGGAACAAAGTTATGTTTATTAAATATTGATTTGTGAATTTACCGTTGATATTCAATGACTAGTTCGACATTCTATTCCTATTTTATCGATGACGCATAAATTGCAATTTTGACCGGCACCACTCTAGTCGGGCGGAGCCTAACAGTGGGCCGGCGACTGCGCACCACTAAATAATTTACGCAGCGACCAAAGCTACAGCGGCATGATACATTGCGCCGTGGCTTAGCGCGGTATGGGGTGATTATTGTACAAATCTTTCAATGTACAGCTCGCAGAAAATATCACGCTTTTTCATATTTTATCACTTAAACTTCTTCTTGACCATGTCACGGCGACATGCGCCTCGCCCCCATTTCACATCTATTTCTTTCTATGATCTGAGGTTCAATGCCAGGGTACCTGCTATGAAAGAAAAAAAGAACTATCAAAATCGGCCAATGTGGTCAAGAGTAATCGGGGAACATACATACATACATAAAAAACAAGCAAACATGCATACGAACTGAGTACCTCCTCCTTCCTTCTATTGAAGTCGGTAAAAAACAAAATACATCTACACGCAAGCCTAGGCACCGAATTCTAACTTATTTATAGGTAGGGAGTTTTAATTTGTTTTTTTTTGCATGTAGTGTCAAAAATCGTACTTAACGCATCATCTAACTCCTGTTTTAGTTTTCCCTACCTTCCATCATCAGCTAACCTGAATGACTTGAACGAATACGGCTACTGGCCTATTATTATGTGCATAATTATGATATTTAAAGAATCATCCTCTTACTCCTAACCGTTAAGGAGTTTTACCGTCCATCATCAGCTCACCTGAATGACATGAGGAGCGCTCGTCGCCCGCAGCAGCGGCCGCGTACTGCGTGCGGTATGCCGGAGGTTAAGGTTGGCTGGGGTCAGTTCTTGGATAGGTGCCCGCTTTGAGTGGTTACTAACTGAGCGCTCCCTTCTTTGTAAGCCAAGTTAGATGCCAACTTCCAACAGTCAAGTTGCCCACTCACTTGACAAGCCTCATCCCAATAAGGTCTAGTCTCCCCCTTGGGTTGAAAGGTCCGATGGCAGTCACTTTCGTAAAACCTAGTGCCTAGACTAATTCTTGGGATTAGGTAGCGGACAGCGGACATCGTTCAGGATGCAACTGTACTGGGATAACGCTAAGATGATGATGATCATAATGATCA
Source organism: Notocelia uddmanniana (assembly GCA_905163555.1). Classification (NCBI taxonomy): domain Eukaryota; kingdom Metazoa; phylum Arthropoda; class Insecta; order Lepidoptera; family Tortricidae; genus Notocelia; species Notocelia uddmanniana. Next base: position 9,868,190 of record LR991059.1, on the reverse strand, counting down.
GCTCTCCTGAATAACCTGAAAGAATAAAGGTATCGATTTATACGTAATACCTTTAATATTTAACTCGAGAATTATCCTCCAACTCCTAACCGTAAAGGAGTTGTATCTTCACCAGCTCATGAACATCAGATGGCGATTACCAGATGCAAATACTTGAATAGCTTTAGAAAACAAATAAAACAGATAGTAAATGCCCATTAACATATGAAACAGATAGTAAAACATATGAAACAGATAGTAAATGCCTATAAAGTTTGAGAGTTGCCCTCGATTTTCCTATGATCTAATCATCAGATGCAAAGAAACCGGCGAACATCATACATAAAAAACATACAGCGAAAATTAAAACCTCTTTTTAGTTGGTTAAAAACAAGGAGTTATATTATGGCTGCGATCTACTGTTAGGTGGAACTGCTTCCCTAGCTGAGGTGCTCCAAATATGAGCGAGATGGCAGTCCACTGTTCTTTACTTCTCATAAAATCCCAATATCCGCTTCGTGCTTATTATGAATGCAAAACTAAATGTACCTATCCCTTCGTAATCTAGTGGGATATAAGTCACATGGATAACTGACTGATAAGCTAAAAATTAAATCAAGTTTGGGCGGGTAACTAAAGCAACTTTTCTTTAAATAAGTTCATAGCCATTGTAACTCAGAAACTCTTAATTGCTTAAGCTTATGCTTATGCTCGCCTTTGTACATATGTCAACTATCCTTGTAATTATTGTTTTATTGTTATGTTTCACTCATGAACAATAAATAATTTTACATCCGTACAAACATACATAACTAGTCCTTCAGCTGAAATTTTATAAATTCTTAGCACATCGTAGCAGTATCGTACTATACTATTCAGTCGTATCGTTTCCACTGTATGAAATGCTTCGAATGGTTCACACAACAGTTTGGAAGTGTTTTGATTCGGTGGCCGGCACTTTGAGTTATGAACCCAAAATAACTGATGCCAACTTTCATTTTGCCCGCTCCAATGACTTAAGTCTGAAAAGTTAACAGAAATACAGTGTCACATTTATCGCCTGCATACCGCGTGCAGTATGCGAGGTTACGTCGGCACAGGTCAACTCTTGGATAAACGACCGCTTTGAGTGTTTAACTAAGCTTGCTTTAGAAGGCACGTTAAGCCATTGATCTAATGACAGCAGTCGTTAAGCTAAGTTAGAGGCCTTCGGGTGGCTTGAGAACTTCTAACAGTCAAGTTGCCGACTCTCTTTAGAAGCCTAATCCCAATAATGTATAGTTTCCCTCTTGTGTTGGGAATTCAGATGGCAGTCGTTTCCGTAAAAGCTAGCAAAAAAAGAATCCCAACACTGCCTTCACAAAAATCCCTATGATGCTGTTCTGCTCTTTAGGCCTTCAGCAGTTCATATGAAGAGGCTTCTTAATAAATACTAACAAAACAGTTTTTTTTTTATATTGGGGAATTTTTATACACAAATCGTACTAGTCCTAAAGTTTAAACATGGTTCACTAAATAATTACCCCTTAACAAGATTCCCTTTAATATTATTCTGATCCATCATCAGAACTTCAGCAGACCATTGTACAGAAGCTACTCAGCAAACACAATGTAAAGAGCCCAAAAGCGGTTAAGTAGCTATGTTTCTTCGAACGGTATTTTGTGATGTTGTTCTACTTCATCATCAGACTCTCAGAAGTTCATTAAGAACGGTTCCTAACCAAACATAAACAAAAGGGCCCAAAAACAGACAAAAATATACCTTACATCAGATCTTGTAATCTTCACTAAGCCCTATCAAAATTGTCCACACTGGTCAGGCAGTTCCAGAGAAAATGCGCTCAAACGAACTTTCAAGCGAAAATTTAACTTCAGAGGCCCTGGTGAGTTATCTTTGTAACATTTATTTGTTATCGTTGTAACATTTATTATTTGAAGTTCGTCCCGAATGAACCAGTAATTCATTGCATAAAACTGTATCCAAAGCGGTCAAGCCGTTTTGGAGATATTGCACAAACAAACAAACATACAACCTCTGACCCTGAACGCATATATATCTTAGCCGTTCCGTCGTGGTTAAAAATACATACAGTGAGTGAAACATAGGGCTTCCTCCTTTTTTGAAGTCGGTTATAAACCGAACAATATAGCAAAGAATCATCGCTGAACATATTTACTTTTTTTCTAAGGTTGTCAGTCAGGCAGCCCTACTGCTCGGCCAAGTCAAGGGGGAGCTTGTACATAATTTATAATAAAAAAAAAAAAAAATGATTTAAAGACAAAGACGAAATGAAATTTTAGTCGTTTAAACACAGCTAAACTAATGGCTAGGTCTGGTGTTAAACTGCACGAAGCTTACTAGCAAATAGAGATTACAATATACTAGAAGTATTTTAAAATTGCTTACCTTAGGCACATGCGTGAATATTTTTAGTATCACGATAATATTGAGAAAAGCTATTGCAACTACATATATCACAAAATTACACGTTACAACAAATAAAACGAAATAATTATGTATTTATCTGTCGTAAAGCGCATGCGCACTTCTAAGGTTTGGAATTCTCTGCCGGCGTCTGTATTTCCGAGTTCATATAACCTGGACCTTTTTAAGGCACGAGTGAATAGGCATCTTCTGGGTGAGCTCGCTTCATCGTCGGCCTCATATTTGCCCCCTGGCTAGATGCTGGCCAAGAGCAATCCCATTTTTAATAAAAAAAAGTAAACCAACATGTTTTCAATTTTATGCCATTAAATGATTGACATTTGTATATTTATTTGTTTGATTGTACATAATTCCAGAATTTTTCCTAAAACACGAAACTTACGACAAAAACACGAACATATGACCCCGGTTTAAAAAAAATGCCGGTTTCCGAGCCCTGGACGTCTGTCCAAGCAGCAACAGCAGAAAGAAGCCTAATGGTATATAAAATTATTTATTATTTAAAGACTAGTTTCTGTCCGGCTCATCAACTAACCAGTATCGGTATTTATCTCAGGTTACAGCCCTATCTGTGTGCAAATTCGTTTAGCCGTTTTTGTTTGATTGAGTAACAAAAATATTAGTTAAAACTTTCATATATTATGACGGAGTGGAAATCCGTGACGGAATTTACGGGACGGAAAAGATTCCGACGACAGCTACTCTATATAAAAATTAACCAAGTCACTGTTTCTATGGGGGCCTGTAAAAATATTAATATCTTTGATAAAACCACGTCTTCCAGGTGGTCGCAAGCCGCCTCTGGGGTCGCATAACCGGCCCTGCGACTCTACCGCATGTCATTTCACTGGCCAATTTAAATAATTATATAGATTGAAAGTGTCGAATTCACCATTATGAGCTGCTGTTCAGAGCCGCCATCCCGAATAAATAAATAAATAAAGTAATTGGCCTTAGTACATATCGTCAAGCACGATAATCTCACCCGAATCCGTAATATAATTGCTTATATTCTACTCACAGTAGTCCAGGTCAGCTCCATGTGTTGCGTGTGGCAATGTTCAAGTAAAAGTTCCTATTTGCATGATCAGGGCATGCTGTTGGGCAGTCATGGCGTGGTACAGTCAGCGTGATATAGTACGTAGCAGCCAAAGGGGCCAAATACTTCGGAACACCATACAAAATATATGGTGTATCGAACTATTTGGCCACTTTGGCTGACATGTACTATATGACGCTAACTGTACGTATACTACTTTTTAATCATTTACTTATATTCTTAGTGCCAATACTTACTTTGGCATTTGTACTTTCAAAAGTCAGCGAAGAAATTCAAAGGTGTATGTAAAGTCCCATCCCAAGCAACCCGAGTCAGCGTAGGGACTACTGCTCATTCCTGCTCAACTGTGAAAGCAGGCATTTGTCCAACCACCATCCCCACCACCATATCAGCCCAAGGACGTCCACTGCTGGACATAGGCCTTCCCCAATTTCATGGGGGGTAAATGCCATAATCACCACGTTTGGCATGCGGGTTGGCGATCGCAGTGTCTCCACCGCACTCCAGGGATGCTGCTGCCCGTCCCACGGTCCCATTTGTCCAACAGTGGGACATAATAGGGTGATGATGATAACAACTTTGTTCAAACAAATATCATAATATTTATCTTCGTGTTGTTGGTAGCTTCTAAAAGCAGATTACCCAAACGTGCTTTCGAGACACTTACCTCTTTTATGGGTATCGCTTTCAGCTCAAAGCGGTTTGGTAAATGGCTATCGGGGGGTCAAAAATAACTTAACAGTTCATATAAAATTAACCAACAACAAACCACACCATAGGATTGAAGCAAAAAAATCTTCTCTACTGCATCTGTAGGTGAGTTATACCCTTAAAACATTTTATTTTAGATTTAATTTTACCACTTTGTCAGTTTTATTGATTTATATATCTGTGCCAAATTGCAGCATCCTAGCACTAACAATCACAGAGCAAAGCCTCGGACAGACAGACGGACAGACAGACAGACAGACAGACGGACATGGCGAAATTATAAGGGTGCCTAGTTGACTACGGAACCCTAAAAAAACGCCTTCAATTTAGTTTTACGCCAAGGCTCTCCGAGAGCTGAGTATTTATTGACTGCAGAAAACACCGAAATTGCCATCGACTTGCCTATAATATCTGAGAGTTCCTTAGATTCCTTATGTATTTATTCCCTATAATAATTATCGAACTATATGAAAACAGTAGATATAGTAGAGAACTGTGATAGTTCATCGCCTGTGCTACATCTTCATATATTAGCCTACTACTCGTACACACTTATTGCTCTGTAAATGGGTATGTGGTGTTGTGTTCCTGTTGGTAAGCAAGGCGGCCAGAGCTCTCGAGGACGCGATGTGCTGAGAGTAAGAGTCCTATGTCAATACCTAGCAGTCAACACAACGAATCCTAAAATCTATAAAGGGAAAGCAACGTAAACTTTGAAGTCGCAAGCGTCCTTCAGTCTGCTTACCATCAGGCAGGCCCGAGGATGCGCTTTGTTGATCGTGAGGGGTGTATGCATTTGTTTCTTGGTGTCAAAAAGTGAACCCTATCACTTGCGGAGAGTTCGAACACGAAAGGTTTATCTTCTGAATTTTAGATGTCAATATAGCCAACTTGTAATCGTCTACAGTTAGGTAAGTCCAACTTCGAGAAAGAGGTTAATCGTCTAATCCGACTCGGCTGGGCAGCGTTCGGGAAGCTACGGCACATCTTTTCGTCCAATATTCCGCAGTGTCTCAAGACAAAAGTCTTTGACCAGTGTGTGTTGCCAGTTATGACATATGGCACTGAAACGTGGTCGCTTACTATGGGCCTCATAAGAAGGCTCAAAGTCACCCAAAGAGCAATGGAGAGGGCTATGTTAGGAGTTTCTCTGCGTGATCGCATCAGGAATGAGGCCATCCGCAGCAGAACCAAAGTGACCGATATAGCCCTCCAAATCGCTAAACTTAAGTGGCAGTGGGCGGGGCACATAGCACGTAGAACCGATGGCCGTTGGGGCGGAAAGGTTCTCGAGTGGCGACCACGTACCGGAAGGCGTAGCGTGGGCAGGCCCCCCACACGGTGGACCGATGACCTGGTAAAGGTCGCCGGTGTCCGCTGGATGCGGGTGGCGCAGGACCGGTCATTGTGGAAGTCTTTGGGGGAGGCCTATGTCCAGCAGTGGACGTCTTTCGGCTGACATGATGATGATGATGATAGCAAACTTCTGTCTCCATGCTTCCTTGAGTTTGCCCAATTTCAGCTGAATCTATTGAAGATAACTCTAGCTCTAGAATTCAGATGCAAGATTTGTCCCACACACACATACATACTGTTTTACTAGCCCTGCCCATTTTATACGGTCGTAACGTACCTATACAGACTGGTAATAATTATACAGTAATGAAGTTGCCCGTAACATATACCTACCTAATATATTTGTGATCAATTCTTCTAAAATTATCTGAGCCTAATTTCGTTACTTGCAAATAGACTACCTTACCTTAGTAATGATGTCAGCTCATGAAAAAAATCTTCTACAATTAGTGATCATGTACTCTTAACAGCGGGGAAAGACGAGTTTTTGAGCGGAGGCCGCATTTGTATTATGGCACTTAGCACCTGGTCAATCTTAATCATTTATATTTACAGAGTTCCTGAAAGAATAAATTAACATTTAAAGTTCCTGTTCAAATAGTTTCTTTATTCTTAGTTCGTAGCTACTACCAATGGTATCAGTTTACTATAGCAAATGTATTTTTATTTTGAAGAAAGTATATCCTTAACGTTATTAATAAGCAAATCTGCTATTGAACACCTCCTAAGGACCCTATTGCATTCATTTCACCAAACTGGAATTGAGTAACTTAACAATTTTCTTTCTTCTTACATAAGCTAATTGGATGTGTTATTATTAGTTCTTTTAGTCTAGTATTCGTATATAAGTTCGTAAAACTCCAATTGGCACGAGGCGGGATTCGAACATTTCTTACCACGAGCGCCGCTTGACAGCTGCATGCTCAAACACCTGGGCTACCGTTGCTTATATCACATTTGATACTCACCGTTATTTGATTTGATGATACTTATGTGGAAGAACACCGTGAGTGAAATCCCGAACCTGTAGTGGGGCCGTGTGGGAACTACTAACCATTCCTTCTCGTCTATGAGAGGAGGCCTGTCCCCAGCAGTGGTACGTATGAGGCCTGATACGTCAATTCCAAATTGTAATAAATAGTACGTAGTTGATAGTATGTAATTGTACGTAAAGCGCTGTGCCCTCTTTTCATTACCCAGGTCTCCAATTCCGCAAAGCAAAGCTTACAAATTGTTTATTTTGACGTTTTAGTTTTACTTGTCTTGTCAAAGTTGTCGACCTTGTCGTAGAGTAGAGAGTAGATGTTGAGTAGATGTAGCTTAGCTTCTAGTATTTGCCGCTGGCGCTAGTAGCAGCGAGCGAATGGCTGCGTTCATTCTCAGTATTAGGCCTTATCCATACAATTGTATTACTTTATTTTTGTTTCTTCTTTTGTTTCTTGTAAAATTGTGATGTTACTCGTATTGTGTTTTATATAAGTATAATATTAGCTACACTGTTATTTTTTCTGAGCTCGGTTTTTTGTTGCAATGTGTAATGTTTTTTACTTTATTTTTGTTCTTCTAGTACTATATGTTTGTTTGTATACTGTATGTTGTGTTACCCACCGTTTCCTCACTTAATGGGCCTTACGGAAGACCAGCGCTGGCTGTAAAGCCAGCAATATGCTGAGTTGGGTCCATTTCGTGGCACGGCCCTATTTTGTTTGTCTTTCCTTCTTTTTATTATTATTATTATGTACCGTGTGTGTCACGAATAAACGTTTTTGAATTTGAATTTAATAGTTGTAATTGTTTCTTTGTTCTCGCATAGAACTATTTCTACCAAAATCTTTTTAAACAAACTTAACTTGTAATTCAGTACCTACTTACCTTTTGGAAATAAATCTAGTCTACATCGAGATTATGTACCTTCATCGGCATCAGCGTCAACGCTATTTATTTGTGATTCTTGTAAAACCTTACATTACATTTTTACTTATTACATATTTTCGACGCAAGCTTTCATCGCCGATTTTACCTGAAAAAGAATGTCATTAGCTGCCGTCAAGTTTTTGTTTTTAGAACATTCAAAAAGTCCGACTGCTGCCTCCTAAATGGTTGACAGTCTTTGGCTGTTAATTTATGTAACAAATAATAGCACATGATATTCTGTCCGAAGATTTCTGTAGATTTAATATTTAAGTTGTATCTAGTTACGTGACGAATAAACAACATATAACTCTTCAGGCGCGTTTTACATGCTGCGACATCAACCGGCACCCTCGCCACCAAAATGATGACCACCGACTCCGTTCGATTTGGAGTCAATCCGATCATTCTGCGTGAATGGCTGTTGCAAGCCAAACAGCAAAAACAAACAAAAAAAAAATACAAAATTGTCATTAGTGTAAGTTTAACACTAACCTTCTTGCAAAGACGTTTTGAAAGTGCTATTTTAGGTTCAAACTCAGAGTACCCCAGAGAAGACGTCAAATAATAATACCGCTACCGAGCGAGATGGTCATATACTAAATGAAACATGCGACAGAGCGGGATATAGAGTTGTTGTCCTTGTCATTATATATTTGCTTCATTATTTGCTTCAATGTCATATTCACGTCATGTCAAATAGTAGATAAACGACTACCCGCCCAAATTAAAGAGATTGTTTATGGTTAGCCGCCAGGCGTATAAGGCCTGGGGTGCTACCGCGAACTTCGGAAATCGAACTTCGCATCGTACCGTCCCTTTCCGCCATATAGAGTATAGCACGAGAGTGAAAGGGAAGGCACGACACGAAGTTCGATTTTCGAAGTTCGCGGTAGCACAGCTGAATGACACTGGCGCGGCCTGCGGTAGCGGTCAATAGTAAATTGGACAGCTAATGACAAGTAAGCAATGCTAAGCAAAGCTTGTACTATGGGTACTAGACGATGATATACTTACTTATATAGGTAAATACATGCTTAAATACATGGCGCTTATGGCACTTACCCCCCATGAAATTGGGGGAGGCCTATGTCCAGCAGAGGACGTCCTTTGGCTGATATGATGATGATGATGATACTTAAATACATAGAAAACATCCAAGAACCAAGTACAGAATCCATGCTAAATGCACAAATAATGCCCTGGCCGGGATTCGAACCCGGGACCTCTAGCTTCGGAGCCAGTGTCACTACCAACTATGCTAAACAGGCCATCAAGCCATGCATGCTATTAACAATTCATGCACAATAAAGGATTCCGTACCTACTAGTCCTAATTTAAAACCACTATTATATACTGTGAATTAAAAGTACGCGTAATGTAGGGTTCTGTAGTTGTCCACCCGTGACATTATGCGGCTTTAAAATATCGTCTTATATTTACAATATCGCCTAAGACCTATCGCTAGAAAAAAAATAGCTTCAAATATAAATACCACTATTATATACTGTGAATTAAAAGTACGCGTAATGTAGGGTTCTGTAGTTGTCCACCCGTGACATTATGCGGCTTTAAAATATCGTCTTATATTTACAATATCGCCTAAGACCTATCGCTAGAAAAAAAATAGCTTCAAATATAAATAAAAACTGGCCAAGTGCGTGTCAGGCCACACGCAATGAAGGGTTCCATAGCTAGTACTACTGCTCTATATTTTAAAACCACTATCCTGCACTTCGTATTAAAAAAGGTCATATCTTCATTAGAAATTTACGGCAGTTAAGGCCTTTTGTTGGGGCAAGGCAGTTTTTCAGCGATAATTCAAAAACCGTTAGACTTATAGAGTTTTCCTGTAATCTATATGTATACATAGAACGATTTCATGTGTTTTTTCAATGGGAGAAGGGTCTATTTTCTTAAATAACTTCAAAACCATTTTTCAGCCCACCGTGCCGCGTACGACTACGACAGCGACACGTGATTAGACAATTTTCTTGAAGTTGACTAACGGCGTCACGTGATTGGTCAATTTTCATTATAAGTCACTAAAGTGTTTTCTTACGAGTAGTTTTGAGTTCCATAGAAAAAATTGTGTGATTTAGATTATACGTTGGTCTAGAAACATTTACTTGAAACATTAAATTCGACCACAACCATTGTCACCAACAAGATATCGTACCAAATTCAACACAATCGGTCTAGTTGTTTCGGAGCAAATTGGCTGTGACAGACGAATGGACAGACAGAGAGACAGACGCACAAGTGATCTTATAAAGGTTCCGTTTTTTCCTTTTGATGTACCGTATGGAACCCTAAAAACCGCACTCGAATCGGATCATCTGTTAAAGAGCTATGGTGCCACAGACAGACACATATACACAGATAGTACAGATACACATGTTAAACTTATAACACCCCTCTTTTGCGTTGCATTGGCGGTTCAAGAATTTTTTTAGTAATTTCAATATATAACAATGTAGTGGCCGATATAATATATAATACACCTACATTACAAATTGTATTTAAATACACCTTATAAAGACAGACAGAACAGATAGACAGATAGACGGGCTTGACGAAAGTATAAGGATTCAGCTTTTGTCATTTTGGCGTTGGAACCCTAAAAATCCTGTTGTTGTTAATAAGGTTTCCGTAAATAAGAGCTATTTACAAATTTAATTCGATACAATAAAGCATACTAATAATTGAGGCCGCAGGATGTAATACTATTATGTGCCGCAGGTCACAAAAAGAAAACAGACTAAGTACTTCAAGTTTGCAAAGCCAGACAGGGTAGCCGTTAGTGTGACCACATCACACGGACCATATCGGGCCACTTTTTGACCTCTCTATAATTTAAAATGCTATTTGACCTACACACAACTTCCCACGACTTATAAGACCTTCTTCCTATTACCAAATCCTGAATTTCAGTAAAAAGTCTTACCGTCCAGGAGATTATGACTTCCAAAAATTACTATATTTATACCGAATGGCTGATTGACTGACTCACTCTGTCACATTGAAATGTTTGACTACTTCCCCCACACGATGGACTGATGACCTGGTAAGGGTCGCGGAAGTCCGCTGGATGAGAGTGGCGCAGGACCGGTCATTGTGCAAGTCTTTGGGGGAGGCCTATGTCCAGAAGTGGACGTCCTTCGGCTGACATGATGGTGACTTCCGGGTGACCTAGAATGGTGAAATCTGGCATCCAACTAGTTAGTTGTGTGTATACAAAGGGATAAATCTAAAAACTGAATTTTTACATTTGGATTTTTATTAATTTGCAACGTTGTTTACGGGCACATCTAGCAACTGAATTTTAAAGCGTTTATCTTCAAATAATACAGAAATATGAATAAAACTCCACGAAATATGTCCAAAAAAGACAATCCCGAAGAGTGGCGTATCTGGTCATTTTTTCGTGCACAGAAGACGTAACCGTCTCTTACAAGGGGGACGCAGTTTACCAAATAGAGGCATTACCTTAAATATATTCAATGAAAAATGTTTTGTAAAAATAATAGCTCCAACATTATGAGGTATTGTTTATTTACTTGTTCATAAATGGCAGCGCTGACCGAAAGGTTCTTGAGTGGCGACCACTTACCGGAAGGCGCAGGGTGTAGTAGACCGGCCCCCAACCCAAGGTGTAATGATGACCTGATAAACGTCATGGGAGTCCACCGGTCACTGGCACTCTTTTCGATAGGCCTTTGTCCAGCAGTGGACGTCCTTCGGCTGATAAAATGATGATGATGAAACTGGTTGGTCTCATGTTTGTTGAACAGTGACGAATTTACATATTTGCTATCCAAAGTAGTTTACTCGTACTTCCTCTACCGACTTCTAATTCGAAACCACTAATTTCTCCTCCAGCCGTATAAGCTTACTGTCTTGGTCGTGCTACCTTACTTATTGGGTACTTTTCATGGACAACTACTCACATTGAGCTCTTAGCTGTAGTCATCACTGCATCTAGTTGATAACTTACATCTTTGCAATTAGTGGAATTCCTGAAATAAAACGTACACAACACTGACACAACAAATATTTTTTCATGAATTTGTAATTATGACAGCTTGTCAATAGTTTACGACGTAAGTATTTTTTTCTTTAAAAATCAGTGCACCGACGTCTTTGTCGGACAATGATGAAGGACTCGTTCATGCAAGAGTAACACCGTCGTTTCAAACTGCAATGAGAATATTACCACAGCGACATCTAGTGTGGAGTAGCAAACCGATTGTGCACGTAATTCAACTTAAATATTTTATGTTTCATAACGTTAACTTAACAACTCTTATTGTCAACGTAGCGAAATCTAGTGTCGAATAGAAAAACGTTGAGCAATGAATACAAAAGTACATGGGAGACCGCGCTTTGCTCGGCGTATCATCTAGTTAGGTCATATTCCAAGGAGTGGATGCTTTGCTATGGTGGGATCGTGCGGCTTTCAAAGCCCCCACATAGCATTCATTAAAATCGTTAGAGTAGCCGTTTCCAAGACCCCTAAAATGTATATATAATAATTACTCGTTTAAAGATAACATTAGATTATAGACACGGCTGATGCAACCTATACCGCCCTCACCCACCTATACTCAGGGCCATCGACAGAGGTGCTGCACCTCATATCCAACTCAGCTACATAGTTTGCACAGCCTAAATGTTAGCATCTGATTTTGAGAAACTACATGCATTGATGTAACAATTTACTCAGAATGGAATTATTCCCGTTGGGGCCAAAGTTCATTTCTACAATTACATATCACATTTTAATAGCAGTTCTTTTTTTTTCGTCTAGTTCTATTTTCTTTTTTTTACTACCACGTTGGTGGCAAACAAGCGTATGGCCCGCCTAATGGTAAGCGGTCACCACAGCCTATGGACACATGGAGTTCCTGGTGTATCACATGCGCGTTGCCGACCCAAAAAAAATATATCAATCCTATCTAGAAGAACCCCATAATCTAGCCCCTCGGGAAAAGGAGCTGATTCCATAACCAGAATACCTATTAGCAGTTCGTTTTGTTCTACTCGTTGAACAAATCGTAGGACAAAACGAACTTCTTATTATTTCCGTCCGTTTTGTTCACATCGTAGGACAAAACGGATTTTCATGTCCGATTTGTTCACATCGTAGAACAAAACGGATTTTTTTGTCCGGTTTGTCCTACGATGTGAACAAAATCGTAGGACAAATCGGACTACATCGCAGCCACCCAAACAGTTTGAACAAAATCAAAACAAAAACTACAACTACAATAGCTATTTACGATACTATATGGCCGATATCTCAGATGTTTGAGGCCTGAGCCGCAGGCGAGGGTAATACATATGCGAGAGAGGGCTTTGTGTTTTACGGCCCGTGTTTTGTACACAAATTTACGTCACCACTTGGCCAAAAAGTGGGTTTTTCCGGACGCGCAGCGTGCGGAAAACGCGCTTTTTGGCTAGGTGTGGTGTAAACAAACTATTAATGCAGTTCCTAACCACTAAGCACTTAGCTCAACACATATTAAGTTAGGATTGATATTTACAACGCTTATCGGCAATCAAATCAGCCGATGCAGCGTAAACCATTCGTCCAATAATTACACATGTACGCGTATTTGTTACGAATCTCAGCGTACAAACACAGTGGTAAAAGTAAAAGTAAAAAGTAAAAGTAAAAGTAGTTTATTCTTCAAATTAGGCATATTACATGCACCTATGAACGTCAATAAACTACCACCGGTTCGGAAAAATATACCTCTGCCACGAGAAGAACCGGCGTAAGAAACTCGGCGAGGTGTCATTTTTTCAAAACAATATACATTATATAGTTAAATATAAAATTAAATTACTACAAAATAACTTAAATAACAATGCTACAGTAGAAAATATATTTTCGCGATAGATTACCCGTGCAGGACGCTATCACTGCCAAACATCCCTATCCATGATGAAAAATTATGAGGTGAGTCAAGACTTTTTGACCTCTTCTCATCGCTCGTCCGTAGTATTTTTTTGCCCTCGAGCCCCGACAACAAAGTTTAGGTAATCCAAGAACTGTAGGGACTAATGCGAACTGAAAACGTAATTTATCTCCCTCTCTGTCTCTCAAAAATGCAAGTGCGACTGAGAGGCAGATATTTCGTTTCCGGTTCAAAGTCAACCTCTTACATTGGTTTGCTTGAGGTGAGGGGATGTAAGATATTGTGAATAACGGCCTAGCTGTATTTCGACTGCTATTGATATTGACTCAATGTGAATATTATTGAGGTTCATAAACTCGCTAATCGAACCGGTAATGCTCCCAAGATGCCGGGGCACTTTGCACCTCCCCTAGATAAGGCACATTTGCGTAGGGGTTACCTATCGAAGCCATTTACTCGTTTATTCACTGGAAACCTTGGGAAACAAATTTAATTTAAAATTTCACGACGATAACTGAACTCTCGGGAATGTCGAGAGCTTAGAAAACTTTTCCGACGTAAAATATTTTAAACTTTCGGATGCGTAGCTGAAGGTCAACATGATGAGCTTTTTTCTGAAGTAAGAGTTATGAAGTTCTGTTTTGGTTATGACTGAGCCCCGGACAATACCCCAGGAGAACGAAGAAACTTGTATTTTAATACAAACGTTATATAAAAAATTGCAAATCCAATAAAGAAAATATTATACCATTAAATCAAATTATAAATTAAATATTATAAATATTAGGGGTCATTTTTTAATTTAATACAGACGTTTTTAGTGAAATTCGTCTTTGCGTGTCCAAGATTATTTAGACAGACACATTCACAGTTGTACATTTACATTCACCTAGTATATTTTGAAATATTTGTACTTCGGATTGTAAAGGATTTTCAGAGCTGTCCGAAGTACCAAAGTTGTTATAATTATACAGAAACAATAATGTTCCTCGTACAAAGTTTCCAGCTGACCCTCCCGGTGCTACGTAACTTTAGTCAGATATAGTTGTTAACAATAACCCTGGGCTATACTTAAAGTTGTACAGTTCTCTAATAATTGTAGTTTGTATTATCGAAGTATGACTAGATACTTAAATACAAAGTAGGTAAGTTGCTGAATTGTGTGTAATTTGCAATTAAAAACTTTAGTATCTGGATCTTTTCTAACTATTTACATGTTTAATGTCGGTAAACTGAAGTCGACGCTACTTGTATTGCCTCATTCTAGTTATTCCGGCTGTAAACTAGTGAGTTTGCGGTCCGCTGATTACCTAATTGCACATATTAGTTTTTTCGGCAGTCATTGCTAAGTCATCTTCCAAACCAAAAGAAAACTATAGACCTTGTTTTGCCATTCATTGCCACTTACTTTTCCTGAACATTAGCCAGGTGCCGCACTTTGCTGTGTGCCCCTGTTATGAACACGTCTGTGCCTTCAAGGTACTGGGTGAATGTAACAAAAACGTATTATATGCGGCAGTGAATGCGTTAAGTGTGTGGGACGTTCAACACTCAAACCTCAAAAAGCACTGAAACCACGTTCTCCTACTCCAGAGGCGCACTAGATCTTATTGAGATTACTCTTCGATAACACTCTCAACCAAACTTACATCAGTTGGGTCCCATTTCTATTGCCGCCTCCAAAATTTAATTTAATTGTCACCGAACTTATATACTTAACTACTAGTTTTTTTCCGCCGCTTCGTCCGTACAGTACTTATCGCCTTAGAAATATCGTTCTCTCTAATTTTCACTTTCCCATACAAAATCCACCTCCTTTCCCCCCATATGGAATGATTTCCGGGATAGGATAGTATATACATACTATAGGATAGTTTATAGGACATACGTCCTTTCCGGAGTTACTATCTTCATGCCAAATTTATAAACAGACAGACAGGGTTTCTTTCTACATGACCTACGTGTTTCAGTGCTTGCCTACGAACATTGCAAGTTTAGTTATAACCAGGGCTTGGATTTGTCATCGCACGGTAAGATGAAAGAAAACTATGGAGTCGATATTAACATAAAAACGTTAAAAGTAAAAAAGTAAAAAAAAAAGTAAAAGTAGTTTATTCTTCAAATTAGGCATATTACATGCACCTATGAACGTCAATAAACTACCACCGGTTCGGAAAAATAAATCTCTGCCACGAGAAGAACCGGCGTAAGAAACTCGGCGAGGTGTCATTTTTTCAAAACAATATACATTGTATAGTTAAATATAAAATTACAGTCTCAGTTACTACAAAAATAACAAGCTACAGTAGAAAACCTATTTTCGCGATAGATTAGCCGTGCAGGACACTATCACTGCCAAACATCCCTGTCCATGATGTAATCGTTTACCTTATAATATGCTTTTGAAATAAGTGTTTGTTTTACTACAGATTTGAATTTAGAATTGCTAAGTTCAGTAATGTGTTTTGGAATTTTATTGTAGAATTTAATACAATTTCCCAAGAACGACTTTTTCGCCTTTACTAGTCTATAGAAGGTTATTTTCAGTTTCCCAGTGTTTCTGGTGGCTATTGGTTTATCAGCGTTCGTTGGGAAATTGCACAAATTCTTCCTAACATACATTATTATTTCAAATACGTATAGGGACGGCAGGGTTAGAATATCTATTTCTTTGAAAAATTCTCTTAATGAGTCACGCGACCCCAAGTTATAAATTGCCCGGATAGCCCTTTTTTGCAAAATAAAAACAGTTTCAATATCTGCAGCTGATCCCCACAAGATTAGACCATAAGTAATTATACTATTAAAATAAGCAAAGTAAACTAACCGTGCCGTTGCCACATTGGTAAGCTGCCTTATTCTCCTGACTGCAAATGCAGCAGAGCTCAACCTACTTCCTATCGCTGTTATATGGGAACCCCACTGCAATTTTGAGTCCAATGTAATACCTAAGAATACAGTAGAAGTAACAAATTCTAATGTTTGACCATTAAGTTTAATATTTGTATCTAAGTTTCTATTTGACGAGTTCGCTAGAGAGAATTTCATACATTTAGTTTTTTTCGGATTCAACACTAAGTTATTGGCAGCAAACCAGTCAGATATCATGGACAGGGTATTATTTGGTTCAATGAGTTCAGTATCTTTCCTATTTACCTTGAACAGTAATGAGGTGTCGTCTGCGAACATTACAATGCCTGATCTTCGGCTTACCATATATGGTAGATCATTTACATAAACAAGGAACAGGAAAGGGCCTAGAATAGACCCCTGAGGTACTCCCATCTCTACCACTGTCTCTGACGAAAGGGCTTTATTTATAGCTACCTTTTGATTTCTCTGTGTTAAATATGATTTCATAAGATCCAATGCATGTCCTCTGATACCATAGAAATTAAGCTTACAAATTAAAGTTCCATGATCTACACAATCAAAAGCCTTGGAAAGGTCACAGAACACTCCAATGGCGTCATATGACTCTTCCCAAGACTGCAAAATAAATTTTATTAAACTTGCACCTGCATCAGTAGTTGATCTACCTTTCGTGAAACCGAACTGCTGTGCGTGCAAAATATTGTGTGAATTAAAATGAGAAACCAATTGCGTAAGCATTATTTTTTCGAATATTTTGCTAAACGCAGGTAGGATAGAAACTGGACGATAATCAGAAGGATTATCTCTATGACCTGATTTGAAAATAGGAACTACTTTACTACACTTCATTAAGTCTGGAAAAATGCCATTGTCTACACAACTATTAAAAATGAGAGCTAGAGTGGGTGCAACGACCTCGAGAATAGATTCCAGTACCATGACTGACACGCCCCATAAGTCCTCAGTCCTCTTTATTTTTAACATTTTAAAAGACTTCAGTACATCTAGAGGAGAAACATGATGAAATTTGAAAATATTTAGTGACTCTAATTTTACGTTCTCATTCAGAAGGGATTCTGCTATTGTGGTAGATGATGCCAAACTTTGAGTCGTGACTATAGGAATTTTGGAAAAGAAATTATTAAATTCATCGGCTACTTTTAGTGCATTAGTAATTAAATTATCCTCTATTTTCAAAGAAATCGTGGACTCTTTATTACTTCTCTGCCCAGTCTCTGTGTTTATTATTTTCCAGACAGTCTTGGCTTTGTTATCTGAGGACTTTATTTTATTATTCAAGTGCATTGCTTTTGCCTTTGTGCACACTGTTTTGAATAATTTGGAATAATCCCTAACATACTGATGGAAGCGTTCGTCAGTGGTGCAAGATCTCCTTTCATAAAGTTGGTATAAGTTATCTCTACTCTTTCGAATTCCGGTAGTTGCCCAATCATTAAATCTCATTTTATTGTTTATTTTAATACGCTTTTTACTACAAGTCCTATTAAATTCGTTACACACTGTATTCAGAAGCATTTTGAATTGATCATTCGGATCATTTGATTCTACCTGGGTGTTCGGCATGGCGACTAGTAGATTTGACTTTAGTAGTTCTAGTCTACTTTTACTCAGGGGTCTTATTTCTATAGCGCGATCTGGAGGTTTTACTTCGCAAGGTAGCCTGACCATCTGAGCTTTATGATCCGACCGGACTCCATTCACTATGCTTCTGTCTAGATGAGGACAGTTTAACCAAATATTATCTATGCAAGTGGCAGAGGTCGGAGTTACTCGGGTAGGTGCTTCAAATAAGTAGTCAAAATTGAACGATTTAAAAAGAGTGATGTACTTATCTTTTTCGACTGATTGTGATAAAATATCGATATTAAAGTCGCCACAGACCACTACTGGTTTTTTACCACTTATTGTTTTACTAAGTACATCCTCCATAATTTCTATAAAAGATATTAAGTCACCTGATGGTGGTTTATAAATGCAAAATATCAGATACTGATCCGTCTCTGCACAAGCAATCTCACAAACACGATCAACAGAACAACCTGAGAGGTCTTTACGTTCTTTAAAAGTTAACCCATTTTTCACTAAAATAATAGAGCCACCACCCTCTGCGGTAGTTCTGTTGAATGCGCTGGCCAATACGTAATTATTTACATTAAATTTCATCATATGATTCTTTAACCAAGTTTCTGTTAAGCAGACTACATCTACATTAAGCTCTTCTGTAAATAATTCTAAATCTAGTATTTTGCCAGTGAAGCGATTTATATTTTGGTGTAATAAAATTACACTATTGTGCTTCTCCATTGTCCCAACAGTCAGTTTAAAGACAAATCCGCTATTGGAGATGTCGTCCTATCCAAGGGGGAGGGGGAGCTTATATTTCCAAAAACGGAATTAATAAAAGATGCTAAAGATTTAGCAAGTCTGTCAGTTGTAATACGGTAATCACTAATAGCATTATTAGTGTCAAAAAATGTAACGTCACTATGACGGCACGTCAGCTTATACATAAGCTTATTGAGATTACACGCATGACTGTTAGCACTGCAAGGAGAAGCAGAATAGGGTAACGCGCCTATAATAACATTTTTAGCACCTAGCTTTGACAGGCATTCGAACTCAGTCTTCATCTCAGAGTACCTAATATTTGAGCCATCACCTAACATTAATACAATTGTGGTCTGTTCATTTATATGGACATCTTTAATATTATTTATGATTTTTTCAAATGAGGCATCGGGCATACAATAATTTATAACACAGCTGTTCTGAATATTATTACATAAAATTTTGCCCAATCCTCGTCCTACCCTATCTGAGAAAACCAGAGTTCTATTTACATTATTACAGGCTGGGGTTATTTTTTCCGGTGACACCGGAAAAAATAACCCCAGCGTTACCCATATTCATACTGATACTCATTCATTTAATCAGGACCAAAAGTTGATTACACTATGGATAAAAATCTTAAATGCCACACCCATGTTTATAACATTATGGGCCAAATAAATAAAAAAAACTTCTGGTTTATAATAATCTTAAGACTGCGCAGTACGTTCGGTTCTCCATACAAACGTATTTATGCTCTCATTTTAAAACGCCAGGCTAGAATAACATGAAACTTTGTATACACAATGGGATCCGGCATATCTAGGTCGGATCATAGTTTCTGTTGCTTGAAATTATAATGGAGAAAAAATACAGCGATTATTAAGATTTTCATACAAGCCGTAAAAAACTCAAAAAGCCGCTGTATTTTTTTTCTTTTACAATTTCTAGCAACAGAAACTATGATCCAACCTAGATATGCCGGATCCCATTGTGTATACAAATTTTCATGTTATTCTAGCATGGCATTTTAAAATGAGAGCATAAATACGTTTGTATGGAGAACCGATCCACACCGATCGTACTGCGCCCTCTTAATCCCGGTATGGGCATTATTTGTGCAATTAGCACGGATTTTTTGTCCCTGGGTCTTGGATATTTTCTATGTATTTATCTATATAAGTATGTATTTATCTATATAAGTATGTATTTATCTATATAAGTATATATATCGTCGTCTAGTACCCATAGTACAAGCTTTGCTTAGTTTGGGACTAGGTCGATTTGTGTAAGATTGTCCCCCAATATTTATTTATTTATTTACATCCATCGAACATGTAGCTACAGAAATTAGTGTTACTAATTAGTGTGTATTGTTCATTTCAAAAAAATAATAAAAAATGAGTATATACCTAATGGCGATTTGGGCCTGGGGGTATGGCTTAAAATTACGACCAAGATCACCGTGGGATGGGCAGCAGCATCCCTAGATTGCGGTGGAGATACTGCGATCGCCAACCCGCATGCTAAGCGTGGATACTTTCAGGAGTAAAGCAGGTTCAATATTGGTTGGAAATCCACTTGTGACTTTAAAAAAAGATCGTTTTACGTACACTAACGTTAGAGTAGTTGGTAGAGTTCTAGAACTCGCTCCAATTGTTGAAGACCATCTGTCTTATTTCAACGAAGTCCGGGTTTCTATCGAATATTTTTCCAATTTATACATGACACGTTTAAAGTCATTAACGATTGACACGACGCACGCGATTAAATTTGATAAAGCGGCCAGTACCCACACTATTAGGTCTATCGCAACAATAAAGTCTGTACAACTAGGTTCGTAACTAAGTTGAAATAGTTACTGCATGATAAATATAAAAGAATTACGGGACTTTTGTTAGTATGAGTATGATTATAGGTAAAGTATTCATGTCAATATCGACTCCATAGTTTTCTTTCGTCTTACCGTGCGATGAAAAATCCAAACCCTGGTTATAAGTTTAATTTGGAAACTGCAATATGATCGAGCGAAAACCAACTTCCAGAACAACTTTGAAGACCAGCATTGTTAATGTGAATGCAAAACCGAATTTTTTAAATAATTTCCCTCTTTGCTACACAAAACTTTTAATTCTTTCTTTGTTTTTGTTCTCTGTGTCAAATAATTGAAAACCTTTCAAGTTTCTCGAATCTTTGGACAGATCATTGAATGAGGAAATAAGTTGTAGCCTCTAATAATTCGTAGCCTTAAGCAATTTTGCATTTCTAGTAGCAATATTTTAGAACTTTGGCGACTTCGAACTTTAAATCCTTTTAGCATTTTGAACAAAATTACGAATGACGGTTCTATTATAAATTTTGTGATCCTGTTTCCTGTCTTCCTTCATTTTGAATTTAATAAAATAACTTTTATCTGCACAGGAATGTTTATAATTTAATAACAGCACGGGTTAACGCTTGGATATTCTCTAATATAATAAAAACTAAAGCGCTCTCTATAGTTTAGACGATCACGGATTATTAATCTAATATTATTATTAAATTGTTTGACCTTTATACCTACCAACTAAAAGAATAGGCATTTGCAGTTTCAATAGAAAAAATCGGACAAGCGTGCGTCAAACTCGCGTGGAGAAGGTTCCGTACATTGCCATCACATTCTAAGGTTGGGTTGCACCACTTACGATCACAGACTGATCAACGTTAAATAATGCGCCGGCAGCTGTCATCCCATAAAAACTTGTCAAACTTTGAAATTGAAATTATAACGAACACAACTTACCATTACAGTCTATTTGATGCAACCCAGCCTTAATCCACCAATGACCATTTCACCATACTAAATCCTCCAATCATAATATACTAATTTAACTCTAAAATACTAAAAAAAACTTTGTATTTGGTATCAACTCAAAGTCGACCGCTCATTTCTCTAAACTAAGTGTTTAGTCCCTAATTCACTATAATTAATAACTTTTGATGCAATTAAACACTCACGCTGAGTGTTTGAAGTTATAGTGAATGTAAAAACGAATATTAATTATAATAGGCAAATAACCTTTTGCAAGCCATTCTTCATGCACTGCAGTAAATTTTCCGATACTGAGCACTAAATCATTTAGTCTTCAATGGGTTACTGAGGGAGAGGGAATACATTATAAATTACATGAAAATTTACGAAAAACGTCTGTTTTGTCCATAGAAATGATCGGCATGAACGGCATAACACGCCGCGGCACGATGACAAGCTGTGTGAGCCGGCTGCAGCGCGCGCCGACGTGCTCATCCTGTGCATCAACTCGCCGTGCGCCCGCGCAGCGCGCCGCGCCGCCGCCCGTGCGCGCCCTCTCCGTGCGCACGCACTTCAACTAGACACGGCAAAAGAAGTAATGAAAGTCCCGTCAGAGCCGCAGAAGCGCGGGGCCCGCGCGGATCTCATTCGGAACTTTATTAGTTATGTCACACTGATTTGAGCGTAAACAGGCACTTAAACTGCGCGGGCGTCGCACGGCTACAGTAGCGTCCACGCAACTTTTGCTCCGCGCCTGATAGGAGGATAAAATTGTTAGTTTTGAAACTGCTAGTATTCTAGGTAGTTATTACATTCCCAAAGTGTACACTATCATCAAAATTTGGGGGAGGCCTATGTCCAGCAGTGGACGTCTTTCGGCTGACATGATGATGATCATCATCAAAAACGTGCTGATCTGGGAACTTCTTAAAGAAGCGCTATAAGAAGTTCCCACCTGCTGTGACTTCATGAACAGTTTTATAGCCAGACACTTTATTCTTACTAAGATATCCGGAAAGGCCCGCACAAGCGACATCACGACCTCAAAATACAATTACCAAAGTCAAAGTGAGTGACACAAATCGAAAAGTGCCCAGCTATTTTATGCAATTATCCTTGCATTTTCCGTTGCAATAGGAATATCGTATAAGTACGAGTAGATTGCGGGTCGGTCGAGTCAAGAAAGGAGTAAGTAGGTATACTTACGAGATGTTGTCCCTGAAGCTGGCAATCATTGAATAGGTACGGTACCTGTTGGACCGAGTCAATCAACAGCAACATTTATTTCATGATTTTCTAAAACGCTCTGTTAACCAACCAAGAAAATAGCCAACCACTTTAAACCATAATGTGTAAATTATTGAGTCAAATAGTGGTAAACCAGTATTTGGTTGAATGTACGTAGTTTGTAAGGAAATAAGACAAGTCCATGCAGGTTTGTAAGCTCACACGGCGTTCTTTTTTGTTATTTACGTATTTAAAATCTTCGTTGTTAGAACACACATGAAATAATTAGGCTGGGAGTCAGAAGAATCGAGAGAAACCAACAATTGCAAACTTAATTCCTTTAATAACGGAGTTACAAAAGAATAAAATAAATCAATTAAAATTGATTAATTTTATGAGGTGCCTAATGGTCGATGTGAGAACCAAGAGTGAGAACATCAGTGGTTTGGGAAAACAGGCAGCGACGTTGTGATATGTTCAGTCGGCGCCACCTGGGTCGCTCTATTACACATAACACATGCTCGCATCTCGCATATTATTTTGTTCGTAAATATTTATTAGTCAGCGAGTTCGACCCCATCGACATTTATTGAACAGTAGTTTTGAACTAACAAACATAACATTATGCTGCACCAAATGTTAATCCAGTCACAATGGAAATATTAGTTCAAATCCTAAAGCGGTTTCCGGCAAAATGTCAGCAGGGCAAATAGTATGCTCCAAATACAATAGAAGTATCTTGGTAAAAACTCGACGTCACTTAAGTCATGTTGTGTTTAGGGACAACGCGCTTACGTCACACCTTATGGCATTCGACACCGTAACAGCTGTGTCGTTTCCTTCGCTACAACCGAAATATCAATTTTAATAAAACTGTGCAGGTTGCCGTAAAAAAGTAATGGGTGGCAATGATAAGGCTACTTCCTGAATTGACGGGGCGGAATCTGATAGCGGTATTATCATTTTTACCGAGATCCTGCGAATGTCATTCTGAATTTGTCATTTGTCAGTTTATTATCAGTATTATACACAGTAGTATTATTGCGTGGTTGCGGGGCGGTACGAACGCAATATTGCACCAATACGGCCCCGTTTCTGCGTACCCGCACAAACCAGGAAGAACTCATGTACCTAAATGCCTCCTGCTTTAATGAACCTGCACTGACTTGCCCGATAGTTGACAATTTACCGATACCGCATCGACAAAATGTGAAGTGGCCATTTGCAAAATAAATTAAATATTTATTCTGCAAATACACCGCAGGAGTACTTAAAATGTAAATCGGCAATTAATACACAATTTAAAACTAAAATGGCCGGAAAACTTGGTGTTCATACTCGCTCGATATTGGAAGGTGAAGTGTACAGTTCATTAATGGTCAAGTCATGCCTTCGCCTGACGACCTTTTACCTTTTAAAAAAGGTAAAACGGCCATTTAAAAAGATAGCACAAGTCGTATTATACGAGTATTATTGCGCTATTAAGTAGAAATAACATTGCATGTCATTTTAAGCAATTAAAGAACGTTATGCAAGACAGAAGCTGTGATCTAAGGAGCTTTGAAAGAACTTTGTTTCCAGTTAGATCTCACTTATTTTATTAGCGAAACCGTTTACGGACTTTTTTATGTTTTTGATGGGATATGTTCAATTTTACACATCTTTAGTGTATTTCCGCTCATATCTGACGTAAGCATAATAGGCGATATACAGAAACTCACAAAAAGAAAAAATATCCATTTTGAAAGAAGCATTCATTTCAAAATTGTTTTTACTCGGCTAATTTTCCAAACATTGAGTGGGTTCGTACCTACATACATAATATAATAACTTTTGTTGAAAGATATTAAATTGACGCTCGCGGGCCACAAAAAACCGTCATAAATTAAGTTGGAATAAATTGAGCACATTAACAATTCACAGCCTATTTTTTAAAGTAGACTTTCGAAAGTAAAAAGAAAACATTTCGTAGAATTTTCCATTGTTATCAGAATTATTGTGCGCCTGTTCCTACGTGTCTAGAAACTATATTCTTTATTTATTTAATCGTATGGCATTTATTTACGAACCGTGAGATCTTCGAGAAGACAAGTACGGTGGCCAGTTTTACTATATACTTAAACTCACGCTTGTACACCACCAAAAGGGAAAGACGAGAAGACCAGTTTCACTTTTTAAACTGCTGATTAAAATAAAAATTCACAAATGCTGGAACAAATCTGCGCTATGTGAAGAAATCGGTCATACAAAGCAAATTGTCTCAAGCTCTCCTAAAACTTTATTTTTAAGTAAAGTCAAGGACTACAATTTGTGACCCATCCTGTCATACTGTATAGACGGCCTGTTTTGCCTAGTTGGTAGTGACACTGCCTCCGAAGCTAGAGGTCCCGGGTTCGAATCCCGGCCAGGGCATTATTTGTGCATTTACCACGGATATTCTTGGTTCTTGGGTCTTGGATGTTTTCTATATATTTAAGAATGTATTTATCTATATAAGTATGTATACCGTCGTCTAGTACCCATAATACAAGCTTTGCTTAGTTTGGGACTAGGTCGATTTGTGTAAGATTGTCTCCCAATATTTATTTATTTACAGAAATTCAAAGAAAAAAACTGCTTAATGGGCCCCTTATTAAAAAGCGCGACCGTAGATCAAAATAAAACTTGTGAAAGAAAGTAAATATTAGAACTTGTCGGTAAGTATAAAGTATACTTAATGAATGTATTTTTTTATTTGTCAACATTCATATTGAAATATTACTTCACAATGAGTACGATCTATTTTTAAGGTTACGAAGTACCTAATAACTTTTTAGCCTTCAAAAGAAATATTCATATAATTATAGCTGTCAACGAAGTTTCAGTTAAAAGTACCGTGGAAGTAAGCGTAATTTGAAAAGCCATACTAATCAGATTCAGACACAATAAGGATTCATTTTGGAATATGATTTATTACTGTACGAAAATTGATTATTTTTCTGACTACCTGAAACTTTATTGCTTAAAATTTTCATTGTAAAGAATAAAAATACAAAGCAAGCAATAATACTGTACTAAATGACACAAGGAGGTCTTTAGGGGAGGCCTATGTCCATCAGCAGTGGACGTCTTCGGCTGACATGATGATGATGATTAAACGACACAAACTAATTCACATTATGGTATTGAAATGAAATAAATGTATGCTTGTTATTTAATTAACTGTGTCCTAATTTAAGTTACGGAACAATTTAATTTTAATTTTTTGACATACAGAAGTATGTATGAATAAAAGTTCACAAAAACAGGTCGAAATTTCTGGGGTCTGGATATGGCTGTATGAAATCGGTTTTTGAAACAGTATTTAAATATTATGGCAATGCAATAGGTAATTGTATTAAGTGTGTTTTTATAGGTAAATGTAGGTAAAGCACACTAGGTTTTTAAAGACCCTTATTAAGTAACAGCTGCATAAACTACTATTACAGTACGGGGCGATAAAGAGCCCTCGATTCAACATTGCCGGCAGAAAGAAGTGGAAATGTTGAAGAGCGTGTAAAATCACTTATCGTACAGGTTGCGAGAGTTCTTCCTTTCTACAAAAAATTACGTACATACGTATTTGCTTTTCTAATTCATGTAATCTTAAAGGTATAACAGTTTTTTCCCTACGATTTAATACATATTTAAAAGAAAGAATCACTCTTATTCCACAAGTCTACTGCATGCAGAACGTAATTGTAATCATGGTTTTTGTGGTGTTACTGGGGCCACTTTCACAAATGTAAAAGGTGCGCATCGTGAGTGGACGTGTCGCAAAATTAAACATTAAATATTAAATTAAGTGCCATTCTAATTTTTCCTCAAGGTGCAACGAACTAAAGCCTAATTTGCAGTAAAAACGTACTCTTACTTTACAACGTTTCAAAGTTAATGCAGTGTTTCGCAGTGAACAGTACGCGCCGCTAATCACCTCGAGTAAACAAGACAGTTGCTATTTTTCAACTCTGTCACACCTTAGCGCCAGCCAGAAGATTGGACCTTATCGCCAGAAAATATCTACAGCGTAAGGGAAATAATCGTTCACCATGTCCGAGGTGAGTGGTCCCGTTCGTAGCAGCGAATCGCAACCTGATCTGTCGAGCCTAAAAAAACTAGACGAAAAAATTTTATTGCGAAAGCGCAAACAACCAGAGACGGACTGTGAATGTGGAAGAGAAATAATAAATCTCTCAAAACAAATGGAAGACATGTTCGAAAAATTTTCTAATCTACAAAAAACTTACTTCTCCTCGGTACATGACGATATGGTTCAAATAAAATCTAAAATTGAGAGCATCCAAACTACTACCGAACATCTCGCAACTGAACACACAAGAATGTTAACAGAGTTATCCCATTTGAAAAATAAATGTGATCAAACAGACGAGAAGGTCAAACTTCTTGAAAGCAAAGTAGACGCTTTTTACAATAACACATCTAATAACATTCCGCAACTATCAGCAGAAGAACTCATCGGTGAGATAACGGAGCGATCAGAAAGACGAAAAAACATAGTTGTGGTGGGTGTGGCTGAGGCCGAAGCAAATACCTTTGAAGAGAGGAAAGCGAAAGACCGAAATGAAGTTAACAACATCTTGAAATTAGTACTCAAAAGAGAGGTGCCACCACAACCTTGCCAAGTTTTTAGAATTGGAAAGTACAAAATAGGGACGAATCGCCCCCTCAAAGTATGTTTCGACTCAAGCAGAATAGCAAAGGATGTCTTGCGAAATCGAGTCAACTACCAGCATGATAAAATAAAATTGTTTTCCGATCAAACTCCCACTCAACAAACATACATGAAGAACTTGCGTGATCAATTATCAAAAAGAATTGAAAACGGGGAAAGAGACCTAACGATCAAATATATTAGGAATAATCCCAAAATAGTGTCGTTATCAAAAAACGACAGCAATGTGAACACTCAATAAACATTAACAGCTCAACGCAAGTTAATCCAGAACGAATATCGTATCAAATTTTAAAAACTTATAATGATCTAAAACCTATAGAAGGCTCCTATAATTTCTTCTACACTAACATCAGAAGTCTCGTAAAATATGGGAAACTAGACGAACTAAAATGCGTCATCAAATTAATAAGTTTGCAGTTTCACCTAATCTTGCTTACTGAGACGTGGATCAAATCGGAAGAAGAAGCAACTTACCTAGACATTCCTAACTACCTGCACTATTACAACTACAGAAAAGATAAAAGAGGCGGAGGCGTATCAATTTATATACATAAAAATTTACAACATAATCTGATCGAAGGGCAATACATAAACGGAAACAACTACTTGTGGATACACACGCAAAAATTAAACCTGAATATAGGACTGATCTATAAGCCCGGCGACACCCATGTAGAAACATTTATGGAAGACTTTGAAAAACAATTGCCACTAAAAAAGCCGACCATTATCTTTGGCGATTTTAATATAAATTTATTAGCAGACGATCGAAATTCTAAAGTATACACTGATATGTTAAAAGAAAATGGATATAACATTCTAAACCAATTAAGCGAACAATACTCAACGCGATCTACATCAACAACAAACACCATTCTGGATCACATATTAACAAATATAAACGATAAAAATATTCACATAGCTTTAGCTGACTCCTTCATATCGGATCACAAACAAATTATTCTCGGAATAAAAAACAGCAAAATAAAGACACATGTCAAGACACAATACGATGCGATCAACTACGAGGCCCTACGCAAACTAGCAGAAGATGACTTACGCATGACTGACGAAGCTGATTTTCAGTCATTACACACTTCCTTAATGAAGATGATAAAAAGCAGTACAATTACAAAAACAAAAATTATGAACCCTCCAAAGCAGGACTGGATAAACAAAGATATCATGCAGAAAATCAATAAAAGAAATGAACTGTGGCAACAATTGAAAAAAGATCCAGATAACGAAGAACTACGGTCAAAGTTTAGAAAAGAAAGAAATATTACTACGATCTTAACTGCCAAGACCAAAAAAAAATACTACTTAGACTCTTTTCTAAAATGCAAGAAAGATCCTAAACAGATGTGGAATCTTATTACATCCCTATCCTCCAACAAAAAAAAAGCTGAGAGTAGTCCCTCAAAACTAACAACCACTACCGGACCCATTACCGATGTAAAGCAAATATGCGAGCACTTCAATAGCTTCTTTGCTACAATTGGTCCGCAGTTAGCTAGCCAAATTTTAACACAATGTCACCACAATGCGAATTGTAATACAAGTCTAGCTGGCAACGCAAGCGACAATATTGACATGTTGTCAAATTTAACACCGTGCGACGAAGAAGAAGTAATAAAAATAATCAACGACCTAGACTCTAACTGCAGTGCTGGAATAGACAAAATGACTACAAAATCTATCCAATGTATAAAGCATCAAGTCGCTCCGAAGCTTGCCATATGCATTAATTACTGTCTGGAGAACGGTATTTTTCCGGACTCACTAAAAGTAGCGAAAGTGACGCCAATATTTAAATCAGGAAACAAATCGGACCCTGGAAATTATCGACCAGTCTCGGTATTGCCAGTTTTATCCAAAATCTTTGAGAAAATAATCTACCGCCGTTTAAATAATTACCTAAGTCAAAATAACTTTCTATCCGATAAACAATATGGCTTTCGTCCGAAATCTAGTACATTATCTGTAGCTATCGATTTAGTCAGTAATATCAAATCCAATATAGACAATAGAAAAGTGGCTCTGGGTGTCTTCATAGACCTTAAGAAGGCATTCGATACTGTAAGTCACGAACTCTTACTAGCAAAACTTAAAATCATAGGAATTTCGGGCGTGGCATACAAAATGTTGGAATCATATTTAAAAGATCGCATCCAAATTGTAAAAATAGGCAATGAACAAAGCTCTCCCCAAAAAATTACTTGCGGTGTCCCTCAAGGATCAATTCCCGGCCCTCTTTTATTTTTAATATACATTAATAATATAAATCAATTACCATTGAAAGGAGAGCTAAGTTTATACGCCGACGATACATGTGTATTTTATTTTGGGCATTCGATAGATGAAATCAAAAGAATGGCTCAAGACGATCTTAACCTGCTATATGACTGGTATCAAAATAATTTACTCACTATCAATACAGCAAAAACCAGCTATATGATATTCAAGGCTAAAAACAAAAAAGTAAACGATGAAACTCCACTAACAATCAATCGAATCAGAATAAGAAAATCATCAGAAGAAAAGTATCTAGGCCTTATAATGGACAGTGAGCTCACGTGGAAACCCCACATAAATAAAATAAAATCTAAACTATCATCACTACGACGATGTCTCTTTAATACTGTGCAGTGTTTTCCGCGTCCAGTATTATACACCATATACAATTCGTTAGTGAAGTCACATCTAAATTATCTAGTCGAAATATGGGGAAGCGCGAATAAAACCACCCTAAAAAGTCTACAGATTGCCCAAAATAAAATCGTAAAAACACTCTTCCGATACGACCTTCTCACACCCAGTACCAAAATATACTCGGAAACAAAAATCATGAGTCTAAACCAGCTTTATTTTAACAATATGTGTTTACTCATAAGGAAAATATTGGATAAAAGAATTCACTCACAAATTACTTTTAAAACTAAATCTGAACTAGGGTTACGCCCCTTACGTAACTCGAATAGTTTGAGCCTCAAACCAACACGCACTAAATTTGGAAAGAAAACTATAGGATATGAAGGCGCACAGTTTTACAACAAAATACCAAATGATATTAAGGAATGTAAAAGTTATACAGTTTTTAAAAATAAATTAAAAAAGTATGTTATTGAATTTATCTAAATCCGGCCCTGGGAATGCCAAAGTGTAAACAAGTCTGCCGCGAAGCACCGGAATAGTGCTATCGCGATCAACCACTCGATTGTAGACCTAATGCACATAGCTTTAAGATACAACGTGATTTTACATATTTTCTTGTTCTACCCACATGTATGTATTTATCTACTTGGCAGTTTGTCTTTATTTCTGAGTTTTAGTTAAGTTGTACTTTGTACTAGCGCCTTGCGGTGCTTACCTATATAATTTTGTATTTTAAGTTAAGTTCTCTTAAGTGAAATGTTAAATTTCTTTGAGAAATAAAGTTCTTTAAACATAAGTTACAATTTTACAAATCTAAACTGGCAACACTCAGGCGCTCGAGCAATAAGGACTGCTAATTTGACCAGTGTTGCCAGCAGTGGCGGCACTAGTGCCACGCCTTTGGTTAGACAAAATGTGGGCATCGGCGACATTAACTTTGCGAGGCCTTACCCCTTCATAAATACTATAATAGACTTATTATTTATTTTATATAGAAAACTCCCGTGAGTTTGAGACATATTAAATATAGTGAAACGGGTCACTCACGTCTTAACGAACCGGTCTGAAACATGTCTAGCGATATTCGACTTTTAAAACGTGAGTGACCCGTTTCATTATTATTTATTAGTGAACTTGAACATTATTTGCTAGGCCCCTAGTGGCGCGAGGCCATCAGTCACCGACGTCTAGCGTTTAGATTTTCTATAACTTATAGGGTCCTGAAATAGGGCCCTATACATAATATTTTCTTTCCTGTTTACAAATAAGCATGAAAGTATAATTTTAAGAATAGAATGTTGTAAAGAATCTGATAACTATAAGCCGCTCAAAAATATCTGACTCGAGTGTATTTTATATAGCCGTTAGAGGGTGACACATATTTTTAGTCGATATGTAATGCCTAGAATGAAACAAATATGAAATCGCCATATATGAAACAAATTCCAGTCTATCGTCTAGTCCCAGTACTGAGAGGAAAATTATGTTCGTACTTATTCTTCGAATGTATTCCTGTTAAAGATGAAGTATTGAACTGAAATTTTATATTTTTCTCGCGCGCTCCCCTCGTTATGCGTCAAATTTACAGAGTGTGGGAGATTTCGTAACATTTCATCGCAATATAAATTTGTACACATGCCAGTTCATTGAGCTGAAATATCGTATTAATAATGTTCCTAGTATCTTAGCATTATTCAGAAAAAGAGCAAAATTGTATGAATTAAAAAGCTTTTTGCCTCATGTTTGCAAAAACAAACACACTGGCACACAATAATGGTCGCCAGATCATCAAACTGGGAAAGAAACTTACAGAAGATCACAACAATAATGCTTGCTCTTTAGATGTGTAGTGTTGTGTTCCTGGTGGAGTAAAGTCGTCGGAGCTCTGGAGGATGTGCTGTCTTAAGAGTGAGGGTTTTGCATTTACTATTAATAAATACAACGAATTCTCAAAAAAGCAGGGCGTTTGTGATTGTTCTGGATTCACAAGCGTCCATAGACCACGGTTATCTGCTTATCACTGTCGTAATATGAAAAGTTACAAATACCAAACCCTTAGGTCAATGAAAATTGTGCAACTCTAAAGAAGTAACATAATAAAAGCGCGCGACAAATACCATAACGATTCCAATTCAATCCTTAAAGTCGAATAGAGTCCCTATGTGATGCGTATATAAACTGAAAACATCTTGTCTTTAATCATAAAAATATATTGTGCAATTTGTAAAAAAATGATTTCTCGGAGACTTCGTACCTTGTCACAGTGAAAATCAATATGAAAGCTGCTAGAGATCTCATATTATTATCACTGTGACAAGGTACAAAGTGGCCCAGAAACCAAATTTGTTGACAGTACATAGTGAGATTGAACATGTCAGGTATAATTAGATAGGTTATGGAATAGTAAACAATGTGTAAAATGTGTAAATATAATAGTTTAAAATTGTCTATGTTACGTTATAATTATGACTTTTACAAAAAAAAAATTATAAAGTAGTAAAGTAACAACATTTCAGTGTAATAAGATTATATAGAGTATCCCAATAAGAGTGCAGTTTTTAGATTCGGTGTAATATTTTTCTCATATATCTAGAAACTCTGAAATTATACAACAGTCAGCTATGATTGTTCCAATTAGAAATGAACCTCACAGGGAATATTCCCGATTTTGTAAAGGAAGATATATATATTTTTTTGTATATTTCCGAGCGGGAAGACACGTAATGAACACTCACTCACTCACTCACTTCTTGTCTATATATTACTTTTTGAATTTTAGAAATTGGATCATAAATAACGAAACTAAGTTGATTTTTATCCGTCGAGGGAGTGCCGCGCGGGAGGCTTGCGCGCGCTAGTAGGCCGACACTTTGTCCCGTTTGTAGTGATTTCTCAATAACTACTTATCCGATTTTAACATACGAGGTATCATAGTAAAGGTATTTTGATGCCCAACAAATCATATTAAAAATATGAAGTGTATATCCTATATCTATAGTTATTTACAAAACATTCAATAGAACAAGTATGTACAATGTTATGAGGTGAAAAAAATAATTTTACACCAAATATACTATTATTAATCAATTAAAGCATTACCGTTCTATTATTATACATTTAGAATTTTTGAAAATGATACAAAAATACATAAGTAACGACTATTTCTACGCTCGCGTTCGCACTCTTCTTCATCTTCATACATACAGGTACATTACGTACCTATATATTTATTCCGGATGAAGTACCATGCGCACATAACACACTAACACCACTACCAATTTTAATAACGTAATTAATAATAAATCCAATTAGAATAAGATTACCACAGCATAATTATTGTACACAGTGTTTTGAGTCGGCATTAAGTCTTCCGGACAGGTACAGCAATTTATTGAAAATGCCTCCATAATAATATTTACTAAGATCGTAGGTATTCCAAATTCATAATTATAGTGAATATAAAGAATAAGGATGCCACTCATCGATTTGGCTAGTGTGTTTATTTTAAACATACCTATTTTTTTGCAATTTACACGTTTTACGGTTTAATGAATAATCTTTGATCCTAGCAGTAATCCCGGTTGCACTTTGTGCAATCTTCAACATCATTTTCATTAACTGAGACCATTGGCTTACATGTCATCTATGGCGACGTCAAGCCACCATCTCCGGGTTCTTCTACCGGGACCTGCGGGTTGATTGCGTAACGCTTTGTATGTACGTTAGGTAGATGTATATATGTAATACTATACAAATACGCTTTGTTACACACCCGAAAATTACAAATAGATCCGAAACAGCATAGTGAAAACAAAACAAGTAAATGTTAACAACAGGCGTTTTTACTGCTAAAAAGCGATATCTCCCAGAACACCTTTTGGTAACGGTAAAAAAATAATCAAACATAACTAGTGGGTCTGTGGATCAGGGTGATGACTAGTGGATGGGTGGATCTATGTGAAAAATGACAGGTAATAATTGTTCTACGGGTATGTTACGCAATTACAACTGACATTATGACATAGTTTGTGCCCCTCAGAGCTTGTCTAAGCAGTGTGAAGAAGCCTCCATCAAGCTGTTGGATGAGGGTGGCGCACGACAGGTGATTTTGGAGATCCTTGGTGGAGACTTTGCTCCAGCAGTGGACATCTTTCGCCTGAAATGATGAGCTTGTTTAAAGTGATTTACCTTATCACAGCTTCTTGACAACTAAAAAGGAAAGTCATTGCAAATCGCGATTTAGTCCAGAGCTATATTTACCTTGGTTTCAACATTCATAACCACCACCACCGCCACCATATCAGCCCTAGAACGTCCACTGCTGGACATAGGCCTCCCCCAATTTTATGGGGGGTAAATGCCATAATCGCCACGCTTGGCATGCGGGTTGGCGATCGCAGTATCTCCACCGCACTCTAGGAATGCTGCTGCCCATTCCCCGGTGGTCTGGTGGTGGTGGACATTCATAACAACCGAGACTAATAGGAAAGCAGCAATAAGATCAGTGACAGAAAAGATCACTAAATTTTGGAATAACCGGAGAAGATATCACACCTTCTCCTATGCTTGTGGACTTGTGGCCTGTAGTGGCTGTAGTGTTAGCTGGTATGAATTCGGTCTTAATCACAGTTAGCTTCCGCTCTTAAGCATTTCCTTCCACGCATACGTTGCACCTAACTTCTCCCGTCCGCATAACCAGATAGATGCCATTTACGTGTACATGGAGTCTTCAGACGGAATTATGACACCTTGCGGAAAATATTGATATAGTTTCCTGGTACCCTCTTGGACCTCAGTGAACACCAGATCGTTACATCCATGAAGATCTTTCGACTAGGGTGGAATCCCTATCGATACTCCAAGATTACGAGTATACTCGTATAGTGGTACTCGTCGGATTTGTAAGTCTTCTATCTTCTTGAAGAGTCCATTGTGTTGGACATGACATTTTTTACCGCACTTCTAAAGAGACCGCGAATATCATTACACAATTTTCATTACCTAGAGCCGGTGCAGGATAAACAATTTACGTGTTACAGGTTTTATGAAGACTACTACGAGGGCTTATCGCCGTGAAAACATCGATGAGTCCATATTTGCGACCACTCTACCAGCTTTAGGATTATTCTGCAGCTGAAGAGTAGGAGATCTGTCAGCTGCACATCTTTATAATGCTCCTAACTTCCCTCTCGTGTGTGCAGACAACGTGCTAATAGTCGAAGTTTTCCGCTCTCCTTTCTAAACATAGATATGTTATGTTATGCTGATACAACCTTTGTACTATTATGGCATTCTTGATAGATAATAATCTGTGAGCCTGCATCTAAAAGTATTAATTAAAAGGCCGAAAGTTATTAAGGACTTTTATGATATAACTACTGCCATAACAATTTGAGGTCTACCATTATTAATAATCCTTCATGATGGAATCATATTCCAATAATGTGTGGCTCAAACTTGGGAGTTAAGTTATTATATTTAAAGTTGGACT
The DNA here is from genome assembly GCA_905163555.1 of Notocelia uddmanniana. NCBI lineage: Eukaryota > Metazoa > Arthropoda > Insecta > Lepidoptera > Tortricidae > Notocelia > Notocelia uddmanniana. The sequence continues at coordinate 9,832,702 of LR991059.1, read as the reverse complement.
TTCATCATTGTACGAACTTGTAGACCCGATTGTGAAATATATGCTTGAACTAAGTTCAAGTCAATAGTTCCTATGGAGGTTGCTAGACCGGAGGTGCGTAAATTTTACGGTACGTCTGTTATGTACAGGCGTTTTTAATGCCTCCTTAAAACACTGTGTACAATAATTATGCTGTTTTGATCTTATTCTAGTCCAATTTATTATTTATTACATTATTAAAACAGTTGTTTTAACCGCATGGTACTTCATTCGGAATAAATATATATGAACATACTTAGGTACGTATTGTATGTATGAAGATGAACACAAGTACGAGCGTAAAAATGACCATAACTTATGTATTTGTGTATCATTTTCAAAAATTCTAAAGGTATATTAATAGAATGGTAATGTGTCAATTGATTAATAATAGTATATTTGATGTAAAAGTTATTTCTATTTTATTTTCCCCCTTATAACATTGTACATACTTGTTCTATTGAATGTTTTGTAAATAACGTATTGATATAGCATATACACTTCGTATTTTCAATATGATTTGTGGGGCATCAAAATACCTTTAATATATTACCTCGTATGTTAAAATCGGATAAGTAGTTATTGAGGAATCACTACAAACGTGACATATTTATTTATTTATTTCTGGAGTAAATCGATTATTTCACTGATTATTTTAAACGTCAAAAGAAGACAATTTTTATCTGTTTTGTTTTTTTCTAAAAAGAAAAAAGGTATATGATTTGCTATGTAATTTGTAAATATATTTTATTTGTTATTTAATCAGCTTTCATAGGACACCTCAACTGTTAAAATCGAATGAGTAATTATCAAAATTTAATACCATATGCCGCCATCTTTGTGACGTCATAGTTATTCCCTCCACCACTTTAAAGAGCGACAACTGCACTTTTCATACTCGGGAGATATTACTGAATCCAACGATACCACTTGTTGGTTTGCACCTGTTCAGTCAAGCAGAAGTTTGATTTTAGTCACTTGGCCTCCCTACTATAAAGCATGATTTTAAATAATGAACAGGTAAAGTTACGGGACAGTCAGCTAAGAAATTGGTTTATCAACTTTTTGACTATATTATTTGAGACCTGACCCCCCTGCATACACCTGACTGTTCATTAAGGTTTAACCTCATGTTCGTCACACGACGAATGAAGTGACGTGCTCTGTACACCACGGAACTGACAATCTAGTATATTATCGTCATGTATTGATGACCGTGGCGTGTGAGGCATTCCATTGGCTGTCACGACTAGATGACTGGGGCGGTGAAGAGGTTAAACGAAATAGTAAACCACTTTCGTAGATTACTGTACTTATACGTGCACTGCTGCTCGAGGCATTCATTATTAAGGTGAGACTAATTAACTATCAACACTTTCACCATTTTCAAGAAATTTTGTATACCTAAGCTAAATTAAATTACGCTAAATAAGAGCAACGTGGTATAATGTAAAATAAATTAATGTTACGTCAAGCCGCGACAAGACATCTTCAGCGACTTCTTCAGTCGACTTTTGACTCTATTCCGGTGGGACATGTTGGAAAATAGCATAAATTTATTAGATAGACGGTATACAGATTTTGTGTCGTTCAGAACTTTAGTAACCTTTTAAGCTATACATAGAATGTTCTTATGCACTTAGTGTTTGTTCATTAGTCTCTGCTAACGTGCTCGCTTAAACCGCGGAGCCGCGAGTGCAAACACACTTGCATTGCGCAGATAGTAAAATCCCCCAGAACTCGCGCATGCAAATTATCCAATGAATAGTAAATTTATGACGTCTAAGAAACTCTACGTGTTTGTGGTTTCAAGATTACAGCAAGCTTCGACGTTCATCTTGTTAAGACGCAGTCCTCATGCAGAATGGTTTTACTGGATATTATTGCAGGGGAGTTGCACGTTGCACCAAACTGACTTTAATTGTTAGCGGTATTCGTTAAAATCTGAATGTATAAAAAGTTTGTCAAATTGCCAGCGCCATATTTAACCGCCATTTGGTTAGTTTGTAATCGTTAGTTGATGAATCCTGTCCATGGGTTCAACGGGTTCAACCAAACAGGAATATGAACTTATTTAACCTTTATGCGGTTGTCAAAATTGTTCAATCAAGTAGTAACCTTGGGATGTAAAACAATGGGGTCAAATGTTTGGCACAAATATGTGTCTAAACATACGAGGGGTTAAGTGATGTATTACTTGAAGCGAGCGAGTGTGAGCGAAATGCACATATGACCGGATGATGTATGAGCCTATCGGCACGTACTTACATTTTAACCCTACTATAGGTTCTGCGCGGGTGGCAAATGTCAATAATGTTGAATGACAGGCGACAATGCCCTTCTGATATTATTACATTACACCACTGGACCCACAGGACTTTCCTCCCGACGAATACCATGTAAGTATCCGCAACGTTAACGTAAGGTATATGTTTGATTTTTTATGTATACACGTATAATTAAAGTTAATGCCGCATTTAGGCACCTACGGTATGCTGTCCGACACGACGCGCGAGCTATAGGTGAATATGGTGCCTGTACTGTACAGTCAACAGCCAAAGTAAACGATCATTTTAGTACCTTCTCACTTTCACTACTTTGACGCATCCCAACTGTCGCAGTACTGTTACGTTAGTGCGACAAAGTACTAAAATAATCATCCACATTTACTGTTGACTGTACGTAAATGCGACCATTTTTATATAAAGAGTCGACAGCAAAATAAGTAACGATAACCAAATACCTAATCAAAACAAAATGAAACATTTTCTGTAGCCGGGAAAATAAAACTTGTTATAATCAATTTTTAGTATTTTATCCGTAGCTTTGTGTTTGTATTTAGTTTTATGGGGTCACTTTTACTTCTGCCTATACAATCTACAACAATTATATAATGTAATATGTAGCAGGCGGGTTGCATTATCCGCCGTTTTACATTACGACTGGCCATTTTAAAAAATAGAGCCGTTTTGTAAAACCGCCGTGTCACCGTTGCCGTGTTGCGTTACGGCGACACACACACGACACGACAGATTATGTATGTTCTACAATATGGCAGCTCAAGTTTAGTCGTTTCGTTTCTGGTGCAACGCCGCGCCGGCCGCTGCCGCGGACCGCTCACTTCGCTCGCTAAGCTCGCGCGCTGTAGGGTGGCAGTTCTTTCTGACACTCTTCCTTGCTTCGCTCGTCGTTGCACCTATTTCAAAACAAGGCCCCCCCAACATTATAACATACACTTTTTAATCTTAATACAAATGAATCAGGTGCAGATCTGTAAGTATGCTCGTTGAAACTTAATTGCTCGTTGAAAATAACTTATGTACATTACATTAAACACTAAATTAAGGTACATATTTACAATATCTCCACTCTGTTGAAATATATCCATGTTAGGACGTGACGTCAAAAAGTAATACAATAACTCATTCTTCATTAAAATATTCATGAAAACGTACTTAAATCATGTCTTTACTGCCACATTGTTATATTATTTTTATATTATTAATCGGTCGGTATAAGTCGGCCTGTTTAGCCTAGTTGGTAGTGTCATTGCCTCCGAAGCTAGAGGTCCCGGGTTCGATTCCCGGTAAGGGCATTTGTTTCTGTGGTGTGCAGAGACATTTGTTCCTGAGACTTGGACGTTTTCTATGTATCTAAGTACCCATAATACAAGCCTTATTGAGCTTACTATGGGACTAGTTCGATTTGTGTAAAAATTGTCCCCTAATATTTATTTATTATTTGTTTATTAATGTAATTTGACACCTCTTTAGTAATTTACTGAAGTTTCGTTCGTTTTTGCAGTCTTAGTTCTTAGATTAGGTGTTTAAAGAAAAGAGACCTCGTTATTTATTACAAAAAAACGAAAGAAGCTTATTTGATATTGTGGCTTACTTTATTAATCATCATCAGCCTATACATATACGTTCCACCGCTGGGCACAGGCCTCATAGACGAGGAGGAAAGAAACTTAAATAATTGTTCACGAAGAACGATCTAATTAACAGTTCCGTTTTCGCCATTTTGGCTACGGAATCCTAAAAATATGTAGGTCGTATCTTAAACGTACACTGTTTTTTTTTCTCTCACATTTTAGAGGAAAAATATTCCGAACATCGCTATTTTCCCTTGCCTTGCTCAATGCTCAGTCTAAAATTTTAAGAACGCTTTTAAACTTTTTTGCTTATTTATATTTTTCAGTTCAGGACGACTAGGCTGTACCAGGATATAAGAATTCGGTGCGACGTTACCTTAAACTCCGTATTGCTAACAAATGAACACAATCCTATTTAAACAAGCCACAAAGATAAAATCAGTGCCGCGTCTTACAATATAAACAAACATCCGACTAAGTATGAACCCCGCGCGACGTAACGTGACATTGAAAATGACGAAATAAAATAAAATGTGTCGCAAAAGGAAAACAAAGCAAAATAAACAAAAACAGGTTATGAAAAGTAATCCTGTGACAATAGGCTTCAACGTGTACTGCGAGCTTATGGGAACGTTCAGACATTTACGTCTTGGATTCCAATTTGATGTTAAATGGAGAGTCCAGGAAATAAATAGAAATACTATCGGAACCAACACATTGACAAATTGAAATGCGGAATGAAGATATCAAAGTTGAGTAGGTAGGCTGTAGAATAAAAACCGACCCGCTGTTTTAACAATTATTGGCAAAGGACTTAGGCCCGGGTCCTTCAATTTGGAGTAGGGATATTGGCATTTTTTGCGTTTTAGTTCTAAAAATAACTAGTCGTTTTTTTCTAGTAAAAGGTAGGAAAGGGTTATTCAATGTCAATAACGACAAAAGGTACATGTCCCAGTACTCGGCACTCGGCAAAATTTTAAGTACCTAGCGAACTTATCCCTTTAAGGGATCTCTTCCAGTTAACCTTTGAGTACATGAGAGTAAAAATGAATAAAGTTAAACAAATGCAGCGACAGGTACAAAAGGCACAGGATAAATAATAAACAATGGCAGAGCTAATGGGATAAATAGATGACCTTTAATTGAGCATTGAAGCTCGGTTCTGCATACAATCGTAGTTTCGCTCTCATTTTAAAACGGCATGCTGGAATAACATGAAACTTCGTATTCACAATGGGCTCCGGCATATCTAGGACGGAAATTCGTTTCTGGTAATTGAAATCATAACGGAGAAAAAATACAGCGATTATTAAGGTTTTCATAAAAGACCTAAAAAACTTAAAACCACGTTGTATTTTTTTCTATTACTATTTTTAGCAAACAAAAATAATTTCCAGCCTAGATATGATGGATACCATTGAGAATATAAAGATTCACGTTATTTCAGAACGGCGTTTTAAAATGAGAACGAAACTACATTTTTATGAAGAATCGAGTTCAGTTGAACGAGGTATCAAGTATTGGGACTCCTTAATATCTTCTGTTATGAAAATAGCTCCTTTTTTAACATCGTCAAAACGGGACCTTTGACGTAGTAAACTGTGCACAATAGGGCCGGTGTGCTTGTAGTACGGCGCTCCCTGCCGAGGTTTTCCCGAGGGACTACAGTATTGGATTCTTCAAGATAAGAGTGTATAAGTTTACCTTATGGTGAACCAAAATGAGTTAGAATGCAACAGATAGTACGGTCATATTCGGCAGTTCACGAATTGTCTCCAGAATGTTAAATTCCGTATAAACTTAAAACACCACAACGTCAGTTCAGTAAATTTTTCAGTTATGAAGACAGAGACACTGACAGGTGAAAACCTGTTATTCATATTATTTACTAGCATTTGCCCGCGGCTTCACCCGCGTACTAAACGAAATTTTTAACCGTCTACAAAAAACAGGTTCGTTTGTTTGTCCACGATTATCTCGCTTTTTGCTGAACCGATTTAGATGGGGTCTACAGAAAAGTAGTTGTTACTTTCTGGGGGTTTCGGTATACGAAGTTTGGTGATTGGGATTCATTAACAGATGAACAGATGAAAAGTCAGTATACATTCTGAGAACCAGCAAACTGTTGAATTTCATTTGATTTTGGCAAAAATAAGGATCGAAAACTATTATCATACATTTCCGAGAGGTCGAAGGGGAAAGAGTCGATGAAATAAAAGCATGTCTTAAATGGCCCTTAGTAAAAGTATCTGTGTACTACAGTAACACCAATAGGTCTGTAAACGACCAAGCAGCGCGCAGCGGTCATAAACTCTGGTCCTTTGAAGTACAGAAATACGGCTAATTCAATATCACGTGTAACATTTATTTTTCCTAAAATTAAATTTATTAGGAAGGTTTTGCCAGTTCCCATTGGAGCATCCAAAAAGAAAATTTGGCCTCACTTCCATTCGCACTCCTTACTGTCAGTCCATCTGTTACAACCAAGTTGCTTTTACTGGACTGATTGAATTGCAATTTGGCACAAACTATCAATAATTTAGAGCGCTCGTGGCCCAGCGGCACCCGCCTACCGCGTGCGGTGTGCGAGGTTAAGCAATGTGGGCGCAGGTCAGTTCTTGAATGGGTGACCGCTTTGAGTGGTTACTAACTGACTCTCGTGCTTTGGAAGGCACGCTAAGCCGTTGATCGCGGCTGCAATCGTTAAGCCAAGTTAAAGGCCTTCGAGCGGCATGCGAACTTCTAACAGTCAAGTTGCCCACTCACTTGACAAAGGGGGGTCGAAGTTGCACCATGTCCGTAGGGAGTACCCACCGTTACCCTACACGTGACCCCTGGGTGGTGCTAAAAGTGCAACAAAAACTGGCAACCGAACTTGTCTTCTCGAAAATCTCACGGTTCGAAAATAAATGCCATAAGATTAAACAAAATCGAAAGGTTGTTTTAAGTGGAAAAAAATATCGGAACCTCTATGTCGTTTTTAAAAGCAAATCCATAGATACCCCACACGCCTATAGTAACATTAAACTGTTTTGCATACAGGCATATATGGAGTGCCATTTTTTACCTCAGATTCGTAGTAAGAGACCTCTCGGATGCTCAGATATCGATTTTGAACGAAATCGGGACGGAAATGAAGAAAATCAATATGGCCGTTACTTTATTCAAAGTTTAGGTACCTCGGATTCCTATTAAGAGTCCTCTCGGACGCTCAAATATCGATTTATGTCGAAATCGTATCGGACGGCACTGATTAATAAAACCACTTATAATACATTGAATCAAAAAGGTCGTATCTTCATAGGGAACTCACGGCACTTCATGCACCTTTAGACCTTATAAGGAACTTACATGCCAAATTTGGTAACTCTCGAACCAGCAGTTTGGGCTGTGCGTTGATATGTCACTCACTCAGTCAGTCAGTTTCTTCTTGGCACCTACTTTTAAGTTATCATGCCCGCAATAATAAATTTCAAAATCAATGTCATTTTCGAAATTAACGGCCCAAAAAATCATAAAAATGACACCCATATTAATATTTAGACATTCCAACCCCCTCGGACTCCAACAGAGGGGATGGTATTTCACGTCCACCACGTGGGATTTTAAAATCATTGTTGTTTTCGTAATCACCGACCCGATAAACCATAGAAACAACACCCATATGGATTTTCTGAATTTGTCACCAGATTTCCCCCTTTTAGGGGTTGATTTCTCAAAAAACACATGTTTACTCATTTATCGTTAGAAATACTCCTGTGAAGTTTCAAATAAAATAATCCAACTAATCTTGATTCCCCATACAAACTTCAGACCCCCATTTCACCCCCTTAGGGGTTGAATTTTGAAAAATCCTTTCTTATTGCACCTCAAAACCTTATATGGAACCTACATACTAAATTTGGAATCTCTAGAACCAGCAGTTTGCGCTGTGCGTTGATATGTCAGTCACTCAGTCAGTCAGTTATTTCTTGAAATTTGGCACAAACTTTCAAAAGTTTTCATGTCCACAATATTAAATTTCAAAACCGATGCCATTTTCGTAATTAACGTCCCAAAAAACCATAAAAACGACACCCAATATTATTTAGACATTTCATCCCCCTCGCACCCCAACAGGGGGGGATGGTATTTCACGTCTTCCACGTGAGATTTTAAAATCATTGTTGTTTTCGTTATCAGCGACCCGGTATATCATAAAAACAATACCCATGTCGATTTTCAGAATTTGTCACCACCTATCCCCCTGTTAGGGGTTGATTTCTCAAAAAACCTGAAACACGTATTTACTCATTTATCGTTAGAAATATTCCTGTGAAGTTTCGAATAAAATAGTCCAACTAATCTTGTTTCCCCATACAAACTTCGGACCCCCATTTCACCCCCTTAGGGGTTGAATTTTGAAAAATCCTTTCTTAGTGCTCCTCTAGACCTTATAAGGAACCTACGTGCCAAATTTGGAATCTCTAGGACCAGCGGTTTGGGCTGTGCGTTGATATGTCAGTCAGTCAGTCAGTCAGTCAGTCAGTTAATTTCTTCTTTTATATATTTAGATTGTTTATGAAATGTGTACATATGTGTGAACTTGGCTGTGCCGCACAGATCGTGACCCATCAATGGTCCTGCCGGAAGACCAGCGCTGACTCCTGAGTCAGCACCATGCTGAGGCGGGACCATTTCATGGTAAACTTTAAAAAAATTAAAAAATTCTTAACATTTTGTCTGTTTGCCATGAATAAAGCTTTTCTTTTTCTATTCTATTTCTACTTGTTTGTCTCTCACAAACTTACTGATTTGAGCATTAGTGAGAATAGATCAGATGTATAGAAATCGTTCAACTTAAATTACCGGATCTGTCCCATATAAACCAAATTTTCACTAACGTCAGTTCACTACAATCAACTAACGATTCGAAAGTGCTTGTTGCTAGGCCTATTTGAATAAAAAATATTTTGAATTGAATTTTGAATTTGAATTTGCAGTTATGAAAGCGGAAACACTGACATGTGAAGACCTGTCAGATATCACTTATCTGTTTATTTCCAACTTGTTGATTTGTACATTTCACACGGATATGGAGTCAAAGAAAACATATCGATTCATTTTAAATCTCGAACTCTACTTAAAGAACTCCCCCACGAACACGTCCTTGGCTAAAATATAAACAAATCCACTGCCATTCATTATTATTAGTAGCACAATTGTGTTCAGAATATTGTTCGCAGAATAATTTCGGGAAAGAGGTATTGTTATCTTCTCAATGTAAGGAAAAATAGAGTAAGATATAATTTATACGTATAACTTACCTTCACTATTTTATTTATATTATTTAAGCAACTATTATTACAGGTTACAGCCCAATGAAATGGTGCCTAAACTAACTAAATACACACTCGTGAGTTGCCCATTAAGTGTTTTTAAATGAACAGACGGCTGGGGGTCTACTCCGAAATTCAAAATACGAACTTCGTATGGTGCCGTCCCTTTCACACTCAGGACATACACTATGCGAGTGAGAGGGACGGCACCATACGAAATTCGGATTTCGAATTTCGGAGTAGACCACCTGAGGGCCTACCGCGAACCAAAAACGAACTATCTTCCTCTCTGTCGTTTGAATATACATGTGCGAGAGAGAGGCAGATACTTCGTTTTCGGTTCGCGGTAGCGCCTCTGATTACGTAACGTTTTCGAGCATGCGTATGAGGTTGTTCTAATCATCATTTTCAGCTCAGAGCCATTAATATTCCAAATTTTCTCTTTTGTTCGGAATTTAAGGCTTAAAGTACAATTTTCATGAGACGCATTAAGCTGCCTTTAATTTCGTAAGCGTGCAATTATTAACCACAGTTATGTTCATCGGTGTTTACCATGTTACCTTTTACCCCTCACCTTTGGGCTTGTCTTTACATACATAATATATGTACCTATGTAGAGTGATTCGAATTTATTTTCTATCGATTCTGGTGCGATTTCACAATCAGTTGTTTCCATGGTTCGACGCAACGAATACTCTATCTATAATTGTCGAGGCAAACATTTTGACGAAAATTTTATGCTCCATTGGACCCGGGTATATCCTGAAACTCAAGACCACCGCGGGATGGATAGCAGCATTCCTGGATTGCGGCGGAGATACCGCGGTCGCCATTGCCATTTACCCCCATGAAATTGGGGGTGACCTATGTCCAGCAGTGGACGTCCTTGGGCTGATATGGTGAATGGCGGTGGTATTCGACTGTCCGTAGTCAAGATGAAGTACGCTCGGAGATTCGCTTTAAAATTATTTGCTTAACATTTTTGCGTGTAGCTCATGTGACGGTGACCTTCTAACATTGGCCTGCGCCGTCCTGTAACACAGCCAAGTTCATCCTCTGTGGAAACTTTTCTGATTTTATTACTTTTATCGTAGGTAACATTCGTGTTTTATGTTTTACAAGCTGTTGCTTTTGTAGTAAAATTTTTTTATTACGACAATGTTTGTATCAATTAATCGTTTACGAGCAATAGAAATAAGATTAATCTCGTTCAAATTTCCTTTGGCTTGCCTTTTGCGAGTGGTACCTACTTAACTGAACACTCATATTTATAATACATATGGCAGCTTAGCAGTGAATGACTTTTAAATATACCGCTAGGACATCTTTAATCCGAACTCCGAAAATTTACCCCCTGTTCGGATTAGTGGAGCGTTTGCATTCAGATTTGCTGTGGAACTCCTTGCTGGAATCCTTGTTCCTTGTGAACTACAACTTTACAGTCTTCAAGACGAGAGTGATCTGGTTTTTCCTAGGTAAGCGCACTTCATCCTAAACCACAACATCGCTTACCATCAGGTGATTTGTAGTCAAGTGGAAACCTATCCGGAGTAATAAAAACTTACTTGTCACCGTTTTAAATTGGGTTTGAAACTGTTTGTTTACATTCTACCTATAGTATTGTCGCAAACATGTCACTTGCTGAAAATAAACGAACCATGAATCAACTAGCGTGTTTAACTACTAGCCACTGAATTCTGCTGGCCATTTTCTAATAAAACTAATCCCTATTTAAAGAGACGTACGGCACAGCGGAACGACATCTCGATCATATTTATAGCAGCTCAACTGGGAAACCCAACCTATACTTTACAGAGGATCGCATCAGCCATCATAAAACCATTATTTGCTCCTAGGTTTCTCTGCGTGATCGCATCAGGAATGAGGCCATCCGCAGCAGAACCAAAGTGACCGATATAGCCCTCCGAATCGCTAAACTTCCGGAAGGCGTAGCGTGGGCAGGCCCCCCACACGGTGGACTGATGACCTGGTGAAGGTCGCGGGTGTCCGCTGGATGCGGGTGGCGCAGGACCGGTCATTGTGGAAGTCTTTGGGGGCGGCCTATGTCCAGCAGTGGACGTCTTTCGGCTGACATGATGATGATGTTGATGATATGGTTTTGAGTTTCTGGTGGTAAGGTCGCCAGAGCTCTCGATGGTATGCTGTTTTGAGAGGAGAGACCTGCATATTTCTCTAGCTGTCAACATACCGAATCCTCAAGTTAACAAAGGGTCGGTTAAGCTTCTTCTGGAGTCGCAAGCGTTGTTGTATAAAAAAACTCTTCCAGCTGTCCTTCGATAAAAAAAACGCCACGCACAAAGAGGAAACAGTAATAATAATAATTAATCCTTTATTTCAGATGTTTTCATGTGATTACATCCATATTTTGTTAGTAAGGGCTTATATAATAATAGCTAAAATAGCACTACGACAACAATCAGCTCTACTCGTAATTGACTACCAATTCCTTTACAAAACGTCACATACTCGTATATTATCACGCAGCATACCGTAATGTGGTTTTCTCACGAAACAATTTGCGTCCTCATCGTTTTGTTTTAAAAGTAATACACTTCTCTATTATAGGCTGTTACAGTTTTGAAATGACTGATATGCCGTTGTAACGTGAATGTATATATCCTTTTTAGGGTTCCGTAGCCAAAATGGCGAAAACGGAACCCTTATAGTTTCGTCATGTCTGTCCGTCCGTCCTTTAGTCTGGCCGTATGTCACAGCCGATTTACTCAGAGACTAATAAGCACTACAATTATGAAATTTGGCAGGGAGGTGTATTCTATGAACCGCTATAGAAAAATGATGTGAAGGTACAAAAAATATTTCTATTATAGGCTGTTACAATCATATATATACTGCCCCCCCTCTAATTTCCAAACTATGAAGTTTAAAATTCTGAAAAAAATTGAGGTGGCGTACATTAACAGTTTCTGAGTTTTTGCTGAAAAACTGTATTGCCTAACCAATAGGACGTAAGTGCCATGAGTTCCTTATGAAGAAACGACTTTTTTTAATTCAATGAATTGCAAAGTGGTTTTAAATGTGGATTAGTAGATGTTGGTATGGAACCCTTCTTTGTGCGTGATCCGACACGCCTTTGACCGGTTTTTTGAAATGCCAGTGTATGGAAAGCTGTTATTAAATGTTTTTTTGAGGAGTATGTATTCTTGAAAACCTCACCTCTATTGCGAGAAAATTCAAGAGGGATCTATGCCAATGAGTAGGAATGGTCTAATTATAGTTTTCTTTTTAGTAATAAAACCAGGCATCTCATCATTACAATAAACTGATTCGACCCTGGGCCCTGTTGTCAAGAGATGGATTATAAACTAGTTTATTAAAGTGTTTATATTTATAACTTGTATTTATCTAGATATACCTATGCGATTGAAAACACGACAATTTCAAAGAAGATATATACTAACGTAAATGTGGTATTTTTTTTACATAACATTCGGTTTTCTGACTTCACTTTTGTTTAAAAATATGATGAAGAAAGTGTACAGATACTTTTTGCCCAAAAATGATGCAAGATTTTATACAGTCGCTACATAACATGGGTTTCGACAGTCCCGCGTTTACGAGTGGGTCATTGAGATTTCAAAGTGGCTTAATTAAGGTAACTAGATGTTTGGGACGCATTAAGCTACTATTGTTCCAATATTTTTTGGACTGTATGTAAATATTACGACGCGTAAGTAAATAAACCCTAAATATTTTCTTAATGCCCGCGCTTTAGACACATTAAAAAACAACTTCCTTAACACGGAAAGTCGAAAACAATTAATGTCATTTTTATAAATAGTGCATTAAAAAATATATTTTTTAATGTAAAGAGGGACAAAATGTCTTTGGGTGTGATCAGTTTGAAGTTAACACCGTTTTTGCATTATCTCAATCAAAATATAATTTAAAAAAATGAAAGCGACGTCGCAATTGACGAAGATATTAAATTTTATATTGATACCCTAACGGTACGCAAGGACGCTTCCTTTTGATGACATTGACCAAATTGGCTGAATACTGAATTTCCTTTGTCTGTTCATAAATTCAGAAAAAATCAAAAATATGAGAAACATTATATTCAACATTCTTTAGTCTATGTGTATTAGCATAGTGTTAAATATTATTTAAATAAGAAACCGGCCAAGTGTGTGTCAGGTCACGCACAGAGAAGGGTTCCGTACCAACACCTCCTAATCTAGATTTAAAACCACTATACAATACAGTAAATAAAAAATAAATCGTATCTTCATAGGGAAGTAACGGAACTCACCCCCTTTTGTTTGGGCAAGACAGTTTTTCAGCAATAACTCAAAAACCGTTAAACATACCTTGTTCAAACCAAAAATCGTTGAAAGTATTTATACTTAACATCTTGATTTTTTTCAGAATTTTAAACTTCATAGTTTGGAAATTAGAGGGGGGGACACACTTTTTACGACTTTGACAGCTAATATCTCATTAACGGTTGACTTAAATGGAAAAGTTTTTTAGAAACCTCTATCTCATTTTTGAAGGTCTATCCATAGATACACACGCCTATATGCATTTAAAAAAATGTTTAACCCCCCCTGTTACATGTATTGGGGTGCCCCCAGTATAATATTTTTTTCATAATTTCACATCATATTTCTATAGCGGTTCATAGCATATACCTTCCTACCAAATTTCATAATTGTAGTGCTCATAGTCTCCGAGTAAATCGGCTGTGACATGCGGACGGACGGACGGGCAGACAGACACGACGAATCTGTAAGGGTTACGTTTTAGCCATTTTGGCTACGGAACCCTAAAAACACAAGTAACACAACCGAATTGAGAACCTACTCCTATTTTGTGAGGTTGGTTAAAAAGTCATAACTTGCATGTGTCTGACTTGTGAGATTTAAATAATATAACGAAACGTTCTTTCGTGATTATTTTTTTTACGAAATGGTGTTTACGTCGTATGTACGTGTGTAGGTTCAAATACCTATACAATGACAAAGTGAAACTATTACTTATCCGTTATTAAAACATATATATTGTGTTTGAAATAGGAGCACTTACTGCTTTTACAAGTTATTTGTACAATTTATGTAGGTTGTGGGCTTAGGAATCTTATATTAGGGATATAAATTGTGCAAGTTATAGTTACAGTTTTTGTGAAAAATACCTATAAATAATAATAACAAATATTGGGGACATTTTTTACACAAATCGAATTAGTCCCTTAGTAAGCTCAATAAGGCTTGTATTATGGGTACTAGAAGACGATATATTTTATATATATATATATATATTATATATATACATAGAATGCACCCAAGTCTCAGGAACAAATGTTTCTGCTCACTACAGAAACAAAATGCTTTTACCGGGATTCGAACCCGGGACCTCTAGCTTCGGAGGCAGTGTCACTACCAACTAGGCTAAACAGGCCGACAAAACCTATGCATATGAAGGAGTCAAAAGTTTTTATTATAAGTGAATAAGGGCTCTTGATATCTTCATATACGTATGTCGATTGTAAATACTAGGTCCAATGAAATTATTTGTTTTGCATAAAACACTAGTAAAGTTACCCTTTTATTATATTATCATTAAGAACTGAAACATGTCACCTACAATACAATATTGGTATCATAACCTCGACTATTCAGGCAAAACTATGCGGCTTAAGAAGAACAAAGGTCACGTTGGGTATCGCGTAAAATCTAGTCACGCGGTAGCGCAGCGTGTCCAGGCTCAAAATGCATAGCCGCAACAAATTAGTTTTACTGTAAACAATTTAGTGCCAGACTTGGCACCTTTTTAGATAATCTACGGATCTTGGCACCCATTTAGATCTCAATTATTTTGTCGGTGAAGAAGACAACCAAGCGTCGCATATTCTTAATATTGAACTTGGCTTCCATTTTCACATTTAGTTTTTGACGGGATAGTACATTACTGCAGAGACCAGTAAGTAAGCTGTCCTACAAGGCCAGGGAAACTACCTAATTTACGGCCAAAATATGTATAGTGTTTTTCTCAAAAAATTAAAGGAATTAAAAATTTATATTTCATTATAGTACATTACTATAGAGGCCGCGAAACGAAGGGTTGCAGGCTAAGTAGATATAGATAGGGCGACGCGGCCTGCAGCTCAAAGTTTTTTTCCAGCCTAGGCCTTCAATTTTGTATGAAATTCCTTTACAGTTCTCCCGAGTTATTAATTCCGCCTGCAACGTGATACTTTGAAGTCTGTTATAACGCACATAATTTGAGAGGAAGTTTGAGAAGAAGTTCTTACAACCAAGTTCACAATTAAGCGAGAGGGTTATGTATTGTGTCTACTGTACCTGGATATCTCGCGCTGGGTGGCGTTCATATCGATACCTTTAGACTCAAAGGGCGTAACCGCCAAAACGCCACTTTACAGGAGAAGCAAAAAACTAAAATATTTTTGGAAAATAATTCATAACTTCTTCATTTTAAGACTTACAAAGTTGAGTTTTGGCTCAAAATCTTAAATTTTGAAGATAAACATATTGGTTTTATAATATTTAGGATAAACCAATAAAGAAAGAAAATAGAAACGATATACGCCCCAAAAAAATCAAGAAAAATATTTATACGACCCCGTAATTCGTAGTGTCTGTTAAACTGTTAGGGTGTAAAGGTCACGAAAAGCGTTTTTTTTGCAAATGTTACAGTCGACAGAAAGGTATTTACCTAATTCGCAGTGAATGTAAAATTGTTAGGGTGTAAAGGTCAAGAAAAGGGTTTTTTTTTTGTGTCAAAATGGGGTGTATATTACAGTCGCCAGAAAGGTATAATAAATAATTTATAAAATGCATTTTACTTCTCAATTGTAAGTTTTGTATTATAGTCATGCCCTCGTCATTATAGATGAATTGCTAAAAAAAACTTTGGAATATTTCTTACATTTTAATTATCAACACAAATAACGACTAAATTAAGTCATGGAAAAAGATTTTCAGACTTTTCGTTTCACTAACAGTAAATGACTTTACAACAATCTTCATCCTTCGATTAGGGCGCCTATAACATGGTACGAAAACGAAACATATATCTTTTAACCATGGGTTATAGTAGGGTCGAAGATCAAAATTGAAATGGGATTCATGGCGTTTACATATTTTGATAAAAGAAAACTGAATTGGTTATTAAATTACCAATAACAGTTAAATGGGGGTGGGGAATTTTTTTTTCTTTTGGAGTGAATATTTGCGAAAATATTTACTTTATCAAAAAATGTTTGACAAAGACCTCTATTCATTTTGAAAGACCTATCCAAAAACACCCCACACCATAGGTTAGAAGCTAAAATAAAATACATCACTTTACGTGTAGGAGAGGTACCATTAATAAAATCTTTGTTTAGATTTTATGTTACGACTATTTCAGTTTTATTAATTTATATATCCATACCAAAGCTTTCTAGCACTAACAATCACAGAGAAAAGCCTCGCACAGACAGACGGACAGACAGACAGACAGACAGACGAACATGGCGAAACTATAAGACTTCCTAGTTTACTACGGAACCTTAAAAATTGTAAGAAGTAGCACGAATGATGTATAGACCGATGACGATATAATTGTGTCTGTTTATTATTTATTGTTAATAACAGCTAAAATTAAAGTAAGTAATTTACATGAATTTCAGCTCTCATTTAAATTATTAATTATTGACTGATTAATACGTGGTATGGATTTCGATTCATTATTTAGAACAGTATTTTTTAAAGAGATAAACGTATGATTTTTAATTTTAGTCTTATTTTGGTGTCGTAGAAAAAAAAGTATGCAACGATACAAAATTAAGTCTTTAAACTGGAGAGTGACAGTAAGAAAACGAGCGTAGCAAGTTTGTTGTTAAAGACTCAATAACGTAACTCTTATTATGTAACTGTTGCACAAAAAATACAATTTCAGAATTATATCCACTGGGTTATTTAAGAGCCTCAAGCGTTTCACAAACGACCGTTTGTCTGAACTACTCTCTTTAAAGTTTACCAAGGTACTAGCGTAACGAACGCCACGAGCTAATTTAAGTCTCCTTTCAACTCATTTGTCAATGGTGTTCCGTGAGAGAGCGAAGATTTAATGTCCACAGAGCATGGACATCTGCTGTGGAAATCCTAATATTGCGAAAATGCCTCAGAGGACGGTAAACCGTTAACTTCATTAAAATCGAATTAAAATCCTTTGATAGGGTTATGAAATCGCCATAAAGATTTTTATATAAAAAACTTTAATATTAATACGGGCATTAAGTGATCGAATACGGTTTTGTACACAGCTATACAATAAAGTTTTATTTAAAGTGATACTTAATAAAAAACAATCATGCAAAAATACAAATTAAGTAAAAACTAAACTAACTTAATTTACCCAGTCATAAAAAGAAGACCCCGTCCAGTAGTTCCGTCTGCGGCATGGAGCCCATAACGCTGGCGGCGTTACCTCTCTGTATTGCTAAAGAAATACATTATTTCTATTTGCTATTATATGAAATATCTAATCCCAATCGTAAAAAAAAAGTTATTTATTCTAAATTCTAGATATAATATGTAGCTACAATAATTTATTTATGTACAAAGAAAATATATACAAGAATACTTAACTACGAGTATATTAAGCATATGCACCTTTGAATGTCAACAATTATAAACCTCTGCCAAGAGAAGAACCAGGGTAAAAAATTCGGCGAGGTATATATTTTTTCAATACAAACGTCGTATTATAATTTAATATAAAATTACAGTATCACGGTACTACAAAATTAAAATACTACAGTAGAAAACCCATTTTTGTGATGGAATACTCATGCAGATCGCTGTCACTGCCAAACACAACCGAAAGCCGCTAAACATAAATATTTATTTGTAGGTTTCTCAGTGGCTTAATCCATTCGAGGTCAAGAAATGCTACGCGTGCTACGTCGTACCGCGCAGTAACGTTTTTTCCACTAAAGAGCGAATATATCGACGGTCCCAATTAAAAGAGTCGGATCTACAAAATCGCCATTTTCGTTTTATTGCATCAATGTCATTAAAAAACGCTATATTTTATTATTACATTCTCAGTTTTTCATTTTTTTAATTATTTTCCGAGATTTTTACGTTAAAAATGTCGGATCTTTTAAAGTGTCCTCTTAATATCGTCGGATGATATGATACGACTGTGTTAAAGGGACTCGGGGAGGGACGCCGCGGTCGGTAGTGCCAGTACCTACCATGTTGCACGGACAGAAGATTGCTTCGCGCGCTCTTCATAAAATATGTAGTTTGTTGATACAGTACAGTCACTATATATTTCTGAATATTTAAGTAACACGATTTGTATGTCCCTGCAATAATGTCGGATGTGGTAGTTCCGACAGTTTTATATGGATATACCTTGACTGATAGTGTCTTAAGTAACACATCCGACACTTTTGAACGGAAATAAAGTATCTACTTACGTATGTCGTAAGTAACATATCCAACATTGTTATATGGAAACTAAATAACTGATTATGTCGTAAGTAACACATACAACATTTTTATATGGGAACCAAATAACTGTAGATGTCGTAAGTAACACATACGACATTTTTATATGGAAACCAAATAACTGCAGATGTCGTAAGTAACACCTCCGAGAGTTCTGTATGGACATAAATGTTTGTTCGACCACCTGCAATTAAGGACTAACCAAGTTCTCGATCAGTACCCTTCCGCGGAGCTGGTGATCTTAGAAGAATTTAACGCCCACCATGTTGAGTGACGCAGTTCTCGATCTACCGACTACGCGGGTAGGTCTACTCACGAATTTTCTTTGGCCGATAGACTGTCGCAACCGGTCCATTCTCCCACGAGAATACGAGATATCAAGGTCCACACCAGCTCTCTACTAGATCTGCTGACCTTACATCCGGACGGATATTCCATCTCAGTAAAAGCATCACTCGGCTTGTCCGATCACTGCATCGTCCGGACACAGACACTATGCGTGGGCCGGATCCGCCATAGCCAACTGGCCTAAGGCGCATGTGGCAGTATAGGTCAGCAGACTGGGATGAACTGCGTAAACGCTGCGCTAATATTGTACGCCATACAATGGCTGATTGTGATTATGTACGCACTTTCATATCATTTGTAAATTTTACGCATCGTACTTACCTATGGATGCAGCTTTGTTTTACATCAAAAGATCCAAACAAATGTGCAACTGCTGTCGCTCAGACGATCCTGGCGGGTATGTAATGTTTTATTCTCAAGTCCCTGGTAGCTACAGAAGCAAATAAGCGACCTTGGTTTATTTGACTTCATAAGTATACTAGAGCACGCTAAGTATACTAAGGGAACTTTTTGTCAGTCGTCTTTACTATCACTGAGAACAACAGCTGGAAACCTGGCCCACAGTACAAACGAGAAAGCCGATCCATTGGGCACTCTCTTTGCCTCGAACTCTACTTTAGACGACGACGGCAGGGCCGTACTTCAAGCTATCCCTCGGTGTGGGTATTCCATGGTAGAAATTAGTTTTTCGCATAGGAATGTCCTGCCTGAGGAAGCTGCTATTGCTAAACGTCCACAAAAAGCAACTTCAACTTTTGGGAAAAATGCTCTTGTACACCCAGTCCCCAAAAAGGGCGATAGATCTGACCCATCGAATTACAGGCCTATCGCTATTAATTTCCTTCCCTTCAAGATGATGGAATCATGACATCAACACAAAGCTCCTAAGATACCTAGTGGAACACGATTTAATCAGCGACTATCATCGAATCAGTAACCTTCTAGTGTATCTTACACACCGGTGGTCTTCAGCCATTGAGAGTCAGGGAGAGGCTTCAGCAGCCAGCTAGGACATAGCGAAGGCATTTCATCGTGTCTGGCATCAAGTGCTTCTGTCGAAGCTACGATCCTACCGACTGCCCTAGGGTTTGTGCAGATGGATCGCCAGCTTTCTGTCCGGCAGTTGCATAAGTAGGTGGCACCTGCTCAGAAAGCATGGACATTAATGCTAGCGTCCTACAATGCTTTGTGATATCCCCTACGCTGTTTTTACTGCATGCTGTCTATTATATAATAGCATGCATTGTTATTTCGATGACAATACCAGGAATACTTATTATACGGGCTATGCCAACATTCCTCATTCCTCTGTGTTAGAGAGTCGCAAACAAGTTATGTCCAGTCTAGTCCGGTTAACCCCACCAAGATACAAGTATGCGCATTCACCACTAAAAAAACCCATTCACTGTGTTACCACGGTTCCAGGACACCGTTCTTTCCGTTTCGAAGTGTATTGGGATCCTTGGTGTCAACATTTTCTAATGACGTCTAGTTTCCGAGCCACTTAGAAGGCAAAGCGAAGCTAGCATGCAAAAACCTTGGTGAGCAAACCTAGCTTTTTGGATGATAGAGCAAAGTGGTACTCCCTGGGAGAGAAACTTCCATTATATAAGTCACAACGTCGTGGGAGTGATATGTGATGATATTGAGTATTGCTGTCACCTGAATACCAGCTGTTTGTAAATGTTTCATTTGTGTGAGGTGAGGTGAGGTGTACAATAACGAGTATTTAAATTGTATTTTATTATTGTATTGTACCCGGAAAATTATTTACTTTCCAGAAGAGTGGTACTGCTTAGCTCATTAGAAAAAAGCAGAAGAAGAACCTTACATTGGGCATGAAATGGTAATGGTGACTTTTACAATGTCAAAAGTGTAATTAAAAGTAATGAAAACTCCTAAAAGAAGTAAAAGTGAATAAGGAGCACCACGACCGGTACTCAATTTTTCTTTTCTTGTCGTTTTTAGTTAGTTTTTTTAATTTTCTCAAACATGCAATGAAATTTCGTCATTACGTGCGTTATAATAGGCTTCAAAGTATTACATTGCAGGCGGAACAACTCGGGAGAACTGTAAAGGAATTTCATACAAAATTGAAGGCCTATCCCGGGAAGTTTTTTTTTTCAATTGTAATGTCAAACATGTCATTTTTTCATTTCATTGCATATGTTTGAGAATAGCACTGTACAAGTCTCTGTGAGAAACGTTTAGTTGGGCTGCAGGCCGCGTATCTCTATCCGTTGGAATGCTATATCTCTGTCTATCTACTTGGCCTGCAACCCTTCGTTTCCCGGCCTCTATACCCCCCAATGTAGGTAACGAAGCTAGAGGTTCCGGGTTCGAATCCCGGCCAGGGCATTATTTGTGCATTTAGCACGGATTTTGTTCTTGGGTCTTGGATGTTCTCTATGTATTTAAGTATGTATATCGTCGTCTAGTACCCATAGTACAAGCTTTGCTTAGTTTGGGACTAGGTCGATTTGTGTAAGATTGTCCCCCTATATTTATTTATTTTATTTTATTTATTTATATTTCTTATATACGCCGAACAAAGTTGTCTTCCAGGCACTTGAAATGATGTGGGAATCGTTTTTTACGATATTCCTATTTCGATAGTGTATAGCCGTGTGCATAATAAGATAAGCTTAAAATAAATATAACGTACTCATAAGCAGATATCGAAACTTTGCGGCAAAACATAAGACTGTCGCAGTGATAGAACATCATTTTACGGTTACGTAGTCAACTAGGAACCCTTATAGGTTATCCTCCGTTATTGTTAGTGCTAGAAAGCTGAAATTTGGTTTTAGAGCTCTATTCATTTTAAAAGACCCAACAACACTTCACACCATAGGGTTGAAGCAAAAAAAACCATCCCCACTTTACGTGTAGGCTAGGAACCCTTAATTTTTTTTGTACGATTTTGACAGTTTTATTGATTTATATATCCATACCAAATTGCATCTTTCTACTAGCACTAACAATCACAGACTTCCTAGTTGACTACGAAACCCTAAAAACAGTCCAACGAATGAAAAAAAAAATGTTTAGTATTATATAAATTACTCAACATTCTCATTCATCTGGAGTTATTTTGTTTTGTTTATCACTATAACATAATCTTGCACTAGGGAAATAACGCCAGTCTTATTCTGGTTAAAGAACTTTATTTCTCAAAAGAAATTCTACATTTCACTTAATGAGAATCTATACTAAAACTAAGTTGAAACAGTGAGCATCACAGATATACAATACAAATAAAAGCATATAAAAATTAAATTATGACATTTTGTGTAACTATAATTGCTAAACTTACATGTAGGTAGCATACTGCGGGTAGCATTACAAAAGTCCAATTACTTACAAACACGACGCAAAACAAGTTACTCTACATTTAAGTCCACATTGGTAAAATAAGCTGCAATGCAATACGATGGTAACCAGTTTAGCGACAATATTACTTTGTTTCCAAGCTACATCTCCCAGGGCCGTACTTAAACATTACTTATTACATACTCTCGTAATTTATTTTTAATTTCGTTCAAACTTTTACAGTCTTTTCTAGATTTCGGCAATTGGTTGTAAAATTGTGCTCCTTCAAAACAGATTTTTTTTTTCCAAATTTAGTCCGCGTTGACTTTAAACAAAGATTAGTGGCGTTACGTAACGGTCGGATTCCATGTTCGGATTTAGTTTTAAAACTTAATTGAGAGTGGATTTTCTTATTAATAATTTTATTGATTAATATGCATGTATTGTTAAAATAAAGCTGTCTTAGATTCATAATTTTAGTTTCAGAGTAAATTATTCGGCTGGCCGTTAAATATTCATATTGGAATAGGGTTTTTATTAATTTATTCTGAGTAATTTGCAATTGTTTAAGCGTGGTTTTAGTGGCACTACCCCATATCTCTATGAGGTAGTTCAAGTGAGATTTAGCAAGAGAGTTATAAATAGTGTAACGAACTTGACGAGGTAGACAATAGACTGTATTATATATGCAACCACGTAAAGATGACAATTTAGATTGAATTTTTTGTAAATGCGGTTTCCAAGTAAGTTCGTTATCCAAAATCAGACCGAGATATTTTTCTTCAGTTGAATGTTTTATCTGCATGTCATTAATGCTGAGAGAAATATCGTTGTTTGTTTTCTTATTCCTTGCTTTGAATATTATGTAACTCGTTTCACTGACGTTAATGGTGAGTAAATTACGTTGAAACCAGCTATGCAACGTGTTAAGATCTTCTTGAGTCATTTTCTGTATTTCATCCACGGTGCTACCGAAATAGAATATGCTAGTATCAACAGCGACTTATTCATATGTTTTGCCATATAAGTTCCGATCTCTTCTCTTAAGACTCTTAGGTGATCTTTGTACATTTCGTAGCGGTTCTAGGATTAAATTTCTTTAGTGCCAGTGATAGGATAACCCTCAATAACCAATGTAAAGGCGAATATCGGGGCTAAATAACAGCTAATCATTCTACCGTAGCATGGCGGCAAACTCATAAATTCGTGAGTTTATGCGGCAGCTGTTTAACGCAACGCAACACACCTGACCCGAACACGCAGCGAACGGATAGTGGGTTATTACCAGTGATCGGAATTAGGTGAGCTAAAATACCTACTCGTTGTAAGAGGACATAGTATAGAGTGGTTACAACCGGATAGAAAAATAGGAGTTTTTAGTAATAAGTAAGTTAGTGTACACTTCAATTTCACATGCCATGTATGGTAGGTTTTAGTGATACGAATGTTACTTGTAAGATCTTATTGTACCTAAAACTACGTGAAATAAATTATTTGGAATTCAGTATTTTCTTGAATACCGAGTATTCAATATTTATCCGGGTACTAAGTCGTAATGGTGAACATACATGTTTTTTACGTACGAACAGCAACACAGGTGTTGTTGTTTGTACAGAAGGGGAAGTTTTATGTCAATCTAAAAGTTATAACTATTTCTAGTTATATTCGATAAAATTTTCGTCTTTTTAGAAAAGGGACCTTGTAAACCTAATTATGCATTTAACTAGGACTAGTGCCCGGTTAATTATCGAATACCCGGTATTCAAGAAAAAAATACATTTCTCTACCCGGTTGGTAACACTCTATATTATGTCCTCTTGCGAAGAATAGGTATTTTATAGCTCACCTAATTCATATCACTGGTAATTTCTTATCGGGCAACGAACTTGTTTTTACATTACCTACACACTTTAATTTCTGTGGCGATAAAAGAGATGACGAAGGGGAAATCGCCCGGCCATGACAGCCTCAGTGTCGAACACCTTCGGTTTGCAGGTCTACACCTGCCTCGAGTGTTGTCGATGTTTTTAGCCTGTGCTTCGGCCATTCTTATCTTCCTCAAGAGCTGCCTCATAGTTGTATCCATACAGAAAAACGAGACTGGAGATGCCGCAGACAAAAATAATTATCATCCAATATCACTGGCAACCGTTGTGGCAAAGGTTTTGGACCGTCTGCTTGATCGTCAATTTGCTCGTCATATACAATTGAATGAAGCACAATTCGGTTTTAGACAAGGGCATTCTACCGAGACAGCAATTTTACGACTCAAGCATACGGCTCAGTACTATACATCACGTTAAACGCCAGTGTACGCATGTTTTTTGGACTTGTCGAAGGCGTTCGATCTTGTTTCGTACAATATACTATGGGATAAGCTCTTGAGGGAGACCTCTACACCTAAGGAACTGGTCCATATTATAAAATATTGGTATGAGAATCAGGATAACAGTGTGAGGTGGGCTGGCTCTTACTCGAAGGAGTATAGGTTGGAATGCAGCGTCAGGCAAGGGGGACTGACATCTCCGCGGCTTTTCAACCTCTACATAAATAAACTAATTGAAGAGCTCAGCAGCGCTAACGTTGGGTGTTCAATTGATGGCCAAACGGTAAATAATGTCAGCTACGCTGATGACATGGCGCTACTGTGCCCTTCAATTGGGGCCCTCGAGGTACTGGTTGGCATTTGCGAGAGGTACGCGGAGGCCCATGGTCTCAGATATAACTCCAAAAATTTATTATTATTATCGTTCGGCCTGGAGATAATTAATCCTGCGTATTACAAATTTAAATCTAAGTTCTTCAGCCAGTCTATTGCCGCCCCAGAGCACTCGCTAAGTTCCCTGATGCCACCAACAAAGCATCGGTTGGGGCACTCCTCCACGATGTGAGAAACTGTCTGCTGTGGTGCTCCACAGTCACAAGCCGGCGAGTCTTTAAGGCCCCACTTGTGCAGACAGTAGTTGCAGCGAGCGACCCCCGTGCGGATACGGTTCAGAGTCGTCCAGGTTTTACGGTTGACTTTAAAACCAGGCAGCTGGACGAACGGGTATTCCACGAGGCCACCCGCTGAGCACTCCTGGGACTTCCAGTCATCGGACCAGGAAGACCGCGTGCTAAAAGGCAGACGAATAACGGGGTCTGACCAGAGAGGCTTGCGCGAGTTGAGTCGCTTCGGTATATCCCTGTCCAGGGTTTTGGTAATTGGCAACCTGTGTGGGATTAGGATGCTAGCCGCCTTGCCCCACTCAACCGCCGCGGCCTGTGTGCGCCTCAGATGCGGAGGAGCTATGTTTGCTAGCACAGGGAGCCAGGGAGTAGGTGTGGGACGCAAGGTCCCCGTTATGGTGCGCATGGCTCGGTTCAGTTGTACGTCCAACTTGTGGGTATGAACACTCCGGTACCAAACCGGGGCACAGTACTCCGCAGTGGAGTATACCAGGGCCAGCGCAGAAGACCGCAAGACATCAGCACGGGCACCCCACGTGGTACCAGCCAGACACCCAATTAAGTTGACACGGGTTTTAACCTTCTGCGTCGAGGCTTCCAGGTGTTCACGAAAGGTCAACGACCTGTCCAAAGTGACGCCAAGGTATTTTGGGGTAAAATTGTGCCGAACCCTCTCTCCGTCAAAGAGTACACTTAGCTCCTTGCTAGCCATGCAGTTAGTTAGATGGAAAGCGGTCGCTTCTGTCTTAGACGGGTTTGGGCAAAGTCGCCATTTTTTATAATAGAGGCTTAATGCGTGGAGATCATTATTAAGCACCCTTTCACCCTCCTGGAACTTCTTACCCTGACATGCCAACGCTAGGTCATCAGCATAGATGAACTTTTCGGCACTCGTTGCAGGTATATCGCTTGTATACGCGTTGAATAGCAGTGGGGCCAACACAGAGCCCTGGGGCAGTCCATTTTTGACCATTTTAAAACTACTTTCCTCTGCACCTGGTTATGGTTATGGTTATGGTTATGGACTCCTTTTTCCGCACTTAGTCCGTGAGAGTCGGACCATTGTGCGTGACGTGATCGCCGGCTAGGGATCTAGCCAGCCTAACTCCGCCCAGAAGCGCAGGATCCTCCTGGTGTCACCACAGGCTTCGCGGAGTGACCTCGGTGCGTTGAGGATTTGAGTCCGTTGTGTAGCTACACCTTCGCATTCCAGGATGACGTGGGGAGCTGTTTCATCGGCCGACAGGCATCCCCTACATAGGGGGCTGTCGGTCGTACCTAGAACATATAAATGTTTGTTGAGTGAGCAATGTCCAGTGATGGTGCCTACGATTATACGTAGTGACGCTCTGTTAAGAGAGAGCAGACGCCTGGTAAATCGTGCCTCCAGGTGTGGCACTATCTCCCGGGATTGTCTGCATGTACTGGTATTTGTCCATCGATCAGCGTGTTGTTCAGATGTTCTGCGACGTAGCCATGATCTTAGCTGGTTAAAGGGTAGCGGGAGTATTGGGCTAGGGCCAAACGCCGGCCGGCTAGAACCTCTCCTGGCCAGCTCGTCAGCTACGTCGTTACCTAGAGAGCCACTGTGCCCTTTTATCCATTGCAAGGTGACAGTGTTTGTTTTCCCTATCACCTCCAAGGCTTGGTGGCACTCTAGGATGAGCCCAGACTGGATGAGGTTGCTATCTAGGGCTTGTAATACTGCAGCGCTGTCGGACACTATGCGTACCTTCTGATCTTTGATACTCCGATTTGCTACTGCCTTGGCAGCCTGTGTTATGGCGATGCACTCACATTGGTAGATTGAACTATATTCGCCTAAGGCTATTGATATGTTAATGTTTATCTCAGGTGAGTACACTCCTGCGCCCGATCCTGTCTTTGTTTTAGAGCCATCGGTGTAAATGCGCAGTTCCTGTGCTCCAGACCGATCGTATTTTTCTTCAACTAGCTGTATTGCATAGCTTTTGTTGAAGATATGTTGTTTGGGCACCTTGTCATTAGGAGCGGCTATCATTGGTTGGTAGGTGACAGCTTCCTTAAGAACTTCGGTATGGGTCCCGTTTGTTACACCCCAGAGGTTAAGTGACTTTAGCCTGATGGCCGCCGAGGCTGCCTCCTGCTGGATAAACAGATCAAGAGGCGGCAGTCCCAGCAGTACCTCCAGTGCTGCTGTGGGTGTAGTTTTCATGCAGCCAGTCACCGCTGTACAAGCTAGTCTTTGGAACTGCTGCAGTTTATTTTTGGCCGTGGTTAGTCTAGTTCTCTGCCACCAGACTACTGCGCCGTAGGTGATTATGGGTCGTATCACTGCGGTGTAAAGCCACATGGTGATTTTGGGGTGTAGGCCCCAGGTTCTCCCAAGTAGCCTTTTACACTGCCAAAATATGACACAGGCCTTTTCCAGTTTGTTGCTTAGATGTTTGTTCCATAGCAGTTTGTCGTCCAAGGTTACACCTAGGTATTTTACCTCTTTTGTAAGAGCTAGTGTAGTGCCTTGAAGTTTTGGTAAGCTAAGGTTGTCTGGAGTGCGCTTCTTTGTGAACAGTACTAATTCGGTTTTTGATGGGTTCACTGACAATCCATGTTCAGAACACCATCGTTCGACGATTTTGAGTGCCCCTTGCATAAGCTCGCATAGGACCTTCTCAAACTTTCCTCTTACGAGGATTGTTACATCGTCTGCATAGCCAACAGTGTAGAAACCAGCCTCGTTTAGGGATCTGATAAGGTCATCCACTACGAGGTTCCATAGGAGCGGTGAAATGACGCCTCCCTGTGGGCAGCCTCTGGAGACAATGGCTCGTGTGGTCCCATTCACTGTCACTTGCACTGCCCTGTTCCTCAGCATGCAGTCGATCCACCCAGCTGTGGTCCGATCCGCGCCGTGGTTGAGCAGCGCGTGGCTAATGCTGTTAAATTGCGTCTTGTCAAAAGCCCCTTCGATATCTATGAAGGCTGCAAGAGCAGATGATTGTGTTGATAGTGCGTCTTCTATCGGCGAGATAACACTGTGGAGCGCTGATTCCGTTGATTTGCCTGCACAATAGGCATGTTGTTGGTGGTGTAGAGGATTTCGCGCCAGTGCCCTGTCTCTGAGATCCCGATCGCACAGTCTCTCTAGGGTCTTCAGGAGAAAAGAAGTAAGGCTTATTGGCCTGTATGCTTTGGGCTGCGTGTAATCACTCTTACCTGGTTTGGGTATGAATACCACTTTGACTTCTCTCCATTTTAAGGGAACATAGCGGTGCTCAAGGCATGCTCGGTAGATTCTAACTAGATGCGGAGCGATCGTGTATTTGCACCATTGTAGAATACCTGGAAAGATGCCATCTAAGCCTGCCGCTTTAAATGAAGAGAAGCTGTTGATTGCCCATAGCACCTTTTCTAAAGTTACTATTCTATGGGCAGTGTTGGTGGCTTCAACGGTTGGATTGTTAAAACCCTGTTGATCTTCCTCATCCCACGTAGTGCTTTCCGTGACGGAGCATTCTGGGAAATGTGTATTTAGTAACAGCTCGCACATTTCGCTGGAGGAGGTTGTGTAGCTGTTATCTGGTTTTTTTAAGGAGCCTAGATTTCTGTTCGGTTCGCTGGACAGAATGCTTTTTACCCTGGCTGCCTGACTGTTGGTTTCGATGTTGGTACAGAAGGTTCTCCAGCATTCTCGTTTCCTTTCACGGATACGTTTTTTGTACAGTCCTCTGCACCTAACATCACCTTTATCAAGCGAGGGCCGAGCATGCTTTTCACCAACTTAAGGGCCCTCTTGCAAGGAGCTATGCCTATGAGTTTGTGAAGCAGTCCATCTACCCATACAGTGTCGTAGGCTGCCTTCAGGTCAACAAAAGCCGCAAAAGTTTTGAGACCGTCCTGAAAACCGGCTTCTATGTAGGATGTGAGTGCCAAAACCTGATCAGTGCAGCATCGATTTGCCCTAAACCCAGCCTGCTCAGCGGGAATGTTGGGGTTGACAATAGGGTATAATCGGTTGTACAGCAAGCGCTCCAACAGTTTATACGTGACGCTGAGCAGGGAAATAGGTCGGTAGCTTGCAGCGACGTTGGCGGGCTTTCCCGGCTTTAGGATGGCTATCACTTTAGCCCTCCTGAAGATCGGTGGTAAGATACCGGTTTCGAGGATGTTGTTAAAGAAGCTTGTAAGCCATCGTTTCGCTCGCTTTCCGAGGTGGACCAGGAATTCAGGGTATATTTCGTCCAGCCCCGCCGCCTTGCCACATTTGGTTGACCGCTGAGCAGACTCCAGGTCGATCATAGTGAAAGGAGCATCAAGGATCTCATGCGGTGGAAGTTTCCCAACCTTTTGATTGTACCCCCTACGGATCGCTTTGGCAAACACTCTGTCCAGAGAACTGGTCTTCGTTATTTGTTGAAGGCGTTTCGCAATTTCTTCCGGATGCACTGGGTTCTCTATTAACTGAGGTGCAGCAGCACCCCCCATTTTACGGAGGAGTGACCAGCTCCTTTTACTAGAGTGCGTAAAATCGAGTCCTTCCACATTCTCGATCCATTTCCGACGACGGGACTCGTCCAGCGCGTTTAGGATGTCGTGCGCCGCGTCCGGATCATTTGTGTCAAGGTACTCTTGGTACGCTTCCTCCACGTCAGCATTCCAGCCGGGGGTGTACACCTTACGACATCCCCTTGGGACATGGCGGTTAGCAGCGCTTAACAGGATCCGGCAGAATCGGTCATAGTTTTCTGTAGTAGGTTTGATCCACCGAACTGTAGACTCCACCCGCATCATATAGGAGTCCCAGTCAGCTTTGGAGAAATTCCAGCGAGCCTTAGGCACTGACTTTATCAACGGTACTTGGAGGCCGACCGTGATATACGCTGGGCGATGCTGGCTCCTCGGAAAACCACCTAGAATCCTACGAGACGCAGGCACAGGACATCCACGCCGGTCAATCGAGACAAAGCAGAGATCAGGGTTCGTGTCGCGCTGCCATCGCGCAGAGTGGAAGGATCCTTTGTCCTTCGGGTCAAACACGAGTTGAAGTCCCTCCTGTTCTGCCCAATCACTCAGAAAGATACCATTGACGTCATTGGATGTGTAGCCCCAGGAGGAGTGGTGACTGTTGAAATCGCCGACGTAAACACAAGGGTGAGGATGTGTGCAGAGTGGAGGGTTTGGAAACGGATTGTTAGGAGGCTTATAGACTGACACTATAGTTATATCAGAAATTTTAAACGTTATTACTTCTAAGTTATTAGTATTACTGATATTTATAACTGAGAAGTCATCTAGTGTCGATTTTGAATATACTGCCGACCCATAAATGGGCGACAGTATGTATGCCAAAAGGTTAAAACCGGGTATGGATGCCCGGTGGTCCAACTTACTTATGTTATCAATGTGATGTTCTGGAAGAACTATCACATCGATGTCATTGTCACTTGCCAGTCTGGCCAAGTAGTCACATTTGGATCTTGAAGATCCTTCAATGTTTAGTTGGAGAATGCGGACAGAAGGTCCAACATTCCTCGTCAAATGGTCCTTAAAAGGTCCGTTTGCTTGCATTTCTTTACTTTGATCGCAGGATACGCTGGGAGTCTCTGAAGGAGCAGATCCAGCGGGCCGGTGGAGGTTAGAATCGTTTAGCCGTCTTCGGTGCAGATTGCTTAGTGCAGATTGCTTTTGGGAAGACGTTGCCCAGGGTGGACCACAAGGAGGTAGATTCAAACCAATTACCCCACCCCATTCAAACCAATTACCCCACCCAAAAAAAGCGAGTTACTTGTGTTTAAGGCAGGACGCAAAGCACCGAAATTTGTACCACCGCTCAAACTTGGAGGAACTGAGTTGATGAAAGTCAACAAGTTCTAGTATCTGAGACACTGGGTTACCGAGGATCTCTCTGATGATCTTGATGTGGAACGGGAGCGTAGGGCATTGGCAGTGAGAAGCAACATGTTGGCGCGCAGGTTCGCACGTTGTACGGAGGATGTCAAAATTACTGTGATGCTACGCTCCATAGTTCGTTGCTCTATATGTTGTTATTTACTGCCTATAAAAACATAACGAACAAACTACCCAATAGGGAAATCTGTTTGTCTAGTCTGAGACAAAAACCTGTATAGCTGTGAGTAGCTGGTCATATTTGCTCATATTCATAAACATTTATCAAACCGTTTTTCCTTTGGTCTTATCTGTCACCTTTACATCGTGCGTGTTTGTGAGAGAGGGACAAAACATACTACATAACAGGTCTATTAAGTTTTATGAATCATCTTTAGCCTTGTTGTCACGTGTCACAATTTACTAAACACGTGTACAACCTCGTCCCTTGTAATTAAAAGATACGCGGCCTTCACAACCTCCTAACCTAACTTTGGTTAGGGCGGTTATTGAGTTGACCCAGACTTGGTATTAGTTTCAGTGGTATTTGCTTAGGATTTGGAACAAAGTTATCTTGGTGTTAGATGTAATTTTCATTGCCAGTGCATTTGTATTTTCCTGCGATTAGCAAGCGCTTGAACGCAAATTAGTTTCATTATAAAATTTTAAGTATGACTGTTATGGGCATACTAATAAATAAATTGGATAGTAGGTAACTCTGTCGTCAATTTTTTTGCGCTTAAACCGCTGAACCGATAAATAAAATTAGTTGACTTGTGGAGTGTATGAATCCCGGAGAATGATATAAGATAGGTACTTTGTATTCCGAAAATCATCACCTAAAAGTGTGAAATGGGAGGCAGAAGTTTCTATGAGCTATTTAATATTAATGTCTAAAATAATATATAATCACGATGATGATGATGTTATCCCAGACGTGTCCGTGGACGGTGACGTCCTAACAAAATTAATAGCTATGAGCGACTTTGCGCGCATGATAGGCACGAACGTGACTTGCAAAACCAAATTTGGTTTTTAACGTACGGCCGCAAGTGACACAGCAGGTTCACTGTTTAGTAATAGGAAGGCTTAGGTCGACTTTTTCGGAACTGGCTTTTGGCGTCAAGATCTTCGGATCACGTTAAGACTTACAGCAGTTCGACAGTCCGATCTGCGAGTAGCACGATCCTACTACTACTCATAATGTAGGTGGCAGACTAATACATAGAAATGCTACGTAACGCACATTTTTGAAAGTACTGTGTCCAAGGAATAAATCCAAACCCCGACTCCCCGGATCTGTCCGCTTGAGTGGATATCACTACACGTTGCATGGAAAGTACACGGCAAATTTAATTAACTGCCGCGATTGAAACGGATGCGAATACGAGTAAATGCATCATCAATATGAGATTGCCGTTTTGCACGTGTGATCTACGAGTGTTACATATACTTCCTCCAAGTACAGTGCGGGGTAGATTACGCGTGACTTTGCGGAATACAATAATAATTTCTAAAAAAATATTCTGTTCTATTCAGCTAAAGAGCATGTAGGGATTTAAGTGATTATGAGATGTACCTACTTGCATATTTGCATGCAGTCACTATTTCCATTTCCTCCGCACTCGTTAATATGAAAATAAATACGTACACCAAACCACCACAAACCCTGAAAAAAAAACCGGTCAAGTGCGAGTATGACTCGCGCACCGAGGGTTCCATACAACGATCGTGTACCCGTCCCGTCGCTTTTAATTTAGGAGGACTTAAACGCCATGGCGCCATCTATCGGAGCTTTATACTACAAACCTAATTCAGAATTATTATTTTTTGATAGATAATTTCATTATTTTTCTTGGTAAACTTCGGAGATGAATGCAGGAGGAGGACCATAATTTTTACGTTTTCTTTTATAAATTGATATTTATCCCCCGTAAAAAACCGTTTTAGAATATGCAATTCAAGCCCTTTCATATGACAACATAATCACCGGACTTTGATTTTTCGCGTCGCGGTAAATATTCACAGTACTTATATAAAAATATATATTTAAAAATATGCTTAATGCATTTAGGCTAGCCTTTTTTATAACAATTCCAAATTTCAAATCGATAGCCGAAGTAGTTCTTTATATATTTAGCAATGTGACAGACAGACCAAGTGGTACCATAATAAGGGGCTTGTTATTTTCTAAGTACGTGCTTAAGCTACCGTCACTCAAACCATTCACGAAACCTCAACTGACATCTACGGAGCATTATAATACAGCGCTCTGAAGGATTTTACAAGTTAACGCTCGAAAGGAAATGACTGACGAGATTTGGACCTGGCTCGTTGACTATATTGTCACTGATAGAAAACGAGCTCCAAATATTAATATTATTTCAATTAAACACGTAAAGTCCAATAGAACCCTAGTTCAGTTCAATACTAAAGAAAAGCAATATTTTGTGGCACCTGTCGCAGAAGTAAATCTAGACGTGTCTGCCTGGGTTTATGTCATTTTTATTCGCTGTTCTATCGAAAGTCTGCAATAAGTTAAAATGAAAAAAAAAACAGTTTCTCGTTAATTCACACTTTTTTTACGCTATAGTATCTGCTTAGGCTTCGATTGTTCCTTTGGAATCAAAGTAATAAAACTAATCTTATACTATGTATGTTGTAAGATTAGTTTTATTATGCACCAACAACCATTTGCACTTTTTCATAAGTATTCTAAATAAATACCACTTGATTCAACGTGAACCTACAACATAAAACCAAGAACATTTGTACCTACAATCCATATCCACATATAAAACTTTTTAACCAAGAAGAGTGTAAAAAGAGGCGTTTGGCGATATAAGTTTCTTTCGGAGTTCGATAAATTACTACGGTAATGGGAATCTATAATAGCAAACTTCCCTGGGGATGAAGGAAGTCGCGGGCAAAAATTAACCATTTATTTTTAGCTTAGCTAAAGTTCTAGGTATCATAGAAGTATTTCCGCAACATGTCCTCGTAAATCTTCGTTCGCTGTTCAATAAAGGAGTATGACAGTTTTCGCTACGCTTATATTGGTTTTAGAATCGACACAAAGTTTGCTTGTGACTTGTAGATAGAAAATAATGTCTTTGTTGTGGTATCTTCTTATCATAGTTCGCCTTCATTGTCTCTTGCAATATCTAAAGTAAACATTCAAATAAACGAGCTTATGCCTCTTCTGCAGTCGCAACGAAGCGTCCAGTTTAGGTGGGTCACATATTTATGTAGATAACTGCCATGGCATTAAAATGGTTAAGTCAAGTCAAGTCAAAATATTATTTATTGAAATAGGCCTAGCAACAGGCACTTTCGAATCGTCAGTTATAACATGGTAATATTACTTAATTAATTATTTAGAACAATTTATTGATGCTAATATTATTCTTTAAAAAAATATTGAATTGCTCTAGAAATTTCAGGTTATAATTCATAATGTATTTTTAATGTATTCTTTATAGAATAATGTTAATTTAATTTGTCTGTTTATAATTCAATTATTCTGTTAATTATTCTGTTTAATTTAATTCATGTACCCATTATGGACTCTTGTCTGAAATAAATAAATTCATTCATTAAAGGATGCATAATTAAATACATCCTTTGTTGCCACTGTAGCCGAGTGGCAAGCCACGCAATCTTCAATCAGGAAGGCGTTCGTCCGAACCCCAACTCGTACTGGGTTTTGTCAAAAAACTAATGTACGAATATAACTATATATAACTTTAGCTTCCCTTATTTGTTTTCCTTAATCGAAAAGGAAAACATCGTGATGAATAAGGTCCAATCCAGACAAAACTTTTTTTTTGCTTTTAAGTCCGAAAGTAAGAAGGCAATTGCTATCGTAAACTATAGTGCCAAAATTAAAATCTTGGTACTATGTGCCCAAGACTCCTCCAACACCTGGGCGCCTTTAGAATATTTACCATCAGGATGAAACGCTAGGAGGGTGCATAATTATATCGCTAAAATCGGAAAATCAAGACGTGTTCTGCGTGCGTCAAGGAATAATCCAATCACATCAATCTTTTATATCAGTGGCACCATAGATAAGCGAGAATGAATAATTTGAACGAGTCACGTGGCCTTTTTTTAATACCACGACGTTGTTGAAAAATGGTAAGCAAATACTACGGTGTAAAGTTCACTTTAATAAAACATGTCTAAGCACAGCGATTGAAAACCTTCCTTAAAATAAGAATAAACTGCATTCAAGGCTCATCCGTATAAGAGCTACTGTGCCACAGACAGACACACACGTACACAGATAAACAGTAACTCACAATCAGACACACAGAATCACAGATACACGGAAACACATGTACACATTTTAAACTTCCCTCTTTTGCGCTCCGGTTTTGGTTATAAATAAGAAGTCTTAACAGTCTGCCCATTCTGTACGTACAATATTAATAATACATTTAAATTGGGAATATTAACGGATACTTCATAAGAATTAACAGTGATATAACCAAGACATGACATAGCTACGATATCGATTGGACACATTAACTGCCTAATTACCCAGCCCAAGTTATAAAAGAAACATAAGAGTAATTATGACATACGATTATACAGTAAATTCGTTTCAAATTCGAGTTTGTTATGAAACCATAAACCCGGTACGCTTATGTCCTCCACGCATGATAAAATGAGATGCAACGACACTTCTCGGGAATGGCTTTCTTAGACAAATCTCGATAATATCAAACTTTGTGAAGTTTTTTTTTTTACGTATTAACTTTCCATTTGTTACTCAAAGAGTACATCTGATTGTCTGTCAAATTAGACCAGCTTGACAGAACTGGTTTCCCACAAAGCAGCCTGACCCCATCTGCTTTATTTATTTTATACCACGTCGGTGGCAAACAACAAACTGCTGACTGCTATTTATATTTCCTCTTCAGAAACCATCATTTAAACTTGATTATGTCGTTTTATATCGAAGAGACCCTCATGTGGTCGGGGCGGGGACAAAAAACAACTACGAGTAGTTACTACACCGTGATTTTGCGATTTAACTTTTTTAGTATCAATTTAAGCTATTGCTTACTGCTTTAAGGTATACATCCACTGAATTGAAAATACCTATCTTGTGCATTATTTGACAAACGCACAGCTTGGGACCTTTTGCGGGATTGCGGAGTCGGATTTCTGGCGCCTGTCAAGACTCACTTAACCGAACCTTTTCCTCACTGGTAAGGACGATATTTCTGCTTGCTGAGCCAAGATTTACTTCCAATAAGCCTTGTAAGTACATAAAATAACGGTTAGATGGGTTTTGGGGGAGGTTTGTGTACAAATATTTCTCAGCTTTTATCTATATAAGTAAGTAAGTATATGTACATACGACCGTACGTCCAGAAATGCCCATATTCAGTTTCACATGTTTTATTCATATGTATAATATATTAAGCACCTATTAATGATCTGGGCAGTAAATATGTGTTGATTAATCATTAAGCGTTGGGTTGTGTTTTTGGTTTTAAGGTACCATGTTTTTTCCACGGTTATAAAATACAAATATCAGTTTAACTGTAACTGGACCATACTCGTATGTGTTTTATGAGTGCGGGCATAAGATTAAGTAAGTTTAAAGCCTTGAGGCAAGCGACGTAGCAACTTTGAAACATTCTACATGAAATGAAACTATTTACACGTGCCCCGCTTTGGGCATTATCCTCAACACTATTTTGATACAAAGCAATGAACGGATAGACAATATAGTATATGTTTTAGTAACACCTAGCTTTTGCCTGCGATTTCGTTCGCGTAATATACTCCTTAATTGTCCTGAATTAATGCTATGTATACGGGCTGGCCACACCAAGTATAAAAATGTTCTTTGTTTGATGATGTAATAACTCATAAAGACAAAATAAACACTTTCTTTTATTTAACATAGAAAATCGGCCAAGAGCATGTCGGGCCATGTTAAGTGTAGAGTTCCGTAGTTGCCCAATGTACTTACTTTAAAAAAATCAATAACAAGCAAAAGGGAATACTTTAGCAGTGTTTTATACGTCTTTTACTAAGAAGGGAAGACTTTTTACGATAACACAAAAACGGCTTAACTGATCATGTCTGCTATAAATTTCGTTGTAAGTCTTTATCAAGTATTACTTTCATATTTTAATTCATATTTTTTGGACCTATAGTTTAAAAGTTAGAGGGGAACACATTTTTTTCTTTTGGATTGAATATTTCCGCAAAGAAACACTATCAAAATATGTTTGATTAAGACCTCTATTCATTTTGAAATACCTATCCAACAACACCCCACACCATTGGGTTGAAGCAAAAAAAAATCATCACCACTTTTCGTGTAGGGGAGGTACCTATCCTTAATTTATTTATTTTTTCCTTTTTTTACGACTTTGTTAGTTTTATTGATTTATAATATATCCATACCAAATTGCAGCTTTCTAGCATTAACAATCACAGAGCAAAGTATCGGACAGACAGACAGACAGACGGACATGGCGAAACTATAAGGGTTTCTAGTTAAGTACGGAACCCTAAAAGACGCGCGATATTTCGATAGTGCGAATGACGACACACGTATTGAGTGTTAATTGTAAACATGTACCTACTGATGCGTACTTCAATAGTTAACGCGATCCAAGATAATTTCGTGCGGTAGGTGGACCGTACAATATATGCTTATAGAAAATGGAATATGAAATATGCTATTAGACTTCCTACAAACGGTAGAATTAAGTATCGCATTCCCTTAGGAACTTCCACTCCCGTTTTAGCCCTTTAAGAGACCATTTCCTGGATAAAATAGTAGATTCTATCTTACTTACACTTACGTATACTTGTTTTTACAACGACGATGGCAAATAAGATTTCGGCCTACTGAATGGTAAGCAGACACCGTAGCCTATGGACATTTCCGACTCCAGAAGAATCACAAGTGCGTAGCCGACCCTTTATTGACTTAAGGAATTGGTGTGTTCACATTCACAATTGTAATTGATATTGTGTATTATGGCACCCTCCGACCGTCTTAGTCTGGGACCGGTCTGACAACCAGCGCCGGGCACCTCACTCAGCCCGGCACACGTGGAGACTGGAAACCCTTTGCCCAATATATTATTATTTTTTGTTTGTTTAATCTATATATACTTATATATATATATATATAAAAGAAGTCGTCCTGACTGACTCATCAATGCAAACCCGAAACTACTAAAGCTAGAGAACTGATTTTTGTACAGTCGGTTACATTATCGTAGGCTAGGGATAAGAAGGGTTTTTCGAAATTCATCCCCTAAGGGAGTAAAAAAAAGGATGAAAGTTTGTATATAATTGGGTGTAGGTATAGGCTCTCTGTTTAAATATATTAATAACGTATATCAGCGTTTTTCGAAATTCTTTCTCAACGGGGTTTTCAAAAAGGGGTTACTAATTTTGTATGAGGAGCAAATATTTTTTGAAGTGAGAGAACTTCGTATATAGACTCTCTGTTTAAAAACAATAGACACGTATTTAAGCGTTTTTCTAATCCCCCTCTATAGAGGGGTGAAATGTGGGTTCAAAGTTTGTATGGTTAGAGATTTGAAACTTCGTATATAGACTCTCCGTTTAAATACGACATATACGGTACGTCTGATATGATAAATAACCAAAATATAAATTGAATAGGTATCATTAAGTCATTAATTAACATAAGAATAAAGTTTCTATGTTTTAAGTATATTATAGTAAAGTAATAGGTCAACATGAGATAAAAGCCTGCTTAAAGTCATCATATTCATGGCCACTACTAGACAAAATTTCACTGCACACAAATATGAGGGTTCATTTAAGAGGCGACGAATCTGCTGGTGTTATCGCCGATTTGCTAATCAGAATAGGCAATGAAAATTACTTATTACTCGATGGTAAAATCACGCTTCCACAAAATTTATGTATAATAGTTACACTATTACCCGAACTAACTGCCGCAATATATCCGATTTACAAAATATTCACAAGAAATCGATAAAATGGTTGTGAGAACGTGCAATCCTTACCTAAATTACAACGCTGCCGCTATTAATCGTTTATTACTAAATACTTTTAAAGCAGAGAGCGCTCAATACAAATCTTTCGATTCCTTCATACAAAATGATGACGCCGTACACTATTCCGTGGAGTTCTTAAATAGTTTAAACCCTTCTAGCCTTCCACCTCACATACTAAATGTTAAAGTGGGAGCACCTGTTATGTTAATAAGGAATCTTAGACCCCCCAAATTATGTAATGGAACTAGATTACAAATAAAAACTCCATAAAAACGTTATCGAAGCTACACTAATCACAGGTAGCGCTCGAGGCGAAATAGTGTATATTCCTAGAATACCAATAATTCCATCAGACTACCCGTTCGATTTCAAAAGAACATAATCCCTCTCAAGTTATGCTTCACAATGCCTAATAAATCCCAAGGACAGTCACTGAAAATGGCAGGGATTGATTTAAGAGAAAACTATTTCTTTCACGGTCAATTTTACGTGGCATGTTCTAGGGTGAGTTCTGCCAGCAGTCTGG
This sequence comes from Notocelia uddmanniana, assembly GCA_905163555.1. Lineage (NCBI taxonomy): Eukaryota > Metazoa > Arthropoda > Insecta > Lepidoptera > Tortricidae > Notocelia > Notocelia uddmanniana. The sequence continues at coordinate 9,792,956 of LR991059.1, read as the reverse complement.
TCTGAGGATCTTAGCCCCCAAAGGAAGTTCCGCTAACGTTGATAAAGAGAGGTGTTACGCTAAGGTGACCAGCTTATGTTTTTATTTCTTTTCCTGTTTTCTGCGCCGTGACTACGTCCACGTGAATTTTTCCCTTGTGTCGAACAAATTTGCAATCCCTGTTTCGCCCTATGGTTGACTGGCAACAATATTTTCTTAGTGTTTTTTATGTCACATTATAATTATGTGTGCCAAAGTTTCTATAACAATTTCATCGCTCTCATATTATCCTATAGACTAAAATAAGAATCGCATGAACTCGCTTATGTGCCTTAAGTTTTGGCTGGTCCGCAATTCAGCATATTTTAGATTGTTTTTTTGCTATGCCTTAAAATACTATCATTTTGAAATGCTGAGGTACCGTCTAGAAAATCTCATTTTGGCTTGTGACGGGAACTCCACCTGTCTCTTCTTCTAATAGTCTAGCATCAAGCCTTAAAACTGTTGCCTTTTAATTTTTTGTGCATTTATCACAGACATTTGTTCCTGGGTCTTGGATGTTTTCTATGTATTCAAGTATGTATTTATCTATATAAGTATGTATATCGTCGTCTAGTTCCCATAGTACAAGCTTTGCTTAGTTTGGGACTAAGTCGATTTGTGTAAGATTGTCCCCCAATATTTATTCATTTATTATGGTTGCGGTCTTCTGTAAGGTGGAGCCCAGTTGAGCTGCTCCAAATATGAGCAAGCGACTAGGCACGCGACTTATGTCCTGGACGTCGAAACGCTTAAGGACCACTGAGTTTTTCAAAAGAATGTACTCGTAGGTAAGCGGAAAGACGCCCGCGTAAGCAACGTCGCCCAGGGGAAACCTGGGATGGGTGACCGCTTTGAGTGGTTACTAACTGAGCGCTCCGGTGCTATGCAGGTAAACCCTTTGATCGCCGCTGCTGGCATCAGTCGTTAAGCCAAGTTAAAAGTCTTCGGGCGGCTTAAGAACGTCTAACAGTCAAGTTGCCCACTCATTTGACAAGCCAAATCCTAATAAGGTCTGGTTTCCCCATTGCATCGTCAGATGGCAGCTGCTTCCGTAAAAACTAGTGCCTAAGCTAGTTTTTTGGATTAGGTTGTACTGGTATAACGCTAGTATGATTATCATGATAACTACGTAGGTACGAGATATCACTTCATATTGAAGAATAGCTTTCCGGGGACGGCAAACTTCGTGAAAAAACCGGTATAATCTATCTAGTTTTCTTATCTAGGTTGGGAGGTGAGATGGCGTTCACTTTTGTAGAACAAGCGCTTACGCCAAATGCTAGGATAGGTTCCAAAGCGGACCCTTAAGAGTCCGCAGGAAGCTCGGTTCTCCATACAAACGTTGTTTCGCTTTCATTTTTAAATAGCATGCTGGAATAACATGAAACCTTATATACATAATGGGATGCATATCTAGGCAGCAAATGAGTGTCTGTTGCTTAAAATTATAATGAAGAAAAAATACAGCTATTATTATTAAGGTTTTAATATAAGACCTAAAAACTCGCTGTATTTTTTTTCTATTACAATTTTAGCAACATAAACTGATTTCCGGCCTAGATATGGCGGAGTCCATTGTGTATACAAAGTTTCATCTTATTTCTGCACGGCGTTTTAAAATGAGAACAAAACTACGTTTGTATGGAGAATCAAGCTCAGTCGAGCGTGCGGGAGACCCTTAAGCTCTTTAGGATTTTCCTTCATGTCTATGTCCCTGAGCTTTTTTTAACTATAGTTAAATTCCGACCAACAACCGAGCGGACAGGGGACGGGCACGCAGTGCTAAAAAAACCGCCGCCGCGATGGATGCTCATGATTAAGGACCGCGAACCGGTCTGAAACACGTCGAGCGATATTCGACCTTAAAGACGTGAGTGACCCGTTTCATTATATTTAATATGTCTCAAACTCACGGGAGTTTTTTTATATAGTTAAATTGTAACATATGTAGTGTTTCAGATATATTGATAACAGAAGCGACAGAGATACTTAACAGTTGAATTAAATAAAGAGTAAACGTGAACTATAAAAAATTCCCATGAGATAGACAGATGCTACTCTGATTGATATACAGTGGGCAGATTCGTAATGTAAACACAGATGCTAAATGATCCGTAGCAAATAGATGAGGTTGGAATATTTTTAACCAATGAGTGATTATGTCGGAACGCAATAAAATTACTTTACAGTACATATGGTGCTACATTACCGCACGAGTGCGGTAGACAGCAGATTACGTGCATATGTCGAAACTTTAAAGAGCCATATGTACTGTAAAACGTTGTACGATACACGTGCGAACAGATAATTCGCAGCTCGTGTCGATTTAAAACACTCCCTTCGGTCGTGTTTCAATTTATCACCACTCGATGCGAATTTCCTGTTCTCTGCACTTGTATCGTAATGTACTATTACAGTACATATGGTGCTAAATTACCGCACCAGTTCGGTAATCAGCAGATTACGTGCATATGTCGAAACTTTAAAGAGCTATATGTACTGTAAAACGTTGTACGATACACGTGCGAACAGATAATTCGCAACTCGTTTCAATTTAAAACACTCCCTTCGGTCGTGTTTCAATTTATCACCACTCGATGCGAATTTCCTGTTCTCTGCACTTGTATCGTAATGTACTATTACAGTACATATGGTGCTAAATTACCGCACGAGTGCGGTAATCAGCAGATTATGTGCATATGTCGAAACTTTAAAGAGCCATATATACTGTAAAACGTTGTACGATACACGTGCGAACAGATAATTCGCAACTCGTGTCGATTTAAAACAGTCCCTTCGGTCGTGTTTCAATTTATCACCACTCGATGCGAATTTCCTGTTCTCTGCACTTGTATATAACACCACTACTTGTTCTTTAGGCGTGTGGTTTTATGTTCCTGAATCCTGAATTTTGTTGGTAATACGCTCTGATTCTTTTATAAGCGGCCCAATCTCATACCCGGTTTTCAAGTTTTAAAATCCATGAATTTTGACCCTTTGTGTTATATTGTGTCTGTTGGGCAAGGTCTTTTCGAGATATTGCAGGGCTTTAGAGTACTGTGGACATTACTGTCATAAATAACCTCCAATACTATAGGTTATTTACAGTACTTATTGAAAACCATGATTGGTAGAACAGAACAAAACATAGGAGTGTACGAAAGAGAACATTCTCATGTTAATATTGTGTCACCTATTCCGTTGGAATAGAAAATGTAGCTACTTTGGACTATTAATAATCTATTTTGCTTTGACATCTACCGAGACGTACTCAACAAAATACAAAACAAACGATAATTTCCTTTTGTAAATGAAGACAATGAAAGTATAATAAAGAACGGCACGAAATATCTAAGTTACTACTTAATACTTGTTTATTTTTATCAAACGTTCACCAAATTAGTTGGCAACGGAGGACAAAATTACAGAAGTCGAACTTATAATTATACGTCACCCCCGTGTACGCTGTAGTGTGTATTGGGGTACAGTCAGCATCAAAAAAGTAGGCAAATATAACGTAACACATGATCCTATAGTAATAACACTAATAACAATGTGCTACGATGATAATCATCATCATAATCGTTATCCTTGGTCACAATAGAAAGAAAACATACTGCGTGCGGCAAATGTCGATCGGGGTCAGTCCTTAAATGGGTGACCACTTTTAGTGGTTTAACTGAGCTCTCCCGTACTTTGGAAGGCAGGTTAAGCCGTTGATCCCGGCTGCTGTCTATAACAGCAGTCGTTAAGCCAAGTTAGAGGCCTTCGGGCGGCTTGAGAACTTCTAACAGTCGAGTTGCCCACTCACTTGATAAGCCTAATCCCAATAAGATCTAGTTTCTCCCTTGGTTTGGAAGGTCAGATGGCAGTCGCTTTCGTAAAAACTAGTGCCTACGCCAATTCTTGAGATTAGGTAGCGAGCCCCGGGCATCCTTCAGGATGCAACTGTACTGGGAATATTGCTAGGGTGATGATGAGAAGTCATTATCTGTCTACATATAATGCTAACTGTACATAGAAATAGAGAAAATAATAATAAATATCAGCAAAAAGAAAAAATTACAAAGGCGAGCTTATCCCTTTAAGGGCTCTTTTTGGACCTTTGAGGGAAGTGTGGAACAGGAAGGTAATAATTTACAAGACATATTTTTATCGATGTATTTCCATTTGTACTTATGAAATATAGAGTAAACATGTTTACCAATAAACTGAAGTAAAAACAACAAATTACTTTCACCGCAACTCTAAAAGCAATCTCCTAATACAAGCAACGAACACAAAATAAACGTTCCAAATTTAAATTTCAGATTACAACCTCGTTACTCCAATGAATTGTCACGCTGACGTCATAATACGAGTATAATTCGTGAATGAAAATGAAGAATGAACACGACACGGTAACTCAACCTATCAAGCCGATCTCAATGTTCAGGTAGGCCTAGTGAACTACGCGTCGTCAGAGTACAAGGGTTTCCCACTAGAGCGCGCTAGTTGTCCCGAACCGTGATGTTAAAGTTGATTTCCCGCCCGGCTGAAACTTGATGATAAGAAATTTCATATTATCAAGTGCCATTTGCTTTCCTTGGTTTGAGATACGTTATTGCAAATTTTATGAAATCCTGATGTGATGTATCTTCTGTAAATGTTTACCAAGCTTAGGCGAAAATTCCCCATACTCGCCCCAGGCTGGGACCGGGGTCGGCACCCCACGTTCGTAGTAAATAATTTCATTATTATGCATTGATTGTAAAATTCGTTGTGCTATGTTAAAATATAAGAACATTTAATGAATGATACATTTATATTTACGAGTCATACTCGTAGTAAAACCCTCGTATCTAAAGTTAATGAAACCTTGGTAGGTATTTGTTTTGTTTTGGTAGATAGATAAAAACTTTATTTGCATAAGTAGTACATGACTTGACAATAGTATACTTCAGATTAAAAAAGAGTGCTTTAACAGAAATAAATCTTACTATACTAATATTACAACTATTTAAGTTATTGTAACGACCTACCTAGCCTCGAAAAAGCGCCGACTCAGCATATCTTCTATATATCGAATTAAGTCCGATTCCACACTTTGCTGGGTGGAATCTCTAAGCATGCCGTATTTTGTATAATTTAGCGAGACTATGGACTAACTGGCTGTCTTTGAAATTCAAAATACAGACAACTCAACATCGGGAAAGCCACATTCGAAGCTCAATCAGAAGTCAAGTTGTCTTTGTTCCCCTTTCACAGTATCACCGTAAATAAATACCTACTGCTATCGCTCGATCAGTAAATTGAGACGGGTAAGCGTATAAGGCCAACGGCCGAAGGCGTTGATTTCGGTTGGCGGGAATTGGCGCTGATTTATTGTTGGAAAAAGCTTACTTTGCGCACTGCTAGCTTGTAAATATAAAGGAAATGCTAGCAAAAAAATATTGACAGAAATCACGAGTCGTTATTAGATTTGATCGTTTGTACGAAAAAGCTTACCACAAAGACTACTACTGGGATACCTACCTAACTACCAATCAATCAATTAGATTCAAGTTTTACTCGAAAACACTGGTAGATTCAATAAATTTAATAATATATTTTAGAAATGTCATCTTCTATGTATATATATATATATATATATATATATATATATCTAGTCTAGGTATTAGACAAATCATCGTCTAGTACCCATAACACAAGCTTTATCGTGCTCAAAAACTATGGCGCTATTTCGATTTGTGTAAGATTATCGCCAAATATTACCGACCGGACGGCGTCCTGTTGGTTGCCCGAGGTATCGCTGGAAGGATTTACTGGGAGGAAAGTATGTGATTGTACGTAAGTATTAAGCTTGAAACGCACAGAGCGAAGTGCAGTGTCGTAGCGAACGCGGTCCGGGGCACGTCCCATTAAAAACCGCGCGGTAGAGCGGTGGCGGCGTGTGTGACATCATCATCATCATCATCATGTCAGCCGAATGACGTCCACTGCTGGACATAGGCCTCCCCCAAAGACTTCCACAATGACCAGTTCTGCGCCACCCTCATCCAGCGGACACCCGCGACCCTTACCAGGTCATCAGTCCACCGTGTGGGGGGCCTGCCCATCGCTACGCCTTCCGGTACGTGGTCGCCACTCGAGAACCTTTCCGCCCCAACGGCGGTGACATATGAAGTGTGACATATGAAGCAGTAATCGAGTCGACAGTTTCGGAAAGATCAAAAATACAAAACCGCCTCCGCCCCGCACCGTGCCCGCTCTGTGCGTTCCGAGCTTAATAGTCTTGAACAAAAATATATCTACTTATTTCAGTGTTGTTCGCAAATAGGCAAATTGCTTTTGACGGAGTTACTAAACTTCAGCCATCATACTAAGACTGACTTGATTTGTATTTCCTTTTGATATCATTATTTCAGAGAATATTACATTCTGTATTGCAATTTCAAGGCACAAAAAACAGGTAACTATGAGGAGTCTCACATCTTTGACTTCTTTATTTTAGATTTTCGTATCCAAGATTGGTTGGCCAAGTGTAACAAAAATAAAATGAGAAGACAATAAGGTATTTAATTTTTGGTTCAATAGTGTATAAGAGACCCTTATTGATTGGCTTTATCCTTCTGTCTGTTAGTTCAGTAACTTTAACCAATGCGTAATAATCGATAAAGTGGTAGTAAAATTAAATATTAGCACGTAAAGAGGGAATGTTTTTATTTCTACATATTGTTTGACGTTAAAGCAGCTAATACAATTCATTTATTTATTTATTTAAATTATAGCTTGGTAAGAGGCGACCACTTTCATTTGGCTTAGTTGATAGTAAGCCTGCCAATGAAGCCGGTTTCGAATCCCACTCAGGGCATTTATTTGTATGGTGAGCCTGAATATTTTTCTTCGTGGGTCTTGGATGTTTTCGATGTATTTAAGTATTTAATTATCTATGATAGTATCTATCAAAAAATATATTGGGGGACAACCTTTCACAAAGCGACCTAGTCCCAAACTAAGCAAAACTTGTACTATGGGTCCTAGACGACGATGTACGTACTTATATAGATAAATACATAATATTGAATGTAAAACATTTATTTCAGACACAGGTGTAAAAACTAAACTTCAACTAAATTAACTGTAAACTTTACACTAAATTAAAAACTAAAACAAGTTGGACCCCTTAGGCATGATGCCGAGGATGCTGGCAGCATTTCCTCGTTGTATTAAATAATAAATAATTCGGTTACCAATGGAGTCGGCCAAGCGCTTAGCTATTTCTTTAAAGAGCGAATGGGTACTGGGTCCCCACGGACCAAGGGTCCTCTACAGCGAAATGAATGAAAAAGTATTCACTGCCTAGACCCCTATATTTGTGCCTTTTTAATTTTTCGGCCGTTTCAGCTGCCGCTCCTGCTTGGCTGCTGGTTCCGTGCCGCCAACCAATCTTGGATACGGAAATCTAAAATAAAGAAGTCAAAGATGTGACTCCTCATAGTTACCTGTTTTAATACATACTTAAATACATAGAAAACATCCAAGACCCAGGAACAAATATCCGTGCTAAATGCACAAATAATGCTCTGGCCGGGATTCGAACTCGGGACCTCGAGCTTTGGAGGCAGAGTACCAACTAAGCTGGACAGGCCGCAGGCGGAGGCGGGGGGTATATCGTCGTCTAGTACCCATAGTGCAAGCTTTGCTTAGTTTGGGACTGGTATTGTCTCCCAATATTTATTTATATAAGAATAAGTTTTTTTTTTAATTATGTTTGTTACGAGGGTAAAACTGAAAGTTTCGGGAATAGAAGAAAATATGCAGTATAAGTGAGTTTATTTATTTTTATTGTTTTTTAAAATATTCTCCTTTGTATTTCATGCACTTATGCATGCGTTCAAACCAGTCCATAAAGCACTTTTTGAACTCTGAAGTAGGGGTCGACAAAATGGCTATTTTATAGGCCTCCACTGCTTCTTCTGGCGTCTGAAACCGCTGACCACGCAGTTTGTCCTTGATTCTGGGGAATGTATAAAAGTCGTTGGGACTTAAGTCAGGGCTATATGGAGGGTGGTCCAATATTTCGACTTTTTCACCGTCCAGGTACTCAGTTGTTGTCCGAGCGGTGTGTGGGCTGGCGTTGTCGTGGTGAAGGATGATGCGACGACTAGGGTTTGTTTTTCGGAGTTCAGCAAAGACGTTCGGCAAACAAATAGTGGTGTACCAATCAGCATTGACTGTTCTACGATCCTCAAGAGCCACAGTAGCTACGTGACCAGATTTAGAGATAAACGTAGCCACCATCTTCTTAGCCGTACTGCGAAAACGAACAACTTTTGTGGGTTTGAGCTCGTCTTCGAAGACCCATACTCGGGATTGGTTTTTAGTTTCAGGCTCATAAGCGTATATCCACGACTCGTCACCTGATACTATGCTAAAAACAGCATTTGAGCATCCCTTGTTAAATCTTTTCAAAGTTTTGCGGCACCAATTGACACGGACTATTTTCTGCTCGTCAGACAACGGGAAAATAACTTTTTCACGCCTAATTCTTCTTTTAAAATAATTTGTATTTGACTCATTCCAATACCCAGGTGCTCTTGAATTTCCCGATATGTCACATGTCGGTCTTCATTTATCAGACGACGCACAACATCGACGTTTTCTTGCGTGACTGCCGATTTTGGTCGACCTTCACGCACTTCGTCGGTGAGGGATACACGGCCATGTTGAAATTCTGAATACCACCTGTATATTGTAGTCTTTGAAGGAGCTTCAATATTAAAAGCAGCAACCATCCGCTCTTCACATTGTTTTTGTGTTAGTCCACTTTTAAAGTCATAATAAATCATAGCTCTGAAATTTTCACGGCACAATTCCATTTTAAGCAGTGACTCGACGACTTCAATAAACAATTGAAACCGAACCATACTTTTTTTTTTCTAAGTGGCCAGTGTGTTGAGATAAGGAAACTTCAGAGATTATAAAAAGGTATAATACATGTTAAAAATAAATTAATAAGTATTAGATTCCCGCCACTTTCAGTGCAAGCCTCGTAGTAAACTACAATAATTAACACAGCTGAACAACTAAAGAAAACGAAACGTTTTCCGAAGTTACTTTTGGATTACGTGCCCCATAATTAGGCCACGCAGCCAGGGCGCTATTAGTGAATCAATAACATGAATGACATATTTTAATCCCAGACGTCGTATATAGCTGTGTATATTCATTAGTAGTGTTAGCAGAACGTTTTCACAGTGGATTCTATGTATAAGGTAAACGACACACCGACGACACTATGACACCTTATACCCAATAGTGAACTTTATAATAATAAAAAAATCTATTTATTCATTCATTCGACTTACAACATGACAGTAATACATGATTTCATAAAGTCGTTGTAAAATGTTAGTCATTTATAATATAGAAAGGCACAGTTCCTCATAACATAATCATCAAACATTCATCTAGCTAGCACTGTCATGCATTTTTATACTTAAAACAGATTTACAGGTAAAAAAAACTATTATTTTTATTATGACTTAAAATTGAATAATAATTTTAAGTCAGAATAAAAAGAAGAAAATAAGAGATAACGAGAATTCCTCATTTAAAGATATTTGCTGGCCAGCCTTAAGGGCACCCTCCCCAGAGGCAGCGACCTCCGGGAATGTGTATAGTAATTATAATTTGTATTTAGTTTTAGCTTTTATTTGCTTAGATAGATAAGAGTAACTATACTTTTTGGATAGTTTTTTTATCAATCTTGATAGTAATGACAGTTCTGTCTTCTAGATTATCGAACAAAATACAGTCGATCTAAAAGTTAATACGGCCAAATGACCCAGGTCTGTTGACGGCTTAAATTCTGTTAATCACAATTTCTTGAGCTTAAAAATAACGTTGCAACTGTGATTGATTTGTTTTCATTACAAATAAGATCAAACTTCATACGTTGACCTAATTTGGTAAGTTTCGAAGCAGTAGAAAACGGACATTATTTATCCTGTATTCGCTTTTTTAAAGTAATGAATCTCTTCAATTTTTATTTTATTTCGTTTATTTATTAAAGTAATAAATCTCTTCCGGCGCGAAGATTGGATAATTAAGGTCGAACTTCACTTCAGGTAAGTTCGTTTGATCATTAAAGTTAATTGTTCTAAAGAAAACCGAGAACAAAGTCGTTAATGAGAAACCAAAGTAAAAGTCAATATGTTTTCTAAACAATTTTTGTTTGCTAATGCCATTTATCACCTATTTTCTAGACTTCCAGATTACCTTTGTACCTCGCCTAAAATAGAACTGGCTATTCACGCGGTTACGCCGGAATTGCTCAAAAAATGTTTGCGTTAGTCTATAAATACTCATCCTTATAAAATGTAACTATACCTTTACATTAGTTACGTATTATTAAGCTATTTAATAAGCTGCCCACAAATGTCACGGATTTACCTTTTAATTTATTTAAAACACAGTAATTACTTTTTTCAAAGCCATGTCGTCTATTCGATTACAGAATATTTATCATTAAAAAACACTTTAACTGGCACAGATTGTTAATAAATTGTTATTACTATTAAGCGTATTTACTTTACTTTATATAGGAAATTTATACTTTTATGTTGTTAAATACTGACTTACCATGTAATGAACATAACTATTTCGTATGGTTAAGAGTCCGCAGTAAGCTCGGTTCTCCATACAAACGTAGTTTCGCTTTCATTTTAAAACGCTATACTAGAATAACATGAAACTTTGTATACAAAATGGGATCCGGCATATCTACGTCGGAAATTAGTTTCTGTTGCTTGAAATTATAATCGAGAAAAAATACAGCGAATATTAAGGTTTTCATACAAGACGTAAAAAACTCAAAAACTCGCTGTATTTTTTTTCTATTACAATTTCTACCCACAGAAACTATTTTCCAACCTATATATACTTATATTATGGCTCCCAATGTGTATAAAAAGTTTCATGTTATTTCAGCAAGGTGTTTTAAAATGAGAACGATGCTTTTGAAATCAGCGTCGAAATAAACCTTGAATTTTAAGGCCCGATAAAAATGTTACCTATCTTAATCGTACGATAACTTTCACCAAACGCCCGATATGTCTCGTTGAGACGTATTTTATTGGGTACCATTGTCTGAAATGTTTAATCTTTTCACTATTGGCTTTTGTCACGGAATCACTAACACGAAATGGAATAAAGCGGAAACCTTAGGATCAATCCAGAACATGTTTTTGATAGATTGAAATCATATTTTAACCGCCTTCGATTATAAGTTTCCCTCTGCATGCCTGTTCCACTTGCCGCTTTGCCTGATCTCAGCTCTCGTGCTCCTCCTTTTGTTTTTCCGCGGGGAAACTTGACAATTCTTTCGCTTACAGTAGTCAATGACATTCATCGTCGCACGGCTCTAGACGAAAAGCACGAGTTGTGAACTAGAGCAGGGTTTCTTAGGCTTTGTCTAGTAATGGAAGTCTTGTGAAATTTTAAAGAGCCCATGGCCCCTTTTCAAGATACTGAATACCAATTTGTATATAGGAGTAAATGTATTTTGCATAGGCCAATAACCCATAAACCGCCTAGAGTCACACAAACGACTACAGTTTAAATTCCAAATAATTTATTTCGCGTAGTTTTAGGTACAATAAGATCTTACAAGTAACATTCGTATCACTAAAACCTACCATACATGGCATGTGTGTTTAAGAGACCGCTCTAGTGTGTCATGCCAAAATTTGAGTTTTCCCGATGTCACACATCGAATCTAATAGAAAGTGGACGTAAGTATATACAGTAACAGCAAATGTAGATGATATGAGTACCTACTTTATCACACTAACGTAACAATCCTGCGACAGTTGGGATAGGTACTTCAAAGTACGAGTAGTGAAAGTGACAAGGCACTAAAATGATTATTTACGCATGACGTTTATTTCTTCCATACCTCTCTATCGCCCGGCACCTCGTCACTCACATCTCACATCCTTCCTCTTCATATCATCTCTCACGCAATCCATCCACCTTTTCCTTGGCCCACCCCGTCCCTTACATCCCTTTCGTGTCACATGACTTTCCCATACCCATTACTTAAGACACATGCCAACCATATTTGAGAAAATATATTCAACACTTATGAAAATCTTGTGGCAATATCATGCGACCATTAAACTGCTTTCATGGTGGTGGAAAGGAGACCAAAGCAGATAGAGCAATAGATAACTAAGCCAAATCAGGGCTCGTTATAATCTTTGCCGTAAACAGCTCATTCATACATGTAATCTATTATTAATAATTTTACACCACACCTTGCCAAAAAGCGCGTTGCAGAAAACCCACTTTTTGGCCAAGTGGTGATGTAAAATTGTGTACAAAACACGGGTCGTAAAACAGAAAGCCCTCGCTCTCTCGCATAATTTTGACCCTCGTCTGCGGCTCGGGCCTCAAACATCTGCGATATCGGCCTTTCATTATTTTACAACCCTTGTACCTATCGTAAATAGCTATTATACGACCAACTCTTGTTCATTAATTTTTTTCAGGGATGTCCGAAACTGCTCTAACGCGTTTGAGGACATTTCGAATAGGGCGGTTTAGGGGGGCGAAGAATCGATCTAGCGAAGTCTTATCTTCGGGAAAACTCGATAGAAGCCGAGCAAAGCTCGGTCACCCAGGTGTTCTAGTAGCCAGCTGTATCCGAGTAGTAAGGCACGCGTCTTGCAATCTGCAGGTCGCGGCTTTGAACCCCGGCTAGCACCACTTTGTTTTTTAATAAAACTTATGTAATAGATATCATTTGATATTAAAAAGTAGTTTTTCGGTAAAATAAGACATCATAAGGAAACCGGTCTAGTTTTCCATCCGGGTTGGGAGATAGCTTTCGTAAAACTAGTGCCTACGCCAACTCTTGATGGGACTAGGTGCCTAAGTGGACTGCGGGCTCCTTTAGGGTGAGACCACACGAGTGTAATTTTGTGAGTTGTAAGTGGCGTAATTTCAGTCGTCGCCTTACTTGTGATATGTATGTATTGAAAATTTCGGTGATAGTTAAAAGTATGGCATTGACAGAAATTACGCTGCTCACAACTCACAACGTTAATCTCCCTTTTTTGTAATTAGCCCTACCATATGATTTTTTTTTCTTACCTAGTTTGTCTCTTGCACCTACCTACCTTCGCTATTTTCGGTTTGGCCCCCTGTTTGGCCACAATCAATCTTATATGTGCATGATAAAAGTTAAGAAGAATGTGTAAAATGACTTGCTAGATGTAACGTGATTTTGTTACTTGGCGAAATAAAGAAACTTGAAACTTGTGCTAAAATTACGATCGGTAATAAGAGCTTATGTGTCAAAATATTTTTTTGACTGTAGGTATATACTCATTAAGAAAACTGCGCATCAATTGAGTAACCACATCCCAAGCGACACTGACAAATTAACTTTGTAAATCTTTAAATTGAATGCTCATCAATCATTTGACTTGGCCGGTAGTAAAATAAATTAAAACTGCAGCTTTGTATTAAGATAAATGAGTTTAAAAATGTCGGCTCGATTAGTGCGACAACTACTGGGTTTTAAGGGTCCCCCGCACGCTCACTTTATTCTCCATACAAACGTAATTGCGTTTTTATTTTAAACCGGCATGCTGGAATAACATGAAACTTTGTATACACAATGGAATCCGCCAAATCTATGCCGGAAATTAGTTTCTGTTAATAGAAATAGTTATAGAAAAAAATACATCAGTTTTTCTAGTTTTTAGGTCTTGTATGAAAACCTTCATAATCGTTGCATTTAATCTCCATTATAATTTCAAGCAACAGAAACTAATTTCCGGCCTAAGATATGCCGGATCCCATGGTGGGTGTATAAGTTTCTTGTTACAGCATGCTGTTTTAAAATGAGAGCGAATCTACGTTAGACGTAGTACAGTCAGCGTCATATACTACGTAGCAGCCAAAGTGGTCAAATAGTTAGGTACACCATACAAAATATATGGTGTGCCGAACTATTTGGCCACTTTGGCTGCTACGTACTCGTAGTATATAACGCTGACTGTACCATTACTTATTCTGTGACGTTTGTATGGAATACCTACGCAGCTTCCTGTGGACTCTTTAAAGTGTAAAGCAAAATACATGAACAGTCTAACACAGGTAAACATAATTAATATTCTGTAGTCTCGTAGCCCAGACTTCGAAGCGGGAAGGGATTGAAGTAGGTAATTAATTTTGAAACTGTTTTTTGTAGGCTTCCGTACCTCAAATGGAAAGAAAAAACGGAACCCTTATATATATTATTATTATTTTATTATTATAATAATATTTATTATTATCACTCGTGTGTCTGTCTGTCTGTCCATCCATCCCGCTGTCTTAGCCAATTTGCTCCGAAACCAAAACACCGATTGAGTTGAAATTTGGTACACATATTTAAGTCGGCGATACAAAAATGGACATGTATCGTACATAAATTAATAAAAAAAAAGGCTTGTTATGGTGATCTAAATTTTATTTTATATGCATATAATTATAAGAATAACATCTATTATTTTACTGCCGCCGCCATTGTTACATATAAAAAAAAACTATAAAAACGAACCCCGGCGGCCATTAAATCAGTTTTTGTAATTAAATTCTGTTTTACAGTTATTTAAGAAAAAAGATGGCCTTAAATTATAAAAAATACACAAAATAGTTAATTACCCATTTATTACAGGAAAATCTATAACAAGTCTATAGGTCTCAAAAATATGATAAGTATATGACGCGATTTGATATGAATTCTTAGATTTTCGAGAAGACAAGTACGACTGCCAGTTTTTGTTGCACTTTTAGCACCACCCAGGGGTCACGTGTAGGGTAACGGTGGGTACTGCGTAAGGACGTGGTGCAACTTCGACCCCCCTTTGTCAAGTGAGTGGGCAACTTGACTGTTAGAGGTTCGCAAGCCGCTCGAAGGCCTCTAACTTGGCTTAACGATTGCAGCCGAGATCAACGGCTTAGCGTGCCTTCCAAAGCAGGAGAGTCAGTTAGTAACCACTCAAAGCGGTCACCCATCCAAGAACTGACCTGCGCTCACATTGCTTAACCTCGCACAGCGCACGCGGTAGGCTGGTGCCGCTGGGCCACGAGCGCTCGAAATTCTTGATAGTTTGTGCCAAATTGCAATTCAATCGGTCCAGTAAAATCAACTTGGTTGTAACAGACGGACTGACAGTAAGGAGTGCGAATGGAAATGAGGCCAAATTTTCTTTTGGATGCTCCAATGGGAACTGGCAAAACCTACCTAATAAATTTAATTTTAGGAAAAATAAATGTTACACGTGATATTGAATTAGCCGTATTTCTGTAAATACTTCAAAGGACCAGAGTTTATGACCGCTGCGCGCTGCTTGGTCGTTTACAGACCTATTGGTGCTACTGTAGTACACATATACTTTTACTAAGGGCCATTTAAGACATGCTTTTATTTCATCGGCCCTTTCCCCTTCGGTCTATTTTTGCCAAAATCAAATGAAATTCAACAGTTTGCCGGTTCTCAGAATGTATACTGACTTTTCATCTGTTCATCTGTTAATGAATCACAATCACCAAACTTCGTATACCGAAACCCCCAGAATGTAACAACTACTTTTCTGGAGACCGCATCTAAGTCGGTTCAGCCAAACGCGAGATAATCGTGGACAAACATACGAACCTAATTTTTGTAGACGGTTAAAAAACTCGCTTAGTACGCGGGCGAAGCCGCGGGCAAATGCTAGTTTAGTATAAAAATGGTGTTAGTACGACGAGCTTGAATTGTTGTACAGGATGTTTTATATATTTTTTCCAGGAAAATAAGTAAGTAGAGAGCTGATATTTTTTTGATAGATTATATTGGTTACAGCAACATTTGTGCAAAATTTTATATTTACCCGTTTCATACTTTTTGAGAAAAAATAAATAAAAACGTTTTAGGGTTAAATGAATGCCGTGAGGTTCCTGATGGCAGTAGAGGGTTGAAAATTAGTATAAAGTATTTTCTCTTGACGGGGCATCAACTGGTAATAAAAATTCAAACTCAAAGCTTTGGGGGAATTTTTGAAGGGTTATCCTGCTACATCCTTTAAGATTTTAAAACGACCGTTTAGTTTTACTACGAGCAACTCAGTTTTACTAGTAAGTACATAGGATAGGATCTATTTATGGTATACCTGGTATATAATGTACTTATATTCTCTACTAAGTATCTAGTTAAAAGTTTGCACCCTTGAAGCACCTTTTGCATGCTTAACTTTAAAAGCTACTTACGTAAAAACTCAACAAGACTTCTCAAAGCAAATTCTGGAAAAGAGACAATATTTTCCTCTCAAGGAAAAAACCCACACGCTGTCGTCAACTTCACCTAAATATCAATTAAGTGTACTTGCAATTTTATTATGCCGTAAAATGCGTTGTCCGGCTTCGAACGACGTAATAAAACATGAGTCAAATAATTAAATGGGTTCCCGAGCACATTTTCTTTCTGGCTATTATTTTCTCCGTAAATACAGGGCTATACATTATTCTTAGTTAGTTGCAGAGGAGCGGTGTTAAGTCGTGATATTCTATACTGAAAATACGAGTGGTGAATATTGCACTAAAATAACTAATTTATTTTGACAAGTTTCGATGTTTGAAATTTATGATTTAGTTATGTAATAGATTAAAAGTGAAACTAGACTTTAAGTAACTAAATAACGCAATACATATATCATGAGCTTAAGTCCAATTAGTGAGGTTTTTCAAGAGACAGTACTCTTTAGAGTAATTTGGTCAGTATTAAAGCTTAACAAACTATATAGGGCCTTACAAAGTCAAATTTTGTTACGACACACGAGACGCTGGACTGTAAATTTTTGCTACACTGATGATGGGCCGATGTACTTTAACACCCTATTAATAACTACAACTTAGAAAAGTTGAAAATCCCCCGAAATTTTCATTTCAGAGCTCAAAAACCGCTAAACAGATTTTCATGAAGCATGGCTAAGAACACTCGGGATAAAATTATCTATGACACACAAAAAAAAACTAAACCGAGATCGGTCCATCCGTTTGGGAGCTACGATACCACAAACAGACACGTTAAACTTATAACACTCCTCTCTTTTTGCGTCGGGGGTAAAAAAGGAGTGGCTGACTCGCCCACTACACCGCTGCAGTCGCCAAAACGTTGGAGAAGCACTCCGCTGTATTGTATATAACGGGATTATCACATTTAATGTTCAGATTTCTACTTTTTTTTACGCGATTATTTATTTCTTGACACTGACAAGTGTCATTGAAAATGTAGCTTTTCGGAGTTGTTGGTTGGTTTGCTGCCAGGCAATACCTATTTCCTCAGTATTGAGGTTTGAACATCTATGCAGGATATGCCGCGCCTTCGCAGTTTCAGACTTTTATAATTGTAACATTGTTTACGTATCAAATTTCAAATTAAAGGGAAAAATTGAATTTTTTTATGCTCCGAGCAGGATTCGAACCTACGACATCTGGCATACGCGGCCAATCGCTCTAGCCTCTATCTAATCGGAACAACTAAGCTCGTACACGAAATCCATCACTAGTTCCTTCTTACACAACAACGCCTTAGGG
Organism: Notocelia uddmanniana; assembly: GCA_905163555.1. Taxonomy (NCBI): domain Eukaryota; kingdom Metazoa; phylum Arthropoda; class Insecta; order Lepidoptera; family Tortricidae; genus Notocelia; species Notocelia uddmanniana. Next base: position 9,775,322 of record LR991059.1, on the reverse strand, counting down.
AGGCGTCAATTTTTCTCTTTAATTTGAAATTTGGAATTTTTGTTAGCAGCGTTACTGCTTAATACAAAATTAATATAGTTTACGTATGTTTAGCTAAACTGTTAATAAATACTGTATTAGTTTGATCCAACCTCGTAACTTACTTAAGCAGCCAATCGGATAATGCTATGATGTACCATTGGCTGATGCTTGATATTAAAGGCAACTCTAATTAACTTAGTAACGTAGTTTCTCTTGTCAGAGAATAAGTAATAGTGCTCTTGTTTACACTTTTTCAAATAATTATATGTATAGGTAACTAATAACTTTATAAATTTATTTCCATATTTCCTTAATGTATCGGTTATAATCCTCAAAACAATCATATAATGAAGAATCTTGTACCTGAAAATCGATTCCTTTTAATCCTCGTCAGGTTATAATGGCATTTCAGAAAAGCTATATTTTTCATTGTGGCATTTAACGACGACGGCGTAGCGCATGCGGAAGAATAAACATACTGCGAGTGCGAGGTATGGGCGATCCCATTTATGTGCAGTCACCATCTAATATATCTTTACTCTTCAGTGTCTTCAAATATATCTGACAGAAGAGTCTATACGCGTTGAGAATAGATTCGTGTGGAGATACTTATGAGCATGTTGTTCGTCTGAAAATATGTTGGATCGTGCGGGGTTCAGCGGATTAAATGGTACAACGTCTCATTTACAACTGTTCATATATTTGGATAACCAACAGGGTTATTTAAGTTATCAGTCAATAAGTAGGTATATGAGTATACAGCCCTTGGCCAAAATAATTAAACACCGCTTATTTTCCTTTGTAACTTATAAATAAACAAATATTATACATATTGACTTGAAATATAAAAAGGTATATAAACATATAGAAAACTTCATAATATATAATTTATACTAGAACACTGAAGGTTGAAAATAGGTAGCGGATCCCGGGTATCCTTCAGGATGCAAATGTACTGGGAATAACACTAGGATGTTGATGATGACTGAAGGTTGAAAATGGGTTTGCAATAAAAACGTGGGAGTACTCAAAACCTTTGGCCTAGGCTGTATGTATATACATAGAAAGTATAGAGTATCACAAAGCTAATCACTACAATTAGCAACTTGTGATTTAAGAGTTTTTGTGTCGTCGTCCCACCGTATTTCAAATACGATTTATTACTCTCGGGTATAATTTGAGAATATACTCGTATGGGGGTTGTTTATGTTCTACGTTTAATTTTGTTCTTATGAGATGTGTGGATGTGTGAAACTAGACTAAGAGGATTTACGTCTGGGAAATGGATGGAAGGACCGGATGGGGGCGGCCCAGGCCAGGTATCTCGATAAAATTTCTGCGGTACTAGGAAAAGGTTAGGTTCAGAACTACCCACAATCCACGATATTGTATAGAAGAGACGTGTGAACAGTGAACTGCTGCTGTGCCCAGCAGTATCTCGATATGTATTGTATTGCCATCTCTCATCTGTAAGAATGTGCCCAGCAGTGGGAGTATATGGGCTTATGATGTTAGATGAGATAGTCAAAGCAAAATAACTATATGAGGCAGTAGTATTTGACGTTCTGTGGCCTCTACTACCCCCAATGGGATATAAGGGCTCCGTCCACGCCGGGGCTCGAAATACGGTGACGGAACGTACGGATTACGCATTGAACGACAGAGAGAAACTTATCGAGTTAAAAAAGTCACGCATGAGGCACGTCACTGTGTTTACGGTGCGTAAGTGCGTTTTAAGGGTTTCCCGCACGCTCGATTGAACTCGATTCTCCATACAACGTAGTTTCGTTTTCATTTTAAAACGCTGTTAAGGAAGGAAAAAATACAGCGAGTTTTTGAGTTTTTAGGTCTGGTATGAAAACTTTAATAATCGCTGTATTTTTTCTCCTTTATAATTTACAAGAAATATAAACTAATTTCCGGCCTAGATATCAAATCCCATGGTATATAAAAACTTTCATATTATTCCAGCTTACCGTTTTAAAATGAGAGCGAAACTTTGTTTGCATGGAGAACCGAGCTTCCTGCGAACTCGGTGTGGCCGGACGTTGTGTCTATTTTTACGAGTATATTTTCGATCATTGCCTGTTTGTTTAGCAATCGATTAGAAATCGTCACATTTGGCTAATCCTAGGAACGTGACATCTTACAGTTTTGTCTTATCACGCAGGCACTCACTTAAGGAGGATTTTCTGTAATTCAAGGCGGGCGGGAAAATCTACTTATCTTCCTCAATCCGTTCCTACGAACACTAAGCTCAATTAACTACAGAGGCTATATCCAATTAAAAAGGGATCAAAACATCCATTGATTTCGTGAGGGGTGTGGGTGAAAATCTCAGCGGGATTTTTACGTGGCGGAGGTTATTACACTGAGGACTTTATTTTAATGTTCTATTTGTTATATGAAATGTATTTCATATCTTCACTTTGAGCAATGATGGAAATTACTTAACCTATTGACTTAAGCATGAAAAAAAATAGTTGGGAAAATTTAATTATGGTGACGGGTCCTGGGCTGGGCACCTACCACCAGCTCTTAATTCCAGGCAGCTAAACCAGGCAGTTCAGTTTACGCCGTAAACTGCCTGGAATTAAGAGCTGGTGGTAGGTGTCCTGTACTTGTTTTTTGCAAGAAAACGCCGTCACACTAAGAAAAATGTCCATTCAATTAATCAAAATTGCATTTCTTTGCATTATTTATATTGAGATAATTTTTTGAATTCAATAGTATGTAAAGTAGAGCATGTACCAGTGTAAACGAAACTCTCCTGCGAAATAATTAAATTTCGGTGGGATCAATTGATTTTATGATTGAACGAAACACAATGCGCCAAACGGCGTTATCGTCGCTTAGTTCAGTTTCCATTCGGCCTCAGGCAATGTCAGAAATGTGTTACTGTGTAGGAGCTGGCCGTCACGTACGTTAGTACGTAATTTCCGTGGTGCAAAATACAATTCACGGTAATTTTGGTGACACGTTTAGTTTATTGCTTTGTTTGCAGTTTATATTATATGGTAAAGTTTTAGTTTCCCTTTTGACAGTCAACATTAATGTCCACTTTTACGTGAAGAAAATTTACCTTCCTATTTTATTTCCACTTTAGTGGTGACCACATTCCGGAACGCGTAACGTGGGCAGGCCGATCGACCGTTTCCCGCATGGTTAGCGAAAAAATCGCGTGTTTATGTGTGAACCCATCAGAACATTTTCATGTAAATAAGAACAGCGCGGGAATAACTCGATTCTGGAATCACGCGATTCCCACATAGATATCTGAACGTACCCATAGTCCCGGTTTTCTAAAGATCCATTAAACCTTCTGTGGGGTTTACACGAGTTTAGTAACAAAATTGCTAAAAGAAGCACTGAAATTAATTTTCTTGTCCTCTGCCTACCCTTTTTGGTGCAACTACAATTGCAAGTGATTAAAAGCCGATCCTGTTTACTAAGTGATAAAAAATCGACTAATACTTGTTACTTGTCGTGTTGTGAGATAAATCACAAAATATTTCTCAATACACGTCGGTGGCGCCAATCCATTTCAAGCTCTTGTTCTAATACTATTCTATTGTATCAATTTGTAAATGGGTAGGTACCTGTCATTTGTCACTCTGCAAATTAGAGATAAGGGTATCATTAACACTAATGGCAAGTACTAAGCTCATGTTAACCCAGCATAAATTATTAAAAAATATACCAAGTACTAAAAAAAAAATATTATGTAGTCGGGTCTTTATAAAACCTGGCCTAACTTGTCGACCGTAGACATGAGAGTCATGCCAACAGATTATTGAACTACAAATTTTAATCTCCCAATGTGCTTCAAACCTACAACTCATGTTAAATTGCGCAACATATAATAAAGAATCGTGTAACACGGTCAATTCCGTGTCTTAACAAAGACTTATTAATTTTTCTAAAGGACTAAAATAATGTTATACAAGACAACAGTTTTAATTGACCTACACTCGGCTACAAAAGAACCACAACCAAACCTAAGGCAAAGCAAATTCAAACAGTAAAAGCAAAAAATTAGGTACTATTTCTAGCGTCGCTTTGCGGAGTACTGACTGGGTCATCTTAGGGGATTTCCCACTGAAAGGAAACACTTTAAGCAGAGAATGAACTATTGTATTTCTGCTCATGTTGTGATTATATGAATGCCGTTTGACAGGCATTTCAGAATATATTCAAAATATATAGACTTGCATATGTACATTATGTTATATTATGATTCTACATAGATCAAGTTCTAAAATAAGATTCCAAAACACATTACTGAACTTACCAATTCTAAATACAAATCTGTAGTAAAACAAATACTTAGCTCAAAAATATATTAGAAGGTAAACGATTATCATGGATAGGGATGTTTGGCAGTGATAGTGTCCTGCACGGCTAATCTATCGCGAAAATAGGTTTTCATTGTTATTTTGTAGTAGCTAAGACTGTAATTTTATATTAAACTATACACTGTATATCGTTTTGAAAAAAATTACACCTCGCCGAGTTTCAAGCCGGTTCTTCTCGTGGCAGAGGTTTTTTTTTCGAACCGGTGGTAATTTATTGACGTTCATAGGTGCATGTAATATGCCTAATTTGAAGAATAAATTACTTTTACTTTTTTATTCTAGTACCATATGGTACTCATACCGTATCATCTTCTACAGTACATTACATACACTTTACAGGCAATATCGGCTATATTACTAATATTACCGTGTGACCGATATTTTTGAGCGGTTTTTCATGATAGCTACTTTTGTACAGATATAATTCAACTTATCATTCTTATTACACCAAATTAATATACCACGAGTTAAATTTCCGCGATGTTCGAAATGCTCTGAATATGTTCAGATGTAATAATTTGTCATAATATGTTCAGAACACGTCTGACTGTCTGACGTATGAGTGTTATTATTCTCTATTCATTGAGGATTCAACGGGTGCTTGAAGAAATGGGAGCTTTGACCTAAAGGCTTTGTAAGGTCAACGTACTAGGCCGAGTGCGGGCTATGTATTATTTCTGGTGACACGCAACAAAGTGCTTAGTAATTTTTTTAGAGTGGCTTAGATTCATTTTTGTAATGCTTTCACTGGACAATGTATTCGCTAAGAATGTCCTCTGAATATGTATACGTAATATAATATATACTTATATACTCATACTCATACTCATACTCATTTATTTGCAATGATTTTACACATTACACGTCAAAATAATACATTTCATCATACTCGTATTTACATTAACATAAGTACTTAAAGGTACAAAACTTTACCCATTAAATATGTCAGTGTCTCTTACAGTTATAGTTAAATTACAAATTAAGATACAAAATTAAATTACTATTATGATTATTGGATCAGTTAAATGTTACAACAATTCGGATACATTATAATGAGCTTTTTCAACGAGCCACGATTTTAATTTGTTATAAAATAACTGTCCGTTCTGCTCTTTGATGCAATCTGGGATCGCGTTATAAATTTTAGGACCTATTACGTAGGCAGTTTTGGTGGACTTGGTCAGTTTGCACCTAGTTGTGATTAGTTTGCCTCTATTATTACTCCGCAAGTTTCGTAAGTTCTCCGATCTTTGGGGAAAGGATTCCATGTTGCTTCTCACGAATTTCACGATATTGAAGATGTAAAGAGATGGTATTGTCATAATACCTAGTGAAATAAAGAGTTGTCGAGCAGGTGAACCGGGCGGAGCGTGGGCTATGATTCTGACTGCTCGTTTCTGCAGCACGAAAATGCGACGCCAGTCAGCAGCGATTCCCCAGAACTCGATGCTGTAACTTATTACTGAATGAAATAGTGCGAAGTAGCTGTTACGTAATTGGGATTGTGGAAGTACCAGAGATAGTCGCTTTAGAGCAAAACACACCCCTGACAGCTTTTTACAAATACTATCTATTTGGGTGTTCCATCTCATTGCGGAATCTATAGTTACTCCCAAAAACTTTGCTGAGTTAACTTGTGGGAGGGTTGTGTGATTGACCCGAACAGTTAGTGGTCGCGGTGGTCGGCCGCCTAAGTTGAAATGTAGGATTTGAGTTTTACCTACATTAAGGACTAGTCCGTTTACAGAAAACCAGTTAAGCAGTTTGTAAATATCACTAGTGATTCGTGCTTCTAAGTCTTCAATATTCTGAGCGGATATTATATCACAAGCGTCGTCAGCAAAGATGAACATATTTCCATCCACTGCATCAGGTAAGTCATTAACTTGCATTAAAAAACACAAATTAGCGAGGGAAGACCCCTGGGGTACACCTACATTTACGCTGCCCGCATCAGACTTTATTAATCCACCTTTCAAAACAATAGATTGTTGTCTATTCTTCAAATAGTCGATCATTAGTTGTAACGTGGGGCCGCGAAGTCCGAGGTGCTCAAACTTTTTTGCTAAAACACGGTGATCGCAGAGGTCAAAGGCGCGTGTCATATCGCACAATAGTATAGCAACGTGTGAAGATTTTTCTTTAGCCTGCATTACATGTTGAATCGTTTCGCGAATAACAGACACGCATGAGCGATTTCGTCGGTAGGCATACTGCTTATTGTGGAGCAAATTGAAGTTTTCTAAGAAAGAATATAGCCGATTGCTTAAACCTGCTTCGAACACTTTGGCTATCGCGGGAATTATACTTATGGGTCTGTAATTTTTAATGTCATATTTTTGACCCTTGCCCTTATAAACGGGTACTACTTTAACTTTTTTAAGGATACCAGGGTAGATTCCTAATTTTAATAATTTATTAAAGATTTTCATCATTAGTGTTATGATGAAAGGTAAGCCAGCTTTAAGTAACATGGTTGAGGTATCAAATATATCGCAAGTGGTTTTAGAAGCTACTTGTTGTGTTACTATTTTATACAACTCATCGTGACTGAAAGCGGTTAACTTAATAGAAACTGGACTCGGCGTAGACGAGTTGCACATGAGTACAACAGCCTGTTCAGGGTTCGCAGTCGGCGCGTTAGTGGTACTCGCGGCCGATAAGAAAAAAGTGTTTACATCATTAGCCATTCGGTGCGGCGAAGCATATTGTTCACCGCGGGTATCTCTCAATAAGTCCAGATTGCACTGACGCTTGCCCGATATATATGTACGTATATACACCGCGGGCCAGAATATCTCGATTTTAACCACGCATTTTTGACGACACTACGAGTAATTAATGTTATATCTTCGTGGGTCCAATTATTTGTTTTATTTAAACTACTATTTCAGTACAAAATAAATCTAATTAATTGACCGCTTTTTTGTGAACAAATCTTTAGGTGACTTGCAAATGTCTTCAAGACAAGAAGTGTCAAGACAAAAAAGTAGTAGGTGGCTATTACGTCACGCCTTTTGGGTGTGTAAGACTTGAGATTTTTCAACGTGTGATTTGTTTTAAATATATAATATCTCGTAAATTATGCGTTTTTGGACTATATGTTATATCACATTATATACTCTAATTAGGGCCTAGAATCGTTGCTTTAAATCTTTCGGGTTACTAGAGCCCACGGTGTATATACTTAAATACATAGAAAACGTCCAAATCTCAGGAACAAACATTTCTGCTCACCACAGAAACAATTGCCCTTACCGGGATTAGAACCCGGGACCTCTAGCTTTGGAGGCAGTGTCACTACCAACTAGGCTAAACAGGCCGACAAATGTTAATGCTCATCCATAAAATTATAGAAATAATTCTGTAGAAATTATGGCGCTATGATATTTACTGGCACTGAAACGTTTCCATTTTATTGAATGTAAATCAGTTCGTCTTGTGTCGTTCTGAATGCATCGCTGCGCAGCGCGTCCTTCGCATGAAAAGTCTGACATTGACGCACTGCATTAACGTCTGACTATGGGCCACAAAAACAAAAGGTAACAATAAGTTCATAATGTATTCTTAGAGAGATCGCCAACCCGCATGCCAAGCGTGGCGATTATGGCATTTACCTCCCATGGAATTGGGGGAGGCCTATGTCCAGCAGTGGACGTCTTTCGGCTGATATGGTGGTATTCTTAGAGCTATTGACAGATCAATTCGCGAAGTCAAAGTATAAGGCGTAGCTACGGTCCCTGTACTCAAAACTTACATAACTATTAGCCGGGTTCACTTTCAAGCCAGCTGAATCCCAAAACAATCTAACGCTTCATTGTAAACCGACCAGTATGATGACCTCCTGCCACGCACAGATGCTACGAATCTAGAGGTCTGTGTGTATAGATCAAGTTCAATATACAGCATAGAGCTATTATATTGAACTTGAACAATTATTCGGCGTCTTGGATCGCCACCTGACCCGTTCACTAAGTTTAGCTTAATCGCACTTGTTAAACCGATTAGCACTTTCACTGTTGGCAACTCGCTATGTTACGGGTTCTCTGTTTGTAGGTAGTTTGCGTCGACTACGAGCTACTAAACATCTACGGGTTAGCGTCTGCTACGAACGTAACGCCACGAAAAGTCTCTTATTACAGTTAATTAGGCACATCTTTATACAGATTTATGTGGCCTAGTTATAAACACTTATGCAGGATGTTATTATTGATTTCCATTCCTTCTAGCATATAGCCGTGCATAGCCATAGAAACGGCGTAGCATATTTAGTTTTTCAATATTCTAGAAATAAATATATTTTTTTAAATTTTCATACAAAATAATTAATTATATCACCAAGGGTGAATGCAAAACGGCCTTTAGAGTTAACGTGGAGTTAAGCAAATGTGTCAATATTAAGTACCTGTGTCAATATTCGGAATTTGAATGACACCGCACGTGACGCACGTCAACATTGTTTATTTGTTAAGGATGTTTTATACTACAGTAGGGGTGTTAACAAAAATATTTTTTTCAATAACTTCGAAATGGTACTAATTGGGATACTAGTGCCTTAGAGAAGATTACTTTATTTCATCTCACAATTGTGCCCTCGAAATTAACGGAATTCAATAAAAACACCCAGTATAATATATAAGAATCATCATCATCACAATATCAGTCAAAGAACATCCACTGCACATAGGCCACTCCCAAAGGGTGCCAAAATAACCGGTCCTGTGACACCCGAATAATATGGTAATATAATGTTTAAAATGTCAGCCCTTTAAATAAATATTGTAATTCCTTATCATGAAATAAAATAATCTAATCTAATCTTTAAATTGCTTTACAAATAGGTCGTATTGCATTGAATTGAATTACTGTTTTTCAGCAAGATGATCCATTTACGTTTGCAAAAATAATAAACAGCGTCAGTGCCAGAAATTTGCTCGGCGAGGGCTAGTCTCGTAAGTACTTCCTCTACAAACGAGCATTCGCATGTTATCGGCTATGAGCCCATGCTATACATAGGTGTAAAAGAAGCTAAAATTAAGGACGCTTTTTAGAGCACCTGCAGTAAACTTTTGTGTCCTAAAAAACATTTTTTTTTCCTTTCAGAGAAATTTTGATCTTAAGTTGTGACCTCAAAGTAATGGATCTTGACGCCACAAGATTATAGCGCGGCAGTTAATGCTGATATTGAGGTAGCATCATGTGGTTATAAACATTCATCAAATTACAGTAATGCGGTCAAGACTACAGTAGAGTAAAAAGTACAAGTTTTGATACGTAAAAGTAAGTAAAATACATGTTTTGTTATGATAGTTTTTGGTTTTAAATGATATTATTGGGACATTTGATTTATCATGTTTAGTGTTTTTAAAATAAAAAGTTATTAACATCACTACAGTAGAGTAAAAAGTACACGTAAGCTATATTTGCATAAATAAATAAAAAATGATTTTTCAATTGACACCACTTGGAAATAATTTTTGGAGAGCTTAAAAGTGTGCCGTAATTTTCGATCCTATTACAGGCCGCACTCTGTATACATATATTTATATAACGCTACAACATTGTTGGCAGTGAAACCAAAATCAAATATTTATTCTGCAAATAGGCCACAAGGGCAGTTTTATATGTCAAAGCGTGAATTTATACAATAAAAAAAAAAACTGAAAATCTTACTTTATAATAATGATTAAAAAATATACTGATTAACAATTCAATGAAAATAAATTAACAAATATTAAGGACGTATTGAATACGATCTGTGTCCGAATAAACAAAAAGTATATAAAATTAATTTAATATCTCAGAGATGTATATATGGCCGAGTTTCTTATGCCGGTTCTTCTCGTGGCAGAGGTATATTTTTCCGAACCGGTGGTAGTTTATTGAGGTTAATTGCATGTAATATGCCTAATTCGAAGAATAAACTACTTTTACTTTTACTTTTTTACTTTTTTGAGCATCCAAATACGATTAATGACAATTATTTCAAAGTCCTTAGAGAGGTAAGTAATCTGATAATCTCTAAGCGCTAAAATTAAAATAATAAAATGTTATTGTCACTGAATAGACGATTTCTGTTGTAATATCTAGTTTGAATAAAAAAATACTTGGCGTTAATTACAAATTAAGAGCCATGTACCAACAATTTTGATCCGCTGTTTGCGAGGTTCTCACACTCACTTAGTTCACTCAGTATTTCATACGTCGGCCAGTGATTGATTACACCGACCGAGGGGGATGATTTAACTAATTCTAAAGGGGTAATTTTAATGATCTACATCCCAGGAATATGCTGAAATAAATATATAACTGTATTATCGTAGCTAGCACTCAATCGCAAAACGTTTAAATTGTGTCTATTCAATACAACGATCCGTTTTTTTAAGATTCCGTAGTCAACTAGGAACCCGTATAATTTCGCCATGTCCACATGTCTGTCTGACTGACTGTCTGTCCGAGGCTTTGCTCTGTGATTGTTAGTGCTCGAAAGCTGAAATTTGATATGGATATATAAATCAATAAAACTGACAAAGTCGTAAAAAAATTAAAAATTAAGGGCACGCTGCACGTAAAGTGTGGGTGCAATTTTTTTTGTTTCCACCCTGTGGAGTGGCATGTTGTTGGATAGGTTTTTAAAAAAGAATAGAGGTCTTCATCAAACATTTTTTGATAAAGTGAATAATTACGGAAATATTCACTTCCCTTCTTAGTAAAAGACGCATGACGACATGAACGCTGCGAGAGTATTCCTTTTGCTTGTTATTGATTTTCTTAAAGTAAATTTATTGGGCAACCACAAACGGCCTGACATTCTCTTGGCCGATTTTTATTTTACTTTGAAGTGGAGATAAAACGTATGTCTACGAAAATATGTAGATTTGCCTCAACGCCACTCAACTCCACTATATTTAATAGTAAAAGTTGAAATAGCAATTCCTTTTTACAACCGGCACTGCTCATATGTAAGTTGTTATCACGCAATCCTCAATTAGCCACTTGCCGGGATCCGATCGAGCTACAATTTGGCATAATTATATTAGTTCGGTGACATTGTAATATTATGGTACCATCGAGCTGAACTGATGATGGAGACAGAAGGTGGCCATAGCGAATCCTAACCTACACAAGATAAACCCATCGTGTTTTGGTTCATTCGAACCGTCTTAACGGGTAGTTGATGATTATGGAAAAAAAAAGCACAGACGGCAATAAAAGTTTGAACCATAAATTAAAGCTTTGACTGAAACTTATTAGGGTTCTGTACCGTTGCTCTAGCTATCCGTCTGTCACAAATTATGAATCTCAGGGATTGCTGTTATCGATTATGAACTTTAGAATTTTTAATAAACAAAAACATGGATTGGTTTATTATAAACTTGAAATTTAAAAGGGGTAAATAAGTCATATTCGTGTTCCTGGGTCAAGTATGGTATCGTTTGAAAGGGCGTGAAATACAATAAAAACCAGATTTATTTTCTATAGAATGGTTATTTTACATTATAGAAGAAAATATATATCTCCTTATCTCTTCTAAAGAGGGTTATCCACCATTCATCAGTTTGGTTCGGGGATACAGTTAGTTTTAACAGAAACAAATATTGAAAAATATTGCACCGTTAGGTTTAAAAATATGAGTCGTGAAGCTCATAGGGATTCGATCCGAACTGGGCCTAATTCGACGAAGCAAATGATTGATGATCTGCGATCAACTTTTCCGAGAAGTAATTGACATTTTCATTCGAGGCGGATAAAGTGATTTATTGATGAAAATTTTACCGATGTCACTGCAATGTGGAGAAGAACACATATATGAACAGTCGAATGCACAAGGGGATTAACACTTGGTTACGCTGTATTATATTATATCCTAAATTCCCATCGGCCACCTTGCATTAAAAACGCTACGGAGGTTGTTTCCTTTATGGTCGCCTCGCTTACAACTAGTGAAGAAAAATACGTGTCAACTGTCATAACATCCACAAAGTACAATATACATATACTGAGATAGAGATATCAGTGGAATACTCCATTTAGATCGTAGCGCCGCTGTGGTATTTAGTAAGAACTAACCGCACGACCGCATTATCTCTGCCACTCCAATACGCAAGTGCGATGGAGCGAGCACCTAGTGACATCTGGTACATACAAGTTAAACCAACATCTCCTTAGAAAAAATCGTACTTCGAGCTGAAAGGCCCCTGATTGATAACATCTTCATAAAAGAATCCTGTCATTCGCTTGTAAAATTACACGTATTACAGCTTTGTTTTAGTATTTTTTTAATCGCCGCTGACTTATCGTTGTCGCCGTTTCTTCCCGCTTGATATTTACAATACTCGTGCCCGAGACTCGCTTTCAGTAGTACGTGAACGCAGCTAAACCAAGACTGGAAAGTGATCTCCGTAGCCCTTTCTTTTTCATTTTTTTTTTACCGACTTCAATAGAAGGAAGGCGGTATTTAGTTCGTCTGCATGTTTGCTTGTTCTTTTTTTTATGTATGTATGTTCCCCGATAACTATTTACCACGTTGGCCGATTTGGATAATTCTTTTTTTGTTTCAAATCAGGTATCCCGACATTGGTCCCATATAAATTTGGTGAAGGTCTGATAATGGGTTCTAGGTGGAATCGAGGGAAGTCCTCGAATTTGATAGGCACGCATATGCCGATTTCGGTATTTTCTGTAGGTAACCAAGCATTAACTTACGGAAACCACATATTGTGGCATAGCAAGTACAAAATTGAAGTCGGTTTTTTTTACCGACTTTAATAGAAGGAAGGAGGTACTCAGTTCTTCTGCATGTTTGCTTGTTTTTTTTATGTATGTATGTTTTCCGCTCTTTACCACGTTGACTGATTTCGATAATTCTTTTTTGTTTCAAAGCAGGTACCCCGACATTCGTCCCATATAAATTTGGTGAAGGTCTGATGATGGAATCTAGGAGGAATCGAGGGAACTCCTCGAATTTAATAGGCACGCATATGCCGATTTCGGTATTTTCTGTAGGTAACCAAGCATTAACACACGGAAAACACACATTGTGGCATACCAAGTATAAATTATTAAAAGTCTACTTGTACTGCGGCGTAACCTTTTCCTCGCATCGCGTCACATATTCTTCGCATAGTAATAATTGCCTATTTATACGTCATAACTTTTCTATTTTGTCGCTTTAACGTCATGTTACTTAAACTGTCATACTAAATTTCAAAAGAGTGAGAGCAACAATATGCAGTCAGCGATTGGCCGCGTATGCCAGATGTCGCAGGTTCGAATCCTGCTCGGAGCATAAAATTTTTCAATTTTCCCCTTTAATTAGAAATTTTCGTTAGCAGCGTTACTGCCTTAGTACTAAATTAATAAGCAGTCAGCTTCATTTTGTGGTATACGTAGCAGTCACGATCACCTAGTAATTGGAAACATCCAGAATTAACAATAAGATTGACTCAGCCAAAGCGCATTAAACGGTACATAAAAAACTCTGAGAAATACACATTTAATCCTTGTATCAATTTTGTTTTCAGCACCTACTTACTAAGCTGGTTCAGCGACCTAAAGTGGATCTTGGCCTCCAACACTAAGACACGCCACTGTGCAGCTTGTCACCAATCAGAGTCGGCTGTTTGAATCTAGCAGAGGTCTTTTTGGACTTCGTCTATCCAGCGATACCTTGGTTGGCCGATCGGATGAAGACCATTTGGACGACTTACGTAGGAACGCTCTTTTGGCGGCACAATCTTCTCCAATCCTCTCAACGTGGCCGAACCAGCGCAGCCGGCAGATTTGCTCTTTCCGATGACATTGGGCTCGGCAAACAGTGTTGCTGCCATTCGCCTCGTTTTGTTGGTCCCAGAATCTTTTTCAGGATCTTTCCCTCTGCCACTAAGAGCTTGCTCTCCTCTTTCAGCGTCAGTGTCCAAACTTCGCATCCATACGTCAAAATCAGTCTTATCACCGTCTTGTAGACTTTATTCTGCTGATAAGTTTGGACACTAGTATTCTGTGGAGAGCCACCGAGTATCTTAGGACGTTTCGAGCGAGTCCGGATGTCTATTTCCTCCTTTCCTTGGTATCTGTCATTGTGCATCCAAAGGTACCTACATAAATTTCGCTACGCCTCTATAGATAGTTCGATCCACAGTAAGGCCTTTTCTGCTGGACCCCGACTATGTGAACCTTCGCATGTGGAAATATTCTGTCTTCTCGAGGCTGATTCTGACCTGATATGATTCCGATACTTTCGTACCTCGTCGAGAGTTCTCGCCATTACTCAAACATCATATTCACACTATCCTAAGAGCCTGGCCATCGCCATATCCCACAATTTTGTGTTGGCCATTGAATTCTACGCCATCATACATCAGCGCCTTTCGGATGACGTGTTCGAGTCTTAAATTAAATAGTGTTCTTTCTTTGCATTTTTTCATTAATAAATTATTATTTTATAAAACGGAAAAATAAAATATCAAGGGTGGAAAGACAAAATCATTGAAGCGATATTTAATTTAACACGAGTGGTTGAACATTTGTAAGTAAAAATTGTATTTTATTTAAGTGGATGTGTAATTAAATTTTAACAATTGATACAAATACAAAATACAAAATATTTTATTTGTTAAACATAGGTATGTACATCGGTGTTTCTGTTTATAGATTGTATCACTATGTCTTGCCTGTTAAGGCATAAGGATGTTATTAAGATTTAAGTACTAGTGGCTCTGTGAGCTGTAGACCTCGGTATTTTTTCAAAATATTTCCAAAACCTGACTGGACAAAAATAATCTATATGATTATCCGACCTGTTCACAAAATTTCACGGGAATGGGTTGAGAAATGCGACCTGCGGAGGAGAACATCCGGACAGAAATAATCTTCGGTCAATCAAAATTTATTAAAAATAAATAGTTTCTGTTACAATTTTTATCGCAAAATATTATACCAAGTCCACATAAATGACTTGTAAGTAACACTTTATTGTCATAAGCTTTTTTTTTATAACACAAGCCTTATAGAGCTTAATGTATCAAGTGTGGCCTAGTTGAATTCTTATAAAATTCTCCCCCACTTAAAATCTACATATTCAAGAAATTAAAGTAAATAATTATAGATACGAGTATCTTAGAAGAAACTTTATCATTGCACCTTGTTCACTTTGCCTTAGGAATATTTTATAGTTTATTTGTTCAAATTTAATGCGTTGAAATGAGCTTTTAATATGGGTCAATTAAACGCCATATAATTTAATTAACTGAATCCGTTAAGAATTTGACTCTCCGGCGTGAAAAGAAATTTACAACAAATGACTACCAGACTTTATTTCTCAAATAGCCATTAGAAGGCATCGAATTCCATTCCAATGAAGTTCGAATTACTTAATTTTCAAATATTTTATAAAATTCCTAAGTACAATCATTGCATGGAAAATATTACTATGTGAAAATATTTCATTCAGCCTACGAAGAAATTTAATGAATCAAATAATTAGGTACTTAATAAACACCTGACGCAATGCATCTCAATTGAGTTCCAAACTGGATTATTAGAGCTGTGACATCGCTTATAAGCCAGGGTTAAAGTTGAGTTCAAAACAGGATTATCAGAGCTTTGACATCGCTCGCCGACCGGTGCTGACGGAGCGAGAACACGCGCCTGCTGACGCAAACATAATGGCAAAGTACGGGAGTTTATCACGTACAAGCTTAGTAGCACGCGTCGCCCATTCACGCTTTCTGATAACAGGTTTATAATTGTACGTCCACCCAAAGCCTGGATTTGTTTTCGGTACCTACTTTCATATATAATATACCCTGTGAAGCTAAAAGATAATACGTGCTGGATTACTCAGATTGCTTGTAAACCATATAAATATCGTTGATACTAATATTGACATCTCATCTCCAGTTGGCAGAATATAATGTTTTATTATCCCGATCTTCTTCATGATAGCCTATTCTCTAATAATATATCGCGGTCGCCACCCTCCATCAATCCAGAGATATATGGAAGGATATCGAAAACAGGAAATTGGTTCTTTGTGTACCAATAATCGTGTAATGTTAACATCCTCGTGGTAACGTAATTGAAGGATTACCATAATGTTTAGCATTATTAAACTAACGACTCGTACATATACATATATGCTTAAAGCTGTGTAATGAAAATGCTTCCGCTTGTACGCTCGTCGTCGAAATAAATTACACTTCTGCAATCAATAATGCTACTGTTTCGCTTATCGAATATCAAATAAATAAGTGTACATTCTTCTTCTCAATCAGAAGTGTACATTAAAAAGAGTAATTTTAAAAACTTTTTACTTACATTCTTCAGTATGATTATTTTTGGTTTTATTAATCAATAGGCCAATCGCCTTCGTGTGGTGTCGAGTTCTCCTTTCTTCCCTTAGGTGTCGTAAGAGTAGTCTATAGCTCTATAGGAACCAGTTTCAAGTATTGTGGGCGATGGGCTAGCAACCTGTCACTGCAATATTACATTTTCCCCATCTACAGGATGTGACCTGTAATAGGAGCAAAAAATTAAACGGTACACTATTGAGCTTTCCATCAATTATTTCCTAATGGATTTATTGAAAAAAAAAATGTTTATATGTAATTTTTTACTTTACTGGAGCAATATTAATAACTATTTATTTAAAATACACTTAGTAAAAAAAATCCCAAAAATATCCTTTTAAACTAAAAATGCAACAACGATTATGAGTATTAACTATATGCTATCTCAATATCAGCAGTGACTGCCGCGCTATAATCTCGTGGTGCCAAGATCCAATACTTCGAGGTCATAACTTTAGATCAAAATTTCTCCCAAATGGGCCACACCCTGCATATACCTACAATTGCTAACAGTGGCACTGAAATTAATTTTGGTGTGTTCTGCCTACCCCTTTTGGGGATATAGGCGTGAGTTTATGTATTTATGTATGTATAATCATAGAGAAATAAGTAAGAATATAGTGCTCACTCCATATATCAGTTTTTACTGGTTATTTCGTAGTCGACATCTAGTGTCAAATAGCGGAATTATCAGGACAGCTATAAAAATACTAGATGTCACGTATGTCGCTACTGACGAAAAGTGTATTTCTCAACAATTTACTACTAATATTTAAAGCAGAATGAGTTCAAAACAGAGTTCCGGTTAATCCGGTTATGATATTAGCTAAAAATGGTAGAGTATTCGATTGTTCGTTCGACACGGCGTCTATTGTCGAGCAGCACTACTGATAATTCCGCTACGATAACGACGCTAGATGTCGACTACGAAATAACTAGTAAAAACTGATGTATGGAGTGAGCACTCTATTCTTACTTATTTCTCTATGGTATCTAATTAGCCTTTGTCCGCGATTTTTATATGTATTTATAGAATAGAATACAAATTTATTGTCACATAATGCACTTTACAAATAGCTAAAAGTAAACATACTTAAACATTTAATTTATTTCACAAAATAAAACCACGCACATTATTGTGACAATAGGAGTGAACTCAGCGTTTGCTGCGATACAGACTAGCTGCACACAGCTCTGCACGCTGGTTTTCAGTTCACCCCTAATGACAACTGGTTTAACAAAGTGGCGGGTGCTTATATTAACCTAGTACAATTCTTTAAATAAAATAAAATCATAAGAAAACATCAGAAACAAAAGGAAATAAATGAAGGTATTTATTTCTGTACAGTAAAACTAAATCTAACTTTTATAGCATTATCCTGGTTTAGCTTAAGTATGTTGTCCAGCAGATCTAGTTAGCAGTGCAGCGAGGTTATACCGCCAGTATATTGAGCACATTTGCGGCAGTCATGTTTTTTACAATGATCACCTTAACGTTCACTTCACCATTCACCTCCCGACCCACCCCTGGTATATCTTGACGCCGGAGCTCGTAATAACAAGGCGTAATCGGAGGTCTGACGCATTGGTTCCTCTGCGGCTCTTCCCGCAGTGCAGTGTTGTACAGACTATTAGGATAAGACTGCAGGCACCTGCCGCTCTGGGATCTGTTATATTGAGTCAAATATTTTAGTAAATTTGTGATTGTTCTTCATGTCGAAGCGTTTTTGTGTTATTACTTAAAGTTTAAGTTACCCGACATCGTACCATACAGCAAATATAAGCCACGTTCAATTATTGGTATCTGATTCCCATTATTCATAATATTCATATTTTTTCAACGAAAACCGCTTCTATGGCAAAAGATTTCAGCTCCAATTTGCACAAATATTTACAAGTACCCAATACAAGTGGCAGAACGCGCTAAAATATCTTCACACAAAGCTAACAGAAGATGTTTTTCTAACGTACATTCATATTTCTTGACATCAATCTTGGAGAATGCTTATGGCAGTGTCTCGGTCGAGAAGTTTTCATGTTCATATGAATAGGTAACTATAAAGGAACGTCAGCGCGAACATCCTTAACTAACTATTGCCTTCATTTATTAATGGCGATACCTACCTGCGGGTGTACCTAAGTAATTAAGCATGGCGCATTAACATAATTATGTCCTCATAAGAACTGCCAAATTCGAGTAGCCACAGTTAATTGATATTGAAGCAAAAACGGTAGTATTCATTATTCCTTAAAAAAGTATATATCAGAGCAAACTAATACTTGTCATCATTCTGTATATGTAAATATGGCATTTGAGAGCCAGACCAAGACTTTGCTTACTTTTCTGCAAGTGACAACCGGTTTACTACCATTTTCAATTGTAGGAATGAATATTCTTTCACATAAATGTCACACACGGCACGGTTTCAGAGAATTTTTTTCGCGAAATGCTCCGGTTACGAAATGAGATTTCTGTCAAGGCTTTCCCGAGGGAAGAATCCTTCAAGGAAGGAGTGAACAGGTTTTTAAATAATCACACACGCATGTGACTGTATGTGTAGCAAAAGTCCAGAGCTGAGTGCTCACTATCAGGCCCATTCCTATATAGTTTAGTTTTATCGGGGCAGGTTTTCTGGGGGAACAACGCGAAAAAAAACCGCAGTAATATGGATTTAGCTAGATCTTGGACGTTTACATGACATTTTGAGGTCCAAATGACTAACTTTATAAGGAATACAAAAGAAATGTTACTGGGACTCGCACAGGAAGGGTTCCGTAGATACTATTTTACAAAAACATACTGTAAAAAGCGGCTAGTGGCTGTCGGGCCACGTGCAATGTAGAATTCCGTAGTTGGCCACCCGTTGTATTATGATGACTTAGATGCTCACAAATTTATATTTAGTGTATGTTTGAAGTAACTAAAAAAGTTATCAAAGTAATCAATGGAAATTGTACAATACTTTGCATTTTCAGGTATATAAAGTTCTTAAGTTCGGCTCGTTAACTAGTTTTGCCAATGTTATAGTTTTCCTTTTAAATTCATTACATATACTAATGCCATGGATTTTTTCATATACCCAGGAGCAACCGTTAAGTTTAATATCACACAAACGAATTACTTAATCAAAAAATTATTAAATAAAACCAGCATTACTTTTTAACGCGCTGTCTAACAATAAGTATCCCGTGTTTTGCAAGAAAAAAAATACATCCCCACTTCACTTATAGGGGACGTACCCTAAAGTTATGTTGAGCATTTTGTTGGCGTAATTGATATATATATACTTATGCCAAATTACAGCTTTCTACTTAGTTCTAAGCCACGCTCAGACGGACGGACTGACATGGCAAAACTATAAGGGTTCCTTGTTTAATATGGAACCATAAAAATCACGTTTAATATACGGTATTTCATTTATATTTAATTTTATTATTTTTTGTAATCAAGGACACAGTTTTAAATATACTGTAGAAATTGTAATCCACTACCTATTATGGTTCACGAGATGCAGCCTGCTGACAGGCGGACGGACAGTGGAAGATCCATATACTTACTAATATAATAAATGCGAAAGTCACCCGTCTGTCTGTCTGTCTGTTACCGCTTCACGCTTAAACCGCTAAACCGATTTAGATGAAATTTGGTACAGATATAGTTTGAGTCCCGGGAAAGGGCATATGATAGTTTTGATTCCTGAAATCGTTCCTTAGGGGATGAAAAGGGGATAAAAGTTTATTTGGGCGCCTACAACAATAAAATAGCAATTATTTCTATAAATATCGTTTGCTAAGAGTGTAAACCCGCTAAATATATCGTTTTACCCACCAATATGTAGCAAAAAAAGATGCATCGTCTGAGAAAAACAGCTACTGCCAGTTATTTTAACAAATTGCTTAAATCACATGACGAAATGGATGAATAAAATAGTCAACTTCACGAGTTTAAAAGTTATCGGCTAACTTCAATATACCCGCCATTTTCGTTAGAATTTTGATCGCCTAGATGTCTGTTCTCGCAAAAGTTAACTTTGTTTCGTGTTTTTGGTGTAAACGAAGAAGTGTAACATAACATCGCAAAGGCATGTATTATTATTGTTTTTTATTAATATTCCGTGGCTTTTGAGCTGTAAATTCAATACAATCACTGTTTTGGGGTAAGGTTAACCTTTTGTCAAAATTAATGGGAGTTTTTATTTATATTATCGCGATAAACGAAATTAGCAGGTATTTTTCATATTCTCAAAAGAACTTTGTTACAGTGTGTCAAGGACGGGAGTCTCATCACTGGCAACACTCACCAGTGTGTGTTGCCAGTGATGACATAATGGTCACTAAAACGTGGTCGCTTACTATGGGCCTCATAAGAGGGCTTAAAGTCATCAAAAGGGCAATGGAGAGGGCTATGCTGGGAGTATCTCAGCGTGATCGCGTCAGAAATGAGGCCGCCACAATAGAAACCAATTATCTGACATAGCCCTCCGAATCGCTAAACTTAAGTGGCAGTGAGTGGGGCACATTGCACGTAGAACCGATGGCCGTTAGGGAGAGAAGGTTCTCGAGTGGCGACCACTTACCGGAAGGCGCAGCGTAGGCCCCACACAAGATGGACTGATGTCCTGGTGAAAGTCGCTGTAGTTTGCTGGATGCGGGTGGCCAGCAGTGGATGTTCTTCGGCTGATATGATGATGATGAATATTTTCGCACAACACCCAATATACATATATATATATTTTAATTTCCGAATATTTCATTTAGTTTATTTCAAGAAGTTTCTTTATATTTTAAGTACCTTTCGATTTGCAGTTGTTTATAAATATCTTAGTTTTTATTTGTAAATATATTTAAGCACTGTCATATGACTAATTGTAATTTGGTATCACATCATCATCCTAGCGTTATTCCCAGTACAGTTTCATCTTGAAGGATGCCGGGGATCCGCTACCTAATCCCAAGAATTGGCTATTTGGCATCACATAATAAAAATAAATTATATCTTAGGGATTTAGGTACTAAAATTTTCTTACCATGATGTAACTACTTTCTTTTTCTTGACAAACTGCTAAAACTATAATATAAAACGTTATTTGATTGCAAAATACAGTTAAGTTACAAAATACAGCGTAAAAAACGGAAAATCAAAACGCTGTCTTTTATTTTGGAATCAGGGGAAAAAATAACCCAATGGTATTGTTTTTTCTTTGAATTCAATCTTTTTTTTGTTTCTCCTGTAAACTTCCATAATATGACGTTAGCAGGTCTTACACTATTAGCCGGCGATATAACGAGCTGCAAGCGGACGAAGTCGCGGGAAAAAGCTAGTTTGTAATATGGCTCCGCCCCCTCCGCGTACACAACCTTAAAAACAATCAAAAGTTTCTCTGCACTGTAACGACATAATTATAATACATTCAACGAAAAAGTTTTAATTAATGATAAAAACTAGATTGTGTCCGTCCTCTGGGAAATTAAACTTAACCTATTTTGGTTGACGAAAATTCAACACCCTTCCGAGTTAATTGAGTCCTCTCCAACGCAATTTATATGCCGAATGACCTCATACATATCAATCGATACGTACTTACACTCAGACCTTTAATAATTAATTAATTAAACACTTGAAAACGGTTATTTCAGATTTTACAGGGTGGGCCAAAAATTAAACGATGGACTAATTCGCGGGCCAGCAATTATTTCCTAGTGGTCTCATTTGAAAAAATAAAAGTGTTGTCTCAATTTCTTTCCGTCTGAAGATAGATTACGTATATTTTTGTTACCCTTCTGAATTAATATTAATGTCAATTTATTTTAAAAACAAACAAAAATACCAAAGATATCCTTAAATCAAATGACTCCTAACTTGATACTACCTCAAACACTGCATTGATCGATGGGCTATAAACTCGTGGTGTCAAAACCGAAATTCGGATCATAATTTTAATCTTCTCGGAGTTCGCAATTTAGATCAAAATTTATCCGAATTGAAAAAAAATATAAAAATAATTTATACTAAAAAAACGGACTCCAATTTTGTACTTCGCTATGCCACAATTTGTGGATTCAGTGAGCCAATGCTTGGTTACCTACAGAAAATACCGAATTCGGCATGTGCGTGCCTATCAAATTCAAGGAGTTCCCTTGATTCCTCCTAGATCCCATCATCAGACCTTCACCAAATTTGTATGGGACCAATTTGGGGGTACCTGCTTTGAAACAAAAAAAGAATTATCAAAATCAGCCAACGTGGTCAAGAGTTATCGGGGAACATACATACATAAAAATAAAAAATAAAAACAAAAAGAACAAGCAAACATGCAGACGAAGTGAGTATTGAAGTCGGTAAAAATAGGACAGAAGGAGTTACAGCACTTACAGCTGATGCTCTAAGGAAGCATCCTTTTAAACATGATATAATACATCGTAGCATCTATACTTTGTCTATGACCATTTTCTGGAAGCAGACCTGAAAGGTTTATATAATTTATATTAAACGAAAGGATACTTATATAATTTATTCAAAACATTGAAAAGTATCGATAACTAATTTCCATGAATAAAAATTATAATCCATTAACTATAATTATAAATAAACTTCAAATATAAGCTGATAAGTCTTTACCAAAGAGTGGTTGTCTAACTAGGAACCCTTATAGGTTGGCCCTGTCCGTCTGTCTGTCTGACTGTCTATCCGAGGCTTAGCTACCTGATGGAAAGCAGACACTATTGCCTATGAACGCTTGTGGCTCCAGTAGAACGGCAAACCTGTTACCTGGGGATTGGTTGTGTTGACACTTCACAGCTGCAGAGACCTCCTCCTTTTTGAAGTTGGTAAAAACGGGAACGGGGGATTGGGGAACGGGAACGAGGATTTCTAAAACGGCGAAATGACGGTTTTGTGTCAAATTTGATAGCAATCTATGTAGAGAAGTTTATAAGTGAAGCTCCAGATACAAGCAATAAGTACGTATCGAGCAAGGTAAAATTATAACCTATATTGAATTATTTTATTACCTCGCACAATGCATAGTGAAATGTTGTATGATACGCGCGTGCGTATATATGCTTTTCGAGTCGTGTCGTATTATAAAGTCCCCCGCTACACTCGCTCGTTGATAAGAATGAGTCTCGTCGAAAATCACCCACTTCCCGCACTTGTAGCATAAAATAACTATTGCATAGTTTGGGACTGGGTCGACTTATGTACGATTGCCCCGAGATCTTTATTGTATTCATTTATTTATATAAAAAAATACCTGTATTATATTTACCCACCTTCATAGTAATAAAAAATGTAATATCTTCTTAATTCAAGTTATTCTCAAATTATTGACAGCACTTGAGTGTGTTTTTAAAACAAGAGAACGAAATATACTCGTACTTTGTCTTTGTCTAGTTCACCTTACACTATACCGGAACAATCAAGTCAAGAGCTTCTAGAGTAACCGGAACATACTGTTATCGATTTGTCTTTACTTCCACCGATTTATCACACGGATCGGATTATTGTAACCAGTGCGTTGTTTTTTGTTTCGTGAGTGGTGTTCTTTACATCCTGTGGGATGACAGCTGCCGGTGCCATATTGAAAGTTGATTGTTAGTTGGTGCAACTCTCCCTTATCTAGACATTGATTATGTCGTTTATTTAACCTTTAAGCAATAGGTAGTTTCTTATGCTGTATATATATTGTACCCGTTCCCATTATATTTGGTTGGATTGCATATAGCTTGGTTTTTGTTTAGTAGTTAGTAACTTAAGAGGGCTTTAACGTGTCCACTAGTGCCACTCATAAATAATTGTAACTATTTAAATTTAACGATAAAAGGGGGCCAATCTGTACTGTATTTTGTATTTAAGTACCTTTTAATACATCAAACTAGTTATCAGGTTGCTGGATTCGTCGGCGTGGCACACGAAGCGTCCCGCACTGTCATGGATTGGTGTGTCACTACATTCGAGCAGTCCTGTGGAACTGTGCACTGTGTGTTGGTTGTGTCCAGGCAACCTGGCCTTTTCAGCTGACCAGACCCAAGTCACTCAAGGCGCAAATCTCATTACTCATCTTCATTAGGATACTAAGAGTTTGTGACGCTTGGAGTAGAGACACTGGAAGCCTGGTCAGCTGATATGAAAGCCCGCGACAGGTCGATACCTTTGGAGGACCACATGGTCAAGAAAAAGGTGAACCATAGAGAGGTAACACGGTCAGCGTTATGGGGACCATAACGTGTATTCTTATTAAATTAATATAGGGAGACAATTTTACACAGATCAACCTAGTCCCAAACTAAGCAATGCTTTGTTATGGGTACTAGAGGACGATATACAATCATACTTATATAGATAAATACAGAAAATATCCAAGACACAGGGTCAAAATATTCATGCTAATTACACAAATAATGCCCTGACCGGGACTCGAACCGCAAGTAAAGACGCCACGAGCGTTTTTAGGCCACCTTTACACCGTTGCATAATTGTACAATACTTTTCCTACGACTTATTTTAAATCAATATTGTTAGTTAGACTTTTCACGCACCATGTTTTTTCCTAGTTATTGTACTTACGCAATTTCTTCGGGAGTGCAGTATTTTTCTTTTTCGCTGCATTTTTAAAAGAATCAACGTACACTTTATTCTTCACCAACACAAGATTTTAATGTTTTTATATAACTAATCTAATAGTTTATCAGCTTGAATAATTTCTCTTTGAATTGTAATTTTGGTAAGAAATCAAAAATATGACACATCTTGTTTATATGGTTTTGTTTTCATTTTGCTGGACTTGACATCCGAACCAAACTGAATGAGGCATTTTACACGGTTATTAATATCACGCGATACACTCCTATCACGATGACATATCACGTGAATTTTGATGAAGATGAATTTTCAATACCGCGATAATTATAAATATCTTTATTTATATTATTAAATAATATAAAATACAACTGTTTGATTTGAAAACAATACGTATTATTTTGTATACTGTTGGTGCCACTGTAAGTACTGAAGAATAATTAGGACTAAAATAGTTAACAGTGCTCTTATGAAAAATGCACGCTAGGCAGTGATTTTATAGACCAGAGAGCATAGAGTTTTCACCGACATATTATTGGTGTCATTATGTTAGTCAGCAACTATGTAAATGGCAGATAAAAGCACAGGAGTAGAAAAAGTTAATAACATTTTGTATACTATTTTATTAATATACAACAAAAGTCACATAATATACATCAACAGCCCCAACAGTAGGTAAATATTTGCTTTTATCAAAACCTTTAATTCTAGTTAAACGAGTTGAGAATAAGTAAGCTTTTTTATTTTCAGATAGGTAGTTACGATATTCCCTACGGGAGGGTCATTGGGCTAAAGCAAAGAAAATAGTACGTGCGTGACACATTCACATCCTTGTCTGATAGTATTGTCAAAGTCATTTTTGGTATCTTGCTTCTTTTCTCTCATGCCATATGTTTTCTATTGTCTCGTTGGCGTTTCTAGTTGTTCTTTAGCCTCAAACTTGGCTTTTTGTACGTTTCGTGCATATTCAGGTTATTTGTCAAACTTAATTTTATTATTCTTCACCTTTTTTTCCACAAGTTAGGATTTTTACGAGAAATTTATCAAATATAAAATATAAAAAAGTACAAAATACAGAAGCATTATAAGAAACCTAACGAGTGCCTCCGGCAGCGAGGTGGGGCCTAAGCTACCGGTGGTTAGGGCGGCAGAGAGAGGAACCTCCTGACTATCCGCGCCGTGTCCAGGAGTAACGCCTTCTGTATCTGACCCTTGACCCAACCATCTAGCGAGAGTCTCTTAAGATGTTGCTCGAAACTCTTCGCAATTAGACCGTTCGCAGAGACGACTATCGGGACAATGATCGTCGAATCAAAATCCCACATGGCGGTTACCTCGTGTGCCAGGTCTAGGTACTTACTAGCCTTGTCCTTCTCGGCCTTCAAGAGGTTTTCATCATGGGGGATGGTGATGTCGACGAGCACTGCCTGGCGCTTCATTCGATCTGTCAGCACGATATCAAGTTTGTTGGCTATAATAGTCCTGTCAGTGATGACAGATCGATCCCAATAGAGCGTGGCACGACCATTGTCGAGAATAGAATAGAATAGAATAGAATAGAATAGAATAGAAAGATATTTATTCGGATAACACACTATGACATTACAAGTAATACAGCAAAACTTAAGAACTAAAAATAACAGAAATGTGCTACCGAAAAGGCCTCCACTCAGCAATGCAGTTGACACAGTACTGCCAACGGCGCTGGTTTTCAGTGGATCCAGTAAGGTGTGCGGGATAGCATACTTACCGCAGACTGCGCGACTCGTGTTAGGATATATAAATGCATAAATGAACAAATAAAATTAGCATAGTTCATTTATAAGATCAATATGAGTTAAATAATTTATAAATACGGTACTGAAGATAATGTTTGATAAATAGACTACTTATTTTCAAAAGGTTATATGTGTAGAGTGAAAGAGAAAATGATGTTTTTTTATTTATTTTCTAGGGCCTTAGGCACCAGCACTTTGTGCGTCCATGAGATGTTTTTTCAATTTAGCTTTAAAACCACCGACAGTGCTACTTTCTAATATCGGCGGTGGAATATTATTCCAGCACTTCGTGGCAGCATACCGAAAGCTGCCACGAAATGCAGCAGTACTGTGCCTCGGGCATAATAATCGTGGGACACGTCTTATGTGACGACGTGAGAATATCAATTTCTCAAATAGGTATGAGGGTTTTTTATTTTGACAAACACCGAAGAGGAGCGTGGCAAAATGAAGGTCTCGACGCGAGCTCATATTTAGGAGTTTGTTATTAGCTAGATGCGGAGTAATATGCGATCGAGGTGGTATAGGGAAGCAAAAGCGCGCACAGGCGTTTTGTATTCGCTGTATGACTTTCCTGGTGCGAACCAGCAAGCAGTTGCCATACACCGTGTCCGCGTAATTAAGCTTAGATAGAATAAGAGTGTCAGTTAGTCTCACCCGCATATCTACGCTGAGAAAGTTGCGCACCCTGTAAAGAACACTCAGTCTATAGAAACAGTTACGTACTGTCTCCAGTACGTGGCTTTCAAAATGCAACGAACCATCCATAAGGACTCCCAGATTGCGAGCTTCTGAGACCCTTTCTACACTTTTGCCTGCGATATTTACTTGAGGACACGAACTAATTATCTGCTTAACCTGCTTTTTCGAACCTAACACAACAAACTTGGATTTTGTAGGGTTGAGGACTAGGCTGTTCAGTTCGGACCAGTTGCAAATACGGCGCAAGTCATCGTTTAACTTATCCACGGCTATGTGAGTATCACCTGGCTGAAATGATATAAACATTTGCAAATCATCTGCATATATGTGAAACTTGCAGTGTTTTATATTATTTATGATATCCGCACTATATAGACTGTACAGCACGGGTCCGAGGATGGAGCCTTGAGGTACTCCTCTTGGGACTGGAAGAGTCTGTGATACTGACGTTGTACCATCCGCAAGCCGTACTTCAACAAATTGAGATCGATTGCTGAGGTAGCTGGTAAACCATTTTATTGCAGAATTGCTGAAACCATAATATGCTAATTTGGATATTAGGGTGTTTGTATTGATGGAGTCAAAGGCCCGAGAAAAATCTAAAAGCGCTAAGATCGATCCCTTGCCCTCATCCTGTGATGTCAAGATATCATCTACTACATCCAATAGAGCTGTGGAAGTACTATGACCTTTTCTGAAGCCAGATTGTCTAACCGGTAATATACCATTACTTTCCAAATAATCAGACAACTGCATACATACAGCTTTCTCTAGTACCTTAGACATGAGGGGTAATATGCTAATCGGCCTTAGATCTTTGTAATCGGAAGGGTTCTGTACTTTAGGAATAGGCTTAACAGTAGCTATTTTCCACAGATCGGGGAACACATTCGTTTCTATAGATTTATTCACTATATCAGTTATTATAGATAATGTCCTAGGAAGACTCAGTAAAACCATGTCCAGCGTTATACCGTCAACACCCATAGCGTTCGTAGATATGGATTTTATGATCTTTGCTACTGTTGTTTCACTAACGGGCTCTAAGTTAAAAACAGCCGGGCCGTGGCGATTAGACTCGAGAAATGTTATATAAGGTAGATCTATTTTGTTGTTGCCAGGTATATTAAGAAAGTGGGAATTGATATAATTGGGGTCGGCAATATGTGGGGGTAAATCTAAGTCTTTCGATTTAAAATCCGTTATATTCTTTTTTATATTTTTCCAAAGTTTCCTAGGGCTACTAATATTTTTATTAATGTGATACTGATAATACGCTGACTGTTCGTAGTAAAGGGAGACGTTCACTAAGTTTTTTAAATCCTTATAGTACTTCTTATGGCAATCCTGCTTTGTGCGGCGGTATCGGGCGTGGGCCACGTCCCGGAGTCTCATCATCTCCTTAATATTGGAAGTAATCCAAGGGTACGAGCTTTCTTTGATATATACCTTTTTTAGGGGTGCGTAAGTATCAAAAATATCCACTAAACAGCTGTTAAAGTTCAACACCATATCGTTTACACTGCCCGTCGTCAGCCCTTCCCAATCCATGCTGTTGACTAGATTGTTAAAATTATTATAGTCAATATTTTTAATTGGTCTATAAAAAAGCGACTTAGGAGGTGGATTGATTTTTCTAATATTTAGCTGACAGGTTATAAAAGCGTGGTTGCTGAGGTCAGGAATATGGTCAACAGTTACATTTGAAACATTTTTGTTACAACAAATGACATCTATAAGGGTTTCACTGTGATCTGTGAAATGTGTTGGTTGATCTACGTACTGTGTCAAATGCATATAATTGAAAAAGTTACTTAGTTTTTTTGTGTTACAGTCTTTATTTAAAATATTGATATTAAAATCTCCAACAAGTATGATGTAGTCCAGGGGTTCCCAAAGTGGTCCAGGTGGACCCCCAGGGGTCCACGGGAGACTCGACGGGGGTCTACGTTGGCCTGACAAAAAAATGGGGGTGCACAATTCGTAAGTAGGGGTCCACGAAATTGTATCTGGTTTCGATAGTAAAGAACGAAAACAGATATTATTTTTTGTGTTATTTTTATAGCCTGGATGACTGATAAATACATGACAGCTTTATTACGCTGCTCCCCGATTAAAATTTCGGTAAATTAAACTGTCATTTTATTAAAATTACACCATTTGCCTCCAAAACTTGTCGAATGCAAGTCGGCAACAGATCGCGAGCGCGCTGTTCCACAAGCGATCAAGTCGAGACTTGCAAAGCAACGTCGCTGTCGCCGCCGCCAAAGAAAACCTGATCAAGTTTAAACCAGACATCGCGTATTTGGCAGATTTGTTCAAAAAATTTAATGAATTTAACTTACAATTGCAAGGGGACAACCTCAATTTAATAAAAACAAAGGGTGTAATTTCCGCGTTTCTTGGAAAATTGAAATTAATGATGCAAAATATTAGTCGGCGCGAATTTACCCAGTTTTCAAACTTGTCACAGGTAGAATGCCTTGATGATGACATTCAGACATACATTCAACATTTGAGTGCCCTGCATGATGATTTCAAGATATTCTGACGATGGAAATACCACCGTGGATCATGAATCCATTCGATGAAGTGGAAGTGGAGAACGTGAGCGATACTTGAGCTTAGCACTAATGAGGAGCTGAAGGCGAAATTTAAAAAAGGGTATCAAACATTTTAGCTCCAGGTAGAAATACCCGAAAAATATCCTGGACTGTGGAGAATTGCGAGAAAGCTTTTGATAGCGTTTCCCTCATCATACCTTGTCGAAAAAAGTTTTAGCGTCGTTACAAACCTTTTAACAAAAAATAGGAACAGATTGAATATATCACAGAACGGGGAGATTTGCAATTATTCCTAACAAAACTGAAGCCAAATATTGATAATTTGCTGTCAA
The DNA here is from genome assembly GCA_905163555.1 of Notocelia uddmanniana. Taxonomy (NCBI): domain Eukaryota; kingdom Metazoa; phylum Arthropoda; class Insecta; order Lepidoptera; family Tortricidae; genus Notocelia; species Notocelia uddmanniana. The sequence continues at coordinate 9,744,642 of LR991059.1, read as the reverse complement.
TCCATCAAGTACATCCCTCCCATTAAAATTTTGACTATTTTGTGATTGTCATTGTACTTAAAAGTTACATTACGTTATTTATGTTTAATTTTAATTAGGTACTTACATTACGACTGTTATTATCATATCACTTGAATAAATACACCACAAGAAAATATACAATATTTATTTTTATTTCACCACTGAAGAAGTGAGAATTGATTGGCTGCTTGGGCTGTGACTAGATTTAAACAAAAATTTTTTGATGATATCACTATTTTGATTTTTGATATCTACTCTCATTCAATTACACTAAGAGCCAATCGCCTGGCGTGGTACGGGCATGTAATGAGGAGGGATGAAAGCCATGTAACCAGAAAAGTATTGGATATGAATGTGGATGGATGCAAGAAACGAGGTAGGCCAAAGAAAAGGTGGATGGATTGTGTGAGAGATGATATGAATAGGAAAAATGTGAATAAAGAGATGACGCGTGACAGAGATATATGGAAGAAAAAGACATGCTGCGCCGACCCCAAATAAATGGGAAAAGGGCAAGAGAGAATGATGACTCTCGTTCAATTACAATAGAATTAACCAATCAATTCTCACTTTTTTTTTCAAATATGTTAATTCGTGATTGAAACTCAGCCGCAATGAAAATTTCCATAGCTAGATCGTCTCCAGACATAGGTAATCTTCACATTTTTTGCCGAGTTTTGGGAATATGGTAGAAATGTGGTGTAGGGGGTCTACCAGAACCTTAACTTTTGAAAGTGGTCTATGAGAAAATAAAGTTTGGGAACCCCTGATGTAGTCGAACATTGCGAATGAAGTCAAGGAATCGCTGAGAGCATCCAGGAATGAGTCAACAGCGAACCATGGAGGCCGATACGCAGTTCCTACAGCTAACCTCAGACCATTGACATATAGGCTAAGCCACATTTGTTCCACTGAAGGTGCAACAGGATGTTGGAGGCGCCGCGCATTGATGCCGCGCTTGAGGTACATACCGACCCCGCCACCCCGCGCGCGCCCACTCGCCGCGTCGCGCGGCACGTGCCGCAGGCGGTACCCCGGTGGCGCCGGGGCCTTCGATTCTTCGCCGGTTCGGAGCCAAGTTTCGTTCACAGCTAAAATATCCACTTCATAGCGTGCCATGGCCACAAGAAACTCGTTATGACGGGTGCTAAGTGATCCAGGGTTCAATAACCCAATAGTCAAATTTTTATGTTTAATAAACTGTATAACAAAAGATGTTACAATTTCGCAATATTTACAGTTGAGAAGATGTTGTGTCAAATATGACATGTGACGCCAGTCAGATGTAGTGGAACAGTATGGGTTTATAAGTACACAGGAGTCTGCGCACCTGTTTTTTAAAACATCGAATAGCGGAGATGCTATGGGCGTGCTATTTACGTTTAAGTAATAGAAACGATGCAATAATTTGTTAACCACCAACCATGTATGATATCTTATACGTTTTAAAGAAATAAAACAGACATAAAAATATAATGATATAATCATTTTAATATTTAGGGTACAAAATATAAGGAGCATGCGATAAATATATAATATGTATTGAATATGATAACAACGGGCCGCGCAGCCAGCTATCCACAATATAATATAAACTTTGATAGTCATAGCATAAACATTATGTACAGATAGCAATTTACAAGATAGGTACAGATCCTCGTTAAAACTTATTTCAGATATTTTAATACAGAGGGGTATGTGCAGGAATAGATAATTAATATTTAAGTAACTTATATCTATTGTACATAAATACACCATGGTTAACCAGTTTACTCTGCACCAAAAACCTGCTGAATGTCCAGTTCCGAACGGATACGTCGCGGTGAGTCCTTCTGGCTTCGTCGTACATATATGACGCCATCACGCGTCCACGGGTGACGCCACTGCAGGCGCTTGGATTCCTGCCGAGCTAGGAAGAGAAGTTGACGGTTGCTTTTTGTGAGCCGCTCGTTGACATAGAACTGGCAGGATTGGCCGTCTGCCATACCAGGCAGCCGGAGGCCCTTGGTGTTGACGCCGCGCCGCTCGCGCGCTGCACCCAGCAGCCGCTCGCGCAGTTCGCGCCGCACCACGCGCAGCACCAGCACTCGAGGTCGCTTATTGTAGTTATGTTCCTGACGGGTCCCCATTCTCATGACACTGACGATGTCCCGCTCCTCTATTATTACCCCTAGTTTGGTACCCACTAATGTCACCAAGTTGGTGGGGTTTTCACCGCTCATTTCTGGCAATCCTGATATTTCTACGTCATTGTGTAGAAGCTCTTGGTCACGACGGTTCAGCTGTTCTTGCAGCCGATCTATGGTTTCTACTAAATCACTTGGTTCGCTGGTGGGGTTCTGTTCGAGGTTCAGTTCTATGGCAGAAACCCGCTCCTCCACGGCTTCCATACGCTTATTGACATTGGAAAAGGCATGTGACAGTGAGTCGAGCTTGGCTGACAGCTGCGCCATACAGTTATCTATCATAGTTCTTAGTACTTCAGACAGCTCAAACTTCAGTTTATTGAAATCATTTGCCAACGCTCCATCGTTATTTAATGTATCTTGAGGATCCCCAGGGGTCCGCTGCTTGCCGGCACCGGTTGGGAGCGAGGGTTGGACACTTCTCACAGGTGTATTTGTGTTATCAAGCTTAGGTTGCTTAATCTGACATTCCGGGCACTTCCAATCGGCTCGTTTAGTGGCATCCATTTGTTTTATGTCGATTCCTCCTACGCAGTCCAGGTCGTAATGTCGCATGCATTTCGAACAGCTAATGAATAGTCTTGTTTTAATTGCACTCTTACATGCTGCACAGGTTTTTGAAGCCGTGTTCGTATTTGTAGGCGGCATAGTGAGAACCGAAAGCGACAGACGGAGTAAACAAAGCGCTTTTTCTAGTCCGATGAGGGTAAGCCGGTAACTAATCACTTAGTTATCGTTATTCAACACTAACTTATGCCGATTTTATGTCCGTCTTCATACACAAACGCAAGTCTAAATCACTATTTACAACTTTAATATAGTTATGCGCGCACAATAGCACTTTTTATATTAATTTAGATTTAAAAGATGCAGAGCACTTAATTACGCGTCAGCTCAGTTGCTATCTCGCACTACCCTCTTCATATGGTGGTGGTGGTATTGGCGCAGGTGTGTACTTATAGTACGGCACTTCGAAGTCCACAAGACCGTACAGAAGAGCAAGCTGCTGGTGGATAATCTTGTGATAATCTTGGCTGCCAAGTTATGTCTGTGCAAGTACTCGCCATTAGAAAGATGACCACAACCGGAAATGATATGCCTGAGTGACTCTCCGGAACGGCCAACAAATGCCGACCGTGCCGTCCTTCAGGATATTAACAGGTTTAATTTTATTGTTTTATTTGTGTTGTTCTTATTTATTAATTATGGATATTTTTCTTGACTTAGACATGTATTATTTGTTTTGTGTAATGATTAGTTTTTTTGTTGTTGTATGTGTGTATCGTTTTTCAATTGTTTTATGTGTGTATTGACTTTTCAAAAGTGCTGTATTATAAGGCCTACTTGAAAAATGAATAAAATTGAAATTAATACATTTCCGGTAGTTGTTCGTCATGATAACTTCGTCCGCAATTGTATAGACAAAACCTTCGGTATCCGCAAAGAGATCCCCGAAATGTAGCTAATTCACCAATGCGAGCATGTCTACGTCGGGCCCCCCCGTAAGAGCCTTGTAGAACCGCCCATGTCGCTCCTTACTCTTCCATACCGCCTTGCGGTCCTCGGTGCTTAGTACTTTAAGTCTGCGCCAGTTCTCGTTTGCCATGGAGAGCGGAGTGAAAGATGCGTCTACTGCCACGTCACGATGCATCCCACATTTGCTACTTAGGAAATAATCCCTGAGACTACCTACAAACCTCGCGGTTGTGAAGGTCTTTGGGATTTAAGAAACCGCGACCTCAAAATATCCGCGGGATAATATGTACAGTCTCATAACAGATGAGCGTGGGTGTAGCATACGGTGCGTAGTGAGCAGTACACGCACCCTTCGATACAGGAAATCGAGATCAGTCTGAGTCCACCTTAATTAATAGGAGGGAGTGACGTCACGGACGGTAACACGTACACTTGCGCTCGCGTCGTGTCGTTCGAAAAATAATACCAACTGTTAATTGATCGCGCCGACCGTGCTTTCATTGTGCGTCACGGGGTCCGACTGACTCGTGTGAGCGTTTGTTATCAGCTGTGCGCCGGCGATAGGGAGTTTATAGTGAATTTGTGGCAAAAAGTTACAGTGACATAATTATCGCTAGGTGGGTAGGACTAGACAAAGTTCAACGAAAATAAACACCGAGTTTACTACTCGTATTATTTATTAAATATATTGTTGTCAAGTAGCAGAAAATGGCCCCTTCAATGAAATGCACTGCCTGTGCGAAGTTTCTCGCGTCTGCTGTGGCTGTCCAGTGTGCGCATTGTCCCTGCGTATACCATAGAGCCTGCCTAGCGATACCGGACGGTGCAGTTATTGCCAAGGACTGGTCGTGTCCCGAGTACAAAAAAAACAGAGGCGAACCGACAACAGCGGCACTCCAGTGAGAGCCGCCTGTGGCAACCAGGAGGGCGCGTCCTTGGCGCCTCCAGCGGAGGCCTCGGTCGAGGTGGCGCCCGAGGTCACGGCACCCTGGGTGATGCCTCTCGAGCTGAGGAAGTACATAGCCGAGCAAAGGGAGTTCCGCTCTGAGATTCGGGCCGCTCTAAAGAATATGGGCGCGCGGATGGACGACATGGAGCGTCGACTGGCGGCCGTGGAGCAGAGGGCGGCGGCGGAGCCGGTGCTGGCGCCGGGCGGCGCGGAGGTCAACGAGCTGCGGCAGAGCGTGGCGCGGCTGCAGAGCGAGCTGGCCGAGCGCGACCAGGACGCGCTGCTGGCCGACCTCGACATTGGGCAGCTGCCCGAGGAGCGCGGCGAGAACGCCGTGCACGTCGTCACCGTGCTCGCCGCCAAGCTCGGCGTGTCCCTCGAGCCGCGCGACGTCGTGTTCGCGGAGCGGGTGGGCGCCGTGGGCGCGGCGGGCGCGGCGGTGGCGGGCGCGGGGGCGGGTGCGGAGCGGCCGCGGCGCCTGGTGGTGCGGCTGGCCCGGCGTGGGCTACGGGACGAGTTGCTGCGGGCCGCGCGCGTGCGGCGTGGGCTGTCGTCCCGCGAAGTGGGGCTGGCGGGCACCGAGCGCCGCGTCTACGTCAACGAGCGGTTGACGCGCGCCAACCGCCTACTGTTCCACCGCGTGCGCGAGGAGTGCCGCAAGCGACAGTGGAGGTACTCTTGGACCAAGCGGGGCCGAGTCTACGCCAGACGGGCCGATGGCTCGCAGGTATACTGCCTCCGGTCCGAGGAGGATCTGCAGCGTCTTTTTGGGGATGGCGCTGTTTGATAAAAAAAAAATGTTATTTGTAATGTTTATGATATTTTTCTGTCCTGTTGTTTTCATATGTGTTTTTACGTTAAAAAGGACATCAGAATGGGGCACGTTAGACATGATACACACGCCGAGCCACACAAAATATATATATATATATACCTTAAACTTCACTTGTAGACCACACATTAATGTCATAAAATTAACTATATGGACATTTAAAATATATTATTATATATTTAGTTATTATATCAGTAATTTTTATGATTTGTTAATCCAATCTATATACCTGCACTATTATCATATCTTTTTAAAATGATTAAAAACCGTATAAGGATTGGTTTATATAATGCAGGCTCTCTTGGGTCCAATCATGATAATCTAATAGGGATGGTGAGGTTAGGTTATTCAGAAATTTCCCGTTTATACAGATTCCTTTGTCTGACCAGCTTAATTGTTTCATAATATTTTGTAACACTGTTATAAAAATTCTCGGCGACAGAGGATCCCCCTGCCGTACTTCCACTACATATTTTTATTTCAGGACCCGTTCTGTCTAGTTTTACTCTGCTGACGCTTTTGGAGTAAATATCCTGTAAAAGTTCTATTGCTTCGATTGGAACCTCGCATTCTCTTAGAGCGGCCCACATACTGGCGTGAGAAATCGAGTCAAAAGCTTTTGCGTAATCGATAAAAGCGAGATACAAAGGGCGCCCCTGCTCCTGGAATTTCTCAATAGTTTGATCCAAAACATGTACATGGTCCATAGTTGAGAAGCCTTTTTTAAAACCTACCTGTTCCACTGGTTGGTGCTTTTCAGTAAATTTTGAGATGCGTTGTTCCAGCATAGAGGCGAAAAGCTTATTGTACAAAAAAAGGAGACCCTGTAGACATAAGCAATTATCGGCCAATAAGTCTACAGCCTACTTTATACTAATCTTCATTATAATAATTTAATAATACATATACTTACCTGCATAAACATGCTTCAATGGCTTGGCAGTGTATGATGTCTTTCTTTCATTTATCTATTTTTATTATCCTCATCTCTTCTTATTGTTGTACATGTAATGGAAAATTGTATAGATTATAGGAAGGCACGCGTTCGGCATGTTTACTTTTTGTTTACGAATTGCGCAATAAGCTGTTAATGTACGGCAAGAGAATAAAATCACTAATGTACGGCTGCGGTAATGCCCGATTCGTTACTCCGCGCGCACGCAGCGATTGGACGCGTTGCTGGATTGCAGGGTCGGGCAATTTCGAGCTGTACATTACCCGTTTGATTTTTGTTGTTGTATTATACATAACATATGTCTTGTTCTTTTTTTTTATTTATTTTTATGTCCATATTGTATGTACATACTTTGTTTGTTTTTTTTACGCTATATCTCATTAAAAGCCGGTCACAAACTGGTGCGGGCTGGGCCGCGCAGTCAATGGTAAGCTTGTCATTTAGCCGTCAAATTTACTATTGGCCGCGGCCGCAGGCCGCTCCGGTGTGTGACACGCTTTACTATTTCTTTTAATGGGGCCCTTTACACGATTAATGTTATCACAATACGGGGGTGTCAATATTATCGCAGTTTTCAGAATTGAATGGATTTTTCTTCAATATTCACGTGATACGGATCGTGATATGAGTGATCCGCGTGATAGTGATGACCGAGTAAAGGACCCCATTGGTTTTATGTGTTACCTGCTGGGAAATCACTTGATGGTTCCATCGGAATATCAGCGCTGGTAATCGCGCCAGCAACACGCTGAGATGGAACCATTTCGTGCAATACCCATTGTGACTGTTTTTGTTTTCTATTTTTCTTTTGTTGTATTGTATTGTCACGAATAAATGTTTTCTATTCTATTCTATTCTATTCTAATATGCCAAAGGAGTATGTGAGCATGGGCATCAGGCGCATATTATTATTATTTTATTTAAGACAGCTGTCGCTGATACGTCTAAATCAGATTTCACTTAGCACACGTTCCACCACCCACCACCACCATATCAGCCGAAAGACGTCCACTGCTGGACATAAGCCTCCCCCAATTCTATGGGGGGTAAATGCCATAATCGCCACGCTTGGCATGCGGGTTGGCGATCGCAGTATCTCCACCGCACCTCAGAGATGCTGCTGCCCATCCCCCGGTGGTCTTGGCCGTAGTTTTAGGACATACCCGGGTCCCACACCGGGTTAGCACACGTTCACACTACATAAATCATAGATTGTTAAGTTTGTTTTTAAACTGGTTAACACTTCTGGCTGCGTGTAATATTAATAGAGTTTTAAAAAGTCTGCAATTTTTTTTAATTGGTTTAGTAATAGTTTCAAGATCTCATTGTTTCAAATAAGTGCCATACGACATATTAATCGTTCCCTCATTTTATTTTCACTTGTATAGAAAATATGGAAATTTGGAAATAATTTATACTATCAGAGTTTTTGTCTTGTAGTGGCTCGTTTATTAAAATCCTCGCGATAATTTAAGTGCTAGAAGCAACGTAATAATTTCAGATTTGACGTCCTCTCACACGCGACATGTTAAATTTTCTGAAACTCAACATGTGCCAACACGCAGTCAGATTTAGGAGGAATTTAAGACTAGCTACAATTGTTTAATTTAAAACAATAATTTGCATGTTGACTTTTATGTCATACTGACTCGTTAACTATTTTAAGATCTTATATAAATATATATAATGTATTCAAGCAAATACATAATTCTATTCCTATTTCTATATGCGTTTACGGTGAGAGGTTGTTGTTTCTTTTTATGTTATGTGACCAACTTTTTGTCGGTCTTAAAATAAATGTAAATTATTCATACTAGTTAACTGATATGCTGATAAAAAAGATGCTGTACGCTGCAGTCTGATATCTCTTTGTCTTTAAAATTATGCTCATCTGACTCTGAATATCAAAATAAGTGTATAATCAACTGAGTTAGAAGTCAGAGCATTTAAATTGATTTATCTTATCGCAATTCTTGAATAATTTCTTTGAAAGAAATCAAATTTCTAGACATCTGAAATGATTACAATCAGCGCAAATTTGTTAAGTAGAAATCCTTTAAAAGATTTTCTAATAGGTAAAGCTTATTATTCGATACAAGATTTTTTAGCGGATCGATTGAATGAATATTAGGCTACAATTATTTGACTTAAATTTTCCAGTACAGTACTATACCTATACTTAGATATGTAAGAATAGAAAACTATATGTTACATAGAAGACATTATGAGTTTATATAGCATGCTGCATGCAAATGCATGTCACAAAAAATATTTATATGCCCCAAGGCACCACATAGTAATACAGAATCAAAATGTAACACCTTAGATTATACCTATGTTGGACAAATAAATGTTTGTTTGTGTTTACTGTTTTGTACCTTCGCGGTCAGAAAAAAAGTGTTTTACCAATTTAGCGTTTAATTAGAACGGGCCCAAGGTAATTTATCACGACGCTAACCCGAAATGTGTATTGTTTCATGAATGGCATTGTTTTATTTTTAAAATGAATACATACATTCATCACCAGTTACTGTTACCTTGAGATTTAAATTAACTTCAAGGGTTTTGTTTACTTCTCAACTTGAAATTTCCAACTGTAAGCCACTAATTTCGAATTAATTTCCAAACGGAGGGAAAAAATTAGAAACTGTTACCGGGTTTAATTTCGAAAGCGGACGATTCGGCTTGTTAAAATATTTACAGGATTTAAAGGTAATTTGCAGTGCACTAAGGCGAATCCAGCTGTATACCGAGTTACCCATACATTTGTAACCGCTGCCGTCTGGCATCATAATGTAAGGGGTGAAATTATGTGATTGTGACAAACAACTTATGTAGTCGTGTTTTAAGTATACTGCAGTGCCGCACCGGTTGGTTAGGTATTGCACGTACTGTGATCTTGTGATCTAATGTTTATTTTTACTTTATACACATGTGTCTGGATGAAAAATATACACAAATTAGAACTTACCTAAAGTTCTAATTTGTGTAAATTATGGTACATCATCGAAGAGGGTTAGCAAATCCATTTTATGTTATTCCATTTTAGATTATATTAACCGCATGCCAAGCTTGTACTACATGCTTAAACACTCACTCTACAGCTCACTCTCTTTGAATACAGAGCAGAAAGTTCTGGCAACCATTTTCCTAAGGTCGCCATAATTTGAATAATGAATAATCAGCCAAATGGCAAGTTCTAACTTGAGTCATCGCTCTTCCACAGGTATAGGTTACTACTTAAGTAAATCACTGGCCTACTTTTAATAATAAATCGTCATCATCATTTTTCACAGCAGACTTGAGATAAGTTTAGTAGACATTGATTTACTAGTTCAACTTAGGGAAGCTTGCACCAAACATTCTGTTCCTAGCGTAATTAGTGTAAGCGGTGTTCTTTAAAATCTGATTGTACAATAAGTATGGAAAGTTTGACCACACTAGAAACTAAGTTTCTATGGGATGATTGCTAGCTGCCAGTTGCACGTTGCCGCTATATAATGTGGTTCGATCTGTAATCGTAAGTTGGTGCAAGCTGACCTTAGACCGCAGTTATGCAAAGGCGTAATTTTTATTTCATTTCACTTATTTATTAACCAACTTACATTCACAATTAGACCAAACATGCAAGTTATAGGTTACAAAAACATTTACTAACATTGTGCCATATTATATAATAGTAGTGGGAGTGGAAATCAACTCAAAAAACGTGCTGCTGTAGCCATGAATCTCGGTTCCGTGGGCTCATATGAAAGAATATTGTTTATAGTATTTAGTGCCCCATATATGGGGCTTGTGACTAGGGTCACCGTACTCGCACTGGGGATTACAATATTTTTTAAGAAAAAAAAAACCGACTTCAATGGTGGAGGCCGGTGAAAGATTATTATACTTAGATGGTGCACTCTTAGATTCCATACAATAAAATAAAAATGGCTATAAGTATGTTTATAATGGTAGAAGACTAAGTACCCTCAATTCCTCATGGAATCCTCCATCAGATCTCAAGCTTGACGAAAATGTGTCCTGAAAACCTAGCTTGCTTAACAAACACAGCTAGAAGGACAAATCGCCATACATGAACTTTTCGTCGTTGAAGAGTTCTGTTCTGATCATCATTAGCAGTTCCACTTCATCAAATGTCACATTTTTGGATGAAAATGCTCGACTTGTTGATAAAGACATAAAAATCACTATATTTTAAGATTTGAGGAGTTCCCTCAATTCCTCATGAATCCCATCATCAAAACTGCGTTTTGACAAAAACGGGACCAACTTGGATATATATACTTACAATCAAAAAAAGAATTTTCCAAACCGGTTAAGAAATGACGGAGTTATGGAGTACAAACATTAAAAAAAAAAAACATACAACCGAATTGATAACCTCCTCCTTTGAAATCTTGAAGTCAGTTAAAAAGTAGTTTATGGCGGGGCTGAAGGGTACTTCTGACAAAATGTGTCGGCACTTTAAAATGTACAAATTCCAATAGGCATGGATTAGTCACTAAGCCTCCGATTAATCTGAATATGTATTGTACAGACGCCAGTTCTCTCCGTACTTCGAGGCTTTGGTATGTCACCATTCCCAACACAAAAGGTGTGGGGCTAATTTCGCGCGGCACGCTGAGCGCGCAATACAAACACTGAATTTCCACACATCCTGGCAAACGCTTACAACGGCGGGTGCAATTTTGAGCCTTTAAACGTACACGGAATACGTTACACGGAATATTAGGTAACGCGCAAATCAGTTCAAGTACAAAGTAAACATATCAATTTGTTAGATTAAAACAGCAAGTTATAGTACAGTTTTTCCCGTCCCGTATTATAACTGTGGGAAATGAAAATGAATAAGTTAGCATGTTACGCCAATATTTTTATGCAGTTTTAAATAGCCTTCAAATGGTACATTTGTTTTAAACAAGTGCGCAAGAAGATACATTCGGAACTAATACTAAGACCAAAACCTTTCGAAGGTGTCCGAAATGAAGACATTTCAACGCAAGTGGTTTACAAAGTGTCGTTTTCTCGGGCCTTTTAAACTTTGTATTCGTAATGTGCGCGACCTTTTCTTGCTAGGCAGTTCGTAATGCGTTTCAATTCGGGTAGACCGGCGGGGGTGACGGGTTTTTAGGATTCCTTAGTAAACATCCTTGTTTAATGTTTACTAAGGAATTCTAAAAATCCCAAAGTCAGCAATCAGTTAGTAACCACTCAAAGCGGTCACCCATTCAAGTCTCGCTCCATCTCGCATACCGCACGCGTTAAGCAGGGCTACGAGTTTTGTCATGATAGTAGTTAGCAAACAAGAAATGTAGTAGTAGTAGTAGTAGTAGTAATACTCTTTAGTGTACAAAAAAACACAACGGATAGATTTGATTAAAAAGAGAAAAGTTAAGTACAAAGGCAAAATTATCTCTTGGGATATGTTTTAGTTAACCTTTGAGCAAATGACAGTATATAGAAGAGTCACGTCGTATATTGTTGATACATATAAAGACTGAGTTTATAGAAGAGTCTCGTACACGTCGAGAAATGCAGCAACATGTATTTACTATAAGAGGCACAGAACAAGAACAGTGATGATATCTGTGATAATCAACTACGTCAATACAAAAGCATAACACTATAGTGTCACTTTAAATATTGGCATATTCATCAACTCTGGCGGCTTTTATACTTTTTCTAAAATCAAAAATGAAGTAACTCTCCACGGTACAACGAATTCCATAATAATTTATGATTGTATCCCCGTTAAAAACCGCTGTTTTTTGTTCTTTTTGTAATTGTCAGGACAATGTTTCTATCCACTCACGTGCTCTCCGCAACTAGGGTTGCGACTTGGTAAAACGTAAAGTGCTCTCGCAACACTAGTTGCAAGTTGGACTTCCAGCGGTTTTTAAATTGTTGCTATGCGGGACATGCAAAGAACGCTTTTTTATTTTGTTATGTCTGTAGAGGATTAATGTGGCAACATTAAAAAAAAAACCACAGTCTACGGAACAATTTTTACAAAATATAAAAGTTGTTTTGACGACCATCGAAGTTCGGTACGTCAGCGAGAGAGCTCTCGATTAAAAAATGCTGTAAGCAATCAATTTCGAATTTTTTAATTAGTATTATATACCAAATTAATCCTGGTTTACTGCTCCATAAGATTAAGCATATATTTCAATACTAATTAAAATGAAATGTGATAAATTCTTCCAACAAAGTACGTCGAGTGATGAAAATTTATATCGTCGTTATCGCGTCTATTAAAATCAACATAAATCCACTTTCAATGAACAATTAGGTATGTTCTAAGCAGGATTCGGTGAGTTATGTCCAACACCTCCCTTCTGGCCCTGGTCACAAACGTCGGCGTATTGCCAATGTTCATGATCTTGTAGCGATGCTACTTAGATTTTATAGTATGATTATAGGCATAGTTGAGCTTAAGGTTAAGGCATGTTCTGTAACATAGATTTTCGTGCGAAATAACATTGTCTGCACATAGTAGTATGTAGGAACTCATTACTGACCTTATAAATTATTAGTCTAACGCCTTTTCAACAACCAGCAAAGCATACAATTGCCGCTGGAGCCCTAGAAATTTCATGCACTTTCGACAAACTTCACTAGCTGATTTAGACACTTTGCCAACACTAAAACATAGGTTGTGGCACATCAAAATGCTCGTCGTGACACGGCCCATTAATTTATATTAGTAATTACGCTCATTAACGCGAATTGGAAGAAATGCACTTAAGAATAATAACACGGTTGATAATAAATAGTTATGACGCATGTCAGCCGGTAGATTAAAAACAAATGTCAAGTGACAGTTCCGATTCGCGCAAGCGATACAAGTTGATTTCGTTTACGTCGCAGTTTAAAAAGTCGTAATATTAAAACACGAATAGCTGAAAAAGTTCATTGTTTGAAGAAGTTTATATTTAAAGTAATTTAAAAACTAATCGAATGTTCGGCGATTTGCGACACTGAAATACGGTAGCAGCGTTTACGCGTGAGCGTGTTTCGGAACGACGCCTTGTATTTTTTTCTTTTTTCTAGAGACTGATCGACGAAACTGACAGATCGATAAGAGCTGGATTAGAGCACGGACGTTGTGATTTGGCGTTCTCGCCGCTTCCGCGCGCGCGCGTCGCGCTTGCAAATAAAAATGTTATAGCTTGTCCGCCATGGTTGCCGAATAGGCATTTATTTTTAGTAGTTGTTCCTAAACTGTGTCAGTGAGGTGAACCGTGTGACGATGTGCAAGGTAATGGCGCAGTGATCATGCGCTTTAGCCCACCGTAGGTTACAAGCTTCAGAGCTCGTGGGCTTGTGACTCGTCCACGCGCTTGCTTTGGAGGCGCCCCGGAGACCGCGCGCCTTCGGAGCGACCCGCGTGGGCCAGCAGGCCGAGGTGCTTCACACGAGCTCCCCAAACTTCGGGTACCGAAGGACCCGTGAGTTCGTCTCCGGCTCCGGGCGCGGTTCGGTGCAGTTGCGACGGGGCAGCACCGTAGCATCGCCGCCTGGCCGCAATTGCGTCGGCCGTGACATCAAGGTCCCACAATACAGGACAGCACAGGGACGCGACGCTTCCCGCCATTTTTCCTGCCTCCTGTCAGTTCGGCGAACTGACAAGCGATGACACCACCACCGGCTCCGGCGTATTGATGGACTGATGTGAGTGACGTGCGATCTGGTCGCGACGGACTTCCTGCGTAAGTGACTTTCTTTATACGTCTTGGCCAAGATTATTTCGCGCTGCGTTTCTCGTGTTCATCGATTACTATCGGGAGCTCCCACGTTCGTATGCGTTGCGGTTAACTATTTGTAGTCCTGTCATAAGTAGTCGTTATAGAGCCTCTGCGCGGGCTAATAAGATGCAAAGTTGAGATATTATAAGTATTGTATGTTAAATTCTTTGGCCTTTTTAATTCATTCCTTGCAAGTACACCAACCCAAGGCGGAACCAAGAGGACCCTTGAACTAATGGTTCAATGACTTGGTCCGGCTGAAATCCGAGCAACTTTCTTTAACACTTTGTAGCGACATTATACGAACAATCACTCATTTTACTCGTTACAATCTCCAGGTCATTGCTTACTATAAATTCTAGTAGTGATTCCCCTCTATCGTTGGTATCAGTGCTGCCCCACACCTCATGATGTGCGTTAGCATCGCATCCAACAATAAGTGGGATTCTCTTACCTCTATATCTCAGTACCGTCTCCTCCAGCTCCCTGGTTGGCGCCTCTCCGTCACCCGGTATGTAGCATGATGCTAGCGCCACCTTGTGTCTTCTCCCTTCATTGTCGATGAATTGGGTCTCCACCACGATCAAGTCTCTGTAACATATGGTCATGACACACCCCATATTTCTTATATTATTACTCACATATATGCATGCTCTAGGAGGTAGCTCACCATTCCTTTCGTAGTGAAGAGCTCCCCCCAGATGTCCCAGGCCTGCCACCTGATTTCTCCATGCATATGGTTCTTGTAGCAGCGCAATTTCAACTTTATTCCTCACAACATACTGCCCCAACTCTGACATAGCGTTTTTGCAGTGCTGGAGGTTTACTTGACATATGTTTGTGTGTGTGGGGTTGTGTGTGTACGTTTGTGTAGTGTTTTTTGTGTGTTCATAGTGTTGTTATTTGTGTAGTGTTAATGCTCCCGCACCTTCACTCGGAGAGCTCACTCCCACCGACATCCATACCTCCCGTCTCTTCCGTATGGATGCCGCCTGGTTCAGAGCTCTCCTGCTTCAGTGCGGGTTCTCCTGTTCTTATTGTCTCGGACCTGTTCAGCTGGTTCACCCTCAGGATCCGAACTCGCACGCTGGTGGCTGCGAAGTCCATCACCTTCGTTCTTTCCTCCCCCCAGCTCTCTTCTACCCCTTCTGGCACCACAAAGGTCAGTCGGGTGCCTAGTTCCAGCGACTCTCTCCCTGCAGCCTTCCATCTCAAGATCTTTAATTCCGGGCGATCCGGATTCTGAGCATATAGGAACTCCTTCACATACTCCGTATCCGTATCGCCCGGAATCCAGACCTGCACTCTGGTCTGCTCCAGCTTCCGCGCTGTGATCTTATGGCCGCCCAGCTCGCCAAAGTCCTGGCCTAGTAGCCACTCCCTCGACTCCGTCGTTTTTGGTGTCACAAGGAAGAATCCCTCCGACACCAAACCCGACGTAGCGAACCTAGGTGCTACCAAGCCAGGCTCTCCCCTGACCACTCGCAGGACGACCTCCTCGATCATTTGAGTCAGCCTTCTCCTGATGAGTATCGCTAGGGCCTCATCCACCGAAACGCCATCCTCTCGGCTCACAGCCACAGCTAGACCCCGGTTCGCCTTAGCGACGTCCCGCGGTCCCTCTGCGGCTGCTCTTCCTTGATTTTGCCGTTTCGCCGGAGGACGCTCCGAGCGACCCTCATCGGTGCTCTGCCTCTTGATTTTTGGGCCTCTCGTGCTGGGGCCTGGTTGGTCCTCTCCAGTGCACATTACAACCTGAAGATTCCCTTCCACAGCACGGGTGGCCTTTCTTCTGGCTAGTTTTGCTTTGCGCTTCTGCGCTTTGCTCTCATATTTGTGAAATTTCTCTTTCACCACTCGGACATCATTCCCTTCGGTTTCTTCTGTCGGTGGCGACCGCAGCAGCTCCTCTTCTCTCAGTGACAGGCCCCCCATTCGTTGTTGTACATCTGGAGTCACCTGCCCGCTTCCACTTCCTTGCGGTTCCCCTCGTCCCTCGGCCCTTGGGTCACCCCCCTTCTTATATTGCTCGGTCAGAGGTCCACACGATGGCTTAGCCCCTTCCCTCACTATTACCCTTGCGGGTGGCTTATCCGCTTGCGCGGTGGAATTATTCGCATTGTTATTAATTTTCTCCATATTGTTGCAATTATCTGTGGGAAGAGAAGTTTAGAGTGGCAGCAGTGCTCCCTTACTGCCCCCCAGCAACATTGACCCCTACGCAGTGGCGCCACCCCCCTGCGCATAGTCGTTAAAAACAGCGATTGTGCGGGGTGGGCTCGCAGGCATGAAGTGACAGCCCCTGTGTTGCTTTGTGTTGGGAATCCGTGCGCTTCCCGTCTACCCCAAGAAGGTCGCTCATGACCAACCGGGGCTAACGACGCACATCATTTTCCTTTCACTTCAGTATCCAGTTCGGGTCAGAAGTCCGTTCACCCCTAGGGCATCCCTACGTGACACCCCGGAGTTCCCTTTCCTCCATCCCTCCCTTTCCCCGAACACACCACAGGTCCTGCCACCTCTCTCCCCGCCCGCTTGCGAGCCCAACCCGCACCAACCCCCCGCTGCCCACAGCCGGCTGTGAGGGTCCTCGGCACGTCCTCCCACCTTGACCCTGGGGGTTTTTGGGGACGTGTTGCCATGAAGGAGCGAACCCCTAGATAACAACACGACCAGTGCACTCCTCTTTTATCCGGGCTTGTGACCGGCTCCTAGCAGACCACGTATGATCTACCAGGAGGCAGAGTTATTTTTTTACGCAGTTTTACGCAGTAGTTTTACGCATACTAAGTGGCGGCCCATTACCAATGTAACTGCTTACCTTTTATTTATCAATCTATGACCCTACCTCTACGTAGGGTTCACTTTTACTTGTTCAACTGATCATACAAATTTATAAAATTCACATATTCCATGTAATGGTTCAAATAAGAATTTATGTTTTTTTTTATCAAAAAACCAGTTCTGATTATGACCCGTATTGACCGTTATCTCAGTTATTTGTAGCTCGCATATAAACTATTGTCATAGTCGTTTTACCTTAACACCCCAAAATTTCTTTATTGCGGCAGTGAAAACCACGTAGCAATAAAAAAATACCTTACCTCACAAAATAAGTGTATGAATTTTGTTGTTATTTGTGATGTATTCTTTTCAAATATTAATTTAATTTAATTTCTAATTTTTTTACAATTTTACTCGTTAGTAGTTATATGATGTGTCAGGCAAGGATTCAATAATTATTTGTGCAATAAGAGAGCGGTCGTTTTTTTGCGACGAGTGATAATTTCGATTCCCGAGGTAGCGAAGGATGCCTTAATCGAATCACTAGCGAGCGTGGCAAGTGATTCTATGATAGATTTTATGGCGTATCAAGGGATCCAGATACACGATATGCATATAGGTAACTTTGCTCTCGTGTACCACATCACATTAAACTTATCACCTCAGCAATGAGAACCTGTTAGAGTAAAAAAAAACTTGTTGGGGTGCCAAATAAATATATGTCCTATGTCCAGCAGTGGACGTCCTTCGGCTGACATGATGAAATTACAATATAGTCAGTTCTGGTACCGTATCTACTACTACTATACTACGCAACGCAGAAGAGGGGGGTTATAAGTTTAATGTGTATATCTGGCTGTGGCATCGTAGCTTTTATTTTAACTGGTGAACCGATTTGGTTGTCTTTTTTTCAGAGCAGGATTTCCAAGCGAAATTTAGTAGTATCTTACTCGTATTGCCGTGGATCAATATAACTGAAGCAACTATAAATGCCTAGACACGTAAATACGAGGTCATTGAGATCTGATATGTCGAGCCAAAAAGTTGTAACTATTATGGTGAAAAAACACTGCATTTTTAACTCCTCGAATTTATAAAAAGATAATAACATAACTTTTCTCTCTGGTAACGATAATATTAGTAAAACATTTTTTATCAAAATCGGTTTAGCCATTGTTGAGATATATAACTTTGAAATAAAAATATCGGCGGTTTTCCAACTTTTCTACTTTGTCAGTTATTCTATATCACGACAGCCACTGATATTTAAAATAAAATGCCAAACGTTATTATTACTTCAAGAATATATAATTAAAGTCACCATGAGTGTACCGCTGTTAATTTCGTATTAGCATTGTATAAGTAATAAGTTAAGGATCTGTAACTATTCGTAATTGATTTAATAGGAAATGTAAATTTCGTAATTTCAATATTGACGATCACTGCATGAACTGTGGTTTCGTTGCGCACCAGTGTATCCCGTCCTTATGTCGCCGCCATGATTAAATTTTGACAGCGCAGGCCCGCCGGAGTATGTCCGTTAGTTTGAGTCGGGACCTTTACGTGGGTTTTTGTATACCTTTGAAATGAGAATAAAAATATAAATCGAGTTGTAATCGGTTGAATATTTATTAATTTGTGAAGTGTAACATGTGTAGTATATGTGTTAAGTGTTTTATGTGGTTTGAAGTGTATGGAATTATTTTTAATCGGCTGTCAAAAGCGGCACTCATTACGTTAGGTATGTAAGGCTATTTTTGTTATTGATAATTTGTGACAGAAATTGCTGCGATTTTGACAAAACTGGCACTTGTTATTTAAAGATTAATAGTGTCTCTATCTACTTCTGATAATATTTTTGTACTCGTTTGCCTAAATTATTCATAAAACAATCATAAACAAACTACACCGTTTTGCGGCGAATTGCAAAACTGACAATGTAAACATTGCAAATGAAAAAGGTTTTATGCAAACCTTAATAAATATATTGTATGTATGTATGTATGTATGTATTACTTTATTGTACATAAAACACGACAAAACGATAAACAAACAAAAAGTAGACGTACAAAGGCGAGCTTATCCCTTCAAGGGATCTCTTCCAGCTAACCTTTGAGCAAATGAGTTTATTAAAAACAAATGGAGGATGACGATAAACAACCTGTGAATTATGCACCGAACCAAAGTTAAAACAAAACAAATTAATTTTGAATACACATAATTTATAAATATATTTGAATACACATATTTTAATTTATATTATTCCTTTAATAACGGAGGCTATTAATGCGTGGACCAATTCTTGTCCAAACACCATCCTGCCCGGAAACCGCAGTACCCAGCGGCTCTGGGACGAGCCGCTCTGTAGACTGGTACGGGATAACCTGTATCAAACGGCAATCAGCCTAACAGAGCGTGCTCGGCTCCTAGCCGTTGCAGAATGGGAATCCGGGCAGTGGCTTCAAGCTCTGCCCTCGTCATCGTTAGGAACACTTTTAGACAACACCACATTCCGCCTCTCCGTCGCCCTCCGCCTGGGAGTGACCTGTGTTGCCCCGCATCGCTGTCGTTGCGGTGACCCAGTCGACCAACTTGGCCACCACGGATTATCCTGCGGTAGAAGCGCAGGCCGTGCCCCTCGTCATGCCAATCTCAATGACATCATCCGTCGGGCCCTGGCCAGCTCGGGAGCGCCTGCCATTTTGGAACCAACCGGCCTTGCCCGCGACGATGGCAAGAGACCCGACGGAATGACCCTCGTGCCATGGAAAATGGGTGCCGCTGGTTTGGGACGCGACTTGTGCCGATACTCTGGCGTCGTCTCATCTCCGTGGCACCGCTACAAAGGCCGGTTCTGCTTCCAATTCGGCCGAAACACTCAAGCGGCGCAAATACGCAGCCTTAAATAGTGGCTGCCATTTTATGCAAAATATTTCCCCGGGATCATATACTTTAATTGGTATCAATCGAAGCGAAAACTATTACAGTTTTAAATAAACATAAACATATGTTATAGATTTAGATTATAAAATAAAATATATTTTTTGCAAAATATCTCATTCGAAACGGTATGTTAAGTTTGTGACTTGTTTTTTAAATATTTTACTATGGTGACCTATGTAATTAATTATACTTATAAAAAATTGCCTGTTCCTTTAGCTTTATAACATAAAAAGAATCATTGCAAAAAGTTTAGTCCAAGCCAGGCAATCGATTTATTAACAACACAAGGCAATGCGCTGCTAATGCCCGGTGAATCTCGAGCACTTTTTCACCTTTTTTTGAAAAGCACTTGAGTGGCTATGACAGTAAAGCTTAGAAAACATGAAAAAAAACAAACTCCATTTTAAAAAGTTTGTATGAGTGAGACAGAAGACAGTAGAGCTGAAAGTAGGTAGTGGTTTGGTCTAATTTTATTCGTTATTATAATATGTATGTACTTATTGATTATAGTATACGAATGTCAAGCTGGGTCGGGCAGCTATAGTTTTATACATACACAAAACTATTTTATGTTACTATATCCTTACATTATTTTGTTAATTAAATACTTTTTCAAGTCCACGGAAGAAGTAAATTAACCCTCTGTAATCGTCAGCGGTCTTCGTTAAAATCCGGTTGTATGGAAAGTTTGACAAGTTTCTATGGGATGACAGCTGCTGGTGTAAGTCGGTGCAACCCAGCCTTAGCCACAATGGAACACTGCAGGGTGCAGAAGTGCTTTATTGTGTGTCATCCATACAAACATATAATTTAAAAGTTGAAAGCACAGGTACGCCATCAAGAAGTATTCATATGTATCACAGATCGTCATGTAATATGAATGGTATTATTGATAAATGATAAATCAATATATTATATATATACATATTTTCATATAGAGTCTCTCGGGGAAGCCTAAACCCCTAGAGAGCGCGTCCCCAAGGTGGTAGATAGGGGAATGCCCGTCAGTGGCCACACTGAAGGGTAGGAGGGAAATAATATACCTCCCGCGAGAAAACTCCGTAAACAAACCCAACACAGGAGCTTCTTCGACATATTCGATTTAGTGGTCCGGGGTCGAGATGGGCGTCCAGGTTGGGGCGGTCATCAGGGTGGCGGCGGAAGAAACTGCAAGGGTTAACGGCGGCGCCCAGGTCTTCCAGGAAGATTACGACCTTGGTGTCAGGTGGCAACCGACCATAAAACAAATAGCCTATAAAACATACCAATCATGAAGCGACACAGAAAGAATTTAGCGATAAACATTAGGGCGTCCCCCTTAAGCGACGATGTGCATGGATCTGCGATAAATACTAGGGCGTCCCCCGTAAGCGACGGAAAAATGATACAACACAACAATGTGCCAACGTCCGAAGTGCGCGTTGCCACCTGGAACATTGGCACAATGACTGGACGCAGTGCCGAACTTAGCAGCATCCTTGAACGACGTCGCATACATATTTGCTGTGTGCAAGAAACAAAGTGGAAAGGAGCTAAATCACGACAAATAGGGAAGGGATTCAAATTGATTTATAACGGTACAGGAAACACAAGGAATGGTGTAGGAATAATTTTAAACCAATACTTTAGTGACAATGTAGTAGAAATAAACAGGATAAGCGACCGTCTCATATCTGTAAAACTGGCCTTAGAGAAACAACCGTGCCTAAATGTCGTATCAGTATATGCCCCGCAAACAGGGTGCCCCGAATCGGACAAACTAGAATTCTGGGAAGAACTGTATACCCTTCTAAGGACTATACCAGAGTCTGAACAAAGTCTAATTTGTGGAGACCTAAACGGCCATGTTGGCAGGGATAAGGATGGCTATGAGGGACATCACGGTGGTTTCGGATATGGACAGCAAAATACGGAAGGAACAACAATTCTAGATTTTGTAACATCACTAAACCTCGCGGTAGTAAACACATTCTTCGAGAAAAAAGAAGAGCACCTCATAACATACAAAAGTGGAAATACAAGAACTCAAATAGACTACATTTTAACATATCGATGCAACATTAGACAGATTAGGGACTGCAAAGTGATCCCCGGGGAACCTCTGTCGTCGCAACACAGGCTGCTTTTGGCTGCGTTAAAACTCAGAGCACCAATGAAACAGAAGAAGACTAAGGTTACTAAAGTAAAATGGCACAACTTGTCCACGGAGAAGAGAAGAGGCCTTATAAACAACATACGTGATTACTTTTGTAACAAGCACCATAGAGATAACTCCTTTAACAACAGATGGTCCAAATATGAAAACTTTTGCGTTAATACCGCAAAATACTGCTTAGGAGTCAGTCAGCAAAGGTAGCCTTCATAATAAAAAAGACGTCAAATGGTGGAATAATCACACTAAGGAAAGCGTAGCTGAAAAGAAGCGTCTGTTCAAGATCTGGCAGGAAACACGCGCTGATGAGGACAGAAGTAACTACAAAGAAGCCAAAAAGACAGCTAGAAGAACTATGGCTATAGAAAGGGATTAAGCGGAGCGGGACCTGTATAGTCGGCTGGAAATGGCTCAGGATACAGAAATATATAAAATAGCTAAACATAGACACAACAACACAAAAGATTTTAAAACCACGAAGTACATAAAAGATAGCCAGGGAATCCTCCTCACCGCTGATAAGGACATCTGCGATAGATGGTATGAATACTATGAATAGCTACTAAATGAAGAATTCCCACGACAGTCAGAAGCGAACGAGCTCAAGGTGCAAGGACCTATCAATGGAATCACGCCCGACGAGGTCAAAGAAGCTGTTTCAAGAATGAAAAACAGTAAAGCCGCTCGACCGGATGAAATCCCTGCGGAGGTATGGAAGGCTTTTAAAGCTGATGGAGAGGTATGGCTAGCTCAGTTATTTAACGACATCCTTTCTAGTGAAAACATGCCAGATGCCTGGAGAAAAAGCATACTAGTGCCCTTCTACAAGAACAAAGGGGATGTCCGTGACTGTGGGAATTTCCGGGGTATCAAACTTACATCGCACACCCTGAAGATCTGGGAGACAGTCCTCAGCCAACGCTTAAAAATCTTATTTCTTTAACTGAAAATCATTTTGGATTCACGGCAGAAAAAGGGACAACAGATGCCATCCATGCAATCAGATTAGTTATGGAAAAAGCTCGAGAAAATAAGCGGAATATGTGGATAGTATTCATCGACCTAGAAAAGGCGTTCGATAGAGTGCCAAGAACATTACTATGGCCTTGAGAGCACATGGAGTCCCAGAAGGATACGTAAGACTGGTTGCTGACATGTACAGAAACGTCGCAACATGCGTCAAAACTCCAGCGGGATTATCAAAAAGTTTTGATGTGAAAGTG
The DNA here is from genome assembly GCA_905163555.1 of Notocelia uddmanniana. Lineage (NCBI taxonomy): Eukaryota > Metazoa > Arthropoda > Insecta > Lepidoptera > Tortricidae > Notocelia > Notocelia uddmanniana. The sequence goes on along the minus strand of LR991059.1, from coordinate 9,721,367 downwards.
GGTGTCCACGAGGGTAGTGCTCTCAGCCCTTTGTTATTCAACACCGTCATGAACTATCTTACAGCTAAAATACCCACCCCGTGGAACCTCTTGTACGCCGATGACGTAGCCCTCATTTCTGACGAACCTCATGACATCCAAAAAAATTTCGAACAGTGGAAAGAGTTACTCGAACAAAATGGCCTACGCATTAGTAGAACAAAAACAGAAAATAAGTTCTGCAACTTCAACCCTCATGCTACAGTGAGCGAGGATATAAAGCTTGACAGTACATCACTTCCAAGTGCGAAATCCTTCAGATACCTAGGATCAGTTCTCTCTGAGGATGGATCGATTGAGGCGGATATAACTCACAGAACAACATCTGGCTGGTATAAGTGGCGTACGCTGACTGGAGTACTGTGCGATACAAAAATTCCTATTAAAACAAAAGGCAAGGTCTGTAAAACAGCGGTCAGACCAGCGCTACTATACGGGTGCGAAGTTTAGGCAGCGAAGAAGACACATGAGCAAAGACTCCACACTACAGAAATGCGTATGCTGCGATGGGCAGGAGGAGTTACGCTTAAAGACAAGGTTCGCAACGATTACATAAGGGGGAGCTTCAAGGTTGCAAAAATAGCCGATAAAATAAAAGAGTCCCGGCTGAGATGGTATGGTCACGTACTGCGACGACCGGATAAACATGTCGTGAAAAAGTGTTTAGCCATGGCTACCGGAAAGAGGGGGAGAGGAAGACCACCGACTACCTGGATGACGAATGTCCAGAGAGACATGAAGGAGATGGGCCTCAACGCAGAGGATGCGCGGGAGCGAAGCAAGTGGCGTCGCATGATTGGGAAAGCCGACCCCGTGTAACGGAATAAGGCGAGGCCAAAGAAGAAGAAGAAGATATTTTCATATAGAGTACTCGTGGCCCAGAGACACTTGCGCCACACGTGATGTATGCGAGGTACAGAAAACGTGGTCAACTCTTGAATGGGGGTGACCAAACTCGCAGCTAGTCGTTAAGCGAAGTTAGAAGCCTTCGGGCGGCTTGTGAAGTTCTAACAATCAAGTAGACAACTGACTTGAAAATCCTAAACCCACTAAGGTCTGGTTTCTCCCTTGGGTTGGTAGGTCAGATCGCAGACTGGCAGTCACTTCCGTAAAACCTAGTGCCTACGCCAATTCATGAGATTAGGTAGCGTCCACGGATATCCTTCAGGATGCAACAACAACATGCAACAAAAAGTTTCAAATAAAATTTCATTGCATTTCTAGAAAACATGAAAAATTTATCAAGAGAACTAGTATCGAGGGTACATAAAATAAAATAAATACATATTACGGGATTGAATTCATTCACACAAATGGAACTAGTCCCATAGTAAGCTCAAGTAGGCTTGTGTTATGGGTACTAGACGACGATATATTTAATTGATATATCTACAGCAATTCAATAGGAGTCTTGTCCGGACAACGATACGGAGCGGTCGCGCCCTGGAGCCCATCCCAGCTTTTATTATTGCCTCGAAAACACAATAGGGCGTAATTCCACGAAACAAAGCCATCTGTCGGCCAGCCACAGATGTTCGCGTTCGTTCGTTCTTTCGCATAAGCCCGGTTTAGATATTTGTCGCACCGATTTTCAGTTTGGTTAAAGCTCGCGAAAAGTGCTAATAAGTGCCGATTTGTGTTAAGTTGCAGTGCGCCCAATGATAAAAGGCCTACAGTGATAAAGCCTGCGCCACCCCGGCCCTCGTGCATGGTACAGGTACCCAAGCGGGGCAAAACTACACTACGTAATTGGTTAGCTCGTTCTATTTATTGACCTTTGATCTATATGTAAATACACGCAAGATACCTAGTCAGCCAGACGGCACCCTGATCTTGACAGAATATGACAGAATAATATATATCCTCAGACAGGGGGTAACGAAGCGCCTCTTGGGTCACTATATCACGTAAGTTATTTTATTGGCCGCACTGTAAACGCACATCCGGTGGCAAATAATCGAGTTTTCAGTGCACAAACCCGGAATCGACCGTTGCAATTATCGTTAAGTTTAGAACTCAGTAGAGGCTATTCAAATCGCTAGAGGCTAAGTCACAACACAAACTAGAATTACTAACCACCCCCCTGATAAGACTTAGCTAGAAAATTTCCTATAATAAGTGGACAGCATATCCCCAGCTTTCCTTTTTTTTTTTGGAATCTCGTTTAAAATTTAAGTTATTCACACCGTTATATAGGTATCAGAGGGACCGGTATAGGTAGAGACACTGTAGCCTGGAATATTCCCAGCGCATCCGTATCCAGGCATAATATAACCATTCCGAGTATACAGACATTGCCCTTGCCCGAAAACCTAGACGCGAACTTTCTAAAATAAATAACAATATCTTTTTTTGACGCCCCGAAGCACGAAGTTGCTAACAGTTTTAAAAAGTAACACACTAACAAGCATCATACATCTATTTACTAATCTCGGAAACCCGCCGTATACCTAATGAGTAGCTTATTAACTCAGTTTCACAGGGCACGTTATCTTCAGTCCTGGGTATGGCAATACCTTGAACCTTATCTACTTGTATAGGTCTTCGCAGGTTAAGCATAGTCTAGCCCTGAGCACAAGGACTGACCTGTATTGATATAAATAACCATAATACTAGCAAAGGGTTTAATAGCCCAAGAATAATACCCTAGACGTCATTGCATTTATTCGTCGTTAGCGGCTCGTTTCAGTTAAGTATACCTAATCAATAAGCTCTTTCCACAGCACATCATTAAGCATCAGTGCAAGATCGAGGGAAAAAAAAGCAATAAATGCAAACAATAGGCTACCGATAGTAAATCAGCCTTTGTTTACTTTGCGTTGCCCAAAGCAATACTGCACAAAAGGCCACAAAAAGAAGTCTAAACCGCACGTGTGCGTGCAATCTACAGACGCCACTATTCTCAAATTAAACAAAAGATCGTCACATCAAGTGCCTTCCGGCGCTGTTAAAAATTGCTGCTTCTGGGAATAATAAAGCCCCCTTTTTTTTGGGCAAGTGCCTTTAGCGACCGGACAACAGTGTCAGGTTAAATAAAAAAATATATATATCACCGAATAGGGTTAAAATGGATATTGTACCGATTCCAAAAGATGGGAACTGCCTGTACAGGGCAATTGCCGATCAATTGAATAAGGTTATAGCTTCTGGTCCAGATCAATATAACCACAAAATCGTCAGAAGAGAACTGGCCAGTTACATTTCAGTCAACCGAGATGACCCGAGAATAAGAGAAGCCTTAATAGGTAGCGTCATTGATACTTTATACAATGACGAATTTAAAGCCCCACAACCAAGGTTGGATCAAATCGACACCTACATCAACAACCAATGAATAGAAGGTAACTGGGGAGGCGAAGACGTTATAATAGCTGCGTCAGAATTTTTTATCGAGTACGTACACATACACGGAGGTTATACTCAGTCCATAGTGTACAAAGCTCCGTCGACACTTACCGCCCCTGCTAGACCAATCCATTTGTATTTTAGGAATCATCATCTACGACAGCGTTAAGATACAAGAACAAAGTCTACACACAACATCACTGCTATGTTCAGAGGCCAACACCAGCCCTAGAACAGAAACCGACGCCAGCCCTCTGTCAACAACAACAAGCATTAGTAGCTCACTTGGCCCCCAGGAAGTCGACTCAACGGGGCACAGACTACTGCGACAAGCGTCAACAAGCAATCAAAAGCTACCTGTCCACTCACAGAATATTAACGTCGCAACATGGAATGTGCGGGGCTGTGCCATGCTACATGATAAACTGAATATTGACCAAAAACTAGCAGCGCGCCAAATTACGGTTGCAGGAATTCAGGAAACACACCTCGCTAAGGGAACATTTTCGTCCGACAAGTATACGTGGATCCTTCACGCAGGCAAGCGGGCGATGGAAAAACGAGGGATAGCAATTCTTATTAGCAAAGCGATACAATATGAAATAATAAATACGTACAATAGCTGGAACAACAGTTACAGTACTCGCGGCTCACATCAGGCTGCAAACAACCGGACACAAAGATTCTAAAGAATTGTTCTTCATTAACACCCATATGCCGTCCAATTGTACCATGGGCCGTCCAAATCCACATGTCTAGGGAAATAGGGGCACTACTACACCGGGCGCCTAAAAAGGCAATACCTATACTTCTAGGCGACTTTAATGCTCATTTGGGTAGGGCTAAGGTCACGCAACAATCACCACACGTGTGTAGAAAAAACCTCCTACACGAGGTATCCAACTTTAACGGCACTCTACTATTGAACTTCCTGGAACAACACAACCTAGTTGGGAAAAGTACCTGGGGTCGCCCGTCAAGCAAGGTATCCTGGAAAATGGGAAAAAAATTATCTCTGAATCATCATATAAGATGTAGTCAAGAAAAGTTATTAATTTTTAAAACCATACAAGGGAGCTGGTGGAGGAAAGTTAAAACGGATCACAAGCTTATATGGGGAATGATAGATAATTGTGATACGCCACAAAATAAGCGATCAAGTTGCGCGCAAAAAAGTAGAGGCAACACTATCATGCCGTTCAATCCTAAAAAAGTAAACTATGAAGCCCTACAGAGTAAGAAACATCTAGAAAACTTTCAAAATGAAGTCAATAAGAATCTCACCTCCTGGTTAGAATTAATCGCACGAAACAGCGCGAGAACTAATAAGAATCCTACTTGGGAGGAATTGAATACACTTCTAAAAAAGTCAGCCCGGGCGATCCCATCCCACACAACAATAACGTCCAGAGAGAGTAGGATTGCAGGCCCAATTGCAAAAGGCGCTATTTCCTAAACATAAATTCCCGAACGCTTCGATCCACATCAAAATAGCAAGAAAGCGTATTAGAAAAGTGGAGGAAGATGACGACGAATTCGAATGTACCCGGTTCTTTCAAGGTTTGAGTACGGCTCACAGAGCTATACGCATGAAAATTACATACAAATACTTGAAAAAACATAGGTCAAAACAGTCACGAACGCAGCATCGTCATTTCATCCATATGGCCCATTGGATATCCGTAGTTCAAAACAGTGAAGGACCGGGAGTATCTACAATACAATGCGAGTCGGATAATGTACCGGAATCGGACTGCCCCAAAACGGAGGATATAACACGCATAATAAGCGGCATGAGAAACGGAACAGTGCCCGGTACTGATCAAATTGTTCCGGAAATGTACAAAGCAGCGCAAAAGACCACATCTATTACACGCAGCCCTAAAGTACGAAGAACGTAAATGAAAGATTGGGCGGCCTATATACTATATACACATGGGAAGACTCGCTGAACCACGACATACGACATTATACGAATAAGTTGCGCACTTACTGGAAACATATAGCCTGTGACAGAAGTCGGCTGAAGAAAACAGCGGAAAAAATATACAAACAACTGGAAACGGACACGGAATCAGAACCAGATGAGAAATAAAAGGCAGTGGACTTGATCTTAACTAAGAACTGCGATAAGTGTGAAGAGGTTCATTATCAGAACCTAAGGGTCAATATTAGAAAATGGGAGAGTCAAAGCAGTCACAAATTAATAATATATATTACACACCAAGTATAGAATCTATCTACCTTACGCTGGCTTCACGATGCTAGTATTCGGGCTGGCTCCACCTCCCTTCTCTCCTAATATCCCGACTGCGCACCTACATCTCCTTCTGTATGTACATGGTGCTCTGGTTTCTCGGCCAAGAAGTTGCTGCCTGCGGCAGGGCGGCGGAAGTTGGTGCAAAGGGGTCAAGTGAACTCGCTTACTCCGATTATTTTAGTGTTTGCGGTTAAGTTAGCGCGCAGTTAAGGTTCACATACTCCGTTAACTTCCTGCCTCATATGCTACACTAGGAGGGGCAAGCGAGCCGCTTCCGTTATTTTGCTCTTAACACCTCCTCCTCTCCGTAGTTGGCTCTTCCGAATCCTTGCAGCAGAACTGCTGGCTGGATGCATCACCTGAACTGAACTGAACTGAACTGAACTGATATATCTACAGCAATTCAATATATATTTTTTTCAATCATGCAATAAAATTTCATCAATACAGGCTTCAAAGTATCACGTTGCTGGCGGAACAACTCGGGAGAACTGTAAAGGAATTTCATACAAAATTGAAGGCCTTGGCTGGTAAGTTTTTTTTTGTTTGTTTTAATGTGTGTGGTCTATTTTTTTTATTTCATTGCATATGTTTGAGGAAAGCACTATACAAAACTCCGCGAAAAACTTTCTCTAGTCTACAGGGTGATTCAGGAGACGTGAGCAGGACCAACACTACATACATAGTAAATGGCAATGAACCGTTCACCATTGTATTTAAGTGAAACACCCATACCTTTTTCCTGTATTTAAATTTTTGTTAAGTTCAAGTTTAATTCTCTACAATCATGGTCACCCTACAACAACTGGTTTATAAAGATTAAACCTCTAACTGTTATGACAGCACTTTGATTACGAACAAAGTAAATTGTCACATTGAGTGAGATACGATATTTCAAAAATAATCGGGCTCGGATGACATTCAATTTGACACAGTATCACTTGAATGAAGTATTCTGATTGTAGAGTGACCATGAATTTCGTAAATAATTTAAAACATTTTGTTTTCAACACCAAAGATAAATGAACGTTAATTTCACTAATAGTGGCACGAAGCAGTAGCTTATGATCTACTGTAGTGTTGATCTTGCTCACATCTCCCGAATCACCCTGTATAATCTACTTGGCCTACAACCCTACGTTTCCCGACCTCTATAGTAATGTACTATTAAAGAATAACAATAGCATCAATAAAATGCTCTAATTAATTAACGATGGTTATGGTTATGGACTCTTCTTTCCGCACTTAGTCCGTGAAAATCGGACCATTGTGCGTGACGTGAACGCCGGCTAGGGATCTAGCCAGCCTAACTCCGACCAGGATCCTCCTGGTGTGAACACAGGCTTCGCGGAGTGACCTCGGTGCGTTGAGGATTTGAGTCCGTTGTGTAGCTAAACCTTACAAAATGTTATAATTAATGATTCGAAAGTGCTTGTTGCTAGGCCTATTTGAATAAAAAATATTTTGACTTTGACTTAAATACATACAAGAAAACATCCAAGTCTCAGAAACAAATGGTCTTACTGGGATTCGAATTCCGAACCTCTAGCTTCGGAGGCAGTGTCACTACCCGACAAAAAACATTGTATTTTTTTTTTTTACCAAAATTGTTAATAACACTTTGTTTTTGCTAAGTTAGCAAGAAAGACGCACTTTGTCCAATGTCTTAGTAAGATTTTAGAATATTTGTACAAAACATAATTTTCATGCAATTCAATTGCATTAGTAGTTCCGTGAGTATGAATGACAAGGCACCTTGTTGCTTGCGACACACCTATCAATTTCATTAATAAGTGTTCATAGTTATTAATTGGTAATAGCGAGGTACTCGTAGTCTCGCGACTAAAAACCTACCCTGTACAAGCGATTACACCAGTGAAGGTGTTAGGTAATTAAGTTCTCAGTTGATTTATTTAATTTCAGGCGACTTCCTGAGTTGGCGGAGCAGGATCAATATATGGTAGATATTTTGTTGTTTGACATCAGCTAACTGATGTGAGATTCCTCACTTGACGAAATACTGTCAGTATTACGTTTGTGCAGTAGTAATACCATGCGCAGAAGTAGGTAAATACTGCATTCGTATTGGTTGAAACTAACAGCTGAAATTTTTCTGATATCATCCTGTCCCCGCATCGACAAATCAGGAAGTGTTAGAAATAGGTAGGATTTAGTATATCCAACCTCTTCTTAGTAACTTCTATATTGACGTGTTCTCCTTGTGTAAACAAGCCTGTCAATGTCATATTAAAAATTAATATACAAGAGAAATATCGTGATTATTTTATAACGGTTATGGGCTAAGCCACGATGGAAAAGGAAATATGTGGTATGTTACAAAAGTTCAGCGGAGTAAATTACCTCCAATGGAAGTTTCAATTAAAGTGCGCGTTAAAAGCAAAAGGCTTGGGGCGATACATAGAGGATGAAGTGGCCGCGGACGCAAGACCGGGCACGAGCGCGAGTGCGAGTGGGAGTGCCGGAGGCACCGGAGAGTCCTCGGCATCAGCAGATCAACGAGAACGGCAAGATGCTGCGGTAATGTTTATAATCACGTCATCACTGACGTACGAGCAAATGGTGCTGATAGAGAATTGCACAACTTCGAAGCAGATGATTGAAAAACTAGACTCAATTTATGCTCAGAAATCAGAGTTTAATAAAATGTCACTTCACGAACGTTTTTACCAATACAAAATGGGAGATAATGATGGTGTAGCTCAACATATAGCCAAAGTAGAATCGTATGTATGTATGTATGTATGTAAATACTTTATTGTACACAAAACACTGGTAAAAATACAGACAAATTCAGTTATATCGATACAAAGGCGAACTTATCCCTATAAGGGATCTCTTCCAGTTAACCTTTGAGCAATTGAGTGGAAGACAGGAACCAAAAGATAGACAAACTAACACGTGTACAAATAGGGACGTAATTATTACAGCTACTGCCTATGTACTACAAACTAATTAATACTATAAATACTAGTACATATACTGACTAATAAAATAAATAATGAATACATATATTATACATAATAAGAATGCTTACTTATATAATATATACATATACATACAGTATCCGATTTAATCACAAGTCATTGGAGAGCCACAACTTTTTCAACTTGTCCTTGAATGATGCCACAGACTGAGACTGTCTAAACGACAACGGTAATCCGTTCCACAGCTTGACAGCACGTACCGTAAAAGACCTCGAATAGGTGCGCGTCTTATTAGACGGTATTGCGAGGGTGAGGTTAGCACTCGACCTTAAGCGGTGACCGCTGCCGTCAGCCATATATGTGAATCTTTCAGTCAAGTAAGGAGGGGAAGCAGGATGGTAGATTACGTTAAAAAGTAAGGACAGGATGTGCACATCCCTGCGCCGACGGATCGGTAGCCAACCGAGCTGAGAACGGAACTCGGATATGTGGTCGTACTTTCGCAGGCCAAATATATATCTAATACATACATTTTGTAGTCGCTCAAGCTTACTAAGCAGTTCCTCTTTGACATCTAGGAAAGCAATGTCACCATAATCCAAAAGAGGAAGCAAGATTGATTGGGCAAGAGTCACCTTGGTTTGAAACGGTAGGAAATTTTGCAGTCGTCTTAGGGAGTGGAGGGAGGCAAACAGTTTTTTACTTACTTCGGCTACGTGTGGAGACCAGGAGAGCGTCTGGTCCATAGTAATACCCAGATTCCTGACCGTGGCGGTGAAAGGGATACTAGTTCCACCAAAAACCACATCCGGGCACACCATTTCAGAGAGCTTGCTAACATAGTAAGGACTACCAATGACAACTGCCTGCGATTTCTTAGCATTAACTTTTAAACCGTAGTTACACGCCCAACACCGAACGGATTCCAGATCACTATTAATTTTAGTAACTAGGTACGGAAACTCCTCAATAGCAGCCGCTGTATAGATCTGCAGGTCATCTGCATAAAGGTGATAAGAAGAGCTAGAATCATTAGCTAAGCAAATACGAGAAGCAGGTGACAATATAAGTGACACAGCAGTAATTACAAAAATAATCAGCAGTCTTCCCGCTAAATACAGAAATGTGAGACAAGCGTGGTTATCTATGGACGCTGCCAAACAAACAGTAGCTAATTTAACTGTTAGGCTGCTTGATGAAGAGGCGAATTTCGCCGATAGTGATGCGACTGAACCCATTGCTTTGGCTACGGTCACAAAAAATGCAAGTGGCGAAAGAAGAAACTTTGCGAAGGCTCCTATCTGCTATAATTATCAAAAACCAGGGCATATTGCTAAAGACTGCTACTCCCGAAAGAGAAATCTCAAATCCAATACTGGAGCAAATTTGACCTACTCTGCATTTATGGCAGAGTTGCGAGAAAGTGTTGCACTAAACTTTCTTGCTGAAGATGAGGATATCTGGCTTAAAACTTCAAAGAATTTTTACGATTAATTAAAAATAAATTCGGCCGTCCAATCAAAGTGTTACACACAGATAATGGTACCGAATACTGCAACGCTGAATTTAAACATTTTCTGAGCAATTTCAGAATCACTCATGAAACAACAGTGCCTTACACACCAGAACAAAACGGGCGGGCTGAACGTGATTTGCGCACGATCATGGAATCCGTACGAACCATGCTACACAACTCTAAACTTCCCTTGCACCTATGGGCTGAAGCTGTTAATTGTGCCATCTTTGTGTTGAATAGAACTCCTACCAAACAAACGCCGAATTCAACTCCATATCAGGAGTGGACCGGTGAAAAGGCAAATGTAAACCATACAAAAATATTTGGATGTGACGCATACATGCATATACCAAATCAACTGAGACGAAAACTTGACCGGAAAAGTAAGAAGTTAATCTTTGTTGGGTATGATGGCAACTCTGCCAACTATCGACTCTATGATCCGGAGACTAGAAAGGTACACATTTCACGTAATGTACTTTTCAATGAATCGTCATTCTCTGGACAGAAAGCAAATATTAAGGACCCTTTGCTGGTCACAATTGAAGACAGCGTTGATCCTCTTATAGTAGACCGTAACCTGGTTTCAGTGGAAGAGAGTATCAGTCAAGGAAAAGATCATAACCCAACAGATACTCAGGGCACAAACCATAACCCAACAGATACTTTTTATGATACTGAAGAGATTCCAGCTGAAGAAACTTCAATCGAAGAAACTCCAATCGAAGAAACTTTAGTCGAAGAAACTTCAATTGAAGAAACTCCAATCGAAGAAATTCCCACAATACGCAGAGTTTTGAGGCCAAGAAAAAATCTTAAACCACCAAGACGGTATGAGGATTATGTTGTTAATTTTACTTCTCAAGAACCGAGAACCTATGAAGAAGCAATGGCAAGTTCGGAAGTAGATGAATGGAAAAATGCTGTGATCGAGGAATTAAATTCACTGAAACAAAACCAAACCTGGGAACTGACAAAGCTACCAGAAGGCAAGAAGCCAATAACATCTAAGTGGGTATTTAAAAAGAAACTAAATCCCGATAGGACAGTTTCTCGTTTTAAAGCACGGCTCGTAGCTAGAGGTTTTGACCAGAAACCTGGTATAGACTACTCTGAGACTTTCTCTCCAACCACCAGATATGATTCTATTAGAATATTACTAGCAGAGTGTGTGAACAAAAACTATGAAATGATTCAGTTTGACGTGAAAATGGCATTTTTGCACGGAAATCTGCAAGAAGAGATATATATGCTGCCACCACAAGGACTTAACGTTGATACCCCGAAAGTATGTAAATTGAAACGTTCCCTGTATGGACTCAAACAGGCTCCACGGTGTTGGAATAAAAAATTGAGTGAGTTTATGAAGGAAATTGGTTTCCGAAGTATATTAGCAGACACTTGTGTCTATGTGGGACTTTTAGATAACGTAAAAGTTATCCTGGTCATTTATGTCGACGACAGACTTCTGTTCTCTCAAGAAAAATCAACACTTGAGCAATTTCTTCAGCATGGCTGTTTGCGATGACACGGACAACAATACACCATACAGAGAAGCTGTTGGGTGTCTGATATATCTTGCAACTACAACCAGGCCAGATATTTCCTATGCGGTAGGAATTGCAAGCAGATTCTTGACAAACTACACGGCATCGCACTGGCATCTTGTGAAGAGAATCATGCGCTATCTCGCAGGTACTCTGCAACTTGGACTGCTTTATAGCGACAGTGCCATAGCAAATCTAACTGGATTTGCAGACGCTAATTATGCCACAGATCCAGAGTCTAGACGATCGACAACTGGTTATTTGTTTTTGATGAAAGGTGCGCCAATCACATGGAGCAGTCGTCGACAGCCTTCTGTGGCCCTTTCCACTACAGAGGCCGAGTATATGGCTTTATGTGACGCAACGAAAGAGGAAATGTGGATTCGTCAATTCTTAAATGAAATTGACTCAAACTTGAACAGAGATCCTGTAAATATATATGTCGACAATCAAAGTGCCATAAAACTCGTTAAAAACCCGGAATTTCACAAGCGCACAAAGCATATAGATGTAAGATACCATTACGTGCGTGAACGGTACGAGGCCGGAGACTTAACCGTCACATACATCAGCACGAATGAGCAACTTGCTGACGGTTTGACCAAACCCCTACCAAAGGAAAAATTTCTGAACTTTAAAAACAAAATACTAGTTTGAACTTTTAGACTCAGTGGGAGAATCTATTTACTTATTTACTTTGTCCTTTTTGTTGTCTGTACACTCCACTACATCCTACCTAAGTGGAAGTGTTAGAAATAGGTAGGATTTAGTATATCCAACCTCTTCTTAGTAACTTCTATATTGACGTGTTCTCCTTGTGTAAACAAGCCTGTCAATGTCATATTAAAAATTAATATACAAGAGAAATATCGTGTTTATTTTATAACAGGAAGTTATCTTACGGGAATTATTAAGGCTCCTGGGTAAACCAGACGTAATTCGACGCCCGCTTCTCAAAATATCCATATATTTATTTAGGTAGAGTCATCTAGTCGAGTCTCTTGCCTACGTCATGTGCCAGACCGAATGGCTCTAGTGTAGCCGGCACGCTGACGCTAATCAGAGTCCGAAGGACAATGTCGTCTAGGCAAGAGTAACGACTAACGCGGCCGACGCTTTGTGAGCAGGCGAGCCTGTGGTGACCTGTCTGTCACAGTGGCAGCCATGTGGTTCCACGATGTTGATCCCGGCTCGCAGGCCAAATGCTAGCCGGCAATTATTGGGTTCCAAAACTTGTGGGAAGAATGGCTTGATATTCCATATCAAACGTGACATGTTTCCGTTAATACAAATGGAATCATACTTCACCCAATACTTCTTTATACGGGAATGGTTAATTGATTGTACTCGTACAATGGTTCTCAGGAAAATAATATAGGTACCACACTTTTCCAATATACTTTTTTTATCTCATAGAACCTACCTAACTGAAATGCGAAATATGTCAAGCAAATCTTATCACAAAGAACATTTTTCGAAAGCGAGACACGTTTATTGGAAGTTGACGATGTTATTACCCGGTCGAATTATCCCGCACCTCCCGGTATAACACTCCCATACATAAACATAATTTGTCAAATTTTGTCAGTTTCCATATAAAAACGGGTGAGATGTGAGGAGAGGTGTGGACAAGTCGGTTTATGAGTAACACCCCTGGCTTGGTAGGCAGGCTGGGCAGATATGTACGGGAGACTCATTCCGAGAGGTGCGGGATATTTTTTGGAAACTGTCATAGTTTGACAAATGACATTTGAGAATTTCCAAATAAAAACGGGAGAGGTGTGAGGTGACAGGTGAAGACGATTCGTTTTGTGAATAAGAGGACATATCTGGGTACCTCACCGCGTGACGTCATTAAGAAGATAGCGCAGCGGCGCTTTCCAAGGAGGTACTATAGAGTATATGGTTTGAATCAAAGAAAGATATGGATTTTTTTCTTATTTTTTTATCAAGTAGTCTGGAAGCGTATAAATAGAAGAACATTGGAAACGTCATTGAAGAAGTCGTGGTAAGAACCACGATCATATTATGTCAGTTATGGTTTAGAAGTAGTAACTAATTTTAAGTTGAAAACGCTCGTAATTCAAGATTTTGAAAAATTTTATGTTTTACAAGAGAAACATTAACAAAACTATATTTTTTCTGAATGATTCGTGTTTAAGATTTAATAATATCCTTGTCGTTTCAAAAAATATAATTTGGCGTTACTACCCCTCTTGAAAGTCAATCGTCTTCTTCATTCCGCCGCCTCTGAGTTTAATTGGTAGACACAATTTGTGACAGGGTAGTAGAAGAAAACGCTTAGGTACCCTTGTGTATAGGGCGCTCTGAAGTTTTTTCATTAAGTATGTGTTATTCATATTTAGGTTATTACAAGACGGGATACGAGTAAAATTAAGCCATCGCATTATTGTGCGATGGCTATTCCGAGAATCCTATTTATTTTTAGATGTATTTAAAAAAATCTTCTCTTCTACTACTTTGGATTAAACTTCGTATATATATAATGCCCGTTATTTTCATTTAGAAGTTCAATATCCCTAAAACCGCTAAAAACATATCTAATAACCGTCGCTAGAAAACCTGCTCAAAATAAAACAACCCGCATTCAAATATATATAAAAGCTACGGTGCCACAAACAGGTACACAGACAGACACACTGACCGAGAAACACACGCACATATGGCAAGGCATTCTGCAAGTTTTATTCGTTAGTTCTGGCACTACAGCATTTAATTTTATTTTTATACATATTGGTTAAACGCAGAAATATAAAATTACTAAAAAATAAAAATAAAAAAAATACAAAATATTATTAAAATAAAAAAAATAACTAGAAGAAATAGCTAACAGAAAAATAAGCATATTGACAAAAAATAATAACTGTAACGCAAACACAAACAAGGAAACCGTAGACAAAGTTTGTATGGAAAGAGCTTGCCTACCCCTTCGTCTTAACAACCCGCTTTTTTCGCTACATCAACGAACGCTGACCCATTTATGCCTGCTCCTCAGTTCCGCAGAATACCTAACTTGTAATTGAATTACTTCGGTTAGTTTAATTAATTTCGGTTGACCCGTAGAAAAAGTATTGTACACAATGGCTATCATCATCATCATCATGTCAGCCGAATGACGTCCACTGCTGGTAATAGGCCTCCCCCAAAGACTTCCACAATGACCGGTCCTGCGCCACCGGCATGGCAATATATATATATATATATATATATATATATATATACACAGTACTAGCTTTTTCCCGCGGCTTCACACGCGCAGAACAATACATTTACAACTATAGGTAGAATTTATGTTTTTTGTAGCACTTCCTTATATAATTTAGTAGCGTTTATGCTTTCGGGTGCATTTCAAAGAAAGCCAGTAACGTAGTCTAAGGTGGACTTTTTAATGTTTATCTTTTCTGAGATGTTTGTTGGAGGTGAAATATTTCATGAATAGGAAACTTCAAGATCCTCCAAACAGCTTTGGAGCTATTTATCTTTCATACATTTAACCGACTTCAAGATTTCAAAGGAGGAGGTTCTCAATTCGGTTGTATGTTCCTTTTTTTAAATGCCTGGAGTAACAATCAAAACAAACTCCGTCATTTCTAAACCGATTTTGAAAATTCTTTATTTTATTGTAAGTATATATCCAAATTGTTCCCGTTTTTGTCAAAACACAGTCCTGATGATGGGATCTATGAAAAATCGAGGGAACTCTTCAAATCTTGAAGGCAAACATATAGTGATTTTTGTGTTTTTATCAACAAATCGAGCATATTCATACTTAAATGTGACATTTGATGAAGTGGAACTGCTGATGATGATCAGAATAGAACTCTTCAATGACTAAAAGTTTACGTTTGGCGATTTGTCCTCCTAGCTGTTTGTTTAGCAAGTTCTATTTTCGTTTATCGTATAACGATTATTTTTTGTCATGCTATAGTTCTGATGATGGGATCCATGAGGAATCGAGGGAACTCCTCAAATGTGAAAGGCACACATATAGTGATTTTAGTATATTCATGAACTAATCAAGCATTTTCATTCAAGAAAGTGATATTTGATGAAGTGGAACTGCTGATGATGAACAGAACGGATCTCTTCAACGAACTAAGTTCACGTTTGGCGAATTGTCCTCTTTGCTGTGTTTGTTAAGCAAGTTAGATTTTCAAAACAATCATTTGTCAAGCTCGAGTTCTGATGGGATTCATGAGGAATCGAGGGAATTCCTCAAATGTAAAAGGCATACATATAGTGAATTTAGTATTTTCATAAACAAATCAAGAATTTACATTTAAATAAATGACTTTTGATCAAAATCAAAAGCAAAATCAAATCATTTATTGCACTCATGTAGTATACAGTTGTTCTTCAATTAAAGATTACAGTACAACATGAACCCTGTAAGAGCACAGCAATGAAATAGCTTATAATTTACATAATAATAACTGTTGTTATATTCTAGTTTTATATTTCTTACGCAAATTTGAGTAATGTTTAAAATGTAACTGACAAAAAAGAAAAAAGAATTATTATTAAAAGATAAAAATTCTCATGATTTATAAATTAAATTAAATTAAATTAAATGAAGAAATAAATAAATACTGTCACAATAATTAATTAAAAATAATTCATAATATATTTTTTTTACTATTACGTCCACTCTAAAACATCATTAAAAGAATCAGAATTGATGGAGTGTAACTGCTGATGATGATCAGAATGCAACTCTTTAACGACGCATAGTTCACGATTTGTTCTCTTCGTTGTTTGTCAAGCAAGCTAGGTTTTCAAGACACATTTTTGTCAAGTTTGAGTTCTGATGGAGGATTCCATTATAAATTGAGGGTACATAGACTTCTACCATTATTAACATACTTATAGCTATTTTTATTTCATTATATGGAATCTGAGAGTGCACCATCTAAATATATAAAAGAAGAAACTGACTGACTGACTGACTGACTGACTGACTGACTGACTGACTGACTGACTGACTGACTGACATATCAACGCACAGCCCAAACCGCTGGTCCTAGAGATTCCAAATTTGGCACGTAGGTTCCTTATAAGGTCTAGGGGTGCACTAAGAAAGGATTTTTCAAAATTCAACCCCTAAAGGGGTGAAATGGGGGTCCGAAGTTTGTATGGGGAAACAAGATTGGCTGGACTATTTTATTCCAAACTTCACAGAAGTATTTCTAACGATAAATGAGTAAACACGTGTTACAGGTTTTCTGAAAAATCAACCCCTAAAAGGGGGAAATGTGGTGACAAATTCTGAAAATCGACATGGGTATTGTTTTTATGGTTTATCGGGTCGCTGATAACGAAAACAACAATGATTTTAAAATCCCACGTGGAGGACGTGAAATACCATCCCCCCTGTTGGGGTGCGAGGGGGATGAAATGTCTAAATATTAATATGGGTGTCGTTTTTATGGTTTTTTGGGACGCTCATTACGAAAATGGCATCGATTTTGAAATTTAATGTTGTGGACATGAAAACTTTTGAAAGTTTGTGCCAAATTGCAAGAAATAACTGACTGACCGAGTGAGTGACATAACATCGCACAGCCCAAACTGCTGGTTCTAGAGATTCTAAATTTAGTATATAGGTTCCATATATGGTCCAGAGGTGCATTAAGAAAGGATTTTTCAAAATTCAGCCCCTAAGGGGGTAAAATGGGGGTTCGAAGTGTGTGTGGGGAGTCAACATTAGTTGGACTATTTTATTCGAAACTTCACAGGAGTATTTCTAACGATAAATGAGTAAACATGTGTTTCAGGTTTTATGAGAAATCAACCCCTAAAAGGGGGAAATGTGGTGACAAATTCTGAAAATCGATATGGGTATTGTTTCTATGGTTTATCGGGTCGCTGATTACGAAAACAACAATGATTTTAAAATCCTACGTGGAGGACGTGAAATACCATCCCCTCTGTTGGGTTCCAATGGGGTTGGAATGTCTAAATATTAATATGGTTTTTTGGGTCATTAAATTTGGAAATGGCATTGATTTAAAAATTTATATTGCGGACATGAAAACTTTTAAAAGTTTTTGCCAAATTGCAAGAAGAAACTGACTGACTGAGTGAGTGACATATCAACGCACAGCCCACACTACTGGTTCGAGAGATACCAAATTTGGCATGTAGGTTCCTTATAAGATCTTAAGGTGCATGAAATGCCGTAAATTCCCAATGAAGAGACGACCTTTTTTGATTCAATGTATTGTAAGTAAGTGGTTTTATATTAATTTTCTTCACTTCCGTTGCGATTTCGTTCAAAATTGATATCTGAGCGTCCGAGAGGTCCCCTAATACGACTCCAAGGTAAAATTGGGATAAGTGGCAGCCATATTGATTTTCTTAATTTCCGTCCCAATTTCGTTTAAAATAGATATCTGAGCGTCCGAGATGTCTCTTATTACGAATCCGAGGTAAAATTTGGAAAAAGTCGCAGCCATATTGATTTTCTTCATTTCCTTCCCGATTTCGTACAAAATCGATATCTGAGCGTCCGACAGGTGTCGTAATACGAATGCGAGGTAAAATTTGGAAAAAGTGGCAGCCATATTGATTTTCTTCATTTCCAAATCGATTTCGTTCAAAATCGATATCTGAGCGTCTGAGAGGTCCCCTAATACGACTCCGAGGTAAAATTTGGAAAAAGTGGCGGCCATATTGATTTTCTTCTTTTCTTTAACGATTTCGTTAAAAATCGATATCTGAGCATCCGAGATGTTTCTTAATACGACTCCCAGGTAAAATTTTGAAAAAGTCGCAGCCATATTGATTTTCTTCATTTCCTTCCCAATTTCGTTCATAATCGATATCTGAGCGTCCGAGAGGTCTCGTAATACGAATCCGAGGTAAAATTTAGAAAAAGTGGCAGCCATATTCATTTTTATCATTTCCGTCACGATTTCGTTCAAAATCGATATCTGAGCGTCCGAGAGAGTTCTTAATACGAATCTGAGGTAAAATTTGGATAAAGTGGCAGCCATATTGATTATCTTTATATCCAACCCGATGTCGTTGAAAATCAATATCCGAGCATCCGAGAGGTCCCCTAATACGAATCCGAGGTAAAATTAGATTTTCTTCATTTCTAACCCGATTTCGTTCAAAATCGATATCTGAGCGTCCGACAGGTCTCGTAATACGAATTTGAGGTAAAATTTGGAAAAAGTGGCGGCCATATTGATCTTCTTCATTTCCGTCCCGATTTCGTTCAAAATCGATATCTGATTGTCCGAGAGGTCTCTTAATATGAATCCGAGCTAAAATTTGCGAAAGTGGCAGCCATATTGTTTTTTTTTCGTCCCGATTTTGTTCAAAATCGAGATCTGAGCGTCCGAGAGGTCTCTTAATACGAATCTGAGGTAAAATTTGGCACTCCATGCATGTCAGGGATTGTTAAAAAAAGTTTAATGTTACTATATAAGCGTGTGGGGTATCTATGGATTGGCTTTTAAAAACGACATAGAGGTTTCTATATTTTTTCAATTTAAATCAACCTTTAGATTAGGTATTAGATTTTTTTTTTATCGTATGGCATTTATTTACAAACCGTGAGATCTTCGGGAAGACAAGTACGGTTGCCAGTTTTTGTTGCACTTTGAGCACCACCCAGGGGTCACGTGTAGGGTAACGGTGGGTACTCCTTACGGACGTAGTGCAACTTCGACCCCCCTTTGTCAAGTGAGTGGGCAACTTGACTGTTAGTAGTTCTCAAGCCGCCCGAAGGCCTCTAACTTGGCTTAACGACTGCTGTCGTAAACAGCAGCCGGGATCAACGGCTTAACGTGCCTTCCAAAGCACGAGAGCGCTCAGTTAGTAACTACTCAAAGCGGTCACCCATCCAAGACCTGACCTGCACCCACATTGCTTAACCTCGCATACCGCACGCGGTAGGCGGGTGCCGCTGGGCCACGAGCGCTCTGAATTCTAGATAGTTTGTGCCAAATTTCAATTCAATCGGTTCAGTAAAGGCAACTCGGTTGTAACAGACGGACTGACAGTAAGGAGTGCAAATGAAAGTGAAGCAAATTTTCTTTTTGGATGCTCCTTTTAATGAATCACATTCACCAAACTTCGTATACCGAAACCCCCGGAATGTAACAACTACTTTTCTGTAAACCGCATCTAAATCGGTGCAGCCAAATGCGAGATAATCGTGGACAAACATACATACATACCTAAATACATATATACGGGTCAAAAACTGAACCTCTTTTTTGTAGACGGTTAAAAATTACGCTTAGTACGCGGGCGAAGCCGCGGGCAAATGCTAGTCTAAGTATAATAATCTGTCACCGGCCTCCCGCATTGCCACATATTGCCCATTGAGGTCGGTTTTGTTAAACAGAGTTGCATAACTCTACATTAATATGAGCAATGAAAGTACGTGACAGCACAGGATTGTAAGGCATTACCCAGCGATCCAACTCTTATTTATTAATCTTTATGGTGTGAACACCGTCAGTTGGACATCTCCTCCTTTATTAAGGATATTCATCGTCACCCGTCCGAGTGTCTTGGAGAAGAGGTCGAGCCTCTTATATAATTTTTGTCTGTACAGAGTTATTAAAAATATCATAATTGGAAATAAGGAATGTTCAAACAAAAATATTAATACGGAAACACTTCTGTGACCTTAGTATAAATGTAAATGTAACCTATTATGTATAAACTGAAAAGAACTGACCTGTACATGATCTTGCCACATATTAACCGTCACTCCTTTAACCACAATAAAGGACTCCTTTAATAACTAACTTAAAGTACTTTTCTTATCCATGTATAAGATGTTTATGTGCGAAAAGTTTGAACATCTTACTTTAATCAACCCGATATAATAAATGAATACATAAATTTGAGTATAAAGTTTGTATTAAATCCAAATTCGTAGTAAAATAAATGTAGGGCCGAAGGCCTGAAGCAGAGTGGCAGTTCACGCGAGGTCGAAGGCCTAGAGTCCCAACAGAGCGGGCTCCTTATGTAGGGCCGAAGGCCTGATGCAGAGGGACAAGGCATGCGAGTCCAAAGATAGATCATTCACACATAGGGCTGCTCATGCCGATCATTCACACGGAGCGGGCTCCTCATGCCGATCATTCACACAGAGTGAAGTGTAAGGCTGAGGGCCGAAGGCCCGAAGTAGAGCGGCAATGCACGTGAGGCTGAAGGCCGAGAGTCACAATGCCTAGACATATAAACCGAACCCCCCCCCCCCTCAAAGGTTAGCTGGAAGAGATCCCTCATAGGGATAAGTTCGCCTTTGTACTCTGATCCTGTGTACATACATACATAAACCGATAGACAAACAGACAAAAATTCTTGAAACTGTTGAAATGTGTTCTGTTTCGATGCCAAGGGCCCTCCAATCGCTCCATTGTTTTATCCAATATCTTAAATGTACAGATTTTCGACCATCTACATCTACAGCTGTATTATATGTATACGGATAAGCATAAATCCAGGGGCCTTTCAGCTCGAAGTACGATTTTGTCTATGGAAATGTTAGTTTAACTTGTTTGTACCAGATGATCTCTATCGCAATTGCATAGATGTGACAGAATGCAGCGGTCGTGCGGTTAGTTCTTACTAAATACACAATGGCGCTACGATCTATGTGGAGTATTTCATTGGTATCATCTTATTGTACTTTGTGCATAGATCTAAGATGCTTCAACCGTCAATGTTGACGATTGGGCTGCCCAGTCCAAGTGATCTCTTATATCAAACAGTTATTATAGTGTGAAGGGTCACTAATTACGTAAACAATAATACACGACAAAATTAAATTGTACAACGACGATACAAAGACTGCATTGAAGCAGCTGTTTTTGTATTTAAGCATATGAAGACAAACAATTCCAAAGTATAGCAAATTTATTTTGATTTACACGCTATAATAGACCTAATTGCTAAAAGGTTATGCTCAAAAATAGCATCATCAATCAGAAGGAATTATGATATTTCGGTTTTGACATATCGAAACGTCAGCTTGTTTACAATACGTCAAATTCTGCTATGGCTTACGTTAAATTTATTGACACGCCGTTATACTCCCAATTGGCTGAAACTTAAAGCTTAGAATGGCGTATGAGGATTGAAATCACCCCGTTTCATAGACCATATTTGCACCCATGATTTCATCCCTTTAAGGGGAACCCCCCTCAAAGGGATGAAATATCGGGACAAGAAGTATACTATAAGTGAATCCAGATTACAAACTATTAGTATACAAAAAATCATCTTGATCTGTTCAGCCGTTTTTGCGTGATTGTGTAACAAACATCCAAACATCTAAACTTTCGCATTTATAATATTAGTGGGATTACATGTTTTGCTTATAAACTTTTATTCCAAAATTTTACGACTATATGGGGTGAATTTCGAAATCCCGTGAAACTACCTTTCATATCTTTAGATAAAGGGTACGAAAATCCGATGTTTTTACTTTAAAAATCTCAACCCCTATTTAACCCCCTTAGAGGATGAATTTCCCCTTAAAGGTGTTTAATGAATATTAGACTTCTTATTCAAAGAATTACACGTTTTCCATGCAAACTTCCAACCCCAACTTTAAGCATTTAGGGTGTGAATTTCGAAATACCACGAAACTGCACAAAATTTCACTTGACAAAACACACGATCTCCATACAAAATTTCAACCCAAAATTTATCCCCTTAGGAGGTGAATTTCTAAAAATCCCTTCTTAGTGGTTACTTAAGTCATATAAACAGCCTACTGTGAAAAATTCAGCTTTCCAGGCCAAACGGTTAGGGCTGGGCGTTGATTAAGTCAGTCAGTCAGGAATTTGCCCCCTATTTAACCCGCTTAGGGGTAGATTTTTCCAAAACGCTAAAATTACTTTTCTTGTATTGTAATAAGGAGTCTATACACAAAGATTCAAATCACTCACCTAAAATTGTACTTCATTCCCATACAAACATTGCACCCCTATTTAATCCACTTAGGGGTGGATTTTTTCACAACGCTAAAATTACTTTTCTTGTATTGTAATGTAAGTCCATACACAAAGTTTCAAGTCTCTCGCCTAAAATTTAACTCCATCCACATACAAAATTTCAACCCCCATTTCATCCCCTTAGGAGTTGATTTCTGAAAACCCCTTCTTATTGGCTGTCTACGCCATTAACCTAAATTACAGTAAAATTTTCAACTCTCTAGCCCCACTAGTTTCGGCTGTGTTGATGAGTGAGTGAAAGAGTCAGTCAGGACTCTCAGGACATAAGCATTTATATATATAGATTAGCATTTTAAGTCTCGTACCTTACTAAGACCACGGGGAGCCTCATCGTCTAAGCGCGGTGCTCGATCAAAAAAGCTTACATTATAGTATGAGTAACGACCACATATGAGCAATGCGTGAGAGCTTCAAGTGGAGTAGGACGCCTAAAATCGTGTAGATCTGTTTTTAAGAAATTTTACCTTTTGGCTCTCACCGGAATGTAAATATATATTAGAGGCCGGAATATTTGTGCGACCAAACCCAAATTTATACATAACGTTGAAAACCAATTTTGAACTTAGAAAGAGAGCGCACTACAATGAAATAATGGCTATGCAATGTGTATAAGGACATTTAATCACCATACCACTAGAAATAAGACTATTGCCAACATTAACTAAATTTAGAATGGAATTATTTGTACTTATGGTTAAAAGGAAAATATTTCTAGACAATAAACTAATTTTTGAATGTTTTTCATATCCACCACCACCACCATACCAGCCCTAGGACGTCCACTGCTGGACATAGGCCTCCCCCAATTTCATGGGGGGTAAATGCCATAATCGCCACGCTTGGCATGCGGGTTGGCGATCGCATGGCGTTTTTCATATAATTGAATGAATTAATTAATTTTAACATTGTTATTATTATTTATCGCATTTTATTTTAAATAATTAAAATAATTTTAAATTCTGTAAATTTTGCATGCCAGGATAAGCTAAGTGCATCGATCAATATCACAATTTGACATCTTATGTGAGCTTTATGTAACCACGCCATTAATTTGTATGATTTCATTTCAGTTAATAAAATACTACAAATTATCAAGTTGTACCAATTATTAAATAAAATAGAATAGGCATTCATTACTGACAATAAACAACACCAAAACCTGATTCACGAATTCACAAATAAAATTAAGTAAAATAGTAAATAGAAATGTTTTATTAATCCACGTCAATAATAATAATGGTTGTTACTGTTAGCGTAGTACTACACTATATTTCTAATATTCTATTCTTTTTAATTTTGTTGTACTACAACTTCCTATTATGCATGCAGTGTTTACCCACTCTATTGACTCTATTGTACACTAATCTACATAGTTTTAAAAGCGATTTACATATATTACTCGTATTATGTATACCTCAGTGAAACAATTACTGGTAAACCTAAAAAATAAATAAATAAACAACAAAACATGGACAGAGATCAGCAAATAGAACAAAAAATGTGCCACGAAACGGCTCCATCTCAGCATAGTGCTGGCGTGATGGCCATCGCTGATCTTCCGATGGTGGTGGTGTTGGTGTTGATTATAGGATGATAACAATAGTATAATTAGTACAGTCGCCATGAGATCGGAGCGAACCAAATGCTCAAATAATCTGAACATGACTCTATTAATAAGGCATTAGAATGCATTATCAGATATTTTTGAGAGCTCAGACGACTGCAGATATTGATGGCAAATGTACCTGGTTTTTTATTGTTTAGTAATAACTTTTATCAAAGCCAGGATAAATTGGTATATCATAATTTAGATCCCGAAACCTGAACAGACAAGTTTCATAAAAATCAATCCAAACTTTAAATTAGTTCGCCGTAGGTCGGTACGGCGCCGCCCTATCTAATACACAGGGCGTCCCACGCCTATGCCACATGAAGGGAAAGTACCTTGGATATTGTAGATGGAACGCCCTGTATATAATTTGTTATTTTATTTGTGGTAAAACTCGTAAAGACAACTCTCAGAATTCTCCCAATTATATAAATCACTTTGATCTAAAATTCCATTAGAGATAGAACGACGCCAGATGTTAGCTTCGGTCACGTATACAGATATAACATACGGAGCGAAATACATAAAAATTCATATAGATTTAAATATACATCGGTATATTTATAAATACTATTAAAAATATATAATACCTTTTTTTATAATTATGGATTTCTGATAAATTAATGTAACTTTTTATGTGCAAAAATGAGCAGATACCCTGTGACATCCATATCCATACTTCATATTATAAATGCGAAAGTCACCCGTCTGTCTGTCTGTCTGTCTGTTACCTCTTCACGCTTAAACCGCTGAACCGATTTAGATGAAATTTGGTATAGTGATAGTTTGAGTCCCGAGAAAGGACATAGGATGGTTTTTACTCCGGAAATCGTTCCTAAGAGGGTGAAAAGGGGGGGGGGAAAGAGTGGGAGTGGGAGTATGGGCGCCTACTGGAAATTGAATAGCAATTATTTCTATAATATCGTTTTATAAGAATGTTAACTCGCTAAATCGATTTCTTATTTTTTTTTTATCGTTTTACCCACCATTATGTAACAAAAAAAGATGCATCGCCTGAGAAAAACAGCTACTGCCAGTAATTTTAACAAATTGCTGAGTAAAACTCCACGAGTTTAAAAGTCATCGGCTAACTCCAATATATTTTATACTCGCCATTTTCGTAAGAATTTGATCGCTTAGATGTGTGTTCTCTCAAAAGATAACTGTGATTCGTGTTTTTAGTGTAAACGAAGAAGTATAACATCGCAGGTATGTAGGTACTATTATTGTTTTTTATTAATATTTCGTGGCTTTTAGTTGTAAATCCTATTATCAAAATTAATGGGAATTTTTATTCTTACTATCGCCATAAACGTGCTTAGCAGGTATTTTTCATATTCTCAAAAGAATTTTGTTATAGTGTCTCAAGACGAGAGCCTTTGACCAGTGTGTGATGCCAGTGATAATAATATAATGGGGACTGAAACGTAGTCGCTTACTATGGGTCTCATAAGAGGGCTTAAAGTCACCAAAAGAGCAATGGAGAGGGCTACGCTGGGAGTATCTCAGGGTGATCGCATCAGAAATCCGCAGTAGAACCCAATTATCTGACAAAGCCCTCCGAATCGCTTAAATTAATTGGCAGTGGGCGGGGCACATTGCACGTAGAACCGATGGCCGTTAGGGCGGAAAGGTTCTCGAGTGGCAACCACTTACCGGAAGGCGCAGCGTGGGTAGGCCCCACACAAGATGGACTCATGACCTGGTGAAAGTCGCTGTAGTCCGCTGGATGCGGGTGGTGCAGGACCAGGCATTGTGGCATTCTGTGGGGGAGACCTACATCCAGCAGTGGATGTCCTTCGGATGATATGATGATGATGAATATTTACGTACAATACCCAATATATATATTATATTTCAGAAGATTTCATTTAGTTTCTTTCAAGAAGTTTCTTTGATTAATAAGTACCTTACGATTTACATGATGAACATCTATTTACTTTCTTTATCTCGACAAACTGCTAAATCCATAATTTAAAGCGTTATTTGATTGCAGGTCAGAAGTAGCCGCAACCGACGAGCATGTATGAGAAGATGTATGGATGTGATTGAAGCGAAAGAAGTATGTAAGGACCGTAGTATTTGGCGTTCTTTGGTCTCTGCCTACCCCATGGGATAACGGCGTGAGTTTATGTATTATTATGTATTGCAAAATACAGTTAAGTTACAAAAGTCATCGTAAAAAATAGATAACCAAAACGCTTTACCTGTCTTTTATTTTGGAATTAGGGCAAAAAAATAACCCAATGATATTTTTCCTGCTTTTCGAGGTTTTATATTTTAATTTCAATCATGTTTTTTGTCTCTCCTGTAAACTTCCATAATAGGTATAACGTTAGCACTATTAGCCGTTTAGCACTATTAATTTTTACACTATAAGCCGACGACATAACGGGTTGCACGCGGACGGAGTCGCGGGCAAAAGCTAGTGTAATATATAAAAATATTACGATTACAGAGTAGTAGTTTCGTCATCACCACATCCTTCCGTTCGTCCGCCTGTCTGTAGGTTAGCTTAGTGACGTTGCTACTAGAAAGCCGCACAAAACGCTAAAATAAAATCTTGAAAAATTATTACCCGTAAAGTGGCGATGCTTTTTTTTCTTGCGAAACTCACCATGATAATAATACCTAAATAAATAAATTATAGTGGTCATTTTTTACACATGGGTACAGTCAGCATCAAAAGTAGCTACGCATTAGAAAAGTTCAAGTCTTTATTATAAGGCAATAAGAACCCTTGACCCCTTCATATGCTTAGCTACTTTTGATGCTGACTTTACTAAACGACGATATAAAATATATTTAAAACATCCAAGTCTCAGGAACAAATGTTTCTGCTCACCACATAAACAAATGCCTTTACCGGGATTCGAACCCCAATCTCGAGCTTCAGAGGCAGTGTTACTACCAACTAGGCTAAAGAAGCTGACGAAAAGAAAAAAACAACATTTTGAATATCATTAGAGAGCGCATTTGGAAAAAAATTAAGCGTTTTTTTAACTATTGTAGTGCCGGGGAGTTATATCGACGGACGTGAAACGAAATGAAACGCGATATCCTACAAACTTGACGAAATTTATTTAACTCTGATTCATATATACTACTACTATAGGGTCCAGAATAAGATCGGTGATCCGTATCTTAATCGGTCTAAGAAAAGATGCATAACAAAAATCCTTAATTCTATATGGGCATTTTACGTTGAACTAACGTTAGCGCGTTCTATTTCTACCCCAGCGCCATCTAGGGGATAATCGGGTCCCTAGCAGGTTAGTTATACTACTCGCTCTGAGATAGCGTTAGTAGTCGTTAATGTCTGCCGCGCCAACGCTGTGGTTCCTTGTTTACAGTCTCCCCCTCTGTCCCTGAAGACGTCCCGGCGATGGAGACAGATCTGCACTTGTAGCGTCTATCTGCACCTTGCGCGGTCTACCCCTTTTCCTTAAGGGTCGTACTGGAGCTGGATGTGGCACTTCGCCTCCTTGATAGGGCTTCAGAGCCGAAGCATGGTATACACCAACCACTTTATCTTGACGTCGCTGTTCGACTATCAGGTAGGAGCTAGGACCGTGTTTCTGTTTAATGGCATATGGTCCATCTCGTCGGGGTGCGAATTTGGCGCTATAACCAATGCCAGCTTTACTCAGTGGGTGTGTCTCTACCATCACCAAGTCACCAGGTTGATAAGCGGGAGAAGGTTTACGCTTTTTGTCCACGTATTGCTTCCGTTTCTCCTCAGTCATCTCTTGGACTTCTTTACTTCGTGCTAGGGTATCAGCCATCAGTAATAGCTTAGGAGTGATTTCGGGTATGAAATTTTCACTTTGGATGATATCCCTTAGATCATGCTGTACATCATCAGGTGTACGTAGCTCTCGTCCGAAAGTTAAATAAGCTGGAGTGAAACTCGTTGCACTTGAGATAGCAGTGTTCATTGCGAATCGTATGCTGGGTAGCATTTCTGCCCAGGTAGTGTGATCTCCTTCGACCAATATGGCTAGTTGTACTTTCAAATCCCTATTTTTCCTTTCAACAGGGTTTGTTTCTGGGTGATACACGGGTGTAAAGCCATGGTTTATGTTTAAGCAGTATGTGAGTTTCTGCATCACACTGCTGACAAACTGGGTACCGTTGTCGCTTATCACCCGCCTGGGACAACCATATCGCAAGACGATTTCATTCATCAGGGCTGAAGCACACTCTTCTGCACTGGCTTTCTTCAACGGGAATAGCTCAACCCATCTCGAGGCTACATCTTCTACTATGAAGACCCAATTGTGACCATCTTTGGTCTGTGGGAGCGGGCCAAACAAGTCGAAGGAGATGATCTCAAAGCGTTGTTTTGTTGCGGTAGTTTGTAGTAAACCAGCGGGCTTCGTATTTGTGGGTTTGTATCTCTGGCATTTCACGCAGCATCGAACGTAGGCGTCAATCTGGGCTCTCATACCCTTCCAGTAATAACGCTTGGCTATGCGCTCCAAAGTTTTCTGGGCTCCGTAGTGGCCAGCTATGGCTTCATCATGGTAGGTGGATATAACTGCCATTTGCTCAGCTTTGGGTACAACCAACCGACTATCCTCATAATCCATATTGGGTTCGTAGCGGTACAACAACGTATTAGTCATGTGGTATCCCTTTCTGCTCCAATAGGTTGCGTTCTCTTCATTGTCGCCTTCTAGATCATCGACGATCCTCTTGATGTCTTCATCGTTCAACTGTTTGCTTCGTATTTGTTCTGGGGTAACTGCGGGTATATCAACTGTGACAGAACAAACTCCACACGTGTCCTTATACTCAGAGTCACAGCTCGGTCGTGATAGGGCATCCGCTACCACGTTGGTCCGTCCAGTTATATATTTAATTTTTATGTCGTAAGCCTGCAGCTGCAAAGCCCATCGCGCTAATCTTCCTGTCGGGGACTTTAGTGACATAAGCCACCTTAGTGCTTGGTGATCCGTGAGCACGGTGACAGGGGTCCCTTCTATATATCCGCGAAATTTGTTCACCGCCCAGACCACTGCCAGAGCTTCGCGCTCTGTAGTGGAATAATTTCGCTCGGCGGGTTTCAACAAGCGGCTGGCGTATTCCACTGGGTGCTCGTTCTCTTTCTCCCCCTGTACTAATACAGCCCCGATAGCGTAGCTGCTTGCATCGGCTTTTATTATGTAGGGTTTGTTCTCGTCAGCTTGCGTTAGGACGGGCGCCGAAGCTAAAAGTTCTCGTAGCTTTTGGAAAGCGTTGTTTTGGTCGTCTTTCCACACCCATCTTGCTTTCCTCTTCGTAAGTCGTGTAAGAGGCTCAGCTGTGTCTGCGAAATCTGGTATAAACCTCCTATACCAGGAGCACATTTGGAGAAAAGAGAGGAGGTGCTTGACATTTGTCGGTTGAGGCATGCTGGTTATTGCGTTCACTTTCTCTGGGTCCACTTCCAGACCATCAGGGGTAATATAGTGTCCCAGATATTTTATCCTCGAGCAACAGAATCTGCACTTTGCCTTATTAACTGTGAGGTTGTATTCCTTCAGTAGGTCAAAGACCTCTTGTAAGTCTTGAAGGTGACCATCTAAACTACTTGACAGGATAATTAAGTCATCCAGGTAAACTATCAGCTTGATATGGCTTAGTCTGACCCGAAAACCATCCATCAGGCGCTGGAAGGTTGCTGGTGCGTTCCTGAGTCCAAAGGGCATTCTTTTGAAGGCAAACATACCAAACGGCGTTACGAAAGCAGTCTTCAACTGGTCCTCATCCTTAACTTTTATTTGCCAATATCCAGATTGGAGATCGAGGGTCGTCATGAAGGGAGTTGGCTTCGCATTGTAGAGCAGATCGTCGATTCGCGGAAGCGGGTAGACATCAGGAGTAGTGATAGCGTTTAATCGCCTGTAGTCTATGCAGACACGAGTAGTGCCATCCTTTTTGGGTACGAGAACTGTAGGCGCAGACCAGGGTGAGACACAAGGCTCTATTATTCCCTCTGCCAGCATCTTGGTGACCTCTTTCTGTAGAATCTGCCTCTTCACAGGGGACAAACGATATGGAGGCACTGCTATTGGCTGGTGATTACCAGTATCGATCGTGTGTTCAGCTTGCGTGGTTGGTTTGCCATTGGAGATGAAGACAGTCTCGTTCACTTGTAATAGTTTCTCGATGGAGTCGTGCGCTGACGTTTCTTCAGTATTAATAGCCCCTATAGCGATAGATGCTATGTCCGTGCTGGGGAACAGATTTGCAGACTCCGGAGATAACTCAACTTCCTGCTCTTCAATAGCTTTACACGCGTCTTCGAATATGTAGTCCAGGTATGACGTGTCGCCGTCAAATGGGACGCCTTTTCGTTTGGCCGGTGAAAGAGCTATGCGGAGTAACGGTCCGTAGACGTGGTCTTTCTTGAGCTGGGTAGCAGTTCTACTACCTTCGGGTAGTGCAGCAACTTCAGACTTCTCCACGTGAGAGATACTGACGATTTCCTGATCCTTGAAAGATGTGAAGTCCTCGCTGTACAATTCTTGAGGGTTATCCTCATGACCAAGGAAGTGCCAAGTATATTGGGGTAGATTTAGTAGCATCAGGGAATCCTGAATGAAACCCACACCGAGAAGGGTTCGGTTCTGCCGGGACTCCGGCAGAACGATGAACGTGGTGGGGACGGTGCGATCACAAATTGTGACATTAGCTACTGTGATGAGTACCTTTTGATTGCGTCGTATGCCGTCCGCCAAGGTGACAACGACACGCTCTTCCTGGAACGGGCAACCAGCGGTACGCATGTGTGTGTATAACTCGTACGAAGCTATATTAGACTTTGCTCCGGTGTCGATGAAAGCCGATCCAGTCTTGCCTTCAACCGTAATGTAGACGACTGGTCTGGCCCTGGCATCGGTTCTGATTCCAAGGGCGCAAAAGCCTACTTCCTTCGAAACTCCGTCGGGATTTCTTGATTTATGGCACGTGGTACAGTTGCTGCGCACCACGCCTGGAGCTCCACATCCATAGCAAGAGTATTTGTGAGAGAAAGGCGTCGGTCTAGGTACCGTCGCTTCGGTAACTTTAGGTGCAGGTGGTTCAGGAGGGGGGAGATGCGTTGCACGCTTTCGGTCTGCATTTGCCTTCTTCGTGCAGTTTTCGATAGTGTGGTTAGTCAACCTGCAGTATTTGCACCGTAACGTAGTAGTCGTAGGCTTGTAGGAAGGTCCTGCAAGATGTGATGAGCTTAGAACTGGTATTTGGGCGGCAGTCTTTCTATTACGAAGGAGCTGTTCTGCCCCCTCAGCTGCTTCCAGAAGGCCATCGTAAGTAGTGAACGAGTCACGTGACACCTTCTCACGAATGTCCAGACTCAGTAACCCAAACAGCATGTCCAGTTGCTGGAATTCCAAGGGCTCTGGACTGGGTAGCAGTGAAAATAGCATCCGCTTGTGGGCTATAAAAGATTCAGTTGTAGTGCCAGGTTCCTGTGCTGATGACATAATTTCTTGGTAGATGGCGTAAGCTGGTTTCTTTGGAGCAAAGGACTTTCTAAGGCGTGATTGGAACTCGTCCCAGGTGTGAACTTTATTCTTCATCCCTTGCCACCATGTCGCTGCATCATCTTTTAAGAGGAGAGGAAGACCTGTTAACGCGTCCGCGTCACTAATTTTCTCCGAACTCTTGAAAATGTTGATAGCAGCTAAGAAAGCTTCGAGCACATCAGATTCCTTGCGTCCATCATAGGTTATGGTACAGGTGGTAAATGATCCACTTTTGGGTGTCATTGCAGCTAACATCCGTTCAAATTGGGCTTCCGTGAATGACACTGCCATTGCGTCAGTTTTGCGGGGCTTCCGGGGATTAGGTGCAGCGCGTTTTCCAGCTACCACCAGTTTTGGTCCAGAAGTCCTCCGTGTAGATTTCGTCGGTGAAGATGTTTCGGTCTTCATCAAGTTTTCAACAGGCGATAAAGGCTCCTCCCGCGTCTCTGATGAGTTCGATAATGCCGAACGTTGGGCTGCCAGTGTAGTGCCGGGGAGTTATATCGACGGACGTGAAACGAAATGAAACGCGATATCCTACAAACTTGACGAAATTTATTTAACTCTGATTCATATATACTACTACTATAGGGTCCAGAATAAGATCGGTGATCCGTATCTTAATCGGTCTAAGAAAAGATGCATAACAAAAATCCTTAATTCTATATGGGCATTTTACGTTGAACTAACGTTAGCGCGTTCTATTTCTACCCCAGCGCCATCTAGGGGATAATCGGGTCCCTAGCAGGTTAGTTATACTACTCGCTCTGAGATAGCGTTAGTAGTCGTTAATGTCTGCCGCGCCAACGCTGTGGTTCCTTGTTTACACTATTTATTTTTTCATTAACATATCCGTTTGGGCGATATAAATTTTTAAAGTGCAATTTTTTGTTAAAGTCAAGTGTTCCGCCCCTAACCCCCTGCCTTCTAAGCGGTTGCTACTGGGTATGTGAAAAAAATAATGGTAGTCTTAGTCTTAGTATCTACAAGGTGATTTCGGGGTCGTGGATCAAGAATCAGTTTTCAGAATTAGTTCCACTTTACGTCAAGTCGTGCAGTGACCAAATTGCATGAATCTCCGATTTGATCGATTACCATAAAAATTCTAGCTCTCAATTGGATCTAACTGAAATATTTTGTTCTGAGATTTGACCATACAGTTATGACGTGTAGCCTAAGATTTGTCCTTATTCCTATATGGTAGATTATAAACGCAAAAATAGGCTTGTCTGAATTTTAATAAATATGACATAGCGATACAATGTGTTGGTAAGCAGATATCCTTATCTATTTATTTAAACTTTATTGCATTATACAAAAAAAATATGTACAAAGGTTGGTATTATGCCATAAGGCATGCTCTACCAGTCAACCATTGGCTAAACAGAAACACCTGGTGCAGGCATTTAAGTTTACTAAAAAAATTATACTGAGTATTTACTTATTTCAAATACATTTATGAAAATACATATAGACAATTAGACATATACATATACGTATATATACACTATAATACATACTTACATATACTTATTTATTACCTTCTTTATGTACCCAATGAAAACTACTATGGTTACAATTATTCTGCGAGCTTATCGGAGACTTGCGTAACCTGCTGCGCTTGAAAGTCAATTTGCTTTGAGCTTGTCTGATACGAGTAGACTAGCGGAAGAGCGTTCCAGAGTCTAATAGCCTGAACAGTAAAAGAACCAGACATAAAACCAGACCGGTTAGGAAGAACAGCCAGCTTGGCTTCGGCTCCAGGAAATGCGTAGAAGGCCACCGGGTCGAGCAGTAACATTTTTTTTCTCAAATATGCATTGAAATCTCGTAATGACGAAAAGCGAAGCCTGTTATAAATAAATAAATAAATATTAGGGGACATTTTTACACAAATCGAACTAAGTAAGTAAGCTCAACAAGGCTTGTGTTATGGGTACTAGACGACGATATATTTATACTAGATGAAAGCCCGGCTTCGCTCGGGTGAAATAAATAAGAAAGAAATAAAGTAAACATTTATTCGTGACAGTTATGCAAACGACGAAAGAAATAGTGTACAAAAATGTATAAAAAAAAACTTTACGTTAAACAACATTATGATGAAACTTCGTACCTATAGAAATATAGTATGTAGCCTGGATTAACATATGGAATAGGGAGTAAAAGAGTACGCTGGCGACGTCACGGGCAAAGGCTAGTATCTTTGCGAGTTAATCCTAAGTATTTTTATTGGCTATGTGCGAAGTAGGTGGTGGGGGTAAACTAAGCGATCGCAGCGCACACCATGGCAGAAATGTGCAATTTCCGGGGACTTATATGTCAAATTTACTTCGACGTTTGGTTTCCTACGATTCATTTCGTTTGTATTTATTTATTTATTTTCTTATATATTTCAGTCAAATTTCCATTTTTTTTTTAAATAAAATATTCATGTGTCATTATTTGACATCTCTGAGTTTGACATTGCCCCGGGACCCGTGACGTTTGACGTTTCTGACGTGCACATAGCCAATAAGGGTAGTATTTAAAGGCACATAAAAAATTTGATACCGTAATCAGTACTGATTTGTATAGCTAAAATACTAATCGTTCATTAAAATTCAGTTCAGATGTGCAATTGTTAAATATTGATGTGCCAGTCAGTATTTTTGGTGCGAAGTCAGAGCTGCTAACGCGAACGAAAACAAATGAAGTTCGTGTATCTCCCTCTCTGTCGCACTTGCAAATTCGAGCGATACAGAGGGAAATACACGATCTTCGTTCGTTTTCGTTTCGCGGTAGCAGCTCTCTATTCTCCGCCAAATACTATTCAGTGGGGCCTTTTACACTCAATATTATGTGTCAATATTATCGCGATTTTCAAAATTGTATGGGGTCTGTTACACGCTTAATGTTATCTTAATACTGGTGTGTCAATATTATCTCGGTTTTCAAAATCGTATGGAATTTCTTCAATATTCATTAAACAGCACGTGATACGGATCGTGATATGAGTATATTGCGTGATAATAATAACCATGTAACAGGCCCCTATGGATGTTGCTTCAATATTCAGTGTTTCGCGTGATAATAATAACAGTTGGTAATATTTTCTCCAATTAATGGAAGCTATTTAACAACTTGTTCCGTTTTGCCAAGGGTATTTTGCATTCCGATACGCGCACCATCCAGGAATAGGAGCCGTCAGAAGATAGGGCCTACCGCGACCTGAAAATGAAATATTTCCCTCTCCGCGCTCGAATGTGCAAGTGCGACAGAGAGGCATATATATTTCTTTTTCGGTTCCCGGTAGCACTTCAGTCCGAGCGCGGCGGACGGTCGAAGAAAGTCGAAGAACATTCCGTGTATCTTCTGTCTCATATAATTTTTTAACTTCCCATGAACTTGAAATTAGGTGATAATGTTTATTATGACGTATATTTTACCAAAAATATCAATATATTGATAAATCACATTTGTTTTTTAGTTGTACGGAACCCTCAGTGCGCGAGTCCGACGCCTTGGCCGGTTCTTACATTTTGAATTTTATTTCTCATATAGTAAAATACCCTATTCGTTTTAAAGTTGACGCCTGAGGGCACACCGCGAACCAAAAACGAACTATCTTCCTCTCTGTCGTTCGAATCTACATGTGCGAGAGAGAGGCAGATACTTCGTTTTCGGTTCGCGGTAGCGCCTCTAACGTCCGAGCGCGGCGAACGGCATGAGCTGGGGTTCTACTCCGAAATGCAAAATCCTAACTTCGTATGGTGCCGTCCCTTTCACTATCCTGTCATACACTATATGAGTGAAAGGGACGGCACCATACGAAGTACGGATTTCGGAGTAGACCCCCATTCCCGCTAAGTTATGAGATAGAGCGAGACAGGGATAGAATTTTGCTAGACGTTTAAAAGCCATAAGTCACCTAGAGACGCAGCTTTAAGATGGCGGACAGACTCAGCAAACATTCAAGTGGTGTCCTTTACACGATTAATATTATCACAATACTCGGGTGTCAATATTATCGCAGTTTTCAAATTTGTATGGATTCTGCTTCAATATTCACGTGACACTTATCGTGATATGAATGTACCACGTGATAATAATAACCATGTAACAGGCCCCATACATTCGCTTTGAAAGCGGTTGTTGTGACAATCAGCCTAGCTAGCACGATAGCTTATACCGTTACATTTTATGTGACGCTTTAATACATTTCGGCCATATAACGTGACGGTATAAGTTATCGTGCTAGCTAGGCTGATAGGTGTATAGAACGCTTGAAAACTACGAAAACAAAACGCTGCAGACGCGGCTTGCCGAATCCACACAATGGGCGATGATGGCCCATCACCCAGAACGCAGCCCAGCAACCAGGCCAACACACCGGACGCAAACATAGTTTACAATTTCCGAACGTACCCAACCCGACGCTGTCAACCAACAAATTTAATATGGCCGACCTTTCGTCATAAAAATTAACACTTTTAAAATGCAAAATACGAGACAATCCGAATTTTGCGGATACATATGTTCAACTCAAAAATCGTTATTTTTATACGTTCTTCAATTTGAGACAGGTCTCGTTCGGGTCTACCGTACCCCTGCACGAAATTATTAATATAGATTTAATAGATATAAACTTAAATACATAGAAAACATCCAAGTCTCAGGAACGAATGTCTCTGCTCACCACAGAAACAAATGACCTTACCGGGAATCGAACCCGGGACCTCTAGCTTCGGAGGCAATGGCACAACCAACTAGGCTAAACAGGCCGACAACAACAACAATAATAATAATAAAAAAAAACAATAATAAATAATTTACAACAGGCTTCAAAGTATCACGTTGCAGGCGGAACAATTTGGGAGAACTGTAAAGCAATTTCATACAAAACTGAAGGCATAGGCCGCGAAGTAATATTTTTTAAATTCAATGTCAAACATGGCGCCTGTTAAGTTTGTTTTTGAGTGGTGCATTTTTTTATTTTATTGCATATGTTTGAGAAAAGCACTATACAAATCTCGGCGAGAAACGTTGGGCTGCAGGCCGCGTAAACCTATCCGTCTATATCTACTTGGCCTGCAACCTTTCGTTTCCCGGCCTTTACAGTAATGTACTATAATATAATTAACCTGAGATATTGCGATGTGGCAGGGTCGAATAAAAGTGAATACTGCAACTCCATTAGGAATCACCAGCACCTACCCTTTCTTGATTTGAGGATTCCCTGTGTTGATAGCTAGAGACGAAGATAGGACTTTAACTCTCAACACAGCGCATCTCTGGGAGTCAGACAACCGAATAAACCCATTTTATTTGTCAAGATAAATCTTACTGTTTCTTACATGCTTTTATAGCTCCCTAAATACTTAAATACCCACGGCTAGTGGCCGGAAATAGCAGTGGAAGGCAATCTTGGCCCTTTCTATTGAAGCAGAAAGAATGCCGCCCGGAAGATCTTTTATTTGTCAATGTAAAACCAGTCTTATTTTTGGTATATATAAAGTCAGAAACAGAATAGCAAGTCGAATATATTTTTTTACGTTTTCGTGGATTCTGTAATCTCTGAATCCATCCACTTTACTGTGTCGTTGTAATGCACAGAAAGGTAAATGGCACTGTCATGCACTGATATTGGAATACTTGTATTTGATTTTAAGTAAAAAAAAGACAATAATTAATCGAGTAGTAGGTATGATGCTTGCCAACATCAAATACTCAAAAACATTTCTCTTACATCCGACTTTAATTTTTGATGATTGTTTGAGAAAAAAAATAACTAAAAATAAAACTCCTACTATTTATTAGCACAAATATAAAAATTAAGGGTATTAAGATAATTGGGTTGATTGTCAAGAAAATGGACACCAGACATTTGGTCGTAATTTTGGCGTGAGCTAGTTTAGAATAGGGATTCGGGGATTTCAAAGGCATGAAAATGGGGATGCAAGTGGATACCGAAAAATTAACTGAATAATACAAATACCGTTTTCATCCGAAACAAAGTATATACGTATAAGCGGATAATACATAATTCGTAATCAATTTGTTTTTTA
The DNA here is from genome assembly GCA_905163555.1 of Notocelia uddmanniana. NCBI lineage: Eukaryota > Metazoa > Arthropoda > Insecta > Lepidoptera > Tortricidae > Notocelia > Notocelia uddmanniana. The sequence continues at coordinate 9,683,536 of LR991059.1, read as the reverse complement.
TTATTTGTTATTTGGTAAGACATTTTCCGTTCGTTATGCGTTCATATATTAATCGCTTCAAAGTTCTGTTATACGATAACGGTATAAAAGCTACCCGTCTAACCTAAACATATAGGTATTAATTAGTAGGCACACTACATATTTCCAAGGAGTCGTTTGTCTGAATCCAGAATCCATATTTTTCCGTATTTGATAACTCCGAAAATGAACCTGTACCTCTGAAAGACCATTTGATCTTTCAGAAAACGTTCATTAATTATCATTAATATGATGAACCGAGGAACGTACACCGCTGGACATTCTTGTAGGCCTCCTACAAAAAGTGCTACAATAACTGGTCCTGCGACACCCGCATCCAGCGGACTCCCGCATTCTTTAGCAAGTCACAGTCCACCTTGTGTAGGGTCTACCCCCAGGATATACCGACGTAATAACCTAACTTAATTTTAAATTCACTACGTGCAAATTTGTGGTTAGCAGAAAATGGCTTTCCTAATCTTATACTTCGGAATAATTATGCTTTCGAACAAATGACATCACGGAGTGTTTCCATTTTAGTACAGCTTTATTAGCATGTTTAAGTACTTAACTCATTTTAATTTCAAAGTCAAGAATATCAGCTACTTCATCTTAGTGCAAAATATTATTAACCCCAGAATTTGAGATTCTCATTCAACTTTCGTAAATACTAATATTCGAAATAATTTATTCATTTCTATTTTCGGCCTGTTTAGCCTAGTTGGTAGTGATATTGCCTCCGAAATTAGAGGTCCCGGGTTCGAATCCCGGTAAGGGTATTTGTTTCTGTGGTGAGCAGAAACATTTGTTCCTGGACTTGAATGTCCTGGACTTAAGTGTATATACACACATCTATTAAATGCATCGTCGTTTAGTACCCATAACACAAGCCTTATTCAGCATACTATGGGACTAGTTCGATTTGTGTAAAAAAAAATCCCAAATATTTATTTTATTATTTATATTCCAAAGTCAAGGACGTAGGAGTACCTTGCAAAAGTGGCAAACTACATTCGTAATTAATGCAATTTTTATATACAACAGCATTTAAATTTCTCATTAAACTTTCGTAAATATTATACTACCGCTCATACCTTGTGCCTGGTGCCTAAATACTTATGAGCGGTAGTATAGCGGTGTATATTCTTACGTTCGCAAATAACTCATTACCATTTCAAAGTTAAGGATACCACCTACTTTCATTATTACTGCAAATATTATTATTTATTAATCACGACATTTGAATTTCTCATCAAACTTTCGTAAATACTTTATTTCTTCGTTCGCTGCGGACAATCATTCCACCGTCTAGACGGTTTAAGCTCGAAACATGACTGTAGTTGTCGATACAGACGAACAGCGATATAATACTTGCTTCATATGAGTATAAACATCATCGTAACATACTAACAATTTTATTCCCACGCATGGTCAAATTTTACGGTACCAATAGCAAGATGGTGTGGTGCTTTTATAACGTGACGATCACCTATGGGAAGTCTAAAAGCATATTTGCAATTCGATTTTGCAGTCGTGGCTAAATTGTTATTTGTTGAGTCCCGAGCAAGCGAATGATTCTATAATTGAATCAGGAGCGTAGCGAGTGATTCAAAATTAGAATCTAGAGCGTAGCGAGGGCAACGACGAGATGCAAATATCTTTGCTCTCGTGTGTAGAGCTAGAGAGAAGACCTTTTCACCTCAGCGTCGAGAACATACGATATAATGCAAAGGAATAGTGATAGAGTTACTCGAGTGAAGTTACTTAAACTAACCTACGAAAAATTAAAAAAGTTAGTTTTTTTCACGCTAGCAGCAAATTGCATTTTGCTCACTGATTTCACGCAACAAAACCTCTATTTTCGAGCCGCTGAGGTGAAAATATATTCAACATAATATATAGCTAGCGTCAGTGAGCCCCGGTGACGTCCTACCCGTGTCATGCATGTCTCCTCCGAGACAGATCTCGTTCAAAAGAACCAAGAAAAAATACTTACCAAATGAGCGATTGTGACTCTTAATAGCAACGCCATAAGAACTGCAATATGGTGCTTTGTCATTATGGCTAACCTGTAAGAACTCATCCTTCCGCATTCTGGTTGGACTATATTTAAATGAACTTTAGACTCGTATCGTCTATGTGTAGTTCCATGTGAATTTATAACGTAAGTATATTTAGAATAATTAAAATTTTAAATATAATGAAACGGGTCACTCACGTTTTTAAGGTCGAATATCGCTCGATATGTTTCAGACCGGTTCGCGGTCCTTAATCATGAGCACCTATCGCGGCGGCGGTTTTCTTAGCACTGCGTGCCCGTGCCCTGTCCGCTCGGTTGCTCGGCGCGGGTGGAGGCGGCGGCGGCGAGAATCTACCCTCGTTTTCTTCACAATTGTTCAATGCCGAACTACACACAACACTCACAACGTCACATGTTAGTTACTTTTTATACGCATTTTGCAAATTGAATAAGTACACTACTTATAACTTAACCTTATTATTTACTGAGGTATATAAATTTACATCTATACAATGCAATACGAAAAATCTCTTAATTGACAACATTTAAAATTTTCAAGTAGTCTGAAATCTTAACTCATTTCGTTAATTTGTTAACAAGAGACCCCAAAATTTATTTTTTATGTTTTTACAGCTATTAGTTTATTAAATAAGCACGAAAATGTGCAGAAGGCCTACCATCGTCGTAATGATGTCACAAGGATGAATTGTGACAGTCACAGCGCACAAAAACAACAGCAGTTCTCTTTCTTTAGTAAATCTGTCTTAGTAACAGTGCTTCTGTATGATTTGTTACGCTGTGACGTCTTACTTGTCACTTACTCTCGTTTAGAATGAGAAACTTTTAAAATTGATTTATTAATATGAAATTGGAATATTTTCGAAAAATTAAAAATGTGGTTTTACTTAATTTTTGATCCTCTATTTGGTTTCATCGGAAAAAAGCCAGCTTATAAAAATCAAATGTTGTAACTTGACGTCACGCCTCAACAAAAGTACGAAATATAAGCACGGGCAAACAACAAACGGTCTTATGGCGACAGAACAATCTTTTATGCAACCCGGAAGCAGGTCATCTTTAAGCTGTATAGATATGCAACTAAGCAAGTATGTATACTACGTATATACTTATACAGGTAGGTGACATAACAATACAAATGATTTGATACTGTGGAGTCAGATAGCTTAGCCTATCGCTAGGTGGCCAATATATAATTACAATAGTTTAACGTCTAAATATACATTTTATAAAACCGGCCAAAGTATCAGGCCACGCGCAAACCAACAGCAACCCAACTACAACACACACATTGCATTATTAGGTCTTAAAAGCTTACACACTTCTATTGACACAAATAACAACTTATCTAAGGAATTAGTGGAAATTGTACGAAAGTTTGCTTTTTGGGGTACATTTCTTAAATTCGGGTATTACTAGTTAATTACCCAGTGGCGAGTATTTCAGGGATAATAACGCTATATTATTTACTAGCTTTTGCCCATGACTTCGTCTGCGTAGAATTCATTCTTGCTTTAGAATTATTTGTTTTCCCATACATATTTCACCCTTCTTTACAACCCCTTAAGAAATGATTACATTCAATATGAAATGCTCTTTACCGCGCACGGCAAATTTTAATAGCTATCCTTTTTTCAAAACGAATTATCATCATCATCATCATATCAGCCGGAAGACATCCACTGCTGGACATAAGCCTCCCCCAAAGAGTGACACAATGACCGTTCCCTTGCCATCCGCATCCAGCGGCCTGCGACCTTTACCAGGTCATCAGACCACCTTGTGGGGGGCCTACCCATGCTGCGCCTTGTGGTACGTAGTCGCCACTCGAAAACCTTTCCTCCCCAACGGCAAACGGTTCTACTTGCATATTACCCCACCCACTGCCACTTAAGTTTAGCGGTTCGGAGGGCTATGTCGGTTACTTTGGTTCTACTGCGGATGGCCTCACTTCTGATGCGATCACGCAGAGATACTCCCAGCATAGCCCTCTCCATTGCTCTTTGGGTGACTTTGAGCCTTCTTATGAGGCCTATAGTAAGCGACCACGTTTCAGTGCCATATGTCATCACTGGCAACACAATTGGACGAAAAGACGCAGCGGACAGGGATGCAGCGGTCGTGCGGTTAGTTCTTACTAAATACATAATCTATGTGGAGTATTTCACTGGTATCTCTATCTCAGTATATTTATTGTACTTTGTGCATAGATCTAAGGTGCTTCAACCGTCAATGTTGACGATTGGGCTGCCCAGCCCAAGTGATCTCTTATATCAAACAGTTATTATAGTGTGAAGGGTCACCAATTACGTAAACAATAATACACGACAAAATTAAATTGTACACCGACGATACAAAGACCGCATTGAAGCAGCTGTTTTTGTATTTAAGCATATGAAGACAAACAATTCCAAAGTATCGCAAATTTATTTTGATTTACACGCAATAATAGACCTAATTGCTAAAAGGTTATGCTCAAAAATAGCGTCATCAATCAGAAGGAATTATGATATTTCGGCTTTGACATATCGAAACGTCAGCTTGTTTACAATACGTCAAATTCTGCAATGGCTTACGTTAAATTCATTGACACGCCGTTATACTCCCAATTGGCTGAAACTTAAAGCTTAGAATGGCGTATGAGGATTTAAATCACCCCGTTTCATAAACCATATTTGCACCCCCGATTTCATCCCTTTGAGGGTGATTATCGGGACAAAAAGTATACTATAAGTGAATCCAGATTACATACTGTTAGTATACAAAAAATCATCTTGATCTGTTCAGCTGTTTTTGCGTGATTGAGTAACAAACATCCAAACATCCAAAATCTAAACTTTCGCATTTATAATATTAGTGGGATTTTATTTTTACCCACGACGGAAAGGAGAAGGTATATGCGTTTAGGGTGAGAGGTTGTTTGTTTGTGTGTGCACCTCAATATCTCCATACGGTTTTCTGCAATAGGTTCGCGGTTCATGCGGGACGAACCCCATAATTGTTACGACCATAACTCGCCAGGGATCGCTGTAGTAAACATTTTTTACTTGAAAGTGCGTTTGAGCTGGTTTGAGCGCATTTTCTCCAGAACAACTTCACCACTGTGGATGATTTCGATAGTGCTGGGTAAAGAGTACATGTACTTGAACTCTGAGGATCAGATGATGGAGCAAAAAAACATAGTAGGGAACTGTACAGGGGTTCGATTACTTACTGTTCGTTTTTGGGCCCTTTTGTTTACGTTTGCTTAGCAGCCATTGTAAATGAACTTCTGAGGGTCTGATGTTGGAGTAAAATAACATCACACAGAACCTTTCGAAGGCATACAGGAATTTGGCCGTGTTTAGGCTCTTTTCATTGTGTTTGCTGAGTAGCTTCTGTACATGGTATGTTAAGGGTCTGATGATGCATCAGAACAATATTGCAGGGAATCTTATTAAGGTGATCATTTAGTGAACCGTGTTTCGATTGTTTGGCTAGTATGTATTGAGAAACCTCTTCACATGAACTGCTGAAGGCCTGATGATGGAGCAAAACAGAAGTAGGGAAGTTTGCGTGTCGTGTTTCTTTTGATTTTGTTTTCTGAGTAGCTTCTGTGTATGAACTGCTGAGAGCTGTAGGTATGATGAAACAGAATAACATAGTAAGGAAATTTGTTGTTATAGCGGCAACAGAAATACATAATTTGTGAAAATTTCAACTGTCTAACTATCGCGGTTCTTGAGATACAGCCTGGGGACAGATAGCGAAGTCTTAGAAATAGGGTCCCGTTTTTACACGTTGTAAAAACGGGACCCGATTACGTTGTTTCGGGACTTTCGGGGGTACAAAACCCTGAAAAAGTGATTTTGCACGTTTATTCCAAAAAATGGGTTCACTAAATTGTATGCAGAGCAGAGCGCAATTAATATAGTGGTTGGTTACCCACGACGGAAAGGATAAGGTATAAAGATTTAGGGTGAATTAAGGGCAATAGTCGCAGATTCTCGACATCGGCTAAACTGATTAATTTTTTTTGCAATGTATTTGTAAAAATGTAAAAGTTCGTCGATATTTAGAATGAATGATCCAAGTAAGTGATATTAAATTTGATGTGCTTGTGATAGAGGTAGGAGGATGTGAGTGTCTACGTGGGCTCGCATATACTCGTAGTGCGCGGTCCGAAGAGGAGCTTAGGACCTTCGGCCCCACGCAGAACTCGGATCGGCTCTACTTTGAACATTTAGCGATAGGATAGTGCACGAGAGTCCCGTGTAGGCTCGCGTACAGAGCGTGACCCTTCAGGCTGAGGCTTTTAGGCACTTCGGGCCTTCTCACCTGCGCGGAGCTCAGCTTTTGGTCTTGCGTGCCTTGCCACTCACCTTTGCGCTTTTGGCCCTCAAATTTAATTGTAAAGACACGGGTGGATAGTGGTGGCTCGCCCTTTGGATCTTCGGCCCTCTGGCTTGCGGAGAGAACTCTCTCAAAGGACGCTCCGAGCCTTCGTCTTCCAGATTCTCTTGTAAAACACTCGATAGAAAGGATCTACTTGGGCTCGCCCTTCAGGCCTCGGGCTGGCGTCGAGAGTGCTTTCTGATGAGACGCTTTGGGCCTTTGTCCCTACGCTGAGCTCTGCCTTCGGCCTACCGTGCTTTTTTCCGGAATATATAGCGTTAAGTGAGAAACAACTATTGTTTTTTCTACCACGTCGGTGGCATACAAGCATACAGTCCGCTTGATGGTAAGCGGTTACCGCAGCCTATGGACGTTTGCAACTCCAGGGGTTTCAATGCGCGTTGCTGACTCTTTAAACATGTATACACTCCTTTCTTGAATAGCCCTATATTATAATATAATCCCTTGGGAAAACCTCGGGAGGGAGCTCATTCTACAACTGGAGCGTTTGAGTGAGGAACGTATAGACATTGCTCTCTAAAAATAATAAAATAAAACAAAATTAAATTTTTTGAAAAACCCACGACGGATTAACCTAATTGAAAAATCATATAAAATAAAATTAAAAATTTTGAAAAACCCACGACGGTTTTACCTTATTGCAAAATAATAAAATAAAACAATTAAAAGCCCCCGACCATATACGAAGTAAGTACATAAGGATAAAAGTAGATTTCAAAAATGGTTGTATGATTGCGAGGTGTAGTTACAAACTCAGAAAAATCCGTCGGGTCTGCCTGAAATGAAGTAAGATTATGTGGTCTGTGTAATAGGTTCCTCTATTTAAATTGCTGTATTATGTAATGTATCTTGAGTTTTATGAAATTAGGAACAGACATGGCAATGGCAGCCCTCGACGGATTTTTCTGGGTTTGTAACTATACCTTGCAATCATACAACCGTTTTTGAAATCTACTTTTATCTTTATGTACTTACTTCGTATATGGTCGGGGGCTTTTAATTGTTTTATTTTATTATTTTTCAATTAGGTAAAACCGCCGTGGTTTTTCAAAATTTTTAATTTTATTTTATATGATTTTTCAATTAGGTTAATCCGTCGTGGGTTTTTCAAAATTTTTAATTTTGTTTTATTACTAAGAAATCTTTATACATAAATTCAAGTCTTTAACTTTCCAAGTGGACGATTTCCTTGCAACGGTTCAACCCTTATTTCATCCTCTTCAGGGTCGAGGTTTGAAATATCCTTTTTTATACCACGTCAGTGGCAAACAAGCGTACGGCCCGCCTGATGGTAAGAGATCACCGCAGCCTATGGACGCCTGCAACTCCAACTCACAGACGCATAGCCGACCCGATAGCGTACAGTACGTACAGTACGGTTTCAGAGAAATTTCCACCCTCAGACGCTCCGACTGTGGAATGAGCTCCCTGCCGAGGTTTTTCTGTGGGACTACAGTACGGGGATCTTCAAGAAAGGAGTGTATACATTTTTAAAGGGTCGGCTACGGGCATTTGATACCCCTGGAGTTGCAGGCGTCCATAGACTGCGGTGATCGCTTACCATCAGGCGGGCCGTACCAAAGTTTCTCCGTTCAATATCTCTCGTGGGTTTGGGATCGTCCACGATTCGCATAGCAGCACGTCTCTGAAGCGAGTCAAAAGGCCCAAGCTGTTATCCAGGTACTTGCTAAGTATACGTCTACGTACTTCAAAGAACATATATTACTATCCAAATTTCATGTGTTCAGAGGAGTGTTGGTGCTGACACCAATGTATGGTAGCGAAAGTTGGGTGTGGCAGAAGAAACATCAGAGTCGAGGGAATACAGTGGAAATGAGCGCTATATATATAAGATAAAAATGTGTGAAATTAAGATGTTATCTTTTTCTTTAGGGGTTGCCACTTGATAAATTTAAATTATATATAAGATATTGTGGCCAAGTACGGCAAAAGGAATCGCGTAATTAAAAGAAAATATTTGAAGAGGCTTCCGGGCGAAAAGTATACAAAATATAATTAATATCTTACAAACAAGCTCAAGACAGCTGGGGGTGGACAGAAAAGCTAGAGTCGACGCAATCCTAAACTGAAGACCCGTCCAGTGTGGTCCCTCTCACATCTGATATGTTTACGTATAGGTGAAAGTCACAGAAATACGATGAATCAATTTCCACTAGCAGAGGGCCGTTACTCGTAATTTGGAGGTCCCGGTTTAGAATCCCGATCAGGGCATTTATTTGTGTGATGAACATGAATATTCGTTCCTGAGCTTTGGATGCCTTCTAAATATGTATTCCAGTATTTACTTATCAGATATAAAATATCGTTGCCTGTATAACACACACAAACAAGCAGTAAAAGTTTTGTTTAGTTGTACTAGGTCGATTAAATTTGTGTGCGCCCTGCAATGAAGCTCAGGCATAGAATACGGCTACGGTACGGTATCCCCTGCCTATCATACAAGGCGACTAAAAGGGGGTCCTTGGGGTCGAAGACGCTCGCAGTTGGGGGCCATGAAAACAGATTGTGGGACACGCAGAGGTGTGACTCTAAAGCGACACTGATGCGTTCCGAAGGAGATCCCAGAGCCGTCCGAAATTAGTTGAGGAGGGCCATCGGGGGGTTTTTAGTCTGTGCAAGTCCGACAGAACCTCTGCACTGTCCCCGCGGTGCGGTGGTAACCATAATGGATTTTCTCCCGAAAAAAAGGTGATTTGTGTAATATTGTTCACTACTATTTCCGGTTTTTATAAAGACTCAGTTCAGTGTTGGTTCGGCCGAAGTCGTGTTCATTTGAACACTAGTAAATAACATCATCGTGTTATCACCACTTTGTTAATTTAACAAAAATAAATCACCACCACCAGTCTAGCTAGTTGATTATTCGGTATCGTTTAAAACATACACAACGTGATTGTTGAAAAATGTCCTTTAGACCAGCCTAACAAAAGTTTGCAAACGTTAATTAATCACCACGCTGGAATAGCTTACGAATCTAGAGGTGAATGTAAGATAGAGAGATATTAATCCTTATTGGAGTTAATAAGCCCTTCTCCCAAAAGAGGTCGAATAAAATTGGCTTTTTATATTTGTTCCAATTAATTACCACTGGAATATCGCCTATTTATCTTCGACAAATAACATGTGGGTCTACGAAATAAGTCCAAAGAGTTAAATTGGACCTTTATTTTGGGTTGGATCCTTTATAAATCTGGAGCAAGACTGGGAAAGGCTATCCTATTACTTTCCAAGATAACATATATGGGTAGAAAATACTCGTCTTATAAGCCTTTTTTTTCACAGAGAACAGTATCGGGTAATAAAACCTCCCATCTGCGGCCGTCTGTCATTAACAGCCCCTAAAACAATTTCTCAGTAACACCATAACCCTAATAGGCACATTGCGTTACGTTTTTACGGCTCGCAAAATCACTGACATTATTGAGCTGAGCGAAGCGAAGCTCATTCTTAGGTGACAGATGTATTTCGTTTGCGTTCGTACTCCTCCTATAGATATTTTGCATGTCGATAGGTGACATCATGTCGATTGTTTAGATGAAAGAAAAAAAAATGGACATACTACGGAGGAATAATTACCGAAAAACTGAATTTCCGTATAGGTATTTCAATGTAATAAGTCGTGCAAGCGCAAAATTGATTTAAACAATGGAAAATAGACGGAGTTTGAGACTGGGTCCAGGCGCTCAGCTAAAAATTTTCAACCAGCAAACTGCATTGCATAGTGTTTATGTAGATAGTCCTTCGTCGATGGAGAGAGACAATGAGGGTGTGCTTAAACGATGTGCAACTTGGTGGTACGAGCATTGCATGCCTATGTCCGATCTAGTTATCCAAATATATAAAAAAAGTCGCTTTTCTTTATTAAATTTAACTTTAATGATGAAAGAACAACTTAGCCACTGAGTTAGCGAGAGACACGCTTTTATGTCTCGGGCACGAGCTGATAATGGAATGGGACGCGCATCGGGATTGACATTTTTAAACATATATTTTTTTATTTATCGACAGGCTGAATCAACAGGCAACAAAGGGCCATATTAACATTTACCGTGCAGACTAATATACATATACAAAATATTCTTAAAAACTAAAACACATTATTTAGGCGAGGTAACAGCATCAGCGTGACTCCGCTGCATCGTCAACTCCGGTGTAGGATTTGTTAGATTGCCCCGAAACCGCCAAAACACGACCCAGTAGTGCCAAAACTAACGAATAAAACTTGCAGAATGCCTTGCCATACCCTTCGCCTTAAGAGGACTTCATGGCCCAGCCGACCTTGAGAATTGAACGCCGCTTCACCGCCGGCCAAGTTTCCCCTGATCTAAACATCGCGGTGACTCGCTACACGATTTCGCTTTGTTCGATATAGCGTGAGGTCCTTACGCCGAGCACGAAGTTCTTATATTAGTGTTATTTAATTGAAACTACACTCAAATGAAACGGATTCACTTCGTATCGAATTTTCATACAATGCAGTTTCATTTTGTATGCACTATACGTTTGCATTACAATATTACATATCAATATTACATATAAATTATCATGTTATATTGTATACGTAAATTAATGAAATATTATAGTACCTATACTTACTGAAAACATCAATATACTACTTCCAAAGTATTTACTAACTAGTAAATACTTTACCAAGTATACTAAACTAAGTATGTTAGTCACTAAATGGGAAATCCAATTATGAACTATATTTCTTTGTTTTTCAAATACGTCTCGTAATACGTACAGTACGCACGTAATATTAAATTGAATTTAGCAAGATTTATTTTACTACCATATATCTTGGCTCTAAGTAGGTAGTTACTTCCCTGTAATAAATGACGCAGCTAAAAATTCGTTTAAAGTTGAACTCTAACGTACGGCAATTAGAGTCGCGAATCGTATCGGCCATATATGGCTTCGTATGCACTAGAGCCCTATTGGGGTTAAAATTGCCATTTGTAACACTAGAATCCATTCAAATATCAACCTTGAGTCTAAGCAAGAAGGTTCAAATGGAAATGCTCGTCATTATTTGTTTTGTTGTGCGTGGGAAGCGACTCGACGAGAGCCAGTGCAATGCTGACATTTGATCAAAGCCACAGAATAGTATAATAGTATGTCAAAGCAGTCGGCCCGCGCACTGAGATGTTTTGTTCGTAAAATGTTACGTATGAATTTGAGTCACTGATAAAAAATGTGTGAAAAAGACTTTTATTTCATGTAGTTTTTATGTGCGAAAGGACGCTATTTGAATGAATTTTTATGCGCGATAGGACCCTGTTAAGATCTGTTTCTATAACTAACAAATGAACGCTTGAATAAAGGTAATTACTCGTATTTCTACGCGAGAACACAAAGAGAAAAATAATGCCTCGGAAGAAAAATAATGCTCAATCACGGTGTAAACAGGCTCAGAAAATGAATGAATTGATATGTTTTAACGTTCTTATTACTGATAAATAAATTAATATATATGTTATTAGTGAAATTAAATTAAAAAAGGTTTAATAAAATGTGTAATGTTGTATAGATAATAGTACGGAACCCTTCGTATTCCTACTCGCACTTGGCCGGTTTTTTTTTCAGAATTTTAAACTTCATAGTTTGGAAATTAGAGGGGGGGGGGAACACACTTTTTACAACTTTGACAGCTAATACCATCACCAACGGTTGACTTAAATGGAAACTTTTACTTAGAAACCTCTATGTCATTTTTGAAGGCCTACTCGTATCCAGATACGCCACACGCTTATTTCCATCGAAAAAAAAATGACCCCCTAATAAATGTTTAATATTATTTTCGTAACTTGACATCGTATTTCTATAGGGGTTCATAGCATACACCTTCCTATCAAATTTCATAATTGTAGTGCTCATAATCTCCGAGTAAATCGGCTGTGACATACGGACGGACGGACGGACAGATATGATGAATCTATAAGGGTTCCGATTTCGCCATTTTGGCTACGGAAACCTAAAAAGTAATTAATTTCGTGTTTGTATCTATTAGGTCACAATTTTCTTTCTTTAGATGTGAATATTTCCTAAAATAAAAAAAAACATGAAAGTATAGCTTAATAAAGACCTTCCACGCAAACTATAGCGGACATGATCAGTTAAGCTGTTTCTGAGTTATCGTAAAAAGTCTTCCCTTCTTAGTAAAAGACGTATGAGACGCTGCGAAGGTACTTATAAGTATTTCCTTTTGCTTGTTATTGATTTTTTTAAAGTAAGTTTATTGGCCAACTACGGAACCCTACATTGAGCATGGGCCGACATGCTCTAAGCCACATCATTTTATAAGTTAGGGGGGGAGGGTCATTCGATTATGATGCCGGGATGATTTTAGGGGGAAGTGGTCAAAAATCGACCAAAACTGATGACGTTATTTATGAACGCCACCTAGGTGTCGGTACGGAACCTTTGTTTGTACGTGATCCGACACGCACTTGGCTTGGTGGATATATGGTGGTTGGATAACTCGTTTTTGTGTGGGTTTTCTGTTATGATTCAACAGTTTCCGTGATATTTAACTTTAAAGTGCAAATTTTTGCTGGATTTGGTAGTGCCCCCCCTCCCCTCACCACTCCTCTCTGCGAGCTAAACGGTTGCTACCAATTATGTGCAAAAATTCATGGTAGTAAATATAATGGATTTAAAAGTAACAGCTAAGTAGTGATTAATTACTAGTTACCGAGTAATAGCCGAAACTAATAAAAAAAAAATTGAAAAAGCAATTTTTCGTACAATTTCCATTGATTACCTGCTGAAGTATGAGGTTAGTTGTAACTAATATACTATTTACCTAAATATAACTTTGTGAACCTTGAAGTCCGCATAATGTAACGGATGATGGCCAACTACGGAACCTTACATTGCGCGTGGCCTCACACGCACTTGGCCGGTACTAAAACGCAACTTAACACCGCGGAATAATATATAGCATGTGTCCAATATGTCCATTCCGAAGATTTGTTCTAGTAAATTAATTAGATCGATCCCGGGCAGTATTGTTACTTCGCGATATGAAGAAGATGGTGGCGGCAAAGATAGTTAGAACTCCAGTCGTATCTTACACTATTTCATTTTATTGTAAATAAATAGATCCTGACAGCAAGCGACACAGCCTCCCCGCTCAAAGGTCGGCGCTAGACTGAGCGCATGTACCTTTTAGCAACATTTTGAATAAAAATTCATATTATCAAAACGAATGATCATATCGAAATTTCAAACGTTCACATTGTAGATAAATCAATTACCAATCTTTTTCCAAAAGAAGCGTCTAAATATCACTTGTAGTTTAGAAGGAGTAGTGAATTTTATGTTGAAAACAGCCTTTTCTAAAGATTGATTTTGACATAGTTTTTAAAGTCATACAAAAAATTCAAACGTTCAGATTGTTAACAAAGGATCAAAACATAATATATATTTTTTCCAGATTTTGTCAGTGGACAGTTTCAGAGCCTTAGCGTTTCAAAGCCTATAGTTTAGGGCATATCCGCGCCTTTACGTCGTAATGTCATAACGTGCTGCGAACATTACATTCCGAATTATCTAGAAATCGCACGACATAATTGAGTGCCTTTAGGTATTCTATATGAAAATATTATCACTGGAAATATAAATAAATCTGAATGTGCTCTTTTACTCGTCAAAATATAAGTAACGACGTCATGCTGTTGGCTTCTTCACGCTGATTCTGTTAATATTGTAAATTGAAGACCCATAATTATTTTGAAGAACATTTCTGATACTCGTAAGTTACGTATGTAATGTTTTGTAACACGTTGCGAAGCAAGCGTGGGCGCGCGAATTCCATCAATACTTTTATAAAAAAATTGTAATTTATATTTTTACTTCGACGTGTTTCTCGCTTACATCGACTTATTTATTTTCTGATTGATTTGGAATTGCCAATAAGCTTAGAAGCGATGGAGCAAATAATACAGTCAGGGTACTATATTTTTTTCGCATTCACATTTAAAAAAATATTATCACGTTAACACATCGGTATTTACTAACGCCACATGTATTTAGTTGTAATTATATTCACGATCTATTCAGTACAAGTAGTTCAAATATCTATGGAACTAAATACGAGTACCCTACCCCCTAATCATAGCAGCGTGTCCAGCCAAGTTCACCCCAGGAACTGGCGGACAGCAGCCGGTGTTATTTTACACGAACCGTTTGGAGCCACTTTTGACCCCTGAATAACTTCAAATCTATTTACCATAAAAATGAAATTTATTATTATTATTTGATTTTAGACAGGCCGCTGTCGCTGATACGTCTAAATCAGAGTTCACTTAGCACACGTTCACACTGCTTAGATCATGGATTGTCAAGATTGTTTTTAAATTGGTTAACATTTCTGGCGTTCAGTACTTCTGCGGGTAATTTTTTCCATGCCTGTACTATTCGATTAGAGATTAAGTTATTGCCGATATTTGTTAAATATTTGTTTGCTGACAATTTAAGGTTGTGTCCCCTTGTGCGTGTGATTGTATTTCGAGTAAAAAATTCGCTCTGCTCTGGGCAGTCGTAATGGTCATTTAAGATTGTATAAGTCTCAATCAATGGTCCTCGTTCACGCCATCGTGTGCATTTGGTACATGTATTTAGATCCCTTAGAACAACTGAAAAGTTATCGGAAACTATTACAAGCATCGCTAACTGGACGAACGATCACAATCTAGAAGTTAACTATTCTAAAACCAAAATAATGCAATTTAGACCTTACCAAAAACAAAAGCTACATATAAATTTTACATTCCAAAATAACAAAATAGAATGCGTGCCTGACTTTCCACTTCTCGGCATAACTATCGACTCCCATTTGAATTGGAAAAACCACGTACAAAAAATAAAAACTAAACTTAGCCAATTTATTTACGCCTTGAGACAGCTAAAAAAAACCACAGACCTGCAAACAGCTCTGACAGCATATTATGCTTTTGCCCATTCATGGCTTTGCTACGCTATAGTCCTTTGGGGCAATAGCACAAACGCACACGACTTGCTAATTTTACAGAAAAAATGCATTCGTATATTAACACATGTTAGACAAACTGATAGTTGTAAAACAAATTTTAAAGACCTAAAAATCCTCACGGTACCTTGCATATACATATATGAAACCTGTAAATTTGTGAAAAATTACCCGGACTTCTACTCTAAACTTGGTGATATGCCCCGTCGTTTTGAATCTCGGTTTAAAAACAATCTGTTCCAAACAACATCAAAACTAGCGTTATATAAAAATGGCCCCTACTCAATGTCAATAATAATCTACAATAAGTTACCCAACGAAATAAAGAATGAGCCTAATAGTAATAAGTTTCTTACAAGTTTAAAAGCATTCCTTGTAAATAAAGCGTTTTACTCAGTTAGTGAATACTTAGCCTACAAAAGTGATAATTAATTTTGCAATATTTTTATGTATTTATAGTTAAATCAAACGTCGACTTCTCTACCGGTCATTCTGACAACTTCCTGATAAAATATAATTAGTATTGTATAATTGATTATTGCGGATATGTAAATACATGTATAGTTAATAGTAAAATTGATAAATGTAGATGCATGATAATATTATTATTTAAAATTGCTATATTCTGTTGCAGTGCCCTCACTGGGTTGTGTTGAAACTTTAACATCTTTAACATCTTTTGTACACACAAAGCAATGAGTAAATGATTATGATTATGATTATGACAACTAGAACGGAACGCCAAATTTCATAAATATATGTGAAAAAGTTATTTAGATATTAAAATCCAAAAAACGACATTTTACCACTTACTGACTGACTAGTAATCAAAAACCTAACCCACTTTCAGGTAACGTTGAAAGGTGAAATTTGGCATCCGGCTTGGTAATTAATTGTGTGTGTACAAAAAAATCAGAAAACAGTGTTTTTTTTTCAGTTTTATTATTATTAATTATGCTTGTTACCGCAGAACTTCGTCATTTATTAACCGATTTGGAAAATTCTTTTTTTTGTTTGAAATGGACAAACTGTGGGGGTGGTCCCATAGTCATCAGGTAAGAGTCTGATCATAGTGTCCTACCTAGAGAAATCGAGGGAACTCTTCAAATATTTGATGTGCATCTATAGCGATTTGGTTATTTTGTATAGTAACCCATGTTTTCGCTCTTGAAAAGCACCCTTTGGTAAAGTTTGACAAAAAGTAATGATATCCCATCAAAAACATAAATGTCAAAATGGCAGCCAAGAACTCAGATCTAAATGGGTGCCAAGTTCTGTAGATTATCTGCATCAAAATGCATTAAGCCGCAATAAATTAGTTTTACTGTAAACAATCTAGTGACAGACTTAGCCCCTTTTCAGATAATCTACGGAACTTGGCCCCCATTTAGGTCTCAATTCTTTTATCGGTGAAGACGACAACCACGCATTGCATATTGAACTTGGCTGCCATTTTCACATTTAAGTTTTTGATGGGATCATATTATTATACCAGTGTACAATTTCTTTTTTATATGGACTGCTCCAGTTGCTATCATGTTGTAATTAGATTTCAACGTTTTTTTTTGTTCAAAATTCTTGCTTACTGATTAGAATACCTACAATTGATTTACCTAGTGTCTATATACCTACGTTCAAAACACCAACTTCGCTTAATTTCTAGGGGTTATTATGACTGGAACACCTACTGAACGATTAACCTAAACTGAAAATATCTACCATACATACCGATGTTATATAATTTTAATACCTATTTTTAAATACCTACACTTGTAAGGTTCTCAATACTATGACTAACTATATTTATAGAAAATAGGTTGAGTTAGGTAAGGACTGCCACCCTACAGAGCCAATCTGCTAAAGTAAGTTTAGTTAGGGTAGAACAAAGATTTCCCAACAAGCATTTTTTACGCAACAGTGAATTTTCACTTAGCATGATCAGACAATTTAATAAGGGTTTTTTAATATTCGCTTTTTTGTCTAATTTAAAGTAAACCGACTGTAGTTATTATGATGTGCAACTTTTTTTTTTCATAACAATTCTGTGATCTAGTTTTTGCGGAGTTCACAATCAAATTATCAGACAAACCGATAAAATTTACCCTGTCCTCTCTCAAAATCACGCCCAATGAAACCCTATATAATTAAGAAGTAGATTGGGGTATTAATTGGCTTTTGTCTAAATCTTTGACAGGAATTGCAGGGCATATTTTTGAAAAGCGTTACATGAACTATCATTACGCGACGTAGGTGTGCTTTTGCCAGAAAACATGGAAAACCACTGCATTTGACAAGCGCGCGCAGCGTGTCGCGCAGCCGGACGCGACCTTATTTTTGGGTACGGGAGCAAAAAGACAGCTGTCCCGTACCCACGGTGCAACACACTTAAAAGATGTTAAAAATTGTACGGTCACGCTATTCAAAATTACGCCAAATTAAATCTTTGACTTTCTATACAGTTTGATAGGGATCAACCTTAAGTGGGTCCTATATTAAAGTTCGTGGTTGTACTGAGAACTGTCCGCGTGTATACCAGTTTGAAAAGCATTATAATTACACGCAACGTAAAAGTAGGTGATATTCTTAACACGCCATGGGGTGCCGTAAAAAGGCTTTTCGATTTACTGTACATTTTACGTGAGTTAATTCAAAAGCCAAAGCTCGTACACCATTAAATATTTGATGAAAAGTAGGACAAATTTGTTTTCGCAGTAATATTTTAGACGTTCGCGATAGACCCCTGTTTAATATTCAAGGCGATTACTTCACATTGCGTTGATATTCTAGTGCCTTCTTTTACTTATTTTGTGATAATATGCTTAAGTGATGTTGAAATGGCATTTCAAGGGTAGCACATCTGAGGCCCGTTTTCTTCTATCTACGAGTAAGTAGTTAGTTTAAATGGCTTATGGGGGTTTTACCCAAACAACCAATTGTCAAATATTTGTTTGCCAACTAACCATTATTCATAAATATTTTTTACAAAGAAATGTTACTCAAATACTTGTTTAGTCATTAATCAGGTGGTCAAAGTATATAAGGTCAATTTTCATTTTCCCGAATTAATGAGATTGAGATGCCTGGACATACAATATCCAAAAAAAATACCCAACATAATACTTTGTAAATTCAATTGTTTAGACATACCACTTATATATATATATATATATATATATATATACTTATAATTGTGTTTATGCATAGATATTTAACTTTCTTGGAGTTCAAATAGATTCGCACTTAAATTGAAAAGCACACAGAAGAAATAAACAAAACAATCTAGGAGGTGCTATGCGTTATCGGTTCTGTATGAAATTTGCTCGGCGACAATAATAAAAAATGTCAAACGGTGTCATATATTGGGGTAATTCTGTTGATGTATAAGTACATAAAACCTTTATACTACAGAAACGATCCTTAAGGACTATTTATCGAATGTACATCGAGGAATCACTCCGAAGTGTCTTCCGGGAAAAGCGTTTCCTGACACTTACTGGCTTATACATTTTGGAATTATGCTTACTTGTAAAAAATCCTCGAGAACATTTTGCAAAGAGATCATCGAAGTACAACGTTCGATCTCAATACAAACATGATATGATACTTCCGAAAGCTAACACCTCAATGTATCATAAGAGTGCATTGCGATCAGCTATTCGTGTCTATAATAATTTCGCTAGTGTAATAAAAACTATAGAACGGAAAACTGACGGAAAATGTATTTTACAGTTTAAAAGAATTTTATAATCATGTACCTTCAGCATATACGCGTCTATCATTCTTAGGCTAAGAATTTAATTATTGTATACCCGAAACCCCCCGTGAATTTGTGGGAGGCCTACGTCCAGCAGTGGACGTCCTTTGGCTGATATGGTGGTGGTAGTGGATGCCCGAAAAGGGAAAAAAACTGTTGGAACGCATAACATGTAACTACTAACCTTTCTAACTACACAGTTTTATAAAAAAAAATCTGTTTCTGTTATTGTTTTATTCAATCATGGCCTATTTCACAAACTTTCATTTCCTTGATTATCAATTTTAATCAGATTCCAAAACATTCCAAACTTAAATTGAAATCCGATATAGAATTGAAAACATTTCATTTTTTAGAGGGGGCCTTTTTCCGATTAAATCAAATGGAGAATAAAACATTAAATATAACCATATTTTTAATATTTCGAAAATATCGCCAATTCATATTTAAAAAAAAAATTCTCAAGTTTTTCATTCTAAAAGAGAGTAAGGTGACAAGTAAAGCGTCACAGCGTAAAAAATCGGGCAGAAGCACTATAAATAAGGCGGATTTACTGAAGAAAGTGTTCTGCTGTTCTCTTTGTGCGTTGTGACTGTCACAATTCAGCCTTGTGACGTCATAAATATAGTCGATGGTAGGCTTTCTTCACATTTTCGTGAATATGAAATATGAATATAATGCATATAAAAATATGAAAATAAATTTTTTTTTTTGGGTTTGTTGTTGACCAGTTAACGAAATGAGTTAATATTTTAAACTACTTGAAAATTTGAAATGTCAATTATTAGCATCCTCATAGTATGCATGTAGGAGGTATAAACTCGATTGCATTTATATTTTGTTAAAAGTGGGTAGCCATAAGTATTCAACTTGTTTATGTTTATCATGTCGGTTCTTCCTGTTTATTATTTAACACTGTTTATAATTGGGTGATATAGAACGACTATAGTAAAAATGTTGACTAAACAAAGTTTATTGGGAATATTTATCTTATCTAGACGAGGGCTCTTGCGGATACACTTCGACCAAATGGGATCTTATATTTATTTTATTTATTTATTTTTCGGAGAACCAACAGCTATAAGTTAGTATATTATTTATGAATATAGGACACAGAGAGCCAATTATGGGTTCCCACCAGTAGCGACATAATGGCGTACAATTGGTGGTTGTATTACAATTCACAGTGTGTAAGAAATCTAAACAATCTTAGATTAGTATTTAAGTTCTACAATCTAAAACTAAAAAATAAAAACTTTAAAGTAAGTATGGTATTGCACAAGTGACAAGACACGCTCACTTAAAGAATCGGTCTGTCAAATTTCGCCTTACAGTTGAGATGTAGCAATTAACAATGTCAATATCAAGCTTTTTAATTGATTTGTTTAGAGCGAGGATTTTTTTTCAATTTTTCACTCCGATTGGAAATTAATCAAAAAACCCCAAATGCGAGCCGAAATCCGTACACGCAAGATTCATAATCACGCAAGAGTCAATTAAATTTTATTTCGAGGCATGTTGAGTGGAACCTAAGCTCTCGTCACGAATCATTTACCAGGGTGGACGTCCTCTACGTTGTTTACATTCAAATTACAGTTTTGTGCGGACGTGTTACAAATTCACTGTTTTCCTTTGTTTACTTTTTCCCAAATTTAATGATCCTAGGTCAACGGAAACTACCCTATTTTATAGGTTTTGCAATGAAAATCTCCCTGCCAAAAAGTCGGTAGCCAGCTCTGTTTATATGTTAAACATCCTTAATTGTATTCTTTAAAACCACTCGCTACATATTAAATTAATTCAGAGTAATATTCTACAGTATCACAATGGCCGCACGCACTCGTTCTTTAAAAATATGATAACGAGCACCTACGACAAAATATGGTGGAAAAAACGCGGTAACAATAACAATTTACATAATAACACGCTTTGCGTATACCGTTGCAGAAAAGACCAATAAGAGGTCGCAACCGTAAGGAAGATACAACGTTCCGTATTTGGCTTTAGTGCAGGCAGTTGTTATACAGGATGGACCTTAAAAAATTAAACCGCGTCACTATTAAGTAAACCAGGAATTATAAATAAGCAAATAAGGCGCCAATAATGGCATTTTTACTATGAATATTTTGAATGAATAGTTTTTTAATGTTTAGTACAGAGTGTAATAGGTACGGTCAAGCTGTAAAAAATGGGTTTATACCTAAATAAACAACAATTTATTATTATTCACTTTATTTATCTTATAACTTAAGTTAGGTTTTTTACAAAACATTTATAAAAGTAAAATATAAAAATATACATACAAAATATAAAGGCATTATAAAAAAACCTAACCTAACCCTTATTATTATTATTATTATTTTGAATCTAGGCATAGATATACAGTAAACTCATGTCTTTTCTTAAGTACCTACATTGTACAACCGGTTTATTAAGATCCAAAATCAAAGCACTATTCAATTCGAGGCGCCGTGTGCTCAAGTTTTTGTTGTTTGGACATATCCTTGACATCGAACATAACAAGTCGACTGAAACACTGCCATCGGTATTTATAACTCTTAAACATACTGCACAACCATAAGCTAAGCTCGAGGCATCTCCAAATCCAATCAAATCTAATCTTCGAGCATGCCTCACATTAATGTGTCTGTTTATTTGTATACTAGACATCTGTATGAGGTTTTTAGCTAATAATTTCCATTCCTCATTTAAGTCTGATGGGAGTACATCGTCCCATGACAGTTGAAGTTTACAAATCTTTTGTAAATATTATTTTTGAAAATACAAAAATTGGACCTACTAAGCCTAGCGGGTCAAAACATCTTTACTAATATTATAAAGCCGAAGAGTTTTTTTGTTTGATTGAACGCGCTAATTTCAGGATACTGGTTCAAATTGAAAAAATATTTTTGTGTTGGATAGTCCATTTATCGAGGAAGGCTTTATATTTTTTGTATAACTCTTTATATTTTAGTAGGTGTTTCTCTAAGTTTAAAAAACGCTGTAATGCACTAGAAAACGAATATCCTACCTAGGTCTAGCTCAGTCAGCGGCTGTTTCAAAGGCAATGCAACTTGAAATTTACCATCATTTAATTTGACAGACTCCTGGAAACTAATTTCTCCTCTCTGTGTTTGTTTCAGGAAAAATCTCTGGTACCTTTTCAGCCTCCCAGAACAGTTCAAGATTTGTTTCAAGTTGCCTTGACTCTGAGTCTAATATTGAACAAGATTGACCGACCTTATAGTGCTTGTTGCAAATAAATTTGTCATATATACTGAATCATGGTGATTGGGCACGGCCCCTGCAACCACGTGTCCAAACTGTGTGCTCACTAAGAAAGACCCACCCGGACTAAGTGGCCTGACGTGATGCAGTAATGCCTGGAAAAACACATCACAACCCAATAAAATCATTATCGCGGCAGTTTGTTCAAAATGCTTATCCGCAAGCAGGTACTATATTTTTAGAAAAAAATTTTTTTTTTTTTTGAAAAACTAAACTGCGTAATATCCTCTGTAATTTTGTTGACGATACAGCACTTGACATTAACCTTAAAGTTAGTCACACAAGACTGTATGGCAACATCTGCCACCTCCCTACTTTGCTTTTGGCCGTTGCCAATTCCAAAAATAACATTGTTTTCTTTTTGCTTATCACACTTCAAATCATCTGCTAAATCAGAAAGTATAAATGAGACTTGACTAGCTGAATCTAGAAGCGCTCTGGTTTTTATGTAGGTGCCATCATTGGGCCTTATTTGGACTTGAACTGTCGGAAGGATTACATCCTTTTGATTCATGCATACCAGACCCACCTTACTTGTGGTTGGTGAGACCTGACCTTGTTCCTCTTCATCAAAATAAATAATAAATAAATATTGGGGACAATCTTACACGCTTGTACTAAGCTTGTACTATGGGTACTAGGCGAAGATATACATACTTACATAGATAAATACATACTTAAATACATAGAAAACATCCAAGACCCAAGAACAAAATCCGTGCTAAATGCACAAAAAATGCCTCTGTTAATTTGTGGCAGATCCAAAATACTGTTAATGGGATGTGTGACAATCCTTGCCCTGTTGTCATACCTTTTTTTACAACAATTCATGTGCAATTTCATATCTTATGTATGTTATATCATGCACTCTAAGGAAGCGTCCTTTGAAATATTTGCTCCTATTACAGGGCCCACCCTCTATAGCGGGAGCTCACAAACGGCAAAACAATGTCCGGACAATTCCAAAGGGTGAGAAATATGGAGCGCCTTGAAATGTGAGGTCGCTGAGTAAGCTCGAATGGGGAAAATTGACTACTTATTTGTGAAAAGAGATTCCAATTTTATCTCGTATATACAATACAAGTACTCTTTATTGCATACCTGAATAAAAATATAAAACAATCAGTAACATAGCATAGTGATATATGCAGACTTGTACCTGTGATAATGTTCTTTCGAGATTGAGAGTTAGATTCTCGTGGAACGTTTTTTTTGGTAGGCTGTGGTAAGGGACCTTGTCGGATAATCCGCCGGCCTAAATGTAAATAGCACTTGTACAAAAAATACGCGCCTTTACCTATATTTTTATTTTCACCAGTCACTTTTGGGACGTAATTACAGGCTGAACTCTCCATAACAAACAATGGCATATGGGTGTGAAAGTATAATTTTATTCAATTTCCATGTCAGATACATTATCAATGTACATCTAACATTGTAATTGATTAAATAGAAATAAATTACAGAAACATAATTATGTTTTTGTATTTTTTTGCAACTACTCGGGCTTTTCTGGGCATCTCCCTGGAGGAAAACTCAAGGTTCTGTTTGTCACGAATAATATTGCCTATATTTTCATTTATTAATTTAATTATTAGTTACAGCGAATCACAAACATTGTTATTCATAAGATCCGCAAAACTGCACTGCATCTATCTATCTATCTATCTATTATTATTAAGGCCGAGCCACACCGAATGCGAGCGCAGCAGGCGCGCGTGCGCGTGCTGCGCACGCATTCGGTGTGGCTCGGCTTTTATTGTGTTTCATTTTTAGGGTTCCATAGTCAACTAGGAACCCTTATAGTTTCGCCATGTCCGTCTCCCCCTCTAACTTTTGAACTATGGGTTCAAAAATATGAAAAAAATCATGAAAGTAAAGCTTAATAAAGACTTTCAACGAAAACTATAAAAGGACAAGATCAGTTGAGCTATTATTGAGTTATCGTATAGTAAAAATTCTTCTCTTCTTAGTAAAAGACTTATGAAACACTGCAAAAGTATTCCCTTTAGCTTGTTATTGATTTCAGTATGTATTTATCTATATAAGTATGTATATCGTCGTCTAGTACCCATAGTTCAAGCTTTGCTTAGTTTGGGACTAGGTCGATTTGTGTAAGATATTATTTATTTATTACCGAATAATTCGGTTAAATGTGCGGTTCTCCAAAAAAGTGGCCCGAATATTCGGTGAAACCCGTATTCGGTGTATCCTTAGTAATAAATAAATAAGTAAATACCTACTTAAAATCCCTCCGTAATTGGTTACGCTTCCCAACAAAGGCCAGCTTCGGGCATTGTGTGAAAGTAATTGTAAATAAATTGAAGATTACTACTAATTGAAATCTGTATAGGCCCCGTATGCTTAATTGCTCTCAAACTTGATATAAATTACTCTGTTTTGTATAACAATATTATACAGGATTGACATGTTGTCTTCTTGAACTACACATTAGAATTTACTCTTTTTAAGGTCCCTATCAAAAAGGTACAAAATCTGTCTGTCTGTCTGTCTGTCACAACTTTAATATTAATTTGAAATTAGTCCAGTTGTAACCAAGGCTAATCCACGTGTATGGAAAAAAATATTTATTTTGATTATATATGAAAAATCACGGATTATGAGGGGGCGCAAAATATCAAAGTCTAGTTATTATGTCAAGTGGGGTATCATATGAAAGAACTTCAGTTCAGTTGCACATTCTAAAACAGTTTTTCATTTTTCTACGGTAGTTAAATTTTGATTTATGAAGGAAAATTTTGAAAAAAAAAATACAGTTTTAATAGGGTGGGGGGGATGGGGGAACTTGTTATCTCCGAAGTTTACCATGCAATTTTTTTTAAATTACATTTTATTTTACCAATTGTAATTACCAACCACCAACGAAACCAAATTACACCAATTCAGCCGCGTACTGTAACCGGAGCTTTATAACGAGTTGCAATCGAATGTATTTACGGCCGTCTAGGAAACCAGTTGCGATGGAAAACTATTTTGTTCTTTTACGAAACTAGTAACAACATAGTTTTACGCAATTGGAGAAAATAATGGGAAAATTGTTTCAGTAAGTACGTTGAATTTTGCTGCGGGGCCTGTAATAAGGGGCAATAAAACAAATTATATTAGAAGACATTATTTTATTTTTCTACCTTTTTATTATAAGGTAAACGCCCCAATGGTTGGCACCTTTATTTCCATCATTGACATACTGTCGTACACCAATTGCTATGGATTTAGAATTAAAGTCTCAAGTACAAACATGTCGCCCGGAGTGACAATTTATACATGAGTTTTAACCGTTTTAGTGATATACACTACCGACAAAAAGTTTAGGACCAAACACAATTTTTAGTTTAATTTTCCTAAATTATTACGCAAACCAAACAAGGCAAAAAAATTGCAATAGGCTATTATTTCTTACAAGGATTGGACTTTTGCAAACTGGTTGAGAGTACGACGGACAGATGAATCAAAATTAAGTGGATAATCAATCGATTTTGATTATTTGCAAATTTTGTGTTTGATCTTAAACTTTCTGAGAGTCATGCCTGGGGTTCGCTACCTAATCCCAAGAATATATAGTAAGCACGTAATATAGTAAGCACGTGGCAAACACGTAAAATATTTTATTATTTTACGTGTTTGCCACGTGCTTACTAATGTGGCATGGATTTCCGCACTTGACGAGGTACTGTCATCAGTATTACTTGTACCTACGTTTGCGAAGTACCATCCATCCTCCATCCTCCTAGCGTTATTCCCAGTACAGTTGCATCCTAAAGGATGCCTGGGGTCCGCTACCTAATCCCAAGAATTGGCGTAGGCACCAATTTTTACGGAAGCGACTGGCATCTGACCTTCCAACCCGAGGGGGAAACTAGACCTTATTGGGATTAGGCTTATCAAGTGAGTGGGCTTAAACTTTCTGACAGTAGTATAGTTTTATTTATGCATGACTCACTAATTTTAAATTCAAAGTCTCAAGTATTGGCTAGTGCTAGATACTGGGACATGTACCTTACTCCAGTCGTACAAGAAGTGAGTCAAGGACATCAAGTAATATTCATTTAATTTAAATACATATTTGTACAAAATATTTCATCGTCTTTATTATCCTTTGAAATACATTGAGGTTCTCCCCATAGCTCCAAGCCTCAGAATGTGAACATGTTTCGGGCGAATCTAATTATTCTTATTGTTGATAGCCATGCCATTATAGTTTAGCTGAAGCAGACGACATATACAAAGTGATTCATTGAACGTGATATGAAAAAATATAAGAATATGGTTCTAATTGAATAACTTTTATTATTGAACCAAAATAGTCCGCGCTAAATAAAAATCTGCTGTACTCGTATCATAGGAAAATGTCTTCAACTGACCAACAGAAAAGTATGAAGAAGCACATTTACTTTTGGCTCGGACAATCTTGGCCCCATAGAAAAAGTTGTTCAGAATAATTGATAGACGACCAGATTTATTTTATTTTATATTATTTTTATTTTTTATTGTGTTCAGTTAATCACTCTGTACTTCATCCTCGTCTGATATGCTTTAGTATCTCGTTATTTTACCCCTCATGTCATTATTTTGGCCTCACGTAACACTAAGAAAATGGTTATTATGTTCCACTTAAAATGACCAAACATTCATAAAATTTTTTGGCGAACATATACCATATTTTAAAGAGCTATCTGCTAACGTAGTAAATAAGTACCAGTTATTATTTTAACCATGAAATTCTGTCAATGTCTTCTCACTAACTTGTTAGAACAATAAAAAAGAAGTCGCCCACAGACAGGGAGAATTACCATCTGTACACCAAGAAGTCACGGGTGTAGATAACGCTATTGTAGAATTTTTGGGTGACGATCCGACAATAGCCAATCAATGGCAAAGCTCTTGAAACCAAGTACAACTTTGACATTATTTAATATACAAAAAAGTAGATACCTTCTTTGTAAATTTAGCGCAGACGTAAAGTAGCATGTCATAAACAAAATCTGAACTTATTTTGAATTTCATTTATAATTCGTTTCGGTAGATTACCATAGGCACTTCAGTGCCGAGAACCAATCTTCGGGTACTCTGTTCGTAGCAACTACGTGCTCCATACGGTGAATACGTGGCTACGGGCTACGCTCGTTGGCCAACAGTAATGGGCGCCAATGAAAGTGTTAAAAAAGTTGAGCATTATGGTCCGCGTATGTACCCATACTACCCATGCTCATTTTAGGCCAAGAATATGAAACATTTTGTCGTGAACAGGGTGATCCTGTCCCTTTAACCCTTTGAACGCTAAGAACGCTGTTGTCGTGCCAACGACGACAAGAATGACTTTGGGTGTTATGACGTAAGTACGTTGTCAAAGCACTAAGGTTCATATTCGATTTCTTATGGAAGATGAGTTGGCGTGTAAGTGTCACTGCCGTACTTGAAGAATGGCGTTCAAAGGTTTACATCTATATGTTTATCTCCGTTATGAAATAGGTATTAACAAATTAGGTAACAGATAGTATTGCTAATACTTAATTCTATACAGATAGGAACGTACATCGAAATTGTCCAAATCGCCTATCCAATTCACCCAGTCACCAGTAGTCAGCCTTTCTGGGCTGAGTGGTCTACCATTTCGACTCTATTATTTGTACATTAAGGTTCAGAGTGGTAGAACACTTTCTTTGCTCGCTGTACATGCAGGCAAAGCAGATAGGTCAGGCAAAAATAATATTGGCTAAGGTCTGAGATTAAAATAGAGATACAAAATTTAAACTAACCCTGGTTGTCAAAATTACTGTAATTATTATTGAACTTTTTAATGTAACATTAAATCATATTTCCACAGATTTTATTTAATCAACACCAATATTTATTTAAAAACGGTTCCATTTGCTAACAATTTGCTTTGATAAAAATCAAGCCTGTATTTGCTCTAATTTTTATATCACTTTAAACTGTGTAATCGCGGTATTTTTTAAGGGTTTCAATAATTTTCTGCTATTCGCTTATTGCATTTTTTGTGGGGTGACTACACCTTTGTTAACATTTTTGATATTTAATTCGGTCATTAACCTAGTATGTCAACGAATTATGGTATATTGTGATGCATTTCATTCTAGGTAAAAAACTTAAGAAAAGGTGCTGTTTGTTGTATGTAGTTGTAACGTGTTCAAATAAACATTTGTTTTGTATGTGTTACACATTTTAAATCATCATCTCAGCCGAAAGACGTTAACTGCTGGACATAGGCCTCCCCCAAAGACTTCAACAATGACATTTTAAATTTGTCATGTCTATTCGAACACATCACAACTACATACAACAGGTCCGTTTCTTAAGTATTTAACTATACATTCGTTAAATTTCGTGCCTATAAAAATCGGACCTATCTGATTTGGCTGCCCCACATTCGTTCTTTCTAAAGATTTCTAGATCTTTCACCCGTTTCTTACATCACACCGTTGTTGGTATCACAATAACAAACGCATACACAGTTTTATGCAAAGACACAGATCAAAACTATGTTAGCTCTTGTAATGTTATTTAATATTTACAATATGTACATATTCGTCACCAAAGCTTCTCTCTGACATAAGCGCAAAGGTTCCACGAAATAACATTGCCAATAAAAACTAAACTCGTAAAATTCCATAACTTATTTAATTTTATTAAAAAAAATAGAAACCTATGAAATATAAAATATCAATATCAAAAAGGACCCTATCTGATCATGGGGAAATTTGACGTACATACTTATAGTTCCTATTTCCCGACATACTTCATTCTAACAGAGCTTGTACTTATCA
The DNA here is from genome assembly GCA_905163555.1 of Notocelia uddmanniana. Classification (NCBI taxonomy): domain Eukaryota; kingdom Metazoa; phylum Arthropoda; class Insecta; order Lepidoptera; family Tortricidae; genus Notocelia; species Notocelia uddmanniana. The sequence continues at coordinate 9,654,224 of LR991059.1, read as the reverse complement.
AAATTTGAGTCTGACCAATGAAAGTTGAGACTAGAAAATAGCGGCATTAAAAAATCTACGTGTTGCAACATAGTGTATAACGGCACAAATCAATAATGATATTTGGTCAACAAAATACATTTTATCATACCTATATTCAGAAACATTCATTGTTGCCCTCGAATGAGGGATCAAAGTTGTACATACATTTCTTCCCTCATTTGAAGCCAATGATTTGTTTCCTCAAAAAAAAAAGTGTGAAAAGCAGTATTTGCCACTCGGTAGAGAAATTATTTGTAAAACATTTCATTTTTTAACAGAGGGCCTCATAGGCTGTTTGAAAAGCAGTATGTGTTACACGGTAACAAAATTATTTCCATCTTGAGATACTTGAATCCTGATTGTAGAATCTTTCGCTTTACTCAGGATTTAATATACCGCCCTCGCCTACTTTCGTACCACATAGTTCAGTATATGCGATAACATAACTAAAACAAGATTCATCATATTGAAAAGAGAGGTAGGTACAGTAGCAATATAAGCAGAATAATGTACCTATTTGCGACTTGCTAAACCCTCTTTCTGACCCATAAAGAATCAAGCAATAAGCATTGCTCTTCATTAACATGACATTTAAGTAATGTTTAATATATTTGACATACTCGTAGATATTATACCTCGTTGCCACTTTAAAGTATTAAATAAATCTCAGTCTCAACGTTCATTTACCAGACCAGAGCAACGCTCCCTTTGACCGTTACAAAATCACAAGAGACAAGAAACTTCAATGAACATAGTCGCGCATATGTTTACAGCAGTGACGAACCTCAGATTGAGATGATTTCTATTTACATTAACAATTAACGATAAAGTTAAATTCCTCTTTAGATTCTACCTAAAAGATGAACCAGGAATTCAACATCAAGATGGCTTTTCTATACAATTCCTCTTATTTAACACTTTTAATGTTATTAAACTGTAACAGCAATAAATTTTATTCGACTGTAAATATCAATTACCTGCAATTGTTTCTCACGTTCTGTCAATAACAGATAAACTGGCAACCGCACTGTCTTCCTTTCTTCACAAGACATTTATGCAACAGCGAGATAGGTACATGTTTTATCCGCCCTGTTAAATGTCATAGAAATTCACCGGTCTTTTTGCTCCAGTCACGTTGACATATGCAATGAGTCAATAACTGGTTTAGGTGAAGTAATTCGAACGCACCGAGAGGGCTCGCACCGGCGCCGTCGGTGGCCTGGTCACCGTTGGGCACACTTTGAGCTCCAAGGAGTTGCATTTGCACTTCGAGCTGATGACACCATTTCGGGAGCGGCAGCGGCAACCAACCACGCCGCGTCGAGCCGATGAACAGTTCAGACCCATCATTTCTGGAGACAAAAAATTTGTTATGGAGAAGTCTCATAGTTTGTTTGGCATGAACCCATACAAGTGATCGAACTAACGCGTTTGCGTTTAGTCTCAATTTGTATGGCAACGCGAACAGCGATTTTGAGCGTAAACACAATTGAGACAAAAAACAAATACGTAAGTTTGTGTATATGTTTCGAAAAAAATATACAAGAGGTACTGATAAAGTTGTCGAATCATCATATTTTAAGTTAAAAACCTGTGTTAGGAGGTATTCACTTTTTATTACGTTGCTAGAAAGTAAAGGTGCGACCAGACCGCATCTTAAAAAACGGTCACGATACGGAATCGGTGACGCGTCGTATGCGTACCGTTTTTGACGCATGCTCCCCACACCGCTGCTTAAAAAACGGTGACGGTACGGAATCGCAGTGACGTGCTTCACGCGAATCTTTTTTGACGCAAACCTTCCAAACCGGTGCTTAAAGCACACTGCGTCAAAATCATGCTTCAGATACCTATATGACATAAGTAGATGATCAACTGCAATAAAAAAAGGTATGTCTAGAATCTGATGATCTCTATGTGAAAAACGAAGTGTTACTGACAATAACCGAGAAACCCCGATTCGCAAATCTTTGCGTAAAAAACGCTGCATTTACAAAACAGTTGCGTCTTTTACGTCACTAGTGTGGTGTCTGCCATAAGATCTCCGTCTAATATTTTTGCGATTTTTACGCAGATCAATTTACGGTGCGTCAGCGTATTTTAAGCAGCGGTGTGGGGAGAATGCGTCAAAAACGGTACGCATACGACGCGTCACTGCGATTCCGTATCGTGACCGTTTTTTAAGCTGCGGTCTGGTCGCACCTTAAAACATAGAGTTAATCTTAAAAATTAGTTATACTCATTACATCGAGTTTCTTAGCAAAATATTACGCAAACTCGATATGGTGCATATATATTGTATAAAAAAAATAGAAACCAGCATAAACATTCTCATAAATCTAGATTGTACCGGATTGTGAATAGTAAGAAACAAATTTATGTAAAACTGAGCACCTATAAAGAATAACAAATGTTGTGAATTGCGTGTGTGCAGAATTGCGAATGAGGAAACGATTTTGTAATACGCCCAGAGAAATTCGAAACCCAAAAATTCGAATATACTTACATTTATTGCATTGCATTTTGCAGACAATCGAACTTTTTTCAAGGTACTCTGATAAATATTTCACGTGACATAGTTTTGCCTCTCACCTGTTTTAATGAAAATCGAGGTTTTTCCCGATAGTGTAGTTCTTCGGGAAAGGAATAAATGAGCAATAATTTAGAGGCGACAATCCTCATGTTCTCTTAGTATGTAAATATCCATAAACTACAACTAATAATAAAAAATAGCTCATAATATTTTTCATACTATATACTTGTTTGTCGGAATGTGTAATTTAAATGTAAAGAAAAGTTTATAGCGGTAACAGTGGCTCGGAACAATTTCAATTTATGCTAAAAGCGTAGGAAGCGTTGTAACTTTTGACAAAAAGGCAACATTTAACTGATTAATTCACCCGACGACCATGACCATATATCACGAGAATTGCCAATGTTGAATCTCTCAAAGGGTCTTAATATATTTCGACCAAAATATACTTCTGAGTATTAAATTGAAGTTTCAATAATAATGTGTGTATAACCGGTACATAATGTATGTTCATATGACATTATTTCAATTTTATCATACTGACACCATTTCGCTTCTAACGGACAACTGTAAAAGCGGGTGCAGCGGCGAAAACGCCGAAATTGTAAAACGTAATTAATACCAGGACTTAGGCAGGGAGTACAATTTTGTCCTTTTGGCGTCGAAATGGGGTCAAAGCGTGCACAAGTTATTCGCAGAAATTACTAAGTGTCTGGTTGACGTAACTGGTGACCGAAGAGCTGGCGACTTCTTCGCACAACGTATCAGCATTGCGATACAGCGAGAAAATTCCACCAGCATCCTCGGTACAATGCCTCAAAGGCCTGTTTTAGATTTAAGTTACTTTAATTTTATTTATTTTATTTTGGTTAAGTATTTTTGTATAATTTTTCATGGTATGTAAATAAATGTATTATTTACTCTATTTGAAATATTTTTATACATTTTTTTGTCTATTTTCCTATACCTAAGAAACATTGACAGTGGCTCACGCTACACGCTACCCTGTGTCCGGTGCAATGAAAACAAAGTTGATTTATTTTCTTGATTTTAATCGCAAAATACTGTAAAGTAGCGTTAATGGGTCCACGTACACATATTTATTGCGAACTTTTCATATTACAATGAACGTTCATTAATAAAAGGTATTTGGTGCAAAACTATCGAGAACAATCCTCGTTACCCGTCGTTTGAATAGGTGCAGGAAAAGAGGAAATGTTTGTACCACTATTACGCTTTCGCCCAGGACACATTCCGACAAACAAATATAAATTCCTGATGAAACTATCGAATACTTCAAACTGCCTTAACTGTTATATGGTGGAAGATGTACAACACGTGCTGACGAAATGTCCGGAGCGCTGCCAGGCGGTCCGGCCCTATATCCAGTAATAAAATAGTGAATGTAGGCGTATGCAATCGTAACCTGGCGTCACGTTCATCTGATGATGTAAATAAATAATAAATCCAATCTTACACAAATCGACCTAGTTCCAAACTAAGCAAAGCTTGTACTATGGGTACTAGACGACGATATACATACTTATATAGATAAATACATACTTAAATACATAGAGAACATCCAAGACCCAAGAACAAAATCCGTGCTAAATGCACAAATAATGCCCTGGCCGGGATTCGAACCCGGGACCTCTAGCTTCGGAGATAGTGTCACTACCAACTAGGCTAAACAGGTCGTCTCTGACCGGACCGGACATGTCAGGGAACTACTTATAGTTTATTTTACCTCAATAGGTATTAGTAGCTCGTAAGTTTGTATTGTATCTAATATCACTCACACACCTCTGGCTCACATAACTAGCACATCTCTGGTGGAAAGGCACCCTTACGGGAGTGACGTAGCATTTGCTAAACCACACATGGAAAAAATTAAAAAAAAACTCAGAAATAAAAAAAATACGACGGTAACCCGCTGCAATGTTCCCGGTAGTTCAATGTATGTTAAAAAGAATCTATTTGAATTTCCGAAGAACACTGACAATACAAATAACCATCTGAAACGCTGGTAAAGTCAAAGTAACTTTTTACAGACTGGTAAAGGCGAAAAAGTTCTTCTTAGGAAATTATATAAAATTTTGCGATGTGAAATTCCAAAAAAACACATTTTAAGTTGCGCGGCCGGGTCGTTTCTACGCCCGGTGACGCTCGGAAGCGGCCCGGCCGCCGTCGAAGAGGCCGCTCTTTGGTCAACGCAAACGTTTGACGGCCAATCTGACTACGGCCAAGGCTTGGAAGCAGCCCGGTCTCATCCCGGCCCGGGGACTGGACTACTGGGCATCAATCTTAACTGAACTTACCGATTATAAATTCAAATCTGTAGGTAAAACAAACACTTATTTCGAAAGCATATTTCATCATTGATAGAGATATTTGGCAGTGATAACGTCCTGCGCGGGTAATATATCAGAGAATAGGTTTTCTAATGCAGCATTGTAATTTTGTAGTATTGTGATACTCCAATTTTATATGTTTACAATTTACATCATGATGAAAAAATGATGCCTTGCCGAGTTTTTTACGCCGGTACTTCTCGTGGCATAGGTTTATTTTACCGAACCGGTGATAGTTAGTAGTCATAAATGCATATGATATGCCTAAATTGAAAGACATTCAACTTTTACTTTATTGCCGGAAATCTTCAAATGTTCCCGGGGTACTTGTAACAGATGTAACTGGCGCATTTCGTTCTAGGTTTACGGGAGTTGTTACTAGTAGTATAGGTATTTGATTTCAGTGACTGCGCTAGATAGAATGTAGCGGTGTCGGGTAGTTTTCTTAAGTGGATCCGGCTTGTCAGCCTGTCACTCGCATTCATGAATTTCACACATAGCTTAGGATAAACGAATACCGTGTAGTTTTCTCTGTTTATTGCATATTTTTTAAATGTGTGAAATATAGCTGTTTCATAGAAAGACCCAATTACTCAAATAGTTACTCGTATTTGTGCAACAAGAGAGCAAAGTTGATTTTTGATGCGAGTGCTGATTCTAAAATTGAAGCACAAGCGTAGCGAGGGACTCAAGAACACGAGATGTAAATAACTTTGCTCTCATTCGCTCATACATATCCCATTTAGTCTACTTCTTGACTTGGTGGGGCGCCAACTGTAAGCGGTATTTTTAAATTTTGCCACATTATACTAACGTCGCCTAGGTTTACTTACTAATCGGTGTACTGTTAGTATTTGCGCTGTAGTATAATAATGAAAATATACTGACAAGTAAAAAAAACTGAGCTACATCACTAAGCTTTACTTAGGTAAAGACCAAATACAGCATAGGTACCAATTTCACCCCGCGAAAGCGGAAGTGGGTTAAGACTTTTTTGAACGGTTGTTATATTATAATCGCTTTAAATATAATTAAACTATTAAAACAACGGTCAATTGTAAGCAACAAGTTCAATGTCCTGTTTGTTTCGCTAGTTAAACTACCTAAAGTTTAATAACAATGGAATCATAATCATTCGCCTATAGCCCTTTTTCCACTTGGGGTCTGCGTTGTGTTTTTTTTTCTAAACATCTCTGTCACGCCTCATCTTGGCATTTCATTTTTTTTCCTTTTAATGTCGTCTCTCACACAATCCATCTACCTTAGCCTTGGCTTATTATTACAACAATAGACCATACAATATGCAAATAAATGAAGCAAAGAATTCCGAATACATATGATAAATTTCATGTAGCACTGAAAGCTTGTGTCTGAAATACAAACTTTAGTTATTTATATTTGTATCAACGGTATCCTTTAACAAGGTAGGCATATAATTTTGCTTTGAAAATTAGACAGCAAAGCTTAATCTACCATTTTAATCGTGTTTGAATCCTTCGTACTATATGGTACCGCAATGGGCTTAAGTTTTAATCTCTACACGAACCTTTTATGTCTCTACAGAAACTTTACAATTGGATATTGAGTTGTGTCGTTTCTACCTCTATTAATCCGGTTAGAAACTGTTATTGGCGATTACCCTTGCTCGTAAAGTCCATCAAACCTATGTTAGTTGAAATGGTGTTAAAGTTCGTTGTCCTTTATCTGTCACTATGATACATTTTGACGGAGGAAAGAGGCAAAAATCATTTTAGCTAAAAGATTTTTGTAACAGGTGTCTGTGCGTGTTGATTTTTGTTGTCTTTATGAATAAGAGGCTGTGTGTTGAGGTTAAAGCACCTGAAAAAATTTAAATAGCTCTAATTCAATCAAACCGATACTGTAATTTATTGCTTAACAATGTTTGAATTGCAGTACTGTGATTTTCCTTTTCCCAAGAAATAAAACAAAACTCACTTCCCTTGATTTTTAATCGACGAAACCTAGATCCTATATACCAGTATTCAGAGCCAAGTTTTCATAAAATAAAGGCGACTCTAATAGGCGACTCACCTATCTGAATGTGAAACTATCTGTCATAGACATAATAGATGTACTCTATACTATATATCTATACGAATATTATAAATCTAATACTATAATAAGCTAATAGCTGTCTATACTAATATTATAATAAAATAATAATAAAGCTGAAGAGTTTGTTTGTTTGTTTGAACGCGCTAATCTCAAGAACTACTGGTTCGAATTGAAAAAATATTTTTGTGTTGGATATTCCATTAATCGAGGAAGGCTTTAGGATAATATATAACATCACGCTGCGACCAATAGGAGCGAAGACCCGGACGAAGTCGCGGGCAATAGCTAGTATTAAATATTACGTTAAAGATGTACCCCCTTATTCATAAACGTCCATCAAGCCTCTATTAGTTAACAAGCCGCTAAAGATGGTTTGTCCTTGTCTGTCACTTTGACATTTATGTCTGTGAGAAATGGATAAAACAACTTTTAATTAACAGAGGTTTCTTAAGTTTTATGAATAAGGGGGGTAGTCAATAATGCTTTCTCATCAGCTAAACTAGGAATACGACTAGACCCAAAGAAGTGTCAATCAATTACCGTATTATCTAACATCTGTCATCTGGGATCTTTAGTGGCATTGGGGTGAACAAAGAGCAATGGAGTCGTTGTTATATATTTTTTGATTGAATGAATGAATGAATAAATAAATTATTGATAAACCAATAATGTATAATTGAATTTATTGGTATGATACAAGTAAATTGATTCATAAAACTTCAATAAAAACATAATATATTGTTGAAATGCAAATGTTACACCTATTCAAGGTCTTGAACAATTTTTCATTGGAAAAGTCTCAGTATACTACTTCAGTTTCAGTATCAGTAGTAGCATATAATATTCATTTGAAATACCCTCTCTTACTACGTCCATATTAATTCTAAGCTAATATGGCACAAACTGCCATAGTGTATGCTTGTCACAATCTTGACAACCGTTTAACATCAAATGAAATAAAATAAATGAACTTTATTCTGCTAGTACGCCGCAATAACACTAAGAAGAAGATAATATGCAAGATTTTGAAACCTTAATTCCGGTTCCAAGTTGTTTAAGCTCTTGCATTTATTTAGCAAACAAATAAAATTTATTTAAATTTTATATTATAGAATCATCATTGTAATTTACAGTATTGCATTTTGCATTGAAGTTGTCGTCAAAAATTTATGTAATATATGTAACTAGTAAAATATGCGATGTATCAACAAACCTAAATTGTTAACTCTATACACGTTCATACAATAAAACGCAAAGGTGATATATTATTGGCCGGTACTGTAATCTCGATTTATCGTTCAGTTATTCATATAAAAAAATATACAATGGCGACTCCACTGCATTACTTGTGCTGATGATAATGCGCACTTCTAAGTTTTGGAATTCTCTGCCAGTGTCTGTATTTCCAAATTCATAATAATAACCTGGACCTTTTTAAGGCACGATGAATAGGCATCTTCTGGGTGAGCTCGCTTCATCGTCGGCCTCATCTTTGCCACCTGGCTAGATGCTGGCCAAGAGCAATCCCATTTTTAATTAAAAAAAAACTTGTGCTAAACTGCCACCAGAATCCTAACCCTAAGTCATTTCATATCGCAAAATACTACCAGTTTTCATTATAACATTGACTGATAAAGTTTCACACTAACAGACATGAACTTGACCATCATTTTATATGATGATTGATAGCCACTCGTCTTTATTGCGAGTTTAGCCGATGGGAAAACATTTATCACTAAGTCAATCTGTATGCCATTATGTGGTCATGACCACAACTATGTCAACCATGGTTGACATTAAATTTGTCCAGCAAACGTTGCCACCCGCCAAAATCAGATTGGATGAGAATTATGACGCTAAAACAACTGCCTGATAAGCGTGAATGCCACGTCCTGCATAAAATTTAAACACCATACCCCAAAGCTGTGTTTATGAGCGGCGTACAGTCGGCCAAGAATATGGTGTATTATTTTTCTGACCTATAAGCTTCAAAAGTGGTAGATTGTACACTAAGAGCGATTAACACAGGAGACGCCATTAATATACTTACCCATCTGCAAAGGTAATGGAAGGAAATCTGCCACGTTATTAAAAACGTCTTCATTGATCGATTACGTCTCAAAATCTTCTCGTTGTGTGTGTAGAGCTGTGTCAAAATGGCTTTATGTGCTTTTTGGATACAAAAAAGGTTTTACTACTAGAGACAAGCAGTCCACCGTCCTGTTTACCTGCCTTACAGTAAGGGCAGTCCACATTGAGACATGTTCCCTCACGTCACAGTCGTTCACTGCGTCGTATGGCAGCCAGGTGAGGCTGGACTTATTGCCTTTATTCGGAAAACGGCACGAATTTAGGGGTGCAGACATCGAATAAAAACGAGCCCATAGGGAGATTGACATGGAAGCACTGCATGAAGAAAGTGGGAGACGCACATGAGATACGTTAATTTCTTCTAATCGTCCAACCTCTTGTATACATGCAGTTAGATCAACATACAATTAATAAATTTGAACCCTTACACTGGTATAAGAAACAAAATGGAAGTGAATATCTAGCCCACTGTAAACCAATATTCCAGGAACTTAACATCCTTCCATTGCCGTGTCTGTATATTGTGGAGACCACTAAATTTGTACATAAGAACTCACAACACTTCCCATTGCACAATGAAGTCATCAATAAGAGTAGGCCTAGTAGGAATCCACTTAAATTGTTCCATCCTGCGCAAAAGTTGAAAGTTTGTAGATCAAACGTATTTTATATGGCCATAAAATTATATAACCAGGTCCCTGATGGATTTAAAAACCTTCAAACTTGTCAATTTAAGAGAAAAATGTTTAAATGGTTACTAGATAAGTGTTTTTATTGTACCGCCGATTTTTTAAATATGTATAAATTGTGATTTGTGACTTTAATATTAAGTACCTAATTATTTCTACGCCGTAGTTGCCGGCAGAACATGCAGAACTCACTAATAATACCCTACTAACTAAAATTGTACCATAATCTTGGAAATAAACCATTGATTGATTGATTGAAAAAAAAAACATTAAAATACTGAGGCCACAGCCAGTTACACTGGATTAACGCGCTCCGCCTCGATATCGGAGCCGCGTATAGGTATAGTGGTGCAAGTGAGTTGCCTCAGTTTACGTTGTACCGATTAGAAAAACGGTGTTAGATGCATTCATATACGCTACTTTTTATCCGAAACTAGTTAGAAAAACGAAAGATCAGCGCTGAGATGGAACCATTTCGTGCAATACCCATATTGTGACTGTTTTTTTTTTCTATTTCTCTTTTGTTGTTGTATTGTCACGAATAAATGTTTTCTAAAGAGAAACTAGTTAGAGAGCGTACGAGATTTATGTGGTAGGTAAATATACACAGACATATTAACCACAAAAATGCAAAAAAATGAATATCTGAAAATTGACACTTGCACCAGTATACGTAGGAGGTCTATAGAGGAGGAGGGAGGGGGGGAGGGGGTATAGGGAGGTGGAGGTAGGTATCTATAGTTTTTCTGGGGGTATCCTAAGGAACCAGCAAATCCGTTTGGCATCTAATCCCAAGAATTGGCGTGTAAGCACTATTTTTATGGAATCATCTGCCATCTAATTTTTTTACACACAGGGAAATGTAGCCCTTATACAGCCCGTCATCCAAGATTGTTTGCCTGTCCTCTTGTAAATAATAATAATGTCTCTGCGAATAGTCCCACTATCCGTATGTGTCGCACATTTAATGATATACTAGATGAAAGCCCGGCTTCGCTCGGGTGAAATAAATAAGAAAGAAATAAACAAAACATTTATTCGTGACAGTTATGCAAACGACGAAAGAAATAGTGTACATAAATGTATAAAATAAAAACATTACAACAACGGATTATGATGAAACTTCGAATCGTATAGAAATATAGTCTGTAGTCTGGATTGGGAATAAAAGTATGGAATGGAATTATATGGAATTGGGAGTAAAAGATTACGCAAACGACGTCACGGGCAAAGGCGAGTATCTTTGCAAGTTAATCCTAAGCATTTTTATAAGGGTAGTATTTAAAGGCACATAAAAAATTGGACACCGTAATCAGTACTGATTTGTATAGCTAAAATACTAATCGTTCATTAAAATTCAATTCAGATGTGCATTGTTAAATATTGATGTGCCAGTCAGTATTTTTGGTGCGAAGTCAGAGCTGCTAACGCGAAAAACAAATGAAGTTCGTGTATCTCCCTCTCTGTCGCACTTGCAAATTCGAGCGACACAGAGGGAAATACACGATGTTCGTTCGTTTTCGTTTCGCGATAGCAGCTCTCTATTCTCCGCCAAATTCTATTCAGTGGGGCCCTTTACACTCAATATTATCGCGATTTTTAAAATTGTATGGGGTCTGTTAAACGCTTAATACTATCACAATACAGGTGTGTCAATATTATCGTGGTTTTCAAAATTGTATGGATTTTTCTTCAATATTCATTGCACGTGATACGGATCGTGATATGAGTATATCGCGTGATAATAATAACCATGTAACAGGCCCCTATGGATGTTGCTTCAATATTCAGTGTTTCACGTGATAATAATAACAGTTGGTAATATTTTCTCCAATTAATGGAAGCTATTTAACAACTTGTTCCGTTTTGCCAAAAGTATTTCACATTCCGATACGCGCACCATCCAAGAATAGGAGCCGTCAGACCAGAGGGCCTACCACGATCTGAAAACGAAGTATTTCCCTCTCCGCGTTCGAATATGCAAGTGCGACAGAGAGGCATATATATTTAGTTTTCGGTTGGTAGCACCTTAGTCCGAGCGTGGCGGACGGTCGAAGAAAGTCAAAGAACATTCCGTGTGTTGTCTGTTACACATATAATTTTGTAGCTTCCCATCGACCTATGAACTTGAAATTAAGTGATAATGTTTATTATGAAGTATATTTTACCAAAAATATTAATATATTGATAAATCACATTTGTTTTTTAGTTGTACGGAACCCTCAGTGTGCGATTCCGACGCACTTAGCTGGTTTTTATTAAATTTTGAATTTTATTTCTCTTATAGTAAAATACCCTATTCGTTTTAAAGTTGACGCCTGCTGTGCTACCGCGAACTTCGAAAATCGAACTTCGTGTCGTGCCGTCCCTTTCACTCTCGTGTTATACTTTATATGACGGAAAGGGACGGTACGATACGAAGTTCGATTTTCGAAGTTCGCGGTAGCACCCCTGAGGGTCTACTGCGAACCAAAAACGAACTATCTTCCTCTCTGTCGTTCGAATATACATGTGCGAGAGAGGCAGATACTTCGTTTTCGGTTCGCAGTAGCGCCTCTAGCGTCCGAGCGCGGCGAACGGCATGAGCTGAGGGTCTACTCCGAAATTCAAAATCCTAACTTCGTATGGTGCCGTCCCTTTCACTCTCCTGTCATAGACTATATGAGTGAAAGGGACGGCACCATACGAAGTTCGGATTTCGAATTTCGGAGTAGTCCCCCAGTACCACTAAGTTATAAGATAGAGCGAGATAGGGATAGAATTTTGCTAGACGTTTAAAAGCCATAAGTCACCTAGTAGTTTGTCACAAACAAAATAGAGACGCAGCTTTAAGATGGCGGACAGACTCAGCAAACATTCAAGTGGTGTCCTTTACACGATTAATATTATCATAATACTGGGGTGTCAATATTATCGCAGTTTTCGAATTTGTATGGATTCTACTTTAATATTCACGTGATACTTATCGTGATATGAATACATGTAACAGGCCCCATACATTCGCTTTGAAGGCGGTTGTTGTGACAATCAGTCTAGCTAGCACGATAGATTATACCGTTACGTTTTATGTGACGTTTTAATACATTTCGCCCATATAACGTGACGGTATAAGTTATCGTGCTAGCTAGGCTGATAGGTGTATAGAACGCTTGAAAACTACAAAAACAAAACGCTGCAGACGCGGCTAGCCGAATCCACACAATGGGCGATGATGGCCCATCACCCAGAACGCAGCCCAGCAACCTGGCCAACATACCGGACGCAAAAATAGTTCACGATTTTCGAACGTAGCCGACACTGTCAACCAACAAATTTAATATAGCAATATAGTCTGTGGGCAATATGGCCGACGTTTTGTCATCAAATTAACACTTTTAAATGCAAAATACGCGACAATCCGAATTTTGCGGATACATATGTTCAACTCAAAAATCGTTCTTTTTATACGTTCTTCAATTTGAGACAGGTCTCGTTCGGGTCTACCGTACCCCTGCACGAAATTATTAATATAGATGTTCAAAATGTGATTTATTTTCAATGTCCTTACAAAATTTTAAAACCATTACAACGTTAGAATTGTATAATTTAATGCTGTAATTTAGTAATGATATATCTAAATAAAAATCATATCGTATATCTCGAGTAACATAAGAAATGTTTTAGAGGACAGTTGTTATTAACTTACAGATATGGAAATTGTGCAACTTTGTATTAAGTATGTTAAGTTAAAAGTATGTTAAGTATCGTTTTTGATTGTAAGTTGTAACTGTTCCTTAAATAAATAAATAAAATACCAGTAATACCAGTTTCCTCATGAATTCTACATATCAATCATTAAAAGCCGCGCATCATTCAAATGACGAATATTTCAACTTATTAATATGAGTGTTTTTTTTCCAGCGTAAATTTTACTGAAGACAACAATGTAAGAATACAAAAATTTAAATAGTCTTATTGTCATTTGTTGTGCGCACAAAATTCAGACAATTATTTCCTCGCAATTCGAGTCTTTAATCACATTTTCTTAAACAAGGTCTATGAATTGACGCGAACAAAAGATGTTTCATTTCCTTTCTTAAGAAAATCGGACACAAGCAGAAACTGTGGTACCTAACAAGATGTGACTTGAGACTGGAGAGGTTCCATCAAACTTCGTATCTGTAATTTGTATCTAAAGACGGTGTTTTAAAGTTGATAAGCTTGTCTGGAGAGGAGATGGAACCTTTCGTTCCTCAGTTAGGGCACGGGGTACTACCTGACATAGGCACGCCTTCGCAGATACTGGAGCGATGGCAGGATCGACTCTCTGTGTGCTTGAGACAGAAGAAACCTCCCAGTACCTGTCACAAACAATATTGCTTTATTATTACAAATAGATCCGAAATCTTCGCTGATAACTTTCTTAATAGGGATTCGTTAGTCGTAATAGCTTTCCTTGTAATATTTTCCTTTGCAATCTGTTACCATACTTATTGATATCGGTACCCTTTATAACACAGATAACGAAACATTTTTGTTGTAATGAGATAGGCAGAAAGTCTATTAAACGTCAATGTAGTATGATGCTGTTGTAGGACAACTAAAATAAATGATATTTTAATCCCCAATCATTGACACCTTGTTCTTCACATTTTATTAATATGACATAAGAGTAAGATATTTACTTTATCCTAATGAGTGATTGAGGAACACCAGAATGGGAAATTTTGTAATCAGAGACCATGATATTTTACATTAAAAAAACTGCTTTCTCTACTAAAGTCTACATATAAACTTTACAGACGACCGAGAACTTGGAACACAAATTGGTATAAGTAAAAAAGCCGACCATAACCAAGAAAATCGATGCGGATAAAGTAGATCACACCAAAAACATTTCATGTAAAATGTTGCCAAGACGACCACATAAGGTTTGACCTGTGAAAAAGATATCAGATCTCATGTAGAGCCAAGCTTCTGAATCTACTTACACGGCCTGACCTCTACCGACCCTAACTTCAACAAATTCTACATATTAGTAAATATGTATGGCTTCGCCGTTTCGCTACCGTCGTGGAGGTGATGCGAATATTTAGTTTCTGATCTGAAGTAAGTAACGAACCGGTGGTAGTTTATTGACGTTCATAGGTGCATGTAATATGCCTAATTTGAAGAATAAACTACTTTTACTTTACTTTTTTTACTTTACAGCCAAGCCATACATATTTACTGATACTCGTATGTAGAATTTGTTGAAGTTAGGGTCGGTAGAGTTAGGCCGTGTAGATTCAGAAGCTTGGCTCTACATGAGATCTGATATCTTTTTCTCAGGGCAAACCTTATGTGGTCGTCTTGGCAACATTTTACATGAAATGTTTTTGGTGGGATTTCAGTTCTTTTTGTAAGTTGCTAGGCAGTCTTGTTAATAGGTTTTTAAGTTACTGTCTACAGTCCCGTATAAACTGTCATGTCCTAATTCATAAAATTGGTGAAAGTTTCATGTAAACTGCCACGCCCCCATTTTAGGGGCTGGCGGGCGAAAGTTATAAGTTTATGTTTTTTTTGTTGGTTGTATACTAAACTTAGATTACATACCAAATTTCAGCTCTCTAGCACTTCAGGAAGTAGCCAAACATTTTGATGATCATCAGTGTGTCAGTGACGAAAATCGGTGTATTTTAGATATCAATAAAATCTAAAGTATTAGAGCTATTCAATTGAGACTTTGTATGTTTAATTAGTCTATTATTGACATCATATCCTGAGAATATGAACTATCTGGTACATCGAAAAAAAAACTTTATGAGGGTTTAAAAAAACGACGAAACACTTCGAGAAAAGGTAGGTAGTGCCCTTGCGCTTCGCTTGGCTCGTCTTGGCGGGGGCACTACCGTGCCCCCGGATTAAATTGATTCCGCTCCGGCCACCATGTTGTTATAGTGTTACGATTTCATATATGTTGTTTTTACATTTCGGCTTAAGATTAAAAACACAAGATTCGAATTTTCGGAGAATTTAAGAAAAACAAGTAAACTATACGAATGCCACTTACCAGCGTTGTAGTGAAGTTACTGCAACATTATGTTGAGGCAAGCCCCGTTTTACCCGACTGCGCGACGAAAAGGAGGTAATGTGTTTATTAACAGTCTATGTATTTATATGTTTGTTCCTTTGTGGCACTCTAGAGACCAAACGCGTCGACCGATTTTGATGATTCTTGCGTCAAGCGATTCGTCTTAATTACCCAAATAAAATGTGACTAAAGACATTTTTTTCGTAGTCGGGTTTTTTTTTGTTTGTTAACATCGCATATGTATACTTATACATAACAACATGTTTATATTAAATTAATATGTTAAGACTATTATGGTTAATAAAATATTTGGATGTGATATTGAATTAAATATTTCTATGTCGTTCTATGAATGATATTCTAAGGATTTATCGATGTGTGGTATTTTAGATTTTGTTATTTCAAGTGAGATTACTGATGGCGCAGATATTTTCCCACGTTACGTTTGCGCAGTAGTAATATCATGCGCAGAAGCGGGGCAATACTGCATTCGTATCGCCCCGCTTCCACGCATCCCGCGCACGTCATGAAACACTCATTAAGGCAACTTCCTCACTTGACGGGGCGGCATCGATATGTGGTAGGTATTTTGTTCCTTGACTTAAGTTTACTGATAAAATATTTCCTCACGTGACGAAGTGCTGTCAGTATTACGTCTGCGCAGTTACTTCTGGTGTTACTACACCATGCGCAAAAGTTGGGCAGTTGTCTCATATCGTATCGCTTCCGCATCGACAAATCAGGAAGGCGCGTACGGACATATATGCAAACGCACTGGAAGATGATCCAACCTCCGAGATGTTACATCGGTGATAGCGTTATTAGTTAGTGTGTCGTCACTGTAATACGACACAAATGGCTACGGACACACTTGACTACCTCATCATACTTATCTAGACAGTGATAAAGGGCCTGCTTTAAGCACCGTAATCAATGACCGCTTGCGCTAAAAGGGATTCGTATTAGGTAGAATTGATACTTACCTCACTTTAGCCCGGAAATAGATTCATATAAATGTATGAAGGGTTGAACAAGGCTATTTCGCCAGCAAAAAGTTATAATTAATCATATCATATGGTTCTTAGCTTAGACTTTTCGGGGTGGAATCTGTGTATGGTATTTTCTATTTTACGGGGATCTAACTGATATCGTCCGGATTTTCTCCCTTGTCAATTGACCCTCAGTATTTCATATGCCGTCTGTTGGTGCGCTGAGGGGCACTGGGACAGTTAGCAAGAGTAGGTATTAGATATTAATTCATAGCATAGTTTAATCGGTTAAATGTAAAAAAAGAGTGATGTCTTCGCCGACAAACTGCTTAGCAGTTTGGCAAAAATATCTAAAGTTTTTCATATATCATGTGAATTAATAAAAAAAAAAATATGCACAGTAGTAGTTTATATCGTAAAGAACTTCATTCGTACCAACCCGGTTCCGCGTATCCCGCGTCAATCAGAAAACACTAATTTAACGGCGCGCAGTAAGGAACCAGTACCTGCTTGACTGACAGATGCTAGTTTACCGATACCGCCCCGCAAATGTAGAGTGACCTAAGGTCTTAAGTTGGACATAAGTCGGTTTAAGCTGCAGAGGATATAAAAACAAAAAAAAGATACCTACTACTAAGACCGCACACAAAAAATGGCCTAGGAAGCACATAAGAAACAAATGGAACTTGATCCAATAATTGGGGCTAAAATTAAACGTCACGAAGCAATAGGTACTTCTCGCTTTCTTAACAATTTGTCTATACATTCCATAAAGAACCGTTTTGTTATTTTTATAGGAACCTGGGTTATGTTTACCTGACTGCCGAAAAAGGGAAAGGTCCCAGGCTGGGACTCAAGCAGACATGCACTTTAAAATCATTGCCTTCTTCGGCAGTCGGAAAAACATAATGTTATGCAACACATCCCAAGCACAAACAATTAATGTTGGTTTCTAGATATAGTTATAGGTAAGTATATCATACAGTACGAGTATTAAATAAACAATATTCGTACATTTGTTTGTGACTTAGTTCTCGAAAACGGTTCCGAGGATTTCAATGAGATTTACTATATAGGTCGATTCACAAGAGCTGGCGCGGAATGTCTATGAAATTAATGACAGTTTCATACATTTTCCGCGCCAGCTCTTGTGAATCGACCTATACTGACGTTTGACAAAAAATCGATGCCAACTTCGCTATAAATCTATTTAGGGTTCCATAGTAAACAAGATAATATTCTTATAGTTTCACCATGTCCATCCGTCCGTCTGTCTGCGACTTAGCTCAGTAACTATTACTACTATATGGCGTAGGTATAAAATACATATTAATCGCGCCGATAAAACGGTAGATTAAAATCTATAAATTATTCTGTTAGGGTTCCTCCCCATCGTTGATATTGCTGTATAGTTCGTTTAAATGTATTGTGGGTTTTTTCAACCAATTATGATTAATTAATTCGTTTGCGTGAAATAAAACTTAAAGAGCGCCGCCATTTTTGAAACAATGTTCTGAGCTGACGAGATAACAATAAGGACTAATTTTCAAGTTTAATTATGATTCTTGACTATATTATTGTTTTTCTAACAAGAGCCAATATCATTGATTAGATTTTTTTCCATAAAAAACAAATCCAAAGTCGAGTCTCTTTTGCGTCAGTCTATTAAAATAATTACACATTATTAAACCAAACAATCAACTTGAGACTGGTATTTTACCTCATTAAAACTCTCACGGTAGAGAATATGAATAAAACTTCACAAAGTATTATGAACATATTTATCGAAATTAGTTTAAAAAAAGCCGTTCCCCAGGAGTGTCGCGTCTCGTTTTCTCGTGTGCGGAAGACTCTCTCGCTCTTGTGAGGGAGCAATTAAGCATGTCCCTTATACGGGGAGCGTAGCCTTGAAGTGCTAATAACATTGTTAATGTCAATACATTTTTGGAAGTCAAATAAACCCCTTCCGCCCCTAGAACATGCCAGCTCCAAACGGTTGCTACTGGATTCAGTTGTGTAACAGCTTTTCCTTCCCTCTTGGTGGAACTCGTATATGATCTTTATAGGAATCCTTACTCTGAGACTTAACGTTATTAATTGTGTCAAACATAAAGTACCTATAAATATAAGTTTGTGAGCTTTTAAGTCTTGATAATGTAACAGGTGAGCAACTACGAAACACTACATATGTACATTAAGCGTGGTCCGAGTGGTCCGACACATTTGGCCGCTTTTTTTCGAGGTGACGAGCTACGCTCGATCTTCTAGGTAAAAAATCTTATTATAATATCTCATCGACACCAAGTTTTCCCTATTTAACACCTTAATAAGTAGGTACTTCATTAAATGATTAATTTAGAGTTAAAAAGTTAATTAATAATTTTGCGAGTGCTTAAAAAATTACTTCAGTCTTCAAAATATTATTCTAGTAATAAGGACTTAACAACTTTAAGTCGCCCATTCTAATTTTAAGAACAGAATTTCAGAAAGCGCTTTTAGCTTTATTTATCTTGTAAAATTAAACTGCTTTGAAAGGGTTTTCTCGCGCATAGTCATTAATTTTAATTATGTTATAAGTTAATATTTAAATAAATGAGGGGCCATATAATTCCCTATTGTATATAAACCTATTTGTTTTAAATCCGGGTGTAGGTTATCGTAGATATTTTTCCACATAATCTAAATGCGAAATTATTGCTTCTGCTCAGTCGACCACATTTTTACAGTGTCAATTTGGCGCCTGATTTGTCGATGCGGAGGCGGTGCTATATGAGGTAACTGAATGTCAGCTGTCAGTGTCAACCGATACGAATGCAGTACTGCCACGTTTCTGCGCATGGTATTCCTACTGCGCAAATGTAATACTGATAGAAAAATTTGAAGAATAAACTACTTTTACTTTTTTTTACTATTACTTTTGTCAAATTAAACCAGCTTGTTTAAGCGATTATTCGCCACTTATGTATTTATGTTTGTTGCATTCCTGAAACATTCCGCAACACAACAAATATTTGGTCGTTAGAACTGTGTTAAAAAAAAAAAATGCTTGAAACTTATGTCTTCGGTAAAGTGAAAGCGGTCTGGGGCACGTTGCACCAAAAAGGCGCAGTGTGACATTGACATATGAATAACCTAACACACCACTAACGTCACTTCAGTACAATTTGCATTTATGAAGACGAAGACACTGACAGGTGAGGATCTATCAGATATCACTTATCTGTCTCTCTCTTTCAAACTTGTCCCCCATTATTATTATTATTATTCACCTTATTTATTTCTTTTTCTTGGGTTAGATTTTTTACAATAAATTTATCAAATGTAAAATATAAAAAAAAAACGTACAAAGTATAAAAGCATTATAAAAAACCTAACCTAGAGTGCCGCCGGCAGCGAGGCGGGCCTAAGCTACCGGTTGTTAGGGCAACAGAGAGAGGAACCTCCGGACTATCCGCGCCGTGTCCAGGAGTACCGCCTTCTGTATTTGACCCTTGACCCAGCCATCTAACGAGAGTCTCTTGAGATGTTGGTCGAGACTCTTCGCTATTAGACCGTTCACAGAGACGACTATCGGGACAATAATCGTTGAATCAACATCCCACATGGCGGTTACCTCATGTGCCAAGTCTAGGTACTTGCTGACTTTGTCCTTCTCAGCTTTCACGAGGTTCTCATCATGGGGGATGGTGATGTCAACTATTATTATTATTATTATTATTAAACTTACTAATTTGTGCATTAATGAGAATAGATCAGATGTACAGAAATAGTTCAACTTAAATGAGTGGATCTGCTTTACTCTGATATCTGTGTAATCGACAGACGACAGCTTCGGAAAGATCAAAAATGCAAAGCCGCTTCCGCCCCGCACTATGCCGCGTCCTGTGCATTTCGTTCGAGCCTCAAATGTATATAAAATATACAGCCGCTTTTGTGAAGATCGATCCAGAGATCTCTTGCCGTCTTCTAGTCTGCCTTTTATCGACAAGATGAATAAATGTAAGGACTGAGTTAATAGTTTACTACACTGGCCTGCAAAAGAAGGTATAACACTGAATTTATCGTCACGTTTATGAGTGTTATTAACACTCATAAACGTGACGATAAATTCTATACTATTTAAATTAGAAACTTGAAATAAAAAGCATATGTAGAAAATTTAGTTTAGTTATATAAACTTCTTTTGGACAAACTCCTTTTAAAAGATGGCTGAAAAAAAAAAAAAAACGCTCCCTTTTCAAATGCTGTAATTTTTACCTTTAACTTTTTTGAACAATAAGTAACTGCTATATCTTCTTTTACAGGCCAGTGTATGTCAGATATTTAATTTAGTAATATAAATATTTAAGGAATAATTCATTTATTTTCACTCTATTATAACCAAACACAATCAATGAAATCGAACCCAATAAACATTGAGCTTGTCATTCAACACAATGTCGTTCATGGCCCAGAAGAAAGACATTTAATTCAATTCGGCATAGATTACGTCAATCGAGATTGTCATCATCACTTTATATCAAAATGCCACATTATTAGCTTCGTGTGTAGTAAAAGGATTTATTATTTGATTTAGGTATATGATGTCTACAACTTGTAGTATATCCCATCATAGCACCTTAGTATAACATTTTTGTGACCAATAACTTGGCCATTTATTACTTAAGCTACAAAAACATGTATCCATTTTACTACACAATAAGGCGAAAAAATGGATACGTCATTTTATGGTAAGAAAATAAACAACATTATAATCAACATAAACCAATAACTCCGAAGACATAGACTTGCAAACAGCCTGGTTTTACTAGCCTCCATATAAACACCGGTATTGCTTTCACATTTTTCCGGAACCTAAATTTACTCGTTACCATTACAGGTACATTATGGTAATAAGACCATTCACAACCCACAAGAAATAGGATACGAAATGAAATAGAAATACTAATATTGCAACCCAATAAGGGATGGTTTTCCTCAAATACATTTACATTACTCACGCGTATTAATCAGTGGACTGGAGTGGAGCGGTGGGTAAAAGGAAATGTTCGAATTTTCTCATTGTGACATAACTTCCTTACATCGTGTGCTCTATGAGGTGAAAATAATAAAAATATTTGTTTTCTTGTGGCGCTTTACACAAGACGAAGTAAAATTTTATTAGTAATCGGGATTCCATCGCGTGCAGTTAAATTTATTTTCCTCTTAGAGGCCACGCAACAATTTGGAAGTGTCACAACATCTTTGATCGGGACTGGTGCAAAAGGGTATCAACATTTTGATTGGGAAGGGATTGATAACACACTTAATATTATACATGCATGATACCTGCCTATTCTAATTTGGTTAGAAAATAGAAAGTCTAATAGAGCAAGCGCAAACTGATCTAAATTTACTTCACAGGTGGCTTCTTTGTAACCTATTAACGATTAACATGTCTAAAACTAAGTACATCATATTTGCTGCAAAAAATAAAGTTATTCAAAATCATGAGCCCCTAGTAATAAATAGTGTAACATTACGAACCGCAGAACAGGAGAAATACCTTGGTCTTATTCTGGATAATAAACTATCATGGAAACTACATGTCGACTGCCTACGCCCCAAAATCACATCACTGACAGGTGCATTGCGACTGATTGGTCGATGTCTGCCAAAAAGGGTTCGTTACACCATTTATAATTTAATAGAGATAAGGGGATCTGCCTTCAAAACTAACTTAAAGGCCAGACAAATTTCGCAAAGTAAAACCATAAAAGTATTATTTAATATTACTTCTACTAACACTGTGTATAAGAAGACGAAAATACTAAATATTTCCCAAACTTATATATATTTACAAAACATGCATCGTAATAAGAAAAAACATGAACACAGAAATACATAACCATATAAATTTCACTAAAAGATCATTGGTACAAAAAAGACACGCGACAAGCTAATAAATAGTATACTCCTTCGACCACCTAGAACATAATTACTCGTACGAAAAAAAACACAGGAAGGAGTTCAATTATACAAAAAGCTCCCAAAGATGTCAAAGATGCCAAATCAATGATATATTTTAACAGAGCACTAAAACAACACATATTAAAGAATAAATTAGGCCGTCTGCCTGCTTGCCGCATAATATTATACATATTGTAGGCTTTTCCAATAATTTACATTTAACTAGATAAATTCACACATAAAGAAAGAAATAAAGAAACATTTATTCACAACACACACAGAAGACACACATACATGACAAAAATTAGAACACAAAGTAAAAACGTAGGTACCTACACACAAATCACATATAATGTGTGTCCCCGCGGCAGCGAAACGTGATAACATGTATATTCCAATTTAACTTGTAGTAAAAATACGTTAAAATACTTATGTGCCATATAATTAAGCAGTGGTAACACGGGCAGTTCGGTTTTCATATTCATATTCATATATTTATTGATAAAATAATTTACACGTCCAATATTTAAAAAAATAAATGTTTACATAAATGTAATTGGTACAATCAATATTTTTTGTAACAAAATCAAAACGTAAAACAAAAAATATTTACATCAATGGCAATTACAAATACATTAAAAATATTAAATTAGTAATAATAAAAAATAAATTTCAGAATTAAAATAATTTCAAATTATAAACACTAAAAAATTACACATTTTGTGTGTGGGTTAATGACACCTTGTCGAAAAATTCGTCGATGGTGTAGCAGACCATTTGTAACAAAACTTTTTTTATTTTGTTAACAAATGTGACATAACAAAGAGCATCCTTGATGTCAGCGGGTAGCGCGTTGAACAATTTCACCCCCAACACACCAAGTGATCTCCTAGCCTTTCCGGTAGAGTGAGCCGGCACCAGCAGGAGACTTCCACCGCGCGTACTTCTACCGGACTGCTGCTCACGGGTTGTATACGCGTTGAGGTTACTTCTCACGTACTTACACGCTTCTAAGATGTAAACACTTGGTAATGTCAGGATTCTGTGCTTAACAAATAGGTCACGCGCTGAATGGTCGTATGGTTTTCTGGCGATTATTCGTATTGCTCGCTTTTGGAGCTTAAATACTCGGTCGCGATCAGCCGCTGTCCCCCAAAGGTCGACACCATATATCAATATGGAGTGAAAACATCCGTAATACGCTTTTTTTATATTGTCGTCTGAGAGAGTTGGGGCTAGTCTGGAAAGTGCAAAGGCTGCCGACGATAGTTTGTCGCACATGAAGTCTATGTGAGCTGACCATGTTAGACCAGAGTCAATTATAAAGCCTAGATATTTTGTTTGGTCGACTTGAGGTATTGGGGTGTTGTTAATATTTATTTGTATTTTGCTATGGCACTTACGTAATTTAAAATGGATTAAGTTGGTTTTCTCCACGTTTAAGAGCATACCGTTGGCATGAAACCACTTTGATATCTGGGTCATAACATGAGTCAGCTTGACTGTAAGGTTTTCAATATTATTAGCACTGACAATCATACAAGTGTCATCCGCGTAATTTACGTATTCAGCATCAGAGCTAGCGGCCGTAATGTCATTGACAAGCAACAAAAATAGATAGTTCCCAATCGTTGATCCCTGGGGCACGGCACACTCGCCTGTGTCATCCAGATTGGATTTGGAATTGAGGACGTGAGTGCGCTGCGTTCTGTTTTTTAAGAATGACACAATTAATTTGTGGAAGTTACCGCCTATTCCATAGCACCACATTTTTTGAAGGAGAAGCTTGTGATCAACCATCTCGAAGGCGCGCGACAGATCGCAGAAAACTGCCGCAGCCTGCCGCCCGCCGTCGAGGTGGGCGAGCACCCGCGCCTTCAAGTCGCGCGCCGCGCTCACCGTCGATCGCCCCGCTTGGTACGCGTACTGGTGTTTATTGAGTATGTTATTATCTACAAGATGAGTCATAATTCGCTTACTTAGTAATTTCTCGAAGATCTTGGATATAATCGGTATCAATGCGACAGGCCTAAAGTTCCTGAGAATATGCATCTCGCCTTTTCCCTTATATATAGGTTGGATTTTTACGATTTTGAGAGGCTCAGGATATACTCCCTCTGAAACGCAATCATTGAACAACTTCAGTAATAAAGATACTAAGATAGGTGGTAGGTATCGGAGTATATTCGTAGTCATGTCATTGCTATCTTTAGATGGTTTACACTTTATTTGCTTTATAGTCTGCATAATTTCGTCGAGGTTAAAAGGTTTAAATTGCAATTCCAAGAGCTCAGCTGGTAAGTATTTTTCTAGGTAAGCGAGCGCATCCCTAGGACACGGTTTGGGATTGTGTGCATTAGCAGAAGTGTAATACCGGTTTAGCGCATTCGCGGCCGCGGTGGCACGCGCCTCAGCGCAGTCGCCCTCCGACCTGCTTACGAGTACGTCGAGTGCTCTGCTCTCGCGCTTGCTGTTATTGCACGTCTCGGATGCTATAATACGCCACACACCCCGACACATGTCGTCACATAGACTTATTTGTTTATTTATAAAACTAGTGCGAGTTTGTTTTAGTTCGAGGGAATAACAAGACTCGAGTTCCAGTAAGCGCGAAAACATATCGATATTACCCATAGACAGGCTTTGTTTACAAAGACGAGTCTGATTACGTAATTGTCGCAAGGTGTCACTAGCCCACACATTTGACCTATTTTTTACGGGACATTTCCGTACAGGGAAATGTACATCAAAAAAATGTTTTATAACATTTAAGACAGACTCACATTGTTTACTTGGACATGCGCTCTTTTCAACTAAGGAGTTCCAGTCATAAAAACTTAAAGTTTGTTTAAAACCATTTATTTTTTCCATTGAAAAAATACGCTTAGGTATGTAGTGTGTTTTTAAGTCATTTTTACAAACATTCACAACAATACTTGTGCTTAAGTGATCAGACACATTCATTTGATTACAGGATATATTTATAATGTCAGTTTTAAGTAAGTTAGCGTATATGTGATCGATACAAGTTTCTGTTGATATAGTTATTCTAGTCGGTTGGTGAATCTGTTGTTTAAATCCGAATTGTTTCAAAATGTTACATAATGATTTAGTGTTATTATTCTTAGTAAGTAAGTCTATATTTATATCACCAACTATTACAACCTTATTATTACTTATTATATTTAGATTAAATAATTGATACATTTTGGAAAAAAATAAGTCGATGTCACTGCTTGGAGGCCGATGTATACACACTACAATTAGGTCCATGCTTATAATCTCAACTGCACAGACCTCAAACTGCTTCTCCATTGATAGCTCAGATACTTCACGTCGCTCGATGGTCGTTATTCCAGACTCGACATAGATGCAAGCCCCGCCCCCTATGCGTGAAGGTCTGCAGTACTGGGAACGAAGACTGTAGTTCATTATATTTACGGAGGATATTTGCGCGGATGTTAGCCAATGCTCCGTCAGACACAGCACATCCACTTGATCACGAAGTTGTAATTCACACTCTAACTTATACGTTTTATGTTCAAGTCTATTTATATTTTGGTGGAGAATTGTGACCCGATTGGTGCTAGACTTGTTATTGTTGAATGGCAGCGGCGGTGCTGGCAGGTGCAGTGGCAACGGCGGCGGCAGGATAGGTGGATGCGGCAGCGCCAGGGGCAGTGGCGACGACCTCATCAGCGGCGGCGGACCGCCGTCGGCGGTTGGGGGGCGCGCCGTTCGCACGCCCGGCGCCGTAACGAAACCACTCGCGAACCTCTGTTAGCGGTGGCCAGTTATCACTTTGCATAAGAAGGTCAAAACTACTTCCAGACACCGTTATCACAAAAGATGCGTAGTAATTGTGTTTCAGCTGTAGTTTGTCCACTGTGCAGTCAGTGACGGCGCACTTTTTTAGGATGTAGGATTTTATGGCGTCAGAAGTCGTGTCAGTTGCAAAAAAGCATGCGTGAATTTTTTTTGCACGTTCAATAGTTTTTAAGTTAATATCGACAGATCCAGTCCCAGTGACAGCCTTTCGGCGCGGTATGTTCTGCATGCGGCCCCTGCTGTAAATCACTTCTCGCCATGGTTTATTAACTACTGATTCTGTAACGTCAGTGTTGCGAGTAGCATTGTTAATTTTAGGTTTTGCTGGGCCCTGTGGACTAGAGTTAGATATTGAGGTAGAATAGTCATAGATCATAGTAATAGTAGGATCATCCCTGTCCTTGGGAGTATCAATCGTGTTGCATTTGACTTTCAAAGATGATACCGAGTCAGAGGCAGTTTGTTGCTCAACTTTGTTCGCAGCAGGTAATGAGTAGCGCCGAGGTTCGTCAGATGTGGGTAGTGGTCGAGCGGTAACAGCCGGCGGTTTTAACTTGGTTGCGGCTACGGGCAGAGGATTTTTTTCGCGTGTCTTCGGTGCGATCGATCCGTTCGGGTGATTATTGCATGCAGCTACGTCGCTGCATTTCTTGCATGTTTGTTGAACGTTTTCTAACTTATTTATTTTATCCTCTAACTTTTTTAGATCGGCAAGTACACGTCCAATTTTTTCGTCAATTGGTAATAAGAACTTTTTAATCACTTTTTCTAACGATTCTATGGTGGATTTCGACATTTCGCACCAGAAAAAATAACTCACGATTACAAACAGACGCGCACCGATTCGCGGTCAAACGACAACTATGATTGAAGCCAGCTTACCTATGAACTGGCCTCTACACACAGCATTACATTGTTGCATTGCGTTTGTAGTTACCAAGCGCCTTTGTACTTAAGTCGTTGAAAACCGTTTTTTTTTTATTCTAACTTTTCCTATTTTAGATTTAAGCAAAGTTATTGTCTTCTCAGTAAGTGATTTATGTAAACCGTCTATATAGAAATAAACGTCTTACACCATAACATCTTCTAGCCATATGCGTTTTGTGATGTGATTATCACATTAGGGTTGTCACTCGCCCGACACAACACTTACAATGCCCGGTGATATAATGGACGATGTTCTTTGACGTTTGTAATTACTAGTAATAATATATGTAAATGCATTCCACGATCTCGGTTGAAATTACGATGCTTTTTGATTTCAGCGGCTTCATGTACTGTTCTAGTGGCGGGGAAATGGATAGGTACGCCCGGGCTCTCGCCAGAAACTAAATAAAGATTAAGTATGAACCCTTTGGCGGGGCTCCTGCTCTCTGTTCTGAGGGCCACAAGTAAGTAACAAACCTATCACCTATTTACGGATCAAAAGATTTTTTCTGTGTTGTGTACAATAGTAGGCAAAAGTGACCAGCCAGCAAGTCGATAGAGCGCCGCTTTCGCGGGGCTCTTAATTTCCTTTCTGAGCGACACGAGGTAACAAACGAACCTCTCACGAGTCAAAATATTTTTTTTGTGCAAATCATATTAGGCAAAAGTGACCCGCCAGCAAGTCATGACTTAGGCACTGGCGGAATAATAACAACCAATCGAAATAATGATACGATTATATAAGTTACCTACTCGTATTTGATCCTTAACTTATACATCAAATACATATAGCCCGTCAGCACTGAGAAATTCGGCGAGATTTGGTTGGTATTTGCTTCTTTAGTACAATTAGTATTTTTTAACGAGTAAATGTTATGATGACTCAGTATTAGATAGTAAAATATATGTAACGTTATTTGTCTATGTGATTATTAGTTACAATAAGATAGGCAAAGTGATTTTTAAATTCAATAAAATAATGTTCAATAAAACAAGAGTTATGGAAATGTTCGTTCAGGATAAACGTATTTCGAAAAAATAATTACTATGATAAATGAAATTATTAGAGTTGGGATGTTTGGTGGCATTGGGGTGAACAAAGAGCAATGGAGTCGTTGTTATAAATTTTTGTTTAAATGAATTAATGAATAAATGATTTATAAACCAATAATGAATAATTAAATTTATAGGTTTCATACAAGTAAATTGATTCATAAAAATTCAATAAAAACATCATATATTGTTGAAATGTATAATGTTATATCTATTCAAGGTCTTTAACAATTCTTCATTGGAATAAGTTTCAGTACATTACTGATACTTCAGTTTCAGTATAATAATTGATCGAATGACTGAATGGTGAAAACATTTAATGTAGAATTTGTAATATTACTTATATGTTATATTATAAAATCATCATTGTAATTTACAGTATTGCATTGCAGTTGTCGTCAAAAGTATATAACTAGTAAAATATGCGATGTATCTACAAACCTAAATTATTTACTTACTATATTCACGTTCATACAATAAAACGCACAGGTGATATATTATTGGCCAGTATTGTTATATAGATTTATCGTTCAGTTATTCATTTATTCAAATAAAAATATATACAATGGCGACTCCACTACATTACTTGTGCTAAACTGTCACCAGAATCCTAACCCTAGAAATTATATAAGTTGACTTTAGACAAATGATTCATTATGGTCCTGGGTTCGAATCCCGGTAAGGGCATTTGTTTCTGTGGTGAGCAGAGACTTGTTCCTGAGACTTGGATGTTTTCTATGTTTTTAAGTATATATCTATTAAATATAAATATATCGTCGTCTAGTACACAAGTCTTATGGAGCTTACTAAGGGACTAGTTTGATTTATGTAAAAATCTGTCCCCTAGTATTTATTTGTAGCAAAAGTGGTTAGACAAACTGAAATTAGTCATAAAGTTATTAGACCAGTCAAGGGAATACCACCTGAGTTCGTACTTGCTTGCCCACTTCCCCCACTCTACGCCTCCAAAAGATTTTTTTACCCATACATTAAAGCGCAAAAAACCCGCCATTTTGATTTTTATACAATTTTACCTAGTGACACTCGCGCCATCATCAAGACGAATCTTATGACTTATGTCAAAATCGATTGATGGTGTAGTTACAAGGGTACATAGGAACGGACTTCGCGCGTAATGCGCTCGGCGTGCGGACGCGCTTATAATTATTAAAGGCAATTGGATTTCTCACGGATCGTGTCTGTATCAGTACAAAATGGTTCAGTGTAAAAGATGCGCGACAAACTTAACATGTTCGATTGGTCGCAACTGTTAAGTATTATGTGTCATTATGTGTCCTCTAATGTTGTATCGGCAGATGTATAGTGTGTTTAATAAGATTTATGACCAATGTAAATATGAGAAATCAGCTAACCATAAACGGGAAACTCAACCATGGGTGACCCAAGATTTGTATAAAATGTTAATGCAAAGAGATACGTTGTTTCGGACATGGACAATGTCGCCACATAGTATGAACAAAAGGCAACACTAAGTTTCGAAATAGATTAAATAAATTAATTAATACAGCCAAAAATAATTACAGAAAATCTGAGATCACCGTAAAGGGAATTATAGAAAAATATGGTTATGTGTAAATAACTGGTTAGGGCGGGTAAAGGGAAGCCTGGATAGCACGATATTAAAATACTTAGGGAAAACAGAAAGTGTATACAATATTTGTTGTGAGTTTTCAAAAACGTTTACTAAAGAAATTTTTAATATTAAGCATGTTTGTAATGTTAAGTTTTTAGACAGACAATTGTTTGTAACTAAGAACAACGTTTCTTTCAGATATGTAAAACTAACTCTGCATGATATTGAGAAAATAATTGATAGTTTAAATTCCAAGAAATCAACAGGGTTAGATAACATTAGAGTTCAAGACATACAGTTTATAAAAATTAAAATTAGCCCTGTACTAGCAAACTTTGTTAATTTAAGTTTATCATCGGGGTTATATCCAGACATTTATAAAGCTGGTAGCCATTATGAGTATACAAATTATAGACCGATTGCTATATTATCTGTTATTAATAAAATCGTCTAAAAAGTGATTGTTGGCCAAGTGGGTATGTTTTTGGAGCGTCATAGTATATTAACTGAACACCAGCACCGGTTCAGGAGAGGCCGAAGCACGAGAAATGTGTCACCGTGGCTTGACACATTTCTCGGAGGTGATTAACGATAGATTAGATAGTGGGAACAGGTATTATGCCTTTTTATTGATTATAAAAAGGCATTTGATACCTTGGACCACGAGGTTTTGGTACAAGCTATGGCGGAATGTGGATAGGTGGACCCACAAACACGTGGTTTAAAAATTACCTAAACAATAGAACAATCCAAACCGCGATTGCGGGTACTAAAGGCGCGGAGGCGAGAGTGACGCTCGGCGTGCCGACCGGCTCGGTATATGTGGTGCAGAAATGCAAGGTGTTTATGTATGCCGATGACATTTGCCTATTTTATGCATCAAAAAATATTAATGAGGCTCGTTATCACGTACAGCATGATTTTGAAAACATACTAAAATGGGCACATGACAACGGTATCATAATTAATGTAAAAAAAACGAATGCCCTGCATATATACTCTCCACATAACAGAGCAGCTAAAAAAGTGGATTATACACAAATTGACATAGTAGGGCATACTTATGATTGTTTGCATAAGAATAAAGTAGACTGTGAGTGTGCACTTTAAGAATATGTTGACTGATGTAAATATTTGGGACTGCTAGTGGACTATAACTTCAATTTCAAATTTCACATAGAGGAACTATGCAAGAAACTTCGAATTGTGTTGAGGAAAATGTATCAACTTGAGAAAGAGGTGAGTAAAAAGGTGTTATTTGTTGTTTATTACGCGTTAGCAGATTCTATAATTAATTATGGATTAAGTGTGTACGGCCGCACATTCAGTACTTATATAAAGGATGTAAAAAATTTACAAACGAGATTAGTTAAGTATTTGGTTGACAGTAAAATAAAAAATAAGTGTAATGATTCTAGCGAGTTATTCCCACTTTGTAATTTTTTTCCTATACAGGAGAAAATTAAATACCTGATTGGTTTAGAAAACTGTTATTTAGATGAGCACAAACGGTCAGCATTTAATAAATATAATACAAGGAGGGTACGAGAGGGGAAGTTAATCCAGACTCCGGCGGTCAACTATTATGGGAAAAGGTTGAATAAATATTTAGTGCCTAGGCTGTTCAACGATATAGGGTGGTTAAGAGATAAACCGGTCGTTAAGAAGAGATTAAAAACATACCTTTTAGAAAATTAAATATGTTCTAATTACTTACTAGGGCCGTGTACATGTTAGTTTTTAGTATATTATTGTATTAATAGTATTATTGTTTAAGATACTAATTGTTTTGTTTTGGTGCATGATTCGACTAAGGAAATGAGCGCTTCATTCGCCAACAAACTGGTTACAGTTTGGTGAAATTATAAATTTTGACTGTAAGCATGTACCTTCTTGAATAAATAAATTAAAAAAAAAACATACATACATTCATACATATACATAAATACAGCCATACATAAGAGACATAACCCTCCTTTCGGGCTTCACTGCAGTCGGGTAATTATAGAATGTCAGATATTTTTGCGCGCTTTATCGTGTTAGACTGATTCAATCTCGCAATCAAGCAACCCTCATTCATTACAGCGAGTGTCCGACGGGTCCCTTGGCCTTTTGTTTCCATTTGCAAATCTGTTAGATAAAAGCATTTTTGTGTTGTTGTAGAAAAACACACTGGCTTTTGAAATACATCTAAAATGTGTCAACTCTGGTAGTAAACAAGAAACATATACAGAATGATTCAGGAGACGTGAGCAGGACCAACACTACATACATAGTAAATGGCAATGAATGCACCATCATATATACACCACCAATGGCACCATTGTATTTAAGTGAAACATCCATACCTTTTTCCTGTATTTTAATTTTTGTCAAGTTAAAGTTTAATTCTCTACAATCATGGTCACCCTACAACAACGGGTTTATATAGATTAAACTTCTAACTGTTATGACAGCACTTTGATTACGAAATGAGTAAATTGTCACATTGAGCGAGATACGATATTTCAAAAGTAATCGGCCTCAGATGACATTCAATTTGACACGTATCACTTGACTGAAGTATTCTGATTGTAGAGTGACCATAAATTTCGTTAATAATTTAAAACATTTTGTTTTCAACACTTCAGATAAATGAACGTTATTTTCACTAATAGTGGCACGAAGCAGTAGCTTATGATCTACTGAATCTGTAGTGTTGATCCTGCTCACGTCTTCCGAATCACCCTGAATTATTAGCTCATATTTTGCTATCTTCCTACGAGCGAATATCCACAGAGGCTTGCTAAGCTGTGTTATACGAGTATGTATATCACGTTTGACACCTCGCTTGCTTGATAACTAGGTGTCACTTCTACGGAAATTATACGAAAACACAGCGTAGCACATTCCTAGATGCTCACCTCAAGTCAACTAACCAAAAACATGCTTCAGAACTGGTCCCAGTTATAACTAATTGATCGATGAATGGACCCGGGTATGTCCTAAAACTACGACCAAGACCACCGGGGGATGGGCAGCAGCATCCCTGGAGTGCGGTGGAAATGCTGCGATCGCCAACCCGCATGCCAAGCGTGGCGATTATGGCATTTACCCCCCATGAAATTGGGGGAAGCCTGTGTCCAGCAGTGGACGTCCTCCGGCTGATATGGTGGTGGTGGTAGATCGATGAAAGAAGGTATTACTTCGAAACAGATCACGTGCTATGAGGAAGAGCGGACCGGTATTCGGTGTTTTAGTTGTAAACCATCGTTTTATTTATCGATAAAAATCATTTGAACACTTATTATTTGTTATTCTGTGATAAAAGTTTTTGTTATAGATCTATTTATCTATTTGAGTAAGCTCCCGAGGATGCTGAAGTCAATGAAGGGTTAGGGAATGCGTTTTCTGGAGTACCAATCGGATGATGGGGTTGTAGCAGGAGTGGCTTATGGCCAACCAGCACGAGTAATACAGAGCGGGTGCGTGCTTGAACTCGCGATGGTAGCGCGCGTTCATGTAGCAGTCGATGATGGGGTTGTAGCTGGAGTGGCTCATGGCCAACCAGCACGAGTAATACAGAGCGGGTACCTGCTTGAACCCGCGACGGTAGCGCGCGTTCATGTAGCAGTAGATGATGGGGTTGTAGCAGGAGTGGCTCATGGCCAGCCAATGGCTCGCGAACCACACGTAAGGCATGCCCGGCCACGCGCCCCACTCCGCGTCGCTCTCATGCGCTGTCCACAACATCTGTATAAAAAATATTCCCTTAACATCATTCACCAAATACCAAAATCAACAACATACTCATTTGAAAAGTGACTCAAAAACACAGACTTACTATAAAAACGTTTAGCGGCAACCACGAAATCGTGAATACTGCGACCACTGTCACCATCATTTTGACCATCTGTGAAAAAAGAAAAATTATTACAAGCCGTCGGAAAAATCTACGAACCTGGCTGGGAACAATTTGTTCCAGAGGTTCAGAGGTTCGCAGATATTTCACACGGGTTGTACCACATGTGTTAATTCAGTTATTACTGTGTTCATCAGGTACAATCTTTATGTTTTTGATTGATCAACTATTAAATAATGTCTCAAAAAAAGCATAATCAAGTTAAATCTGTAAATATGATTTTTTTTAATAGTATGACTTGGGGCCTATTTCATAATCTTTTGTAACTTGTGCAATACGCGGAAGCATCTTTTCAATAAAATGAATTGAAAAAGGTTACCTCGTGTTGAAGTTACAAGCCATTATGTAATAGGCACTTTTTGACAAATATTGCAATTGAATGAAGTATGGGCGTTTTACCCTCTGGTCAAATCTTTATTAGATTGAAAGCAAGGAGATATGAAAATGTTTAATGTTGACTTAACATTTATATCCATTGATTTCATGTTCTTTGCCTGCAATTTTTGGGAATTCAAGCGTAAGTTTATGTGTCTATGAGCGTAGTTTCAAAATAGTGGAATTAGAATACAAAGATATGGGATAAATTCCCAATACTCAACCTCAGAAAACTTTCATCATCCTCCTAGCGTTATTCCCATTACAGTTGCATCCTGAAGGATGCCTGGGGTCCGCTACCTAATCCCAAGAGTTGGCGTAGGCACTATTTTTTACGGAAGCGACTGCCATCTGACCTTCCAACCCGAGGGGGAAACTAGACCTTATTGGGATTAGGCTTGTCAAGTGAGTGGGCAACTTGACTGTTAGAAGTTCTCAAGCCGCCCGGAGGCCTCTAACTTGGCTTAACGACTGCTATCATAGACAGCAACCGGGATCAACGGCTTTACGTGCCTTCCAAAGCACGGGAGCGCTCAGTTAGTAACCACTCAAAGCGGTCACCCATCCATGGACTGACCTCGCCCGACATTGCTTAACCTCGCATACCGCACGCGGTACGCGGGTGCCGCTGGGCCACGAACGCGCCTCACGAACGAACCTCAGAAAAGTTTCCTAGAATGTATTAAAAATGAAGAAATTTTGTATGCCATAAGCGTACGAAATAACTCTAATTAGGTACTATATGATATGAGTTGTTAAGCAGATTACTTACTAACATGATATCAAGCCAAAATTTAGCTGCTAAATAGATATTATTCCAATAATATGTACGCAGACAGCAATCCACACGTCATCCAACTACTTAAAATGAACTATATTCACAGACATCTACAGTATTCAGGCTTTGTAAACTAACACAATTAATTTCAAACTAATTAATTTACTAAGCAAAGACATTACGAAAATTACAGGATTCAATATATTAATTACAGGATTCAATATATTAAATACAGGATTCAATATATTATAATAAGGCGTTGTAAGAGGGAACTATTGAAGGATTTCGTGGACGAGCTTGGTTGTTCCGATAGCTCAGAGGCTAGAGCGATTGGCCGCGTATGCCAGATGTCGCAGGTTCGAATCCTGCTCGGAGCATAAATTTTTTCATTTTTTCCCTTTAATTTGAAATTTTGTTTGATTTTGGTAAGCCATTCAAGTTTGTAAAATGATTGTCAAGACCAGACAAACAGTTTTTAAAACTATGCCGTGTACCTCTATATATGCTTCTTCCTGACTTGGCGGGGCGGGAGCGAGTTGCAATAGATATTTTGTTCTTTGACTTTGAGTTTACTGATGTGAGATTTTCTCACTTGACGGAATACTGTCAGTATTACGTTTGCGCAGTAATAATACCATGCTCAGAAGCGAGGTGGTAATGCATTCGTATCGTTTGATACTGACAGTTGACAGTTTACTCATCTTCAAATCAGAAATTCACCTGAAGTGAAACTAATAGAGTAAATATAAATAATATATACTCAAAAGTAGAGTAGGGGTATGTAATATTTTGTAACTCGACTGCCAAGTGGGCTAGCACAACTTGCTGCTATGTAGAAGCAGGCAATATTTTAGTAAACACAAACCAAACTGACAACTGGTATAATAATGCTATCTCTACTACATTTGCATGGTCTTACGGAAGGTGCCTCGTATTGTTTTGGCCTCAAGTGTCAGTTAGGT
The DNA here is from genome assembly GCA_905163555.1 of Notocelia uddmanniana. Classification (NCBI taxonomy): domain Eukaryota; kingdom Metazoa; phylum Arthropoda; class Insecta; order Lepidoptera; family Tortricidae; genus Notocelia; species Notocelia uddmanniana. The sequence goes on along the minus strand of LR991059.1, from coordinate 9,618,055 downwards.
TTGCGTATACTATAGCCTCGCTGCAAATGAGTGCTATTGTGTATAAATTCGCCGCTAGAGGCGCTAGTGTAGCGTAAGGTCTCCGAAATGTAAAATGTCACTGTTTGTGGTGGGTTATTTTCTTTCTAATTATAATGTGGTGAACATTTTGCGATCTCTGATATTAATTATGGTAAATATTAGTTTGAACCGTAACTAATATTTCCATGAATTTCAGTGCTTTGAGACAGTTACGAGTATGACTTTCTTAAACTTATGTGTTCTTTCATTCCGAACAAAACGGGACTGCGTAACACTGCGGCATGCTCAATATTTTTACGTACGGATTTACAACTTTTACATTTAGGTCCCGCCACACCGATGCAAAAAATACGGTGACAGTACGGAATTGCAGTGAACAAGAGGGAGAAACTCATGAGATAAAAACGTCACGCATGAAGCTAGTCACGGGGTTTACGGTGCGTTTTAAGCAGTGATGTGGCCGGACCATTCAATCATATCTAATAACAAACATTGACAGCTGGACCTTGGTCGACAGTGACGCCATCTTGTGAGCACAAAAACGGTAGTCTCATTCCTATTTGTAAGGAGTTGTGCTCACCTTCCGCTTGGAGCGCTGCATGCGCGTGTCGCGCGCGCTCTGCGCCTCGCCGGGCGGGCGGCCGCCCCACACCGCGTGCGCGATGCGCGCGTACGTGCACATCAGCGCGCTCAGCGGCAGCACGAACTGTAGCGCCAGCAGAGCGCACGTGTATTGTGAACTCTGCTCCTGGTTCGCCCATAGCTCGCCGCACACGTCTCTATGATATTTAAGACAGACATTAATTAAGTACACGCTTAATTAATCCTTTAATAATAATTCGTTGTACTCTAACGCGGTTTATGGAAGAGCGGTGTCTCCTGACTAGCGTTGAAAATTTCCGGAAATATCCCGTTTCTTTCCAAACGGCTCGTCTTTTTCGGATTTTTACGGAAAAGAACCATGAAATTGTTGTTTCAATTTTTCGGAAAAAAAACTATTTAAACAGGTTTTATGCGGTTATTTTTCTTAATACTACCAGTATTAAGAAAAATAACTGATTGAAACCTGTTTAAATAGTTTTTCCGGACTAGTAGCACCACTGCACCACCCCATTTTTTTCCTTGGGTGTCGTAAGAGTCTATGGGAACCAGGTTAAAGTGTGTTGTAGGCGATGGGCTAGCAACTTGTCACTGCAATTGCTAAAAGCAATCACATTTCACATTCACACACATTCACACACATTTCATCACATTTGCATGTCACTGCATTTTCTCCATGTATAAACCTGCAATTGCTAATAGTGGAACTAAAAATAATTTTTCACGTGCTCAGCCTACCCTTTTTGGGAATATAGGCGTGAGTTTATGTATGTTATTAAAAATAAATAAAATTTAATGTTTTATTTCTCACTTTTCTGAAAAATCCCGAAAAAAACAAAAAAAAACGAAAATTTAATTTACTTCAGAAAAAAGAATGTTATTTTGCGACTTTATAACGCTACTCCTGAGACAAGTATCTTTATTACTTGAAAGGAAATTCAAACCTTGCTTTTGTTAACCTTTTTGATTAACAATAAATAATTTTGTAAACAAGGAACCACAGCGTTGGCGCGGCAGACATTAACGACTACTAACGCTATCTCAGAGCGAGTAGTATAACTAACCTGCTAGGGACCCGATTATCCCCTAGATGGCGCTGGGGTGGAAATAGAACGCGCTAACGTTAGTTCAACGTAAAATGCCCATATAGAATTAAGGATTTTTGTTATGCATCTTTTCTTAGACCGATTAAGATACGGATCACCGATCTTATTCTGGACCCTATAGTAGTAGTATATATGAATCAGAGTTAAATAAATTTCGTCAAGTTTGTAGGATATCGCGTTTCATTTCGTTTCACGTCCGTCGATATAACTCCCCGGCACTACACTGGCAGCCCAACGTTCGGCATTATCGAACTCATCAGAGACGCGGGAGGAGCCTTTATCGCCTGTTGAAAACTTGATGAAGACCGAAACATCTTCACCGACGAAATCTACACGGAGGACTTCTGGACCAAAACTGGTGGTAGCTGGAAAACGCGCTGCACCTAATCCCCGGAAGCCCCGCAAAACTGACGCAATGGCAGTGTCATTCACGGAAGCCCAATTTGAACGGATGTTAGCTGCAATGACACCCAAAAGTGGATCATTTACCACCTGTACCATAACCTATGATGGACGCAAGGAATCTGATGTGCTCGAAGCTTTCTTAGCTGCTATCAACATTTTCAAGAGTTCGGAGAAAATTAGTGACGCGGACGCGTTAACAGGTCTTCCTCTCCTCTTAAAAGATGATGCAGCGACATGGTGGCAAGGGATGAAGAATAAAGTTCACACCTGGGACGAGTTCCAATCACGCCTTAGAAAGTCCTTTGCTCCAAAGAAACCAGCTTACGCCATCTACCAAGAAATTATGTCATCAGCACAGGAACCTGGCACTACAACTGAATCTTTTATAGCCCACAAGCGGATGCTATTTTCACTGCTACCCAGTCCAGAGCCCTTGGAATTCCAGCAACTGGACATGCTGTTTGGGTTACTGAGTCTGGACATTCGTGAGAAGGTGTCACGTGACTCGTTCACTACTTACGATGGCCTTCTGGAAGCAGCTGAGGGGGCAGAACAGCTCCTTCGTAATAGAAAGACTGCCGCCCAAATACCAGTTCTAAGCTCATCACATCTTGCAGGACCTTCCTACAAGCCTACGACTACTAAGTTACGGTGCAAATACTGCAGGTTGACTAACCACACTATCGAAAACTGCACGAAGAAGGCAAATGCAGACCGAAAGCGTGCAACGCATCTCCCCCCTCCTGAACCACCTGCACCTAAAGTTACCGAAGCGACGGTACCTAGACCGACGCCTTTCTCTCACAAATACTCTTGCTATGGATGTGGAGCTCCAGGCGTGGTGCGCAGCAACTGTACCACGTGCCATAAATCAAGAAATCCCGACGGAGTTTCGAAGGAAGTAGGCTTTTGCGCCCTTGGAATCAGAACCGATGCCAGGGCCAGACCAGTCGTCTACATTACGGTTGAAGGCAAGACTGGATCGGCTTTCATCGACACCGGAGCAAAGTCTAATATAGCTTCGTACGAGTTATACACACACATGCGTACCGCTGGTTGCCCGTTCCAGGAAGAGCGTGTCGTTGTCACCTTGGCGGACGGCATACGACGCAATCAAAAGGTACTCATCACAGTAGCTAATGTCACAATTTGTGATCGCACCGTCCCCACCACGTTCATCGTTCTGCCGGAGTCCCGGGAGAACCGAACCCTTCTCGGTGTGGGTTTCATTCAGGATTCCCTGATGCTACTAAATCTACCCCAATATACTTGGCACTTCCTTGGTCATGAGGATAACCCTCAAAAATTGTACAGCGAGGACTTCACATCTTTCAAGGATCAGGAAATCGTCAGTATCTCTCACGTGGAGAAGTCTGAAGTTGCTGCACTACCCGAAGGTAGTAGAACTGCTACCCAGCTCAAGAAAGACCACGTCTACGGACCGTTACTCCGCATAGCTCTTTCACCGGCCAAACGAAAAGGCGTCCCATTTGACGGCGACACGTCATACCTGGACTACATATTCGAAGACGCGTGTAAAGCTATTGAAGAGCAGGAAGTTGAGTTATCTCCGGAGTCTGCAAATCTGTTCCCCAGCACGGACATAGCATCTATCGCTATAGGGGCTATTAATACTGAAGAAACGTCAGCGCACGACTCCATCGAGAAACTATTACAAGTGAACGAGACTGTCTTCATCTCCAATGGCAAACCAACCACGCAAGCTGAACACACGATCGATACTGGTAATCACCAGCCAATAGCAGTGCCTCCATATCGTTTGTCCCCTGTGAAGAGGCAGATTCTACAGAAAGAGGTCACCAAGATGCTGGCAGAGGGAATAATAGAGCCTTGTGTCTCACCCTGGTCTGCGCCTACAGTTCTCGTACCCAAAAAGGATGGCACTACTCGTGTCTGCATAGACTACAGGCGATTAAACGCTATCACTACTCCTGATGTCTACCCGCTTCCGCGAATCGACGATCTGCTCCACAATGCGAAGCCAACTCCCTTCATGACGACCCTCGATCTCCAATCTGGATATTGGCAAATAAAAGTTAAGGATGAGGACCAGTTGAAGACTGCTTTCGTAACGCCGTTTGGTATGTTTGCCTTCAAAAGAATGCCCTTTGGACTCAGGAACGCACCAGCAACCTTCCAGCGCCTGATGGATGGTTTTCGGGTCAGACTAAGCCATATCAAGCTGATAGTTTACCTGGATGACTTAATTATCCTGTCAAGTAGTTTAGATGGTCACCTTCAAGACTTACAAGAGGTCTTTGACCTACTGAAGGAATACAACCTCACAGTTAATAAGGCAAAGTGCAGATTCTGTTGCTCGAGGATAAAATATCTGGGACACTATATTACCCCTGATGGTCTGGAAGTGGACCCAGAGAAAGTGAACGCAATAACCAGCATGCCTCAACCGACAAATGTCAAGCACCTCCTCTCTTTTCTCCAAATGTGCTCCTGGTATAGGAGGTTTATACCAGATTTCGCAGACACAGCTGAGCCTCTTACACGACTTACGAAGAGGAAAGCAAGATGGGTGTGGAAAGACGACCAAAACAACGCTTTCCAAAAGCTACGAGAACTTTTAGCTTCGGCGCCCGTCCTAACGCAAGCTGACGAGAACAAACCCTACATAATAAAAGCCGATGCAAGCAGCTACGCTATCGGGGCTGTATTAGTACAGGGGGAGAAAGAGAACGAGCACCCAGTGGAATACGCCAGCCGCTTGTTGAAACCCGCCGAGCGAAATTATTCCACTACAGAGCGCGAAGCTCTGGCAGTGGTCTGGGCGGTGAACAAATTTCGCGGATATATAGAAGGGACCCCTGTCACCGTGCTCACGGATCACCAAGCACTAAGGTGGCTTATGTCACTAAAGTCCCCGACAGGAAGATTAGCGCGATGGGCTTTGCAGCTGCAGGCTTACGACATAAAAATTAAATATATAACTGGACGGACCAACGTGGTAGCGGATGCCCTATCACGACCGAGCTGTGACTCTGAGTATAAGGACACGTGTGGAGTTTGTTCTGTCACAGTTGATATACCCGCAGTTACCCCAGAACAAATACGAAGCAAACAGTTGAACGATGAAGACATCAAGAGGATCGTCGATGATCTAGAAGGCGACAATGAAGAGAACGCAACCTATTGGAGCAGAAAGGGATACCACATGACTAATACGTTGTTGTACCGCTACGAACCCAATATGGATTATGAGGATAGTCGGTTGGTTGTACCCAAAGCTGAGCAAATGGCAGTTATATCCACCTACCATGATGAAGCCATAGCTGGCCACTACGGAGCCCAGAAAACTTTGGAGCGCATAGCCAAGCGTTATTACTGGAAGGGTATGAGAGCCCAGATTGACGCCTACGTTCGATGCTGCGTGAAATGCCAGAGATACAAACCCACAAATACGAAGCCCGCTGGTTTACTACAAACTACCGCAACAAAACAACGCTTTGAGATCATCTCCTTCGACTTGTTTGGCCCGCTCCCACAGACCAAAGATGGTCACAATTGGGTCTTCATAGTAGAAGATGTAGCCTCGAGATGGGTTGAGCTATTCCCGTTGAAGAAAGCCAGTGCAGAAGAGTGTGCTTCAGCCCTGATGAATGAAATCTACTTGCGATATGGTTGTCCCAGGCGGGTGATAAGCGACAACGGTACCCAGTTTGTCAGCAGTGTGATGCAGAAACTCACATACTGCTTAAACATAAACCATGGCTTTACACCCGTGTATCACCCAGAAACAAACCCTGTTGAAAGGAAAAATAGGGATTTGAAAGTACAACTAGCCATATTGGTCGAAGGAGATCACACTACCTGGGCAGAAATGCTACCCAGCATACGATTCGCAATGAACACTGCTATCTCAAGTGCAACGAGTTTCACTCCAGCTTATTTAACTTTCGGACGAGAGCTACGTACACCTGATGATGTACAGCATGATCTAAGGGATATCATCCAAAGTGAAAATTTCATACCCGAAATCACTCCTAAGCTATTACTGATGGCTGATACCCTAGCACGAAGTAAAGAAGTCCAAGAGATGACTGAGGAGAAACGGAAGCAATACGTGGACAAAAAACGTAAACCTTCTCCCGCTTATCAACCTGGTGACTTGGTGATGGTAGAGACACACCCACTGAGTAAAGCTGGCATTGGTTATAGCGCCAAATTCGCACCCCGACGAGATGGACCATATGCCATTAAACAGAAACACGGTCCTAGCTCCTACCTGATAGTCGAACAGCGACGTCAAGATAAAGTGGTTGGTGTATACCATGCTTCGGCTCTGAAGCCCTATCAAGGAGGCGAAGTGCCACATCCAGCTCCAGTACGACCCTTAAGGAAAAGGGGTAGACCGCGCAAGGTGCAGATAGACGCTACAAGTGCAGATCTGTCTCCATCGCCGGGACGTCTTCAGGGACAGAGGGGGAGACTGTAAACAAGGAACCACAGCGTTGGCGCGGCAGACATTAACGACTACTAACGCTATCTCAGAGCGAGTAGTATAACTAACCTGCTAGGGACCCGATTATCCCCTAGATGGCGCTGGGGTAGAAATAGAACGCGCTAACGTTAGTTCAACGTAAAATGCCCATATAGAATTAAGGATTTTTGTTATGCATCTTTTCTTAGACCGATTAAGATACGGATCACCGATCTTATTCTGGACCCTATAGTAGTAGTATATATGAATCAGAGTTAAATAAATTTCGTCAAGTTTGTAGGATATCGCGTTTCATTTCGTTTCACGTCCGTCGATATAACTCCCCGGCACTACAATTTTTATTTTTCGTTAATTAAAAGATTTAATTACTGAGAAAATATTATTGACGTAAATCTAGGCATGAGAGGTGGTAGCATGCAAATTGGCCGAACATAACCACAGCAGATAAAAGGGTAAGCGGTAGTAACTAGAACAAGTGATAAAACATTATAATGAGTGCGTAACTGCTCACTTAGGGTCAGTTAAAGCAGACTAGTTTAAGTACATCATTAGTTCCACGGCGGTTACATTTATGCGGACAATAGTTTACCTGTAGGTGAAATTAAGTTTTACTTGTGTAGTGTTTTAGAAAATATCAATATTAGTCCGTGTTGTTACGGGAACATATTTTACTTCCAGAAACCAGCGCTATCTTTTAGAGTTTCCGAAAGTAAAGTATTTGTTCGACAGAAACCCATAATAACACATACTACAAGTCTGATCAACAAACCGTGTAGTGACAAAGTAGCGGAAACTATTTAAATGTCTCGTTTCTTAACGCTAGCGTAAAGAATCATTTCCTTTTTTATACAATAAAAAAAATCAAATGCATAAAAAATTATACAGTTAAAATATTTTACAAAAGGTTGCTAAACCCTGGTACCTTACTTCGTAGTCGCAGGCGTAAATGCAGACTCATTGATCTGTCGGTTCGCCCATCACCTTTATTTCTCTTTGTCGGCACTTGCGGCACCCGCCAAAACGCCTACGGAATGAATTCACAAAAGCCGGCCGATAACTCGCCGCCAGACTGAGGACCGAGCGGAGAGAGACTAGAGAGAGGTAATTAGAGAATTATGCGTATTTAAAGGGGCCAACTTAAACTAGCTGCATTAGTGCCGAGACAAGTAGAGACGAAATGTGAATTTATTAGCACGTAAGTTTATCACAACAACCAGGGGTCAGCAGCCTTTTACGAAAAAAAAATAATGTGTTATTTTTTATAAATGTGTTTATTTTAAGTTGTCTAAAAAACAAAGAAACTGATTTTTGGAATCGCAATTCGATACCGATGGTTATCTTACTCGGTTCCCATAGTATACTGTTACAACCTGTATAGGAAGACAGTTGCCAGCACCATATTTAACGTTGATCGGTCTGTAATCGTATGTTAGTGTGGAACTGTGGATCAATCTGCCCTAAATGATCACAGCTTTAAATAAATTGTTTCCACCACCACCATCATATCAGCCGAAGGACACTGCTGGACATAGGCCTCTCCCAGTTTCATGGAGAGTAAATGCCATGATCGCCACGCTTGGCATATGGGTTGGTCATCGCATTATCTCCACCGCTCTCCAGGGATGCTGTTGCCCATCCTTCGGTGGTCTTGGTCGTAGTTTTAGAACATACCCCGGTTCGTAAGACCAATGTACCAACACAGCTTTGACAATAAATAAATATTATACTATCTTATAAATTTATTAAGTTAATGCACTTTATTTTATTAATAACTAATTATTACAAAATCCGCAACAGGCTTCGTCTACACCGTCAACCTAACCTAACCTAATCTAAAGGACCGCCCCGGATCGTAGATGGCTCAAAAGTTCCCATGATGCTGGCGGCGTTGCCACGCTGAATGGCCAACGAAATCTGTTGAGCCAAAAACGAGCCGGAACGAGGATCGCAACCGAGGATCTTATAAATTGTTTAATACATTGTATTTCTTTTATTTCGAAATGTTCTCAGCTCTAGTGATACTGACATGGTTAGTTGGCCAGAGTATAAATATAATATAACATTTGCCCTCACACTAGTACAAGTAGATTAGTTACCGGAATCTTAATGCAAGATAACATATTATCTTATTTAGAGAACAATTGAATAAAATATATGTAGAGCAAACTATATAATGTACATTTTTAGGTATGAAGTTTTAGCACCATCCCTCCACGCAACGAATATCGAATACCGGTACGATGAGCACGCGAAATTCGTTCACGATGAGAGAACAAGGATCAATCTAACACATACGTTTCCAAGTTTTGCATTCCATTGATTTATATGCTCCTGTATAACGTCGTACGTTCAAAGGAAAATCATAAAAGAGACCATTAAGCCATGGCTTACCGCGAATGTCCGTCTGATGATTTATCTCCGTAACGAGGCACACAAAAAATACGAGATAAGTAAAAGTGATTCAGATAAACTTAACTATAAATCATTAAAACGTTTAGTAAACACTAGTTTGAATTTTGAAAAAAAAGCCTATTTCGAACAACATATTAACATAAATTTGAACAGTCCCAAAAACCTTTGGATAAATCTAAAACGAGACGTAATTCCCACTTTTAAGAATAATTGTACACTGCCAGAGATATTTAACGACCCGTCAGCAATTAATAATGAATTCTTAAACGTTCCAGGTAGTAATACTGTGGATTTTGACACTCTAGCATACTTTAATAGCCACCGGTATGGCTCCTCTACCTTTACTTTAAGCACTGTAGAGGACACAGTAATAGCCAAATTGTTGCTTAGTACAAAATCCAATGCTATGGTGTATGATGGCATAACTTACGACATGATTTTGATGACAGTTCCACAGACTTTGGCAACTATCACAGATTTAATTAACACCTCTATTTTGACAGCCGAGGTACCTCTACTTTGGAAAACAGCCATTGTGCGTCCATTCCCAAAAATAAACGAACCAAAGATTATTAAAGATTTGCGCCCTATTAGTATTTTGCCATACTTATCAAAATACTAGAAAAAGTAGTTTACAACCAGGTTTCGCAATATTTGGAAATAATAAAATTTTGCCTGAAAACCAAACAGGTTTTAGGAAAATAAGAGGTACTTCAACTGCTCTCCTCGACGTAATAGATGAGGTCTTGACAGCTCAGGAATCAGGACCGCGCACAGTCTTGGTACTACTGGAATTTTCGAGGTCGTTTGATTGTATTAACGTTCAGCTCTTACTTTCTAAGTTGCGCTACTATGGTTTTGACTAACATTCAGTGCGCTGGTTCCATAGCTATTTTGGGAACTGTAAACAAATTGTAAATTTATCAGAAAAGGACGGTTTCTGTTCAATGCCTGATCCTTGTATGGTGAATAGAGGCGTGCCACAGGGATCTATATTGGGCCCCCTTTTATTCATTCTGTACAGTAGCGATATTATAAGCTTTACAAAGTTTTGCAAATATCAGCTTTATGCCGATGATTTACAAATTTATTTGTCGTTTTATCCAAGAGATGTCGCATCGGCAGTCGAAAAGATAAATGAGGATCTCAAACGGTTGTCGGAATGGTCCACCTCGTACTGTTTGGTTCTCAATCCTTTAAAAGAAATATATGGTACTTGGGTCTTTAAAGCAGTCTAACACTATAAATGGTAAATGTCCTACCATTGTTATCAATGACGTAAGTGTCGATCGAGTTGATGAGACACGTAACCTAGGACTATTGTTTGATACCAACCTGCGATTTGAAAATCATGTGGTGGAAACAGTTCGTGTCTGTCTCTATCGATTAAAGGTATTGTACAATTTTCGAAATTTTCTCAGTGTTGGTCTTCGAATGAGGCTCTGTGAAGCGTTAGTGTTGTCTAAACTTAATTATTGTCTTCCAGCTTATGGCCCATGTCTTCTTGCACGCTAACAGCGCCTCATTCAAAGAGTACAAAATGCATGCGCTAGATACTGCTTTAATATACCACCTCGAACTCATGTTACACCATTCTTAAATAACGCGGGAATGTTAAAGATGACTGCTCGTCAGGAACTGATGTTTGCGTGCCTGGTTTTCGATACTATCCAAACCAAAACACCTTCCTATTTATTTCAAAAACTTACATGGCACTCGAATAATCACCACCAACCCAGGTCGTCAAGAGCGGTTATCTTACATGTCCCACTACATAGGTCAGCCGCTTTCAAAGGGAGTTTTCGCTACTGTGCAACAAAATGTTGGAACAACATCCCTCCGCCTATACGTCAATTAAAAAAACAAATTCAATTTCAAAATTAAATACAAATTATATCTTTTGAACCAACAGAAAAACAAAACTTAGCGGAAATTCCCTCCCGTTTTTTGAAAACTCGAAGCTCATACCAATGTTTCATTTATATTTATAGAAACGTACACACAAAAATAAAATGCACATACACATAGGTACAATAACTTGAGATTACTACCTCACTCTAACATGTATACCTATAATACACGTACACACACAACGCGCACATCTATTTATCCTGTGTGAATAAAAATGCGTTGCACAAAATAAAAGGTCCTGGCAGAATACCAGCGATGTGGCTGGCCGCATCATTATGCTGAGCCAGCGCCTTTTCTATGCCACGACACATGCTTTTGTAATTAAATTTAGTTCTAAGCTGCATGCCTTCTTTGATATTGTAACTATTTTTTGTGTTTTTATTATTTACTATGTATGTCGTGGAAAAGAATAAATCTTTTATCTATCTATCTATCTAAGTAAATCCAAAGTGGTGGAACGACTGGTGCATCAACAACTAACTTCCTTCATGAACAAAAACGATCTGTTAAACCCGCTTCAATCGGGTTTCCGTTACGGACACAGTACAACTACAGCTCTTGTCAAGATCACAGACGACATTCGGTTAGGCATGAATGATAGGAAGCTTACTGTGTTAACTCTACTTGATTTCAGTAATGCCTTCAACACTGTCGATTTTGATATTCTGCTCGCAGTTTTACGCTCTCTTAACATATTTCCTGCAGTAATCGACTGGTTTCATAGCTATTTAACTGGTCATCGGCAACGAATAAAGGTGGATTCTCCTCGCTCTTCTTGGTGCAAGGCATACGCTGGCCGGCGTTCCGCAAGGCGGCGTGCTGTCACCCCTCTTATTTTCTATTTTCATTAATTCCATTACCCACAACATCTCCTCACATTATCATCTTTATGCCGACGATCTTCAGATTTATTCACAGTCCATGCTTGGCGATCTTCCTTCTGCCATTTAGGGAACGAATGATGACTTGGCATGTATTTTAAAGTCGAGTCAAATATATGGTCTGACGGTGAACCCAGCGAAGACTCAAGTGATTGTAATTGGCAGCAGCAAACTGATTTCCAGAATTAATTTTGTTAATCTCCCACCTGTAGTTTTTGATGGAATTCAAATTGCTTACTCTAACACAGTCAAAAATCTTGGAATCATTATGGATCGTACTTTGTCTTGGGTGCCCCATGTGAGTGAAGTAAGCAGGAAGATGTTTGCTGCAGTGGGGTCTCTAAGGCGGCTTCGTAATTTTCTACCCGTCGCCACTAAGATTGCGCTTGCCCAAACGTTACTTCTTCCTCTTCTTGATTATGCCGATATCTCCTACCTTGACCTTTCAGAGGAGCAACTTAATAAGCTTGAGCGTCTCCAAAATGTCTGCATACGGTTCATATTTGGGTTACGCAAATATGACCATGTTTCTAGTTTCTGTTCTAAACTCAAGTGGCTCCCAGTCCGTTATCGTCGTAACTCTCACATTCTCACTCTTATGTATAATGTCCTTTTCAACCCTGCGACTCCCCGCAATCTGAAAGAGCATTTTAGCTATTTTTATTCTTTCAGATCTTCTAATAATTTGCTTTTAACAGTGCCAACATCCTCTTCAAAATTTTACAACTGTTCATTCACTTTTAAAGCTGTTCAACTGTGGAACTCTCTCCCTCTTGACATAAGACGGGCAAAAACGATTGATAGTTTCAAAATCCCTACTTAAAAACATTATCTGTCTCTTCCTTAATATCGACTACCAATAGTTTTTTTTTGGCTTATATATGTTTTACTATTTCTTATTTGTCTTGTGATATTGGTATATATGTATGGTTCTGTATGTATGTTTATATATAAAAGTATATAAGTAGGTATATTATAAATATTTTTATTATAAATTATGTTTAACTTGTTTCATATTATCTCTGCACCACCTACTGCATATATTATTTTCTTTTTTGCGCTACCCAAAGGTTGTCTGGAAGAAATCGCTCTTTAGCGATAAGACCGCCTGTTGTCTGTCCTTTTTTTCTTTTTTCTGTTTGTAACGTTTCATTTGTGTGAGGTGTGCAGTAAAGAGTATTCGTATCGTATTCGTAAATCTTTAATTTACAAACCAAAATGTATGAAGCGGCGGATTATTGTGGCACGGGCAAGGACTGTCCGATAGATAGTACGAGTAAAAATTGATCTAAAACTTGGATGATACATTCACATTTAATTCCATACTCTCAGCATTTTGCAAAGCTGCTTATACTGTAATCCCAATAGTGCAATATATGATATGTGAATCATCGCAACATTATTCTTTACAGTTACTATTTTACAACAAAAGCATTTCATTCTATTTGCCATTGTACACTTAATTACATACACACACAATTGCGTACGTACGTCGTACACAATTGTAAGAATAAACACTTCTGTGTAAAGCCTAGCGAAATTCAATAGTTGCCATCTCATACAAACATATTCTGTAAAATCTATGAAAATTCGACGCACTTCTAACCAGATCTGTCCAAGATTCATCTTCCTGTGTTCTCGTAGTTATATATGTTCTCGAATTAATATGGATCGTCAAAGCACGCATTTATGAGTAAACAGATCTGCCAGAGTATGTTATGCTCGATAATAGGTTGGAATAGGGTAACTACAAACGTTAATTATCTTTCTGGATTAAGATTTCGAATTTAAACGGAATGTAAATAGTGGAACTGTAAACAAAAAGACGTCAATTTATATTCAAATAGATCACGACTTCAGCGCACGTAGTTAATTGCGAATGTGTACATACATAGTCCGTGAACTTATGGTGTTTGGGTTCTCATGAACTAATTTATTTCAGCTTAAGAAAGTGTACGAACAAGCGAGAGACAAATAAAAAAAACTCACATTTCACAGGCTTCATGCCAAAGTGAAGGCCGTTGCAGATTCGATACGATCGGAATAGGGGCAGCGGTGGCCAATGCCCCGCTCCAAACACCAGCCACCACCAGCTTGGCAGTGGCCTTTCCAAGTCTAGGCTTTAGAGGCCTCATGATAGCCATGTAGCGGTCGATGGAGATGGCCAGCAGTGTGTAGGCGGAGACCAGCACAGACACTGTCTGCGAGTAGTTGACAACCTTGCACATGACGGCGCCGAAGGGCCAGTATCGCAGCACCAGCATCGACACGAAAGAGAACGGCACACAGAACAACGTCATTAGAATGTCGCCCACCGCCAAGTTCACAATAAAGTAATTGGTCACCGTCTTCATGCGCGGAGACGTATGCACAACGAAACACACTAACCCGTTGCCCACGAGGGCCACCACAAACACGGCACTGTACATGAAGAGCACACACACTTGGAAAAGAGGAGATGACATGAAGTCCGTGGTCGTTGTTTCAAACACGCACACCATTCCATGTTGGGCATCCGTGTGGTTATACGAGTACGGCATAGACTCGTTGGGAGCGTGGGTCGATGCCACACACTCCCAGTGATCGCAAGCATTTTGCAATAATGTTTCATTTTGAACCGTTAGCTCGCTAGTGTAGAGCATTCTTCGAAGACATTAGCCGCTCACATATTTTCAGAAATCTTCGCCGACATCCAGGAAAAACATCTGAAACAAAGAAATAACACCGATTTATATCCAGTCATGCCACTGGAACAAAAAGTTAGATAATTATCTCTAATGTGTCTAAGACATATGGGGCGGAAACTTTATTGACCGACGCTCGTAGGTATCATTCTATACACCTTTCGACCTTATTTGTGAACGATAAAATGTTACGAGTAGAATTTAAATGATGCTACGCGTGCATATATACGAGAACATGATGTAGTTACATTACACACGAATTATGGTTTCAGTCGTGTATGTCTTTCGATTTAATATTAATTAAAAGCGTAGGTAAACATAATAACGAGTTTGATACCGATATCTGACACGGTTTTGTCTTACTTAGTTAACATTTCGCCATTTTCTCAAATAATCATCATCATCATCATGTCAGCCGAAAGACGGCCACTGCTGGACATAGGCCTCCCCTAAAGACTTCCACAATGACCGGTCCTGCGCCACCCGCATCCAGCGGACACCCGTGACCCTTACCAGGTCATCAGTCCACCGTGTGGGGGGCCTGCCCACGCTACGCCTTTCGGTATGTGGTCGCCACTCGAGAACCTTTCCGCCCCGATGGCCATCTGATCTACGTGCTATGTGTCCCGCCCACTGCCACTTAAGTTCTCAAATAATATAATAAATATAAATATTACTTGATGAAAGCCCGGCTTCGCTCGGGTGAAATAAATTAGAAAGAAATAAAGAAGACATTTATTCCTGACAGTTATGCAAACGACCAAAGAAATAGTGTACAAAAATGTATAAAATAAAAACATTACAACAACGGATTATGATCAAACTCCTTTACAAATATAGTCTGTAGTCTGGATTAACATATGGAATAGGGCCGTTCACACGGTTATTATTATCACGCGATTCACTCATATCATGATCCGTATCACGTGTCTATTGATGAATATTGAAGTAAAATCCATACAATTTTGAAAACCACGATAATATTGACACCCTTGTTTGGATTTTGCGTCAATATTCATAAAACAGCACGTGATACGGATCGTGATATGAGTGTATCGCGTGATAATAATAACCGTGTAACAGGCCCTAACGGATGTTGCTTCAATATTCATCAATATTCACATAATACGGATCGTGATATGAGTGTTTCGCGTGATAATAATAACAATTGGTAATATTTTCTCCAATTAATGGAACCTCTTCAACAACTTGTTCCGTTAACTTTGCCAAAGGTATTTTGCATTCCGATACGCGCACTATCCAGGAATAGGAGCCGTCAGACCAGAGGGCCTACCGCGATCTGAAAACGAAGTATATCCCTCTCCGCGTTCGAATATGCAAGTGCGACAGAGAGAAAGATACTTCGTTTTCTGTTCGCGGTAGCGCCTCTAACGTCCGAGCGCGGCGAACGGCATGAGCATTACCACTAACTCCACTAAGTTATGAGATAGAGCGACATAGGGATAGAGTTTTGCTAGACATTTAAAGGCCATAAGTCACCTAGTAGTTTGTCACAACAAAATAGAGACGCAGCTTTAAGATGGCGGACAGACTCAGCAAACACTCTATAGAAGTCGACGGTTAAGAAGTAAATCCTGATACCTGCCATTCCCACACAGTTTATAAACTAAAAGTCAATTTGGGGTTATAAACTGTATGGATATGACAGGTGTTAGAATTGACTTCTTAACCGCCGAACACTATAGTGGTGTCCTTAACACGATTAATATTATCACAATATTCAATATTCACGTGATACGTATCGTGATATGAACGTATCACGAGATAATAATAACCATGTAACAGACCCTGTACATTCACTTTGAAGGCGGTTGTTGTGACAATCTATTAGGTGTATTGAACGCTTGAGAACCACAAAAACAAAACACTGCAGACGCGGCTTGCCGGACCACACAATGGGCGTTGATGGCCCATTACCCAGAACGCAGCCCAGCAACCTGGCTAACATACAGGACGCAAAAATAGTTCACGATTTCCGAACGTACCCGACAGTGTCAACCAACGAATTTAATATGGCCGACCTTTTGTCATAAAATTAACACTTTTAAATGCAAAATACGCGACAATCCGAATTTTGCGGAGACATATGTTCAACTCGAAACCGTTATTTTTATACGTTCTTCAATTTGAGACAGGTCTCGTTCGGGTTTACCATACCCCTGCACGAAATTATTAATATAGATTGCCTTCCAAAGCTTAAATAAATTCATATTTTAAGCTATAGATCCCGGTTATTGACTATTATGGATTTGTTAGGCTATTCGGGTCTAAATTACAAATTAAAGGAAACATTTAGTGCTCCGACCAGGACTTTTTCCCGTTTAATTTTAAATTTTCAAGTTTTTAATTTTCATTTTTATTTTTTTATTAGGTAAGCAGCGTTACTGCTATTATACCTAATACAAAATTATTTGAGTCTAAATTTGAGGGCTGGCGGGGCGGCGGCGACGGCTGAGGTCCTTAAGCGCCACAAATATGCCGATGTAATGCACAATCACATACATGACCCTAGACTGGCTGGCCTAGGGCTGGGTCATTCCTCGGACAAAGAATAGGCATCAACGGGGGAATGCAGCCAGCCTTAACCTTACGGGCACAGTTCCGCAGGGAGCAGACTTGGATGATATGTTATATAGGTAGTAGAGTATAGTTTAGTTTTAATTTTATTTATTTACTAGCTTTTGCCCGCGACTTCGTCCGCGTATAATTCGTTCTCGCCTTAGAATGATTTGTTTTCCCATACAATCTTTCTCAAGCTCAGGTGGACACCAGGAACTTAGGGGTGGCATGTTGGAGAAGGAAAGCCACGAATAGATCGGACTGGAGATATTTGCTTGACCAGGCTAGCCTAGGGCCCATCCGCGGCTATAACACCTCAGATGATGATGATGATGATGATACAATCTTTCACCCTTCTTTACACCCCCTTAAGAAATGATTACAGTCAATATGACATTCCCTAGAAATCCTATTGTCAAAACGAATGATTAAGTGCTTATTTCGGAATATCAAATGTACCGATTCTAGACGAATGAATCTCGTCAAAAACATTAGATGTACATTGTACAATGGTAAAAGTCTCGCTACGCAGTTCTGCCGTAAAACGTTATCCCAACAGAGCGAGTTCTTCATGTAAGTATGATGACCGAAGGCTGGAAGCAGAGCGGCAAGGCATGCGAGAATAATCACACAGAACGGGCTTCTCATGTAAGGCTGACGGCCGAAGGCCTGAAGCAGAGAGGCGAGACACGCGAGGCTGAAGGCCGAGCCTCCCAACAGAGTAGATTCTTCATGTAAGGTTGATGACTGAAAAGCCGAAGGAGAGTGGCAAGTCGTCGCCGAAGATCCAGTTGCCATATTAATGAGGGTAAATTATACTCCATTCGTTCATTTTCACGTGATGCCTAGACATATAAACAGACGCAAATTCTTAAAACTGTTGAAACGATTTGTTGTTGTTATCGATTCTAAGTATCCCCAGCCAACTTTTTTTCGAATATTTTCCATGTACAGACTTTCGACCCTCTTCTAAGTGTACATCTAAGATGCTCCAACTGTCTATGCTGACGATTGGGCTGGCCAGCTCAAGTGATCTCTTATATCAAACAGTTTTTATGGTGTGAAGGGTCAACAATTACGTAAAAAATAACGCACGACAAAATTAAATGGTACACTGACGATACAAAGTGTGCCCTGAAACAGCTGTTTTTGTATTTAAGCATATGAATAAAAACAATCCCAAAGTATCGCAAATGCATTTTGATGTACACGCGCGCAAAGTGGAAATTATTGCGAAAAGGTTGTGCTCAAAAATAGCGTCAACAATCAGAAGGAATTATGATACTTCGGTTTTGACATAATGAATCGTCAACTTGTTTACAATTCTGCTATGCTTTAAGTTAAATTTCTTGACACGCTGTTATACTCCCAATTGGTTGAAACTTATATCGTAGAATTAAACCACCCCGTTTCATAGACCTTACTTGCCCGATTTAATATCCCTTTGATGGAAGATCATCGGGACAAAAAGTACACTTATTAGTATATATAAGTGAATCCAGATTATATGTAGACTATTAGCATACAAATCATCTTAATCTGTTTAGCCGTGTTTGCGTGATTCAGTGACAAACATCCAAACATCTAAACTTTCGCATTTATAATATTAAGTAGTCGGATTATGGTATGAAGTGAACGGCAAAAGTAACATTGTAAATGCATGTTTTTAGGATTACAATTATATATGTAATTTTTGAATCTAGAAAACGGGACTAAAATTTGAGTTTAGAGTCACAGTTACTTAATGGAATAAATCATAATAGTGTTCAAAATTTGAAGAGACCGTGGTGGCTATCGCGCACACTGGGCAGCGCCGCGGCGCAGCGCTTGCGTTTACTTATTTTCAGTTTCTTTCTTAAGATTTCACAAATTTTAAATGAGGATGTTTTTCCTTTGTCGTCAAGTATATGCTTACCTATTTTCATACCTGTAACTCATGGATTATAGAGGTTCCCATACAAAATTCTACCCCTCTTTTTACCCCCTTTTAACCCAAATCTGTACAATTTTTATAGCCTAAAACCTGACCGGGTATTTAATCGACAGATTAGTAAAGTTTTCATCATAATCCGTTCAGCCGTTTTCACGTGATGCGCGTTCATATAAACAGACAAACAGATAAACAGACAGACAAAAATTCTAAAAACTGTTGGAACGTGTTCTGTTATCAATTCTAAGTATCCCCAGCTAACTTTTTTTCATATATCCTCCATGTACAGACTTTCGATATATAGATATTGATATATAGATATATCAAAGTCACAGTCAAAGTCAAAATATTCTTTATTCAAATAGGCCTAGCAACAAGCACTTTCGAATCGTCAGTTATAACATGTATTAACATTTATATTGATTAATTATTTAGAGCAATTTATTGATGCTATTATTATTCTTTAAAATAAATATTGTATTGTTTTAGACATGTCAAAGTAAGAAATTATTTTGTAGTAAAATTCAAAATAGGATCGTCAAAACATAAATAATAATAATAATAATAAATATTAAAAAAAATAGAAACCTAGACGGTTTCTAGAATCAAATAAAAATATAAAAAAAAGATCATATTAATATCTAATGCCATAATGATTAATTCATTAATATTTCAGTCACAATTAATCCCACGGTGTTTTATCATTCATGTAGTCATGTGTGCTATAATATGCTTTCGATATGAGTTGACGCTTTACATAATTTTTAAATGTATTAATAGACAATTCAGTTACGTTTCTTGGAAGCTTATTATAAAACTTCACACCATTACCCATGAATGATTTTCTAATTTTCTGGAGGCGAGTGGTGGGCACCGCGAGTTTGTGTTTATTTTGAGTATAAATATTATGTATGTCACAGTTCTTCCTGAAATTTACAATGTTTTTATATACATACACAATATTATAATAGATGTATTGACAATGCAATGTCTGTTTAGGATTTCGTAACCAGGTTTTTGTCGGGAGCGAAGAGCAGTCCCTTACTGAAGGCTCCTTCAATGCCGCGCAAATCTCGCCCGTAGCGAAACGTTCCCTACCGAACATTCGACCAGTGTGTACGGAACTATCGTCGCGCGCGCATCCTTTATTGCCGCTGTGACATACCACGCTGCTTTCGTGGCTACTTTCACTATTGTTATTGTGCTTTTACGCTGTCCGGTGCTTTACCTGCATCGAGGCTTGTAAGACCGGCATAGCAGAAGGAGAACGGAGCTGGGCATCCACCACCAATACCACGATACGAGTTACCGCCATTGAAGTTCACAAGGTGAGTGGATTGCTCATTTCTCTTGATAATCGCCTCGGTTACTTTCCTTGGGATTACTTTCTTTAGCGCCCTTTCGCTGAGCTATCGAAACTGCTACATAAGTTGTGTTCCTTCTGAACCGGATATATCAATTCGAACTAATTTTATATGTGGAATACAGTCCAAACTATACGAATAGCATTCTTTTATAATTAGCAAACACACGATTAGCAAACCTATCATTAGCAAACATATATTTATCATATTTATTTTTAAATTTTTGTATTAAAATCGATAGCTATAAAAAAGGACGTAACCACCATCAATTTCTTAGGCACTTACGACCTTTTGTCCGAGCAGGAACTTGTTTACGAGTTAAAACTGTTTTTATTAGTATAGTAAATAATACAATTACAATTTTTCGTTCTAATTGCTCGTTCACCTGTTTAATTGAGCGTGATCTTTGCTGTTTTAGTAGGAATTTCATTAAATTTCGTGACATTTTCGTCGCATACATATTTTTATGTGCCGGTCGCAAGGTAGATATTCCTAGTTCTAAATTCCTTAGCGCGCATGCGACGCGAAGCTGACTAGTTGGTAGCAAGTTAAAATATCTACTTTGGGACTCGTAGTTACAATTAAACTTTTGTGGTACCTATTGGTACAATAAAATATTAGCGACTTTTGTTACAATTTGTAAGTTTGGGATTTTCTTTCGTTCACTCATACATAATTCATTAAGTGGTGTTGTTGTTTATTACGAAATTTACACGTTTAACTTTACTTATTTTGGGCCTTATCTATGAGACATAAGGTTTAAAACTCACTGTCGTCTTCGGTTGATTTGCCTATAACGAATTAGGTATAGTGTTTTGATCACTTCGTTAGCACTTACGCCTGTTGTTTATAAGTGTAAAAATGAATGAACTGGAGAAAACCCGCCGTAATTTAGCGCTTAAGCGACTGAACGACGCATATATTTGTGCAAAGAGATGTTTAACGAACCCGGAAATGAAACCGCGACTTAAGGTTCATTTAACCAGATTAGAAAGTTTAGAGATATTGTTTGATGAGAATCATACGAAGATAGTAGCTTCTTTAAAGGATTCCCAGGAGATCGCTGACAATGAGGAAATAAGACAGGGCTTTGATGAGACCGTGATAGACATTCTGTCCATTAAATCGCAATTATTTCCCGAGGAAACAACTCAACTTCCTACTGCCGCTTCGGCCGCACCCGTGGGTGCGTCAAGTAGCAATACGGGTCATATTCGCATGCCACCCATCCATATACCTACGTTTGAGGGCGGCTATAAAACGTGGATAACGTTCTATGATCTGTACCGAACTTTGGTACATGACAAAAATGAATTTTCGAAAATTGAAAAGTTTCAATATTTAGTCTCGTCATTGAAGGGGGAGCCGTTAAACCTAATAAAAGCATTTCCTATCTCTTCTGACAATTACGATATGGCGTATGAAACTTTAGTGAAGCGCTATCAAAATAAGCGACAGCTAGCCTTTTTAGCTTGGCAGTCTATTGTAACTGTTAAATTGCAGAACAACACAGCGCAAGCCTTTCGGTTTCTTCTGGATTCCTTTCAGGAAAACTTAGCTATTTTGAAGTCTTTAAATTTGCCCGTCGATAAATGGGACTTTATAATCTTTTATACGCTCTTATCGAAATTAGAACCGTCCATTCGTAAAGAGTTTGAGATGACCGTCACGTCGGAGGACATCCCGACCTATCAATCGTTGGAGACATTTGTAGAGAACTACTGCAAGGCAGTGGAGCACGCCGGCGCTAGTACGAGTTCAGCTCACAGCGGTAACCCACGACCTTCCGTGGTTAATACCATGCGATCTGATCACTTCGCGACACCGCCACGACGCTTTAGGCAAACGACCTTAGTAGGGAATCAAGCGTCTTCGTCCGCGCCGCCTTTGCCTCCGCCTTGTCAATTCTGCTCCAAAAAACATTTTCTTGCACACTGTCCTGATTTTCAAAACTTAACTGTTACGCATCGGTCACAAGTGGTCGGTGATAAGCAGCTCTGCTTTAACTGTTTACGCACAGGCCATATTGTGTCAAACTGTCCGTCAAAAGGTTCGTGTCGAAGTTGCGGACGCCGTCACCACTCGTTACTACATTTTCAAGAGAAGAATGTAGATCATAATGAAAATAAAATGCGGCCTTCCAACCCCATCACCACCTCTAACGCCTTAGGGGTCCAGGGGCTTTCTACAAATACTGTGTCTAATAAAACCGTCCTTCTGTCAACAGCTCGAGTAGATATTTTGGATAAATGGCGTTCCTTTCACGCCGTGCGTGTGTTAATTGACTCTGGCAGTCAAGCCAACTACATCTCTCAAGGTCTAGCAAATCGACTGGGTCTACCTGTCTCGAGTAATGCGCCATCAGTTTTTGGTTTAGGTAACGCGTCTACGCCTGTATTGGGTACTGTCCAATGCACTATCCGCCCAGAAAACCATCAGGGTGCCGATCTGTCTTTTGAAGCAATTGTAATACCGCGAATCTGTCACGACATGCCGTCAGTCACAGTGGACTCAAGTTTTTTGAAAAATTTAGGGTTCCTCAAGCTTGCGGACCCGTCCTTTCATGTACCAGGTCCAATTGACCTACTTCTTGGTTCCGAACTTTGGAATGAGATTTTCCTTCAGGGTATGATTCCGGGTGGGAATGATTCCCCTGTAGGCTTGAATACTATTTTTGGCTGGGTCTTTTTAGGTCGCTCTCATTGCCTTGAGAGTATACCCTCTTTATATTCAAACCTGTCGTCAGTTCAAACGCTTCACGCGTCCCATTGCAACTTAGAAAATGATTTAAAAAGATTGTGGGAGATAGAGGACGTGGGTACCTCCGAAAAAATATTGTCGCCGGAAGATGAAGCTTGCGAGGAGAATTTTCTTTCTACCCACAAGCGTGATGAGTCTGGAAAATTCATTGTTGAGCTACCGTTCAAATCGGTTGAGCCAATTTTTCGTAACATGCGTTCTATCGCCGTACGCCGCTTTCACAGATTAGAAATGCGTCTATCTAAAGACGCCGCATTGAGAAAATCTTATAATGAGTTCATGCAAGACTATCTAGACAGTGGTCACATGTCAGAGGTGCCGTCCTCCGACCAAAATACCACTGCGTACTATGTCCCCCACCATTCTGTGCTGTCCCCGTCAAGCGTGACCACGAAATTACGTGTGGTATTTGATGCCTCAGCCCGTGACGGCGAGGGTCTGTCACTGAACGACACGCTGCTGACGGGACCAAAACTTCAAAAGGACATTTCTCAAATACTTTTGCGATTTCGTCTGCACGAAGTCGTTTTTACTGCGGATATTCGTCAGATGTATAGGAACATTGTGATGTCTGAGAAACATCGTGACTTCCAGCGCATCGTGTGGCGCTTCCACCCCAATGCAGAGCTCAGAGACTACCGTTTAAATACGGTTACATATGGGGTCTCATCATCTTCTTTCTTGGCCTTGCGGACAATTGAGGAGCTGGCCGTAACAGACGGCCACAGCTTTCCATTAGGGGCGAAGGCATTGTCTACAGACACGTACGTAGACGATATTCCCACTGGTGCGTCTTCTGTTAGTGAGGCACTTGAGCTACAAGCCCAAATAGTTGCGTTACTATCTAGAGGAGGCTTTGAGCTCCGTAAGTGGGCAAGTAACCGTTCGGAATTGCTAAGCCATCTTCAACCTGAGCATTGTTTGACTCACGCGTCTACATCTTTTGATGCGGATTCTGATTCTGTTGTGAAAGTACTTGGCTTAAACTGGGACTCGGCGTCTGATCAGTTTAAGTACAATGTTAATGTATCTCAAAATCAATGCACGAAGCGACAGATACTGTCGGAGCTCGCTCGTGTGTTTGATCCATTAGGGCTACTCTGTCCTGTAATTTTTTTGGCGAAAACCTTGATCCAGCGTCTTTGGCTCCTGGGTTTAGATTGGGACCAAGAGGCTCCCGAAGATATAGTAGCTTCTTGGCGTCAGTTTTCTGCCCAACTGGATTGCGTGGCAAGCTTTGCTGTGCCACGGCAGATTACACATTCACGTGCAGTTGCCTATCACCTGCACGGGTTTGCAGATGCTTCTTTGTCCGGATATGCCACTGTTATTTATTTACAGGCAGAGCTAGTTGATGGGACTTTTTCTACCCATCTGGTGTGTGCGAAATCTCGTGTTTCTCCCACAAAACGGATCAGTCTTCCGCGACTGGAACTGTGTGCTGCAGTCTTGCTGGCAGATTTGGTACACGCGATACTTCCGCACCTGTTATCCTTGATCGTCATCAAGAATATCTTTGCCTGGTCAGATTCGACAATTACTCTTTCTTGGATAGCATCCCATCCATCTAAATGGAAAATTTTCGTTGGCAATCGTGTCGCAAAGATTCAACGAAAATTGCCCTCAGCGCAATGGAACTACGTAAGCACCCATGATAACCCGGCTGATGCAGCTTCGAGAGGATTGCTTCCAAAGGCACTGCTGGACCATCCACTTTGGTGGAACGGTCCAAATTTTCTGTCCCTCTCATCCGATCATTGGCCTCGGTTTGAAACTCTTCCCCTGTCAACCGACGCAACAACGGAATTGCGTCAAGAAGAGAAAAGGTCAGCGTTCGTTGCCACCAACGAAACTGACTGTATACAGCAGCTTTTACTCCGGTTCTCTTCATTGAAGAAAATCCTACGAGTAACTGCGACTGTGCTTAGGTTCCTGAGTCGTTTGCGAAAGCAGACAACGTATTCCGGCCCAATATGTGAACAAGAGCTAAATCGAGCTCTTCTTACACTCGTTAGATTATGCCAGCAAGATTGTTTTGTTAATGAGATATGTAGTCTCAAAGAAAACAAGCCTTTACCAAAGCCTTTTAAAAAGTTAAGTCCTTTCCTTTCAGAGGACAATGTGTTGCGTGTCGGAGGAAGACTTCGATATTCAGATTTAGAATATGATGCTAAGCATCCCGCTATTTTGCCTTCAGATCATCGACTTTCATCTTTGATTATTGACGATGTTCATGCAAAATCGTTGCATGGTGGTGCACAAATGGTGCATTTCATTTTGACTCAAAACTTTTGGGTTCTTTCTGCTCGTCGTGCTATTGCGAAACGTCTTTCTCGTTGTGTCCCGTGCTTTCGGGCTAAACCAGTGACGTCACAACCCATCATGGGGGACCTTCCTCGTGTTCGGGTTACAGCTATAAAAGCTTTTCAGCGCGTGGGCTGTGACTACGCGGGCCCTTTTCACGTTATCCTTGGCCGCCGTCGCCGAGGTGCGCGTCCAGACAAAGTATATCTTTGTCTTTTTGTCTGCCTATCGAGCAAAGCCCTGCATCTGGAGATTGCGCATGACCTATCTGCGGAATCTTTCATAGCCGCCTTACGGCGCTTTATTGCTCGCCGGGGTAGGTGCTCCCTCATATTGAGCGACTGTGGGACTAACTTTGTTGGTGCCAAGAATCAGTTAGCTGGACTTATGAAAGTTGCGGCCACATCGCAGGCACTTGAATTTAAGACCGTTCCGCCCTCTTCCCCCCACTTTGGTGGAGTTTGGGAGGCCGGAGTACGCTCAGTGAAGGGACACCTTGCCAGAGTAGTGGGAAGTCATTTGCTAACTTTAGAGGAGTTCCATACGGTTATAGTGCAGATAGAAGCAGTACTGAACTCACGTCCTTTATGTGCAATCAGTAATGACGCAAATGATTTTTCTGTGTTGACGCCGGGACATTTTTTAACGCTGTCTCCTTTAACTTCTGTCCCGGACGATTATGATGAAATGACAAAGGTTTCACTGTTGAATCGTTGGCAATTGCTGCAGCGCTTACACGCTGATTTTTGGAAGCGTTGGCACCGTGACTATTTGAATACCTTGAATCAGAGAAACAAATGGACAGACAATTCACGTCCTGTGAGAATTGGCGATTTAGTCCTCATTAAAGACGACAACCTTCGACCGTTGGTGTGGCCGGTGGCACGCGTCGTCAACGTGCACCCTGGCCAGGACGGAATTGTACGAGTGGCAACTGTTCGTACAGCAGATGCTGATTCGCGTGGCAAAGAATTCAAACGGCCCGTCGTCAAGCTCTGCGTTCTTCCTGTCGGCGATAACTAATCCTTTCTATTAAGTACTCTTTATTTCATTATAACTGTTAGTTTTATATATGTGGCCCCTCTGTCGCATAATTTTAATCGTTATGAATGAGTGGTTCGTTAAACCTTTGTAGTCCGTTAAAACTTTAATCTTATCTTAACTATAAAAATTACATAAAGATACCTATATATACTGAAACTATTGTAAAAGGAATGCTATTCAATAGTCTGTCACTGTAATGTTTGCTCTTTCTTTTTTTATTACCTTTGCTTTCTGGAAATTATAATTTCGCAGCGGGGGGGAGTATGTTTAGGATTTCGTAACCAGGTTTTTGTCGGGAGCGAAGAGCAGTCCCTTACTGAAGGCTCCTTCAATGCCGCGCAAATCTCGCCCGTAGCGAAACGTTCCCTACCGAACATTCGACCAGTGTGTACGGAACTATCGTCGCGCGCGCATCCTTTATTGCCGCTGTGACATACCACGCTGCTTTCGTGGCTACTTTCACTATTGTTATTGTGCTTTTACGCTGTCCGGTGCTTTACCTGCATCGAGGCTTGTAAGACCGGCATAGCAGAAGGAGAACGGAGCTGGGCATCCACCACCAATACCACGATACGAGTTACCGCCATTGAAGTTCACAAGGTGAGTGGATTGCTCATTTCTCTTGATAATCGCCTCGGTTACTTTCCTTGGGATTACTTTCTTTAGCGCCCTTTCGCTGAGCTATCGAAACTGCTACAATGTCATTACATTAATGTTCTTGAACTTATCTCTAAGTGAGTCTCTATGGTTCATTTTATATATTGCTCGAATAGCCCTCTTCTGCAGAACAAAAATGGTATTAATATCTGAAGCACTGCCCCATAGTAAAATACCATACAACATAATACTGTGGAAGTAACTAAAATATACTAATCGAGCTGTCTTCACGTCTGTCAGTTGGCGGATCTTGCTCACGGCAAAAGCTGCAGAACTCAGTCTATTCGAGAGATTAGCAATATGGGGACCCCATTGGAGTTTAGAATCTAATGTTAATCCAAGAAAAACTGTACTATCCACTAGTTCCAATTCCTCATCTTTCACAATGACACTTGTTTGATTGTGCTTAACGTCAGTCGTGACAAACTTGATACATTTGGTATTTTTCTCATTTAACAATAAATTGTTGACATTGAACCAATTAACTACTTTAGAAATAGCATTGTTTATATCATTATTAGCTTGTTGCTGTCGTTTGACTTTGAATATAAGAGAGGTATCGTCTGCAAACAATACTATTGGTGGGTCTTTACGAGGTATGGCAAGTCATTTATGTAGATAAGGAATAGGAAAGGTCCCAATATTGATACCTGCGGTACACCCATCGAGACCACTGATCCCGGTGATCGCTGTCCATTCACATCGACCCTTTGTATTCTACCATATAGATAAGATTTTAGCAAATTCAGTGCCGATCCTCTAACTCCATAGTAGTGCAGTTTCCTGATTAATGTTTCATGACATACGCAGTCGAAGGCCTTGGACAAATCGCAAAAAATACCTAAGGCATCCTGTGACTCTTCCCAGGCATCGAATATATGTTTAGTTAGCTCAACAGCCGCGTCGGTTGTCGAGCGACGCCGCGTAAAACCAAATTGCTTACTATGCATTAAATTGTTTGTATTAAAATGTCTTATTAATTGAGACAAAACTAATTTTTCAAAAAATTTACTAAATGTTGGTAGCACAGATATTGGTCTAAAATTAGTGGGGTCAGAAGTGCTACCTGATTTAAATAAAGGAGTTATTTTACTATGTTTCATTAGATCAGGAAACTCACCGCAGTCAATACTGTTATTAAATACAACTACCAAGTCAGGCGCTATGACTTCTATTAGAGATTTGACAGCATGGACAGAAACTCCCCAGAGATCACCAGTTTTTTTAACATTAATTGATTTAAACGCCTTTATTACATCTGGGGTACTAACATATTCAAAATGAAGATTTTCACTACATTGAGGCGTTATCTTTTAACAATGTAACGGCAGACGAAGTTGAAGAATTTAATGTCTTTGTTGTGGATACTGGTATCTCAGTGAAAATTTTTTCAAATTCTGTTGCTACTTCTAAACTAGAATCTATAATTATGCCATCAATTTTTAGTTTAAGATCATTCATTTTGTGCTTTGATCTACCAGTTTCCACATTAATTAATTTCCATGTTGTTTTGATAATGTCCGAACTATTTGTAATTTTCTGGCTTATAAAATTACGTTTAGCTATATGACAATCTATTTTAAATTTCTTAGAATATTGTTTGACATGTTCCTTAAATTCATCACTCATATTAAACCGGCGTTCCTCATATAAAGCATACAGTGCTTGTCGTAATTATATATATATATATAGATATTTAGTTTGAAGTTTGTTACTAATTGTTATTAATTATTCGTAATTATATTTATATTCAGTTACTTAAATGATCTTAACTATTTAATTGTGTGCAGAAGACGCCTAGTTTTTGTTTCTGATTTTGACCGGTTTGCATATGCCAGTTACGTATTCATCATACATTCATTACAATCACAATAGGTAGTATAGGTACCTATATACCTATTGAACCGATTCGCAAGTCGTCGGAAAACCACAACTCATTCGATTGACCCTACCTATCAGGATGCTACAAACCGGAACTATGTGAATGACAAGGGAAACTGGGTCGTCCACGTCACGGCGTGATCTTTGAAGGATTTGGATTAAGACGTATTTATCGTTACGTGGTACGAGTTTTTTTCCCCCAAAACCATATTAATAAAGTTACACATATTTTATCACTTGATTGAATGATTGTTCAATTCACTTGTGAGCATAAACTACTGTAAAAAATAAAACCGGCCAAGTGCGCGTCGGACCACGCACAAGTAAGGGTTCCGTACCTACACCTCCTAATCTACATTTAAAACCACTATTCAATACATTAATCAAAAAAGGTCGTATCTTCATAGCGAACTTACGATACTTACGCCCTTTTGTTTTGGCAAGACAGTTTTTCAGCAATAACTCAAAAACCGTTAAGCCTATCTTGTTCAAACCACAAATCGTTGAAAGGATTTATTAATGTACATACATCATCATGTATTTTTTTTTTTTTTTACGACTGGACACACTTTTTACGACTTTGACGGCCAATATCTTACCAACAGCTGACTCAAATGGAAAAGTTTTTTATAAACCTCCATATCATTTTTGAAGGCCTATCCTATATTTTTTTCCAATGCACATAGGCGTGTTGGGTATCTATATACCCAACACGCCTATGTGCATTAAAAAAAAAGGTTGAGCCCCCTGTTACATGTATGCCCCCCCCCCCCCCCCCATTTAATATTTTTTCGTAATTTCACATCATATTTCTATAGCGCTTCATAACGTACACCATCACACTAAATTTCATAACTGTAGTGGGCATAGTCTCCGAGTAAATCGGCTGTGACATACGGACGTTCGGACAGACAGACAGACAGACGTGACGAATCCAGAAGGGTTTCGTTTATTTCCATTTGGCTACGGAACCCTAAAAAACATGTTGTGGCGGAAAAATATGAGTGAATCTTTCAAAATAATGTACAATGATTTGTTTTGAGAAGAACCTTGTTTGATGTTGAAACTTGATTTTCATTTCTGCGCGCGGGTGATGAGGATATTATATAGAGCTAGTGTTAGCTCTATTAGCGAGCGAGCGAGGAAGTAAAAAAGACCGAGACAGGGAAAATTTTTCTTCCTTTATCTGAACAAAACGTCTGCAAAGTCAGTGATAAGATCTATGGTACTATGTATTTAACGCTACCCATGTAGTTGACTACAAATGCGTACTTCAGCATGACTACAAACGTTGCAATCATTTGAGATGCAGTGGCCTTCGATATATCGTAGAAACATTCTGCGCAGTGGCGTACTCATCTAAATGTGTGGCACCTGAGGGAGAACGGATATTAAGGAGGTGTCACCGAGTGTCGTGCGTCGTTCAAAGCATTTTGCCAAACATTTTGTACGGGTGATATATGGGTTCCATTTACGCAACGAGCATACAGCGCCCTACGCGTACTGTACAATAATTCTTTCAGAATGCTGATGGGGCTGCCCTGGAGATGCAGTGCTTCGGGTATGTTCATGAGCGCGCGCGTCGACGGCTTTCACGATATCATGCGCAAGAAGTACGAGTAGGCGTCGCTGCAGCAGCGACTGAGGGGTAGTCGCAACAGTATTCTGAGAGAGTTCAAAAATGTGGGTCAAGGGTCTTAGGGGTTTTGCGACATGCGGCAAGTGGGTAGTTAGTTATTTTAAGTTACTCGTAGTTTTATTTTCATATTATTTTATTTTTGTATAATTATAATCCATAGGGATCTTAAGCTATCCAAAATAAACAATTCTTATTATTATTATGACCCCCTCATCATCATGGGGGGCCATGAAGTTTATCGCCAATGGTAACCGGTATGTGATAGCTCTTAGAGAGATCGTCTTTCAACAAATTTGTAAATGG
Organism: Notocelia uddmanniana; assembly: GCA_905163555.1. Classification (NCBI taxonomy): domain Eukaryota; kingdom Metazoa; phylum Arthropoda; class Insecta; order Lepidoptera; family Tortricidae; genus Notocelia; species Notocelia uddmanniana. The sequence continues at coordinate 9,587,099 of LR991059.1, read as the reverse complement.
TTGCTCGACTGACTAAACAGGGTTAAAAAAATATGGTTACCGGCGAGGCCCATGGCCTGGGTTCCGAGGCCATGGGCCTCGAATATCGGACGCCCCCACCGCCACCAATCTTCTAATACTCAATATTAATGGTAATTCTACAATGATACAATAATTAATTTCTATGATAATTTTGCTCTAAGTTTTTAATGTTAATTATATAAATAGATATGATCTTGACAATGTATGATCAATACAATAAATATGATTATTATTCACTTTATTTATCTTTGATCTTAAGTTAGGTTTTCTACAACACATTTACAAAAGTAAAATATAAAAATATACATACAAAATATAAAAGCATTAACTAAACCTAACCTAACCTAACCTAGAGTGCCGCCGGCAGCGAGGCGGGGCCTAAGCTACCGGTGGTTAGGGCGACAGAGAGAGGAACCTCCTGACTGTCCGCGCCGTGTCCAAGAGTACCGCCTTCTGCATCTGACCCTTGACCCAGCCATCTAGCGAGAGTCTCTTAAGATGTTGGTCGAGACTCTTCGCAATTAGACCGTTCGCAGAGACGACTATCGGGACAATGATCGTCGAATCAACATCCCACATAGCGGTTACCTCATGTGCCAGGTCTAGGTACTTACTAACCTTGTCCTTCTCGGCCTTCACGAGGTTCTCATCATGGGGGATGGTGATGTCGACGAGCACTGCCTGGCGCTTCAATCGATCTGTCAGCACGATAGCAGGTTTGTTGGCTATAATAGTCCTGTCCGTGATGACAGATCGATCCCAATAGAGCGTAGCACGACCATTTTCGAGAACTGGCGCAGGTGTGTATTTATAGTACGGCACTTCGAAGTCCACAAGACCGTACAGAAGAGCAAGCTGCTGGTGAATAATCTTGGCTACCAAGTTATGTCTGTGTAAGTACTCGCCGTTAGCAAGAAGACCACAACCGGAAATGATATGCCTGAGCGACTCTCCGGGACGGTGGCATGCCCGACAAATGTCGACCGTACCGTCCTTCAGGATATATTTCCGGTAGTTGTTCGTCATGATAACTTCGTCCGCAATTGCACAGACAAAACCTTCGGTTTCCGCAAAGAGATCCCCGAAACTTAACCAGGTCACCGACGCGGGCAGGTCTACGTCGGGCCCCGTAAGAGCCTTGTAGCCTTGTAGAACCGCCCATGTAGCTCCTTACTCTTCCATACCGCCCTGCGGTCCTCGGTGCTTAGTACTTTAAGTCTGCGCCAGTTCTCGTTTGGCATGGAGAGCGGGGTGAAAGATGCGTCTACTGCCACTACGTCACGATGCATCCCACACTCACTGTTTAGGAAGTAATCCCTGAGACTGCACACTTCGCGGTTGTGGAGGTCTTTGGCATTTAAGAAGCCGCGACCTCCAAACTTCCGCGGGATGTACAGTCTCATAACAGAAGCTCGTGGGTGTAACATACGGTGCGCAGTGAGCAGTACACGCACTCTTCGATCCAGGAAATCGAGCTCAGTCTGAGTCCACCTTAATATGCCAAAGGAGTATGTGAGCAAGGGCATCACCCAGGCGTTGAAGGCGCGCACCCTATTGCCGCCCGACAAAAAACTGTTGAGTACTTTTGTCAGGCGACAGAAGAAGCGCTCCTTCACCGCCCGCTTGATGTCTCCACCCTCGATACCCAAAGACTGTGACATACCAAGATATTTATAGGTTTCTGCTTCGGAGAGTGATCTGAGATCCATTATCTCGGAAATTTGTAAATTTGTGTAATTTACTACTTTCCCCCGCTGTACATGCATGGCCGCACACTTATCGACACCAAATTCCATTTTGATGGCACTACTGAAGGCCTCTGTGGTTTTCAGTAGCTCCAACAGGTCATGTTTATTTGGTGCAAATAGTTTGAGGTCGTCCATGTAGAGCAGATGAGAAATGACCTAACCCTCTCTCCGTAGCTGGCAACCTAGTCCTGAATCCTTCAACAGGGTATTATTATTATTATTCTCTTTATTTTTCTTACAACTTAAGTTAGGTTTTTTACAAAACATTTATAAAAGTAAAATATAATAATGCACATACAAAATATAAAAGCATTATAAAAAACCTAACCTAGAGTGCCGCCGGCAGCGAGGCGGGGCCTAAGCTACCGGTGGTTAGGGCGACAGAGAGAGGAACCTCCGGACTATCCGCGCCGTGTCCAGGAGTACCGCCTTCTGTATCTGACCCTTGACCCAACCATCTAGCGACAGTCTCTTGAGATGTTGGTCGAGACTCTTCGCAATTAGACCGTTCGCAGAGACGACTATCGGGACAATGATCGTCGAATCAACATCCCACATGGCAGTTATCTCGTGTGCCAGGTCTAGGTACTTGCTAGCCTTGTCCTTCTCGGCCTTCACGAGGTTCTCATCATGGGGGACGGTGATGTCGACGAGCACTGCCTGGCGCTTCAATCGATCTGTCAGCACGATATCAGGTTTGTTGGCTATAATAGTCCTATCTGTGATGACAGATCGATCCCAATAGAGCGTAGCATGACCATTTTCGAGAACTGGCGCGGGTGTGTACTTATAGTACGGCACTTCGAAGTCCACAAGACCGTACAGAAGAGCAAGCTGCTGGTGAATAATCTTGGCTACCAAGTTATGTCTGTGCAAGTACTCACCGTTAGCAAGATGACCACAACCGGAAATGATATGCCTTATTATTATTATTATTACAGACAAGTCTTTAACAACACAATTGTACCAATATAAAAGTTATCAGGTTCACACTGGAGGCAATTGTAAACAATGAGTTGCCGAATCACCAAAACGCGCCCGCAGGATGGGGAATAAGAATTTAAAGTATTTCGGGACACATTCGACGTCTCGAGTCAGCAAGTTCGTTCCAAAAAACAGATGGAACTTACCTAAATTATACATGTAGAAATAACTGTGTCCATCCAAAGTCATGGAGACTTTCAATATTTAAACAACCACCACAAGTTTATCCTCAGCGCGATCTAGTGAGAACGTGATGTTTTATTCTCTTGTCATTAAATTCGCCTGGTGGTGCCTGCTGCCATATGCCGAGTGAGCTGTGGACCTAGATCGACATTAACTGGCAACCCTGCAGCTTGAAACGAAGACACGGCAAACCTCGCCGAAATGGGCGGGACGAGCTATTTAGGCTCCGTTTTAAAAAATTTGCTGCCCAGGATCGTGAAGTCTGATAACGGAGGGGGGCTTTTGCTTAGCAGTGAGATACAACAGATTCTCAATAATATAAGATTAATAATTAATAAATTCGTCTATCAAAATTCACCCGGTTCCTATCCACGATAGGTACTTGAGTTATCGTCTTACAAACTATTATACATATGTACATACAGGTAAATTACTTTCGAGACGTTTTTGCATTTGTAGTTGTTACCTCTGTAGCAAGCTTGTAGCCAGTGGCATGTAGTTAGGCAATACTGTCGGTCGATTTATCAAACAAATTCAAAAAAATCCAATAGTCGCCCATGATGATAGTAATCCTCTTTATTGGAGCTTCCGTATAATTCGTTTGATTTAGTACTGTCGTTAAACTGGAGGCAGATATTTATGTAATATGGCAGTGATAGCGTCCTGTACAGATAATCTATCACGAAAATAGGTTTTCTACTGTAGCATTATAGTTTTGTGGTAGCTGACACTGTAATTTTATATTTAACTATACAATGCCTTATTGAGCTTACTATGGGACTCGTTCGATTTGTGTAAATATGTCCCCTAATATGTAATTATTTATTTATTAATGTATATTGTTTTGAAAAAATGACACCTCGCCGAGTTTCTTACGCCGGTTCTTTTCATGGCAGAGGTTTAGTTTTCCGAACTGGTGGTAGTTTATTGACGTTCATAGGTGCATGTAATTATGCCTTATTTGAAGAATAAATTAATTTTACTTTTAATAATTTATTATCGTACTAAAGGAGAATCAATGAATTTCAGTCGATCATTGTTGCGCTGACTGTTAAGACTTAAGTGTAGGTTAATATATAGTACTTTTTTAATTTCAACTGCTAATTTAATATGTTTATCTAGATTTTGACTGATTTTTTGCTAAAGGAGAATGGGCAAAATGTCACATTGGTATATTCAGTTGAGACATATCTGTTGAGACGTATCAACGTCTTTCTTAATCGTGGCATTATTTTATTGTATGGCACCAATGTTCAGCAGCGTGCGAGGACCGAGTAATTTACAAATGTATGTACCGCATAAAAACATATTTTATACAAAAAATAGAAATGACGCAATATATTGTAAGGTATCTTATGTGAAATAACAATGAGAATTGGGTCATGTAAGGCTATGGATGCCAGAGATGAAACATTTACAGGGCTGGAATTAGGTAAGTAACAAAAAATATGACTGAAAGTAAAATCAGCTACTGTGGAACGGAACTTATAAGTGTAGTATATGTAACCTTACCAATATATACACTTGTATATATACACTTGTATATATACACTTGTATATATTGGTGGGGTTACACTACACTTCCTTGCTTACTTGTATACAGTACATACTTACATAGTCATGTATGCTATTTTTTGTAAAATAAGACTTCTTTTATTCGATTCCGTTAAGTATGCCGTTTTTACGCGAATCAGTGACTAATGATATGAATATTTGGATATTCATATTTTTTTATATAAATATGTACAATCATTATGCTTAATTTATTTATAAACGCTCTTTCTTACATACTTAGTTGAAGTCGATATAGCCGAGCAGTAAGGTAGGTACGCGATTTTCAATCTGGAGGTCGTGGGTTCAACTGGAGCGTACAACTGGAATTTAAAAAACTTAATTCCGTCATTTCATATCAGTTGTGCTCTTCGATGAAAGAAAACATCGTTAGGAAACCGATCCACGATCGTATCCCAACAAGGCCTATTTCTCTCTCTCTTTAGGGTTCCGTACCGGAGGGTCCAAATGGATCCTTATTACTGTCACTTGCGTGTCCGTCTATCGTCTGTCATGGACTGTCACACATTTAGTTCCAAAGATTTTTTTCCATTGACCTATGAACATCAAATAAACAAATAAAAACCATACTTCCATATAACTAGAGCCTACGCGAAATTAGAATGAGGTCCCAAAGCGGACCGGAAGCGGACCGGAAGCCAACCGGAACGACAGAAGGACGATGAAAACCTAATACCTATTATATGGTAGGTATGTAAAAAATTATATTTTTTTGGTTGAGATGTTAACCCGTCATTTTTCATTTCCCTTGACCTCATTTTGTGTCAAGTGCTCCATTTAGTAAGCGTAATGTTTCGGTAAGAATTAAGTGCCAGAAGGCTTTGTTAGATAAGTGTCTGACGTCACCCGTACTTACCGGAATGAAGATATGTTGATATTGCTACGGTACATTAGACGAACAGGCAACTTCGCCAACAATAATACGCCTAAACAAAATAATTGCTTGACGGGAGCAATATCTAACACGTTATATTAGAACCGTAAATACAAACACTATCAAACTATGATAATATTCATAATCTTGTGGTAATAACTTAATTACAATTAGTATCCAATTTACTTAAGGTTTAGTTAGAACCATTGTACATACGTCATACTCGTACTAATCGTTCAAAAGAAATGTAAAAAAAATGTTAAAGATTCTCTACCTAAGTTCATTATTTGCTGCTCTATCGCACGGGGCAGCTGTAAATCATTCGTATACTGTGTGCTAGCTGAATCGGTCTAAAAAAACGGCCAAGTGCGTATCGGACCACGCACAATATAGGATTCCGTAGTTTCCCACACGTTACACTATGAGGACTTAAAGCTAACAGACTTATAGGTATACTAAATGTTTGATATAACTAACAACGATATCTAAGCAATGAATGGAATCTGTACGAAAGTTTGCTTTCCCAGGTACATTTTTTCGACAATGATGCGATACAGTCAGTGTATTCATGCAACCTGTTAGGAGTTGAAATCGATTCAGAAATGAACTGGAAATCCCACGTAGATAAGATATCAGGTAAGCTATCCAGATTCACATATGCTCTATATCAACTCAAACGATGCACAAACTTAAAAACAGCAATTACTGCATATTATGCCTACGCACATGCGTGGCTGAGCTATGGCGTAATTATCTGGGGAAATAGTCCACACGGTAAAAGCCTCTTCATTTTACAAAAGAAATGCCTTAGAATTTTGGTCAACATTAGAGAATGGGAAAGTTGTAGGCCACACTTTACAAAGTTGAAAATATTAACATTGGTGTCTATTTATATATACGAAATATGTAAATTCGTAAGAAATCATAAAGATGTTTTTGGACGTGAAAGAGATGATTGTTGCCAACCAAACCTCAGGAAGAGGAACCAATTAGTTAGCTCTTTTACGAGACTAAAAATTGTAAGCACAGCCACTCATCATATGGCAGTAAAAATTTATAATGAATTACCGCTTACAATTAAAGGAATAAAAAAATATACTTTGTTTTGTAATTCATTAAAGAGTTTTCTTTTAGCTAACTGTTTTTATAATTTACAAGAATTTTTTGGTCATAAAAATAAAATAAATATGTAACTAATATATAAAAGTTAAGTGGTTTAACTTATTTTGCAGTGCCCTTGCGGGGTTTATGTTGAAAGCATGTTATGTAGTTTTAAGACCTTACTGTACAACATAATGCAATAAATGAATATGAATATGAATATTTTACTAATCGTCATCGGTAAATTTTAACATAGTACCAAACCCTAACGGTAAAAGTCAGAAAATTCATGTATGTATTTTTTAACCGACTTCAAGAGAGGGAAGGAGGTTCTCTGTTCGTCTGCATGTTTGATTTTTGCTTTTTTCATGTATGTATGTTCCCCGATAACTCTTGACCACGTCGACTGGTTTTGATTTTTTTTTTGTTTCAAAGCAGGTACCCCCTAGTTGGTCCCATATAATTTGGTGAAGGTCTGATGATGGGATCTAGGAGGAATCGAGGGAACTCCTCGAATTTGATAGGCACGTATATTACGATTTCGGTATATTCTGTAGGTAACGAAGCATTGGCAAATTATTATATATTTTTTGATATACTAAAGCACGTTGGCGAATCTTAAGTTTTGCTTACCCGTACCTAATTGAATTGAATTATTTATTGATAACATTAGTTACTCATCATTTTTACATTTTAAAAAATTAATGATTTACAAATTTTCATTAGATAAATTAATATCTTAGGTATAATTTTTTTTTTACTGCATTAACTTAGTTTATTGACAGAAACGGTTCGTAAAAATACTTATTGACGTAAAAAATAATAACTTAAACCTGATTACATAAGTACAGAATGAAGATTATCTAATCGAAAAGCCCGCCCCGAATCATTCCCGGTGCAAAAGTACCAAACACGCTCGCCGCGTTGCCGCGTTGTATCGCGATGGACAGCCTCTGCACCAAGAAAGACTCGGAACGGGTGTCATGTCCCCTCTCCCGCAACCGACGACCAATCTCCCTCAGGAACTTCTTCGCCTCTGTACCCCAACAACCGGTCGTTTCCGCCGCGAGTGGGACCAATAAATAATTAGTGAGAGCGGAATATTTCTCTCGCTTTCTATTTGCCGCCAACTCCGCTGCTGCGCCAGATGACCTAATGGTATGACCAAGGTGCGAAGCTGCAAAAGTGCTGACACACGTAGCGTCCTACAGTAGGCACTTACCTTTTTGTCAAGGCACCAAGGTCATACCATCTGGCCTTTTCCCATCTGACCGACTAAGGCCTAAGGGCTCCAGCACGCATGGAACATTAGCAGAAATTAGGGCTCTTCGCACAATGTCGTTGAGGGCATAATGGCGAGGGAATCTTTCGGCACACCGACAACAACACAAGGCGTGGTGACCGTTGCTCTCAGGTATAAAATATATAAGTTACATTATGTCAATGACTATTACAATAATTACAAATATTTAATTTATTTCCTTTCTAAAAACTCTTGTACATTTTAAAAAGCCCTATCGGTGAGGTACTCTTTCAGCTGACTTTTAAACATGTTATCCGATGTATCCGGTTTTCTTAAGTCGCATTGCTACGATTTACCGTAGTTTAAGCTCTTAAAGTGTACGACTACAAAACTGTCTCTAGATGTCGGCACAGCAAATCCTCCAACCAAATAATGGAAGTGGTCACCGCTCATGATTTTTCAGGAGTTCCAAGCATCCATAAGCCACGGTATCTGCTGACCATCAGGCAAGCTGTATGCTCGTTTGCCACCGTCGCGGTACTAATAAAAAGATAAGTTATAAAAGACAGGCAGACATAAATTATATTCAAGCATACGTAAGCGATAATGTTGTACGTATTAAACGAAACTTATGATTATACAAACTTCATAATTACGGAGTGTTTGATTGACGTTTCATAAAACGTGGTTGATTTGTATATAAAAATGCATCATCATCATGTCAGTCGAAGGACGTCCACTGCTAGACGTAGACCTCCCCCAAAGACTTCCTCAATGACCGGTCCTGCGCCACCCGCATCCAGCGGACAGCCGCGACCCTTACCAGGGCATCAGTCCACCGTGTCGGGGGCCTGGATGAGTAAAAATACATCGTCAAAAATTATCGCTGAATATACATAACAATTTCATACCAACCCAAAATAAAATTGGATAAAGAAAGTTTGAGTCTTCAATACGAATTTTCCATTTGAATAAAATCCAAGTAAGTATTCTAAGAACGTAAGAAAAGTAAATAGGCGGCAGGTGTACGAAAAAAGATTGACGTCAGTTCCAATTTACTCTTATTTTTCCTTAAATGCCAAATGTAAATACGTTCGCTGTCGTTAGTAAGACAAGTGTTAACCAACTTTGCACTTGTTTACTTACCCAAAAATCGGCTTATTTTTAGAGTTGAAGAATTTTGCTATGCTATTTTTTAGAGTTCCGTATCCTAAACGTCCTAACGGTCCCCTATTGCTCACTCGCGTGTCTATCTGTCGTTTATCACACAGGTTTTACGGCCATACGACTGGAGCTGCGAGTATAGTCCTCAAATTTACACACTAAGTACGAGTATCTTGGTGACAAAAAGGCATGCAAATTGTAAAAAAAAATGTTTTAAAGGGGGCTCCCATACAGCTAAAGAGGGCGCAATAAAAATTGGTACCCCATCGAGTAGGGTATCGATATGCAGTATGTCAACCAGCAGAAAAAATATTTTCATCTTGGTTGTAAACATTTGAATCCCTCGTTACACTCAAGATTTTACTTTATTTTAGAATCATTAACTTCGCTCGGGATTCATCATCATACCCTCCTCACCGTAAACATACCATTTTGCTCCCTTGAGACACAATCTATCATCATCTCCCTGCCCTTATCCCGCTTATGCAGGGTCGGCGCAACATGTTTTCTTCTTCCATTCCTCTCTATTATTCGTCACTTCAGCGCTTACTCCTTTCTTTCTCATATCCTCTCTCACACAATCCATCCATCGCTTTTTGGGCCTTCCAATCGCTCTTCGTCCTTTTACATCCAACCCTAATATTCTTTTATCAATATGACATTCATCCCTCCTCATTACATGCCCATACCATGCTAACCTACTGCTCCTCATTTTCTCTGTCACGGGTGCCACTTTCAAACTTCCCCTTATATACTCATTTCTAATTCGATCTTTCCTCGTCACTCCACACATCCATCTCAGCATTCTCATCTCAGCTGCGTGCACTCTTCTTTCATCCGTCACTTTCGTTGCCCAACATTCTGATCCATACATTACGACAGGTCTTATGATCGTTTTATAAATTTTCCCCTTAAGTTTAAGGGACATTCGTGGATCGCAAGCTGTTCCAGAGACCTGTCGCCATTTCATCCATCCCGCATTTATTCAATTTTTCACGTCACGGTCTATATTGCCGTCATTTTGGATTAATGATCCAAGGTACCGGAAGTCGGAGCAGACTGGTAGGGATACACCATCCAAGGCAATTTGGGAAAAACTGGATAAACCGCCGAAGTCGCAGAACAAGTGCTCTGTTTTGGTTCTGCTTATTTTTAATCCTACGTTCTCCAGCTTTTCCCGCCATTTTACCAGCCTGCTCTGGACCTGAAGAGCATCATCCCCGACAAGAACAACGTCGTCGGCAAACAGCATACACCAGGGTGCTTCCTCCTGTATGTCCGATGTTAGAGCATCCATAACCAGGAGGAACAAATACGGGCTTAAAGCCGACCCCTGGTGCAAACCTACAGCCACATTGAACTTGTCGGTTACCCCAGCTTCGGACCTGACGTGAGTACTAGCTCTGTCATACATCGCCTGAACAAGTTTGACATACTTCTCTGGCACACCTTTTCCTTTCATAGCCCACCACAGAACCTTACGAGGGACCCTATCGTATGCTTTCTCCAGATCAATGAACACCATATGCAAGTTTTTTTGTGCAAGCCGGTATTTTTCGCAAAGTTGGCGGAGTGCAAATATGGCGTCCATTGTCCCTCGGCCCGGCATAAACCCAAATTGGTTCTGTGTTACCTCGCTTTCTTCTCTCATTCGTCTCGCTATCACTTTCTCCCATATCTTCATACTATGTGACATGAGCTTTATTCCCCGATAGTTGTTGCAATCGTGTATGTCGCCTTTATTCTTAAAGATGGGCACCAGCGAACTGTTGCACCATTCATCAGGGATTGCCTCTACTTGCAACAACTTATTGAAAAATAAAGTCAGCCACTTCCATCCATCCGCTTTCAAAAACTTCCATACTTCCGCTGGTATACCATCCGGCCCAACCGCTTTCCCATTCTTCATACTAAGCACCGCCATCTTCACTTCCTCTATACTTATCTTATTTACCATACCTATATTACTTCGCATATTTTCTAACACTCCGTTCCATGCATTCTCTTCGTTCATTAATTTATTAAAGTAACTCTTCCAGCGTCCTTTTATTTCCTCATCATCCGTCAAAATCTTACCCGCTTCGTCTTTTATACACTTCATATGATTTACATCTCTTGCATTCATCTCTCTCTCTCTCGATATTCTGAAAAGATCTTTTTGGCCTTGTGGGCTCTCCAGAAAGTCGTACAACTTATTTTGTACCTTGGCCCGTGCAATTGCAACTGCTTTCTTAGCCTTCTTTTTACTGAGCTGATATTCTGATCTTCTCATTTCCTTCTCTCTATCATTTCCATCTTCCACTTTTGTCCATTCTTTGAATGCATTCTTCTTTTCTTTCAAAATCATCTGTACTTCCTCATTCCACCACCATGTATCCTTATCTATCTTCCTTTTTCCTTTTGTTTCTCCAAAGACATCCCTCGCTACGTTCCGTACACACGCTGCCACCTCATTCCAGCACTCATTTACTCCCAACTCTGCCATATCTCCCATTTCAATCATTTTACCAACCACTCTTTCCCTGAATTCTGCTGATAATTTCCTATCATCCAATCTGTACCATTTTATTCTAGCTGGAGGATTCAGGCTCTTCTTTAAACGTTTAACCTTCAAAGTTAAGTCCAGGAGCAATAACCTATGCTGGGAAACAAGGCTCTCACTGGGTATTACCTTGCAGCCCTTGGCGGAACTTAGCCTTTTTCTTCTCAAAAGAATGTAGTCAATTTGAGTGGAGTGTTGACCACTACGGTAGGTGATAAGATGTTGGTCCCGTTTTTGAAAGAATGTGTTTGTTATGGCTAGGTCAAAAGCTAAGGCTGCCTCCAGTAGAGCTTCACCGTCTTGGTTCCTGGCTCCGTAACCTCGGCCCCCATGCACTCTTTCATACCCCTCATTCGTCCTTCCCACATGTCCATTAAAGTCCCCCCCAATATATACATCCTCGCATTCTGGTATTCCCATTATTACTGCATCAAAATCCTCCCAAAACTTTTCTTTCACACTGTCATCACTTCCAGTTTGCGGCGCATACACACTAACTACATTCAAAACCGCATCTGCCATCAACAGTTTTACTATGATAACCCTATCATTCACTCTCCTTACATCCGTCACCTTGTTCTTGAGCTCGTTATCTAACACAATACCTACACCATTTCTTTTCCCGTCACTGCCACAGTAATAAAACTTATAACCCGCCCCAATTTCCCTTGCTTTCTGTCCCTTCCACTTCGTTTCCTGCAAACACGCTACATTTATCCGTCTCCTTTCCAAAACATCTGCTAACTCTCGTCCCCTTCCAGTCATTGTACCAATATTCCAACTCGCAATCCTCAGTCTTACTTCCCGGACTAGCTTCTTACGCTGCCCCCGTCCCTGGTGCAGCAACCCTCGTCCATTTCCCACAGACGCCGGGTGCTGCGTCTGCGCGTCGCCTGCGGGGTACGCCCTAACATTATCGCACGCTCTGTCAACTGTGAAACTCATGTTGCATAAGGATTTGGCATTAATTTTACGACCGGCCGCCTGCCTGACATCAACCCTCCTTGGGAATTCCTGGTATGGTAAGAATGATAGACGAAAAGGATTATAGGGGATATATGTATAGGGATTCTGGATTAGGGATACTAGTGCCACGGAGTACAGAGGGGTGTGTGGCACTAGCAGCTAGAGCAGTCCGGGGTCGCGTACCCGTAGCGGTTCCAGCCAGTTATCGGACAGATATCTGGTGGCCCCACCCTCTGGACTAGTATTTCAATTTTTTTGAGACACAATCTAGTATTTCAATTTTATAAAAGGGTTTGTCTTTCCCAATAGAGGCTACAAGAAAATACGTACGGAAAAGCACAAATATCTGAAACATTTTCAATAAAAGAGTGTATGGCTTTTATTTCTTTTAAAACTAGTTTTTTATAGTACCTATGTACATCTGTTTCAAATAGATCCTCACATTCCGATTTACGAGATACGCTTACGACGGATGTAACATGATTGATGGAATCCGTAAATTTACATTTGCGCCACTATCCACTGAATACATACGAGCTAGGGTGTAGATATGTATTTGAAAGATACTCACTTCCAAACATATGAAGTACCTATAGATATCGTAATTGTCAACATTTTGCTGCTAACATTCATAATAATATTATATCTGGTACCTCTTTTCGATGAAACCACTGGACCGATTAAAATGAAATTTGTCATGGAGATAGTTTATCATCATCCCAAAAGGGGGTTAAAATTTGACCCAATTTAATAGTTGAAGGAAGTTTGTATGAAGGTACGATAATGTTCGAGTTCCACGAGAATGAAGTCGCGGGAAAAGATAGTGGTTATGATTGTTTGAAAATAAGTTGTAACGCTCACAACGGCCTGTTTGACCTTTTAACCGCCGAGAAATTTTCATCCGGGTCGCCGCCGGTACGAAATTACACAATCATTTATGTATACATTAATCAAATTAAAATCAGTGAGAGAGATCAGGAGATGAATATCCTGTTAATTAACAAATCAGACATTTGACTTATTTATTAGAATGCGGCGAGATAAGCTGGAAGTTTTGTGTCTTATAAATATCAGACTCCTCAAAATTGGGGACGTGGTCCTGCCACTTAATCTTTAATATACACCGCAGACGTCTCAGGTGGTTAGTGTCTAGTCTTTTTGTGTCGATTTTATAGAGGCACCGTTTTCAGGTTTTGCGTCCCTCCGGGATGTTCGGCATGGAGGCTTTCCAAATGCAACAGCAGCTCAGATTGTGTGGGCATGTCTTGCGTACGGGTGACTGCCGCTTGCCTAAGGCTGTCTTTTTTTCAAAGTTAGCTGAGGGTAAGCGGAACCATGGCGGTCAGCATCGGACGCTATAAGGACGTGCTCAAACGACACCACCTGACGGCTTGCGCTATCAATCCTGAGCACTGGCACTTGGCGTTCTACCATCTTTCACCGTATCAAATTGTTTGTGGAAAATCGCCAAATAAACATAAACTGAAAACGCCAATTGAGGAAAGAGAGGCCTAAACCCTCTTACGTGTACACGTATAATACGTCTGACCAGCTGTATTATCACTCATGCAGTAGAGTGTTCAAAACTAAGTTTGGCCTAGCCAGCCACATAAGAGCTCACGTTAAGGCAAATCCATGATTTGTTGGGTTCGCCGTCATCGAAACCGATAAGGAGGACTCCTGTTGTTAAAGGGTGCACGGAAGTATTTTTCTAATAAAATGAATTAGAAATAGACATCCGTACCTACAAGTTACAAACCACTGTGAAATGGGAGGGCAGGTACTACCTACCCAACCGCAGGGAATACACGTGACGTATTAACTTCTGCCATAAATGATTTAGGCTCCAAACAGCAACGAAGGTAATTCACAAGATCTTATTTCATAGACATAAACTCAATAAGTTATTTACTTGGAATAGACTCAAAAGTCCCTTATGTTACTAAAACTTATTAAGTAAAGTAAAGGATGCTTCGTGCAATGTAAGGGGTTTGTTGGATAGCGCCTGTATTTTTTCAATGAAGAGTATTTAAGTACTACTAAAAATCAACCAGCAACACTTTGATACTAGTTGCCACATATTGATTGCTTTACGAATACTTACTTAGGTCCTTTTTTATCAAGCTTAAACAAAGTGGTAGTAAATTACATCTTAAAGAATGGTTGGCCATATTTCCGTTACTTTTATACTTATAATCATTTGAATAGACCGAGTTGTATCAAATTAGTCCGTTTAAAAATAGACTTTACTGTCTAAGCATGACGATTCAAATTCTAATGACAGTTTTATAAAATTTTGGACAGTTTAAATAATCTCAACTATACCGGCACAAGTTTTGTAAAATAAATTTACAAAGCGGTTACGAAACTACAGGACTGCCGCAAACGAGACTCAATTTTCACTTAAGTATTGTCTTATATTGATAAAAAAAAATCGGGGACAATTTTTACGCAAACTTGTTGTACGAGTATAACATAATCCTTGCAATCGTTACTCAAAGACTGCTCAAAGAGTACATCTGATCGTCTGTCAAATTAAACCAGCTTGACAGAACTGGTTTTCCACGAGGCAGTCTGACCCATTAATAACAAAAATCGAACTAGTCCCATAGTAAGCTCAGTAAGGCTCATGTTATGGGTACTAGACGAAGTACTAGCTTCGGAGGCAGTGACACTACCATACCAAGTAGGCAAAAACAGGCCGACTAATCGTGAGTCGTCATATAGTTGAGGGTTAACAGGCATTCATTTATTTAAATTTTAATAATAATTATGTCTTTCAATAAGTCGAGTATTAAGTTGTTCTTACCACTTTCTGAAGAGACCGATACAAATATATGGGAAATTTAATTATTGTTTCTTGGCGTTATATGACGACGAATTCATACATTTACACAAAGAAAAATAGTACAATATCTTTTTACCTAACAGCTTTTATAAAATGCCAATCATGTTCGTTATGTCAAATTTTCCTAAAAAGATCCGAAAATAAACAGCGGAAACAGGCCTTGGTTATTCTATTTTATTTAATATAGGTTGGGCCCTGTAACACGAGCATAAAATTAAATGGTCCACTATTGAACAAGCCAGATATTCCCAATTGAAAAAAAATAGATTTTTCTTAAGTTTTTTTTTCCTTCAAAGATAACTTATGTGTATATTTGACTATTCTGGAGTTATAATTGAAAAAAAAAACCCTTTTGAATCATAAACTTCAAAACTATTATGACACATTACTTGACAACCTTAACTTCCTGACGACTGGGTATCAAAATTTGCCAGAATAAATTTAACTCTATGACATTGACACAGAAGACCAAAATTATTGTGAATAGAAAAAAATATTAGGACACAGGGATTTACTGCGGATACCCTAAGTAAGGAAGCGTCCTTTTAATTATTTGCTCCTGTTATAGGGCCCACCCTGTATAATTAAGTTTTGTCTATTTTATATCTATATAATAAAAACATAATAATATTCAGTCATAATATTAAAAAATTGCAATAGCGGTGCCATCGGCGTTGCCAGCAAATATGTTTTTTGTGATATTATGAGGAAAGTTAACCGACCTTCTTTTCCTTGCTAACCCATAATTAGAAATCGTCTTAATCTTAATAATGACAAAGACCAAACTTTATCTTGAAAAATATTTTAATATATTCTTAATAAGTATCAATATTTATTAATATAACAATTAGATAATAGAAAGAAATTGCGAAGCGTCTGGTTAACGTAACTGGTGACCGAAGAGCTGGCGGCTTCCTCGCTTAACGTATCAGTATTGCGATACAGCGAGGAAATGCCGCCAGCGTCCTCGGTACAATGCCTCGAGGGTCCATTTTAGATTTAATTTAGTTTTAATTTTATTTATGTTATTTTAATTGTATACTTGTATATATTTTTGTTGTACATAAATAAATGATAGATACGATTAATAAAAAAAACTACATAATTAAAGTAAATTTAAACTAAAATCTTAAACTAAATAAAATAAAAATAAATATATTTGGCACCTTTGGCATGGTGCCAAGGATGCTGGCAGCATTTCCCCTTTGTATTGCGATACTAATACGTTGTGCGAAAAAGCTGTCAGTTCTTCGATCACTAGGGAACTCGACCAGTCTTTTTGAAAGCTCTTTAAAAAGTTTTAGAGCATTAGGTTTATTATTACATTCTTAATTAGGTATACATATAATATTGTAGAAGTCTAGACGTTCGTATAAACTTATTATAAAAACGTTCGCAATTTTGGTGTCTTAATTATAAAAGGCAGTGGAGCAGTTCCTGGAAATTTAACTATAAGACACAATAAAATTCTCTCAAATACGCATTTCACAAAAGATTTCACGCTAAATTACTATTTTTTACACAATTTGGAAATTGCGGTTTTCCTTCTCAGAATTTGTACTACTAATTCTTTTTTTATTACTTTATCGTACAGATCTGTGATTTTTGGATAGCCAAAAGACTGGTCGAGTTCCCTAGTGATCGAAGAACTGACAGCTTTTTCGCACAACGTATTAGTATCGCAATACAAAGGGGAAATGCTGCCAGCATCCTTGGCACCATGCCAAAGGAGCCAAATATATTTATTTTTATTTTATTTAGTATAAGATTTTAGTTTAAATTTACTTTAGTTATGTAGTTTTTTTATTAATCGTATATATCATTTATTTATTTACAACGAAAATATATACAAGAATACAATTAAAATAACATAAATAATATTAAAACTAAATTAAATCTAAAACGGACCCTTGAGGCATTGTACCGAGGACGCTGGCGGCATTTCCTCGCTGTATCGCAATACTGATACGTTAAGCGAGGAAGCCGCCAGCTCTTCGGTCACCAGTTACGTTAACCAGACGCTTCGCAATTTCTTTCTATTATCTAATTGTCATATTAATAAATAAAATATTGATACTTATTAAGAATATATTAAAATATTTTTCAAGATAAAGTTTGGTCTTTGTCATTATTAAGAATAAAGACGATTTCTAATTATGGGTTAGCAAGGAAAAGAAGGTCGGTTAACTTTCCTCATAATATCACAAAAAACATATTTGCTGGCAACGCCGATGGCACCGCTATTGCAATTTTTTTAAAATATTATGACTGAATATTATTATGTTTTTATTGAACATATAGATATAAAATAGACAAAACTTAATTATACAGGGTGGGCCCTATAACAGGAGCAAATAATTAAAAGGACGCTTCCTTAGGGTATCCGCAGTAAATCCCTGTGTCCCAATTTTTTTTTTCTATTCGCAATAATTTTGGTCTTCTGTGTTAATGTCATAGAGTTAAATTTATTCTGGCAAATTTTGATACCCAGTCGTCAGGAAGTTAAGGTTGTCAAGTTATGTGTCATAATAGTTTTGAATTACTATTTTTTACACAATTTGGAAATTGCGGTTTTCCTTCTCAGAATTTGTACTACTAATTCTTTTTTTATTACTTTATCGTACAGATCTGTGATTTTTGGATAGCCCGTAAAAAAACTGGAACTTGTAATATTTAAGCGAAATTAAAGACACTTTTTGTATTTTTAGGGTTCCGTAGTAAACAAGGAACCGTTATAGTTTCGCCATATTATCAGACCGTCCGTTCGTCCCTCTGTTTGCTGCTTAGCCCAGTAATTGTTATACTAGAAAGTTATAATTTGCCATGAGTGTCATGTCAATCATGTCGACAAAACAGTACAATAAAATATTGAAGAGCTTTTTCGCGAATGACGTCTCCTACGCGTAAAGTAGGTATACAACACTTTTTTTCTTGAAAAATCCTTCGTGTCGTCAGGTTTAAACGTTATGTCGATTTTATTTAACCATTTTTTGATTCCCGAATTTGTTTGCGTGATATTTAACTTTAAAATGCAAAAATAATTTAATAGGAAATCAATACCAGTATACCTACGTATACATATAGCGATTGTCGGGTACTCTGTTCGTGTTCGTAGATACTACGCGCTACATATGGCGAGTACGTGGGTACGACCTGCGATCGTAGCCCGTAGCACTAGGCGGACACGAATGTGTTATGTAGACATTTTTAGTTAACGAGTAATAGTCGAATTTATGAAATGTACCTGAATAAACAAACTTTCGTACTGTTATATACCATTGATTACTTACATAAAGTTATTAGTTATGTCAATCAAATAGTAAATATAAGTTTGTGAACGACGACGAAATTAGTTCCTCATAATGTAACAACGGAACACTACATTGCGCGTGCCCCGACACGCTCTTGGCCGATTTAACACATATCATCTTAATTATCATAATCTTTTCTCTCCTAGCCTGATTAATAGCTGAACTGCTCAGTCGGGTCGGGACGGATGTTTAATATAAATTCCCGATCATTAGTACCGACCGAGTACCCTGTTTGCGTCAGCACTTACTCGTATGTTTATATTTATGTACGAATTTCAACAAAATACAACAATTTGTATGATACTGTACTGTTAATTACGGCACTGTATAAATAGCGTCGACTTAATAAATACAGGGTCATTCGGGAGACGTGAGCAAAATCAACACTACGTATTCATTAGATCATAAGCTACTGCTTCGTGCCACTATTAGTTAAATTAACGTTCATTTATCTTTGGTGTTGAAAACACAATGTTTTAATTTTTTTTTTTTGGAAATTCATGGTCACCCTACAACCAGAATACTTCAGTCAAGGGATACGTTTCAAATTGAATGTCACCGGAGTCCGATTACTTTTGAAATATCGCATCTCACTCAATGTGACAATTTACTTTATTCGTAATCAAAGTGCTGTCATAACAGTTAGAGGTTTACGCTGGGTTGCACCGACTTACGATCACAGACCGATCAACGTTAAATATGGCGCCGGCAGCTGTCATCCCATACAAACTTATCAAACTTTCCATACATTGCAATTTTAACGAACACAGCTTACGATTACAGACGGTTTGGTGCAACTCAGCCTTATTCTTTATAAATCAGTTGTTGTAGGGTGACCATGATTGTAGAGAATTAAACTTTAACTTGACAAAAAATAAAATACAGGAAAAAGGTATGGGTGTTTCACTTAATTACAATGGTGAACGATTCATTGCCATTTACTATTTATGTTGTGTTGGTCCTGCTCACGTCTCCTGAATCACCCTGTATATTTACAGGTTCTCCCATGTTAGACCTCACTTGTTTAGCAATGATTTAAGCGTGTCACACACTGGAGCGGCGTACGGTGGCGGCCAGTTAATCTTTTTTCATTTATTTTCTCGCAATCGAAGTGAAAAGTAGAGGTTATAACTTCGGTCTAAAAGCCATATTACCTCTCGAACTATTTCCCCTCACTTCGTTCAGGAAAATAACCATCTGCAATAAAACTCACGTATGACCGGCCACTTCGGTGTTCGGGCGGCATGTCCCGAACTCTTCGGGAGTTCTTCCTCAGGATGAGTGTAGGAGTGGAGTGCGTGTCAGTGTGAATGGTCTCAACCGTTTTAGTGGTATAGTTTTGAATATGAGTCATGTTTAAATAGTTTTAGGTCAGGTAGTCAGCATCAAAAGTAGCTCCGCATATGAAGGTGTCAAAAGCTGCTATTCCCTTATAATAAAGACTTTTGAACTTTCCAAATGCGTACCTACTTTTGATGCTGACCATAGTACATTATTATCTAAAAACGCTATTTTCCGTTTCAGCCTTATTTATCGGCAGTGATATTTTGTGGAATCACCCGTGTGGTTAGAATAGCACCGCCCCCTTTCTAACCCGTGTGGTTCCGAGTCACAGCGGCACGACCCCCTTTCTCCCCCTGGGTGTCGTAAGAGTCGACTATGGGAACCAGGTCGAATTATGTTGTGGGCGATGGGCTTGCAACCTGTCACTGCAATATTTTTGAAATATCACATTTTATCCATCTGTAAACCTGCAATAGCTGAAAGTGGCACTGAAAAGTAATTTTCATGTGCTCTGCTTACCCTTTTTGGGAATATAGGCGTGAGTTTATGTATGTATGTATGAGCTGTCACTTCGGGCGACATGTCCCGAACTCTTCGGGAGTTCTTCCTCAGGATCAGTGTAGTGTGAAGGACATGAGTCGCGTTGAAATAGTTTTACGTAGTACATTATTTTTTATAAACGCTATATAAACCGCTTTGGTGGAAAAAACTCGCTATCGAAATTCAATGTTATATTAATGCAATATTTTTTTTCCACACTTGATATGTACGTAATAAAACTGTCTAAAGAGGTTGGTAAGATATTTACAAACGAGAGTCTATTCGAAATTTAGAAGCCGGACGCCAAAAGCGGACGTTGTGCGATGGTGCCACGCCGTCGTCGTTACTTAGGCGAGTTTGCTGTGTCAAAAATCTAACAAAACATGTAAATCTTAATATGTTGGAAAACCACCACCATATCAGCCCAAGGACGTCCACTGCTGGACATAAGCCTCCCCCAATTAAATGGGGGAAATGCCATAAACGCCACGCTTGGCATGTGGGTTGGCGATCGCAGTATCTCCACCGCACTCCAGGGATGCTGCTGCCTAGTTCCCGGTGGTCTGGGTCGTAGTTTTAGGACGTACCTGGGTCCAACAGACATATGAATGTTGACTAAATCGGCACAAAATCTTTTTATTAATTTATAAGTAAGTATGATTTTGATTTTATTGTAGAAACTGTCTAGTTTTCTATTTCCATACATTTTATATTATTATTTATATTTTGACGATCCTATTGTGAATTTGACTACATAATAATTTCTTAATTTTGACATGTCTACAGCAGTTAAATATTTATTATAAAGAATAATAATAGCATCAATAAATTGCTCTAAATAATTCATCATTCAGCCGAATGACGTCTACTGCTGGACATAAGCCTCCCCCAAAGACTTCCACAATGACCGGTCCTGCGCCACCCGCATCCAGCGGACACCCGCGACCCTTACCAGGTCATCAGTTCACCTTCTGCCCACGCTACGCCTTCCAGTACGTGGTCGCCACTCGAGAACCTTTCCGCCCCAACGGCCATCGGTTCTGCGTGTAATTCAAATACCAGCAAATATTTTAATGGTGTCCAGTTATAGGTCCTACAAAGTAAATTTAGATCATTTATGTAAACTGTGCTGATAATAGCAAATAAAAAAAAAACAAAATTGCCTGACAATGACGAGCCTAGTGTGCCAAAAAGTCGCTGGTTTGAATCCAACCCAGAGCACTGGATTTTATAATTGTCCCCTTTAATTTGAAATGCGTGATCCGTTTCCTGTTATGTTAATTGCCAATATTGCTTTAGACGAGACGAAGTCGGTCTACCCTTAATTCCACCATCTTTTCGTTTCAACGTCGAATCTCAACATTGCGTTAATTTCTATTTCTCCGTTATACCACTTCAATCATAATACAAATAATGAATTATTGGAAATGTTGTAATATTGTGTACAAGCCGCAGAGAAGATTACAGTTACTTCTAATTTGTTTATAATGTATCGGCTCTTTTACTACGCCGTACGCCGCTCTGGGGAATACGCAATGAAACGGATGTGTTATGACTCGGAATAAGGATTTCTTTCTATACAGATTCTATGTTGAAACCCAATGTGCATTTTAAAACGCAGCGGCTGTGTTGCCATACGAATATAGAGCTGTCAGCTTTGACGTAGTCTTGTGAAGGTATTACTAACAAGCATGTGGAACGGTAGGCTAGGAGCAAGCCTCAAATGAGAATGAATAGTTGATCTCGTTTTGAATAACTTCTTGGTTCCACATTTTGTCTTGAACACGAAGTGCTAATCTGATTGTGTCCGTGTAAAAGAAACTGCGCGTGAACTGTACCCGCGCCGCGGGCCGTGCTGTGAAAGAATATTTGATAATAGCGTGTGTGTATGCAACGGTGGTTGGTGCTTTATTCCGAGGCTGAGAGAAGACTGCGAGAGGCCTCCTGTTGATGCTCAGCTTGCGCCAGGACTAAGAAGGCAGAACCACGGGGAAAGCCACCCATCCAATAAGTTTTATGACCCGCGGGTTCGCGAGGCAAAGTCTGATTCCCCCATTAATGGTGGAATCAAACATCCTATACGAGTTCCACCAGACCAAGACTGTCGGAAAAGCTCTTAATGGAGAAGTTGTGTTAAAGGGCTGGCGGTTTACCATAAACAACCTTTTTAATTTGGGCGGGTAATCATTTATTTGCCTCAATGTCACATCAAATAGTTTGAGGCAAATAAATAAGTATAACTATGTCAAGGACGAAAAATGAAATTACTTTCTCTGTCGCAAGAAAGAATAAAGAAAAGATAAGAATTCAATTTAGTGTCCGATCGTCTCGCTTGGTAGTGGTATTATTAATATTTCTAATAAATAACACAATATTTCTTACAATAACTTTAATTTTCATTAAAAAATGTACAATATTATCTCCGAATTCCTTAAGGACACTTAACGAGTTCCTAAGTTTTTAACTTCAGTATGTAATAATACTTCAAACTTAGACGTCCGCTTCATGGCGTATCTTCCATAGTTCCTTTGGTAACTGAAAGTTGTAATTGGATTTTGGAATCAGGGCAGCAATCCCAAACCATATGGACAGACGGTACAAGTTTCGTGTTTACATCCCCAATAGTTACTCTAGTAGTTAATAATTTACTCACCAATTTAATCCTTACGGGCCGGGGGGTTCACTCTGAAACTCGAAATCCGAACTTCGTATGGTGCCGTTTCTTTCAGTCTCCTGTCAAACACTACTTATATATGAGTGAAAGGGACGGCGCCATAAGAAGTTCGGATTTAGAATTTCGGAATAGACCCTCTGTCCGCACTCCTTTCTTGAGTCCAACGCCTCGCATTTGGGCAAAATTAAGTTTTCACTGCTCGTGCTCGAAAGGTGTATCGTATTAGACTTATCAAGAGGGGCTAAAGTAGTGCATTTAACCCCTAGGGAAAGATGTGCACATATTTTTGACTTACAAAACATTTCAAATAGACCGATATTCATTTTCATTTTATTTTTTAATTTAACTTCACCATATTAAATACACCGATCACAATATAGTAGGGAGGCCAAGTGGCTAAAATCAAACTTCTGCTTGACTGAACAGGTGCATACTGAGATGGCAACGTGATATAGGTACCTAATTTCCGTAGAAGTGTTTATTATTTGCAAAATAATAACATGAAGTATTTCTACGAAGGAACAATATATTTTAGGATAATAGAATACTGAATTTATGATCGGAGTTACTTCACGGAATTGGTTGATTGGGGTTAACAGCGGGTGATAAGTGCTTGTCAGGAATTTCTAGTAAAACAAAAACGAAGTGGTCAAGACACACCGTAATTAGCGATTTGAGCTCTGTTATGGAGCTGTAACGCATATTATCCCATACAAAGGTTACGGTGGTGTATGTTCTTTCCAGCCAAACAGTGCGGAGTCTGCACAACAGATGTGTTAACTATTCGCTACGGCGCCCGACGGGTAGACATACCAAACGGACTTGCAGTTGAAAAATCCCTATGTTGTTGTAATTAAGTCGGGAATAATTATAAGTTACACTAGAATTGTATTTGTAACGTAGACTTTCGTTGAATAACTTAGAAGAAAAATGTGGACACTTGATTGGAGACACCGACGCTGTGCAGTGTGCGGGTGATTTTAATAAAACGCTGAGATAGAGTATTCCAAAAATATCCTGAATTTTGTGAATCATATTAAGTACGAGATTATAATTGTATTTTATAACGAGTGTGGAATCGGTGAAGTGTGGCTGTGGAGCCTGTTGGCTAAACCAAGTTAAGTAATTATTATATTAAGACAGCCTTTTCATTCGGGGACAGATCTATATTTTAAATTCCTTCATTTTATCTATTTCCATTCCTGACTAAATAAAATACGTAATCGTTAAATAACGATTACACGAACTTTATGCAAATACTGGATCAATTCGAATGATAAAGCAGTTATTTTAAATGTCAATGTTAAATTAACATTGAATGTGTTTTATGTGTGCTTTTGAATTTTGGTTTGTGTTATATGAATTAACAGGCGGATACGATTTCCACCTTATCAAATTATTTAGTGAAGTTTATTGGCAAGAGGACGAAGTAAAATTGTATGAGTTCAGTTTACCTAATAAATAATAGGTAGCCACAACGATAAGTGATAAAATGGCAACCATCATAACTCTGAGTATATTTAATTGGTGTTACACATTGGATCTGATCCTACATATGGCCTGATAACTATATTTCAATACTGACTCATAGATATTTGATTAGACGATTTCATTATCAAACGTCGAACTTGCCATAGACTGTAAATATGTTGCATGTAAATTAGATGGGATGTAAATTATGTGACATACCTACGTGGCCAGTAACAGATTGAATAAATTACATATTACGCTGCTATTTAGAGCTTGGAGTATGTGACTTGCCGGCGTGGATGACGAGTTCAAACCTCGTATCAATTGAAATTGGGATTGTAAATTGTGTGGTTTATGCGAGGGTTCAAATCCTTGCCGAGAATCAAATTTGTGTGAGCGGCCAGAAAGCAGCTACTGGCAGTAAATATAAGTGCTTTTCTAAAGCCTCATATTTTATAAGGCTGATGTTGTTAATTAACGTGCGTACAATGTATTGTGAATTTGGTTCGTTTGTATTCTAACGCTCTGACATCTGACATACGGACTTATAATGTAATTAATTTTATTGAATTAATTTGAAATAGTTGACTATGATGTATATAGCATTAAAGGCACGGGGTTTTTCCGTTTTATCTGTTTCGCTTTTTACCTCGTAACAGGAAATTAGCCTTAGTGAGCGGAAACAGATATTGGAGAAAGTTCTAACCGACTTTGTCCAATTAAATAATGAAAAGTTTCGATTTAAATTACAAATAAATACGAATTAATAAACCAGCTTTAACTTCCATTCTAGCCTATTGTTTTCTTTACACACCCTCCTCTACAAACCAGACCTGTATCTTATTCAAGTAGGTACCTAGATACAGTTCAGTTATCATCCAGATGGTAAGTAAGCTAGGCACAGCCTAGGTACCAGCCGATACCGTTTCAATACCAACAAGTGGTATCGTTGCATTCAGTAATATCTCCCGAGTATGAAAAGTGCGGTTGTCGCTCTTTAAAGTGGTGGTCAATTTTATATTTTTGTTTATTTTTCAAATGGGAAAAAATGTATATGATTTGCAATAAAATTTGTAAATGTTGTTTGTTTGCTATTTAATCAGCTTTCATATGACACCTCATTTGTTAAAATCGGATGAGTAATTGTTGAGTTAATCGTAAAAATTTAATAGCATATGCCGCCATCTTTGTGACGTCATAGTTATCCCCTCCACCAATTTAAAGAGCGACAACCGTACTTTTCATACTCAGGAGATATTACTGAATCCAACAATACCACTTTTTGGTATGCACCTGTTCAGTCAAACGAACTTTGTTATTTGACGACTTTTTTCAAATTGGCCTCTCTACTAATACACTAATCTAACTCTCTAAAAATTTATTTGATATCTCCACTGACCTGAATACAGCTATTCAATCGACTAATCAGGAAACAGAATTCATTTCTCAAAACATTTAATTTTAATAGTCGCTAATTAACAATAATTAATAACCGGCCAAGTGCGAGTCGGACTCGCGCACGAAGGGTTCCGTACCAACACCTCCTATTCTACATTTAAAACCACTATATATAGGTACAATACATTTAATAATAAAAGGTTGTATCTTCATAGGAAACTTACGGCACTTAGGCCCTTTTGTTTGGGAAAGACAGTTTTTCAGAAATTACTCTAAAACCGTTAAACCTATCTTGTTCAAACCAATTATCGTTGAAAGTAATTATTTATTTTCATCATTTTGATTTTTATTCAGAATTTTAAATTTCATAGTTTGGAAATTAGACGGGGGGACACTTTTTTCGACTTGGACAGCAAATATCTCGCCAACGGTTGACTTAAATGGAAAAGGTTTCTAGGAACCTTTATGTCATTTTTGAAGGCCCACCACACGCCTATATGCATTTTTAAAAAAAATACCCTCCTGTTACATGTATTGGGTTCACATTCCTCTCGAAATTGTTCACAAATGTACGCAAACACATCTCGTTCAGAAAAGATAGAAACATCGAAGAAGTAGAGCGAAGACTTGCAATCAGCTGGATCAAATACTGGGCTCATAAAGAAATTCTTAAATCGCAACTCGCACTTACCGCATAACAATTTTTTTATGGATTCAGATGTAATTACCTACCATAATTTATTTGTATTTTAATTCTTTTTCAATTTTCAATCACTCTGTAAATTATAAACAGGTAAGCATTTTCTAAAAAAACATATTTTGAAGGTACCAGCTATTTATCAATTAGAGGAATTGCGTTGATAATATGGGTATAGTCCAACACCAAAAGATGCCGAGTTAGATTCCCTGCCCACTACCTACACTATAGTATTCGAATCATAATTCAGAATTTGTCTTATTGTCTCTATTTATTATGTATCTTAGCATCAATTGTAGTTTGTTAGGGATGTTGGTATTGTTGGTATGGGATGCTATCTGTGTAGATACATTGACGCCGTCCCACCTCCAACGGACTACAGTAAAAGCAGGTGCAGCGGCGGAAAACGCCGAAATTGTAAAACGTAATAATTGAAATGCCTAGGCAGAGAGTGCAATTTTGTATCTTTTGGCATCGATTCCCTAGGTATATGGGGTCCTAGCGCGCTCAAGTTATTTGCAGAAATTGCGAAGCGTCTGGTTGACGTAACTGGTGACAGAAGACCTGCCGAGTTCCTCGCACAACGTATCAAGCATTGCGATACAGCGTGGAAATGCCGCCAGCATCCCCAGTACAATGCATCAAGGGCCTGTTTTGAATTTAAGTTAGTTTTAATCTTATTTAGGTAAAGTATTATTGTATTTATTTTTCCACATTCAAATTAGGAAACACAAAAATGTTACAAGAATATTTTTACCGGTTGATAAAACATAAAATCTTCCTTTAATACAACGGAACAATAAATCGCATGTAGGCTACGGGCGGGGCGGCAGTAAGTTAGGGACAAAAGTCTGGCTAGATAGCGTATAATATACCAAGAGTTTCTTTGAACATGTACATGGATGTTATTGTCTAATAACTTTGCAGCAAAAGGGAAACCGTAACGCTGTGAGAAATCTAACAGATGCGAAGAAAAGTTTCAAGATATATAAGTCCTCAATGATACCCACCTGTATCGTGGGAGCTATTATGTGTTCCATCTCATTTACGCTATTTTTAATGTTCTGTACCAAAAACGTAATAAAACAGGAATCAGTCACAACTTTGTACGTATCTCAAGGACCACTTCTATGTATGTTATCGTTTTCTAATTTGGAATATTAAGAAACAATACCAACCCTAGTATATAGAAAATCAAAAATTAAAACAACTGCTACATATGATTAATATTGATATGATATGATATTGCTATGTCAGCATTGGGAGTTACATATGTGTCCCTACAGATGTAAATATTACAGGAGAAATATAATAATGTCTCAGAGAACAAGGGATTTTTCAAATCATCAAAAAACCCTCGTAATATTTTTACTTACTTACGAGCTACGTTTAATGATATCACTTGATTGGTTTTTATTTCAGACCAAGATGGTGCTACGGAACCTAAAAAGATAAAATTAATTTTGTATTTGCGTAAAGCGAATTTTACACAAATAAAGAGTGTTACACCTATAGTTGCGATCAATCAAGTTTCGAAACCTATCTTGAAAGTACGCAGAGCTCACACCGAGACAATTTTGTCCATATTACAATCCGCAATTAAATAAAACCCCTCCAAAATTCACAAAATTCATAAAATTGGGGTTTTCGGTTTTAATTCCAGAATTAAATTTATGACCATTTGAATTTCACAAAATGTAAGTATAATAAATTGCGGAATGATTGTATGAAGCTCGCAACAAAAGCGAAAACGAATTAATTTAAATGGATTATTTGTAATTTATACCCGTAGCTTTGATCTTTCCCGCTTTTGAAGTTTGTACAGTCAGCATCAAAAGTATAGCTACACATTTGAAAAGTTCAAAAGTATTTATTATAAGGCAATAAGAACCTTTGATGAAGGAGTTCATATGCTTAGCTACTTTTAATGCTAACTGTACAGTGTACACACGAGTATATCTCTTATGGTATAGGCCCGATTGTAAATGGTGGAGTGAATTGAGTGAATGAAACGAATGATGTAATGTGCGGGTGTTAAAAATATAATGTTAAATACAAAGTGTTACAAAAATACCCACAGATAATAATAAATAAAATCGGCATAGAGCATGTCGGGCCATACTCAGTGTAGGGAACAGGAAACATTCATCCCCACTTTACCCTTATTTTTTTTCTAGATTTTATTTTACGACTATGTCAGTTTTATTGATTTATATATCCATACCAAATTGCAGCTTTCTGGCAATAACAATCACAGAGCAAAGCCTCGGACAGACAGACGGACAGACAGACACACAGACGGACATTGCGAAACTATAAGGGTTTCTAGTTGACTACGAAACCCTAAAAAACGGCCTAGTACGTGTCGGGAAACGCGCAAAGTAGGGGTCCGTAGTCCACCAGTGACATTACGCGGATAACGCGGAAATAACACATCGAAAACTTATAATTTACTTCTTATTTGGTATAACTTAACATAATATATCGAAGTAATTAATGGAAATTGTACGTAGGTTCACTTTTTCCAAGGCCAAGAATTAGTAGTTAGTCTTGATTAATGGATAAAAATATTGTGTTGTATTTCTACTCTTTTATTTTAGGAAGATAATATAATATGGTTGCACTTAAATAAACATCAAAAAAGTCATAACTCGTATTTTGACCGTCAAGAACTCTATTTATATCAAAGAAGGTCTAAGAATCTTCTAAGAATAAGATCTATCTAAGAAGAGGCCGTTTTACTCTCTGTCCGCTCTATCAATGGATATTTTTGTAGCTTCCTATATAATTGTATAATTATAAGCTCGCAAATCGCCATAGTGTGATAAGGCTTAGTGAGCAATTAATTCATTTAAATCCCATAAATGAATAAATATTTCAATAATACATTGAATAAATACCTCAGTATTATATGTCACTAAATCTTTATAGATTCAAAACCCTCAAAATATCAAGAATATTTTATATCCCTTAGTAATATCGAGTCTTATTTTGTCTTCGCGTCGGAAAAGGTTCGAATGTATTAGGAATGGTAGATGGTAAACCGGTTAAGGTTGCTGACCGGAATATAAATCGCAATTCCCCTAAGACACCCGAAGTTCAACAGTCATACCGAACATATCAATCAAAGAGCTAAAAGCCTGCACGCTAAAAGTAAACAAAGCAAATCACTTCGATCCGAAGTAAAGAAGAAGCAAAGCAAACGGAATCATGAATGCGACCCTAAAAACCTCGAACTGTAATTGAACATGTGAGCTTTTTTATTCGCTACAATGTACGAAGAATCGTTACTGGTTTTTTTTTCACAATTATTTACTACACATTTGGCATGTCACTTATCAGCTTTTCACAACCTTGAAACATGGTGTATCAGAATCGGTCCTTTTATGAAGTTTCATTTGGCGGAATTGTTTAGTTTTCCGTTACCATTAATGTTCCAGTATAAATAAAAGAAACCTCATCTAACCTAATAGTTCTGACTTCGGTTTTCGCGATTAATCAATAAAATAATTGACAATTTGTGCCAATACCAGTAATATTGCTTGTAACAATCCTAGCACATTACAATAAGCTGGTGTATTTGTTACATAATTACGCGCAAAACAGCAATGTGCCCTCGAACAAACTTATTCGATGGAACGAAAATTCGATACATCGATAACATGTGCGCCCGTTTTATGCATTTGACATTAAGTTATCGTTTCGGATAGGTACTTTTGAAATTTTATATTTAGTAGCGTAATAATTATATAGTATCTATAGAATACAGCACTCCTATTGAACATTTTCCATTCAATTTGTAGAACGATCATTATAAATCCAGTACCTGTATTAAATTAATACTTACTACGCTGACTCGGCGATCCGAAGTATATTTAACACACCCCTGTGCTTTGTCCTAGGTTAGTTGTCGTCAATCAGAATCGACTATTTAAAGCTGGCAAAGATCTTTTTGAACTTTTTCTATCCAGCGATATCTTGGCTGGTCGAACAGACGACATTCATCAAACACAAAAATAAAATTTTACATCACTGTGTGACTGAAACATTAGATACATAAATTATAATAGTACTGCACGCACTAATGTCACACAACCAGTTTAGCGACATTAAGTCCTAAATAAAGTACAAAATACCGAATAATGCGCCAAATGCGCAAATGCCTATAACCAGAAATATAAAACGTATACTCGAACAAAACATTTTTGCGTAAAATACAACGCATTATCAGGTAGTCATATTTTTAAAAGATTTTGCAAGAACATAAATAATATCACATATCACTGCTCATTCGTACATTGTACCTCCACATAAAGCAAGGAAATATTGTGGGTTGGAAAGGGCGCGCTATAATGGAAAGGTTACTATTGAATTTCCCGAGATTCCCTTAAATCTGCTTATTGCAGAGGTTTCACAATGCAAACTTTTTCTTTGGGTAACCCAATTTACGGAATTCTTTTATCAGGTACGAGTAAAAGTGAACCAAACCGACTGTACTCGTAAGCGGTATTGGTAAAATTCTGATTATATGGAAAGCTTGACAAGTTTCTTATTTATAGACATTTTGTAGCCTATCAGAATCGTTATGTTATGTTTATGATAAGATTAAGTTTCGCCTACAAAAAATAGTATCATATTCAATGTTAAACGAGGTTAAATATAATGTCATATTAGTGTACCTAGGGATTCACCCCTAATATATGTATTTTTAAAGAAATAAAATTCTTTAATATTGAAATTCCCTAATAATTAATATTAAAATAAATGTATTTGACAGTAATTTAAGAAAATGAATAATATTTTACAGCTTGATTTATTAACGACTGATTTAATTTGATTTGATTTAATTTATTTATTTGATTTGGCCAAGTGATCGTCTAGTAACATACCTACGTTGTGTGCCGCTTAACCCAAATTCTTTAATGTGAAACAAACAAGATCTGAACTCTTCACTACCTAACCTATAGCCCTACCTTTAGCCTAGCCCTAGCCTAATATTCCTACAGAATTGCATTACCCATTTTCCTAAACCTATAACTATTATGATTACAGAGAAGATTAAGTACTGATCTTTGCTTTACCTACTGTATGCTTCTTTATATAACCAAATAATTATTTGTTTTTTATTAATTATCCCCCACCAGACTACCTGCGGCCGGGCTAAGCGTAACACAGTAGCCATTGGTTTTTAAAGAAAGGCAAATTTTCCTTAAAAGCCATAATTTTCCCTAAATCAAAATTATTTCATCATAAAACACTGATACTCAATTTCCTAGCTAGCTAAGAATAATTTTGATTATTATTGTATGGTACGACTCTCTCACTACCATACAATGCTACTGCTTACGCCTGGATGGGTGACAGACCTCCTAGCTACGTATTTAATACCTATTTTATTATATTGAATTTTTAATAGGTATTTTTATATGACCTATGAATCTACCAATGCTTCGTAACCTAGACTTGCTGATGAGAAGAAGCATCAAAGAAACTCACCAGATAGTCATATCGATTATTAGAGGAATCATCTATTAATTTAAGCTTGATAAATAAATTCTAGAAATTTATTAGTACTGACGCTAACATTCCTATATACAAAAGTTGAGGTACAAAGTAGTACCTAATGAAAACAAACCACCTCGTCACTAACTCCCTATAAACCTAGTTTCCATAAAGTGGTACACTCAATATCGACAATTCAGGGCAATTCATATGAAATATTTGAACCTAATCGATACCTGAAATAGTGAGCACTCATTTACTCATGATAGAAATGCAAGCATTATTCCAGTCATGATAATAGATAAATGGACCTGTAGACTGCTCCGCCTGCTACAATGTCTAGAATTATCTCATCTTTCTGAAACAATTCTATATCCTAATCACAACTGGAATCATAATAACTCAATGAACAAAGTAAATTAAATGTAGTTACACCTTTAAACCATATATCACATGTAGCCCATGAAACCCCACACTTCATATCCACACTTGGAAACCATTATTCACAATTGACCTTTACCTACTTATTTACGTCTACCAAACTTCCTACAATCACTAACAACCTATTAAATGAAACCTAGTTCCCTAAAACAACCCTGATCATTGTTTTAGCCCTAACACCCTATTACCTACTACAAATGACTTTAAACCTAACTCTACTCTCAACTAGTCCCTACTCTAGTGTAAGCAAAACCCAATTATTTAATAGTGTCATGAAATGTGAATCCTACTATAACCTAAGCTGTAATGTTCGGTAGGCTAGACCGAGATAGGCAACCTAAAGCCTGTGTATTTGCTCCATTCACAACTGTCCGAAGACTAAAGGGATCTGTGAATGTTGCGCCCTAACGTATATAAGGTAAGTACATAAATATATTTAATAAAGAACGAACTTCAGGCACACACAAGATCTCTACGAGTGAACACCGTTCATAGCGGTCGACTTATTGGAAATTGCGACCTTCTCGCATCAATCTGTGGCTAGACCCCAAAGCACGTAAGAGTATATCATCATCTATGTTGATAAAGAGATGATGCCAAGCCCTCTTAAACTTGGTAACAAAACTAATAGGATTCCAAGCTGTATCTCTTTTTCATGTCGATGGTGAGATCCAACTTGTTAAATAGACCATGCTATTCAGACATTGATCTGGCTCGATATCAAATCAAAACACACAAAAATCATAAAATAAAATCTAAATTCACAGTTGAATAACTCACCATAATTCAAAGTATTTGCACCATAATGAACCACTCAACTATGATAACGGTAATTAATAAAATAGTACCTTGAATTATCACTACGTTAAAACGAGCCAGCTTCAAATGACAATCCGCACAACAACAAAAGTAAGAATGAGCACCCCGAATCGAACCCCACACGCTATTTATACCTTGATCTGTGTTAGCCATCAAAATTGAAGCCTTTGAGTGAATTGTCCGCAAGCTTAATTACCCTACAGTCCAAGCAATACAACACCTTACGTCAAGCAAATATGGTCGCAAATCACTTGTTTCATGCAATACATACGCTCTTATTGAAATGAATTGTACTCGCGGGCAGGTGCAATAACAAAATAACAAGCTTCGCTCAAGCGAAACAACACATTTGCTTGCTTTAAA
Organism: Notocelia uddmanniana; assembly: GCA_905163555.1. Lineage (NCBI taxonomy): Eukaryota > Metazoa > Arthropoda > Insecta > Lepidoptera > Tortricidae > Notocelia > Notocelia uddmanniana. Next base: position 9,553,354 of record LR991059.1, on the reverse strand, counting down.
TACTAGATACGTTCTTATTGAAACTCATTATACTTGACGAGCTGGTGTATCAATATGAATAGGTATATTTTAGTTTTGTGGGCGGCGTTCCAATTGTACTTACATTTTGTTACTTCCTTTTACCCAATGTTTATAATTTTTATTTATTAGTGATGAAATACTTATGATTAATATATTAATATTTCTTTAGCATTCAATAAAGAATACAAATGCTTTGACAGCATAGTTCTAGTTACATTAGGTAACATTGTACAACAGTGATCTTTGACCGCCCACAATATACCTAATAAAAACTGCACAAAAGTTTACCGAGTTCTAAGTAACTCCGATAATGCACGTCCATTCGTGCACTCATGTGGCAACATGAAATGGATCCCAGTATTAAACCTCGCTCCGTAGAACTAACGAGTACAATCCCCGACGGACAAGCTACGCTACGAGAAAAAATTAAATCAACATTTGGTGGTAAATAACTAGTCATAGAGGTGAATGTAGTTTTTCAATGTCATAGCTTTATTATAAGTCTTAATGATGTTTTGTTAAAAAAAACGTAGTCATAAAACACTAAAATTACAATAAAAGTGCGAATTTCGTTTTACGTATTCAACATCATTTCTGCCTTAAAAAATCTCGTCCTCTTAATCGTCTAGTAACTAATCCCATCAAAAACATTAATGTGAAAATGGGAGCCAAGTTCATAGCCGCAGTAAATTAGTTTTACTGTTAAACATGTAGTGCCAGACCTGGCACCATTTCAGAGAATCTACGGAACTTGGAACCCATTTAGATCTCAATTCTTTTGTAGGTAAAGACGACAATCAAGCATCGCATATTCTTAATATTGAACTTGGCTCTGATTTTCCCATTTATGTTTTTGATGGGATATCATTACTTTTTGTCAATCTTCGCCAAATGGTGCTTTTTAAGAGCGAATGCACGAGTTACTATAAAAAATACCCAAATCGCTAAAGATGCACCCCAAATATTTGAAGACTTCCCTCGATTTCTCCAGGTCCCTATGATCAGACACTTACCTGATGACTATGGGACTACCCCTGAAATATACCGTTTCGAACAAAAAAAGAATTTTCCAAATCGGTTAATAAATGACGGAGTTCTGAGGTAACTAGCATAAATAATATTAATAATAAAATTAATTAAAAAAACCCTGTTTTCTGAATTTTCTGGTGTACACATACAATCACCAAGCTGCATGCCAAATTTCAGCTTTCTAGGTCACCTGGAAGTGGGTTAGGTTTTTGATTACTAGTCAGTCAGTCAGTGGTAAAAATGCCGTTTTTTGGAATTTAATATCTCTATAATTATTAAACCTAATGTAGACGACGCAAGTCCACAGCCTATCGTCTGCGATAGCTCGGTGGAAACAGAGGTTCTTGCCGCACCCGTCTCAGTGAACACGGTAGCGTCACACGAAGGATCTGTGAACGACCGAGGAATGGCGCAGCACTGTTTCGAAACTAACTCCTACTTACGCGGCTCTGTTCTTGTAAGGTTCACTATAATCATGGGAACACTCCGTAATAAAAACACTGAGTCTGTTAAAAGTTATAATGGAATTAAAAACACAAAGGACAGATAAGGTACAATACTGTTTTCATCACTAAGTTTACAGTTCAGAGTCAGAAGGTTCACAATTTAAATACTAAACAACAGCGGAATTTACACTCAATAACAAGTTACTGCACTGAAAAATTACGTTCACTATGCCACGTTCCTGGCCAAAAGTTCACTCGTCACTGCCCACTATTAATTACAAGTTACTGTTCTGAAGCTCACGTTCACTATGCCTCGTTCCTGGCGTGCGTTCACTGTGCCACGCTCCTGGCTACAGACTGACTGCCCACCATTTATTACAAGTTACTGTTCTGAAGCTCACGTTCACTATGCCAAGTTCCTGGCTTGCGTTCACTGTGCCACGCTCCTGGCTACAGACTGACTGCCCACCGACTGGATTATAATTAATAACAAGTTCACTAAGCCACGCTCCTGGCCTGCGTTCACTGTGCCACGCTCCTGGCTACAGACTGACTGCCCACTATTAATTACAAGTTACTGTTCTGAAGCTCACGTTCACTATGCCAAGTTCCTGGCTTGCGTTCACTGTGCCACGCTCCTGGCTACAGACTGACTGCCCACCGACTCATCTCGTTCGTCCGGTGGGTTTTATTTCTTTTCAAAAACATCCCTACTCCCGTAATTTCGTTTCCCACGCCGCCTGCGCAACCTTGTGCAATATAATGGCTTTCTGTCCTAACGGTTCAGGATAACCGATTCTCACGAGAGACATTAACAACGGTTATACAATGCTTATACAAATGAATAGACAATTGTTAACAACAAAACATTAGTTCAGATATGCCAACACCCGACAAAGGTAACGGTACAGTAAGGATAACAAATGAACAATATCTAACGGTCTCTGCGCAACTCAGGATCTAAAACATTAAGTGATAAATTTTATGATTATAACTGTATTTTAAACGCTAACGTTACATAATTTCTAGGAGGTCGTAAACGGGAAGTAACGGCAAATTTTGGATTCCCGGTATTGCGACCGCTTGCCTCTAGCGGTAAATGTTAGGTAGACTGGGAAAGTCCCTGGTCCTCGGGGCTGTCCGTAACATTCTCCCCGCCTGTAAGTGGCTGCCGTTGCATCGGTAGGACAGCCAGCTTGGTTACAGGTCGCCGGAAGCTGCCGCCCCGCGTCTCGACGTCCGCCGATCTCACGTTTCCGTCGGATCTCGGGAACACTCGTCGTACTACACCTCGCGGCCACACGTCGCGAGGCAGGTTTGGGTCTATAACGATCACGCAGTCGTTTGGTCGGAGAAGTCGGGATTGGTTCGCCGACGATTGCCGTGGTGCGAGTGTTGGTAGGTATTCGCGTACCCATCTTCTCGTCATCTTCTAGATGGCAACTTAGTGTCGTCTCACTTCCTCGCCACGCAGTCGCTCGTGGGGCTCGCCCGAAAATAACCCACCCTAGCGGGGTTTTTATAGCTGCAGGCTCGTTCATTTTACCCATACGGGTTTCCTTGGGCAGCATGAGGTGCCAATTATCCGCTCCAATCAGCACCCTCGGTACAGCTTTGCTGTAGCTCGCTTCTTCTAGATCGGACAGATGGGCATACCTGTTTACGTTTTTCATGTGTTGACCGCGAAGTCCCAATTCGCGAACCGTTCGTACTATTATTGTCTGTAGCGGCCCGTTATTTTTGCCTCGTATCTGAATCTGCATTTTTTTACTGCGATCGTTTGAGGTCGCCATCGATCCTACGCCCTTAATGCGTAATGGCTCCTCCTCTCCGACGGCTCTCTATCGGTCTCAAAGGCCCCTCTATCGTTATCGGTATTACCTTTAACAGTATCGTCGTGCTCTCCCCATCCGCGATAACTTCGGATGTACAGCTTTGTTCTGTTCGTAGTTCCGAGTCGTTCCGACTCTGATGGGGCTGCTCGGATCGGGCCTGTGAGGCCGGCGGCTCAGCGTGTACCTGGTCCTCGTGTAGCAGTCGGTTGTGTGGGTGAGGGCATCCCTGCGCGCTGCATCCCTTTGCCTTGCACTGTTCTCTGCGGTGCCTTCTATTCAAACATTTGAAGCAAATTCTATTACTTCTCGCCCAGTTCCAACGGGCTCCTACGTTCATACCGAGTACCTTTTTACAGTCCGTTGATCGGTGATTGCCGCCGCAACATAGACAGGGTTCTTGGTTCTCTACCGCGTACGTTTGGTGTACCGGTGGTTTGTTGACGGCTCCCCTCTGTGTTGCGTTCGGTCTGTACTCGGGGCGTGGCGCGTTTTTCGATACTCAGGGCGCGTAGCTTTCGGTCTGTAGTCCAGGCGCGGCGGCGCGTACGTTCTGTGATCTGTATACGATGGTCCATTGTTACCTGTATACCTTTTTATAGGCGCCTTTGTATGCGAATACTTCAGCTCGGCGTCGCTCTCTTCCAGCAAGAAGTTTGCCAACAGCGCCAGCTCTCCAGTCCCCTGAGGTCCCAATCGCTTTCTCGCGAATTGGCACCACCTTGATCTTAAATGTGGACTCAACCTATCTGTAATTTCCCTAATCAGCAATGGGTTGTCACCGTAATTTCTTTTGTCCAAATCAACTAAAGTACTAACTATATTAATTACTTTAGTGCTAAAATTATTTAAATCAATCGCGCTTGAACCTACGTAAGGTAACCTTTTTAATTCATCTAGTGCTCTGTCGATCAACAGGTCCGTTCGACCGAAGTTCTTCTTCAGTAACCGGATGACCATGTCCGGCTGCGACGACGTCGCAAGTAGGTGTTGCACACATTGCCTCGCCTCGCCCCTCAAACAGTTTCGTAATCGAGCCATATTCTCATACACGCTAAATTCATACCTTGCAGTAGTTTCACGGTAGGCGTTGTAGAATAACAGCCATTCACTTGGATCTCCGCTATAATAGGGTAACTCATACACCTGTTTTAGCGGCTTCGGCCGCATCGACGCCTTCAGCTGCTCGGCGAGACGATTGAAGGCGGTTGCTGCGTCACTGGGTGGCTCTGCTGATGACCTGAAGTGCATGTCGTCGTGGGCTCTCTGCTCCCTCTCGTAGGGCGTTGATTTGTATCGCCCGTGAGGCGAGACGGCTCGCGGCTCAACGGGCGTCGGATCGCGGTACCCACGCGGCGGCGATTGGGCATGTCCGGTCCTCGCGCAACGCTCGGGCGCCGGCGCTCGGTTCGGTTCGTGCGGCCCTCGCGGTGGCGATAGGGCGCGTTCGTTTCTTGCGCAACGCTCGGGCGACGGCGCTCGGTTCGGCTCACGCGGCCCTCGCGGCGGCGATAGGGCGAGTTCTGCTTGCAGCGTTGCGAGAGGCGTCTCTCTCGTAGGTCCTCGATGTCGGTCGGGTCGGCGCGCCACGCTTTCCCCTCCCCGCCCGTACTCGAAGCTGCTCAGCCACTCGTCGACCTTCGACGTGCCTGGCTGCGGAGTCACCGCCCGTGACTGTACCGGCGTTCCCTCGGCGTCGATCTGTTCCAGTTCGAGCTCCAACGTCTTTCTTTCCTTTTCGATCTCGGCGATCCGTTGTAACGCGCGTAGCTTTGCCTCCTGCCTGCGCGCTGTCGTTATACTACTGGCGTGCGATCGCACTGACGGCGTTGGCCTTACTGGTTCGCGGGCGCTCTCCTCCCCGCCGTCGGCACTTGGGGTAGCGCGCGGCCACGCCCCACCGGGCGCGTGCGCCTCTCCGCCCCCGCACTCGTTCTGCGCCGGCGCGTTCCCGCCAGCGCCCAGCTCCGCATCGTCGCCTTTGATTGTTCGACTACGTGTCATCATTTTGGTTCACACAGATTTACTAAAGAGTTCGAATTTATAGTGCAGTAACAAAATCTCAGTACGGAGGTTCAAAGTTCACAATTTACGGAGGTTCAATGTTCACAAAATACGGAGGTTCAATGTTCACAGGTTCAGAAGGTTCAATGTTCACAGGTTCAGAAGGTTCAATGTTCAGAGGTTCAGAAGGTTCAATGTTCACAGTACAGAAAAGGGTTCACTTTACTCACAGGTTCTTGATCACTGTACCTAAAATCCGGCTCGAAGGACCACGCAAACTGTAGACGACGCAAGTCCACAGCCTATCGTCTGCGATAGCTCGGTGGAAACAGAGGTTCTTGCCGCACCCGTCTCAGTGAACACGGTAGCGTCACACGAAGGATCTGTGAACGACCGAGGAATGGCGCAGCACTGTTTCGAAACTAAGTCCTACTTACGCGGCTCTGTTCTTGTAAGGTTCACTATAGTCATGGGAACACTCCGTAATAAAAACACTGAGTCTGTTAAAAGTTATAATGGAATTAAAAACACAAAGGACAGATAAGGTACAATACTGTTTTCATCACTAAGTTTACAGTTCAGAGTCAGAAGGTTCACAATTTAAATACTAAACAACAGCGGAATTTACACTCAATAACAAGTTACTGCACTGAAAAATTACGTTCACTATGCCACGTTCCTGGCCAAAAGTTCACTCGTCACTGCCCACTATTAATTACAAGTTACTGTTCTGAAGCTCACATTCACTATGCCTCGTTCCTGGCGTGCGTTCACTGTGCCACGCTCCTGGCTACAGACTGACTGCCCACCATTTATTACAAGTTACTGTTCTGAAGCTCACGTTCACTATGCCAAGTTCCTGGCTTGCGTTCACTGTGCCACGCTCCTGGCTACAGACTGACTGCCCACCGACTGGATTATAATTAATAACAAGTTCACTAAGCCACGCTCCTGGCCTGCGTTCACTGTGCCACGCTCCTGGCTACAGACTGACTGCCCACTATTAATTACAAGTTACTGTTCTGAAGCTCACGTTCACTATGCCAAGTTCCTGGCTTGCGTTCACTGTGCCACGCTCCTGGCTACAGACTGACTGCCCACCGACTCATCTCGTTCGTCCGGTGGGTTTTATTTCTTTTCAAAAACATCCCTACTCCCGTAATTTCGTTTCCCACGCCGCCTGCGCAACCTTGTGCAATATAATGGCTTTCTGTCCTAACGGTTCAGGATAACCGATTCTCACGAGAGACATTAACAACGGTTATACAATGCTTATACAAATGAATAGACAATTGTTAACAACAAAACATTAGTTCAGATATGCCGACACCCGACAAAGGTAACGGTACAGTAAGGATAACAAATGAACAATATCTAACGGTCTCTGCGCAACTCAGGATCTAAAACATTAAGTGATAAATTTTATGATTATAACTGTATTTTAAACGCTAACGTTACATAATTTCTAGGAGGTCGTAAACGGGAAGTAACGGCAAATTTTGGATTCCCGGTATTGCGACCGCTTGCCTCTAGCGGTAAATGTTAGGTAGACTGGGAAAGTCCCTGGTCCTCGGGGCTGTCCGTAACACCTAAAGTTTACGAAATTTGGGGTTCTAATTGTTTTCAAGGATCTTAATACATGTACCAAATTTCATTTTTATTTTGGAGTGGATTTGGAGTTATTGGGGGTCAAAAGTGGCTCCAAATCAAATGGTTCGTGTAATATAAAACATGGCTGCCGTCCGCCAGTTCCTGGGGTGAACTTGACTGGACACGCTGCCGCGTGTTTAGATACATTTGAAAGTTGTCTGTTGAGCAGTCACATAAGGTCAATTTTCAAGTTACAAATTCATTTGAAATATTCTTTTCGTTATAGATAAATATATTAATTTATTATGCACTAAAACCGACACCTTCTAAAAGCATAAAATCGTTTGTCCTCTATCGGATGGATGGCTTAGGGCGGTAAGCCAGTGAAAATATTTGTAGTTTACCTCCTCTATACCGTCCAGATTATAAGATTAGCCTAAAGGGACACTTATTTTTTGATACTCGAATTTTGTTCCTTCATTAAAATTTGGAATGTTCTTTGCAATAAAAATGTTTTGTGTTTTGTTTGTGGATAATTTACATACAGATTGATCTTAAATCCTGTTTTGTTAAAACAGGCCGCTATCTTTTGAAGGGATACATCAAATTAAATTATGTCCTATCATAACATAAACGTAAAAATGTGGGCCCGTTAGATATTTATTTAAATAAATAAAATAAGTCGCCATTTTTTTTATTTTAGTGAACTAATCATTTCGTGGAAACTTTAAGTATGGAAATATGTCGTTTAATTTTTGTATCAGCATATTTTAGTATAATTATTAAAGTAGCAGATGTAAAACTTACTTTTACAAAAGTGCCTAACATGCAATATCTTTAAATCTACAGACTTTATACATCTCATCATCCTCCTAGCGTTATTCCCAGTACAGTTGCATCCTGAAGGATGCCTGGGGTCCTACCTAATCCCAAGAATTGGCGTAGGCACTAGTTTTTACGGAAGCGACTGCCATCTGACCTTCCTATCCGAGGGGGAAACTAGACCTTATTGGGATTAGGCTTGCAAGTGAGTGGGCAACTTGACTGTTAGAAGTTCTCAACCTGGCTTAACGACTGCTATTATAGACAGCAACCGGGATCAACGGCTTAACGTGCCGTCCAAAGCACGGGAGCGCTCAGTTAGTAACCACTCAAAGCGGTCAACCATCCAAGTACTGACCTCGTCCGACATTGCTTAACCTCGCATACCGCACGCGGTACGCGGGCGCCGCTGGGCCACGAACGCTCCTTACAGACTTTATACATCTATCGTCGTTTTTTATGTATCCAAATAACTAATACAAGTTATTTGTAGGGATATGATGTTAGTATGTGCAGATTTATTTTTTTATTTAACCTTATTGCACGAATAAATCAAATGCACAAATGGCGGACTTAATGCCAAAGGGCATTCTCACACACACAGAGACACTTAAAATTAGTGCATGGTAAATGTCGAAACGTTGAAAATATAACACAGATGTTAATTAAGATATAACCACCACCATATCAGCCCTAGGACGTCCACTGTTGGACATAGGCCTCCCCCAATTTCATGGGGGGTAAATGCCATAATCGCCACGCTTGGCATGCGGGTTGGTGATCGCAGTATCTCCACCGCACTCTAGGAATGCTGCTGCCCATTCCCCGGTGGTCTTGGTCGTAGTTTTAGGACATACCCGGGTCTCATTTCTGAAACATCTCATAATTTTCCTAAAGTGTGAAATATTTGATTAAGATTTCCATTAAGATATAAACGTAGACCTAATAAACATTGATATCGAGATATTTTAGGTTAAGCGTGCTTAAGCTGTTATTACACTGACCTGAACTCCAAACCTTTAGAGCGGGACGTACACATATATTAGAGGCAGAGGCTTCAACTCCTCTCCTCTATTCAGGATGCTAAATGCAGGACAACATAATAACAGCTATGCCCGGCGCACTTGTCCCGACTAAAGCGACTTCCTGATTTGTCGGTGCAGAGGCGGTATGATATGAGAAAACTGTCAGCTGGCAGTGTCAACAACATGAATCAAGTCAGTACCCCTTATAACATTAAAATGAGTGTTTCCTAACTTGAACATAATGCGCGAAAAAGGGGCAATAAGAAGCTTGAAACACACAGAGCGCGGCGCGGCGTCGTTGCGGTGCGGTGGCGGTGTTTTGGTAAAGCAAACGCGGTTCGGGGCACGTCGTCGCACCAATAAACCACGCGGTATTCGGTAGCGCGGTAGAGCGGAGGCGGCGTGTGTGACATATGCATATCGTTTGGCATGCTTGTGCAACATTGCTAGACTCTTTCTGAAGTGGCACTTAATTGAATGACTTTTGTAATTTATATAATATTTTTATTTTTATTTTTCTTGGACATTCCTTGTAATTAACATAATGATTTTGGCATCTTATTTCTGTGATAGTTATTTTTATTTTATTTTAGGCTGTAAGTGATTTGGTGTGTCAACACTGTAAGCTCACATTGTACTGAATAAATAAATAAATATGAAGCAGCAATAGGTCGACAGTTACGGAAATATCAAAAATACTAATCCACCTCTGCCACGCACCGCACTGCGCCCGCTCTGTGCGTTTAAGGCGACTCTGACTTGGCGGGGCGGGAGCGATATGTCATAGGTATTTTGCTCTTTGACGTGAATTTACCGATGTGAGATTTCCTCACTTGACAAAATACTGTCAGTAATACGTTTGCGCAGCAGTAATACCATGCTCAGAAGTGGGGCAGTACTACAATAGTATCGGTTGACACTGACAGCTGACAGTTTTCTCATATCGTACCGCCCCCGTATCGACAAGTCAGGAAGGCGCCTAAGAATATTTATTTGCGTTAAACATTACCAAACAGGTATAACAAACAAAATTACAGGTAGGTTTCCATGATGAACCATGACTGGTAAGCAAAATAAAAATAAAAGGAATTATACAAAATTATACATAAAAAATATTTACAACACTATAAAATCATTAAATAACACAAACTAAATTAATACATTGTAAGACATATCTGAATATTGTTAAAAAAATACTTCAATTCATGTCAGAATTAAAATTTACATAATTTCATGTGAACGAAAAAAAACATTTAAAGTATAAAAAATATTATTATTTAGCCATTGGTGCAGTTTTTGTTTAAATAATCTAATATTTAATTTCTTAATGTCTGTTGGTATTTTATTATAGATCTTAATCGACAATATTATGCAACTTTTCCTGTACATTGACAAAGTAGGGTGCTCGTCAGGTAGTAGTCTATCTAGACACGGCAGCGTGTCCAACCAAGTTCACCCCAGGAACTGGCGGACAGCAGCCGTGAGTTATATTACACCAACGGTTGGTGTAATATAACTCACGGCTTTGAGATTCTCTGAAATGGTGCCAAGTCCGGCACTAGATTGTTTACAGTAAAATTAATTTACTGCGACTTAATGCATTTTGAGCCTTAACTTGGCAGTTTTCTATGCAGTATGTTGTGATACCATAAAAGCTGTTGGATATTTAAGAAAACTGCCAAGTTAAAGCTCAAAATGTATTAAGTCGCAGTAAATTAATTTTACTGAAAACAATGTAGTGCCGTACTTTGCACCATTTCAGAGAATCTACGGAACTTGGCACCCATTTAGATCTCAATTCTTTTGTCGGTGAAGATGACAACCATGCATCGCATATTCTTAATATTGAACTTGGCTCCCATTTTCACATTTATATTTTTGATGGGATCTGGATTTCGACATGTTCGTGGATCACATGCTTTTTCAAAAATACTTTTATGTTTTAGCTAGGAGCTTTAATGCATTACTGCCCCGCTTCTGCTCATGATATTAATACTGCGCAACTGTAATACTGCCAGTATCTCGTCAATTAAGGAAATTTCTGCAACGTCACAACTCACGTGAAATAACAAAATATCATATATCAATCCTGTCCCGCCAAGTCAAGTCGCCAAACCCTACACTTTTGAGTGACGCCCATCTCAAGCCAATTTCAGCAAGGTAATCGGTCGAAAGGGATCCTAGGGATCCAATTTTACTAGAAAATGGAGGATACGGTGAATGTGTGACAAAACATGAAGGTTTATGACCGCGGTCAACCTAGTTCTTTGCAATACTTATTACAAAGCGAGTTTTTAAAACTACGTGTATTTTATATCCAATACCATTTAACGTTTACTGTAGTTTATAAATAATGCCTTAACTGGAACCATCCCCACATGCCATCCCTACAGTCAAATTGCTACCTACTATTAACTGTCTTGTGGGGCAATGTTATATTTTTACGATTAAACTCTGTGAACTGCAGACGTCGCATTTTTTTTTCAATACATATTTCCAAATTCTATATAAGTATTTAACCTGTTCACAAAATTTCACGAGAGTCGGTTGAGAAATGCGACCTGTAGAGAATAACAGCGGGAAATTTGGAAATCCGCCGGCCGGACATACACAAGCTTTTTTTTTAGAGCTGAAAAGGAGACCTTCGTTACATTAGGGCAATAAATAAAATATATTTCTTATAATAAATAGTGTTTCAGGGAATGGTTTAAGTGAGAATAAAAGCCATTTTATGTCCTTTCCTGGGATTGTTCTTCATACAAAATTTCATATCCATCGGTTCAGTGGTAAGGTACCAGACAGACAGAGTTGCATCGTCAAAAATGTATGCGAGAAACTGTGCACGCAAATCATTAAGAAAATCTAATGTATTTTTTACGACCTATCTAACGATACCCAATACGATGCGGTTTGAAAGAAAATTGCACCCCCCATTTACGTGCCTGCTAAGCCGCAGACGGACAAACATGGCAAAACTATAAGGGTTCCTTGTTTACTACGGAACCCTAACATAGTAAGTGAGTGAGACTCAAGACAAAAGCGAGATCTTTAAAAATGTTGATTATAAATGGATGATTTTGTTCCATTTTCTTCATTAGTACCTACATACACCCGTTTGAAACCGAAGCGGGTAGTAAGTAATAAATAGCGAGATATAGTTAGTACGTACAGCTCCAGTGGTGGGCGGCAACAAGTGTCCCACGAAAGATAAAGTAGGTACCGCTAAAGACAAATTGGCGTCGCTTCAGCTCTTGAAAATGTAAAGAGAAACTTCCCCACTAAGAGCTTAATAAACGATTCCTTTGAGTTAGCAAAATAAACGTATATGAAAGTACATTTTACACTCAGCCGTTAAATTATTAAGTCTTGAACAATCTCAGAGTTAACTAACTTAAGTCAGATATTTTCTTGAATAACCCGAGGAAGGAAAGCGCACTACGTTTTGCATTAAATCTAGTGTGCAAAACAGATTAAAACCATATCAATAATAAAATGGAATGTAAAATTCCTGTCTTGAATCATCCTTTAAAACGTGTCAAATACAAGTCAGATGGCCATGGCACTCGCCTCCGCAAATACCAGTGCCATTTTCATTATTCCATCACGTTACTTGACGAAAACTTGATAAATCTAACTCATAGTAGATTGTACGCCTTTGCTTTGTCGTTATGTCCCTTATACTTCATTTGAATAAACGTTCTCCAATTTATTGATAAAAACGAAACAAAAAAATTAACCAGCGCTAGGCTTCTCTATACTTACATAAACATCAATAATTAAGTCCGCAACGGGCTTCGTCAACAATACTAAGTATTGTTTTAGTTTAGTTTTAAGGATCGGACCAGGTCTGGGATGCTATCGCTGCTAATGTCACCTACAAAAACCGCAGCTGACGTTCTTGATAGCTCTGAAGCGTAAAAAGTTATTGCCCATGAGGAACACAAAAATCTGTTGCTGGCTCGACTGGCTTATTTTAATCTCAATGATTCTTTATTTTTGTCGCTTTACATCAAACCGCTGGAAATTTTCCACTTTGCGTAATCTTAAATAATGTTTGGCTATTACTTTGAAAAGTTACTCTTTGTCCCTCTTTCCCTGACAGATATTTACGACGACGCTTTTATCTGCGATGCAGAATCCGCTAGCCGGGCATTTTCACCCCTTTGAGTTATAATGGTTCGTGAAAACAATTGTAATATTTTATTGAATTATGGCTTATGGAATAAAATAAGTTGTAGAGCAATGGAAGGCTGGTTTTGTATTGTAGCGGTCGGTTACCCGATCGACATAGCTGGAGCACTCGGGCACGTAGCGTCTCTACTTCCTAACAGGTGGCTCGCCACAAGCTGTCCTACTGTTGCCATACTTTTAATATAACTACGTATATTTATGTATAAGGAACGGCAATTTCTGAACATGGCGGGATGGAATCTCTACCTTATTATAACTTCACTTATAATACCATACAATAGTAGATGATTAACCAAGGGTTGAAAGCCACCCATATCCGACGAGATAATTTGCCGACCATGAGTAGTGATAGCGCCAATAACTCGAGGAAATGGGTGGTTTCACACGAGCTAAACACTCTACTTTTCAATCCGAATAGGAGGGAACTAAAAAAGTAACAAATATGTCGAATCCTTTCAAAATCGTTTGTTTATGGACCATTGTGGCGGGAACTGATGAGTTAGGGTGACAGAGAGAGACTAACTATCCGCGCCGTGTCCAGAAGTCCCGCGTTCTGTATCTGACCCTTGACCCAGCCATCTAACGAGAGTCTCTTGAGATGTTGGTCGAGACTCTTCGCAATTAGACCATTTGCAGAAACGACTATCAGGACAATGGTCGTTGAATCAACTTCCCACATGGCGGTTACCTCGTGTGCCAAGTTTAGGTAATTTACTAGCTTTGTCCTTCTCGGCCTTTATGAGGTTCTCATCATTGAGGATGGTGATGTCGACGAGCATTGCCTGGCGCATCAAACGATGTGTCAGCATGAAAGCACGATATCAGGCTTATTGACTACAATAGTCCTGTCCGAAATGACAGATCAATCGATCCCAATGGAGCAAGGCACGACCATTTTCGAGAACTGGCGCAGGTGTATACTAGCTAGTACGGCACTTCAAAGTCCACAAGACCGTATAAAGGAGAATTTTGCTGATTTATAACCCTGACTGCTAAGTTAAGCCTCTACAAGTACTCGCCCTTATCAAGATGACCACAACCGGAAATAATATATCTGAATGACTCTTCGAGACGGCAGCGTGCCCGACTGATGTCGGCCCTACCGTCCTTTCAGGATATATAGTTGGTACTTGTTCGTCATGATAACGTCGTCCGCAATTGGACAGACAAACCATACGGTTTCCCCAAATAGATCCCCGAAACGAAACGTAACGAAAGTTCACTTTATCGAGCGTGCGTAAGGTAGATCTAAATATAATTTTCCATAATAAAAGAGACAGTTAGATTTCCCTGTTGTACGTTCGAAAAGTTGCATGATCTCTCCGCAGGTCTACGTTGAGCCTACAAGGCCCGTGAAGCTTCTTATGGACGATCCACTCCAAACGGTGGGAGTCGGCGTGCACGCCACCAGAGTCAAGAGAATTCGAACCCTCCATACAGAGGGTAGACTTCGTATCCAAACGGCAGCGGCAGAGCCGGTGGCAGCCGACCGGCTGCTTGCAACCCATTCAAACATGAAATCTAACTTCTACGCGCTGACTCCGGCTGTTTAATGTGAACTTTCCACTACGCCTTGCGTACTTCGGTGCTCAATACTTTAAATCTGCGCCAGTTCTCGTTTGCCATGGAGAGCGGGATGAAAGATGCATCTACTACCACTACGTCACTATGTATCCCACGTCACTATGTATTACACTATGTATCGCTGTATAGGAGATAATTTCTGAGACTTAATATTATTAGACAACAAGACTTAATCGTGCCCAATTAAATTTAATCATCTTTTTAAGGTTTACCCTACGAGCACTAATAATCATGCAAGTGAAGTACGAATTATTTCGGCATAATTTTTTTGAATACAATACACACAGTCGGTTTATTATCCTTCAATTACCTGTCGAATGAAAGTCTATCTTTAAATCAAATGTGATAATTCTCACAGTACTAGCCCATCACCCAAACACCTCATTATATAACTAAAGTATTTAATAAGCCATAAGTAAGTGCCATGAAATGGTTTGACACCAAACACATACACATTTTTTTGAAAAGTTTAAATAATTAGTTAAACACTGTACATACCAAAGGAGAACCCAAGGTTGCGATTGACTATCACATTGGCGGATTTAATTCTGTGAAGTATTTCGACTCTTCGAAATAAAATTCTTATTTTCCCCAGAGACTATAATGTACTTTAGCCCCGCTTGATAAGCCTAATATGGGAAAGTTTTCGAAGCCTAACTTTTTATACTCAATTTAACGAACAACTACCAAGGCTTTTATTCACCATTTTTTTATTTGATTGAATCGAAGCATCCATGAATATTGCGTAATAACGATAGTTGCGTCGGAAAATTACTGAGTAAAGGAAAATGATAAGCATCAATCAATCAATTTATATGATTAACTTTTTGATACAAATAGACATGTTGACAAAAGGTACAACGGGTAATTCATTTGTCAGAAAGCATATTTCCAAATGTCATAATTGATAATTTTGAAAACCATGTACTTTTTTAGGATTACGATAAAATAGAATTTCATCACATTACTCCTCGTTTTATTTATTTTTTATACCCCGTCGGTGGCAAAAAAGGGGGTACGGCCCACCGGATGGTTAGCTGCAATGCCTAAGGATGCCTGCGACTCCTGAGGTGTCCCATGCCGTTGTCGCATGTATAAAATGGAGATTTAATCAAAGCCCTAAGGGATATAATCAAATCACGTAAGTTGACGTAACTGGTGACCGAAGAGCTGGCGGTTTCCTCGCTCAACGTATCAGCATTACGATACAGCGAGGAAATGCCGCCAGCATCCTCGGTACAATGCCTCAAGGGCCCGTTTTAGGTTTAAGTTAAGTTAGTTTTAATTTTCTTTATATTATTTTGGTTAAGTATTCTTGTATATATTTTCTTGTACATAAATAAATGTTTAAAATTATAAAAAAAAAAACAAATCACGCAGAATGTTAAAATGGCTACTCTATTTCCATTTCCCTAAAAAATCTAGGGATTTGATGAAATTCCTGAGTCAGCGTAGAGAAAATGATGAAAATTGCGTAAAACGGTCAACTTGACTTGTCATTTCACTAGACTTTCTAGTGATTTGACAATATCCCTAAACCACGTCAGCGAGTTGTGAATATAACTCGATTGAAATGTATTTATACGAGACTAGGCTCAATCCTTTAAGTGCAATAAAGTATTCAATTCAAACTTTTGCGAGATTTGTTTTGCACGCTGCACGAGTAATATTCGACATTCTTAAGGAAGCATTTCCGCGCCGTCTATTCTGTTGCTTTGATTTGCACTGACCGGCCAGATCACCCGATTTGGTCGCTCCAAACTTTTTTCTTTCAAAGAAAAAATTACAGCAAAACTCTAATAATAATAATAATCGGGGAAGTTCGAGGATAAATAAAGAGAATAATAATCGTACGAGTATGGCATTTATTTAAGAACCGTGAGATCTTCGGGAAGACAGTACGTCTTAATAATAAATAAATTATAAAAAAAGCTTTATTGACATTGTAATAGTAAAATACAATATTTATTGTTAGTATCTTTATTAACTTTAGTAGGAAGAAAGCCAGCAACCACCTGTGACTAGAGAAAGCACTATCGAAATCAATACCTAGAGTAAACAGAGACAAGACTTACTATCTAATATTTAAGGGACAATTGCTTACCTAGAATCAAGAGCCTATTCTATTCTCTTGATCATTGATACAATAGGTATACAGGGATTGTAATGAAGTGTTCATTTACAAGATATTTGAATTAAAAATATTCATCATCATATCAGCCGATGAACCTCCACTGCTGGACATAGGCCTCCCCTAAAGAATGCCACAATGACCGATCCTGCGCCACCAGAAAAAACTATCAATAAATAAATAAATAAATTACACAAAAAGTATATATGTAAGTAGGTATAGAACAATATAAATGATATAAAACAAATACTTAAAGATGCAAAATAATATGCGGCAGTTATTTATAACTATAAAAAGAAAATCACACAACCGCACTTCCGAAGCCGGTTAATTACATGTAGATAATATTTTTTTATTATATATATTCAAAATTATAATGACAGAAGAAATATAATTTCATATGATATTGGTTCTCTTTGTTAGAAAAACGCAGTAAAGACCAAAATGGCGAAAGCCAACCCTTATAGATTCGTCATGTCTGTCCGTCCGTCCGTCTGTATGTCACAGTCGATTTACTCGGAGACTATAAGCACTGCAATTATGAAATTTAGTAGAAAGTTGTATTCTATAAACCGCTACAAAAACATGCAGTGAAATTATAAAAAAATAATTAAATTAGGGGGGGCACCCCATATATGTAAGCGTGTGGGGTATCTATGGATAGGCTTTTAAAATTGATATAGAGGTTTCTCAAAACTTTTCCATCTAAGTCAACCGTTGGCGAGATATTAGCCTTCAAAGTCGTAAAAAGAGGTTCCCCCCCCCCTCCCTCTAATTTTCAAACTATGAGGTGTAAAATTCTGAATATTAATTAATACTTTCAACGATTTTTGGTTTAAGCAAGAAAGGTTTAACAGATTTTGAGTGAGTTCTCTATGAAAATACGACCTTTTTGGATTTTGTGTATTGTTGACCGAGTGAAGTGAAGGTCTCTGCTTCAGCTACATGAAAAAATCTTTCGTATGTCCGGATTTCCGTTTGATTCTCCTGTACAGGTCGCATTTCTTAACCGATTTTTGTGAGCAGGTTCGATAACTAAATAGAAGTTTTTGTCACATCAGTTTATGGAAATTTTCTAAAACAATTTATATTTTCAATGATTTCGTATGTAGCTGAGGGCGGATTTCGGTTTGTTCTCCTCTATAGGTCGCATTTTTCAACCGATTCTCGTAAAATATTGTGAGCGAGTTCAATAATTACGAGGGTCATAAGCAAAATGATCGGGAAAAGAAAGAACCGAACAAAGGTAAAACGTTTTTGTGTGTGTTTTTTACACACAAAAGCAGGTTCTATAATTATATCGATTTATTGGTCGAGTCAGTTTTTGGAAATATCCAAAAACAATTTTTTCTTCAATGATTAGATTACGTATGTTTCTTCGGGGTATTTCGGTTTGTTTTTCTCTACATGTCGCATTCTTCAACCGATTCTCGTGAAATTATGTGGTCTGGATCAAAAATTATATAGATTATTTTCGTCGAGTCAGTTTTTGGAAATTTTCAAAATCATATTTTTCAATGGTTTTGTTCTCCTCTACAGATACTCCTAATTTTTTTTGAGTAGGTTCAATAATAATTAAATATTGATCGCGTCAGTTGTAGCAAATATTCTATTTTTTATTTTATTTCGTATGTTTCTGCGGGTGGATTTCGGTTTGTAATCGTTTGTTTTGTTTCTACATGTCACATTTCTCAACCGATTTTTTTTATTTTGTATGATACACCGATTGTGAGCAGGTGCGATAATTAGGTACTTATAATAGATCTTTTTTGTCATGTCAAATATAGAAAATTAAAGGAAACACATTCACGAGGTCTACGGCTCACGGAACCACTAGCTTAGAGGTTTAAAATGTGCACTAGTATATGTAAGGTGTCGGTATGGATCCCTTCTTTGTGCGTGATACGACACGCACTTGGCCGGTTTTTTTTATATTTATTAATATCATCACTTTAAAGTAGGTTTATGAAAGTTATAGTTCAAACTTACTTACCGACATTGCTTCCTTCAAGCGCGCAAACTAAACTTGCATTTTCACCAACAACACTTCAAAAAGTACGTCAAAACAAAATTGTTTCAAACTTTTTCTCCGACGTTAAGCTTGTTCAATTTATCTTATACATACGATCACTCAATCGTTTTAACGTTGCATCGTTTTTCGTATTTTTAAGAAGTTTTCGTCACCGGTCCGAGTTCCGCGTTTCGTCTGTGAGAGCCGGTTGGTAAATGAAGTTGGCGTACGGCACGCCGCGCATGCTCGTACTGGTATTCTCATCTGCACTTAATTTCTTAAGCGTCTACACTTTTTATACCAGCTAAATGAGCAATGGAAAATAGTGCCAAGAAAACTGTTTGAATATGACATACCTCTACGAGCAGCTTGCGTAGCTGCGTGGCTCCGAGCGGGTTCTTTGTAATACGCCAGATAATCCTGTGACGCTTATATCGTAGTTGTTTCAATGGTCAATTTTCACATAAGTCCTCATCACATTACTATACTACTACCTGTTGCTATGAATCATGATTGAAAGTGGCAAGTATTGGGCCAGTGTCAACTAGAGGGACGATTGCCTTATTAAGGATTAAAATCTAACAAATCTGTGTGAAATGCATGTTGACACAAACCGAGCACCCCCCGCACGTCTGATTAATTAATTTTGTTATAATTAGCCACAGTTGAATATTTTCCCAAAGTGATCGTGCAGTTATATTCCTAAAGAGATAATTCGTACTTACTCGTATTTAAAACATTTCAAATTTTTAGGAGTATTAGAGAGTTAATCATTTCGTTAATTTGTTTTATATTTTTAAAGCTATTATTTTTTTAAATAATCACGAAAATGCGAAGAAAGCCTACATCGTAGTAATAACGTCACTACTACTATGAAATTGTGACAGTCATAGCGCACAAAACTTACTTGTCACTTACTATTTTTTAGAATGAGGAACTTTTGAAATTGATTTATCTATATGAAATTAAGATATATTCGAGTTTTAAAAAATGTGGTTTTTCTTAACTTTTGATGCTCTATTTGATTTCATCGGATAAAACCCTGCTTAAAAATGAAATGTTGTCAATTACACTCATTCTGCGATTGCAATAGACAGATTTTCAGGAACATTAAATAGAAATATCTTTTCATTAGGGACATGTTATGATTAACAGCGGAAAAAATAGGTAGGTACATTTTGTAACAAATATCTATACAAATTTTACCCGTTTTAATTGCTCTTGAGTTTATATGATTTCGTGGAATCAATCTGCGGAGCTGGCACAACTGCCGCTGCGACGCGACGCGAGTAGAAATCAACCCTCCTCTTTATAATTCGCACAATTCGAGTGAGATAGGAATAGCTGAGACGCACATTCTGCGCATAAAATATCAGAAAATTAACTCCGGTTTTAATTATCCTACTTCAATAGACGTTGGTGGTTTCCAAATTAAATACATGTGCATATACTCGCATTAGCTACTTGAATCCACAAATTCAGTCACTATGTTGATGAAATTAACAGATCAATGAAATTTTTTAAACAAAGGGAAACACTGAGAGACCAACCGCACTACGGTTAGGCTACACGCAAGAGCAAAAAAATAGGTAGTTACACTTTGTGTGGAGATTCCTTTCAAAGTACGTTTTATTTGCCCTTGAGAGTAGTTCTAAGCTAGCTGGTCAACACCATAAACAGTCGGCATCGTAATCTGTTTAACAAAACTGTGGCTGGAAAGTAAACTTTCCAGATAATCACTATCAGTGTAGGTACATAGAGGCTTTAACTATTGGATTGGATTCTAGATTGTGTGTAGTCAACTTTTCATTCAACTTTACATGATAGGATTTCTTAGAAACTCATTTGATCCTGGATTCCTGATGCCTGGATCGTGGATTAATACAATATTTCTATGCAAAATACAAACTACGAATATATTATACTATATAAGTATATACGTAACTTGTTCTTTTGTCATTTGTTTGCATGCATTTTTGTAAAACCCTAATCCTTCTTCAATTTGTATGTTCACACCCTTAGGCGCATTCCTGATTTATCGATGCGGAGGCGGTACGATATTAGAAAACTGTCAGCTGTCAGTGTCAACCGATATCAATGCAGTACTGCCCCACTTCTGCGCATCGTATTAGTACTGCGCAAACGTAATACTGACAGTAATTTATTCGTCAAGTGAGGAAATTTCACATCAGTAAGCTTACGTCAAACAACAAAATACTTACGACATTTCCATCGGGAGCGATATGTCATAGGTATTTTGCTATTTGACGTGAATTTACCGATGTGAGATTTCCTCACTTGACGAAATACTGTCAGTAATACGTTTGCGCAGTAGTAATACCATGCGCAGAAGTGGGGCAGTACTGCATTAGTATCGGTTGACACTGACAGCTGACAGTTTTCTCATATCGTACCGCCCCCGCATCGACAAGTCAGCAAGGCGCCTTAGGGTTGCTTTAGAGCCGCAATGTTATTTTGTTAACCCGTTATCTGAACTGACTCCCACGGTACAGGCCCAGACTAGTGTGGGTGTTACTGTTACACTGTGTTATTAGCGCTGAATGTTAATTTGGTAAATAAATCACTTTTACTTTACTTTTACTTTTAAAATGTCGAGGGATATTGACTTGATGTTAAGTTTTAGAGCCTTGAAAAACTTTCAAGGCCAATGGACTAAGAAATGAAATGTCTGATATTAGAAATGAAAATAGGTAGATGTGGCGTAACCTCCGTTTGGCTTTCATTTTAATTTTTAGAAGCCTTACAAACTTTAATTTTAATTTTGAACTCGTAAGAAGGCAAAATTATTGAGAAGTCCAATAAACTAATACAAGTATAGGTAGTAACGTCGCCATTTTTTGCTTTTGATAAAGTATAAGCGATAAAAAAATATTTTAAGACTTGAAATTTGTTTGAAACTATATAAATTTCTTATTAAAAATACAAATTGTAGTCGAAATAACCCTGTAAAAGATAATAGGCAACGAAAATATCAAGATATATGTCAACAGGCTTGTTTCCAAAAAAATATGAACGATGCCATACCAGTTTTAAATACGATTAAAGCACAACAATAGCCGCAATAGCGTGCTTCGGAAGGCACGTTAAGCCGTTGATCCCGGTCGCTGTCTATGATTAGCAGTCGTTAAGCCTCCGGGCGGCTTGAGAACTTCTAACAGTCAAGTTGCCCACTCACTTGACAAGCCTAAGCCCAATAAGGTCTGGTTTCCCCCTCGGGTTGGAAGGGCAGATGGCAGTCGCTTCCGTAAAAACTAGTGCCTACGCCAATTCTTGGGATTAGGTAGCGGACCCCAGGCATCCTTCAGGATGCAACTGTACTGGGAATAAGGCTAGGAGGAGGATTTTTATAGCCGCACTTGAGGGTCAAAGGTGGGTATTGTTCCCAGACGTCACAAAACACGAGCCTCATGCTAACGTTGTAAGGAAAAACAAGAAAACTGCTATTTCAAACATGAAATACTGCGTTTCAGTAGTTGATCAATTTCTTTTTTATCCTATAAATTCTATTGGTAGCCTTCGTTTAACTTTTAGGGAGATAAAAAAAATACGATAAATATCATATATTTTCAATCTTTCGAGTCCCGTATTTTATTATTATTCGGATTTTATTTTGTAATTTACATTTTATTGTGTTAATAGGATGGTATACTATCCATATACGTAATGGCAATCTGTACATATAATAAAGCTGAAGAGGGTCGAAAGTCTGTACATGGAAGATATTCGAAAAAAAGTTGGCTGGGGATACTTAGAATTGACAACAGAACACGTTCCAACAGTTTTTAGAATTTTTGTCTGTTTGTATGTTTATCTGTTTGTCTGTTTATATGAACGCGCATCACGTGAAAACGGCTGAACGGATTTTGATGAAAACTTTACTAATCTGTCGAGTAAATACCCGGTCAGGTTGTAGGCTATAAAAATTGTGCAGATTTGGGTTAAAGGTGGGTAAAAAGAGGGGTTGAATTTTGTATGGGAACCCCTATATTCCATGAGTTACAGGTATGACAATTGGTAAGCATATACTTGATGACAAAGGAAAAATATTCTCATTTAAAATTTGTGAAATCTTAAGATAGAAACTAAAAAAAAGTAAACGCACGCGCTGCGTCGCGGCGCTGCCCAGTTTAAGCGCCAGCTACCACGTTCTCTTCAAAACATGCAATTACAATGTTACTTTTGCCGTTCACTTTATGTGCACTCACTTTATACCATAATACCACTACCTAATATTATAAATGCGAAAGTTAAGATGTTTGTCACTGAATCACGCAAAAACGGCTGAACAGATTAAGATGATTTGTATGCTAATAGTATATAATCTGGATTCACTTATATATATTATAAGTGTACTTTTTGTCCCGATGATCTTCCATCAAAGGGATATTAAATCGGGGATGCAAGTAAGGTCTATGAAACGGGGTGGTTTAATCCTCATACGCCATTCTACGATTTAAGTTTAAAGCATAGCAGAATTGTAAACAAGTTGACGATTCATTATGTCAAAACCGAAGTATCATTATCCCTTCTGATTGTTGACGCTATTTTTGAGCACAACCTTTTCGCAATAAGTTCTACTTTGCGTGTACATCAAAATGCATATGCGATACTTTGGCATTGTTTTAATTCATATGCTTAAATACAATAACAGCTGTTTCAATGCACACTTTGTATCGTCGGTGTACTATTTAGTTTTGTCGTGCGTTATTTTTTACGTAATTGTTGACCCTTCACACCATAAAAACTGTTTGATATAAGAGATCACTTGAGCTGGGCAGCCCAATCGTCAGCATAGACAGTTGGAGCATCTTAGATGTACACTTAGAAGAGGGTCGAAAGTCTGTGCATGGAAGATATTCGAAAAAAAGTTGGCTGGGGATACTTAGAATCGATAACAGAAATCGTTTCAACATTTTTAAGAATTTGTGTCTGTTTGTCTGTCTGTTTATATGTCTAGGCATCACGTGAAAACGAACGAATGGAGTATAATTTACCCTCATTAATATGGCAACCGGGATCTTCGGCGACGACATAGCTCGGCCTTCGGCCTCGCATGCCTTGCCACTCTCCTTCGGCTTTTCAGTCATCAACCTCACATGAAGAATCTACTCTGTTGGGAGGCTCGGCCTTCAGCCTCGCGTGTCTCGCCTCTCTGCTTCAAGCCTTCGGCCGTCAGCCTTACATGAGAAGCCCGCTCTGTGTGATTATTCTCGCATGCCTTGCCCGCTCTGCTTCCGGCCTTCGGTCATCATACTTACATGAAGAACTCGCTCTGTTGGGATAACGTTTTACGGCAGAACTGTGTAGCGAGACTTTTATCATTGTACAATGTACTCGTACATGTAATGTTTTTGACGAGATTAATTCGTCTAGAATCGGTACATTTGATATTCCGAAGTAAGCACTTAATCATTCGTTTTGACAGTAGGATTTCTAGGGAATGTCATATTGACTATAATCATTTCTTAAGGGGGTGTAAAGAAGGGTGAAAGATTGTATCATCATCATCAATCTGAGGCGTTATAGCCGCGGGTGGGCTAGCCTGGTCAAGCAAATATCTCCAGTCCGATCTATTATTCTTATTATTCGTGGCTTTCCTTCTCCAACATGTCACCCCTAAGTTCCTGGTGTCCACCTGAGCTTAAAAAAGATTGTATGGGAAAACAAATCATTCTAAGGCGAGAACGAATTATACGCGGACGAAGTCGCGGGCAAAAGCTAGTATATAATAAAGTTTAACATAGGAAACCCTATTTACACAGAAAATAGCCTAATAGTAGATTGTACAACCAATGCATAAAACAAGTCCATTTCATCCGTGACATTCGATCCGATCCGCAGGCGAGGGTCGATATAAAGAGTTAGGAACCCAATACGTTGGTCTGACCAGATCCGTCCACATTAAACAACACAGTCTGATGGCATTCATGCTGCCGAAGACAGGGCAAAGTGGCACGATTTAGTCCGGGAGAACGACCTCAGCATTGAGGAAAGACGACGCTAGGAGGAGGAGATGATATTTGGATGTTTGTTACTCAATCACGCAAAAACGGCGAAACAGGTCTGATGAAACTTCGTTTACAAATAGTCTGTCGCCTGGATTAACATTCGGAATAGGGAGAAGAAGATTACGCGGGTGAAATCGCGGGCAAAAGCTAGTTCCACATAATATAGATACGTCCGTTACTACGGTTTGGAATGCAATATAAATATTCTATTTATATCCAGTATTTTAACTTATCATCTGAATGCAAGATTTGACCCCGCTCGTCAAGTGAGTGGGCTTGCTGTTAGAAGTTCTCAAGTCGCCCGAAGGCTTCTAACTTAGCTTGACGACTGTTGTCGTAGTCCAAAAGAATACAAGTTCATCATCATCATCATGATGGCAGCCAAAAGACGTCCACTGCTGAACATAGGCCTCCCCCAAAGACTTCCACAATGACCAGTCCTGCGTCACCCGCATCCAGCGGACACCCGCGACCCTTACCATGCAGGTTATCAGTCCACCGTGTGAGAGGCCTGGTCGCCCGGTTCGTGGTCGCCACTCGAGAACCTTTCCGCCCCAACGGCCACTGCCACTTAAGTTTAGCGATTCGGAGGGCTATATCGTTTACTTTAGTTCATGTGCAGTTGCTATGGCCAAAGTTCGCGAGTTGTGTTACGAATTGCTTTCGCATCCACTTTGCGACCATTTTATTATTCCTAACTTAAAGAAATCATTGACGAAACCAATGCATATTATGAAGCGTTAGGGATATCGTACTTTACGGAAGGAATCGAGCTAAGTGCATTAAACTTATTGAAGATAATGTTGAAAAATGAATATTTACCTTTGCCAACAAAATATGTTTAGTTTAATTTTTTCCAGGCTTATCACTCGGCTCTAGTAAGAACAAGTGACATAAGTCTTCAGAAAACTTGATTTTTGAACAGAAATTTTGTCAAACACTAACAATAATTGTAAAGACTGGTGCTATTAAAACCATCTTGTATGTTGTGAGTATCATTTTGTAATGATTCTGCTACCCATTCAAACATCTCCATAAGAAGACTATGTCACGCAAAAATATATCTAAGTACTATAAAAATGTATGTAGATAGTGAAAATCATGTGCCTGAAGTGAAACGTGCTTAGAATATTTTTTTTCCGTGGATCGACTCCGCTATTACTTGTAGGAATATGAATCTGGTGAGATGGTCCTCCACTTTGGAACTAATAACTTCAATTATAAACTCACATAACCTAAACAGAGGTATTTCGCAGAGCGGCTACCAAGAAATAGTTGAATAGTTGACACGCGAAGAGCCTAATTTTTTTAAAAAGTTATTTCTCATGATTATTAGATGGGTCAATGAAAAGGCCGTCATAGAGACGCCCAAGAGCAATGCCGGTGTTATTGGCTCAGGGGTGTTGAGAGGTGTGCTGTGCTTTCTCCAAAGTTACTCGCGGCGTTATGCACTTCCATCCCAACTAAGGTAGCCTACGGAGCGGGTTCCTCATGTCAGGCTGGGCCGAAGGCCCGAACCAGGGCAACAATGCACGCGAGGCTGAAGGCCGAGAGTCACAATGCCTAGACATATAAATAGATGGACAAACAGACACGAATTCATAAAACTGTTGAAATGTGTTCTGTTTCGATGCCAAGGGCCAATCCCTCCATTGATTTATCTAATATCTTCTATGTACAGATTTTCGACCCTTTACAGCTGTGATCTCTTATTTCAAACAGTTATTATGGTATGAAAGGTCAACAAATACGTAAAAAATAAATGGTACACCGACGATACAAAGACTGCATTAAAGCAGCTGTTTTTGTATTGAAGCATATGAAGACAAACAATTCCAAAGTATCGCAAATTTATTTTGATTTACACGCAATAATAGACCTAATTGCTAAAAGGGTATGCTCAAAAATAGCGTCAACAATCAGAAGGAATTATGGATATACTTCGACTTTGACAAATCGACTTTGACAAACTGTCTAGCAATCGGTCTCGTGGTGCCCGGCAGTGCGCGTTACAATTGTTGACGCCTCGTCACGCATCGGCGGCCTTTCGAGGAAGTTTCCGTTATGTAGCGACTAGGTGCTGGAATATTATTCCACCGCCAATAAGAATCCTGCAAAATGTTCATAGTTTTAAAACCAATCTTAAAAAGTACTTGTTTGAGCATCAGCAAAACCAGGAAACTTGCAGATTAGACACAAGTTGTATTTAGGTATTTAGGTAATAAATTTGCTCACCGCTGTGATATGTCCCATCTGCAGTCCTATACAAGTGTTCTGATATTGTTTTTAGACTAAATTTAGTAGGAATGTTATAAGTATGCTTCCTTATCGTTTTGTTTGGGAAAAAAAATTATAATCCCTATTTATATTATAATTGTCACTAAACCTACAGTCTAGCACGGCTCGTAAATGTTTGTAATATTTTTCCTGTACTGTAGACGCTTGGAATGTAAATAATGTTAAAATATTTTAATTTCTTATTTCTTTTCGACAACTGCATTGCTGTCTTCTGTCTGTTCTGTTTCTGTTTCATTTAGTTGCCGCCTGCCACTGCCACTGTCAATGGCGCTAGCTACTATGCAAAAGATAGTGCACATGAAATGGCTGCGTTCATAAATATTTTAATCGGGCCCTTTACACGAATTATATTACCACATTAATGCGATGTCAATATTGCCGCTGTATTTAAAACTTGATGATTTGTGCATTAGTATTAGATCAGTTTTTACAGAAATCGTTCAGTTTAAATGAGCGGATCTCTTTTACTCTGATAGGTATCTTTGTTTATATTGCTAACCTTTGTTTTGTTCTTTTTTACATCTGCCTGTTTTTTAATTTTTATTTTTATTTACTGTTTTTATGTTGCCTACCGTGATTTCACTCGACGGTCCCATCGGAAGACCAGCGTTGGCAGTAATGCCCGCATTATGCTGAGATGGGACCGTTTCGTGACAATACTATAATATGTGATGGTGTACTGTAATTCCATGTTGTTGTGTATGTATTTGTATGGTCACGAATAAACGATTCTTATTCTTATTATTCTTATTCTTAAATGTCAGCTTGTTTACAATACGTCAAATTCTGCTATGCTTTAAGTTAAATATCTTGACACGCCGTTATATATACTCCCAATAAGCTGAAACTTAATGCCTAGATTGGCGTATGAGGATTTAAATCAACCCGTTGCATAGACCATATTTGCACCCCCAATTTCATCCCTTTGAGGGCGATTATCGGGACAAAAAGTATCCTATAAGTGAAAGCAGATTATATGTATACTACTAGCTTTTTCCCGCGACTCCGTCCGCGTGCAACTCGTCATAAGGTCGGCTAATAGTGTAAACCTGATAACGTCATATTATGGAAGTTTACAGGAGGGACAAAAAAATATTGAAATTAAAATATTCAAACCCGAAAAACGGGAAAAATATCAATGGGTTATTTTTTCCCCCTGGTAATTCCAAAATAAAAGACAGGTAAAGCGATTTGATTATCTATTTTGTAACGTAACTGTATTTTGCAATCAAATTACGTTTTAAATTATGGATATAGCAGTTTGCCAGAATAATAATTTTTAAGAAAAAAAAAACCGACTTCAATGGGGGAGGCCGGTGAAAGATTATTTTACTTAGATGGTGCACTCTTAGATTCCATACAATAAAATAAAAATGGCTATAAGTATGTTTATAATGGTAGAAGACTAAGTACCCTAAATTCCTCATGGAATCATGGAAAAACCTTGCTTGCTTGACAAACAAAACGAAGAGAACAAATCGCCAAACGGGAACTACGCGTCGTTGAAGAGTTCCGTTCTGATTATCATCAGCAGTTCCACTTCATCAAATGTCAATTTTATGAATGAAAATGCTTGATTAGTTCATGAAAAATACTAAAATCACTATTCACATTTCTCATTTGAGGAGTTTCCTCGATTCCTAATGGATCCCATCATCAGAACTTGCTTAACAAACACAGCTAGGAGGACAAATCATCAAACGTGAACTTTTCGTCGTTGAAGAGTTCTGTTCTGATCATCATCAGCAGTTCCACTTCATCCAATGTCACATTATGGATGCAAATGCTTGACTTGTTGATAAAAACATAAAAATCACTATATGTTTGCCTTAAAGATTTGAGGAGTTCCCTCAATTCCTCATGGATTCCATCATCAAAACTGCGTTTTGACAAAAACGGGACCAATTTAGATATATATACTTACAATCAAAAAAGAATTTTCCAAATCGGTTAAGAAATGACGGAGTTATGGAGTAACAAACATTAAAAAAAAACATACAACCGAATTGATAACCTCCTCTTTTGAAATCTTGAAGTCGGTTAAAAAGGGAAATAGATCTTCAAGTAAATTTTACATAATTGGGTGATGTGCGAAAATATTCATCATCATCATATCAGCCGAAGGACATCCACTGCTGGGTCCTGCACCAACCGCATCCAGCGGACTACAGCGACTTTTACCAGGTCATCAGTCCATCTTGTGTGGAGCCTACCCACGCTGCGCCTTCCGGTAAGTGGTCGCCACTCGAGAACATTTCCGCCCTAACGGCCATCGGTTTTACGTGCAATGTGCCCCGCCCACTGCCACGTAAGTTTAACGATTCGGAAGGCTATGTAAAATCATCATCATCATCATGTCAGCCGAAAGAAGTCCACTGCTGGACATAGGCCTCCCCCAAAGACTTCCACCTGTTTGTGTCTCTCATTAAGGGGTAGTTGCCCATAATCGCCACACTTGGCATGCGGGTTGGCGATTGCAATATCTCCACCGCACTGCAGTGATACTGCTGCCCATCCCCCGGTGGCTTCGGTCGCAGTTTTAGGACATACTCGGGTCCAAACATACCCGATAATAATACGTACCCTATGTCAGATAATTGGGCTCTATTCTGGATGGCCTCATTTCTGATGCGATCACCCTGAGATACTCCCAGCATAGCCCTCTCCACTGTTCTTTTGGTCACTTTCTGCCCTTTTATGAGGCCCATAGTAAGCGAACACGTTTCAGTGCCAATTATGTCATCACTGGCAACACACACTGGTCAAAGACTCTCGTCTTGAGACACGGTAACTAAATTCTTTTAAGAATATGAAAAATACTTGCTAAGTACGTTTATCGGGATCGTAAAAATAAAAACTCCCATTAATTTTGATAACAGGTTAACCCAACCCTAAAACAGTGATTGTATTGGATTTACAGCTCAAAAGCCACGAAATATTAATAAAAGATCGCCAAGATCCACCAAGCTGACTCAGAGGTTTGAAAGTGGTTGGACCGACTGCCTTTTACTCTGTAGCAAAACTGTGCACTTGCCATACGCAAAATAAATAAATAAAATTAATAAAAAACAATAATAATACTTACCTTTGCCATGTATATACAGTAGTGCCTTCTTCGTACACCAGAAACACGAAACAAATGTCATCTTATGCGAGAACACACATCTATGCGATCGAAATTCTTACGAAAATGGCGGGTATATTGGAGTTAACCGATAACTTTTAAACTCGTGGAGTTGACTGTTTTACACCAAATGTGTTTTAAGCAATTTGTTAAAATAACTGGCAGTAGCTGTTTTTCTCAGGCGATGGATCTTTTTTTTGCTACATAATGGTGGTTAAAACGTAAAAATGTTAAGGAATGGATTTAGCGGGTTTACCCTCTTAGCAAACGATATTATAGGAATAATTGCTATTTATTTGTTGTAGGCGCCCATAAAACCTGTTACCCCCTTTTCACCCCTTAAGGACCGATTTCCGGAATAAAAACTATCTCATGTCCTTTCCCGGGACTCAAACTATCGCTATACCAAATATTATCTAAATCGGTTTAGCGGTTTAAGCGTGAAGAGGTAACAGACAGACAGACAGACGGGTGACTTTCGCATTTATAATATTAAGTATGGATTAGTACAAAAAAAATATTCTTGATCTGTTCAGACGTTTTTGCGTGAATGAGTAACAAACATCCAAATATCTAAACTTTCGCATTTATAATATTAGTGGGATAATTTAGAAGACAAGAAGAATGCTAGGCATTTGGAGGACAGAATTCTGAAACAATAAGTCCATTCTACAAGAGCTACGCATCAAACAGAAGCTATCAAGTATAGTCCAAGCTCGTGTCGCCACTTTCTTTGGACATCACGTATCGCGGCGCGGGTGCAATTCTATCGAATCGAACGCCTCGTAATGCAAGGCAAAGTCGAGGGCATCAAACCACGCAGAAGAACGCCGATGAGATGGACGCGCCAACCGCCATCGACGGCCCTCTTCTCTTCACGAATGTGCAGTTGGGTCATAGACTCTTAGTACCTTTTGGAACCAAAGTACACTCGCGGTCAAATAATACGGGTCAGTGACGACAGTACTACTAATAAATAACAGTGGTTAAAATTGAAGACTCGTAGTTTAGCAACTTACGTCATAAGTAATTTCCACGAGAACAATTAATGACTTTAGTCTGAGACTCAAAATTTGCAGTATATCAAATTTAGGGAGTCATATCATAAATTTTAATTGGCCCTCTTTGGGGTTAATGAGTTTTAATACGATATGAGTATACTGTTAACGGAGGGGACGAAAGCTTAAGCTCAGGATAGAAGGGTCAGACGCAAAGAGACCCTATTTTTTTCCGTTGGCAAATAGCTTGACTGCGTCACTTTTCTGGCCTCTCAAGGTTACATTGCTGTCCTTGTATTTATTATGAAAATTTTATTATGAAAGGTATCCACCGTCTTGCCATCTTATCATGTGAGTTAGCTCATTACACAGGCGTCTGATTTCAAACGTATCAAATGAAAACCAATAAAGACCTCGATAGTTACCGATTTAAACCCATTTTATGTTCAACGAAAATTTATAGTTTTCGATATACCTTGGTATTGTGTTTTTTCAAACCTAAGCCTGAATTACGTTAGGCATGCTTGAAAATGTCTTAAATCACAAAGTACAATATATATACTGAGATAGAGATATCAGTGAAATAATCAAATAATCCACATAGATCGTAGCGCCGCTGTGGTATTTAGTAAGAACTAATCACACTACCGCTACATCTCTGTCACTCCAATTACTCCAATATGCAAGTGCAACAGAGATAACATCTCCTTAGAAAAGTTCGTGCTTCGAACTGAAAGGGGGTATAAGATTTAAGACATTCAATTACCGTACTAAAAATGAGAGATCCTTCTTACGTAAGTTTGACATGCGACGTAATCAATTTGCAGGATGCGCTTTGTTGCATTGAGAATGAGGGTCCGGACTGCATTTATCTCCAGCTGTCAATACAACGGATACTCAACTGATATAAGGTTCGGCTACTCGTCTATGATTGTTACGGAGTCGCAAGCATGGGCTACGGTGTCTGCCTACCAAAAGGCAGGCCATATTGTAGTTTGCCACCATTACAGTAAAAGTCAATCAAAATCACATGTCTATTGCTAATAGTTTTATCAGAATAAAAGTATAATGAGGGATGAGCGGTCAAGCCCGATAAATCGAAATTATTGCTTTATTAAGAGTGCGCAGTACGCTCGGTTCTCCATACAAACGTATTTATGTTTTCATTTTAAAACGCCATGCTAGAATAACATGAAACTTTGTATACACAATGGGATCCGGCATATCTAGGTCGGAAATTAGTTTCTGTTGCTTGAAATTATAATGGAGAAAAATACAGCAATTATTAAGGTTTCCATACAAGCCGTAAAAAACTCATAAAACCACTGTATTTTTTTTCTTTTACAATTTCTAGCAATAAAAACTAATTTCCGACCTAGATATGCCGGATCCCATTGTGTATACAGATTCAGATTCAGATTCAAAAATTTATTCGTAACAAGCACAATATTAACATTAGATAAATGCATAGACAACACACAAACAAAGCCGTAGTTACGAAAGGGAACCTACTCAGCATATATGCAGGCTTTGCAGCCGGCGCTGATCTTCCGTAGGGCCCATAGGGGCCTGTTACACGGTGATTAATATCACGCGATACATTCGTATCACAATAACGTTTCACGTGGATATTGGTGAATATTCAAGCAATATCGAAACGTTTTTAAATCTGCGATAATATTGACATCCTAGCATTGTGATTGTAATCACAGTGTAAAGGGCCCGATAAAGTGAAGTAACGGCGGGCAACACAACAATAGAAAATAAAAGAAATTAATATAAAATGAACAAACACACAGCGATACAAGAACAAAAAAGTAATAACTAGATGGTTCATTATCATTGAATAAGGTAACAAAAACCATTTAAAGTGTACAAAAGATGAGTATTCGTACCTGACAGAATACAATATAAAATATAACGACTTAACATACCGATAAATGGTTACGTCTATAGAGGCCTTAATTTTGCGCGAATCATGAACGCAGCCATTTTCGCTGCTACTAGCGCCAGTGGCAAGTGTTGGAAGCCGATAACAAAACAAAAACATTTCCTTTACACATAACGTCAGACAGAAGAAATCGTGGTGTGGTGTTCAAAGAATTTGAGATTACTGATAATATGGTTAATTCAAACAAGGCACATACAATTACTAATTATGAACTACGTACTATTTTAACATAATCACAAACACAAACATGGCAATGCAAATAGGACATAAACAAGAGGTGAGAAAGAGTCAAATGCAGCTAGTGTCATGACATAAATTTTCCTGCTTGCGCTGGTGATCGTGCATGAATTCTTTAAGCTTTAATCTAAAACTATGGACGTATTTCAGAGTTCTTATCGGCGGTGGAATATTATTCCAAATTTTGGAAGCCACATAGCGAAAACTTCCCCGGAAAGCAGCGGTAGTATGTCGAGGGATTAACAAAAGTGTGGCAACCTGCCGAGTTCGACGAGTCGTGCGGATAGAGAGCTTATTATAGAGATATGCCGGCGTCCTGTGGTTTACGACCCCAAAAAGAAGACAGGCCATGTGGAGCTTTCGACGGTGTTGCATTTTCAGAATACTGTGATTGTTTAAAAATGGCGTCACGTGGGCCCTTAACGGAATGTTAAAACAAAAACGAGCACAGGCATTCTGAACACGCTGAATGAGTTTCTTTGTCTTAGCAAGCAGACAAGGACCCACAACTGTATCCACATAGTTAAGCCTAGATAAAACTAATGACTCTACAAGCTGTATACGCAAAGCTTCACTCAGAAACGGTCTAATTCTATACAGGATTTTAAGTTTATAAAAACAACTTCTGACACTATTTGCAGTATGCTTCTCGTAGCGAAGTGCTGAATCCATTAAGAGACCTAGGTTGCGTGCTTCATACACACGGTCTATAGGTTCACCCATAAGTGTAACATTAAAGGTGGGACTCATGCTAGCTATCTGTTGTCTGCTTCCAAAGATGAGATACTTCGTTTTGTTAGGGTTAAGCAAAAGACAGTTTTCTGTGGCCCAGGTGGTGATTTTTGCGAGATCCACATTTAGTCTTTCAATAGCACTGTCTATGTCAGATGGTTTACAGGAGATGTAGACTTGTATGTCATCTGCATAGATATGGTACCTACAGTGGGTGATGTGTTTCCTTATATCTGCAGAGTATAAAATAAATAAAAGGGGGCCGATCACTGATCCCTGTGGTACGCCTCTAGTCAGGATGGCTTGTTCTGAAGCACATGTGGAGCCATCACTTAGGGTAATTTTTACATATTGGCAGCGGTTATGTAGGTAACTGTGAAACCATTTTAATGCATTTTTGTCAAAGCCATAGTAAGACAACTTAGATAAGAGAAGATCAATATTGAGACAATCAAATGCACGGGAGAAATCAAGGAGCACTAGCAGTGTACACATCCCTTTGTCCCGTGCATACAAAATGTCATCAGTAACATCAAGTAAGGCAGTTGCTGTACTTCTGCCTTTTCTGAAACCTGACTGTATGTCAGGCAGGATATTATTTGTCTCAAGGTAATATGTGAGCTGAGACACCACAGCTTTTTCTAATATTTTGGATATACAAGGTAAGATGCTTATCGGTCTAAGGTCTTTCAGCTCGGATGGGTTAGCGGTTTTTTGCAATGGTTGTACAATTGCCAACTTCCAGCAATCTGGGAATGTAGATGTCAGGATCGATGTGTTAATTAAGTCCGTTATTAAGTCAGTAGTGTGGGGTAATGTCAATAAAAGCATATTCAGATTAACACCATCACAGCCTTCAGCATTGGATTTTAAGTTCTTAATTATTTTAATAATATGTTCTGAAGTTATTGGTGCTAATTTAAATGTGGAATCACTGTATCTGTGGAATTCAAAGTAGGTAAGGTATGATATGGAGACTTTTGAAGCTGTGGGCAGGTTTAAAAAATGCATATTTATCACAGAAGGGTTATCAAATGTTGTAGGTAGGTCAGTGTTTTTCTTAGGCAGTATGGTGGATTTGAGATGTCTCCACAATAATTTGGGAACATGTATCTTGCTGTTTATATTTTGCTGGAAATAGGCTGATTTTTCATGAAAAATTGCCTTATTAACGGTAGATTTTAAGTCTTTGTAGTACTGTTTTTTGGTGTCAGATCGGTTCTTGTGAAAATCTGCAGCCGCCTTTGTTAGCAGGGCTGGACACGCACAGTAGAAGGAAGTGGTTTGAAACGTGAACTAAAACACGCAGTCCTGTTTACCCAGCTATGTATTGGTCATAATACACGTGAATAGCAGTCGTCACATGGTAGTAAACTTATAGTATAAATTAAATATAATTTTACTTTACATAATGCGTCTGGATCGAGATCTGTCTAGATAGGAAGAGGGAATAGACAAGCGATAGCAATAATTGCCAGAGTCGAAAATACAGATAAAGCTTCCCATGTAAGGGATTGCATAAATAAGGTGTGTCATAGAATATCCAACACTTCCCCTCTAGGGCACACTATTATTTGCAAACAGTACAGCAGAGACAAAATTTTCAAAGAAAAAATAAACTTTCAGAACATTACATTTTTGGCTCTACCACATTAAATGCTATAAAGAAACAGAGATTGTACACTTTAAACAAATTCATATTGACTCTACTTAAACATTATATTAATAATAATAAATCTGTTAGCTTTTAATAAAAAAAAAACAGATAAATAATGTAAATACAAAGTATACAATAATAATTCGGTTGATATATGTGCTCTAGTTTTAAATTAAGACTTAACAGACGTTCATAGCTTTAACAAATTCGTTATGCTTTACTCTACCTAATGGCTTGGTCAACACATCAGCAATCATTTTATTTGTAGACAGATATTCCACTTTAATGACATTTTTAGCTATTAAATCTGTTACAATTGGGTTTTAGGTAGGAAAACAAATGTCGTCAATTAGTCAGTTCTCTGGCTTACCTTTAGATGGGAAGCTCCATTACTTGGAGGGCCAGGGTTCACGAGCCGCAGGCACACACACAGACACAGGGCAATAGTTTTGGTATATATAATTATTGTGATTAGTGACGTCACAGGTGCGCGCGGCATGCACCTCACGATTGCAAGCCAGAGGTTAACTGTCTGTCCATGTCGTTAGTTACGGTAAAATGTGCCGGGGATGCTAAGTGGGGATGTTATACATTGTTTATTGAACATACCCCCGCCCTAAACATAACTATGTTTACGAAAACGATAAAAGGTTAATTTGAGGGACTCACCATAGGCAACCTAGTAATTCTATTGGTAGGTCTTGTCAGAACACCCGTAGCCGTCCTGACTTGTACTACACGCACGACACCGTCCTTCCCGGGAAACACGGATATAATACGACCACGTCGCCATTCCAAGGGAGGAACATTATCCTCTCTAAGGAGGACTCGATCGCCAACTGTGGGTGGTTCAGTATACGACGCCCATTTAGGCCTATTTTGTAAAGTTGACAGATATTGTGTTTTCCATCGTGACCAAAAGTGTTGCAGCATCTGTTGTACAAGTTGAAATGGAGTGAGCTTGTTAATTTTAACGTCTTGCAACGGGTATTCAGGAACTGCAGTTAAGGGCTCCCATAATCATAATTAGATGGCCTGGAGTAAGAACTTCGTAATCATTAGGGTCTGACGATAAGGGGCACAATGGACGCGAATTAAGGACTGCCTCAATTTTCGTGAAGACTGTCGTTAGTTCTTCATAGGTAAGAGGAGTGTCTCCGACAACACGTTTTAGGTGGGTCTTGGCTGACTTGACAGCCGCCTCAAACAGGCCGCCCCAGTGAGGGGTTGTAGGAGGGTCAAAAATCCAGGTGATATTTCGCTTTGCCATTTCCGAGCCTAAGGTATATTTATTTAAGTTAAGGAAGCTATGGACCTCTTGAAGATAGTTATCCGCACCTACGTAGTTACGTCCACAGTCCGATCGGATAAGCGAAGGGGTGCCACGACGAGAGGCAAAACGAGCAAGGGCGGCGAGGAACGCTTCTGTAGTGAGGTCCGACACTACCTCAAGGTGGACCGCCTTGGAGGCAAGACACACAAAAATGCAGAGGTAGGTTTTTACTAGTTTTCTGTTGCGAACAGCTTGAACTTTGGTGTAGAAAGGTCCCGCAAAATCAGTACCTACCCCCTTAAATACACGTGCGGCCGTGATACGGTCTTTTGGGAGATCACCCATAAATGGTTGTCTTGAAACAGCATTCAAGCGATAACAGGGCAAACACTTA
This sequence comes from Notocelia uddmanniana, assembly GCA_905163555.1. NCBI lineage: Eukaryota > Metazoa > Arthropoda > Insecta > Lepidoptera > Tortricidae > Notocelia > Notocelia uddmanniana. The sequence continues at coordinate 9,515,975 of LR991059.1, read as the reverse complement.
AATACGACATTATTAATCAATCTGCGCGCAGATAAGATCCAAAATTCACGTGATAATATGGCGTGTAAGGCACCGGGTGACGCATGGGAGTTGATCTTGTGGTAATGAGTAATAAGCAGTTTCACAAAGTTGTCATGCTTCGGAAGGAGTATAGGGTGACGGGCATTAAAGGGTAACTCGGAATGTCTTATACGCCCACCAACTCTCAATAAACCGGTGGTGTCAAGGAATGGGTTTAATTTTCGAAGGGGGGAACGCACGGTCAATCCACGTTTAAGGATATCAATTTCCGCAGAGAATGAATTCACCTGAACTAGTTTGATAAGGAAGTTAAGGGCGGCTTTTCTTTCAGTCACAGTCAGGAAGGGAGATGTTTCACGGTGATTGAGGAAACGGGCATTATTAATGAAGCGCTTAACGAATCCAGTGACGCTAATCAGTTTTTGAAAAGAACTATAACGGTTTAGTAGGAATTCAGTGTTTGGAACGCAACTTGCACTGGTGACTAAGAGGCAACGTAGTCCAGGAAGTTGTGCAATCTGAAATGATTTGTTTGAGGGCCAACCAGATGGTGATTGTAACAGCCACGTCGGGCACCACCAAAGTTGGTGGTTAAGGAGCGCCCGTGGAGATAAACCACGGGAAGCACAATCGGCAGGATTCAGATTGCCAGGGACATGCCGCCAAGTAGATGAGATTTCTGCATTTTGAATAGAGGAGACCCGACTGGCTTCAAAAGTTTGAAGTTCGTGGGGTGAAGTATTAAGCCAAGCGAGAACAATTTGACTATCAGTCCACGTATAGATGGCGTCCAACACTATTGACTTCTGCAGACAGGAGGCAACGTGTTGGACTAATTTTGAAAGAAGCGCAGCTCCTTGTAATTCCAATTTTGGAATTGTCAAACGGGTTCGGACTGGGGCAACCTTAGTTTTCGACATTAACAAATGAACTGAGCAATTGTTCAGCTGATCTATAGCACGGAGATAGATTACCGCAGCGAATCCAGCCTCCGAGGCGTCACTAAAACCATGTAAGGTAAAAGATCTGGGTTCGGAGGGAAAGATTCGTCTAGGTATATGAATTTTATGAATGGTGTTAGCCAGTTCACTCTTAAACTCCAACCATTCGGCACTCAGTTCCTGGGTAAGTGGCTCATCCCACTGAAGACCAGAGAGCCACAGACGCTGTATAAAAACCTTAGCTTGAAATACAATAGGGGAGATCCAACCGCTAGGGTCAAAGGTACGGGCTATCAGGGACAGAACCTTTCGTTTGGTCGGGCACTGGTCGGAGTCTACACACGTCGTATACGTAAAAGCATCCGTTACAGGATTAAACCGAACTCCAAGAACAGCTACTGTTTGAAGGTTTTCGCTGTCTTGAATTGTGTGAAGAGATTGAAGATGATTAGGGGGAAGATCATCTAATAACTCTGGCTTATTGGAGATCCACTTTCTCAATTCGTAACCACCTGCTCGCATTAGGGATTCTAGCTCCGATTTAAGATGGCGAGCTTCTTCAAGGGTAGAAGCACCTGTCAAGCAGTCATCAACATACACATCGGACTCAATCACTGCTGCTGCCTTGGGGTACTTAGAACGTTCTTGTTCAGCCAATTCAAGAAGCACGCGGATTGCAACGAAGGGACTACACCGTATACCATATGTAGTTGTGTTAAGTTCGTACGTAATTAGAGGCTCTGAAGGAGACTCGCGCCATAAAATTAACTGATACCGCCTGTCATCGGGATGTATCCAAGACATACGAAACATCATACGGATATCAGCTACAAATACAATTGCATGCCTACGAAAGTTGAGAAGAATATGCGTAATATCACGCTGCAGTTTAGGGCCCGTGTGAAGACACTGATTAAGGGATACTCCGTTTGACGTCTCACAGCTACCGTCAAAAACGACCCTAATCTTTTTGTTAATATCATCATTGGTTTTAAAAACACAATGATGGGCAATAAAGTAATGTTCCAAAGATTGTAAATCCAAAGAAGATATTGACATATGGTTCAAGTTATAATATTCGCGCATAAATTCAATATATTGGGATTTCAATCGGGGATACTTTTGTAGCCGCCGTTCTAAGGCAATGAACCTTTTTTCCGCTATGGTTCGGGACTCTCCGAGGGAGGGGCGATTGGATAAAAAAGGTAATTTTGTCACGAACGTACCATCTGGATTTCTAGTAGTAGTCAATTTAAAGAATGACTCACACTCAACATCCAATGGATTGGTTGGGGATGATTCTGGAAATTCTTCTATTTTCCAGAATCTCTCTACTATTTGGGATAAAGAAACACCAGTAATAGGAGATTCCAGGCTGGGTAGATCCCTGATCGGCCCGGATAGGACATAGCCAAAAACAGTTGATATGGCAGTTAACCCACTTGGTTTCAGGTCAATTAGTCCAGGACGTAGGAGCGAACCTAAGACATCAGCTCCTAAAAACACTTCAACTTGCTCAGGTTTATAAAACAGGTCGTCGGCTAGAGGTAAGGATCCCGCTGCTAATCGTACAGAATTTGGTAACTCAACGTCGGGATGAATACCAGCGATGTTATCTACAACTATAGCTGAAGTTGTAATAACCGGGGAAGACGATTGCATAGGCTTAAATGTAAGGGGAACACAACCGCGAGCTGGCAGGGAAGGTATGTTTCCAATGCCTCGAAGTAACACTGGGGACAAGGGGGGTAGCACACGCATATTTAATCGGGTTACCGCAAGGTTACAGGTAACTAAGCAACCTTGAGCTCCTGTATCACATAAAGCCCGCGCTTCGACATAATACCCGCTAGACGTTTTTACGTGAATGACGGCTGTGGGAAGTAATACCAGGTCAGAATTGACAATGGTTGAAGCACGGGTAGGGTCGGATGGAGGGGGGCAGTCTAGTTATTGTGAGGTCTCATGACGAGAAACGTGCGAGTACGGTGACACGGCACGTCTACCTTTAAGAGCGGTAGGGGTCGGGGAGCGCTCATGGCGCCGAGGAGGAGGGGAACTATACCGCTTGGGCGAGCGATCCAAGGCACGATGCCATATCCGGGACGAAGATGGAGGGGGGGATCCTCGAGTCGAGAGGCGCTCGTGTCGTTCATAACCCCGAGGAGGTGGGGAGGTATACCGATTAGGTGAGCGATCGGAGGCACGATGCAATGTGCGAGATGAAGACGGAGGGGGGGATCCTCGGGGCGAGGCTGGCGGACTTGGTCGAGGCGAGAGACGGTTCACGTTATAATAGCGGGTACGAGAACCCCCGCCCGTGCGAGAGTTGGGGGAGGTGGGCCGAGCTGGTTCCGGAGAGGATCGAAATGATACGGATCGAGTCTTCGCATTAACACTAGGAGGATAAACCGGGTTCCGCGGGTCATTGAAACATAGGAGGGTATGATGTGTCGGACGCCGACATGTTCCACAACGATAATCACGCATGCAAGATGAAATTGTGTGTTTATCTAAACATCTATAACACAGGCCATTCATTTTTACAAAAGTAGAACGATCGCGTGGGTTCATATTTAGGAAATCCTTGCATTCTCGTAAATAATGGGATTGGCTAGAACACATAGGACATTTAATTTCGCGCATGTCTGTTTCGGCAACAAAAAAATTACGCGGGGGTCGCACTACTGGAGGGGGGAGTTTTGCTCGAGAAGACGGTGCGTCCACTAAGGAGGTACTTCCGACATTGTCGTGATGACGACATTCCTCTTCCAGGAAATCAATTAACTTTTCAAAAGTAGGAAGGTCCCTAAGGCCATCGCCGTGGCGGCGCTCAAATCGCGATCGCAAATCGGTTGGGAGTTTCGCGAAACAAATGTGTACAAGAATATAGGACCAATGTTTCACCGGTAATTCTAATCGTAAACAACGATATGCAGTTAGGAGAGGGTTAAGAAACGAGACTCGTAGACCAGTCAACCGGGGACTGATATCAGGCAAGGACATAATCTGCGCGATGTAGGTATCGGCAAGTACTCGCGTATTATGGTATCTCCGCTTGAGAAGATCACGGGCTACACTATAATTACCGGCCTCAACTTTCAAGTGCTGTACTAAACGTTTCGGTTCATCCGACAAAGCACTCATTAAATAGTGCATTTTATGGGTGGAAAGTAAGTCATTTCGGGCGTCAACAACACTGTCAAATTGGTCTATAAAACTAATCCACGCGTCTGGACATCCGTCAAAACGCGGAATCGGGAGATCCGGCAAGCGTTGGGGTCGCGGGTGGTCAAAGTCCACTATTGGGGCTCGGTCCGGCACTGAACGCATTGGGGTACTAGCGGAAATAGGTGCGACTATCTCATTGCGCTTAACTTTAATGTCCAAAACTTGATCACGTACCGACTTGATAATATCCTGTACATAGGTATATTCTTCCGCATCTATAGTCCTATCCAAGCCGCCCAAGAGCTGGGCGCTTGCCTCACGAAATTCCTTATACTGCTCCTCGATTTCGCTAAATAAGACTATCAGTCGGGCACGGTCTGTAGAATTAAGGCGTTGATACGCGTTCGAAATCCATTCACTGGTCAATCTCAAAATACCGATTGATTTTCTATACTCAGCGGTTTCCGTAAATAAAGTCGCCCGCATTGTATCATTGTCTCCGTGGTCACTCATTTCAACTCGTACAATGCGCTTAGCAACAAGAAAAAATGTAATACACTCTAATTTTAAGCGTATACACTTACAAATAAAGCACACTTTGGCAGGGCGGTCGCTAATACGTGAACAACACAAAGTATACGTAGAAGTATGCAAAGGATGTAGGGAACACTTTTTAAAATATAAATTCCTTTCGAAACTATTAAATAATTACTAATTAGGTATATTACTATATTTACCAGGATTGGGTTCTTCAAATAAATTTAGACCGTAAGTACACAGGAATAGGGCGCAAACTACAACAAAACGGCTCGGGCTTCTTTCGAGACAAACAACATGATTTGGCATAAAAATACTTATTTAAGTAAATCGAAGTTATTAACTACTGGGCACATAAAACTGGGGAATGACTGTATTTGCTTACGGGAAGGGTTAAACTAAATGTTAAATTCTAAAGAGTCCGCTAAAACCACGCTTTATGCTACCAAAAATGTTCAAATTGGGTTTTAGGTAGGAAAACAAATGTCGTCAATTAGTCAGTTCTCTGGCTTACCTTTAGATGGGAAGCTCCATTACTTGGAGGGCCAGGGTTCACGAGCCGCAGGCACACACACAGACACAGGGCAATAGTTTTGGTATATATAATTATTGTGATTAGTGACGTCACAGGTGCGCGCGGCATGCACCTCACGATTGCAAGCCAGAGGTTAACTGTCTGTCCATGTCGTTAGTTACGGTAAAATGTGCCGGGGATGCTAAGTGGGGATGTTATACATTGTTTATTGAACAAAATCTTTAACATAGTGGTATCTTATGTCGATGTGTTTCGTTCGCTTATGACAGTATTCCTTTGCTAATAATAATTTTTGAGCGCTTTGATTGTCATTATATACAGTACAATTAATGTGTCTAGGCAAAATTTCAGATAAAAGACTCTTAATAAAAGATACATCTTTACATACATCAGATATTGCAAGATATTCAGACTCACAAGATGATAAAGAGACACATCTTTGTTTACGAGATTTACCCAATTAACTGTATTTTTGCCTAATTTAATGACATAACCAGTGTAGGATTTTCTGTCAGTAATATCATTGGCCCAGTCTGCGTCTGTAAAAGCACACATAGACCAATTCGTATTCTTATGAAAACATAAAGAATAATGAATTGTACCCGCCAAATAACGCAGAATACGTTTCGCTGCTAACCAATGTGACCTATCGAAACAGTTGTTAAATTGACTAAGTTGACTACATGCGTATGATATATCTGGCCGTGTACATACAGACAGATATAACAAGCAACCTAGTAGTTGTCGATAGTTATAAACATCATCCTGTAAACGGTCACTATTTTCAGATTTTACAAGTTTACAGTTAATTTCCATAGGTGTGGCTGCGGCCTTACAATTTTCCATACCAAAACGTACAAGTAGTTTTCTGATATATTCGCTCTGATCAAGCGTTAAAGTTCCCTTAACTCTATCTCTAGAAACATTTATACCTAGACAGCTCTTAAGCGGACCTAAATTTTTAACATTAAATTCATTTTCTAAAATGTTTAACAAATTTTGCTTGTTTGAGCTGTTTTTACTATAAAAGACATAACAGTCATCAACATACAAAGCTAAAATCACTAAATCGTCTTTGTCACCTTTTACATATACACAGGGTTCACATTTAGACTGAGTGAAGTTATGCTCACTAAGTACAGTATTTATTTTACAGTTCCACATCCTACTTGCCTGTTTAAGGCCATAAATGCTTTTCTTTAGTAAACAGACCTTATTTTTATTATTATTATCGAAACCAGTAGGCTGTTCCATAAATACAGTCTCGTTGAGGTCGGCATTTAGAAAAGCTGTTGCCACATCCAGATGATCAATGTTTAAGTCAAACTGATTGGCTATACAAAATAAAATTCGCATTGTAGATTGACGTACAGTCGGTGAAAAAGTTTCCTTATAATCAATGCCTTTACGTTGTGTAAAACCCCTGGCCACTAATCTAGCTTTAAACCGATCAAAGTTACCAGAAGCATCATATTTAATTTTATAAACCCATTTACATTTAATTACATTTTTATCAATGGGCCTATCTACCAGTTCCCAGACATTGTTATTAACTAGAGCATCATACTCACTTTTCATGGCGTTTAGCCATTGTTGGCTATTAGAGCCATTTACAGCTTCCTCGTAGGTAATGGGTTCATCAGTCGATGGAGATGGGCCATAAGCGAGTAGGGACAAATCATAGTCTAAATACCTCGCAGGGAGTACATTACGTGTGGAGCGAAACGAACGTTGTGGTGCAGCGACGGTCACAGGACGAGCCGCAGCATCACCTTCAGCTGCCACAGGGGGAAGACTCACTGATGGTGAGCCGCCGGCACCTGGCGAATCAGCTGTGCTGGAGTCGCTGCTCCCAGTGCAGTACTCATCGGACTCTCCACCTGAAACTGATGATGAACATCTGTCAGTTGAATTCAAATAATTATTTTCAATATCATTATCACTACTATTATTATTTGAAATATCATTATTTAAAATATCATTATTTAAAATTTCATTATCATTATTTGAATTTAATTGAATATCATTCTGACTAGAAACATTACCACTATCACAGATCTCATTCTCAGTATAACTATAAGTTACCATATCACATTCAGACAGTTCTTGCAATGGATTTGTATGGGGTTTATAAAATCTATTCTCAATAAAAGCTACATTTGGGATTTGATAACCTTTGTGGGGTCCAAAGGATCAGCTAAGCGATAACCTTTAGAAGTATCACAATATCCCATGAATATATATTCCTTTGCCTTAGAGTCCAATTTATCACGCTTATGCTCAGGTACCAAAGAAAAAGCAGTACAGCCAAAAACCCTGAGGTGTCCAAGGTTGACCTTTTTGCCAGACCAGACTTCCTCAGGTATACGTCCAGCTAAAGCCGACGTGGGAGACCTATTCTTTAAATATAAAGCGGTCATTACCGCTTCTCCCCAAAATCGTTTGCCAAGACCTGAGTGCTGTAACATGCAGCGTTCCTTATCAAATAAAACGCGAAAAACTCGTTCCGCTACGCCATTTTGGGCACTACAGTAGGGAATGGTTGTTTGATGGATTATACCATGTTCTTTTAAATATTGAGTAAATTTAGAACTAGTAAACTCTCCACCATTATCACTACGAAGGCAAAGGATAGGCAAATTCTTTTCTTTTTCTACCATAGCTTTGAAATGAACAAAACACTCAAGTACCTGTGATTTGTTCTTCATGATGTAGCCAAAACTCTTCCGGCTGAAGTCATCTGTGAAGGTGAGTAGGTACTTTCCTCCTCCATGGCTTGTCTCCGGCATTGGCCCACAGACATCGCTGTGCACCAGCTCCAGTGGTCGTGTTGTCTTGCTGCTGCTTGCCTTCGGGAAAGGCTCGGCCTAAAGCTTCCCCTTAATGCAAGCTTCACAGTTCTTTAGTTCTTTCGAATCCTGAAACATCACACCACATGCATCCCGTAACTTACACATACCTGCTGAATGCAAGTGTCCAAGACGAAAGTGCCATAACTCCATGATTGATGGTACGGAGACAGCGACTGAAGCACTCGGTGCGACCTGCCTAGATTGCAGATCCAAAGAGTGCATCCTATTAGGATTATACCCTATAGCCCCAGATACATCCCCAGATAGTTAATAAATTCCGTTTGTACATTTAGCTACAGCTATATAGTTGCCAGGTGCTTTATTGAGACTATTATCCTTATCATATACAAAACACCCATCATTATTGAATAAAATAGAATGACTATCTTTACACAGTTTTGAAACAGAAAGTAAATTGGTAGATAGATTGGGAACTAGCATAACATTTTTAAATTTTGTCACCTGTCCATTAATAGCAATATTCAAGTCTCCAATTTTTGAACTAGACATTGTTTCACTATTTGCCAAACTAATACACTGCTTCTTAGTGTCCTTTATGTTGCAAAGTAAGTTTGGATCATTGGACAGATGAGAAGATGCACCACTGTCAAGATATATGTCTGTCCGATCCTGGGCAAAGTAGGCTGCGGTGGTAGACTTCAACTCCTTTTGCTTCTTGTCCTTCTTGAACTTGAAACACTTCGTCTTGATGTGACCGACTCGATGACAATATGAGCACTTCAACTTTCCAGTAATGTATGCCGTCGTGGAGTTACCGTTGCTTGCTGTCTTCCTTTGCGCTTCTTGGAGAAGACGAGCGCGCACCAGATCACTCTTTAGTTGCTCTGACGATATGCAATAAGTTTCTAAGTTAGATACCAGAGTGTCATATTCTGCCGGAAGACCACTTAATAGAATTTCAGCAATCTCTTCAACTATCCTGCCGATGGCTGCCAGCTGATGAACTAAAGACATCACATGCTCTATATATGCAGACATGTCTGTGTGTTCAGTGAAGTCTACACGATGAAGCTGCCGCAACAGCAGCACCCGCCGATACAGCCCCTTGTCCTCATATATGTCAGCTAAGTTCTTCCAAGCTTGCTTGGCTGTGGCCGCTGACCGAACATATTGATACAGTGCCGGTTTAACGTTCAGACAAACGCGAGCCAAGGCGCGCTGGTCGCGCGCGGCATCAGCGCCCGTCAAAGCTTCATGCGTTGCCCTGTTAATTGTGTCCCACAATCCTTCCGCGGTCAAAACCATTTTCATTGCGAACTTCCAGTTGTGATAATTGTGGCTATCGAGCTTTTCAATAGTTGTGCCACCCATGACGACATTTGTGCTGATCGTATTATCCGTCATCTTGACGAAATATGACAAAAATATTGGTGAGAGTTGTCGCAGGACGTGATGTTAATATGAATTTTGTGTAGTGTGCCACGTTTTCAATAACCACTTACTTGATGAATTGAGATTTCTTCTCCTCTCGTGTGTTTCTTACTGGGTACTTAACCTGTTAGCAGGGCTGGACACGCACAGTAGAAGGAAGTGGTTTGAAACGTGAACTAAAACACGCAGTCCTGTTTACCCAGCTATGTATTGGTCATAATACACGTGAATAGCAGTCGTCACATGGTAGTAAACTTATAGTATAAATTAAATATAATTTTACTTTACATAATGCGTCTGGATCGAGATCTGTCTAGATAGGAAGAGGGAATAGACAAGCGATAGCAATAATTGCCAGAGTCGAAAATACAGATAAAGCTTCCCATGTAAGGGATTGCATAAATAAGGTGTGTCATAGAATATCCAACAGCCTTATCGCGCAACCGCATCATGAGCTTGACCGTGTCCGTGATCCAGGGATAAGAGCTTCCCTTGACTAGTGTGGATTTAAGTGGTGCATGCATGTCAAAAATATATAGTATATGTTGATTAAAGGCTTCAACCATATCATTTACATTCCCTAAATTGGATATCAAGTCCCACCTCACAGACCGCAAGTCCGTATCCAGTAGATCTCTTTGTATATTTTTAATAGGCCTGTAAATTAAGCGAAATGGCTTGGGTTTTTCAAGCTTAATGTGGAATTCACAAACAACTAGGCAGTGCCCATAGAGGGTACCCACATGATCTACGCTTATGTTTTTCGCTCGTAAATCCGTACAAACTACGTCAAGCAGCGTTTGGCTGGTATTTGTAAAATGTGTGGGCTGCGAAACTAATTGAGTCAGTTGGAAACAGGTCATAAAATTATTTAATTTTGTAATTCTAACAATGTCTAAATTATTTAGTAAATTTATATTAAAATCTCCTAATACAATCAAATAGTCATAATTAGGGATTGAGCCAATAGTGTCAGTGATAGCATCAAAAAATAAATCCAAATCCATCCAGGGTGGTCGATAAGCAGTTCCGATGGCTAGTTTCTTTCCGTTAAGGGTCAAAGTGACCCACATTTGTTCCACGGATCTATGCAACGGATCGACGGGATGAGGCCAAGTCCGAGCATTAACATGACGCTTAATATAGAAGCCCACGCCTCCTCCACGGAATCTCGTGCCTTGTGGCCTTGGAATATGGCGCAATCTGTACCCTGAAAGTGCTGGTGCCTTACCCTCCTCCCCAGCTCTCAACCACGATTCGTTAATAGCCAGTACATCGAGGTCATGCCGAGTAGTAGCCGCTATAAAGTCATCATGATTGGTGCCTAATGAACCAGCATGAAACAAACCTATTCTCATAGACTTATTTGTCATTTTCAAAGACTGAGAAACACGGTAATGGCATATATATGTATAAGAATGTGAAATTAATTATGAGTAGATCATCCTGTGTTATAGTAATAGATAATAATAAATAAAGTAAATGTAAACGCGATAATTTGTATATTTGTAAATACTTTCTGTTGAACATTGCTGTAAAAAATAAAATGGGTATAATAACATGTTTTAGTAAATATGATAATAGTGTATAAATTTCAATTGCATTGCCATGCCATAGATGTGCACCATATGTAAAAAAAGGCGCGAACGTGACTACTTCAAACTGGGGCAGATCCAAAAACACGCGTTATATCGACGTCCGTCCGGATGCAGTACGCCTGCTTTCCGTCGGCCTGCCGGGCGTACACCCGACCCCGCTTCGTCCACGCAAACTTCCACAGCTGCTTTCGGCACTCCTCCCGGACCCGCTGGAATAACAGCCGGTTTGTGCACGTGAGTCGCTCGTTCACATAAACGCGGCTAGGCGGGCCCGGCAGGCCAGCGTCAGCAGAAGTGAAATTCCGACGCACTCGCGCGGCCTGCAGCATCTCGTCCCGCAGCTGCCGCCGCGCCAGCCTGACAACAATGCGGCGCGGGCGGCCCGCGGCACCACCCTCTGCGGCGGCCGCCCCGCCCCGCTCTGCGGCGCCGACTCTCTCAGCAAACACGATGTCTCGGGTGTCAAGGCTTACACCAAGCTTGGCAGCAAGAATGGTGACCGTGTGCACTACGTTTTCCCCCCTTGCCTCGGGAATGTGGCCAATATCCAGGTCCGCGAGCAGCGCATCTTGATCGCGGTCACTCAGCTCTATCTGGAGGCGAGCCACCGTCTGCTGCAGCTCCCCCACCACACCGGTCTGGGGCGCCGTCTCTGCCTCCCTCCTTTCAACTGCCTCCAGTCGCCGCTCAAGGTCGTCCATACGATTCGCCATGTTGTGCAGAGTGGCCCGGATCTCTTCACGAAAATCGCGCTGCTCAGCCATGTACTCAAGGAGGACACGACGCAGCGCCGTGACCTCGCTCTCATCAATGGATCGATGTGCGGGGTCTGCGGACGGTGCAGCCAAGGGCAGAGTCGGCTGGAGCGCAGGGTCTGCGAATGGTGTGGCCACCGGCAGCGCCGGCCGTAGCGCGGGGGTCGCAGTCGGTGTGACCGGCGGCACAATCAGCTGGGACGCGGGGCTTACAGATGGTGCAGCTGACGGCAGAGTCCGTGCCTCCCCAGGGCCTCTTATAGGGGTCCCATTGTCCTGCTTGACTTGGCAGTCAGGGCAAATCCAGCCCGTAGGGATAGCCACAGCTTCCTCCAGATTCCCGCAGCTCCTGTGGTAAACACCCCTGCAGATATCGCAAGTCGGGGCACCTTTCAGCGACAAATACTTCTTACAAGCCGCGCACTTCGTCATGTTTGGCTATCTTTATTTAAATATATATTGTGTCAAAAATTGTTATAAATAAAAAATATCACCACTGTTTATTTTGTGTCGGTATTTTCACCTACCCACATACGTAAATGTCAATCCAATTAAGCACAATTAAAATACTATAAAAGCGCTCGATCGCAAACGCGCGGTAGGCTGCAAACACTCACAGGGAGTTATTAGACCCAAGCACACACACTGATAATAACAGGTACGAGGAAGTAAGTCGAATTACACGTTATAGAATAAGGTAAAACGCGAGTGCAGACTGTACGTGTTACCGTCCGTGACGTCACTTCATATACAAAGTTTCATGTTATTCTAGCATGGCGTTTTAAAATGAGAGCGTAAATACGTTTGTATCGAGAACCGAGCGTACTGCGCCCTCTTAAATAAGAACTCAACATTCGTTACACATAGTTTTATTTTCAAAAAACCTCTTACGCGTCTTATCGTGTTTGACCACGCACCCCTCGAATTTATCTGAACTCGGAAACTATAACTTTTGCGGAACATAGTAACATACATTGGGATATTTGGGATAATATCAGTAGGTCCTCTATTATTGCTTTACGTTTGATTCACTTCATAGGCGACATTGTGTATAATATTGTCATACTATGAATACTGTATTTTGGTCCGTTTCACTGCTACCTAATTTAAGTCACGTGTACGTTAGTATATGGTTGGTATTATTCTCTTTGTGGATGCCAATAACTGTGTCGTTACGGAAACAGCGCCTATTTGACACTACCAAGAAATACTTTCATCCAGCACTAATATTCACTAAAGCAATATATTTTCTTCAATAAACAATACTTATAAGCTAAGAGCTCATGAATAACTTTACTTCATCTAGCCGATGTTCCTTTAGATGTGGAATTGATAGCCTCTTTCCCGAATGAAGGTCATGGCACGTCGGGATATAATGGTCCAACCCATGCCATTATCGGTTTTTTTACAAGCCTATTTTGTGTTCTCGTTTTTTAAGGGGCGGTGTTACTGCAAAATTAAGAGGCAACTGCGTCAGAATTCATCAGTACCAAACTCAACTGAAATACTGACCTAAATAGGGATATTGACTGACAGGTAGTCAAATTAGCAACTTTTTATGGAACTTCAAATCCACTCTGTTAGCATAAAGTTTATAGGGATATGGGATGCAATGTGACATTTTTTTGTAAAACACTGTGGGTTTTTTAGCTTTTTGCATTTAAAAATATTTAAACAGTAACAATACGTTGAAGCGTGAATTTTTTAGAGTATTTTAGCGAGTTTTATTTATTTGTAATTTAATAATAATTTGTTGATTTCCAATAAATAAATAATTATTATGTATAATCGTAAAACTACAAAATACCATTAGATTATAATCTGTCTAGTGAGATTGTAATCTAAGTACAAAGAAATTGTGACCCGAAGAATTGTTTATCATCGCTTCCAGGGAATTGACGAAGCCCCGCGTCCGCTCTGAGAGACATAAGGTAATCAAAGAACCTACCTAAGTTTCATGTTTGACGTCATGTTTGATTGTGAACCGTAACATACTGCTTATAATTCAAAGTATTATTTTTCGGTAGAGTACAATGTTTCTACAGTTTATAATCTCGCCAGATAGATCTTTCAACTTTTACTGATTATTATGTTACTTGTTATTTTGTATATAGGTAGGTAATAATAGTATTTTGATGTGTGATATAATATAACATCATCTGTTGAACTACTATAGCCACTATACTTATAGTTACCTTTAATACGTCGGGTCAAATGAACACAGGCGCAAACTTTGAGCTTTATTTTTCTGCAAATCAACTAAGACGCACTGGTTAACGTCTTTTATAGTGCGTAGTTTTAAAATACAACAAACGACCACTACATAAATATAATTACCTTCCACTGAATTGCTCAAAGGTTAGCTGGAAGAGATACCTTATAGGGATAAGCTCGCCTTTGTACTTTAACGCTTTGTGACCTCTTTATGTTTCAACCTGTAATTGTGTACAATAAAGTGCTTACATACATACATACTATGAATATATAACAGTATGACAGTGTATCAATGATTTAAATTTATGTAATTCATATCATTACTGAATGATATTCGATTTGCATTATTAACAAGTTTCTAACGACATTGAGATTCTAACCTAACTTTATACTAAAAAAAAATCCATTTATAAAATCACATAAAATTATTTACTATGAATTAAATCGTATCGTATTTATAATATCGTTTGTTTTTAAGACTTAAAAATATAACTTAAATGTGCCAATGAAAAACATTTTAATACCCAATTATTGGCACGTATTTGTTCACCTCTAAATATTAATATGACATGAAATTCGAAGGTGTCACGCATCAGGACTGTATCGATCGTTCGTTTTAGATACATAAATTGAAAAGAAGAAGCATAAAGTATAGGAACATAATTTAGACGTATGAAATTTCAAAAGACAACTTTGCAGAAATCGCAATAGCAATGTCAAATTAAAAGCTGTCCTCATCATAATTATTCTCAGCCAATAGACGTCCACTGCTGGGCATAGGGCTCCCCCAGAGACCGCCACAACGACCGGTCGTAGGCCACTCGCATGAAGCGGACTCCCGCGACCTTAACCAGGTCATCAGCCCACCTCGCCTTACATGCTGAGGCGTCCAGTAGGCCCGGTCAAAGTAACCGACATAGCCCGAAGAATTGCCAAACTCAAGTGGCAGGGGGTGAGCCACATTGCCCGGCGAACCGATGGCCGGTGGGGCCAGCAAGTTCTCGAGTGGCGACCACGTATCGGGAAAAGTTGTGTCAAATTAACTCCTGTTAAGGCGAAGGGGTAGGCAAGCTCTTTCCATACAAACTTTGTGCAAGTTTTTCTTCGTTTGTGTTTGCACTCCAGCTACTATTTTTGGTCCATATGCTTATTTTTTTATTAGCTATGTCTTGATGTTTTTCTTTTTAATTTGAATTGTTTTTTGTATTTTTTTATTTTTATTTTTCTGAAAAAAAATGCAAATTTCAACATCAAGTTCTGCGTATATCCTATATGTACCAACAAAAAATAAAATTAAATGCTGTAGTGCTAAAACTAACGCAAAAAACTTGCACGACCTTTGTATGGAGAATGGCTTGCCCTACCCTGCGCCTTAACGGAACTTCTAAATTTCAAATTAAATGGTTTTTTTTTATGCTCCGAGTAAGATTCGAACCTGCGACATTCTGACATTAGCCGCATATTCCAGAACATCGCAGGTTCTAATGCTCGGAGCACAAGATTTTTTCAATTTTTCCCTTCAATCTAAATAATAAATGTGCTGGACGTATGCGTAGTACTTTCTCAATCTGATATCTACGTCCCTATCACACTTGGCACGGAATTGACCACTTACAATGATATACACACGGCCATTATCTAGACCTTTCTGAAGGCTCACCACGATCCTCGAATCAATTTAGAACCTAAACTGAGTTACAATCTATTATTACCATAATATCAGGAACAGATAGATATCTTCTATTGAATCGAATTTAGAGATCTAGGTGACCTTTGTGACCTTTGTGATAGAATCCTTCGTGACAAATAGATTAGAGATACCTAAGCCAGATAAAATGGTTGGATGCCGATTTGCGCTTCAGATGCTCTTCAAAATAATTGAAAACACACAAAACGCCCGATTGCTCTCTCAGGCGAGATTAAACATGGTACTTACCTAAACATATCGAAACGAACGAAATATTCACATACTGTATACTAGTATGTAATAGAAAAAATAATTAAAGTGAAGTCTTCTTTACTTAATAATCGTTGCATGCGTGACATAAGACTCACGAGCTATATAATATTAAAGCTCGAATTCAAAATGCACAGAGCGCTCTGATGATCGGCTCTTTCTGATCTTTCTGACTTTCGATAGTGTCGATTATAATAATAATAATTAAACCGTTTATTCGTGACCACAGTACAACTTACACATATTGTATTATCACGAAACAGTCCCATCTCAGCAAAATGCGGGCATTGCTGCCAGCGCTGGTCTTCCGATGAGACCGTCGAGTGAAATCATGGTTGGCAACAGGCTGGTTTTGCACCAATAAAAGAAGAAAAAAATATAATAATAATAACATAAAACAGTCAATTAAAATATAGACAGGCAGAATGAGAAAAAAAAGTATAAAACAAAGGTTTACAACATAAATATAAAGTACGTCAAAGTTACGTACTCATTTGATTACTGCTTCATACGTCACACACGCCGCCCCTGCTCCGCCATCCCTCGCGGTTTTTTGGTGCAACGTCCCCCGGACCGCGTCCGTTTTACCGCAAAACCGCCTTCGCCCCGCAACGACGCTGCGCCGCGCTCTGTGCGTTTCCAGCTATATAGTAATGCTGCAGCTGAATTTGAACTACAGAACATTTATAAATATACCACCACCACCACCACCACCATATCAGCCAAAGGACGTCCACTGCTGGACATAGGCCTCCCCCAAATTCAAGGGGGGTATATGCCATAATCGCCACGCTTAGCATGCGGGTTGGCAATCGCAATATCTCCACCGCACTTCAGGGATGCTGCTGCCCATCCCCGGGTGGTCTTGGTCGTAGTTTTAGTACATACCCGGGTCCCGGGTTATAAATATACAGGTTCTTTTAATTGAATTCCGTTAATTGCAAGGGCACATTCTTAAGATGAAATAAAGTAATCTTCTCAGACACTAGTATCCCAATTTGTACCATTTCGAACATATTCAAGAATTCATTTTTGTTAATTAACACCCCTAGTAGTATAAGACGAAGAAAATGGTCATGAAATAAACGTGCTAAAAGTTTTTAGCAACGACAGAAAAACGCTACATTTGTGATTGCGGTGCAAAAATGAGTGACCCGTGAATAGAGACGGTCGTTAGTTGTCCTGTTTTTTCGTCGTTCATTATCTGCCTTTTCAACGACCGCAATAATTTAACCGCCGTCGTCTTTCGGTAAGGTTTGCAATGTGACAGCGTTATCAACTATCCACCACCATATCAGCCGAAAGACGTCCGCTGCTGAACATAGGCCTCCCACCCATTTCATGGGGAGGTAAATGCCATAATCACCACGCTTCGGGAACGTGTGAAGGTATCGAGTTGAAATTTAAATTTAGGTCTACAGCTCTACAGTCTCTTGAAGCTGTAAAAAAGTCAAACTTCTAAATTAACGTACCTATAAAAGATGCGGCCGTTTATGCCGCAAAAAAATAAATTTACATGCATTATTTTTTGGACACTATCAAAATTTATAGGGTACTTTCCGTTGAAATTGTACGATGAAATTCGGCAACGAATATCGTCTCATACTACAAAATACATGGGAAAAAATAAAACTATACATTTTTAATTAAATCATAAAAAAATATGTAGACTACTCCTGAACCATGTATAATTTGCACCTACTTAATTTGTATGGCAGCCTCGGTGAGCGAGTCCGACTCACACTTGTCCGGTTTTCTTTTAAATGTATTTTTTAAAGCGGAGGAAATGTGGTATTACTGCGACAGAATTCTAACAAATCAGAAATACCTCACAGAACTTGAATCTTAATCCCACTAATATTATAAATGCGAAAGTTTAGATGTTTGGATGTTTGTTGCTCAATCACGCAAAAACGGCTGAACAGATCAAGATGATTTTTTGTATACTAACAGTATATAATCTGGATTCACTTATAGTATACTTTTTGTCCCCGATAATCACCCTCAAAGGGATGAAATCGGGGGTGCAAATATGGTCTATGAAACGGGGTGATTTAAATCCTCATACGCGTTTCTAAGCTTTAAGTTTCAGCCAATTGGGAATATAACGGCGTGTCAATAAATTTAACTTAACCACAGCAGAATTTGACGTATTGTAAACAAGCTGACGTTTCGATATGTCAAAGTATCATAATGATGACGCTATTTTTGAGCATAACGTCTTAGCAATTAGGTATATTATTGCGTGTAAATCAAAATAAATTTGCGATACTTTGGAATTGGTGGCCTTCATATGCTTAAATACAAAAACAGCTGCTCCAATACAGTCTTTGTATCGTCGGTGTACAATTTAATTCTGTCGTGTATTATTTTTTACGTAATGGTGACCCTTCACACCATAATAACCGTTTGATATAAGAGATCACTTGGGCTGGGCAGCCCAATCGTCAACATTGAGAGTTGAAGTACCTTAGATCTATGCACAAAGTACAATATAAGTATAGATCGTAGCGCTGTTGTATAATTAGTAAGAACTAACCGCACGACCGCTGCATCTCTGTTATTTCAATATGCAAGTGCGATAGAGATAGCACCCAGTGACATCCGGTACAAACAAGTTAAACTAACATTGCCATATAAAAATTCCTACTTCGAGCTGAAAGGCCCCTGGGTCTATGCTCATCCGTACATATAATAAAGCTGTAGAGGGTCGAAAATCTGTACATTGAAGATATTCGATAAATCAATGGAGCGATTGGAGGGCCCTTGGCATCAAAACAGAACACATTTCAAGAGTTTTGAGAATTCGTGTCTGTTTATCTATCTGTTTATATGTCTAAGCATTGTGACTCTCGGCCTTCAGCCTCCCGTGCATTGCCGCTCTGCTTCGGGCCTTCGGCCCTCAGCCTTACATGAGCGGACCGCTCTCTGTTGGCTACCTTGCCACTCTGTGTGAATAATTGACATGAGGAGCCCGCTCTGTGTCTGCCTGCCTGTGATGTTTTACGGAAGAACTGCGTAGCGAGACTTTTATCATTGTACATGTAATATTTTTACGGGCTTCATTCTTCTAGAATTTGATATTCTGAAATAAGCTTAATCATTCGTTTTGAAAACACGAGCACGTAGCACCAACTCCCGTTACAATCGGACACTTTTACTCGAAGTTGTAGACGATTATATATACCTAGGACAGACTGTCCAGTTACTTAGGTCCAACTTCGAGAAGGGTTCATCGTCGAATCCAACTCGGCTGGGCAGCATTCGGGAAGCTACGGCACCTCTTTTCGTCCAATATTCCGCAGTATCTCAAGACGAGGCTCTTTGACCAGTGTGTCTTGCCAGTGATGACATATGGCACGGAGACGTGGTCGGTTACTATGGGTCTCATAAGAAGGCTCAAGTCACCCAAAGAGCAATGGAGAGGGCTATGCTAGGAGTATCTCTGCGTGATCACATCAGAAATGAGGCCATCCGCAGTAGAACCAAAGTAACCGACATAGCCGTCCGAATCGCTAAACTTAAGTGGCAGTGGGTGGGGCATATTGCACGTACGACTACGTACCGGAAGGCGCGGCGTGGGTAGGCCCCCCACAAGGTGGACTGATGACCTGGTAAAGGTCGCAGGTGTCCGCTGGATGCGGATGGCAAAGGAACGGCCATTGTTTCACTCTTTGGGGGAGGCTTATGTCCAGCAGTGGACGTCTTTCGGCTGATATGTTGATTAATTTTGGAAAAAGGATCCCTATTAAAATTTTCCGTGCGCGGTAAAGAGCATTTCATATTGAATGTAATCATTTCTTAAGGGGGTGTAAAGAACGGTGAAAGATTTATGGGAAAACAAATAATTCTAAAGCGGGAATGAGTGCTACGCAGACGAAGTCGCGGGCAAAAGCTAGTAATATTATATTTTCTACTTCAGCATTATAATCTGTCAATTAAAAGATTGACAGCAGTATTAAAACAATAAACTTTTTATACAAATGACAAGACATTATACAACTGGTGGATGAATGAAAATAGATTTCCATACATTATTATACAACTCTTTTTTAACCTGACCATATCGATTTTTTATTTAAGTCATATTGTTTTGATATCGAAGATAAATCATTGTGTACAACGTTACATAATTAGTACGTAAAATTCTGATTATCTGATTTTAAGAATCCTTATTATGTAATTGTTGCGTAAAATACTAATAAGGTACCATCATTGTTTCAGCAATAAAAGTAAGTTAAGTAACTACTGTAATTGACCTGTCGGTATTGTACTGAAAAAACCTGAGGCCATTGAAAACGGCGTACTTCTAACGAAGTAGAACTTATGAAGAGTTTTTATAAGTTGAAGAGAAACGAGTACACTGCAAAGTTGTTTTATGCAGTTATTCCAATACTATGAATAATTGCATCGGCGCGAACAATACAATACATACTTGCTTCAATCAGATTACATAGTAAATGGGACGCCCCGTTTATACATAAAAGGCCAATTCAAGATCCAAAAGGCCAATTCAAGATCTGGCTTTCGAATGTGTCCTCATCCTAAACATGCAAGATTTAAGAGTTTGTTTACGTCAATCTGGTTCTTTATTTGAATTTGTGTGCACTGTATTTGTATGGATGTTTATAAAAGTAATTGTTAAATTTATCTTCAAGCCCTTCTGGAAATTCAAAAGCGGTTAAGTGCATGTCGGGCCACGCGCAATGTCCTTCCGTAACTGTCTACTCGTGACGTTATGCGGATTTAAAATGTAACAAAAATATATTATTAGAATAATTAGTATTTGCCAAAGTTTATAAGTTTGGATGTTTGTTGCTCAAATACGCAAAAACGGCTGAACAGATTAAGATGATTTTTTGTATACTAAGGTTTTGTTTGTTTTGTACACAGGATGTTTTTATTGATTTCTGCCCGGCTAGTATGATAGCTTATACCGTCACGTTTTATGTGGCGTTTCAGTACATTTCGGCCATATAACGTGACGGTATAAGCTATCATACTAGCCGGGCTGTTCCTTTAAGCATATAGCCATGTATTGCCATAGAAATGACGAAGCATATTTAGTTTCTCAAAATTCAAATTAATAATGAATTATATGGCCAAGGGTAAATTCAAAATGGACTTAATAGTTACCTTTAATAATTAATAATTTTTAACAATAATATATTCATTTTTAATAATAATATATTCATCAAAAACATCTAACAAAACTTTGTCTTACGACTAAAGAGTCTACTTCCTAAATTGGTATAATCTGAACTTTAGGATAAGCAGTGCTCCTCCCCGTATGTTATGTCTTAATTTACCTGACGTGAAGTTAAGCAAAAGTTAATGTCAACATTGTTTAATTGCTATGGATTTTTATACTATACTAGGGGAGTTAATTTACGAAAATTGTTAAATATTTCGGAGTGGTACGAATTAGGATACTAGTGTCTTAGAAAAGATTACTTTATGTCTTCTCCAGAATATGCCCTCACAATTAACAGATTTCAATAAAACACCCTTATGTATAATCTGGATTCACTTATAGTATACTTTTTGTCCCGATGATCATCCCTCAAAGGGATGAAATCGGGGGTTCAAGTAAGGTCTATGAAACGGGCTGATTCAAATCCTCGGACAGCATTTTAGGATTTAAGTTTCATTCAATTGGGAAATTTAACTTAAAGCATAGCAGAATTGGACGTAATGTAAACAAGATGACGTTTCGGTATGCCAAAGCTGATTGTTGACGCTATTCTTCAGCATAACTTTTTAGCAATTAGTCCTTTATTGCATGTAAATCAAAATTAATCTGCCATACTTAGGCACTGTTTTTTAATCATATGCTTAAATAAAAAATAGCTGCACTTACTCGTATGAACACAATTTAATATTGTTCAGAATTTAATAAAAGTACCATTTCACTACTTTTAGTTTCCATACATGCGTTTTAGGGGAAGCTGTAAAAAAAGACTGGCAACCGTACTTGTCTTCTCGAAGATCTCACGGTTCGTAAATAAATGCCATACGATTAAAAAAAGGGGGGAAGCTGTCAAAAATGGCTATAGGTTTAGATTTGGGTTGTGAGTACAATAAAATCTGTAAAATTATGTTTTTTAGTATCTTTATCGTACACAAACTTTAGTACCTACTCAGGGTACTATTTCACGACATGTATTAAAAGCCCCAAAAATATAATATTATTGTTCATACTTCCATAGCGGGTAGTGAAATGGCTGTTTTTAAGATGCGGAATAGTTTGAGCAACTAGCAAAATGTTATTTTGAGCTATTTTATACAAAAAAGACATGTTTGTTCGGGTGGAATCTTGCAACTCAATTTTGAAGCAGATATATATTATCTTCATAATTTACACCCGACACCGGACCCGGGTATGTCCTAAAACTACGACCAAGACCACCGGGGGATGGGCAGCAGCATCCTTGGAGTGCGGTGGAGACACTGCGATCGCCAACCCGCATGCCAAGCGTGGCGATTATGGCAATTACCCCCTATGACAGATGCAAACAGGCCACGGCCCCGAGGTTCCGGCGACCCCCAGTGCCCTGGCTTTGGTAGCGGCCAGGGTACTAGCGGGGTCAGGGGTGCGAAGAATCTCCGGCAAAGATCCGGCTACCACCACCGACGACTCCTGGCCCTGGCAACATATAACACACGAACACTGCGGACCGACGAAAAGGTAGCGGAACTGGAGGAAGGATTGAGCAAGTTGCGTTGGGATATCGTAGGGTTATCTGAAGTCCGAAGAGAGGGGGAGGACACGATAACCCTGAAGTCCGGCAACTTGCTCTATTTCCGGGAGGGCGACCAACAGTCCCAGGGAGGTGTCGGGTTTATCGTCAACAAATCCCTCGTAAACAACGTGGTGAAGATTGAGAGTGTGTCGGCCAGGGTAGCGTACCTTATACTCAGAGTATCCAAGAGGTACTCGTTGACGGTCATACAGGTGTACGCGCCGACCTCGGCACACTCCGACGACGAGGTGGAGGCTATGTATGAGGATATATCAAAAGTCATGCATAGTTCCAAAACCTACTTCACCGTTGTTATGGGGGATTTCAACGCGAAACTGGGTGGGAAAGAGATGGTGAAGAACTGAAAGTGGGGCAATTTGGAGTTGGAAGTCGGAACCACCGGGGCCAACTACTGGCTGGTTTCTTGGAGAAGGAGGGACTCTACATGATGAACTCCTTCTTCAAGAAACGCGAGCACAGGAAGTGGACCTGGATGAGTCCCGACCGTGCAACAAAAAACGAGATTGACTTCATCATGTCGACGAAGAGGCATATATTCAATGATGTCTCTGTGATCAGTACGGTTAAAACCGGAAGTGATCATCGTCTGGTAAGGGGCACATTGAATATATGCGTCAAGCTAGAACGCTCTCGACTGATGAAGTCCACGCTCCGTCCAGCAGCAGTCCAAATCCAAAACCCCGAGAGCTTTCAGCTGGAACTCCAAAACAGTTTCGATTGTCTAGGCGGCGATGTGGACGAATTCAACGACGGGTTTGTGGAAGCTGTCCATAGCATTGGGTCTAAGTTCTTTAAGGCCCAACGAACTCAAAGAGCCAAAAGGATCTCTATCTCCACTCAGAGGCTCATCGAGGAAAGGAATGAGATGATTCTGCAGTCTTCAGCCGATACGACATTATACAGGCAGCTCAATAAACAGATCTCCAAGTCCCTTACCCGCGATCTGCGCCAATTCAATACAAATCGTATTGAGGAGGCCATCGAGCAGAATAAGGGCTCTAAAGTTTTTTCAAGAGACACTACGAGAAAGCCTGGAGATCCTTCGATCGAAACCTGGGCTGTACTACAATCTCTCCAGCGGTGCCAAGTGGACTACCGCTATATCGAAGTGCTGAAGTGTTTGTACGAGAACGCCACTATGTCAGTCCGACTCCAGGACCAGAGCTCGAAGCCTATCCCATTGGAGCGGGGAGTCAGGCAAGGAGATGTTATTTCTTCTAAACTGTTCTCCGCTGCACTGGAGGATGTTTTCAAGACTCTGGACTGGAGAAGGCTAGGCATCAACATAAATGGCGAGTACCTCACTCACCTTCGGTTTGCTGACGATATAGTAGTCTTGGCTGAGACCATGGAAGATTTAAGTACAATGCTCAATGACCTCAGTAAAGCCTCCGAGCGAGTTGGTCTAAGGATGAACATGGACAAGACGAAGATCATGTCAAATGTCTATGTCGCACCAACTCCCTTAACAATCGGACACTTTACGCTCAAAGTTGTAGACGATTACATATACCTGGGACAGACTGTCCAGTTAGGTAGGTCCAACTTCGAGAAAGAGGTTAATCGTCGAATCCGACTCGGCTGGGCAGCGTTCGGGAAGCTACGGCACATCTTTTCGTCCAATATTCCGCAGTGTCTCAAGACGAAAGTCTTTGACCAGTGTGTGTTGCCAGTGATGACATATGGTACTGAAACGTGGTCGCTTACTATGGGCCTCATAAGAAGGCTCAAAGTCACCCAAAGAGCAATGGAGAGAGCTATGTTAGGAGTTTCTCTGCGTGATCGCATCAGGAATGAGGCCATCCGCAGCAGAACCAAAGTGACCGATATAGCCCTCCGAATTGCTAAACTTAAGTGGCAGTGGGCGGGGCACATAGCACGAATAACCGATGGCCGTTGGGGCGGAAAGGTTCTCGAGTGGCGACCACGAACCGGAAGGCGTAGCGTGGGCAGGCCCCCCACACGGTGGACCGATGACCTGGTGAAGGTCGCGGGTGTCCGCTGGATGCGGGTGGCGCAGGACCGGTCATTGTGGAAGTCTTTGGGGGAGGCCTATGTCCAGCAGTGGACGTCTTTCGGCTGACATGATGATGATGATGATGATAATTTACAGGGTGTTCGGCAGATGGATGGACATACGTATATTGGGGATAGGTGAGGTCATCTGCTACGTGGTCGTGGACAATACAATATTATGGTACCACCGATCTGATTCGATGATGAAGACAGAGGGTGGCCGTTGCAACTCCTAAACTACACAAGATTAACCCATCGTGTTTAAGCTTATTGGAACCGTCTCAACGTACTCGTTGATTGTGGAAAAAAAGTACAGATGGCATTAAAAGCTTGTTAGGAAAATTTCATTTTTGACACAAAATTGTTTACGACACAGCATAATAATTTTAAATAAGCAGCCATTTACTTTACTTGTTACCAGATAACGAGACCTCTCTCATAAATACAGCTCACGTAAGCTTCTAACCAGATTACTCGGAAAGTACGCAATTTTGTGGATCGAATATACTGATGACGAGCGCCCAATAACTTAATAAGTAAACTAGCGAACTGAAGGGCCTTGGGATGGGAGTGCCTTGATACTTTCCGATAGCTTGAGAGAAATACTTTCCAATAACTTTGATTAAATATTTCAGTTGTTGTGATATTACTTGAGCTAAGTTAATCAGCAGCGACTGAAAGTGCCAGTTATTACTGAACGTACTTAATATTACCTACAGTAAAGCTAAAGAGACGAGATATTATACTTCATGCTTGTTTGATACGTTATTTTTAATAACTCGCTCCTTATCTGTCTTTCGCCTTAAAATAAAGATCAACAGGTCATAGTTTTATTGAAATAGAGTTCAAACAAAATTATGAAGCAAGCAAGATTTGACCTAGATAAGTAAAGTAGTATTAGTAGAGGCCCATCTAGCAGAAGGCGAGTCATCGTCTGCCGGAAATGAAAATGAGAGGCAGTTTGATTACGCCGGTGTCCGTCGTCTCATCTCACTAAATAGCCCAGCCGTTAGTCAATCATATTCACCCAATAAACCGGTTGATTTAGTCCATTATTTACTAAGGGTTCCTGTACACACTGTCAGGAACTGTCTCTATGTGCGTCCCATTACATGAGCATCCACTCGGTGTACCCTTTGCATTTCATAAAATTGTCAATAACTCTGCGTCTGATGTCTCTACATGTTTGCTACGTGGTACTTTTTGGTGGTTTCCTGTCTGAGCATGCGGGAAATTTTTTAACATATGTTTTTTTTACTAGATATCATTAAAAAATCGGTGTTGTCAACGTAGGGGCGGGGCGAGCGTTATCGCCACCTCCCGCAAAACGCGCCACCGCGGTATCCACGAACGCATGGTTTTTTAGGATATCTTTCAGCTGCTCTGTTTCAATATTTTACTACTGAAAGATACTGAAAGAAAAAACACGTACTTTTTATTTTTCGCTTTTTATCCACTGTGAAAATTTGAACAATCAATATTATTTCACCCTGTATTGTATTGTCACGAAACGGTCCCATCTCAGCATTACTGCCAGCGCTGGTCTTACGATGGGACCGTTGAGTGAAATCACGGTGGGCAACAAGCTCGTTTTGCACCAAAAAATAAAATAATAATAATAATAACATAAAAACAGTCAATTAAAACTAAAACAGGCCGAATATAAAAAGAGCAAAACAAAGGTTAAGTCTGCAGTAAGCTCGGTTCTCCATACAAACGTAGTTTCGCTCTCATTTTAAAATGGCATGCTGGAATCATTTGAAACTTTGTGTACACAAGGGGATCCGGTATATCTAGGTCGGAAATTAGTTTCTGTTGCTTGAAATTATAATGGAGAATAAATACAGCGATTATTAAGGTTTTCATACAAGATCTAAAAATCCAAAAACTCGCTGTATTTTTTTTCTATTCCAATTTCTAGCAACAGAAACTAATTTCCGACCTAGATATGGCGGACCCCATTATGTTTCATGTTAAAGTTTCATGTTATTTCAGCATGGCGTTTTAAAATGAGAACGAAACTACGTTTGTATGGAGAATCAAATTCGGCTGAGCGTACGGGGGATTCTTAAGCATACAAATATCAGTGTTTGAGGCGAACGTAGCAGACGCGCTGCATCACCACGGTAGCCGTACCCTCGCACGAAACGCGTTCTTGTAGAGAGAGAGAGAGGGAGACTTTTGCACTGACTGTACTGCACTCCGAGCCTATTGAACTTTTTTCCGTGCATTTAAACCACAGGTGACTAGTATAGAACGACTGGCAACAAGCCCCAACAGAGTTATTTTGACTTGGTCAGAGGAATGAGGGAACCGGCGCGCGAGCATGTTACTTTAGCATAGAAGTATTTATTCCGCGCGTTTTTAGACATCATACATAGAGTGACTATAATGTGAATAAGCTATGATTGAACCCGTAAGCTTCATCATCTTAGGCCCCTAGCGTCAGTCATCGTCAGGTGAGACTATCACTGGTTACATTAAAAATAAAAACTTAAGTATGATTAGCAACCCGGGGAAATATAAATCGTAGCTAATAAAATATTACCCGGAATTTGAATATCAATCTAAATATTGTAAGCTACATTGTTCATTGTTGTAAACTTAAGGAGATGAATAATGTAAGTAAATATAATTAATATCAGTATTAAAATGATAAACTATTGTTAATTTCGCCAGCTATTGTTTCCGACAATGACTAAGCATATATTTTCTTTGTAATTATTATATGTTAGCTTTACTAATTTTTTTTTAATTTTGCCAGGAGCATGCTCAGTGTAGGATTGCATAGTTGCCCAATTACCTTACTTTCAAAAAAATCAATAACAAGCAAAAGTGAATGTCTTCGCGACGTTTCATACGTCTTTAACTAAGAAGGGAAGACTTTTTACGATAAATCAAAAACAGCTTAACTGATCATGTCTGCTATAGTTTTTGATGAAAGTCTTTATTAAGCTTTACTTTCATGATTTTTTTCATATTTTTTGGACCCATAGTTCAATGGTTAGAGGGCCCGGCCCTTTTTAGGGTTCCGTAGCCAAAATGGCGAAAACGGAACCCTTATAGATTCGTCATGTCTGTCCGTCCGTCCGTCCGTTCCTTTTACTACAGATAAGTAGTCAACCTTTTGACATAAACGTACTTCAAATTTATGCACCAGCAGCAGAAAAAGCAGAAAAAGATCCATCCATCTTAGAAAACTTTTATAAGGAGATTGACATGGTATTGAAATCATTAAAATCCCAACAGCTAACACTGATCCTAGGAGATTTACTCAGAGATTATAAGCACTACAGTTATGAAATTTGGAAGAGCGTTCGTGGCCCAGCGGCGCCCGCGTACCGCGTGCGGTATGCGAGGTTAAGCAATGTATGGCGAGGTCAGTCCTTGGATGGGTAACCGCTTTGAGTGGTTCCTAACTGAGCGCTCCCGTGCTTTGGAAGGCACGCTAAGCCGTTGATCCCGGTTGCTGTCTATGATAGCAGTCGTTAAGCCAAGTTAAAGGCCTCCGGGCGGCTTGAGAACTTCTAACAGTCAAGTTGCCCACTCACTTGACAAGCCTAATCCCAATAAGGTCTAGTTTCCCCCTTGGGTTGGAACGTCAGATGGCAGTTTCTTCCGTAAAAACTAGTGCCTACGCCAATTCATGGGATTAGGTAGCGGACCCCAGGCATCCTGCAGGATGCAACTGTACTGGGAATAACGCTAGGAGGATGATGATGAGTTATGAAATTTGGTAGAAAGGTGTATCCTATGAACCGCTACATAAAAAATATGTAAAATTAGGAAAAAATATTAAATTAAGGTTTGTATTACATGTATTAGGAGCCCTCCTCATACATGTAATTGGGGGTTGAAAAAAAAACTCACTGCACTTATGCGTGTGGGGTGTATAATTATGGATAGGCCTTTAAAAATTATATAGAGGTTTCTAAAAAGCTTTTTCAATCGAGTTAACCGTTGGTGAGATATTAGCTGTCAAAGTCGTAGAAAGTGGTTCCCCCCCCCCCCGTCTAATTTCCAAACTATGAAGATCAAAATTCCAATATAAATGAGATGGTGTACATTAATATGTATGTATTGCTTTATTGTACATAAAACACGATAAAATGACAAACAAACAAAAAGTGGAAAAGTGGTTATTAAATAGTTTTAACTATTTTTAGTTTGAACAAGATATATTTAACGGTTTTTGAGTTATCGTTGAAAAACTGTCTTGCCCAAATAAAAGGATGTAAGTGCCGTGAGTTTCCCTTTTGATTCAATGTCTTGTATAGTGGTTTTAAATGTGGACTAGTATGTGTCGGTACGGAGCCCTTCTTTGTGCGTGATCAAACATGCATTTGGCCGATTTTTTTTCTTTTGGAGTAAATATTTCAGTAATTATTCTCTTTATCAAAAAATGTTTGATGAGGACTTCCATTCGTTTTGAAAGACCTATCCAACAACACCCCACACCATAGGGTTGAGGGAAATTTAATTCTATTTTTTAATGATTAGCCTAGACTAGTAAGGTTTTAATTTAAAGTTGTATGGCCTCACGGGGCGTCATGGACTGACCTACTGAATTTTAACACCTTAATTATAATGTATGTACATGACATTACAATGAAATAAATAAAAAAATATCCCCACTTTACGTGTACCCATAATTTTTTTAGATTTTATTTTACCACTCTTTTAAAGATGTATTGTTTTATATATCTAAACCAAATTACAGTTTTCTAGCACTAACAATCGCAGAGCAAAGCCTCGGACAGACAGACAGGCAGACGGACATGAGGGAGACAGTGAGAGAGACACTATAAGAGTTCCTAGTTGACTACGGAACCCTAAAAAAGGTAAGCGAAATCGAGAAACAGACTGAAATGTGATCCATTGCAGCGAAATATCCCTTCGGCCTTTCAGGTTGTTAATTGTTGTGTGTAATCCGCTACCCGAAGCTGAATTTTGCACGCGGCTATTATACTTTAATTAAAAGCCTGGCGAATATTATATCGAGTTACCTCAATGTACAAAAACAGTGACCGATAACCGTTTATATGCGGCTTAACTCGTGCTCCTGAAGGGTAAAGGATGTTTCACAGTAGGCCGTTCCGTGTCCGGGCCGGCCCGTTTTCTATGACAGCAAACGCAACGGCCGGCGTATTTCTCTAGAAGAAAACGGGCCGGCCCGGACACGGAACGGCCTACTGTGAATCATCCTTAACCACGTAATTTTTCGATCATCAAACGATAGGTAGATCTAACTGTCATTTTAACTACGGAAAATACGCTAGCTCGAAAACGAAGCGAGCTGGAGCGAAAAATAATAAAATCAAATCACAGAGGCTGGCTTAGAGTTTAAGCGGGGTCATGAATAACAGTGCTTTCCACCGGGTGCCACCGGCGAAGCGAGATGAAGTACGATCATACGATAGGCGATAAATTTGCTGGGTATCAAGCGATTTGCTGTACAACAACTAGATTTATGGCATTCCAGTCCACTGTACCGTTCCATCATCATTCTAGCGTTATTCCCAGTACAATTGCATCCTGAAGGATGCCTGGGGTCCGCTACCTAATCCCAAGAATTGGCGTAGGCACTAGTTTTTACGGAAGCAGATGGCAGTCATCTTTCCTTCCAACTCAAGGGGGAAACTAGACCTTATTGGGATTAGGCTTGTCAAGTTGAGTGGGCAACTTGACTGTTAGAAGTTCTCAAGCCACCGCGAAGGCCTCTGATCTAACTTGGCTTAACAACTGCTATCATAGAGAGTAGCTGGGATCAACGGCTTAACGTGCCTTCCAAAGCACGGGAGCGCTCAGTTAGTAACCACTCAAAGCGTTCCACTCAAACCCATCCAAGGACTGACCCCTCCCGACATTGCTTAACCTCGCATACCGCACGCGGTACCTGGGCGCCGCTGGCTGACGAACAAACCGTTCCATCGACTACTAAAAAGGAAAATCTTATTCGGACTATATGTATGTATGTATGTGTACGTAAGCACTTTATTGTACACAATTACAGGTTGAAACATAAAGAGGTCACAAAGCGTTAAAGTACAAAGGCGAGCTTATCCCTATAAGGGATCTCTTCCAGCTAACCTTTGAGCAATTGAGTGGAAGGTAGGTAGAATAAGATAGACAAACTTAAACCATGTACAATACAAATAAAACAGATGCAATATATATATATGAAAATTTAAACTTATAATATATGCATAAATGTAATCAATAAATATATACATTATATATATATACAAATGTCGTAAATATGAGTAAATTAATAAAATTTATAAAACTGTATTTAACCAATTCACTACTACACACCACCACTTTCTTTATTTACTATTTATTTTGTTGTTTGAATTTATTTTGCATCAGTGTCTCAGATGCAACCAAATAGTTTCGTTTTCACCATGAATCGTGCAGATGCAACCAAATAGTTTCGTTTCCACCATCAATGGTGCAGATGCGACCAAATAGTTTCGTTTCCACCATCAATGGTGCAGATGCGACCAAATAAGTTTCTTTTCCACCATCAACAGTATCAGCAAGGGGCTTGCAATGGGAGGAGCGCGTCGCGTTTTATGCCCACCGCTTGCAAACCCCGAGGTGATCAGTCAGGCGGGGGCCGTCGCCGCGCGAGCACCTGTGTCGTGTCGCGATCCGCCTCCGCCGCCGAATTGAATTACGACGAACCGCGCGTTATTTAACTCCTATTCATAATGTGGATGTCTTTACAGACAATCAAATATAAACAAGTCACTAATTGTATATAAACTTTGTTATTGTAAAAGGCAATCATATTAATTTAAAATTCAAGTCTTTTTAACATTTTTTTTTTTAATATAATTTTTATACTCCTATTTATTCTGTGGTTTATAAACCCACGACTAAATTGTTAATGAATTATTTGTAGCCTCTCTTGTACCTTCTTATGAAAGTAAATGCAGGACATTACCAAATAATTTGTACCTTTCTAATATAAAAGAACGTATCCTCATAAGGAAACTACGGCACTTGCGTCGTTTTGTGTAAGGAGGAGTCTTTCGGAGATAAGGTAACCTTTTTGGGCCATACTGTTCAAAATAATCCCACTAATATTATAAATGCGAAAGTTTAGATGTTTGGATGTTTGGATGTTTGTTGCTCAATCACGCAAAAACGGCTGAACAGATCAAGATGATTTTTTGTATACTAACAGTATATAATCTGGATTCACTTATAGTATACTTTTTGTCCCCGATAATCACCCTCAAAGGGATGAAATCGGGGGTGCAAATATGGTCTATGAAACGGGGTGATTTAAATCCTCATACGCGTTTCTAAGCTTTAAGTTTCAGCCAATTGGGAATATAACGGCGTGTCAATAAATTTAACTTAACCACAGCAGAATTTGACGTATTGTAAACAAGCTGACGTTTCGATATGTCAAAGTATCATAATGATGACGCTATTTTTGAGCATAACGTCTTAGCAATTAGGTATATTATTGCGTGTAAATCAAAATAAATTTGCGATACTTTGGAATTGGTGGCCTTCATATGCTTAAATACAAAAACAGCTGCTCCAATACAGTCTTTGTATCGTCGGTGTACAATTTAATTCTGTCGTGTATTATTTTTTACGTAATGGTGACCCTTCACACCATAATAACCGTTTGATATAAGAGATCACTTGGGCTGGGCAGCCCAATCGTCAACATTGAGAGTTGAAGTACCTTAGATCTATGCACAAAGTACAATATAAGTATAGATCGTAGCGCTGTTGTATAATTAGTAAGAACTAACCGCACGACCGCTGCATCTCTGTTATTTCAATATGCAAGTGCGATAGAGATAGCACCCAGTGACATCCGGTACAAACAAGTTAAACTAACATTGCCATATAAAAATTCCTACTTCGAGCTGAAAGGCCCCTGGGTCTATGCTCATCCGTACATATAATAAAGCTGTAGAGGGTCGAAAATCTGTACATTGAAGATATTCGATTAATCAATGGAGCGATTGGAGGGCCCTTGGCATCAAAACAGAACACATTTCAACAGTTTTGAGAATTCGTGTCTGTTTGTCTATCTGTTTATATGTCTAAGCATTGTGACTCTCGGCCTTCAGCCTCCCGTGCATTGCCGCTCTGCTTCGGGCCTTCGGCCCTCAGCCTTACATGAGCGGACCGCTCTCTGTTGGCTACCTTGCCACTCTGTGTGAATAATCGGCATGAGGAGCCCGCTCTGTGTCTGCCTGCCTGTGACGTTTTACGGAAGAACTGCGTAGCGAGACTTTTATCATTGTACATGTAATATTTTTACGGGCTTCATTCTTCTAGAATTTGATATTCTGAAATAAGCTTAATCATTCGTTTTGAAAGCACGAGCACGTAGCACCAACTCCCGTTACAATCGAAGTTGTAGACGATTATATATACCTAGGACAGACTGTCCAGTTACTTAGGTCCAACTTCGAGAAGGGTTCGTCGTCGAATCCAACTCGGCTGGGCAGCATTCGGGAAGCTACGGCACCTCTTTTCGTCCAATATTCCGCAGTATCTCAAGACGAGGCTCTTTAACCAGTGTGTGTTGCCAGTGATGACATATGGCACGGAAACGTGGTGCGGTTACTATGGGCCTCATAAGAAGGCTCAAGTCACCCAAAGAGCAATGGAGAGGGCTATGCTAGGAGTATCTCTGCGTGAACGCATCAGAAATGAGGCCATCCGCAGTAGAACCAAAGTAACCGACATAGCCCTCCGAATCGCTAAACTTAAGTGGCAGTGGTTGGGGCATATTGCACGTACGACTACGTACCGGAAGGCGCGGCGTGGGTAGGCCCCCCACAAGGTGGACTGATGACCTGGTAAAGGTCGCAGGTGTCCGCTGGATGCGGATGGCAAAGGAACGGCCATTGTTTCACTCTTTGGGGGAGGCTTATGTCCAGCAGTGGACGTCTTTCGGCTGATATGTTGATTAATTTTGGAAAAAGTATCCCTATTCAAATTTTCCGTGCGCGGTAAAGAGCATTTCATATTGAATGTAATCCTTTCTTAAGGGGGTGTAAAGAACGGTGAAAGATTTATGGGAAAACAAATAATTCCAAAGCGAGAATGAGTGCTACGCAGACGAAGTCGCGGGCAAAAGCTAGTCTTTTATAAAAGGGGGTACGAAACCCTAAAAAAATATCTTAATAGAACCGTAGGTATACTTTATTAACTTACTTTTTGTGTTACTCACTTACAAATTAAAGGTAAATGGAATTTCAAGAAACAAGAGTTAAATGGAATTTCCGTTCACGAGATCAGTTTAATTATTGGTGTTATTCATAATGACACTGACATACCTACATCTCATGTAATATGTACTTATTAATGTATTCATGGAGTGACAACCCCAACGCTACACGTGCCGCGCGTGAATGAATACAAGTTATGCGATAGACAGAGATACAGAGAGGCATAAGAAACGTAGGTACGTAAACGCCGTTTTTGTTAGGAAGTGAAATTTCTGTATGTACTATTACTTATTCTGTGGTATCAGTGTGTTCCTGGTAATGTCCCCAAACCTCCCGAGGATAAGCTGTGTTTGGAAAGTGAGGGACCTGCATGTCTCTAGCTGTCTATACAGCTAATTTTCAAGTTAATAAAGAGTAGGCAAAGCACTTCGGATTTTTATGGAGTCACAAGCGTCCATAGGCGATGGTGTCTGCTTACCATCAGGCAGGCCGTAAGCTTTTTTGCCACTGTCGTTGTATGAAAAAACATTCATAAATGTACTCACGCCCGTATCCCATTGAGGTAGGCAGAGACCAGAGAATGACAAAGACTACTCTCTTTACATACTTCTTTAAGTATACAATGAAACGCATGGGCACATACAAACAAATTACTTCATATCACTCTGTTTTATTTGAGAAAACCTATTTTAGTAGCTTTATTCCTGGCATATTTGAGACACAATTTCGCCAATAAATGTCGAAACGAAAAACCCTCAAAGGAGTCTCATTTTATCCAATGAATGAAAGCAATTATCTCCCTTTTTGTAGTGATTTTCTAAAGAGTAAAAAGTTGACATTTTGCTTTTAGAACGCCTGTTGGGAATACGTAAATGAGGTAAACGGTGTAAACAGTTACAGATTTGATTCACCGTCGTAATTTTTCTAGTTTATTTAAATCTAAAAAGGCAAAATCAATCTAAAAAAGTCATTGTTTATTTTGTAAAATGACTGAATTAAAAGAATAATCTAAAGAAGACAAAATTAACGAGCCATTCATTTTTCGTAGACAAAATGACCGGATTTTATAAATTGCGTACTTATCTATACTTAATATTATAAAGCTGAAGAGTTTGTTTGTTTGAACGCGCTAATCTCAGGAACTACTGGTTCGAATTGAAAAAATATTTTTGTGTTGGATAGTATATTTATCGAGGAAGTCTTTAGGCTATATAACATCACGCTGCGACCAATAGGAGCGAAGACGCGGTCGAAGTCGCTGGCAACGGCTAGTTTAAAAATATATGAGTGTAAGATGTGGACAAAGCTTTTTATGTCTAAGTAGACGTTTGACCGCACTCATAGATAGCTTAGCGTAGTTTTTTAGTGATTATCAGCCTTTTTAGTCTAGTTGGTAGTGATACGACCTACGAAGCTGGAGGTCCCGGGTTCAAATCCCGGTAAGGACATTTGTTTATGGGGTGAGCAAAAGCATTTGTTACTGACACTTGGATGTATTCTATGTATTCTATATCTATTAAATATACCGTCGATCCATAACACAAACCTTATTCTGCTTTCTGTGGGACTAGTTTGATTTGTGTAAAAAATTACCCCCAATATTGATTTAAGTATTGTTTTATTATTTATTATGTAGTCCTATTGGGTATACTATTTTGTGATTCCATACCAAACAAGTCCAATGGAACAGTTTTATTAGAAAGATCTCCGTTGTCTCACTAAATAGCCCAGCCACTAGTCCATCATATTCACCCGACAATCCGGTTCATTTAGATTCCATCAACCAGCAATAGTCTCTTTACACCCTAGCCGGTGCTGTCTGTGTACGTCTTATGACACGGGCGGGGACAGCATTCCGTTCGGTGTACGCCTTGCATTTCATTAAATTGTCAAAAGGCCGTTACACACGTACAACGTGTTGGCTACGTGATACTCGTTTGGTACTTCAGTATCTCGGTACTTCGGCTCCGCGCATGCCTTCCAAAGGACCAGGACCAATGTCCCGTGAGCGGAAAAGACATACAATAATAAAAAATGCATTGGCACAAGTCAAGTATCTATATTATCTAGATACGCGGCAGCGTGTCTAGCCAAGTTCACCCCAGAAATTGGCGAGCAGCGGCCGTGTGTTATTTTACACGAACGTTTTGGAGCCACTTTTGACCCTCCCAATTACTCCAAATCTATCTAACATAAAAAAATTAAATTTGGTATATGTATTAAGTTTCTTTAGAACAACTAAAACCCCAAATTTCATAAATATTGGTGAAATAGTTATTGCGATATTAAAGCCCAAAAACCTAGCCCACTTAAAGGTGACCTAGAAAGGTGAAATTTGGTATCCAGCATGGTAATTGTGTATACACTTTAAAAAATCAGAAAACAGTGATTTTAATATTATTTTTATTATTTACCCACTTAATAGAAGGAAGGAGGTACTCAGTTCGTCTGCATGTTTGCTTGTTCTTTTTTTAATGTATGTATGTTCCCCGATAACTCTTGACCACGTTGACCGATTTTGATAATCCTTTTTTTCTTTCAAAGCAGGTACCCCGACATTGGTCCCATATAAATTTGGTGAAGGTCAGATGATGGTATCTAGGAAGAATCAAGGGAACTTCTCGAATTTGATAGGCATGCATATGCCGATTTCGGTTTTTTCTGTAGGTAATCAAGCATTGGCTAACGGAAACCACAAATTATGGCATAGCAAGTACAAAATTGAAGTCGGTTTTTTTTTGTATTAATTATTATTTATGCTTATTACGTCAGAACTCCCTCATTTATTAACCGATTCGGAAAATTCTTTTTATTTTTGAACCGGTACTTTACTTTCGGGGTGGTCCCATTGTCATCAGGTCAGAATCTGATCAAAGCCATCAAAGGGTCTCACCCTTTGATCAGCTCACCCAATCGAGAGAACTCTTCAAATATTTGAAGTTCACCTATAGCGATTTGGGTATTTTGTTTAGTAAAACCACATGTATTCGCTCTTGAAAAGCACCAATAGCACCATTCGGTGAAGTATAACAATGATTAATAATATCCCATCAAAAACATAAATGTGAAAATAGGAGCCAAGTTCAACATTAAGAATATGCGATGCGTGGTTGTCGTCTTCACCGAGAAAAGAATTGCGATCTAAATGGGTGCCAAATTCCGTAAATTATCTGTAAAGGTGTCAAGTCTGGCACTAGTTTCTTTACAGTAAAACTAATTTATTGCGGCTGTAAGATGCAGAAACGATTATCCCAACATAGTTATTTTATTTTCCAACTTAATATTAACGCAAGGTTGTTTATAGGCTCTATAACTGAAGATTAACAGCACGATGGTAACAGCAGATCTACTATAAAATGTCTGAGGCAATTTTAAAGCTAAGAATTCCAAATTGTGATTATATTCTTTTATTAGCATTTTCTATAGGCACCACATGAGAATCTCATAGTCAATATCAAATCACAATCAAAACATTTATTACACAAGGGCACTTTTACAAGTCAATATCTATCCGTACCAATTTTATAATATATATTTTAATTCAATAGGAACTTAATTTATATTGAAATTAATTAAGCACATAACTATGCAGTCTTACATGTCCAGAATAAGAAAATGAACAATCAGAGAGAATATTGCAATCTGGCAAATCCCTGTATATTTTGATGGTTATGTTTATGGTAGAGTTTAATTACTTAAGGGGAGGTCGTCAAGCGAGTTAGCGTTTTCGAGTTTTCTAAAAACAATCTGAAACGTAGAAAATGGGATTTAAAAATTTGAAAAAAATATATGTTTTACTTAAGGATCTAGTCTAGTCAAAGTTGCACTCAGATACACGATCTAATGAACTTCGCTCGATAGAAATAGACCCCAAAGTTACTCCTTTTTGTAAAGCATTTACAATCTGACGACTAAACTATTGATGTTTTAAATAAAGTTTTTGAACTAAACTAAAGCCATTCAGTATTTCTAGACATTTTTGCAGAATTTAAAAAGATAAAATGATTGAATTAATTAATATGTTTAAATACCTACAAAATGCGCAAACGCGGAGGCTCGGCAGGGCCGATCAGTCGCTTACGGACAACGGACCTGTGTCAGTTTTATCCGCGACAGTTTCGTTGACCAAACAAGCAGTTTTTGACGAATTTATATATTTTTGCAAATTATTTAAGAAGGGCAATAAAAACCCGAATGAAAAAAGTCGTAATTATTAACAAATAAATTATGGTCATAGTGCCACAGTATAAAAATGACAGTATAACAACTGAACTGAAACCCTCCAGAAATGGAACCAAAGTTGGTAAAATTATAAATGAAATGTTTATTACCAGAAATTGTAGATATAGTAAGAGATCTACTGCTTTGCACTTGAATATTTTTTTAAGCTATGAGCTTCAACACATTAATTCCGGCCGTCTTTTTTTTAATACCACGTCAGTGGCAAACAAGCGTACGGCCCACCTGATGGTAAGCGGTCACCGCAGCCTATGGACGCCTGCAACTCCAGAGGTGTTACATGTGCGTTGCCGACCCTTTTAAAATTTATACACTATCTATCTTTCTAGCTAATCTTCTTTTAAAAGATCTACCAATTTCCAGGTAGCTACCGTGGTAGGTTTGGTATCATTTCATATACCATATTGATTCTTTTATCATCTTTATGTAAAAACATTTTTGGTATTTATTTAAAAAAAAATACGGTAACCTTTCGCATAAATAGTAAAAAAGTAAAAACTTCGCAATATTTTTTATGCTTTGAGAGCTAATAACTTTTGACGAAGAAATTAAACCACCAAAAAATATTATGTCTGTATTTTATGTGGCACTCTTTAGGGGAGGCGTATGTCCAGCAGTGGACGTCCATCAGCTGATATGATGATGATGACGATGACACGCACACGACAAATAAATATAACACAAATAGATAAAAAATTGCATGGCCTATTTAACAAATCGAGTAGAGAGGTATAAGACATATTTCTTAGGTTCTTAGGTTTTATAGATTAAATAACGAATTTCAGGGTTGTACTATGAATTCTGTTTTTTTTTTCATTATAATGGATCCTACCGTAAGTTCGACTTTCAATTATTTATTTACTACCTATTTATTAAAAAATGATACCAATTACATACTAAAGTTTAATCATAATTAATGCATTTCTTAAGTCAAAATACAGTTATATTTCTATACTGTGACCAGTATGAAGCTAGCGGGGTCATCCGAGTTCACAGTCGCTTCGTCCGCGCGGGCTTGCTCACGCACCGCCAGGACAGCGCTAAATACCTACTCTCGCAGGACTAGAGGGCCTTAATTGTTGTTTGCATGAATACTAGTGTTACAGCGATCGGGAGCCTCGGAGCCGGCGGATGTACCACAATTTGTCGAAGAGTGACTGTATACGTTGCTTTTTATACAAGTCTTCTTTCTCATTATATATGCACCAATGAACGAATATAATAATGATGAATGAAGGTATATTATTTTATATTATAATTATAGTCGATTTCTATAGTGCTTGCTTTTACAACATTATAAATATTTTGTAATTATTTACACTTATTACTTATTAAATTTTTTTTTAAACAATCATGCATTAATAAAATTTATTTTATATTTGTTTAAAAACGTGCTGTTCACATGGGGATCATCCATCTCTGGATGAAGGCCTCCTCCATCTCTAGCCATTTGTCCCTGTTTTGAGCTTGTCGTGCCCAGAGGTTTCCTGCTGTTGTGGTAACATCGTCCCTCCATCTTTGCAGTGGGCGTCCCCGTCTGCGGGTTCCGTCGATGTATTGCCAGTGTATGACTTGGTGACTCCATCTGCCGTCGTTCATTCTGGCTACGTGTCCCGCCCACTTCCATTTTAGTCTTGCGACCTGTTCAAGTGAGTCAATTATTTTTGTCCTCTTCCTGATATCCTCGCCTTTGACTCGATCTCGCAGCTTGATACCGAGCATACTACGCTCTGTCGCTCTTTGGAAGGATCTTATTTTTTTTCGATCGTTTAGTGTGGGGGACCACGTTTGGCATGTTATACGTCTGTTTATTTCTTTTGTGGTTCTATCTGCAAAGCTGATGTTTTGACCTAAATATATGTAATCGTCGACGTACTCTATGCTCTGTCCTTTAACATATAGGGGTTCTTTCTTTCCGTTGCTCATAATCTTTGTTTTATCTATATTCATATACAATCCACATTTTATGCTTTCTTCATTTAGTTTCTGTATCATATCTTGGAGCTCATCAACATTTTCTGACATGAGGATTATGTCGTCCGCAAAGCGGAGGTGTGATAGATATTCGCCATTGATCCTCAGTCCCTTGCTGTCCCAGTCAATCCTTATAAATATGTACTCTAACAGCGCTATGAATAGTTTGGGAGAGATTGTATCTCCTTGTCTTACGCCTCGCTCTATATTGAAAGTTTCACCTGGTTTTTCTAGTCTGATCTTTGCGTTGCAGTTTGTATATATATTTTTCAGTAACGAAATGTATTTATTATTTATTCCTTGTTCAGTGAGAGCCTCCCAGAGCTTGCTGTGATTTATAGAGTCGAAGGCTTTGCTATAGTCCATTACGAGTAGAGCGATGTAAAGAGTTTTTCTATATTCTGTGTATTTCTCTATAATTTGTGTTACAGTGAACAGATGGTCGATTGTCGAGTAGTTCTTTCGGAAGCCCACTTGTTCTCTGCTCTGGTTCTCTTCTATATCAATGGCAATACGGTTGAGTATTGTAGTTGTGAATATTTTATAAATTGTAGGAAGTAAACTGATTGGCCTGTAGTTACCTATATTTTTCGGGTCTCCTTTCTTATATAGCAGAGTAATAATACTAGTCTTCCATGAGCTAGGTATATCGTCGTATAACAGTACTTGATTGAATAACTTTATTAATATTGGGTAAATAGAGTCCTCGAAGCCTTTTATAATGTCGCTGGTAACGCCATCCTCACCCGGGCTTTTATTTTTCTTCATTTTTTCTATTACTACTCTAATCTCCGATTGCAAAAAGGATAATACTGGGTGGTTCGTGTCGAGATAATTACAATTGTTGCCGGTTTCTTTATTTATTTCTTTGTAAAGGTTTTGATAGTAGTATGTGGCAGCTTGTAGTAAATCCTTTCTAGACGTGAATTGGTTGTTCTCGCTGTCTTTAAATTCCATAATCCATTTTTTTGTTTTATTCGTTTTTTTGAACGCTCTTTTGCTTGATACTGAGTTCTCTAATTCTTCCATTAGTATATTTATTCGGTGTATTTTCTGTGATTCCTTTACCTTCTCTTTTATTTTTTTTATGTAGTTTCCTGAATCGTTTTCTGTCGGCAAATGATCTGTTCGTAATATTTTTTAACGTTTCACGTTCTTGGATAAGTCTTATGATATCTTCATTCATGATAATGTCACACGTACTATTCTCGCCTC
This sequence comes from Notocelia uddmanniana, assembly GCA_905163555.1. NCBI lineage: Eukaryota > Metazoa > Arthropoda > Insecta > Lepidoptera > Tortricidae > Notocelia > Notocelia uddmanniana. The sequence goes on along the minus strand of LR991059.1, from coordinate 9,474,582 downwards.
TTGTTTGGGGAAGTTGTCGTAGGCAGCTTTGGATCGCATTTATAATATTTCTGTATGTTTCATCTGTACTTTCTGTATATGTGATTTCTTTATCCTTCATGATATTTTTCAGAGATTCCTGTTCTAGCGGCGTGAACAATGCTGACTTTATTTTGTGTAAGTGCTTCCGACTTTGTTTAGAAATTCCAGATAGCTGAATTTCACTTCTTACAGGACGATGATCGGATGAAAAGGTGGTATTCAGTATCTGTTCATTTTTGACAAGTTTCATATTTTTTACCAAGATAAAATCGATCTCATTTCTATGTTTTCCGTTCGGAAATTGCCAAGTCCATTTGTTTTGTTCGTTTTTTTTAAACATTGTGTTTGCAATAATAAATCTATGTTCCATACAGAAATCTATTAACATTTGCCCTCTGTCATTTCTGTTCCCATATCCATATTAACCAAGAACGGCATTCTCATCGTTAGAGGGAATGCCAATTTTGGAGTTGAAGTCGCCTATCAAAAATGTGTTTTTTCTCGTGTTGTTGAGAGCTAGTTGTAATTTGTAGTAAAAGTCGTCTATTTCGTGGTCCATGGCCTTTTCGGTGGGAGCATAAACTTGTATAATACTGAATTCTGTATTTTCTATTAACATGTCCAAACGCACGTCCGATCTGATATTATATTAAAATTTTCTATATTTTTTTTGAGATATTTTTTTACCATAAAGCCGACGCCATTTCGTCCACTTGTTAGTCCGTTATATAGTAGTATGTAATCTTTGTATTCTTCAATGTGTTGGCCAATTTTTTTTACTTCTGACAGTCCTATAATATCCCATTTTATACGTTTCAGACTGTATTCAAGTTGTATGATTCTGGCTTCATCTACTAATGATCTGACATTGTAGGTTAGTAGGTATATAGTAGTACTATTTCGTCTCAGTGTTAGAGATGGAGGGTTTTGGTCAGATTCTCCCGCGGCGACCACCCGTGGTGGGAGAATGTTAAGATGTTGTTCCATACTTCTTTGTGGTAGTGTTGGGGAGGGAGTGGAGAAGGCCTGTGATTCTCATGTTTCTTTAGTTTCTTTTGTTATGTAGGACATCATTGAATTGGATGATGGTTTGTGTTTCTTATTTGTTTGGATGGTTATCTGTTTATTCTGTGTGGCAAACGGGGTTTCAGCATTTGAATTGAGCGGTCTAAACTGCTGCTGCTGCGGCGGCGATGCTGAAAGAAGTCGTTTTTTATGTGTGGTTTCGGTTCTCTGTTGTTTAACAATTAATTTATCATAACTTAGGTAAGCAATTTTCCCTGTTTCGAGTTCTTTTTGTTGTTTCACTTTTAACTCCTCTCTGACTTTTAAAATGTGGGGCGAAAATTCTTCTTTGATATATGTGTTTGTGCCTACTAAATTCCGTTTATTTTGTAATATTTTGATTTTCTTACCCATTGTGGTAAACGTGACTGATACAGGTCTCGGCCGATCTCCCTTTTTGCCTATACGCCTAAGTAACTGTATTTCAGTTTCATTAATCTCCACTTTAATTGTTGAGTTTATAATTTCTAGTATTTTGTTTTGCAACTGGATGTATGGTTCCTGTTCACTGTCTTCTATTCCAAAGAATATAAGGTTCCTTTGAATATTGCTCTTTTCCAAAATATACAATCTTTTTTCTTGATTTTCTACTTGAATTCTTAAGTTCCTTAAACCATCATTCAATTCCTCAAATTTCGAGTCTATATGTGTTGTTATTTTTTCAGTTATTTTGCCTTCTAATTAGTTAATTTGTGTTGTTTGCTTTTCCAGTGTATAATTAAATTCATTTTTCATTTCTATAATCAATCTCTGTAGCTCTTCCATTATGATTTGTTTGTTGCTTTTAGCGCCCTCTTGCGTGTAATTCGGGTTTTACTGCTAACGTATGTTTGCTAACAAAGTCGAGAAGATCGATCGGTTCAGTAGAGCTCCCGCGTAAACGACACAGATGGCGTTGTATGTTGTTATAGTTATGATGTAGTGACGTTTGTATCAGGATGATAAGGCAATTCGAATATATTTAGGTTATAAAATGTCTTATTCTGTCGTATTTATCACTTTACTTCTCTTATTTTTATCGCCGATGAACGAATATACGATGCACCAATTAATTTATTATTCTTTAGCACATCTATATCATAGTTAATCACGCCATTTATTTATGATAACTATTTTCAAACACTAATAGATAATACAGTATGATAAGGCATAAGCAATACTTACTTTTATCTGTTGTTATTCTATGATTACCAAGGCCAAGATTACGTGATAGACAATTATATAGACTATTATTCAACTATTGTCGGTAGGGGAAAATGACGAGGTATAAAAATGTCGAAATGATGTTTGTTGTCAAGAAATAAAAAGAATGAAATTAGGTATCTTCAGATGCCCGAAGGGCAAACAGCGCAGAAATAGGAGACTGTTAATTTTAAGGCAGAGTGTAATTAGTCATTATAATAATAATAATAATAATAACAAGAACTACAGACCCATCACGTGCTTACCTACGCTATACAAGCTCCTTACATCCATTTTGAGGGCAAAAATCAACGCACATATAGTTGCGAACAATATTTTGGCCCCTGCTCAAAATGGATGTAGGGTTGGGTCACGTGGTACTAAAGAGCTCCTCCTCATAGACATGACCATCTGCCAACAAGTCCGGCGGAACAGAGGGGCCCTCTCAGCCGCCTGGATTGACTATAGGAAGGCCTATGATTCGGTGCCACATTCATGGTTGGGGAGGATCTTAGAGCTGTATAAAGTTGATGCAGCTCTTAGATCCTTCTTATGTGCTTGCATGAGGCAATGGACCACTGTCCTTCGTCAACCAGGAGGGGGAGATGGTCCCTCTGTCCAGCAAGACTCTATCAGGATTGAGCGAGGTATATTCCAGGGTGACAGTCTGAGTCCATTATGGTTCTGCCTAGCGCTGAATCCGCTCAGTACTCTGCTGAAGGATTCAGGATTAGGGTGCCAGCTGCGGAGAGGGGGTGAGGTCATTTCTCATCTGCTGTACATGGACGACCTTAAACTATTTGCACCAAATACACATAACCTGTTGGAGCTACTGAAAACCACAGAGGTCTTCAGTAGTGCCATCAAAATGGAATTTGGTGTCGATAAGTGTGCGGTCATGCATGTACAGCGGGGGAAAATTGTAAATTCAACAAATTTACAGCTTTCTGAGACAACGTCACTCAGATCTCTCTCCGAAGCAGATACCTATAAATATCTTGGTATGTCACAGTCTTTAGGTATCGAGGGCGGGGGCATCAAGCGGGTGTTGAGGGAGCGCTTTTTCTGTCGCCTGACAAAAGTACTGAATAGTTTTTTTCGGGCGGCAATAAGGTGCGCGCCTTCAATGCCTGGGTGATGCCCTTGCTCACATACTCCTTTGGCATATTAAGGTGGACTCAGACCGAGCTCGATTTACTGGATCGAAGGGTGCGTGTACTGCTCACTACGAACCGTATGCTACACCCGCGCTCGTCTGTTATGAGACTGTACATCCCGCGGAAGCTTGGAGGCCGCGGCTTCTTAAATGCCAAAGACCTCCACAACCGCGAGGTGTGCAGTCTCAGAGATTATTTCCTAAACAGCGAATGTGGGATGCATCGTGATGTGGTAGCTGTAGACACGCTCCTTACCCCGCTCTCCATGGCAAACGAGAACTGGCGCAGACTTAAAGTGCTGAGCACCGAGGACCGCAGGGCGGTGTGGAAGAGTAAGGAGCTACATGGGCGGTTCTACAAGGCCCTTACTGGGCCTGACGTAGACCTGCTCGCATCGGTGAACTGGCTACGTTTTGGGGATCTTTTTGGGGAAACTGAAGGTTTTGTCTGTGCAATTGCGGACGAGGTTATCATGACGAACAACTACCGGAAGTATATCCTGAAGGACGGTACGGTCGACATTTGTCGGGCATGCCGCCGTCCCGGAGAGTCACTCAGGCATATTATTTCCGGTTGTAGTCATCTTGCTAATGGCGAGTACTTGCACAGACATAACTTGGTGGCCAGGATTATTCACCAGCAGCTTGCTCTTCTATACGGTCTTGTGGGCTTCGAGGTTCCGTACTATAAGTACACACCTGCGCCAGTTCTCGAGAATGGTCGTGCAACGCTCTATTGGGATCGATCTGTCATCACGGACAGGACTATTGTAGCCAACAAGCCTGATATCGTGCTGACGGATCGATTGAAGCGCCAGGCAATACTCGTTGACATCACCATCCCCCATGACGAGAACCTCGTGAAGGCTGAGAAGGACAAATCCAGCAAGTACCTAGATCTAGCACACGAGGTAACCGCCATGTGGGATGTTGATTCAACTATCATTGTCCCGATAGTCGTCTCTGCGAACGGTCTAATAGCGAAGAGTCTCGACCAACATCTCAAGAGACTCTCGTTAGATGGCTGGGTCAAGGGTCAGATACAGAAGGCGGTACTCCTGGACACGGCGCGGATAGTCCGGAGGTTTCTCTCTCTGTCGCCCTAACCACCGGTAGCTTAGGCCCTGCCTCGCTGCCGGTGGCACCCTAGGTTAGGTTTTTTATAATGCTTTTATATTTTGTATGTATGTTTATATATTTTACTTTTATAAAGTTATTGTAAAAAACCTAGCTTAAGAGAAAGAAATAAATAAGGAGAATAATAATAAAAAAGATTGAAAAAAAAAGTGAGACAGTATTATTAGGCAGACGTCCGTTGTCTCACTCAATAGCCCAGCCATTAGTCCATCATATTCACCCAATAGTCCGGTTCATTTAGATTCCATCAATCAGCAATAGTTCCTTTACGCCCTGGCGGGTGCTGTCTCTGTGTGCGTCCCAGACACGGGCAGGGACAGCATCCGCTCGGTGTACCCCTTGCATTTCTTTAAATTGTCAAAAGGGCCTCTACGTGTTGGCTATGTGGTACTCGGTTGGTACTTCGGCTCCGCGCACGTCTTCCAAAGGTCCGTTACACCACTGTCCCGTGACCGGAAAAGACATATAATAATAACACTTGGCGTAGGGATGTGACGACCCCATCGCCCACTGGATTTCCAATGCAGTCAGTCAACATAGGGCAGCTCGTACCTGAGTGCTCCTGGGGGTGTCCTGTGGGTTGGTTGTATGAACAGGCCCCCCGCCTCTGGCTTGCCTTAACCGGCTGTCCAGAGTGGAGTCGCTAGAGCTGTTGCTCGGGGATGGATGTAGTCACCTAAGTGGCGTGTTGGTTATATATTTAAAGTCCAGTGCCACCTCTCTACCCCCAGCCCACTGCACCGGTGTTGCCCTTAAAAAAGTGAGACAGTATTATTAGGCAGACGTCAGTTATCTCACTCAATAGCCCAGCCATTAGTCCATCATATTTACCCAATAGTCCGGTTCATTTAGATTCCATCAACCAGCAATAGATCCTGTAAACCTTGGCGGGTGCTGTCTCTATGTGCGTCCCATGACACGGGCAGGGACAGCATCCGCTCGGTGCCCCTTGCATTTCATTAAATTGTAAAAAAGGGCCTCTACGTGTTGGCTATGTGGTACTCGGTTGATACTTCGGTACCTCTGTACTTCGGCTCCGCGCACGCCTTCCAAAGGTTCGGGACACCATTGTCCCGTGAGCGGAAAAGACATAATAATCGTATGGCATTTATTCTGGAACCGTGAGGTCTTCTAGAAGACAAGTACGGTTGCCAGTTTTTGTTGCACTTTTAGCACCACCCAGGGGTCACGTGTAGGGTAACGGTGGATACTCCCTACGGACGTAGTGCAAATTCGACCCCCCCGACAAGTGAGTGGGCAACTTGACTGTTAGATGTTCTCAAGCCGCCCGAAGGCCTCTGACCTGGCTTAACGACTGCTGTCGTAGACAGCAACCGGGATCAACGGCTTAACGTGCCTTCCAAAGCACGGGAGCGCTCAGTTAGTAAACCACTCAAAGCGGTCACTCATCCAAGAACTGACCTGCTCCCACGTTGCTTAACCTCGCATACCGCACCCGGTACGCGGGCGCCGCTGGGCCACGAGCACTCCGAGTCATTTCAATACTTGGACTAAATTCTATTTCAACATTTTTATTTCTCGACCCTATAATACTTTGTCATTATCCATATCAAAGCGTATTTAGACATTTTCATACCTAGTCATTTTTCCTGATAGACCTAAGTTGCCAAAAGGGTTATTTGATAAGTTGTTGTATATGCAACGGTGTTAGGTAGCCTGGGCCAAAGTTGGACATATTAAAAGTTTGCTTAACATAAAGATCGGGACTTTTCATCAGGTTCAGTCCAGGTTTTAGCTAGGCATCCCCTGTGTGATTTATCAATCTTTTTACTATCTATCATGTCATGTACACCGACCACTTATCCCAGGGTTAAGTGGTCTGTGATTATGTACTTAATATCTGTCATTATCGAATTACAGATGAGATTATTCATTTCTATTACCGGATCTTAAACACCCAAATGTTATTCTTGTAGCATAAGTAGGTACTATAAGTAGAGACGGACATGGCAAAACTATAAGGGTTCTTAGTTGACTACGGAACCCTAAAAACTACAAGGGTTCCTAATTGACTACGGAACCCTAAAAAAACAGGTTGATGTTATACGCGCACTGCCGCGCTGTCGTACCAAACACGTCTTGTCGCGCGGCGCGCTTATAGCGCGGCCTAAGAAGAACAAGTCATTACAGTAGTTTAGACAGTGTTGAATTATTTGTGAGCCGTCAGCGGCGCGTGCGCTTGTTCCGTTGTTGTTGTGTTCCGTTTCAAAAATGGCGCCGGAAATTAAATATACTAAGGTTAGTCATTTAACTGGTATTAATCTTTGATAATTTCTAATATTAAGTACGGAAGTGGCTCGTAGATGGCGTTTAAACAACAACTTACTTAGCTCGGCGTTTAGACAAGTGTTTTTATAGTCTCAAGGAATTTATGGAACGCAATCAATCAATTTAGTAATAATAATGATGACTTTCGTTTTGTATGGTACTGGTATCCGCTATATTTAAATTTATTTCGAAATAATTAAAAAGCTGTATTACTAATATTTAAATTTATCCCAATCAGCGTTTTAATAAGGACAGTATAAAACAGAAATGTATACATGAATTATGTCCGGCTCTGACATGGTCCAACAAGGTGCCAAAAATGCTCGCAGCGTTGCCACGCTGTACCTATGGAGACGAATATTTGTTTGACCAGCTGGTAGTTTAATTGTAATGTGATATGTCAATATATTATTGAATTTTGTAATTTAGTTTACTTCTTGTCTTGTAGATTAACACAGAGAAGGCTAACCAAAAAAAGAAAGCTAACCTAAAAAAAATTACCTGCATTGAAGATGTTTGTTTTTTTTTCTGTGAAAAATGACCGATACAATAGGGTGGGGGGTGGGGGGGGGTTAAGTTTAAAGTCTAGTGAATACCTCAATTCTCAAACCCAAAAAATGAAATAAATAAGTACATAACGTTGATATCAATAGAAATCATCATTCGCGTGCCCTTTTCCCATTTACTTGGGGTCGGCGCAGCATGTTTTTTTCTTCCACGCTTCTCTATCGCCCGTCATCTCGTGACTCACAACCTTCCTCTTCATATCGTCTCTCACGCAAACCTTTTCCTTGGCCTACCCCTCCTTACATCCCTCCACTTTCATGCCTAACACCTTTTTTGTCACAAGACTTTCAATCCTCCGCATAACATGCCCATACCACCGTAGACGACTAGCTCTCAACTTATCATATATGTGTGGTGCTTCCTCTTGCGAGTATATACTCGTTCCTTTATCTGATCCATTTTTGTTAAGCCACTCAACTATCTCAACATTCTCGTCTCCGTAACAACCAATCTCTTTTCATCCATCACCTTTGCGGCCCAACATTCTGATCCATACCTGACGACAGGTCTTACAATTTAGCTTTTATAGTGTTAAAGACTAAAAAAAATTTGCTAAATAATAATCCCAATATTATTGTTATTAATGGCATTATTTTTCTTGACATCTATATTTTAATTAATTTTACTTTATTAAATTTTACTGTAATATTTATCTTTTGTTCTAATAAAGATGACATGTAATATTTTTAAGATTTATTTTAATAATAATAATAACAAGTTGCCACTTTGTTGCATTTTTAGCACCACCCAGGGGTCACGTGTAGGAAAACGGTGGGTAGTTCCTACGGACGTGATGCAACTTCGATCCCCTTTGTCAAGTGAGTGAGCAACTTGACTGTTAGAAGTTCTCAAGCCACCCGAAGACATCTAACTTGGCTTAACGACTGCTGTCGTAGATAGCAACCAGTATCAACGTCTTAACGTGCTTTCCAAAGCACGGGAGCGCTCAGTTCGTAACCACTCAAAGCGGTCACCCATCTAAGAACTGACCTGGGCCCACGTTGCTTAACCTCGCATACCGCACGCGGTATGCGGGCGCCGCTGGCCCACGAGCGCTCTATTTTAATGCGGAGAATTGTCAAAAATTGTTTAGGTCAAATGTTATTCACAGTGAAAATAGAAATGTATCAATAACATTAGTTTGCGTGTTGACTCTTATGTCTGAATACTGGGACACCAATAGTTAAATTTGAAGACATAATTATAACGTATTCTGAAAAATATTTCTATTTCTTTACCGAAAAGCTAACAAAAAATATTCCGTACATAACTTCGAAAAACTGATGTTTTATGATACCATAAAACATAACACGCTCTTTACTGTGACGCAGTCGGGTAAAAGCATTATGTGAACCAACCAACCTTTAACTATCTAGTGTGTTACGCAACACGTAATGTAACACGACATAACACGCTGGAATAAAAAACACAACGGGAAAAATGCCTTAATTTAATTATAGGTGCCGCAAATTTAAAGTTATTTAAGCAAGAAATTCGTAATCTAGACCGCATATGAATATCTGTTTCGTAGTAGGACTGGAAATAGTGAAAATGTACACATACCTTGGCAATTTATTGTTGAAAATACATTTAAAATGTGAAAGTAAATTCCGGTGCACGTTTACGCAGTTTTGTTGCCAAACTAAGACGGCTGGCATTTATTGGAATACTTGCCAGCTGTAGCTAATAGTGTGGCCACTCTTTAAATTGCTTCAATGTGGCCATTACTATAAAACAAAAAAGTTAGCCTAATACGCAACCAGGACAGAACACACTGGAAGATTTTTGGGGACACTTTTTAAATTGATAAATTTTATATGAAACTATCATAGTTTCTGAGGTTTTCAACCAAAATACTTTAAATTGACTACTCTTCTAACAACGAAGACAAAAAAATGTAAAGTAAAAGCCGTCTTATTATTTTTTATTACATATATGTATTAAAAAAAGTCCTGGGGACATTTCAATTTTGTATGGAGCAAAAAGCTTGACGAATTTCAAGTTACTCAAGTATCATGTAAAATAAATATAAACGAATTTTATTCGCAACCATCTATTGGACTGGTTTATACTTTAGAAGAATCAATTGAATGTGGTTTAAAAAATAAGGGGAACATTTTTTTTGGGAGGGTAATCGAATGACCGAAAATTTTGTTCAAAAAGTACATTTTTTTGAGCCAGACCCAAATACTATCTAGATTACACATATTTTTTTCTTTTCGAAAAAATTCCGAACTAACTTTTTAATTTAACATCCTTTGCATGTAAGCATTTTTGTTTTGTAAACGCTTTCATAAGCGATTATTCTGAAAATACCTTAAACTGTACATCTTCTGTGGCCGGGCGTTGCGTTTGCTGTCATAGACAACGGGCCGGCCCGGACACGGAACAGTTTACTGTGAATCATCCTTTAAGCACAACAAAAGCCGCAAATGAGGGTCAAAAGTGGATATTGTTCCCGGACACCAAAAACGCTCCATACTAATTGACAGATTATTATGACGTCACAGTGGACGCGCCCCGTAGGTACTAACGATGTATGGAAAAACAAGAAAATTGCTATTTTAACCGTGAAATACTGCGTTTAAGGACATAGTTGTCATACCTACAATTTCTTTTTTATTGAATCTTGTAAATTCTTTTGGTAGCCTTTGTTTAACTTTAAGATGATAAAAAAAAATTAGAAACTATAACGTCCCGTATTTTATTGTTTTAATTGGATAGTATACTATCCATATAACGGCAATCACCCTATTGTATATGGTATAGACTTGCATTGGTATTAAAGTTCATAGTTGTCAGTTATTTAATTGACAGATTACAATGCTGGAGCAGAAAAAGTAAATAATAAAATAATAGTAATATATTTATTGCAATTATAACATATATAGTGTTAGACACACAGAATCCAAAAATAATATGATGTTTATACGTAACCGTCTCAATGCTGAACTTCATACCGAATATTTTCAGTTGTCACCTTTATTACCTTTAATTTATGACATAGTATTGTTGACCTTTATTATAATTAATGACATAAAATTGAACGCGACAACTATTAGGTCAGTGTCCAGCACTGGAACATTTACCTTATTTCCTTTCACTTTTCTTCAAGTTGTTCATCAACAACGAGTGGGTGGACTCCAGGAGTGGCAAGACTTTAGACACATTCGATCCTTACGACGGCTCTGTAATTGCGAAGGTTGCTGAGGGCGACAAGGTAATTATTACTAATTTCTTTTAAAATTACTAGATCCTAGACTAACAATCATAATTAGTCCCTAATTATTATAAAAATTGTGATGGAAACAAGAACTCGGACTAATGAAATGATTTTTAATTTTATTAATCAAGTAATTACCTAAATATTAACTTTACTGCTTAATTGATTCAGCAATGTCTGGAAGATTAACGTGATGTCGTGATAGTTAAATAAGATTTTATTTGAAATATTTCAGTAAGAGTTTGTGGTAAAGTAGGCAATATCTGGGATACAAATAAAATTGCAAACAAAATATATTTTGTACATGATTTGTTGATTTGCTGCGTTTATGAATAATAGTAAAAAATACACTCCCAAATTTTTTGTAAATGAGACTAAGCAAAATCGTTTTTCATCGTCGTATAATCCTGTATTGTACCTCTAAATCTCTTCAAAATCGTTGGAATCGCTTTTAAGAGCATATTTAGACCAACGTACAAGATAAATAATTAAGAGCTATGAAGAATTTTTGCGAAGCGTCCATTTTTATTGCCGTTGAAAACATTTTTTTTTTATGCAGTCTGACATCGATTTGGCAGTGAGCGCCGCGAAGGCTGCCTTCTACCGCAACTCGGAATGGCGTCAGCTTGATGCCTCAGCCAGGGGCAGGCTTCTCTGCATGTTTGCAGATCTGGTTGAGCGTGACGCGCAGTACCTAGCGCAGCTGGAATCGTACAATAATGGCATGCTGCTCAACTTCGGCTTCTGGGCTATTCAGAAGAGCGGGAAGTCGATACGCTATATCGCTAGTTTGGCGGATAAGATTCAGGGAGATACCATACCTGCTGGTGCGTATTATTAGTAGTATTTAGTTTTGTTTATGTACAGTGTAGACAAATGGGGTTGGGTAGATTCGGCCATTTGTGAGTGCAACGGAGAAGTCCAAACCATAGAGCACATTATCCGACGCCGCCCTCTGCACTCTTATACGGGATCAGAGCAGGACCTGCTGCACCTAACACTCGGCGCGGTCGCGTGGCATAATTCCCTGAATGTTGACGTATAATCATCATTTAAATTTATTGCAACTGACATTTGTTTAATCCGAATTGCATACTAATAATTATAATCCCATCAAAAACATAAATGTGAAAATGGGAGCCAAGAATATGCGATGCTTGGTTGTCGTCTTCACCGACAAAGAATTGAGATCTAAATGGGTGCCAAGTTCCGTAGGTTCTCTGAAATGGTGCCAAGTCTGGCACTACATTGTTTACAGTAAAACTAATTTACTGCGAACAATGTAGATATTAGTCAGTCAGTCAGTGGTAAAAATGCCGTTTTTTGGAATTTAATATCTCAATAACTATTAAACCTATATTTATGAAATTTGGGGTTCTAGTTTTTCTAATAGATTTAATACATGTACCAAATTTCATTTTTTTATTATAGATAGATTTGGAGTTATTGGGGGGTCAAAAGTGGCTCCAAACGGTTCGTTTAATATAACACACGGCTGCTGTCCGCCAGTTCCCGGGGTGAACTTGGCTGGACACGCTACCGCGCTAGACACGCGGTAGCGTGTCCAGCCAAGTTCACCCCGGGATCTTTTACTATGTGATCGTTATATCGGAAAAGAAAAAGTACTTTAGAGTTTATTATAATTTTTAGTATGAGTTAGTGTTAAGTATTCCTTGTTGGATGAGCCAAAGCTCTAAACTCTTTAAAAGCCGGACAGATATAAAAACGCAATTGTGTCTTGTGATTTGTATGATGGGTACATTTAATTTATATGGACATATTACTTTTTAATGTAGATAATTCAGATAAGACGCATAGTTCATATCCTTATTTGGAACGTGTTTGGAATCAAAAAGTTAACACAAGCCTCCTAAGATAATTTTCTCGTGGGGACAAGAAATAAGAAATCCGGGGCCGTTACTGACCCATTTAAACTTTCTCCCCAGTATTAAACAGGGATTTTCATACTTTTCCTGTTGTTTCTAACCCCTGACGCAAACGAGAGATTTATAAGTTCAACATGACTGTGTATGTGTGAGTCTGTTTATAGCATCGCAGCTCCCTTAACGATGAACCGATTTGAGTGCATGTTTTTTAAATCCAAAGTATTTTTTGACGGAATGGTTGTTAGGTCGAGTATTTTTTTTAATGATAAATTGCCAATCGGTGGCAACTTTGGCACCCTGCCCAGTGCAGTGGTTATATATTTAGAGGAAATAGTGACCTAACCTGGTGTTCCTGGGTTTGATCGCGGTCAGGGGATTCATATTTTGTGTGATGAACACGAATATTTGTTCCTGAGTTTTGGATATTTTCTATGTATTTAAGTATCTTTCTATCTATATGAGTCTCGTCGCCTATAGTTTGTGCCATCCACGAAGAAGCACGCTACTCTTCTTCCTAATCACTTACAGTACAAGTGTACAACCTTTTAGCACTTTTTTAGTTGTCTATACTCGTACACAATAATTAGCTATGAGTACATACGCACACTACGATACATCGACCAATCAGGAGAGAGCATTACGGACTCAATCGAAAAATAGTCGCGCGCTTCTTCGTGGATGACACGAACTATACTCATATTAGAATATTATGTAATTAGTTATGGACTTCGTCGATTTGTGTAAGATTGTCCACAAATATTAATTTCTTATACACTTTAAATATTTTAGAACTTAGGTCAGATTTATACAAAAAGTAAAATATAAAAGTAAACGCACATTATAAAAATCTATCTCAGGAATCCCAGGGCGCCAATGGCAGCGAAGCGGGGCCTAAGCTACCAGTGGTTAGGGTGACAGAAACATGAATCTCGTGACAAACGAAGTTCGTTTCGATTTGTGGTAGCAGCTCAGAAGTATCGCCTTCTGTATCTGAGCTTTGACCCAGCCATCTAGCGAGAGTATTTTTCGATATTGGTCGAGACTCTTCGCTATTATACCGTAGAGACGACTATCGGGACAATACCCTGGAATTAACATGGCATGGCTATATTTGGGTTCAAATATGTAGTTTAAGTTAGATAATATATTTACCTAAATGAAATATAGTGTTCCCTTTGTGTTGTTTTTATTTATTTTTTCAATTTATTATTATTAATCTTGTGAATAAAATGAATAAGGTTAATAATTATGTTACAGATGGTGACGTGTTTACATATACATTAAAACAACCTGTGGGTGTTTGCGGCCTCATTTTGCCATGGAACGTGCCTGTGCTTATGTTTATTAGCAAAGTCGTGACTGCTCTAGCTGCAGGCAAGTAATTATGTTATGACTTCGCATATTTGCTTATATTTGTTTCCTACGCTGCGGGTTGCACCGACTTTTTTATAGTTCACATTATTACAGGCTTTGTTGGGCATCCAAATCTTGTAAGTATGTATATCTGTCGCAGGGATAAGGTCAAATTCCTAAGGTACGTATATGATCAAATCACGCAGGGTGTTAAAATAGAATATTAGAATAGAATAGAATATGATTTATTTTAGTATAAGTACACAGTGGGTATACAAAAACAAAGAAAGAAAACAATGGTAAAACTTACTTAGTTACTAAATTGTACACCGCTACTGAAAAAGGTCAACACTCAGCATAATGCTAGGTGCTACTAGAGTACCCGACGCTGGCCTTCCGTGAACACCTGTATAGTATGGAGCGCAGTGCGCTCAGCCGCTAGTACCTAATGTTACACAATTACTCGAGCTAATAATTACAACAATAAGCTACTTATGAGTAAGTTGAAAATAGCTCCTATATCTCATCATTTTCCTAGAAAAATCAGTGATTTGATCAAATCCCTGATTTGGCAAATGATAAAATCGCCCGAAACAGTCCACTCGATTTGTCATTTCACTAGAGTCTAGTCATGTGACAAATCCCAAAGCGACGTCGGTGAGTTGACGAAATGAGTTCGTTAGGAAGGTGTTTAGACCGATCCCTCACTTCTCTTCACTTCACATCAATTTCAACAAAACTAACATTTACTTAACACGGATAAGTTTTAAAAAAATGTAAATAATTAAGATTTGCGCAGGGTGTTAAAATAACAACGTACTCCATTTTATCATTTCCCTAAAAAAATCCAGTGATTTGATTAAATCACTGAATTCTTCTAGGGAGATGATCAAATGAAATAGCCATTTTTACATCCTGCTTGATTTGATCACATACCTTAGGGATTTGATCAAATCTCGGTCTTCATTAGATCCCTGCGACATATTGATACACTCATTTGACAATTTGTTGATGCAACCTGCGTCCAAACGTAAATAACAATTAAAAATGTAATAATAAATAACGTAATAACTTAGAACGAAACTGTAAGGGGACTTTCTGACTTGGCGGGGCGGATGCGGTGTGTGCGTATTTTATGCTTTGACGTGGGCTTACCGATGTCCGATGAGATTTCCAGCTTGATGGGGTAGATACTGCGAGTATTACATTTGCGCAGTAGTAATATCACGCAGAAACATAGCAGTAGGTACTACGTACGTATCGCCATACTTCCGCGCATCCTGAGCCAGTCAGAAAGCGTACTGACTCGACAAACATTTGATACTGATATTATACCGTCCCCGCACCGCACTGACAAGTCAGGAAGTCACCTCCACGATAGTAAATCATGATAAAAACGCAAGCAATAAATACATACTTTTCATGTTAAGAGTTTTGGTCCTATACAAGGTGGGCCCTGTAACTGGAGCAAATATTTAAGAGGACGCTTCCTTTGAGCATCTGCAGTAACACTTGGTATACAATTTTTGTTCAAAAATTTTCGTTTGGGAGAAATTTTGATCTAAAGTTATGACCTCCGAGTAGATCTTGACACCACGAGATTATAGCACATCAGTCAATGCAGTGTTTGAAGTAGTATCAACATCAAGTTATGCGTCATAATTGTTTTTGAATTTTGTGTTTTCAAGGGTATTTTTTATTTTTATTTTCAATTATATTGACTTTTTGAAATAAATTGACATTAATGTCATTTCAGAAATGTACCTACTAAAAATACACGTAAGCCATCTTCGAAGAAAAAGAAATTCAAAAAGAAAATAATTTTTTCGAGTGAGACCACTTGGAAATAATTATTGGCCCGCTAAAAAGTCCACCGGCTGATTTTTTGCTCCTGTTACAGGGCCCACCCTGTATACTTAACAAAAATAAATTCACAGGCGCTTTTGCACTTTTGATCTTTCGGACTCTGTCGACTGTCGATAGTGTCGATTACTGCTTCAATTATGTCACACACACCGCCTCCGCTTCGCTAACCCCCGCGGTTTTTTTGTGCGATGTCCCCCGGACCGCGTTCGCTTTACCACAAAACCGCCTCCGCCCCGCAACAACGCCGCGCAACGCTCTGTGTGTTTCAAGCTTTACCGTTATTAAGTTTTTATTTTTTATTTAAAGGATGCACGGTAGTAGTTAAGCCGGCGGAGCAGACACCTCTGACAGCATTGGCGCTAGCCGCCCTGCTAAAGGAAGCGGGCGTGCCAGCGGGTGTGGTTAATGTGGTCAACGGCTACGGGCCGACCGCCGGCGCTGCGCTTACGCATCACCCAGACGTCGCTAAGATCTCATTCACCGGTTCCGTGGAGGTAACTCTGACGTCCCTGACGACATAGCCTTCTAATAGTCCTGAGTATTTCAAACCACCACAGCTCAAAGAAAGACACACTGATCTTTCTGTAAACTAAAATCGTAGCCTTCAACTTTGGGTATCATCATCACGATCATCATGTCAGCCGAAAGACTTCCACTGCTGGACATAGGCCTCCCACAAAGACTTCCACAATGACCGGTCCTGCGCCACCCGCATCCAGCGGACACCCGCGTCCCGTACCAGATCATCAGTCCACCGAGTGCGGGGCCTGCCCACGCTACGCCTTCCGGTACGTGGTCGCTACTCTAGAACGTTTCCGTCCCAACGGTCATCGGTTCTACGTGCTATGTGCCCCGCCCACTGTCACTTAAGTTTAGCGATTCGAAGGGCTATATCGATCATTTTGACACATGAGGTCATTGAGCATTGTACTTAAATCCTCTATGGACTCAGCCAGACCAGCAAACCGAAGGTGAGTGATTTACTCGACGTTTATGTTGATGCCTAGCCTTCTCCAGTCCAGAGTCTTGAAAACATCCTCTAGTGCAGCGGAGAACAGTTTAGGAGAAATAACATCTCCTTGCCTGACTCCCCGCTGCAACGGAATAGGCTTCAGGTTCCGGTCCTGGACTCGGACTGACATAGTGGCGCTCTCGTACAAACACTTCGGCACTTCGATATAGCGGTAGTCCACTTGGCACCGCTGGAGAAATTGTAGTACAGCCCAGGTTTCAATCGAATCGAAGGCTTTCTCGTAGTCCACGAACGCTAAACCGAGGGGCATGTTATACTCCTCAGTCTTCTGTATAACCTGACGGAGCATATGGATGTGAACTATGGTGCTAATGCCTCTTCGGAAGCCGGCTTGTTCGGGACGCTGGAAGTCATCTAGCCTGTATGCGAGACGGTTCGTAATGAATCTTGAAAACAGATTAAGATGGGTCGGGCACCACCACACCTCTGTTCCATGCCTTTGGCGTTCTCCTTTCCAGTAAGACGGAGTCGAACAACTTCTGAAGGGCCGTAAGGATCGGTTTTCCACCCGCCTTCAGGAGTTCAGCTGTGATTCCGTCTTCACCGAGTGCCTTGTTGTTCTATAGCTGTTTAAGAGCCATTCTTTAGCTGTTCTAATCTCGTACAGGCTAATGTCCGGGATATCTTCGGTATAGTGCTGGGTTAATATAGCTCTGGGGTCTTCCGCCAGACCAACTTCGGGTCTGCTAGTTGACGTGTATAGTTGTCCATAAAAAGCACTCTATCTCATTCAGAAGCTCTGGTTTGGATGAAACGATTCTACCATCTTCAGTTTTTAATTTGACGAACTGGCTCTGCCCAATAAACAGATCTCTTGAGAACACTTTTTGAGAGAATTTATAATAATGTAAATGTTTTTTTCTGAATATACATATACTCGTATTATGCTCAGTCCACTTTTGTATTATTACAAGTAGATATTGTTGCGCAGGTCGGCAAGATCATTCAGTCAGCGGCCGGGGCTAGCAATTTGAAGCGGGTCACCCTGGAGCTCGGTGGAAAGAGCCCCCTCGTCATCATGGCTGATGCAGATTGTACGGTCCCGTTCTTTAATTTGGAAGCCATTTCGCAAAATGTTTTTTTTGTTTTTTTTTTCTGTACAGTTTTATTAGGGCTGTCGACCTTGAGGGGATCACAAATGATTTTTTTTTGACTGCACACTACCCTTACGCACTAATTAGTCGATACATTTTTTATATAACAACGGTGGCAAAAAGGCTTCCAGCCTGCCTGATGGTAAACAGACACTGCAGGCTATGCACGCTTGCGACTCCGAAATAATCATACGACCTTTATATTGGCTTGAGGATTCGTTGTGTCGATAGCAGGATATATAGGTACAGTAAAGGTCCCTCACTCCCAAAACAGCGCATTTTTGGGAGCTCTGGCAGCTTTACTAACCACCAGGAGCACAACACAATACCTAAAGATCAGGGAGTGATGTTATTATGTCTGTGGTCTTCTGTAAGATGGAGGCACTACTTCAGTTGGGTTACTCCAATTATAAGCGAGATGATGTTCTGCCATGCCCTACCTCTTTTTTTCACATATGCACACCACCGGGCATGTCAAACAATATTCATAACCACAGTATTTTAAACCAATGCTTACATACTTAGCCAGCAGATACGCATGTTTGCCACTGACTTGGTAAAAATACGGCGTCCGAGAATTAACTAATTAATTTATTTATTTATTCCATAACTAGTGACCGATATAGCCCTTCGAATCGCTAAACTTAAGTGGCAGTGGGCGGGGCACATAGCACGCAGAACCGATGGCCGTTGGGGCGGGAAGGTTCTCGAGTGGCGACCACGTACCGGAAGGCGTAGTGTGGGCAGGCCCCCCACACGGTGGACTGATGACCTGGTGAGGGTCGCGGGTATCCGCTGGATGCGGGTGGCGCAGGACCGGTCATTGTGGAAGTCTTTGGGGGAGGCCTATGTCCAGCAGTGGACGTCATTCGGCTGAAATGATGATGATGATGATAATTCCATAACAGTCACGTCAAGCTACATGTATTAACTGGAGATAATACTTAATTGTCGGTTAAAGAAAACCATGCACAGCCTAAACGCTTGATCCCAGATAAACAAAACTTAGAAATTATATTCCTAAAATATATGCCGCGTGGCCTTATTCTTAAATTCTAGTGAACGTAGCGGTACCCGCCGCAGCATTTGGCGTTTTCGGCAACCAGGGGCAGATGTGCATCGCCGCTTCACGGCTCTACGTCCAGTCCTCGATCTACGACCAGTTCGTCGAAAAAGCGGTAGAATATGTCAAGAATATTAAGATTGGACACCCAGCTGAAAAAACCACGCAACATGGGCCACAGGTATCTATAACAGCAAGTTATTTATATCACTTAAATCTCTTAAAATATTCCAAACCCAGAACGGATAATGAATTATGCACTTTATAGACAAAGATACGATTTGAGGAACTAAAAACATTCATATGAGGGAACCCTAATTTATATCATGCATCATTCGCTTGCCCTTATCCCACATAAGTACTTAAAATCATCGCGGTATTTTTCTTTTATACCTGTCTAAAGCAAGTCCTCGTCACTTTCGTAAATCCTTTCCTATTCATATTATCCCTCACGCAGTCCATTCATCTTATCTACATCAATAGCTAACAAGTTACTCGTTCCTACATAATCATCATATCAGCCGAAGGAGGTCCACTGCTGGACATGGGCCTCCCCCAAAGACTTCCACAATAACCGGTCCTGCGCCACTCGCATCCAGTGGACACCTGCGACCCTTACTAGGTCATCAGTCCACCGTGTGGGGGGCCTGCCCACGCTACGTATTCCGGTACGTGGTCGCCACTCGAGAACTTTTCCGCTCCAACGGCCATCGGTTCTACGTGTTATGTGCTAAGCCCACTGCCACTTAAGTTTGGCGATTCGGAGGGC
The DNA here is from genome assembly GCA_905163555.1 of Notocelia uddmanniana. NCBI lineage: Eukaryota > Metazoa > Arthropoda > Insecta > Lepidoptera > Tortricidae > Notocelia > Notocelia uddmanniana. The sequence continues at coordinate 9,454,878 of LR991059.1, read as the reverse complement.
TATATCGGTTACTTTGGTTCTACTGCGTGTAACCTCAATCCTGATGCGATCACGCAGAGATACTCCCAGCATAGCCCTCTTAATTGCTCTTTGGGTGACATTGAGCCTTTTTATGAGGCCCATGGTAAGCCCTATATGATATATTTGTTAAAATCGAGAAGGTTCAAAGGGTCCCATTTTAATTCATAACGCTTCTGCTTTGCTACACCAACAGGTTAATGAAGAAATGATGAACAAAGTCCTGGGATACATTGAGAAGGGCAAAAAAGAAGGAGCAAAACTTCTGATAGGAGGCCAACGAATTGGAAACCAAGGTTTCTACATTCAGCCCGCGGTGTTCAGAGATGTCAGTGATGACATGACGATAGCAAAGGAAGAGGTAATATTATTTAGGTCTTGAATGATTTACGGTTTGGAAATAATTTGCACATATTTTCCAATTATTTCACAATAATGCAGGTTACCCTTGTGGTGTCGAGTTAGAATAGCAACTCAAAGTCCTGCTGATAATGATACCACGGTCTCGTATCAGGATAAAGTAAACTCGACAATAAATAAAATAGACTCCTGGCTAAACATGAATAACTTGCAAACAAATACGTCAAAAACATACTACATACAATTTAGAAACATTAAAACACAACCATTACACTTAAAATTACATTGTCAGAATCAGGTAATCGAGCAAGTGAGCGATATTAAATTTTTGGGCATGATTTTGGATGAACATTGCTCGTGGAAAAAACATGTTAAGCTGGTCTGCGACAAACTCGACAGATTTGTGTACGCGTTAAAATAGCTAAGGATTGTCGCAAGAGAGAAAACAGCGATACTGGCTTATCATGGTTATGTAACTTCTGCTCTAAAATACGGAATATCAGTTTGGTGTAACTGCACAGACCTAAACAAAGTCTTTTTTTATTCAAAAAAATGTGTCATCGCTGTCTGTGGTGCTAGACCAGAGATTCTTGCCGACCTCTGTTTCAAAAACTTGGACTGATCACTTTGATCGGTTTTTATGTATTAGAGTTAGCGTGTCTAGTCAAGGGCGGATCCACCGTTGTGGGCACGATGGGCATGCCCACAACTCTATTAGACTTGTGACGTCACACTTTCACGATCTATTGAGATCGATAGACTGATGGTATTAAACGCTATGCCTTAATAAAATAAAATAAACTGACACAAATCATGAATCGGGCGTGATTCGAAACGCAGCAAAGAAAGAGCCTGACACGTTGTGTCACATTTTTGACGACATATCTGTTTCTTTTTGGCACATGAGTACTTACTTACTTGTACTTATTGGAAAAATGAGATGACTATTGGCTGGATGCGCACACTCGCGCAGGGATTTTTGGTTTGTTTTCTTGGGGAAGTTTTTGTGGCTTCTACTAATAGATAACTAAGTACTTATCTATCTATTAAATTAAATCCTACAGCTACTGTCGCAGGCCTCGCAGCTATGCATTTAATACAGCAAAAGCCCACTAATTAAACTAGTGGCTCTGTGAGCTCCAGACCTCGCAAAAAAATATTTCAAAATTTCTAAAACCTGACTCGACAAAAAAAAACTATATCATTATCGAACCTACTCACAGAATTTCACGACAATCGGTTGAGAAATGCGACCTGTAGAGGAGAACATCTGGACGTACAATACGATAAAATTTTGTATATTTTTTAAATTTCCAAAAACTGACTTGACACAAAAATTCTATATGACATTTTTGATGATATATGCGACCGACCTGTAGAGGAGAACATCTGGACAGACCATACGAAAAAAATATTTTATTGTTCAAATTTTAAAATTTCCAAAAACATACTCGGACATAATAATCTATATAATTATTGAACCTGTTTACAAAATTACACGAGAATCGGTAGTACCTGTAGAGGTGAACATCCGGACATACATACGATATATTTTTTTATATTTTTTCAAATTTCAAAATATCCAAAAATTGACTTGACATAAATATTCTATATAACATTTCTGATGAGAAAAGCGATCTGTAAAGGAGAACATCCAGGCATACATATGAAAAAAATTTTTTTTACAAATATCAAAATTTCCAAAAACTGATGAAAAAAAATGCTATATAATTATCGAACCTGCTCACAAAATTTCACGAGAATCAGTTGAGAAATGCGACCTGTAGAGGATAACAGCTGGGCAGACAGACAGCCAGACATACGAAAGAATTTTTGTTGAAACCTGAAACGGAGACGCTTCGCTCGCTCGGTCAATAATTACATAATTAGGTACATATTTATGGGCCATTTCATGCTATCTCGACTGAACATTTAGATATTTATTTTTTGATTGGATAGAGTTTCATTGTCTTTTTCTATTATGTGAGTGCGGATGTAAGGGAGAGCTCCCGGATTTTTTTCGTTTACCCACGAAGAGACTAGACATAAAAAATTGTTAATAAAATACTAATATTTTTGAGAATTTCTAAAAAAAATCTAAGTATAAAATAATGATTAAAAAACGGCCAAGAGTATGTCGGGCCATGCTCAGTGTAGGGTTCCGTAGTTTCCCAATGAACTTACTTTTAAAAAAATCAATAACAAGCAAAAGGGAATACTTTTGCAGCGTTTCACAACGTCTTTTACTAAGAAGGGACGACTTTTTACGATAACTCAAAAACGGCTTAACTGATCATGCCCGCTATAGTTTTCGTAGAAAGTCTTTATTAAGCTTTACTTTCATGATTTTTTTCATATTTTTTGGACCCATAGTTCGAAAGTTAGAGGGGCGACACAATATTTTTTTTCTTTTGGAGTGAATATTGCCGAAAATATTCACTTTATCAAAAAATGTTTTATGAAGACCTTTATTCATTTTGAAAGACCTATCCAACGACACCCCACACCATAGGGTTGAAGCAAAAAAATCATCTACACTTCACGTGAGGTACGGGAGGTACCCTATTTTTTTTGTGATTCTGTTTTTCGACTTTCTCAGTTTTATTGATTTATATGTATATCCATACCAAATTGCAACTTTCTAGCACTAACAATCACAGAGCAAAGCCTCGGACAGACAGACGGACATACAAACAGACAGACAGACAGAAGAACATGGCGAAACTATAAGGGTTTCTAAATGACTACGGAACCCTAAAAAGGATTTTGACCTACAAATTTAAGAATTTTCTTGGAAAATGTATAGGTATCTCGTGAATGGAGTCACAAAGATATTGGAAAATGTATAGGTATCTCGTGAACGGAGTCACAAAGATATTCGAAGAAAATATTGGAGTTTTTTTTCGTAGTTTGGAAAAATATAATAAACATTTTAGTCAAATCTAAATATAAAAACCGGCCAAGTGCGAGTCGGACTCGCGCACGAAGGGTTCCGTACCAGAAAAAAAAACGCTAACGCTGTTGTATGGGAGCATCCCTTAATTATTATTATTATTTTGATTTTAGTATTTGTTGTTATAGCGGCAACAGAAATACACAATCTGTGAAAATTTCAACTGTCTAGCTATTATGGTTCTTGAGATACAGCCTGGTGACAGACGGGCGGACGGACAGACAGCGAAGTCTTAGTAATAGGGTCCCGTTTTTACCCTTTGGGTACGGAACCCTAAAAAGTGGTCGATCGAGTAGGGCTGGAGAGAGAGTATTTATTTTATTTATACCTATACATAATTGCTTATCAACGAAAGGTCGAAACTGACCGTAACAGAACAGAAAATAGAGCTCACTTGCTGGTCATACTTACGACTCCTGAGACAGCGTCAAGATACCTAATTTAACCAGTCTAGGGCCTATTGGCTTACTGGCTACTAGAAAAGAAGAAAAATAAAAATATTGATTGAAATTGGTTTGGAATTTATTCGAAAGGTCTGACTTCCTCGATTTTTTTTATGACAAGAGGCAAACGAGCAGACGAATCGCCTGATGGGGTATGCGATGATTAATTCCATTCCTAAGGCCAAAGTCCTGATGCGTAGAAAAAAGGTAATAATCAAATTCAAAAGTCGTTCATTGTTCATGTGCGAGTTCGTACTCAGACTCACACTTGGCCGATTTTTGGGTGGCTGTGACCACAACCTTTTTTGAGGGCTGGATACGTGCCTGTGTCTAGTTCTTAAATTTCCTCATTATTATAAGAGACCACAAAACAATACTAAATTAAGAGTAAGGGACGAGTCCAAGCTGCTGATGCCAGCATGTAGAACCTCGTTTTTCAGGAAAAATTGTTATATTATGAGTATTCGAGTTTACAACAACATACCATACGAAATAAGATTGATGTCTGACAAACTGTTTGCAACAAAATTAAAAAAATGGTTAATAAGCAAATGTTTTTATACTCTGTCTGACTTTTTGAACCATAAGGAATAGACATATTAGGTATGTAATATTTTAGATATTAGTTTAGCTGATTTTATTAGATAATTATAATATTCAACTTGGATATTTTAAAAAATGACATATAATTTGTACCTACAAATTTTTGCATGCCATATTGATTGGCTAAACATGTGATACCTAATTAATAAGCTATACTTAACCACCGAATGTAACAACCATGCTTATGCAAATAAATACTCATTTTTCATTTCTCACCACCCCCTTTCTTCTCTTGGGTGTCGTAAGAGTAGACTATGGGCCCCGAGTTGAAGTAGGTTGTGGGTTGTGGCTTGGTTTTGAAGAATATGTAAAAACTTCGTTGCAGATCTTCGGTCCCGTCCAAAGCATCCTGAAGTTTGATACGCTGGAAGAGGTGATCGAGCGCGCCAACAACACCAGTTACGGACTCGCGGCCGGCATATTCACCTCTAACATTACTAATGCGCTGCAGTTCAGCAAACATGTCGAAGCTGGCGTCGTTTGGTAATATTAGTTTCATATACATATATCTCATTATCATGGGCCAGAATACTTTATAGATCATTGTATCAGTTAACCCTTAACTTGGCAAGAAATAGAGAATGTCCCTAGGTAATTCAAGCCTAGGTGACTGAAGTGTATGCCGTTGAGGGTTTTAATTAACAACTCAAAAGTCGGGTGAATACTAACTCTTTATTCAAAGGTTACATTGTCTTATATAGGCTGTTACAGTTGTTCTTAGGTATTATAGGTAAAACTTAATACATTATCTTTATGGCTATTAATTAGTATCGAGTATTGTATAACAAGGTTTTATTGGTAATAAAATGTGCAATGAAATATGATATTAATCAGGTGTTCTATTCTAATACATGCTCATGTAAACGCACACAAATGCTAGTGTTCATATACACACTACACCTTTCCCCCTTTTTTTTAGACAAAAATAGTCGATACAATTTTTGGCTTGATTTTTATACATAACAAACTGTTATTCTGATTATACATTAAATATTATTCCATTTTATAGATTTAAAGTATTGTATAGATTAGATTAGAAAATTTAAAAAAAAAAAACTTTTATTACTTATTGACATTTATTCTTTTCTTTATGTGTAGTAAGGTTTCGTTCTATTTTTATGCACAATGTACTCCTTACCTAGTTGCTAAAATTTTTACATTTGTGCCTTGATCTTGAATTACAGTATAAGGTCCCTTATACACTGGGTCCATTTTATTTCTATCTTCCCCTTTGATTAATATTAAATCCCCTATTTTATAGGTTATGGGATTTATCTTGGAATCGTAACTTATTTTTCTACATATTTTTGTCTTAATTAAATTATTTCTAGCATCCTCTTGGGATTTTTGTAATCTATACTTAAATTCTATAGGATATGAATCAAAATTATACATAGGGTCTACTTGAGTAACAATATTAGTTGGTATATTACATAACTTACCAAATACTAATTCATATGGTGTATATTTAGTTGCTGAATGCACTGTTGTACTATAAGAAAAACACCAATATTGCAACCAATCTGACCACTGATGAGCCTGGTTGTCTGTTTATATTCTTAAAAATGCTCCTAGAGCTTTATGCGAATTTTCTAAGGAACCAAGGCTTTCATCGTGGTAAGCGGTTGATTGCAATTGTTTTATATCTAAAATATTACAAATGTCGCGCATAGTTGATGAGATGAATTCACTTCCTCTATCTGTTCCGATTTCTCTATGAATTCCATATCGCAATATAAAATTATCAACTAAAGCTTTCGCGACTGTCTCGGTCTCCTTATTTAAAAGTGGATATGCCTCTACATACTTTGTGAGCTCGCACTGTAATGTAAGTATATAGCAATACCCATTCGTATCTTTAGTTAGGGGTCCACAGAGATCTAAGAATACCTTATCAAATGAAGCTGTTGCCGTACTAGTAATACATAATGGCTGTTTTATATATTCTTGGAATTTTTATTTTTGACATTTATCACATCTTTTTACGAATTTTATAATATATATACATAAATCGTTATCCATTCCGGGCCAGTAGTAGTAACGCTTCATTTTATTGGTCATTCGTGGAATGTCTGCGCGACCGCTAGTGGGTAATAAATGAAAATCTTTTAATATGACTCGCCTGTCATCCTTATCACTTACTTTTGTGACACCTTTAATTATACATAATCGGGGTCCGGCCCCGGTTTTACTTTTATTTATACATTGAGCTAGCTCCTCAATAATCCGTAATAATTCGCGGTGTCGTGATTACATAGTATGCGTACTTCCGTTATTTGTTGTGCCTTGCAAAATATACCTAATTCTCTCGCGAGGAAAGCTCGTTTCGTACGCGATAGAGTACTAGGTTTGACACACATTGTTAGTAAGGATGGCGAGTATACAATAATATTATTTTGACTTGTAATATAGTCTGTTTTTCTCATTATTTTGTTATAGTCTTGTTTATTGAAACTTAATTCAGGCAAATCATTCGGCTTTTTAAGAATTTCCACTATTTTTGGTTGCGCAGGCCAATCACAGTTGGAAATCTTAGTACCCGAATTATTTACCTGTTTTTGCTGTCTCATTCGTTTCGTTTGTGCTCTAGTCATTACTGATACTACTTGCTTTGTCATGTTTTTCTAGTTCTTCACTGGTAATTTGAATTCTAAATAACGCGTCTGCAGCTACGTTATCTTTACCTTTCATATATTCTACAATGAAATCGTATTCTTCTAGGCACAAGCGGAACTTGGTGAGTCGACTTGATGGATTGTTCATGCTAAATAAATAAATTAGTGGGCGTTGATCCGTAATAATTCTAAATCTACGTCCATATAGATATGGTCGAAAATATTTTACTGCCCATACTATTGATAATAATTCTTTTTCTGACGTTGGATAATTTTTTTCTGCGTTGTTTAGTGGTCGGCTGGCGTATGCTACTGGTAAGCCATTTTTGTTTGATATTATCGAACCGATTGCAAGTCCCGATGCGTCTGTGTGTATCGTAAACGTATTGTCACTTGAGAAGTCCGGATATTGAAGGACAGGTGGACTGCTGATTGCTATTTTTAGCGTTTGGAAAGCTTTATCACATTGTTGTGTCCAATTAAATATTCTTTAGCAAGTTGTTAAGTGGTTGAGTAATTTCTGAGAAGCGGTTAATAAATTTTCTGTAATAATTTACGAATGCTACGAAACGTCTGACTTCGTCAGCGTTTTTCGGTACAGGGAAGTTTTGTACTGCCGAAATTTTTTGTGGATCGGGTTTTATGGGGTTCTGGGGTTACCACATATCCTAGGTACAGAATTTCTTTTTGTGAAAAAGTGCATTTTTGAGGATTTAATTTAATATTCACTTTTCTTAATCTTTTAAAAACATCTAATAGGTTCTTATTGTGTTGATCCAAATTTCGACCCATGACAATGATGTCATCTAAATAAACTATACATTGTATATAATTCAGTCCCGACATAGCTATTGTCATTGCTCTGCTGAAGGCATTTGGGCTGTTTTTCATCCCTATAATAAACCATACCGTATATAGTAAACCATACCGTTTACCTCAATCCCAAAAAACGGAAATAAATAGGAATTTCCGTTTTTTGGGATTGAGGTAAACGGTATGGTTTACTATATACGGTATGGTTTATTTGAATAGTCATATTTATACTGGCCAAGAAAAAAATACAAAAAGACGGTCAAATAGTGTGGGAAACCCAGAGGACGTTGCCAAGTTAAGGGTTCTGTGTTGGCGTTTGTACCTATTATAGTTATAAAATATGAACCGAGCCTTTATATATGCGACAATCTTTAGGCGATACTTTTGATTGTTACAGGGTGAACAACTATCTATCATTCAGTCCTCAATCTCCATTTGGCGGCTTCAAGGATTCTGGCTTAGGACGTGAAAAGTGAGAAAAATTATTGATTTTCAATCTGGTTGGAATGTGTTAGAGAGTATAGTTTGAACAGTGCCTATTTGAACCTGGCCATTTTGCGGATTTTAGTGGTACTAATTTATTTTAATGGCAAGACATATCTACTCTTTGACAACAAACGTTAAAAGTCATCGAAATGATCCAAAACGATGTCAGGAACTTATTGTAAATATTATTAATTATTTAAAACCGGTTTTTGGTTTTGAAGGATTGATTAATATTCCAATAGACAATGTTTTGAAGTTCATATTGTAGTAAGTATTGATTTAAAAAAAAGATATTAAAAAAATTAAGAACAGTGAGATTAAGTTTGAAAACTCTGTATATGAGTCAGTTGGACAATTCAAACTTAGAATTAGGTATGAGAAATTAGGTGCGTACGTAGTCTGTTTATTTTTCATGCAAAAGATTACGAAATTATGTAGAATCTGTATCTGCATAATAATACTTTCGCATTATAAATTTTACTATCGATTCATCCATAATTATATCATATTATTTTTTTTAATTAAAAAGTCGACAAAATAAAAGAAAGGAAGGGTTAAAATAAACATATTTTCGAACACCATTATTATCATGATCATCGTTAAATCTGACCGCAATCTCAACCTTTCAGGCCGGCACTGAGCTGACGCAAAATGAAGTACTTATTTTGAAATTTGTTTATGATTTAGGTGTCATCAACCCGCAGAATTGTATATGCAGGTTTCGAAAGGGACGTGAGCTACACATGTTTGACCTGCTATTATGTAGATTCTCTAAATGAATGAGAACTCGTGACTTTTTTTGTATAAACTTTACCAAATGTCACTACCATCTGAAGTGTTACAGGTGCAATAACAGTTTTTCTACCAGAAATTACCCGTGTATATTTATTAATTCGAGCATCTTATATTTACGTGAATAAGTAACAAACAAAATAAATTATATCAGAGTTGTGTTTTTATAATTAGATTCATACCACTGTAAAATTATATTTTCGTGATGGCAACCCACATTTGTCTTGAGAGTTCGGAGTATATGAGTAAGTGCAGGGATTTCCAATCTAGGTACGGTCAACCAAAATGATTTTTGGGCCACTTTTTACCTTGTCACAGTGAAAATCAATATGAAAGCTACTAGAGATCCACAGACATCAGAGAAAAGCAGACTCGCAGTATAAGCCAGATTATTCTACAAATAGTTGTCTCGTTAAATCCTTATGGCACACCAAATTGAGTTAGAATGCGCCAGATACGTAGTACGGTCATTTTCAGCTGTTAACGAATTGTATTCATTTGAAGGCACACCAGATGTTAAATACCGTATAAGTAAACTTAACACACCAAAACGTTAGTTCAGTACAATTTTCAGTTATGAAGACGGTCCTGTCAGATGTCACTTGTCTGTCTCTCTTCAACTTCCTGATTTGTGCATAAGTGAGAATAGATCAGATGTACAGAAATCTGCTTTACTCTGATATCTGTGTATCTCTCATATTATTGTCATTGTGACAAGATACGAAGCGGCCCAAAAGTCAAATAAGTTGACTGTATCTGTGGAAAAATACTTATTTCTGAATCCTCTACGCACAAGTTGCACAATATTTTCCTGCTAGACTGACTTATTTTAATGACGTCGTTATCCAAGTCTAATCGATATCATCGAGGAAATCATTCTAATTAACTGGTTGGTTAACTGACTTCGTCTCAGTCACTTATCAAAGTCATTAAAGTATGAATTAAATTTATCTCATCCGGATAATACTCTAAAATAGCTTTCATCGTTTAAGTAATTGGGATAATTTAAGGCCGTTTGAAACCGAATCAATAAATAGACGAAGGCGAGTGACAAATGGCAAAGTTAGAAAGGCTGTTGTTCCACGTCTTGGATAAACTAATTTGCCTTAAATTAATGCCATTCCGGCTTCCCTTGTATGTCTTGGGAATATTTCGAGAGAATGCTAGTTAACGGCGAGAGCTTAATTTAGAAATTGGAAAGGCCTAACCTAATGCTCCCGGCATTATTTTTCTGAATTTGTTGACCAAAAACCAAACTCCGCTCAAGAATGTTCTGTTTTTCAGTCCGTAATGCAAGTACTTATAAAAACTAGCCTGCATATGTACAATCGTTCATACTTATTGGAATACCTAAAGCCTTGTTTATGGACAATGGAAATAACCCCCATGATGGATGTACACTCATCCAAGTGAATTTTCGACTCTATTACTTGGCTATCTCTTATTTCCATTATTACCTATCTCGAATTTGGTAATATAGTTTCAACATGTTGTCTTGTTTAACAAGGCATTGTAAATATTTTCTTCTTTTATATCCGTACTCAGACTTACTTTAATTAAGTACGTTAAGTATTATCATTGTAATAAGGATATTTTTGGGAGTAAATGACCGACTGTCGAGTTTCTTTCGGCGTTTCTCCTCGACAGTGGTCTTTGTTTTTCAGAAACTTACTTTTAAAAGTGCCATTGCGGCCTACTTGTAGAATAAAGTTCATTTATTTATTTTAACATAAGGTTCCAAGTAATAGACCAAAATCTTGGCTTATTGTACATGAATATTTCTAAACAACGCCGTATGTTGTGTTTGGACAAGTTCCGAGTTGTCTTTGTTTTTTTTTTTAGACAAATGTAGATTTTTCAAATAATACGAAATTTTGCGTCTAAGGAAGATCTCTAATAGATTGGCTGAATTACACTTTCGGAAAAGAAGTAATGTTGAGTTTTCTGATATTCCGGGTACTCCCTGATGGAAATTATAATCTAATTTTTGTTCTTATTCCAGTGGAATGGACTGCGTCAACTCTTATTTGGAGGTCAAAACCGTGACAATAGCTCAGCCGAAAAAGTTTTAAATACTATCAATTAAAGTTTTATATGAATGACAAATATGAAATTAATAAATTTACATTATTATTTCGACACTATGAGTTTCAATCAAATGCCAACAAAATGAATCGACGATGTAACTGCCGGTAACTAGGTTGGACTAAAAGGTAAGACTGAGAAATCGTTAATAAAGGTTGATTGAGATATTTATTTGAGTCGTCTAAAGAGCTACGAAATTAACAAACTTACAATATTATTAATGACGTTTGATTGGACATACTACCTTGCCTTTTGAGCATTAGTACAGTCGACAAAGAAAGTGGTCTATCAACTTTTAGACTCTGTTATTTGTATTATTAAGTTTTAAAAGTGGTAAGAAGTCCTGTTTAGCCTAGTTGGTAGTGACGCTGCCTTCGAAGCTAGAGGTCCAGGGTTCGAATCTCGGCCAGGGCATTATTTGTGCATTTTAGCACGGAATTTGTTCCTGGATCTTGAATTGGTTCTATGTATTTAAGTGTGTATTTATCTATATATGTATATCGTCATCTAGTGTCCATAGTACAAGCTTTGCTTAGTTTGGGACTAGGTCGATCTGTGTAAGATATTCCCCCAATAACAAAGTGGTAAAGTCAAGGAATTTGGTTTCTCGGCCACTTCGTACCTTACCACAGTGAAAATCAATATGAAAGCTGCTAGAGATCTAGATCTCATATTCTTGTCACTGTGACAAGGTACGAAATTAAATTCCTTGACTTACATCACTTTTTAGCTGACCGTACTTATAAAAAATGTACTTTATTATACCAGGTACTTAAATACTCGTATGGAGATTTATTGCTGATTTAACAACGGTTAAACCTTTTTACTCGACTCCGCGACGCAAAGGAGGGTAAATGTATGTTTGTTCCTTTGTGGCACTCTAGAGACCAAACGCGTCGTTCCATTTTGATGATTCTTACGTCAATCGATTCGTCTTAACTGCCCATATGTCACTAAAAACATTTTTTACGCAGTCGGGTTTTTTTGCTTGTTATTCTAGTTTTATCATAGCTTTTTGTACAGCTTAATCATTATTTATTTTCTCCAATACCCAAAGATTGTCTGACCGAAAGAGATGTTTCTTTAACGATTATTACCGCTTTCTGTTTACTTCTGTTCACCTCGCTATATTCTGAATTATTTTGTCCTTTTATTAAGGTGAGCAATAATAAGGATTTGTATTGCATTATATAAGAAAGCTTGATGATCTTTATCCAGAAATAAACCCTGATTCAGTATCAGATTTCCATGGAGCATTCATACACGGAAATTGGATCGTCCCCCATTTGTTTTATGATAATATATTGAACCTACGGGAAACAAATCTATCATTTATTTTAGATCAACACTGAGAAAAGGTTTTATATTTATCTTGATTCCAATCTCGTCAAATATTTTATTTGTTTGTACGAGTAGTATATTTATAGCGTGTTATATTAAACTACTTTTTTACGATCCCAATGAAAGTAAACTTTGTATGTACCTATTTTTGTAATTCTAGTTTAAACGTTAGTCGTTCGGCGGCTATTCAGATTAAATCCCTTCTACCAACGTCTACATCTACAATTAGATATCAATACCACTAATTTATACCCATCAAAAACATAAATATGAAAATGGGAGCCAAGTTCAATATTAAGAATATGCGATATTTTGTTATCGTCTTCACCGACAAAAAAATTGAGATAGGTGCCAAATTCCGTAGATTCTCTGAAAAGGTGCCAAGTCCGGCACTACATTGTTTACAGTAAAACTAATTTACTGCAGATTAATGCATTGCACCTCAAAATATTTGACGTGTTCCCTCGATTTCTCCAGGACCCTATGATCAGATTCTTACCTGATTTATCATACGCACTAAATTTGTATTTGCATTGAGAATATAAAGCTGTGCCAACTCCAGAGATGTTGCGCTTACAACATATCGTGGTTGTTTCTTCTATGTTGAGTTACGGAGTATTGATATGGGGTAATTCGGTAGACGTGAAAAATGTATTTTTGACACAAAAGAAGTTCATAAGAGCTGTGTGTAACACCCACTATCTGGCCTACTGTAAACCTCTATTCCAAGCTACGAGGGTCTTACCTTTATCATGCATGGCACTTGGCAATCACGCAATACTTCATAGTTTTAGGTATGCAAAAATCCATAAATGCAGTAAAGTTGTGTGATTGCCAAGTTGCAGAATTTTATTTAGGTAGCTAATAAAGAATAATAAGAATGCCTGAGACTTGGTACTACGAAATATCTCACAACTTTTTACAGTGGAAGAGTTTAGACTTGGCCTCTTTTTTACATGGAATGTTTTGTATGTGTTTGATTTTTTTTATACTTTCTCAAACTTCAGTGTGCATTGGCAGCACCGTACGTGTATTAGTCGAGCACTGGAATATTTACCTTAATGGAACTTTATTGAGTAACTAGTAGAATTTGCATTATTATTAGGCTTATAAATATCCAATTCAACATCAAACACGGCATGAGTTTGCTGATAGATAAATGGCAAACAGGCGATAAAGCGATAAGTGTATTCTATATTAACCATCATACTGCTGATAATTTTAGTTCTGTGTTTCTTTTACCGCCGGCATCACTATCAATATGGCTCCCGAAGTTAAATACACCAAGGTTTGTAGAAGTTAACCTACTTTAATGCATTGTTAACTCCCGATGCTAAAAAATTGAATAGATAACTTGTAAATATGTTTGTGGCATAATGGTTTGTAAACTTGTAAAGCTTGTGTGTTGAGATGGTTCTGTGCTAATGTTTGTCATATCGGGGTTCTTTTTTAGCCTTCCGTACCCAAATGATTAAAACGGGACCCTATTACTAAGACTTCGCTGTCCGTCCGTCCGTCCGTCTGTCACCAGGCTGTATCTCAAGAACCGTAATAGCTAGACAGTTGAAATTTTCACAGATTATGTATTTCTGTTGCCGCTATAACAAAAAATACTAAAAACAAAATAATAATTATAATTAAGGGGGGCTCCCATACAAAAACGTGATATTTTAGCCCTTTTTCATGGCTACCACTCGCCGAGCTAGATCTCAAGAACCGTAATAGCTAGACAGTCGAAATTTGCACAGATTATGTATTTTTATTGTGGCTACAACAAGAAATACTAAAATCTAAATAATAATAATAATTAGGAGGGGCTCCCATACAACAGCTTTTAGCTTTTTTTCTGGTACGGAACCCTTCGTGCGCGAGTCCGACTCGCACTTGGCCGGGTTTTTATTCAAATGATCTGGAAATACCGTTAATGCTTTTTACCGTTAAGTCAGGTAATTAGGGTCCATTTTAAATAACTATGGTTCAAACAAACGAGTGCCTTCTAAATCTAAAACCAACTTCAAAATTCGTTAGTAAACTGTGTTACCTACGAGTATATGATGCTGATTTATATTAGTTGTGTGATACTGATAGACCATACTCACCCGACTTTACGGTAATTAAATATAGTCCTTTAGATCATGCGGTCAATCTGGAGTTACACAAATTACAATCTCTTCAGTCAGATTGTGTTTCGTGCGAATCATGCGCTCGATCTATCTTATTGGGATGCGTGCACGGAAGCGGTCGCACAAAACACATTGAACGTATTTTGAATGCGAAACGTAACTCTCTACTCAGCATCATGGTAATTTAACTTAATATTTAGTTAGCATTCGTCCCTTTCGCACTGATTTATATTCTAGTAGGTAAGGGATATCCTATTAAAAACATAATTGTGAAAAAGTTTCAAGTTCGTAAACGGTTACTGTAATAAAAGGAGTGATATCTAACTGGAAACCAAGTTCTTTCAAAGCTCCTTAGATCACAGGTCCTGCCATCCATCCACCATCACCATATCAGCCGTAGGACGTCCACTGCTGGACATAGGCCTCCCCCAGTTTCATGGGGGGGGGAAATGCCATAACCGCCACGCTTGGCATGCGGATTGGCGATCGCAGTATCTCCACCGCACTCCAGGGATGCTGCTGCCCGTCCGCCGGTGGTCTTGGTCGTAGTTTTAGGACATACCCGGGACCGGGTTCAGCCGGGTCCGGGTCTGCCATGCATAATTTTCTTCAAAATCTTAAAATAATTTGTTTGTCTAATTTGCTACTTAATAGTGCGACATGGCAAGTTTTCTCTTTTACTACGTTGTACTCAGACACCAAGATTTTAATCTTATTTTCTTATTTTCTAAAATCACCGTTTTTTTGTTTTTTCTGCTTGTAATTAGTTTACTCACAATTATCTAGCTGGATTCCAAATTTCGACGCAAGCAAAACGTTTTGTGAGTGCATGAATCAGTTAATAGTAATAATTTTTAAGAAAAAAAAACCGGCTTCAATGGGGGAGGCCGGTGAAAGATCCTTATACTTAAATGGTGCACTCTTAGATTCCATAGAATAAAATAAAAATGGCTATAAGTATGTTTATAATGGTAGAAGACTAAGTACCCTCAATTCCTCCTGGAATCATGGAAAAACCTTGCTTGCTTGACAAACAAAACGAAGAGAACAAATCGCCAAACGTGAACTACGCGTCGTTAAAGAGTTCCGTTCTGATCATCATCAGTAGTTCCACTTCATCAAATGTCACTTTTATGAATGAAAATGCTTGATTAGTTCATGAAAATACTAAAATCACTATTTGTGTGCTTTTCACATTTGAGGAATTCCTTCGATTCCTAATGGATCCCATCATCAGAACTCGAGCATGACAAAAATCAATCGTGAAAATAGAACTTGCTTAACAAATACAGCTAGAAGGACAAATCGCCAAACGTGAACTTTTCGTCGTTGAAGAGTTCTGTTCTGATCATCATCAGCAGTTCCACTTCATCAAATGTCACATTTTTGTATGATAATGCTTGACTTGTTGATAAAAACACAAAAATCACTATATGTTTGCCTTAAAGATTTGAGGAGTTCTCTCAATTCCTCACGGATCCCATCATCAGCTGCGTTTTGACAAAAACGGGACCAATTTGGATATATATACTTATAAACAAAAAAAGAATTTTCCAAATCGGTTAAGAAATGACGGAGTCCTCCTCTTTTGAAATCTTGAAGTCGGTTGGAAATGGTGATTTTTCGGAGGTCAAAATCTCGTGAACGAGAGGATTTTTTTATTAAGATTCAGGATTCCGTGATTAGAAGACGGTAATATAATATACCCACGCTTTTAGTGTTTCACAAAAACTTGGCTGACACACTGTCGTGTATCTAGATATATCCGACATAAATCCGGTCATGCTAACGCCCAATTTAAGAGTCCAATTGTGACAAGTCCCTTTATCGCACTGTCGCTTTATTTGAAAATAACAGAGTCATTCAACGTTACGATATTCTCGGGTGTATCTGTTTATCAATAAAGATAATGGAATGCGGTTCTGTTGGGTAATAACTTATCTTCAGGCTTTTGTACTAATAATGTATTTAATTTTAATTCTAGTTGTTCATCAACAACGAGTGGGTGGATGCCAAGAGTGGCAAGACGTTTGACACGTACTCCCCTCACGATGGCTCTCTCAACGCAAAGGTGGCTGAAGGAGATAAGGTAAAATATACCAAAATATGATTTTCCTTGTATGTACACAAGTGAATAATACCTACGTGACATATTAATATTATTATTTTTTCACATTAATGCATTCGGTGTTTTAAGTTTTAGTACAGTCACCAGCATTAATATCTGCCTAACCAAAGGCGGCAGAAATATCTGACACGTCCTAACGGCCCTACAAATAGAGTCGTGTCAGATATTTATGCGCGCTTTGTTGTGGCAGATATTGGTGCTGGTGACTGTACCTTTAAGTGATTGTTACACTTAGCAAGTACTGAGTAAGTAAATTTTGGTAGGTAATTAGATTACAGTAAAATTCAGTGTAAGCAATTGTTGGTGAACCATTATAAATAAATAAATAATAAACCTTATTTTTAAGACATCGAAACATAGCAAATATGTTACTTACTTAAAATGTTGTACTAAGATCGGCTTTTTCGAGTATCTAATTGATTAAACAATGGCAATCGGCTGTTACTTTGCGGAATCCCACGATAAGTTATTAAAGTGAAGTAGCAAGAGAATGTTGGTCTAGTAACATCAGTTTTCTTCTTTATAGCCTGCCTAATCACAAATATGAATTGTTTACAAGCTCTGTACCTTTTTCAATTGTATGCATATCGAATCAACCTTATTGCTTTTGGATTTCAGGCTGATATCGATTTGGCAGTAAGTGCAGCAAAAGCAGCGTTCCACCGCAACTCAGAATGGCGGTTGATGGACGCGTCAGCCCGCGGGGAGTTGCTTAATAAGTTCGCAGACCTCTTCCTTCGCGACGCCCAGTATCTTGCCGAGCTAGAGTCTCACGATAATGGAATGCTTGTCAACATGGCCACAAACACGGTAACCCGAGCTGCGGGCACTATCCGCTATCTCGCCAGTCTCGCTGATAAAGTTCAAGGCGATACCATTCCCGCAGGTCCTCATTATTTTCAGAATTTGTAGTTTCTTGATAATTTTGCATTGTAATTATGCATTTTATTGATATTTTTTAGACGGTGAGGCATTCACGTACACTTTAAAACAGCCTGTTGGTGTGTGTGGATTGATTTTGCCATGGAATGTCCCCATTTTTATTTTCATCAACAAGGTCGTCACAGCTTTAGCTGCAGGTATGTCTAACTCGTTAATATTGGATTTCAGAATTGAGCACTTGTCAGAAAATAAACTGCTATTTGACATTTTTTTCTGCCAATGCTTTGATCTGCTTATGACACTGTGGCGTAAAGCCGCGGGAAAAGCGGACTATATAGTAGAAGTATTGCTCATGCAGCGTAAACTGAATAATGTCCCCGTGTTCCACCGATTAACCTCACTAGTAATACTGAAAGTGAAAAAACTGACTCACCTGCTACTACTAGTTGTCGAACCGTTGAGGGAGCGCTCCCCTTCAGCTCCGATGGCTCACTTTTGTAAATATTATATCGTAATCATGAGAGAATAGTCTTGTGACACTTATTTACTAATGTCTTTTAGATTTCTACTATCGTTGGCTTTCGGGCCGGCCAATACCTATTTTCGCTATCATGGTTATTTATATACTGAGGACAGATTCGCAATTTCAAGAACTCATCGTGTCTTCTTCTTTCCGGCCAGCTCAAACTTTCCATCCATCCGTGACTTAAATTATTCTTGTATCCTTCAGGATGCACGGTGGTGGTCAAGCCTGCAGAACAGACTCCGTTAACGGCGTTGGCTTTGGCCGCCCTGTTGAAGGAGGCAGGCGTGCCCGCTGGCGTGGTTAACGTAGTGCCAGGCTTCGGCCCCGGCGCCGGAACATCCCTCACACACCACCCAGATGTCGCCAAGATTTCATTCACTGGCTCCGTGGAGGTACGATCAAAAAAAAATTATTTATTGAAAGACAAGGTTCAAGGATAATTTCAAAAACATAACTGCATATATCTGCAGGTTGGTAAGCTGATTCAGCAAGCTGCGGGAAAAGTTAACTTGAAGCGGGTTACTCTTGAACTTGGGGGCAAGAGTCCACTCGTGATCATGGATGACGCTGACCGTAAGTTTATGATTGTTGTTTTATGATAATCAATTGCTTTAAAAGCGTATTCTGATTATTAAGGGTTAATTGGCATATTAATAAAAATGGTTCATTCGATACAAGTGCAGAGAACAGGAAATTCGCAACGAGTGGTGATAAATTGAAACACGACCGAAGAGAGTGTTTTAAATCGACACGAGTTGCAAATTACCTGTTCGCACGTGTATCGTACAACGTTTTACAGTACATATGCCTCTTTAAAGTTTCGACATATGCACGTAATATGCGGATTACCGCACTCGTGCGGTAACGTAGCACCATATGAAATGTAAAATACATAATCCAATCGGATCGATCGTTCGTCGGTTGTATAAAGATTAAGATAGCTAATTCATCGAACAGATGAAGCATGTCTTTAGTTTCTACCCTTCTGCTGACTTAAATCTTAGTCCGAAAACTGTATCTATATTTTTAAGAATCGGCTTGTAATAAGTTAATGGAACAACTACGTACTGTGTGCAGAGTTATAATTTATGTTTTAAATAAAGTATTCGGTGATTTTAGTGAATATAGCAGTCCCGACGGCTGCATTCGGTGTGTTCGTACATCAAGGCCAGATTTGCGTAGCTGCGTCGCGCCTATATGTCCAGTCTAGTATATATGACAAGTTCGTTGAGAAAGCTGTTGAATTTGCCAAGAATAGAAAGGTTGGAAACCCATCTGATGCGACCGTAGACCAAGGGCCACAGGTAAATCGAATTGTTACATACGTACATCAAAATTGCTAAGAAAATTTGCTAAACATTAAATTAAATAATTACGTATAAGTTAGCAAAATCGAACGATGACATGTTCGACCACCAAAAATGCATATATAATCACATAATTTGTAATGACAACGACTGATAAGATTTTAAAATATATAATTAAGGTTTCATTTTAGTAATGACAAATATTTTCATGTATAGGTCGACCAGGAGATGATGGACAAAGTACTCGGCTACATCGAAAAGGGTAAAAAAGAAGGAGCGAAACTGTTAACGGGTGGAAAACGCATCGGCACGTCTGGCTTCTACATCGAGCCCACCGTCTTCGCTGACGTCAAAGACGACATGATCATTGCCAAAGAAGAAGTAAGTGGTTACTGTGTATTAATATCCCAACTCGAAGTTTTAAAAATTATTAAGAATTGGAGAGAAATACATGAATTCCGTTCAACAACCATTCCCTAAGACTACTTCAAGTGAAATAACTTAGAATTAGATGGAATTAGTTACACATACACATACGTGGACATATCTTAATGGCGTAATCGGTAGGATACCTCAGCTTACGCCACCACAGCAAATATAAAATGAAAGGCAGAATAAAAACGACCACTAACGAAACGAAACGAAACTTGACGACCACTTTGGCTTAGTTGGTAGTGACCCTGCCTACGAAGCCGGAGGTCCCGAGTTCAAATCCAGGCCAGGGCATTATTTGTGCATTTATCACGAATATTGTTCCTGGGTCTTGGATTTTTCCTACGTATTTATCTATTTAAGTATGTATACCGTCGTCTAATACCCATAGTACAAGCTTTGCTTAGTTTGGGACTAGGTCGATTTGTGTAAGATTTTCGCCCAATATTTATTTATGTAAATACTTTTTTAGATCTTCGGTCCCGTGCAAAGCATCCTGAAGTTTGATACGCTGGAGGAGGTGATTGAGCGCGCCAACAACACTAGTTACGGACTCGCGGCCGGCATATTCACCTCTAACATTACTAACGCGCTTCAGTTCGCAAAACATGTGGAAGCTGGCAATGTCTGGTGAGTCTCTTTCTATGTAATCCCCACACCAGAAGAGAATGCAATGCAGCTTACGCTGAAACTTGTTTAATGCCACTTCCACTTTTGGAGCCGTCGAGTTGGTAATTAACTAAAATATTAGCAAGGCACAGGTTATGGTGGAAACATAACATATTTTTTTGTATGTATGTTAGTTATACTTATAAATTATTAATCTATGGGTCTTTGTTGCCTAATAATAAATGATTTTATTTATATATCTCAAACTTATTTTAGCACTACATATTTTGTGCTATGGTACAGGGTAGTACGTAATGTTGCCAAATAATTTTGTGCTATTTTAAATTATTGTATAGAAATAAGATTCCCCACACTGGGGTTTGTGGGTTACCTGTAAAGATGGTTGCGAGTATGAAATAAATAAATAAACATAACATAAAAAAACACTATGTGTTCTTGTACCAAGGTTTGTGTACAAATGTTTAGTAAAATATATATATATATATATATTAATCAAGAAAAAATAGCTATAAATATGTATCATAAAATGTCATAATCAAGTTCTTCAAATTATACAATAAAATAAATTAAAGCTTAAACTATAGACAAATTTAAATGTCAATGACGGTAAAATACTTATCTCAACTTTAATAGCATTTTCTCAGTAACAATGTAAATATTTAAATCTATTAGTGGTTTCTAATGTAATCATCTCGGGAAGTTTATTAAATATCTGAAATGAAGCCTCTTTTCAAAAGTGATGTATTGCTAACATGTAGGTAACTGTTAGCTTGCGAGGGTGAAGTTTGTTTGAGTTACCTTATTCAATAGAAATGATTCAGGGTTACACTTTACAAACACAACAGTCAAAACTATATAGACAAGGAAATGTAAATATTTTTAAATTCTTAAGTAATGGTTGACAAATTTCAGTTGATTTCAATATGCAAATGCCTCTTCTTTTCTCATTGTTTTTGTGCCTTAAACAAGATGTCCCTGTATGACGGATTACCCCAGAATATAATGCCATAGTACATGGTAGAGCTTACAAAACCATGGTACGCAGCCAGCACAGTTGTTTATCGTTAGTTTTTGCTAACTTCCACAATGCAAATGATAATTAGAAATGTTTTTACAAACTGTCTAGGTCCCATGACATGTTGCTGTTGATGTGAAATCCTAAAAATTTAATAGCCTGTGTTTCCTGTTTAGTGCTAGTTATTATATGAGATGTTTAAAATGGGAACCACAATTCTTTGTTTGAATTGCATCAAATTGGTCTTTTCTAGGTTTACTTTTAATTTATTTTCTAAGCATGCTACAATATTCGTAATATTAGTTACGTAAGAGTGGTATCAGTAAGCTGTACCAAGTCACTAGGTACTACACTACTAGATTTTATACTGATTGCTTCTTCATTGTTTGCAATAATTATATAGATTGTGTCTTGTTTCAGGGTAAATGGCTACTTAATGGGTTCTCCTCAGTCGCCGTTTGGTGGTTTTAAGGACTCCGGCATAGGCCGCGAAAAGTAAGTATCTCTAGTTTAGGCAAGTATGTAGAAACGTCAACACATGTCATTTAATTATACCACACACATATCTGTATGTGTATATATAATTATATACACTTTATCGAATAGCAGTAAGGTTCACAAGGGTGATGGTGTACTCGTATTAGACCTGAAACTCAACGCTATGATATTTATAATATTATGCTAAGTAGCATTCATCTACTACACATATTTACAGAGTTATAATAGGTGAATACCTTAAGAAAATGACCTGTTGTAAGTAGTTGTGACGTGTTCGAATAGGCGTTTTTTTTATTTGTGTTGCATATTTTAAATATGTAATTTCTATTCGAACACGCTACAAAGAAAATACCAAGACAAGAAGATGACCTGTTGTATGTAGATACAACAGGTCATCTTCTTAAGTTTTGCACCTATACTTGACATAGTTTACCTATACAAAATTATTTACCAAAATATACCATGCTAATGCCTACTAAAAACATATAACTTTAGCAGGTCCGTCTATCTGTGTTTCTTAACTTTTCATACTCAATCAGTTTAGATGAAATTTGGGATAGATAGCGATGCCTCGAGCTTCGTAGAAGGGCATGTGTTGTAATCCAGAAACCATTCCCTATATAGTAAACTTTGTATAATATTGCGGTAAACACGTTAAAAATAGACTTATTACGTGAATAATACACAATTTTAGGTAATTAATGTTATGTTTTTGTTTCAGTGGAGCGGACTGCCTCGAACATTATTTGGAAGTAAAAACTGTAGCTATCAGACTACCGAAGAAGTTTTAGAAGCAACCTTACCAAAGATAGACATATAAGAAACACATTTGTTATTTTGCATGAGATAGTATCCCAAGTATATAAAAAGTTGGTAACCGTTATTAATTTAAACACATCGATTACTAAACCTTTTTTATTAATAATTTTCCTCATCTTTATATCTTCTCATTTTGTGTACACCCCAACTTTCGAGATCAAGGACTCTGCTTCCGGGTTGTCTTAACACGCGGAGGACTCCAGAACTGAGTTCAATACTATAAACTATACTAATATACGGATTCCCACATGTTTGTCGTTAGGTACTGTGTGTTTGATTCCGATAATGTTGGTTCTAGGCGGCGATAAACATTGTCATTATGCAGAAAGTTATACGTAGCTACAGATTAAATAAGAACGCACACTAAAGTGCGTCCTCAGTGGGTTTATATTTAAATCCGTACCTAGGTAGCAAGAATTCTGTCTTTAAGTACTATTAGGCTTGCGTTTTCTCGACAGGCGCCTACCTGCTAAACACCACATCAATAAAAATATGATTGATTAAAATTTATTACATTTTAGTCAACCATTTCGTTGTGTCGAGCACTGGGACATTTACCTAATATTAAGCAATGAAAAATATACCTGAGTGATATTTTCACCGCTCTTTCGGTAAAAGAATCTAATCTAAAACTTTACTATTCACTTTTTTGGAATATTGATTTAATAAATCTAAACGGCCGGGTTCTTCGAGTGGAAACTGAATTTACAACCCCTAGCACAGTATATCGAGCAAGGGAGACCGAAATGTTGACGGCTACACATGTTTTCTCTTGAACTATGGAACCCCGGGCGAAGCTAGGTTTATCACCAGGGCTCGAACTTTTCGTGTCGATGACGTAAAATTGCATATAGGTGATTCCAATTGGTGATATAGTAATTATCAATCTTTAATCATCAATCATTTGATCATGCATGGTTTTTTTTTAAATACGGCCTATTGCATCCGAAGATTAAAAAGGATTTCTCTTTCTGTTTAGAATTTTAATTTATAAGCAGGTGAGGAACTCATAGTCTTTCAAGTTTTAAAACAGGTTATAGGAATATTGAATCAATATGAACGCAAACTAAAGTAAAAAAGTAAAAGGTAAAAGTAGTTTATTCTTCAAATTAGGCATATTACATGCACCTATGAACGTCAATAAACTACCACCGGTCCGGAAAAATAAACCTCTGCCACGAGAAGAACCGGCGTAAGAAACTCGGTGAGGTGTCATTTTTTCAAAACAATATATATTGTAAAGTATAGTTAAATATAAAATTACAGTCTCAGTTACTACAAAAATACCAAGCTATAGTAGAAAACCTATTTTCGCGATAGATTAGCCGCGCAGGACACTATCACTGACAAACATCCCTGTCCATGATGTAATCGTTTACCTTATAATATTATAATAACTGTTTTCTCAAACATGCAATGAAATATTGATGTTATGTTCCTTATAATAGGCTGCGAAGTATGACGTTTCAGGCGCGGCTAGGACAAGAGGTCGTTAATGGAATTTCATACAAATCTTGCAGGCCTAGGCTGGCAAAGTCCTCTTTTTAGGGTTCCGTAGTCAACTAGGAACCCTTATAGTTTCGCCATGTCTGTCCGTCCGTCTGTCCGTCCGTCTGTCCGTCCGTCCGCGGATAATCTCAGTGACCGTTAGCACTAGAAAGCTGAAATTTGGTACTAATATGTATATCAATTACGCCGACAAAGTGGTAAAATAAAAAGTGGAAAAAAATATTTTATTAGGGTACCTCCCCTATACGTAAAGTGGGGAGTGATTTTTTTTTTCATTTTAACCCTAACGTGTGATATATTGTTAGATAGGTATTTAAAAATAAATATGGGTTTACAAAAATCATTTTTTGATAATGTTAATATTTTCGGAAATAATTGCTCCAGAAGTAAAAAAAAATGTGTCCCCCCCCCCTCTAACTTTTGAACCATAAGTTTTAAAAATATGAAAAAAATCTCAAAAGTAGAACTTTATAAAAACTTTGTAGGAAAATTATTTTGAACTTGATAGGTTGAATAGTTTTTGAAAAAAATATAAAAACTACGGAACCCTACACTGAGCGTGGCCCGACACGCTCTTGGCCGGTTTTTTAATTCCATTCCACATAAATTTGTGGCACAGGCATCATGACATTCTGCCACTATGCGTATTAAAAATAAAATTTTGATTTCTTTTGTTGTTTATTTCATTTCATGTTTGAGAAAAGCACTATACATACCTCGGCGGGAAATTTGGGGTTGCCAGCCTTAGACATATCCATATATGTCTTCAGTTCAGTTCAGTCTTCATATTATATATATGTCTTCAGCCGGCAACCCCTTTCGTCCCGGCCTCTGTAGTAATGTACTATTGTTTTACTACAGATTTGAATTTAGAATTGCTAAGTTCAGTAATGTGTTTTGGAATTTTATTGTAGAATTTAATACAATTTCCCAAGAACGACTTTCCTAGTCTATAGAAGGTTATTTTCAGTTTCCGAGTGTTTCTGGTGGCTATTAGTTTATCAGCGTTCGTTGGGAAATTGCACAAATTCTTCCTAACATACATTATTACCCGGACCCGGGTATGTCCTAAAACTACGACCAAGACCACCGGGGGATGGGCAGCCGCATCTCTGGAGTGCGGTGGAGATTATGGCATATACCCCCCGTGAATTTGGGGGCGGCCCATGTCCAGCAGTGGACGTCCTTTGGCTGATATGGTGGTGGATACATTATTATTTCAAATACGTATAGGGCCGGCAGGGTTAGAATATCTATTTCTTTGAAAAATTCTCTTAATGAGTCACGCGACCCCAAGTTATAAATTGCCCGGATAGCCCTTTTTTGCAAAATAAAACAGTTTCAATATCTGCAGCTGATCCCCACAAGATAAGACCATAAGTAATTATACTATTAAAATAAGCAAAGTAAACTAACCGTGCCGTTGCCACATTGGTAAGCTGCCTTATTCTCCTGACTGCAAATGCAGCAGAGCTCAACCTACTTCCTATCGCTGTTATATGGGAACCCCACTGCAATTTTGAGTCCAATGTAATACCTAAGAATACAGTTGACGTAACAAATTCTAATGTTTGGCCATGAAGTTTTATATTTGTATCTAAGTTTCTATTTGATGAGTTCGCTAGAGAGAATTTCATACATTTAGTTTTTTTCGGATTCAACACTAAGTTATTGGCAGCAAACCAGTCAGATATCATGGACAGGATGTTATTTGGTTCAATGAGTTCAGTATCTTTCCTATTTACCTTGAACAGTAATGAGGTGTCGTCTGCGAACATTACAATCATTTACATAAACAAGGAACAGGAAAGGGCCTAGAATAGACCCCTGAGGTACTCCCATCTCTACCACTGTCTCTGACGAAAGGGCTTTATTTATCGCTACCTTTTGATTTCTCTGTGTTAAATATGATTTCATAAGATCCAATGCATGTCCTCTGATACCATAGAAATTAAGCTTACAAATTAAAGTTCCATGATCTACACAATCAAAAGCCTTGGAAAGGTCACAGAACACTCCAATGGCGTCATATGACTCTTCCCAAGACTACAAAATAAATTTTATTAAACTTGCACCTGCATCACTAGTTGATCTACCTTTCGTGAAACCGAACTGCTGTGCGTGCAAAATATTGTGTGAGTTAAAATGAGAAACCAATTGCGTAAGCATTATTTTTTCGAATATTTTGCTAAACGCTGGTAGGATAGAAACTGGACGATAATCAGAAGGATTATCTCCATGACCTGATTTGAAAATAGGAACTACTTTACTACACTTCATTAAGTCTGGAAAAATGCCATTGTCTACACAACTATTAAAAATGAGTGCTAGAGTGGGTGCAACGACCTCGAGAATAGATTCCAGTACCATGACTGACATGCCCTCATATATCCTCAGTGCTCTTTTTTAAGTCCTCAGTGCTCTTTATTTTTAACATTTTAAATGACTTCAGTACATCTAGAGGAGAAACATGATGAAATTTGAAAATATTTAGTGACTCTAATTTTACGTTCTCATTCAGAAGGGATTTTGCTATTGTTGTAGATGATGCCAAACTTTAATAATAAAATAATAATTATAATATTTTCTATTTATTTTCCAGACAGTCTTGGCTTTGTTATCTGAGGACTTTATTTTATTATTCAAACGCATTGCTTTTTGTTAGTAGCAAAATTTGTGCAGTATTTTTTCAAATATGGCCTATTAGAAAAAATACCATCATATATGCATGATTAAATGATTGATGATTAAAGATTGATAATTACTATAAAACCAATTGGAATCATACCTATATGCAGTGTGACGTCAATTTTACGTCATCGGCATGAAAAGTTCGAGCCCTGGAATGGCCAATTCTCGGGCCGTTCGAGATAATGTCTATCCAAAATGATCTCGATTGACGCAATGTCCATTGAAAAATCTCGCAAAAATGTCGAACACAGCGAAATTTCTTAGTCTAGGGCACGATCGAGATGATGTCGAACGATCACCTCAATGTCTATTGTAATACGCGTTCCGTTTTTTTCCATTGTGTTAGTTTAAAATCGAGTTTATAATAATAAAACATTTTATAAGTTCTTCCACTTAATTAAATACTTATATATCTAGTATATCAATAACCGAAGTGTCATTAATTTTTCAATAATCTAATACATAATCATGGTGATTTAACACCTTAAACATATTTACGAGTATTGCTCGTTTATGAACTACGTGAAATGGAACGCATAAAAACTGTTTTGACTTGACAGTTTTGACCCAAAGACTACTTGCAATATTTGAGAGCTGTCAATATTTTCTGCCAACCGCCATTCCACCACTGAACGTATGAAAAATATTTAAAAGTCTTTAGCCATTAAATCATTTAAATGAATCGACATATTTTTCGCAAATATGTTCATTTTGTGCTGTGCTGTACTGTCGATTAACCACATAAGTTGTCAATATTTATCACCAGTGGCAGATCAAATGTCAAAATATTTGTGATACAACCATCTCGACTGACCAGTCGTTGCATCTCCATAAATAAGAGTGTAATGACTGTTGCATCTCGAACGCTGGGAGTAGACATATCTCGAGTGTGAGATTTCGAGAATACGCAAATGGGTTTTCGATCGACATCCACCATTTTTTATCGAGATATGTCTAATAGGCATCAGCTCTAACGGCCCGAGAATTGGCCTCCTGTTAATCACTTATCCCGAATCGGTATGCCGACCGTAATGTGGCCGCCCTAAAAGCACACCAAAATGTAAAACCCCATTTAACCCAAAACGTCACAAACTTCAGTTCAGTACGATTTCCAGCATTAGTGAGAATAGCTCAGACACGCTCAGATGCGCAGAAATTGTTCAACTTCAATGACCGGATCTGCTTTTCTCTGACATCTGTGCTGAATCCGTACCGGCAAATGCGGAAGTAGCTAAAGAAATATATTTCTGCATAAATTGGTCCTACTCGTGCCCTACCCCAAGTACATATTTGTGCTTAGATAGGTATAAGTATTTCCTCCTTCTGCTTAAGCATTCATATCTCGGTGCCAATACATGGCATGTCAATAAATGTGATATACTTGTATTGGGCCAATATATCCTTATCAAATCACAACATTTCAGTCGTCCCAAAGGCAAACCGCACCCTAATATGTAGAAGGTTGATTTATTGGTCATATAAAGCATCTGCACTATAACTAACTATTTGAAATCAAAGCTTGTTGTCTTATATTGCATTTTGAGCCGTAACTTTCCAGTCTTATATACAAACATTATGTATGTGATTACAATCCCAATATATTGATATTATAAATATGAAAGTGAAAATGTCTAGCAGTTGTTAAATTTTCTGACTGAATTCGATCTGAACTGCGATTAACAGTTCTTTTTTCAGCCAAAAACTGACACACATTCTTGAAGTGCTGTATTATCAAAGAGGTGTTTAGTTCTAGAACTTTGTTTTGGCACAGTTGGCATAATGCGATGTAATCTTGAGTTTCAAGGTTTACGTTAGATATTACGGACACATTGCCACAAACCACTGTCTTGAACATTTTGCAAACGATGCGGCAGTAAAACGAAATGATGTATGAAATTACCGCCTCATTTAAAAGGCCTTCAAGTTATTCTGACAAAGAGGCCAGACTAACCTTCGTTACTAGCTGTACCGAATAACTTGGTAACCAAGTTATGAAATCCTTTTGGAGAATTCTATAAAACTGTTTCTATCAGCAAGGTATTGTTGAGAAATTGTACAACAGAGAAGTACAACTCTCAGTTTTGCTTGAAGGCAAATAAATAAATACGAGTAAAGTAACTAGACAGACTGAATTAACAAAGTTTTACGAAGTTTGCACAATAGAAACTGTGACAAATATACGAGTGACTTGAATATATTTAAATGTTGTCTACTTAGCCTAGTCACCACTTATAAATTGTTTTGCCAGTGTGTTTATAGATAAGAATCTTTAACGAATGATTACGTCGAAAGAAAATGGTTCGCTGTATGTAATACAAGTAATGTGTCATTTTTTTTACAAATTTCAAACTAATGGTGTCTCAACAAAACGACAGATATCCAATCAATTGTAATGATAACCTCTTCAATTAACTGTTGATGTTGATATCTATCATTTGCAGTGATCGTAACTTTTGTAGCATTTTCGGTGCAGCGTAGTGCTGTTAACGGAGTTGGTATGTTATAATTAAGGTTAATATTAACGTTATTAACGCTAATGAATCATAAGAATTAAAATCATTTATCCCAATTCCGTTAACACCACTACGCTGCACCGAAAATGCTACAAAAGTTACGATCACTGATCGTTTGACATTTTAGTACTTAATACAAAGTCTGACGTATACGTACCTGAAAATCATAGAAAATACCTACAAATCATATGTAAATATTTCCAGAATGTATTTAAATGAAACTTTTATAATTCAACGTTATTTATTATAAATGTATATTAACTATATGCGTTGACATTTACAGTTTAAATTTCATCTTACATTTATGAAGACGAACTTAAGTTGTTACAACAAACCCAGCGAGACGAGACGTACTTCCTCCTTCTCTGATTCGCCATTATTAAGTACCTATCTCGCTCTTTTTCTCTCTCATGCCATTATTTATCTCGTCTCGTTGGTTTTATTTGTCTTTGTGGTCTATGTATACTATGCCGGTCATTCATGATGGAGGACTTCTTAAAACCTTTTAGGCAGCGATATGGTGACCGTTTTTACTTCTAGATATTCTTCCACACAATTGACTCCTCTGAAACATTATAATTGTATTTATTTATTTATTTAATCTTTATTGCACAAGAATAAATCCTAATGTACAAAAGGCGGAGTTAATGCCATGAGGCATTCTCTACCAGTCAACCTTCAGGCAAAACAGGGAGACTGTAGGTGGGATATTTGATATTACAACGAAAATTCTACGTCTAGAAATTTGGAGCAGCCCAACTGGGAAAGTACCTCCGCCTTACAGAAGATCTCAGGCATAATAACATCACTACTTGCCTCTTGCTCCCCAAGTCAATAAAGGGTCGGCAACACACTTGTGATTCCTCTGGAGTCGCGAGTATCCATAGGCTACGGTGTCTGCTTACCATCACGCAGGCCGTAAGCTTGTTTGCCACCGTCGTAGTATAAAAAACATGTATTGGCTAGATTTTAATTAGACTTTTATTTGAACTACGACTGTCACGACGGAAAAGTTCATTTTGACTACTCATTAGAACCCAAAAGCAGGTGCTATCCTTAATTTTATTATGTGGGTAAGCAAGATAACATAAGCTTCGCAAATGATATCGTGAAGTTCTAACCACAAGTGAATAATCGTAAAATCGGGGAAATAAGCTAAAACCTATGCGGTAATCGTTATTTTGAGGATATCCTAATGAAGAATTACATACGGTACACCCGTGCATCCAAAATGGACGGAAAAGATCATATGAAGCAAAATTTATAACGTATTTATTTATTAAGGAGATACATAACACAGAAACATACATGAATAGGACACAAACAGATTTAGATCTGGTCAATAAGTACATAGCTTCGTTTAACGTTTCTCACTTCCACTCACACACAACTTGATTATTAAAAAATAGATATATTAAACTTTGTTTTAACCCTTTGAACGCCATCATATTTGAATGAAGTTATCACTCAGACACCAAGGTACAAAAAATTGATGTAACGTTTAAACCAATAAAAATAAATAAATAAAAAACATAATTGAGTTTTTTCATGATCAAAGTAGGTACACCTTCAATTCGACCTTTTTAGTGTTTGTTGGCGTGGTGGGCACGACGACACACGACCACTTTATAGGCTCTTGGCATTCAAAGGGTTAAAATAGGTGATGGCTTAAAAGTCGCCATCGCGGTCGACGCATCATACAAACATAGTAGTTTTAAAGTGAGAACGAAACTACGTGTGTATGGAGAATCGAGTTCAATCAAGTGTGCGTCCTTTAGCATAAAAATTACTTGGGCGGGTAATGATTTCTTTGTGTTGTGTTGAGTTGAGAGTGAGGAACCTGCGTAACGAAACTATGTGTGTATGGAGAAATCGAGTTCAATCAACTGTGCATCCCTTAACATAAGAATTACTTGGGCGGGTAACGATTTGTGTGCCTCAACCTCATATCAAAACAATTGTCCTGGGGATGCGCTGTGTTGAGTTGAGAGTGAGGAACCTGCGTAACGAAACTATGTGTGTATGGAGAATCGAGTTCAATCGAGTGTGCGGGGGACCCTTAACATAAAAATTACTTAGGCGGGTAATGATTTGTTTGCCTCAATCTCATATCAAAACAAGTTTTCCCGAGGATGCGCTGTGTTGAGTTGAGAGTGAGGAACCTGCGTAACGAAACTAAGCGTGTATGGAACATCGAGTTCAATCAAGTGTGCGGGGAACCCTTAACATAAAAATGACTTGGGCGGGTAATGATTTGTTTGCCTTAACCTCATATCAAAACAATTTTCCCGAGGATGCGCTGTGTTGAGTTGAGAGTGAGGAACCTGCGTAACGAAACAATGTGTGTATGGAGAATCGAGTTCAATCAAGTGTGCGGGGAACCCTTAACATAAAAATGACTTGGGCGGGTAATGATTTGTTTGCCTCAACCTCATATCAAAACAATTTTCCCGAGGATGCGCTGTGTTGAGTTGAGAGTGAGGAACCTGCGTAACGAAACTACGCGTGTATGGAACATCGAGTTCAATCAAGTGTGCGGGGGACCCTCAACATAAAAATGACTTAGGCGGGTAATGATTTCTTTGCCTCAACCTCATATCAAAACAATTTTCGCGAGGATGCGCTGTGTTGAGTTGAGAGTGAGGAACCTGCGTATGTCTCTAGCTTTCAACACAATGAATTCTCAAGTTAATAAATAATCGGCAACGCGCTTGTGATTCTTCTGGATTAAGCATCCATATGCGACGGTGTCTGCTTACCATGAGGCTGACCGTAAGCGTGCATTTAATCGTATATGTACATAAATAATACTAACTTTTCACGACCAACTCCGGAGTCCTTGAATCCTCCGAAAGGAGTTTGTGCTGTAGACGCCAAATATGTATTTATCCTGAAACAGCACAATGTTGTTGGTATATAGCAATCTAATTGTCCTGTTTTGTGATTTTGCATGAAAATGTTAAAAGTTTTTCAAAGCGGAAAATTTCTGATGTTTTTGCGTCCGCTGTTGCGTCTGCGCGTCCGGAAAAACCCACTTTTTGGCCAAGTGGTGACGTAAAATTGTGTACGAAACACGGGTCGTAAAACAGAAAGCCCTCTCTCGCATATTTATGACCCTCGCCTGCGGCTCGGGCCTCAAACATCTGCGATATCGGCCTTTCTTTGTTTTACAACCCTTGTATCGTAAATGGCTATTAATGTAATTTTTTTAACATTCAGCACCTATAAGCATTTTAGGTCACGCTCGACGAATGTAAGAATAAAAATTCCATCTTCTTTATTTTATTATCGCAGACAACTTAAATGATTATAAATTGGACACTGAAAGAGTACTAGCTATGTTAATGTATTTTACACCACACCTTGCCAAAAAAGCGCGTTGACGTTGGTGACGTAAGAATCATCTCCTCAAACATCTGCGATATCAGCCCTTCTTTGTTTTACAAACCTTGTATCATAATTAGCCATTACAGTACATATGGTGCTACATTACCCCACGAGTGCGGTAATCAGCAGATTACGTGCATATGTCAAAACTTTAAAGAGCCATATGTACTGTAAAACGTTGTACGATACATAGAAAACATCCAAGTCTCAGGAACAAATGCTTCTGCTCACCACAGAAACAAATGCCCTTACCGGTATTCGAGCCCGGGACGTCTAGCTTCGGAGGCAGTGTCACTACCAACTAGGCTAAACAGGCTGACGAAGTTTAAATGGGAGTGGGCTGGTCATGTCTGCCGCATGCCGAGTGAGCTGTGCTACTATTACTTACTCTGTGGCTGTGGGCCAAGATTTCCACTGACTAGCAGCCCGGCAGCTCGAAACGGAGATGCGGCAGACCTCGCCGGCGATGGTGGGATGAGCTAGACTCTTTTTCAATGGAGTGGTCAGAGGATGCTTTAGACTGACAACATTGGAAACAGAGGCCTTTGCCCAGCAGTGGGACACTACAGCCTCCCAATAGAAGTCTTACCAAACGTTTCCAGCTTCCACATATTTGCTAAAGTGTAAGGCATCATTAATTTTCCTCGTAAAAATGCCTGACGCGAGACCATAGTTAGTGTTATTGGCACGTTCAATCACCTCCTTTAGGCTCTCAAACTTGAAGATACATTGCACAGGGCCGAAAATCTAGAATTAAAAAAAAACAATACAATGCAAATATAAATCAACAAAAGAAAAGAAAACTACGGTGATAAAAGTAAAATAACGGTAAATAATTGGCGATCTTATCGCTAAAAAGCGATTTCTTCCAGACAAGTTTTATGCAAGAATACCTACTAATATTTTTATGGAAGCCGTAGGTACATACTAACTTCCGCTTTACTTATTTATACATATTTGTATAAATGGTGAATGAGTATATTGTAGGTGTGCAGGCGAATCATGCGTCAATATAACTAAATAATGTACCTACCTATACACAATGTAATCATAATAAAATAACATAGACATCAAAGAGCCTTTCACGGATATCGAAAGCAGGTACGTTTCCAAAAGGTTAGAACTACATCAATGGTCATTTATTTAATTAACAAACCAAGTAATTGGCAACCGTACCGTCTTCTCGAAGATCTCACTGTTCGAAATTATTTTCATATACGAAAATTTACGTAAAATATCTGACCAAGTACGAGTTAAACTCGCGCACGAGAACTTCGTATCAAACTCGCATGATTTGTAACTAATTAAACTTAAGCTGGCACGCTACACAGTGAGCTCCAATCACGAAGTGTTTATTACAGATTTCTGGGTAATAAGTTAAGTAAGTAGTTTTCCAGAATTACTCCTTCACTTGTAACCAAGGCCTTATGATCTAAATTTCGTGTATAAATCATGCTAAATTTAGTGGTTCTATGTCAATGGGACTGCTTTATAGTTTTTGGATGATGTCATGTCTATGAGTACATACCTTAATTAAAAGTATATTATCCTAGATATTTGTAAAATGTCACCTCCTCTTTAGCTATGGTCATGTGGTCCTCGACATCAGCGAACACGGTAGGCTCGATATAGTACCCAGTGGTGCTTATCCGGTTCCCACCGAACATTAGTTTCGCTCCTTCCTTCTTCCCCTTCTCGATATAGGCGAGAACTTTATTCATTATATCACCGTCAACCTATAAATTATTACCCTTTAGATTGCACTTCATGAAACCACACTACAAACAATGCAATTAGTCACAACAACTTGCAGTGTTGTTTACAAATTATAAATAATTAAAAAAATTGAAAAACCCACGACAACGCGCATTAACACCCCTGGAATTACAAGATGGACGCTTACTGAAGTCCATTGAGAAAACCTCGGCAGGGAACTCATTCCACAACTGGAGGTTGCGGTAACCGCTTACCACCAAGCGGACCGTAGGTACACTTGTATATCACCGATGTGGTATAAAAAACTATAGTTGTTTCTCACCTAAAGCTATATATTCCGGCGAAAGGGGCAAAGTAGACCGAAAGTCGAGCTCAGCGTAGGGCCAAAGTTCCGAAATGTTCCATCGGAGAGCACTCTCTACGTGAGCCCGAGGACCGGAGGTCCTAAGGGCGAGCCCACGTGTAAAGGATGATTCGAATTAGACCGTTCCGTTTCCGGGCTAGGCCAAGACCGAGCTGCTTCTGAGGACCTACTCCGATCTTCTAAAATCGAACTTCGTATCGTACCGTCCCTTTCCGTCATATAAAACGAGATAAAACGAGAGTGAAAGGGACGGCACGACACAAAGTTCGAAGTTTGGAGCAGGCCCTCTGAGCCTCGGCCGTAGCTGGGTCGTCAAACGCTTGGGTTGAACAAATGCGGCCGGGTCGGACCGCTTCCGAGCATCACCGAGCCCGGCCGCGCAACGGCCGTCGTTTTGTTGTCATAGAAAACGGGCCGGCCCGGACACGGAGCGGCCTACTGTGAATCATCCTTAATCTTCCTACCCCTGAGTGACTTACAAAGAGAACCTGGGGCCGAAGGCTCGAAGCTTCCTTTGAGAGAGTTCAATACGCGAGCCCGAGGGCCGAAGGTCAAAAGGGCGAGCCCACATTGACACTCACTATCTATGAGTTCTTACCAATAGAATTTGAGAGCCGAAAGGTAAGTAGCGAGGCACGTCAAACCAAAGGCAGAGCCTGACCAAAGGCAGAGGTCAGAAGGCCCGAAGTGCCTAAAAGCCCGAACGTCTCCACGTTCCTGTGCCTGCCTCCGGTCACGCTCTCTGCGCGAGCCTACTATCGCTGAGTGTTCAAAGGGGAGCGTCGAGGCTAGTGGGACTGAAAGACCGAAGTGTCTCACCAGGGCGCTTTCTACGCCAGCCGGCGAGCTAAAGGTTTGAAGGTCGAGCCCACGCGTGATCAGCAAGGCACGTAAGGGTAAGTACTGCGACTACCGCGAGGCCCAAAGTGTCCCAGTATCCCTACAGTACGCGCTTACTATGCGAGCCATAGCTATAAGACCGAAGGCCTGAAGGGCGTGCCCACATGGATACTATCTATCCCAAAATGTCGTAAAAGAGAACCGGAGGACCGCAGGCCCAAAGGTGTGTGAGGAGGCACACGAAGGCGGAGGCCGAGTTCTGCGTAGCGGCGAAGGTCCGAAGCTTTTCCCTTCAGAAAGCGCACTACCAAAATAAAATAAAAATGCGATGCTAAGTAAATGCGAGCCCACTATAAATGCGAACCCACTAGAAGCTCGTACTCATATGTCTCTTTCACAAGAACAAGAAATTTTAGGTATATTAGTTAATTGGACCATTCATTTTAAACTTCAACTAGTGGCAGAGTGGAAATAATTAAGTATGCCGTACATCTAAATTAGTGAAGCCGTTTTTATCCTGAAATTATTTTATACAGCGTAACACGATGGTTTAGTAGTGCCCCTTGGCATATTTACGTCATGTATCGCCGATAAATCACTACCCCATAATAATACTGAAACCAAAAACATAATATGATTATATATTTAAATCGGCAGATGTGTTTGGGGGACATACAGCTTACACGTAACCTTCCGTTACGGGTATAAAGAGCAAAAATTCTACTTTTAGCAGTCCTTGTAGAGAAGCTACTCACTAAACACCTTTAAAAGAGCCGTATTACGGTATTCTATCTATGAGCCTTCACAAAGTTCCTTACTACATTATTCTGTTTCATCATACCTGAAGCCCTCAGCAGTTCGTGCACAGAAGCTACCGAGAAAATAATATCAAAATAATCACAACACGGTAATACACATATGTGTATTCGCAAAGTTCCTTAGGGTGATGTTCTGCTCCATCATCAGGCCTTCAGCATTTCAGGAGAAGAGGCTTCTCAATAAATACTATCAAAAGAGTCATAACACGGTTTACTGAATAATTACCTGATCAAGATTCCCTGCAATATTGTTCTGATCCATCATCAGACGCTCAGCAAATCATGTACAGAAGCTACTCAGCAAACACGATGAAATGAGCCCAAACACGGTCAAGAAGCTATATGCCTTCGAAAGGTTCTGTGTGATGTTGTTCTACTCCATCATCAGATCCTCAGAAGTTCGTTTACAACGGCTGCTAAGCAAACATTAACAAAAGCGCCCAAAAACAGACAAAGATATCTAACCCCTTAACAGTTCCCTATCATGATTTTCTGCTCCATCATGATCCTCAGAGTTCAATTACATGTACTCCTCACCAAGCGCTATCGAAATCTTCTATGCTGGTCAAGCAGAGTTCCGGAAAAAATTCGTTCAAACGCACTTTCAAGAGGAAAATGTTTATTGCAGCGCCCCCTGGCGAGTTATGGTCGTAAAATTTTTTGGGGGTTCGTCCCGAATAAACCACAGACCCATTACAGAAAACCGTATTCAAATCGGTCAAGCCGTTTTGGAGATATTGAGGTGCTCACACAAACAAACAAACAACCTCTCACCCTAAACGCATATACCTTCTCCGTTCCGTCGTGGGTAAAAATACATACTCGTATATCATTATAAAGGCGGTAGAACTTGAAGAGACCAACAACAACACAACTTCGATATAATATAATAATTTCAACTTGATATTTATACAAATAAATAAATAATTTTTAAGAAAAAAAAACCGACTTCTATGGGGGAGGCCGGTGGAAGATTATTATACTTAGATGGTGCACTCTTAGATTCCATACAATAAAATAAAAATGGCTATAAGTATGTTTATAATGGTAGCAGACTAAGTACCCTTGAGGGTACTTAGTCTTCTCCCATTATAAACTGAGGGTTCCTAAGGAATCATGGAAAAACCTTGTTTGCTTGACAAACAAAACGAAGAGAACAAATCGCCAAACGTGAACTACGCGTCGTTGAAGAGTTCCGTTCTGATCATCATCAGCAGTTTCACTTCATAAAATGTCACATTTTTGTATGATAATGCTCGATTTGTTGATAAAAACACAAAAATCACTATATGTTTGCTATTGAGATTTGAGGAGTTCCCTCAATTCCTAATGGATCCCATCATCAAAAATCGAGCATGACAAAAATTAATCGTGAAAATAGAACTTGCTTAACAAACACAGCTAGGAGGACAAATCGCCAAACGTGAACTTTTCGTCGTTGAAGAGTTCTGTTCTGATCATCATCAGCAGTTCCACTTCACCAAATGTCACATTTTTGTATGATAATGCTCGATTTGTTGATAAAAACACAAAAATCACTATATGTTTGCCTTAAAGATTTGAGGAGTTCCCTCAATTCCTCATGGATCCCATCATCAGAACTGCGTTTTGACAAAAACGGGATCAACTTGGATATATATACTTACAATCAAAAAAAGAATTTTCCCAATCGGTTAAGAAATGACGGAGTTATGGAGTAAAAAACATTAAAAAAAAACATACAACCGAATTGATAACCTGATAGGAGGTCCTCTTTTGAAATCTTGAAGTCGGTTAAAAAGGGTAAATCAAAGACAAACTTATCCTACATGGGTTCCGCTTTGATCCTTGTGTCTTAAGAAAAGAAATGGAAAAAATTGATAAAAAATATAAATTCGAAACTTGAATAAATCCCCGTGAAGGAAAAGTCCCCCCGCGGGTCTCTTTTCCTTCACGAACGTATAGGTAGAAAACTTAAGTAGATGACCTGTTGTATGTAGTAGTAGCGTGTTTGAATACGCGTGTGTTTTGTTTGTGTTGCACATTTTAAATATGTTATGTCTATTCGAACACGTCACAACTATATACAACCTCATCTTCTTAAGTTTTTTACCTATAAGAACTGTCATTTTTTACGCACGCTCTTAAACGTTACGTAATTGCGGCACTTATCAATTTATCTTAGACTAAATATTTCCAACAAACAACTTTCATTACCTAAAGATTTGGGACGCTATTAAGTTTTTTTTTGGTAAGCTACTGAGCGATAGATAGTAAAAAATTAAATTATATATTTATATGGAAAATTTAATATTAATAATAATAATAATAAAAATTTAATAATAATAATAAAAATTTAATAATAATAATAATAGTCCCGGATCGTATTTGTCTATTCAGTGTGGTAACGCTGCCGGTATCATGAGGACATTTTGATCTATGATCCGGGACGGTCCTTCCACGAAGCCTGTTGCAAATGTCGTCAATCTATACTACTAATATTATAAAGCTGAAGAGTTTGTTTGTTTGTTTGAACGCGCTAATCTCAGGAACTTCTGGTTCGAATTGAAAAATTCTTTTTGTGTTGGATAGTCCACTTATCGAGGAAGGCTTTAGGCTATATAACATCACGCTGTGACCAATAGGAGCGAAAACGCGGACGAAGTCACGGGCAACAGCTAGTGTTTTATATGTCATGTGTGTTGCAGATATGCATTTGTGCCACCCATCGAAGTCTACGTTCAGAATTATGATTTTATATTACAGTCATCCTTTCTGAAACAAATGTATTTTAGTTACGGAATATAAATAACAAAACATTAGTACAAACATACTTGCGGGCCATGCTCAACCCCATGTTCAGCAGGATTGCCAATCTTAATATTCTTCGCAAAATCAACAGCCTTCTCCACAAACTTATCGTAGATGCCAGACTGGACGAATGTTCTCGACGCCGCAAAACACATCTGGCCTTGATTACCGAAGACACCGTGCGCCGCCCACGTTACCGCCACGTTTACTGAAACCGAAGGGAGTAGTAGAAATTATGAAGACTGCAAATGTGTATAAAATGTAGTATTCCTTTGAAATAAATATCTATCGTTAAATTTATATAATCACATTTTTTTACGAGTGGCGCCAGTGGACCCTTAGATACCCTCTTAAATCTGAGGGTATCTAAGGGTCCACTGGCGCCACTCGTAAAAAAATGTGATTATATAAATTTAACGATAGATATTTAAAAAAATGGTACTGCTAAATATGTACTGTTTTTTGTATTTATGTTTTAAATACATCAAACTAGTTATTTTATTACGTTGCGAGATTTATCGATCTATGAGGTCAAAAATAAAACGGCCGTTTTTACTTCCGACGCATGGATTGACGAATCTAGCAACGTTATAACTGTTTTGATTTGTTCAAAAGGTATTAAAATACAAAATACAGTACATACCAGTGCCTTCTTTTAATATTTATCGTTAAATTTAAATAGATTTAAGTAATCACATTTTTTACGAGTGGACCCGTTGGTACCCTCTTAAGTACCGTACGAAATGATTTAAACAGAGTCCATCCATAGTGAAACCAACGACAGAAGACTTATTATTTTATCTCATTAGAAGCCAAACAACGCTGTGTGTGCTTCACCGTAGAGCATAGCATAATTTTTCCGCGTACTTAGTTAGCGGAAATCGCTCCGAGGCGGTTTGGAACGCAACATTCTTAAACAGTATAGATATTTTGGCAGCCTTTAAATGTATTAGTCTTTACTGAAACGGGACACGCTTACATAATTACTGAATCAGGGTAATAAATTATGGGATGGGTACAGTACTTACAGTCGGCGTCGTTCATGATCACCAGAGGGCTTTTTCCTCCCAGTTCAAGTGTCACACGCTTAAGATTTGCTTTTCCGGCCGCTTGCTGAATTTGTTTTCCAACCTGAGTAGGAAATATAAATTTTCAATGTTTATGCTTCGAAAATATCAGTATTATGTATAAAAAATCCGTTAGACTAAACCCGTGTTTTTATTGGATTCTATAATTTAGAAATGTTTCTTAGATTCATAATTTGTTTATCATATCAAGTCAACAAACAGTCGTTTATAGCCTAACATATTCTAGTAACAGTGAATATACATAGAATAACAGTACCTGGGAGACCGATCTATGCTCGTGTTTTTCTGGGGAATACGAGATCTATGACAGCAGTCTTTAACCCAACTTAGAGGCTTCCGGGCGGCTTAAGCACTTTTAACAGTTAGGCCCACTCACTTGACAATAAGGCCATCCCAATAAAGTCTAGTTTCCTCCCTTGGGTTTGGAGGTCAGATGGTAGCCGCTTCCGTAAAAACTAGTGCCTACGCCAACTATTGGAATTAGGTAGAGGACCCCGGGCATTCTTCAAGATGCATCTGTACTGGGATAGCGCTAAGATGATGAAAATAATACGAGATGAAACCAACGTGAGACAGACCTCAAGAGAACCAGTAAAAGAGATCTTGGCAACGTCCGGGTGGTGAGTAAGCGCGGTCCCAGCGCCTGGACCGAAACCGGTCACCACATTGACGACCCCTGCCGGCACACCTGCCTCCTTCAGTAGAGCTACCAACGCCAATGAGGTCAGAGGGGTCTGCTCTGCGGGTTTGACTACCACTGTACAACCTGAAACAGAGTGTGTAGGATCAGCTGTTAGCGAGATACTATCAAGTTTAAGTGACCATTCATAAACCTAATGGTAACGAGATAAGATTCACCAACGGTCAGTTAACTATGGTGCCGATAGTATTAACGAATTGGATAAAGTAATTACAGTTAGCATCATCTTGCGCAGAAGCGGTTCAAGTAGAACTGCTTCTGCGCAGATACCAGATAAAGACGGAACAACTAGTAATTAATATTAATTATTATATTATCATAGAGTCGCGGGTGTCCGCTGGATGCGGGTGGCGCAGGACCGGTCATTGTGGAAGTCTTTGGCGGATGCCTATATCTAGCAGTGGACGTCATTCATGATGATGATGATGATAATATTATTAATTACTTATACAAGTTATAAAAAATATAATTAATAAATATTAAGATATGTTCTTATATAAATTAAACTAACTAGATAAATAAATTGATTACCTGGCGTATGGGCAATCAGCCCTCTGAATCAAAATTCAAATTCGTCTGGTTACATATTCATATAGCGTACGGTACGAGTTAATTACTAAATAAACTTTCAATGTGTTCACCTGCCGCTAACGCCGTGCAGACTTTATTCACAAACATTAAAATCGGA
Source organism: Notocelia uddmanniana (assembly GCA_905163555.1). Classification (NCBI taxonomy): domain Eukaryota; kingdom Metazoa; phylum Arthropoda; class Insecta; order Lepidoptera; family Tortricidae; genus Notocelia; species Notocelia uddmanniana. The sequence continues at coordinate 9,412,905 of LR991059.1, read as the reverse complement.
GCATTCCACGGCAATATCAGCCCACAGACGCCGACAGGCTGTTTCAGGGTGTACGAAAATAGCTCGCCATCTGAAAAGGTTGTGAAATTATCATACAGATTGCGGGGGATCTCCTCGAGAAACTAATGGAATTTAGATCATTGATTTAGCCGCGTATACTTCAAGTACCGTTTACACAAAATGTAAGAATTGCATGCTAGATTCATGACGTTGCAGGTTACTGAGTTACTTATAGAGATTTTAACCCACAGGTATTAAACTTACATGTACGACAAGTTCAGTAACACTTCATGGGAATGCCATAGTAGCTTGACATGTTAGATGTCGTTCTTGATGGGGTGTGTGGGCTTTGTGCATAGTATAAGAGAGAACAGCGGGATAGTTACGCAACGTTGTCTAAATGTCATTTTCCCTTCCATAATAATAATTTATACCAAATATAAATGACTCTTATTTTGTACTTGCTATGTCACAATTTGTGGTTTCCGTGAGCCAATGCTTGGTTACCTACAGAAAATACCGAAATCAGCATATGCGTGCCTATCAAATTCGAGGAGTTCCCTCGATTCCTCCTAGATCCCATCATCAGACCTTCACCAAATATACATGGGACCAATGTCGGGGTACCCGCTTTGAAACAAAAAAAAGAATTATCATAATTTTTAAGAAAAAAAACCGACTTCAATGGGGGAGGCCAGTGAAAGATTATTATACTTAGATGGTGCACTCTTAGATTCCATACAATAAAATAAAAATGGCTATAAGTATGTTTATAATGGTAGAAGACTAAGTACCCTCAATTCCTCATGGAATCATGGAAAAACCTTGCTTGCTTGACAAACAAAACGAAGAGAACAAATCGCCAAACGTGAACTACGCGTCGTTGAAGAGTTCCGTTCTGATCATCATCAGCAGTTCCACTTCATCAAATGTCACTTTTATGAATGAAAATGCTTGATTAGTTCATGAAAATACAAAAATCACTATTTGTGTGCCTTTCACATTTGAGGAGTTCCCTCGATTCCTAATGGATCCCATCATCAGAAATCAAGCATGACAAAAATTAATCGTGAAAATAGAACTTGCTTAACAAAGACAGCTAGGAGGACAAATCGCTAAACGTGAACTTTTCGTCGTTGAAGAGTTCTGTTCTGATCATCATCAGCAGTTCCACTTCATCCAATGTCACATTTTTGGATGCAAATGCTTGACTTGTTGATAAAAACACAAAAATTACTATATGTTTGCCTTAAGGATTTGAGGAGTTCCCTCAATTCCTCGTGGATCCCATCATCAGAACTGCGTTTTGACATAAACGGGACTAATTTGGATATATATACTTACAATCAAAAAAATATTTTTCCAATTCGGTTAAGAAATGACGGAGTTATGGAGTAACAAACATAGAAAAAAAAAAAAAACAAAAAAAAAAACATACAACCGAATTGATAACCTCCTCTTTTGAAATTTTGAAGTCGGTTAAATATCGGCTAACGTGGTCAAGAGTTATCGGGGAACATACATACATAAAAAATCGACCAAGTGCGTGACGGGTCACGCACAGAGAAGGGTTCCGTACCGTACCGATACCTCCTAATCTACATTTAAAACCACTATACAATACATTAAATAAATAGTTGTTAAGAAAAGATACAGCAAACAAACGCCAACAACTACTCTGTTGTATGGGAGCCCCCTTTAATTATTATTATTATTTTGATTTTAGTATTTGTTGTTGTAGCCACAACAAAAATACATAATCTGTGCAAATTTCAACTGTCTAGCTATTACGGTTTATGAGATCTAGCTCGGCGAGTGATAGCCATGAAAAAGGGCTATAATATCACGTTTTTTGTACGGGAGCCCCCCTTAATTATTATGATTATTATGTTGTTTTTAGTATTTGTTGTTATAGCGGCAACAGAAATACACAATCTGTGAAAATTTCAATTGTCTAGCTATTACGGTTCTTGAGATACAGCCTGGTGACAGACGGACGGACGGACAGCGAAGTCTTAGTAATAGGGTCCCTTTGGGTACGGAACCCTTAAAAAAAAATGAACAAGCATATATGCAGACGAACTGAGTACCTCCTTCTTTCTATTGAAGTCGGTAAAAATGACTGATTTCGTATGTTCGAAAAGATACGCGATTACCCTACTTTTTGAACGTACGACAGGTAAATGTGACTGTCATGTTTACTATGAACAATGACATTCAGATCTACCTTACGCACGCCCGAAATCGTTGCGTAATTATCCCGTACTCCCCTTTGACCTCCGATTACACATTGTCGTTGCAATGTAGATAATCTCTCCGCCAAGATAATTATCCCAAAGATGAGCGCTAAGGTAAAACAAGTTGTGGATAGCACAGATAATTAAATATGTTATTAGTTAATAGGCTATTAAATGTTCTGTGGTGGATAGTACGGCTGGGCTAATACCCAGAAGTGACGATCTTTAGTTGAATGTTGACGACTGACGACGTCTGTTCATCGGCCTTATTGCGGCAAAATATTGATTCAACGAAATTACAGACCACGTACCGGACGACGCAGCGTGGGAAGGTGCCTATGAGGTGAGCTGATGACCTGGTTTCGGCCACGGGAGTCCACTGGATACGGGTAGCTCATGAGCGATCGCTGTTGCATTCTCTGGGAGTGGCCTATGCCGTGCAGTGGACGTCTTTCGGCTGATGATAATTATGATGATAGGCTCACCTGCGGGTATAGTATCACCCTGGATCTTATCCGCCAAGCTGGCAGCGTAGCGGGCTCCATTGACGCCTTTCTGGACAATACCAAGTGCCATACTAATGTTCATCCCATTGTTATACGACTCCAGCTGGCCCAAGTACTGAGCGTCGCGCTGAATAAGCTCGGCGAATTTGTTGAGCAGCCTTCCTCTTGCTGAGGCGTCCAGCTGTCGCCATTCTGAGTCGCGGTGGAAGGCGGCCTTAGCGGCATTCACTGCTAAGGCGACATCAGCCTACGTACATGTAAAATTAAAAGTATCTTCAATAAGGATACTATGTGTTTTTTTCTATTCTGTTATGTTATTGACCTTCCATATTTATCCACAACGCTTCTTATCCGATGATATTTACTTGAAATATATACTACTTTGGTTTACCGTCCAGGGCATAATGCAACTCAGACAGATAAACAAATACGATGAGCGAGACGCTCCCTAAAATCAGATATGAATGGAATTATTCTTTGCAAATGGAGTTGTAGATTGGCAATCAGTTCGCGGGCGTGATGTTATTATTGTTTTATTGAATTTCGATATGGAAATTTTTCATAATGTAAGAAATAATAGAGGGTTACTCTAAACCAGGAGCAAGAAATACTTATTAGGTATGTAAATATCAAGACAAAATACTGCTCAAATACACCTAAGTTACTCGAAATGGTCTTAACAATGTTGCACAACAGCAAGGTACGTTTTAAAACTATTGTAAGGCTAAATGTAATTTCCCATACTTAAGCAGACATTTAGAACAACCGATGCAAAGAACTAGTGCTACCTATATTAACATGTATTGTTCATGTTTTTGTAAGTCATTTATAGACTTAGGCTGGGTTGCACCAAACCGTCTATAATCATAAGCTGTGTTCGTAAAAATTTGAATGTATGGAAAGTTTGACAAATTTCTATAGGATGACGACAGCCGGCGCCATATTTAACGTTGATCGGTCTGTGATCATAAGTCGGTGCAATGAGTTGCACTAACTTACGGTCACAGACCGAACAAAATTAAATATGGCGCCGGCAGCTGTCATCCCATAGAAACTTCTACACTGCTTACTACCTATTACTCTTAATTAACGTCTGTGTTATATTTTCAACGTTTCTACATTTACCCAGCACTAATTTTAAGTGTCTCTGTTTGACCTAGTAGGTGACTGGTAAAGAATACCCTTTAGTATTAAGTCCGCCATTTGTACATTTGTTTTTTGTGCAATAAAGATTAAATAAATAAATATTACAGACGCGACGGTTTGGTGCAACCCCATCTTAATACAACAAGCCGCCATTTTAAAATACATTCTTTACTGGGGTGGCTTATACTACGAGTGATCTGCAGGCGTACCGCGAACTTCGAAAATCGAACTTCGTGTCTTGCCGTCCCTTTCACTCTCGTGTTATACACTATATGACAGAAAGGGACGGTACGATGCGAAGTTCGATTTTCGAAGTTCGCGGTACGCCTGCTGAGGTTAACCGTTAAGGCGAGATCCTGACTTGGCAATCATGAGCAACAGCGAGGCAGTCCTGCATTCATATCGCCCCGCTTCCGTGCATCCCCCGCCTGTCATGAAGCATTCATTTTAGGCGCGCAGTAAGGAAACAGTATTGACTCGGATGATACTTAATTGGCACTAACAGCTCAAAGTTTATAAATGTTATAATTATCGTACCGCCTCCGCCTCAACAAGTCAGGAAGTCGTTTTACGGAACATGTACTCGTACCTTATCTCCTTCGGCGACTTGAGCGATGACCGAGCCATCGTGAGGACAAAAGGCGTCAAATGTTTTACCGCTGTGCGCATCCACCCACTCGTTATTGATGAACAGCTGCATTAAGTAATTAATTAATACTGATTAGTTACTGGATCTAGTGCTAGTAGAAATAAATTTGGGAAATTATTATTCAATGGTGAAGAGGATCAATGCTCCAGGGCCCCACGGACTAAGGGTCTTACACCGCTATTAAGTGGCACTGAAATCATATTTTATTTGCTTTACTAACCACCCCTTAAAATACAGACGTGAATTTCTATTTAAAACATATACGTATAGGTAAACATTGCTTATGTACAGGGCTCGAAATTTTCATGCCAATGACGTAAAATTGATGTCATACTGATTCCAGTTGGTGTTAGGTATAGTAATTATCAACCTTTAATCATCAATCAGTTAATCATGCTTTTATGATGGTATTTTTGCAAATAGGCCGTATTTCAAAAAATACCATCATAAATGCAGAGAGTTTACGTTCATATTTAGATTCAACATTCCTATAACCTGTTATAAAACTTGAAAGAAGATGAGTTCCTCACCTGCTTATAAATTAAAATTCTAAATAGAAAGAGAAATCCTTTATAATCTTCGTATGCAATAGGCCGTATTTGAAAAAAAGACCATTATAAATGCATGGTTAAATTATTGATGATTTAGGTGTTCCAGCCTTCGCTTGAACCACTTGAGAATAGCCTTCCTATGTTCATAACTATATATACGTCATACCTGTGCGTTGGAAGAGTACCAACCGATGACGCCACTGCTCCCGTCTCTGTCTAGCCCCGCCAATGCGGCGCGCGGTGGGTTGTTGCGACAGTACGCTTTTCTATGTTCGAGTGAACGCACGCGTTCACTAATATTCCAACAAAATTAATTCGATCATCGAGTTATCACCTCGATCTACACCAATATACAGGCTGTGGCCTCGGAATAACATCAGTTATCAAGATTGATACCAGTAAGTATTAGCGAGGTTAATACCCTCTACTCGACGACACCGACATTGACCAATTTCCGCTCGGCGCCCTGAGCCCCAGCCCAGCGACGAGTCAAACACGCTGCGCGTAAGCACGTTGTATTGACAAGGCACAGAAATGTCGCCTCAAACCACAGCTTTCCATAGAGCTAGGCGTTGGCAACATGTCGCCTCAAACGCTGACGTCGCCTCAATGACGTATGGTCTGTCGTCTCGAATGGCACCGAGCGTCGCCTCAAATACACGTGCCCCGTCGCCTCGAACCCATCGAGCGTCGCCTCAATGGGCACCTAGTGTCGTCTCAAAAGACACGTGGCTTGTCGCCTCGAACGGCAAGGCTGTCGCCTCACAAGACGCAGGGCCTGTCGGCTCAAACTTATCAAACGTCGACTCAAAAATCACGAAGTGTCGTCTCAAAAGTCACGTGACCCGTCGCCTCAAATGGCACTGTCGTCTCGAACGGCATGGCTGTCGTCTCAAAATACACGTGGTCTGTCGTCTCAAAATACACGTGGTCTGTCGTCTCAAACGACACCGGGCGGCGCCTCGATTTGTGCGGAACGTCCTATCGAAAGCATATGGCTGTCGCCTCAAACAGCTATGACCGTAGCCTCAAAACTAACCGGTCTGTCGCTTTACAATACAGCGCCCGATTATGACGCCGTCTAGACACGCGTCTCAAATGCTTGTCTGCTATGCTCAGCCTGCTTTGCTTAGTGTATGTGCTTTTTCCAGATCATGTCAACGCTGTTCACAATGGGAGAGCTGGCTGCGAGGCCGCCGGAAGAAAACAGAGAAGCTTTCTACGCCATTGTCGATATAGTAGAACGCTATTTCCCAAAGAATTGGCGGGACTGGAAGATTCATGACTACCCGTTTCGAGAACATTTCGGCGGAGATCAACTCTCACAGGCAACGGAAGTTAAGCTCCGATTTGCCATCCCCACTTTGGATTTGGCACGAGCCTTTAACCCAACAGCTACATCCTTGCCAGAGCGGACGTATAGGGCGATCCGAAATACCCTTGTTAGCTGGCCCTTAGGTCGGGCTCTTATATACGCCCCACATAAGGTAATGGAGAAGATCCATGAACTATCGTACGATAATTTCATGGGGGCTGTACAGGCGATCAAGCCAGTCATGATCAAGCGAAGGGCGGATTCGGTGGAACTGTCAGAGACTGCATCCCCATCGGCCGGCACCAGTAAGAAGAGGCTCTGCGAGTCGCCAGCATCTCAGGCAGGCGATCACCATACAAAACGTAGGAGGGAAACCACCCCCAACATAGTTGAAGGGAGCAGCACACACCTATTGGTGTCCGTTTTGGGTCAACAAACGGAGCTCTTTAATAAAATGATCAACATGCAAGCGGAGCAGAACGAGAATATAAAGAAACTGATCCAGAGCACTGCGGACAACCTGACTCCCAAAAGGGTACAACAAGTGGATCTAGATAGCTCCTTTGAGTCTCAAGCAGACAGCACATACCCTAGGTCTGAAGACGAGGCATCAAATCTGGGGAATATCCCAGATTCAGTCAAACAGAACGACCGAGGAGAAATACTCCGGGCACAAATAGCGAATGCACAACGGGAATTAGCAGAGATGCAGAGTGCCGAGCTCTCGTTCGATTTCACTCCCTCCACAACCGAACGAGATCCTAAGATCACAAAGGCAGACGCAAAGGCGGTAGAGGTCGGGAGAGAATGCCAGAGACTTGGCCAGAGTGGATGGTACAATATACGCTTCACCGACATCCAGAAGCAATTCCAAGCCACGCCGGTTTTCACATCGCTAAAACCAAACAATTTGCTCGCGAGCGTCACGCCAAGGTACAACCGGTATGGGGAAATCCTGGAAAGATTCGATCTGACACTGGGCGCTATCACACACGGCCTCATATAACACCGGTTAATATTTCAAGATCTGCTAGATGCCCTGCCAAGTGACGTCAGAAAGCGAGTCGGCAAGGACTTTGTTGAAGCGGACTCCTCTTTTAGGAAGAGCACGGACGCGTTGATCCAATACACGTGCGGGCGGCGTGCAGAAGTCCTTAGAGAAAGGAGAGACATATACAAACCACGAAACCCCGCGCTAAGGGGCATATTGCGAGACATCCCTCCCTCTGATACGCACCTTTTCGAAGAGAAGGCATTCACAGATGCTGTCAAGGAGCAGGGAGGGATTCACAAGTTTTTTCCCCCGAAGCGAACAAGGCCGTACGCATCCAGGTCTGGTACAAACCAGCAGGAGATGAGGGACCACCGTAAGCAGCACACCAAGACGCACCATAGTCACAAGGACACGCGTAAAACACCAAAGACGAGCAGGACACTTCATCCGCCAAGAGATGAAAAACGTAAAAAACCTTTCAACAGAGGTAACAAGCAATGGAAGGAGGAGGGGAAATGACTCCTTCTTAGCGGGTCGCCTCTCAAACTACGTAACCAAATGGAGAGAGGCACCCGAATCTATTCTCAAGATCTTAAAAGGTTACAGAAGGACACCTCCCCAAAAAAACACCTCCCAAAAAAAGGATTCAAAAAGACACCTCCCTTAGTAAATTTGTCTGCGTCAGCCTCCCGAAGATTTCAAACCAAGGTCTCTTCTGCAATGTCCTCAGAGATAAAGAAACTTATAGAAGCGGGTGCTATACAACGCAGCAGAAAAGAATCCGGTTTTCTATCGACGATGTTCCTCAGAGCAAAATCGAACGGAGAATATCGTCCGATTTTCAATCTCAAAAAATTGAACGACTTTGTCTTGACTCCGAAATTTCGGCTGATAAATCACCAACAGATCCCGCAACACATACAAAAGGGCGACTTTATGATGAAGTTAGACATCACACAGGCGTATTTTCACGTCCCAATCTGCGAGAACCATCGTCGATAACTATCTTTAGCTTACCAGGGGACGACCTACGAGATGACTTGCCTCCCGTTTGGTCTGGCCAGTGCACCGGCGGCGTTTGCGAAAATCACAAACTGGATCGCACAGCAACTTCGAAAGAAAGGTCTTCGGGTCCTGGTCTACTTGGACGATTTTCTGATCATTCACCAAGAACATGCGATCTTGGAGGAGCAAATGAAGCTGGCAACGCAGTTCATGCAAGAAATGAGGTGGCACATAAATCAAGAAAAAACTTCCCTGAGAGCTTCAACCGAAGTAGAGTACCTTGGCATCACTTGAAACACGAGAGAAAACACAAAATACCTATCGGAAGCCAAAGTAGTCCAACTTCAAGCTTCCGTTCTGAAACTGTTAAGGAAAGGCCGGTGGAGTTGGTACGATGCCAAAGTAAACGTCTTAAGAGACAACTTTGTAGCCTTGTAACCAGCTAATCAGGATTAGGATACAATAAAAAAAGAAATTTATTCAATAACACATACAGGCGCAGACTCGTGTTGATTTTGGCGCAGATTATTGATTATCACTCCAAATAAACTGATTATCGACATTTTACTTTTATTTCTTTCACAGTACGCTTTTAAATACATTAGCCCCTCAGCAGGTACTAGCGGCGCCGGCAGATAATAAACACGTCTCAAGTGGTTCAAGCGAAGGCTGGAACACCTAAATAGAACCGTTTTTCCCCCGAAGGGTATAAAACGGATATTTAGGTTTCAGCCGCAGCTTGAACCACCCCTTAAGGGCCTTGCCGGCTAGATGTACTGACGCAACAACCCACCGCGCGCCGCATTGGCGGGGCTAGACAGAGACGGGAGCAGTGGCGTCATCGGTTGGTACTCTTCCAACGCCCTGTGCGTTGACGTATATATAGTTATGAACATAGGAAGGCTATTCTCAAGTGGTCCAAGCTGCGGCTGAAACCTAAATATCCGTTTTATACCCTTCGGGGGAAAAACGGTTCTATTAAAGATTGATAATTACTATAACACCAATTGGAATCACCTATATGCAATTTTACGTCACCGGCACGAAAAATTCGAGCCCTGCTTATGTATTTTAACTATCCACTTTCGATCCTTAATCTCGTGCATGTTCGTTCTTACTTTCGGATGGAGGAATAGAAAACATAACGATTCTGTTTCTTAAACGCAAACCCTGGATAGGTTTATTAGTTAAAAGTTCACCCACTGAAAAACCCTTTTCCTAAATACACTCCTTTGAAAAGGATCGGGTTAGCATTAACAGATTTATCCACGTCAAGCCTATCAAAATAAACCGCCAAGAATACTTAGATATAAATATTATGAAAGAAAATCTCTATAGAAAGACAATAAAATAGATACAAGTAACTGGTAGCGAACGTATCTTGTCAAAAAAATAATTAATATAATACCTTTGTATATTTAACCTCAGGCGCCATATTTGTGTCAACGTAAGCGATGCACTGAATATTTTTATGTTGCTGTATTATAAGAATGCAACCAAACTGCTTTATCTCTATGTAAATTTATTTATTTATTTAACACGTTTACATGACATTACAGCGATACACCAATGCGTCACGAAACTTAAGACTAACAGTTACATTATTGATTTGGTACAGTCGTGCACCTAGTATCCATCGCCTCGCAGAACCTCAAGCATTCATTGCACACAGCCATCCATCGCCACGCAAACAAGTCGCATTCCGGTGTGGATGCCAGGAGCGCATTGAGCTGTGAAAGAGCGCGAGGCAGAGGAGAGTTTCTGTACGACACAGTGCGCGTCGGCGGCACCGCCAACAAGTCGCGTCGTCGTGGTCTGAGGGCTATTCGAGGGACATCCGGGACAAACAGTCGCACGAGACGCTCCACCAGTTCCGGACAGTCAGCCTCGCCACGCAAGGCACGAACAGCTGTGATCATTAAATGATTGTTTCGCCTGACCTCCAGAGAGTTGTACCCGAGAGTGCCCAGAAGATATTTAGTTGGGTACAGATACGGGTAGTACCCATATACTTTCTTATACAGAAACCGTAAAAATACTTTTTGTACCTTCTCAAGAAGAAGGGTATAAGTCGATTCATGGGGATGCCACACGACCGACGAAGACTCCAACTTACTCCTGACTAATGAGTTGTACACAATCTTTATTGCCACCGGATCATAAAAATCACGCAGGTTTCGGATTACAAAACCCAGTCTCCGATAGCAGCTCGTAGCGAGAGAAGAAATGTGCTCGTGAAAATTAAGCCGCGTATCGAAAACTACGCCCAGATCCTTAACGGAGAAGACTCGATTGATACAGTCAGACCCTAGCTTATATTGAGCATGTATTGTGGTGTGAGAGCGACTAAAAGTGCAGACACAACATTTAGCAAGATTAAAAAGTAGCTTATTGTCCACACTCCACCGAAACACCGAGTCGACGTCCCTTTGCAACGTCTCACAATCGGCACTTTGCTCTACTCTGTATACTAACTTCAAGTCGTCAGCATACAAGAGGCGCTGAGCCGCCCGTAGAGCCGATGTAAGATCGTTGATCATAAGATTGAAAAGCAGAGGCCCCAAGATGGAGCCTTGACTGACGCCAGACCGGGTATGATATGGGGTCGAGACAAAGCATCCATGTCGGACAAACTGCTGCCGATCGCGCAGATAATTGGCGAACAAGGTCAGCAACCTGTGAGAGAAACCTATTTGGTCAAGTTTAGTGAGCAACACGTCATTATCCACGCGATCGAACGCCTTCGTGAAATCAAAATAGACGACATCCACCTGAGTACCTCTGTCCAGATGCTCGGCAATGGTGTCGGTTAAGATTAAGAGATTTGTATTGACCGAGCGATTTGGCCGAAAACCATGCTGTGCGTCACACAAAAATGGGCGAACCTGTGATAAAAGAGCCTGGTGTAGTATGGCCTCAAATAGCTTAGCAAGGGTAGGAAGAACAGCTATAGGTCTGTAATTTTCGACGTTGGAGGTGTCACCCGCCTTCGGGATAGGTCTCACTCTCGACACCTTCCAGTGCTGAGGATATGACCCAGAGATGAGCGCCAAGTTAAATATATAGTGAATTGGAATCTTTAAAAATTCCACACAACCCTTTACAATGTAAGCCGGCAGGTTGTCAGGCCCAACGGAGGAGTTTGCCTTAAGGCGTTTTATCCCTGTCTCAACCTCCGACACCGTTATTGATTTAATATCAATGCAGGTGGCGGTGGGACTCCGATCGGCTTTCCCTAACGCGTTTGGGTCAAGTAACGGAACATTGGGTAGAAAAACGTCCGAGAAATACCTGGCGAAAGCATCAGCCGTAAATAATGAGATTACTTGTTGGTTTACGTCGAACGAACTCTATCCGTCTCGCAAGGTGAGGGCAACGTACTGCTCTACCCTATTAACTGTTGACTGGGTCTATTCAACCTAACAAATGATATGGAATCGATTTTGTTATTGACACGTACGCTCGCTTTGCCTAGCTAAAAGTCTCGATAAAATACAAATCTGATTCTTAGATTTTAAATGTTTTTACACCTGCTCGGATCATTCATGGATTTCATGACGCAAAGGATAGACGATTCAACGTGGTAATGTGGCCAGTGGAATGGATCTCTTCGGCTATGAACTACAAAATTGCGTACGTGATGGTAAAGGTATCAAATGCCTCGCAAGCTAGACGTAATCAAATTTTATTGTATCTTCATACAAAGGGCCTGGGATGCCATAGCATCAGTTTCAACGCTAAGGTCACTTAAAGACACCGCGCCGTACAGTGGACCAGCGAGGCTTCTAGCATCAGCTCTATTAGAGTATATAGTCATTGGCTCCATGCATATCTCGCCTCGCCCAACATCAGCGCACCCAAAGACGTTCTTCATAGTCGCCGGTCACCGGTTTGGGGTTGATCTCTGTGCCGGCCACAGCTGTACTTCTTATGGAACCCCTGTGGAACGCCTCGGCCACCACGAGCTCACCTGCTCTTGTCGTTGGTTCCCGGAATATGGACCGTATGTTGGTGAGGGAAGCCCCTTACGCAAACACGCTAGCGGCTTCCTACCTCCTATCAACCTGTAGAGGTAGGTGTGCTGGCGCAGCGGTGGACACTCGGGAGCATCAAAAGGTAGCCAAACACAACTATCTCGGCACCCAATTATTAATTCGTCACGTGTGGCGAGATACTTGGCTCATGGGGCAGGAGCGCGCAGATGCTCCATAAGGCGCTTGGAAAACGGTTAAGGGAGGCAACAACGGGCGAACTTCGCACCGGCACGTTTCACGCGCAAAGAAATGCAATAGCCTTGTACCCTACCAAGGGCACTAAATATTGTAAGGTATTTAAATTTTTTAGCTTTCATTAATTTTATTTGTAGTAATTTAACATGTATTTGTATTAGTGTTTCGTCTCGTGACTGACGAGAGTTAGACGGAGTTAACATTTAGTCTAATTTAGGAATTTACAGTAGGTACAAATACTATTTTCTCAAACATGCGCCTAAATGTATGCATTAATGTCACAAAAAGAGGACATGAAGTTACCTGTTTATGGCTCCCTACATTACTTCTTGGCCGCCGGCCAAGAAGTAATGTATGGAGAATGTATGAAACTAACATTATTGTCCTCTGCTCTAACTTTTTAAATTTGCTTACTAAAATCAACTGATAAAGGAAATATTACATACAGATACAGCCAACCACCACGATTATGTATATATATATATATTTTCTCAAATATGCGCCTAAATGTATGCATTAATGTCACGAAAAGAGGACATGAAGTTACCTGTTTATGGCTCCCTACATTACTTCTTGGCCGGCGGTATATTTTTTAGGTTTTTCCGGTTTTTTATCGTTCTTGTATTTTTGTAGCATTTTTGGTTTATTGTTTTATTTCGAATTTTTCGAGTATTTATGTATTTTTTTTTAGTTTTTTCGTGTCATTTTATAGCGTTTTTTTGTTTTTTGAAATATTTTTTTCCATATTTTTTTGGTATTTTATTTTAGTTTTTACATGTTTTTTGGTATTGTTTTATTTCTTTCGTGGTTTTTTAAAGGGTGCTTGTAATTTGTTGCATGTTTCGTGTTTTTAGTTGTTTTTTTCGAATTTTTGTGAATTTTGGTTTTTTTTTAGTTTTTACTTGTTACAATGTAGCGTTTTTCGTGTTTTTCATGTTTTTGGACTGTTTAAATGTTTTTTTTCTATTTTTTTTTTTTAACTTTTGTTTAGTTTTTTTTGTTTTTGGCTTTTTTATAAGATTTTTGGTTTTTTTTTTTAACTTTTCGTCAAGTTTTTTGTTTTTTCATGTTTTTTGGTATTTCTCTTAGTTTTTACGTGTTTTTTTGGTATTTTTAGTTCTTTCATGTTTTTTTAATCGTGCTTGAATTTTGTAGCATTTTTCGTGTTATTAGTTGGTTTTTTCGAATTTTTTGTGAATTTTGGTATTTTTTTTAGTTTTTACTCTTTATTTTGTAGCGTTTTTCGTGTTTTTTGATGTTTTTGGACTGTTTAAAAGTTTTTTAGTATTTTTATGTATTTTGTTCAGGGTTTTTTTTGTTTTTTGGCTTTTTATAAGATTTTTCGTATTTTTTTTTACTTTTCGTCAAGTTTTTTGTTTTTTCATGTTTTTTGGTATTTCTTTTAGTTTTTACGTGTTTTTTGGTATTTTTAGTTCTTTCATGTTTTTTTTTAATCGTGCTTGAATTTTGTAGCATTTTTCGTGTTATTAGTCGGTTTTTTCGAATTTTTTGTCAATTTTGGTATTTTTTTTAGTTTTTACTCTTTATTTTGTAGCGTTTTTCGTGTTTTTTGATGTTTTTGGACTGTTTAAAAGTTTTTTAGTATTTTTATGTACTTTTGTTCAGGTTTTTTTTTGTTTTTTGGATTTTTTATAAGATTTTTCGTATTTTTTTTTTACTTTTCGTCAAGTCTTTTGTTTTTTTCATGTTTTTTGGTATTTCTTTTAGTTTTTACTTGTTGTTTGGTATTTTTTAGTTCTTTCGTGTTTTTTTTTTATTAAATCGTGTTTGAATTTTGTAGCATTTTTCGTGTTTTTAGTAGTTTTTTTTTTATTTTTTTTGTGAATTTTGGTATATTTTTTTCTTGTTACTTTGTAGCGATTTTTGTTTTTTTTTTATTTTTTTGGACTATTAAAAAGTTTTTTTGTTATTTTTGTACTTTTCGTCAGTTTTGTTTATTTTTTTAGGTTTTTATAAGTTTTACGTGTTTTTTTGGTATTTTTTTTATGTCTTGCGCGTTTTTTTTAAGTCGTGCTTGTATTTTTGTAGCATTTTTCGTGTTTTTTGTTGTTTCTTTCGAATTTGTCGTAAATTTTGATATTTTTTTAGTTTTTCCGTGTTATTTTGAAACGTTTTTTGATGTTTCTGGATTTTTAAAAGTTTTTTCGTGTTTTTATATACTTTTCATCAGTTTTTTGTTTCTTCATGTTTTTTTGGTATTTTTTGTAGCATTATTCGTGTTCTTATGCTTATTAATTATTTTGATTTTTTAGTTTTTTGGATTTTTTTGTAGCATTTTACGTGTTTTTATTTAATTTCCGTTATTTTTCGTGATGCTTTGCTATTTTTGGACATTTTGGATTTTTTTGATTTTTTTACAACGTAGTTTTTTTATTGTTTTCTTTTCCTACATGTTTGAGAAAAGTACTATACAGTCCTCGGTCGGAACAGGGATTGCAGGACTCGTTTTATCCGGCCTCGTCTACGACTCGGCCGTTTATCCCAAACTCGTCCAGCAATCCCTTACTTCACGGCCTCTGCAGTAATGTACTATTATAGCATGAAACAAAATAGTAACATGTATACGACAGATGGTCGTATTGCTAATGGGCATTTTTTTATAAACAAACTGAAAGAAAAAAAACAATTTCATATGTCAAACTCTAATTTTCAATTAAGTCAAACTTTAATTTAAAAATAATACTTTCTAAAGTACAACTAGTGCCTACGCCAATTCTCGGGATTAGGTAGCGGACCCCAGGCATTCTTCAGGATGCAACTGTACTGGGAATAACGCTCGGATGATGATGACTTTCTAAAGTACAGTATAATAATTATGATTCCATTTTTATACGTTAAGCCCAATAAATCTCTAGTTTGATGAGATAATGTTACATTAACGTTCACCTATTTATATGTACATGAATACTTAACGAAAATAACTTTAATACTATAAACAAGACTTATTATTGCACATGTGATGTTTTTGACGGGACGGGATTCATTCGTCATGAATCGGTACATTTGATATTCCGTAGTAGGCACTTAATCGTCTGTTTTGACAAAAAAAATGGTAAAAAAAATTGTCTTATTGAATGTAATCAGTAATCAGTTCTTAAAGGGGTGTGCGTTCGGGCCAATATTTAAATGTGAAGAACCCTGGCAATAGCTTTTCCGTGACAAGACAAAAAGGCATCGTGTGTATAACAAATATTACCAACCCAGAAGGTAAGTCAGATATTAACATTTTGCATTCCATTATGACCTTGCTCCTTAAGTACCTATGTAGTGTTGTTGCTCCTGGTGGTGAGTAAAAACACCACCAAAGCTCCCGAGGAGACACTCTGTTGAGAGTGAGGGACCTGCATTATATTTCGATCTGTCAACCCTACCACAGATTTTATAATACCACCCAACAAATCCTTAAGCGCATTGAGGTTATCCGCAGCACAACCAATGTAATCAATGTAGCCTTTCGAATCGCTAAACTTAAGTAGCACTGGGCGTTGGGTGGAAAGGTGCCACTCGAGAACCTTTCCACCCAACGCCCAGTTATCACGTACCAGAAGGCGTAGAGTGGACGGGCTCCCCACACGGTGGATTGATGACCTGATAAGGGTCGCGGCTGTCCGCTGGATGCGGGTGGCGCACGACCGCCACGACCACGTCATTGTGGAAGTCTTTGGAGGAGGCCTATGTTCAGCAGTGGACGTCTTTCGGCTGATGTTATGAATCCTTAAGTCAATAAACGGTCGTAGCGCGCTTGCGATTGTTTCGCGATCACAAGCGATCATAGGCTATGTTATGTGCTTACCACCAGGCACTAGGCCGGCTGTACACTTGCTTACCACCGTCTTAATATAACAAAATGCATAACAAATTAATATCAAGTTGGAATGCAAAAGTAAGTGTGAAATCGATCTCTAGGTTATTACATTTTAGTCTGAGAGCTCTTGGGCTTTTACTTTTTAGGGTTCCGTAGTCACCTTCTCTTGATAGTTTCGCCATATCCGTCGACCAGTCCGAGGCTTTGTTGCTCTGTGATTGTTAGTGCTAGAAAGCTGCAATTTGGCATGGATATATAAAGCTATAAAACTGACAAAGTTGTAAAATAAAATCTAAAAAAAGTGTTTTCACCTCAGCGGCTCGAAAATGGCGGTTTTGCTGCTTGAAACCAGTGAGCAAAATGCAATTTTGCTGCGAGCTTGAAAACGACTTTTCCAGCTTGAAACCAGTGAGCAAAATGCAATGTTGCTGCGAGCGTGAAAAAAACCTTTTTTTTTAATTTTTCATACCGTAGGTTAGTTTTAGTAACTTCATTCTCTCTATCATTATTCATTTTTGTAGCGTTTTTCGTGTTTTCGTTATATGTTCTCGCCGCTGAGGTGAAAATTTGTATGTATCACACGAGAGCAAAGATATTTGCATCTCGTGTCTTTGAGTCCCTCGCTACGCTCAAGATTCTAATTTTTTTTCGCTACTCGACATCAACACTCGCAGCAAAAATCTACTTTGCTCTCTTGTTGAACAAATAACTATTTTAAGCGTGCCTCCCCTACACGTAAAGTGGAGATGTATTTTTCTTTTGCTCCAACCCTATGATGTGTGTGTTGTTGGATAGGTCTGTCTTTAAAAATAAATAGAGGTCTTTATCATTTTTTTTGATAAAGTGAATATTTTCGAAAATAATCACTCCAAAAGAAAAACAAAATGTGCCCCCCTCTAACCTTCGAACTATGGGTCAAAAAAACTATGAAACTAAAGCTTGATAAAAACCTATAGCGGACATGATCAGTTTAGCTGTTTTTGAGTTATCGTAGAAAGTCTTCTTTTCTTAGTAAAAGACGTATGAAACGCTACGAAAGTATTCCCTTTTACTTGTTATTGTTTTTTTTTATTTAGTTCATTGGGCTACTAGGGAACCCTACACTGAGCATGGCCCGACATGCTTTTGGCCAATTTTTATAAGATTATGTCAAGACATGCTTTGGATAAGCTTTAAGAACTAGGCTTAGGGCTTTGAACTTGTGGCGCGAGGCGTAATATTCACCGGTTGTTTCATCTCACCGCTCACGCCTAGTCGCCCGCTCATCTTCATGTCGGGGTAGTAATAACGTACAGAGTAGGTCTGGTTTACACTGTTTCTCCTAAGGTGAGGTACGGCGTTGTGAATAACAGCCCGAGAGCACAAACTACGTAAATATGAGACAAGTGGGCCGCACGGCGTGGTCGTAACTTGGGGAAGTTCGGGACGACAACCTCTTTTTAGGGCGATATTCACGAATTCAAGACGAACAACCTCGAGTCTGGAATTTACTTAGTATAATGGCCAACATAAGATCTCAACGTGACCAACAAATAAGTGGTAAAGAAAAAATATATTTAGTAAGTGCGTACATAACACAATAAATAAGTATTGTCGTAACTTAGGTACATAAAGTAAACTTGGATAGAGTTGGGCAATTCTGCGTTGTTATACCTAGTTTATATTTTACTTAAAGACTAAAGTTTGCCTGGTGAGAACACAAGTGCTTTCAATTTTTTTCTATTGCGGCATTATTTTGAAATGTGATGCTGGAAGAGAATGCTGCGATATGCTTCGACAGCACACAGCACGAATGTATTAAAGTATTCTGTTGTGAAGTGGGAATTAAAATTCTTCGGTCACATGTCCAGAAAGCAGAACGATAATCTGGAAAAACTCGGTGATGGCCAAAATGTTAAGAATAATCTTAGAATTAGGTAAAGTATTAACTTCAGGTTGGTTGGGAAGACAAATGCCTGCCCAACACGAAAGTAGTTACCGATTATTACTCGTATTCTATGAGGTACGAGTATGTATAGGATTTACTCAACCCACAAAGGAGAAATATTTTCCCGAAAATTAAACAAAGATCGCTCTACAACATAGTCGTAACCCAAGAAGATATAACTAAGTTAAAATCCAAAATATTCAACATTCCATTTGCTTACGCTTAATCTTACTTTAATCCCATTTAATCGTGCCGTTCTAATTTAGAACAGAAACAAATTTAGACTACCAGATTTACCAGGTAGTTTAACAGCTTATTACATTCAAAACCAAGTTTCTAGTTTAATTTTTAAATGGGCTGCCGTCTCGGCAATTAGAATCGCTAATGGAAGCGTCGCTTTCATAATGCTTTGAATGTAGCTGGAAGTAGAGGAGGCTATTGTCGCGTTCTGATAATAAGGGTACCGAGGGTGATTCCGAGTATATTCTGATCATAAGGTGTTTCATATTCAAGAATTAACTTATGCAAATTGAAATCCTATCGATCGTCAATATTCTTCCTGAACCATCAGTATCTATCAGCATTTGGCAATCTGCTCTCCTGCCCAAAGTTACAAACCTTGCATTTTGTCTCAATGCAAATAATTGAATGATTGTTGCCGTTGATGCCTCATCCCAACTGTACCTGAGTCTCTGTCAGCCACCTGTCAGTTGTTGTGACAAATGCGTCGTTGTGCTATATGTAAAATTCTTTACATTATTATAAGGGACTAAGAGTTTTGAACTGTTCCCTGTGACGATGCGTAGTTACTTCTAATGATGACTGTGCATAATATATAAAAATCATTGAATCTATTGAAATACTTCAATCGAATAAATAGAATAGCAGATTGGGACGGAATGCGGTCGTTTTTTGCATCCTACCCTTGGGGGCAAATCTGCTTCACGCCGGATGATCCCAATGTCGCTGCTGATTCTGTTGCTGATGTGGTGCTGCAGGGAATGGAGCTTTTCATACCATCCTCTGTAGTTCCCGTTGGTGGCAAATCGCAACCTTGGTTTGGTCAATCTTGCAAGAAGGCTTCTCGCCGAAAGCAAGAGTGTTACCAAGCCTGGGTCAATGCAGCGGCGGTACGGGATGGAAAATCCAGCGCATTAAGAAGGGAGTTTAACTTTGCCTCCAGGTCCTTCAAAAGAGTTATTGCCAAAGCAAAGTCGTTGCACATTGGTAGGATTGGCGAGAAACTAGAGCGCCTCCCTTCGGGAACTCGTGCGTTCTGGTCTCTAGCCAAAGCTATCCAAGGGAATTTCTGCACGCCGTCTTTTCCACCTCTGCACATGGGAAATGATTCATTAGCCCACGACGCAAAAGACAAAGCTGATCTTCTGGGTAAACTCTTTGCGTCCAACTCGACTTTGGATGACGGGGGCCACGCGCCGCCGACCATTCCGCGGTACGGGAGCTGTATGCCGGATGTTCGCTTCCACCAGAACTCAGTGCGTAAAGCTCTTCTTTCCCTCGACGCTCATAAGTCTAGTGGGCCCGATGGAATCTCTGCCATTGTGCTGAAGATGTGTGCTCCTGAGTTGGCACCAGTTTTAACGCGTCTTTTTCGGCTCTCTTACTCTTCTGGCATAGTCCCGACCTCATGGAAGTCAGCTTTGGTGCACCCCATCCCTAAAAAAGGCGATCGCTCAAATCCGTCCAACTACAGGCCAATAGCTATAACTTCCCTTTTCTCGAAGATAATGGAGTCCATTATCAACTGCCAGCTCCTTCGGTACCTGGATGACCACCAGTTACTTAGTGACCGACAATACGGTTTCCGTAGGGGCCGCTCGGCTGGTGATCTACTGGTTTACCTGACACATCGTTGGGCACAGGCGATCGAGACAAAGGGTGAAGCATTGGCTGTTAGTTTGGATGTAGCGAAGGCCTTTGATCGCGTTTGGCACAAAGCACTTCTCTCGAAGCTTCCATCCTATGGGCTTCCCGAGAAATTATGTGAATGAGTCAGCAGCTTTCTAGCAGACAGAAGCATAAAGATCGTAGTTGACGGTGTATTCTCTGACGCCATGTCTGTGAATGCTGGTGTCCCTCAAGGCTGTGTGCTATCACCCACGCTATTCCTTCTGCATATCAATGACATGCTGCAAATCAGCGGCATTCACTGTTATGCGGATGATAGTACGTGTGATGCCTCTTACACCGGTTGCGCCAATATTTCTCGGGAAAACGTCACTGTGAGCCGAAACAAACTTGTGTCTCAGATTGAGACTTCCCTGGATGAAGTCTCAGAATGGGGTCGACTTAATCTGGTCCGCTTTAACCCTACAAAGACGCAGGTTTGCGCGTTTACTGCGAAAAAGCTTGCGTTTGTCGCATCACCTCGTTTTGAGAGCACTCCCCTAACCGCCACAGCCAATATCGAGATCCTTGGCGTCGACATCTCGAGTGAAGTCCAGTTCCGCGGTCATTTAGAGGGTAAGGCCAAATTAGCCTCGAAAAAACTCGGTGTGCTAAACAGATCGAGACAGTATTTGAGCGCGAAAGTGCCGGGTGTCTTATTCACGACGACAAGTGATAAAATGGCAACCATCATACACTCGCAGAATGTAGTATTTTATGCAATCGATATGTATAATATATTTATTGTATGCTTTATTAGTCGCGATCCTATAACTGTTGTATACAATATTTTTTCTATGAGTCAACCGAAATGAATTAAACAAACTTAAATAATTATACAAACTCTTCTGCGAAAACAATGTGCAACGGGTGTGTGTCCAACAGGTCAGCTTCGTTGATACCTTTTTGCGCGCGTTCGCTTTCCACGGCGACACGTGATTGCTCGATTTCATTATAGTAAATTTCATTAAAGATAGTAGTGTGGTCTTATTTATGACTTCCTTAGCAAAAAAGTATGTGATTAGAGTTTGGTCTACGAAGTCTTCAAACATTAAGGTGGACGAGAAGAAAAAAGTTGTTTAGCGAATTTTTACCAACGTTTTTAATTCCCTTTTGTTATACAACGTTTTCGCCACACCGTTATGAGTTATGGAGCACCCGTTTGTATTTTACGAGCGCCTATTTATTTAATTAGGCAACGCGCGCTGCTGTGTAAGATTGCGGTATTCTTGAGGTAGGCGAGCCTTCAATTTCACTGTTGTTGTCTGATACAAACTTTGCAGCATTTACTTCGTTTTGATCGTTATACAAGTATGTTTCATAAATTAGTCCGATACGAGTAGCAACTGAGGTGAGAACTGATCCTAACAAAGTCACTTTATATGGGCCGATGATATTTGAGACGTACAGTTCCTTATCATAATTTCCACTTTAAAATGTGTATTTTTACGAGCATTGGTTTCTACGTCCGTCAGCGAAATCGAAAGACGTCAGCCGAAAGACGTCCACTGCTGGACATAGGCCTCCCGCAAAGAGTGTATGTAAATAAGCAACGACTTCAAAAGGTGATAAAACTTCAAGAAATCGTGTATTTGATAGGTAGCTAAGTAATTACTAAAAACGCATTTCGTCATCCTCGGTACAATGCCTCAAGGGCCTGTTTTAGATTTAAGTTAGTTTTTAATTTTATTTATAATATTTTAGTTAAGTACTCTTGTTCATTAAATATTTTCTTTGTGCATAAATAAAGTGTTCTATAATTGCATGGTTTGTTACAGAAAATATAAAAATCGCTAGGTATATATTTTTTTAATGAGTCATTCATCAGAACTAGTTTCTGGTAACAACAGGTAACAACGAGACTAACCTCGAAGATGCTTTCTGAAAGAAGAATAATCTTCCATATCATCCAAGTTCATAAATGACGGAGTTCTGAGGTACTTACCTAACACACATTAAAACAAAACATGTGAATTTTGCAGGGAAACTGAATGGTTACTGTTACTATTGTTCTCACTACTAAAAGAACTTAACTAAGTAAGTAGTTATCATTTGTAGAAGATAGATTCATAATGTTTAATATAGACCTGCATTGTAGTAGCACAAATTTGCCCGAAACCAATAAACTATCAAACCGAATATAAAAGAGAAACAAGGAATTTGCCCACGAAGCGATATTTCAGTACCTATCTAATTTATCACAACGGTCTACCGCAGTCATTGAGCTCTTATAATACCTAGAGTCACAGTCCCGAACTAAATCTGTCACAATAATAGCTCATCACAATGTTGCATTGGAGTAGAAGCGAAGTCACTCAATTCATAACCACGATCGTAAAACTAAAAAGTAAACCATGCGAAAACTTACTTCATTACAACCAAAATATGACTCAAATTAGTAGTATTAGTACAATGTGAAAAATCATCTTTATTAGCGACATTTGCAACAACTTCATGTCATTCATACCCAATGTCAGCTGTCACAATGGGAACACAGTTCGAAATGGAGTCGCATTCATATTTTTATGAACAATGTTTTTATGTAAGGATTTATTATAGTTAGTCGTCGAACTATGTGATGTGGTCGAAATATGTTGATATCAATTCATAATAATGAAAATCAAGTTTTATTATTACTTTCAAATTACACATGTTAAAAATGTTCTCAATTTAGCTGCACACGAGCTTTTCCGTCCCTCGTAGTCGCACGGATATAGCGGCTCGACGTCATCCTTTAAGGTTCCTGGCGTGTCTTTTTAACCGACTTCAAAAAAAAAGGTGGAGGTTCTCAATTCCTTTTGGATTTTGGATTTTTTTATGAATGTTCACCGATTACTCGGAGACTAGTAAACAGATTTCAAAAATTGCAAATTTCCGATTGCAAAAAATAAGGAACTCCTCAAATTATATACCAAGAGGATGGTGGCTGGGCTAGTTTGGAGTCGGTGTCTTTTTGTAAAAAAATTACTTGTTTCTCTACATATACCTGTATAATTAAATCATCATCATCGTATTCTTCCTCTTTTAACAAAAGATACAAAAGTAAATCGCAATCCCTACTTTCAAATTTCAAAAACACGTCAGTCGTGTTGTCTCGCGGAATACTCAGAACTAACTGGAAGACGGCGCTGCCATCTGCTGCTGCCGTCTGCAGTTGGGTTCGAAATCACGACCGGAGCAACATGACGCCGCGACATGTCGACGTATACGTATCGTATATAACTTTACTATCTTAACTTTAATTTAAGCATCCTTCAATCACTTTATTGGAATTATCAGTAGGTACTTTAGTCATAATTTAAGTTTAAAACATTTATAAATTTGCAAGACCTTATCACCAACATCCCAGTACAGTTGCATGCTGAAGAAACATAATTTCACATATTTTTTTCATTTATTAACTAACTTTTCGGAATTACTATAATTAGTAAGGGGGTAGCTACTCCACAGATATTTTATTCTGGAGATTGTCAAATTACGCTATGATAACATAACGAGTACTGACCCTTTTAAATACAAATTTTAATTCAACAACGATTGGTACTTACTGAAATTAAGATAACCCACCATTTTTAGGGTTCCGTAGTCAACTAGGAACCCTTATAGTTTCGCCATGTCTGTCCGTCCGTCTGTCCGTCCGTCTGTCCGTCCGTCCGCGGATAATCTCAGTGACCGTTAAGCACTAGAAAGCTGAAATTTGGTACTAATATGTATATCAATTACGCCGACAAAGTGGTAAAATAAAAAGAGGAAAAAAATATTTTATTAGGGTACCTCCTGTTTGCGTCTAAACAAGTTAAATCCTTTCAAATTAAAAGTTTATGCAATTACACGCTAGATGTCGCTGTTCCGAAGGCTGAATCACGCTAACGGAATGTCGACGTAGGATGTATAAGGGGTCAAGGTGAATTATTTTTGAATATATGCTTTATGTGTGACTGGTTGTTTTCTTCCATCCAAATAAAGAGCGCCCTTTTTGAAATAGTTAGGAGTACATACATTGGTCCTTCGAACCGGATGTACTTTGGGCCTTAAGTCTCTAAGTGCTTTCCTGCATCAAAGTGGCAACGGATTGTTGTCGAGGGTGCAGTCTCCCAGAAGCGGTAGCGGATTGGAGCAAACAGCGGAGGCAGCAGCGTCGCGTGACCTTGAGTGACGTCACAGGCGAGCAACTTGGCGGGAAATTCAAACTGAGGTTCAAGTACAAGTGAAGTGAGAAGTGTAAGAAGATTAGAAACTGTGAGTACTTTATATTTTATCTGTGGAAGTGTCATAATTTGGAACTGTCAGCTTCAAATTAAATTTGAAGTTTGAACTGTCAAAACAGGACTTAGAAAAATTTGCATGACTTGAGTAAAGAAATTTACAAGTGTTTAGATTAGAACTTAGAATAATTTAAGGAAAAGAGATCCGACGGGGAACCTATGCCCAATTTTACAGCGAAGTTTATCGAACAAAAACACTTAGAATATTTCAGAGCAAAAAACACTTGTAATATTTTCAAGATTGAGTTTGGACTTAGAATATTTCGGAGCAAAAAACACTTGTGATTTTTTCAAGACTGAATTGGAACTTAGAAAATTTGCTAGCAAATAGCACTTTGAATTTTATCGATACATATTTAAACTTGAGACTTAGCTAACTTTGGCCATTTTACTGGAACTTGTATTTTTTTGTGAATATGAGTAAAATGGACGCAAGTATTAATCTCCAAGTTGATCAAAGAACGCGTATCGCTAATGCATTTACCAATTACAAGAAGTCTCCTAAGGATCGCATCACCATACCGTACGTGGAAACCAGATTGGAAAACTTAGAGCAGTTATGGCAACAGTTCGGTCGTATACACACGCAGATGTTAATGATGCCAGAACGCGAGGTGTTGCAAAATTCCGCATACATGAAGGAAGACATGTATGATACGACAAACGAATTATATATGGAATACAAATGCGAACTCAAAAATGCACTTAGCAAGTTAATGGCGAGGTCCAGCAGCGCTAGTCCCTCATTATCAGCTCCATCAACGTCAAAATCAAGTCATGTCAAGTTACCTAAAATTACGATACCTATGTTTTCGGGCAAATATACGGAGTGGACGAGTTTCCGGGATTTGTTTACTTCACTCATCCACAATAATCAGGATATCGATGACGTGCAAAAGCTACATTATTTGAAGGCGCATTTGACAGGCGAAGCGGAACAGCTCCTTAGACATATACCTATTACGAGTGAAAGTTACGATCAGTGTTGGACTCAGTTAGAGAGTCGCTATAATAACAAGCAATATTTGGGAAATTGTATATTAAAAAGATTCTTTGCTCAGAAGACCCTTCTGACTGAGTCCGCTACGGATATTAAGAAATTATTGGATTGTACAACGGAAACATTAAACGCTTTAACTAATCTTAAGATAGATACCAGTACTTGGGATATCATAATCATCTACATTGTTAGTCATAAGCTAGATCCTGAAAGCCGGAAGTCCTGGGAATGTAAAGTTAGCGAATTTGTGTCTCTCTCAGAACAATTACCGACTCTAGAACAATTCAAGGACTTCTTGCTCACGAGATACCATTCATTAGAATTTTTGGAGCCTAGACCAAGCTATTCAAACAAACCCAAGTATGGAAATGGTAATAGCAACTATAAGGGGAATATTAACCAGGTCAAAGGTAATCAAGTGCAGAGAGTTAATAACCTGCACATCACTAATAATGTATCTTGTAGTTATTGTAAAGGCGAGCATAGGATAATACATTGCAAAGATTTCACTGGTTTAGATGTTGATGTAAAGCGTAATTTTGTCCAAACAAACGGCCTATGTTTCAACTGCTTAGGTAACAATCACTCGGCTAGACACTGCAAAATTACCAAGAACTGTCAAATATGTAACAGAAGACATCACTCACTGTTGCATCAAAAGGGCGAAATACAATCAAACGAAAGGAATGAGCCATCAGTACGTCCTGCTGTGGCACAAGTTCACACACAACAAGTCACACATTCAATGGAAGAAGCTTCAGCGAGTACCAGCATCACAAATCACTTCGTGAATGAAGTCACTCAGCAGGTGTTACTGGCTACAGCGCTGGTGGAAGCCAAATCAAGGGAAAGAGAAGAACGCCACCTGATCAGGGCATTAATAGATCAGGGATCACAAGCCTCCTTCATCACCTCGGCTACAGTTCAACTATTGGGCTTAAAACGATCTGCAGCCAAGGGTCTTATATCAGGGTTAGGAGGGGAGCAAAAGGTCGTGTCGAAGTCCACGGTTCAAGTCACAATTGCATCACGTATCAATTCCAGATACGTCATCACGGTTACAGCATATGTGCTTGACAAATTGACCTCATACTTACCATCGGAAAAGGTTTCCATTGCATCTTGGCCCCAGCTGCAAAGTTTACATCTTGCGGATCCAGAGTATCACACTCCCAATAGAATAGATATGCTACTGGGAGCTGAGGTCTATGCGCAGATTATAGAGACTGGTTTAATTAAATGTCCGGGTCAGGGAACTCCAGTTGCACAAAATACATCTCTGGGCTGGATTTTAAGCGGTCAAGTGGGCTTACAGGCAAACATCTCCAGCACGCCGGTGAGCATGCACACACAGGTGGACCAGTTGTTAAGGTCGTTTTGGGAACTTGAGTCGGAACCTAGCAACAAACCAAGGATTCTGACACGTGAGGAACAGAGATGTGAGGAGATATATCAGGAGACTACTACACGGGATGAGAACGGACGCTACGTGGTTAGGCTACCGTTCCGGGATGAGAAACCAGCCTGTATAGATGGTGGTTCTCGGGAGATAGTGTTGAGAAGGTTCCTCTCATTGGAAAGGAAGCTTGAAAGAGATCAGCACCTGAAAACAGAGTATACAAACGTGTTTCATGGATATCGGGAACTAAATCACATGGAACCGTTGTCGGCGAAGGAATCCAGGGAAAAGGGGCTATACTTACCTTACCACGCCGTCGTGCGCGAAGATAAAGATACCACTAAGGTTCGTATAGTATTTGATGCGTCATGCAAAGGCATAAACGGGGTGTCTTTGAACGACGATCTTCTTGTGGGGCCCACTCTACAGTCGGAGTTGCGGCATATAATCATGCGGTGGCGTATGCATCCTGTCTGTTTTATAGCGGACATTGTCAAGATGTACCGCCAAGTGGTAGTAGATGAAAGGGACACAAAATACCAACGCATCCTGTGGAGAGGGAATCCTGGCGAGGACATCAAGGAATATAAATTAAGCCGAGTTACCTTTGGGACATCCGCAGCTCCTTACCTCGCAGTAAAGAGTCTGATTCAGGTTGCCATAGACGAAGGAGAAAGCTTCCCACTCGCGGCAACTAGGGTACGTCAGGACTTCTACATGGATGACTTAATGTCAGGTTGCCAATCAGAGCAAGAAGCAATAGAAATTTATCACCAAATGAAAGCACTATTAAGCAAGGGGGGCTTCGAATTACAAAAATGGTCAAGCAACAGTAAAACTATGTTAGAAGGGATCAAAGAAAGGACAGCAGGGAAAGAAGAGCATAAGAAAATTGAAATGAAGCAAGAGGCAGTAAATAAAATCTTAGGACTTACCTGGGATCGCAATCGGGATGAATTCGCCTATGCAGTTCAACTTCCTCCTCCAACAGCACCAGTAACTAAAAGGAAGGTTACATCAGACATCGCGAGACTTTACGATCCTCTCGGATGGATAGCACCGAGTATAGTCCAGGCCAAAATATTCATTCAAAGGCTGTGGTTGGCAGGCATCGAGTGGGACGAAGAACTTCCATCTCCTCTGCTCCAAGAATGGTTGAACTACAGGGAAAAACTGTCTCAACTGACCAGATTTCGGCTTCCTCGTTGGACAAACCATAGGTCCAATGCTAGAACCGTAGAATTGCACGGGTTTAGTGACGCGTCCAATGCTGCCTATTCTGCGGTAGTATATTTGCGCGTGATTGACGCGGAAAAGATGATCCATGTCAGTCTGGTGTCAGCCAAAACCAGGGTTGCACCTATAAAACAGGTATCTATTCCTCGGTTGGAATTATGTGGAGCGGTATTGCTGGCGAAACTATTGGTTGAAATCGCCGAGGTGCTGAATATCCAAACGTCAAATATACACGCGTGGACGGACTCGGAAGTGGTGTTGGCGTGGTTGAGCAGCCACCCGAGCAAATGGAAGACTTTTATCGGGAATAGATGTTCGGAGATCCTGACTGTAACCAGTCGAAGTCAATGGTCGCACGTCAAGTCAGAGCACAATCCGGCAGATTGTGCGTCAAGGGGTATTCCAGCATCTGAGTTAAGTCAATTCGAACTCTGGCTCAGCGGGCCTACTTGGCTGAAACATAACGTGATTAACTACACTAACTCCAAGCAGTTAAATACGCAATTAGAAGAAAGGAAAATAAAAACTCACCTGGCAACTACAGCATCCGGAACGGTCAGCATCGATAATGATATGTGGTCGAAATATTCTTCACTCACCAAGTTGTTGAGGGTTGTCGCGTACTGCCGAAGATTCCTGAAAAATAAAAGAAAAAACCATACTTACCTGCTCAAATCAGAATTGGAAGAAGCATTAGCAATCCTGCTGAAAAGGTGCCAACAAGAAGCATATGGAGAGGATATTGAAGATATAAAGAAAGGAAAACTAAGAAAGAAAAGTCAACTTACCTCATTCACTCCACAGATAGACGACCTGGGAATAATTCGTGTTGGTGGGCGGCTTCAAAGCGCCAACATAGATTACAATCAAAAGCATCCCATGTTGTTACCAAAATCAGCGTGGTTAACTCAGCTGGTCATTCGGGACGCGCATTGTAAAACACTGCATGGAGGACCATCACTTATGATCGCGTATATCAGAGAACGATTTTGTATACCTGGACTGAAGAACCTGATAAAGGCACATGTAAAGAAGTGTATTCCTTGTGTTCGGCACGCAGCCAACATTCGAAATCAGTTGATGGGACAATTACCGACGCCCAGGGTGAACATGGCAAGGGCGTTTGCGCGCAGCGGAGTGGATTACGCGGGACCCATTAACATACGTGTTTCCAAGGGAAGAGGAAACAAATCATACAAAGGGTACATTTGCCTATTCGTGTGCATGGCAACCAAGGCTGTGCATATAGAAGCAGTTAGCGAGCTGTCAACAGCTGGATTCTTAGCTGCCTTCAAGAGGTTCGTTGCTAGGCGCGGTTACTGCAGCGATCTATACAGTGACAACGGATCTAATTTCGTGGGCGCAGCAAAGGAACTCCAATATCTTTTTAACGCTGAAAAATCAAGTTTAGCACCCGAGTTGGCAGACTGGATGGCCTCAAACGGGACTGAATGGCACTTCATACCCCCTTACGCCCCCAATTTTTGCGGACTGTGGGAGGCAGGGATTAAGTCCTGTAAATTTCATCTCAAACGCGTCATTGGAAATGCTACACTCACCTTTGAAGAGATGACCACCGTCTTGTCACAAATTGAGGCTTGCCTGAATTCGAGGCCGATGTGGCGGATAGATGACAACGGTCAATCCCTACCATTATCGCCGGGCCATTTTCTGGTGGGCGAACCGCTGGTAGTAGCACCAGACCATTGCTATGAGCAAACCTCAATCTCGCCATTACGTAGATGGCAATTGTGTCAGCGCATGATGCAAGATTTCTGGCGGCGTTGGTCCCAGGAGTACCTCAATCAATTTTTACAAAGACACAAGTGGACACAAAAAACTCCTGAACCTAAGGTAGGCGACGTTGTGCTGGTGAAAGAGCCTGATTTACCGCCAGCTCGATGGCTTCTTGGCCAAGTGGTTGAAACGCATCCGGGTTTGGACAAAGTAACGCGAGTTGTTACTCTAAAATGTAAAAACAGTTTTATAAAAAGACCTATTTCGAGAATCTGTGTTTTACCACTAGCCGATTAACTTTATTGTTAAATGTAATGTCAAATTTCAATTTTTATTATTTACATGTGACAAAATTTGTACTAAAGAATTTTGTTATTTCTCATATTTGTTGCAAATGGGATCAAGAACTCTTGTTCTTGGTGGGCGGCATGTTTGCGTCTAAACAAGTTAAATCCTTTCAAATTAAAAGTTTATGCAATTACACGCTAGATGTCGCTGTTCCGAAGGCTGAATCACGCTAACGGAATGTCGACGTAGGATGTATAAGGGGTCAAGGTGAATTATTTTTGAATATATGCTTTATGTGTGACTGGTTGTTTTCTTCCATCCAAATAAAGAGCGCCCTTTTTGAAATAGTTAGGAGTACATACACCTCCCCTATACGTAAAGTGGGGAGTGATTTTTTTTTCATTTTAACCCTAACGTGTGATATATTGTTAGATAGGTATTTAAAAATAAATAGGGGTTTACTAAAATCATTTTTTGATAATGTTAATATTTTCGGAAATAATCGCTCCGAAGTAAAAAAAAATGTGTCCCCCCCCCTCTAACTTTTGAACCATAAGTTTTAAAAATATGGAAAAAATCTCAAAAGTAGAACTTTATAAAAACTTTGTAGGAAAATTATTTTGAACTTGATAGGTTGAATAGTTTTTGTAATTTTTTCAAAAAAAAAAATGTGACGGACGGAAAACTACGGAACCCTGCACTGAGCGTGGCCCGACACGCTCTTGGCCGGTTTTTTTTCTTTTAAGTTCTGCTTGAATTTCTGCATTTAAGCACTTAACATTATGCAAGCAACCGGCAATGGCAAGTTGTCTTGTCAAATACTATGATATTCACAACCTGTTAAGACTCGCCTCACTATATGTTCTTATTATATCTGGACCTTGAGATTCGTAACAACTATGCATAATCGGAGGTCAGGCTTATACTGGTTTTCTGAGATGAAGTTTTCGTACGTCAGTAGGCATTGTGAATATCAACCACGCTCTGAAGTGTTCGGCTCCGCTCGATGATCCCCGCGTAAACTATGCACATGTACCTGCTTTTACAGAGCCATTTTTACGACGTGGTTGTGATTCTATACATTATAGTATTTCTATGCCATATTATTTAAAATCTGTCGTGCCTAATGGCAAAAAAATACCAGTTTTCATTTTGACATTTGACATTATTGAATACCGTTTATTGAAACGTACTACTATCCTATCACACTATAACTAATTATAGTTAACAAGAAACTTAAAAATGTATTTTTATAGGTATTAGTTTTTAAGATATTCACCAAAATGTGAAGAAAGCATACCATCGTCTAATATGACGTCACAACGCTGAATTATGATAGTCACAACGCACAAAATGAACAGCAGTACACTTTTAGTTCCGCCTTATAATGGTGATGTCTTTGTATGATTTTGTATGCTGTTAGTATGAGGAAGTTTTGAAATTGATTATTGTATATGAAATTGTGATATCTTAAGAAAGTTAAAAATGTGGTTGTATTTAATTTTTTTATCCTCTATTTGATTTCATCGGAAAAACGCCCGCATAAAAAATTTAATGTTGTCGATTGCTTTATTTTATAGTGATTTTAGTGCAAATTCATATTATGGAGAAATACATAAGATGACATACCTGCCTGGTTATATCGTTGACGTATACCAAGCTAACTGTTAACAATTTCTTTATCGTATATTTCCATTAACTGTTCTTCAGCCATGACGATATGCACCATAAACTTAAATCAATATAGTACGAGTAGTATCTCAGCCACAAACATTAATACTTTCATAATATGCAAAAGATTATTAAGAAGAGATATTTTACTAATTCCAGATTTCAACTCATCTCATGGGCCCAAGAGAAGTAATCGTAGCCTTGACTAATGAGCACCGTGAATTAAAATGCGATTAAACTTACGAAAATGCCGCGAAAAAATCTTTGTTATTCCGGTGCTAACACTTCTGTGCTTTCTAATGAGTGGTGTTGTTATACAGAGGAAAATGAAAAGTTACAATAATACACCGGAAAACAAAGTGACCGGACGAGGTTACCCGGGACTAGTGCTGCCGACCGTGGTGATGGCTTGCAACGAAAAATCTTTAATGCGAACTATGCAGACCGTCAACAGATTCCGACCGAGTGCAACAATATTCCCCATTATTATCGCCCCGTATTGCTCTAACAATGCAACCATCGAGGTCATCAAATCGCTCACAGACTGGGACACCACCATCACCTTCCTTCCAATACCGTCACAGACAAACGTTCGACATTATAAAATTGCTCTTAACTATGTATTCAAGACCCTAAAGTACAAAGTGGCTATCGTCCTGGAAGAGAACTTGGATATTTCACCTGACTTCTTCGAATATTTCCTAGGTACTCATCAACTCTTAAGGAAGGATCCTAGCATATGGTGCATATCGGCATGGAACGACAACTGCAAGGAAGGTTTGGTGCAAGAGAGCGAAATTCATTTGTTACATCGAACGGAGTACTTCCCAGGCATGGGCTGGATGCTATTATCTAAAACATGGAACGAAATAGAACCAAGAGTTCCAAATAATTTTGTCGAACATGCTCTACACGACCCAAGCATTATTCGTGGTCGTGTCTGCATCAGACCAGAACTATCCAGAACGTACAAGTTTGGGAAATCGGGTTCAAGCATTGATGTACCATTAAGACTACTCAACACGAAATTTGTACCTTTCACCCGCTTAGACCTCTCTTATTTACTTAAAGAAGATGAGCATTACTTCGTCTATTTTGCACACACACGTCCAGAAACGACACTGGAAAATGTAATATCGGGTAATCTAAATAGTAGTTTGAAACATATTCAGATTCCGTATCGAAATCCTTTAATGTTCAGGAGAGCCGCGAAGATATTGGGCCTTATGGACGATGTGATACACGGTGTGCCTCCAACGGGACTGCACGGAATAGTGCAGTGTTATATCAAGGGCCGCCGTATATTTTTCACTCCGCGTTGGAATATATCAAAGCTTTTCACCTCGGAATTTGAAAGATATCAGATGATCATTAATAATACTTCTTCCAAGTATGCAAAGTACCTTAATGGAATCAACAATAGAATTAAATAAGTCAACATTAACTTGTAGTACTTTTTGTAATCTCACTCATCACTAGAGTTGGGATTTTTGGTGGCATTGGGGTAAACACACAGCAATGGAGTCATTGTTTATGGCCTGTTTAGCCTAGTTGGTAGTGACTCTGCCTCCGAAGCTTCCGAAGAAGGCATTTATTTGTGCATTTATCACGGATATTTGTTCTAGGGTCTTGGATGTTTTCTATGTATTTAAGTATGTATTTATCTATATAAGTATGTATATCGTCGTCTAAAGTGCCCATAGTACAAGCTTTGCTTAGTTTGGGACTAGGTCGATTTGTGTAAGATTGTCCCCCAATTTTTTTTTGTTTTATTTATTTATATATTTTTTGATTGATTGAATGAATGGATAAATGATTGATAAATCAATCATGTATAATTCAATTTATTGGTTTCATATATATTATTATCTTACTTATAGCAAGATTTTGAAATTTTAATTCCCGTTGCAAGTTGTTCAAGCTCTTGAATACATAAACATTTTAGAAAATTATTACATTAATTTACAGTATTGCATTGCGGTTGTCGTCGCAAATTTACGTAAAATACGTAACGTAAAATATGCGATGTATCAACAAACCTAAATGGTTTACTATATACACGTTCATACAATAAAACGCAAAAGTGATATATTATTGGCCGGTACATCGTTCAGTTATTTATTTATCCTAATAAAAAAAATACACAATGGCGACTCCACTGCATTACTTGTGCTAAACTGCCACCAGAATCCTAACCCTGCTCATCACTCATCAGTGTTCAACCCTGGCCTAGGATTTTAGTAAGCTAGTACCTACGAGTAGGCATAGGAAACAGAAGTTTTCAGGGGTACCAAGACGGTAAAAAAGGAGCCCTTTATGTAACAATTCCGGCTGTCCATCTGTCACAGCTGTCGTATCTTAGGAACAAACCATAATTTAACCCCTGGCATGCCTGGTGGACGAAAGTTACACCGTATGCCTGGTGGGTCTGACAAACCCGGAAATGTATAACAATAATTTACGTGTGATTTTTTTATTACATTGATATTTACTAGAAATAAAAAAAAAACAGAATACCAGAAACTACATAAGTGTTTCTTACATAAATAAACTCACTTCATATTTTCATCATCTTCAAATTATACAAACATGTAGTTATCCTGTGTGCCTGATCGGGTCTCTCAGGCACTTTACACACGTACAACTCGAGATCGTACTCGCGGCCAACCCGGTAAATTTAAAAATTTAAGCATTATCAACAGATATTTAACATCCTGGGTCTGTCAGACCTTACTAGGCATGCGAAGAGTTAATGCAACGAATTTATATTTATTTTGATTGGGATATGCAAGAATTGTTTTAGTATCCTACCTAAGTATTTGAATATTATTTTATTAAATTGTTAATTTGCATGCAATTTTGCTGCGAGCGTGAAAAAATTATAGAATCTTTCGCTTGCTCGGGACTCAACATCAACACTCGCAGCAAAAATTTACTTTGCTCTCTTGTTGAACAAATAACTGTTTCACTCGTCCCGATTCTTGCCACTCGCCTTATACCCAGTGGAATCGTCATTAAAATCGCAAAGCACGATGTACTTCTGCCCGGCTAGTATGATAGCTTATACCGTCACGTTTTATGTGACGTTTCAGTACATTTTTGCCATATAACGGGACGGTATAAGCTATCATACTAGCCGGGCTGGTTTATAGTATGTAGTATGGATCAGTGAGGGCAGTGTTAACAGTCTAGATTGGCAGCATCGAATAATTTGAGCCCGCGGTCTCGCGAGGAACTGCGAAACTTCGCAACTTGTTCTAAAAATCATAAACCGTGATTTTTAGAACAAGTAGCGAAATTGGTGTAAATTTAACGAACTTAGAAAAAGTACCTACTACATTTTGCGATCGACAAACTTACAGTTTATGACTTTTAGCTTTTAGAACATGAATAAGCGAAAATGTTCCGCAGTTTTTCGCGTGGTCCACAACAAGCTCAAGTTTTACGATGTTGCAAGATTGGATGATTACTTCCCTTATTGATCCATATATCATCTATATTAATAATTTCGTGCAGGGGTACGGTAGACCCGAACGAGACTTTCTCAAATTGAAGAACGTATAAAAATAACGATTTTTGAGTTGAACATATGTATCCGCAAAATTCGGATTGTCGCGTATTTTGCATTTAAAAGTGTTAATTTGATGACAAAACGTCGGCCATATTGCCCACAGACTATATTGCTATATTAAATTTGTTGGTTGACAGTGTCGGCTACGTTCGAAAATCGTGAACTATTTTTGCGTCCGGTATGTTGGCCAGGTTGCTGGGCTGCGTTCTGGGTGATGGGCCATCATCGCCCATTGTGTGGATTCGGCTAGCCGCGTCTGCAGCGTTTTGTTTTTGTGGTTTTCAAGCGTTCTAGACACCTATCGATTGTCACAATAACCGCCATCAAAGCGAATGTATGGGGCCTGTTATATGGTTATTAGTATCACGTGATACGTTCATATCACGATACGTGTCACGTGAATATTGAAGCAGAAACTATACAAATTTGAAAACTGTGATAATATTGACTCCCCAGTATTGTGATAATATTAATCGTGTAAAGGACACCACTAGAATGTTTGCTGAGTCTGTCCGCCATCTTAAAGCTGCATCTCTATTTTGTTGTGACAAACTACTAGGTGACTTATAGCCTCAGCAAATAATTCCATACCGTCCGCACGCGGCCACAGTATAGCCCGTACTCTTTCGTCCTAGCGCGGTCGGGTATGTCGTCACCAGCACCACGGAGATGTGCTAGAGCCGAGGTTAGTCGAAGCGACAAGAACCACCCGCCTGACTAAGGTCCCTTTTTCCTAGGAACGATACATACATATACATTAAACGTCTAGCAAAATTCTATCCCTATCTCGCTCTATCTCATAACTTAGTAGTACTGCTCATACCGTTCGCCGCGCTCGGACGTTAGAGGCGCTATCGCGAACCGAAAATGAAGCAGCTGCCTCTCCATCGCACATGCATATTCGAACGATAGAGAGGGAGATAATTAGTTTTTGGTTCGTGTTAGGTCCTCAGGCGTCCACTTTGAAACAAATAGGGTATTTTATTATATGAGAAATAAAATTCAAAATGTGAGAAAAACCGGCCAAGTGCGTCGGACACCGAGGGTTCCATACAACTAAAAAAACAAATGTGATTTATCAATATATTGGTATTTTTGGTAAAATATACGTCATACTAAACATTATCACCTAATTTCAAGTTCAGTTAAAAAATTATATGTGTGACAGACGACACACGGAATGTTCTTTGACTTTCTTCGACCGACCGCCGCGCTCGGACTGAAGTGCTACTGGGAACCGAAAACGAAATACATGCCTCTCTGTCGCACTTGCATATTCGAGCGCGGAGAGGGAAATACTTCGTTTTCAGATCGCGGTAGGCCCTCTGGTTGGTGCGCGTTAGGCTCCTATTCCTGGATGGTGCGCGTATCGGAATGCAAAATACCTTTGGCGAAATTAACGGAACAAGTTGCTAAATAAGTTCCATTAATTGAAGAAAATATTACCAACTGTTATTATTATCACGCGAAATACTCATATAACGATCCGTATCATGTGAATATTGATGAATATTGAAGCAACATCCCTACAATTTTGAAAACCGCGATAATATTGACACATAATCTTGAGTGTAAAGGGTGCCACTGAATAGAATTTGGCGGAGAATAGAGAGCTGGGGGTCTACTCCGAAATTCGAACTTCGTATGGTGCCGTCTCTTTCACTCTCCTGTCATATACCATATGAGTGAAAGGGACGGCACCCTACGAAGTTCGGATTTCGAAATTCGTAGTACACTTCCTGTTACCGCGAAACGAAAACGAACGAACATCGTGTATTTATTTCCCTCTGTGTCGCTCGAATTTTCAAGTGCGACAGAGGGAGATACACGAACTTCATACGTGTTCGTTCGCGGTAGCAGCTCTGACTTCGCACCAAAAATACTGACTGGCACATCACCATTTAACAATTGCACATCTGAACCGAATTTTAATGAACGATTAGTATTTTAGCTATACAAATCAGTACTGATTACGGTGTCAAATTTTTTATGTGCCTTTAAATACTAGCCTTATAAAAATACTTAGGATTAACTTATAAAGATACTTTGCCCGTGACTTCGTCAGCGTAATCTTTTACTCCCTATTTCATATGTTTATCCACACTACAAACTATATTTGTATACGAAGTTTCATCATAATCCGTTGTTGTTATGTTTTTATTTTATAAATTTTTGTACACTATTTCTTTCGTCGTTTGCATTACTGTCACGAATAAATGTTTTCTTTATTTCTTTCTTATTTATTTCACCCGAGCGAAGCCGGGCTTTCATCTAGTACTAAATAAAAGCGGGCAAGTGCGGTTTGGGCGTTGCGTTGTAACCGACAGAACTCCCCAGGGTTCTGTACCTAGTGCTACTGGTCCTTGTTTAGAACTACTATCCTGTACTGTGAGTTAGGAAGGGTCGTACTTTTATAGGAAACTCACGGCACTTTTATCCACGGTTCGAAAGTTAGGGGAAGAACATAAATATTGTGACTTTTGGAGCGATTACCTCCGATTATATTCACTTAATCAATAAAACTGCAGAGAAATCGATTGATGTACCACATGTTAACTTTTAATTTTTTTTTGATATTCAGTTACTTGTATGGAGTGTCCCAATTTTTTTTTTTTGATTATATTACTACGTAGAGGCTTACAAAAATCTTTAATCTAAATTTTATTTCTTCGTTTGTTGTATGTAGTTTTTTATTATAATGCCTATGTGATACGGACAGATAGACGGACATGACGAAACTAGACCGACATCGTGCTTTAGGATGTGAAACTTTTGAGTGTCGATTAGTAGGGTTACTATTGCTCGAAGAAAGATCTCTTAGGTCTTATGAAGAACATATTTACCGCAGTTCTAACAAAATGTATGTAGGTAGGTACCTTATTACCCTTCAATTTGCGTTTTTTGGATTCCGTACCTCAAAAAGAAAAAAAAACGGAACCCTTATTACGTTTATTTCTCACAGGCGTGTTATAAAAAAAGGATCACTCGTGTGTCTATCCGTCCGTCTGTTACAGCCAATTTGTTCCGAAACCACAGGACCGGTTGAGTTGAAATTTGGACGTGTAACGTATACAGGGTGGGCCCTGTAACTGGAGCAAATATTTAAAAGGACGCTTCCTTAGAGCATAGGCAGTAAGTAACTCCGTGTCCCAATATACTTGTTTTTTTTTCAATTCGGAGAAATTTAGATCTAAATTTATGACCTCCAAGTAGTGGACCTTGATTCTACGAGATTGTAAGGCGCTCAATGCAGTTTTTGAGGTAGTATCAAGTTATGAGTCATAATAGTTTTTGAATTTTTTAAGTTAAATAAAAGATATTTTGGGTAGGTATTTCTTAAAATATATAGTTATAGATATCACTTTAGAAGATAAATTAGCCTTAAAAGCCAACCGGGACTACTTGGAAATAATTCCTGGCTCGCTCAATAGTAGACCATTACATTATTTTGCTCCTGTTACGGGGCCCACTCTGTATGAATGAATTTTAGACATGGGGGTCAATTTTGAGGGGTAAATTAGAAAATAAAATCAATTTTACAAACTATGTCGTGTGATATACCTACCTATGAAATAAAAGGTCTGAATGTGAGAAACAAATTTTTTTTTATAAATATTTAATAATTAATTTTGAAGACTGAAGTGATTTGAGAACATAGACGAAAATTGAACTTCGAAACTAAAAGGCCAAAAATTTTGAAAATGAATATACAAAATAGTCCTTTACCTTTTAGATTAGAGGAAAACCTGTAAAAAGTCTAGGTTTAATCATCATCATCATGTCAGCCGAAAGACGTCCACTGCTGGACATAGGCCTCCCCCAAAGACTTCCACAATGACCGGTCCTGCGCCACCCGCATCCAGCGGACACCCGCGACCTTCACCAGGTCATCGGTCCACCGTGTGGGGGGCCTGCCCACGCTACGCCTTCCGGTACGTGGTCGCCACTCGAGAACCTTTCCGCCCCAACGGCCATCGGTTCTACGTGCTATGTGCCCCGCCCACTGCCACTTAAGTTTAGCAATTCGGAGGGCTATATCGGTCACTTTGGTTCTGCTGCGGATGGCCTCATTCCTGATGCGATCACGCAGAGAAACTCCTAACATAGCTCTCTCCATTGCTCTTTGGGTGACTTTGAGCCTTCTTATGAGGCCCATAGTAAGCGACCACGTTTCAGTACCACATGTCATCACTGGCAACACACACTGGTCAAAGACTTTCGTCTTGAGACACTGCGGAATATTGGACGAAAAGATGTGCCGTAGCTTCCCGAACGCTGCCCAGCCGAGTCGGATTCGACGATTAACCTCTTTCTCGAAGTTGGACCTACCTAACTGGACAGTCTGTCCTAGGTATATGTAATCGTCTACAACTTCGAGCGTAAAGTGTCCGATTGTTAAGGGAGTTGGTGCGACATGGACATTTGACATGATCTTCGTCTTGTCCATGTTCATCCTTAGACCAACTCGCTCGGAGGCTTTACTGAGGTCATTGAGCATTGTACTTAAATCTTCCATGGTCTCAGCCAAGACTACTATATCGTCAGCAAACCGAAGGTGAGTGAGGTACTCGCCATTTATGTTGATGCCTAGCCTTCTCCAGTCCAGAGTCTTGAAAACATCCTCCAGTGCAGCGGAGAACAGTTTAGGAGAAATAACATCTCCTTGCCTGACTCCCCGCTGCAACGTAATAGGCTTTGAGTTCTGGTCCTGGA
Organism: Notocelia uddmanniana; assembly: GCA_905163555.1. NCBI lineage: Eukaryota > Metazoa > Arthropoda > Insecta > Lepidoptera > Tortricidae > Notocelia > Notocelia uddmanniana. The sequence continues at coordinate 9,372,732 of LR991059.1, read as the reverse complement.
GTCGGACTGACATAGTGGCGTTCTTGTACAAACTTTTCAGCACTTCGATATACCGGTAGTCCACTTGGCACCGCTGGAGAGATTGTAGTGCAGCCCAGGTTTCGATCGAATCGAAGGCTTTCTCGTAGTCCACGAACGCTAAACAGAGGGGCAGGTTATACTCCTTAGTCTTCTGTATAACCTGACGGAGCGTATGGATGTGGTCTACGGTGCTAAAGCCTCTTCGGAAACCGGCTTGTTCGGGAGGCTGGAAGTCATCTAGCCTGCGTGCGAGACGGTTCGTAATGACTCTTGAAAACAGCTTATAGACATGGCTCAGAAGTGAGATGGGTCGGTAGTTCTTCAGTAAGGAGTTGTCACCCTTTTTGAAGAACAGGACCACCACACCTCTGTTCCATGCCTTTGGAGTTTTCCCTTCCAGTAAGACGGAATTGAACAACTTCTGAAGGGCCCTAAGGACCGGTTTTCCACCCGCCTTCAGGAGTTCCGCTGTAATTCCGTCTTCACCGGGTGCCTTATTGTTCTTAAGCTGTTTAAGAGCCATTCTAATCTCGTACAGGCTGATGTCCGGGATATCTTCGGTATAGTGCCGGGTTAATCTAGCTCTTCGGTCTTCCGCCAGACCAACTTCGGGTCTGCTAGTTGACGTGTATAGCTGTCCATAAAAGCACTCTATCTCACTCAGAAGCTCAGGTTTGGACGAAACGATTCTACCATCTTCACTTTTTAATCTGGCGAGCTGGCTCTGCCCAATAGACAGATCTCTTGAAAAAACTTTAGAGCCCTTATTCTGCTCGATGGCCTCCTCAATACGATTTGTATTGAATTGGCGCAGATCGTGGGTAAGGGACTTGGAGATCTGTTTATTGAGCTGCCTGTATAATCTCGCATCGGCTGAAGACTGCAGAATCATCTCATTCCTTTCCTCGATGAGCCTCTGAGTGGAGATAGAGATCCTTTAATAGTTTTTGAGATATAGATATCATGTGAATTTCCTATGAACATGCGACTTTTTTGATTCGAAGTATAGGATAGTGGTTTCACATGTGGAGTGGTAGTGGTGGGAATGCAGTCCTTCATTGTGCGTGGTCCAACACGCACTTGGCCGTTTTTTTCCTAAAGAAAAATTTCGCTCTCGCTACGCTCGCGCATTCATTTCTTTTTAAATGTCCTGCCCGGCTAGCACAACTTGGCGCGCGAGCTATCTCACGCGCGAGATAGACAATCCGTCTCTTTCTGTGTGTACCAATTAGAAAGAGGCGGATAGTCTATCTCGCGCGTGAGATAGCTCGCGCGCCAAGTTATGCTAGCCGGGCTGATGGCCCGTCCGCCCGTCCCCCCCCCCCTTAGAATTTCTATATCTACGTGCTTGATTGTAGTTGTTGTAATATTAATATTATTAATGTATCATAGTAAACACGTAGGTAACTTTTTAAACCTCATTGTCATTGTCACAAGAGCGAAAAAGGAACGTGTTTCGATTTCCTTCATATTGTACGTAGATTGTACATGATTACTATGATTAGGTATTTATTTTCTCACAGTAAGGATACTCCGAGATTATTTTCAAATTAGCAGCGAGAGATATAATTAGCGTAAAACGGAACGGCAACGTCATTCCAAAAGTGACGTCTGACGTCTGACAAACAACAGAGAGGAAGTCTGGTGTTACTGTTATGGCAAGTCGCAAAAGTTAAATGAAACTTGTTTGGCAAGTTATTAATTAAGCTAAGTGAAATTCAAAGAAATACAATTAACCTTCATTTCGAAGTGTAGTACTGGTATCCTAAGTTATATTATTATTCGCGTAAAACTAGTTTTTTGAAAATGGAAGAAAGTCATGTCAACTCGTTCGCTGTATCTTTTGAAAACAATCTGGTAAGTTAAACATTAGATAATTATAGTAAGTTAAACATTAGATATTAAGTATGGTAATTAGATTATAATCTAATCATATTGAAGGATGTTACTTACTGAACTTAAAAAGAACACATAGTTAAAAATATATCGATTCTCAGGTGAACAAGTTTAATTACCTGATCCATATCAATCATTAAGAAGCAGGGCCAATTGGCCCTACAATAATACAATAATTTACCCTATTGGCTACTATAATTTATATTTTCTTATAAAAAAATAACATTCTCTCTTACAATAATAATTTATTATTGTAAGAGAGAAAAATACCGAGATAATAATAATGGCATAACAGACAGGAATGAAGTACTTACATCTTGTTATGTTGGATTTGCTTTAGCAGGGTCATGCAGGATAATGTACCAAAGTGATAACCTTTCAAGTAAAGCATACTAACCGCAAATTCATAACAACATAACATGGACTGACATGCAGCACTTACTTTATATGTTATGGGTTTTAATAAATGACTAATAAAGTGCAATAATTATGAACTTTCAAAACAAAATGACTAAAATGAAGTTTGTTATTTATTAATGAATTGTGCCTATTTTAGTCATTTAATTGGAATTATGAAATGGCTAAACAATAATAAATGAATGAACTTTATCCTACAAATAGGCCACATAGGAAATTTCTACAAGACACAATCAACAAGTGTTTCTGAAAAAGAAGACAACTGTTGAGAAGAAACACCAAATTAAGCAAGCTGGAGGTCCCGAGTTTGAATCCCGGTCAGGGCATTATTTATTTATTTATTTTATAGAAATGTTTTGTTTGGGACTACATTACATAATATAATAATGTAATGTAGTCCCAAAATTTGTATGAGTTTTCATGGTAATTGCACATTACTCTTTTTTTAACAGTGTCTCAATGTGACTAATTTTGTACCCCAAGTTGGTAAACACTGGTTAAAATATAGATACTTTTAAACAGATCCTTATCTGTCAAAAGGAGTGGAAATCACAGCATGGCCAAAACAAAATATTCAGGCCTTTTGAGACATTGAAATAGTTTATGATAATACTAAAATATTTCTCAGTCTACTACTACGATGTAACTACTAGCAAACAATAAAATTATTTTTTCTCCCCAAGTTTCATTAAAATACCACTGTGTGAGAAAATATGTATATAATAGTTACAACACAAAATCGATTCCTTTTTATATACACATAATCTTAAGTTAAACGCTACTTGTACTAACAACATATATGGATGTAACTGATCCGAAATAAAGATTAATAAATAAATAAATAAATATACCACATCAGTGGCAAACAAGCGTACAGACCGCCTGATGGTAAGCGGTCACCGCAGCCTATGGACGCCTGTAAAATCAAAATCTAACAGATCTCTGGAACAGGAGCTACATGGTAAAAATGTGCCCAAAATGCAAGGAGCATTACCCCACAGCACTGCCAAAGATACCTAGATTTCAATTTGTAATACTAAATGGTATAAAAGTAGGTTGAGTTTTCACCATACAGTGTGCTATACTTACAATATTGTCGGTGAGACACAACAAGAATTATATTTGAATGATGTAGAAATAATGCTGGAATAAATGGAGCCCACTCAGCATGTGTCTGGTTACAAAAGTTGTCCTGACGCTGGTTTTCTATGGATCCCGATAACAAATGAGTTGCGTGTTGAAGCAACATAAATATAAGGGGACATTTTTTTTCACAAATCGAACTAGTCCCATAGTAATCTCAATAAGGCTTGTGTTATGGGTACTAGACAACGATACATTTAATAGATACATCCTTAAATATATAGAAATCATCCAAGTCTCAGGAACAAATGTTTCTGCTTATCACAGAAACAAATGGGCTTACCGGGATTCAAACCTGGGACCTCTACCTTCGGAGGCAGTGGCACTACCCACTAGGCTAAACAGGCTGACACATACCTAACTCCACAAACAGTGCATTTACACTGACACTAATTTTTTTTACAAGCATAGTCATTCATTACACTTTCAGAGTTTACTAGCTGATAGGCTAAATCCAACCAGCAGCGGAATTATATAGGTAATATGAAACATGGAAAGGCTAAATTGGATTTTGAATATAAAATAAAAGTTCAATTTTTAATTTAGAACACGTGGTAATTTTTCTAATCGGCGGTGGAATGTTATTCCAGCATTTCGTGTCTGGGACAGATAAGCCGGGTAGTCAGTCTGACGTATGAAAGGTTTGAGGGCTTTATCGATTTAATTATTTCAAAAAGAAGTGAGGCAAAATGCAATGTTTGACGTGCTTCCATTTTTAATTGACCGCCTTTATTTACATCATCATCATCATCGTAACAAAATCTGACACATGCATTCTGCAGGCGCTGGACCAGTTTTGGATGCTTACGTTAGAAGTTAGCGAAAACACACTAGAGGGGCAGGGGTTCAGTTTAAGATTGATTTTACTCTAAGAACATGTTGCATAGCATTGCTAATTGACAGGCTTCTAGTTATATACAAGTAAATATCATGCCTTACATGGAATCCGAGTCCAATTCCCAATATCTAAATAAGGACCTAATTGACTCCTCCGACTTATCCGATTTGCGAGCATTAAATCTGAGCCGCGACTGAGCTAAGTGCTCTACTGACACACGTGCTTATTGAATTACTGTGAATAGGATCAGAGAATAGTGCCAGTGACGACGGATAGGCCTGAAGCGTCATTCGTGGTTACGCAAAGACTCTTATTGTTAGTATTTGATAGAGGACAGACTCAAATATGTGGCGCGTTTATTGGTAATTATTAGTGGAAAACGTTGTGTTTAAATGTCAGTTGCAGAGCTTCTGTTGGTCACTAACTAACCGCTCACGTTTTTCATATTTTTCCTTTATGTGATTATGGAGTGTGCAAAGTGACAGTGAGAGAAAAACTAAATTCACTGTGACTTTCGAGCTGTCGCGGTCAACATTCAATCTATTTCCAGCTACAAGAACTTGCTAGTATTTTATACGTACAAAATGCACACTAACTTCTGTGTGAACTGTGAGCTACAAACTCATATAATATAAGGGACGACAAAAACTCGTGGCTTTATTAAACTGTGTGCACGTGTTTTGAAGGAAGTATCCAACCAACGATGAGCTTTATACGTGTTTAAAATGTCTAAGTGAAGGAGAAATTGCAATATGCCACAGACTGCTATAGCGAAGTTCCTTTCTGGACACTTCTATACGATTTTAAACATCGGCATTGTTGTATGTACGTTCGTAGAATCTTATATGTTCCCTTTTGCTGTCATCAAGTGGATGATAATATTGGCCAAATACAGAGACGTTGGGAGTTTGATAAAACGGTGTATAGAGACTCCTGCTACGCCTTCACGGACGCGATATAAATATACGTTGAGATTGATGACACTGTGCCAAATTGTTGAAAGAGAAACGGTGTCTAACGAGTCTCATGTGAGTGTTGTTATGGAAAGTGATATTGGGAAAGCTTATGATGATATCCAGGTATACTTTATTTATTTGTGGCACTTTTGTACTATCCTTACTTACATATAATTATGAAGCTATTATAGTATTAGTGATACCAACTCAGCTAGAACTATAGGTTTTGTGGTCATATTTTTCGGTTGAAATCTGCCTAACCAGCACGACAGCTTATACCGTCACGTTTTAAAGTCTAAGGTTTATGTTAACATGAAATACGTAAGTCAGGTGTAGAATATAATAGTATCTTATGCAACAGTTACATATACGTAATAACATAATAGGAAGAAGGGAAACTTGGCCTTTATAAAATACGACAAACTGATAGTCAAGAAACCAAAAGACAAAAACAGAGACAAAAGAAAAAGGGAGGATTCAGGCTCACCCAAAACCTCAACTCAGAAAAAAGTAAATACGAACGACATCCCAACACCTTCAGGTACCAAGGGGACAAAAGATATTCTGAAACCAAACATCCTTCACTATGTAGAACGAGGGCGACCAGCATCACTACCAGAGATTCCAAAAAACCTATAATGACCACAGGCACCTGGAACCAAACAAATATAAATACAACAATTTTATCAAAAACAACTTACAAAAAATACCCCCCAAGCCGGCTGGTCACCGTGGGGGAATGCGACCACAACCCTCCATCAAGTGAGAATAAACCAATAACAGAAAACAACATGAATGACAAAAGCAGAAGAGAACATAGCCTGAAGATATGCACATATAATGTGAGATCTCTGTCAACAACAACAAGAATTATAGAACTAAACAATGCGTTAGAAAAACTGAATTGGGACATTATAGGCCTCTCCGAAGTAAGAAAAATGGGCTGCGCCATAGAAGAACATAGAGACTACATATTCTGTTACATAGGCGAGACCGCAGGTCTTCATGGTGTAGGTTTTATAGTAAAGAAAACATTCAAGACTCAAATATCAAGCTTTATAGGCATATCGGAAAGAGTTGGGTTACTGAAAATGAACTTTGAAGATGGCCCACTATCCTTAATACAGGTCTATGCTCCCACTGAGAGTTCTAGTGACGAAGAAATAGAAAATTTCTACAGCGATCTGAGAAAAGCCAATGAGATGGCAGATAAAAACTTGTTAATCATGGGTGACTTTAACGCAAAAATAGGACTACCAAAACAACATGAATATCCAATAACAGGCAGCTATGGATATGGTCAACGGAATAGAAGAGGAGAACGTCTAATAGAATACGCGTACGAAAATAAACTCTCAATAATGAATACTTACTTTAAGAAAAAGGAGTCACGCAAATGGACCTGGAGATCTCCGGACCAAAAGACAACCAATGAAATAGATTTCATACTCAGTCCAAATCCAAAATGTGTGCTAAACATAGAAATACTTAACAAAGTTAACTTCCCATCAGACCACAGAATGATAAGATGCTCCCTGAAAATCCAACAACATAAAATTAGTCGAAGATCCTTTAAATCCATGCCTAATGCACTAAGGTCTACTCAAGAAAAAGAGAAATATATACTACAACTGAAAAACAACTTAGAAATACTATACAAATCCACCGAAGGCACCAAAGACATACAAACCTTAAGTGATAAGTTAGAAAAAACGATAACTAAAAGTATGATAATAGACGAACCATTGAAAAACACCGACAAGAAACACAAAATAATAAGCGAACAAACACTAAATCTAATTCACAGACGAACAGAGCTATTAGTCACAAAAAATAAATCAAAGGAGTTGAAAAGCGAACTAAAACAGCTGTTTAAAGAAACAAACAGAGCAATTAGAGAAGACTATGAAACCTACAGAAGATCAGTACTTGAAAGAAATATGAACAAGTATCGTAGCTCAAAAAAAGCATTCAAAGAATTGTCGACACACACGAACTGGATTCAAGGACTAAATGACGGAAGAGGCGAAACAAGAGATAGAAACAATATAATAAAACACGCAACAGCCTTCTACTCAGATCTATATAAAAGACCACATGATACCATACAGGAACTAAACAACACTGAAACAGAGGTAGCAGAACAACAACCAGCCCCAAACCCATTAACGGCGGCAGAAATAATAAGTCATATTAAAAAGCTAAAATCCGAGAAGAGCCCAGGTCCAGATCAAATCACAAATGATGCATTAAGATTAGGAGCACCCTTATTAGTAGAGTACCTGGCCAAACTTTTCAACCTAGTATTAGAAACAGAACAGGTACCAACACAATGGTGCCAATCCAACATTATTTTACTTTACAAAAAGGGAAACCCTAAGGACATCGGCAACTACAGGCCTATAAGCTTATTGTCATCAATTTATAAACTTTTCTCGTCAATAATGCTGAGTAGAATAGCACCAGAAATCGATAAAAACCAACCTGTTGAACAAGCAGGCTTCAGGCCTCATTACTCAACAATTGACGACATACATGTCATAGAACAAATAATGGAAAAGTTTAGAGAGTTCCGTAAACCACTCTACATAGCTTTTGTGGATTACTCCAAAGCATTTGACAGCCTAACACATTCAGCCATATGGTACGCTCTTAAAAGCAACAAGATAAACAAAAAGTATATTAATATAATAAAGCACATCTACACGAAGAGCGTTAGTAGGGTGAAATTAGAGAGACAAGGTGAAGAGTTTGCAATTGAGAAGGGAGTCAGACAGGGGGACCCCCTTTCTCCAAAGCTATTTATTGCCGTGCTGAACGAAATTTTCAAAAATGTACAATGGGAAAACAAAGGCATATGGGTATCAAATAAAAAACTGACACATTTAAGATTTGCCGACGACATCGCGCTATTCAGTGAAACAGCCCAGGACCTGGCAACAATGCTACGAAACCTGAACGTGGAGAGTCAAAGAGTTGGTTTATACATGAACGCATCCAAAACAAAAATCATGACAAACAGTTATAAAAAAGACATAACAATAGAGGGAACGACGATAGAGTATGTGGACAATTACGTGTACCTGGGTAAAATGGTTTCTTTCGACAGTAATAATAACGAAAATGAAGTAGACAGAAGAATAAAAACTACTTGGCAAAAATATTGGTCGAATAAAGAAATCCTGAAAGGAAAATATGACCCAAAAACTAAAAAAATTGTAATGGATTCCTGCATTCTCCCTTGCTTAACCTATGGCTGTCAAACATGGGTATACTCCGAAAAGGTCAAAAACAAAATCCTGTCTTGCCAACATGCAATGGAAAGAAGCCTCCTAAAATTGAGAAGGATAAACAAAACAAGAAATACAGACATCCGGAAAAAAAACAAAATTAACCGATGCTCTACAGTTTAGCCTGAGGCAGAAGTGGCGATGGGCCGGACATGTTGCGAGATACAAGGACAAGCGGTGGACTCTTCTAACAACTAAATGGCAAGGCCCGCTAGGTAAAAGGAGTGTGGGAAGGCAAAAGAAAAGATGGACCGACGACATAATAGAGATAGCGGGAAGGAATTGGATTGATACTGCCACAGACAAATGCAAATGGAAACAGATGGAGGAGGCTTTTACCCACAAGGGATCACACTTAACAAAATAAATAAAGATATACATATATAATATTTAAATGTCAATTTATAAGTTGTAACTAGTTATAGTGTGAGGAATAAAGCTTTAATAATAATAATAACATAATAAGGTTTCCTTAAAATCGAGATTCGCTTTAACAAAACGAGCGTAGCGAGTTAAATTCGTTTGAGTCTCAAATTGAGACACTATCAGCGACTCGAACTCTATCTTTCAGAAATGGTTCAATCCATAGTCCATAGCAGAAGCTTTGCCCCTTAGTATATAAAAACGCTCCAGTTTAGCCAGAAGTCGTCGATGTGGTACTTTGTAAAAAGGTTTTTCATAGTCAAATATTAATAAATATATAAATAATATTAGGGAACATTTTTTTACACAAATCGAACTAGTCCAATAGTAAGCTCAATGAGGCTTGTGTTATGGTATGGGTACTATGTAGGCGACGATATATTTAATAGATATATACATAGAAAACATCCAAGTCTCAGGAACAAATGTCTCTGCTCACCATATAAACAAATGCTCTTACCGGGATTCGAACCCGGGACCTCTAGCTTCGGAGGCAGTGACACTACCAACTAGGCTAAACAGACCGATAAATCGTCAAGGTATATAATATCGACTGGTTCTCCACTATCCAAAACTTTTGAACTGACTGACACAAGCTAGTAGGTTTAAGCTAGTAGGAAGCAAAAGCAATATTTGTGCTAGGGATTCAGGAGTCACAGTTGAAATCTGCCTTCTTGTTCTGCGTGTAATAATGGCACAGAACGGCATCAATTGATATTTTTGACGCTTATATGTATGTATTCTAACGAAGTTCGTGAGCGATTAAACGGCGCGCGTGCCACGTTCGCATCGCCTTTCTAATCTTTGTGGCCAACCTCTATTACTTAACAATGGGTACAATTTGCGACAAAAAATTGTCCTCTGGTTTGGTTCGTCGAGGAAGATCGCAATTATGGCGCCAGGTTTCAGTCGAGGATGCTGGAAATACGATTGATAGGTAACTGGTTCGTGACGTACAAGCCCTTCAGCAGCGGCGTCCGATTGTGGCAGCCGCCCGCAACGCAGTCGTCGCAGTCGGCGCGCGCGCTTGCCGTTTAATTCAGATTCAAATTCAAACATTTATTTGTAACAAGCACAATATTAACATTGAACAAAAGCATAGACAACAAACAAACAAAAGCATAGTCACGAAAGGGAACTTAAGGATGATTCACAGTAGGCCGTTCCGTGTCCGGGCCGGCCCGTTTTCTTCTAGAGAAATACGCCGGCCGTTGCGTTTGCTGTCATAGAAAACGGGCCGGCCCGGACACGGAACGGTCTACTGTGAATCATCCCTTACTCAGCATACGCAAGCTTTACAGCCGGCGCTGATCTTCCGTAAGGCCCATAGTGGCCTGTTACACGGTGATTATTATCACGCGATACATGCTTGCGCGATCAGAAGGTTCATCCGCACATACTAGACCACTGAGCCACGGACGAATTAATTTTCGAATACCTTGATGACCTATGTCTATGGCAACGAAACTGTTATATAACCCCCGTCATAAAGTATTAGAGACACATTTACGTAGAATTGCTCTTCAGCCATCATGTCCTTCCTTTTCAATTACAGTAGCGTTCTTAGCCAACTATTAATGTATCACATAATTACAATATTGTCACATTATACAGCATGGGACCTGTAACAGGAGCAAAAAATTAAACTGTGGACTATTTAGCGGTTCAGAAATTATTTCCAAAGTCTGAGTTGAAAAAAAAAAGTTTTTTATTTATTTATTTTTCTTAAAAAATAGTTTACATGTGTTTTTATTACCCTTCTGAAGTGATATTAATGTCAATTCTTTTAAAAACAATAAAATTAAAAAAAAAACAAAAATATCCATTAAAACAAAAAATGCTAGAACAATTATGACTCATAACTTGATACTACCTCAAAAACTGCATTGATTGATGCGCTATAATCTCGTGGTGTCAAGATCCATTACTCGGAGGTCATTTTTTTATACCATGTCGGTGGCAAACATGCGTACGGCCCGCCTGATGGTAAGCGGTCACTGGTCTCACGTCTCACCTTTAGATCAAAATTTCTCCGAATTGAAAATTTTTGATAAGACACAAGGAGTTACTGCAGATGCTCTAAGGAAGCATCTATTAACGAATTAGCGCTAATGCATATCGCCGACAAGTATGTAGGTACAACGTATCAAATCATACAGAAGCACAGTTACTAATACAGATTAACTTAAGAAAGTGAACTGCTGTTATTCTTGTGCGCTGTGACTGTCACAATATCATAGTAGTGACGTCATTACGACGATGGTAGGCTTTCTTCACATTTTCGTGAATATTTAGCTATAAAAAGAAAAATATTTTGGGGTTTCTTGTTAACAAATTAACGACATGAGTTAAGATTTCATACTACTTTAAAATTTGAAATGTTGTAATTTGTGATATTTTTATATGACTTAGATTTATATGTTTCTTGACCTCCCTCTGGGGGAGGAAGGGGAATTGGCCAGACTGAATCTATGGGATGCAACGGGCACAGCCAGTTTGGTACCAATATTATTTGTTTTCCTGGAAGGTTTCCCACTGCTGGGCAAAGCCTCCTTTACTTTCGTTCCGGCTCTAACAGTTTCGGCCTAGTTCTAGTTACCAACAGTAACTACGTTATAAATATATATTAGGGATTGTTGGAAGTAGTTCTTGAATGTGCAAAACCTTATGTAGAATCCAGATACTATTGAGTGAGTACGACTTGGAATATAAATTAGTTGATTTCATAAAACTGGCTGTTTGTAAGTAGATTCGAAGTAGAATATACGAGTAGCACATGGTACCCACTGACAATTTGCCCTACATCTATAATAATGATCGATAAGATATGCTAGGAGCTCAGATACGGATCATACTGAAGACTGTTATATACATGCCGATCAATCCAAATGGGTCAGTGGTGAGAAGTCAGAAACTATGAGAGATAGCGAAATCTGATCTTAGAAACCATGGCGTCGATTTTAGTGACTGCATTCATAGATTAAAAAAAGAACTTGTTGTACTCAATTCAGGAATCGAACCCGTCTTATCGGATAAATAAAACTGACAGTATTTCTATTTAATTATACATTTTATTCATTTTAGATATCATGTTTCATAGTAACATTTACTGCTTATGATCTACACAATCGATATAGAAATAAGTTTTTTTTTCTTTAAAACTAGCTTTCATTTTCCTTTACGTTTAGATGTTTTTTTTTAACCCCAATTTTCAACCGTAACTAAAAAGAGTTAGCCAAATGGAAAAAAAAACTCAAACAATGCGCAATTATATGCATTATCACATGACAACTTAATACTATTCCATATATTCACAAAAAAAGAAATAGCAATTTTTGATTTTAGTACCTACCGGAAATTGCCAAATTTATTTATTTTTTCCCCGAATCTATAAAGATTTGACTGGGCGTCACACTTTTGTTTACCATATTGATCTACATCGATTACCAGAGTTATAACAAAATGTCCGATTCTAAGCGTTTTTGGAACACTGTGCGTATGTCACAGTCGATTTACTCAAAGACTTTTAGCACTACAATTATGAAATTTGGTAGAGGAGCTATGAACCGCTATAAAATGATGAAATTATGAAAAAGAATTAAATTAGGGGGGGGGGGGCACCCAATACTAGATGAACTGCTGGGGGATGATCACAAAATGATATGGAGGTCTCTAAAAAACTTTTCCGTTTCAGTCAACCGTTGGCGAGATAATATTAGCTGTCAAAGTCGTAAAAAGTGTGTCTCCCCCCGCTAATTTCCAAACCATGAAGTGTAAAATTCTGAAAAAAATTGAGGTGAGGAACATTAATATACACTCAACGATTTTTGGTTTTAACAAGATAAGTGGTACCTCAGAACATAAAAAAGGGAGAAGTGCCCTACTGCTTCCTTTCAACGAAAACTAATGTCCCCAGTTTTCTCCCACCAAGTCCACACACACACATTGAACCGTGTAAAAACAAAACCTCGGGTGGTGCCGCCGACCAGTGTTGCCAGAAGGTTACATTTCTTACATTTTTCGTAACTTTTGACCCCTTCGCGTAACATGTAAGTAATTTTTATACTTAAGGCAATTTTCGTAACTTTTCATAACAACGAGATTTGTCATACTAGATTTAGCAAACAGTTTACGAACGCACCCAAACTGACGCATACTTATAACTGGCACGTCTTTCACTCCATATCACACTCAGAGATGGCTCTCAAAGGAACGCGCTATGACAAAATGAAACTTATCCTGGCTATATTAAACTCGATTTTGCTTGACCGTATGCTTGCTCGTTTCCTACTTCGCGAGTTCGCAGTTTCTTATCTACTTAGGTAGAAAAAAAAGAAAAAAAACATGGCTCATTGTGATTAATTTTGTTTTGTTGTGTTATTGTTTGTTGTCGTATAACTGAGAAAAGTGCGCTACTAGTATTAAATGACAATATAAAAGGAGGATGATGAGTAAGAGGGAGATTCACTAGTAACTAATAAAGCTATACACAATAAAGAAAAATTATCTTGCTTAACGCTACGGATCTGTTGGAATTATTAATCTAAGGGTTGGGAAGGTTGGTACATATAAAAAAGTAAGTTTTTTTAATGACTTAAAAAGTTAGTGTATTGTGACTGGTGGATCCACCACGGTGAAGTGCTTTGACCGGTCAAACTAAAATATCTTGTTAATCATGATAATGATTTTCGCCAGGGTCCAACGCACCACCCTGGCCCCGCCCGACAAGGCCAATATGAGTCATGAGATCATGATACACTTTTTGAGAATCAGAAGTGAAAAAGTAAAAAAGTTCGACATTTTTGTACTTTTATTCGAGAAAGTTAGGTGTTAGATTAAATAGTAACAACAGTGAATATGGCGCTGTGTACAAATCAAACTAGACTTCGTTTTATCATAACATTATTTCATAGATTCCTTTATGTTCCGCGATTTCGCTGACATCAATGGGGCCTTTTACATAGTGATTATTATCATGCGATACACTCATATCACGATCGGTATCACGTGGATATTGAAGCAAAATCCATACAATTTTGAAAACCGCGACAGCATTGATAAACCAGTATTGTGATAATATTAATCGAGTAAAGGGCCCTAATTTGCTTCCGACCTCCGACCCCAAAAACACGTAAATTAAAAAAAAAATCATAATGTAACTTTTGTAGCAAAAATGTAACATTTCAGGAAACGAAACGTAACTTACGACTCAAGTGCCCTGGCAACACTGCCGCCGACTTTACGACATCATGCAAACAAGCGCTGCGATTGGCTTTACGCACCCCTCAAAAAAGGCAATGAACAATAGAGGGAGACAAACGTTAAATGATGTTTTATCGACATCGATCTTTAAATTATTATGTTAAGATATTGATGACTATTGAAATGGCCAGTGTAGATGGTGTTCATATAATCACCAAAGTTGCATAACATAGTAAAGCATTATAGCGGTACGTACATAAAAAAAAACATTAATACGAACTGAGAACAGTGAGAACCTTCTTTCTTCTATCAAAGTTGGGTAATAAGATCAATTTGGAAGTTGGTCTGCAGTCTTTCGGAACAAAGTTATGTTTATTAAATATTGATTTGTGAATTTACCGTTGATATTAAATGACTAGTTCGACATTCTATTCCTATTTTATCGATGACGCATAAACTGCAATTTTAACTGGCACCACTCTAGTCAGGCGGAGCCTAACAGTGGGCCGGTGACTGCGCACCACTAAATAATTCACGCAGCGACCAAAGCTACAGCGGCATGATACATTGCGCCGTGGCTTAGCGCGGTACGGGATGATTATCGTACAAAATATTCAATGTACAGCTCGCAGAAAATATAACGCTTTATCATATGTTATCACTTAAACTTCTTTTTGACCATGTCGCGGCGACATGCGCCACGCCCCCGTTTCACATCTATTTCTTTCTATGATCTGAGAGTGGTACGGTTTTTGAGAAATCTCTGAAAAACCGTCTTGCCCTAACAAAAGGTCGTAAGTGCCGTGAGTTCCGTATGAAAATATGACCTTTTTTAAATTTAATGTATTGTATAATAGTGGTTTTAAATGTGGACTAGCAGGTGATTTTTTTTTATATGATAGACTGACCAGCGATTGGCCTTAGTCTCCTGATGGAAAGCGATGACAAGGCCTAAGAAGGTGTCGGTACGGAACCCTTCTTTGTGCGTGATCCAACACGTATTTGGCCGATTTTTATACAATATAGATTGCGAGGAAAAATAAGTCACCTTGTAAAATTAAAGGACAGAGCCGAAAACGAAATCTCTTCCTCTCTTTCGCGACAGACACGTTTCCAATTCGCGGCAGAAAGGCGGCAGACCCTTTGATCCTAAATACTATTGGAGAATAAATAAATAGTCTTTATGTAGCGAATACTGTAATTTATCATGAACTGACTGTTCTTTGTTCTCGTAACTCAATTTGTATTTTAAATCGTTTCAATTATCACTGGATCCAAATTCAAATTAAACTAATTAATCTCGAGCTCATTTCAAGTTCAGAAAGTGCCATTATTAATTAATTTCTATTTAGATAGTTGATTCACGATATTTAAGTATTACACGATAAAATTACAGCTGGTTTCTTTACCTCAAATTAAACCTGTAATTTTAATTTGTGTGACGCTTTTTACTTTATTGAATACCTACATTATGTTATAATTCGTAAGTACCAAGGTATACAATAGACATAATATAAACTACCAATGCGGAGAGCTGAGGACCGGGTGTGGTGGCGCGAGTTAGGGAAAGCCTTTGTCCAGCAGTGGACGACTTCGGGCTGATGATGATGATGAGAGGACGTTTAGTTACACAGACATTATTTTTCATGTTAAAAAAACCTGGCCAACGAGTCGGACTCGCGCACGAAGGCCCGAGGGGTTCCGTAATCTACAACATTAGAAACTTTATCATAACCTTTTTTAATTTTATTTAAATAATCATATTTTTTAATTTATAAAGTAATAATAATATTAAATAATATTAAGTAGAATTTTAGTCAAGTGCGAGTCGGGTTTTAGTTTTCCCATACATTTTGAGACCCAGCGCCTGATGAAAGCAACAAGCAACTTTTAAAAGTTTTTTTAATATATTTTAATAGCAAGTACTTTATTAGATTTACAGGTTTAGTAAGTATTAATTATTCACACTCTCAGAAACTTCTACCCTACTTTTGATAATTTATACTAGCTGTCCCGGCGAACTTCATTGCGCCCCCGAGTCGTTGCGTCCAAAATGTTTTATTTCCACATATTTTACCGATATTTTGATAGCTAAGGATGATTCACAGTAGGCCGTTCCGTGTCCGGGCCGGCCCGTTTTCTCCTAGAGAAATACGCCGGCCGTTGCGTTTGCTGTCATAGAAAACGGGCCGGCCCGGACGCGGAACGGTCTACTGTGAATCATCCCTTATTCTGCTATTCGGAGCGAAGATAAATCCAAGAAATCAAACATAAGAAAAGTCGACACAGCCGTTCTCGAGTTCCCTTCGGCCGTCTACAGAACCGGAGTTTCGGAACTGGTTCCGTACGAGGCTTTTAAATTACTTGTATGGAACTGGTTCCCTACGAGGCTTTTTTTTTTACTTGTATGGAACTGGTTCCGATCAAGTAATTATTATATTTCATCAGCCGTGTACGGAACTCATGAGTAAAGACACAGCGAGCGGACGCAGAAGCGAAAGGACGTCTAAGTTATTTTCATAAAATATTTTGTATGAGTAAACTCTATGTCAGCCTTTGTGTAAAATCCTGGCTGCAATTAGTTCGTAAGTCTTTAAAAAATAATAATAAAGAGCATGATGTCAATCAATCACTACTGTCATTTGCATTGCGATCCTAAACGTAACGTCTTAAACTAAGGATGAATTTCATAAAAACTGAAAATGACTTTGTTGACGAAGCTGAGCAACAAGATGATCAACTTGCAAGTGTTATCGATATTGGAGGGAGGTGCATCTTTTTCGGATGCAAAATGGAACCGCTTTCGGAACTGGAAAACTTACGAAGGCTTAACTTGCTTCTTACTAAAAACTTATATGTGCCTCCCGGCATTCAAGTATGTCAGCAACATTTGATATTACATGACTGGGACCAACTTGGAGCAGGTAATCTTGTCGGAGATTTTCATTGAGAACATGTTCAAGATATATTGGACTTGTATAAACAAGGACTCCAATTGGTAAATTTTACATTGACATCAATTTTTCATTAGTAGGTATTAATGTATGATTTGTCAAAATAAAGAGTTTCAAATATCATGATTTTAATTTAAAACAATAGAGATTTTTTTGTTTTTATTCCTAATTACTTAAACCTTATTAATTAAACCTGTTTTTTATTTTCGAAAGGCGGTATTTCCGCCATCAAATGCACGCCCTCATTTTCTAGATTGTATACCATCTCATCGTATTGTTTATGGATAGAATCAAAATTGGAGCCAGTGTTGTCTTTGAGCTTGTCAAGTTCTTTTAATATTTTATTTTGGGCTTGGTTTGGTAAACAGTCCGCATTATGTGTTTTGTTTTTATCATGGACCACTTCGTTCTTCTTGTTTAAATTAATACTCCCTTTGCAGCCATCATTGTAATTTGAACATAGAAATATAGTGTTACCGTCTGTGTATGTCTTCTTACGATGATATTTCCGACCTTCAAGTAATAGAGCAATACCTCCTCTTCGCGTTGAAATAAATTCAATGTCTCTTAAAGACATTTCAATGACGAGTATAAACAGAAAACACTCCTATTATTTATGTTACAATATAAGCAATAGAAATAAATACTTTCTCAAATAAACATAAATTGACCTATTGCACTACATATCAATATTATAGCTGTCATAAAATCATTTCACGTACCTATGATGTCTTATTTATTCATCTAACTGGCCAGTTACTTATCATGAAAGCGTTTTACGGAGAAAATACTGCATACCCAGTGACACGGCCTTCATGCCAAACCTTTTTCGGTGAACAAGGTCTCACAGTTATATACAAGTAAATTAAAAGCCATGTACAGAACCAGTTCCATAAAAGTAAATTAAAAGCCTCGTAGGGAACCAGTTCCATACAAGTAATTTAAAAGCCTCGTACGGAACCAGTTCCGAAACTCCGGTTCTGTAGACGGCCGAAGGGCTCGAGTTATACCTAAATGGTGTATACGAGGTACTGGTGGCTAACGCGACTTTGTTTTATAATTATAATTTATACATATAATATAGATGTTATTGACTTAGTAAATAAAATAAAAATCCGGCCTAGTTACCGGACTCGCCCGCCGAGGGTTCCGCAATTTCCGTATAACTAAAAACAAATGTGATTTATCAACATATTGGTATTTGTTGGCAAAACATCACTACATAGGATAAAACAAAGTCGCTCCTTGCTGTCTGTCCCTATGTATGCTTAAATCTTTAAAACTACGCAACGGATTTTAATGCGGTTTTTTTAATAGATATTATTATTCAAGAGGAAGGTTTATATGTACAATATATGCATAATATATAGTACAGAAACTCTGATAATTTTATTGGTTTCTAATGTGATGTCGTAAATAAACACATTATTTGCGCTTTCATTGCCAACGCTGGCTAAACGAGTGTACATGAAGGAGGAGTGGATGGAAAAGTTAGAAGACCTCGGCGAACGTACTCCGACCTAATCGGAGACATTTTGCAGAAAGGCCAGGTCAAGAGTACACTAAATCGGCGCGCATGCATGAAGAATGTTATGAGAGTTCATGAAGCGAAAGTTGTATGTCAGGATCGTAGCAAGTGGAAATCCGTGATCTCTGCCTACTCCTCTGGGAAACAGGCGCGATTCTATGTATGTATGTATGTAGTATAACATCATCACCAAATTTCCAGTTCATACGTCAATGGGAAGTTAAAAAATTCTTCGGAACAAAATGTGTGACAGACGAGTGTCACCGACAGGGCTTCGTTTGGACCCTTCGGGGTACGGCACCCTAAAAACGAGCGGCAATACTTTTGCGTCAATATCATAAGCGATCGTTAATCTAGAAAACTAGATGTATCGCTTTTCGCGACTATATAATTACGATTAATCCAATAAACGTTCAATTTCCCGTGTCTGCCGTCACTCGTGCTTAAAATGTAATCACTCACCTAGCTTCTGAGCCAATTATACGGTTCTAGAGCGAAGGAATTATATTAAGCAAACTAACGAATGGGTTCCTCAAGCTTTCAGATATGCTCTCATTCAATGTTCTCTAGCAATTACACTAAATGAAACTTATGAACTTCAGTTCATTCTTGTAGGGAAAAACGAGTGGAATTTAATTAAGAAGAAAAGTTCATAGAGATGTAAGTTAGTTCGTGTCTGGCGCAGCATATTTATAAAAACTACAATATTTTACTAAAATACAATCATTCCTTCTCATCCATACATAACACGTGCATATGTCCTAAAAATATGACCCGTGCGTATGTCCTAAAACTACGACCAAGACCACCGGGGATGGGGAGCAGCATCCCTGGATTGCGGTGGAGATACTGCGATCACCAATCCGCATGCCTAGTGTGGCGATGGCATTTACCCCCCATGAAATTGGGGGAGGCCTATGTCCAGCAGTGGACGTTCTTCGGCTGATATGGTGGTGGTGGGATGTGCATATAGAACACATAGTAGGCTTAGTTTGGCGGATGGAGAATTTTGGTTTGGGGTGGTAACTCCGCTGAGGTTAGATTTTAGTTTAATATAAGATTTGTCCATGATTTGTCGCTCACCTGGGCCTACAACAAAAATTCCAATCATTCCATTTGACAAAATTGACAACTTTTTCTAAGGAAAATTTTACAATTCGGATGCCCGCTGGTTTAGTGTGTAGGCTAATGAACGAATGATTGATTGATGAAAGTACCTACCTACATACATTTATGATTTAGATACTTTGAAGTTAACCTTGTTTAATTTCTGTGATTTTCTGGGATGTTTATCAACGTCTGAGGTTGACGTCGACTATACGAGTATACTGCTGAACTTTGATTTCAGACGTCCGTCTGAAAGTCTATTCATAGCGAACGATTGCACGCCATCTGTTTGCGCTGGGATATTTTACGACCAACGATGTTGGGGTTCGTTGACGTTTGTACTTGACTAAATTAAAAGTAAATCTGAAACCACTCTATAAACAATAACGTTTGTCTCCGGCTTAACTGAAATCAGATATTTTGTTACAAATAAAATAATATTATCATTCCCTGTCTTAAATTGCTCGTAACGTTTGAAGATAACTCCGTCTCTAGTAGCATTTCGAGCCAATAAATACTTTAATATGACACCAATAAAGTGACCCGCAGTAAAGATAAAACTCGAATAAGAACAATATGACGAAACATAAAAGATTCCCATTGCAATTACGTTTTACGCCCTACGAAATAGCATCTGGATTCAAGTTACACCTACGACTATTGTTTTTGGCATAAAGAACATTCATTATACTGACTCAATAAAATGTAAATAAAATAAAAAAGAGAGTCGTATTTTTTGGTTTTATAATTTAAAAAATCTAAATTATTATTTGAATAAATTGTTTATTTAACATATACATTACAGTACATAAAAACTACTTCGTTCAAATCCTGAATCCGAATTTTCTCCAGAAATCAGTTCAGAGGTCGGCCTTACACAGGTTCTGCTAACTCTGATAGCAAGGCCGTGTTCGCTGGCTGTCGTCATGCATGAAGTCGCACGTCGCGTCATTGTCAATTCTATGACAGTACAGCTACATCTCTGATGTTGAAGGCACGCGGTACCAACCGCAGGCCTAAACCTTGTGAATATATAGAGCGCTGGTATTCGCTGGACTGGCCTAATAACTATTTTCCTAAAGTCAGTTTGTCTAACAAGTTTTAAATACTATAATGAATTGTTTGTCTATAGCCAATTTGTATATTTTTTACAGTTATTATCTTTCCGCAATACTTTTATCCTATATTACCATTATCACTTTAATTAACAAATGTGGTTGAAACGATGATATACGATCTTCGATTTCGTGACGCCGCTCCAGCCTTAATGCCACTTGGTATCAAATTTCGTAATTTCGTGAGCTTCGTGTACGCCTTGGATTGGAATGACGCATTAAACTGAAGCGTTGAGAACCGGCCAATTGTCTCACTCGAAGAGTCTCATGAATTATAATTTGATGTTTGATGAATTTATAATGAATTATACACGAATTAGCTTTACGGTTATCAGTTAACGAAATCGATATTATATACACATATTTGGGGTTTTCCTGAAGTAAATAGCTATAATTCAGATATATATATATTTTTAGACCTGGATGTTTTGTATGTGTTTAAGTAGTCTATAAAATATATCGTCGTCTAGTACCCATAACAGAAGCCTTATTGATCTTACCATGTACTAGTTCGATTTGTGTAAAAAAATGTCTTGTAATATTTATTTAATGATGCATAAACGCAGTGAAGGACTTAGGGCCTTAGCTAAATAAATTTCTTATATTTTTCGTCTCTTGGCTAAATTTGGCTAAAATGGTTTTTGGGAAAAATTAGGTCTAATGATGCATAAAAGCAGTGAATGAAATCTAATTCATGGTGTTATGTTATATCCACCAACTCAACAAATCTATTTATTTTTTCAATGACAAAGATTTTTATTATTCCAGCATAACTTTTTGTCATATTTGTAACAAACACCTTTATTTTTCGGTTATGGTTCATCCGTCCGTCCGCCTGTACTCGGCTTAGCTCATACCCATTAACACTAGAATGCTGTAAGTTGGTACTTGGTACGAGTATACATATTTGTTTTTTAGTTAGCCACCTCCTCTGCCAGCTCCAAAAATACCGGTTATTCAAGCCGCGGGACGTTCAGAGTCAGCCTTGAAAACCCTTTTTCGCGAATATGTCTCCACTTCCACCCAACCAATTACATTGTGCAAATTACTCACATATAAAAAATACAAAGGTTGATTGCACATACCAATTGGGTATGGTCACTATTACCATTATTTAAAATTATTTGTGTAAATTCGCTTAACTTCGTTGAAAAGTATTAGAATGTCAACATATTTATAGGTACTTCGGTTAAGCGTCCCAAGGATAGCGAAAATACATGTCCATAGATACGAGCATATAGCGTTCAGAGTCGTTAAACAACGTTAACAGTAGACGATAATCGCCGATTTAGGTAAATTAATATCTCGTATGTACATTAATCATACAACATTAAGCCTTAACTAGTGATGGGGGCAATTTCTGAAATCACCACCACCACCATATCACCCGAAAGACGTCCACTGCTGGACATAAAGCCTCCCCCAATTCCATGGGGGGTAAATGCCATAATCGCCACGCTTGGCATGCGGGTTGGCGATCGCAGTATCTCCACCGCACTTCAGGGATGCTGCTGCCCATCCCCCGGTGGTCTTGGCCGTAGTTTTAGGACATACCCGGGTCCCATTTCTGAAACATCTCATAATTTTCCTAAAGTGTGAAATATTTGAGCTTTAGTGACATTTGTTATATTACCGAAAGAAACGTAGCATGTTAAATTTCACTTGTGTTTCTGAAATGTTTCCGTTATATTTTTGTCATTTATCCAGTCAACGTTCTGGTTAAATGGAGGAATATTTTGAGCCTAAGCCTTCTAAGGTAGATATCGCTGTAGGCCTCCCTGAGGCGTTGTACGAGGAAAATAGTGAAGGATTTCGTGTCAGCTTGATTGGCTCCGATAGCTCAGTGGCTAGAGCGATTGGCCGCGTACATCTGTCGCAGGATCTAAACTCGGAGCACAACATTTTTCAATTTCTTAATTTCCGTTAGTAGCGTTACTGCTTCATACAATACAATTAGTATTGTAACCTGGTAGTTCAGTAAAGACGGCAGAAAATTCTGGCTTTATAAATAGGGTCGTGTCAAATCTTTAAACGCGCTTTTTAACGGCAGATATTGTATTGGTGCTGCTGATTGACTGAACGACACATTGATATGCGTCAAGTTTGACTTAGTGCAGGTATTCATTTAAATTCTTCTTTTTATAGGGTGTCAAATAGAAATAATGCACTTCTTTTACTTATTCTGATAATTATTTGCTTTTAACGCAACACTACTATTTTATATGTTTCTAAAATCCTATGACGACGCACGGTTTTAAAGAGTATAATAATTTCGTACCTACTTAGTACTACTTAGTACTTACTTTTTTTCGTACCTTTGTTCACAACCACCACTACCACATCAGCCAAAGGACGTCCATTGCTGGACATAGGCCTCCCCCAATTTCCATGGGGGGTAAATGCCATAATCGCCACGCTTGGCATGCGAGTTGGCAATCGCAGTAACTCGACCGAATTCCAGCGGCCCTATGATGGTTGCCATTTTATCATTTATCGTCGTCGATAAGACATTAAGTCGTTCAAACAAGTATGCGAGTGCGAGAGTGACGGGCGTCTTATCCACGACGATAAGTGATAAAATGGCAAGCATCATACGCCTGCTGGGATGCTGCTGCCCATCGCCCGGTAGTCTTGGTCGTCGTTTTAGGACATACTCGGGTCATCACGTTTATTCACTACACTCACTCACTACTACATCCAAAGTAATATAACTACATTACAACGCACATGTCACCAAAGTTATTAAAATTATTATTACCTAGAAACGCGCTTTGCCGTTTTCTCAGTAATTAAGGTATTCAAAACATTTGTGCTTTAACGTAGGATCAGATTAGGAACTCGTGTTTATTGTGCTCCCCGGGAAGACTGTGCCAGCAAAAACCTGAGGTTATAGGGGACACTAAGGCCTATCGATTCAACCTCCGTGTATTTTCAGCGATTTTGCGTGGACCCGGAGATATTTATCATTTTGAACGTTCTCTATTTTATTTAAACCCTAGTCCCTAACGTTTTGTGTGATCCTGGCAGACAGGGAGATTTGCGTAATAGAGTCAGATAGTAATTTCAGATAAGAACCGAATAACTCTATTGTCTACCTTTTCTTTGTTTATATACACGGTTTGTACATTTAAACTTTAACCACTTCAATCTAATTACAACTGCCTGTAGTTAGGAGAAGCACAGAGCACTTCGTGCCTTATTCATATTCATGTAATTTATTGCATATACATTGGTGTCAAAAATACAGTTTGTTTCAACATGTACCCTTTCGGGCATAGCAATCTACTTCAACGACTACAACTGACTATGCTTAATTACATTGTAGCAAAGAGACATGTCACGCTAGCTCAGTGCAGGTTGGAGATTTCACACACATACACACACCTTCACTGATACTACTGAATATCGTTTAAACAGTGACCGCATCCGGTCACTATCTACAATCGATTGTCACACCTAGCTCTATATGATTATGAATACCCATGTACAGTCAGCTGCAGAGAAAACTGACCCCCCTGCATACAAACTTGAAACTTCTATGCAGAGGGGGTCACGTTTCTCTGCATCTGACTGTACCTATTAAATATTGATTATTAACTTTTTCTTATTTGAACCTATTTAAAATTACTTTAAATTCATTATAAATTAGTACGTAAGGTTTATCTGTTAGCGCAAACTATTACATTAAATACATAAATAATCACATTATCATTAATTAAATATGTTTTATTGCAGTTGACTTATTGCGGCCAGGAATGTCAGCGAATACCACCAGCTTTGTTCAAAATGTATGGCGCTAAAGTACGGTACTTAGACCTAAGGTAAGTACCTAAATACACAAATTATTAAATTAATATGTAATTCATAAATCATAACAGAGTCAAGGATGTTACAGATATCTGCATCCGCATACCGCGGACATTCGCATAATCGAAGCGGTGCTTTGCGGATAGTAGCTGTGCTAGTCGCGTTATAGGCACAGTCGCGGAAAGAAAAGGTTCGTCAAATTCTCGACCTTAACAGCATTAAAATAGAGTTGAAAAGTGACGTTTCATTCCGCAACTGCTTTTACCAGTTCACCGCTAGCATTTCGTTTCGGTAATATGTTGATTTTCCACATTCACTTGCGTTCCACACTCGACGCGTTTGTTTTATTTTGTTAAAAAACGATTGTAATTCAGTCACAAGGTGTCGAATTTCTATGGAATTTCACGTGGACGTTGTTTATCTTATTTATACATTTTTGAGCGTTTGCCTTAAATGTGAGCCTAGAAATATCCACATATCCACAACCGCATCTGCATCCGAGGCAGTATGAAGAATCGCATCCGCAACATCCCTCGATTCATACTCGTCCTGTTACGGTTTAAGTTAAATCGTTTAACTAAACAATGTGACCTAGATTGCAAGTTATTTTTTGAGAGATTCTAAATGGAGAAGAGATTAAAACTCTGGTCCGGGAAAAAGAAACAAGATTTTTACACTGAGACTTAATCTTTTTTTATAATTTCCCTCTGGCTAACGTTTTTAGTCAAGAGAAATTGCAAGTTTGCGATTTATCTTACGTAACTACCAATCACAATTTGCAACGATGGCTGTTTTCTTTCTTGCATTCTTGAATTCATGTTTGTATTCCGTCAAGTAATGATTAACAAATATTAGGGTACACAAAAATAAGGCCTGAAATATTTGTACGCGCCTTGATGTCAGTAGAATAGAATTCTATTATACTACTGGTATATAAATAACATATACATCTTCTTCAAGACTTTTTTATCAGTAAAACTGGAAGGAATTGATCCTAAAACATTTACGACTGTCGTAGACATAAATGAACTTCGACATAAAATTCATCCAATTTACTAAAACCTGAATATAATATTTAATCCTAACTTAGCTAAATTTATGAAGATCTAGACAAGATAAATTACTTCGCAGCAATCATGATACCTAATTTCGAAAAAACTTAAGTGAAAAATATCCCATCTAAAAAAACATAAATGTTAAATTGGCAGCCAAGTTCAATCATATGTTATGCATCGGTGTCGTCTTCACCGACAAAAGAATTGAGATCTAAATGGGTGCCAAGTTCCGTAGATTGTCTGAAAAGGGGCCAAGTCTGTCACTAGATTGTTTACAGTAAAACTAATTTCTTGCGGCTAAATGCATTTTCAGAGTTAAAAAGTCTTTGACCAGTGTGTGTTGCCAGTGATGACATATGGTACTGAAACGTGGTCGCTTACTATGGGCCTCATAAGAAGGCTCAAAGTCACCCAAAGAGCAATGGAGAGGGCTATGCTGGGAGTTTCTCTACGTGATCGCATCAGAAATGAGGCCATCCGCAGCAGAACCAAAGTGACCGATATAGCCCTTCTAATCGCTAAACTTAAGTGGCAGTGGGCGGGGCACATAGCACGCAGAACCGATGGCCGTTGAGGCGGAAAGTTTCTCGAGTGGCGACCACGTACCGCAAGACGTAGCGTGGGCAGGCGCCCCACATGGCGGAAGTCTTTGGGTGAGGCCTATGTCCAGCAGTGGACTTCATTCGGCTGAATGATGATGAAATGCATTTTGAGTCTTAACTTGGCAGTTTTCTGTAAAGTATGTTATAATAACATGAAAGCTGTTGGATATTTCAGAAAACTGCCAAGTTAAAGCTCAGAATAAGCCGCAATAAATTAGTTTACTGTAAACAATCTAGTGACAGACTTGGCACCTTTTCAGATAATCTACGAAACTAATTTGGCACCCATTTAGATCTCAATTCTTTTGTCGGTGAAGGCGACACCGAAGCATCGCATATTGAACTTGGCTGCCATTTTCACATTTATTTTTTTAATGGGATATCATTGCTTTTTGTCAAACTTCACCAAATGGTGCTTTTTAAGAGCGAATGCACTAGTTATTATACAAAATACCGAAATCGCTATAGGTAATATTTAAAGAGTTTCCTCGATTTCTCCAGGACACTATGATCAGATTCTTACCCGATAACTATGGGACCACCCCTGAAGTATACCGTTTCAAACAAAAAAATAATTTTCCAAATCTGTTAATAAAGGACGGAGAGACGGAGAACTTAAAAAATCACTGTTTTCTGATTATTATTTTTTTGCGTACACACACACACACACACACAATTATCAAGCTGGGTGCCAAATTTCGCCTTTCTAGGTCACCTGGAAGTGGGTTAGGTTTTTGATCACTAGTCAGTCAGTCAGTGGTAAAAATGCCGTTTTTTGGACTTTAATATCTCAAGAACTATTCCACCTATACTTATGAAATTTGAGGTTCTAGTTGTTGTAAAAGATCTTAATACACTTACCAACTTTATTTATTTTATGTTAAATAGATTTGGAGTTATTGAGGGGTCAAAAGTGGCTCCAAACGGTTCGTGTAAAATAACACACGACTGCTGTCCGCCAGTTCCTGGGGAGAACTTGGCCGGACACGCTGCCGCGTGTCTAGACCCTTATCCTTACATTGTAAATGAAAGGATATTTTTCACCATTTATAGGGCTCCGGATCAAAATGGCAATAATTTTCTGTCAAAAAAAACATTTTTGGTAAAAGCCGTTTTTGCCGACTGTACTTTTTTCCACAATAATTATCAAATTCGTTGAGACGGCTCGAATGAGCCCAACATGATGTGTTGATTTTGTGTGTTTAGGAGGTGCTATGGCCACCTTCGGGTGGCGCAGCAATGTCTAGCAGTGAACGTCATTCGGCTGATATGATGATGTTGGCCACCTTCTGTCTCCATCATCAGATCAGCTCGGTGGTACCATATTATTGTATTGTCACCGAACTTACATGAGTGGTATATCAAATTTCAGCTCATTCGGTGCCGGCAAGTGGTTGAAAAAAGGATCTAAATAAAGATATAATCTCTCTATTTAGATTATATTTGTTTTTATCATCAAAAAAACATATAATAAATATTTATTTTCGTCTCCTATAAGATTATACAATACAATACAATACAATACTCTTTATTGCACACCTCAATTAAAGGACACAGTACAGTACGTAATAACAATAAGTAGAGGCAAACAAAAGGCGGTCTTATCGCTAAAGAGCGATCTCTACCAGACAACCTTTGGGTAGCGGAAATCAAAGCAAATAATTACAATTCGCAGTAGGTGGTGCAGAAACAATTTATGAAACCTACTAATAATTACAACAGTTTTATACTATATTTATAATAATATACATATATAAAAATATATATATACATACATACATATATATATAGTTAGCCACAAAGTCTAAAGGAGCTGAGCCTGAAGTGTCATGGGTCATGGGAGTGACAAATAATAATCCTTAAGTTGTTTTTTGAAGACAGCAAGAGATTTAGCACGCCTTAAATCAGGAGACAAATAATTCCAAAGCCGAATAGCTTGGAAAGTGAAGGAGGAAGTATAAAATTTAGATGAGGAGGACGGAAAAGTAAGGAGCAAATTTCGCGAGGACCTAGCAGAAAGAAGGTAACTAAAACGCTCTTTGAGATAGCATGGAGTTGTGCTGAAAGTTGAGTTTTAATTTAGAAAGACAGAAACTTCGATCTTTGATTTTGATAGGTCGTATCTGATACTCGTTTTTTGTTACATCCTGTGTATACAATAATGTCATACTATTTTTATTTATAAAATAATTTTTGATGATAATAAAAAATAAATCTATACGCCACATCAACTTGAGTGACAAATCAGGACAAAAACCAGGCATATATTAGGAATATGCCGTGGTGTCAGTGACTGTCATAGTTATAAAAGGCCGCTGAAGGCGAAAACAATGCCGTAAGAGTAGCCTACTACTACTACTACGACGACAACACCTCAGGAAGGAAAGAGGGTGGCACAATTCTAACCCGGCAACCACAAGGGTTTTCAACTGGGACAATAATCTATTATGACAGCTTCAAGGTTGGAACCAACACGTCAGTCATGGAAATACCGACCAAACGGTGTAGAAAGTATTTCCGAGCTCATATAACCTAGACCTTTTTAAGGCACGAGTGAATAGGCCTCTTCTGGGTGAGCTCGCTTCATCGTCGGCCTCTATCTTTGCCCCCTGTCTAGATGCTGGCCAAGAGCAATCCCATTTTTAATAAAATAAAAAAAGAAACGGTTGAAAATTTTAAAGCAAAAGAGACAACAGATGTGAGGACTTGACGGTTTATGAATAACACTCCTGTAATTTAACTGTCATCGCAGTACAATACATGCATGACCTTGAAACTTCGAACATGACCATGATCTTAAAGCGTCGAACATAACATGATATTTGATGATCTGGGATTGGCTGTGCTGGGACTACAGCTGACAGCTTCCCAAGCTATCTTAAAAGCACAATACGACTTGAAAACTGTCTTCCGTCCGACCGTTTGTTCGATTTAGTAACTACAATTTAGAACATGCACATAAGGTTCATTCAAAATCAAGCTTGCTGCATGTACGTTATGTCGTTTTAAACATTGCAGTTTATTGAAAAAAAGAGGGAGTCACGTCTAGCACGTATGTTATCCACCTCGATGTTCCCCGTAATCGCTGTACTCTGATCGTGATCACTGGAGGCCCATTTACAAATAGGCCCGATCGACTTTAAGATAAATGAAACAAGTGGTTTACGTGATTCAATCCCGTGCCCTCCTCAACAATTTATTAAGTATAAAGTAGGTATAATCTTTAAAAATTAGGTAGCATGCAGACTCCGGCTTCCCTTTCATTCAACTGGAATAACGATAAAGAAGAAAGTTAAGAATATATTATATTCTTAACTTTCTCCTTTATCGTTAATAGGGAACCCGAAGTCTGCATGCTACAAAGGTCGAGGGGTCAATCAACTTTGTCTTGTCCCTCAGCTTTTTCTTCATTTTTTTACCTAGACATTTATATTTGATAAAATTTATATATTCTTAAAGCCAGATAAACAGTCTATTATTATTGAACATATATGTAGCATCTCGCAGAACCCTGAATTCTGGAAGAAAACATGATTGTCCAGGTAACAATCCACTATTTTCACACTAATTCGGGGGGGACATACGTTACGTCCGCTGGACAACCGGTGTTAATGTAGGTAAATGAATATTTTTTAAACCGTCGTAGTTTCATGCTATAATGTGTTAGCTAATGAATGCAATACCAATTGACAACCGCTGAGATCGTGTTTTCTTGTAATTCCCTTGTAAACTGCAAATTAATACTAAACATGAGGAAACTAAAAAGTTGATTCACCCAGGTGGACAGTTCCGTCAGAGGGTTAATTACTTCAGGGGGTACAAATAGTATTTTGAATATTTCTCTAGTCACGAATAACATTAACAACAGGTACATTCTTCATCATCATACGGTTGTACCGGCGGTGTCTTAAATGAGTCAGAGGTCCACAATCCCCAGATTTGGTGAAGTGTACTTCCAACCCAGAGTGCAGACCTTATTGGGATTAGACTACTGGTTTCCTTCCGATGTTTTTCTTCGCAGAAAATCAACTGTTATATATCAAATAATATTTTGTTGGTACGTAGGTTGTTAAAAAAACCCAGTGGCACAAGTAAGGGTTCAACCCCCGACCTTGAAATATTTTAAAAGACTAATTGTCTTAGGCTGGGTTGCACCAAACCGTCTTTCTCTTACTCATATAGTGGGCTATTAAAGACAATGTAACTTTTCATTTAGCATGGGAATTTGAAACGGGAGTCTTAACAGTGTGATGTTATCATACCTATGGCGGAATAAGTAGTCTAGCTTGACTCTGTTTATATTATTTCTACAAACTTGAGGACTAAAACCCTCTTTTAGCGCAACATGGTTTGCGTAAGTACATGTTGATCAACAGTGATCGACGTTTGTAGCATTTTCGGTGCAGCGTAGTGGTGTTAACGGAATTGGGATTGAAATGATTTGAATTCTTATGATTCATTATTAAACTTAATTAACTGTTTAAATTGTATTTGTCCATACCAACTCCTTTAACACCACTACGCTGCACCGAAAATGCTACAAAAGTTACGATCACTGTTGATCAAGCCTAGGGATTCACTAGGTGACATGTTTATGTTGGTTTGCTGACTTACTAATATTTTACAGCTACAACAGCATCGAAACACTAAGAGGCCTGGAGCAGTTTCCCCGACTAGATGAACTGATTTTGGACAATAACAAGTTAGGTGATAGCGTTATCTTCCCGACGCTGCCACATTTGCGGACGCTCTCCGTCAATAACAACCAGGTAAACATTTAAAGATTCTCTATCCATATCAGGGAATAAATAACGAAAGTACTCGTTCCACAGAATAATTATATTTGTGCGTATTGAACAAAATCGATTAATGGTTTTTTCTGATTTTTTTCGTCACCGGTCACATTTTCTCTATTAAAATTACTAGAAGAACTGAACATTTAATTTCACATGATATCGCTACCCTTATTACATACTGAATTTCCTTCGTAATATTTCATCCCATTCTCCTTAAAATAATACTTAATGTTTTGCCAGAAACTCGAGTACCTACATTTCATGTAGTAAATTACGTCAACATCGATTAAGCCGGTTAATTACAAGGTTCTTGGCAAAACAGTTTGAAATTACAAAGTTTTTGGTAAACCAGTTTGAAATTAAGAACAAGGAATTCGCACATTTTCATTGAGTTAGGTGCGGTATTTCACAATCAAATTTCATGATTTACACTATTACATTAAAAATGCACGTTTAAAAATATGAAAGATAGAGTGAGAAACACCGTTATAAGACGGAGGTGTGGAGTGAATGAAGATATAGTGACGAAAATTGAGAAAGGTATGCTAGGATGCTATGACTTGTAAATTATTGTTATGATTTACCAATAAATATCTGAAATCTGAAATCTGATGGTTTGGACATGTAGAGAGGATGGATGAAAGAAGATTGACAAAACGAGTGTATGAAGGAAGAGTGGATGGAAAAGTTGGAAGGGGAAGACCTCGGCGAACGTACTCCGACCAAATCGGAGACATTCTGCAGAAAGGCCAGGTCAGGAGTACCCTAAATCAGCGCGCATGCAATGAAGAATGTTATATATGAAAGTTCATGAATCGAAAGTTGTATGTCAGGATAGTAGCAAGTGGAAATCCGTGATCTCTGTCTACCCCTCGGGGAAACAGGCGTGATTATATGTATGTATATATGTAAAAATTTACCCGCGACATTAACCGCGTGAACTTCCGTATCGACTTTCATCCCTTTAGGGGAGATATTACTTTGATAAAATTATCTTTTGTTTTAATCCAGATTTAGGCTTTCCGCGATTTAATAACAAACAAACAAAAATCTAAGTATACGAACATTTTTAATGCAGTACTAATACTAGGACGTCCACTGCTGGACCTAGGCCTCCCCCAATTTCATGGGGGGGGGGGGGGGGTAAATGCCATAATCGCCACGCTTGGCATGCGGGTTGGCGATCGCAGTATCTCCACCGCACTCAAGGAATGCTGCTGCCCATTCCCCGGTGGTCTTGGTCGTAGTTTTAGGACATACCCGGGTCCGGGATACTATAAATGCGAAAGTTTTGATGTTGGTTATATCCCGAACACGACCGCGCGAATTACTGCGCAGCAAGCGTATTAAAATAAACAAATATTAGGGGACAATTTTTAATGAACATCGAACTAGTCCCATCCCTTAGTAAGCTCTATACGGCTTGTGTTATGGGTACTAGACGACGATGTATTTAATAGATATATACTCAAATACATGTGTAGAAAATAACCAAGTCTCAGGAACAAATACTGCTCACTACAGAATCAAATGCCCTTATACGGGGATTCGAACCTGGGCCCTTAAGCCTCGGAGGCTGGGTCACTACCAACTAGGCTAAACAGGGCGACAATAGCATATATCGATGCCTTAGTTGACAATCGGACTAATTACGAGGAAAAAATTGCTGTAATTAGAACTATGATGCACTAATCATAAAGTCTTAATTTCGCTACCTTTTTTCTTGTAATTAGTACGATTGTCAACTAAGACATCGATATATCACAATCTTATTGGTATTACTCGTATCTGTTCATTGCACGGTCGAGACGCGCAACGCACTGCGGTTAGTTGAGATCACACGCAATGTACTCGTAGGTATTAGAAAAACCGCTGCCGCCGCCCTTCGATATCGTGGCCAGGCTGTAACTAATCCCCCAAAAACTCCTCCTCTGGCGCAGCGACCCAAAGTGTGTCTTGGCCTCCAATACGAGTGCACGCGACTGATCCCGATCCTGCGGGATTTACTTCCACGAGTCAACTTGAAGCTCGCATAAGATCGACCACCACAGCATCGGCCCAAACGGTATCTAGGGCGGCCGACCGGGCGTTTCCCACTCGGTTTACCCAGGTAGGCTCTTTTGACGGTACGGTCGTCCCCTAAAAACAGCCGAGCATATTTAGCTATAATTTGGCATACACTTTTTGTAACCTGGACTGAAATATCTGACTTTTCATCCCGAAATTCATCCATGGCGGCCGAAGTCTTAGACAAAAAATGGGCAAATGTAGTTATCAATATTTTGTCTCGCTTAAATGTTAGTTCCATGAATCGTGCTTGTCGCCCTCACATGCGAAAATCGGCCAGAAAATGAGTTTTCTCCATACGCTCGGAAATGTTCGTGAAAATAGTCCGTGAAATGTCTCGTTAATGACTACCGCAAATTTAGAAAGTTAAATATTAGTCCTACCGCAGCGGCCAGGAAACGCTATGAAAATCCATTATTGTAGTATTTTTCACCTTTTTAAACCATATTTTCACTAAGAAGTGTCACTACAAACAGCCAAATGCTCGTACGATTAAAGTTTTCCCTCATTTTGTTATTTTTTTTTACTTTTACAAGTGGTAGAGGAAGAGGATGACGTTTTTAAAAATGTCTCAAATAGTTTCAAATAAAAAAATACGAGATCCAATTCAATGTAATTAAAATGCGTAAATTACTTTTACAAGTGGTAGAGGAAGAGGATGACGTTTTTAAAAATGCCTCAAATAGTTTCAAATAAAAAAATACGACATTCAATTCAATTTAATTAAAATGCGTAAATATGTTAATGTCGATTTTTAGTAATTGTAAATACATATTACAATTACATGTGTTATTTATTTTAAGATTTTTCAAATTATTATTTTGATTAAAAGTTTAGCGAACTAGGGTTTGATGTTTACATTATATGGCTATATGCTTACTTATTATTCGGCGAGACGCGTCATCCGTCAAAATTAAGTTGTCCACGACACGAAAAGCTTTTTCCCGGCCGTTTTAACAAAAATATTTATTATTGCGGAATGTAATATTTTTGTCAAAACGGATTATATTTTAAATAATTGAACAATCAAGCCATAGATTCATTTATTTTGATTCTTATCCCTAAAGAGCTATTATAATCTGGAGGCACGGCAGTGCCCCCGCCAAGTCGATTAGTATCATATACATATATTGTTTAATTACCTATTTATTTATTTAAACTTTATTGCACAAAATGTAATTGTACAAATGGCGGGCTTAATGCCAAATGGAATTCTCTACCAGCCAACCATTGGGCTAAACAGAGATTTATGAAAGGTGCAAAGAAATTAAATTAAAAAGCAGTAGCAAATTTAAGTTCTTAAAAAAGAGCCTCATTTTATATTTATTGTTCTAAAAAAATCAAACAGTGATATTGTTAATATACTTACAGATGTAAAAGCCTTGGCCAGAAGTATTAAACACCCCTTATTTTTCTTTGTAACTTATAAATTATTATTAATATTTTTTTTTTTTTTATTTATCTCCACCACAAAGTATACAGGTTTAGACAGTGACTATAAATAGAGTTGTTATTTCTAATGTTTACAACTTGTGCGGTGGAGACTGGTGCCCGAACTAGGGGAAACCTGTATGTCAGGTCACCAGATCTCCATCCCTCAGATATCCATAACAAGTTAACAACCATCTTGGTTAGTGAATAAAAGTGGAATAAAAACTTCATGCTAGCTAGGACAAGATAAGCTAAATTAACATATTATTAAGATTATCCTTTTAAGAATTTCGGTACATTAGTCTTTCTGTGTCGTTATAGTCGAGGCTGAGTAGCGAGTTTGTGATAGATTTCTTACATAAGGCTTTTGTAAGAGTATAGATAGAGAGCACACTATGGACTTTATTATAAAGGAAACCACCAAGGAAGCAGAAAAATCTTTGAGCAAACCGAGTGTTGAACTTTTTTTAGGGACAGATTAGATCTTTACGGCGCTTATTAATCAAAATCTGAGGTTCATATCTGAGCATCGAGTGTTTTTTTTGTAGAATATGGAGAAAGAAAAGTTGTCGCACTGTTAGGACGTTACATTTCTTGTATAGGTCAGAGGTGGGGTAAAGAAACGGAAGGAACATGCTCACTTTCAGAACAGCTCTCTGGGCCCTTTCTAGTTTGAGTATATGAGTTTTGTGTGCCCCTCCCCAAGAGGAGATGCAGTACGACAGGATGGATTGCACTAGAGCAAAATATACCATTTTTAATACACGCATATCTGCAATGTGCCGTAGGTTTTTGAAAATAAATATTAGCTTGCGTGTTCTTGCTGTGAGGAGGTCAATATGTCGATTAAAGTTTAGGTTCTGGTCCAGTACTATTCCTAAATATTTGACGTGAGGCACCTTTTCTAAGGTCAAACAGTGACAGTTGTGAAGGTTAGGATTGAGACATGTGTGTGAAATTAGTGAAAAGGGGGCAGAGTTCATTCGATTGTCAGTTTTCGGTGAGAAAGTAACGTACTTGGTTTTAAGGACATTGAGGGTGAGCACATTATTTGACAACCAGTTCGTCACCAAATTCAAACCAGCTTGGGCCCATCGAGAAGCCTCGCTCCACGATTCACCATGAAAAAGCAGGGCAGTATCATCAGCAAAGGCGACGATCTTACCATTTGTTAACTGTATTTGGCATAGATCATTTATATATGCTAAGAAAAGCGTAGGTCCGAGGATACTACCCTGTGGAACACCATGCGTCACATTTAGCTCATCGCTGGTATTACTCCCTATATTCACACATTGAGTGCGACCAGACAAGTAGCTTTCAAAGAGCTTTAATTGAAGACCTCGTATACCAAGTTTATCTAGTTTGGATATAAGGATGGGCACAGAGACTGTGTCAAAAGCCTTGGCGAGATCGAGAAAAATGGCCAATGTCTTCTGTTTCTTGTCAAGGTTGGTTACTACGAAGTCAGTTAGTTCATGAACAGCGTCATCAGTCGATTTTCCTTTACGAAAGCCAAATTGAGCTGTAGATAGGATGTTATTCTTTTCCAGGTAGTTGACAAGACGCGAGTTAATAATACGTTCTAAAATTTTTGAAAGCGTAGGGAGGATCGAAATTGGTCTATAATTGTTGACACAGCCTTTGTCACCGTCCTTATGAATGGGGATTATTTGTGCCTTCTTAAATAAGGTTGGAAAGACTCCAGTAGAGAGAGCTAAGTTGCAAATGTGTGTGAGCGGTGGAACGATAATATCTTTAAATTGTTTGATGAAACTTCCCGATATTTTGTCAATCCCCACTGCGCAATCTGATTTAAGGTTGTTAATAAGACTTTCAACTTCTTTTTCGTCAGTCGGGAGAATAACCATAGAAGTATTGGGTGACCGAATTTTACTTACAGTATTCAGATTTTCAGTATGCAATGTGAACTTTTCGGCAAGGGATTTACCCACATTTACAAAAAACTCATTGATCTGATTTAATGTGTTGACTGAATTAGATGCCGATATGAGTTCAGTAGGGACACCTTTTGTTTGCGATGTATACGTGATATCTTTAATAATATTCCATAGTTTTTTATGATTAGATCCCGCTTTTTTAATTTCTTTTTTTTCGTATTCTATTTTTAATCTTTTTAATAGTGAATTACAAAAATTCCGATATCTTTTAAATGTAGTTCTTAATATTTCATTCTCTGGCGATTTTTTTAGTTTTGAATGGAGTCTATCTCTGTTTCGAATGCATTTTAATAAACCCGGAGTGATCCAGGGTTTTTTTATTCTTTTACGGTTAGATATTTTGATAACCTTAGTATTAGACTCAATTACACTGGTTAGAGAGTTTGCGAAGAATGAAGCTGCAGTTTCTGCATTATCTATCGTCATAATGGGTTCCAGGTTTATACTCTCCATATCTAGTTTAAGTTGTTTGGCATCGGTGCATCTAAGAACAGGTTTTGGTTGGTTATTACATCGAGTGTGATCCATTAGCAGAGTAACACACTCGTGATCAGTTAGAGATGAGTTGATGATGCAGCATCGAGCATTTAGTTTAGTTTTAAGAATCATGTGGTCTAGACATGCTTTATTACGTGTTGGGAGATTGTAAGCTGGCAACATTCCATGCGTGGCCAATAAGTTTAGGTATGACAGAGCACGAGAATCAGAACTACCTGCGGCAATATCGATATTTATATCCCCCGTTAGTATTACATTCTGAAAAGAAGAATATTTTATGAGTAGTTCGTTTAGAGATTCCACAAAACCGGTTGTGTTACGCTGGCTCGGGGGCCGATAAACGGCAATTATAAGTGTGCTGTGATTTATATTAAGTAGTAGGCAGTTTGCGTCCGTTAGCCGGTGTTCCTCGACTGATACAACAATATTGTTTTTGTAGTAGACCACAACTCCTTCGTTTTGAGACATATTTATATTGGTGGAATAATTATTATAGTTTTCTAACATTGGAATTTGATGGGTTGATGGTAACCAACATTCTGTGAGAACAATGAAATCCCACATTATTTCAGTTCTTGATAATAGCGTTAGGAGTCCAGGAAAGTTGCGAGAAATACTTCTAATATTTTGGGATAATATCATTAAGCTATTCTCGGTCGATTGTAAATAACGACCGCAGTCTTCAAGGTCACAGGCAACCGATTGCGCAACAGTAATTGAATCTAGATCCGTATTTAGCGAATTAAAGTTATCCACGTTAAAATAACCAGGCTCTGGTGCGTGGCAGAAGTAAGGGGAAAATATATATATATAGGTATATGTTAGTTGAGGGGGGGTCAGAAAAGGAGAATTTGCGAGATCATTTGTATAAAATAATAATATATGTTGATTATGAACAGTAGTTATCGATTTTTGGAGCTTTTGGGTACGTAAGTGTGTATTTTGGGTTTGATTTGTCCCTTTGCCCTGATTATATGTGTTGCGGGTATGATAATACACGGTATGGTATGTGTCTTTAGGTATAGTACCGGTTAAATATAAGTGTAGAATAACAGTAAGAACAATAGTGTTTAATTGCCAGGGGCGTCGTGTCGGTGTTGTGTACAGTGTGTTATGTAGAATACAACTAAAATTATATAAAGCTAGGATTATTCCGAAGTGTAACATTACATATAAAATAATAAACTTATTGGTGCTACTTATTGCAATTATTACATGACAACAACTGTTATCCGTATTCCTGTATCTTGTGCATCGAACTAGTCACTTTAGGTCGTTTAGAGCCTTCTCAGAGTCGATAACCATAGCTGGCATGCCCTCTCTGCGGCGCAGGTATACTTTCCCGTATGATGTCCAGCAGGTGGAGCTGGGGTGGGCCTTCTTGTATTGCCTGGCCAGGTAGTAAAGGTGTTGCGCTTTGACTGTAAGGAATTCCGCCACGTATATTGGCTTGCTGTGTCCAGGCAGGCCAAGCTGAGTAGTATTTAGTTTCTGTTCTGCGTGTACTTTATTGTAGTGTGCACATGATTTTAATATATTCTCCTTCAGAGTTGTAGTGTTGAATTCCACTACAACGGCGGTATTAGACTCTGATTTTGACTTGAGACGGAAGGTGTTGCGTATGTCAATATCTTGTATGGGTTGATTTAGTTCCGTGCCCAACTTTTTGACCATATCTGTCAGTGTAACTTTTGATTCCCCCTGCAATTTAGGGATATTCCTGATTTCAACAGAAGTTGCCCTCGACTTTCTTTCCGTAAGTTCGATTTGTGCCTCTAGGGATTTAATTTGTGCTTTGTATACTTTGTTTTCATTTTGTAAGGAATCCACTTTGCTCAACAGCTCGTCATATTTTTGTGACATAAATTCCATAGATTTTTTGATTTCGGAGTTTTGTGCAACTACGGAGTCCAATGTCGAACTAATCGTATTTAATTTAGTGTCTTGATTTCGTGAGAATTGTGCAAAAAATTGTTTTATTTCCGTCAAAAACGACTCCCCATCCTCTGCGCCTGGTCCATCTAACTTCCTTTTTACCCTTCTGTTTATGTTTGTTTCGTTTTCTTGGTTCAAAACCAGGTTTAACGATTCATTAAGCGTAGCATCGGACACACAGTGTTGTAAGTTAGTTGGTGACTGAGTTTTGTTCGAGGATTTTGTTGGAGTTCGTTGCATATTTCCGTGCATTTTTCTAGTTGTAGGCCCAAATCTACGGCAAATGTGCAGGAAGAAGCCGGTGTAGATGTGTGCGTTAACGCAGTAGATGCTAGTAAGTAGGACCGATGTGTGCGTGAAGCACGCTGGTTGAGTAGCGCGTGTGTGTGGGTAATCGTGAGGTATGTCGCACTGTAGTGATTTCTCTGTCTAACGGTGATGTCTTACTCACGCAGTTGGTCTTGTTCTCCGCATCGATTCTGTTAGCCTGGTAGCCGTCCTCTATAAGTCGATTTATTTTATTTTATTTAAAAGTGTCATCTTGGATTTCGACACGACTGCTCGCTACAGAGATCCGAGAGAGAGAGGATTATAAGTATATATTATGTTTCTTTTTTTTTTACTAAAGTACACATTGACGCAAAATAGAATAATGTATATAAACATCTAGAAAACTTTAGCAAATATAATTTCTAAGTAGCTATTTATCCTAGAAAACTGAACCCTAAAAATAATCGGTTTTGCAATAAAATGACCAAATGCCTTTTTTTAAGTGCAATTATTTTTAACATCAATGAATAGCTAAAATATTAGAATTTTCTATAATAAAAGATATAAAATGCTTTATTCAAAGGTTTACTTTTATAATAAAAGTCGCGGGAGTGCTTAATACTTCTGGCCAAGGCTGTACCTATTTCAGACATCATGTTAGTATAGTGTGCCCTCAAACATCACCTTAGACAAACGGAGGATAGGCCTTAATATAGATTATCGAAAGCAAGGTCATCAAAGAATGAATACGATTTATTCGGTTCAGGTGTGAATTGTAAAATGTAATTTAATATTAAGTAAAGTTGGCCTGCAATTTGCGCACGTGCTTTCGCTTTGTGATTGATAACATAGAAGTTCAGAAGTAATTACTTATATGTGGTTACTTACCTATATGTGGCTGTGTGGCGTATAAGCGAAGTGGCGAGGAAAGCAGGTATGGTGATAGTACATTGTGCATTAAGGGCGTTAAGAGAGGTATACAAACAAGAGTATATTAGAGCTTTAATTACTCGAGTTTGTAATACCTTTTTTACCGCGCGTAATACACACAATGTTTTTCATCACACTTGGAGGAAAATTAGGGTTTGCACTCCCGGTCTCGATTTGTATGAAAATGCCCGGGAAACATGCCATAAGGAAAATAAGCAGTAAAACCAAAAATTATCTGTACACATTTTACTCTTGTATTTGTGGTGCAATAAAGAATATTATTATTATTATTAATAGATAAATTATGGCACCATTCGACGCGTCGAATGACATGCATTTGCCGCGTTACCTTCAATGTAAAATAAACCCAAATATAATAGTGTTAAGCTTTAAGTATACTCGTAGGTTGATAATCACCGTTACCATCACTTTTATTTTAGCGCTATCGATCGTTCATCATATCAGCCGAAGGACGTCCACTGCTGGTCATAGGCCTCCCCTAAAGAGTGCCACAATGATCGGTCCTGCGCTACCCGCATCCAGCGGACTCCCGTGACCTTTACCAGGTCATCTACCATTAGTAACGGAAATAAAATTGAAAACGTTGAGTGTAAGGTGCATGTTACTAATACAAGCTGCTAATGAAAGAAGTATCTACTTCAGAAACACAACTTACCTCAAAAACCATTGTAATATTCTACTCTCGATTCTGAACAATCTAACTTTCAAGGTTTCAGTTTATTAATTTCGTCCCTCTACAGACTCGTATGTGTGATACATTAAGAGTATTTGCTATACTTTCACAATTTTCGTTAGTTGCTTCGCGGAAATAATAAGCGATTTCTGATCACGTCTCCAATATCACCTTGTTTCGCATTGTACTGGTTATTAGCGAAGCGAGATTGAATCCGCTGCGTAAAAATAACTTAGGTGTACGTTGAGCTTTCAGCCACTGCCTACTCTTGCAATATTTTAATGTCATGTGCATATTTACACCTTTTCGGAGTACAAGTATGAGAAGAGTGTTATGAGTGTAGTGGAAGAATGTAAGAGACGAGATGAGAGAGGTATGGAAGAAAAAAACATGCTGATTTGCTGAACCGACCCCAAGAAAAAGGGATAAGGGCAAGCGAATAATGAGGTGTAAGGTAATGTAAACTCTTCGGAAACATATCAACGATCTGTATCTGTTTCTCAATAGTAACCATTGTCAAGGTAACACGTAAAACGGTCATTCACCTCCAACTATATTAATTGATGGCAACAAATCATTTCCTAAATGCGAGGGCTACCTGGGAAAGACTAATAACTAGCGATAATCGATACTTGGAGCTATGGGTTGGAGGAGTTTTAGTCAGCGGAAAAACAGCAAACATTTGACAGCTCGCGTTTTGTGTGACAGCACCGGCCGCGTGACCATGCGTAACGATAATGTCATCCTGTGGTGTCAATGTATTGTCACAGGTGGACTGTATGATTCGTCGTTTTAAATTACTGCTAGCCGTTTCGTATTACGGCGGATTGTCATAGCAATACGTTTTACAATATGGCGACTCACGTTCAGCCGTTTCGGTTCTGGCGCTTCCCCGGCAGCTACCGCGGCGCTTAGCTCGCTCGGCTCTTGCGCTGTGGATCGCGGTTCTTCCTAACACTCCTCGCTTCGCTTGCCATCGTACCTACCTATCCCAAAACAGGGCCGCCGAACACGATCCTGTTTTGTATAACGTCTAACTGTTATGTAATACGGCGAAAAAAGAAGCGGATGTTATCGCTGTTTAACATTACGACTAGCCGAAATGAAGAACGCAAAACGCCCATCATGTTCCGGCGGACTTTCATTCAGCGGTATTCAATCCGGCTAACCGTTGACCCTCCGTAATACAAAACGGCCCTGTTTTGTAAAACGACTAGCCGTAATGTAAAACGGCCAATTATACAATCCGACTGTAAAACGCCGGCCGCGGTACGATTAGTGTCACTGTCAACCACGTTCGGGTGAGTAGCACCGCGGTGAGCTAGAGCCGAGTTTAGCCGAAGCGGCAATACATATAAGTAGGAACAACCTTGTGCTCTCCCATTTTCCTTGAAACTTATTTCATAAACTAATAGACACTTATAAAGAAACCTCGCCATTGAAAATCGATAAGCTTCTCGTTGCCAGTTTATAAAGTTTAAACTTAACAACCGTGTCAAGGCTTCACACTTGAGAACTCGCAATGCCATGATATTGGTTGGCTTTATCGAATAGAAAATTGCCGTTTAGCAGTGCATGACGTGGGTTTAGAAGCGCAAGGCGCTTCGTTTACGTTGGCTGGTTTGTGAGTTGCATTCGACTGCAGTGTTATTCTAGTAGTCGGTACAGTGCTTCACTCATATACCAGGTTAGCCAATGCGTCAGACCTCCGATTACGTGTTGTTATTACGAGTCCCGGCGTCAAGATATACAAGGGGTGAGCATTGAGGTGAACATTGTAAATCATAGCTGAAGTGGCTTGAAATCGTAGGTATCTTTGATATTGCCTATCAACCGTAAAATCCCCCGCATTTTACTAAAATGATTTAAAATGTATGTACACATGGTTAGCAATCGGAAAACTGGTCAAGTGCGAGTCGGACTCGCGCACCGAGGGTTCCGTACAACTAAAAAACAAATGTGTTGTATCACTCATACTCGTATTTGTTGGTTGGTGTGTTTGGTGTATACGTAATAATAAACCATTAAAAACCTTCCTACTTAGATAAATTGTTATTTGCGTCAAATACATAGTAAATAAGCATAAGTTTGTGACATTTTAAGTCAGCATAACGTCACGGGTGGACAGCAAAGGAACCGAAACGCACTTGGCCACTTTTTATAAATAAATTAATTCCGTATAGCAAAACCGTCAATATTGAACCTTATTAAAGGCTCTATCCCTTAATGTCCCATAGGCATGGGCGTCATGGCCCATGGTATAACCTGGGACGCATAAACAACATGAACATGGGACTTAAAGACACGCTAGCGGCTCACTTGGGCGACTAAAATATTGGGATATTGGGGTTGAAGTATTATGGACGATGGATGGAGCGTAAGCTCCACAACTGGGGTGGTATCGCCCCATCAGTTGCTTGAGTGCTACTAATGATCCATTACAGATAAGTAAATGTTGTGTATTATGTTCTAAGGCTCGTACCTACAATTGTTTTTATAAGTACCATATTCGTTTGATATTTTACAACAGCTTTTCGATGGAGTGA
Source organism: Notocelia uddmanniana (assembly GCA_905163555.1). Lineage (NCBI taxonomy): Eukaryota > Metazoa > Arthropoda > Insecta > Lepidoptera > Tortricidae > Notocelia > Notocelia uddmanniana. The sequence goes on along the minus strand of LR991059.1, from coordinate 9,329,250 downwards.
AAAATCGCGAGGAATGTGCCTCTAATCCCAATCCCAGGTTGGAAGGTCATATGGCAGTTGCTTTCGAAAAACTAGTGCCTACGCCAAGCGGATCCCGGGCTTCGTAACGTTAGGATGCAACCGGGAACACGCTGGGAGGATGATAATGATGATTATGTCTTAATGAATCTTTAGTAATCATAACAATTTTAAAATTTTAAACACATTAGTGAACACAAATGTTTCTAAGAATTGTTTTTGTAAGAGAATTGGTTTTTAACCCCCGACCCAAAAAGAGGGGTTTTATAAGTTTAACGTGTCTGGTTGTGCATCTGTATGTCGTATCGTAGCTCCCAAACGGATGAACCGATTTTCATTTTTTTTATGTCATAGATAATTTTATCCCGAGTGTTCTTAGCTATGTTTTATAAAAATCTGTTCAGCCGTTTTTGAGATATTAAGCTTTGAAATGAAAATATCGGGGGTTTTTCAACTTTTCCAAGTTCTGATGGTTCTCATAAGAATGTTGCTTGAAATAAATGTTTTCTATTATATTCAATTGTATTAGAGGCTCGTTCAATTTAAGAGAGGATTTACTAGAATATAATAGATTCATTGATAACCGTTTTACAAGTGTTTTTCAAGTAGTTCTTCAAAGAAAGACCAGCGCTAGCCACTGGCTGCTCGCAAAATGCGATTTGGAGCCTTTTTTGCCTGTGTTGTTTGGAATTGCTCTTTGTTATGTAATGTCTCTATGCCGCGAATAAATGTTTATATGTTCTTTTAATAGTGTTCCAACGGCTACCCGTGAAGGGTATACAATACTTACTTACAGTGTAACTAGGTAGGACTTCGTTACTCTACACGATCGCCGCCCGTCCGATAGGTTTCAGATATAGAACGGCTGGTAGGTACAAGTAATTTCATTTAGGTTCAGGTATTTCTCGTTACGTGCCGCGTTCTAACTCAACATTTCTCTGGAAGGTATTACTATTTCGCAACAAGACCGCCTGTTGTTGACAATATAAAAATCGTCAAAGTGAAAATCTCAGTGGACTCGGAATGGTTAAGTACAGAAGTTTGTTTTGTAAGCTTTCTTTGGCCCACTCGAATAAAATATGTTTGTATTTACATGTGCACAAATAACGGTGTCGACACCTTTTTCTTATTGCAACTTGATAAAAGCTTTTTAGACTTTACCGAAAAACGTTTCAATGTTATTTTATTCAGGGTAATATTTTAATTTCAGAGCATTAGTTTTCATTACGCTTTCATTTACACTTTGTATATTTTATATAAATGACTATCATCATCATCATAAATTCAAGAGCCTTGCTAGAGTAACCGCCTTTCCGTTTTTCTTGTGCTACATCTTTGAGCTCCTGATACGACATCACATTAACCTTCTTCTTAGCTTGACCCATAAACGCACGTCTCGATATTCCCCTGTCTCTTATTCCCTTAAAATACTATATATATTTATAATTATGACTATTATGAGACTCCGTCTATGTACATAAATTGCCAGTCTAATTTTAAGAATTATAACATTTCTCATCCAATTTCACTGCTGCCTTGAATTATTTCTTCTCAGTATTTCAATGTTGAAAGCTTTATGTTTATGCAAATAAGACTGTAAAACCTCTCAGGACGTAAATATTGAACTGATTAAATGAATAATTTATCGCGAAGATGGAAATTATAATATTATAATGAGACCTATAACACTTTACGATTACCTACACCTTCTTAAAATGTACAGTGATTTTAACTAGATTCATTGAATTTCTTACACTGAAGTTTAAGGTGATAGAAAATGTAATAATTCGCTTGCCCTTTTTCCATTTATTTGAGGTCGGCACAGCATGTCTTTCTTCCATATATCTCTGTCACGCGTCATCTCTTCATTCACTTCCTTCGTATTCATCGCCTCTCACACAACCTTTTCTTTGGCCTACCTCGCCTCTTGCATTCATCTACATAATTAAATACGAGGTGCAATATACCCCAATGCGATTGACAGTAACATGTATCCTTCCGAGCCGGCGTTGTACAGTCAGCATCAAAAGTAGCTACGCATATGAAATGTTCAAAAGCTCTTATTCCCTTGCAATAAAGACTTTTGATCTTTTCAAATGCGTAGCTACTTTTGATGCTGACTGTACCACGACGGTGGCTTGCAAACGTGACGATCCTAATTAGACAAAAGCGGCACATGCTTTGCGGTAGTAAGTGCCACAAAGAGATAATAAAAATTATATACTAGTACGTACTGCCCGCGCGAAGCCGGGACGCTCAGCTAATACTTAAGTAAATAATATATGTAAACCTACTAGCTTGTGCTTGATACTTCACTTCCTATTTCATCCCCTTTGGCTTAAGATTCAGAAAATGGGCCATATGATCCATGAGAGGGAGGCCTGTGTCCGGCAGTGGGACGTCAGAAGGGTGATAATGAAGTAAAATGTCTATGATTTTTCAATAGAATGTATTTTGTAGGTTAGTTATGTGAGATGTGGAATAACGTACCGATCCCGTGTAGCATTTTTTCGACGAATTTGCTCAATTCCAGACGAATTTGCGAGTCTTAGATTTCTTCCAATATTATACAACTGACTTACTCGATGTAGTGGCTACATAATTATGTGAAGAGATACTTGAATCGAGCAAATACTTCCATCCTGTTCGAATTGCAATCTGTTAGAAGTGACACATTAAATAACTCAAGATTAGTAATGATCTACCCGTACAACATAAACGCTCGACTTCCCGAGGAAATTATGGGAATGTCACCACGTGCGAACTTGACATTTACTTTCCGTGCTAGAAATTTCGCGAGCGGCTGCTATAGGCTATTAGAAAACAATGAATGTAATATTTAAGTGTAATTTAGCAAAGAATACACGTTTACAAAATATTTACCTTCTCAGAATGTTTCCTTTTCTTGTAAGGTAATTTCTACTAACGAAACTCTCTTTCAAAACTGACAATCATTTTGAAAAATGCGCACATCATCGTATTCCTATCATATAAGTATTTTTGTCAGCCCGAAGACTGTGAGGCAGAATGTTACCTAGAGTCACTTTCACCCTTCCAAGATAGCATCCTTCTACAAAATTTAAGCTTGAGGTACATTGTATTTCTTGAAAAAGATTCGGAGAAGTTCTTCTATAACTCCAATGTACAGTAGGTTTCTTTGCAGCGGGCTGTACCTCCTAATTTCTAGAAATCCGAAACGAACCCAGATCAAATAAAGAGTACTCTTAAAAGTTATAAAAAAAACTTTGCGGGCCGCTAGATCAGCCTGTGCCACGCCGGAAAGCTGAAGACTGAACTGAACCTAGGTGGACAACGATAGGACAAAAGCTCTTCATACCCTTCCCAGTGTTTTTTTTTTTGTTTACAACTATTTTATTATACGAGTGGCTCTAGTGTCAGGTTCAGGTTGATTTTAATTTAAAATAAGAGACTTAAATATAATGATGTGATATAGTTTTTGAATCGACTTGCCCTTTCATTAGATACCACACACGATAGATTTCAGAACATTTTTTCCCAAACATTACGAGTAAAAAGATGACGTCCTAACTCCTCTCCTTTTTTGTTTATTTTTCGTGCTACGGTTCAAATTGATTCATATGGCCTAAAGATCAATTGTTCCAATTTTCATGCTTTTAAAACCATTTGCAGCTTTTACTGAGTTTCGGGGTGCGCTTAGCACTACTAGTACACTCCGAGCAAATAGTGGTGTTATTGTTATTATGACTGCGGTGTACACTACTAATGGACCCGGGTATGTCCTAAAACTACGACCAAGATCACCGGGGGATGGGCAGCAGCATCCCTGGAGTGCGGTGGAGATACTGCGATCGCCAACCCGCATGCCAAGCGTGGCGATTATGGCATATACCCCCCGTGAATTTGGGGGAGGCCTGCAGGAGGTCCAGCAGTGGACGTCCTTTGGCCGATATGGTGGTGGTATATATATATAATTGCAAGAGAATATCAACTGCTATTTACCAACTAGTATCTCGCGGATTGTAACCCTTAATCAAAGCCTGTGCGTCAGTCTTACCACTACCGGTTACCTATTATGACACGGCCCGCTAGATATCCGCTAGCCTGATTGATTGACGGAAAGGTTAATGGGTTCTCTTGGATTCAGCTGACCCATCCATCATGTTAATATATACTGGCACAAATTACATTTGGCCTATTGAGGCTTGCAGATTTGTCTTGTTTAGGGTGAATAAGATACCTGTTTATATTTACCCTCTTGTCGCAACGATAAGCTTATTTAATAATTTCTACTCTAGCATTATAATTTGTCAATTAAATGACTGACTTATGTATTAAAACTGTAAACATTTTATACAAATGCAAGTCCATATCCATAGACAATATGACTTGTGGGAGAATCAAAATGAAGTTAATCACGTTCGCCGGCGGTACTTACGGTGATCGCCGTACTGCCAAACAGCAAAGTTCAAACTTGTACGGCAACTACGGCTATAGCCGTTACGGCCGTCGAACGTGTTAAACTGTTTTTCTTTTTTTAATTTTAAAAGAGGCACATGTTAATGCCAGTATTCCGTCACCATATCGATTTTTAATTTAAATCAAATTATTCTACTGTCGTTACATAATTAAGTCTTAAAATTCGAGAGTCGCTATAACAAAATGAGCGAAGCGAGTACCAGTGGTAGTTTATTGATGTTCATAGGTGCATGTAATATGCCTATGCCCGTGATTGCATAAAAAAGAACTAGTGTCATCTTAAAATATTTGAATTTAGAATTCTAAAACAAAAGAATGACTCGAAATCGGCCCAACCGTTTTAGAACAGCGTTCGTTCAAAGTTGACAAGTCAGTTCTGAAAATGGAAATTTCGAAGGAAAATTTACGTGCGATAATTTTTTACAACTTCAAATGGGGCTTAACGCGACTTCAGTGCTTCGAAGAGTTGACTACGGTTTTCAATGATAAAGCACCATGCCTCCGGACTGTGGAACGCTGGTATTTAGAATTTCAACGTGGTTGCTCTAGTCTCGGTGATAGACATCATGAAGGTCGACCAAAAACAGCCGTAACCCAGGAGAACATTGATGCTGTACGGCAACTGATCGTCGGAGATCGCCATGCGACATACCGTGAGATAGAAGCTTCCTTAAGTATTTCAGGGACCAGTGCTCACAGTATTTTGCATGATCACTTAGGCGTAAAAATGTTGATCTCACGCTGGATACCACATTTACTCAGTGAAGACCAAAAAACGGCTCGCGTTCGATGGTGTCGCAAAACTCTGCGGCAATTCAACCGAGGAAACTCGAAACATGTTTACGACATTATCAGTGGTGACGAATCTTGGATATATGCCTACGATCCCGATTCTAAACAGCAGTCGACTGTTTGGGTGTTCCAAGATGAGCTAAAACCGACCAAAGTAATACGCTCACGGAGCACTTCGAAAAAAATGGTCGCCACGTCTGAGGCGAAAAGTGGCCACGTTGCCACCATCGTGCTCGAGGATCGTAAAACGGTTAATGCTGACTGGTATACCACTGTCTGTTTACCAGAAGTCATCGGCGAGTTTCGAAAAAATAACCCAAGACGTCGTATAACACTGCACCACGATAATGCGAGCTCGCACACCGCCCGGCAAACAATTGCGTTTTTAAAAGAGCAAAACGTCGAAATTCTGGAACACCCGCTGTACAGTCCAGACTTAAGCCCTAACGATTTTTTACTTTTCCAAAAATCAAGCAACAACGGTACCAGACGCCTGAAGAAGCGGTTGAGGCATACTAAACGGCCATTTAGGAGACCCCGACTTCGGACTGGAATAAGTGTTTCGAAAATTGGTTCGATCGAATGAAAAAGTGTATTACATATCACGGTGATTACTTTGAAAAACAATAACGCTTAAATTGTCTTTAGTTTTTCCAAACGACACAACTTAAAAGGCAGCCCTCGTATCCAAGGGAGATATCTCTCTTGGATACTCACCCTAATAATTGTTTTAAGAATGCATTGTTACATATCCTATACTATTAAACGAGAAACATGTATATATTTATTAGTTTGTAATTGAAATCTCGAAAACAGCTCTAACGATTTCAATGAAATTTACAATATAGGGGTTTCCGGGATCGAAAAAAAATCTAGCTAGGTCTCATCTTCGGGAAAACTCATATTCTCCGGGAAAACACGAGCAAAGCTCGGTCGCCCAGGTACTATGTTATAAACTGACAGCACGTTGTCCAGAAGCTTAACCTTCTATCTAATATTTATTTATTATTATTTAATTATAATAATGATTTGTGGATTTGGGTATTCAGACAATCCTCACAATGCTATTAGGTATAGTCATCGGTTGTGCCCTTGAAGCTAGCGGCGCTTTGTTATAATACAAGATGTTTATAAATAACTAGCTGTTGCCCGCGACTTCGTCCGCATCTTCGCTCCTTTTGGTCGCAGCGTGATGTTATATAGCCTAAAGCCTTCCTCGATAAATAGACTATCCAACACAAGAAGAATTTTTCAATTCGAACCAGTTGTTCCTGAGATTAGCGCGTTCAAACAAACAAACAAACTCTTCGGCTTTATAATATTATTATAGATTAGAAGGTACAAGTATACACCTACTACCAACTGGACCAAAGTCAGGGGGCTGTAGGTATCGTATGAACCATAATATGTAGACAGCTGATTTTTTGCCAGTTGAATATGTATTGGGTACAGGTGCCGCTATAGCAACAAACACAAAAATAAATTACAAAAAATATTTTTTCGGTATACATACGTATTTGTACGATGATACAGAACCTTCCGTGTGCGAGTCAGACTCGCGCTTGCCTGGTTTTTTACGACTTGTACACCCTGCATCAGTATACATTGCTTACTGCCGAAGTTGTGGCCCGCGAAATTGCGCTTTATTTTCACAAATTGCGGTTGTTCGGTTGTTAGTCGGGGTGGAACTAGTAAAACTTTTTAATTGCAACGTTGATGAGATCTACATAAAGTATTTTTACATCGGGGAAAACAAAAGCTCTGCACGGCGAGCACTGTCAGGATTTATAAACTACTATAATAGTCGGCGGTTAAGAAGTCAATCCTGACACCTGTCATTTCCATACATTTTATAACCTCAAAGTGGCTTTTAGGTTAAAAACTGTATGGAAATGACAGATTTCAGGATTGACTTCTTAACCGCCGACCACTATAGTCTGCTCTGAAGCTGTCATTTCAATTGGCAAAAAAAAACTACCAGTTTTCATTCTGATATTAGCCGCTGACTAACAAAAGTGGTAACCTATCGATGTGACGAAACATTGTTTCCCGAATTTCATTTGTTCGAAAACGATTCACCGTGTTTTACAGTCCAGAATTTAGATTTTATTTGGAAACTATTCGAAATACTACTGATTCATTTTACTTCTATGTCATTTGTCCGCAACTCAAAAGGCCTCTTTGAAGATCCCAATTTTCACATTTGTCAACTTATAATGTTAGCCACATTTTCATTATTGCGATGTTATGGAAGTCGACATAACATAACGTATTCTAAAAGTTTATTTTACCGAATTCTTTAAACCGAATTTAGAAGAATCCATTAGGTTCGTTCGTGTCTCGACTCGGGACTCGGGACTCCCGAGCGAGCAGAAAATAGCCATCGACTCGCCGTCGGGTCAGAATTGCTCAGCATCACAGTTGTTTTCCCCAGGTAGGTCTGTTAGTTATCCTAAGCAAATAACTCAGTACTGATGATAAGATAATATATATTTTATATATTTTAACACGAACGGACAAAAAAAATATTTTTCAAATAAACGGTGTACGGAGTTATAATCAATGGGATTTTAAATCATCTGACAAATCAAAGTGTGACCACACAAAAATCTTTCTAAAAAGGGGTAGACTTTTTTACGATAACTCAAAAACGTCTTAAATGATCATGTCCGCTTTTTGGACCCATAGTTCTAAAGTTAGAGGGGTGAGTCGCAATTTTTTTTGGAGTGAATATTTCCGAATCTATGAATAGATTTGGAAATATTCTCTATCAAGAAAATGTTTGATCAAGACCACTATTCATTCACAAGACCTATCCACAACACCCCACATCATAGGGTTGAAGCAAATAAAATCATCCCCACTTTAGGTGTAGGCGAGGTACCCTTAAAAAAATAGATTTTATTTTACGACTTTGTCAGTTTTATTGTATTATATATCCATACCAAATTGCAGCTTTTTAGCACTAATTGCAACTTTTTAGCAATCACAGAGCAAAGCCTCGGACAGACAGACAGACAGACAGGTAGACAGATAGACAGACAGACAAACATGGCGAAACTACAATCCGACACGCATGCTTCGGACAAATGAAAAACCCTTAAAAAATAGATTTTGTCAGTTTACGACTTTGTCAGTTTTATTGTATTATATGTCCATACCAAATTGCAGCTTTTTAGCACTAATTGCAACTTTTTAGCAATCACAAGCAAAGCCTCAGACAGACAGATGGACAGACAGGCAGACAGATAGACAGACAGACAGACGGACATGGCGAAACTACAATCCGACACGCATGCTGCGGACAAATGAAAAACCCTTAAAAATAGTTTTTTTTTACGACTTTGTCAGTTTTATTGTATTATTTATATCCATACCAAATTGCAGCTTTTTAGCACTAATTGCAACTTTTTAGCAATCACTGAGCAAAGCCTCGGACAGACAGACGGACAGACAGGCAGACAGATAGACAGACAGACGGACATGGCGAAACTACAATCCGACACGCATGCTTCGGACAAATGAAAAACGGCGTTGTGGGCATAAAAAAATCTTAGGTGTGATGGTAATCTGGGTACATTAATTAACCTGACATGCAAGAATTTGTCAATCATTTAATACGATAATTGACAGCATTTCAAAAGTTCAAGTAGTATGAAATCTTAACTCATATCCATATCGTTAATTTGTTAACAAGAAACCTGCAAGAAACCCCAATATATATATATATATATATATATATATTTCACAATTTTATAGCTATTCGTTTTCAAAATATTCACGAAAATGTGAAGAAAGCCTTCCATCGTTTTAATGACGTCAAAAGGATGAATTGTGCCGGTCGCAGCGCACAAAAAGAACAGTGCAGTATACTTTCTTTAGGAAATCTGATTTGTTACGCTGTGACGCCTTACTATAGTTTTAGCCCCTGTATATCTCTGCAAACTCTTCACCGATTTGACTCTTGATCGAATATAAAATATATTTGCACGACTCTACTTGTTTTATCTTCGAAGCACCATTTATACCTACATATTACATAGAAACGCCGGATTGATCCAGTAGACTCAGAGAACTTCGCTTAGTCGTTCAATAAAACTTTTGATGGGTTTTGCTCAATATTGTGAACAGTCTATCACGCAGGCTTCTTTTATACAAAATCACGAGTAAATACTCGTTCATTTTGATGAGCATTCGCAATGTGCTTGTTGTTAAGAGGCTTTGCTAATTGTAGAACGTTTTGTACTTAGCAAGTTTCCTCCCCGGGTGCCCCCAATGTGGGGGTCATAACCTTTTTTTCAGGAGTCCATGCTTACATTGCGGGCTCACATCACTACGTGTTAAATGATGACAAAAGTGTTTAATTTTTATTTAATATACGGGACCAACAGAGTACATACCTACCTACACTACATGTTATCAGTTCAGTCAAGTTTACATTTACTCGGGCATACTTACATGCACTCATATTAGTTATTACTGGTGAACACAAGTATTAATAATCCCTACAAAGTGCCCTCTTATTCACAAAACCGACTCGTCTTCACCTCTCACCTCACCCGTTTTTAATTTGACAAATGGCATATGAAGAGAGCCGGATTGTGAATAACACCCCTGATTAAGAGTGGCCAGTATGCTCAGCTGAACTCGATTCTCCATACAAACGTAGTTCCGTTCTCATTTTAAAACGCCTTGCTGAAATAACATGAAACTTTGTATACACAATGGGAGCCGCCATATCTAGGTCGGAAATTAGTTTCTGTTGCTAGAAATTGGAATAGAAAAGAAATACAGCGAGTATTTATGTTTTTTAGGTCTTGTATGAAAACCTTAATAATCGCTGTATTTTTTCTCCATTACAATTTCAAGCAACAGAAACTAATTTCCGGTCTAGATATGCCGGATCCTATTGTGTGTAGTGTATAGAGCTATAGATAGTTATGAACATGTATTACAATGCTATATTAACCATGCTTATTATGAATAAAGAGCAGTCTTACTTAGAATCTGGTGGTATCAATACGTCTCCCGACTCCCAACCTTATATGGCGATCCTGCCAACGCAGCACTTTGCGCGCTGCCGCTGGCGTTACTATCGCGCGCGAAAGTGTTAAAATAATGTATCAAGGACTAAAAACTGATACCGTGACCTTGTGAACTGTTAAAAAAAATGTACCAAAGGGACGCGAAAGTACGCGAAGGTCGCGAGTGTATTCATTTAAATGGACCATTACCAACCTTGAATATATAAGTGCTGAAAGGATTAGAAGAAAATAATATGGGGTCTTCGCAAACAAAAGAAGAGCTCGTCGTAGCCCAGAATGCTGCCGGGAGCTCTAGCAACAACGCCGAGGTGGTTAACAGTATGAATACCACAAAACCCTGCACGTCGTGGTAGTATGCATTCTTGGTGTCATTATGTTTTGGGTGCTGCATACTACATGTGCAGAAAATGCCACAAAAGGTGGATCCGCGAGGAGATACGTGGACACGCGTTGAGGAGCACAATTTTTCGCCGTGCGCCGAGGTTTAAAGAAGTACGAGTTCGAATATAAACTCAATGAACAATATAGTGTCGACAAGAAAGTGCAGTGCTAAGTGTTGTGCGCTTCGTTAACCGTCTATACCATGTGTACCCGTCTGTACACGCCGGACAATGAGTAAGATAACAATTTAATTAGTTTATAATTAGTTAATATAGCATTGTAATACATGTTCATAACTATCTATAGCTCTATACACTACATGTGTATACAAAGTTTCATTATTCTAGCATGGCGTTTTAAAATGAAAGAACCGAGCTTACTGCGGACTCTAAAAGGATACGATTTTTATATTAAAGTTTAAGGTAGTAATGAAATCATGTTTGCTTTGTAGATGTTGTTTGAAACGAGATTTCTTGGTAAAAATTACGAATAATTTATTTAAAATCAATGATATTATACTAGGTTGCAATAGTCCTGAACTAGATAGTAACGAAGAGAAAATGTCCAAATAAGCGTCAATTCAGACAGAAACTAGCCTAAATAGAGCGTTTTAATTAATAAGATCAATAAGGACCCTAACTGTTATTTGTACGTATTCAACATGGAAGCCAAGCGACAGGCACGCCCCGGTCGTTAATTCATTTATATACCAACCTACGTACGAGTATATATCATATTTGCGCATCCTTTCGACTATTAGGTACAAAACGTGCCGTCAATGTTCTTTAGGAGCAAAACGTGACGATATACATTCTAGAGATTTCACTTGATTGCACGTACAATACATAATATTTTTAGGTAGTGGTTATATCTAGAGTTGATTATTTCCAATATTTTTTTAGTGACACCTAACAGAATTAGTTTGCTTGTGTCCAACACAAGTCTAAAAACTAGCGCTATTGCTAGGCTTTCTGCTCAGCACAGACTCAGACTCAGACCAATTGCTTTACAATAGTTATTGTTATTTTAATGAGTTATGTCCATTTGTATTAGTTAGTATCAGTTTTGTGACAATAAATATTTTTGCCGAAGGACGTCCACTACTGGGCATAGGCCTCCCCCAAAGACTTCCACAATAACCGGTCCTACGCCACCCGCATCCAGCGGACACCCAGGATCGTGATGATGATGATGATGATGAAATATTTCGAAGTTTGATAATGGCTTCTTTTCCGCGAGAAACGGCTAACCCAGCCAGACAGAAAGCGATCACCGAGTTCATCTAATCCAATGGTACGCTAACGTAGGACTCCTGTGAGCGCTGTCTGTCTGCGCGGACTCTAAGATAACATGTACGTGTGATTTGTATGGAAACGCACCTTGGATTAATCTCCACAAATAATATTTTCGTTTAAACAAAACCGCATTGTTACAGTGTCGTGTGTCGATCAAAACCATCAATTTCAAACATTCAGTGCCCAAAGGCTTTTATGCAAAAGAAACATTTTTACATCAGGTACAAAAGTAAACTCAAGGAAGGTTCAAGGAATCTTATCATAAATATGTAAGTTAGGATCCCGTCGCTTGGTCTATTTTATTATTACGCCAATGAGCTTTATTTATAACACAATAAATTCTTTCCAGATAACTGACTTGGAGGGGTTCGTGAATAAAATCAGTGAACGCTTTCCTTCCTTATCGTACCTGAGTCTTCTTAGCAACAAGGCTTGCCCCAACCAGCTCTCGGACCTCGATAAAGATGAATCAGATTATCAGAGATACAGGTAAGGTTTTTGGGAGTATTATTAGTGTTTCCTGCTATTTAGATGGTAAATAACGACGGCTTGTGCAGCCCTTGACTTGGCTGTATATCCAAGCCATTTCCTACAGGATAAGTATAAACGACCGAATTTTACCACATACATACACCCTCACGCCAGTATTACCTTGGGGTAGAAAGAGTTGACAGAGACGGGAGAGTGTGAAATACCGAATACGAATGTTACTACATAGTTACTCGTAGTACCGTAAAATACAGCTTGCCGAGTATTCCTTATACGGGCTGGAAGGGTAATTTTCTCAAACATGCTCGGAAAAGTAGGAGTTACGTTCGCGATAATAGACTGCGAAACCCATCGTTGCGGGAGTCGCGAATTTACAGGTCTTATAGGAAAATGCGGGTGAATTTGGACATTGGAGGCGCGGGGCGCGCCGGCACTCACCCGCACCCGCCAGGGTGCGAGGCGCAGCAAGCCGGCTGCTGCAGCAAGTGTTTTTATCACTAAAAATGAATGAAAATATTTCTTATAATTTTCAAATTTCCTCGCACTTTTTGAGCCTCGACCGGAACCGGGGTTGCCTGCCGATGGTGGTATAGACGGCCGAGCGCTCGGCCTTTACACTAATGAACTATTAAGTTAGTCATCCTTAACTTCCTAATCCTGCCCGCCCCGCCTTGGAAAATGTCTGGTTGCGGAGGGGAAAGTACCCTGAGATAACCTAGTTCGGGTGTCTGGTGGCTGCACATTAGGACATTTAGTAGAAGTAGTAGAAGTATAAGTAAGTATAATACAAATGCCTTATTACAATGAGAATAAAATGCATGAATGGTCAGTTAACTGTGTTGGACATGATACCGCGTCGCATAGCGAAGTTGTCATAGTTGTGATCACCAGAGAAAGTCCAGAACCAGACGGTCTGGTTTACCTACTTCCAACTACTATGAAATCCAGATTCAATTGTCTTCTAACTTGTACAAAAATAATTGCTTCTATAAAACTACTAGGAAGTGCCCAGAATATTAGTTTATGTATAAAGGAGGGGGCAATTGCACAAAAGATCCCATGCACTGGGTCGACGTGCATACGCGCAAGGGCCCTCATCTAGATAAGAAGATAAGACCCAGAACATGTAAGGGCACTTTTTATTTTTTGCATTCCTACATATGTAAATTTGTGGGTATATTACGTTGAGGAATTGCACATAAGATTCTGATAACAACCCACAGAAAATAATATCTGAACAGGCTATCTTTTATATACTCCGCCGCGCAAAACGACAGCCCAACTTTTACGCGGAGTAAAGGTAATCTAGATTAAGGTCCCGGAAAAAAGTATTCTATTTAATACCAAATTTATTTTCTGACACCGGATTTATGTTTCTGTGGGACATAAATCCACTTCTTTATAACAACTGTAAAGAAAAAAGGGTCGACAGAACATGTAATTTATTTGAATACGGTATTTTACCACACTTAACAATGTTTTTTTATGCTAGCAATAATCAAATCTTACATTACAATTAATACAATATAATTACAATTCAACGATTTACAATTCTATCAAACTCAATTCGCATACATTTCGCTCCGGTGTCAATCGCATTCGCCACGACTCTGAAACCAAAGCTGGCTGTAAATTGAGTCGAAGAGGTCTGGGAGACGCTTAGATATCAGGCGCGACACTCGTGACCCCGGCGTTGGCCTTGGGATGCTTACGGATCAGCGACTCTAAAGCGAGATAATTAATGAACTTCTGTAAATTAAGTTCATAGGTACTTATACGAAGAAATTAGTACCTGAAATAAAACTTAAAAAAACAAGTTTAATTTAATTTTAATTTTGAGTTAAGCAGTAACGCTGCTAACGAAAATTCTATATTTGAAATTAAAGGGAAAAAAGCAGCTCAGAGGCTAGAGCGATTGGCTGCGTATGCCAGATGTCGTAGGTTCGAATCCTGCTCGGAGCGCAATTTATTTCAAATTTTCCCTTTAATTTGAAATTTAAGTTTACTTTCATTGCATAATTATTTTTTTAGTCTTAAAACTTACAGAGGGGACTTTGGAATGTATAGATAGTCAACCAATTTGATTTCTGTGCCACTTCGTACCAAGTGTTACAAAGCTAATGTGTCAGGACGTAGGGCAAAATCCGGTACTGATATCATTCATTTTTAACACGGAAAAATTATCGACCAGGCAGGATTTGATCCCGCGGTGGTTGAGAAGCCCAATGGAGACTACCAAGCAGGTGGTCGCGGGTGCAATACCTGCAATTTTGTTTTTAAGGCGATGACCTCCTTCAGTGGTCGCAGTTTACGCTTCGTTCCGTCGACGAAGGATTAGCAGTAGAAGAAGGGAGTATAATAAAGAATAATCCCACTAAACTACATGCACCCGGTAGTTCATGGCGTTTGTCATTCATTTCCAACTTAAACCCCGACCGGGCGTGATAAAAAACAATTATATATAAAGGAATAATTCACGGGCACGATTTGGTTAACCAATTAAGCTACAGGTCATACATACTTACACACAGGTACAATTTTGTTACATATCTAAAGAATGTCGTACATCGCAGCACGTTTTTAAACACAACCGTAAGTTTTACAATATTGCAGACCCTCGCAACTCTAGCGCAACTCATTCCTACTAAATTGGAATACGAAACGTAATTGTCACATTGACCTCATGTACATGTGATGTGACACGTCTGTCTTTCGCAAATCGAGAGGTGCGATTAAAGGGTTTACCCTCGTCAATAACGAATGTCTAGTGCTGTCACTTTTGTATATTGCCCTTTCAAATGAAATAACAAATAGCGGACCGTTTTGAGAAAATGGGTCATTCACAGATTTAGATTTCAATTTATCTTTTCTGCTTTTGATAGTTAGTATTAATTAAGCTGTGTGTGTCTGCGTGTGTGTGTAGTTAACGACTTTGGAGGACATACGAGTATATAATTCTAATATGTCGTGTACACGGGCACCGTTTCATTAGGGCAGGATTTTGTGAGAGAGAAAGAGACAGGCTATGCCTCCATGACCAAGATGTTAACGAGTCACGGAAGACCCTTGCGCGGCCCGCAAGTGACCCAAGGGCTGCATGAAACCCCTGGAAGACGATTATAGACTGCGTGCCTCGACATGAAGTCAACTTGGAATGTTTCTCTAAAGATAAATATATAATTCACATTTTCAACAACGAGAATCCGAAGAAAAACGTATTACGGTGGCCATCAGATATATTTGAGCAAACAAGGTGCTCACAATTATCTGAACACGACTATACTGTAAAATAATTTTGTATTGGGCGACTTCCTGATTTGTCGATGCGGAGGCGGTATGATATATAAGAAAACTGTCAGCTGTCAGTGTCAACCGTAGTAGGTACTGCCCCACTTCTGCCCATGGTATTACTATTGCGCAAACGTAATACTGACAGTATTTCATCAAGTGAGGAAATCTCAAAAACAAATCTCAAATCAGTAAGCTCGCGTCTAAGAACCAAAAACTACACCCCATATTGATCCCGCGCCACCAAGTCAGGAAGTCGCCTTAAGCAGTAACGACTACTAATGGAAATATTAAAGGGAAACATTTAAAAAAATAACTCGTAACAGGATTCGAACTGGCGACATCCTGGCATTATTTGCCTGCAATTATTTGTCGAGTTCCAAACATATTAAAAAGAAAAAAACTGGGATGGGAAGCCGGGGCATGGCCTTGGTGAGAATTGCTGACTTAGTGAGATCAGCCTTGCCTATAAAATGCCAAGTAGCCGTCTGCTATATTTGTAGTGGAACACCAATGCGGGAGAACCCCGGCCAGTCCGCATCATCCACGTCCTAGCCGTCCACCCTAGGACCTGCTGCAGCCACGCATTGGCGTGTCCGCTACCTCAAGCTGCACCTGAGCTGAGGATGCAGGCCGAAAGGCGAATATACTGCGCCTCAAAACCGAATCTCATCACTTCACTAGGGAAAAAACAGCATGTCCGGAAGCTCTGAAGTGGCAGCTCCGCTACCGGACTCGGTGTCCCGTTTTACCCTTTGGGTGCGGAACCCTAAAAAATAAAACAAACCTTCCGCCATCTGTGTCATCTTCGGTTACAAGTAAATAAGTAAGTAAGGGAAATTTCCTTGTCAGAATCTATATGATAATGCAATGAGATTGAATTTTCTTTAGGCCGTGGAAAAGGCTTTTCGAGGATACCGGGATACAAAAAATAAAAATGTACTGTGTAAGTAAACGCGTAAGGATAGAACCGTTCTGCTTAAGAAATAAAAGTTCCGTTGGACGATTTAGGTACGGAATATTAAAAATATTTTCCACTACTGATGCTCGAAAAGTGTGTCATATTAGGCTTGTGAAATGGTATCTAATTGACGAAATTTAAAATCAATCAGTGATTGAAATCAACTCGTCCAGGCATTGCTTTTTTCCGGCCTCTGCATTAATGTACTCTAGTAGGTACATAAAAAATATCATGCCTAAAAAAACGCACAATAATTTGATTTTAGAACTGCCTGGGTAGCATAAAAAACAAATAATGGCCGTTTATAAAATTTTATGCCACACCTGACCAAAAAGTACCTTTTATCGCACGCTACGCGTACGGAAAAAGCCGCTTTCTGGCCAACTGTAGTAATATAATTAAGTACACAACACGGGAGGTAATAAATAAAGCCCTCGATCGCATATATAATATACGTCCGCAAAATCTGCGATCTCAGCCTTTCTTGGCTTTACCACCCTAGTTGTGTAATGTACTATTTTATACTGTGTGCGACAAGTCGACTTTTAAACCTACATTCTTCGTCGACTTGATTTACCAATACCTAGTCCTATTAGTCTTATATGTAGGTAGGTATTAGCTACTAACCCGGTACTCACTTGCGTAAGCCCAAGGCAAGTTTGAGGCAGAGAGTTAACCTTACATAATTAGTATGCGTCAACTTAGTTAAACCGTTAAACCACAGGTTAAACTCGGTGGTAACTTGATCCAGTTCGGAGATCCGTCTACAGGAAATCCATACTATCCATACTAATAGTATAAATGCGAAAGTCACCCGTCTGTCTGTCTGTCTGTGTGTTACCTCTTCACGCTTAAACCGCTAAACCGATTTAGTTGAAATTTGGTATAGAGATAGTTTGAGTCCCGGTAAAGGACATAGGATAGTTTTTATTCCGGAAAGTTTGTATGGGCGAGCGATATTTAAGCATGCGCCTACAAAAATTCAATAGCAAATATTTCTATAATATAACGAGTTGTACGCGGACGGAGCCGCGGGCAAAAGCTAGTATATTATAATTGTTTTGCTGTGTAAACTGAGAGTAGCTCACAAAACTGATTTTAATGTTTGAGGTATTTTATTCCTGAACATAGATGGAATTCAAGTGATTTTGTATTACCATTTTGGAAACTTGGTTTTCCCAAAAAAAAATATTTTTGTTTATCTGTGGAAAAACGTTCGTTCTTTAAGACCAAGTTTAGTAGCGAAAGCACCTATTCGGGGTTAGTAATAGTCAAAGTAGCCAAATGCCTATATCGTAAGACATCCACATTATTACAGTAATAAGGATTATGTTACAATGCATTTATCTATCTACGGTACCTCTAACTGTAAGATGTTGACTACAACTTTTTATAAGTCCCTCATATAGAAATACGTTTGTCATGTTTAGATTCATCGCAAGTTTGGATATCCTAAATAAATATTATTTCCTATATTTTGGGTCAGGGAAAACCACACTATGTCCGGGATCACCAAAACAAATACAAGTAGGTAATCTAATTTTGTATTAAGAGTCTGCAGTAAGCTCGGTTCTCCATACAAACGTAGTTTCGCTCTCATTTTAAAACGCCATGCTAGAATAACATGAAACTTTGTATACACAATGGGATCCGGGATATCTAGGTCGGAAATTAGTTTCTGTTGCTTGAAATCATAATGGAGAAAAAATACAGCGATTATTAAGGTTTTCATATAAGACGTAAAAAACTCAAAAACTCGCTACAGAAACTCATTTCCGACCTAGATATGGCGGCTCCCATTATGTATACAAAGTTTTATGTTATTTCAGCAAGGCGTTTTAAAATGAGAACGAAACTACGTTTGTATGGAGAATCGAGTTCAGCCGAGCGTACTCTTAAAGCAGTAAGTAACGCTGCTAACAAGAATCTAAATTTCAAATTAAAGGAAACATTGAACAAATGCAAGTATGTACGTACGAGTTCGCTTTATAGACATATCTTATACTGAAACCACTGGAACACAAGCTATGCGATTTATGCCCTATTTCGGATCACCTCACCGTTTAGTTAAACCACGTTCCTCGTGACCCCGATATTCGTAGCAAGGGTTCCTCAGGGTTTCCTGCAAGCATTGTTATTGTAAGTCCAAGTTAAGTTGTATTTTGTCTTACCGCTAAGCTCCTTTACATTATAGACTATGTAATGTGGATGACGGAGTAACAAGCGAACTAATAGTACATTACGATACAAGTGCAGAGAACAGGAAATTCGCAACGAGTGGTGATAAATTGAAACACGACCGAAGGGAGTGTTTTAAATCGACACGAGTTGCGAATTACCTGTTCACACATGTGTCGTACAACGTTTTACAGTACATATGGCTCTTTAAAGTTTCGACATATGCACGTAATCTGCTGATTACCGCACTCGTGCGGTAATATAGCACCATATGTACTGTAAAATATTATTATGCTATAGAGGTTGCAAAGTCACTAAAATATAATGTAGATAGTCAGGAGTTAGTAGCTAACTCTCTTGACTACATATTTATAACAAGGGTCTAGTTTTCGGAAAGATCGGCACGGATATTTGTCAATCCTCGTGTATTTTTACAATAATCTATCGAGGCAGGTAATGTACTCCTAACTCTACCGATTAGGGTAAGGGTCAAATTTTTGGACCATCGTTAGGGCTTTTAATTCGTCTACAATTTAATGGATTCCATCGTGACACGATAATTTGTAATACAATTTATATGAGTTTTAGTGTCACAGCGGAATCGATTAAATTGGAGACGAATTAAAAGCCTTAAACATGATTGGACCTTAACCATTACTCTGCAAACTTTTGCATTTACCATCATCAGCAGCCTGCATACATCCCACTCTCGTGGAAGGAATGAGCAAGTAGTCTCACCCGGTTCAACGCAGGTTGGGGACTTCTCATAGGTATTTGATTTCTGGGCCACTTCGTACCTTGTCACAGTGAAAATCAATATGAAAGCTGCAAGAAATCTCATATTCTTGTCACTGTGACAAGGTATAAGAAGTGGCCTAGAAATCTAGTTCCTCGACTTTACCTTTAGGTTTCTTCACAAATGGATTCCTCACGTTGTTTTCCATTCACAGGTACTTCGTAATACACAAGCTAAGCAACCTGCGTTTCCTGGACTCGCGGCGCGTGGGCGCGAGCGAGCGCGCCCAGGCGCAGACACGCGGCGAATTTATGCGCGTGCGACGGCCGCGGGAGGAGCCCGGGGTTGAGGCGGGGTGCCCGGCGCCGAGGGAACGGCCGCTGCCGGTGGACTTCAGCGCGTTGGGCAAACATAAAGGTACGAGTTGTATACCTATGTCGATGGATTGTACTAATTTTGTCAGATCCGGAACAAACAGGCGGTATTCTGTCATAGATGTTGTATGGATGCTGACGGATTTGATTCAGTTTTGATACGATCATTTGTCATACAATGGGTAACTTTAGTGTCACGACACAACGGAATAAATTAATACGCCTCAAACTGTATGCTATATTGTATCGTCAGATGCGAAAACCATGACCTGAACGGAAACCTTCCCTACAATAATAGCTTTATTTATAAGTTTAGTATGTTTATTCTATATTATTTTTCAGGAGCCTACGGCAAATGCAATTACAAGTACACCGGCAAGCACTCGGAGGGTAACAGGTTCATTGTAAACAGCGATTTGTGACGGCATAGGCACATCAGCACCTATGTATGTTTCCTACTGGGGCCTAATGTTAAAATATACCTTTATCACTGAATCCTCACTAATTCATTTGGATGTTTATTTAAATTCCAAATGTTGAAAAAAAATAACGTTTTACAGCGATTCTTGATATAGGCAGGATATAGATAATTAACTATTGGATGCTTTTACAATGTAGGTTTATAGGTGCCATCAACAGCAAAATTTTACATTGACGCATCACCTGCAAGTCGGCGCACCTAATGAACGCGTGTTACGTACGCTGCGTCTACAGTTTCAAAGTCAAAGTCAAAGTCAAAATATTCTTTATTCAAATAGGCCTAGCAACAAGCACTTTCAAATCGTCAGTTATAACATGTATTAACATATATATTAATTAATTATTTAGAGCAATTTATTGATGCTATTATTATTCTTCAAAATAAATATTGTTGTTGTAGACATGTCAAAGTAAGAAATTATTTTGTAGTAAAATTCACAATAGGATCGTCAAAAAATAAATAATAATAATAATAGAAAAATATATAAAAAATAGAAATCTAGACAGTTTCTAGAATAAAATCAAAAATAAAAAGATCATATTAATATCTAACGCCATAATGATTAATTCATTAATATTTCAGTCACAATTAATCCCACGGTGTTTAGTTGATATATGTAGTCACGGAATAAAAAGGTTCGTCACCTTTTTGACCTTAAAGATATGAAAATGGAGTTGTAAAGTGACGAATCTTTTAATTCCGCCAAAGTTCCAGGGTTTCAAGCGTTTTTAATTATTATATTTCTGTAAAACGAAGTTATACTATCTTATGATAGTTGGCATAAAATGACTTCGAAAATAAATTCGATAGTCATATTAAACTTTTAATCACGCCCTGTTGAGGGTAGTTTTGAATAAATATCACGATGTCATCGCCATTTTTTAGTTTCGCATTATGAACTGACGAACCTAAGCATTTAATTTCGTTGTTTTGATTTTTTTGTCAATAGTTATATACTTACTGTATGTTATATAGGGTGATTGATGTACAAGGTACACAAATATTTCTAATTTCTAATGAGATATACTTCTTATTTTAATAAAAAGATAATATTATATTTTTGTGTTTTATTATTTTGTTAAAAAATCTTAATGGGAGGTTGTCAAGCGAGTTAGCGTTTTCGAGTTTTCTAAAAACAATCTGAAACGTAGAAAAAGGGTTTTAAAAATTTGAAAAAAATATATGTTTTACTTAAGGATCTAGTCTAGTCAAAGTTGCACTCAGTTACACGATCTAATGAACTTCGCTCGATAGAATGAGACCCCAAAGTTACTCCTATTTGTAAAGCATTTACAATCTGACGACTAAACTATTGATGTTTTAAATAAAGTTTTTGAACTAAACTAAAGCCATTCAGTATTTCTAGTCATTTTTGCAGAATTTAAATAGATAAAATGATTGTATTAATAAATATGTTTAAATACCTACAAAATGCGCGAGCGCGGATGCTCGGCAGGCCCGATCAGTCGCGCTGGCGCTTACGGACAACGGACCGGTGTCAGTTTTATCCGCGACCGTTTCGTGCACCAAACAAGCAGTTTTTGACGAATTTATATAATTGTTGCAAATTATTTAAGAAGGGCAATAAAAACCCAAATGAAGAAAGTCGTAATTATTAACAAATAAATTATGGTCATAGTGCCGCAGTATAAAAATGACAGTATAACAACTGAACTGAACAAGAGCAGAAATGGAACCAAAGTTGGTAAAATTATAAATGAAATGTTTATTACCAGAAATTGTAGATATAGTAAGAGATCTACTGCTTTGCACTTGAATATTTTTTTTAAGCTATGAGTTTCACCACATTAATTCCGGCCGTCTTTTTTTAAATACCACCTCAGTGGCAAACAAGCGTACGGCCCGCCTGATGGTAAGCGATCACCGCAGCCTATGGACGCCTGCAACTCCAGAGGAGTCATGCGCGTTGCCGACTTATACACTATCTATTATTAAAATTTATACACTATCTATCTTTCTAGCTAATCTTCTTTTAAAAGATCTACCCATTTCCAGGTAGCTACCGTGGCAAGTTTGGTATTATTTCATATACCATATTGATTCTTTTATCATCTTTATGTAAAAATCATTTCTGGTATTTATTTTAAAAGAATACGGTAATCTTTCGCATATATAGTAAAAAGTAAAAACTTCGCAATGTTTTTTATGCTTTGAGAGCTAATAACTTTTGACGAATAAATTAAACCACCAAAAAATATTCTGTCTGTATTTTATTAAATTAAATTAACGTTTTTTCCAAGCTCGTGGCTCATAAAATGTGAGCTGTAGACCACGCAAAAAAAAAAAATGTTTTCAAATTTTACAAAAACCGTCGTGAAAATAATCATTATAATTATCGAATCTGCTCACAAAATGTCACGAGAATCGGTTGAGAAATGCGACCTGTGGAGGAGAACATTCGAACAGACAGACATATGAAAGAATTTTTGTCGAAAGTTGAAACGAGGATGCTTCGCTCGCTTCGCTCGCTCGGTCAAAAAACTATATTAGTAATAATTTTATGACAGTCGTGGTTTACTACTACTGGGTCTGTGTTTATGAAGATGTGAACATTATCAACTTATATCCAATGATATTTTAAGTATAGATACGTTACCCGCGTACCTAAAGTGTGCCGCTAAAAAGCCCTAAACATCGCCTATTGGCTTCAGTCGCTCCCGGGCAAGCGAGAGAGGCGAATGTTGACACGAGTTCCCGCCAACGACGTAAGTGACCTTAAAAATGCCGTCATGCGTGTTGCGAAAGTGCACTAATTATACATCCAAACGTACTAAGGCAACAGGCATCACATACCACAAGTAAGTAAGCTGAAATTATGTTATTTTTTCCATTTTATTCTTCAATTTACCAAATATGACGCCATGAAGACGCTGTCTCTGAGAAAGAGACTACCTAGTGTCATTTGCAATGAGAGTGATAAAGACAAACAGACTGCGAACATAGATTAATGCAACAGATGCGTCATACTAAATCACATTCAATTCTAGATTATATGGGTTAGAAAGTCAACTTCAACTTACTGCCCTATTTATTTCTTCGGGTTTATTTAGAAGAAAATAATGCTGTAACTAAAGTGTTTTTAAAGTATATCTCTGAGTACCAGTGACGAAAAGTGAAGAAGTGTCCTTTCTTGTATCCTAGACGAGATCGGTCTGTAAGAAGTTTTTGTTGCTTGATAGAAATATAATCGATTGACATCAACAGGCATGAAACATTTTTTGACAAGATTAGTTTTGCTGTCTGTACATTTATTCAAAAATCCGTGTCCGAGTCAATTATTTTGTAATTCTTTGACGTGCCTGCTACGCAAACGACAACCCGATAGCGGTATTATAATAATATTTTATACCATTACTTACACTCGCTATCATCCGTCGATTAATAGGTAGAAACAGTTTGCACCTTCTGCCCAGTGTTAGTTTCTTTAATCTGTGTCAAACGTGCGGTGATTGGTGTTCCGGGTGAAGGCTGTCTCTTTCTTATGTATTATTTTGACAAAGCTATCTCTTTTACGCTTTCGATGAAGTGTGCGTATTGTAAACAATAAAACAAAATGCGAATGTGTGATGCCGCGATGTTGGAAGCACTTTTTGCGCTTGTAATGTTCGAGCATAACCTATCTATACTTAAAATATCATTGCTTATATCCATACGCTTCGTCAGGCTTTACACTAGACTGAAGAATATAACATGTTACCTGTGCCCTCTGTTTGGCGTTTGTGGACTACGAGAAGGCCTTCGATTCGGTTGAAAACTGGGCTGTACGACAATCTCTCCAGCGGTGCCAAGTAGACTACCGCTATTATCGAAGTACTGAAGTGTTTGTACGACAACGCCACTATGTGAGTCCGACTCCAGGACAAGAACTCGATACCTATTCCGTTGTAGCCGCGAGTCAGGCAGGGAGATGCTATTTCTCCCAAACTGTTCTCCGCTGCACTGGAGGATGTTTTCAAGACTTTGGACTGGAGAAGCCTAGGCATCAACATAAACGGCGAGTACATCACTCACCTTCGGTTTACTGACGATATAGTAGTCTTGGCTGAGACCATACAGGATTTAAGTACCATGCTCAATGACTTCGGTAAAACCTCCGAGAGAGTTGGTCTTAAGCTGAATATGAACAAGACGAACATCATGTCAAATGCCCATGTAGCACCAACTGTCGTTACAATCGGACACTTTATACTCGAAGTTGAAGTTGATTATGGTATACTAGCGACCCGCCCCGGCTTCGCACGGGTGAAATGCTGATACTAATTATACTACAGAATGTCTCTAATCTCTATATAGTACATCCCGGCCGGTACCGCCGCAACCGCTATATTCCTGCATTTTAAATCAGTAATATCTTCGGGTGGCGCAGGATCGGTCATTGTGGCACTCTTTAGGGGAGGCCTATGTCCAGCAGTGGACGTCCATCAGCTGATATGATGATGATGACACGCACACGACAAATAAATATAACACCCTGTATAAATATAACACAAATAGATAAAAATTGCATGACCTATTAAACAAATCGAGTAGAGAGGTATAAGACATATTTCTTAGGTTCTTAGGCTTCATAGATTAAATAACGAATTTCAGGGTTGAGTATGAATTCTGTTTTTTTTTCCTTTTAATGGATCCTACCGTAAGTTCGACTTTCAATTATTTATTTACTACCGATTTATTAAAAAAATATATCAATTACATACTAAAGTTTAATCATATTTAATGCATTTCATAAGTCAAAATACAGTTATATTTCTATACTGTGAACAGTATGAAGCTAGCGGGGTCACCCGAGTTCACAGTCGCTTAGTCCGCGCGGGCTTGTTCACGCACCGCCAGGACAGCGCTAAATACCTACTCTCGCAGGACTAGAGGGCCTTAAATTAGAAAATAATACACAGTGTAGTTATTCAAATATTTATTTTATTCATTATAATGAATATTCTGAACCGTTAAAACCTTAGGAATGCATTAAGTGGGTACAGCGTATGTACGTAAAAATAAATTAAGTACTAAAAATTACTTCAACAATTTCGCTATATAATACAATGTTCACTACGGTTTATCATATAAACCATTTTACATTAACTCCTGTATGTACATTATAAAATACCTATTACGCATGTAATGTATAATTATGTACATCAAAACTAAATGCAGTAATTGGCTTGACAATTTAATTTTGTTGTCATTTGTTGGGATCCATTACGATCGAGAATTACATTCTTTATTTGTTTGCGAGTAGCTAGGCCCTAAACAGGCTTCAGATTGTACTGTAGGTACACATGTTAACTATCCTATTAAAAAATATAGATAAACTGAATGTTACATTTACGTCAACATATCAAGACTGATGGCGTTTTAAGATTGAGGCATTGATAAAAACATAAGATTTGCATTTGTATTGGAATCACAGTTCCTAAGGCGTTTGAACGCCTACTATCTTCTAAAATAATTTGTGTTAGCGTACGGTGAAAAGCAGCTCCTTGAAAATGTTCAACGTTTAAAAGTACGTTAAGCAAAGGACGGTATTGCGGCACGACTACTATATTTATTATTGGCTGATCAGGAACGCCCTACATGTTGTTTCTAGAGTTTATCACATACCCCTGCCACACTATACTCCTGGCGCTGCAGTCTCTGGCCACACTGCTCTACTCGCGCAATTAATCGCGACGCTCGGCACATGTCCCTTTGACTCGAGCCAAAAAAATATTGGGGGACAATATTACACAAATCGACCTAGTTCCAAACTAAGCAAAGCTCGTACTATGGGTACTAGACGTAGACGACAATAAACATACTTATATAAATAAATACATACTTAAATACATATACAATATCCAACACCCAGGAACAAATATCTATGCTAAATGCACAAATAATGCCCCGACCGGGATTCGAACCCGGGACCTCTAGCTTCGGAGGCAGTGTGACAAAACAGGGAGCCGTCGGCATGACGATTAATGTTGCCATACATCGCCTATGCCTCCTTTCCTCGTTACTTCCCATGCCAGTCGACGTGTGGCAGGTTTAATATGCATCTGACATTTCTGGCCAATAATAATATTAGAAAGTCCCTAGTGGTTTTTCTTTATCACGCGATAAATGCGAGCATTATAGGCCGCCCTAGCGAAAACGATCGCGTTTACGTCTTTCACTAAGAAATGTGCAGCCCTCTTATTCACAAGCCGACTTGTTTTCACCTGTCACCTCACCCATTTTTATATGGAAAGTGTCAAATGTCATTTGTAAATTTTTAAGTTTCCATTTAGAAACAGATGAGGAGAGGTGAGGACCAAATCTTTGGACCATCGTTAAGGCATTTAATTCGCCTACAATTTAATTGAATCCGTTGTGATACGACAGTTACCCATATAAATTGTATGACAAATTTTCGTGTCACAACGGAATCAGTTAATGGAATTAAATTCCTTAACGATGATCCAAAAATTTGGTCCACACCAGAGTCGGTTTGTGAAAACACCCCTGGTATGAGAGGAATGCATCCTTTTACGTCTTTTACCTAAACGCGATCATGATACCAATGGTGTAGTATTTATATATACATATAGAAGTGTGTTCAGTCAACAGCAGAAGTAGATGATCATTTTAGTACTTTGTCACACTAACATAACAATACTGGGACAGTTGAGATGCGTCAACGTAGCGAAAGTGACAAGGTACTATAATGATCATGTACTTCTGCTGTTGACTGTTCAAGGAGCCAGTGGGTAATGACTTTACATCAAATGGCCGGAATCGGCGCCGCTCCATTTAAATATCAAATCTAACTTCTGTATAGTAGCACAGAATAAGTAATAGTACAAGTACAGAAGTTTCTCTGTTAACAAATCCTCCGTTTAGGTATGCCGAACGTGCCTAAACGTGGCCATCTCTTTCTATCGCACGCAACGCGCTCTTTCGAGGCCCCACCCTCAGCGCTAGGGTTACCACCAGCGAGAACCTATTTTAATATATGTACTTTATTTTATTATTAGTAGTGTTGTTTACAATATAATTACGAATAAGTAGTACTTTTAAGGTACCGTAGCCAAAATGGTGAAAACGGAACCCGTCCGTCCGTCTTTTCGTCTGTATGTGACAGCCGATGTACCTACTCGGAGACTATAAGCACTACAAATAGGTACAATTAAAACATTTAGCAGGAAGGTGTGTTCTACTCGTATGAACCGCTACGTAAAAGTGATGTGAAATAACGAAAAAATATTAAAGTAGGGGGAGGGCACTCCATACATGTAACCAGGGGATACAAAGTTTTAGATAATTTTTAGAACAAAGTTTTAGAACCAACGTTTTCATTTTCATTTTGTTTTATGTCAACCGTTGGTGAATACCAAACTCAATGATTGTCAGTTTTTAGAGTGATAACTGTCAGTTTTTTCAACATTTTAAGTTAGACACAGAATTTGGGTAACTATAAAAAGATTTTTTTTTTACAATAATGCTGTGGTTTTGATATTATTATTTAACATGAAACTGATTATTTTATGATCGTACAGCGGTACAACAGCGCGTGCGCGTGCGTTCCGTAACGCTGCGCCGCAACCATTGAATAGTCACACGACGTGTGAGCCGGCGGCCGCATGTACTTTGTGCGGCGCGATGACGTCACGGTAGTAAACCACCCCTGATAGTGGGTTCAAATTCCTTTGACTGTAGTAAGACACGCACCGGCTCCAGCAATTAGATTGAATCCTACATAAGTGTCAAGGTGTTGTGTTCAAAAGAACTTCATTGCACAATACTTATTATTTCATTAATTGTTACCAAAAACAGTACTAACATAAAAAGCGTATGATTTTGAAATAAAAGCACATTTAAGACCATATTTAAGCGCAAGAATACTGTGAAATGAATTCTCGTCTTAAAGCAAATTTGTATTAAAATTATGTGTGACCTTAACTTTGTGCATGATTAAAGCATTTGAAATAAATTTAGAATGTAAGGTAGGCAACTTCTATCACATCGTAAGCTAATGCTACTGCCACTATATAATAAGACTACTGATTCGCGCAACATCACGCAACATTACAGCATTTCATTCTATACATATATATATACTAAAATAATTTATTATGATCAAATTCTTTATATATTTATAAAAACACATTGGATGGTACAACACAACCAGACAGGCAGTCACAACATAATTACAATTTTTATTAAGAAGCATTTATTGGGGATCATCTAACCCTATCACCAAAGCATGCTCTGGCAATTTCTGCGTTAGGGCAGAATCTGTAAGAGTTCATATATAGCTTATTATGATTATTTATTACCCATCATATAAAGATTGATATACAAAAATGGCATAATTCAATCCTTTCAAAAGAGGCCATAGTTATGTCTATATTATAATGAATTCTTATACAATAATATTATGTCAAATAAATCATTCAGATATGTTTAAAAAAGGTACATAATACGATACAAAAAGTTAACATTTAAATCATTTCTGTACATATAGAAAAATATATTAACTATATGGCTCTTGATACATAGTGTAATTCATTATACCACATACTAGTTCAAATGAAACTTTGGTTCAATATCTCCTATTGTTTTTACGCATATAACATAATTTCAATGTTTTATTGGAATGTGCGAATCACATAACGAAGTTGTTGCAACATCACAATATACGTAAATATACATCTTTCGCTCCACGTAAAATGTGCGTGATCGATACAATGGCACAAAATTTTGTTATCATATATAGCGCATTATACTTAATCTACAACAATTATTACCCCATATATTTCGGTAGTACTTGTTGATCAAATCGTACGATTTCCGATTCTCTCTCTATTTCTATGTGGACTTCATTAGGAACTCGCATAATATTTTCGCATTACAAGTGCCACTTGAATCTTTCTGTAAAATGTTTCAGGTGAAAGGTATCCGATTCTTTTATTCTTCTATAAAAAACCGACCTAAACGTATTTTTAGGTATGCTCTGGCAACTCATTAAATGCATGAAAAAAGTCACCAAGTAATTCTTTGATTAATCAATTTATAGGTCATGTTTCTGAATCAGATAAATACACATTTCAACATTATGAAAAAAAATTGCAGCTGGTTGTATCACGGATACAACCGTAAATTATATTAGTGGATACTTCTTAAGCCGCCAACCTATTTATTTTCGTCACTAATTAAAATACCAATGTTAAAATAAGCCCAATTATATTATGCTTTATCGTATTATATTATGCTTTATCGTATTATGCTTTAGTATTTGGTTGATAAATTTATTGAAACTTATACTTAACTTATTATATGGCAAATGAAGTTACAAAGTAAAGATAACTTAATTTTCGCCACTTTTATTTTAGAACCCTTTCAATACGCAGGCATACTATATTTGTGCATGTTTGGTTTTAATTTTGTAACTTATTTGTGTTATTGAATAAATTTCTTTTTTTTTAGATTAGCGATCAATCCTTCAGTCAACGGAACTAAAGGTTGTTGCACACGTAAGCGCTCGGCACCGGAACGGCGGCGCCTCACCTCATCGGCTCGCCGTCAACCATGACGCAAGCACGTAACGGAAACGGCTCAGCACCTTTCAAGTGTCCGCACGGCTGCGGCTGGGTGAAATCGCGCTAACGGCTGCGCAGCTCATAGTGACGCAGCGGCTAGAGCTTGGTCGGTGATCAGCGATGGCCGCGGGGCGCGGGGGGAACGATGGCGGTCTGAGCGCCGTCCTCGTTCCGGCGGCGAGACGCAAGCGCGGCGGCGGCCCGACGTAAGCTCGATGACTAGCTTGTGCCGAGGCGAGGCGATGCTGTTCCGATGCCGATATGTGTGCGTTAGTTACCGTATGGAATTTCTTACGAATACTGGACGGCTCGAGCTGAGGCGGCGCCGATCCGGTGCCGAGCGGTTACGTGTGCGACAACCTTAAATGTCAAACTGTTGCTGCCAAAGCAGCCAACAAAGAAGTATCCACTACAAAAAATAGTACGAACTTTTATTTGCGAAAACGCAACAATATTAATTCCTGGTTAGAAAATGTCTAAGGTACGATTTGTCGATTATATTTGTAGTTAATCGGTGCTTCCAATTTCGACTCATTTACTCAGCCATGGCACACCTAAGTTATTTCACAATAAATCACTTTCTCTATTACATAAATTCCAATTATAAAATTTCGTTACATAAGAATTTCAATGCATACATCCGATCGCGTCACTAAATCGAGTAAAGCTTTCCATTACATTAATAGAAATATCATAAGAAATAACTTTGAAGAATAGAGTGACCTTAAATAAACATAATTTATAGTCTATCAATATTACCTGTCGAGTTTCCACTTGAATATAAACAACAGGGAACGACTATCCTGTTGTAAACATTGGCTAGTCCCAACTGGAAACAAGGCAGAGTATAAAATCGACTACACCTATCATGAACATTATGATGGCCAGATTTTGCTAACGCGTCAGTACTGTCACAAGCACATTTGAGAAAGAAAATTGAAACATATATCCTAAAATTCAAGATTCAATGCTCACGTACAAACCTGAACTTTAACTGCGATATGAAATGATCATTTTCCTTTACCACGCTCAGCCTGTGACTCGTACTTATAAAAGGATGTAAGTATCCTATGCCACGATATCAAAGAAAGAAGATTATCTCAATCACTATCGCATTTGCCTTAATCGAACGATAGCGACAGAGATATACGAACTTCGATCGGCTCGTGGCACGGCCACTGAATATGTAGACTTACGCGCACGGTGAACTGGCCTCTGTGAATAGTGCCGTAAGGGCTAGACTTGCGTGACGCAGTGCGCGAGTTTCTGCAGCTCACTTTGCAGTGCAGCGCGCTTCTCTGTCTCTGCGGCCAGCTTGCTTGTTAAGTCCTCGATGGCAGCGGTGAACTTTGCGTTTTGTACTTCTAGTAGCTTCTCCAGATTTGCTATCTGTTAAGAGAAAAAAACAGGTGAGTTCTCAGAACAGTCTTCTGGTTCGAAAGAAATTATTTATTTTGTTCTAAAATAGAGTGAGAGATAAGTATAGACCATTTCACGACGGCTTGTAACTTGAAAAGAGACTTCCGTTTATATTAGAACAAGTTTTATCATTTATCAGAAAAAGATTTTCGATTGTATTAATGGGCGTAAATTCTTATGCCAATATAATATATCTATCGTCACTAACTATACACATTTCAAAAACCTGTTCCGTACAATTCTTAAATTATAAAACACGCAAATTAGACCTTAATATTCTATGTCAAAGCCATTCTCTACAACAGGTTAATGAAACAAAATTTTTAGGTATAATGCTCGATCAATACTGCTCTTGGAAACCTCATATAAAAGAGACGTGTATCAAACTAGAAAAATTTGTTTACGCCTTAAAACAACTAAGAGTGATCTCAGGAGAAAAAACTGCACTGCTTGCATATCACGGCTATGTAAAGTCAGTCTTAAAATATGGTATTTCAATATGGGGGAATTCAACGGATGCTAAAAAAGCTTTTATAATACAAAAGAAATGTGTAAGATCCGTCTGTGGTGTTGGACCTAGAGTGTCTTGCAAACCTCTGTTCCAACGATTTGGCCTGCTGACATTAACTGCGCTATATATCTTTGAGTTGGCATGTTATGTGCGGAAAGAATTTTTAGCATATAACAAACCGAGACACAATCAAAGACTTAGAGAAAGAGATGAGTATAAGCTAGTAGTTCCACCTTGTTCAACTGCATTATTTAAAAATAATTGTTACTTTATGAGCATCGTTGTATATAACAAGATACCACAAGAGCTGCGTAAACTTAATGACAATTTATTTATGATAAAGTTACGAAAATGGCTAGCAGAAAAATGTTTTTATACAATAAGAGAATATCTTGAGTATAATGAATAATTATTTGTTTGACACACTTATCCAATGTATTGTAATCTAATGTGTAATATAATTTAATTTAATTATAAGACTTATAAAATAGCATGTAATAATGGGTTAAATTTACTAGTTACTTTTGGAATACACAATGACTTCTTTATTATTATTATTATTATTTTTAAATGTGAAGCAATGAATTAATGAATGTGTGACTTTTGAATTAAATATAATTTGTATGTAATCCCAGCATAACTTAGAATTTCAACAATAATTTGCATGCCAATATTGGCTAAACATGTGGAACTCTTTATAATACTAATACCATCAATATGTACCGTGTTTAAGCAAATAAATTATTCTTATTCTTATAAATAAGCTAGCATATTGCTAATCCCTTAGCGGAGGTCGAACATGGCGACTTTTTGCAGCGATTCAGTCGCGTATTTCGTGAACGCGCGACTGCATACTTATATAGATAGATGAATACATATAAATTCGTGCTATCCCACAAATAAATGCCCTAGTCCCGGGACCACCAACTTCGTAGGCAGGGTCAAACACACACCAACAAGATTAAGGCTGGGTTGCACAAACTTACGATCACAGACCGATCAACGTTAAATATGGCGCCGACAGCTGTCATCCCATAGAAACTTGTCAAACTTTCCATACATTCAGATTTTAACGAACACCGCTTACGATTACAGGCGGTTTGTTGCAACCCAGCCTAAAGGCGGACACACTGTTGCTACTACGCGTAAGCATATAAATTTCAGGGTCCAGATGTCATAATGCATTGCATACGTTGTCCGTGTCCCTGACATTAAGTAGTCGTCATGTACGCACCCTATTGTTGAGTTGCGCGACGAGCGACTCAACAGCGTCGCCCCTCGCGGGCCGCCTTTCGAGCGACGCATTCTTCTCCACAACGGTGGGTTTCTCCGTCTTCTCCAACTTTTCCATCTTCTCTTCTGTCTTCTCCAGCCGCTCGACGGTGCTCTTCTCGAACACGCCCGACTTTGTGCTGCTCACTTCGTTCTTCTCCGACGAGAGGGTTGTTTTATCTGTCGATTTATTTATATTTGTGAAATAGGTGTAATGAGTAATGACAAAAATTGCTTATTGTGTTTGTGTTCTTAGGCAGAAAGTAATACCGTCAATACAGTATCTATTTTTAGTTGTCAGGGGTTTGTTGAGCGAGCGAGCGAAGTGCCTTCGTGTCAGCTTGGGCAAAAATGTCCGGCAGTATTCCTTTACAGGTCACATTACTCAACTCATTCTAGTGAAATATTATGAACTGGTTTAATAATTACATAGAATTATTCCGTCAATTCAGTTTTAGATTGCTTTATACATTTGAAAAAAAAAGCGTTAGGTCTACAGGTCCCATAGCCACTAGTTAAGTTTTGCGAATAAGGGGTAATTGGGTCGATCACCTTTTCCTTGTTGTTATTCTGTCCCGTCAGCGATGAGACAAACAGTAACCGAGATTCTTAGATATTTTTATAGTACGGACTCCTAGTATGCACAAGAAATTACCCACGTTAAAATGGGTTTAAAATCATAGCCCCACTCACAGTAGTATCATACTCGTGTTCGATGGATTAAAACACTATAAAATCACAGTTTTTATAAAAAGCAGCAGATGTAAGTGTCTCATGAGAATTTTTAGAATGGTTCTGTATCCGTGAACATTGAGTCTAGTCAAAAGGACCGTCCCGAATCGTAGCTGACAAAAATAATGATTAATTAATTTCTCTCATACTCTGAAAGTGGGGTCAGTTCATCTAAGAGCCGTGCCGAAAGTGAACTATTGGCGCTCTCAATTTTTTTTTATTACCAAAATGTCTCGTCAAAAATGAGTACTTTTCAGCTCTCAGTTAAAAATTCACTATACGTACGGATATCGATCTTGTCGGCGCCGGGGTTGGCGTTGGGGTCGGCGCGCGCGCAGGCGGCGGGCGGCGGCGCGGCGGGCCGCTTGATGTCGTCCAGCATCGCCAGCAGCGTGCGCCCTGCCGACAAAACCACCCCGTTATCCACCCGTTTCTTACTATTGTTTTCAACCAATACTAAAGTTAACTCTGGTTGACATCTCAGAACGATATTTAATGAGATGACAACGACGAAAATAAAACGCCTAATATTCGCCCGGTCCCTACGAGAAACAAAAACTCTCAACTATTACCATCAAACTAAGTGGTAGTATTGAAATCTGGTCAATTACAACAGGATATCCTCGCCACAAGCGATTCCAGGGTATGTCATGTTACATTTTTACATGCCATAATATCTCATCTCAAACGAAATTCCCATCGGCCGCCCTACGAAACCTGAGTTTCATTTGTTTAACTTGTACGAGGGCTGCCTTTTAAGTTCTGTCGTTTGCAAACCTCCCGTGATTGCGTAAAAAAGAACTAGTGTCATCTTAAAATATTTGAATTTAGAATTCGAAAACAAAACAATGACTCGAAATCGGCCCAACCGTTTTAGTACAGCGCTCGTTCAAAGTTGACAAGTCAGTTGTGAAAATGGAAATTTCGAAAGAAAATTTACGAGCGATAATTTTTTACAACTTCAAATGGGGCTTAACGCGACTTCAGTGCTTCGAAGAGTTGACCACGGTTTTCAATGATAAAGCACCATGCCTCCGGACTTTGGAACGCTGGTATTTAGAATTTCAACGTGGTTGCTCTAGTCTCGGTGATAGACATCGTGAAGGTCGACCAAAAACAGCCGTAACCCAGGAGAACATTGATGCTGTACGGCAACTGATCGTCGAAGATCGCCATGCGACATACCGTGAGATAGAAGCTTCCTTAAGTATTTTAGGGACCAGTGTTCACAGTATTTTGCATGATCACTTAGGCGTAAAAATGTTGATCTCACGCTGGATACCACATTTACTCAGTGAAGACCAAAACACGGCTCGCGTTCGATGGTGTCGCAAAACTCTGCGGCAATTCAACCGAGGAAACTCGAAACATGTTTACGACATTATCAGTGGTGACGAATCTTGGATATATGCCTACGATCCCGATTCTAAACAGCAGTCGACTATTTGGGTGTTCCAAGATGAGCCAAAACCGACCAAAGTAATACGCTCACAGAGCACTTCGAAAAAAATGGTCGCCAGGGTTGTGGCGAAAAGTGGCCACGTTGCCACCATCGTCTAGTTTCCCCCTTGGATTGGAAGGTCAGATGGCAGTCGCTTCCATAAAAACTAGTGCCTACGTCAATTCTTGGGATTAGGTA
Organism: Notocelia uddmanniana; assembly: GCA_905163555.1. Classification (NCBI taxonomy): domain Eukaryota; kingdom Metazoa; phylum Arthropoda; class Insecta; order Lepidoptera; family Tortricidae; genus Notocelia; species Notocelia uddmanniana. The sequence goes on along the minus strand of LR991059.1, from coordinate 9,293,597 downwards.
GCGGACCCCAGGCATCCTTCAGGATGCAACTGTACTGGGAATAACGCTAGGATGATGATGATGCACGCCTTCCAAATGACCGGGTTTCACCCCGTGACTTTAAAACGGAGATACATAATAATAAAGCCATTTATTCCCAAAAAAATAATAAGTAACTAAAACTAAACTAGAATAACAATTCCCTCAATTTCTTAGTAGGTATTTGAATTGAATAAGTAAGATAATTTTAACATTATAGTAAATAAAGTGAGATATGTGTTGCATGTGAAATTAGTTTTTGGGGACCCATAATTAGGCTAAGGCCTCCTCCATGCACGTCCATGATTTCCTGTCTTGCGCGAGTCTAGTCCAGGTACAGTCACTCGGTATAGTCATTGTTAATATTATTTCAAATAAATCCCGCATAAATCGCGAACCATTTGAATGAATGACATAAATGGATGACAGCTGTTGAGCCTTTTTTTTTATCATAGGCAATTGGTGATACCACAAGAAAATATCTGTGAACAAATTTTGGCTAGCCTGACTCTAGATTCGAATGAGGCTGTTGTACTTCTAAGATGTAAACTACAATCCCTCATTTTACGTTACCACAATAAGTATTATACATTATTGTAAACACACTCGCATTCAGTTACGTATTAAATTGGACCGATTACTTTGAGTTTGATACTGACATATGCTCTAATTCCATTGGATAGTCTACTTTAACGCTTATGTAATAGAGTTTCTATTAGAAACATACGGTTTTAGGACAGTGTCTATAAAATAGAAACTCTATTACATTAGTGTTAAAGTAGAATATCCAATGGAATAAGAGCAGATGTCAGTAGCATACTTAAAGTAATTTACCTGTACCTAATATGATCATATTTTGAGTCGATTAATTGGTACGTCAATCGACCTCGACCAAACTGCATCTCATTCAATCGCAACCAAGACAATCGATTCGCGATTGGAAGCCACGTAGTTTTTTTTTTGTTCTGCATGATTATATTATTTTTTTGTTATAACAATGCATTTTTGTCTTGCCTCCGGTATCGTGCAAACATGTATTTGTTTCAGATGTAAAATATATACAGAGCTATAAGAAACAATTGGTAAATATAACTACATAGAATTCGCATTTGATCGTCTCGTGGGCACATATTGACTCGGTCTCAAAAAGCGATACACACCTGCCGCGGTGGGCGAGTGGACAGGCCTAACGTTCTCGGAGTCCCGCGGAGCCGGCGTTTTGTTGTCGACCGAATGGCGAGATACTTTTGTCTGAAAACAATTACCAACACGTTCAAGAATAATTATTAACCAAACCTCGGTATCTTGATGACGTGCAGCGACGATTTTCAAGTAAAGAAAAGTTTTATTAATACGGAAAGACCATTGTACTGGGGAAAAATAGTACATTATTGGCAGAGGCAATTGCAGGCTGAGGATTAGTTATTAGTTAATTATACGAAGAAATATTAATACGAAGCCTGCAATTGACATTTCAGCCGAGGCTAATAAAGTGTTTTTCTCAAAGATGGGGGAAAAATAGAACTAATTTGTAATTAAGTTTTGATAAACAACTTACTACGTCACTTAAAACGTCAATGTTTGATTTTTTTTATTTTATTTATGACTGACCATAAACTTTACACTTAGCCTTTCAATATGTAGCGAGTAATGTCCACTTTTGCGGCCATTTTTGAGAAAAATCTTAGTATATTTGTGTAATTTACAAATTAAAATTCTAAATAAAGGCACAGTATGACAAATTGTCTTTAAATATTTATCATATATCTGATTTATCTCTTTATATTTTAAGTAACGAATTAAAATGAAAATAATAATGAATTACCTCTTCAAAGCTTTCCATAACTGACATTCTGCTGCTAATAGACGATGTGCTCTTTGACATTTCCATCGAATGCGAAGATCTCTTCTCCTCCAGACCAACATCCAGAATTCTGTAACATACATTGGAGTTTTTTTGATACATTTCGGGCTGTCTAACAAGGGAAGTTCCACGGAAAGAGTCCACCCGAAAGGCGCCATTCGCGGCTGAAGAATTTTCACACTTGATAAGGGCTACCGCGAACTGAAAACGAAATATCTCCCTATGTCGCTGGAATAGGCAAGTGCGACATAGAGGCAGATATTTCGTTACCTGAGCACAAGATCTGTATTCCATGCGGCCGTGTCAAAAGAACGTATAGCCTATCTATACGATAGCCGACCGTAGGAGACGCCACTTGAAGAAAAAGAAGAAAGAACAAGTGTAACAAAAAAGGACCGACGTTTACAACTGGTTTATGGGACAGAATAAAAAAAAATTGGAACCGTACATGTGTCAGTTAGGTCTTAATGTTTTTTTCGTAAGGCAAAAGGACAGTTGATTTGTTTTAACGCTCCTTCGAGAAATTCCCCAATTACCCCACTCCAAATCTCATAAGTATTACCTGTCTGTACTGCCAGTGCCACTCTTGCCGAGCGAGTCGGGCCGCTTGCCGTCTATACTGGTCTTCTTCGCCTGGTTAAGTTTCAGCTCCGCCATCCACGGCACTCGGTTCTTCTCCCATTCGCGAGCACGGGGTTTAATCTCTTCAGGTTTTTCTGTCACTGATGGTTTCTCACCTGGAACTAAATACGATAACTATTATTGGAATGGTCTACATGACAAAATCTACGTGGCAATAGGGTAGTATACCATCTAATTAATACAATAAAATGAAAATTACTGTCAATTACTATGGAACTTTTAGATGTCCGGGAACAATATCCACATTTGACCCTCAATTGCGGCTTTTGTTGTAGTGTTTTAATCGTAGTTGGTACACACATTTAATCTTTCTTTAAAAACTGGTTCAAATGGCATCGTTAATATTTTATTGGTCACTAGCCTATTGTCTCCTCTTCTGAAGCAGGCCCTAGATGTTCTCTTTCTATATAAAAAAAGAGTTTAAATTAATTGTGTAACATAATAATTTACCTTCATGTCCATTACTTAATCCAATTTGTTGCGGAGTATCATCCCGCAACGCTTGACTAGGCGGCCTTCGCCGAGGCGCCTTCACTCTGAAATTTAATAATTATTTATTTATTAATTTCAAGAAATATTAATCACTCACAAATTATAAAGGGTAAGAGCGGCCACACACGGGTCGGAATTCCGATTCGTAATTCCGTTTCGGAATATCGATTCGGGATTTCGAACGCAGTAAAATCCATACAAATCTATGGACCTATCACACACATAAAGTAGTTTTCTGTTTTCTGTATGTGTGTGATAGATTTGTATGGATTTTACTGCGTTCGAAATCCCGAATCGATATTCCGAAACGGAATTACGAATCGGAATTCCGACCGTATGTGGCCGCCCTAAAACCTTATTTACACACGTACTAGACTCGTAGGCCAGATTCACTACATTGCGCGGTTTGACAGATCGAATGAACTCCTTATACCACGGTAACACGCAATGTAATTGTTGAGAACTTGATCGGCGTGCGCTCGGGAGGAGACGGAGGGGGCGGCGGCCGCGGAACCCGCGACCGACATTCGGCTTAACGAACTCCGCCGGCAATGGACGACTCTCGATTTAAAGTACTTACATATTATTTGGCCGGGTCCCATTTTGTAATTAAGGCGGAATACACCAGCCTATCAGAAATACAGTCCATTAAATTTAAGTCCCAGTAGGACCCTAACATTGGTCCTTCGAGCCGGATGTCTCTCGCGGGTCCCGCAGCCGCCGCCCCCTCCGTCTCCTCCCGAGTGCACGCCGATCAAGTTCTCAACAGTAATGTAATGAGACTCGCATGAGCGCATATATGTCACAACTCGTTATGTATAAGTAAGTGGCCTTAGACTGACCTGCCGGCGCGCGGGTCATTGAGTATGGAGTGTCGCTCGACGTGGTCGAACGTGTTGTGGTTGTTGTTGGTATTGTGGGTGTTGTTGGCGTTGTTGGTGTTGTTGGCCTTGCTGGCCGCGCCGCCGTCCGGCCGGTCCCACTCGCCGCCGCTACTGCTGCCCGATGATACTGTCGTTGAGGACTTCTCCCTGGAATATCGACAAGAACATGATGCTATTATATACTGCGCCAGGTATGACACTCCAGGGAAATACAGTAGTGTGAGTGAGGGTAATAATATGGTTTCCTCACTTGTCTGTTGACATCATTTTGCTCTTCAGACCGCTGAACAGCCCTGTGACTCCAGAGGTTGGCGTCGGACTCTTCTTTAATGGCACCGGTGGTTTCTTTCCCTAGAAAAATAATATATTTTTAATCACAATCAAACTCGTAAAGTCAACGTGGAATACAAGTGCTTGTTAAGACCAAACTGGATAAGGGAGAATATTCTCGATATTGAAATATAACTCGTTATTGAAAACTAGAAGTCACTAGGTTATCAAATATGACTATATCATAAATAGTTATATAATTGGCTATCAATCTGTACTAGGATTACTTCAATATACATTAAAATAATTACAATACTCGTATATGAACGAACTTATAGGTACAGTACCGGGCAATTAATATATCACCTTCACGTCGGCTTTCACTTACTTTTTTAATGCTTACTTACTGAAAGTGTTTTCATAATGCAACATTAGTTGGTGCGAAGAATTTAGTTTTCTAATCATAATAACTACCAGGAACCCGCCTAGCGGGCGCTGCGTAACTTTTCTCAGATGCCGAAAAGCCGCATTTCTTTATTTGCCTCAATGTCATGGACATGTCGTCAAATAATTTGAGGCGAATAAACGATTATCCGCCCAAATTAAAGAGGTTGTGTATGGTATGTCGCCAGGCGTATAAGACTAGTTCTCAATTTAGCTGCGTAAGAGCTTCCTGTTCCCTTTGGTGGAACTCGTATAGGATCTCTATAGAAATCCTTATTCTGAGGAGTCTGAGGGTTAGGGTATATTCAGGATATAAGTCTGGCAGTGAAAGTGTTAAAAGAAGTCTACCTAGTTGGTTACTAAGTTATGTTACTTTAATAATCCTTATCTACATAAAATATACTAACGAAAGTTAAATAAATTATATATTAAAATGAAGTACACACAATCAGGATTTACATTTGTCAATTTCATTCAAAATGGCCTCCTTGGGCCTGAACACAGGCCTTCAGACGACGAGGCCAATCATCAATAGCGGCACGCACGGTTGTCATATCTAATTCCGTCACTGTCTTGACTATGGCCCGCTTGAGGGAGTCAAGATTTGTGTGGGGTTTAGCACAGGCTTTCTCCTCAATAACCTGCCATATAACATAATCCAGGGGGTTGAGGTCCGGGCTGGAGGAGGGCCAGTCTTCGTGGGCAATGAAGTAAATTTTGTTGCTTCGAAACCAGGCTTGAGTTGTTTTTGCCTTATGTGCAGGGGCTGAGTCTTGTTGAAAGACCCAGGGCTGGTTTTGAAATAGAGAGTGGCTTAAAGGCTTCACTATTGGTTCCAGAACGGTTTCCTGGTAAACTTTAGCCCCAGTTTTGACACCTTTTTCACAGAAATGTACCTGTGTTAACCCTGAGTATGACACACCTAACCAAATCATGACATAAGAGGGATGATGGCCTCGTTGCACTCTCGGAACAGCTACACTCGCTTCTTGACTGTTTTTTGCATACACTCTGTCATTCTGGCGGTTACAAAATTCTTCAATTGTAAAAATTTTTTCGTCTGTAAATAATATATTTCGGTGGCCATTTTGTGCGTACCGCTTCAGTAGCACGCGACTTCTATTCAGCCTCATAGTCTTCAATCGTCCATTAAGCAAATGACCTTTCCGTCTACGATAAGCGTGTAGTCTAAGGTCTTGATTGATAACTTTTTTAAGGGAGCTTCTCTTCACAGACATCTGAATTGCCAACAACTTTTGCTTCCGAACGGGGTTTCTTGCGATTCTCGCCTTCACTGCCTTTATTAGAGCTGGGGTCCGAACGGTGCGTGGTATTCCAGACCTCTTGCGGTCACCAAAGCTCAGGGTACTATTGTACCTATTAATGGTACGATAAACGAATTGTTTGTTGATTTTCAGATTTTGAAGCAACTTCAAAATCACGTTTGGCGGATGCCCGCATTTGTGCAACGCAATTACAGCGACACGATTTTCTTTTAGACCCCAATCCATTATAAATATGACGAGATAAGTGTTGTGTGTGCTATAAAATTATAACTGACAACCCGCCTTTATATGTCATTTTTTATTTTTTCGGTAGCATTTGTTTTAACGCAAGAAAAGAGTTTGCAAATCGAGTAACAGAACTTAGTAACCAACTAGGTATCTCAACTACAAGAAAATAGGGTTATATGTACGAGTGTGTATTGATTTCGGAGAATTTTCGTGATTACGATTACTCGGACTTTTAGGTGATATATTGTTGGTAGGTACTGTAAATATAGTAAAACCCGGATATGGTAATCGCCAAGGGTCTGGTGATATTACGTCATACTATAAAAACCTACCATGCGGAAGAGAAAGAATTCTACTCCGTCAAGTCGTCAATAAACATACTTTACTGTGCTTACAAAACGAATACTAATCCGACTATCATTTTAATGTGTCTATGAATAACAATATTAGTAATATTGATAACTTTGATAAGGATTTCCACGGAATTACATGTTTAAGTAAAAAGGAAGTATGGCATGATTTCACTGATGACAGTCATATCAAATAGTATTCAAGGCTATGTAGGTAATTATAATAAAAACAAACATAATGACTAAAATTTCATATAATTGTAACTGTCTATAACTTGTTTTGTGAACCAAATAAATTTAAGGCTTGTCCTAAATTGTAGTATTGTATCGTGAAAATAAGTGGTTTGGTAACCATTTTATGCATTGGCTATTAAAATTTGTAAACAATAAATCAATATATCATAACTTGTGGGACACAAAGAGTAACGTGGTTCACCTCAAAATCCAATTTAATAAAAAGAACTTAGGAAATTAGTTCACAGTTACCATTATTTTTACAATTGTAGCTACATATTTTAAACTGCCTTCACGGAAAAATATGTCATTTTGTCTTCATTTCAACGTAATGTAACTTACTGTTACTTAGTATCCGTACCTCAAAAGGAAAAAAACGGAATCCTTAAAGGATCACTCGTCAGGACTCACTCAAAAAATTGTCTCCCTGCTGAAATTGGCTAGGACCAAGAAACAATAGGCGGCAGCATCTCTGGAGAGCCGTGGAGATACTGCGATGGCCGACCCGCATGCCAAGCGTGGCATTTACCCCCATGAAATTGGGGGAGGCCTATGTCCAGCTGACGTCCTTGGACTGATATGGTGGTGGTGGTGGAAGCGAGAGACACTTACTTGTGAGTCTAGCGTCCCGTCGTTGACGCTCTCGCTGTGTATAACCTTTTCTGCCTCGCTCTTGTTTGTGTGCGTGATTGTACTTGTCGTGCTATTCTCCTTGCTCAAGGTGTTTTCTTTGTGCGTACTGAAAAGAAAATTTTGAACGTATGAAAACTTGCGAAAACAGTCAGAAAGCGACGTCTCCTTCTCTGTCATTAAGTTAAGCTAGCTAGTCTAGTTATGATTAATATTCGGTAATTTTTTGTTTTGTATTTCTCTTTGGGTGCCCTAAAAACCCGCGCCTTAGCATATATTGCTACTGGCATATTCTTTGGAAGGCACGTTAAGCCGTTAATTCCGGATGTTGCCTATGACCGCAGTCGTTAAGCCAAGTTACAGGCCTTCGGGCGGCTTGCGAACTTCTAACAGTCAAGTTGCCTACTCACTTGACACGGGGGGTCGAAGTTGCACCACGTTCGTAGGGAGTACCCACCGTTACCCTACACGTGACCCCTGGGCGGTGCTAAAAGTGCAAAAAAACTGGCAACCGTATTTGTCTTCTCGAAGATCTCACGGTTTGAAAATAAATGCCATACGATTATTATTATTTTAGCATATGCTGAACAGTAACCTTCTTGGTGTATTAATCTTAATAATTGACAGTATCCACCACCACCATATCAGCCCTAGGACGTCCACTGCTGGACATAGGCCTCCCCCAATTTCATGAGGGGTAAATGCCATAATCGCCACGCTTGGCATGCGGGTTGGCGATCGCAGTATCTCCACCGCACTCTAGGAATGCTGCTGCCCATTCCCCGGTGGTCTTGGTCGTAGTTTAAGGACATACCCGGGTCCATTGACAGTATATTTAATTTAATTCCATGTACGGCAAACTTGATTAATGGGCCACTTCGTACCTTGTCACAGTGAATATCAATATGAAAGCAGCTAGAGATTTCATACTATTGTCACTGTGACATGGTACGGAAGTGACCCAGAAATCAAATTGGTTGACTGTACCTACTACTGTCCAGTGGTTGTGATTGTTCTTACACCAAATAAATATATTTCTTTCTTAGAAGACATCATGGTTAAACTTAATTTCGTAAAATTAAATTAAATTAGATTGAAATTGAATTGATTTGATTGATTTTTAATAAACTTTAAAATAGTAATTTTAAAGAATATTAACCCTTTAAGCGCCATCGTATGACGAATGACACTTCAAATTGCGAGTAACTTTTTTGACATGAGGCGGTTAAAGAGTGTGAAATGAAAATTTTTGCAACACCGATCTGAGTAGACGAGGAAGCAATAAGGATTGATTTCAAGTGTATTTTTGACAACATGGCTACTTCTCTGACAATAGCCGAAGCGTGATTGCTAATAACTTTCTCGATATAAAAAAAACACCTAAGTTGACTTTTCTCAGCCTACTAATAAGTACAATACATTCATTATTAAACGACAATCAACTTAAATTGTCGGTATTTTACCTATTCTCACAAGAGAAAATAGGAATAAAAGTTCTAAAAGTACGATATTTATCGAATTTGGCGAAAAAAGCTATCCTTAGGAGTGTCGCTCGATAGGTTTTCTTGTCATCAGTCAAGGCATCCCCGTAAATAGGTACATAGTTCAAAAAATAACTCCGTTTCACCATAAAAAACCTGAAGCCACTCAGCTGTATTGCCCTACGAACTTCATACAAACAGATTTTGACGGTTCATACAAAGTTGCTGATGTGACTACCAGGCACTTGCCGTATTAGTTTCAATAACAGAAGACAAGACCTCTGATTGTCTATAGCTACTACAAATAGTAACATATAATTTAAAAGGCAAATCGAAAGGAAAGTAATTATATACGTACCACAATATTCTTAGTTATTCTTCATCGCGTGTACGATTTACTATTAATTCAGTTATAGAGCTCAATCAACGGATGTATACTGATATAATAACATATTATTTGGGAACACCATCCAAACAGGAATTTCCTTTGGATAACAACCGAATCGGCGCAATATATAAACTAGGGTGTCTGTTTTGAGATGTTTTTTTTTATTAATACCGCAACTCTGAATATTTTTATTTTACCTCAAATAAATCTTAAAATATTTTTCAAGATAATTCCTGATAATAACTGTAACCCATGCCCGTCCCGACTTCTTGCATCTCAATTTCCCCTATAATATAAGGAAAACTATTAATTTCTATTTTTTCACATCGTATGTGTACAATAATGTTTTACGTACATTATTAAAAAACTCATTGCGTATAGAAAATCAGTAGAAATTAAGCTACTCATCTTTTGCCCGATTTTCTTCATAATAATAAGTATGGAGATCCGAATGCAAGTCGTTACAGGAATTACCTAAAATTTCTTTTCAGAGTATGTTGGGGTAAACCAAGTATATTTAGAGGGTATATATACTATCAGTATCAAGGTGAACTAACCATTCGTGAACCTTATTGCAACGAGATAAGGTCTACCAATGGTCAGTTAACTGTGATGCTGATAGTACATTACTAATAAAGAAAATCGCAACATTTAATTTAATTTTCAAGGACAATTCTAGCAATTTGAAAAGTACTCGTACATAAAATAGAGTTAAAAGTTACCTTATTTTAGAGGTGGTCAGTTCTTTGACGGAGGCGGTTTTTTCAGAGTACTTGTTCAATACAGGGTATATCGAGTTCTTGCTGGGTGGTCGGTCGGGTTTCTTCTCTTCCATTGTGTCGTGTGTCACTGGAAAAAAGAATAAAAGCACATATATATAATTATTAGAGAGATAAAGCATAGTGGATGTTATCTTGTTCATATTTGGAGAAGTCCAGCTGGGGAAGTACCGGGGTACTTCCCCAGTCAAAGACTACACAAGCTAAATTACAGAAGACACAACCATATTAACATGTAATCAGTTTTTATATCTTTATTATTATTTATTAATTGCTTTGGTCATAATTAAATTTGTAATATTAAGATGTTTTTGTACGCCATAACGCCATAAGGTATAACATTGTGATACACCACTGTAATAACAGGTTCACCTACCGGGTGTAACAAAAATGCATTTTGACTAGAATTAAGTAGGTAAAAAAAATCTACTATTTTTTTGTATGGGGAATTGGCAAATTTTGACATTTGTCTTTGACTTTACCACTTTTACTTGCTCGGCAGGTGCGGTGTTGTACTCCTGGTGGAATGTAGGGTCGCCAGTGCTCTACAGGATGTGCTGTGTTGAGAATGAGGGACCTGTATTTGTCCCTAGCTAACAATATACTCGCAAATCAATACAGGGGTTTGTGACTCATCTGGAGTCATCACCATCCTCCTAGTGTTATTCCCAGTAAAGTTGCATCCTGAAGGATGCCTGGGGTCCGCTACCTAATCTCAAGAATTGGCGTAGGCACTAGTTTTTACGGAAGCGACTGCCATCTGACCTTCCAACCCGAGGGGGAAAGTAGACCTTATTGGGATTAGGCTTGTCAAGTGAGTGGGCAACTTGACTGTTAGAAGTTCTCAAGCCGCCCGGAGGCTCTACCTTGGCTTAACGACTGCTATCATAGATAGCAACCGGGATCAACGTCTTAACGTGCCTTTCAAAGCACGGGAGCACTCAGTTAGTAACCACTCAAAGCGGTCACCCATCTAAGAACTGAGTGACTATTGATGATTTTGACTCATCTGGAGTCGCAAGCATCAATAGGCTATACTTGAGGGAAGCTACATGCTCATTAGCCATCGTCCTAGTATAAGAAAAGAATAAACTTATTTTTGTTTTGTATCTAAATACCTAACAAAATACGGTTGTACTCGAACAAAGACACAATCGCAGTATGCGAGGTTTAAAAAAGTAAATATAGTTTTGCCCTTTCTCGACCATAGTGTAGGCGTAAACTCAAGATCATCATAAACAGCAGAACAAAATGAACGGTCCTTTCACATACTTGACAAAACACTCAAACAAAATTCAAAACTTTCAAACGAAACTCACTGTCAACTATGTCCACTCCCATTTTGAACCGTAAAATTACAATTTAATGGAAAACACTATAACCAAGCGATTACATCAACGCGGGTGAGCCAACTGCATTAAAAAAGACACAGCCGAGCACGGTGCGATGAGGTAAGTTACGCAAAATGAGATAGAGAAATGTCAATAGCAGAATATCGAATATTAAACTACGGTGGGCGGACTGTTTACCAACAAGTACACGCGACCTGTTACAAAACCCACTTGAATTATCCTTAAACAAACTAGAACAAAGCTTAAATTGGCTTGTTTTTGCGTCAAGATGACGCGCGTTTAGTTTATGCTCTCAGTTAGCGCGTTCTCGCCGCAACTACTAAACTAAATGTGTCTTTTTGTTTCAACGCCAGTTACCTCGAACTGCCTCAAAGAAAACCATTGTTGTGTTAATATCGGCAGCCGTTTATAAAAGGAAGCAACTTTATCACTCGGATATAAGCAAGAAAGATGCCAAGAATGATTGACCTGGCGTGTGAAATGTACGCTTTCGAAATTAGTTCCAGTTGCGTGACCGCGAGTTGCTCTTATTAAAGGTTAAAGTTTAGTAAACTACGCCGTAACATGACAGTTTACTTACAAAGAATTTCCCGGAATGCATTGGAATTCATACAATAATTATGGGTTGCATGACTCTTATCTAGAAGCAATTATCCTATCGTCGCAAGGTAACTGTAAAGATATTCTCAATTGATATGTTATGTAGATACGTGATATATCACGCAAATAAAACGATGTTTTTATTATTGTAAAAATGTTTGTTCATGTTCAATGGAAACTCCACTTCTTATGTTATAAATATTTGAATGTCAGACAAACTTTTTATTGAAAGCTTAGGGCGCGTTTACGAAGAAACGACGCCAGCGCACAAACGTATTATATGTTTATATTTGTCGGCCTGTTTAACCGATTGGGTAGTGACACTGCCTGCACTGCTTACTTTGAGACTAATTAGATTTGTGTAAGATTGTACCCTAATATTTATTTATTTATATAATACGTATGGCGTTGCTAAGGAATTAAATTACAGGCGTGAGCGTTTTCGTACTCGCGCGTCGGTACGTGACACGCGTCGCCCGTTCATAACACGGCATTAGAGCAGTGGTTTCGAACTCTGAAGTAAAACAGCCCGTATTTTGGGGGTAACAGTTTGAATCTTACGTGAATAACAAGGGGATATCAGCGGTTATTCAATATAACTTGAAGTTAAATCAATATCCCTAATATAGCACGGGTGCATCGAAATTGAAAAGGTTAGAAACCACTGGCTTAGAGCTTTGGAGAATTCGATATGTCTTCGGTATAAATAAAATATTAACGTACCGTACCTAACATGCGCGCAAGCATATAAATTATTACTAAACACAGTTGAGTACTCTCAACATCGTTTTATTGTAAACACCACACTGGAGCAACAGACGACTTTCGCACGTGAAATTTTGTCAGTTTATGTGATAATCTACTATCAGCATCGATATCGTTTGCAGAAAATTATACAGCGTAACTGATTACGTATAGATATGGTCACTTCAGGTAAAAGGATCGCATTGGTGCATAATTACTAACTCAAATAAGGCTATTTATATGGCTACCGTTCGTGACATTATTATTAGATACTCTCTAATACTACAATACCTTAATATGTAAGTAAGTAGCCAAATATACGAACCAAGACTTTATACTGGGTTATTAGTAGCTGGCCATACTGAGCAATTTTTCACATGGGAGTCATGGGACCAACCACGTAATCGCAAAAAAAAACAGCAATCCCATAGTTAAACCTCGAGTTCATCAGCCAAAAGTATGGGACCATCAGGGAACTTCTTTTCTCGATTTTCCTATTGGTCCCACGGGAAAGTTATTCAGTATGACCATCTATGTACATCACAATATCTCATTCGGTATCACGACCCCGAAATCACCCAGTACCTATATGCTCCCTTTGGTTGCTACAATCAATCTCACGCTGACTGTACTTTTTTAGTGACAGATAATTAAAAAGGTTGGCGTGATAAAAAATATCTCGACATTTAACGACCTGTTTAGCCTCGTTGGTAGTGACACTGCCTCCGAAGCTAGAGGTCCCGGGTTCGAATCCCGGCCACGGCATTATTTGTGCATTTAGCACGAATTTTTCTCTTGGGGCTTGGATGTTGTCTATGTATTTAAGTAAGTATTTATTTATATAAGTATGTGTATCGTCGTCTAGTACCCATAATACAAGCTTTGCTTGGTTTGGGACTAGGTTGATTTGTGTAAGATTGTACCCCAATATTTATTTATTTTATTACGTATGAATAATTTCCATTGTTTCATTGCAAATAAAAACTGCCGTCAGAATCTTGTAGCTACCACTTTTCCAAGGATAATATTTATCTTTCACATCCAATTACAGTTCAAACAATCATCCGCTGCCAAACATGTCAGTCTCATGGGAAAAACTTGTTACGAAATTAATTTTACCCGGGTACGCGTCATGATATTTTTGTGCGGAAACTGCCTGGTGTTTTGTGAAGTAAATGATAACACGGTATTGGAGCGTGGTCTCACGAAACTGTATATGTATGTATTTTTAAACCAGGACTTGAATATTGTACATTTTTTAAGTAGGTAAAAAAATCGGTCATATTTTAATGAAGCAGTGATAAACAAATGGTCAATACGGTTCCGAATTTATCACAATTTAGTATCAACAACGTTGCTTTGTGCTTTGATAAGGACCGGTTGTTTGAAGTTATATTTTGAATATTCTTATCATGAGAATAACCGAAAAAAACACATGGATAATAAATAATACAAAGAGATAATACATGTTATACATGTAACACTTTGTTACTAACCAAGACTATGTTTAATGATAATAAAGATGAAGTAACCAGTGGCCTTCCAAATTTTCAGTGGCCAGGGGCCTTCAAGTAGTTTTACTAGCTAGATCCGTGGCTCTACTCGTAAAACTCATTATTTGACCATTTAAACAAAATGTATATTCATAAGAACCTTTTGGAAGTCATTAACCGAATAAAAATATCTAAATGGGCTTCTTCGGAACTCTATCTCCAAACCAAATTTCATTACAATCAGTTCAGCAGTGTATATTTGAAAGGGTATAGCCGACCGACAGGAAGTTCCGCGTTTGTTAACCATAATAATATTATAAATGCGAAAGTGTGTCTGTCTGTTACCTCTTCACGCTTAAAACCGCTGATCCTATTTAGATTAAAACTATCGTAGTTTTTATCCCGGAAATCATCCCTTAAGGAAGCGAAAAGGGGGAGTCTCGTAAACTCTCCGTATACAATATAGACAAATTCCAAGTAGACGAAGTCGCGGGCAAAAGCTACTATTTTCATAGATATTTCGAGGTAACATGACGTGGTATTAAATGTAATAATAACACGACCGATCACTGATATCACATGTCACTTCACTGTAAATAACTTATAAGTTATACGACTATTAATTATATTTCTAGCTACTGAAAGGTCAACTTTACTAATTTATACTACGTAAAGTAGGTCTACGTATTGCCGGCATCTCTCCATTGGCACGTTCAACCTTTACCAAAGCAAAGTGACTACAATCGCACAAAAGAGTACTTAAATCTGGCATTCCGGGTACTTTACTCGAAGGACTAGATTTTTTGTATTTCTTGTTGTCCGTCTGTTATAATTCACTACAAAAGCGTTGTGTGTACCTATACCTGCTTAAACGAAATAAGTGGAGTTAGATTGAGTGTAATAGCGTATATAGTGTGTATCTATACCTGCTTAATAGTTATGTCAATGTCTCAGCGGGAACTGTCATGGGTGTAAATGCATGTTTAGCAACTGAGTACTTGCACTGTTATGTTTTCTTTTTGTACGTTTACTTCCGTTTGTGTCTCCTAAATAAATAAAATGTTTACGCAGTATTTGTACAGTGAGCAGCATATGTTTGCTATGTAGTCCTAGTTCTCAAAATGACATACGACTCTAGTGTCAAAAGAAAGATGATTACGTACTACGATTACTTTGAGTTTGGCACTGACATATGCTGTAATTGCATTGGATAGTCTACTTTAAGGTATTCCACTCATCCAATATACATTTGATCAAAGAAATTGGATGATTTCATCCAACTTGGATGGGATCCCGACATTTGATCAAAGATTCTGATGACAGTTAAATCAATATGGCTACACATGAAAAAAAAACTTGGACAAAGATATTGGATGACTGGAATGGGCCTCTGTCAAAGAAATTTGATCAAAGATTGGACAAAGAAATTGGACAAAGATATTGGATGAGTGGAATACCACCCTATCGCTTATGTAATAGAGTTTCTATTAGAAAAATACGGTTTTAGGACAGTGTCTATAAAATAGAAACTCTATTACATTAGTGTTAAAGTAGAATATCCAATGGAATAAGAGCAGATATCAGTAGCATACTTAAAGTAATTTACCTGTAAATCATTTTTATAGGGTATGCCTAACTGGGAGTATGAATGAGAAGACGGAGTAACGTAATTAAGACGTGTATTGCTATGCGCACGACCGGGATACAACTAAAGGAGCGGGCCACACGTTAGGCCTTCCTGAGGCGCGCGGACAGCTGACATCGCATAAACTGTTCCTATAATTTTGATCGTATTATTTTGCGTAGCTACTTTTGCTGCTAACGGTTGTGAGTAAAGCAATGTCGAGGCGCGGCGGAACCAGGGTAAATGAATATACAAGTGTGAGAACACTACTAATGGAGTACTCGATTGTTATCGTCTTATCGTTGCAGTTCGCAACCCACAAACCTACATAGGGACAAGATACGATGAATAAGTCTTGTTTAATTAGAAACTGAGTTCCTGGTCTTTCTTTTAGAATTGGCCGCCCTCCGCTAGTGTCATCTGTATACTCTGTGATACTCACCGGGCGGCAAAAGTTGCACGAAGGTATCGGGGAAGAGGCCAACGCGGTCATGCCTCCTTCGACACGATCGTCACGATCTCGCCCTTAACTAGTGTCTTCTGTATATTCTGTGATACTCACCGGGCGGCAAAAGTTGCACGAAGTTGTCGGGGAAGAGGCCACCGCGGCCATGCCTCCTTCGACACGATCGTCACAATCTCGCCCTGCGGTACTCACCGGGCGGCAACAGTTGCACGAAGTTGTCGGGGAAGAGGCCGACGCGGCCGTGCAGCTCGCCGCGCCACCAACCGCGGTCGGGCGCCTCCTTCGAAACTATCGTCACGATCTCGCCCTCCGCTAGTGTCAGTTCGTCCTCGTTCACCGCCGTGTACGGGAATAGCACCCGGCATAGCTCCTTCACTGTGACAGAAAGATGATTCTGATATTGAAGCTAACGGAACGGACCTCCTAAATCTATGAAGAAGCGTTGGGGCTCTTTTCCAAATGATGGAACCATTAACTTTTCACAAATTGTTAAAAACCATCGCATAGAGCTCATTAGTTCAGGTTAAGTTTTATCCTAAATCGAAAAATATTTACGGTTTTAGAAAAAAAACCAGCTTGCTTCGCGCACACTGTGTGACCAAGCCTTTCTAGTCTGGTGGTTCCACGCTTCCACAGTTGAATGATTTTTTCATAGATAGATAGTATACTTGATACTTTTTCGTGGAGAAAGACCTTCGGGTTAGATCTCCCGCCATACGCTATATAATGACAACAGGACTATTTTAATCACACTCGTTGTTAGCATAATACGATTGACTATGTCATCTCATAAGATGATGATGATGTCATAAGATGATGTAAATATCTATATCTAATTCTGTACATTATCATTACCTCGTCACAATCACGTAAGATTTTATTACCTACTACTCGCACACAAATCACAATATCCGTGCACGTTGCCGATTGACGACAATACGGAGCTCTGCGTCGCGATAAGGCGTCACATTCCGGAGATGTTCACAAAATAGTGTTCGGGTAGTAGTACCACACGGTTAAAATATCGGTACTCTTGGCTGGTACGCAATGACAACTATACGTAAAAAGAGATACAGTTTAAAATAAACCGTCATCCAAAGATGTTTACTATTGTATATTATATAAAATAGTCGCGGCGGTCAAAAGGTTAGCGCTATTTCATATATTAAGTACATAGGTACAGTCAAGGAATTTAATTTGTGAGAACTTAAGGTCGTCAGGCCTGTCACACTGTATAGAAATTCAAAGAAAAAGTTTGCGAAATGGGTACGGAATTAAATTCCTTGAGTGTAGAAGTACATATTTTTCAGAGATTTTCGGAGAATGAGTTAAAAAAAAGTCCAATTGTACGAGCCAAGGAAATTGTCATTTAAAGTGAGGAAACCCCGTTCACTCAGTACATTCAACTCTGAGTCATCCATACAGAAAATAATATAAAGTAACATAAGTAATGTAAGCAAAAACGTGGGATTTAATGGTAGAGCAAACAATAGAAAATGACTAATTAAATATTAGTTGTTAACGGCTCGTTTGCACAAATTACATTATAGGAGGGCATTGACAATGACAATGACTCTTCTGAAAAGGTGTGGAAAAGCATTTTTCATTTCTCATATTTTGGAAGTAGGTCATTGTTAATCTCAGTAGCGTCCTGAAAGAGGTACATTTCTGCTCCGAGGCAGAAAAATATTTAGAAAAAGTTCTTGTATATTTAGATTGTTTTTGATTTCCTCGTATTCGAAATGAAAAGCATAGTGTTCAACTCGGGTGAAACCATCCATTTCAGCCTCGAAAATATCTCATCATACATGGATGCCTTCCAGCCCTCGGTCAGCAATCTACTATTGATTCATATTCATGTGTGTATACTCGTATTATGCACGAATATTTATTCCCGAGTCTTGGATGTTTTCTATGTATTTAAGTATGTATGTGATCTATATAAGTATGTACATCGTCCGTCTAGTGCCCATAATCACAATCATTCATTTATTTGGTTCAAACACATAAAAAATGCATGCAAATACAATTTAAAAATGGTATAAAAGTAATTATAATAACAAAAGACAAAACGAATTAAATTAATGTAAACAGAACAAGTCAAAGTAAATGGTAAACTAATAATAAAACATTAAAATAAGATAATTATCTAACAAAACTAAAATAAATAAATGTCAATAGCGTATCAGGTGCATTTGTCAAAAAAGTTTACATAATATTCATTGATCGAGTAAAATAGACGTGTTAGAAAATATTGTCTTACTTTCTTGTTAAAGGTATTTAAGTCATCATTATTTTTAATTTTATCAGTAAGAAGATTATAAACTCTTATTGCATTATTATTTAAACTCGTCAAAATTTGCATAATGTACATCATTCAGAAGTAACCTATTTCTCTGCCGAAGATTACAATACACACATACACACAGCTTGTATATAGTACAAGCTTTGCTTAGTTTGAGACTAGGTTGATTAGTGTAAGACTGTCCCCCAATATTTATTTATTCATACACTTGTCGAGAGTAGTTTCGAAATGTACCATACCTGGTTTGGGCGGGAGCGCGGGCGCAGGCTCGAAGGTGGCCTCGTACGGCGGTGGCTGCGGGTCCAACATCACGACGAAGTTGGAGGGAAACACGCCCACGCGGCCCTGCCGGCGCCCCTGCCACCAGCCCTCTTCCACCTGTGAAGAATCGAATCACAGAATTAGTCATTGGCCCCACCGCCGGCGTGTAAGCGATAACCTCATACAAAAACACACGCTTCTTGCCCACTCGTTCTAGTATTAAATTCTACTCGTTTATCGCTCGTCGCCGGCGGTGGGACCAGTGCCAAATGGTGCCTGATAGTTTACGTCTTGGGGCCGGTACTCACCGGAACACCATGGCGGCGCAACCAGTTGCCGCCACCAACAAATTGTATGCAGCTGGTTGCGAGCCATGGTGTCCCGGTGAGATATAGCCTATATTAGGGCTGCATATAATTTGTTGGTGGCCGGCGACTGGTTGCGCCGCCATGGTGTCCTGGTGAAATATAGCCCTAAGGCTCGAAATACGCATCATCATAATTATGAACAACAACATCTGATTCATCAGCCTATATACGTCAAACCGCTGGCTACAAACTTCCTCTCAATCTCTCATAGATCAAAGGCCCAGACGCATAATTAAAGAAATGTTGTGACACGGATAAAGTTTGTCCCGTAGTAAAAGTTGTTCAAAATCTCGATCATATTCACATTTTTATATTTTGCTAATTTTAATTTAGTTTGCTTTACATTTTATAACGTATTCAGTTTGTGAAGCATCTCGCACTGAGCCAACAGCTGAACCCACCACACCACATCAGCCCTAGGACGTCCACTGCTGGACATAGGCCTCCCCCAATTTCATGGAGGGTAAATGCCATAATCGCCACGCTTGGCATGCGGGTTGGCGATCGAAGTATCTCCACCGCACTCTAGGAATGCTGCTGCCCATTCCCCGGTGGTCTTGGTCGTAGTTTAAGGACATACCCGGGTCCAACAGCTGAACAATGAATTGATTATTATTTACGACACTAAATCTAGTGAATCATTCGAATATATATTAATTTCATTATTAAAAATAATCGCTAACTATCATCAAAGTCATAGTCCTAATCAGGCATTGATATAAAAAATTACGTTTCTTTTTTCGTACACAACTTCTTCAATCCTATTGTTCTACGAAAATCATTAGAAGGCCTCGTTTATGGACAAAAAACGTTGAAGCGGCGCGAGACGCGTGCTGTGAACCGAGTGTGAAAACGTTCAAGCCTGTAGGTAAACGCTCCAAAGCACGGCCATAAGTCTGTGTTTGAGCGACTTCTGTCGCGGCCTGAGCGCCGCCCAAACGGTCGCTTGCTCATAACCGCGGCCTAACAGTATGTACAGTCAACAAAGCAGACGTAAATGCGCAGATAAAGAAGTACCAACTACGCCTCATTTTCTTTCGAATAAGGTGATACGTGTAGAACATTAAGGCACTAATTTTGTTACTAACTGTATTGCTTATCGGTTACCTACCGAACACCTCTATATATATATGCACGTCAAAAGAAACATTTTTTTTATTGTAAGGCGTCTCAATTACTTTTTTTTGTTCCAAAGCTTTGTTGGCATGTTTTACCGTACTTTCCCTTTTCACAATCACTAATATACTTAATTTAAGTTTATTTAAGATTCATGCGATTAATATTATCAATTTGCGACAACCACAATGTATCATTATGTTATCAATTTTATTTCATGGAAAATGTACAGTTGTACACGTTATAACCGAAGTATGTCTTCATGTAAGCAGATGATGTCAGGTGTTAAATCGTTAGGAAAAGCGGCAATTCCAGTGCCAACAGTAGTTGACATAAAGACAAAAGTCGCTTTTTATGCAAATATGTTGCAACGGCGCCGTTCTTGGGAGCGAGAGACCTGAGCGCTCTCGCTTCCACGTTACTCTATTGGCCGCCGCTCTAAGTCCTGGCCGAACCATAACTTGTAAACTTCAAAACTAATGCATGTTACTGAGCTTCCTGTATTAGGTACCATCAAGATTATTAACAAGGAATTACTAAGGTCAAAAGAAAAGATATAAAGCACGTTACACTAAGATGAAAACAACATTTCATATATTTTACAAAAAAAAGGTATTTTCGGTTTTTGTGTTACAATTTTTTTTGCTGGACATATTAAGACATAACTCTCATAGCTGAATTGGCTGATAATAACGATGAACAAAGAAAAAACCTGAAAGTGGTAAGTGGTAGTTTCTGATGACCTGGTAAGGGTCGCGGGTGTCCGCTGGATGCGGGTGGCGCGGTACCGGTCATTGTGGAAGTCTTTGGGGAAGCCTTTATCCAGCAGTGGACGTCTTTCGGCTGACATGATGATGATGATGATTAATGAGGAACAAGGCATTTCTTAAAACGAGCGGGCAATAGGGTATTTTACAACACTGAAAAATATTTGTTTACTTTACCAATAAACAAACTATACTTACTCGGAAAAAACAAACATCAGCTTATTAATGCAATTTTAAAGATTTTTAAATACATAAACATGGAAAAAACGACGCAGTTTGACCATATTAGAAAACTTCCCTAGAAACTTCATACTAACCGAGCCGAGCGAGTGACGTTTCGTAAAAAGTTGCTGATTTGACTTATCAGCAGTGATCGGATCTAGGATGCAATTTGGGGTGAACGACCTCAAACGTTATGCGTAACATGGATGTGACTCGGGATTTCCCGGGATTTTGTGAAATGGGTTTGATAATAATAAGTTTTTCGAGGGTTGAACAACATAAACAGAATGAAATTGTTCGCTATTTATTAGGTCATTTACTTCACTTTATAGGTCATGTACTTTAAAAACAATATATTTATAATATAACTCTTATAAGCAGAAATTTATTGCATAAATAAACGAGTTACTAATTTCTGAAACAAAATTAAAAAAACTCGTCTATCGAATGCCACAGTCAGAACTGAACCAAACTGAAATACACGCCAGCACATACATATACACGGACAGCACCAGCTTTCAAATAAAACAGAATCATCAAAATCGGTTCACCCTGTCGAAAGTTCTGAGGTAACGAACATAAAAAATACAGTCGAATTGGGAACCTACTCCTTTTTTGAAGTCGTTTAAAAATAAAATGAAATTAAAACTGCTATATTGTAGTCTTCTTTATACAATTAAAGTAACATACTATTATTATTTTCAATATTTTCAGTCGTTAATCGATTTCTTTTAACATCCAAGATCCATTTGCAAGTGGAATAAGACCTTTCAACTTCTACTGATGTAAGTGAAGCGAATTTGTAAATCGTGCTTTCGTCACTTGTAGATTCATTTGAAATCTGATATGCGTATTCTCGTACAGTGTCAAGGTCAGGGTTTCGATTAATATCTGCTTCTAATTTATTTATGATACGTAAACTAGAACACCAATTAATAACTATCCTTACCTGATCAAATTCTATCAATGCATCAACGATTGATGTGTTGCGTTCTTGTAGGCAAGTTAAATCTACCTCGATGATTTTAAAATTTTCGTCTATGAAGTCTAAATCTTTTTTAAGGTTGGGTTTCCGCAACACTTGCTTAGCTTTTCTAATCGCCACTGATTCTGAAGCTGTTGTTGTTACATATTTTGATAATTTTATACTGTAAACTACTTAAAATTAAAAGTTATTTACCTTTTTGTAAAGGTAGGTAACAAAAAGAGTCGCGGGATTGTAAGTCATATCCATCTTAAAATAACGGACTTTAACCCTAGGAAATTGCATCCTAGATCCGATCACTGCTAATCAGTGAAATACCGTTTTCTCAAACATGCGCCTAAATGTATGCATTAATGTCACGAAAAGAGGACATGAAGTTACCTGTTTATGGCTCCCTACATTACTTCTTGGCCGGCGGCCAAGAAGTAATGTATGGAGAATGTATGAAACTAACATTATTCTCCGCTGCTCTAACTTTTTAAATTTGCTTACTAAAATCAACTGATAAAGGAAATATTACATAGAGCCAACCGCCACGATTTTGTATATATATTTTCATTTGTTATGTAAATTGGTATTTTTTTAGGTTTTTGCGTTTTTTTTAATTGTTGTATTTTGTTGTTTTTTTTTTCGAATTTTTCAAGTATTTATGTTTTTTTTTAGTTGTTTCGTGTTATTTTACATTGTAGCATTTTTAATGTTTTTTAAATATTTTGGACTTTCTAAAAGTTTTTTCGTATATTTTTGTACTTTTCGTTTTTTTTTTGTTATTCCATGTTTTTGGTATTTTTTTTAGTTTTTACGTATTTTTTGGTATTTTTTAGTTCTTTCGTGTTTTTTTAAATGGTGCTTGTATTTTGTAGCATTTTTCGTGTTTTTATTTAATTTCCGTTATTTATCGTGATGCTTTGCTATTTTTGGCCGTTTCGTAATTTTTTTTTTACCATGTAGTTTTTTTATTGTTTTTTTTTCTAACATGTTTGAGAAAAGTACTATACAATCCTCGGCCGGAACAGGGATTGCAGGACTCGTTTTATCCGGCCTCGTCTACGACTCGGCCGTTTATCCCAAACTCGTCCAGCAATCCCTTACTTACTTCACGGCCTCTGCAGTAATGTACTAATTGATGAAACAGTTGAAGATCGACACGTGAAGATAAGTAGACGGTCGGTTGTGGGTCTCACCAAATCATTTTAATCGTAAGCGGTGTTCGGTAAAATCCGATTGAATGTAAAGTTTGACAAGTATCTATGGGATGTTGATATTGTTGATCGGTCTGTAATCCGACCCTTAATAAACCTCAATAATCAATCAAATTATGTCTTACCTCCCCGAGTACATCTAGTACGTCGCCAACGCAGAGTGGTAGTTCGTCGGGGTTAGCTGGCTGGTAGCTGAACACCGCTCGGCACCGCCCCGTCACGCCAGTGCTGCTTCTAGAAAAAAACATAACTTTAATACTTAGATTAATAATATCAACAGAGCCGTAGTGTTAAAAACGATGATTTTTAAAATAGTTGTCTCTTTGAAATTATGGTTAACCAAGATGAGTTGTCCGAAAATGATCGTGAAGTTAGTGTGCCCTTTAAAAGCACACAGATAATGTCAGATCCCATATATACCAAAACGTTAGGAATGTCAGTTCAGTGCAATTTGCAGTTATAAAAATGGAGACACTGACAGCTGAAGACCTGTCAGATTCACTTATCTGCCTCTCTCAAACTTACTGATTTGTGCATTAGTGAGAATAGATCAGGTGTACAAAAATCGTTTAACTTAAATGAGCGGATCTGCTTTACTCTGATATATGTGCTTTAAATTTAAAATAACGAAGGGAAAGCACAGGCAAAAAGGGAAATATTTGTCGTTCTCATGAAAAAGGGACCTTAGTGCGGCAGACGCTTCCGCGGTTATTGACGATACTCTATTTTTCAAAACGCGATGCTTCGTAGCGGCGGCCGCGTTCAGTTAAGATCAATTTTCCTGGTGACACATTTAATAAGGTGTCAACTTTTGAAAAACGGTCCGTAAACATGTTTATAAATATTACAAAGCGCACGTTCTTGTCCAGACCACAAAAAACGAATCGCAAGTTTGAATATCTCTGTCTTTATGGGCTTATAGTACTACCACCTATAGTGACAAGGATCGAGATAGGTCAGATAGGCACGCTTCGAATTTCGATTTTCGTGGTGGTGCCGCAAGATTTCCTAATCAGCGAAGTGCGTTTCCCGGTGGGCGGAAAGATGGCAAGAGCAATTTTCTCTTCAACTCGTTAAGTGTCACATTCCCTGATTCAATAGATTTCTTTACTATTCCACAATTCAAAATAAATGGGACCTTGTTTAGGCTGTATAGCGCGTGCACTAGTGTTTGTATTTTTACAGGTGGGTATCTCTTACAATAACACAATATTACGAAGCAAGCCTTGTATTACTGTTACTTCATTTCAGCTTTAAGACTCGCATAACGGAGTTCATTCTTTTTCTTTTTATTAATAGCAGCAGATTTCCGAAACAAGCGACACGAGGGACGCCAAATGGAAGTGTAGGAGGACATAATATTTATTTTGACACGATTTTTTTTCTACAACATAATATTTCAGACTTTCACCGTAATTAACAGCTGGACCAGAACTGAAAGCATATTCGTTTCAACAATATTAGGTATGATTAAGAACCCCGCAGCAAACTTGGGGAAAAAATGTTTTCAGTCAAAGTAACGAAATGTTTGTATTATGTAGACTCGTTCCGTCGTTCCTCGTGATAATTTTTTATATGGCCATAACTCTCTCAGAATTGTATTTTCAGAAATATATATAATAATAAAAAAAAGATCACGAGACTTGAGTCTACATTATACTAAAATTTCGTGACCTTTGACTGAAACCATTTTTCCCCCAAATTTGCTGCGTAGTTCTTTGTATCCGGCTTGTGAACTAAATAAGTTATATTTATGTTTAGGTTTATAACGCACGCAGGACTATTTTTCAAGGCCGTACGATAATAACAACTGAAGTAATAGGCAAAGCTGTTAGTTGTACTTGTACGCACGACACGCGAAATATAGGCAACTAGCTGCTAGCTGCCCGCACGGTTCCGCCCACGTATTAAAAAGATAGCAGGCGGAGCAGCGGGATAAAATAGACCTTAACAAGAGCCTTATCGTACGAGATTCGTATGCGAGTTTCACTACATTGCGCGTTTTGACAGGTCGATTGAACTCGTTATGCCACGGTAACCCGCAATGTAATGACACTCGCATGCGAGTCTCGTATGTGTGTACAGAGGCCATTAATCCAGTGGTCGACAACAGGCGGCCCACGAGCCCCTTCCTTGCGGCCAGCAAGCCCCTTGGCTGCCTCGTATGTTACGAAAATGTAGTACCTGTTGTCTGATAAAGTCACAAATTATCAATAAAAGTTATTTTGCTACTATTAAGGCCCTTGGCCGCTAAAAGGGTTGCCGACCCCTGCTTTGGTCTATAGGAATTTCTACTCTGTAAACTAGTGAAATGATTTTTGAAATAGGATATGTAAATCTAGAGATTAGATGCAACCGAATACCTACACTCACCAACTTTACCTCTTTATTATTATAATATAATATATGTAAGTAGGTATTAGATTACTTAAATAACATTTTGTCCAATAAACAAATCAAATGGCAGAGCATTCTTCGAGAATAAACTACTCACGTATGTAAATAATTTAAGCGGCTATTTGTGGTGACAGTGACCTAGTTTATTAATACGAAGGAAGAACAAAACGTGCTCCATCCATTAAAACGTAACAGCATATTGTTCATATCATATAGTATTTCACACAAACAGTTTAAATTTATAGTACCTAAACTTACTTGTTCCCAATAATTTCAACAATCGAGGAAAAGTTGGAAAATTACAATGTATTTGAAGCAAGGGCCACAGAACAACTCGCAGACCGCGCGTCTTATCATCTCCTTATCCACACTGATAAGATTTCATTATAAATAACGCTAATCGAAAAATTATCATGTTAAAATAGCAAACTATTCATACATAAGGAATATACGATATATCAAGGCCTGGGATGGGAGGAATTCACAACAAAGTTGTGCGAAGAATACGACTTAGTTTATAATACGATAAAATATCCAAGTTAGTAGATGAGCTAAACAATAAGACACAACGCAAATCTATACCTATAATACTCCCTTCGATGACTACACGTTTACATGTCCGATTTGTATTTACACATCCCATAAATCTCGATATCCTTGATTAGGTATATACTCGAAATGAGCATAAACAAACTAAGAATTCGATAACCCGTGCCAATATTTACTAACACTAGCCACTATACAAACGTGATGTCCGAAGGCGAGTGCCTTATACTATGATCTAATCCTACACGGTGTTGTACCAACTACGTATATGAGTACATACTAAATCATCAGTCGTAAGTCGAATGACATCATTCGCTCCTATACTTATGCTATGAATAATAAGTGCGGAGCTTTGATGCGGACTCCTATGGTTATAAGGTGTTTTATGTATGCTAAAACTAGAGTAAAACTTTCACCTTATTAAATCCGATGCAGATCGGTGTTAAACCATAATAAACAAAACAGAACCAGTTGTGTTGAATTACAAAATTTATTTATGTGTGTCAGTGAACTAGAAATATAAGTCTCACACGGCAATTGTATCTAAACCAGTTCCTGTGGAACTTGAGTGCGTATACAACGGTGGCTGATGTCTCAGCTAACAGTACGCCTAACACTAACTTGAACATGACCTTTGAGGAACCTGTTCATTTATATGGGCTAACTTAATAAAGCATGCACATTTACCGTAATGTTTAACGCTTAATACAATCTCATCGTAAAGAGAAAATAGCATACATGCATATCGTAAAACAAAATCAAGGTTCATTCATTATTAGGTACATATACGATGGAATGAACCTAATGGTGGGTTTAGTTAGACGAAAAGAGCGACTAGGTTTTTTGCATATAGATAATTTTTGGTCTAATAATAACTATCAGCTCAGCTCCTTGAGGATGCGCTGTGTTGACGACGGGGGACCTACGGGACTAACAACACTGCCTTAGGTTCGTGTAGGCCCGGAGAGTGGGTGCGGCGATCAGGGAGACCCGGTGAAACGGCTGACCGCTGGCCGCCCGCAGGTTAGTAGGGTTCCCGAACCCAGGGGTCACTTGATCTCCACCCTGGGAGGCTGAACCGCCAGCCTCGCGCATAATTCCTGGTGTGGTAGTCGTGCCGGAGAAGGAGACCGGAGTGGACCCGGCTGCCACAACAGGACGGGACCGGGGGCCCTTCCGTACGCCGCGCCCACTAACTGGATTACCTGCATCATCCTCTGTCAGGTTTGTACCGTGCGTTTGTCCCTTCAGCCGTCAACACAGCGAATCCTCCTTTATACACATCCGAATAAATATATATGGCAAGGAAAAAAAGGATTAGGTTCTCAGCGGTTCCCTCGTCCACACAAGTGGACTTCTGTAACATTCGGGGGCTTCACTCAAATTTAGACGCAGTTCACCACCACCTAGAATCTGCGAAACCGACCCTTTTGTTCCTTACGGAGACACGGATATCCTGCCCAGCTGATACACCATACTTTCTTTATCCCGGATACACGCTCGAACATAAGTTCTTGAGACGTGCCGGTGTATGCATGTATGCTCGGCAGGGTGTCTGCTGTCGCCGCCTCCAAGCCTGTGAAGACAGAGACCTGTCAGTACTGTGGGTGCACGTTGACTGCGGTGGCCACACCCGCGTCTACGCGTGCCTTTACAGGTCTCATAGCGGTGACATGGGCACAACTCGGCTCTTTGAATTGACGACTGACAAAGTTCTCGAGCAGTACCCCTCCGCGGAGCTGGTGATCTTAGGAGACTTTAACGCCTACCATATTGAGTGGCTCAGTTCTCGATCCACCGACTACGCGGGTAGGTCTGCTCACGAATTTTCTCTGGCCTATGGACTCTCGCTACTGGTACGTTCTCCCACGAGAATACCAGACGTCGAAGGCCATACTAGCTCTCTACTGGACCTTCTGCTGACTTCACGTCCGGACGGGTATTCCATCTCAGTGAATGCGCCACTCGGCTCATCCGATCACTGCCTCGTCCGGACACAGGCACCATGTGTGCGACAGGAACCACCACGGCCAACCAGCCTAAGGCGCATGTGGCTGTATAGGTCAGCAGACTGGGATGGATTGCGTGAATTTTACGCATCGTACCCGTGGAAGCAGCTCTGTTTCACATCAGAAGATCCAGACTCCTTTGCAGCCGCTGTCGCTGGGACGATCCTGGCGGGTATGGAATGTTTTATTCCCAACTCGCTGGTAGCTGCAGGAGCGAAAAAGCGTCCTTGGTTTAATCTGCCCTGTAAATATGCTAGAGCACATAAGCAGGCCTACATACATACAGGGCTTGGACCAAGGCTGAAGCTAGTAAGGATCCAAACTTATCTGATGTGAAACGCAAGTTAAACGCTGCTTCAAGGTCTAGTAAAAGAGAAATTGCCAGAGCTAAATTCAATTTCATCGGCAGAATTGGCGAGAAGCTTATTGGATATCCCTCCGGAAGTCGTGCCTTCTGGTCACTCGCCAAAGCTGCCAAGGGAAACTTTTGTCAGTCGTCTTTACCACCACTGCGAACTACAGCTGGAGACCTGGCCCACAGCGCAAAAGAGAAAGCCGATCTACTGGACACCCTCTTTGCCTCGAACTCTACTTTGGACGACGATGGCAGCGCCGTACCTCCTGCTATCCCTTGGTGTGTATATTCTATGCCCGAAATTAGTTTTTCGCAAAGGGATGTCCGGAGGGAGCTGTTGAACCCTAAACATCCACAAGTCGAGTGGGCCGGACGGCATACCAGCACTGGTGCTCAAACTTTGTGCTCCTGAGTTGTGTCTCGTACTAACGCGACTGTTCGCGCTCTCATACCACAAACGGCAAGTTCCGTCTTCATGGAAGACTGCCCTCGTGCACCCTGTGCCTAAAAAAGGGGATAGATCAGACACATCGAATTACAGGCCTATCGCTATCACCTCCCTGCTTGGCTGATGGAGCGAGTCATCAACACAAAGCTCCTAAGATACCTAGAAGAACACGATTTGATCAGCGACCGTCAGTATGGCTTTCGCCACGGTCGCTCGACTGGTGACCTTCTAGTGTATCTTACTCACCGGTGGGCTTCTGCCATTGAGAGTCAGGGTGAGGCTTTAGCGGTCAGCTTGGACATAGCGAAGGCGTTCGATCGGGTCTGGCACCGAGGTCTTCTGTCCTAGCTACCATCCTATGGACTGCCCGAGGGTTTGTGCAAGTGGGTTGCCAGCTTTCCGTCCGGCAGATGCATAAGAGCCGTAGTAGATGGCAGTTGCTCCAAAAGCATGGACATTAACGCTGGCGTCCCACAAGGCTCCGTGCTATCCCCGACGCTGTTTTTGCTGCATATCAATGACATTCTATCTATTGACGGCATCCATTGTTATGCGGATGACAGCACCGGGGATGCTTATTACACGGGCCGTGCCAACATTCCTCGTTCCTGTGTGTTAGAGAGTCGTGAACAACTTGTGTCCGAAATTGAGAGCACTCTAGTCAGAGTCTCTGAGTGGGGCCAGGATAATCTGGTCCAGTTCAACCCCACCAAGACACAAATATGCGCGTTCACTGCTAAAAAAAACCATCTCAGAGACTAGTGGGATCCTTGGTGTCGATATTTCCAGCGACGTCCAGTTTCGGAGCCATTTAGAAGGCAAAGCCAAGCTGGCATCTAAAAAGCTAGGTGTGCTCAATAGAGCGAAGCGATACTTCACCCTGGGACAGAGACTTCTTTTATACAAGTCGCAAGTCCGTCCCCATATGGAGTATTGCTGTCACCTCTGGGCCGGAGCACCTGGATACCAGCTTGGGCCTTTTGACTCGCTCCAGAGACGTGCTGTGCGAATCGTGGACGATCCCAAGCTCACGACCGATATTGAGCCGTTGAGTTTAAGGAGAAGTTTTGCCTCCTTGTGCGTGTTCTATCGCTTATATAATGGGTTGTGCTCCGAAGAACTGTTCGACATGATGCCTACGGCCGCTTTCTACCATCGCACCGCTCGCCGTCGGCAGGGCATTCATCCTCACACCTTAGAACCTAAATGGTCGCGTACGGTACGGTTTCAGATGAATTTCCTCCCTCGGACGCTCCGATTGTGGAATGAGCTCCCTGCCGAGGTTTTCCCGTCGGACTACAGTATGGGGTTCTTCAAGAAAGGAGTGTATAAATTCTTAAAAGGTCGGCAACGCGCATGTGACACCCCTAGGAGTTGCAGGCGTCCATAGGCTGCGGTGACCGCTTATGGACGCCATATATATATATATATATATCAAAGGTAAAGGGACCGCGTCGCTAAAAGTCGACCTACTCGAAATGCATTCTTAACGACTTGAATTCGCTCTTAGGAGTATATGTCTACTCATTATTCAGCGACCACTGCAATCGTGAAAGGTCACGTCAGCCTGCATTTTTTAGATTATCCAAAACGTGAGCTCTGAGCCTGTACTCCGTGAGATCGTTTGTAAACGAGCTCTACATATTTAACACCGAAGAAGCAGAGTCATAAATTATTTAATAATCCTAAAAATATTTAAGAAGTTATTAATTACATATGTAATCCGGCATAATGTAACGATTGTAGCGATACCTCACGCAACTAAAACGGCTAGGGCGTTTAGTTTAGTATTTCTGTTGAAATAAATAAACTCATATACGTAGACTACGTAGAGTCCAATTCGGAAATACTTACAGGGAGTGATAAAAAATATGTGTAAACGACTTTACTATTACGATGTAACGTTACTCAGATATTTTTAAACTTTGGGAACGTTCATATATCTATGAATTTGACTGTACAGTCGAGTTCATAAATATATGATGATAAGCATGCTCCGTTAAAGCCGACGCGGGTTAAGCACTATCCTGCCCCGTGGCTTACGCCAGACATTAAGGCGCTTATGGCAAAACGTGATAGGGCCCGCGTTGGCTTCCGTCGGGATCCCTCGGATATAAACCACCGGAAATACATTTCACTACGTAATCGCAGCAATAAGATCTGTAGGAACGCTAGGCGTCGCTATATCCACAAATCTATTGAAGAGTGCCCTCCAGCAAAGTTGTGGAAGTTCTTGAAGTCACTTGGGGTGGGCAAAACTCAACCGAATTCTTGTAGTGTTCTTGATTTAGATGCTATCAATAACCATTTCAGTGCCTCTCCGGTTACTCTTGATCCTTCAATTAAACACTTAACCTTAGCTTCTCTCGCCAATTCCAAACACCCCGACGTACCTCCATTTGACTTTGGTGACATTTCGCCGCAAGAGACGCTTGCCATTCTTAAGTCTATTAGGACGAAGGCCGTCGGTGAAGATAACCTTAGTGTGGATATGCTTATGCTCGTGGCGGATTTCATTGCCCCCATCCTTTCTGATATCATCAACTTTTCCCTGTTCTCAGGAGTTTTTCCTTCTTCTTGGAAAAATGCTAATGTAATACCTCTCCCCAAAACAAGTAATCCTGTAAATTCTTCTGAATATCGTCCCATATCTATCCTTCCAATTTTATCGAAAATTATTGAGCATTATGTGAATCGTCGTCTCCTTTCCCATCTCAATAGGCATTCCTTGCTCAATCCTCTCCAATCTGGATTCCGCCCCGGGCATAGCACCGTCACCGCTTTGGTGAAGGTCACCGATGACATTCGACTTAATATTGAGTGTAAAAAGCTTACAATCCTAGTTCTCCTTGACTTCAGTAGCGCATTTAATACAGTGGACTTTGATATACTTCTTGGCATACTCCAAAGGCTCAATGTCTCACAAAATTGTCTATCGTGGTTTCGTAGCTACCTCTTTGGCAGACGCCAGCGTGTGAGGGTCGAAGACAGGGTGTCTGAGTGGAGCGAACTCTCCGCTGGGGTCCCTCAGGGAGGGGTGCTTTCTCCGCTCCTGTTCTCGATATTTATAAATAGTATCACCGAGTCCCTTAGCTCTTCTTATCACCTTTATGCAGATGACCTGCAGATCTATGCAGCGGCTGCTATTGAGGAGTTTCCGTACCTAGTTACTAAAATTAATAGTGATCTGGAATCCATTCGGTGTTGGGCGTGTAACTACGGTTTAAAAGTTAATGCTAAGAAATCGCAGGCGGTTGTCATTGGTAGTCCTTACTATGTTAGCAAGCTCTCTGAAATGGTGTGCCCGGATGTGGTTTTCGGTGGAACTAGTATCCCTTTCACCGCCACGGTCAGGAATCTGGGTATTACTATGGACCAGACGCTCTCCTGGTCTCCACACGTAGCCGAAGTAAGTAAAAAACTGTTTGCCTCCCTCCACTCCCTAAGGCGACTGCAAAATTTTCTACCGTTTCAAACCAAGGTGACTCTTGCCCAATCACTCTTGCTCCCTCTTTTGGATTATGGTGACATTGCTTTCCTAGATGTCAAAGAGGAACTGCTTAGTAAGCTTGAGCGACTACAAAATGTATGTATTAGATATATATTTGGCCTGCGAAAGTACGACCACATATCCGAGTTCCGTTCTCAGCTCGGTTGGCTACCGATCCGTCGGCGCAGGGATGTGCACATCCTTTCCTTACTTTTTAACGTACTCTACCATCCTGCTTCCCCTCCTTACTTGACTGAAAGATTCACATATATGGCTGACGGCAGCGGTCACCGCTTAAGGTCGAGTGCTAACCTCACCCTCGCAATACCGTCTAATAAGACGCGCACCTATTCAAGGTCTTTTACGGTACGTGCTGTCAAGCTGTGGAACGGATTACCGTTGTCGTTTAGACAGTCTCAGTCTGTGGCATCATTCAAGGACAAGTTGAAAAAGTTGTGGCTCTCCAATGACTTGTGATTAAATCGGATACTGTACGTATATGTATATATTATATAAGTAAGCATTCTTATTATGTATAATATATGTATTCATTATCTATCTATCTATATATATATTACGCGAAGCCGATCCTTACAACGCCCATCAGATCTACAGTTATGGACCGATTTTGATAAATTATATACCATAGGATTCGTCCCATGCTGCAGATTTGCAATAAGGTCTTAGTTTTTTGATTTTTATCCTGGAAAATTTATTAAATTGATATTTACGAAAAATCCTGGATGACCCGACAAATATAAGCCTCAAAATCGTGTTCGATGACGCCGCATACAAGCGACGGGTCAGCTTACCTTGGTAGAATTGTACGAGGTGTCAAAATTTAGCTTGGTTAACACGTGACTAGGGAACTGGCTATTGTATGATTCCGGATGACATAAAATCAAATATGAATTAAAATGTTCCTGTAAGAAATATCTGGTACAGCATTACAAAATAAAATCTTTTGAGAAATACTCAATATTATTAACTATAAACGAAAGTAAAATTACTAATTTGTTTACAAGACAATACATAATATTCGGTGTATTCGGTCTAAGTATTTACAGTTTACATGAATGCCAGACGTTTTGTGTCAACATTTAACTTATTTTTTATTGTGGCCCTTTACACGATTTTTATTTATACAATAAATACAAATTTTAGTGATCCGTTAATTTGATGGGGCCTTTTATACGGTGATTATTATCCCGTGATACACTCATATCACCATACGATTTACGTGAATATTGATGCATATTGAACCAAAACACGAACTATTTGGAAAAACGCGATAATATTGACATCTCAGTTTTGTCATTATATTAATCGTGTAAAGGGCCCATTCATTTCCCAACTTAAGACCCTGTTCACATTATCCGATTTGATGAAGGTTTCGGCTCCGACAAATGTATGGAAATGTGACCGATATCGTGTCGTGCAATGTGAACAGTGACCAGTTTTCGTAATTAATAATACTAACAGATCCGCAGTGTTAAGCAAGACGATTTTTCTTATAGTTGTCTGTTTGGATCCTTATGGTTAAGCAGGTTGAATTAGACCGGGACAGATAGAACGATCATTTTCGGCTGCTAATGAATTGTCTCCACTTAAAAGCACACAAAAATTTCAAATCCCATATAATCCAAAACGTCACAAACGTCAGTTCAGTACAATTTGCATATAAACAAATATATTTGAAAGCAGATGCACTGACAGGTGAACACCTGTCAGATATCACTTATCTGTCTCTCTCAAACTTACTGATTTGTGCATTAGAGAGAAGAGATCACATGTTCAGAAATTGTTCAACTTAAATGAGCGGATTCGATATCTGTGGCAGTTTTCTATACATATAGGGATAAGCTAGCCTTTTTACTTCCACTTTTTGTCTGTTTGTCATTTTGCCGTGTTTTATGTACAATAAAGCCATACATACATACATACATAACCGTGTCGGCTCCAACGCCGATATCGGATCGGATAATGTGAACAGGGCCTGTTCAGTTCTGTCGAATAAAGCAGAAAATAAATGAAATGTTTACATAAATGACATACGTATTGTGTCACTTTTTTTATTGTGCTCTATTATGTCAATATTATATTGTCATGGTTTAAACAAAGAAGTTGGTATACAAACCAATGACGCTTCAAATATACGTTCCGTATATCTTGACATTGATATTGATACCTGCCAAAACAATGACAAACCAAATTAAACTTTACGTTGTGAGTAACAGAACTGTTTCTGAGTTAATCATAGATAAGCTGCAAAACATTTTGAAAGAGAAGAGATTCGCTGTGTCTAAGTGTGTCTCTCTTCCACCTATTGCCATACCAGTAGGGTGATCAAGAGATCATAAGCAAAGAAGTTCTCATTGGAGTAGACGTTACCTATTGGTGGATTTAGATCAAACGAACGAGAAAACAATGTTGCACTAATTAACCTTTACGACGCCAACAACGCATTTGAAGTATATGCGCACCATCGATTCAATACAACGACGAATATATCCGTCTCTTATGAAAAATGAGTTGGCGTGTAAGTGTCACTGTGGTTCATAAAGTATGGCGTTCAAAAGGTTAATTTGCTATTTTTTTTTTCAATGTTTGTCTGAGGGTGTCAAACCCTACAAAGTTGAACCCTACAGAAATGTATGTAGGTTGATATCTCATTAGCCCATCATGGCCCACGTACAAGGCCCAGTTATGCGGTGGATCGGGGTGCAAATATGTTTTTTTATGATTGACTGTGACACAAATGTTTTTAAATCAACTTTGTAATCGAGAGCGAAGCCACGGGATAGAATATAGATAGGCTATATTCTATCCCGCGCCGCGGCTTCGCTTGCATTCTTCGTAGTACGTCGACGCGGCGGAGCCGCGCGCGTAACTAGTTTAATATATTAGTCAGTATATGTACTAGTATTTATAGTATTAATTAGTTTGTAGTATATAGGCAATAGTTGTAATAATTACGTACCTATTTGTACACGTGTTAGTTTGTCTATCTTTTGGTTCCTGTCTTCCACTCAATTGCTCAAAGGTTAACTGGAAGAGATCCCTTATAGGGATAAGTTCGCCTTTGTACCGATATAACTGAATTTGTCTGTATTTTTACCTGTGTTTTGTGTACAATAAAGTATTTACATTACATACATACATATGAGCAAATCCAACCCTTCAAAAATAAATGTACATAGTAACGTACAAATACATCTGAACAGATTTATCATTCGAAAATATATACACGTGTCATCCGTAAATAATGTGAACAAGAAGAACAAGAACACATAAACATCTGAACAAAACTGTCAGAAAAAAGAAAAGTATTCAGAAGCCAGT
The DNA here is from genome assembly GCA_905163555.1 of Notocelia uddmanniana. Classification (NCBI taxonomy): domain Eukaryota; kingdom Metazoa; phylum Arthropoda; class Insecta; order Lepidoptera; family Tortricidae; genus Notocelia; species Notocelia uddmanniana. The sequence continues at coordinate 9,257,515 of LR991059.1, read as the reverse complement.
AATAAATGTTGATATCAAACCTCTTTTAAACCGAGTATAAATCACAAAATAGTAAAAGAAGCAGCACGCAGAATAATGACAGTTCTATGACGTGCCACTCAAACTGAAAGAGGCAAATGTATCATATGACAGTATGGTACTCTTTTCGGTGATTGTCATTTTTGAAAATTCTAAATGTTATATCTGTGCAGATATTAATGAGCTCCTACTTGTTCACGACAAATTGGAAAACGTGAGTACATATATTTATGTGTCACTACCTGTTTACAAATATTTGAAAATAACCCTTGTGTCGATAGTTATGTGCTTCCACTTGTTTAAATAATTTTGTAAAAATCATAGTACAGATATTTATTATGTTTCAGTTGCTTTAATATTATTGAGAGGCTTGCTCAGATGAATATGACGGATGAGACGTGTATATATTTTCGAATGATAAATCTGTTCAGATGTATTTATTTGTACCTTACTATGTACATTTATTTTTGAAGTTTTGGATTTGCTCATATATTTATGAACTCGACTGTACAAACGTGATCTCTGAAACATTACACTATAAGTGCTTTTTGTGGGCAGTCGCGTAAAAATATTTGTTTCGAGTAATTTCATGCATTCATCGTAACGTAACAACAAATTGTGTACAGAGGAATCCGTAAAAGATTCACGCTCACTGGGTTTCGTAATCATTACAAATTAATCTTGATTTTGTTGACACCCGCTAAGTAATTGTTTGAAGTAGAATGTAGCGGTTCGTCCGCCTACACAACTACCGGTTTAGCCTAACGTGTATTACCAGTGTAATTTAATGACGTTAACAATGAACACATTTAAACGTACGTGTTTATATGTAACTAGTAAAATTTATTTATACTTTTACCTATAAGTAATGTGATCTGAAACTGAGTCAGTTTCTGACCGAACTTAGTGTGCTTAAGCAATATTACTGAAATGTGTTTATTAAAAGTAGAACTAAGAGTTACCTAATCCACTGTCTTCATTTTTAACAAGGAAAACTTTCCCTTGGGAAATTATGGAATGATTCACAAATCCCACACACTGGTTTTAGAAATTCAAGACAAATGCTGACGATAAACATTCCATTCCTAAACGGCCTTAAGCTTTGGCTTCCTTTATTTTCTCATAAAAATATTTGGCATGTCCCTCGGTTTATTACGTATGACGTTATTTTGACCTCATCTATTCGAGTTTGTATTGTGAGTAGATTACGCTTGAGACCGGTATCCCGTGGTTATTAACAGAGGTATTCGTGCCTTAGAAGGCAGGCTAAGCAGTTGATCCCGGATGTTGTCTACTACAATAGCTGTTTAACCAAGTTAGAAGCATTCTGGCAGCTTTGAACTGCAGACGGTCAGGAAATTTGACTGTTTAAATTGACAAAAGGCTAGTCTTATAATCTTGATACTGTTAAAAATCTATATTGACATTAGATTGCAAGCGAACCTTAATCTCCGAAACAGTAATTGAGATGCTAGGTACTAAAAAAATGGATGAGTAAGATTGTAAAATATAGACACATTCTAACGTCACGCAGGCTCTCGTTCGAATCGTCAGCTCGTCCGACTCTGACGGGTCGTACGCTAGCAGGTCATTGCCATAGTCACCTGGCGCTCGTCGACTCCGTGATGACGGGCACAGCTGTCAGGGAACATGCCCGTGCGGCCACGCAGCTTGTCACCAGCCACTCCACGTCGCACAGCACTTCGCCCGGCCCGATCGTCAGCTCGTCCGGCTCTGACGCGTAGTTCGCTAACAGGTCACCGCCACACTCACCTGGCGCTCGTCGGCTCTGTGGTGACGGACACGAAGTTGTCGGGGAACATGCCCCTGCGGCCGCGCAGCTCGCCGCGCCACCAGCCGCCGGGCAGCCGCTCCACGTCCCGCAGCACCTCGCCCGGCCGGATCGTCAGCTCGTCCGGCTCTGACGCGTCGTACGCGTAATTCGCTATGCAGGTCACTGGCAAAATAAATAATACTTTCGTGCAATTTGCAGACTATAATCCATATTTGTTCTCTGCATGAGTTTATAATATTTGTAATTTGACAGTCGGATTTTTTACGATAAGATTAAGGCTGGGTTGCACTGAACTATCTGTAATCGTAAGCTGGGTTCGTTAACATTTGAATGTATGGAAAGTTTGACAAATTTCTATGGCATGACAGCAGCCGGCGCCATATTTAACGCTGCTGCTGATCGGTCTGTGATCGTAAGTCGGTACAACCCAGCCTAAGATAGAAATATAAGGAATCAGGAACCCGAAAGTAAACAATAACATGGAATTCAGAATATGCGATATATTCTTAATTCCAATATGATCCAGTCAATCCATAACAATTGTGAAACTTTGTAAATTTGGGTAATGTCTGTTATTAGCACTTTATGTGGGGGCCACTACAATACTTATACGAAAATGGAAGAAGCAGGCGAAGCGCCTTGTCCAGTGCGACAACGCCGCCAGCCTTCTGGGTACCCTACTACCGAACTCCGAGCTTAAGCTCATTTTTGACTGAGTGAAACGATGGTCTCCATTTCAGCTTCAGCAAAAATGCTTTTGTATGGCCATAAATATGTATACATTTTTGGCCCTTATTTCAATGTAATAAGGTGAAAAAATGTTTGATTAAAATAGCAATTTTCTTGATTTCCCATACAACATTAGTAAGAGGCTTGTGTGTTGTGACGTCATAGTTTTTTATAAGGAGCGTTTTTGGAGTCTGGGAACAATATCCACCTTTAGAAAGAAAGAAAGAAAAAAACATTTATTTGTAGCACATCACACAAATATATACAAACAGTAATATGATACACATTAAAACAAAGACATCAAAAAAATCCCTTTGACCCTCATTTGCGGCTTTGTTGTCCATTAATCATAGTTGGTTGCATACAAACATATAATCCCCTTTAAAAACTGGTTTGAATGGCATTGTTAATATTTTTTTGATAACTAGCCTAATATTATTAATTATTGTTACTAATTGATACAAGGCTAACCAGCACTAATTATCTTGTATATTTCATTGACTTGTTTTTAATGTCATTTTAGTGGATAATAAAACAGTCTTCATCATGCCCAATGAAACAAAAAAGATAATCTAAATCACAAAGTTAAAAGAATTCATTTTGAAATTTGTATGGGCTACCTTCTAGACAAATCAAGGCATATTTTTCAAAGGTGATTAATAGTAGAAAAACTTTTTATTGTACAAAGTATAAAAAAATTACAAAGGGTGAGTACAGTCAACATCGAAAATATTGATAAGACATTATTATTTTAGGCACTTAGCCTAAAATAATAATGTGAAATAATAAACAATATAGTGCATTCAGTATTAATTATCTGGTGTTTCCACTTGAGACCATCATTATATATATCAGCAATAAAATAATAGTAGGTTTAAGTTGAATTCTTTGTAAACACTTGCAAAATGTGCGGCAATTGGTGCTTCAAATAATTTTGATACTTTTGCAATGTTACCTTTCAGTGTAATAATCTAATAATATTAGCAAATATAAACATAATTCAGTTATTTATGAAAATAGTAGAAGGAACTTTAAAACACCATATTCTAACTTTGTAATAAAAATTGGCAACAACTCAGATACTAAGAAAGTACCAAGATAATTCAGATAAAGAAGAAATTATTGAATCTTCATAATAACTTTTAAAAATATATGTATTTTTATTACTCACTTTTTTTAATTAATAAATAACTTATTATTGATTTTTATTATGTAGTGCTATTATATTATTCTGTGATTTTATTTTAATCAACATACCTGGACATAAATGTTTTTGAATTATTCTAATTCTTAAATTGGTGTCATATCTAATAAGTAATAACGCACACAATTTCTAGCATCCTCTTTTACTTTCTTTGAATGATTTTTTTCTGCTCCATAGAGCACCACCCAAGGCTTGAACCCACTTTTTTTTTTATTTAAGAGTTAATATTGAAAAGTATCAAGACATGTGGTTATTACCAAATAGATATAGTCACTTTGGTAACATGCTTATATTTATGACTTTGACTGTACAAAGACATAATCAAATCTTTAAGAGATCTCTTCTAGTTAACCTTTGACAAGTATGGGATACATAGAAGAATGGACTATCAGGCAGGCTATATTCTTGTTTGCTACATAGTATAAAAACATGCAAATGGTACAACAAAGATTAGCTTATACACCAACGTCCAACAACAACATGTATGTGCCAATCAACTTTTTTACTGACACCTTTTTGTCTGTAACTGTAACCCACTGTTCAGAAAATAAAAAAAGATCTTGGGACTTGTTAGTATAATTATTTTTAGATTGTAATACACACTGCCTTATTTTATTTTTCAGTACTATTATTAAAACTTGAATCTAATAAAAATATGGTAACTTAGTAGACAATTCACTATTTATCATACAAATCCACGAACAGTAACTCAGTAGACACTTTAACACAATTTTCACACAGTTTGGTAATTAAAATATTGTTTAAAATACTTGGCAAAGATCAACTGTTAATCTAGTAACTTGACTACATCATCAAATACAACTTAGAAAAGTTGAATAACCCCCAACATTTTCATTTTAAAGCTCAAGATCTCAAAAAAGGCTGAACAGATTTTCATGAAACTTGGCTTCGAACACTCGGGATAAAATTATCTATGACAAAAAAAACTAAACGAAAATCGGTTCATCCGTTTGGGAGCTACGATACCACAGACAGATACACAGACAGACACGTTGAACTTATAACAACCACTCTTTTTGTGTCGGGCGTTAAAAATGAAAATAATCACTGATATAATATTTAAAATTATATGTTTTTTGAAATCTGGAAAAATTAAAGGGTTCGCTCGAAAAGTTGATTGGTCCAAACGCACAAATAAAAATGCAAGGATTAAACCAAACACCTGGATTTCATCCCATCTAATAGAGGCCTGTCACAGGCCGCCTGTGCCCAGCGTGGGGCATATATAGGATGATCATGATGATGATGACATGTATTTTGTGTACTTACATAGTAAATAATGTTCTTAAGATAATAAGTATATATGAACAGGGTTGAACTAACTTTAAAAGCAATCCTCCATATAATGTGACTCACTTCTATGAGTCCATATTTACATTCTTATCACACAAACAATACAATGTTGACTCAACATTTATTCCCATGAAAATTCTTTAGCTCTTAAGGTATATGTAACTTTATTTGTAGTGTTATTACAGTTACTAAAATGCTGATGCAAAATAATATTCGTGTAGCGTTCAAATGCTAATATTAGGGTGCGTCCCGCGTTTTGTTTATTAGAATTCCACATGCATATGACATCACATATAGGTAGCCAAGAAGATGACTCATTGAACACTTATGAACACTATATAATATATATCATATATAATAAATCATGCCAATATGAGATTAAATAAAAAGGAAGCAAACTAGTACGTAGCAATGTTGAGATAAGATAAAATCCAGCGAAACAAATTTTGTAAAATTGACACCTGGAACCGCTGACCATTAAGATTTATTGGACTTCCGGATCTTTACTATTGTAATACTTCTATGCATGTCCATCAAGAATAAGTTAGGGCTAACTACGTCAGCTGAATTCATATCGCGTATGGTACAGTTATTTTATTCATACACAAACAAGACAAATGAGTTGAGACATTGCTTACCCTTTTGATTTGCATTAGTCTCCATATCTGTTACAAATAAATATCACATGTTCACAACACTATCACCAATAACACCGACCGTATCTGAATTAGTAATTACGACACAACCCACAACGAATACAACACGACTTAAATTAAAATAAGGGCAAGCGCGAGAACGAGTCAACGAGAAGAAACTCGACATCGACATGTTTTTTTTTTAATCACGTCAGTCTGACCTAGCACAGATATAACAAGACAAGACAACGTTAGCTAAAAAGCTTGATATTTGCCCGGCTAGTATGATACCTTATACCGTCACGTTTTATGTGACGTTTCAGTACATTTTGGCTATATAACGTGACGGTATAAGCTATCATACTAGCCGGGTTGGTTTTGATGGGGCCACGGCGGTTTATCTAAGTACAACGATACGGGTACGATAGCGCCATATTGTCTTAAAAAGATTTTGACAATTTGCAGACCTGTGATTGGCTGTGATTGCCGTAACTGCTTAAGTTGCTTTTTTGACGTCTCAGTCAGTTCTGTGATTTCTGATTTGTCAAAATAATACGCCTGTGTTTTTGGCAAAGATACGTGTTCGAGACCACTCTCTATGCGAATGTGGTCTGGCGGAGGGTACGCTCGAACATCTGTTTTTTAACTGGAATCGTATCGTCACTCCTCTGTATGATATCCTACCCCCATAAATCCCCTGCTGTGCTACCGCGAACTTCGATAATCGAACTTCGTGTCGTGCCGTCCCTTTCACTCTCGTGTTATACTCTATATGACGGAAAGGAACGGTACGATACGAAGTTCGATTTTCGAAGTTCGCGGTAGCACCCCTGGCCTATTAACATTAAATTCCTCCTAACCGTAGAGTGTACTCCCCCTTTGTGTATATCTTATGTAAATTTATTAAAACTAACAACTTGTTTTTCTAGCAATTAGGTTGACAATAAATATTTGTTGTGTCATTTGTTTTAGATCTCTTCCAAGTGACCCTGGCAATGTGAAGTCACCGATCAAATTCTAAATAAACATTTGCCTTTTTAAACCTTGACGTTGGCGCAATCATCGACAATACCGATGGGGCCATCAACACAGGGATATGTAAAAATCTCACGTGACATGCCAAAGTACAAAATTTGAGTCGATTTTTTGGGTATAAATTATTACAAATGTTGTTATTTAATTAGTAGTATTGATATTTTATTATGTAGTGAACAAACGAAAAAGTGTGCAGCTAATCGAAAATTCATCTAGAGTCTGGCTAATGAAAGTAGAGACTAGAAAGTAGCGGGAAATTTAAAAAATCTACGTGTTGCAACACCGTGTATAGTGCGAAAAAACGATACTAATACTTTACCAATAAATATAATTTTCTTATTTTCTTAACTACTAGTATTGGCTATGTGCACGTCAGAAACGTCAAACGTCACGGGTCCCGGGGCAATGTCAAACTCAGAGATGTCAAATAAAGACACATGAATATTTTATTTATTTTAGTAAGCGAGAAAGACCCCTTACTGGAAATTTGACTGAAATAAATAAGAAAATAAATAAATAAATACAAACGAAACGAATCGCAGGAAACCAATAGGAAACGTCGAAGTAAATTTGACATATAAGTCCCCGGAAATTGCACATTTCTGCCATGGTGTGCGCTGCGATCGCTTAGCTTACCCCCACCACCTACTTCGCACATAGCCAATAGCCACATATCTACATACAAATTTGTCGCTATAAGTTTCAAAAGTGCCCAAATTGTTGGTAAGACCATATAATGTATGACCTAAAAACTTGATGCCGTACAAGTTGTGGCAACCATCTGACAGTAAAAAAACACCTTAGATAATAGATTAATTACATTCTCATCCGTAATTAATCTATAATGTAATTCCATTGCACATTGTTGTGACGTTAAAGCAGAAAAATTACAGTTTATGTGCACGAGTGCACCTATGACTGGTTACTTGCAGTGGAATGGCAGGCCTGAGGCGAGTGGGAGAGTAGAGAGCCTTCCCGATTAACCTCCAGTGTCTGTTTTCCAGTGACTAACTCTCAGTTACGAGTGTTCGTCTACCGGTGTCGAGTGTTCGACTACCAGAGTCCCGGTGACTGTGCGGCGTATGTGCCGCCTATATTATACTGTCTGACTCTCCACCCCTCTCTTCAGACCTGCATTTAGGTATTCGTTCACGGAAATAATTACCGGTAAGAGACGACAATTCTTCAAAGTATTGATTTTGATTTCTTATACGCGACTCTTGCTCCAGGTCTTTTTTGAAAACAGTTACTTCTTTCTTAGATATGTTGCAAATAAAGTATCAAAAATTACCATTACATACTAACCTAAGAAATCCGATATTTTACGTAAGAACGCTGCTTTCGTATCCGAAATCTCTTCTACTAACCTAAGAAATCCGATATCGTACGTAAGAACGCTGCTTTCGTATCCGAAATCTCTTCTCGCTCGTCTCGTTTTTCTTTGTTTTTACCAATCATGGTAAAAAGTAACTGACGCGTCTTACTTTTAATAGTTTTGTTCATTATGAACACCAAAAACGTTAAACAAAACCGCAATATTTATCCCAACTGACACGACAGTAAAGTGACGTTGACATAATTGACATTTAAACTGTTGTTGACCTTTTATTTTTTTTCTGTAAATTTCAGTGTCACCTTTTATTAGCTAGCCAGACTCTAGAAACGCGTAATAACCATTGTTTGGACAACAAATAGAATACAGTGAAGTGCATATTTTGTGACCGGTAGATTATCATTTGCAAAATGTACTACGAGTGTTGTGTTTGTAAAACCTATAACTCTGTAAAAATACGAAGATATATCGTATTGCAAGACATGAGATACATTAAAAAATAAATCTGTTGATAAGTAAAATGTTTTTAATTTCATTTAACTCAGATACGTTACAACATAGTTCACGGTATTTAAATTGAACACCAGCTTCATTTTACATCGGAAGTTGGTGTTCAAGTGAAAATGCCGTGTATGTACACAAAGTTAAATTCAAATGAGCTATAATGAGTCTAAATCGTTGGATGTTCACAATGTGCCTTTGCCAATATATTTTTTAAAGAAATGTCAAAAATCTACCAGCAGAGTATAGATTAAATATACGGATTACGGTCTATATTTTTGGTTTTGAGTTGGCGGTCTCTGAACCTGAACCCTTATCAGTCTGTGGATGGGGCCCATTATATGGTGAATAGAGGTGAATTGAATATTATCACGCGCTACACTCAAATCACGATCCGTATCACGTGAATATTGAAGCAAAATCCAAACAATTTTGAATACCATGACAATATTGACATCCCAGAATTGTGATTTTTCATCGGTTGCATAATTAACTTTATGAAATTACCCTAAATATGAAAAGCACACTATTTGATCACCTAAATCACTTTGTATTTGCTCAACATCCGTAATGTTGGCCTGTCTGTTTTACATACAAGTGTTTACGTCTCACTAACTTCTAAACTAAGTTCATCATCATCCTCCTAGCGTTATTCCCAGTACAGTTGCATCCTGCAGGATGCCTGGGGTCCGCTACCTAATCCCAAGAATTGGCGTAGGCACTAGTTTTGTTATTTAACTTTTAAACTAAGTTGATTATTGAAAAAAACAAGCCTGCTATTGGTTCACTATTCAAATAAAATTTGATTAGTCTTTTATTGTACAAAAAGTAACCGCCCCTCATATTTATAGCTAGTTATATTTCATAAGTCTCTTGCAAATCTCAAACTTACCAAATACTGCTGAGGCCATTGTATTGATTTCCAATAATAAAATATCATAATTTGTTATAGCAAAAAACGTGTTAAATTTTAGTATCTTTATTTACAACAATCAATACATGCTACTTTTAAATAAAATCATTTTGAACACATCATCAGCTCATTACAATCATCTATATGTGTTTTGTTCACAACACAAAAAAGTTGTATTGAGTAAAGAATGTATAGCAATAAGCCAATGAATTAGATACAGTGTTTCTATTATTTATTCAATGGTCCAGCTGAATCAGGGGGAATTCCCAGTTCATCATCCGTCCAGGTGCTAGGGTCTATGTACGGCCATTCTCCCTGAAACAAAGCAAACAGAGCTTTTTTTAATAAATAAATATTGGGGACAATCTTACACAAACTATGGGTACTAGACAAGGATAAACATACACAACAGACAGATAGGTACATACTTAAATACATATAAAACATCCAAGTCCCAGGAACAAATATTTGTGTGAAACATACACAAACAATGCCCTGGCAGAGATTAGACCCCGGGACCTCCAGCTTCGAAGGAATTCAACACTACATGCATTTATTTAATCAAGGTATACTAACAAATGTTAAAAAATAAACTTAAATTATCAGTAACTTAATTTAATAAAATTGTAATAATGGCTAATAAAATACTATAATAACTGATTGTACTAATGCTGTATGTGACTATTGTGGCATAATTGCAGGGATTTCACATGTATTTTGGGTCACTTTAAACTTAACAACTATAAGGACTGATGGAGTTAGATAAGTATAAGAATGTGTAGCAGGTTACAGACCAATAACTGTTAAATATGGCGCCTGCGGCTATTATCCCTTAAAGACTTGTAAAATGTTCCATACAATCAGAGTTCCACACAAACACCATTTATAATTACAGAAGGTTTAGTACAAACCAGCATAAGACCACAAATAACATTCAAATAATAATTTTATCATCTCTTATAATTTCTTGAACCATGTTTACTTTAATGCCAGCTAGCAGCATTGCGAAATAACATTTCTATCATTTGTACAGTAGAAATTGTTTTTAATCTTTTCGAGGCAGAGGTATTGTACAAACCGTAATTTGAAATAGTATTACTACTGGATTGTTATTTTAGGCCTCCCCCAATTTCATGGGGGGTAAATGCCATAATCGCCACGCTTGGCATGCGGATTGGCGATCGCAGTATCTCCACCGCACTCCAGGGATGCTGCTGCCCATCCCCCGGTGGTCTTGGTCGCAGTTTTAGGACATACCCGGGTCCTTAACATGATCTTACATAAATATGTTCCGGCTCTGTGAAGATGTGGTGAAGGATCCACCACCAGCAGAGCCCACCAATTATATTAGCCTTCATCTCCACACTCTTTGATGGCATGGGTGGAGGCACACGGTATGTCCAAGACCTGAAAAAAAATGTTAACTTCACAACTTTTATCTGCAAATTGGTACTGTAAGATTGGTAATAATAATCGACCTTAAATCATATATACATTTTCTATTCTAGTTTCAGAGCCACTGGATAACATTTGTGGAGATGTAATATGTATTTTCTTGTGTATGGATTGAGAATTCTGAGTTTAAGAAAGGTTTACCTAACTAACAGAATATTTATGTTGCGAATCAATTACAGAAAGGGAAAAGAAGTTGCGTAGTTATTGTGATTTTCAGTACCTATATAGTTAATTATCTTTAATTTTTTCATTAAAATGTTCTTTGACATCAGTGACATAACACTCACCCATGTCCAGAGTTCCTAGTGGATTGTTTAGCGTTTTTAGCAGTGTTTCTCACGCTTTGTAGCAACAATGCTCGTGAGAGCAATGTTTTGGTTAACATTTTCTAAAGTTTGTGGTATATTTGGATGTATTTTGACCAAAAATTAAATATGCTCCGAGTTGCCTCGGCTCCAGCCGTATACCATAGAGTAGAGTTATTCAAAGAGAATATAATATTACTAGTTACTAGACTTACTAGAGTTAAAAGTGTTAAAACACAAACTCATAAAATAAGACACATTTCTAAAAAAATGAGACTAATTGCTATCTACCAACTTAATCATCGTATCACTATTGAACTATATAAGCGCATATAGACGGTCCTGCATGGAATATAAGCTATGAGATTATTTAGATTTTTAAGTTAATTTATAAAACATAGCTTGCACTCTTATGTAGAGATTGCACTCCACGTTACGTTAGAAACAATAGTTAAGGCAACAACTCGTTACACAAAACAGGTGTTCTAACTGGTCATACATAACGCAAAAAGCAATATGTAATTAACCGAGTGAGCGAAGTGTATCCGTTTCAGCTTTCTTAAATTCTTTTGTATGTCTGTCTGGTCTGTCGGTTTGTCCGGATGTTCTCTACTACAGGTCGCATTTCTCAACCGATTCTCGTGAGTTTTTTGAGCAGGTTCGATAAATATAAAGATTCTTTTTGTCGAGTCAGTTTTTCGAAATTTTGAAAATTGAATATTTTCTTTTTTTGCTTGGTCTCACAGAGCCACTAGTTAGCTAACGGACTCCCTTACATTAGTCTTAGTTTTGTAGCTATTGGTAACACTGCTAGTCTGTTCCTATTCATTACCCCTTCAAACAGTTCTAAATGGTCACAAGGTTTCCGTCCACCACATCAGCCCTAGGACGTCCACTGCTGGACATAGGCCTCCCCCAATTTCATGGGGGGTAAATGCCATAATCGCCACGCTTGGCATGCGGGTTGGCGATCGCAGTATCTCCACCGCACTCTAGGAATGCTGCTGCCCATTCCCCGGTGGTCTTGGTCGTAGTTTAAGGACATACCCGGCCGTCACAAAGTACAATATATGTCTCCGTTAGGTAAGTACAAAGAAAGTTACAAACGCCAACACAGTTAACCGACCATTCATGACCCTTATTACAATGTAAAATAAAGTGCACTAATAGTCAGTTATCTGTGTTGGCGATGATACTACGACGAGCAAAATGAGGAGGGGTATATACCTACATCGTAAAAATGGCTGTGTAAAATTGGGTACAAGGCAACGGATGGTAGACACCGTAAGCTATGGACACTTGCAACTCCAGAATCACAAGTGTATTGCTGACTTTTTATTGACTTGAGGATTCAGGATTCGTTGTGTTGACAGCTAAAGACATGTGCTGGTCTCTCACTTTCAATACAGCACATCCTCGCTCGGGATCTCTGGCGACCTTATCACCACCAGGAACACAACATCACATACCTAAAGGACCAAGTAGTGATGTTATTATTGCTGCAGTCACAAAATTTTAGGACCGTAGTGTAGTATTGTTTTAAAAAAATCTGCAGACAAACGGTCAAAGATATTTTGCGTTGCTCTTTTATTTATTTCTTATTTTGTTGTTGTCTTAATAAATAAATCTAGTTTATTTTTGTTATTTAAAAATAAAGTAGATGGAATGAGATATGGAATCAAATTACCTTAGTTCCATATACAATACAATATGCCTTATTGCACACCTCAAAAAAGAATTACAGATAGAAACAGCGTAAAGATAAAAGCAGAGGTAAACAACAGGCGGTCTTATCGCTAAATGAAGATTTCTTCCAGACAACCTTTGGGTAGTGGAGAAAAAAAGTAAACAAAGATGATCAGTGGTGGGTGGTGCAAACAAAAGGAATAACTACTAGAAATAAAAAGAAATATAATAATAATAAAAAACACCACCACCACCACCACCATATCAGCCCTAGGACGTCCACTGCTGGACATAGGCCTCCCCCAATTTCATGGGGGGTAAATGCCATAATCGCCATTTATAACAAGACTAACTTAACCTATTTCATTACCAGCTTAATTGCTAATGATTTTTTTTATATAAATATATATAAAATAAACATACATAAATAACTAAATAAATAAACATACATATATGCCACAAACTTAAGTGAGACACAAAAGTAAACTACAGACAGTATCGAAAAGAAAAAAAAAAGGATTATACCTATAGCTACCCCGCTCTATCTTTTAACGTCGTGCGCTGCCATCAGCCACGCTGGAGCGTCAGGATGCGCCTTATGGCTGCTGTCAATGTCATGTCACTGAATTTTACTGTTGATTGTGTTAATTTGTGTCGAGTCGAAGTCGAGTGAGGAGTGAGATCAGTGAAATTTTCGTAGGTACTTTGTGAGCAAGAAGTTGTTATTTCTAGAGAAAAGTGCTTCTCAAACCATCAAAAATGAACAGAATATTCGGTAGAGGTAAACCCAAGACTCCGGGTCCTAGTATTACAGACTGCATTAGCACCGTAAGTACCATTAATGGATTTATATGTGAATTATTATGTTGATGATTCATACTCTATCAAAAACTGTTTTTAATTGTAGATCACTTGCTGAACCAATCGTTTTAATTTTGCTAGAATCTTACCTGTTTTAGTCTATATGTATAAATGTTTATTGCCAAAACCTCCCTTAATGTTTGCTTGATCGAATATACTACGTATTATTCTCCATGTACTTATTGTTCTCTTTCTGTTCGTCTCTCCTTCTTTATTGTGTGAATAAAATATATCTTTTCATTTTTCAGGTTGATAGTCGAGCCGATAACATAGAGCAGAAAGTAACAAAGTTGGAAACAGAACTGAGGAAATACAAAGACCAAATGGCTAAGATGAGAGAGGGCCCTGCGAAAAATTCTGTTAAACAAAAAGCCATGAGGGTCCTGAAGCAGAAGAAAATGTAAGATGTTTATTTTACACTAATTTATGCCTGTGACTTTGTCTGCATAGAACTTGGTCATCACATTTGATTTAAATGCTATTCTTTTATTTGAGGCACTTATCTAGTTATCCCTCTTCCATACAAATTCCCAATCACTTAAGGGATGATTTACGGGATAAAAAGCATCTTATGTCCTTCCCTGGGAAACTATCTTTTTACCAATTTTTATCTTAGTCAGTTTGGCAGTGTAAGCTTGAAAAGATAACAGACCGAGAGACAGACAGAGAGACACACTTCTGCATTTATAATATTAGTATGGATTGTTTATTAATTAGGGATAGACAAGTATACAACAGCATGCATTGCATACACCACCACCACCATATCAGCCAAAGGACACCAACTGCTGGGTCTGCTAGTCTGCTGGACATAGGCCCCCTCCAATTTCATGGGGGCAAAATGCACCCATGCGTACACACATAAATCACCAACAAATACACAGTGACAGTCATAAGTGCCCCTTCAGTAAATAGTTTCAAAATAGGGCTCAACTTTAGAATATGCAACACCGAGTTTAGTGTTCATATTTTTTTTATAAACAGTACTCATGATTAGAAAGCTTTCCACAAAATTTCAAGTTGCGGAAACGTAAAAAAATATTGGACAGTTTCTATACTAAAATCTGTAATAAACACCACGCCATGACAGTCAGATGATTACGTCACTCACGTCACTGGCTAGGCCCCAGTATATCAAAAACCGAATCAGAGCACCCCACTATCCACGTGGTCTTGTCTGCCCTACCCCTAGAGTGTATATAAAAATTCGGAGGCGCGAAGGGAGAGCAGCCCTCGCCCGCCGTGACAAAGCGCGGGAACCGTGCGAGGTGGAGCGGCTGAGTCTGGTCGCCGAAGGCGACCAGCAAGGCGAAGCTGCGGAGCCGAGCATGGACGACCGTGCTTTGTTACGCAAAGGCGGAAGGGCTGCTCGTCCCGCAGCGCCGGAGCTAAGGCGGAGTCGGACTGTCATGGCGTAGTATTATTTACCGATTTTAGTATAGAAACTTTCAACTTTACTTTTTTTTTTCTCTTAAACCGTACGTCTCCGCAACTTAAAATTTTGTGGAAAGCTTTCTAATAGTGAGTACTATTTATAAAAAAAATATGAACAGCTAAACTCGGTGTTGCATATTCTAAAGTCCTTCCCAAAATAGATAAGATAAGATAAGATAAGCCTTTATTTGCTGATTTTTTCATTTTACATTTCATATGATATTAATAGTAATTATAAGTATTAATACATCATTTGCGCATGCATATATAATTGAATTGGAATTTTGTTTATTTAATTATCATATTTCCTATTTTCTCCTATATATCTATTTTACTACTTATTTATTTGTTTTTCATCTCAGCTTGTCTCTTGGACATAGGCCTCTTCCCAAGCTTTCCATTTTATTCTGTCCCTTGCATCTCTTCTCCACTTGCTTCCAGCTGTCTTTTTTATGTTGTCTTCCCATCTCATTGTTGGTTTCGAAATAGACTAGACAAATATTTATAACAAAAATAAATTGAATGTTATTTTAAACATCAAGTGCAGTGATATACACACATCAGCTTGTAGCTACTAGTGTATAAAGAAGTAATAATAATAGTAATAGTGTAGGCTGCCTTGTAACACTAGGTGGGGCAATGACATTAGTAAGGCAGTGGGCAGGAATTGGAGAAGAGCTGAAGACCGAGCTCGGTGGTGTGCCATGGGAGATGCCTATGTCCAGCTGTGGACTGACACAAGCTGATGTTGAAGTTGTTGAGGTCACATTGTAATTAGTGGGAAGGAAAGTCTTAATATTTCTGCTCTTCAGGTATGAACAACAATTGGAAAACCTCCGAGCACAATCCTTTAACATGGAGCAAGCAAACTACGCCACACAAACACTGAAAGACACACATACAACAGTGCAGGCAATGAAAGATGGTGTCACTCAGATGAAGAAGGAGTTTAAGAAGATCAATATAGACAACATTGAGGTATGTGCTCTGAAGACTGATTGATAGAAATAATTTGAGAAATTCTCACACAATTTACAAAAAAAGAGGAATCAATTACCTCAACCACAGCCCTAGATAAACCTAGATGCCCCCAATGTATGTACTTCGCGTGTATCTAAATGGTGCGGTGCACCACTTGCCGCTCAGTCGCGCTCCTGTCGTTCTTAATGTCCGATGTTTGTTGCTGCACTAGAAAATTCCACACTGCGCCGTAATTGACTGTTCAAATTCAACAAGAGTGGTTAGTCGAGTAAACGGTGATGTTTCCTTTCATAAGTAAGTATTTTTTCTAATAAATTTCGCCTTATTAAATTAAATTTTAATTATTTTCAACTTGGAGTGATGTCGTGTCGTTTCTACCAAAATATTTACACACATAGTATATTTTCGAAGTATGCCATCCATTGCGGCTTCTACTTTAAATTATACTTAAGGACTGTTATTTGTAGGCCGCAATGGACAGTGAAGCAAACGATTATTTCGTAAATCTTCGCGTTGTAGGGTAGTAGGGATTTTCTCATTGTCTGTCGATTTAAAGTGAGTAGTGCTGTACACTGCGATGTTTGATGCAATGTCACTGTGCAATTCGATTAATAATCGATTTTTGTGTCAGACAATGATAATTAAGGCTAGTTACTATACAATATTGTTATTCTTTTACATTAAAAATAATTCATAATTTTAATTTAATAATATTTTTTAGCAATAGACTCTTAAGCGTTACAGAAGCAGGGATCTTCTTTCATAAAGTACTTAGTAGAATATTTATTTGATTGTTGACTATACGTAGGTATCAGAGCATTAAGTGAAGAAGTATATGCATTCATCTACTTAATTGCATTTATTTAATAACCACCAAACACTTATTTATTACTCTATTTCACGTATTGAATGCTATCCAAAAAAATGCACTATAATAGTACATTACTACAGAGGCCGGGACGAAAGGGGTTGCCGGCCGAAGACATATAGACGGATAGATAAGTCTAAGGCGGGCAACCCCATATTTCCCGCCGAGGTATGTATAGTGCTTTTCTAAAACATGCAATGAAATAAACAATAAATAAAAAAAACAAAGTTTGATTTTTAATACGCATAGTGGCAGAATGTCATGATTCCTGTGCCACAAATTTATGTGGAATGGAAATTAAAAAGAGGACTTTGCCGGCCTAGGCCTGCAAGATTTATATGAAATTCCATTAACGACCTCTTGTCCTAGCCGCACCTGAAACGTCATACTTCGCAGCCTATTATAAGGAACATAACATCAATATTTCATTGCATGTTTGAGAAAAATATATATTTTCATTATGTCTATTTCTCTCTGAAATGAACTTTAGTTTTGCATCGAGGAAAGGTTGTTGTTATAAAAACATTGCAACCCTTCTTTTGGGCAATCGTGTAAAAAAACTCTGACTTGTTGACCGAGCGAGCGAAGCGTCTCCGTTTCAGCTTTGGACAAAAATTCTGTCATATGTCTGTCTGTCTGTTCGGATGTTCTCCTCTACAGTTCGCTTTTCTCAACCGATTCTCGTGATATTTTGTGAGCAGGTTCGATAATTTTATAGAATTTCCTTGTCGAGACAGTTTTTAGAAATTTTGTAATTTAAAAAAAAATTGGATGTCCTACAACTCACAGAGCCACTAGTAATCTTTGAATCACTTTCTCATTGTCCGTCTATAAACTCGAAGTATGATCGATAAAATAATCGATAGAAAATCAATCATAAAAATATCGTTTTATTATTACGGAACATTTTGTATGCTTAAAACACACACATATAGAACGTAAACTAAAGCGGGCGGGCTGCGTACGTCCTCTCACCGCAAAGGCCTACTGAGTACTAAACCGACGGCGGCGCCTTTGAATCGGTTTAACGCGGCGGTAGTATTGGACATCACTAAATTGCTTACGGGACGTCATAGGCACGTAAAAATTGACACGCTCGGTTTCCATACTACTGAGCGCGTTTGCGGCGTCTATATGGTCTGTGACCTCAACATTTTTGATTGTTGCCAAAAGATAAACTTGACTTGGTGTTCTTGTGACCAAGGATATTGTGACTCATTTGAGATAACAATAGACATGTGAAAAAATACGAGTAATATTTACATCCAGTTCAGTTATGTTTAGTAAAACATTTGATCCTGATCCTCTCTGAAACTGGTTCAAATTCAAATGGTATAGTAAAAAAAAATAGTCAACCTATTGATTATTTCAGGATGTGAACGATGATTTGGCAGACATGTTGGAGCAAGCGGACGAAGTGCAGGAAGCACTGGGCCGCCAGTATGGCGTGCCGGAGATCGACGATGATGAACTGGCTGCTGAACTCGATGCCCTTGGTACGTACACATTACTATAGACTGAACTACCATTTTTTAGCAAGAAACCGAGTGATTTGCCCCATTTATCCGTCATATTTATTACATAATTATAATAGTAACAAAATATAAAAAAAATTGTAAAATATTGACATAATTTTTACTGTAATTTTTATTTTATACTTTAAAAAAATCAAAATTACAGTAAAAATTATTGAATTGACTTTTCTCACAATATTGTATAAGATTTTCATCCTTGTCTCGTTGATCTCAGTGTAGCTAAGTTTGGAAGTACACTGTATTATCGTTTTTGCATTACATTCGTGAGTGTGCTTAGGAGCTCCATGAGCTCATACCGCCTTCCCCTTTCTTCTGTCGGACATCCAGACGTACGGCTGGCTACCATCTTTACCTGGTCGAAATTCCTCTAATTCAAACCAAGCGCCTTGCATCATCTTTTATAATGCACACTTCCAAGGTTTGAAATTCTCTGCGGCGTTTGTATTTCCGAGTTCATATAATCTAGACCTTTTTAAGGCACGAGTGAATAGGCATCTTCTGGTCGAGCTTGTTTCATCTTCGGCCTCATCTTTGCCCTCTGGCTAGATGCTGGCCAAGAGCAATCACGTTTTTAATAAAAAAAAAACAGGAGCTTTGCTTTTACTACCCATTTGTCAGCTCTTTCACACATCGTGGGTATGGAGAGAGCTGTGCCAGTATAAATATAAATTATGTCATATTTGTAATTCTTAAGGTTATATTATATTTGTACTGGACGACAACTAGATGACACCTGCCAGGTTAGCACGGTAATCCCGACCATTTATATGCTTCGATATTTAGATATAACACGTCATAATTATATGTGCGCCGGAGATTTTATCTCAAGTAGCTGACATGCAAATGTTGAATCGTGACTTTATCTCCATACACAAAATTTATGTAAAATGTTGCCAACTTATAAAAGTTGACTGATACAGATTATTTACATTCGTTCATTTTGTACTTTTATCGAAGGAAATTGACATATTAGTGCTCAGACGCAAATATATAATAACCCATAGAGGAAATTATTATATGCCAACATTCGTTCCAGCTCATTTATGTGGAATTGCCGAACCGCTTGTCAATATTCTCCATAGTGTTAAATTTATGTCCATGACGATTATTATGTTAGTACATGACGTTAACATTTTGACAAAACGTATAAATGGTCAAGTTTTACGTATTTATGTACGATGGTTTATATGACTGTGTATCATACAAGACAATTCGCGTAAAAAATTTAGCTGAATTTGACGATAAAACGTGACCATAAAAGTTGTCATTTTGCTATCATACTAGCCGGGCTGTTCACCATACCCAATTTACATTAAAAGGATATTAGGGCGGTATTCCACTTTTCCAATCCACTCATCTGTTATACTGTCACCCTATTTTTTGTCCCTGGGGTACTTGTTCCTCTCATCATATGTTCTGTCCACTTCCATTCTAGTTTCTTAATCTCTAAGGTTATGTCTTCTACTTTTGTTTGTTTCCTAATATCATCCAATATAGCCAACATCATCATATCAGCCAAAAGACGTCTACTGCTGGATATAGGATACATACTGAACTATAAATTGGCAAATAAATAATCATCCTAAATACGTTTCCAGGTGACGAGATCGCTCTAGACGACGATGCGTCGTACCTCGACGACGTAGTGAAGGCCCCGGCGGCGCCCGACCGCGAGCCGGGCGCCGACAGCGTGCGCAACAAGGACGGCGTGCCCGTCGACGAGTTCGGTCTCCCTCAGGTCCCTAGTGCCGCGCAGACCTCGCGCTAAGCGACTGCCTAAACGTGACGCAAACTTTTCTAATGAGGGCTATTAATTCGCCACTATGGGCGCCAGTGTAGCGTGAGGTCCTCGAAATGTCAAATATCACTGTTTGTGAGTTGGCCACGCCGGGTTATACCTAATTAGAATATTGTAGTGAATATTTTGCAATACCTGAGATTAATTATGGCAAGTATGAGTTACGGGTCAATGAACGTCAGTGTTTCAAAACAGTTTTTTGTTGCCTCCGTGTGGTGCTGGCTTTGCACCACCACTTTTCAGCCCATGAGTGTCGTTAAAGTCGACGAAGGGAACCGGGTTCGAATGAGTTGTGGATGATGATGGGCTAGCAACCTATCACTGCAATATCACATTTTGTCCATCTGCTAAATGCGGCACTGAAATTAAATTTACACCACACCTTGCCAAAAAGCGCGTTTTTCCGCACGCTGCGCGTCCGGAACAACTTGGCCATAAAGTGGTTTTTGGCCAAGTTGTGACGTAAAATTGTGTACAAAACACGGGTCGTAAAACAGAAAGCCCTCTCTCGCATATTTTTGACCCTCGCCTGCGGCTCGGGCCCTTCTTGGCTCGGACCTTTCTTGGTTTTACAACCCTTGTATCGTAAATAGCTATTCTTGTGCTCAGCCTATCCATTTCGGGAAAACAGGCGTGAGTTTATGTATGTATGTTATGTTTCGGAAACTTATGTCTTCCTATTTGTCGGAACGAAACGGGTCTGCGCAACACTGCGGCACGCTCGATATTTTTACGGTACGGTATTAAGGTATCAAACATGACTAAAATGTAAACTTTGTTTTTACACCCGTAATAACTAATAACAAACTTTGCCAGCTGGACCTTACTCGACAGTGGCGCCAACCGGTGAACACAAAAACGATAGCCCTCATTAATAGTGTTAGACGTAAAAAAAGGCCCGCTGGATCGATCCCATATAACACAAGCGAAACATAATACAATGGGTTAATCAACTTTTCCTTGTTGATCTTTACCATGGTTACGTCTCCCGAGTCACTCATAAAAACCAATGTTTGTAGGGTTTAAATCTACCGAACATGAGTTTTAGCGATGATTGCCCCATTGCCACCCATTCCCCACCCACCCATTCTGATGTTGGTATCTCTGGAGCATGCTCGAACTCTATGTTATTACATTTTTTCTAAGAAACTTGGTTACTGTTGTCTCTTCGCTGACGGGGCAGAATAACAACAAGGAAAAGCTGATTGACCCAAATAATAGTACCGCTGAAACTATATCATTTCGCCTATATTCGTTTGATGTCTTGTGGAATTGTGGTGGTTGTAGGGCTCGGAACCGGTTAATCTCAAAATCCCGAAATAGACAAATATTATGAACTAGTTTAATGCTTTTTATGTAGAACAATAATGTATTTAGGTTATTATTTTGTATTATTAGGTTGCCTAATTAATACGTTGGCTGCCCACCATACTTCACCTAAATTTTTGCTCCCACGCCCCGTACAGATTTAGTGATCCATTTGATCCCACCGGTGATGCTCATGGCCACAGAGTTTATTTCGTGATCCCACCGGTGTTGCCCATGGCAGCCAAAGTGTTAAACATGAAATAGTAAACGAAAGGACGAAAAAATACCGTTTTTTGTATGGAGAGAATAACGGTTTCCGAGCCCTAGTTGCAGGCAAAGATACACATCATACATATGTGAAGTTACGAGTTTTAACGGTATTAAGGAACGCTACTGTGTTGGTGTTACGACCGTAGATTTATTATAAAGTAACTGCTTTCGGAATCATGCTGCGGATTTGTGCAATGAAATTACGCCTCTATGTGGTCGGCTGCGCACGCATTATGGTATAAGGCTGAGTTGCACCAACTTACGATTACAGACCGAACACCGTTAAATATGGCGCCGGCAGCTGTCATCCCATAGAAACTTGTCAAACTTTCTATACAGACAGATTCTAACGAACACCGCTTACAATTACAGACGGATTGGTGCAACCCAGCATTAATCTATCATGTCTATCAATGTTTTAGCAAGAAATTAACCGTAAGTATAAGAATGCTCATTTATTCATAATCAAGGGATAAACTTGAGTATCACAAGGACACAGCTAGAGTAACGCTCTTCAAGTAAGATTCTAACAAATTATTTTTAAATATAGGGATACAATTACTTTTTATGTCGCAGTGAACACAGCATAAATAGGTAATTAGCTACTGAATTCAGAAATTGTTTTCTTATTTCATCGAGTGTCTTGAATATATTCTTACACAACTGCAACAATACAGGGAATTTCTCAATGTATTAGTTAATTGTTACTTGCTCTCTACGTACAGTCAATTAATTTGATTTCTAGGCCACTTAGTACCTTGT
The DNA here is from genome assembly GCA_905163555.1 of Notocelia uddmanniana. Classification (NCBI taxonomy): domain Eukaryota; kingdom Metazoa; phylum Arthropoda; class Insecta; order Lepidoptera; family Tortricidae; genus Notocelia; species Notocelia uddmanniana. Next base: position 9,234,775 of record LR991059.1, on the reverse strand, counting down.
CACATTAATATCAATATGAGATCTCAAGCAGCTTTCATACTGATTTTCACTGTGACAAGGCGTACCTTGATCTCTGAGCCACTTAAAGTGGCCCATAAATCAGATTGATTGACCGTACGTAGTGTTGTGTCCCTGGAAGTAGTAAGGTCGCCAGAACACCCGAGGATGCGCTGTGTTGAGAGTGAGGGACCTGCATATGTCTAGCTGTTAACGAATTCTCAAGTCATTAAAGAGTGGGTAACACGCTTTTAATGCATCTGGAGTCGCAAGCGACCATAGGCTAACTTGTCTGCCGGCATCAGGCAGGCCGTTAGGTTGATTGCCACAGTCATTGTTAAAAAAAAAGGTTTAAATTGAAGGCTCTAAAGAAAGATAACTTCAGTAACTTATCCATCCGTTTAGCCGAGGAGATAGATTCTTTTAGAAAACAAAGGAATTCTTTATATGCTACTCATTTTGCTCTTAACAGGAATTCTTTTGGATTCATCTACACGTATGTGCTTGATTGATATATTTTAGAACAAATATTACTTATTGATCTTAAGGTTCAATGATTATTGATTAGATACTTTAATGCATTCAATGTAAAATGGCTTATCGAGTTATCGCTTGATCGTTTTTCGCATTTTATTGGAAAACCGTTAAATGAAAAATTACGAAAAAGTTGTTAAATATGTAAAGAAAAAGTTAAATTTTGTTGCTGTATGTCTAATTTTTATAACATATTTTGTAATCAAAACTATTTTAAATAAATTTAAGTTGTTAATATTTAAAAACTTATTATGTCAGTAATTTTCATCATCAGCCTATATACTCCCCACTGGTGGGCCCAGGCCTCCTCTCTGAGATGGAATGGGCAGTAGTCCCCACGCATGCCCAGTGCGGGTTGGGGATTAATTCAGTAAAGTACAATTATTTTTTATGAGTAATCAAATCATCTCATAGTATAACACTTTAAAATCTCGCGAGATTGTTCTCTCGCAGAATGATGCCTCAGCGGTGCGGGAGCGCGAGAACAGTGCTGATGCGCATGCGCTCCGGCGAAGACGGAGGGGTAGGAGACGTGCAGGCTTTGCTGCGGCAATTTTATAATCCCCTCAGGCCAGTGGGCTGGGAACCCACTTTGCACGGTCCTACACATCTTAGAGGAAGGATTAAGTTCCTTCCCCTACATCGGCGCGGATGCCTCAGCGTAAATTGGGCTGGGACGGCCGGTGGGCGTCGTGGTAGAATGTTCGCGATCCCATGGCGCCCCCATTCACGGCCAAGAGGGGAAACGCCGTTTTAGTGGGTAGGCTTCTCCCCTCCATTTCGTTCAGAGATGGTGCGGGAGAAGAGAGTCCCACATAACCCCCCATCAGGTTTCCCAGACCAGGGGTATGCCTGACGCTTTTTTACATCGATTAAATGTTTACGTTTTAGTGCATTTTAGCGCAAACTGTAGTTCACCAATATTGTAAATCACAAAATATGCTATTACTTTTGGGTAGAAATATTTTTTCCATAACCTCTGGAAACGAAGATATGGAATCATCTACGAAGAGTTACGGTCGGAAACTGCTACCTATGTCCAGTTTTCCTTGAATATTTACGTTTTACGGCATTTAAGCACAAATTATTATTTTTTATTTTACTTTTTTATCAAAACAATTGGCAAAAACTTAAAAATAAATAAAACGTCCCGCAAAACTGTTTGTACAGTTTGACTGTGGGATCCATGAGTCTATATAATTAGTGGTTACGTCTTAATGTACGAGTATACAAATATAAAATACCTACGCTATATTGAATTTAAATACTGTCGAGGTAGTATTAGAGCAATGCTCTTTTGAATTTATTTTTGTTTCCCTCCTTTCTAATAGCCGCAGGTAAGGCGTTAAGTAAATATGGTAGGCGCTTTTCGATGAGCCTATCCCCATAGTAATTGCCTCAGATCATAGAAAGAAGGAGATATGGCACGGGGGCGTGGCGCGTGTCGCCTCGATAAGGTCAGTAAACCATATCGGCGCGCACCGCTCTTAGTGCTGACTCATTTGAGCGGCGATCGTTGTTCACGCTATGGCTCCAGATTTTTTTCGAAATAACGGTCTGTAGCGTGTTTATTTGTAAAAATCGTTAAACTAAACAAAAATACAAAATACGTGGAATAACATACCACTGCTAAGTGCTATTTTAGATTAGTATTTCTATTATTAATGTATTTTTAAAGTTCCTTAATTGACTTTGTAAAATTCACCCTAAAAGCTTCGACCTGCCAGCGCAAACACCTTACGCAGCTTCGAGTGCGCGGGATAAGGCAGTGGCAGTATCTGTATGCATACAATATTATCGATAATTGATCGACGTTATTACGAATGATTTTCATTACATTTTCTTTTTGAATATAGTTAGTTGCATAACTGAATATCACATTAAACTATAAAAAAGTCTACAGATCGACTATGAATGATGTTGCCATGAAATATTTAAAATAAATCGATTAACGGTCACTGAACTATTATTTAGGATGTTTCTTTGTTACACATAGGTACATTACACATCATAGGTTTGTATAATATCAAAATAGACGAACCCCCAATACAATAAATACGACCCACAGGTTCGTTGGACTCGTAATTTTTACTAAAATTAACAATTTGTATTTCTGTAATAAACAGTATTTTGATTCACCCTTAAACGAAGTTTATCGTTTCAAAGGTAAAATTCTCATCTCATGATTTTATCGATAAATGCAAAAATGGATGCATGTCCCCATCCCTAACGAGTTCACCGACGCTGTTGTTTACGTGTACGAGTGTATTCCTACAGTTGCTTTTCGTAGTGAGAGTACCAATTACACGATTAGAATGCTAGTAGACAACCGGACGGATGTGTGCGGGAACCCAATAAATAAATAAATATTGTGCAAGTAGTGGAAACGCACACATCTTTAAAAGTGGCGACAGCAGTACCGGACTAATTTCGCGGTAGGGGCATATCTGTTTCTTTCTATGATCTGAGGTAATTGCTTACTCTGAGGACAGCATACTTACCCGCAGCTAAAGACCTGGTGTCATGTTTTTGGCTCATTTGAGATAAGTAACTCTCTTGATTGCCGTGTTGATTAACTAATAATAAATATTTGTGTCTTAGAGTTGCCGGAAGAATTTTACATATTTTAAATATATATCATATTTATAGTTATTTTTAGTTTTATGGTTTACTAATACCTATAGTTTGAGAAATCTAATTTGCAGCTTTTCTAATTTTTCTAAATTCGTTTTAAAAGTGAGGCCGTAGCAATCCAGAGAGTAACATATAATTGATTCCACTAGTGATATATACTCGTAAATTCTGCAGTCTGTCAGAAGACAAACATACATACATATATTCACGCCTGTTGCCCAGAGGGTTAGGCAGAGATCACGGATTACCATCTACGATCCATATATACAACTTTCGCTGAAGCGAATCATGAATGAACTCTCAAAACATTCTTCTTCGCATGCAGCGCGCGATTTAGGGTACTCTTGACCTGGCCTCTCTACAGAAGACAAAATTATCTTCAAATTGAAAGTTTCTACCATACCTAGTAATACTAATATGGAATGCTCAAGAGCGGCTTAGCTCGTATACCTTGTAAAATTTATGACTTTCAAACCCTCGCATCGCAAAAAAATGGAGTTCAAACATTGACGAGAACGGTGGCACAACTTAGTACATGTCAATCCGTCCTTCATGCATGAGCACATGGTAGTCAGGCACACTGGGATAAACAATTTTATTGTAGGATACAATATCCGTGCAGACTTTGGAGACGGGCTCGAGGGTCATAAGAATGGGAATATATTGGTTTTGGTGAATTCTCCACCCATATAACTCAGGTTCCATTACCACCGGTCGGGCATGATGAGCATTTTCCCATACGTTCACCTGAAAGGTTTTTGAATAAGTATTCAGTGCCGCAAAAGTAATTGATTTTATTCACAGTTTGCCATCGTTTTTCGTGAGCGTTCCGTAATACGGTTACCAGTTAGTGATCGTACAAACTTTCAATTTGCAAATAATTTTGTCTTCTAAAAGATTGCAGACCGATAATTTGCGCTAAAATGCACTTGAACGTAAATAGGGGATGAAACTGGAACAGGTAGCAATTTTCGACGGTATTAGCACTTCATATCTTCTTTCCTAGAGGTGGTGGAAAAAATATATGAATTCAAAAGTTATAGCATTTGGTATATTGCCAAACTACAGTTTGCGCTAACTGCACGTAAACATGGGAGGAAAACTGGACAAAGGAAGCAATTTTCGACGGTAACTTTCCATAGATGATTCCATATCTTCGTTCCTAGAGGTCATGGAAAAAATATTTAAAATCAAAAGTTACAGAAAATTTTGTGATCTACAATATTGTAGGATCATGATACGCACTAGAACTGAAATATATGACAGTTTTCCATAATGGCGGAGAAATATATAGAGCTGGAAGGAAGAAAACTCTGGGTAGTCATTTTTATATAGTCCTTTAATACATATCAAAAATCATAACAATCGGACCTTTTTTAGGGTACCGGAACAACGATTTAATAAATATATGGCGATTTCTCTTCTATGGGCGGCACCTTTTCCGGTATACCGTACTTCCGGTTCGAATTTCGCAATGGCGACAGGCAGATCCGTAATCAGCAGGGTCAAAATACTCTGAAAACGTTGTTACCCCAACTGTTACATGTTTTGCTTCTTGCATTCTACTTTTTCAAAAATGGTCCTAGTCTTTACTTTGTAGTTTAATATTTGCATGAATATTTCAATTCTGAAGTTAAATATTTGAGCTTATCGGTTAAACCAAAGAATATAGGAGGTACTTACATAAAATGGGGATGGAAATTAAAACAAAAAACGTATTTTATAAGGCAAATTGACCTTTAATAACAATTATAATTTACGGGCACTGCAATATCAGTCAACTCTAAAATACTGTTCGTTCATTTCATTATATTATTTTCATACATTAATAAGGCATTAGGTAAATACTGCATTCAATCACAGTAATAGGTAACTAGCGTCGGATAGGTACCCATTCGAATCGCGACACAAATAATAACTAAGTATCTCGATCAATAAATAATACTTAAGTCCACAATATTTACATCTAAATGATATGTACAATAACTCCGGAGTGTTTTACGCGCAGACAGTCTAAGTTAGGTACTAGTGGTGGGAGGCACTCGTCTAGTCGAGCGCCTCTTGGCCTGTCTTTGGCAAGAAGAAGCAGAGGAAGGCAGCCACTGGAAATAAAGAAAAGTGTTAACTTAATTAAATCCATTCGAATTCTTCTGAAGTCGCAAGCCTTAACTCTGGAGTAGAACAGGTTATTGAATTGTGATAATTTAATAGTCGGTAATGTCAGCGTATGATTACCAACCAATTTAATAACCTAACTTAAAATCACAACCAAACACAGTAAACAGCAATCTATCTATCGTATCTTTGTTTCAGAATGATCTGTGACATTTTTTTGGATTTGCCGTCGAATCATCCATTGTTCATTTGTCTAATTTGTCTAAAAGTCTAAACTTTAGACAAATGAAAAACGTAACCTAAGCTTTGTCGTGCTTCAGAGTCTAAAACTTGGGTTACGCATGTCCGCCCTTAGTTTAACGCCTGATTTGATTAGGGCTTCCAATGGATATCCTTTAAAGTAGTAGGTTTACTACGATATCAGCGATTAGGTACCGATATCTTGTGGAATCTAAGTCGCCTAGCGCGTTTTTAGCCGTATTAGGTACTTACTGAAGAGTAGGAATGAGAAGATTGCGATGGGCACGACACAGTTGATGTCGATGAGGTACCCGAAGGAAAGGTTGCCGATCAGCCCGCCGCCTCGGCCCGCCGTTAGAGATAGCGCGGCAGCCATTACCCTGGAACAAACATTCATTATAGTCCTGTCAGTTGATTAATGATTACTTTACGTGTCAAAATTACGCTCTAGGATAGATCAGAATGTGTCATTTTTATTAGTATTAGATCAACCTTAGGCATGCTTAAAAATGTTGCTCACTCCTCAGATACACTAATAAAGATGCTCACTACGAGATTTATTATAGTCTTGATACAATATTGGACATTCGACTATGTCTGATTTTAGCACTATTTACCTGTAGATTTCTTGTACGAGTAGATACAAAAGCAGGCCCAAAATAAGGCGGAAAGATGTGCTAAAAGACATGATGGAGTATCCGAAGACCACCAGAAGACGGTGTAGGATGACGAAGATGTGGAGAAGGAAAATAAAGAAAGCTGATCCCTCTGGCTGGGGGCTGTTGGAATGATAATGACAGAAAGGTTGGTAAGAAAGTCCGCCCTTAAAAAAGAACCACGTGAAAACCCTAAAAAGAACAGGGTTGTGTATGAAAGTAAATAAACTACTTTGAGAGATTATAAAATGGTTTATGGCTGGATAATGATAGAAAGGAATTGAACCATCTATTCGTTTACCTGAGGTTTGTAGGGAACAAGTCTACGAGCACGCAGAAGACGAGCGAGATGGCGAGTGAAGTGAGGGCTTCAAAGATGCAGGACATCACCAAGTTCTGGGTGGAGTTCTGCACGTAGTACATAGCGACGGTCACGATGCCGGCCACTGTTAAACTGAAGACTGGAACACAAAACAATGGTACGAGTTAACATGTGATATGATAATCATAAAAGAGATTTACCTACATAAATACCTATTTGTCATGCCGTGGTCATGCCAGACGTGTTTTTAGTTATTCTTCTAGGCTATTAAATGTTAGTTCTAGAGATCTACTAATCATATTGTTAAATAATGTCTTCAGAGATCCCCTAGTTGCACTATATCTTGGAAGTATTCGATCCATATTAGTGTACCTATATAAGGTGCTTACAAATTAGATGCCAATACTTTCAGAACTGATAGTACTCGTCCTTAGAAGTAGACTTAATTATAAAACTAATTTAAAGTTTATGCTAGGCTTTGGAGAAAATTAGGAAAACAACTATGCTACGTAATAACACCCTGTTAATGAGATAATCAGTATCCAATGATTAAGACTTATTTTATTATAGTGTGAAATGGCCACTTCAACTAGCATCCACAGGGTGTCATGTTGTATTCTTACGTTAACAGTTATTTAAGACTTGCTGTATATCAAAAACATGAATGCAATGTTTTAATGTTTTAACATTCAGAGGGTCATTTTTCGACTAACGATAGGTACCTTCTACCGAATAAATTGTTTTGCTCCATAATTTTGATCTTCAACCGGGTCATGTAGAATAGAATAATCTAAAAGAATCGGTAAGATCAATTCTTCCAGTTGAGTAATCTAAGTTGATTGATGCCACGGCGTTTTATAGAAAAGGTATTAGTAATTAGTGGTCACTGATTATTATTTGTTGCTAAATAACCTTGACTATCCAAGTGTCACAATGCACAATACTCACTCAAGAAGAATTTAGCTCCAAGCTTATGGACACACAGTGGCAGCCACAGAGACGTAGGGATACAGGCCAAACCGACGATCAGAGTATGCATGTATACACTGGAATCGATGGTCTTGAGGCAGTCGAAGGGATCAGTGTTTTCTTCCTCGGTGACGATGCCAGAGACATCACACACGGAGGCTGACACGTTGGGGAACTTGGTTTCAAACTCCTCGTACCGGTTGAACAGCTCGGGGAACCAGACCATTAGGGTGTAGTACCTGGAATGTTGAGTTTTGTTAGGACGAGTTAGATATTCTCTCTCATCCATGAGAGGCTTAGGTTATACACAGTTGAAAAAACAAAAGTTGTATGTCCTGTGGTCAATAATTATAACGGCTTATGTGCATGTAAGTTATGTTTTTTTTTATAGGAACGGAGATACTGTTTTGAGTCCAACCAAATATTAGGCTTTTTAAGATCTTAACTTTAGTCATGTCCACAAGAAATACTTGTACCTAGCAGTGGGACGTAGGTATACATATAGGCCGAAGGTGTAAGTAAAGCGCGTGGGTACCATAATAGCATTATTATTATTATCTCTCTATTTATTTTCGTACTTAAGCTTGGTTTTTTACAATAACTTTATAAAAGTAAAATATATAAACATACATACAAAATATAAAAGCATAAAAAACCTAACCTAGAGTGCCGCCGGCAGCGAGGCAGGGCCTAAGCTACCGGTGGTTATTATTATTATTATCTCTTTATTAATTTTTTTCTTTGATTAGGTTTTTACAATAATAAAAAGTAAAATATAAAACAATATTTACAAAACAAAAAATCATTATAAAAACCCTAACCTAGGGTGCCGCCGGCAGCGAGGCAGGGCCTAAGCTACCGGTGGTTAGGGCGAAGGAGAGAGGAACCTCCTGACTATTCGCGCCGTGTCCAGGAGTACCGCCTTCTGTATCTGAGTTATTATTATTATTTGTTTCTCCTTCGAGATTCACGGACCATTACATCCCGGTCTTTTGGTAGGCTTGCGTGGGGACACAGATCCAACACGTAGAGGCCCTTTGGAGAGTTTTACTATGTAATACACCTGCTACAACCCATTCACGGGTACATCAATAGATACCCGTGAACCGGTCCCAGCAGGCGTTGGGACTATTGTAAATAAAATGAAAATATTACTGGGCTATGGTGTTGAAGTTTGGCTGGTCAAGAAATTAGGCTATTACTAAGGTTCCGGACACCTGACATAACAATGCTTACACCGTTATTGAGGCAGGTGGTGACTCGCCGCTGCCTAGATGTGCCCCTGAAACTGCCGTCGTAAAGACGGCCAGGAGCAACATCGGTGTGAGCGGCTCAGGGTGTGGAGAAGTGTGCACCGCTTTCTACCCAGTGGCTGTTAACAGCGAGCGTGCCCACTCGCGACTAATGCAAGTTTCACTTCCACCCTACGAGCATATAGCTCTGACGACTCCTCTCTGGACGGCCAATGAAGGCAATCTAGAGCCGAGAGTCCTGCGGGTCCCCTTGGGGTTCCACTCCGACCGACGAAGACACGCCGGAGACGGAGACCCTGACAGACTCTCTGGAGCACTCGGGTCCGTGGGGTCGTTACTCCCTTAACAGCACAGATAATAGAGTTTTTAATGGATAACATATAAACTATAGGACCTATATGTAATCTCTAATGTGTACTTCCTATTTTTTTTTGTTTAAAACAAAAGAAGAGGCGAACTTACGCGGTAGTAAGACCGAATTGGATAAGGCAAGTCAGGATGGTGTATTTGAGGTAAGGGGGCTTGCAGAGGGCTTTGGTCTGGACCCAGATTTCGCTGAACAGTCTCTTCAGGTCCTTGGGTTTGCGCATGCTCAGGCTCCTCACCGACTTCTGGGAGTGCTGGGACGCCACCGATATGGTTCGCACTTTCTCCTTGAGGCTCTTGATCTGGAATAAAACACATTTATTTTAATGTGAGGTAAAACGTATTTACCCGGACCGGGTACGTTTACCGGGGACGGGGACGTTTATGGACCCCCGGGTATGTCCTAAAACTACGACCAAGACCACCGGAGGATGGGCAGCAGCATCCCTGGAGTGCGGTGGAGACACTGCGATCGCCAACCCGCATGCCAAGCGTGGCGATTATGGCAACTACCCCTCAATGACATACACAAACAGGCCACGGCCCCGAGGTTCCGGCGACCCCCGGTATCCTGGTTTTGGTAGCGGCCAGGGTACTAGCGGGGTCAGGGGTGCGAAGAATTTCCGGTTAAGATCCGGCTACCACCACCGAAGACATCTGGCCCTGGCAATATACAACACACGAATACTGCGGACCGACGAAAAGATAGCGGAACTGGAGGAAGGATTGAGCAAGTTGCGTTGGGATATCGTAGGGTTATCTGAAGTCCGAAGAGAGGGGGAGGACACGATAACCCTGAAGTCCGGCAACTTGCTCTATTTCCGGGAGGGCGACCAACAGTCCCAGGGAGGTGTCGGGTTTATCGTCCACAAATCCCTCGTGAACAACGTGGTGAAGATCGAGAGTGTGTCGGCTAGGGTGGCGTACCTTATACTCAGAGTATCCGAGAGGTACTCGTTGTGGTGTACGCGCCGAGCTCGGCACACTCCGACGACGAGGTGGAGGCTATGTATGAGGATATATCAAAGGTCATGCATAGTTCCAAAACCTACTTCACCGTTGTTATGGGGGATTTCAACGCGAAACTGGGCAAGAGAGACGGCGAAGAGCCGAGAGTGGGGCAATTTGGAGTTGGAAGTCGGAACCACCGGGGCCAACTACTGGCTGGTTTCTTGGAGAAGGAGGGACTCTACATGATGAACTCCTTCTTCAAGAAACGCGAGCACAGGAAGTGGACCTGGATGAGTCCAGACGGTGCAACAAAAAACGAGATTGACTTCATCATGTCGACGAAGAGGCATATATTCAATGATGTCTCTGTGATCAATACGGTTAAAACCGGAAGTGATCATCGTCTGGTAAGAGGCACATTGAATATATGCGTCAAGCAAGAGCGCTCTCGACTGATGAAGTCCACGCTCCGTCCAGCAGCAGTCCAAATCCAAAACTCCGAGAGCTTTCAGCTGGAACTCCAAAACCGTTTCGATTGTCTAGGCGGCGATGTGGACGAATTCAACGACGGGTTTGTGGAAGCTGTCCATAGCATTGGGTCTAAGTTCTTTAAGGCCCATCGAACTCAAAGAGCCAAAAGGCTCTATTTCCACTCAGAGGCTCATCGCGGAAAGGAATGAGATGATTCTGCAATCTTCAGCCGATGCGAAATTATATATTTAATTAATAAGGGCTCTAAAGTTTTTTCAAGAGATCTGTCTATTGGGCAGAGCCAGCTCGCCAGATTAAAAACTGAAGATGGTAGAATCGTTTCGTGCAAACCTGAGCTTCTGAGTGAGATAGAGTGCTTTTATGGACAGCTATACACGTCAACTAGCAGACCCGAAGTTGGTCTGGCGGAAGACCCTAGAGCTAGATTAACCCGGCACTATACCGAAGATATCCCGGACATCGGCCTGTACGAGATTAGAATGGCTCTTAAGCAGCTGAGAAACAACAGGGCACCCGGTGAAGACGGAATTACAGCTGAACTCCTGAAGGCGGGTGGAAAACCGGTCCTTAGGGCCCTTCAGAAGTTGTTCGACTCCGTCTTACTGGAAGGGAAAACTCCAAAGGCGTGGAACAGAGGTGTGGTCCATGTCTATAAGCTGTTTTCAAGAGTCATTACGAACCGTCTCGCACGCAGGCTAGATGACTTCCAGCCTCCCGAATAAGCCGGTTTCCGAAGAGGCTTTAGCACCGTAGACCACATCCATACGCTCCGTCAGGTTATACAGAAGACTGAGGAGTATAACCTGCCCCTCTGTTTAGCGTTCGTGGACTACGAGAAAGCCTTCGATTCGATTGAAACGTGGGCTGTACTACAATCTCTCTAACGGTGCCAAGTGGACTACCGCTATATCGAAGTGCTGAAGTGTTTGTACGAGAACGCCACTATGTCAGTCCGACTCCAGGACCAGAACTCAAAGCCTATTCCGTTGCAGCGGGGAGTCAGGCAAGGAGATGTTATTTCTCCTAAACTGTTCTCCACTGCACTGGAGGATGTTTTCAAGACTCTGGACTGGAGAAGGCTAGGCATCAACATAAACGGCGACTACATCACTCACCTTCGGTTTGCTGACGATATAGTAGTCTTGGCTGAGACCATGGAGGATTTAAGTACAATGCTCAATGACCTCAGTAAAGCCTCCGAGCGAGTTGGTCTAAGGATGAACATGGACAAGACGAAGATCATGTCAAATGTGCATGTCGCACCAACTCCCTTAACAATCGGACACTTTACGCTCGAAGTTGTAGACGATTACATATACCTAGGACAGACTGTCCAGTTAGGTAGGTCCAACTTCGAGAAAGAGGTTAAACGTCGAATCCGACTCGGCTGGGCAGCGTTCGGGAAGCTACGGCACATCTTTTCGTCCAATATTCCGCAGTGTCTCAAGACAAAAGTCTTTGACCAGTGTGTGTTGCCAGTGATGACATATGGCACTGAAACGTGGTCGCTTACTATGGGCCTCATAAGAAGGCTCAAAGTCACCCAAAGGGCAATGGAGAGAGCTATGTTAGGAGTTTCTCTGCGTGATCGCATCAGGAATGAGGCCATCCGCAGCAGAACCAAAGTGACCGATATAGCCCTCCGAGTCGCTAAACTTAAGTGGCAGTGGGCGGGGCACATAGCACGTAGAACCGATGGCCGTTGGGGCTGAAAGGTTCTCGAGTGGCGACCACGTACCGGAAGGCGTAGCGTGGGCAGGCCCCCCACACGGTGGACTGATGACCTGGTGAAGGTCGCGGGTGTCCGCTGGATGCGGGTGGCGCAGGACCGGTCATTGTGGAAGTCTTTGGGGGAGGCCTATGTCCAGCAGTGGACGTCTTTCGGCTGACATGATGAAAACGTATTTCTTGTACAGAGAAACGTTTTTTATTTTGTTTGTTATTAATCTTTGTACAGTCCAAAAGATTTTAAATTGTCCTGCTAATTTCCAACGCAACCGCTAATTGAGATAAAATCTCCGCTGCACGTAAAATTAGAACGTGTTGTATGTCGGAGCATATATTATTATTTGGTTGGGATTGCTGTTCTAACTAGGCTGTCCTACAAGTGGAATCGTTATTGATTTCACTGCAGTCTATGACCTATTTTACAGAAGTCCTTTGATCTCAAGAAAAACTTCCGCTATTAAGGCTGTTTTCAGTGGCAAAGGGAAATAAATTAACAAAGTTTGGTCGGAAATCAGCAGGACATTTGAAAATCTTACGTACGTACACGTACTTACTTCGAACTTATACGAGTAATTTGACAACGAGAATAAAATAGAGTTGATGAACTTACGGGATAATTATCGGGGTCGTCGCCGGTGTTCTGCTTGTAGATGCTCTTGAGGCACTTGAGCGCGTCATCGTAGTCGCCGCACTCGATCATGAACTTGGGGCTCTCGGGGAAGGTGAGTAGCCAGAAGCCGAGCAGCAGCGAGGGCACGCCGCAGGCCGACACGAACCAGTTCCACGAGTCGTAGGAGAAGGCGCCGCTCTCGATGCGGATGCCGGTGATGGGGATGATGGCCCACGCGATTACTGGAAGTGAAAATTGATGTTAACTATAGATTCCATTGGCCTGTGAAGGAACAGAGGAGAACCGAAGAGTAAAAAGCTAGGTCTACGGCCATGTCTGACACTAGGGATTGCCGGTCATAAATGTTTGAAGAGGACTTTCTTGAATTTTAAGTCTGGAATGGGCAAGAACTCACGCAGCACTGAGATGTGTGTCATGCATGATCCCGCTTGCCAATATTGATATTGGAACGCTGTCACATGCTTGAGTAATTGCCTACGTGCTAAGAGTTAAGTAGGTACAGTCAGCATCAAAAGTAGCTACGCATTAGAAAAGGTCAAAAGTCTTTTTTATATTTAAGAAAAGATTAAGAGCTTTTGACACTTTCATATGCATATCTACTTTTGATGCTGACTGTACCTGTCTACTCGTATAAAACTACAACTGTCGAAGTCCTTCGAAATTATTGTTGGCGAATATTGACGGCCTGTTTACCCTAGTTGGTAGCGACACAGCCTCCGAAGCTAGAGCTCCCGGGTTCAAATCCCGGCCAGGGTATTATTTGTGCATTTAGTATGGATTTTGTTCATGGGTCTTGGATGTTCTCTATGTATTTATTAATATAAGTATATATATCGTCGTCTAGTACTCATAGTACAAGCGTTGTGACGTTTGGGACTAGGTCGATTTGTGTAAGATTGTCCCCCAATATTTATTTATTTTATTTTATTTTTATTGATTTATATACTGATTGGCGAATCTTTTTGGATGATGACATAATAGTTTAAGATTTAGGTTTAGGATTTAGGTGATACTTACGAGGAAGCAAGATGACTCCGAGAGTCCAGAACATTTCCATCCAGCACAAGATCTTTTCTCTGTATTTAGTTTGCTGGAACTCTCCTAGGTATGGAAAACAAATACCCATAGCGCCGGCGACGCTGAAATATACAAAAAATTGTCATTAGGTACATTTCAGTTTGAGGATTTACATATTATGCTTTAATTCAGAGCTAAAGAATCGGATTGATAAAGTAACAATCAAGAGATTTCCTTTTTTAAATACTACTAGTAGAAAGGGTCATGTGTGTTCTCGAGCATAAACGACGCGAAGTATATCGATCTGTAAAAATGATTAATGTGTAATTAATTAATAACGCTCAATGTCAATGATTAATTTTCCTCCAACCTAAAATTTACTTCTTTTCTGACATCTATTATGACTATTCATCATCATCATCATCCTAGCGTTATTCCCAGTACAGTTGCATCCTGAAGGATGCTCGGGGTCCGCTACCTAATCCCAAGATTTGGCGTAGGCACTAGTTTTTGCGGAAGCGACTGCCATCTGACCTTCCAACCCAAGGGGGGAACTAGACCTTATTGGGATTAGGCTTGTCAAGTAAGTGGGCAACTTGACAAGCCTAATTGATTATGACTATTATCCAAACATACTCGTATTTTCAGTCGACTGCGGAATAAGAACAATAGAAAAGGTTCACCGCAAGACGTCAAGATGTGTCAGTCCACACCTAAGATGTCATATAGGTCAATTCCTATTGTTTTTTCCTGAATACCGCCAATTAAGACATCACTGTTATTTTACGATCCTAGTAACGACCGTGAGAACCAACAGCGATGCTCAATAGAGCTAAACCGGCGCGTGCGCCAGTCATGCCTCATGATTGTTCTGGGCAAACCTTGGACGTACCTACTGTCAAACGTGACATTTTTTCCAACATATCTGAGCTTCGATAGCAATTGTCACGTGTTTATAACAAGGATTCTATTGATACTATCGGTTTTGCAATGTGAATACTAAGTTTAAAGTAATGGTGAGCCCAATAACGCTAAGTGTCAACCCACAAGGGCTCCTAAGTTAAAATAGTGGCTGGCGTATAGGTAGTCTATAAGTCACAATTATGAGTGTTGAAACTTTGTGGGTTGACAATGAAAATGCGCCTGCGGCCTGCGTTGCGGATGCGGATGAAATTTTACTTGTGGTTTCGAATTTTCAAACCTCATTTAAGTATATTCAAGGAATAAGATTCGAAATCGCATCCCTACGATATCCTTCTATGTCTACAATGACTTGGTAATACTAAACCCACCAACTACCAATCACCGACACGGGCGTTTTGATCATCATCATTTGCTTTCTCTTGTCCAATTCACTTGGGGTCAGCACAGCACGTCCTTTAGTTCCATACCTATCTCCCGTCACCACGTCACTGACGTTCTTCCAATTCATTCATCCTCCACATAGTTCACCCTTTTGTTTCGCCTCTTTTACATCCCTTCAGATGGACCTTTCGTTTTGATATTGGAAACAAAATCTGTTAGTCTCAAGTCTCAAGTCATAGAATACATACGCAAAACCGTTGATGAACCGGCAAGCCATGAAGACGGAGAGGACCTGCACGAACGAGGAGATGATGCCGCAGAAGCCGTCCAGCAGTAGAGTGGACACCAGCACGATCTTGCGGCCTTTGGTGTCGGCGAGACAGCCCCAGAAGTAGGAGCCGATTACCATGCCTGAAAAAAAATATTCAGGATTCAAGTAGGGACAATGGACAATTAAACTGTTCAGTGGTAAACGCAGCGGGCCTATAATTTCTACTTATTTTCTACATAAAATACTACAATGTACTTACTTGAGATAAATAACAGGGGATAAGTATGTCGTACCTAAATGCAATTACTCCACCACTCCAGAAATAAATAATAAATAAATATTAGGGAAGGACACTTTTTTACACAAATAGAACTAGTCCCTTAGTAAGCTCAATAAGGCTTGTATATGGGTATTAGACGACGATATATTTAATACATAAAATCTGTTAAATTCGCATTTCAGATCTCATTTACAATTCATATTCATGAATGTAGATTCTCGCATGCGCCCCGTACATTAACTGATACAGTATCTGTTGTATTCACTCTGCAGTTTAGTTTGGAATATGTAAATAATTTCCACCTCCCCCTTTCCGATAGAAAAAGATTGAGGCGCCGGTATGTTTTTAGTGGGCATGGCCTTTTCGTCTTGCCGGACAGAGTAAGGTCCACGTAACCTGCCGAATGGTTCAGTTTCAGGGGGTATATGTAACCGCATCTTCACATCGCCAATAAAAAAGATGAACTTACCCAACATAGGGGCGGCGGTGAGCCAGCCCTTGTCGGCCGAGGTCATGCGGAAGTCGCAGGTGGCCGCAGGCAGTACAAAGGACACGATGGTGATCCCGATGGCCGTGTTCGCGTAGATCAGCCCGGTGATGGCCAACAGGCAGAAGTGGAAGCGGCCGAAGCCTAAATAAAATCACGGTAAGAATTCGGTAAATCTATTAGGATATTTTTCGTTTATACTTAGTGGAAGGTGTACGCAAAAAAACCGCAAATCGATGAACAGTTTCATATACGTAATACAACAACGGATGGGTTTAAAAAATATATTTTTACATAAAATAATAATAATGACTCAGCGCTCCCCTCCTAAGGGATTTTTTTAAGAACTGGGGGTCAAAAATATTGTTTTGACCTCTATTACCTATGTATGCGTGTGCCAAACGGCTAAACTGTACATCGATTTGCGGTTTTCGTTTAGAATTGGGCTCGTACGCCGTACACTAGTACACTATTATTTAGGTACATTTTATGGATGAGTTAAACTATTAGTATTATGTATTATTTAGAGACTGAAATTCAACTCCACAGTCAAACATTTTTTTATTGTATTGTTTTATTCCTACTGTCAGTTTCAATTAATGAAATAAATAATATAGTGTACAAGCTAGTTTTAATTGCATGAATTAGTGTGATATGATATAATAGCTGTCAGTGAACCCTAACACAAGCAAGTAAATAAATAAAGATATATCTATTAAATAATTTATATCATAGTCGTTTAACTATTTATTGGCCTTTTATATACGCTAAAATCGATATGGTAATAAGTTTTTTTGTCAAAATGGATCAGTTTTTGAAAAGTGATCTATGAATATTTGGACTAATGTAGGTACCTGTTATGATTTTATTCCCGAGGGACTAGACTAAATATATCCCTTAGTTTTAGAAGCAGTAGTGTAACTAAGTAGAATAATGCAAATTTTTTGACATAGTATTTATAATTCCATAAAAAAATAACTGTGAAATTCATAATTCAACACTAATGGTTAAAACATATTTTGTTTAGATTTTTGGTGGGTTAATTTCATAACTTTAGAGACCTTAACCCTCCAAAATCACATTGTTGTTACCACTTTTCAATAATTGAATGTAGTTCTGTCTCTTTTTAAAAATAAAGGAATGTGACCTTAGAATACATTTTCCTACATTCTGTATTTAAAGTACCTACCTACTTTCCCTCCAGGTGGCTTAAATTTCTACGCCGTATATATGATAAATAAATAAATATTGGGGGACAATCTTACACAAATCGACCTAGTCCCAAACTAAGCAAAGCTTGTACTATGGGTACTAGATCACGATATATACACACTTATATATTCATAAATATAACATTGAATTGGTAACAGTGGCCTCACGCCCGACAAATTTTACTGAAATAAGGCTCATGGCTCATGTTGCCGATACAAAAAGAAGCGATACCCAATGACTACATATAAGTACTTATTTTGTAACCGAATGCCGCATGTCCACAAGTATTTTTTATTAGGTTATCGTGACTTGAACCAACAGCTAATATTAATTTTGCGCGTAAAATAACTCATTTGAGTTCTAACCTAGCCAGGCGTGGCACTTGACATCTGTATAGTAATGATACGTATTTACTGACAGAGAAAAAGAACAGTATAATAAAAATAGCCTTGAGTCGCTTTAGTTTTGGTAACACAACACTTCATAGGACGTGCGTTTTCCTTCGAGTGAACTGCTTTTCGGTTATCAAAAATTACTACGTTTTCCGCTGGAAGTGAACAAAAAACATATTGAAATGGAGTTAACGCATAGTGATTGTAATACGACAACAGGGGAAAATTTTAAGATTCACGGGTGAGTACATAACTATATATACCTATAGAACAATTAGCTGTTTCTACGCTACAATCAAGAGACGTGAAAATGGGCAAATTTGTACAAATGGACATTTCATACTAGGTATATAAACGACTATATATATAAGTACCCGTTTTCATTCCTTTTCACTATATAAACGAGCTATAACCCCATAGCGTTAGGCCAGATACGCGACCATCGTCAGTTTGCGACCACCTGAAGAACAAACTTTTATTCAATTACAGCCTTTAACATTTTTATAGACCCTCAGGAAACAGTGAGTTGTTTGCTTTTTACTTAGTAGTTATAAAAAAATGTACCCATTAAAAAACGAGAAAATATCCTTTCTGTTCCTGAACTCATCCAAGTGGTCGCAAAGCGGCACACGAAATTAGCCGGTCGCTAACCGATATTACATTCGAAACACTTTGTGTACGGTGCGTGACAAGTATTGTTGTAAGTACCTACACCAATAATTTATTATCTATTTCGATTTGGGTACCTTATTTTTCCAATGCTGTTTAAAGTTTGCAGCAAGAAAGTACAATTTTACTCGGAGTTACGTGAGTTGAGGGGTTGGTATTAAAATAATCTGACACTTATTCATTTAAATTAAGTACTAACCTGTAGCCGAGATGGCTGCTTCAAAGTCCGCTCCATGCTCTAAAAAGTCTAGACCTGTAAAAAAAAAGACAATAAATTTTCCAGCACTACTAATTACGATATTGAACAAACTCACTATTTATTGAAAATGCATTTCTTTAACCCGCGGACACTTATCTACTAATATTGGCTTGTCAACGTATGTAATCACAGTGGTCATTGATTCCTCGTTCATTTTGAATTGTGAATTGCACATTCATTGCAAAAATAACATAAAACTGATTTGGTACTTGTTTTATTTTAAAATAAAAACTGCTTATATACGTTTGTCTAAAATGTGATAAAGGTGTTGTTAAACTTCATCCACAAATAACTAAATAATTGGCACGACTCGTCGAGTTTTATCGATGGCACAAATAATTAGAATTCTGCACTGTATTGCAGTCTTTATTGTGTTGATGTATTGTCTAAATTTGATTGGCAGAAATAGCATGATCTTTAAACGCATCTGTGGGTAGGAATAATTCAGAGTCAAAGACATTATATATAACTAGACTGCTATCTATCATAACCTCAACAAATCAAATAGTACTTAATGTTGTTAATCACAAGACTGTTTTTAAATTAATCGTAGATAAGCTAAAAAACGAGTGCCGAAGGAGCTCACTTTGTCTTAGCGTGTCCCTCTCCTACATATTGCTATATATAAAAAGCGGCCGTGTGCGTGTCGAACCATACGCAATGTAGGTTTCGGTAGCTGTCCGGACGGACATGGCGAAACTATAAGCCACTATAAGGGTTCCTTGTTTACTAGGGAACCCTAAAAAAGCATATAAGTAGGTATGTATCACCTGCGTAAATATTATTCTTATTAAAATAGGACACACTAAGATAAAGTCAGTCTCTTTTAAGGTTGGATGTCTTCTTAAATATATTATACGAGTATCTTCTACTTCTATGGTCAAATTTAGTATGCTCACTCCGTGGGAGTTTCTAAAAATCTACAGATGTATCGCCCTCTCTGTCTCACTTGAAAATTCAAGTAAGTTATGACCTTATGACTTAGGCAGGTAGGTAGGTACACGAACAAACTTCGTTCGGTTCGCGGTAGGCCCTCAGGACAGTCAGAACTCAGACCCTCGTCGTCGTTACAATATTACAGCTTTTGATTTAATCAAATCAAAACAAGCTGTAAATTGTTCTCGGTTGGGCCGATTGGCATGAAATCATTGGTAATCTTTTTGACTATAACGACGACATTACGTAATTAGGTGAAAAATAATACCATCAAAATGGTTAAAACCGATGAACAGATTGCCACTACGGGCGACATGTTGCGAACTCTTCGGGAGTTCTTCCTCAGTCGGCAGTGTATAGTGCACCTTCGGCACTGATGCCTCATCATGACGAGCAACTCTGCGAGGGATCGAAACATGTCGCCCGGATTGACAATTTATACGTGAGCTTTAGCTGGTTTAGTTGTATAGTTTTAAACATAAGTCACGAAAGTTTATGTCCAAGAAAATGTTTTTGCGCTTAAATGCCTACTTCAGATGTGAGCATAAAAACACTTGGTGAGACGTTCAGTTTATGAGTGGTTAAGCTCTGATTAGACCCAATAAACTGTCAAAATCATACGCGACTTTAATGCGATACGTTGAAAATAAGTACCTAGTTTCTGAAAGTAATTTTGGGAATAACTTTTTATTGTCGACAATGCCGACTGTATATTGCTTTGCGCTGTCATCTAGACAATTCTAGCAAGTATATACTCGATTGGATTGCATTGAGTACCTAATACCTATCATCAAATGATATTGTATTCTCTTCTAACTTGAAATTACTAATTAGGTAATAGAAGTAAAAAAATTCAGCCCTGTTAAATCATTGTAAAAATTGTACGTATGTACCATACAGACACGTCATTTTGATTAACTAAACTAAATATATTTTTTTAGGAAAAATAACCGACTTCAATGGGGGAGGCCGGCAAAAGATTATTATACTTAGATGGTGCACTCTTAGATAGATATACAATAAAATAAAAATGGCTATAATGTATGTTTATAATGGTAGAAGACTAAGTACCCTCAATTCCTCATGGAATCATGAAAAAACCTTGCTTGCTTGACAAACAAAACGAAGAGAACAAATCGCCAAACGTAAACTACGCGTCGTTGAAGAGTTCCGTTCTGATCATCATCAGCAGTTCCACTTCATCAAATGTCACTTTTATGAATGAAAATGCTTGATTAGTTCATGAAAATACTAAAATCACTATTTGTGTGCCTTTCACATTTGAGGAGTTCCCTCGATTCCTAATGGATCCCATCATCAGAACTCGAGTATGACAAAAATCAATCGTGAAAATAGAACTTGCTTAACAAACACAGCTAGAAGGACAAATCGCCAAACGTGTACTTTTCGTCGTTGAAGAGTTCTGTTCTGATCATCATCAGCAGTTCCACTTCATCAAATGTCACATTTTTGTATGATAATGCTCGATTTGTTGATAAAAACACAAAAATCACTATATGTTTGCCCTTAAGATTTGAGGATTTCCCTCAATTCCTCATGGATCCCATCATCAGAAATCAAGCATGACAAAAATTAATCATGAAAATAGAACTTGCTTAACAAACACAGCTAGGAGGACAAATCGCCAGACGTGAACTTTTTTCGTTGAAGAGTTCTGTTCTGATCATCATCAGCAGTTCCACTTCATCCAATGTCACATTTTTGGATGAAAATGCTTGACTTGTTGATAAAAACACAAAATTTATTATATGTTTGCCTTAAAGATTTGAGGAGTTCCCTTAATTTTTCATGGATCCCATCATCAGAACTGCGTTTTGACAAAAACGGGACCAACTTGGATATATATACTTACAATCAAAAAAAGAATTTTCAAAATCGGTTAAGAAATGACGGAGTTATGGACTAACAAACATTAAAAAAAAAACAAAAAAAAAAAACAACCGAATTGATAACCTCCTCTTTTGAAATTTTGAAGTCGGTTAAAAATATAACTTAATTTGTTTAGAACTTGATTTGGCTTTCTGTGATTAAGTTGTACCTTCTTGCGTTGCTTAAAAGTTGACTGGTATGAATGTATTTTTTTGCAAGATGAACTTAAGTGGTAACGTAGAACCGATGGTTCTCGAGGAAAGGTTCTCGAGTGGCGACCACGTTCCGGAACACGTAGCGTGGGCAGGCCTCCCACACGGTGGACTGATGCCCTGGTAAGGGTCGCGGGTGTCCCCTGGATGCGGGTGGCGCTAGACCGGTCATTGTGGAAGTCTTTAGGGGAGGCCTATGTCCACTATGTCCAGCAGTGGACGTCTTTCGGCTGACATGATGATGATGATGATGATGAGGATGAATAAATAATTGTTTAATTATTTTGATTTTGCTACTACCTCCATTGTAAAGTGAGATAATAATCTCGTAAGTAAATGGGCATTCAGGTAGGTACAGTCCGAGGTGATCATTTTAGTATTTTGTCGCACTAATTAATAGACGTTTCACATCAAACGGCCGGAGTTGGCGCGCACGCTACCAGATTCAAAGGAATTCAAACCCTCCATACTGAAGCTGGACTTCATATCCAAACGGCAGCGGCAGAGCCGCGGGCAGCCGAGCGGCTGCCCGCCTCCCATTCAAATATTCTAACTATGGAGGGAGCGAATTCCTTTGACTCTAGTGGGGTGCGCGCCGACTCCAGCCGTTCGGTGTAAATCGTCCAAAACGTAACAATGCTGCAACAGTTGGTATGCGTCAATGTAGTGAGAGTGACAAGGTACTAAAATGATCATATACTTTGGCTATTGACTGTACTATCAGTATCACATTTAACTGACCATTTGTGTACCTTAATGCAACGAGATAAGGTCTACCAAAGGCCACTTAACTGTTATGCTGATAGTACAGATGTAGTAAATAATGCTTTCTTATCGGACTACTTCGGAATACGACTGAACCCAAAGGAGTGTCAATTAATTGCCGTATTATTTAACACATTCACTGCCAGGCCATGCCCCCTTGGAACAAAATTGTATGGACGTGAACGCTTATAACGCTTGGTGCGTTGCCGGCAGTGAATGCCTGAGGGTCTACTCCGAACTTCGAAAATCGAACTTCGTGTCGGACACACTATATGACGGAAAGGGACGGTACGATACGAAGTTCGATTTTCGAAGTTCGGAGTATGCCCTCTGAATCTGTCATGTCAGCAAAATACTACCAGTTTTCATTCTGACATTTGATAATTGATAGCCACTTCTGGCGCAGAATGAGTAATAGAAATGGTATCGTTCGTATCGTATTCCGAGTTTATTCAATATACATATCTGAAGATCTCGACATGATGCCGCTTTTTACTATCGCACCGCTAGCCGTCGGCAGGGCATTCATCCTCATACCTTAGAACCTAAATGGTCGCGTAAGGTACGGTTTCAGAGGAATTTCCTCCCTCGGACGCTCCGTTGTGGAATGAGCTCCCCTGCCGAGGTTTTCCCGAGATACTACAGTTTGGGTTCGTCAAGAAAGGAGTGTATACATTTTTAAAGGGTCGGCAACTCGCATGTGACACCCCTGGAGTTGCAAGCGTCCATAGGCTGCGGTGACCGCTTACCATCAGGCGGGCCGTACGCTTGTTGCCACCGACGTGGTATAATCTGTACTTACGTGTAACAAAGAAGCCAAATTGTAAGCCAAAACTAGCGTTATTTTGTGAAGTGTGAGCAGCGTAATTTCAGACATACCTACCCTTATAAAAACTTGTCAAAATTACGCGACTCACAAATCAAAAATTATGCTTGTTTGTTTTCACCCTATGAGTCATGGTAGCCGAATATTCGAGATAACATACGTAGTTACTTATCATGCGTAGTATTTTTCAGACATTGATGGTCTGAAGTGTTCTTGCACTTAAATATTATCTTACGAGTTGTGATAATGTCATTTTTGTGGACATTGTTGTGGAAGAATAAAGAACTTATCTCCAAGCCAGAAGCAGTAGCCGCGCCACTCTAATGGCATCATTGGTATTTTCAGACTACTTTAAAAAAAACTGACATGCCAGTCCAATGATCGCTCAAGACATAATTAAAATGGACAAGCACTTACGCGATACGTTCGCCTTTATCTTTTAATCCTTTATTGCCGACTCCTCCTTCCTTCCTCCTCCTCCTTCATCCTTTATTGTGACTTTTTGGCAAAGTCTACTCAAGAATAACGACGAACAACCCGACGAGTTTATCTCCATACTGCAGTTTCGATGGCCACCTGCCGTCTTCATTATCAGACAAGCTTGGTGGAACATGGTACCCTAATATTGTATTGTCACCGATTTTAAAGCAAATGGGTAAAAATAAAAGTTTGCAGATTTTGAAGGGACATCATATATCCCTATTTATTTACTTACAATAATTGCAACTTAGATAAAAGCTTGTCACAATGACATCATCTTTTATTCTGCTTGTGTCTCTCTAAATTTGATTACTTAACTATATTTGGTGGTTGCTTGCCTGCTTATTTGCTACCAGGCCAAAATCTTAACACGAAAAATATTTACAGTTAATATAGACAGGAACCTAATTAATGAAAACGCATATAAACTAAATGTAGGTTATCTTGTTTCACCAAAGTTATTAAAAATAAAGTCTGTTCAAATTTGTATAAACTTAATTAATTACATGTGTCCTAGACTTATAATTCTTCAGCTACTTTAGACGCGCTTATCTTATCTGTGTGAAAATAAACGGCAGCGGTATTTACAATACAAGGAGTGCATGATTAATCAATTTTATAATAAATGTGACAGGCTCTTAGTTGTAAATAAGTCAGTAGTGACATGTCTAAACACGGGAAATTTTATCAGCATGGAGGTGCGAACTGACAAATATGCTTGACAGACTTACAATGACATGGTCGCATATCATTGTGAGGCTAAGGTTAATGTTGCGAAATTCATTTAGGTACCTTTACCTACTGCTTAGTGATTAGTCGCACGGTTCATTACCAACTCTATCATTTTGATTCAGAAATTATTGATGACATAATATTATTAGCAATTAGAAACATTGTGAAATACTATAAATAAAGAAAGTGGACCAGACCAGCATGTTCAAAACATCTTGTCCTGCAGACGAAGAGGTTGACGGAGTAGAATAGGTATTATCATATCGATGGCACTTGCTGATTACAATACAAACACTACGAACCGGGTTCATATTCGTACCAACAGTCTAAGCTTAGACTTGCATGTTTACTCCGCCGTCTTGTAGCATCCTGATGGATCGTTCTATCTTGTTACTGATATTATTTCTCAAATTATTATTATTTCTTTTAAGAAAAGTGATTATTATAGGATAGTTAATGTTAAAATTATAATTTACATTAGGTATATCAAAATTATAACTTACTACCAGTTTCAAGGCTGTTTTAGCAGTATATCAGCCAAGTACGGGCGTTGAATGGGTTATCAGACCATTATCTACTAAGTAGCTACTAATACTAATACGTGAGGTCCCTGTAAGTATCATTATAACCTTAGTATTACGAAATGTATGATTATTTAATTTGAGGATCACATAACAGTAATATATTACTATTATTAGGCACCTAGGATGGGCAATCATTCTTCTGAAATCCGGGTAGACGATGTAAAGTAATGTCCTTTTCAGTTACGTACAGGTATAGTGAAAAAAAACCTTTTCCACAGGCTAGGCCAAATTCAATCTTATATCAATGTTACAAAGACTTTCTGCTAAAAACTTTTCTTGTTTCATCTGTAAGTCGTTTTTCCAATGTACCACCACAACAAAATTGTTCCAACGGAACACTTATTTTTATAGCACATATCGTCGCCACGGATAATTGACTGTGGCTTATGATTCTTGATTAGCTTCGGGAGTCTCGTGACAGCGTAGGGCTTTGCGCTCCGGTTCGGGCAAACATGCTCAATGGACAGATTAATTTGCAGTCGCCTTGAAGTAATTGACGCTTCTCAGAGCTTTAGGATAGCTCTCAAACCCTTTAATTGAAGCCGACTCTGGCAACACACGACATAGCAGTTATACGTAATAATATTTGTTCAACGTCATCGTTGAAACTGACCTGACGAATTAAGACAAATTAATATACGCCTAATTTAACATTTGACGTGCTGTTTGTCAGGATGGCCGATGAATGAGAATTTAGCATTTGAATGTTGGAAATTAATGACGTATCGCATTGTCAACGATATTTTCGGGCTATTGTGCGAAATTTTGATTGATGCGGAATGAATAAGAACATTTATGGTTATTGATTTCTTAGTTAGCGATTTAAGTATACCTACTCGTAAAATGCTAACACCAGTAACACTTAACAGATAATAATTGTTATCAATTTAGAGGCAAAGACAGTTATAATAGTTATAAAATATGATTCATAAGGACTGGTTTAATCTAGTTCAAGTTTGGGCGTCAAATTATGAACCATGTTCGTATATTTTATGGGTGCCATTATATAACTTGAAGGTTGTTAAGATTTCCGAGGGTTGCCGTTAGTGTTTAGTAGGAGGAGAATTATATTTAGACTAATTACCAAATGGGTACAAAAATTTTAAAACTTTTACAGTTAATTTAATCCTGCATATTCATTAGTAAGTACATAAATATGATAATACGTCACCGGAGTTTTATGAAGAGGTCTTAGGTACTTAAAACAAGGTTATATACGTACTAATATGAATATGTTGACATTAAGACTATCAAATTTTAAACATTAAATTACATTACGAAAACAATTTCAGTTTAGCGTAAAAGAATTTAGCATCAAAATTGAGTCAAAACTTATTTAAACTTATTTCAAATTCGTGGGCATTTGAACACAGTAAAATCACATTACAAAACTATATTTTGTCTTGACCAAAAATATTAAATTAAAATCACGTTTCAGTCCGAAACAGGTGTCAATTATTTCGAGAGTGGACATATAGATTAACAGTTAAAACTTTGTTCAAGAATTTTCAGGACAGGAGCTATCGCGCAGAACGACAACCGAGAAATCGCGTTCAAAGGTACCACCGATCCATTGAACTCGCTTGACTCACCGTGTAAACTTCACGACACTTAAGATCCAAAATCTGTAAAAACTAATAAGTTTAACAATAAACTTTGTGTCTATTAGACAAGATCCAAAATTGAATGACAAAAGACTTGACGAGAAGCTGAATATTTTGCGGTCACTATTATAACCTTGCTAAAGACAAAGTGCTGGTTTGAATGGGTGAAATTTTGAGTAACTAACTATCTGTTTGAAGTTATTGTAATGTAATTTTGTGCCTAATTCATTATCTGCTCGTAGTTTATGATACAATATAAAACTAAATAATCAATTTCAGGTAACGTAAAAGGGCAAATGGTTGAAGACCAAATGTACGGACCTTGACTAAAGCTTTTTTAAATCGTTAACAATTTAATTGATTTTATTGTGCGCAACTTTTTCGTTTCCGTTTAGATAGATTGTTACGCCAATTGTTCTTTAAAAATTACGTCAGTACGAAATACTTATTATAGTATCCTTATTGAGCACAGTTTACGCCAATTGTTCTTTAAAAATTACGTCAGTACGAAATACTTATTATAGTATCCTTATTGAAGCAATTACCTTACATCCTTTTTGAAGCACAGTTAACCCGATGGAATGATTATTAGTCTTCATTAGCTACCTACACAGCTACATACAGATGAAATATTTATTTAATTTTCACTACGACTCGTTAGCTAGTTTGGATTCTCTTATTCAGTCGTATCAATTACTTTAGAAACCATGTGATTAACTTTAACGAGCATTCAGATTAACCCTTGTGTATGTGTAGTACGGCAATTGGCTCTTTTATAGTGTTTAGCAGTAACAATAGTTTACTGTGACATAAAAGATTATTCCTTGTATCAGCGATAACTCTATGTGTATAAAATTGTTAGGCAATTAGAAATTTAGGTTCTTAATAGTTCTTTTAATGAGTTCTTTGACGTTTCTTTTGTGTATTATGATTAATTATTTTTCAATATAATGATTCACAGAAGGCAGGCAATGTTTCAAATTATTTAACATAGCTACTGTTGGCCATGCCGAAATGCAATAAAAAATGTAGTGGAATGCTGCACCGACAAAACATAATGTCACTACCATAGCATACAACTACCCTCATGTGAAAAACTGATTATTTTAATTAGTTTAACCGTGCCTGTGACCTACTACTGTAATGATGTGTCATTCATCAGGGTTCCTTATTTAAAAAAACACCTTCTTAAGTTGATGGTCTTATTCATAAAAGTCCGTTAAAATTGGTTTGTCCTTATCTGTCACTTTTACCTCTGTATTTATCAAACAGGAACAAAAGTAATTGTGGTTGTTAAGTTTTATGAATGCCTACAGGGGTTAATTTATGTGTTGTGAGTAGGTAGTTTCTCAAGCTTCTGAACAAGGAACTTGGCGGTATAATCTCATGTTAATTTTTAATTATAACGTAAAACGGTATTTTGTACGTTAAACTGCACTATTAATTTACATATAAACTTCTTCTTACCCATTTTGTTTCACACGTTTCACTTCACTTTATTAAACGTCAGATATGAGATCACGAAATCGAGATATGTCAGCACTACCGTTGTATCATCGTCACCCTATCGCTACATGGGATTGCGCGTACGCCGGTTGCCTCGAGAGCCTGCCTCAAGGGTGCGCGTGCAGTCTCCGCAGACTGTCCTATGCGAATGCGACTCAAGCTGTTGCGATCGTCAAAGATTCCTTCCACACGTGATAACGATAAGGCCCGATCGCTCATCTCGCTTATCTCGACGGTGACCATCGATCAGGTGCTGACTTGTAGGCAGACGCTGTAGCTGAGCTGGACTGTCTGTTTTTGTAACGGTTGCGTAACAATGACGTCACGCAAGATATCGCAGGATGCAGCGTATGGTGTCAGCGATTAGGTATCGATGCTTTGGGGTACTTCTAAGGACACTTGGAGGGTCAGGTCGGACGTCGCCGCGTGACGTGATTCGCTGCGATTGCCACACCCTTCCCAATCTTTATATCTTCCTTGCTGTTGCGTTGCTATTATGTTTTTTTTTGTCTTAAAAAAACATAATAGCAACAAATGCGGGCACAGGTCTTCTTTAAAATATCACATGGATGAGTGTATGTACAGCTATAAAATATATTTTCAAGAGACATAGCTCTTTATCTTTATATGACTAGGTATAGTCAAAGTCAAGCCTACACATTTGAAAAGTTCAAAAGTCTATAGGGAATAATAGTTTTTGACGTCTTCATATGAGTAGCTACTTTTGATGCTGACTGTACAAGAAATATAATTTGTTGCCCAATTAAAGTTGTTAATCTTGTCAAACTGTATAGAAATTAAAAGAAAAAGTTTGCGAAACGGTTAGTTCTTCATCATAGCTTCTGGCAGCCAAGGAGGCATTACAACGGAGATTGTTCCCTTATTCAGATCAGAGGCTCTGGTTGATATTCATATTTAATATAGGTTATAGCTCTCAGGTATATTCTCTTTATTATTGTGGTTTTAACTAATAGTAGGGAGTAGTATACTGCAGTCCCATCGAGTTATTTGATAATGCATCAGTGTAACTGAAGTGGGCAGTGGACATGTTTTTGATTCGTGTGATCGAACACGGACATGAACATTATTTTAATTGTTGCTTTATTCCTATATCTTACATTATAAGCGGGAAGGTTTTTAAGCCATAAGTAGGGCTGCGATATTTTACTGGACGAAAGCGCCGGCATCCAGCAAGTGGGGAGTAGGGCCGACCCTAGGCTAGAGCCTGTGAGTAGAACGGAGGGATCGGTAATTTTAGACGGCTGGTATCTAGGGGCCCCTTAAAACCGAATGAGAAAAATCAAGAGAAAAATGAAATTTTGTAGGCCATTTTTGAGTGGTGGGGAATAAATCGCTCCACGCTACTCAGCGGAGAGCTCGTGATATCCTTGTTTTTGTTAAAAGTAAAAACACGATGACACGGATTCCCGCTAGCGGGATAAGGGCTCTAACGACACAGAAAGACGTTACTTTCGAACATGTCATATTCGGGGTGCAAACCTTGCAAGCCGATTTTAAAGGTACTTGCATTCCAACGTTCAGTACGCAGCAGCCATTGCAAGAAAAATACAGGCAGCAATAAAAAAATCTGCCTTTTGTTATTTCGGTGTCTACTTACAATCATTTGATCAGTTCCTGATTCTCCAAGATAAAGATGGTATACGGAAAAGGTAATTAACTTGGTATGTTTAAATCGGGCTATAAATATAAAGAAAAATCTCATACTTATGCTAATACACAGATTATACAGTCAACTGCAAAAAGTTTTAGTTGCTAACGCACTTAAAAAATATCATTACTCATATAAAATAACTATATATTGTCGTTGAAATATAGTCTATGATGCATGGTATCAAATTTATCATGAATTATGACTCATAAATGATATGTCATGGTAGGTAGTATCAATGTCTACTGATTTAAACTAAATTTTAAGTGTTTGTTTCTAAAAATACCTACTTATTTGTTTTGTGTTTATTACACTCTACAGGATAATACATACCTACTCGTAACTGTAAACTGATATGAAAGTTCCAAGTATTTGCTTATTAATCCACTTTATTAATAGACACACATTGCGAGTGCCTATTAATAAAGATCTCTAAGACACTTGTATCCCAATTCATACCATTTCGAAGATATTCAAGAATTCATTTTCGTTAATTTTACACCCCTAGTAGAGGATAAAAGATCCTTAACAATAAAACAATGTTGACGCGCCTGTCATTCGAATTCCCAATATTGTCATACTTGACATTAACTTTTGCTTAACTCCATGTTAACTCTTAAGGCCGTTTTGCATTCACCCGTGGTGATATAATTAATTATTATGTATGAACGCGAAAAAAAAAGTTTCTTCTTGAATTTTGAAAAACTAAATATGCTACTTCGTTACTATGGCTATTCACGGCTATTAGCTTGAAGTAACGGAAAACAATAAAAACACCCTGTATATTCCCATGCCGATTTCCGCGAGCGGGCGACGAGCATAGCAATTGAGCTAACATTAGCGAGACCTTAATAATTTGAATGGTTTTGTTGTATCATCACCAACATCATATCATTTGAAAGACGTCTACTGCTGCCTTTCCGCCCCAAAGATTGTATTCTGGTATCCTATGAGTGTAGTAAGAACGTTGCTTTGGGAATTCATCAGCCTATCTGGATTGTGTTAAGCATTTGCGATGTGTGACAAGGCAAAACTTAGAATTATACTGAATTATTGAAGTGGGTGCTTAACACCGGTTCCTATTTTGTACGTATTCTTGTGATAACAGTAATCAGTCATGCTAGGGGACGTTCATATCCACAATATTAATAATCAAGTATATTAATAGGTAGGTATAGGGTGGTATAGGCCCACGATTCACATGGCTGAATTTGGCGCGCATCTTACTAGAGTCAAAGGAATCCCACATAAAACATATTTTCATGTAAAATTGGCGGCTGCGAATCACAAGCAGTCAAATACCTAAAGCTTTTGCTGTAAAAAAAGTTATCAGATCCCAGAAAACGTCAAGCCCCTAAGCCTTGACTTTACTAAACTCACACTTTGGTTTAAAAAGTATGGCTTGGCGGTTTCATAGATCTGTTTCAGGTCATATGACTTCTGATGTGACGTAATTTTTAACCCCCGACGCAAAAAGAGTGTTATAAGTTTAACGTGTCTGTCTGTGTATCTGTCTGTAGTATCGTAGCTCCCAAACGGATGAACCGATTTTCGTTTAGCTTTTTTTTGTGTCATGGATAATTTTGTCCCGAGTGTTCTTAGCCATGTTTCATGAAAATCTGTTCAGCCGTTTTGCTTTACAAAAAAAAAAACTGCTGTCATCAATCGATCAAGGGGTGTGTAAAGTTGGCAACTCTTGTTGCCACATTCAAGTACCTAGTTATTGATAGAGAACCTAGGATTTGCGAGATACCTATGGAATTTTAATGTATCTTAAAATATTGAAATGAAATGATATGACTTATCCATGTATGTATATTTATACTAAAAAGACTAATTGGCCTCGTTACTTAAATTCAAGATGGCCAGCATTTTGCCATTCTATTCAAATAAAGCTTAGCATAGGATTTTATTGAGCAGTTCATTACGGGGCGAGGCCCCTCGGGACCGCCGCTGGAAAATAACAATCTTCTGAAGCAGCTGACAGTTGTAACGAACCCTCAACGGCAGTCTGCGCTCAAATACAGAAGTTATCCAATTCATTTAAGTGTGGCAAAAAAGTAAAAATTTACGGGTTTATAGTTTTAGTTTCCAAGAATAAATGATAGAGTTAGCTTTCATATATGAGTGACAAACTTAAAAAAAGTTGAATAACCCCGTAAATTTTCATATCAAAGTTCAATATCTTAAAAGCAGCTGAACCTATATAAGTATATATTTTTTAAATAGGTTCAGTTATTTTTTTGGAAAACCTGCTTTCAAATAAAAACAACTATATTCCAATCGGTTCACACGTTTAAGAGCTATGATGCCTCAGATAGATACACACATACACAGAGACAAGGATACACATGATAAAATTATAATACCGCTCTTTTGCGTTCTGCTTTGAGGGTTAAAAAATAGAATATTCAAATATAAACACTCAAGTCCAGTTATAACTTGGTTGGACCTGTTGTTGTTTTATTTCTATCTCCCTATATCTACATTGGTTTTGGAACATTTTAATCCCATCAAAAACATAAGTTCAATAATAAGAATATGCGATGCATGGTTGTCGTCTTCACCGACAAAAGAATTGAGATATAAATAAATAAATAAAATAAATAAATAAATAAATATTAGGGGACATTTTTTACACAAATCGAACTAGTCCCACAGTAAGCTCAATAAGGCTTGTGTTATGGGTACCAGACGACGATATATTTAATAGATATATACATAAATACATAGAAAACATCCAAGTCTCAGGAACAAATGTCTCTGCTCACCACAGAAACAAATGCCCTTACCGGGGATCGAACCCGGGACCTCTAGCTTCGGAGGCAGTGACACTACCAACTAGGCTAAACAGGCCGACAAATACGATATAAATAATATGCGATATAAATGGGGGCCAAGTTCCGTAGATTTTCTGAAAAGTTGCCAAGCACTAGATTGTTTACACTAAAACTAATTTATTGCGGCTTAATGCATTTTGAGCCTTAACTTGGCATTGTTCACCTCAATGTATAAGTACGAGCATATCATATAATAATATTTTCTTCTCACTAGCTCGGAAAGCCCTTTTTAGGGTTCCGTAGTCAACTAGGAACCCTTATAATTTCACCATGTCTGTCTGTCCGAGGCTTTGCTCTGTGGTTGTTAGTGCTAGAAAGCTGAAATTTGGTATGGATATATGAATCAATAAAACTAACAAAGTCGTAAAATAAAATCTAGATTTTTTTAGGGTACCTCCCTTATACGTAGAGTGGGGATTAATTTTTTTTTGCTTCAACTCTATGGAGTTGGTTGTTGTTGGATAGGTCTTTCAAAATGAATACAGGTCTTCATCAAACAATTTTTGATAAAGTAAATATTTTCGGAAATATTCACACTAAAAGAAAAAAAATATGGGTCCATAAAATATAATAATAATCATGAAAATAAAGCTGAATACAGGCTTTAAACGAAAACTATAGCGGATATGATCAGTTAAGCCGTTTTTGAGTTATCATAAAAAGTCTTCTCTTTTTGGTAAAAGACGTATGAAAGAGAGAGAGACATAAGATTTCCTGCCAATTTGTGTACTAGTTAAAATAAAGAATGATTTTACATATTTCAGTTGTTTTTCTTTCGTGGTATTTTCCTCGCTTTAATGAGATGAAAAGATTTGTGTTACACACGGCTGCAAAGTTGTTTTACATCTTGTGTGTGTAACACTCGCTAAGCTCAGGATTATATTTTTGAATAACTAGCTTCGCTCAGGATTCTATTTTCAACCATAGCATACATTCGCTAGCTCGTAGTTCAACCCTAAAATCCATTCGCTAGCTCGTGTTTCAATTCTAGACTCGCGGTTAAAAGACAACTTTGGGCCCTTGGGTAACAAATAAAATAATTATCAAAGTGTCACGTATTGAATCAGTGTCGAGCACTGGAACGTGCAATAAGGGTTTGTAAGGGACCCCCTTTCAGCCAGCCTTTGAAAAAATGGACAGGTATTGATAAGATATTGTTTATTGTCAGAACTGTGTAGGTACATTGTGGTGGTAGTAATAAAATAATAGATTCGACAGTTTGCCCATTTCGGACGTAACTACAATATGTATTACGGCGATGAATTTGAAAACTGTTATAAACAATGATCAGTATAATCACGTTCTAAAATCATTTTACATTACAAACAATATAAAAAATATCAACCAATACAACCTATTTTAAATAAGTATACACAAAATTATCAACAGCTTATCTATCTATGTAACTTGTAAGGAATTCGCTCAATCCTGAGAAATATACTGCCATCCACGAAAACGCGCGCCACTCTTCTTCCTAATCGTTTACAGGTTTACAAGACAAGTGTGCAACCTTTTAGAACTTTTAAGGGTTCCGTACCTCAAAGGAAAAAACCGGTCAAGTGCGAGTCGGGCCACGCGCAATGAAGGGATCTTCGAAAGGGCTTCAACTATTTCGATGAAATTAAAAATCTGGGGTTTGCGGAGGCGAAAAATCGAACTAGCTAGGTCTCATCTTTGGGAAAAGATG
The DNA here is from genome assembly GCA_905163555.1 of Notocelia uddmanniana. NCBI lineage: Eukaryota > Metazoa > Arthropoda > Insecta > Lepidoptera > Tortricidae > Notocelia > Notocelia uddmanniana. The sequence goes on along the minus strand of LR991059.1, from coordinate 9,200,264 downwards.
CACCTTCGTATTCTCCGGGAAATCACGAAAGATGCCGAGCGAAGCTTGGTCGCCTAGGTATTCTTCTTTATCCATAACTAGCTTTTGCCCGTAACTTCGTCTGCGTGAGCTTCTATTCCCTCTATCATCATGTCAGCCGAATGACGTCCACTGCTGGACATAGGCCTCCCCTAAAGACTTCCACAATAACCGGTCCTGCGCCACCCGCATCCAGCGGACACCCGCGACCCTTACCAGGTCATCAGTCCACCGTGTGGGGGGCCTGCCCACGCTACGCCGTCCGGTACGTGGTCGCCACTCGAGAACCTTTCCGCCCCAACGGCCATCGGCTCTACGTGCTATATATATATATTATGCAAACCCCTATATATATTATGTTAATCCAGGCTACAGACGATTTGTGTACAAAATTTCATCATAATGCGTATATATGGCCGTTTTTACGTGATTGAGCAATAAACATCCAAGCATCTAAGCTTTTGTTTGCTTTTTAATATTATTATACTAGCTTTTGCCCGCGACTTCGTCCGCGTAGAACTCGTTCTCGCCTTAGAAGCATTTGTTTTCCCATCCAATCTTTCTCAAGCTCTGATGGTTGGACGGCGCGGCGTCGAAAAGGACACCAGGACCTTAGGGGTGACATGTTAGAGAAGTAAAGCCACGAATAAATCGGACTGCAGAGATTTGCTTGACCAGGCTAGGGCCCACCCGCGGCTGTAATGCCTCAGGTGATGATGATGATGATACTATATTTCACCCTTCTTTACACCCCCTTAAGAAATGATTACATTCAATATGACATCCTCTAGAAATCCCATTGTCAAAACGAATGATTGAGTGCTTATTTCGGAATATCAAATGTACCGATTCTAGACGAATGAATCTCGTCAAAACATTACATTTACAATGATAAAAGTCTCGCTACGCAGTTCTGTCGTAAAACGTTGTCCCAAAAGAGCGAGTTCTTCATGTAAGTATGATGGTCGAAGCCCAGAAGCAGAGCGGCAAGGCCTCATGCGAGAGTAATCACACAGATCGGGCTTCTTATGTAAGGCCCGAAGCAGAGAAGCAAGACACGCGAGGCCGAAGGCTGAGCCTCCCAACAGAGTAAGACTGAAGAACCGAAGCAGAGTGGCAAGGCATGCGAGGCCGAAGGTCGATTATTCACACAGAGCGGGTCAAAAGTGTTTATTATAAGAAAATAAAATTTTAGTACCTACGTTGTCACTTTCACTACTTTAACGCATCCCAAATGTCGCAGTATTGTTACGTTAGTGCGACAAAGTACTATAATGATCTGTACCGACCCACTTCCGCGCGTGGGAAAATTTTCGCCCATTTTCTTTAATAACTTCAAAACTACGTGCAGTCAGCTGCAGAGTAACGTGACCCGCGCTGCATAGAAGTTTGTATGCAGGAGGGGTCACGTTTCTCTGGAGCTGACTGTACATGCATGCTTATTTACCTTGGTCCCGACTGTCACACTGCAAATCGGATAACACTGGCAACGCCATCTGTTAAGATAAGGCGGCGCTTTAAACGAGCGGTTAAAACGCCCCTGCGCTTCCCAAACCAAATCATGAATGAACGAAACGCTCCTCATAGCTGTCAACGTTCTGTTGACAACAGCTGTCAAACAGACGTTTTAATAATGTCAGAGGACGTGGACATTAGGAGGGAGACAGGAGACGAAATCGGAAGCCATCCTGGACCCCTGGCTCCAGGATGAGAGGTTGTAGCAGCGGGCTGGATTAAAAGGTGAATCATCATTCAAAAGCGATGCTATTTCAAACAAATCAAGAGGAATGTGTGACATAACCCATACGATTGTTTCAGGAACGAATGGGACAACAAGGAACAATGACCTATCACCATAGCGAACTTACATAAAGCGACTCTGAGAGGTGTGATGTTTCTTCATTGCCACTGCACTATTATGAGGGTCTAAACAACAAGTGTACCTTAAGTCTATGGCGCAGTGTTGAGGAAGAAATATAACCAACTTGTTAAATAACCTAGTAGTCTCATTTTCTTCACATTTACTTTTAAAAACCCTTTAATAGTGGAAGAGCTACACCACTTAAAAACAGCTTCACACGACTAATTAATTATAGTTTTTAATCCGGGACACTGGGACACCACGCTTCAAACCAGGACATGTCCCGACGTACCAGGACATATGCCAACTCTACCTAAGTGCATTATTTTTTCCCTAGTACGAGAGTATAAGGGGTATAAAACGACAATGGTTTCGAGAAAAGGATCGCACGCCTTTGTTTGTTTTGTTCGACTTGGCGTGGACACTTCCGTGCCCCAGATACTCTTGTAGCATAAAATATTTGCGTTTAGCGACAGCTTTTCCTGAGGGTATTTTATGGACACTTATTGAGACGCCGGAGTACTAAGCCAAAAAAGTGATTTATAAATTTTCGACTCTATTACTAATGTGTTAGGTCCGAAAGTAGTTAGAACACTTCCTTGGCTGAGTATACAACATTATATTCATATTTGGGTCTGCGATAAAATATATCTAAATGACGTTCGCAATTTGGTATGTTATTTCCGTTTAAAATATGTATGTTATTCTATCATGTTTTCTTTTTTTTTATTCGTGCGCTGCCTGCGTGGTGTCACTGATAGTTCCAACGGAAGACCAGCGCTGGTGGTCACGCTACAGTGAGCTGACTTGGGACCATTTTGTGACATTTTTATTTTCTTTTGTTGTTGTTCTTTCTGGAACTTACCCAATTGTGTGTGGCACGAATAAAGATTTTCACCAACCATAAATGTTGTAACCATAGGTACTCAGGCAGGTCGTAGGGACCAATCGGAGGGAATTATATTATACCCACGCTGTTACTGCATAAACCTACCTTCCACTCAATTTCTCAAAGGTTAAATGATTTCATCAAAGTAAATAACCTTTGGGACCCGGGTATGTCCTTAAACTACGACCAAGACCACCGGGGAATGGGCAGCAGCATTCCTGGAGTACGGTGGAGATACTGCGATCGCCAACCCGCATGCCAAGGGTGGCGATTATGGTATTTACCCCCCATGAAATTGGGGGAGGCCTATGTCCAGCAGTGGACGTCCTAGGGCTGATATGGTGGTGGTGGTAAATAACCTTTGAGAAATTGGAAGGATCTCCCTTATATGAATAAATTCGCCTTTTTACTTTGATCTTGTGTGACATGTATATGCTTTAAGCTCGAAACGCACAAAGCGGGCGCGGCGCGGTGCGGGGCGGAGGCGGTTTTGAAGTTTTGATCTTTCCGAAACTGTCAACTGTCGATAGTGTCGGTGTCATGTCAATTACTGCTTCATATGTCACCCATACCCACCCCGTATCCCGCGCAGTGTTTTGGTGCGACGTCCCCCGCACCGTGTTCGCATTTTACCGCAAAACGGCCTCCGCCTTGCAACGACGCTGCGCTTGCGCCGCGCTCATGCTGTAACTTGTTATTGTATGCAATAAAGTGCCAACATACATACGATATAATGCGATTTCAGTCTTTCATATTGAAATCATATTATTCACGAAAGGGGTTTGTGCCCGCGATCTTTTCATTCCGTGCACTGCTCTTGCCAACTGGGCTATCGTGTCGAGGGATCACTAGTAGTGTTTTGCTATCTCTTCACTCTCCTAATTAGGGACTCCTCATTCTTTTCACTTAGATTTTTCACTTTAAAAATTTCCACTTTTTTATAGGGAGAGTGATAACGTTTAACTCGTTGAATGCGTAACCAGCTTAGGCTGACTGGTAAGCTACTTTTCCGTTGTTGCGGAGCGATGTTGTCGCAGAATTTCCCCTGGTGCGCGAGAGTTTCGATACTAAATCTGAGGCATATAAAAGAGATAAATATACATGTACAATTGTTACTTTAATATCTAACTCAAAAAGAGGTCAGATTCGCACCAGTCGTAAAAGACTGGTGCTCACTAGAAAGAAAACATGTTCTTTCCGTGCTTTACTAGTCAAATGTGACTGGTACTCCCTTGTCTGGTATAAAACTACCAGCAAGCGTCGAGATTTCAGTCTGTGTCAATTGTCCTGAATAATGAACTATTGTTAATTACTAAGTTAATATAAATTAACTTTTTCATACAATACATACTTTCAAATATATGCGTATCCCTTTGATATGTGTAGTTTATGGATCTTTTTATCACCGATTACTGGTTGATGCTTAGGGAGGGTTGCACCAAACCGCCTGTAATCGTAAGCGGTGTTCGTTTCAATTTGATTGTATAAAAAGTTTAAGTGGCAGTGGGCGGGCCACATAACACGTAAAACCGATGGCCGTTGGGGCGGAAAGGTTCTCGAGTGGCGACCGCGTACCGGAAGGCGTAGCGTGGGCAGGACCCCCACACGGTGGACTGATGACCTGGTGAAGGTCGCGGGTGTCCGCTGGATGCGGGTGGCGCAGGATTTTATTTAATTTCTACTCTTTATTGTCAGATTATATCATTCGCAAGTCAATGAAATAATGCCATGCACTCAAGGTGTTAAGGGTAGCGGTGCTTGAGTTACAGTGGTTTCTGGTAACATCTCGGAAACGACAATAATTGAGCTTTTCCGATCCTTATCTATGTTTGCACATTCACAGTTGACTCATTTTGTATTCAAAACAATGAAAACCAACACAGCAATTTACACTGTAACTTCAAAAACTTAATGTCTCGTTTCGAATAACACTGGCACTTATATACATACAGTGTATTGCCGAAACAAAGCTTCACATTTCATAGACCGTGATTAAGATACAGTGTCTTGACGTAACAATCCTTCGTTTAGCTAAGCCGAGCCTCTCTCAGCTTTAAGAATAGGGTATTTCACAACACAAAAAAAATACGTTTCCAATAAACAAATCATACAAAACTACTGGGAAATAATAAGCTTCAGCTTATTTATACAATTTTAAAGATTTTTATTTAAAGAAGAAAGAGAAGAGATTAAATACATGAACATGAAAAAAAGAACGCAGTTTGAATACTCGTATAGAAAATAATGACGTCATTACGCATATTTCCCTACAAACTTCGTACTAACCGAGCGTTTTTGGCGATTTGTAAAAAGTTTGTAAGGACCGTAAGTTTAGGCATTCTCTGGTCTTTGCCTAACCCAATGGGATACGGGCGTGAGTATATGAATGTGTGTATGTATGTATGTAAGAAGTTGCCGATTTGACTATCATTGAAATACCATATTCTAAATCAATATTTCTGTCGCGCAGACGTAGGCGGATGCGGAAACGAAAAACAGTGCGATAATGACAACTCAAAAAACACATATATCGGCCAAGTTCGTGTTGGGCCACGTGCAATGCCGGGTTCTGTAGTTGCCAACACGGTACATTATGAGGACCGAAGACTACTATGAATATGATTTATATTTGCCACAACTACCAACGTTACTGTATGTTTGCCACAATTAACGACGTTATCTAAGTAATCAATGGAAATTGTACGGAAATTTGCTTTTTCGGGTACATTTCTTAAGTTTGGTTATAAAGACTAAGAATAAGAATACGTTTATTGCCCCAAAAAGAAACCTTAACCATACATAAACAGAATTAAAATCAAATAAAAAACAATAGTACGGGAGACAAATAAAATAGCCTAATATAAAAGTAATTTGAAAAAGCTGAGGCAAAGGGTCCCAGGCTCAGCATGTGCTGGGCAGGAATGCCCGGCGCTGGTTTTCAGTCTGGTCCCAATATAGATAGTAAATAACTAACTAACTAATAAATAACTAATAAATGTTTATTTATTAGTCATTCATTAGGTACATTTAGACCTAAGGAGGTTATTGTTTTTTAATTAGTAATGTCTAATTATCCGTGTTAGTTTTACTTTTAAATTCATTATATATACTACTACCATGATTTTTTGCACAAACCTAGTAGCCACCATTTATCTGGTAGAGGGGAGGAAGGGGGGACGGGACAAAAACTGACACTTTTAAAATGAATATCACGCAAACGAATAAGTTTAAGCAAAAAATAATTTAAAAATCTTATATTCTTTTTTAACGAGCTATCTAACGATACGCAACAACATGGGTTTTCAATTGTATCCCCATTTTACGTGTAGGGTACGTACCCTAAATATTTACAAACATATATACATATATTATACAGTTTTGTCGGCGTATAACCACAGAATAAGGAATAGTACAAGTACAGAAATTTCACTCCCTAACAAAAACGGCGTTTAGGCATAAGAAACGTGCCTACTCTCTGAATCTCTGTCTATCGCATAACTTGTATTCATTCACGCGCGGCACGTGTAGCTCTAGGGTTGTCACGCCAAAAATACTTCAATGATGCAAAAAATGTTTTACCTCACCAGATGTCGCTTAAGTACAGTGAACCGATATTAATTAAGTACATGTTACTTCACAAGAATAATAAATCTCATTTTTTTTTAACGAACCATCTAACGATACCCTACACGGTGGGTTATGCAAGAAGAAAAAATGCATCCCCATTTTACGTGTAGGGGAAGTACCTTCAAGCTACATACTTATATATAGGTATATTTTTTGTAATTTTAAAATAATTATTTCAGAAATTATTTAAGAAAATAGCCAAAAAATTACCATTCCCCCCTTCATCTCCGAAACTACTGGGTCTAAAATAAATAAAAAATACATTTCAAATCATTAACCAACAGGTTTTGTCGGACATACAAATCAACAACAAACACGTCACAACTGCATACAACAGCCCGGCTAGTATGATAGCTTATACCGTCACGTTATATGGCCAAATGTACTAAAACGTCACATAAAACGTGACGGTATAAGCTATCATACTAGCCGGGCAGGACAGGTCATCTTCTTATGTTTTTCAGCTACTTATACCTACCTTTGTCCGTGTTTCAAATGCTATGGCCACAATATAGGACAATTACCTAAATAGGACAACTATTATGTAGCTAATCAAGTAAAATAAATTTAATAACGCGTGTTTCATTTTGAATAAAATTACAGTTAGTTACTTAATAAGTAAAACGTCGGAAATGGTGAGTTTAAGCTATAAGTACCTAACAAGTAGCCAGGTGGTTCGTATCGTATTTATTTGTATTGTAACTTACAAGTTAATAATTTAAAACACCAACCAATAATTTTAAACACCAACCAACACTAAATAAGTACTTATTATTACATATACCAAACTAATATAAAAACTTACCGTTCAAAATTTGTAGGCAACTGAAAAAAAGATACACCAACGTTCCTTCTGGTATTCAAACAACCATATATACAGAACATGTGTGGCCGGTTATCGGTTTCATCGTGGGTTTTTTAAATCACACAAAATATTACGTAGTAACGCGCGGTTCGTCGCGATCAAGTCGGCAGCGCGCGGCAGCGGATCACAAAACGTCGGACGGGCGACGGCCCGCGACTGACAGCTATTTTCGGGGATTTCTAGCGTTAGGTTATTAACGCGGCGCGCTCCACCCATTGCAAGCCCCTTGGTATAACCATATCAAATTATTGCTTTCTAGTAGGACGGACGGACATGGCGAAACTATAAGGGTTCCTTGTTTACTACGGAACCCTAAAAGTGTAGGTCTGTCTCGACTGTTTGCTTTTCCGAAATAACCAATCGCAACAAAATTTTAGAAAATGAATATGACAGAAACACTCGGTTTCGCAGTGTTTTGATTTTTGCTTACGTGCAAAAAATAAGGCCTATGTCCAGCAGTGGACGTCCTTGGGCTGATATGGTGGGTTTGTGTCATAGTCGATTGGGCCATTAAATCGAAGTTTTATACGAAGTAACCTAATAGAGCTTATAAAAATAAGAACACGACAATAAGTAGAGCAGATAGACATAAAAATTATTATATGGATCTTAAAAAAAAACATTAATCAAAGGCCAAAAACCAGTGCGAAAACAGATGAGAAAGTGTGTATGGAAAAATAACCGCTAATGTTTCCTTTATGGTTAGGATTCGTAAAGATATTCGTGGAAACGAATGAATCATTGCGAGCCACCGTATTTTGAATGGCAAATAACACGACCCTTTTATCCTGTGTCACGAAAACCTGATTCTGTATTCAGAGCAACACTTCTATGGCCTTAGAGGGCGATTACGATATTTAATGATATTCACCGGCCAAACCTTTCAAGCCGAACTCCGCAAGGTTGGGAGAAGGTTGGGTTCCCGGTCGCAAACTCAATATTATGGCAAGTTTAGATTGGTCTAACCCCGAATAACTAATTACTTATTAATAGTTAAACGCTAACTAAAAGTAACAAGTCGTTATGTAAGAGGCGTGTCAACATTTTCATTGGCGTCAAGATAATGAAAAGTTAAAAAAAAGAAACTAAATGAAAATGGGTTCATCCGTTTGGGAGCTACGAAACCATCGAATACACAGGCAGACACGTTAAACTTATAACACCCCTCTTTTTGTATCGGGGGTTAAAATGTTTTGATACCTCAGGAGTACGATAGATGCCTATGGATATATGGAAATCTACCTACAAAATGTTGTCAAACCCAAGTTTTAGATATTTGTGTATTGTAAAAAGGACTGTATTGAATGCAATAGGTAACCTTGCACTCAGGTCCCTATCACCAATAAACAACACATTTCTTTTGTCTTGTAATGTTCTAACATTGCTTAAAGTAAATAAATCTAAAAAGCAACACATTATCTAACAAGAAAACGCGTTACAGAGGGTCGTCTGTTCGCGGCCACAAAGTTCGCGACTCGAATCGATAATTCGATTTGAGGAAATATAACGGAAAATGTAGACCTCGACCTCCTTGCATACGTATTACGAAATAAAAATGACTTATGGGCCAAATGATCAACATGTTGTTTGGGGAAAAACTTAAATAACCAATATAAAATAAAATTTTACTTTATCTATATTAAAGGTAGCTATTATCTCCTTCATCTTTATCGTATTCTCCAATATTTTGGCCACATCCCTCGCCGAAATCCCGAGATTTAGGAGATACTGATGGTCACAGGAACAACTGAAGGCAAAAGCTCCCAACAACGGCACAGCCAGGTGTCGGAGCATCTTGAAAAATGCCGCTGAATTCATCCAACAGGCAGCCGACCGAAACTCCTGAAGAAGAATAAATAAATATTAGGGGACATTTTTTACACAAATCGAACCTACTTTAGGCCGCGCTATGATATGACATTATGAAGTAAAACATATCAGTGCTTCCTAAACTCGCAAACGATAAACATTAACTGAAGGAACGGCCAATTTACTTTACTATTTTGTAATTGTGTAACTCAAGTTCTCCGTTCTCTCAACGCACTCCAACACAACATCCAAGTCACAGACCACAACCCTAGGGATAAGTGGTCTGTGATCCAAGTATATGGGCTAACTGGCTCATACATGCATGATATTATACCTATAATATAAATATCGCTAAACGATGTTCCGCATAATAAAATATGCTGGATCGCATGCTTGCACCGCCAAGTACAGCTAAGTGCCATATTTCTATCATGAGTCAAAATAGCTGTAGACTAATAGTAATCTTAACATAACTTCGGTACGGTGACAGCTCGTCAATCCAAGTTTGACGTTTTAAGCTCATGTGTTGTTCTATGTTAAAAGCACGATAGAATAGAGTTTCAGCATCATAAAGTACCTATGTAAAATCAGTTTACTGTGTTTTTCTAGTTTTCCAGCTTTCACTCGGTACACATAACCTTCAACGCCTGTGCCTTGAACTAATGTGGTCACTGGTCACATAATTGAATGCGATCATTGCCAATACTAACTACGATTAGTGAATGAATGTCACATACTTCGTCAGGAATTCCGGTCATGCGTCGGTCGGAAATTTGTGACTGCTGTACAACTATCGCGAAATGTATTTGTGCACAATATAATGTCCGCAAACAACAGCGATTGAGTTCCGGATCGCTTCCTGTATAACCGGATATTATGGGCAGGTTGTCTATTTCCGGAATTCGATTGTCGGGTAAAATCTCAGTAAAGACTTATAGGGCTTGTATTGATGTATTGCCGGACACAGCCAGACATAGACATGACAACATAATTACGATTCCAGGTTAAGATGAGTTAAGATCATGACTATTTTTTTACTTATACATATTTGATAATTCGTTAGTAGAGTCGACATTAAAGACATGTTAACAATCTGGTGCCTTATTTAATTGTAATAACGAAAAATTAATACCCTTTATTGACGTCGACTGAACCCGATTTTCAGAATGTTGGTCCTTATTAAATTTTAGCTTAGTCTCCTGGTTTTGATACCTTGTTATTGCAAAATAAAAGCGATGCAAGAGCGTGTCGAGCCACGCGCAATGTAGGGTTCCGTAGCTGTCCACACGTGAGTATTACACACACACACACACACACTAGATCCGAATGATATCTCGTGTCGTAATGCGGAATAAAAATGTTGAAATCTTATATTAACTATATATTAATGGAAGCGAATGACTCTAACAAAAATTAGCACTTACAAATTAACATCATGCCATTGGATGCAATTAATTAATGGATAGAACTCACATTTATTTAACGAGTTATATAACGATACCCCACACGATGGGTTTTCCAACAAAAAAACTTACATCCCTACGTATATGTTTTCAACATTTTATTATAGCGTTAAGTTGGCGTGATTGAAATGTAGACGGACGGAGGGACTGACGGACACGGCAAAACTACCTATGAGCACAGTATATATATACTGTGGTATAAGTGTTCCTTGTTTATTACGGAACCCTAAAAAATATTGTCACTAGTGAACTGGTATGCTTATTGTATTAACAAGAGACATTAAAAGTATTTAAAAAAACCCGACTGCTTTTGGAGTTCCATACCAATAAACTACCATCATTTACACACACAATTAATACGAATCTAACGACACCTTTGAAGCTTAAATCCACTGAGCCGTTCAGGCTGCAGAGCATGCCAAACATTTGAATTTGGCGCCAAAAATCCGCCATTATGTGTTTTTTATATTTTGATACACCCAGTGTCGCTCTTACAGTAAATAAAAATCTAACGACACCTCTCAAGCTAAAATCCATCGAACCGTTAAGACCGCAGAGCGAGCCAAACAATTATACATACATATACTCCCGAAAAACATAACCCTCCTTCTGGCGCAGTCGGGTAAAAACGGTTCTCAAGTTAATTAATAATAATAAATTGTCACTGCAGGCATCAGTAACTCAAATAGAGTCGCTTAAGACCTTTTTGGACCTGCGCCCCGTTAGAGCGATAGGGTTGCACCTCTCAACTTATGCGAATTTGAATAAGATTATTCCATCCTCCTAGCGTTATTCCCAGTACAGTTGCATCCTAAAGGATGCCTGGGGTCCGCTACCTAATCCCAAGAATTGGCGTAGGCACCAATTTTTACGGAAGCAACTGCCATCTGATCTTCCAACCCGAAGGGGAAACCAGACCTTATTGAGATTAGGCTTGTCAAGTGAATGGGCAACTTGACTGTTAGAAGTTCTCAAGCCGCCCGGAGGCCTCTAACTTGGCTTAACGACTGCTATCATAGACATCAACCGGGATCAACGGCTTAACGTACCTTCCAAAGCACGGGAGCGCTCAGTTAGTAACCGCTCAAAGCGGTCACTCATCCAAGGACAGACTCGCCCGACAATGCTTAACCTTGCATACCGCACGGGGTACGCGAGCGCCGCAGGGCCACGAGCGCTTATTATATTTACTAAAACATTGATTTGTATTTTACTCCGTAGATACTCAATTGACATTTAGCTGGTAATCTAGGTATTCTAATAGTGTTTGTGTATAGCGGACGTAATCTCCGAAACTACTTAAAATTTGCTATGATTTTAACCCCCGACGCAACGAAAAAGAGGGATATTACTCGTAGAAGTTTAAAGTGTGTATCTGTGTATTTGTCTGTTGCATCTGCATCGTAGCTCCGTAACGGTTAAACCGAAAACGAAACCAGTTCCTAAATATATTTCGTCAAAATCGGTTAAGCAGTTTTTGAGATATTGAAATTTGAATGAAAAGGGGGCTTTTCAACTTTTCTAAGTTGGTTATATCCCGCGGCTTTACTTTCGTTCTTTGTAATACACGGGCGGAGCAGCGCAACAGACAACATTAAATAACCGAAGATCAAACAAATTAAATTAATTTCAAACATTACATTCCTATTCCTATTAACATTCACACATTTTGTATTATCAGACGAAAATACTTCTCAGACCACAATCTACGCCTAGACCGCCAAACCGATTGAGGAAAAATTTGACATGGAGATAGTTTGTGGCGATTCCGGAAATAATCCTTTAAGGAAGAAAAAAGAAGGGTGGAAGTTTGTACGGGAAAGCGATAATCAAGCAAACGCCTGAAATAATTAAATAGCAATTATCCTCTATATGGCGATTAAGCGAGTTCCACGTGGGTGAAGTCGCGGGAAAAATCTAGTAGGTAATTAATAAAACGTAAACCACACAATATTATATATGGCTCATTTTTATTTCAAATATTTAAGCGCATTTTCATCAAGTCATTCGTCACGCGTGCAGCATGCGCTAGTTTATTAAAAACTTCTTCAACTATTCTACGGGATACGAGCGCGGCACACTTGATCGAAATCCCCCGAGACCTCCTTAAGTTTACTGTAATGACGTGTGTCTGTGTGGGTGCGTCAAATCAGACGTTTGTAATATGGATTTGTTTTACTGTTAAAGCCTATACATATGTACACTATGCTACAGGCGACATGATTCGAACCCTTTCGAGAAATCTTCGGAATGATTTTCTCGCGGCTGTATTGCCAAGTTTAAATGCAATACCTTCTATGATAATTTTTTTTTATCCTTTATGATTTACATTACATTTTTAAGAAATTATTTTGACTTACCTAAACAATTACATTTTTGAAGGCTGGAATGGACATATGAATATAATCTGGAATACAGCTTTGATGATAATGTTAGAAGTAGAACAATGAAAAATAAATGTTATTTTTTTTCAACTTCCTTGGCGCTACGTAAAATTGATAAATAAGTAGAATGTGGCGGGATGTGCCTCAGGCCGACGGTTTATCAAATATCAAAGACCTCGTCAAAGATGTCCAACTACACCGATACCTCGAATACTTCCGACATTATGACTGATAATTTGTCACTGACATCGTCTGAACATCGAAATTTTATCCATATCTTATTAGAATATTTATTGTCGGCAAAAGATATCAAAACGTAGACAGTTCATTTCTGAGAGATCATGATAATCAGAGAATCTGTAACATTTATTAAAAGAAAATTATTCGTGTTTGTTTACTATTTTTTATCTAAGACCTTTGAAGCTTGAAACGCACAGAGCGTGGTGCAGCACGTTGCGGGGCGGAAGCGGTTTTACGGTAAAGCGAACGCGGTTTGGGTGACGTTGCACCAAAACACCGCGCGGTATTCGGTAGCGCGGTAGAGCGGAGGCGGCGTGTGTGATATAATTATATTTTGTCCACTCCCTCGGTGGCAAACAAACGTACGGCTCGCCTAATGGTAAGAGGACACCGTAGCCTATTGACTCTTGCAAGTCCAGGGGCGCCATACACTCCTTTTTTGAAAAACACCTTAGCAAGGAGCTTATTCCACAGCCGGAGTATTCGATATACCCAATTTAAAAAATATTGAGTATATATAGCGGGGTTTATACTGACCACATAATTTGCAATGGTAAGTAGTTCGTAAGCGACGTTTGTGACGTCACAAGCCGAGTTTAGCCGCGTCTGATGAAGCCCCACGATCAATCCTATTAACACACCATCGCTTAGCTAACTCCGTAAAAGGCGGAGGCGTAGTACAACTATTATCAGACTAGTCGGTTATAAAATAAAGATCTGGTTTTGCAAGTCGCTCTCGTGTCCAGACGCAGACCTAGGATCTTACAGTAAGTATATTTCTTAGTTTGCATTCCATCGGGCAAAATACCTTGGAACCCCGAGGTCACTACCATAGTCACATTCCTAGTTTTTATTTGCCGGAAGGTAATTACATTGTAAATAACGGATATAATTATACAATAGAGCTCAGCACAATTCACCTTTATATTAGCATGCAAATATTTCTAGGTGAATTACACTCTTAAATCCAAAATAATTATTAAATTTAATATACACATTACTCATGAAAATGTCAATTATAATAAGACAAAATAAATAAATTATACAACAAAGTATTGAATAATGCATGTCATGGCTATTATAACGAACAAGCATTGCTCTCGCTCGTCACTCGTCGGCAACATCAAGAGTCTGCTAGGCTTTCTGGTAGAATTGGGTTGGCACGTGTAGCGTCAACAACCCATCACGCAAAATAGGCGCATAGGACGTCGAGTTGCGGAAACCCAACCCGCGTTAACCTATAACCTATAAGGTCGCATTCCATTCAGGCTGTATGCTGTGCAACCAGGACCTGACTACAGACCCGTAGGAAAGTTAGCGAATGGATATTTTTTAAGTAAGTTTTTTTGACATGGCTGGATGTGTGCCACAGTAGATTTTCCAGGTAAAACGTCATCGATTTTTTGTATGAAAAAAGAATCAATTTTCTTCTGAAACCAATTAAGTGGGATATCAAATCAGAGGGCTTCATGAGCTGATTCGAAAAATATACACACCATAACATTTTATTCAGTGGTTTCGTAATAAATAAACATTTTCAAAACCGTCTCACAAGATGGCGTTGTACCAAGCTGCATATTTACTATACGTTACATTTATTATCCACCATACGTGTGTACCTAGCCTTATCGTAGCATTTTCCAGGGTCCACTTTTTTCTGCAACGATACGCTTCCCGGTACATACATGTGGAAGATTCAGTCCCATATACTACATTTGATTCAGAAGACAATGGGTATATAAATAACGCGGATAGGTGTAAATAAGCGAAGTAGCTGCTGGAGATGCAACCGTGATAAACGTTAAGATGAGAGAGAAAGAGAGACAAATAATAACTGCTTCAACATCCTCTCACGAGGACAATTTTCGTTATATCGGGGTCGGGTTACCCAATAGAAGTTTCCACCAACCGACACACATGATGCCCAACTAAAGCTGAATAGCTGTTTGAACAGAGCCATTTCTGTGAGCCAAAGTTTCGCTCATGACATTCAGACTTCGTTTCCTTGGTCTGCCGCTGGGTCAACGACCGCCGAGAGCTAGGTCAAGGTATCTCTTCCCTATGTATCCAAACCAGTTGTAGGCAGTGAACCCAACCCTATTCAATATAATATGTAGACATACAAAAGACTTGTTTTAGACAATAGTTGCTTCTGTAGAATTAAGTCACTTTTACGACACTATTTTTGTAAACGGATCTCGAAATTAAATCACTTTGTCGTAGGAATCGGTATTGACATATGATTTAGAACAATACCGTTACTTCAATATAACAATTCATATCACACATCATTGCACACAGTTGAGAAAACAGCTAGTGACTCATCCTTGGTTTATCTTTATTTCAAATCTAAAAAAATATTTAGCTATCTTCACGGTGTAAACAATTTTTCACTGCATTTAGATATCGACAGGTACAAACAATGTTCAAAATTATATTTTAAGTAACTGTTATCACCACACTGGAAGACGCAGCGTGGGAAGGCCCCCAACAAGGAGGACTGACGATCTGGTCAAGATCGCGGGAAGAGAATGAGGCAGGCGCAAGACCGGTCATTGTGGACTTCTGGAGATTCTAGGGGCAGGCCTTTGTCCAAAAATGGACTTCGTTTGGCGGATATGATGATCATAATTAAATTCACCCATTAGACCCACAGCCCACAAACCCGCATGTAAGGTAGACCTAGCTATCATATATAAATATGAAGTAGTAGACGCTGGCGCCGGAAGTTTTATCAATCTTAAAACAAACTACAGCAGCAGGCTGACATACTATTCGCAGAATTAGCGTGATAAAACCTGATGACACCTCCATATTAAACAATTCGTAGACAGAAATTTATTAGCTCAGGTAATGTCTGTAAATAGATATGTCCGGTTTGTAGCTGAAATTTTTGGATACACAAAACAGAATGAGCAATCTTGATAATATCAGAAGTTATGGGAACTGGAAAAACCGAAAGCAAAAACGCCAACACAGTTAACAGACCATTCGTGACCCTTATTACTCGTTAGTCGGTTAACTGTGCGACCACAGACCACTTAGTGGTCAGTGTGTGCGACGATACGACAAACTTTTGAAATCACTTCATGAAAAACTTTCAAAGAAACTGCATTCAGAAAACCTTCACTCATGGATAGTAACATTTTTTGATAGCCTTGTTAGCACTCCCACTGCTGGATAAAGGCCACCCCTGTTTTCCTCCATTCTGCCCAGTTGCTTGCGTACTCCCGCCAATCCGAGCAGAAAGCGTCCAAATCGCCCCAACCTTTCCAAAAAACTGCATTCAGAGAACCTTCACTCACGGATAGTAAAATTTTTTGGTAGCCTATTTAGTACTCCCACTGCTGGGTAAAGGCTACCCTAATTAATTAATTAAATAGCAGGATTAAATTTAACAAAAGACCTGCAAACATATTTAGGACAATTTGTCCGCATGATGTTCTCATCGCAATCATTGGAGTGTATACAGTCGTCAGATATATCTGTCATATTTTAGGGTGTTTAAAATATCTGAACATGCACTCTCACGACCTGACAATATGGATTCGTATTATTCGTTGTTTCAATATATCTGACGACTGTAATTAATTTGAATAAATAAATTAAGCAACTAGAAATATTATGCATTCAACCGAAGAGAAAGAACAATTTCACAACATATTAAATTAAAATCCAATAGGAACGCGAAATGTGCGTCTCAAATTGACCCCTAGCGCGCGAATGTGCTAAGCCATCATAGCATTAAAACCGTAGCCGACTTTTGATACCGACACTTGTAGGAAACACTTTTTACCTTCATCAGAATCAAGAGTGGTCATAATTCGGAGTAAGACTAAACCAAAGTTTCCCAATTCTGAAATAAAAGTAAAAATACACCTTTTAGTGAAAACTCCCAAATGCAAACAATAGTCCTCGGCGACCAAGTAGGTATTATCTCCAACGAGTTCAGTCGGATAAGGTTGGCGTTATCAGTGAGATGTTTTTATAAGAGTTACAGCCGACTGTCACCTGTCAGCATGATTGATACACGAGGTCGGGTGATATGGAAATAACCACAGGGTTGTGCCGACCTTGAAATTTCACTAATCTATCCGTTATCTATGGTATACTGATTGTTTATTGAGGTAGGTGAACAGGAGAGTTCTTAATTACCCTTACGCAAGTATTAGGTAACAATGTACCTGCCGTAGCTTGGTACAGTCAGTCAGAATCTGGTCTATCACTTTTTAGATCCATTATTTAACAGTCTCTTACGAAAGGAATGTGGTATCGAACTATTCAATGCCAGTCTCCTTGGATCACATGGTTTGAAAATAACTTAAGGCGAAGGGTAGGGCAAGGCATTCTCCATACAAACGTTGTGAAAGTTTTATTCGTTAGTTTTGGCACTACAATATTTAATTTTAATTTTGCTTGTACATATTGGTTATACGCAAAACCTGCTGTTGAAATTTTGCTTCATTTAAAAAAAATAAAAAATACAAAAAATTATAAAAAATAAATAAAATAAACATCAAGTCATAGCTAACAGAAAAATAAGCATATTGACCCAAAATAATAACTGTAAGGCAAACACAAACGAAGAAAAACGTGCACAAAGTTTGTATGGAAAGAGCCGTAATAGGAAAGAGGTATAGTACCACTTTTCAGATTTCGTTCCGGAAATATTCCGTGGACAAGTTCAAATAGGTGAGTCCGAACCTAACTGCATTAGTGAGTATTATATTCTTTGCTAACTGCCCTGAGTGCGATATCGTGGAAGACGTCGGTGACGTGGAGCATGTTTTGATGGAATGTGTTCGCAACGACGCCCAGCGACATGAGATGATATCCTCGAATCTAAGGTTAAATAATATAAGTATTTGTAACAAACAGCATTCTGGCTTCGCCATTATCGGACTAGTTCATGATGTTTTGCAGACTATATTCCAAAGTATTGTAGTAAATGTAGAATAAACCAAAATAACTTGATCTCACTTATGGGGGTGGCATAGTGGTGTGACAAAACTTCCTTTTTATATTATAGATTTAAAGAAAGAGTTAAAAAAGAATCTATTATTTGTATGTGAAGGTCAAAAACCGATGGACCACTTTTTTGACGGCCTATATGGATGAAGAACTACAATGAAAATAAAAAATAAGCCCAAAAGTCCACATTCTAAGAAACGTTGAAATGCACCTTCAAAATTCATCCTCTCCTGTTTCTGTCATTTAGGGTCACGTCTTTTTATGCTCTACGCCAAGTCAAGCGATCTTGGGTTGTCGTTTCAGGCACTGAGGCTTTCTTAAGTTCCCTTTCAATTTTCGTCTATCAGGTCGATAGCGTACACCTACATAGCTAAACTAGGATACTTAAAAATAGCTCCTAATGATCCATATGAAGCATAATTAAAAGGTTCAAAAGTTACGTTTTGTAACTCGTTACATAATTTGTTATCAAGACGGTTTCGCAGGTAATATTTGCATTTTTTTTATTTCTGTAACATAAAATATAGCATAAAACGCAAAACGTAATACCGTAGTTTACTTTGTTCTTTCCAATTTTTAAAGCGTGACGACAGGTATTATCTCATCTCGCACAAATTTGGGCTATAAATATACACGAAACTGAAATTAATCAACTTTTGTGAGAAAACTCGAAAACAAAATTACCATTTACGTAAAGGTCGGAACTAATGCTGAATGCGAATTTAATGTATTTCCATTTATTAGCTCGTGCAATTTCCTACTAGAAGGTTCTGTCGGTTTCACAAAAGTATTCAAATGAGTCGTCCAGTGTCACAGTGTCTTTTTGTGTGTGTGTCACGCGGGAAGAACGTCGTGCATCGGCCAGCCTTGTCACATTCGCGTGACACTCGCTTGTTCAATTGTGACACCAGCCAGACAATATTCTGTTTGTTTTCCTGAACAAATAAAATATAATTTATTAACGTCCACAATAATAGGTATGCAACAACGTATTTTGAAATGGGAAAATATGTGTTTTCAGATATCAATGATTTGAACAACAGAGAATGAGTGCTTTCGAGATTAGTTTTACTAATATTTTGCTGCCGACTTGGTGCCAGCATGCAAATACTACAAATCATGTTACAGTTCCTACCTTTCTCAAATCATGTATAATAAGTAAAATTACTACAATGTTTAAAAAAGCATAGGTACTCAATGGATTTTTTTTCGCTACGAGTTGGATATATTCACAAACCAATTCGTCCTCACCTGTCACCTCACACCTCACCCGTTTTTATATGGAAACTGTCAAATATCATATGTACATTTTTGACAGTTTCCATATAGAAACGGATGAGGTGAGAGGTGAGGACGAGACGGTTTGTAAATAACACCCCTGTGCTTGGAATACAAAGATCACCTTTGATCGCGAATATTTTTTCACGTTAATTGATAATTTTCAAAAAGTTTCAATTAGTGTTTTTGAGTAGATAGTCGTTTCAAACTATGACTAAGTGCAGATAAATATAATAACGAATAGAACGGGTTACCAACGTATTTAAGGTCGAATATCTCTCGCTATGTAATACACGACACAACACATTTTAATACACACACACACACCACACAAATACATATTTCAATGTCTGCAAATTACGGGAGTTTTGTATAATATATAATTTTCTCGTGTTCATTTCACAACGATTTGTGATTAGGTGAGTACATAGCCACTCCATCTACTTTCTCCAAATAGGACACAATATAGTACAGGCAGTATTCCACTAGTCCATTTTACGAAGGTACTTGTACCTTGGTGCCTACCTACAATTTACAAGTCTAAAGTGGCGACATAGGTCAAATAATCATCATCATATCAGCCGAAGGATGTCCACTGTTGGACATAGGCCTCCCCCATAGAGCGCTACAATTACCGATCCTGCGCCACCCGCATCCAGCGGACTCCTGTGACCTTTACCAGGTCATCAGTCTACCTTGTGGGGAGCCTACCCACGCTGCGCCTTCCGATACTTGGTTGCCACTCGAGAGCCTTTCCGCCCCAACGGCTATCGGTTCTACGTGCAATGTGAAATGGCCAGTCGTATTTACGTACCACCGTAAGCTCGAAACACACAGAGCGCCGGGCGCGGCGCGGTGCGGGGGGAGATTACTGCTTCATATCATTTCAAATGTCACACACGCCGCCTCCGCTCTACCGCGCTACCGAATACCGCATGGTTTTTTGGTGTGGCGTGTCTCGGACCGCGTTTGCTTTCCCGAAAAACCGCCTCCGCACCGCAACGTCGCTGCGCCGCGCTCTGTACGTTTCAAGCATCAGTGTTGCCAGTTTAGGCTTCATCATCACCAGCCTATATACGTCCCACAGCTGGGCACGGGCTTTCTCTCATAGATGGGAGGGAACGGGCAGTAGTCCCCACGCTGGCCCAGTGCGGATTAGGGACTTCACACACACGTGAGAACACGCAGAGCTTCTATGCTTGTCCTCACGATGTTTTCCTTCGCCGAAAAGCTAACGGTATATATAAAATGATATAAAATAAAATAAAAAAATAAAAAATGATTTATTGCCACATCAAAAAATACACATCAGTACCACACATCTAGACATATTTACAGGTTATTGATTCTGCGACAACGGGCTCAGGTCTCAGCACATGCTGCAAGCTGGGTCAGCTGCGCAGCGCTGGTTTTCAGCCTGCACCCTATCTCTCAGTTACATTTTTGCGAGTTACAAGGGAAACATTACACGCTGCTGTACCTATCTTTATAGCTAACAGAACCAAGTTTTACTTTCAATAGACACATGCACATCAAATACACAAAATATATGTATCTAAATATTAACAATATTAACATAACACTTCACTACTTAAATCCAATTGTCAATGTACGGAAAAGGAACAAAACCAAATGTATTTTTGCAGTTTAGTAAAAGTATCTACTTTGAATTAATATTGAATATAAAAAAAAAACTACAAAAGGGTAGCCGTTTTATTGTGACGTCATTACGGTATTATTCATACAACTTCATACTAGCAGATCGCTTTTGACGTTTCAATAAGTTTCTGGTTTGACATGAGGAAAGTACCGTAAATATACAACAAGCGAGACAAACAAAACAAGCGAGCAACCAAGCGACAAGCTTTCCATACAAGCGAGTAAGAAGAGACTATACCTATATATAGCCATATAGGTCACGTCGTGCAACAGAGCATTCTGCGGGTGAGGGTTTCTATTTATCATTCACTTTGCTGTTTGTTTAATAAAACCTTTTCGATAGCTAATTTTGAAGGTTGGTAGCGACATATTAGTACGTAGGGGGGGGGGGGTGGCAAATCGTTCCAAATTTTCGATGCCCGATAACGAAAGCTTCCTCGGAAGCCCATGGATCTATGTTTAGGCATAATAAGTTTATTGACATGCATACTCCTAACGCCTCGGTCTTGTTGTGTATATAATTGTGTATATAATGTACATCATGATTATTCATCATCATCATATCAACAAAAAGACTTTCACTGTTGGGCATACGCTTCCCCCAAAGAGTGCCACAACGATCGCATGATCCTGCGCAATTCCGTATAAGTTAGGAAAACTCATTGGTACGACCCGGGATTTCAACCCACGACCGGCGCTTGACAGCCGCATACTTGAACCACGAGGCTAGTTTAGGCTTGCAAAATTGTTACTTGTACTTTTGTGAAACGGGCCCCAGAAATCTATTAAACGCCCGTTTTCACGAAGCACATCGGCAAACAGCCTTTCGAAGCGATTCTTGCACTTGGACTGTAGAAAACTAAACTATTTTTAGAAACTCGTATTCGGATCGAAAGGATGTTTATTGCAAGAATACCCGGAGTAGTAATATACTCGTAATAGTATTTGATGAAACAGTTACATAATACCCCTAATCCCCCATAATAACCCTGCCGTCCCTATACATATTTGAAATAATAATGTATGTTAGGAAGAATTTGGGCAATTTTCCAACTCGCTGATAAACCAACAGCCACGAGAAATACTGGGAAACTCAATATAACCTTCTATAGACTAGTAAAGGCGAAAAAGTCGTTCTTGGGAAATTGTATCAAATTCTACAATAAAATTCCTAAACACATAAAATTACTGAACTTAGCAATTTTAAATTCAAATCTGTAGTAAAACAAACACTTATTTCAAGAGCATATTATAAGATAAACGATTACATCATGGATAGGGATGTTTGGCAGTGATAGCGTCCTGCACGGGTAATCTATTGCGAAAATATATTTTCTACTGTAGCATTGTTATTTAAGTTATTTTGCAGTAATGTAATTTTATATTTAACTATATAATGTATATTGTTTTGAAAAAATGACTCTTCGCCGAGTTTCTTACGCCGGTTCTTCTCGTGGCAGAGGTATATTTTTCCGAACCGGTGGTAGTTTATTGACGTTCATAGGTGCATGTAATATGCCTAATTTGAAGAATAAACTACTTTTACTTTTTTTTTTTACTTTAATAAAGGTCCTCAAAACTCGAGAGTCTCTGGTCTGTAATAACAAAACTCGCTACGCTCGTTTTGCATTGCATCCAAAAAAAATTCTACGACAACTAAATAATCTACACTAATATTACAAAGCTGAAGAGTTTGTTTGTTTGTTTGAACGCGCTAATCTCAGGAACTACTGGTTCGAATTTAAAAATTCTTTTTATGTTGGATAGTCCATTTTTCGAGGAAGGCTTTATAACATCACGCTGCGACCAATAGGAGCGAATACGCGGATGAAGTCGCAGGCAACAGCTACTTTAATATAAAATAAAAATCGAACCGGTCAAAAATTTATCATTTTCTTAAAAAAAATTGGTCCCCACTTTACATGTAGGAGAGATACCCTACAAAATTTACAAAAAAATATATACTGTTTTGTTGGCCTGATTGATATCTATACCCATACCAAATTAGAGCTTTCTAGTAGTAACGGTTACTGAGCTAAGTCGCAGAGGGACGGACGGACGGACAGGCGTACAGACTTGGCGAAAATATCAGAGTTCCTTGTTTACTATGGAACCCTAAAAACACAGGATTTCAAATACGAGTATAATTTATATCGATGGGAATTCACATTGTGTATGAGTTTACACACATTGTGTATGAGTTCACCTAAGCGCCGTCTAGATTTTGCGTAAATTCATGAATTAGCGTGCCTAAAATCTCTTTATACATAAATCTGAACCAATTGAGCACAAAAGCGCCCTTAAATCGTTTACCTACATTACATTTGATCTCATTCAATAAAGCGTAGATTCACATTTGATCGTGTCAAATGCGCTGTGAAGGCGTGGAAGTAATAAGGCGGGCAATCTGTTTGTTTATATACGGTATCGGAGAAAACAATCAGTCGCAGATCGCGCCCTGGGACGCAATAAACGTAATCCCCAGGCAAGCCAAGCATAGCTGTAGCAGAAGTGGCTTTTAGAAAATGAAATAATCACCATTTTTGTGCTATCACTACTCCTGTTACAAATTCATGTCCAAGTTCCCTTTCTCACTTAAAGAGACCATCATCATCATTATTTCAGTCGAATGACGTCCACTGCTGGACATAGGCCTCCCCCAAAGACTTCCACGATGACCGGCCCTGCGCCACCCGCATCCAGCGGACACCCGCGACCCTTACCAGGTCATCAGTCCACCGTGTGCCTGCCCACGCTACGCCTTCCGGTACGTGGTCGCCACTCGATAACCTTTCCGCCCCAACGCCCATCGGTTCTGCGTGCTATGTGTCCCGCCCACTGCCACTTAAGTTTAGCTATTCGAAGGGCTATATCGGTCACTTTGGTTCTGCTGCGGATGACCTCATTTCTGATGCGATCACGCAGAGAAACTCCCAGCATAGCCCTCTCCATTGCTCTTTGGGTGACTTTAAGCCTTCTTATGAGGCCCATAGTAAGCGACCACGTTTCAGTACCATATGTCATCACTGGCAACACACACTGGTCAAAGACTTTCGTCTTGAGACACTGCGGAATATTGGACGAAAAGATGTGCCACCATTTATAAACTCATTGAACTGCTGTGCTGTGCTGTGCTGTCACTGTTCGGCGTGCTCAGCCGCGTTTCGGGTGTGTGAGAGGCGAGTTAAGTTGTAGTTTCAAGAAGAACAAGCCCTCAGATTCAGTACCTAATTTGTATTTTTCTTGGATGTTTTTCAAGTAATTAACAACGTGACGTCAAAAGGTCCACTACCCTTTGACGTTACCACTCATTAGCAACTATCTAACGTTAAGCGGCAAGCCTATAATTAGATTTTAAACTTGCTTACAACGCATTCCTACAATATGAAATGTAGTGCGTATACCATACCGAAATATATTACGTCACATGGATTTACCCATATATGATTTAGTATCTTAAATATAAATTTATTTTCCAGCCAGTCAAGTGGCTAGTAACGCGTATTCTTGACAATGATGAATGATGTAGACATTTATATCTGAATATAGGTATCTACCATGATTCATGCATTAAAGTGAACGTTTTTCGAATAGAATCAGAGTACCTGTAAAAACATTATGACTATTCTATTATTTTATCACGGTAACTTTACAGCTACTGCTTATATGGTATCCTCAATGTGGTATCAAGAAAGCGTACAAATTCAACTTTCAACTTTAATGAGCACCTACGGCTTACAAAAATCAATTTAATTTTGGCATACCTTTAAAAAACCCATAAAACTCATTTTATAAGAAACGGAGAGTAGAACAAAACTTAAACTAAACTGAACACCCCTCCAATGTGTTTAACTTAAACATAAAGACGCAATACACAGAAACTCACGCATGGAAACATGTCTCTTCGAAAGCGCACCCTGCTTACGACTACCTTTTTTTTTGTTAACGGTGTGGAAATGCGTTACGCATACCCCCCAGGCTGGGAAACTTGATGGGGGGTTATGTGGGACTCTCTTCTCCTGCACCATTTTTGAGCGAAATGGAGGGGAGAAGCCTACCCACTAAAACCACACCGGTGTTTCCCCTCTTGGGCGTGAATGGGGGCGCCATGGGATCGCGAACATTCTACCACGACGCCCCCCGGCCGTCCCAGCCCAATTTAAGCTGAGGCATCCGCGCATCCATGTAGGGGAAGGTTAGAATCGCTTTAGCCTTCCCCTCACACGTGCAGGACCGTGCAAGGTGGGTTCCCAGCCCACTGGCCTAAGGGGATTACAGAATTGTGCTTACGACTACCTAGTATAACTATTGTATACTCGTACAATACTTTTTCTACGAGTTAATCGAAATTAATTAATCAAACTGAAATGGGCCTTAACAGCGAAACGCCGCCAATGCGTCGGTATTTTAGACCAATATACATTTGTGCCTTTTGCTGTCGAAACCCTCGGACCCTGGAGCTCAAGCAACCACAAACTTTTTGGACAAATTTTAAAATTATTAGTCGAAGTAACTGGGGACCGTAGGGCTGGCTCGTTCCTTGTTCAGCGAATTGGCATAGCCGTTCAACGGGGGAACGCAGAAATCTCAATACAACGATCTATTGTACCAGCCTCATTGCTGCGCTGCGATTTATCGCAAGAACGCGTATAATATGTGCATTGTTATTTACAACAACCTTCCAGCAGATAATAGACAAATGGAATATAATAAATTTGCAAAAGAAATTACTAGTTGGTTAGCGAAAAAATGTTTTTATAGTGTTAATGAATTTTTAGATTACTAATACAACTAATAGATTATGATAATTGTAACTTTTTTTGTGCTGTTGAAATACAATCACACTGATGTCACTAATCGTATAGGTTAAGACTTGTATGTATAACTTTTGCATGTCGTTCACGACTGAATACTGTACTGCTGTACCTCAACACCCTGTACTATTTTATAAGTATTCTAGCAAATAAAATAATTCTATTCTATTCTAGCCTTATGGGCACCCTTCACCAAGGTTCCGATGTGGGGGATTTTATTTAGTTTTTTTATTTTTATTTGTATTCTTGTATTTTAATATAAATAAACAATAATTGCTGTTTTACAAAAACTGAAATAATTAAACAAACTCTCCTACGGAAACGAAGTGCATGCCCAACGGATTAGCGTTCGTTGATATACTTCGCGAGCGCGTGCGTTCCATGGGGACACGTGATTGGTTAATTTCATTATGGTTCAATGGCGGCACGTGAATCGGCAGTTTCGTTGACGTTCTGTAATAGTGTTGCCTTACGAGTTCCATAGACAAAAAGTATGTGATAATAATAGTTCCGTCCACGAAGTCTTACTTTAAACAAAGTCGACGGGTAGAATTATGTATTCATACTCGTAGGTATATATTTAATTAAGTGCACACTAAACATAACCACACGCCTGAACCAGTACAACAATGAGCCTACAGTAAATATAGGACGTAAATTGAATCTTTTGTTGGCAGCGAGTAAATAACAACAATTTAGAATTAAGTCACCTTCAGGCGTTGAAAGGTGATTCTCGGAACTCGTTGAGGAAATATGTAAATAACGGAATACTAAGCCTATTTACTCGACGAGATTACTTTGTGGAATAATCTTACACGCTTGTATGGCAAATGTGTAATTTGAAATTTTCTTTCCGAGTAATGTGACGATGGTTGACCTTTAACTTAAATTTATGGTTCACCTCACCATTCATGTTTATTTATACGAATTTAGGCGATGAAAAAAGAAAAAGAAGCAAACGATTTATGTCTCAATAGACGCACAAGAATTACGTGTATAGCTTCGAATAACGAGAAAGAACTTAATAACTGATAATAATATAATAATAATAATAATATTGGGGGACAATCTTACACAAATCGACCTAGTCCCAAACTAAGCAAAGCTTGTACTATGGGTACTAGACGACGATATACATTTTTCATTTCATTGTATCCGTGAAAAATGCACAAATAAATGCCCTGGCCGGGATTCGAACCCGGGACCTCTAGCTTCGGAGGCAGAGTCACTACCAACTAGGCAGAACAGGTCGTCAAAATATATAAATTCTAGATAAATTCTAGATAAATTCTAACTCTATAGTTAGAGTTAACATTTTTAAAACATTAGTAATCCGTGAAAACGTATGTTAACGTTTAAAGTGACATAGTCGCGAAGGTACTTTAGCAGGGTGTAGCGGGGTATACAGTTTCAAATGAAAAATAATAGCGGAGTCTTTTCTAGTGCATTTATACGTCTTTTGTATTGTCGCGCAGGGCGGGCGGGCAACAGCGAGGGCGGCGCGAGCGCTCCAGTCCACTTCCGCTCGCCGGACTCGCGCTAACTACTGCCCACTGCTCAACTAAACTACTTAACAACTTACCTCGTTAACTTCAAGTGTTATCAAATTCTAAAATTAGAACAGTAACCAAACTTATTTCTAAAATTAGCGCAACAAGGTTTTAGGGACGGCGTGTAAACTGCTGATTGCCTGTGCACGGAAAAGTCACTTTTAATGAGATAGGTTGTGAGCTTATAATGGCTGATAAACTGCATGAATATCAGGGGGTGACAGGCAGACTGCATGGGGCTAGGGATAAGTGCAAGGAAAAGTGGTCGCGCTGGAGAGAGGAACATCCTAAGGGAGTGAAGGAGGCTTTCAAGGAGTCGTTGTTCGGGATCCCTCATTCTGAAGGTCCAGGGAGAGTGTGGCAGGATAGTGCGTATAGTGATATATTCAGGTAAGTTTAGTCAAGCTAAGCGCAGCCCATCAAGCTATTTAAAGATGATAATCTCTAACAAAACTTGTTAAGTAACAGAATGAATTAGCAATAATTAAAAAACACAAGATTCCACTTACTACGTACGAGTACATCCACCTATTTTAAGAAATAGCAAGAAGTTTGATTCACATAATCCTATTTTACAATAATTTGATTAGTTTCATATAAAACGGTTGTTCCGCTTACAGAGTTCATTTCGCGAGACTGAAATCATTCCATTGAAATAAGGACAAACTTTAATATAGTTGAAGAGGTATTACTGGTCTGCTGAATAACGTTTTAGGCAAATTTGAAAGCTCAAATATCTCTGTTGAAGTCAACGTAACTGAGAGATTCGCAACGTTTAAGAAAGAAACGTCGCATGTGCTTATATGTTGTTATGTTACATGTGACCTTTTTTCGCGCAAGATGCGAGTTGTCGAAGGAGTGGGTCCCCCTTTCATACCTATAATAACTTCGCAAATTGACTGAGATTGATAGCGAAACCTGAGAGCTCCCGGGGGAGAGTTTTATAAAAGTAACCAAATTTTTACTTTCCTTAAATCGCATTTCTTAAAAACAAGCTTTTAATCTGCTGTATTAAATTCACCGTTCATAACTCCGTCAACAACACTACCTAATGTAGTGAAAAAAAAATAATGTAATTCGCTTTAGGTACACGTTTTATAATTTCTTTAGCTCAAAGTCACACTGGCCGTAAGACCGTAGACTGTTGCATAATTTTAGTTGATTATAAAATATAATTTCTTCATTTATAACTTGAATACATAGACTGTTCAAAATAATTATGAGCTGTGAAAAATGGACCTAATCACATAATGAGCTTGTATACATAAAAAAAACCGGCCAAGTGCGAGTCGGACTCACGTACCGAGGGTTCCGTAAAATATTTTTATTATATGATATAACAAAAATTTAAGGTTTTCGCAATTTGTCATATATCTGTGCTATAAGACGTTGCATAGTACCAAATTTCAAGATTCTGATTTCACTGGAAGTGGCCTGTAGGTTTTGATTCCCTTGCGTGTGTCGAAAATTTGCGGCATAAACGGCTGTATCTTTTGATTGCGTTGGCTTAAAAGTTTGATTTTCTCACAACTCCAAGGGACAGTAGACTTGAGTATTTGATATAAATTCCAGCTTGATACCTCCACGAGTTCCTGAGAATAAGGGTCTTGACAGACAGACGGACAACAAAGTGATCCTATAAAGGTTCCGTTTTGCCTTCCGAGGTACGGAACCCTAAATTTACCCTCGATTATTGCCCAGCTAAATAAAGCAAGCGGATCAAAATCCTATAAAACACTATAAGTAGTTACGTAGATTAAGTTACGAGCCTGAGAGTAGTGCGCAGCAGCTGCATGCCTATAATGAAGTAATTTAACCCTTATAATGCCAGAGACGGTGCTCACAAATGCATGTTGCTGCAAATGTGTGCTTGTTGTTTGGCCTTCATCCATCACCGGAGATTCTGGAAAGTAGCACAGTTTGAGTTTGTGCTTGTGTATCCTCTAAACAAATAAGTTTGATAATAAGATGTTTTAGTTTTTTGCAATGAAATCAAAGCTGAACAACTAAGGGACTCCTAAAGACGGGAATATATCCACATAATACTTCTTGCGCAGTACTTTTAATCTGTTGACGTACGTATTTAAAGTTAAGTCATAACTAATTATCAGAAACAGCAAAAACGAACCAGAATCAACTTATTTTTTTGTTTGTAACTATATCACTAAAACGGTTATAACTCACGTATATTTTTTTTTATACCACGTCGGTCGCAAACATCGGCTCGCCTGATGGTAAGCGGTCACCGCAGCCTATGGACACCTGCAACTTCAGGGATGACCCATGCGCGTTGCCGAGCCTTTAAAAATGTATACACTTCTTTCTTGAAGAACCCCATACTGTAGTCCCTCTGTAGCTGTCTTTCCGGGCGACATGTTGAGTTGTGTGAGTTTTAATTAACCGTTCTAGTGATATAGTTTTAAACATCACGAAAGTTCAAGTTCAAGTATTTTGTATTTGGTCTTGTCCCGGAGAACCACAATTTGTCATTCCGTCTTTATAGCCAACTTTACTCATTTTCACTTGTATTTTAGTATTACCAACCAAGTATCTTATCTTTCCACCATAACTTGTCTTTTTTAAGTTACGCTACGGATAAAGCGAGAAAAGGCTTTTTCTATCAAAGTCTTTATGATACTGACGCAAGATCCAATTTTACCTGGTCTGTGGAATAGTAAATTATTGCGGAGTCCATTAATAGATACGTGTCCATGAACTGCCCGGGGATGGCCGAGGCATAGTGCTTTTCTGTTAATATTTGAAAATTTCATGAAAAATCTAAATGAATTGTATAAAATATCCGTCCCACAGGAGAAAAAGCCGTATCGAGCTGATGAGAATATCAGCAGCCGTGATGGGCATCGAGTTCTCATACGCCGGCGAAACCGCGTTCGTCTCCCCAACCCTTCTCCAAATAGGGGTGCCACACCAACAGATGACACTTGTGTGGGCGTTGTCTCCGCTCGTGGGCTTCTTCATGACGCCATTGCTGGGATCCATCAGTGACCGGTGCCGATCCAAGTTCGGAAGGAGACGACCATTTATTGTTATGATGTCCATTGGCGTGTTGCTGGGTAAATAAATACATGACTTAATGGTCAAACATTAGAATTTGTTACTTCTACTGTATTCTTAGGTATTAGATTGGACTCAAAATTGCAGTGGGGTTCCCAAATAACAGCGATAGGAAGTAGGTTGAGCTCTGCTGCATTTGCAGTCAGGAGAATAAGGCAGCTTACCAATGTGGCAACGGCACGGTTAGTTTATTACTTATGTATATATAGTATAATTACTTATGGTCTTATCTTATGGGGATCAGCTGCAGATATTGAAACTGTTTTTATTTTGCAAAAAAGGGCTATCCGAGCAATTTATAACTTGGGGTCACGTGACTCATTAAGAGAATTTTTCAAAGAAATAGATATTCTAACCCTGCCGTCCCTATATATATTTGAAATAATAATGTATGTTAGGAAGAATTTGGGCAATTTTCCAACGAACGCTGATAAACCAATAGCCACGAGAAATACTGGGAAACTGAAAGTAACCTTCTATAGACTAGTAAAGGCGAAAAAGTCGTTCTTGGGAAATTGTATCAAATTCTACAATAAAATTCCTAAACACATTACTGAACTTAGCAATTCTAAATTCAAATCTGTAGTAAAACAAACACTTATTTCAAGAGCATATTATAAGATAAACGATTACATCATGGATAGGGATGTTTGGCAGTGATAGCGTCCTGCACGGGTAATCTATCGCGAAAATATGTTTTCTACTGTAGCATTGTTATTTCAGTTATTTTGTAGTAGCTGACACTGTAATTTATATTTAACTATACAATGTATATTGTTTTGAAAAGATGACACCTCGCCGAGTTTCTTACGCCGGTTCTTCTCGTGGCAGAGGTATATTTTTCCGAACCAGTGGTAGTTTATTGACGTTCATAGGTGCATGTACGAGGCTTGCATTGAAAGTGGCGGGAATCGAATACTTATTAATTTATTTTTAACATGTATTATACCTTTTTATAATCTCTGAAGTTTCCTTATCTCAACACACTGGCCACTTAGAAAAAAAAAAGTATGGTTCGGTTTCAATTGTTTATTGAAGTCGTCGAGTCACTGCTTAAAATGGAATTGTGCCGTGAAAATTTCAGAGCTATGATTTATTATGACTTTAAAAGTGGACTAACACAAAAACAATGTGAAGAGCGGATGGTTGCTGCTTTTAATATTGAAGCTCCTTCAAAGACTACAATATACAGGTGGTATTCAGAATTTCAACGTGGCCGTGTATCCCTCACCGACGAAGTGCGTGAAGGTCGACCAAAATCGGCAGTCACGCAAGAAAACGTCGATGTTGTGCGTCGTCTGATAAATGAAGACCGACATGTGACATATCGGGAAATTCAAGAGCACCTGGGTATTGGAATGAGTCAAATACAAATTATTTTAAAAGAAGAATTAGGCGTGAAAAAGTTATTTTCCCGTTGGATACCTCACCTATTGTCTGACGAGCAGAAAATAGTCCGTGTCAATTGGTGCCGCAAAACTTTGAAAAGATTTAACAAGGGACGCTCAAATGCTGTTTTTAGCATAGTATCAGGTGACGAGTCGTGGATATACGCTTATGAGCCTGAAACTAAAAACCAATCCCGAGTATGGGTCTTCGAAGACGAGCTCAAACCCACAAAAGTTGTTCGTTCTCGCAGTACGGCTAAGAAGATGGTGGCTACGTTTATCTCTAAATCTGGTCACGTAGCTACTGTGGCTCTTGAGGATCGTAGAACAGTCAATGCTGATTGGTACACCACTATTTGTTTGCCGAACGTCTTTGCTGAACTCCGAAAAACAAACCCTAGTCGTCGCATCATCCTTCACCACGACAACGCCAGCCCACACACCGCTCGGACAACAACTGAGTACCTGGACGGTGAAAAAGTCGAAATATTGGACCACCCTCCATATAGCCCTGACTTAAGTCCCAACGACTTTTTTACATTCCCCAGAATCAAGGACAAACTGCGTGGTCAGCGGTTTCAGACGCCAGAAGAAGCAGTGGAGGCCTATAAAATAGCCATTTTGTCGACCCCTACTTCAGAGTTCAAAAAGTGCTTTATGGACTGGTTTGAACGCATGCATAAGTGCATGAAATACAAAGGAGAATATTTTGAAAAACAATAAAAATAAATAAACTCACTTATACTGCATATTTTCTTCTATTCCCGAAACTTTCAGTTTTACCCTCGTAATATGCCTAATTTGAAGAATAAACTACTTTTACTTTTACTTTTTTTTTTTTACATGTTTTAGGTTTTTTGGAAGGAAATAAAATAGAGGCTCAGTCGACTAGGGTGGCTTTAATAGAAAGGCGATATATTGTTCAACTTGACGACCTGTTTAGCCTAGTTGGTAGTGACTCTGCCTCCGAAGCTAGAGGTCCCGGGTTCGAATCCCGGCCAGGGCATTTATTTGTGCATTTTTCACGGATATTTGTTCTTGGGTCTTGGATGTTTTCTAGTTATGTATTTATCTATATAAGTATGTATATCGTCGCCTAGTACCCATAGTACAAGCTTTGCTTAGTTTGGGACTAGGTCGATTTGTGTAAGATTGTCCCCCAACTTGTGCCAATAAAAATCTGACAAGTTTGTGTTTAGCTGATTTATAAGTATTTTGTTACCTCAGTCAACATTATGTATGTGAAGTTCGTTGGTTTATATATTAGTTAAAACTGTTTGTTCATATGGTTCATGGTTTATTCTTAAAATCTCAAATATTGAAGTGATCGATATAATTCTTGCGCAGAATACGTATGTCTAAAGGTACCAATCACATTTCCATAATTTTCAGGGTTAATTCTAGTGCCGAACGGGGAAACCATAGGATACGCTCTCGGCGACGAAAGGCCTGCCAACCGTACCGAAGCACCTTCAGTGCTCGGTCCAAGGAGCCCAATCTTGGACTCGAATGACAGCAACTACCATCCCTGGGGCGTCTTATTCACGGTGCTGGGGACTGTGTTCTTGGATTTTGACGCGGATGCTTGTCAGAGTCCCGCGAGAGCTTACTTGTTGGATGTCACCGTGCCAGGTAAGAGGAAAAGGGAAGGAAATACTTGATATGGTTGACCCTGACTATGACTGAAAAGGCGTAATTTTTAAATTTATAATCGGTTAAGCATATAGTTTTCTGAGTCCGTAACCTAGACGGAACTTATGGTTTCGTCGTATTTCGTAATCTACATCTCTCCGTATTTCAGAGGCATTTTTTCATCATACCTTTTTAATTAAAATTACTACAATTACCTAACAAATTCGTATTACTATCATATTTGGTAATGCATTATATATCTGCTATCTATATATATCTGCAATACTGTAATATATCTGCTCGTGTTTACAATAAAATTAATAAATCTTTAAATATTTTTGTTCTACCACAATATAAATGTAAAAAAGCCGTTAAAAACTGGTTAAGAAATCTGAACTATTATGAAATTGAAGCACTCCTTTGCAGCACAGCGTAAAGTACGAGGATACTCATAAATAAGAAAATAACTACTTAAATACTAGTTCGTTTAATGTAAATACTATATAACTACATAAGTATTATGTAAAACACACAATTTCGCACACACACAAACACAAACACACACACACACACACACACACACACACACACAAACATACAACTCATTTTATTATTTTAATTAGGTCAATTGATCTCAAATAGAGTGTACTCATTAAGTTTGTTTTAGTTTAGTTTTTAGATGAGTTAAGAATATGAAATTCATGATTTTATTTTGTGTAACTAACGTAAAAGCGGGATCTCCTGTCACAGGTATTTCAATACTTACTAGGAGATCCCAACCTATGTGATCTGAAAGCCTATTGTTAACCAATATAAACATTTTTCATTTTTTTTTTCATTATAATAATTTTATTAAAAAGCCGTTAAAATCGGATTTATTAGCTTGACCCTGTTCAACCCAGCGGGAAAACCTTGTTCGCATTAGACCGGTTTTTCACGATGTTTTTCTTCACTAAAACTACTGTTATTTATTAAATGATATTTCGTACATAAGTTTTCAGCAAAAGAAGTGATCTGAATGAATAATCGGTCAACTTGATTATAATTTAGGTATAAGTAAATATAAATGTTCGCCACTGCGCGTGAAGTGGATACGTTATCTAAAGCCTAGCTTAAGTTGGACTAAAAGCCTTCTTTTAAAGCATTTTTACATTAATAAACATTTTTATTGATCAAGACACACGGCCCCTGTGATTATGTGAAATCAATTCAATTAAGTACACCCGCAAGGTTTTGGTATACTATGTGTTCGGCACAAACCATCATAATGGGAGGCCTATGTCCAGCAGTGGACGTCCATCGGCTGATATAGCGGTGGTGGTGGTGTAGTATTTTAGATTAAAAGGTTTAGGTTTTATCTTCGGTTAAATTTTTATTTTTGATATTTTTTTTCCTTTCCTTTTCTTGCAATCTGTTTCCTGCGAACATTTAGCATAGGGTTAGGAATTTTTAATTTGTCTTGAAGGGTAGTCAGTCCAGCGACGTGAGCCTATTATGTATGATAATCCCTACAAATCTCTAGGAGATGTTCTTTTTAGCGTTTTGAATGCTGAATCGTTATTCATTAAGTGATTTTTTATAAATAATATTGAGGATAGGACATATTTCTTAATAAAAACTGAGATTTCCACTTGATTTGTTTTATTTCGTTAACACAATATCTGCACAGTAAGAACACGACAGTCATAGAGAGAGAGCGCTCATGCTGCCATCTAGACTGAGAAAGTAAACTAATTGAAAACAGTGGCTTTGCCGCCAAGATCAAAATTTTAACTCAACACTCCCACAAAAATTTTGCATTATAACAACAAAAAGACAATACTTCAATGTTACAGCCTGTTCATTATTTGTTCTCTAAGAAAGACAAACGATTGAGTGGGCAATGGCTTTGTTAATATATCAGCAAGCTGATTCTTACTTGGGACATAGGATATATTTATGAAACCATTCTCCACTTTCTCACGAACAAAATTGTATTTGACATCTATGTGTTTGGTTCGTTTGTGAAACACTGGATTGTTGATTAACTTGATGGCACTCTGATTGTCAACATATAGCTTAGTACAATCATATCTTTCACCTAAGTCCATTAACAATTGCTGTAACCACAGTATTTCCTTAGCAGACTCGCAGGCTGCGACAAATTCTGCTTCTGTGGTAGAGAGAGCAATGGTCTTTTGCTTTTGGCTTAACCATGTAACTGGCCCGCCATTCGTCGAGAAAATATATCCTGTAGTGGACTTTCGAGTATCCACATCACCTGCAAAGTCAGCATCGGAGTACCCTACAAGATCATTGCTTTCTCCATATCTAATACAAATATTTTTTGTATTAATTAAATATCTAATCACACGTTTCACTGCATTAACATGTTGTTGATTAGGATTATTAATATAACGACTCAACATGTTCACCGCATATGAGATATCAGGTCTTGACACTGAGCATAGAAACAACAGTGAGCCAATAGCTTCCCTATAAGGGAAATTCACAGTACTTTCTTCAAGATTTTTACATATAACAATATTAGGATCAGCAGGAGTTGATGCAGGATTGCATTCACTCATATTAAAAGTTTTGATAATTTGTTCTATATATTCTCTTTGATGTAAACATATGCAATTATCAGACTTTAATATTTCTATGCCCACAAAATATGACAAATTCAATTCCTTAATTTTAAATTCCAGTTTCAAAAAACTGATCATATCTTTTATTATCGTTTTACTTGATGATATTATGAGAGCATCATCAACATATATTATCAGTATAACTTTGATATTTTCAACATTTCTAACATATACACAGTAGTCTGCTTGTGACTGGACCAAAACCATATGATTTTAAAAATTCAGTAAACTTTTTGTTCCAACACCTTGATGCCTGTTTCAGCCCATAGAGTGACCTATTTAATTTTAATACATTACTTTTGTCAACAAGCACACCATCAGGTATTTCTAAATAAATTTCTTCCTCAAGATCCCCGTTCAAAAAGGCTGTTTTGACATCAAATTGTTGTATCTCCAAGTTATATTTTGCCGCAATACTAAAAATAATTCTAATTGAATCATACCTTGTAGTAGGAGAAAATATTTGCTGGTAATCAATACCAGGGACTTGATTGAACCCACGCGCACATAATCGAGCCTTGTAACGGTTTACTTTTCCATCAACATCCCTTTTAATGGAAAATACCCACTTGGTTGTGAGTGTTCTCTGTCCAGCTCGCTTTACTGGGGTCCAAGTCTGATTCTCATCATGAGCATTTAGTTCTTCGTTAATGGCTTGCAACCATTCATTCTTCTGTGAACTCTTCATTGCCTCGTCAAATGATGCTGGTAATTCAAATTCCACCAAATTAGCTTCTAAATTAAAATTTCTCCTTGGTCTCAGAAGTATTGGTTCACGTAGAGAAACTAGAGAATCATCAAGGATCTGTGATGGTTGATAATCAGGATCATTATTGTTGCAGCTGTGCATACTTTCCTCATTCTCATTCAGTGAGTCATTATTTAAAGAATTTTCACCCAATGCAGGTTCGCCTTCAAGTATGACTTTAGAGTTATCCTGCTGTATATCTTCATCACTTTCTTCTATGAATATTTTTGCTATATTCTGTCTTTTTTCAGGAACTTTATCCTCATCAAAAATTACATTTCTTGATATTTTAATTTGTTTTGTTTTCATATTAAACATCCTGTAATTGGTATTATCATAACCAACCAATATCATCTTTTCACTCTTTTTATCTAATTTGGTTCTTAACTGGTCAGGTATATGTACATACCCTTCACTACCAAATATCCTTACATGCTCCAAAATTGGCTTAACTCCATTCCACAACTCTGATGGTGTTTTATCTGATATTTGGCTAGATGAAGTTCTATTGAGCAAATAAACTGCACAGTTTATGGCTTCTGCCCACAACTCCAGAGAAACATCACGTGCATACAGCATGGATCGAGCACTTTCTACAATTGTACGGATTTCTCTTTCGGCCCGTCCATTTTGCTCGGGTGAATATGGGGCGGTGCATTCATGTACAATACCTTCTTTATTTAAATATTCTCTAAATGCATTGTTAATGTATTCTCTTCCATTATCTGTATGTAGAGTTTTTACACTGTGCAAGTATTTGTTTTTGACAATAGCATTATACTTCTTGAAATGTTCAAGAGTATCACTCTTATTCCTCATGAAGTAAACCTGTCTGTAGCTTGTTGCCGCATCCTTGAATAATAAAAAATATCTCATACCTTGGAACGATGTATGACTCATTGGACCACAGACGTCACTATATACCAAGTCACCAGGTTGTAGTTCTGCACGACTTGATTTATGGAATGGAAAACGAGACTGCTTCCCATAAGCACATGCTTCACACACTAAGTCAGTTTCACTACTTTTTTCAATTTTTAAACCGTCCACAACATTGTTCATACTCATTTTTTTAATTTCTTTAAAGTTTAAATGTCCTAATCTCTCGTGCCACCTTTTAATATCACTTTTACTGTTCTGCACTAAATTGCACGTGTCAGGAACAACTGTTTCAATATCCAGTTCAAATAAATTGTTCATTTTCATTTTTGCACACATCACAACATCATCACCTTTGTAAATAAAAGCACTACTGTCCTTCTTCACAATGGAATAACCTTTTCTTGTTATCATGCCTTCAGAAAATAAATTTCTTCTTAAGCTTGGCACATGTAGTACTCCATGCAACATGCTTAGCTCCCACTGTCCATTAACACATCTTTTTATTAAAACCTTTCCGATTCCACACACTTCTATGGATTCTTTGTTTCCCAGTGTCAATGATTTCTGAGTACAAACTGTATATTCTTCAAAGAATTCTTTTCTGTACGTCATGTGTGCCGAAGCACCACTATCTAAGATCCAGGTGTCTTCATCTGAACCACTGCAAATGTGAGACTCTTCTGCTACATTAAAAGCTAGCATGGTATTTTTATCTTGAGCTGGTTTCTTATTCCCTCTCTTTGGTGCACGACATTCTCTTGCAAAGTGTCCCCTTTTTCCACAGTTGTAACATTCGAAACGATGCTTCGCAGGTTTCTCTTTACTCACATTACTTGTACTAGGTTCATTTTTAGTGAATTCTTTCTTCAGTTTAGTATTAGCAACCAACAAAGCCATTTCTTGTTCTTCTTCACAAGTAATATTTGCCTCTTCATCCAGTAGTCTCGCTGTTAAGTTGTTCAAGTTTTGTTTACTGGGATCCAGCGACATCCACGCTTGTCGAAGGGATCTATATTTAGGAGGCAAAGTTCCTAATATTTTCGTTATTATGGCAGTGTCACTAATACTTTCACCACTTTCCTTGAGCTGTTTGGCGAGATTCTCAACCTTTGCAATATGTTGTGCCACACTGTCACTTGGTGACATTTTGTACTGGTAAAACCTTTCATGAATTAACATTTTGTTTAATTCACTTTTTTGTTCATATATGGATTCTAATTTAGACATTATTTCCGAAGCAGTTTCACAGTTTTCTATGAGGGTTATTTGATTTAAATCCATCGATGACGTAATAATGTACATAGCCATCCCGTCAGTTTTTGACCATCCACTCGCATTTGCTTCTGTTTTCGGTATTGAAATATCGATTCCTTTCGCTTTCAGGGCACACTTTATCTGGAATTTCCATTGCCTGAAGTTCTTTCCGTCGAACTTATCCACACTCAATGTGCGTTCCATTTTGAGGTTAAGCGGCGTGATATATTCGAAAATGCAAAATATGACTTTTCTTTACTGTTTTCTCCGTTCTTCAGTTTTCAGAGCTTCCTGGGTCCATAACCTATTGAGGATAGGACATATTTCTTAATAAAAACTGAGATTTCCACTTGATTTGTTTTATTTCGTTAACACAATATCTGCACAGTAAGAACACGACAGTCATAGAGAGAGAGCGCTCATGCTGCCATCTAGACTGAGAAAGTAAACTAATTGAAAACAGTGGCTTTGCCGCCAAGATCAAAATTTTAACTCAACATAATCTAATAGAAGAATAATCTAATAGAAGAGAATTTAATAGAAGAAGGGAAGTAAGAGGTAATTTCGAACGTCGTGGTTTTTAGAGTTCCGTAGTAAACAAGGAACCCTTATAATGGATAGCTCGTTTAAAACGTAAGTTTGCTTCAACCTTTTTTCTCCAACCTTCAATTCAATCAACAATTTCTTGATTCAGGAATCAAAGCATGATATGAAAATTTCAAGTGCTAACGTTTGGTGGAAACATGTGTCGCCCCGCTCCTCCGTCAGCTAAACCGTTGCTACTGGGTATGTGAAAAAATTCATGCTAGTAGCATATATAAAGGGACAACTATCACAGCTAAACAGACGTTACTAGTTTACGAGTAATAGCTGAACTTAAGAAATGTACTATGAAAACCGAACTTTGATACAATTTCCATTATTACTTCGATATAATGTTAGTTGTATCAAATATTTAGTAAATATGTTTGTGACGGGTGGACAGTTACATACCCTACATTGCGCGTGGCCCTACACGTGTTATATGCTTGCATAACCAGCGACCGCCCAAGCAGCCACCCAGGTGGCGTCGACTCAGCATATCGCAACATCGCCGCCCCGTTTCCCAAAAATACTGAATGATCCGGCACTCTTGGTTCTCACATCGACCATTAGGCACCTCTTACATTTAATTAATTTTAATTGATTTATTTAAATTTTTGTAATTCCATCATTAAAAGGAATTAAGTTTGCTATTCTTGGTTTCTCTCGAATCCTCCGACTCCCAGCCTACATATTTCACGCACTTCAATGATATTTTCGTATACATATATTTATAAGTACAACTCTTTGTTATTCGTCGGCTGTAAATATGTTATCATACATATAACGTTCTAAAAGTACAAAATTGTCTTTAAAGTCACGAGCTCCCGACGCAATCAGTTTTTATGTAAATTACCAGCGTGATTACTCTTAAAATAATTAGCTCCAAAACTCATTACAATCCTTCACCTACTTTGATTATTACAATTAATTTTAATTCAATATTTGTTCGTGTGAAGCGTCACATCATGTGACTCTGTTATTTAGCTTTTTCGGCGCCACAGGTAAAATTTTGCCGTTGTCGTCTAAACAACGTATGGACGGTTGTATTAGCAATGTTTTTACACCTTTTTAGACTTGGACGGTTGAGTTTGTATACTCTCGTTAACCGCTTATCTGTTCTGTCTGCCTGTGATTGATTTATCACAGCGGTTTTGGACGTTTTTCTTTTTAATTTTTAAAGTCTAAGAATAAAAAAGCGCAATTCAGTTAGACATTACATAAGGCAGAGCACGTGCCACGATCAGGTTATAAGATGGAGAAAATGCGACTGCAGTGATAGGTTAGATTAGACCCACCGCCTACAACACATTTTAAATCCTAGTCGACACACCCACAATACAATAAAAATGTGGCGGATGATTATATTCTAACCAGACGGTGTTAAACTATACTTTACTACCTTTGTTTTAACATGACATACACGTGCGGTTTCGAATGAGTAAACTTAAATAAAAGTAGTTTCAGAATATCATAATATTTGGGATCAATGAGCTCTATGGAAAAGCTTTGTACCATCGTCGCTTGTCACGATTAGCTCCGGGTGACAGTGTCATGTCGAGCTCACAATTGTTCTTTACTAAAAAACTAAAAAAAGAGTCATCTAACTATCGGTATAGTCTACTTTTAAAGGTGACCCTCACTACGTTATCTTTAACCTTATGGTCCAAAATGTGACTTATAACTCCTTTAGTTGGCTTATCTTTGCGTTAAAGTCTCCAATCACACATATCATAAATGTGAGGCACCTTCTAAAGTTTTATAAATTTTGACAATATCCTACAGGCTTATTATATAATAATAATGTTTATTTCGGACTTTCATCCATATATTTTTAGTACATATATTGTCAATTCTTATAGACTAAGGTTAGTAAAAACTGTATCTATGGCTCGTGAAGGCTAAGCCAGTGTCTCAGGACTGGACTGTCCCATCGGTGTGCGACCGTGTTTAGAATGCGGTTGAGGCTGGCGCGCGCGCGCTGCATCCTCGCGGCGCAGCGCTTCCGCAAGACTCTACTCTTTTTGAGAATGCTACAAAGTCTGTGATGCTGTTTTTATATCCTTTTAGGGTGACAACCCCGTGCACCCCGTGGTAAGGTGTTTCTGCTCTCCGTTATAGCGGATTATAATTATAACTATTTTACTTCGGCCAGGTCCAGTATTATATATCAAAGTATATGTTTTGGAAGGCAATTGAGTTCTAGAGATCTTGATACTGATAACGTTCCAAGGAGGCCAGCTATATATGGAACTTTGGTTATTAGAAGTTGCTTATTGAATACTCTTGTGTGTCCTCCCCTAACAGTGAAAAAGATCGCCCTCTGGGGCTTGAATTGAAATGCATCTATTTGTCGTTTTTTTTACATCCATTGCATTCTTGTTCGACCTAGTGAACATTTCTAGGATTTTCCTTGGGCACCGTTAGCCATTAAACGAGAGCTTAGTTTTGGCGAAGTGGAATTCTAGCTTCTCTAAATTAGAATTTTTATATCTCTTTCTTTTCCTTTATAAACTATCTTGTTTATGAAAATGTCGCGAGGCCAATACTTTGAGTTATTAAGTAAACAATACATACAGTGGAACATAGAACCTCCTCCTTTTTTGAAGTCAGTTGCTGCATTGTACGTCATTTTAGCTATTAAATGTATAGGTAGACGTTTATGAATAAACTTCGCACTTTGCCGATTGTTTTCTTTTATTGGTCAAAAACTGAGAGGTCCTTCGTTACCAAAAGTGTCGTTTTCAATACGATTTTGTTAAGGGACGTATAAAGGCGTGGGTCACGATTGTTAGATAAGAGTTATCGCAGTCTCGCCATTTGAAATTCGAACTGCTCCGTCTCTCGATCGGATTATTTACGGAAGGTATTCATATGATGCCTACTGTGCCTTAGGAAGCTCGGGAGGGATACCATATCAGCCCAAGGACGGTCCACTGCTGGACATAGGCCTCCCCCAATTTCGTGGGGGCTGAATGCCATAATCGCCACGCATGCGGATTGACGATTGCAGTATTTCCACCGCACTCTAGGGATGCTGCTGCCCATCCCACGGTGGTCTAGGTCGTAGTTTTAGGACATACCCGGGTCCCATTGATCTAATTATGAGCTATATAAATACGCTACCCTACGCTAGGAAAATCTACTAAGGTTTTTTTCTCTCCTACTGGGATCGATCGTACATACTTTGATTTAAATAGGGATGAATATGCTTAAACAAACAAGACGGAATTCAGATAACATTTTTGCAAAATAATTGAGGTTTTAAGATATTTACTTATATTATTAACATATTATTCGACCCTAATAAATATTGACTTTCTATCTTAACTCAATTTTTACTAATTCCTGGTCAAACAGCAAGTGCAATAAAACATATAATCTACCTTAATATGTATGTCTGTCTGCTACTGGTTACTAATAAACAAGTTTATTGTTTTATTACGTAGGATTTACGAAGAAGCATATGTTTGATGAGCCCAAATATTTATTAACTGATAATTTTGTTTAATTATGGCCATAACATAATTTTGTTTAAACATGGAATGTAACTGTGGATTTTAATATTGTTTGGGGAAAATTAGGTAACCCGAACATTACAGTGATTGACCAAGCGATAAACGATTCAGCAATTGTATACACACATAAGCACATTCCTTTATTACGAACAACGATTTGACCAATACTTTTATAATAACTGTACAGACTGTTA
This sequence comes from Notocelia uddmanniana, assembly GCA_905163555.1. Lineage (NCBI taxonomy): Eukaryota > Metazoa > Arthropoda > Insecta > Lepidoptera > Tortricidae > Notocelia > Notocelia uddmanniana. The sequence goes on along the minus strand of LR991059.1, from coordinate 9,156,933 downwards.
TTTTGTTTGCATGTTTAATTTCAAAATCTCAACGCTGTGTTCTATGATCAGCTCTTCAATAATCATTATGGTGCCATCACCATAATAATTATTGAATTACCATTCAAATGCCTTACATATTCAGTACGCCAAATTTTACGTTAAACTATATCTCGAAGTTAGTCCAATGATAATGTTTAAGATTATGTAGCACACAGACTCTGAGATACTGGTAAGTGTAACCTAATATAACTCTTCACAAGTTTGTGTTGTATATTGTATTAGAGTGGATCATGTTTTGTTTCACAGAGGATCATGCAAAGGGACTTAGCACATTCACAATAATGGCTGGCTTAGGCGGCTTCATGGGCTACGCCCTCGGCGGAATTAACTGGGATGAAACGCGATTAGGTAACATGATACTATGGAACAAAAACGAACTCACCAATACTTTAGCGTGTCAATAAAGGTTAACAAACTTTTTAGGGGAGCTGTTCGGAGGACACGTGAGAGCTGTTTTTTCGCTTATCACTGTAATTTTTGTGGCGTGCGTGTCTGCCACGGTAACCAGCTTCAAGGAAATTCCTCTGGATGAACTTAAGGAGCAAGAGGAGTTCAGAAAGCTGGCAGAGACTGAGAGAGTACAGGAGAGCTTCGACGCTGGAGATGAGCCTGTGAAGAATTTGAAGAGAGACAACACTACCTATGGCTCGTTAAATCAACCGGCCGAGGGAGATGATCAGGTAATCCTGAAGTAGAACACTCGTTAGCAATATTGTGCTAAGCTAAACGCTAATCAATAAATAAGCGACGGCGTGAAACGTAATTCAATCAAATTGGAATGGTAATGTCTACAATCTACGCTTCGGTATAGTTATCACCCTCCCTACTCTTTTTTTATTATACTACGACGGTGGCAAACAAGCTTACGGCCTGCCTGATGGTAAGCAGACACCGTTGTCTATGGACACTTGCGACTCCAGAGGAATCTCAAATGCGTTGCCGACTCTTTATTGACTAGGGGATGCGCTGTGTTGAGAGTATTCTTCTTTTTTTTGAAACAAAACACTAATCAAGACAGAAATCAAACGACAAAATATAATAAAGATTGAGCCGGGTTAATTAATTAATATTGGACCCAAACAATTCAATAATTCTAAGGCTCGTCTCTGCAATCCAATAATTATTTGGTACTACTACGTAGAGGTATACTTGGCAGCTTCGTTTCTTTGACTACCAATACCATCAAAATTCAATGAATCTGACTGACATTGGTAAGCTATTTTTGTTACTTTGGATATTTGCATATTTATGACTTTGAATTGTACAGTCAAAGTCATAAGACAAAGTCATACAGTCATATTGTGTACTTGTACAGCAAATACACCCGAAAGCAATGAAAAAAAAAACCTAACAAAGAACTATGTGTCAAAACTCTATACAATTTTTTTGACTTGTGAAGTGCTCCAATTTCATTTAGCCTCAATATCAGTAATTGATCCTCACTGAACATCTACTAACGGTTGGTGGATGTTGGAAATAAGTAAGCAGCTATGGGGTTGATGCCACAAAATTAAAAACTTCTGAAATGATTATTATTGTTAAAAAAAATAGTTCCATTGACACAATGACAAGAAAATGGTTAATTTTATTAAAGTACATTAAATGTCTTACAGAACGGTGCTAGCATTAATATTCCTGAAGTCAGCCACGGCGAGAACTTGTCTCTGCGCCACTACCTTCGCTCCATTGTGGTGATGCCACCATCGCTCCGCGTGGTGTGTCTCACCAACCTGTTCTGCTGGATGGCTCACGTTTGCTATTCGCTGTACTTCACAGACTTCGTGGGCGAAGCAGTGTTCGGTGGCAACCCTGCTGTAAGTGTGACAGATGAAACAGTTTAGTCGTTTTATATTACACATATACCTACCGATTAATCTATAAATCAATCGATAATCAGATTGCTCCGTACAAATAAAACTATTGCAAGCAAGCCAAACTGCTTGCGATAGTTTTAATTGTACGGAAGTATTGTTTAAAATAGCACTTCAAATAACCCTCATTACAGTAAATTACAGTATTACAATCCTGAGAAGTAACTTGTTTTAGACGAAAATATTATTATGCGCAAACCGACACTTTTTGTGCTTTGCTATTATTAGTATTGCTATAAAGTAAATTAAGTATTGTGTGGTGCCGGGTTAGAATAGCTACACCCCCTTTCTTTTGGGTGTCGTAAGAGTCGATTATGGGAACCAGGTTAAAGGGTGTTGTGGGCGATCTCTGCAACCTATCACTGCAATATCACATTTTCTCTATCTATAAACCTGCAGTTGCCAAAAGTGGCACTGAAAATTAATATTCATGTGCCCTGCCTACCCCTTTTGGGAACATAAGCGTGACTTTATGCATGTATGTAAATTAAGTATTGTAGTACAACACGTTGTTTCGCTATATCTTACATAAAAATACACATATTAGCACATTTAGATATGATACAAAAAAATCTGTTGCTGGCTTCGATAATAAGATGGATATTTTCGTCGAGATGTCAGCCTTTATCAAGTTTACCTGAATTCGCACGGTACGTGCACATGATTTATTGCTGTCAAGATTTTCACGTACATTTTTCGAAGTTAAACAATTTACAATTCACGGTAAAATAGGTATTCAGAGCAATGCTGGGTAGTTGCAGTATCCAAGAGGCAGCAAAATTATTGGATACTCAATTCACGTTCATTATGTTAAAACCGCCTTAGATAATCATTGCTGAGCTAGTTTGTTACATATGCGAACAGTCCAGTTCAAATCTAGCTCCGGGTCAGCTCTAAGCATGAATTTATGTTACTCCTTTATTTTAAAATTTTATTGGAATCTCTAGCGAAAAACATGGGCTGGTGATGTCATATTATACATCATTATCTGGTGATTTCATTGTTGCAGGCGCCGGTCGGTTCTGAAAGCCGCGCGGAGTACGAGGCCGGGGTCCGCTTTGGATGCTGGGGCATGGCCATGTATTCTCTCTCTTGCGCCTGCTACTCCACTGTCATCGAGAAACTTATTAAGAGGCTTGGGTGAGTATCATGAGCGTAGCTAGTCGGTTATAAAAGCCGGGTGAATTACAAGGCGCGGTCCGCTTCGGATGCTAGAGCATGTCCATGTACTTGCGTCTGCTACTTCCACCGTCATCGAGTAACTTATCATGAGATTCATGAGGCCTGGGTGAGCTGCATCCGAGGGGCTGGCACTAATGACCCGAGGCGAAAGTAGGGCATGGCTAAGTACTCTCTCTTAACCACGATAATCTCACTCTTTTCAATATGTAAAAAAAACTGAATCGTACGTGAGCTTGGCAGCAAGTTGTGTTAGTCCGAAGTACATTTTTTGTTTTACCACCAGCAAGCCTACCGATTCACAATCCACTCCCACTATTGAGCTTAAATCTTGTATGATAAAATTAGGCATCTAGCTATCAACATAACGAGTCCTCAAACCAATAAAGGGTCGGCAACGCTTTTGTGATTTTTCTGGAGACGCAAGTGTCCATAGGCTATGGTGTTTGTTAACCATCAGGCAGGCAGTAAGCTTGTTTGCCTCCGTCGTTGTGAAAAAAATACCTTAATGTACAAATAATAGAACAGATTTTGTATGAAGTTCAGGTATCTTGGACTGGCTTGCAGGACTCGCACTGATTAATAATCAATGTGCAACCAGGCCTTAAGCGTTAGCGAGCTGTTCTCCAATACATAATATTTAGACCTCCATGAGTGGTTACCCCAGGTACTCAGTAACTTGCTCACTGACCCGCGATATTGCTCGCCCGCTGATCCTCGTAAGACGATTTGCGATGTCGCATGCGTCACTGGGAATGCACTACGTAAACACATCACGGGGGAGTAGAGGCGGTTTCTTGAACTGAAAAACAATGGAACTGGTGGGAAAAAGAGGTCAAAATAGCAATGTAAATTTTTATCGAGTTTCCTAAAAAATACTACTTTGGTTGTTTCAATTCATTATAATGGATGTAAGTTTTCGGTACGAAAACTACGGTAGATACGGTAAGTAATAACTTACACTCTGTACTGTATCCATACTAATATTATAAATGTGAAAGTGTGTTTGTCCGTCTGTCTGTTACCTCTTCACGCTTATTCCGCTGAACCGATTTAAATGAAATTTGGTACACAGATTTAGATGAAAGGTATAGAGATAGTTTGGGTCCCGGGAAAGGACATAGGATAGTTTTTATCTCGGAAATCATCCCTTAAGGGGAAGATACAATAAACGAATTCTAAGCTGACGAAGTCAAAAGCTAGTACAGAATAAACCGCTTGTGTATGTCCTGTGACTAGAGACGGGTAACTACTTGGGACTGTTATTACCGGGGTGTTCTTCACAAACCGATTCGTCCTCGCCTCTCCCCTCATCCGTTTTTATATGGAAACAGTCAAAATTTGACAAATGATATTTGACAGTTTCCATACAGTAAAGTAAGGCACCTATTTAGGTCTACGAAAAGCGTATAATCAATACGGATTTAATGCTCAGCGCCTGTGTAGTGTGTAATACTAGCGAGTAGACTGCCGCGTAAATCGGAATTAGGTTTGTTTAGGCGCTCGGGGCATGTTTCAGGATTTGAATAAATAAAGGGACGAATAAGATTCACTGTTGATGTGTTCAAATATTGGGCGTATGTTAGTTTAGCGTAATAAATAATGTAATAAAAATAAGTTATTTATTGAGAAACCTCTAGAGCAATATACATTTGCTATTCCATTAAAGAATGTACAGCTTTAGCGTACTGCTATTTATTATCATGGAATTCTCCAAACTAACGCCAGATATCAGCAATTATTTACTGCTTACAAAACTAAATTATTCAGATAAATGTCTTATCTATCTATCTATCTCAATTTTCCCCGCGACTTCGTACGCGTAAAACTCGTTATTGCCTTAGATAAATAATTGCAATATATTGTTTAAACTTAAGGCACTGGCCTAATTTTTTAAGGTTTTTTCCGCTAACATTCTTCGACGCATCGTAAAATAAAATAAAAAAACTAGCTTCGTTACTAAGCATCTTACCCGTCAATCATTTTGTTGGAATTATCTATAGTTTTGCCATGCTTTGAGTTAAAAACATTTTAAAATATGCAACGCCGCATAAATTCAGTTATCAATAGGGTTCAGCGTTAATAATATATCCAAATCATATCTTCCACTAGATAACTGTCAAGTATCTCAAAGATGTCGAACGCCCCAGATATGCCGTTACCGTACTTTACCCTTCAACTTGACTGAGCTAACATTTCCTAGCTAACAAGATCAATCCATCCTTGACTTTCAGCTTCCTGTTGCACTCGCTCGGCTTCCCACTGATTTAATCGATAACTGACTGTGCTTAGTTAGAGAAATTGATTTAAAACCGCAGGGTTGACATTCGCAATGCAGTTTTGAATTCTCATTATATTTTTTCCGAAGTATTTAATGATTGATACACTATTTCCAGTTATCTTACTGCTGCTGGACTGACTTGAACATAGTAAAATTAATACTACTCTTATAAGACGTTTGTGGCTATATAAGTTGGACTCTTTCTATAAGGACTGGAGAGAAGAAACCAAATATCAAAGAAAAGTGGAAAGACTTTTGGCCAGCAGTGGGAGCTTTAACATAATACTAATAATAAATCATTTATTCGTTACAATATTGGTTAACAACAGTTTGCTGATGGTACCTCTTTTTAAACTCAGATGCGCAACGAAAAAGAGGGCTGTTATAAGTTATAAGCTTATAGGTTTAACATGTGTAGCTGTGTATGTACATGTGTCTGTCAGTGACAGTAGCTTATAAAAGGGTAAATCAATTTGAATGCCATTTTTATTCGCTGTTGACAAGTTGAAAAACACTCTACATTTTCATTTCAAAGCTCAATATCTCATAAACCAATTTAGATAAAACGGTCTAAGAGCCATCGCTAATAAACCTGCTGTCAAATAAGAAGAACCGCATTCACATCAGTTCACTCGTTTAAGAGATACGAGTAAGATGCCATAGATACACACACATATACACAGATACCTGGTAAAAATCCTGGTTTAAATTCGATTGCGGCAGATTAGAAATGCTTTTCATATTGACTTCCGAACCTCGTTTTCTTAAAATGAATCTGCAGGTTTTGTTTAACAACGTTAGTATTAGTACTGAGGTTCAAATTTCCTTTTTGGTAAGGAAAATTACGTTCGTAGAGCTTTAATTATAATTAAGATAGAGGTAACTTTTCGTTCTTATTTGTTCATTATTTTCGTTTAATAATGTTGTACGGTTAATTCATAATCTTTTAATGATATTACGCAAAATTAGACTATACAATAGTGAAAAAGTTCAACGGTACTTTAGTCCAATCCACTTTTTACGTATCAGTTCATTTTTCACCTATACTCATTTCACCCTCATCATTCATCGATGCACACTATGCACAGAACCACTAGGAAAGCTTCTTTAGAAAACATTGTACAAATAATTGGGATTCAAAAGTTCAGGCGCCTTTCATGGGGTCTGATTGGTTTAGGTTTTGGTGATGTTTGTTTGCTTATAAAAAATACATTACAATAATTAATCTACCACGATTCAAGCACGTTAAGGATGATTCACAGTAGGCCGTTCCGTGTCCGGGCCGGCCCGTTTTCTTCTAGAGTAATACGCCGGCCGTTGCGTTGGCTGTCATAGAAAACGGGCCGGCCCGGACACGGAACGGCCTACTGTGAATCATCCTTTAGACGGTTCGACTCCCGGCTCATACAAATGAGTTTTTCGGATCTTGTGTACGGAATATCATTAGATATTTACCTTTCCGGTGACAGAAAATATCCTGAGGAAACCTACGTGAAGAAATTCAAAGGTGTATGTAAAGTTCCCAAAGCACGGTAGGCAAGCGTGGAGACTATTGCCCGATGAACGAATATAGGCTGATGATGATGACAATAATTAATTACAACAAATCTGTTTCAGGGCTAAGAAAGTGTACGTGGGTGGACTCTGCACGTACAGTTGCGGGATGTTTCTGCTGTGCGTGGTGCGGGCGCGAGCTGCTGTTATACTGTTCAGCTGGACTGCCGGCATTATGTATTCCACGCTCTTCACAATGCCCTACCTGCTAGTCGCGCACTACCACGCTACCAACACGGTAAGATACTCATACAGTTGTGGCATGCTTCTGTGCGTGGATTTGGATTGCTGAATAATTACATCGCTTTGGCTGAGTCAATATTAATGTCTGTTTTGGATGTTGCCAAGTATTTGGTAATCTTGGCTGATACGTAAGATGCAGAAGCTGTAGGTATCCGTGATCCAGTACAATTGGTTTAACGGTTATTGCCCTGGGAGTTACGACTTAGCGATTAACGGTTCCATTCATATATCTATGGTTCCATTTTTAGGGTTCTGTAGCCAAAATGGCTAAAACGGAACCCTTTTAGATTCGTCGTGTCTGTCCGTCCGTCCGTCCGTTTGTCACAGCCGATTTACTCGGAAACTATGAGCACTACAATTATGAAATTTGGTAGGAAGGTGCATGCTATGAACCGCTATATAAGGAGGTGTCGGTACAGAACCTTTCTCTGTGCGTGACCCGACATGCAATTGGTTGGTTTTTTAAATTCGTCAGCTCTTCCCGATACGACCGTAGAATTAGAGAGAACATCGTGAGGAAACCGCTCGAATCCCAATAAGGTCTAGTTTTCGCATTGAGTTTTAAAGGAAAGTAAGATGGCAGTCGCTGTCGAAAAACTAAGTTCTACGCCAAATCTTGGGAACTCGGTATTAGGTATCAAAGCAGACCCCGGGCTTTGTTATTTATTATAACCCAGAAGGACGATGACCGGATCGTAGGAGCAAAGATGATATCTGAGAAGATAACTTAACCAGCCTTCATGCTCACATTAACTTCATTCACCACAATGTTGCTCGCATCTTTTCTGTTATAATTGTTATGTAACATAGTGTAACAATAACTCCGCTAATTAGATTAAATAATGCCAACCAACTAAGCGCTAGCTCGAGTTGGGTATTTCCCGAACAATTTCAGCAAGTGCAATATTTAATTAGTATAATATGACCTAGAAAACGTTTTCAGCATTTCACCGGACATAGCGATGATATAAATAAATAATTACCGTGTACTGTGAAAATCAAAGTTTCATAATAGTCACATGATTCTGCTAGAAATGGATTCGGGCAATACGACACAACCTTGCATGTATTGAATTATTGATCATTTCAATGGTTTGTTTATGAATTTCAATTTACAGAAACGTGTAGATTAGTTTGTTATAAATATAGCTGCATCATTTGTTTGGTATGAGAATTTGAAACCCAAGAATAAAGTAGGTATAAACTAATGGCGGAGAGGGCGCTGGTGTCGCACCGCCATGACGCTTAACAAATACGCTCGCGTTATAAATGTTGAAAAAAATATCTATCCTGTGCCTAAGTGACTAAATGACGAACAATTCTACTAAAGACAAAGCAAGTGACATAAATGAACAAAAATACTCAGTGCCAGTGCGTCGATTACAAGTGCAAAAGGACAAAACAGTTACAGGTGGAATCTAACGGACAAAACTTAAAGAACGTTATCTACGTATAGTGAAGTGAAACGACTTTTCTTTATCTTTAGACAACAGAGATCCTATCTAAGTACGCAAAACAAAAACTAAAAAGGAATACAAGACGTTCCGTAAAAACCCAGCTATTTAAAAAATCCAGTGCAATCCGTCTACCCACTACCAAAAATCCTCATCCAAACTCAAGCCGTTGACAGTCCGGTTTCATGACTATCCTAGATTCATCTTAACGAAGAAAGAAGATATCGTGTGAATCTCTTTGAACTCGTAATTAATTTGGTAACGGAAACAGTATTTACTAATTAAAAAACAATATTTACACTGAAAAAGAAACCTACAACGCCATCTAGGGACTAACGCCTACACGACAACGGAGTCCCCGCTCTATACAGTGATCTACGGACGCGTGCAATAACAACCGATATAATTTCATACACGACAGCGCCATCTGTTTTTTACCCGGCACGAACCAATACGAATAAACTGCTCTACGACTTCTCCGTCGACAAAGCAGGCACAACAAGCAAACAAAACAAACAAACCACAAACATGTCAGATATCTCTAGTATGAACGAAATGAAAGAAATGCTTTTGTTAATCCACGAACAACAGAAAAAACAACGCGAAGATATGAAACATCTAGGGGATACCATAGCCCACACAATCATATCAAAAATAGACGAAAAACTGAAACTGATCGAAAACAAACAAATGGACTTGGAAAACAAACTAGAACAACAAGACACACAACTCGAAAAACTTGAACGAAGACTTAGGCAAAGAAATATTGTGTTGTTTGGCCTAGAAGAGACGGAACGCAGCTATTTTGACCTGGAAAAAACCATACTACAACTTATAAATAATATAATGAGAGTGCAGTGTTACGAAATAGATATAGAAACAGTAAGACGAGTCGGCAAGAAGGGAAACAACATTATTAGGCCTGTTGTAATCACGTTTACAACATTAGGCAGAAAAATACAGGTCCTGTGGAAAAAGAAAGCATTGGAAAACACTAAATATTACATAAAAGAAGATTACACAGAAAGAGTACTTGAACAAAGAAAAAAACTACAAGAAGAGGCTAGGATGGAACGAGACAAAGGAAACAAAGTGATAATTAGACAAGACAAGCTCATAATATTAAAAAACAAAGAGAAAATAAGCCCGCATCACAATAACAAACACAAGCGAAGCGCAGAATACAACCAGAAGAAGAGAAATGTCAACTCCATCTACTCGCCAACTCATCAGGTTCCAGACAACGAAAATGCCCCTGAAACGCCAAGCATCAATCCACAAGCAACAAAGAGGAATAAAACTTCAATTACGGACTACATGACAGCCCCGTCAGTGAACTCTACAAACCTAGCATAAACAACAACTTCAACAGAGCCAAACCTAACAAAAAACGCGTGATAAGGACCCCTCTCCGCCTCCCATCACGGCTGGTCACCGAGGGAGAGCTAGACCACCACCCTCCAAGGATATCAACTCCAACACCATCGCTTTCTCAATTTGGTAAGACTCCTAAAACACCACCTACTATGAAGATTACCCACAACACGGAAGAAAACAAGCTCTACATAGGAACATACAATGTCAGAACTCTCAAGTCATATGAAAAGTTATTAGAACTAGCCGAGGCTTTAAAAACAATAAAATATGACATTATAGGTCTTTCCGAAGTCCGTCGGTTAGGGTCCAAAATGGAAGAACATAATGAATTTATATTTTGCTACACCGGCCAATCACGAGGACTCTATGGAGTAGGTTTTATTGTAAAGAAATATTTGAAGAGCAATATACAAAGCTTCCAAGGACTCTCCGAGAGGGTAGCGATATTAAAAATAGCTATTAACAATCTCATACTTTCTCTTATTCAGGTATATGCACCGACTGAAAAAGCCCCAGACGACCAAGTTAAATCATTCTATGACACTGTCAACCAAGCCTATAAACAGGCAGGTAAACATATCATTTTAATGGGCGATTTCAATGCAAAGATTGGACAGCCAAAACCAGAGGAGTACTTGGTTACAGGGAAATATGGCTATGGCTCTCGAAATGGCAGAGGTGAATTGCTGTTGGAATATTGCTATGAAAATAAACTGATTATTGCAAACACTTGTTTCAAGAAGAAACCAAACCGTAAATGGACTTGGATCTCACCAGATAACAACACTAAAAATGAAGTTGATTTCATTATCACAAACCAAAAAGAAAGTATAACGAATATAGAAGTAATAAATAATATTAAATTTTTATCAGACCATAGACTGGTACGAGCAACATGGCTACTTAAACAACCAAAAAAAAAGCAGGCACAACTTTGGAAATAAAACAATGAAAGCTCTACAGACGGAAACAGAACTAAACAATTTTTTGACAAGCTTTCAAAGGAAAAGGGAATCACTGATGGCCATAATACCAGGTGAATCAGCACAAGCATACTATGATAAGCTCATTAACTGTATCCAGACAAGTCTGAAAGAGTCTCAAAATACCAGCGATTCAAACTGTAAGAGTATATTGTCTGAAACAACAAGAAAATTAATATCAAAACGATATACACTTCAGAGCATGAAACCTAAAACTAGAAATATAAGATCTGAGCTGAGCTGTATCTATAAACAAGTGAGTAAAAGCATAAAAGAAGATTATAATAACTACAGACTGTCAAAAATAGAATACCATCTTCATGCCGCTGGAAGTGTGAAAAAGGCCTTTAAAGAATTAAGGACACATAAAAACTGGATCACAAAGCTAAATAATTCAGGTAACATCGCACAATCCCGTTACCAGATACTAGAAATTGCAACAAACTATTACAAAGAACTATATAGCAGTCAGGAAACAGGATCAAGTATAGACATACCAAATACAAATACAAGCGGAGTCCAAGATATAGATGAAATTGTTGTACTGAAACACATCAAAAATCTGAAAACAGGAAAAAGCCCCGGCCCAGATAACATAACAAATGAAATTTTAAAAGCAGCCTCATCTCTACTGACAACACCACTAGCCCACTTATTCAACATGATCCTCAAAACTGGGAAAACGCCTATCCAATGGACACAGTCAAATATAATACTCCTCTATAAAAAGGGAGATCCAAAGGACATAGCAAACTACAGGCCCATTAGCCTAATGTCATGTATTTATAAACTATTCTCATCAATCATATTGAACAGAATAAGCGAAAAAATAGACAAACACCAACCATGTGAACAGGCCGGCTTTAGGAGTGGTTACTCCACTATGGACCACATCCACACCCTAGAACAAGTCATACAAAAATATGAAGAGTACCAAAGGCCATTATATACAGCATTCATAGATTACGCTAAAGCGTTTGATACAATATCACATTCATCTATATGGGAGGCTATGAACCAATGCAATGTGGAACCATCATATATAAAAATATTAAGATACATATACGAAAACAGCACCAGCAGAGTACAACTAGACAAGATGGGACCCGAAATACCAATCAACAGAGGAGTCAGGCAAGGGGACCCCTTGTCACCCAAATTATTCTTAGCCGTCCTAGAATCAGTCATAGGCAGTATTGACTGGAAAAACATGGGAGTCAAAATAAATGGAAAATTCTTAAGCCACTTAAGGTTCGCTGACGACATCATATTAATGTCAGAAGAAAGCGCGCAGCTAGAACAAATGATAAAAAGCTTACATGAAGCTAGTATCAAAGTCGGCTTAAGAATGAATTTCGGAAAAACAAAATTGATGACCAATAGCACCCAAAACATTATAACAGTTGACAACACGCCGCTAGAGTTTGTAGATAGCTATATCTACCTAGGTAAGCAAATCTCATTCAACAGCCAAAATAACGAACAAGAAGTGGACAGACGAGTAAAAATGGCCTGGAATAAGTTCTGGAACCTAAAGGAAATCCTGAAAAGCAAAATGAATATGAAGCTCAAGAAACAAGTTATGGACACATGTATCCTGCCTTCGCTAACTTATGCTAGCCAAACTTGGCTGTTCACCAACAAGATAAAATCAAAGCTAACCACATGCCAGAGAGCAATGGAAAGAAGTATAACAAATATTAAAAAGATGCAAAAAATACCCCATATACACATAAGATCTATTACAAAGATTATAGACGCCCTAAAACATGCTAAATCGCTCAAATGGCGATGGGCCGGACATGTCGCCAGGCTGCCCGACTCTCGCTGGACTGCTCAAGTTACTGCTTGGAAAGGGCCTACAGGGAAAAGACGAAGAGGGAGACCAAAGAGTCGTTGGTCCGACGACATAAAAAAGATAGCCGGTACTCACTGGCAAGAGAAAGCTACTGACAGAGAAAAGTGGAAGTCCTTGGAGGAGGCCTTCACCTGATGAGGGGTTCTTGTCCGCAACAATCAAATTATGTTATTGTTATAGTTAATAATAAACTAGTATTCTATTACCAGTTTAAACTACTAATGATAGATAAATAAAAAGTAGACATGGATATATTACAAAAATTTATAAACATTGATTTGAATAAGTAATCTAGCTCATAGAACTGACCATGTAAAAACTTACAGGACAAGAAATAAAAGGCTTTTTTATTATTTTATTTATTTAAACTAATGGCTGCTTTATGAATTTTGTTAGTTAGTAGATGTGATTGAGAGATGATAATAGCAAAGAATTGTGAAGCAATGTAGTTCGATAAACGTTTGGATCTAAATATGTACTGACATTAGATACCAACATTGTTGCACAGTAATAAAAAAATGTTTTAATTTCAGTGGGACAGCATCGGAGGAAGCTGCGGGGAGGCCCGCGGGCTCGGCACGGACGTGGCCGTGGTGAGCAGCTGCGTATTTGTTGCGCAGCTACTGGTGTCGGTGCTGATGGGGCTGGCCGTGCACGCCTCGGGCTCCACGGCGGCTGTGGTGGCTGTCGCAGCCGTGCTCGCCGCCGCCGCCGCATTCACTGCCACTAAAATTACTTATTTAGACCTGTAAATCCACTCAAATCCTACATTAAGGTAAAATCAATCGGTCCAACAACAAAGAAGTTCCAAACGACGGTCACTTTTGTGCTTTTTCTAGTTTGCAATGTTTACTAAGATCTATAAACAGGCTAGTGGCTTGTTAGTCGCGGTCGTGGCTGTAGTGAGCAGCTGCGTATTTGTTGCGCAGCTACTGGTGTCGATGCTGATGGGGCTGACCGTGCATACATTGGGCTTCACATTCACTGCCACTAAAAATAACTTATTTTGACCTGCTAATCCACTGAAATCCTTCATGTAAAAGGTAAAATCAATCGGTTCAGTAACAAAGAAGTTCAACATGATGGTTACTTTTTTTAGTTTGCAAAGCTTACTAAGCTCTATAAAAAGACCTTTCAAATCATTACAAGTGGAGAGGCGTGTGACTAACATCATGGTCGTGGCCGTAGTGAGCAGCTGCGTACTTTTACCGCAGCTGTTGGGACCTATCGATGCTGATGGGGCTGATCATGCACGCCTTGGGTCCGTGGTGGTTAGCGCCGGCGCCGCCGCGTTACCTGCTGCCGCTGTATTCACGAACGCTTATAACTGCAGAGCTACTCCATCACATTCATAATTATTCCGTTTCTTGGGCACGAACGTAAATATTATGAGATGATGCTTTTTTGATTTGACGAACTCCCAATCTCATTTAACAAAACCATAATCGCACCAAAAGAATGTCTAAAATTACCTTCCGGGTTTTATAACCTGTCAATTGCGATACGCAAACACCAATTAATGCCTACGTCATATCCTTCATGAACATTATGCAACCGCCTGGTTAAAGCCAAAATTAAGGGCGTTTTCAAGTTAATCATGTCTTAAACATTTCCTGCTCGTGAATACTTACATAATCAGCTTTTGCTTCGTATTGTTTCTCAAGCACTGTTGCAAAACTAGTTCTCAGTTTTTTTCTAACTACTCGAAACGTGAATATTATTTCTCGCAAGTATAAATGAATTATCAAATCAAAGGAGAAGGAACTAAAGAAACATTGATTTAGTTACAATTACGAGTATGTATTACCTACTCGGGACACACCTATAGCATAAAAGGCCGGCGAGGTCCATTATAGGATTATCTACCCCGCATATATATGTAAATATCGGTTCCATTTAACATCTATTGGCGTTGTATAATGTATGAATACATAGAACATTTGCTCATGGAACTCATTATTTATTGTTACTGTTGATATAAATATCAAAGCACAAAGAAATCAAATGCTTTTAAGTATTTAGTATAGAACAAACTAGGAATCGAATTCGGAATTAAGGCCGCGTTTATTTATAGTCAGCCAAGAAATTGCTATAGTACGAGTACGTTTGGACGCTATTATTATTTGAAAATCAAATATTGCGAAGGCGACACTTCTGTTAGGCGACACCCGTGTCCCATCGACGTGGTACCCTCCGCCACCATCGAAGCGAAACTTCCTCGACGGGGGCACACCTAACCACGGGTCCGGATGGCATCCATGCTACGCCACTGATCGACTCCTGTAATGCATTTTAAGGTAGTCGTATCTGCTTGAATTATTTTTACGTTTCTTGTATTGACTGCCTATGCGACGGTCGCATTGAATCAAGATGTGTTAAAAATATTTAATCTGTGGTACGGTTACTAACTTTAAATGTATAATTTACACTTTCAGTTAATTTAAAATAATACGTTGCCTATAGCGGTTTACGTATCAATTATAACTTGGTTGGGAGCTTGTTTTTGATTCACGCGTGTTGCGGAATCTCATAGCTATGTACTCGTACACGTGCCGAAGATGCGATGCGATATATGTTATGTACAATGATAGGAATAGGCAGAGTATAAATACCTAAACTCAGTAGAACAAAGTCATAAACTGGAGACTTCCTTACGGCTAAATTTTTTTGCGTAACTAAAGTCCCGGGAAGTTACTAAATAATTAATATTGTTGTAAATACGATATAAAACAATTCGTTCTGCCCCAATATAATCAGCCCAATAAAATAAAACAACGAATAACATGAACGAGTTCTTACATATTTATTTTTTGTAACTTTGTTTACGTATATACTCGTTTATATTTCTTAAATCTAAATACCAATAATATCGGGACTTAATCTACAAATACAAAATTATGTATCGTGGGTATCTGGATCATATTCATGATTATGAGCGTATTGGAAACTTAAGTAATTTATACACTTTTGAAGAGCTGTACTTTGTGTATCATAGCTGCAAATGCTCATCTAAATAAAACGTGCAAACTTGCAATGGGATACAAAACACAATTTTTAAGCTACAATGTTCTACCCCAAGTATATTATTTCAACCGTTATCCCAAATTCAGAAGTAATTAACAACTGCAGCAAGTATAACAGGTTCAATTTTCGCACATTCACGATTTAACCCTTTGCAAGTTAGCACGTGTTGATTTAAGTACAGTACGGTAAGTTTGATGTAGGTTTAATACATTCACTACACGGCCAAGTTATGAACATAGACAAGTGACTCAATAATTATGATTCGCAACCGTTGATTTGAGCCTTTTATTTTCTAACATTTTATTGTACAGACAAACAAAAACTTATTTTTTTAAAAATAATATATCATCTTACCTTGAAACTTGGTAGTCTTGCAGTATTTGTGGTGTTTCGAGTATCCAGTAATCGTCAAATCCAATCAAAGCAAAGTCAGTGTCCGAATTCGGGCCAGGTAATCAGGTGAAACTCCAGTAAACAATCCAACGCAAAATATTATAAAACACAGTATTCACACGTCCGTAAGTACACGATAAAGGATTGTATGCAACTCTACTGTCAACTTATTATTTTATCCATATCAAGCAAATTTAAAAAAAAACTCGCCTGCGTAAAAAAAATACTTTTAAGTGACATGAGTGAGTTTGGACAATTAAGACCGATCGATTGACGTAAGAATCATCAAAATTGGCTGACGCGTTTGGTCTCTAGAGTGCCACAGAGGAACAAATATACATACATAGACTGTTAAACACATTTACCTCCTTTGCGTCGCGCAGTCGGGTAAAAAGAGTTGTAGTAGCGACAAGTGATAACAACAACGTCTACTTTCTTCTTTACACGATAACAATAGAAACCACAAGCAATACAATAGATAAGACTACTATTATGTCTATCTCTTTCACTTAAACACAATACGTGAAATGGCGTAATATATAAAAAATAATGTTATATTTTTACTAAACTAGTAAAACCTGTAGTGTTGTTGTTACTACTGCCTTGAATACCTCTGGGACAAAATAATGTTTTTTATTTTTATTTTAGTGACTTTTAAATCCGAGAAGTTCCGGAAAAAAATGTTATCGGAAGGAAGTCTCCACTTCATGACTTTGTTCTGCTAAGTTTAGGTATTTATACTCTGCCTATTCCTATCACTGGTTATGTACATACAAAGTTCGTCCGATACTCAGGCGGCGTTTATTCAATGAACGTTTAGTGCAGGGGTCAGCAAACTTTTTGACCAAAAAGCCAAATTCAGTAAAAATAACATCTTTTGGTAACTTCAGAGTACCAAAAATACCTGTTTTAGGTTTTTCATTATATTTTTGAGGAGCCCTGGAAGAGCCGCACCTGGCCCTTCAAAGAGCCGCATGCGGGTCGCGAGCCGCGGTTTGCCGACCCCTGGTTTAGTGCAATGCGCTTAAGGCAATACCTACCCATTTTTTGGATATTTGTAATACGAATTTGATATCTTACATGATGAATCCACACGGTATGACGGAAGTTTTGTTAAGATAAAAACCTGATTGGAAACAAAAATCCGTTATTATTTTTATTAACAGATAATACGTAATACCATAGCCTAGATATGCTTTGAGATGGTGTGTTCCATCTTTTTAGGGTTCCCTAGCCAAAATGGCGAAATCGGAACTTTATAGATTCGTCATGTCTGTCCGTCCGTCCGTCCGTATGTCACAGCCGATTATTTGGAAACTATGAACACTACAATTATGAAATTTGGTAGGAAGGTGTATGCTATGAACCGCTATAGAAATATGATGTGAAATTGCGATAAAAATATTAAACTGGGGTGGGGCACCCCGTACATGTAACAGTTCTTTAAACTGTCTAAAGGGTAAATTTTCTGCAAAATCTTCTGGTCCCTTTAGTAGAGCTACGAGGTGGAGTTGTTTATACTATGAGTTTTTAGGTAAGTTTAACTGTAACCCAATGAAGCTATAATTTTAATTTTCTGTACGAACGTTTTATTGATCATGAAATTTTCTAAATATTAGCCTAGTTAAAGAGTAAGAGTTTGCCTCAATATCGATCTACATGGCCCAAATAAAATACCCTCTAATCTAATCAGATAGCGGTAGCTTTGAACAGCTTTGCCGGCCCCAAATGCGGTTTCCGCGACCCACGTTCTTTTGATTTGGTTTTGGCACTTCATGTTAAATGGACAATAAAGTCCAATGTTCGGCCAAATTGCGGAGCCGTTTCTTATCTGCGGTCGAGTTTCGTTTCGACCTTATCTTTCCATGTTTATCTTAATTCTTGGTACTTATTATTTATTTCTTCTTAATAACAGAAAAGTCTTTTCTAACACAATATTGTATTGTTAATTAATAAATATTAACAATGACTAGAATATTATCGGGTATAATATTTCTGAGTGAGTACATATTGGCTATGTGCACGTCAGAAACGTCAAACGTCATGGGTCTCGGGACAATGTCAAACTCGGAGATGTCAAATAATGACACATTAATATTTTATTTATTTTAGTAAGCGAAAAAGACCAGTTACTGGAAATTTTAATGAAATGAATAAGAAAATAAATAAATACAAACGAAACGAATCGTAGGAAACCAATAGGAAACGTCAAAGTAAATTTGAGAGCTACACATTTTTGCCATGGTGTGCGCTGCGATCGCTTAGCGTACCCCCACCACCTACTTCACACATAGCCAATATTCCATTGGAATCTACTTTAATGCTAATGTAAAATACCATTTTAAGACAGTGTCTATATGTAATAGAAAAAGTTGAATAGAAAAAAGTGTTAATAAATATCCAATTAGTACACCTGTAGGTAGGTGCAATATCATTCAATATTGTATTTACGTGGATGTATTAACTTATTGAATTTAACAACTCGTTAGTATAGAAAAGCTACCTATGCCATTTGCTTCAAAGTCAACTTTGCGCATACCATATTAATATTTGTCAAGGTTTTGTAAGATATCGGTCTTGTTATAGTGTATACCAACTACAATTGGAGCACAACAAATGCCAAATAATTGGAACTAACGTAGCCGCCAGCTCGTACTAATTAGCATTATACACTGACGAGCAAAAATAAAGGATGTGTTACAAAAATGACGACAACTAGAAAGCTCGCTGTAATAGCTTCTTCGGGTGAGATGAGTTAAGTCAAAAGTTTTATTCTTAACAAGAACAAGTTTAATTGATTGACCTTTCTCAAGACATTTCTTAATAAGACTGAAAAAACAAAATATTTTTCAAATTTCGTTCGAATTTGAATTGTTTTGTTTTTCATGGTTCCTTATTAAATTAAAAATAAACTTAAAGTACATTTTTTTTTAATTTGTATTATGCGTAATTAAATTAGCGTCAATGTACTTTTGAAATCAAGAAAATATCTTTTCTCAAACATGCAATGAAATATTGATGTTATGTTCCTTATAATAGGCTGCGAAGTATGATGTTTCAGGTGCGGCTAGGACAAGAGGTCGTTAATGGAATTTCATACAAATCTTGCAGGCCTAAGGCCGGCAAAGTCCTCTTTTTTAATTTCCATTCCACATAACTTTGTGGCACAGGCTCCATGACATTCTGCCACTATGCGTATTAAAAATAAAACTTTGATTTTTTTGTTATTTATTTCATAGCATGTTTGAGAAAAGCACTATACATACCTCGGCGGGAAATATGTGGTTGCACGCCTCAGACCTATCCTATAATATATGTCTTCGGCCGGCAACCCCTTTCGTAATGTACTATAGTAATGTACTATTAATAGTTTAGGACCTATTGCGATTTTAGTAAACGACCCTTTATTTTTTAAAAAAGCAAAAAGCTCGTCAGCGTCACACAACAACACACACATGTTTCGACACACCCACACACACACACACACACGTGTCGACAGAATACGTTCGAACCAACCGTTGCATGGGAAAATAAGAAAATCGCTGTTTCCGTCTATATTTTTTTTCTGACTTCGGGGCACGAACTGAAATACCTCAATTTTTTGTTAACCGAATATTGAGAAATACCCTTATTTCTGTAAGGTTACATGGCGGCACTGAAACGTTTAATTAAAACAGGTCCGCGGAACATCCCTTGATTGCGAAGAATTTAATTAATCCATTGTTGTTTTCTCTAAGAAAAAACCGAGTTTCATTACGGCTTGAATAGAAGAGCTAAAATAGTTATTTTGGCTTAAGACTTCTTAATACTTTCAACACCTTTAGGTATATCACAACAAATGGTAGTAGCGTTTTCGAGATCCGTTAACAAAATGTAAACTGGGTGAATTGCAAAAAAAAACATATTTAAGGGCTTTAGTTAAGAAAACTTAATTGACTTTGTGTTACGAAAGTTACTCATATAGTTTGTATGACTAACTTTCGTAACACAAAGGAATCAATTAAGTTTTCTTAAACTAAAGCCCTTAACTATGTACAATTTTTTTGCAATCCACCCATATGTGTGACCCTTGTATGTTATCGAAATAAAATAAAACTACCTTAAGCTTTCTTCAAACTTACCACTTTTTCACCAACAAGAGACGCAGCTACAAGATGGAAAGAGACAGTCGTTCACTTTGAAGGCGGTTGTCGAGACAAATTAGTTAATTTGTAGGTTGCTTTAGTGACATGAGAATCTCAATCGGTCTTCTGTTGTAGAACCCTATCATGTATCTGGTTCGCTCGCAGTAGGCCGTTTTATTACTTACTGGCTTTTTCCCGTGACTTCGTCCGCATTATCTTCTAGTCCCTATTTCCATGTTATTCCTGGCTACAGACTATATGTATACAAAGTTTCATCATTATCCATTCAACCGTTTTTGCGTGATTGAGCATCAAACATCTAAACCTTCGCATTTATAGTATTAGTAGGATAGTAGGACTAGCTGTCCCGGCGAAGTTCGTTCCGCCACCGACCCGTTCTGTACAAAAGGTATGAGAATAAAAAAAAGCCATATTTTAATAGTTATTCTGCCAATGAAATCAGCCCAGACGTTTTTGAGTTTTAAAAGGGTTTACTAACTCGACTCGGGTCGGTCGGGTCGGGTCGGGTCGGTTTTAAGGGGCGTTTTTAGGTTTTACCAACTCGACTTTGTTTTATACCTAT
Organism: Notocelia uddmanniana; assembly: GCA_905163555.1. NCBI lineage: Eukaryota > Metazoa > Arthropoda > Insecta > Lepidoptera > Tortricidae > Notocelia > Notocelia uddmanniana. Next base: position 9,135,967 of record LR991059.1, on the reverse strand, counting down.
AAATAATATATTTTTTTTTGTAATATAATGTATTACGTATGTTTGATATCACATCCTTAATATCGTAGTCGATATTGCAAATATATTGTTACCATAAATTTCTTTCATATAATTGATATAAATGTGTTAATAGGCGACTTTCTGACTTGGCGGGGCGGGAGCGATATGTGATAGTAGGTATTTTGCTTTTTGACGTGTGCTTACTGATGTGAGATTTCCTCACTTGACAGAATACTGTCAGTATTACGTTTGCGTAGTAGTAATACCATGGGCAGAAGTGGGGCAGTACTGCATCCGTATCGGTCGACACTGACAGTTGACAGTTTTCTCACATCGTACCACCTCCGCATCAGCAAATCAGGAAGGCGCCATAGTGATTGATATACATAAGTTCTAAATCCCTCTCATCAATGAGAGAAAGCTTGTGCCCAGCAAAAGTATATAGGCTGATGACGATGATGATGATAAATGTGTGAATGTTAAAATGTGTATGTGTGTGTACTGTGTTAAGGGCGAGTTGCACCAACTTACGATTACAGAACGATCAACGTTAAATATGGCATCGGCAGCTGTCATCCCATAAAAAATTGCCAAACTTTCCATACAATCAGACTTCAACGAACACCGCTAACGTGGAACCCACCCTAAATAATTGCTTATATAGATTTTTTTTATTTCCGTTCCTTCAAGCATAAAGCCGTGTATAGCCATAGAAACGACGTAGCATATTTAGTTTTGCAAAATTGAAGAAAAACATATTTTTTTCTTTTTCATACAAAATAATTAGTTATATCACCAAGGGTGAATGAAAAACGGCCTTAAGAGTAAACACGGAGTTAAGCAAAAGTTAATGTCAAGTATGACAATATTTGGAATTAAAATTTGGCGACCTGTTTAGCCTAGTTGGTAGTGACACTGCCTCCGAAGCTAGAGGTCCCGGGTTCGAATCCCGGCCAGGGCATTATTTGTGCATTTAGCACGGATTTTGTTCTTGGGTCTTGGATGTTCTCTATGTATTCAAGTATGTATTTATCTATATAAGTATGTATATCGTCGCCTAGTACCCATAGTACAAGCTTTCTTTAGTTTGGGACTAGGTCGATTTGTGTAGGATTGCTCCCAAATATTTATTTATTTATTAAAATGACAAGCACGTTAACATCGCTAAATTGTTAAGAATCTTTTATACTATAAAAAGGGTGTTAATTAACGAAAATGAATTCTTCAATATCTTTGAAATGGCACGAGCTGTGGTAATAGTGTCTTAGAGAAGATTACTTTATTTCAGGGAGGGAGGTGTCACAGTTACCATGTATTAAACAAATGTTACTGTTAAGTATATGGTATATTTTTTGATGAGAGAAATATAGACCTCAACGGCCACTTTCCTTACAAAATATGTTTCAATATTTTTGCTAAATGAGTACAAAATAGCTGATTCACCAATCCAATAATTAAAAAAAAAGATGTATTAGCTGCTCGAAGGGCCGACGGACAGGCGTCGTTTTCATGTCACCGTGACCGACTGAAGTCCTTTGGGAACGACCGATGAGGATGTTTACGTTATTTAGATCATAATATATTGTGATATTCTAAGGGTGGATTGCACTTTAAACATTGCGCCGGTGGCTACCACCTGATAGACACTACCTATATAATTAGATTTTAACGATAAGCGCTTACGATTATAGGCGGTTTGGTGCAACGCAACCTTAGCTTAATTTGATAAATGTGACTATAAATATCGACAATAAAAATAATACACAATAATATATGTCCACGATATGTAAGTTTTTTGTTGTAAATAAAAATGTGTACAAATTAATCTGTTTTTCTTCTTCTTCTTCGCCCTGCCCTTCTCCCAACTTTATTTGGGGTCTGTTTTTATTCTAGTTATTTTTTAAACAGCATTTTACTGAGTATTTTGGATAGTACTTATAATTTCACCGTCATGAGAGCAGAGCGCAAAGAAACCTGAAGAGATCCAGATTTTTGTCCAGTATTTATAAACAATAATCCAGTTGTTTGTCTCCCTACTTAGTTTCAGAAAACAGTTTGTTTTTCTTTGTTGTACAAAAATTTTACCGAGATATTTACGTTCTTGGACCACAGGTCTTAATTCGCATTCAAAGAATTTATAAGTTAGTTCTCTCGGAGTTATCAAACTTGGTCGACATAGCCATTGAGCAATGCCGATTTACACCAAAATAGTTTGTTCAACAAAAGGTGAGTATGTTGTTACGTATTTCTGTTGTAGGTAGTTTTTGTGATCTATAAGATGTAATGTAATCGATCGAAATGTAAGTCGACAGCGACCTCCAGTATAATGGTTGCTGCGCAGTAGACAAACGGGCTGAATAATGTAACAGTTGAACAATTTTACTTTAGGCAAAGGTTCAGGCCCAATCCTGACTTTTAATGAGTTGCTTGTTCCCGGCGTGGTGGCTAATTATTTTACACAGTCTCATCAAAGGCTTTTGGGTTCTAGTTAAATATCTAAAATTGGTGTCCCAAATTAACGTTCATCAAAACAGAAAGTATAAGTATTAACTGTTTCTCGCTAAATCCATTTAGGTGTTCCAATTAGTGCCACTTTCAGAGCAATTTTATCCGAATATATTCACTTAATATTTTTTTCTTCAGAATCCTTACATTCGATTTTAGGGTGCCGTAATAAACAAGGATTTATTCCCCCCCCCCCCTATTATTTCGCCATGTCCGTCCGTCCGTCCGTCCGCCTGCCCGCGGCTTAGCTACCAGTAACCAGAAAGCTGTAATTTGGTACTGGTATGCAATATCAATTACGCCAACCAAACGGTCTAATAAAATGTTGAATAAAAAAAATGATTTACGAGTAGGGTACCTTCCCTGCACGTAAAGTGGGGATGCATTTTTTTTCTTACAAAACCCTTTGTGTTAATAATTATGAGCTTTCTTTAACCATTTTTTAATTTAGCTATATTTATTTTTAAAGTGCTTATATTGTTAGAGTCAAGTGTCCCCCCCCCCCTCCTCTACCAGCTCAACGGTTGCTATGTGAAAAAAAACATGGTAGTAGTAGACTCGTATATAACGAATTTAAAAGGTAAACTATTACACGCTTTACTGTGTTGTGGATTCGGTTTTTTGCACCAGTTTTGTTATTACGCCAGGATGATCATGAGTAACATGTATCAAGTGTCCCTTACACTGCTGCGCTTCAAGGCTGTGCGCTTGAGCCTTGACAAACGCCTCGAATATAATACATTCTAACAGCGCGCGTTTTTCCCTTTGGAGCTCAACTAACTTTACAAACTCTCTGTAACGTTACTCTTCATTTTAATCCCGTTCGCTTTATAAATATTATCCACAAATTGAGCTGATAACACAATCAAAAGCGTCCCTACGTCGTTTAGATGTTAATTCGCATGAAAACACATACCAGGGGTTCCATGGAGCTTATCAGAATACCTATTGGGTCGTGAGTGATGTTCGAATTCCGTTCCGAATAATTCTCTGATTTATTACCCAGAGGTAAGATGAACGCCTGATGAAGTAATTTCAAATGCAATGTGGCATCGTTTGATATTGTAGACGCTTAGTTTTAGCGTTGTAAACTTTACTGTAGTACGTAGTAGCTGTTTTTTAATTGTTTGGGAATAAACTATTTGTCTTTGTATTGCTGTATTTGTACTTAATCATTAGTTGTTCCCTAAATATAAAGTCTATAATTAGACGACGGAAGTTTAATTTATACTTCCTCAAATTAAAGTCAATACGGAGGTTTTACCTAGGTACAAGACCATTGGAGAGGTACTGGAGGATGTTTTCGAGACTCTGCCCGGCTAGTATGATAGCTTATACCGTCACGTTATATGGCCAAAATGTACTGAAACGTCACATAAAACGTGGCGGTATAAGCTATCATACTAGCCGGGCTGGACTGGAGAAGGCTAGGCATCAACATAAACGGCGAGTAGGTACATCACTCACTATCGGTTCGGTGTAGCATATTCCGCAGTGTCTCAAGACGAAAGTCTTTGACCAGTGTGTGTTGCCAGTCATGACATATGGTACTGAAACGAGTTCGCTTAGTATGGGCCTCATAAGAAGGCTCAAAGTCACCCAAAGAGCAATGGAGAGGGCTATGCTGAGAGTATCTCTCCGTGATCGCATCAGGAATGAAGTTATCCGCAGCAGAACCATGGTGACCGATACAGCCCTTCGAATCGCTAAACTTAAGAGGCAGTGGGCGTGACACATTAGAACCGATGTCACGGATGAAACGATACAGCACGTAGAACCGATGGCCGTTGGGACGGAAAGGTTCTCGAGTGGCGACCACGACACGACTACCGGAAGGCTTAGCGTGGGCATGCCCCCCACACGGTGGACTGATGACCTGGTAAGGGTCGCGTGTGTCCGCTGGATGCGGGTGGCGCAGGACCAGTCATTGTGGAAGTCTTTAGGGGAGGCCTATGTCCAGCAGTGGACGTCTTTCGGCTGACCTGGTAAGGGTCGCGGGTGTCCGCTGGATGCGGGTAGCGCAGGACCAGTCATTGTGGAAGTCTTTAGGGGAGGCCTATATCCAGCAGTGGACGTCTTTCGGCTGACATGATGATGATGATGACAAGAGCATTAACCATGTGGAAAGTCCCCTAACTGTCAACTGGAATCATCCTTAATTCTCTTAGGCTAATAGTACTAGACAAAAACGTATTAAAACCGAAAGGGATCCAGTACATTTGGGTGCAAAATGGTAATATTTTGGTGAAAAAAAGTAGTGACGATAAAAAGATTTACAAAATAAGGTCCAAAACGATTTAAATAAGTTCGAGGATTGTAAATAAGTGGGTGCATTTAGCGCAACTGTACTATACACACTAGGTGATTTAATATTTACCAAAATTCAATCAAGCAGAAGAGATAACAACTGATTTTATATACAAAAGATATTATGATATGAGAGCATTAAGTAATGATACTGATAATTTAAGCCAAAATAATCAACGGAATAATCAACATTTTTCATCTCAATATTCGGTCACTTCGGAAACACTTCAATGAGGTTTTAGGAACACTAAAAGAAAATAAATTTATGATAGATATATTAATATTAAGCGAAATAAATATAAAAAATGATGAGTTACAATTTTATCAGATATCGGGATACAGCACATATATGCGTTCAAGGGAAACTCAAAGAGGAGGAGGAATATTAATATATGCAAAGGAGAGACTCAACTTTAGTGCACAAAAAGTTAACACGCAAGCCGTCGAAACACTTTATAGCCAGCTGAAAAACGGTACAATGACTTTGCATATTATTGCAATTGACGAACTTTTGTCACCTACATAAAAGAAATTAAACAATTACAAAGAAGACTGATTAAGTTTTTAGTTAGTAAGAAAGTTAAGCAAAATTGTAAAGGAGAATATGATAAACTGTTTCCAATTTGTAAAATACTACCAGTAGACAGAAAAATCAAATATTTGATCGCTTTGGAGCATTACTACAGAAATGAGTATAAATTAAGTATTAAAAATACATATAATACTAGAAGTGTCAGAGAAAAGAAACTTGTCCAACCTAGGGCTAACAATTATTATGGGCAAAGAGTGACAGCATTTATAGTACCTAAAACTTTTAACCAAATAAGTCTATTAAGACAAACTCCATTATTTAGTAAATTTATATTAAAAACAAAATTAAAGGAATGGCTCCTGGATGACCTAACCTAACCTAACAAGTTTTATCCTACTTGGTTAGAACTTATTGTCATGAAACTTGTCAAGCCTCTTTTAACTAGAATATGTTTTTTTCCCTTCTCACAAAGTTGTATGTGAAGAAATATTTGGTTAAGAACATTTGGTTTGATTAAAAAACCATTAGCAATTAAGCTGGTAATGAAATAGGTTAAGTTACTTTTGTTATAATAACTAAGCGCGTCTCGCCATCAAACGTTTAGTTTGGCGAGTAATATTCAATTAGAAAAATGTAACTTTTTTTTGAAAATAAATAAATGTAAAAAAAAAGTTTCCGGGTCGGACCGAGACCGAGCTTCTAACGTGCCTCGGCCGTAGCTAGATCGGCCGTCAAAAGTTTGTGTTGACTAAAAGGGGCAGGGCTAGGACGCTTCCGAGCGTCACCGGGCCCGGAAGAGACTCAGCCACGCTACGACCGGATAGAAAACGGGCCGGCCCGGACACGGAACGCTCTACTGTGAATCCTTTAGCCGTATTAGCACTGACCTATAGTATTTATATAAATATACCATCGTTTCGTGCCTATAACACAGGCTTTATTAAATTCGATTTGAGTAAGATTGTCCCTTTACTAATTTACTTACGAGGACCTTGATATCCAAATTGATTTAATTGATACATGCACATGGATTACATTAATATTTTTAATAATACAATACAAAATAGTTACGTACTTGCACACCTGTAGTAGGCAATCTTTACCAAGTTAATACACATAAACGTTAATTTCACGCAAATTTTGTTCATTTATGGAGACGAAAACTAATTCGACTTAGGTAAAATAGGTACCCGCATCGTGGGCAGGCCCCCCACAAGGTGGACTGATGACCTGGTAAAGGTCGCGGGAGTCCGCTGGATGCGGGTGGCGCAGGAGCGGTCATTGTGGCACTGTATGGGAGGCCTATGTCCAGCAGTAGACGTCTTTCGGCTGATATGATGATGATGACCGGACCGGACGGCCTGTTTAGCCTAGTTGGTAGTGACTCTGCCTCCGAAGCTAGAGGTCCTGGGTTCGAATCCCGGCCAGGGCATTTATTTGTGCATTTATCACGGATATTTGTTCTTGGGTCTTGGATGTTTTCTATGTATTTAAGTATGTATTTATCTATATAAGTATGTATATCGTCGTCTAGTACCCATAGTACAAGCTTTGCTTAGTTTGGGACACTAGGTCGACTTGTGTAAGATTGTCCCCTAATATTTTTTTTTATTATTTATGATGAAAATAGGTACGTAAGTATGGGTATTTTGAAGTAGTTTATTTAATGTTTACCAACAATTGTTTACATCTGGCAAAATACACATGCGAACAAACTTGGGGTAATATTGTAACAACTACCTACTTAAAGGTAAACTCTTCATGCGATATATTAAGTGAAGTTGATATTTGTGCATGGTACTTATGTATTCATTAAATTAGCTTTATTTAATTTTATAACACAAGGTATAAAGAGATACAAAAATATTTTATTTCCTTTAGACCATTTTAGTAAAAGAATTGTAATAAAATTATAATAGTAAAATGGAGCAGTATACGTAAACAAGTCTTGTCTGAGCAACTATAATAATATATTACTCATTAGTGAAAACTGTCTTGGCTTTTGTATATGTTTAAATGTATTTTACAGTACATATGGTGCTACATTACCGCACGAGTGCGGTAATCAGCAGATTACGTGCATATGTCGAAACTTTAAAGAGCCATATGTACTGTAAAACGTTGTACGATACACGTGCGAACAGGTAATTCGCAACTCGTGTCGATTTAAAACACTCCCTTCGGTCGTGTTTCAATTTATCGCCACTCGTTGCGAATTTCCTGTTCTCTGCACTTGTATCGTAATGTACTATAATTGTATTGTTCGCTGTTTATTTCCCTTTATCAATAAAAAAAGTTAAAATGTTAGAAAAAAAAATCTCGCGCTCGTTTACTTAGTCTACCTCTATAAAGAGTATCACGACCACTATCGCGTAGTTGCCTGCCTACGAATCCGGTGTTCACGGGTTCGAATCCCGGTAAGGGCATTTATTTGTGTGAGATAAAAGCCCTTCCGCCTGCGGCAATATCTTATATCTATGTAAATGGTGTGCTTGCCCGCCCGCAATGTTCTCACACCTTTACTAACAAGATGGGCTATGTTAGCCATAGCCACATATTTACGAGCACACCAATGACAACTACGGAGATGAGAGCAGTCTTCTTGTCCGACATGGGCCATGGAGATTAGCTTATAAACGCTTAATTTTGCTCCGGAGTCTTGAAAGTTTTATATGTATTTTTGACGTTTGTTTAGTTTTGGACAAAGCCGACAATAATTATGTAAGGTTGTCCCCAAATAATTACCACCATCCAAATAATTACCATCTTATAAAAATTTGTGTGAACTCCTAGTGGGAATTGTACTAGGAAATAGGCCTACTTACATCTATCCTACTTTGTTTTACTTATAATATCGGCCTGTGTCTGTTTTTCCCCAATAAAGAAAATAAATCTAAGTGTTTTTATTTAACAGGAAACTTTCTTTTTGAATTTAAATAATAGCCATACATTGCGATGAATATATGATATTAATGCATAATCCCATCAGAAACATAAATGTGAAAATGGGACCCCAGTTCAATATTAAGAATATGCGATGCGTGGTTGTCGTTTTCACCGACAAAAGAATTGAGATCTTAATGGGTGCCGAGTTCCGTAGATTATCTGAAAAGGTGCCAGGTCTGTCCCTAGATTGTTTACAGTAAAACTAATGTATTGCGGCTAAATGCATTTTGAGCTTTTACTTGCCAGTTTTCTTTAATATCCAACATGGTATTGCATTAAGCCGCAATAAATAAGTTTTACTATAAACAAGCCACGGGGACCCGGGTATGTCCTAATGTGCGGTGGAGATACTGCGATCGCCAACCCGCATGCCAAGCGTGGCGATTATGGCATTTACCCTCCATGAAATTGGGGGAGGCCTATGTCCAGCAGTGGACGTCCTAGGGCTGATATGGTGGTGGGTGGTGGTAAAAAAGCTAGTGCTAGACTTGGCACCTTTTCAGATAATCTACGAAACTTGGCACTCATTTAGATCTCAATTCTTTTGTCGGTGAAGACGACAACCACGCATCGCATATTCTTAATATTGAACATGGCTCCCATTTTCACATTTATGTGCTTGATGGAATGTCATTACGTTTTGTCAAACTTCACCAAATGGTGCTTTTCAAGAGCGAATGCACGAGTTACTATACAAAATACCCAAATCGCTATAGGTGCACCTAATATATTTGAAGAGCTCCCTCGATTTCTCCAGGATTCTATGATCAGATTTTGACCTGATAATAATGGGACCACCCCAGAAGTATACCGTTTGAAACAAACAAATTAACTTTTCCAAATGGGTTAATTTTGGGCCAAGGGTCAGATACAGAAGGCGGTACTCCTGGACACGGCGCGGATAGTCAGGAGGTTCCTCTCTCTTTCGCGCTAACCACCGGTAGCTTAGGCCCCGCCTCGCTGCCAGCGGCACTCTAGGTTAGGTTTTTTATAATGCTTTTATATTTTGTATGTGTATTTTTTACATTTAATAAATTTATTGTAAAAAACCTAACTCGAGGATAATAATAAATAAGGTGAATAATAAAACTTAAATAAATCACTGTCTTCAAAAAATTTTTGTGTGCACAGCACACACAATTACCAAGCCGCATACCAAATTTCACCTTTCCAGGTCACCTGGAAGTGGGTTAGGTTTTTGATTTCTAGTCAGTCAGACAGTGGTAAAAATGCCGTTTTTTTGACTTTAATATCTCAATAACTATTCCATCTATATTTTTAAAATATGGGCTGCTTGTTGTTTTAAAGGGCCTTAATACATATACAAATTATTTTATATGTTAAATAGATTTGAAGTTATCGATCGGCCAAAAGTGGCTCCAAACAGTTCGTGTAAAATAACACACGGCTGCTGCTCGCCAGTTCCTGGGGTGAACTTGGCTGGACACGCTGCCGCGTGTCTAGGTATCATGTACCATTATTAAATACCTGTCCTACACGTACAGGCGGGAATGAGTTGATAAGTCGAAAGAAATAAAAACCTTATACAATGTATACGAGTATTTAATCCAAATTCGACCAAAAACATCTCGAGTTGTCAACTTATTCCCGCCATGTACGGACATATCTATGGATATAATGTTAACCCTATATAATAGTTATGCACCTTTGTGACGGACGTCGATGCATAATACATGTGACGCTTCAAAGAGATTCCTTGCTTCGCTGCAGCTCTGTAATTAGTATTCCGAATGCATCAAACAACGGGAAATGCAAGATAAACTGTGTCCATTTTGCATTTTGTCATAAAGATATTCGATTACATGTGGAATATTGTATGCAGGCCTCGCCTCTAGCACGACGTGATGATAACATTATATCTCTCTCCCACGCTTGAAATGAAATAATTATATCTACCATTATTAGAATGTGAAATGCTTTCAAGGGAACTGTCATTACAATATTAAATTAGGCTTCGTTTTAAAAGTTCCATTGCCTGCCTTCCGGCTTCAATCATGAGGTCATTTTGATGGTAACATTACACCACGTGCGTAGGGAGTACCTACCGTTACCCTACACGTGACCCCTGGGTGTTGCTAAAACTCCAACAAACTGGCAACCGTACTTGTCTTCTCGAAGATCTCACGATTCGAAAATAAATGCCATATGATTATTACTATTATTATTACATCATCATCATATCAGGTTTTGGGGTGGTTGGGATCTACCTCCTAGCGGTCCACCCCGGGCAACGTCGCCTCATTGGCGGCGGCTGAAGATCCCACAAAGCGGTGTGGTAGGCCTGAAGCAGTCGCAAAAGGCCGCCTGGTTCGCGACCACCCTCCCACCGAAGTCCGGCGCCAAGCGACCGCGTTCCACTGAGTGTGTGGGAGTACCAGTGCCTTTGGGGAAGTAAAGGGAGATGTCAGTTGCGCAGCCCAAGTCTGGTCTGGAAATTGTTGGGCTGCACTGAATCGGGTAACTCATGCTGAAGGCTAGCGGGATCCTAAGCACGGTCTTAAGCCGTAGGCCGACCGCCGGTAGTAGGGGGCCCAATTAGCACGTTAGCCGCGTGTGAAAGGCTGCCCCACACAACGCGCGAAAAATCCCGAAATGTTCCACCGTGCCAGTTGGCGACTGGAGGGGAGGACCCGGTGGCCATTTCGGGGTGGTTAGGGCGTCCCCGCAGGCTCCAAATGAGTTCCCCAACGTTCGGTGTAGTTCTTCGGTTCCTTTTGGACAAACTGGGCTGCGCCTTGACTTTTCCCTTACTTCCCCACAAATAATCACTAAAAATTATGCAAAGAAAGAAAAAGAATATAGTATAAAAACGGCTGCACTTCCTCCCATTTAAAGTGCACCTCTCCAACATCAGAGGATTGCACTCCAACATCGATCCGGTCCATCACCACCTTGAGACCGAGAAGCCGCACCTATTCTTTCTCACGGAGACGCAGATAGCGACACCGTCAGACACGTCGTACCTCAACTACCCGGGGTACTCACTTGAACACAGATTCAGGAAACACGCTGGGGTCTGTGTGTACGTGCGTGATGACATTTGCTGTCTGCGTCTCCGTTGCTTTGAAGGTACTGGGTTTTCTACCATTTGGATTTTGGTGGATACAGGAATAGACAAAACTGTCTATGCTTGTATCTACCGTTCGCACAAAGGTAACCAGAAGACAACCAGACTTTTTGACCATCTTATAGAGACGGCAGATCTTGCCCAACAGCGGTATCCCACGGCGGAACTAGTCTTCCTGGGGGACATTAACGCACACCATAGTGAGTGACTGTTCCCGTACCAGGAAACCGACCACGCTGGGAGAAAGGCGCGCAAACTTGCATTGACGCTAGATCTCACCGAGCTGGTGAACGTTGCGACGCGGGTGCCTGATGTTGACGGACATACACCCAATTGCCTTGACCTTCTGCTGAGAACTAATCCAGACCAGTACTCCGTGTCGGCTTCCGCCCCCCTAGGGTCATCCGACCATTGTATGGTGAAGTCCGTATCGATCCGATCTCCTACTGATGACAGCCCCAGAGGCACAAGGAGAGTTTGGAGATACGAGTCAGCAGATTGGGATGAGATGCGGCACTTCTTTGCGTCTTATCCTTGGCGGCAAATGTGTTTTTCTTCGAACGACCCCTCGCTCTGCGCTGACGCGATTGCTGATGTGATACGGCAGGGAATGGAGTTTTTTATTCCGTTCTCAGACATCCCGCTCGGTCACAAAGCCCGGCCATGGTACAATGCGGACTGCGTGCGTGCTGAGGCACGCAAAGAGTCTGCCTACCAGGCCTGGGTTCAAGCTCGTGACCGCAAAATTCGAGCTCGAAGGGTTCGTTCTAAGAAGAAGGCATTCAACTTAGCCGCCAAATCTTGCAAAAGGGTGATCCGTAAGGTTCGGTTCGATCACATGCGGGGCCAGACTAGCAACCTACCCCCCAGGTAGTAAGCAGTTCTGGTCCTTATCTAAATCGATCGAAACCAATTTCTGTCGTCCGTTGCTTCCTCCCATGCAGAAGCCTGATGGCTCGCTGGCTTTCACCGCATTAGAGAAGGCCAATCTCTTTGCCTCTCTGTTTGCCAGTAACTCGCGTCTGGACACTGGCTCTCATCTACCACCATCAATATCTCAATGTGGCTCCTCGATGTCGGAGGTCACGATTCATAACAAAGAGGTCCGTAGAGCACTGCAGAGTCTAGACATAAACAAAGCTAGTGGGCCTGATGGTATACCTGCAAGGGTTCTGAAGCACTGTGGTCCCGAGTTGTCTCCTGTTCTTAGATAGATAGATAGATAGAACTTTATTCAGTACCCACAATATACATGGCATTTTTATGACAATTAAGATGAAGAGCATGCAACTTAGGGTCTAAGTAACAAAATCAGACAAATTACAATAGTACATGGGAGCCATGTGTCGTGGCAGAGAATGGGCGCTGGCTCAGCATTATTGATGCGGCAGGCGACCGCATCGCTGATATTCTGCCAGGACCCTACTAAGACTACTAATTATTAAAGAACGACCAGTGCAACGCTATGTGTGTGTTTTGTGTATGCGTGTGTAGTGTCTGTGTCTGTGCGTGGGTGCGTGGACATATATATATATACCTATTTACGAAAATCGTGAGTGTGCTATTTCATGGTGTTCTATAGAGGCCTGATTTAACTTCTTTAGATGGGAGAATGTGAAATTTAAGGATTCTGTTTTTGTATTTTTAAAAGATGTAGGCGATAATTTAATTTGAACTTATTTCTATTCTTTATTTCACGAATTGGTGGCGGTATATTGTTCCAACACTTTGTGGCCCGATACCGAAAACTCCCCTTAAAAGCAGCCGACCGATGTCGGGGGAACTGCAATACGATCGCTCGAGAACCTCTGACAAGATGGTTACTGTTTGAGAACCAAGTGAGCTTCTTATATAAATAAGATGGCGTTTTTGTGTGTATCGTATCAAACAACAAACATGCAAACATAAGTTCCTGACGGGCAGACATCTTTAAAAGGTTTGCGCCATTCAGAAAAGGTGTGACGTGACCTCGGGGGGGAACCTTAAAGCAAAACCTGGCGCAAGCATTCTGCACTCTTTGAATAAGACGCTGTGATCGCACAAATAGACATGGTCCATATGCAGTAAGGCAGTAGTTTAATTTAGACAAGATAAGTGCCTCACAGAGTCTCATTCGAAGATCCACACTAAGTAAATTCCGAATATTGTACAGAACTTTCAGTCGATAGAAACAATTCCGAACTGTTTCTGCCACGTGATTTTCGAAGCGTAAGTTGGTGTCCAGCAATAGACCAAGATTACGTGCTTCATCGACTCTATCAACTTTGATATCCTGTATGACTACGTTTGGGCTCTTCGCAATTATATCATTGGTCTGTTTTAAAGACCCAAGCACGATGTATTTGGACTTCTTAGGATTAAGCACTAAACTGTTGGAAGTAGACCATTCGGATATTCGTTTTAAGTCCTCGTTTAACATCTCGACTGCAGAAACGATATCTCGTGGGTGGAAAGAAAGATATACCTGCAAATCATCGGCGTATAACTGGTATTTACAAAAATTTATGCAGTTGATAATGTCAGCACTATATAAAATAAATAAGAGAGGGCCCAAAATTGAACCTTGGGGCACCCCTCTAGTAACCTCAATCGGGTCAGACATAAGGTCAGAGTCACTACTTTGAGATAAATTGACAATCTGTTTGCGATGTTGAAAATAACTTTGAAACCAACGTACCGATTTCTCATCGAAGCCGTAGTAATGTAGTTTAGAAAGTAGCAGTGGAACGTTGATACAATCAAATGCTCTTGAGAAATCGAGAAGTACCATGATCGTTCCGTGCCCTGCATCCTGCGCACCCAAAACCTCATCGATGACGTCAGTAAGCGCGGTGGCAGTACCGCGTTTCTTCCTAAAACCGGATTGCATTTCCGGTAATATGTTATTACATTCCAAAAATTTTGAGACCTGTTCGTAAATCACTTTCTCCATTATTTTAGATAGGTAAGGTAAAATGCTTATTGGACGTAAAGCACTCAAGTCCTTTGGGTCACTAATTTTTGAGATTGGGCGAACAATAGCCATCTTCCACGCAGAGGGTACTTCTGATGTCTCAATAGATGTATTTATCAAATGAGTAATTATTTCCAAAGTCCGGGGAAGAGTCATCAAAACCATATCAAAAGTTATTTCGTCATGACCCATAGCGTTGGATCTGGTACTAAGCAACAATCTGGCCACAATGTTCTCATCTACTGTGTCGAGGCTAAATCTTGAGACACCATATTGGTTACTTTCAAAGAACATTAAGGTTGTAGGATTTACAAGATTGTTTCCTGGAACATTTAGAAAGCTTTTATTCATAGACGTAGGATCTTTAAAAGATTGCGGCAACTCAGATTTGTTTTTAAAGTCGGGAATTACGTTTTGTTTTAAATTTTTCCAAAGGGCTTTAGGGTTTCTTAAATTTATGTTTATATGTTGTTCAAAATAAGCTTTTTGCTCAAAAAATAGGCTAGTTTTTACCAAATGTTTCAATGTCTTATAATTATTTTTGTCACTGACAGATTTGCTTTTTATATATTTTTTATGAGCATTATTACGGAGGGTCATCATGTAACGAACATTGTCAGTAAGCCAAGGCTTTGATTTTTCTTTTATGACTTTTCGTTTAATGGGCGCATATGTATCAAATATATCCAAAACAAAAGTATTGAAAAGAGTCAATTTCGCCTCAATAGTATTCAAATTGCGAATAGTATCCCAATCCAATAGGTTAAGATGACTATTAAATTTAGACAAGTCGATTTTCTTTAATGATCTGCACATTGATATTTTTTTTGGAACTTTGCGAGTCCTTACATCCAATGTAATGAAAACCAACGCATGCCCTCACAGTTCCACTACATGGTCAATGTCAGCACTAAGAACCGTGGCATCAGAACAAATTAGATCAATAACAGTCGAACTATTATCTGTGAAATGAGTTGGCTGAGTTATGTGATTATTTAAATTATTACAAATTAAAAACTGTTCCAAACGCTTCGCTTTATACTCATTCGCATCCAATATATTGACATTAAAGTCACCGCTTAGAATAATATGATCATAGTGAGAAAACGAAACGATCGATTCACTTAAGGCGTCCAAGAAAATATCTACATTAAGCCAAGGTGGTCGATAGGCGGTACCTATAATGACTCGAGTAGTATTAACTTTCGTCTTAATCCACATTTGTTCTACATCCGGATGAGAAGGATGCGCGCAAGTTCGGGCACATATCCCATTTCTAATATAGAAACCCACCCCGCCGCCACCTTTTTTCGTCCCAATCTTGCGAGGAACATGTCGCATCTTGTACCCCGGCACAACCGGGGCTTGGCCCTCCTGGCCTGTTTTCAACCATGTCTCGTTTATGGCCATGATGTCTGGTTCATGCTGTCTCATTACAACTAAAAATTCGTTATGTTTACGCCCGTTACATAAAGAACCTGCATTGAAAAGACCAAATTTGAAATTTTTAGGCTTCATTTTATACAAACGTAAAGTAAGATAAGATATATATGCATGTGCAGTGTTTGTGAGCAATATGAAAAGTGATAGCATGAATCAATTAGCAGATTGTTAGAGACTTGAACATAGCTTAGATAATTAGGTACACATAGAACAAAATGATTTATATTCCTGTGATGATACTTTACAAAAATGTTATTGAAATTAAAAAGCATTTCACACCATTCCATGAGAACAAAATTTAAGCCACACACTATACTGTATATCAAGTAAGTATTAAGAATATTAAGATTGAGAAATATATTTTTTGGAACATAACCGATAGGAAAACATATTAACACAGCATACCCCATAAACGAAACCACCACCATTAAAAATATAGTCAAACAGTTATGATTATTATGAATGAGACGCATTTGGAGTAGACGATCCGACACGAAAAATACGTTCCAAGTCACCCTCAGACCGAATGCGATGTACTAGGGAGGATTCCACTTTTCTGGCATAGATCCTACCCTCTTTTGTCTTACACGTTTGTATCGTCTCTCTCTCAAGATGAATACCGTACCGGCATCCTGGAAGCTTGCCAATGTGCAACCAGTGCCCAAGAAAGGTAGTCGTGCCGATCCCTGCAATTATCGACCTATCGCCATTACCTCCATACTCTGTAAGGTTATGGAGAGAGTTCTGAACAGTAAGCTGCTGACTTACCTTGAAGCTAACGACCTTCTCAGTGATCGGCAATATGGGTTTCGCCGGGGCCGTTCCACTGGGGATCTTCTTGTGTATGTTACGCACTACTGGGGCGAGGCCATCGAGAAACACGGTGAGGCTCTTGCCGTGTCTCTTGACATCTCGAAGGCTTTTGACAGGGTTTGGCATGCTAGTCTGCTTCGCAAGCTTCCTGCATACGGTATCCCTTCTGGCCTCTGTAGCTGGATATCTGATTTCCTGAGTGGGCGGTCGATCCGAGTAGTCATTGATGGCTGCTCGTCGGACCTCATGACTATTGATGCCGGTGTTCCTCAGGGATCTGTTCTCTCCGCGACCCTTTTCCTGCTTCATACTAAATAAGGTCAAGCGATACTTCACCCCTGGGCAGCTTCTATCTTTATATAAAGCCCAAGTCCGGTCTTGCATGGAGTATTGTAGTCACATTTGGGATGGCTCGGCTAAGTACCAACTTGCCGCACTCGACTCGGTGGACCGCAGAGCCAGGAGGCTCATTGGCGGCAGTACGGTAGTGAGAAATAAGCTGCAGAGCTACAAACTGTACTTCGGTGTTCGGGTTCTTCCATCGGACATCCAGACGTACGGCTGGCTACCATCCTTACCTGGTCGAAATCAAGCGTCTCATTAAGCGTCTCATTAGGTATTAAGTAATAATATTGGGGGACAATCTTACACAAATCGACCTAGTCCCAAACTAAGCAAAGCTTGTACTATGGGTACTAGACGACGATATACATACTTATATAGATAAATACATACTTAAATACATAGAAAACATCCAAGACCCAAGAACAAATATCCGTGAAAAATGCACAAATAAATGCCCTGGCCGGGATTCGAACCCGGGACCTCTTGCTTCGGAGGCAGAGTCACTACCAACTAGGCTAAACAGGTCGTCAAATTCGAATTCCTCTAATTCGAACCAAACGCTTTGCATCTTCTTTTATAATACGCACTTAGGCTTGGAATTCTCTGCAGGCATCTGTATTTCCGAGTTCATATAACCTGGACCTTTTTAAGGCACGAGTGAATAGGCATCTTCTGGGTGAGCTCGCTTCATCGTCGGCCTCATCTTTGCCCCCTGGCTAGATGCTGGCCAAGAGCAATCCCATTTTTAATTAAAAAAAATATATATATATATATCAGAGCCGAAAAACGTCCACTGCTGGATCTCTGTTATAAACGTTTTAAAAGCGTTTATACTTTAACAACTCTAGTCCTACTGGAGAAGTAATTAAGCACCTCCCCTGCACCTTCTAGAAACCGCCGGCAGCCATAATAACACCAATTGTTTAGGTGTTGGTGTTATGTAACCATCACGCAGGAATAGTGATCTTGCAACACATGTACTTAACTTAAATTGGCCTTGAAACTGAAGGAGGAGAAAAAAAGGATTTTGATTTGTTTTTCTTGTGTAGTCATAGTCAAATGTAGACCATTGCGTTTTGCAGACTAAGATTTTTTTTATATTTTAATGTTAAGTCCACTAAATGTCTATAAACGAAATCCCAAGCTTCCCGTTTAAAAAATACTTGTGCCAAAATCAAACAAATTTTCTACTCCCTTTTCGCTCTATGAAGAGGGTGAATTTTCGAAACGCTGAAATTAGTTTTATCATACTTTAAAACGAGATCTATACGAGAAGTTTCAAGTTTCTCGTTTAAAAGATACATGCTTCCCATTCAAACTATAAACCCCATTTCACCCCTTTAGAAAAATTAATGAATTTTCTAGTTAAAAAAACCTTTTTATTTAATAATTTCTTTTCTAAAATTCCTATAGTCACTACTCAAAGTTTAGCATCATCTACCACAAAAGCTGAATCCCTTCTGAATGACAACGTAAAATTAGAATCACTAACTAATTTCAAATTTCATCATGTTTCTCCTCTAGATGTACTGAAGTCCTTTGAAATGTTAAAAATAAAGAGCACTGAGGACTTATGGGGCGTGTCAGTCAAGGTACTGGAATCTATTCAGGAGGTCGTTGCACCAACTCTAGCTCTCATTTTTAATAACTGTATAGACTATGGCATTTTTCCAGACTTAATGAAATGTAGTAAAGTAGTTCCAATTTTCAAATCAGGTCATAGAGATAATCCTTCTGATTATCGTCCAGTTTCTATCCTACCTGCGTTTAGCAAAATATTCGAAAAAATAATGCTTACGCAATTGGTTTCTCACTTTAATTCTCACAATATTTTGCACGCACAGCAGTTCGGCTTCACGAAGGGTAGGTCAACTACTGATGCAGGTGCAAGTTTATTAAAATTTATTTTGCAGTCTTGGGAAGAGTCGCACGACGCCATCGGAGTGTTCTGTGACCTTTCCAAGGCTTTTGATTGTGTAGATCATGGTACTTTAATTTGTAAACTTAAGTTTTATGGCATCAGAGGGCACGCATTAGATCTCATGAAGTCATACTTAACACAGAGAAATCAAAAGGTAGCGATAAATAAAGCCATTTCGTCAGAGACAGTGGTAGAGATGGGAGTACCTCAGGGGTCTATTCTAGGTCCGTTCCTGTTCCTTGTTTATGTGAATGATCTGCCATATATGGTAAGCCGAAGATCAGGCATTGTAATGTTCGCAGACGACACCTCATTACTGTTCAAGGTAAATAGGAGAGATACTGAACTCATTGAACCAAATAATACCCTCTCCATGATATCTGACTGGTTTGCTGCCAATAACTTAGTATTGAATCCGAAAAAAACGAAATGTATTAAATTCTCTCTTGCGAACTCATCAAACAGAAACTTAGGGTGTCCCAAAAACCAACGCCAAAACGAAAAAGGGAGATAGTACAACCCATAAGCATTCAGATTAAGCAAATATGACCTTAATGAAAAGTTCATGGTTTTCGAGATATTGGCCGTTTTAAAAAACTAGTGACTTTTGATACCCTGCGTCACTGTATCCATTGCCGTCACTGCAAATTTAAGTATTTTGTAAATCGGTTTTTTGCAGGATGTTACCAAAAACATACCCTATCGAATGTCATTTAAATTTATTACATGCCATGGAGCTATAGTGGTAAAAATAATAATCAAAAAATAAATCAATCAATTTTATTAATTTAATCTGCGGGTTTGATCGAGTTTAATTTCAAAAAAGTATACTAAACTAATTTGGCACAAAATGTTAAAAAAATGCAATTTTATTGCAGTTTTCAAAATGGTACTGATATTCTAATGTACCCAGTAGTTTACGAGATAATACTATTTTACACCAGAAGGAGCTTAAACTGCAATTATTCCATACTTTGAAGCCCCTACCACCTACGAGGATCAGAAATTGAAATTCGAATAAAAAATCGATTTGAAATTGGAACATCATTCAATATTTAAGTTCAAGTCGGTTTAGGATTAGTTTAGTAACTTCAGTACATTTAGTTAAATTCATTTGTATCCTCTTAACGTTATTACTACTGGTCGTGCCCCCTAAGGAGCCTTAGTTACTTAGTTTAATTAATCTTTCATACAAAAATAATTCTGGTTGTCATTTACCTTTAAAGTGAATAAAAATAATGAAAAAAAAAACGTTACCAGGGGGCCTATGATGCTAGCCATTTTATCACTTATCGTTGTGGATAAGACATTTGTCACGTTCTAACAAGTATGTGAGTGCAAGAGTGACGGATGTCTTATCAACAACGATATGTGATAAAATGGTTAGCATCATAGGCCCGCTGCTTTATTTATTTAAATCAAATGTTCAAATTGTCGGCCATTTACTTGAATACAAGCTCGGCATCTCCTTAAAAATGCTCGACTGATGCGACGTGCACTTCTTGTGACGTCGTTTTGTGCCTCTGCGTAAATGCGTTGTCTCAGCTCCGCTATACTGTTAATCGGATTATTGTACACTTTTTCTTTGATGTAACCCCAGTAATAGAAATCCAGAGGATTTAGGTCTGGAGATCGAGGAGGCCACAAAATAGGACCACGACGCCCGATCCATCTCTGTGGATAAGTTTGGTTTAAATGTTCTCGTACTTGCCGAGCATAATGTGCTGGACAGCCGTCATTTTGCAGCCACATTGACCTTCGTGTAGCTAAAGGCACGTCCTCAAGAAGATTTGGCAACTCATTCTCTAAGAAATGTAGATAATTTTGGCCATTTAGTGTTTCTGGTAATTCAAATGGGCCTATTATTTTTCCATCTAATATTCCAGTCCAAAGGTTCACTTTAAATTGGTACTGCGACCGATCTTCCCTCATTAAATGAGGGTTTTCTAATGCATAACTGTGTAAATTGTGCATGTTCATGAATCCATCTCTTTTAAAAGTGCTTTCATCTGACCATAAAACCATGTTTATGAAATTTGGATCCTCTCTGTGTTTCTGCAGCATTGTCTGGCAAAACTGTACTCGAAGTGGGTAATCACGGGGCAGCAATGCTTGAACACGTTGTATGTGGTATGGATGATATCCATAACCAAGTAATATTCTATTGGCAGCAGATTTTGATACCCCTATGCTACGTTCAATGTTACGTGTCGAAGTAGATGGGTCATTTTGAATCTCTTGCAAAACATCTTCATCGTAATCTGCTCTAGGTCGTCCTACTCCGCCACGATTACCAGGCAAAACGCCTTGTGAGTATGCGAGATGAACATTTCGAAATACTCGATGGTCCGGATGCCTTAAATTTGGATATCTTTCGCGATAAAGTCTAGCTGCAGCACTAGAGTTACCCCGACATTCCCCATAGATGAAATGCATGTTTGCATATTCTTGAGGAGTATAATTCACTGGCATAATTTATGTAACAAACACACTACACTTAGTCTCAACTAAATAAAATAAAATTACTAGGCAGAACACGAGTTCGAGATGCACAGAAAGTTAATTTTTCTAGTTAAAATCCAAATCACAAAGCAAACACGAATCCAAGATAAACAAAGCAAAGTTCATTAGTTAGACAAAATCGAAATCACTAGGCAATACTTAAGTCCTGGTAAAGCAAGCCCATTTAAGAAAATAAGAAATCGAGCCAAATGATGCACATCAAACGGATTAACGAAGTGTACTGAAATAGCTAAAATTTGATGTAACCAGAAAACCGAATTGAGTTCGAATTTTGAATTGTGTTCCATTTTCAAATGAAGTAATCTTCAAATCGGATATGTTCGAAATTCAACCTCTGAACCTGGTAGGAGCTCTGGTTGCAAACTATGGAATAATTGGAGTTTAAGCTCCTTCTGGTGTAAAATAGTATTATCTCGTAAACTACTGGGTACATTAGAATATGCAGTACCATTTTGAAAACTGCAATAAAATTGCAATTTTTTAACATTTTGTGCCAAATTAGTTTAGTATACTTTTTTGAAATTAAACTCGATCAAACCCGCAGATTAAATTAATAAAATTGATTGATTTATTTTTTGATTATTATTTTTACCACTATAGCTCCATGGCATGTAATAAATTTAAATGACATTCGATAGGGTATGTTTTTGGTAACATCCTGCAAAAAACCGATTTACAAAATACTTAAATTTGCAGTGATGGCAATGGATACAGTGACGCAGGGTATCAAAAGTCACTAGTTTTTTAAAACGGCCAATATCTCGAAAACCATGAACTTTTCATTAAGGTCATATTTGCTTAATCTGAATGCTTATGGGTTGTACTATCTCCCTTTTTCGTTTTGGCGTTGGTTTTTGGGACACCCTGTATACAAATATTAGACTTAATGGTCAAACATTAGAATTTGTTACTTCTACTGTATTCTTAGGTATTACATTGGACTCAAAATTGCAGTGGGGTTCCCATATAACAGCGATAGGAAGTAGGTTGAGCTCTGCTGCATTTGCAGTCAGGAGAATAAGGCAGCTTACCAATGTGGCAACGGCACGGTTAGTTTACTTTGCTTATTTTAATAGTATAATTACTTATGGTCTTATCTTATGGGGATCAGCTGCAGATATTGAAACTGTTTTTATTTTGCAAAAAAGGGCTATCCGAGCAATTTATAACTTGGGGTCACGTGACTCATTAAGAGAATTTTTCAAAGAAATAGATATTCTAACCCTGCCGTCCCTATATATATTTGAAATAATAATGTATGTTAGGAAGAATTTGGGCAATTTTCCAACGAACGCTGATAAACCAATAGCCACGAGAAATACTGGGAAACTGAAAGTAACCTTCTATAGACTAGTAAAGGCGAAAAAGTCGTTCTTGGGAAATTGTATCAAATTCTACAATAAAATTCCTAAACACATTACTGAACTTAGTAATTCTAAATTCAAATCTGTAGTAAAACAAACACTTATTTCAAAAGCATATTATAAGATAAACGATTACATCATGGATAGGGATGTTTGGCAGTGATAGCGTCCTGCACGGGTAATCTATCGCGAAAATATGTTTTCTACTGTAGCATTGTTATTTCAGTTATTTTGTAGTAGCTGACACTGTAATTTATATTTAACTATACAATGTATATTGTTTTGAAAAAATGACACCTCGCCGAGTTTCTTACGCCGGTTCTTCTCGTGGCAGAGGTTTATTTTTCCGAACCGGTGGTAGTTTATTGACGTTCATAGGTGCATGTAATATGCCTAATTTGAAGAATAAACTACTTTTACTTTTTTACTTTTTTTTTTACACTTTAGTTTATTAGCAAAAATTCATGTTTCTTAATTAAAAATATTTTTGTCCCCATACACAATTTCCACCTCCTTTTAACCTCTAAAGGTATGACTTTTAAATTCATTATTTCTACTTGCTAAGCCACAATACTGGAAAGTTTCATAGAAATCAGTTCAGTAGTTTTATCGCACATTACGTACTAACTCTCGCGTTTCATAGGATTAAGATTGGGATATTAGGATTATTACGATAGGATTCGAATAAAACTTACCACCCCGACTATACAAAAATATGGTTACCAGCCTAGCAGTTAACCTAGGTATGTATGTATGTATGATTTCATTATTTCTTGAATAAAGGATAAGTAAAAATGCATTAAAGTAATACCCTTTTCTTGGCAGTGTATCTTATAAGCAGTGATCGAAACTTTTGTAGCATTTTCGGTGCAGGGATTGGGATAAATGATTTAAATTCTTATGATTTAGTAGTGTTAATAACGTTAATATTAACCTTAATTAACCGTTTGAAGGATGATTCACAGCAGGCCGTTCCGTGTCCGGGCCGGCCCGTTTTCTTCTAGAGAAATACGCCGGCCGTTGCTTTTGCTTTGCTATCATAGAAAACGGACCGGCCCGAACACGGAACGGTCTGCTGTGAATCATCCTTAAATTGTATTTGTCCATACCAACTCCGTTAAAACCACTACGCTGCACCGAAAATGCTACAGAAGTTACGATCATTGCTTATAAGATACACATTATTGGATGCTCTTTTTGCATTTATTCCATACCTTTTTTTGCTGTTCAAGGCGCAAATGAGGATTGAACTTTTTTAATTTGCCAAGAAAAGGGTTGATTAGTTTAAGTATTTTTCAGAGATTATTATTAAAATTTTGGTTGATACTGGTCGAGTAAAAACGAATTAAAGTAACATTAAATAGCTTACCTGTTTCTCAATGTTTAAACATTATTGTCATGTACTCGTACCTACAGTAAATGTATTAATATTAGGTTTGTTTTGTCGATCAAATATTTAATCGGTTTGTGACCATCAAGACTGAATATCCGCATCAATTATAAGTTTCTGTTTGACAAGTTTGAGTTCTCCAATTCGCACCTAAGCTTATAATTTCAATTTACACGTGATGAACTAGCGAGGAATTACATCGAGGGTGTTATGGTTAAATACACATGTAAGAGCACATGTACCACATGGAACCCAATACCAATATAGAGTTAGGAGCAGTATATTGCAATTAATAATTTCGTGTTCGGTACTGTTTATTGTTTCCATCTAGATTAGGTATACTTAATTTAGTTTTTTTTATAGTATTGTTTGCAATAATTATCATGCTTATCCATTTTACTATGGTATTATAATTCATAAATGTATAATAATAAGTATAGAGTAGGGGGGGGGGGGGGGGAGTTACAGTATGATAGTAAAGTATAGTTTAGATTTGTAATAATTTTAATCTTCCTCAGCGAAACCAATGAAACTTTCCGTCAGAGAAATCCAATGCTCGCTTTAAATAACTTTTAACGAGGCACGCGAATAGAGAAAAGTTTGCGTACCGATGCATATTCGCAGGTACGGATACTTTTTCAACATTCCTTCCAGCGACGTACTGTTACAGAAGCTAAATTGAATAACTTAATTAAAATTCCTTGTTAAAGAACAAATCAAATAACGAAGCATGTAACAAACGTTTGTGAAATGTTTTATGAAAATGTAAACGGCAAAGAGTAAATAATCGGACTCCTCGCCCGAGGGCCGGGCGTCGGCCCCGAGCCTAAAATGGAAACGCGCTCGAATCTGATCTACATTTAATTACTAACCAGCACATGTAATTTGACTAGATATAATTTTAAACTGGCAGAGGTTTCTAGTTCATCAGTCCATTAACTGGTGTCTGAAACAATGGGCCTGTTAACGTCTATCTGGCGGAGAATAACCTATACTAAAGCCCTAGAGGGCTCCAGCGGGAAAATGGAAACTGCTTTCTTCGAATCCGTATATCGAGTCACTTATATAGCAGGTATAATATTGTACAACGAGGAAGTTTCTCAAGCTCTATTGTAAAGAAATCCCATTATGAATTTCTACTGAGGTTTGATTATTTACAGGATTTTTTCTTATCTGCCGCATTGCTTGGAGAATTTTTTCTGCTGTTTGTTCAAGCAAGGATAGAATTGTAGAGTCCAAGTCAATTACGTTGGCATCCTTTTCAAAGTTCAAAGTTCAAAGTTCAAAGTTCTTTATTTGTAAACATAGGTATACAAGGTGGTACAAAAAATGTGTGAACGCTATGTTTCGCCGTTAGGCATACAAATTTGTAGTAGAAATTATATAAAATTAAATAAAGGCATATCAATTACAAAATTCACTGTTCATAAATAAGATAAAATTCAAAATTATAATTGCTTTAAGATTAATAAGACGAGAGCAAAAAAAATAATAATAATCCACATTACATAACATATATACTATACATAAATTAATTTAAATTGTCAGAAAAATAATCCGCTAATGAGTAATAACATTTACTAATCAACAATTTGGTGAGATTCGTTTTAAAAACATGCACTGGCGTCCTCCTTAAATTAAGTGGTAATTTATTATAAATTTTGCTGGCAGAACAGAACATGCTTTTTCTCATAAGGGCAGTGCGAGAAAACACTGAGCAAAGGTTATGGGCCCGGTAGGTATCACGATGGAATACTTCAGACACTTTTTTAAATAATGTTGGATTGTTCTTTACAAAAATGGCCACTTCAAGGATAAAAAGGCAAGGCAATGTTAACAAATTCAGTTTTTTGAAATACGGGACACAGGTATCAGTTTGCTTCAGGCCACACATTGCTCTGATGCATCTTTTTTGTGCCTTAAAGATGAGTTCTCTATTGGTACTATTCCCCCAATAGATAACACCATAGCGAAGGGTTGATCCAACATAGCCATGATATGCTGATATGACCGCGTCAATACTGGCTTGTTTGGATAGCTTGTACAGTGCATATGCATATTTGTTGAGCCTTTTACAAACTTCATCCGTATGGGGCTTCCACGACAGCTTGTGATCTATAGTGAGTCCTAAAAATTTTGTTACATTAACTGGTTCGATAAGATGTCCTTGATAATTACAAACAATAGGTAACATTGGTGTGTTTTGTCTAAAGTGCATAATTTTCGTTTTGCCTAGATTTATTCTAAGATTGTTAGTATTGAGCCATTGTATTATATTATTGACAGTGTCATTAATTTCCAATTCATAATTATTCATGTCTTTACATTCAATTATCAATGTACTGTCATCCGCAAACAATACCATGGGATATTTGACATGTTTAGGGAGATCGTTGATATACAACAGGAACAGGAGGGGGCCCAAAACGCTACCTTGAGGCACACCGTACTTTAGTACCCGTACATCTGATCTGTATGATCTTTCCTCTTTTGATTTAAGACATATTTGTGAAAGTTCAGTAGTCTGCTCCCTATTTACCAGGTAAGATTTCAATAGTTGTAGAACGTTGCCTCGCATACCATAAGTGTTCAGTTTTTCCAAAAGTATAGTATGACTCACGTAATCGAACGCTTTACTTAAATCCATAAATATGGCGCATATATGTCGTCTTTTATCCATTTTTTGTATTACGGGATAGAGTAGATCATATATGGCCATATTGACTGTCATCTTTTTGCGGAAACCTTTCTGTTCCTTGGCTAGCAGATTATATTTTTCCAGGAAGTTATATAAAGCCTCGTATATCACTTTCTCGAATATCTTTGAGAACACTGAAACTAGAGAAATTGGTCTGTAATTGCTAATATCATACTTGTCCCCTTTTTTAAACAACGGTTTAACAATTACTGGTTTAAGTTTGTCAGGATAAGTGCCGCATGAAATAGATAGGTTAATTATGTGACTAAGTGGGGAAGCTATGACATGAGAAACCTGCTGAATAGCTTTCGTGCAGATGTCATCATGACCGACACTGTTCGTGTTTTTAAGAGATTTGATTATCTCCATTATGTCGTAGGGAGCGGTAGGTCTTATGTATACAGATCCCGGGCATTGCGTTGTAACTATGGGTGTTCCAGCAGCTGGGATATTGTCACCTTCAATTTTATCTATAAAAAAATTATTGAATTCGTTTGCCATCTCTAATGGATTCGTAGTAGTCTTTCCATCTTTTATTATTTTTAAAATGGGTTCTTTTGGAAAAAATTGCTGGGTATTTTTAATGACTTGCCACGTCGCTTTAGACTTATTCGTGGCGGTTTTGATAAAGTGGCTGTTTTGACACCGTTGTGTATAGCATATAATTTTTTTATATCTATTGCTATAAGATTTAAATTTATTTTTGTTTATTATGTTAGGTTGGGATCTGTATTTCCAGAGCATCGACCGTCTTCTTTTACTACATATTTTTATCCCCTTGGAAATCCATTTCGGCGTTTTGTGCGAGCTGATTTTAACGGTTTTAAATGGGAAACACAGAGAATAAAATAGCTGAAAGCTATCCAAGAAAGTGTCATATGCCAGGTTAGGATCGTTACAATTTTGCGAACGCTTTGTGTTCAGCGGAGTCAAATTACGAAGTATTAGTTTCATTGTTATATAAGGCTTGGATAATTACCTACCTACTAGTGCGTATAATGTGAGACGGTGATTCAAAGATGATGGTGTTAGGATTCCACGGCAAGAAAAGTAATCAAATTAATAATCAAAATCAGGGGTTGAAAAAACACTAACATTCAGCTAACATTAGATTTTAATTCTAATGCTTTTCATGTATGTATAATAATTGTAATAAGTATAGTGTAGTCGGCTTGAAGGAGGCGGAATCTTGTCATCATCTTTATATTTAATCGTAATAATTCATGACAATCTTCTATTTTCCATAAACACCATTCAATTTATACCTAAATATCCTTACGTAATCTGAACCAAACTTCCCGAGTGACGAAAACTTATTTATAAGTATGTAAATCTCGAGAAGTTTTCCAGAATAGAGAAAATTAACTTCATTAGAAGCAAATTGTCCTAATGCTCCGACGACAGTTGTAACTTAAATTAAAAGCAGATTATTATTGTCTGAAATAACAATTACTAGTTGTTCTTCTCAGAGTGTTAACCGCCGTAGCTCCAAAACAAGGAGGAAGTTTTGAAGACTTTATTATTTTTCCATCTCAGGACTCCAGCAGCTGTTAACGTGAAGTCTCAAATTTGCGGGAGGTAATAGTTATTCTCTCGAAAATGGCCGTAAGTGTATGTTACTCACTAATAATGGAAGGCTAAGTGTACAGTTTATGGTCAGTCCTTAATTAAAAAAAAACATTGCAGGCTCGCCCACGCGCGACTACAATATTATATTAGTCGAGTCCCAATTTTAAACAAAGGAAAACAGCCATAGAAAAGATTGCATACAGCCAATTCAAGTCGTGTTTTTCTATTGGAAACGCGACGTTTTTGTACGTGTCTGAAATAATTTGCAGTTTTTGGAGGAAAAATACATTTGCGATTCTGTTTTAAAAAAGGCGACAGATCATGAATATCTTGACGTTTTAGGGTTATGTTTATCAAACAAAACTTAATTCCATCTTAATCTATTTCCCCCATTTTCGAGAAAATCACTATATTGATATCGGCTGGAATGTCTATTGCAGCCTTCGACTCCCAAGAGCACCCGTTTTTAACTAATACTCAACCTGCAATTTCTTCCTTCCATGCCCTGACAAAAATCTATTATTCAAAATTATTTATTCCCGTGGTTTTTTATGAATGAGTCTAAATAACCATTAAATACCTATATCTTTGACGGACGTTGTCGAAAAACGTCAGCCCTTTTTTTTCCGGAATAAAATTATGTAAAATAAGGGAAATAACTACTTATACAAAGAGCTAAACATTTATATTTTAACAATCAGTGCTTTAAACACGCATCTGGTTTGTTTTTCATCTTCGTCAAACGCCATAATACGGATTTATGCATAAGAAGATTTGACAGTAAACAAAGACGCCGCATAGCATCATAGAGCGCTTATATTTAATCTAAAACTCTGTGGAGCACCGTGCAAGACCATGTTCGAGCCCTAGCCGCGCAGCCGCACCAGCCGCCGTCGCTCAGCCCCTGACAGCAGTCGTGTCATAACAAACAATCATGTGTTGTAATGATAATTTTGCTATTTTATAATTTTATTTTCTACGCTTTCGTTTTAAGTTTTTTCTATGTAATCTTAGTTTTGTTTAAAATCACCACGTTGCCGTTCATGCCGCTGTCGCTCCCGGACAATGATCCCCTCTCAGCGTCTTTGGAGAACAAGGTACAGTGCCCCCATTGCCCCCAGCCCCGTTTATTTAAAGGTCAAAGAGGGCTTAAAATCCACCTGGCCAAAGTTCATAATACAGACTTACCGATTAGCAGTTCAGCACCTGCTGATATTCCTATACCATGTATTGACACACTTTTTGCCGCTAAACTATCATCCCTTAAATACTCGGTGCCCGTCATTAAACGCATCCCCCGAGGAGCACGGATATCGGTGGCCCAAAAATTGTCCGAGGACTTCCAAACTGTGCTACGATCAAATTCACCCCATGCATGGCAGCACTTTCTAACTTTTCCCTACCGCATTCTTCACGTGCCTAAATCCTCTAGCAACAGATCATCCCTCACCTCACGAATCAAACAAAATTGCAATAACCCTCACAGTGTCCTGGACTCCGATAACGCAGTATTCGCCAAGAAACACTCCATCTATCGTACAATCGAAAATAAAGTAGGGGAAGGCGACATAGGGGGAGCTGCCAGACTGCTGTTCTCCAACGACACTATAGCTCCGCATAATGCAGACACGCTTGCAGCCCTCCAGAGTAAGCATCCACCTTCAGCAATTAACCTTTCTCTTCCTGATCCCCCAGACCACACCACTCCAGCTCTGCAAGTATCCACAGATGAGGTGCTCAAGGCGGTATTGTCCTTTCGGAGTGGCTCCGCCGGCGGCCTCGACGGCTTAACCCCGCAACATCTGAAAGACCTATTATGCAATTCTGTAGGTGAAGCCGGCGAGTCTCTCTTGAAAGATTTGACTGCACTGAGTAACCTCATGCTGTCGGGTAAGGTTAACAGTTCTATCACCGAGATTTTATATGGTGCCAACTTATGTGCGCTGATTAAAAAAGACGGCGGGATCAGACCCATAGCGGTCGGCACTACCTACCGCCGTCTAGTGGCCAAAACCTGCTGCAACGCTATTTCCCCAGTACTGAGTCAGTACTTCCAGCCCTTGCAGCTGGGTTTTGGCTCGAAGGGAGGTTGCGAAGCAGCAGTTCATTCTCT
This sequence comes from Notocelia uddmanniana, assembly GCA_905163555.1. NCBI lineage: Eukaryota > Metazoa > Arthropoda > Insecta > Lepidoptera > Tortricidae > Notocelia > Notocelia uddmanniana. The sequence goes on along the minus strand of LR991059.1, from coordinate 9,105,457 downwards.
AAGATCTTATATCAATGCCCATCCAAACGATACATTGCTGAAGGTGGATGTTAAGAATGCGTTTAACTCCATTAGTAGGGACGCGCTGTTGGCACAAGTCAGAAAAGAGATCCCCAATATTTATAATTTTACGTGGCAATGCTACAGTACTAGCTCCAAACTAAATTATAAATCTGACATCTTAAACTCTGCTTCTGGCTGTCAACAGGGCGATCCGCTTGGACCGGCTCTCTTCAGTTTAGCCATCCATCCTGTTATTCAAAAACTAAATTCCAAATTTAACGTCTGGTATTTAGACGACGGCGTTCTAGGAGGTAAAGGAAATGATGTTTTAGAAGATTTCCAAGTTTTAATGTCTGAATTTTCTTCAATCGGTTTGGAGCTAAACTCTTCAAAGTGTGAAATTTACGTCCCCGATTCTTGCCCTGAAAAGGTGTCTCTTTTTTCCAAAATCCATCAACTTGCTCCAAATATAAAAGAAATTGATAAAAAATCACTCCACCTTCTAGGGTCGCCCGTTTTAGAAGAATCTTTTCCCTCTTTCCTTGAAAGCAAAATTCAAAATTTTAACACAGTCTCGGAACGCCTACTCCAAATCAACTCACATCCAGCTTATACAATCATTCGTTTCTGCCTTTTTGTGCCCAAATTTACATACGTCCTGCGATGCAGCCACCTTTGGAAACACCCACATCTACTAAGTAGCCTGGACCAAATTATTAAAGACACCATTTCGGCAGTACTTAATATCACCCTAGACGACCGCTCATGGATACAGGTTTCACTTCCGATCCGGCACGGAGGCCTTGGCATTAGAAAAACTGCAGACATTGCCCTCCCTGCCTTCCTGTCTTCGGTTCATGGTACTCAAAATTTAGTTGCCAAAATTTTAAACAGTTCTCCAGGTTCCGCTACTGCAGATTCCACTGCCGAGGCCAAGAATGCTTGGATCACAGCTTGCCCAAACGCAACATATCCACAAACCCTACACTCCCAGCGTCAATGGGATGAGCCGCTCTGCAGGCTGGTACGGAATAATCTGTACCAAACGTCTACCAGCCTTGCCGAGCGTGCCCGTCTCCTTGCGTCTGCCGAGTGGGAATCTGGTATGTGGCTGCATGCAGTTCCCTCTAAAAACCTAGGCACTTTATTGGATAATAATACTTTCAGGCTCTCCATATCTCTACGTCTAGGAGCAACTTGTGTCGCCCCTCATCGCTGCCACTGCGGAGACGCTGTCGGTCGTCTCGCCCACCACGGTCTCTCTTGCGGCAAGAGCGCGGGTCGCATCCCGCGCCATGCCAGCCTTAACGACATTATCCGTCGGGCCTTCGTCAGCGCCGGTGTCCCTGCAGTCCTAGAACCGACTGGTTTGACACGGGACGACGGAAAAAGGCCCGACGGAATGACGCTCATTCCCTGGAAGATGGGCCGACCCCTAGTGTGGGACGCCACGTGCGTCGACACCCTGGCGGCGTCACATCTTCCGGGGACTTCGTGCAGGGCTGGTTCCGCTGCTGACTCAGCTGAGAATCTCAAACGGCGCAAGTATGGAGCCATCGACAGTGGCTTCATATTTGAACCGTTCGGCGTAGAGACCCTCGGACCATGGGGACCGGGCGCACACCGAATCTATATTGGATTGTGCAAGCGCTTGGTCGAGGCTTCACGTGACCGGAAGGCTGGCTTTTACCTCGCCCAGAGGATCAGTATTGCCATACAACGTGGCAATGCTGCCAGTCTTCTGGGTACTCTACCGCCTGGCAGCGATCTGGGGCAAATATTTTACCTTTAGTTTTAGTTTTATTTAATTGTTTTGTCTTTAAGTATTGTCTCCTACAATTATTGTATTTCTTATGCTTCGAAAATTGTTAGGTTTTATAAATTACACATTTCTGAGCTTTTATAAAAATAAGGTAGAATTACTATTAATTTAGTTTTATCTAAAAATAATACTAAACTGTACCATTATAGGTAATTATCATATTCGATCTTGGAGAACTTTTTTAATTAGTTTTAGTACCTGTTTTCATGTTTGTTGAATGAAATAAAAACAAGACAAGATATAGTCATTTATGTCATTATCATATTATATTTCTAAACGCCTAATAAGGGCCGCTCAGCTTCTACCTTAAAAATAAGTTGGAACCACGTTGTAACTCATTTATCGGCCAGCCTAGCGGATAAAGTAGACTTTTGGCCGCAGATTTTGATCTATAAACTAAGACATTACGACCTGGTGAGGTAAAAAAGTAATTGTCATTTTTAGTATGGAAAATTACATTTAGATTTACCTTACCTTCTCCCAAAAACATTACGTAATCACCACTCTGATTTCGAAAGCAATTTAACAGAAGTAATTCCGTGATGATCTGATTCTGTTCAAAATTACGTATATATAATCGAGCTGCAATGAAAGTGAATTAGGCATGGTATTCCTCATATATTATCCCTACAGTTAATCAGCAGAAGATGTGACAAACTAGCTCTAGAATGCTACAATCAATACATACACAAAGCTGAACAAAACATTGCTGTGAATCTTAAATTCTTCTGGACTTATATTAAGTCTAAACGAGGTGGAATAAGTTCATATCCGGCATGTATGACGAATGGTGCGACATCTGCCTCAGATGGTTCAGAAATATGTAACCTATTTGCGACATACTTTTCATCAGTGACACACAGACATAGTGACGACAACGAATCTATTAATTCTGATAGAACTTATAATGTAAAAACGATTTTCTTGAAAAACTAGCATGTAACAGCCTAAGCCTCGCATCGCTAGTCATAGACCATAACTTTATATTGGGTAGACTCAAACAGTTGGACCCAAACAAGGGATTTGGTCCTGATGGTATACCGCCGTTTTTTATTAAAGCATGCACCTCGGAGCTAGTTACTCCACAACACATAATTTTCAACACATCACTGAGCTTTGGAATTTTTCCAGCTATTTGGAAACTATCCAAGAACGTTCCAATTTTTAAGTCTGACGATGAAAGTGTAGTCAACAATTACAGGCCCATTTCCATACTATCAACCTTCAGTAAAGTCTTGGAGGCTTCAGTATTACCCCATTTACAGAATCATGTGAAACATAATTTTTAAGACCGACTTCAATGGGGGAGGCCGGTGAAAGATTATTATACTTAGATGGTGCACTCTTAGATTCCATACAATAAAATAAAAATGGCTATAAGTATGTTTATAATGGTAGAAGACAAAGTACCCTCAATTCCTCATGGAATCCTCCATCAGAACTCAAGCTTGACGAAAATGTGCCCTGAAAACCTAGCTTGCTTGACAAACAAAACGAAGAGAACAAATCGCCAAAGATGAACTACGCGTCGTTGAAGAGTTCCGTTCTGATCATCATCAGCAGTTCCACTTCATCAAATATCACTTTTTTGAATGAAAATGCTTGATTAGTTCACGAAAATACTAAAATCACTATTTGTGTGCCTTTCACATTTGAGGAGTTCCCTCGATTCCTAATGGATCCCATCATCAGAACTCGAGCATGACAAAAAATAATCGTGAAAATAAAACTTGCTTAAGACGGCGCAGTACGATCGGTGTGGATCGGTTCTCCATACAAACGTATTTAGGCTCTCATTTTAAAACGCCATGCTAGAATAACATGAAACTTTGTATACACAATGGGATCCGGCATACCTAGGTCGAAAATTAGTTTTTGTTGCTAGAAATTGAAAAAGAAAAAAAAATACAGCGGTTTTTTGAGTTTTTTACGGCTTGTATGAAAACCTTAATAATCGCTGTATTTTTTCGCCATTATAATTTTAAGCAACAGAAACTAATTTCCGCCCTAGACAAGCTGGATCCCATTGTGTATACAAAGTTTCATGTTATTCTAGCATGGCGTTTTAAAATGAGAGCATAAATACGTTTGTATGGAGAACCAAACGTACTGCGTCCTCTTAACAAACACAGCTAGAAGGACAAATTGCCATACGTGAACTTTTCGTCGTTGAAGAGTTCTGTTCTGATCATCATCAGCAGTTCCACTTCATCAAATGTCACATTTTTGGATAAAAATGCTCGACTTGTTGATACAAAAAAAAATCACTATATGTTTGCCTTTACGATTTGAGGAGTTCCCTCAATTCCCTTCTCAGACTTATTGTTTCTGTTTAACTTATTACGACAAAAAGTAGACTGCCAACAATTTCTACAACTTATCAAGTTCAGAGCGCCTAATAGAACTCCTCGAAAATCCATCACACCTCTATGCCCGCCACTTCGTCGAACCGTGTTCGGGTCTAACTCGGCTATATCACGCTTCTGTAATTAACTCTTGCAGTGAGTCGGTACATATACACGCTGACTCACTACCTAAATTTCGCAAGTCGATATATACCGTTCTCTGTAAGAATAATAATTAATAAATAGTCCTTTCGTCTCCATTAGCCTAAGTTAATACTCACTTGATTTTTTAAACTAATAACTAATTGTAAACCTTATTCTGTTAGTAATTTATCACTACTTTTGTATTAGAATTTGCATGCAACGTTGTTTTTCGTATAGCTCTTGTAGCTAAGTACCTCTCAATTACTTTGTATTGTTAAGTTAGCGTATATACCTTAGATTATCTCGCATGTTGTGTTTACCTATAATTGGTTGTGCATTAAGCTAACCACTGCCGAATGTACTTTATTTATAACGTCATGATGTAGCAACTGTTGGTAAACCTAACCTAAATAAATAAATATATTGCGTTGACGGCGACTGCAAGCAATTACAGATTTTTATTGGTCTCTGATATGACTCGCTAGGTCAAAATTAGTTTTAACAGTAGTAGATCTTGTATGAAATTGATTTTGTGATCGATGTATGTGACTTCCTTTCATGACTAGGATTATCGAGATCGGACCATAGCTGCCTCTACCAACTATACAGCAACACGGTGAAGCTCATGATAGCCCTGTTCATGATGGGCGAGGTCTGGTACATGGTCAGCTTCTACACGTCTTTGGACATCGTAATCGAGCAGATGAACGTGATAGTCATACAGTCGATGGCTTTATTTAGATACAAGTACATGGTGAGTATAGATTGATAGGGTGAAGTGGGTCAAGGTATTAAAGGTCGATAAGATAGAATCGAATGTATCCCCTAAGTCTACATTCCAACTGGGCGAGGCGGGATCGATATGTCATAGGTATTTTGCTCTTTGACGTGAGCTTACTGATGTGAGATTTCCTCACTTGACAAAATATTGTCAGTGTTAATACCATGCGCAGAAGTGAGGCAGTACTGCATTAAGCCTGTCACAAACTGGGGCGGCCTGCGGTGGCTAACAATGGTTCAGACACAGACGGCCTTGACGCGGTGATTGCGCGGCTGCCCCCGGCTGCAAGCCACGCCCCTTCCGCCACTGCGCATGTGTGAAGGTCCGGGCGGTAGGCCGCGCGGCCTGTTGCAAATTTTCACAACTGACCGTCATCAACTATAGATAAAAATGCACAGTTAGATTGTATTATATCCAATATAATAAACATATTTTTAAAAACTATTGATCATACATTTATCCGCTAGAAAGAGTCAAACTGCAGGCTTAAGTACACTTTTGAGTGTCCAAAAGTAAGCAAAAAAGTCTTTTTTGTTATTTATGTAACTGTTTGACGTTTGGTTTGGCGCGAAAATTGACGTAGGCCGCCACCGCAGGCCGCGCCAGTGTGTTGTTGTTGCGGCCTATCAAGCGGCCAGCGCTCAGCCGCCACCGCAGGTCGCCCCAGTTCATGACAGGCTTTAAGTAGTATTGGTTGACACTGACAGCTGACAGTTTTCTCATAACGTACCGCCTCCGCATCAACAAATCAGGAAGGCGCCTTAGTGTGGACTTAGCTTAAGAGTTATTTTTTATCTTTCAGTAAAAGCAAGGCTACTTATTTTATCACAGTGTTCATTTTATCCCACTTCACCTAACAGATTTTACTATTCCGTAGTTTTGATAGAGACTCTCAGGCGGTATCATAACTTTTACACGTCATGTTGACCTTACTTCACAAGTCTTAACCCCAGTAATATCTCATTCTCCCTTGCGTTTGAAAGACCTAGGTTGGTTTATTGCTAGCAAGTAAACTTTTGGGTGCCTCTGAACTAGAATTATGCTAACATGAGAAAAAAATATGCAAATAATAATAAATTAATCGATTTTTGGAATATTTCGTTACTAAATAAAACTAATCTGGAACTAAATGAAATAAGTGTAGGTCCATTTATTTCATTTTTATTTTTCCTATGTGTTTTAATGCCACATTTTATTTAGAATAAACATCAAGACCGCTACAAGAAGCTGGCTACTTCCATGCAACTCTCCAACTTGGATGTGTCGACACCTGCTAGGAAGGCATTGGTGGAATTCTGGATTCAGAAGAGCGACACTTATTTAAAGCTTATGCTTGGATTGGGCAGTTTGACATTAGCTGCATGGTAATGATCAATCAATTTTCATTAAATTAACTTGAACGCTTGAAATAAAATTATACTATTTTACTCTCATAATTACATTTACATAACAACACAAATAAGTACTACATGAGGAAAATTCTACGTGGGTGCAAATGAGATATAGATAATCAAACATCGGGTAAAAATCATGCGGCCTTAACTACGCAAGATGGTCAAAACTGACACTCGTAAAATAAAATCTATTTTTTTAATATACTCAAAAATAGAATAGAAAGCAAAGAGCAAAGAGTAAATAGTCGGCCTCCTCACCCAAGGGCCGGGCATCGGCCCCGAACCTAAAATGGAAACGCACTCGAATTTGATCTACATTTAATTACTAACCACCACGTGTAATTTGACTAGATATAATTTTAAACGGGTAGAGGTTTCTAGTTCATCATTCCATTAACTGCTCTGTAAAACAATGGATCTGTTAACGTCTATCTGGCGGAGAATAACCTACACTAAAGCCCTAGAGGGCTCCAGCGGGAAAATGGAAACTGCTTTCTTCGAATCCGTATATCGAGTCACTTATATAGCAGGTATAATATTGTACAACGAGGAAGTTTCCCAAGCTCTATTGTAATGAAATCCCATTACGAATTTCTACTAAGGCTTGATTATTTACCGGATTTTTTTCTTTTCTACCGCCTTTTGCTCGGAGAAAAATCTCTGCAGTATGTTCAAGCAAGGATAGAATTATAGACTCCAAGAGTAAGAGTATATTGGCATCCTTTTATGAACGTTTTGTATTCAGCGGAGTCCAATTACGAAGTATTAGTTTCGTTGTTATATAAGGCTTGGGATAATTACCTAGCTACTAGCACGTATAATGTGAGACGATGATTCAAAGATGATAGTGTTAGGATTCCACGGCAAGAAAAGTAATTAGATTAATAATCAAAGTCAAAGAATAAAAAAAAACACTAATTTTATATTTTAATCCTAATGCTTTTAATGTGTAGTAAGTGTATTAATCGGCTTGAAGAAGGTGGAACCTTGTATTATTATATTTCGATCGTAATAATACGCAATACTGACAATCGTCTCTTTCTCATAAACTCTCTCAATCTATACCTAAATATCCTTATGAAACTTCTCGAAGTTCACAAACTTAATAATAAGAATAAATCTCGAATAAAGAAGAATAGGGAAGTTTTCCAGAATAGAGAAAATTAACTTCATTAGAAGCAAAGTGGCCTAATGCTCCGACGACAGTCGTAACTCAAATTAAAAGCAGATTATTACCATCTGAAATAACAATTAGTCATTGTTTAATTTAATCTCAATTTTTATCCATCGTAGTTCTAAAAAGGAGGAGGTAGTTTATTAAACTGTATTATTTTTCCATCTCAGGACTCTAGCAGCTTTTAACTGCTACGAGTACTGTTGATTACGTGACTTCTTAAACTTATGGGAGGTAATAGTTATTTTCTCAAAAATGGTCGTAAAAGTGTACGTTACTCACGACATATTGGAAGGCGAAGTGTATACTTTATGGTCAGTCATGAAAAAAATATTAAAAAAAACATCACAGGCTCCCTACATATAAATTCAACAACTGGCCGCCACCGCGGCCGCCACCGCAGGCCGCGCCTGTGTGTGATATGCTTTATTTGTCGAGACTAAAACTTTTTAAAAAGATGGGATACCCATAGTAAATATGGCACACAGGTCGTATACACCCAATTCAAGTCGTGTTATTCAATTGGAAACGCGAAGTTTTTGTACTGTATGAAATAATTTGGTTTTGGTGGACAAATAAGTACCTATTTGCGGTTAAAAAAAGGCACAAATATTTTATTATTATGTTTATCAAACAACACTTAATTACAAATTTGTATTTTTCCCCCATTTTTTGAAGTGAGCAGCTTTGACCCCCATGGTCGTCCGTTTCAAACTAATACTAAGCATGCAATTGCTTCCTTCCATGCCTCGATAATAATGTACTATTCAAAATTATTTATTCCTATCGTTTCTTTATAAATGAATCTAAATTATAATTTAATACCTTTTATAAAATAAAGTCAGAATGAGTGTAATTTAATATTTTCAACAATGAAATATGGACGTTATGTTCATTATAATAGACCTAGTCTTTTGTTTTAGGGGATAAAAATAAAAAAATAAAAAGGATAAAAATGGATAAAAAGGGGAGCCGAGCTGCGCGGGTTTTCTTCAGGATTTTTCTTTTAATTTTCTATTTTTATTGCATTTTTTGAGAATAGCTTTTATGGAATACCATGCCATGCATAATTCATGCTTAATTCGAACCAAGCGCTTTGCATCTTCTTTTATAATGCGCACTTCTAAGGTTTGGAATTCTCTGCCGGCGTCTGTATTTCCGAGTTCATATAACCTGGACCTTTTTAAGGCACGAGTGAATAGGCATCTTCTGGTTGAGCTCGCTTCATCGTCGGCCTCATCTTTGCCCCCTGGCTAGATGCTGGCCAAGAGCAATCCCATTTTTAATAAAAAAAAAAACTCCGCTTCGCGTTGTCCATCAAAATCAACTTGTCCGCTTTTTATCGGCCTTTGCAATACTTGTATGTACTGTTTTGTGTGTGTACTATTTATGACAAATTACTATTTATCAACAAATAAAACTCATTGTATCATTTTAGGTAATTTACATATATTTTTAAAAGCCAAATAAAGACCGCTCATTCTACCTTTAAAACACAGTCGCGGACAAAGAATACGGGTCGGTAAAATACCGTAATTTATTCCTAAAATAGTACAAGGTTATACAGTTTTTTTTAATCCTGTGATAATCTTTATTTAATTTTATATTTAAACTGCAAAAATGACAGTTAAAAAATAACGTTACCAGTTCAAATCGAGCTCGTAAAAACCCATGAAAAAAGCAACGTTAACGGAGCGAGATATCGCATACAACGTCGGTTTTGGATATTGTTATTTTTAATGATAGGATCCCGGAAATTAGTTATATACTCGTATGTAGTTGAATATAGTTGGATTGGGTGGTGGTTGGTAATAGTATATTATGTAATTATACAAAAAAAAACTTTATTGCGGTTATTAAATTCAGGACGATCCGAAAGTTTTGACGGCGAGTGTAGGTGGAACTCATAATTCCGTTCGAATTTCAAAATCACTTTATCGGCTAGCGGATAAAGTGAACTTTTGGGGGCAGGTTTTGATCGAAAAAGGAGAACTTTATGAGCTGGTGAGGTAAAAAACTAATTGTCATTTTTAGTATGGAAAATAACATTGAGATTCTGATTACGAAAACTATAATTCCCTGATGGTATGATTCTGTTCAAAATTACGTATGTATGAAGTGCAAGAGAATTAGGCATGGTATTCCTCATCTATTTCGTTGGCGGCGACTCCAAGCAATTACAGATTCATATCTCTGATATGACTCGCTAGGTTAAAATTTGTCTTAGCAGTAGTAGATCTTAGGATACGAATGAAATAGATTTTGTGATCGATGAATGTGACTTCCGTTCATAACTAGGATTATCGAGCTCGGACCATAGCTGCCTCTACCAACTATACAGCAACACGGTGAAGCTCATGATAGCCCTGTTCATAATGAGCGCGGCCTGGTACATGGTCAGCTTCTACACGTCTCTGGACATCGTCATCGAGCAAATGAACGTGATACTCATACAGTTGATGGCTTTGTTTAGATACAAGTACATGGTGAGTATAGATTGATAAGGTAACCTTTAATAAGGGAAATAAGATAGAATAAAATATATCCGGCTACGTCCACATTTAGCTTAGGAGACCGTTTTCAACTTTCAGTAAAAGCAGGGCTACCCAGGGGAACTTATATAATAGCGTGGTATCTCTTAAGTTTCCCCTGAATATGTAAGGCTTAAGTTTTTGTATATCCTCCATTTTCATTTTATTCTACTTCAGCTAACAGAGATTTTATTATTCCGTTGATAGAGACTCTCGGGCGCTTTCATAACTTTTACACGTCATGTTGACCTCGCTTCACAAGTCCTAACGCCAGTAATATCTCATTTTCCCTTGGGTTTGATAGACCTAGGTTGGTTTATTGCTAGAGAGTGAACTCTTGGCTGCTTCTGAACCGGAATTATGTTAACATGAGAAAAAAAAATGCGAAACATTATATAATTTACCTACACTTACTTAATTTATTTTTATTCCTATGTATTTTAAAGCCACATTTTATTTAGAATAAACATCAAGACCGCTACAAGAAGCTGGCTACTTCCATGCAACTCTCCAACTTGGATGTGTCGACACCTGCTAGGAAGGCATTAGTGGAATTCTGGATTCAGAAGAGCGACACTTATTTAAAGCTTATGCTTGGATTGGGAAGTTTGACATTAGCTGCATGGTAATGATCAATCTTTTCATCAAATTAACTTGAACGCCTGATGGTAAGTGGTCACCGCAGTCTATGGATGCCTGCAACTCCTACAAAACAACAAAAATAACTACGATATGATGAAAATCTTCGTGGGTACAAATGAGATATAAATAATCAAACGTCGCGTTAAAAAACATGCGATCTTATTTACGCAAGACGGTCATATTGCTAGCTACAAGTTATCGCCCTAAAATAAACCAATTGCTGATCGGCTCAAAAGTTACGTAATTAATGTAATTGTCATACTCATGTATTCCAGTTTTTAATTTCAACAGATTCTTGGATCAGGAACAATTACGCTGGTAAAATCATAATATGGAATACAATTAGGAATATTCTATAGCAAATACTTCAGGGTATTTATACTAGAATACAAGCTAGTTTATTTATAAACCAAATATTAGATATACAAAAGAACAAGTAGTTAACCAAAGTCACGAAAAGTAAATTACAAAATTAAAAAAAAATACAACTATAGCTAAATTATTTCTAAATATTATAAACAGGATACCCCATAGCTCTGCCTGCGGCATAGTTCCCATTATTGCATTGCCTCTGTAAACGCCAACGCGTTGAGAGAGGTACACACCGATTCTGGGGTCCCCCGAATTCCGGATCAGTCGTGACGACAGGGTGGGGCCTCATGAATATTTTCATGTCAGCTGACCAGAGTCCCAAGGTCTTGACCGCAAGCGCCGCAAGTTCGTAGTATTTTACTAGCGATGAGTATTTGCGGCGTTTAAGGATTTGTGCCTGATCAGCTGCAGCGCCAGCTTGTTAATGAGTCGCTTGGATGTGGGACTGGGCGAACGTATCGAGGCACGTCACGTCCCACACCAAGACTCTACCTAGTTTCCACGGCACCAATGTGGCCCCATCTGGACGCCTGCCATCGTCCCTTGCCATGCCCACTGGTTCTAAAATCGCGGGCACAGAGGCAGTGGTAAGTGAGCGGCGGACAAAATCATTTAGGGTGCCGCGGCGATATAAACGGCTGGCACTTTTAATATAAGAGAGGTCATGTCGACCCAGCTGATCCACACTCTTGCCGCAGGTGCATGTGTGGGAGACACATATCCTGACTCCAAGTCTCAAGCATAAGCATACTTGGTGAAACCAAAAGTGTAAGAGATGTGTTTGAATGTACGAAAATGTATGGTAAAACTGCGTTAAAGTTTGTAAGTATTTCAATTTTCTTGTCCGATGAGAGGTGACTGAGTAAAAATATTTCGCTGTTGGTGAAACTTAAGGTCAGGCCGATTACTGAAAATTTGTTCATTATTAGTTGCAAATCCTGTATAAGGTTGTAGCATCTCCGCCTAGGGAGCCATCGTCGAGGTAGGTACCAAAGATTAAAATCAGAATTTAGATTAGAACTAATGTAGATTTAATATCTTCACTTGACGTTGCACCCTGCGCATACCTATCTATGTATAAGGTTTATATCCATTTCCTTCACTGAATCAGACTATCGGTTTACTTAAGTTTTTGGGAAAAGGTGGATAGGATAACTTTCACTTCATTTTTGACGACTAACATAACCAAGTACAACTAGTGGCTCTGTGACTTCTGTGAGTTGTAGACCTCGCGAATGTTTCTTGTTTTAATTATGTATAATTATCAAACCTGCTCACAAAATTTCACGAAAATGCGACCCGTAGAGGAGAACAGCCGGAAATCCGGTAATAAACTGACTCACTCGGTCAATAATATACAAAATTGCCTTAAACGCTGTTGTAGCTCTAAGTATTGATACTACATTTTTAAATATTTTGTTACCATTGAAGCGATAATTTGGTTTTAAAGATCAAGGACGCTTACAATAGCCCACTTATCCAAAAAGAAACCTTCTAAGGTGTATTGGACGTTCATTCTTTTTGTATCTGTGTCTTTTGTGCAGTGAATAAATGTCTTCTATTCTATTTTAAATTACATACCCACTTAATACCTATTACTATGCCCTGCCAGGTACGTGTACCCGTTGGTGGACGATTTAGAGTACAACCTGACAGTAAACCTTCAACTACCCGTGGACTATCGCACTCCCACTCGGTACCCCTTCGCGTACCTGACAACCCTCATAGCCTTCCACTACACTGCCTTCTTCATCATGGTCAATGACGTCATCATGCAGGCACATCTTATACATCTTATTTGCCAGTACTCAGTCCTGGCTGATTGCTTCGAGAACATTCTAGTGGACTGTGAGAAGGAATTCAAAGGTGAATGAGCTAGGTTTTTGTACCTACCATTGCTTTATTTACCATTGCTAATTGATTTGCTAATCAGCATGCTGCTTGTGCAATTTCATTTGAAATTGAAACGCATTATCTTAAGGCGCCTGGTGCCTATAAAACGATTGTCAATGGTAAGCTGTTAATATAAAAGTGTATGTTGTGTTGAGAGTGAGTTGATTTTTAAAGTGAAAAAAGGCTCGTACTATTCTCAGTTCAGTAAGTTCAGGGAATCCTATTTTCTAAAATGCTTTCGACTCTGGTTGCACCCATTGCAGAAATATTATTCAGGATTCCGAATTCCTATTTTGAATTGGGAATTATATATTCGTAGTTATAGCGATTAAACATTGCAAATCATATTTTTCGAGTATCAATAATGGCTCTTAAGCCTGAGAAAGTGCCAAACAGTACTTAGTAGCACGAGAAACTTTTAAAATTGGTGCTAAAATATGTGTACTTAAACGTGTCCTTTTTCAGGTTTGAGCAGAAACGAACTTATCAACAACAGCCTCTTCAGAGAAGTGTACATTTCCCGGCTGAGCCTCCTGGTTAATCAACATAAACAGCTTTTATTGTAATTACATATTTATACTTCTTTTACACATGTCTCAGCACTGACACACACCCAAGTACACCTAAGAGCAACCGATGAAAGAAGAGACCTTTGCTGTCAATCGACTGATATATTTCGCTTCTATTAAAAACGTCAGAATAAACTTGATTACCATTGTATTCTTAGAAATACTTTCTCGGAGAAAGTACTTTGGAGAAAGTTTCTCCAAATGTCGGTGTTTGGTATTTAAATAATCCCATCAAAAACATAAATGTGAAATTGAGCGCCAAGTTCAATATTAACAATATACGATGCGGGGTTGTCGTCTTCACCGACAAAAGAATTGAGATCTAAATGGGTGCCAAGTTTCGTAGTTTATCTGAAAGGGTGCCTAGTCTAGCACTACATTGTTTACAATAAAACTAATTTATTGCGGCTTAACGCATTTTGAGCTTTAACTTGGCAGTTTTTATAAATATCCAACAGTTTTCATGATATTATAACATACTGCATAGAATTGCTATGAAAGGCACGGTAAGTTTTGATTCCGGCTGCTGTCTATGGTAGCAGTCGTTAAGCCAAGTTAGAGGCCTTCGGGCGGCTTGAAAAATTCTAACAGTCAAGTTGCCCACTCACTTGACAAGCCTAATCCCAATAAGGTCTAGTTTCCCCCTTGGGTTGGAAGGTCAGATGGCAGTCGCTTTCGTAAAAACTAGTACCTAAGCCAATTCTTGGGATTAGGTAGCGGACCCCGGGCATCCTTCAGGATGCAACTGTACTGGGGATAACGCTAGGATGATGATGGAAAGTAGTGCTAGACAACGCACCTGTTACGGCCTAGGTTCCTTTCTGAATTTAATAGTTCGGGAATAGCCTACGTGGATTTTCAATGAACAATTATATTTTTTAAATACAAAAACGGATTTATTCCGTATAAAAAACAGAGCAATACAGACAAGGCGTTCGTTCGTAGGTAGTTTAGAAAGATGATTGTCGTTGACAGTTGTTGGCGACCGTTAGTTGCCGGGCGCCGCCGATCTTCCAATTTCGGGTGTTTTCGGACGCGAACGGCTGTCTGTAACGTCAATTTGGATGCGTTCTGAACAGAACCTTTTCAGATAATCTACGGAACTTGGCACCCATTTAGATCTCAATTCTTTTGTCGGTAAAGACGACCACCCGGAATCGCATATTCTTAATATTGAACTTGGCTCCCATTTTCACATTTATGTTACTGATGGGATATCGTTACTTTTTATCAAACTTCACCAAATAGTGTTTTTCAAGAGCGCATGCATGAGTTTCTATACAAAATACCCAAGTCATTCTAGGTGCACCTAAAATATTTGAAGAGTTCCCTCGATTTCTCCAGGACCACCCCTCTTCAGGAAGTATAACGTTCCAAACAAAAAAAATTTAAATATCGGTTTATAAATGACGGAGTTCTTACTTTTTTATGTGCACACACACACGCACAATAACCACGCTGGATGCCTCACCTTTCTAGGTCACCTGGAAGTGGGTTAGGTTTTTGATTACTAGTCAGTCAGACAGTCAGTGGTAAAAATGCCGTTTTTTAGAATTTCATATCTCAATAACTATGTCACCTAAGATATTTAGGGGTTTTTTTATGTTTAATAGATTTGGAGATTCGTGTAAAATAACGCACGGCTGCTCATTCATTTAATTTCCTTTGTATTCAGTGTCTATATAAAAATCCGTAAAAGAACCTCATAAATCTACCAATTCACAATACCAACACTGTTTTAAATAAATACCTTGAGTAAATACAACCAAGTACTCAATAACTTTAATAAAGCTACGATTTTGAAAACCCGATGAGCTATAATAAAGGCGCTTATCATACTTAAGGACACTTCGATAATTTGGAGTTTCACGTTCATGCGAATTATGTATTTACTTGGAGTCTTTGGCTCCCAGTTTTCGGAATAACTTAATACTTTGCCGCGGTAAAATGATTTTACGTCAGTTGGTTACTCGAGCATAAAGTTTGAGGTCTCTTCTCTAATTGTAATTTTGAAAGTGGAAGTTATTAAATTAAATATCCTGTTTTTCCTAACGTTTCCCTGCTTTGTCAATGGCAATACGCAAACCGCGTTTAGCCAAAACAAAAAAAAATACTGGCTCAAAGTAAAAGCAGCTGGGCGTGGGTGAGCTTTCTGAGTAGGGGTTATTCATCTCCTATATGTAAAAGTCTCAATTCTACTAGTTCACAATCTGCTATTTAGTTTTTTACATCTATTG
Source organism: Notocelia uddmanniana (assembly GCA_905163555.1). Taxonomy (NCBI): domain Eukaryota; kingdom Metazoa; phylum Arthropoda; class Insecta; order Lepidoptera; family Tortricidae; genus Notocelia; species Notocelia uddmanniana. Next base: position 9,089,550 of record LR991059.1, on the reverse strand, counting down.
GGATGTGTTAAAAGCTTGGGTGTATTTTTATTTTAATAATTGGTTACTTACCAATACACATTAATAACAATTGGAATCCTTCAATAGAAAAAAATGTTTTCATACTTTCGGCCTGGGGTGTATGATGCAGTAATCGACAGTCAACTGTTTCGGAAAGATCAAAAATGCAAAACCGCCCCTGTAACGCACCGCGCCCGCTCTGTGCGTTTTGACAGTAAATATGAATAAAACCTCACAAAGTAAGATATTCATCGGAATTTGTCCAAAAAAGCCGTTCTAGGAGTACCACATCTCGTTTACTCGTGCGCGGAAGACAAGCTTCCCCTTAGGCGACTTCTTGATTTGGCGGGGCGGGATTGATATGTCATAAGTATTTTGTTCTTTGACGTGAGCTTACTGATGTGAGATTTCCTCACTTGACGATATACTGTCAGTATTACGTTTGCGCAGTAGTAATGCCATGCGCAGAAACGGGGCAGTATTCGTATCAGTTGACACTGAAAGCTGTCAGTTTTCTCATATCGTACCACCTCCGCATCGATAAATCAGGAAGGCGCCTTACTGTAACATTAACATATGATTGAAGATTGACGACCACGTTGGTCTAGCTAGGTGGTAGTGACCCTGCCTATGAAGCTAATAGCCCCGAGTTTGAATCCCGATCAGGGCATCTATTTGTGCAATGAACAAATGTGCATCTTCCTGAGTCTTGGATGTTTTCTAACCCCCTTATTCATAAAACTTAACAAACCTCTGTTAATTAAAAGTTGTTTTGTCCCTTTCTCACAAACATTAATGTTAAAGTAACGGATAAGGACCAATCAACTTTAGCGGCTTGTTAACTAATAGAGGCTTGATGGACGTTTATGAATAAGGGGGTAAGTATTTATCTGTCTATATAGGTATGTATATATTCGCCTAGTACCCATAGTAAAATATTTACTTAGTTTGGGACTATATAATTTGGGTTAGTGGGGAGCACTGAGACATTTACGTTAATGGCGGTATTAGTAATCAGTATAATAAAACAGAGGACAGCCAGGAACAAAATGAAGGCGTTAATCATTGTACAGAATTGTATTGAAAGGCAGTGTATGGGCATAGTAAGACGCCAGAATTTCATGTAAGTACCTAACTGTAATTTCGCTTAGTTTGAGTAAGCAATTCCTTGTTTTGTTTTTGTGCTTAACTAAAGAAAAACAATAATGCTAACTCGCAGAGCAGCTGCTGCGGCTCGCCAGCAGGAAACTGATAAACTTCAACTTACCTTGCTTGAACTAAAAACATCCAAGGAATTGTGTGCTCAATTGCTTGGTGAGAGAGAGGACAGTGAGAAGGAACTATTATTAGTACTTGATAGCAGAGATAAGTTAAAAAAAGATTTATGTTCCTTAGAAAGTGATTACAATGATGTAAATTCTGAGCGGGCCCGGCTTCAGGAGACGGTAGACCGGTTTACTGAGTGTGGTGCTGCATATGAAGAGGCTTTGAAGGACATTAACTCACTGGAGAGAGCGCTACATGATGCCCACGAAAAAATCTACGACCTACAGGAAGCCCAAACTAAAGCTGCAGAGGCTCACACTCAGAGTTTATTCGAGGAACTGGTCGGGCCCGACTCAAAGTTGGCTACCTCTGCAATTGATAATCCTGTGGTTACTATAGATTTAACCAATGATTCTAACACATCAGGGTTAGAACATTGCAGCGGTAATAAACTAAAGAAATATCTTAGACTGAACAGATTCATAAAAAAAACACAAAAGTTGTCAAAACGGAATAAATTGTTTTTCAAGAACTCGAGATTTAGCAAAATTAATGTGAATTTAGTGGATAAGTTGGATATATATTCTGCTCAGTTGAAAAATAGTAGATCAAAATATGAAACTGACACACAGATATTGAAATTAAAAATTCATAAGTTGGAGGACTCAATAAAATCTTTAGATAGGATGAATGAAAATTCAAAAAAAGTTATTAATGAATATTCATTAGCCATGGATGATTTAATAACACAAATTAATTATAACTCGGAACGGTTTGAGTCACTGACCAATGGCCAGTCATGTTTATGTAAACAAATGAGTGGTCATTTATCAGATGGTCCATCGAACCCACACCTTTGTGCCAGTGTACCTCCACAAGAACAAAATAATAATAGCTCCTTCCACACTTCAGAAACGAACACACCTAATGTAATTATGTACTGTGATGAGTTTGGAAGTAATATGGGCACATATCTAAGCGATCACTTAACAGGGCTTAGCGCAATAAGCAATTGTCTGCCTTATAGTAGCCTTGATAATATGTCACATCAAATTATGAGTGATAATAGTATTCATTCTAAAACAACACTGCTTATTCTTATGGGTAACAGAGGAAATGTGAACAAACATAATTTAATTAATTTTTTTGAAAAATTGGACAAATTAACTGTAAAAGAAATTATTATGTTCACATTCCCCTATTGTCATCAGATTTCAAAGGCAGAAAATGACACTAGATATAATTTGAATATAGCTCTGCATAATCTCTGTACATATAAGTAATAAGTTTAGCATAATTGACACTAACAAATATGTTGGTAAACACAATTTATTGACTAAAGGTAAGTTTTACCTTTGTAATTATTATAAAAGACAAATAGCTTTGTCACTATCCTATTTATTTGACATTTCTGCCAAGAATTTGGCACATAACTCTGCTCCTATTGAGCAGTTCAATATACAGTTGGAATTGGTTCCAGTTTTAACCAATCATTTAAATTAGATTTTAAGACAAAGGAGTACTCAAACTCTGGCAATTTAGTTATTAATAAATTTAATGAAAGATACTGCCATCATGGAAAATATATGCAACTGGTTCACCAAAATATTCAGTCTATTAGAGGAAAAGACTTACAGATTGAACTCTTTTTGAATGATTATAATATTGAAATATTGTGTGTAACTGAACATTGGTTAAAAAATAATGAATTAATGCCTCAATTTAATAACCACCAGGTGGGAAGTTCGTTCACCAGACTTAGTTCCATACATGGTGGGTCATTAATAATATTACATAATAAATTAAAATTTAAGGAACGTAAGGACATTGTATCCTTGTCTGTTGAACGGACCATAGAAATAAGTGCAGTAGAATTAGAGCAATTTATTGTTGTCTGTGTGTATAGGCCGCCATTAAGTAATTTTGACCTTTTTGAAAGCATAATGGAATCCGTGCTACTTAAAATATCACTCTCTAGTAAGAAATTACTTATATGCGGAGACTTCAATGTAAACATTTTAGAAAATTCAACAACAAGTATCAGATTGTTGAATCTTTTCAAATCTTGTAATTTGAGTCATATATTTACGGAGCCTACTAGAGTCACTGCTACAAGCGCCACCTGTATAGATAACATTTTCACTAATATTATTCCAATCACTAAAAGTGTAATCAGTAAATTAGAATCAGATCACTTAGGTCAATTAATGGTATTTGAGACATTAAGAAGAAATACCCTGAGGAAACAAATAACTATTGTACCAGTAACCACGGGCCGTATGGAACGAATGAAGCAAAGTCTAGTCCAGGCGCTACCCTTTCTGTCTTCCGATATGAGTCCAAACGAAATGTACAATTCATTTTTTCACACTTTTATGAAACATTATAATGCGATTTTTACATCCAAATCGGTCGTGGTTGGTGGGACATCAGTTTTTAGTGAGTGGGCTACTGAGGACTTACATAAACGTAGACAAGCACTGTATGCTTTATATGAGGAACGCCGGTTTAATATGAGTGATGAATTTAAGGAACATGTCAAACAATATTCTAAGAAATTTAAAATAGATTGTCATATAGCTAAACGTAATTTTATAAGCCAGAAAATTACAAATAGTTCGGACATTATCAAAACAACATGAAAATTAATTAATGTGGAAACTGGTAGATCAAAGCACAAAATGAATGATCTTAAACTAAAAATTGATGGCATAATTATAGATTCAAGTTTAGAAGTAGCAACAGAATTTGAAAAATTTTTCACTGAGATACCAGTATCCACAACAAAGACATTAAATTCTTCACCTTCGTCTGCCGTTACATTGTTAAAAGATAACGCCTCAGAATGTAGTGGAAATCTTCATTTTGAATATGTTAGTACCCCAGATGTAATAAAGGCGTTTAAATCAATTAATGTCAAAAAAACTGGTGATCTCTGGGGAGTCTCTGTCCATGCTGTCAAATCTCTAATAGAAGTCATAGCGCCTGACTTGGTAGTTGTATTTAATAACAGTATTGACTGCGGTGAGTTTCCTGATCTAATGAAACATAGTAAAATAACTCCTTTATTTAAATCAGGTAGCACTTCTGACCCCACTAATTTTAGACCAATATCTGTGCTGCCAACATTTAGTAAAATTTTTGAAAAATTAGTTTTGTCCCAATTAATAAGACATTTTAATGCAAACAATTTAATGCATAATAAGCAATTTGGTTTTACGCGGGGTCGCTCGACAACCGACGCGGCTGTTGAGCTAACTAAACATATATTCGATGCCTGGGAAGAGTCACAGGATGCCTTAGGTATTTTTTGTGATTTGTCCAAGGCCTTCGACTGCGTATGTCATGAAACATTAATCAGGAAACTGCACTACTATGGAGTTAGAGGATCGGCACTGAATTTGCTAAAATCTTATCTATATGGTAGAATACAAAGGGTCGATGTGAATGGACAGCGATCTCCAGGATCAGTGGTCTCGATGGGTGTACCGCAGGGATCAATATTGGGACCTTTCCTATTCCTTATCTACATAAATGACTTGCCATACCTCGTAAAGACCCACCATGATATAGTATTGTTTGCAGACGATACCTCTCTTATATTCAAAGTCAAACGACAGCAACAAGCTAATATAGATATAAACAATGCTATTTCTAAAGTAGTTAATTGGTTCAATGTCAACAATTTATTGTTAAATGAGAAAAAGACCAAATTTATCAAGTTTGTCACGACTAACGTTAAGCACAATCAAACAAGTGTCATTGTGAAAGATGAGGAATTGGAACTAGTGGATAGTACAGTTTTTCTTGGATTAACATTAGATTCCAAACTCCAATGGGGTCCCCATATTGCTAATCTCTCGAATAGACTGAGTTCTGCAGCTTTTGCCGTGAGCAAGATCCGCCAACTGACAGACGTGAAGACAGCTCGATTAGTATATTTTAGTTACTTCCACAGTATTATGTCGTATGGTATTTTACTATGGGGCAGTGCTTCAGATATTAATACCATTTTTGTTCTGCAGAAGAGGGCTATTCGAGCAATATATAAAATGAACCATAGAGACTCACTTAGAGATAAGTTCAAGAACATTAATGTAATGACATTGCATTGTCAATACATCTATGATAATATTGTGTATGTACATAAAAACATTGTAAATTTCAGGAAGAACTGTGACATACATAATATTAATACTCGAAATAAACACAAACTCGCGGTGCCCACCACTCGCCTACAGAAAATTATAAAATCATTCATGGGTAATGGTGTGAAGTTTTATAATAAGCTTCCAAGAAATGTAACTGAATTATCTATTAATAAATTTAAAAATTATGTAAAGCGTCAACTCATATCGAAAGCATATTATAGCACACATGACTACATGAATGATAAAACACCGTGGGATTAATTGTGACTGAAATATTAATGAATTAATCATTATGGCGTTAGATATTAATATGATCTTTTTTTTTGATATTTTGATTTTATTCTAGAAACTGTCTAGATTTCTATTTTTTATATATTTTTCTATTATTATTATTATTTATTTTTTGACGATCCTATTGTGAATTTTACTACAAAATAATTTCTTACTTTGACATGTCTACAACAACAATATTTATTTTGAAGAATAATAATAGCATCAATAAATTGCTCTAAATAATTAATTAATATATATGTTAATACATGTTATAACTGACGATTCGAAAGTGCTTGTTGCTAGGCCTATTTGAATAAATAATATTTTGACTGACTTTGAAGCTAATAGAAAGGTTAATTGCTCGTAAAACTAATGTGTATTTGATTGCAGCTTTGCAGAAAGCAATTTTTAGTGGCAATCGGGGTCAGAGGGCTCGAACGATGACGATTGTGCCAATCTAATGATACTTCCGCATTTGGAGGGGTACAATCGAAATTTTATACTTTACCGAGAGCTTACTGATATCGCTCAGATATTGTTTATACGCTATACTGTCAGTCTCATATTTGTGCAATAGTATACATTCGTACCGCCCACCTCCGCGCATCCCGTCCATTAGAAAACAGCCATTGAAATGTAGGTATGCATGCAGTGAAGAATCATCTGTACTGGCTTGACATCAGTTTACTTTACTGATACCGAATTTAAATCACTTCCTGACTTGGCGGGACGGGATCGATATCATCATCATCATCATCATCATCATGTCAGCCGAAAGACGTCCACTGTTGGAAATAGGCCTCCCCCAAAGACTTCCACAATTACCGGTCCTGCGCCACCCGCATTCAGCGGACACCCGCGACCTTCACCAGGTCATCGGTCCACCGTGTGGGGGGCCTGCCCACGCTACGCCTTCCGGTACGTGGTCGCCACTCGAGAACCTTTCCGCCCCAACGGCCATCAGTTCTACGTGCTATGTGCCCCGCCCACTGCCACTTAAGTTTAGCGATTCGGAGGGCTATATCGGTCACTTTGGTTCTGCTGCGGATGGCCTCATTCCTGATGCGATCATGCAGAGAAACTCCTAACATAGCGTTTTTTTTTTAATGACATAGGTGGCAAACGAGCAGACGAATCGCCTGATGGTAAGCGATTAGCGTCGCCCATGGACACTCGCAACACCAGAGGGGTTGTAAGTGCGTTGCCGGCCTTTAAGATGGGAGTACGCTCTTTTCTTGAAGGTTTGAAGGTCGAATCGGTCCGGAAATACCGCAGGCGACAGTTCATTCCGTTCAGCTGTGCGAGGCAAGAAATTTCTGGAGAAACGCACAGTTGAGGACTGCCAACCATCTAAGTGGTGAGGATGGAAATTTTGTCGCGTTGGGCGATGGCGGAAGGAAGCGGCAGGGATTAATCCGAACAATTCCTCGGAGCACTCCCCGTAATACATGCGGTAGAAAATGCAGAGCGAGACTACATTTCTACGCAGCGCCAAGGAGTCAAGCCGTTCCGAAACCCGCTGGCAGCCGACAATTCGAGTCGCTCTCCGTTGGATGCGGTCCAGAGGGAGAAGCTGGTACTGTGGTGCCCCTGCCCAAAGATGAGAACAGTATTCCATATGTGGGCGGACCTGTGCTCTTTGGGTGACTTTGAGCCTTCTTATGAGGCCCATAGTAAGCGACCACGTTTCAGTTCCATATGTCATCACTGGCAACACACACTGGTCAAAGACTTTCGTCTTGAGACACTGCGGAATATTGGACGAAAAGATGTGCCGTAGCTTCCCGAACGCTGCCCAGCCGAGTCGGATTCGATGATTAACCTCTTTCTCGAAGTTGGACCTACCTAACTGGACAGTCTGTCCTAGGTATATGTAATCGTCTACAACTTCGAGCGTAAAGATCTTCGGGATCGATATGTGATGGGTATTTTGTTCTTTGATGTTAGATTTCCTCGCTTGACGAAATACTGCCAGTACTGCATTTGTATCGGTTGACACTGACAGTTTTCTCACGTCGTACTTGCGTCGTACTGCCTCCGCAACGAGAAATCAGAAAGTCGCCTTATTATTTTGCTCGAATTACTACTACTATTACTCGAATTTATGTAAAATATTTAGGACCCGGGGATGTCCTAAAACTACGACCAAGACCACCGTGGGATGGGCAGCAGCACCCTTGGAGTGCGGTGGAGATACTGCGATTGCCAACCCGCATGCCAAGCGAGGCGATTATGGCATTTATCCCCCATTATGGCCTGTGGCCAGCAGTAGACGTCCTTGGGCAGATATGATGATGATGATTTAGAAGCCGTCAGATTATAGAAGAACGTCACATTATTTGTCATTTATTCTGCATGAATCATGATTGAATGTCTATTTATCACCACAGGCATACGATGGAGCTCCGTAGGACAATAAGTCCGCCGATGCTGGGTCAGGTGTCGGCAAGCGGCTTGCAAATTTGTTTCGCTGGTTATCAAGTCGCTCTGGTGAGAGTTTGTTTAGGGTAAGCGTTCCAGTGCGTGACATTGACCCAATACTTGACATTTTCAATCTTATGTCATATTAAATTAATAAAGGCAAACTTTTGGTGTCAACTATTGGGTATTATGGTGACAATCATTGGGGCGGTTACCTTACTTTTCTTCTTAATATATTGTTTTGAAGAGGTAATTAATGTTTTTCCTTTCTAAGTTTATGCGTAACTAGTGGGCGCAGAACACTAAAATAAATGTAGAGGCACAGGCAGAGGGTAATCTCCCAAATTACTCAGAATGGATTGTAGAGATGGAGATACTCGTAGGATATATTATATTTTATCTTGAGTTTCTTATTATTGTTAACGTTGTACGTAATCTTTTCAAAGAATGTAAACACCAATAAGTTATAATATAGGTAAAAAATCTTATAAAAGAAACGCCTATTCGAACACGTCACAACTACACACAAAAGGTCATTTTCTTAAGTTTTTCACCTATAGGTTAAATAACAACTGGATTTTTAAATAATATCGCTTTCCATACACTTATGAATGTGTAGGTACCTATCATATTTCCAAATTTATTGTTTTTCCGAATGTTCGATCGAGTATGTTAGCCACAATAGTAATAACTTTTCAGGAAAAATCTTATCCCAATATATGAGGTTATGACTACTTACTTATAGACTTATGAGTTATGACGCTATACTACACATTTAGGAAGTTATGTAATATTAAATATAATGAAACGGGTCACTCACAGGTCGAATATCGCTCGACGTGTTTCAGGCCGGTTCGCATGAGTAACTATCGCGGCGGCGGTCTGAAACATGTCGAGCGATATTCGACCTTAAAGACGTGACTGACGTGAGTGACCCATTTCATTATATTTAATGTCTCAAACTCACGGTAGTTTTCTATATAAAATTATGTAATGTTTGTAATAAATAATGTAAATTATAAATTCCAAGCATTAAGATGTGACCGTGGGGATTAATTTAAAGAAGAACTATAACGTAATTTTTCTAATGTAGCCATAATTTTCAGACCTTAACTGTGAGCTTTACAAAATTCTTCATGAGCCTTCTGTTCCTCGGGTACAACCTGTTTGAGTTGTTCGTTGTCTGCCGATGGTGCGATGAAATAAAAATTCAGGTCAGTTAAAACTATCGTCGATGCGTTTTAAATGTAGTGCTGGTGTCTACTTCTCCGGTTACGGTTACGCATGGACTGCAAGGCGAACAAACCAGCTCATCCTGAAAGAGCTACGCATAAGTCGCTGAATGTTGACCGTATGCCAAGACCGTATCCTCACATATTTCGGAAACTCACAACGTTCTTCTGATAGCCTGGAGACTGGAGAGAATAATCATGACGGGATGGAGCACCCATGCGGTGTGGGTGACCAATTTGTGTAAAATCATGGTTTTTGTCTTGATACTAACTGTAGGTATTAAGTATATATTTCAATTCTCCATCACGTCTTGTTATTCCTGATCACGTCTCCCTGGATCACCCTGTATAGCACATATAGCACGCATGCTTTGTTCTGTATTAAAATTGCGAGTACCTACCTAGGTCATCATCATCCTAGTGTTATTCCTGGTACAGTTGCATCCTGAAGGATGTCTGGGGTCCGCTACCTAATCCCAAGAATTGGCGCAGGCACTAGTTTTTACGGAAGCGACTGCCATCTGAACTTCCAACCCAGGGGTGAAACTATACCTTATTGGAATTAGGCTAGTCAAGTTGAGTGGGCAACTTGACTGTGAGAAGTTCTCAAGCCGCCCGAAGGCCTCTAACTTGGCTTAACGACTGCTATCATAGACAGCAGCCGGGATCAACGGCTTAACGTGCCTTCCAAAGGCTGACCCCGCCCGACATTGCTTAACCTCACATACCGCACGCGGTACGCGGGCGCCGCTGGGCCACAAATGCTCCTACCTACATAGGTATTGCTTAATATTAATTGCTTCTATGTTCTCTTTCAAGAGTAGAAAACACAAAGTAGAAAGTAAATTTTCCACCCCTTTCCCTTAAAGAAATAATGTGAATTAAGATGCGTCAAAAAGTAATCAAAATATGTATTATATTATTTGCGATTTTGATACAGAACCATTGACACTGCCTCGGTGTATAAGTTGAAATCGTGCCGCGTCAGACGTTACAGTGAAAAGTCGGCGTATTTTGCTCTTAAGTTGCCTTGTGGTTGATCCTATACACTTTGTTTATTACGTCAGAGCGAGAACATCAGTTCGGCGCTGTACTGCTCGGGCTGGGAGTGTGGAGTGACCACTATGGAGGGCGTGCGAGCGCGTCTCCTGCTGGTCGCCACCCGCGCTTCCAAACCCATCGTGCTCACCGCCGGCGGCATCTACGATCTCTCGCTCAACTCTTACTCCAACGTATGTTTAAAATCTAGTATTTCTAATTAGACGGCCTGTTTAGCCTAGTTGGTGCACACTGCCCCCGAAGCAAGAGGTCCGGGGTTCGAATCCCAGCGAGACATCATTTGTGCATTTAGCGCGGATATTTCCTGGTCCTGGGTCTTGGATGTTTTGAAATGAAATGTTTATTTGCAAAAACAATGTAAACAGTGTCAATACTATTATCTATTTATACAATTTATCAATATATTCATTTAAGTTATAAAATGGTCGAGTTATCAAGTACGATTTTAATGTTCTAGAAAATTCACTTATATTATCGCATTGCTTTATGTCGTCGTTTAAATTATTATAAATTTTTATACCATTATATTCAATACTTCTTTTGAAATGCACATAATTATTAGATTTAGGTAACAGAATGTCAAAATTGTCTCTGCATAATCTACGTGGTCTACTGTTACTATTACATGCAAAACTGGAGTTATTTTTGTAAACAAAAATGCAGACCAAATATATGTAAAGCGATATCACTGTTAGTATTCTGTGTTTTACAAAAAGTGGACGGCAATGTTCAAGAGGCTTTGCTTTTTCGACATACCTAAGAGCCTTTTTTTGTAGTATGAGAACACGGTTCACATGAACACAATTACCCCAAACCTCTATTTTTCCCTTTTCTATGTATTTAAGTACGTATTTATCTATATAAGAATGTATATCGTCGCCTAGTACCCATAGTACAAGATTTGCTTAGTTTGGGACTATAGGTCGATTTGTGCAAGATTGTCCCCCAATATTTATTTATTTATTTTATTTAATTAACACAGAGCAAAAGAGATGCCACAGTTGTGCCAGTGCAGTAGAACAGAGTTTATCTCTAAGAACTGTTCGCTCATGTCACAGACGAGATCAAAAGTAAGTAAACACTTTTGAATCTTATTCCATTGTACTAAGGGGACAAAACTGTTAACTTACTTTAACGAACGGTTTACGGACCATTGCGTCATGCCTACGAAACTGACATTTCTGGATTCGAATCCCAGTCAGGGTAAATATTTGCGTCATAAGCATGAATATTCGTTTCTGAGTCTTGGATGTGTTCTATATATTTAAGTAATTAAATATATCGCCATCTAGTACCCATAACATAAACTTTATTGAGCTGTGGGGCTAGTTCGATTTGTGTAAGATTGTCCTATTTTGATCTTGACTGTACCTGTAGTAGATAGAAAACTTTAAAGTTGACTTCAATTAAATAAATAAAAGTAAAATACAACTTTATGGTCTAAAGCGCAAAACACTTTTTTGAGTTGCGTTTGTATGATGGGCGTATTGTCCATATTCGTGCCTGCTATGAATGCTAGCAAACAATGCCTACTTATTATCAATAATTAGATACGCTCCTTTTTCGTCTTTATGATGTAATACCAATCCGCAAATACATATCCCATACCAGCATGCAGCTGGCAGGCGAAATAATAGGCAAATATGCGAATACGCACTTGCATTTTATTTTGTAAATGTAAAACTAAGCTGCCTATTTTAAACATATGCCGTACGATAAAAAAATATAAATATTAGGGGACATTTTTTTTTACACAAATTGAACTAGTCCCATGGCGTGTGTCACAGTCGAGAATATAAATATGTAAGTATACATTTTTGGACCTTATTTCAATGGTATATGGTATAAGGTGAAAAATTGTATATATATTGGTACACTTGACTGTACCAGAAGGTAAATATATTGGGATACAATCGTACACAAATCGATCTAGTCCCAAACTATAATACATAGAAAATATCCAAGCCTCAGGAACAGTAGTTTCTGCGCACCACAGAAATAAATGCCCTTACCGGGATTCGAAAGCGGTACCTCTAGCTTCGTAGGCAGTGTCACTACTAATTAGGCTAAACAGGCCGACAAATGCGTTTCTATAACTTTGTATATATTCCTTTTGCAGTTGGTGAAGACCTCTTACAGTGCTCTAACAGTTTTGCTTCGTCTGCGACACGACTAAGAACATAATGCGCTCTTAGATGCTCGTTCCATGTTTAGAGCAGTTAATGTGTAGCCAATGCTTTAACTGCGTGTAACAGCCCCCAGTGTTGTAGATCATTCACAATTAGCTTTTTAGCCGCAAACGACATCTGTCGTGAATTAATATCACTCATTATATTAACGGCATGACATGAAAAAACAAAAAACAACGGCACGATGCTTACGAGTACCATATTTTTATGTTAATTTGGTCCAATTGTCCGGCACTTATTTACATTTGCACAAAACAATTTGGAATGATGTTAGTCAACGTGGTCTTGTCAGAATACTAATTATAAATACTGGGAGTGAAGTTGAGCCTCAAAGTCGAAGGAACTGCTGAAGCGAACACACCGCGCGCCATATTTGTTCAGACAAGATGAATGTCGTCGGATATTTGATCACGCTCGCTAATCTCCAGGTAAATAATATATAATTTTTCTTAGACCTGATATCACTAAACAGAATTACTAGTAGAGAAAGCTATTGCCATTAGCATTTCTTCCGACTTTTTATATTGCAAGTTCTTATTTTGCGCAATAAAGATATCTATCTCTACTTACTTTAAAATTATAAAATTAACCCCGTTTTGGTAAAATTTTAACTAATTTGCTAGGTAGAGATAATTTAAAGCCCGTCATTTTCGAACTGTCGCAAATTCAATATTAAACAAACACACGTTTTGATGTATACATGAAATAAAATAAAGTTCTACGATAATACCAAGATTTGCGTCACATCCAACACAAGACGCCAGAGAGCATACTCCGAACTTCGAAAATCGAACTTCGTGTCGTGCCGTTCCTTTCACTCTCGTGTTATACACTATATGACGGAAAGGGATGGCACGATACGAAGTTCGACATAGGCCCTCTGTGACAAAGTGGTGACCAGGCTCACCCAGTATCTATGTACACTTGATCTTATCTACGTATCAATTACTTGCAAGTTGTAAATAAAGACAAAAAAATGTTTATTTAATATCCAGAGTTTCCGAGACCCCGGTGGACCGTTGAAGGACTTGTCCATAAGAGTGAGCCAAGTGCAAACACTTGCGAATGAACTGGACCAGCATCCCGAGTTCACCCTAGAGGGCTTCAGACGCACCGGGTACTACCAAGTAGGAGACGTCGGCAAATACCTATCCTCGAACCTACGCAACTATCTCTTTAACGGCAACGTGGACCCTCATGACGAAGGCGTTGTCTTAACCCTTCATTATTCAAAACGACCATCACGAGAGGGCTCCATCACCGACCAAGAAGACGGCACCTTGTCCTATTACGTACACAAAAAAGAAGATCTTTCGGACGAGGAGCGGAAAAATATTTACAGATACTTGGACACCGTCAAACGACATAATCGTGACAAAAGAGATGTTTTGGCCACGGCGAATTGAAGGCACGCCATGTAGTCGCCAGACACCAGTTTCAAAATAACAACACATCACAATTGTTTGTCTTATGATCTTATGTTATAATATAATGCAGAAAGTAGACAAATAAATGTAGTACGCGCAACATCGTTTTATTCATGTTGTCTTCGATATTACACTTGTTGTTTCTGTACACAACATGATACCGCTGTTGGTACACTTGTAGCCTTTGTAGACTAATCTACTCGTACTCATTGAGAATTATTTGAGTAAGGCGAAGTATAACCTAAATTTATTCTTATTACACACGCGCGTTAAGTTGTTCATTAAGAAATTGTGCTATACCTTTTCTCCAAATCAGTCTCCCCTATCTAGTTCCAACTAAAATAAATAAAGCCAGTCAAGTGCAAGCCTCACTCGCGTGCCAAGGGTTTCGTACAAATGTAGTTTATGAAGACTGAATTTGTACCGTTGATGATCATAAATCGACAAATGATATAACTTCATAATTCGAAAATTAACCACTTTAAAAAAAGAGAAACTGTTTTGAATTGTGTAGTTACCTTATACTCGTATTTTTTCACCGTTTCATATGATACCACACTTGAATTACTAACAAGAATTTGTTTTTATCCCCCTTATCGCTCATTTTTCATAGAAACACAGTGACTGAGTGAAACGAAGGTCGAAGCTTCGGCAAAAATGCTTTGGTCATTACCGGATATCCTTTCCTCTACAGGGTCACATTTCTCAAACGATTCTCGTGAAATTTTGTGAGTTTTGATAATGAAATAGATTTTTTTTGAACTTTTGAAATTGGAGAAATAATATTTCGAGGCTTACAGCTCACAGAGCTAGTAATAAAGTTAGATACAAAGTTGTGACAAACGGACAGCCGGAGTAACACCGAAAGGGTTTCTGTTGTTACCTTCTTGGTACGGAACCCTAAAACCATAAACAACGATATCAAATCATATAGTTGTACGTACACTGGCCAAAAACGAAATACTAATCCAATTATATTACGTATCATGTGTATGAGTACAGTCGAGGAATGAAAAGGTTCGTCACTTTTCGACTCTATATTAATGCTGTTAAGGTCGAAAAGAGAAGAATCTTTTCATTACTCGACTATACTCGTGGGTATGTACGTCTAGTTTCATTATAATGTAACACAATTCCGTTGTGTCTAGGGAAGAGCAAATTTGTCAGTGGTTGTTTTGGTTTTAATAAGATGTCGTGACTCTGACGGAGCTACGCATATTATACAACGTATACCCGTAATATGAATTTGCGATTACACGACCCAATATCCTTAGGAAATAATGTTAGGCAGAATGATGCAGTAATAGGAATAACTCAATAAGCTAATCTATCTAAACTCATCTATCACAGCTCATTTGTTTGTATGTAATGTTGTACACAATAACAGGTTAAAACAATATACATTGCCAGTTAAATGCACAGTTCATTAGTTAATCCATTTCGTGAATAAAAAGGAAATAAATAAATACCATATATAAACGATGTAATTAATAATAGTAAACATTAAAAGTTGTATCGTATACGCCAGTCGTCATATTTCCGATACCATATGGCCACATTACGATAAAGGGCCGCTAGATAACCGAGCGCTAGGCAATTACAAAACAAAAACAGAAGCACGCCCTTTGTTTACTATGACGCATACTGCGTGAACCCATGCAATCTATAAACCGCGGAGTCGTTTACCTTCCGCGCGCCGAGACGGCCGCCATGTGCGCGGACGTGTGAGCAGCGAGCGAGACGCGCGCGCAGAGAGGCGGAGCCCGCGGCGGCGCGCGGACACGATGCGCTGGCTGAGGGCGGCGCTCGTGCTGCTCGCCGGCCTCTGCGCCGGCGCCTGGCGTCCACCGTCACAACCACTGCTCTTCACCACCCTCCAACGCACGCGGCGCGCAGCTGACAGCTCGCGACACCTCCATCTGCTCGGATGGCATTTGGAACTTCAGGAAAACAGGGCGATACGCTCGCCTTACTACAACGAATGTCAATTCTACACGGGAAGAGTGCTCTATGAGGAGAAGTCCTCGGCGACTGTAACGGAGTGCGGGGACCAGCTTTACGGGTTGCTGCAAGTTGACGGGGAGGAGTTTGTGCTGCAGCCGACTGGGAAAGAGAGTAACGATGGCGGTCATGTGTTGAGGAGAAGAGATGTGTTATTGTCTGAGCAGCCGGCAGCATATAATCTCACGGGCGATACTGTGGCTGATCTTGAACTTGACCTGTCTGGCGAGGAACCTATACCGCCCGTGCCGCAAGTCCGTTTGCGCCACAGCCATGACCGTGACGTCCAGGAATACCGCGATGTGATGACAGTGTCCAGACCTGTGACAGGTGTGTGTCAAGTGCGAATACCTAGTAATCCAACTCCAAGGAGGCCTTTCTGATTGTGTATGTGTGTTTTTACAGGGGTACATGAACTATGGCTCGAAATGGCCATCGTAGCAGATCACACAATGATGAAGTTTCATGGTCAAGACGAAACGCGAGTGAGGCACTATATTTTAGCGTTGATGAACATTGTAAGTACACATCTTCATAAAACTGATTGATGAGATATTTCACTGCATGCGCCGGTTACGCTTACTTAGTTGATAGAATACATTATTATTATTTATTAGTTCAACGTTTTAGGTCAGTGCTATCTTCAACGATCCATCGGTAAATTCCAATATGACGCTTGTGATCAACCAGTTATACTTGGAGAATGATCCTGTAGTGAAATATGGGAATGTAAAGAAGACGTTAGAAGCCGTAAATAAGTGGAACTACAGACATCTAATGAAGTTACCGCCAGGTGAGGCCATTAAACAAAATATCAACCAATGAAAACGTTGCATAAAAGGCAATTATTATGTAACAACGGATTTGTAGACAGTTCCTGTTATAGAATTGAGTGAGGGATAGAATGAATTTTGTAATTAGTTTAGTCATAACTTTAGTGTCGAATAAAACAAGGCAAACGTCACAATGTTTGACATATTATCACTCAATAGTTGATACACATTATTCACTTCTATTAACACTATAAAGTCCCTTCCAAATGCACATGAGTCTCAAGTCGAGCCATAAAAAAAATTGACCTTGCTTGGTCAAGCCCCCGCCCCCCTAAACAAACCATGTCAAGCCCCTCCTCACCTCCCAAGAAACTAAAATCCTTTGTTAGCCACTGTCTATTAATAAAAATGAATCTGCAAATAGAATGACATTCAAATCCAAATAAAATAAACACCGCAGTATCTGCCTAAATATCAATTTACACCTTTTACAAAAAGGATACTTCAAAGAACTGAAGTAAAATAACACTAATTTTAACAAAAGTCATTGATCTACTTAATGAATAAAATGAGAATAAATGTCATTCAAACACCAAATAAAATAAATATACCGCAGTAAATCTCAATTTAATTCTTTGTCACAAAATCATGAATTCAAAGAATTGAAATAGATACACTGGTACTATGTATATGATTAAATGAAATTTCTCAGTAAGTAGAGATCGTTCTACGTGGCCGTTATTGCAACTGAATTGCCCGTCCTCTCATATTTCATTTAAACTAAACTGTATTAGAGCCAAAGTCGGGGTTAGTGGCAAACTTTCTCTTGAATATGCAATAGGCGGTATTAAATATGAGGGATAACACGCAAATATTTAGAACACTGCAAAATGAGGGAATTCCTGTAGTTGATTCAATTTGAAGTCTCTAATATTGAATATGCTGGTCTATTTTCATACGTCGCAATACTCTATGATATGGGACTTTGACTAAGAAGAGTAGTACTGAAACATCTTTAAAGTGTTCGTTTTTTGCCTACCTGAACGTGTCCTTATCAAAATATCTACCTACAAAAATATTCCAATTCATTTTTACCATGGCCGTGGTGATAGTTCTCTAAATATGAAACAGCGAATATATGCAAATATTTATTATGTTGAAATTAAATATTTTTCTTATACGAAAGTAAAATAAAGCAAAACGAAATCACAAAGCAGAACATTAAAAATAGATATTCAAAAGGAACGGGACGCTTATTGCACTTTAGGTACCAACTTGTACTGAATAGCTAAAGTTAATTTTTATTCTAATGTATAAATAAATTCACCGATGCGCGTTATTCACTTTTGGCTATACTTTTACTAATAGAGAAGAAGAATTTAATTGTTGAATTAGCCGTGAAAAGATGTTAAATGATCATTTTGAAACAAGAAAAACTATGTAGGATTAAGGTTTGGAATTCTCTGCCGGCGTCTGTATTTCCGAGTTCATATAACCTAGACCTTTTTAAGGCACGAGTGAATAGGCATCTTCTGGGTGAGCTCGCTTCATCGTCGGCCTCATCTTTGCCCCCCCCCCCCCCCCCCCCCCGGCTAGATGCTGGTCAAAAGCAATCCCATTTTTAATAAAAAAACATATTTAAATATTTCAAAGATTTTAACGCACATATAAATTTAATATAAGTTAGTGTGGAATTGCCCTTTTTATCAAAGCCCCGAATTTTCTGTTTTACATCAATGTGATATTTTTATTTTTTATTTTTTTTATTGGCCAAAATATATGATACAAAAGTAGTACATGATTCACCAGCGGAAACCTCAGGGGTTAATAATAACCCCGGGGGGGGGGGGGGGGGGGGGGGTTAATATAATATTTGAATATTTGCACATTTATTCAAGACGTAGTCATACGCTCTAATTTCATTCCAATGTATTACTGGTAAGCACGCTCGTTTCCACGCGCCTAAATTATGTCAAAACACAAAAATGTGATTAGCATGTAAAAAGTGGAACCGAATAGAACCCTGGTGACAACGCTTGTACGCTTGCAGACCGCGCGGGCTGGGATGCGGCAGCGTGGCTGACGCGAGCGCCGCTTGGCGGGCCCTCGGGCTTCGCCCCAGTGAGCGGAGTCTGTTCGCGAGAGCGGTCCGCCGCCATCATACACGACGAGGGACTTACCAGTGCTTTCGTCATCGCTCACGAAATTGCTCATCTGTAAGTATTTTGATGATATTTCGTATCCCTGTATACGCTTGGCGGGTTCTCGGGCTTCACCCCGGTGAGCGCAGTGTGTTCACTAGAGCGGTCCGCCGCCATCACATACCTACGATGAGGGACTCATCCATCAGCACTTTCATTATAGATCACGAAATTGCTTAAGTATCTGTATATCTGTAAGTATTTTGATGATATTCGTATCCCTGTATGATACACACGGCGGGCCCTCCGGCTTCGTCCCCGTGAGCAGAGTGTCACAGCAGAGTTCACTAGTGTGGTCCGCCGTTATCGTACACGAGGGACTCACTAGCGCTTTAGTCATCGTTCACGAAACTGTGCTCATCTGTAAGTATTTTGATGATACTCGTATTTCGTATCACTGATGTTTACGCTGAGCGCGCCCTCCGATTTCCCCTTGTGAGAAAAGTATGTTCGCGACTCTGAGTTAGGATGTTTATAGAGATCCTGCACACGTTGTACCAAGAGGGACGGAAAAGCTCTTATGCAACTAAATTGAGGACGTCTTAAACGGCTGGCAGTTTACCATAAACAATCTCTTTAACTTGAGCGGTTAATCGTTTATTTGCCTCAAACTGTTTGACTTAGATAGGTACAAAACTTTATTCAATCACAACACAAAAATACATATTCTTAAAGCTAAGCAAAAAGAAAGAAAATACAAAGACATAGAAAACAAAATACAATTCCAAAGAATGTTATTCAACTTAGAGGTAGCATTTTTAAAGAACAATCTGATCGAGAGCTGTGTTGTGGTAGCATAGGCGCTGACTCAGCATTTAATGCAGTGGAGCCCGCAGCGCTGATCTTCCGTCAGAACCTTTAAAACTAAAAACTAGTGCCAGTTAGAATGACCAGTGCAATAACAGTGCTATAACAAGGACAACAAATTATATACGAGGGCTGTTTGATAAGTCCTTTTAAAAACTATTTATAAAACCTTTTTTCTGGTAAATGGCATTAACACTGGCAGGCACAATCTTTCAAATGAAGACTGTCAAAAATTCAGCAAAAAAGAACAAGTTTTTGTCAGTTTAAAATTTGTTTAACTTGATCACTCGTAAATTTTCAACCACTATGGAAAAATCTGAATTTCGTGCCGTTATAAAACATTTTTATATGAAGGGTTGCAGTGCTGCCACAATAAAATCTGAACTTGATTCTGTTCATGGCACTAACGCACCAACGTTGCAGACTGTTTATAACTGGATAAATGATTTTAAACGTGGCCGGTCAAGCACATCTGATGTTCCACGCTCTGGTCGCCCAATCGAGGTCACTACTGAGGATGTTGTTGAAGAAGTCTATAATATTGTACTCGACGACCGCCGAGTGAAGGTGCGTGAAATAGCTGAGAACACAGGCATTTCCAGTGAGCGAGTACATACAATCTTGCATGAAGATTTGGGTATGACAAAGCTGTCTGCACGATGGGTGCCACGTTTGTTGACAATCGAGCAAAAACGCGAACGAAAGCGAATTTCAAAAAAAATATCCCAAATCTGAAAAGATGGCTTGGAGGGCAAAAATTTTTGACAAATGAGGACTGCATCGCAGGTGTAAACAGCTATTTTGAAGACCTCAACAATACGTATTTTTTGGAGAGGATAAAAAAATCGGAAACTCGCTGGAACAAATGTTTGACCCTCAAAGGAGACTATGTTGAGAAATAAATGTAAATTATTAAAAAAAAAATCTTACTTTTTAAAACGACTTGTCAAACAGCCCTCGTACCCCTCTCTAGTCTATCGCTCATATGTAAAATAAATAAATAAATATTAGGGGACAATTTTTTTACACTAATTGAACTAGTCCCATAGTAAGCTTAATAAGGCTTGTGTTAAGGGTACTAGACGACGATATATTTAATAGATATGTACTTAAATACATAGAAAACATCCAAGTCTCAGGAACAAATGCCTCTGCTCACCTCTGTTTCTTATGCTCTGTTTGCTTGCTTCAAACCTTCAAGAAAAGAGCGTACTTCCATCTTAATGGCCGGCAACGCACTTACAACCCCTCTGGTGTTGCGAGTGTCCATGGGCGGCGCTATTCGCTTACCATCAGGCGATTCGTCTGCTCGTTTGCCTCCTATGTCATAAAAAAAAGACATTTGGTTACTTAGGCTGGGTTGCATCGACTTACGATCACAGACTGATCAACGTTAAATATAGCGCCGGCAGATGACAGCAGCAGCAGCAGCCCATGGAAAAATGTCAAACTTTCCATACATTCAAATTTTAACGAACACAGATTACGATTACTGACGGTTTGGTGCAACCCAGCCTTAGTTACACTTTTCAACAAGTTGCAACTCAAATCATTCGTCCATTCACTCACTTGCTTTAAGTGATTTCATGATTTGACATAGAAGTTGAAGTGTAATGGAATAAATAGGTATGTTACAATTCAGAACGCCATTGTTGTTATTGACGTACTTATAGTTTTTTTGTCGTATTTTGTGTTTATATGGTTCGAAATATTACTGCGAAACGCTGTGCACTAAATAGCAGTGTATTATTTTTATATTTGATTTACGCGTCCTAAAACTTAACGAGATTCTGTTTATTGAAACTCGTTTGGTCCCTCTTCGAAGCACAAAATTACAATGATAAAGAGAAACGAATTATAACCCTAGACTAGGTTTGATAAACTTTGAGGATATATTTTTGTATTTATTTTTACTCCAAAAAATTGTGCTCAAGACATATTTTATTTTTTTCTCTACACAGTGCATACACGAATTCTTTTCAAGTAGATATCTATTTAAAGCTTTTAAAAGACTTTAGCGTCGAAATTGATAGATCAGCGTACAAAATTATCATTACAGATAAGTAAAAGTAGGTACAAGTGCCGCGAGATGTATGCATTTAGATTTTTGTTGGTTGGTTTACTAAGAAATAAAAATTGTAACTAATCTGTATACTCGTACATAAAAAATAACTTCCGAAAATCTACGAAAACCCATCAGTTTACAACTTCCAACAAGGTTTATATGAAAGAAAACGTTTGAAAAATTTAATGGAAATGTAAAAAAACATGGGTCAGGGTCTCCATATTGAAATGTGAGTAAGTGAGTAAGACAGAAGACAAAAGTGCGATCTCTAAAAAACTAACAGACGTAATTCACAGGCAAGATTTTTGCTCTCATTTTATTTAGACGAAAATACGTCGCTAAATTGTAAAGATAACAAGAGTCATCAAAACAACCAAAATGTACTTCAATCCACCCTCTTAGATAGACATGCTGAATGCGACATCAGTGCTCACTTTCACAAACTTTCTCAATATAACTTCAATTACAAAAGTTTTAGCCCTAAGTTTTATTATAAAAGGTTCATTGCTTTTCATTTCAATTCGTAATATCTTACACTAACGTAACTTCGGCATATTTAGAGATGATTATAATATAATCTGCGAGACGGGAAGAAAGGAAAGAAATATATAGATAGGTACGCAAAAAAGGAAACCAGACACACAGCGTGCAATAACAAACTTTTAGTATTACTCGGCAGCACGTGTGCTCTAAAATGAAACCATTACATGCCTTATACGTGTGTGTATGTATGTGACATTTCAAACCACAACATATGTATTCATAGGAAACAAGAGTAAAATATTGGTTTATTATGTTAGTAAATTGTGCTCCTTCTTCCTCAGAATTATAAATAGATAATAAGACTTCGAGATACGTATAATAGACATACACGATTAAGTTAATCCTTAAATATGATCCTTAATTATATCCGCAATATGTACATTGTTGCATAATTTACGCAGGTCTGTATTTAATTTAGTTTAGCGCACGTCCAGATTTCGCTCCCGTCACGAACTTACACGTTTCATAAACATCTCGTTTCAACAATACCTGGTAAACACGACGCACTGACGTCGCAGCAAAAGTTTAATACAACGGAACAATAACAAAGCGTTTCTTGGCAAATATTAGAGGAAATGTAATTGCATCGCGCCCTTTGTGCCGGATTGCCGGACTTATCCTTAGGCGGGTCGTATGATATGTGAATTTAATTAGAATTCATTGTTTGGATTCCATTAAGGTTTAAATGCGTCCCACGGTCGTCTGTCGACGTCGGATGTGCGGCGCAGGCCTTTGTGCGACCGCAGGCGTGACCACAATTCCGGGCCCCGTAGCCATCCTTGTTCATGTCCTTGATCATGTTTAACCATTGTCTGTTCATTATGCACTATGTACTGTATAGGTTATACTTATGGTCCATCTCTTCATTCAAAGATATACAGCATTATTCTTATTTAATTGTGTGATGAGCATGAATATATGCATATTATAATATGTTGCATTGTTCCTGAGTCTTGGAAGTTTTCTATGTATTTTAGGCGACTTCCTGACTTGGCGGGGCGGGAGCGATATGTGATAGGTATTTTGGCTTTGACGTGAGTTTAATGATGTGAGATTTACTCACTTAACGAAATACTGTCAGTACCTATTACTTTTGCGCAGTAGTAATAACATGCGCAGAAGCGGGGCAGTACTGCAATCCTATTGGTTGACACTGACAGCTGACAGTTTTCTCATATCGTGCTTTGTGCTGCCTCCGTATCGACAAATCAGGAAGGCGCCTAAGTATTAATCTATCTATAAGTATGTATTTTTTTTTATTAAAAATGGGATTGCTCTTGGCCAGCATCTAGCCAGGAGGCAAAGATGAGGCCGACGATGAAGCGAGCTCACCCAGAAGATGCCTATTCACTCGTGCCTTAAAAAGGTCCAGGTTATATGAACTCGGAAATACAGACGCCGGCAGAGAATTCCAAACCTTAGAAGTGCGCATTATAAAAGAAGATGCAAAGCGCTTGGTTCGAATTAGAGGAATTTCGACCAGGTAAGGATGGTAGCCAGCCGTACGTCTGGATGTCCGATGGAAGAAGGGGGAAGGCGGTATGAGCTCATGGAGCTCCTGAGCACACTCACCGAAGTATATATATATCACTCATATCGTCATCCTATACACATAGTACAAGCTTTGTTTGGTTTGGGGCTAGGTCGATTTGTCCATATTTATTTATTTTTAAATATTTATCGGATAAGCTGAAGAAAACTCAATAATATTTTGCTTCCACAAGCACAAAAAGTGCTCGATCATTAATCCAACATTTTTGTTTGGTTTTTTCCTCGTTCAAGTTTCACTCATTTCCGTTTTGATATTTAATACTTGAATTGGATTCATTAAGGGGATGCTTCGATTTTGAAAGCCATGTCCCCCGTATAAGAGACACGCCTTCTTTCGCCATCATTTTCTACTTGCCAGAAAACAAGATTCAACTCTCTTCGGGGATGGATTTTAAGGAATTTATGATAAAGATAGGCTTTGTGAAGTTTTATTCATATTTCTCTGTAACACATTTTAAGTTGAAGTAAATTACCATCATATTGACTTGATTGTAGATTTAGCTTTTAGTCCTTAGTTAGTAGTTCTAATAATAATAATAATAAATATGCTTTATTCCAAACAATGTTACACAAGAAAAGTACAGTAGTTATATGTAGTTATGTTACTTATTATTTTTATATTTAAATTGATTATTTCCGGATATAAGATAGTTGATAAAAAAAATGTTAAATTAATTCTTTACTTGATTGTGTATTTTTTTTATGTTGAGAACTTCGTTTTCTCCATTGGGATAAAAGGTCAAAAACGGTCTTTGCTAAAGCAGATATATAATAATTTTATTTTTTATTTAATTATAGATAGAAGTACACAATACTTAATGTAATGCATTTATTTTCCTTGAAAACTGTGTCGTTTTATAATGTATTGTTTGAGTAGGTTGAGGAAAAAAGATAATAAAGACAGAAGTTTGGGTTCATCGACAAAACTTTCGGCTCTAATCGAAGACCCAATCATATAGTCAAGAATCATATGGCTGGAAATCAGTCCTTATTGTTTTTCATTTCGGGTGCCCCTAATGTGTCACAGACGTTTTTAGGGGGGTTCCGTAGTAAATGGGGGGGGGGGGGGGGGGGTTAATTTTTTTATATATTAAATGCACACAGGCCTGTGTGGTATTTATGGATACGAGTAGACCTTCAAAAATGACATAGGGGTTTATAAAAAACTTTTCCATTTAAGTCAACCGTTGGCGAGATCTTAGCTGTCAAAGTGGTAAAAAGCGTGTCCCCCCTCTAATTTCCAAACTATGAAGTTTAAAATTCTGAAAAAAAATCAATATGATGTAAATTAATAAATACTTTCAACCATTTTTGGTTTGAACAAGATAGGTTTAACGGTTTTTGAGTTATTGCTGAAAAACTGTCTTGCCAAAACCAAAGGGCGTAAGTGCCGTTAGTTTCCTATGAAGATACAATCTTTTTTGATTAAATTTATTGTATAGTGGTTTTAAATGTAGATTAGGAGGTGTCGGTACGGAACTCTTCTTTGTGCGTGGTCCGACACGCACTTGGTCGGTTTTTTCAGGAGTCCATGCTTCCACTGTGGGATCACATCCCCATACTGAATGAAAAGTTGGATTTCTGTCATTGTCAGATCGTTATGTATGGGGACAGTAAACGTGTAGAGAATAGTAGAAGAGATAATATATTTCATTGCTCGGCCTTAAAAATGCAATGACACATAAAACTACCAGACTACTTATAAAAATATGTTTCAGTATGTGTATAAGTTGTCTGGTAAATTCGTTTAGTAAATGCAATCAAATTTTATTGCTGTACATTTACGAACCGCCGATTGACTAATACCATTTCCTTATTAGCATCTACGCGTCAGTCTGCCATCGTCATTAATTCTTAGTGAACAAACTGAGAGATTTGTGAATACGGTCTACGGTCTTCTTGATGGTAAGCAGGCACCGTAGCTTATAGATGCTTGCGATTCTAGAGGCATCACAAGCGCATTGCTGACTGTCTATTAGTATATTAAAGGGTGCGCAGACATCCAATCCGAACTACAGCTTCTGACGTCAACCTTTACAGCAATAACTGTGGAAGATCGTGCCGTTCCCGCATTGGTCTATTCATTCATATATTTATTTTCAGACAACTGGGATCCACTTCTTGTTAGTAAAGGCTTACTTTATGTTAGAAATTTCACAATATTATACTTAAAATGGATCTATACAGTCACCAAAAACGGTGTACAGAAAATTCACACAAATGCTTAAATCGTCTGCAATAGACGTAAAGGCCTATAATGATGATGATTTGTATATTGATGTGTGAATGACAGCTAGACACAAATGCAGATCCCTAACTCTCACATATTACGTCCCACTGCTGGGCAAAGGCCCGTTCTGACAGAGGGATGAGAGGGATTGGGCAGCAAACCCCACACTGGCCCAGTGCGATTTGGAGACATCACATACAACTTTAAATTTCTCCGCAGGTTTTCTCACGATGTATTCCTTCACCAAAAGCTAACGATAAGTATCAAATGATACTCCGTACCATCGCAAATTAAAGATATAGATTAACTGCGTTGACGTTTAGACATAAATTTCGAAAAACTAATTAGTACGAACCAGGATTCGACCCAGCCGCTTGCTTGAACCACCTAAAAAAAGTAAAAAAGTAAAGTAAAAGTAGTTTATTCTTCAAATTAGGCATATTACATGCACCTATGAACGTCAATAAACTACCACCGGTTCGGAAAAATAAACCTCTGCCACGAGAAGAACCGGCGTAAGAAACTCGGCGAGGTGTCATTTTTTCAAAACAATATACATTGTATAGTTAAATATAAATTACAGTGTCAGCTACTACAAAATAACTGAAATAACAATGCTACAGTAGAAAACATATTTTCGCGATAGATTACCCGTGCAGGACGCTATCACTGCCAAACATCCCTATCCATGATGTAATCGTTTATCTTATAATATGCTCTTGAAATAAGTGTTTGTTTTACTACAGATTTGAATTTAGAATTGCTAAGTTCAGTAATCTGTTTAGGAATTTTATTGTAGAATTTGATACAATTTCCCAAGAACGACTTTTTCGCCTTTACTAGTCTATAGAAGGTTATTTTGAGTTTCCCAGTATTTCTCGTGGCTATTGGTTTATCAGTGTTCGTTGGAAAATTGCCCAAATTCTTCCTAACATACATTATTATTTCAAATATGTATAGGGACGGCAGGGTTAGAATATCTATTTCTTTGAAAAATTCTCTTAATGACTCACGTGACCCCAAGTTATAAATTGCTCGGATAGCCCTTTTTTGCAAAATAAAAACAGTTTCAATATCTGCAGCTGATCCCCATAAGATAAGACCATAAGTAATTATACTATTAAATTAAGCAAAGTAAACTAACCGTGCCGTTGCCACATTGGTAAGCTGCCTTATTCTCCTGACTGCAAATGCAGCAGAGCTCAACCTACTTCCTATCGCTGTTATATGGGAACCCCACTGCAATTTTGAGTCCAATGTAATACCTAAGAATACAGTAGAAGTAACAAATTCTAATGTTTGACCATTAAGTCTAATATTTGTATATAAGTTTCTGTTTGATGAGTTCGCAAGAGAGAATTTCATACATTTCGTTTTTTTCGGGTTCAATACTAAGTTATTGGCAGCAAACCAGTCAGATATCATGGAGAGGGTATTATTTGGTTCAATGAGTTCAGTATCTCTCCTATTTACCTTGAACAGTAATGAGGTGTCGTCTGCGAACATTACAATGCCTGATCTTCGGCTTACCATATATGGCAGATCATTTACATAAACAAGGAACAGGAACGGACCTAGAATAGACCCCTGAGGTACTCCCATCTCTACCACTGTCTCTGACGAAATGGCTTTATTTATCGCTACCTTTTGATTTCTCTGTGTTAAGTATGACTTCATGAGATCTAATGCGTGCCCTCTGATGCCATAAAACTTATGTTTACAAATTAAAGTACCATGATCTACACAATCAAAAGCCTTGGAAAGGTCACAGAACACTCCGATGGCGTCGTGCGACTCTTCCCAAGACTGCAAAATAAATTTTAATAAACTTGCACCTGCATCAGTAGTTGACCTACCCTTCGTGAAGCCGAACTGCTGTGCGTGCAAAATATTGTGAGAATTAAAGTGAGAAACCAATTGCGTAAGCATTATTTTTTCGAATATTTTGCTAAACGGAGGTAGGATAGAAACTGGACGATAATCAGAAGGATTATCTCTATGACCTGATTTGAAAATTGGAACTACTTTACTACATTTCATTAAGTCTGGAAAAATGCCATAGTCTATACAGTTATTAAAAATGAGAGCTAGAGTTGGTGCAACGACCTCCAGAATAGATTCCAGTACCTTGACTGACACGCCCCATAAGTCCTCAGTGCTCTTTATTTTTAACATTTCAAAGGACTTCAGTACATCTAGAGGAGAAACATGCTGAAATTTGAAATTAGTTAGTGATTCTAATTTTACGTTGTCATTCAGAAGGGATTCAGCTTTTGTGGTAGATGATGCTAAACTTTGAGTAGTGACTATAGGAATTTTAGAAAAGAAATTATTAAATTCATCAGCTACTTTTACTGCATCAGTTATTAAATTATCCTTTACTTTCAAAGAAATTGTGAACTCTCTATTATTTCTCTTCCCAGTCTCTGTGTTTATTATTTTCCAGACTGTCTTGGCTTTATTATCTGAGGACTTAATTTTATTATTCAAGTGCATTGCTTTTGCTTTTGTGCACACTGTTTTAAACAATTTGGAATAATCCCTAACATACTGATGGAAACATTCGTCAGTGGTGCAAGATCTCCTTTCATAAAGTTGGTATAAGTTATCTCTACTTTTCCGAATTCCGGTAGTTGCCCACTCATTAAATCTCATTTTATTATTTATCTTAATACGCTTTTTACTACAAGTCTTATTAAATTCGTTGCACACTGTATTCAGAAGCATTTTGAATTGATCATTCGGATCATTTGATTCTACCTGGGTGTTCGGCATGGCGACTAGTAGATTAGACTTTAGTAATTCTAGTCTACTTCTACTCAGCGGTCTTATTTCTATAACGCGATCTGGATGTTTTACTTCGCAAGGTAGCCTGACCATCTGAGCTTTATGATCCGAACGAACTCCATTCACTATGCTACTGTCTATATGAGAACTGTTTAACCAAATATTATCTATACAAGTGGCCGAGGTCGGAGTAACTCTGGTAGGTACTTCAAACAAGTAGTCAAAATTGAAAGATTTCAAAAGAGTAATGTACTTATCTTTTTCAGCTGATTGTGATAAAATATCGATATTAATTGATACTAAATAATAGTAATTGATAGTATTAGTACAAGTCTGCCATAATACCACTAAACGACGGTGCCTACGCGGCGCGCAGCGTTAGAGACAAATCGCGTTAGCGGACGGGGAAGGACCTTGCGTGCCTAGAGTAAAAGAGTCCATGTACAAATATTTATATTTTTTGTTTTGTGTACAAATTAATGTTGTTGGCTGTACAAAAAGAATGCAACATTCTCTCCCCGAAGGAATTAATGGGTACCTACTGAACCAGAGTCGATTCATTGAAGAGAGCACAACAAAGAACCCCTTGCAATTCTTTAATTAGTTCTTGGCCAGTTCACTTAGTAAACAATAAAAATCAGTTGCGCGAATAATTGGACCCGGTAAAAATATCATTTATGAGTAATGGTTTTACAAGTTGAAATGTTTTTAATTAACTTCAAAAAGGCAGGAGGTTCTGAATTGGGTTGTTTTTTATATTTGTTATCTCAGAACTAAGTTATTTTATAAACAGATTTGGAAAAATATGTTAGTTTTTTTTGTTTGTTACGATATAATTTTGGTGAAGATCTGATAACGAGATCTATAATTAATTGAAGTCCGTTTTTTGTATTATTTTTAAAGCATTGTTGAAGTTACCTATCAAATCACGACGCTCCGCATTAGGTACCTAAAAATCATCGAAACCGGGATGGCGAGGGGAGGAAGCGGTGGCCATGACGAGTAATGTTGGCACACTACGTCTTTGCTTGAGGGGCAGCGAGGAAAGGAGGCAAAGACGTAGTGTGGCAACAGAGATATGAGAATGCAATTTTGTATTGTTATACGAGTATCTATGTGTGGCAATGTTACTCGTCATGCACACCGATCCCTGTTTTATTGACTCTGCCACACTTCCTTCCTCGGACGCTCCGATTGTGGAATGGGCTCCCTGCTGTCCATGCTGAGGTTTTCCCAACGGACTACAGTATGGGGTTCTTCAAGAAAGGAGTGTATAAATTCAATGCGCATGTGACACCCCTAGGAGTTGCAGTTGCAGGCGTCCATAGGATGCGGTGGCCGCTTACCATCAGGCGGGCCGTACGCTTGTTTGCCACCGACGTGGTATTAAAAAAAAAACTATGCTCCTCTCGCTGTCGTGTCTGCCCACACTGCTCTACTCGCGAAATTATTCGCGACGCTCAGTACTAGGTCCTTTGACCCGCGCCCCAAAAACAAACATAACAGCGAGCGGTGGACAAGACGAGGAACATGACGTGCAGCATTACTATACCACACTACATCTCTACTTCCTTTCCTCGCTACTTCCCATGCCACTCAACGAGTGTGTGGGGTAAAAGGACCTAGTGCGAAGCGTTGTGAAAGGAGCACAGTGAGGAAGGACCATAAGAATGTATAGAGGCGAGTGTTTCCATCACGCCCGACGGCCCGTGCGCCATTGACCGTGCTGCTTATCCTCACTGCCTGGGTCATAGGCAATTTTGGAACGCGTTTTTGCCATTTTGAAAACATACTCGAGACGATCGTGTATGCTATATTTTTGAGTACTTTATTCGGCGTCAACATTGAAATTACTAAAGTATACAAAATTCGCACTTTTGCATCACGTGTTGTTATGATGTCACTAAGCAATTTTAGTGTGCCTGTTGATGACTATTAGTCATTTTAACACGATCGTGTGATGTTAAAGCTAAGAAATTGATAGAAATCTTGTTATTAACGGGAAGCACTTAACTATCAAAACATATTCATAATTCTATACTGTTGAACGAGCAATACATATATGTATGTAATTGTTTGTAAATTGGTTATCTAATAAGTCCCCATCGATTCCAATGAAATTTACAATACTCAGTTTTGTGGGGACAAAAGTCGTTCCAGCTAGTTCTTATCACCTTCTAATGAAACGAATTAAAAAGAGATTTCCGTTCATAATATCAAGTTACAATTCATTATGCAATAGGCTCCACATAAATATTTTTACAGTACATATGGCGCTATATTACCGCACGAGTGCGGTAATCAGCAGATTACGTGCATATGTCGAAACTTTAAAGAGCCATATGTACTGTAAAACGTTGTACGATACACGTGCGAACAGGTAATTCGCAACTCGTGTCGATTTAAAACACTCCCTTCGGTCGTGTTTCAATTTATCACCACTCGTTGCGAATTTCCTCTTTTCTGCACTTGTATCGTAATGTACTATTACAGTACATATGGTGCTACATTATCGCACGAGTGCGGTAATCAGCAGATTACGTGCATTTGTCGAAACTTTAAAGAGCCATATGTACTGTAAAACGTTGTACGGTACACGTGCGAATAGGTAATTCGCAACTCGTGTCGATTTAAAACACTCCCTTCGGTCGTGTTTTAATTTATCACTACTCGTTGCGAATTTTCTATTCTCTGCACTTGTATCGTAATCTACTATTAATGCGAAAACGCGAGAGACACTGCCCATAGCTTGGTATCCCAAATACAACACGATACAAGTATTTAATCTTTGTTGCACACCTCACGTAAATCAAACAGTTGCAAACAGACAGAAAACAACAACTTGTAGTAGAGGTACATACAACAGACTGTCTTCTCGCTTTAGAGTTAACTAGAATAGCATACTGCAGAGTAATGTTGTCTTGTATCATATTAACACACAAAACGGTCACTCCACCATATCAGCCAAATGACGTCCACTAAAGTAAAAAAAGTAAAAGTAAAAATAGTTTATTCTTCAAATTAGGCATATTACATGCACCTATGAACGTCAATAAACTACCACCGGTTCGGAAAAATATACCTCTGCCACGAGAAGAACCGGCGTAAGAAACTCGGCGAGGTGTCATTTTTTCAAAACAATA
Organism: Notocelia uddmanniana; assembly: GCA_905163555.1. NCBI lineage: Eukaryota > Metazoa > Arthropoda > Insecta > Lepidoptera > Tortricidae > Notocelia > Notocelia uddmanniana. Next base: position 9,057,431 of record LR991059.1, on the reverse strand, counting down.
TACATTATATAGTTAAATATAAAATTACATTACTACAAAATAACTTAAATAACAATGCTACAGTAGAAAATATATTTTCGCGATAGATTACACGTGCAGGACGCTATCACTGCCAAACATCCCTATCCATGATGTAATCGTTTATCTTATAATATGCTCTTGATATAAGTGTTTGTTTTCCTGCAGATTTGAATTTAGAATTGCTAAGTTCAGTAATGTGTTTAGGAATTTTATTGTAGAATTTGATACAATTTCCCAAGAACGACTTTTTCGCCTTTACTAGTCTATAGAAGGTTATTTTGAGTTTCCCAGTATTTCTCGTGGCTATTGGTTTATCAGCGTTCGTTGGAAAATTGCCCAAATTCTTCCTAACATACATTATTATTTCAAATATGTATAGGGACGGCAGGGTTAGAATATCTATTTCTTTGAAAAATTCTCTTAATGAATCACGCGACCCCAAGTTATAAATTGCTCGGATAGCCCTTTTTTGCAAAATAAAAACAGTTTCAATATCTGCAGCTGATCCCCATAAGATAAGACCATAAGTAATTATACTATTAAATTAAGCAAAGTAAACTAACCGTGCCGTTGCCACATTGGTAAGCTGCCTTATTCTCCTGACTGCAAATGCAGCAGAGCTCAACCTACTTCCTATCGCTGTTATATGGGAACCCCACTGCAATTTTGAGTCCAATGTAATACCTAAGAATACAGTAGAAGTAACAAATTCTAATGTTTGACCATTAAGTTTAATATTTGTATCTAAGTTTCTGTTTGATGAGTTCGCTAGAGAGAATTTCATACATTTCGTTTTTTTCGGGTTCAAAACTAAGTTATTGGCAGCAAACCAGTCAGATATCATGGAGAGGGTATTATTTGCTTCAATGAGTTCAGTATCTCTCCTATTTACCTTGAACAGTAATGAGGTGTCGTCTGCGAACATTACAATGCCTGATCGTCGGCTTACCATATATGGCAGATCATTTACATAAACAAGGAACAGGAACGGACCTAGAATAGACCCCTGAGGTACTCCCATCTCTACCACTGTCTCTGACGAAATGGCTTTATTTATCGCTACCTTTTGATTTCTCTGTGTTAAATATGACTTCATGAGATCTAATGCATGCCCTCTGATGCCATAAAACTTAAGTTTACAAATTAAAGTACCATGATCTACACAATCAAAAGCCTTGGAAAGGTCACAGAACACTCCGATGGCGTCGTGCGACTCTTCCCAAGACTGCAAAATAAATTTTAATAAACTTGCGCCTGCATCAGTAGTTGACCTACCCTTCGTGAAGCCGAACTGCTGTGCGTGCAAAATATTGTGAGAATTAAAGTGAGAAACCAATTGCGTAAGCATTATTTTTTCGAATATTTTGCTAAACGCAGGTAGGATAGAAACTGGACGATAATCAGAAGGATTATCTCTATGACCTGATTTGAAAATTGGAACTACTTTACTACATTTCATTAAGTCTGGAAAAATGCCATAGTCTATACAGTTATTAAAAATGAGAGCTAGAGTTGGTGCAACTACCTCCAGAATAGATTCCAGTACCTTGACTGACACGCCTCATAAGTCCTCAGTGCTCTTTATTTTTAACACTGCTGGACATAGGCCTCCCCTAAATTCACGGGGGGTATAGGCCATAATCGCCACGCTTCGCATGCGGGTTGGCGATCGCAGTATCTCCACCGCACTCCAGGAATGCTGCTGCCCATCCCCCGGTGGTCTTGGTCGTAGTTTTAGGACATACCCGGGTCCTAAACGGTCACTCAGTTGTAAGCTAATATAAAGTCACTACATATTTATGAATAAGGCGACTGTAAAATAAGTATTAACTTAAGTGGCCAGGTAAGTGGTTCTTTATAACCGTTTTAATTTAATAAGTCGCGCATGTGTCGCGTAAGCTAGCGGTGTGGTTTTTATTATATGCACCAGGTGGCTGGATTACAATACATATTAACTTTTCCTAGACATAAACAAATGAGGCTTAAGTTAACTTGTATTACTTATAACGAAACACTTTGTTTTTCTTTTCTTCTTCGTTGTTAGCTTTATCCCCGCCATCGAAATGTATTACGAGTGAAAATTCATTGAAACCAAATTGATGCTTAATAAATGTTATTTTGTCGCTAGATATTTTAGTAAATTAGGTACATTTACGAATATTTTAGTAAATTTAGTACATTTTCTAATACTTTAGTAAATTAGGTAAATTTACCAATACTTTAGTAAATACAATAATAATATGTTTTATTAATCGTATTTCAAGTACATTTACTGGGTCCTGTCACACAGGGACTCCTAGCTCAGGACCCAAAGACTTGTATTCCGTGTAACATGTTTTTGTGAAACAAATATTTCTTTCTTATTTACTAAACCAGACCTACCCGACTCTTATTTTGGCGTGACACTTACCTACTTTAAATGTCGCTTTGCACTTTTAATAATACATAAGAACATGCCGTAATTTGATGTTCATTTTCTTTTGTTTATGGCTTCGTATTAGACTGCAAAGGTAGTGAACCCTTTGGACTTTTACTATAAATATTGAAAAGAAGGAATGCCCCTATTACTACTTACTACCTATATATCGTAGTACAAACAACAGAGACAGAGCAACTCAGTCTGAATACCGCCCCGTTAGCTGAATTCTCTAAAGAAGCGCTCACATAAACGAAAACGAACGTTCTGAAACTTCTGAAAGCAAAGAGAGCTACCCAGGGAAAAATATTCGTATTATAAAATATTCAATAGATTGTCAGTTTCTTTTGAGGGCCAAAGCGAACCTTTGGAAAAGAATAAGTAGTCTGGTTCATTGCTCAGCGGATAAATAGTTAGATACCGCATCTCTTTGGTCTATTTCGGTACGGTGGGTTCGTTCTGGCCGATTGATCTCGATATGCAAGGTTAATATGTTACGCTCTACGTACCCGTGGGTAGAATCTTATGCCTAATCATTCATTAATCGTGTATGTAAACTTAGACGATATTTTTAACCGACTTCAAAATAAGGAAGTAGGTTCTCAGTTCGTCTGCATGTTTGCTTGTTTTTTTTGTATGTATTTATGTTCCCCGATAACTCTTGACTCTTGACCTTGTTTCTGTAGGTAACCAAGCATTGGCTCACAGAAACCACAAATTGTGGCCTAGCGAAGTACAAAAATGTAGTCGGTTTTTTTTGGTATAAATTGTTGTTGTTGTTTTGTTATATTGCGTCGGTGGCAGACAATCGTACGGTCCGCCTGATGTTGAGTTATCACAATAGCTTATGGACGCTTGCAACTTCTGGGGTGTCACATGTGGTGTATGTTTTGGTATAATAAAAATGTGCCATTTAGTTTTCTTAACATTTTTATTTTTAAGACGGTTGTGTATTTTGCAAGTCTTGTCAGCGCATTTGGATTAAACAGATACATACTTACATTAATTACACTTCATAGATTAAAAAAATTTAAGAGTTATTTCACACAATGTGACAAACTTCAAACTAATATCTACACGGCTATCCACACATTAAATGTATAAAAACATCCAAAGTGTAGGAGCAAAATACACTTACTGATCACACAGTTACTACACATTCATAGTATGCCCATTTGAATGCAGCAGTGTACTCATATTGCCCATGTCGGGCTTAATCGGGGATATTTCTTAGTAGAAACACAATTCAGAAACGCGTTTATAACATACTACACGCGTTTATAACATACTACACGCGTTTATAACGTACATATGGTGCTACTTTACCGCACAAGTGCGGTAATCAGCAGATTAGATTTAGATTAGATTAGATTTATTTATTTCACGATAAAAATTACAATATAAATTTGCATACATGTCAAAATTAAAAGAAATCTTATCATGATCGTCAATAACAAAAAATAAAAATATGATTCAAAATGTCAATTGATGCACAAAATGGATATTGTATCTCCTACAAGGGATCGTCAGTACCATTTCACAAAATAAACAATGTCAACTATAATTCTAACAGAATGTGATTAGGGAAATAGGCATTAAAAATAGACAGAATATTCCGTAAGTAATGTCAATGATACAAAATAAAGTAAAATAAATAAATGGGTAGCTCCAAATAAGGATTGTCATCACAATATTGAAAAATACAAAAAAGCTATTTAAGAGTCATACAAGAAACAATGTCAATAAACTAAATGAAATACTTAAAATTTTATATCTATGAACTCCTTAACGGAGTACAGAGGGTTATACAACAAAAGATTTCTCAGTTTACGCCTAAATGCTTCGTCACAAGGTTCGTTTCTTAGATCGGCGGGTAGGTGTTCAAAATAGGTAGGACCAATAACCCGGGGATTTTTCCTTGAAAGCGCCATGCGACGTGGAACTGTTCTCAGGCGTCCTGATGAACGTATCTGTTTACCGATTACATTCACTCGTGTAATCTGGGAGATGTTTTTCCGTACAAATAAAAGTAACTCTAACAAATGTTGTGAGTAGTGCGTCATTATGCGTTGTGTTGAGAATAATTCTCGACAAGGATGCCTGTGCCTAACTCCTGCAAGTAGCCGGACTGCACGTTTCTGCATGATAAGCACTCTTTGCGCATCAGTGGAGTTTCCCCATAAGAGAGTACCATAGGTCATCAGGGAGTGAAAATGTGCGAAATATACTTGTCTGAGTGCATCACCCGAGATTAGCGGCTTTAATTTTCTCAACGCAAAGACAGCACTACTCAACCTATCGCACAGACCATCAACATGGCGCTTCCAATTCAAATTGGAGTCGATAATGAACCCAAGGAACCTGCTTTCTTCACAAAGTGGCATCGAACAGCTTGCCATTGACTGTGGCATTGGTACTTTACGGCCAGAAAAAAGCATTATATTCGATTTGGCCACATTCAACAACAACCCGTTGGCCAAAAACCATGACTGTAGTTGCAAACAAGCCTGGTTTATTTTGACACTTAATTGGTCGTAAGTGTTTGCACCAACTATCACTGTAGTGTCGTCTGCAAACAATACTGACAAGCCGGTCACGATGTTCGATGGAAGGTCATTCATGAATAAGAGAAATAGGGTATTTCCCAGAGCCGAGCCTTGAGGAATACCTAAACTGATATAACCTGTGTCAGATTGCACCAATTTACCGTTTGCTGGTAGTTTTACGACCTGTTTACGCTCTGACAAAGACGAGGTAAGCAAATTGTGAGCTTTGTTCCGAACGCCGTAGGATTTCAATTTATTTAACAACAGCTCATGACTTATGACGTCAAATGCCTTTGACAAGTCGCACAATATTCCTTTACACGTCGCACAATATTACGTCAATATGTCGAAACTTTAAAGAGCCATATGTACTGTAAAACGTTGTACTCCCTGTAACTCCCTTCGGTCGTGTTTTATTTTATCACCATTCGTTGCGAATTTCCTATTCTCTGCACTTGTATCGTAATGTACTATTAATAACGTTTTGAGTTGAACTCTATTATTTTGTAATAAGGGTGACGCCTGGCAACCACCACCACCGCATGCCAAGCGTGGCGATTATGGCAATTACCCCCTATGACAGATACAAATAGGCCACGGCCCCGAGGTTCCGGCGACCCCCAGTGCCCTGGCTTTGGTAGCGGCCAGGGTACTAGCGGGGTCAGGGGTGCGAAGAATCTCCGGCAAAACGCGAAACTGGGCAAGAGAGATGGTGAAGAACTGAGAGTGGGGCAATTTGGAGTTGGAAGTCGGAACCACCGGGGCCAACTACTGGCTGGTTTCTTGGAGAAGGAGGGACTCTACATGATGAACTCCTTCTTCAAGAAACGCGAGCACAGGAAGTGGACCTGGATGAGTCCCGACGGTGCAACAATCATGTCGACGAAGAGGCATATATTCAATGATGTCTCTGTGATCAGTACGGTTAAAACCGGAAGTGATCATCGTCTGGTAAGAGGCACATTGAATATATGCGTCAAGCTAGAACGCTCTCGACTGATGAAGTCCACGCTCCGTCCAGCAGCAGTCCAAATCCAAAACCCCGAGAGCTTTCAGCTGGAACTCCAAAACCGTTTCGATTGTCTAGGCGGCGATGTGGACGAATTCAACGACGGGTTTGTGGAAGCTGTCCATAGCATTGGGTCTAAGTTCTTTAAGGCCCAACGGACTCAGAGAGCCAAAAGGCTTTCTATCTCCACTCAGAGGCTCATCGAGGAAAGGAATGAGATGTTTCTGCAGTCTTCAGCCGATGCGACATTATACAGGCAGCTCAATAAACAGATCTCCAAGTCCCTTACCCGCGATCTGCGCCAATTCAATACAAATCATATTGAGGAGGCCATCGAGCAGAATAAGGGCTCTAAAGTTTTTTCAAGAGATCTGTCTATTGGGCAGAGCCAGCTCGCCAGATTAAAAACTGAAGATGGTAGAATCGTTTCGTCCAAACCTGAGCTTCTGAGTGAGATAGAGTGCTTTTATGGACAGCTATACACGTCAACTAGCAGACCCGAAGTTGGTCTGGCGAAAGACCGAAGAGCTAGATTAACCCGGCACTATACCGAAGATATCCCGGACATCAGCCTGTACGAGATTAGAATGGCTCTTAAACAGCTTAAGAACAATAAGGCACCCGGTGAAGACGGAATTACAGCGGAACTCCTGAAGGCGGGTGGAAAACCGGTCCTTAGGGCCCTTCAGAAGTTGTTCAATTCCATCTTACTAGAAGGGAAAACTCCAAAGGCATGGAACAGAGGTGTGGTGGTCCTGTTCTTCAAAAAGGGTGACAACTCCTTACTGAAGAACTACCGACCCATCTCACTTCTGAGCCATGTCTATAAGCTGTTTTCAAGAGTCATTACGAACCGTCTCGCACGCAGGCTAGATGACTTCCAGCCTCCCGAACAAGCCGGTTTCCGAAGAGGCTTTAGCACCGTAGACCACATCCATACGCTCCGTCAGGTTATACAGAAGACTGAGGAGTATAACCTGCCCCTCTGTTTAGCGTTCGTGGACTACGAGAAAGCCTTCGATTCGATCGAAACCTGGGCTGTACTACAATCTCTCCAGCGGTGCCAAGTGGACTACCGCTATATCGAAGTGCTGAAGTGTTTGTACGAGAACGCCACTATGCCAGTCCAACTCCAGGACCAGAGCTCGAAGCCTATCCCATTGGAGCGGGGAGTCAGACAAGGAGATGTTATTTCTCCTAAACTGTTCTCCGCTGCACTGGAGGATGTTTTCAAGACTCTGGACTGGAGAAGGCTAGGCATCAACATAAATGGCGTGTACCTCACTCACCTTCGGTTTGCTGACGATATAGTAGTCTTGGCTGAGACCATGGAAGATTTAAGTACAATGCTCAATGACCTCAGTAAAGCCTCCGAGCGAGTTGGTCTAAGGATGAACATGGACAAGACGAAGATCATGCCAAATGCCCATGTCGCACCAACTCCCGTAACAATCGGACACTTTACGCTCGAAGTTGTAGACGATTACATATACCTGGGACAGACTGTCCAGTTAGGTAGGTCCAACTTCGAGAAAGAGGTTAATCGTCGAATCCGACTCGGCTGGGCAGCGTTCGGGAAGCTACGGCACATCTTTTCGTCCAATATTCCGCAGTGTCTCAAGACGAAAGTCTTTGACCAGTGTGTGTTGCCAGTGATGACATATGGTACTGAAACGTGGTCGCTTACTATGGGCCTCATAAGAAGGCTCAAAGTCACCCAAAGAGCAATGGAGAGAGCTATGTTAGGAGTTTCTCTGCGTGATCGCATCAGGAATGAGGCCATCCACAGCAGAACCAAAGTGACCGATATAGCCCTCCGAATTGCTAAACTTAAGTGGCAATGGGCGGGGCACATAGCACGTAGAACTGATGGCCGTAGGGGCGGAAAGGTTCTCGAGTGGCGACCACGTACCGGAAGGCGTAGCGTGGGCAGGCCCTCCACACGGTGGACCGATGACCTGGTGAAGGTCGCGGGTGTCCGCTGGATGCGGGTGACGCAGGACCGGTCATTGTGGAAGTCTTTGGGGAGGCCTATGTCCAGCAGTGGACGTCTTTCGGCTGACATGATGATGATGATGATGAAGCTCTGGATGGAAACTGTCAAATGTCATTTGTCAAATTTTGCCAATTTCCATATTAAAATGGGTGAGGTGTGAGATGAAAGGTGAGGACGAGTCGACTTGTGAATAACACCCCGTTATATATGATAAGCTCGACGCGCAGATAAGACGCCCTACAAATTTTAAGATGTTGTGAACTCAATTTATGGTAAAAGTAGGTATTGGTAATTCCAATAAACTAATCGAAGGATACGATTAGATTAGATTACGGAGGCTTTTATTACAAATTAAGAAAGTTGAAGCCAATCATTGTTTTTTTTTTGTAGTGGAATGTAACCGGAAAAACCCTGAGTTAGCTTTAAATTAGACGATATGTAGTAATTATTGGAAATATTTATTTATTATAGGAGTTTCAACAGCTATATAAACATGTTGACATTTTAAATAGAAATATGGAGCCAATTACAGAAACTCACCAATAGAAACAAAATTTGAACTAAGGTTACACACTATGTTACAGTATCTTAAAATTAAAAATCAAAGGCACACAACGAGAGATGCCCATCGTTCACCAGACGCTCAGAAAATACACAAATACCATTTGTATATTTGTACACTCAGCAACTATGTATAAAGTTAATCAAATGTAAGTATAAAGTTAGTCACACCCAATTATAAAGAAAGCAATCATGTTTCGGCTATAATCAGATAAATAATCATAGTATAGTCAAGAAACATATATCTGAAAGTCAATCCATAAGCTCAAAATGCACACGCGCACGCTATCGACTGTCGATTACTGCTTTTAATGTCACACACGCCGCCTCCGCTCTACCGCACTACCGAATACCGCGCGGTTTTATGGTGCGATGTGCCCCGGACCGCGTTCGCTTTACCGCAAAACCGTCTCCGCACCGCAACAACGCTGCGCCGCGCTTTGTACGTTTCAAGCTATTGTTTCCTCAATTGATGGGGTTTAGCACTAGCTTATTCATTCTACGTCACCGGGGCAGCTAGTTTCTTAGTATAAATCCTACAAAATACAGGTAGAATATATTACCTACAAAGATAGTAACGAAGAGAAAATTTCAAGATACGCATCAATTTACACAAAATAGCCTTTAACGGATCGGAATTCGGACCGATGTATAATCAAATATCAAATTAAACTGTAATACTTGTTTCTTATTTACTGATAGTACTTAACGTTTACATGATAATAAGTGTAGTAATAATGACAGTAATGACCAGTGATCGTAACTTTTGTAGCATTTTCGGTGCGGTGTAGTGGTGTTAACGGAGTTGGTATGGACAAATACAACTTAAGGTTAATAATTAACATTAATAACGCTAATGAATCATAAGAATTTAAATCATTTATCCCAATTCCGTTAACACCACTACGCTGCACCGAAAATGCTACAAAAGTTACGATCACTGATAATGACATTGTTAGTTGCAAATCGAGGCCCAGTGGGATTCTAAGTATTATCCGACGCTCGTTATTAGTAAAGCTGAGGGGGTAAGTTAGCACGCATCTGTTTCACATCTGCGCTTAAAATAAGACGGAGGCGGTCGTGTTGCTGACTGATAATTACTGCAAATGCGTGCACGTGTCAATGCTGCAATTAATTTTAGATTTATATAGAACTTCTGGGCTTAGTGTAACCGTAACCAAAATACTAAGACAGCGGTTTATGAAGTCGAACCGAACATTAAGCGACATAGGTACAAATCTCATTTTTGCTTTAGATTTCTCTGTTGTGGTAATCATAACTCCCGATACGGTCCATCACTATCCCCGCTACATTTAGGTGACGTGAGTATGGCTAACATATGTGGTATGGTAAAAACTTAAGAAAATGATTTGTTGTATGTAGTTGTGACCTGTTTGAATAGACATTTGTTTTGTTTGTGTTACACATTTTAAATATGTAATTTCTCAAGTTTTTGACCTATAAGGTCGGATGTTAAATTAGAGATCAAGAATGTACCTAAAGAAAAAACTGTCTAAGTATGTCGAGATGACTTTCCTTCTTAAAACATCATCATCGTCTTATCATTTCCAGTAGTATAAATCATAATATATATCCACAGATTATTATTATTATTTTTCTTTTATAAGTGTGTAGGTATAAGTTAAATTTTTTAATATGTTAATATTTAAGTTGTATCTACAGATTGTATTTATTCAACATCAATTCGTTATTAAAAACGCATCAATATGCTATAATAACTCACAATGATTATTTAAATATTTATTCTATTTTACTTCACTTGAATTCTGAACAGGGTAATTTTTCCAAGTACATATTTTAATGATTTTGTGCTATCCATCGCTTGGCTTATTTTTCGTGGTGGCAACCCATTTGTTTAGATTATTTATCTCTAATTTAGTCACCGACCATAGATACTCGTATCTTCAATATTCACTATTATTTTGAAGTTATTATGACACAAAACTACATCTTTTTAAGTAGGAACCAATTCGCTTATTAACCGACTTCAAAATTTCAAAAGAGGAGGTTATCAATTCGGTTGTATGTTTTTTTTTTTTTGTTTTTTTTTTTTTTTAATGTTTGTTACTCCATAACTCCGTCATTTCTTAACCGATTTGAAAAAAATTTTTTTGATTGTATGTATATATATCCAAGTTGGTCCCGTTTTTGTCACAAGGCAGTTCTGATGATGGGATCCATGAGGAATTGAGGGAACTCCTCAAATCTTTAAGGCAAACATATAGTGATTTTTGTGTTTTTATCAACAAGTCAAGCATTTGCATCCAAAAATGTGACATTGGATGAAGTGGAACTGCTGATGATGATCAGAACAGAACTCTTCAACGACGAAAAGTTCACGTTTGGCGATTTGTCCTCCTAGCTGTGTTTGTTAAGCAAGTTCTATTTTCACGATTAATTTTTGTTATGCTCGAGTTCTGATGATGGGATCCATGAGGAGTTGAGGGAACTCCTCAAATCTTAAAGGCAAACATATAGTGATTTTTGTGTTTTTATCAACAAATCGAGCATTATCATACAAAAATGTGACATTTGATGAAGTGGAACTGCTGATGATGATCAGAACAGAACTCTTCAACGACGAAAAGTTCACGTTTGGCGATTTGTCCTTCTAGCGGTGTTTGTTAAGCAAGTTCTATTTTCACGATTGATTTTTGTCATGCTCGAGTTCTGATGATGGGATCCATTAGGAATCGAGGAAACTCCTCAAACGTGAAAGGCACACAAATAGTGATTTTAGTATTTTCATGAACTAATCAAGCATTTTCATTCATAAAAGTGACATTTGATGAAGTGGAACTGCTGATGATGATCAGAATGGAACTCTTCAACGACGCGTAGTTCACGTTTGGCGATTTGTTCTCTTCGTTTTGTTTGTCAAGCAAGCAAGGTTTTTCCATGATTTCATGAGGAATTGAGGGTACTTAGTCTTCTACCATTATAAACATACCTATAGCCATTTTTGTATTTTATTGTATGGAATCTAAGAGTGCACCATCTAAGATTAATAATCTTTCACCGGACTCCCCCATTGAAGTAGGTTTTTTTTTCTTAAAAATTATTTAGTCCTGATTTAATTGTAATTAATTCCTGTAATTACGTATTATAATCTGTACCTACTCATATACGGTAAAGCGTATCTTCACATATACATAACTTAGAGTAAGTACATTCATAATTAAACGACTCAGCTTATTTTGGCAATCCTAGCTAAATTGCGAATATCTCTGATAACTGCTTCGCTGTGAGCCGGTTACTAACATCCCAGCCCTATTAAGAATTCCATGTAATGTGGGAATACCTTGGATCATATTAAATTACCTGTTTCGACAAGTCTAAAAATATGAGGGAACAATTCTGTTGATTTTGAGGTTGGTACCTATAGTTCGAGGGTAAGTTGAGGATATTTTGACGAGTTGTGTTAGGTAGGTATTGTCATTCGATATCATGAATATATCAAATGACTACGTGTATCAAGATATATTGAGTTGTTCGTAACAAAACCAGTTACTAGTTTAGTTATTAAGATAAGCAATCCAAGGTATAAGTTCAGTAGTTAGTAACTCAAGAAACTTACTTTATTACCATCACGTGCGTATACATATTTATGCTCAACTGTGCACTTGCTGGAGGTCTATTTGTCCCAACATGCTGAATTGATGCGTATTCGATATTATTTGTCTGTCCAGCCCGTCTAGCACAAGACGGCGCGCGAACTATATCGCGCGCGAGATAGACTGTCCGTCTGTATCTAATGGATACACACGGAAAGAGACGGATAGTCTATCTCGCGCACCGTCTTGTGGTAGCCGCAGTGCAGTAGCTCTAAACACAACAACAATGTGTAATAAACTAAAACCTAATTTTCCTAACCCTAATTCCAATTAAATAAGTTTAGCTAAACTGATCCCAGTGACCCGATATTTATAAATATCATTATTTCCACACATGCCCTGACCTTTTGATGAACGTACTCACGTATCCGCAAATGTATTTTCGTTGCGGTCATCTGTCACTTGTTTAAACGAGGGACCCAAGGGAAGTTTATCCGGACTTGTCCCGTTTTTCTTTTTCGTTCTCATTTTTAGTCTCAATGGTTTCTCACAAAAAGATTTGGCATTTCCTAGTCGTATCGCTCAATTAAGAGCGGTAAATTGTTTGCGTGTCGGTCTCGGGCTGGATTCTATCCACGTGTAACTAAACAAAAATATAAGTCAAAGCCAAGGACGATTGATATATACCTTTCAGTTTGCTTCCGTTCCGCATGATTTTTTTCGTTATTGTATAAATTATTGCCATTTGCTGTATGTCTATGGTTTTTAACGCATCCTTAATTTGTACTTGGTGATGTACATAAGACAGTTATTTATGCTATGCCAGTGGTTCCCAAAGTTAGGCTACGACCCATCTAGTACACAACCACCACCACCACCAGATAAGCCGAAGGACGTCCAATGCTGGACGTAGGTCCAGTCGGAACCTCTCCATCTCTAGGAAAGTTAACCGTAATCAATATGAATAAAGTGCTTTTCAAATAACAAACAAAAAATTTAATACAATTTTTTATCAATCCGTACGGCGTCAATCGCCCGATGCCCGGCCGTTGGCTCGCTCGGTTGGTGTGGTGTTTTACAGGCAGGGCCCACTCAATATTCGCTCGCGACCCAGCAGTGGGCCGCGACTCATAGTTTGGGAAACCCTGTGTTATGCAGTTAAAATGTCAATTATTATTCAATTTGTACTTGTATAAGTACGTGGGGACTTGCGAGGATATTTTTTTCCAGATATATCCGGCTAGTTTTAGAGCCAGCATTTCAAAGTTTATCATTTAGTTAGGGGTATTCCGGGCCTTAACTACGCTAAAACTTGTGAGAAGCTTCGTAAGGGGTCAAATACCGTATTACGAAGCATAATACGGTATTGACTATTTTCATATCGTGCGATTCGAACCAGTTTTTAGAGACAATCTAATGTCTACATATGTATATGGGACCAACTACAATTAGAGCAAAATAAAGGGAAAAAATCAGGGACAAACCTAGCGACCCCCGAAAAGGGCGCACTTGGCCAGTTTTATTTAGAAATTTTCAAGTCTGGTATTTTATTATTATCGGATTTTATTCTGCAATTCTCATTTTATTGTGTTAATTTGATGGTATACTATCAAGTCAAGGGTCAAGTCGGCTTTGGATATAATGAACTTTGAAAAAAATATTCCGCGATCTGTACAGTCCACAGAGCCACTAGTAACTAACTACTAACCATCACTTTCTAGTCTATATTTATTTTAAATATTTAGTTATACTACGTCACTACATGTAAGCTTACCTTTATTAGCAAACTAGCTGGTAGTGTCTGCAGCCGCACAGATTGTCTCTGTGATAGTGCCAGCTAGCGAGTGTATACTCGCCCTAGTTACAGCTCCATACGTCCATGCCACTGGAATGATAAAATGATTTACTCACGTATATGGGATGTTTATCTACCGCGGGACATAAAGGGTAAAACCTCGGCTAGTTTATAGCCGATCCAAATTTAACAACGCCGTTAATACCGTGATGAAGCGGGTCGCATGACTCAAAGAAAGATGTTTAACTAGGCAATTTATCTCACGATTACATTGTGTGTTGTTTATAGGGTTCAGTTTTATTCGGTAGTAGTTCAAGGCTGGTATTCACAACGCTTACTGAAAACTTGCTTAAGAGAGAACTTCATAAATCGAACTTCGTATCGTGCCGTCCCTTTCACTCTTGTGTTATATACTATATGACGGAAAGGGACGGCACGATACAAAGTACGATTTGTGTGTGTGTGTGTGTGTGTGTGTGTGTGTGTGTGTGTGTGTATGTGTGTGTGTGTGTGTGTGTGTGTGTGTGTGTGTGTGTGGTGTGTGTGTGTGTGTGTGTGTGCGCGTGTGTGTGTGTGCGTGTTTGTGTGCGTGTGTGTGTGTGTGTGTGTGTGTGTGTGTGGGTGATGAATAATCACTTATAGGCTTTGGGTCTGCTTACAAACAATATCCGTTTTATTTATTACTCACCAAAAATACACAAAAGAAAATAAAATAAAATTAAACATGAACAAAGCACTACTACATCGCTTGTTACTATTTGGCAGTTCGTATGCATAATTGCCACCATTGTAGATAAAAAAGATTCCTCTTATGAATCTCGGGGAAAAACTAGAGATGAGATGAGATGTGGTCGAGATGAGTTGTGAATAGCTTAGGAATAATCACTCACGTCAAAACCCGCCCTACGGTGGCTCGGTTCACGCACAATTAGGTTTATTTGCCGAAATTAATTAAGACGATCCACGAGTGGTCCTAGGTAAATATGAAAGGGAGTTAATCATTTCTTTAGACGCTTATAAAACCACCATATTATTTGCAAGAAATACAACAAGTAAGGCCTAGTTCAGATTACGTTAGTAACTTAGTCGAGTTGACACTATTTTAGTTACTAAAATCGATCAACTGACCAAAAAATGTTCACTCTCCATTCGAGTCCGAGTTACAAAAAAAATGGAGTACCTAAAATAGTTCGACCGCCTTAAATCATTTACTAAACTACTTGAATCAATTTTTGGTAATCAGACATGTTTAGCTACTCAAATACTTGCTCTTTGACTAAATTACAAACATGGTGCGAACTGGGCTTATGCTGAAGTATTTAGTCAATATGCTAGTCGTGGACAATCATGTTTAATGCATGTCCTTTAGCAATAGTTCTTGTTAAGGGCAGGACCGGCATTCTGAAATAAAATAACTCCATTCATAATTAATGTACAGTCAGCTGCAGAGAAACGTGACCGCCCTGCATAGAAGCTTGTATGCAGGGGGTCAGGTTTCCATGCAGCTGACTGTACATATGAGTGAGTTTCAATAAACCTGATCCCACCAAAACATTTCATGTAAAATGTTGCTAAGACGACCACATAAGGTTTGCCCTGTGAAAAAGATATCAGATCTCATGTAGAGCCAAGCTTCTGAATCTACACGGCCTAACTCTACCGACCCTAACTTCAACAAATTCTACATATCAGTAAATATGTATGGCTTGGCTATTTACACACTACCGTGCCCTCAGATATTTTTGTAATGTGTCTTGATCGAAGGGCAGATACGGCTATATTATTCAATGCGTACAAAAACGATGAACAGTAGATAACTCTGTATGTACAAAAATGATGAAATTATATTAGACATAACATATGATTCGCCTAAGTGATAATAAAATCTACCGATACTAATGAACCCCACTGAAATGAAAGTTCAACAAAGGTATAATTATTTACGTAAGTGGTTCTTTTTAAATTTTATAGCTGCCCACCCCGGCTTCATACGAGTGTACTAAATAAGGAAAATAAGGAAGACAATGCGTTTTGACTACTTTTTTTCACAAAACAACAAAGATTTTTCAGATTATTTATTCAATCTTATTTATTTTCGGATGTAACAGAAAAAATACCTGAATACCAAAACGGTAATTTGTCTATTTTGGAGGTCTCTCTACCGCCTAATTCACTTTTTATATGGAGATTTTCACTAGTTTAAACATTTTCTGAAAATTTTTACACTGCCTACGAAGCTGGGTGAAAATGCGCTCAAACGCAAAGAAAAATGTTAACTGTAGCGTTCCCTGGCGAGTTATGGTCGTAACATTTATTGGGGGTTCGTCCCGAAAGAACCCCAAACCCATTGCAGAAAACCGTATCCAAATCGGTCAAGCCGTTTTGGAGATATTGAGGTGCACACACAAACAAACAAACAAACAAACAAACAAACAAACAAACAACCTCTCACCCTAAACGCATATACCTTCTCCGTTCCGTCGTGGGTAATAATTACGAGTATATTTATTACAACGACACTGAACAAGGCAACAAATTAGATGATCTCAAAATTAAAAAAAAAAATCTTCATGATATTAGTTACCCTTATATAAATACCTCGATTCCTATAAATGCGTCCCGAGTTCCTGTGTTACATAAGTGATCGACACTGACCCAACACTTGACATGTTCAATCTAACATCATATTTATAGATATCGGTTTCAACTATTAAGAATTGGGATTTATAACATTCAGACGTTTATCTCAATTCGTGAAAGTGACTGCGTGGTGGGCAGTTCATATTGACTTAGAAACGAAATGAAACGGTGCTAGAATAGACTCCTAAAGTGATACTCACTTAAAATGTAAACGGCCAACTACACAAAGTAAACGGCCTTGTTTTTCCCATGTTTGGTCTGGCTACATATAACTAAGTAATTTACAATGTTGTTATGCATTAGACACTTGATTACATCTTCATCCCTCATATCATTATTAATTTATATTTAAACTTCTTGGAATATTACTTTAACCTAACCTTAATTTACCTTCTGAAATGAATCCACAATAAACTCACTGTATCAAAATTATCAGAAGATACGAATACTAAACAGTAGTGTGGAAGTAAGGAACATGACATTCATATCAACATTCTGCACGCTTGAAAACGTTTAATATCATCACGCTACTGGTATAAATATTATGAATACAGTAGTCATGAAACAATAACAAATAAAAATACTACAAGTAACGACCATAATTAAGATTATGTTTAAATTAAAAACCATAATCATTCAACACGCGTGACCTCCCATGTGAGGCGGCTTCATAGTAATTGCGGGTGAATTAGGTACGTTTATTAAAATTTCTAAGAAGATAGATCTCTCGAACTCATTAAGAATGAGAGGATGACTCATATTAGGTCTCAATGAACCCTGTGCACACTTGTGTTCCCAGAGCGCTCGTGGCCCAGCGGCGCCCGCGTACCGCGTGCGGTATGCGAGGTTAAGCAATGTGGGCGCAGGTCAGTTCTTGGATGGGTGACCGCTTTGAGTGGTTACTCTCATGCTTTGGAAGGCACGTTAAGCCGTTGATCCCGGCTGCTATCGTAGACAGCAGCCGGGATCAACGGCTGCTATCGTAGACAGCATTAAGCCAAGTTAGAGGCCTTCGGGCGGCTTGAGAACTTCTAGCAGTCAAGTTGCCCACTCACTTGACAAAGGGGGGTCGAAGTTGCACTACGTACCCACCGTTACCCTACACGTGACCCGTGGGGTGGTGCTAAAAGTGCAACAAAAACTGGCAACCGTACTTGTCTTCTCGAAGATCTCATGGTTCGTAAACAAATGCCATACGATTAAATACTTGTGTTTCTGCCGGCAATGCATTCACTGTAGATGCGTCGAACAAAACCAGTGTGCACATGCCTTTTTGAAACACGCGTGTGACTCGTCCACGACTCGTCGCTGTAATCATTGTAGAATCGCCGAATAAAACCAGTATGCACATGCCTTTATTAACCGCACAGGCACGCACGGTATTGCACAGGCTCTCACCGTTTCTCCGCGCGCTGGCGACACTAAATAAGTGATTTGTTCGCATGGAAATGGGTGGCTCTAAACAGGGAATGTTTGAGCTTCTGTGAGAGGATGGATGCTAGCCAATCTAGTACCTAAGTGTATCCTGTGCATGTATTAGTTTAGTTTCGCGGCGAATTAGATTTCTATAATGCCGTGTAAATGTATTTGTAACAATTAATTAATTAATTAAACACGTGTGTGGCTCATCTCTGCCGCCGTGCGTTGCGTTAAGCTACCACCACCACCATATCAGCCGAAGGACGTCCACTGCTGGACATAGGCCTCCCCCACTTTCATGGGGGGCAAATGCCATAATCGCCACGCTTGGCATGCGGATTGGCGATTGCAGTATCTCCACCACACTCCAGGGATGTTGCTGCCCATCGCCTGGTGGTCTGCGTTAAGCGCTAATTTGTAATCATTGTAGAATGGTCGAACAAAACCACTGTGCCTTTTTAGGGTTTCATAGTCAACTACGAACCCTTATAGGTTCGCCACGTCAGTCTGTCTGCTTGTCTGTCCGTCTGACTGTCCGAGGCTTTGCTCTGTGATTGTTTGTGCTAGAAGGCTGTAATTTGGTATGGACATATAAATCAATAAATCTGACAACGTGACAAAATTCTTGTATATCGTTGAATATAGTCAATGATATAATGTTAAAGATATAAATGTTAAATGATATAATGTTAAAAGTATAATGATAACTATTTAATGAGACTTTCTACTCCGCCTCCTCTATCCTCGTTGTTGTAGTTGTGAAATCCTACGGACTGCTACTAATTTCCCTCATCTTTCCTTCTTTTTAGTTATTAATGTAGCTCCTTCAATTATTACTTTGCGTATTTGAACACGTTTATCTATTTATCTTGCGTAGGACATTTTGTTTTGAATGGCTGTTGTAAACAGATGGAGCTCGACAGTGCCGCGTCGTGTCTTGACTAATTGCGAACGCGATGAGAATTGATACGAGAGTTCAAAGCTGCCGACTTGGCTACAAACATGTACCTACTAAATAGTATAACAGCGGGGTCAACTTGATACATATGTTTCGCATTTTATTATGTGACGACACACTAACTCGGTACGGTCACATCTTAAATTTGGGACCCATTTAGATTTTTTTTCAGTCCTAATACAGTTTGACGTCAAAGGTATACCACATTATAATTCGTGATTGTTTTTACAGACATATCGACAGGGGTTTTTTTGACTTATTGATAGCTTAACTCGCGTAAAACCGAACGCGCGAAATGCATTGTAATACATTTTTAATGCAAATTGTATATCTTCGAGTTTTTAAAACGGAGCAGTGTCCCACTGTAAAATATCCGCATAACTTTTAAAGGGATATAATTTATTACACGTAGTTAATTAATACAAATCGACGACGAAATGTTATTCGCTAATGTATACCTAATTAAGAACAACGGAAACGGGTAGTATACATTAATGTATCTAATTTCCGTTCAAATTGGCTCACTTTCATTGCTCTTAAGTATAGCTGTGCCCGTGCACAGGGATTGGTCACCCAAAATGTAATCCGCACGACATACTTAAGCCCTTTCAGTTCGGATACAAACATTAAAACAGAAGGCGACTGGGTGCTCATTGATACCCAATTTAAAAATGGCAAGGGAGCTATAGGCATCGAGATAATATTGTGTAAAATAATGTAAATTATACCACCACCACCACCATATCAGCCAAAGGTCGTCCACTGCTGGACATAGGCCTCCCCCAAATTCACGGGGGGTGTATGCCATAATCGCCACGCTTGGCATGCGGGTTGGCGATCGCAGTATCTCCACCGCACTCCAGGGATGCTAGTGCCCATCTCCCGGTGGTCTTGGTCGTAGTTTTAGGACATACCCGGGTCCAAATAAAATAATACCGGGGTGAATTATACCATCACAAGTAAATTGCGTTGTATATCCATATATACAACGCAATTTTATTCTAAAGCGAATTAAATGAATTAGCTAACTTTTTTCAATATGAATAAATAAGAAGAAAACATTACCCGTACTTTAAAAAAAACGGCCAAGAGCATGTTGGGCCATGCTCAGTTTAGGGTTCCGTAGTTGCCCAATGAAAAACAAGCAAAAGGGAATAAATACCTTCGCAGCATTTCAAACGACTTTTACTAAGAAGGGAAGACTTTTTACGATAACTCAAAAACGGCTTAACTGATCAGCTCCGCTATAGTTTTCGTTGGAAGTCTTTATTAAGCTTTACTTTCATGATTTTTTTCATAATTTTTGAGCCCATAGTCCAAAAGTTAGAGGGGGGGCACAATTTCTTTTTCATTTGGAGTGATTATTTCCGAAAATATTCACTAACCAGTGACCTCTATTCATTTTATTTTCCCATTTGTCCGATTTATTGCTTTAAATATCCATGCCAATATGCAGCTTTCTAGCACTAACAATCACAGAGAAAAGTCTCGGACAGACAGACGGACATGGCGAAACTATAAGGGTTCCTAGTGGACTAGGGAACCCTAAAAAATATAAACGGAAGCCAACAGTTGTAACTTCATAACTTACATAAAGTAATTTCTTAATATACGTACATAAGATATCATCTGTGATAATCGCAACTCAAATAAGATATTTAAAGTCGATGTATGTAATACGCTCAAGGTAAACAATTTATAAAGATGTTTTAAGAGATAACGACATCGTAAGTTTTTGCTTTGTTGTACTTGTACGTGTAACTTTATTAATTATATTTCATTAATTGTGACATTTCGTGCACGTTAGTTAAGTAAGAAATATTTATAGAATATACATATATACAGTTACCTGTCGGATTAATTTATTAGGTAATCAGCGATAATAATCAAAGTCACGAACTATAAGAGGATTAACTTGTTGTAAAATAAGGCAAAAAATAAAGATACATTATTAAAAATAGTTAGTAGTTTCAAATCATATACCGAAATCGTAAATATAATTTCTGAAAGGTATATAAAATACATCCATCGTAAGTACATCGTACATATTAAGATAACCTCTAGCTAGGTAATGATACAGTCAGTATCAAAAGTACTAACGCATATGAGGGAGTCAAAAGCTCCCTTAGAATAAAACTTTTGAACTTTTCAAATGCGTAGCTACTTTTGATGCTGACTGTACATACAATTATAGAAGTTGAATTAATTAAATTAAATATTTTTATATAACATCCGCTATCGTAAGATTTCGGGAGTAAATATTTCATCAAAATTGTACACGTGTATTCACTAACGTAAACAATCCGTGTTGATATTCAAAACCATGTGCCTGCATGCATTAGCCATATACTCTTAGATCTTCGTTGGGTTCAGGATTTATTTTTAGATCGTACGTATTAAAAAAAGTATATCTGAAGCTATACTAATTTAAAACAAATGTGGAAGGACGACGAAGGACGTACCTATCTTTTGAAGTGGACATCTATAGATACGACCAGACGTGTTTGACCGAAATGTCATCTAAATGCAGCCCTTGCCACTGCAACGAGTTATCGCTGTGCGTCCCGATAATACAGCGAAACTACCCGCCTCATATTTTTTAGTATTGCACATTTAGTTTAAGTGATTGACAACCGATTTATATTATCTGTTTGGTTACAAATTGGTTTAGCTGTTAACTTGTATGTGATTTTTTTTTGTTATTGCTAGTTAATTTAACTCTAGTACCTACCTACTTGTTAACGCTCAAAAACATGTTTAAAATATTTTATCTCATCAAGTGAAATGTAATATTTCTTTTGAGGAATAAATGTCTTTAACCCGAAATGTGAACTAAACACACACCATACGACATTGTTCGGCGACACACACGTATAAATCAATTCGTAACCGCAATAAGTTGTAAAACTCGAAAACTAGCTGCGTAATTTTGCGTAGGTATCTAACTTTTCGAATGTGCGTTAGCGTTATAGGAGCCATTAATATAGTGAGCCTAAAAAAACTTTTTGCAAGCCTTCTATCTTGAAAGTAACCATTTAAATCATGTTAAATTCAAAAAACCAATTATCAGTGAGTCGGTACCACATGTCAGGTTAGCAGATTCTTATCATCTCGATTGATTTGTCCAAACAAACATCATCTTAGATGTGACTAGACCAAAGTCGATTAAGGTCTTAAATCTGGAAAAATCTTAAAGGTTGTGCTTAAAATTTAAAATCCTGTTAGAGTGTCTACTCTAACAGGACTCGGTAACACGACTCGGTTGACATCAAAAAGCATGTCAACCGAGTGTCTGCCTGTTATCCCGTACATTCCATGGATATCCTATTGTAACAAATGTGCACTTTCTAAATAGTGTATATTAGAATACCAGTTCCTTACAGCAACAGATTTTACAATCAACAGTTATCCAAAGCAAAAATACAAAGAAATATCTTGAGCAGGATGTAAATTTTCAATGGCGTTCGTTATTAAACGATTTTCATTTATTTATCCAGGTTGGGGCTCACGCACGACGGGGAGAACCAGTGTCCCGCAGAAGCGCATCGGGGCTCAGTGATGGCTCCGACGGTGCTCGCATCGCTCCATAACTTCTCGTGGTCACCCTGCTCCAAAAAACAGCTACATGATAAGGCCAAGTACGTTTTCTTGTATCTAAATATCTTATATCAGTCTTTTTTTTAAATTACCTATAAGCATGATTGTGGAACCAGTGCCCTGCAGAAGCACACCAGAGCTTTGTGATCATGCCGACATCACTGCATAACTTTTTTTGATCGTCCTGCTCCAAGAAACGTTATACGATAAGGCATTTATGATTACTTTGTATCTCAAGCACTAGCACAACAGGTCACGGCCAAGGATACTACACTTGAAGTTGTTTCTCCGAGAACAATTCCTTCGAACGTACCTCTTCCAAAACCCATGTTCCGAAGGGAAAAGTTTGTTAGGATGAACCATTACATTAATATATGTATATGCAATTAAATTATTTTCCTCTATATTTTTCTTCATAAAAACACCTCTGTTTGATCATAGGCTTTTAAGATTTAGATTTTTGGATTTGATATTCTATTCGAATTAACTTATTCGTTTCAAATCAGTATTGTCAGGTCTCACATGTCATAACGAGTAGTGCGCGACAAATAAAAAATTATTCCATTTCAATAAGTTCAGTTGAATATACCCATTTTCATTTAGTAGTAGTAGTAGTAACCATTAACACCATTACCTAATTCCAATTATCAACGTAGTGGTATTATGATACTTATTGAATGAAAGATAATTATAATATACTAAACTAACTTTCAAAGTTCCAGCTCAGTTGCAATTCCAGTTTCTTCTATGTTAAAGCTTGATAAGTAAGTTTGTGTAGTTATTTTATTCTTAATTACTGTTCATGTACTTTTAGTTTGTTTCATAACCTACCGAGTACTTTTAGTTTGTTGGATAACTTAATAACTATGTAGCCAATTCATTTGAATCTTTCCGCGAATAATAGAACTCCGAGTAAGTAAATAAGTCTCAACATCGAACTTCAAACCCAATGAAACTTTATGCAGTCTTTCCAGTCATCAGCAAATGAATGGTTGTTTTTCTTACAAAAAAACATACCTAACTGTCCGGCGCCGATTTCAATGATTTTTATATATGTTATAGAGTAGTCTAAAATAACCGACACGTAATTTTTTTAGCTACCCAAACTCAACCTAACGGGAGATATGGTCCTCCAAAGTACTGAAAAATGCCGAAACCCTCTAACTTCGAAAGAGAGTTTTGTTCAAGCAAAACTGCTTGTTAATTACTAGTTTTAATATATGTTGGAGAACATGAAAAAATAATGGGCACGTGTTTTGCTATTTCGCCTCAAAACTAAAGTTTCATACTTTTCACCGTTTCACTCACTCACTTTGCTTGTTTTGCTAGTTTTTTTATCATTAACTTGTATCGAACTTATTTCCATTTTGATTTCAATATGTGGCACATATTGAAATCAAATTGGGGAATAATTCGTCTATTTGACCTCCTGATACATCTAGTGCTGTAGATATCGTATTACTCTTCATCCCCCTATTGTTTTCCCGGTTGTGTCCTTAAGGAGCCCGGGATCCACTTTGACACCTAATTCTAAGATTTGGCGTAGGTACTAGTTTTACGAAAGCGATTACCATCTGACCCAGATGATAGTCGAGGATGATAGTAGTAGATCATTCCAACCCAGAGGGAAAACTAGACCTTATTGTATTTCTTTGTTTTCTTTTTTTTCTTGTGCTTCCTCACTATGTTTTTCTTCCCCGAAAAAACGTCACTGTTAAATATGAAATTCGGTACATGAGTTTTTAGAAAAAACCTAGTGGTACAAGCTGGTTTCCGAACCAGTGGCTATTCGTACGAGTACGCGTACTACCCAATGCTAAGAAAGATATATTTGAAAGAAAAAATTAATAAGTAGTAACTGATAAACATTTCTTTAATGAGCTTAACTGAAGTGAATGGGGCGAGCCGCGAACTCAACGAAGCCCATTTAAGTTAGTTGACTTGAGTTCGTATGATCAATATTCTCGGTAATAGAATACTGTTCGCTTTGTTAAGTATCTCCACAAAGTACTGAGTGTCATTGTGAATACCAGCGTGTTAAGTAAATGTAAAGTGATATTTAATGATTATCTAGTTCTACATATTCAGTTCTATAAATGTTTTGTTTAATTATCGTTAAATAACTCTTGTCATTGAAATGAATGCTTTCTTAGTTTTAAGTTGATCCTACGTAGTTAAGGCGCAGGGTAGGGCAAGCCATTCTCCATACAAAGGTTGTGCAAGTTTTTTGCGTTAGTTTTGGCACTACAGCATTTAATTTTATTTTTTGTTGGTACATATTGGATATACGCAGAACTTGATGTTGAAATTTCGAATTTTTTCAAAGAAAAAAAAAAAATAATACAAAAAAATATGAAAAAAGAAAAACATCAAAAACATCAAGACATAGCTAACAAAAAATAAGCATATGGACCAAAAATAGTAACTGGAGTGCAAACACAAACGAAGAAAAACTTGCACTAAGTTTGTATGGAAAGAGCTTGCTTGTTATAAGGTAACTAAATAGGTAGTAGTGAAAACTTACTACACTGCGATATGATCAAAATAATGTCTCCGATGGCTCCACCTCGATTCTGCAGTGGGTCCGCGATGTTCACGGAGGCTCGACTACAGTGTTTTCATACCAAGATGCATAAACGGTATGCATCCCTGATGCGCAGAGTTCGTGATAGTGCCAACAGCATCCTGAGCATGGTCGCGAATAAACTAGACTGCCCGTACTTGAACCACTGCTGTAAGCTATAAGCTTCACGTTCGGATTACTGTCTAATTATCATTATGTACCTTAATTAAGAAAATCTTATAACTAACACTAAAATAAATTAAAACCTGTCTACTAACACGATGATCCAAGTAAGTCTAAAAATAAACAACTGGTATTATAAGTCAATTTACGCAAGTTCCCTAAAGCGGCAAACGATGTCAATTTACGATCTGATTGATTCTGAAAGATAAATGACAGCATAGATAATACGATTCGATACCTATTCAATTTAATCGTCGTTTATAAGTGGACTATTGACTAAAAATACTTTTTAAGCCAAACTGGGTCAAAGTGAATTAAGTCCCAGTTTGATCAAATCGAGCCAAATTAAGATAAGATATACGAGATAACACAGAGCAAGGTGTCAACTGCCTAAGTAGTAAGGTGAGCGAATTTAATTTAGTCTTTTTTAAGTATTGTAATCCCCCAAAAAACACAAGCTTAACGATGTTGGGCGGTTCGGTATCTCCAGAACTATAAATCATAAAAATATAAGCCCGAGCTCAGTCGACGGAGAATTAAATTATCCTTTAGAATATGTCTAAAACTCAAATACGCCCATTTGTGGGTTAGTTCGGTTTTAAGAATTGGACAGCAGTAATAGTTAACACCGTTATTGGACGTCATTGCTGAAATCCTTGGGGGGGATGCGGCTTTGTCCAGCAGTTATGATGATGATCACGATGAAAATTAAAAGTGTCAAGTATTAGACCAGTGTCAAGTATTAGACCAGTGTCAAATACTGCGACGTTTACATTACAATTTCCATAAAGTGAATTACGTAACATGATGACGTAACGACGTACCATTCCAATTAGTGACAATTCAGAGTAGTTGCACTTTAATAAGGCCGTGGCGGCGGCAACGGGCGCGAAGACGCACAGGCGACACGTTAATTTGTAGACTCGCTTTAATTTGAGAGGGGTTCCTTATGTTACAGCTGGCATATTCAACAATAAAGGTAGGTACGGAAGTACATCATGTTTTCATTTTAGTTTAAGAGAATAAGTTGGACATGTCACGCCGATGGTACGCAAAGAGTTGATACATTTCAAACTATGTCAAAGATTATAATATATGGGAACCAGGTTGAAATGTGTTGTGGGGGATGGGCTAGCAACTTGTCACTGTAATATCACATTTTCTCCATCTACCTATAAACTAATAGCTAAAAGTGGCACTGAAACAAGAAACATAATGTATGAGAAAAGGTTTTTTTTTATTATATATTTTACCGATATCTAAATAGCTATTCTGCTATTCGAACCTAGAAAAATACAAAAAACTCAATTCCACGAAAATCTGCCCAGCCGTTCTTGAGTTATAAATGGTTTTACTAACATGACTTTGTTTTAAATATACTCGTATAGATATAGATCGATTTTATGTAGGTACTATTCTAAGTAAAACGTCCTGAATTTTTTTTCTTTCTTTCAATTTTTTAATGACGGTACCTATGTTCCAGGAGGTGGTGGTGCCTCCATACCCGCAGCCAGGATGAAGGGGTGGAGCTTGGGGGCGCCAAGGAGCTTCCCAAGTACGCTTTCACCATGGACGAGCAGTGCCGTAACGAATTCGGTGACGGGTGAGACAAGCTTTACACATCATAGGTTTCGGAAGATTTTTCTCACAAACGCCATACATTGTATATGGATATATCTTTGACCTTATTTTCTGGACGAATATTAATTCACACGACAAGGGTATAGCTCAAAATGCCGCAATAATAGTAAATTTAAAATCTAGCTAGACTACGTGCTCAGATTTGGTATAATTTAAATTACTCTTATACCATATTCAGTATATATATTATCATCACTACAATTCATAACGATTTTAATCGTGCCGACTCGGTACCGAATTCGATCCTATATAGGTACCCAATTATACCAAAATGGGAAGATACTTATTATAAAGATCGAAGTATTTATAAGATATTTATCGCCTCAATGTTACACTATAATGCATATCATTACCAACGTATTCAAAATCATACTACTTTATTATATGTGACTACAAATAAGATTTTCTAATGTTAATGAAACGTTCTTGATTGTGTAGGAGTAATATCAATCCGCAAGGTTTAATTAAGACTAATCTACCAAAACAGTTTATTGACATTCCAGATCGACTCTAGATATTGACACAATAGTTTCTCAATGTCTGGGTGGAATGAAAGAAAGTAATTACCTGTATCTGTCGCCCTTTGTCGGATTAATCAGGTCATATTGCCATTAAAAGCCAGAGGACAAATCGAAGCTTCCAATATTTTGTGCCATAAATACACTTAGGTATTTTTTGTAGTAAAAATATACAGTCAACTCATTTCTATACAATACATTGCGGGACGATTGATTATGGTTTCTTGTATTTATTATGTTGCTACAAGTCAAATGTTACTGCAGTTCGCTTTTTATTTCAACTCTATCTCAAGGAGAGGCGTAAACACAAACACAACCACATAATGCCTGTTAAAAATGTACCTACCTTACCTAAGATTATCTTAATTTAAATAAGTAATACTGGCATTTGAGTCTCGTGTCTCAACTGCTGGCCATAAAGTGTTAAGTAATTGTGGAAATGGTAAGCTTCATTACTTTTATGAATGATTTTTTTTAAAACATCTAACCAACTACATTACATATATAAACGTAACGTTTTGTGTATTTTTCGAATTAAGGCTGAATAAAATACTTTCGGTAGCATCTGCGGGAAGGATAATCCTCATAGAAAATTTACCGCACGATGCCAAACAACTGGGTGGCCAAATAAAACTGGAACGAGCGAAACGCTCACAAAAGGTTTTTGCACAATCCCCTTATGAGGGATTAGAACCACTGCCGGGATCCATTTCTGTCATTACTGATGGACGCTCTCCGCGTTTGTCTAGGACACAAGACGATTATCATTTGTTAGGTCTGATCTTTTGTTAGGTTTGTGAATATGTACCTTCGTAAATAGGTACATATTCTCAAACCTAACAAAAGATCTTGAAAACTTAAAGAACTTGTTTTTTTATTAGCATTTGTTGGTTTATACGAGACCAGGGCCGGACAAAAAATATTCTTGACTGATGCGAACGAAACCCTTATTTTAATATAACTACATACATTTCGTTATGCAGTAGAAAAATGTATTAGGATAGGAGTATGTAGTGTAGGTTAGTATAATGGCGGCTTCTCAAATCTACCAATAGCAATGCCTTATACCTACCACTAGAATACCTACACGTTTAGCATACAGTAAAAATCTTGCTTGTCATTAACTACCATCTTCTTTGTTCGTACTTCTGCACATCTCTTTCGGCCAATATCTTGTACAACCAGAATCTTTAGATATTATACAACAGTCAACTTTCATCGAAGTTTTATTTAAGTCGTCGAGTTCTATCATCACTTTCTCCGTAGGGCGACTGGTGCCCCGTGGTACCAGTCGAACCTCAGCCTGCACCACGACATGTTTCATCGAAGTTTTATTTAAGTCGTCGAGTTCCATAAATCGTTTTCTCCGTAGGGCGACTGGTGCCCCGTGGTACCAGTCGAACCTCAGCCTGTACCACGACATGGGGATTAGCACCATGTATGGTTTCTTTAAGCAGACTGCCAGGCGTTATTTTGACAACGCTCCCCATCATAGGAATCCGTTAGTTAGGAAGGCTGTCGACTACGTTCCCATCCCTCCCCCCTCTGTCGTAACTCGGCGATCACTGATTAGGGGCCGCACGGTCCGGCGTCCTAGGCACACACTCACGGACCCGGACGACGTAATCACAGCGTCCATCGAAAGGTGGAACGCTGCGCTTACGGCGTCCAACTCAGACACGACGCGTACACTTAGGCTTTTCCGCCGGCGGGGACGTCCACCGCGCGATCGCGACAACACAGACACATATAGTCCCTATTCGTCCCGGTACCGCCGCATACCGGGTAGAGTCAGTCCGACGCAGGTCGGGCCCTGCTGAGTTTCTTGCCGGACTCTTCTCAGCTAGGCTAGGTTTAGTGAACCAGCGACAAAACTCCCAGTAGCTCGATTCCACTCACACCCCAGATTTGGTTGAAACCGTTCAACCAATCTCACTGGAGCGCAAACTCTTAGAGTATTCCAGTGTTTAAACCGCCCATTCGGTCGTGTCGGAGGTTTTCCCCTGGATTTTCCCCAGGCAACTCTCCCACCGCGTATTCCTATCGCTTTAATGGGCTCGGCCTATAAAGCCACAGTCAGGTCAAAAAAAAAAACATCACCGGCACCGGCGGCTACATTGACTCCAATATTCCTGAGAGTTAGGAAGTTAGTACTCCAGTAGCCTAAATGTTGGCTTTGAAGTAGGCATATCCTGAATAACTATTATCATAAAACACTTTGACTTATTTAAGCCCGTATTGTAAACTGTAGATATTTTGTATCTAGTTGATTTGTTATCCTTTAAAAGTTTACCAGCATATATGTGAAATTCAGGTCGGTATCTGTTTCAAGAAATTAAAATAAAAGAAATCATAACTGATAGAAATGTTGACACTGTAATTCGCGGAAATGTTCCTTAATTATAAGTAAAGTAAGTACCTATTTCTCTTCGTAAACGTCTCTTTAAATACCGACCACACCGTCTTTGCTTTGGGATGCTTGAGCTTAAGAATCGACGTAAAAAAATACATATTAGCTTTAATGTAACGTAGCACTCATAAAGCAAGGATAAAGAAAATTTCAACCCCGCTGAATATATTAATTCGCTTTATCACAGCTGAAACACGAGCGGCAATTTTCAAGCGTATTTTTATCCGTACACATGACATGGTTTATTATCACTTTTTGTCTCCTGAATTTATAGCATAAGTTGCCTGGAAACACAACGCTTTTTCTTTTAGACCACGATTTACGTTTCGGAGTCCACCAATTTATGCTCACCTTTTCCGAGGCGGCTAATACGTAATGTCAGACAGATCGGACCGGTACATTAAATATACAGTTCTGTTACACATTGAAATGAAAAAGTGGTTGTACAAAGGAGCCCGGGCGCACCGGACGTTCGCCCCATTCACGACGCTCGCTTTGTTAACGTGGAAGTGAGCTCCTCATTCACTGTCCAAACCTTTGCCCTCGACTTTAAGAACATCAGTATATACTTTTTAACTTTAACAGCTAAGCTGCCTTACAAGTTATATAATGCTTTGATCTCAAATTATAACAAAATTATTGATAATTCCAATAAACACATTCAAGGATACGATGCTTTTATTAAAGTTAAACATGGAAAATAACCTCGTTACCAACGGAGTTTTTTTTGTTTTAATGTCGATTTGGTGTGATGTTTGATAAGATATTTCTTACTAAAATCTATGCATATGCCATTAGGCCGTAATACTCCTGTGTACAGTCAGCATCAAAAGTAGCTACACATTTGAAAAGTATAGGGAAGGGAATAAAAGCTTTTGGCCCCTTCATATACGTAGCAACTTTTCATGCTGACTGTACAGTCACCAGTACCAATATCTGCCCCAATCAAGCGCGCATAAATATCTGACACGTCCTAATAGCCCTAGAAATAGAGCCGTGTCAGATATTTATACGCGCTTGGTTGGGGTAGATATTGGTGCTGGTGACTGTACAAGACAGTAACGATCAAATGTCAAGATACATATTAATTGGCGAAAGTAATTCACACAGAAAATAGCCTCAATATGTAGACGAGCGCTTTTAATCTCAGATATCAGAGTAAAGCTGATCCATTAATTTGAGTTGAACGATTTCTGTACATCTGATCTATTCTCACTAATGCACAAATCAGTGATTTCGAGAGAGATAGATAAGTGATATCTGACAGGTCTTGAACCTGTCAGTGTCTCCGTTTTCATAAATGCAAATTGTACTGAACTGACGTTTATAAATGAGTGTTAGGTTTATATGGAATTTGACATTTTGGTGTGCCTTTAAATGGAAATAGTTCGCAAAAGTTGAATAAAGGCCATACTATTTGTCCCGTTCTTACTCAATTTGGTTAACCATAATAAATCAAGCAGAGAACTATATGAAAAATAACACTACAAATTTGTTGGTATTATTAATCTAAGCTTTTAACCGATAGGAGCCTCGAAGCGCAGCGCAGCAATACAAAAGAAAATATGCACTATCAAGATGCAGATCTAGCTTTTTAGAACTAGCGTTTTCAGAGGCACTAGTGATTCAGCGGAATCCGGGTCAAGTTGAGTTATCCGAGCTCATCTCGCGTCGTTTGATAATTGAGAACAAAGGAGGGTTGAATGCGCGAAGGGATATTCGATCAGAGTGGTTGTAAAATATGCTTTTACATAACAAGATGGATATTTCATAACAGTGCATTATAATAGCTATTTACAGTACATATCGTGCTACTTTACCGCACGAGTGCGGTAATCAGCAATTTACGGGCATATGTCGAAACTTTAAAGAGCCTTTACTGTAAAACGTTGTACGATACATGTGCGAATAGGTAATTCGCAACTCGTGTCGATTTAAAACACTCCCTTCGGTCGTGTTTTAATTTATCACCACTCGTTGCGAATTTACTATTCTCCGCACTTGTATCATAATGTACTATTATACCACACCTTGCCAAAAAGCGCGTTTTTCCGCACGCTGCGCGCCTGGAAAAACCCACTTTTTAGCCAAATGGTTACGACCCGTGTTTTGTACACAATTTTACGTCACCACTTGGCCGAAAAGTGGGTTTTTCCGCAGCGTGCGGAAAAACGCGCTTTTTGGCAAGGTGTGGTGTAATAGTACTATACGATACAAGGGTTGTAAAACAAAGAAAGGCCGATATCGCAGATGTTTGAGGCCCGAGCCGCAGGCGAGGGTCATAAATATGCGAGAGAGGGCTTTCTGTTTAACGACCCGTATTTTGTACACAATTTTACGTCACCACTTGGCCAAAAAGCGGGTTTTTCCGGACGCGCAGCGTGCGAAAAAACGCGCTTTTTGGCAAGGTGTGGTGTAAATTACATTAAATCTATAAGAATTAATGCTATGGTACTTAAAGTTACAAAAATTTAGATTACATTCTACGAGTAGGTATATATACCTATGTGACCGACGTGGTACTAAAGTGTTTATGATAATCACGATGCTTATAGCTATTTAATTTGTCCAAAAGTTTATCTTAATATTTCTCTAGATTATTTGATTGATAAGTACGAGTATTGGACGATTCACATCATAATTCACGTCACAAGATGGGATCCGATTTAAAATAACGCTCAAGAAATGGCTAATAGATAAAAGTTTCTATAATTTAAGTGAATACTTTAGATATAAGGATAGTTAATAAGATGTATTTACTAATGTAATGTGTGTTTTTGTTTGTTTGTTATTTTTTAAATATTGTACGCCCGGAATGGGCAAACTGTACGTTGGACCTCTTATTATGTATGTGACCTATTTGTACACAGTAAGACAATAATTGAATCTGAATCTGAACAAAACGGCTGGAGTCAGCACGCACCCCATTAGAGTCAAAGGAATTCGAACCCTCCACACAGAAGTTAGATTTCATATTTCGCCCAAACGGCTTCGTATCCAAACGGCAGCGGCCGGCTCTGCCGCTACCGTTTGGATACGAAGTCTAGCTTCTGCATGGAGGGTTCGAATTCCTTTGACTCTGGTGGCGTGCGCGCCGACTCCGGCCGTATGGTCGTCCATAAAGCCAACGTTTACTTTATAAATGCAAGGATGCATCTAATGAATCTATAACAGGTATTTGTGCAACAATATGTTAATTTAGGCACTTAAAAATAAGTACTTAGGTACTAACAAAACTATTGGTTAGCCAATTGATGCCCTTTATTTGGTTAATATTTAACATGCCGAGTTCGTGTGATTCTTTTTAAATAGACAATTTCCTTCGTATTAGACAAGTACATATAGATGCCTAACATACTATCTCAGACATAGTTACAATTCACACAGCCATATGAGATCTATTAATCGGCACTCATGATTATATTCGTAGCTGATACTAAGCTGATTGTCCCCAGGTTTTCGGTGTGCAAGTCCGAAAAAGTGCGCACGGCCTGCCGGCGGTTATGGTGCGCGCACCGCGCACAACCGAACGTGTGCCGATCCAAGCGCGGCGCACCACTCGACGGCACGCCTTGTGGACCTAACCAGGTAACCTACATTGAGTGCAGTAGTGCCAGAATCAACACATCTATGACGTTATAAATCAATCTCTATCTAATCATTCTCTGGTCGCGTTGATCGCGCTCACTCTCGCGATGCTACGGTAATGCAAGTTTAGTGCGTCACACCACTCGACTAGACAAGTCTTATCAAGAACCACCGAGGTATGCAGGCGGCATACCTATAGTATCCGCTAAGATTTCCTGACGCGGTCTCCCAGACGACATACCATCATCATCGTCATCATCATATCAGCCGAATGACGTCCACTGCTGGACATAGGCCTCCCCCGAAGACTTCTACAATGACCGGTCCTGCGCCACCCGCATCCAGCGGACACCCGCGACCCTTACCAGGTCATCAGTCCACCGTGTGGGGGGCCTGCCCACGCTACGCTTTCCGGTACGTGGTCGCCACTCGAGAATCTTTCCGCCCCAACGGCCATCGGTTCTACGTGCAATATGTCTTTATCGGTAATTTTGGTTCTGCTGCGGATGGCCTCATTCCTGATGCGATCACGCAGAGAAACTCCCAGCATAGCCCTCTCCATTGCTCTTTGGGTGACTTTGAGCGTTCTTATGAGGCCCATAGTAAGCGACCACGTTTCGTACCATATGTCATCATTGGCAACACACGCTGTTCAAAGACTTTCGTCAGGTGCTACCAATGGATGTCTATCACGATCACTCGGCTGACTTTGGTGTACACAAACACTTCACCGAAGCGAGCGGAGGATATCCTAGAACGAGTGGTTCAATGTGTCACTTTCTGGGTATTGCGTTTATATACAGGATGTTTTTATTGAATTCCGTTAATTGCGAGGGCACAATCCTGAGATGAAATGAAGTAATATTCTCTAAGACACTAGTATCCCCATTCGTACCATTTCGAAGATATTCAAGAATTTATTTTCGTTAATTAAGACCCCTAGGATAGTATAAAAGATCCTTAACAATTAAACAATGTTGACGTGCGAGTCATTCGAATTTCGAATTGTCAAACTTGACTTTAACTTTTGCTTAACTTCACGTTAACTCTTAAGGCCGATTTACATTCACGCTTGGTGATATAATTAATTGTTTGTATGAAAATGAAAAAGATACTTATTTTTCTTGAATTTTGAAAAACTAAATTTTGTCGTTTTTATGGCTATACACGGCTACGAGGGGCCGCTGAAAAGTAATCTACCTAACAATGAAACAAAAGATTGTCGTGGCTAATTTATTATTTATTTTTCTATATAGTCCCTTGCTAATAAAATACAGGTATTAAATTTTTCAAATATTGAATTTAAGCCATTAAAAAAAAATCTTTCGGTTTGTCGTCAAAAAAGTCAGTAACCGCAGCCTTCATTTTGTCATCGGTCATAAACCTTCGTCCCCAGAGGTCTTTCTTGAGAAGTCTAAACAGAAAATAGTCACAGGGAGCTAGATCTGGACTATAAGGGGGGTGGTCAATGGTTTCGAAGCCATTGTCTTTAATTGCTAGCTTCGTTGTGTGGGCGGTATGCACTGTGCATTATCGTGCAAAATCAGAATTCCTTTGCTTAGTTTACCTCGCCGTGTTTCTTTTATTGTGTGTCTTAGTTGATATAGTAAGTTTGAGTAATAATCAGCATTCATTGTAGTTTTCTTCGGTAAATAATCTGTGAGCAAAATCTCTTCTGTTTCCCAAAAGATTGTAGCCGTAAGTTTACCTGACAATGGACAGACCTTGAATTTCCGAGGCGGCTTCTCATTCTTAAATTTCCACTGTAACGACTCTTGCTTACTTTCCGGGTCCCATTGTCGAATCCATGTCTCATCACATGTTACAATTCTAGAAATTATTTCTTCCTCTTTCCCTCGACTCATGTCCAAAAACTCTTCCCAACATTTGACACGCCTCTCCATGTCAAATGCAGTCAACACTCTGGGGACCCAACGTGCACTAACCTTGGACATGTTCAAATGCTCATGAATTATTTCATTGACTCGCTCTTTACTGACACCCACATCTCTAGCTATCTCCCACTGCTTCACTCGTCGGTCCTCTAATACGGTGACGGCCGAAACTGGTCTTCCGCTACGAGGATCATCATCCAGGCTCTCACGACCTAATTTTAACTCCCTTGACCAAAACTTTATAACAAATTCGGAAGAACACGAACTGCCAAACACACGTAACATACGCTGTCTGATCTTCGAAGGCGTATTCCCTTTTTTAGTCAGAAACTTAATCACCGCACGCTGCTCGATTTTATCCATTTTCACTTTTTCTATCGATATGTTCGAAACAATTGTAGGAGACAAATAAACGTGATGCAATAAACAAATGAATGTAATACATTTTGAAAATAGAATAACAAACGAATATAAATCCATACCAGCCAGCATTATTTTTGTATATATTTCTGACCAAGGAGATTACCTCTTATATGCTAGAAGGAACGGAAATGAATAAAAACAGCCTGTATGTGTCGGATGTAAGTAGAAACTGGAAGAGCGTTCTATTTAAGATTCGACTTACTCTACCTACCTACATACTCGCTTGTTAGTATAATGAGTTGTACTCCGGAGAAACGTTAGACCTCATGCCCACGGCTACTTTTTACTACTCGTATCGCACCGCTCACCGTCAGCAGGGCCCTCACCTTGTAACCTAAATTTTCTTCCTCGGACGCTCCGGTTGTTGAATGAGCGTCCTGCCGAAGTTTTCCCGAGAAATCACAATATGGCGTTCTTCAAGAAATGGGTGTATGAATTTATAAATTTTAAAGGGTTGGTACACACGCATGTGACACCACCTGGAGTTGCAGACGTCAATAGGCTGCGGTGACCGCTTACTATCAGGCAGCCCGTATGCTTGTTTGCCACCGACGTGGTATAAAATACATACTAGCTATGTGAGATGTAGATCTCGCATTTTTTTTTTCAAATTATAAAATTTCCATAAATTGACTCGACAAAAAAATCCTATATAATTATCAAACCTGCTCACAAAATTTCACGAGAGTCGGTTGAGAAATGCGACCTGTAGAGGAGAACATCCGGACAGACAGACAGACATACGAAAGATTTTTTTGTCGAAAGCTGAAACGAAAACACTTCGCTCGCTCGGTCAATAATTTGCGCTTGGCGCTGGCGGTGCATCAAGACGCTGTTGTTAGCGCTGCATAGGTGTATGCAAGGCCCAAAGGCTGATAAAATCAATAGCGTAAAATCGTAAATGTAATAAATTCGTGTTGGTATAGCTACAATATAAACGTAACTTTTAATAAATACAGATAACAGCCAACAGGTAGGCATCAAATTGAATCACCTAGCTGAGTGAACACGGATAGAGTATTTGTTATTAGCTGGAGGCTGATATCCGCGGGCACGGAACAAAATGCCATTGAAAAAGTTCCGCATTCGCTACATCGTAAAACATTTCAATTCAAACGAGCTAAAACCAATAGCCACATCACAATCATGCTTTCACAACAAAAAAACTGAAATATTGTTGCTAAAATCCGTCAGCGGATTTTTTTAACAATGAGAAAAGTAAATACAAGCTTAATATAAAAGTAGCTAACTAGATGTTTTAAACATTACGCACTTTTTCCACTTGGAGTTTTCCCTTAAGGTACTTTGGACTCTTTGTAGTATTTGAAAACTTTGTGAGCCCTTCTTTATGACCAGAGCCTTTGTGCAAAGAGGGCTTGCTTGCTATTCTTGTAGTTTAAGCAAAGGGAAAACTCAATCTCGAGCCAATAATGTTGAACTTTGGAGCAACTGATAGATAAAAGGTTCACTTTTGACCCGAGACGCCCGAGACACAACTTAATTTATGTATAACATTGAGAAAATATTTGATATACCTATCTGAGTTTAGAGACTTCCTGAAAGTAAAAAAAAGTCTCACAGCGTCTACTACACTCGCTATAGTATATTTTTGTATTACCCTCTTTTACATTTTGAAGCTATTTTAATCAATTACGTAACTTTACATAATAACTGACTTAGTGGCCATTGTACGAAGTCAACGAAAGTCCATATGCTTATGTGACTTGCTGACTCGTAAATTGTAAATAGGGCCTATTAGAGGGAAACAAATCTCAAATTGAATGCCACTCTCCTGGCAGACATTGTTTCAATGTGTTTCTGTGTATTACGCCTACATATATGCTTAGTATATCAAATGTGAGTGCTACACTGAAGTGGGTTAAGATTAATCATTTACTAGGCAAGTTAAAATCGTGAGTTCTCAGCCTCATTTAGCTTATACTAACAGCAAAAAAATATTTAGAATAAAAGCAAAATAGCGCTCAAAAGCCTATATCTGTATCGGGATGCTAAGATAAGGGATAAGATTTGTTTTACTTTACCTATTTTCATTTGTGTTATTATAAAGTATAGGCAGGCATGCAACCGGCACAAACACGTGTTATCAGCTGCTCCCAGTATCCGGAATTTGAATTGCAGGATTTGTAGGTAAAATATTAACATAGGCTCCATTTTATGACAGACAATTTCATTGCAATATCAATATCAGTGGTCGTCGCACATCCGTGCATGTCCGTAGGTATGTCCAATTGTTTGCAGTCCACCGTTTGTAGGTGCGTATAGCCTGTATATATCAGAGATTTTATGCTAACACACGCGCGTGTTACGACGCGAAGAATGTCATCAACGATGAATACTCCGCGATCCGATCGCTCGCCATGCGGGACAGGTTAATAGGCACTGCGAAGATATTCCCCACCAAAAACATTCAAGTACCTTCCATGTAAACAAAATATCGACATCGGTTAATTATTAGGTATACGATACACAGCTGTGCGTCGCTGGATTTCTCCGCTGTATTTAACGCGCGCGAGAAGGCTCAAAGTCACCCAAAGAGCAATGGAGAGGGCTATGCTGGGAGTTTCTCTGCGTGATCGCATCAGAAATGAGGCCATCCGCACCAGAACCAAAGTGACCGATATAGCCCTTCGAATCGCTAAACTTAAGTGGCAGTGGGCGGGGCACATAGCACCACAGAATAAGGAATAGTACAAGTACAGAAATTTCACTTCCTAACAAAAACGGCGTTTAGGCATAAGAAACGTGCCTACTCTCTGCATCTCTGTCTATCGCATAACTTGTATTCATTCACGCGTGGCACGTGTAGCCCTAGGGTTGTCACGCCAAAAATACTTCAATGATGCAAAAAAATGTTCTACCTCACCAGATGTCGCTTAAGTACAGTGAACCGATATTAATTAAGTACATGTTACTTCACAAGAATAATAAATCTCATATTTTTTTAACGAACCATCTAACGATACCCTACACGGTGGGTTTTGCAAGAAAAAAAATGCATCCCCATTTTACGTGTAGGGAAAGTACCTTCAAACTACATATATCGTGTTACACTTAAAATGAAAGTGCTCATTGTGTGCATCTTATATATATTTTTTGTCATTTTAAAATAATTATTTTAGAAATTATTTAAGATAATAGCCAAAAAATTACCATTCCCATCTTCATCTCCGAAACTACTGGGTCTAAAATATAAAAAAAATACATTTCAAATCATCAACCAACAGGTTTTGTCGGACATACAAATCAACAACAACACGTCACAACTGCATACAACAGGACAGGTCATCTTCTTATGTTTTTCAGCTATTTATACCTACACTTTGTCCGTGTTTCAAATGCTATGACCACATGGTATTTTAAACACCAACCAACACTAAATAAGTACCTACTTATTATTACATATACCAAACTAAAATAAAAAAAACTTACCGTTCAAAATGTATAGGCAACTGAAAAAAAGATATACAACGTTCCTTCGGGTATTCAAACAACCATATACACAGAGCATGTGTGGCCGGTTATCGGTTTCATCGTGGGTTTTTCATCACACAAAAAATTACGTAGTAACGCGCGGTTCGTCGCGATCAAGTCGGCGGCGCGCGGCAGCGGATCACAAAACGAAACGCACGTACAGTATGCCCGGACGGCGGCGGCCTGCGACTGATAGCTAGAGTCAGGGTTTTCGAGCGTTAGGTTATTAAAGCGGCGCGCTCCACCCATTGCAAGCCCCTTGATAGCACGCAGAACCGATGGCCGTTGGGGCGGAAAGCTTCTCGAGTGGCGACCACGTACCGGAAGGCGTAGCGTGGTCAGGCCCCCCACACGGTGGACTGATGACCTGGTAAGGGTCGCGGGTGTCCGCTGGACGCGGGTGGCGCAGGACCGGTCAGTGTGGAAGTCTTTGGGGGAGGCCTATGTCCAGCAGTGCACGTCATCCGGCTGAATGAATGAATGAATGATGAATGAATTTAACGCGCATGTAATCTGTCCTAACATGAACGCAGCCTGAGAGTTGTCATTTCGTGTCACCTATGCAATCTTAACCCAGGTATGTCCTAAAACTACGACCAAGACCACCGGGAGATGGGCAGCATCTCCCTGGAGTGCGGTGGAGATACTGCGATCGCCAACCCGCATGCCAAGCGTGGTGATTATGGCATATACCCCCCATGAATTTGGAGGAGGCCTATGTCCAGCAGTGGACGTCCTGTGGCTGATATGGTGGTGGTGGTGGATGCAATCTTAAAATTACATCCATAAAATTAAATCCGTATGTGCTAACCGTCAAGAGGCCCCAGAGACCATTCCTCGTTTACCTTGGTGTGTTTTGTTTGCCTTCCATAATAACATTAATATGTAACTACAACTTAGAAAAGTTGAAAACCCCCCGACATTTTCATTTCAAAGCTCAATGTCTCAAAAATGGCTGAACAGATTTTCATGAAACATGGCTAAGAACACTCGGGATAAAATTATCTATGACACAAAAAAAACTTAACGAAAATCGGTTCATCCGTTTGGGAGCTACGATACCACAGACAGATACACAGATAGACAGACACACAGATACACAGACAAACACCTTAAACTTATAAGTCTTATAATTATAACACCCCTTTTTTGCGTCGGGGGTTAAAAACAAGGTTCGTGACTACCAGCCGTGAAAACACATATTTTGAACTTTACTACACAAGTACCAGATCCGTGTGTAAACAGTATAGACTGGCGGCTGATTTAATTTGCTTCGTATCAGGCGCGCCACGGCAAAATTCGGCGGAGTAAATATTGTCCATTCGTATGCAGATTTACGGCAAAACTATTTTACTGACGCCACAATTCGTTGATTGCAATCTGCATCCGACATGGGATTGCGCATTTCGAAAGGGCAAACGAAAAAAAAAATGTTTTTGCATTCACTTTTCTTTTTACATGTTCCGTAGTAGAATCTTATTTGTACAGTCAGCAGCAGAACTAACTAAGCAAGATTAAAACGGTCCTTGGAAACTCTTACTGAACTTTATTATATACCTGTGTCGGTAACATTTTCTGCTTACTACGATTAACTCTTTATTTGGATTTGAAAACGGGAGACCTTACATGAACTTTGCCGTCCATTTGTCTGTCGGGAGCAGGACCTTCTTAGTTGAAATTTATGAGAAAAAGTTTATGCGGCAGTAAATTTTATAACTTTATAGGTCGATGTGCTTAATATCTTCCCCGTTCATGTTTTTTATCATTGTAAACGTTTCCATGTAGTGCACAATATAGCATTTTATTATTATTATTATCTTTTATGTTAAGGCTTTTATAAGCAGTCTATGTAACGTATATGTGGATGGAATAACCTTTATCAGTCCTAGCGCTATAATAGTAAAACATTAACGTACAAACACTGTGATAACACCATTATTACTTTAAAGTTATTTGGCTATATCTACCTGAGGTTTCATTCAGTTGGGAGAGCGACCACAAGCTGTAGCGATAGGGTGGGTTTAACTGGTAATAGTAATTTTACCGAACAATTAATTAAGTAATTAATCAATTAAATTAAGTCGAAATTCGCCATATGCCTATATATTAACGAATTTACAGTGGTGCGTGAATCGAGTCTGCGAGCCGATGCCCGGTCACGGACGCAGCGTGGAGAGATCAGAAGAAACGCTACCAGCACGGCCGCACTGGGAAGAGTGGGGAGCTTGGAGCGCCTGTAGCGCTGACTGCGGCTACGGGCTTCGCACTAGGTCAAGGCGCTGTTGGTATAAGGGGTAAGTCGGTATCGAAGCGTGGGGAGACCAGAATAAATGCCACCAGCAGCACACTGAGAAGATTGGTGCGCGCCTGCAACGCTGACTGCGCTTATGGGCTTCGCACTTTGTCAAGGCGCTCGCTGGTGATATAAGGGGTAAGTCGGTATTGCAGCATAAACACATCTGAAGAACCTCCACCAGTGCGGCCACATGAGGTTGCGCTGGTTGCGGCTACAGCTTCGCACGAGGTCGCGACAGTGTTGATATAAAGGGTAAGCTGGTACCGCTGCGTGAAAAAATGACACCTTACAAGAGTGCCTGTAATGCTGACTGCGGCTACGAGATTCGCACTAGGTCAAAGCGCTGTTGGCAATACAATAAGCGCATTTCCTTTGACCATGTTGACTCTTAGAAAATGTACTGCCTGCGCATTATACAGTAACGTTTTCTAGATTCATTTCTGTTCATTCTTTATCTCAAAGCGGTATTAATTACATCATAGTGTAGCTCCAAGGTAGAAAATAGTTTGCGAATAGAATAAAATCTATGAGGAGCAGCCGACTCGGTTTTAGTTCATAAACTGAAAAAAAAAATGTCTTTCACATCCCCAGCACATCTTAAGGCTAATTATTAATAAAAGCATCATTTACAAACTAAATAAAGGGTTTTCTTAGCGCGTTCAAAAAAAATCCGCAAGCTCTCTCCAGTATATGAGGTGATTATGATTATGGACTGTTAAACTAACGCTGTCAACATATCAATATCAGTCATAAACTTTAACTTAAATTTGAAATATACCTCTAGATAAATATTATCTAAAATGAAAGCAGTAAATCTAATGGTTGTTACAAATGAAAACCTTACAACCACGGATCTATACCTAAACCGGATTGAGTACTGTGACGAAAAAGTGTGACCGACAGAGAAGCCAAACTCGAGGATTGCATCTCGTTTTAATTAGGGTGACCAAGTACATCTGTGGATATGAGGATTATTTCTAATTAGGTTCTATGTACAATGAAATTTAAACTAAATTAGGTAGTAAATAAAGTAAGAATATTTTTCAAGAAATATTTATTTTGGCTAATCACAAGTTTGTGTATCCAATTATCCATACATTGTTAAACAATATAGTCTTGTGTAATTTTTGCCTAAGCCCTAATTTATTTTCCAAATCTCTTAATAAATGTGTTCTCCCGTGATGGGCAATGCGTAAATTAAAAAAAGACGAGGACGAGTTTTAATTCACCATCAACAGATCAGCACGGTGGTGCCATGATACACGAGTTCGGTAGGTAACAATACAATATAACTGTTACCGAACTTGCCGGTATCCAATTGAGCTGAAATGTAGCATACTTA
The DNA here is from genome assembly GCA_905163555.1 of Notocelia uddmanniana. Taxonomy (NCBI): domain Eukaryota; kingdom Metazoa; phylum Arthropoda; class Insecta; order Lepidoptera; family Tortricidae; genus Notocelia; species Notocelia uddmanniana. The sequence goes on along the minus strand of LR991059.1, from coordinate 9,014,547 downwards.
TGTACAGTATGCGTGAAAATTAGCATACTGTACATAAATACTCAATTGGATACCGGAAAGTAGCTGTAAAATGGTTAAAAAATTGGAACGACAACTTAAGTACTTGCACAGTTTAATCACATATAGTCCAAGTTAAAAAAAAGCTCATAATGATAACAAAATTGTTAAAAGATTGAATTTCAACTGACCTTTAGAAAAGGTTTTCTCACTAAACACTTAATAACGAATATTTCTGCAAAACCAGCCCAAGTCATAGTCACCCTAATCAGTTTGACATTTGTCTGGTCGTTTTATCGTAAAATATAACAAATTGTTCCTTACCTGTGAAATGATATTCCACAATTAATAAAACTTTCACTTTTACAACCCTTTACACAACATGTTTTCACTATTTTCAACTAATTTCATCAGCCGCTTATTTTCATAATTTCAAATTTGACACCATTAAGGTTGGGGATACCAATTAATATTTGAACAATACTACTATATTTATTGCAATACTAGGTTTTAGTCCGTTAATAATGTTGATATTTTATACAATTACGAATGAGGTCAAATGTAAATTATGCCTGATAAATATGCAGTACTAGTTAGTACAAGCAAGTAATTGTTTTCAGTATTCTAAAATACCACAACATATATTTTTTTTACACTGGCAAATTGTGCGAGTGGGACACCGCCCTCCGGTTGGTTGCTCTCGCTCGGACCGCTTTCTCTAGTCTGTCTGTCATAACAGGATATTAACTGTATTACGCGAGAATAAGGTTCAAGTTTGACTGGCTCATAAAAGTTTGTACTCAATCCGGTTTAGGTATAGATCCTTGCTTACAACTCAGTAAAAACGTCGACAATAAGGCACTTTGGATCGCAGGCCGTTCACATAGTCACGCAGGGAGACCGACGGTATGGTTCAGCCGGGACCATCACAAACACGAACAAATGGTTTTTCCATGAATGCACAAAAGAGAGGAAGAGGCAGACCACAAACAACCTGGCTGATGAATGTCCAGAGGGACATGAAGACGCGAGTTACCTCGCGCCATTTACTTCTGTCAGTCGACGATGCTTGCGAGCGAAGTAAATGGCGCCTCAAGATTAGGAAATCCGACCCCGTATAACGGGAACTGACGAGGCAGAAGAAGAACAGGCTGGCCGTTCTCATACTTTTTAGAGAGGCAGGGTACAGCGGAACGTCGTATCGCTTATTTTTGAGCAGCCCAACAGGGGAAAATCGGCCAAGAGCATGTCGGGCCATACTCAGTGTAGGATTCCGTAGTTGCCCAATGAACTTACTTAAAAAAAAGAATAACAAGCAAATGGGAATACTTTCGCAGCGTTTCATACGTCTTGTACTGAGAAGGGAAGACTTTTTATGATAAAACAAAAACGGCTTAACTGATCATGTCCGCTAAGTATATAGTTTTCCTTGGAAGTCTTTATTAAGCTTTACTTTCATGATTTTTTTCATATTTTTTGGTTCGAAAGTTAGAGGGGGGACACAATTTTTTTTTCTTTTGGAGTGAATATTTCCAAAAAAAATACACATTATCAAAAATGTTTGATGAAGACTTCTATTCATTTTGAAACACCTATTCAACAACACCCCACACTATAGGGTTGAATAAAAAAAATCATTCCCACTTTACGTGTAGAGGAGAGGTACCCTTAATTTGTTTTAATTTTACGACTTTGTCTGTTTTATTGATTTATATATCCATACCAAATTGCAGCTTTCTAGCACTAACAATCAGAAAGACGGACATGGCGAAACTATAGGGGTTCCTAGTCGACTACAGAACCCTAAAAAACCTCCACCTTACAGAAAACCGGAGCCACAATTAACACCACTAATATTATTAGTGGGTATGTGGTGTGGGGGTAAAGTCCGCAGAGCTCCCGATGTAACATAACACAGCTAGCTGGTCATGTCACTTTCATATTAAAATAATATCCCAAGGGACAGCTGATTACATTCATATTTTTATTTAAAAATCATTATTAATTTATAAGGCATAATTGAGAGACTTGGCAGGGACACTACCGTGCCCTTATGTGGTTTTAAGGTCAATCTATATATCTAAACAAAGTTTACCTAAAGTAAAAGCATTTTTGTTAAAGAAACATTTAAAAAACAGGTTTCATACGGAATAAATAGTTAAAAGGAAGGGAAATAGAAGGTAGTACGAACATTGCGTCTGAATACCTTTATTTATACCAGCTTAATCTATAACATAATATAAATACCACACTAGAAATAAATCTTTTACCTAATTACTTACTTCGCATTAAGCTAAGACAAAGTACTCGGTAAACGAATTTCAACTTTATCCGTAAATGCCTAAGACCTATTTCTTACCTTATTACTTGCCTCCCTTCAAATAAAGATAAAGAACTTGTCGGGTGTCATACGATTTTCAACCTTATTAGTATGGGCATAAGGTGCATCTACTCGTAAGAATAGGGCGTTACAATCTCTAATGACGGAAGGAGTGGGCGTGGCGCAATCCACCAATAGGAAAATGTCCAAGGTGTCCGCGATGTCCACAGTGTCCACAATGTCCAAAGTGTCCAAGATGTCCACAGTGTCCAAGATGTCCACAGTGTCCAAGATGTCCACAGTGTCCAAGATGTCCACAGTGTCCAAGATGTCCACAGTGTCCAAGATGTCCACAGTGTCCAAGGTGTCCACAGTGTCCAAGATGTCCACAGTGTCTAGGGTCGGATAGTATAAAAGGCGGAATCAGGGCGGGGTGCAAGTTAGTTGAGTGGTCGGTCGGACTGTCAGTGTCTCTGGCATTGCGTTGTCAGTGTATTTTCGTGTTACTATTCGATTCGATATTATCGAGGTATGGTCTTGATGTATTTATGTATCGATAACTTTTATATACATCTATAAATGCCCTTGGGTTGTGCGAGGGAAGGCATTTATACAGGCTGATGGTTTTTGCAATCCTCAATTTAGCCGACTGAACTTTATAGTTTAGAGTAGGGAAAACACATACTTATTTGAAGCTAAAATCCAGAATTGGTATTAATTTCAAATAAGCAGATTAGGGCAATATTTAGGGTAGAGATTTAGGAATAATTTCACACACTAAAGCTTGGGTAATAGGTTTCTAGTAGCTTAATTTAGAACTTATATTCTAGGGCTATTTAGGTGATCTAAATATGGGAAACAAGGTAATAAGGTGATTTAGGGAACAAATAGGAATGTGTGTAGTAGTGGTAGGGTACATGTGTCTAGTATTCCTCTGATTTGGTATTCTAGGTTACAGTTATGAAGACATTGAAGTTATGGTCTTAGGCATTTAGGTAGTCTAAATATAGGTATCAGAATAAGACTACCAGTTGTAGGGATAAATAGTTACAATATCAGCTAAGATCTTAGGTATTAGAGGTCTAGGTTTCTGGTACCAAGGGTGAGAAGTGCTGAGTCTTCTTTTATTTATAACTAAAGGTGTTCATAATAAATTATAGATAGGAAACCAATTTATTCTGGAATATGGAATAAATTGATTTAGGACCTAATGGTGAGGCGGAGCAATCCATTAGTTGTTGGTTACTGTGAGTAGATGAAAGCTCGGATCAGTAACTAACCAGTAACAGTTGAATTCTAAAAGTCTCAAGAGCACCTGACCTTCATATATCAGAATTGGTAGTGTTAGAGCTTACTGGCTGTTAGGGACCCCTAGGGTTCAGAGGTTTTAGCACCTTCAAGTGAAATGGTTAGTTAGAGATGATTCGCAATCATCTACAAGACTGACTAATGAGCTTATTCTCATTAGGGAGTCTAGATCGTTTTAGCTTAGCATAGAGGTCATACCCTATCTTACCGGTCCAGTAGCACGGTATGGAAGCCAGAGGTCGCTCCATACAAACAATAAGCAATCAAAATTATTCTTAGCTAGCTAGGTTATCAAGTACCAGAGTTCTATGTATTAGGGAATAATTAGGAAATAATTTTGATTTTAGGGAAACTGAGTGGCTTTTAAGGAAAATTTTGCCTTTCTTTAAAAACCCAATGGCTACTGATACCGGCAAGAGACCAGGATAGGTTAAGGTTGGGATTAAATTACCACAAACAATAATTATTAATCCTATTTTGAACTCTATGAACTTCGGAATAGCCAAAGTTCAATAATTAGTTTTCCCTGTAGCAAATAAAGTTCTATATGTAGGAAGGTTAGTATTAGTAACGATTATGAGTAGCTAGGTTAAATAGGCTTCATTCTAGGTAGGTTTAGGTAAGTTAAGTGGTTGAGGAGTCCAAGGGTTTGACAAGTAATCACATTAAAGATCATGGGTTCTTACGGTTCACAACACTACGGGGTCCTACCACAGACGATCACATTGGCCAAATCTTCGTTAAACCTTAGCTTATCTAAGGTTAGGAAATAAAGACACCATACATGCATTTATTAGGTACAAGGGGTGTTGGAGGAGAAGAGGGGGGGTAACAATTTGGTGCCGTTCACCAGAATAAGAGACTGTTCCGTTACACCGAGGATGAGCTGTGTTGAGAGTGAAAAACTTGGATGTCTCTTGCTGTCAATGAGAAACAAGTTATCATAGGCTACGGTGTCTGCTTACCATCAGACAGACCGTATGCTTGTTTGACACCGTCGTAGTATTAAAAATTGACATCTGAAAGCTTTCGTTTTTTGCCACCGAGCACTCTTAATATCCACGAGCACGGTCTTAAATAGATTGAGCATTACAAGTAATCCTCTCTTATAAAAACTTGATGGGTACCTACCATCAGTACACGGGAAAGATTAAATGTTACTGAACTTCTAGACGCACCATTAAAACTGTTTACCAAATCCCTTTTAAGAATTTCATGTCACAAATGAAGCTAACAATGACGAGTCAAATAAAACTTTTCTTTGAAAACGCCCACTTCGTTCGAGAATAAGTTGAAAAGTTAGTCAATGTGCGTCAATAAAGTTTTTCGATCTCAGTGAAATTGTTTTATACTGTTTTCACGTAGCCAGTCGGGACGACAAAGAGTTTTTTTGCTCTGTGAAAGCAAATGCTTTCAATGGGGAGATGTTTAAACTTTTATTTATTTTTGGTCTTGAATGTAAAGTTAAGGAGACTGAATGTTTGTCTCTTTTGGACTTAATTATTATTAAAATAGAGTCGAAATTTGACTAAAATTCAGTTTCCTAGAAATTTTCCAAAATAGAATAAAAAATATTCCATTTTTTTCAAATTCAAAAATCTGCTACTCATCATCCAGAGTGTAAATATGTAGTGTGTGTGTTGTACGAGTATTGTGCGAGTAAAGTTTTGATTGTTTTTTTATTTGTTGACATTGAATAGGCTCGGAAACTATGGAACCGATTTGAAAAAATATTTCACTGTTCGGAAGCTACACTATCCCTGGGTAACATCGACTATATTATATTTAAAAAAAATAGGGATTCTTACTAAAACTGCAATAATGTAACCCAAGGTGTAAAAAAAATACCTAAAATACTCTTTACATCGCGTGCGCTGCGAAAACTATTGATGATAGAATAATTATTTGTTAATTATTTGTTTTATAATTTTTTACTTTTTTAACCGACTTCAAGATTTCAAAAGAGGAGGTTATCAATTCGGTTGTATGTTTTTTTTTTTGTTTTTTTTTTTTTAATGTTTGTTACTCCATGACTCCGTCATTTCTTAACCGATTTGAAAAATTCTTTTTTTGATTGTATGTATATATATCCAAGTTGGTCCCGTTTTTGTCAAAAGGCAGTTCTGATGATGGGATCCATGAGGAATTGAAGGAACTCCTCAAATCTTTAAGGCAAACATATAGTGATTTTTGTGTTTTTATCAACAAGTCAAGCATTTGCATCTAAAAAGGTGACATTGGATAAAGTGGAACTGCTGATGATGATCAGAACAGAACTCTTCAACGACGAAAAGTTCACGTTTGGCGATTTGTCCTTCTAGCTGTGTTTGTTAAGCAAGTTCTATTTTCACGATTGTTTTTTGTCATGCTCGAGTTCTGATGATGGGATCCATTAGGAATCGAGGAAACTCCTCAAATGTGAAAGGCACACAAATAGTGATTTTAGTATTTTCATGAACTAATCAAGCATTTTCATTCATAAAAGTGACATTTGATGAAGTGGAACTGCTGATGATGATCAGAACGGAACTCTTCAACGACGCGTAGTTCACGTTTGGCGATTTGTTCTGTTCGTTTTGTTTGTCAAGCAAGCAAGGTTTTTCCATGATTTCATGAGGAATTGAGGGTACTTAGTCTTCTACCATTATACTCATACTCATACTCATTTATTTGCAATGATTTTACACATTAGACGTCAAAATAATACATTTCATCATACTCGTATAAACATACTTATAGCCATTTTTGTATTTTATTGTATAGAATCTAAGAGTGCACCATTTAAGATTAATAATCTTTCACCGGACTCCCCAATTGAAGTCGGTTCTTTTTTCTTAAAAATTATTTTTCTTAGATACCCGTGCGAAGCCGGGGCAGGCCGCTAGTTCTACATAAATTTCTTGCGCAATTATAGCTCAATGCCAATTCAATTACAATGCAATTTATATTTTGTGGCTCTGTTAATCCCACCCTTAAAAAGGACCACTTAGATCCAATTTCGCAATGCGTTCTTGATGTATTTTATTTTATTTGATACAAGTATATCTATCACATAATATGTGCTGGGTGCGTTCTATTTTGTAATGCGCAAAGCATACATTGACGCAATGAACACAATTCCGATAAAATAGATAATTATAAAAGACGGTCGTCAAATCGCAAAGACGGAAGCATGAGAATAAAATAGAACTACCAGTGACTAAATTAGCGACATAGAAAAATGGTCCTTATTATAAGTATATAAGAGAGGAAACAATTTATGAAACCCTTTAACAAGAATTAAAAAAATAATAATTGAAACATGCTATTATTCAATATAGGAGTTCATAAATGATAAGTCACTGTCAAATTGAAATTGTATTATATAACATTTCTATTAATTTTAATCTCGAATCTTGTATATTATATTAATGTTATATTAGTTAGAACTACTTAAATTGTAAATTGCTGTGCCCTAACAGGGTTCATGTCTCGAACCAAATTTTATTGTAAGATCTAATGTACGACATGATTATTTTGCAATAAATGAATTATGAATTATAAAATGGATGCTCACATTGCTACTTGTGTAAATATTCTAACACGTATTTGTTTGCAGGGAAGAGTCGGACGCATGCGAGGGAGGCGCGTCACAAATAGCGACGTGTTGGGCGGGCGGCGTGTGCGCAGCGGTGCGCGACGCGCGCGCTGACTGGTGCCGTCGCCGGCGCGGCTCGCTTATACCTCACATACATCCCGACGGTATGTTATAGACGATTTACATCAAACGGCAGGAGTCGGCCTGCACCCCACTAGAGTCAAAGGAATTCGAACCTTCCATACAGAAGTCAGATTTCATATTTGGATGGGTTGCGAGTAGCCGGTCGGCTGCCGCCGGCTGCCGCTGGCTCTGCCGCTACCGTTTGGATACGAAGTCTAGCTTCTGTATCGTCATCATCATGTCAGCCGAAAGACGTCCACTGCTGGATATAGCATCTAGCTTCTGTATGGAGGGTTCGAATTCCTTTGACTCCTAGTGGCGTGCGCGCCGACTCCGGCCGTTTAGTGTGAATCGTCCATTATGCTCATTAAAAACTTTGCAGGAAAGGTTCGAACGCGTGAGAGGCTGGTACGGCGCTGGTAGCTATGTATTTTACGGGTGGCCCGTGAGTAGATATCATGTACGGAAATTGACTAGAAAGAGCAGAACCCATTCACATTTTCAAGTAGTTCGTGGACAGCTGCGTGGCGAAGGTTGAACCGACTCAATTTCAACTAATCTACGTAAACAGTATACACTACGGACTAATGCACATATAATATAATGCCAATGCATATTGTGGTCTTTTAGTTTAAAAAATCTGTTTTAATTTAGTTAAAATTCACCAAGCTAACCCTTCATTAACTTCGTAGCCAATTGTCTACTGTTATTTAATCGTTTAATTACTGCTTAATTGTTTTGTTTTTGGTGACCAATAAAGAATAATTGTATTGTATTGTAGTTGCTTCGTAGGAAAGGTCACTAGCAATCAAAATAACGGACCCGGGACTATAGTTAGTTAAAACCCCATCAAGCAGAAGTTAATTGGCACTTATATCAGCACAAGCGAGTTTCATTAACAAGGCTTTAACGCTTTACTGATTTTGCACAACATTAACAATAATGACGCTTCATAAACATATAGGTAACAACACGATAACGAACAAACACGTGATTCCCGTTTAATTAAGCCATAATAGGGCGTTTATTACAATATTCGTATGTTATATTTAATATTCGGTGATTTTCGGATGCTTAAAATTTTCCTAAGGCGACATTCTGATTTGTTTGTTTTGGGAAAACTATCAGCTGTCAGTGCCAACTGTCAGTTGAGTCATTACCGCTTTTTACTACGCTCCAACATTTAAATGAGTCCTCCTGACTGGACTCCTTCTGCACGTGATATTACTACTGCGCAAACGTTATAAGGTACTGACAATATGTAACACATGACATCAGTAAGGCCACGTCAAGTTTCCCAAGTCAGAAAGTTGCCTAAGGTCTAACGGATGAATATAAAATCGAGCTTTATAATATTACAAACACTTCCAAATTCAATTAATGTCGTAATTTGTTCTTTGACGTGGGCTTCTAGTGCTCCCCCACTGGCTGTTATAAATGTTATATAACAGCAACTGTATTTTTTCAACATCATAGTGTTACATAGCCTCATCCATGTTATATAACATTTATAACAGCACTGGCTGGGAGCACCATAACTGATGTCGCACAGATTTGCTCACTTGACGGGATACTTTCAGTACTACATAAACTACATTTGTGCAGTAAATATAAATATCATGGGCAGAAGCGCGACAGTACTGCATTCGTATCGCCCCGCTTCCACATCCTGCGCCAGTCAGTAAGCACTCATTTAAATGTAGGCGCGCAGTAGAGAAGGCATACTAAATCGACTGACAGCTTCCTAATATCGTACCATCTCCGCTCCGCACCGACAACTCATCAGGATCACCTTATGGCAGTAAGTTATGTTAAAATAAGGCGCCTTCCTGACTTGTCGATGCGGGGGCGGTAAGATATGAGAAAACTGTCAGCTGTCAGTGTCAACCGATATTGATGCAGTACTGCTCCACTTCTGCGCATGGTATTACTACTGCGCAAACGTATTACTGACAGTATTTCATCAAGTGAGGAAATCTCACATCGGTAAATTCACCTCAAAGAGCAAAATACCTATGACATATCGCTCCCAGCCCGGAAAATCAGGTAGTCGCCTTAAGTGTAAGTATATGGCTGGGTTGCACCCACTTACGATCACAGACCGATCAACGTTAAATATGGCGCCGGCAGCTGTCATCCCATAGAAACTTGTCGAACTCTCCATACATTCAAATTTTAACGAACACAGATTACGATTATTACAGACGATTTGGTGCAACCCAGCCTAAGTGTCGCTATACAATGGAATGCAGTGGCAATACGGCCTCTACCGGCACTGATTTAGAAGATATCTTTTATTAATAATTTTTAGTTTTAAGCACTTATTTTTTATATTAGGTTTATAGGTTTAATTAGTTTTAAGTTTTTTGTAACTGAGTTAAATTACTCCTTGTGATGTTGAAAAACTGAACTGAGTTACCTACATTTCATCTCACATTTGGTCTAACAGACCTTTATAAAACCTGGCCTTAGCCCACGTCCTTAGCACTGAACTACAACGTTGTCAACCAAACTTTAGTTATAACGCAATATTGGATGTAAATTAACGCTTAGGAAACCTCCTCGTAATCATATTTAGACCGAACTCCGTCAAATCTATTTGGAACTCGCGCCCGACCACATGTGAGCTCGTCTCTACTGTTGCCAAGCAACGGAGGGTTAGTTCATAAGGTATCGAGTGGCCGACACATGTTGTTGTTCGACCCACAGGTACCCTTCACTTGGTAAATTACACTAAGTTTCTGTCCACTGTAGCTAATTAATGCTTCGAGTGGTTTACTGTGACATAGTTGAACGTACTACTAGAGTATGGTTCTTGTGGGGCTATTATGACGTTGTTCAACCAGTGATCTGTTGTGGCAGTTAAGCTACAGAGGACCGTGTTTTAGTTCCATGATATTAGATTAAGTAAGGCCTAACTAAGAACAAAATTTAAAGTTAACTTATAACATTTGAATATTTTGATCGCAGAGTCGCAACAGTGCGAGATGTGGTGTGTGGATTACACGGGCGGAGAACCCAGCAGCTACGGATCTCTGCCCGATGCCACGCCTTGTAGCTACGACAAACCCTATGACCTATGCTTCCAGGTAAATGAATATTCCAGACAAAGTTTCGAAGTATAAATACTAAGCCCGAACCTTCCAAATTAGGCTAAAATAAAGTTCACAAGTGCTATTCAAGCCAGGTACTATCGGAAACATTGTGTTGTTTTGTAAATAGTTTTACTGTACATATGGTGCTACTTTACTGCACGAGTGCGGTAATCAGCAGATTACGTGCATATGTCGAAACTTTAAAGAGACATATGTACTGTAAAACGTTGTACGATACACGTGCGAACAGGAAATTCGCAACGAGTGGTGATAAATTGAAACACGACCGAAGGGAGTGTTTTAAATCGACACGAGTTGCGAATTACCTGTTGTCTGCACTTGTATCGTAATGTACTATTACAGAAGGTGTGTATGATGTATCAAAAGGATAACTCACACTACTACTTGCCGATCCCGTGCTGTACCCGGGTCGAAATAGGCGACGCGTGTGACATATCAAGCATAATCGACAGTCAACAGTTTCGGAAAGATCAACAATGCGAAACCGCCTCCGCCCCGCTCTGTGCGTTACGAGCTTTAAGGTCTCTGTTCTCTTACACAGGGGGCGTAGTTTACCGAGTCGAGGCATCAATTTAATCCGATTAAATAAAGAGTTCGTCACAATTAGATAAATACTTATTGTTATTTTATTTCCTACGGGATTTTAACGGGTGTAGCCGTAATGCTACTGCGGTGTGCTGTGTGCTAATGTACAGCAATTAGCTAACGGAGCGCCACGCCAGCTGGCGCTCGTTCTGTTCTCGGCACGTACTGTGATTACTTCATTTCTCTATTTTTGATTCAGGGGGCTTGTGTGAAAGGCCAATGCAACCCAGCGGATACAAGTTGCAGCTGGTGTCCTGATGGCTATTGCAGCAACAACACGCATCTCTACACCAGACAACTGGGGAAAGGTAACTGTTTATAAAAACATCACTACGTAGAATTATTATAAAAGAAAGTCTCCCCTCTGTACAGATAGATGTACGCGATAAACTCAAAAACTACCGAATTTTTCGTATTATTTTCACCAATGGACAGAATGTTTGATGAGGAAGGTTTATGTGTATAATTCATAGTTTATGTGTAAATTAGCTAAAATATAACGATAGATGTCACCTTTTTAACGTTATTCCCTCAAAAACAATTCCACGCTCATGAAGTCGTGCGTGGGTAAAAGCTAGTTTGGTATAAGATGGAATTCCGTGGAATTTATGGGCCAAAGTGTGAATGAATTAACAGGAAAACGGAACATATTTTGTTTAGAGCCAAGAGTAGTTAGGTACTTATCAATACCAATGTAAAATTATTAAGAAATCAGAACATTTTCAATCAAAGGGAAAATTATAATTTCGATAGCGGACGCAAAGTGAAAATAACAGTTAAAATCAGGACAGATCAGTAACCGCTGTATTCATTAACAAATAAAATAAATACCTACGTATGCTTCAACAAAAATATTTTTAAAAATGTCTGTGGTTTCCAATTTGTCTACCTAGGTAGTTAAAATAGGTATAAGGCGCTTCAATAGGTAATATTTTGGTACTCAGTTTTAATATGAACGTTAAATCAAATTAGTTTCCCAACAATGTTTCCCCTATTGAAGGGAAAATATTAGAGGTAATAAAACGGCTTTCATGATTTAATTTTCACAAAGACGGCATCCGACATACCGACCTGTTCAGCCAGAAGTAATTACGCTTGCTTCGGACTCTCACCGTGCCTCGTTAAGCCGCGTTCTGTCTTGGGTATATTGTAGATACCGCTTTTACACGTAATACTCGTATTTATCTTGTCAGAAGGGACGCCAATGTTTGCTTTTATTATGGTGTTACATCCATCATTCATCAGTTTATCAAAACTGCGAATCCTTATAAGATCTTTAACTCACATTTGAAGCATTCGACAATTGTATGCTTACGAATACCAATAGCATAGTTTTAGTAAAAATAATGTGTTATAATAGTAAAAGTTTAAACATCTAAGAATACCAATAAAACCACCACTACCATAAACTAACCACTTACCATCATAGAATAACCACTTACCATCAGGTGGGCTGTCAACATGTTTGCCACCGAGATGGTATATAATAATTTTTAAGAAAAAAAACCGACTTCAATGGGGGAGGCCGGTAAAAGATTATTATACTTAGATGGTGCACTCTTAGATAGATATACAATAAAATAAAAATTGTTATAATGTATGTTTATAATGGTAGAAGACTAAGTACCCTCAATTCCTCATGGAATCATGAAAAAATCTTGCTTGCTTGACAAACAAAACGAAGAGAACATATCGCCAAACGTGAACTACGCGTCGTTGAAGAGTTCCGTTCTGATCATCATCAGCAGTTCCACTTCATCAAATGTCACTTTTATGAATGAAAATGCTTGATTAGTTCATGAAAATACTAAAACCACTATTTGTGTGCCTTTCACATTTGAGGAGTTCCCTCGATTCCGAATGGATCCCACCATCAGAACTCGAGCATGACAAAAATCAATCGTGAAAATAGAACTTGCTTAACAAACACAGCTAGAAGGACAAATCGCCAAACGTGAACTTTTCGTCGTTGAAGAGTTCTGTTCTGATCATCATCAGCAGTTCACTTCATCCAATGTCACATTTTTGGATGAAAATGCTTGACTTGTTGATAAAAACATAAAAATTACTATATGTTTGCCTTTAAGATTTGAGGAGTTCCCTCAATTCCTCATGGATCCCATCATCAAAAAACGAGCATGACAAAAATTAATCGTGAAAATAGAACTTGCTTAACAAACGCAGCTAGGAGGACAAATCGCCAAACGTGAACTTTTCGTCGTTGAAGAGTTCTGTTCTGATCATCATCAGCAGTTCCACTTCATCCAATGTCACATTTTTGGATGAAATGCTTGACTTGTTGATAAAAACATAAAAATTACTATATGTTTGCCTTGAAGATTTGAGGAGTTCCCTCAATTTCTCATGGATCCCATCATCAGAACTGCGTTTTGACAAAAACGGGACCAACTTGGATATATATACTTACATTCAAAAACAGAATTTTCCAATTCGGTTAAGAATTTACGGAGTTATGGACTAACAAACAATAAAAAAAAAACAAAAAAAAAACATACAACCGAATTGATAACCTCCTCTTTTGAAATTTTGAAGTCTGTTAAAAAAGAAGTACTCTCGTCTTCACGGCGCACTTGAATCGTTTCGCAATTTTACGCTATTATTGCGTCGTGGCTCTTAATGAAAGGACATTTTCCACACACGTAAATATCCGCAAGTAGCAGATATTCTTCTGAGAGCTTTGCCATTATGTATGTATGGCTTTATGTGAAGTGAATGAGACTACGCAGTTAGGTGAGTACTCAATGTCGGTGATAAACATTAACGGTATTTTTACCTCCGGTTGTGTTGCAATTTGATTCGGTTGATCGTCTTTTAAATTGGAGAGTTATATGTGAAAGACCTAACTTACGGAAAATTATTTATAACTATGTAAAAAGTATCTCTAAGTTACTTTTCCGATAATTAAGCAAAACGATGGAGAATTCTTTGACATCATAAACAGCTATGCTATTCACAAACCTACTTTTTCCACTTAATGTTCTAAAAGTCATAAACTATGCGCGTTCCAGCAGCAAAATGTAGATAGTTTTTGAATCTAATTAAATTTTCATCTAGTTAAAATCCTTTGAAGCTCTCTAAGTTCTCTAGGAACCGAGCTATGGCCCTTCGAAGGTGGTCCATTTTATGTTCATTTGGGAGAAATTATCGCAGAATATATTTTTGTGAGAAATGTTACATTCCCTTCTAAATACCTATCAATTGACGCGCCACACGTTAACTTTCGTAAAAAAAGTTTCAGTTACAACATGTACGGAGTTACCCTTACTGATCAATACGATATCGATATACGATATACGAACGATTTAGTTAGCCTTTTAAGTGTCGCTTTCTTCTGGATTAAATAAAACCAAATTTTTAAACAATAAATATCCATGAATGGCCTGCGTGAGTCATAAATGGTACGAAGGATATATTGGATGATAATATTATATGCATGAAGAAAAGTGACTCAATACGAGAGCGGTGATTAGATTACATAACATTTGGAACGTACACTGTAATTTTTGTAGGAAAAAATTACAGTTAGATCTATGTATCTAACGAACGTTTGAATGTTACGTTATCGATTGCTGGTCACTAAATACATATTTTTTACAAGTTATATGGTGTCACAGCAATTAGACACAAATAAAAAAAAACACGTACTCCGACCAAATCGGAGACATTTTGCAGAAAGGCCAGGTCAAAAGTACGTAAGCTCAAACCTTAACTTCGGCACTACCATCGAGTCCAAAGCCGGAACAGCGGCCAAAAAGCTGAGCATCCTAAATAAGGTCAAGCAATACTTCACCCCTGGGCAGCTTCTATCTTTATATAAAGCCCAAGTCCGGTCTTGCATGGAGTATTGTAGTCACCTTTGGGATGGCTCGGCTAAGTACCAACTTGCCGCACTCGACTCGGTGGACCGCAGAGCCAGGAGGCTCATTGGCGGCAGTACGGTAGTGGGAAATAAGCTGCAGAGCATAGCACATCGACGCAAAGTAGCATGTCTGTGCGTCTTCTACAAACTGTACTTCGGTGAGTGTGCTCAGGAGCTCCATGAGCTCATACCGCCTTCCCCCTTCTTCCATCGGACATCCAGACGTACGGCTGGCTACCATCCTTACCTGGTCGAAATTCCTCTAGTTCGAACCAAGCGCTTTGCATCTTCTTTTATAATGCGCACTTCTAAGGTTTGGAATTCTCTGCCGGCGTCTGTATTTCCGAGTTCATATAACCTGGACCTTTTTAAGGCACGAGTGAATAGGCATCTTCTGGGTGAGCTCGCTTCATCGTCGGCCTCATCTTTGCCCCCTGGCTAGATGTTGGCCAAGAGCAATCCCATTTTTAATAAAAAAAAAAAAAAAAACCCTTAAATCGGCGCGCATGCTTGAAGAATGTTATGAGAGTTCATGAAGCGAAAGTATCAAATGGAAATGTCAGGATCGTAGCAAATGGAAATCCGTGATCTCTGCCTACCCCTCTGGGAAACAGGCGTGATTATATGTATGTATGTATAAAAAAATGGCCGCATTCTTGATTATTATTATGTATATGTATGTTATCTATTATGCAACAGGCTGGACACGAATCACCATGATCCCGCATGAAGCAAACCAACTTTCGATCCACATCGCGACGCCCGTGCCTCTTAGCATAGCCATTAGGGAGCGCAAGCGAGACAAACACATTCTAGAGCTGAGCAAACATTCCAAGCGGGTCGAACTTGAACAAAAGCAGAACAATTATCTCAAGTACGATCCAAATGTGCCGCAAAATCTGCAGATTATAGACCTGGATAGTAATGTGATCGATATCAAGGAGGACCGGTTTGGATGGGAAGGACAGGTCGTGGCAGCCAGCAGTCTACTGCGATGGACGCAAACTGACTCGGATATCCAAATATCCGCGCATTCTCCGTTGCAGACCGATCTTATGATTATGGTGAGTTATCTTCTATTATGTTGATTATATACCCACTCCAATTGTGTATTTCTTAATTTCAGATCACTTTTCTGTAGCGGTTTCTAAAATACACCTTTTTACCAAATTTCATAATTGTACGTAGTGCTTATAGTCTCCGAGTAAATCGGCTGTGACATACGGACGGACGGACAGACGGACAGACATGACGAAAATATAACGGTTCTGTTTCCACCATTTTGGCTACGGAACCCAAAAACTTGAAGCAAATCCCGTCTTATATGTAGTAAGTAAGTACCTAAGTAGTAAGTATAGTGTAGTAGTGGCATGTTCAAATAGATATTTGTTTTGTTTGTGTTAGATATTTAATGAAATAAACTATTGGCCGTGCTCTGGAAAATCTAGCATTCTTTGAAACGCCGTTCTGACCAGATTAGGATATCATAAGGGGTGATTTTCGGATATATCATTATATTTATTCGGATATATCCCATATGATCGTTTCTCTGACGAGACCAGAAACATGATTATATAAAATTTCCTCGATATAAATAAAATCCGAAGTTGCGTCCTGATTTTTCATTTTGAATCAGTATACGTAAGCAACATGTTATCAAGCGGTGAAACCTATATAAAAGTAATGATTTTTTTTAGTCGCCTTGAAACTGACGAGAAGTAATCTAATCCCTTCTTATTCAAATTGTTATACTTCTCATCATATTTGATTTCACATTTTTGAAACCACGTTCATGTGAATATTGCTTCTTGTGTTTTCAATGTTATAAGGGATAAAGCAAAAGGAACATTTCATCAGCCTAATAAGTTTTAGTCACCCTAACAGCATCAGTAATACAAACAATACAACTCCTGCATCCAAATATTCTAAATTGGCGGCGTGTGACAAAAACACTTCCATCATGAATGAATATTCCATTTGTGTTATGAATGCGTCATATAAACGGCAACAAAAGGGCCGCATAGTGAACTTTTCACAATGTTTCACTATGAAAAGTGTAACAAAGTGAAACATTTGATGATAAGGGACCAAGGCTTAATTATTCAGGAGTGCTTTCAACTCCGCTCCTGGGGTTAATTGAGAACTCACTTCGCTGACTTCATATCTCATTTCCCTTTATCGTAAATTATTCAAAAAGGTTCAGTATTTTTTCAATGTTACAGTGAAATCCGTTTAAAAAGCGACTGATGTAATCTTGAATTTCTGAATGGTTAACCACTGTGTTATTTTTGATAACTGCTTGAGTGTTTGGGGTTTACGCGAAATTATGTAAGCTTTTGAATTGCGTATGTTTCGTAGATTCAAAATAATAATTCACCATTCTGAATAATTTTGGGCGTCTACAATACTTAGAAGGTAAACTAGAAGAAAAGTTACGACTACAGAAAGCTTTCACAAGACTGTCAAAGTAGTATTTAATACTGATAAAAAATGTTACTGTTTTTATCCATAAAAAAATATATTAGGATAATTATGCAGTCGAATTGTTCAAAATTATCTGCACAATTTATGTATTTATATCCATCAAAACAACAAACATGTATGCAAACTTCTGTGTTCTACGGCTGTGTTTTAGCTAGTTACGTACTACTACCCGCACCTGGGAAATATTCCTAAGATGGAAATGGTCTCCATGCATCACTCGCTACTACTGCTGTACTTATTAATAACTAGCTGTACCCGCGACTTCGTTTGCGTAAAACGTATTATAGAGTGACATCGGAGACGTGATCAGAATTTATTTGACTCGATGAAATATTGAAAGATAAACTCAATAAAGATGATATCACAATGACTACTTGCAATATTGACTACTATTCCTCAAATTATTAACAGAAAAAATAATGTTTAATACAACTTGGTCACCCTACACCACAAGACGTCTTGTCATCCCTCATACAACGTGTGTCAAAAGTGATAGGGTGACCATGATTTAAGTATGGCGTTATTATTTTTCTAGTAAATATTTGAAAAAATAAACTTGTTTTATTTGATGTAAGAACTATTGCATTGAAAAGGCGACCACGTGAAGAGTCTGAAAAATTAGCTTCTGATCACGTCTCTGATGTCTACCTGTATTGCTCTCTAGATATATACGTCTGTGGTGTTGTGTTCCTGATGGAGAGTAAAGCGCCAGAGCTCCCGAGGATGCTCTGTGTTAAGAGTGAGAGACCAGCGTTTGTCTCTAGCTATAAGCACAACAAATGCTCAAATTAATAAAGGGTCGGTGACGCGCACGGTATCTGCTTCAACTTTGATCATACCTATCTATTGTGGCACTTCAGACGCAGTTTTACCTATCATTATTTACAGCTAGGTAGCTATGTGATTTGGGATGCAGTGCTCCTATTTTGCAAGTAGCAGTTTCTTTATATGGCTACTTCCCAGTTTAAACCTAAAATATAAGTAATCAATATAGCCTTCCGGAACGCTAAGTTTAAAAAGTGGGAGTGGGCGGAACATGCACGTAGAACCGATGGCCGCTGGGGCGGAAAGGTTCTCGAGTGGCGACCACGTACCGGAAGGTGTAACGTGGGCAGACCCTCCACATAGTGGACTGATGAGACCGGTCATTGTGGATTTCTTTGGGGGAGGCTATGTCCAGCAGTGGACTCCCTCGGCTGACATGATAATGATGGTATCGAAATATCAATAGGTACTACCATTTTTCCCTTCGTACCTACACTTCCATCCTCGACTTCACCCCTCTGAGGGACGTTTTTAGGGATAATAATACTTGGGCCTAACTATTATCTGTTCATAGCTATAGAATTGACGTAATAAATCACACTAAATTATATGGTAGCTAACCAGTGCAATGACGAGGTTCTAAGGAACTTCATGCACGGCCTAGTGGACGATTCATAACATGCAGTATGCAGTATGTTATAATACCATAAAAGCTGTTGGATATTTAAGAAAACTGCCAAGTTAAAGCTCAAAATGAATTAAGCCGCAGTAAATTAATTTTACTGTAAACAATGTAGTGCCGGTCTTGGCACCATTTCAGAGAATCTACGGAACTTGGCACCCATTTAGATCTCAAATCTCTTGTCGGTAAAGAAGACAACCAAGCATCGCATTTTCTTAATATTGAACTTGGCTCCCATTTTCACATTTATGTTTTTGATGGGTTTATATTTTACCCCATTTGGTGGGCACAAGCTGCAGCTGTCAAGCCTGTGAGAATAGCAACCAAACCCATTTCTCGTTAGCACTCCGTTCGTTAAGTAAGTATAGCTTATTTATAGCAATAATATAATACACTACTTAATTTATTTTACTTTAAAGATATTTAGAAACTTTGACCGTTGACGTCAACCGTCAACGTGACCAGTAACGTTTTGTGTTCCGATACTTCCCGTTTTCTCAATAAGAGTGTACAAATAATATTTTCTCATCCTCATCCTCCTAGCGTTATTCCCAGTACAGTTGCATCCTGAAGGATGCCTGGGGTCCGCTACCTGATCCCAAGATTTGGCGTAGGCACTAGTTTTTACAGAAGCGACTGCCATCTGACCTTCTAACCCGACGGGAAAACTAGACCTTATTGGGATTAGGCTTGTCAAGTGAGTGGGCAACTTGACTGTTAGAGGTTATCAAGCCGCCCGGAGGCCTCTAACTTGGCTTAACGACTGCTATCATAGACAGCAACCGGGATCAACGGCTTAACGTGCCTTCCAAAGCACGGGAGCGCTCAGTTAGTAACCACTCAAAGCGGTCGCCCATCCAAGGACTGACCTCGCCCGACATTGCTTAACCTCGCATACCGCACGCGGTACGCGGGCGCCGCTGGGCCACGAACGCTCCAATAATATTTTCTAATTTCACTTTATTGGTTTTGCTTTAGTTACTTATCCAAATATGCCACATATATCGGAAAATTAATTAAATCGAATTTAAAGTATCCTATGACAAGGCGAGTATAATATAATAATCTAATCTACGTATACAACAAAAATTGTTCAAATCGATTCAGCGGATCCTGAGATCCTTCGGGACACAAAATCCTCTCTCATGATACTGGCAGGAATTTTAGAGATTTATCTTTATCTTCTTTATATATATAATTCTTCTGTACGTGTGTTTGTCACCTTACTCCTCCTAAACGGCTGGACGGATTTGGATGAAATTTTGTGTATATATTCGAGTGGATTCCTGGATGGTTTGAAAATACAATTAGACCCGGTAGGTGGCGTCGTTATCGCGTTTTCATGAAAAAACGGATCAGCTGAACAATTCTGTACTATAGATGGCGTTGATATCAATTCTTTTGCATTTGACGTACGGTACGCAATAATACATGCGCAAGTCCTTTGCCTCATTAACATATTTCAAATAAATTGAGGAAATATAATAGAGCTCAAACCTGTAGTAACTTCTGCAGCAAAAGAAAATATGAGTTTTGAGTCGGCTTTATATATCCGCATCACCAGTAAAATTACTAATCACCAAATTACTGTCTGTTTACAATGTTTTCATTAATGACAGACGTGGTGTGTCATTTTTTAATTTATTTATAATGGGGAGCTTTACACGGTTAATATTATCTTATCTCAATTATGCTGGGGTTCAATATTATCGCGGTTTTTCTAATTGTTTGTACTTTGCTTCAATATCTTAAATTAATAATACCTACAGATCCGTAGTGTTAAGCAAAATTATTTTTCATATAGTTGTCTCTTTGAATCCTTATGGTTAACTAAGATGAGTTAGGACGGGAGAGATAGTACTATCATTTTCGGCTGTTGACGAATCTCCATACAGAAGCACACCTAATGTCAAATTCCATACAAACCAAAACGTCACAAACGTCAGTTCAGTATAATTTGCAGTTATGAAAATGGAGACTTTGACATGTGAAGACTTACACTCGCTAAACCACAATCAGTAAGTTTGAGAGACACTTATCTGTGTCTCTCAAACTTACTGATTGTGGTTTAGCGAGAAAAAATCAGATGTACAGTAATCGTTCAACTTAAAATTAGCGGATCTGCTTTACCTACTCTGATATCTTCGTTAAATATTCATTAATATTCACTTGATATGGGTGTATCGCGAGATAATATTCACCGTGTAAAAGGCCCCAATTGGCTTAATAAATGTCAATATTAAATTGTCATCTCTACATCATCTTTACTAAACTAAATACAAACTCATTTTAGCCTAATTCCTCAAAGTACAATATATATATATATGTACTGAGATTGAGATATCAGTGAATTACTCTACATAGATCGTAGCGCCGATGTCGTATTTAGTAAGAACGAATCACACGACCACTGCATCTCTGTCACTACAATATGCAAGTGCGATAGAGATAGTACAAAGTGACATCTGTTACAAACAAGTTAAACTAACAACTCATTAGAAAAGTTCGCACTTCGAGCTGAAAGGCCCCAGTATACTTCTTCGTCGTTCGTCGGAAGTGTTGGTCTATTCAGCTCACATCAGCGTGCGGGCCTGAATGAACACTATTAAATATGTTTTTTTTTATGGTTAATTTACAGGTCTTGCGTTATTTGTAATACATGAGCGAAGCCGCGCGGGGCAGCTAGTTATATATATATATATATATATATATATATATAGATGAAGGATTACTATGTCGTTTTGTTTCGCTACAGGCAATATCAGAACACGACCTACAAACGGAAGAACCAGTCACCGTGGAGGTGTCCGTCAACTACAGCTCGCCTGCCGGTAGAAGCCGGCCCATGGAGTACAGGTAAGCATAACATGCAATCCACAGAGTTCAGGCACCATCTTACATGCATGTGGCGAGGTGAACAATATAATTGTTCGGGATAGCAGGTCTAATGTGAATATACAAAATTCGCTCTGTGGCAAGTCCCATTCATACTCCCAAACCCCGCGTAACATTTTTTCAGATATTGATTGCTTCCGCAACGAAAGGCATTGAAGTGCATTTATTTTGACGATATGTTATACAGGATGGGCTGGGATGGGATTTGCTCCTGTTACAGGAGTAACAGGAGCAAATATTTAAAAGGACGCTTCCTTAGAGCATTTGCAGTAACATCTAGTATCCAACTATTGTATTTTTTTATTCAATTCGGATAATTTTTGATCTATAACCTCCGTGTAATGGATCTTGACACCACGAGTTTACAACACATCATTCAATGCAGTTTTTGAGGTAGTATCATTTGTGCATTTATTGTACGTGTATTTTTATCACTCCAGAGGAGTAATAAAAATACATGTAAGCTATCTTTAAAGAAAAAAATTACAAGTAAACATTTTTTTTTAATAAGACTACTT
This sequence comes from Notocelia uddmanniana, assembly GCA_905163555.1. Classification (NCBI taxonomy): domain Eukaryota; kingdom Metazoa; phylum Arthropoda; class Insecta; order Lepidoptera; family Tortricidae; genus Notocelia; species Notocelia uddmanniana. Next base: position 8,992,297 of record LR991059.1, on the reverse strand, counting down.
GGAAATAATTGCTGGCTCACCCAATGGTGGACCGTTTCATTTTTTGCTCCTGTTCCGGGGCCAACTGCTAAACATATAATGATTATGTGTATTACACTAGCAAAAACTAGTGAATTTAAGTAGTACTCTTGTCTTGTTAGACCAGTTTCTATTGTAGTGACATTCATAGAGTGGGTCCTGAAAATATAAGCGAAAAGTTTGTGTTTGCTGTTTCATCCGAAACTTCATTACTTCTCTTCCCGTTTATATCGTTTCATAGTAAATGAATTACATTATAAGAGATACGTTTAATTTTACTTAGATATATATACAGGGTGATTTTGGGGTCGTGATCCGGAATGATTGTACATGGTCAAGAATTCAAAGTAGACAACATCACAGTCGGTATAACGGTTTACAATTCAAATAATTCTCTTTTTTTCAAAATTTTTATGGAAAATAATACTTTTTCATACAACTTGGTCACCCTACCCCACTGTCAACTCTCCATACTATCTGTCAAAGAGAGTATGGTAACCATGTTTTTATGTGATTTTGTTTTTTTTGTCATATAAATAACATGAAAATGAAATGCGTTTGTTTCGTAACACTACTTTTTTTTGAAATGGCTAACAGATACCAACTTTGTAAACTCATTCTTGATCCACGACCCCGAAATCATGCTTTTTGCCTTGCCTTGCCTTTCTATTATGCTTAGAATGTACCCTCGCAATAGGTAGGTCGGGTAGGGTATTAATACCATCCATAGTAGTGTCATAATATAAATAAAAGAAGAGAGATGTGTTTTATAAAGGAACTTTAAAATGTATTATTTATTTAACACGCTTTAACGTTATATTTCAACCGTTTAAAAACATGTGATTAGTTATTAGAAAATTTATTGCGCAAAGTGCATTCCCGAGCATTCTCCGATAAATAAATCCTCCGCTACTTAAACGATTGCCGGAGAAATTTAGGTACATAAGTTCTTTTTCCCTAAGAAAACAAATATACTTAGAGTCATAATTAAAGGCAAGTATTCTGGCTTTGGCCCAAGCCAATACTTAAGTGTGGTTAACCACTTAACATTAGGAACGGCAGAATAACGTTAGTTGAGCTGAGCGTGGGCAGATTACAGTGAAGGCTTATCCATCATAAAGTTGGTCGAGTCGAGTCGGGCTTGGCAGTAAACCGCTTCGTAATTGAATGCCTATGTCATTTACTTGTCTGCGATGCCTAAAAGTTTTTCTGTGAAGCGTAAATGAATAGTCAAAAACCAACTGTATAACTTTATAGTGTATAATGTTATTTTATTTTTGGCAGTTTCTTAATTCAATTATTCTGTTGTCCGTCCGTCTTTCCGTCTGTACGCGGCTTGGCTCAGTAACCGTTACTGCTAGAAATTTGTAATTTCGCATAGATATACACATCAATCACGCCGAAAAAACGGTAAAATAAAAAAACCCCTACACGTAAATTGAATATGCAATTATACTTGCAAAACTCATCGTTTAGGGTATGGTTGGATAGCTCGTTTAAAAGTAATAGGTTGGGTTTCATTTAACCATTTTTGATCCTGTGTGTGTTTGCGTGATATTAAACTTTCACGTGCAAATTTTTGTTAAAGTGTTCCCCCCCCCCCCCCCCCCCCTCTACCAGCTAAAGGGTAGTTACTGGGTATGTGAAAAAAATCATGGAAGTAGTATATACATATAATGAATTTGAAAGGACAACTATCACAGCTAAGTAGACATTACTATATAGTTAACGAGTAATAGCCGAACTTAAGAAATGTACCTGGAAAAGCAAACTTTCGTACAATTTCCAGTGCATACTTAGAAAATGTGTCAAACATAGTAAATATAACTTTTGAGTCCTCATAATGCAACGTGTGGGCAACTACGGAACCCTACATTGCGCGTGGCCCGACACGCACTTGGGCAGTTTATATACTCATTTTATAAATTTTCTAAAGTTACGATTTAAGTACCTATTGCCAAACAGAACAGACAATTTAACTTTTTATGTCACGAAAATATACCACACGTTTTCACGTAAGTAAATGGGATTTATTTATACGAGTTACACCCCAAACACCTAACAACCAACAACAAACAAATGACTATAAAATTTAGAAATAGGTTGTATCGGCAATGTGCACGTCTGAAAAGTCAAACGTCAAAGGTCCCGAGACAATATCAAAACTCAGAGATGTCAAATAATGACACATGAATATTTTATTTATTTAGTAAACGAGAAAGACCCCGTATTGGAAATTTTACTGAAATAAATAAGAGAATAAATAAATACATACAAACGAAACGAATCGTAGGAAACCGTTAAGAAACCAATAGAAAACGTGAAAGTAAATTTGACAGTGGTCCCCGGTAAGTACACATTTCTGCCATGGTGTGCGCTACGATCGCCTAGCTTACCCCCACCACCTACTTCGCACATAGCCAATAACTGCGAAACATCTGTTGTTTAGCAACTGTCCATCTATTTTTATTTTTTAGCTATGGTAATCTCTTCTGTAGTAACCGCAACGTTCTTAAATTGTATCTTTAAGGAAACTTTAGGTCTATTTGTGCAAAAAATAGTCTGTATTCTAATTATGTAACTGTTTCTTCAACAAAAAAAAAGAAATCAAATCGTATGAATTTGCTTTCTATTTGAATAATTAAAATATTGCGCGAGCACTCCGAATGATGCGAAGACCAAAATCCAGTGGAACCAATGGACTGTACGTTATTTCGGAGTGCCGATTGAGTTTCTGGCTTCTTCCTTGATCTTACACATTCGGCGATGTAACTTCGTTAGTAGTTAGCTATCGTAAAACCTGCCTGTTCGAGCAATATTTTACACCTAAGAGCCGGGCTACACTGCTCCGTTGCGTTGCGTTGCGTTTATGAATATGTTCCCACGGTGTCGTCATCCTGATTCTATTAATAAACGCAACGCAACGGAGCAGTGTGGCCCGGCTCTAAGCGGCCATATTAAAAAAACGGAGTATATCTATGGCTGCCCATCGTATTAGTCTTGATTTTTCCATAATAATACCGGATTTAGTGTCATGATTATTATCTGCCAATCTAAAGATCTTTATATAGTAACGGGATGAAGCTGCTTAGTTGTACGCTGCATGCTTTTTTATTTAATTTTTTAAATACTGTTCAGGTGGCCAGTGCGTGGACCATGCAGCGCGTCATGCGGCGGTGGCGTGCGCGTTGTGCGCCCGCGCTGCTTGAGCGGACAGCGATGCGCCGCGCCGCGCTACGAACCGTGCAACACGCACCGGTGAGGCGATATAGTATAGTGCAGGTGGTCATGTGTATACATCGGCGGCTTGTGGCATTTAGGTAGCATTTGACGTTTCTGACAGACCAGTGATGTCACCGTGTTTTTACAAGTAATTACGAGTAAGGTACAAGTACAACAAAGGAAACCAACTAGAAAAAATATTATCAATAATTTAATATTTGTCATTCTTGATATACAATTAATATTTGTTCTAAATTGTTACAAGTTCGGGTTATTTATTTGTGACCATGGAATATTACATGTGATCATAAACTCTGTGAGATCCTTATTAAATTCCGTTTGCATGATATTGTTTTTATTTTTGTTAGGATCAGAGTCCAAATGTTTCAGTATATTATATCCCACCAAAAACATTTCATGCATTTGCCGCCGCCGTTTCGCTACCGTCGTGGAGGTGATCCGAATATTTAGTTTCTGATCTGAAGTAAGTAACGAAACAGCCAAGCCATACATATTTACTGATATGTAGAATTTGTTGAAGTTAGGTTCGGTAGAGTTAGGCCGTGTAAAGTCTGACTAGCATAAGTCTGCACCAGCAGTTTTAATTTTTTGTCTGTAAATCGGTATTGGATAACACTGAAGATAGGGCATTAATTAGTCTTGATACTTGTATAATATTTAAACAAGTGAAAATAATAGTATTAGTAGTGAGTATTAGTATGTAATAATAATAATACTTAGTATTTACTTTAAGTTAGTTCAACATATACTTAAAGTACATACACCGCACACCCAGTATTGAAAAAACAACTCGGCGAATTTTCCCGAAAGATAAAATAGTGTGTTTTAGTGTATACACGGTATAACTTGAGCATACCGAATTATTTTCACAGCGTAGTTCTGAGGTCAAAAGAAGCAAAATAGTTATATGACTTTTGGTCAAACTCGAAATAAAAAAAAGAAATTCTTTCTTCAGCAAAATAGCCACTTTAAACCAACAAACAAAATGTTTTTTTTTATAACAGTTTTGCAACCATATAGTTACGTCTAGACTAGACAACATAGTAGCAATATCTCGATCAAAAACGCGTTATTCACTGAGTACCGTTAAAAATAAATTTACGAAAAAATTACAATTATCTCTGAAAGTAGCCCGAACCCAGTCATTTTCATACAACATTTTTTGCTTCTTTTGGCCTCAGGAACACGCTGTTAAAATTTTTCGATATGTTCATTAACATGAACCACCGCGTGTAACCACCGTGTATATCAAAAAAGTGAGGGGGTAAAAACACACCTATGAATAGTTACTGAAAAAAATGGTGAGAACTAACCTAAAATTGAGCTCCATACAACCATGACCATGTATATAAAAAAAAAAGTGGTCGGATCTTAATCATATTATTAATCATATATCATAGAATTAAAGATCTTAATGAAAAAATGAAATTTATATAACTTGTCAATTTTAGTAACTTTTACAAAAAAGGGAATACACCCTGTATAACTGTTAGCTTAGCTGCAACATAATTCTCGTTGCGGGTTCTGATAGACGAGAGGTGTTTAATAGAATTTCATACAAACATTGAAAAAGTACCAAGATTGTTGTTTTTGTTTACCGGTCAAAAATTGATGAGATGTAAACATTGCCACTTTTGTGCGTTAATTGCCTCTCGTTGTTCTCCTCTCACGGCGTCATAATTATTGATCATTCGGAATAATAATTCTGGCTCGCCACTTTTATACGGTTTGCCCATAATTAGTGCTAACAATCATAAGCAAATTAATTCCACTAATTCAATTTAATTCCTATGACACATTCACATTTGACATCTGCGTCAAATATAAAACATTGCCATACGTAACTTTTAAATGTTTGACAGTTCATTTGCTTGGAAAAGATATACTAGTCAGACTCTAGATTCAGAAGTTTGGCTCTACATGAGATCTGATATCTTTTTCACAGGGCAAACCTTATGTGGTCGTCTTGGCAACATTTTACATGAAATGTTTTTGGTGGGATTTCAGTTTTTTTTTTGTAAGTTGCTAGGCAGTCTTATTAATAGGTTCTTTAGTTACTGTCCCGTGTAAACTTTCATGTCCTAATTCATAAAAATAGTGAAAGTCTCATATAAACTTCCACCCCTCCATTTTAGGGGATGGGGGGCGAAAGTTATAAGTTTATGATTTTTTTGTTGGTTTTGTACTAAACTGAGATTATATACCAAATTTCAGCTTTCTAGCACTTCAGGAAGTACCCAAACATTTTGATGATCATCAGTGTGTCAGTGACGAAATCGGTGTATTTTAGATATCAATAAAATCTAAAGTATTAAAGCTATTCAATGGAGACTTTGTATGTTTAATTAGTCTATTATTGACATCATATCCTGAGAATATGAACTATATGGTACATCGGAAACCAACTTTATGAGGGTTAAAAAAAACGACGAAACACTTCGAGAAAAGAAAGGTTTCTCTGTTATGCTTTTTGCATTTTAAATGTTTACTTATATTTTATATTATGTGTCTTGCAGACTATATGAACATCGCAACGGGTGCATTTTATCTTATCACCATCTAGCATGAGTTCTGGATGGCTTTTTATGATGTCCTCCATTATTTGAAAAAAAAAATCTAACAGCCGCAACAATCGCGAAAAGTATTCTAATAATTATTGAATTAATGACAATGACATGCCTAATATTGACAATTAACATTGAAGTTTTTTATACAGTGTGGAAAAATAATTCGGGCCCTGGAGGGAAACTACCTTAAATCCTTAAGATATATTATTTTACTTAAAGAAAAGATTCTTTTACGTTTGCATTCTTAGTTAATAAAGCCTACTATTCATTAAAGGGATACTTGACACATGAAAAATTGAAATTGTTTACGCATGTTCCATCTTGACTCAAAATATTTGTATGCCTTATGGCAAAACATGGAGATACTTTAATATAAATAATTGTAAGACCTATGAACCTTTGTTTACAAATAAATAATTTGTCTTTATTTTAAAAAAATAAGTATAACTGCATTCAAACATTTTTTCAGATTTTTCCTTTTTATGTATGAAAAAAAAATTCAAAAGGAAAAATTACGTAATACAGCATTTTCTGATAATTACAGTGTTTTATAACAATATCAATTCTTAACAACTTACACTATCAATTTACCTAATAGAACGCCTTCCGATTTTTTTACTGTTTTGAACAGGTTCGATTCCCAGTTTTGTGTGAAGGTTATTTGAAAATCTTTGAATGCCGTTATTCTTATTTTTAAAAATACAATAATGTCTTCCCGTAAGTAAAAAGAGCTATCTTACGGATTAAAACTAGTTTCCCCCCAGGGCCTGACTTATTTTTCCACACTGTATAGTGATCAAATCTACTTCTTCACAGATATGGTTTAACTATGCAGGTTGAAAACTAACAGGTATTATTTGGTTATTTTATCTTATTTGAAAATGCACTTGAAAAACGTGTCTCATCACTAGGCTACCTAAATACCACAAGCCGCCGATGTATAGTCATGTGAGGCGTGGCACAGATGAAAACAGTTACTAACAAGTGCTGCACTACTAGGACTCAGTGAACGTCTGGGGTTTTCGTGACCCGATATATATGACCCCTCACCTTCTCCCCGCATAGAAGTTTGTATACAGGGGAGGGTCAGGTTACCTGCAGCCAGGGCTTGGAACCGGTACCGAAAATACCTGTAACATATCGGTATTTATAGGTTTTCTTCGTTTCGTTTCCAGAGAACCGGTTAAGAAAAAATACCGATATTAGAACCGAAAAATACCGGTTCTTTATAAAGGTTCCTACACTACACAATGCTCGGCGCGGCGGCGGAACTTAGGTACCTAATAGTACATTACTGCAGAGGCTCGTCTACGACTCGGCCGTTTATCCCAAACTCGTCCAGCAATCCCTGTTCCGGCCTAGGATAGTATAGTACTTTTCTTAAACATGTTAAAAAAAACAATAAAAAGACTACAATTCATAAAAAAAATTAAAAAATACAAAATGTCCAAAAATAGCAAAGCATCACGACAAATAACGGAAATTAAATAAAAACACGAAAAATGCTTGAAAAAAAAACAAAAAACGAAAAAATATCAAAATAATTAAACATAAAAAGCATAAGAATACGAATAATGCTACAAAAAAACACCAAAAAACATGAAAAAACTTTTAAACAGTCCAAAAACATCAAAAAACACGAAACACCCTACAAAATAACAAGTAAAAATTAAAAAAATACCAAAATTCACAAAAAAAATTAAAAAACCAACTTAAAACACGAAAAATGCTACTAAATATAAGCACCATTTAAAAAAACACGAAAAAAACTACAAAAATACATAATTACTCGAAAAATTCGAAAAAAAACAACAAAAATCTAAACAAGCTACAAAAATACAAGAGCAATAAAAAAACCAGAAAAAACTAAAAAAATATCAATTTACATGCTCTATGTAATATTTCCTTTATCAGTTGATTTTAGTAGGCACATTTAAAATGTTAGAGCAGCGGACAATAATGTTAGTTGCATACATTCTCCATACATTACTCGCGATGTGAGTGTTTGTGACCTTATTAGGTTTTCTATCTCTCTCACTCACTCCACTCGCACTTTCGAGTATCGGTATTTTAACTGTTAAAAACCGGTGAATTTCATCAATTTACCGGTTCTCAAGTTGTCGGTATCATTTAGGATACCGGTTTTAGCAATACCGGTACTTTAGCTAGGTACCGGTACCATGTTTGATACCGGTTCCTGGTACAAGGTCACAATACCGGTTCCTGGTACAAGGTCACAATACCGGTTCCTGGTACAAGGTCACAATACCGGTTCCCAAAAATACCGGTTATTCAAGCCCTGCCTGCAGCTGACTGTACATCCTGCAGCTGCGTGTAGTGACCATGGCCTTTGTCTTTTTGTCTTTTTCCTGCTACATACGAGTATCTACTTATAGATGTAAAGCAACGTTAAGATCAAGAGCTTATGTTATTAAGCAAAGTCATTAGCAGTATAATTGTAGGATAGATGCTTCAGTCACCAATTTTCCGTTTTGGTCCATACAATAACCATCATCATCATATATTCAAGAGTGAAGCTCTTGTCGATGGAGTAATCGCCATTCTGTTCGGTTCTCTGCCAAATGCTTTGAGCTCCTGATACGACATCACATTGACCTCATCTTTGGCTTGATCCATAAACGCACTTCTCGGTCTTCCCCTGTCTCTGCTTACCTCTATATTTCCTTCAATTATGGTTTTTATGTAATTGTCATGTCGTATCAGGTGCCCCAACATATTTCCTCTTCTATTCTCAATCGTTCTCAAAAGCAGTATCTTCTCTCCTACCAAATCCAAAACCTCTTCATTTGTTTCTTTTCCTTTCTGAATATTCAATCTTGAAAATCATCATCTAACAGGTATTTAATTTTTGAAGACAGGAGCAAATAACGATATGCACAGTTACCATCCCATATTTAGTATATGATAAGTCTCCGTCTCATTCCTTTCATATTCTAAATTGCTCAGTCAGCAAAAATGCTTTCAAACGGTAAGAGTGAACTGAGGCGGGTTTAATAAAGTCAGTGAGGCAATTCTGTCGGTTGGCGCCTAGACGCTTGCCACGGTTCGTTTAAGTCTTGTAATCCTCTCAAAGGTGGAACGTCCGAGATAGTCATGAGATAGTCGACATTGCTTTGTAGTTATGCTGTTTTAACCCGGGGTTTTACCTACCGGAATTAGATTGCTGTTTGCTTTCCGTCCCGGAACTTGCTTAAAACTTATCAGTGCGGTTCAACATTGATTTGTGTCTTAATTTGAACTTCAGAGATACTTGCTTTGACATAAAAAATACAATAAGGAACGCAAACCCGATATAAATAGACTATTTCTGGGGGTCAATCTCACAATTATATTTAGCATTCCAATTGGATTTCAATGTATCACGTGCACTTATTCTGAGACGTTAAAAGTGCAACAAAACTGGCAACCGTACTTGTCTTCTCGAAGATCTCACGGTTCGAAAATAAATGCCATACGATTATTATTATTATTATTCTGAGAATTTTATTTACGACGGGCGCGCGTGGAGTTCAACCGCAAAATTATCTTACTAGTACGATATGAGCCTTAGAAGAGTACCCAGACGGGATTAGGTCCCCAGAATAAATGAATAACCAATAACATTGTCTTCAGATGCGAGTTCCAGTGGGCGGCAGACGAGTGGGAGTACTGCAGTGCGACGTGCGGTGACTCTGGACTTCAGGAGCGGCAACTCTTCTGTGTGCCTTCTTCACTCAAGTGCGCATATCTTTATTGTCTAGCTTTCACAGTCTAGCTAGCACGATAGGTTTTATGATCACGTTTTACGGCTACCATCAACGCTACTGGAAGCGCTCCGACTTGATGTCTACGCTCCATCACCGACAAGAGACATATTTTCTTCACTGAATAGTCTTTCAAGCTTAACTATGGGTATAGGTACAATACATTCCAAAATTTACTCTTCGGGCGTGACTAAGTCGTAACATCCGGTGCTGAGAGCACGTTTTACTGCCGTTGAAATGCTACTCTTTTCCGTCGTCCATAAAGAATGGCTCTAAATGTAAAATCTTTATACTTTTACGAGTTTACAACCTCCATACAATATCAAAACCAATAATAGAATTAAAGGAACGAACACAATTCATAGATTGCATGTTTTGTTTTGTTTCATAATTTTATTGAGGATTGTATTGACATGACAGACCACCGGGGAATGGGCAGCAGCATTCCTTGAGTGCGGTGGAGATACTGCGATCACCAACCCGCATGCCAAGCGTGGTGATTATGGCATTTACCCCCCATGAAATTGGGGGAGGCCTATGTCCAGCAGTGGACGTCCTAGGGCTGATGTGGTGGTGGTGGTATTTACATATTTTGTAAATAATTAATGACTTATTGACTTGACTTTTCAAATCGTAATAAAACATTGTTTATAGAGTATAAACATTTTTTTTATGACGTATTGCATGTAACCCCATCCCATTTCGTTAGCTTTAGTGTCGTTACTGGTACAAGTTAAAGGCCGTAGCAGGATAAGGGAAGAAAAAATGCCCTTTTATGATTAAGAGCTGTTTTTTTTTCTACAGTTACTTACATTTAGTAGCACTATTGTGCAAAGTTTTGTTGAAAAATTCCCAGTGGTTCAGCCGGGTAAAAATAAAATCCGAATTCATGAAATATGACTTTTCTCAAAAACTATTAAACGTTTTCATACTATCTTTTTTCATTTTGGTTAGTTAAAAAGTATATATGTCCTGTAAGAAAATTGACTATCTATCTTTATTTAACATTTCTGTAAAAAAAACGTAAGTGAACATTAAAAAAAATACCTTTCTGAAGGAGTGACCACTCTAAATGTCATGTCTAAAAAAGCCTTATTTAACGTTCTATCAGTCGTATTAGTTTGATATTTAATAATTTTTAAGAAAAAAAAGCGACTTCAATGGGGGAGTCCGGTGAAAGATTATTAATCTTAGATGGTGCACTCTTAGATTCCATACAATAAAATACAAAAATGGCTATAAGTATGTTTATAATGGTAGAAGACTAAGTACCCTAAATTCCTCATGAAATCATGGAAAAACCTTGCTTGCTTGACAAACAAAACGAAGAGAACAAATCGCCAAACGTGACCTACGCGTCGTTGAAAAGTTCCGTTCTGATCATCATCAGCAGTTCCACTTCATCAAATGTCACTTTTATAAATGAAAATGCTTGATTAGTTCATGAAAATACTAAAATCACTATTTGTGTGCCTTTCACATTTGAGGAGTTTCCTCGATTCCTAATGGATCCCATCATCAGAACTCGAGCATGACAAAAATCAATCGTGAAAATATAACTTGCTTAACAAACACAGTGAAGGACAAATCGCCAAACGTGAACTTTTCGTCGTTGAAGAGTTCTGTTCTGATCATCATCAGCAGTTCCACTTCATCAAATGTCACATTTTTGTATGATAATGCTCGATTTGTTGATAAAAACACAAAAATCACTATATGTTTGCCTTTAAGATTTGAGGAGTTCCCTCAATTCCTCATGGATCCCATCATCAGAACTCGAGCATGACAAAAATTAATCGTGAAAATAGAACTTGCTTAACAAACACAGCTAGGAGGACAAATCGCCAAACGTGAACTTTTCGTCGTTGAAGAGTTCTGTTCTGATCATCATCAGCAGTTCCACTTCATCCAATGTCATATTTTTGGATACAAATGCTTGACTTGTTGATAAAAACACAAAAATCACTATATGTTTGCCTTAAAGATTTGAGGAGTTCCTTCAATTCCTCATGGATCCCATTATCAGAACTGCCTTTTGACAAAAACGGGACCAACTTGGATATACAGGGTGACCCATTCAAATCGGTCAGTATGGGAAAGTCTAAAACTATAAGACATACGAAGATTTGTTCTTAGGAACCATGTCACCGATTTTACAAGTAGAGAGGTACAAACAACCATAGAGACAATTTTACATGCCTGAACTTGTTGAATATTGTAACGGTGGTCACTTTGAACACCTACTATGATAAATTAAAGTATGTGAAAAAAATGCATTTTATTCATTTTAGACATTATGTTTCTTAGAGACATTTACTGCTTAAGACCTACACAAACGATATCTGAATAGAAATAGTGTAAGTTTATTTTTTCAAAACAACCGGGTTCGATTCCCTAGCTGGGTACAGTGTTTTTTTTTCAAATGTATGAATGCAGTTTTTCTTTTTATCAAAATCGGTGACATGGTTCCTAAGAACAAATCTTCATATGTCTTATAGTTTCAGACTTTCCCATACTGACCGATTTGAATGGGCCACCTTGTATATACATACAATCAAAAAAAGAATTTTTCAAATCGGTTAAGAAATGACGGAGTTATGGAGTAACAAACATAAAAAAAAAAAAAACATACAACCGAATTGATAACCTCCTCTTTTGAAATCTTGAAGTCGGTTAAAAACGAAAAGCAACAGTGTCAAATAAAAAAAAAAATAGGTTGTGTTTTGTTACTTTTTTTTTATACCATTCTAACACCGCCAAAGAACTTAAGCATAAATCCTCTTTGTAAAAAGTAAAAAATAAAACAATTTTTCACAATTACATTAATATTAGCCTGAAAATATATATATATCAGTTGTCGCCATTCCAACTTGTACACCAAAAACTGTATTCTTCTAATCATCATCACCATTTCTAAATATAGGTTAACTTTACTAAATATTTTATCAGATATACTAATCTGTAGGCTTAAACGGACTGTAACTTTGTCATAATTAAAAGAATACCCAATTGAGTTGCATTTTATTAGACTCTCTTCAAATAATATCTCACTCTGCTATAAAACTTAAGAATAAATTATCTTTAAAACGGAATTTAAAAAAAAAGGTTTTGACAGTAAAGCGACATCACATGTTTTTTTTGTATATGAATTCAGAGCTGTGACACCAAATAAAAATGTTATCTAATAACTACTACTTAGAAAAGTTGAAAAACCCCGACATTTTCATTTCAAACCTCAATATCTCAAAAACGGCTGAACATATTTTCATGAAACATGGCTAAGAACACACGGGATAAAATTATCTGTGACACAAAAAAAAACTAAACGAAAATAGGTTCATCCGTTTGGGAGCTACGATACAACAGACAGATACACAGACATACTGATTCACAGACATACTGATACACAGACAGATACGTTAAACTTATAACACCCCTCTTTTTGCGTCGAGGGTTAAAAAGGATGCCATTAACAAAATATTTTCAGAAAATCCGAAATATTTGTACCAAATCGCAATGGAGAAGTGGTTGGTATTATAAGAGAGACATACGATTTTTTTTCTTGAAACACGGAATTAATGTTACCGTGACTTAAGATAGCGATGATGATTAGAATAAGGATATTCTTGTTTCAAATGTAAAAAAATATGAATCCCTTTGTGAGGCTAAATAAAGATATTTTATTTTATTATTTTTATTATTTCATAAGTTGAAATGACGACAACTGACATAAGTATATTTTCAATTAACGTAAATGTCAAAAATTGTTTTTTTTTTTCTTTTTACTAAGAGGATTTATGCATTAAGTTCCTTGGCGGTGTTAGATAAAAAAAGTAACGAAACACAACCAAAATATTTTTTTTAAATTTGACACTGTTGCTTTTCGTTTTAAATATCAAACTAATATGACTGATAGAACGTTAAATAAGGCTTTTTTAGACATGACATTTAGAGTGGTATTTTATTCAATTTTCACTAACGTTTTTTTACAGAAATGTTAAAGATAGATAGTCAATTTTCTTACAGGACATATAATACTATTTAACTAACCAAAATGAAAAAAAAAATGTATGATAAAGTTTAATAGTTTTAGAGAAAAGTCATATTTCATGAATTCGGATTTTATTTCTACCCGGTTGAACCACTGGGAATTTTTCAACAAAACTTGGCACAATAGTAACTATAATAATAATATACTAAATGTAAGTAACTGTAGAAAAAAAATCAGCTCTTAATCATAAAAGGGCATTTTTTCCTCCCTTATCGTGCTACGGCCTTTGCGAGAACCTTAAAAAACTTTTTCTAGACATATTTGGATATTTGAACTTCATAAAGTCATGTAAAAAACAGGGCCAGTGGTATAATAACATCATTGGATATTATTATAGCGTCATCGGCTGAGAAGCTACAGATACAGAAGATGGTAACTAGCATGCACGGATTATTTGCGAGAAAAGGAATGAAAATGAATGTAAGCAAGACGAAAGTGATGGTATTTGAAAGAGATGAGTGTATGACAGTTTGTGAAATTGCTGTAGATGGAGAGAGGTTGGAGCAAGTGGATAGGTTTGTGTATTTGGGGACTTTGTTCACGAGAGACGGTAAGCATGAAGGAGATATTGAAAGGAGAGTGATAGCTGGGAATCGAGTGAATGGGGCACTTCACGCCTTTATGAGTAGCCAGAAAGTGTCAGAAAAGGCGCGGCTGGCCGTGCATAGAGGAGTGTTGGTGCCGACACTAATGTATGGTAGTGAAAGTTGGGTGTGGCAGAAGAAACATCAGAGTCGAGTGAATGCAGTGGAAATGAGAGCGCTGAGAAGTATGTGTAGCGTTACTTTGAGAGATAGAGTGAGAAACACCGTTATAAGACGGAGGTGTGGAGTGAATGAAGATATAGTGACGAAAATTGAGAAAGGTATGCTAAGATGGTTTGGACATGTAGAGAGGATGGATGAAAGAAGATTGACAAAACGAGTGTATGAAGGAAGAGTGGATGGAAAAGTTGGAAGGGGAAGACCTCGGCGAACGTACTCCGACCAAATCGGAGACATTCTGCAGAAAGGCCAGGTCAGGAGTACCCTAAATCGGCGCGCATGCATGAAGAATGTTATGAAAGTTCATGAAGCGAAAGTTGTATGTCAGGATCGTAGCAAGTGGAAATCCGTGATCTCTGCCTACCCCTATGGGAAACAGGCGTGATTATATGTATGTATGTATGGATATTTCAATGATCATGAAATATTCTGCTACTATTTGCTCGACGCCTTTCATTTGAATAAATTCTACTGTATCATGAATATCCAACTCAGCCTCATTTTCAATCTTGCAAGTAGGTTTTCATTTTTTGCGTACGCCATATAAAATTGCTCTCAAATAGCATGGCATAGGAGACGTGTCGAATCGAGTTCCAAGAAGGATTATTACGAGTAACACAGAACAAGAAGACAAAGAGCGTTACGATTATAAAAAGCAATCATCATAAGGAATTCCTCGATGCGCCTCTCACACAAAACATCATCATAAGTACATATATTACACTCATCTATTTAGGCTATTTTCTGTGTAAATTGACACGTAGAACTTGACATAATCATTAGATCGCAATAGTCCTGTGCAAGACTGAAAATGTATTATGAATATTATTCATAGCAAGACTGAAAATGACTATTGCGATCTAATTAGCATAGAGTTTACGTATACATGCCTATTTTAGATTTTTCAATTTTAATAAATATCGTTTTCTCGTGCCTTAAAAGCGCCAAAAATCATAATAACTTTGATCATACTTCCATCGCCACTACTGGCGATTCCTGTTTCTAAGATGAGGAATAGCATCAGCACCTAGTGTTTTCTGAGCCATGAAAATTAATCAGAGGCCATAATCAAAAGTGTTGCAACCAGTCCCATACAAATTAGGTAATGGTAATTATAGAATGATATTTTTGAGTTTGGTATAAATACATTGAGCTAGTTGCTGATTTCCCGAGAATTCGCGATATATTTTATTTTATTCCAACAATTCGAACATTAGGGACCTCGAAACTACATTTTTATTTTATTTTGTTTTGTTTTAATAATTTTCTTACATCCTCGTAAAATCTCACCAAGCTTATTTCGTAGACATCGAAAAAGAATTGCCAATCGGGTGCAGTTATTTATCTAATTAAGTAAATTTTCCAATTTTGCCTCTTTTCATATCATATGTATATGTAGTAGACTTACCTTACTTACTTTTAATGCCACATAGTTTATGAATTGGCAGTAGTTAATTTGCACCGCTATGTTAATAGTGCGTTGCAAAAGGGAATGAAGTACATATATAAATAATGGGGAGAAATGAAAACTGACTCGCGTTGTACATATCTTGTTTCCATAGAAATTCAATTTAATGTACAAGTGTTCATTGCTCTTAAGTTGCTTTTACCGTTGCAGCTCCACGTCAAGAAGGGATCTCATACGAGCCCTGGTGTCGCCAGCGCTTTGCT
The DNA here is from genome assembly GCA_905163555.1 of Notocelia uddmanniana. Classification (NCBI taxonomy): domain Eukaryota; kingdom Metazoa; phylum Arthropoda; class Insecta; order Lepidoptera; family Tortricidae; genus Notocelia; species Notocelia uddmanniana. Next base: position 8,976,219 of record LR991059.1, on the reverse strand, counting down.
CCGGACCCAGGCCTGAGCAACAGCAGCCGTGCAACCGCCTGCCCTGCCCCGTCTACTGGCAGGAGATGCCCTGGACACCGGTAATAATCTCTACGGGACATTTATCCCAGGATAATGATAATATGAAATATTCGTTATTTTTTCATCCCTTAAATCTCTATTATATAAGTGGCATAGACAGGTATGTGTACAGGGTTCAGGTTAGTGTCATAGGACTGTATACAAGTATACCTGCCTCGAAGTTCTAATAAGATTTTGTGATACAAACATGATTTTACTATCAGGAAACCTACTTCATGGAGTGATACTAATGTTTTATGACGTTTTCGACGTCACCAGATAGTGCAGTTCATTCGTCATAAATATCATAAATACATGACAGTCCGAATCGAGAATATCCTGCCAATGTCTTAAACTTACACTCACTTAATGCAAACGCTACCCAATGGATGAAATCTTTAAATACCCTATTATAATAATTTCAATTTGTAAAGCGACTCTAAAAGTAATTAATTCCATAGGACTAAACACATAAATCATACTAACTCCGTAATAGCATCTTGCATTGTGATCTGACACACACGAATATGATAGATTTCAATAAAATTGAAACATTGAACCCCGGCAAATTTCTCAAAAAATCATGAATTTTTACATCAAGCATTCTCACCAGTGTTCAACAACCTGCGGTCGCGGCATATCCCGGCGTCCCCTCGTATGTCCCGCTGCGCACGAGTTCCTGTGCGGACCGCGGCCACGCGAGCGCCGGCGCCGGTGCCGCCTGCGCCGCTGCCCTCCGCGCGCCGTGCCCTGCCCCGAGGACACCCTCAAGTACTGCGAGCTCTTCCCTAAGGAACACCTGCGTAAGAACTGTATACTGCCGCAGTTTAGGAAGTATTGCTGCAACGCTTGCGCGTCTGCTGGTCACACAGTTCGGGACGTTGGGTAAAAAGAGTTGTTAAGGCGGAACGTTCGGTGTGCAATTGTAGTTATGTACATGGTATATTAACTCGGTCTATTTCGTGCCACACAAATACACATATTTATAAAATCTTTTTTGAAAGATGATTTTCACAGGTAATGTCAGCAAAATTTTGAAAAATTTAAGTTAGTGAGCGTAACAGTTAGTAAATGTTTAAGATAACCTGAATAATTGTCGCCGATCCTTAGTTTCGTATTTAATTGACTAATTCGATAGCGTTTCACGCATATCTCAATTTCGAATCTCAGTTTATTTATTTAACTGATGTGTTTGTATATTCTACATTTGTTAAATCATATTAGCCAAAGTTTTTGATCAAATTGTAGGAAAAATAAAAAAGTCCAAACTTGACTGATAAGACTCCAGACTAACTCTTTTTATTATTACTCATATCGTCGTCAGTAATAAGTACTATTTATGTGTAAGTAATGTATTCAGTGTTGTATTGTGCTGTCTGTATTTTTGTTTCTAAGTCCTTAAGCCAGGTTATAAGAGTAACGAAGTGCCATAACTTCCATAATAAATATGCTATTCCTTGTAATAACTATCTTTTACTTACTTTCCCTTGCCTAGTTTTCACGGTAGCATCATAATAACGGATTCCGAGGCCATTTACAAATGTTGGCAAATGTAATCTGAACTTTCACTGGGGGAGTCACTTCATATGAGCGAACCATATTTCGCATATAAGGAAAAATAAAAGGAACCATAAATTAGTCAGAACTTTAAAAAAACATCGTTTAGATGTTTTAGAGCCCATTAGGTTTCGTAAAGTTTTATCCTCTTTGTCGAGTGTGTGAGCTTATGTATGTACCTCAATCAATAAGAAAAAAAAATCCTGAACCTTTTATTATGCCCAAAACTGCTCAAACGCATTTTCGGCTTCAGATATGGGATAAGGCCACATAATAAATCAGCCTATGTATACCACAGCTTTCTTTATCAAGCGGTCTTCGACAAAACTGCCTGTGACAGCCTGTCAAAAACCGACTGATCGTATAATGGTTCTGTTGGACTTATTTTGGTACGGAACACTAGAAAATAATTTGTGTGCGTCATAACATGACTATATTATTATTAATATATTATATTAATGGAACAGTTATCAAAACTCCTAAAAAAATTTTAGAGTTCCGTAGTCAACTAGGACCCCTTATAGTTTCGCCATGTCCGTCTGTCTGTCTGTCTGTCTCTCCGAGGCTTTGCTCTGTGATTGTTAGTGCTACAAGTAGAAAGCTGCAATTTGGTACCGATATATAAATCAATAAAATTGACAAAGTCGTAAAATAAACTCTAATAATATATTTTTTTTATATTTGTTAGATAGGTCTTTCAAAATGAATAGAGGTCGTCATCAAACATTTTTTGATAAAGTGAATATTATCGGAAATATTTACTCAAAGGGAAACAAAATGAACCCCGCCCTCTAACTTTTGAACCATGGGTCCAGATATAGGAAAAAAATCATGAAAAGCTTAATAAAGTCTTTCAACGAAAACTATAGCAGCAGTATCAGTTAAGCCATTTTCGGGTTATCGTAAATAGTCTTCCCTTCTTAGTAAAACACGTATGAAAATGGTGAAAGTATTCCTTTTTGCTTGTTTTAAAGATAGTTGATTGGGCAACTACGGAACCCTACACTGAGCATGGCCCGACATGCTCTTGGCGGATTTTTTATTTTATATTCATGCTAATAAAAATTTTGAACGTGGGCACTGGCCACCACGACTAGCTCGCAGAGAAGTTTATAAAAACTCCGCTATCTCGGACGCGCGTTCTGTTGCATCTCGGTATAGTATAGCGGTCGATCGGAGACTTGTGTATCGCATTAAAATTTATCATCAATATATTTCGCGCTTACTTTTTTGCACGCTAAGCTGGCGTGTAAGAACGGGCGCGCGATACAACGTTATTTCAAATTGAAACGCATGTCTGATACTCGTACTCTAGACAAATGCTTGGTGCATTGTGAAGACGTTTATAACAAGAAAACATGGCAATTATAAGCCGAATGATGATTTTGATTTTGATGAATGTTAATAATAATATATAAGATAGGAAGTGTGTTGAGTCGCCGTTCGCCTAGATACCGTTATGCAGTTTGGTGAAAATTTGTGGATATGCATTACACTGTGTAAATTTTATTTAATCGAATACTTAAAATATATATAAGTATACAATGGTCAGAATAATCTTAACAACTAAAGGAACTGACTGTCCAAGACACCTACATTTTTCGCTGTTATATCTGACACAGACGTATCGCATTCCATTTTTTCCCCGCTTTCGGCCCTTCCAGATTCCAGATGCAACCCAATCGTACTTACGCGTTAATTCAGTTCGAGTAAGACCGAGCGAGCGAAACACATGAAACCTAAAATTGGCAGCATTTCTATCTAATAATAATGCACACAATTCTCACACCATATTTTTCCTTTTTTTAGAACGATTTTTTGGCCTCCATAGAACGCACCCGAGGCTTGAACCCACGTTTTTTTAAAGGTTAATATCATATTGGAATGCAAAACGTATCGGTCACATCGAATCCTTGTTTACTTCGTTTGGCGTCGACGCGGCTTTCAGAAGCTGCCTCCACACATTCAACTAACATGTCCTATACCTATCACATTAGTTTGACCCAAACTGAATTGGAAATACATTAAATTAGGGACGTTAAGTAAGTATTTTAGCAAACAGAAATGAATTTTATATTGAAACCTCTGGGGATCTTACCTTACGCTTCTGTAGTATAGTAGTAGTATTATACATTTGTGATATACTCGTATTACATATATACATAGCTTTGTGAATTGTGAGGTTGTAAGTTTGTACGTAGAAACTCTTTCACCAGTGCAGTGTGAATGGACTACATTGTATTACGCCTGAGATGTTAGTTATTTGTAAAACGTAAATGGAGCCGCGTGGTCAGCTTCCTGGTGAATAATCTACCTGCGTCCGATCCCAAATGTTCATCTTTATCATCAGCCTTACGTCCCACTACTGGACATAGGACTTCCCTATAGATGAGAGGGGACGGACATCAGTTCCTACGCTATTCCGGTGCAGTTTGGCGACTTCACATACACCTTTGCATTTCTTCGCAGATCTATGCAGGTTTTCTCACCTTGTTTTAATTCACTGAAAAGCTAACGATAAAACTATATTCCGTAAACGAGTTCCGGAAAAATACGGGAATCAAACCCACGACCGCCTCTTGACACATTGCCTACCACCTACGGTAGCACGCCTACGGTACCTGCGAGCCGTCAAATGTTACGGATCTCAAATTTTAGATAAACGACTAATTTTAGATAAGCAAACTTATTTTCGCAATGGGCCATGGGCAAATTTGTATGGAATCTTGTACTAAAACCTAAAAGCAACAAAACTGAGAGTTAGATAATTCGCTATATTTTTGTAAATCTACTTCATTTCATTCTACGGGCACCAAGTTGAATTCCATTGCAGACCTAAGTTATTCATATTTTTGTAAGAGTAAAATGGGCTAATAGATTTAAATACCTATTTAATGACCTAACTCTAAGCTTTGTTTGTTTTAGGACCATATTGACGCATGGTCATTTATTTTAAGTTTAATCTCTTTTCCATGTTGAGGCTGGTTGTATGCTGATAAACGTTAGCTCCCATGCAAAAGGCGTTTTGTCTTTATTTAATACTTAAGGTACCATTGACATTTGACAACCGTCCTATTTGTTTTGTATGTAAGGGCACAGAGAACGTGAGTCAAAGACGAGCGGTGCATTAAGACTGTTTTATTTTACATTTCTCCAACCATCCTCTATATGCTAGTATATAATATGACAATTCCCTTTTTCTTAAAAATCAAAGAAAAAAAACTAGATGCTATGATTTTAACAAATTGCATAGTGATAAATTCGCCAAATATTTAACCATACATTGGGCAAGAAACATGCATGTAATTGTAGTTTCTTGGTATTATAAATTTTTTTTTTACAGTTAAAAATAATGCATCAATAAAATTACATAGATATTTCATGTTTAAACGATACTCTATGTAGATATCGACATTGACATCAAAATCAATTCAGTAATTGATAAAAATAATTACTGTGAGTAGTTACATTATTTTTTTTTAAATAAAATCGAAGTAACATGTATAATAATTTCATACCTACGAGTATTTCCATTTTATTTAAAATATTTTTTTCTCAGTTCATTTAACATTGCAATATTACAAGTTTTTTTTTTATAGTTTTGTTAAATATATAATAAAACATGCATTAAATCTATTTGAGTGATAGTAATTCTAAATATCTGATTGTTAAATACCTAGGTACTTTTTAACATTTATTTAGGTATACAGAACTTAGTAGGTACCTATTAGTTATTTGGAGACCACACTTCTTTATGACGTGGCTGGAAATCCCCACCGATCAGGAGGTCGCACTTCCCTGCCGAAACGAGTTGTTCGATAAGTATTATTTAGAGGAATAACATAAGAATTAGAACTGGTGCGAACGCAGCTTCTGGGGTCAGCTGTGCGTCATCTTTCTCTAAAATTATGTCATCATATTGTGCTCTCGGTAGTTCAATGTCAACCCTATCTGGTGAATCAACACTAAGATTCCGATTTCGTCTTAACGTAGTTCCTGACTGTAATTTAACGATGTATGACCTCGAACTAAATCTTTTTAACACTATAGCCGCGGCCCAAGTATCGTTGTATCTCGCCTTTACTTTTTGCCCTTTATATAATTCTGATAAAAGTCTAAGTTCTCAAAGCGTGGGTTGAGATATGGCCACCCTCGGAGGTAGGTAATCGTCAGAATTTATATAGACAGGCGCCAGACAATTACACAACACAAGCTGAATGACCTTGCTTAAATGAAACAAATATATTTGGTATATAAGAGATATATTTTAAAGTTCAACACAAGTTCACCAATATACCCAGTTGAGCACTGTCACAAGTAGTTTATAAGATAAAGTTTATCATTACACAGCACTAAAGTGTCTATGGCACACAAAGTCTCCAGTTGAGTTAAATAAAATTGTCAGTACATTACCGACTATGGCTTCCACTCCAAAACACTGAATAACTTAATACATTTAGGGATGAATTGACCGGGTTCAAATTGAGATCTCCGACGATCAGCACTACACCCTTCAAGGTGTCAATTACAGATTCTACTTTTTGAAACCAGGTGAAATAAGTATCGTCACTTGCATTGGGAGGTATATACACTACACACATATAACACCGCACCTGTTCAGTGACAAATGACACCCATAAGTCTTCGCCACTCGGTGTCTCCAGATCACGGCAGCGACTAAGGTCTATACCAGGGCGCGCTGCGAGTAGGACGCCACCGCCGCGCGCGCCTGTGGCCTCTTTCATTGTGTACCCATTAGATAGAGACAGATAGTCTATCTCGCGCGCGACATAGCTCGCGTGCCGTATTGTGCTAGCCGTGCTGTGCGTGTGATGTTGCCTTTATACGATATTCGAAAAAACCACGGTTTTATATGAGCATTTTTCGGCCAAACCGGCATATAACACTGGTAGGTTATCTTGGAGTAAACAACAACCTAATCCATGTTTACTGGCATCTACTGACATAACTACTGGTTTTTCGAGACTGTAGTATTGCAAGACTATAATAAAATAACTCACACTTGTAAACAATACCTAAGTGATGTAACTTGAGCGCGACGCGCCAACAAACTGGTTACTGCAGTTTAGCGCATTTAGTGTAATGTGTTTTGAAATTGTTTATACGAATAAATAAAAATGAAAAAAATCGTTAAATGCACTTTTATAGTATCAAAACACTGTTGATGCTGCTGGTCCCAATGCCATTCCACCGATTTCTTTAATAGCTCCCGTAAAATATATGTTTTTTCTGATTAGCTCGGAATAAATCTTCCTACATATGTAACCATTCCTAAAAAACGTTCAACTTCTTTGTATTTTGTGGTGTAGGTAGGTTTTTTATGGCCACAATATGACTGTTATCAGGTTTTATACCGGCGTGGGTAATCGTATGGCCTAAATATTTTAACTCTTTTAGCCCAATTTTGCATTTTTGACGATTAAGTTTAATGTTTATTTTCCTACACCTATTTAATACGGCTCTCAGTCTTTGATCATGATCTTCTTTAGAGTTTGCGTATATTAGCAGGTCATCAACGAAAAGGATAACTCCTTCGATGTCCTCGAAATGCTCATACAATTTTCTATGAAATATTTCTGATGAGGAACATATTCCATATGGCATCCTAAGAAATTTAAATCTCCCGAAAGCCGTATTAAACGTACATAAGTCCGTACTTGACTCATGCAGTGCTACTTGCCAGAATCCATGCTTTGCGTCTAAAGTACTAAAATATTTAGCCCCCGATAAACTAGAAGTTATCTCTTCCAATGTAGGTAACTTAAAGTGCTCACGACGAATGGCTTTGTTGAGGTCTTGGGGATCCAAAAATATCCTCAGGTTACCGTTAGGCTTTTTTACCACCGTCATACTATTTACCCAATCCGTCGGATGTTCAACTTTGGCAGGAATACCTTGAGTCTGCATTTCTTGTAATTTATTTTTATTTTTTTCTCTTAATGCTACCGGTAATTTCCTGGGCGCATGAACTAACATCCTCTTTCAACTTGATTTTATAATTTCCCGGCAAGCACCCTATTCCTACGAATACGTCTGGGAATTCATCGAATATTTCATTTTTCTTTTCTACCGAAAATACTCTTTTTACTAGGTTTAGTTCCTCACATGAATTTTTACCTAAAATCGGAACCGAATCTGATTCGACCACAATACACTGTAGAATATAAGTATTCATTTTATGATGGACTTTTAAAAAACATTTGCCAATTAATTTAATCTCACCTCCTGAATAACCTTGAAACTTTGTGTATGTACCTGTCAACTGTGATTGTTGAATGTTTAAATCTTTTAATTTACTCATAGGGAGTACATTTACATCAGCACCAGTGTCTAATTTGAAAGTTATGTTTCTGCCACAAACTTGCAGACATGCTAGCCAGCTATTGTGCGTAATATCCAAATGTTTATTTACCTGATCGGAAGAGTCCTCGCGCACCTCATATACTCCACACATCCTCGAGTAGTGATTAAACTTCTTACAATTTAAGCATTGTTGTCCATATGCGGGGCATTTAAACTTCGCATGGGTTCTACCACATTGCAAACAACCGCGATAATTTGACGTTGGTGCAAAATTCCATCTCTTCTCCTCTCGTTGTCGTGAGTCCTTCTCTTGAATACCGCGTGAGTCCTGATAAAACTCCTGCTGTCTCGAAGGGCCTGGGCGCGACCACCGACCACCCATTCGTGCACGCAATGACCTTGACCGCTGCGCTCGCGACGATTGACCTGTTTTTTGTATAACATCGAGTTGTGATTGCTTAAGGTTAAATCGGGTTCTCTTAACAAGCGTTCTCGCAACGAACTATCTTTCACCCCACATATTAACCTGTCTCGTACTAGTCACAAGGCTTTGAACTCGCGTTTCGACGCCATTTTATTTAGCTCAAACACATATTATTCGACCGATTCAAATTCCCTCTGATGTCGTGTGAAAAACCTGTGCCGCTCAACAGTAACATTCTTTTTTGGAAAAAGAAAGCATCAAATTTTTCTAACACCTGGCTAACAGTGTCACATTTGTGTGCACTCAACTGATCATACACATCCCGACATTTTTCCCCTATTATGTGAAGCAAAATATTTATTTGCACTTTTGGATCTTTTTTATCAAGTTCGCACACTTCGTAATAAATGTTAAAGCTTTTCTTCCATCTGTCCCACTCTCTACTCAAATTTCCAGATGTCACGTTCACTAAATTGTTCTCGAACACGAAAGGTTGCGGTGGTTGTAAAATTGCCTCCATTGTACTGTTCGTATTTTACACTATTGTTACTTATACTTGTAATTTTACACTTATTGTTTTAGTTGTCAATTAAATGTTCATTAATCCATTTTAAACACCGACTGCGCCATGTTTTGTATGTAAGGGCTCAGGGAACGTGAGTCAAAGACGAGCGGTGCATTAAGACTGTTTATTTTACATTTCTCCAACCACCCTCAACATGCTAGTTTATAATATGACACTATTAGCGATACCTTTTGACAGATCGAAACAAAAGATCACAATGCCTAAATAATCATTCCTTTGACTTCGTCAAAGTTGATTCCAATTACATCATTCATACCAACATAATTATCGCGCCCGAATACATCATTATATTTTAATTAGTAGCTTATCATGTTAACGAAGCATCAGATTATTCATGACGGAATGGTAGATCGTATACGAATGTTTGATGGCACAATATTCCAGAAATCAATTTAAGGACACATTAATTCGTCAATTAACCAATTGATAGCCCCGCCATGAGAGGTTTCATCACTGTTAGTTTCGCAAAGGCCGCGGTGTGGACGCCAGAGGGCGACGGAGCGGCGAGCGGGCGCTCATACGTTATAGCGGGTTCAATGTATGCTGTACTGCCCGCTGGCGTCCTTGGTGTCCGCGACCTTTAGTGTCCTAAACTTTTGTTATCATCAGCACCACACACCACTTCACACCACACACACACACACACACACACGCACGCACGCACGCACGCACGCACGCACGCCCGCCCGCCCCTTATTGTAATTGTGCAATTAAAGTTTAAATAAATACATAATAAAACAGTAAGTACGAAACCAGGTACTGGCCGTATTCCAGTTACTGATAAACCCATCTTATACAAACTTCCACAAATGCTTCGAACCGGGCATGGTACATGTGAAGTGAATAGTCCTATAATCAAAGATTCTTCGATGTATTTTAACGCATGATTTCCGATTTCTACGAAATACAAGTTTGTTTCCTCGGTAATTGGACTTCAGAACGGCCTTGACAAAATCGATGTATTTAGGGTAACATTCTCTCCATTAAATTACTCGTTATGTAGGTATTTATCAAGGCCCCGGCGGTCTTTGAACTTAATCGGGAATTTTATTTTCGCTTTCAATTTCTATATCCTTTAATGTGAAGTATTTGAAACAAAAATGATATGCATGTTAACTGATTGCTTTTTTTGTTTTAATATTTCCTCACGTGTTTGAGAAAAGTACCATACAATCCTCGGCTGGAACTGTAATGTACTATTTTCATTTGAGAGGAGTAACCTCAAAATTGGTTCCATATAATTTTAGTAACGATCTGATGACGAGATCAATTATAAATCGAAGTTGGTCTATGTTTTGAGAAAAAAAATGTACAACACAGCAACTAGCAAGTGATATACTCGCAGGTACAATCTACTTACCAAAGAACCTAAGAACTTTTTTGTTGTAAATGTAAACTTGACCTACGGCATTCATTAAACAAAACTGGTACAAAGCTTATCTACAACGCAGGCTACGTATTTTTTTTTAAAGATTATTAACTTATTTTTAATTAAATAAATGGTGAGAAGGACGCAGCAATACGCCAGTACATTATATTTCCCCTCGCATTGCAACGTAATACATCCTCCAGATACTTTCGTCGTATTTCAAAACATTAACTATATCATTCACCATCTGAGTAACGTATGCTTTACCTATTTCCCATATCCTCCGCTTTCAATGTTCGAAGTAAACCAATAAAATATGCTAAATTACCGGTATGGCATCAGCTGCCGCAGAACATTTCTACAAAAAAATATTCCGCAGTCATTCTGGCAGCGGGAATATATAACGGTTTGTGTCTGAAAATTAATTTACGTTGAGAAGATTCGGCTACTACACAAATAAGATTCGATCAGAATAACGACCTAGCAGAAATAAAAGACATAATTTATTTTGCCTTATTCGTTTTATTCTGCGATTTATAAATTTGCGTCTTTGATCAAATAATGACGATTCCTGCCTAGTCAGCACGATAGGTTAATATGGGTCTTATAGTGTCGTTCTCCTCATCACAAATGTTGGCACGCAACCCGTCCCGCCCTAGCGGTGACGCGAACCGCAACAGCTCCCAAAGCGCCCAACGCAGGCTCAACCGCTCGGCAACAAAGCAAGCAAGGTGAGTGCGGAAAAGAAACTATACTGGGTAACACAACCCCAGTGCCCCGAAACTTCACATAAAACACCCCTCGTCGTTCTACGGACCTAACACTCCATTGCTCAAAGATAAGGTGGGAGAGATCCTTTATGGGGATAAGCTTGCCTTTGTACTTTAATGTTTTGTGACATGTATACGTTTAAGCCTGCTATTGTGTACAATGAAGTGCTTACGTACATAAAACATGACTAGATATATAACCCATCGTGCTAATAGCCCTAAACACCCTTGATTATTGAGAACTATGACCTAATTTCTACAATCGTTGATTACATTATCATACCTGAAAACAAAATCAAACGAGTTCTATGGATGAGCATAAACTTTGCGAATTCTATTGAATAAAATGGGCTGAATTTTCTTTTCACTAATTCCACATCTGAAAAATGGTTGTTAAGTTGTGAGGGTTTGTCGGCTACTTAGGTCTCCGTTCATTTATTATGTACGAATTTGGCTGGCTGCGATACACCTAATTACTCATGTACGGTCTCATCGATTCGGTCAGCCCTACAGGCCTCATGTATAAAACGTGAAAATCTTTTGCCCTTTACAAGTCGACTTTCTCTAAATATTTACAAACAAATATTTACCTTCAGTATTATAAATATTAAACGAACTTACCTGCAAGTAAAGTTCTATCATAATTATACGAAGCGCCTCGTCCGAAGAGATTAGTAACTGAAGATTTATAATACGCATGTAGATAAGTTACTAATAATCTCGAGGATGAGGCGTGAAGTATAATTAATGATTAAACGAACTTACCTGTAAGTGAAGTTCTATCATAATTATACGAAGCGATAGTAACTTATCTACATGTGTATTATCGATCAAACAGTACAATAAGGAATTGTGAGTATGTGTGCGTGTGTATATGTGAATTGCATTATGTTATTCACGGCATTGCATCGTTGGTAGTATGTGTAACAAAGTTACACCGCCATAGTTAGACACAGACTTCTTGTAACGTCGCGCTGCGCGCTGTTTAGGTCTCTAATATTGTTTAACACTTAGCATGTACAACCAAATCGATATGTATATAATCGGTTGTACCTAACTACAGGGTATGTTAATGGATTTCCGTTTCTTCAAACATATAGCTGTGTACAGACATAGAAACGACGTACCATATTTAAATTTAAAGTTCAAAATAAAATGTTTTTTTTTTCATTTTCTTACAAAATGTTACTTTTATCACCAAGGGTGAATGTAAAATGGCCTAAAGAGATAACGCAGAGTTAAGCAAAAGTTAATGTCAAGTATTACAATTTCCGGAATTCAAATGTCATGCACGTCAACATTTTTTCATTGTTAAGGATATTTTATACTATACTAGGGGTGTTAATTAACGAAAATTAATTCTTGATATCGGCGAAATGGTACGAATTAGGATACTAGTGTCTTAGAGAAGATTCCTTTATTTCATCTCAGGAATGTGCACTCGCAATTAATGGAATTTAATAAAAAAAATCTGTATATATTGAATACGTTAGTATGGAAATTTGATTAGGTAAGGTAGTCCCTTGGGAAAACCTGGCGCTTGACCACAAATATTTCTAAAATATACCGACATATATTTCTAAAATAGTACAAGGATGTACAGTTTTTTTAATCCTGTTATAATCATTACTTAATTTGACATTTAAACTGCAAAACTAACAGTTAAAAAAATAACGTTATAAGGCTCAGGTTAATCGGGCTCATAAAAACCAATGAAAAAAAAACAATGTTAACGGAGCGCGAGATATCGCAAAAAAAGTTTTTTTTCGATATTGATAGTTTTATGATAGGATCCCGGAAATTACTTATATAGCTGGTAATAGTATATTATGTAATGTAACTGTAAAAAAACCTTATTGCTGTTATTAAATTCAGGGAAACCCGAAATTTTTGACCGTGAGTGTATTTATGTGATTTTATATTATTTATTAGTAAACTGCAAACGGTATAAACTTTGGAAACATCTAAACGGAAAGCAAAAGTCACGTTAATAGCAATGCAGGCAACAAGCAGCAACACATTTATCTATCGTGTAGCCTTATCTCGTTGCACTAAGGTTTACAAATGATCACTATGATCAGTGAAGCTGAACTGACGTCGATGGTACTCATGAATTACAGAACCATCGACTACATTAGACGCGAGTGTCCCTGGAATACCCTCGCCGGTCTATTGTCTCTGTCGTGATACAGCTAGTTATCTGCTCGCATTGTGAATAAATCGCGTTTTGTTTCCGACCGTTCAAAAGCTGAGAGAAATATGATACTAGAAAACAATTGACTACCTATCTTCAGTTCATAAATAAGAGTAGATTATAAATAAGTTATAGTTAGATACATGTATGTACATACTTATTATGTTTTTAAGTATCATAGCTGCCTTTTGTTTTGTTTGATAGTCACAAATTTGAACACCAAACTAATATAATTTAACTAAGCTTAAAGTGCGATACCCAGCTGTTTTATTTTATTTAATACAAATAACTATTTAGGTATGACATGGACAAAACCTGCGTTGTGGATCTTAATGGTGTGTAATGCTGTAGTTTTTTGTGTGCCTGAATAAATAATTTAAAATGTTTTTAGGTACCTATTTGCACTTTAAACTTGGTAGATAGGCTTCCATTTCTGGAACACATTTCGTACCGTATCCCGGTCAGGACATTTATTTCGTATCCGGGTAAACCCCCTTCTCGGCGCACATATTCACGAACCTCGCCAGAACCGGACTAATTTCTTTTTTTATATATTTAAGATCCTGTACCCTGATTCCATCACATCCCGGCGATTTACGACAATTTAATTTATCTATAGTATTCTCTATTTCCGTAACTGAAGCTTTCTGAAAACGAAGGGATGCGTTACTTTGCGTGACATATGTTGATCGATCTAAAAATTTATGGCTACAGTGATGCTTTATCTTAGCAATTTCTCCTGTAAATGTTTTGGCGAAGTTTGTGCATATATTACGCACAGTATCTGTTTTACCCAGGTACTTCAAAATTACATTATCTAAATTTTCTTTTTTACAGCCCAACCATCCATTTATTGTCAACCATATCTTCCTATAATCACCTTTACAGTCTAAAATTTCCTTTTTCCTATATTTATTTCTAGCCTTATTTATTAATGCATTCGTTTTATTTCTATGCCGTGTATACTCAAGTCTTAAATTGACATTTTTCGGACAAGCTTTCCACTTTCTGAATAACTCATCCCTACGATTCATCATTATCCTAAGTATATTATTCACCCAAGGTTGTGTTTCACGTTTTTTATGAAGTACGTCGATCTTACACATTTTATATATGTTATTAAATATGGTATGCATTTTATCGTATAGTAACAACGGACAGTCTAGTAAAAGTAACTCGTTCCAGTCAATTTCGCTCAATTTCGACCTTATCGCTTTATTATTGTACACACACACCTTATTATTATGAGTTTTCGCACCACGCACTAAACTACACTTGCTGTCCGCGAGGTTCACCCCCACAATGTAATGATCCGATATCTTACAAGTGAGCATGTGTGCGGTGGCGCGCATGCGGCCGCGCACCCACACATGATCTATGCAGGACTGAGTCAGCACGCCGGCGACCATCTCTTCTCGCGTGCACTCGTTGCTAGCGCACTGCAGGCCGTGTCCACACAATGTGTTTTTGTAACTCTCTACAACGCTACTTGAGTCCAGTGTATTTATGTTTGTGTCCCCAATAACTACAATATCTTCTTTGTTTGAAATTATTTTCAACATTGTATTTAATTCTTCTATAAAGGTTACTTTATTAGTGTTAGGTGGCCTGTATATAGCGAACACGTGAATCATCCCAGTTGTTTTTTTTGTTCGACTGAAGTTTTTAACTTGACAATGTATTATTTCCATTGCGCTACACTGAGGGGTTGTAAATTCCGGACATAAATTGGTTTTAACATACATTAGAACACCTCCTCCTCGCCTCGTTTCTCTAGTGCATGCAAACATTTCGTATCCATCCAAATTATAAAACGACAGTTCCTGCTGTTTAATATTTATTTCACTGAGAATTATAATATCAATATTGTGCTTACTGCTTTTTAAAAGTATAAGTAACTCGCTGTAGTTTTTTCTTAATGATCTTATATTTAAATGAATTATTTGTAGCTCATCTTTTGTATCCAGTATGTACTCAGCCCATTTATCTATTTCAGTAAATATTTGATAATCCAAATCACAGACAATGCTGGACGTAGAATCGTTGAATTTTGCTAATAAGTGGAATCGTGTAGTGTGTTCGCGCACTATTTCATAGTGCGGCTTAGTCATCGGCTGCTGCGCCGAGTTTGTTTACATCTGACTCGGAACGAATATTTAAGATTTTCGAGTTTTCTGATCGTCTTACGAGAATTCTCAGGTTTTGCACCCAAATAAACTTATATTTTCCTTTAAGTAATGTTTTTGCATACCACAATAACTGCCTCATATGCTGAGGTATACATTCATTTATATAGATGCGGTTTTCGTTTTCGTTCTCAAAAACGTCCGCGTTAGTAATTAGATTTTTTCTTTTGGAGATCCATTGATCTCTAGCTGCTTTAGATCGCAGCGAGATCAGAACCGGCCGTTGTTTTTTCGCATCTATTTTTTCCCAGTTCTTCAATCTGATTATAAATCTCGTTGTTGTTTAGTCGCCGACAAATATCATGTTACGAAAACGCTTACAGACGTCAAAGTTAACGCCAAAGTTGCGAAGATCGAGTCAGCTCCAATATGTATCGATTGAAACGGCTAATGCTCACATAGCTCTGACCCTCATCGCCCCCACACAGCTCACTGGGGGTCTATACTATACTTATATTTTGCATTCTAATTTGCTATCAATGTGTTCCGCACGCATTTCTATGCGCGTCGAGCTAACGTGTAGAAAGAGTGCTCGCCACACTCAATTTGAGATCAATGCTATGTCGAAATGGGAAAGGTAAGTGTCAGAGTGACTTATTGAGAGGTAGGGAGACTGGGACACAAATTGACATTTTATCCTCCATTTGCAAAGGTGATTTTCTGCACGTGTCTACTGAAGAAAATTCTTTGGTAGTTACTTAAATGTATGAATGGTATTTAAAATATGATTTGGAATACTGTGTTCGTGAGACTGGATATAAAAAGGTTGTACTATAGATACTGGAAATAAATAGGTCATACTAGATATGCATACCTATAGAGCAATAAATACTAAAATACATAGAAAACATCCAAGGCCTAGGTACAAAATATTCGTGCTCATGAAATAAATGTCCTGACCGGGATACGGTACGAAATGTGTTCCAGAAATGGAAGCCTATCTACCAAGTTTAAAGTGCAAATAGGTACCTAAAAACATTTTAAATTATTTATTCAGGCACACAAAAAACTACAGCATTACACACCATTAAGATCCACAACGCAGGTTTTGTCCATGTCATACCTAAATAGTTATTTGTATTAAATAAAATAAAACAGCTGGGTATCGCACTTTAAGCTTAGTTAAATTATATTAGTTTGGTGTTCAAATTTGTGACTATCAAACAAAACAAAAGGCAGCTATGATACTTAAAAACATAATAAGTATGTACATACATGTATCTAACTATAACTTATTTATAATCTACTCTTATTTATGAACTGAAGATAGGTAGTCAATTGTTTTCTAGTATCATATTTCTCTCAGCTTTTGAACGGTCGGAAACAAAACGCGATTTATTCACAATGCGAGCAGATAACTAGCTGTATCACGACAGAGACAATAGACCGGCGAGGGTATTCCAGGGACACTCGCGTCTAATGTAGTCGATGGTTCTGTAATTCATGAGTACCATCGACGTCAGTTCAGCTTCACTGATCATAGTGATCATTTGTAAACCTTAGTGCAACGAGATAAGGCTACACGATAGATAAATGTGTTGCTGCTTGTTGCCTGCATTGCTATTAACGTGACTTTTGCTTTCCGTTTAGATGTTTCCAAAGTTTATACCGTTTGCAGTTTACTAATAAATAATATAAAATCACATAAATACACTCACGGTCAAAAATTTCGGGTTTCCCTGAATTTAATAACAGCAATAAGGTTTTTTTACAGTTACATTACATAATATACTATTACCAGCTATATAAGTAATTTCCGGGATCCTATCATAAAACTATCAATATCGAAAAAAAACATTTTTTGCGATATCTCGCGCTCCGTTAACATTGTTTTTTTTTCATTGGTTTTTATGAGCCCGATTAACCTGAGCCTTATAACGTTATTTTTTTAACTGTTAGTTTTGCAGTTTAAATGTCAAATTAAGTAATGATTATAACAGGATTAAAAAAACTGTACATCCTTGTACTATTTTAGAAATATATGTCGGTATATTTTAGAAATATTTGTGGTCAAGCGCCAGGTTTTCCCAAGGGACTACCTTACCTAATCAAATTTCCATACTAACGTATTCAATATATACAGATTTTTTTTATTAAATTCCATTAATTGCGAGTGCACATTCCTGAGATGAAATAAAGGAATCTTCTCTAAGACACTAGTATCCTAATTCGTACCATTTCGCCGATATCAAGAATTAATTTTCGTTAATTAACACCCCTAGTATAGTATAAAATATCCTTAACAATGAAAAAATGTTGACGTGCATGACATTTGAATTCCGGAAATTGTAATACTTGACATTAACTTTTGCTTAACTCTGCGTTATCTCTTTAGGCCATTTTACATTCACCCTTGGTGATAAAAGTAACATTTTGTAAGAAAATGAAAAAAAAAACATTTTATTTTGAACTTTAAATTTAAATATGGTACGTCGTTTCTATGTCTGTACACAGCTATATGTTTGAAGAAACGGAAATCCATTAACATACCCTGTAGTTAGGTACAACCGATTATATACATATCGATTTGGTTGTACATGCTAAGTGTTAAACAATATTAGAGACCTAAACAGCGCGCAGCGCGACGTTACAAGAAGTCTGTGTCTAACTATGGCGGTGTAACTTTGTTACACATACTACCAACGATGCAATGCCGTGAATAACATAATGCAATTCACATATACACACGCACACATACTCACAATTCCTTATTGTACTGTTTGATCGATAATACACATGTAGATAAGTTACTATCGCTTCGTATAATTATGATAGAACTTCACTTACAGGTAAGTTCGTTTAATCATTAATTATACTTCACGCCTCATCCTCGAGATTATTAGTAACTTATCTACATGCGTATTATAAATCTTCAGTTACTAATCTCTTCGGACGAGGCGCTTCGTATAATTATGATAGAACTTTACTTGCAGGTAAGTTCGTTTAATATTTATAATACTGAAGGTAAATATTTGTTTGTAAATATTTAGAGAAAGTCGACTTGTAAAGGGCAAAAGATTTTCACGTTTTATACATGAGGCCTGTAGGGCTGACCGAATCGATGAGACCGTACATGAGTAATTAGGTGTATCGCAGCCAGCCAAATTCGTACATAATAAATGAACGGAGACCTAAGTAGCCGACAAACCCTCACAACTTAACAACCATTTTTCAGATGTGGAATTAGTGAAAAGAAAATTCAGCCCATTTTATTCAATAGAATTCGCAAAGTTTATGCTCATCCATAGAACTCGTTTGATTTTGTTTTCAGGTATGATAATGTAATCAACGATTGTAGAAATTAGGTCATAGTTCTCAATAATCAAGGGTGTTTAGGGCTATTAGCACGATGGGTTATATATCTAGTCATGTTTTATGTACGTAAGCACTTCATTGTACACAATAGCAGGCTTAAACGTATACATGTCACAAAACATTAAAGTACAAAGGCAAGCTTATCCCCATAAAGGATCTCTCCCACCTTATCTTTGAGCAATGGAGTGTTAGGTCCGTAGAACGACGAGGGGTGTTTTATGTGAAGTTTCGGGGCACTGGGGTTGTGTTACCCAGTATAGTTTCTTTTCCGCACTCACCTTGCTTGCTTTGTTGCCGAGCGGTTGAGCCTGCGTTGGGCGCTTTGGGAGCTGTTGCGGTTCGCGTCACCGCTAGGGCGGGACGGGTTGCGTGCCAACATTTGTGATGAGGAGAACGACACTATAAGACCCATATTAACCTATCGTGCTGACTAGGCAGGAATCGTCATTATTTGATCAAAGACGCAAATTTATAAATCGCAGAATAAAACGAATAAGGCAAAATAAATTATGTCTTTTATTTCTGCTAGGTCGTTATTCTGATCGAATCTTATTTGTGTAGTAGCCGAATCTTCTCAACGTAAATTAATTTTCAGACACAAACCGTTATATATTCCCGCTGCCAGAATGACTGCGGAATATTTTTTTGTAGAAATGTTCTGCGGCAGCTGATGCCATACCGGTAATTTAGCATATTTTATTGGTTTACTTCGAACATTGAAAGCGGAGGATATGGGAAATAGGTAAAGCATACGTTACTCAGATGGTGAATGATATAGTTAATGTTTTGAAATACGACGAAAGTATCTGGAGGATGTATTACGTTGCAATGCGAGGGGAAATATAATGTACTGGCGTATTGCTGCGTCCTTCTCACCATTTATTTAATTAAAAATAAGTTAATAATCTTTAAAAAAAAATACGTAGCCTGCGTTGTAGATAAGCTTTGTACCAGTTTTGTTTAATGAATGCCGTAGGTCAAGTTTACATTTACAACAAAAAAGTTCTTAGGTTCTTTGGTAAGTAGATTGTACCTGCGAGTATATCACTTGCTAGTTGCTGTGTTGTACATTTTTTTTCTCAAAACATAGACCAACTTCGATTTATAATTGATCTCGTCATCAGATCGTTACTAAAATTATATGGAACCAATTTTGAGGTTACTCCTCTCAAATGAAAATAGTACATTACAGTTCCAGCCGAGGATTGTATGGTACTTTTCTCAAACACGTGAGGAAATATTAAAACAAAAAAAGCAATCAGTTAACATGCATATCATTTTTGTTTCAAATACTTCACATTAAAGGATATAGAAATTGAAAGCGAAAATAAAATTCCCGATTAAGTTCAAAGACCGCCGGGGCCTTGATAAATACCTACATAACGAGTAATTTAATGGAGAGAATGTTACCCTAAATACATCGATTTTGTCAAGGCCGTTCTGAAGTCCAATTACCGAGGAAACAAACTTGTATTTCGTAGAAATCGGAAATCATGCGTTAAAATACATCGAAGAATCTTTGATTATAGGACTATTCACTTCACATGTACCATGCCCGGTTCGAAGCATTTGTGGAAGTTTGTATAAGATGGGTTTATCAGTAACTGGAATACGGCCAGTACCTGGTTTCGTACTTACTGTTTTATTATGTATTTATTTAAACTTTAATTGCACAATTACAATAAGGGGCGGGCGGGCGTGCGTGCGTGCGTGCGTGCGTGCGTGCGTGTGTGTGTGTGTGTGTGTGTGGTGTGAAGTGGTGTGTGGTGCTGATGATAACAAAAGTTTAGGACACTAAAGGTCGCGGACACCAAGGACGCCAGCGGGCAGTACAGCATACATTGAACCCGCTATAACGTATGAGCGCCCGCTCGCCGCTCCGTCGCCCTCTGGCGTCCACACCGCGGCCTTTGCGAAACTAACAGTGATGAAACCTCTCATGGCGGGGCTATCAATTGGTTAATTGACGAATTAATGTGTCCTTAAATTGATTTCTGGAATATTGTGCCATCAAACATTCGTATACGATCTACCATTCCGTCATGAATAATCTGATGCTTCGTTAACATGATAAGCTACTAATTAAAATATAATGATGTATTCGGGCGCGATAATTATGTTGGTATGAATGATGTAATTGGAATCAACTTTGACGAAGTCAAAGGAATGATTATTTAGGCATTGTGATCTTTTGTTTCGATCTGTCAAAAGGTATCGCTAATAGTGTCATATTATAAACTAGCATGTTGAGGGTGGTTGGAGAAATGTAAAATAAACAGTCTTAATGCACCGCTCGTCTTTGACTCACGTTCCCTGAGCCCTTACATACAAAACATGGCGCAGTCGGTGTTTAAAATGGATTAATGAACATTTAATTGACAACTAAAACAATAAGTGTAAAATTACAAGTATAAGTAACAATAGTGTAAAATACGAACAGTACAATGGAGGCAATTTTACAACCACCGCAACCTTTCGTGTTCGAGAACAATTTAGTGAACGTGACATCTGGAAATTTGAGTAGAGAGTGGGACAGATGGAAGAAAAGCTTTAACATTTATTACGAAGTGTGCGAACTTGATAAAAAAGATCCAAAAGTGCAAATAAATATTTTGCTTCACATAATAGGGGAAAAATGTCGGGATGTGTATGATCAGTTGAGTGCACACAAATGTGACACTGTTAGCCAGGTGTTAGAAAAATTTGATGCTTTCTTTTTCCAAAAAAGAATGTTACTGTTGAGCGGCACAGGTTTTTCACACGACATCAGAGGGAATTTGAATCGGTCGAATAATATGTGTTTGAGCTAAATAAAATGGCGTCGAAACGCGAGTTCAAAGCCTTGTGACTAGTACGAGACAGGTTAATATGTGGGGTGAAAGATAGTTCGTTGCGAGAACGCTTGTTAAGAGAACCCGATTTAACCTTAAGCAATCACAACTCGATGTTATACAAAAAACAGGTCAATCGTCGCGAGCGCAGCGGTCAAGGTCATTGCGTGCACGAATGGGTGGTCGGTGGTCGCGCCCAGGCCCTTCGAGACAGCAGGAGTTTTATCAGGACTCACGCGGTATTCAAGAGAAGGACTCACGACAACGAGAGGAGAAGAGATGGAATTTTGCACCAACGTCAAATTATCGCGGTTGTTTGCAATGTGGTAGAACCCATGCGAAGTTTAAATGCCCCGCATATGGACAACAATGCTTAAATTGTAAGAAGTTTAATCACTACTCGAGGATGTGTGGAGTATATGAGGTGCGCGAGGACTCTTCCGATCAGGTAAATAAACATTTGGATATTACGCACAATAGCTGGCTAGCATGTCTGCAAGTTTGTGGCAGAAACATAACTTTCAAATTAGACACTGGTGCTGATGTAAATGTACTCCCTATGAGTAAATTAAAAGATTTAAACATTCAACAATCACAGTTGACAGGTACATACACAAAGTTTCAAGGTTATTCAGGAGGTGAGATTAAATTAATTGGCAAATGTTTTTTAAAAGTCCATCATAAAATGAATACTTATATTCTACAGTGTATTGTGGTCGAATCAGATTCGGTTCCGATTTTAGGTAAAAATTCATGTGAGGAACTAAACCTAGTAAAAAGAGTATTTTCGGTAGAAAAGAAAAATGAAATATTCGATGAATTCCCAGACGTATTCGTAGGAATAGGGTGCTTGCCGGGAAATTATAAAATCAAGTTGAAAGAGGATGTTAGTTCATGCGCCCAGGAAATTACCGGTAGCATTAAGAGAAAAAAATAAAAATAAATTACAAGAAATGCAGACTCAAGGTATTCCTGCCAAAGTTGAACATCCGACGGATTGGGTAAATAGTATGACGGTGGTAAAAAAGCCTAACGGTAACCTGAGGATATTTTTGGATCCCCAAGACCTCAACAAAGCCATTCGTCGTGAGCACTTTAAGTTACCTACATTGGAAGAGATAACTTCTAGTTTATCGGGGGCTAAATATTTTAGTACTTTAGACGCAAAGCATGGATTCTGGCAAGTAGCACTGCATGAGTCAAGTACGGACTTATGTACGTTTAATACGGCTTTCGGGAGATTTAAATTTCTTAGGATGCCATATGGAATATGTTCCTCATCAGAAATATTTCATAGAAAATTGTATGAGCATTTCGAGGACATCGAAGGAGTTATCCTTTTCGTTGATGACCTGCTAATATACGCAAACTCTAAAGAAGATCATGATCAAAGACTGAGAGCCGTATTAAATAGGTGTAGGAAAATAAACATTAAACTTAATCGTCAAAAATGCAAAATTGGGCTAAAAGAGTTAAAATATTTAGGCCATACGATTACCCACGCCGGTATAAAACCTGATAACAGTCATATTGTGGCCATAAAAAACCTACCTACACCACAAAATACAAAGAAGTTGAACGTTTTTTAGGAATGGTTACATATGTAGGAAGATTTATTCCGAGCTAATCAGAAAAAACATATATTTTACGGGAGCTATTAAAGAAATCGGTGGAATGGCATTGGGACCAGCAGCATCAACAGTGTTTTGATACTATAAAAGTGCATTTAACGATTTTTTCATTTTTATTTATTCGTATAAACAATTTCAAAACACATTACACTAAATGCGCTAAACTGCAGTAACCAGTTTGTTGGCGCGTCGCGCTCAAGTTACATCACTTAGGTATTGTTTACAAGTGTGAGTTATTTTATTATAGTCTTGCAATACTACAGTCTCGAAAAACCAGTAGTTATGTCAGTAGATGCCAGTAAACATGGATTAGGTTGTTGTTTACTCCAAGATAACCTACCAGTGTTATATGCCGGTTTGGCCGAAAAATGCTCATATAAAACCGTGGTTTTTTCGAATATCGTATAAAGGCAACATCACACGCACAGCACGGCTAGCACAATACGGCACGCGAGCTATGTCGCGCGCGAGATAGACTATCTGTCTCTATCTAATGGGTACACAATGAAAGAGGCCACAGGCGCGCGCGGCGGTGGCGTCCTACTCGCAGCGCGCCCTGGTATAGACCTTAGTCGCTGCCGTGATCTGGAGACACCGAGTGGCGAAGACTTATGGGTGTCATTTGTCACTGAACAGGTGCGGTGTTATATGTGTGTAGTGTATATACCTCCCAATGCAAGTGACGATACTTATTTCACCTGGTTTCAAAAAGTAGAATCTGTAATTGACACCTTGAAGGGTGTAGTGCTGATCGTCGGAGATCTCAATTTGAACCCGGTCAATTCATCCCTAAATGTATTAAGTTATTCAGTGTTTTGGAGTGGAAGCCATAGTCGGTAATGTACTGACAATTTTATTTAACTCAACTGGAGACTTTGTGTGCCATAGACACTTTAGTGCTGTGTAATGATAAACTTTATCTTATAAACTACTTGTGACAGTGCTCAACTGGGTATATTGGTGAACTTGTGTTGAACTTTAAAATATATCTCTTATATACCAAATATATTTGTTTCAGAGAAGTTGTGATAATGAATTCAAATGGATGTTCTGTTTTAAAACAAAGTATTGATGACTACATCTACGAGTATATGTATAAATTTAATCGTATCGATTACTTATGCTGTCGTATCGTTCCCGTGACTCTCAAAGGCAAAAACCAAAAATTTCCAAATAGACACTGAGAAATAGTATAAGATACACTTTTATCGCTAAGTATTAAAATTAGTATAAGTAGTTATGCCACTGTACTTGTCTCTTTTCTATAGCAGCGGTATCTGTCGGTGCAGGTCGGAAGATAGATCTATATGTATAGCTGTATTCGAGCGCATCTGTCAGCGGACATAATGAATTGCCTTCATCGTGGATGCAAATCCAGTTATTCAGCGAACTGGAATTCAATCCTCGTCTAGCCAGTTAGGCGGACCAATTGTTGGTTAAGTTGTTATTTAACTTCTTTGTTATGTTCGGTTTAAATCTATTAGTCCAATCTATTAGTACACTTTATTGTTCAATGACATTGGAGCGAGAGGGGCGGGTACGTTAGTACTAGTACATCATTTTAGTTTATCCATTTAGTACCATTCACGGCAAAACGCTACGGGCGTTTTCGCTACATATAAACATTAAATAAATAAATAAATAATAAATAAATATATTGGGACAATTTTTACACAAATCGAACTAGTCCCACAGTAAGCTCAATAAGGCTTGTGTTATGGGTACCAGACGACGACATATTTAATAGATATATACATAAATACATAGAAAAACATCCAAGTCTCAGGAACAAATGTCTCTGCTCACCACAGAAACAAATGCCCTTACCGGGAATCGAACCCAAACAACATTAAGATGAAACATTAAGATGATTCCTCTATTTTGTGAACTAAGCCCCACATGTAAGAGATACATTTATATCTTCCTCGCAAGACAAAACGAGGTGTAAACAAATGCAACACTCTTCCGGAATAGATTAAATTGGTTTAAGGCTACATCATCGTACTTATAGTGAGCAAGTTATAGCAAACTCAAGACTAACAATTACCTAGATACAATGTTCAAAATATAGCATTTTATCGGGATCCTGTCACTTCACTAACTTTTGCGAGGCGGTGAAATTTTGTTTGTCTTTACCTGTCACGTTTACATTTTTATTTGTGAGAAAAGACACATTTTACCACAAACACACATTTTACCTAGCAGAGGTTTACGTTTTATGACTAACTAGCTGTTGGCCGCGACGTCGTCCGCGTCTTCGCTCCTATTGGTCGCAGCGTGATGTTATATAGCCTAAAGCCTTCCTCGATAAATGGACTAACCAACACAAAAAGAATTTTTCTATTCGAACCAGTAGTTCTTGAGATTAGCGCGTTCAAACAAACAAACTCTTCAGCTTCATAATATTAGTATAGATGGGCGTTCTGTTTTAATTCATCATTAAATTTAATTAATATTCTTCTATATAATAAAACGCTTTGCGCGTTCGTCAAAGTTTTTTTTTTTTTTTTTTTTAATTTATTAATTTAAATGAAATTTTAACAATAAATTATATATTTTCGCCAAACTGCTAAGCAGTTTGTTGGCGAATACAGCACTCTTTTTAACATTTAACCGATTAAACTATGCTATGAACTAATATCTAATCTAATACCTACTCTTGCTAACTGTCCCAGTGCCCCTCAACGCACCAACAGACGGCACTACAATCTTAATTTCCTAACACAAACAGAAGTGACAGACAATTGAGTGTCAACTATTAATGCCAAACATTGGGACATTTATCTTAATTACACGAAGAAAGTTAAACATAAACACTAGCTATTTATTTGTACAACTTAACTACTTGCACTTTCTTTAATGAAGGTATCCATCAAACACGCCTTTACTTTAGATTTAAATATATTTTTCGTTTCACACTCGTTCTCTTTTACGATCCTATTGTAAATGCGCGGTATCAGGTACCCTCTTGTTCTTTGTCCGTAATAATTATTAAGTGATCTCGGTTCAACAAACATTTTACGTGACGATGTTTTTCTAAAGTTACGATTATAGGTTTTACCTACCTTATATGTTGGGCATTTATACTGGTCTACGGCTAATAAATATTTAAACTTAACATGTACAGGTAATACATTACATTTTTTAAACAAGATATGGTACTTTCTCTTGCAGTTTTGCCTCGTTTTTTTACCTACCATATTTTTAATTAGTCTAAGTTGTAAGTTATAGATTCTGCTTAAATACGTTTTGAAAGTGCGCCCATATGCAACAAGTCCGTAACTTATGACTGAATCTGCCAAAGCATGGTATAAAGTATGTAATGTCGTCTTATTAATTATATGTTTTAAATTATTGAATTTACATAGTATAGCTCTGAGTTTATTACACAAAACATCGATATGAAGCTTCCAGTTAAAGTTGCGATCTATGGTAAGTCCTAGGTACCTATAGCTGTTTACGAATTCTAGGGGATTACAGTGACATAATGCTAACCCGTTATGCAGGCATTCATATGTGTGTCCAATGATTGTTACACTTCCTTTTTGCGTTGTCATATGTGGAGAGTTTATAAGCATACATTTTGTTTTGGATACATTGAGAAGAATACCGTTATCGTGAGCCCACTTTAGTAAGTTATTAAAATCTGCTTGTAGTTTGTGTTGTATGACGGAGAGGTCCCTGTCGGCGCACACCAGGCACGTGTCGTCCGCGTACATGTAAGTGGAGCTGTGCTCCACCACGTTACTGATACTGTTCACGTGCATGATGTACCCGACAGGTCCATACACCGATCCGGTTGGCACTCCATACACAATGTCCGCCTCCTCTCCCGTCTCCCCTTTTATCATAGTATGCAGCGTTCTATTTTTTAAGTAGCTCCGAAACCATTGGTTCAGTGGTCCACGGACCCCACACTCTTGCATAGCAAGAAGTAGCACTTCGTGGTCCAGTGTATCGAATGCCTTTTTAAAATCTAAAAATAAAACTACTACATACATTCGGTTATCTAGTTTTTCGTTAATGTCATCAGCGAACTCTACTAGTGCAGTTGACGTACTTCGCATTTTCCTAAAGCCATGCTGGGATTGGGATATAATGTCGTGCTTCTCTAAGAACGAATGAATTCTTTTAATTATGATTTTTTCCGTTATTTTATTTACTACAGACAAAATAGCTATAGGTCTATAGTTAGAATAATCCAGGTGGCTGCCTTATACCACATATGACAACGCAAAAAGGAAGTGTAACAATCATTGGACACACATATGAATGCCTGCATAACGGGTTAGCATTATGTCACTGTAATCCCCTAGAATTCGTAAACAGCTATAGGTACCTAGGACTTACCATAGATCGCAACTTTAACTGGAAGCTTCATATCGATGTTTTGTGTAATAAACTCAGAGCTATACTATGTAAATTCAATAATTTAAAACATATAATTAATAAGACGACATTACATACTTTATACCATGCTTTGGCAGATTCAGTCATAAGTTACGGACTTGTTGCATATGGGCGCACTTTCAAAACGTATTTAAGCAGAATCTATAACTTACAACTTAGACTAATTAAAAATATGGTAGGTAAAAAAACGAGGCAAAACTGCAAGAGAAAGTACCATATCTTGTTTAAAAAATGTAATGTATTACCTGTACATGTTAAGTTTAAATATTTATTAGCCGTAGACCAGTATAAATGCCCAACATATAAGGTAGGTAAAACCTATAATCGTAACTTTAGAAAAACATCGTCACGTAAAATGTTTGTTGAACCGAGATCACTTAATAATTATTACGGACAAAGAACAAGAGGGTACCTGATACCGCGCATTTACAATAGGATCGTAAAAGAGAACGAGTGTGAAACGAAAAATATATTTAAATCTAAAGTAAAGGCGTGTTTGATGGATACCTTCATTAAAGAAAGTGCAAGTAGTTAAGTTGTACAAATAAATAGCTAGTGTTTATGTTTAACTTTCTTCGTGTAATTAAGATAAATGTCCCAATGTTTGGCATTAATAGTTGACACTCAATTGTCTGTCACTTCTGTTTGTGTTAGGAAATTAAGATTGTAGTGCCGTCTGTTGGTGCGTTGAGGGGCACTGGGACAGTTAGCAAGAGTAGGTATTAGATTAGATATTAGTTCATAGCATAGTTTAATCGGTTAAATGTTAAAAAGAGTGCTGTATTCGCCAACAAACTGCTTAGCAGTTTGGCGAAAATATATAATTTATTGTTAAAATTTCATTTAAATTAATAAATTAAAAAAAAAAAAAAAAAAAACTTTGACGAACGCGCAAAGCGTTTTATTATATAGAAGAATATTAATTAAATTTAATGATGAATTAAAACAGAACGCCCATCTATACTAATATTATGAAGCTGAAGAGTTTGTTTGTTTGAACGCGCTAATCTCAAGAACTACTGGTTCGAATAGAAAAATTCTTTTTGTGTTGGTTAGTCCATTTATCGAGGAAGGCTTTAGGCTATATAACATCACGCTGCGACCAATAGGAGCGAAGACGCGGACGACGTCGCGGCCAACAGCTAGTTAGTCATAAAACGTAAACCTCTGCTAGGTAAAATGTGTGTTTGTGGTAAAATGTGTCTTTTCTCACAAATAAAAATGTAAACGTGACAGGTAAAGACAAACAAAATTTCACCGCCTCGCAAAAGTTAGTGAAGTGACAGGATCCCGATAAAATGCTATATTTTGAACATTGTATCTAGGTAATTGTTAGTCTTGAGTTTGCTATAACTTGCTCACTATAAGTACGATGATGTAGCCTTAAACCAATTTAATCTATTCCGGAAGAGTGTTGCATTTGTTTACACCTCGTTTTGTCTTGCGAGGAAGATATAAATGTATCTCTTACATGTGGGGCTTAGTTCACAAAATAGAGGAATCATCTTAATGTTTCATCTTAATGTTGTTTGGGTTCGATTCCCGGTAAGGGCATTTGTTTCTGTGGTGAGCAGAGACATTTGTTCCTGAGACTTGGATGTTTTTCTATGTATTTATGTATATATCTATTAAATATGTCGTCGTCTGGTACCCATAACACAAGCCTTATTGAGCTTACTGTGGGACTAGTTCGATTTGTGTAAAAATTGTCCCAATATATTTATTTATTATTTATTTATTTATTTAATGTTTATATGTAGCGAAAACGCCCGTAGCGTTTTGCCGTGAATGGTACTAAATGGATAAACTAAAATGATGTACTAGTACTAACGTACCCGCCCCTCTCGCTCCAATGTCATTGAACAATAAAGTGTACTAATAGATTGGACTAATAGATTTAAACCGAACATAACAAAGAAGTTAAATAACAACTTAACCAACAATTGGTCCGCCTAACTGGCTAGACGAGGATTGAATTCCAGTTCGCTGAATAACTGGATTTGCATCCACGATGAAGGCAATTCATTATGTCCGCTGACAGATGCGCTCGAATACAGCTATACATATAGATCTATCTTCCGACCTGCACCGACAGATACCGCTGCTATAGAAAAGAGACAAGTACAGTGGCATAACTACTTATACTAATTTTAATACTTAGCGATAAAAGTGTATCTTATACTATTTCTCAGTGTCTATTTGGAAATTTTTGGTTTTTGCCTTTGAGAGTCACGGGAACGATACGACAGCATAAGTAATCGATACGATTAAATTTATACATATACTCGTAGATGTAGTCATCAATACTTTGTTTTAAAACAGAACATCCATTTGAATTCATTATCACAACTTCTCAGAAACAATGTGTATTGGCTAACACTTGTTTCATGATTCTGTTAGCACTTAGCTTATAGACATGATTCTGACAATAATAATATTAAAATAACGATTTAAAATTGGTTAGCAACCAGTCTTAGTGAAAATATTTATTTAATTGACAACATTACATTTTCTTAAGCCGGCTTTTTTTATGAAATCGAATAGAGGATAAAAAAAATAGTAAAACCACATTTTTAAATTCTCGAAAATATCCCAATTTCATATCATCATGTCAGCCGAAAGCCGTCCACTGCTGGACATAGACCTCCCCCAGCGGAATAGCAAATAAATATTGTTCAAGACGCTTGTCATGGATTTCCGCAAAGTAACGCCTAATTCTATCAATGACAAGTAAGGCGTCACAGCGTAACAAATCATACAGAAGCACTGTTACTAAGACAGATTTACTAAAGATAGGTAACTGCTGTTCTTTTTAGAAATTTCATTACAATATTTAGAAAACTAATAGCTATAATAATATAAAAATATATTTTGGGGTTTCTCGTTAACAAATTAACGGAATGAGGTAAAATTTCATACTACTAAAAATTTGAAATATTGACAATTATAATCGCATAGTAAGTATGTCTTATTAACGTAAACATAACTCCTAGCAGTCCTGACTAAAAAGGATAAAATAATAACCCGACCCGACTGTTTGAAATGCCTATATTCCCCATTGAAATTTATTTTAGGTTTCTAGTCTTGTTTTTGTTTTAGTTTTTTACGCAGGTGGGTTTTATTTAAATGTAATTAATATGAAAGTATATCTATCATACATAAATTTACTTTAAGATTGATTTGTTACTCATTATTGCGAGTAATGACGACAAGAATCCGACCTTTGATTATAAAGGGGATTACTGCTTGTACGAGTATTATCTGTGTCACAAAGACAGAATAGCTCCACCGTTGCGCTACACGTCGGAAACTCCCAATAGATCAAGCATACATTACTGTCTCCGGTCAACTGTGAAACGAAATGACAACCAGCATTTTACTGATAGTAGCTTATCTACATATAAGATAGGAGATGCAACTTGGAGCTCGACAGTATTTGAGACTTGTGAGACATTATAAATACAATAAAAATAACTAAGCAATCGATAACGCATAAATACCTGAACCCATCTGAGGAACCAAGTAATTTATTTGTCAAGCAGCGACGATACATAGCTAAAATCCAGCTCTCGTCAAACAACGAATTTAAGAACAAACTCATCACCAAGTTTAAAATTAATTCCAACAAGGCCTAAAGCGGACCGATTAAGGGTTCATTTTGATCGTGCCTTATTAGCCCCAACTTTAGACATCTATCACAATAACGATCGGATTGTCAGGCGCCAACGCTACAAATTTTAATTGACATTGTTATTTTATTGCGTCGACTCGAATTTTTTACAGCTCCTGGCCATTAAGCTACGAATGCCCCGAATATTGAATGTTTGGCGACGGATATTGGGTAACTTTGGCGACTCCTGCCCGATAACTTTTTGCGTTTTGAATGTAAATTGAGTTTTCGATTAACCTATAACTACTAAGTTAAACTTTCCACGCACACTGACACTGTACTTGCCGCCTACGATAGCAATGGAAGTGAATATGTAGCATACCTTGAGTTTATAAGGCACCTTCTTGCAGGTTGCGGCAATGCGTCTTCCCAGGATCAGTTTCCTTAATCCTTGTATAACTGCTTTCACAAAACATTTCACTTGATACGAGTAGCTGTAACGATAAATACTTTATGTATGTACATTTCAATGTTTTCTACGTTAATCTACGTTACGGATACACAAAAATACGTCAGTAACTTACCCATTGTGATATCTTCAGGTTGTTGTAGTTTTTCCTTGAGTTATGTGGAATATTGCTGAAAAAATTGGTGATTTATCACTTATGATATTTTTGACGTTATTTTATTCGGTTGTCATAAGAACGAAAACTGTCAAACTCACTTTTGAGTAAGGTTGAAATCAAATTCGTATCAAAAATGTGTATACTGATAGCATATTATTTTGTAATTGTACTTATAAATTTAAAATAATGAAATTCTGGAACGGTGGTAGCAACCAACTATATAAAAAGCTGAACATTGCTCAGAATATTCAGTTTTTCGCTGACTAGCTAACAGTCGATTCGTAATTGGTCAGTGCAGAGCCAAGCCAGGCCTCTTCAAGAAGACCTCGCGCAATTCTGCTCTACTAAAGACCCTACAAATTCCTGATATTTAATAAGTCCTAGCGCAAACCTGCACTAGTTTGTGAGAGTTGTCATTTGAAAGCTTATATATACCTCTACAATTATTTCTTTGACGCTTATGACGTACACTTAACAGTTTAGTAGTACATCACTATAAAGGCCGTGAAACGAAGGGTTGCAGTACAGGTAGATATAGATGGATAGGGATACGCGGCCTGCAGCCCAACGTTTCTCGCCGAAATTTGTATTGGCTATGTGCACGTCAGAAACGTCAAACGTCACGGGTCCCGGGGCAATGTCAAACTCAGAGATGTCAAATAATGACACATGAATATTTAATTTATTTTAGTAAGCGAGAAAGACCCCTTACTGGAAATTTGACTGAAATAAATAAGAAAATAAAGAAATAAATACAAACGAAACGAATCGTAGGAAACCAATAGGAAACGTCGAAGTAAATTTGACATATAAGTCCTCGGAAATTGCACCTTTCCGCCATGGTGTGCGCTGCGATCGCTTAGTTTACCCCCACCACCTACTTCGCACATAGCCAATAGGGCGTTTTTAACATATGCAATGAAATAAAAAAATACACCACTCAAAAAACAAATTAAATAGACGCCATGTTTGACATTAAAATAAAATAAAAAATACTTGCCGGCCTAGGCCTTCAATTTTGTATGAAATTCCTTTACAGTTCTCCCGAGTTGTTCCGCCGGCAACGTGATACTTTGAAGCCTGTTATAACGCACATAATGACGAAATTTCATAAAAATCACAAATTTCAGACAGTCTGGTAATAAAAAAAGGCATAAACAAATCTAAAGTATGAATGTCGAAAATTTCAGTCAATTTTCTTAGAGGATAAAATACCATGCCAAGAAAACACGTTACGTATGTGCATCTACAGTTTCAGTAGATGCACATACGTAAATCCATTATGTTACAAATACATCGTCCTTTATTAAAATCTTTCGAAACACATGCCTAAACTCCATACTTTAATTTCCTATACCTACGCATATTCAAACAGTACTTACGCGACAAATTCTCCAAAAACATCAAGGGCCAAGAACGCTTTGTATCCAAGTAAAGCTACGAAGGCAGAAAAGTAATAAATCAGTTGAACGAGTTTATGAAGCTGGCTGAAGGCTTCGACGGCAGGCCGAGCTATTCCACTCTGAATCATACGTACATTTAGAGATTCAAGCGCACATGAGCTCTGTACTCTTGCAAGAAAAGGTTTCCGATGTACGTAATATGAAAATTCTTACAGTGTACTCATTAATGTTTATTTTTCTGTGTTAAGTCAGTTATGTATAATACGGACGGAGCCTTATCTTTAATCATTGAACGTCAGATTTATAATAATAGCTTAGAATACCAAGGTGTGTTGATCCGAATCCGAACCAAATACATAATCCATTTCATCTTCATTCAAAACCTCGCCATTCACTAAATTCTCTCAAATCCTCACCAATTTCAAAAACATTTCCATTTAATTCCCTAAGTGTTATTAAAAAAAAACAAATATTATGTTGGCAGCTAGTAAAATGACATGGAATATGCCCCCCCCCCCCCAGTTTAATTTTTTTTTTCGAAATTTCACATTATATTTCTATAGCGGTTCATAGCATACACCTTCGTACCAAATTCTTGTTATTTGCAACAGAAATACTCAAAAAAGAAAACAGCTAGTTGTATCGGGAATACATATTATTTGTATTAAGTGGATACTTACTTCTTACGTAAGCAATAAATATAATCAATAATGTAAAACCAAAACATAATAGTAAGTATTACTATATTGGTTGATAATTTTATTGAAACTTACACTTTATAACTTTATTTGCCATCTATTGCTGCAAACAATTTAGCATTAGTAACGGAACCTAAATTAAATATGTTGAGTAAAGGGCTGCTAACTCAATACGACCAACAAAGAAGTATTCACTTCAAAACGGTTACACACAGCCTGAGAACTAAATACAAGTGTTTTGAAATTGAAACTCAATAATGTGCAAGGGCTTGCTAGTCGTAGTGGCTGAAATACGAGAGCCAATAACAGCGCACAGCCATGAAATACAGCTTATTTGAACAAAGCCCACGCGGGCACGAACAAATTACGTAATTATGGTACTGAGAGAACGGCAGGCAGTGCAATAACAAAAACTCTGTATATATTGGACGATGGTCGCTTCACAAATGAACCTCTCATAATGAATAAATAAATAGGTATTACGAACTTTAAAATCAATGGCGGTTGTATTATCTCGAATAGCACAAGATGTGTCATAAAATACAAGCATGAAATATTCGTAATGATTTGTAAGACCGACACGGGAGCTACAGTCACATAAGCGTAGTTAGTTGACAGATATATACGAGTAAATGTCCTGCCCGATAATGAAAGTGGACGAGTAGGTTGGTGGTAGACGTAGGTAGGAGCGCGCTGGTTTCTTAACAATTTGATATGCATTGCTGCTTATCAAACCGTTAAGCCTGTTAACAAAATACAACTGAAGGCGACTAATTGCCTTGGCGTGGCGGAATCGCTATGTGGTATTTAGTTCTTTGACGTGATCTTACTAATCTGACGTCGTAGATATATTATATCTTCACTTGACGATATAGTGTCCGTATTACGTTTGCGCAGTAGTAATATCATGGGCAGAAGCGGGACAGTACAGCATTTGTATCGTCCCGCTTCCGCGCATCCTGTGCCAGTCAGGAAGCACTCTTTTGAATGGAGGGGAGCAGTAAAAAGCGGTAGTTTTCCCACATCGTACCGCCTCCGCACCGACTAATTCGGAAATCGCTAGTAAACAATAGGGTCAGTTCAAATTTTAAACGCACAGCTCTTTTGTTCTCACATTGTTATCCGCATACATAACACGCCACATCTGTATATACCATTCAAAAACATTTTCGGCTGTCGGGTAAGCTCAGCAATAAGTTCGACATCAAAAATATACGTGTCTACTGGATGACTATTGGACCTTGTTCTTTTATAATAAGACAATAGGTGTATACATATGTTTGACGTCAACCGTTGTAATTATAGAGGGCTCGCATAAGGTTATAGTACGTTCAGAAAATGTGCCTCCCTAATGGCACTTTCGCAGCGGTAGCGAGGAAATTAGGCGCCGTTCCACAGAACAGGTAAGCTAACACAACAACAATTTACCCTCGGAATAGAGTGTAAAACTGAACTAAATCTCCTTTTTAGTGGATAGTAGCGACAGCAAAATTAGTATTTTCCTCTGCTTTAAAAATGCTCAGCTCAGAGCTGAGAATAGGGTTTTGTGTGTTTTCTTGTCTGTACTGAGTACGGAATCAGTAAGTATCGAGTCAGTGCAGATTCTACTGCGTGCCTACATTTCAGTAAGTGCATTCTAATTTTTACAATCTTAATGCATATTTAGGTATTAAGTTTAATCAGTTTAATATTAAGTTAAATAATATTGTACGTCCGAAATGGACAAACAGTTGATGTGTACGACATGAGATCTTATGTACACAGTTTTCACAATAAATGTTATCTCTCTAACAAAAAATCTATCTAAATGTATCTATCCATCTATTGGCGCGAGAGCAGGTAGGTACGAATGTAGTAGTGCATAACACCGGCCTGCTCCGGTACATATAATATGACAGTATCCTGACAAGTAAGAAAATCTTGGCGACATTATTAAGCTATAGGTAAAGTCCAAAATACCGCATATAAATTCCGCCACACCAAATAAGAAGTGGCCCAACTTGTATTTTGTGTGTAAAGTGTGACAAGGAATACCTTGTCACACTTTTTTTTTGACGGTTCTTCACGACTAAAGTATAAGTTGGGCCACTTCTTATTTTGTGTGGCGGAATTTATATGCGGTATTTTGGACGTTGCCTAGAGCTTAAAAATGTCGCCAAGATATCCTTACTTGTCAGGATACTTACGTGTCAAGATGGTTCTTACCTATGTTTGATGTGTCGGGGATTATAAAATTGTTATTCCTTGTCACACTTTTTTTGACGGTGCTTCACGACTAATTTTAAAATCCCCGACACATCAAACATAGCTAAGAACCATCTTGACAAACAAGATTTTCATTCAAAAAACGCACTCATATTCGTTCATCTATTTGGGAGCTGCAATTTCATAGACAGAGACGCAGATATGCAGACACACAGATATACATGTTAAACTTATAACACCCATCGTTCGTGTCAGGAGACAAAATACTGCTTTAATTGAAGGGTCGTATAGACAGGTATACAAAAGTCATCTCGTCTATTCTCGAGTGTTAACAACACTGAAGCTTAATTTCTTGTTCTGAAATACATCCATAAACTCCTCCCGATGTCGTGTTGCCCAAATTCTGGTAATCTAATGTTCCGATGTCCTTTATCTGGAACAGGAATAACAAATGAGCGCCTAAATCTCTGATTGACCCCTTCTATCGCCTATAGCCGTGAATAAAACATGCGTTGTGACGGATGTAGTGGACACGATCATAAATATCACTAGTGGATCTGTGAGCTGTAGACCTCGTAATTTTTTTTTGAAATTACAAATTTTCCAAGAACTGAATTAACAAAAAATCGACATAATTATCGAACCTGCTCACAAAATTTCACGAGAATCAGTTAAGAAATGCGACCTGTAGAGGAGAACATCCGGACAGATACACGAAAGATTTTTTGTCGAAAGTTGAAACGGAGACGCTTCGCTCGCCCGGTCAATAATAAATACGGGAGATATATGACTCCGTCAAATATCAAACACTCATGATTATATTATAAGTAACAGGTCCTGATAAAATATTCTACAGGCACCAGAACCAGAATCCAGAATCCAGGTACAACGACATGCGCGCACAAGAAGAAAATGTCCCATCAAATGCAAAATCAAGATTGAAATACTTAACAACCATTTTGCCATCCTATCATCTATGTATACATTGCACTATAGAGTTATAACACAGAAGACATAGGTACCTACCTAATACTTACTGAGGACCAAAATATAGGCAACGACGACGGTACAAAATACGGCCGTGGCGCGTAGTCAAGAATCTTGAATCTCGTCCTGTTTACACATTACCCCGGTTTCTTCTACCCCATATTGATTTCGATTTCAATTTACTGGAGCATTCCTATTTTTACACGTTCCAATAACGCGGAGTATCTCGGAATTCGAACTCTAGGACTCGTTTAGCCACCTTTGTTGATATCAAATACGATTTTCAATAAACCTAAAATGTCGCAGCTCAGTCTCCATTACCAGAGCTACTTATTTGTCTTATTAAAAAATATATATTATCGATTTACTACTTTGCATTTGATGTTGTAAAGAATCATGCTAAATTGAAGGCAATATCACTTATTACGAGTCACATTTCGCACTACCTTATTAGATACAAAAATAAAAGCTGTCGGACAAAAATGCCGTTTCAATCTCTGTGAAATAATGCTGCGTTTGCCCACATGCGATATGCTGCTGGGCACGCCGCGCGATCTTCTCAAACGACAATCTTGCGAGTATTTATTTTTTTGGATTTCCATACATTCAGACAAATACGCGCTTCGTCGCGAGTCGTGAGTCACACGCGCGTTTACGCGTTTGCGTGAAACATTTAATTTCACGTGACCTAAGGAAAAGGGTTTTACTATACCTGTAATGCTTTTGTACAATGACACGATAATATAATAACACCGTGTGTACTATCCTGGATGATGAGCATATAAGCGAAGTTATAAGAGCCACGACGAGCAAATGTATTGAAAAATATGTTGATAGGTACCGAACGAAATACCCCGATCAACCAAACGATTCCATTCAGTACAGGGGGCCAATTCTCGGGTTCGATCGAGATGATCTCTATTAGAGATTCCATACAAGTGACTCTACCATTCTATACAATGTCACGATAGACATGCATCTCGATCGGACCGAGAATTGGAACCCTGAAACCAATACTCGCTTATTTGCAAATCCTAACAACTCGTCGTCAGTGCGTGATTTGTTTATTTGTTGTCTTCTGTTTATTTACACCGTGTCCAATATGTTCGAATACAGTTTCAAACTCTCATAAAAAAAAAACTAAAACTAAGTTCTAGTAACAAATGCAATAAAAACTATATTTTATGAAAGATATCCTTAATGTTCATAATAAATATTTTGGGATGACTCTACCTTCATCACCAGCTTCAAACGTTTTTCGAATCCGTCACGCGCGGCACGCACTGCCTCTATCGGCATTTCGTCTCGTACGTCAACTTTTTTTAAATGCTCCAAATTCTTCATTTTATAGTTATTCAGTTTTAAGAGCATGTACCACCAATATGACCATACAAAAAAGTCCAGTGTACTTAAATCCGGAGAACTTAGGGGCCATTCATTTTTGGTAAGAAATCCGTTACATTGGCCTGACACCACGCGTGAACTGAGTTTGCCGTGTAGGATGGAGCTCCGTCTTATTGGAAACAATAGTAGCCGTTCCCAAACATCAGTCTTAAATTTGGAGCAACATTTTTTTCCAAGAGTTCTGTTATATACTGTTGGCACTGATTTTTACCCCTTTGTCGATAAATACCAATGGAAATTTACCCCGCTTGCAAAATGCTCCCCAAACCATCACTGATGGTGCACTTTGGAATCTTGGCACATTCCACTGATCGTCTTGAACATACAAATGTTTGCTGCCCACAAACGACAATTTTGAGCATTGTAAGATTGCTCAATACAAAGAGTTTTTCGTCCGCAAAAACGAATCCATCCTCTGCGTGCCAGGGAAGTATAGTGTTTGACCGATCATTTTTTTTTCTTTGTAGCTTCGGAAATGCCGTGTACTTTTCTTTTCTAGTAAGCGTGACTCCCGAGGTCTGCTCTCATGATGTTGTGTATTGATCCTCTCGAAATCTTTAAGTCTGCAGCTAATTTTCGGATCGAACGGTGCTTTTTTCAGCGGACACGCTCTCTTACGATTTTCACGAACCTATCCATTCTTGCTGAACGCGGGCGACCAGATCTCTTGCGGTCTTCTAACGAGGAGGTCTCCTTGTATCTTCTAATTATAGTATAAACTAGGTTACGCTTAATTCCAAAAAGTTTCAATGCCGCAATAATTAATTGCACTAGGGCGATAGCCCTTAAGCTATTTTGAGATAAAAGGTTCCCGAAACTGCTTCATCATAGATTAAAAGCGAACGACTTTAGCTAAATATTTTTAAAATATCGTTATTTGTTTAAGACAATATAAACTTTAAACTATAATGATAAAAATGTGCTCTAGGTTTTTTTTTTTAATCAGTGCTAAAAAAAGTGTATTCGAACATATTGGACACGGTGTATGTATCCGTTGTTATAAAATATTTTATTTCACTGTTCTCTCTAATAGCGAAGAAATCGATTTTAGGCATATTGTAGGTTAAGAAGTTTTCTACAACATTCCGTTTGAGCAAATAGTTCACTTTCACAAGAAGAATGGCAGTAATACTTATCCATTTCTCTGCCACATCGTCAGCTTAAATTTTTAAATAGAATTTCTTCGTTTCAACGATCTTCAGCGTCTGTGCCCATAGCGATTCCTCTACAGTTGCAGCACGTCTAGCTAGACTGGTCCTACTGCTAAGAAATACTGCCTTAGCGAGCCAGACACCATAGCCAACAATCCAGGGGAGTGATTCAGCAGCCCATTTCAACTATTTAAACAATCTATTTAT
The DNA here is from genome assembly GCA_905163555.1 of Notocelia uddmanniana. Classification (NCBI taxonomy): domain Eukaryota; kingdom Metazoa; phylum Arthropoda; class Insecta; order Lepidoptera; family Tortricidae; genus Notocelia; species Notocelia uddmanniana. The sequence goes on along the minus strand of LR991059.1, from coordinate 8,936,271 downwards.
CTTCTCAGACCAAGAAATAGATAGACGGAGCATTACGAACTAGTGAAGTCGATTTTTAACCATGCCCAAATAATAGTAAGCACACGACCACGGACTCCTAATAAAAACTAAACCATGCACGCAACTCGAAACCTATGATCTCAATGATATCATTACGATATTTACTGAAAAAATCTCCGTCTATCTTTTTCTTGATCTGAGCTTATCCCACGATCCGTAGTTACTTAGGTATCTATCGTCGTGAAATAAACACCGGAATTCAGATTTATATTTATCAACCCTAGGTCCCGAGGTGACAATACATGAATATAAAATAGAGCAACTCAGAACTACTTGAGTATACACTCGTTGTTCAGTTTACACTCGCTCGTGGCATGAGGAAAGGGCCAACACTCGCAAATGCACCGCTAATTGACCCTTTATCCGAGCGCCGTTGAGTGCCGCGCTGGTTTTAATACAAAACGAGACCTCTGGGCTTAATTTTCGCCAATGTTATTATAACAATACGAAATGAATTTTGCTTAAATATGAAGCTTATGCTTGTGAACATAGCATGATGGTTTTAGGTAAAACAAACGAAGACACCGTAGATTTTTCGCTTAGATAACTTGACGTATCATGCATATGGCCAGGGCCATATATTGTCAAACGGTCCTCAATCGTTTGCTTCCAAATGTTCATAGGACAAAAAACGATTCTAAAAATAATCATTTCATTTTGAATTAATTTTATTCCGTAGACTCTGCATTTTAAAAATGATCAACTGTCAAATAAACATTTGGTCGAGATCCATATTTTTGGACCATCTTTATGGCATTTTATTCATCTACAATTTAATTGATTCCGTTGTGACACGAAATTATTCCATAATTTTTTTGTGATACATTTTCGTATCACACCGGAAACAATTAAATCGTAGACGAATTAAATGCCTTAACGAACTTGGTCCTTAACCTTTTCGCAAGTGTTTAATTTTGTAAATGTATTGGGTGACAACACATCATTTATAAAATTTACATTTCGCAAAACTCATATCTTTGACAAAACTCTCGTTTTACAAATTGTCAATACATTAAATAAAATATAGCAGCACCATTACAGATTTTTTTTAACTTGTCTGACAAGGTGTAGCGTGAATAATATTTAAATCCTACCAGCGTAGCTAGCACGATAGCTTATACCGTTACGTTATACTCGTATTGCCGAAATATGTATGTACGTAATTCACCTCTACAAGGCTGTCATAAGTCTGAATTGTCAAAACCTGTGATACAAATAATTATTTTAATTTGGTTTCTAATTATGTGCTTATAATTTATGGCTCAGTTGCGTTATTTAACTACCACGCACACACACAAGTGTTGGCATACCATTACAAGTAATCTGTCGAGTGAAATTTCAAGTCTTTTTTAAGACAAAATTTTGAAGGTACGCCGCAAGCAGTGTCACTTCGTTTCCCAGGGCGACCATTTCTAGGCGGAAACTCGCCACGCTATTGGCGCAATGCATACTGTTTCCCAGACAACCTTACAACGACGCTTGCGCCTAGCCAAGAATTTCCAAACGCGAAGCCTTCACGCACCTTTCGACGCATCGTATAGTGTCATTGACCATCAAATTATAGTGCCAGTGTCAAGTTTTTATTTTTTTACTTATTTTTCATGTGTTTCATCTGTTAAGTTGCAGGCGTTGCAGCATATTCTCTTATGTCTTCGCAGCCATGTATCGGATCTGTTCAACTACTGGAATGTCCTCTCTGCGCAGACAACAAATTTTACAAGGGAAAGCGGGGACTCCTCATCCATACGGCCCGCCAACACGCCAGCCGTATGGCTGTCGATCCTCCTCTGCCCAGCTCTTCTCAGCCCATATCAAGAGCCTCTGCAGGAGAAGTTATTCCCGCTAGTAAAACGTTCGCTGAAAGGTTGGGCGCATTAAAAATGAATGTTCCTGTTGTAAGGAGAATACCGCGTGGGGCGCGTAGAGCCGTAGCCGGCTGTCTTACCGAATGCGTTGCCAAGGTCGTCGCTGAAAATTCAGTTCAGGCTTGGGAGCGTCTCCTTACTTTTCCATACTCTGTTCTCCACGTAAATAAATCGGTTAAAAATTCATTAACTAATCAAATAAAACTTAATACTTCTCCAATGCAGTCTCCGTTCGTCAATTTACAAAATCACCACATAGCCAACTTGCGCACTAATGCTTGTGCATATTCCAAACTGAAATCTGTTGAAAATCAAATGTCGGAAGGGAATGTGAGCGGCACTGCTCGGCTCCTTCTCTCAAGCGACGACTTGGCAGCTCATTCGGTTGAAACTTTTGCCGCTCTTAGGGACAAGCACCCAGTCCCCACAGCCCCCACTCAGCTGCCACCTCCTCCTACTTTGAATGTTACTGGGATAACCGTCTCTGAAGACGCTGTGTTGCAAGCCATTTTGACATTCCCCACCGGCTCTGCTGGCGGCTTAGATGGTTTGTCACCTCAGCATCTTAAAATTTTAACGACCACGCCTTTGGGTGACACTGGAACGGCTTTATTAAAAGAAGTTACAGCCTTGCTTAACATCATGCTGTCAGGGCACGTAAACCCGGGAATAGTTCCAGTTCTTTATGGTGCCAATCTCATCGCACTAGCTAAGAAGGACGGCGGCATACGACAAATTGCTGTCGGTTTTACCTATAGACGCTTGGCGTCGAAACCCTGCTATCTAAAATACAGTCGTATATTATCTGATATTTCTAAACCTCGACAGCTGGGTTTCGGCGTCAAAGGTGGCTGTGAGGCTGCGGTTCACGCTGCGCGCACGTTTTTAAACCGCCCGGACTATGAAACTTTTGTTAAGGTCGACGTAAAAATGCCTTTGATTCGGTCGACTGTGGTGCCCTACTAACTAATGGTTAAAAAAGAAGTTCCTGAGATTTATAGCTACCTTTGGCAGTGTTATGGGGCACCTTCAAAATTATTGTTTGGTGACAAAATTATTAATTCTACCACAGATTGCCAGCAAGGAGATCCGCTTGGACCCACAATTTTTAGTTTGGCTATTCATCCAATAATTTATATTCTAAATTTAACCTTTGGTCTTTGGACGACGGCTCCCTCGGTGGGGACGCTGAAACCGTTCTACAAGATTTGAAAATAATAATAGACAAATTCTCTGACATAGGCCTGGCCTAGCTCTCAATTTTACCAAATGTGATTTTTTTCTATCCGATCACCTTTCCCAGGATAGAAAAATAGAAATACTGACCAATTTTAACGCTTTGTTGCCTAATATTTCGGATCATCAAAAATCATCGCTCACCCTTTTAGGCTCTCCAATTTTTGACGAAGCTATCAACCCTTTTATTAATTGCAAATTAAACCTTTTTAAGTGTACTTCTTCCCTTTTGTTCCATATGGCCCTTTTCATTATTCGCTTTTGTTTATTCACCCCAAAATTCACTTATTTACCTACTTTGAAGCTGTCCGATTTGGAAATTTCCATCCATCCTTTCATCAATCGATGACACCCTTCACGCAACATTAACCAAAATTCTAAATGTTAATTTAGTTTCAAATTCCTGGGTCCAAGCGGTTCTCTTCGTTAGGTTTGGTGGTCTGGGTGTTCGCTCCTCATCGAGCGTGGCGCTGCCGGCTTTCTTGTCTTCCGCCTACAGCTCGCTGTCTCTTGTCGGTATCATTTTGAAATCCTTACACATATCCGTCTTTGACATAGCGAGCTTGGCAGAAGCCGAGAAGGCCTGGTGTGAGTCTTGCCCTGGCGAGGACGCCCCGGCTGCCAAACACAACCAGAGGGCGTGGGATACCCTCCGACTTAAGGCAGCCCACGCTGCTCTCCTGCAAAACCAGAATGATATGGAACGCGCCCGACTTCTTGCTGTTTCCACAAGTGAGTCCGGCTACTGGTTAAATGCGCTCCCTTCGCGTAATGTGGGTACTGTCCTGGAACTGAACTGCTTGAGGGTAGCGATCTACCTCAGACTCGAAGCCAGAAAAAAAACTGATTACGGCTGCAATGTCACCTACGCCTTATCACGGTATTCTTTCATATCGTACACTGTTACTCGTAACATCAAGGAATCCGTTGTCAACTTGTCAACTTTAACACCTATAAAAGGGGAGGATCTGAAACCAATGTTTCCGATTTGAATTTGATTTAAGTGCTGCGTGCGCTCATTTCGACACGTGCGAGCTGAACTAACCTGCGCGAAGGACATTGAAGTATAGAATGGAATAGAAAGACCTTATTTCGTAATTCACATTTCATATGGACACTGAATTAAAATAAAGACTTGCGAAAACGGAGTCCACTTGGCATAATATCGATCCACAGATCCACATGATTAAAGACGCTGATATTATGTGGATTCACACATGGTTGACGTCATTACTGCACGTTTCATTACGTTTTCAACTCGCTCCACGTTAACTACTTACTCAATCGATATCAATTCCTAATGCGAAATGAACGTCTCAAACTGACCCAAAGGGGTGCGTCGCCACGTGAAAGGTACGCCATTAATGTTTTATTCAAAGAGCTAGGACACCGCCGCAATCTGTTTTACTTCTAAACGACTGCATACCTCGCTTAGCGGAGTACCGCAATATTTGAAAAGGCTCTTATTTGCGTCTTTCCTCTGGCTACAAGTCAAGCACATGCGGGTACCTATTTGTTCACTGCCAGCCTTAGCAGCAATTTGACTTTCATCTATTCACATACACACATAACAAAGACTTGTTTCACTCTAGGATTACCACGTAGAATCATAATTCCTAGAAATTATATAGGAACCCGTATTCTACACTTCAACTCTCACAAGTTTCAAGTTTTAGATCATCGACTAAATGGGGTGAATGAACAACACGCTTAGGTATATTAAATTGAGTCATAATTTCTTAAATTAAGAGTTCGCTCTCATTTTAAAACGCCATCCTCGAATAACATGAAACTTTGTATACACAATGGGATCCGGCATATCTAGGTCTAAAATGAGTTTCTGTTGCTAGAAATTGTAAAAGAAAAAAAATACAGCGGTTTTTTGAGTTTTTTACGGCTTGTATGAAAACTTTAATAATCGCTGTATTTTTTTCCATTATAATTTCAAGCAACAGAAACCGTTAAAAAATAATTTCCTACATAGATATGCCGAATCCCATTGTGTATACAAAGTTTCACGTTGTTCTAGCATGGCGTTTTAAAATGAGAGCGTAAATACGTTTGTATGGAGAACCGAACGTACCGCGCACTCTTAAGAAGCATTATTTACAACTTTACAAGGTTATTGTAACATTTACATCAACTTAGTTGCAGTTGCAAAATAACAGAGTTTTAAAATCAACAGACTACGGATGTAGATTTTTAGTATAGGCCGCTAATAAGGAGGCAAGTAAATATGTAAGTATGTCCCTTATAGACTTTTAGTTTACATGCCGCTGGACCTGTTTTATAAACCTGCAAGGACTTATGTCTTTCATGTCAATTACGAACATATCGTTTCATGTTATTAACGTGTCAATGCTATATTTTACAGGTATTCTATGATTTGTATTCAAAACCTCCTATATAAATCCACTAAGTCATATGGGCGTTTCCAGTTAATGAACCGCAGTATTCATTCACTAGAATCGCCTATAATAGGTAGGTACTTATTTGCCAATATCTTAATGTTCTACTGCTTATGTTTATTTTCCATTTACACACCTACTTAATTTTTTTTTCTACCAACGAGAGCTCTGGTAAGGGTCAGAGGTGTCCACTGGATGCGGGAGGCGCAGGACCGGTCACTGTAGAAGTCTTTGAGGGAGGCAATGTCCAGCAGTGGACGTCCTTTGGCTGACATGATGATGATCATGATGATAAGAGCCCAAATTTCTTATATTTCGAAAATGTTTTTCAATGATATTTTAATGTTTTTAGGATTTTTTTTATAACCGTTTTAGACGAAGGGTAAGGCAAAGCATTCTCCATGCAAAGGTAGTGCAAGTTTTATTCGTTACGAGTAGTTTTGGCATCACAGCATTAAATTATTGCTTGCACATATTGGATATACGCAGAACTTGAAATTTTGCTTTATTTAATAAAAACACAAAAAAACCTAGAAGAAATAGCTAACAGAAAAATAAGCATATTGACAAAAAATAATAACTGTAGCGCAGACACAAACGAAGAAAAACGTAAACAAAGTTTGTATGGAACGAGCTTGCCTACCCCTTCGCCTTAACAATGTATCTGGAATCAGCTCATCAAGCTATTTTGTTTGATACCGCTCACGACGGGCTTACGAAAAAAATTTGAACCTCATACAAAAAATATAAAATCTAAAAAACGATATTCGAGATGTCTCCCCTTCTTAAATCTTTACTTGGGTTGTAAGGAACAATCCAGCATGTGCCGTATAGATATCGGCTTCCCATATCGTATGGACCTGCAATTACTCGTATTACTCTATTTTCACATACTTATTCCGAAGTTCTAAAATGACAAACTATTCTATTTCATAACATAGCGAATTAATTAATCATTAGTGGAATTCTGAAACTGGATAACTGATTTCCGTAGAATGCGTATTGAAATTGGTTGGACGAAAAGGAATGTGTGGTAAAGACGAATCTGTGTCCTTTGTAAATTACTGTCTCCGTGGGTTTTTGATGATAGGTTACAACGTGTTTTCTATTACGTCGAAAATACCATGTACGTGCGTATAGGTTGATTCACAAGAGCTGGCGCGGAATGTTTATGAAATTAATGTCAGTTTCATACATTTTCCGCGCCAGCTCTTGTGAATCGACCTATACTACGTACACTGAGTCGGTCTTCGAATAACAATATGTGTCGTGTCCCCGTCATGCCCCCTATTCATTTCTTGTTTCTGGCATTCTTACCTAGAAAGACCGAGACATGGAGGACATTTATCGAAACTTGGCACGCACCTAACTATGAAAAGTGTCAACTCAGTTTATTTTATTGCTGAACGCATAGAAATTCTATAACGTAAAGAGCTCTATGGCTTAACGTAATCAAGTACTATAAGACAACTGCCTTTACCAAGAGTTCCGGAAGAAAAAAGCGTAAAATGTGTTGTCGTGGTTGTGTACGTAGTTAAGAAAATTCGCATTACCTTCACTAAATTGACTAAAATAGATTTTGTCTCTTCGCCCACATGCACAATCAATTTACCGGACGATTCGTGTGAAATTGGATTGTGTGCCCAGATTGACGTACGCTGGCCGCGTCGGCCATTACTGGGATGGAATACACAACGGTTACGAAAACGTCGCACTAGGCTGACCAGTATGTCTGACTCCGATTACGTACAGTTATTAAGCATCTTGGAGCCAATAATACTAGGCAAAGAGAAGTGAGAAGTTCACAATGCTTACCAACCACTCAACTGAGTACCAGTATGAGTCTAACCTCCGATTATATGCTTAGTTGTGAAGAGATAAGTGGTGAGATATTTCAAGACATACTGTAAATGGCATAGCCAACTCACTCCTAGTAACTTGACCTCACAGTTGCAAGTAATAGGAGGTCAGAATTATACCGGCTCAGCTCAAGTTTCGGTAAGCGTTGTGAATATCAGCTCTGGCGACGATGTGGGATGTCAATTACTCGTACTCACGACATACGACACCATGTAAGTTTTGCCGTATCTGTTGTACAGCTATAATTATACGACATTGGATATGTCATACATATATAGTAAGACATATCTATCGCCACACCCATACCATCCACCACCACCATATCAGCCCTAGGACGTCCACTGCTGGACATAGGCCTCCCCCAATTTCATGGGGGGTAAATGCCATAATCGCCACGCTTGGCATGCGGGTTGGCGATCGCAGTATCTCCACCGCACTCTAGGAATGCTGCTGCCCATTCCCCGGTGGTCTTGGTCGTAGTTTAAGGACATACCCGGGTCCACCCATACCATATTACATTAAAAACATAATTGAAGAGAAGATAGAAGAAAGGAGGGGCAGGGATACACAGAAACATGAATTTATAGTTGAAGCCAAAGCTAGTACTATGTAATTTAAATATGAGGAGGTCTAGACATTTACGAGGAGCGGAATGGCTTTGATTTCACTGTTACTTAAAGATATGATGAAGTTGATGATATTCTTAGGGAGAATATGTTTGACTTTCTGCGCAGAATTCATTCGGCTAGGTACTTCGATAATGAAGTACTTAAGTATCATGTTTCACCACATAAAGCACGCTCCAATCTTACATCAAAAATAAGGTACAAGCATTATTCAACTGAAGTTAACGTCTCTAATCGGCATTTCATGCCCCGAGCTATTTGGCGGAGCGCCCCAAGCAACAGGTCCGTTTACCGACTCCTGATTTTTATCTCGTTCCTGCTACACTTGGTACCTGTTGAGTGAAGAGGCACGCGAATATCGTGCCTGATTTGATAAGTGCGGCGCTCGAGACATGAAATGCAAAGAGTGTATTTTTTTTTTATTTATTTATTTAAGGACCACCAACGGATAATACATCTAAAACAAAACATATGTCTTAAAAACAAAAATCTAGCAAAGATGCTTAGCCACTTATAGGTGACCACAGCTCACATATGATTGTAACAAAGAGTTAACATTTTTAAAATTAATAGCTTATTTAGGTTAGGCCAGATTCGACCAACCAGGAATAATAATTTAAACAGAGTCTATTCCATTTCTGTTTGGTCGAATATACCCACACTTAATAGTAGATTATTTACATAAGAAGTAAGAAATTGTATTCTACTTTAGAACTTACATTAAAATTTCAAATTTCGTAAAATAGGATGTTTACGTTTATGTGCATGCAGGAAGAGTAACAGAACATGAAGGAGTGGCAGTCACCCGCCAGACTCCAGTGATATAAAATGCGTGATAATAGATTTTTTGAATTTACTTATTGTATCATGGAAGATATCTATGCCTCTGGAATCCGGAATGTAGTTGTATAGACGTACCATTCTTGAAATCGGTGAGTTACTGCCGAGTTTAGTCCTTTTGAATTTATCTTTGAACAGCTTATAGGTACCCTTGCGAGGTAGCCTGTTTGGGATGTTTATGCGAATTTCTTTTAACAATTCCGGACAATCAATACCCCTGGTGTTGACTACTCTGTATAGAAACATTAGGTCCAGTACTTTTCTTCTATCGCTAAGAGATAATAGTTTAAAATAGTTTAGGCGCTGCTGATAAGACCTTAATGACCTTGTTTCAAGTGTTGAGTAGCTCAATATTGCTAGAAATCGCTTCTGTACCCTTTCAATACGTTTTTTGTGGACTTCGTAGAAAGGAGACCAAACCTGAGAGCAGTAATCAAGGTTGCTTCTTACTAGAGTGTTGAATAGTACCAGTTTTGTGCGGGTTTGCTTGAAGTGCTTGGTATTCCTTGCCACGAAGCCCACCATTGCAGAAGATTTTTTTATTAAATGATCTAAATGAGCATTAAAGTTTGACTGGTCATCTAACATTACGCCTAAATCTCGTACTACTGGAACTTTTTTCAGGGTTATACCGTTAATGGCATATTGAGTTTGTGCTGAAGTTTTGTTGCGCGTGAAGGTTCAATTCCATGTTATTGCTTCTGCACCACTCAGCTAGCCTATCAGCGTCATCTTGGAGCCTCAGGCGGTCATTATCGTCTTTAACCGGTCTAATGAACTTTAAGTCCTCTGCAAAGAGATAGGGCTCAGAATTGATGCAGCATTTTGTGATGTCATTGATAAAAATCAAGAACAGTAGGGGGCCCAAATGTGATCCCTGAGGCACGCCGGATGAAGCAATATACGCTTTAGAATTCTCGCCATTCACCGCCACATACAGCTTACGATTCGACAGGTAAGACCTAAACCAGCTCAACAAAGGTTCACCAACACCGAACCTGGAAAGTTTACCCAGTAGTATGCCATGGTTTACCCTGTCGAAAGCTTTACTAAAATCAGTATAGATTGCATCTACCTGCACTCTCTTATCTATATAGTTCGTAATCGTCTCGATATAGGATACCAAATTTGTGCCGGTTGACCTCGACTTAATGAAACCGTGCTGCTTGTTCGAAAGTAGGTGAGAAAAATGGCTATAAACATAAGGATAGACCAAAGATTCGAACAGCTTTGGTACAATGGACAGAATAGACATCGGCCGATAATTGCTAATGTCCGATTTGGAGCCGCCCTTATGTATGGGGACAATTTTTGCCTCTTTCCATGAAGTAGGAAAGGTTCCAGATTGTAAAGACTTATTAAATATGTGTTTTAAGGGAGACACTAGCTGCTTAGCACACTTATACAGAAGTACTGGCGGCAAGCCATCTGGACCACAGCCCTTACGTAAATCTAACGTGTTAATCTTTTTTAAAATAGCTTTTTCGTCAATTATAATATTATTCAAAGCACCGGGAAGTACAGAGGAGATACTCGCAATTTGTCCCGATACACCAGAAGTGAAACCTTTATCATAGATAGATGAGAAGTTCCTAGCAAACAGTTCGGATATCTCTTTACAATTTTGGGCAACATTGTTCCCCAGGCGCATGGTCGCTGGTATTAAAGAATTGTTTTTACGTTTTTGTTTAATGAATGTCCAGAAGTACTTTGAGTTACGTAGTATATTGTTTTCTATTTTTTTGCAATAATGATTATAGCAGTCGAGTGCTTGACGTTCACATCGACGCTTTATGATATCGAGACTAAGTTTATCAAGGGGATTTCGGTATTTTTTTACTTTTTGCCTTAACTTGTACCCTTCTCTCTGCATTCTGATAAGGTCACGCGAAAACCACACTGGATATTTCATGCCCTTTGGTTTAGTAAGAGGTACGTATTTTTTAATGGCTACATCTATCTCATACTGTAATTTACTTGCCATAATATCAACATCCTCACAGGAATCCAATATTAAAGACCAGTCCAGACCACCGAGATATTTCGATAATTCATCGTAATTAGTTTTGTAAAAATTAGGTCTTGGGTGCATATTGGACGCAAGAGTTAATTCTGAGTCTATATTAACACTGAATACTATTGGAGGATGATGATGATCGATTACACTCAAGGTTGCTCTACTCTTCTCTAAAATTACATTTTCAGTCGAAAAAACAAGATCCAGTATTTTAGAATTGCAGTTCCTAACTGAGTTATATTGTTTGTGGCTATTTAGTGCCATAAATTCCATGACAAGATGCCCAAAAGAGCCCGAACCCTGCAGCACAGGGACCATGTGTAGCTTGTCGTCGGTTGCGGTCCAATCAATGGAAGGCATGTTAAAATCACCAACAATCAAGGAATTCGAATAGTTTGTCAAGTTGACTGAAGCCCCATCTACGAACTGTTCCACATCAACAGACCTCACCGGTGGAGGAAGATAAACACAGCAAATACAGAACTTAAAAAGTTTATCTTTGTTTTTTAGCTCAATAACAATCCACAAGTCTTCAGACTCTGTTTCATACTCTGTAATTCTGTAGGACACAAATTTCTTTTTGACGGCAATCATTACCCCTCCACCGGTTTTTTTGGAGCAAGGCAGCTCAATGTTACGGGCTCTCCTGTACACGATGTACCGATCATCAAAAATTTCATAATCACCAACGTTACCCTGTAACCAAGTCTCAGTGATACAAATAATAAAGAATTCGACAGTTTTGGTATTTAAACCCCGAGCGTTTTGATAATAACAGGATAATTCAGGGAATGATATTCTCGTAAAAACACTAATCGTACATTAGGATTAAAGGAATTAAATAGATTCCAATATAAGATGGCCTTATAGTCTTCTGATGGATTCCAAGTTCTTCAATACTATAGCTTGAGCCTTATCGTCTTTACGAACCAGCACCCTACCGCTTCTGACCCACACGTATTTGTACTGTTTCTCCCGTGCTGCCAATCTTGCTTCCTTGTGAACTTTTTTATAATATGGAGTCAGATGCTCTGATACATAAATTGGCTTTTTGTCACCACCTATGCCGAGATGGCTAGAATTGAGTTTGTCTTCTTTGTTTGCCTTGTTGAAGTTGATCACCGCAGCAAGTAGTGTATCACGCAGGTGCGGGCTTTTAAGTTTGACGATTATATTTCGCGGTCTCGAACTATTGTCATCCAACTTGGCAGTTCTAGTGCAATGATAAATATCATCGGCCTTAATATCACATGACACAGTTTTGACCAGTTGCAATGCCGTAGTGATCAAATTTTCTGATTTATATTCTGGCACGCACTGGATCTCAACATTACATGTACGGGCCTGCTGTTCGATCTCATTAATACGATTAACCAAATCCAAGTTATTGTTTTTTAATATATCTACCTCCTTCTGTAGCTGTCGGCATATTTCAAATTTGTCTTCGGTCTCTCTTCTCATTTCTTCAAAATGGTCATTCATGTATTGCATAGATTCTTTCATAGAAGATACCTCCTCCTTCATCACGGCTACTTCCGACCGAATTGTTTGCATACTGAGGTTGATAATTCTGGCTACTTCTGTATTTAAAATCCTACTCAGTTCCGTCTGGATTACCTCCCGGATATCCTCCCTTGATAAACATTTATGTGCCTGTAGATCTTCATCGTTTTTACGCTGAGCCGAACTTTGCGCCTTATTGAGCTTTACTCGCAGGGTAACATTGTCGTGCTGCGCTACTTCTGCTTTTGACCCAAGATCCCTTTTTCCTATGGGTGTATTGGAATAGTCCCCACTCTTCGGCTGCTTCAGGAAACATGAAGGACATACCCAGGTATTCTGCGATGATGCCCCGTATTTTTTAACGTCCTTTGCAGGTACGTTCACACATTGTGGGTGAAAATATGCTTTACAGGTAGAACATTTTATGCCATCCTTCTCCGCAACCTTCTCTGGGCATGCTGAGCAAAAAAAGCTTGCCATTATTTCGAATTTATTTCAAATTTTAGTTGCTGCGCAAAACGTATCTTTTATCCGTAGCAGTTAACAAAACGCACGTTGTTTATGTCACAAAATGACGTTGACATTGGCAGCTGCGTTGTGTGTATCCAGCTGTCACCGCACAATAATAATGAATATCTATTTCGCCGGTATTCGTTAAATTTTTTATTTATATTTTGTGTTCTGAAGACAATTTGAGAAAAGTGTAGTATAGGTATGGATGTGTATAAAGTGACTCGCCTTATAATCTCGCAGTTTTTAGCTCCGTTACAGTTTTTTCAGTGTAGTTTATTTGCGCAACACTTTCACTAGCACACAATTCGTTAAGGTTTGTCTGTTGTAGGCCTCTAAGATAAATTATTTTGCTTTAAAATTCATTTTAATAGGAAACGTATTAAGAAGCAGTGTAAACTCTTCGCAACCGGTGTGCAAGCAGTGTAAAAAAGTAAACAAGCGTCGTATTATACCTCTTGACAGGCTCAAAAATATAGAATGGTTCCTGTGCGAATGCGGCATAAACCAGGTAATTGAATTAGTTAGCATCAATCTAGATATTGGCATTCAATATATACGTAAAAATAAGAGAAACGGCCGCAAAACAAACCGGAAGAATATGAATGTACCCTCAGGGCATCAATCTTCGCTACCGTTTCAACGCGCCCACGAAGGTAGATTGCAGAACAGCGTAAACCAAACGAGAGGGAGAGCAGTACAGATGCTATTCAAGATGTCGACCGGCCCGCGGCAAACGAAAACGCGATAACGAACCGAACAGACATGAATCATCCAAACCAAAGTACCAGGAGCGCATACGACGTAGGCGATGGCAGCCGCGCGCACGGCGTTACGCGTAGCAGCGCTACGCCGGAAGCGACCTACGTCACGCGTAGCAGCGCTACGAGAGCCTCAGCTCGTAGTAGATCGCCCGCTATCTCGAACTTATCGACTACGCAGTCACTCGGCGGCATACCAAATATACAAACTAGCAATAGATTCGAGCCTCTGCCCGCTCAATCAACTGAAGAGCCTGGTGACAGAGAATCGCGCTCGCCCCCGCTAAAAAAGCAGCGCATAAACAAAAAAAGGACTAGAGAAGAGAGTGAAACTCCGATGCTCACAAATCCTCCTAAGGAAAGCCCACACATTCCCAAAATTAGAATTACAAACCGTCAAGACCTAAATGAGGGTGACAAACTAAAGAAATTAAGAAACTGTGCGAACGTAAACGACGTGCCATACAGCTATACAAAAAACAGAAAAGAACTCATACTCTATCCCAAAACGAGTAAATCCCGTCAAAATATTATAGAATTGCTAGACAGCTTTGAAGGTAAAATTATATATATTGCCCCCAAACCCCCCGCGGACAGACAAAATAGTGTATTAGTGGTCATTAGAAATGAAACATATGGAGAAACAGAACAGGAGCAGAACGAAGAAATGGAAAGATGCATAGACATCAAGCCATCGAAAATAGTCAAACTAAACAACAACGGTAGCCTGCATCTCCTTATCTTTCCTGCTAAACGAGGTAACAAAACGTTTACGACCACAGAGATTATCTCCAGAATGAAATCAACGTCAGAAAGATTCTTCGGAGCCCCGAAAATAAACGCGGAGCCATTCCGCAAAAGTATGAACAGGATAGTACAGTGCAAAAAGTGCTATAAATTCGATCACACAAAACAATCATGCCACGGACCGCAACTATCTCCCAGAATGCAAATGACCATCGAAGGCAGGGAAGTGACAGTATGTCGGGCGTGTCGACAAGAGAGCGATCATGGAGCCAATAATGTAATTTGCCCGGTCTTCCAAAATGAGTTAGACAAAAATGCCCAAAAAATACAAAAAAAAATTAGATAAAGAAGCCAAGAAGAATCAGATACTTGCAAATAGTTACATACGCTCCGGAATTTCTTTTGCTGACAGAGTAAATGAATTCCCCAGCCTACCAGGAGAGGGATTAGCAAAAGCAACAGTCACGCCCGAAACGATACCACCAGCGCAACAGATGCAGCCGGCTCAGCAACCCAATGCAAGCAGACTCGTTATAACACAAGAAGATGCCATGAAACTAGCGCAATGTATATACGTCTTCTTCAATGTCAGTTAAGACGCAGTTCAAAAAGCTCAGAATACTACACGTTAACGCCCAAGGCATGCGAAATAAATTTACGTAAATAAAGGCACTGTTGGATAAACACTTGCCTCATATTATCGTAATAAACGAATGTAAAGTAAACTTCGACAAAGCGAAATTTGATATACAGAACTACGACAAACTAACGCACAGCATAGCGACGCACCTAGGCACAGCAATATACATCGCCAGGGGACTCAGATGGACTCAAACTGTGCTCACACCGGGATGGGAAGAAGAAGACTGCAAGCTCGAGGACGTTGCAATCAAACTAGTTTTTGACCACCGTTCGGGTGAATACGTAAACATAAAAGGGGTCTACTTCCCAATCCCAGACCAATACCACGCTAGAGAAGAACTCGAAAAAATGCTCATGGATGAACCTTCGCTGGTAATAGGAGACCTCAACCTGCGAATGAGACAGCTGGGACACTCCAGAGATGCAGGCATCGGTACCCTCGTGAAAAGACTACAGATGGAGGGAGTGTGCGAATTAAAACACACAGGACTTCCATCCCGACCAACGAACCAAGGTAGCAACATACTCGATGCCGCAATCGTAACGCATGAACTTCAACACGCAGAGGACTTCAAAATGAAACAAATGTCGTCGATCGGTTCAGACCACCTCCCTTGGATCCTAGATATCAAACTTAAAGTTGACCGCGAGGTAAAACTCACAAGAAATATGAAAAAGATCACAGAAAGCGCAGATACGAGAAATGCGTATATGGCTACTTTGTGTGAAAAACCTCTGATCTCTTGACAATAACTGATAACGTATCGTGCGAAAAATGTATCGAAAATCTAGAAAAAGCTATTACGGATACTTTGGATATTCATGCGCCTCTTAAAGAACACAGCAGAAGAGACTTCCTCCCAGACGAAATAAATGACCTGATAAACCTTAGAAACCGAGCAAAGATGCGAGCCTGGACGAAAAGAAACCACGCGAACCCAGAGGTAACTCGACACGCGCGCTACGAGTATAACAAACTCAAAAAAGCGACGAAGGACGCACTCACGAACCTCGCCGAACAGAGTTGGTTGAAAGCCCTTGAAGACCCGATGGATGGTAGAGCAAAGATGTGGAAAATCCAGAGAAACATGAAAGCGCCAAACATGAAACTTCCCAATATTGAAGGATGCACGGACGAAAAACAAACAATAAATGCTCTTGTCGACGCGGTTATAGTTACAGAAGCGCATATAAACCCAACTGATGAGAGCTCAGAGAAGACTCCCTTCGAACCCCTGGACAGGACATCTTCGAGAAAGATACGTTTAGAATTGAAAAAATTCAAAAACAAAAAATTTCCCGGACCGGACCAGATTAGAGCGGATGCTTTGAAACTGGGTGGAGAAGTTTTTATCGAAGCTTTTAAACCAATAGCAGACTATGTCCTTGCTACAGGTTACGTTATTTCCCGAAGCGATGGAAGGTCGGTGAATGTATCTTCCTGCACAAAACAGGCAAAAATCACAAAGAAGCTACATCTTATAGACCAATTACTTTGCTTAATATAATGGGGAAGCTATGCGAAAGGCTAATACTTTCTAGGTTGCAAGGTACAGTCGATAAGATGCAACCGACATTTCAACATGGCTTCACCAGATCCAGAGGGACCGCTACACAGATTCTCCGCACTGATAAAATAATAACAGACTCACTTGCGCTTGGAGAAAGTTTATCTATGTTATGCACGGACCTAAGCAAAGCATTCGACTCGATTAACCATAAGGGCCTGATAAAGAAACTACAGAACGCTGATGCTCCCAATAATATTACAAAAATAATAGAAAACTATTTAGAAGACCGATCAATAATAGGGAAATTTCGTACTACAAATGGAGAACCAAAGAAGCTACCACACGGCGTGCCCCAGGGATCAGTTCTCGGACCTGTTATCTTCAATCTATACGTCCATGACATATGGGATAGTCACGACAAGATTCGAGGCCTGAAACTTTCTCAGTACGCGGATGACTTATGTATCCTTAACAGAGCTACAAACCCCGATCACGCCACCATGAGAGCGCAATGGGCGGCCGAAACCATTGTAAAATACTACCATAGATGGGGTCTCAAATGCAACGTAGACAAAACGGAGTGTATCTTGTTCACAAAGAAGAAGAAATATAAACCGACGGTTAAAATAAAAAATCTGATCTTTACTTACAAAAAAGACATAAAGTATCTGGGCGTTATCTTCGACAAGACTCTGAAAATGAACCCGAATACAGACAAAATTTTTAAAAAACTCAAACAAGTAAGAGGAGCTCTGGGACAAATAATTGGCTTTTACGCCAAAACGAATGTTGAAGTCAAATTAGCAATCATTCAATCCTGCATCCTTCCTATCATGGATTATGGAGTTGTACAGCTTTTACCCAGATACAGTAACTCGAACCTACAAAAAATCGAGAGGCAATACAGAATGGCGCTCAAGAATGCCGGTCAGTTCTCAAGACGTCTACCTACGGAAACGCTCTGGGAAATTGCGGACCTTGAGGCGTGGCATCTTCGAGCAGCTGACCTTAATCGCAAAATGCTGGACAAGATTGTAGTACTGAATATAGAGGACCTGGACACACCTGGGGACGCTTACCTGGCTTACGGCGAATATAACCCACTATTAACAAATAATAGAATAGGAGACATCGTCTATATCCCAAATAAAGACATGAGACGTTGGCCCCCCGGGGCGGTGGCTCCTCGTCCTCTTAGAATTAAATAAATTTTACATATGTATACACGACTAACATCTTTAACTCAACACTTGTGACATATAACACCTTCAGCTAACACAATCCTGCGGGAACTAAAAGATGTAACCAATTAATAGGTAATAAACGATTTCTCATTCTCATTCCGAGGGCGGGAGGGTAGGAGCATTAACTGCATGCGAAAATACGCAAGTGGGTATATTGCATTAACACTAATAGACCTACACGTTCTTTAGCGGAATAGCAAAGAAATATCGTTCAAAAACATATCTCTATTATGTTAATTAGTATTTAACTTAAATTAAAGATTATTTGAGCATTATCAATCGTTTACCCTTTAACCACCGATAATTTTTCATCGAACATGCCCTGGTCGCCGCGGCTTTTTTTTTATCTACCACCAACATGTCAGCCAAAGGACGTCCACTGCTGGACATAGGCCTCCCCCAAATTCACGGGGGGGTTTTTGCATAAAATAATCAAATTAGAATCCGTAAGAAAGATTCATATCCTGTAAATATATCAGACATTTGACTTATTTATCAGACTGAGGCGAAATGAGCTGGATACTTTATGTCTCATATATCATATATACTGCGGCGGTTAAAAGGTCTCAAATAAATAACATATACATAAATAAATTAAAATCATGTGATTCAAAATCGGATGTGACCCTGGTTGACGTCCTTGGGCTGATAAATAAATATTGAGGGACAATCTTACCCAAATCGACTTACTCCCAAACTAAGCAAAGCTTGTACTTGGGTACTCGACGACGATATACATACTTATGCAGATAAATATATATACTTAAATACATGTGGTGGGTAGTTTCAAAATCGTGATATAAAATACGGTGAAGTATACCTTTCCCCAATGAATTGTGTTCGGTGTTAACTTTCCCAACTTGACATAACATCACCGAAGGGATCATTACCTTACCGCGAACCGCTGTCATATAAAAAACGACAATATTCACAAGTTATTTTGCCGGAAAACTCGGTTCGGCTTGAATAGCCATGGATCCCATAAATTCGCGTCAGGGATGCCGCTATAACGATGTCCCACTTTCGGATCACGTACCGAACTACACTATAACTCAGAGATGATATCACAACCACGTCCGTTATTTTCTACGCGACAGCCCGTCGTCATTTTATTTCTCCTAATTATTCGTCCCCATTCCGCACACACGTCTTTGCTGCTTTATGAAGGCTTCGCTTACGAAATTTTCTCATTCTATGAAGACTGTTCATATAATGAAGAAAATTTACTAGAATTTCCGCGGCGGTTCATGAGTCCTACCTATGACACTGACAGTTCATAAAATTCGTGACAATCCTAGTTCATTTATATAACCTTGGAACGGCATTGCTGCCACGTCGAAATGTTAATAAGCATTGTAGCCGCCGTTGTCGGTGATAAGGGTTGCGTTCGCAACAAGCATCTTTTGGGAATGTAGCTAATTTTCGTATCGCACCGCTTCCGCGCATCCTGTGCTAGTCCGGAAGCACTCATTATGTAGAACTGCAATAAAAAAGCTATACGGACTTGACTGACAGTTGACTCTGACAGCTCACAGCTTTCTAGTCAAGAAGTCGCCTTAGAGACCATACTTTATTAAGTCACAGACTCTCTCCGAAGAATATATACCTAATACTCCACTTACACTTATACTTACACGGTATACTTAATACTACTATTGCAGTGAAAACGCTCTAAAAGAAGACTTGAATTCCAAGTAAATAAGAATATTATATTCTGTTATTTTCAGCCCATTAAGCACAACCGCTGTACCGAATTCTTAAATCCCTTTAGGCAATAAACCCTCAGCTTTATGGCATTTGGTATTGACAGGGTGGATTTCAATCAGGCGACCTTATTCCGAGATATTTACTACGTATTATTGGTAAGATCAAATATAGAAAATAAGAGATATAAGAAGTATTTGAACATGGCCTGATCATCTCTGACTTCTGCATTTACATTGTAGAGATAAACTACGACAACATAGTCCGCCCCTCCAAAATTCAAAACGCTTTAATGTATTTGTGAAAGTGTTTATTAAGCAACACCAAGACTCCCGACGCCGACGCCGTGCTGAGACAGCCGTCAAACAAACAAACGCACTCTTTCGTAAGGATGTGACTAAACACACGGCCGCCTTCCACCATCGCACCGCTCGCCGTCGGCAGGGCATTCATCCTCACACCTTGGAACCTAAATGGTCGCGTACGGTACGGTTTCAGAGGAATTTCCTCCCTCGGACGCTCCGGTTCTGGAATGAGCTTCCTGCCGAGGTTTTCCCGAGGGACTGCAGTACAGGCTTCTTCTAGAAAGGAGTATATAAATTTTACAATTTTTTTTATACCACTGACGTGATATAAAGAAATAGTAATTTGTAGGGGCGGTCCATGTTACTCGTATCGTAGTTTATATCGTACGTGTGCCGGCCGACGTATTTAAGTACATGCTTCGTTTCACTTTTATCATAATATGTGGCAGAATATCACCGTAACCCCATCCATGACCATAATGTATTTCCTCAACGGGAAAAAATGGCCCAAATTTCGTTTGGTTTCCATACATTTACTACGTTTTAGGCCAACTAATTTTATGCCGCTGAGCATAGTAAGTATTAAATTATAATGACATATTAGAGTGGTGCGAACCGCGCAAGCAGCGCGAATGTTTGTGGGTTAGTATAGAAGTCTGATAAGAAACTGCCTCAGCTCAGGTAGATAATTTAAAAGGGGGTAAAAAGAGGGGTTGAGTTTTGTATGTGAACTCCTATAATCCATGAGTTACAGGTATGCAAATTGATAAGCATATACTTGAAACATCCTCATTCAAAATTTGTGAAATCTTAAGATAGAAACTGAAAAAAAGTAAACACAAGCGCTGCGCCTCGGCGCTACCCAGTGTACGCGCCAGCCACGCCAGCGCACGGTCTCTTCAAAACATGCAATTACAATGTTACTTTTGCCGTTCACTTCATGTGCACTCACTTTATACCATAATCCCACTACTTATTATTATAAATGCGAAAGTTTAGATATTTGGATGTTTGTCACTGAATCACGCAAAAACGGCTCAATAGATTAAGGCGACTTCCTGATTTGGCGGGGCGGGAGCGATATGGCATAGGTATTTTGCTCTTTGACGTGAATTTACGATGTGAGATTTCCTCACTTGACGAAATACTGTCAGTAATACGTTTGCGCAGTAGTAACACCATGCGCAGAAGTGGGGCAGTACTGCATTAGTATCGGTTGACACTGACAGCTGACAGTTTTCTCGTATCGTACCGCCCCCGCATCGACAAGTCAGGAAGGCGCCTAAGATGATTTGTATGCTAATAGTATATAATCTGGATTATATATATATATATATATATATATATTTCTCTATATCTTATTTATATATATATATACATTATATATATATTATATATATTATAAGTGTACTTTTTGTCCCGATGATCTTCCATCAAAGGGATATTAAATCGGGGATGCAAGTAAGGTCCATGAAACGGGGTGGTTTAATCCTCATACGCCATTCTACGATTTAAGTTTCAGCTAATTGGGAGTATAACAGCGTGTCAAGAAATTTAACTTAAAGCATAGCAGAATTGTAAACAAGTTGACGATTCATTATGTCAAAAACGAAGTATCATAAATCCTTCTGATTGTTGACGCTATTTTTGAGCACAACCTTTTCACAATAAGTTGCATTTGCGATACTTTGGCATTGTTTTTATTCATATGCTTAAATACAAAAACAGCTGTTTCAATGCACACTTTGTATCGTCGGTGTACCATTTAATTTTGTCGTGCGTTATTTTTTACGTAATTGTTGACCCTTCACACCATAAAAACTGTTTGATATAAGAGATCACTTGAGCTGGGCAGCCCAATCGTCAGCATAGACAGTTGGAGCATCTAAGATGTACACTTAGAAGAGGGTCGAAAGTCTGTACATGGAAGATATTCGAAAAAAAGTTGGTTGGGGATACTTAATTAGAATCGATAACAGAAATCGTTTCAACAGTTTTAAGAATTTGTGTCTGTTTGTCTGTCTGTTTATATGTCTAGGTAACACGTGAAAACGAACGAATGGAGTATAATTTACCCTCATTAATATGGCAACTGGATCTTCGGCGACGTCATAGCTCGGCCTTCGGCCTCGCATGCCTTGCCACTCTCCTTCGGCTTTTCAGTCATCAACCTTACATGAAGAATCTACTCTGTTGAGAGGCTCGGTCTTCAGCCTCGCGTGTCTTGCCTCTCTGCTTCAGGCCTTCGGCCCTCAGCCTTACATGAGAAGCCCGCATAATACTTAACCTATTTAAAATTAGTTAATCTGAGTAGGAATACAGAAAGTAGGAATTGCTACCAACGGTTACTGAGCTAATCCGCGGATAGACGGACATCATCATTTAATTATTGCTTTGTGTGCACATGGCGTAACTATACGGGTTCCTTATTTACTACGGAACCCTGAAAACCTTGGGCCTAATCCTGATTATTTCTAACTTATGACATTTTATTTTATAAACATGGTCAGGAATAAGCTGGTAAAAGTATTTGGATTTCTTCCGAGGCACCTCGTATATTTAGTTACCTACTTTGTTAACAAGAGGTACGAGTAATAAATGAATTTGTTCGTCGTCTCGGAATGAACAGTCAATTCAGACAAGCATAGATCTAACTGTAGGCACTTTAAAGGATTTTACAGTACATATGGCGCTATTTTACCACACGAGTGCGGTAATCAGCAGATTACGTGCAAATATCGAAACTTTAAAGAGCCATATGTACTGTAAAACGTTGTACGACACTCGTGCGAAAAGGTAATTCGCAACTCGTGTCGATTTAAAACACTCCCTTCGGTCGTGTTTCAATTTATCACCACTCGATGCGAATTTCCTGTTGTCTGCACTTGTATCGTAATGTACTATGTTATTAATTGAACGTTTCCCCGCAACTAAATACGAACTAGGGTAAATTTAAGTTCACGTTTCGTAGTCCAATTTAATGACACGACATGTTGGAACGCGTGCGTTGGGATTCGAATTACATTCAAATTAGAAAGATATACATATATTTTTCCAACCGAGCCTTTCATGAACAGAGTACAAATACGGGCCTTGGCCTGTGGCAAGGACATTGATATAAGGAAAACCTGCGGGTCCGCGGTCATCATATTGAACTTTTCGCAATTCTGTATCCCATTGCAGTTTGATATTTCGTAGAGTAAGTAAAATATGAATTTTCCTCTACTTTGAAGAATTATACAGTTAAAAATTAGCTACGGTACATAGACTCGTAGGTAATAATAATACCAGAGTCACTTAGCATATCTGTGTGTAGAATCCTTTAGAATCTGTCTATCTAGTTGATCCTTGAGGACATAAAATTAAACCATGGGATTATAGGCTCGGGAACCAAGTGGCAGAAGGGTATTATCTTAAGTACAGTCAAATTGATCAAAATATTCGTAATTTGTGCATCTACTCGTAGCCTAGCTGGGTAGGAACAGGTGTACCCGAGAGCGCCGTCATATGACTTTGGGGAAATAAGAGAAAGTGCACATATTGGTGCCAATCGTTACGAGTATACGCGCGTTTCGTATGTATGTACCTATTCAAATTAGATTTTAATTTATTTCACGTGATCGTTTCCGCGCGCGCTTCAAATTTACGTGTCAAACCAAGCGCATTTTGAAATAGATAAGATTCACTCATAACTTGCATATTCCGATTTACTTATAGTAAAAATACGTTAAAATACTTTACTGGTCGAGTTAAACCACGCATTTATGTACCATATAATTAACCAGTGGTCATACGGGTAATACGGTTTAACTGGCCTCTACGCACAGCATTACATTGTTGCATTGCGCTTGAGTTACCAAGCGCCTTTGTACTTATACTGTTTTTCACGTAAGAAGAGTCCGGTGACAGCTGTCAACCTAGTACAATTTATGTGATTACACGTCAAAAATGACATAATTTGTATTGGGTTGACAGCTGTCACCGGACTCTTCTTACGTGAAAAACAGTATAAGTCGTCGATAACCTTTTTTTGCATGCTACCCTCCTATTTTAGATTTAAGCAAAATTATTGTTTTCTCAGTAAGTGATTTATGTAACTCTTTTTGAGAAATAAATGTCTTAAACCATAAACCATAAATTAATTGCGAAACGAACACCATACTCCTAGCACCTGGTTGTAACCGAAAGATACCCGGGACCCGCTTTGGAATCTATATACTCCCAAGATGTGGCGAAGACACTACTGAAATTACTTTTATGAAAGTGACTGCCATTGGTCCTTCCAACACACAGAGGAAACTGGTTTCCTCACGATGTTTTCCTACGCCGAAAAGCTTACTTTTGTATATAAATTGTTTGCAAAACGAACGTTTCATATTGAAAGATTGATTGCTACTTGACCGTGAAACAAAAAAATACAACAAATTAAAGTCGTTATCTACTTTAAACGGTGTAAATGCATCGGCAAGTTTGTTTCCGTGCATCCTCCGCGCCCGTAAAATTAACACTTAGAAGATGATGAGATTGATACCACTAACTCAATCGTGAAATTTTAATATTGCGCTCGGCAGTACTTGTGAAAAATTGAGAAAGACTCTAGTACCTAACCGATACCCTCTATATAAAGCAAATTTGGCTGTCAGTCTGTTGCCTTTTCATACTTTAACCCCAACAAATTGAGATAAAATTTAACATTTGACGTAAAGATAGTTCGAGTTCCGGGATTGAACATTTAACCTTTTTATTGATGTACGGCAGTGACACCTACATACGAACTCATTTTCTAAATGAAGATGTATACAGGGTGGCCCATTCAAATCGGTCAGTATGGGAAAGTCTGAAACTATAAGACATACGAAGATTTGTTCTTAGGAACCATGTCACCGATTTTGATAAAAAGAAAAACTGCATTCATACATTTGAAAAAAAAACACTGTACCCAGCTAGGGAATCGAACCCGGTTGTTTTGAAAAAATAAACTTACACTATTTCTATTCAGATATCGTTTGTGTAGGTCTTAAGCAGTAAATGTCTCTAAGAAACATAATGTCTAAAATGAATAAAATGCATTTTATTCATTTTAGACATTATGTTTCTTAGAGACATTTACTGCTTAAGACCTACACAAACGAATGCATTTTATTCATTTTAGACATTATGTTTCTTAGAGACATTTACTGCTTAAGACCTACACAAACGATATCTGAATAGAAATAGTGTAAGTTTATTTTTTCAAAACAACCGGGTTCGATTCCCTAGCTGGGTACAGTGTTTTTTTCAAATGTATGAATGCAGTTTTTCTTTTTATCAAAATCGGTGACATGGTTCCTAAGAACAAATCTTCGTATGTCTTATAGTTTTAGACTTTCCCATACTGACCGATTTGAATGGGCCACCCTGTATAATATCTATATACGTTGTTGTTGCCGTAGGCACGACAACACATACCTTTAGGTTTTCTTGGCTTCCAAAGGGTTAAAAGAATGAAAAGTAAAAATACTAATGAAATCTAATGAATGAAAGGACCAATTAACTAGTTATACTGATCGTAGACCAACTGAGGGTTACACATGCCATAGTAAATTTTAAGTTACATTTACATCCTGTCAGCGTGCGCTTTAATATTGTGCGTTAACCTACGCGCACTAAATGATTACCTACGCGACCTACGCACCAGAATACTGTCATCGCAGGCACACGTCATTTTAATGTGATCATTAACTCGATAAATGTAGTACCCTAGTAGTACCACAGGTACGGAACTAACTCACTCGACGCTCGATCTCGCTGGAAGGGCGAGTTGGGCGGGCGGCCCGGAGGCTGCGGCGCGGCCGGCGGCGCGCGCGGCGGCAGTAACTGCTCGCCCGCCGACCTGAGCGCACGCCGCGCGCTCCGCCTCGGTACGCGGTATTTCGCATGCAACCCCGCCGACCTCCCCAGCCCTGACCTGCCGCGCCCGTCTCGCCCCTCCCAGCCCCCACGACCTTCACGTGGATACATATTGCGCGGTGCATACGTCCGTCACACACTAACACTTAATCATCTTAACAGCTCATTGCACATCGGCAGGTATATCGACATTTTGATTTAATTTCAAAGCGATCGTACGCGACTTCAGCGATATTCTGAAAAGTTTGCGAAACTCTTAGTTGTTTACAGGACACGTTTTCAAAGTTGGACGCGCTCTATTTCTAGATGGACCATTTCTAGGAACATTTTGCGCAATATGTATCCCGTAGTATCCGTTGTTAGTACAGACTATCTTTCAATAAATGTTGCATGGTTGTACGTAGAACTTTGATCTGCTCAGTCATTTCTCCTATTTCTATATCTACAAATAGGCTTACATCTTTTTAGAAAATCTATTAGGTTTTATTATACCTACGATTTCATTTCCTTTATATTAGAGAAACATAGTTGTTTTGTAACTTTATCTTTTATCACTCGGAATAGTAAACAGAAATATTTCTTAGAGAACCAATTTCATTTACTAGTTGAGATTATGTCTACTCTATGCTCTATAACACGAAACTAAACGTTGCATTTTATCGAAAAGGGAAACAAAAGATTTTAATTGAATTTTTAAGGTCATATAATTTAGATCACTGATTATCAATGTATCTAAAACAATTGAATTCCTAACGAACTAATTTAGAAGACCGCAAAATGAGTGAATCGTAGCGATCGGGTGCTAATTTTGTTAAGAGTTTTGAATAAACCTTCCTCTTCATAATTTAAATCAAAACCAAAAAGTTCATTCACTCTAAAGCGAATATTCTCCTTTCATCTCTTGCTGTTTTTATCGGAGAATCAAATAATTATTTGCATAAAATCTGAATTACTTTCTACGGCTCTTCGCGCATGGCAAGTTTAGGCGTAAAAGCTTCCAAAAGAACGGGAAAATAATTTTAATACCAGTCTTTTTGATATTTTTTTATACTTCTGATGGTTTGTCTGGGTATCGTCAGGTTTGATCCCGCTTCGCATTTATTTTAATAACGGGTCGTTAAGGCCTTTTGTTAGCCTTAGAAAATTTCTGTAACACTTTTGATACAAACAATAGATAGGTATACAAAAGGTACCTTGTTTCTCAAATAATTAAGCGTCATTTACTTCGAACAGGGAAACAATTTTCAATCTTTCCTCTCAAATTTACTTAACCGTAGATATTCTTTAAAATGTCGAAATCCGACTTTTTATTCTAACATTGAGACTGAATTAAAGATCAATTATTAATTTAACGTTTTCGTGCGAAGATCTTTCTCTTTCATCTGTATGTGTCTAGAACTATGTATTTAAAGGCATGCAGAAATTTAGCACATCTTTTCACTGTAATAAAATATATGTCGCATTCTTCAGTTGTGTGTTCGTTGCCTGCGAATGATGTACCGTCAAGATCCTATTATGTGTGAGATCACCTACTCCTTTAGTCGCCGCCGCCGCTAATATTTACGAGGTGTATAAGCCGCTACGGCCATGGCGCGGTGAATCGCGATTACACACTAGTTTACAAACATCGACTCAATTGGTTCGTTTTTTGCATATAGTGTACGCAGAAGGCTGCGAAGGAGTTAGGTGCACACGCACCGCGGATATGATTGTTTAAAAAAGTGTGGAATACTTACCATTTGGAGTAAAAGCAACCAACACAGTAAGTCCAATACCCATAGTATATGTTTTTCGTAATTTGTCTTTGCAACGTATCATCTAAATAGCTGTGTACTGTTAATTGTATGTGTTATCGCATACTACTTCTGCAATGACTTTCCGATTTATGTGTCGAAATGTCGGTAACAAATCATTTAGGTATCTCAATTATGTAAACCACCTCGCTTTGATTCATCAAAGCGCTTCAGAGTTCCTATGTAAATACACTAGATATAATATGAAATAGCTAACAAATCTCTCATCAAAGCTTAGCCCACCTGTGTGTAAGTTAAGTATATACAGCTACTACTACTACTGAGTCAGCTACGTGTCTGTCGACGTTTAAAAGTTAAATTGGTATATAGATTTCTTATGTAGTAAGATCTTGACTTACATCCCGTACAATATGATAGAGAGTTTCAGAAGCACGCAGCAGGTATGAGTATATGCTTGTTTGTACAGTTATGTTACATACCACATATCCGTATTTGAGACGAGCTCTACAACTTTATTATTAGTTAACGAATAAGCTTTATTAATAAGTATATAAGGTAGAAGTCACATAACATCAACGTAAAATCATAAAAATGGGACATGCTCTGATATTTTTGGGGTTACATACAGGAGTCTTGTACCCAGCAGTGGCACGTATATAGAGGCTGATGATATACCATAGCTTCTTTGGTTTCTGCTACTAGCAGGACAAAATAAATCGTGGATTCATGAGATGTTCAACTGTACATAGTCATTAATTATAATTGCCAGGCACATTCAGTTAAATTCCATTATTGGTTAAATGGAGTGTTCATATCATGTAAATTTATTGTATCGGTTCACAAGGATCAACGCGAACAATACACAAGTGGCCAATCAAAATGCCATTTTGTGCGATAATTGTCGTATTTTCTTTCATTAGTGCAATATAGGTTTAATTTATAACTTATTTAGCGCTTGAGAGAAGCTTGTACTATTAAAATCTTTTATGACATTGATATAAGATTAAACTCACCTAGCCCTTCATGTGCCTCAACATCTGAAGGTTCGCAGTCAGCTATTTTAATATTTTCCTTATCACGTGTGAGCCTGAAGTTGCTCACCGGTCCAATTCTCAATATTGCGTAAACAAGACATCCTACATTCTCCAGATTTACGTTTTCTGGAAATTTTGTCAATCATGATGGTCTGTAGGAGAATACCGATCATGCCGTAGAACATCTCCAAAGTCGGAGACCTTTCTCTGATAATTCGGATACGACCCAGGTTTTTTTCCCATTCGGCGCAAAACTTCTACATTCGTCACTTTATCTGTCTAACTGATGATGACGGCATGATCGCATTTACGTTCAATATTTTTTTTTTGCATCGATAATTTAGACGCCAATACTCGCCAAACTCACCATAGACACTGGAGCAAAAGTTTTCTTCTCTTTTGCACATATACACGGTGATTTTTAAGTGGTGATCAGAAACTAGAAAAACTAATTCAGTAATCAATCGCAATCACGTTTAAATAGTATGGCAACAAAATTAGACCTTAAAAGACCTGTATGTGCCCATAGGAAAAATTAAGCACCTTAGGTCTGTTTAAAGCAAACGATAAAACAGGTGGTTGTATCGGAGGTGCAATGGTAAATAATAAGTTGCCTTTACGTTGCTTCTGTTTCTTCGTCACTAAAGCACAGTAAATTAGTAATTTCGAAAATAATTTGAGAGAAATTATTATCCTGGTCTATTACTACAGTTTAAAGCGCTACGGGGTCAGTTCTCAGATCCGATCGAGATAATGTGATTGGATTCCATTTTTAAAACATAACCTCCGCCCGTTGCTGGTCCTCAATATTTTGATGACATCGGCAATGTCAATGTTGTTTCTTGTCCAAATTCAATCGTTTTTCTAACATTCTTTTTATGACGATCACACAGATAAGCAATCATCAAAATTAAAAACGATTAAATCCACAATATGGTTTACTTCATTGTTATAAATCAAAATTTTACACATTTTTGACACCTTCTACACAATATACTGATTAGTCGTGTTCGTAATAACGTATTCGATATTATTACCCTGTTCAATTCACCGCAGACATCCTAATTTCCTATAATGTCTAAATATACATAATATTACGTTCCGATAATACACAGTTCCGCTACAAAACGGAGTGATTTGCAAATGTTTGTTTTTTTCATTCTAAATAGGCTTGTTGTAAGAATAAAACTGCAGCTCATAGATATAATTCTACAGCCTATATGAATTATGAAAGAAAAAATACTAAATATTTTCTTGAAAAATGTTTTACAGTATCAAGGACGATTAAAATTTAAAAAAAATTCACATACCGGATTACAAATTATAATTCTTTGGAGGTCTTTAGGTAATTTAAATAAAATAGCTGCAACAGTCGCTTGCATGCTGAATACGAGGACTTTAACTCTTTAAGACCTTGCATATTTTACTGTATTCTTAAAAAAGTTTTGGTTTTATATTTGAATTTATGTAGTTGTATAATATTGAGTGAGCGTGACGTAGAATTGTCGGTATGAACCTCCATTCTGAGTATTCTGTGACAAATGATTGTACTCATAAATATATCTATAATATTCACAACTGTAATCTTGTCCCGTTATGAACATTTGATAACGCGTGAGCAGGAAAAAGAGCTATGAATTGAAATTTAATACAATATCATTTATAAACGATTTTAGCGATGCGATAAAAGTCTTGATGTGACATATCGAGTCATGAATCTGCAACCGTTCAAAGTCTGCACGTCTATTACGGCCACTAAGCTATTCAATACAGTGCATCTTGTTTGCGCAGCCCAGTGGGAGCTTTCCAGACGGACCGCGTCACAATGCAACATTATTACTGAGTTTAGCGACTGATGAAGTTTATTTGCAAGTTACTGTAACAACTATAGATTAGAATTACTGTTAAGAGTTATTTACCATGTATTTTGACAACGAACCTCGAAAATCGGCCATCGCTGAGCACCTTTTGCAGGCAGCGACACATTAGATTCCCTCAACAGAACACGACTACATACCTCGGTACCTCGGTACCTCGGTATGTCGTGTATCCTCGGATGATCAAGGAAGCCACTGTTTCAACTGTCGAGCATCTGGCGTCCAGTGATCCGAAAGTTTATGAATCGAAAAGAGACTGTTACCGGTAAGAACGCGCGAGTTGATCATAAATAAGAGTGTATGACTGAGTTGATACTGTTGGTGTTGTACGAGTATGTCGTGAGTGTGTTCAAGGTTTGAGTGGGAGCGCGGATGGTGACACTGTGCGAAAAAAGCGAACCAAGAAGAGAGTAGATCGCTATGGAGTGTGGGTAGACCATGTCTACCACACTTACATGTCTACTGTGTAAGTAGAGTCTTCAGGTCTACTTAGTAGACCTGAAGAGCTCTTTTACAAGTCATACAATAAGAACAGTTTATAAAGAGGACCTAGAGCGGCGCCTGGTGTGATGTATATATCGAACTTATCGAACCAAAAATCTGCAAACGTTCAAAGTTTGCACGACACTCTATTACGGCCACTAAGCTGTGCAATAGTTTCAATAGTGGTCTGTGGTTTCAATACAGTGCAACTTGTTTGCGGGGCCCAGCGGCTTTTCAGACGGCTCGTGTTACATTGCGACATTGTTAGCGACTGATGAAGTTTATTTTGTAAGACTGTATTGATACCTATAGACCCTATACTTAGTACAATTTCTTGCGGAAGATTTCTTGTCAGGACGATGTCCTATCTAAACTAACTGTAAGTGAATATGTGTGAGTTGCACCAAACCGTTTGTTAAAATCAGATCATATGGAAAGTTTGACAAGTTTCTATGGAATGATAGCTGCTCTAGTCACACTTGACGTGTATCGGTCTGTAATCATGTTGTGGTGCAACCTGCCCTAAGAGTTGTGAAAAATCTTTGAAGTCTGTGTCCCCTGTGTGTCAGTGT
Organism: Notocelia uddmanniana; assembly: GCA_905163555.1. Lineage (NCBI taxonomy): Eukaryota > Metazoa > Arthropoda > Insecta > Lepidoptera > Tortricidae > Notocelia > Notocelia uddmanniana. The sequence continues at coordinate 8,904,823 of LR991059.1, read as the reverse complement.
GTACATTTTTTACCATATTCAGCACCACGACCGTGCTTTTTTCTCGTTACCCAATTAATTTATGTATAAGTTTAATATTTGTATAACAAAATATCTGGATAGATACGCCTTCATGGTGACTTCAAAATTAAAGTGAAACTGGCTGATCTTTACATAATCGGGACTAAGAAATTAACTAATTACAATATTGTCAGTTTTTCTATTGAATTTTTAAGTTTTGGTACCACGTGGTCCACAATTTCACAATTTTGTCAACATGTAAGTATTCTAAATTGATGAACATACCTCTTCTCACCGATAAGAGAAATAGTCCCCACGTTTGTATAAAATATTCGTACTTCATTAACTAACTGTGATTTCCTTATCTATTATCAATGGCAAGCTGTATAGCAAAATTTCAGAGTGCCCTTATAGAGCGACAGGCCAACCCCACTTACCTTCATTAAACATGACATCTTAAATAGGTACTGCGGCAGCTTCTAATTAATAAAGCATCAAGGAGCATACATTATTTCACACACAAGACGCTTCAGAGTAGACTTACCTACGAATTTATTCATATCATGCTATACAAAGCAACTCATATACCAAATGTTAGTCACGAATATGACGAGGCTAATTATAAATATAATGTTCCGTTAACATGTTATGGTTTACAGCGAGCTTGTTGAGTGTATAAACATTAGCGAAGATAAAGTGTTCTTATTTCGTAAAACACACATTTACGCATCATTGACCGAAATACATAACATACATTTGTGGACATACGCTTTTCATGAAATAAATTTTCAATGTCACTCCTAGCAATTTTTGCCATACGTGTGAGCGTCCAACATAAATGTGCGGGGATGCTTGTATTTTCTTACATTTGACTCCTAATGTCAAGCATGCGAGATGTCTAATGTATGAAAACACATTTTGCAGATCTCGGAAGGATTCACCGAAAGGATTACAAAATGTGATATTCCAGTGATAGGTTGCTAGTCCATCGCCCACAGCGCACTTCATGCCTATTTCCATAGACATCGACTGTTACGACATCCACCGGATGAAAATAAGTTTGCTAGTCTAACCCGATACTACACGGTTTAGTGATCTTTTAATTATTTTCACCAAAGCTAAGAACCATCTCCGCAATCAAGAATTTCGATTAAAAAAACCGCTCTCAATTCAGTTTATCCGTAATTGAGCCACGATGCCACAGACAGACGCACATATACACAGATACACATATTAAACGTATAACATTCGTCATATGCGTTGCGTAAAAAAATCAGCATGTCAAATAAACGCAAAAAACCGCACGTCAAGACGCGTGTCTCGAGTTTGAAACTCCATCCATTATTACACGTTTGACAACATAAACCGCTATCTCTCGAGGAGATGATTTCACGGAAATTGTTATCGGGTACACGGAACTCGAAATAAATTGTTATAATTTCCTGCTTACTTCGGCTTGAGATATTTAACGGTTGACTTATTCCGATTAGCCGCGGGAAGCACGCTAGCGCGATAGGAGTTCCCGAACAATACCTTCTGAAGTTGGTTCTCTCTGAAATAGCTCGATTCTCTGATGACAATGATTTATGAGAATTAAGCTATAATGTTGCCTAATTATCAAATGATATTAATAATTAGGCAACAGTTTATTTCGTACGACATTATCAAATGGATTTGACTATCTATGTACAGTCACCAGCATTAATATCTGCCTAACCATAGGCGGCGATAATATCTGACACGTCCTAACGGCCCTATAAATCGAGTTGTGTCAGATATTTATGCGCGCTTTGTTGTGGCAGATATTGGTGCTGGTGACTGTACATATCTCTTAAAAAGGCTTTAACGTGTCCAGATATTGAAAAAAGGAGGCCACTATGTAATTAATGTATTTTGTATTTGAGTACCTTTTGAATACATAGAACTAGTTTTTACGTTCCACGGTTCCTCCATCTATGCGTACAAAGTAGAAACGGCCGTTTTATTTTTGACCTCATAGAAACTCGTTCCAATACATTCCACCACCACCATCAATCTTAAATACAAAATACCTTACATAGCGGCCTCCTTTTTTCTATAATATCTATCGTTAAATTTAAATAATCACAAATCACAATTATTTACGAGTGGCACTAGTTGACACGTTAAATCCCTCTTCAGAGATATGTACATAGATAATCAAATCCATTTAATAACCTAACCGCGTATATACATGCTTATATACAAAAAAACAGCTAGCTTTCTTATTTATTGAAGTCAAATAATTTATACCATAAGAAAACCAACTTCAATTTTGTACTTGCTATGCCACAATTTGTGGTTTCCGTGAGCGAATGCTTGGTAACCTACAGAAAATACCGAAATCGGCATATGCGTGCCTATCAAATTCGAGGAGTTCCCTCGATTCCTCCTAGATCCCATCATCAGACCTTCACCAAATTTATATAGGACCAATTTCGAGGTACCTGCTTTAAAATAATTATCAAAATCGGCCAACGTGGTCAATAGTTATCGGGGAACATACATACATAAAAAAAGAACAAGCAAACATGCAGACGAACTGTGTACCTCCTTCCTTCTATTAAAGTCGGTAAAAAATGTCGCAATTTCAACCGAGATGACGGGTTCAAGATCTCTCATCTTCGTTGGAATCCAGTTATCGACCGCTGAGCATCTTGGCTCAGTTTCCATATTCTTGTAATGGCTTGAGGAACTCCACTGGTCCCCGTCGGGCTGCTGCTATTATATGCCTCAATTTCATCTATACGTCATGTCAAATAGTTTTGAGGCAAATAAAAGATTACCCGCCCAAATTCAAGAGTTTGTTTATCGTAAGCCGCCAGACGTTTAAGACAAGTTCTCAATTTAGCTGCATAAGAACTTTTCTGTCCCCCTGGGTGAAACTTCTTTCTTCTTATAGATCTCTATGGAAATCCTTACTCTTTTTTTTATCTTTAATATTTGTGAAGGGGTTTTATCATGTTATGATGATGTCACCCCTATTGTTACAATTCACTTACGGAACTAATGGTTCATCTTCGCTTAATACCCACATTTACAATTTTGTACAATTCTTTAGCTACATTGGATAGTGAATGTGCCAAAATAGTATTACATTGACCAATCTCAAAGATGTTTACACCATACTTAGTTGTTAATGTACTCCTCTCAGCCTCGTTCCGGACGCATTCCACCATAATGTGAAACACATCCTCTCTCGTTCCACACTCAGAACAGTTCGATGAATCTGTTTTGCCCATCAAAAAAGCAAAACTGTTCAGTGGGATGTGTCCAGATCGAAGTCTGAGAGCAGTCACAATATCTTTTCTACCCATACCAGACCCTCTAAACCAAGGCACTTGACAGAGACTTGGTTGAATTGTTTTGTACCAACCATACTACCCTACCATACTGACTGTCTATATTTAGTAAGACATAAATGTAATGAACTATGGAAAGAACATTTCGATGAGCGGTCGGTAAATAAGGGTACAGTCAGTATGGTAGGGTAAGTATGAAGACAATATACCATCTGTTACTGCTTCCCTGGTAAGTCGATCAGCTGACTCGTTTCCCCCGAGGCCAATGTGAGATGGTACCAATTGAAAGTGGATCTTTATTTTTTGGACTTCGACAAAGTGTGCACAGACCTTAAAACACTATAGGCTATCGGTGCTCCTCGAAAATTCGAGATGCATCGAGCCAAATATTGTAAAGCACTTCTGGAATCTGTACATACCACGAAAGTACCGTACTCAAAACACTCAATGTAAGCGATCGCCTCAGCCAAAGCCACCAGTTCTATGCCCATTATAGAAATATGTTTACTTATTTGCAATTTTATGCTAATATTCGTTTGTGGATCAAAAACTGCTAAACCTGCACCATTTGAAAACCTGGAGCCATCTGTGTAAATATAATAGGCGTCAGGATATTTTGCCGTTAAAAATTCTTCACAAGTTTTTCTTAGAACCAGTACATCATACCGTTTCTTAGCTTCCTGCACGCCTTCAATATAAAGACATATTATGTTAGAAATATCCACGCCGCTGACCCAAGTATCCAATGTGAAAGGTTCGAGCTGTTGAGATATATGTATTGGGGTATTTTCTAAATTTTCGTGAACCAGTATTAACAAAGGTTTATTTTTACGTCTCCAGTATACTGTATTTTTTGTTAAACAGGCTAGTTCGTTTAGTTTTTCTATTAAAATGTTATTACCATATGATTTGTTTTTTAACCAGAACTTACTCGCTAAATAATACCGTCGGATGTGTAGCGGTGGAAGGCTCAGCTCAGATTCCATTACATGCACTGTTGTACCTTTGATAAATCCTCCAATTGTTCGCACCCTTACTCTAAGAAGTGGATGATAAAGACCAAGTGCGGGTAGTACGAAAAACTCGCACGGTTAGAAGATGTTTGCCAGTCGACCAGCGACCACGTGAAGTGTGGGGCGTTGCTGGTTGTAATGATACGACGATACTCCGCTTATTACTGAACCTCTATCGAGAGAAAACAGGGTTTTTATAGTGATTGTTAATAGCGTCGTAGAACCTTTAGACTAGCCTTGACATTTAGATTAATAATAACATATTTAATGCGCTTTGCTATTGTTATTGTAAACATCCTCCATATTAGGTATTGGATTTGTAATCCGATATCCTTTGTCTATTCAATTAATTATAATGTTATTTTTCTAAATGTGACAATACGTAGGTGGGTTTTTCGTCATACACTACACACGGAGGAAATAGTCCTCTGAAATGTCTGGGTAAATAAATAGCATGCATATAAGCATGTACGAGTATATTCGCGGTTAAGTCCCGTGAGTTTATTAGTAAATATGAGTGAAAATCGCGATAGTTGACCGAGCGAGCGAAGCAAGCGAAGCGTCGCCGTTTCAGCTTTCGACAAAAATTCTTTCATATGTCTGTCTGTCTGTCTCGATGTTCTCCTCTACAGGTCGCATTTCTCAACCGATTCTTGTGAAATTTTGTGAGCAGGTTCGATAATTATATAGAATTTTTTTGTAGAGTCAAATTTTGGAAATTAAAAAAATAAAATAAAAGGTTCCGTTTCTATGAAAATGTATGGAGAAAAAATCGCATCTGAATACTCGTACTATGTGAATACAAGCAGTAAAAAGTCATTAGTCCCAACTCAATTGAATTCAAAAACTTCCTTAGTTCCTACAGTTATTGAAAAATTACGATAAGCTAGAAAAGAAAATGAACATTGAAAAAAATCTAAACATTTTCCAAATGTATGGTAGTATGAAAAACATACATTTACAATAAAAAAAATGGTGCATATCTTGGAAACTAAACGACTTTATACAACGCATTCCGTGTCTAAAATATTTCAAATTACCTCCTTTATCATCCCTCAGAGTCTTTGCACCTAGTTACCAAAGACCCTGTATACCTACGTACCCAAGTACCATGAATTTTGTTCACATACCCGGTAGCAACCGTTTAGCTGGCAGGGGGATCCCGGCGACGTATCCATCTTGTTTACTACGGAACCCTAAAAAAATCACTTAGTGAATATCTGTTTATGGTTCCGCAAACTGAAATACATAGACTAGACATACGTGCAAGGCTGAAGGAAGCAATAACACGGGGGATATTGCGTTGCGGGGCTGCCGTGGAGTGCACTAACGGAGCGGATTACGGCGGATCGGCCCGATGCATCATCTCTTAGATTAGATCTGAAAAGTCTTTCTCGTGGGGAACTTAATACCGAGAATATTGATAGTCATTTCTTATTTCCTCCGCGGGGTCTGGTGAAAGGGTGTTTTATGGACTAATAATCTCATTGACATTTCTTTAACAACAACTATGTACTTACCTAATATGTCTACTAAATAAAATATTCAAATGCTGCTGTTTTCTACATACAATTTGCTTCATAGTCGTACATACTGCTTTTTAGGGTTCCGTAGCCAAAATGGCGAGAATGGTACCTTTATAGTTTTGGCATGTCTGTGAACCGCTACAGAAAAAGTTAAATATACGTCGACGTGCACTGAAAGTCAGCCCACATAATTTCTACCACTGTGTAAAGAGTATAGTCAACGAAAAACACATATGTTTATACTTTCTCACCATATGCCATAGCCATTCATCCATCGCTCGTTCAGCTGCTTTTCACTTCATAGATCCGCCGGCGGGCTTATGATGGTTGCCATTTTATCATTTATTGTCGTAGATAAGACGCCCGTCACTCTCGTACTCGCATACTTGTTAGAACGTGATGAATATCATATCCACGACGATAAGTGATAAAACGGCAACCATCATACGCCCGCTGACCTCAACAAATACCGCATGCCAAGAGCTAGTACGAAACTCTGACACAGTAAACCCCGAGCCTTTCAGCTTTTTCTTTGCTGCCCATACAGAATTCCGGGAGAGCAGACTTGTGACTTGTGAGAGGGTTTTGCGGAGCGTTATCGTATCAGGCGTTCAGCCAGTAACTCAATTTCGCCATGGCATTGGATGTAATGTTTTCCGGGCTTAAATTCGACGCGACCACTCTGCACAGAAATCTGGGGACACTAGGATGAAAAGGGACACTTTGATTTCCGAATTGATATAAAAGCCTTCGTTTTTGTGCACGAATAAAAAAATGTTATCTGAGAAAGATGCGGAATAGACGACGATATAGTGAAAAATTTATACTTCCGTCATTTGGCCATGTTCAGAGGATGTTTGAAAGCAGACTGACTTAGAGGATTTACGTTCAGGTGATGGATGGAAGGATCGCATTGTGAGCAAGGCGAGAGTATCTTATTACGACACTGAAAAAAAGCCAGGTCAGAAGTACCCGCAACCGACGAGCATGTATGAAATGTATGGAAGTGACTGAAGCGAAAGAAGTATGTGAGGACTGTAGTGTTTTGCCTTTTTTTGCTTATTCTTATGAGTATAAAAGTCTTATATATTATGATTTAATCGCATTTATGTACTGTAAGTATCAAATCAGATCTATATATTCTTAGTTCGTTGGAATAATTCAGCATAATAATTTGAAACTAGGTAATCATCTGACTTAAATATATTCTTTTAACATTATATATAGTGGACCTTCCGGAAAGACATATCGCGGAATATTTGATCCCGTGGCTTTGCTATATTGCGTTGATTGTAATACGCGGGCCAAGCCGCGCGGGCAGCTAGTAATTTGAAATATGTGAAAACGGCTAAATAATTACCACAGGTCCTGCAAAAAAGTATCGATTTTATGACGTAAAAGCTGAATTTCCAATACCAGCCTAGTAGCGTTTTAAAGGCAGCAAACATTTTACAATAGCCCCGAATATTGGTGTCGCGAAAAGTGTTTTTGGTAAGCCAATAATTGAACCCGCGTCACGGGTTTCGCTGCAATTTATTTTGATATCTTTATTATTATTACTCTTTTAGACGTATTTTTCCACAGAGTTTTTCAATAACAGTAACTACTTTACAAGCTTTTATTTAGTTTCACCTGTCTTGCAAGTCAAATCTTGCAAGTTAAATTTGATCCACTTCCTGGCTTCCGATTGAGCTGAAATTATGCATGCATGTATAAATCGGATGACAATGCAATATTATTATGACAGAGCTGATTTGATGATGGAGACAGAAGGTGGTCATAGCAATTCCTAAACTACACAAGATAGACCCATAGTGTTTGGGCTCACTGGAACCGACTCTACAAGTAGTTTATGATTGTGGAAAATAGTACAGTCGACAATAAAAGCTTATACCAAAAATGAAATTTTTGACCAAAAACTTATTTATAATCCGATCCTTTGCGATCGATGCGTGCGATTGCTTTTGTGATTGCTTTTGCGATTGATTTCGATTGTATTGCTAAAACATTAAAAGTGTTTAGTTACAAATCAATGCTAAGCCTGACTGACATTTGCAAAAACATGCATGATAATTTAATTATATTGCGGTGCTACGAGCTACCGAGATAAGACGAGTAAGATCAACCCCTTGCAATATAATTGAAATTGCATGCATTCTTGCAAATAATGTAAATCGGCTTTTAAGCTCGCTCTCATCCATTTACCTATGTTAATCTCCCTAAATGCCCCGTACAAACACCTCACTTCTACATACTGTTATAATATTCTGTGCCTCTACTTTAATTGGTTGAAGGTAAACGCCTCAATGTTCGCACCTTAGTTCCAGTTCGCCTCTATTATTGATTGAAAGTGTTAAGTATTGGGCCAATATCGAGCACGCTTACCTCAAAAGATCCATCTATTAAAAACTATGCTCGCCTTATCACACAAAACTTTTATTAAAATTTAAATATGTCAATTATTCATATGTTTTCGTAAAGCAAAGGTCTTAATCGGAATTATTTATAATGCTAAATAACATTAAGATTATGATCTAGTTATTTATCACGCTCACAGAGATCAAGGCTTCGTCTAGAGCTCATCGCCCCTGAAACCTACGCAGCGGCAACGTAGGTAATTTCATATTATTTCACAAACGAAAACATGAATTATTAAATTCACAATGTTCATAGGCTTCATTTTGAATTCACAGCTATTATCGTAATCATTAGTATTCCCTTTTAATGTATTTGAACTTGATATATTTCAGTAATAGGCTGCCCCGTCGTCTATAATGACCATCCTCTTCTAAATGTGAGGACGTTTTTATAATGAGGATAATAATATAATTCTGATGTCGTTTCTATTCAAGCATAATTATTTAGGTTTCAGATCTGAAATACAGTTTATGTGATGTCTGTTTTTGGTTACCAATTGAATAAGTTTATCAAATAATTGATACCTTTTCAATAGGATCATTTACATGTTTATGTAAGTAGATGCGTAATTCTGTAAACGAATTAAACATAATTAAATCAATCTTAAACTGAACAACCCTCTAGTGTATATGCTCATCTGACGTAAGCATACTCGTATACGCGCAATACTCACTCATTGAAACTATGCCTACAAATAGAGGAGATTCGTCATCAATGTCATCATCCTCCTAGCATTTATCCCAGTACAGTTACATCCTGAAGGATGCCCGGAAAAGGAGGATAAAAATGGAGGTAGCCTAGCAAAAAAAATTAATCGAGCTAACAGATAACTGCGATACTAAATTTGCAACACAGCGAAAACACTGTGAATTAATTTATAAAGATCGTGTTATTTTAAAACGAATGCTAGCATACGAGTAAATTTATTATCATTACTGATACTATCTACTCTTCAGACTAGGCTTTCATGAGCGTAAAACAGCGTACGAATAGGTTGGCACGCACCTGCACTCTATTATACGACGCGGAACAAAGGCCGCCTCGGCTTTTTACTCACGCCAGTAAAATTCACACCCTGCTTTCACTTGTTCAGGAGGACTATTTTTACCCATTGCTTCCGATCCCAAACACATTTCAATCTGACTCGCGCGCTTGTTGCAAAGCTAACGTGTCAGATCGAGCGGGTGGAACATTACAACGCGATCGAATTGTGAAAGAGACGACTCGAATTGAGCCTCAGGTCCTCTCCCAATTTACATCGCCTGATAAGATGGAGCGCTTATATTAGAGCAAATTAAATGCTCGCTCTTTTCGACTTATCTAGACCTTTTTCACTTTCTGTTATTAAATCTCCAATGTGATAAAAGTGCCGGAGAATGTTTTATCTTTTCATAAGTAATTCTGAGGACGGTCTCCGAATTTGTTACTTGGATCCAAGTATACTTACGCATTTTAAATATATACTATTTTAAATATATATATATACTATTTTAATGGTTCTTATCAAAATGGCTCGTCAATTTTAAATTATTTTATTCATTCCAATTGGATTAACCATTACTTTAAACTGATGTAGCTCAACAGATGATTCTGAGTGATGATGATCTAGATCGGCGCAAATCTTCACAAGAATGGATTCACCCATCAGTCCAGTTCCTCATAGACTAGTTTTTTTTCCCTTGGACAGTGGACAGTTACTAGCTACTTTGCGTCGTTGACGCGAGTGGGCTCGGCTCCCGGCGGTCGCTAATGCCACAATTAAGAGCCCAAAGCCTCCCCCGTAAATTGATATTTTACGTCCTCTGACACCATTTTTCTTCTCATTATTACGGAGCCCCTTTTTCCAAGTCCGCTGTGTTTTATTGCCTTTATCACCACGATTTTTATTCATTTTTCGTACACTTTTTCTGCGATTAATTGTTGCTCAAATACTTGGGCTGGAAATGTTTCTAGTCGGATTAGTCTTTGTGGATTATGCGCGCACCCGCTATCCTTCTTCTGCTTGCTGAGTTGTTTATATATGTTTCGTATCCAAGATCCTAATTTTTTGGATCCACTCAAATCTAAAAAATGAGACATATTGAAAATAAATATCTTCATTTTCGACAAATACTTGATTATATTAAAAGATGATATGAACACAGAACTGTGAGTATGAAACACAGTGCATTTAATTCAAATTTAATTTTTTGTATGTCTTATAGTGTAAACCTGCTAACATCATATAACTTATGGAATTTAAAAACAAATAATAAAAAATAAACCAAAAAAAAAGAAAAACTAAAAATAAGACAAAGGAAACATAATACACTAAATAATAACAACCAAAAAAGGCAAAAAATAGTAAAGGTACAAGAAACACGTAAAAACAGTAATACAAGAACCAAAAAAACTACAAAAAATACCAAAAATACAGGAAAACTTTAAAAATACGAAAAGTAAACAAAAACTAACAAAAGAAAAAAAAACTAATTTCATTTTATTTAACAGTATAGGTATAATATATTTTTTCCATGATTTGTTACCCTATGAACTTCATAAAATTTGCCAAATACTACTTTGATACCTTGGAACTAAATTATTCAAATTCACTCTCTTCATTATCTTTGCAATGATGAGACCAACTAAAGAAACTAAACACTGAATCAACAGAATACTAAAAAACAAAGGGAAAATCCCAGACTTCGACACAAATATTCATCTTCGTCACACAAATATTTGCTTTTACCGGCATTTGGACTCAGGACCGGCAGCTGAGTAGTATTGTAGTATACTTCGCTAAACTTGTAGTCAAATGTATGAATTAACTATTCAGTCGCGCAGTTATATTTGTAGTCAAATATAACTGCGCGACTGTACTTACTACTTCACTTACTAAGTAATGGGCTGGGCGATTTGTACGCATCTTCTAAAGAGTGAAAAGTTGTACTACTGTATTTGAGAGTTTCTACTGTGGGTACACGCATTAAGTACTTACCATATTGCATTCGTTATTCTAGCATTCACGCTGGATGTAATTAAATGTTTCAGCCTACTGCGTTTTATTTTATTCCTCTTTTTACCCATATTTGTTAATAAAAACACGGAATAATCTGCGTTAATTGAACATTAGTGGCGCAGAGTTGGAGTGACACAGGTACGACCTCGAACACAGCTCGCTGAGCACTGAGCGGCCGGCGGCGCACGAGCGGGTTCGCGGAAATCAGTATTTATGAAATATATTTTTTAGTTATTTTATTCTTAAAAAAATTAACCGATGAAGGCAATCAAGTACAATATTACGCTATTATTGATATAATTTCCATATTAATAGTTAATGTGCAAACATAGTAATTTCTTTTTAAAGGTGTAGTTTAGAGGCATGTTCACGATTTTTTTCTATCGAGCAAAAGTTGCTTAATCATATTTCGAATCGATAACGTCACTACAGAAAGGTCTCAAAATTGATTTGCATATTTTTGGAAACCATATTATCATGTACAAACGCGTAAAATCTTTTTAAAAACTGGGTTTTCGAACCGCACTGGGCCTTAATATAATAGTCGGGCAATATTTGAAAGAACTGTATAAATCTGTTAGTGTCAGAGCGTAGGTATGAGTTATTTTTAATAGTTTTTAGGGTTCCGTAACAATATGATAAAAAAGGAACCCTTATGATGCCGTTTTGTCTGTCTGTCACATTGATAAATATCTCTAGAACTATGCTATCGATTTGAAATATGGAATTTTTATAAAGAAGGGTAACTAAGATGCATTGAACAAGTTTTGAAACCGACTTCAATAGAAGGAAGGAGGTTCTCAGTTCGACTGTGTGTTTGTTTTTTTTTTATGTATGTATGTTCCCCTATAACTCTTGACCACGTAGGCCGATTATCATTTTTTTTGTTGTAAAAGCAGGTACCGCGAAGTTGGTCCCATATAATTTTGGTGAAGGTCTGATGGTGGAATCTAGGAGGAATCAAGGGAACTCCTCAAATTTGATAGGCACGCGTATGGCGATTTCAGTACAAAAGTAAAAAGTAAAAGTAGTTTATTCTTCAAACTAGGCATATTACATGCACCTATGAACGGCAATAAACTAACACCAGTTCGGAAAAATATACCTCTGCCACGAGAAGAACCGGCGTAAGAAACTCTGTAGTTTATTGGAGTCGGTTTTTTTTTGTGTATAAATTATTTAAATAACATCTTGTATACCCGACCGCCTTATATCCGAAGTTTCTAAATGTATGGGAGCGTTTAAACTTAATATTTGTAATATTACAATTTTAATTTAAAAAAAAGTTTTTAACGTAGTTTTACTCATTGGGTAACGCACTTTCGATATCAGTTTGAAGTTTTCTTATATCTGTTATATTCACGGAATAATCGCCTGGCTACACTTAACGATTACATCCTGATCTTCTGTATAACCATACGATACAAGTTTCGTAATGTTATAAAACACGCGTGTTTTATAAATTCTGGATTATGAGCCTATAAGTGACGTAGAGAGAGCCTAATAGCCACGATACAAGAAATATGCATAAAATATTAGTGCAGATGATATTTGTCATCTGTTTCGATACTATCGACTAACTACTCGTATTCAGGCTGAGTTGCACCAAACCGTCTGTAATCGTAAGCGGTGTTCGTGAAAATCTGATAGTATGAAAAATTTGGCAAGTTTCTATTAGACGACAGAGTTGCCGGCGCCATATTTAACGTTGATGGGTCTGTAATCGTAAGTTAGTGCAACTCACCCTCAGTCTTCCATTGTACATTTAATAGCAAAAGTAGATGATCATATTGTTACGTTAGTGCGACAAAGTACTAAATTAATCATTTACATTTGCTTTTGACTGTACCATACCTAAATACATAAGTGCTAAAAACACACTAGCATCGTACATACTTATATGTGTAGCAAACTGTGTGATTCTATTGGATGCATGTTACACCATAGTGGTTCCAATGCACCTTGTGTACCTTAAACTCAATTCATTTTATCTATTTCACATCCCAAACTGATTACAATGTGTTAAATGCGTTCCGCGCGCTCGTTCTTACACCATTACTCGTCCGGCTTAGAAGCGAGCGCACAAAGCAGAATAAAATGCATTCAGGATGCAAAGTGACGAACAAATATAGACCTCCAATCTATGTATCTAAGATAAACATGCGAGTTGCGAATATGGAATAAAGCTCAAGCTCCTCAGAAAGCTTTTATCGGGAATCGGGATATATCGTTTTGCATATCTACCTAAATTGAAACCGTGTTTGCTTTAACTACTGCCAGACCTTCCAGTTAATCTGAGGTTCCGTATTTTTGTAGACTGTAGTATTGCAATATCAGTCTCTCGACTGCCATTCTATCGATAAGAATTAAAGCCTGATTAAAAACGGGGAACTGAACATTTTAATATTAGAGCTTTACTGATCTTTCTGAAAATTAACAATTAAATTAATTAATTTTGTACTAAAGCAGTAACGCTGCTAACGAAAATTTCAAATTAAAGGGAAAAAAACCCCCTGTACGCCTCCCTAAGGCGTTGTAAGAGGGAACTATTGAAGGATTTCGTGGACGAGCTTGGTTGTTCCGCTAGCTCAGAGGCTAGAGCGATTGACCGCGTATACCAGATGTCGCAGGTGCGAATCCTGCTCGGAGCAATAAATTTTTCAATTTTTCCCTTTAATTTGAAATTAAATTAATTAACTAGATGACAAAGTTATACTCAAACTCGACAGTTTGATATCGATGAATTTAAGTTTTATGTACAGTCACGAACTTTCATTTAAGGTTGACAGCACTGTCAAATCGTATAGAAAGTTAAAGAAATGGGTCTCAAATTAACGAGCGTGACTGTACTAATCTTGTACAAGTAAGGACATAATTATAAACTACTCTAAGCTACGAACGATTGTGCAAAATAATCTATACCAAATTTATTTATATATTTGACAGCAACATTTAACAACCTTACAGCTCACGCCATGGCGTTGATAAACATATCTATTTACATAATATGTAAATAAATAATAATAATAAATATTAGGGGATTTTTTTTACACAAATCGTACTAGTCCCACAGTAAGCTCAATAAGGCTTGTCTTATGGGTACTGGACGACGATATATTTAATAGATGTATACTTAAATACATAGAAAACGTTCAAGTCTCAAGAACAAAATGTCTCTGCTCAGCACAGAAACAAATGCCCTTACCGGGAATCGAACCCGGGACCTCTAGCTAAGGAGGCAAAGACACTACCAACTAGGCTAAACAGGCCGACAAAACGTAAATATGCAAGGCAAAAAGAAAATAAATAAAATCTAAGAATAACAATAAGTAATAATTTTCACAAAATTGTAATAAGTTAAGTGTAGCGTAATCCGGTTCGTGTATTGCTTAGCTACGGAACCCTGCATTGCGCGTAGCCCGACATTCACTTGGCTCTTTTTTTATTATCTTGAGGTAAATCCCGCGAGATGAAGATTGGCATTGAAGTGAATAAAAATTTGACGTGTGATTGATTGCTCAATAGTTAAACCCTGGTTATCACAGTATCAGGCGTTTCAAGTAATCCAACTTTACTCTTTAAAGCATCACTATCCAAGGAACAAACACAGCAGTAATTGATGACATTAAAATAAATTATTATTTTATTACCAATGAACAAAAATCACAACCATTCAGATAACTCAGAAAACATCACACTTCAACTTATTTTCGTTACCTTTAATAAATAAATGATGTAAAATTTACGGTTGCTATTATTCCTCAACAATTTTCATACGGACAGAGTTTTTGTTGTTACATAACTTGATATCACTCAACGACGACCCTATTAAATATGGTTCGTTCTGTAGTTTGTTTATGTATATAAACAAACCTTACTCTGTCACTCTCATCCACATGCTTTGACTAAAAGCTTGGAAACTGTATCCATATAGGTCACAGCGACTGATGGGTAATGCGAGATTTTCCAGCGAATATAGGGCAAGGCTGGCGATGGGATATTTTGTTGTAAATGGCTGTATTATTCGTTGAGCACGGGAGCGGAAAGTTCCGCGCATTTCATGGTTACCTTTTGATGGAGGTAGCAGTACGACATTCAGTTTGTGCAAACTTTGTCTTCCTACACTGATAAGTACCTATTATCTTGAAGGGATATTTACAAAAAACAACATAACTGCACTGGAGGTGATTTTACAGAATATTTTTGTACGCAAAACGCACTATGTAAATAATATATATAATTATATTTTTGTTTTGTTAATTTCCAAGAAATAGGTATCTGTACTTTAATTTTAATTAATTTGTAATGGTGTAAATTTTTAATGCATTACGTTAATTATTAATTTGCACTAATATTGTATGCCCGCTGCGGGTAACTGTGATGACTTAGTACTAACTTTACACCCATGTACACAGAAATATGTTCACAGTTATGCAATAAATATTTCTATTTCTATTTCTATGAACGTTGGATTACGTATTAAAAATATTCATAGACTATAAGATTGCATATTGACTGATAAAAATCATATTAGAATGACACTCAATTGATAGGCAAAAAATATTTATAGTGTAAAGCTTTTTTATCTCATTTTCAAAATGACGTCGTTTTATCTTGGTTATGAGACGAGATTTTCTATAGACACAATTATCATATATTGAATCAACCTGTATTTTAATCATTTTGTGATGCACACATACACATTATCATTCACTTATTCAATTCATTCGTGCCAGCTCTCTTAATTCGACTGGAATCGTAGAAAGTATTATCCTTACTTCATGACTGGAATCGACTTAAAGCAATCCAACGGCCTCAGCCAACGGCATATCAAATTTGACTTGTTTTGATAACGTCAGATTAACGCTTATTTTGTTTAGATCGGGACAAGACTAAAGCATTTGACCTATTCTAAAGTAAAATTGAAGTTAACTGGAGTTACGCCATTTTAGAATAAGTATACTTAAACAAATTAAATATGAATCACAGTGAAAATTTTAAACTATTGGTGAGTTGCTCTTTTCGACTTGAAACTAACAAATACAGTGATTGTTATTTTATCTAGATACACGGCAGTGTGTCAGCCAAGTTCGCGAGGTAAATAAGAACACACACATGAACAATTCGGGCCACTTTTGAACACTCGATAATTTTATATCTATTCGACTTACATACTTGCAATTTCGCGAGTCTCGTAAGACCGTCTTTTTATCACCGAATGCTGAATCGTACCGTTGTCGAGATTTTGATGTCCAACCAAATAACAATATTTTACCACTGTCACTCACTCGCTCATCAAAACGTTTGACTACTTCCCGGTGACCTAGAAAGTTAATATTTGGCATCCACCATATCAGCCCTAGGACGTCCACTGCTGGACATAGGCCTCCCCCAATTTCATGGGGGGTAAATGCCATAATCGCCATGCTTGGCATGCGGGTTGGCGATCGCAGTATCTCCACCGCACTCTAGGAATGCTGCTGCCCATTCCCCGGTGGTCTGGGTCGTAGTTTAAGGACATACCCGGGTCCTATTTCCGGGTCCGGGTAATATTTGGCATACATCTCGGTAATTGTGTGTATGCAAAGGGAAAAAACTAAAAACAGTGATTCTTTATGTATATGTATGTGTGTGTATATGTTTTAATATATTTAATATGTTATTATTCAAAACAAGTAAATTTTTACCAAAAAATCACCGACTCCAAACTTTTCCGATCCCATCCTCCTGCTATATAATTTGAGGAGTTCCCTCGATTTTTCCAAGATCCCGTCATCAGATCCAGACTTGGTGACAATGGGACCAACTAGAAAACATACCATTTCAAACAAAAAGAGAATTTTTGAAATCGGTCCCCGGTGGACATACAATAAAAAAAAATAAAAAAAAATCTCACCATTGAGAACCTCCTCCTTTCCTTTAAGTAAATTACTAATAAGAAACTGACATGCATAAACTTTAATAGTACATTACGATACAAGTGCAGAGAACAGGAAATTCGCAACGAGCGGGGATAAATTAAAACACAACCGAAGGGAGTGTTTTAAATCGACACGAGTTGCGAATTACCTGTTCGCACGTGTATCATACAACGTTTTACAGTGCATATGGCTCTTTAAAGTTTCGACATATGCACGTAATCTGCTGATTACCGCACTCGTGCGGTATTGTAGCACCATATGTACTGTAAATTAGTTTTATACTTAAGTCTACTTCTAAGGACGAGTACTATCAGCTCTGAAAGTATTGCCATCTAATTTGGAGGCACCTATGACTGGTAGTGGTGCACCTATGACAAAATGGATTTCCATACATTATTATATTATACTACTGTTTTTTTTTTCAAAGGAGACGTCAAGGCCCGTATTTTGTCACCATATCCATTTTTAATTTAAACCAAATTATTTTGCTGTAGTAGAAAAACCATATAAATATTGTATTACATAATTATTTAGGTCTTAAAATTCTCGAGTCTTTGATAAATAATAACAAACTTTCGCTCGTTTTGTTACAGCGATTCTCGAATTTTAAGAACCCTTATTGTTATTATGTTACTGTTGCATAAAATACTATTACGGTTGTATCCCTGATACAACCCACTGTCTTTTTTTTTAATAATTATACGTGAATCGCCACACTGCGCCCCGGAGCACTGAAGTACCACGTTTATGTGCTCTAAATGGTTATTGTCAACATAACACAATAACACTTTATTTATTTTTTTAATACAGTTGCTCAAAAAGTGCTACTTTACGTAGCTGTTTAGCGTGCGGAAAGTTGGTTTTCGCGCACTAGTGCTTTTCACTTTTCCAATTTTTTTAAATTTATGCTTGTTCCAATGCATGACTCCTTATTGCTGGGTGTTAAATATTAGTTTCCTTTAAACGTCGTAATCAACATAAAAACCTACTGTTAATATCAGAATACGAAAAATATACACATTTCATATTTTATTACTTACCTCTTCATCATTATAACACGTTTATTTTTTAATATTGAATATTGAAAAACCGTTCTTAATAAGTTGTCTGAGTGGAACGTAATAGCTGCCGAAACGCCTGTCAAAGAAGAGGCGTTTTTACTTACTGCAAGCATGTTTTAAGTTTCTAAAGGCAACATTCGATATTGTTTTTATAAATATTACTTGTTGTTTTTCTTATTTTTTCGCAACTGTATTAAAAAACGTCGTTCAATACACGTGCGGAAGTGTCATTCTTCACTCGTCCCGAGTGTTGCCACTCGCCTGCGGCTCGTGGCATCCCTCGGTACTCGTGAAGAAATGACATACTTTCCGCACTAGCATCGAAATGTACTATAAAGCTATACCGCGTTGGTTATGAAGAAAACGAAGCGTCGTTTGCCGCACTCAAGGATGCAACGTTGCAAACTAAAAACAAAATGCATTAACGCGAAAAAGCATAAGTTAAGATATCGTTAAGAAACCGTTATAGTTAACGCTTCGTTAAAGTTAACGATTCCATTTAAGTAAGCTTTCGTGTTAGTATTTTATGTGCAATACGTTGTAGCCAATGGGCTTTCAATACGCTTTCACGGGTCATAACGCCAGCTGAGGCGATATTACCCTCATATGAGGTACGGCAAAAAGGAAAGGATTTTCCTTCAAACTGGCTTTAGCGCTCCGTATCCCATTTTGGCTGACATTTTATTTCGGAAGTCAGGGAAAGTAACAGGAAGGCACGTACATATTTTCGAGGTAAATATTTGCACCTGAATAAATAAAGGTTTGTGTTTGCGGAAATAATTAAAAAGCGTGTTGTAGGTTTGACATTTATGTCTTCCTGCGCATCCTGTGTTTAAATTTTAGTTTGCTTCATCAATTTTCTGACAATGACCCTAAATCATGCTTTAGTTCTTAAGGAGAAATCAAATTGCGGTTTATTTGTACTAACGTTTCGTTGCTGACCGTAACTCCATTGCGTAAATAGGCTCCATTGCCTGCCTATTCGCTATTGTAGGAATACCCACAATGTAAGCACTGACCGTACTGCTTCATCAATGTACTCCGTTCAATACTATGATTTCTTTCTAGATTATATGCTTTAATTTCAAGTACTAATTCGTTTTAGGGTTCTGTAGCGGTTGTTATGGTCTTCTATTAACTACAATTTCAATTTCATTTATTAACCATATTGTAACATGATCGTTACATGGTATGTCAGTAAATACAATAATAATTTAGAGGTAACCCCTATTATATAAAGCAAAATCTGAGTCATAAAACATGTCATAATTCTTATTTACTTAGATAATAGAGAGAGAGAGTTATAATTTATATTTTCATATTTTTTTGTGACAAATATTCATTAATGGAATAGAAGGCATGCTTTTGAAAAAACATCTTACAAGTGTGTTTAAAACATTTGAATGGCAAGTTTGTAATTGTGATCGGCAACTTATTAAAAAACTTATATTTTTTTTAAATATCCAGCTTTTGACATTTTCTACAAACCTTTAAAAACGAGTCCACAAATACCTACATTGCAAACGCTTCCTGGAATAGTAATCCCATCAAAAATACAAATGTGAAAAAGGGAGCCAAGTTCAACATTAAGATTATGCGATGCTTGGTTGTCATCTTCACCGACAAAAGAATTGAGATCTAAATGGGTGCCAAGTCCGGTAGATTCTCTGAAATGGTGCCAAATCCGGCACTAAATTGTTTACAGTAAAACTAATTTATTGCGGTTTAATGCATATTGAGCTTTAACTTGGCAGTTTTCTTAAATATCCAACAGCTTTTATGGTATTATAACATACTGCATAGAAAACTACCAAGTTAAGGCTCAAAATGCATTAAGCCGCAGTAAATTAGTTTTACTGTAAACAATTTAGTGCCGGATTTGGCCCTAGAATCTACGGAACTTGGCACCCATTTAGATATCAATCCTTTTGTCGGTTAAGACGACAACCAAGCATCGCATAATCTTAATATTGAACTTCGCTCCCTTTTTCACATTTATGTTTTCGATGGGATATCATTACTTTTTGTCAATCTTCGCCAAATGGTGCTATTTAAGAGGGCGCAGTACGATCGGTGTGGATCGGTTCTCCCTACAAACGTATTTAGGCTCTCATTTTAAAACGCCATGCTAGAATAACATGAAACTTTGTATACACAATAGGATACGGCATACCTAGGTCGGAAATTAGTTTCTGTTGCTAGAAATTGTAAAAGAAAAAAATACAGCGGTTTTTACGCCTTGTATGAAAACCTTAATAATCGCTGTATTTTTTCGCCATTATAATTTCAAGCAACAGAACTAATTTCCGCCCTAGACAAGCTGGATCCCATTGTGTATACAAAGTTTCATGTTATTCTAGCATGGCCTTTTAAAATGAGAGCATTAATACGTTTGTATGGAGAACCAAACGTACTGCGCCCTCGTAAGAACGAATGCACGAGTTACTATACAAAATACCCAAATCGCTATAGGTGGACCTCAAATATTTGAAGAGTTCGC
The DNA here is from genome assembly GCA_905163555.1 of Notocelia uddmanniana. Taxonomy (NCBI): domain Eukaryota; kingdom Metazoa; phylum Arthropoda; class Insecta; order Lepidoptera; family Tortricidae; genus Notocelia; species Notocelia uddmanniana. The sequence continues at coordinate 8,884,066 of LR991059.1, read as the reverse complement.
TCGATTTCTCCAGGACACTATGATCCGATTCTTAGCTGATGACTATGGGACCATCCCTGAAGTATACGGTTTCAAACAAAAAATAATTTTTCAAATCGGTTAATAAATGACGGAGTTCTGAGGTAACTAGCATTAATAATAATAAAACTAATAAAAAAATCACTATTTTCTGATTTTTTCCGGTGTACACACATAATTACCAAGCTGCATGCCAAATTTCAACTTTCTAAGTCACCTGGAAGTGGGTTAGGTTTTTGATTACTAGTCCGTCAGTCAGTAGTAAAAATGCCGTTTTTTGGAATTTAATATCTCAATAATTATAAAAATTATATTTATGAAATTTTGCGTTCTAATTGTTCTAAAGGATATTAATACATGTACCGCATTTCATTTCTTATGTTAGATAGATTTGGAGTTATTGGGAGGTCAAAAGTGTGGTCGTGTAAAATAACACACGGCTGCTGTCCGCCAGTTCCTGGGGTGAACTTGGCTGGACACGCTGCCGCGTGTCTAGATAACTATTTATTTTAAAGACAAATAATAAACTAAAAATACCCTTTAAAACAAAAAAAAAAACAAAAACAATTATGATACAAAGCTTGATACTACATTGACTGGCGCCGCGCGGTCTAAACTAATGATATCAAGATTCATTACTTTTTCATTTAGATCAAAATGTCTCCGAATTAAAAAAAAACATTTGGATACAGAGAGTTACTGGAGATGCTTTAAGGAAGCGTCCTTTTAAATATTTGCTCGTGTTACAGGGCCCACCCTGTATATTTTACTACTGGCCTAGATTCCTTAATTGCATTTCAGTGTGGGCATTCGTATCTTACATCTACTAACAACAAAACCAAGTGATTTACAACGAAAACCTGTCTGTAAATACAATAACTAATGGCTCGCGTCATAATTATGGAAAATAGATAGGTCGGTGCGATTTGATAATCGATTGTAATAGTGATGGTAGGTATTATTCTACCACAATATTTACATGCATAAATTGCCTAACGAACGTTACTAATTATGGATAGATAGTCTCATAGTTCTCTTTAGGTTTAAAAAAAAATATCGAATACTTATCCTCAGGATCGGTCCTGGGGGAAACGGACTTTTGTGCAAATAAGTTTAAAATAAAAATCTCTGTTACGTTGTTAGAGACTTCTATAAAGGAACAGTTATAGTAATTTTCATACATATAAGTCATAAACAACATACTAATATCGAACAAAGAAAGTGCTCCAATAAAAGAACGTTTGAATTATTCATAAAAAGTAAGTATTAATATGTTAGAATTCGGCTCTTGTAAACGTAGAATAATTGAAGAACCGATAACCGTTTGTGCCATAAGTATATCTATAGCTTTGATGGAGGAATATCAACTGTCCAAAACCGATGATTAGCGCGTGGAGCCCCTTAATGCCGACTGATCACGAGAAAGATACAATTTAGTAAGCGCTTTTTGATTGTTGTGGATTGAATCGCTCCAGCCTCATCACGGCCGGCGCAGCCCTTCCTTTACGGCTATGTCTCATTAAGATTGAGACACGACATTTATTTTATTCTTTCGTAAAGTACAAAAAAATACTTTTTCGAGAAGTACTTTTTCTGAAGCCTGCCAAGATCTTACCCAAAATATCCTAAAATAGATATTATATGTATTACTCCGTCTAACCAGCCCTCTATGCATGATTGAGGCGCCCCTCTTCTTCTTAAATGTGTCTGAGTCCATAAGTACTAAAATCGCGGGATCAACTAGCCCTCAAACGGTGCGAAGCCAAAGTCAAGCCCCCTCCAAACCAAAAGCCTCAATCTGCCACTGACTTCAACCAGACATCACTAGAGATATTATGCAAAGTTTCTTTCTCTAAACATCATTATCATGACGCCGACATAAGCGAGTCAAAGCGGCGCTGATTCAAAAGCGGCAACACAAAGCGTTACGTTGCGAGATGAGTTTTGACAGCTCCGAGTACGTTGCAGGTCGAGGTCGGGAGCGGGTCAGCCGAGCCTTGGCCTACCTGTTGCAGGCTAATCCCAACCCACACTTAGCTTTAATTACTGGATTAAGATTTCTATTAAGAGGTGCTGGAGTGTTTTATAAAGCAAAAACTGTTTCATACAGTATTTGTTTAGATACATGTAACCCACACATAAAGTTTAATTAATGAAATAAGATTTCTATTGAAAGGTGCTGGAGTGTTATGTAACCCGGGTAACGGGTGTTATGTAACCGGAGCTACGACCCGGGTATGTCCTAAAACTACTTTAGATACCTACATGTAATCCACACTTAATTTTAATTACTGTATTAATCCCGACACCCACACTTAACTTTAAATACGTACTGTATTAAGATTTCTATTAAGATAAGTGGTTTTTTTTCTAATGTTGTCTGACTTTTTGAGAATTGTTTAATAAAACTAAAACTAGTGACTTACACTAAAACTATATGTGTATAGGTTACTAAAAAAATCCAAGCACAAGAAGATATATTTTGTTAATTCAATTCACTTGGATTTCTAAAAATCTGTTTTATTAAGTTCAATTTTTTGGGTTCCGTACTCGAAGGGTCCAAACGGAGCCCTATTAATGTCACTCACGTGTCCATCTGTCGTCTGTCACACAAAGATTTTTTCAAACTTCCCAATGTCACCATATTTCAAATGTACTTGAAATATGGTGATAATGTTCATTATTACGTAAATTATACCAACAAATACCAAAAACTCACACGTTGATAAATCCAATTACATTTTAGGGTTCCGTACCTAAAGGGTAAAAACGGGACCCTATTACGACTTCGCCGTCTGTCCGTCCGTCTGTCTGTCACTAGGCTGTATCTCAAGAACCGCGATAGCTAGACATTTCAAATTTTCACAAATTATGTATTTCTCTTGCCGCTATAACAACAAATACTAAAAAAGACAGAATACAATAAATATTTAAAGGATAAGGGCCCTCTCCTTGCCGTTTTTCTAGATGACTGGCCGGTTTCTTAGTAACTTGGCCAATTTTTCCACATAACATATGTATACAGAACCGTATAATCTTTCCTTATGTTAACTTTCAACCATTTATTTACTGTTTTAATGTACTAGTTAAAAATAATTAATGTATGGAAACTATTAACTGCATTTTTTTTAAAAGCTGAAAGTTTTCCACTAACGGCGAGATTTAAAACGTCTTCAATACTTTTCAGGACTCGACGAAAGCTCGTTCCATTAAGCGCTGCAGCTTTTTCAGTTTCCACCTGGTCGAGCACTTGCGCCCCTTTTCTCAGTAGTTACACAAATAGTTAACGTATATTCCTTTAGGTCGCCAATTTTTTTTTGCTACAAGTAGAAATAGAAAAAAATGTAAGCCCCGTCCCCCCTTCTTTCCAACTTTTGAACTATGGATCCAAATTTATTGATTTGAGAAATTGTAGCATTCTACTAGTACTAGCAGTAAAGCCAAATTGACACAGTTACGTCTTGGGTCACAATTCCATTGACACGATAATACGCACAGACTCGAGATGCAAATTAAATAAAATTCAATTAGTATTCACCTAAGTTTAATAACGACCCTAGTGTATCTCGGTCGATTTTACCCCAAACCCATAGCAGTGCCAATTAACTGGAAAGCAATATAATAATTGTCATTACCCGTAAAGGAAAGCATAGTTTCAATAATAAAGGAAAATCAAATGGAAACCATTTAGCAAGTTTGAAAGCCTGGGCCGCCTCCGACACTTAATGTGTTTAAGTAGTGAAAGAGTAAATTCTTTACATTAGCTAAAACCCTTGAGGAGGTAAAATACAAATATTTTCGAGGAATTTGTAGAGTAGACCGAAAATAAACGTTTATTCTATGCGCTGGTGGCTTGTGGGTTTTGCTACTTGACTCTATGTCTAGTAAGAATCACGAATAAGTACCTCTACAGAATTGATACTTGTCTGATTTACATATTTTTCATAGATTCGCATCATATCCTAGTGGTTTGTGACCCTGCCTGCAATGCTGACGATCCTGAGTTCGAATCTATTGATTTCTATGTATTTAAGTATTTAGCCATGTAACGAGAAGAGTATCTAGGTATGAATAGGGATAGATGCAGAAACAACGTAGGCTAAACAAAAAGTGGATGTATTGTCGGCCTGTTTAGCCTAGTTGGTAGTGTCACTGCCTCCGAAGCTAGAGGTCCCGGGTTCGATTCCCGGTAAGGGCATTTGTTTCTGTGGTGAACAGAGACATTTTTTCCTGAGACTTGGATGTTTTCTATGTATTTATGTATATATCTATTAAATATATCGTCGCCTGGTACCCATAACACAAGCCTTATTGAGCTTACTGTGGGACTAGTTCGATTTGTGTAAAAAAAATGTCCCCTAATATTTATTATTATTATTGTGTGAGAGATGATATAAATACGAATGAAATTAATGATGAGATGACGCGTGACAGAGATATATGGAAGAAAAAGACATGCTGCTCCGACCCCAAATACATGGAAAAAGGGCAAGCGAATAATGATATGATGATATCTATTAAATATGTATATTCTCTTCAGGTGTCCATAACACAATCCATATTGAGTGTACTATGGGCTTGATTATTTTTTGTAAGATTATCCCTCTAATTTATATCCCCACGGACGCCTTCCAAATGATCGAGCCGTAAGACCCGTGATTTGAAAAGGAGATACATAATAATAATAAAGTATTTACTGAAATGAACACCCCACATCCCAGTTTAAGTGGCTTGCATGTTCGCTTACTCATCCATCAAACTCTCACGAATGTGTTATTGCGAATGTCGATCTATCGTATATTGAATACTAGCTTTTGCCCGCGACTTCGTCTGCGTAGATCGCACTTGCATATTGAAGTGACAGGGATACAGCAGCCGTGCGGTTAGTTCTTACTAAATACACAACGGCGCTACGATCTATGTGGAGTATTTCACTGGTATCTCTATCTCAGTATATATATTGTACTTTGTGCATAGATCTAAGGTGCTTCAACCGTCAATGTTGACGATTGGGCTGCCCAGCCCAAGTGATCTCTTATATCAAACAGTTATTATAGTGTGATGGGTCACCAATTACGGCGACGGCCTGTTTAGCCTAGTTGGTAGTGACTCTGCCTCCGAAGCTAGAGGTCCCGGGTTCGAATCCCGGTCAGGGCATTTATTTGTGCATTTATCATGGATATTTGTTCTTGGGTCTTGGATGTTTTCTATGTTTTTAAGTATGTATTTATCTATATAAGTATGTATATCATCGTCTAGTACCCATAGTACAAGCTTTGCTTAGTTTGGGACTAGGTCGATTTGTGTAAGATTGTCCCCCATTATTTATTATTTAATTACGTAAAAAATAATACATGACAAAATTAAATTGTACACCGACGATACAAAGACTGCATTGAAGCAGCTGTTTTTGTATTTAAGCATATGGAGACAAAAAATTCCAAAGTATCGTAAATTTATTTTGATTTACACGCAATAATAGACCTAATTGCTAAAAGGTTATGCTCAAAAATAGCGTCATCAATCAGAAGGAATGATATTTCGGCTTTGACATATCGAAACGTCAGCTTGTTTACAATACGTTAAATTCTGCTATGGCTTAAGTTAAATTTATTGAAACGCCGTTATACTTCCAATGGGCTGAAACTTAAAGTTTAGAATGGCGTATGAGGATTTAAATCACCAGTTTCATAGACCATATTTGCACCCCCGATTTCATCCCTTTGAGGGTGATTATCGGGACAAAAAGTATACTATAAGTGAATCCAGAATATTTCGTACTGTTTAGTACACAAAAAATCACCTTGTTCTGTTCAGCCGTTTTTGCGTGATTGAGTAAGAAACATCCAAACATCTAAACTTTCGCATTTATAATTTTAGTGGGATTACAAAGTTATATATGTAGCTTTTGAATCTAGAAAACGGTACTGAAATTGGGGTTTAGAGTCACAGTTAATTAATGGAATGAATCATAATAGTGTTCAAAATTTGAACAGACCGTGGTGGCTGGCGCGCACACTGGGCAGCACCGCGGCGCAGCGCTTGCGTTTACTTTTTTTTCAGTTTCTATCTTAAGATTTCACAAATTTTGAATGAGGATGTTTTTCCTTTGTCGTCAAGTATATGCTTACCAATTTTCATTCCTGTAACTCATGGATTATAGGAGTTCCGTTACAAAATTCAACCCCTCTTTTTACCCCCTTTAAAACCAAATTTGCACAATTTTTATAGCCTAAAACCTGACCGGGTATTTACTCGACAGATTAGTAAAGTTTTCATCAAAATCCGTTTAGCCGTTTTTACGTGATGCGCGTGCATAAACAGACAAACAGATAAACAGACAAAAATTCTAAAAACTGTTGGAAAGTGTTCTGTTATCGATTCTAAGTATCCCCAGCCAACTTTTTTTCGAATATCTTCCATGTACAGACTTTCGACCCTCTTCAGCTTTATTATATGTATAGATCTGTGGCCAGGTTTATACAGTTGCCCAATAATAGCAGTAACTATGCCTATAAATCATACCGTTGCTGAACATTTCAATAAAGCTATTAAAGTACATTATTTTGAAAGGCTTACCCAAAATATCCGGTAAATTATGTTTTATACGTTACAGGTAATAAAGAGTTTTGATGGCATAATAAAAACTATCTTACTCTGTATTCTGAATGAAAATAGCCCGCTCCCGGAGTCCTTTTGCGTGAAAACGCTAATAAAATTGGTTCCCGCACCTTTTTACGATGTTCAGTGAAGCTTCGCGGTATTGCGGACAATCAATCGACATCACAAATCACGAGACTTTCTTTATTTCCTTCAATATAATACATGTTTTGTAGTGCTTTATGTAAATCGATATTGGCGGTTTAAGCTGGGATTATTTATGCCTGTTAAACGTTCTCAATTCTTATTAAATCATAATAAGGTACAGTCGGACTAACAATGGGACTGATCAAGTTATGACCTTTGTACAGTGTCGCTTTAACGGCATATTTAAACTGTCAGAATAAATTTCAAGCGAGTGAAAGCGACAAAGTTCCAAAGTTTCCAGCTAGTGTGTACCCACAAATTATTTACTTGTGCTTTGCGGAACAACACATTTTGAACTTACCAGCCGTCAGAAATCACACCGAAAGCGATTTTAAAAACGTAAACCATTATCGGTTCTGAATCTCATTTAATCATAGTTCTCGCGGATTATTCTACTTTTATGTATCCGACAATGACTTTCGAAACGAAAGTATTAAAATTTCGCACATTCGCCCGTTGCCATAATCTAGTTTCCCGAGAGTATACTTGTTCTTCTCCTTTCGTGTCGAGGTTCCTCAAATAAGAGATGCCCAATGACCAGCGATGTAGACAGCTTTGCCGTCGCGTCTCTCAGGTCGTGTTCCGAGTAGAAGTGTGAGCATGCGGGGCACGCCAGCATGGTTTACGGCGCTGTGTCACATACACATACTTACTTTATAATTATTAAGCGTACCATCACCATTTCCTGTTTTGAAGTATCAGACACTAGTACTCACAGACTGTTCCCTTGTCCAGGCATGATGCGGCGCGGCTCAATGGCCATTCTCGGGGGCGGGGAACCGCTGATCGTGGTAGAGGAGAGCGGAGCGGAGGAGGAGGCTTCCTACCGCAGCCCCGTGGCCACTCGGGGGCTCTCCATCGACCAGGAGTCCCCGCCAGACCCCTACCATCTGTCGCCATGGCGTGACACACGCAAGCACTCGCTCCCCACACCTTCATGTACTACTGGACCTACTGCTAGTCAGGTCAGTTCAATTTCAGCCTCGGAATGATATCACCATTTTGGATCATGTGTAGCAAGCAACCGAGGGGACAAGTAATCTATGTAATTATGTACATGCTATAAAATTGACGGTTCACAAGCACAAACTGTCACTATAAGGTCAGTTGTTCATTCAGGCGGTACAAAGCTGATACAAAATGCAGGTTATAAACAAGTGAAGTTAAAATAGAAACGTGCTAAAGAAAGTACTGAACAGCGGGACTGGAGAGTTTTTTTTTAATAACTACGACAGTAGAAAAAGAACGTACCCGGCCTAAACGGCCGACTAGTTTGAAGATCGTCTGAAGTCGCAAACGTTTATAAACGCTAGACAAAATCTGTTCTATCAAATCTATATCATCCGCTGTTTATCATATGATCTGAGACCAAGAACCGTAGAAGCATTAGAGAAAATAGCTGTTTCCATCAGATTATCTTTGAGAGTTACAGCTTAACAGACACTAAAGCAACATCTATTGGCACAACAACTATCTTTAGGCTAGCTTAGTATATAATTGTGTCTATACCTCTATTGATATAACTATTTATTTATTTATTTTATTACATGTATTTAACTATGGCCGAGTTGCCCCAAATATATAAGTATTATAATATGTATCATTATTATTTCATATGTATTATTATTGTCTCCTTCATGGGCCTGCCTAAAATCACTAAATCATTATCAAGTCTGGTTAACTGCTGCATGTTTCTTAAAAATAAAATATATACTGGGTGTATAGGTATGTTATACAGATATGACTGCATCGCTTGTTTGTCTTGCACACATTTTTCCACTCTGGGTCCACGGAAAATCAGCGTCGCGGCGCTCAATCGGCGGCGGTGACATATGCTGAGTGGATGCCATTTTTGCTACCATTTTACTTTAGTCTCTAAGTTTAGTTTAAGTATACCAGTGTAATGGCTTGCAAAATAAATTTTCTTCTTCTTCTTCTTCTTCTTCTTAACATTATTCGTTCATCAACTCTGCCTCAATACTAAACTGAAGTTAACGATGCAGGTTCGCCGTTTATCAGAGCGAGGAGAGGGCGCCGCCCGCGAAGCTCGTGAGGCGGCCTTTCTGGCCACGCTGAGCCAGGTCACACCTCAAACAGGCGGAAGAAGGTACGAACCAACTCGAAAGCTATAACCACACTGTCTGTATATACCTACTATACCTAGCTAGTGCACAGCCTAAATCATAGAACCTCTAAAAACAGAAACATTGAAGTATAAGAACATACACACGCGCATAGAACTCAATCAATCACATCTAAGATACCCGAACAGCACAACACAGAAAGTCTCTATAGCCTTTACATACAGTCGCAGCGCGGGGAAATTACGTAACTTTTCAAATAGATATACATACGATTGGTAGATTTATCTGTAATTTTTACTATGAAAAATTACATTTAGTTTAGACTCGAAAAGTTATAGGAATTTAAAACACCAAGTAGTGTATTTTTAGGGTTCCGGAGTAAACAAAGAACCATAAGGGTAGTTGTGTAATAATTTCATATTTTCCGTGGGAAGCTTTGGAGATAGGGCGGAAGGGGGATATTTTTACTACAGTTTCCTTCATAAATCTAAATTTATCCACCGTAAATAGTTATTTGTTATACAAGGGGGCAAAGTTGTATTTTACCCGCGAGTGTGGAATTGAAACACGAGTCAGCGAAAGGATTCTATAGTTGAACCAAGAGCGAAGCGAGTGGTTCTAAAATAGAATCCTGAGCGTAGCGAGTGTTTCAACACACGAGAAGTAAAATACAACTTTGCACCCGTGTGTAACACAAAACTTTTCTCCTCACTATAGCGAGGAAAGTGCAAATTAACACAGTTCCACAGGCATGATTTACATCACTGGAATCACTGATTTTTTTACGATATTATAACAGAAAACTGGAAGTTGTGTATATTTTCGTGAGTCGGAGTCGGTGAGAAAATTTTATTTTAGTTGACATTGACATTGACAATGATGACATTTCTGACGATGCGTTTTGAAATTGCATCGACTCAACTTGTGCGTTCACAATTATACTCAATATCATTATTAAAAAACAGTTATGGAATTTTAAGGTTTACGACTTGAAGTCAATTAAATAAAGCTAAATTTGGTACTTTTTATTAAATTCTCAAACCATTTATTTAATGATAATTGATATCAAACGAACCATTATTATGAGCGTTTTACGTTTTGTTATCTGTCAAAAGCTACTCAAACACGCTCCAAGGTCAAACTACTTTCCCCACTTGTGGATAAAATGCGTTTTTACCCGCTTGTTTCAAAGGATAAAATAAGGCTTTCCGAGCTAGTGAGGGGAAAAAACTGTTTCTAAATGTGCATAGTCACTAGACTGAACCTGTAACCTGTATCGGTAAATTATCACAAAAATTAAAACAATATATTTACGTTTCATGGTATTCCGAGTAGCAAAAGTAATTCTTGAGATATTTAGCAATGTAACAGACGGATCGGCACCATAAGGGTTCCTTTTTACCATTTTGATACGGTAACCTAAAACTGACTATTCTCATACAGTTTTTGATCTCTCATTTAATTCCTCTACTAATTGAAAGTAATGTTTCAAAAATTCTATCCATCCACAGTCTCCAGTTAAATCAGTCCGTCACTCTTCATTAACAGAATGGTGATGTTTCAGACATTCCGTGGTGACAATATCGCGCGTACCGCAAGCGCTGTTTGGACGCGGCCGCCGTGAGTCCATCGCAGCGTTCCCCGCGCTGGGCCGCCGCCGGGACTCGGTCAAGAAATGTTAGTATCGCGAGATTCGTCAACTCCTTGTCGACTCTAGATTCTAAGTTGCTTATGATATTCGTTTACATTCATTTATTGTATCTTAAGCCCAGTTCGGAGGCTAATCACTAGGCCTGTTTCAGGTCCACCAGCAACCGAAACTTTAGGCAGCACCCATAATTTACAACTTGACATCATGGATGACATCGTACAAGCTCGTAAAGTACGCATGCGGCTCTGGAACACGTCGAGTGAGCGTGTGTGCGAGGTGCAGCCGCTAGACGAGCGCTCGCCGATGAGCGGATCTGTGCGGTACACGAATCGCGGCCGACGGCACTCAGACTTCGTCGGATCGCCATTACCACCGATCCCCGCTCGCCGCCGCGCCTCCGAGATGCCACCCCCGCCGCCTATCCCACCACGAAGCGGCGCCGGCGTCATCTGCACCGACACAGACCTCCACCACATGCTCAACGCGCTTACCTCTTCCTCTACAGAAATAGATCTCTGCGGCAAGCCTGAACGAGTTCGGCGACTCGTCGATACACGCTCTAGCAGCTTTGATGCTTCCACTTTACGCGACAAACCCCCAGAGTCTGGCACTACCTGGTTCACACGACGTCACCAGACCCTGGCGACCAAGAAAAAAATTAACGAACCGCAAAAGAAATCCAAGGTCACTTTTGCACCAGATTCTAAGCAGGCCCCGGGGGACACAGCAGCAGTGGTGTGGGATCAGCCGTCTGGATCCATAGTAGACGCCAGTGCACTCGGAAGCGCTATCGAAGTATTTCTTAGGAAGAGTGGAGCGGGAGAACCTGGTGTGTCGGGTACTGCAGTCACAACTTTAAAGGAGACGGGAAAGAGTACCGGTGCACGCCCCAAAGTACAGGAAGTGCCAGGAGGCTCTCGGCCGTCGGGCCGCCCCGGCGACGAGCGCTGGTGCCCCACTAGGCCCGATGATGACGAAGCGACGCAAGGCTGCGATGCGTCCTTATGCTCGCAATTAAAAGACCTTTTCGTGTAGACGCACACAGTGCGGCTTACTCTTGTAAATTTACCTAGTCGTTACTGATTGATTTCTTAAGAGGAGAGTGAGAGGTGCGAGAGAACTCATGGTCGTGAGTTGCGGTCGGCCGTGACTCGGTCCTTTCCTCGCGTCGATGTATCTTTTGTACTTTATGAATCTTTCAATGTGATAGTATGCGCGCTGAGCCGAGCGCCGGTCGTCCCCGCTATGCTCCTCTTTCTATGTGCGAATGCATGAATACTTTTGGGTTTTACCGGCCAGCAGCGTAATTTCGTAACTTTGCAAACGTACGGCGACTTCCTCACTTGGCGGGGCGGGAGCGATATGTGATAGGTATTTTGTTCTTTGACATGAGCTCATTGATGTGAGATTTCCTCACGAAATACGCTCAGTATTAAGTTTGCGCAGCAATAATACCGTGCGCAGAAGAGAGCAAGTACAGCACCCGTATCGTTTGACTCTGTCAGCTGACAGTTTTCTTATATCGTACCGCCTCCGCATGGACAAGTCGGAAAGGCGCCTAAGATAGTTAATCTAATTATCGATAGTAAAAATGAGTTATGATGAAATGAGTATGATGTGTTGTGATAAGTCAGATTTACCTATCGTACGTTCGAAAAATTACGTGATACCCAGTCGGTCGGTGCATAAAGGTTGCATTTACGCATATTCGCACGAAATCGGACTGCTCCATACCTGCGACCGACGTCCGCTTCGCGCGCATTTATTTTTAGAGTGAATTCTATTTTCATTGTAAATTATTAATATTAGCAATCAAAATATTGACTTATTGTTAGATAGAGAAATATATTTGTGATGAGCGGGCGCGTGTTTTCTGCCGCGCTTAGCGGTCTCCCGCCGCGCGCCCGACCCCGCTCCCCGCCCCGTGTCGTTCAACAATCTGTGTCTTGTAATCCACTGTAACATTAAAGAATTCAACTTAATCATATAGCAGACAAAATTATGGAGTTTTCGGGAGAAATGTACGCTTAATAGAAGAAAGCGACTGACTGTCAGTCGCCTCTTATCAATAAAAGTTTTTATCGATGTTATATGGTATTTTATTTCTGTAAACATGTTTTTCGAAGTTTATAATCAACGTTGTTCAGAGAGAACCACTAACTACACTCGAAATTAGGGAAGTTTGGTACGGCCAGTTAATTTACTGTAGGGAGGGGCAAAGTTGGGAAGCCTTAGAGCAATCTTCTACCCTTAGCCAAGAAGTCTGAGGTCCGGGGAACAATAAAAGTTAGCAGACGCGTCAATCAATTCGTTAACTTTCACACACGAATCTTTTAAATGACAAAGACCTACCTACTAGGTGTACCTACGTACCAAGTATTCATAGGTTTTCATAATATGTCGTTTCAAGAAACAAAACTATGTGTTTTATACTTCCTAACGTTATGCCTGGAATAAACAGTTCAAGACAGTGAAAAAAAGAATATTAAATATAATGAAACGGGTCACTCACGTCTTTAAGGTCGAATATCGCTCGACATGTTTCAGACCGGAGGAGCGGACAGGGTACGGGCACGCAGTACTAAAAAAACCGCCGCCGCGATAGGTACTCATGATTAAGGACCGCGAACCGGTTTGAAACATGTCGAGCGATATTCGACCTTTAAGACGTGAGTGACCCGTTTCATTATATTTAATATGTCTCAAACGTCGGGAGTTTTCTGTATAAAAAAAGAATAGTCAGCAATGAGATCTTGTTCAAAATGCATCTTTGACAGAACCTTGTTATAATTATAAACACTGACAGACAGCCAGGCAAATAGTATCAAGTGCGTAAGTATAAACATTATCGAGCGATAATGTCGCGCTACCATAAATCTTATTCCACTCAAACGTGACATTACAGTCGACGTAAAAGCCCTTTAATGAGTTGATATTAAAAAATACTGAAGCTCCTCTACCACTTTTCACTTGGCTGACGCCGTAATAATAGCTATCGCAGGCCCTGTTTTGTGATAGCTGCTATTAAATATTGAAAATTATAATAGTACCATTATAAATAAATAAATACACGTTTATTTTACGTTAGTTATGTTGATAGCTGTTATTGATCTTTAAGTGTTATTGCATACTCGTATAACAATTATTTTCATCACCCTTTCTGCTAGTGTCGCATCGTTTCAACACGTTCTGTGCGAATACCGATAACCCGTAGCTCTTAAACTATCTAATTAGTCTATACTAGTGACTCTGTGAGCTGTAGACCTAGCATTTTTTTAATTTCCAAAAACTGACTCGACAAAAAAAAACTATATAATTATCGAACCCGCTCAGTCGCTCACAAAATTTCACGAGAATCGGTTGAGAAATGCGACCTGTAGAGGAGAACATCTGAAAAGACAGACATACGAAATAATTTTTTGTCGAAAGCTGAAACGGAGACGCTTCGCTCGCTCGGTCAATTAATCTTTCTTGCCGAGACTGGTAGAATTTAAGTACATGAAAATCTTCAAATATGAGCAACGAATAAACGACAAACAAGGTAAGATAAAAAAAGTTCTGTATTTTTTCTGCCCACAACCATAGCCATCGAGGGAATTACTTCATCAACCTACTACTGTAATGAAAAAAAAACCTTCCGGAATAATTTACGAGTTTTTTAATTTCGACTTGGGCAAGTTAAAATTAATCAGTGACCTTAATTCTAAGGGATTTGGGGTGATGGCGGTACGATTTCTGTCACAAACTGGAGGTATATATTGTTAAACTCTAGTGGACAGCTTCACTGTGCTTCTTGCGGTCGCATATTCAAAACCTTTGATTTTGCAAGTCACGTCCGCGCTCGTAAAGTCTTCGGACCTTAGATATTGATTTTGTCAGGATGTCGCCGTCGATGGACACGTCTGGGAAGACATCATCATCGCCATCATCATGTGTTAAATAAATGGGAGAAAATACTCGTTGTCATTGACACTACTATTTCAAAAGCGGCCGGGCGAACCACTTGCATCCCTTGATCAAGATCCGCGTTGCGAATTAGGAGAATTATAAAGATCCATCAGACCTTACGTGTGGCTTACGTCCGGTCAAATATTAATTAATAACTCAATACTTTCTCGACAAATGGTCTAACGGGTCTTTATACACCAAGGCCTGAATTGCTATGTTTTCTTGTAAGAATATAAATGAACGAGCAGATTACAGAATAAAGGTACAGGTAAATATATTTACATATTAATGGATTTAATCTCTCATCATAGAGGTTTTTATACGGGTTTCATACAAATTTGTGATCTCGGATCGGATTTCTTTACTTATTTATAAGGAAGGACAAGAGACCACTACCAAAACCCGTACCATACCACTGCACGGGCTGCAAATTTGGAATGTCAATGTCTGCTACCGATGGACTTTAGACAAATATTTCGAGAACAGAATCTTCATATATAATTTATAAACAGGCAATTAATCAAAATCAATTCCATATTCCAACCGGAAGAGTGAAATTAGAGAGAGTTTCGATATAATTTTTGTTTTACACGAAACGTTTGGAGTGTTTCATTTGGTTTTTACCCCGAAGCGGGACGCCATAAGATGGGTGTTATAAGTTTACCTTACATGTGTATTTGTCTGCGGCTTTGTAACTCTTAAACGATTGAACTAAATTGAATGGATTTTTTTTTAATTTGAAAGATTTTCCATCAATGGAGTCAATCTCAATATCAATTTATACATGTGTTATCAAAATAGGTTTAGCCGTATTTGAGATATAGAAACTTTAAAATAGAAATGCCGGGAGCTTTTCTAAGTTTTCAGTTATTGTTCATTGATTTCTAATTCAATGAATGGCGTGAAGTCTAAATGAAATATAAAGTAGGTAACTAAATAAGTTAAATTGACACTCAACAACCTTAAATTTCGACTATTGTTGATGGTGGCCGGTTTAAGTTTAACTTCATATTTATTTATTCATAGGGCTTTTTTATACAAGTACCTGTCTTTGTTTTGTTTGATTTTACTTATTACACGCTTATCGTCGAACATAACCTATAATAAGTTGGGCTACTCATGACATGATTCTAAATTGAAATCGAAAAATTAACCCCACCAAAAACATTTCATGTAAAATTACTAACTCATAACGCTTTCGCTGTAAAAAAAGTTATCAGATTTCCAGGTAAAGCCGAACCCCAAAGCACTGACTTTACCAACCCTACACCTCGGTCTAAAAGTATGGCTTGGCGGTTCTCTAAATCTATTGCATGTCATAACATTGAAGACCTAAGGACCTACCAAAAAGATTAAACAAAAAATGGCTGGCGTAACCTGGGAACCGAACCGACCAATTGTGAAAAAAAAGTAACGCTGTTTTTGAGCTTTATAGCCCTTAACTTTAGTTATGTCCACAGGAAAGAAGCGAAACTAAACTGACTTTCTCACTTAGTGGGGCGGGATCAATTATGTGGTACCTATTTTGTTCTTTGACGTGAGTTTACTGATGTCGCAAAGGTTTCCTCACTTGACAAGATATATATTATCAGTATTACATTTTTGCAGTAGTATTACCCCGCTTCCACGCATCCCGCGCTATTCAGGAAGCACTCATTTAATTGTAGGGGCGTAGTAAAAATTGATTGATAAAGATTGACAATTGACACTGACAGCTAACGGTTTTCTCATACTTCACATTTGCTTCACTGTTGGGTGAATTGCAAAAAAAATGTACAGTTGAGGAATTAGAATATTTCTCACTTTTGGACTCTATTCCAATGAAATAGAGTTCATGAGTGATAAACATTACACAACTTAATTGATTTTTTGTGTTACGAAAGTTAGTCATACAAACTATATGGGTAACTTTCGTAACACAAAGGAATCAGTTAAGTTTTCTTAACTAAAGCCCTTAACTATGTACATTTTTTTGCAATCCACCCTATTGAGTGCAGTTTCATTGAACTATCCCGTTGGCATCAGGCGCAGACGCAAGATGCGATCACCTGGCGGATTTTACGCACTCGTAACGTTCCCGGTTTATTGTCCAAACATTAAACTGCTCCAAACAACAGTTTAATTTAAGAATGTCGGTCGGGTTGAAGAAACTCCGAGTGTTTGTAATGGCGGATTTAGATAAAAGCAAACCAGTAATACGTTAAGGATGTTTTTTTTATTATATTCTAAATGGGTTTGCGCTTGACCGTGGTCACCTGATTGTAAGCGATATTGTGGTTAATTCGTTAATTCGCTTAAAACTCGACAGATGTCAGGTAGCCAATTTGAAACATATATTTATGTAGTGTTCAAATTTAAGTGTTGAATGTAGTTTGCGCACTGTATAGTGTTTTGGGAAGCGACCACACACAAAATTTATTGAAATGAAACGAGAATGCAAAACATATGTCTCAGATAGACCCCCTGACACTATGTGACATGATTCATATCTTGTCGGACCCAATACATAACCAAATCCGATACAAAACATTTAGGCGACTTCCTGACTTGTCAGTCAGTGCGGAGGCGGTACAGTCAGCATCAAAAGTAGCCACGCATTTGAAAAGTTCAAAAATCTTTATTACAAGGGAGTAAGAACTTTTGACCCCTTCACATGCGTAGCTACTTTTGATGCTGACTGTGCTATAACAGAAAGCTGTAAGTCGAGTCAGTACTGCTTCTAAACTGCACGTCTACACTGAATGCTTCTTGACTGGCCTGGGATACGCGGAAGAGGGACTATAAAAATATATGGAATTTTTATAAAATATTATGTATTTCATTAGTACCTATATTAATTTAATTGTCAGTTTATGTAGCCTGTAGTGTATATATTTGACATGTTTATTGTGTATGACGATGTATGATCAATGCAAATAAATGATATGATATGATATACCAATGCAGTACTGACCCGCTTTCGCTCATGATATTACTACTGCGCAAATATAATACTGACCGTGTCCCGTCTAGTGAGGAAATCTGTACGACATCAGTAAGCTCAAATTCAAATAACACAATACCACGATCCCACCCCGCCAAGTCAGGAAGTCGCCTTAGTGGCAAACCTTTAGTGGCAAAGTTCCAACTATTTGTAATAGCTCACAAAATTTCCTTTGTTGCCAATGCCAACGGAATAGCAATATCAGGCTAGCTAACATAACCTACCACGATTTCTTTTATGTCTGACATAAAGCATTCAACTCTCTCGCACTTCCATACTGTCCTCTTCTTCTTTGTCCCCTTATGACTGAGGATCGTGACCAACCACGATGTTTTTGCATACGACGCGCTAAAGGACTATGGAACCACAAATCTTCTTGTGTCAGACCTCGTTGGAACCCGACCACTAAGTTTCCTCTTGAATTGTCCCAGTATGATTCTTATTTCGAGATGTTGGTTAGAATTTGCTTGGTAAACATAAACGTAATCTTGCTAGCAATTCGGTAACTTTTTTATTGCCATATTCTCTCAAAAGGGCAGAGCGGGAACTTAACAACGAAAATGCTTCAGCTAGCATTTTGGATTACTGTCTCAGCTGAAGTGTCATTAACGTTGCTTAACTTATCAACCGGGAGGATTACCTGGATTTTAAATAGAAATCCTTTAACTTGTTTTCTTGAAGAAGATTAATTATGGGGCGTAAATTATAGAGCAAACAATTTGCCTATTGATCTCCAAAAAAGGGGATACAATTTTGACATAAATCATAGCCTATGTCCTATTCTAATATATAAGGTACATAACTGGAGAGTTTCATAAAAAATCATCTAGTAGTTTTTGAGATTATGCGGTACGTACGTACATACATCCAAACTTTCACGTTTATAATATTAAAAGGATGCTAGAGTATAAATGTATTGTATGTCAATGATATTATTAAAGCTAAATTTTGTGGTCAATGATACATATATTAAACTTGTGAAAAATGTGTGACTTTGTATGTTGCAGGTTAAAGGTAACCTTTTGACTTCTCATCCGATTTATTCATTTATGCTTGCAAATTACCTTAAATTCTTTTTTTAGGGGACTCATAAAATAACATTGAAAGCCATGGAGCGCATTGCGATTTTAAACATTGCGTGCAGATTGGGGACTTCACGTACAGTCGGCATGAAAAGTAGCTACGCATTTGAAAAGTTCAAAAGTCCTTATTATAAGGGAATCAGAATTTTCGGCCCCTTCATATGCGTACTTTTGAATACTTATGCTGACTGTACCTTTGAATTTCTTCGCAAATGTCCGCAGATTTCCGGTACGTGTTTGCCACTAGAGAACCTTTCCGCCCCATCAGCCACCTGGATGAACTGCTGACCTGGTAAAGGTCGCGGGAGTCCGCTGGATGCGGGTGGCGCAGGACCGGTCATTGTGGCACTCTTTGGGGGAGGCATATGTCCAGCAATGGACGTTCTTCGACTTATATGATGTTCGACCAATATTAGAACTAACAACAACCAATTCTTATCGAATTTAAAAATGAAAGGCATTCTAATATTTGATAACGTGAACGACTTGCTATATTCAAAATGGGACGAAGATTTTATTGAACGCATGAAATAACCATCGCGTTGTATGTATGAATATAAATTACAAGTAATCATTTGAACCGACTAAAACCGACAAAGGTCAGGTCGTACAGGTCACGGATCAGGTTTACTCATTTAATTAGAGGAAAGAGGCTGTTTTCGGCTGTCTGGTTTAATTAAATGCTTATAACAGCCTCCCCTAAGGGACGGTAGCTTCGTAGCGGCCTACGAAATAGTCGTAGCCGCTGGCTACGGGCTCCGACGACATTCTAACGAGCTACGATGGAATTAAAATATGGACTTTTAAATGTCACGTAAAGGTAAGCAAACTTTGAAGACGAATATAACACAATAAAGACGTAAATGGTAGTTTAGGGAAAATTATCCATCCCACATGATAAAAATTCGAAATTGGAACCTTCCGTCAAAAAACAAAACTGATTCCTTGTGGGTTGCATCCTTTTCCCTAAACTTTTCCCTAAACTACGCTCAAATAGCTTGTGTGTTTGTGAACTGAGCTCTGCTTCTGCATTTCCAAAAACTGACTCGACTGAAAAATTCTATATGATATCAAAGCTACTCACAAAATTTCACAAGAATCGGTTGAAAAACACGATCTTTAGAGGAGAACAGCCGAAAATCCAGAAATCCGGGCATACGAAACCTTTTTCGCCAAAGCTGAAACGGAGACCTTCGTTTCACTCGGTCAATTAAATCTCCTTATAATTAATTATCTTGGTCAATCGTCAATAAGTGACTTGAGTTTCGAATTCTAATTTGATTGCTAAGTGTCTCACGTGCTCGTTTTGAGACGGCAACTGGCGTACAACACAACGAAATACACAAAGAAATCATTTCAAAATACAAAAAAAAACATTTTCAAAATATTTTTCATTGTTGACTCACAGAGGAAACCAAGAGGCCTAACTGGCTAAACGTATCGGATAGAAATAAAATTTTACAATAGATGCGTGCACTGGTTCTTAATCTTTAAATTCTGATACATTAAGGCGACTTCCTGACTTGTCGGGGCGGGAACAATATGTCATAGGTATTTTGTTCTTTGACGTGAGCTTACTGATGTGAGATTTCGTCACATGGCGAAACACTGTCAGTATTACGTTTGCGCAGAAGTAATATCATGCGCAGAAGTGGGGCAGTACTGCATTAGTATCTATATCTATATTGATACTGACAGCCGAGTTTTCTTATATTTTACCGCCTCATTAGCGCCTCCGCATCGACAAATCAGAAAGGCACCTAAGCGTGACGCAAGCGAGCACGTTAATTTAAAGTGTGATTTCAATTCAATATGTTTAGTCACGTAGACTTCAAGTTACTTTTAACTGTCGCATTTTAGGGATGTTTTAATTTTTGTAAAGGTAACAAGAAGTAATTAATACAAAAACTTTAATCTGCTAGTAAGGCCGGATAGGCACTTTTAAAATTGAAAATAAACTAGCATATTTGAAAAAAGCCTACTGTCGAGACGAAATGCCGAAAACGGGAAAATAAATCGCAAACGGGCAAGCGAATCATCGCCTCAGCCTATAGACGTATATGCTCTGCTGTACAATCTACTACAAAAATTGTATTTACTCGTATTACTAAAGTGCTTAAGAAATATATTTGGAACATAGTATACACATATTTGAACGATCGCTAGCAGTGAAGCCAATCTTGCAGCTAACTGCAAGTATACTCGTACATTATTTTATTACAAAACGATACCAAAGAACCATACGGCCTATCTGATGGTAGGCCGTATGACCCTTGAGACTTCAAGGCAACCCCAAGTACCTACATTACCGGTCCTTTATTTATTTGGAGTATTCGTTGTGATGACAGCTATTTAGAGATTCTACTGAATACCAACATGATTTCAATTCATTACATTTAGTTACCAATCATCATCATCATCATCATATCAGCCGAAGAACGTCCACTGCTGGGCATAGGCTTGGGGGAGCCCAAAGAGTGCTACAATGACCGATCCTTCGCCACCATCCAGCGGACTCCTGCGACCTTTACCAGGTCATCAGTCCACCTTGTGGGGGGCCTACCGGCCGCGCCTTCCGGTACGTGGTTACCAATACGTCCAGGAACATAAACCCCTAAGGATGTATATTATTGAATGAAAACCAAAATAGAAACAGTTCAAAATATCTAATTACGCAATGTTTGCGGACGAAAGCTCGGCCACCAAGCCCGTGTAATTCAATTAGGACAGGGAAAGTGTATTAACCAATTTAAAGGATTGAGCGGTTTTCCCTGGGGATTTAAGGGACAGCCATAATTTATTTGCTGTGAATTTGACCATCTGTTAATAATTTCAGGTTAAATTCTACCAATTTATTTGTTCTTGTAGGACTCTTTAATGTGAAAACGACATCAAATTAGAATGCGAAATGTAAGTGTCACATTTACAGTTTGCCTTATAATTTGCTGATTTTTTCTTTGAAATAAGTATAAATCGCTTTAGCCGTAGTGCTATTCAAATAAACCTATTTTCTGCCATCCTTAAAAAGTGTTACGCGTCTACTAACCAAGTAACTAAGTCACCTGTATAGTCAAGCTAAAACACCGACAAGAAAGCAAAGGCACGAACTTCAAATAAATCAGTAGGTAGACCGGCTCATCAACACGAGAACTGTCTCGCCTCTCTGGTAGTCATTACACTACAAGAGGCAAATACGTAAATAGTTTTAGAAAATATGTAAACGTACGTGTAATACCTACATGCCAATAAAATTCAAGAAATGCCCTCGACTTTCCTGGGATGCTAAACTGGAAGTCCTCATTCAAAAAAAAAGTTTTATTAAATTGGTCCACAATTTACAGACGCGTCAGTGAGTATATAAAAAAACAGTGGAACATTTATTTATTCATTTATTCGAATCAACAAGAATGTAACATCACAGTAATACACCAAAGCGTTACATGATTCGAAACTAAGCTAATTATATAATCTATACTAAACTTAAAATTCTAACTTGTGGCTAGAGAGAACCTGTCTAGCTTCCTCTCAAGCACTCCCTTCTATTCCGTCATCAGCTTTGCTGTCCTAGTCGTAAACAAGTCACATTCAGGAACTGCTGCGAGTAGGAAGTTGATGAGCGCAGTTGCGCGCAAAACTGGTGAGTGCAAGCGTAAGCGTGTGCGCGCGCGCCCGGTGACTAGCAGGGGCGGCCGCCTCCGCCTCCTGAGGTACTCGTCAGGTACCAATAGTTTTACAATTTTTTCAAGAAGTCCTATGCTATCCACCTTACCTCTCAGAGTGTGAACTATGAACTTCATTAGGCCTAGATTTCTGCGTAGCTCCAGAGAGTCATAGCATAAGTGTCCCTGAAGAAACCGTGTTGGGTACATAAAAGGATAGTAGCGATGTATTTTCTTATACAAAGTCCGGAGATATTTATTTGCACCTGTTCCAGGATTAGTATATATTTTTTCTCGTGTGGGCTCCACACCACCGCGTTCGTCTCCACAATACTTCTAACAAGTACCGCATACAGAGCTCGCGTTGCCGCGACAGTTAGCGAGGAAGTGTTGCGTAACACAAATCCTAGTCTTTGGGATGCTTTGCGAGTGATGCTTTGGATATGCGGCCGAAACGAGAGCCTCGAGTCAAAGGTCACTCCAAGATCTCGGACCTCGTCGACGCGGCGCATAGCCTTCCCTCCAATACAGTAGTTGTGGCGGATGTGTGAGGGAGAGAGGGAAAATGTCATCATTTCACACTTTTCGATGTTAAACAACAGTCTATTTCCCAAACTCCATCTGTATACTGCATCAATGTCCTCTTGTAGCGCTACAGAGTCCGAGTGGGATCTAATTGGCATGATCAGTTTTACATCTTCAGCTAAAAGTAGGACAGCAGACTTATTCACCACATCAGGGAAATCGTTTATTTAAACTAAAAACAGCAATGGCCCCAGACTGGACCCCTGGCTTATGCCTGAATGCGTATGGTACGGTTTCGAATGATATGGGCCATACTTAACGAATTGTGTCATGTCCCTGAGATAACTTGCGAACAATGTCAGTAAACGTAAAGAAAGTCCCATTTTCCCCAGCTTGAGTAACAGCATGTCGTTATCTACTCTGTCGAAGGCCTTCTGAAAATCAAGGTCGATGACATCAATCTGACAATGTTTGTCCATCTCACCTGTCAGAATATCCACCAACTCCATCAGATTGGTAGCAACGGACCTCTTCGGCAGGAAGGCATGCTTTTGGCTGACAATGCAAGGCATGAACTGGGGAAGGAGACATTCATGAAGGACCGTTTCAAAAACCTTCGCCAGAGCAGACAATACGGCAAGTAAATAACCATTTTTCTACTAAGAATCCCTTTGGCCAAAAGTGAGGATCCACGAATTCCTCAATCATTTCGCTTGGTACGCCAACTTTGAATGAATTATATTCTTGAATTCGTTTTGAAATCATTTTTTCCACTACGTATCGTTCACACGGTTTTTTTTGTTTCATGTAATCTATTACATTCACTTCGGTTGTACACAATTGCGCACCCCACACGTGCAAGTATCTAAGCCGATCGGCGGCTGGCAACAGAACGCTATCATCGCCACTTCCTCTAATAATTTGTGTGATTTTCCTGCCTTTGTTCCTGCCATTTACTGGTTTACGATCATTTGTGATCTTCACGTTGTCAGAAGATGATGGCTTAGAAGATGGCGGCGGGCCGGTCTCGTCATTGGAATTGAGTGCACACTTGGTAGTGATAATGTCGTTGGACGTGCTGCCGGGTTTGGCTGTGTCGGTATGATGCTTCTTGCGCCAAGCACGTTTAGTAGCCGCGGGTGCCAATGCCGGTGAGCATGTGGTTGGTGGGGCTGGTGGTATCACATTTACCAATCACTGCCCGGTCATTGGGGGAATAGCAGTGTCTTTGGTGCACAATATTTCGGTTTGCGAGGCAGATGAAGTTGTTAAGCCTACGACTGCTACTTCGCACTTCGAGCATTTTGAGCCCTGAACATTTAGCATCCAGTTTTTAATTACAGAACAAAGATCGGCTATTTGCTGCTTCAACTGAGTTAGCTCGCCAGAATCACCGCGACTTTGTTCTTTGGTTTTGGGATTTTGATGACAATTCCATTTATTGTGAAGAGTTATATTTTCCTCCTTAATGGCTACCACTTCCGCTTGCAGTGTCTTAACTAGTCTTTCGAGCTCAGTGCATTTGCTACGCCATGTCATGGCAGAGTTTTCGGTTTGCTCTAGTCTCACATACACATCGTTTTTCATATCTAATACGTCCTGGGATAGTTGATGTATCGGCTGGGATTTTTCGTTAATTCTTGCCAACAAAGCTCCCGTGTCGATGCTGATAATTGATGGTAGATGGTTGCTATTGTCTGTCTGTGGCTCATTTAATACAACCGATGACTTAGGTGAGCTTGTTGTTCCTGTCTTTTTTATTAATTTGCATTGTGAGACATCCCCATTTCTTTAAATTCTTAGGCAAGATTTTCTTGAACTCTGCTTCGGATAGTCCAGCGCATGAGTAGTGAAGTTTGTCAACGCATAGCGAGCATTTAATAACATAGAACCTCCTCCTTCATTGAGGTCTTTATAAAATGTGTCTATGCAATGGGTTCAGAATTATTTTCACAACATATACTCACTGACACAGGCATACGCACGACTAAATACGGTGCCACAATATTAATAATGGATTTCAGGACTCACAGAAATACCCCACAAGATCCTCGGAGTTCTTTATTTTTAATGAAATATGTATTTTTTATTTTATTTTATTTATTAAGGTAAATACAAGGTTTTATTTATGTAACAATTAAAAACAGTATCGTTAAACCATGGTGGTTTGTCTCGATACTCCATTTCGCTGCAATTTATAAGCAATTATATAACATATCTACAAACTATCAATAGGTTTTTAATAACATCAATAACTAGAAATTATTTATTACACTGCGCGTTGAATTTCCTTATTTATTGTGTGACTGACGCGCCGGCCGGCCACGCTGGCGGAACCGGTTGTTGCGCTCGCCTAATACAGGATGCTCCAGATGAAGTAAGTATAATCATGCAATATAAAATGTAAAATTAATTATCTTCCAACTGTTTTAACATTTCATTTTTAAAAAATAAATTAATTAAATAAAAATTTCAAGTGTTTACCCATTACGGTTTAAAAGACAGGGCTTTGACAGATGGACGAAAATATATAGCGAAACCTGATACTCTCTGCAAATGCAACCCTAAACATATTTTCTAGATATATGTGCCGTTAATACGATCGGTGAGAGAATTACCGCCATCCGCTTTACAGCCTCCAGCGAAATCCGGTGCCATTCGCCGAAGTGCACTATGTGATCAAATTAACACCCTCCTCTACACGATAGTCTGTACCTACAGGCTTTAGATTCCACGAACGTAGCCATAGCTATGGGTACTAGTATACTACCCATACAATTCTAGAATTGTGCCTCGGTCTTTAGTAGTAAGCTCCAATGTCGTTCAGTCGATGAAAGGAACTAGTTCGGTATTTCATTTAGGTCTATACTCTTTGTCTTTTCAGCCACGCTATGTAAGCATCGCATTTTGATCATATCGCTCTGAAATTCAGGTTTTATATTTCACTAGCTGTTGCCCGCGACTTCGTCCACGTCTTTGCTCCTATTGGTCGCAGCGTGATGTTATATAGCCTAAAGCCTTCCTCGATGAATGGACTATCCCACACAAAAGGAATTTTCCAATTCAAGCCTGATTTGATTGATTTGATTGATTGATTTTCCTGAGATAAGCGCGTTAAAACAAACAAACTAACAAACAAACAAACTCTTCAGCTTTATAATATTATAGTATACATTTAATAATAATACCAACATAGGGCAGCTTGTGGCGAGCTGTTAGGGAGCAGCGACCCTATGTACCTGAGTGCTCCTGGGGGTGTCCTGTAGGTTGGTTGTATGAACAGGCCCCCCGCCTCTGGCTTGCCTTAACCGGCTGTCCAGAGTGGAGTCGCTAGAGCTGTTGCTCGGGGGTGGATGTGGTCACCTAAGTGGCGAGTTGGCTATATGTTTAAAGTCCAGTGCCACCTCTCTACCCCCAGCCCTCTGCACCGGTGTTGCCCTTAGGCCATTTTTAATGTCGCTATTTATAGGGGCCCATCTAGCAGAGGGCGAGTCACCGTCTGCCTGAGATAAAAATGTGAGACAGTTTTATTAGGTAGACGTCAGTTGTCTCATTCAATAGCCCAGCCATTAGTCCACCATATTCACCCAATAGTCCTGTTCATTTAGATTCCATCAACCAGCAATAGTTCCTGTACACCCTGGCGGGTGCTGTCTCTGTGTGCGTCCCATGACACGGGCAGGGACAGCATCCGCTCGGTGTACCCCTTGCATTTCATTAAATTGACAAAAGGGCCTCTACGTGTTGGCTATGTGGTACTCGGTTGGTACTTCGGTACCTCGGTACTTCGGTACCTCGGTACTTCGGCTCCGCGCACGCCTTCCAAAGGTCCGGGACACCATTGTCCCGTGAGCGGAAAAGACATACAATAATAATAATAAAATGATTTATTGTCGCAAGAAAGCAAAAAACAAAACAAAAGTACAAATGCACAAAGGAAAAATAATAATTAAAAAGAGGAACGGTGCGACAATAGGCTCGGGCTCAGCGTTTGCTGCGAGCCTGGTCGGCTGTACAGCGCTGATTTTCAGCCCGCACCTATTTCACAACTCAAACAAAAAAATATGAATAGCTGGCTGGAAGGGGAGCATTCGCTTGACTACCAAACAGGAACTTTATACTTGAGTGTGTATAATTGGTAATGATATTTCGTTAAGCAAAAGAGCACT
Organism: Notocelia uddmanniana; assembly: GCA_905163555.1. Classification (NCBI taxonomy): domain Eukaryota; kingdom Metazoa; phylum Arthropoda; class Insecta; order Lepidoptera; family Tortricidae; genus Notocelia; species Notocelia uddmanniana. The sequence continues at coordinate 8,857,140 of LR991059.1, read as the reverse complement.
AAGCTGTTCAAACTATAAGGACAGGCATTGCGATATAATATAATATATGATAAAAGAGAGAAAAAAGAGGTCAACGTTCACGCAACTGCTTTTGTAATAAATATTTATGCATTTGCTCCAGCCTGGTTACACGCTTCTTGAAACCTACTGAATGGGGCGGAAGTTCCATTATGATCGTGAAAAGGAACTTACTGCGATTCTAGTACTGGACGCACTAGTAAAGTTTAATGGTACACACGTGAGGTAAATTAGTTACATTAGTTTGCTACTATGGGCTAAAAAGGAGCCGCGGGGAAATTGCTAGATCTATCTGTCATTTTTAGGGTTCCGTAGTCAATTAGGAACCTTTATAGTTTCGCCATGTCCGTCTGTCTGTCTGTCCATCTGTCTGTCTGAGTCGGTTCTCTCTGATTAGTGCTAGAAAGCTAAAATTTGGCATGGATATATGAATCAATAAACCTGACAAAGTGGTAAAATAAAATAAAAATATTTTTTAAGAAAAAAAACCGACTTCCATGGGGGATGCCGGTGAAAGATTACTTAGATGGTGCACTCTTAGATTCCATACAATAAAATAAAAATGGCTATAAGTATGTTTATAATGCTAGAAGACTAAGTACCCTCAATTCCTAGTGGAATCATGGAAAAACCTTGCTTGCTTGACAAACAACAAGAAGAGAACAAATCGCCAAACTTGAACTACGCGTCGTTGAAGAGTTCCGTTCTGATCATCATCAGCAGTTCCACTTCATCAAATGTCACTTTTATGAATGAAAATGCTTGATTAGTTCATGAAAATACTAAAATTACTATTTGTGTGCCTTTCACATTTGTGGAGTTCCCTCGATTCCTAATGGATCCCATCATCAGAACTCGAGCCTGACAAAAATCAATCTTGAAAATAGAACTTGCTTAACAAACACAGCTAGAAGGACAAATCGCCAGACGTGAACTTTTCGTCGTTGAAAAGTTCTGTTATGATGATCATCAGCAATTCCACTTCATCAAATGTCACATTTTTGTATGATAATGCACGATTTGTTGATAAAAACACAAAAATCACTATATGTTTGCCTTTAAGATTTGAGGAGTTCCCTCAATTCCTCATGGATCCCATCATCAGAAATCGAGCATGACAAAAATTAATCGAGAAGATAGAACTTGCTTAACAAACACAGCTAGGAGGACAAATCGCCAAACGTGAACTTTTCGTCGTTGAAGAGTTCTGTTCTGATCATCATCAGCAGTTCCACTTCATCAAATGTCACATTTTTGGATGAAAATGCTATGATAATGATTTGTTGATAAGAACACAAAAATTTGAGGAGTTCCCTCAATTTCTCATGGATCCCATCATCAGAACTGCGCTTTGACAAAAACGGGACCAACTTGGATATATATACTTACAATAAAAAAAAAGGATTTTCCAAATCGGGTAAGAAATGACGGAGTTATGGAGTAACAAACATTAAAAAAAACATACAACCGAATTGATAACCTCCTCTTTTGAAATCTTGAAGTCGGTTAATAAAATTTAAGGTACCCTAAAGTAAGTACACGTAAAGTGGGGATGATTTTTTTTTGCTTCAACCCTATGGTGTGGGGTGTCGTTGGATAGGTCTTTCAAAATGAATAAGGTCTTTATAAATTTTTTATTTGATGAAGTGAATATTTACTGAAATAATCACTCCAAAAGAAAAAAGCCCCCCCTCTAACTTGAAAAATATATAAAAATCATGAAATTAAAGCTTAATAAAGACTTTCAACGAAAACTATAGCGGACATGATCAGTTAGGCTGTTTCTGAGTTATCGTAAAAAGCCTTCCCTTCTTAGTAAAAGACGTAGTGAAACGCTGCGAAGGTATTCCCTTTTGCTTGTTTTTATTTTATTTTATTAAGTTCATTGGGCAACTACGGAACCCTACACTGAGCATGGCCCGACACGCTCTTGGTCGTTTTTTTATTAAATAGGTATGGAAAATGTCATTTACCTTACACACGCTCGATAGAATTATGTATTAAACAACAGAGGCGTATAAATGTATTTCAAAGGTTTCATAATCTACAATTGCCTTTACGTCGGACGGCAGGAGTTTAAATGAGTTTCTCGGTAGGTATGTATACCTACCGAGAAACTACTAAATTAAACATGATATGTGTTATGCTCGTGTTTTACGTAATATTTTGGACCGTCAACAATAGTACAATAGGTTTATCATAGTAGCTGGGCTGCTACAAGGGGACCAAACAATGAAATTAAAGAAGAGACTTTCCCAAAAAATTCAGACTTTTTCGGACGCAACTTCCAAAATATACAGTCAAATTGTGAACCTTTTGGAAGGTGGTTGAAAAGGAGAAGCATTTGCGGAACGAAGTAGAAAACTGTTGATATAATTATTGACTGTGAACTATGTTAACCAAACTAGACCAAGTGTTGGTAAATCGACCGGCGCTGTTGCAATATTGTCATGAATAAACTGGCGGCTTCGATTGACATGCCGCCGGCACTTTGTGTGAGGGCCCACAACACAATTAGAGAACTGTGTGACCAATCGAGGACTACTCGTAATCGATTGACGAGCTGTCGGGACCCATTACATGCAAATATTAGAACCAGGTACTTATATTTAAAATTGACGGTAAAAATTACATTTAATCGGCTATAACTAACGTTCGTTGCCGGTCATTAAAGGGTCAGCAACGCACTTTTGATTCTTCTGGAGTCACAAGTGTCCATAGGCTACGGTGTCTGCTTACCATCAGACAGGCCGTAGAATTGTTTGGCACCGTCGTTGTATAAAAAAATACGCAATTACTTTCCAGGTACACGAGGTCCAAACTTTGGAAAAATTTACAAAGACTGACTCGACAAAAAGCTTTTTTTACTATAATTATGAAACCTGCTCACAAAATTGCACGAGAATGGTTGAGAAATGCGACCTGTACAGGAGAACACCCGGATATCCGGATATCGGGACATACGAAAGCATTTTTTCAGAAGCTAAACGTAATGGCAGTCATTACATTACGTTTGCAGCATGTTTAGTGATATGTATAATTTTCATGAATATTAATGTGGTAATTAATGCAGATGTGCTCAATGACACGTCTCTACGTGTAAATTAGATTATACAGGTTGTGGCCTGTAATAGGAGCAATAAATTTGAAGGACGCTTCCTTAGATAATCTGCAGTAACCTCTTGTGTCCAAAAAATATATCTTTTTTCAATTGGGAGAAATTTTATCTAAAGTTATGACCTCCAAGTAATGGATCTTGGTGCGATTATAGCGCGGCAGTCAATGCTGATTTTGAGGTAGTATCTAGTTGTGACTCATAATCGTTGTCGCATTTTTGGTTTAATAGAATATTTTTTACGTCTAAATTGTATACCGGTATTCTGTAAATTTTGAAATTGTAAATTTAGAACTATGGATTCTCGAACAACGGCAAGAAATAGTATAAAAGCCGAACATTGCCTAGGACAATTCAGTTTCTCGCCGACTTTTCATCAGTCAAGTCGCAATTGGTCAGTGCAGGGCCAAGCCAGGCCCTGCACTTCAAGAAGACCTCGTGCTCACGTACTTACTTCGACGTAAACCCTCTTTCTCCTACTAAAAGACAACGTGACATCTTTCTCGACACGCCGAGCCATTCTTCCCGAGCCACCGTGCTCGAGTCTCCGTACCTACTTACTCGAGTCTCCGTACCTACTTACTCGAGTCGCCGTGCCTACTTACTCGAGCCGTCGTGCCTACTTACTCGAGTCGTCGTGCCAACAAACTCGAGTCGTCGCGCCAACCTACTCGAGTCGCCGTACCAATCTACTCGAGGCGGCGAGTCTTCTGTCTCGAGGCTCCAATTTTTGAGCTACCTACTTAAAATTTACAGTGTTTGACCTTTTAATCTTCCATAGTTATTCTTTTTTTTATATATCTAAAATCTGTGAGTGCCTTAATAACAATAATTGTCCAAATAAAAGCTTACCCCGACCTTGAGCATTTTCTTTTACCTTTTTTTACTTTCAACTTCTTTTAAAAAAAAGTCTGCTTACCTCTAATTAAAATTAATAATTAAATATGAGACCTGGGTCTGGGTTTAGTTTTAGTTATTTTAATTGAATAGTAGTTTTTTTTTAATTTTAGTTTTATTATGTATGTTTTTGTTTTAGTCAATAAATACTCAAAACTCAACTCATCATCATTGTCATCATGTCAGCTGAAGGACGTCCACTGCTGGACAAAGGCCTCCCCCAATCCTCAATGACCGGTCCTGCGCTACCCGCATCCTGAGGACACCCGCTATACTCTTCACAGATCATCAGTCCACCTTGCGGGGTGGGGGGGGGGCTGCCCATGTTACGCCTTCCGGCACGTGGTCGCCACTTCTAAGGACGCTTCGACATCCCTGAAAACGCTCGGTACCAAAATGAGAACGCCTCGGCATGTCTAGAGATGCCTCGGCATTAACTACCAATCACACCTCGTCATGCCTGAGGACGCCTCGGCTAAAAAATCCGCTCCCTTGCCGTGCCGTGCCGATAACCTGCGCCAGGCCTTAGCGGAGTACCGCGTTTAATCTAAGTACGAGATGAGAAAGCTAATTATATAAATATTGTATACAATACATTTTCTACGAGTCAACCGAAAAAATTAAACATACAAGTCCTGCGGAAGCAAATTAACCCAACGGGTCAGCATTCGTTGACATATTTTTGAGTGCCACGCACGCGCGCTCGTTCCACGGCGACACGTGATTGGTCAATTTTATTATACTTTTCTAAAGTGTTATGAGTTCCACACAGAAAAAGTATGTGATTATAGTTTGGAGTACGATGTCTTAATTAAAACGTTATTAAAGTCTACGAGAAGAAAAACGATAATTTAGGAAAAAAAACAGTTTGATCAAAGAGATCACCCCTAGAATCAAAGTAACCCCAGTCTACCTGACTCGCTGAAATGCTGTGCTTTATATCATTCACATTGCTTCAATTGCTTGAAATAAACGAAAAGTTTCGTGGGAGGTTATTTCCTCGAAGGTGGAGGCGATCAGCGCTATATCGGTGACATATTTCACCAACTTGTACCGTTACACTCGAAGGCATTACAGCTAACTTCTTATCGTTACTTTATTTGAAATGTGGTGTACGCCTGGGGCAAAATAGGTAAATCCCTCTTCATATCTGAAGGGTAGAATCTAAAGGGTGAAAATCCCCGCGCGATTTTTGCGCGGCAGAGGTGATAATTGCACTGAGGACTTGTTATATTTACATAATCTATTTTTTATATGAAATATATCCCATTTCTTCACCTTGAGCCATAATGGAATGTATGGAAGTAGCGCGTTGTTTCAAAGTAAATACTGTTGCTTGGGTCTGAACGCATTTACTAAGTTTATCAATTATCATACTTCCTTTATTGATGCATAATTAATTTTAGGCTCACGCAATAGCGTGGTATTCCACTCGTCCAATATATTTGTCCAATATACACTTGATCAAAAAAAATTGATGATTTCATCAAACTTGGAAGGGACCCCGGCATTTGATCAAAGATTCTGATGACATTTAAATCAATATAGCTACGCATGAAAAAAATAAAACTTGGACAAAGATATTGGATAAGTGGAATATGCCTCAGTCAAAGTAATTTGATCAAAGATTGGACAAATAAATTGGACAGAGATATTGGACGAGTGGAATACCACCCATAGGAGTGACGCTTGCGGTAAAATTTACTACACGACGATGTCCAACATGCGAGCGGTTTATCTAACGGTAAGCGATACCATAGCCTGTGAACGCTTGCTACTCCAGTAATTACGGGGTTACGGTGAGATATACGTATTTAGTGTTCTGACAGACAGCGAAACGGACAAAGACGCGTCGTAAGGGTTCCTCTTGTGCTTATTTGGGTCGGCACGGAACCCTAAAAATGTCATTGGAACGATTTCGGTTTTGATGAAAAATACTGAAGTACTTACTCGTACCATCATCATCTGGTACCCACTCACCGTGTTCCCGATTGTCAGGAGTCTGGGGTCCACTTTGGCACCATTAGACGGCGGCGTAATATGCCGGTTTCATCACAGTGTTTCCTTCACCGACACAAAGTACTCAGACTTCTTATACTCGTATAATCTGCAGCAGAAAAGTTGTCCCAAAAAGATTGTATTAAAATTTAACAAAATTAAGGCCAAATTTTCTGCCGCTGAGTATATTTGTCATAATATAATTTCAACAGAGAATATTGAAAAAGTTCGCAACTGCCATAAAAGTCCATTAAACCGAATTGATCGGTAAATGTTATTTGATTGAATTGAGAGCACTCTCGAAATCAATCAGTTTATCTCAATTGATCTGTTGCCTCAATGAAATGACACCCGCCCCAATTTGTAAAATATCTGAAAAGTGTCTAATATTGTATTTTGTGAATGGAGATTTTATGGAGTGTAACTGTAGGTCAGTCTGTAGGTCGGTCTGTCCCAATGATAACATAATGGCACTGAAGCGTGGTCGCATCCTAAAAGCCGCATAAGAAAGCTCTAAATCACTCAAAGAGCAATGGAGAGGGCTATGCTGGGAGTTTCCCTGCTTGATCCAATGCATCTGTAGTGGACGTCCTTAAATTAGGTTAAATTTAAGTAAGTCGATATCGATATACCTACTGTCACATTCTTATTGTAGCCTAATACGCTATTTGACTATTTTTATGGTACCATTAAAACTAGTTTTTAGGGATGCTTACGAGTATGTAGTTCATTTTAGAACTGACTTAACGAGAATATTTTAACCCTAGTACCAGAGCGATCTTTATGTGCACACATTTTTAGTCACCTTTTTGGATTTTATTCAAGAACGAGTTTATTGTATTTCAAACAGCTCAACTAAGGCGGAACTCACGATTTTTTTAAGTATCGTGATGCACCGCTAATGATATTTCTGATTCGACGTATTGATACGAAAATTTGTAGTTATGCGCCCTGCCTAGCCATGCAGGATCGTGTTTATATACGAGTACTGCTTCTGACATATTAAGGCTGCAACGTGTTCGCATTGCTGAAGCACTGATATGCCCAAAACACAGTAGCCTCACAGACCAGCATGTTTCTACGGCTTTCGGTTTTTAAGTAAATTAGGTTTTTTAAGTTTGTTTTGAATTATTCCATACTAGCTTTTGCCCGCGACTTCGTCTGCGTAGAACTCATTCTCGCTTTAGAATTATTTGTTTTCCCATAAATCTTTCACCCTTCTTTACACCCCTTCAAGAAATGATTACATTTAATATGAAATGCTCTTTACCGCGCTCGGCAAATTTGAATAGGGATCCTATTTTCAAAACGAATCATTATCATCATCATATCAGCCGAAAGACGTCCACTGCTGGACATATGCCTCCCCCAAAGAGTACCACAATGGCCGTTCCTTTGCCATCCGCATCCAGCGGCCACCTGCGACCTTTATCAGGTCATCAGTCCAGCTTGTGGGGGGCCTACCCACGCTGCGCCTTCTGGTACGTAGTCGCCACTCGAAAACGTTTCCTCCCCAACGGCCAACGGTTCTACGTGCATATTACCCCGCCCACTGCTACTTTAGTTTAGCGGTTCGGCGGGCTATGTCGGTTACTTTGGTTCTACTGCGGATGGCCTCACTTCTGATGCCATCACGCAGAGATACTCCCAGCATAGCTCTCTCCATTGCTCTTTGGGTGACTTTGAGCCTTCTTATGAGGCCCATAGTAAGCGACCACGTTTCAGTGCCATATGTCATCAAAGAGCCTCGTTTTGAGCACTGCGGAATATTGGACGAAAAGATGTGCCGTAGCTTCCCAAACGCTGCCCAGCCGAGTCAGATTCGACGACTAACCCCTTTCTCGAAGTTGGACCTACCAAACTGGACAGTCTGTCCTACGTATATATAATCGTCTACACCACCACCACCACCATATCAGCCAAAGAATTCCCCCAAAGCCTTCCACAATTACCGGTCGTGCGCCACCCGCATCCAGCGGACACCCGCGACCTTCACCAGGTCATCAGTCCACCGTGTGGGGAGCATGCCCACGCTACGCCTTCCAGTACGCGGTCGCCACTCGAGAACCTTTCCGCCCCAACGGCCATCGGTTCTACGTGCTGTGTGCCCCGTCCCGTAACAATCGAACACTTTACGCTCGAAGTTGTAGACGATTACATATACCTAGGACAGACTGTCCTGTTAGGTAGGTCCAACTTCGAGAAAGAGGTAAATCGTTGAATCCGTCTCAGCTGGGTAGCGTTCGGGAAGCTACGGCACATTTTTTCGTCCAATATTCCGCAGTGTCTCAAGACGAAAGTCTTTAACCAGTGTGTGTTGCCAGTGATGACATATGGCACTGAAACGTGGTCGCTTACCATGGGCCTCATAAGAAGGCTCAAAGTCGCCCAAAGAGCAATGGAGAGAGCTATGTTGGGAGTTTCTCCGCGTGATCGCATCAGGAATGAGACCATCCACAGCAGAACCAAAGTGTCCGATATAGCCTTCCAAATCGCTAAACTTAAGTGGCTGTGGGCGGGGCACAAAATATTGCATGTACAATGATAAAAGTCTCGCTACGCAGTTCTTCCGTAAAACCAGGGTAAATAGGGTAGGGACAGTGCGGCCGTTAGGAGCAGTTGTGACGTCATCGGTAATAAGTAGTCGTTCGGACGCAGGGTTGTACAAAACGTCTTTCTTTGTTTTGACATGTGATTAGCATCATTCCTATATTATTCGTTTGAATAGATAGATAAAAATGCGTGTCTAAGTAAATTAATGAAAAAAAAACCGGCCAAGTGCGAATCGACACGCGCACATAGTGTTCCGTACAAGTAAAAAAATCTGATTTATTAATGTACTGGTATTTTCTGGTAAAATATACGTAATGATAAACAAATCACTAAATTTCAAGTTGATATGTCAACGGGAATTCAAAAAAATCTTCGGAACAAAATGTTTGACATACGGACACGCAAGTGACAGCAATAGGGCTCCAATTCCTCCACATCCCAAACATTCATGATCTAAGTAAGTACATATATTCTATTCAAGAAAGAGTTGTTTAATTTTCTAGTTAAGAAATCATATCTAAATATATAAAAGAAGAAACTGACTGACTGACTGACTGACTGACTGACTGACTGACTGACTGACTGACTGACTGACTGACTGACTGACATATCAACGCACAGCCCAAACCGCTGGTCCTAGAGATTCCAAATTTGGCACGTAGGTTCCTTATAAGGTCTAGGGGTGCACTAAGAAGGGATTTTTCAAAATTCAACCCCTAAGGGGGTGAAATGGGGTCCGAAGTTTGTATGGGGAAACAAGATTAGTTGGACTGTATTATTCGAAACTTCACAGGAGTATTTCTAACGATAAATGAGTAAATATGTGTTTGAGGTTTTTTGAGAAATCAACCCCTAAAAGGGGGAAATCTGGTGACAAATTCTGAAAATCGACATGGGTATTGTTTTTATGATATACCGGGTCGCTGATAACGAAAACAACAATGATTTTAAAATCTCACGCGGAGGACGTGAAATACCATCCCCCCTGTTGGGGTGCGAGGGGGATGAAATGTCTAAATATTAATATGGGTGTCGTTTTTATGGTTTTTTGGGACGTTAATTACGAAAATGGCATCGGTTTTGTAATTTAATATTGTGGACATGAAAAATTTTGAAAAAATGTGCCAAATTTCAAGAAATAACTGACTGACTGAGAGACTGACATATCACCGCACAGCGCAAACTGGTGGTTCTAGAGATTCCAAATTTAGTATGTAGGTTCCATATAAGGTCTTGAGGTGCATTAAGAAAGGATTTTTCAAAATTCAACGCCTAAGGGGGTGAAATGGGGGTCCGAAGATTGTATGGGGAATCAAGATTAGCTGGATTATTTTATTCGAAACTTCACAGGAGTATTTCTAACGATAAATGAGTAAACATGTGTTTCAGGTTTTTTGAGAAATCAACCCCTAAAAGGGGGAAATCTGGTAACAAATTCTGAAAATCGATATGGGTGTTGTTTCCATGGTTTATTGGGTCGCTGATTACGAAAACAACAATGATTTTAAAATCCCACGTGGAGGACGTGAAATACCATCCCCTCTGTTGGGGTCCGAGGGGGATGAAATGTCTAAGTATTAATATGGGTGTCGTTTTTATGGTTTTTTGGGACGTTAATTACGAAAATGGCATCGGTTTTGAAATTTAATATAGTGGTCATGAAAACTTTTGAAAAATTTTCGTCCCGATTTCGTTCAAAATCGATATCTGAGTGTCCGAGCGGTCTCTTAATACGAATCCGAGGTAAAATTTGTGAAAGTGGCGGCCATATTGATTTTCTTTTTTTTCGTCCCGATTTCGTTCAAAATCGATATCTGAGCGTCCGAGAGGTCTCGTAATATGAATCCGAGGTATAATTTAGAAAAAGTGGCGGCCATATCATTTTTATCATTTCCGTTCAGATTTCGTTCAAAATCGATATCTGAGCGTCCGAGAGAATTCTTAATACGAAACCGAGGTAAAATTTGGAAAAAGTGGCGGCATATTGATTTTCTTCATTTCCGTCCCGATTTCGTTCAAAATCGATATCTGAGCGTCCGAGAGGTCTCTTAATATGCATCCGAGGTAAAATTTGGAAAAAGTGGCAGCCATATTGATTTTCTTCATTTCCAACCCGATTTCGTTCAAAATCGATATCTGAGCGTCCTACAGGTCCCCTAATACGAATTTGAGGTAAAATTTGATAAAAGTGGCGGCCATATTGATTTTCTTCATTTTCGTCCCGATTTCGTTCAAAATCGATATCTGACTGTCCGAGAGGTCTCTTAATACGAATCAGAGGTAAAATTTGTGAAAGTGGCGGCCATATTGATTTTCTATTTTTTTCGTCCCGATTTCGTTCAAAATCGATATCTGAGCATCCGAGAGGTCTCTTAATGCGAATCTGAGGTAAAATTTGGCACTCCATTCATACCTATATGCAAAAAAGTTTAATGTTACTATATAGGCGTGTGGGGTATCTATGGATTTGCTTTTAAAAACGACATAGAGGTTTCTATATTTTTTCCATTTAAATCAACCTTCAATTCTTTTTTAATCGTATGGCATTTATTTACGATCCATGAGATTTTCGAGAAGACTAGTACGATTGCCAGTTTTTGTTGCAATTTTAGCACCACCCAGGGGTTCTGTGTATGGTAACGGTGGGTACTCCCTACGGATGCGGTGCAACTTCGACCCCCCTTTGTCAACTGAGTGGGCAACTTGACTGTTAGAAGTTCGCAAGCCGCTCGAAGGCCTCTAACTTGGCTTAAAGATTGCAGCCGGGATCAACGGCTTAGCGTGCCTTTCAAAGCACGAGAGTCAGTTAGTAACCACTCAAAGCGGTCACCCATCCAAGAACTGACCTGCGCCCACATTGCTTAACCTCGCACACCGCACGCGGTAAACGGGTGCCGTTGGGCCACGAGCGCTCTAAATTTTTGATAGTTTGTGCCAAATTGCAATTCAATAGATCCAGTAAAAGCAACTTGGTTGTAACAGACGGACTGACAGTAAGGAGTGCGAATGGAAGTGAGGCCAAATTTTCTTTTTGGATGCTCCAATGGTAACTGGCAAAACCTACCTAATAAATTTAATTGTAGGAAAAATAAATGTTACACATGATCTTGAATTAGCCGTATTTCTGTACTTCAAAGGACCAGAGTTTATGGCCGCTGCGCGCTGTTAGGTCGTTTACAGACCTATTGGTGTTACTGTAGTACACAGATACTTTTACTAAGAGCCATTTAAGACATGCTTTTATTTCATCGGCCCTTTCCCCTTCGGCCTCTCGGAAATGTATGATAATAGTTTTCGATCCTTATTTTTGCCAAAATCAAATGAAATTCAACAGTTTGCCGGTTCTCAGAATGTATACTGACTTTTTATCTGTTCATCTGTTAATGAATCACAATCACCAAACTTCGTATAGCGAAACCCCAGAATGTAACAACTACTTTTCTGGAGACCGCATCTAAATCGGTTCAGCCAAACGCGAGATAATCGTGGACAAACATACGAACCTGTTTTTTGTAGACGGTTAAAAATTTCGCTTAGTACGCGGGCGAAGCCGCGGGCAAATGCTAGTTATTCCATAAAATAGTTTTTAAATGATTACGACATAAAATAATGAACTACTTTATTACGAACTTCATTATTAAGTATATATTTTTAATTTTTACACGAGTCCCTATATTTTAAACCTTTAAATAATACACATAGGAGAAAACCTAAGGCAGCCCCTACCCCTAAGTGTAACTCTGTATTTGCAAAGCGGCAATATGCTGCACAAGCCGCCAACTTGTATAATGTGATTGATGCTACACTGCATCCCCTACAGACTTTTAAATGTAAAAGAGGTGTCATAAACTGGCTGAATAGCCTGAACTATCAGGAGACTGAACTATTATTATTATCTAATGCCAAGTGATAAATACTTTAACCATCACACACACACACACACACACACATATATAGATATGCCCAAACAAACATAAAATGTAATAATAATAAGTAAACACGATAATTATTAAGTATAACTTAACTTCGTTATAACTGTAGCTTAGATAAGTGAAAGATATGTAAGTGTATTGGTTATATTTCCTTAACTTGATGCTGGAAGAGCGGGGCCTCCTGACACAAGTATTACCCATACTAACTAGGAGGTCCCAACCATGTTCTATTTTTGTACACAATGATTGTGAACAATAAACGATTTTTCATTTTTTCATTTTTTTTTTCATTATGAAAAATATTATTATCATTTATTTCTCTTTTAAAAATAAGTACTAAGTGTTTTAGGTATTCAAGGTACAACGTGCTCTTACTTGATCCGTTCCTATGTAATTCATACCTAATATTACACACTATTATAAATAGACTCAAGTGGTTGGCAATATTTATGAATTGAAACATCCATAAACATAACAATGACGGTCGTAACTTGACTTAATTTGTCGCGCGAAGTAATTGCCGGCCTGACTTTACGTTAAACGTGTTGCCGCGACGGCGAGGCGGCCCCGACTTAGAACGGCGGAGACCGGCCGACACGTCAATCATTTAGCGCGTAGCACAAGCGGCCGCGCACACATCGCCGCGTCTATGTGTGCGTGAGCCGCGGATGTACCTTTTGTATGGAGTGTCCTTACCCGGTATACCCTGGTAAAACGCCCCAACAGAGCGGGTTCTTCATGTAAGTATGATGGCCGAAGGCCGTAAGCAGAGTGGCAAAACACGCAAGGCGGAAGGCCGAGTATTCACACAGAGCGGGTTTCTTATGTAAGGTTGAGGGCTGAAGGCCTGAAGCAGGGAGGCGAGACACGCGAGGCCGAAGGCCGAGCATTCAAATAGAGCGGGATCCTTATATAAGGCTGCGGGCTGAAGGCCCGGAGCCGTGTGGCACGCACGCGAGGCCGAAGGCCGAGCGCCCCAACATAGCGGGCTCCTTATGTAGGGCCGAAGACCTGAAGCAGAGTGGCAATTCACGCGAGGCCGAAGGCCGAGAGTCCCAACAGAGCGGGCTCCTTATATAGGGCCGAAGGCCTGATGCAGAAGGGCAAGGCATGCGAGTCCAAAGGCAGATCATTTACACAGAGCGGGCTCCTCATGCCGATCATTCACACAGAGTGAAGTGTTAAGCCTGTCACAAACTGGTGTGGCCTAGGCCGCGCGGTCAATAGTAAACTTGTCTTTAGCTGCCAAATTTACTATTGACAGATTTTCGACCCTCTACAGCTGTATTATATATTAAGTTGTTTAGACTACCGAGTCAAGTTCAATATTGTTTCCAAAAGTGTAATAAACTGACACAAACTCTCTGAAAGTAAAGCTTCGCTCCACGCTAATCTAATAAGAATTCCATGTCGATGTTTGCCCTCAGCCAACCACTATTGACCAATAACAATATTTGCCTGGGGCTGAGTTTACTCTTGATTGTCTTTATTAGGTTGCGAGAAATGCCGAAATTGAATGCCCCTTTGCCTTTAAGAGAATAAGAAAAACAGCATTTCGAAAAGGGGCTCGCATGTTTTATGGGTTTGGGGTATTCTACATCCATAAACTAAACTCATATCGGACCAACGGAGAAGATAATATGCTCGTATTATGGCAATTGGACACCTTGGGGATATCAAAATTCAAATTTGTGCAATATACCATGGGTGATCCGCTCTGGGAACTGGGGATCTCAATGGAGGGCAGCACGAATTTTGCCTACATATGTAGGCTCTGAGTCGTTATATAATATTGATTTGCAGTATATCGAGTTAGTCGCACAGCGATTGTAGTATGTCCTTATATCATTCCCAGACACGTTCTTTATCCTTACACATATACTCGTAACTAACCAGCCTCATACAGATGCGCGTGATAGGAAAAGTATAGGTATTCTACTTTTATATTTAAAAATAACGAAATGTATTTTGACGTAAAAGACACGACAGATAATACATAAAGACCGCGATTTATGAAAAAAAGATGGGGAGGCCTACGCCCAGCAGTGGGTTACAAAGACTTCCTTAAAAAACACTTACAGTTTCTTGTAAAACAATCTCCTCGGAAATGGCAAAACTATTAATCTACCTTAAATTGTAATAATAACAACGTACGTTGTAGGCAGGCGTGTATAGCTTGACTGTGAATGCGGTCTCTCATACGTGGGGCAAACGAAGCAGAGCATTTCCATACGTGTGAAGGAAAATACAGCCGATGTGAAACTGAGGTCTGCAGTCTGGGAGTATGTCATGGACAAGCCTAATCATTCAATGAAGTCCTCGCTAAAGAGAAGATATATTATCCCAGGATGTTGTGTGAGGCTATTGAAAGCATGAACATTTTAATACACAGGATGGCTTTACCACCTGCTTGGGACTCTGTTTTCCATATGGCTAGTGGCTCTGTGAACTGTAGACCTCGCAATATTTTTTTTAAATTTCAAAATTTCCAAGAACTGACTCTACAAAAAAATCTATATAATTATCGAACCTACTCACAAAATTTCACGAGAAATACGACCTGTAGAGGAGAACATCCGGACAGACAGACCAACAGACAGACAGACATACGAAAGAATTTTTGTCGAAAGCTGAAACGGAGACACTTCGCTCGGTCGGTCAATCAAGGAACGATCAAGGCATAAGGAAAATGACATAGTATTTATTATTTGGCATGATTTTGACATATCTACCACTAGTGGTTACATTTATGATTATAGATTTTTATACATTGACATTTGTGAATTTTTAGAATGAATTTGGATTTTGGGTGTGTAAATTTACCTTAAGAGCCCATCTGGCACGCAACCATCTTTATTCTGTGTAGAAAATTATGTTTGGATGTGAGTAGTTGGTATAATTGGTTGGTATAACCAAAGAATTTCATGTCATGTCATGGGTAATGAAAATAGGAATGAGATAAGACTTAAAGAAACAAGCACACGACCACTGATCCAAAAAAAACGAATCTCTAACAGATTCGACTATAAATTATGCGTTTACGAATCATATTTAGGTTGACAATATAAGCATCTATCATACGCTTTTGTCAGAAATAAGGTAAAGGGAGCCCGTTGCTCAAAAGGAATCAAAGAAAATAAAGAAAATGTGCAGACAATATAGCGAATTGGATTCCCCGGAGCGTGGGTAATGGCACGATTGTGAGGGACCAAATCTAGTTACCGAGCGGTTGGTGAACGTACATGAGGCGCCGGCCCTTTGCAGCGACTTCTAATGCCAAATCTGTTACTCCACTCAATTCTGTCTCTTTATCGCTACAAGAGCAAGATCAGAGCATTACGCCTGTTCTTTCATCTCTTGATAAAAATGCCTGATACCTTATCTTGTCGTTAATAGCGTGAAACCTTACCGTAACACTTACCGGTGTGAACCTTTTGCTATCAAAGCTATGGACAGTGTACTACGCATGCATGCTAAGTACCTACTAATACTGGTAACAGCCTTGCTAAAGGATTTCGTCACTGTCCACGTAAAACCGAGCGTCTTTTTTGTCTAGCAAAAAGCGAGCGTCTGCCGTTATAGAAAACAGTCACATGTTCCTGGGATGAACGCGTTCCTATCTACGATTTTTTATTGCGATTCGTTTGAGCAAAACTCTCTTGGGGTCTTCTGCAAAAGGCCGGAAGCGCTTCCGGAACCAAATCAAACAAATAGGCTACTGGGCGTGATTTTGTTACCCGTTCAGTGTCGGGTCTGAGACTTGTGCCTATTTTCAATAATGTGATTGTTTTATTAGGGCGTTTTTATCATAAATTCGAAAATACAATAGTGTATTTTTCAAAAAATCCTTAATAATATAATACACCTACGTTTGATAGGGTTGTAAGTAAGTACTCACAATCACTTTGCATAAATATCTCTCACAAATGCTACGCTCTACTATGGCGGCCATTCTTAGGCCACTAAGTTTCCATTGCCTAGTTAAGGTACGATATGACTGGACTTCTCTCGCGTCCCTGTAAGGATTAAGTTCGCCATTATTTAACTTCTCCTTTTGTAAATCCTATCCTATATCTGTTGTATTTTTGTACAATAAAGAGTATTACTACTACTACTACTATACACGATGATTCACAATCGGTGAACAGGAACCAGGACCAACTTATATCAATCAAAAAATTGTGAATTTTGTTCTTGTTCCAAGACATCCATCGAAATAGGAACTAACTAACTAGTGATTCAGACTAGTTCTCATTATTTTCCGAGCTAATTTCCACCGAGTGGTTCTGCCGTGCAAGCATTCCGCCTCGCATGATACGAACGAGTTCGTGTAGAATCCTGCTCCGTTAATTAATTGGAGAAGCCTACTTGCTGACTGACGTCTGAGCTTCAGCGTACGGCCCGCGTCTTCTATAGTTGCGTGTCATCGTGCATCGGACGTGTGGCTCTAGTTACTACTCGTACTAGCTATAATTTTCAGCATAGTTCATACCCTGTTTTTTATACTTGTGAAGTAGGTGTCGTAGGTAATTGTAAGTTTTAACCTTGATTTTTTTGTGCAAAGTTTTATTGACCGAGTGGAACGGAGGTCTCCGTTTCAGTTTCGTAAAAATGCTTTTGTATGTCCGGGCGGCGGGTTTCCGGATTTCCCGCTCTTCTCTTCTACAGGCCGCATTTCTCAGCTGATTTTCGTGTGTCAGCGTGATTTGAAATTTAAAAAATATATTTCGCGCGGTTTACAGCTCACCGAGCCACTATAATTTGTTATAACGACTACTTCAGTACAGTTTAACCTGCCTAATAAATAATGGTCATAATTAAAGTATATCTAAAGTTATGGGCATGTTAAGGGGAATAGAAACCTTAATTTTCCGTTCGGCGTCTCCGTTTCTATAAATCTAGGTACCTAGTTCAAACATAACTTACATCATATCGTTGGCTGTATAGACCATTTTTATTTTTAACAGACTTCACAAAAAAGAAGAGATTCTCAATTTCGTTGTATGTTCTTAGTTTTTAAATGTGTTACCACAGAACTCCGTCATTTATGAACCGATTTCGAAAATTAATTTTCTTTTAGAAAGCATTTGCTTCGAGGTTGGTCCAGTTCTTATCAGAATCTGGTTATGATGATGGGATTTATGAGGAATTGAGGGATCTCCTCAAAAATTCAAGGGTAACATATACCGATTTTAGTATTTTCGGTAACAAACCAAGCGTTTACATTCAAAAAGTAGCATTTGGTGAACTGGAACTGATGAATAAGACCACGGCTGGGCATGCGCGCGGTCAGCGCTAAGATATTTAGATCAAGATAGTGAACCGACTATGACGAACTCAATTTAAATGGTCCTGATGTAATAGTACCATCAACCTGACCTGATGATTGAAGCCGAAAGGGAGGCACAAAGGGAGGAACTCTGTAGTAAAACAGCGTAGCTTTGTCATGTCTGTGCTTTTGGAATTGTCATGAGATGCACTTAGCAAGGATTCACTAAAAAGTGTGAAATAAGAATAACCGACCAACTTCAGAAGGTGATAATGATAAAATTTTAAGAAATTGTATATTTGTTACGTAGCTAATCATTAAAAACTTATTTCGTCTTTATTTAATTAGTGTTTAATTGAGGTTTGGAGTATGTTTAGTATATTCCGTGTAAAAAAAATCGTTTGTATAAATTTTACCTCATGATTGGATTGAAATCTGTTTAGTTTTTGCTTTTAAGTTTTTTGTATAAAATTATTTTATTTTATAAACATCATTTTTTCATTTTAATAAACATACTTATACCGATATAGATTATTTAGATGTATTCGCTAATAATCGTAGCTATGAACACTACATACATGACTACACTTACGTGCGCTGTATGACGCCGCGTCGGTTAATATTTTCAGGCGTAATTAACTAGATTAATGTTTCCATTACACCAGTCACTCGGTACAAGTGGATTCAAAATGCATCAAAATTAATCAGAAATTGTGAAGTTTGTTACTTAAGGATAAGTTAAGTCAAAGCTAGTCGTCGTCTAGTTCAATTAATTTCACCCCAATCTCAGTTAATCGAATCTCTACAAGTTCTCCGAATTTGTTGTCCCCGTATTTAGCAAAAGAGGACCTCGAATGACGAAACATAATTCAATTTCTTCCGAATTTTCGCTGACGACCGCTGAGATTAGGAGCGCTTAAACAATTTGAATTTTATTATTACAGTTTGTATTGCTATTAATTGAAACAAAATATTTACTCCGAGGGGATTATGGTGTTCTTTTGTTCGCATTGTCTAGCGCCCACGAATTGTTCTTGGAAAGAATAAGTAACTTGAGAAACCGGTTTAATTGCGCGGGATGCAAACTTTCCCTAGACTGTACAGAAGTTAGCATAAGCAGATAGTATAAATGTAATTATGCTTTTATTGCTGGTCACACCTACAAATGGTGATATCAAGTCCTTAGTAATATTACGACGACGTACTTTCGAAAATTAAAATCTAAAATATGTTTGCTGAAGTCTGACTCTACTTGCGCTCAGAAAAAAGAACCCTAAAAATGGGAAGAAAGGAGATTATATAGCAAACTCATGAGGTAGGTACTTAACCCCTTTTAAAAAAACTGTTAACAATAATAATGGGATAGATTATTATCTATTTGTTAGTGATTTGAACTATATGTACCTCACAAAATATATGTGTGTATGTACCACACGTGTCAACATACAATGTAATTAAGGTGATGAGAACTGCGGAAACATCCATCAAATTGATGCAATCAATACTTTAAACTACTCCTAATTTAATGTCTACGTAGAGTGATCCAATTATTACCCAGGTTGTACTTTGTTATGTACGGTGCAAGTGTGAAGTAACTTATTGACTTATCACCTGAGGAGGTCCCTTCCTACATTGCCCCAAGTAGGTACACGCCTGCCTTAATCTCCAGGGCCCTCTGTAAACACACTTCCCTTCAACATTACCTTCGTGTATCTACTAGTTTCTAATGGACTTCATGGAAATTACTTGCCCGTCTCGTTTGTAGATGACAGGGTAATATCCGTAAGTTGCGTAGAGAGACTAAATAATCGGAGAATAAATATTGGGGGAAATCGGCCTAGTCTCGAACTAAGGAAACCTTGAAATTATGAGTACTAGGAGACGGTATACATATTTAAAATATTTTTTCTCATCCAAGCCACAGAAACTAATTTCCGACGTAGATATACCTACCGGATCGCATTGTGTATACAAAGTTTCAAATTATTCCAGCATGCCGTTTTAAAATGAGAGCGAAACTATGTTTATACAAACGTTTATACAATTTGATTGGAATTACCTCACAAAAGATTCAGAAGAAAAAAAAATTGTACATACAAAAAAATTATAACATCATAGCTGGAAAACGTCCCAGGTGACAGATGTGACCCAAGTCTAAAATACTTACTAAATTCCTACTAGACTTTCCGGAAATAAAATTCTCCATACGCCAATTTCCTTGCAGATGTTCAGTAGCATTACCATGAGTTTGCAGTGACCGTACTCGCTAGCGACTGCGTAAACAATCAGTATGGAGAATAAGTACAGCGCCTCTGGTGGTCACTCATAGAACTACAGATCGGTACTCGTACCATGAGTCAATTACACGTTTACTATACTCGCTAACGTTAACTCGATTCATCGAGTAGTTTACGTTACGATCGGAGTGACGTGCCTAACTTCACAGCATACAAAGCTCTCTTTCTAACTATACTGAAAAGACAGAGCAAGGACGATATTGGACAAAAGGCTAAGTACCCAAGGCTTCCTTTCAAAAGTATAGAAATAAACCTGCTAATTTAAAGTGTCGTAGGACAGTAGCACAAGGTCAAATGTTAGTGAATCTTGTATTTGCTTTGGTTATTTTTGGTTATTATTGCCATACCTATAAACTGAGTGATGCAGTCTTCCCAGTTTTTATGATGTTTTTTTTTTAGTTTCATGTGATTAGATGTACATAGATTATATATAATTAATAAACCTAATCTCATTTTATAGTATGTTGAAATGGTTTTTTTTTTTTTTATTTCTTATATCAGCCTCAATTTATCTATCTGTTATTTGTCGTTCATCTTCTTACGCAGCCGTCGCTAACATATTCCACACAAAATAATGCCTTACCGATATTATTTAGATAAATAATTATTACAATAACTTACGAAACAAGATCTCTAATAAGCTTTCACGCTCCAATTTGCTAGTGAAATAGTTTACTACAGTCGATACGGTATTTTTCGATAGCGACTGTCAAATTGGTGACTCATGGTACCGATCTACGGCAACCGCTACAAAACGTTAGTCGCTAGCGAATATTACGTTAGCTTCTGGCGGGCGCAGTGAACGCGCGGTTGACTCATGGTACGAGCACAATCGAAAACTACTCGAAACGCGTTTATTCGGTAGCGACTGTAGTAACGTAATGTATATTTTCGATAGCATCTCATGGTAGCGGTACAGAATACAATGCTGCCCAGCCGAATACTCAAAAATATGAGCACTTAGCACCTATACAAAGTTTTTTTTAATCTACGATAGTGGTATGGTATTTTCATTAGGGGACCTAAACGCGTTGATTCTTATGCTCTTTGTTATCATAACGGTTGCTAGGTTAAAAATATCTACTATCTATAATTCTTACAAAACATATTGGCTTTCTGTCAGCTCGGGAGAAATAGTAAATTAAATCTGGAAGAGAATTAGTATATACCGGTTTTCTCCATTATAATAAGAAAGCATTTATTTGTGCCTAAATCAGATGGTACTAGCTACTCTGATGATGGTAGCCATGGCCTTGGAAACCCTAAAATTACGCATCATGTCGTATTAAAGCTCATACGGATCCTTTCATTTCTATCCTAGACTGTGAAAAAGTACCGTCGGCAATAGAAGCGTGAATCAGAATTGTTGTTTTTATTAAGAATAATACTTACTGCGTAATTAAACGATAGAAGGTTAATTTCCAATACTTAAGTTTTTTATTCTTCGTCCTTATTTCTAAACAGCAGGGTTTTTATTATTTTAATTGCTAAAACAGTAGGGTTCAATATTTTTATTGCCAACGCTCTGATTATTTAAGAGGGCGCAGTACGATCGGTGTGGATCGGTTCTCCATACAAACGTATTTATGCTCTCATTTTAAAACGCCATGCTAGAATAACATGAAAATTTGTATACACAATGGGATCCGGCATATCTAGGTCTGATCATAGTTTCTGTTGCTAGAAATTGTAAAAGAAAAAAATACAGCGGCTTTTTGAGTTTTTTACGGCTTGTATGAAAACCTTAATAATCGCTGTATTTTTTCTCCATTATAATTTCAAGCAACAGAAACTATGATCCGACCTAGATATGCCGGATCCCATTGTGTATACAAAGTTTCATGTTATTCTAGCCTGGCGTTTTAAAATGAGAGCATAAATACGTTTGTATGGAGAACCGAACGTATTAAGGTAATTAATTAAACTAGTAACGATTAATTAAACCACAGTTAAAGGAGTGCCCGCTAATGTCATTTACACTTAATACAAAATATTGATGAGGAATTACAATTTGTTATCTACTATTTAAATATCTACAACCTTTGACTTCCAAGGCATATTAAGAAACGGAAGTCCATGTTGAAACTTTTTAATTTTCCAAAGAATGCTGAAAGTTTAGATTGTTTTCCTTGATCAAAGTGTTTTGGCAAACCTTGGAGTGAAGGGGGTGGCAGGGGGAGTGGGCGGGGCCAGCCGGGGGCAGCAACAGGTCCAGCAAGATCGATATCTGCGGGAGGCTGGCGCATGCGCGCTGCGCATTGCATACACCATGCGCTCTCTGCTGATGCTGTGGCTGTCATTATTAACAGCAGGTATGTCAATACAAATAATTCCCTGTAATATCCCGTTAAAAACATTAATATAATTGTTACTACCAGCCAGTAACTTTTAAAAATAACAGTGTTCGCTTTTTGTGTTTAAATACAACCTAATAACGAACTGTCAAAATGACTTTTCTATGGCATGATCTTTGTTGATTTTTAGAGGAAAATAACTGAATAAACGGCCTGGTTTTACCATTTTATTAACGTTAAGTTAACATATAGTCTAATTTTCCTTGAAAGTTGAATCTTTAGCTTTGTTCGTATGCTTAGGCGATTAAGCAACCGAATTGTCAATATCATCAATTGATGCTAATTCTTATGTTATGATAGGTAGTATCCGACTACTTAGTAATAAAATCGTTTCATATTCAACAAGACCTATGTTTAGTATTTAATAGTGAAATAATTAAGGACTTCAAGAACCATTGATATCTAGGTTATCAAATAACGTCCCTAATATGTGACAGTTACCATGGTTTTTATCTAGCAGCGTCCGCATTATATCATATCACGAATACTCTACTTTATTCTTATTCTGATCATTATTAGTCTATGACACTTTATCTACGGCGTAGGTAGTGAAAGAAAGAAATCATATTTATTGGTCGTACTATCTACCTCATACACTAAGTGGTTTTCCATTCCATGGTATCAATAAACTAGAGAATAATCCAAAGCAAGCTAAAATAGTACATTACTACAGAGGCCGGGACGAAAGGGCAACCCCATATTGTCCGCCGAGGTATGTATAGTGCTTTTCTCAAACATGCAATGAAATAAACAAAAAAAAAACAAAGTTTTATTTTTAATACGCATAGTGGCAAAATGTCATGATGCCTGTGCCACAAATTTATGTGGAATAGAATTTAAAAAAGAGGACTTTGCCGGCCTAGGCCGACCTCTTGTCCTAACCGCACCTGAAACGTCATACTTCGCAGCCTGTTATAAGGAACATAACATCAATATTTCATTGCATGTTTGAGAAATAGTACATTACTACAGAGGCCGGGACGAAAGGGGTTGCCGGCCGAAGACATATAGACGGCCGAGCGTAGCGAGGCCGGATAGGTCTAAGGCTGGCAACCCCATATTTCCCGCCGAGGTATGTATAGTGCTTTTCTCAAACATGCAATGAAATGAACAACAAAAAAATCAAAGTTTTATTTTTAATACGCATAGTGGCAGAATGTCATGATGCCTGTGCCACAAATTTATGTGGAATGGAATTAAAAAAGAGGCCTGCAAGATTTGTATGTAATTCCATTAACGACCTCTTGTCATAGCCGCGCCTGAAACGTCATACTTCGCAGCCTATTATAAGGAACATAACATCAATATTTCATTGCATGTTTGAAAAAATATAGTTATAATTTACCAACCTGCCTAACGGGACTCCGAGAGTCAGAGACCTGCAAATGTCTGTACCTGTCAGCCCACCCAATCCTCCAGTTAATAAAGGGTCGGCAACGCGCTTGTTATTCTTCTGGAGTCGCAAGCGTCCATAGGCGACGGTGTCTGCTTACCATCAGACAGGCCGTGAGGTCGTCGTTGTATGAAAAAAAGGATGGAGGGTCATTTTGCTTTAAAGAAAACAGATTTCTTATTAAAGCCTACATTTCCAGAAAGCGAATGCGACCTGCTCCGTGACAGCGTTCACGTGACGTCAGCAGCCGCGAGGCCAAACAACGAGCTCTGGTGCTACAAGTGCCTCGCCGAAGTCCCCGAGGACAAGTGCGCTGATCTGCGCCACAACAACTCAGCGCTCATCGGCAAGTGTCACAACGACCGAAGGATGTGCATGGTAAACTCATTTCCAGAAAGCTAAGAATGCGACCTGCAGGGTAGTCGCGTGACTTTTCGAATTTAGGATAGGTAAATAAAAAAAATATGAAAACTAAACAGAATAAATATTGAATATAACCTTACGCACGCGCTCGAAAATGTTGCGTAATTTTCCCGCTGGTCTATGGCAGTAGCTGCGTGGCTTAAAGGTGCTTTTCCATTAGAGTTGTGCTATGGTACGTTACTATGGATGCATTTGAATCAACCAATCATATTCATTGGTCCACATAGCATAGTCAGGCGCCGATCCAGGATTTGGTTCAGGGGGAATATGAGTCAGGGAGTGGCACTATCAGACGAGCGGGGTACAGGGAGGGGGCACTTGTTTATTGTTTGAAAAAGTGCACCATGTGACAAAGGCCACTGCACCAATTACCACCTACCAACGTATCAACGCCAGGGAAGTGGATGGCTTTAAGATGAATCAAGGGGAGTAAAGCGCGAGCTCCAGTGCGTTCAGTACCGAGATCCTGGATACTGAATGGCGGTCACCGTGGACTTTTTAGTGGATAGAAATACCACATAACCCAGTCATTCCCTGATGACTGGGTACCTGGATCGCAAGTTATATTATCCATGAAAAAAGGTACGCTGACCACCTCCAAAACATAATAAGGCCGCGTTTACACACATATGACGTGATTGGATTTCTATCTTCCATACATTTTGACAATATAGCGCGTGTACTGCATATTTATAAGTACAACCAATAAACACTAGCTTACAACCAAAAAAAAAAATTTATAACTATACAGCCCATCTTACCACTGGCCGGGAATTCTGTGGTTGTGCGAACTGAGATAAGAACGAACAATTTCACACATACGTAAAAGATTAAATATGTACCCAAGTGAAATAAAAAGAAGACAACCGACTTTTGAAAAAATACGACCGGTCTGAAAGTGATTTACCAACTTTGCCTGTCTTCAGGACAGCGCTGTCTGATAACCTGATGGTTAGGCAAGTATGATTAATCTGGACTGAACAATGTACTATTACTTATTCTGTGACTGAACGGCTGTAAGATAACGGCTTAACATTGACATCAAGCCGGTGTTCCGTAAGGATAACCTAGTCCCAAACTAAGCAAAGCTTGTACTAAATACATACTTAAATACACAGAAAACATCTAAGACCCAAGAACAAATATCCGTGCTAATTGCACAAATAATTGCCCTGGCCGGGTTTCGAACCCAGGATCTCTAACTTCGAAGCAGTGTCATTACCAACTAGGCTAAACAGGCCGTCCGTGGATATCCATCTATACATATAATGGAAAACAATAACATCTCAATGAAATTGAAATTAACGACATTTCATATCTACAGTTCAATTATTTGCATTCCTCTTGTTTTTTTCTGAGAAATAGAGTCCGAATATAAGGTTTATATCGAACGTTAGTATGCATATACCGCTTTGCTCAGTTTCGATTGGAAAACCGTTGGTTAAAGACTCTCTTTTGTTCGGTGAGCCATTTTAGTTTTGTACCGCTTTGGAAAACCCATTTACAATCACAGAAATAAAAATACTTACAAATATTGTTCGTTTAATATCATACACGGTAAGTAAGGTAAACGTGCTTGAAACAGGTCCAATAAGTACTTAATACTTTTAATATTATTTTATAACAATATGTAAAGCTGAACAATAGGTGTTCAATATTAGGGTATCACAAATTGTGACGTTTACCTTAAAAACACTCGTTGCCACAGCGTCACTCATAGCCGGTATATAAAGCATTATACAAGCCTATTTTCAAATACTGAACACGTGTACACGTGATTTATTTCAGTTCCGTCGTAAACAGAACTCCATTCACAATTCGTCATACCAAATTCGTCACTAGACTTATTATTCAGTCAATGAAATAGGGCCGTATTGAACCAGCAAGTCCATTGCATAACGTTTCGTACTTGCCTACGTTAGGTAGATCTTAATTATACTTTTTGTAAGGGAAAATCCCACCAAAAACATAAGTCTGAAAAAGGGAGCCAAGTTCAATATTAAGAAAATTCGATGCTTGGTTGTCGTCTTTACCGACAAAAGAATTGAGATCTGAATGGGTGCCAAGTTCCGTAGATTCTCTGAAATGGTGCCAAGGCAGTTTTCTTAAATATCCAACAGCTTTTATGGTAAAACATACCTACTGCATAAAAAACTGCCAAGTTAAGGCTGAAAATGCATTAAGCCGCAGTAAATTAGTTTTACTGTAAAGAATGTAGTGCCGGACTTGGCACCATTTCAGAGAATCTACGGAACTTGGCACCCATTCAGATCTCAATTATTTTGTCGGTAAAGAGGACAACCAAGCATCGCATACTCTTAATATTGAACTTGGCTCCCTTTTTCACACTTATGTTTTTGATGGGATATCATTACTTTTTGTCAATCTTTGCCAAAAGGCGCTTTTTAAGAGCGAATGCACGAGCTACTATACAAAATACCCAAATCGCTATAGGTGGGCCTCACATATTTGAAGAGTTCCCTCGATTTCTCCAGGAGCCTGTGATCAGTGTTTTCTGATTTTTTTCTGGTGTACACACACAATTACCAAGCTGCATGCCAAATTTCAGCTTTCTAGGTCACCTGGAAGTGGGTTAGGTTTTTGATTACTAGTCAGTCTGTGGTAAAAATGCCGTTTTTTGGAATTTAATATCTCAATAATTATTGAACCTATATTTATGAAATTTGGGGTTCTAGTTGTTGTAATGGATCTTAATACATGTACCAAATTTCATTTTTTTTATGTTAGATAGATTTGGAGTTATTGGGGGGTCAAAAGTGGCTCCAAACGGTTCGTGTAATATAACACAAGGCTGCTGTCCGCCAGTTCCTGGGGTGAACTTGGCTGGACACGCTGCCGCGTGTCTAGATATCTGTTTAATTTTACTAACAATAGGAGAAGCCACTGACATCTCACCTTAAAGTCCAGAACTCACCCAAAAGAAAAAAAAAATGCTTAATGGGCTTTGTGCTCATCAAGTGACTGGGTACCTTCCGTCCGAAGCTCATTATATGAGAACGACAATGAGTACTCCCAAACACGCCTTTGACTAGTTATTTTCTAACTTCATCAATTTGCCACAGGTCAAGCGCTTCTCCTACACGACGTCGAACGAAAACTCCACAACAGACCTCAAGATGTGGGCGCTCGAGAGGAACTGTACGAAACACTGCGAGCCTGGGTGCATCATCATCGGGGAACGGACCAAACTCTACGCTTGCACCTCTTGCTGCACCACCTCTCTCTGCAACTACGGCTCCAGCGCCAGCAGAGGAACTCTTCAATTGAAACTCCTTTCCGTCACTCTCCTCATCATCGCAACAATTACCAGACTAACATTATGATCACTCCACGTCTAATTATTGATAGTTTTTGAACACGTTAATTCGCCTGTACATAGTGCTACGAATTTAAAAGAACCAATGATAGGACTTAGTTAAATTAATCAATTTCTAATACGACTAGCTCGTTGACATATTTCACACAAATATCATCTACTATCGCTTGACTCTGCTTAAACTCGGCAGAAGCAGTAAGTAGATAATCATTCATAATGGTTGACTAATAAGGTCGAATGTTGACACGGTGTGATCTGCACTTCGTAGGTACGCTCAGTCGTTCACCGCTCATTCGTAGTACCTATATCTTGGCCCCGAGTCACGTATCGAATAAGCGTCATCATGGGTCAGAAAAATGGATCAATTAGATATTCTTCATACGGATTCAGGACGATACTTAATTTAATATCGATAACAGTACCTTAACAATCGAAAGATGTTATTTTACGGGACATCTGAATTGAAAAAGTAAATATGGACTCAAAAGTGCCTAGCCTCACCCTGTAAACTAAAACGTCTAATTTTATAAAAATCCTATGTATCGTGGTGCTTTTCGATTGAAACGGTTAATTATATGATTAATACTTTCTAAGCAAGTAATCTTACGGGACACCCTAAACAGGATGGAAAAAGTGTAGGCCCTGGAGTAAGGAACAACTTTAAATGCTTAAGATAGCTCATTTAACTTAAAGGACCATGTTATTTTACGTAAAGATTAAAAAAAACAGTTTCCTAATTTCCTTTTTCAGTAAGAGAATATGTTTTCCGGTGTTTTGAGCAGGTTCATTTGACATCAACAGATTTGAGCAGATACATTCCCTGTTGTGTATAAAGGATTATTGAAAATCTTTGAACACAGATATTATTATTTAAAAAAAAACATGGCTTCCTTTAAATAAAATAAGCTATCTTAAGGACAACGAAAGTCCCTATTTAGCCCATATTTTATTTTATTCCTGTATAATTCTAATAAATTGGAAAAGGCTGGTTGTACACGGCCAGGTCGAAGCAAAAAATCCAAAGGACGATCTACTACCCGGACATGGACAGACCTTTTAAAAGTACTGACAAATTCATCCGGTCGAGTGCAGTCCCAATGTTGTCAACCGTCATAAATGGAAATATATCGCAAGCGAAAGCCTGAAGTCGATTTCCAACAACAAAGCCGGAAGCGAAGATTCGCCGTGTGGCATCTAAACAACCATGACCAGTCTGAAAAGAGAACATAATTCAAATCTTCTCTGTCATCGCATCTAAGCAGTGGAAGTAGCGTTAATGCATTGACCTTACGAAGTCTAACTAAACGAACTCACGATGGTTAGTCGAATTTCTGGAGTATCCAAATTTTATTGTAAGACCTAATGTACGACATGATTATTATGCAATAAATGAATTATGAATTATCCTATAAGCCAAATACTCTACATATGAAATAAATTTAATGAGACGCATAAGCAGCCAAAATATATTCAATATTACATAAACTATTAGTATGATAATAGGTTATTCAAATATTTATCAATCAAAATAAACTATCAATATTTAAAGGTGAACTTAAACTGAGTTAAGTAAAGATATCGTTCATAGATAGATATCTAACTTTACAATTTAATGTCTAGAGTAGCCGTCGTAGCAATAATGTAAGTAGTTAGAAAACATTTAGTAAATATTTGCCCAAATTGTTAGAACCAACCTAATCAAATAAATAAAAGTGATTCTAGCCACGAAGAATTTCGGACATACTTGACATGTCCTTTTGTCCTTTTCCCTCTCACACTGCTGTGTATAATATTTGGTTGAAATTAAGTGTACAATCCGTTGCACATTGGGCGGCAGGAGGATAAAGGATGCTTTCTGACGGCGATAAATGTGCGCACTGCCGCCGAATAAATTATGTTACATACCTATATATTATGTTCATTATAAGCACTACGAGTACGCTACCTAGGTACAACCATTTGCAATGGATAAGAGATTAAGGTGCTAAATTGTTTATTCTATTCGCATTTCGCTGATTTCGCAATATAATAAGGACAAACGTAAACATTGTTTTAATGACAGTACAGCCAGCATCATATAAACATATATTCTAGCACTTTATTGCTTAAAGATACATGTTGTATATGTATACATGTCTATGACGCTGACTGTTCAGGGTACCTACTATGAGTTCTAATGACATTTGGAAAAGAGCAACGTGCAACATCAGCTGCTGGCATACCATTACCACGCCACTTTCTTTGGATTGTAGCTAGTGATTATTTTAATATTTTGAATCTATTACGTAAGCATAATTAAATTTATAGGTATAATTTTAATTATGCGTACACTTACCTACCTTTACAGACCGTACTTAAGTTGATCACAAATAAAATTGATGAACTAAACGCAGACTTGATTTTTCCTTTATCCTGCCCGGAGCATTAAATTTTTAAATTTTCCCTTTAATTTGAAATTTGGACTTATTTTCGTTTATTCTTAGGGTATGCGCGCAGGAGCAACTTGTCGCCGCGACTATTTTGTCTGTCACATCAAGTCTATGGGTTTGTCTCATGGAAGTTCGCACACGTAGCGATGCGACTACGTGCGCGCACTAGTCGCAGAGACAATATCATCATCCTAGCGTGAAACGTTGTTTCTTGAAAGATAATATTCCATTTATTTTATGAATATTAATTTTCAAGCGGTAGACCACTTCCTTCGCTCACTGTACCTCACCGAGAGCTATAGGAGCCTGTTACACGGTTATTATTATCACGCGATACCTTCTTTCTATGATCTGAGCGCGATACGCTCATCACGATCCGTGTCACGTAAATACCTATATTGATGGGTATTGAAGCCAAATCCCTACAATTTTGAATACCGCGATAATATTGTCATACTAATATTGTGATAATATTACCGCGGTATAGATAGTAAGTTGACCGAGTTGCTGTGTTTTCGCGTCCACATTGCCGCATATATCTTCGCTTCTATTAGTATAGTGGCGCAGTGAACTGTACCTAGCACGCTCTGTAGACTTCGCAAGTACCCCCTTGGCTCCAACATTTTGAACAATTTCCAAAAACTGATTCGATAAAGAACCATAAAGGTTAAACCTAATAGCCACCACATGCCATTCATGTACTTACATACTTCTATAATCAATAATTAAAATCATAAACGTTAAATAGATTGTATTACAAAGGAGCAAAATGCAATATTACTTAGAATCCTGAGCATAGTGAGGATCCAAAATTCACAATGTCCATAGGCAACGGTGTCTTCTTACCATCAGGTAGGCCGTAAGCTTATTTGTCATCGTCGTTATTGTATAAATAAAAACCGGTCAAGTGCGAGTCGGACTCGCGCACGAAGGGTTCCGTACTCTTATCTATACAACATTAGACACTTTATTATAATCTTTTTTAATTTAATTTAAATAAAAATATTTTATTTATTTGTTTGTCAGTAATAAGTACGTTAAATAATATAAAGTAGATTTCTTGTCAAGTGCGAGTCGGATTTTAGTTTTCCCATACATTTTAAGACCCAGCGCCAGATGAACACTAGAAACTTTTAATATTTTTTGTATGGGAGCTTCGTTAAATATTTATTTTATTTTGTTTTTAGTATTTGTTGCTATAGCGGCAACAGAAATACATCATCTGTGAAAATATCAACTGTCTAACTATCACGGTTCATGAGATACAGCCTAGTGACAGACGGACGGACAGCGGAGTCTTAGTAATAGGGTCCCGTTTTACCCTTTGGGTACAGAACCCTAAAAAAGTAAGTATTTAAGTAGCCCGTTTAAAGGTAGCAAAACTAGATTTTGCTTCCTGTAATTTGCCAGAGAGCAAAATAGTATTTTGCTTCCTGTAGGAACTGCAGAAATGAAAAAAAAAACACGGTGCAATATCGAGTTATACACCCTCTAAAGGGGCTAGAGAAGACTTTCGAATAGGAAAGGTGAAAAATTAAAACATGGTGCCTGAATTAAAACATGTCGCAAAGATGATCAAACATATGACATGTGTGAAACATACGGCAAATGGATAACCGGCCTTGGCCTTGATGTGTAGACGCTATCAAATTGGTTACCTAATTGTTTTTTACTATAGTTGTGGTGTGCTCAAATACCTACCTATCATTCCAGTTAGGAACGAATACATTTTGTAACAGTAGGAAAGACCTGCTAACTAGGTATCAATCACGTGATAGCTATTTTCAGTCCTGCATTCAACTGAAAATAGGGTGTTGACCCTACGTCGCCTGGATGAATTGGCGTTCAAATATATAACAGGGGTGCTACCGCGAAGTCTGTCAACGGAACGAAAAACGAAAACGAAGATCGAACGAAAGAAAGATGTGACACCTACCGGGAAGCATTTTCGATCGAAGCCTTTAGTTTCGTTTCCATAGACAACTTGCGGACTTCCTATCGTGAATGAAAAGAACGAATGAATTAGTAAAGTGATTTCACACGCAGCGATAAAAAGGCGGTAAAATGATATTTTGCTAAAAATAAGCCTGAAATATTGATAAATATTATATAATCCGCATTAAGAACGTATACTGGCATTAGATACTTCTGTAGAACTAGATTTAATGCTAGATTTTATATTTTTGGTTAATATACAGACTTATTTCCTCTATGGTTAACATTTTGAAGACGTCAAATCGGCGGCTGTAGATTTTGGCGGGATTTTAAATTACCGCCTTTTGAACTGGACTGGTGCTTTAAAAAATCTTTAATTGCTTAATTTGTTTGCTGTTTTTTTTTGTTAGATCTGTTTGTTAATGGGCCTTATTGAGCTTACTATGGAACTAGGTCGATTTGTGTAATTTTTCCCGTAATATTCATTGATTTGATATAAATAACAACGGTCAACATCACTCGCTAAGATGTTTTTAAGTTACTCGAATATAATGTATGCTCTTTATCTAGATATATTTCTCTTTTCATATATTATTGCTAAATTACTGCATTATGATATACGTTGCTCCTGAGACAATTTGCAATTGATGCAAGGGAAACACACGGACTGCAACCATAAAAGTACTACTTACTCTTTAGGTATGTGGTATTGTGTTGCTGGTGATGTGAAAGGTCGCCAGACCTCCGGAGGATGCGCTGCATTGAGTGGAAGAGACCTATATGTCGCTAGCTGTCAACATAACAAATCCTCAATTCAATCGCATGCACAACACAGCACACATATCGGCAGCACGCTTGTGATTCTTCTGGAGTCGCAAGTGTCCATAGGCTACGGTATCTGTTTACCATCAAGTAGGCTGTAAGGTTATTTGGCACTGTCATTGTATATATAAAAATAAGTATGATACTTAGATGATAACTAAAAGTTAAGAAGTGCTGATTAGTGATTAATAATTCCGTCAATTATCCATTTTTTGAGATTTGGTAGTCGAGCGGACCCCTGGTTCACAAAAAAAGGCTAAGATGAAGTCACTGCAGAGGCAAGAACTTATTTATTTGCTGTCTGAACATCAAGACCTATTTGTCTATACCATGTTGGTGATCAAAGTACGAGGGACCAAAGGAGAAAAATGCAGTTCATGAAGTAATTATATCCTCCTACTGGTTCTATTATCTTAATTCATTCATAGAAATTCATTCATTCATTAATAGATTTCCCATACAATATGTTCATAATAGCACTTAGGCGAGAACACACCTTAAATAAAACATATGTTACAGTGTTTAAACAATTTATTTCACATACGAGTGGATTACACTAAATTCTCAGTTTACATTAACCTCCTAATAACCGCAGATTAGGTGCTGTTCAATTTTAATAAATGCATTAGAATGGCATTTTAGATCATAAGTAGTCTTGGATACATTTTTATCAACTCAAGGTAAAGTGTATTACATTTATATATAATGCGGCTGTTCCTTTGATTTCCCCAGACCCGAAGAGGTAACACTTAATAGTGACCTAACAAAATAATCATTTTATTATTCAGGAAATAAAGCATTCGACATTTCACATATACATCAAAACTATCTGTACATATTTGCATGCCAATTTTATTGGCGAGATATGCTGATCTCACTATCAATGATAGAGATCTATTTCTGTAACCATGTCTCTTGCAAATAAATTTCTTTGTCTTTGTCTAAGAGTCCGCAGTAAGCTCGGTTCGCCATACAAACGTAGCTACGCTCTCATTTAAAAACGCCTTGCTAGAATAACATGAAACTTTGTAAACACAATGGGATATCTAGGTCGGAAATTAGTTTCTGTTGCTTGAAATTATAATGGAGAAAAAATACAGCGATTATTAAGGTTTTCATACAAGTCGTAAAAAACTTTGTATTACAATTTCTAGCAACAGAATCTAATTTCCGACCTAGATATGGCGGCTCCCATTTTGTATACAAAGTTCCATGTTATTTCAGAAAGGCGTTTTAAAATGAGAACGAAACTACGTTTGTATGGAGAATCGAGTTCAGCCGAGCGTACTGGGGACTCTTAATATGGAACAAAATGAACGGTTAGTTGATTCCGCCGTTTGGTTTTGGGTTACTTCGTACCTTATATTGAGGGTGTCGTAAAAGTCGATAATAGCTTTAAAACGTATTTTCCCTTTTCTCCAGAACTGATACAGAAACTTACATTTCACATGCTCCGTATACCGTTTTTGTGAATACAGGGGTTAAATTAAATTAAGTCTATTTTTCAGTTAACTTCATTCAAATTTGTGGCGGGCGTCACGAGTATGAATAAACAGAGAAAGGTACAAAACTATTTTGGTAAAACTGCAAATCTTATAGACCCTCTAAATACAGTCAAGAGCAAATGTATGTTAAAAAAAATCCCCTTTTTCCATTGTGGTGAGATAAAAAACTGTTAACTTATTAATCTTATTATCTGCTGTTGACTACACGTTTCTAGTCGACATCTGCTTGAATTGCCGTTTCCTCTTCTGCTTTTGTGCGTCGCGTCAATAATCCAGGACCGTTCATATTCACAAGCCTGAAATGACAAAAAAATGTTTTAAGCCACTGTACTGGGACATACGAAAAGATGCGTCTGATTTGGACTCAGATCATAGAAAGAAATAGATGTGAAACGGGGGCGTGGCGCATGTCACCGCGACATTGTCAAAAAGAAGTGTAAGTGATAACATATGAAAAAGCCTTATATTTTCTGCGGATTGTACATTGAACGTTTTGGACAATAATCACCCCGTACCGCCCTAAGCCACGGCGCAATGTATCATACCGCTGTAGCTTTGGTCGCTGCGTGAATTATTTAGTGGTGCGCAGCCGCTAGCCCGCTGTTCGGCTCCGCCCAACTAGAGTGGCGCCGGTTAAAATTGCAGTTTATGCGTCATAAAATAGGAAAAAAAATAGGAATAGAATGTCGAACTAGTCATTTCATATCAACGGTAAATTCACAAATCAATATTTAATAAGCATAACTTGTTCCAAAAGACAGCAGACCAACTTCCAATTTAATCTTATTAACCGACTTTGATAGTAGAAAGAAGGTTCTCAGTTCGTATTTATGTTTTTGTTTATGTATGTACAGTTGTAATGCTTTTCTATGTTATACAACTTTGGTGATTATATGAACACCATTTAAACTGGCCATTTCAATAGTCATCAATATTTTAACACAATAATTTAAAGTTTGATGTCGATAAAACATCATTTAACGTTTGTCTCCCTCTATTAGTGTTCATTGCCTTTTTTGAGGGGTGCATAAAGCCAAGAGAGGTAGGGCACAGCGAAACGTCGTCTTGCTCAAATTTAGAGCAGCCCAACTGGAGAAGTACCTCCACCTTACAGAAGACCGCAGCCATAATAGCATCACTTTTTGCCTGTTAAGTAGGTATGTGGTGTTGTGTTCCTGGTGGGTAGTCCTCTTTTTGATATACATCAATGATCTACCAGCTTCTATAGACGTCCCTTCCATACTTTTCGCGGATGACATATCCCTCGCCATACCGTGTAAAGACGACACCGACCTGAAATATCATTTGGACTCAATACTAACAGATATTTCCGCCTGGCTTACCGATCATAACTTGCAAGTAAACTACACAAAAACAAAATTAATTCAATTTAGACCATACCAACGACGTGCCTTAGATATACAGTATTCTTTCCAGGGCACCCTTCTAGAGTGCGTTGATTCCTTTCCATTACTTGGAATTACCGTCGACGCAACACTAAACTGGAAAGAACACATTAATAAAGTCATATCCAAGTTAAACCGATTCTCCTACGCACTCTACAAACTCAAGACGTCCACAGACCTTAAAACGGCTACCTGCGCCTACTACGCCTATGCGCATGCTTGGCTGAAGTACGGCATAGTACTATGGGGCAACAGTTCGGACTTAGTATATTTATTCAGACTCCAAAAGCGTTGCCTGAGAATCCTTGTCAATATACGAAGGACAGAAAGCTGTAAACGACATTTTACCGAGCAAAGGATTTTGACATTACCATCGATTTATATAATGGAAGTATCCATTTTTGTTAAATTAAACATGAACCTATTTCCCCAATATACACGACCGCAAAACTTACGACCACGTAATAAACTAGAAAGACCGGCCTCTAAATTACAAATAGTACATAACGGACCTTTTGCCATGTGCGTGAAAATTTTCAATAAACTACCGGACAATATTAAAAATGTACTCGAACTGCACAAATTCAAAAACCAGTTACGGGCAATTTTGGTGAATAAGTGCTACTACTCGATACAGGAGTTCTTATGCGAGCCTTCCTATAATCACACTTGACATTTTTTTTTATAATAGTTTCGACATAATGAGCTCATAAGATACATGTAACTAAAATCAATTTTATTTTATAATGCATGAATGTTTTTATTATTTATCATATTGCCTAAGTAAATTTTATAATATAATTACCTTGATAACTCTAATTCTCTATAAGAAATATTTATTTTGTTAGTTTTAAAATTGCTGTGCCCTTGCAGGGTTCATGTCTCTGGATCTACATAAATTTATATTGTAACACCTTGTATACGACATGATTATGCAATAAATATATGAATATGAATATGAATATGAGTAGTAAGGTCGCCAGAGCTCCCGAGGATGCGCTGTGTTGGGAGTTAGGGGCCTGCATATGTATCTACCTTGACAGCTGGAGACGTCTGCGCGTCCCTCACTCTCAACACAGCGCATCCCCAATTCAATAAAGGGTCGGCAACGCACTTGTGATTCCTCTGGAGTCGCAAGTGTCCATAGGCTACGGTGTCTGCTTACCATCAGGTAGGCCGTAAGCTTGTTTGCCACCGTCGTTGTATAAAAAAAAGCCAATCGCAGCGCTTGTTTGCATGATGTAGTAAACTCGGCGGCACCCCCCGAGGTTTTGTTTTTACACGGTTCAATGTGTGTGTGTGTGGACTTGGTGGGACAAAACTGAAGACATTGGTTTTCGTTGAAAGGAAGCAGTAGGGCACTTCTCCCTTTTTTATGCTCTGAGGATTTGGACTAGCACATTGAGTGAAGAAACCTACCATTTTAAAACATGTACAAAGTCGTCTACACGCTGTTTCATTTATTTTATAATTATTTATTGTAAGTCCTATTTTGTATGCTTTATATTATGTTTTCTTTATCCATTAAATTCTTTATCATTTAAAATAAAATGACGAGTTAGAGTTAATGACAAGACAAAAAAAACGGACAAGACAAAATTTATGCTCATTCACTCTCCGTACCAGGGCTTGTAACCGGTTAATTTCTCCGTACAAAAAACCGGTTAGGAATTTCGTTCTTTCGTTTACTATTTCATGTTTAATCAGGCAATCTAAAAATACACAGTCATAACCTAAATACATTACACAGACCTAGATAAAGAGCATAAACTAATTCAAATTATTTGGCTATTTCGGGGTTTTTGAGATTAACCGGTTACAAACCCTGCTCCGTACTTACCTCCTAAGGAAAATATCCCACCCATTTTTACTCATAGCTTTACCTGCCTTCACCATAATATCAATCCGGTTAGTTGTAAATGCAAGCCAATAGAAAAAGTTGGTTCAGTTACCTATCTTGGTTTAAAAATTGACGAAAACTTCTCATGGTCAACTCATGTAGATCTCATTTGTAGTAAGTTAAGAATACTCTTAGGTAAATTTTATCATTTAAGTTACAAAGTTCCTACTAGCACTTTGAAATGAAATGAAATGAAATGATTTATTCATGTATGTTGGAAATGGGTGACAATTTGCAGTTCTAGTTGCAGTACATCTGGTGGACTCACCATACCCTACCTTTTCAGGTGTACATACGTCTAATTCTACTTATGTATTATTAAAATAAATTATATGAAAGAGATTACAATTAAAGTGGTAAAAAATTAAATAAGTGTCAGGAAAAAGATTACAAAAAAAATTAATACAGAAATAAATATATAAAATGTATATATAAGTCATTAGTTGAATCCATCCTTTTCTATACCCTTGATTGCTATGGTCTTACTTTTGAAACCAATTTACAAAGATTTTCGCTTTTTGAAAGGACTTGTTGACAAAAAAACTAAAGCTAGTTGCAAAAAGGACTACAAAAAACTGTTCAAAATATGTAAAATCCTACCAGTACGATCCAAACTCAAATACCTATTAGCTGTAAATAACTATGATAAACAAGAATACCTACAATTTGTTAAACACAACCATAATACAAGGACAATAACCGCCGGCAAATACGATGTTCCCAGAGTATCGAACTACTATGGAGATAGAACATTAAGAAAACGCATACCATACTTACTAAATACTGTACCAGCGGACATTGTCCATGAACATAAAAAATCTATGTTTAAATACCGCCTAAAAAAGTACCTCATGGATGCTCTATAAAAGGTTAATTTGCCCTTTGTAGACCATTAATGAGTTACCACTTATCATTAGTTAAACTCTTATTTTAGCCCATAAGTACTGTATTATCTTGAGACTGAAACCAGACTCCACAGTCAAACTAAAAAAAAAAAAGTTTTGTGGAGCTATGTAATATATTTCCGTTTGTAATTTACTATTAATAAATAAATAAAAAAATAAAATAAAATAAAATAAAAACGGCATTTTTTACAATCAAGAACTAGTGGCTTTGTGTACTGTATATATCGCGAGTGATATATTTACGGTTTTATACCCTATAGCTCCGCTATTTTGGAAAAAATAAAAGAAAGCTGGATCCAAAAATAAAACTAGTGTAATTATTAGTCTGCTCACAAAATTCCACGAGAATCGTTTGAGAAATGCGACCCATAGGTCATCAAAAATTTTTTAACCAAGCGGAAACTTAGATGCTTGGCGCGCGCTCTGCGCTCGCTCAGTTATTAATCCCTAAAGCCTTATTTACACACGTACGAGACTAGTATGCGAGTTTCACTACATTGCGCGGTTTGACAGATCGAACTCATTATACCATGGTAACCCGCAATGTAATGAAACTCGCATGCGATTCTCGTATGTGTGTACCGAGGCCTTAAGGTTGTGTTTACGGGCGACATCGCGCGGCGTGTCTCGCTCTTTTCAGAATGTACGGAAACCCACGGTTTGATAAGCGCGAGCAGCGTGCAGCGCGAAATTCTATGCGTAAAAGCCGCCTTAGTGTTGCTGCTACGTGAAGGCTAGCGAATGACATTCGGTATGATGATGATGACTTGATGTGATACGTAGTACCGCTTGGCAGTTTTAAAACTGCCAAGTTAAGGCTCAAAATGCATTAAGCCGCAGTAAATTAGTTTTACTGTAAACAATGTAGTGCCGGTCTTGGAACCATTTCAGATAATCTACGGAACTTGGCGCCCATTTAGATCTCAATTCTTTTGTCGGTGAACTTGGCTGCCATTTTCACATTTATGTTTTTGATGGGATACTCTTTTACAAATCTACACTTCTAGGCGGTATCCTTTACTATTCGATAATCTATCATACTTCATATACTCGTAAACAGGGGTTGTAACCGGTTAATCTCAAAAACCCCGAAATAGCCAAATAATTTGAATTAGTTTATGCTCTTTATCTAGGTCTGTATAATGTATTTAGGTTATGACTGTGTATTTTTAGATTGCCTGATTAAACATGAAATAGTAAACGAAAGAACGAAATTTCTAACCGGTTTTTTGTACGGAGAAGTTAACCGGTTACAAGCCCTGCTCGTAAATAAGTTACTAACAAATCTAACCTGTCATACTTAAGCAGGAACTCGCCATTATTCACATTGGTAGCGCCACCGTATACTGCTGGTGAAAATTTGAACTTCTTTATGTCAGCAGACCACCGGGGGATGGGTAGCAGCATCCCTTGAGTGCGGTGCAGATACTGCGAGCGCCAACCCGCATGCCAAGCGTGGCGATTATGGCATATACCTCCCGTGAATTTGGGGGAGGCCTATGTCCAGCTGTGGCCGTCCTTTGGCTGCTATGGTGGTGGTGGTGGATGTCAGCATGTTGAGCACTGCAACAGTTTTTCACCAGATTAATCTTTACGTTCTTTTCAGATGTTTCCTATAAATATTTAGGCCAAATCTTACGAGTCGCATTTTACCCACTTCTCGTAATACCGAAATAATTAAAACAATACATTTATTTACGTACCAAGTAAATATATACAAGAATACTTAACCAAAACAACCTAAATAAAATTAAAACTAACTTAAATCTAAAACAGGTCCTTGAGGCATTGTGCCGAGGATGCTGGCGGCATTTCCTCACTGTATCGCAATGTTGATACGTTGTGCGAGGAAGTCTCCAGATCTTCGGTCACCAGTTAAATAATTTCCTTTTTTTACACAGTGATCAACTACTAATTGAGTAGATCCTAACGACCGCATTCACGGGACGCCGTGAATTTGACTTACAAGATTTGTTTACAGGCAGACATCAGCTCCTCTAGTATATTATTTTCAAAATTTAACTCAATTTGTATGGTAACGCGAACAGCGCCTCTGTCGGCCTTTATTGCCATACAAAGTGAGACTAAACGCGTTAGCTTGCGTTTATGTTTCGAAAGTAATATACTTGAGGTACCTATATCGAGCGAAAGGAGATAATGAATACGTCCGCCGACTACGGTATAGAAATGTATGGGCATAATTGAATTTTCATTGTAGCTAATATTCCAATCGCGTATTTTACCATTCTATTTTTATACGCTTGTAATTTTAGTATCTTATATTCTCACTAGCTGATATTTAAAGTACTGGAGTTCTGGGCATGATTTAGTTTATAAGTCAGCGTGTTCTTACTTATTGGGCAAGGTTTTAAAACCCGTTTAACTCAGTACTAAAGAAGGGGGGCAAATTTATTTATTTTAACTTTATTGCACGAAACTCAGAAATGTAAGCTTAATGCTGTAACATTGGAACGTTACGTCACCTAGGTTGTGATTGTTGTGAATATAATCTTATTATAATATCTACAATTTAAGCCTTTTCTGCGACACTTACCTTATAACAGTTAAAATACTAGATTATGGTGCATAGCGTTAACTTCTAGGAGTTTTATACATACATAAAAGCATAACATTAATTATCCGTCACAACATGTAACTGATTTCCGCGGCTCACTGTACTTGGCTCGCCGGGGTAGTTCTATATAATTATCAAACCTACTCACGAAATTTCAAGAGAAACGGTTGAGCTATGAAACCTATAAAGAAGAACAGCAGGACATACGAAATCATCCTTGCCCAAGGTGAAACGGAGACGCTTCGCTCGCTCGGTCAAATAGATCGCGATTTGCTTAGATTTATAATAAGTTAATTAGAAATTTTACATTATTAACATGGTTAGGTATCGAATTGGCCCTTTCAGATCATAGGTCTACCACAATAAATTAGACAACCCACGTAAATCGGGTTAGTCATAATCTAATTTTAAAAGAACGGCCAAGTGCGTGGCGGATCACGCAAAAAGGGCTCCGTGCCGACACCAATACTAGTCCACATTTAAAACCACTATACAATACGAGTTAAATCAGAAAAGGTTTTATCTTCATCGGGAACTCATGGCACTTAC
The DNA here is from genome assembly GCA_905163555.1 of Notocelia uddmanniana. NCBI lineage: Eukaryota > Metazoa > Arthropoda > Insecta > Lepidoptera > Tortricidae > Notocelia > Notocelia uddmanniana. The sequence goes on along the minus strand of LR991059.1, from coordinate 8,815,528 downwards.
GAGTACATCCCCCCGGTTACGTATTTTCGCATCACTTGTCTGTGGCGGCTTATATATAGTCTCCGAGAAAATCGGCTGTGACATACGGACGGACAGACGGACGGATAGATATAATGAAACTATAAGGGTTCCGTTTTCGCCATTCTGGCTACAGGACCCTTAAAATGTATAAGTTTGAAATCATCAGTACGAGTATAAGGATTACTGATTGGAGAATTATTTAACATTACCATCGTTTACGCTGTGGCCCGCGTGTCCGTTTGCTTGTCAGGATCATTCAGCCTATTTCCCTGAAGTCGAGCTTAAGGTTGCGCGTTGGACACCAAGGACCCGGCGACGATCCCGGCCCGTAGCGCAGCGCACGGCGCGTCTCCTGAGCTTCTTCTATGCCTGTATGTATAATACAGTGATTTACGTATTCATAATCACCGATTGTGTGTGTTCGTTCGAAGTGACCCTTTGGTAAAATTAATAAATTACTCGAGCGGAAATTAAAATGGTAAACTCTCAGTTGAAGTACATCGTAAATTTGAGGCACAACCGGTACGTTGTCTCGTGCATACGACGGTGACACACAAACTTAGGTACAAACTGCCTGACGGTAAACAGACACCGTATTCTATGGACGCTTGCTATTCCAGAGCTAAATATTACTTATCGGCGGTGTCAAAAAGGTGCAACTTCTTTAGTAACGCAATACAAAAAAATACACGCACATAAAGAGACGATAAAGCCTTTGTGACACCTTTGGCGTTGCAAATGTCCTTAGCTTATGGTATCCTCTTATACAGGGTAGATCTGAGTGCTACTACATTGTTTAAAAGCATTAGGCCGTTTTCATCGACATGAACCGAAGGAAAGATAGGCTGTTCTGCAGTTAAGCTCTCGAAGTTTTTACGAAACGGTTTTTTTTTTGTATTTAAATGACAGTGGATCTCATTAAAACGGTTAAAGCTCACGTATAAACTGTCGTTCCGGGCGACATGTTTCCAACTCTTCGGGAGGCGCACTATACACCTGCAGCACAGCGCTGCTCCCGAAGAGTTCGAAACATGTCGCGAGGAGTGACCTTTGATACGTGCGTTTTAATCGCTTTAGTAATATAGTTTTAAACATGACTCATGAAAGGTCAAGCTCTAATAGTAGATCTTGACGCACGCTAATCGTACCTCAGTATCTCCCATATCACCAAATATGTATTCCGTTTAAAGCCACCTCAAATTATTACCATTGTCAAATGACGGATTCGTTCGTGCTTCTTGCCTGCACCGTGCGCGGCGCTATGGAGATCTACCATGGCTTCAGGCACATCTAAATTATCAAACGGTGCAGCTGACGATCCCGCCCGCTTGTTAGTGTAGATTTCTGGAAAGTTGCTCCTGAATTTCTATTTTGCCTGTAATAAAAAAATCGTCAAAGATAGCACACGCGTATTTTTTGTGGTGATATCGAGAGTGTTATTTCATTATGCCGTTTCTATAGTGCAGCTATTGATATCTTATTACGACATGAAGCGACGATAGTAAAAAAGGTTCTGTCAATTTTTTCATTTTTGGTTTACGCTTCTAAATACAATTTCACTTCTTTTTTACAGTCATAAACTACTCGTTGAGATGGTTGAAATGAGCTCGAAGACGACGGGGTTATCATGTGTAGTTTAGGAGTTGCTATGCCCACCTTCTGTCTCTATCATTAGATCAGCTCGGAGGTACAGTCGAGGAATGAAAAGGTTCGTCACTTTTCAACTCTATTTTAATGCTGTTATGGTCGAAAAGTGACGAACTTTTTCATTCTTTGACTATACCATACTATTGCATTGTCACCCAACTTACATAAGTATGAAAAATTTCAGCTCAATCAATTTTTCATGACTGCTATAAAACTCTGTTGTATTATTTGACCCGAACATGGGTATGTTCCCTCTTTCTATCTTTATCATCAAATCAGCTCGGAGGTACCATAGCATTGCATGGTCACCGAATTTACATGCCAACACACATGCCAAATTTCAGCTCAATTGGTATTGCATAACGGTTTTTAAACTCAGTTGCATTATTCGACCCGAAAATAGATAGATACATACGTATTTCACTAACAAATATTGCAAGTTAAATAAAAGCTTGTTAAAATATATATGACCAAAAGCAAGGCAAATAAATAACTGCAATTAACATACTTATATATAAGTAGGTATGCCGAATTTCAGCTCATTCGAATACCGGAAATTGAGTGAAAAAAAAAAGAATGCGGTAAAACTCGTCTAGTTCGTCTACGCGGCGAAGAGGCTCCGTCATTTAGGGTTCCGTACCCAAAGGGTAAAAAAACGGGACCCTATTACTAAGACGTTGCTGTCTGTCCGTCCGTCGTCTGTCACCAGGCTGTATCTCAAGAACCGCGATAGTTAGACAATTGAAATTTTCACAGATGATGTATTTCTGTTGCCGATATAACTACAAATATTAAAAACCGGCCAAGTGCCAGTCGGACTCTTTGCCGTTTTTATAGATAATGGTTCGGAACCCTTCGTGCGCGAGTCCGACTCGCACTTGGCCAGTTTTTTTACATATCTTTGCCACTTCATGACCTGTACTGGTTTTCGATAGCAAATGAGGTGGTAACTACAGATCCCAACCAAGTCACTTTATATGGGCCTATGATGATATTTGAGGAGGTCCGTCGATTCCTCAGGGAACACATACTGACCTTTAGTTCCTCATCATAAGTTCTACTTCAAAATGTGTATTTTTACGAGCATTAGTTGCTACCTACGTGAACGAAATTTCATCGGAATCTGTGAAGTGCCTACATCATTGAGGAGTTCCATATGACAACTGTGGTCATCATCACCAGTTCCGCTTCACCAAACTTTTAGTTTCCGTGAGCCAATGCTTGGTTACCTACAGAAAATACCGAAATCGGCATATGCGTGCCTATCAAATTCGAGCAGTTCCCTCGATTCCTTCTATATTCCATCATCAGACCTTCACCAAATTTATATGCGCCAACTTGGGGGTACCTGTTTTGTAACAAAAAAAGAATTATCAAAATCGACCAATGTGGTAAAGCGTTATCAGGGAACATACATACATACATAAAAAAATCGGTCAAGAGCATGTCAGGTCATAATAAAATTAATAAGTGTAGGGTTCAAATAATCAAAATATCAAATAATAACAAAAAAAGGAAATACCTTCGCAACGTTTCATACGTCTTTTACTAAGAAGGGGAGACTTTTTACGATAACTCAAAAACAGCTTAAAAGTTAGAGGGGAGGGGTCACATTTTTTTCTACATGAGTGATTATTTCCGAAAATATTCACTGTATCAAAAATGTTTGAGGAAGACCTCTATTCATTTTGAAAGATTTATCCAACAACACCCCACACCGGCCACACCGCCAGAAAAAAAGAACATACCCACTACGTGTAGGTGAGGTACCCTTAATTTTCTTTCCTTTGTTTTTATTTCACCACTTTGTCAGATTTATTGATTTATATATCCATGCCAAATTTCAGCTTTCTAGCATTTACAATCACAGAGCAAAGCCTCGGACGGACAGACAGACGGATATGGCGAAACTATAAGGGTTCCTAGTTGACTACGAAACCCTAAAAAGCAAACATGCAGACGAACTGAGAACCTCCTTCCTTCTAATAAGTTGGTTAAAAAGGAAAACTACCACAGCTAGTTAGACATTACTAGTTAACGAGTAATAGCTGAACTTAAGAAATATACCTGGAAAAGCAAACTTTTGTACAATTTTCATTGATTACTTAGATAATGTTGTTAACTTGTTAGTATGTCCAACACTACTAACAACATTATTAAAATATAGTTTGTGAACAACTACATTGTATGTTGCTCGAAATGCACTAGGCCAGTTTTTACATACTTGACCTGCCTACTTCCCTAGTCATTGCTGTGGAAGTGAGCAAAATCTTAAATAGGGTATTAAAATGAACATCTACGAATTCAGCCAATTTAAAATAATGCTCTCCATTGATTTATGTATAATTTAGTTGTTCCTGTTCACTTTGGATATGTGCTGTTGTGACCATGTTAGGATGATGGCCTGGCCGAGGATGCACTGTGTTGAGACTAAGGGATCTACTTATGTCTCCAGCAGCTAGATAGCTGCTATCAACAAAACAAATCCTCAAGTCAATAAATGGTTGGTAATGCGCCTGTGATTCTTCTGGTTAAAGAAGTTTATTTCTCAAAAGAAATTTACATTTCACTTAATGAGAATCTATACTAAAACTAAGTTGAAACAGTGAGCATCGCAGATATACAATACAAATAAAAGCATATAAAAATTATATTAAGATATTTTTTGTAACTATAATTGCTAAACTTATATGTAGGTAGCATACTGCGGGTAGTATTACAAAAGTCCAATAACTTACAAGCACAACGCAAAACAAGTTATTTTACATTTCAATCTTAACGTGCCACACTTTAAGTCCACATTGGTAAAATAAGCTGCAATGCAATACGATGGTAACCAGTTTAGCGACAACATTACTTTGTTTCCAAGCTACATCTCCCAGGGCCGTACGTATTCTTCTGGAATCGCAAGTCACTTTTAGGAAAAGGTATTATCCAACACTAGGCATTTGACTGGCAATTGCCAGTGCCATTAGGCCATTACAAATAGTACCTCTAAAACCAGTAAACTATGTATGTATGAATATTGATTTTCAGAAAGTGTATAGATTATAAATAATTAACTTTGACTTTTAATACTTTAGTTGCAGGGTTAATCACGCTGGTGTTCACTTTTGGTAGCAAAAGTGGAATTACCTCCAAAAGAGTTTCAAACCTCTCCGGAGTGAAATTATTCAGAAGCTCTTTGTCTGGAGGCATTAGTATTAAAACTGTGTGGCGCGTTCTCTTCACTTTTCCTGTTCTGTCATCTCCAATAAATATAGGCACTCTTCAATAACAATGCAAATCTTAAAATAATAGAGAACAATTTATAACATATCAAGTTAGTGCTAAGAAGGTATTAGACCTACTCAATATTTTAATCCCAGTCAAGCCATTTCTTTGTGTCATGTACACAAATATTTGTTCCTTACTCATGACTATGTTTTCCATGTATTTAAGTATTTGTTTATATATATAAGTATGTATTTCACTGTCCAGTACCCATAATACAAGCTTTGCTTGGTTCGGGTATAGGTAGATTTGTGTATGATTATCCACAAATATTTATTTCTATCTCATTTAATAATTTCAAAGGCAAACTAGAGGGTAAAATACTGCACCAATCAATATCAATTCTTCAATAAACTTTCCTATGTTTGTTAAACTTACCAAATAAAAACTTTGAACATTTGAGACAGCTGGTTAGAATGCTTCTGGTTCTGGTGTTCAGGTTGCTTACAGCACAACTTTATACAGGACCTGGAGGCAGCAAATCTGAAAGTGTCTATGAAAAACAGATGATTAGAAAAGTTGGAATGAGTACATTATTTAAAGGAATAATACTTTTATTTGTTTTCGACTTATGAAGACAAAGCTCTTGGGTCTCTTAAATCTCTTTTTGAATCTACAAAGCAGGTACAGTGGTTGTAAGGGAAGGGCTTTAGAAGAAGTGTCAGAAACTTAATTCTTTATAATGTAAAATTTGTTTTGTGGGGCTAGGAATAATAGTGACTATTCAATAGGGGGTCCCTTGTGGGTCCATAGGTTTACACTTTTTTTAAACAATACAATAATTTATTGATAAATAGCTCCATAGTTACAAGTCACATATCATCATCCTCCTAGAGTTATTACCAGTACAGTTGCATCCTGAAGGATGCCTGGGGTCCGCTACCTAATACCAAGAATTGGCGTAGTTACAAGAGAAATAATAACGTAATTAATATGACTATAATTATAACCTCTGTCACGTAAATACGGGATGACGGATAGATATATTGGAGGACTTGATAGGTCCAGCTCGAGTAAATTTTTTTGTTGGACAACATAATTAGTCCGACACCGTGACAAATCTTAAACATGTAAGTTATTGCCACCTTCTGAGGTAAAACTAGGATCTAAGTGTAGGTATCCTTAATGCTACGGGCCGTGATCACTTTCATATTTTCTCTAAAATTAACTACTTACATAGAACTTGCTGTTTACAAGGATAACACTAAACACTGACACAGCTAAAGCCAAAACAACGCACTTTTGATTTGATCAAAGAGAATATAATATAATACTTTTGATATTACTCAGCCCGGCAACTTTTTGGGGATAGGGAAAGCATGAGAAGCCAATACAAAAATGGCGCATCCAACGAAAAACGATAACTCTTGAGCTATCGTTGGATTTTGACGTTTCTGACGAAAATGGAGCTGTCAAAATCTTCGAAAGTACGGAGTTCCCGGTAGGTTTTTCACAATATCATTCAATCTTTCGAACTTCGTTCTTCGTTTAGCGTTTGACAGTTGTTCGCGGTAGCGTTTGGTCAAATCCGTCATTCGAAAGTTCGATTTCGAACTTCCCGGTAGCACCCCAGGCTATTCGGGTGCATTAAAACTGATAGCCACGCGGCGTTGCCGCGCGTCATATCGAGTGTAGGTATAGTGCAGAGCCACGCCCCGCCCATGCTATGGAATATTTTGTTTGAGGCTAAGGTGAGATAAGAATTGTGTATATGCTGTAACATCGTGCGATACGTCTAGGTTTTATGGTATTATTAGCGAGTTTATCGCAATTTTTCAGGAACCAGATTATTTTGAAGTTGCACTACCATACATAACATAATATTATACTTGATACAAATACATAATATTGTACTCGACAGTACACAGTTAGAACATAAGTAGTGGTAATGTGGTTAGGAACACAAGAGCGTGTCGGTTTAGAAAGGACCAACAAGGTATTGGGCAGATTAGAATTCAGTCTGTTGGCAAACAATAAGTAACACTATACTTTCTTTGTTTAATGAATGAAAACAAGCTTACATGTATAAGTTAATTTATTATGAATAGACAATGCACAGAAATAAAGTCGTTGCGACCTAAACACAGCTATAGATTCTTAACGTAATTGGAATGACCCATTAGTTAACTTTATTTCATATTTCTCTTTATGACTGGGAAGGTTTTACATTTGGGAGGACATTATGTTAAAACTTAAAATATCATATTAAATTTTAATACATAATTGTCAGTGGAGTCAAGTTAGGAGAGTTGTCCACAGTCGGAGATGGTAACTTTCTTCGATGGCTTTCCGGACTGGGAGCCAAGGGCTTCCACTTGCTTAACAATTTCCATGCCCTCAACCACATTGCCGAAGACCACATGTCGGCCGTCCAGCCAGGAGGTCTTCACAGTGGTGATGAAGAATTGGGATCCATTAGTGTTTGGGCCAGCATTGGCCATGGACATAACACCAGGTCCGGTGTGCTTCAGGACGAAGTTCTCATCAGCGAACTTCTCTCCATAGATAGACTTTCCGCCAGTGCCGTTGTGGTTAGTGAAGTCACCTCCTTGCAACATGAAGTTGGGGATGACGCGGTGGAAGGTGGAGCCCTTGTAACCGAAGCCCTTCTCGCCGGTGCATAGGGCGCGGAAGTTTTCACAAGTCTTGGGAGTTACATCAGTTCTCAACTGAAACCAATTATAAACACCATTACTATCACGGTAAAATGTGATTCAGATATCGGGGAACCAGCACCTCATAAGTAAACAAAAATATCCTATCAAAAATGCCGCATCATGCTCAATATGCATACACGATGTATTTATGGGCACCTTTCTACTAAAGAAGTATACAAACGAAAATCTTACTTGATGTTATATTATCTAACAAAGCCGTTTAAGTGACCTTCACACAGTGGAGGTAATAGTCGACAAGGAATTAATTATGATGACTACATACCTATAATGGGATGGCATGTCAAGTAGGCAAACGAATGTAACTTGACGGTGATACAAGTTTAGTGTCTAAAGGTAGTTTACAAACAATTATGAGAAAGTGACCGTAAAACACATAAGACAAACTTATTCAATGACACTAAGCGGCTTCCAGAAAAAGCGTGGCCGATCACGCCGGCCGGAAAGAAAAAAATAAAATTTTACTTACTTCGATAACAATACGTCCCATTGAACTGCCGTCGGCAGCAACATCCATGTAAACTCGCGGTAGCGCCATTTTCTGGTAGTTTTAAGCAAACCGCTGGCTTGATATTTTTTCACTTCAGATAACCACAATGGCGTACGACTGCGTCCCTCGTCAATGCCGGGCGGAAATGGAATGGAGCATAGACAAGGTAAAGCGTGCTACCGCATATACTCATAAGCCTGTTTTACACGCTGTGAAGATAGTATACATTTGTGATATTGGTGCCAGTTTAAAAACTTTTCAGTGTTTTTCGTACCTTCATAAATGTCAATTAAATTGCAATTTTGATACAAACGTTATTTTAAAACAAAAAAAACACGATTAATACTTTTTTAGATGATGCGATCGCCAATTAGATAGCGTATTATAGTGAATAATTACCACATGATTTAGTTTTTACATTGAGGTCTTTGACAAAGTGAATTATTATCACGCGATACACTCATATTACGTAAATTTTGAAGCAAGATTCAAGCAATTTTGTAAACCGCGTTAATATTGACACCCCAGTATTGTAACAATATTATTCGTGTAAAGGGCCCCACTGAGTAATAAGCGCCTACTATCTGACTCTAACAAACGTAACGTTAACCAATTGCGATTTCTTTCTCGTCTGAAATTTGTCGAGGAAATTAAATCATTTCCGTTATTCCATGTTGTAAAAAAAAGAAAACTCGTGGCGCGAAACGTGTTTGCAATTGATATGCGATAACCTGCCGCTGTCTGTCACTGTCACTAAGTACGAGATTATAATTTGTTTATTTTTTACATTTTTATGCTTACTTTGTGTGTATATTTAGATATCAAATATTAAAAATAACTGGTATTGCACATAAGTGTAAGGTGTTAACTGTGTGATTTATTTTAAACAAGTAGTACATATTTCATGATACTAATTCTTCAAAAAAAGGTTATCTTCTTCGCCCTTATCATATTTTGTTGTATAAGATGAGCCTAACATCTCTTATCAGCTCAGCTTTGTGCCTTATAATTGTCACGAGAATCGGCGCTCTTATAGTGTGTAATAGTTGTACATTTTATTTTCAGGTCGTCATATTTTATTTCACAATATGAGTTTAGAATCAGTTAAATACGAAAGAGGGAAGCTGGAAATTTTGGACCAGCTGTTATTGCCTTTGCAGACAAGATATGTTAAAGTTCAGGGAGTGGAAGATGGATGGAGGGTTATTAATAAAATGCAGGTAATAGAAAAAATATACTTATTTTTTTATTACATTATAGAAAAAATATACTTATTTTTTTATTACATTACATAATATTGCACATTCACTATAAAAGCATCCAGTGTTGGATCCAGGATTTTGATAAGGGGGAGGTTTGACACCGCTGATGCTATATTTTGGTATGGATCCCCCTCCCCATGGACCTGCTAGTGATGTTAAAATAATTAACAGAACTAGCAACCAATCTTTAGACAACCACATTAACCTAGTTGATGACCCTGCCTATGAATCTGGTGGGCCAAGGTTTTTATCCTATTTAGGGCAATTATTACAGAAAGGCAGGGTTGAAAACTTGAAACAAACTTGGTCACACACAAATGTGTAAAGAACATGATTAAATAAGGAAAAATGGTAATTATACCCTGACTAATGCCCAGAATCCTCTTTTAGTTATATTTATGAGACAAAACACTAACATTATTGAAATTCATAGGAACTTACTGTATTATACAAATATACATACATATATGTAGTAATACAGCTGCTTAATAAACACTTATATTAAATACTAGCCACCCCGGCGAACTTTGTACCTCACCTGACACAGTTAGGCACTAAGACACATGAGCTGGCTGAAATCCAGGTGACAGACTGCTTTTTCATATCTACCTCACTTTGTACATAATTGATAAACACTACCCCCATTGTCCATATATAACAGTTTTATATATTAAGTTGATATAAGCAGAGATAGATCATTTAAATCTTATGTACACAATTTTGTCATGGTATTTATTAGCTAAATTTATGACTACAATTATGGGTGTTTTTATTGATTTCCATTACTTCAAGCATATAGCCCTGTATAGCCATAGAAACGATGTAGTATATTAAGTAATTCAAAATTTTAAATTTATTTTTTTTGTTTTTTCATTTTCATACAAAATAATTAATTATATTACTATCAGCAAGGGTGAATGAAAAACGACCTTAAGAGTTAACGTGGAGTTAAGCAAAAGTTAATGTCAAGTATGACAATTCGGAATTCGAATGACACACACATGAACATTGTTTAATGGTTAAGGATCTTTCATACTATACTAGGGGTGTTAATAAGCGAAAATGAATTCTTGAATATCTTCGAAATGGTACGACCTGAAGTTTTAGTGTCTTAGAGAAGATTACTTTATTTCATCTCAGGATTGTACCCTCGCAATTAACGGAATTCAATAAAAACATCCTTTATTATGTGTGTAAATAAATATAATTGTTTTTTTTAAATACATCCTTTATATGTGTGTAAATAAATAAAATTCTTTAGCAAAGAACTTCTCACGTTTGAATAATAAATACTGTTGAATTACTTTACATGCAGACCTAATTATCGCGTACCCATAAAATTAATAAAGATTCCGTTTTTTCCATTTGATGTACGGAACCCAAATAAAACAATTTGTTAATTGAAAAGTTATGTTTAGTTATTATTATATGATGTTACATAATAGTACATTACGATACAAGGGTCGTAAAACAAAGAAAGGCCGATATCGCAGATGTTTGAGGCCCGAGCCGCAGGCGAAGGTCATAAATATTCGAAGAGGGCTTTCTGTTTTACGACCCGTGTTTTGTACACAATTTTACGTCACCACTTGGCCAAAAAGTGGGTTTTTCCGGACGCACAGCGCAGTGACCGCTTTGAGTGGTTACTAACTGAGCGCTCCCGTGCTTTGGAAGGCACGTTAAGCCGTTGATCCCGGTTGCTGTCTATGATAGCAATCGTTAAGCCAAGTTAGAGGCCTCAGGGTGGCTTGAGAACTTCTAACAGTCAAGTTGCCCACTCACTTGACAAGCCTATTCCCAATAAGGTCGGTTTCCCCCTCGGGTTGGAAGGTCACATGGCAGTCGCTTCCGTAAAAACTAGTGCCTACGCCAATTCTTGGGATCAGGTAGCGGACCCCAGGCATTCTTCAGGATGCAACTGTACTGGGAATAACGCTAGGAGGATGATGACATAAAATAATTTAATAAAACAAAAAATAAATTGATTAAATAAAACATCGATATTGTGGCAGAATACGGGCCTTGACGTTTGCCTATTTTATAAAAAACAGTTGTTTAATAATCACATAATAATGTATGGAAATCCAGTTTGATTCATCCACTAGTCATATAATGACTTATGTATGGTATAGACTTGCATTTGGATAAAAAGTTTATTGTTTTAATTCTGCTGTCCGCCATTTAATTGACAGATTATAATGCTGGTGAAGAAAAAGGATTTAGCACAACCAGAACAATAAAACAGCAGCAATAATGTGCCTTTTTACAGGTGCGAGGTGCTCCTGCTATAGCAATTGTTGGCTGCCTCTCACTGGCAGTAGAATTGTTGAAGGACAACAGTTTGGACAAAAAGATAATGAGGCAAGAGGTAATGTAACCTATAGTTATTTTGAAGGTTATGACTTGGTTGTATTAAATCTATTCTAATTATCCGTACAGTCTTCCCGGAGAAAAATAACTGCCAATTTTTTTTTTTGGGACAATATTACATAAATTGACCTAGTCCCAAACTAAGCAAACCTTGTACTATGGGTACTAGACGACGATATACATACTTATATATATAGATAAATATATAATGGTTAAATGTAAATTAATGAATTAATTTAGAAATTTATACATATTTTCATTGTACATGTCAAATATAAAAAAAGTTTTAATCAAATATCCCGCCCCATGTCATTCCGGGTGCAAAGGTCACTGGCCGCATTACCGCATTGTATCGCAATAGACAACCTTTGCCACAGGAATACATAATTAAATACATCGTATGGTCAAATTGACTGGAACTTTATTGTCTGAATCATGAGTTACTTACACTCGTCTTATTGTATATTCCTCTATATTTCACGACGTTTTGCCATTCATTTTGTGTGGACTGTCGCACAGTGAAAGGTATATAAAAATTGGCCCTAGAAAATTGGGGTCAATTATTTATACACATTATCATGAGCAGGTGAAGCGAAAAAATAATTTAATGTAATGTATAATGGATTTAAATGTGAACTCTTGGGTGTCGGTACGGAACCCTTTTTTGTGCGTGCTCCGACACGCACTTGCCCGGTTTTTTAACTGTATAAATTGGGCCCAAATAACCCGACAGAATGTAGCCATGCTTATCTGAAGTTTCATGTATGAAGTAGAAAGTTTTAAGTATTATCATAAAAAAAACGGCCAGGTGCGTGTCGGACCACGCACAAAGCAGGGTTCCGTACAGTCACCTCCTAATCTACATATAAAACCACTATACAATACATTAAATCAAAAAAGGTCGTATCTTCATAGGAAACTTACGTCATTAAGCCCTTTTGTTTTGGCAAGGCAGTTTTTCAGCAAAAACTCAAAAACCATTTGATGTTGACCCCTGTTACATGTACGGAGTGCCCCCCCCCCCTACGTAATTTTTTTTCGTAATTTTACATCATGTTTATATAGCATTTCATAACATACACCTTCCCACCAAATTTCGTAATTGTAGTGGTCAAAGAACCCTAAAAAATAAACGTCAGTCTTTCTTTTTGAGTGACGATCAGTTTCCGGAGTTACATCTAATTATGACGAATGTAGGGCAGCTTAAGAGTCCGCAGTAAGCTCGGTTCGCCATACAAACGTAGTTACGCTCTCATTTTAAAACGCCATGCTAGAATAACATGAAACTTTGTATACACAATGGGATCCGGCATATCTATGTCGGAAATTAGTTTCTGTTGCTTGAAATTATAATGGAAAAAAATACAGCGATTATTGAGGTTTTCATACAACAGAAACTAATTTCCGACCTAGGTATGGCAGCTCCCATTGTGTATACAAAGTTTCATGTTATTCTAGCATGGCGTTTTAAAATGAGAGCGTCACTACGTTTGTATGGAGAATCGAGTTCAGCCGAGCGTACTGGGGACTCTTAACTTGTGTATTTAAGCTTATGCACATATGAATAAGTCCATCTCCCAAAATATCTATACTAATATTATAAAGCTGAAGAGTTTGTTTGTTTGAACGCGCTAATCTCAGGAACTACTGGTTCGAATTGTCCTGTGTTGGATAATCCATTTATAGAGGAATGCTTTAAGCTATATAACATCACGCTGCGCCCAATAGGAGCGAAGACGCGGACGAAGTCGCGGGCAACAGCTAGTCAAAAATAAACTTACAATAATTCAATTTATTCATGGTACAGTGGGGTTCAAAAGTGCGGAACATGTTTGGATTTCAACCCTAATACTACAGCAATACGGTCGACATCTGTCCATGCAGTTATGAACTAGACTGTACATAAAATTATGAACACTACCATCAACTACTTAATTATAAGAAATCCACAATTTAACACCCAACCATGTACCGCATTAATACCGCTATGACTGATAAGTGATAATCTCTCGATCTGGCGTCTGTATTTCCGAGTTCATATAACCTAGACCTTTTTAAGGCACGAGTGAATAGGCATCTTCTGGGTGAGCTCGCTTCATCGTCGGCCTCATCTTTGCCCCCCGGCTAGATGTTGGCCAAGAGCAATCCCATATTTAATAAAAAAAATGGTACTATTTATATTGATAAGCATTACAGGACTCAACTTTCAGTTACACTTGTCAAATTGCCATGTGCATCCGAGCTCGTAATTAGTATGTGAAGTTGGCACAATTTTCACTTGCAGATTGAAGGTAAACTGAACTACCTGGTGTCGGCGCGCCCAACAGCTGTTAATATTAAACTGGCAGCCGATGAGCTTATAAATTTAGCTAATAGTTTGAGTGCCAATGAAGATGTTTCGCCTGAGGAATTTAAAGAGAAGTTGGTATAGATATTATGTATTTATAGAGTAAATTAAAGTGCAGTAGTAGTTAATAGTTGGCAATATTCATGGACAGGAATAATAAAGTTATCCAAGGGGCTGTTTACATATTAAGTCACCCAAAGTTATGACTTATTAACTCCTCTCCATAATACTATGTCACGCTTTTTCTGATCCCTTTAACTAGTACTGTCAGGTCAGGATCCGTATGACCCCTCCCCTATCGCTGTGTCGTAATATATCGACGGCCCCATCTAAAGCTAAGTACTTGTAATTAATTTAATTTGATCAAGATCAATGATGAAACCTTGAGGGGAATGATGGAACTTTAACTACTTATAATTATTGGGAAAAAGCGTTTGAATATTAGAAAATTACCGTGAGTGCAGACATTAAAAATAAAACGGGTCAGTCACGTCTTTAACCCTTTAAACGCCATGAGCCTGTAAAGTGGTCGTGTGTCGTCGTGCCCACCACGCCAACGACCACTAAAAAGGTCGGAGTGAAGGTCGAAGTGTACTTTGATCATGAAAAAAATCTATTATGAATTGTTTTTAATGGTTTAAACGTTACATCAATTTTTGATACCTTGGCGTCTGAGTGATCACTTTATTCAAATATGAAAGCGTTCAAAGGGTTAAGTTCAAATATTGTTCGACATTCGAAACAATACACGGTTGGCGGGTCGAGCGATTTTCGACCTTAAAGACTTGAGTGCGGCGTTTCATTATACGTATAGCGATTATGGCATTTTCTACAGTACTCATTAACACTTGATGTATTTGGTTTGTTAGTTTTAATTTGCATAAAAACTGTGATGTTAAATTTTCATTTCACCTATTACAACTGTAATTACAGATTCATCAGCAGCATAGAAAGCATGCTAAGCAAAGACATAGCGGACAATAAGGCCATCGGCAAATATGGCTGCGAGGCTATTTTGAAGAACGTCGAAGGCGAGGGCTTAGTGAGGGTGCTAACTCATTGTAATACGGGCTCGCTCGCTACAGCGGGCTACGGGACGGCGCTGGGCGTTATACGGTCACTCCATGTGTCGAAACGATTAGGTGAGGAAGATTAAGCACAGAGCTGGTTTTAAAAATATTCGAAAACGAACTAAACAACTGCGTAATGCAGTAAATAGATCTGAGAATTCTGAGAGAACCCTTGAGCTTGAATATAAATATAATTTGAAGTCTCAGGGTTGGTACTTGACCATATCGCGGCCTATTTTTGTGATGCATTTTATTTTAATTAAGGCATGTACAAAAAGACAGGTAAACTGCCAGCCTAACATGCTGATATTTTACAGTTGGTTGAAATTTAATTTTAATAGGAAGAAATTGTTTCTGTTTTTATACAACCTTCAAGACTTTAGATGTCACAGTATAATAATTAAGGAACGTGATGCTAAGTTTAGTTCTAATAGGAAGGAAATTAATTCGGTTTTATACAAGCTTCAAGAATTTAGATATCACATCGAAACAATTTAGTAAATTGACTGTGTATAATACATTAATAACATAAATACCAATATTTTCAGAACGTGTGTACTGCACCGAAACCCGTCCATACAACCAGGGTGCAAGACTCACAGCCTACGAGTTAGTGCACGAGAAAATCCCGGCCACTCTGATTGTGGACAGCATGGTGGCGGCTCTGATGCGATCCAGGAAGATAAATGCGGTCGTTGTCGGGGCTGATAGGGTTTGTATATGTATTTTAGAACGTTTGTACTACACCGAGACTCGTCTTCACAACCATATTGCAAGAGTCAGCCTAGGAGTTGGTTTACGAGAAGATCCCGGCCACTCTGATTGTGGACAGCATGGTGGCGGCTCTGATGCGCTCCAGGAAGATAAATGCGGTCGTTGTCGGGGCTGATAGGGTATGTTTATGTATTTTAGAATATTTGTACTGCACCGAGACTCGTCCTTACAACCATATTGCAAGACTTGCAAGACTCTCAGCCTACGTGTTGGTTCACGAGTAGATTCCGGCCACTCTGATTGTGGACAGCATGGTGGTGGCTCTGATGTGCTCCAGGAAGATAAATGCGGTCGTTGTCAGGGCTCATAGGGTATGTATATGTATTTTAGGACGTTTGTACTACACCGAGACTCGTCCTTACAACGAGTTTGCAAGATTCGCAAGACTCACAGCCTACGAGTTGGTTCACGAGTAGATTCCGGCCACTCTGATTGTGGACAGCATGGTGGCGGCTCAGATGCGCTCCAGGAAGATAAATGCGGTCGTTGTCAGGGCTTATAGGGTATGTATATGTATTTTAGGACGTTTGTACTACACCGAGACTCGTTATTACAACCAGATTGCAAGACTTGCAAGACTCACAGCCTACGAGTTCGTTCACGGGTAGATTCCGGCCACTCTGATTGTGGACAGCATGGTGGCGGCTCTGATGCGCTCCAGGAAGATAAATGCGGTCATTGTCGGGCCTGATAGGGTATGTATATGTATTTTAGAACGTTTGTACTGCACCGATACCCGTCTGTACAACCAATATTCACTGCATATGAGGAAGATTGCGTTTGTTGTCGGGGCTGATACGGGTATGTAATCAGTAATGAAATTAGCAGAATCCGCGGCAAAATAATTAGATTAGTAGCTTCGAAGATTATTATAGAGCGTTCGCGGCCCAGCGGCGCCCGCGTACCGCGTGCGGTATGCGTGGTTAAGCAATTTCGGGCGGGGTCAGTCCTTGGATGGGTAACCGATTTGAGTTACTAACTAAGCGCTCCCGTACTTTGGAAGGCACGTTAAGCCGTTCATCGCGGCTGCTGTCTATGATAGCAGTCGTTAAGCCAAGTTAGAGGCCTTCGGGCGGCTTGAGAATTTCTAACACTCAAGTCGCCCACTCACTTGACAAGCCTAATCCCAATAAGGTCTAGTTTACCCCTTGGGTTGGAAGGTCAGATGGCAGTCGCTTCCGTACAAAAAACGAGTGCCTACGCCAATTCTTGGGATTAGGTAGCGAATCCCAGGCATCCTTCAGGATGCAACTGTACTGGGAATAACGCTAGGATGAGGATGAGCTTCGATTATTCTATACAAACTATGAATAAAAATACCACTAGTGTATTGTTGAATTTTAATTAGTAAAGGTAGATTGTTCTTTTTCTGACTGTGGAGACAGAGCCCTGCATGTATGCTAAGCATCCAACCTGCACTGTGCCTGAATAGAGTCTATGGTATACACTACTCCTTCTCGTCTTTTTTAATATAATGGAGATTTTTGTCACTGAGCATATAATCACTACGTTTTGTCACATTGACAGGTTGCTGCAAACGGGGACACTGTTAACAAAATCGGCACATACCAAATAGCGATACTCGCCAAACACCACGACGTTCCATTCTACGTAGCTGCTCCGTTTACGTCCGTGGACCTCTCGCTGGCGACCGGCGAGCATATCAAGATTGAAGAACGGCCTGATAAGGAGATGACGCATATTGGCGAGCACAGGATCGCAGCGCCTGGTTAGTAATCATACATTTTCCTTGGCATGTCCACCACCACGACGTTCGACCAGAGAACGGATCAAAATTGAAGAACAGTCTGGTTAGTTATTTTGTTTATGGTACAAAGTAATAAAAAAAGCCATTAGCCAGCGCTTCTCTGGATTTTCTCCAGGTTACTCTTCCAGCACACGGCATTCTTTATAGGAATCCTAGTGTGAGATTTTTTACAACATTTATAAAAGCAGTATGATTTTTTTATGCTGACTGTAAGACGTGTGTACAGTCGCCATTGAGATATATGTAGTTGTTTGGGGTAGCAGGGTTGCAGGGTTGCGTCGGAGATGATTGAAACTTAAGATCAAAGTATATAGTGAACACTTTATTAAAGGAAATACCCTATTTTATACACGTTAGGTTTAGCATATACAAGCAATATGCGTTTATGCTGCAGTAAACTATGAAGTTACTGTTAAACTCTAAAGGTCAAACGTGTAATGATCATACTTCACCATTAGAAATATCGAAACGCACGGAGTGTTGATAAATATCTGAAATCGACTCAATTGTCTACGAGGTAACGTGGATGTTATGATAGTTTTGAGCGTCCTGAAGAGTATAGATATTAATGGCGGCTGAATATGCAGTATAACCTTATTTTTTAAATAGATAGTACACCATCACATCACAAACTTACATTTTAATAACAAGTTTGTTTGTTTACAGGAATTAAATGTTGGAATCCCTCCTTTGACCTCACCCCGGCCCACCTTATCACAGGTATCATTACGGAAAAGGGTGTTTTCCCACCTGACAGAATAAAGGAATATAAATAAAGCAAAACCGATTCACGGGTTTCAGTCTAGTGCCTTCAAATTTACCATATATTTACCTCCTAAGAAAACTCATTTAATAAAATGTTTATACATATTTAATTAACCTTTGCAACTATTGTAAGCATGCCATCGAATAATAAATCTAATTGCTTCTAATGGATAATCAAAAAAATGTATAATAATGATTAGTTATAAAATTAACACATAAATTTATCGACGCTCGAAATATCCAGTGAGCTTACACTTAAGATATTTTTCCACCTAAAAATAATTTAACCTTTTCGCCGCCATTGACTTGATAATCACTACATTTAGTGCCCCAAATCGATGTAAAGTAAATGCAACCTACGTGCTATCAAGTAAGGTACATTTTCAGTATTTTGATAACTACAAAGACTGGCGTGTGAGACACAACTTACGGAATCTGCTGTGTCGGTGGAAAGGTTAAATTGCATACTTCAAACGTCTCGAGATAGACCCTGGCCTTACGACCTGGAGAAACCTCCTTTGCCACGCGACTTGAGCGTCAGTAATAAAATAAGCTTCATTGATATTCCTAAGTGACAGCCCTACATATCCATTCCATTAAAAAAATGATCCGTGTGGTTATTACACCTAACTGAAGTTAGCATCTTTACTAGGGAGGCAAAGCATATACCTGTAGAGTATCGCTGCATCTGTCTTGTCAGTGAGCAGTGACTATATGAGTGTGATAGAAGTCCTACAAAGCTTTGATAACTAGCCACGCAGTGATACAGTCGGTTCGGCGGTATCAAGGTCTAATTGGGACTGTTGGTAAAGTTAAGGGTATCCTACGAACAGAAAAGCTCAGCTGCAAGAGAGAAGCCATTTTCTCTATAGAAAAGCTCAAGATATTTACTGTAGATCCAACAAAACATAATTCGACTGCCCTACAGATTTAAAGCAGTCTTACGGTGCGTTTCCACCAACGAGACAAGAATATCATACGATATCAGTGAAATAATTTCACCCGCCAATATTTCTCTCGCCTCGTCAGTGGAGAAGTACCTGTATATATCTATATAAGTTTGTTCTATAGATGTAGGAACCAAGTCTCGCCACAAACTGCTAAGTGTGATATTTATGTTCCATAGGAATTTCGCTCTGTAATCACCGATACTTATACAATTAAGATTTGTTACAATTTTATATTTGTTACAAATTGACTCAATAAAGTAATGTATAGCGAAACTTACACTTCATTTTACAACCTGCATAAAACCTAGGCAGGTTTTGTAAATCATGCCCACAAAACCCGAGGTTATTAATACGCGCAAAAAATATTTTCATTCGACTTGACACAAAAAGGGCCCTTCCCTTTCTGTGTCAAGTTGAATGAAAATATTTTTCGCGCGCATTAATAACTTTAAAGGGATTCTTTTTACAAGCTTTTATCTATTACTAGCTTTTGCCCGCGACTTCGTCTGCGTAGCACTCATTCTCGCTTTAAAATTATTTGTTTTCCCATAAATCTGTCACCCTTCTTTACACCCCCTTAAGAAATGATTACATTCAATATGACATGCTCTTTACCACGCACGGCAAATTTTAATAGGGATCCTTTTTTCAAAACGAACCAACATATCAGCCGAAAGACGTCCACTGCTGGACATAAGCCTTCCCCAAAGAGTGACACAATGGCCGTTCCTTTGCCATCCGCATCCAGCGGACACCTGCGACTTTTACCAGGTCATCAGTCCACCTTGTGGGGGGGCTACCCACGCCGCGCCTTCCGGCCCGTAGTCGCCACTCGAGAACCTTTCCTCCCCAACGGCCAACGGTTCTACGTGCAATATGCCCCAGCCACTGTCACTTAAGTTTAGCAGTTTGGAGGGCTATGTTGGTTACTTTGGTTCTACTGCGGATAGCCTCATTTCTGATGCGATCACGCAGAGATATTCCTAGCATAGCCCTCTCCATTGCTCTTTGGGTGACTTTGAGCTTTTTTTATGAGGCCCATAGTAAGCGACCACGTTTCCGTGCCATATGTCATCACTGGCAACACACACTGGTCAAAGAGCCTCGTCTTGAGACACTGCGGAATATTGGACGAAAAGATGTGCCGTAGCTTCCCGAACGCTGCTCAGCCGAGTTGGATTCGACGATGAACCCCTTTCTCGAAGTTGGACCTAACTAACTGGACAGTCTGTCCTAGGTATATATAATCGTCTACAACTTCGAGTAAAAGTGTCCGATTGTAACGGGAGTTGGTGCCACGTGCTCGTGCTTTCAAAACGAACGATTAAACTTATTTCAGAATATCAAATATACCGATTCTAGACGAATGAAGCCCGTAAAAATATTACATGTACAATGATAAAAGTCTCGCTACGCAGTTCTTCCGTAAAAAGTCCCAACATAGCGGGTTCTTCATGTAAGTAAGATGGCCGAAGGCCGAGTATTCACACAGAGCGGGCTTCTTATGTAAGTTTGAGGGCCAAAGGCCTGAAGCAGGGAGGCGAGACCCGCGAAGCCGAAGGCCGAGCTTCCCAACAGAGTGGATTTTTTATGTAAAGTTGATGACTAACGCGCCGAAACGGAGTGGCAAGGCATGCGAGGCCGAAAGCCCATAAAGCGGGATCCTTATAATTATAAGGCTGAGGGCTGAAGGCCTGGAGCCGTGTGGCACGCACGAGAGGCCGAAGGCCGAGAGACCCAACAGAGCGGCGGGCTCCTTATGTAGGGCCGAAGGCCTGAAGCAGAGTGGCAATGCACGCGAGGCCGAAGGCCGAGAGTCCCAACAGAGCGGGCTTCATATGTGGAGCCGAAGGCCTAATGCAGAGGGGCAAGGCATGCGAGTCCAAAGGCAGACACAGAGCGGGCTCCTCATGCTGATCATTCACACAGAGTGGCAAGGTAGCCAACAGAGAGCGTTCCGCTCATGTAAGGCTGAGGGCCGAAGGCCCGAAGCAGAGCGGCAATGCACGGGAGGCTGAAGGCGGAGAGTCACAATGCTTAGACTTAAAAACAGATAGATAAACAGACACGAATTCTTAAAACTGTTGAAATGTGTTCTGTTTTGCTGCCAAGGGCCCTCCAATCGCTCCATTGATTTATCCAATATCTTCAATGTACAGATTTTCGACCCTCTACAGCTTTATTATATGTACGGATGAGCATAGATCCAGAGGCCTTTCAGCTCGAAGTACGAATTTTTCTATGGCAATGTTAGTTTAACTTGTTTGTACCAGATGCCACTGGGTGCTATCTCTATCGCACTTGCATATTGAAGTGACAGAGATGCAGCGGTCGTGCGGTTAGTTCTTACTAAATACACAACGGCGCTACGATCTATGTGGAATACTTCACTGGTCTTGCACTCTATCTCAGTGTATATATATTGTACTTTGTGCATAGATCTAAGGTCTCAACTCTCAATGTTGACGATTGGGCTGCCCAGCCCAAGTGATCTCTTATATCAAACGGTTATTATGGTTATTATGGTGTGAAGGGTCACCATTACGTAAAAACTAATACACGACAAAATTAAATTGTACGCCGACGATACAAAGACTGCATTGAAGCAGTTGCTTTTGTATTTAAGCATATGAAGGCCACCAATTCCAAAGTATCGCAAATTTATTTTTATTTACACGCAATAATAGACCTAATTGCTAAGAGGTTATGCTCAAAAATAGCGTCATCAATCAGAAGGAATTATGATACTTCGGCTTTGACATATCAAAACGTCAGCTTGTTTACAATACGTCAAATTCTGCTATGGTTAAGTTAAATTTACTGACACGCCGTTATATTCCCAATTGGCTGAAACTTAAAGCTTAGAATGGCGTATGCGGATTTAAATCACCCCGTTTCATATACCATATTTGCACCCCCGATTTCATCCCTTTGAGGGTGATTATCGGGGACAAAAAGTATACTATAAGTGAATCCGGATTATATACTGTTAGTATACAAAAAATCATCTTGATCTGTTCAGCCGTTTTTGCGTGATTGAGCAACAAACATCCAAACATCCAAACATCTAAACTTTCGCATTTATAATATTAGTTTCTGCTATGGTTAAGTTAAATTTACTGACACGCCGTTATATTCCCAATTGGCTGAAACTTAAAGCTTAGAATGGCGTATGCGGATTTAAATCACCCCGTTTCATATACCATATTTGCACCCCCGATTTCATCCCTTTGAGGGTGATTATCGGGGACAAAAAGTATACTATAAGTGAATCCGGATTATATACTGTTAGTATACAAAAAATCATCTTGATCTGTTCAGCCGTTTTTGCGTGATTGAGCAACAAACATCCAAACATCCAAACATCCAAACATCTAAACTTTCGCATTTATAATATTAGTGGGATTATTAACATACGATGTTTGTATATCCTTTTTAAATCTTGCAACTGAATCTTAAAATAGTTATGACAATTCAATAATATGGCACCACCGAAGTAAGTTGATGTTGGTGACAGGAGGTGGCCATAGCATAGCAACTCCTAAACTACCTAAGATAAAACCATCGATTTGGGCTCATTAGAACCGTCTCAATAGTTAATGACAGTGGACAAAAAAGGTAGTCGGCGATAAAAGCTTCTACCAAAAATTATTGACAAACTTATTTAGTGAAATTGTATTAAAAAGGTATTGTGTACGGCTTTAACCCTTAACTTGGCAAGAAATAGAGAATGTCCCTAATTCAAGCCTCGGTGACGCTGAATAGGCATACTCATACTGGCTAAGAAACAAATACAACTGTCAAAGAGTGTGGGAAACCCACGGGACGTTGCCAAGTTAAGTGCTTACTTTTTAAATACTCGCGCTAAACTAGATCAGGCTTGAATATAGACCATAGCCAATATTACTTGATTTTTACTTGCCCCTTTCGCGTTTGGTCCTTAGTATTGGCATCATTGTCATTGTCGACGTCCGACGATCTTTTCTTTTTTGTGTGTAATCTGTTATAACAGTCAAGGGAAAAATCCTTGGAAACAAACGTTGGTTGAATGTTGAATGGTAGAAAACATTTATCGCAATATATCGGAAAATACTCTTTCGGATGCCAACATAACGGTAAGATTTTATTGTCTATGCTCTTCATTCATTCATTCGCTATCACCGTTCATTCATTCGACATGTACCTGACTTGACAGACACGAAAAAAAATCAGTGTAATCAATCAATTTCGCAGTCAAGCTTAGGGATTGGAATTTTATTGTTAATTTTTGTAATGTATTGTAATATAGAACTTTGTGTAAGGATAAACTAATGGTATATTTAGAATGGAACGATGCTAATAAAAACGTGAAATGTTTAATTTGTCGTACTATAAGTGCTATAACTGTTAAATGTTGGTGGTTTTGGGCTGGTCCGTTTACAGAAACGGAAACAATCTATGTTTCCACTCGCTTTTTGAACCGTTCTGTAAAATATTTAGATGACGACAGTTTGGTTTCTTGTATAAATTGTACAGAATTTATATTATTGTAATGTAAATAAAAAAATATTGCTGGCTGGCGCATGCGTCGGTGCGAAAAACAGACAAAGGTTTTGTGGAGTTTGAAAATCAGCTGTATTATTTTAATGTGCGATGAGTTAGTGCCCGTGAAGTGTTTGAAGAAGTGACAATGATCAGTGAAATTGGATACACAGTGTTTCTGCTGCTGGCCCTGCCTTATATCGAAAGTGGTGAGTCTCTGCTTTGTCCCGTCGCGACCCTTAACAATAATATAAACATAGCTATTTAACTACATCATATTACTGGTAATAATATTGATATATAAGCATGATGAACTTGCTAGCTAAAATGTATATGCACTTTCATTCAAATCTTATTGCTACTGTGTCTACTTAATATTTGAGTAAAGTATAATATCTTTTATAACTGAAATGTATTGCGTAAAAGCTCAGTGGATTAATTAACATGCAGAGAGCTTAAAGTGAAGCCAAGCTTTAACCTTGACCATAAAACAAAGGTGGCTTTATAACAAGTTAATCAGTGGTCACTCAATGTAAAATGTAATTCTTAAAGCATATGCTTATTACATTGATCACAATATATTCAGTTCTTTTTTGTTTCTTTACATATTCCTGGAGAGAATATAAGTTGTAAAACTGAACCAATAATAGAAATTGGGTGAAAACCAAATGTATGGGCCATAGTTCAGGCTTTTAACTAGCATACTATTTAATTGATTCCACAACACAACAAACAAATACAAATGGCAAATGTTTGTGACACTAATGAGACAAACATTTGTCATAACTTTATTGTAACTTTTATGTCACAATGGAATCAATTAAATTGTAGACAAATTAAATGCCTTCACCATGGTCCAAAAATTTCGATCCTCACCCAATTTAGAAACAGGTTCTAAATTAAGACATAAAATATGAATCATAACCAGATGATTCGGGAGATACAAGCAGGACCAACCAACTAACACAATGTTTTTGAATCATTTGCCATCCTATTTGTGTAAATAATCCACACTTTATCCCTTTTTTACTATTAACTAATAGTTTATTCTCTGCCCTACAACAACTAAGTAATAAACATAAAACTTCATTAACTGTCTTAACAGCACTTTATCAAACCTGTCTTTACAATTTATCACATTTCCAAAATAACCTTAATATAATGATGAGTGATGGCTGATGACATTCAATTTTACATGAATCACAGATAAAAGGAAGAGTATTAGTACTGGATGGAAGTATTCTAATTGTAGAGTGACCATGCATGTTATAATTTTCTATTGTTTAAACACAGTAAAATTATGAAGGTTAACCAAACAGGTATGGTATGACTGGTACTGGTTTGTTTATAATTTACCAAATCCCTAATTCACTGATTCCCTAGGTTTGTTCTTGCAAATGTCTTCTGAATCACTGTGTATTCCTACATTACCTATTTAGATCTAATAGTGCACCAATAGTCAAACTGCTGGGTACCAAACCCAACATTAAACATGTCTTGGCAGAATCTCACCTAAAGCTAGGCAAGACTACCTGACTCATGGTTTGCATGTTTTGTAGTCTGCAATTTTACAATCTACAAATTTTGGTATGGACAGTTAAATAGGCAATCTTAAACTTCCCAAATAAAAGAGTTGTAATAGACAAATTATTGAAAATATCATGATAACATTGACCAAAGTATGCTAGTATGTGAACATAACCTGAAGAACGTGCAAGGAAAAAAATCTGTTTTTTGTTATATATTAAAATTGTACTCAAACTAATTGTTGTTAGGTTTACAACAAATAGCTATACTTGGTAATTAACTTATCATAACCACAATTTGCAGAGATTTTGGTTTCAATTGATTTGATTTACCAGTTCCTAATTAAAGGGAACATTATTGTATTATATTATATGTTCCTAGTTCCTCATAACAGAGTTTGCGCAACTTATTTTTCCTCATCTAAATAATAATTATCAGTTATCACTTATTATTTTGATAAGGATTTATATAAGTTGTAATACTATAATTAATTGCCTACCACATACACCAAACAGAAATAGTTCAATTCCAGTTTAAGGGCCAATATCCTACATGTTCAAAGCTTTTCATATATTGTATGCTTGACAGCTAATTGTCTAATGTAGTGGTTCCCAAAGTTGTCTGGGCTGCACCCCATCTAATACAAGTTTACAAACTTGGGACCCACCACCACCACCATACAGCCGAAGGATGTCCACTGCTGGACATAGGCCCATTAGGGACCCACCTCTAGGATTTTTTTATACTACGACAGTGGCAAACAAGCCTACAGCCTGCCTGACCCTTTCTTGACTTGGGAATGTGCTGTGTTGAGATGAGTTATTTAACCGCTACCAATATGAATAAAGGGCTTATCAAATAACAAACAAAATTTAATAATTTTTTTTATCAATCTGGTGTCAGTCGTCTGCCTCCCGGCCGTTGGCTCGGTTGGTTGGTGTGTCGTCTACGGGCAGGGCCCACTCAATATTTGCTCGCGACCCATAGTTTGGCACACCCTGGTCTAATTTATGAAAACTTGACATGTGCAGTTACCAGGAATGTTCCAGATTTTGTATGTGGAATGTTTGTAAGCGGAATTATTCAAATAGGCTGTCAACTAGTAAAATACAAATTAAATCAAGATTATCTTAAATTACAATAATTCCCTTATTACATTTTAATTGGGACAGTTGCATGCTACTCCTTTGACTGAAAACAGTCCAACCAAATACTGATGAGTATTGGGCTGTCATGCCGATTGGCAAACACATTTACAATGCTGTTGGTGCTGTGTCTAACTCGTCCCAGAAGGGATGCATTTTCTTTCGCATGATTGCGGGGATTGAGTATTAATAAGTTTGAATATTACTCATTGTTCGGGTATATACCCGTCAGGGGTCCTTAATTTAGTAGTATATAAAAAAGGACTTATATATCAACAAATAGAACTGTAAAGGAGAAATAAAGGCTTAATAATAATTACTCATTGTTCATACAAGAGGCAGACTTAATTCTTCACTCATGACATTCTCAAGGACTGGTCAGTAAAAGATCAATGAAGGGTTGGAAACATCTGTCACCACCTTGACGACCTGTTTAGCCTAGTTGGTAGTAATACTGCCTCTGAAGCTAGAGGTCTCGGGTTTGAATCCTGGTCAGGGCAATTATTTGTGCATTTGGCATGGATAATTGTTCTTGGGTCTGGATGTTTTCTATGTATATCGTCGTCTATTACCCATAGTACACTTTGCTTTGTTTGGGACTATATGTGTAAGAGTGGTATTCCACTCGTCCAATATCTTTGTCCAATCTTTGATCAAATTTCTTTGACAGAGGCCCATTCCACTCCACATCCACATCATTCCACTCATCCAATATCTTTATATTGGATGAGTGGAATGGGCCTCTGTCAAAGAAATTTGATCAAAGATTGGAAGTCCAAGTTTTTTTTTTTTCATGCGTAGCCATATTGATTTAACTGTCATCAGAATCTTTGATCAAATGTCGGGGTCCCATCCAAGTTGGATGAAATCATCCAATTTCTTTGATCAAATGTATATTGGACAAAGATATTGGATGAGTGGAATACCACCCTAAGATTGTCCCCCCAATATTTAATTTATATATTTTTTTTGTGTAGGTATATATATCTAACAACACAAATAATATTAATCGTGAGTGACAAAGTACCTTATTTTCTTAAATATCTAAGCTAATGGATGAAGTATAATAGACATTCACCGAAAGTTGATATACTTACATAATACAGACAGTTGTTATAACACAATCCTATAGGTACTCTGTTTTTTTTTAAAGTATAATGTACTTTCCATAGTAAAATGCATTTTATTCTTACCTAGAACTTGTATTAAATAGCACTTTATAGCTAAAAAAACATAGTATAGGTCCACAACATTTTTTTATATACCACGTCGGTGGCAAACGAGCGTACGGCGCGCCGCGCCTGATGGTAAGCGGTCACTGCAGCCTATGGACGCCTGCAACCCAGGGGTGTCACATGCGCGTAACCTTGTCTCTTGCTAACTTCTAACCAGCCCTCCGCCAACAACGGACCGTCTGGATCTACCTATAGAATTTGTAATCGAATGTAGGTGTGTGTAACTTCAGAATTATCAAAGTTAATTGGATTGGCAAAAGTAAGATATATTTTACTCCTAAGTTATTTAACTAAAGCTGCCAATAGATAAGTGAACTAAACCTAAATACATCCGCCCTGTTCTACTTTCTTCTCCAACAGCGGCAATGTTCGAGTTTACGACGCAAAAACCAGTTACGAAAATTCTGAATCATACTGACATGACTAGGAACCACTATCACCCACTTACTCTTTGTTCATAATAGGCGTATTTGCCATAGCAAATAATCGATATATGTCTTTTTCTAACTATGTATGCGTTGAAGACTACACATCATTTATCTTTTTATGACTCGCCATTATCCGCCGCGTTTTACCGTTACTGCAGGCCGGTAATTTTGCGTACTAAATACCAATCCTTGTAGGCCATTAAGGATAAAACTGAAGGGAGCGTAAAGACGCTCTCTATTGTCGTAGACTGTCAAATGTGTCAATTTCACAGTGTTGTTATTTAGACTTCATAAACCGTGTCTCAATAAAAAAAATATAACGAGAATATCCGTCCTGGCAAAAGGACCATGGATGTTTAACTATCTATGGAAGGTGGACCAAAAACCAACAGAGCTAAGAGGTATTAAATAGGTATTTACGTGTTTTTTTATTTAATCGTACGTATAGCATTAATTTACGAACCGTGAGATCTTCGAGAAGACAAGTACGGTTGCCAGTTTTTGTTGCACTTTTAGCACCACCCAGGGGTCACGTGTAGGGTAACGGTGGGTACTCCCTACGGACGTGGTGCAACTTCGACCCCCCTTTGTCAAGTGGGTGGGCAACTTGACTGTTAGAAGTTCTCAAGCCGCCCGAATTATTTACGTGTAGAGTCTGGCTAACCAAAATTTGTTGACAGATATTTTCTTGTGGTATGATCAATTGTCTATGATTTAAAAAAAAGGCTAAACGACTGTCATCAATTTATGTCATTCATTCAAATGGTTCGCGGTTTATTGGGTTTATGCGGCATTTATTTGAAATAATATTAACAATGACTATACCGAGTGACTAGGCCGCAAACTATTATTTAATCTCCTAAATAATTATAACAATGTGCAAACCCGACGTGAACCGTTGTATGATGAAAAACTGCAATGTTTACAATTCTTAAACAATTTAGTAGGTTGGTGCTCTTTAAATATTTTGATACTTTATGTACTAGTTCTAACATTTGCCTATACCTTTGATTAGTTACGTGAATTTATTAATAGCTGAATGTCATTAACAGGACAAATGTTTAAGAAAAGGATAAACTAGAAGTTCTGGATAATAAAATCAAAACATTGGAGCGTAAGGAGCTACTTAATGAAAACCAATATTTAGAGGAAATCTGTGGAGAGACTGGTGTGTAGTAATTTGATATAAAAAAAAAAACATTGTACTTGTTAAATCGTGCCGGTGCAATATTACTCTAACCTAACCCATGTTTATACCTACTTAACCTAACCACCGTCCTAACTTGAAGTAACGTAACCCAATGGTCACATAAACAGACGTTTGAAACTCACAGAATGTCAAATACCACCAATTGATAGGCCAATTTTGTAATTCTACCATTATTTACTTTATTAGGGTTATCACTGAGAGTATACGTAATATAGAAATCACTTTAAAAACTAGATATTAGTGTATAATAAGTTGGGTAAACACTGCATGCATAATAGTAAGTACTACTACAAAAAATTGAAAAGAATAGAAGAAAATAATTACCGTGTACTATACTAATAAAAGGGCCCCTTTACAAAGTTAATAATCACAATACTAGGATGTCAATATTATCGCGGTATTGAAAATTGTATAGATAGTGCTTCGATGTTCATGTGACACGGATCGTGATATGAATGTCTCGCATGATAATAATTACCGTGCAAATGGCCCCATACAAAAACAACCGTATTGAAGTATCGCGGCTTCCGATTTAGTTGAAATTTGGCATAGTACAGTCAATAGCAAAAATAGATGATCACTTTAGTACCTTGTCATTGTTACTACTTTGACGCATCCCAACTGTCGCAGTATTGTTACGCTAGCGCGCTTAAACGTCTTATCAGGCACATGGTGATTATTTTTAGACGAAATTACAAATTAATTTTTTGTTCGGTAAATGATTTGTTTTAAATTAAAGTAAAGTATCATCTGTTAAAATATCTGCAACGAGTAAATTAACACCTTATATATATATATTGTACTTTGTGGAAATAGGCTAAAATGAGTTTGTATTTAGTAAAGATGATGTAGAGATGACAATTTAATATCGACATTTATTAAGCCCATTGGGGCCTTTTACACGGTGAATATTATCTCGTGATACACTCGTATCACGATCCGTATCACGTGAATATTAATGAATATTGAACACAGATATCAGAGTAGGTAAAGCAGATCCGCTCATTTTAAGTTCAACGATTTCTGTACATCTGATATTTTCTCACTAAACTACAATCAGTAAGTTTGAGAGACACACATAAGTTATATCTGACAGGTCTTCAAATGACCGCGTCTCCATTTTCATAACTGCAAATTATACTGAACTGACGTTTGTGACGTTTTGGCTTGTATGGGATTTGACATTTGGTGTGCTTCTAATATATGGAGACAATTAGTCAACAGCCGAAAATGATCGTACTATCTGTCCCGTTCAAACTCACCTTAATTAACCATAAGGATTCAAGGAGACAACTATATGAAAAATCATCTTGCTTAACACTACGGATCTGCTGGTATTATTAAGATATTAAAGCAAAGTACAAACAATTAGGAAAACCGCGATAATATTTACACCCCAGCATAATTGAGATAAGATAATATTAATCGTGTAAAGGTCCCCATTAAAAATAAATTAAAAAATGACACACCACGTCTGTCATTCATGTAAACATTGTAAACAGATCGTTTATTTGGTGATTAGTTATTTTACTGGTGATGCGGATATATAAAGCCGACTCAAAACTCATATTTTCTTTTACTGCAGAACTTACTACAGGTTTGAGCTCTATCCTCAATTTATTCGAAATATGTCAATAAGGCAAAGGACTTGCACATGTATTATTGCGTCATAATCATCAGTCGTTCCCTCAATGCTGAGGATCCTGACATCATGTCCTTTTATGGCTGACCAGTGACCAGACTTCTCCATAGGCTCCTATCACCCGCCTTATGCATGGCCTTATTATTGCGTACCGTACGTCTGAAGCCAAATAATTGATATCAACGCCATCTATAGTACAGAATTATTCAGCAGATAAGTTTTTTCATGAAAACGCGTTAACGACGCCACCTACCGGGTCCAATTGTATTTTCAAACCATTCAGGAATCCACTCGAATATACACACAAAATTTCATCCAAATCGGTCCAACCGTTTAGGAGGAGTTAGGAGAAACACACGTACAGAAGAATTATATATATATATCCCATCAAAGACATAAATCTGAAAATGGGAGCCAAGTTCAATATTAAGAATATGCGATGCTTGGTTTTCGTCTACACCGACAAAAGAATTGAGATCTAAATGGGTGTAAAGTTCCGTAGATTCTCTGAAATGGCGCCAAGTCCGGCACTACATTGTTTACAGTAAAACTAATTTACTGCGGCTTAATGCATTTTGAGCTTTAACTTGGCAGTTTTCTTAAATATCCAACAACTTATATGGTATTGTAACATACTGCATAGAAAGTGGGGTGAACTTGGCTGGACACGTTGCCGCGTGTCTAGATATAAAGAAAAGAAAAGATAATATATAAATAAGTTAAAAAAAGGGAATACAAGTTACTTACAAAAAGAACGTCTATTACCTAATATGTATCTGAAGAGTGGAGAGGTAAGATAAAAAGCGTGCCATTGGGAATAGGTTGGTGGCTTGTGTACTCCACCGTAGGTGGGTTCGTACGAATTCCAAATGCTCATATCATCTATAACTAACCAGCTTAAATAGAAAAAAAAAACCCTAAATTTTAATTTAAAAATTCTTACATTACATCAAAAACGGTTGTAACGATTTTGAGAGAATATGCCTATAAATAAAAATAAAAATGGGGGACAATCTTACAAAAATTGACCTAGTCCCAAAATAAGAAAAGAAAGAAGGGTACTAGACGACGATATACATACTTATATAGATAAATACATAGAAAACATCCAAGACCAAAGAATAGATAGATATCCGTGCTAAATGCACAAATAATTGCCCTGGCCGGGATTCGACCTCGGGACCTCTAGCTTTGAACCATCGCTAAAATCGGTTTTTCCGTTAAACGCACATACACATGTTAAACTTATAACACGCCTCTTTTGCGTTGCGTCGGGTGTTAAAAAAATCCAGCCCAGTGCGAGTCGGACTCGACTCTATTAAGGGTTTTCGTACCATTATCTATAAATACGGCAAAAAGACGTTTGTTGTATGGGAGTTCCTTAAATATTTATTTTATTCTGTTTTTTAGTATTTGTATTTTGTTGGTCTATACCAACAGCAACAGAAATACATCATCTGTAAAAATGTCAACTGTCTTACTATCACGGTTCATGAGATACAGCCTGGTGACAGACGGACACAGACGGACGGACAGCGGAATCTTATTAATCTTTTCCACGCTCTGTCAAATAAAAAACTGGCACTCACACGCCATGACATCGAAATGTCAAATAAGAAGTAGAACCCTGTAGAAATGCATGTAGGTTGATATCGCACTGCACGCTGTGACCTATATATCCGTCGTTGGCGTTGAACCGATGTAGAAATGCATGTAGGTTGATATCGCACTGCACGCTGTGACCTATATATCCGTCGTTGGCGTTGAACCGATGGTGCGCATATATGCGTCGTTGGCGTCCAAAAGGTTAAAAGGCTCCCGTAAACCCTTTGGGCACGGAACCACAAGCGTCCGTTGACTCTGGTGTCTTCTTACCATCAGGCCGTAAGCTTGTTTGCCACCGTCTTAGTATATAGGGAGGTAAAACATGTGGTATGAGTTCAAAAGCTTGAAGACACGAGTTCATCTAACTGATGAGCGGTCTTGTACAGTACAACCAATTGTAGAGAAAAGTATCCCCGTCCGTGACTGGTAATTTCAGTGCGAATAGGGTTACTTTTCTTTGCAGCTTATTGTACTGCGAATGTATTGATCAAAGTTTACCAAAAGACTGCTCTTCAAATAGGATTCTTTGCAAATAGTTTTCTCTACCTAAAGTACCTAATTGCAAATTGAAAATGAAGTGAATCAATGCAAAAAAAAAACAGAAGTAAATAATAATAAATATTATGCGACAAACTTGCACAAATCAAACTAGCCACATAGAAAGCTCAATAAGGCTTGTGCTACGGATCTAGACGACGATATATTTAATTGATATTTGTAAATACATAGACAATAAACAACTACATATTCATGTTCATCAGCATCACACAAATATTTACCCTTACCGGGATTCGAATCCAGGACCCTTAGCTTACTCAGCTTCGTAGGCATGGTCGTTAACCACTAGGATAATCCAATCGTCATCATGTACCTATAATTTACCTAATACCGGCTAGATTTCGTGTAGACACCAAGAAGTCTCTCAAGAACCCAACAGTCCAGAAACAATGTAGAAAGTTATCGTGCATCACTAAACCGGGGATCAGTAATCCCCTCATCTAATACCTTAGTCACTCGGTCAAAGATTCGCAGATATGTGCAAAAAGGTACATCCTCTTAGATACAATCGACAAATGCTAACCGGGAAGTTCACGCTAAAGCGAATGGTACTATACACGCTTGTCCCTCCACGCTCATACGTCGTTTCACTTCCCAATTGGCTGCTGAAAGGGTCACTAGCAATACGTTAACGAGCCGTGGGGAGGAAATACCCACTTTGAGATCTATTTGCATCCTTTTTGGGCTACGCTAAGCTGTCAGCGACGGGCTATCTAGCCTTTGCTAGTCTTTGCTGCTGCTAGAGCGTTAGGTTAGTACGCAGCTGATGTCCTTGTATTCAAAAACCGACTCGTCCTCACCTGTCACCTCAAACCCCATCCGATATTATGGCTGGGTTGCACCAAACCGTCTGTAATCGTAAGCTGTGTTCGTTAAAATTTCAATGTATGGAAAGTTTGACAAGTTTCTATGGGATGACAGCTACCGGCGCCATATTTAACGTTGATCAGTCTGTGATCGTAAGTCGGTGCAACCCAGCCTATATCATGATCATATCAGCCGATGGACATTCACTGCTGGACATAGGCCTCCCCTAAAGAGTGCCACAATGACCGGTCCTGCGCTACCCGTATCCAGCGGACTCCCGCGACAGGTTTGTGAGTAATATCCCAAGCTGATGACAATGGGAAGCGGGCTAGTAACGGTAATGAAAATATGCATTGGTGACGAGGTTAAGTTTCGCAGTGAGTGTAGCAACTGTGTCAAAACTTATGATTTAAATCGCTATTTAAAGGAACAGGAAGTTACGGCGGCTATACTTATATTATGACGGGTATCGTCGACTCTAGCGACCAAAGGGTAACGGGTAACCGTACTTTATTAGCACAAATCTATGTGAAAACGAGAACTACGTCCCCTCCATTATCTGAAGGAACGTGACCCGTTCGACTCGTGACCTTTTTTACTGTGTCACAAAATCCCCTTTACTGATAATCGAGACTTTGACAAGGGTACCTCTATGTCAAAAATACACGCCTTAATGCGTTGCGACGCTTGTGACCGTAGGCGAGTTTGATTTATTCCTGCCCCAGTTACAGGTATCTAGGCCGAAGGCAGCGGACTTTGTCAATCCCTCTCGTTCGTAAACAAGAGAGAGGAATGACCAACTGACTGGGGATTGACACTATTGATGTACTTTGTTAATCGGACAAAAGATCGCTGGAGTCGGCCATGCGCAAAACTACAAATGCACATAGATTTATAGATATACATATATTCAATTATTCACATACAATACTCATGGATTGGATAGTGTTCTTCCAACGTTATTAAACGCATTACATTTTCTCGACTGCGTTTCTTAATGTCGCAGCTTATTATTTCGTCAGCGTATAGATGAAGCGCCTTTTCTCTACTTTTATTTATTTTATAATGCAGATTATCGTAATGGTCTTGATTTTTGTGAAATTTCCTAAATACGCCTGTTAAACATTAACAACGAGATGTGTGGTGTTACTGTACGTTGTACCTGCGGTAATTGTAATTATTAATAACGACAATAAGCTAATTATGTTTGTACTGCAACGCCATTGTTGTTAGACATTGCGTAAATCCGCCGTTTGTTTCGTTTGGTCTTTTATCTACAAGACAAGGCATTTAGATGCGCCAGCTAGTTCTAGTAACCAACTAACACGTACAGATACTTCACCAGAATTTAAAGGATCGTAGACAACCTATCTAATTACTCGAATCCAATGGTAACACTATGAACCTTTATGTCTGCGGCGCTTAATGAAGGACGTTTTTGCAAATCCAATTAAGATCCAGTCTCCCTCGGCGCGTATGAGTCGGATCATATTCGACACATACTGTTTCAAAACGTTGGAAGAACGTAACGTTCTCAAACAATGTTACTACCTTTTACCTTTCGACTGCTGCATTCTCAAAACTACAAGGGCTTGAATGCGCTGCAGTGGTAAACACACGGAATCTTTGGTTATGATCGTGAGCTGACGCATCGCTGAGCGCAGTGACGGTGACGCTGACGGGTCCGTTCGTTGAACCGGCGAGGTCACGACCAGCGTGACGTGTGCCGTATTAACGCACTGTTAACTTAACACCGGCGACTGTCGAGACGACTAATGAGATCCTAGACTTTTTTGTTCAGATGAATATAAAATTTGGAACTTCGATACAGAAAAATTGGTAAAGCCGAAATGTCAGTCTTATTCACGTACGTAAACTCGCTCCTCTACTATAGCTTAATGAGTTGTTTAATTCTCCTTAACATAAAGGGAAGCGTTATAGAAAATATTGAAATTCCTGACCTTATATACAATAAAATTATCAAATATAAGACAGGCAGAATTCAAATCACAATACTTTCATAAATACCCTTAAAATATGTACAAATTAGTCAATTTAAAGTTTTCCGAAAATATAGGGAATGTTACGATTTCATTGCACAAGACTAACATCTTGCCTTGCCTACCACCAATTCTCACATCTGACAACTGGCGACTGAATCTGGTATGCAGGTTGAAGGAAATTATAATCTACCTAAATACGTTCTATCTCGTATACATTTACGAAAGAAGCCCAACACATGCAAGTGGGTGTAACGAGATGATACACAGCGCTGTTGCAAAAAAGAAACTGTTTTTGGGCCAAGTGGCAATATCCTGCTTCGAATCTTCGAGTTCAAGCTTTATTTATAGGTGCGTTAAGCATATATTTTTATGATCTATATTATCAATTATCATTAGCTTTTACCCGTAAGTCCTTCCGCCTGTAACTGGTTAATTGCCTTTATTTAAGGATGTTTGTTGCCATTGCATTCTCGCATATCGCTCTTTCTATTTTTTTTTACGGATTTTCTTCTTTGGTCTCACCCCAGCCATTCGTAGAAGGCGACTACGGGTGTTATGTGACCACGTGTTCTCTGTGATGGGGGTACAGCACAGCACGCGAATAACGACCTTCAGGAAGACGGCGACCCTGGAGGAGCTAAAAATAGAGAGGTGCGAGGGACTTCAGTGACTTCAGTTTGAGATCCTGGAGTTATCTGGCTCACATAGCGGCCGCCATGGTTTTTAGTAGGTAGCCGTACCACCCTCCAGAGTACCTCCTCAGAAACCCCCCGCGAAAAGAAAACGA
Source organism: Notocelia uddmanniana (assembly GCA_905163555.1). Lineage (NCBI taxonomy): Eukaryota > Metazoa > Arthropoda > Insecta > Lepidoptera > Tortricidae > Notocelia > Notocelia uddmanniana. The sequence goes on along the minus strand of LR991059.1, from coordinate 8,778,648 downwards.
AGTACATATCTCCCTCTCTGACGCTTGAATATGCAAGTGCGACAGAGACAGATATTTCGTTCTTATTTCGCGGTAGGCCCTCTGGTACAGGTACCTGGTTCACGGGGTTTTCCCACCAAAGTAGTTTAGACTGTCTGCATGCCAAATTTTATCTAAGTGTGTTCAGCGGTTTAATCGTGAAAAGGTAACAGACAGATAGAGTTGTTTTCGTATTATAACATTAGTATGGATGGATTATATGTTATATGATGTCATTGCAATATCAACACGCCTGAAAACGAATCGGTGCGTTACTAATCGTAAAAGCAAAGGTGTAGAGCATGCTTATTCACTGTGATTCAATCTAACGAGCCGTGATGTGAGGTAGTGCTGGCATGATGCAATAACAAAGTACATTATTAAACTTTGTTGAAGAACGACATTGAAACAAAGTTACCCTAAATAAATAAAGTCCGTAAAAGAATTATTGCGTAGGTAGAATAGTTTGATACTCGTAACAAGTTAAATTAAATGAATGTATCAGTTATTGTCGTATTTAGGGTATAATACAAAGCCAAGTTTAAGTCTTGATATTAGTAGTTTTTACAGGTAGTAAATATCGCATTTACTATTTTGGAAGTTTAGGGTCCGATGGGTGAGTGAAGGTCTCTCACTTTTCTGTATTTAAATAAAATAAAAAAATAAAAATAAAAAAGCCTTTTATTTCCCGCATTTTTACAGAAAAAAAGTTACATGATTGAAAAAAAAGTTTTTGCAGTAATAGAAGTGTAAAAAAATATATATAAAAAAGTTGTACAATTATTAGTAAGGTAAATCTATTGACTAATAAATAAATAACTAAATATATGATGCGAGAACCCCTCTTATAAAAGGGTAAAGGCCTCCTCCAGAGATGTCCAATCGTCTCTATCTTGAGCTTTTTGCATCCATTTTTTTCCAGCAATGCCTATTATGTCATCTGCCCATCTAGTTCTTGGTCTTCCTCTCTTCCTGGTTCCGGTAGGGCCAGCCCATGACGTCAGCCGAATTGTCCAGCGGTCATCTTTCATTCTGGCTACATGGCCTGCCCATCGCCATTTCAATTTTTGCGCATAGGTCAGTGCGTCTATTACTTTTGTTTTTCCTCTTATTATTGAGTGGCGTATTTTTTTTATTTTTCTGATCTTCGTCATACTTCTTTCCATGCTCCGTGTATCAATGTATCAGTTATTGTCGTATTTAGGGTATAATACAAAGCCAAGTTTAAGTCTTGATATTAGTAGTTTTTACAGGTAGTAAATATCGCATTTACTATTTTGGAAGTTTAGGGTCCGATGGGTGAGTGAAGGTCTCTCACTTTTCTGTATTTATGTGACTATTATTATACAACGTGCTCCTGAGGAACCCGTATAATTTCACCAGCGTATTTCTGATCATATTTAAAGACTAAAACGTCATGTGAAGTTCACTGGATTCAGGCTAGTTTCAGAGCTTTACCATTTTTTCAGAAAACATTTTTTATTTCTAACTCAGCGCAGAATGCGTTTTTGCGCACGATGTTGCTATTATGTGGTTGAGTCTAGACACACTGATTGACAGACTTCAAAATAACAGTATCATGTCTTCACAAACCAAGTTCTAACAAAAAAAACCTTCCCGTTCGAATTTAAGTCATGGTTTCATCAAATAAATAGTACATTACTGCAGAGGCCATGAAGTAACGTGAAGGACTCGTTTTATCCCAAACTCGTCCAGCAATCCCTGTTCCGGCCGAGGCCTGCAATCCCTGTATAGTACTTTTCTCAAACATGTTAGAAAAAAAAAACATTAAAAAAACTACAATGTAAAAAAAATACTAAAAAATACAAAACGTCCATAAATAGCAAAGCATCACGAAAAATAACGGAAATGAAATAAAAACACGTAAAATGCTACAAAAAAATCCAAATAACACGAAAAAAACCAAAAATATCAAAATAATTAAACATTAAAAGCATAAGAACACGAATAATGCTACAAAAAATACCAAAAAAACATGAAAAAACAAAATTCTGATGAAAAATACATAAAAATACGAAAAAACTTAAAAAAATCCAGAAACATCAAAAAACGCTAGAAAATAACACGAAAAAACTTAAAAAATATCGAAATTCACGAAAAATTCTAAAGAAACAACAAAAAAAACGAAAAACGCTACAAAAATACAAGCACGACTTAAAAAAGCATGAAAGAACTAAAAAAATACCAAAAAACACGTAAAACTCATAAAAAAGCCAAAAAACAAAACAAAACTGACGAAAAGTACAAAAAATAATAAAAAAAACTTTTATACAGCCCAAAAACATGAAAAAAAACGCTACGAAAATAACGTAAAAACAAAAAAAAAATACCAAAATTCTCAAAAAATTCGAAAAAAGCAACAAAAAACACGAAAGATGCTACAAAATTGAAGCTCGATTTAAAGAAACCACGAAGGAACTAAAAAATACCAAAAAACCCGTAAAAACTAAAAGATATACCAAAAAACATGAAAAAACAAAAAACTTAACGAAAAGTACAAAAAAAAAATACAAATAAACTTATGAAAAAGCGAAAAGACAAAAAAAGCTGAAGAAAAGTACAAAAACATAGGAAAAAACTTTTAAATAGTCCAAAAACATCAAAAATCACGAAAAACGCTACAAAATAACAAGTAAAATCAAAAAAATACCAAAATTCACCAAAAATTCGTAAATAAACAACTAAAAACACGAAAAATGCTACAAAATACAAGCACCATTTAAAAAAACACGATAGAACTAAAAAAAACAGAAAACACGTAAAAACTTGAAAAAATAACAAAAATACATGAAAAAAAGTCAAAAAACACAAAAAACGCTACAAAATAACACGAAAAAACTAAATAAACACTCGTAAAATTCGAAAAAAAAAAGAATGCTACAAAAATAGAAGAACGATAAAAAAACCGGAAAAACCTAAAAAAATACCAATTTTCTCAAACATGCGCCTAAATGTATGCATTAATGGCACGAAAAGAGGACATAAAGTTACCTGTTTATGGCTCCCTACATTACTTCTTGGCCGCCGGCCAAGAAGTAATGTATGGCGAATGTATGAAACTAACATTGTTGGCCGCTGCTCGAACTTTTTAAATTTGCTTACTAAAATCAACTGATAAAGGAAATATTATATAGAACCAACCGCCACGTTTTTTTTTATATATTTTTAATTTGTTATGTAATAGTACATTACTGCAGAGGCCGTGAAGAAGGACTCGTTTTATCCGGCCTCGTCTACGACTCGGCCGTTTATCCCAAACTCGTCCAGCAATCCCTGTTCCGGCCGAGGATTGTATAGTACTTTTCTCAAACATGTTAGAAAAAAAACAATAAAAAACTACAATGTAAAAAAAACTAAAAAATACAAAACGTCCAAAAATAGCAAAGCATCACGACAAATAATGGAAATTAAATAAAAACACGAAAAGTGCTGCAAAATACAAGCACCATTTAAAAAAAACACGAAAGAACTAAAAAATACCAACAAACACGTAAAAACCAAAAAAATACCAAAAAACATGGAAAAACAAAAAATAATTCGAAAAGTACAAAAAAATACGAAAAAACTTTTAAAAAGTCCATAAATATCAAAAAACACAAAAAAACCGCTACAAAAAAACATTTCGGCGCATGTTTGAGAAAATTTACTATAAATGATTAATATTTTAGATTTTTTTAATGCTATATAGCATTAAAAAAACAAAAAAAATTTTTTTTTTAAGTTGTCGACCTAAAGTCATATTATATTTTTTGCTCCTTTTAGTTACTACCTTAGCAATGCGTGGTTAAAATCTTTCGGGTTCCTCGCGCGCGAGCATTCTGTATAATAAAGAGATACTCGTAATGTAACTATAGTTGTGCTACTTGTGTTGTTAGACCATATGCCACTAAATGTTTGTGTTTTTCTAACTACATGTGCAGTTACGAGTACAGTGTCATTGTCTGTCGTTTACATCATATTTGTGAACAATGTATGTCGAGTTCACACACTGGGTGCTGACTTGGTTTGCATAGTCGTTGATTAACGCGATAATCATGAGTAAATTTTATGATGTTCCATTCATTAAATTGAACGCATAATTGATAAATTCATATCATCAAGGTTGTTCTTCATAATACTTGTTTTTGCCGATATTGCATGTTGGTGCATTATATTATAGTACATTACGATACAAGTGCAGAGAACAGGAAATTCGCAAAGATTGGTGATAAATTGAAACACGACTGAAGGGAGTGTTTTAAATCGACACGAGATGCGAATTACCTGTTCGCACGTGTATCGTACAACGTTTTACAGTACATATGGCTCTTTAAAAGTTTCGACATATGCACGTAATCTATTGATTACCGCACTCGTGCGGTAAAGTAGCACCATATGTACTGTAATAGTACATTACGATACAAGTGCAGAGAACAGGAAATTCGTAACGAGTGGTGATAAATTGAAACACGACCGAAGGGAGTGTTTTAAATCGACACGAGTTGCGAATTACCTGTTCGCTACGCTCGTGTATCGTACAACGTTTTACAGTATATATGACTCTTTAAAGTTTCGAGTAATCTGCTGATTACCGCACTCGTGCGGCAATGTAGCACCATATGTACTGTAAAATAACTTACTAAACGGCTAAAATAAATATTAATACTTTTAAATACAAACATTTCCACCAAAAGGAACATCGGTACCTACCTATCCAACATTCATGCAAAGACCGACATTCAACTTGCGAATAGTGACCGTAACATCGGAATCTGTTAATGAATAGATTCTGTACCATATTCACAAACATAATCCAGTAACCATACATTTTTATGGTTATGTGCTTCCATGTCCGCACATCAAAAGGTCACGAAATAGGTCAGTAAAGTCGACATGACTGTGTTTAAAGCTGTTACCGGAATCTCCATCACTAGCAGAGTCCAATATCTAGGCGGAACCTCCGAAATGGGCGCCAAGTCTCGCCGTTTAGAGCGCCCCGTCGCGCCACATAGCCGGCAGTAATCCCTGAATAGGTAATGCAGGGAGACGGGAGGTGCAATGACATTCCCTCTGCACGTGTTGTTGTTTTGTTACCGCCCATTCCAACCCTCCCATTGTGCTTTTCTCTATTAAAACCCTTATACCCTACGGACAATTAAATGTGTCTTGTGTTTAGCCGACCCTCGCTAGACTACAAATGCAATTAACGATGCAAAGTTACTTTCTGGAAATAGGCTTGGTCGGGGTGAATGCCCACTTTAGATAAACTATGATAACTAAATTATATAGTTTATTCATTAATTAAAAACGGTTGTTGTCCTAATGTCGTTGTCTATAAAATAGGACTAAATGTCAAATAAAAGTAATTTTGAATACCAATCAAAGAAGGATATGTAGGTTGTTAAATTGGTAGTTGGGAGTCAAGTTGAAGATCTATAAAAACAATTTTAGAATGACAATGCATAGATAAAACGGGCCATCTAGTGCATCGATTGCCTTTGTTGAGAAACCTACGCCTTTGAACACAAATGCGAACACGCTGGCGTGCTATAATGTAGATAATATCAAGATCACGTACGCTTTGCCTGCACTACATCCTGTACTCTAAATTCATGGAAGGTCACTTTGATTGTTCCCCATTGAACAATTAATTGTGTGAAGCACCCGCCTTGTTAAAGATGTTGGGGCCATTTTATTAGTAGTTAGTTAACTATTTAGGGGAGAAAAACTGCTCTATCACAACCAAGTGCGTAACAAGACCCTGATCTACCCCTCATAAGCCCACAACCCATGCATCCTCTTAATGTCTATAAATAATGTCGGTATACAGTGTGTAAGTCTAATACGGGCGAATCTCTTAACGGTGGTTAGTATAGGACAAAATAAAGGTAATTAGATAAGATTTACTTAAAGTTGCAACAATAATTTTGTCCATACAAAATAATTCAGCCCGCAATGTAATGCAAACACACTCACGTTGTTGTATTGCTAATGAACATTTGACATTTCGGTACCGCAACCATGTTTACAGTACATTGCTGCTGAGAAATTTAAAAAAAAATAATTATGGGGTCGTAATGAACTGTAATTTAAAAAAAACTTTTAAATTCATGATTACACTAATGAATACTATGTCTGATTTAATTTATCGCCCGTATTAGACTTACACACGTATTAATTTAGTGAAACTGCTGTAGTGTAAGTATGTAGTGTTAAAAGGTATCTTAGTGATTTTATTTTAGTAGAGTTTCATTCCTTTATGATGACAGGCAATTTGGCTAAATTGGCATTGTTATTATTATACCTTAATTAACTTTCACAAAAGAAAAGTAACGAAAGCGACATGCCTTGAAATTCATCCATGCTGATGGAAATTACTATTATATAAAAATATCAAATAACGATAAGAGTACGAGTTGAAAAAGATAAATTACGTTGATCATTAGTGCATGATAATGAGCGGTATTGTTGCTAGTTATTAGAAAAATTAATAGCCCAGTACAAGAGGTAAAACGTTTTCCTTTTCAATCAACACGGTGACTCACTACGGTAGATGTGAATAAAAAAACGTTGCACAGGAGCCAGCCGGCGGCAGCGAGGCTCTAAATCGTGTTACAGCCTTGGAGGCCGGCCACGCTCGACCGAGCATGACGCGGCGGTCCAACGCCAATATCTTTAATCTATTGTACCTACGATCCTATCTCAGCAACACGGGTAACATATACTTCTAAAATACACTTTTCCTTGTTAACGCCGTATTGGAAAATCGTGTTAGCCACGCTGTCTGGAGCTTTGTTACTCGATGTTGTGGCTGTCTGGTGATTATCTGAGTTGCGTGGACCCACCACGCTAGTAACTTTAATTTCCTACACCTATCGTCCGATCTCTGTATCGTACTCCTGTAAATAAACTTTCTCGAGAACCTTGTTAGTGGGGGTCGGAAATTTTCGTCCGGTTTTTCCTTGGTTATTTGATGTTTTGTGTCTTGTCCGGCGAATCTCAATTAGTAAAAGTTCTCCTTAACCGCCTTATCTCTGTAAATATACTTTATACTCCGGAGTCCGGAAATTAGACCCTTTGTGGGTTCAATCATTTCATTGAGGGTTGTGAATTTACTTTATGTTCGTATTATACTGTTGCTCATATCAGTATTATTATATCATTCTTCTCCTTTTATTTTAATAGGCATTCCCAAAATACAATATGTTATATGTAGTCATTTGGTATAATCTTGTCCGTTAATCTTGATTGTTCAATGGATTGTGATTATTTCTCAAACCTGTTGTAAGATAGTTGCAGAAGCCGATACGTAAGTCTTGTATTAACTCTTATGTCATCATTAATTGATCGACTGCGTTAACACTTTTAATTAATAGTGTTTTTTTTTTCGATTAACTAAGCACTCACTTGTATGTATGACGAAAACTGTTCTACCGAATGATTTCCAGCTGGTATCAATCTAGGTAAAGATCCGAAGTTTCTAGATTTAGCAGCGTCATAAATCAGTTATTAATTGTGTTAACAGTTAATTAACGTTTCAATTAGACGAGTGATAAAGACATTTTTAAACAAATAATGTTATAAATAGCAGCCATTTTCCTGCTAGTGTTTCTTTTGCTTAAACATATATACCTCATACAATTTCTCTGACAACAGTCAACACGTGTTTCGAATGTGTTGCAGTCGTATTTTTAGATCTGTATCTATAAGAAACGTAAGAACTACGATCCGCTACTTGTTTCCGAGTAGAAAGAAATGACGTTAATTAACAGAAGTTACTTGAACAAGTTTTCTTTTATCTTCACGCTTCCAATGCGGAGACTTCTAAGAAGGACTGTAAGTACTTCTTGGGCGACATCTAGTTTCACGCACATGTGTTGCACTGCGGACACTACGAGAGTCAATTTAGAATAGCAGGCTTGCAATGATGATTAATGTAGTAAATTTATGATTCTATTCATAGGTCTTTAGAATTTTACTTAAGATGTAAGTAGGTAATATCATAATATGTAACGCGAGACATGACATTACTCAAATGCTCCTACGCCAAATAAATTGGTCGTTCACGTTACAGCTTTACAAGCAATGCATGGTGTTTAATGATGTGAAAATAAAACGAAGTAGTACTTAATAATATGAAGTATCTAAGTTTACTAACACCCAAATAAATAGATATTAATGTCATAAGTCATGTTATATAGAGGAAAATCATACATGTTATGTTTATGTGAAGCAGATGCCACTTAAACATGACCGTGTAATAAAGACGTTTAACAGTCCAAACTTCGTCTTCGATGGGAAATGCCAGCTAATGTTTTAATGGCGTTTCAGTAAATAAAACAGGCTTTAATGCGTTTCTACGAAGATCGTTATTTTTTATCCACGTTCAGCTTAACGGAGCAATTCCTTTGACAAGTTGTTTCTTTCTGAAGTTGAAGTGTCTCTTACTTAATGGGTATGGTCGCAAATTAGCCGCATTGAGTCGTATAAAGAAGCGTGTGAATCAACGACCTGGGCAGGGTTCGCCGATTTATATCCGCCGATATATATCATGATATATATCACGATATATATCAATTGTTATTTACGTTGATATCATCATGTCAGCCGAAAGACGTCCACTGCTGGACATAGCCCCCCCCCCCCCCCCCAAAGACCTCCACAATGACCGGTCCTGCGCCACCCGCATCCAGCGGATACCCGCGACCTTCACCAGGTCATCAGTCCACCGTGTGGGGGGCCTGCCCACGCTACGCCTTCCGGTACGTGGCCGCCACACGAGAACCTTTCCGCCCCAACGGCCATCGGTTCTACGTGCTATGTGCCCCGCCCACTGCCACTTAAGTTCAGCAATTCGGAGGGCTATATCGGTCACTTTGGTTCTGCTGTGGATGGCCTCATTCCTGATGCGATCACGCAGAGAAACTCCCAACATAGCTCTCTCCATTGCCCTGTGGGTGACTTTGAGTCTTCTTATGAGGCCCATAGTAAGCGACCACGTTTCAGTGCCATATGTCATCACTGGCAACACACACTGGTCAAAGACTTTTGTCTTGAGACACTGCGGAATATTGGACGAAAAGATGTGCCGTAGCTTCCCGAACGCTGCCCAGCCGAGTTGGATTCGACGATTAACCTCTTTCTCGAAGTTGGACCTACCTAACTGGACAGTCTGTCCTAGGTATATGTAATCGTCTACAACTTCGAGCGTAAAGTGTCCGATTGTTAAGGGAGTTGGTGCGACATGGACATTTGACATGATCTTCGTCTTGTCCATGTTCATCCTTAGACCAACTCGCTCGGAGGCTTTACTGAGGTCATAGGTATAGGTTGATATATATCAATGGATATTTATTATTAAAAGTATTTTTTTTTCTTTTAGATAGGTTTATACATGCATTACTAGAGTAGAATGTTTCACTTTAGTTGCTGTTTCCAACTCAAATTTGTAGAAATCACCTTGTTTCGTTCGTACTCGATTAGGTTTTTATTGAATTTCAAACCTTATCACCACGGAATAAGATTCATAATAAATAGTTATGTTTTGTCCTAAAAATAAAGGCTATTTTTGGGAATTACCTCGAGGTGAACTTCATTTAGAACAATTTTGCAATTGATTGATTATTGTTGTTATGGGCTTTGATTAGTCAACGTCACACTTTGTCAAGTCCAAGTTAATGAGTGATAACTTGATAAGTTTCTGTCAAAAAAAATCATGCTGGAGGATGCAAGGAGTTGATATGGTCACCTTCTGTCTCCATCATCAGATCAGCTCGGTGGTACCATAATAATTGTATTGTCACAGAAATTACATAAGTATCCCAAATTTCAGCTTAATCGGATAGCAGCAAGTGGCTGAAAAAAGGATCGCATATTTTGATGACAACTTACATATACGTTTACATATTTATATTTACATACTTACAGACGAACAGTGCAAGTTAAATAGAAGCTTGTAAAAAAGTGTAAAAACATACCTACTATTGAGTATTTTGATATTTACAATATAAATAATATGCATTGATATATATCCGATATTTTTATCTATATTAATAATTTCGTGCAGGGGTACGGTAGACCCGAACGAGACCTGTCTCAAATTGAAGAACGTATAAAAATAACGATTTTTGAGTTGAACATATGTATCCGCAAAATTCGGATTGTCGCGTATTTTGCATTTAAAAGTGTTAATTTTATGACGAAAGATCGGCCATATTAAATTCGTTGGTTGACAGCGTCGGGTTGGGTACGTTCGGAAATTGTTAACTATGTTTGCGTCCGGTGTGTTGGCCAGGTTGCTGGGCTGCGTTCTGTGGATTCGGCTAGCCGCGTCTGCAGCGTTCAAGCGTTCTATACACCTATCAGCCTAGCTCTAGCACGATAACTTATACTGTCACGTTATATGGGCGAAATGTATATAAACGTCACATAAAACGTAACGGTATAATCTATCGTACTAGCTAGGCTGATTGTCACAACAACCGCCTTCAAAGCGAATGTATGGGGCCTGTTACATGGTTATTATTATCACGTGATACATTCATATCACGATAAGTATCACGTGAATATTGAAGCAGAATCCATACAAATTTGAAATCTGCGATAATATTGACACCCCAGTATTGTGATAATATTAATCGTGTAAAGGACACCACTTGAATGTTTGCTGAGTCTGTCCGCCATCTTAAAGCTGCGTCTCTATTTTGTTGTGACAAACTACTAGGTGACTTATGGCTTTTAAACGTCTAGCAAAATTCTATCCCTATCTCGCTCTATCTTATAACTTAGTGGTACTGGGGGTCTACTCCGAAATTCGAAATCCGAACTTCGTATGGTGCCGTCCCTTTCACTCATATAGTCTATGACTGGAGAGTGAAAGGGACGGCACCATACTAAGTTAGGATTTTGAATTTCGGAGTTGACCCCCAGCTCATGCCGTTCGCCGCGCTCGGACGTTAGAGGCGCTACCGCGAACCGAAAACGAAGTATCTGCCTCTCTCCCGCACATGTATATTCGAACGACAGAGAGGAAGATAGTTCATTTTTGGTTCGCGGTAGGCCCTCAGGCGTCAACTTTAAAACGAATAGGGTATTTTACTATAAGAGAAATAAAATTCAAAATGTAATAAAAACAGCCAAGTGCGTCGGAGTCGCGCACTGAGGGTTCCGTACAACTAAAAAACAAATGTGATTTATCAATATATTGATATTTTTGGTAAAATATACTTCATTATAAACATTATCACCTAATTTCAAGTTCATAGGTCGATGGAAAGTTAAAAAATTATATGTGTGACAGACAACACACGGAATGTTCTTTGACTTTCTTCGACCGTCCGCCGCGCTCGAACTAAAGTGCTACCAACCGAAAACTAAATATATATGCCTCTCTGTCGCACTTGCATATTCGAGCGCGGAGAGGGAAACACTTCGTTTTCAGATCGCGGTAGGCCCTCTGGTCTGACGGCTCCTATTCCTGGATGGTGCGCGTATCGGAATGTGAAATACCTTTGGCAAAACGGAACAAGTTGTTAAATAGCTTCCATTAATTGTAGAAAATATTACCAACTGTTACTATTATCACGCGAAACACTGAATATTGAAGCAACATCCATAGAGGCCTGTTACATGGTTATTATTATCACGCAATATACTCATATCACGATCTGTATCACGTGCAATGAATATTGAAGAAAAATCCATACGATTTTGAAAACCACGATAATATTGACACACCAGTATAGTGATAATATTAAGCGTGTATCAGAATCCATACAATTTTAAAAATCGCGATAATATTGACACATAATATTGAGTGTAAAGGGCCCCACTTAATAGAATTTGGCGGAGAATAGAGAGCTGCTACCGCGTAACGTAAACGAACGAACATCGTGTATTTCCCTCTGTGTCGCTCGATTTTGCAAGTTCGACAGAGACGGTGATACACGAACTTCATTTGTTTTCGTTCGCGTTAGCAGCTCTGACTTCGCACCAAAAATACTGACTGACACATCAATATTTAATAATTACAAATCTGAACTGAATTTTAATGAACGATTAGTATTTTAGCTATACAAATCAGTACTGATTACGGTGTCAAATTTTTTATGTGCCTTTAAATACTACCCCTAAAAAAATGCTTAGGATTAACTTGCAAAGATACTAGCCTTTGCCCGTGAGGTCGTCAACGTAATCTTTTACTCCGTATTCCATATGTTAATCCAGACTACAGACTACATTTCTATACGAAGTTTCATCATAATCCGTTGTTGTAATGTTTTTATTTTATACATTTTTGTACACAATTTCTTTCGTCGTTTGCATAACTGTCACGAATAAATGTTTACTTTATTTCTTTCTTATTCTTATTTATTTCACCCGAGCGAAGCCGGGCTTTCATCTAGTCTATATTAATAATTTCGTGCAGGGGTACGGTAGACCCGAACGAGACCTGTCTCAAATTGAAGAACGTATAAAAATAATGATTTTTGAGTTGAACATATGTATCCGCAAAATTCGGATTGTCGCGTATTTTGCATTTAAAAGTGTTAATTTGATGACAAAACGTCGGCCATATTGCCCACAGACTATATTAAATTTGTTGGTTGACATTGTCGGCTACGTTCGAAAATCGTGAACTATTTTTGCGTCCGGTATGTTGGCCAGGTTGCTGGGCTGCGTTCTGGGTGATGGGCCATCATCGCCCATTGTGTGGATTCGGCTAGCCGCGTCTGCAGCGTTTTGTTTTTGTAGTTTTCAAGCGTTCTATACACCTATCAGCCTAGCTAGCACGATAACTTATACCGTCACGTTATATGGGCGAAATGTATTAAAACGTCACATAAAACGTAACGGTATAATCTATCGTGCTAGCTAGACTGATTCTCACAACAACCGCCTTCAAAGCGAATGTATGGTGCCTGTTACATGTATTCATATCACGATAAGTATCACGTGAATATTAAAGCAGAATCCATACAAATTCGAAAACTGCGATAATATTGACACCCCAGTATTATGATAATATTAATCGTGTAAAGGACACCACTTGAATGTTTGCTGAGTCTGTCTGCCATCTTAAAGCTGCGTCTCTATTTTGTTTGTGACAAACTACTAGGTGACTTATGGCTTTTAAACGTCTAGCAAAATTCTATCCCTATCTCGCTCTATCTTATAACTTAGTGGTACTGGGGGACTACTCCGAAATTCGAAATCCGAACTTCGTATGGTGCCGTCCCTTTCACTCATATAGTCTATGACAGGAGAGTGAAAGGGACGGCACCATACGAAGTTAGGATTTTGAATTTCGGAGTAGACCCTCAGCTCATGCCGTTCGCCGCGCTCGGACGTTAGAGGCGCTACTGCGAACCGAAAACGAAGTATCTGCCTCTCTCGCACATGTATATTCGAACGACAGAGAGGAAGATAGTTCGTTTTTGGTTCGCGGTAGGCCCTCAGGCGTCAACTTTAAAACGAATAGGGTATTTTACTATAAGAGAAATAAAATTCAAAATGTAATAAAAACCAGCCAAGTGTGTCGGAGTCGCACACTGAGGGTTCCGTACAACTAAAAAACAAATGTGATTTATCAATATATTGATATTTTTGGTAAAATATACTTCATAATAAACATTATCACTTAATTTCAAGTTCATAGGTCGATGGGAAGCTAAAAAATTATATGTGTGACAGACAACACACGGAATGTTCTTTGACTTTCTTCGACCGTCCGCCACGCTCGGACTAAGGTGCTACCAACCGAAAACTAAATATATATGCCACTCTGTCGCACTTGCATATTCGAGCGCGGAAGGAAATACTTCGTTTTCAGATCGTGGTAGGCCCTCTGGTCTGACGGCTCCTATTCCTGGATGGTGCGCGTATCGGAATGTGAAATACCTTTGGCAAAACGGAACAAGTTGTTAAATAGCTTCCATTAATTGGAGAAAATATTACCAACTGTTATTATTATCACGTGAAACACTGAATATTGAAGCAACATTCATAGGGGCCTGTTACATGGTTATTATTATCACGCGATATACTCATATCACGATCCATATCACGTGCAATGAATATTGAAGAAAAATCCATACGATTTTGAAAACCACGATAATATTGACACACCAGTATTGTGATAGTATTAAGCGTTTAACAGACCCCATACAATTTTAAAAATCGCGATAATATTGAGTGTAAAGGGCCCCACTGAATAGAATTTGGCGGAGAATAGAGAGCTTCTATCGCGAAACGAAAACGAACGAACATCGTGTATTTCCCTCTGTGTCGCTCGAATTTGCAAGTGCGATAGAGAGGGAGATACACGAACTTCATTTGTTTTTCGCGTTAGCAACTCTCTGACTTCGCACCAAAAATACTGACTGGCACATCAATATTTAACAATGCATATCTGAATTGAATTTTAATGAACGATTAGTATTTTAGCTATACAAATCAGTACTGATTACGGTGTCAAATTTTTTATGTGCCTTTAAATACTACCCTTATAAAAATGCTTAGGATTAACTTGTAAAGATACTAGCCTTTGCCCGTGACGTCGTTTGCGTAATCTTTTACTCCCAATTCCATATAATTCCATTCCATACTTTTATTCCCAATCCAGACTACAGACTATATTTCTATACGATTCGAAGTTTCATCATAATCCGTTGTTGTAATGTTTTTATTTTATACATTTTTGTACACTATTTCTTTCGTCGTTTGCATAACTGTCACGAATAAATGTTTTGTTTATTTCTTTCTTATTTATTTCACCCGAGCGAAGCCGGGCTTTCATCTAGTATTTATAATAAATACACCGAAATTCGAAATCCGAACTTCGTATGGTGCCGTCCCTTTCACTCTGCTGTCATACACTATATGAATGAAAGAGACGGCACCATACGAAGTTCGAATTTCGGAGTAGACGCCCTGTGGTTAACGATGTCCACCAATATAGTAGATATCCGTTGAATCTGATATCCAGATACATTAAAAAGCACCATGATCACCGAATCTACGTTACAATCACCGAACTAACAAGGGTGATGCTGGTCTGATATCAACATGAATTTTTGAAATAACCTAATCTTCGCTCTGCGTTTTACAATATGTTGTTGGAAAGTAATTATTTCCATTATTAGCTCTACAAACCTATTAAACACTCAATTACTCAGACGAAAGAGAAGCTCGAAATATATCTCACCCTTCACGTTCCGTTCGCATTGCCTCTAGCCATAGTTTAAAATATTGTTATTGTTTATTTTATTACACTAATGAAATGATACGAAAGTAATTGCGTGTGCAGCCATTTCGCTCGTCCGGGTTAACAACTCGCGTTTCATCGAATTACGGGCCGATTGACTTATCCTGTTGTCCTTTACTTCTACAGAAACGTGGGAAGGTATATACAATATGTATGTGGGATTGGTACTTTTTGATAGCTGTGTAAGGTGCTGGCTGTTAGATGATGAATAAAGGACGTTCGAATGTAGTTTGAATTGCTTTGGAATGGCGAATGAGTTGACGGATGACGCAGTGTGTAAGACGAACGGAAAGAAGCAAGACGTGGCCAGGGGCCTTTCAGCTCGAAGTACGAATTTTTCTATGGAAATTTTAGTTTAACTTGTTTGTACCAGATGTCACTGGGTGCTATCTCTATCGCAGTTGCATATTGAAGTGACAGGGATGCGGCGGTCGTGCGGTTAGTTCTTACTAAATACACAACGGCGCTACGATCTATGTGGAGTATTTCACTGGTATCTCTATCTCAGTATTGTACTTTGTGGACGTGGCAATTTTTATTTACGAATTAAAGCAGACGTATTCAAGAGAGAATTTCATTTATTTCTACGTTGGCCCAGTCCAGGGTCCTACATTTTGGGGGCCCGTCCGGGATATGGAAGAAAAATCAAACCCTAGACAACGACACAGAAAATAATGACGAATATTTAAGACGACGAGGACGAAGACGAGAAGACGACGGGAAAAAGACTTGAAGACGAATAATTAAATACGAAGAGGACGAAGACGAAGGTGAAAATATGAACGAGACATATCGACAGATGTTAACGTTGCCTATTTTTACGGCGGATGACGACTGCAACGTGGAAGGTTTTGTTGAAGACGTGGAGTCTAAATCCCTTTTGTATGGGTGGACAGAACGTCAGCTACTTGTATTGACAAAGAGAAGGTTATGCGGCACGGCAGCGCTGTGGCTACGCTCAGAGGACCCCTTCAACACGCGGCATGAATTAAAGTGGGCGTTACTACACGAGCTTGGTGATGGTGAATACGATGGACCTGAAAAGCATGAAGTTATCCATAACAAATGCGACGATATTTCAACGCACGACGACGCGCTCTCACCCACGCAAACGTCAATTTTGAACGAGTTCAAACACCAAAAAGAAGAAAAATTGACAGATGACATTCACGTGCGTCAAAGTGAAAAAATTGCAATAAATTCAATCAATGTCGCGAAAATTACGGTAACAGTAACGATGACGATGCCGTGAAGAATGAAAATGTGCGGAAGGAGCAGCCCGAACGAAATGTCGACGGCAATTGCAAAATTGGTCGCAATATAGGAATGCAAGTCGTGCAATTGAAGACGAAAAGAAGTCCTTGTCGGAAGCTTACCATCGGACTGGAGGAAGACGGAGGGCGCAAGGAGTGCTTCCAGAGTGTGCGAAGCAACGGCTTTGTGCAGGCAGGCAGCACGCGGGACTTCGATAAGGCGGTGTTCAGAGTGTATTATTATGTGTTTTTGTGTGTCTTTAAGTATCGGTTTTATTTGTATGGTGTTTTATTAAGTAGATAGTATTTCTGATGTATTTTATATTACGATGTATACAGGGTGTGCTATGAAGACGTAAGTAAAATGTGACAGCTGGTGACGGATAAGTGCGGTGTCTGAAGGTGCATGACTGCGGTGTCTGAAGGGACCAGTACATGATTGCAGATTTGGCCGAGTGTGGGATTGGTACTTTTTGATAGCTGTGTAAGGTGCTGGCTGTTAGATGATGAATAAAGGACGTTCGAATGTAGTTTGAATTGCTTTGGAATGGCGAATGAGTTGACGGATGACGCAGTGTGTAAGACGAAAGGAAAGAGGCAAGACGTGGCAATTTTTATTTACGAATTAAAGCAGACTTATTCAAGAGAGAATTTGATTTATTTCTACGTGGACCCAGTCCAGGGTCCTACATGTATGTAACGATATGTATTACGTATCATAGGCTAGTCGTTAATTGGTAAATGATGACGTTCTTAATTGACCTCTATACCATCGAATAATGGACCGACTGACTTATTCTGTTGTCCTTTACTTCTACAGAAACGTTGGAAAGTTAATAACGTTGGAAAGGTTGCGATAAATAAAGCCATTTCGTCAGAGACAGTGGTAGAGATGGGAGTACCTCAGGGGTCTATTCTAGGTCCGTTCCTGTTCCTTGTTTATGTAAATGATCTGCCATATATGGTAAGCCGAAGATCAGGCATTGTAATGTTCGCAGACGACACCTCATTACTGTTTATTTTATTTATTTTTATTTATTTATGTATTTAAGGTTCACCAACAGTTGTTTACATCCTTACATCTGATAAAAATACACATGCGAAAAAACAAACTTGTGAGTAATGTAACAACTACTTAAAGGTAAACTCTTCATGCGTTATTACAGGGAAGTAAAATTTATAGAAAAATAGTTAAACATTAAAATAAACTAGGAAATATTATTATGCGTCATTTTAACTCGATCGCAGCGAACTTATACAACACAAAAGATAACGAGATACATGCCAAAATCATCGAGAGAAAATACTTAATACTAATACAGAGGGATCTCTAAGGCTGGACAATAACGCTATAGAGAGCTGACAACATTTTACGCGGGGGGTCGAAGTGCATATCCGTAACATCGCCGTAACTGTTGCCAGCCTTACACAGCCTGCATATTGGGGAGTTTCTGCCTGATACCGTTCTACGAACCGGAGGGCTTAAAGGCGTGATAGGATTTCGGGGGATTCTAGATGGAGCACGAAAATAAAGAAGACTGTTCAAGGTAAGTAGGAGAGATACTGAACTCATTGGACCAAATACCCTCTCCATGATATCTGATTGGTTTGCAGCCAATAACTTAGTATTGAACCCAAAAAAAACGAAATGTATGAAATTCTCTCTAGCGAACTCATCAAACAGAAACTTTGATACAAATATTAAACTTAATGGTCAATCATTAGAATTTCTTAAGTCAACTGTATTCTTAGGTATTACATTAGACTCAAAATTGCAGTGGGGTTCCCATATAACAGCGATAGGAAGTAGGTTGAGCTCTGCTGCATTTGCAGTCAGGAGAATAAGGCAGCTTACCAATGTGGCAACGGCACGGTTAGTTTACTTTGCTTATTTTAATAGTATAATTACTTACGGTCTTATCTTGTGGGGATCAGCTGCAGATATTGAAACTGTTTTTATTTTGCAAAAAAGGGCTATTCGAGCAATTTATAACTTGGGGTCGCGTTATTCATTAAGAGATTTTTTCAAAGAAATAGATATTCTAACCCTGCCGTCCCAATACATATTTGAAATAATAATGTATGTTAGGAAGAATTTGGGCAATTTTCCAACGAACGCTGATAAACCAATAGCCACGAGAAATACTGGGAAACTCAAAATAACCTTCTATAGACTAGTAAAGTTTTTTGTCTCCGAGCATATTAATATTAAAGTCGCCACAAATAATAGCCCTTTTATTGAAAAGGTGCTCTAGTAGCAACTCCAATTGCTTCATGAATGTATCAAGGTTAGAGTCCTTAGGACTTCTATAACAACAGCAAATATATATATTAGTAGATACATCTCTAACCCCACAAATCTCAAAACTTTCTGCCCTGTACAACTTTTTACAAATTTGCATTTCCTGGGTAACCTCATTTTTTAAACTCATAATAAGGGTTCTCCCCTTTTTTTTGTTGGCCGTGTGTTATGTGAAGATAATTTATAATTCTCAAGACTGATACAAGACACAGAGTTTTTATTTAAAAAATGTTCACTGACGCACATATAATGCACAACTTTGTCTCTTTCATTAAGATAGATTTCCAGTTCATTTACTTTGTTAGATAACCCACATACATTTTGATGGAATATATTTATGCAGTCATGTTTTGTATTCTCATTCTTGGTCACGAAAAAACTCCTCACTGGTACTACTTAAATTTAAATTTAATTCTACGGAACCACTATTAACATGCCATAAGATGTTATATTGCAAGTTATCAATTACATTTTTCATACCAAAATTAGTAAGTCGTCCGGTTTTTATTGAAAACATATCATATGACAGATTTAAGTTGGGTTCATAAATAAAGAAACATTTATTTTGTTCGTCTAAGCCATTGAGAAGCAGAGAGTTAAAACTTTGAACTCTAGCGTTATAAAATGATTTACCGCAGATGTATGTTGGACACACTACGATAATATTTGTGAATGTAATACACTTAACAATTTCATGGACATACTGTGACAAACTATCTAGGTCGTCTGAACGATGAAAGTCCTCCTCTCCTATGAGAACTAAGCAGTAATCTCGTCTCGTCATGTCCTTGAGGCGGTTTTGAAGATCTTTAAACAGCTCTCTTATGCCAAAAAAGCAGCTCTCTTATGGCGAAAAAGTCGTTCTTGGGAAATTGTATCAAATTCTACAATAAAATTCCTAAACACATTACTGAACTTAGCAATTCTAAATTCAAATCTGTAGTAAAACAAACACTTGTTTCAAGAGCATATTATAAGATAAACGATTATATCATGGATAGGGATGTTTGGCAGTGATAGCGTCCTGCACGGGTAATCTATTGCGAAAATATATTTTCTACTGTAGCATTGTTATTTAAGTTATTTTGTAGTAGCTGACACTGTAATTTTATAGTTAACTATACCTAGTTGGTTACTAAGTTATGTTACTGTAATAATCCTTATCTACATAAAATATACTAACGAAAGTTAAATAAATTATTAAAATGAAGTACACACAATCAGGATTTACATTTGTCAATTTCATTCAAAATGACCTCCTTGGGCCTGAACACAGGCCTTCAGACGACGAGGCCAGTCATCAATAGCGGCACGCACGGTTGTCATATCTAATTCCGTCACTGTCTTGACTATGGCCCGCTTGAGGGAGTCAAGATTTGTGTGGGGTTTAGCACAGGCTTTCTCCTCAATAACCTGCCATATAGCATAATCCATGGGGTTGAGGTCCGGGCTGGAGGAGGGCCAGTCTTCGTGGGCAATGAAGTCAATTTTGTTGCTTCGAAACCAGGCTTGAGTTGTTTTTGCCTTATGTGCAGGGGCTGAGTCTTGTTGAAAGACCCAGGGCTGGTTTTGAAATAGAGAGTGGCTTAAAGGCTTCACTATTGGTTCCAGAACGGTTTCCTGGTAAACTTTAGCCCCAGTTTTGACACCTTTTTCACAGAAATGGACCTGTGTTAACCCTGAGTATGACACACCTAACCAAATCATGACATAAGAGGGATGATGGTCTCGTTGCACTCTCGGAACAGCTACACTCGCTTCTTGACTGTTTTTTGCATACACTCTGTCATTCTGGCGGTTACAACATTCTTCAATGGTAAAATTTTTTCGTCTGTAAATAATATATTTCGGTGGCCATTTTGTGCGTACCGCTTCAGTAGCACGCGACTTCTATTCAGCCTCATAGTCTTCAATCGTCCATTAAGCAAATGACCTTTCCGTCTACGATAAGCGTGTAGGCTAAGGTCTTGATTGATAACTTTTTTAAGGGAGCTTCTCTTCACAGACATCTGAATTGCCAACAACTTTTGCTTCCGAAGGGGGTTTCTTGCGATTCTCGCCTTTACTTCACTGCCTTTATTAGAGCTGGGGTCCGAACGGTGCGTGGTCTTCCAGACCTCTTGCGGTCATCAAAGCTCAGGGTACTATTGTACCTATTAATGGTACGATAAACGAATTGTTTGTTGATTTTCAGATTTTGAAGCAACTTCAAAATCATGTTTGGCGGATGCCCGCATTTGTGCAACGCAATTACAGCGACACGATTTTCTTTTAGACCCCAATCCATTATAAATATGACGAGATAAGTGTTGTGTGTGCTATAAAATTATAACTGACAACCCGCCATTATATGTCATTTTTTATTTTTTCGGTAGCATTTGTTTTAACGCAAGAAAAGAGTTTGCAAATCGAGTAACAGAACTTAGTAACCAACTAGGTACAATGTATTTTGTTTTGAAAAAATGACACCTCGCTGAGTTTCTTACGCTGGTTCTTCTCGTGGCAGAGGTATATTTTTCCGAACCGGTGGTAGTTTATTGACGTTCATATTCATAGGTGCATGTAATATGCCTAAATTGAAGAATAAACTACTTTTACTTTTTACTTTTACTTTAATACATACAGTTAATTTAATGATATGAATATGTATTTCGTATCATAGGCTGATCACTAATTGATAAATGATGACGGTCTTAATTGTCCTCTATTTATGTCGGTATACATTAGAAAAAAATACCTGCACATTCGTTTGTATTCGCTAAGGATTCAGAATATGGTTGGGTTGGGATGCTTGAAATCGCAGTCTAACGGTCGTTGACCTCGCCTAAGCGAGTAACCGCCTCGCTCCCGGGCGGACGAGCTATTAGGCGCCCAGAACGTAAACAAACTTTTGCATGGATAGATCGCTGACGAATACCGCTCGCTTCGCTTTGCATTCCGGACGTAGGTACCGTGAGCTCCACACTACATAGCCCAGGGCGGTTTTTACGACGCACGAACTTACTTCTTAGCTGCAGGTATACCGATACTAAGTCTTGACTGTCTTCCAAAACGTGTACAATTTTTGTACTAGGGAAGGGTTGTAACAAATGAGACACTAACTTGAATCACATGTTAGGAGAATTGTACTGAAACTGTCCTTATATTACTCGTAACTCCTACTCGTGCGTAACTCCACAAATAATATTTTGTGAATAGGTAATTGGTCCTGATTCTACCCGTCAGCGTAGTAGCGCTTAGGCATAGTACTGACACTGGATTTATAAGTACTATGTTTAAATTTAGGGCATAGTGAGCCCTCTTCAGCTCAGCGCTGATTATTGAAGGACTGGCACACTAAGATCGGCTGGACAACAAGTAAAGTGCAAAAATATGGGTGCATAAAAGGTACAACAACTTGCGCTCTTATGTCGGCGAATTAAGGTTTCTGTATACATATTTATGAGATGAGTGGATTAATTCGATACATAATTTTGCTCTTGACTGTACTTAACGCATTAACTATCACTATGCAACTTAAATATTCTACTTCGTAACGTGGGCGTGAAACAGGGAATTCATGGTGGGTTTAGAGAATGACATGCTGGCTAGTTGTATATCAACGCGACTACTTAGTTAGAGATTAGCACTGAATAAATAAAACTACTCATTTTGAGGTTCTTTAATTTATCTTACATCTATATATGTATCTACGAGTATATACTATAAATAAAATATAAAACAAACTCGTGTTATGTACACCATTTATCAAGAATGGCCGGGCCGATTTTTAAAACCTTTGATTTTTTTAATTTGTCTGCTCCGAAAAGTAGAATAAGTATAATAATTTATACCAAAACAAAAACCGACTCCAATTTTGTACTTCGCTATGCCACACGCATGACATTTTTACATAATATCCTTCCCACTTCACAACCTGTACTGCTTTCCGATAGCAAATGAGATGGTTACTACAGATCCCAACTAAGTCACTTTATATGGGCCGATAATATGTGTGGAGTTCCGTCGATTCCTCAGGGAAACCATACTGACCTTCAGTTCCTCGTCATAATTTTCACTTCAAAATGTGTATTTTTACGAGCATTGGTTGCTACGTCAACGAAATTTCATTGGAATCTTTGAAGTGCCTACATCATTGAGGAGTTCCATTCCATATGACAAGTGTAATCATCATCACAAGTTCAGTTTCACCAAATTTGTGGTTTCCGAGAGCCAATGCTTGGTTACCTAAAGAAAATACCGAAATCAGCATATGCGTGCCTATTAAATTTGAGGAGTTTCCTTAATTCCTCCTAGATCCCATCATCAGACCTTAACCAAATTTATATGGGACCAATTTCGGGGTACCTGCTTTAAAACAAAAAAGTTTTAGATAGACAAAATAAATTATCAAAATCGGTCAACATGGTCAAGAGTTATCTGGGAACATACTCGTACATTCATAAAAAATAAAATAAAGCAAACATGCAGACGAACTGCGAGCTTCCTTCCTTCCTTGAAGTCTGTTAAAAATATTGGTAAAATTTTGCCGGGACAGCTAGTATTACATAAAAAGGACATCGTACGAGAATACGCCACTGACTCCGCTGAACTCATAATTTGAGTGCCATTTATTTAAATCACATTTAGCCAGTCGTTGAAATCGAGCAAAATGTTTAAGCATTATTTAAAATGATGTAATTACCGTTAAGCACTGCTGGTCCCGAGCGGACAGGGCAGTTGGGCAACGTAAACAATCTTTTGCATGGAGTAAATCCTTGATGTATACCGTGGAGGAAGTCCACTGCTGGACATAGGCCTCCCCCAAATTTCATGAGAGGTTTATGTCATAATCACCGCGCTTGGCATGCGGGTTCGCAGCGGGGCGATCGCAGTACCTCCACCGCACTCCAGGGACGCTGCTGCATTTCCCGCAGTGGTCTTGGTCGTAGTTATAGGACATACCCGGGTCCACCGGGTTTGGTGTTATACGGTCGTCTTAAAATCCAAACGCACTCGTGGCAATATTTTACAGAAACACGTTGTTTTATAGAGAAATTGATATAGCCACAGTAAAAGTCAACCGTTTAATTACAGTTAGCGAGAGAACTCGCACGAAAACCATTTGGTCCGGCAGTCGTACGTCGTACGGCGCACTCGCCACCCGACGAAGGCAATTAGCGACATATGACGCCGACTCGACTTCTCATGAAAGTGCTCTCCTACTATGCCAAAAAGCCAGAAAGTCTTATAAGAGTCGCAACGACTTACGTTTGTAACCCATTTCATGTTAACATGCCGGATTAGGTTACTGTTTCTATTGCTTAAAATGACTTTTCTTAAACTATAATAATAATAATAATTTATTGATCAGAAAGTTGTACACAATTTTGAAGCTTCTGACTTCTGAACTAGGTATAAACCTGTATCTCAGTTGCCAGCGTCTTCTCCCTTTATCACAAATAAATCACTTACACTTTGTGTTGTTTATTTTTGACGGTCTTGCCAGTGTAGCAAGTTTAGTATTTATCACCGGCTGACAACCAAAACTCACTTTAAAATCTGTCATTACTCATAGAAACGTAGTATCTCAGTACTAAAACGACGCATGAGATACGAGTTTTACTTTAAGGCTGGGTTGCACCAAACCGTCTGTAATCGTAAGCTGTGTTCGTTAAAATTTGAATGCATGGAAAGTTTGACGAGTTTCTATGGGATGACAGCTGCCGGCGCCATATTTAACGTTGACCAGTCTGTGATCGTAACTCGGTGCAACCCAGCCTAAGTAGGTATTTGTTACTTGGTGAGTATTGGTTGTCAGCCGACGTTATGTAGAGCGAGATATAAAAAACTACTATTCACATTACAATACAATACAAAAACTCTTTAATGCACACCTCAATAAATGACATAACTTATTATAACAGCGTAAAAAACTTAAAACTAGAGGACCACCACCTTAGCAGTTAATTCAATTGCTACATTTGCTACGACATTGGAGGAGTTTATTTTTGACGGTCTTGCTAGTGTAGAAAAGTCTAATATTTATGTAGAAGCGACAAAAAAACAATCCAACA
The DNA here is from genome assembly GCA_905163555.1 of Notocelia uddmanniana. NCBI lineage: Eukaryota > Metazoa > Arthropoda > Insecta > Lepidoptera > Tortricidae > Notocelia > Notocelia uddmanniana. Next base: position 8,753,754 of record LR991059.1, on the reverse strand, counting down.
AACTGCTATTCACATTACCGTCAATTAAATACTTCATAAGATTATCAAATTACCTTTGAATCCATATTGGTTTTATCAAAATTTCTGTAATACACGTCTTATATGCCAAGAAATAATTCCTCTCTACGAAGGCTACGTACGGTATTTACACATACTGGTCTAGGCGTGTATAGAGTAGAGATGGAGGTGGTATAGTAACCAGTTTAATTGGCACAGCTACAGTTCGAATTGACCGTGTACAATTTATCAATTTGGTCGTATCGTATTGCAAAGTGCAATAGGAATTTAGCCCCATCAGTGTTTGTACAGAGTACAGGGTGAGATTTAATGCTGACTCGTGGTAGATACACATATCATATTCATTATTCTGCGACGTTGTATAAAATTGCGTGTCAATATTTCAGTTACTGACAATTTAGATAATTTGAAATACCCCCGACATTTTCAGTTCAAAGTTTAATATTTCAAAGACAGCTGAACCGATTGTGATAAAATATGTCTAAGAACCATCGCCGGAAAACTTGCTTTCAAATTAAAAAAAACACATTCACATTGGTTTACACACACACGCGGACAGACAAGCGTACGGCTCGCCTCATGGTAAGCGGTCACCGAAGAATATGGACGCCTACAACTCCAGGTGTGTCACATTCACATGTGCGTTGCCGACTACTAAAACGGTTAAAACTTACGTATAAATTATTACTCCGGGCGACATGTTTCGAACTCTTAAGGAGTTCTTCCTCAGAATGAGTGCAACAACGGCGAAGGTGCACTGTACGTGTAAACTGCCGATGGTTAATAATTAGAGAAACTGGTTCGCAAATTGGAATTATTTCAATTTAACTAGTGTAATGGACTATGTTATTGCTTTTCAATAATTTAATGTTATAATAATAAATATTGTATGGGGTTTCAATAGGTAAAACGCATAACTCATATTTACTAGACAGGCTATGCCAATAAACATGAATTTATTCTCTCCATCAAAGGTTGCATGGCGATTTAGTAGGAAGTTTGCACACCGGCCCACGGGGAAAGCGTGTATCGACGTAACGTAACTGGTCGCTAAGTAATTGGTCCTTCGTCCCTGGGGCACTCGCTCTAGCTTGTTCAGTGCTGTTCGCGAGCACTTTCTGTCCGCTGCTAACTAATAAGATTTCTTTATCCACTTTCCTACCCACTAGTTGTTTGTTCGTCTCCAAATCAGATTCAGCTAATCTATCCCGTCAGAATTGTTGAGTAGTCGTATAATTTCGAAGCTCGTTATTAGATAGATCTGTGTGTGAGTTAACCAGAAATCTCTGGCTGTTCATCATGAATTCAGGTTATTATCGACGTTTGCCAGAACGGTAACTATTGTCATAACGCCATTAATACTGCCCCGTCTCAAATGAAAGGTGTCCCTTCATTGGAACCAAAGCGTTAGGCGACTTATCGAATGAATGGACAAACTCGTTGGCCCTGATAAAACTGTAATCTTAAGCTCGTAGACAGAATAGTACCTCAGAAACCTGCCTGTGATAAACTACATTCAAGTCTAATATAAATAATATAATTCATGTACCAGTAGAGCAGATTTATTAGGCTAGTGTATTATTAATGACATCGTCTCCGTTCCCCGATGTCGGTTGATGAAACAAAAAATAAAAGATATTTTTAAGAAATTTTTATTTTTATTTTTGAAATTCTCTGTATTTAAAAAATAAAAATGAAAAATTCTTGAAAAAGTAATGGGCCCTATTTTTTTTTTGTGCTTGACCACGTAGCAGCTGAAATCAGTGCGTGTGAACCTAGCATATCAACTACCAGCATCTCACCAAATGATGACAGTTCTAGTAGCATCCCAAATAGTTCTACAGTTCTAGATAGTTATTTTCAATAGTTCAGCCCATTTTCGCGAAAAAAATGAAAATTAGAAAATGAGATGCTAACTTCGAAAATCGACTACCAGCATCTCACCCGTATCCGATTCCTATTCAACAAGTAAGCGTTGGGAATGAAAGTTCTGCTATTTCTAGATGATATGGCAAGAGTTCTGGCCGAAAAGCCCAAAAAAAATTTTTTTTTTCTTTTTTGGAAAATGAGATGCTAACTTCGAAAATCGACTACCAGCATCTCACCCGTATCCGATTCCTAGTCAAAAAATAAGCGTTGGGAATGAAAGTTCTGCTATTTCTAGATGATATAGCAAGAGTTCTGGCCGAAAAAACCAAAAAGAAGAATTAGCAATATTTGACAAAATTCGATTTTGAACATTCATACTGATATGCTATGTTTTCGTCGCCATCCAGGCCCGGCATCTCAGGCGTTCTAAGTAGAAATGGAGTAAACAAGCATAGAACTCCACAGTTTTAGCGGCTGGAAGCTGATCTGATAGAGTTCTAGAAGGAGACATAGCAGTATTCGACAAAAATGGATTTTTACCATTCATACTGATATGCTATGTTTTCGTGGCCATCCAGGTCCAGCATCTCAGGCGTTCTGAGTAGTAATGGAGTAAACAAGCATAGAACTCCACAGTTTTAGCGGCTGGAAGCCGATCTGAAAGAGTTCTAGAAGGAGACATAGCAGTATTCGACAAAAATGGATTTTTACCATTCATACTGATATGCTATGTTTTCCTGAAAATCCATTTCTGGAAGTCGATTTGAAAGAGTTCCAAACGAAAACTTAGTATTATTTGTTAAAAATCGATTTTTACCATTCTTACTGATATGCGGTTTTCATGGCCGTCCAGGTCCAGCATCTCAGGAGTTCTGAGTAGTACTAAAGGAACCAAGAACAGAACATAACAGTTCAAGTGACTGGAAGTCGATTTGAAAGAGTTCTAGAAGAAGACTTGCATTATTTGACAAAAAACGATTTTTACCATTCTTACTGATATGCTGTTTTGTGGCCATCCAGGTCCAGCATCTCAGGCGTTCTGATTAGTAATAGAGTAAACAAGCATAGAACTCCATAGTTTTAGCGGCTGGAAGCCGATCTGAAAGAGTTCTAGAAGGAGACATAGCAGTATTCTACAAAAATGGTATTATACCATTCTGACTGATATGCTATATTTTCGTGGCCATCCAGGTCCAGCATCTCAGGAGTTCTGAGTAGTTATAAAGTAAACAAGCATAAAACATAACAGTTCAAGTGAGTGGAAGTCGATTTGAAAGAGTTCTAGAAGAAGATTTAGCATTATTTAACAAAAATCGTTTTTTACTATTCTTACTGATATGCTATGTTTTCGTGGCTATCCAGGAAAGGCATCTCAGGCGTTCTGAGTAGTAATGGAGTCAACAAGCATAGAACTCCATAGTTTTAGCGGCTTGAAGCCGACCTGAAAGAGTTCTAGAAGGAGACATAACAGTATTCCACAAAAATGGATTTTTTTCATTCTGACTGATATGCTATATTTTCGTGGCCATCCAGGTCCAGCATCTCAGGAGTTCTGAGTAGTACTAAAGTAAACAAGCATAGAACATAACAGTTCAAGTGAGTGGAAGTCGATTTGAAAGAGTTCTAGAAGGAGATATAGCGGTATTCAACAAAAATCCATTTTTCCATTCCTACTGATATGCTATGTTTTCGTGGCCATCCAGGTCCAGCATCTCAGGCGTTTTGAATAGTAATGAAGTAAACAAGCATAGAATGCAACAGTTCAAGTAACTGGAATTCGATTTGAAAGAGTTCTAGAAGAAGATTTAGCATTATTTGACAAAAATCGTTTTTTAATATTCTTACTGATATGCTATATTTTCGTGGCCATCCAGGTCCAGCATCTCAGGAGTTCTGAGTAGTACTAAAGTAAACAAGCATAGAACATAACAGTTCAAGTGACTGGAAGTCGATTTGAAAGAGTTCTAGAAGGAGACATAGCGGTATTCCACAAAAATCGATTTTACCATTCCTACTGATATGCTATGTTTTCGTGGCCGTCCAGGTCCAGCATCTCAGGCGTTCTGACTAGTTATAGAGTAAAAAAGCATAGAACTCCACAGTTTTAGTGGCTGGAAGCCGATCTGAAAGAGTTATAGAAGGAGACATAGCAGTATTCCACAAAAATTGATTTTTACCATTCTGACTAATATGCTAAATTTTCGTGGCCATACAGGTCCAGCATCTCAGAAGTTCTGAGTAGTAATAAAGTAAACAAGCATAGAACATAACAGTTCAAGTGACTTGAAGTCGATTTGAAAGAGTTCTAGAAGAAGATTTAGCATTATTTGACAAAAATCGTTTTTTAATATTCTTACTGATATGCTATATTTTCGTAGCCATCAAGGTCCAGCATCTCAGGAGTTCTGAGTAGTACTAAAGTAAACAAGCATAGAACATAACAGTTCAAGTGACTGGAAGTCGATTTGAAAGAGTTCTAGAAGGAGACATAGCGGTATGCCACAAAAATCGATTTTACCATTCCTACTGATATGCTATGTTTTCGTGGCCGTCCAGGTCCAGCATCTCAGGCGTTCTGAGTAGTAATAGAGTAAACAAGCATAGAACTCCACAGTTTTAGCGGCTGGAAGCCGATTTGAAAGAGTTATAGAAGGAGATATAGCGGTATTCAACAAAAATCCATTTTTCCATTCCTACTGATATGCTATGTTTTCGTGGCCATCCAGGTCCAGCATCTCAGGCGTTTTGAATAGTAATGAAGTAAACAAGCATAGAATGCAACAGTTCAAGTGACTGGAATTCGATTTGAAAGAGTTCTAGAAGAAGACTTAGCATTATTTGACAAAAATCGATTTTTACCATTTATTCTGATATGCTATGTTTTCGTGGCCATCCAGGTCCAGCATCTCCGAAGTTCTGAGTAGTAATAAAGTAAATAAGCATAGAACATAACAGGTCAAGTGACTGGAATTCGATTTGAAAGAGTTCTAGAAGAAGACTTAGCATTATTTGACAAAAATCGATTTTTACAATTCATACTGATATGCTATGTTTTCGTGGCCATCCAGGCCCGGCATCTCAGGAGTTCTGAGTAGTTATAAAGTAACCAAGCATAGAACATAACAGTTCAAGTGACTGAAAGTCGATTTGAAAGAGTTCTAGAAGAAGTCTTAGCATTATTAGACAAAAATCGATTTTTACCATTCATACTGATATGCTATGTTTTCGTGGCCATCCAGGCCCGGCATCTCAGGAGTTCTGAGTAGTTATAAAGTAACCAAGCATAGAACATAACAGTTCAAGTGACCGAAAGTCGATTTGAAAGAGTTCTAGAAGAAGTCTTAGCATTATTAGACAAATATCGATTTTTACCATTCATACTGATATGCTATGTTGTCGTGGCCATCCAGGTCCAGCATCTCAGGAGTTCTGAGTAGTTATAAAGTAAACAAGCATAGAACATAACAGTTCAAGTGACTGGAAGTCGATTTGAAAGAGTTCTAGAAGAAGACAGCATTATTTGACAAAAATCGATTTTAAATATTCTTACTGATATGCTATATTTTCGTGGCCATCCAGGTCCAGCATCTCAGGAGTTCTGAGTAGTAATAAAGTAAACAAGCATAGACCATAACAGTTCAAGTGACTGGAAGTCGATTTGAAAATGTTCTAGAAGAAGATTTAGCATTATTTGACAAAAATCGTTTTTTACCATTCTTACTGATATGCTATGTTTTCGTGGCCATCCAGGTTCAGCATCTCAGGCGTTCTGAATAGTAATAGAGTAATAAAGCATAGAACTCCACAGTTCTAGCGGCTGAAAGCCGATCTGAAAGAGTTCTAGAAGGAGACATAGCAGTATTCCACAAAAATGGATTTTTACCATTCTTACTGATATGCTATGTTTTCCTGGTCATCCAGGTCCAGCATCTCAGGAGTTCTGAGTAGTTATAAAGTAAACAAGCATAGAACATAACAGTTCAAGTGACTGAAAGTCGATTTGAAAGAGTTCTAGAAGAAGACTTGCATTATTTGACAAAAATCGATTTTTCCATTCTTACTGATATGCTGTTTTGTGGCCATGCAGGTCCAGCATCTCAGGCGTTCTGAGTAGTATAAGAGTAAACAAGCATAGAACTTCACAGTTTTAGTGGCTGGAAGCCGATCTGATAGAGTTCTAAAAGGAGACATAGCAGTATTCCACAAAAATGGATTTTTACCATTCATACTGATATGCTATATTTTCGTGGCCATCCAGGTCCAGCATCTCAGGCGTTCTGATTAGTAATGGAGTAAACAAGCATAGAACTCCACAGTTTTAGCGGCTGGAAGCCGATCTGAAAGAGTTCTAGAAGGAGACATAGCAGTATTCGTCAAAAATGGATTTTTACCATTCATACTGATATGCTATGTTTTCCTGAAAATCCAGGCCAAGCATATCAGGCGTTCTGAGTAAGGATGGAGTAAACAAGCATAGAACATCACAGTTCAAGCGGCTGGAAGTCGATTTGAAAGAGTTCTAAACGAAAACTTAGTATTATTTGTTAAAAATCGATTTTTACCATTCTTACTGATATGCGGTTTTCATGGCCACCCAGGTCCAGCATCTCAAGAGTTCTGAGTAGTTATAAAGTAACCAAGCATAGAACATAACAGTTCAAGTGACTGAAAGTCGATTTGAAAGAGTTCTAGAAGAAGTCTTAGCATTATTAGACAAAAATCGTTTTTTACCATTCATACTGATATGCTATGTTGTCGTGGCCATCCAGGTTCAGCATCTCAGGAGTTCTAAGTAGTTATAAAGTAAACAAGCATAGAACATAACAGTTCAAGTGACTGGAAGTCGATTTGAAAGAGTTCTAGAAGAAGACTTAGCATTATTTGACAAAAATCGATTTTTAATATTCTTACTGATATGCTATATTTTCGTGGCCATCCAGGTCCAGCATCTCAGGAGTTCTGAGTAGTAATAAAGTAAACAAGTATAGACTATAACAGTTCAAGTGACTGGAAGTCGATTTGAAAGAGTTCTAGAAGAAGATTTAGCATTATTTGACAAAAAAAGTGTTTTACCATTCTTACTGATATGCTATGTTTTCGTGGCCATCCAGGTTCAGCATCTCAGGCGTTCTGAATAGTAATAGAGTAATAAAGCATAGAACTCCACAGTTCTAGCGGCTGAAAGCCGATCTGAAAGAGTTCTAGAAGGAGACATAGCAGTATTCCACAAAAATGGATTTTTACCATTCTTACTGATATGCTATGTTTTCCTGGTCATCCAGGTTCAGCATCTCAGGAGTTCTGAGTAGTTATAAAGTAAACAAGCATAGAACATAACAGTTCAAGTGACTGAAAGTTGATTTGAAAGAGTTCTAGAAGAAGACTTGCATTATTTGACAAAAATAGATTTTTACATTCTTACTGATATGCTGTTTTGTGGCCATCCAGGTCCAGCATCTCAGGCGTTCTGAGTAGTTACAGAGTAAACAAGCATAGAACTCCACAGTTTTAGTGGCTGGAAGCCGATCTGATAGAGTTCTAGAAGGATACATAGCAGTATTCCCCAAAAATGGATTTTTACCATTCATACTGATATGCTATATTTTCGTGGCCATCCAGGTCCAGCATCTCAGGCGTTCTGATTAGTAATGGAGTAAACAAGCATAGAACTCCACAGTTTTAGCGGCTGGAAGCCGATCTGAAAGAGTTCTAGAAGGAGACATAGCAGTATTCGTCAAAAATGGATTTTTACCATTCATACTGATATGCTATGTTTTCCTGAAAATCCAGGCCAAGCATATCAGGCGTTCTGAGTAAGGATGGAGTAAACAAGCATAGAACATCACAGTTCAAGCGGCTGGAAGTCGATTTGAAAGAGTTCTAAACGAAAACTTAGTATTATTTGTTAAAAATCGATTTTTACCATTCTTACTGATATGCGGTTTTCATGGCCACCCAGGTCCAGCAACTCAAGAGTTCTGAGTAGTTATAAAGTAACCAAGCATAGAACATAACAGTTCAAGTGACTGAAAGTCGATTTGAAAGAGTTCTAGAAGAAGTCTTAGCATTATTAGACAAAAATCGTTTTTTACCATTCATACTGATATGCTATGTTGTCGTGGCCATCCAGGTTCAGCATCTCAGGAGTTCTAAGTAGTTATAAAGTAAACAAGCATAGAACATAACAGTTCAAGTGACTGGAAGTCGATTTGAAAGAGTTCTAGAAGAAGACTTAGCATTATTTGACAAAAATCGATTTTTAATATTCTTACTGATATGCTATATTTTCGTGGCCATCCAGGTCCAGCATCTCAGGAGTTCTGAGTAGTAATAAAGTAAACAAGTATAGACTATAACAGTTCAAGTGACTGGAAGTCGATTTGAAAGAGTTCTAGAAGAAGATTTAGCATTATTTGACAAAAAAAGTGTTTTACCATTCTTACTGATATGCTATGTTTTCGTGGCCATCCAGGTTCAGCATCTCAGGCGTTCTGAATAGTAATAGAGTAATAAAGCATAGAACTCCACAGTTCTAGCGGCTGAAAGCCGATCTGAAATAGTTCTAGAAGGAGACATAGCAGTATTCCACAAAAATGGATTTTTACCATTCTTACTGATATGCTATGTTTTCCTGGTCATCCAGGTTCAGCATCTCAGGAGTTCTGAGTAGTTATAAAGTAAACAAGCATAGAACATAACAGTTCAAGTGACTGAAAGTCGATTTGAAAGAGTTCTAGAAGGAGACATAGCGGTATTCCACAAAAATCGATTTTACCATTCCTACTGATATGCTATGTTTTCGTCGCCATCCAGGTCCAGCATCTCAGGCGTTTTGAATAGTAATGAAGTAAACAAGCATAGAACGCAACAGTTCAAGCGGGTGGAAGTCGATTTGAAAGAGTTCTAAAAGAAGATTTAGCATTATTTAACAAAAATCGATTTTTACCATTCTTACAGATATGCTATGTTTTCGTGGCCATCCAGGTTCAGCATCTCAGGCGTTCTGAATAGTAATAGAGTAAAAAAGCATAGAACTGCACAGTTTTAGCGGCTGGAAGCCGATCTGAAAGAGTTCTAGAAGGAGATATAGCAGTATTCCACAAAAATGGATTTTTACCATTCTGACTGATATGCTATATTTTCGTGGCCATCCAGGTCCAGCATCTCAGGACTTCTGAGCAGTACTAAAGTAAACAAGCATAGAACATAACAGTTCAAGTGACTGGAAGTCGATTTAAAAGAGTTCTAGAAGAAGATTTAGCATTATTTGACAAAAATCGATTTTTACATTCTTACTGATATGCTGTTTTGTGGCCATCCAGGTCCAGCATCTCAGGCGTTCTGAGTAGTAACAGAGTAAACAAGCATAGAACTCCACAGTTTTAGTGGCTGGAAGCCGATCTGATAGAGTTCTAGAAGGATACATAGCAGTATTCCACAAAAATGGATTTTTACCATTCATACTGATATGCTATGTTTTCGTGGCCATCCAGGTCCAGCATCTCAGGCGTTCTGAGTAGTAATAGAGTAAACAAGCATAGAACTCAACAGTTTTAGCGGCTGGAAGCCGATCTGAAAGAGTTCTAGAAGGAGACATAGCAGTATTCGTCAAAAATGGATTTTTACCATTCATACTGATATGCTATGTTTTCCTGAAAATCCAGGCCCAGCATCTCAGGCGTTATGAGTAATAATGGAGTAAACAAGCATAGAAAATCACAGATCAAGCGGCTGGAAGTCGATTTGAAAGAGTTCTAAACGAAAACTTAGTATTATTTGTTTAAAATCGTTTTTTACCATTCATACTGATATGCTATGTTTTCGTGGCTATCCAAGAACGGCATCTCAGGCGTTCTGAGTAGAAATGGAGTAAACAAGCATAGCACTCGATAGTTTTAGCGGCTGGAAGCCGATCTGAAAGAGTTCTAGAAGGAGACAAAGCATTATTCGACAAAAATGGATTTTTACCATTCATACTGATATGCTATGTTTTCCTGAAAATCCAGGCCAAGCATCTCAGGCGTTCTGAGTAAGAATGGAGTAAACAAGCATAGAACATCACAGTTCAAGCGGCTGGAAGACGATTTGAAAGAGTTCTAAACGAAAACTTAGTATTATTTGTTAAATATCGATTTTTACCATTCTTACTGATATGCGGTTTTCATGGCCACCCAGGTCCAGCATCTCAGGAGTTCTGGGTAGTAATAAAGTATCCAAGAATAGAACATTACAGTTCAAGTGACTAGAAGTCGATTTGAAAGAGTTCTAGAAGAAGACTTAGCATTATTTGACAAAAATCGATTTTTACCATTCATACTGATATGCTATGTTGTCGTGGCCATCCAGGGCCGGTATATCATGCGCTCTGAGTAGCAGTGGAGTAAAAAAGCATAGAACTCCACAGATTTAGTGGCTGTAAGCCGATCAAAAAGAGTTCTAGAAGGAGACATAGCAGTATTCCACAAAAATGGATTTTTACCATTCATACTGATATGCTATGTTTTCGTGGCCATCCAGGTCCAGCATCTCAGGCGTTCTGAGTAGTAATGGAGTAAACAAGCATAGAACTCATCAGTTTTAGCGGCTGGAAGCCGATCTGAAAGAGTTCTAGAAGGAGACATAGCAGTATTCGTCAAAAATGGATTTTTACCATTCATACTGATATGCTATGTTTTCCTGAAAATCCAGGCCCAGCATCTCAGGCGTTATGAGTAATAATGGAGTAAGCATAGAAAATCACAGATCAAGCGGCTGGAAGTCGATTTGAAAGAGTTCTAAACGAAAACTTAGTATTATTTGTTAAAAATCGTTTTTTACCATTCATACTGATATGCTATGTTTTCGTGGCTATCCAAGAACGGCATCTCAGGCGTTCTGAGTAGAAATGGAGTAAACAAGCATAGCACTCGATAGTTTTAGCGGCAGGAAGCCGATCTGAAAGAGTTCTAGAAGGAGACAAAGCAGTATTCGACAAAAATTGATTTTTACCATTCATACTGATATGCTATGTTTTCCTGAAAATCCAGGCCAAGCATCTCAGGCGTTCTGAGTAAGAATGGAGTAAACAAGCATAGAACATCACAGTTCAAGTGGCTGGAAGACGATTTGAAAGAGTTCTAAACGAAAACTTAGTATTATTTGTTAAATATCGATTTTTACCATTCTTACTGATATGCGGTTTTCATGGCCACCCAGGTCCAGCATCTCAGGAGTTCTGGGTAGTAATAAAGTAACCAAGAATAGAACATAACATTTCAAGTGACTAGAAGTCAATTTGAAAGAGTTCTAGAAGAAGATTTACCATTATTTGACAAAAATCGATTTTTACCATTCATACTGATATGCTATGTTTTCGTGGCTATCCAAGAACGGCATCTCAGGCGTTCTGAGTAGAAATGGAGTAAACAAGCATAGCACTCGATAGTTTTAGCGGCTGGAAGCCGATCTGAAAGAGTTCTAGAAGGAGACAAAGCATTATTCGACAAAAATGGATTTTTACCATTCATACTGATATGCTATGTTTTCCTGAAAATCCAGGCCAAGCATCTCAGGCGTTCTGAGTAAGAATGGAGTAAACAAGCATAGAACATCACAGTTCAAGCGGCTGGAAGACGATTTGAAAGAGTTCTAAACGAAAACTTAGTATTATTTGTTAAATATCGATTTTTACCATTCTTACTGATATGCGGTTTTCATGGCCACCCAGGTCCAGCATCTCAGGAGTTCTGGGTAGTAATAAAGTATCCAAGAATAGAACATTACAGTTCAAGTGACTAGAAGTCGATTTGAAAGAGTTCTAGAAGAAGACTTAGCATTATTTGACAAAAATCGATTTTTACCATTCATACTGATATGCTATGTTGTCGTGGCCATCCAGGGCCGGTATATCATGCGCTCTGAGTAGCAGTGGAGTAAAAAAGCATAGAACTCCACAGATTTAGTGGCTGTAAGCCGATCAAAAAGAGTTCTAGAAGGAGACATAGCAGTATTCCACAAAAATGGATTTTTACCATTCATACTGATATGCTATGTTTTCGTGGCCATCCAGGTCCAGCATCTCAGGCGTTCTGAGTAGTAATGGAGTAAACAAGCATAGAACTCATCAGTTTTAGCGGCTGGAAGCCGATCTGAAAGAGTTCTAGAAGGAGACATAGCAGTATTCGTCAAAAATGGATTTTTACCATTCATACTGATATGCTATGTTTTCCTGAAAATCCAGGCCCAGCATCTCAGGCGTTATGAGTAATAATGGAGTAAGCATAGAAAATCACAGATCAAGCGGCTGGAAGTCGATTTGAAAGAGTTCTAAACGAAAACTTAGTATTATTTGTTAAAAATCGTTTTTTACCATTCATACTGATATGCTATGTTTTCGTGGCTATCCAAGAACGGCATCTCAGGCGTTCTGAGTAGAAATGGAGTAAACAAGCATAGCACTCGATAGTTTTAGCGGCAGGAAGCCGATCTGAAAGAGTTCTAGAAGGAGACAAAGCAGTATTCGACAAAAATTGATTTTTACCATTCATACTGATATGCTATGTTTTCCTGAAAATCCAGGCCAAGCATCTCAGGCGTTCTGAGTAAGAATGGAGTAAACAAGCATAGAACATCACAGTTCAAGCGGCTGGAAGACGATTTGAAAGAGTTCTAAACGAAAACTTAGTATTATTTGTTAAATATCGATTTTTACCATTCTTACTGATATGCGGTTTTCATGGCCACCCAGGTCCAGCATCTCAGGAGTTCTGGGTAGTAATAAAGTAACCAAGAATAGAACATAACATTTCAAGTGACTAGAAGTCAATTTGAAAGAGTTCTAGAAGAAGATTTACCATTATTTGACAAAAATCGATTTTTACCATTCATACTGATATGCTATGTTTTCGTGGCCATCCAGGGCCGGTATATCATGCGCTCTGAGTAGCAATGGAGTAAACAAGCATAGAACTCTACAGATTTAGTGGCTGTAAGCCGATCAAAAAGAGTTCTAGAAGGAGACATAGCAGATTCCACAAAAATGGAATTTTGCCATTCTTACTGATATGCTATGTTGTCATGGCCATCCAGGTCCAGCATCTCAGGAGTTCTGAGTAGAAGTAAAGTAAACAAGCATAGAACATAACAGTTCAAGTGACTGAAAGTCGATTTGAAAGAGTTCTAGAAGAAGACTTGCATTATTTGACATAAATCGATTTTTACCATTCATACTGATATGCTATGTTTTCGTGGCCATCCGGGCCCGGCATCTCAGAAGTTCTGAGTAGTTATAAAGTAACCAAGCATAGAACATAACAGTTCAAGTGACTGAAAGTCGATTTGAAAGAGTTCTAGAAGAAGTCTTAGCATTATTAGACAAAAATCGATTTTTACCATTCATACTGATATGCTATGTTGTCGTGGCCATCCAGGTTCAGCATCTCAGGAGTTCTGAGTAGTAATAAGTAAACAAGCATAGACCATAACAGTTCAAGTGACTGGAAGTCGATTTGAAAGAGTTCTAGAAGAAGATTTAGCATTATTTGACAAAAATCGATTTTTACCATTCATACTGATATGCTATGTTTTCGTGGCCATCCAGGCCCGGCATCTCAGGAGTTCTGAGTAGTTATAAAGTAACCAAGCATAGAACATAACAGTTCAAGTGACTGAAAGTCGATTTGAAAGAGTTCTAGAAGAAGTCTTAGCATTATTAGACAAAAATCGATTTTTACCATTCATACTGATATGCTATGTTGTCGTGGCCATCCAGGTTCAGCATCTCAGGAGTTCTGAGTAGTAATAAAGTAAACAAGCATAGACCATAACAGTTCAAGTGACTGGAAGTCGATTTGAAAGAGTTCTAGAAGAAGATTTAGCATTATTTGACAAAAATCGATTTTTACCATTCATACTGATATGCTATGTTTTCGTGGCCATCCAGGCCCGGCATCTCAGGAGTTCTGAGTAGTTATAAAGTAACTTAGCATAGAACATAACAGTTCAAGTGACTGAAAGTCGATTTGAAAGAGTTCTAGAAGGAGACATAGCGGTATTCCACAAAAATCGATTTTACCATTCCTACTGATATGCTATGTTTTCGTCGCCATCCAGGTCCAGCATCTCAGGCGTTTTGAATAGTAATGAAGTAAACAAGCATAGAACGCAACAGTTCAAGCGGGTGGAAGTCGATTTGAAAGAGTTCTAAAAGAAGATTTAGCATTATTTAACAAAAATCGATTTTTACCATTCTTACAGATATGCTATGTTTTCGTGGCCATCCAGGTTCAGCATCTCAGGCGTTCTGAATAGTAATAGAGTAAAAAAGCATAGAACTGCACAGTTTTAGCGGCTGGAAGCCGATCTGAAAGAGTTCTAGAAGGAGATATAGCAGTATTCCACAAAAATGGATTTTTACCATTCTGACTGATATGCTATATTTTCGTGGCCATCCAGGTCCAGCATCTCAGGAGTTCTGAGCAGTACTAAAGTAAACAAGCATAGAACATAACAGTTCAAGTGACTGGAAGTCGATTTAAAAGAGTTCTAGAAGAAGATTTAGCATTATTTGACAAAAATCGTTTTTTACCATTCTTACTGATATGCTATGTTTTCGTGGTCATCCAGGTCCAGCATCTCAGGCGTTCTGAGTAGTAATTGAGTAAACAAGCATAGAACTCCACAGTTTTAGCGGCTGGAAGCCGATCTGTAAGAGTTCTAGAAGGAGACATAGCAGTATTCCACAAAAATGGATTTTTACCATTCTGACTGATATGCTAAATTTTCGTGGCCATCCAGGTCCAGCATCTCAGAAGTTCAGAGTAGTAATAAAGTAAACAAGCATAGAACATAACAGTTCAAGTGACTGGAAGTCGATTGGAAAGTGTTCTAGATGAAGATTTAGCATTATTTGACAAAAATCGTTTTTTACCATTCTTACTGATATGCTATGTTTTTGTGGCCATCCAGGTCCAGCATCTCAGGCGTTCTGAGTAGTAATGGAGTAAACAAGCATAGAACTCCACAGTTTTAGCGGCTGAAAGCCGATCTGAAAGAGTTCTAGAAGGAGACATAGCAGTATTCGTCAAAAATGGATTTTTACCATTCATACTGATATGCTATGTTTTCCTGAAAATCCAGGCCCAGCATCTCAGGCGTTATGAGTAATAATGGAGTAAACAAGCATAGAAAATCACAGATCAAGCGGCTGGAAGTTGATTTGAAAGAGTTCTAAACGAAAACTTAGTATTATTTGTTAAAAATCGATTTTTACCATTCATACTGATATGCTATGTTTTCGTGGTTATCCAGGAACAGCATCTCAGGCGTTCTGAGTAGAAATGGAGTAAACAAGCATAGCACTCGATAGTTTTAGCGGCTGGAAGCCGATCTGAAAGAGTTCTAGAAGGAGACATAGCAGTATTCGACAAAAATGGTATTATACCATTCTTACTGATATGCTATATTTTCGTGGCCATCCAGGTCCAGCATCTCAGGAGTTCTGAGTAGTTATAAAGTAAACAAGCACAAAACATAACAGTTCAAGTGAGTGGAAGTCGATTTGAAAGAGTTCAAGAAGAAGATTTAGCATTATTTAACAAAAATCGTTTTTTACTATTCTTACTGATATGCTATGTTTTCGTGGCTATCCAGGAAAGGCATCTCAGGCGTTCTGAGTAGTAATGGAGTCAACAAGCATAGAACTCCATAGTTTTAGCGGCTTGAAGCCGACCTGAAAGAGTTCTAGAAGGAGACATAACAGTATTCCACAAAAATGGATTTTTTTCATTCTGACTGATATGCTATATTTTCGTGGCCATCCAGGTCCAGCATCTCAGGAGTTCTGAGTAGTACTAAAGTAAACAAGCATAGAACATAACAGTTCAAGTGAGTGGAAGTCGATTTGAAAGAGTTTTAGAAGAAGACTTGCATTATTTGACAAAAATCGATTTTTACCATTCTTACTGATATGCTGTTTTGTGGCCATCCAGGTGGCATCTCAGGCGTTCTGATTAGTAATAGAGTAATAAAGCATAGAACTCCATAGTTTTAGCGGCTGGAAGCCGATCTGAAAGAGTTCTAGAAGGAGATATAGCAGTATTCCACAAAAATGGATTTTTACCATTCTGACTGATATGCTAAATTTTCGTGGCCATCCAGGTCCAGCATCTCAGGAGTTCTGAGTAGTTATAAAGTAAACAAGCATGGAACATAACAGTTCAAGTGAGTGGAAGTCGATTTGAAAGAGTTCTAGAAGAAGACTTGCATTATTTGACAAAAATCGATTTTTACCATTCTTACTGATATGCAGTTTTGTGGCCATCCAGGTCCAGCATCTCAGGCGTTCTGATTAGTAATAGAGTAAACAAGCATAGAACTCCATAGTTTTAGCGGCTGGAAGCCAAACTGAAAGAGTTCTAGAAGGAGACATAGCAGTATTCTACAAAAATGGTATTATACCATTCTGACTGATATGCTATATTTTCGTGGCCATCCAGGTTCAGCATCTCAAGATTTCTGAGTAGTTATAAAGTAAACAAGCATAGAACATAACAGTTCAAGTGATTGGAAGTCGATTTGAAAGAGTTCTAGAAGAAGACATAGCGGTATTCCACAAAAATCGATTTTACCATTCTTACTGATATGCTCTTTGGTAGCCACCATTATCAAATAATGCTAATTCTGCTTCTAGAACTCTCTCAATTTGTCTTTCAGCTACTAGAACTGTTGTGATCTATACAAAACGCCTGAGATGCTGACCATGGAACTCTCAAAACGTAGCATATCCGTAGAAATGGTTAAAAATCCATTTTTGTGGAATACTGCTATGTCTCCTTCTAGAACTCTTTCAGATCGGCTTCCAGCCGCTAAAACTGTGGAGTTCTATGCTTTTTTACTCTATTACTATTCAGAACGCCTGAAATGCTGGACCTGGATGGCTGCCAAAGAGCATATCAGTAAAAATGGTAAAAATCGATTTTTGTCAAATAATGCAAGTCTTCTTCGTGAACTCTTTCAAATCGACTTCCAGTCACTTGAACTGTTATGTTCTATGCTTGTTTACTTTATAACTACTCAGAACTCCTGAGATGCTGGACCTGGATGGCCACGACAACATAGCATATCAGTATGAATGGTAAAAAACGATTTTTGTCTAATAATGCTAAGTCTTCTTCTAGAACTCTTTCAAATCGAATTCCAGTCACTTGAACTGTTATGTTCTATGCTTGTTTACTTTACTACTACTCAGAACTCCTGAGATGCTGGACCTGGACGGCCATGACAACATAGCATATCAGTAAGAATGGCAAAATTCCATTTTTGTGGATAACTGCTATGTCACCTTCTAGAACTCTTACAGATCGGCTTACAGCCACTAAATCTGTGGAGTTCTATGCTTGTTTACTCCATTGCTACTCAGAACGCATGAGATACCGGCCCTGGATGGCCACGAAAACATAGCATAACAGTATGAATGGTAAAAATCGATTTCTGTCAAATAATGCTAAGTCTTCTTCTAGAACTCTTTCACATCGACTTCCAGCCGCTAAAACTGTGGAGTTCTATGCTTGTTTACTCCATTATTACTACTCATAACTCCTGAGATGCTGGACCTGGATGGTCACGAAAATATAGCATATCAGTCAGAATGGTAAAAATCCATTTTTGTGGAATACTGCTATGTCTCCTTCTAGAACTCTTTCAGATCGGCTTTCAGCCACTAAAACTATGGAGTTCTATGCTTGTTTACTCTATTACTACTCAGAACGCCTGAGATGAATGGTAAAACACTTTTTTTGTCTAATAATGCTAAGACTTCTTCTAGAACTCTTTCAAATCGACTTTCAGTCACTTGAACTGTTATGTTCTATGCTTGGTTACTTTATAACTACTCAGAACTCCTGAGATGCCGGGCCTGGATGGCCACGAAAACATAGCATATCAGTATGAATGGTAAAAATCGTTTTTTGTCAAATAATGCTAAGACTTCTTCTAGAACTCTTTCAAATCGACTTTCAGTCACTTGAACTGTTATGTTCTATGCTTGTTTACTTTATAACTACTCAGAACTCCTGAGATGCTGCACCTGGATGGCCACGAAAATTTAGCATATCAGTCAGAATGGTAAAAATCCATTTTTGTGGAATACTGTTATGTCTCCTTCTAGAACTCTTTCAGATCGG
Source organism: Notocelia uddmanniana (assembly GCA_905163555.1). Lineage (NCBI taxonomy): Eukaryota > Metazoa > Arthropoda > Insecta > Lepidoptera > Tortricidae > Notocelia > Notocelia uddmanniana. The sequence goes on along the minus strand of LR991059.1, from coordinate 8,735,707 downwards.
CTTCAAGTCGCTAAAACTATGGAGTTCTATGCTTATTTACTCCATTACTATTCAGAACGCCTGAGATGCTCTTCCTGGATAGCCACGAAAACATAGCATATCTGTAAGAATAGTAAAAAACTATTTTTGTTAAATAATGCTATTTAAATCTTCTTCTAGAACTCTTTCAAATCGACTTCCACTCACTTGAACTGTTATGTTCTATGCTTGTTTACTTTATCACTACTCAGAACTCCTGAGATACCGGCCCTGGATGGCCACGAAAACATAGCATAACAGTATGAATGGTAAAAATCGATTTCTGTCAAATAATGCTAAGTCTTCTTCTAGAACTCTTTCACATCGACTTCCAGCCGCTAAAACTGTGGAGTTCTATGCTTGTTTACTCCATTATTACTACTCATAACTCCTGAGGGTGCTGGACCTGGATGGTCACGAAAATATAGCATATCAGTCTTAATGGTAAAAATCCATTTTTGTGGAATACTGCTATGTCTCCTTCTAGAACTTTTTCAGATCGGCTTTCAGCCACTAAAACTATGGAGTTCTATGCTTGTTTACTCTATTACTACTCAGAACGCCTGAGATGAATGGTAAAACACTTTTTTTGTCAAATAATGCTAAATCTTCTTCTAGAACTCTTTCAAATCGACTTCCAGTCACTTGAACTGTTATGTTCTATGCTTGTTTACTTTATAACTACTCAGAACTCCTGAGATGTTGGACCTGGATGGCCACGACAACATAGCATATCAGTATGAATGGTAAAAATCGATTTTTGTCTAATAATGCTAAGACTTCTTCTAGAACTCTTTCAAATCGACTTTCAGTCACTTGAACTGTTATGTTCTATGCTTGGTTACTTTATAACTACTCAGAACTCCTGAGATGCCGGGCCTGGATGGCCACGAAAACATAGCATATCAGTATGAATGGTAAAAATCGTTTTTTGTCAAATAATGCTAAATCTTCTTCTAGAACTCTTTTAAATCGACTTCCAGTCACTTGAACTGTTATGTTCTATGCTTGGTTACTTTATAACTACTGAGAACTCCTGAGATGCTGGACCTGGATGGCCACGACAACATAGCATATCAGTATGAATGGTAAAAATCGATTTTTGTCTAATAATGCTAAGACTTCTTCTAGAACTCTTTCAAATCGACTTTCAGTCACTTGAACTGTTATGTTCTATGCTTGTTTACTTTATAACTACTCAGAACTCCTGAGATGCTGCACCTGGATGGCCACGAAAATTTAGCATATCAGTCAGAATGGTAAAAATCCATTTTTGTGGAATACTGCTATGTCTCCTTCTAGAACTCTTTCAGATCGGCTTCAAGTCGCTAAAACTATGGAGTTCTATGCTTATTTACTCCATTACTATTCAGAACGCCTGAGATGCTCTTCCTGGATAGCCACAAAAACATAGCATATCTGTAAGAATAGTAAAAAACGATTTTTGTTAAATAATGCTATTTAAATCTTCTTCTAGAACTCTTTCAAATCGACTTCCACTCACTTGGACTGTTATGTTCTATGCTTGTTTACTTTATCACTACTCAGAACTCCTGAGATGCTGGACCTGGATGACCACGAAAATATAGCATATCAGTCAGAATGGTATAATACCATTTTTGTAGAATACTGCTATGTCTCCTTCTAGAACTCTTTCAGTTTGGCTTCCAGCCGCTAAAACTATGGAGTTCTATGCTTGTTTACTCTATTACTAATCAGAACGCCTGAGATGCTGGACCTGGATGGCCACAAAACAGCATATCAGTAAGAATGGTAAAAATCGATTTTTGTCAAATAATGCAATTCTTCTTCTAGAACTCTTTCAAATCGACTTCCACTCACTTGAACTGTTATGTTCCATGCTTGTTTACTTTATAACTACTCAGAACTCCTGAGATGCTGGACCTGGATGGCCACGAAAATTTAGCATATCAGTCAGAATGGTAAAAATCCATTTTTGTGGAATACTGCTATGTCTCCTTCTAGAACTCTTTCAGATCGGCTTCAAGTCGCTAAAACTATGGAGTTCTATGCTTATTTACTCCATTACTATTCAGAACGCCTGAGATGCCTTTCCTGGATAGCCACGAAAACATAGCATATCTGTAAGAATAGTAAAAAACGATTTTTGTTAAATAATGCTAAATCTTCTTCTAGAACTCTTTCAAATCGACTTCCACTCACTTGAACTGTTATGTTCTATGCTTGTTTACTTTATAACTACTCAGAACTCCTGAGATGCTGGACCTGGATGGCCACGAAAATATAGCATATCAGTCAGAATGGTATAATACCATTTTTGTAGAATACTGCTATGTCTCCTTCTAGAACTCTTTCAGTTTGGCTTACAGCCGCTAAAACTATGGAGTTCTATGCTTGTTTACTCTATTACTAATCAGAACGCCTGAGATGCTGGACCTGGATGGCCACAAAACAGCATATCAGTAAGAATGGTAAAAATCGATTTTTGTCAAATAATGCAAGTCTTCTTCTAGAACTCTTTCAAATCGACTTCCAATCACTTGAACTGTTATGTTCTATGCTTGTTTACTTTACTACTACTCAGAACTCCTGAGATGCTGGACCTGGATGGCCATGACAACATAGCATATCAGTAAGAATGGCAAAATTCCATTTTTGTGGAATACTGCTATGTCTCCTTCTAGAACTCTTTCAGATCGGCTTACAACCACTAAATCTGTAGAGTTCTATGCTTGTTTACTCCATTGCTACTCAGAACGCATGAGATGCTGGACCTGGATGGCCTCGAAAATATAGCATATCAGTCAGAATGGTATAATACCGTTTTTGTAGAATACTGCTATGTCTCCTTCTAGAACTCTTTCAGTTTGGCTTCCAGCCGCTAAAACTATTGAGTTCTATGCTTGTTTACTCTATTACTAATCAGAACGCCTGAGATGCTGGACCTGGATGGCCACAAAACAGCATATCAGTAAGAATGGTAAAAATCGATTTTTGTCTAATAATGCTAAGACTTCTTCTAGAACTCTTTCAAATCGACTTTCAGTCACTTAAACTGTTATGTTCTATGCTTGGTTACTTTATAACTACTCAAAACTACTGAGATGCCGGGCCTGGATGGCCACGAAAACATAGCATATCAGTATGAATGGTAAAAATCGATTTTTGTCAAATAATGCTAAGTCTTCTTCTAGAACTCTTTCAAATCGAATTCCAGTCACTTGACCTGTTATGTTCTATGCTTGTTTACTTTACTACTACTCAGAACTCCTGAGATGCTGGACCTGGATGGCCATGACAACATAGCATATCAGTAAGAATGGCAAAATTCCATTTTTGTGGAATACTGCTATGTCTCCTTCTAGAACTCTTTCAGATCGGCTTACAGCCACTAAATCTGTGGAGTTCTATGCTTGTTTACTCCATTGCAAATCAGAACGCATGAGATACCGGCCCTGGATGGCCACGAAAACATAGATTATTAGATTATAGACGATTTTTGTCAAATAATGCTAAATCTTCTTCTAGAACTCTTTCAAATCGACTTCCAGTCACTTGAACTGTTATGGTCTATGCTTGTTTACTTTATTACTACTCAGAACTCCTGAGATGCTGGACCTGGATGGCCACGACAACATAGCTTATCAATATGATTGGTAAAAATCGATTTTTGTCTAATTATGCTAAGACTTCTTCTAGAACTCTTTCAAATCGACTTTCAGTCACTTGAACTGTTATGTTCTATGCTTGGTTACTTTATAACTACTCAGAACTCCTGAGATGCCGGGCCTGGATGGCCACGAAAACATAGCATATCAGTATGAATGGTAAAAATCGATTTTTGTCAAATAATGCTAAGTCTTCTACTAGAACTCTTTCAAATCGAATTCCAGTCACGTGACCTGTTATGTTCTATGCGTATTTACTTTATTACTACTCAGAGCTTCGGAGATGCTGGACCTGGATGGCCACGAAAACATAGCATATCAGAATGAATGGTAAAAATCGATTTTTGTCAAATAATGCTAAATCTTCTTCCAGAACTCTTTAAAATCGACTTCCAGTCACTTGAACTGTTATGTTCTATGCTTGTTTACTTTATTACTACTCAGAACTCCTGAGATGCTGGACCTGGATGGCCATGACAACATAGCATATCAGTAAGAATGGCAAAATTCCATTTTTGTCGAATACTGCTATGTCTCCTTCTAGAACTCTTTCAGATCGGCTTCCAGCCGCTAAAACTGTGGAGTTCTATGCTTGTTTACTCCATTACTACTCAGAACACCTGAGATGCTGGACCTGGATGGCCACGAAAACATAGCATATCAGTATGAATGGTAAAATCCATTTTTGTCGAATACTGCTATGTCTCCTTCTAGAACTCTATCAGATAGGCTTCCAGCCGCTAAAACTGTGGAGTTCTATGCTTGTTTACTCCATTACTACTTAGAACGCCTGAGATGCCGGGCCTGGATGGCGACGAAAACATAGTATTTCAGTATGAATGTTAAAAATCGATTTTTGTCAAATATTGCTAATTCTTCTTTTTGGACTTTTCGGCCAGAACTCTTGCTATATCATCTAGAAATAGCAGAACTTTCATTCCCAACTCTTATTTGTTGACTAGGAATCGGATGCGGGTGAGATGCTGGTAGTCGATTTTCGAAGTTAGCATCTAACTTTCCAAAAAAGAAAAAAAAAAATTTTTTTTGGACTTTTCGGCCAGAACTCTTGCTATATCATCTAGAAATAGCAGAACTTTCATTCCCAACGCTTACTTGTGGACTAGGAATCGGATACGGGTGAGATGCTGGTAGTCGATTTTCGAAGTTAGCATCTCATTTTCAAATTTTCATTTTTTTCGCGAGAATGGGCTGAACTATTGAAAATAACTATCTAGAACTGTAGAACTATTTGGGATGCTACTAGAACTGTCATCATTTGGTGAGATGCTGGAAGTTGATATGCTAGGTTCACACGCACCTGAAATCATCTATCTCCAATATACGTATGTCCATCCATCTGCCGAACGCCCTGTATATTATTTGCCCTTATCGTCACTTTTATCAAGTGAGTCTTAGAGCCAATCGCTGGTTTGTTTTTCATAATGAAAAATAAAATAAACAAGTGCATCACGAAATTTATTCACACTTATGTTGTATCATAGGTATGATGTAAAAATAGAAGGTTGGCTGCGAATGTTTAGAACGAATATCTTCTACTTATTGGAGTATTGGAGCCAGGTCATGGCCTGTAATTAATGGAATCATCATTACTATTCGAGGTCACAAACAAACAAATATACTCAATGAAAACAATTGCAATTGCCAAACTATAGTCACTGAAATATAAAAAAAAAAATACTCATTAACGTCCCACTGCATTCCTGCAGCAAATGAAATATATCTATTATCACTGAAACTTCGCCTTACCACGGGTCTTCTTTACCTGTCGTAACAATCACGAACTCCGTCAAGTAAAGTTATAGTGTTATCTCAGGACTTGAATAGGGAAACTTCTTCATTTAACAGGGAGTTGGTGGGAAGCGACGGCGCAACAATTCGTACTTTCGCACGGTGCCATGTAAAATTAGGACGCTATTAATTTTAACATACAATTGACCTTCTCTGGACATTTCTCTAAATATGTGTCTTTCATTGAACTGAAATAGAAGAAGTGTTTTAGGGTTCCGTAGCCAAAATGGCTAAAACGGAACCCTTATAGATTCGTCGTGTCTGTCCGTCCGTCCGTATGTCACAGTCGATTTACTCAGAGACTATGATAACTACAATTATGAAACTTGGTTGGAAGGTGTATGCTATGAACCGCTATAGAAATATGATGTGAAATTACGAAAAAAATATTAAACTGAGGAACACCCCATACATGTAACAGGGGGGTCAATTTTTTTTCAATGCGTTTCAACATAGGCGTCAAAAATGACATAGAGGTTTCTAAAAAAAATTTCCATTTAAGTCAATTGTTGGTGAGATATTAGCTGTCAAAGTAGTAAAAAGTGTGTGCGCGACACGCAGTTGGCCGGTTTTTTTTAAATGTTGTTCGTCTCCGACACCGATTTTTTTTACTTGTATTTATTCGTAATTAATTTATGTTGAGTTATATATAAATATTGAGTATAAAGCAGTTGTAAAAAAATACAAAATAAACTTATACTACTACACTTGTTGTTTTATTCTTACTGAAGCCTCAGTTTAGGCTTATTAGCAAGAATCAGTTTAAACTTCATTATTTTTACGAGTATATATAATATTATTTCTCAGTGCTGGTGTTATGATTATGACAATCTATGTAATGTTTTTTTAAGTATAACGATATCAGATCGGATACTGTTGCTGCCTAGCAGTTGATCCCGGTTGCTGTCTTTGATAGCAGTCGTTAAGCCAAGTTAGAGGCCTCCGGGCGGCTTGAGAACTTCTAACAGTCAAGTTGCCCACTCACTTGACAAGCCTATTCCCAATAAGGTCGGTTTCCCCCTCGGGTTAGAAGGTCAGATGGCAGTCGCTTCCGTAAAAACTAGTGCCTACGCCAATTCTTGGGATTAGGTAGCGGACCCCGGGCATTCTTCAGGATGCAACTGTACTGGGAATAACGCTAGGAGGATGATGATATCAGATCGGCTACTATGAACACGCACTACAGTGTAAGTAAAGAAAACCATAACAAATTCGAATAGTACAGTCGGCATCAAAAGTAGCTACGCATTTGAAAAGTTCAAAAGTCTTTATTATGTAGGAATAAGAGCTTTTGCCACCTTCATATGCGTCGCTACTTTTGATGCTGACTGTACCACGTTACCGTTACCTAGAATTTCCACATTAAAACACTCTATATTTATAAAATATCGGTAATCGCGGCATTCTTAGCTACCTGCATTAAAACCAAGGCGTTTGCGTGAGCATAAAGGTTTTATATAAATTAATTTTAAGGGTTACACAACTTACACAGCTTAGTATTGATTTATACAATCTTTGGTTAACCCCCAGAGCCACAATCTACTACTCAGAACCGAGTTAAAAACTAGCTGAGTGCTATATATATATCAAGGGTAAATTACTTAAGTAGGTAGGTTCATATCATAATTTATAATTGTAACCTTAACCTTATTGGCTTATTGTTTACGTTGCATAAAATAACGGGTGTCCCAAAAAGGACGCAAGATTTGAAATTCATGAAAAACACATTTTTATTTTCGTTATAATATATTTGTATATAAAAGCTTGAAATACATAAAATAGGGTTAATACGTCAGGCAAATGTCTTCCTAGGCAGATTACAGTGAAGCCAAATCATATAGGCCAATAAGTCTATCATCATTCTTCCTAAAAACTTTAGAGAAACTGGTAGATAGACACATAAGGGATGGCCCTTTAAAAAGACATCCACTGCACGAATTACAATGTGCATATCAGCCAGGGAAGTCAACAGAAACGGCATTGCACCTGGTAACAACCAGAGCTGAACAGGCTATAGAGACTAAAGAACTATGCCTGGCGGCTTTCCTAGACGTGGAGGGAGCGTTCGATCGCACCACGTATAAAGCTATTAGCGAAGCGGCTGCTTGATACGGCATAGAACCAACCATATGCAAATAGATAAGTAATATGCTAAACGGCAGCCTAATAAAGTCATCTCTTCTAGGAGATGAGATAATAGCCACGGCTACAAAGGGTGGGATACTGTCACCAACTCTATGGAGTCTGGTGGTGAACTCACTCCTGGAAGAACTCAATAATGGTCCTATTCGCACGGTAGGATATGCGGATGATTTAGTGATACTTGTCAATGAGAAATTTCCAAGCACGGTATCAGGAATCATGAATGAAGCACTGAAGAAGGTGGAGAAATGGTGCAACTGTCACCAATTGTCCATCAATCCAGGCAAAACTGTAGTAATGCCATTTACTAGGAAAAGGATCCTTCGGGGCATACAGCCTTTAAAACTGTATGGGACGGTGCTAGAAACTGTCCAATGATGTGAAATATCTAGGCATCACGCTGGATAAGGAACTGAATTGGAAAAAGCATACTGATCTCACCATAACGAAGGCACTGAGAGTGTTTGGGATGTGTAGATCGGCATATGGCAAAACATGGGGGCTGAACCCAAAGGTGAAGGTGAAAACTGAAATGGATTTACACCATCATGGTGAGGCCCATTTTACTGTACGGAAGCCTGGTATGGTGGCCAAGGACTTTAAAGAGCACATGCAGAAATGACCTAAGGAAGGTGCAAAGAACGGTATGTATGGCTATAAGTACTACTGGACCTATCGCCGCTTCATATAGTGATTAAGTCTGAAGCGCGCAAATCGCTCTACAGACTGAGGCTTCTTGGACTGTGGAGCGATAGCAAGCCAAAGACAAAACACACAAACATGGAAACAGACAGTTTCTTAGATAGAATAACAAACATGGGGTGCGACAAAATGCAACCCAAGTTTGTGTTCCATAGGAACTTCACCACAAAAGTTTCCTCAAGGGCCGAGTGGGCTGAAGGTCTGGAATCACCAGGTACTAGTGGTGAAGACAATATCTGGTACACGGATGGATCTAAAATAGGATCCGGTACGGGAGCAGGCATATATGCAAAAGACTATAAAAGTAGCGTGAGCATGGGGCAATTCGCGACTGTCTTCCAGGCGGAGACATATGCCATAGTTGCCTGTGCACAGGAGAATATAGACAGACGAACCAAAGGAGAGACTATCTATATACTCAGTGACAGTCAAGCAGCCCTCAAGGCGCTTACGGCGCCGAGAGTGGACTCTAGACTAGTTTACAATAGCGTTCAAGCTTTGAATAAGCTCGGAAGGCATAATAAAGTGCATCTAGTATGGATACCAGGGCACGAGGGGTTCATCAGCATCGAAAAAGCAGATGAACTGGCAAGAATGGGATCTACAGGCCATTTTGTAGGTCCAGAACCGTTTGTGGGACTCTCACAGAGAACCATAACATCGGCCTTAAAGGATTACGCCAAAGCCATACACCAACAGGAGTGGAGGAATGAGGCGGGCTTAAGGCACTCAAAGCTCTTCATCGAAGGAGTGGACCCAAGCTGGCCCAAGAAACTTTGGAAATTCAGCAGAAAACAGCTCAGAATTATAACTGGGGTGTTTACAGGTCACTTCGGGGTCAAGGATCTCTTGGCCAAGATGGGACTATCAGACAACATAGATTGTAGGATGTGTGGCGAGGATGACGAGACAATGGAACACTTACTGTGTGAATGTCACGCCCTTGCCAGACAAAGAATGAATGACTTTGGTAATGGGTACCCAGAACCAAAGGAATTCAAAGTACTCCCGCTGAGCTCCATCATCCAGTTTGTGGAAATATTGGAGAACAGCTTAGAGTAGGCATAAAGGAGGGGGCAATTGCACAAAAGATCTCATTGGGTCGAAGTGCATCCGTAAGGCCCCTCGTATAAACAAGATAAGATAAGATAAGATCCTAGGCTTTGCTGGCACATACGCACTCTTTTGTCAAAATTTTCTATGACCATTTTGCATAGATGCGGCTGAATTTCTCCAATGCAGCGTCGAATTTCCTCTTTTAAACCATGAGTGGTTGCGGGCTTATTCGCATAGACTTTAGACTTTGAATAACCCCATAAAAAGAAGTCTAAAGGCGTTATATCGCAAGATCTAGGGGGCCAATTCTGATCACCGAATCGAGAGATCACACGACTAGGAAATGTTTTATGCAGTAATTGCATCGTTTCTCTGGCTGTGTTCTGATGTGTATATTGTTCAATAATAAAAACGCGTTGATATTTCGTATAACCCGCCATTTTTACAAAATCTAAACATTCAGCTGTCAAATAGTTTTTTTTTTAGGTTTGCCTGCACTAAAATACAAAAATGGCGGCAAATTGAAATCTTGCGTCCTTTTTGGGACACCCTGTTTAATTAGAGCGAAGCGGTACTTTACCCCGGGTCAGAAACTTATTACACTTACACTGTTCCGAGTGTTCCGGGGTGTTCGTCCTCACATTGGAGTATTGCTCTCATCTCATGGGCGGGAGCACTTGGATACCAGTTTTTGTATAAAAGGTTGGCAATGCGCATGTGACACCCCTGGAGTTGCTGGCATCCATAGGCTGCGGTGACCGCTTTTTATCAGGCGGACCATACGCTCGTTTGCTACCGATGATTTGCAAAAAAAAATGTGCCCACAAACGAGCCCTAATACCTAGAGTAGGCCCGCTTATCGATTATCTATTGTAAACAACTGAACACACCCCTCAGAATACAATGACCTAGGTATTGAATAAAAGTAACCACTGACCGTGCTAATATTAGACTGGCTTTGTGATTCTATCCCGAGCTCCTGTCCCACTGACCTAGTGACACGCGGCAAAAACTGTTCTGTTCTGTGCGACTGAACAAATAAACGCGAATGTTTAAATATTACAACCCCCCGAATGCAGCCCTCACGGAAGTAGGTCATAAAAACATGAAACATCATGTTTTGTAATGCAATATGATCCTGTTTCCAAACGTACGAAATAAAGCTCTATACGTGCTAAAGCGTGAAATACGTATCTTATTGGGATGATATCCTGTTTTGTAACGAGGGCGCGATACTGTTTTTCCATAAGTTTTACCATTATGATCAAACAACTAGAGTACGTTTACAACAAATATTTGCAATGGGTATACGTTTCCCATAAAAACCTGATACTGCGGTACTTTTCTGATACCAGTTAACAGTAATTAAATATATTTAAGATCAAAAACAAGTTTTCAATTATTGAAACAAAGGTCAGTATAACTTTTTAAAAAGCAGTTTATACAATGCTTGCAATGATAATGGTAAAGCAAATGTTTTATGAATACTATTATCATTTATTACATATAGTGTAGCAAAATGGTCTACTGTATGTTAATTATCCGCGCAATATGAACATTTGAATGCATAAGCTACCATTTCGAGGTTGTATCTATTGTAAATAAAATAACATATAATTATCCCACATGCAGAATTAAGCTCCACTTTACCTAGATAAATTGTACCACGGCCTTGACACAATTGATCGTGACGCAACATTACATGACACAGATTTTGCGATCTCAATTTTTCTGCATATTGTAATTTTGTTTACGGTGTTTTCCGGTATACCGTAATTGGGGTACGAAAGGTCAACTATAAGTAACGCTGAGCCAGCCTTGCTGTGTTAGTAAATCATAAAGGCTGTTGATTGAGATCGCTACTTCCTCTTGTAGTACATATATACGATAAAACGTATATAAAAAGCGGCGACTATTATAACTTCAAGAAAATGTGTGTTCTGATTTAGTAAAAAGATTGATTTACATTTGGTTATTGGTAATTCGTTGACATTTCAAATGCGTATTGCATTGCACGTGATTGCACTGTTATTTTATTAATGGCATGTAACTCTAAGCATAAATATTTTATTTGACTGACAATATCGTCCAAAATTGTTCGCTCTCGCCAGATGTTAGCAAATTGCTGTTTTGTCTATATTGGAGCTATTCTAGCGAAAGTGTATAAAGCGCCAAACAAGCAGTAAACAAAGCGTTTTCCTCCAGCAGTTTTCTCGAAGAAAACGTCGTTGGCGTGTCGCTAGGGTAACATGTTGCGCATTTTATTTGCGTGCCGGCGCTAGGGAATCAATTCCAAATGGGACGTTAAATAAATCCACCGTCTCATGCGGCTCCGGATTGCATTCTGCAGCTGCGTCGTAAATAATGTCGCAGCCACCTCGCGGTTCCCGTTCCGTCTTAACTGCGAGCTCTACTTAAATCTTTGTCTCGCGGATTCTCGGGGTTCACGATGTGCTACATTTAACCCACGCTAGCATGTTATTATTTTCTCTAGACATAAATTTTGTGGGGTAAATTGAACTAGGGTGCCTCGCACAACTTAGACGTGAGCTAACAAAGTTCCTACTGCTCTGTTATTATTTCTTACTAAAATTAGTACACCCGAAAACTAATTTGTAAATGTGTCCTTCTTCGTCTTTCCTTAATTTCTTCGGCAAGACGGCTGTGAAACATTTGGATTACCTAGTGTCGTTACTCTACATATTACGTACTAAAGTTGATAAAAATAATGTCTCACAACGCAGGAAATGAATGATCATGATCGCAATCCGAGGCTTTATTTTTACTACCCGTGATGTACCTATAACTTGTTACCCCTGGCCCGACAGTGCGTTTGTCTGCAAGCGAAGCGGGAGGTAATTGCCGTTTTAAGTACAAGTGAGACGTAAATATTATTACATCATCCGAATGCGACACGCAACATAAAATTTTATATACAAGTTATACGCCTTTTCTTAAATCAATCCCTTAAGTTATCCATTAGATTAATCAATATTCATGGTTGTTATTCCGCTTGAAGTTGTTTCCCAGGAACGTTAGCTCCGAATTCGGGATGCAATTGGCGTCCGCCTCTATGACACTTCGCTGGACCCACAGGGAATAATAATTTCGTCTCAAGTTGTGTTGAGGCTAGCACAGGCCGAATATTCGAGATAACGCTTGTTATTATATTATTTTGACTCTGTATGGCTCGGTCGTTTCAAAATATTGATAGAACTAAACCAACCAATTATATATAAACTGTAAATTCGTGGCTGATAATTTCGGACCAGACGAATGTAATCGATGAAATATAATAAAGATCACGCTTCGGAGAATAAATGCGTGAATGTAATTATCAGAGAATGTCACAAATTATTAGGACCCAACCCGAGAGACATTAATTACTAGCTGTTGCCCGCGACTTCGTCCGCGTCTTCGCTCCTATTGGTCGCAGCGTGATGTTATATAGCCTAAAGCCTTCCTCGATAAATGGACTATCAAACACAAATTTTTTTTTCAATTCGAACCAGTAGCTCCTGAGATTAGCGCGTTCAAACAAACAAACTCTTCAGCTTTATAATATTAGTGTAGATAAGTCTGCTCTCAGATCTCGCAGCGCCAGTTTTTGTTACTTAAGATTTCTATAAAATCTTTATAAATGTGATTTAGTATTGTAGAGTTTTTTAGGTCTAGTCCCAAATTAAAGTACCTTAAACGTAAGTAATTGTTAAACTTTTCGCTTCGCATTTAGTTTTCCGTTTCAAGGGTAATTCTATTGTCTTTAGCGAGTGTCAGTGAAGGTTCTCGAAAAGTTTATAATTAACGTAACGGAAAAAATCCGGCCAGCTAAATCGAACGGTCCTCAAGTGTCGTTTAATCAAACTCGGCAAGTTCTCTCGGGGTGGAGCAAGTTGCGCAGAACAACACGCGACCAGTCGTAACTCCCGTTTGTTTCTTAAAGACATGTCTCATTATTGCTTCGTGACGGGTCGATGCTGCATCACAATTGTAATAGGTCGTAAGTGTTTTGAATATTTCCTTAGATATAAGCCATTAGCGGTTGAGAGGGTCTAGAGCGATAAGCAGCATCTTGCTACCGCGCTGCGCTACCTAAACTCCTTAACTGTATTTAGTCGACGACGTGCCAAGTCAGTACGTCTGTTTGTCCTCGCTTGCCGAATTTGCAATTCGTCGACTAACTCAAGATTGCATTAGCGCCGATAACTATTGTTTCTGGGTATCCATTTACACGCTCAACTGTTTACGGCACAATACGAATATTCGCTTTTCATCACATAGGAAACGTCTTAAAACAAGAGTAAGTAGTAATACAGTTCTTTCTTGGTTGACCCGTACTTACTTCATCATCATCATCATTCAGCCGAATGACGTCCACTGCTGGACATAGGCCTCCCCCAAAGACTTCCACAATGACCGGTCCTGCGCCACCCGCATCCAGCGGACACCCGCGACCCTTACCAGGTCATCAGTCCACCGTGTGGGGGGCCTGCCCACGCTACGCCTTCCGGTACGTGGTCGCCACTCGAGAACCTTTCCGCCCCAACGGCCATCGGTTCTGCGTGCTATGTGCCCCGCCCACTGCCACTTAAGTTTAGCGATTCGAAGGGCTATATCGGTCACTTTGGTTCTGCTGCGGATGGCCTCATTTCTGATGCGATCACGCAGAGAAATTCCCAGCATAGCCCTCTCCATTGCTCTTTGGGTGACTTTGAGCCTTCTTATGAGGCCCATAGTAAGCGACCGCGTTTCAGTACCATATGTCATCACTGGCAACACACACTGGTCAAAGACTTTCGTCTTGAGACACTGCGGAATATTGGACGAAAAGATGTGCCGTAGCTTCCCGAACGCTGCCCAGCCGAGTCGGATTCGACGATTAACCTCTTTCTCGAAGTTGGACTTACCTAACTGGACAGTCTGTCCTAGGTATATGTAATCGTCTACAACTTCGAGCGTAAAGTGTCCGATTGTTACGGGAGTTGGTGCTACATGGGCATTTGACATGATCTTCGTCTTATCCATGTTCATCCTTAGACCAACTCGCTCGGAGGCTTTACTAAGGTCATTGAGCATTGTACTTAAATCCTCCATGGTCTCAGCCAAGACTACTATATCGTCAGCAAACCGAAGATGAGTGATGTACTCGCCGTTTATGTTGATGCCTAGCCTTCTCCAGTCCAGAGTCTTGAACACATCCTCCAGTGCAGCGGAAAACAGTTTAGGAGAGATAACATCTCCTTGTCTGACTCCCCGCTGCAACGGAATAGGTTTCGAGTTCTGGTCCTGGAGTCGGACTGACATAGTGGCGTTCTCGTACAAACACTTCAGCACTTCGATATAGCGGTAGTCCACTTGGCACCGTTGGAGAGATTGTAGTACAGCCCAAGTTTCAATCGAATCGGAAGGCTTTCTCGTAGTCCACGAACGCTAGACAGAGGGGCAGGTTATACTCCTCAGTCTTCTGTATAACCTGACGAAGCGTATGGATGTGGTCTATGGTGCTAAAGCCTCTTCGGAAACCGGCTTGTTCGGGAGGCTGGAAGTCATCTAGCCTGCGTGCGAGACGATTCGTAATGACTCTTGAAAACAGCTTATAGACATGGCTCAGAAGTGAGATGGGGCGGTAGTTCTTCAGTAAGGCGTTGTCACCCTTTTTGAAGAACAGCACCACCACACCTCTGTTCCATGCCTTTGGAGTTTTCCCTTCCAGTAAGACGGAGTCGAACAACTTCTGAAGGGCCCTAAGGACCGGTTTTCCACCCGCCTTCAGGAGTTCGGCTGTAATTCCGTCTTCACCGGGTGCCTTGTTGTTCTTTAGCTGTTTAATTTTTTTAGCCATTCTAATCTCGTACAGGCTGATGTCCGGGATATCTTCGGTATAGTGCCGGGTTAATCTGGCTCTAGGGTCTTCCGCCAGACCAACTTCGGGTCTGCTAGTTGACGTGTATAGCTGTCCATAAAAGCATTCTATCTCACTCAGAAGCTCGGGTTTGGATGAAACGATTCTACCGTCTTCAGTTTTTAATTTGGCGAGCTGGCTCTGCCCAATAGACAGATCTCTTGAGAACACTTTAGAGCCCTTATTCTGCTCGATGGCCTCTTCAATACGATTTGTATTGAATTGGCGCAAATCGCGGGTAAGGGACTTGGAGATCCGTTTATTGAGCTGCCTGTATAATGTCGCATCGGCTGAAGACTGCAGAATCATTTCATTCCTTTCCTCGATGAGCCTCTGAGTGGAGATAGAAAGCCTTTTGGCTCTGTGAGTCCGTTGGGCCTTAAAGAACTTAGACCCAATGCTATGGACAGCTTCCACAAACTCGTCATTGAATTCGTCCACGTCGCCGCCTAGACATTCAAAACGGTTTTGGAGTTCCAGCTGAAAGCTCTCGGGGTTTTGGATTTGGACTGCAGCTGGACGGAGCGTAGACTTCATCAGTCGAGAGCGCTCTAGCTTGATGCATATATTCAATGTGCCTCTTACCAGACGATGATCACTTCCGGTTTTAACCGTATTGATCACAGAGACATCGTTTTTTGTTGCACCGTCGGGACTCATCCAGGTCCACTTCCTGTGCTCGCGTTTCTTGAAGAAGGAGTTCATCATGTAGAGTCCCTCCTTCTCCAAGAAACCAGCCAGTAGTTGGCCCCGTTGGTTCCGACTCCCAACTCCAAATTGCCCCACTCTCAGCTCATTGCCGTCTCTCTTGCCCAGTTTTGCGTTAAAGTCCCCCATAACAACGGTGAAGTAGGTTTTGGAACTATGTATGGCCTTAGTTATATCCTCATACATAGCCTCCACCTCGTCGTCGGAGTGTGCCGAGGTCGGCGCGTATACCTGTATGACCTTCAACGAGTATCTTTTTGATACTCTGAGTATAAGGTCACCCTAGCCGACACACTCTCGATCTTCACCACGTTGTTTACGAGGGACTTGTGGACGATGAACCCGACACCTCCCTGGGACTGTTGGTCGCCCTCCCGGAAATAGAGCAAGTTGCCAGACCTTAGGGTTATCGTGTCCTTCCCCTCTCTTCGGGCTTCAGATAACCCCACAACATCCCAACGCAACTTGCTCAGTCCTTCCTCTAGTTCCGCTATCTTTTCGTCGGTCCGCAGTGTACGGGTGTTGTACGTTGCCAGGGCCAGGAGTCGTCGGTGGTGGTAGCCGGACCTTTGCCGGAGATTCTTAGCACCCCTGGCCCCGCTAGTACCCTGGCCGCTACCAAAACCAGGGCACTGGGGGCCGCCGGAACCTCGGGGCCGTGGCTTTATTGTGTTTTCCATAGGGGGTAAATGCCATAATCGCCACGCTTGGCATGCGGGTTGGCGATCGCAGTATATCCACCGCACTCCAGGGATGCTGCTGCCCGTCCCCCGGTGGTCTTGGTCGTAGTTTAAGGACGTACCCGGGTCCGGGTACTTACTTACTCGGAAGATACTTTATCATATATTTTATTTTATTTATTAAGGAAACTAACAGCAACAATCATACAAAAATGACTTACAGAAATACACTGCCAAGTCAGAGTTCCTTGACAGATTTGCGTGCATGTTGCATTTTTTATTTAGCTGACTTATTCAGCCTTAAATCGGTGCCAGAGACACCCCTTTTAAAATGGTAGTTTTCTTTTTGCAATGACTTAAATAACTACTACTTGCTGGTTCTTAGAAAAGTGTAGTGTGTTTGTATTAACCAGCAATTAGTAGTTATTTAAGTCATTGCAAAAAGAAAACTACCATTATAAAAGTAGTCTCTGGCTCCGATTTAAGGCCTCAATAAGTCTGCTAAATAAAAAATGCAAAATGCACGCAAAACTGTCAAGGGACTCTGACTTGGCAGTGTATTTCTGAAAGTCATTTTTACCGACTTCAATAGAAGGAAGGAGGTACTCAGTTCGTCTGCATGTTTGCTTGTTCTTTTTTTATGTGTGTTCCCCGATAACTCTTGACCACGTTGGCCGATTTTGATAATTATTTTTTTGTTTCAAAGCAGGTACCCCGACATTGGTTCCATATAAATTTGGTGAAGGTCTGATGATGGGATCTAGAAGGAATCGAGGGAACTCCTCGAATTTGATAGGCACGCATATGCCGATTTCGATATTTTCTGTAGGTAAAAAAGGCATTGGCTCACGGACACCACAAATTGTGGCATAGCAAGTACAAAAATGAAGTCGTTTTTTTTTGTATAAATTATTATATACAGATGTATGGAAAAAGGTGCCTAAATACTTATGAGCGGTAGTGTAGATCATAAGCCAGCAAAGCTTTCACTTATATACATATCTACACTTATAAGGAAAAATATGCACAAAGTAAAAATCACACTAATATTGGTCCGACTATGATGAATTGTCTTAATCTATAGTTTATACCACAGCCTCCCATAGTGTTGCTTGTGCGATTGTCCCCTTTTTTACAGAATCCTAAAAGCAAAGCAATATGTATTTTGTAGGTACTACGTTTTTCTGTAAACTACTATTGAAACATTCTCGTAGATAGACTATTGATATTTATTTATTAATAACCCATTAAAACAGAAATAATACATAATTTTAAGGAAACTTTCGTTACGCTTTCAACTTCTAAACTCGATAAAGAAATCGTTATTAGGCAATCTGCGTGGAATGTGAAGCGGGCGGATCGAATTCAGATTTACTGATGCTCAAATTGACCTACTTAAATAAAAAATGCGCTCAATGTTCAGTTTCAGGACTATTTATTATCCATCGGAATTAAATTGAAACTCGTATTCTCTCCCAGAACGTAAGTAACAACGTACTGAGTTTGAAAGTTTTTTTTTAAATCTACTTTGGCTGTGGCATCCCTTTTGTTCGACTTTTCCCTTGTCCGCACTTTCTTAATTCAGAAAAGAAAAAATCTAGTTAAGATTAAAAGCTTTGGCGTAGACTGGCAAGGGGGGGTTGTTTGCTGTTATCGTACCTGTTGTCTTACAAATTAAAAACGTGAGCAATGCCGTCCTCGCGTGCTCGCTGAATGTCAACTAAGTCCCAGTTGTTCCAGTTAAGATTGTATTGCTTTAATCCTTGCTGGGCAGTCCCTGGGCCCATTGGGTTGCAAGTGACAAGTGCTCCGTTCAAGCAAGTTATGCTTGTGAGCGTACGAATGCAGGCTGAATTTCAAGATTTACATTCAGGATTATGACACATAATTCGTGTCGTGTTAAAAAAAAAACACATTTTACATTCTCATGATGAAGCAATTTCACGTGAAAATGGCCCTTTATGCAATAGGTAAGTGGTAATGCTAATGACGTACTGTCATATTTCTATAGAAGTACTGACGTAAGCCGTTCGTTACAGTGAAAAAATACCTACTAAAATAATAATGAGTTTACTAGGTCCAGTAAATCTCTTCGGTTTATTCTGTAAAACCATTTGTTTGTTGTAGCTTGTTCATTAGAAAAAGTACGAAGTTGACACCCGCCTAGGGGCATATATGTCAGAGTGTCAGGAAGTCCAGGCGTCATAATGTGACTATATTAGAAGTTTTTGCAGTGGCATACTCGTAAAGATGCTGATAAAAATTACGTTAAATGAAATAGTTATATAAGCTGTCTATATAAACCATTTATTTCTAGTAACACTGTAGTTGTTAGTAATTAAACTTCATTATCATACTGCTACTATTAGACATTCTATTAAATATATAGCTATTTCCTAAATCCCAATCTGTTTTGTTACAGCAACCCGTCGCGAACTAAGCGAGTACATCACATACTACGAGCCAATCGACTACGACGCAAGTGACTTGCACGAGCAGCACACACGCGCTCGCCGCTCGACTGACGCGCCCCCCGACCTGCGGCTCAAGTTCCGCGCGCACGGCAGAAGGTTCCACCTCCGCCTGAGGCGCGACCTCTCCGCCTTCCACGAGGACCTGCAGGTAGGCAGCACATCATTAATATCATTATCATACTACGACGCAAGCGACTTGCACGAGCAGCACAAACGCGCTCGCCGCTCGACCGATGCGCCCCCCGACCAGCGGCTCAAGTTCCGCGCGTACTGCAGAAGGTTCCACCTGCGTCTACGGCGCGACCTGTCCGCCTTCCACGAGGATCTACAGGTAGGCATAGGCAGTACGTCATAATATACTACGACGCAAGTGACTTGCACGAGCAGCACACACGCGCTCGCCGCTCGATTAATGCGCCTCCGACCAGCGGCTCAAGTTCCACGCGTACTGCAGAAGGTCCCACTTGCGTCTACGGCGCGACCTGTCCGCCTTCGACGAGGATCTACAGGTAGGCAGTACGTCATAATTATACTACGACGCAAACGACTTGCACGAGCAGCACACGCGCTCGCCGCTCGACCAATGCGCCTCCGACCAGCGGCTCAAGTTCCGCGCGTACTGCAGAAGGTTCCACCTCCGCCTGAGGCGCGACCTCTCCGCCTTCCACGAGGAGCTACAGGTAGGCAGTACATCATAATCATACTACGACGCAAGCGACTTGCACGAGCAGCTACACGCGCTCGCTGTTCGACCGACGCGCCCCGACCTGTGGCTCAAGTTCCGCGCACACGACAGACGGTTCCGCCTCTGCCTGAGGTAAAAGCTGGAATAATATAGATAGCTCGAAGTCTTCAACTGAAACTGAAAATCGCGTCACGGATTCCGTGACAATATTCTGAGTGTCCGTTTTAGCACTTAAGACCAAATTAAATTGTTTCTCGGTTGTTTTTTTATATGTTTTTGCGTGCTAAATAAATAACTTCTTCAAGAACGTCGTCAACGGTTGTATATATACGTAAACTATCCTACCTGTTCCCTGTAAGATAGCACGAATACTAAATTGAAAATAGTTATGGAAATTGTTCCCCCACACGATATTGCGGTTGCTTGGCTGCTACCGTAAATAATTTTAATGAATTTTCCGTTGTTTCAGGTGGAAGGCTCGCAGGGGCAAATACACAATGTCGACACGTCCCACATATATAATGGGGAATTGGCTGGTAAGCACAAAACTTTTCACTATAAAGCAATAATATGTGTAGTTGTGAACCCTTAACAGTCCCTAAAACTATGAGCAAGGCGAAATATCCTAAAAGCGCGAGATATAATGATTAATAATTCTGCTTTTCAATTAAGAAAAGACTCAGGCTGTATTTGCCACATTGCTTATCATTGAATTTTTTTCAGCAAATATGGTGGTACATTATTGGTCACATGTAACATTAAATTAAAAACAAGGACAAGAATCACATTGCGAATTTCAAATCAACAACGCATCCGCAGTGATGATATGATGATTAATTTTCATTGAAAAGGTTATCCTTGAACAATATTATAGCGTAAACCGCAATGTGATAATAGTAATCATTTTGTCAGCAGAACATTCCAAAGTATATATGTTTACCATGTTTACAACTCTATTAATGTACTTTGTGTGGGAACCATTGTCTTGAGAGTCTTCGTTTTATGATAGCTGGCTGAGCCGACAAACAGTAGATTATAATAACTCTTGGGCGGCGTAGTGCAGATCGTAAAGCCGCTGACAAGGAGTCGAAGTTAGTAGGTGGCGCGCGCTGGTCGGGCAGCAACCATTGTGAGAGGCCGGGAGCACTGCGAACACCGACGTTATCTAGAGCTCAGATATAACGCCATTGTTTGCCCTCACCCCCAGAGAAAATTTAATAAGTCCCTGCTCCGAGTACGTCGCCCGCGATTGTGTTTCTCTTTAATCAAACAGGAGTCAAACACCGCTCGCTCGCCTCGCATCTGCCCGTCCCGTGTATAATTGAGCGGGCCGATCTCTCGTTTTGAACATTAATAATGGCCGGAGAGCACTAAAACATATTTCTTTTTGCAATTACTGTCGGGATGGCGTCAAAGTCCCGGCTAATTGGGAGCTTTCCGAGCTTTCGGCGGCCACTCGACTTTTAATGTCGACGGGCGGAGCCGCGCGGCGGCGCTGTGGCTTTCGCTCCGCAAGCTTACCTTCGCTACAGACGCAATGTAAATAATTACTCTGTCGGAAAATTTCTCCGACATTGTCCTAATTCCGAAATGTAAATCAAATTTTCTAAAGGAATTCAAAACATTTCAAATTTCTGAACAAAACTGTCTCGCGGAATTATGTAAATAACGTTTTTCATCCCGTGCAAGGCATGCGAGCCGTACTCGAATAATTAGATATTGATTTGGGCCCCCATCGCTCCAGCGATTGCTGAACGCTCTTCGATAACTTGATAACCGTTTGACTGTTGTCACGGTTTCATGGGCGAACAATATGTCCATACATCATAGGGGAGATCTGTTTACGGCTTGTATTTTGGTACTTTATAGATACAGGATATTGTGTTTCACCAAATGGCAGCGTCTTTGGAGCAGTCCAACTGGGGAACTACATCCACCTTACAGGCGGTATAAAGCAATATACTAATTTGGTTATCGTTTCCCTTGGTGGAAAGAGTTATTGTTTACAAGTAGACTGGCATGAACACCGGTGCGGTTATGATCGCGAAAGTTTGGAACAGTGCGAATGGATAAACTTGTGTGGAGGGCGGTGCCCAATCGATCGCAGTTCGTCGCCCTACTTACACCGACTCTATGCACTTAGCCACCGAGTTCGTGATTATGCATGCAGGCCCTACGACCAGTAGGACCACGACCGCCGTAAACGCAGATATGTGTCCGAATGCGGTCGTTATCACGGCCGCTCAGGCTATACTTGAAACGTTTCTCTCGCTTAATGTCTCGCTTCGTACAGAACCGAAAGCCATTAATTATTCCTGTTAACAGAAGCACACATCTGTTCTGAAGCAATGATTCGTTTCGTTTGAATTCTCTTCACCGTTTGTATTCTCTTGCACTTATCTGCTTATTTTTTTGTTGCTAATTTAATGGGCAATAAAAAGATGAAATCGAATACTTTTTTTACAAATAGCTTCCTATTCGATTCCTAGCGTATTATATTAGATCAGGTAGCTATAAAGGAAATGCATACATAAAATATGAGGGGCGAGAGCTTCCCGATAAAATTACCTTTTTCTGTCATGAGGCTTCAATTCACGAAACAGTATTTAAGTTGTATGACGTGTTTTTATCGTTTTCACAGAAAAATATACTTTTTGCTCAATTTCTCCGAATTTGGAAACGGGTTTCTCTTACTCCGAATCATGAGTACTCTTTTTCTGATATATTTATTTATTTATACTAAACGACGTGTTTAAGGAGGTCAAAGTGGGGACACACACAAAGGTGGTAGTCCCAGCTGATGTCCGCGGGGCTTCATAATGCAACTCTCTTAAGAATCTTACAAGTTATCACCCGAGAGGAAATGTTTGGCTTGCCCTAATAGTGGAAACGAAAACTATATTGAAAACTGGACTTTTTAATCTATATTAGGATCAATTGCTTTGAATGGATTTGAATTCTCACTGCGGGATCGCATCAGAAATGAGGCCATCCGCAGTAGAACCAAAGTAACCGATATATCCCTCCGAATCGCTAAACTTAAGTGGCAGTGGGCGGGACACAGCACGTAGAACCGATGGCCGTTGGGACGGAAAGGTTTTCGAGTGGCGACCACGTACCGGAAGAAGGATCGCCAGCAGGCCCCCCCACAAAGTGGAATGATGACCGCTTGAGGCGGGTGGCACAGGACGGGTCATTATGGAGGTCTTTGCTGGGAGGCCTATTTTCAGAAATGGACGTCCTTCGGCTGACACGATGAGTTGAATTTCCATGAAGGAAAAACGAAAAAATCCAAATACTGAGAAAAGTGCTTTTGAGTGTAAGTAAATGCCTTTATACGCCACAATAGTCGTCCTCTAATACCCTGTACTATGGGTACTATGGTGTAGCTTTGCTTGTGACTTTGAGATCGTTTAGAACTTGTACAGCATATCGGCTTTTTTAACAATTCAGAAGGCCCAAATTGTAAAGATAACCAAGCAAGCACTCGATATCATATATTCGTATCGTATCAGTCTGTGTTGTGTCTTTGCGCCGGGATGAAGTACCCCCTTAGGTCTTTGAACAAGCCGGACCCAATTGTCCTGGCCCTACACAGTAATCGTATTTATACTTAGGTATTGATTATATGGCCGGAAAGTTAGATAACACTATTTAGATTACGAACAAAAATCGGATAATATAAACAAATACAGCGTAGTTTAATCAGTATACGAGTAAACGCCAGTGAACACTAACATGCTTTTAGCATGAATAAAATATGTTCAGTTGAAATCAACGTCACATATATTCCTGTCGGATTCATATTTTCCAATACTTTTTATATCAAAATATTATAAGTATACGGATTAATAGAGGCGTATTTTCCAGCAAGTATTAAAATACTCTATGGTAAATAAAATACGCCGGCTTCGCAATGTACGGGAATTTTTCTGCCACCACAGCTCTTAAATTCTACTGAAAACATTTTCGGTGCCCTGTGGTTTTACGAAAGCATTTCCATCTCCTCCCTATTTACTTTTCAAGCCTTTGTAATTTTTTCGTGGTTTCGGGCAGGCAGCAGGATTTGGAAGAACTGTTTTTTGAAGATTTATGACTAGCGAGTTAATATATGAAATCGTAATCCTAACTAACGTGACTTTTTTACCTAAGTATTTGGATATTTTGGGAGGTTTCATATAGGCTAATGAATAATTAAATTAAATGTGTTTAAGAGAGTTCTTCTACTAATTACAACAATCTGAAGTATCCATTTTTTCTGCATCTCGAGAGACAAATTATTCTACAGATTCAGGTTCGATAAGTTCAAAGATACCCATTGTGTGTGTGTAATGATTAATGATAAGGGTAAGAGTATCGCAACTTCGCTAAAAAACAAAAAGTTTCCTGATTTTTTCTTACCTAGCAATCATAAATAAAATTAATTACAGTGTGATTACATCATTACAGTAAACCCAAACATCCCACACGGATGGCAACGGCCGCAACTTTTTGATCTATTTGCGTATGCGGATGCATGCAGTCATACTAATCATATTGTCACAGCGAAATAAATGCACCTAGGCACGATGAGCTGTATTGGTTTAGTTGCGTGACTGGGTTCCGCTATGGGGGGAATATTTCACACGGTAACCCTCTGCGGTGGCGTTGATAAACTGGACGGACATTGCGATTTTATTCACAGACACACACACACACACACAAACAATCCAGCTACCAATGGTGGACGGAGGCACCCGTGTTACGCCATCGGGAATCTTATCGGTGATCTGCACTGGACATACGAAATAGGCTAATTAGTGGGTGTAATGGGTCAAATCAGCATAGTACTTTTTATGAAACCTCAACATGTCTTAACTACTCTTTGCGTCTTAAAAATTATGTTTGAGCTTTTATCCATGTATCTTTATAAATTCCATTTCACGATTTCGTTGAAACTATATTTAACTTATTTAAAGGAATCTAAGCTAA
This sequence comes from Notocelia uddmanniana, assembly GCA_905163555.1. Lineage (NCBI taxonomy): Eukaryota > Metazoa > Arthropoda > Insecta > Lepidoptera > Tortricidae > Notocelia > Notocelia uddmanniana. The sequence goes on along the minus strand of LR991059.1, from coordinate 8,710,910 downwards.
AATATTCTGGAGGAATAAGAATCTACACACAAATGACAATGGCAAATAATATCAGCGGTCGTAAACTGCAAAGTATATCTCAGTACTAATTTTGTTACAGAATCTAGTTACATATCACCACTCTATCATGTTACGGGGCAATTATGAAACTAGTTAAAGTAGGTAACACCAGCTCGGTGACTCATTCATTGCATTAGCGTCGCTAGCATGACACGCGTAAACTACACGTGGATATCGTATGCGATTAGGCATAACGTACGAGTAACATATGCGCGTGAGTTGCCATGACCATTGCCATGGCAGGTGGTAAGGTTAATGTTTATTTAACGGTTAAAAATTGCCGTTATCTAGGTTTATTAGCTGTGTCGTATTGTTGCTATTGTCTATTTGCTACGCGTTTGAAACACGGCAAGCCGGTCCTAAGCACCAGTTATTTAGGGTGGTATATTATGTAATTAGTCTGTTTAATATTATTTCCAATCAATTTAAATGCAATTAGAATCGCTCGGGTGATTTTATTTCGGCAAGTTTTGACCCCCACCGCTCTAGTTAACGGCACAGTTGATTTATCGCTAACGATTGCCTAATAATGCTCGTCAGAGCTTAGCCACCGAATCAACGAATTCTAATGGACCCACAATTTAAAAGGACAGCGATGATTTTAGTTTAAAAGGTGTTTTTTTTATACATTGCTAGCACAGAATATTAACTATTTAATGTTCTGTGATTGCTATAGTATGAAAAAACACCCTCTGCTCGTAAAACAGTTTGTCAACAAATCATAGATGTCCTGTTTACATGATGACATAAGATTATGCATTGGTTTCTTGCTGTCTCCATTTGATAGATATAAAATAATGAATTATTATGTTATGTGTTAAATGACAATTTCGTGAATAATACACTTATTTATGCAGTACCGAGAAATATATACAAGAAAACTTTAAATGATATAAATAAAATAAAACTTACTTAAATTTAAAACAGGCCCTTGAGCCATTGTACTGATGATGCTGGCGGCATTCCTCGTTGTATTGCAATACTGATACGTTGTGCGAGGAACTCGCCATCTCTTCGGTCACCAGTTACGTCAACCAGACGCATCACAATTTCTGCAAATATAACAAAATGTGACCATTAAAGTTCACTTATAAGATATCCAGAATCCAAATATGACGTGACGTCGAAAGAAACAATAGAAACGTACCCAATACCACCAAAAATCTTGGATCTTGCATTGGTTTCAAAAGTCCAATTTACGGTTATTATTATTACCGAACTATCGATTACATTGATTGACGGATCTGGCCTTTTCAGCTCTATAGGTTACAAGAGTGCTCTAACACACTTGATGCTGCTAAGATTGCAAATTTCACGTCAGAACCCGGCCCACCCGCCTCGGAAGTTGCCCGCTAAGGGTCTCCTAACTTGTTCGGTTATACTTAGATGGGTGTTCTGCGGAAAAGTAGCCACGATAACCTACTTAGCTCTCGTTATATATCGCATTAGATGACCGACTTAACCAAAAACGCGAACTAACTTGTCGAATAGGTACCTGCGGAACATTATTTATGGAAAGCATTTCTACGAAAGAAACATTTCACGTAATAAGATTATTAACTAGAAAAATACCGTGGAAGCTCGTGGTGGCGCAAGTGACTCCTCTGGTGTTGCGAACGACTCCTCTGGTGTTGCGAGCGCCCATAGGCGACGGCGACCACTTACCATCAAGTGGACTGTCAGCTAGTTTGCCACCGACGTGGTATAAAAAAAAGTTTACCCCGATATAAGTCCACGTTCGTACTGCAGGCTAGATTTAAAGAACATCTTGTATATACCACGGCTGCAACGAACAAAATACCCAAACCGCTATGGGTGCACCTAAAATATTTGAAGAGTTCCCTTGATTTCTCCAGGACCCTAGGATCAGATTGTGACCTAATGACAATCGGAGCACCCCGGAAGTATACCGTTTCAAACAAAAAAGAATTTTCCAAGTCGGTTAATAAATGACGGAGTTATGAGGTAACGGTAACAAGCATACTAAATAATAATAATAAAACAATAAAAAAATCACTGTTTTTTGTTTTTTTTTTATGTGTACACACAATTACCAAGCTGGGTGCCTAATTTCACCTTTCTAGGTCACCTGGAAGTGGGTTAGGTTTTTGATTACGTTACGTAGTCAGTCAGTCAATGGTAAAAATGCCGTTATCTCAATACTTATTTCACCTATATTTATAAAATTTTGGGGCTCTAGTTGTTCTAAAGGACCTTAATGCATATGCCAAATTTGTTTTTTTTTTATGTTAAATAGATTTGAAGTTATTGAGGGGTCAAAAGTGGCTGGTGGCTGGTGTGGTGGATTTTGTTTGAACACTTGAAAGGCCTAATTTTTATCCGGCGAAAATTTAATTACAATTTAAAATTAGTTACAATTTCATTGACTTGAACATGAAATTACCTAAATATGTTAGTATTACTTTAAAAACCGATTTTGAGAGTAGAAGATAATGTGAAAAGTTAATACTGCCCTTGAATGAAGGCATATGAAAAGTGCTCTTGGCTAAATCAAAGTCAAAATATCACCGCCGTATTAGGTAAGTACGTCATCGAATTTATGTTTTCAATATTTTTTGTATTATTTTCTGACATTGTTTCAGAAAAGTACTATATTTACCTACGCGGAAACCGGGATTGCCTGAACTCAGTCTCATAACATAAGCCTCGGGCCGAAAACCACCTCATCCGGCGACCTCTTACTTTCCGAGACTCGGCAATAAACGTACTATTATTTATACCACTTATATGTATACCAATGTCAAATTATTTACACAGGCTGCTGATACGTCATAATTGTCTTTAAGTATTATTACTTACTTCACCTAGCAAAAATGTCATATATAAACGGATATGTCGAGTAGTTTTAATTATTGGTACTCAAAGACATACAATATTCATAGGTAGCTCCTTTGTATCCGGTTCGAAGGACCAGTTTACGTTAAGAATTATTAAAGAGAACTTGATTGGTACTTAGGCACTTGGCATGAATTATTACAAGTTTATTAATTTCAACCCTTTTTAAGTACAATTTAGTCTGGGTATTTGCAAGTGTCAGTTATTTATTATTGACACTAACAGCAATTCCGAGCAATTTATAACTTGGGGTCGCGTGATTCATTAAGAGAATTTTTCAAAGAAATAGATATTCTAACCCTGCCGTAATATGTATAGGGACATATTTGAAATAATAATGTATGTTAGGAAGAATTTGGGCAATTTTCCAACGAACGCTGATAAACCAATAGCCACGAGAAATACTGGGAAACTCAAAATAACCTTCTATAGACTAGTAAAGGCGAAAAAGTCGTTCTTGGGAAATTGTATCAAATTCTACAATAAAATTCCTAAACACATTACTGAACTTAGCAATTCTAAATTCAAATCTGTAGTAAAACAAACACTTATTTCAAGAGCATATTATAAGATAACCGATTATATCATGGATAGGGATGTTTGGCAGTGATAGCGTCCTGCACGGGTAATCTATCGCGAAAATATATTTTCTACTGTAGCATTGTTATTTAAGTAATTTTGTAGTAGCTGACACTGTAATTTTATATTTAACTATACAATGTATATTGTTTTGAAAAAATGACACCTCGCCGAGTTTCTTACGCCGGTTCTTCTCGTGGCAGAGGTATATTTTTCCGAACCGGTGGTAGTTTATTGACGTTCATAGGTGCATGTAATATGCCTAATTTGAAGAATAAACTACTTTTACTTTTTTACTTTTTAACCGCAAATTCACCTGTTTCACCCTTCATGGAACACCCTTCTCGGTCGCGCAATATAAAACAGAAAGGGATGGTGATAAGTGATAAGCAATGCTAATTACTGCTACTTCTGGGTTACACCAAACCGTGTGTAATCGTAAGCGGTGTTCGTTAAAATCTGATTGTATCATTTCTCAAGTTTCAAGTCAATCATTTGTCAAGTTTCTATGGGATGACAGCTGTCTGCGCCATATTTAACGTTGACCGGTCTGTAATCGTAAGTTGGTGCAACCCAGCCTTAGTCTGTGTTTGCACCAAACCGCCTGTAATCGTATATAAGCTGTGTTCGTTAAAATTTCAATGTATGGAAAGTTTGACAAGTTTCTATGGGATGACAGCTGTCGGCGCCATATTTATCGTTGATCAATCTGTGATCGTAAGTTGGTGCAACTCAGCCTAAAGCTGTGTTCGTAAAAATTTCAATGTATGGAAAGTTTGACAAGTTTCTAAGGGATGACAGCTGCCGCGCCATATTTAACGTTGATCAGTCTGTGATCGTAAGTCGGTGCAACCCAGCCCAAAGCTGTGTTCGTTAAAATTTCAATGTATGGAAAGTTTGACAAGTTTCTATGGGATGACAGCTGCCGCGCCATATTTAACGTTGACCGGTCTGTAATCGTAAGTTGGTGCAACTCAGCCTAAAGCTGTGTTCGTAAAAATTTCAATGTATGGAAAGTTTGACAAGTTTCTAAGGGATGACAGCTGCCGCGCCATATTTAACGTTGATCAGTCTGTGATCGTAAGTCGGTGCAACCCAGCCTGTAGCTGTGTTTGTTAAAATTTCAATGTATGGAAAGTATGACAGGTTTCTATGGGATGACAGCGCCACCGCCATATTTAACTATGATCAGACTGTGATCGAAAATGGTGCAACCCGCCCTTAATCTCTGTAGTAATAGAGCAAAGAATTCGAATCGAATGAAAGTGTTCGTTATACCTGCAATTGATATTCCAGCCGGGGCTATTATAGTGCTTTTCTCAAAAATGAGGAAAAAAAGACTAAATTGGAATTAAGTTTTGATAAACATAACCTTAAAACGTGAATGTGTTTATAACTCTCTCCCGTCGTTTATTTTTTTTAACAGAATCAGAAGTGTATATAGTTCTACCGCAGATTGTTTCAGACACGTACGAAACTTCTCTTTTCGAACAGAAAAATACGATTTGAATTGGCTGCATACGACCTGTGCCATCTTTTGAAAAAGTTTGGAACTCGATTAATAAGCAATTTCTATGTCACATTGTAGTCGCGCGGGGTGAGCCTTTCTATGTTTGATTTTTTTATTTATTTATGATAGACCATAAGCTGTAAGTACACTTCTACTTTCAATATGTAGGGAGTAGTTAACATCCACCTTTAAGGCCCTTTTTGAGAAAAACATTTTTTTGTCCACAGACGACCCGCAATCGACTGTGTTCGGTTCGGTGACGGACGGCGTCTTCGAAGGCAAGATCATCGCGAGCGACGGCGCGTACTACGTAGAGCACGCGCGGCGGTACTTCCCGCCGAACGGGACGCGCTCGCGCGGACCGCACTCCGTCATCTATCGCGAGAGCGACGTCGTGGACCCGTACGCGCACAGGAGACATGGTCAGTAAAGTCACTATGTAATTGTGTTAGCGAGATTATCGCGTACGAGCGACGGCGCGGACTACGTAGAGCGCGCGCGGCGGTACTTCCCGCCGAACGGGACGCACTCGCGCGGACCGCACTCCGTCATCTATCGCGAAAGCGACGTTGTCGACCCGTACGCGCACGGGAGACATGGTCAGTAACGTCACTATGTATTTGTGTTAGCGATATTATCGCGTACGAGCGACGGCGCGTACTACGTAGAGCACACGCGGTGGTACTTCCCGCCGAACGGAACGCGCTCGCGCGGACCGCACTCCGTTCTCCGTCATCTACCGCGAAAGTCTTCGACCCGTACCCATAGAAGACATTGTCAGTAACGTACCACGTCTTTGTGTCAACAACATCGCGATCGTACGAACGCACGCGCGGCGGTACTCCTCGCAGAACGGCACGTGGTCTCGCTTACCCCACTCCGTCATAAGTATACCGTAAGGGCGACGTAATTAACTATGTTGTGCATAGGAGTCACAGTCAGTCACGTCGCATTCGCATTAAAAAATAACGTGTACTCATCCAAGAAACAGCGCTTCGGGGCGCCTCGTCCTTTCGCCGTCAAGTCGCATCCGATACGGCGACATCGCATCTACGGCAGGGAAACCATTATTTTTCAAAGAGCATTGAGAATACGTATCAGCGCGTCGTTTCGTCTTCCCTTCGGTTCGGTTGCGAACCATCAATAGCGCACGCGTGTCGTGTCGCCTGTACATAAACTAGACTGAAGCCCCATGGAAATGTGGTAAAGTACGTCGTGCTCTGAAGAAACGCTTCTATTTGAACGCTCTTAAATACGTCGCAAATTCGTAATAAAAAGCCTTCATGTAGAAGAATTCGCGCCCACGCCGCTTGTCCATAAAGGAAGTCTACAGATCTAATTGGTTTCAATGGTTGGCCGGACATCGGGATTGTATTGTACACAGCTCAGACGCAGATGCGTCCGTCTCAGTCATGAATACAAATGTGCCTTCAGTAAATATAACAGATGTTTACCGTGAAGGACACACTAGGCAATAAATAATAGGTAATTTAAGTATTTCATAGTTTGGCTTATATACATGTATAAAAATTTCATGGAATAAAATGTCATAATTTTCTTGATGCTATTCGCAATAGTGCATAAATTAAACACATGGAGTCCACCACATCGATTTTATTTCCGAATCTGTTATTTATCATTATCAGTGAGTGCGTACCCATTCATAGAATGTGTAATTTATTTAATTTTATTTCGTTGTGCCTGTGTCCAATTCCGAAACAATATTTGCTTTATTAATCATATCCAACTCGAACGAGGGTTATTACCCTATCCAATTACTCACTTTAATGTCAAAATGTATAATGTCTCTATATGTTCATAATGAATGGCCCATAGGACGCAGGTCCCGGCACCAGTTTCGCAACATTAGGTATGTAGGTAGTGCAACTGGAACTGGACACCGAGTTAGCGACGCAAGGTGGTTTAACAAAGTTAAATCCCATTTGCCCGGCGCATGTCACCGGTTGATTGCACGGCTGGTCGGTGTATCGTATCGGAAAAGTTGCTCCGGTGTTGCAGGCTGATTAAATGTGTACCACCACTTTACACGGAAACTAACTGGTTGTGTGTGTTCGATGGGTCTATGGCGGTTGCGTTTATCGCACTACGGACAAAATTAAAGCATTATACTCCTTTCATTTCATGAACTTAATACGCGCTAGCTGTTAGTCTTCCTGTTAACAGCCGAACGATAACACTGTTAAACTCTGACGTATTCTAGGTGTCATGTGGATTGTCTCATTTAAAGGTAGAGGCATGCAATTGAGTTTCACTTCGGAGTCCCATTTCTTACATTTTAGGCATTTCAATTGAGAGTTCAAACATTTTTTTTTCAGTTCCTTTGGCCGTTCCTATCAGTATATCTATATGACTTTAACATTATCTATATTCTATCGGACTTACACAATACTAATGATAAAATTGTCGTTGCGCTGTCGAATACAGGGAAATGGAATTTGACAGAAATGTAATTATACTCGTAATTTAAGGCGGACTGGTGAAAATTTTTTCAAATTTTTAGTTAGTTTCACCGTGAAACTACTACGTCAAATTATAATGCGAGACTATTGGGCTATTAGCGGACAATATACAAATAGAGGCAGTGCGAATATTACTTTTAAATTATCATGGACGTTTACATGATATGGCCTCTATGTCGCTCCTGTAGCGAAATTTATCTGTAAATAAACAAAACAAAGTCGCCCGACGTACTCGTCGCTCTACCTCACAGAATAAGTAACTAGTGTTCAGCGCAGTTAGGTCTCGTTTAATTACCGGTTGGCACAGCAACAGCAGCAGAAAAATACTACGGCCGCGACTAAATAAACGAAGCCCAACATTGTTTTATGACGCCGAAAACTAATTCAAATTCGTGTTAAATATTTATCCGGCCGTAGGCTGTTCCGGAATGGTAATTTCGCGTCAACAACCATCACGTTTGCTGGTGCATTTTTGCCGTTTCAATTTTAGCAGTTGCAAAAATTTCAAATCCATCGCCGCGACTGCAACCGACCCGAGTGTGCGACTCTCGTGGAATGCATAAGCACAAACCTACCCGGGCTCCAATTCAAACGTTCCGGAATGAAAGGGATTTTGTTACCTCCATGAAAAATTCACATTTACCAAATGACATTGGTTACCGTCCTGAAAGTGACGCAGTCCCGCAATTCATTTAATTTAATTTTACTCAGATCCACTGCAGGCAGACGTAACGAGTTCGTGAAAGTACATTTTAACAAAGTTGCTTGGAAATAACATTGTAGCCCTATGAATTACTGGTAACCCGCGGCAAACAAATGGTTATTCGGTAAACAGTATGGTTTTCAGCTACATCTATTTTCATTACGAGTTATTGAACGGTTCCTTGTGGTCTTCGGATATTTTATTTACTTTACAAAATAATTTTAGACAAAATGCAGTTGTGGTTTTCTGTGTATGTTTACACCTTGTTCCGAAGGAGTAGGGTAAAATTGCAGATTTGCATTTTCTTTCATTCATGATCTCGACAAACCCCATTATTTTTTTCACTAACTATCGGACATGCTATCCACTTAGATATATATAAATATGTATATTTAGAATTTAGCCTTATTTAATATTTACACACGTACGAGACTCGTATGCGAGTTTCACTACATTGCGTAGTTTGACAGATCGAATGAACTCATTATACCACGGTAACCCGCAATGTAATAAAACTTGCGTGTTAGTCTTGGTCTCGGTATGTGTGTACAGAGGCCTTTAATACTCTTATGACGCGCCAGTCACGCAACAGTGTCAAGACATTTTAGCACCGCGCTCTAAACTTCTATGATGTGGATCCGTAAGTATAATCAATAAACTGACCGAAAGCATGGGTAAAAAAACATCGAAATATAATAAGTATAGAAGAGTAACGTCATACAAAACAGACGTAGAAATAAGACGCATATTTCATTTTTTTTGAAACTAAAATGTCTTATTTATCATTGGCCAATCAACTATTCAGAATAGTTTCAGTAGACTCAGCGAATGAAAAAAACATAGCGTCGCAAAATGACACCATCAAATTTGTGTCCACTAAGGTGGGGCGTCAAAATTGTGTCCAACAGCTGTCTAGTTTGAAAATGGCGGCGCAACGTAACAGTTGTATTAATTTAAATCTCAAAAATAAAAAATATGCCGTATTGTGCAGTGAAGTGGTGCGTTAATCACTCTAGAAAACATAAAATAAGATGGAATCACTTTTCATATGTAAGTAAAGCGGTAAACATATTTGTTTATTTTTTTAGTCGGAACCGATTTTGTATAGGGATGGTGTTATGCCACCTTACATCATCAAAATGTTAATAGGGGAATTAAAGGGTAGCTAAGATACCTGTTAAACATTTTAATTTGTTGAGATACATGCTTTCATGCACATATCTAATTTGTGTATGAAAGCATGTATCTCAACAAATTTAAATGTTTGAAAATGGTAAACTATTTCCATAATAAATAAATATTAGGGGACATTTAGTACAATTACAACTACACTATTGATTCTAATTAGACTATATAACTATATGAGGGAAGTGAGAAATAAATATATTTTTAACAAGAACTAAAACCGAAATAAAAATAAAAGAAAAAGTGTGTAACTACGCTATACATACAATATATACAATTATTATCAACTACTCAAAGAGTGGATTTAAAGAGCCCAAACTCGGTATGATTGTGTTAACTTATTACAGAGTTCCTATGACCACTTTCCGGTTCCATCATCAGATCAGCTCGATAATAATATTATCATAATATTGCATTGTCACTGAATTTACATAATTATATGCAGTAAGCTCGGTCCTTCATATCCTCATTTTAAAATGCCATTCTAGAATAACATGAAACTTTGTATACACAATGGAATCCGGAATATCTAGGTCGGAAATTGGTTTCTGTTGCTTGAAATCATAATGGAGAAAAAATACAACGATTATTAAGGTTTTCATAAAAGACGTAAAAAAACTCAAAAACTCGCTGTATTTTTTTCTATTACAATTTCTTGCAACAGAAACTAATTTCTGACCTAGATATGGCAGCTCCTATTGTATATACAACGTTTCATGTTATTTCAGCAAGGGGTTTAAAATGAGAACGAAACTACATTTGTATGGAGAATCGAGTTCAGCCGAGCGTACTAACGTCAAATATTAGCTCAATCAGAAATCGAGAAGTGGGTCTAATTTAGCTTCTAAGATTTGACCCACACAAACAAAAAAGACATAAGTTACTGACACGGCAAGTTAAATAAAAGCTTGTAAAAAATGAGTTAACGTACGTATGTTAAATGTTTGCGTTGTCTGAATATACTGTAAAAGTTTCGATTACGAGTGGTTGCTGTTCTCTATGTCTAACAGTGTTTAGCAAGCTATAATTTATGTACATGGTCGTCCAATATGCATAGTATAAGTCTGGTACAGCTTAATTAGCGACTAGTTAGATTTTCGTAAGGTTATCCTATGCTATTTAAAAATAAAATAAAGCTTAAATTGAAATTTAAATAATACGGTGTTTTGCGTATGAAGATGACTTTTTGTTGCATGCAACCATCCACCCGCTAAGAGTTGTCGTTGTCGCCGCCATTTTGACACATAAAACGTCAGTCAGCGGATACCATACACAGCCAGTCATTTTGAAATTTACCTATCACGTTTATTTGTTTTGGGTAATAGAAAATTGGCTGACATTTTTGGCAATTCTTATTGGTACATCACCGCGCGTGCGTATTACGAATAAATGCCCCGTTCCAAAGTGGACTTTTGTAGGAAGCTCGCGTTCTATGCTTTTTTCTTTCACTGAGTAGACTACATTTTCACAAAGGATTTATACTATTGCACCAATAAAAAAAGTTAGATGTGCCGTGACTGGTTAGAATACATTTGACATGTGATTTTTGTTGTCATTAATTAGTCTAATTCCGTCTTCTTGAACTTGATATAAATACGCCTACTTTTGACATGGATGGTGTAATACAAAATGACACAATCTTGTATCTTCTTTCAATCTTATATCTTTAATTAATATTTATCAACGCACCTATTCCAAAATTAGATTTAAGTATTAATAGTTTGATTAAATTAACCAGTAAAACCACTAATAGACTTTACTCTCTCCTAAAGTATACCGCCAAGATGGAACCTCTATCGCCCGGAATACAGGCGACTAACGCGAAATAGTATAGCTAGCACGATCGCGTTCATGACCGAAACCAAGAAAGAAAAGCTTGCTAGTGAATCTAGCAAGTGGATGATGAGTGGACGCAAACACGATCGTGCTATCAATGCAGGTTGTTCCAATCGAGTCTGAGTATATTGTGTCTTGCGGTATACTTTAACTTTAGGTCTCACCTGCTTCATCTGCTGGTAGTTCTTGGAATAATAAGGTTCTCGTACTATCAAGAAAGTTATACTAAACCTCACCGAGAAAGATCAAGCAGTTGTCCAAATGTACCAAGATAAATGTGAATTTATTTTCATTCTAATTTTTATCCATGATAGAATGAAGGCAGTGCCCTCCGGGCAAGTTTAGATTTCATCGAAACGATTTGACCAATATTATTGCTTGTCCATCAGTGAGAAAAGGCGGGGGTCAGTAAGGTCGCCAGAGCTCCTGAAGTACCGCGGTGTTGAGAGTGAGAGTCCTGCATTATGTCTCTAGCTGTCAATACACCGAACCCTCAAGTTAAATAAATAAATAAGTTAATAAAGCGCTTGTGATTCTTCTGGTGTCGCCTGCGTCCGTAGGCGACGGTGTCTGCGTACCATCAGGCAGGCCGTATGTTTATTTCCCAGTTTTGCCACCGTCGTTGTATAAAAAATGGCGAGCATACAGTATACAGTTTATAACAAATTACTATGTAAATGTCGACAGTATTCTATTCCATACATCGCGTCACCCCTTCTTTTTCTTCGCCCGAGATAAATCAACCTTCACTTAAGGGGAGGTTGTCAAACGAGTTAGCGTTTTCGAGTTTTTTAAAACAACCTGAAACGTAGAAAAAGGGTTTTAAAAATTTGAAAAAAATATATGTTTTACTTAAGGATCTAGTCTAGTCAAAGTTGCACTCAGTTACACGATCTAATAAACTTCGCTCGATAGAAAGAGACCCCAAAGTTACTCCTTTTTGTAAAGCACGACTAAACTATTGATGTTTTAAAAAAATTTTTTGAACTAACCTAAAGCCATTCAGTATTTCTAGTCATTTTTGCAGAATATAATAGATAAAATGATTGTATTAATTGATATGTTTAAATACCTACAAAATGCGCGAGCGGTTATGCGGCGGTTACGGACAACGGACCTGTGTCAGTTTTATCCGCGACAGTTTCGTGCACCAAACAAGCAGTTTTTGACGAATTTATATAATTGTTGCAAATTATTTAAGAAGGGCAATATAAACCCAATAGAAAAAAAGTCGTAATTATTAACAAATAAATTATGGTCATAGTGCCACAGTATAAAAATGACAGTATAACAACTGAACTGAACCCCTGCAGAAATGAAACCAAGGTTGGTAAAATTATAAATGAAATGTTTATTACCAGAAATTGTAGATATAGTAAGAGATCTACTGCTTTGCACTTGATTTTTTTTTAAGCTATGAGCTTCACCACATAGATTCCGGCCGTCTTTTTTTTAATACCACGTCAGTGGCAAACAGGCGTACGGCCCGCCTGATGGTAAGCGGTCACCGCAGCCTATGGACGCCTGCAACTCCAGAAGTGTCACATGCCCGTTGCCCACCCTTTTAAAATTTACACACAATTTTATTTTATTTTTATTTATTTACACACTATCTTTCTAGCTAATCTTCTTTTAAAAGATCTACCCATTTCCAGGAAGCTACCGTGAGTTTGGTATCATTTCATATACCATATTGATTCTTTAATCATCTTTATGTAAAAAAAAAATCTGGTATTTATTTTAAAAGAATACGGTAATTGTTTGCATAAATAGTGAAAAAGTAAAAACTTCGCAATGTTTTTTATGCTTTGAGAGCTAATAACTTTTGACGAATAAATTAAACCACCAAAATATATTCAGTCCGTACTTTATTAAGTTAAATTAACGTTTTTTCCAAGCTCGTGGGTTATAAAACGTTAGCTGTTACAATAAAGCTTAAAACTAGTGGCCGTCGTCGTCGTCTACAGCTCACAGAGAGCTGTAGACGACGCAAAAAAATATGTTTTCAAATTTCAAAATTTACAAAAATCGTCTTGACAAAAAAAAAACATTATAATTATCGAACTTGCTCACAAAATGTCACGAGAATCGGTTGAGAAATGCGACCTGTAGAGGAGAACATTCGAACAGACAGACATACGAAACAATTTTTGTCGAAAGCACCTTAGAACCTAAATGGTCGCGTACGGTACGGTTTCAGAGGAATTTCCTCCCTCGGACGCTCCGATTGTGGAATGAGCTCCTTGCTGACGTTTTCCCGACGGACTACAGTATGGGGTTCTTCAAGAAAGGAGTGTATAAATTCTTAAAGGGTCGGCAACGCGCATGTGACGCCCCTAGGAGTTGCAGGCGTCCATAGGCTGCGGTGACCGCTTACCATCAGGCGGGCCGTACGCTTGTTTGCCACCGACGTTACGTGTTTGCCACTGACCATACAAAAAAAAAGGAGACGCTTCGCTCGCTCGGTCAAAAAACTATATTAGTAATAATTTTATGACAGTTGTGGTTCACTACTACTGGGCCTGTGTTTATGAAGGTTTGAACATTATCAGCTTATCCATACGCTTCGTCAGGTTTTACAGTAGACTGAGGAGTATAACCTGTTACCTGTGCCCTCTGTTTGGCGTTTGTGGACTACGAGAAGTTGTAGCCGCGAGTCAGGCAGGGAGATGCTATTTCTCTCAAACTGTTCTCCGCTGCACTGGAGGATGTTTTCAAGACTTTGGACTGGAGAAGCCTAGGCATCAACATAAACGGCGAGTACATCACTCACCTTCGGTTTGCCGACGATATAGTAGTCTTGGCTGACACCATACAGGATTTAAGTATAATGCTAAATGACCTCAGTAAAACCTCCGAGCGAGTTGGTCTAAGGATGAACATGGACAAGACGAAGATCATGTCAAATGCCCATGTCGCACCATCTCCCGTAACAATCAGACACTTTACGCTAGAAGTTGAAGACGATTGATTACATATACCTAGGACAGACTGTCCAGTTAGGTAGGTCCAACTTCGAGAAAGAGGTTAATCGTCGAATCCGACTCGGCTGGACAGCGTTCGGGAAGCTACGGCACATCTTTTTGTCCAATATTCCGTAGTGTCCCAAGACGAAAGTCTTTGACCAGTGTGTATTGCCAGTGATGACATACGAGTATGGCACTGAAACGTGGTCGCTTACTATGGGCGTCATAAGAAGGCTCAAAGTCACCCAAAGAGCAATGGAGAGAGCTATGTTGGGAGTTTATCTGCGTGATCGCATCAGAAATGAGGCCATCCGCAGCAGAACCAAAGTGACCGATAAGCCCTCCGAATCGCTAAACTTAAGTGGCAGTGGGCGGGGCACATAGCACGTAGAACCGATGGCCGTTGGGGTGGAAAGGTTCTCGAGTGGCGACCGTGTACCGGAAGGCGTAGCGTGGGCAGGCCCCCACAAAGTGAATTGATGACCGGGTAAAGGTCGCGAGAGTCCGCTGGATGGGGGTGGTGCAGGACTGGTCATTGTGGCACTCTTTAGGGGAGGCCTATGTCCAGCAGTGGAAGTCCATCAGCTGATATGATGATGATGATGATGATAAAACGCAAACGACACATAAATATAACACCATGTATAAACATAACACCATGTATAAACATAACACAAATTGATAAAAAATTGCATGACATATTAAACAAATCGAGTAGAAAGGTATAAGACATATTTCTAAGGTTCTTAGGTTTCATTGATTAAATAACGAATTTCAGGGTTGTACTATGAATTCTGTTTTTTTTTTCATTATAATGGATCCTATTGTAAGTTCGACTTTCAATTATTTATTTACTACCTATTTATTAAAAAAATATATCAATTACATACTAAAGTTTAATCATAATTAATGCATTTCTTAAGTCAAAATACAGTTATATTTCTATACTGTGACCAGTATGAAGCTAGCGGGGTCATCCGAGTTCACAGTCGCTTCGTCCGCGCGGGCTTGTTCACGCACCGCCAGGACAGCGCTAAATACCTACTCTCTCAGGACTAGAGGGCCTTAATACGTTTTTTGTACACGTGCCAAAATAATTACGGCTTTGACATTGACAACGCGTGCATTTACGAAACATGCAATGCATAAATTGTTATAAGTACACCCAGTTGGTATTAAGAGTATACGGGGGCGTGTCACTGCGTATGGTGATGGTCTAATAATTTTGGTAATTTAGAATCTCATTTATATTTCCGAGTATTGCCAAATCCACATTTGGCACAGTGGTTGATTAACACTGAAGTTTCTGTACATTCGAACAGTAAAGTTATACATATAGTTATGTGGTACCAAAACGATATGTACTTATACAAAAGTATAATGTACTCTCGTAAGTGCGTCAACCTACGCCTTGTTAACATACATAGATGTATTTAGTACCTTATTGGTGTAAACATATGTACAAAATTCGCATATAAATATACCTAAGCCGTTTAATTAAGGGAAGCTTCTTAGCGAGTCATACGAATATATATCCTGAAAGAATCGAGCCAGATTTCATATATGGATGAAATATGATGCTGTGATTATTGGCTTTGTGCCGTGAAGATAATCACCGAGCGCAAAAGCAATCTGCCTGATTGCTTCCCGTTAATTAGGTAACGAAACCAGCTCAAAATACTGCCGAACATTACTAAAATGTACAATTTATTGAAGAACTCCCCTAACCATATGCCATGAATCAAGGTAGCTATCGACTAAATTGATCGGGAATTATAAGGAAGACGACAGGATATAATCAAATCTTGTATTGATCGAAAGGATATTTTCACAGGGGTCGTGACAAGGAATCTGTTTACAGCTCAGATAAATCGGCTTCATGAGATGCCATATCCTTATAAAAACATGTCATATTTAAACGACAACGATGACTGTGATCTATCGACATGTTTGTTTTATATTACCTTGTGCCTAGTAATTTTAAACATGTGTGACGGTGCATGAGTGCTAGCGGGACCACGGAGTTAGAGAAAGCGGATTGCTCCGAAAACTGTCGGAAATCTTACCACAACTACGTAGTAATATTATGCTGTCATGCACGTAATATAAAATGGCATTGTTAGCGGTTGTTTGTTCGACAAGAGTCCCGCTCAGGGAGACTCGTCCGGTAATGCCAGTGTGCTCTGCAAACAAGCACGTAACTTACTGTCTGGAGTGTAGACGTATACTCGCCTTCTGGCTTCAGAGCTGCTACGGGTATACGAGCTTATAACGTCGGAAATAAGTATTGACGTGTTTAAAACTCCCTAGGTACTGGTCCGTTTCCCATTTCGGTGACATGGACGAATTTTTTATTCCATTCGAGTTCATACTGCAGCATGGCTGAGATACGCGTCATACTCGTGATCGGGTGCTGTTTGTGGAGTCCGGTCTGTTCATGCTTGCAAGGGCATAGTAAATACCTTAATACTAGTGTTATTTTATTGTATGTAGATTGACGAGAGACATGATCCTGTTCTGGATTAGTTTTATTATTATTGACGCTTAGAGACCTTATACATCTCTAACAATATTAAGTTTACTTATTTTAATTTTAGGGCTTAGAGATCATTTACATCTCTAAGCACTTTGAAATAATTGTTATTAATCATATTTGAACGCTCAGAGACCATATACATCTCTGAGATATTAAATTAATTTTATATTCCTTTTGTTTATTCGGACACAGATCGTATTCAATACGTCCTTAATATTTGTAAATTTATTTTCATTGAATTGTTAATCAGTATATTTTTTTTAATCATTATTATTAAGTAAGATTGTCCGTTTTTTAAATTGTATAAATTCATGCTTTGACATGTAAAAGTGCCCTTGTGGCCTATTTGCAGAATAAATATTTGATTTTGATTGATTTGATTTTGATTGATTATTTAGGGAAATACATATATTATGAATTATTTATTTATTTGATTATGGCATTTACCCCCCATGAAATTGGGGGAGGCCTATGTCCAGCAGTGGACGTCCTAGGGCTGATATGGTGGTGGTGGTGGATATATTATGAAAACATGACTTTAGAGACAGTCGCATAAAGACGATTATGATCTAAATCATAATTGTATAAGCGAAGTTTTAATCTCTTTATACACAAGAAATCATAGCATTCCGTTTATTACATATTGAGCCGTAAACGAACGGACAGGCATATTCAGTCAGAAATCATCTATACACATACACATAAATATTCAGTCAGAAATCGTCTACACATAAAATAAGCATGTTTAATTCGTGCAAATCATGTTAATAATAATAATAAACCGTAAATTAGGAAATACCTAAAAACTATTTCAATTTATACCAACATGCCTGAATCACATCCATTAATATGACGGCATGTTACACCAAACGCCAAGAACAAATATGAAATGAAACGTTCATGTTATCTTATGCTAATTAATAAATATTTGCAGCCGCTACGTTATGCCCACTCGACGGGAGTTCGCGTAATAGTTTCAGCTTCTGAAACTATTGGTGTTACCGCGTAGTGAAGAGATTCCCGGGAAATTCCAGATAGAAATACTCGTATTGCACCTACTGAGTAGGAAATTGCATGTTTTCCTTTCAACTTGTAACATTTACCTACTTATTTACTGTATATTCCACATGTACTCGAATCTCCTCAAAGTGACTTCGCTTCGAAATACTTATTCGAGTCCCCAACAAGTTGATAATTAAAGCTATATTTCATCAAGGCCTTGTTAAAACTTGTCGCTCATTCACCGGCGCTCTTTCTTTGACGTCAAAGTTCATGTTCAACGTTCAACAGTTAACTCTTCATCGAATTTTCTGTAATAACTGAAACGACAATAAATTACGAAAACAATGCACATCAGGCATTTACAAAATGTGTGTAGGTACACTGTGTTTTTTAAAGAGGCTTTAGCATTTTTTTTAACATTTTTTAAAGAGGCTTTTGCACACGTGGTGACAATGCCAGCCTCATAGAATCCAAGGTTAATCCACGTTAAAACGTATTTTTCTCAAACATGCAATGAAATATTGATTTATGTTCCTTATAATAGGCTGCGAAGTATGACGTTTCAGGTGCGGCTAGGACAAGAGGTCGTTAATGGAATTTCATACAAATCTTGCAGGCCTAGGCCGGCAAAGTCCTCTTTTTTAATTCCATTCCACATAAATTTGTGGCACAGGCATCATGACATTCTGCCACTATGCGTATTAAAAATAAAATTTTGTTTTTTTTGTTGTTTATTTCATTGCATGTTTGAGAAAAGCACTATACATACCTCGGCGGGAAATTTGGGGTTGCCAGCCTTAGACCTATATATATAGTATATATGTCTTCGGCCGGCAACCCCTTTCGTCCCGGCCTCTGTAGTAATGTACTATTATGATTTATGAATATTGTAAAAGTTTCTAATATAGTAATCAATCAATAAGTTTATAAGTAGGTACAATTTAGGGTTAGGACCAAACTTTTGGACCATAGTTAAGGCTTTTAATTCGTCTACAATTTAATTGACTCAGTAGGTAGTTGTGACACGAAAAATTTGACAAACAATTCATATGGGTAACTTTCGTGTCACAACAGAATCAATTAAATAGTAGACGAATTAAAATTGGTAATGATGGTACTAAAATATGTCCTTACCCTTTTTTTGCTCTAAGCGTCTTCCGCTTTTATGAGTTAACTAGAACAATATACAGACATGTTGTTATGCAAGAGGTCTGTCAGATGGTCTGATCCAAGGCGTGCAGCGCTCACTACCAAGGCGGAAAAAACCCTCAGTAATAAGTATGAGCCATAAGGCGTCCTCATTTTCATCGAATCATATCATAGTTCTACATTTTTTACAATCCCGCATGGATATCAATAGGCTTGATAATAAAGTTTTTACGACTAGCCTAAATTTAATGTCCATTGAAGTTTAAGACACTAATGATCAGGAATGGGCGCTCGATCCCCAGATACGCGCAAATATCGGATCTGAATGTGGCGGCAGCATTAGCGCGGCGAGATGTACGTTCGGTAATTTCCGCCATCCCGCCTGCCTGCAGGCTTCGTTAAAATGCAACGCGCCGGATGCGAAACGCCAATGCGCGCTTACACGACACACCGACTGAAAAATACCTCCACAACATACCTATTCAACATTTTTAATTTCAAAATCCTTCCAGCCTTCTCTCGTATTGTGCGTTTTCGTGCCGCAGCGCGAGCAACTTTACCGATTTGTTTTAAAATGAACTGAGAGCTCTGCTCTGAGCTGAAGAAGTACAGTAGATGGTATTGATTTGTTTTTCCCTTTTGACTGTTGGCAAAGTTAAGCGCAAAACGCCTATGTAACTCTACGGCATGTGATGAATTATGGAAAAAGTAAACAAGAGTATGCGATACGGGTTCGACCATTATAATTTTCAGCGGAAACTTGTTTAATAAATCTGAGGAATTTCCTGTATCCGTTGGTACAAAAGACTTCCATGTCAGTGTCCCGCTACTTATTTCGCTACGACGCGGTGTCCTCTTTATTTTTCTTTGCTCCGAACTGTGTAACTTTGCCCGCCAAGTTGAAATTTCTTATGAATAATTTAAAAATGTCTCTTATAATATACCGATTCCAAACCTTGGCCCTATTGGAAAATATGTTTTTTAAAAAGTTCAACGCATACTTATTGATTAATTTAGGAGTTATTCGAGACGTGTAGATTTATGATCTTCGGAGGCAATTCTTCGCTAATACGCATCAACTGCTAGTTTTATCGAAGCAATTCATTTATAATTTGTACGAATCAAGAATCTTTTTACCCGTTTGGGCGTGTTGCTCATTAATTGTACTCGAATATTCATCTGGTACCTAAACCGAGCAGGGGGATAGAGGATGTTACGTAAAAGGATACGTGCCCGAACGCCTAACGAGTACCTAACGAAGAGTATATCGCTTCATTGTGTCGCGATCACATACGTGACTGCGTTTATTTGCTATTGTTTAAACCTGCACTACATAGCATACAATGACACTTCAGTATTAATTAACAAGCTTTTGTCCACAGCGGACACATGCATATCGATAGATTTATTCATAACACTATAAATACGCGATTCAATGCGGATCGGTAAAAATACCTCTACCGTGCACGATCCAATTTTAATTAAACATTGGCCCAGCTCAAAATTTGTACATATTTTAATTTGATCAGTAGACAAACTGGGAGCTGATCAGTATTCATAACGAGTGTTTCATTTTAAGTTTGTTATTATTAGACTTCTTTACCAGTTATATGAAAGATGGTTATTTTGTTCAGGGCATGTGGGTGGGTGTGGAATCACAGATGAGGTGGTGCAGTGGATGGAGCGCATCCAAAACTCTGGAGTCGAGGACGAGGTTCAGTCACCGACGCCGCCAACGCCATCAGCCAACCCGTACCCGCATCACGTGCCATCGTCGCCCCCGCCACATCCTAATAGCTTAAGGGATGACACTCCTAGGTAATTATGTGATCCTGGTACTTGTCCGGAACGGATTGTATTAGTGTTTGAGTAGCAACTTTTCTCGCTTGGTATTTAATACTTTGTTTACATGCTACATCTGTATCGATGAAGTTTTTCGAAACCTTTTTCTGCTTTATGGGAAAGGGATACCCATTTTACTCTAGTTAAATTACATACCTACCTCGTATATCAAGGTCTTTTCTAATTATAATAATTGGCCGCAACAGCGTGTACGCTGTAAAAACTACAGCGATGAAATGTACCTTTTTGTTGCAATCAATAATCACACTAACTATTTACGCTTGAATCAAAACAAGCTAGCAAGATAAGCGAGCATGTGTTATTTTTATTTAGATTGTTGTAAGACTGAGTACTGTTAAAAGCCGTCAATTAAGAGAAAATAAGCAGTTATTTTAAGTTTACTCCTCCAACTAAAGGCTACATTAACTGACAGACAGTAGATAGCTCAATTCACCGAGCTCATTTACTTACTAATTATTCATCGTTTGCTAATTAGACCGGGAACTAATAGCTATCCCCTTAGCTGTATTTAGTCATCAGATGGATCATGCTAAACGCAATGAGTTAATTTTATACATGGTTGGCTGCTTGTGTAGTCAAGATAAATTTTGTCACGTAAGTAATATACGAAAAAAACCACTTGCTGCTCGTTTTTCAACCGTTCTTAGCGCTAATGTGTTATTCTTATTAGGCCACATGCCGTTACTTTGTGATTTGCTAAAATAAGACGTAATGGTCCTGTTTATGACGGCATTTAATTTTCAGGGAAATCATTAGATTTTGGGTTGCTAATGTTGATTTTAGATTTTCTACTCACAATTCAACACGCAAAACTAAAACTAACTTACATCAATATTTATATTATTGGCCTGGTGTCTCACGTATCTGTTGATAAATCGTAGCAAATTTAGCCCACTTTATCTTGAAGGGCTTAAGAATAAGGTCAAATGTCTTAAACTAGGGAAGCCGTTGGGATTTATTGATGCCTTGCCACTGTTACCTAATAGTAGCTGATTCGGCATCTTCTAAAAAGTAACGGCAGTGTGGCAGTGTTGTTTCATTTGTTTAACCGCACTCGATCAAATGAATAAGTTTTAATGTATGTTGAACGTACAAGTTTAACACAAAAACACAATGCATGTAGTATAATTACGATGAGGAATTTTCGGAATCCTTTCAACGTCATCTAGCAGCTGCGAAAGGTCTATTTGTCAGTATCGTTAATTTGATTGGAGGACTTAGACAGCAGCTGTTAAGCTTCCTCGTGCCGCAATGCCGCCAGTTGATAACATAATGCATTTTGGAAAGCCCTGATTGGTTTGTATGTGAATAGTGATGTACAATACAATACAATACAATACAATACAATACTCTTTATTGCACACCTCAATTAAAGGACACAGTACAGTACGTAATAACAATAAGTAGAGGCAAACAAAAGGCGGTCTTATCGCTAAAGAGCGATCTCTACCAGACAACCTTTGGGTAGCGGAAATCAAAGCAAATAATTACAATTCGCAGTAGGAGGTGCCGAAATAATTTATGAAACCTACTAATAATTACAACAATTTTATACTATATTTATAATACTATACATATATAAAAATAAATATTTATACATACATACATACAGAGAGACAGCAAGAGATTTAGCACGCCTTAAATCAGGAGACAAATAATTCCAAAGCCGAATAGCTTGGAAAGTGAAGGAAGAAGTATAAAATTTAGATGAGGAGGACGGAAAAGTAAGGAGCAAATTTCGCGAGGACCTAGCAAAAAGAAGGTAACTAAAACGCTCTTTGAGATAGCATGGAGTTGTGGGGTTAAAGAGAGTAGAATACAAAAGAGAAAGGATGTGAGAGTTACGACGAAAACGGATAGGGAGCCACTTAAGCTGACAACGGAAATGGGAAACAAGGTCATATTTGCGTAACCCAAATATGAACCGAATGCAGACATTTTGAAGGCGCTCAAGCTTATTAAGTTGCTCCTCGTTGAGGTCAATATACGAAACATCAGCATAATCTAAGATGGGGAGGAGGAGTGTTTGAGTAAGCGCAATTCTAGTGGCAATGGGCAGGAAATTACGTAGCCTTCTGAGAGAAGCTACAGCTGAAAACATCTTCCTGCTCTCTCTCATCACTCATTTACTTGAGGTACCCAAGATAAAGTCTTATCCATAATGATACCTAGATTTTAACTTGCGTTGAATAAGGAATTAAAATTGGTAAGATGCCATTAAAATCGATTCTAGAAATAAATTTTGAGCTCCCAATTATAATCGCCTGGGTTTTAGAGGGGTTAACCGTGAGTCCAAAACCACGACTCCAATTTAGGATACGTGCCAGGTCATTGTTTACAGCAGTGATGACAGATGGAAGATCATTAAGCGTACCCTGCGAATAAATTTGAAGATCATCGGCATAAAGGTGATATTGAGAAGAGAGATTATTTGTAATTGAATTAATAAACATAGAAAATAACAAGGGAGACAGCACACCGCCTTGCGGAACGCCGGCCTGCGTGTGACACCAAGAAGAATGGACACCTTTATACGTTGCCGACGACCAGTTAAATAACTACGAAACCAGTCCGTTACAGCAGGAGATACATTAAGAGAACGCATTATCCCAAGTAGGATGTCGAAATCGACAGCATTAAACGCGTTACTAAAATCCAACAGCGTCAATACTGTCAACTTCTGAACATTCATGCCCGCCCGGATGTCGTCAGTAATCTTCACGAGAGCAGTAGTCGTACTATGACCAGGGCGGAAACCGGACTGCAGTGGATTGAAGAGATTGCATTTATTCAGGTACGATGTGAGCTGCTGGTGGACTAGGCGCTCAAAGACTTTAGACAGGAAAGGAAGTATCGAAATGGGGCGATAGTCTGCGAACGAGGATGGATTAGGCTTTTTGGGTATTGGAATGATATGAGCATCTTTCCACTCCGAAGGAAAAGAACCAGATGTAATAGAGTTGTTGAGGATAATGGACATTATAGGAATAAGTATGTCGAGGAGAGGTATGATCATCTTACGGCTAACACAATCATTACCGACGGCATTAGACGTTATGGACAATACGTTCTTTTTGATGTCACTATCAGTAAACGGAACAATAGAAAAAGGAGTTAAGTCTGGAGTTGGAAGCGAAGCAAGATATTGAAGAGTCTTATCCTTTACAGGACCACTAAAAGTGGTAGTGTATGTACATAATGTTGCATGTCTAACGCGTTTTATGTAGCACTAGCACTACGTCCGCGTGGAACTCGTTATTTCCTTAGAGAAATAATTGCTATTAAATTATTGTAGGCGCAGGCTTAATTATCGCTCTCCCATAGAAACTTCCACCCCCCTTTTCACCTCCTGAAGAATAATTTCCGGGATAAAAACTCTTATGTCTTTTCCCGGGACTAAAGCTACCTCTAAACCAAATTTCATTTAAATCGGTTCAGCACTTTAAGCGTGAAGAGGTAACAGACAGACCGACAAACTCTCGTATTGATAATTTTAGTATGGATTACCTTTATTGCATTAACACCCCGCGTGTTTCTAACTTCTTCACCGCCCCAGTCATCTAGTCGTGACAGCCAATGGAATGCCTCACACGCCACGGACATCAATACATGACCATAATGTACTAGATTGTTAGTTCCGTGGCAATCAGAGCACGTCACTTCATTCGTTATGTGGCGGTCATGAGGTTCAACGCCCTTACCATAATTTGTTATCCCTCACAATTAACCAATAATCCGATATTGTATCAGGTTCTGGGACATGCAGTACCACGACAAGTATTCGCGGGCAGCGAACAGCGGGCACTCTCGCATGCGGCGTGCGATCAAGGACGCGAACCGCACCAGCTGCTCGCTCTACATACAGACAGATCCGCTCATATGGCGGCACGTCAGGGAGGGGTTTCCTGATGTAAGTCCTTTAACAGTAAGACGCTTTAACTTATCGTTTATCACGTGATAACCTAACCACGACAAGTACAAGCGGCGAACAGCGGGCACCCCCGCATGCGACGCGCGATCAAAGAGCAAAACCGCACCAGTTGCTCACTCTACATACACAGGGTTTTCTGATGTAAGTCCTTTGGCTCTAAGCTTTTATTTTTCGGAATTACAACGTTTGATTTTTTTAAGCGGGCCTTTTTCCAATGAAATCATACTTTACCGCATTTTTAAATTCCAGAAAATAGAGTCTCAAGTAAGGCGCCAGAGTGTAAAAAATCATACAGTAGTACTATTAATAAGATTTACTGAAGAAAGTGGACTGCCGTTCGTTTGGAGTCACAATTCAACCTTTTGACGTCATATAGGCGATGGAAAGCTTTCTTCACATTTTTTAATGAATATCTTGAAAACTAAAGTGTAGATAAGAAAAAATCTGGTCATGCATGATATGGTAAATCTTTTAAATGAATGTGAATTTTACAACGATATTTTATAATTTGTGGATATAAAACTACATAATAAAAACACAATCATAATATAACGTTTAGTTTTCTGTCTCTTTCAGCATTATATATATATATATATATATATCCCACCGTACCCATATTTTCTTGAACAGCGTTTTCTGATAATCTTCACTCGCTTCCTGATACAATACTACAATTGTATTTATATTTTCACAAGTTGTTTTACGCTCATTAGAATGTCATATTACCAAAAGAATACTTGTTTGAACACTTTTCTACTTTCGGCAGTCAGGAAGACTTTCTACTCCAAGCATTGAAAGTTGTTTTATATATGGGAGGGATTTTTCTGTGAAAAAGCATATACACTGAAATTAAAAAATCTTTGAACTACCCAATCTGAAGTCAACTAGGAAAATGTTAGCTATTGTCAAAGGACGATGTAATAAGGTATAATTTTAAATATCCATATAAAAAAAAAATACAAGAAACCTTGGTAAAGACTGTCCGAACTGTCCGAAAACGCTGTTCAACAAAATAAAGGTATTGTGGAATATATAATGGTAAAAGTCACAGACAATTTAACGTTATAATATGATTGTATTTTTATTATGAAGAAGAAGAAGAAGAAGAAATATATTTATTATCACACAACACATACAAAAAAAAGGCAGTTGCATGCATTTGGTTTCATCAGTAATGTGACAAAAGGAACGAACTCAGCATGTGCTGTGTAAGTCATAGTGGCTGCAGAGCGCTGGTTTTCAGTTCGTCCCTCTTTTTTTATCTTATACATTCCAAAAACATACACAACTCATTTAAAAAAGTAAAAGAAACAACACTAATAACTAACACTAAACTTAATTCTATGAGACACAAGAATATATGTAATACAAAAAAAAAAACACTATTTAATTACATTTTATGCCTTCGGCTTCCAATTGTTTGCTTATTAAAAATGTGCTCAATTTCCGCTTAAACACTGGAAGTGACACGACTGTTCGTAATGGCGGTGGTAAGTCGTTCCAGATCTTGGAAGCCGAATATTTAAAACAACCCCGGAAACCCGCTGTTTTGTGACATGGAACCTTCATTTTTTTTAGATGCTGCAAAATATTTAAAAAAGTGCTGATTGAAAATCCACATTAATTTAAAAGATTTACCATATCATGCATGACCAGATTGTTTCGTGTCCACACTTTAATGGCTATAAAAAATATTTTTCTCAAACATGCGCCTAAATGTATGTATTAACGTCACGAAAAGAGGACATGAAGTCACCTGTTTATGGCTCCCTACATTACTTCTTGGCCGCCGGCCAAGAAGTAATGTATGGATAATGTATGAAACTAATATTATTGTCCGCTGCTCTAAATTTTTAAATTTGCTTACTAAAATCAACTGAAAAGGAAATATTACATAGAGCCGACCGACACGATTTTGTATGTATATTTTTTATTTGTTATGTAAATTGGTATTATTTTAGGTTAGGTTGTTTTTCGTTCTTGTATTTTTGTATTTTGTTGTTTTTTTTTCGAAGTTGTCGAGTATTTATGTATTTTTTTCGTGTTATTTTGTAGCGTTTCTGTGTTTTTTGATATTATTTGACTTTTTAAAAGTTTTTTTGTACGTTTCGACATTTTTTGGTTTTTCCATGTTTTATGGTATTTTTTTTATTTTTCCATGTTTTTTGGTATTTTTAGTTCTTTCGTGTTTGTTTAAATGGGCTTGTATTTTGTAGCATTCATTTAATTTCCGTTATTTGTCGTTATGCTTTGCTATTTTTGGACGTTTTGTATTTTTTAGTTTTTTTTTACATTGTAGTTTTTTTATTGTTTTTTTTCTAACATGTTTGGGAAAAGTACTATACAATCCTCGGCCGGAACAGGGATTGCAGGACTCGTTTTATCCGGCCTCGTCTGCGACTAGGCCGTTTATCCCAAACTCGTCCAGCAATCCCTTACTTCACGGCCTCTGCAGTAATGTACTATATGGGTTACTTATTAACAACTTAATGGAATGAGTTTAGATTTCATACTACTTGGAAATTTGAAATGTAGTCAATTATTGGTGTTAGAAACTTGGGAGAACTCCTACTGCTGTAGGTACAGTAAATAAATAAATAAATATTAGGGGGACATTTTTAACACAGATCGAACTAGTTCCATAGTAAGCTCAATAAGGCTTGTGTTATGGGTAGACGGTAGACGACTATTTATATAATAGATATATACTTAAATACATAGAAAACATCCAAGTCTCAGGAACAAAATGTATCTGTGTCTCTGCTCACCACAGAAACAAATGCCCATACCGGGATTCGAACCCTGGACCTCTAGCTTCGGAAGCAGTGACACTACCAACTAGGCTAAACAGCCGACAAACATGGTAGATATATAGTAAGAAGATATTGCGCCGACTAGATTCAGATAATGCGCCGACCTCACATGTTGCTAACAGCATTAAAAAAATACAGATCCGTATTTTATTTGATTAAAGTCTAAACGGAAACCACTGATAAGTTATCTTACTGATACCTACATATAGCACCAACTTAAAGGAAACTGTTTTGCAAATTTTATCAAAAACCGCACTTATATGTCCTGTCACACTATATTATACAAGTATTTTTATATGGTGGAACTGCATTAATAATAATAATAATAAAGGAAGGTATACCGGAAATGGGAGGGAACCGACCATCGTGTGTCTGACGGACAGCGACCGGATGCTACTGCCATGGTCAACTTTTGGCGTAGTATTTGGTCACACACACTGAGGGTCCCTGGATCGGTACTGTCGAGCGTGAGTGTGAGTCCATCGAACCCATGGGGTCTGTCACCATTACCCCCGAAAACGTTAGTTGTGCCATCCGTACGGCTCCGAAAAAAAGGAAAAGTCCCGGACCGGATGGATTGCACAACTTCTGGCTAAAATGGTTTCGATGCTCGCACGCACGTTTGGCAGCGCAGTTCCAGGAAGCCCTGGAGCTGGGTTCCCTGCCACCTCCCTTAACAACTGGTATTACTTCCTTGCTCTACAAGTCCGGTAGTACCACAGCATATTTTGGCCCCTGCTCAAAATGGATGTAGGGTTGGGTCACGTGGTACTAAAGAGCTCCTCCTCATAGACATGACCATTTGCCAACAAGTCCGGCGGAACAAAGGGACCCTCTCGGCCGCCTGGATTGACTATAGGAAGGCCTATGATTCGGTGCCTCATTCATGGTTGGGGAGGGTCTTGGAACTGTATAAAGTTGATGTAGCTCTGAGATCCTTCTTAAGTGCTTGCATGAGGCAGTGGACCACTGTCCTTCGTCAACCAGGAGGGGGAGATGGTCCCTCTAGCCCGCAAGACTCTATCAAGATTGAGCGAGGTATATTCCAGGGTGACAGTCTGAGTCCCTTATGGTTCTGCCTAGCGCTGAATCCGCTCAGTACTCTGCTGAAGGATTCAGGATTAGGTTGCCAGCTGCAGAGAGAGGGTAAGGTCTCATCTGCTCTACATGGACGACCTTAAACTATTTGCACCAAATAAACATGACCTGTTGGAGCTACTCAAAACTACAGAGGTCTTCAGTAGTGCCATCAAAATAGAATTTGGTGTCGATAAGTGTGCGGTCATGCATGTATAGCGGGGGAAAGTTGTAAATTCAACAAATTTTCAGCTTTCTGAGACAATATCACTCAGATCTCTCTCCGAAGCAGATACCTATAAATATCTTGGTATGTCATAGTCTTTGGGTATCGAGGGTGAGGGCATCAAGCGGGCAGTGAAGGAGCGCTTTTTCTGTCGCCTGACAAAAGTACTCAATAGTTTTTTGTCGGGCGGCAATAAGGTTCGCGCCTTCAACGCCTGGGTGATGCCCTTGCTCACATACTCCTTTGGCATATTAAGGTGGACTCAGACTGAGCTCGATTTCCTGGATCGAAGGGTGCGTGTACTGCTCACTACGCACCGTATGCTACACCCGCGATCGTCTGTTATGAGACTGTATATCCCGCGGAAGCTTGGAGGTCGCGGCTTCTTAAATGCCAAAGACCTCCACAACCGCGAGATGTGCAGTCTCAGAGATTACTTCCTAAACAGCGAGTGTGGGATGCATCGTGATGTGGTGGCAATAGACACACTCCTCACCCCGCTCTCCATGGCAAAGGAGAACTGGCGCAGACTTAAAGTGCTGAGCGTCGAGGACCGCAGGGCGGTATGGAAGAGTAAGGAGCTACATGGGCGGTTCTACAAGACCCTTACGGGTCCCGATGTAGACTTGCTCGCATCGGTGAACTGGCTACGTTTTGGGGATCTTTTTGGGGAAACTGAAGGTTTTGTCTGTGCAATTGCGGACGAGGTTATCATGACGAACAACTACCGGAAATATATCCTGAAGGATGGTACGGTCGACATTTGTCGGGCATGCCGCCGTCCCGGAGAGTCACTCAGGCATATTATTTCCGGTTGTAGTCATCTTGCTAACGGCGAGTACTTGCACAGACATAACTTGGTGGCCAGGATTATTCACCAGCAGCTTGCTCTTTTATGCGGTCTTGTGGACTTCGAAGTCCCATACTATAAGTACACGCCTGCGCCAGTTCTCGAGAATGGTAGTGCAACGCTCTATTGGGATCGATCTGTCATCACGGACAGGACTATTGTAGCCAACAAGCCTGATATCATGCTGACGGATCGATTGAAGCGCCAGGCAATACTCGTTGACATCACCATCCCCCATGACGAGAACCTCGTGAAGGCTGAGAAAGACAAATCCAGCAAGTACCTAGACCTGGCAAACGAGGTAACCGCCATGTGGGATGTTGATTCAACGATCATTGTCCCGATAGTCGTCTCTGCGAACGATCTAATAGCGAAGAGTCTCGACCAACATCTCAAGAGACTCTCGTTAGATGGCTGGGTCAAGGGTCAAATACAGAAGGCGGTACTCCTGGACACGGCGCGGATAGTCCGGAGGTTCCTCTCTCTGTCGCCCTAACCACCGGTAGCTTAGGCTAGCCTCGCTGCCGGCGGCAACCTAGGTTAGGTTTTTTATAATGCTTTTATATTTTGTATGTGTATTTTTATATTGTACTTGTATATTTTGTATATATATTTTTATATTGTACTTGTATAAATTTATTGTAAAAAATCTAACTTAAGACGAAGAAATAAATAAGGTGAATAATAATAATAATAATAAATAATAATAAATTGTTCTTTATCCATCCATACTAATATTATAAATGCAAAAGTCACCCGTCTGTCTGTCTGTCTGTTAGAGTCTGAGTAAACTAAACTGAGATAGTTAGAGTCCCGGGAAAGGACATAGGATAGTTTTTATTCCGGAAATCGTTATTTAGGGGGTGAAAAGGGGGGTAAAAGTTTGTATAGGCGCCTAATATCGTTTGTTATGAGTGTAAACCCGCTTAATCAATTTCTTAACATTTTTTAGTTTTACCCACCATTATGGAGCAAAAAAAAGATGCATCACCTGAGAAAGACAGCTACCACTCCCATATATATTTTAACAAATTGCTTAAATCACATGATGAGTTTCCTCCTCGAGTTTAAAAGTTATCGGCTAACTCCAATATACCCGCCATTTTCGTAAGAATTTTGATCGCTTAGATGTGTGTTCTCTCAAAAGATAACTATGTTTCGTGCTATTGGTGTAAACGAAGAAGTATAACATCGCAAAGTTGTGTACTATTTTAGGTTTTATTAATCTTTTGTGGCTTTTAAGCTGTAAATCCTATCCTATTTACTGTTTTAGGGTTAGGTTAACCTCTTCTCCAAATTAATGGGAGTTTTTATTCTTACTAATATCGCGATGAACGTACTTAGCAGGTATTTTTAATATTCTCAAAATAATTTTGTTGCAGTGTCTTAAGACGAAAGTGTGTTTGTTGCCAGTGATGACATAATGGGCATTGAAATGTAGTCGCTTACTATGGGCCCCATAAGAGATGTTGGTTAATAAATTAAATCTATGTTACAGCCACGTTGTCACGTTTCCATCAGTGTTAGTGTCGTCGCCTGAATAATGTGCTTTATTATTATGATTATTTTGTATTGATACGTGTGTTAGTCTGTAAGGTATATTTATTATGGGTCTTTTGCTGCCTGAAGAAATTAAATAAATAAATAAATTTCCTAAAGTGTTCTAAATTAACGACCCAACCATGATATATATTGAAAGTTATGTTATAGCCTAAAGTTGGAATCTTATTAATCTGACGTGATGCTAAGTAGCGTTGACACATTCACGCTTTTACGCGTGGCACAATGTAAGAATAGAATAGAATATGTATACACTCACGCCTTTATTCGCAAGGGGTAGGCAGAGCACACGAAAATTAATTTCAGTGCCGCTTTTAGCAATTCTAGGTTTATAAATGAAGAAAATGTGATGTTGAACCGACAAGTTGCTAGCCTGTCGCCAATAACACACTTTAACGTGGTTCCATAGTCGACTCATTTCATAATGAAAATTTTAAAGAACACATGTAAAATCTATGATGTCAGGCCGCAATACTCCTGTAAAAGATAGTAGGTAACTAAGAGAAAATTACAGATTCGTGCCAATTCACACATGAAATAGCTGACTTTTTTAACGGATAAGAACCTTATCATATACAGTATTTGAATCATCATCATCATCCTAGGGGTATTCTCAGTACAGTTACATCCTAAAGGATGCCTGGGGTACGCTACCTAATCCCAAGAATTGGCGTAGACACTAGTTTTTACGGCAGCAACTGCCATCTGACCTTACAATATTTGAATATCGTTTATTTTTCTAGCACCGTGACCCCAGTAAAAAGAGCGAAGTGGACATGAAGACCCGCGAGGAGCTTCTGTCCCTGATCGCGCACCACGTCACAGCCGTCAACTACATCTACAAGAGCACCCGCTTCGACGGCCATATGGAGCACAGGAACATCCAGTTTGAAGTCCAGCGGATAAAGGTACATTTGTTGCTTTTTAACTGACTTCAATAGAAGGAAGGAGGTAGAGTTCTCAGTTCGTCTGCATGTTTGCTTGTTTTTTTATGTATGTTCCCCGATAACTCTTGACCACGTCTGCCGATTTTGATAATTCTTTTTTTGTTTCAAAGCAGGTACCCCCAAGTTGGTCCCATATACATTTGGTGAAGGTCTGATGATGGGATCTAGGACAAATCGAGGGAACTCCTCGAATTTGATAGGCACGCTTATGCCGACTTCGTTGTTTTCTGTAGGTAACCGAGCATTGGCTCACGGAAACCACAAATTGTGGCATAGCAAGTATAAAATTGGAGTTTTTTTTTATGTATAAATTATTACCATTGGCAAAGGGAGGTTTTAGCCTAAGGCTGGGCTAGCCATAAACAATTGACTCCTAAAAAGAGGGAAGAGGACACCAGCGAAGTCGACATGTATGGTCAACCAATTTGATTTCTGGGTCACTTCGTACCTTGTCACAGTAAAAATCAATATGAAAGCTGCTAGAGATCTCATATTATTGACACTGTGACAAGGTACAAAGTGGCCCAGAAATCAAATTGGTTAACTGTACACCCACGACTTTAATCTGTGGTATGACGCCAAGTATGTTTGATTGCTATTGCTAAAGGTTTTAAACATATTACTATGAAACTTCTCCCCGCGTCGCGTGTGACAACGAACTAATAAAAAACTAAACGTTACCCCACTTCTAGACCTCTTCCAACTTCTATTCCATTAACTAATCTCCCCAATCACTTTAACTTTTATTACTACTGTATTAGCAGTATAGCGTTTCTACCCTCACGCTATATTTCAACATTCGCCAATCCCGGTCTTATGTACTAATAAATAAAGTGCATGCGCTTGCTCGTAGTTGGCGGGTGACACGGTTGTGTATTACAACCCATTCTTGCGTGAGAAATTGTCGTATATCGTGCTCCTCATTTAGTTTAATACCTTACTTGTGATTATTCGCTTTCGTAAACTGTATTTGTCTTTTAATCTAACAACGTAAATGAGATGGAACAAAATACATCACCTGAATTAATTTAACCAAGTGTTTTAATTTACCGTTATTAAAATAAAATGGATATACTCAGTCCGTCTGACAGATACAAATATTTTAATAGTCTTGAAATTTAATTCCAGTTTTTTTGGAGTTGTGCCTGGATTTAAATGGTGTTTCGTAAAGTTTTAATTTTGTTTTCATCAACTGTCAAGACGATCGTTTATTGTTAAATACACGATTTTTAAATGAAACAAGAGAACGATCGTAATCCATGGTCTCTTGCATCTGCAAAGAGTGCTCTTCCCCTAGAAAACAGTTGCCTTGTTAGTTATTCTCATATAACGTTAATTCAATAGACTGATTAGCAAACATTTTTTTCTAAATCTTTAATCACTCCTCATCTACTGATCTTGGAGATTTCCTACAACATAAATATCATATCTATTCATAAAAATGCCCGCGGTAGACGACGGCATGTAAATTATCCCCCCAAGGATAAAAAAGGCTAATATTTTTAAAGTCATTAACAGAATAATGGTATATTCAGATCGATGACTCCGAGTGCAATCACCACTATGGCAGCGAGACCAACCAGTTCTGTTTGGAGAACATTGATGTCTCCAACTTCCTGAATCTCCACTCGCTCGCCAACCACGAGGACTTTTGCCTGGCCTACGTGTTTACGTACCGGGACTTCACCGGAGGCACTCTAGGTGAGTACAAAGTTAAGTACAGTCGACTGCAAAGAAATATCCACCACCATTACAATTCCATTCCATCCATGATTCCACTATTGCTAACTTGAAGAAGTGTATACATCTCTTTGCAGTTGACTGTACAATGAAAGTTATAGATTTCCGTATGTCCCAGCAATAACAAAAATAATATATGTACACTCTTACACCTTTATCATACTTTCGAGGTTGACTATTGGCACAGTGAGATATGTCCTGGAACACAATTACAGCTTCGAAAAACATAGGTGATGTTTTAAATCCACCGATCCTGACTTCATCATCAGAGATACCTAATATACCAGTTGAACAAGCTATATTTATTTAAAATCTGCATTCGAATAGATCTTGTCCACTAGGGAATTGCCGTGACGCAGGCAGACTAGACATTAAGCTTATTATACTTAACTCAGCGTCTGAGGCTGAATAGACGACCATGATTATATAATTCCTCGAAAGTCTGATTGAACTGTTAATCATCGTCGACAGTACGACATTCTAAGTATTTTATTCAATGTTATTTTTGTTTTACCTTATCATAAGTATTTGGACGATGTGCAGAGACTGCCCGTGAGTCATTTTGGCAAGACAAATTAATGAATGTACAAATTCACTGTTCAAGATACATTTCGCATGTTTCTGATATGTTTATTTGATATAAATGACATCTTTTGTAATTAAACAACGCTCGGTGAAACGTTTATTACCCGATATAAGATAAAAGGGTTTGACAGTCAACTTTTTTGGCCGTTTATGCGTATAGTTCTTATTCTGATAAAGTTAGAATTCCTACTCTTACATGCGTAAAAGCGTCACATAGATAAACATACAGGTAAATCTACTTTAATAATGGACATACTCGTACTCGCCGACATCATTATCCACGAATGACTCATGTTACTTAGAAATCCCAACGAAAACATCGTATCATTGATTTTGTTTTCAATTATCTCATTCTTACGAACTTTATGAGTCAGAGAGAGGTTATATACGAAAAATTTGCAGTTCAACTGTGGTCTAGCCATAAAGCTTACATAAAAAAACTAAAGCAATGCTTTTTATCGTCGAAAAGTTTTTTCTGTTTACTTACCAAATGTTTTTTAGGGTTCCGTACCCAAAGGGTAAAAACGGGACCCTATTACTAAGACTTCGCTGTCCGTCCGTCCGTCCGTCCGTCTGTCACCAGGCTGTATCTCAAGAACCGTAATAGCTAGACAGTTGAAATTTTCAGAGATTGTGTATTTCTGTTGCCGCTATAACAACAAATACTAAAAACAAAATAATAATAATAATTTAGGAGCCCCCCTTAAAATACGTACAAAAAACCCCTATACAAAAAACGTGATATTTTAGCCCTTTTTCATGGCTACCACTCGCCGAGCTAGATCTCAAGAACCGTAATAGCTAGCTATTCTATCGGTTCTTGAGATACAGTTAAAATTTGCACAACAAATACTAAAAACAAAATAATAATAATAATTAAGGGGGGCTCCCATACAACAGAGTAGTTGCTGGCGTTTTTTTTTTCGGGTACGGAACCCTTCGTGCGCTAGTCCGACTCGCACTTGGCTGGTTTTTTTTTTTCTTACATCAAGGTCGTTTTGCGTAGCTATGGTTGTTAGTGCGACGTGTCTTGTGCTGCGCAGATGTAATCATAAAAAAGCTTATAATGTGTTCAATGTAATAAAAAACTCGGTAAATGTACCTACATTGTACTAAATTTTTTCTATATTTTGTTGTGGGTCTTTTTTCCCGCTTGTGTATGTTTTCATAGCTTGATTTATTATCGGCTTACTTATTTTATCGTCACAAAATCCACGCACTAGCTTTTATTCGACTTCGTACTCGTATGTTCTCGATTTTGTCGCTCTCGCTTGATTTATTTACTCTTAGTATTAGGATTTACGACTCGATTTCGCCAGATAAATATTTTTATTTGAATCTTAAAAGAATTCTCTGGATTTTAGTCATCGAGTTATATTTCAACAAGGCAATCCAGACAATATTTATTATGCCATCACGGACGATTCTCTTTATACGAGCGATTAGCTAAATTAGCTTTAGGTGTCAAGACTATCTCAATCGTAATTTTCGGTGTCCTTTGCCGACTTTCAAGTTCGATTGACCTTTGAGTTTTAACTTGGAGAGATTCTGCTAAAATAATTTTGTTACTTCGCTTAGGAGTGATTTCGTAAGGAATGGATATGATGAAATATAATTAATTACGATGGTTAAGTATTCCAAACTTTCCAACACGGTTCGAAATTATCAAGATAAATAAGGTAATTGATAATTATCACGATAATTATCTGATAACTATGGAATATTTTATTCATGGAACTCCCCAGAAATAGACATTGACCTTGAAGTTTAGCGAGCGCATTCGGAAACATCAAAATGTAGGTTATTATCAAATCGATAATTATCAGACTATACGATAATTATCAAGATTACTATCATTGATAATTATCATTTCTAACCCTGCTTTCCAAGTTTCTCAAATTTATATCATCATAGGCCTTTACGTCTATTGCAGATATTGTTGTGCAAATTTATATATCGCTTTTATAATTCGCGTTTGTAAAACTCTTACCGCGCCTAATACACACAATGTTTATCATCACACTTTGAGGAAATAAATAAACAGTCAAACCAAAACAAGTACATAAATAATCGCGCCATTCGATGTTGGCAACTTCACTTCAATGGTAACTCACACACTTGCCTTTGGTAACCAGAGTTGCCTACTATGCACTATGCGCACTCCCAAATGAATTGTGGCAACTGACTGTAGTCCAGTCATGTTAGGGGTACAACCTCGGAATGAAAGATAATAAGTTGAAAACTTGTACACGCTTTCATTTTGGCGTTCTATCATTTGCCTCATATTAAGTCTCATAAAAGTTGGGCCGCAAGTTATTCAAGATCAGGTCACAAAAATCAGTTTTTCGCGATTATCTCGGTTTCTATAGCTCTAATGAAGTTAACATCTATAAATAAATTGTAAAGCATTAATTTAAGCATGGCGCCAGTGTGATGAAAAAGTGATTATGTTTGTCACAGGCCTAGCATGGGTGGCGAGCGCGAGTGGCGCGTCTGGCGGCATCTGCGAGAAATACAAGACGTACACAGAGACCATAGGTGGCATGTACCAGAGCACGAAGCGGTCGCTCAACACGGGCATCATTACCTTCGTCAACTACAACAGCCGCGTGCCGCCTAAGGTCAGCCAGCTGACTTTGGCGCATGAGATTGGACACAACTTCGGATCGCCGGTGAGTGTCCCAAGTTTCGATAATTAGTGACGTAAACGGGCTATTATACATACAAATATATATATATGTTATAAGTTTGCTTCCTTATCGTTTTGTTTGGGGAAAAATTATAATCCCTATTTATATTATACTTGTCACTAAACCTTCATTCTAGCACGGCTCGTAAATGTTTGTAAAATTTTTCCTGTACTGTAGACGCTTGGAATGTATATAATGTTAAAATATTTTGGTTAATTTCTTATTTCTTTTCGGCAACTACATTGCTGTCTTCTGTCTGTTCTGTTTCATTTAGTTGCCGCCTGCCACTGCCACTGTCAATGGCGCTAGCTACTATGCAAAAGATAGTGCACATGAAATGGCTGCGTTCATAAATATTTTTTTCGGGCCCTTTACACGAATTACATTACCACAATAATGCGATGTCAATATTGCCGCTGTATTTAAAACGTGATGATTTGTGCATTATTTTCAGTTTTTACAGAAATCGTTCAGGTTAAATGAGCGGATCTCTTTTACTCTGATAGGTATCTTTGTGTATATTGCTAACCTTTGTTTTGTTATTTTTTACGTCTGCCTGATTTTTAATTTTTATTTACTGTTTTTTTTTTTTAATGTTGCCTACCGTGATTTCACTCGACGGTCCCATCGGAAGACCAGCGCTGGCAGTAATGCCCGCATTATGCTGAGATGGGACCGTTTCGTGACAATACTAATAATATGTGATGGTGTACTGTAATTCCATGTTGTTGTGTATAAAATGTGTATGTATTTGTATGGTCACGAATAAACGATTCTTATTCTTATTCTTAAATACAGTACCGTCAAAAAGTTTAGGACTAAACACAATTTTGAGTTTAATTTTCATAAATTACTACGCAAACCGAACTAGGCAAAAAAAGATTACAATAGCCTATTTCTTTCAAGGATTGGACTCTTGCAAACTGGTCGAGAGTACTACGCTACGGACATAGATCAAAGTTGAATTATAATCAATCAATGTTGATTATTGTTTATTTAACCCAAAATATAAACTTACAGTAGGCATACACATTTTGTTCGCCAAACTGTATATACAGTTTGTTATTATTTGCATATTTTGTGTTTGTCTTAAACTTTCTGACAGTAGTGTACATATAATCCAACTCGTATCTCTTGGGGTAGACAAGACGCCAAATAACACCAGAAACTATGGTACGCAGAGTTCGGTCGATAACGTCCGTATCTCCTCATACAGACACGGTGGCGGGTAGGTACTTTAAACCTGACCTTTTTTCAAGATCTCTTGAGCATAAATCCTCTCATCAGTCAGTCTATTTCCAAACATTAGCTCAACATGCCCAAATTACCTCTCACACACCTTACCACTCACATGGACTCTTGTTCACTATGATATATGACTTTCTGGCTCATAATCTCACTGTTTTACCGCTGTATGTTTGAGCTTATGCCATTTGACTTCTTACCTTCCTTCCAGCATGACTACCCATCAGAATGTAGGCCTGGCGGACAGCAGGGCAACTTCATAATGTTCGCCTCGGCCACTAGTGGGGACCGGCCCAACAACAGCAAGTTCTCCGCCTGCTCCAAGGGCAACATCAGCCAAGTGCTGGATGCAGTGAGAGACGGACGCAAGAGGAACTGCCTCTCCGCTAGCCAAGGGTCCTTCTGCGGGAACAAGATCGTCGAATTGGGAGAACAGTGTGATTGTGGTGAGTAGATTTGAAAACATAATCGAAATAAGTGATTTCGTATCAGCCAAGCTCTTCGCGATTAAGGCAATGTTGAGTTGGGATTGGCTAACTAGCAGTAAGTTCTCCGCCTACTCCAAAGATAATATCAACCAAGTGCTGGATACAATGAGAGATGGACGGAAGATGAACTGCCTCTCCGCTGGCTAGGGCGCGTCGGTCTGCGGGATCAAAATCGAGGAGTTTGGATTGTAGTGTAGCTGGCGGATAAATGCGGCTTCACAAAACTGCACGAGAAGCTTCATGATACTTTTGTTGCTCAACAGCAATAATAGAGTAGGTCTATTTTTTTGTTGGCTCAACTCGTAGCTAAACTCGATTTAAATATTTTTTCTCAAAAATGGCCGGAAAAGTTCACGAATCGAATTCCGGAATGGGCATTTGTTTCTGTGGTGAGCAGAAACATTTGTATTAATTAAACGGACCAAGGTCGTCCGTTTAAAACTCATACTCAGCCTTCAATTGCCTATTATCCTCATCATATCAAAGAGGTCTAATATCCTAGATTTATGTGTGTTATTATGTGTGTTCTTAAGGTTACGACGAGCTCGAATGCAAGGACCGCTGTTGCTACCCGCGCGTTATCAACGAGACGGAACGCAGCCTCAACCTGAGTGCCAGAGGGTGCACTAGACGAGCTATGACGCAGTGCAGGTAATCATGTCGTCCTGTGGAAACTTTATCCAGACCCCTCGTCCTCCTGGCCCCTCCTCCTGGTCGGTCCTGGTAAAGAAAGACTGTGTTTTATTCAAGTACGCTATGAAGTAGGGCATTTTCTCGTTGAATGAATGATCTATAATGTCGAATAGATAGTAAGTATAGTATATAAAGATAATAGAGTCATTTACTTTGGTATTGCAACTTTAAATTCTATAATGACACTCTTTCCTTGATAAATTACTTTAACATTTTTAATAATTACTTAAAAAAATAGTACCCCCGTTTACTCTTCCGTGCATTAGTAATTTACCAGTTAAGAAAAACAACACATGTTGAAGTATTTTACCGGTTATATTGTTAACTTATCTAGAAAATGAAAGTGATGGGATAGTAACTTCAATGTGTTATTTTTGCTTCTATTTTATGAGTACAGGTAGCGTCTTGGAGCATCTGACGGTATCATTTGGATTGCATTGTTTTGTCTACACCCCACACAGTAAATGATTTTCAATGTGTTCGAAAAACCATCCGTAAAGATCAGCTTTGCAATATATGCTCATACTCAATGGTTGCTCGTGACTCATGAAACACATGGAAGAGGAATTGATATATGGATGTAGATAAACTAGTGTATGCAACTGTACATAATCAGGCCTTTAAACTCTCGTGTAATCTCGTCATCTAAAACCATACTCGTATTTTAATGCCTTTCATTATGTAACAGTTGCATAAACTATCTTTTGTTCCTTATTCTCATCCTAGCGTTATTCGCAGTACAGTTGCAAACTGAAGGATGCCTGGGGTCCGCTACCTAACCCCAAGAATTGGCGTAGGCCCTAGTTTTTACGGAAACGACTGCCATTAGACCTTCCAAACCAAGGGGGAAACTAGACCTTATTGGGATTAGGCTTGTCAAGTGAGTGGGCAACTTGACTGTTAGAAGTTCTCAAGCCGCGCGAAGGGCCTAGGGGCTTGCAATGGGCGGAGCGCGTCGCGTTTTATACCCACCGCTTGCAAACCTCGGGGTGATCAGTCAGGCGAGGGCCGTCCGTCGCCGCGCGAGCACGTGCGTCGTGTTGCGATCCGCCTCCGCCGCCGACTTGAATTACGACGAACCGCGCGTAAATAAATCCTATTCATAATGTGGATGTCTTTACAGAGAATCAAATATCAACAAATGATTAATTGTATATAAACTTTGTTATTGTAAAAGGCAATCATATTAATTTCCAATTCAAGTCTTTTTTACATTTTTTTAAATATATTTTTTTACTCCTATTTATTCTGTGGTTTATAAACACACGACTAAATTGTTAATAAATTATTTGTAGCCTCTTTTGTACATTCTTATGTAAGTAAATGCAGGATATTACCAAATAATTTGTACCTTTATAATATAAAAGAGCGTATCCGCATAAGAAAACTACGGCACTTACGTCGTTTTGTGTAAGGAGGAGTCTTCCGGTGATAACGTAACCTTTTTGGGCTATACTCATTGGCTATACTGTTCAAAATAATCTTCTATAAAAGGGGGGTACGAAACCCTAAAAAGAGTATCTTAATAGAATTGTAGGTATACTTTATTAACTTAATTTTTGTGTTACTCACTTACAAATTAAAGTTACAAGAGTTAAATGGAATTTCCGTTCACGAGATCAGTTTTATTATTGGTGTTATTCATAATGACACTGACATACCTACATGAGGAGTAATATGTACTTATTAATGTATCCATGGAGTGACAACCCCAACGCTACACGTGCCGCGCGTGAATGAATACAAGTTATGCGTTAGACAGAGATGCAGAGAGTAGGTACGTTTCTTATGCCTAAACGCCGTTTTTGTTAGGAAGTGAAATTTCTGTATGTACTATTACTTATTCTGTGTCTAACTTGGCTTAAAATACTATAACTGATTATATCATTGGTGATTGTCCACAGTCCGTCGCAGGGGCCGTGCTGCAACGCGCAGACTTGCATGTTTGTCTCCGCGAGCGCCAACCAAACGTGTCGCGAAGCTACAGAATGCAGTCACGCCTCCTTCTGCAATGGACTCGAGGCCTTGTGTCCCGACCCAAGGGCTATGGACAATGGCACGCTCTGCAATAACGGTAAGATAGTTGACATGTACTCGTTATAATCTGCATCGTTATCGTGCTAACCAGGTGAGGCACACTCAACTTTTACGTCCCGGTCACTCAGCATATTGCCTCTCTATGGAGACATTATGCTCAACGTATTTTTAAGAGTATGGTCCTAGTTAAGGCTTTTAATTCGCCTAGAATTTAATAGATTTCGTTTTGACACGGAAATTTTTAATACAATTTAGATGGGTAACTTTAGTGTCACAACGGAATCTATGAGAGATGAGATATGAATCTATGTAAATCGCATATGAATTCGCCGCTAGAAGCGCTAGTATAGCGTGAAATCTCCGAAATGTCAAATGTGGGTGGGTTTATTTCTAATTGGAATATTGTGGTGAATACTTAGATTTGTTTACGAGTCTATCGTGATATTTATTTACCATTATTACCGACGTTTCCCAACCCGTAAACAAATCTTTTAAGTTTGTGTAGCGCGAGAGTTTAAAGTGTTACAATATATTTTCACGTTCCATATGCTAAGTTTGTAAAAGTTTGTAAAATAATATTCGTCTCAATTGTTTAACGCATTCACTGCCACCTACGCACATATGCGTTCACTTCTATGCAAGTTAGTTCCTGGGGGGCGTGGCTGGCAGTGAATGTGTTAAAACATTTACAAAGCTACAAACCATTAATTTGATTCCAGGCACCCAACTGTGCAAATCCGGTGAATGCAGCGACAGCATCTGCAAGCGCTGGAACATGACCGAGTGCTTCCTCTCGTCCGCGCCCACGAGCCGCGGTGACGGCGTCACGGCGGTCGCCGACAGGCGCATGCTGTGCCAGCTGGCGTGCCAGACCGGACCCGATCCGGAGTCCTGTCAGAGTACGGCCGTGTTCGCGGACAAGTACGGTCTGCCCAAGGATGGGATTAGTCTGCGGCCTGGCTCGCCTTGTGATAACTTCCAGGTACGTTGTAGTCAGCCGTAGCTTACTAAAGCCTGCTGTGTCTTCTAGTGTGTCAAGCCGGCCCTGATCCGGAATCTGGTCAGAGCGTGGCCGTGTACGCAGACAAGAACGGTCTGCCCAAGGACGGGAACAGTTTGCGACCTGGCTCGCCTTGTGATCATTTCCAAGTACGTTGTAGTCAGCCATAGCTGACTAAAGCCTGCTATGTCTACTAGTGTGTCAAGCCGAACCTGATTCGGAATCCCGTCATCACAGCCGTGTTCACGGACAAGTTCTGTCTAAGTTTAGTTTGCTACCTGGCTCGCCCTGTGATAACTTCCAGGTACGTTATAGTGTCCTGGTAGTTGTCAGCCATGTATAAGGGTGGTATTCCACTCGTCCAATATCTTTGTCCAATCTTTGATCAAATTTCTTTGACGGAGGCCCATTCCACTTATTCAATATCTTTGTCCTAGTTTCTTTTTTTCATGCTTAGCCATATTGATTTAAATGTCATTAGAATCTTTGATCCCATCCAAGTTTGATGAAATCATCTAATTTCTTTGATCAAATGTATATTGGACAAAGATATTGGATGAGTGGAATACCACCCTAATGTGCACTTCAACGGCCCTAACAGTTCCGGAGTATTGATAACAACCTGCCTGATTTTGTGGAGTTACAACTCAAGATTTTAAATGCGTGTACAGATAAGTTTGAGGCTTCCGCTGTTCCGTTATATTTCTGTTCAGAATAAATATTTACATAGACGTTTGAAATAGATCAGCGACGAACGATTGAACATAATAGAGCGTTCCTTCAGAATGGACATCAAAATCAATTTATCAACGGGGTTTCCAAAGAATTTTCTTATTTATTTTTGAACAAGTGAAATATTCGTCATACAATTCC
Organism: Notocelia uddmanniana; assembly: GCA_905163555.1. Taxonomy (NCBI): domain Eukaryota; kingdom Metazoa; phylum Arthropoda; class Insecta; order Lepidoptera; family Tortricidae; genus Notocelia; species Notocelia uddmanniana. Next base: position 8,667,430 of record LR991059.1, on the reverse strand, counting down.
CAGGGCTACTGCGACGTGTTCCTCAAGTGCCGCGCCGTCGACGCGGAAGGGCCGCTGGCGCGCCTGAAGAACCTCCTCCTGAACCGCGCGACGCTGCAGTCCGTGCAGGCGTGGGTGACGGAGCAGTGGTGGGCGGTGCTGCTGGGCGGCGTGCTGCTCATCGTGTGCATGGGCGCCTTCGTCAAGTGCTGTGCCGTGCACACGCCCTCCTCCAACCCTAAGCGGCCGCCGGCCAGGTGAGACGACACAAAAATAAGTTTCTGTCAAAAATAGTTGTTCAACAAGAGAGCAAAGTAGATTTTTGCTGCGAGTGTTTATGTTTAGTCCCGAGCAAGCGAAAGATTCTTTAATTAGAATCTTGAGCGTAGCGAGGGACTCAAAGACACGAGATGCAAATATCTATGCTCTCGAGCTATTGCTTTCACCTTTACTCAACCATCTTCAGATATAATTTTCTCCACTTTTTAAAATTTTCTTATGAAGAAGCTTCGACGGGCCGACCAGCTCTATGGTCGTCTTCGATACTCTCTGCCCCATGCTTAAATTGACTTGACCACTTCTGAATTGTTGATAAAGAAGGAGCAGACTCACGGTAAACATAATCCATTTCTTTTTTATAGCTTATGGATTTTTTACGTGTTTGGTCAAGAATTTTATTACCGCTCGGTGCTTTAATTTAACCAACATTGAAATAACGCTCATAGTGATCACGTTTGTTCGGTACTTACAAAAAAACAAAAGAACATCGCCGTTTTAATTTTACTTTTTTTTTATATTTATGAATGACTTTTACCGGCCAGTATTATAAAGTTTACCAAAGAGGTTTAAAAGTTGTCAATACCGAGAATTTATTGAACGCCCCTCGTATAACGCAAAGTAATAGTGACGGAGAGAATGAAGTTTAAATCTTCCAAGTTTGTACTACACCCCGCAGTATGAAAAGATGACCTGCGAGTAACCTACGATATGAAAAATGAATAAGTAAGTTTTTTTCACGCTCGCAGTAAAATTGCGTTTTGCTCATTGGTTTCAAGCAGCAAACCCGCCGTGTTCAAGCCGCTGAGGTGAAAACGTTATTGGTTACATACAAGTTATGTATACATTAGTATTAGTTTAAAATACTGTTATCTTAACCGTTTTGATGCCTGATTGATTATAGACCGAGCAAGCGAAGCGTCTCCGTTTCAGCTTTTGACAAAAAATCTTTCGTATGTCTGTCGGTCCGGATGTTCTCCTCTACTTGTGATACAATAAATTTGTAAATTGTATATTTTGTAGTACGCACACTTGTATTAATTTATTACAAACTTGTAACTTGACATTTGTGAAATTGTAATTGTAAGTTTTGTGGGATAGGGTACAGGTCGAATTTCTCAACCGATTCTCGTGAAATTTTGTAAGCAAGTTCTATAATTGGGCGTTGTTGGCAGACGCCTGTCGGAGACGCTGCGGCGGCCGATGAACACGCTGCGGCGCATGCGGCACGCGCACACGCGCCACGCCGAGCCGCGCGCGCCGCGCGCCGGCCACCGCCGCGCGCGCCACAAGTACACGCCGCCCGCCGCCTACGCGCGCCCCACTGCTCCCGGTCAGTTCTACACTACTTGCCCTCATCTCTTTCTACTCTGACAGCGGTCGCCGCGCCGTCGTCAGTGGACCATACGAATAAACACAATGTTCTATGGGATACATACGCCGCACTGCAACGCTGACGTCCGCGGCGAATTTATTGCTACGCGCCGCTGATGACGCGCGTTGGTCCCGCTCATCAGCGCCGCGTGCGTCAGGGCGCTATACACATACAGCCCAACTCTTGGCCAGACAGATGGAGAAATGATGATTTATAGACTGCGTAGCGCGAGGTATATGAGTTCCGTGGCCCTGAAACAAAACCTCCAGGGCGACTGCTTGACGTCTTCATTCTTCTTCTATTTATAAGCTTCCCGATAGCTCGATCCAAGTAAGAATAGTGCTCTATAGCCAGCATTGTAGAGGTTGAACATACAACCTCTACAGCACCACTAACCGAACTCCAGGTGGACTAGCACAACGTGCTGCCAAGTCGCGTCCAGCACGACTCTGTGACTTGTTTCTGACTCGCCCTATCTAAATTAGATAGTGGGTAGATTTCTAGTTCTCGTTTCACGTAGCAGCAACTAGCTCAACAAAACGGATAATTTTGGATCTTCATAAATCTTTATTCGGGTGATAAGTTAAATTTATAACCTGGATATCAGTCCTGTTGTTAATGTTCTTATTTGATTGTATTGCAGTACTACCTGGCGCCGGACCAAGCGGGCGGCGCACGGAGCCCTACGCGAACGCCTACCCTCAGTCATACGAGATGCGCTCGCAGAAGGTCTGACACTACGACTACCCGGCCAGCGACGGTCTAGAGCTCGTCGCTCTCGCCCCCGGCGTGCCAGTTCTTCTGGGGTATGTGTACCGAGCGCCCGCCCCGGGGACTGTGACCGTGGCATCGCAGACGACCATCACGCTACACTCACCCGACACCCTTGCCGTCACCAACCCGCCGCGGCAGGCCGATATCTGAACGTTAGTGTGTCCTAATTCGCGATTCACCCGTTCGATAATGTTCGACCTCGGAAGGTCTTACACTACGACTACCCGGCCAGCGACGGTCTAGAGCTCGTCGCTCTCGCCTCCGGCGGGACATTTCTCTTAGGGTATGGGTTCTGAGCACCTGCTCCGGGCTCGATCACTGGCCTTGCACACCACCATCACGCTCCAATCCCCCGACACACGCTGTTACTAACCCGCAGTGGCAGGCTTTTATATGAACGCTGGCGCGTCATTTGATTATATTTGATCGGGCCCGACCGATTGGTCTTTTGTCAGGTGATACGAGAGCGGAGCTTCAGTTTATCTCATGTTACGAAGATTGTGATACATGTTCGGCTCCCGCGACCGTATTCTGAGAAATCAATGTTATGAAGTACATAAATTAAGTATCACGTATGTTCGAAAACGGTTGTTTAAAATGTTACATCGACGTGTAAGTACTCCCGTTCAGAAGTTACACATAATGTTTAGCCAATGAAAAACGGGTCCGACATGTTTGTAACTTGTGTCAAAATCTCAGTCCTGGTACATACAAAAACCACTGCAATGTTTCATTAGTATACTTTCTGGTCATTGAAAAAACCCTAATATGACAGGGAAATTAGTACAGCTCAACTTTAGCGGTGGAAGCAGGAAGCCCCAACACTTGTGTCCTGGCGGGGCGTACTAGATTAATACGCCTCGACTATAAACCACTGTAAGTAGTATCTCGCTGGTATCTATCGTCCGCTCGCATCCATATTATACTTTTCACGATACCTTCGTATAATTGCTCTCCCAACTTCCAGTATTGTTAAAGATTTAGTGGCTGATGTATTCTATACGGCACAGGAGAGAATAGACATTTTATATCAGAATATGTTATTTAAGAATTTTCCTTTTCATTAGAAAACAAAACTCAATATTGGTTTTAATTGGTAAGAACTATGTTTGCTCAATGAAAAATGTATATGTACTCAACTCTATGTATACCGCGATACTGCGAGCTCAAGGTGTGTCTCGATCGACTGCTTTATTTACGTCTTATTTTGATGATTATGCATGAGATTATGATTTAATTTACTAAGCGCGGGCTTTATAAGGATCCGTTAATAAATTTCTCTGGTGATAATTATATCGGCAAGTCCGTATTTTTGTCATAAACTGGATTTTATCAAAGTATTTTTATAAATCCCAGACTAATAGGCGTGTCTTAACGAGCCAGTGATACTTTAACTACGCGATAATAAAGGATTGTCAGAGTTGCTTTAAGACCAGGCATTTATGTATATTTTTGTATATAAATGAAGTGAAGAGTAGAATGAAGTATAAAGCTATGATGTAAAAATATCAAACTACTGTAACTAAATACCAATACTAGTTTATGTATAACGCATTGTTTTACTGGAATCTCCGTAATCGTAATTTTATAATCTATTTTTATTGTATTTTAATGTAAGGCTAAGCGGAGGTGCCATTATACCAATTTTGTAATCCCATTATTTGAATTATTGTTCCTTTTTAAGTATTTGTTATCTTATCAGCTATTGTTTAATTCAACATACATCTCGAACCTAACGTTACGACCATTTTGGTTCTGTCTCGAGCATTAGGACAAACTATCTGTTGTAATCATCACAACATTGTTATCACTATTAAAATTACGCCATATTCATGTCAACACTGCCAAGCGCTTGACTACTTATGCGCTGTGTGATAAGTAACTACATAGATGACGTTTAGTAAGTTGTAAATGTTTAGTTAAACACTACAGCGGTTAGATTAGTGTGTTCAACTGCCCCCGGTTCCCAAATATGTCAGATTTCTCAAAGAACAGGGTTCTCGAAAACACCAAATTCAAGCTCCAGATTTTACGTAAGTTCTATACTATTAGGTATTTAATATTTGGTATTTTGGAAATTCCTTTTAATTGGAAAGGCTTTGAGTGATTGAAATTTGAGGGCCACCAGAGCCTCAACTGAAGCGAGGGCAGGTAACGAGCCAAAGTGTTGTGGCAACTAGCGGGTGGATATATTTAGCAACATTGTTGACACGAGTATACTTTGTTTTAATGTAATTAATTGGGCATACCATTAACCTATTTATTTATGGTCCACGATTTCCACGACAAAGCGGGAAAATTATGCTGCACGGTACTGCGTAACACAGGCCTTGAGTGGGTTTAAAGCTCGAAACGTACAGAGCGGGTGCGGCGCGGTGCGTGGCGGTTTTGCATTTTTGATCTTTCCGAAACTGTCAACTGTTGATTACTGCTTCATATGTCACACACGCCGCCTCCGCTCTACCGCGCGGTTTTTTGGTGCGATGTGCCCCGGACCGCGTCCGCTTTACCACAAAACCGCCTCCGCCACGCAACGACGCTGCGCCGCGCTCTGTGCGTTTCATGCTAAAACCAATGTTAAAGTCTGATAATTATTTAATTTTCCATATACGTTGATGATATCAGCTATCTAAATATTCACACCCGCTAAAGATAGTAAGTTCGACAAGGAACTGAAATTGTTGAAATCACTGGTATTCATGGGCTCAAATGTTTCCAAATTCTGCATTTAGTCTTCCTAAGGACTTGTACTTTTTGTATTCGTTTAATGTTATTTTTAAGTAGATTGTAAATTAAAAAAATAAATAACAGTATTGCCAAATGATCAAATAATTAAATTAGACTGAAAAATCTTACAATGTTGTTATGGTGTTCGTGATTAAATGCGTTCTCTTAAGTTACCGCAGGCGAGCCGCGTCGCGAGCTTACCGAAGTTGGTTTACTTCGTGTTACTGGCAAACACAAACTTGCATATCACATTATAACGTTTACTCTACATGATATACATACCTGTATTATACGATTGTTTGGTCGGTCGTTTCAGTTGATCTCTTTGATAGACGATATACGTTAGTGATCATACATAACGCGTAGAGTTAACTTTCCGTCGTGCAAGCCAAAGAGCATGATGTATTTTTTATGTTTTCTATACATTTAATGTTAAGGGTCAATCTTATAAGTATACCATAGTAATGCCATTTTATTAGTGACTATCGAAACAATACGCGAATTCTCATAATTGTACTATAACATTGTATATTTGTATGTAAACCGAGAGGATAATGTTTCCGATGTAGAGCGACTTGACCAATTGTGTAAAGATGGATGACCACGTGTCATGTCACGTGTAACCATCGCCGTAGTACTCAATGGCATTATTTCTCCTAAGTGTAAGCTAGATTACCCTAATAGATTATTTAAAAGACAATGTGAATATTTTTAATTAATGAGATGAATGTTACAACATGTGATTTCAAAATAATAAAAAAAAACAATAAATTTTACATTAAATGAGGCATTTTATTGTTTAGTAATTAGGTCCTTTAAATATTGTACCACTTTCAACGCCATTCGTCACATTGAAAAAATAAACTGACACGCCATTGTCTTTGCTGAGTGGGCGCGAATTCGACCTTGGAAATATGATTCGACATGACATTTATAGGTTGTAATTTGGACACCTGCTGTGCTACCGCGAACTTCGAAAATCGAACCAGGGGCTTTTCAGCTCGAAGTACGAATTTTTCTATAGAAATGTTAGTTTAACTTGTTTGTACCAGATGTCACTGGGTGCTATCTCTATCGCACTTGCATATCGAAGTGACAGGGATGCAGCGGTCGTGCGGTTAGTTCTTACTAAATACACAACGGCGCTACGATCTATGTGGAGTATTTCACTGGTATCTCTATCTCAGTATATATATTGTACTTTGTGAATCGAACTTCATGTCGTGCCGTCCCTTTCACTCTCGTGTTATATTCTATATGACAGAAAGGGACGGTACGATACGAAGTTCGCGGTAGCACCCCAGTTCTTGGTGTCACCTAAAGCCAAAGGCGTTGATTATTGTCGTGCCCTCGGCAACAAGAACGATTACTGAATTCATAGTAGTCTTTGGATTACTGCGTGTAATTAACGGAAAAAATATGGCGTGTATGTGTTGTCAGTGGTGTGGTGTGTCACTTTCGTACACTGAGATAGAGATATGAGTGAAATACTCCATGTAGATTGTAGCGCCACAGTGGTATTAGTACAAAACTAACCGAGCACGACCGCTCGGCGGCAGGTACTGGCTACTAAAATAAATTTCAAGTTCCTTTCTGAAACTAATGCAAAAATAAGGAAGTAAGTAATGAAATAATAGTTACATTACCTATTTGGCAATCTACGCATCAATTTCAGACCATTTTTAATAAATATGGTCATGACATTCTTCTGACAATAAAACAAAATAGGTAAGTTAGTAAATATCGTTTATTACACAATTTTACTTAAAATTCATCCGTATTATAAATAATGAAACAAAATTAACACGTAAAAAGTGGCATATTATGTAGGGAGCGGCTTTGTCATTCGAAAATATTCAGTTTTTAATGAATCCATTACACTGCTTAGCCACACTATATAGGTTTTACCGTCACGTTGTAGGATCGAAATTATTTACTGAGACTATCTAGACCCGCGGCAGCGTATCCAGCCAAGTTCACCCCAGCTGTGCTACCGCGAACTTCGAAAATCGAACTTCGTGTCGTGCCGTCCCTTTCACTCTCGTGTTATACTCTATATGACGGAAAGGGACGGCAGGATACGAAGTTCGATTTTCGAAGTTCGCGGTAGCACCCCAGGAACTGGCGGACAACAGCAGTGTGTTATATTACACGAACCGTTTGGAGCCACTTTTGACCCCCAATAACTCCAAATCTATCTAACATAGAAACATGAAATTTGGTACATATATTACGATCCGTTAGAACAACTAAAACCCCAAATTTCATGCGTATAGGTTTAATAGTTAATGAGATAATAAATTCCAAAAAACAGCATTTTTACCACTGATTGACTGACTGACTAGTAATCAAAAACCTAACCCACTTCCAGATGACCTAGAAAGCTGAAATTTGGCATGCAGCTTGGTAATTATGTGTATACACCAGAAAATATCAGAAAACAGTGATTTTATTATTTTTATTATCTATACTAGTTATCTCAGAACTCCGTCATTTACTAAACGATTTGAATAATTCTTTTTTTGTTTGAAACGGTATACTTCCGGGGTGGTCCCATTGTCATCGGGTCAGAATCCGATCATAGGGTCCTGGAGAAATCGAGGGAACTCTTCGAAATATTTTAGGTGCACCTATAGCGGTTTGGGTATTTTGTATAGTAAATCGTGCATTCGCTCTGGGAAAGCAACATTGGATGAAGTTTGACAAAAAGTAATGATATCCCATCAAAAACATAAATGTGAAAATGGCAGCCAAGTTCACCGACAAAAGAATTGAGATCTAAACGGGCGCCAAGTTCCGTAGATTATCCGAAAAGTTGCCTAATTTGGCACTAGATTGTTTACAGTAAAACTAATTTACTGCGGCTTAATGCATTTTGAGCTTTAACTTGGCAGTTTTCTTAAATATCCAACAGCTTTTATGGTATTATAACATACTGCATAGAAAACTGTCATTCTTTTGTCGGTGAACTTGGCTGCCATTTTCACATTTATGTTTTTGATGGGTTACTATTAACAGCAAGTCGTAATATATAGTTATTAACTACACATAATTATATAAATATACAATTAACGTAAAAAGTCCATTTGACATTTGAATTTTTAAATTGACAGCGATGTCAACGTACCGTGCAAACGTTTAGTTTTGACGCAAAATATTTAAGCTTTATAAGCTTACTCCACACTCCACATCGATAAAATTTCACTCGAAATTTGTAAGGTAGAAGAAGTTGAAAACATACATTCTTCTCTTCCTATGGGCATGGCCACCCATCTCATACAACGTATAATTAATACTTAAAAAAATCTCATAGATGGCACTACAGGTATCACGTGAAATAATATTGCACGTAATCTTGAGAAAATAATGATTTTTACACCCCAATAAATTCACATAGCATATTTTAGTCTCAAACATTATTCTACACATAAAATAGATGCTAAATTTTGAATTTTACAAAATACAATAAAATTGATACCTTACGTGTGAGCTTCCAAGCTTGCCACGTATTATTGAGTTTTGTCACTAGATGGTGCTATAACAGCGCTATGTCTATTTGTCTCTGTCACACGCGCACAGTAATAGTGCCCTCACGCTCGCACAACCTAACCTTGATTGCCAGCTGCAGAGATTTTAAACCTTAGGTTCGCAGGCATACGGACGGGATCTTACGCACGTGTTATTTTGCTTGCAATGTTATTGGTCCCATGATCATAAGCTGTAATATTTTTTAAAGCGGTATTCTATAGTGGGATGCGTTTGTGGTTACATAGTTCTCGGACTCTTTAGTTGTTAAATCGCTGTTTAAGTTACGTTTGTTGTGTTTGTTATCTTTTTTGTTACTATTCGTTGAGTTTATTTGCGTTGTTAAATTTTTGTTATTAAAAGTTGGTGTTAATTAAAATAAAAACATGTACATAACAATAAGTAAATTAAAAACATGGAACCGACTCCATCTACCCCAAGTGGCTCATGCCCCTTCAAGGTTGTTAACGCGCCATCCGTGTGTGCGCTCACACACACAAGCGCGTCACCTACACGGCGCCGCGGGCCAGCGGCTCGCCGCCATTACTCCATCTGCCACGACGCCGACATCACGCTGTACGCTATTCGGTCGCGCGTCCATACAAACCCTTTCTACAACAGTATTTTGTAATTTAATTGCTCCGAAAAATAAATCGACTACAATCCAAAACTCAGTTGTCGGCTACTTCATTTTCTCAAGAACCTGCGCCAACAAGTTCGAGCCGGATGAAGACTTTGACTCCACTATCTAAAGGAGAACAGGATTTCATGGGCGCGGTCGAATGAAGAAACGTGGTCGACATTTTGACGATATCAAGAAAATCAAGATAACATCAAACCATCACCGGAGCCTACGAGAGCAGAACATACCAGGAAAAGGGTTTGCAGTGGTATTTGTGTGAGTTCGTTCAATCTAGCAATTAAAATCAACTTTGCCTTCTATAAAAATTACTGTGATATTCCTATAAACGACATTTACCATTTGAAGGTTACACTCAAGTCCTTTACGTGCCATATTTGCAATTTTGTCTACAATACTACCTTTTCCATAACGAAAATTATAATCGATCTTTGCAATTAGTCAATTTAACTACAATTATTCTTTTTTCAGAGTTCTAGAAGGCTGTGTTGCCTCTGTTTGAGCCAATACAGTACAATATTGAATATATTTTGCTAATTTAACTGCGAATATTCCAGATTTTGGCGTGGGGTCAAAGTCCGCGCCGCGTGGCCGGGTGCCTACGTGACTTGCGCGCGGTCCCCGTGTAACGGGATTTCGGGCGTGGCTTGCGCACGTTTGCTTGACTGTTCTTCTGCCTGCTTTATCACCCTTCAGTTGAAAATTTAAGTACATTTCCTTTAGTTTTCTTTGCACATTCCTATTTTTTTTAATAATTTTCGTGTGTGCATAATCACTTTATTTCTTTCAGCTGTATACTGTGGGTCGCTTTAGATTTGTTTCGTTTTCGTTTTGAATCAGTGTTTGAGCTGTGAATATCTTCATTTGCAATAATTTCATTTCACATTCATTAGCACATAAATTCTCATATATTTCTTCAAGTGCAAATTCATTTTATTAGCTAAAATCAATAATGGACAATTTAAAATCACTAAAGAAAACAAGGGCAAGCTTCAAATCAAAGCTGACGCTTTTTAAAGACTACTTAAATACTCTGCTACCGAGCAATGCACTCAACAGCGTCCAGTTGCATGAGCTAACCATGCGCCATGCAAAAATGTCAGAACTGTACAACGACTATGATTCAATACAAAATGATATAGAGACATTAACGGAAATTCCAGACGAGGAGTATGCTGAGCGGTCAGCGTTCGAGACTCGGTACTTCGGCGCCATGGCTGCCGCGCAGGATTTGCTCAGCAACCATGCCGCGCCCGTCGGAGCTGCCTCTGCGGTGCACGACAATGGATCGGTGACCGGATCAGGTGACATGCATGGTGCATTCTCAAGTAAGCCAAACATAAGACTTCCCACAATACATCTCCCGACCTTTTCTGGTCGTTATCAGGATTGGCTAGAGTTTCACGACACTTACAAATCACTCATACATGAAAACATTTCCATACCTAAAATTCATAAGTTCCACTATCTAAGGAACTCATTAAAGGACAGTGCGGCTTTAATTATTAAATCATTGGAATTTTCCGCAGACAATTATGATGTTGCTTGGGATCTACTGTGTGATCGATTTAACAATAACCGCATTCTCATCAATAATCATATTCAAGCTTTATTTAATATTCAGCAAGTTTCGCAAGAATCATCAAAGAGCTTGCGCAACATGATTGATTGGGTAAATAAAAATTTAAGAGCTTTAAAAACATTAAACTTGCCTACTGAACATTGGGATGTTCTAATCATTCATATGATGACCAATAAGCTGGATGCAACTTCAATGCGGGATTGGGAAACCGAGCGAAATAAAATTGAAGGTATTCCCACCTTTTGCGACTTCACGCGATTTCTTAAGGGCCGGGCTGACCTCCTAGAGACCATGGAGGAGGCTAAGGCTCCCCGAAGGCACAGTGACATCACACACAACCGCCCAAAGACGTTTGTTGTCAATGAAACATTTAAACAAAAACAATTTAAATGCCCTGTATGTATAAATTCCCATACCATTTATCAATGTCCTAAATTTAAGGCTATGTCCATAGAGTCAAGAATAAAAAAAACAAATCAGCTGAATCTCTGTACTAACTGTCTTCGGGCAGGGCACAATGAACAAAGATGTCGGCTCAGTTCATGCCGGCTGTGTACCAGCCGACACAATACTTTATTGCACATGGACACACTGGCTAGCACATCCTCTCCTAAAGGTGACTGTGTTGTCTTACCAAACGTGCAGGATCTATCTAAACCTGTACAAGATAATGTCACACTATCTTCAACGCACCATAGCCAAGTCCTTCTATCCACCGCTATAATCAACGTCCAAGATCATTCTGGCCAAACACACAAAGTACGTACATTATTAGACAATGGTTCAACTTCTAGCTTCCTGACAGAAGCTTTACAGAGGCAATTAGGGATACCCAGCTATTCCACCTCCATTTCAGTTCAAGGGCTGAACCAACAATCTTCAAAGATCACAAAACGATGTGATATCACTATATCTTCGCTATACAACAGTGGTTATACAACCGATGTTAACTGCTTTGTTGTACCTCAGATCACCCAGCTGATCCCCACTAAACCAATCAATTGCAATGCATTAGAGATTCCCCCTCACATCCACCTCGCGGACCCATCATTCTCCGTACCATCAGAGGTGCAGATGCTGCTGGGCGCCGACCTATTTTGGGAGGTACTATCTTCTAATCAAATATCCCTAGGCAAGAATCAACCAACCCTGGTCGAAACAAAACTTGGGTGGCTTGTCTCAGGTTCAATACAGGTACCAAGCCCAAACAAAAGGAGACAAAATACAGTCCACTGCCATTTCTCTAACACAGAGCTAGATAAAAAACTAAACTATTTTTTTGATAATGATGGTTTCTCTAATATTGAAAAATCGTACAATAAATCTATATCTGACAGTGAATGCGAGCGTATCTTTAGCAGTACTACCACGCGTCACCCCGATGGCAAGTTTATCGTAACTGTGCCATTAAAGGAGTCCCCTGAGGTGCTAGGCAACTCTAAGGAACAAGCGTTGGTCAGGTTCCTTTCATTAGAACGCAAATTTAAGCGAGATCAAAACTTCAAGCAACAATATGTTGATTTTATGGATGAATACCAAAACTTAGGTCACATGTCAGAAAATACAGATACACAAAACGATACCTTTTCCTATATTTTGCCCCATCATGGGGTCCTGCGAGACAGCAGCCTCACAACCAAGCTGAGATCTGTTTTTGATGGGTCAGCTGTCACCAGCTCAGGAAAGTCCTATAATGACATTCAACACATAGGGCCAGTTGTTCAAGATGATTTGTTAAGCATCCTGACACGATTCAGACAACACAAATTTGTTGCAACCTCCGATGTAGCCAAAATGTACCGGCAGATTTATATAAGAGATGATCAGCGAAGTTTGCAGCAAATCTTGTGGCGGCCTGATCCTACACAACCCATAAAACAATACAAATTGAACACTGTCACGTACGGCTTGGCCTCAGCTGCCTGATTGGCAACCAGAACACTGAAACAAATAGGTTTAGATTGTAAGGAAGAACATGTAAGCGAAACAATCTTGCATGATTTCTATGTTGATGACTATGTAACTGGTCACGATGACAAACAAACACTTATACACACATGTAAAGCTGCCATCAGCGAGCTGGAGAGCGCTCATTTCCATTTACGCAAATGGCGGTCTAACAATCCTTCCATAATAACTGATATAGTTAATGAAACTAATAATGATGCCTTATCACATTTAAACAACGATGAATATGCCAAAATACTAGGCTTACTATGGTCATGCAAAAGAGACACATTATTGTTTTCATTTCCTCATACAGAGCACAAACCTAAAACTAAACGCACTATTTTGTCCACCATTGCACAGGTATTCGACCCACTGGGCTTGATTAACCCTTGCATGCTACAAGCAAAACTTATTCTTCAATCTCTCTGGGCTCATAACGTCTCGTGGGACTGCCAGCTGCCGGCCGAGGTTGAGTCACAGTGGAATCAGTTCGTAAAATACCTACCAGATATATCTAAGCTTGAAATACCTCGTAGAGTACTGTGCGACGATTATGTAATAATCGAATTGCACGCGTTCAGTGATTCGTCATTAAAGGCGTATTCCGCTTGTTTATATGTGCGTGCAGTGTCTAGCAGTGGCAATGTATCTGTCCGCTTGCTTGTAGCGAAGAGCAAGCTCGCGCCACTAAAGCAAAAATTAACGATTCCGAAACTCGAATTGTGTGGCAGTTTTCTTGCTACGCAATTAACAAAAAAGACTTTAAATTCATTGCGATTAAAGGTAAACTCAGTGTATTTCTGGTGTGACTTAACCATTGTGCTCGGATGGCTGAAAACCTGCAAAAAACAACTCAAACAATTTGTATACAATAGAGTAAATGAAATAATTAACACTTTTGACCCTTCAGCCTGGTACTATGTCCCTACGGACATGAACCCTGCCGATATAGGATCAAGAGGGCAAAATGCTTCACAGCTTAAAGATTCATCTCTGTGGTGGGAGGGCCCACACTTTTTGCACCAAAAGGATATTCAATGGCCCTTACAACCCCAAAGTGTGGATATTTCCAATTTACCTGAAATTAAACCTCTATGTCATATCTCAGCAGCCGCAGATATGCAGGAAAACGATTTTACTGCAAAATATTCAAATTTCAGCAAAATGCAGCGCATTGTAGCTTACTTATACAGATTCAAATATAATTGTCAAAATACTAACAAACGCATTGGTCCGCTTAGTATATTAGAATTAAGATTGGCGTTACATTTCTTGTGCAAAAAGGTGCAAACAGATATTTTCAATGAACAACGCTCTATGATCACTAAGGGCACACTCACACCAAAAGATAAACTTATCAAATTAAACCCCTTTGTTGATAGTGAAAATCTCATCAGAGTAGGAGGTCGGCTATCCAATTCCAATTATGCTTACGACACTAAGCATCCAATTTTGTTGCACGCACGTCACCATATTACTAAGACAATAGTACAACATTATCACACAATATTATTACATGCTGGACCACAATTGCTATTATCCATGTTACGTCATAAATTTTGGATAATAAGCGGTCGCAGCCTTTGCCGGAAGATAACAAATGCCTGCTTAATTTGTCTTCGTTTCTCAGGTCGAACATACCAACCGATCATGAGTTCTCTTCCTGCGCAGAGGTTGCACGCTGAGTACGTGTTTGCACACACAGCTACAGATTATGCTGGGCCTGTCCTGATTTCGAACAAAAAGGGTCGCGGCTCTCACCTAATAAAATCATACATAGTTGTATTTGTTTGTTTGGCGGTGAGAGCAGTGCACCTCGAGCTCGTCACCGATCTGACGTCTCAAGGCTTCATTGCCGCTTTAAACCGATTTATTGCCCGCAGAGGTAAGCCGGCAATTTTATATTCAGATAACGGTACTCAGTACGTAGGTACATGTAATGAACTAGCTAAATTTCTAAGGGAAGCCCGTAACGATATAATTTCTTACTCAGCGGAAAACGAAATAAAGTTCAAGTTCGCCCCAGCATACAGCCCAAATTTTAATGGCTTAGCGGAAGGATCAGTCAAGTCTGTTAAATATCACCTAAAGCGCGTATTGTCTATGGCTAATCTAGACTACGAGGAAATGAACTCTGTATTGGTTCAAATAGAGGGGATACTGAATTCAAGACCTCTCACTCCACTTTCATCCGATCCCTCAGACTTAGTTCCACTTTCTCCGGCACTTTTTTTAATTGGGCGAACTCTCACTTTGCCACCTGCACCCCAGGTGGAAGATACCCGAAAGCTCTCGACACTGTCAAGATATTTGAGAGTACAACAATTAAGGGCTCACTTTTGGAAGAGATACTCAAATGAATACATTTCAGAGCTCCAGTCCCGCAGCAAGTGGCGCACGCAGGGAGCTCACCCACAGCTGGGTGAGATGGTCATAGTGAAGGATGACCGCCTACCACCCAACCGTTGGCTACTCGGACGAGTCACAGCCGTCCACCCAGGCAGCGACGGCGTCAACCGCGTCGCTGACATCCTCACGACTACTGGAACCTTACGCAGGGCCTACAACCGGCTCTGTCCACTTCCATCGACGTTGGATCAGGCTCCTCCTGACCCAAGGGGGGCAGCCTGTTAACGCGCCATCCGTGTGTGCGCTCACACACACAAGCGCGTCACCTACACGGCGCCGCGGGCCAGCGGCTCGCCGCCATTACTCCATCTGCCACGACGCCGACATCACGCTGTACGCTATTCGGTCGCGCGTCCATACAAACCCTTTCTACAACAGTATTTTGTAATTTAATTGCTCCGAAAAATAAATCGACTACAATCCAAAACTCAGTTGTCGGCTACTTCATTTTCTCAAGAACCTGCGCCAACAAAGGTGTTTGTGTCACCACGGAAGAAACGGAAAATGTCTCATTTAAGTGAAAATTTGTATAATCCATATAATAAGTGATAATCCAGTAATCGTAGCGTTTTATTTCTTCCACTTTATATATTTATTAAAGTGTCTAGAAATCTTTAAATTGCTAATTGAAAAATTACCTACCTCTCCAAATTTTTTGACGTAAGTAGTTATTTTATTGTGTTTGGTTCTTCACCGTATATACATATTGGCTATGTGCACGTCTGAAACTTCAAACGTCAGGGGTCCCGAGACAATGGCAAACTCAGAGATGTCAAGTGGTGACACATGAATATTTAATTTATTTTAGTAAACGAGAAAAACCCCTTACTGGAAATTTTACTGAAATAAATAAATAAATATAAACGAAACGAATCGTAGGAAACCGTTAAGAAACCAATAGAAATCGTGAAAGTAAATTTGACAGATGTCCCAGGTAAGTACACATTTCTGCCATGGTGTGCGCTGCGATCGCCTAGCTTACCCCCACCACCTACTTCGCACATAGCCAATAGGTACCTTAATTAGTTAGAATGGCAATGAGAACAATAAAATGCAAACGGAAACAAGTAAAATGCCCTCTTTAAATGTAATAGATATTATTTTGAATTAATTACACATCCTTGCCATAATTCATTGAACATAATATTAAAATGTTGTTGACCACTGCACTGGTTGTAGATGCAACGTTCAAATTTGATATTCACATTTCACTTTGCTTGGCGACCGGCCTTATGTATACACGCACTTCGTTTTTGAATGTTCGTAATGTGTAATATGGTCTCAAAAATATTACTTGTACATTATAAGTATAAAATAGGGTATTAGGTAAAATAATGTTGCAAAATATAAACACATTTACACCATTTTGTCTTCGTGTAAGTTTTAAAATCTAAGCTCAAATGAGTATCTTTAATAATGCAATGGAAGTAACAAAACTCACAGACGGTTGGTGTACAAACATTGATGCGTAGTTTTGCGTGTAGCTTCGTTTCGTTGGATTCGAAATAAGTTATAAGCGCTCTTTTAGTTTTTTACCCGACTGCGCCAGAAGGAGGGTTATGTTTTTGGAGAGTATGTATGTATAAATGTATGTATGTATGACGTATGTATGTATAATTGTTGGCACGCTCTGCAGCCTGAACGGCTTAATGGATTTTAGCTTGAAAGGTGTCGTTAGATTAGTATTTACTGTGAGAGTGACACTAGATATATCAACAAAAAAAATATGGCGGATTATTGGCGCCAAATTCTAAATTACACTGAAACGCAGTCGGGTTTTAGGATTTAAAATGGAATCCTTATAGATTCGTCATGTCTGTCCGTCCGTCCGTATGCCAAATCAAAAGAGCGTAAGTGCCGAAAGTTTCCTATGAAGATACGACCTTTTTTGCCCGACAGCGCCAGAAGGAGGGTTATGTTTTTCGAGAGAATGTATGTATGCATAATTGTTTGGCACGCTCAGGGGCCTAAACGGCTCGATGGATTTTAGCTTGAGAGGTTTCGTTAGATTCGTATTTAGTGTCAGAGTGACACTGGGTACTTATATCAAAATAAAAATAAAAACAAAACGGCGGATTTTTGGCGCCAATTTACAAAGGAGCGTAGTCAGGTTTTTTAGTTTTTTTAAATAATTAGTCTTGTTTATTAAATGTATTGTATAGTGGTTTTAAATGTAGATTATGAGAGGTGTCGGTAAGGAACCCTTCTTTGTGCATGGTCCGACACGCACTTGGCCGGGTTTTTTTGTTTTTTATTTGATTAGTCTTGTTTCTAATAACGACGACCAGGCCTTCTAAACGGATATTGTGATTTATGTTCTTCATCATTCGCGACTGTTTATGTGTACGGATTCGGACGAATACAGCACTTACGACGACTTGGCACTGACTTCAGACCCTGGCAGAAAATCTACGCATGACGACGTGGCTTTTGAAGATTAGTAGTAGTCACAAAATAATGTCTTGTTCAGCGGAAAAGATTACAAACACATTATTATAAGTAGACGGAATTAATCGATTGTAATTAAATATATTCACCTTTTTTTAGGTTTAACCGACATTTCGGATGTGTCACAACACAACATTCTTAATCGAGAGCTGACTGGAATGGGCATAAAATAAAACCCGTGCGGCTAGATGTTGATTTTTGCTCGCGCGAGTCAGTTCGTAACCAAGTGACACATCCGAAACGCCGGGTGATTCTCAAAAAGGTAATTAAATTTTAATGGTCGCGGTTAAGTCTCATTTACCTACTAACGTAAAGGAGTGAAATCTTGCCAGTTTAGTCGTACCTAGTAGCACTTCAGCGAACGATTTCTACTAAGACAAACGAGTAAGTCTACGAAAGAAACTGCATTAACACACTACAAAATACTACTGACATATTGAAGGGAGGCGCATTCCAATGCTTCAAAATTGGTTTTATTGTAAAGCCAACCGCCTTCCGTAAGTAAAAGTTTTAAACACGTAGTACTACGATTAAATATCGAACTGTAAAGCAAACAGTGACTCAGGAGAAGCGAGCGCTCCCGAGCTTACGCATACAAGTATGATCAACCCGGTTTCGTATCTAAAAACACGCTGCTGTCAATATATATAATAATCAACTGTCAGGCAACCAGTGACTCAGAAGAGGAGTGCTCCCGAGCTTACGCATACAAGTATAATCAACCCAGTTTCGTATCTAAAAGTTTCAGAACCTAAAAACACGCTGCCTTCAATATATAACCTACTGTAAGGCAACCAGTGACTAAGGAGAGGCGAGCGCTCCCGAGCTTACGCATACAAGTATAATCAACCCGGTTTCGTATCAAAAAGTTTCAGAAACTAAAAACACGCTAAAATCAACATATAACGAACTGTAAGGCAATCAGTGACTCAGGAGAGGCGACCGCTCCCGAGCTTACGCATACAAGTAAGGCGAACCCAGTTTGGTAAACAAAAGTTTTAGAACCTAAAAAATACGCCGCCATCAATATATAATGAACTGTAAGGCGACCAGTGACTCAGGAGAGGCGAGCGCTCCCGAGCTTACGCATACAAGTACTAGCATTTGCCCGCGGCTTCGCCCGCGTACTAAGCGTAATTTTTAACCGTCTACAAAAAAGAAGTTCACTGTTTGACCCGTATATATGTATGTAGGTATATATGTATGCTTGTCCAAGATTATCTCGCGTTTGGCTGAACCGATTTAGATGCGGTTTCCAGAATAGTAGTTGTTACATTCTGGGAGTTTCGTTATACGAAGTTTGGTGATTGTGATTTATTAAAAGGAGCATCCAAAAAAAAAATTTGGCTTCACTTTCATTCGAACTCCTTACTGTTAGTCCATCTGTTACAACCGAGTTGCTTTTACTGGATCGATTGAATTGAAATTTGGCACAAACTATCAAGAATTCAGAGCGCTCGTGGCCCAGCGGCACCCGCCTACCGCGTGCGGTATGCGAGGTTAAGCAATGTGGGTGCAGGTCAGGTCTTGGATGGGTGACCGCTTTGAGTAATTACTAACTGAGCGCTCTCGTGCTTTGGAAGGCACGTTAAGCCGTTGATCCCGGCTGCTGTTTATGACAGCAGTCGTTAAGCCAAGTTAGAGGCCTTCGGGCGGCTTGAGAACTTCTAACAGTCAAGTTGCCCACTCACTTGACAAAGGGGGATCGAAGTTGCACTACGTCCGTAGGGAGTACCCACCGTTACCCTACATGTGACCCCTGGATGGTGCTAAAAGTGCAACAAAAACTGGCAACCGTACTTGTTTTCCCGAAGATTTCACGGTTCGTAAATAAATGCCATACGATTAAAAATTTTTTTAAGGTTGATTTAAATGGAAAAAAATATCGAAACCTCTATGTCGTTTTTAAAACCCAATCCTTTTTTTTACAATCTCTGGCATGCATGGAGTGCCAAAATTTACCTCAGATTCGAATTAAGAGACCTCTCGGACGCTCAGATCTCGATTTTGAACGAAATCGGGACGAAAAAAAAAATCAATATGGCCACCACTTACACAAATTTTACCTGGAATTCGTATTAAGAGACCTCTCGGACAATCAGATATCGATTTTGAACGAAATCAGGACGGAAATGAAGAAAATCAATATGGCCGCCACTTTATCCAAATTTTACCTCGGATTCGTATTAGGGGACGTCTCGGACGCTCGGGTATTGATTTTCAACGAAATCGGGTTGGAAATAAAGAAAATCAATATGGCTGCCACTTTTTCCAAATTTTACCTCGGATTTGTATTAAGAATTCTCTCGGACGCTCCGATATCCATTTTGAACGAAATCGTGACGGAAATGATAAAAATGAATATGGCTGCCACTTTTTCTAAATTTTACCTCGGATTCGTATTACGAGACCTCTCGGACGCTCAGATATCGATTATGAACGAAATTGGGAAGGGAATGAAGAAAATCAATATGGCTGCGACTTTTTCAAAATTTTACCTCGAAGTCGTATTAAGAAACCTCTCGGATGCTCAGATATCGACTTTTAACGAAATTGTTAAAGAAAAGAAGAAAATCAATATGGCCGCCACTTTTTCCAAATTTTACCTCGGAGTCATATGAGGGGGACCTCTCGGACGCTCAGATATCGATTTTGAACGAAATCGGGACGGAAATGAAGAAAAGCAATATGGCCGCCACTTTTTCCAAATTTTACTTCGGAGTCGTATTAGGGGACCTCTCGGACGCTCAGATATCGATTGTGAACGAAATCGGGACGGAAATGAAGAAAATCAATATGGCCGCCACTTTTTCCAAATTTTACCTCGGATTCGTATTATGTGGCCTCTCAGACGCTCAGATATCCATTTTGAATGAAATCGGTTTGGAAATGAAGAAAATCAATATGGCTGCCACTTTTTCCAAATTTTACCTCGGATTCGTATTAAGAGACCTTGTGGACGCTAAGATATCGATTTTTAACGAAATCGGGACGGAAATGAAGAAAATTAATATGGCCGCCACTATTTCCAAATTTTACCTTGCATTCGTATTACGAGACCTGTCGGACGCTCAGATATCGATTTTGTACGAAATCGGGAAGGAAATGAACAAAATCAATATGGCTGCGACTTTTTCCAAAATTTACCTCGGATTCGTAATAAGAGACATCTCGAACGCTCAGATATCTATTTTGAACGAAATTGGGACGGAAATTAAGAAAATCAATATGGCTGCCACTTATCCCAATTTTACCTCGGAGTCGTATTAGGGGACCTCTCGGACGCTCAGATATCAATTTTGAACGAAATCGCAACGGAAATGAAAAAAAATTATATAGCCGTTACTTTATTCAAAGTTTATCTCGGATTCCTATTAAGAGTCCTCTCGGACGCTCAAATATCGATTTTTATCGAAATCGTATCGGACGGCTTTGATTAATAAAACCACTTACTTACAATACATTGAATCAAAAAAGGTCGTCTCTTCATAGGGAATTCACGGCATTTCATGCACCTTAAGATGTTATAAGGAACCTACATGCCAAATTTGGTATCATCTCTCGAATCAGTAGTGTGGGCTGTGCGTTGATATGTCACTCACTCAGTCAGTCAGTTTCTTCTTGCAATTTGGCAAACACTTTTAATAGTTTTTATGTCCGCAATATAAAATTTCGAAATCAATGCCATTTTCAAAATTAACGACCCAAAGAACCATAAAAACGACGCCCATATTAATATTTAGACATTCCAACCCCCTTGGAACCCAACAGAGGGAATGGTAGGGTAGCCTCGCCGGTTCTCGTCCGATTAGTGGAGTTGCCAACTTTGTGACGGGAAAATAATATGTTGAACTATAGCAATTTATACGAGCAATATTTCTTTTTAATGGCAATATACTCAATTTTTCGCCAAGTTTAAGTTTTAACTAATAACATACACCGTTATTCTTGTAAAAGATGTTAAATGAAAAAGTATGGTTTTTGCCGGTTCTCGTCCGATTGTCCCGGTTCTCGTCCACGCGGTGCCAGTTCTCGTCTATAGGAAAAGAGGAGTGATTCATTCACTCAAAAACCAATTTCTGAGTATAAAACCTTTGATGCGTAGGTACTTAGCTATTTATCTTACAATGTTTTAATAGTTGGCTTTTGTTATTAAGAAATAAAGAATTGATCAACTTATTTTTTATAGATATAAAAGGTAATTATTGAGTGAGCAACTGTAGCATGCAACTTTCAATCTAGAGGTCGCGGGTGTGAACCGCGGCTCGCACCACTGGCTTATTTAAAAAAACTTGTGTACGAAATATATTTTTAAATTTAATAGCAGTTTTTCGGTGAAGGAAACCATCGTGCGGAAAGCGGTCTCATCCTAACTAGGGCTAGTTTACCCTCTGAGTTGGAAGGTCAGATGGCAGTTGCTTTCGTAAAACTAGTACCTACGCCAAATCTTACGATTAATTGTGAAAGTGGAACCCGGGGTCCTTAGAGCATAACCAGGAAAAACGTTATGAGGATGATCATGCATAAGCATTTGACCCCTATCTCAGCTGATGGTGATGAGGTCAAGGGTGTAAAACGCGTACCTAGATAATACTGCCCATTCACTCATCTTGAAAAGATCTAAGTTGTAAATAATGAAATGGGAATAGATTTTCCCGAAAATTATTCTACTCTTTAGCTGTCTTCGTAAGATAACTAGAATCAAAACGCTTCGTGCACATCAGAGGCATGTCAACGTTGTTGTTAACAACATAAGGGTCAAACCATGTCATCCACGCTTTGTCCTAAGATGCCAAAATGGTCAGGGAGGGATTAATTCGTGTAATCCTAGCACACCGATATGCAGGCGAATTTCCTACGATGATTTAGACATTGCATCTTAGCTTCAACCAAGTCCAAGTTAGGTACTAATGAGCTTCCTGGCACGCTTATCAATCAAAGCCAAGCCAGCTGATATTAAGCAAATCCATCTCCGAGCTGGCAGCAGTACTGCATATACCCTACCTGTACTTAATAGTTTTATAATTTGCCGCTTCACCTTAGAGAGGTTGTCATGTTTTTGCTAGGATCCTGCAGTTTACACCAAGGATTCAATGTAGTACCCAAAGTTCATATTGGACAAATGGACATGCTGCTCATGCCAAGGAGCTGTAGATGGTCAGAAGTTGGCAAATTGGTATGAATACACTCCGGAAAGTTGGGAGTCGAGAGTTCGTTCACTCTGTTTAATAGTGATCAGACACGTCTGTGCCTTGGATGTATTGAATTTGACTTTATTAGCATTGCCCCAATCTGAAACTGCTCTAAAAGTCAATTCCGATTCATAATATCCTGTCAACGAGATTGGACTACATCTTTATTGGCCTGTGCTTTAGAAAGATATCTGTCTACAACAGTGCTATCATCGGCATACCCACAGGTACCAGTCATAAGTCGTTTATATGCGATAAAAATAAGGTAGCAGGCAGAATAGTTCCCTGAGGGGCACTGACATCTAAAGCCATTTGACTCGATGTGTAGCCTTCTACTTGTAAGACCACACGGGTCAATTGCCCGTTCAGGAAATCAGCTATTCAGTTGCTTAGGCTAAATTATATCCTGATATATATTCATAATAAATAATAGACTGATAACCTGGTGAACAAGCTTCCTGCTTGTGAAGCTTGTTCACTAGGCTAGCATACCTGAACCTTAAGGCCTACCGTGAACTGAAAACAAAGTATCTCGCTCTCTGTCAGTCGAATATGCAAGTGCGACAGAGAGTCAGATACCACGTTTTCGGTTCGCGGTGGCGCCCCTGTCTTAAGCTTTAGAGATACCTCCTGTTGCATGTGTTGCTATAACGCCTAGAACCAGGCATATTCCATCAAAAGTTATCGTGAAACAATACTTCCCTTTTGTAAACTCCCCGTGTAAGTTGTCAGTCATTGCCACAACGAATATTGAAAGAAAGAAAACACCGCCATATATAATATTTACGTAAAATAATTGTAGAATAACTTTTATGCCCGACTACACAATGGGCCATGATGATCCGATGTAAAGGAAGCAGTTGTGCGTTAAAGGGAGATAGACATATTTTCATCTCGTTCCACCGTATGACTGCATCCTGTACGTTGGCCATCATGGTCCATTGTGTGGATCCGGCATTAAATAGGTTCTAGATTTGTTAAGATAAAGTAAGAAAGAAAAAATTAATTCAATGTTGATTTCCTATCGATAACCCCCGCTTACGTCATCGTACTCTAGTCTTGTTTATGGCTCAAATTTGACAGCTAACGTCATCAGTAAAGCAGTGGACCTTATGTACCTAATACCTATCATCTGTATTCATTTCAATAATTATTCTGTACCTTGATTATCTTGCTGCAGCTTGATCTGATTTCAATAGACGAGAACCGGACCTAGGTACGCGAAAATCCAGAAAAATGACCCCAAGCCGGTTACCCGTCCACGTAGACGAAAACTGGCAAATACGCAAAATTGATGGTCCGGTTCCCGTCCACTAAATTTATGCAGGTTTTAGGTAAAACAAGTATAATTAACACTCACTATTGTCTTCGTTATGTATATTACTAGTAATATGTGCCAAAAATATCACTGCAATTAGTTAATAACAATAACAAAACTTACTTCAAAGTTTTCCTTACACACTATTTTTTCTGTAGTTTGACGTGGTTTTCGAGGCTCTAAAATGTGGTGTAAACTTTCGTTAATTATATCTTAGCCAAACGTTGTTAAATAATGTTTGTTTATAGTTAGCATTGTAGGTTCGGTATTAAGGAACGCAAAGAGCCAAAACTTGCGCGGGTAATTGTTTATATACTCCTATTCTAAGCATTTGTAAGGAAGAAGTCACTCGAAAGGACGAGAACCGGCGCTGGACGGAGAACCGGCGAAGCTACCCTATTTCACGTCCGCCACGTGGGATTTTAAAATCATTGTTGTTTTCGTAATCAACGACCCGATAAACCATAGAAACAATACCTACCCATAGTTCGGATTTAGACCTGGACTTTAATAATAATAATAATAATAATAACTTTATTGCATTCATGTTTTTGGTATACAGCAGGTCTTAAATAACTGTTAACTTAAAAATACAACATGACACCCTGTAAGGGTATTGCAAAATTAACTTATATCCTAAAAGTACATTAGAAGTTTACATGTATTAAGATATAGTGTGACATATTCAAACTATAAATATTTATGGTATCTATTTACATTAAAGAAATCTTCCAGGGAATAAAAACAGTTTTCTATTAAATATGTTTTTAACTTCTTAACAAAGGTTGTATATCTGACCTCTTTAGCTATTTCTTTAGGTAGGCTATTGTAAATGCGTATGGTTGTCATATGGGGGCTTTTATTACTCATCTGTAAATTACTTGTTGGGAGAGCTATTTTATTTTTATGTCTTAAGTTTAGGGTGCAGGTGTGACGTTCTTTTGCTTTTGTGTATAAATTTTGATGTTTTCTTACAAATTTACAAACTTCCAATATATACAGGGATGGTAATGTTAAAATGTTTAATTGCTTAAAGTGGGGTTTGCAAGTGTTAACGTTTTTAATGTTTGTGAGAATTCGTATGCAACGTTTTTGTAGTATAAATAAATCGGTTATATCAGTAGAGTTGCCCCATAAAACTATCCCATATTGTAACCACGCCTGGGTAAACGCATAATATGCACTTAGTGCAGTTTTCAGGTCTGTAGTTTTTTTAATGTTTCTTAGGGCATAGGCGAAACGAGATAGTTTCATACAAATTTTATCTATATGCGATTTCCAGTTTATGTTTTCATCAATGTTTATGCCAAGAAGATTGCAATTACTTACAAATTTCAATTTGTGTCCTGAATATGTGTAGTCAATATCTAGTGGGAGTCTCTGATGCGGTCTGAATTGAATAACGTTGGTTTTTTTAAGGTTTAACTGTAGATTATGATCCTCAAGCCACTTTATAAGGATATCAAGGACAGTGTTCATATGTAAAGTAACATCATTTTTATTCTGACTTGAGAATACTATAGATACGTCATCCGCATATATGAAGCATTTAACATCGGCCGAATTTATTATTTTTGCTATATCATTTATATAAATTAAAAAGAGTATGCAGCCTAGCACACTACCCTGCGGAATCGAAGATGTAATTTGTCTCTTTTGGGAATGAATTTTTGTAACTGTATTGCTTTTTTTATCGTAGTAATCGATTTCTACTAACTGTACCCTGTTTGTCAGATATGAGTTGAACCAGTCGATTTTTGGTACGGCAATCAAACTAACTCAGTCAGGTGGGCGGGCGTGCAGTCGGACGAGTACCAGCTCGAATGTGGTGTCAGGCAGGGTGGCATGACCTCCCCGAGGCTATTTAATCTGTATGTGAACAGGCTGATGGACGAGCTCAACAAAGCCTATGTCGGATGCTATATAGATAATAAATCAATCAATAACATCAGCTATGCAGATGATATGGTCTTGCTGAGCCCGTCCATCAGTGGGCTTCAGGAGCTGCTGGGCATTTGTGAGAGGTACGCGGTGGGGCATGGGCTAAGGTATAATGGAAAGAAGAGTGAGGTAATGGTCTTCAAAGCGGGGAGAAAATCCTATAAGACTGTGCCTTCATTGATCTTGGATGGTGAGTCACTCAGGATCACAAAAACTTTCAAATACCTTGGCCACTGGATCACCGACGATCTCATAGATGACCTCGATATACAGAGGGAGCGCAGGGCGTTGGCGGTGAGGGGAAACATGCTGGCGCGCAGGTTCGCTAGGTGTAATAAAGATGCCAAAATAACGTTGTTTAAGGCATTCTGCCAATCATTTTACACCTGCAGCCTGTGGGCCAGCTACACCCAGCGGGAGTACAACGCACTGCGCGTGCAATACAACAACGTTTTCAGGATTCTATTAGGGCTGCCACGATATTGCAGTGCATCCGGAATGTTTGCCGCGGAGCGTACGGACGATTTTTACGCTATAATTCGCAACAGGACCGCGTCACTAATGCGGCGGTTAAGTGACAGTGAGAATGGAATCCTGAAGACGTTAGCTGCTAAGTTGGATGCTCCATTGCCTAGGCACTGGAACAGGCTACATTGCGCAGGAACACACGACAGCAGATGGAACATGTAACTAGCAATGTATGTATGTACTCGTATTATATAATAAAAATTAATAATCGTTACATTATAGGTCTACTAACTCTAGCTGATAAGTTTTTATTGTTTTGTAATGTACTAACAACATATGGATGAAATATCCGAAATAAAGAATTATTATTATTATTATTATTATATCGATTTTCAGAATTTGTCACCACATTTCCCCCTTTTAGGGGTTGATTTCTCATAAAACCTGAAACACATGTTTACTCATTTAACGTTAGAAATAGTCCTGTCAAGTTTCGAAAAAAATAGTCCAACTAATCTTGATTCCCCACACACAATTCGAACCCCCATTTTACCCCCTTATGGGTTGAATTTTGAAAAATCCTTTTTTAATGCACCTCTAGATCTTATATGGAACCTATATACTAAATTTAGAATCTCTAGAACCAGCAGTTTGGGCTGTGCGATGATATTTCACTCACTCAGTCAGTCAGTTATTTCTTGCAATTTGGCACAAACTTTCAAAAGTTTTCATGTCCACAACATTAAATTTCAAAATCGATGCCATTTTCGTAATGGACGTCCCAAAAAACCATAAAAACGACACCCATATTAATATTTAGACATTTCATCCCCCTGGCACCCCAACAGGGGGGATGGTATTTCACGTCCTCCACGTGGGATTGTAAAATCATTGTTGTTTTCGTTATCAGCGACCCGGTATATCATAAAAACAATACCCATGTCGATTTTCAGAATTTGTCACCACCTTTCCCCCTTTTAGGAGTTTATTTCTCAAAAAACCTGCAACACGTGTTTACTCATTTATCTTTAGAAATACTCCTGTGAAGTTTCGAATAAAATAGTCCAACTAATCTTGATTCCCCACACACACTTCGGACCCCCATTTAACCCCCTTAGGGGTTGAATTTTGAAAATTACTTTCTTAATGCACCTCTAGACCTTATATGGAACCTACATACTAAATTTAGAATCTCTAGAACCAGTAGTTTGGGCTATGCGATGATATGTCACTCGCTCAGTCAGTCAGTTATTTCTTGCAATTTGGCACAAACTTTCAAAATTTTCATGTCCACTACATTAAATTTCAAAATCGATGCCATTTTCGTAATGAACGTTCCAAAAAACCATAA
The DNA here is from genome assembly GCA_905163555.1 of Notocelia uddmanniana. Classification (NCBI taxonomy): domain Eukaryota; kingdom Metazoa; phylum Arthropoda; class Insecta; order Lepidoptera; family Tortricidae; genus Notocelia; species Notocelia uddmanniana. The sequence continues at coordinate 8,639,475 of LR991059.1, read as the reverse complement.
AAACGACACCCATATTAATATTTAGACATTTCATCCCCCTCCCACCCCAACAGGGGGGATGGTATTTCACGTCCTCCACGTGGGATTTCAAAAACATTGTTGTTTTCGTTATCAGCGACCCGATAAACCATAAAAACAATACCCATGTCGATTTTCAGAATTTGTCACCACATTTCCCCCTTTTAGGGGTTGATTTTTCAGAAAACCTGAAATACGTGTTTACTCATTTATCGTTAGAAATACTTTTGTGAAGTTTCGAATAAAATAGTCCAGCCAATCTTGTTTCCCCATACAAACTTCGGAGCCCCATTTCACCCCCTTAGGGGTTGAATTTTGAAAAATCCTTTCTTAGTGCACCGCTAGACCTTATAAGGAACCTACGTGCCAAATTTGGAATCTCTAAGACCAGCGGTTTGGGCTGTGCGTTGATATGTCAGTCAGTCAGTCAGTCAGTCAGTCAGTTTCTTCTTTTATATATTTAGATGGTGAACCCGGTTTCGTAAACAAAAGTTTTAGAACCTAAAAAATACGCCGCCATCAATATATAATGAACTGTAAGGCGACCAGTGACTCAGGAGAGGCGAGCGCTCCCGAATTACGCATACAAGTATGGCGAACCCGGTTCGTAAACAAAAGTATAAGAACCTAAAAATACGCCGCCATTAATACATAACGAACTGTAAGGCAACCAGTGACTCAGGACAGGCGAGCGCTCCCGAGCTTACGCATACAAGTATGGCGAACCCGGTTTCGTAACCATAAGTTTTAGAACCTAAAAATACGCCGCCATCAATATATAACGAACTGTAAGGCAACCAGTGACTTAGGAGAGGCAAGCGCTCCCGAGCTTGCGCATACAAGTATACTCAACCCGGTTTCGTATCAAAAAGTTTCAGAAACTAAAAACACGCTAACGTCAATATATAACAAACTGTAAGTCTACCAATGACTCAGGAAAGGCGAGCGCTCCAGAGCTTACGCATACAAGTATGTCAAACCCGGTTTCGTAACTAAAAGTTTTAAAACATAACTGTAAGGCAACTAGTGACTCAGGAGATGCGACCGCTCCTGAGCTTACACATACAAGTATGGCCAACCCGGTTACGTAACTGAAAGTTTTAAAACTTACAGACGCATAACTATGACATATATATAAAAAAATGAGACGAACTGAGAACCTACTTTATTCTATTGAAGTCGGTTAAAAAGTTAATATATTTATATAATTTATAAAACATTTAATAATTTATACCCAAAAAAACCTGACTCCAATTTTGTACTTCGCTATGCCCCATACATGACAGTTTTGCATATTCTTCCCACTTCACCACCTGTACTGCTTTCCGATAGCAAAGGAGGTGGTTACTGTTACTACAGATCCCAACCAAGTCACTTTATATGGGCCGATGATATTTGAGGAGTTCCGTCGATTCCTCAGGGAACCCATACTGACCTTCAGTTACTCATCATAAGTTCCACTTTAAAATGTGTATTTTGACGAGCATTACTGGCTACGTCAATGAAATTTTATCGTAATCTGTGAAATGCCTAGATCATTGAACAGTTCCATAAGTCATCTGTGGTCATCATCACCAGTTCCGCTTCACCAAAGTTGAGGATCCGGAGAGCCAATGCTGGATTAATTACAGAAAATACCGAAATCGGCATAAGCGTATCAAATCAATTCGAGGAGTTCCCTCGATTCCACCTAGATCCCATCGTCAGACCTTCACCAAATTTATATGGAACCCCGTTGAGGGTACCTACTTTGATACAAAAAAAGAATTATCAAAATCACCTAATGTGATCAGGGAACATATCAATGTCAATACAAGAAATAAACGTGTTATAGTCTTATAGGTAGGTATTAAACATTTGGAATCGCACAACGATGAAGGAATAAACTGAATTAATGCTTTAGGTATATTATTCATTTTGAATAAACACAACCTTAAAGAACCCCTGGACGTCGCGCGTCTCCACTCGCTGCCAGAGAAGTCACGCCATCTAGTGACATCTTAATACATTACTAAACTACTAGCCACGGCGACAGCGTCAGTCGTGTTAACCCAGTTACTGCATCTAGTGTTGGAACTATGGAAATAAAAATTGTCTACCGAATAGCCTACCTTAGGAAGGCACACTTTTTAGGGTTCCGTAGTCAACTAGGAACCCTTATAGTTTCGCCATGTCTGTCCGTCCGTCTGTCCGTCCGTCCGCGGATAATCTCAGTGACCGTTAGCACTAGATAGCTGAAATTTGGTACTAATATGTATATCAATTACGCCGACAAAGTGGTAAAATAAAAAGTGGAAAAAAATATTTTATTAGGTTACCTCCCCTATACGTAAAGTGGGGAGTGATTTTTTTTTTTTCATTTTAACCCTAACGTGTGATATATTGTTAGATAGGTATTTAAAAATAAATAGGGGTTTACTAAAATAATTTTTGATAATGTTAATATTTTCGGAAATAATCGCTCCAGAAGTAAAAAAAAATGTGTCCCCCCCCCCTCTAACTTTTGAACCATAAGTTTTAAAAATATGAAAAAAATCTCAAAAGTAGAACTTTATAAAAACTTTGTAGGAAAATTATTTTGAACTTGATAGGTTGAATAGTTTTTGTAATTTTTTCAAAAAAAAAAAAAATGTGACGGACGGAAAACTACGGAACCCTACACTGAGCGTGGCCCGACACGCTCTTGGCCGGTTTTAATAAAAAAAATCTCACTTCATTTTATTCTCTATGAGATTGGGTATCTGTACTAGTATTCTTTGATCTGTGCTATGGGGCATTTTATTAGCACTCTAATCTACTATCCATTTGCACGAATAATTGACGAGGCTAAATTAGTACAAGTGTTGTTGTCACATGTTGTGTACATTACCTAATTATGTAATTATTGAACCATAAATTTAGTTAGTAAACACATCATCAGAATTTTAGATAAAGTATACATGACAGAAGTACAACCGCAAAAGATGTGCCTCTTTGTCACTCACAGAGGCAGGTGGCAAGGTGAAACAGTACACACAGTGTCATCTGCTGGAATTAGTTTAAACTAACATCTTCTTGGAAAAGCTCGTTCTTCGAGCTGAAAGGCCCCTGTTTTGCACTCTGTAGTTTTTTGTGGCAATATTATGTAAAAAACGCCCGACAAGACCAAGCATAGGAATTTAACCCTTTGAACGCCATCATATTTTAAAGTGATCACTCAGACGAACCAATAAGTAATTCATAATTGATTTTTTTCATGATCAAAGTACACCTTCACTCCGACCTTTTTAGTGGTTGCTGACCACTTTATAGGCTCTTGGCGTTTAAAGGGTTAACACTGAGACATGTAGGTATATTGGTTGCGAAACGTTTTAAATGTTACCCTGTATAAAGCCTTGTTTATGGACGGGGCGTGGTCAACGAGTATGCGCGGGAACACGCCCAAAACAAACATGGCGAATTATACATGAGAGCATATAGTGTTCACTGGACATGAGAATTCACATTACCTTTAGTTGTTCTTGCCCTTTAAAGGGGAAAATAAAACATATTATATTATTTCATATTGGCTCTTAATAATGTGTAAGTATGTATATAGTCGTATTTACACGCTGGGTATAAAACTGTATCGTATGCTTGGATTTACACCATAATTCATATAAATTGCGGCTTCTAGGACGCAGCCCAAACACAATAACTTATACAATAGAACCGAGGCAAGCACTCTAATAAATACAGTATTTAAATTACTCATAACATAATTTATGTATTTACTTCGATTTCGTTACGATTGTACTATCAGACTAAAGACACCTACTAACTTGTTTCAACAAATTCGATGGAATATTACGAAGGGAAACGAGTAATAAATGCAATGATAGCCCAAAAAGGTATAAAGCTTTAGAAAAATGGTTTAAGAGTCCTAACGCTACTAGTAAAATTATTCAATTCCTTATAACAGGTTGTCCAGTATTTTCATTCAATAATAATTGGTGTCACATCGGTAGGTATGAATATAGTTAAGCGTTTCTTACATTAAATAACATTCGTAATGAATCAATGATATTTTAAGTATAGATACGTTACCCACGTACCTAAAGTGTGCCGCTATAAAGACGCTAAACATCGCCTATTAGCTTCAGTCGCTCCCGGGCAAGTGAGAGAGGCGAATGTTGACACGAGTTCCCGCCAACGACGTAAGTGACCTTAAAAATGCCGTCATGCGTGTTGCGAAAGTGCACTAATTATACATCCAAACGTACTAAGGCAACAGGCATCACATACCACAAGTAAGTAAGCTGAAATTATGTTATTTTTTCCATTTTATCCTTCAATTTACCAAATATGACGCCATGAAGACGCTGTCTCAGAGAAAGAGACTACCTAGTGTCGTTTGCAATGAGAGTGATAAAGAGAAACAGACTGCGAACATAGATTAATGTAACAGATGCGTCATACTAAATCACATTCAATTCTAGATTATATGGGTTACATAGTCAACTTCAACTTTCTGACCTATTTATTTCTTCGGGTTTATTTAGAAGAAAATAATGCTGTAACTATTAAATGTTAATTTTTTAAGTATATCTCTGAGTACCAGTGACGAAAAGTGAAGAAGTGTCCTTTCTTGTATCCTACACGAGGTCGGTCTGTAAGAAGTTTTTGTTGCTTGATAGAAATATAATCGATTGACATCAACAGGCATGAAACATTTTTTGACAAGATTAGTTTTGCTGTCTGTACATTTATTCAAAAATCCGTGTCCGAGTCAATTATTTTGTAATTCTTTGACGTGCCTGCTACGCAAACGACAACCCGATAGCGGTATTACCATTACTTACACTCGCTATCATCCGTCGATTAATAGGTAGAAACAGTTTGCACCTTCTGCCTAGTGTTAGTTTCTTTAATCTGTGTCAAACGTGCGCTGATTGGTGTTCCGGGTGAAGGCTGTCTCTTTCTTATGTATTATTTTGATAAAGCTATCTCTTTTACGCTTTCGATGAAGTGTGCGTATTGTAAACAATAAAACAAAATGCGAATGTGTGATGGCGCGATGTTGGAAGCACTTTTTGCGCTTGTAATGTTCGAGCATAACCTATCTATACTTAAAATATCATTGTAATGAATGTATTTTATTAAAACTCTTCACACCTTTCATATCATGTAGATGGCGGGCAATCGTTTCAAGAACTTATATAAGTATAGTTAAAAGTTATAACATGATAAATTTAATCTCTTACTTTCTTACCTAACAACTTAAATAATAAATTATTTCTTATTCATAATACAAACACGACAGGAATATTCGGACCAGTCTTTATAACAGAATGTTTTGTGGAATAGTAATGTTCGTAATCGTATTGCTGACATGTCTTGTCTGCCGCATTCAGTTGTGACGTTCCTAAACTTTTAATAAAGTTTTACTTAATTTAGAATCCAGTGGCTTTTTACTAAATGACGAGAGTAAATGTAACAGGTTAACCAATGGATCAGTATATAATAATGTCTTATTTTAATCACGTCGTCTTTCATAATAAGGACACAGTTATGCATAACATAATCGTATAAGCCGTTGGCTAACAAATTAAAGACGCCAGGAAATTTCTATTTGAATCAAATTACCTACATCATATGTGCAGAAAAGGCGGGACTACGTAAATGAAATTATATTACATTGTAAAAATTGCCTATATCGATAAAGTATATAAAATTGACGCTCATTATAAAATCATCGAATGCACAATTTACATTCATGTCTTTCTTACGTTTATTGCCTTACAAATCTATTTACGAATGCGAAAGCATTTGTTCTTGTTTGTAAACTTCATGATAAGCATTACGTATCAGTACATACGGGAAGCAAGACTCCAACAAATCCATAGTCAGGAATGGAGACTCCTGGACTATGAGGTCGAGCAGCAAATAAACAGATTCACGATTTTTGATGGCCTCTTTGTCCGTTTCCTGCCCTAAGCGCAATAAGGATGAAGATGCCAGCGCTAGAAATTCCTTCATGCGATCCTCTATATCGCCCTGCCCGCATATGGTGAACAAGGCTCCAAAGATGTGATTGATTGCGGGTGCTATGCAGTGGATGTTGTTCGCGTGACCTTCTAGAGAGGGTCGATAGAAGGAGCCCTCGCTTCGAGCGAGGCGTGGCAGCGACACCGCGACGAACACCATCATGAGGCAAACAACTAGGTGCTCCTCCTCCTCGATCTCAGCCTTGTTCTGCCTTAGCGCCGACGCTAACGTAGGATCCACCTTGCATGAAAGTCCTGCCGCGGAACACATCTCCGATATTACCCGCATAGGGTCTCCGCTGGGCTGCTGTTGCTGGAAGTCTTTAATAGAACTTATGAGGAAGGGAATCCGTCGCTCCAATACGTCGAGCAAGGATTCTTGCGCCACTTGGCGGAAGCTCAAAATTACCCCGATTATTGTCATTCTTTGCAAAACATTATCCACATGCTGTAGTCTTCTGAACTGTTCTCGCATTATTTCCGGCTTGTCGAAGTTCGTCCTGAGCATCTGGAGTACTTCCTTGTTCTGGACAACGAGTTTCTTGAGCTCCTGAACTTGACTTGCAATGTGCCACATCAAGGTTTCGCTCAGTAGCTTCATGCCATACGGCCCAATTAGTTCTGCAAGAGCTCGCAATTCATTGATATCGGAATACTCTTCAGCATTGAACGGAATCGCTCCTTCTGCAGTAAGGCTCACAAACGCCTTCTGATTCATTGAGAAGCAAATGCTTCCAGCACTCACTCTTCTTAGTAAGATTTCCGAATACCACTGCGTGTATAACGAAGCTATAGTCTTTTCCCCGTGGCTATCCAAATTCTGTGTCTGTTGTAGCAAGCAGTTGTTAAATACTCTTGTTATATCAATGTGCACGTAGTTTTCGACACTTTGCAATACATTCATGTACGCCTTTACGCTCACCAATAACTCTGAGGGCTTCGCAATTTCACTCGTATCTTGGTTGAACATCACCATTCCAACCAGCGCCTTCGAAAATCTGTTCTCTAAATGCTGGTGAAGGTACTCCCGAGGAGCGAATGTATATTCCCAAACATTTACCGTAGTACAATAATTAATAGCAAAGCAAAGTTCCGTCAGCGCCATGTGAAGTTTGTCCATGGTGGTCAATTCTTCTCTGGTCTTTCTGTAACTCTCGGCTCCAGGTTTCACTATTTCAATAGTGTTTTTCTTGTTCTTGTCCTTTTTTTTTCTGTTTGCCAAATGGGCAATAGTTTGTGCACAGTGTTTGGGAAGCAGTTTGTCACTCATCGTGCATTGTTCGTCGCAAATCGTAGTGATAATGTTTTTCGCTTCTTTTGCCATTTCATCCAGGTATATATTGACCACTGACAAACTCCGTTCTCGGATGTGATGTCTTTCTTCTGGGCATAACTCATGAGTACAGTTTTGGAAATGGCTGCAGATCAAGGGGAATGCAATGATATACCTGTTTTGCGCCGGGAATTCGAGGCACATGTGGAATTGGCTTTCGAATATCTTACTGTAGAAACAGAATAGGGACAAGTCAGATGTTTCGACCATTATTTCATCGAGATTGTCAACCATTTTAGTGTGGAAGACCATTTTGTCTATGAATTGTGCCAGGTCTCTGTGATCAACCAAATTCAATGGTGTTTTAGCAACTGAGGTGTATGCCTGCAATCTAAACCAGTCCAATCGAAAAGCACGAAAATCAAAGAGCTCATTATCTTCAACCTGTTTTACATTCATATTTGCAGCAGTGTTGACCAGAGATGATAATATTATACTTTCATCCTCAGGGCAGACTTGGAGATTCTGTACCATTAAATTCAAAGCCACAGCATCAAACCCGGATAGATATTGGACATAGTATCTCTGCATGACTTGGCTGTACTTTCGAACCAATGCTCTCAACTCTTCCATATGAAACAGCAGCTCCGGGAGCTGACGGTCTACCAAGTCTTCCGCAGCTTTGCCTTTCACTTTCTGCGGTGGATTATCATTGTGACGCAAAAGCCAGAACACTTCATCTCGGGCGTAGCACAGCCCGATAAATATTAACAAGGCTTTGGGACCCAACAGACCAGGCTGGTCAGTCAAAATGAGACCAAGTTCTTTCAGTGCCGTTCGTAAAAACTTTCGCCTTTCTCTGTGCTTATATCCTGCTTTCTGCACGGCATGATGATAACAATCTTTAACTTCAGATACCCTTTTTCCATAGCTTTTTATTCCGTCAAAGAAACTTTGGATGTAAGTGTGTATGTAGATCACTTCGTCGCGGAATAGTGCCAGAACCCAACCAGATTCCAATGCACTTACCCACATCTTGTTGGCATGGTCTTGAGACAGCATTTGATGACAGAGCGCAAAACCAAATATTACCCACCTCTCCAGAGATTCCAATGATACATATTCACAGGACATTGTGTTTGTTTCCGAAGGTTTTAGGAGCTGTGCTGGATTGCTAACTAAACTCAACTTCTGCTCGGATCTCCAGTGTTCGGCAGTCATATTTCTCGCTGGGTACACATGCCATAACGAATTCAAGGCACTGGCCAGTATTTTCTGATGTGGAGCAAATTCCTCTGAAAGCTTTTTCAACGGAGCATCATAGTCTACAATCAGCTGGCCCAAACGCGGGAAACTGCCATCTATTTGATTGTGCACCATCTCATGTGCGGCATTGAAAAGACCCAATACGGCTTTGCGGTCTTCAACGCGAGAGAGCAGGATCATCAAGGAGACATAAGTTGTCACCAAATCTAGGTAATTTTTCGTCAACTCAAAGTTTAGAGTCAAATCAAGTGTAACTTGGCATGCTGCCATGGTGTTCAGAAGGTCACTAACATTGTCTTTGAAATCTAAAAGATCTACGAAGGTATAATAATACAATGATAGAGATTTGATTATATCATTTCTTATGTGTGAGATGGCTTGGAGGCCCTTTACATCAATGTTGGGAAATCTCCGGACAATGTGTTTTATAGATGACTCAAGAGTTTTATCTGACAGGAATGCGGGTTTGGATTTAGCATCGCCGCAGGCTTTCTTGATATTGTAGATGCGCGTGAGCATACCAATGCCACGGTCGTTGAGGATGATGAGCTTTTCTGCCAGCTTCTGCTGGCTGATGTGGACTGACCTCGACATTGTGGACATTTTACTGAAAACGAAAAGGTATTTATAAAAATTACTGGTCAGAGACAACTTCAGAGAGGGTTTTTCAATAGCTAACAAAGAATGCCAAATACTCGTGGAGCATTTCAACAAATGTGACCAATAAGACTAATTGTAACAAGGTAGTTTTTTCGTATGAAAATATTTAATTAGCTTTTATAAGTATTGACAGTGTAATCTAGTATATTGTCATTTGTTATGATGAAGGTCCCATCCCAGACTTAGAGATATTTTGGATTTTCATCAGTATTATTTTTACCACCACCAGCATAACTTTACTCAGATTTATTTTTTTATTAACTTAATACACACGCATGTCCGACTTACAGTAGGTACCAAACTCCAGGACATGGAAAAAATACAAACCGATAAAAAACAAATTAAAAATAATTTAGGCCAATGCAGCAAGTCTTACAGAACAATACAAAGATAAAAATGAGTTATGGATTAGGAGTCCCCAGTAAGTTCTCCATACAGACATAGTTTCACTCTCATTTTAAAATGGCATGCCGGATTTTTTTGCATCTTTGTATACACAAGGGGATCCGGGGTATATTTAGGTCGGAAATTAGTTTCTGTTGCTTGAAATTACAATGGAGAAAAAATACTGTGATTATTAAGGTTTTCAATGTTTTCATACAAGACCAAAAAAATCAAAAAATCACTGTATTTTTTTTCCATTCCAATTTATAGCAACAAAAACTAATTTCCGACCTAGATATGGCGGATCCCATTGTGTATGCAAAGTTTCATGTTATTTCAGCATGGCGTTTTAAAATGAGAACGAAACTATGTTTGTATGGAGAATCTAGTTCGGTCAAGCGTACTGGGGACTCTTAACAAATAATAATCATGTAGTTATATTAAATAACATTCAATGCGACTGAAGTGGGAATAGATGTCGGTCTAGGGGCCTATCTCTATAGGTAAATCGCGGTATTGGTGTCTAGGGTATATGCAAGATTTAAGTCTGGCAGTGAAAGTATTAACACATTCACTGCCAGCCACGCCCCCCAGGAACAAACTTGCATAGAAGTGAACGCACATGTGCGTTGATGGCAGCGAATGCGTTAAGCAAGGTGACAATAATTTAGGGACTTGGAAAATAAAAAAATATTAGAATATTGACCTCTAGCATACTAGAGAGATGCCTCATTATAAAATGTATTTACAGTACATATGGTGCTACTTTACCGCACGAGTGCGGTAATCAGCAGATTACGTGCATATGTCGAAACTTTAAAGAGCCATATGTACTGTAAAATGTTGTACAATACATGTGTGAATAGGTAATTCGCAACTCATATCAATTTAAAACACTCCCTTCGGACGCGTTTTAATTTATCACCACTCATTGCGAATTTCCTGTTCTCTGCACTAGTATCGAAATGTACTAATGTATCTCACAAAATATTTGTTTAGAGGATTTATAACCTACAAAATCACAGTATTCAAGAGTCTTCAAGATGTGACCATGGCAAGAGCTACAAAAAAGTTGACTAATAAATCCTTTTTTTTTTTCAATTTTATGACTAACAACTAGTTCATTCTATTTTGGTATACTACCAAGTCAACTAGGTGACCAATTTATTATGATTGAGGAGGGCTTCCACTGGGTGTCCGCTGAGGGCCTGTTTTGAAAAATAATATGAGTAATGCTATGTCCTGTGAGTGTGTGTGATGGATTTTTACACAACTCATATTATTTTACAATGGACAGCCGCTGCACACACCCCCTCACTACAGCTGAGGCCCTGAATGTGGATATGTGGATGGTTAATGAAAATGAGTTTAAATATTCAATCAAAAACTAATTAAATTCATGGGTTACCTGATATGATAGCATGCAAGAGCTTAGAATAAACTAATGACTCAGACGCCACATCCACCAGATAACATACTAAATTATGACACATTTTTGTTCTTCAATATTCAATATTTCCATTAAGAGAGGAACATTATTAATAAAATAACAGAAAGAGCTGTTAGTATTTATTAATGAGACTTGGTCAATTGTACTTTACAGCTTGCTAATAGTTATGTCAAGTAGCAGGCACAAATCATTAAACCATGAGAATATTATTTATTACTTAAGCTTGAAACATAACAAATATTATTCTAAATTAACGCTACGTGAACTACAAAATTTTTAGGTAAGGGGCAAAAAGAAATTAGACTGACTGATAGTGATAAATTGTGTACATATTAATTAGTGTCATTGATTACAATATTGTAGGAAAGATAAATGCTGGATATGTTGTATATGTGTAAATGAATAGAAGTGTGTGAGATCACGACAGTTGTTAATTGAGACAATCACTTTAAACAGTCCTAAAGTTACAATATTAATGTGAATGCACTATAATTATGATTTAAATCTCACTTTTGGATACTACCAAACATTATTAACAGGGTACACAACTGCAAATAATAACCCTATGTTAATTCGCATGGTTCCCGGAAGCCAGAAATCAGCACCGCACAGCGGATATAGGGTTCGATAAACATTCCTGAGGACAGTACAGTTAAAGGTAGTAGTTTCGACTTACTTGTTGTATCAACACGGTTCGTCAAATATTAGCTACAGCTGGTCATGTTACACTGTTGTCTACGAAATCACTCGAATAACAACATAATTCACCAGAAGTAAAATTTTATTATAAAATAAGGAACAGGGAGTGTCTTCACTGCGCTGGTTGACAAATTGCTTTGACAGTTATCAACGGTGTTGCTGTTATGATATAGTGACGCTGTACGAAACATGAAAAGATTGCAACACTGAGTAAATCCTTATATTCATTGTCATGCACATTCAAAAGAAATACTTTGTGGCTTTCCATAACAAAAAGGTCCCTATGGTATGTTTTGAGTTATAAGTAATTACCCACAAAGAATGGATTTTAGAAAATTCCACCCTCAAGGGGGTAAAAAGGGGGTTGCAAGTTTGTATGGGGATGGAGTAAAAATTTAAGTTAGAGACTTGACTGTGTGAACTCCTTATTACCAGTGATCGGAATTAGGTGAGCTAAAATACCTATTCTTCGCAAGAGGACATAATATAGAGTGGTTACAACCGGATAGAAAAATATTTCTTTTCTTGAATACCGAGTATTCAATATTTATCCGGGTACTAGTCGTAATGGTAAACATAAATGATTATACGTACAAACAGCAACACAGGTGTAAATTGTACAGAACGGGAAGTTTTATGTCAATCTAAAAGTTATAAATATTTCTAGTTATATTAGATAACATTTTCGTCACACTTTTTAAAAAAGGGACGTTCTAAACCTAATTATGCATTTAACAAGGACTAGTACCCGGATAATTATCGAATACCCGGTATTCAAGAAAAAAAAACGTTTCTCTATCCGGTTGTAAGCACTCTATATTATGTCCTCTCGCGAAGAATAGGTATTTTAGCTGACATAATTCCGATCACTACTTATTACAATGAAAGAAAAGTAATTATAGGGTTTTGGAAAAACCCCCGATCCGGGACCCGGGTATGTCCTTAAACTACGACCAAGACCACCGGGGAATGAGCAGCAGCATTCTTAGAGTACGGTGGAGATACTGCGATCGCCAACCCGCATGCCAAGCGTGGCGATTATGGCATTTACCCCCCATGAAATTGGGGGAGGCCTATGTCCAGCAGTGGACGTCCTAGGGCTGATATGGAGGTGGTGGTGGTGGTGAAAAAACCCACCCCTAAATAGGTTAAATAGGGATGTAAGGTTCTGACTGACTGACTGACTGACTGAATTAAATCAACGCCCAGCCCTAACCGTTTGACCTAGAAAGCTGTTTTTTTTTTACAGTAGGCTGTTTATATGACGTAAATAACCATTAAGAAGGGTTCTATAGAAATTTTATTCCTAACGGGTTAAATTTGAGGATAAAGTTTTGTATAGGAGATTGTATGATTTTTAAAATAAAAGAGTAAGATTTTGTACAAATACGTTTCATACAAATAAAAGGTATTTGGAAAAAAATGCATAAAATTGGGGTTTAAAGTTTGTATGGAAAACATGTCATTATCTGAATAAAAATTGTAATATTCATTATACACATTCCTTATAAAGAAGCTATAAAACTAATTTCAGTGTTTTTGGGAATATACCCTCTGAGGGGGTTGAAATTTTGTATGGATGTCGTGAGATTTTTAAAGTAAGAAATTCGGGTTTTCGTACAACAGAGCTTTATCAAAAGATAAGAAAAGTATTTTCACGGTTTTAAGTAAAATTGGGGTTGAAAGTTTGTATGCAAAACATGTAATTCTATATGTAAGAAGTATATTATACTTTAACCTATCGTACTAGCCGGGCTGTAGTTATAATTTTCAACAAAATAACTGCGATTTCTTTCTCATAATATAATGTATTTTATTAAAACAAACAAGAAAAAAGGATAATTAAAACAACGACTATCAAAATTAAACTAAAAATAAATTAATATTAAGAAACTAAATACCTACCTAATAAAAATCTCCCAATTATAAAAAGAAAACCCCATCTAACAGGTCCACCTGCGGCATGGACCCCATTATGCTGGCGGCGTTGCCTCTCTGCACCGCTAGGGCGATACGCTGAGAGAAGTACGCACCAGCCCTGGGGTCCCCTGTAGAGTCGACCAGCCGGACTGACAGTGCCCTAATAAAAGCTTTCATGTCGGCAGACCAAGGGCCCAGCGTCTCCACTGCGAGCGCCGCAAATTCGTAGTCCTTAAGTAAGGAAGAGTATTTGCGGCGCTTGAGAACCTGGGCCTGGTCAGCCGCAGCACCAGCCTTTGAGCGGGTCGCCTGTATGTGGCACTGTGCAAAGGTGTCTACGCACGTTGCGTCCCACACCAGAGCCTTTCCTAATTTCCACGGCACTAATGTGGCTCCGTCGGGTCGCTTGCCGTCGTCTCTCGCCATTCCCGCGGGTTCAAGCACTGCAGGCAAAGAGACGGTGGCAAGCGAACGACGGACCAAGTCATTAATAGTGCCGTGGCGAAATAGGCGGCCGGCGCTTCTCGCACAAGAAAGGCCATGTCTTCCCAGCTGGTCCACGTTTTTGCCGCAAGCGCACGCGTGAAGGACACACATTTTGGACCCCAGCCTTAAACAGATTGCTATCCTCAAGCTACTGGGGTCCAAAACGGTACCTATTTGTCTGGATGGAAGTGCACGCAGCCAATGGCCCGACTCGGGAGCTGACACTGCCAGAATGCGAGCACGTTCAGAATCATCCGGACTATCAATAAGGAGCGAAGTATGGGCTGCTTTTAGGAGGGGGAGTCCCAATCCCGCTGGATGTGACGAGAGACTGGGATGTCTTCACCCGGACATGACTCACACCAGGCATCCCTGGCCTCCTTCAGAGGGGCTAGTATGATCGCTTATATGTCGGACATATAGCATTCGTCCCGTACTGTCAAGTATGTAAGTGCGAGAGGGACGAATGCTATATGTCTGACATATAAGCTATCATACTAGCCGGGCAGGTTGGCAATCTCGTCGTCAAGTATCTGAGGAAGGCTTAAAATAATACCGACGAGAGACAGCGAACCGTATACAGAAGCCAGGAATGCAGGCAGCGCTGAACTAGCCGAAGTGCGAACACCCAGTCCACCAAGCCTAATCGGGAGAACCGCTTGGGTCCATGACCTAAGATCGAAATCAATGTTTAGACTTTTAGAAAGGGTTACCTGAAGGGAGGAGTCGATGGAAGACAGGATGGACGGGAATTTCCAAATTGGGCAACTGCGGAGTAAATACATAAATTTGGGAGTAAATAAGCAGAAACGGATGATGAAAAGTGCCATATGGGGGTTTATTTTATACAGAAGATCTGAGGTATGGTTGAATAAATTTAATTTGCAGTTGATAACAGGAGTGATTGATTCATCAAAAATTGGAGAGCCTAAAAGGGTGAGGGATGATTTAGAATGAACTGAAATATTAGGTAAAACCGGGTTAAAATTTGTTAATATATTGTATTCGATGGCACGTGATCTGGTATAAAAATTTCACATTTTGTAAAATTTAATGCGAGACCGATTTTCGTAAATTTTGCTATGATTGATTGTACATCTTGTAGGACAGTTGCGGCATCTCCGCCAAGGGAACCGTCATCTAGATACCAAAGATTGAATTTTGAATTTAGACTAGTGATTATGGGATGAATGACTAACCCAAATATTGCGGGCAACTTTCTCATTATAATAATGGATATGTTTGTATGTGAGTAGTGTTTAGTTATTGTTAACTTGGTATGTCCTTTTAAACAACAATAACATATGCTACAGTTTATTGTTCTACGCGTGCGAAGCCGCGGGCAAAAGCTAGTAAAATATAATAATGATGTCGGTATTTTACACGGATCTATACCTAAACCGGATTGAGTTCAAACGTTTATGAGCCAATCAAAATTGAACCATATTCCCGCGCAATACAGTTAATATTCTGTTATGACAGACAGACTAGAGAAAGCGGTCCGAGCGAGAGCAACCAACCGGAGGACGGTGTCCCACTCGCACAAGTTGCCAATGTAAAAACATACATGTTGTGGTATTTTAGAATACTGAGAATAATTACTTGCTTAAACTAACTAGTACTGCATGTTTATTAGGGATAATTTACATTTGACCTCATTTGTAATTGTATAAAATATCAACATTATTAACTGACTAAAACCTAGGATTGCAATAAATAAAGTAGTATTTTTCAAATTTTGATTGGTATCCCCAACGTAAATCGTGTCAAATTTGAAATTATAAATTACCAGCTTATGAAATTAGTTGAAAATGGTGAAAACATGTTATGCAAAGGGTTGTAAAAGTGAAAGTTTTATTAATTGTGGAATATCATTTCACAGGTAAGGAACAATTTGTTATATTTTACGATAAAACGACAAGACAAATGTCAAACTTATTAGGGTGACCATGACTTGGGCTGGTTTTGCAGAAATATTCGTTAGTACGTGTTTAGTGAGAAAACCTCTCAAGGTCAGTTGAAATTCAATCTTTTAAACTTTTCTTATTATTACGAGCTTTTGTTTAACTTGGACTGTATGTGATTAAACTGTGCAAGTTGTCGTTCCAATTTTTAGGGTTCCGTAGCCAAAATGGCTAAAGCGGAACCCTTATAGATTCGTCATGTCTGTCCGTCCGTCCGTCCATGTAACAGGGAGGCCAAATTTTTTTTCAATGCCTATAGGCGTTTGGTGTATTTATGGATAGGCTTTCCAAAATGACATAGAGGTTTCTATAAAACTTTTCCATTTAAGTCAACCATTGGTGAGATATTAGCTGTCAAAGTTGTAAAAAGTGTGTCCCCCCCCCCCCTCTAATTTCCAAACTATGGGATTTAAAATTCTAAAAAAATCAAGATGATGTACAATTATAAATACTTTCAACGATTTTTTGGTTTTAACAAGATAGGTCTAAGGGTTTTTGAGTTATTGCTGAAAAACTCTTGCCCAAACAAAAAGGCGTAAGTGCCGTGACTTCCCTCTGAAGATACGGCGTTCTTTGATTTACTGTATTGTATAGTGGTTTTAAATGTAGATTAGGAGGTGTCGGTACGGAACCCTTCTTTGTGATAAAAGGCCTACTACTGATAAAAGGCCGGAATTTCTAGAGTATGTTAAGAACTATTCAAAATCTTTTAAGGTAATGTGTGTCGCTGCTAAAGCCGATTACTTGTCAAAAAAGATCCAGAACTCCAGTGATAAGATTAAAACTGTATGGCAAGTTATCAACAATGAAACTGGGAAAAGTAAGTTAAAAGATGCGCACTTCAGCCTGCGAGTCGATGACACTCTAGTGAGTTCTGACCACGAAGTGGCAGATCATTTTGAGCGGTTCTTTACTAATGTACCCGTCGATACCACGAAGTCTTTGAATTCATCACCAGATGTCGCTGAATCGTTATTGAAGGAAAATGTAACAGAATGTAAAGAAATCTTTAGCTTCACTTACGTGACTCCACATATTGTAATTAAAGCATTTAAATCATTAAACTTAAAAAAGACTGAAGATCTTTGGGGTATTTCAGTAAAAGTATTACATTCCATTGTAGAATCAATCGCACCTTTCTTAGCTGATATTTTCAATAAATGTATTGATACTGGAGTTTTTCCTAACCTGATGAAACACAGTAAAATCATCCCGTTGTTTAAATCAGGATCAAAAACTGACCCTACCAACTTCAGACCAATCTCAATACTACCGGCATTAAGCAAAGTTTTTGAGAAAGTCATTCTTAATCAGCTGATGTCCCATTTTAATCGCAATAAACTACTCAATAGCAATCAGTTCGGGTTCACTAGAGGTCGCTCTACCACTGATGCCGGTGTGGTACTAATTAAACATATTTTTGATGCCTGGGAAGAGGCTCAAGATGCTATTGGAGTGTTCTGTGATCTATCAAAGGCATTCGATTGCGTTAATCACGAGAATTTAATTAGAAAGTTAAGCCATTATGGGATAAAAAACGGTGCCCTGAACCTTGTTACATCGTATCTGTCAGAGAGAACTCAACGGGTAGTCATCAACGGGATTCAATCTGCAGGGACAACGGTTGCTCTTGGAGTTCCTCAAGGATCAATTTTGGGTCCATTTCTGTTTTTAGTTTATATTAATGATTTACCAAACCTTGTAAAAGATAAACATGATATAGTGCTATTCGCAGATGATACGTCGCTTATCTTCAAGGTAGGCCGCAAAGACAAAAACTTTGACGGTATTAATGAGGCACTAGGTACTGTTGTGAACTGGTTTACAGCAAATAATTTGCTCTTAAATTCCAAGAAAACAAAGTGCATCAAATTCACTATGCCTAATGTCAAGCAGGCAAACAACTCTAAGATCAAATTAAAGTCGGATGAAATGGAATTTGTAGATAGAACAGTGTTTTTAGGTGTCACCTTAGATTCAAAACTGCAATGGCATGCGCATATTGCCACTCTGGCCGGCAAACTTAGTTCTGCGGCCTATGCAGTAAGACGTATTAGACAGTTAACTGACGTTGAGACGGCCAGGCTGGTATATTACAGTTACTTTCATAGTGTTATGTCCTATGGAATCCTGTTGTGGGGAAAAGCGGCTGACATCCAGACCGTTTTCGTGCTACAGAAACGAGCTGTACGCTCCATCTACCAACTTAAGGCCAGAGAATCTCTCAGAGAAAAATTTAAGGAGGCAAATATTCTTACTGTGGCATGTCAATACATTCTTGAAAACATTATGTATGTTCGAAAAAATATTCAAGAATTCAAACTTAACAGTGATATCCACGACTACAACACTAGAAGTAAACACAAGATTGCAGTGAAGGCCAGTCGTCTCCGGAAGGTTAGCACGTCGTTTGTGGGGAACTGTATACGATTTTATAATAAAATACCCATCGATATAGTTAATTTTCCACTTAGTAAATTTAAGTCTCATATTAAACGTTATTTGTTAAGCCAGGCCTATTATACTGTCAACGATTTCTTAAATGACAAAAATGCTTTTAAGCCAGTGATAGTTAAATCCTGTTACTTTTAATATACCTATGCTTCACTTAGCATATTTCCTTGTATAAATACTTATCTCTGTCGTTGCATTTTATGAAACATGATGCTGTTTCTCGCCGAAGAGTAATTTTAATCTTTGATTTTATTAATGTCCGGCAGCCTGAATATGTCATGCTCGCTTAAAGGGCTTTGCTTACGGTGGCGTCGTTGATCGGGTCGCCACCTTCCCTAACAGATGGTCGAGGGAGGCGATGGCTGAGATACGCGTCATACTCGTGATCGGGTGCTGTTTGTGGAGTCCGGTCTGTTCATGCTTGCAAGGGCATAGTAAATACCTTAATACTAGTGTTATTTTATTGTATGTAGATTGACGAGAGACATGATCCTGTTCTGGATTATTTTTATTATTATTGACGCTTAGAGACCTTATACAGCTCTAACAATATTAAGTTTACTTATTTTAATTTTAGCGCTTAGAGATCATTTACATCTCTAAGCACTTTGAAATCATTGTTATTAATCATATTTGGACGCTCAGAGACCATATACATCTCTGAGATATTAAATTAATTTTATATTCCTTTTGTTTATTCGGACACAGATCGTATTCAATACGTCCTTAATATTTGTAAATTTATTTTCATTGAATTGTCAATCAGTATATTTTTTTTGTATCATTATTATTAAGTAAGATTGTCAGTTTTTAAATTGTATAAATTCATGCTTTGACATGTAAAAGTGCCCTTGTGGCCTATTTGCAGAATAAATATTTGATTTTGATTTTGATTTTGTGCGTGACCCGACACGCACTTGGCCGGTTTTTTAATTTACGCATGGCTCATCACGGGAAAACACATTTGTTAAGAGATTTGGGAAATAAAGTACAGTTTAGAAGTTTCTAGGCAAAAATGACACAAGACTTATATGTTTAACATACATAAACTTATGATTAGCGAAAATAAATATTTCTTTGAAAAATATTCTTATTTTATTTACTACCTAATTTTGTGTAAAATTTCATTTTACATAGAACCTATATTGATAATAATCCTCATATTCACAGATGTACTTGGTCACCCTAATTAAAACGAGATGCAATCCTCAAGTTTGGCTTCTCTGTCGGTCACACTTTTTCGGTCACAGTACTCAATCCGGTTTAGGTATAGATCCGTGGTATTTTACAATGCATGGGCAGGAACGTATAATCAATATGGCGTCTCACCTTCTGTCAAGCAGCAGTCAATCAAATCAAATCAAATTGACGTTTCATAGTAGTGTGTTCGATGCTCGATGCGATTTATTATTTCACATGTAATGTAATAAGTGAATTAAACTAGTTAACGCTGAGTATTATAAGCAGCACCGCTGTAAAGAGTTGTTATTGATAAGCACAAAAACCAATAATCACCAAAATGCCGCGTATAATGATAAAAGGCGGCGTTTGGCGCAACACCGAGGTTGGTTTAATTTTTGTATATTTTCGTGTTATCAGCGTTTCTCGTGATTAGTGACAACTTAATGATTATGAACATGTTTTAGGATGAAATACTGAAAGCGGCGGTTATGAAATATGGGAAAAATCAATGGTCCCGTATTGCTTCGCTGCTGCACCGCAAATCAGCTAAACAGTGTAAGGCTCGGTGGTACGAATGGCTGGACCCGAGCATCAAGAAGACGGAGTGGTCGCGCGAGGAGGACGAGAAGTTGCTGCACTTGGCCAAGCTGATGCCGACTCAGTGGAGAACCATTGCTCCAATTATTGGCCGCACAGCAGCTCAATGTTTGGAAAGATATGAATATTTACTGTGAGTAAGGTGTATTAGGGCACACACACACACACACACACAATTCATAAATTCACAATTTTCGTGACTCACTTTGTTTTTTATATGCTGATTTCTGTCCATGTCGTCACAGTATAATATTAGCAGTAAGGCAGTAACCAATCTCCGGCACTTTAGGAGTGCACAAATTTGTAGCTAGTAGTAGTACTACTACTACTACTAGCTACAAATTTGTGCACTCCTAAAGTGCCGGAGATTGATAAACTACTACTAGCAATATATAAACTACTACTAGTTTGCTAGTAATAGTCGATAGATACCACATCAGGCAGTACATAAACTAATTATAATACTTAACGTACCTACTTCATTGAATTGAAACTATGCACTTGAATACAATTATTTAATTTTTTGCTATATGTAACTATACATGCTATGTAAATTGGAGTGTAAGGTATCTCTTACCACATGCAGCATCCTTTGATAGCGTGTTGGGCGACCCTCGCTCTACCTTACTTGACTGTCGGCGACGCGGCACTTTACTAAGAACTCCATGTATCAGGAGCGCACTAACATTATAACGACTTTGTACAAATTGTGTTATCTATTTTATACACTTATACGATAAACTTATATACGGGTATATAGTTGTATGATAAATAAAAGTTGGTATATATGTAATTGAAAAAAATATACCTATTTATGGACAAAACATTTTACACAATACTTACAAATTAGCTACACTAAAATATTTTCGTCTATTTCTTGATGTACGGAACTCCTGGTTATTATTCTTTAGCGTAAAATAGATCCGCATCCTTATATATAATAAAAAAATGTATGGTTTAGGAAAACATGGGCAGGGTAATTGTAAACTCGATCTCATTCACACAGATGTCATTTTTGTTGTTTCGAGAGACAACGCTCCGTTACAAGCACATCCATTATCCATCCTTCTTATGCCCATACACAATGCAATTGAAACTGGCTACATTTTTTATGCCCATGCACTATGTAATTGAAACTGGCACTGGCTTTCATCATTATCTTGTAAATTAATCAAAGTTGTCCGAGTTACTTTTTACATTTGATACACAATATTTGGGAATAACCGAATATTTGGGAGTCCTAAATCCGGGTACAGGACTATTTATTTATTGTACAATGTTTACTTTAATTGCTGTTAGTAATAGTCATCTACTACAATTTTTTTTGCATTCAAAAGTAGACTGAAACTGAAATCCTTGGGATCGATAGATGATGGGTTAAAGGACAGACTTGAAACATTTAACTGTTGAGATCAAGAGTTGTATTTGTAAAATTCAGACTTGCTACATTGCATTGGATTTAGACAGCCTATATTCCATTGGATCCCCTGATGAAAGTAACAAAAATATCTATACACAATCAGTGACATAATATTTGAATATGACTGATGAAAAGAAAATATTTATGGCCTTGACTGAACATAAAATTTTAGGGACCAAGCTCAAAAGAAGGAGGAGGGTGAGGATATGGGAGATGATCCCCGCAAGCTCAAGCCGGGAGAAATTGACCCAAATCCTGAGACAAAGCCAGCCAGACCCGACCCAAAGGACATGGATGAAGATGGTGAGATTGGTCAACGATGCTATTAATCATTTTCTGTCCGCATTTGTGCTAAGATTTATACTTAATGCAATGTTTTCCAAAAAGTGTGCCTCTTTTTTGCCATCTGTACAAATTAAAAATCATTTAGTCCGGGAAAGAAACTTTCAGTTGTTCGAGAATTGCACATTAAATCCTACACTATATATTTTTTTGCAATCTGATAGAACATTATTTTGGGATAATAAGTCAAAGGTTTTCCCCAAAAAATATATTGAGCTTTTCGGAAAAAAAAAATTAAAGTTTATATTTTTCATTAAATTTAAACATTAAATCCTACACTAGTGATTTTTGATCTAAATGGACAAACATATTATTAAAAACAGTATTTTAAAAAATCACCTCTTATATCGTAGAGCATATATAAATAATAATAAAAATATTGAAATAAATTAATAACAGCTATACATTAATTCAAAAGTTGGTGATTTTTGACTATACTGTCAGGACAATTATTTTACCCATTCTTAAAAAAGAAAACCACCGGGGACTTTATTATTACTATTTTTTAAACAATTTTAACTGATTTTAGTACATGCGCATTAATTCTACAGTAGTCTTTTTTAATACACCTTATGGCTATAAATTAAACCTACCATAATATCAAATAATCCCTCGTTATCACCCTGAGCATTTACTACAATTGCCAAATTATTGATTTTCGAAATAAACGTGATCGGCGTAGGGCGCGAAATCGCGAATCAACAACGCTAACAAGGCGAGTCTCTAGGTACGATACGATTCTAACCTGACTGCACAAGGGTTTTCAAGCGTTTGCCCAGTAGATACGTCTCATATTTGAATGGCGCCATCCGGTCGGAAGCGGTGTGAATAATTCTCAGATCATAGAAAGGACCTTTTTTTATGTTCTGAGGAATAATTATTAAACAATTTTATTAATTATGTACCAAATCAGTTTAATACAATTACAAATGATTGTTATGTATAACATATGAGATGTAACTAGAGTGCTCAGCCCGTTTGGTGTACAAATCACATCAAAATCATTATTTACCTACATGTGAAAAGATGGAGAAAGATTCTTATACCTATTTACTACAAAAAAGTTTTGAGATGTAATGTTAAACCAAGTCAATTATTTTAGTCAGTACCGGGGAGTGTCAATAAATGTTGTTACCTACAAACCTAAAGTATACAGGGTAGAAAAAACAATATATTCATTTTAATTTAGTAGTGTTACGGAGTTACGGATGCGGTTTTTTATTTCACCTTTTATTGTAATGTTGTCTACTATTTCTGCGACTGATATTCATTAATGGTTAAGCGTTTAAAAATATTTAAAAGCTTAGAGACACACATACATTACTACAGAGGCCGGGACGAAAGGGGTTGCCGGCCGAAGACATATAGACGGACGAGCGAAGCGAGGCCGGATAGGTCTAAGGCGGGCAACCCCATATTTCCCGCCGAGGTATGTATAGTGCTTTTCTCAAACATGCAATGAAATAAACAACAAAAAAATCAAAGTTTTATTTTTAATACGCATAGTGGCAGAATTTCATGATGCCTGTGCCACAAATTTATGTGGGACGGAAATTAAAAAAGAGGACTTTGCCGGCCTAGGCCGGCAACATTTGTATGAAATTGCATTAACGACCTCTTGTCCTAGCCGCACCTGAAACGTCATACTTCGCAGCCTATTATAAGGAACATAACATCAATATTTCATTGCATGTTTGAGAAAAGAAAATTACGATTGCGTCCTTTTTGTAACGAAAGTGGATCATACCTACAAAATATACGGGTAACTCAACGAAGGAATCAGTTAAGTTTGGTTTTAATTTAAGCCCTTAACTAGGTAAATTTCTATTAATAACGACCCAAATAGAACAATTTAAACGAATTAAATCGCAAGTACGGGATTTTATTAACTCAAATTGTTTTATTGTTTATAACTAATCATCAATGTCTTACCTCTTACACTTAACAATGTCGGCTCAAAATGATCAATTACAAGGGCAAACCCTAAAAATCGGCCCAATTCACATAAAAGCAGCATTATAACTTTTATGTAACAATTACATAAAAGTAACATATAAGTACTTAAGGTAAAAGCTAATACATAAATTTGATTCAAGATTTCGAGCTAACAAGGTCACACTAGAATATTGTTAAGAACGGAGTATTTACCATGTATATTTGATTATTTATCATCAATAAATAACCAATATAAAATATGCCTAATAGTCGATGGTGATGTAGACAAGGTAAGTAAAACTTTCACTATACGAAATTATGCGACCACTTACCATCCAACAACACCCCACACCGTAGGCTTGAAGCAAAAAAAATCATCCCCACTTTACGTGTAGGGAACCCTTAAAATATATATTTTTGGATTTTATTTTACCACGTTGTCAGTTTTATATCATCATCATCATCATCATTTCAGCCGAATGACGTCCACTGCTGAACATAGGCCTCCCCCAAAGACTTCCACAATGACCGGTCCTGCGCCAGTTTTATATATCGATGCTAAATTGCAGCTTTCTAGCACTAACAATCACAGGGCAAAGCCTCAAACAGACAAATAGACACACGGACATGGCGAAACTATACGGGTTCCTGCTTGACTACGGAAGTACGGAACCCTTAAAAAAGGTTTTAATTTTTGTTGACCAATGTGGAATTGACCTCATACCACTATTAAGTAACGCTACATCAGAAATCGGCAAAAAACGTTACATACGTCATATAATACCGACCCTCACACACTCCAAATCGATACAAAAATTTTAATTTTATGACATTACAACGCATAGATTAAATGTATAATGCAAACTTCATTTTACATTCATCATAAACATGACGAAGCAGTGTCCACTCGTTTTGACCGCCCGTAAACGACTAAATATGGCTAATAAGAAAAGCTATGTTTATGCGGTAGATAATAGACTGCGTTTCTAATGTACTTCATCTATTTCTACCAAATAATTGGTAGATTTTAATGAAAAAATATGGTAACAAAAGTTTTGTTCCATAAAAGCGTGGATTCAGGGCACATAAAGTTTTTTTTGATAAAATTGGGAGTTTTTCAACGCTTAATTAAGCTGAGAGCGTAATAAAACTATTTTAAGTCTAAGTAAAATACTGAAAAGTACATCAAATATGCTCTAAAATGATGAGATTAAAAAAAATTGCACGAAAGCACATTTACAATTTGTATGGAAAAGCGTCGTCACCATCAATTATAACATCCAAAAAAAAATTGAAAATCTTCTTTTTGTTGATAGTTGAGGATTAAAAAAAATTGCTTAAAATACTATTTTATGACATACAAGGACAGACATGATACTATTATGAATAGTTTTTATAAAACATCAGAGCACATTTTGTATGTAAAGAAGTCCAATTTTTGGGCCTTGCCCGCAAATCAGCGGAACCTATATGGCAGGTATATTAGAAAAATACAGGTAATTCATATTGGTTCATGCTGCGGCATAAAAAGAAGTTATTTTTACCAATCATGCTTATAGTAGTAAGACCCGAGAAGCAAACAAACTTACACCTCATCAAATGAAAGCTTTTCAATAGTTATTTCGAAACCTAATTAATTACTTTAGCTGGATTCGGATAAAGTTCAACTTTGTACACTCCTATCCAAGGTAAACATGTGAAAATGGTGTGTTTAGTGTGGTAAAAAGCATTATTTCATGCCTTTACAACATAATAATTGCAGATGTAAAAACCAAATGTGATTGATTGATCATTTATTAAACATTAACTATAATATCCTTCTACAAATCACTATGTTTAATATACGCGCTCTCTTCAACGCTCGAGAAGAGATTTCGTGTCCCAAATTTCGTTACATAAACTCAAATATTTTTCATTAGAATACGCCATTTTTTAAACATTGTTTTTATTCAATTGGCAACACTGTTTTCTTATTAGTATATCTATGGATACTTTACCTGCTGTTGACCATAATAACTTGTATACCAACATTTGAAGTGAACGTTCATGAGTGTATCCAGTTTATGTAACACAGTATTATTTGGTAATTTTAGAGCTTACTTTGCATTCATTTGTTTTATACATACATAAACTCACGCCTATATTCCCAAAAGGGATAGGCAGAGCACATGAAAATTATTTTTCTGTGCCCTTTTTAGCAATTGCAGGTTTGTTTTATAATGTATACAAATAATATATATCTTGAAAATGTTATGTCTGATGTATGATTTAGGTCTCGTGCATGAATCGTATGTAATAATAAAAGAATATATTCAATACAATACAATATAAAAACTCTTTATTGCACACCTCAATAAATTACATAGCTTATTATAACAGCGTATAAAACTTAAAACTAGAGGTAAACAACAGGCGGTCTTATTGCTAAAGAGCAATCTCTTCCAGACAACCTAGCGCAAATATAGCAACAAACTTATTAAAAGTGGGTGGCAAACAAAAAAATTACTGAATTCAAACTTATGTACAATCACGTAAATATTAAAGCACACATACATAAATCATACTAATTAACATAAATAGATACATTCCTACACATATAAATCAATATGAATATACATATATATATATATATAAATATGAAAATAATTATATTCATTGGGATGTCTCAAGTTATGAGTTTGTATTCCTTTGGGAATTGTTTTCGTCACTTTTATGTAGCTATGTAACGCTTTTATGAAACGTATGTAGCACTTCTGGTCAGTTTTTTACGTAACACACTCTTACATAAAGAACTGACCATAAAGGTAACGTAAAGGCGCCATCACATTGGTTTATCATCATCACACTTAAAAAATACTTTAAGTTTGATGATGAGGAAGATAAACCGATTTAAACATAATTTATATAAAAGTATACTTACGAATATCATTGACACACAATAATACAGGAGTTTTAACAATTACGATATTTCTGGTACATATGAATATAGGTACCTTCCTTTGGAATTATGCTACTTTGCATTTTGTTACTTTTTGTATTTTTTTAGGGTTCCGTATCCAAAGGGGGCGTAAAACGGGACCTTATTACTCAGACTCCGCTGTCCCTCCGTTTGTCTCTATCTGTCCGTCTGTCACCAGGCTGTATCTCATGAACCGTGATAGTTAGACAGTTATTTCACAGATGATGTATTTCTGTTGCCGCTACAACAACAAATACTAAAGCCAAAATAAAATAAATATTTAAGCTAGCTCCCATCCAAAAAAAATACAAAAAGTTGCTCGTTGTATTCATCAGGCGCTGGGTCTCAAAATGTATGGGAAAACTAAAATCCGACTCGCACTTGACCAAAATTCTACTTGATATTATTTATTACTGATAAAATATATTATTATTTAAATTAAATTAAAAAAGGTTATAATAAAGTGTATAATGTTGTATAGATAATAGTACGCAACCCTTCGTGTGCGAGTCCGACTCACACTTGGCCGGTTTTATAAAACATATACCATGAGTTTTAATTTATGTGACACTGTTAACATTAACGCCTATTGTTGCTTTTATGTTAGGTACATAAATACTTAATTATAATCACGCTCAAAATTATGCTACATTATTTTGCGCACTGTTTGTATTATGTAAAACAAATGCAACGACTATATACCTAATTATTACCAACACTGTCGTCCGACGCCGGCCGGACGCGCCGCGCTCGCGCGGTATACTCGTACTTACAACGAAGGTATACCTCTCCTTTTCACTCACATCATCGGAACGCGTCCCACCAATATAGACGGCATAGGCTAGACACATAATAGTAGGCAAATTCGCGCGAAAGCGGTGTTTTTAAAAAGTGAGCCGCAAATGATTCGCTGTTTATTTCGATTACTCTTGAAGCACTTGATATTTTTCGGAGATTTTTTGAGTACGCGTGGTAAATAAACAGACAATTGAAGAAATATTTTAATCTCCAATGTAGGTTTTAATGCAAATATAGTATAAGCAAATAAAAACCAAAATTCATCATAATAAATAGATCCAACTAAGTCACCTTGGTGAAAAATTACTAATATGTTTAGATTCATATTTGTAGCCAACTACCAAATTTTCGAATTCTGTATGAATTTGTAAGATCCATTTATAGCAATTATAGAAAAAAAATCAGAAAACTGAGTATATTTTGATAAACTCGATGGACAAACAGGGGATAATTTTATCATTAGTCATAACTTATTTGAACATATATAATTGATAAATAATCCCGAGTGTAGGAATTATTGAACACATTGTGCCAGTGATTGACATTAATATCTTCAATTTACTGAAATGCTCAATTGCTGCACTGGGGATAAACGCATAATGATAATCTGAAGACCTTATTTAATGAATAGAAAAAGCTTCCAAAACTGTAGGTTTTAATGTGAGTAAAATTTTTTCTTTCCCCGACATTTATTTGATACAGACACAGCCTACTTTGACGTCAGAGCTATGCATTGATGAATTCTAGCATACATAAGTAAGAGTTTGATTTTCAAAAAATCTTATAGACTAATAATTAGGCTATTGGACACTTGATGGGTTAACATCATTTGAATTTTCCGAATTTTGTCAAATTAGTATGTTTAAAAAGTGACTTTACTATCCAAGCAAAAAGTCAAATGTTCTATATACAGGGTGAAATTTTATTGACTGTTCAAATTTTTCCCAGGCATTAGGTATCAATAAAAGATGACATTTCTGAAAGAAAAACCATAGGTAAATTTTTCACAAGAAAATGTGCTGTCCGAATAAATAATTAGTAACGTGTGGATAATTGGGAGCTGAATGACGCTCGGGATTAGCGGTGCGGGGGAAGCGGCGCGCTCACCTCGAGATCAGCTCGACCAAAATTGCAAATTAGTCGCACGCGCATCTCCGCAATGACTGCTTTTTAACTTCCGTGTTGTATCTCTCGTAAAGACGCGCGATGGCGAACGTGACTTACAAAACAATGTTTACGACCCGAGAGTACCCCGCGAATGATGGAAAATTTACAACGTATGTTTTTTTTACTAGTTTCCTATGATTATTTAACGTCATTGTAACTTTCATTTAAAAAAAAAAACAGTTTTTCGACACGTAAGTTTGTCTCGGCGTCGCAACGTAGGGGCGGGGCGAGCGTTATTGTCACCTCCCGCACAACGCGTACAACCGCGGTATCCATGAACGCATGGTTTTCAGGATATCTTTCAGCTGCTCTGTTTCAATATTTTAGTACTGAAAGGTACTGAAAGAAAAAACACGTACATTTTATTTTTGTTCCATGAGAATCCACTGTGAAAATTTGAACAGTCAATATTATATATATATTTAATTTTTTTTTACCAGGGAAACCAGTCTGTCATTTTATTTCTGGGTGATTATTTTAAGTGGTTACTGAGTGCTTCATTCTTTGATCAGATATTCACACAGTTATGCTTGTTATGAGGTCCCTTATCCAGCTTATGAGGTTTCTTACCTGTCTTTGCCATTGTTTTGTGACTTTCAGAACTTGAAATGCTGTCAGAGGCCCGCGCGCGTCTTGCCAACACGCAAGGCAAGAAGGCTAAAAGGAAAGCGCGAGAAAAACAGCTGGAGGAGGCGCGTCGGCTTGCAGCACTACAGAAACGGAGGGAGCTCAGTGCTGCTGGCATTGCCGTGCCCATGAGGTAGGCCAACTGTTTGGTGTCAAACATTGCTATACTCACTGGAAACTGATCCAATTGTGTACACAAAACAACAACAGAACACCTTATCAGTTTGGAAATAAGGTCTAAAAACAGTTAGCTGCGTTCTTCATCGTACAAATTAATTGTCCAGGCGCAAAAAGAAGCGAGGCGTGGATTACAATTCAGAGATCCCGTTCGAGAAGCGTCCAGCGGCGGGCTTCTTCGACACCTCCACCGAGGTCGTCGACCCCATGGCGCCAGACTTCTCGCGGCTCAGGCAGCAGCACCTCGATGGGGAGCTGCACTCGGAGAAGGAAGAGGTAATGCCACACCAACACTGATCAACTTAGGCAGCCATTACATGGTTAA
Organism: Notocelia uddmanniana; assembly: GCA_905163555.1. Lineage (NCBI taxonomy): Eukaryota > Metazoa > Arthropoda > Insecta > Lepidoptera > Tortricidae > Notocelia > Notocelia uddmanniana. Next base: position 8,609,367 of record LR991059.1, on the reverse strand, counting down.
TTCAGATCGAGATCCGTTGATTGTGTTCATCTTGATCCAGATTGACTATGAACGTGTTGGACTGACGAATCGCGACATGGATCACAATTTTTTATCCGCGTTTGTGGTCAGATTACGATCTAGATTGAGCATGTAATACTGCCATACGATTACAGATTCTATCCCCCGTATAGTGCCGGGTTAGAATAGCGCCAGCCCTTTTCTTCCAATGGGTGTCGTAAGAGTTGACTAAGGGAACCGGGTTTAAGTGAGTTGCGGGCGATGGGTAGCAACCTATCACTGCATGACTGCAATATCACATTTTCTCCATCTTTGAACCTACCATTGCTAAATGTGGCACTGAAATTAAATTTCATGTGCTCTGCCTTACTACCCCTTTCGGGAAAATAGGACGTAGGTTGTGTACGATTACAGACCGATCTAGATTATATATGGCGCCGGCAGCTGTCATCCTATAGAAACTTGTCAAACTTTGCATACAATTACGATTACAGACGGTTTGGAGGCCACTCTTATCCAAAGACGGATTAATCCGCGATGAATTTAATGTTTAGGGCATGCATATCGCCAGATACATGTTTGTTAGATCTTCATAGAATTGTTCAAATTCCGGATTGAAATGACGTGTGAATGACAAAACTTGACACACCAAATATTAATGAAACTACGTATAAGCCTTACTTATTTGTATATTCTAGGGGTATAAAGGACATAAAAGTATGGCTGGGTGATAATCTTCTGTATCTTAATCTGAACAAAACCAAGTTTATTTGTTTCCACAAAACCAAAGCATCTGAACCGGGGCACGTTACTAGCATCAACATTGCTGATGATACTGGCAGTCCAATTGGTAGAGTAAAATGCATACGATACCTCGGAGTCGAGATCGACCAACACCTTTCTTTTAAGCAACACATTGGTTCTCTCACGCAACGCGTAAGGAAACTCATTTATGTTTTGCGTCTGCTTCGTTGCTCGGCGGAGAAAAATGTCCTGAGGCTAGTTTATGTAGCGCTGTGCCAGTCGATCCTGGGATACTGCATCTCAGTGTGGGGTGGAGCTGGTACTACAACTATGATCGGTCTCGAGAGAGCTCAGAGAGCTGTTCTTAAAGTAATGAGCCGAAAACTGGTTCAATTTCCAACAGACAAACTGCTCTCTGAGACTCAGTTGCTTTCTGTCCGCCAACTATTTATCTATAAAATAGCTGCAATAATGCACCGCAGAGCTTCTGACATATATGACCTCGCCATATCACAGGGAAGAAGATTGTTCCGTGTCCCAGTCGCCACAATTAAAACTTCGTTTGCACGTCGATTCCCTTCATTTCTTCACCCATTTATTTACAATAAATTGATAAAGACACTAAACATACAGACGCTGACTCGAAACAAAATGCTGACTAAAACCTATTGGTTAGGGTGATTAATTAATAGAACAGTTCAATTATAAAGTCTGTATATTACTAAAGAGAAAGTTATACAAACTCCAAGATAGAGCAGGACGTAGGATTTGTTTTTGTGAATTCCAACAAAACCAAAAATTGGTTACTAACACTCTCATACAAGGACACAGAAAGCTTACTAATTCCTCTGCAATAAACTTCACTTGAAATACATACGTGGGATGCACACACACACACACACACAAACACACACACACACACACACACACACAAACACACACACACACACACACGCAGACGCACACGCACACGCACTCACACAAACACACAAATCAATTACTTGCACACACACCACACGCCTAGATACCATAACCCACTGTTCTTTACTCTAATTTTTTAATTTAATACTTTAATTTTTGTCTAGAACTAGCCTTAATAATGTCTTGGTAATGCATCTGTACACGCATCTCTAAACTGTAAACCACTAGTTATCACATCGCGGTCCTCACGACACAGGCTCGACCTAGTGTGAGGACCACTGTTGCGCTATAAGTACATAATACAATGCTGTTAAAACTTTTTTGCATGCTCTTGTTTATATTTTTTTGGGAAATAAAGCAATTTGTATTTGTATATTCTGTATTATTTACTATGGTCGCATTTATCGTGATAAAATAATAAATTCTTTATTTGGTGTTAGAGAGACGAATTAACACATTGATAACGTGAAAAAAAGAAACAGTCTGCTGTTCTGGCAAAACAGAGGGGCTAGTTCGAGTCCCGTCTTGGGCTACTTGCGATCACGCTTAATTTTTTTCTTTGTATTTGTTCTCTGTATCAAATGATTAAAAAGAAACACATTTACTAATTACTTCAAATACTTCGCAACTTATACCTACGAACACCTAGGCGAGTATAAAAAACGCGCAGACTCATCTCGGTTGCTGCGACACCCAAATAGGATTCTCCCAGTAAAGCGGCGATTGGCCAAATCCGGAAAGATAACACACATGATGGGGCCAGCCTTGTATAACAAGTTGCCAGAGTCGGTCACGTCAGCTCCTTCCCTAACGAGTTTCAAACGGAAACTAAAAGAATGGCTTCTCGAGCACACATTTTATAGCTACGATGAATTTATGAAAATGGTGTGATTATTGATATTTAGATATTGTGCTGACTGAATAATAATTATTAGCTAAGTATATAGGCAGTAACTTATTATTGTAGATTTCTTTTTGCTAATTTCTAATTTATTAAATTTCTAGTACGAAACCTTGACATGTAATATCGATAATTATGAATAAATGAATATGAATATAAATGTGAATACTTGGTTATTTACTACCTATATCATCATCATCATCATGTCAGCCGAAAGACATCCACTGCTGGACATAGGCCTCCCCCAAAGACTTCCACAATGACCGGTCCTGCGCCACCCGCATCCAGCGGACACCCGCGACCTTCACCAGGTCATCAGTCCACCGTGTGGGGGGCCTGCCCACGCTACGCCTTCCGTTACGTGGTCGCCACTCGAGAACCTTTCCGCCCCAACTGCCATCGGTTCTACGTGCTATGTGCCCCGCCCACTGCCACTTAAGTTTAGTTTTGTACTACCTATATACACGGTGTTTACTCAGAGTAAGAAATTAACTTTCGTAAACCTTCAACTGACGTAGTGTGTGTCTCACGGGCGTCATGACTATTATTTTAAACTCTATCCCCTTTATTCATAAACGTCCATCAAGCCTCTATTAGTTAACAAGCCGCTAAAGTTGGTTTGTCCTTATCTGTCACTTTGACATTTATGTTTGTGAGAAAGGGACTAAACAACTTTTAGTTAACAGAGGTTTGTTAAGTTTTATGAATAAGGGGGTATGTCACCAAGGCGTATTCCGAGCGTAGCGTAAGCGTTACTCCGAGAGTGCAGTTAAAGGTGAAATGGAATATATGAATGCTTATTGTTTTGCTTCAGAGGGATCGTCGCAAGGACAAGCAGAAGCTGAAGCAACGCAAGGAGAACGACGTTCCTCAAGCTATGCTACAAGGCGACCAGCCGGCGCGGAAACGTAGTAAACTCGTGCTGCCCGAGCCACAAGTCACCGACCAGGTACGAAGGCCATGGGGCCTTGGCTTAGCGTATGCTAAGCAGGAGTGTCAACGAATGAAAGTAGGACGCGGGCACTTGTTTTTCTCGTGACCGCATTTCTGCTGCATCGCGTACTAGCTGCTGTGACCTTACGTAAAATGGAGTGATCCAACTGTCCTTAGTTTAAGGGGAAGTATTCTGTTCTTGAGGGATCAACTTTTCCTTGTTATTCTGCCCCGTGAGCAAGTAGACAACAGTAACCGAGTTTTTTAGAATGTTGTAATATTGGAGTTCTAGCATGCACTAGAGATGACCCACGTCAAAATGGGTTTATAATAATCGCAAATGCTTATTCGTGCTAAATGTAAACCTTATAAAATCACAGTTGCAGTTTTAGTTGAACCGCTAAATGTCAAAAATGTTACTCTCAATTTTCAACTCTACCGTAAATCAAGATGTTAATTACGCCGTCACTTTGGCTGATATATCAGACGATGGCGGTTAAAAGGTTAAAGAGTAACGAGTAACAAAATCAATCTTACTACTACTACTACTACTAACTTTCTCAAGTAGATGGGGGTACTTTTAAAGTGGCCAACCTTTTACATATTACATTTATTCGGCTTATTATACATACATAGTCTGGAATTTACGTCATGACGTCAGTGCCCCATTTATTCAGTCTTCAAACAGCCTAATTTCACAAGTCTACTAAAGCTACTGAAAGTCATCTTATTAGGAAAGGGCATGTTATTTTTCACAAATGATGATGCAGTTAACAGTGAAGCCACTGTGACAAAGTTCAATTGATATGGTCCCCAGGAGTTACAACAAGTAGTGAAGCTAGGCCGAGCTTCGGAAGCGGCGCGGGAGTCCGCGGGCGAGGCCGGCGCGGCGACTGACGCACTTCTAGCAGACTACGCACTGGCTCCTACCCCCGCTACTGCGCTGCGTACACCCATGCAACAACAAGACAGGTATAATATATTTTTTAAATGTGATACTTTAAAAAATAAATACCATTCGATTTTGAACCTTCTTGCTGGGACAGCAAAGTCGCTTTTTGAACGGACTAATTTGATATAATTCGGTCAATTCAAATGATTTTAAGTGTAGACTAACTTTAAAAATATTAATAAAAAACTGACACCACCTCGACGTGGCCAAGGCGGGTTGAAGTCGAGTTTTAAACTCGAAATTATTTGATTTGATGTGATAACTCGTCGCCTCAACATTGGAGTTAGTTTCGATACAGATGCCATTTCGGACATTGTAAAACAGCGCTTTCAGTGTAACACCTCAGGAATCTCAGGGCTACACTGACTGGTAGTTTTAAATGCGAAACTCCTGAAGTCGGAGACATTAGAATACATCCGCGCTTAGTAAATTCTCATTATTAACAATGTCAAGCAAGACCTTAAAGACGTCAGTGACCCGTATCCTTATATTCTAGTTGACCGAGTGAAACGTGGTCTCCGTTTCAGTTTCGGCAAAAATGTCCGGCCGTCGGATTTCCCGCTGTTCTCTGCTGGTCGTATTTCTCAATCGATTCTCGTGAAATTTCGTGAGAAGGTTATGTAATTTGTTGTCGAATCAGTTTTTGGAAAATTATAAATGTTTTTTTTCGCGTAGTATACAGCTCACAGAGCCACTAGTTTTTATGAGTATATAATTTGCAAAAATAAGATGGTACAATATCCTACATAATAGGTATTTCATTGTACATCATAGGGGTTAGCGAGGCGATGGTCTCCTAAACCGAAAGTTATAAGTCATTCATCAAAACTGATTATAGTCGTTATCGACTGATGGCAGTTTATAATAAGAATAGAAAAAAAAATTGTAGGGCACTGGTTTAGGTGAGACTAGATTTAAAAATGTAACCCTGTGTTATACTGTATGGGCTACCGGCCACCTAACCATGTTTATAATGTTTGTAGGATCCTAATGGAGGCTCAGAACGTGATGGCGCTGACGCACGTGGACACGCCGCTCAAGGGCGGGCTCAACACGCCGCTGCAGCAGACCGACTTCTCCGGCGCGCTGCCCCAGTCGCAGGCGGTCGCCACCCCAAACACTGTTCTCGCCACTCCCTTCAGGTACGAGTAATGATAGAACGCAGAACAGATTTAGTTTCTTGGTACTTTAGATTTGATTTCTAGGCCACTTCTTACCTTGTCACAGTGAAAATCAACATCAAAGCTGCTAGAAATCTCATATTCTTGTCATTGTGACAAGGTACGAAGTGGCTCAGAAAACAGATTCCTCGACTGTACGTCCGTTGATTGTTACATACGAGTTTATGAGTATCTTATAGTTTTAAGCAAGATAATGTAGGCTAATAATTAAGAATACATATATAGAATATTTTTTTGTTTGTATGCTAAAAATGCGATAGTGTGATATTTGAGGTGATTAAGTTACAATAAATTAATTTTAAAAATATAGAAAACTAGTTTCCTTGTATGTATTTAAGACTGATTGTTTCTAAAAAAAGTTATGTCACTGGTTCTTGAATACGAGAATAGGCAAAGTTTTTTAAATATAACCACGAATTTACGATACAATACAATTACACTTTATTGCATAATTCAAAAAAGAATACATAAAGCAGAGATTAGATGGTCTTTTTTTATACCCACGTGGTACCATCTAATAATGTGCTGGCCGCCTGATGGTAAACAAGTATGCTGCCCGCCTGATGGTAAACGGTCACCGCAGCCTAGGACGCCTGCAACTCCAAGGGTATAAGATGCGCTTTGCCAACCCTTTAAAAATGTATACACTCCTTTCTTGAAGAATCCCATACTGTAGTTCCTCGGGAAAACATCGGCGAACCTCATTCCACAACCGGAGCGTCTGAGGGAGAAAATAAGTAGAAGTAATTTATTCTTCAAGTTAGGCATAATTACATGCACCTATGAACGTCAATAAACTACCACCGTTCCAAATTCCTGTGAAACCGTACCGTATGCGATCATTTACAGCTACAGAGCGATCTCTTGCAAACAACATTACCTCAACCTTAACTTAATTCATGGCAGGTCATCGCGCAGCGAAGTTTCAACACCCGGTAGTTTCGTTACGCCAGGCCGTGGGCCTACGCCGTCGGGTCTAGTCGTGAGTATCATTCCTGTTCATCTTAAAATATTCGTAGTCGATAGGAAAAGCCAAACTAATATCCTTAATATATTGCTCGCCGATTCGGTGTTGAATGTTATTTTATCTTACAGACTCCAGGATTACGTGACAAATTGAGCATCAACCCTGAAGACAGACTGAGCGCCGGGGACACACCGCAGCAAATGAATCAGCTTCAAAAGCAGGTACAGATTCCATTTTGTGACAAAAATGCTCGTTATAATGTTAAGCGGGCTGGGTTTCCGCTACTCGACGTCATAATAAGCGTGTATTCTGCGTATCACTCTCTAATCCACTGTCTCGGTCGCCTGATGCCCATGCCAGCAGGGATTTGTAGATATTGTTACTTTTTTAAAATTCTTAGTTTTTTTATACCCCGTCGGCGGCAAACAAGCGTATCGCCTGCCCGATGGTAAGCAATCATCACATACCTATAATGAGATCACATAGACGTCGACGTACAACCACACTCGTGTTTTAAGGCCTCTCATTATGTAGAAGTTCCATAAACTACTAAAATTAAATGATATGTCGTAGATATATTTTTTAGTTTAGGTATTTACGTGTTATTTACACCACCACCGCCATATCAGTCGAAGGACGTCCACTGCTGTACATAGGCCTCCCCCAATTTCATGGGGGGGTACATGCCATAATAACCACGCTTGGCATGCGGATTGGCGATCGCAGTACCTCCACCGCACTCCAGGCACTCCAGGGATGCTGCTGCCCATCCCCCGGTGGTCATTGGTCGTAGTTTTAGGAACATACCTGGGTGCATGTTATTTACAACTCCTATTTATTCCAGTTAAAATCATCCGTCCGCAACGCGCTACAAACTCTGCCCACCCCCCGCAACGACTACGAGATCGTGGTCCCAGAGCAGGGCGACGAGGCCATGGAGGCCGAGCCGCCCGCCGCGAGCCTTGAGGACCAGGCCGACAAGGACGACAGGATGCTGCGCGAGCAGGAGGCAATACGTGAGATGACTTCTATTTTTTTAATGTTTTGACGATCCTATTTGGAATTTAAGTACATAATAATTGTTCAAAATTTTAACTTCATAATTAGAAAATTAGAGGGGGATTAAAAAAAATTGATCTCCCTGTTACATGTATGGGGTGCCCATTATATTTAAAAGATACGTCCGCCATCTCGGATTTCAAAATTAATGTCATTTTAGTATCACTCCGAGGAACCTCGAAAATGACATTCATTACGTTTTTTAAGAAAAATTAATGACACCCATATTTATTTTTAAGATAAATAAATGTCTGCCATTTTGGATTTCAACATGGATATCTCTTTCGTTATCAGCACCCCCTAAAAACCTAATAAATGACACCTATATCATTGATCCCCTAAAACCCTAAAAAATGACACCTATGACACTGACTGGCGGCGCACGCGTCGCCACAGACTAGCAAGGGTTCAGACCGCCAACTCACGAACCAAAAATATAGACCGTAAGCAACTATATTTAATCTGTACCCGCTGGTAGATTTTCGACGTTTATTTTTTTAAATTATTTAATGCCACTGTAGCAATGGCACTTACTGTGAACATCCAACGATAAATATATATAGCTCATTTAAATTTAACTTTGTGTAGAAGATCACGGCATTTTCAATTTAACACCAACGTTCGATGTAAAATGAAACTGGTGTTCAATTGAGATTGAGAGACCAAACAATGGTTATTACGCGTTTCCAGATGAATTTTCGATTAGCTACACACTGTTTCGATTGTTTACTGCATCATAAACTATCAATGCTACTAATTAAAAAACAATATTTGCAAAAATGAAAAAAATATTTAGAGACGACTAGACGAAATTCCGAGGAGACGCCATTTTATTTTTATTTGACGTCCAATGGCAATCAAGGCAGTAGCCAATCAGAGCTTGGTATGTCGTCAAAATCTTTTTTACCAATATGGCGTCTATCATACACGTTTCGTTCTACGTAGATAAACAGCCGTGCACGTCGCTAACGCGATAGCGGCCCCCCGCCGGGCTAACGCTGCGTTAACGCGGGCTGCGATTCTTACCAATCATTATTTAAAAAAAACATGTCCGCCATCTTGCATTCGAAAATAGATGTATTTTTTGTTTACATAGAAGCAAACAACTAGTGAAAAATTTGACGGATATTTTTTGCGGTGTTTCAATTTTTGCTGGCAGGCGTCACGCTTTTACATCCGCCAATTTGTTTACGTTTGCATGACGTGACTGATGATAAGTGCTATAAATTAACTAAATTAAGCACTATACAATAATTATTAATTATTTAAGAAACGCATTATTAGCCTTGAAAGCTATGTCCCGAGCTACTGATAATGGCGACGTATAATAAATAATAATAATATTGGGGGACAATCTTACACAAATCGACCTAGTCCCAAATTAAGCAAAGCTTGTACTATGGGTACTAGACGACGATATACATACTTATATAGATAATTACATACTTAAATACATAGAAAACATCCAAGACCCAAGAACAAATATCCGTGAGAAATGCACAAATAAATGCCCTGGCCGGGATTCGAACCCGGGACCTCTAGCTTCGGAGGCAGAGTCACTACCAACTAGGCTAAACAGGTCGTCAAAACTAAACGTATGCAGCACGACTACCTAGTAGACTGTGCCACTGGTTTAGTAATACTTCCTTTCCGCCCTTTATTAGTAATGTACAAGTCCAAAACTTCCGGCGGGCCGGCACTGGGAACCACAGGTATAGTAATAGTTCCATCCCGACCTATATAGTAATATAATATTTCAGGTGCGGCAGCCTTTGCCCTGCGCTCGACGGCGGTGAAGCGCGGGCTGGCGCGGCCCGCCGACGTCAACGCGTCCGTGGTGCGCGCGCGCGGCGGCGCGCCGCTGTCGCACCTGCAGCGCGCCGAGGAGCTGCTCAAGGCCGAGATGGTCACCATGCTGCACTACGACGCGCTGCACGACCCCCCGCCGGGTGAGTCACATGTCACTGCGGGCGGCCGCAGCCCTCGCCCGGCGCTCGACGGCGGTGAAGCGCGGGCTGGCGCGGCCCGCCGACGTCAACGCGTCCGTACTACAGAAAATAGCCAAGTCAATTTATATGGGCCGATGATATTTGAGGAGTTCCGTCGATTCCCCAGGGAACCCATACTGACCTTTAGTTCCTCATCATAAGTTCCACTTCCACAATATGAATTTTGACGAGCATGAGTTGCTACGTCAACGAAATTCATTGGAATGTGTGAAGTGCCTACATCATTGAGCAGTTCCATATGTCAACTGTAATGATCATCACCAGTTCCGCTTCACCAAATTTGTAGTTTTCGAGAGCATGGTTACCTAACTACAGAAAATACCGACATCGCCATACGTGTGCTTATCAAAATTGAAGAGTTCCCTCGATTCCGCCTGGATCCCACCTTTGCGAAATTTATATGGGATCAATTGAGGGTACCTGCTTTGAAACAAAAAAGAATTATCAAAATCGGCCAAAGAGGTCAAGAGTTATCGGGGAACGTACATACATAAAAAAATATATGAAAGCCAACGCACTGAGAACCTCCTTCCTTCTATTGAAGTTGGTTAATGACATGAATCTGTAACTTAATTTTCCATTGCAGGCGTCGACAAAAAGCGAGCTATTCAACTCCAAGCCTCCCACCTCGCATATTTAGAACAACATCCATACGAAGAGTTCACCACTGAGGAACTAGATGCAGCCAAACAAGAGCTGCAGAAAGAGTTGGAAGTAGTGCGCGCGGGCATGAGCCACGGGGACCTCAGTCTCGACGCGTATACTCAAGTGTGGGAGGAGTGCTTGGCGCAGGTGAGTCCACCTACTGAGAACCTACCACAACCACCTACTTGAGAATACATACAGTAGCTAGCCTCCATACGAGTTCACCACTGAGGAACTAGGCGCGACCAAACAAGAACTACAGAAAGACTAGGAAGTAACAACGCCGGCATGACCCACGGAGTGCTTAGTCTCGACGTGTATACTCAAGTGTGGGGAGGACCGCATGGCGCCGGTGAACGTATTTTTAAAAATGCCTCAAACATAGTTTCAAAATCAACATCAACTTTATATTTCCAGGTTTTATTCTTACCCGGCCAGAACAGATACACTCGGGCTAATCTGGCGAGTAAGAAGGACAGACTAGAGTCCGCGGAGAAGCGGTTAGAGCAGAACAGGAATCACATGGCGAAGGAAGCGAAGAAGTGCTCCAAGATGGAGAAAAAACTTAGAGTACTCACAGGTAAAACTGGTTCTTCCCATGATTTTGAACTATAGACCAAACGAACGAAAATACTTAACTTCTCACAGGTAAAACTAGTTCTTTCCAAGGTGGGTTTAAAACTTTAGACCAAAAGAACGAAAATACTTGGCGATAGCAGCAGATCTTAGAACAAACCCAGCAGTTGGACCAGCAGCCGCTGGACCCCCAGCAGACGTTGCAAGCAAGCACACTGCTCAGCCAGCAGAGCATCGCCAACGAGATCATAGGAACTGACAACTTATCTTCGCGAGATATCAATTGCTAGTAAAACCAACGTACGCTTTCTACAAGAAAATGCTTACTATTATGAGTTCTGAGTTGTGATTGTTCGTTTTAGTGCTTCTAACGTAGCTGATGGAGAGATGAGGTTTTTTTAGGATTTAGCATTGAAATATTTTATTATTCAACTAATGGAATACATGACTTTTTGTCTTAAAAATGTCCTTAAAAACTTAATGGTAGTCCAAGACGACCCACAAATAGTTCTTTCAATGACTCCGATGTTTTGTTTTTTTAACAAGAAATAGCTTCGATCCTTTTTTTTATATATTGCCTACCAGAACTAATACTAATTACAACTGAACCATTTGACAGTTTTAAAAATGTAAGTAAAGATTATTACAATAATGCCCTAACCGGTTTCGGCCCCAGCGACTGCGTATAACTAAATTAGGTATCAACTTTTATAATCATACACTACTAGGGCGTTGTTGTTCTACTCTCTGGTGCGCTCTCAGGTGGCTTATGCGATTCCTCATAAAAGAAAAGATTACATGGGCTTAATTAATATTTCCCAGGTGGATACCAAAGCAGAGCGGCGTCGCTCGTGAAGCAATTCCAAGAGCTGCAGGACCAAATAGAACAGGCCAACCTGGAGCTGTCCACGTTCAAGTTCCTCGCTGAGCAGGAGAAGGCGGCCATCCCGCGAAGGATAGAGGTATACATTAATCTCATGTTATATATTAGATTTAGACGAAACGAACAACCATTAAAATGGGGGTTGCCTTGCTCAGAAAATTTGCTTGAATGATCAATTTGAAATAATTTCACCACCACTTAGGCTCGGTTGAACCGACTAACGATCACAGACCGATCAACGTTAAATATGGCGCCGGCAGCTGTCATCCCATAGAAACTTGTCAAACTCTCCATACATTCAAATTTTAACGAACACAGCTTACGATTACAGACAGTTTGGTGCAACCCAGCCTTAATATTGGATTATATAGAATGCTGCCGGGTCTGATCGTAAACCGTCATACTTACATGAGACATTTATTTTCACAGGGAACAAGTGTTTTAGTTTGTAGAAATAACTTGGCTTCTACCTCAATCTTGGTCCGATTCGTTGGATGAAACGTTAATATAGTAAGGACCACCATATCAGCCGAAGGACGTCCACTACTAGACATAGGCCTCCCCCAATTTCATGGTGGGGGGTAAATGCCATAATCGCTACGCTTGACATGCGGGTTGGCGATCGCAGTATCTCCACCGCACTCCAGGGATGCTGCTGCCCATCCCCCAGTAGTCTTGGTCGTAGTTTTAGGGCATACCCGGATCCATCATATCTGGGTCATATGGAAGGGACATTTTATTAAACTCCTCAAATTACTGTCCACCATTAATCTCCCTTCCTTCCCTTGCAGTCATTGACAGAAGACGTGAACCGTCAAACGGAGCGCGAGAAGCAGCTACAGAAACGATACGCGGAGCTCCAGGCAGAAATAGAAGACCTACAGAAAGGCAGACCCAAAGACATCGATATGAGACAGCGGATCGAAGAATAGTGTATCAATCTGTTAGATTAGAATATGCATCACTGTGTAGTTACAAAGTGCGAATAACTGGTGGTAAAATATTCGGAAAACGAAAATTAAATTGAAATAGGTAAAGAGACATACATTTTATTTTTGTCTGTAAGATAAATAATGTCGTAGTTAAAGTTCTTACCCCATTTGATTATAATTAGAAAATTATAATGTTTTTTTTTATCAAGCTGTCAGTAGATAATTTTAAGATTGAGCTAGGCTGGTCATAGCGTTATATCTCAGAAAAATACCTTAAACACGCCATCGTGAATACTCGTTAATTTAAAATGGATTAAATATTAATAATTTGTTTTTTCTTGGCGCTGTTACCTCAACCCTACCACGTGAGGCGTAGGGAAAGAAAGGTGATTTAACTGGATCTCAATTTAATTGTCACCATACCATACAAACGCCCCACACTCCCGACGTTATGTTAAATGCAGAAAAAAGGTTACACGAGGTTTCATACAAATATTGGCCTCAGCTGAGTCGACAGAACTATTTAAGTGGGCTGCTGGTTAAACCGGCCAGTTTCTGTCGCTTTATGTTATAGCAGTCTATAGAGTACTAATATCCTGGGCGCCTTAAAAAATAAAGGAATACCGACCTCTACACCGACGGTCTATCAGTCCTCTACACCGACGGTCTATCAGTCAATGGTTCACCACTAGGCAGACCTCGTTCGACTGACACCGTGTACCCGGCGGCGCAGCTACAATACACAAAATCGCGATTCAGGTACGCTCCAAATTAACCCTTTAACCGCCGATAATTTTTCATCGAACATGCCCGGGTCGCCGTCGGTACAAAGTTACACAATATTTATGTATAAATTAATCAAATTAGAATCCGTAAGAGTAAATATCTTGTAAAAAACATACCAGACATTTGACTTATTTATCAGATGAGCTGGATATTTTATGTGTTATATAGACTACGGCGGTTAAAGGATTAATAGATACGGTTGAAGATGGGCGATGTGAAGTTAATGATAACAGTCGTAGTCTGTTGTACTCGTATATAATTGTGTGGCGCTGAGACCTGTTATACCTGTTATACAATGCCACGTTGTGAAAACATTTTCGCGTGTAAGCGGCTTATTATATGTATGTATGAACTATACTGTATGCGCAGTTTGTGTTAGTCTACAAAAGTAACAAATAATTTAAAAGCTACTAGTCTAACTCTGGTCTGGTCTTAACCGAGTCTGTTCCTGAAGTATGGGAGCGGTACGGGAGTGATGTCAAGACTGACGCCCGATTGAAGTTAATCGTCGTTTGATGTTCCGTAAACACACCCCTCCCGTACCGCGAACCTCAGGAACAGACTCAGTTATGCGTTAAGGCCTGTAACAACAATTTCTTTCGAACCACATTGTGACAACGATATTCACAGATGCTAGAATAGACATAAATATATGTACAAGATTATAGTGTATTCACAAGTTGACTGTCCCATTAAATTTTTATCAATAAATAATTAAATAAAACACGAAGTTTCATTGTGACGTCTTTATGCAACATGATTATTTATAAGATACCTTCATAAAATTTGTTGGCGGAATGTAATCATTAAGGCCCTCTAGTCCTGCGAGAGTAGGTATTTAGCGCTGTCCTGGCGGTGCGTGAACAAGCCCGCGCGGACGAAGCGACTGTGAACTCGGATGACCCCGCTAGCTTCATACTGGTCACAGTATAGAAATATAACTGTATTTTGACTTAAGAAATGCATTAATTATGATTAAACTTTAGTATGTCATTGATATCATTTTTTAATAAATAGGTAGTAAATAAATAATTGAAAGTCGAACTTACGGTAGGATCCATTATAATGAAAAAAAAAAACAGAATTCATAGTACAACCCTGAAATTCGTTATTTAATCTATGAAACCTAAGAACCTAAGAAATATGCCTTATACCTCTCTACTCGATTTGTTTAATAGGTCATGCAATTTTTATCTATTTGTGTTATATTTATACAGGGTGTTATATTTATTTGTCATGTGCGTGTCATCGTCATCATCATCATATCAGCTGATGGACGACCACTGCTGGACATAGGCCTCCCCTAAAGAGTGCCACATAAAATACAGACAGAATATTTTTTGGTGGTTTAATTTATTCATCAAAAGTTATTAGCTCTCAAAGCATAAAAAACATTGAGAAGTTTTTACTTTTTTACTATTTATGCGAAAGGTTACCGTATTTTTAAAAAATAAATACCAGAAATGATTTTTACATAAAGATGACAAAAGAATCAATATGGTATATAAAATGATACCAAACTTGCCACGGTAGCTACCTGGAAATGGGTAGATCTTATAAAAGAAGATTAGCTAGAAAGATAGAAAGTGTATAAATTTTAAAAGGGTCGGCAACGCGCTTGTGACACCTCTGGAGTTGCAGGCGTCCATAGGCTGCGGTGACCGCTTACCATCAGGCGGGCCGTACGCTTGTTTGCCACTGACGTGGTATTAAAAAAAAGACGGCCGGAATTAATGTGTTGAAGCTCACAGCTTAAAAAAATATTCAAATGCAAAGCAGTACTCGTAGATCTCTTACTATATCCACAATTTCTGGTAATAAACATTTCATTTATAATTTTACCAACTTTGGTTACATTTCTGGAGGGGTTCAGTTCAGTTGTTATACTGTCATTTTTATACTGTGGCACTATGACCATAATTTATTTGTTAATAATTACGCCTTTTTTCATTCGGGTTTTTATTGCCCTTCTTAAATAATTTGCAACCATTATATAAATTCGTCAAAAACTGCTTGTTTGGTGCACGAAACTGTCGCGGATAAAACTGACACAGGTCCGTTGTCTGTAAGCGCCAGCGCGCGACTGATCGGGCCTGCCGAGCCTCCGCGCTCGCGCATTTCGTAGGTATTTAAACATATTAATTCATACAATCATTTTATCTTTTTAAATTCTGCAAAAATGTCTAGAAATACTGAATGGCTTTAGTTTAGTTCAAAAACTTTATTTAAAACATCAATAGTTTAGTCGTCAGATTGTAAATGCTTTACAAAAAGGAGTAACTTTGGGGTCTCTTTCTATCGAGCGAAGTTCATTAGATCGTGTATCTGAGTGCAACTTTGACTAGACTAGATCCTTAAGTAAAACATAGAATTTTTTCAAATTTTTAAAACCCTTTTTCTACGTTTCGGGTTGTTTTTAGAAAACTCGAAAACGCTAACTCGCTTGACGACCTCCCCTTAATAATAAATACAACTGTAGGATTTAGCGTCAGTATTGGACAAGGACGCAGTGATGGACGTTAACCCATATTTGACACATTCAGCGTCAATCGCGTGTAAGAATGAAAATACAATATATGTGTATGTACATATTTCCAACGTTTCTCATAAATCTCATAATATCCTAACTCAAACACTTAAGTGCTCGTAACCTAGCTGTCTACAACCATTGATTGAAAACCGTATACGGATTCTTAATAATTTTATACAACAATCAATTTGGATTAGGAATGAAATATATACAGTTTAGATCATTGTGGTTGAGTATTTTATGACAATAAAATACGTTTCTTTTAAAACCAGTGTTGTGACCAAGTCCGTCTTTTCGATTCTGATGACGTGATGACATTTCCATAGTAAAATTAAATCATAAAATACGACGTGTAAATAAAATATTTAAATAACGAACAAACCGTGAACGTACTTTTGCCGTGTAGGAATACAATAGTTATTGATTTCTGAACGAAACAAAGATGATGTTGAACGAAAATCGCTTGTGAAATGTGCAGTTTGTCGAAGTTTCTCGTTATTACTGTGCGCTTATCCCGTTTTGTTTCCGTACTTTTTTGACCCGGCTTTAAAATCGATACGTCTTAGCCTCAACACTACAAACGTCAATTCATAAATGTCAAATATTTGAAGTAAGAAATTGCAAAGTATAGTTTCTATTAAATGCGAAATCATTAATATTACTAGGACTTAGACTATGTCTATTGAAGTATTAAATTATATCACAGTTTAAAGGAGTCCAGGCCAGCTGAACATATTTTTTATTAACTAGCTAACTACTGTCGTCAGAATCGCTCTGGATCTGCCTCTTACTTCGCTTTCTACGTATAATCAGCGGGCTCTCGTCATTTTTGGTTTCATTGGCTTGGCTCGGCTGTGATTTAGGTTTCTTCTTGGTTTTTCGTTCCTCAAGGATGATTTCAGCCAGCTCCAACTCTGACACGTCGTTGACTTGGGTTAATCCTATGTGAGAATCTACGCAAAAGCTATCCTGAAACAAGCGAACATAACGTCAGACTCGTCAGAGGTACAGTACATCGGAATTTCATCTATCGCGTGTTTGGTGCTAAGGATGCATCTTACAAAAGAACGCATCTATAATAACAATACTTGTAGGTACGAGTATGTGGTGTTGTGTTCCTGGTGGCGAGTTAAATCGTCATGACTCCCGTGGTAAAAAATGTATTAATGTAAAAAATATATTAATGTATTAAAAAATGTATTATTATTTAAAGTTTACCATTTCGTATGAGTCTTCTTCGACAAACTGCGAGAATATTTCTTCCCGTTTGAACTTTGCAGGTAATTCAGGGATTTTGAATGCGCCATTCACCGTACCTCTGAAATACAAAACACCTTTGTCATAATTCGAAAGACGGCAAGAGAATCAATAAAGTGTATCTGCAATAAAACAATGTGAGGCCTATATCAGCGTGCATACCTGTAGATTGTGTTTGTGTCCTAACTACCCCTGAATACAACAACGGTGCCATAAGCATAGGATAAAACCTGCCCATTCTGTATGGTAAAGATTTTGTTAAGTGAATGATGGATACAAGAATCAGAGTGGCCCAGAGCACACCCCTATGGGACAAACTAACGATAAAACTCGGAATGTGTATTCTTATATTTTTTTAAATACTTAAAGATCAAAATAATGGACGCTATTTGACCAGAGAAGAGACGTGACGTCACTTGCTGCAATTTCCCTACTTATACATGTCTGGCAGTGAAAATGTTATAGTAGTTTTTATGCAACTGTTACATAATGAGAGGCACTCAAACATGAGTATGGTTTTACGAAACGAGCCGCAGGCGAGTAAAAATAAGATCACACAAGTGTTTTAATAATAATAATCATTTAATTCTGATAATTATAAATCCATATAGTAATGCCTGATTATGTACAGTTGCATACACTAGTTTATCTACATATATTAAATCCCCTTTCATGTGTTTCATATGCAAAATTGAACCGGCGGAAGCATGTTTACTGAGACAACCCGGAGCCGGCGTCGACACCGCGCGCGCGTGCGGCCCGGACCAGGAGGTCTACTCCGAAATTCGAAATCCGAACTTCGTATAGTACTGTCCCTTTCACTCTCGTGTTATACACTATATGAGTGGAAGGAACGCCACCATACGAAGTTCGAATTTCGGAGTAGACCCCCTGTACTGTAAAATTGAACGTGATCTTATAACTGGACGATATATCATGTAGTATATATATGGAAATATCGTGCGTGCGCGCGCGGATGGCGGGCGGGGTATATTGTCAAGCTGGTATTTACAGTTGTTTTTTTTAACACATTAAAGAGGACTTACTTTTATAGGGGTGTAGATAAGTTTATAAAAGGGGTATCATACGTGACGGATCGCATGTAGTGTCCCCGCATGTCCTCGTGCGACACGGGCTCGTCGTCGCAGATGAAGTCGACGATGCTGCCGACACTGCCGTCCGACCGCTCCGAGTCACTATCCGATGCGTCATCGGATTCCTCCGCTTCTAGCTCCAGAAACGAATTCTTTGCTTTCTTCTAAAAACATACATTGTAATAGCCTATAGTGAGAATAGAGAACTTTGTTATAAATATAAATATATAACAAAGTTTTAGTAATTACATAGAAAACATACAGGGCTCAGGAACAATATTATTCATGATCAAATATGATCATGACACAAATAAATGGTCTGACCAGGATGCAAACCCGGGATGACCAGCTTCGTAGGCAGGGCCACTACCAATTAGGCTAAAGTGCACGTCACACTGATAAATTGACTCAAAGCAGGCTTGATTATCGAATAAAACGGCCATTTATCTTACTTCTACGCTAATATGCGTATAAATAATGGAATGGACTGATTGGGCACAGAAGTGATCTATACAGATACAGAAAAGGATTCAAGTTGATCTAAAAGTGATACTGAATTGAGAGAAGAATAATATAATTTACGATTCACACCAAACGAAAAAGAAATTGCAGCGGCACTGCTGCCCCATTTAAATATGAATTCTAACTTCCGTGTAGAAGGTTCAAATTCCTTTGACTCTAGTAAGGTGCGCGCCGACTCCAGCCGTTTGGTGCGAAAGCATAAAAAAGTAACTTAAATGTTGGCTAATCATCCACTAATCATAAGATTGGGATACATCTTGACCAAATTTTGCATGTTGTGCGCTACTTACTTTTCTGACTTTATGATTGGTTGTTGACTTATGATTGACACTAGTGACGGGCCTCTGACTTCTGTTGTCAGTGACAAAGTCATCGTCACTGTCGCTCAATGGTTTTCTTCGCTGCAACGACACTTTCCTAATCGGGCTGTCTTGGAACAACTTCTTAGGATTCTTAACTTGGCTATCTCGTCTGAAGGCTTGGAGCATTTCTAAATTATTCCTACTTACAATCTTCTCTTTGTCATCATCACTTTTTGGGCTTATAATATTCTCGTGTGGATTTTCGTTTTCTTTTTGTGAAACCATGAAATTGATACTACTATCATGTGTTGTGTCACTGAGTTTTTGCGACCGATTGAGAGCAGCGAGGACTTTCTCTTGCAGCGTAGGTGGTTTTTCGTAATTCTCTATTTTTTGCCTTTTATTAAAATATGGCGAAGCATTCATTACACTAACGTCGTTATCGTCAAATTCTAACTTACGTTTATTGCTTAAAGGACTTCTATAAGGTTCTTTAGCCTGAAATTGGTTTAAGACTGAGTCATTTTTTAAATCATCGATGTCATACACTTGCGTCGCCTCATTATCATTGGAAGCATTTGAATCACTGTCACTGTCAAGAATAATCAAACTTTTAACACTTTTATCCAGTAAAACTGATTTATTGCTTTTCATAGATGTATTTATACTATGCTCCAGCTTTTTTCTCACTGCTTGTGATAAGAGTATTGGCGACGTACTTCTATCATCTTCGTCCTGTACTTGGGGAGTTTCCAAATTTTTGGAAATATTCGACTTCGTTGTTGCCCCGTCTGTTTTATTGATCATTTCGACTAGCTGTGTTATCGTAAACATGCTTTTATTTGTTGTATCTAAAGTGGAATTACTATTTAAAGTGGTTTTATTGATTATTGGATTATTATTATGGGATGGAGCTACAATGCTTCTAGAACTCGTAGTTTCTGGTATTAGCTGCCTCTTAACATTTCCTAACGGCGTTGAACTCTTTAGCTGGTTCCTTTTTGTACTCAGTTGAAATTTCCGCACCTGAGTGCAAAGTATTGGCGACGTAGGCGAAGTAACAGGTTTCTGCGACGGTTTAATTTGTCCTGATAAAATTGATGGACTAACCGGATACACGATATCAGACTCGGTTATTGGTGCTTCCAATTTATCAATTGTTCGTCTGTTATTATTATTATTTTCAATAATTTCCGTCTTTTCTTTTGCAGTCGGCTCTAATCTGCTTTCATCAGATTCAACGAAAATATCTTCAATGCTGTCTAATCCAAAGAAACCCAAGGCTTCTTTCGGATCACTATCATTTTTAGCTTCTATTTCTTTAAGTATTGCTTCTTCGGGACTGCTATCAGCAAATATCTCCTCAATGTCACCCAAATCAAAGTTTTTATCGGTAGTATTTTCAACCGATTCAGCAACTTTATCAGTCGCAGAAACTATCTCATTTGGAGAGCCAAAATCGAAATCCAGATCAAAGTTACTGCAATTGTTCTTACTGGGTTCAATATAAGTGCTGTCTTTGAAGTCCTCAAATAGATCTTGACTTGTGTTCATCTTTTTCTCGCACATTCCAATTGACTCTACGTCTAAATCATCAATCAAGTCGATGTCAGGTAATATTAGATTAGTAAGAATCAGTGGTTTAGTTACCTTTCTCCTGTTCTTCCTTATATTTTCAATAAAGGAGCAATTGCATATGTTTTGGCATATATAACAGTCACGTACTGTTTCGTTATCTAAGGTTAGGTCCACTAGTAAGTTTATCAGGCTGGTTGGGATACTCCCGTCATATTTGATGCCCAGATCATTTATTAATTTAGTGTAATTTTTGGTTGACTTGGTGGCTGTACTAAATAGAGCCCTAATATCGCCACTTTTCTTAGTAGGAGACTTTATTATCGGGGCTTTTTTAGACTTTTTAGGTGGCGGTTTAGGTTTCTCAGAGGTAGGCACAGCGAAATTTTGCGTTGCGCAATGTTGGGTGTTAAATGCTGAAAAGTAAATAGTGACGAATCAGCACTTTGTTTTACTAAAATTAGATCTTTAATTGAGTGTGATGGTATAAACTTCGATTTTTCACAATAAGTATCCATATTTCTCTTGCATACACAAATAATTAGGTAATAAGTATAACGTTAACTTACTAGGATTTTGGGTAGATGGTGGCAATTCAAATCTTTTGGCGTCACTGTACTGCAGCAAGGCGGATAACACTTCAGTGTCTGAAGAATGGCCGATTTTCACAGTGCTCTGTAAGTTCCTTTGCCATTCCAACCATGTAGACAAATTTAGTTTATCTTCCATGTGCACTGCTTGTTTAAATGTATCTAAAACAGTTAAAAATATACACGTGATATCCTTAACATCATTTATTTTTGACAGGCATGACCTAAGTCATCATAACTAACCATGTCATGATTAATATTTTCACGTGCCTCAAGGCTGAATATATTAAGGGTCAATAATGTAATATTTAATAACATCCAGTGTACATTCGACTACAATAAGATCGATCCACCCAAAGTTACAAAATATGTATCACTGTCTTTATTAACTAAACATTAAGGTGGTGGGATACATATTTGTGTAACTTTGGATGGATTGATCTATTTGTAGTCCATTCCATTATTTATAAGGTGGTGGATGCATATTTGTGTAACTTTGGATGGATTGATCTATTTGTAGTCCATTTCATTATTTATAAGGTGGTGGATGAATATTTGTGTAACTTTGGATGGATTGATCTATTTGTAGTCCATTCCATTATTTATAAGGTGGTGGATGCATATTTGTGTAACTTTGGATGGATTGATCTATTTGTAGTCCATTCCAGTATTTATAAGGTGATGGATGAATATTTGTGTAACTTTGGATGGATTGATCTATTTGTAGTCCATTCCATTATTTATAAGGTGGTGGATGCATATTTGTGTAACTTTGGATGGATTGATCTATTTGTAGTCCATTCCAGTATTTATAAGGTGATGGATGAATATTTGTGTAACTTTGGATGGATTGATCTATTTGTAGTCGACTGTTCCATATGTTCTAGTGAATAAACTTACATTCATTAATTCAAAGCGTTCGAGCGCGCTATCACTACCAACATGTAATATTGTATTGTCGTTGTTATAAGCTAATAGGCCAATTGACAGTAGTTTCGCCAAGTGGAAAGTGACGCTATAATAAAGATGTAGCTCACTGATTTATTATTAGTCTTTTTGCTACTTTTCCTCATTCGCTTTGGTATGCCTACCTTTATTCATTCCCCAGTATTCTTTAGGTTTTGGCAAATAATCTGTCTCTTGATATCCGTCGGCGAAGATCTCTCGGAACTCACTTTCCGTGATGAAACCGGCGCTTTCAACAATGTTTGAAGATGTGGAAGTACTCGCACCCGTTAGCATGCTACGCAAGTCCTTTTGGTTCTAACAAAAAATAAAAAAATAAACTGATATTGATTTCAAGTATGGAAAAAGTAAAAGAGTTTACGTAAGTTGAGAACAGTACTTATCGTGTAAAATGTTATTTGTATAAGCCTGATGTATTTTATTTAAAGATTTCGTGATAGTAAAATAGGGTCCGTTTATTTGTAACTCTTCAGCTAGGAGATTAACACCTGGGCTGGCAAACCATTGTAAAGTAGTACTTTGTGTTGGTTAAACAGGTTTTTGGCGGTAGTTTTAGAAATAATGTGACACCTGTGGCATTGCAACTATAGGCTACGGAGACCGCTTACCATCAGGTGGGCCGGCTTATTTGCCATCGACGTACTATAAAAAAGAGTAGGTATGACTACCTTATTTGACTTGTCTGCGTCTTTCTTCTGCAGGGCTATGAACATCTGATACACCAGGGTCAGGTCGTGTGGCAAGTTTTCTAGACTGAACGATCTTAGCGTTGCGCCTGTCGCAATTCCAGAGCCGTCTAACGGTGTCTGTATATGCAAGAATAGTAACACACCTTTGACTTATCCCCATTCTTCTTACCATTAGCGTCGTTCTGCTGCACGGAGACTAACATCTTCTGATACACCGGGGTCAGGTCGTGTGGCAAGTTTTCTGAACTCAACGATTCACGGTGTCTGGATTTGCAGAAATAATAACATACCTTCTTTGACTTATCCCCTTCCTTCTTATCTTTAGCGTCGTTTTTCTGTACCGTGATGAACATCTTCTGGCACACCGGGGTCAAGTCGTGTGGCATCATGCGTGGGTTGGCCTTGTACAGATTATTGGCGACTTCTCTGGACTGAAGGATTTTCGTGTTGAGCCCGTCGCGACGACGCATACAGTCCATCAGGGTCTATATGCAATAGAATGTAACAAGTAAAAGCTGAGTCCTATGTGGTACCAAACATGATCTTGATTTTTTTGCTGGATTGTAATAGGATCGGTAATTAGGTTCCAGTGAGTTAGAACTTTGTTTGGCGTCTTTATATGAAACCCATAAAAAATTAAAATCGTGTTTTTCTCGCCAGTAAACCTCTGTATTGTAATGAGATCGAAATCTTTAAAGCCAGTTTCGAGAAACAAACTCCAAGATACATTTATGTTGTTCCTTTAATAGCATAGGATAAGTTCGTTTAAAAGTTAGCTAGTATTTGCGCAGGGCCTAGCTAGAAACTATATTCTGTACTTTAGGTTTCTCTAATTCTAACATAGAATTTTGGCCATTAGGGGACAACAACACGAAAGGAGTAAAAAACAATTGTATCCTACTAATATTATAAACGCGAAAGTTTGTAAGTATATGGATGTTTGTTACTCTTTCACGTAAAAACTACTGAATTGATTTTAATGAAACTTTACAATAATATAGCTTACACATCAGAATAACACATAGGCTACAATTTATAAAGATATTGTGTGAATTGTCGAAATACTAATCGTGCGCAGACGAAGTCGCGGGCACCAGCTAGTGTAAGACTATTCTGTTTAGTTAATTGTGACTGACCTGGTGTTCTCTTCCTTCTGTGACTAAGATGTAGACTTTCCCTCCTCGCTCTCGCCCGGTGCGGCCGCATCTGATACATTAATGAAAATACTCGCTAACATTACGAGTACGTAGTCAATTCTGGGCATACCTAATCGCGGAACAAAAGTAGTGACCCCCAGGTCAGTTTTTACTACAGTTATTTATAGGATAATCCGCAACGCAGGAAGAGAAATGATATTACCTATTATGCTATTTTTTACCTGTCTTGATCGCATTAAACGTGGATTTCTTTATAGAAAGCAACTTTAACTGAGATGAACTAGCTGTGTACGATAAAAATCAGGTCAGTGGAGGTTTGAATGTTTGTAGTATTCGTATTTTTAATGTAGCTAAATAAATGTAAGATACCTCTGCAACCTCTCTCTCTCTCTACTCTGTTTCTATAAACCTACAATAGCTAAAAGTGACACTGAAAATTATTTTTCGTGCGCTCTGCCTACCCCTTTTCGGAATATAGGCGTGAGTTTATGTATGCGTAAGTATGTGTGTGTGATACCTCTGCACGAGGCGAACGGGCGAGGCTGTGGAGATGTCGAAGCACAGGATGAGATCGACCGAGCCCACGTCCAAGCCCTCTTCACAAACGCAGGTGGCGACTAGTGCGTTGCACGCGCCCTCGCGGAACTGCCTCATCACTCGTAGTTGTTGTTTCTGGGATACCACTGCTTTGCCGTCCTTGCCTGTGTCCAAATGGTACATAACACTACAGCGGTAAATAAGGGCGTTAACTATAGTTTTATTCAGGGTGCAATAAGTCATAACGGTAGCGCACTTTAATTTGTGACCTATATCACAATTTTTTTCTTTAAATTTCGATACAGAATGACAGGACTGTCAACCTTGAGTGTGTTAAAAATTAAATTCCTTGACAGTACACATTCAGCACTTTAAACTAGGGGAGTTGAAGCATCTCGCTCTAACGTATTGGTAACTTCCGCTCCAAAGGTGCTGAATTCAGGAAGGTGTAATAACTCCTGTAGCAGGCACAGAAGAAACACTTTGATATGAGAGCACTGCGAGGGCTTACCCAAATCTATTATGCTAGGGGATGTAGCTGTCCCCTTCTGCCCATACCTGACTGTCGGTACGCTCACTCTCTCGCTCGGTAACATTGTTATATCTTGGCGCGAATTTTTGAGAACCTTCTCCTAAGAGCAAATGTTCAGGCAAAATCTTCTATTATTTAAATACAATTTGTAACAGCTGATACAAAAACGCTAGAAATTACAAAGTTCGAAAATATACAAACAGAGATAGACACTATACAAATATAGATTTCAACGATGGAACTAAATAATTTAAATTTTAATGTTTGGTACTTACCGGATGCCCCTTGTCCCACGAACATCTGCGGGACTATGAGCGGTCGACACTGAAGTAAAAGACGGTGAACCAAATTCACGCTCTCCCGGTATTCGCAGAATACTGTAAAATAACACGAATTGTATTTTTTGTTGTGTTTGGAAGGGAAGATTGACGGTAAAAGGAGCAGAGGAAGCAGTCTTTGTAGACTGGCACAAGACAGAAAGAAGTTCCGGAGGATGGTCGCCGACATCCGTTGTGGATAGGGTACAACGAGAAGAAGTATTTTTGTAAACTGGTACAAGTTCCTCTAGCTGTCACCACTTCTAGAATAAAATTTTGTTTGTGGTGTTTCCTACTACTACTAACCCTTAAATTTGAAAATGTTGGAGAATATAAAGACAACTTCCAATCGAAAATTAAAAATTGATCACCCCGGGCGGGATATAAAGACACTTTTAAACCATTTTTTGTATTTTTTCTGAACAGAATCTTTTAAACTCAAGTTCAGTGGCTTGAACTATATACATTCACAATTTTATTACCAAATTAAGGGGTCAGTGTTTTGAAATGTTGGCTATATACCTATAGCTTTTGTATCCTGCCCATTCCGTTTCGCAGCCTGAAAATGCTCCATCATGACTTCCTTCAACTTGTCGAATTTCGGGTGTCCGAAGCATAGATCTTTGGGTATCTGAAAGAATTTATGGACCATCATGTAGTTAGATAATTTATTGAGACTAGTTTCTAGTATGCGAAGACTTACGAGGCTAGAAAGTACTTTTAGTCGGTCGTACTGTACTCACATCTGGCACAGAGCCATCCGGCAGCACGCTCGTGTCAAGCGACATCGGATTCACCCCCAGATCGTCCCTCAGTCGTTCCAGAAGTGCTGTCAGTCGGTCGTCAGCCTGGATCCAGGCCTTCTCCGGGTGCTCGTCAAAGAAGTTCAGGAAGACGCGAGCACCGTGTTTCACTAGTAACTCAAGGCCGTGGTATAGCGCGATTAGGAGGGTGAAGTCTTTCATTATGTAGTTGTGTTGCGGATGCCTGGGTAGTAAGAATCAGCGAACTTTATCATTACTGTCGTTAGTTATACTATACAAGTGTGTAAAAACTAGGTTATAGCCAAATTGGACTTGATATCTGATGAAGTGCATGATGGCATGTACTTAACCAAGCAGCAAAAAATAATAGAAATCGGTTAGACTAATACTAACTTAACCCTAACCTACTAAAATAATAATTTGGCAGCTAAAATAGAAACGCCGCGACTGTTTCCTGGGCGACCAATGCTAAGTTATTATTTTAGCTGTCAATTTATTGTATTATATATGCCCATTAAAATCTGCCAGTTCATGATATTAGCTGCCCTGAAAATAATAACCCATATCTGATTAGCAGGTCTAGTTAGTAAGCCTACCAAACGCCAGCTTGTCAAATCTACATAAATCTCTCTTCTACAATCGGGTTCGAGAGCTGTTTTTATAAATTTTAATTAGAGATACAGGCTTTGACATAATTTAACTTATAAAATAGCCGCCAAGTGGGTTACACTTTCGGCTTTGTTTTCATAAATTGTAACATCACAGTATGCTTAATTATTACATAGGTTACCTATTGCCTCTCTCCTTTCCCTGGTATTCCTTGTAGAGCATCACAATGCGACCCTTGGACAGGTTCCCGACGTTGTGCGGTAGAATGTTCATTTGCTTCAGTCTTCTCGCGTAGCCATCCAATATCTAGAAAATGATTTACGTGTTCGTGTTTAGCAGCTGCCCGCGACTTCTTCTAGGTTAGGATTTCCAACTGACCCATTAAAGAATAGATCCCCAAAACATAAGAGTGATTTATATTTGCAAGAATTTGCATGCAAATTGGGTCCGATCAAACCCTGCAATGTAATGGAAATAGCATGCAAGTTCTTACAAATGTAAATTAGCCTCTATGATCTTATGTGCCTTGCTTGAATTTATACTTAAAAAAAATAGATTTAAAAAAACACCTCATGACTCATGGCTCATGGACCTTGACATTCTCGACAATAAGCTTCAAGTACAAGTTGAAACAAGTGAAGAACATCAACCGGGAATGCCTAATGAAAAAAAATGTTGGTTGTACGTTGTTTCGCAGACAGAAGTTTCATTGAATGTATGTTTCCCATAATTTTCATTTCATAGAAAGCTTTTTTTTCACAAAGGGTCGCAGTTCTATGAAATGTAAAAAAGCTTTCTATGAATAGAAGATTCTGCGAATCAATACATTCTATGAAACTTTTGTCTGCGAAAGAAGATGCCACGAAAAAAGTTAGATCAATGAAAAGTACACGTCGCGTGCTAGAGACAGTAAATCAAAATTACCTCAACATAGTGGTTCCTCAGTTGCGAGAGCTCCGGCCCTAGCTGCACCACTACCGTGTTAATTTTCCTCGAGTGGCTGTACGGAGCCACGTCAATGCAGTTCTCCGTCCGCAGCTCCAAGTGAGCTATGTTCAGGTGCTTCACTACCTGGAATAAAATACAAAATGTGTATAAAATTATTGCCAATGACAGATTGTGTGATCACATGCCGTTTGGCCTTGCTATTTTACTTTTAGGGTTAATGCCAAAAGTTTAATTAGCTTTAATAGAAACGTGACGTTAGACGGATTCTACATTTTATGGCCGCCATTTATTAGAACACCTGTGAACAAAGGCATCTATCTGAACTGCTATTTTTCTATTAGTGCACTCGTAATCTATTGCTTACGGAGATAGTCGATAATAAATTGGACTTTCTAGGCGGCTGTAATTACTTTTTAAAATGTGGTGGTAAAGCCTTTGTTCATTTAAGTGGTTTGGGAAAAACTAAAAACCAACGATAATTTTTACTCTTTTTTTATAGGCTTTGCCGCACCCAATAGCCCAGACATTAAAATTGGGGCCTAATAGTCCATCATCTTCGAATAATTGTGTTCATTCAGATTTTATCAACCAGCAATCCCTGTACACCATGGCGGGTACTATCACTGTGTACGTCCCATGAAACGGGTAGGGACAGGGGACAGAATCCGCCCCCCTTGCATTTAATTAAATTATCGAAAGGGCCTCGGTACTTCGGCTCCACGCACGCCCTTAAAGCTCCAGGACACCATTGTCCCACGAGTGGGAATGACATTAACCCTTCCACGCATAGTGTTCGATGCATCTTACATAACAAAATCTTAAAATTTTATTAAAAATTTAAACATAATTACGTTAAATAGCTATAATATTATTGTGCTTAGATATTATTGTCAGGAAAACTATTTCATTTTTATATTTATCATTCAGATTTGTACAGTTTTGTATTCAAAAATAATTAGTCGTGTTTTTACCCAAAATTGCGGCAAACTTGCAAAAAGTAAATTGACGATTTTCGGTGTGTGAACGAGTTTAAATGAGTTTTTTGGGCTTTTTTATTATTTTATACTATGATTGAATGATTTATTATAGGTATATCACAAATACGTAAGCGGTCCCAAAGTTCTGTCACTGGCACATTATTTTTAAATTAAGAACATGAATTTAAGATAATTTTAATGAATTCCATTTTTAAATGTTTGACAATCATTTTAAAACAGTCATTCGATTCGCTGCAATTTCTCACGATGGAGTGGACATTGAAAGAAAACCAAATAGCGGTTTTGGCATTGCTCCGCTGTGGGAACTCGCCAAGTACCATTTTCAAGTTGCTCAAAAATTTAAATATTACGCTTAGGTTTGTGTACCGTACTATGGATAGGTACAATGAAGTCTCCAGTGTTGAGAACAAGAAAAGAATTGGCCGGCCTCGCTCCGTACGAACACCAGCAGTGATCAAAGCGATCAAGGCGCATAGCAAAAAATCCTGTCCGAAAACAGAAGTTGATGGCTTTGCAGATGGGTGTCAGTAGAAAAACCGTCAAAAAGGTTTTAAACGAAGATCTTAGTCTACGAGCATACAAAAAAAAAAGAGTAAGCACTTAGTTAATGCCCGTCTAAAACCAATAAAGCTTAAAAGATCCCGGAAGTTGTTAAAGCGGTACGCGCAAAATCGACACCGTGATATCCTCTTTACAGACGACAAGATTTTCGATATTGAAGAGAAGTACAATAAACAGAATGATAGGAGCTCTGAAGAAGCAGGAAAAAGACTTCCGTGGGTGCAACATGGGCATCATCCATCTGGTTGGGTGTATCATAATCCTGTGGACTATGAAATTTGGCAGGTCTTAGAGGGGAAGGTCTGTATCATAAAAATTTGGAGAGCCTGAAGTCATGTTTAAGAAAAGCAGTAGCTGAAATAGACATGAAAATGGTGCGTGCTGCGATAGACGACTGGCCGCGCCGATTAAGGGCCTGTTTTAAAAACAAGGGAGGTAATTTTGAATAATTTTAAGCAATTTTAATTCTTTATACTTTAAATTGGTATATAATTTATTAAAAACTGATTGGTACTTTTATTTTTATCATTATTTTCATTCGTGACAGAACTTTGGGACCGACTACGTAGTGTAACTTACTGAAGTAAGAATAATTATAGTATAAGCGTAAGAATAATTATATATTTACATAAATAGGAATTGACCTATGTAACATCTAACACCGAAAATTTCAGTATAAATATAAATTTTATTTTTTAATACTTTTTCCTGGTATCAGTAAATAATTATGTATCACATATATTGTTTTCAGGCATAACGAAAAATCATGCATTAAACGGTTAATTATATGAACTTACATTGATGACATCCTCAACCTTGCTTCCTGGCGTGGCGGAGAGCGCGAGCATGCGATAAGTGTTGTGCTTCATCTCGGCTAGGGTGGAGACTATCTGGCAATAAGCGTAGTTCCCGCGCGCGCGGTGCGCCTCGTCTATGACTAGGCAGCGGAGCTTGTCGCCAGGACAGATGCCTGACTTGATGTCGTTGTAGATCACTTGCGGTGTTGCGAAGAATACTCTCTTGTGCTGCCAGTGAAGTTTCCGTGTGGCGACTGGCATGTGGCCTTGAAATTACATGGGTTAATCTACTATTTCTTAATGTTTTGCTAAGATTTAACGCGTAACTAGCAGCCATACCATATAAAAAATATCTATTTGATTCAATTGTCTCTCAAGAGTTTTGCAACTTGTAGAATCCTGAAGTTCAGTGTGTTAAGAGTATGGAACCTGCATTAGTCTGTCAATACTATGAGTCCTCATATAAAACACTTATATTTCCTTCTATGATCAGAGCCTGGACTATGAAGGAAATACAAGAAAGTTTACTTTTTAGGGTTTCATATCCCTTATAGGATCACTCCTGTGTCTGTCCGACTGTCTGTCAGGGCCAATATGCTGCGGAACTACTCAACTGATTGAGATAAATTTGGTACACATATGTATGCTGGTGACCCAAGACTGAAATGGAACGTAAATAAATTAAGCTTAAACACTCTTAACACAGTGCATCCCAGGAGCTCTGGCAACCTTACTCATTCTGCTGAGCCCTGCCTCTTTTGATAATTATGTGCAATCTAATAATCTTCATACATATTCATTTTAATTATTATTAATAATCGATTTCTTAGTACCTTTTTACACTACAATTGACGCGTCTCACAAAGTACCAGTGTACATTTAGCTACTCGTAACAAGTTCTGACGAGCAAGTTATATACATATAGATATTGAATGTATAACTTTTATAAGCCTTATACATTTAATGTCTATAGACTTAATTCTGTTTGCAGGTTCGAAAGTGTTAACAACCTTACATAAATTGCATGATAAAACAAATTTGAATTGAAATTATCATACACAATATTGGTTTCATGTTCTTAGTATAGCAGTGGGTGCATAACACATTGAAGAAGGATATTTACCAGTCATTTCTATGGTGTCATTAGGCGGTATTGCTATGATGTTGTAGCAAGCATCAATCTGCTGAGCTACCAATGGTCTTGTTGGAGCAGTGAATACAATCTTGCCGAGGGGGTACCAGCGGTAGAAGTTGTACATTATCACTGCCGCTATGAATGTTTTACCCAGCCCTGTAGGCAAACTCACCTGTTAAAAAAAACATGTTAGATTCTAAAATAAATCTTGCATTAGCCTACTATAATGCTTTACAAAGCATAGAAAAAGGATGAACATCATCCTGAAAATGTCTGCCATGCTCTCAATCCATAATTTAATATTAGTTAACACTTCTGGTACCAAGAAGATGCAAGTTGGGTTCTTGGTATGTAGCAAATATTTACTGCAAAGTAGAATAATAACAATTAAGAGTTTACCTTAGATATTCATTATTTTTTTAAACTAGTACTGTCATGCCTGTCACCTGTGTTTACTCATTAAGAAAGGTTCGCTGGTACTTATTGCACAGGTTATATTTTATGATTATTACAAGTAGCAGTGGCACATTGTTAAATCAAGGTTAATTAATTTCATAGTAGTTAATGAAATGTACTAATAAACTTGTTCGTGAATAAATTATAAATATTTTTAAACTATGATACTATGACAGGGGCAAATGGGCACTAGGCCTGCCTGAGGGTAAATAAATAAATATTGGGGGACAATCTTACACAAATCGACCTAGTCCCAAACTAAGCAAAACTTGTACTATGGGTACTAGACAACAATATACATACTTAAATACATAGAAAACATCCAAGACCCAGAAACAAATATCCGTGCTAAATGCACAAGTAATGCCCTGGCCAGGAATCGAACCCGGGACCTCTAGCTTTGGAGGAAGTGTCACTACCAAAACACCATATGGATTCTTGTGACTCCAGAACAGTTTAACTGAAACTTAATAGAATAAAACCTTACCAGAGTGTTTTTCAATAAAGCAGCCCTGATTATGTTGAACTGATAGTCTCTGACAGGGTAATTGGTGGGGTAAATCCATGTTTTCCCAGTAAGCCGGTCATAGCCACTGATCTCTTCATCGCAGCACAGGGCACTGAAAAATATTATTATTATTACAAAATACTAAAGGGTAACACAGGGTACAGGCTATTTTTAAGGTGAAATCTTCTAGTATGATTATTAATCACTTTTAGCCTTTAGGTAATAACATAAAAATCTAATGTGCTAGTGTCCTACTCAGGTTTTAATAACTGTGTGAGAATCTTGTACAAAATTAAAGAATCGCAGGATTTCGGTGGATAATAAAAGCTGGAACAAAGGCTTGATATAACATTATTTGGTAAAGTAACTTACCTTACATTTAAAGGATTCTGACTATTATTAAAAGAGTCATTTATAACACTTTTGGAGAGGTTAGATCTATCTTTAAAAGAATTATTTTGAAAATGAGCCATAATTGACGACTCGTCAAATAAATCTTCATCTTCAGCAGCTTTAGTCTTCGGCTTTTCTTTAAAATTATTCATTTCAATAAAATGTGTTCATGATACAATTTAGATTTGAGGACGCGACATGGTTTGTTTCCGTTGTTAAATAGATGCTGGTTAATTACTTTAAAACAAAATAAATTTGGTAACAACAACTACGAAAGTTTTTTTGGTTTAAATAAAAATAAGGTATAAGGTTAGAATCTAGAAGCGTTCGAAAGTGGAATATTTTGCGGTTATTAGAAAATATGCAGGAACTCAAAAGCTACGTTTGATTAATACACTATCAAGAAATAAATATATTATTGATTAAAATATATAATCACTATATTTGTGACCTAAACAACAATTAAGCTAACGTTTTCATTTCAGAAATCTTTTAAAATAAATTGGTTTTTGAATCGGAATGTCATGCATTTTATGTCCAAATCTTTGCATTTACAGAGTTTGCTTATCTAAACATTATTAGAATCTGAGATTAGAAAGATGAATACTCTCTCTACAACATTCGTATTAATTGTGGCGAAAATATTCTAAATTAATAAACAAAGTCACATATTGTACTACTAGCTACAAAAATGCTGTTTAACTATCAAATACTTCAAATAGTTTCAAACAGACGGATCTTCGTAAATGCGCACTTTATCAAAATTAAATGTCAAAAACCATGAAGTAACAAAAAACAAAGTAAACAAACATAACACGACAACTATCTGTGACAACTATTGAAATTTGAAATCATAGATAAGTATGTGTAGTAACTGAAATATTGAAATCCTCCATCAAAACAGTTATAATTAATTTGTTGATATCCAATTGATATCTAACAACATGGAGCTTGAAGATGGCTTTGATGATATATTGGCTGAGATAAGCGAGCCAACGGCTCCCAAGCAACCGAAACTGGACGAACCAAGTAGGATAGTTTTCAGTTTTGCATGAGTTTTGCACTGGTTTTGCAGGGAATTAATCATGGTCATAACATGACCTGATGGACATTTAGTGATAGCTTCATCATTGAATATTTTGATACTTATTTTATTATTATTCAGGTACATCGGGAGATGCATCAAAGCCAGCATCATCTAAAACTCATTGTGTATTGGTAAATCAAAAACAGGTTAGTCCCATTGCGATAAATATTAAATTAATTTTGTTTATCATGTGGGTTACAATAATCTGATAGTTTTAAAGTGAAACTGATTCATGGCTTTGATATTTGTGCACTGAAACTACAAGATAGAAAAAGTACAGTTTGCAAAAAGGTTTCACAACACTATAAAGTGGTGGAAAAACAGCAGTAATATAGAAGATGTGTTCTTACTTTTGTAATAAGTAAATAAGTATGTAACTATGTTACTTGTCATTAAGCATAATTCAAAACAATATATTAATAATCAATATTTTTTCTATTTACAGCGAGGCAATCCTCTGTTGAAATTTGTTACCAGTGTCCCATGGGAATATGATGATATTATTCCAGATTATGAGATAGGTAAAACTATATGTGTGCTGTTTCTCTCCGTAAGGTACCACAATCTGAACCCAGATTATATAAATAATAGGTTAAAGGAATTAGGAAAGAAATATGAGCTGAGAGTCCTTTTAGTACAGGTAAGAAAACAGTCTTTTTATTGAATAAAATGGACATTATTTAGAATTTCAGACCAAGAAAAATATATAAGCGGAGCATTACGAACAAAATAATGAAGCCGGTTTGTAAAACCATGCCCAATAAGTAAGCACTAGCACACACACATATACAAACTAAACCATGAACAGAACTCTTCAGTACATGTGACAATGGATGGCGTCAGGGTCATTTGTATTGGGTTTGTGCATGGTTTAGTGTGTATATGGCTGCCTAAGCGTGTGCCTCCTTATTGGGCATGGTTTTAAAAATTTGTTCGTAATGCTCTGTCTATTTTTTTTCTTAGTCTGAGTTTAGAATTATATAACAGCCAACTTAGAATAATTCAACTTGGATTTGAATGATTCTCAGTGTGCTACACTCTTCAACATTTTGCCATGCAACACCATAAAAAACAATCTAAACTCAATAAGTGTAGTGCATTCTGGAATTAAGTTCTTGATTTTATTAAATTTACTTTCACTTAACTTTCCAGTACTGTCCCAACTTGTTTTAAAGTACAAATAAGAAACTATAACTGTATCAGTATGATCATGAAACGAAATTAATGAAGAACATCTTATTTTAGGTTGATCTTAAGGACCCCCACTCGGTCCTAAAGAACTTAACCAGGATATGTCTCCTAACTGACATAACACTCATGCTGGCATGGAGTCCCGAGGAAGCTGCAAAGATTATAGAAAACTACAAAATATATGAAAACAAACCTCCTGATCGGATTATGGAGAAAATTGAGAATGATCCACATCAAAAGGTACTTTATCTATTTTGGTTCACTTCAATATTGTAGTGGGCTGAGAGCATAATGATGGTTGCCATTTTATCATTTATCACTGTGACAAATGAAATTGATGAGACATCAGTCATTCCCGCAATAATAATAATACTCTTTTACACGGTCTTGTGGACTTCGAAGTGCCGTATTATAAGTACACACCTGCGCCAGTTCTCGAAAATGGTCGTGCAACGCTCTATTGGGATCGATCTGTCATCACGGACAGGGCTATTGTAGCCAACAAGCCTGATATCGTGCTGACACATCGATTGAAGCGCCAGGCAGTACTCGTTGATATCACCATCCCCCATGACGAGAACCTCGTAAAAGCTGAGAGGGACAAAGTCAGCAAGTACCTAGACTTGGCACATGAGGTAACCGCCATGTGGGATGTTGATTCAACGATTATTGTCCCGATAGTCGTCTCTGCGAACGGTCTAATTGCGAAGAGTCTCGACCAACATCTCAAGAGACTCTCGCTAGATGGTTGGGTCAAGGGTCAGATACAGAAGGCGGTACTCCTGGACACGGCGCGGATAGTCCGGAGGTTCCTCTCTCTGTCGCCCTAACCACCGGTAGCTTAGGCCCCGCCTCGCTGCCGGCGGCACTCTAGGTTAGGTTTTTTATAATGCTTTTATATTTTGTAAGTGTATTATTATATTTTATTTTCATAAATGTTTTGTAAAAAACCTAACTTAAGTTATAAGAAAAATAAAGAGAATAATAATAATGTCAATACGTTTAGGACTCTCATTGCAAAGCTGATCTGCTTCAGGGGGGGGCAATAGCCGCCCCCGAGTCATGCGCTTCGTGCACCAAGCCTTCGCGGGAACTGAACATGACTTGTGTCACGGAACGCATTGACTTTCTGAAGCAGAAAGTCCATGCATGGGCAAGCCGTATTCGCCGCTACAGAGAGCGTGTGGACCGATACCAACAGAATCGCCTTTTCCAGAGTGACCAAAGGAAGGTATACCGGAAGTGGGATGGAACCGACCATAATGTGTGCGACGGACAGCGACCGGATGCAACTGCCATGGTTAACTTTTGGAGTTGTATATGGTCGGTGCCTGTCGAACACACCGAGGGTACCTGGATGGGTGTTGTTGAGCGTGAGTGCGAGGCCATAGAACCCATGGGGTCTGTTACCATCAGCCCCGAGGACGTAAGTTGTGCCATCTGTACGGCTCCGAACTGGAAAAGCCCGGGTCCGGATGGATTGCACAACTTCTGGCTAAAGTGGTTTCGGTGCTCACACGCACGTTTGGCAACACAGTTCCAGCAACCCCTCGAGCTCGGTTCCCTGCCGCCTCTGGTGTAACCTTGCTCTACAAGTCCGGTAGTACCACGGAAGCGAAGAATTACAGACCCATCACGTGCTTGCCGACGCTATACAAGCTCCTTACGTCCATTTTGAGAGCAAAAATTAACACGCACATTGTTGCGAATAATATTCTGGCACCCGCTCAAAATGGATGTAGGGTTGGGTCACGTGGTACTAAAGAGCTCCTCCTCATAGACATGACCATTTGCCAACGAGTCCGGCGAAACAGAGGGACCCTCTCAGCCGCCTGGATTGACTACAAGAAGGCCTATGATTCAGTGCCTCATTCGTGGCTGAAGAGGATCTTAGAACTGTATAAAGTTGATGCAGTTTTGAGATCCTTCTTAGTTGCGTGCATGGGGCAGTGGATCACGGTCCTTCGTCAACCGGGGGGAGGAGAGGGCCCCTCTGGCCCGCAGGATTCCATCAGGATTGAGCGAGGTATTTTTCAGGGTGATAGTTTGAGTCCCTTATGGTTTTGCCTTGCGCTGAATCCGCTCAGTACCTTGCTGAAGGATTCAGCGCTAGGTTGCCAGCTACGGAGAGAGGTGAGGTCATTTCTCATCTGCTCTACATGGACGACCTTAAACTTTTTGCACCAAATAAACATGACCTGTTGGGGCTACTGCAAACCACAGAGATCTTCAGTAGTGCCATCAAAATGGAATTTGGTGTCGATAAGTGTGCGGTCATGCATGTACAGCGGGGGAAAGTTGTAAATTCCACAAATTTACAGATTTCTGAGACAATGGCTCTCAGATCTCTCTCCGACGCAGAAACCTATAAATATTTTGGTATGTCACAGTCTTTGGGTATCGAGAGTGGGGACATCAAGCGGGCGGTGAAGGAGCGCTGCTTCTCTCGCCTGGCAAAAGTACTCAACAGTTTTTTGTCGGGCGGCAATAAGGTGCGCGCCTTCAATGCCTGGGTGATGCCCTTGCTCACATACTCGTTTGGCATATTAAGGTGGACTCAGACTGAGCTCGATTTCCTGGATCGAAGGGTGCGTGTACTGCTCACTGCGCACCGTATGCTACACCCACGATTGTCTGTTATGAGACTGTACATCCCGCGGAAATTAGGAGGTCGCGGCTTCCTAAATGCCAAAGACCTACACAACCGCGAGGTGTGTAGTCTCAGGGAATATTTCATGAATAGCAAATGTGGGATGCATCGTGACGTAGTGGCAGTTGACGCATCTTTTACCCCGCTCTCCATGGCTAACAAGAACTGGCGCACACTTCAAGTACTAAGCACCGAGGACCGCAGGGCGGTGTGGAAGAGTAAGGAGCTACATGGGCGGTTCTACAAGGCTCTTACGGGGCCCGACGTAGACCTGCTCGCGTCGGTGAACTGGCTACGTTTCGGGATCTCCTTGCAGAAACCGAAGGTTTTGTCTGTGCAATTGCGGACGAAGTTATCATGACGAACAACTACCGGAGGTATATCCTGAAGGACGGTACGGTCGACATTTGTCGGGCTTGTTGCCGTCCCGGAGAGTCGCTCAGGCATATTATTTCCGGTTGTGGTCATCTTGCTAACTGTGAGTACTTGCACAGACATAACTTGGTAGCCAAGATTATTCACCAGCAGCTTGCTCTTCTGTACGGTCTTGTGGACTTCGAAGTGCCGTACTATAAGTACACACCCGTTCTCGAAAATGGTCGTGCTACGCTCTATTGGGATCGATCTGTCATCACGGATAGGACTATTATATAATATAACAGCACGATATCAGGTTTGTTGGATATCCAACAAACCTGATATCGTGCTGACAGATCGATTGAAGCGCCAGACAGTGCTCGTCGACATCACCGTCCCCCATGATGAGAACCTCGTGAAGGCCGAGAGGGACAAGGCTAGCAAGTACCTAGACCTGGCACACGAGATAACCGCCATGTGGGATGTTGATTCGACGATCATTGTCCCGATAGTCGTCTCTGCGAACGGTCTAATTGCGAAGAGTCTCGACCAACATCTCAAGAGACTCTCGCTAGATGGTTGGGTCAAGGGTTAGATACAGAAGGCGGTACTCCTGGACACGGCGCGGATAGTCCGGAGGTTCCTCTCTCTGTCGCCCTAACCACCGGTAGCTTAGGCCCCGCCTCGCTGCCGGCGGCACTCTAGGTTAGGTTTTTTATGATGCTTTTATATTTTGTACGTGTATTATTATATTTTACTTTTATAAATGTTTTGTAAAAAACCTAACTTAAGTTTTAAGAAGAATAAAGAGAATAATAATAATAATTTATTCATGGAATCAACTTAACAATAATTACAAAATGTTGAGCCCTCCTAGTAGGTATGTACACACCTGTGTCAGGAGGACTCGCTCTTCCTGAGGTGGTAATTACAGTTTGCTTTTATTTTTCTACTAGGTATCTAGGTATATTAATTTATTTAAAATAAATTAACTACTTGACTAAATTACTGATTTGTTTGTGTGTGTGCGCATGCGTGTGTGTGTGTGTGTGTGTGTGTGTGTGTGTGTGTGTGTGTGTGTGTGTGTGTGTGTGTGTGTAGATATTTTTGTTTCTTACATGTGTTTCCATCATTATCTTATTACAGGTAACAGATCTTCTACTTCATCATACTTCAGTCCAGCTAACAAACCATTAAGAGTCTCTTTACAGTCGTAGTATTTTAATGCGTATATATTGATCTTTTTGTTTATTAAGTTATACAAGTGTGCAGCTTGTGCTTCAAATTGTCTAGCGGCAAATGCAGATTTGCTAAGGGGTACAGGAGCAACAGCACGAGCTCTTCTTCGATTCACAGCGACAGTTTTGTAAGGTATATTTTTATGAAGTCTTAAAATTACGGCTACAACATATAATTTTCGCATACTAAAGAGTTGACAATCATTATAGAGGTCAGATGTAGGATATCGATATGGTTTGAAGTACATCGTTTTCAGCAGGCACCTCTGTGCCCTTTCCACTTCTAGATATTTCACTTTGGTCGCTCCTCCCCATACCGATATACAATATGTCATGATGGATTGTGCCAAAGCTATATAAATCTGTTTTAGTAAGGATGTGTTTGTGATATGTCGAAGTATTTTAAA
The DNA here is from genome assembly GCA_905163555.1 of Notocelia uddmanniana. Classification (NCBI taxonomy): domain Eukaryota; kingdom Metazoa; phylum Arthropoda; class Insecta; order Lepidoptera; family Tortricidae; genus Notocelia; species Notocelia uddmanniana. Next base: position 8,569,711 of record LR991059.1, on the reverse strand, counting down.
AATCCAAGTAAGCTTACGTACTCTGTTGTTAATATTTTCAATGTGTTGGTGCCAAGATAGTCTCTGGTCAATGATGACGCCTAAGTATTTCGTAGAAGTTACCTTTATTAATTGTTTACATCCACATGTTGTGATAGTTGTTGGACTACAGTTGTGTATTTTTAGGTCTAGTTCAGTAGAAGGCTGACCACTGTTTGTTTTCGAAAAACAAATATAATTCGTTTTTTCAATGTTTAGTGTCAGTAAATTGGATATGAGCCATGAGGAGACCTTCCTAAGTCCTTTTCCAGCGTCGGTACATACGGAATCCCAAGTTTTCCCACTAAAATGGCCACAGTGTCATCGGCATACGATATTATTTTACCGGGAATGTTTATAGTAGTAAGGTCGTTTATATAAACTAGGAATAGGGTAGGGCCGAGGACACTACCTTGTGGTACGCCAAATGACACTTGTGAGTCGCTGCTTACATATTTACCAACCCTGACTCTTTGACTCCGATTGTTTAAATAGTCTCCTAATAAATCAAGCGGTTTCCCTCTTATGCCAATTCTTTCCAGCTTGTTTACAAGAGTAGGAAGAGATACCGTGTCAAAGGCTTTTTTTAAATCATGGAAGACTGCAAGACATGTATTTCCATTATCAACTTCTTTAGTAACTAAAGAAGTTAAATGTAAAACTGCGTCTTCCGTCGATTTGCCCTGCCTAAAGCCAAATTGAGTGTCTGATAATAGGTTTAATTTGTTTAAATATCTCACCAATCGGACATTAATTAGTTTTTCTATTTGTTCAGATTTGAATTGATTTTTAGTATGGCAACATTCTGTGCCCGCATTTTGACAGTTACTTAAAAATAATTGTCTACTCACTTTGATTCAAAACTTCGGTCCGAAATCAAGCTCCGCGCCAATTGCCGCGTAATTTAGATCAGATCCCGTTAGTGGGCGGTTATTCCCACTGCAATCGTGTCGAAAGTCGCTTTAATACACCGGTGCCTGGAGGAATCAGGAAGATCTCACTGCAGCCGCGTACAATCAGGTGGCAGGTAACCTTTGGACGGCGGGTAAGTCTGTACAGTACGAGCCAGTCCCCGAGGGCCCTACACCTGACAAAGGAGCACAGCAGCATCCACAGGCAGAGGTGAGTGTCTTCTTGATTAAGCCTCAAGGCTCATCGTGGGTGTATGTAATTAGCGGCATTAAACTCGTTTCGTAAAACTTCGCATACAGTCCATTCACAAACATTATTTGATCCTTCGACCGGAGCTTGATAAGGCGAGCCTGTGGATATTTCGTTTTTGTATCGTTTTAGAAGCAAAACCATCCTTTTTTGGTGTTAAAATTTTCGTTTCGTATTAATAATTTTCGTCCACCAAAATAGAGGGTAAGCTAATAAATTTTCGCATTCCACAGTTTCGTTGTTTCGCGAGTTTTTAAATTCGGACTTGAAAGTAATTAGTATAAATAACTATTAAAATTGTTACTTATTTAGTCCATTTCGATTAAATTGTATCGTATTTTGATAATTAAATCGTTATTTATTTGTCGTGTCGTCATACGTTATAATTAATGATAACGTTAAGTAACATTTTGTAGTAGGCAATAGTTGTGTGAATCGGAACGCATCTTGCCATAGATTTTCTTTGTAATTGACAACTTTGGCAAGTGACGTTGACGTTTAGTTTAGTTGATCTCGCCTAACCTCAAACGGGATTCTGCTCGTCGATGCGTTGGTAAACACACGTGCTCGGGTTGAAAAATCGTGAAAAAGGAGTGTTTCGGCTGAATAACCTCGTAGTTTACTAACCTTAGGCTATATTCTGGTGAAGGGATTCCAGTTTTAGTGGAATTAACGAAACTGGGTAAGTAGAGTAGCTGTAAAATGGGGGATAACGACCCCCCTGATAAGGGGGGTCGTGACTCGATCGTGATTGTCGAAGATGAGGCTGATCCCATGGTAGGATTACCATCATCGCTCTCCCAGGCGATTGGTGATAATCAGATCAAGGGCATGGACATTGATACAGATGAAAACCCGCGGAAACGTCTTGGCGAAAATGTGAATAACCAAGCCAAAAAAGTAACTTCCCCAGGCGACTCCTCTCAAAATATATATATCAGTCCGGGATATACCGACCAAGACCCCGCTATAAAATATAACGACATGGACAAAGGCCCATTTGTAGTCCACATTTGTAGAAAAGAGCCGGACCCTTCAGCTGGGCTAACCCTTCAGGGTATGAGAGTTGCCCAATTACTGTACAAAAACAAAGTAAATGGCATTGTGGAAGGTTCTATCAAATCGATGGGCCGTAATAAAGTTTCGGTAGGATTTAAATCTGCACAATTGGCTAATGACTTTTATGAATCCGATCTGTTAAGTAAAAACAAACTGTTAGCCGACATACCTAAATACCTTGTATCTCGAATGGGTGTAGTGCAAGATATTCCGACAGATTGGACACTTGAGGAAGTAATCGAAGGTATTGAGTACCCCTCTGGATTTGGATGTGTGAGAATAATTAAAGCCCGTAGACTGTCTCGGAAAATTCGTAGGGAGGGCCAGCCCCCCGAGTGGGTACCATCTAAAACTGTGGTTCTGACATTCCATTCTCAAATTCTGCCCGAAAGGGTGTACCTATTCAACATGGCTGTCCCCGTGAAAGTTTACGAACTTCCAACCATTCAATGCAGAACCTGCTGCAAGTTTGGTCATATTGCTGCAAAATGCAGGTCCAAACCTTGCTGCTATTCTTGCGCTCAACCTCATACAGGTGATACTTGCCAGGTCAGTGAAGATAAAATTAGTTGCATCTTATGCTCAGGACCCCACAAGGCAACCGACCCCAAATGCCCAGAACACAGTCGGCAAAAAGCGATTAAAATTGTAATGGCTGAAGAGAATATTGGGTACCTTGAAGCTTCTCAACGCTACCGCCCTGTCAGAACCTTATATGCTGAAATGTCTCAAAAAATGTTTGCTCCTGTCCCTCAGACCATCATTGCTCCTTCAGGACATCGTGCCCCAATCCCTAACTATATAGAATATTCTATTCCCCCATCTCAGAAATCATACAAAAAGACTTATTATAAGGAACAAAAGCCACGTCACATATTAAGCAAGTCTTATGATGTTCATGCCCACAAGCAAATTATTAATGAACCTAAATCATGCCTGCCTAATGGTAGTGCATTACTCAATAATCGAATGATTGATGATTCACCAAATGATAACTTTTTAGAACTCCTCACAGGACTCTTCGTTAACTGCATTCATAAATTTAGTGACTCACTACCGAACAACGTCATATCACAACTCCGTAGTATAATCCCCTTCATTCCAACTAATGGATCACCAGATCCTGCAGTGGAATTCACAGAGCATTAGGAACAAAAAACCGGAATTAATCTATCTCATAAACAAATATAAACCTATTATTTTTGCCATCGCTGAAACATGGTGTAAGCCTGGTTCTCGGTTTAGGGTTCCGGGCTATGCATGCTTCAGGGATGACAGAAGTGATGGCTATGCAGGGTGTGCCCTGCTTATTGACAGATCTTACACTTACTCTATGCTCCCGCTCCCAAATCACAGCTCAGGTATAAACATTATAGCAGCTAAAATGCTCAACATTACATTTATATCAGTATACATACCTCATCCAAGTTTGGATCTTTTACATGAGTTAAATACTATTATATCTGCTGTTGTTGGTCCCTATATTATATTGGGCGACTTTAATTGTAAAAACACTCTATGGGGATCCCCCTCTTGTGATGCAAATTCTTATGCTCTGATAGACATGCTTGACAACTTAAACCTATGCATAATGAATGATGGATCTCCCACTAGAAGGGTATCCCCTATTCAACAAGCTAGTGCCTTGGACCTTACATTAACCTCTGCCAGTCTGGCATCCATAGTTTCTTGGCAAGTACTCAAACGCACATATGGCAGTGATCACTTTCCCATTCTTTCTACTATTCTCAAGGCCTGTCCTCCTCCCCCTGTAATTCACCCCCTTCTTAAATATAAAACTGCTCAGGCTGACTGGAACGGATACTTCTGCACCTTGGATGATAAAGTAAAATCATTATGTGAGCCAGACACTGATAACTTTTTGGAAATATACTCCAGATTTACAGAGTGCATCTTACAGTCAGCAGATGCAACAATACCGATTAAAAACACGGCGCGTAATAAGATTCCCTCTCCTCCATGGTGGGATGCAGAATGCACTAGTATAATACGCGAACGGATTACTGCGGAGAATACCTATTCGAAGAATCTTACCATGCAAAATTATCTTCATTTCCAAAAAACTATGGCAAGATCCAAAAGATTACTGGCTAAAAAAAAGACTGAAGGTTGGCTGAACTTCTGTAAGTCATTGTCTCCCCGTTCTCCTTCCACAGTGGTTTGGAAAAGAGTTAAGGCATTTCGGCGCAGTCTGAACGATAATAATCTTTTGTGTAATAACACTGACATATGGCTTACGGAGTTTCTGGATAAATTATCTCCTCCTTTTGTCCCCACTGAAGATCTTTTCCCCTTGCCATCAACATCATCATCTCCCCATAATGCTGACAGAATGAACGAGCCTTTCTCCTTACCAGAACTTTTGTGTGCGTTGGATAACCTTAGGGACTCCTCTCCTGGTGTCGATGGAATCCCGTACTCATTTATTACGCGATCGTCAAATGACACTAAATGTTATTTTTTAAAAATTATAAATCATGTTTTTATCTTGGGCATAGTGCCTGATTCGTGGAAAACCCAAATTATAATCCCAATCCTTAAACCCGGCAAAAACCCAAATGATCCTACGTCATATCGTCCTATAGCTTTGTCCTCTGTCCTAGCTAAAATACTGGAACATTTGATTAAAAATCGCCTTGAATGGATATTGGAGAATCGAAACATTCTGGCTAGATCTCAATTTGGATTCCGCAGAGGAATGGGTACTATAGATAGCCTCAGCATTTTGACCACAGATATACGCATTGCTTTCAGCAGCAATGAAAATGTCGTCGCCGTGTTTTTAGATATCGCATCAGCATATGATAATGTCGACCTCGCGATACTCAGGCAGAAAATGCATCAGCTGAGCATCCCGTCGAGATTGACTAATACTATATGCAACCTATTTATGGCTCGGTCTATACGTGTGCGAGCTAATGGCTCTCTGCTTCCCCCCAGACCAGTATGGAGGGGTCTACCACAAGGCTCCGTTCTCAGCCCGATATTATATAGCCTGTATACATGGGATTTGGAGAATACAGTAAACAGTTTTTGTAGAATATTACAATATGCAGACGATATAGTATTATATATAAATTCTGCATCATTTGTAGACTGTGCCACCAGACTAAACTCAGCCCTGTTCTATTTAAACGATTGGCTTGATTTTCATGGACTCAGTCTTTCAATCCCTAAGTGTAAAGCTGTACCATTCTCTCGCAAAAGAAACATCCCCCATATAGATCTCTCCCTAGATGACGAAGTGATAGAGGTTGTTGAATATGTTAAATTTTTAGGAGTGTATCTTGACTCTAAATTGACCGGCATTACTCATCTAAATTATATTGCTAATAAGTGTGAAAAGAGTGTTAACGTGATGCGGTCATTGTCTGGTGTACGTTGGGGGGCTCATCCCTACATACAAAAGATCCTGTACAATGCTATAGTGCGAAGTCATTTTGATTATGCCAGTTTTATATTAGAACCTTGCAGTAAGATAGCCCTGGCGAAACTAGATAGAATCCAGGCTAAGTGCCTGCGGATAATAACGGGCGCAATGAAGTCCTCACCAACAAATGCATTACAGGTAGAATGTGTAGATCCTCCTCTTATCCTACGTAGGCAATATTTAGCAGATAGATTTTTTCTTAACATAGCTCAGTATCCCCTTCACCCTCTACTGGACAAATGTAAAACTCTTTCAGATATTTCTCCCGTCTCTGGTTATTGGAGAAATAAAGAACTGCCTCCTCTAGTCAAATCTTTTAACAAATATTCTCCCATTCCTATACATCAATTAGACAAAAACCCAATTTTCTGCTTTGACTATGATACTCTAATATTCCAACCTCCAGTAATCCTGCATTTAGGTATTACCAAAAAATCAATAAACGCCAATACTGAATTTAATCAAATCATGGAAAAAAAATTCAAGGATTGGCTACAGATCTATACTGACGCCTCTAAGATAACTCCTTCAGACAGTGTAGGTTCTGCCATATGGATTCCCAAATACAAAATTGTGTTGAATTTCAAAAACCCGCCCTCATCTTCAATATTTACGGCGGAGGCTGTCGCTTTATACGAAGCTGTGTCCTATGTTAGATCACATAACCTTGACAAGTCTATTATATTGAGTGACTCTCTGAGCTGTTTACAAGACTTGGTGGGACTTCCTTTTCACTCTAATAACAATTTTTATTTAACTTTAAAAATCAAAGATAAACTCCGAGAATGCCAGAACTATAATATACAGGTCGTTCTAGCGTGGATCCCTAGTCATTGCGGCATCACAGGAAACGAAACCGTTGACCAGTGCGCAAAAGATGCTATTCACCTTGGAATTGAGACGTGCAACAAATGCCACTCCCGGGACCTAAGATCTGCTGTCAAATCCTTGCTCAACCAAAAGTGGAACAACTTATGGCAAATCTCACGCCAATGCAAGGGTAAGCATTATGGAAGCCTACAGCCAAACATCCCTACAAAACCCTGGTTCTTTAAGAATAGGGAATTTAATAAAATAAACACCTCGACGATTATAAGGCTGCGTCTTGGTCATGTCTGTTCACCAGTTTTCTTGGCCAAGTTGAGGATTCGGGACGGCTCAATCTGCGAATGTGGGCTGGCTGATGGTACTATAGAGCATATATTGCTGGATTGTCCTAAAATAAGTTTTCCGTTATATAATTTACTTCCACCCTGTATAAGTCGTCCAATCAATATCAACTTCATTTTAACCTTAGTTTTTACACCATATTGTGGGATATTAAATAAGTTTTTATCTAAAAATAACATTAAGTTGTAATTTATGTTTATGGAAAATAACCCTATGTTGTAATGATATTAACACTTTTAAGTAGTTTACATGTAGAGCTAAAACCTTTTAACTCCCCACTGTCCCCGTACTTCCCGACCCTTTCCTGTAGATTGTGTTTGTTGTAGTTTGTGTTTTGTTTTAGACGGGCTGTGTGATTGGATTGGATATACTACCGAACACAACCAGCTGTTGAACGTCAGGATTATAATACTAGCCGTGTCTTATCCAACCTCGACATTGGCAGAATCATCAAGGCTTTGATGGAGCCATATCGCCCAAAGATTGATTGATTAACCTCAAACGATTATCGAGTTGAGTGTTTATGTATGAAATATTAGGCTACTTCGAACAAGATTTGACTGATTTAGAAAAGGAATTCCATGACGCGCAAATAAAATTGTTGTTAACCGTAAGTCCGCAACAGCGGTCCAGCGAATATGTGGCGTCTAAGGATTTCGTAAATCGTTTGAAAGCTGTACAGGCTAGATTACGGTCAAGTTTACAGGACGTCGATATTAAACCGGTAGAAGCGAGCAGTTCTTTAAACGTCGCTCATTTACCCAAAATTGCAATTAAAACATTCACCGGAAAGCTGGAGGACTGGGTCGGATTTAAGGAATTGTTCGATTCGCTGATTCATAGGCGGAGTATATCCAATGTTGAAAAATTGCACTATTTATTGTCGTGTGTACAGGGTCCCGCTTATGATTTAGTGAAAGGTTTTCCTTTGTCAGATGACAATTATTTAAATGCATATGAAACATTGTGTAAGCATTATGACAAAAAGCGTCAAATTGCTATTGTTTACTATGAGAAATTGCTAAACTGTGAACCAGTTAAGAACAAAACTGATTTGGATCGGGTGTTTAGGACTTTCAGTGAAAATTTAAATATATTGTCGAAGTTTAAATTGCCTGATGAGAACTTCATGCTTTACTATTTATTGTGGTCCAAACTGGATGTATGTACCTGTGAGGCATTTGAGTTACAACTCGACTCAAATGTGGACATCCCGGATTTTGAAAATTTAAAATCATTTATTGAAAAGAGAAGTCAAGCATTAGAGAATTCAAATCCAAAGTTAAGGGTATTGACACCCACTAGTAAAATTGTTAATAGAAACAAATCTTCGCTTATTGTGCCTTCAGCACCTAAGCCGGCTTGTCCGATGTGTGCGGTCATAGGCCATGACTTGGCAAAATGCCCTAGTTTTTTAAATTTAAAGCCAACAGAGAGGTATTCCAAGGTCAAGGAGAGTAGGCTGTGCATCCTGTGTTTAAAGCCATCACACAATATGAAATTTTGTAAGTCGAGTGTGAATTGTGCAAAATGCAATTACCGGCACCATACCTTGCTCCATTTTGACAAAGTTGGTGAAGATTCTCAGGCGTTGAAGGACAATGCTCAGCTGACTACATTGTCGGTGCCTTTCTGTCATCACCAAGTATTATTCTCTACTGCTGTGGTTAGGGTAAAGGCTAGTGATGGGCAGTTGGTACCAATTCGGATTCTTTTTGATTCGGGCAGTGCATGTAATTTTCTTACATTAGCCGCTGCAAACCAACTTGGCTTACCAGTACATGATTGTAACCAAACAATTAATGGCATCGGAGTGACCACCACAGCCACACTTGGAACAGTCTCATGTGAGATTTTCCCTTCACAAGGAGCCTGCTTGAATAAATACCCAATTGAAGCTTTTGTGTTACCCCAAATTTGTTCAGACATGCCAACTGGTCCAATTGACATTTCAACTTGGGACCATCTTAAGAATTTAGTTCTGGCTGATCCACATTTCTTTGAACCAGGACCCATTGACATGTTAGTCAATGTCAGTTTTCTGTCGTCAGTGCTCCAACCTGGCCTTGTAAAAGGAGAGTCAGGTCAACCCATTGCCATCAATACTGTTTTTGGGTGGCTAATAATGGGTGAATGTGCTGTTGGCACTGACTATTCTCGTTGTCGTTCTCGAGACAATTCCAGTTTCGCTGACATGGATTGTCATCTCGTTTCGTCGTTGTCTCAGGACAATAGTAGTAAGCAGTTTGCAGGGTTAAAAAATGTCGTCGTCCCTCAAACAGCTGCTTCATCGTGTCGTTTTCGTGACGATTCTTGTCTAGCTAACATGGATTGTCATCTCGTTTCGCCGTTGTCTCAGGACAATAGTAGTAAGCAGTTTGCAGGGTTAAAAAATGTCGTCGTCCCTCAAACAGCTGCTTCATCGTGTCGTTTTCGTGACGATTCTTGCCTCGCTGCCAAGGATTGTCTTCTAGTTTCGTCGTTATCTCTGGATAACAATATTAGGCGGTTTTGGGAGGTAGAAAATGTCATCACTCCTAAAGCAGCTTTTTTGTCGAAAGATGATCTGTCGTGTGAAAACCTTATGGCTGCTGCATATCATCGAAATCCTGAAGGTAGAATGGTTGTGCCATTGACTTTCGAGAACCCTCAGGATAAGCCCCGGTTTTCCAATTCACGTGAAATTGCACTCAAGCGATTTTTGAATTTAGAGAGGAAGTTTAACGTAAATCCTCAATTTCGGACAGCATATGTCAACTTCATGAATGATTACTTGGAGAGTGGTCATATGGAAATGGTGGAAGCCCCTCCATCGAAGGAGGGCCCCTTTTACTATATTCCCCACCAGGGAATTTTGCGCCCTGATTCCATTTCTACCCCTCTGCGCACGGTGTTTGATGCCAGCGCTAAAGACAGCGAAGGCCGTTCCCTGAATGCCACATTGCTACCGGGGCCCAAATTGCAGAAGAATATTTTCGATTTGTTACTTCGATTTCGGTGGCATGTTGTGGTATTCACTGGAGATATAAAACAGATGTACCGTCAGTTCCTTGTTGACCGCAAAGACTGCGATTATCAACGCATTTTGTGGCGGCCATCTCCAGCTGAACCTGTTCAGGACTTTCGTTTGCTGACGGTCTCCTACGGCGTCTCTTGTGCCCCTTTTCAAGCATTATGGTGTATTTCGAAGCTGGCCCAAGAGTTCAACGACACTGCGCCACTCGGTGCTTCTGTTCTCGCTAGGGACACCTATGTTGATGACATCGTGTCAGGCGCAGATTCGGTAGAGAGTGCTGTACGTATTCGCGATGATTTGATAAGTATTTTGTCGTCAGCAGGCCTCCATTTAAGAAAGTGGACATCTAATAGTATGAGCTTTCTCCAGGGTTTGCCAGACTCCGACTTATACTCTGATCAATTTCGTAATTTTGAGGACGTTCATGATGTTTCGTTGAAGATCTTAGGTCTTCTGTGGTTGCCTAAATCTGACACATTTTCGTTTAAAACCACAAGTCTAGAATGTCGGTGTACTAAGCGCTCAATCCTGTCTGATATTGCGCGGATCTTCGATCCCTTAGGATTTCTTTCGCCGGTCGTTTTCATGGCAAAATATTTGATGCAGCTTTTGTGGTCCGCAGGACTGCATTGGGATGACGATGTCCCAGAGCGTATTGCAGAAGAGTGGCTCAAATTAAAATCTCAACTGTCGTGCTTGAGTTTGCTCTCTATCCCTCGCAGAATGATCGACACGTTTCGTGAAATTCAATTCCATGGCTACTGTGATGCCTCAGAACGAGGATATTGCGCTGTAGTTTATTGTCGCGTGGTCAAGAATGACCAAGAAGTTGTCGTGCGCCTTTGTTGCGCGAAGTCAAAAGTCGCGCCACTCCGTCGATTGTCGATTCCTCGGTTGGAGCTTCTAGCTGCTGTATTGTTGTCAGACCTTGTTTCAGCAGTCTGTCATGCGTTACGAGATTTTCGCTATGATGCTAAAATCTACGCCTGGTCAGACTCAACTGTGGTTCTGACTTGGATTAAATCCTGTCCGTCGAGATGGAAGACCTTTGTCGCCAACCGGACAGCGTTGATTCAAGAAAGGATAGCTCCCGATTGTTGGTACCATGTTTCCACTAACGACAACCCAGCGGACCACGGTTCTCGTGGCTTACTTCCAGCTGATTTACTGCAGTGTGAATCATGGTGGGCGGGACCAGCGTGGCTTTTGCGTGCTGAAAAGGATTGGCCGACACATTTCACCCAAATTGACGGAGCTGCATTGGAAGAGGAAAAAGTTCTGACCTTGTTCAGCGCCATGAATTCTGATTTCATAGACAACATTTTATCTCGGTTTTCGTCGTTTCGCCGTATTGTCAACATATTGGCGTATTGTTTTCGCTATCTTCATAATCTGAAGAATCCTTCTCAGAGGATAATGGCAATGGCTTTGTTGTCGAATGAAACAAACTCTGTCATTCGATTTCTCGTTAAACATGTCCAAGAGCATGTTTTCGCGACTGAAATCCGAATGATACACAAAGGTGCCACCAACTCACTTCACAAACCTCTACGCAAACTTTGTCCGTTTGTTGATCGAGAGGGTTTGTTGAGGGTGGGCGGTCGGCTGTCCCACAGTGACACCTTTGATTATGACAGGAGACACCCTATGCTACTGCCTCGTGACCATAGACTGACGGCTTTGGTTATCGAGGAATACCATAGTAGGTTCTCCCACCCTGGGTTGCAAACCCTCCAGAACCTTATATCCCAAGATTTCTGGATATTATCAGCGAAACGTGCCATCCATGCCATCATCTCGTCGTGTCTCAAGTGCTATAGGGTGCGCCCACAGGTAGCGTCACCTCCTCTCATGGGAGACTTGCCCACTTTTCGTGTTAGCCAATTAAAGCCATTCTCGTCAGCCGCTGTTGACTATGCTGGCCCCTTCAACATTTCGTTGGGTAGATCAAGAGGCAGCAAGTCATATAAGGGCTATATTTGTGTTTTCGTGTGTACTGCCACTAAGGCAGTACACTTAGAATTGGTTTCAGAACTAACATCTGAAGCATATCTCGCCGCGCTTAGGCGGTTCATCGCTCGCCGAGGTCGCTGTTCCCGTTTGGTATCAGATCAAGGGAGGAATTTCGTAGGTGCGAGTAACATACTCAAGGAACTGATGTCGGAGGCTTCTCAGAAGGAGCAAATTGAGTTCGTGTTTAATCCTCCTGGGAGTCCGCACTTCTCCGGTTTGGCCGAAGCTGGGGTGAAATCGGTGAAGACTCATTTGTCCCGAATTATCGGTCTTCAACGCCTCACCTTCGAGGAATTCTACACCGTGCTAACCCAAGTGGAAGCACTCCTTAACTCGCGTCCTTTGTCGCCCCTAAGCTCTGACGCCAATGACCTTTCCGTATTGACCCCAGGTCACTTTCTTACATTGGAACCATTGTCAATTCTCCCCGAGCCGGTACTAACTGAAGAGAAAGTCAGTCCTCTTCAACGCTGGAAGCTATTACAGCAAATGCACCAGCATTTCTGGCGTAAGTGGCACTTGGAATATCTCCACACGCTCCAACAAAGACATAAATGGTCCACCAAAGGAGACAACCTCCAAGTAGGAACAATGGTTCTGATAGTAAATGAACAATGTAGTCCATTAAAATGGAATTTAGGCAGAATCATCAAACTGCACCCAGGTAGCGATGGTGTTTGTCGCGTTGTCACCGTTCGCACAGCAACCGGGGAATATAAACGGCCTGTTGTAAAACTGTGCCCCCTACCTTTTCGTCAGTAGCTAATTTATAATTTAAGTATATAGTTTAAAGTGTCACCTAGATTGAACTTCACCCCTCGTAGCTTTGAAAATAAGTTCAACCTCGCGTAACACCTTTATTTAGTAATAGCCATAGTTAGTAATATCTTGTAAGTATCGTTTTTGTCTCTCGAAAATACCTTGTATTTTGGTGGGCGGAATGTTCAGATTTGAATTGATTTTTAGTATGGCAACATTCTGTGCCCGCATTTTGACAGTTACTTAAAAATAATTGTCTACTCACTTTGGTTCAAAACTTCGGTCCGAAATCAAGCTCCGCGCCAATTGCCGCGTAATTTAGATCAGATCCCGTTAGTGGGCGGTTATTCCCACTGCAATCGTGTCGAAAGTCGCTTTAATACACCGGTGCCTGGAGGAATCAGGAAGATCTCACTGCAGCCGCGTACAATCAGGTGGCAGGTAACCTTTGGACGGCGGGTAAGTCTGTACAGTACGAGCCAGTCCCCGAGGGCCCTACACCTGACAAAGGAGCACAGCAGCATCCACAGGCAGAGGTGAGTGTCTTCTTGATTAAGCCTCAAGGCTCATCGTGGGTGTATGTAATTAGCGGCATTAAACTCGTTTCGTAAAACTTCGCATACAGTCCATTCAAAAACACTATTATTTTAGAGATTGCTGTGAGTACCGAGATTGGACGGTAATTATTTGGGTCAGTTCTCTCTCCTCCTTTGTAAACAGGTGTTATAAGGGATTTTTTTAGCAGGTGTGGGAAAATACCTTGTGTAAAACATAGGTTAGTAAGGTGACTGATGATGGGAACTATTTGGTCTTTACAATATTTTAGAAAAATAGTGGGTATGTCATCATGGCCAGCTGCACTGCCTGATTTTAGAGACATATGCGTACTAGAGACTTCTTTGGGATCTGTTTCGAGGAGCACAAAGGATGAGCAGGGGGTGTTGGGCTGCGAGGATGGTTGTGTGTTAGGGAAGCTGTGAAGGTATGTAGATGTAATTTCAGCTGCCAGGTTCCTACCTATACTGGAGAAAAACTCATTTGTGCTGTCATACCAGGGACTGCATAACCGTTAAATATCGGTACCTTTATTTAACGGTATGACGTCATACCGGTATGTCTGGGTCATTTCGATAGCGTAACCGAAAAAATTACGGTACCTTTATTTAGCGGTTTGACGTCATACCGTTAAATAAAGGTAACCTTTATTTAGCTGTATGACGTCATACCGGTATTTTCAAGTCATTTCGATACCGTAACCGAAAAAATTACGGTACCTTTATTTAGCGGTTTGACGTCATACCGTTAAATAAAGGTAACCTTTATTTAGCTGTATGACGTCATACCGGTATTTTCAAGTCATTTCGATACCGTAACCGAAAAAATTACGGTACCTTTATTTAGCGGTTTGACGTCATACCGTTATATAAAGGTAACCGATATTTAAAGGTATGACGTCACACCGCTAAATAAAGGTACCGTAATTTTTTCGGTTACGGTATCTAAATGACCTGGAAATACCGGTATGACGTCATACCCTTAAATAAAGGTATCGAAAAATTAAGGTACCGTAATTTTTTCGGTTACCGTAACCGTTTTCATAAAGGTATCGTTTCTGCTTTGGCATCGTTGCCAATTCGTGCGCGGTTTTAATTTAACTTTCGGCCTTCCATAACTTTCCTGCACTTTGCTTTGCGTTAGTTCGGTTCGGGCGCTTGTCATCAAAAGCAATGTATCGAACTCATCAAAACAACCCAAAGCTTGAAAAGTTGAGTTAAATAGAACATTTTACATTAATGAATATAAGTAATATAACTTACTTTTACTTTTCACTTTATCCAAATCCATAATTAATTCCGTGCACTGCATACGATACGCCTCGTCCTGTCGGTGGCGGAGGTCGACTGAATGCCGCTGTTCAGTTGCCGAGTGCGTCACTATCACTCTCACTAACGCATGCGACGTTGCCACGTTTATGGGTATCCGATACTCGAACCGAAATCATTGAGGTATGTCTTGTTGACATTAATGATATATATATATTTATAAATGTTATGGTGTTTTTAAATTATTGATTTGATTGATGAGGACATATTATTGTACTTATTGTATATGTCCTTATCTTCCAAACAATGTATACATATTTATACACATTTTGATGTGCCCAAATCTATGATCTTATTGATGATGTCATTTTCTGAGGTTTAGTGGTGTATATATATTTTTGCCCTTGACTGTGCCTACATGAAAATCATGAAATAGATTAATAGAGCGAAGCACATGGTGGCGCGGCAGGGTAACGCAAAGCGGAGTCCGCGAGCAAACTGGCAACGACGCCAAAGCAGAAACGGTACCTTTATGAAAGAGGTTATGGTACCCAAAAAATAAAGATACCGTAATCTTTTCGGTTACGTTATCGAAATGACCCAGAAATATCGGTATGACGTCATACCGGTATTCCTAAGTCATTTCGATACCCTAACCGAAAAAATAACGGTACCGATATTTAACGGTTTGACGTCATACCGTTATATAAAGGTAACCGATATTTAAAGGTATGACGTCATACCGCTAAATAAAGGTACCGTAATTTTTTCGGTTACGGTATCGAAATGACCAGGAAATACCGGTATGACGTCATACCCTTAAATAAAGGTTACCGATATTTAAAGGTATGACGTCATACCGGTATAACCATGAACCGAAATTTTTCGGTTACCTTTATACGATACCTGTATCACGTAAACGATATCGTAATTTCATACCGGTATAATACAGGTATACCGAAACCGAAATCGGTCCCTGTGTCATACTATACATTTGGATGCGATGGATGTCTTATGCATAGCAATAAACGAAAAAAAACTTATGGTATCCTTAGCCTGATACTGGGTTGTATGCTAGTTGCGCGGGTAAAACAAACAAAACATTCAGGAATTATCGAAAATGCATGTTCTTATTGCAAATTAACATATATAAGTATATGTGTGTGTTCAATTTGAAATTTCATCATCGTCATCATCATATCAGCCGAAAGACATCCACTGCTGGACATAGGTCTCCCCCAAAGAGTGCCACAATGACCAATCCTGCGCCACCCGCATCCAGTAGACTCCTGCGATCTTTACCAGGTCATCAGTCCACCTTGAAGTTTACATGCAACCAAATTCTGGCAGTGAACATGAACACTTAAATGAAGAATTTGTTCTAAGATGTACCCCTAATCTCATTTCCCAGTGCTCAGCATATTCTTCAATGCTGAGTTGGATAGTTAGAACTCACTGTACTTTTTTTTCAGATCATAAATGCATTGTCTTCAGTAAAACCAGTCAACAAAACAGATGCCATGACATTACTGACTACATTTGGGACTCTCGCAAACATAATCAAAGCAACTGAGAGTAGATTAGCAGAATGCCCAGGATTTGGAGCCACTAAAGCAAAAAAGCTTTATAAGGCACTGCATGAACCTTTCCTCAAAGGCTGTGTCAATAAAGATGAATTTTCCGGAGACATCAGTATCGAAGACATTGAGAAAATTGAAGATGAAGCTGAAGCTCCAAAGAGTTGATTGTGAATATAACTTTTATAATTTCACAACTGTGCAAACAACCATACGTCATGCATGTATAATCGAAATCTGACGCTGTTGCCTAAAGATACTTGTGAATCAAAATCACAAGTGTCTTTAAGGCTTCTCAATAGGAGTAATAAAGCGCACTGCCTTTATTAATTTGAGGATTCGCCGTGTTAACAGCAAGAGATAAATCCAGGCCATTGGTATCGACACAGCGCAATCGACGACTTATCCTCGGGAGCTAACGACCTCACTCACAACCAGCCTAGCTAGTTTATACCGTATCGTTATATGGCCCAAATGTACTAAAACGTCACATAAAACGTGATGGTATAAGCTATCGCGCTAGCTAGCTATAGGCAGGAATACAATACAACACCTACAGGCAAGTAGTGGTGTTATTATGGCTGTGGTCTTCTGTAAGGTGGGACTTTCCCAGATGGGCTGCTCTGAATAAGAGTGAGATAACAGTGGCCTATCTGTTTTACTGCTTTGAATCTTGCAACACTATTTTGTTTATTGTAATAGATAAGGACAATAAATTATTTTTCCATGTTTCAATGTTATTATTTATTTATCATAAAATTTGGCTCAAATTCTGGATTGTGTTCTATTGCAGGCTCTTCAAATTATTTTATTGTTTGAAATATGCTGGATTATAATTAGGGATGTACCAAAGAAATACTGATATCAAACAGATACTACTGATATAGACATAGAGGCGAAGATTGTATCTCAGGTAACACATAATACTTATCCATAAGGAACTTATTTTTTGTTGAGGTTGTTCTGGATTAATCTCGGCAGACAGGACTATTTGAGTTGGCCTATAGAATTAACATAGAACCTCAAATCGTTAAAATGGCTCTGTATAACCGGCTACAAGGCTATGCTTTATAATACGACGTACCCTGCTAATACGTCCGAGCTCGTATATAGCTGATATTGTCGACTGACGTACGGAATCGTCTCAGAAGAAGCAGTATAAGCCTGATATCTGATAATCGTGGCTAAGACAAAGTAGGAATTCGCATGGTTTAGTTTTTATTTTTACGATCATAGATAAATTAAGAGTGCGCAGTACGCTCGGTTCTCCATACAAACGTATTTACGCTCAAAGTATAGGTCAAAGTATGATGAAATTTGGCAAGTAATATATAAGTATATCGTCTTATATACTAATAGTCGCTTCCGTAAAAACTAGTGCCTACGCCAATTCTTGGGATTAGGTAGCGGACCCCAGGCATTCTTCAGGATGCAACTGTACTGGGAATAACGCTAGGAGGATGATGATCGTCTTATATACTACAATTACAGTGAATAATCTCAAAACTATACATTTCTAATTAAACCGTAAAATATAGTGTTTTCAAAAATTTTATGAGGACAATCACAGATGTTTTATCAAAATCGGTTCAGCTGTTTTTGAGATAAAAACTTTCAAATGAAAATGTCGTTTTTTTTTCAAGTCCAATGGATATCTCACACGTCTATGAGCATTGGTTTTTTTTCATACCCCTGTTACATGTATGGGGTGCGACCTGGTGCGATATTTTCAATCCGCATAATGTCACGGGTGAACGAACAGCTACGGAACCCTAAATTGCACGTGGCCCGAATAATTGGCACATTTGTAGAAAAAATCTCAAATACTTAAAACTGGGCTGAAAACGAAGTTAAAAGAAAAGAAAAATAAAAAGTACTAGTGCGCAAAAGTGGTACTTCCGCATAGTTGGACTGATTTAAAAACGCACTTTTCGAGCACATGCATTGTGAAATAATTAGAAAATGTATGTTGTTGGTAATAAATAGGTAAGTAATATCAAGTTTTATGACGCCATATGTCCGCGCTAGATAAACTAGCCCAGGAACTGACTACTGTGTCCTGTAGGGAAGTTCGCGTATGGAGATTTTTTTTTTCGGGAAAGGTGAGTAGGTGGAGCAGTATTCTTTAGTAAGTATTTTAGACTCGGGTAGACATCTGTCCTGGTATATACACCTACATTTACCAGCTATGACGTCATACATTTATATTCTTTATGAACCTATCTGGGACTGGGATACCAATGAAAGGGCTCAATGGGCTGATTCCAATAATATACAACACCATTACATTTTTAATATTATATTATATTGGGGGACAATCTTACACAAATCGACCTAGTTCCAAACTAAGCAAAGCTTGTACTATGGGTACTTAGGCGGCGGCTACAGTGGCGGCCTTAGACATTGCGAGGCTCGGGGCAGCCCCGGTGCATCAAATCTTTGCGAGGCCTTCACCTGGGTTTATATACAGGAAGTGGTTTCGCAAAAAAATAAATTTATTTTTCAAAACACCAATCATTCTCAATCAAATGGCAAATGTCTGCTTCGTGAAAAGCACCAACTTTTTAATGCTACAGACGGGACTACTTTTATATACCTGCGGGTGCCTGCGAACATAATGAATAGATGGTAGGTCGTTCAGATAACATGCTGCAGAGACAGCGTCGCGGTATTTGTGTTTCTGTTTTTTTTTTTTATTAGAGTTCCGTACCCAAAGGGTAAAACGGGACCCTATTATTACTAAGATTCCGCTGTCCGCCCGTCTGTCTGTCCGTCTGTCACCAAGCTGTATTTCATGAACCGTGAAAGTTAGACAGTTGAAATATTCACAGATGTTTTTCTGTTGCCGCTATAACAACAAATATTAAAAACCTGCCAAGTGCGAGTCGGACTCTTTTTTATAGATCATGCGGTACGGAACCCTTCGTGCGCGAGTCCGACTCTCACTTGGCTGGTTTTTTTAAATGGTGCTTGCTAAATAAATAACTTCTTCTTCAGTCATTTCACGCGCGGCTCAGCGGCTCCTCTGTCCCACTTACCTTTTTCCTAGCGTTTTTCCAGTAGTATCGTAGTAGCCTAAGCGAGCCGAGGGAGAAGAATATTAATCAGCGCCGAGGGTCCGCTTTGGCACCTAATCAAGATTTGGTGTAGGCACCAGTTTTACCAAAGCGACTGCCATTTGACTTTCAAACCTAGGGGGAAAGCTAGATCTAGTTGGGATTAGGTTCCCTTTCCTGCGAGAGTAGGTATTTAGCGCTGTCCTGGCGGTGCGTGAACAAGCCCGCGCGGACGAAGCGACTGTGAACTCGGATGACCCCGCTAGCTTCATACTGGTCACAGTATAGAAATATAAGTGTATTTTGACTTAAGAAATGCATTAATTATGATTAAACTTTAGTATGTAATTGATATATTTTTTTAATAAGGTACTAAATAAATAATTGAAAGTCGAACTTACGGTAAGATCCATTCATTATAATGAAAAAAAAAAACAGAATCCGTAGTACATACCTACAACCCTGAAATTCGTTATTTTAATCTATGAAACCTAAGAACCTAAGAAATATGTCTTATACCCTTCTACTCGATTTGTTTAATAGGTCATGCAATTTTTTATCTAATTGTGTTAGATTATACAGGGTGTTATATTTATTTGTCGTGTGCGTGTTATCATCATCATGTATATGTATGTATGTATAACACTTTATTGCACAAAAAATAATAACAATCGAAACAAAATAACAAAATGTAAAAGTACAAAGGCGAACTTATCCCTATAAGGGATCTCTTCCAGCTAACCTTCGAGAAAATGAGAACAATAAATATAGTACACAAGGCAACAAATTAATTTTGCACAAACACGGATATTTAAGAAAGCAATGACAGATTATGAATACACGTAAAACTAATAAGCTTGTATACACTATAACAACTATTCATGTAAATATATCATCATCATCATATCAGCTGATGGACGTCCACTGCTGGACATAAGCCTCCCCTAAAGAGTGCCACAATGACCGGTCCTGCGCCACCCGCATCCAGCCGGACTCTCGCGACCTTTACCCGATCATCAGTTCACTTTGTGGGGGCCTATCTATGCTGCACCTTCCTGTACGTGGTCACCACTCGAGAACCTTCGTCTTCGCCCCAATGGCCATCGGTTTTACGTGCAATGTGCCCCGCCCAATGCCATTTAAGCGATTCGGAGGGCTATATCGGTTACTTTGGTTTTTCTGCGGATGGCCTCATTTCTGATACGATCGCGCAGATATACTTCCAGCGTAGCCCTCTCCATTGCTCTTTCCTCTTGGTTACAGGTGTATAGTAGAGAAACACAGATAATTTAAATAGGTTTATATTGTGATGTCGTAAATAAACATATTTTATTGCGCTTACATTGCAAACGCTGGCTGAACCCTACGAGATAAATCAAAATAATGTACTACAGTATTGTACAACTTAAAAAGGTCTACAAAAAAGTCGATTATGGTATATGTCTATATCTTAGGGATAACCCACAATAACCATTTTTATCCTTTACTTTTTTACGAAAAATAATGGCTTATTTACGAAGCGATTTTAAGCAATACAGCATTAATCCTTTTCCAATAAAATACCTTAAATACATTTTGCATCTTATATAGATCAATATGGCACTTGACAGCATGTAATTTAAATGAATATTTTTGAAGATATTACTGATTTAAAATGCAGGAACATAGCGGTTGCGGCTTTATCGGCCGGGTTGTATATAAATACATTCTGTAGTATATAATTATAATTAGTATCAGCATTGCACCCGTACGAAACCGGGGCGGGTCGCTAGTATACCATAATCAACTTCAAGTTCGAGTATAAAGTGTCCGATAGTAACGACAGTTGGTGCTACATGGGCATTTGACATGACCTTCATCTTGTACATATTCAGCTTAAGACCAACTCTCACGGAGGTTTTACCAAGGTCATTGAGCATGGTACTTAAATCCTGTATGGTCTCAGCCAAGACTACTGTATCGTCAGCAAACCAAAGGTGAGTGATGTACTCGCCGTTTATGTTGATGCCTATTGCCTAGGCTTCTCCAGTCCAAAGTCTTGAAAACATCCTCCAGTGCAGCGGAGAACAGTTTGGGAGAAATAGCATCTCCCTGCCTGACTCGCGGCTACAACGGAATAGGTATCGAGTTCTGGTCCTGGAGTCGGACTCACATAGTGGCGTTGTCGTACAAACACTCCAGTACTTCGATAATAGCGGTAGTCTACTTGGCACCGCTGGAGAGATTGTAGTACAGCCCAGGTTTCAACCGAATCGTAGGCCTTCTCGTAGTCCAGTAGTAATGAATTCATATACGAGGGGCGGCTGATAAGTCCTAAGCCTATGGTAGAAAAAAACAATGTATAAAAAAACTTTTATGTTTATGTTTCAATATAATCTCCCTCTAATTCAATGCATTTTTTAAATTTTTTATACAATGCTTTTAGGCCGTTAAAAAAATATTCTTTAGATTGGCTTTCAAAATGCTCCTGTACAGCCGCCATCTCTTCATCACTGCCAAATCGCTTTCCCCGTAACTCTCTTTAAATTACTGAACAGATAATTTTTAAGAAAAAAAACCGACTTCAATGGGGGAGGCCGGTGAAAGATTATTATACTTAGATGGTGCACTCTTAGATTCCATACAATAAAATAAAAATGGCTATAAGTATGTTTATAATGGTAGAAGACTAAGTACCCTCAATTCCTCATGGAATCATGGAAAAACCTTGTTTGCTTGACAAACAAAACGAAGAGAACAAATCGCCAAACGTGAACTACGCGTCGTTGAAGAGTTCCGTTCTGATCATCATCAGCACTTCCACTTCATCAAATGTCACTTTTATGAATGAAAATGCTTGATTAGTTCATGAAAATACTAAAATTACTATTTGTGTGCCTTTCACATTTGAGGAGTTCCCTCGATTCCTAATGGATCCCATCATCAGAACTCGAGCATGACAAAAATCAATCGTGAAAATAGAATTTGCTTAACAAACACAGCTAGAAGGACAAATCGCCAAACGTGAACTTTTCGTCGTTGAAGAGTTCTGTTCTGATCATCACCAGCAGTTCCACTTTATCAAATGTCACATTTTTGTATGATAATGCTCGATTTGTTGATAAAAACACAAAAATCACCATATGTTTGCCTTTAAGATTTGAGCAGTTCCCTCAATTCCTCATGGATCCCATCATCAAAAATCGAACATTACAAAAATTAATCGTGAAAATAGAACTTACTTAACAAACGGAGCTAGGAGGACAAATCGCCAAACGTGAACTTTTCGTCGTTGAAGAGTTCTGTTCTGATCATCATCAGCAGTTCCACTTCATCACATGTCACATTTTTGTATGAAAATGCTCGATTTGTTGATAAAAACACAAAAATCACTATATGTTTGCCTTTAAGATTTGAGGATTTCCCTCAATTCCTCATGGATCCCATCATCAGAAATCAAGCATGACAAAAATTAATCGTGAAAATAGAACTTGCTTAACAAACACAGCTAGGAGGACAAATCGCCAAACGTGAACTTTTTGTCGTTGAAGAGTTCTGTTCTGATCATCATCAGCAGTTCCACTTCATCCAATGTCACATTTTTGGATGAAAATGCTTGACTTGTTGATAAAAACACAAAAATTACTATATGTTTGCCTTGAAGATTTGAGAAGTTCCCTCAATTTCTCATGGATCCCATCATCAGAACTGCGTTTTGACTTGGATATATATAAGGTTAAGAAATGACGGAGTTATGGACTAACAAACATTTAAAAAATAAAAACAACCGAATTGATAACCTCCTCTTTTGAAATTTTGAAGTCGGTTAAAAATAATCGCTAGGGGCTAGGTCTGGACTGTATGGTGGGTGGTCGATTTCATCGAAGCCGATTTCCTTCAGAGCCTGCCTCGCAACCCGGGCGGTGTGAACGGGTGCATTGTCTTGCAAAAACAAAATGCCTTTCCTTAATTTGCCCCTCCTTTTTTCAACTATCGCTTTTCGCACCTGTCTCAATAGATTGGCATAATAAAGTGCATTTATTGTAGAACCTTCCTTCCTTCCTTTTGGGAAGGTTCTCGAGTGGCGACCACGTACCGGAAGGCGTAGCGTGGGCAGGCCCCCCACACGGTGGACTGATGACCTGGTAAGGGTCGCGGGTGTCCGCTGGATGCGGGTGGCGCAGGACCGGTCATTGTGGAAGTCTTTGGGGGAGGCCTATGTCCAGCAGTGGACGTCATTCGGCTGAAATGATGATGATGATGATGATTGTAGAACCTTTGGCCAAATAATCTATTAAGAGAATGCCATCACAGTCCCAAAACACAGTGGCCATTAACTTAGAAGCCGATTTTTGCACTTTAAACTTCTTCGGTGGTCTTTCACCCTTTTCAATCCACTGCATGGATTCTGACTTACACTCCGGATCATACTGCCTGATCCATGTCTCATCAACAGTTACTATTCGTGAGCAAACTTTATCTATACCATCTCCGCACCGATCTAAAAACGCCTGGGAAGTTTCAACACGACGTTCTTTATCGAACGCCGTCAGCATTTGCGGTACCCAGCGAGCACTGACCTTAGTCATGTTCAAATGTTCATGTAAAATCTCCCCAACCCGTTCTTTACTAATGCCTACAGTATCAGCTATTTGCCAAACATAAACTCTCCGGTCTTCTAATACCAATTTTCTGACTTTTCTTACATTTTCTTCAGTCACCACCGATATTGGCCTCCCTGAACGGGGATCGTTTTCAATCGACTCCCTACCCAGTTTAAATAAGCGACTCCACTTTTTGACCGTAGCATAAGAATGTCCATTAGCACCATAAATACTAGCCATTTCTTCAAAAATACATTGCGGTGATTTAGCACTTTTTGTAAGGAACTTAATTACAGCACGGTGCTCAATTTTCGTAATATTTGTTGATATTTCAGACATGGTGAACTTTGCCGTTGAATATCTCAAGAAAAATTCAAACAAATATGACATGATTTTGTTTTTAAATTGCCTTTCTAGTGGCCAGTACCATAAACGCATATACGACCTCGAAATACCATAGGCTTAGGACTTATCAGCCGCCCTTTGTAAAATTATAATTTGAACAATAAACTACTTTTACTTTTTTTTTAGTTTTAACGGTATAGGTAAAGATAAACATCAAATGACATTCCGCATATATCATTGCGGCGTCAGTTGTGCTGGCCTCGCGGATATCAACATTTATTTAATAAAAATAGAACGCATTGATAGTGTTAGTACTGACACGTACTGAGTAGGTATAGGTAATCGGCGGAGTACCGTATTTCGGTGCTGAGCTAGACAGACAACTCGCTCATTTATTTATATAGATGTGTCTTTACGATTTTCGGTTTTATTGTTTTCGGTTCCCGGTAGCTGTATGTACCTAAGGTACCACTTCCGGACATGGATAACAATTTATGCTAGTATTTAAATAGTAGCTCTATATTATGTTAAGTGCATAATATTGCGCAGATATTTTTGAAGCTTAGGAAATGTACCTACATATTTTAACGAACTCTATTGAAATGTGTTAAGAATGTTAAAATACAATTACCTATATATTTTATACAGTCATGCTCTAATATAGGAGTAGATTGTCTTGCCATAATTTATTTTACCTACAATTTTAAGCTTATCACAATGATAAAGTGTTTATCTATAAATAATTAGCAAAAGTAGTTCTTGGTATTCCACTTCCATAGAGTAGCGGAAATATACTAAGTAGCGGTGTAGCGGTAAGGTAACTGCTGCGCAGTTTCGGTAACCGGTAATTCCCCATGTTAATCGCGTCACGTGTTTGAGCGTTCCATTTTACGATTCGGCGTCAATTGGCACAGATTGTATAGGTACTAACAATTTGTGCAACGTAGCGACGATTTTCTTTAACCTAGTAATATAAACTAGTAATACTCAAAATAACGTGCAATAATTTATTTATTGACTTCTTTTCGCTTGTGTCACATTGAATATCTGATCTACTTAAATTGGAACGTAGCGCTCTGGCAACTTCTAATCTAAATAAAGGGACCCTTGATAATAAATGCGCAGGCATATATTGTATTAAGGTATTGTAATTTGTATCCTTTGCTCATTGCGCATTCATTACGTTGTGAAGTTTAGTGTAGTAGATACTCGTACAAAATAACAAGTAATTGTGATTATTGAAAAATCAGCAGACAATATATATAACAGCGAGCGGTAAATTACTAAGACTAGTGGCAGGCTACTGGCTATTCAAATATTTGCATCAGTGAAGAAGTGAGTACTAAGCACATTTAATGAAATAATAGAAATAAATTGAAATTGTACATTGAATATTATAGAGATAGGTATTTAAAATAATTTCTTATTCATGCACGTTACGTATGTGAAAAAAGTTGCTCGTTAAATAGTCTAGGAGTTTTCGATGTACGTAAAATCAGCAGCATACGAGTAAGTAGCTAAACACCAACACGTTCACAATTATCTACAAAGAGCCTTATTCTCTTGACATTAGTCTGTGTAGCTCATTTTGAGGACTAGACCCGCGTAGTTACTTCTGTTGCTGACTGTACTACTGAAAGCAAGGTCGATGGAAGGAATTTTCCCTGAGAAGATCGATTTTCTTCCGTCTATTTTATTCCTTTCGAAAACTGAGACCGGTTTTCGGGAAACCACGTACAATCAGGGCTGGGCCGATTTTTATGATCTTTGATTTATTTTGTCTTCACTCTGAGTAGCAGAATAATGTAAAATATGTAAAAAAAATAATTTTGTACGCAACGGGTCAGGGGCGATATGACAATAGGGCCTACCGCGAATTTCGAAAATCGAACTTCGTGTCGTGCCGTCCCTTTCACTCTCGTGCTCAGATCATAGATAGAATTGAGAACTGAGCTCTCGTGTTATACACTATATGACGGAAAGGGATGGTACTAGTGAACGAAAAAAGCATAGAACGCGAGCTTCCTACAAAAGTCCACTTTGAAACGGGGCATTTATTCGTAATACGCACGCGCGGTGTTGTACCAATAAGAATTGCCAAAAATGTCAGCCGATTTTCTATTACCCAAAACAAATAAACGTGATTGGTAAATTTCAAAATGACTGGCTGTGTTTGGTATCCTAGCGCTGACGTTTTATGTGTCAAAAGGGCGGCGACAACGACAACGCTTAGCGGGTGGATGGTTGCATGCAACAAAAAGTCATCTTCATACGCAAAACCGCCGTATTATTTAAATTTGAATTTAAGCTTTATTTTATTTTTAAATAGCATAGGATAACCTTACGAAAATCTAACTAGTCGCTAATTAAGCTGTACCAGACTTATACTATGCATATTGGACGACCATGTACATAATTTATAGCTTGCTAAACACTGTTAGACATAGAGAATAGCAACCACTCGTAATCGAAACTTTTACAGTATATTCAGACAACGCAAACATTTAACATACGTACGTTAAATCATTTTTACGAGCTTTTATTTAACATGCCGTGTCATTAACTTATGTCTTTTTTGTTTGTGTGGGTCAAATCTTAGAAGCTAAATTAGACCCACTTCTCGATTTCCGATTGAGCTAATATTTGACGTTAGTACGCTCGGCTGAACTCGATTCTCCATAAAAACGTAGTTTTGTTCTCATTTTAAACCCCTTGCTGAAATAACATGAAACGTTGTATACACAATGGGAGCCGCCATATCTAGGTCGGAAATTAGTTCCTGTTGCAAGAAATTGTAATAGAAAAAAATACAGCTAGTCTGAGTTTTTTACGTCTTTTATGAAAACCTTAATAATCGCTGTATTTTTTCTCCATTATAATTTCAAGCAACAGAAACCAATTTCCGACCTAGATATTCCGGATTCCATTGTGTACCTATACAAAGTTTCATGTTATTCTAGAATGGCATTTTAAAATGAGAGCTAAACTACGTTTGTATGGAGGACCGAGCTTACTGCATATATGTAAATTCAGTGACAAAAAATATTATGATAATATTATTATCGAGCTGATCTGATGATGGAACCGGAAAGTGGTCATAGGAACTCTGTAATAAGTTAACACAATCATACCGAGTTTGGGGTCTTTAAATCCACTCTTTGAGAAGTTGATAATAATTGTATATATTGTATGTATAGCGTAGTTACACACTTATTCTATTATTTTTATTTCGGGTTTAGTTTTTGTTAAAAATATATTTATTTCTCGCTTCCCTCATATAGTTATATATTCTAATTAGAATCGATAGTCTAATTGTAATTGTACTAAATGTCCCCTAATATTTATTTATTATGGAATTAGTTTACCTTTTTCGAACATTTTAATTTGTGAGATACATGCTTTCATACACAAATTAGTTATGTGCATGAAAGCATGTATCTGAACAAATTAAAATGTTTAATAGGTATCTTAAGTACCTTTTCATTCAGCTATTAACATTATTTTGATGATGTAAGGTGGCATAACACCATCCCTACACAAAATCGGTTCCGACTAAAAAAATTAAATAAATATGTTTACCGCTTTACTTACATATGAACAGTGATACCATCTTTTTTTTAATGTATTCTAGAGTGATTAGCGCACCACTTCACTGCACAAAAAGGCATATTTTTTATTTTTGAGATTTCAGTTAATACAACTGTTACGTTGCGCCGCCATATTCAAACTAGACACCCGTTGGACACAACTTTGACGCCCCGCCTTAGTGGACACAAGTTTGATGGTGTCATTTTGCGACGCTAGTTGTGCTTCTACCTATATGTTTTTTTCATTCGCTGGACGGTACGATACGAAGTTCAATTTTCTGAGTTCGCGGTAGGGCCTCAGATATGACGTTCGTCGGGACAGCTAGGTACAGTCAGCATCAAAAGTAGACTTGAACTTTTCAAATGCGTAGCTTTTTTTGATGCTGACTGTACTTATGTAGTTGGTAAAAAATCTTCTAGTAGGTATTCTCTCTATCTTTCTAGGTAATAATTCACAATTCGTATAACGCGTTAAAATTTACACTAAAAACTAAAAGAAATATATCACAAATTATCAGTTATAATTATTATAATAGTTGAATGCGATAAGTTTAATGGACTGTACGAGACGCAGTTGAATGCGATAAGTTTAATGGACTGTACAGACTCGTAGACGATTTTATTACGAATAATTAACACATACGAGAGTTACAAACCGCGGAACAAAATACAAGCTTAAATCAGTTGTTTGAAGCACTCACCTTGCTGATCTGCAGATGTTGATGCAGATCTCGGTAGTAGGAGCTGGGTGGGACAGGCTCCCTAAACCCTTGGATCGCCCGAACTCACCTCAGATTCCGGTTACCTTTCACCAGCGATGTTATCGGAATACAGCAGATGTGGATCCTCCAACGGATCAGCCTTCTTCTCAACAAATACTTATGCGTGATTTGTACGAGACAAACGTACTCTCGCGATAGTGACACGATATTTAAATTAAAACTACAATTTCGACAATTTGCGCGATACCGCGCGACAGTTTCGATACAACTTTCAAACCGAAGTGACGAAGTGACTTTTTTATTACCTTTTTTTACATTTATGCGTAACGAGAATGTTGCCAGGCGAACATATTTAAAAACTACGTTTCTTAACAATAGTCATTTAAAAGTCCGCAGGAAGCTCGGTTCTCCATAGAAACCTAGTTTCGCTTAGTTTCACCATGTCCGTCCGTCTGTCTGAGGCTTTGCTCTGTGATTGTTTGTGCTAGAAAGCTGCAATTTGGTATGGGTATATAAAGCAATAAAACTGACAAAATCATAAAATAAAATCTAAAAAACAACAATTTTGGAGGGTACTTCCCCTAGACGTAAAGATCTTTTTTTTTGACGTGATAACGTCTTTAAAATCGTTTTAGTCGGGTGACATGTTCAGAAACTTGTGTCACACCAAAACCTCACGAGCGCGATCGCAGGTATAAGTGAAGTGCAAGTGAAGTAAGACGTTATCACGTAAACATCTCGATCGTAAACCTACTTTACAAACAACCAATTTTTGCTTCAACCCTATGGTGTGGGCTGTTACTGGATAGGTCTTTCAAAATGAATATAGGTCTTCATCAATCAATATTTTATTTTCTGTAATATTTACTCCAATAGAAAAAAAATGTGCCCCCCTCTAACTTTTAAACTACGGGCCCGATAAATATGAAAAAACAAAACATGAAACATATAGCGGACATGATGATCAGTTAAGCCGTTTTTGAGTTATCGTAAATTGGGCTACTACGGAATTTATGATATTTTTCATATTTTTTGTATTCAAAAGTTAGAGGGTTCATTTTTTTTGGAGTGCATATTTCAAAAAATATTCACTTTATCAAGACCTCTATTCATTTTTAACCGACTTCAAAATTTCAAAAGAGGAGGTTATCAATTCGGTTGTATGTTTTTTTTTTTTGATTTTTTTTTTTTTTTTATAAAAAGTAAAAGTAAAAAAAGTAAAAGTAGTTTATTCTTCAAATTAGGCATATTACATGCACCTATGAACGTCAATAAACTACCACCGGTTCGGAAAAATATACCTCTGCCACGAGAAGAACCGGCGTAAGAAACTCGGCGAGGTGTCATTTTTTCAAAACAATATACATTATATAGTTAAATATAAAATTACATTACTACAAAATAACTTAAATAACAATGCTACAGTAGAAAATATATTTTCGCGATAGATTACCCGTGCAGGACGCTATCACTGCCAAACATCCCTATCCATGATGTAATCGTTTATCTTATAATATGCTCTTGATATAAGTGTTTGTTTTACTGCAGATTTGAATTTAGAATTGCTAAGTTCAGTAATGTGTTTAGGAATTTTATTGTAGAATTTGATACAATTTCCCAAGAACGACTTTTTCGCCTTTACTAGTCTATAGAAAGTTATTTTGAGTTTCCCAGTATTTCTCGTGGCTATTGGTTTATCAGCGTTCGTTGGAAAATTGCCCAAATTCTTCCTAACATACATTATTATTTCAAATATGTATAGGGACGGCAGGGTTAGAATATCTATTTCTTTGAAAAATTCTCTTAATGAATCACGCGACCCCAAGTTATAAATTGCTCGGATAGCCCTTTTTTGCAAAATAAAAACAGTTTCAATATCTGCAGCTGATCCCCATAAGATAAGACCATAAGTAATTATACTATTAAAATAAGCAAAGTAAACTAACCGTGCCGTTGCCACATTGGTAAGCTGCCTTATTCTCCTGACTGCAAATGCAGCAGAGCTCAACCTAATTCCTATCGCTGTTATATGGGAACCCCACTGCAATTTTGAGTCCAATGTAATACCTAAGAATACAGTAGAAGTAACAAATTCTAATGTTTGACCATTAAGTTTAATATTTGTATCTAAGTTTCTGTTTGATGAGTCCGCTAGAGAGAATTTCATACATTTCGTTTTTTTCGGGTTCAATACTAAGTTATTGGCAGCAAACCAGTCAGATATCATGGAGAGGGTATTATTTGGTTCAATGAGTTCAGTATCTCTCCTATTTACCTTGAACAGTAATGAGGTGTCGTCTGCGAACATTACAATGCCTGATCGTCGGCTTACCATATATGGCAGATCATTTACATAAACAAGGAACAGGAACGGACCTAGAATAGACCCCTGAGGTACTCCCATTTCTACCACTGTCTCTGACGAAATGGCTTTATTTATCGCTACCTTTTGATTTCTCTGTGTTAAATATGACTTCATGAGATCTAATGCATGCCCTTTGATGCCATAAAACTTAAGTTTACAAATTAAAGTACCATGATCTACACAATCAAAAGCCTTGGAAAGGTCACAGAACACTCCGATGGCGTCGTGCGACTCTTCCCAAGACTGCAAAATAAATTTTAATAAACTTGCGCCTGCATCAGTAGTTGACCTACCCTTCGTGAAGCCGAACTGCTGTGCGTGCAAAATATTGTGAGAATTAAAGTGAGAAACCAATTGCGTAAGCATTATTTTTTCGAATATTTTGCTAAACGCAGGTAGGATAGAAACTGGACGATAATCAGAAGGATTATCTCTATGACCTGATTTGAAAATTGGAACTACTTTACTACATTTCATTAAGTCTGGAAAAATGCCATAGTCTATACAGTTATTAAAAATGAGAGCTAGAGTTGGTGCAACGACCTCCAGAATAGATTCCAGTACCTTGACTGACACGCCCCATAAGTCCTCAGTGCTCTTTATTTTTAACATTTCAAAGGACTTCAGTACATCTAGAGGAGAAACATGATGAAATTTGAAATTAGTTAGTGATTCTAATTTTACGTTGTCATTCAGAAGGGATTCAGCTTTTATGGTAGACGATGCTAAACTTTGAGTAGTAACTATAGGAATTTTAGAAAAGAAATTATTAAATACATCAGCTACTTTTACTGCATCAGTTATTAAATTATCCTTTACTTTCAAAGAAATTGTGGACTCTTTATTATTTCTCTTCCCAGTCTCTGTGTTTATTATTTTCCAGACAGTCTTGGCTTTATTATCTGAGGACTTAATTTTATTATTCAAGTGCATTGCTTTTGCTTTCGTGCACACTGTTTTAAACAATTTGGAATAATCCCTAACATACTGATGGAAACATTCGTCAGTGATGCAAGATCTCCTTTCATAAAGTTGATATAAGTTATCTCTACTTTTCCGAATTCCGGTAGTTGCCCACTCATTAAATCTCATTTTATTGTTTATCTTAATACGCTTTTTACTACAAGTCTTATTAAATTCATTACACACTGTATTCAGAAGCATTTTGAATTGATCATTCGGATCATTTGATTGTACCTGGGTGTTCGGCATGGCGACTAGTAGATTAGACTTTAGTAATTCTAGTCTACTTCGACTCAGCGGTCTTATTTCTATAACGCGATCTGGATGTTTTACTTCGCAAGGTAGCCTGACCATCTGAGCTTTATGATCCGAACGAACTCCATTCACTATGCTACTGTCTATATGAGAACTGTTTAACCAAATATTATCTATACAAGTGGCCGAGGTCGGAGTAACTCTGGTAGGTACTTCAAACAAGTAGTCAAAATTGAAAGATTTCAAAAGAGTGATGTACTTATCTTTTTCAATTGATTGTGATAAAATATTATGTTTGTTAGTCCATAACTCCGTCATTTCTTAACCGATTTGGAAAATTCTTTTTTGATTGTAAGTATATATATCCAAGTTAGTCCCGTTTTGGTGAAAACGCAGTTCTGATGATGGGATTCATGAGCAATTGAGGGAAATCCTCAAATCTTAAAGGCAAACATATAGTGATTTTTGTGTTTTTATCAACAAATCGAGCATTTTCATACAAAAATGTGACATTTGATGAAGTGGAACTGCTGATGATGATCAGAACAGAACTCTTCAACGACGAAAAGTTCACGTTTGGCGATTTGTCCTTCTAGCTGTGTTTGTTTAGCAAGTTCTATTTTCACGATTGATTTTAGTCATGCTCGAGTTCTGATGATGGGATCCATTAGGAATCGAGGGAACTCCTCAAATGTGAAAGGCACTCAAATAGTGATTTTAGTGTTTTCATGAACTAATCAAGCATTTACATTCATAAAAGTGACATTTGATGAAGTGGAACTGCTGATGATGATCAGAACGGAACTCTTCAACGACGCGTAGTTCACGTTTGGCGATTTGTTCTCTTCGTTTTGTTTGTCAAGCAAGCAAGGTTTTTTCATGATTCCATGAGGAATTGAGGGTACTTAGTCTTCTACCATTATAAACATACATTATAGCCATTTTTATTTTATTGTATATCTATCTAAGAGTGCACCATCTAAGTATAATAATCTTTTACCGGCCTCCCCCATTGAAGTCGGTTTTTTTTTCTTAAAAATTATGAAATACCTATTTAACAAGACTGTTCTGTATTGAGATTGTTCCCATGTTTCAGATACTTATCGAAGATGAGGATAAGAACATTCTGCAAATTCGTGGAAGTGAGTGAGCTGACGCCACGCACGCTGCGAGACGAACCTGTGGTTGTGGACGGCCAGAACCTGTTCTACAGCTCCTACCAGCGGGCTGGCCTCTCCTCCGCCTTCGGGATCGAAGCTGACCGCTACGCCCGCTACCTTAGGAACTACCTCACCATGTTCAAGAAAGCCAACGTCAAATGCTACTTCTTGTTCAAAGGCGGTCACGAAGATACAGAGAAGAGGCTTAAGAAAAATAAAGATAACACAACTGTGCCCGTTCTCATGAAAGAGACATACAAACAGGTCTTGAAAGAAATGGATTTTGAATACGTTGTTTGCGAGTATGAAAGCAAGAAGGACATTGTCGAACTGGCCGAGAAGCTGGACTGTCCCATAATAAGTTACGACATAGAGAACTGCTTCACTGGACTTCAGTACATACCTTACACGACCCTTGAACTTCAAAGTGACAATACCATTCAATGTGGTTGCTTCTTATTAGAAACCTTCTTACAGAAACATAATTTGACTGTGGATAAGCTCGCTGTTTTCATAGTCTTGACGGATGAAAACATTTTTCCAGAAGGATTTTTCTTAAACTTGTTTAAAAATATAAAAGCTCCTCTAGGACCTTTCAAACGTAATTTGCATTTGTTGAGGTGGCTTTCTAAGAACAGCAAGCAACAGATTATAACATTTATTTTGAAATTCGTGCCGGCTGAAGATAAGAAAACTTTTGTAGAAGAGGAAGCTAAAGCGACACAGCTGATAGGGCGTCGCGTGAACGGCGGCTTCGGCGCGGCGTGCTTGCTGGACCAGGTCGTGGGCAGCGTCGCGCGCGCCGACCCGCGCTGGTTCGCCAAGGGCGTCGCCGCGGGACACGTCGCCATCGACTACGTCAACCTTTACCGGTCTAAACTTTTCATTGGAGCTCCTCCTATGACGGGATTTGAACAAGACAATGCGACCCTCGTGTCTTTGGATATAATAAAGTATGCATACGATTTGTTGACCAACTTCCAAAATGATGGGTTTAAGTTTGTTTACGACACAGGGTTAGAAAAAGAGACTGTGCTTGTGGGAGAGACGCACTCCATTGAAAAACCAGCTTACGAAGCGGAGGTGTGCGTGTTTGAGAACGGCTGGGGCTCGGTGGCGTCGCTGGGGCTGCTGGAGCACTTCGCTCGCTCGGCGCTGCGGATGCCGAGCCTGCAGCGTCTCGAGCGCGCGCCGGAGCGGGCGCGTATGCTGCTGCTGGCGCTGGCGTACTGCTCGCGGCGCAGGCCCGCCGCACCAGCCGCGCTGCCCGCCGCCGTGCTCCTCACACACGTCATGCTCGATGTAGTCGCCGACAACCATGACAAAAATAATCTGCCGAAGTTACCCTTCGACAGGAAGCCTATTCTTGACTCCACCACAGACAGGGACAACGTCAAAGAAACCGACTGCGGAATTGCGGCTGCTATTATGGAGGAGTACTTTCACGCTTCCGATAGCGACGCGGAACTGAGCGTGGACAGGAAGCTGCTGCACGCGTTGGCGGAGTTCCAGCAGTGCCTGCTGCAGCTGTCGGCGCTGAACGCGCTGTGCGGGGCGGAGCTGCGCGCGCCGGTGCTCGCGCGCACCTACAACGGCACGCTGGCCTACAACCTGCTGCGCGCCGCCGAGCGCGCTACTGATCGGATCACTTTTCTCGATGAGCTGTTGAGCCCTGCCCCCACTGTCTACGCTTACTTCAATGGTCTGATAGAAGCTTATGAAGACATATTCTAGATGGCACATTCATGAATGTTTGTAATGTTCTATCCCTTTTATTTCAGGCTGGCTATATAGGTAAAATTGTCGATTTTGTTTATAAGTACAATTTTCAGCTGGCAAGTAAAGATGGTCCCTGCGATGGATGCTACGATATAATACTTATATGAATGATTTGAAAATATATTAATGGCGGATTTTTGACCTCGACATTTGTTTGACATTTTTTAGTATGGCATACAAATGTAGAGGTTAATCACCCACCCTTATATCATACCAATTATGATATAAGAGTCGGTGATGGTTTGTCACAATCACAACGATCCTTCTCACTATTGTAAAATGGGAATTATAATAATTGGACATTCTAATATATATTTTCTCAGAATATGGACTTTTTGAATAGTTTGAATAGTCCATATTCTGAGAAAAAAAAATTGATTTTTTTTTATATCCCCAAATAATAGATAGTTGAATAAGTTATCTATTTATGATAAAAGTTTAATAAGACAATTTTATAACTTCCAGAACTTTCTTGAAGTTGAAGGACATTGTTAAGGTTATTCGCACATAACATAATGTTAAGGGATTTTTTTAATGCTGACATTGTTTTAATCATTTGTTTAAATGTAATAAAGCGATTTGAACAGTGGAACCTTTTGTGACATTACTTATTGATATACCTACATATATTACTGAAAATATATACCAATAAAGAGGCCAAGTGCGTGTCGGGCCACGCGCAATGTAGGGTTCCGTAGCAGAGCTGTCTACCCGTGAAATTATGCGGATTTAAAATGTCACAAACTTCTTTCCTACTAATATTATAAATGCGAAAGATTAGATATTTGTTGCTCAATCACGCAAAAGCAAATGGATTATGATGAAACTTGTATATTCTAAATGTATAGACTATATCCTGGATTAATGTAAGTGGATAGGGAGTATAAATAAATAAATTATATAATAAATATTAGGGGACATTTTTTACACAAATCGAACTAGTCCCACAGTAAGCTCAATAAGGCTTGTGTTATGGGTACTAGACGACGATATATTTAATAGATATATACTTAAATATATAGAAAACGTCCAAGTCTCAGGAACAAATGTCTCTGCTCACCACAGAATCAAATGCCCTTACCGGGAATCGAACCCGGGACCTCTAGCTTCGGAGGCAATGACACTACCAACTAGGCTAAACAGGCCGACAAAGTATGGGGGGTGGGGGGATTACGCGGAATAAGTCGCGAGTAAAAGCTAGTTTACTATATATTTGACACAACTAATAACATAGGTATATATCTAACAAGGAAAGTTAGGTATCCAAGTGTCTGGATCCAATTTGATATATTTTTATATGTATATGTTAGAGAGTAGTCTAAAATAACAGAGACGTATTTTGTTTAGTTGCTCAATATCAACCTATTTGGAGAATTTTTCCTCCAAAGTACTACACATTGACTTCTAAAGGGACTTTTTTTCAAACAAATTATAGTACTCGTACTTAGTTAATTTCTTGTTTAATTATATGTTTGAGAACATGAAAAATTTATAAGCCCGTGTTTTGTTATGCTCATATTTTCCTAAAAAAACACCCTTCAAAGTTTTATATTTCTGAAGCCTTCTAGTAGTCGGTTACCGAGCTAATCCGCAAACGGACGGACGGACGTACGGACATGGTGAAACTTTCATCATGAAGCATTGAAGTGTGTTTTTTTAGGAAAATATGAGGTGAAACCTCCTGTTTGTTGTCCTTGTTTACTGCGGAACCCTAAAACAAGTGTTGTACTGCACACATATGCATAGCGAATTAGCTTGGCGCTGCATGCGAATAATTATAATACCATTTAATTTAATTTTATTACAAACGCGTATTAATTGTAACCATATAACCTGTAACTGCCTAAGTGGCTATCAATTTTCAACCTTCATCAGTACGGCGTGGGTTTTGCATTTTTGATATTTCCGAAACTGTAGACTGTCGATTACTGCTTCATACGCGCCGTTTCAAGTACGAAACGCACAGCGCGATGCAGCGTCGTTGCGGGGGAGGCGGTCCGGGCCACGTCGCACAAAAAAGCTGCGCGGTAAGTATTCGGTAGCGCGGTAGAGCGGAGGCGGCGTGTGTAACATATGAAGCAGTAATCGAGTTTCCGTTTCCGAAAGATCAAAAAGCAAAACCGCCTCGCTATGCACCGCGCTGTGCGTTTCGAGCTTTACGTATATACAATCATTGTGCTTGGCGAATTAAAGGATTAAAATTAGGCAGAGAAAAGTACGCTTTTGGTGCATTTTTTGGTTTGTCCAATGAAGTCTATTAATAAATAATATGAAAAAGAGCTTGATTTTTGTAGCCAAGTTAACAAAATAGGGCTAAGTAATAGTGGTCCGGGTCACTTGATAGTTTGCTTATGTACTCATACCAAAACCGATTAATTAACAATATGATTAAAAAAAATTGTTCTAACCAATGTCATCGACCCTCCCTGACTATCTGAATTGCAGCCATCTCTAGCTTATGGTTTTTTTATGCGAGCAACTTCAAGATGGACAAAGGGTTGGATTTCTTAAGGTCCTTTTCTTTTTAAATAGTCCGGTGCGTCCACTTGGAAGGCTCGGCTCGGCGCGTCGCGCTGCTTCAAAATAAAACGAACAGCTTACAACCGGCTTCGGTGGCGGTTGGACGCGCCTCCGCTGTGTCGCTGTTGCCTTCGCTTGCCGGCTTTTAAAAATAAAACAGATTTGGCGGGAAAACTTTTTGAATTTATACTAAGCATGGTGAGTGATTGTAAAGTGTTTTACAAAGTACAAAGTTTAAGCATTTGAAAGTGTATCGTGGACCAAGGACTTGAGTGTTTCGGGACTCAGTGTTTTAGTTTTCTTTGTGGTGTTGTGTACAAACTTGAACCCGTTAAAGGTGTGAATATTAAATCAGGAGGCGAGGACTCAACTCAAACTGCCTGCATTGTGTTATCTGGATGAATTGAAATTATAAAGGAACTGGCCGTTTAAATGGTTTCGGTGGTAAGTACAGATAAAATAGTTTTGTAGAGTTACCAGGGCTCGGAACCGGTTAATCTCAAAATCCTGAAATAGCCAAATATTTTTAATTAGTTTATGCTCTTTATGTAGGACTCAATAATGTATTTGGGTTATTACTTCATATTGTTAGATTGCCTGATTAAACATGAAATAGTAGACGAAAGAACGATAAGAACTAAAAAAATACCGGTATTTTTATATGGACAGAATACCGGTTCCGAGCCCTGAGAGTTACAATTGTCAAAATTTACCATAATTATCTGCTACCAATAAATGCAAATTAATTGCAATCGTTACTAAGGTAATGCGAACTGTCATTTGTTTTCCAGTTGTTTGTCAGCTACATAATAAAATGAAATGAATATCTATGCGTCACATTAATGTAAAAAGGTGAAAAAATATAATTAGTTGAAGCGATAAGATTCGGAAATGTAGAGCTGCGCCTGTGATAGAAATCTGTATATCTATATATGTTATAGGCAATTCTAGACTTTATTTATGCCTAAGTCAGTTAATTTTAAACTGAAAGGAAACAGGTATTGTGACTCCTGGTTAATGATTCTAATGATCCCAGGCGAGATAACCGTTGTTAATAAGGATCAAGTTTTAAAATAGTCCAGGACTCGTTAGCTCGTTATTAGTGCGCTGGGACTACTGCACATCACACAGGTATACATTGTTTAACAAGGGGCGTAAGGGGAAAATTGCAAACGAGAGTCTATCAAGTTAGCAATATTCATACGCACGTATTACACACAAGTTTTTCATCACATTTGCGATATAACTACAAAAGGCAGAAAAATCTATGTTTTGTATAACCGCACCAATCAATCAAAAATTTACGAAGTTGACAACTTCAACTCCAGTATCAGACCAGTGCATGATCGCCGGAGCGTCCCTGTGAGAGTAGCGCGCAGTTTCAATATTTCAACCAATCACAGAGCAGTATTCTTGAGGCGCGCAGCTTACTACATTTTGCAGCTTCTATATTTGAACCAATCACAGAGCAGTATTCTTATGGTACGCGGCAAACTAGATTTTTTTAACTAATCAGATCACACACCAACTCATAACTCCCTCGGGAGTTATAAAAATCCAAAACTCCGTGGGAGGTAAATCGGCTATAATTGGTCTTATTATACGCCTGCCACTACAATAAGACCCTTTACGAGCAAGTGTAATGAAAGAATATTACATTCATTAATTTTGGCTAGAATAAAAGTTTTTTTTTATGAAAAATGGGATTGCTCTTTTGTATCCGATATTCAATCAACATAAATATACAGTATACCTATATAATTTATATACTTATAGCCGACCTCTATTGGGTTCTGGTATTTATTTACCATAGTAATAGCAACAGAGCACAGTTCCACTAACACGTCTACCTAATTAACTTACCTATATTGTGTAGATACATGCAACTAATCCTACATAAATACATAAACTACTTAACACCTGTATCCGAAAAAACTGCCTGTGACAGATCAGTCGGACAGAAACTAAGTCATCGCATAAGTCACAGTATTATATGTACTACTATTAAACTGTGCATAAGTGGTCCATTGGACCAATTTTGGAACTTACAAGGACAGTAGTTAAAAGGGATGAAATCCATGTAACCAGAAAAGTATTGGATATGAATGTGGATGGATGCAAGAAACGAGGTAGGCCAAAGAAAAGGTGGATGGATTGTGTGAGAGATGATATGAATAGGAAAGATGTGAATGAAGAGATGACGCGCGTGACAGAGATATATGGAAGAAAAAGACATGCTGCGCCGACCCCAAATAAATGGGAAAAGGGCAAGAGAATGATGATGACAAGGAGAGTACTTAAAAAATCACAGATCTCGTGCACTATACGACCATCAAGGTACATTGAAAATGAACTCAACAAAATAAAAAAATGCATTATATTTGCTAACGTTATGCCAATTTGGTTGATATATAATATATAAACATAGCTCACATACAAAATTCCTATTAAATTGCCAATTTTTTAAAGCGCAGCCAAGTTACGGTAACCACATAAAAAGGCATTTGCCACTTTACTAATATTCACGCAAGATAACGGCGACTTCAAATTAACTCGACCTCCAAACTCCGACTATAACTATAACAAGAATTTTCAAAGTCGAATTCAACATGACACCCCATGAGGCCCCAGGAGAAGGATAAATTATATGATATCATAACCTTGATTATTTGTTTAATTTTCTCGCAATCGAAGTGAAAAGCAGATGTATAACTCATGTATAAAACTAATTTCTCCTCTACTTTATATCGACCCTTGCCTGCGGCTCGGGTCGATAAATTGTCTCGGATAAAATGGCTTGTTTTATGCAATCTCAATCAACTATTTTATTTGCCAAGGTTTTGGAAGATATTGGTCTTCCAAAACATCATTGACTTATCCACGAATTGCTATTTCCCGGGCACTGCAATAATGTGCTATTGTTGTCTCGAACTATAATTAATAATAATTTATTATAGAAACAATTTAAACAATTTGAAATATAAAACTAAAACTAACTACAATTGTACAATTGTGTTGATTAAAAAAAATATATTACCTACTAATAGTCGCTCTGACTTTTTGACTTCTTTCAAAAAGGTTAGGCTACAGCGCAAACCCTTGACCCGATCGTCTTTGTTTTAGGCTCAAATTGTAGCCGACTAAATTGTCCAGAGGAGTTTTGATCAAAATTTTGATATCATTCTTCGTTTCCAAAATATCGAGTGCCAAAATGAAAAAATCGGAGGAATTTGATTTTTTTTTTCACTATTTCGGCCAAAACTTTTTTCGTTCTGGACTTTCTCAAATAATTCTCTTTGCATCTTACACATCTCGTAAATACGCTTCTTTTGAGCCTAGTTTGAATATCATATCTTCACAACTCTCTGAAATATAAGGGGATCGCACTATTTCGTGAAATGGGACCCTATACTGGAGCGAACGAAAAGACATTTTCAATGTCAAATTATTTTTCGTTGCGACTTCTGAAACTAATCCTACCTCCTCCTACTTATTGACAGAGCGAGCGAAGCGTCTCCGATTAGGCTTCGACAAAAATTCTTTCGTATGCCTGTCAGTCTGTCTGTCCGGATTTCTCCTCTACAGGTCACATTTCTCAACCGATTCTCGTGAAAAATTGTGAGCGGGTTC
Organism: Notocelia uddmanniana; assembly: GCA_905163555.1. Lineage (NCBI taxonomy): Eukaryota > Metazoa > Arthropoda > Insecta > Lepidoptera > Tortricidae > Notocelia > Notocelia uddmanniana. The sequence continues at coordinate 8,528,699 of LR991059.1, read as the reverse complement.
GATACTTATATAGATTTTTTTGTCGAGTCAGTTTTTGGAAATTTTTGATATTTAAAAAAAAAACATTTTTTTGCAAGGTCTACACTTATACAGCTCACAGAGCCACTAGTTTAATTATAAACTATGATGATAAAAAAGTAAGACTTATATGGAGATATATTGTAGAGTTATTTAAGTGTCGATTGGAAAAATCTACAGTGTAGTATGACGGCAATTGCAAACAGTCACACTTTTATGATGTAAGCTGTTCTTATCGTGGGTATAGTAATCAGCAATTTGCATGGCTTTGGAACGGCAGCCTAGCTCTAGTACCTACCTTCGATTTTATTGTGTATAAGAATAGGATCGAACTCATGGGCTTATGATTGCTGTTAAGAAAACAATGTGATTTTTATTTATGCTTACTTTAATTTAGCGTTATTTTTTAAATCAATCCAAATTTATGCGGATAGCATAATTACCTATAAAGTCATCCATTTATTTATCCATTAAAAACATATTGTGTAGTTAAATGAAATGAAAATCTGAACATAGATTTCTGAAAGAGCCTAAAAGAGAGAAAACAGAAGCGGGACTCTAGGTATAGGTACTATCGGCCAACGCTACAGGTTCAAACCTCTAGGAAGAATGCACTTCACAGCGTTCTCTATTTAAATTATTTACCAAAAGAAACGGCCAGCCTGCAGACGATTTTGTAGTAAAAGTGTGAACTCGTAGCGTTGGCCGATAGTACCTACAGACGCCAAAAAAGTGGTCTAAAACTTTTGAACCTTAATATACAAATAATAGAGTCGCGAAAAGTGGTAGGAAGACTACTACCCCCACCCCTGCACGAACGTCTCCTGTCGTGGTAGTTATAAAACGCATTAATTTTATTACTTGCCTCTTAATTAATTAATTCTCTACAAAAATGTTAACTTACAACATCACATACACACAATAACAACTCGGCATCACACTTACTTTTTTTATACTTAAAAGGAACAATAATTTACATTGTCGCTGTAATCGCATGTGTATTTGCTGAAAACAACTAAATAAATCTTACTCAATTAAATAAAAAAAAATATTTGAAAAATTCCGCTACGAAAGCTTTCTGTGTCCATGTTTAACATTCTCGCATGGCCCACTTTTTTATCTACCTGTCTTGTACCAAAATATGATACTGAAGTTTCTTACGAGTTACGAGACATTCTATGGCACTAAGGTAAACGGCGCAATGTTTGCCTGTTTAATACGCAGCAGTTGATACCTATTCTTATGACATGACAATTGTATGTGTCAAGTATTGGGTCAGTTTCGAGCACTAGGACCATTGCCCTAATAAAGTAATAATCCTTAACATAGTTTAGTTGGAAAACACGCATTGGCTTCTGTACACGCATATTAGGAGACTCGCATGCAAGTTTCATTAGATTGCGGGACACCGTGGTATAACGAGTTCAATTGATCTGTCAAATAGCGCAATGTAGTGAAACTCGCACACGAGTCTCGTACGTGTGTAAATAAAGCTTAAAGGGCAGACGTGTGTCGCCACCTTCAATCAACTATTTACAATTCTTGACGGCCACAGCAAGCCATAATTTTCCCTAAATTTCACTCCAATCAAACGTTTAACATCTCGTCCTACGCGCCCGCATTTACATTTTCCACCAGAGATGTAGGTGTTTTCTGAGATTTGTTACCATTTCACCCAAAATAAACAGTTTTCTTTACGGTGCCTTTGGGCGTTGGTTCTTCCCCGTTTATCATAACCGCAAGAGTTTTAGGATGATTTTTAGACGTTATAGGCCTCAATACTGGTCAAGTACTTTATATTTTCATTCATAGCCATAAAGATATATTGGAGTGACAGACATTGGAACGTTTCTTTAGCACTAAGTCCGTGTAGATCAGGATATTCCATGGACCTCTAGGAGGTATGTATAATAACGCTAGGGGTCCATGGAAAGCCGAATAAGTCGTAATAAACTGTATTATAATTGGTTGTAATCCAGTGTTCCGGAATGGGACGGGGGGGTTTCTGAAATTTCAAAAGGGGTCCATGACTATAAAAAGTTGAAGATACTCCGGCTGTAGATGTTGATCATCATCATTCACGTAGATTCACCCCGTTTCTCTGTCACTGGATTAACTAGACCTAAGCTAATTCTAATATGTACTTATATAATCCACGTTCCGAAGAAGATGTAGTGTATTTAGGTATTCGTTGTTCGTAACCGAAATAATTGTGATGGGAGGAATGCAAAGAAAACAAGACAACATACAGCCTAGCTACTCCAAATCCGTCACTTCTAAATTCTCCGTCAAAGCCTGTTATTAGAGTGCTTCTTAGTAATAACTGGTTAGTGGTCTGTTACATTGTGGATAAAAAATAATGTTACAGTAAGCACGAGTGCCGGAGACGCTATTTATGAGCTCCAACGGACAGGTGAATCGGGCACGAGCCAAAGTCAGGTGGGCTGCCATCTTTTTTTCGTTACACTGTATCATTACCTCGATGCAGATTAATGGTCTCGTAGCATTGTGAAACGACAACAGTGTAATAAGTTCGTACATGAAATTACGAGTACGTGGTTAGATACTTTTTTCCATTGCCTATGCGGAGTATTTAGTGCTTAGGAACCTCTTACAAGTTAGTGTTGCTTAGTTTGGAATAGAACAAAATTGATTATGTAAGATTATTGCGAGATTGTCTCCAAGTTTCGGATAGGTATTTTTTTATGACATAGGAGGCAAACGAGCAGACGAATCGCCTGATGATAAGCGATTAGCACCGCCCATGGACACCCGCAACACCAGAGGGGTTGTAAGTGCGTTGCCGGCCTGAGTACGCTCTTAGGTACGGCCAAATAGCCTTCAACTAATATGTACGAGTTTACACAAATGGTAGAGTCAGAATTCAGCTGACTAAGTGGACTTCATAATTATTTATTTATTTGAGTGTGAATCCTTACACATTAATAGTAGATTGTAATGTCTCCACCCCCCTTTGGTAATCAGCAACGCTTAAATGATAGGGACTTACAACATACTAGCCCATTAACACGATTCTCACACAACAACCCGTTTCGTTGCCTAGGTCTCTTTACACTGCTATTACCCGGTAGGTTACCCTCCAGTTAAAAGCTTCGATGCAATCACACGAAATTCCAATCAGTTATTGCGGGCAATATTTACTGGCTTATTGGCACTAATCACTCACCACGACAGCCACTCTTGGGCTGTTATTGGCAATGCTTCATCTCTCCTTACTTACTTCATGCAAACCAGTGTAAGTAAGACCACCCAGTGGCGAAACCAGGTTTAGACTTATGGTGACATAGTTAGATTTTTGTATGGAGTCTAATACTTTAGGGGGGAGGGGAGGCTTGAGCCACTTAGCCTTCTCTTCTCCTCTTATTTAGCTCTTGCCTCTGGACAGGTGCCGTCTTACTTAACGGTAGTTGTAACAGTATAGCTGCTATGCTACGCTATAAGTACGCAACCTGTCTTGACTTGACTGATCCCACATCTCACCCCTAGTAGATCCGATATTCCTAGTCCTTGGAAGGAGCAAGCTCTACATCAGGGCGTAACCGAACACCCTAGTGTTTGCTTATCATCAGGCACAGTACATGTTTATGACGGCCTGTTTAGCCTAGTTGGTAGTGAGACACTGCCTCCGAAGCTAGATTTGTGCATTTAGCACGAATTTTGTTCTTGGGTCTTGGATGTTCTCTATGTGTTTAAGTAGGTATTTATATATATACTAGCATTTTCCCGCGGCTTCGCCCGCGTACTAAGCGTAATTTTTAACCGTCTACAAAAAAGAGGTTCACTGTTTGACCCGTATATATGTATGTAGGTATATATGTATGTTTGTCCAAGATTATCTCGCGTTTGGCTGAACCGATTTAGATGCGGTTTCCAGAATAGTAGTTGTTACATTCTGGGAGTTTCGGTATACGAAGGTTGGTGATTGTGATTTATTAAAAGGAGCATCCAAAAAGAAAATTTGGCTTCACTTTCATTCGCACTCCTTACTGTTAGTCCGTCTGTTACAACCGAGTTGCTTTTACTGGACCGATTGAATTGAAATTTGGCACAAACTATCAAGAATTCAGAGCGCTCGTGGCCCAGCGGCACCCGCCTACCGCGTGCGGTATGCGAGGTTAAGCAATGTGGGTGCAGGTCAGGTCTTGGATGGATGACCGCTTTGAGTAATTACTAACTGAGCGCTCTCGTGCTTTGGAAGGCACGTTAAGCCGTTGATCCCGGCTGCTGTTTACGACAGCAGTCGTTAAGCCAAGTTAGAGGCCTTCGGGCGGCTTGAGAACTTCTAACAGTCAAGTTGCCCACTCACTTGACAAAGGGGGATCGAAGTTGCACTAGGTCCGTAGGGAGTACCCACCGTTACCCTACATGTGACCCCTGAATGGTGCTAAAAGTGCAACAAAAACTGGCAACCGTACTTGTCTTCCCGAAGATTTCACGGTTCGTAAATAAATGCCAAACGATTAAAAAAAAATTTTTACGTTTGATTTAAATGGAAAAAATATCGAAACCTCTATGTCGTTTTTAAAACCCAATCCTTTTTTTACAATCCCTGGCATGCATGGAGTGCCAAAATTTACCTCAGATTCGAATTAAAAGACCTCTCGGACGCTCAGATCTCGATTTTGAACGAAATCGGGAGGAAAAAAAAATCAATATGGCCACCACTTACACAAATTTTACCTGGGATTCGTATTAAGAGACCTCTCGGACAATCAGATATCGATTTTGAACGAAATCAGGACGGAAATGAAGAAAATCAATATGGCCGCCACTTTTTTCAAATTTTACCTCGGATTCGTATTAGGGGACGTCTCGGACGCTCGGATATTGATTTTCATCGAAATCGGGTTGGAAATAAAGAAAATCAATATGGCTGCCACTTTTTCCAAATTTTACCTCGGATTTGTATTAAGAATTTTCTCGGACGCTCCGATATCCATTTTGAACGAAATCGTGACGGAAATGATAAAAATGAATATGGCTGCCACTTTTTCTAAATTTTACCTCGGATTCGTATTACGAGACCTCTCGGACGCTCAGATATCAATTATGAATATACAATCAATTGAGCAACAATGCAGACCAGCAGCTTGATATAAACCATGACAGCCTACGTCGATTCAGGACCAAATTGCTGTCGATTATTAATTGAATTGCCTCTGTAACCATATTTTTTAGTTTAGGTTTAAGCATATTACTATTCACAATATTTTATGTCTTCTCATTGTAATTTGTTTTTAAAGTCGATGCTTTCTATAAGTATATTGCATGCTGTGTTCACCTGTAATTGGTGGCGCAATTAAATTTAAACCATATGTTATTTTGTTCCAATGTTAATGATTGTTGTTGCCACTGTTGGTGATCCTAGATATAAATAAATAAATAAATGAACGAAATTGGGAAGGGAATGAAGAAAATCAATATGGCTGCGACTTTTTAAAAATTTTACCTCGAAGTCGTATTAAGAAACCTCTCGGATGCTCAGATATCGATTTTTAACGAAATTGTTAAAGAAAAGAAGAAAATCAATATGGCCGCCAGTCTTTCCAAATTTTACCTCGGAGTCATATTAGGGGACCTCTCGGACGCTCAGATATCGATTTTGAACGAAATCGGGACGGAAATGAAGAAAAGCAATATGGCCGCCACTTTTTCCAAATTTTACTTCGGAGTCGTATTACGGGACCTCGGACGCTCAGATATCGATTGTGAACGAAATCGGGACGGAAATGAAGAAAATCAATATGGCCGCCACTTTTTCCAAATTTTACCTCGGATTCATATTATGTGGCCTCTCAGACGCTCAAATATCGATTTTGAACGAAATCGGTTCGGAAATGAATAAAATCAATATGGCTGCCACTTTTTCCAAATTTTACCTCGGATTCGTATTAAGAGACCTTGTGGACGCTAAGATATCGATTTTTAACAAAATCGGGACGGAAATGAAGAAAATTAATATGGCCGCCACTATTTCCAAATTTTACCTTGCATTCGTATTACGAGACCTGTCGGACGCTCAGATATCGATTTTGTACGAAATCGGGAAGGAAATGAACAAAATCAATATGGCTGCGACTTTTTCCAAATTTTACCTCGGATTCGTAATAAGAGACATCTCGAACGCTCAGATATCTATTTTGAACGAAATTGGGACGGAAATTAAGAAAATCAATATGGCTGCCACTTATCCCAATTTTACCTCGGAGTCGTATTAGGGGACCTCTCGGACTCTCAGATATCAATTTTGAACGAAATCGCAACGGAAATGAAGAAAATTAATATAGCCGTTACTTTATTCAAAGTTTACCTCGGATTCCTATTAAGAGTCCTCTCGGACGCTCAAATATCGATTTTTATCGAAATCGTATCGGACGGCACTGATTAATAAAACCACTTACTTACAATACATTGAATCATAAAAGGTCGTCTCTTCATAGGGAATTCACGGCATTTCATGCACCTTAAGATGTTATAAGGAACCTACATGCCAAATTTGGTATCTCTCGAATCAGTAGTGTGGGCTGTGCGTTGATATGTCACTCACTCAGTCAGTCAGTTTCTTCTTGCAATTTGGCAAACACTTTTAATAGTTTTCATGTCCGCAATAAAAAATTTCGAAATCAATGCCATTTTCAAAATTAACGACCCAAAGAACCATAAAAACGACGCCCTTATTAATATTTAGACATTCCAACCCTCTTGGAACCCAACAGAGGGAGTGGTATTTCACGTCCGCCACGTGGGATTTTAAAATCATTGTTGTTTTCGTAATCAGCGACCCGATAAACCATAGAAACAATACCTACCCATATCGATTTTCAGAATTTGTCACCACTTTTCCCACTTTTAGGGGTTGATTTCTCATAAAACCTGAAACACATGTTTACTCATTTAACGTTATCCTGTCAAGTTTCGAATAAAATAGTCCAACTAATCTTGATTCCCCACACACACTTCGGACCCCCATTTAACCCCCTTAGGGGTTGAATTTTGAAAAGTACTTTCTTAATGCACCTCTAGACCTTATATGGAACCTACATACTAAATTTAGAATCTCTAGAACCAGTAGTTTGGGCTATGCGATGATATGTCACTCGCTCAGTCAGTCAGTTATTTCTTGCAATTTGGCACAAACTTTCAAAAGTTTTCATGTCCACTACATTAAATTTCAAAATCGTTCCAAAAAACCATAAAAACGACACCCATATTAATATTTAGACATTTCATCCCCCTCGCACCCCAACAGGGGGGATGGTATTTCACGTCCTCCACGTGGGATTGTAAAATCATTGTTGTTTTCGTTATCAGCGACCCGGTATATCATAAAAACAATACCCATGTCGATTTTCAGAATTTGTCACCACTTTTCCCACTTTTAGGGGTTGATTTCTCATAAAACCTGAAACACGTGTTTACTCATTTATCTTTAGAAATACTCCTGTGAAGTTTCGAGTAAAATAGTCCAACTAATCTTGATTCCCCACACACACTTCGGACCCCCATTTAACCCCCTTAGGGGTTGAATTTTGAAAAGTACTTTCTTAATGCACCTCTAGACCTTATATGGAACCTACATACTAAATTTAGAATCTCTAGAACCAGTAGTTTGGGCTATGCGATGATATGTCACTCGCTCAGTCAGTCAGTTATTTCTTGCAATTTGGCACAAACTTTCAAAAGTTTTCATGTCCACTACATTAAATTTCAAAATCGATGCTATTTTCGTAATGAACGTTCCAAAAAACCATAAAAACGACACCCATATTAATATTTAGACATTTCATCCCCCTCGCACCCCAACAGGGGGGATGGTATTTCACGTCCTCCACGTGGGATTTCAAAAACATTGTTGTTTTCATTATCAGCGACCCGATAAACCATAAAAACAATACCCATGTCGATTTTCAGAATTTGTCACCACGTTTCCCCCTTTTAGGGGTTGATTTTTCAGAAAACCTGAAACACGTGTTTACTCATTTATCGTTAGAAATACTTTTGTGAAGTTTCGAATAAAATAGTCCAGCCAATCTTGTTTCGCCATACAAACTTCGGAGCCCCATTTCACCCCCTTAGGGGTTGAATTTTGAAAAATCCTTTCTTAGTGCACCCCTAGACCTTATAAGGAACCTACGTGCCAAATTTGGAATCTCTAGGACCAGCGGTTTGGGCTGTGCGTTGATATGTCAGTCAGTCAGTCAGTCAGTCAGTCAGTTTCTTCTTTTATATATTTAGAAGTAATGTATATCGTCGTCTAGTACCCATAGTACAAGTTTTGCTTAGTTTGGGACTAGGTCGATTTGTGTAAGATTGTCCTCGAATATTTATTATTGTTGTTATTATTAAGTCTATGAGTAATAAGAGGTCAGGCTTACTTTGGGTATCAGCTAGGCTAGTTGTTGGTACATGTTGTGAACCAACCTTGCATTAGCGGACGTGTCTCCGTTAGTTAAATATGTAGTTAATTGACGCTGACATCGGGTAAGTATGCTAACATACTCGTATTTAACTGTTATTCGTTACATATAGAACTGAGAATAAGTTACCGATTTCAAACTGGTTCATACCTAAGAAAGTGATCAGTGTGGTGTTAAATGTTCGTAAATCATTTAAGACCCATACTTAGTACTTAGTTAAAAATATGTATTTTATTATTTTTAACTAAGAATAGTCAATTGACGTCAAGTAGTTATTAGACGAAGCACTTTTAAGAACAATGCAATACAATACATTGCTTATTATAACAGCGTATAAAACTTAAAACTAGAGGTAAACAACAGGCGGTCTTATTGCTAAAGAGCAATCTCTTCCAGACAACCTAGCGGAAAAATAGCAACAAACGTATTATAAGTGGGTGGCAAACAAAAGAATTATTTACATAATTCAAACTTATGTACAATCACGTAAATATTAAAGCACACATACATAAATAATACTAATTAACATAAATAAATACATTCCTACATATATAAATAAATATGAATATATATATATATATAAAGTAACTAAAATATCAGCCATAGAGTCGAAAGAAGCAGTTAGTAGGATGAAATAATCATGGAAGGGACAGATAGTGTTCTTTTAGCTGTGATTTAAATGCAGCAATAGATTACAATCCTACAGTTTAGTTTTTAGTTAGGATTGTTCTGCTCAATTTTACAATTTAGCTCTAATTCATACATTGTACATGTCTTTTTTTCAATTTATAAATAAATAGTCTGTTTAGATCATATTAAATTTAAGCTCACCCTGATAACATGAGGAATTATAGTTAAAGTATGATGGTTATGCAATTAGACATACAAAATCCTTGATAAATATCTGGCACAGTTTCAAGCGTCACTTCGTTAGGTACCTTCGTGTGACAAAGTGTCCCTGGCGATAATCGTGATTGCTTTCATCGCGATATAGTTCACATCACGACTGAGATATCTAAAAATCTACTAAGAGACAATGGGAAAGAAATATTTATATAATGTCTGTCAGGTATAAAACTTCCGTTATTCTTCATACCATTTCTAATAAATGTTAATATGGTATATTATACGAAGCCTTATAAAACCTCCGCACTCTTTCAGTCGTTGAGAATGAACCTTTTGTGATAGAAGATAATCCATGAAAGCTACTCTTGCTTGATTATTTTTCGTCACAAATAAATTGACTTGTGGTTCTTCTGGGGTCGCAAGCATCCACAGGCTACGGTATCTGCTTACGTTCAGGCAGACCGTAAGCTTGTTTGCCACCGTCGTGGTATAAAAAATAGGTGTCAGCAGTACATTGTATGTACTATCGTATTTCTTTCTTGTTTGATTTCTTTCTCTTTGAGATTTGCTGAGTAGGGTTTCTGGCGCTAACTGCAACGTAAAAATTTCGAAGGTCCTCCTTTCGGTATCTAATCCACAGTCCGTTGAATCTGTCCAATGAGATGTTATTTAAATCCATTATATTAACGGTCCAGTCGCCAGACGGATTTGTTTTGTGCTTATCGGTTTTAAAACTGTTGCGTCACTGGCATGACCTCTGATGGGAAAGGCTGTATTGTAAGGATGGACGCTCGGACGCTCTTTGTCGTCTCGACAGTGACGGATGACCACCATTAATGAGAAGTAGACCGTCATATTGTCACCATGACTTCACTCTTGTAATGTTGGTATATATATAGATATACTTCGAGCATAAAGCAGTAATTTTAACGCCACTTAGCCACGCTTACTTTGGTACGGTGAAATCAATTTAAAGTCCAAGAAGCCTAATTTGATCTATGGCGTGATCGTTGGTGGTCCAATGCCTAGAGAAAAAGGGCTCTGTTTATTTTACTCTATGATTTATTAGTGCTATAAAATACTTGTGTAGTTCTCTGAAATAATTAACTTTTTAGTAACTACGAGTAAACTTAATAGAGTATTTATCGAGTAATTCGATTTTAGTATTAGTTAATTATTGACGCTAAAACGATATCCCGAAGACGATTAGTCTGATGCATAGGGTTTATAGGTTTTGCAGTTTTTGGCGAGCATTTTTGTATGTAAGTACAGTCACAGAATGAAAACGTTCGTCACTTTTCGACCTTAACGGTGTTGAAATAGAATTGAAAAGTGACGAACCTTTTCATTCCGCGACTATACGCACAACAAATACCTAATACTTCACAAATCTATCTAATCCTTTTCTCATATCATTGTCATCAGACAATGGGGTAATATCTATATTTTATGTAATAAAATAACTTGGCTATAAAAATCAAAGAGGATATAACCACTACTAAAAATACTGTATCACATTTCACGATTCCATAAAAATAAAGGTTAGGCTCAAAGGTAAGCTGGAAGAGATCCCTTATAGGGATAAGTTCGCCTTTGTACTCTAATCTTGTGTGACATGTATATGGTTTAAACTGTTATTGTCTACAATAAAGTTCTTAAGTTAGCAGTAAAATTGTATGTCAGACATAAAGGACTGGAGTCACTTTAACTCTCAGACATGCGCGTAAAATGATTGATACAGCTAAATCCTCCTGTAGTTTAAAGACATTTTTATTGCAACGCTATAACTTCTGTATAAGTTCTTATTAGAACAATTGGGCATACCTAAGTACTGCAGTTTCGCCTGAGTTTGGCTAGTTTTTAAACTAAAGCATATACGATATCTTGATACATGATGGTATCTGAACGTCCATCATATGTATATGCCATAGGAAAATCATTACACGGATGCAGACAGTGGACTGTAGTAATATCCTATTATGGTCAAACCGGTAAAGAATACTTACGCTATCGCATGAAATCCAACATTTTCTACATTATTTTGTTTTGTGCAATAAATTTTCAATTAATAAGTTATGAGAAGGTAGCAAAGGCAGTTAAAACAATAAAATATGGAGCTACATACGGGCTTACAAGTAACGAGAGCAATCTAATTTTAAATTAAAAAAAAATATATAATAATGTGCTACACGCAACTTTTCTGCTAATAGAGATTTGGAAGAGACTAACAAGACCATTTTATCTCCTAATAAGCGTCAATCAGTTTCTAATTAATCTAATAGATAAATACATACATAAAGTATTTATGTATGTATGTATGTAAGAGCTAAGCGTATACAATCGTAAAATAGGGAGAGAATTGACGTCCTCTTGGGCCATTTTGGTGGTTATATGCTGGTGTGTCCTTAGTGCCTTTTTCTCCTGAACGGAGGACGGGTCTGACTCGTGCCGGCGCGCGGGTCGCCGCACGCGCAGCCTCCGCTTTTGCTCCTTTTGTGACACGTGGGACACAAATTCAGGCACAGTAGGTGTGCTTCATACTATAACTCTTTCAGCCCTGTAAAAAGGACCTGTGCTAACTGTAACCCGTGTTTGGATGAATAAAGGATGATTCACAGTAGACCGTTCCGTGTCCGGGCCGGCCCGTTTTCTTCTAGAGTCGCCGTTACGTTTGCTGTCATAGACAACGGGCCGGCCCGGACACGGAACGGTCTACTGTGAATCATCCTTAATTCAATGTAAACAACCATTACAAGCGCCGTATTATGGAATAACGAATCTAGCAACACTGACCCGTTAACTACTATGAAAAAAAGCTCTTTCAGAATCTTTGTAGGTTTGCGTTTGGTCCTTGTATTATGAATGTGCGATTCACGACTAGTTCTTTTATGATTGGCTCAATCCCCGTGGACATATACATTAATTACTGATGGTCAGTAAAATACATATGTGAAAGTGTTCTACTTATAGGCAATCGTTTTGAAATTTTTGATTTCAAAATTTCAAATTCGATACAGTGTTTTTTTTTATACTTTCAAGCTTATTTTAGCGATGGAGAAAACTTGAACTTTTGACCTTAGAAAACAAGAACCACCACCACCATATCAGCCAAAGGACGTCCACTGCTGGACATAGGCCTCCCCCAATTTCATGGGGGGTATTTGCCATAATCGCCACGCTTGGCATGCGGATTGGCGATTGCAGTATCTCCACCGCACTCCTGGGATGGGATGCTGCTGTCCATCTCCCGGTGGTCTTGGTCGTAGTTTTAGGACATACACAGGTCCCGGGTCCGGGGAAAACAAGAACATATCGATGATACCAAGTACCTACACTATATGTATTGAAGCACGTTTCTTACTTACAGTGCAGACTGCAATCCTTCTGTAGCCTTTTCTCTGCTGTGTACAATCAACTTCGTGCCATTCACACACGTGCGTTTCTTCCCAAGTGTGTTGCACACCACACACGCTTCCTACACAGAATGGCTCATGTGTGCAGCATAGTTTCTTGTGTAGACCCAGCCACTACAACGTGTACGTTTATATGGCTGGCTATAGGATTTAAAAATAGAAAAATGTAATCAGCGCAACACTTACTGTACGAGTATTGAGATTTAGAGGAGTTGCGTAGGTGTTATTTAAAGTAAGACCGTTGAGATTTGCTTAAGTAGCTGCTGAACAACACAACACATTATTTATGAAAGAGTTACAACCTATGAGTAATTCTTAGAACAGCTAAAGTGCCGATTATAAATGTGTCTAATTTATGACTGCTTACTTCCTTAGAGGCAGTTTCAGATGTCCATCTATGTACCCTCGTAGTTCGAGTGTTCGTTTTATTTTGTTGTTTGTATAATAAATACCCCGTTGTAAATGCCCGTGTTTCTCTTCGTCTGTACCCGTAAGGTCAGGGTGTCTAATCCGTCATTCTTAGGCCTCTGTCTCGCTGGGACGCCATGGTAACCAAACAATTCATATTGAGATGTATGGTAGTGGTCTGTGGGTAGCTCACTTACCTGGCGACGGTTTGGTGACGTAAATATGTAAGGCGACTTCGCCATGGCGTCCCGGTGTGGCAGAGAACTTACTCATTTGATTACAAGACTCACGTGACCCAGAGTGAGACTGTCGAGACTCATTTAATTTCAATTCATTCATAGCAATGCAGCAATTGTTCATCGAGCCCCCTACACCTTGACATTTCTGGCCCGATATTTGACAAATAAATAATGTACCCAGCGACCACTACTTTTATGTACTTACTTGTAAATAATACCACAGAATAAGTAATAGTATAATACACAAAGGTGGTGGTGCCATTTGGCATTAAGCCCGCCATTTGTCCAATTACATTTTGTGCAATAAAATTTAAATAAATAAATAATAAAGTATAACGTGAGTCCGAAAGGGATGATGAAAGTAGCAAAATCTAGACACGCGGCAGCGTGTCCAGCCAAGTTCACCCCAGGAACTGGCGGACAGCAGCCGTGTGTTATATTACACGAACCGTTTGGAGCCACTTTTGACCCCCCAATAACACCAAATCTATCTAACATAAAAAAAAAATAGTACATGTATTAAGATCCTTTAGAACAACTAGAAGCCCAAATTTCATAAATATAGGTTTAATAGTTATTGAGATATTAAATTCCAAAAAACGGCATTTTTACCACTGACTGACTGACTAGTAATCAAAAACCTAACCCACTTCCAGTTGACCTAGAAAGCTGAAATTTGGCATGCAGCTTGGTAATTGTGAGTGAAACCACTAGATTGTTTACAGTAAAACTAATTTACTGCGGCTTAATGCATTTTGATCATTAACTTGGCAGTTTTCTTAAATATCGAACAGATTTTATATAACATACTGCATAGAAAACTGCCAAGTTAAGGCTCAAAATGCATTAAGCCGCAGTAAATTAGTTTTACTGTAAATAATGTAGTGCCGGACTTGGCACCATTTCAGAGAATCTACGGAACTTGGCTCCCATTTAGATCTCAATTCTTTTGTCGGTGAAGACGACAACCAAGCATCGCATATTCTTAATATTGAACTTGGCTCCCATTTTCACATTTATGTTTTTGATGGGATAAATCACTTATAACATAATCCTATGTACAGTTGAAGTACTCGTATGTAATACTATTTATTATACTATTCTGTGGTTGAAGTACTTAATAGAAGCTAAGTTGAGGAGGCCAGCTACCAGCGGCGCTTGACACCGTTACATACTGAGATGCATATTCAATTAAATTGTAATGATGGGCGTGTCTGTGCTGGAATTTTTAGCAATCAAATTTTGGCCCCAGGCCGTCTATTGGCCGCAATACCTGTCAGTTGTATTTTAGAGAATATTCCATCACATATACATAGTTATTAAATATAGTATAATAGTTATTAAATGTCTCGTCGTCGTTAGTATTTATTAATTAAGTAAATGTATCGTCGTCTAGTAGCCATAACACAAGCCTTATTGAGCTTACTATGAGACTAAATAGTCTCATTACTTTTATATTTATTTATTAAAAGTTAGCAAATGGCTGTAAAGCTATTAAGGGGATAATCAAAGCTTTTATCATATCGTTCCTGTAATAGTAACTGTTAAATGATTGATGAGGAATATTTGTAGTTATACGATGATGTTGGTATTGTTGGTTAACAAAGAGTATGGATGGACGCTTGCAAGAACTTCTAGAAACCTATTCCTACGTATTGTTATTGTAGTTTAATTGACATGTAAAATTGATGTATTCCTTGTATCTGAATAAATAAATATGCAATAAATTAGGAGTTACCTTGGAGTTTACTATAATAGTGAGACTTCATTAAAAAAACTTTTTCTACTCCAGCAATATAATCTGTCAATTGAATGACTGACAGCAGTATTAAAACTATAATTTTTTTAATACAAATGCTAGTCTATCCCATAAACAAGTCATACCACACTAGGTGTGACTGGTGGAAGAAAATAGAATTCCATACATTATTATAAAACAGCTTTTTTTAAGAGGCACATGTCAATGCCCTTATTCTGCCACCATATCTCTGGGTCTTGGATGTTTTCTATGTATATGTATATCGTTCGTTTAGTACCCATAGGTCAAGCTTTGCTTAGTTTGGGAATAGGTCGATTTGTGTAAGATTGTCCCCCAGTATATATATTTTATATCGATTTTTAATTTAAATCAAAATATTTTGCTGTCGTAGAAAAATTATTGTACTTATGCAACGTTACATAATTTTTTCGCGAGTCTTTAATTAGAAATCTCGCAACGCAACACAACGATCGTTTTGTTACAGCGACTCTCGATTTTTATGAACCCTTGTTATTATGTACCTGTTGGAGTGTTACATTGATATTAAATATGGATACTTTTTTTATTACTTAGTTCACTACGGATTCTTTTACTTAGGTTAGGTGGGTACCCATCTATACTATAAGTATACCTATTCTATACTTAAACGTCTTAAACACTTTTTAAACAGACGTATTTAGGCATCTTTCAGTAGAAAGTTGAAATGCTTTGACGGCAGATAATGAAGTCTTTATATTGAAACACAGCTTTGAACTTTCGCTTCAATAGGTAGTACCTACGGATTACTCCATGGATAATACTTCAATCTTATTCATTGGTAATAAGGTTTAATTTCGACGGGTTGGAGCACCAGGTCGAGGTAACCACTTGAACCATCGCGATGGAACCTTTTACTATGAGATGCATATTCAATTAAATTGTAATGATGGGCGTGTCTGTGCTGGAATTTTTAGCAATCAAATTTTGGCCCCAGGCCGTCTATTGGCCGCAATACCTGTCAGTTGTATTTTAGAGAATATTCCATCACATATACATAGTTATTAAATATAGTATAATAGTTATTAAATGTCTCGTCGTCGTTAGTATTTATTAATTAAGTAAATGTATCGTCGTCTAGTAGCCATAACACAAGCCTTATTGAGCTTACTATGAGACTAAATAGTCTCATTACTTTTATATTTATTTATTAAAAGTTAGCAAATGGCTGTAAAGCTATTAAGGGGATAATCAAAGCTTTTATCATATCGTTCCTGTAATAGTAACTGTTAAATGATTGATGAGGAATATTTGTAGTTATACGATGATGTTGGTATTGTTGGTTAACAAAGAGTATGGATGGACGCTTGCAAGAACTTCTAGAAACCTATTCCTACGTATTGTTATTGTAGTTTAATTGACATGTAAAATTGATGTATTCCTTGTATCTGAATAAATAAATATGCAATAAATTAGGAGTTACCTTGGAGTTTACTATAATAGTGAGACTTCATTAAAAAAACTTTTTCTACTCCAGCAATATAATCTGTCAATTGAATGACTGACAGCAGTATTAAAACTATAATTTTTTTAATACAAATGCTAGTCTATCCCATAAACAAGTCATACCACACTAGGTGTGACTGGTGGAAGAAAATAGAATTCCATACATTATTATAAAACAGCTTTTTTTAAGAGGCACATGTCAATGCCCTTATTCTGCCACCATATCTCTGGGTCTTGGATGTTTTCTATGTATATGTATATCGTTCGTTTAGTACCCATAGGTCAAGCTTTGCTTAGTTTGGGAATAGGTCGATTTGTGTAAGATTGTCCCCCAGTATATATATTTTATATCGATTTTTAATTTAAATCAAAATATTTTGCTGTCGTAGAAAAATTATTGTACTTATGCAACGTTACATAATTTTTTCGCGAGTCTTTAATTAGAAATCTCGCAACGCAACACAACGATCGTTTTGTTACAGCGACTCTCGATTTTTATGAACCCTTGTTATTATGTACCTGTTGGAGTGTTACATTGATATTAAATATGGATACTTTTTTTATTACTTAGTTCACTACGGATTCTTTTACTTAGGTTAGGTGGGTACCCATCTATACTATAAGTATACCTATTCTATACTTAAACGTCTTAAACACTTTTTAAACAGACGTATTTAGGCATCTTTCAGTAGAAAGTTGAAATGCTTTGACGGCAGATAATGAAGTCTTTATATTGAAACACAGCTTTGAACTTTCGCTTCAATAGGTAGTACCTACGGATTACTCCATGGATAATACTTCAATCTTATTCATTGGTAATAAGGTTTAATTTCGACGGGTTGGAGCACCAGGTCGAGGTAACCACTTGAACCGTCGCGATGGAACCTTTTACGGTTATCAGTCCAAATTATTTATTACTAATGGAACTCTTGAACTTGGGATGGGACTCATCTTTTTTGTATACGTTGAGCGATGGAGCAATCTTTCTTTTCCAATTCTCATACCAATATGGAACCACTTGACGTTATTGGAATAGTTTTTTGGCAACTCTTAAAGAGTAATAAAATGTGTAGGATAAAGTACTCCTACCGAAAACTGTGGCTACCTCGAAGCTATTTGAAGTTATTGAAATATTTTATCAATGCCTTATTTTTAGGGTACTGGGGCCAAAATGTCATAAACGGAACCCTTATACTTTCGTCATGCCCGTCAGGTCTGTCAGTCTATCTGTCGGTTTGTCACAGGCATTTCACTCAAAAACTATAAGGTGTCTTGAAATAAAATTTGAAATACTTATATGTGTACTTGTACTATATCGGCCGCTACATAATTATATATTCAAATTACTAAAAAAATATTTCGGTGGGCACTCCATAGTCTCCATAACCGTATGTAATAGTAAAAAACAGTTTTATTGCAAAATTTAACATGTGGCACGTCAAGCGATAGGTCTTTAAAAAAGAATGTAAGGTTTTTCAGAAATAAAAATCGAGTAAGAGTATTCGGAGATAATTCACTCCGACAGTCACGATAATTGTGTCCTTCCCCCTCTACCCTTTGGACCATTGAATCCAAAAATATGAAAAGATTTGTAGGTATAGTGATTATTAAATACTTTAAAAAAATGTTTTGAACAAGTTAGGTCCAACAGGTTTTAAATTATCGCTGACAATCTGCTTGCCCTAACAAAAAGATGAAAGTGCCAAATTCACAGTCTAGGACAGTGGTTTTAAATTAGAATTATGCATGATCCGACGCGCACTTGGCTGCTTTTTATTATTTGAAAAATTAAACACATCCATTTTCATACTCATAGACTAGTATTATTTGATCTGCGCTCATAGTTAGATTTTTTCTAAACATGAGTGAGTAAGGCGTGTTCTATCGCCTGAGAACAGACAGGCCGATGGAAAAGAGTTCCATAAATGCATCGCCACCACAGATTGCCAGTTTCACTAAGACCTTCTAACTTACCGGGACCAATACCGGGACGCCTTGGCGACGTCGTCTTTACATTTTGACGTCGCCCAACCCTTGCCAGGTGAGTCAGCTACCTGGTAGCTGAAGCTGACTCGCCTGGCGAAGGTTCTACCATACATCTCAGTATGAATTGTTTGGCTACCGTCGTCAGCGACGTCGCCATGCCGTCCCGGTGAGTAGAAGGTCTAAAGCTCGACAGTCGCGAAACGCACAGAGCGGTGCTGGGCGGAGGGAGGCGGTTTTGCATTTTTGATCTTTCCGTCTGTCTGTCTTCTTTCGATAGTGTCAATTATTGCTTCATATGTCACACACGCTGCTCCCGCGCTACCACGCTACCGAATACAGCGCGCTGTGCG
The DNA here is from genome assembly GCA_905163555.1 of Notocelia uddmanniana. Taxonomy (NCBI): domain Eukaryota; kingdom Metazoa; phylum Arthropoda; class Insecta; order Lepidoptera; family Tortricidae; genus Notocelia; species Notocelia uddmanniana. The sequence continues at coordinate 8,509,760 of LR991059.1, read as the reverse complement.
ACGTGCTCCGGACCGCGTTCGCTTTACCGCATAACCGCCTCCGCCCCGCAACGACGCTGCGCACCACTCTTTGCGTTTCAAGCTTAAGGGTCCCCCGTACGCTCGACTAAACTCAATTCTCTAATAATTAATACAAACGTAGTTTTGTTCTCATTTTAAAACGCCGTGCTGAAATAACCAAGAACGAACCAAGCGCTTTGCATCTTCTTTTATAATGCGCACTTCTAAGGTTTGGAATTCTCTGCCGGCGTCTGTATTTCCGAGTTCATATAATGGACCTTTTTAAGGCACGAGTGAATAGGCATCTTCTGGGTGAGCTCGCTTCATCGTCGGCCTCATCTTTGCCCCCTGGCTAGATGCTGGCCAAGAGCAATCCCATTTTTAATAAAAAAAAAAAAACCTGAAACTTTTTATTCACAATGGGATCCGAAATATCTAGGTCGGTAATTAGTTTCTGTTGTTACAAATGGTAATAGAAAAAAATACAGCGAGTTTTTGAGTTTTTAAGGTCTTGTATGAAAACCTTAATAATTGCTGTATTTTGTCTCCATTACAATTTCAAGCAACAGACACTAATTTCCGACCCAAATATGCGGGATCCTATTGTGTATACAAAGTTTCATGTTATTCCAGTATGCCGTTTTAAAATGAGAGCGAAACTATGTTTGTATGGAGAACCGAGCTTCCTGCGGACTCTTAAGTTTCCTTCTTCTCTGCTGAACATAATCCCTTATAAAGACTACTTAACCCGCAAACTTAATAGTCAAACGTTAGCTTATCGTCCCTAATCCACTTCATAGTTTAGTTCGTCGGTCTTCATAAATTTTCCTGTACTGCATCCCACTTGATTAAATCAGAAACAGTTTCTACATTCCTCGAGTTACCTAACCCTAAACATTTAGGTACCTGCAGTAAAACTATAGGAACTCTGATTTAACCCAAACAATCGACGTGTACTTACCCCGTAATCATCCATTATAGGTACAAACAACCTTATTGGATTAAATAAAACTACAAGTCATGTCAAACACGATGATGTAGCATAAAGTAAATAGCTGCCCATCTTTAGATTAGCGTCCAAACACTGTTATTAAGCTTTTAAAGTTCGTTTAGTGACAAAACACGTCATGATTTGTGTCTTTATAATCCTCTAATTCACCAGCCATCATTTTTTATAGATAACTAATAGTTCTTATCGTTTGAGGCGTTTCGTCGGTCTGACATGTGTTGTCGTATTTCAATTTGAGATCTTTGAAATGACAACATTAGATATTAAAACAAAATTAGTTTCAGTCAGTAGATATAGCACTCGTGAGTGTCCTTTAGATTGACAATCCAGCAGTGGAGAGAGCAAAGCCTTGTTTTCATAGTTATCAAATGTATGGAAATACATCTTCGCTCATTCATCCTTTTTTTGCTTGCAACGACAATGAATCACGACTTGAAATGTTCTAATGGTTTCGTCAGACCAAAGAGATGGTCAGACGGTAACAAAATAAGTCATAGTCATATCATTTATTGGAACCATAGTAATGTGTACAAAATCTTACAGGTACATTAGTTCTATATGGGCCCTGGCCGGGCGTGGCAATGTCTTACATATACAATTTCTTACGTTTATTTACATGTCAACTTAAAAAAAGATAGACGAAGCATTACGAACAAAATAATGAAGCCGGTTTTTAAAACCCAACAAGTAAGCACTAGCACGCACACATATACAAACTAAACCATGAACAGAACTCTTCAGTACGAGTACATGTGGCAAGGCGTCAGGACCAGGACCACTCGTTTTGGGTAAAAGGGTAAAAGCCAAGTTAAAAATGAGTTTCACTGTAAACTACTACTACGTGGTAAAATAATCAATATGAAAATTGTTTATTTTCCCTTTTTAACAAGTACATAAGTACAAATATGGAACTTTCGGCTAACGTGATACTGTGAGACTGACTGAGAACTTATACATGGTTCTATAACCATGTATACCTACAAGCAACTATTTGCGTACATTACCCACCCAAAACACACGCGTGGCTACATACAGGATTCCCATAAAAAGTGTCGTCACGCGTCCCTGTGGCAGTTGTTGCAGTAACAGTTGCATAGGTTTCATTTCATTTTGCACAATATTAGGATTATCAGTCTAAATGAAATTAAGCCGTAATGAAGCGGGAGCCAATTGCAGTGACACACCTCTTGTTGCTGTAACAGTTGCAGCAACTCACCTCTCGTATCTGCTCGTCGAGCATGTGCACCCTCGCCTGTAGCACTGCGTTATCGGCCTTCGCCTAGACTTGGCACCATTTCAGAGAATCTACGGAACTTGGCACCCATTTATATCTCAATTATTTTGTCGGTGAAGACGACAACCAAGCATCGCATATTCTTAATATTGAACTTGTCTCCCATTTGCACATTTATGTTTTTGATGGGATTTTTTCTACGACAACAAAATAAAAAAATAAAAAATAAAAAATCGATTAAATTAAAAATCGATATGGTGGCAGAATACGGACATTGACGTGTGCCTTTAAAAAAAAAACAGTTGTATAATAATTGATAATAATGTATGGAAATCCATTTTGATTCTCACACCATAATATAATGACTTGTCTATGGTATGGACTTGTATTTGTATTAAAAGTTAATTATTTTACAGTACATATGGTGCTATATTACCGCACGAGTGCGGTAATCAGCAGATTACGTGCGTATGTCGAAACTTTAAAGAGCCATATGTACTGTAAAACGTTGTACGATACACGTGCGAACAGGAAATTCGCAACTCGTGTCTATTTAAAACACTCCCTTCGGTCGTGTTTCAATTTATCACCACTCGTTGCGAATTTCCTGTTCTCTGCACTTGTATCGTAATGTACTATTAACTACTCCTGTCAGTCATCTCATCTAATTGACAGATTATAATGCTGGAACTGATAAATGAATATCTCAATGTGCAGCTCCACTCACAATCGAATTATTATTCGATTTGCTTAGTAGCAATAGGTACTATAGTATCCTTTTAAAACTTTTAACAGAAATCGAATAAACCATATTATCCTTGCGAGTGCCATAAAAAGTGAAACGAGAGCGTGTCGAGGAATGCGAAGGCTTCGGATTATTCCGGTCATTATGGTCACTACATTATTGCCAGATATTACGAGTACGTACGAAAAGAAGAATGTGCACTGTTAGACCTTATTACGTTGCAATAAGATCTACCAATGGTCAGTTAACTGGGATGTTGACGGTACTTGGTTCTTACTTCTGTATAGGTACTTCGGAAAGAAATACGATACTAATATCTTGGTATATTTGTCCAAGTAAGTTGAAACTTTTGAAGAAATTAACATGATTTAACCCGTCCTTATAATAAATATTTAACTCTTTATTTCCACTGTCGGTTAGTCAAGAATGTCAAGATGTTAAAACAAGAAATTTACCGAGTAAGTATGTGAATATGTATTTAAAAAAATTTGACGACCTGTTTAGCCTAGTTGGTAGTGACTCTGCCTCCGAAGCTAGAGGTCCCGGGTTCGAATCCCGGCCAGGGCATTTATTTGTGCATTTTTCACGGATATTTGTTCTTGGGTCTTGGATGTTTTCTATTGTATTTAAGTATGTATTTATCTATATAAGTATGTATATCGTCGTCTAGTACCCATAGTACAAGCTTTGCTTAGTTTGGGACTAGGTCGATTTGTGTAAGATTGTCCCCCAATATTTAAAAAAAACTAAAAGACACTTATTACTCTTTGTAATCGCTACCGGGCCGGGGAAGGGTCACTCCCCTGCATCGGGTTAATCAAGAAAACGTATAAATCACAGTTTAGATGACTTTACGAGTTTTTAAGCCGATTTGTGAAGCGACTAGAGCATTCCAAAGATAACACCGCCACAAGTATTTCTGGACATAATAATCGATCGTTTTAAAAATCTTGAATATGATTAAATGCATTTCTAATAATATTATCATTATAAGTAGCCATGCTACTGGCTCCTGGAATATGTTAAGTATACAAAGAGGGATTAATTTCCTCTCGATTTGGTGTGACTGTTTTACTTGTTCTCAACTGACGTATTTGTTTTTAACCGCACTTTTATTAAATACCCTTAATTACATACAATACGTTTCGTGAATGTTACTCCGGACGATTTAACACTTCTGATACCTACTACATTGTCATGACTGTATTATGCGTTTAGAATTATCAAGCTCGTAACACAGTGAACACAACACAACCTTACTTACTTGTAAGTTTTGTAACACTAGTTATCCCCCAAAGTTAACAGTGAGTATACCCTTATCACATCGACTGGTTAATATACCACTTTTAAAAACAAAGTCTTGCTGACCACCACCCATCAAGAATAGCGCAAAAGTAAAACTTACGTCCCTACTTACTTCTAGGTAGGCACCTAGGAAACGATTTCTAAATAGGGAGGGAAAATTAAAAGCTTTCACGAGGACCTCTATCCTGATCAGACCTATCTCGCGACGCAAGATTACGAGTATATAATATTATAATCAAATCGATTATATCGACGACAAATTGACCAATTTGATCCCCAAGATGATTGCTTATCTTACATAATCATATGTTTTATAAAAGTAATATGTTGAGGGATTTAGGTGGAGATAATCAAAAGCTCGTCCAGGTCGGACTTGTGCGTCAATTATCATATTAAAGTTTAGAATCATATTTAGGCAGTCGTTTATTTGTGCTTTATATTTACAAAATCGTAATTAAAGCTGGAAACGCACAGAGCACGACGCAGCGTCGTTGCGGGGCGGAGGCGGTTTTGCCAAAACCCGCGCAGCGTGTGTGACATATGAAGTAGTAGGTAATGGACATGGACAGTCGACACTTTCGGAAAGATCAAAAATGGGAAACCGCCTCCGCCCCGAACCGCGCCGCGCCCGCTCTGTGCGTTTGACGTGTATGTTGATAATAAGATCGTATTCTGCTAGATACATAACGTAATAAGAAAAAACTAATCAGTAATCACCCACAACACAACGACTAGACTTACTAAACTACTACTACCTACTGTAGATTACTACTGCTACTGTAGACTTCAGAGAGCCGTGCATTCCTTTCTTTCGTTTTGAAGCTACTAAGTATCATGCAAAAATATGTGATGTAACCGATGTAACTCCTAACTCCGTACCTATTTCCGCGGTTACGAAAACACAGACTATCTAAGATTTGTTGTGGCGGCAAAATCAAGTATTTAATTTAAAAGATGTAAACCTGATCGACCATAACGCCATTGTTGTCTCTAAAATATAAATACAGCTAATTAATATGTGGGAGATACGTTACAGTTACGTTAGCGATCCTATATTGCGGTTTAACCCTGCGCGGTAATACGAGGCGGTGAGAAATTATAACAAGATACACTCGCGCCATTATCTCACATTTCAAGTGTAGGAAACAGAATAATAACTTCATACAGGCGTCTGGCGCTCTCGAGCTTAATTAGCCCGTTCTATTCTTATTTACAACTTTATCACCGCCAGGAATGAACTGCTTTGATGTTTATGCATCTGGCAGGGATCAAAATTTGCAACCTGCAAGTTGGGGAGCAGTGGGTACCAAGAAGGCCATATCGGTAAACAATAGAATGTGATAGTTAATGTTTCCATACTTGTGAGCCCTTTTAATTAACTGCAGCTCTCTTATAAAGTTAATATACTGCACATAAGACTTTATATTGTGCTTATACGTATAATACCACGGTAATATATTATGGTACTGCTGTCAATACTACTGCTCCTGCTATATACCCAGAGCTACATTGACATTTACTTACGCTAGCAATTTCCCGCGACTTCGTCCACGTCTTCGCTCCTATTGGTCGCAGCGTGATGTTATAGCCTAAAGCCTTCCTCGATAAATGGACTATCCAACACAAAAATAATTTTCCAATTCGAACCAGTAGTTCCTGAGATTAGCGCGTTCAAACAAATAAACAAACAAACTCTTCAGCTTTATAATATTAGCATAGATGCGCAGTTAAAAAAATAATTCTAATCGAACAACGATTACAAAATTGGTGTAATAACATTCGTGCTTTTAATAGACATTGTATTTCATCATCATCACGGCTAGCCGTCAATTAGACAATAAATGTCAGCCTTATTTTAGGAAATAAGGTTCATTGTCTATGAGAATTTCTATAAAATATGTGCCCTAGCGACTGCGGTCAATTTGGCCATCGGATAATAATCCGGTAATGGACCTAATGTAAACATTTTTATTGCCCAACTTTAGTATTTTCAATATTGTGCGTTGTTTGAATGTAATAGTGCGTAGTAATAGAAGAAAGCTTTTGTGCGTGTTACAGAATATTTAGGAAATAAATTTAAAACCTTTTTTTCCGGTTTTACTTGGGTGCCACGGAGTCAATTGTACTATCTTACGAACTAAAATTACTTACTTTCATTTCGGAGAACCCGCCGTGCCATCCATGCATTGAAATTGTGGCAATGCTTGCCAAAATCCTTCTCGGCCATTATTTTCGGCATTTTTAACGTAAGAACGAAAAATTTTGTAAATGTCATACATAAATGAAAATAAATGAACAAGATGAATGATACAGATTATAAATTGTTTGGACATTGCTTCAATATTTATAAATATCCATGGGATACAAAATCAAAATCAAAATTTTTATTGCTCTCTTAATGTGACATAATATTACAAAGAAGTAATAAAATGGACCCCGTAAGGGCACAGCAATACTAACTTATATCTAATTATATTATTAATAAACAAGATATAGGTAGAACTTAAAAATATTACATTTTGTATACAAATCCCTCGCTTAAATTACAGACAGGATGGTAAACTGTAAAATGAACAAAAGAATACTATGTTTTTTTACTCACATTATCAAAAAATTCCTGTAGCGTGTAAAAGCTTCTTTGCACTAAATATGTACTTATACTTAATGATTTTTTGAATAGGTGAGTTTGCTCTATAGATTTTATAGTTAGTGGTATTTTATTATATATTTTTATACATATCATATGTGGACCAGAGTGATATATTTTTAAGCTAGATGTAGGAAGGGCAAGGTTGTTGTTATGTCGTAGATTTAAAGGTTTTACGTGACGGTCTTTTGCTTGTAAGAATAAATGATTATGGGTTTTGACAAAGGTACATGCTTCTAGGATATATAAAGATGTAAGTGTTAGAATGCCAAGTTTTTTAAAATGAGGCCTGCAAACTTTGAGTTCGTTTTATATTAACTAGGATTCGGATGCATTTTTTTTGTAAAATAAAAAGGTCATTCGCATTTGTACTGTTGCCCCAAAGCAGTATGCCATATCGTAATATAGAGTGAGCGTAAGCATAATAAGCGGATTGAGCGGTTTTTAAATCTGTTGTCTTTTTTAGTTCGTACAAGGCATATGAAAAGCTGGATAATTTTGAGCTTATTTTTTTAATGTGGTCCTTCCAATTAATATGTGTGTCGATATTTAGTCCTAGCAACGAAAAGGTGTCAATGCATTCTAATTTGGTTGTATTAAAGGAATAGTTTATATTTAAAGGTTGTTTTTGGTAAGGTCTGAACTGCATTAATTTAGTTTTAGTATAGTTTAATTCTAAGTTATGGTCAGTTAACCAGGAATCTAATTTGTGTAGGATGTTGTCAAGATTGAGCTTTAAATCAGTTTCGTTTGAGCACGGAAAAACTACGGAAATATTATCTGCGAATAGAACGCTTGGAGTTTCTAATATATTAGGCAAATCATTAATATATATAATAAATAGTAAACAGCCTAACACACTTCCTTGTGGAATTGATCCAGTCACGTCAGCTTTATTTGATTGTATGTATGTAATGTTTCCAGTTTGGTTATTATAATATTCTACCTCTACATATTGCACTCGGTTTTTGAGATACGAGTTAAACCATTTGTGCGCAGTTCCTCGCACTCCAATACCATGCAACTTCCTCAATAGAACATCATAAGATACCCTGTCATACGCCTTGCTCATATCTAGTAAAATACCTACTGCATATTGTTTATTATTGATTATTTTTAATATTTGATCGATATATTTGTAAACTGCTAAAGTTGTAGAGTGGTTTTTCTGGAATCCATTTTGATTTTCGTTAAAAATTGAATATTTTTCGCAAACTGCATAAAGACGTTTGGACATGGCTGTTTCGATTATTTTAGAGAAAGTTGGTAAAAGAGCTATAGGACGGTAGTTGTTTCAGTCGGTTTTATTTCCTTTTTTGTGTACAGGTTTTATAATTGAATGTTTTAGTGGATCCGGGACGACACCATCAGCGAAGGATTGGTTTATTAAAAAAGTTAAGTGTTAGGTCAATTCGTCTGCACATTTTTTAATAAGGACTGGTGGTAATTCGTCATGACCAAAGCTGTGTTTATTTTTAAGGTTACGTATAATATTATGTACTTCGCTTATAGTAACTGGTTGTAGGTAGAAGGAGTTGGGAGTGGGGTTAAGCACGGGGCGGCCGAAAGCGTGCCTGTACGGGGTGCCGGCGGCGTCGCCGTCCACGCACTTACCTTTCTGCGCACTAACAGATATAAAAAAGTCATTGAAGTGGTTTGCAACTGTATTAGGGTTTTCAGTTATACTATTTTTAATATTTAATTTTATATTACGCCTGTTTTTTAGCGGAAGTTTGTTTGATCGTTCCTTTACTATGTGCCACATAGTTTTTGTAATATTATCTGAGGCTTTGATTTTATTGATGTAATGTAATTTTTTTGATTTTCTTACTATCTTTTTTAGCAATTTTTCGTAACTCTTATAGTAATTATTTAAAATTGTATTATTTGTATTTGAAATCAATAATTTTAATAGTCGTTTATTCCTACATGAGATTTTAATACCATTGGTTAACCAAGACTTCTTTTTGCAATGATTTAATATTTTAACTTGATGTTTGGGAATACATATATCGGCCTGTTTAGCCTAGTTGGTAGTGTCACTGCCTCCGAAGCTAGAGGTCCCGGGTTCGATTCCCGGTAAGGGCATTTGTTTCTGTGGTGAGCAGAGACATTTGTTCCTGAGACTTGGATGTTTTCTATGTATTTATGTATATATTTATTAAATATATCGTCGTCTGGTACCCATAACACAAGCCTTATTGAGCTTACTGTGGGACTAGTTCGATTTGTGTAAAAAAAAAAAAATGTCCCCTAATATTTATTATTTATTATTTATTTATATATCGAGAGTGTTTTGAATAGTGTGTGAGAATGAATTAAAATTTGTATTAATAGCATTCCCAACATTAAATATAGAGTTCCAATTAATATCTGATAAGTTGGATTTGAAGTATTGAATATTTTTTTCTGTAAATTTTCTTTTGTTTGTAATCCATACATTTCGTTTATGCATTTCATTATTATTATTAGGTATGGTATACATAACACCTTTATGATCGGAAAAGCCGTATTCATTAACAGAAACAATATTATCTTTGGAATGGAAATTAGAAAAAATTAAGTCTATACATGTAGAGCTCGTTTCCGTGACTCGTGTAGGTTCATGTACAATCTGCTGAAAGTTATAGCTTTTCAAAAGGTCTTCTAATGTTGAAGTCGACGAGGACTTTTCTAGAATGTTTACGTTAAAGTCGCCGTGCAGTGATTTGAGCCGAGGAGGACATACATATCGTGATATAAGTGTATTAAAGAATCCGTAGAATTCCGTAGATCGCTGGTTTATAAATCCATAGTTCTACAGATTTTTTCTGCTTTATTCGACAGTAGATACTGAACCTTAAAAAGCTTACTCTTAGGCCCTGTTCACATTATCCGATCCGATATCGGCGTTGGAGCCGAAACGGTTATGTAAGTATGTATGTATGTATGTATGTATGTATTGCCACAGATTAAGTAATAGTACAAGTACAGAAGGTTCTCTGTTAACAAATCCCCCGTTTAGGTATGCCAAACGTGCCTAAACGTGGCCATCTCTTTCTATCGCACGCAACGTGCTCTTTCGAGGCCCCTCCTTCAGCGCTAGGGTTACAACCAGCGAGAACCTATTTTAATATACGTACTTTATTATTAGTAAGTAGTGTTGTTTACAATACAATTACGAATAGTGCTTTTAAGGTTCCCTAGCCAAAATGGTGAAAACGGTGAAAACCCGTCCGTCCGTCTTTTCGTCTGTATGTGACAGCCGAAGTACTCGGAGACTATAAGCACTATAAATACAATTAAAACATTTAGCAGGAAGGTGTGTTCTACTCGTATGAACCGCTTCGTAAAAGTGATGTGAAATGACGAAAAAATATTAAAGTAAGGGGAGAGAGCACTCCATGGTGATATGAGTGTATCACGGGATAATAATCACCGTGTAAAAGGCCCCCATAAAATTAACGGATCACTAAGATCATTAAAATTAGAATTGTGTTTAAAGACCACAATAATATTGACACCTCAGTACGAGTATTGTGATAATATTAATCGTGTAAAGGGCCGCAATAAAAAAATAAGTTAAATGTTGACACAATACGTCTGGCATTCATCAAGCATTCATGTAAACTGTAAATACTTAGAACGCATATTACTCGTATGTATTGTCTTGTAAACAAATTAGTCATTTTACTTTATTTCTCGACTCAAAAGTTTTATTTTGTAATGCTGTACCAGATATTTCTTACAGGAACATTTTAATTCATATTTAATTTTATGTCATTCGGAATAATACCATAGCTGGTTCCCAAGTCACTTGTTAACTAAGATAAATTTTGACACCTCGTACAATTCTACCAAAGTAAGCTGACGCCTCGTTTGTATGCGGCGTCATCGAACACTATTTTGAGAATTGAGGCTTATATTTGTCGGTCGGGGCATCCAGGATTTTTCGTAAATATCATTTTATTAATTTTCCAGGATAAAAATCAAAAAACTGAACCTTATTGCACATCTGCAGCATGGGACGAATCCTATGGTATATAATTTATCAAAATCGGTCCATGACTGTAGATCTGATGGGCATTACAAAGATCGGCTTCGCGTAATATATATATATATATATACTTTAGTATACATAAATATATGTAAAACAAATATCAAAACTCAATAAATAATTTGTTTCCAAATTTAATTTTGATGCATAATCGCATCAAATTAAATTTGGTATTTTAGTTATTACCTTATTATACATATAGATAAATAAAATAAGGAATATTTCTAACTCTAAACATTATTATTAAAATTATTAATTATATAATTAGGGTTCCGTAGTCAACTAGGAACCCTTATAGTTTCGCCATGTCTGTCTGTCCGTCCGTCCGTCCGCGGATAATCTCAGTGACCGTTAGCACTAGAAAGCTGAAATTTGGTACTAATATGTATATCAATTACGCCGACAAAGTGGTAAAATAAAAAGTGGAAAAAAATATTTTATTAGGGTACCTCCCCTATACGTAAAGTGGGGAGTGATTTTTTTTTCATTTTAACCCTAACGTGTGATATATTGTTAGATAGGTATTTAAAAATAAATAGGGGTTTACTAAAATCATTTTTTGATAATGTTAATATTTTCGGAAATAATCGCTCCAGAAGTAAAAAAAATGTGTCCCCCCCCCTCTAACTTTTGAACCATAAGTTTTAAAAATATGAAAAAAATCTCAAAAGTAGAACTTTATAAAAACTTTGTAGGAAAATTATTTTGAACTTGATAGGTTGAATAGTTTTTGAAAAAAAATACAAAAATAATTTCTGAACTAAGTTTGTAATTTAACCGTATAAGCAGGTGTTTATTGTACCTGTCATTTCTACAAAATCACAATGAAATGACGTGCTTTCAAAGGTTTTGTGTTTCTGTACTTAATATGTCAACTTAATGTGACGGACGGAAAACTACGGAACCCTACACTGAGCGTGGCCCGACACGCTCTTGGCCGGTTTTTTTAAAAATTATATTGCTTATTTATTACTAATGCGACGAGACTTGATTGCTTTTTTTGCAGCACAGTCTACTCGCACCATATCGTTCTATTGGTAGTGGCTTGGCGATAACGATGATATAAAATTTCAAAACTATGCAAGAAGGTTTATTTATACGTTGCGTAGCTAAGTAAGTATGTACGAGTATAGGCACGGTAAAGCTTACTAGAAACGAAACGCGGTCCACATTTACATGCATAGTAATTTAATTCTAAATTACGAGCAGTTATTTCAGTGCACCGGCCCGCCATTTCCGATCCCCAGCGATCGATAATTTAACAAAATCAGGTTAATTCCTGGATCACTTGCGCAAGCTATTTATTCTGGTTAGCAGCATGGTTTTATTCTGCTGCATTTGTAGAGTCAGCATCCATAATATGCATAATATTTATGGTATATCACTAACCACACATTTCGGGAGATTTATCAGTGCATAGGTAACTAATAAGTCTAATAACCTTAAAACGTGGCTGTCACATTGACTTGGACTTCTTATAGTTAACCAGTTAATGTTTCTAATCGATTTTAATTAATCAGATAATGTACGCATCATAAATTGCACTAACTAATTAACTATACAAGCAAAGAAACAAGTGTTTAACTATTAGTACTTAATAAATATTATTAAAGGCAATGTTGATTGTCTTAACATAGGTTTCTAAATACAATTTATTTCAGTATTCCCACGAGAAGGTTAAGGCACGTTCGTCCTATGAGTATTAATAAGGCTCCTTCCCTTTCTAAATACACGGTGATTATTAATCAGTAATCACGATAATTGAGAACTTATTCCTCATACATAAATGCATTATTTAATACAAGAGTTTTTTAGGTTGGTTTAACAAACTAATCACTGAAGGAGGTCTTAGGTTATACTTGTTATAATTATTGTAAACCACCGATAGGGTGACAACGATTTTTAATTAAATGCTAATTCCCGCTTGAACTTTGTTCAAGAACCAAAATATTTTTCTTAATGGTAACTATGATTGCGTGTGAATGAATATGAATGGTAACGTGATTGCGATCGATTACTGAATTAGTTCTGGTTCCTGATCACCTTATTGCTAGGAATATTATTTTAAGATTGATGTTATTTTAATTTTATGTTATTTTTTTTGACATTAGGAGACCTTTTACGTCTCAATATATAGGGAACATAACTTGTTTAATATTAGTTTTGCATTTTGTTATTTTTGACATACCTATACTATATATTTAATTAGTGATACATACCTTTACGTCTCTCGTAAAATGGAAGGAGATTTTTACTATTTAGAATTATATTTTGTACCATTGTATGACATTTAAAAGCGCCCACTTGGAGAAATAATTATTTCATTTCATTTCATTTCACCGCTCTCACTAATTATTTACCTATATTTGTCCCACTCGCGGTGGAAACGACCGGTTATTGGGGTACAGAGGCGAAGAAGTTCCTGAGGGAGATTGGTCGTCGGTTGCGGGATAGGGGACATGACACCCGTTCCGAGTCTTTCTTGGTGCAGAGGCTGTCCATCGCGATACAACGCGGCAACGCGGCGAGCGTGTTTGGTACTTTTGCACCGGGAATGATTCGGAGCGGGCTTTTCGATTAGATAATCTTCATTCTGTACTTATGTAATCAGGTTTAAGTTATTATTTTTATTATTATTTACGTCAATGTGTATTTTTACGAACCGTTTCTGTCAATAAACTAAGTATGTATTTTCACCGATTATCAATTATCGTGTATATGTGTAGGCTTATTGGGCAGGGCCGGCATCGGCATGAGCCGAAACTTAGTTTTAGTTACATGGTTAAATTTAGATCTTAACATATTAAACGATAGCATATGGTAGTTCAAAATAAATTAATTGCATTTTATATATGGACGATTACTTCTAGCGTAGATTCAGGTTCGGATCAAGTACTAATGTTATGAGAATAAGTAGATACTTATTCTATGTTTCAGATCTCAAATATTTGTTTTTGGTAAATGTCTTATACCCATTATCCGTATGCTGGAGGTTATAATTATTAGATTATAAATTCTATAAGTCAGAACCTGTAATAGGCTATGTAAAAGTATTTCTATTGTCGTTTGTGGACATGTATATAACAAAAATTACGCCGTTGGATTTCATGAATTTAATAAAAAAACTATTATTACATTCAAAAACCTTGAGAATACGGTCGTGTTTGACAACTCGTTTGTTTGACTGACTGTACTACATGTTTACGGTAACGTAGGATGTTTATTATACATTAGTACAGTCAGATCATAAATAGAAAGAAAGGCGCGTGCGTGATTCACGAACATGGATAACAGGGTACACCCGGATAATGTAAGATTGAAGCAACGAAGTATACATTTTTTTGTAATTTATTTGTTACATAATATTTTAAGTATCTATACTAAGTATATATAGACTGTAATTAATGCACTTAAGATAACAAATATATATTTCTAATTCTAAGCAATAGTCATACTTAAATTATTTTAGAAAGATTCTCGGAAAGAATTGTATCTCGTTGGGCTGACCTAGAAAAATATTTAAACAACGCCAAGTTGTTTACAATCGGTTTCCAGGCATCGCCCTTATTATTAGGGAATACAGTTCAACATAAAATTTATAACAAACGAGTCAGCGAGTGGATAAAAAATCTTAAAACAATCTTATAACTTTTGCATCCTCGTGATTCATCGAATACAGCTTGTAACAAGGACTTAAAGTGAATAAGTTGAATGTGACAGATGTTGTGAAACTTATATTCATTAATTTCGTGTGTGTACACTTTGCCATAGATTTCTGCTTTTGATCATACGTAGAATAACAGAGTGTATTTTTAGGGTTCCGTAGTAAACAAGGTAAGGTACCCTTATAGTTTCGCCATGTCTTGGCCATGTCCGTCCGTCTGTCCGCGGCTTAGCTCGGTAATCGTTACTACTAGAAAGCTGTAATCCCACCAAAAATATTTCATGTAAAATGTTGCCAAGACGACCACATAAGGTTTGCCCTGTGAAAAGATATCAGATCTCATGTAGAGCCAAGCTTCTGAATCTACACGGTCTTTTTTTTTTTTTTTGACCCAGAGAAATGCGTTACGCATACCAATACCACCAATACGTAATATGAGGCCTGCGGGGACAAGCCAGATATTACGCATTAGTTATGTGGGACTCTCCGGTCCAAACGAGGACCAGCCTACCCACTAAAACTCTGGGATGCTGCCTCCACCGTGCCCGAGTGGTGATGCCATGGGATCGCGAACATTTCACCACGACATCACCGGCACCATCGCCCTAAGGCGAACCCTCACCAAAAAGGAACACTGTAGCATGACCAGTGTGCCTTCCCGCACCGACCTCCCTACACCCCGGGAAGGTTAGGGACCAGCACCGACACACGGTGATCTGGTCCCACCCGCGCCACGGCACCGGGAGGACAAACGCCCCTACCCCGGCGCCCAGCGGGAGGACAAACGCCCCTACCCCGCAGCCCTCCGCAGCCGAAGCCGCCGGCCCCCCAGTGGGCCGTGTAATTTTTTATAGAGGTTTTCTTCCTCACGACTGCAAGCCTACCGCAAGCGGGGTCTTCACAGTCCCCGGTCCGGACATCATCGGCCCTCTGCTTAGTCGGGATTACGGGGCCGTTATATTTGACGAGGCAAACGGTCGGTGCCTCGAACCGCACTACGCCGCCGAAGCGGCCCACCTTCGTCGGACCTGGGGATTTCTCCGTGGAGAAGTCCTTGGTCCGATACCCTCCTCCCCCCCTGACAGGTTATTGGTAGCCCGACAAGTGATCACTTAGGGTCCACTAAATGATCACTTGCCGTGCCTCCAGGACGCACCGGCCAAGACTCTACCCTTACCTGCGGATCAACCGGATCAACAGGTATTGGTAGAGCCCGGACACTCGAGGAGGTTACCTGTCTCGCGCCCCGAATCTACACGGCCTAACTCTACCGACCCTAACTTCAACAAATTCTACATATCAGTAAATATGTATGGCTTCGCCGTTTCGCTACCGTTGTGGAGGTGACGCGAATATTTAGTTTCTGATCTGAAGTAAGTAACTAAAGGCAGTCTTATTAATAGGTTTTTTTAGTTACTGTCTACAGTCCCGTGTTAACTTTCATGTCCTAATTCATAAAATTGGTGAAAGTCTCATATAAACTTCCACACATTCATTTATAAGTTTATGTTTTTTTTTGTTAGTTGTATACTAAACTTAGATAACATACCAAATTTCAGCTTCCTAGCCTTCATAAAGTAGCCAAACATTTTGATGATCATCAGTGTGTCAGTGACGAAATCGGTGTATTTTAGATACCTATCAATAAAATCTAAAGTATTAGAGCTATTCAATTGAAACTTTGTATGTTTAATAAGTCTATTATTGACATCATATCCTGAGAATATGAACTATCTGGTACATCGGAAACCAACTTTATGAGGGTTCAAAAAAACGACGAGACACTTCGACAAAAGGTAGGTAGTGCCCTTGCGCTTCGCTTGGCTCGTCTTGGCAGATGATGACAATGAAAAACTTTGAAAAAAAAATAGTTTAGGGTACCTATTATATGTTGTTGGTTATGTCAAATATAGAGTAAATATAAATGGACAGCTAGGGAGCCCACTGGCCGCTATTTTATTATTGTCTATCTGTATTCTGGATCTACCAATATGTGAAAACCATAAAAATGTGTAAGTGGAACAATACACAATGTATCGTTTGTTTGTTCCGCTTGTCATTTCGGAGTAAACTACCTTGAGACGTTGACCGTAACTTCACGCCTGTAAAGGTCAATGCTGGCAATTTTATTAGGTGTTATTCAATCGATTTCAAAGTGATTTTTAACAGAGCCATTTTATGCCTTATCACAAGGGACTAAGGTGCATAGGTGTCATACATAACTTTGATGTAGATCGTGCAGACAACTAACTGACTTTGGACTCAGAGTCTTTAAAATGACTTCAAAAATATTTTATACCCGATAAATGATACCACACAGTTTAATGATGTTATCCATAAACGTATGTTGCGTATGTTAAGATTATCGGATAACGGGGTTCTAAACTTGGTCTGTCTGTAGGGTCGTTACGCCGCTTTCGCGACCAGCTGCAGCGTCAGTATGTGACCACCTGAATTTAAGACAAGGTTTTTTCAATTTAACATATAACATCCCAAAAAAAGTGAATCATCTGCATTATGTATGATAACATCAAAACTTTTTTTAAAACAGAAAAAAAGTCTTAAAAGATACATCTTTTACTTTTTGTTTTGATTGAAAACGCCGTAAGAGTCTCGTTATCATGTCACCAAGGAGTCGAGGTGGAATGTGGTCAATTGTGGTCCTGGCTGGCTTGACGCGGTGAAAATGCCAATCATTACATTAGCTACCCAACATCCGCGAGGACGGTTGTCTGCACTCGGTAGTGACTGCTGCTTCCTTGCGCCTTCCGACTGTTTTACTGGATTCTTTACCACTTATTATTGAATTACCGTTGCTTGTACGGTTTTAACTGCTTTTTGCAAGGAATTTATACTTATTAGAAATAGTTTTTGATGATTTATAAGTAGTTTTATCTTTGCGTACATAGGTGCTTAGCGTATGTTTTATATTTAACTAAAATTTCCAAGAAAGTAAATGGAGGTGATTTTCAGTGATGTCTTGGTGCCATTATTGTCCCAGTCATCAGGCAACTTTATTTGTTGATTGTATTTTCCTCCGTTCCCATAATAACAGTCCCTTTCTTATAGTAAAATGCTTTCATCAAATCTTAAAGGAATGTTACTTTCTACGATTCTTCAGAAATGGCAGGAACTGACTGTCGAAACAATGCTCAGTGAACTTGGAACAAGGCTTGAATCGATTACCAACTTCCATCCAGCTAACTATGTCTAGCTATTGTGGGACAAAATAAAACATTTCATTGTCTCTGTTTGTCGCAATCCTATCACAATGCTTGTTGCTTGTGTCTCGACTTCGAGCAGTGAAAGGAATCCGCTAATGATTCATTCATTGTGCAATTATGAAATCATACTAATGAAATTATAAGGAAATTGAAAATTATTTACAACCGTTTCCGTACGCTGATTTTAGTAATCGTTTCCCTATTTGACGTAAAAAATTGCTTGCAATTTAACGCTTAAGTCGGTAACGCTCATATAATCCAGTCGATATTGTCAAACCTCAAACTTTTGGGGGTTTGAAATCTCGAAATGGGTGCGAATGTTCATTCAAGGCCTTGTTTTCACCTTTCAAAAGACCCCAGGCCAAACAGACTACCTTGAAAAATGTACCTCAATTTTATAACATTAGCATTTTTTTAAACCTTTGACTTTATTGATGTGATCACAGATTTCGCACGAAATAAGTACGAATATCTTCCGGATGGAGTAAAATTTCCAAGATAGCGGCGTTTCTACCAGGTCCTAGCCTGGGAACTTTTGGGAGACGAAAACGAAGTCTTCAATGAACATTCGTACCAAATTTCATCAGTTCCCAACATTTCGAGGTTTGACAATATCGACTGGGTGGGTATTCAACTCTGTTTAAATCAACATAAGTTGATAAACCCAGTTTATCATTTCCGACTTGTATAAGGAAGGTCACAGAAATAGGTTCCTAATGAAATTCATAAAAGTAATGTTGATCATAATAATACTCATAATCATCATTTACCCTAAGTCGCTTTTCTCAGATTAACTTTTATAGATTGTTATAAAACAAACCGTACTCGACACACTTTTTTAAAAATTTAGCCTGAAAGTTTTAAGGTTTCAGAGAAATCACGTTTATGGCAAATGATCATTATGAGAATCAGTAGTGTTATGTTTTGGCATATGAAATTATGAATATCGAGGAATATAAATAGCATCACAATGCAAAAACATGTGCGTATATGCAAATTATTGATAGTAGGAAGCAAGCGGGCCTTGCCCTCGTTTACAGGATGTAATCGGGTTCTAAGATTAGGACAAAAAGGAGGATTTTTAGGATTCCTGTATCTGTATGATCTTAGTAATTAAATGTTGTAGGAGAATGAGATTTTAAATGATTTCCTTAATTCCAGTGCACACATCATGGAGACACGTGACGCACGGTGATGGTGGCGGGTATGGCGGCGCCGGCGCACTGCGAGCTGCGCCCGCAGCACTCGCGGGACAACTCCCGTGACTCCGGTATTTTCCACACCACTAAGGGATTATGGAACGCTCCAGGAGAGAATAATTGCTTTCTGAACAGCGCTGTACAGGTGAGTCTATTGATGTGCTCTGTATATATAAATCATGGAACATGTGTCGTGCCGCCGTGTTGGCGTGTTGGTGTTGTGTCGAATTTGGTGGCTCCCGTCGCTTTCCCGGGAGGTCAACTTCCGCGGCTCTGCGATTTTTCAGTCTATGAAGAAGCCCTGGAACGCTCCCAGGGAGAAAAATAGCTTCTTGGAGAGGGCTGTACAGGTGATTATCATGTTTATATCTGCAGTAATGCATGGGAATGGTCATGGCGTCAGAAATATACATTTAACCATAACAAGATAGAGGAATGCTTTTAATTTCCTTTTTTTCGAGAGCCATAGGATAATAATGCACAATTGATTAAAAAAGGCAGGCCAATAGTATTCGGCATCTATAGACGTGACGCCACTATTAACTAGTGTGTTTATAAAGTATTAAAAAATCTGATCTGACTGTTCACTTTTTATTTAGAGTTGAGTAATGAAGCCACGCCTACTTTAACTAACCTAGTTTTAACGCTAACTAATGAATGTACTAAGACAGTGGTAACAGTACTGGGTACATCAATTTAATTTAATTGCAATCTTGATTTGGCCATTTCTCTCGTGACGGGAACGGAAGTATGAATCAGCCTACAGTCGAGACATAATGTTTTGTGAATAGCATAGCTGGTGTGAACTTCGTCACGAGGAAAGTGTGATGGAGTGATAATTAACTCGCACTCACGGCAATTAGGTACCTAAGTGAAATATTGTATACTTCCACTATATTTTCGAACTCGTCTGGATGAGTGTCTATTTATTACACACCTCTCTATTAATTAAATTTACCTCAAGTGGGACACTATCTATAGTCCCTACCTACACTGAAGCCCTGCCCTGTTTGATTTTAATAGATAATCGGCTTATACCTAATTACCATTTTCTGTCTTCGCGATCATAAGAACACCTACTTCCAGGAAAAAAGACAGCCGTAAAAATAAAATGTTTGCCCAGCACTCGCGAAATTCCGAAGGTGTTGATTAAATAAAGCGAATGTCTAAAAGCGAATGGATTCGCAAACAGTTTTCTTGTAAAACGGTTGGCGGCGTGGGCGGTGGAGTTGTGTTCACAACCTAAAAGGCACGTACGTGAGCCTACTTAACAACTCGTAAAAAAGGTTGAGCTAAGTAGCTTATTGTTGACGTAGTTTTTATAATTATTGATTTTTTAAGGATTAGAATGTATATTTACGATTTGATGACCAAAGCTCAAAATTACTGAATAAGTGCAAGTAGTTGACGATTACAATAAAATAAATACAGGCTGATTCAGGAAACGCAATTCAGGAATTACTTTTTCCGACTCATTTTAATGCAATAGCTGTGGCAATAGTATACCTATTATGCGAAAACAAACATGTTTGACTTTTAATATTTTAGTCCTTTTTTAAACTGAAAACTTAAATCATGGTCACCCTCACTTTAGATACAAAATTATTATAATATGAGGAATATTTTATGGCCATATTTTATATTATAATAACCTTAAGTGGGACCAAGTTGTGTAAAATTATGTTTATTTCCGTGCTGATAAAAAATAAAATAAAAACGAAGCAAGAAACTTTGTTATTAAGTAACTGTATTAAGTGTCGCATTATCTATCACCTCTTCTGTTATTCCTGATCCCGTATCTGTTCAGCGAGCCATA
The DNA here is from genome assembly GCA_905163555.1 of Notocelia uddmanniana. Lineage (NCBI taxonomy): Eukaryota > Metazoa > Arthropoda > Insecta > Lepidoptera > Tortricidae > Notocelia > Notocelia uddmanniana. Next base: position 8,488,881 of record LR991059.1, on the reverse strand, counting down.
CATAAGTGTAATGTCGCGCTTATTGCGAGCGCGATATACGTAACGCGAAATAATAAATCAAATCAGATAGCTCCGAGAGCAGAATCATTTGATTTTCACTGAAATTAGCATCGCATCTTAGACAAAACTAAAGCAAACAACACATCACCGCGAAGTGCTCAAGTACTCACGTTCAAACGAGAAAAAGGATTTAAGCCCGACATCACAATCTCGTGCCGGACCAGTTTAAAAACTTCCATAATCCCTGCCGGTAACTCGGTGATAAATACGAGGATAAGCGACTACTAGAGACGTCGACGAGCATTATTCACATAAGTACCCATGTTCGGGTAAGTCGGGGGCTGATTCCGCTAGAATAAAATAATCTTTGATTGTCGTCCTTGATTATTCATTAATGTTTCAGACACACATGCTGTTGGCAGAATTAAGTTTATTCAGTCTATCCACGTTTAATGCTTAAATAAAAGTCACGATAGGGGGTTCCAGTGATTGCAAATGTGAAGATATTCAAATTATCCATGTTTATTCATGGCTTTAACGTGCGATGTTTTGTTGAGACGTACGTAAGGTGCCTAAAAATTGCCACTAATTACTGACACAAATAATGTTGTTGGCATGTTGTTGGTTAGTAAAGTAGTACCGTAAACTGGGGTACTTTGATTCAAGGGGTGACTTTGATCAAACCGGTTTTTTCTCATAAATTATTGGTTTTATATTTCTGTGACGGTGTCAGTAAAATTAATACTACATTATCTTGGTGTTTGCTTCATTAAATTCACCGAATTGTCAATAGTATTGCTTGTATGATACATATTAAATGATCAAAGTAGCCCCATTTTTTCCTAAAGTTACCCCAGTCGACCGGTAATATATATACTTTTTTTCATTACCAAAATTATTCCTTAAACCAAAGATTAACATTTACTAGAAGAATCTAAATAAATCCAAGATGTCCATTGCGTCTTTAGATAATGGAAAAATGATTTCATCATCTCTTAGATCCTTCGTTCTTACTTCTTAGTGAACTTCGTTTAGTGAAAAGCCTAATCATTTGCCAGAATAAACAACTCTACGCAGTCCCAGGCAGAAGTGATAATATTTTTCTTATGGTCAATAGCAAACATAGTGGTCATGCCCAAGTGGATAATTTAGTTTGGCGACACACGTAACGGTGCGTACTCAATTCATTTACACCGACGCGAGCCGTACACTGCCACTCCAAAGAGTATCTTAACTTCCTTCATTTATAGTTTAAATTTGAATGCAGGTTTGTGATATTGAGGGATTAAGGTAAAGGCAAAAGGGGGGTCGTTTGTTGACGTGACTTTTGTACCAATAAAATGTTGGATGTGTTTGAACCTGTGGATTAAACCTGTTGGCTGTAATGGTTTACCCACAGGTTTACCGTCCTGTTTAACCGGCAGTGGTATCTAAATTCTTGTCAATAAAAATAGAAGTCGACTGTAAACCTCCAACTATTAGGTATTTTAATTTAATTTACTTCACAGCCATGAGTATCTGCGAGCAGATATCATAGAAACTTTTAAGACAATGCTTTATGAAATTCCCACACTATTATGGTCTACTTTCGCAATGCGAGCACATAAACATACCTCACACGCATTTTCTTATACGTTTTACTTATTTTTAAGAAGGCACAATTATCTCATTTCTTTACAAGATTTACTAGGAGGCTTGGAGTTCTAACAACATGGAAACGTTTCAAAGAAATATATTAACAACCTTTTGTACACGCATGACTAACATTCCTGCTTGTCGGTTGATAAATCTGATACAATTTACATACACGTAATTACGATGGACAGGGCAAAATACGCGCCCAGACTGCGGTGTAGGAAGCATCAAACTCTCATTAAAATGCCTGCACCTCCATGATACTGTGATGGACAATAGATCCCATAAAAGTACGACGCACCCTAGCGGTGGTTTAGAGTTTTTTGCTACGGTAATGACAATATTACGTCTTTAGTCATGTAAGTACCTCTAGACGTAAAGTCTGACCAGAAATATTATGAGATTTAACATGTTCTTTGATTTTTATAACTTTCAATCAGCTTTCAATGCCATATCTAAGCCATACATCTTATACCATTACACTATTGTGTTTTCCTAATACTTGTCGCTTTTTGTCCACTATCGTAACTGTCTTTAAAACTTTAAAATAAGGTTTTACTGTGCTCTATCTTAGCAGTTATCACTCACTTACCTCAACAGCACACTATAAGAAACGAGACGAGATAACGCCATCTCGAGAAAAAAGGGTGAATAACCCACGTTTTGTGATTACACAATATGTGCTTACGTATTTCTTTCGATCTTTTTTTAAGCAAAGTAATTGTGTAATTATATAAGACTAGTAAGTTTGGATCATTCTGGAAGTTTTAAAGGTGATAAATAAAACCTTGTAAAACACGACGTGTCTTATTTTGGTCTTATTACATCGACTAGGAAATTATTTTAGCACGTTATTAAATATTTAGTTCTTACATGTCATTATTCAACCCAGACATGCATATTTTCTTTTCATTAATTTGTGTCCTTGTGATTAGTATTTAAATATGTATACCTAGTTTAATTTATTAAGTGATACTAATTTAATTGTATCGTTTGAGTTTTTAACTGATATTAATTTAATTTGAAATGAATAATATGCAATTTATAATTTATTTATAATGCGTGTACGCCTGAAAAAGCAGTATTTGGTGATACCGATACCATATTGTCATGGTACCGTCTAACTGTAACTATGTGCCCGCATTCATCGCACACAATAAATGGTTAGGTACTGAAATGATTACTGAATTAATCAGTTAATGTGTCCAAATTATATGACAGGATTATCACTCTTAAATCTTACAGTCTCTCCTAAACATAACCTGTACAATTTATGAAGAGATGATATCTCATCATAATTTGTGCAAGTTGTTATTATAGCACGCTAGTAACCCTAGTTTGTTTCCCAAGTAAGTATTTCTAGTAAGTTCCTTTAGGTATAAACAGAACTGCAGATTGTTAATAAGTAACAACTCTTTGTAACGGAAGGTCTGTTTTACAGTTTTATACTGATTTTCTTCTCCTAAACCGATGTGATCGGTCGGTAATCGTTTTGAATAACGATCCTGCTTTGCTGATGCGAAAATAAATAATGCGAAACGTATTGGCGACTAGTACTCCAGTTGGTAATTAAGAATAATGGTGAAGAGTAAAAACGTCGCTAACTTGAATAATTATTTTTTCCCCTCACTAGCTCGGAAAGCCGTATTTTATCCTTTGAAACAAGCGGGTAAAAACGCATTTTATCCACAAGTGGGGAAAGTAATTTGACCTTGGAGCGTGTTTGAGTAGCTTTTGACAGATAACAAAACGTAAAACGCTCATAATAATGGTTCGTTTGATATCAATTATCATTAAATAAATGGTTTGAGAATTTAACAAAAATTACCAAATTTAGCTTTATTTAATGATTTTTAAGTCAAACTCTATAAGTAACATTTGTTTTATAATGATATTGAGTATAATTGTAAACGCACAAGTTGAGTCGATGCAATTTCAAAACGCATCGTCAGAAATGTCATCATTGTCAATGTCAACTAAAATATACACAACTTGTCACGGACTCCGACTCACGTAAATATTATACACAACTTCCAGAGTTTTCTGTTATAATATCGTAAAAAAATCGGTGATTCCAGTGATGAAAATCATGCCTGTGGAACTGTGTTTTTTTGCAGGTTGCACTTTCCTCGCTATAGTGAGGAGAAAAGTTTTGTGTTACACACGGGTGCAAAGTTGTATTTTACTTCTCGTGTGTTGAAACAATCGCTACGCTCAGGATTCTATTTTAGAACCACTCGCTTCGCTCGTGGTTCAACTATAGGATCCTTTCGCTGGCTCGTGTTTCAATTCCACACTCGCGGGTAAAATACAACTTTGCACCCTTGTATAACAAATAACTATATCAAGACATTATGACTTTATGAGTTACTATAGACTAGTGCAAATAAACTAAGAAAAGTTTTTCTTGTCATAGTCTCTATAGCATTGATATATGGCTGAATTTCACCTGTATTGTGGTAACGATTCGAGTTTTTAATTGTGGTAGGTACGTCAGTCATATATAAAGTGGCAACTAACGTCCGCTAAGGTTATCTACATGTATCCCACTTATGCTCACGGGAAGCAGTGAGTACCTGAATGTTTAACCCTCCACGGGAGGTTATAAGAGAGACCTCAGATGGAATATTACTATCGCACGACACGCATATACTTGTGTTCTTGGATACTAATTTTGTTAGAGCCACAATTAAGTATATTATAAAGTAGCCCAATAGCTATTTTTTACACGGATGGAACAATCAATAAAACAATCACGAGTAGTGATAAACCGTGTTGGATACGTTTAATAGCAGGCTAGTTCCCATAAAAGTCTATCCCACTATTTAATTGGAGCACGCGATTGCCCTATCAATCTCTCGTAAAAGAATTAGAAATTCAATCTTAACTTTCTCGACCTCGCACCTAACTCACTGTACAGTTGTAAACGCAATTTTATAACAAGCGTACTACAGTACTTATTCGAAGAGATATCCAGAAGGGATACGATGTACAGACGGTTTAAATTACTTCATTGTATAGTAACTGTCCGGTCTCAAGGTGTCTGATTTAATTAAAATTATGCGGACGATGAACTTTGAAAAAACTCAAATCCGCGTCTGGGGTGTTGGCGGCTCGTGCAACTTGTGCGTACCAAATAAATCACACATATTAGTTAGATCTCGCTCCTGCTGAGTACTAACCTCCAATCACGAAGTGGTTTGAGTACTAAACATATATTTTATAATCTCCATATGCAATCTCAAAACACTAATCAATAGTCATAGATTACTTATTTATTTATTTATTTATTTAATCTTTATTGCACAATAAGAAATCTTAACGTACAAAAGGCGGACTTGCCTATTTCCACGTATGTCAGGTGTATTTTATTAACTTACAATCATGCCTTGGGTTTCCTAAGTTAGCCATAGCCATCTTTACTTGATAGACGGAAGATCTTACCGTGCTTGAGCAATCGCTCACGCATGTGTTTGCGCACCTGTGCTCGTGTCACGCGCATGAGCCCTTTCCGTATTGTTTGCAGAGCCCTTATCTCTTCCTTATGGTTAACAGTACCGCGCGTAGATTGCGGTCGTAAAGTAAGTTTTTCGACATTAACGCACGTTTTAAACAATAATGCAGTCTTGTAAAATAATAATAAAGATATTTGAACGTAAAATAATTTTAAATTAATAAGTAACACGAAAACAAGATAGAGACCTTATAAATAAATGTAATCCACATTGAAGTGATTTAATGAATAATAAGTAATAACCCTGGTATGAAGTGGCTGTCCTAGCGAATGGACACATAAACATAACCGGGTAATTTCATTGTATATCAATATCATTGTTATGGTTCTAAACCCATGACCTATAAAATAAATAAATTTGTGTTACGACTGTTACGAGTACATATTTAAAAGCGATATTTTACAACACTACAAAGATATGTTGTTATTACCAATAAACAAATTTTAGGAAAAAATACTCAGTAAAATTAAAACTTCAGCTTATTTATGCAAAAAAAGATTTTTAAATACATAAACATGTAAAAGGACACTATTTTAACCATAGCAAATTGTGATGAGGAATATAATCCTACCAACTTAAAAGTTGCTAATTGACTAGCAGCAAAATACTGTATGGCCGGTAAAATTCATAGAGATGTTTTTCATCCCATAGCCGTTGATCCCGGCTGCTGTCTATGATAGGCTTGAGAACTTCAACAGTGAAGTTCCCACTCACTTGACAAGCCTAGTCCCAATAAGATCTATGTAGTTCCCCCTTAGGTTGGAAAGTCAGATTGCAGGTGCTTCCATAAAACTAGTGCCTATGCCAATTCTTGGGATCAGGTAGCGGACCCCGCAGGCATCCTTCAGGATGCAATTAGCTAAACCACAGAATAATATATTTGTTATTGCTACCATCTCCCATTTAATAAGAAGTCTATATGTATATTCGTACATGGATCACGAAGTTTGTAAACTCGGTTTAATCCAGCAAGCTAGTTTACCTTTGCTTCAGTCACTGTTACTCTCTATAAACTTTTGTTATGACAACTTGCCCTCGTTACTAGCGCTTGTATAATCGGGCTATGTATAGATTCCTAAATGTTTCCTTTTGATCGGCAGCGTTCCTAACTCGAATACGATTAGTGCGAGCAAGATAAAAGTATCGGTGCATTTGTTAGCTGAACGGCTTTCTTTGAACAGGTGCAAGTATACAGAAGTTATTTTACTAACTATGGGGCATTCTCCTCACGCGCTCAAGAGTAGGTACCTGTTTACACACACGGCACGTAAAATAGTTTTATGAAAACTGTCTAATGGAATTTAATTGCTCTTACTATATAGCTACATATTGACCGTCGAAAGTAATTAACGTTGGTATCGAAATGAAAAATGTTGGCAATGATCTTGGGGGCAATTTAAGGAACAATAATCTGGCGCAGTGATAAATGTGGGCTCGTTTGGTTGATGGAGTGCACGCGCATTCCCCGGAGATTAATGTACACGCGCGCAATGTACGGCCGGTAGTATTGCAATTATTCATTCTTTAATCTACACTTCTCCTTTTACAATTTCTTTTGCTTTTGGTGGGCAGATAAAGTTACGGATTTACCCGACCAACCGCTGTTGGATGGATGGATGGGGTTACGTGGTGTCAAGTACAGTCGAAGGTGTGGTAGAATCTTTGGCCTTAACATTTTCTCAATCTTTCGACGTTAACTTCACAGGTCTGCGTGTAGGAAAGAAAACGATGATACTTTATTAAGAGCAGGTACAGTCAGCATCAGAAGTTGCTACGTATAAGAAGGTGAATAAGAAGTTAAGAACTTAGATTTTTTCATTTTGCGTCAATTATATTGCGTTGCTGATTGTACCCAAGTACTTTTATTGCTGATCCTATCCTAAGTGCCAACCTTTAATCTGTGTTACTTATCTAAAATGTGATATTTTCACTTATAGGTTCTATAACTCTCAAGTGCTACAACTGAGTTGACAACACAACAACACAGTTGACAATTGTGTTGATTACGTTATACGTTACATGTCGTATTTTTTTAAAAGAGACGGGAGCTTGTAATTTGAGATTACGGTCAGATTTTAATTTAAATTCCGAACACGTTCTAAGTAGATGTGCGACGAGTTATAAAATCAGAGATAGCATGGGTTAGATATGGACACCGAATAACTAATTGTAATATGCAACAAGTACCGAATTTTAAGCGGTACTATGACACCTTTTGTAAATTTAAATTACCTACTATAGCTATCCGAATTTTATTGTGAGTACGGTGACCGGTGGGAATTGAACGTAGAACATAATAATATCTAGTTAAGATTAGTGATTAGAATTCTATAGCTATAGCATGACATTGTAAAACTAGCGGCGGTGCTTATTTAAATTTTATAGTTACTTAATATGTATCTTCTACCTTTTATTTAAACAAGAATTTCAGATTTGTTAATTATATGATAAATATAAATACTTAAATTTGCTTAGCGTCTAAGTTATAGGAATTCACATCATCTGAACTTTGAAGGTACTAAAGGTAACGTGTCATTTATTTAATTTAAACAGTCCAACAGTTGTTTTCCCTTCCCTTAATAACGGTAACGAAAAATCTTGGTCATTTTAGTGAGATGAGATTTTCCGCAAAATGTTTAAAAATATCTGAAGCGTGCAGTGTGCTTAAATCGCGTTTTCAGTAAATCTTAGTTAAATAAAAGTTAAGTGAACATAGTATACGCGCTGTTTCTAAAATGTAGACTTTGTAATTTTACACAAATTCTGAGTTACAATATATAATGCGCGGTGTGATAGATCGATTAAACTCATCATACCTCGGAACCAGCAAAGAAGTTGAGGTGGGCAATTCTTACTCGTGTGTAAAATTGTAAATGGGGTTTTAGAAACATGCCAATATTTAGCGCCCTATATATGAGGGTCACAATTCAGCCTTTTTTCCGCGACACCTGTTGAAGCATCTGTCGATATCGGTTCGATATTTCACGCAGGCTGTTAACAGCTATTAGACGACGCGTGCGCATATGAATTCCAATTTACATTAAATTAAATGTCAACCACGCTATTAACATTTGTAATATCGCAAAGGTGCTGCTCCTCGATATAGAGAGAAATAAAATGATCCGATAAATAAACACACTTTTTGTATTTAGGTTTGAACCAATTTTATTTTTGTAGTGCTATTAATACTTCTGCCAATGTGGTTAAATTTATTTGAAGGGCCCACGGAAAGAATATGTCTATTTCTTTCAAATATCAAAGCCAGTTTGCACCTTTTATGTCTTTATAGGTTAGGTTAGGTTTTTTTTTGGGTATTAATTATTACTAGCTACAACTATGATTGCGGCTCCACTAGCGTAGATATTAACTCGTTGATCGCACTACAAAGCAAACTTCCATCTTTTACACACAACTTTGCTTTAGTTTACAGATTATTTCCGGAAAAAATAATCGCCTAAGATGTTAAACTATCCATACCAAATTACATTATTCGATTCAACCATCAACAGGCGTGAAATCTTCCCCTAAACATAAGTTTTTTGGTACTAGAAAGGTACCAAAAGGTAAGGTAGGTAAGGCTTTGGTACATCATGTCAACTCGATAATACTTGCAGCAGCTCAACTGGAGAAGTACTTCTACCTTCCAGAAAACTGTATAGACTTAATAAAACTGGTACTTGTTCTCTAGGTGTAGTGATTTGTTTCTAAAGTTCCCGAAGATGCCTGTTATTGAGAATGCGGTACATGTATTTTGAAAATATAGAATTTTGTAGTTTATATGGGATGGGATTTCATACCGGCGATGTCGCGGGCAGTTTGAACAATGTTACTCTGTCTCACTCAAGTTTTTTTTCGCTTGGCACCTGCGCGAGCGCATGCCGGCGCACGCCGTTGTCCCGCCGTTTCCGCGCACACTTCTTCGTTGATTCTTCCACTAACTATAAATATTTATTCGATGGATCGTCTGTTTCCTTGATAATTATCGCAATTAATTCTATTGTTTTTATAGTTTTATTATTCGAATAGGTATGCTGGCTTTATTTTAAACTCTTTTTTTTTTAACTTTTCCTTTCCAGCCCGCACCATTGCCGTAAAAACAAAATTGCACCTATATATTCCAAATATTTAAGTATTGGTGATTCATTTCAAAACGAAACACTTTTTACTAAAACTTAATTCGTCTTGCAATTCATCATAATCACCAATTTCTTTTAACTAGATTTTTTTACTAAAATTCTGTGTGGAGAGGGTTAAAATAGGCAATAAGCATTATTCACATTCTGTGGGCTTGTACATCAATTTAGAATATTCGGTATTCGAAATCGTTGCAATTCATCATAATCACCAATTTCTTTTAACTAGTTTTTTTACTAAAATTCTGTGTGGAGAGGGTTGATATATGCAATAAGCATTATTCACATTCTGTGGGCTGTACATCGATTTAGAATATTCGGTATTCTAAATCGATGGGGCTGTAAAATAATAAATAGGTATTAAATAATTATTATTGATCACAATGATCATTTCATATCGTACCTAATAGAGACAATAGACATATCATATCATATAATATGATTTGTAGTATAGGTAAAATAATAATAAATATTTTTGGTATATACATACATACATACCTTTTATTTAATAACAATGGAGGAAATAATACAAAAAAGAAACATATAACTGACACTAAACAACCTATACTAAAATAAAATAAACTACAAATAGAATATTTGCCCCAGTTCGCCGTCGCTGGGCAACGTACCCAGAAGGCTGGCACCATTGCCACGTTGGATGGCAATGCTTATCCTCTGTGCAAGGTACGAACCAGCCCTCTGGTCACGCGTAGCGTCGGTGAGACGCTTCGAGCACTCTTTGAAGACCGTGTGGGCACTTTCCCCCCAGGGTCCCATTGTCTCGACCCCAAACGGCTCAAATATGCAGCCACTTATGTTTACATATTTGCGCCGCTTGAGATGCTCGGCCGAATTAGCTGCAGAGCCAGCCTTCACAGAAGTGTCACGGAGATGGGAAAGCGCTAGGGTGTCGGCACATGTTACATCCCATACCAATGGCCGCCCCATCTTCCAAGGCACGAGGGTCATGCCGTCGGGCCTCTTGCCATCTTCACGAGCAAGGCCGGATGGTTTTAGGATAGCAGGTGCTCCAGCGCTGGCTAGGGCCCGACGGATGACATCGTTGAGGCTGGCATGTCGAAGTGCACGTCCCGCGCTTCTGCAGCAAGATAGAGCATGGTGGCCGAGTTGGTCGACTTGATCGCCACAGCGACAGCGATGTGGGGCATCGCAGGTCACTCCCAGGCGAAGAGCGATGGAGAGGCGAAATGTGGAGTTGTCCAAGAGTGTACCGATGGACGGGGAAGGCAGAGCTTGGAGCCACTGTCCGGATTCCCACTCAGCGACGGCAAGGAGCCGAGCGCGCTCTGGGAGACTGGTTGCCGTTTGATGCAAATTATCCCGTACCAGCCTACAGAGCGGCTCGTCCCACATACATACAAACCTATTTTTTTCAAAAAAAAAGTTTTCCCTCTCATCCACGAGCGGGGGCTTGTGCCCAGCAGTGGGACGTATATATAATGATGATGACCAAAATCACATTTTCTTTTCAGTGTCGTGCATCTGCACCTTGCATCTACCGCTGTTGGTCGGAATGGTTGTTTCATGACTGTCATCAAAAGTTTAGATTGCGGCATTTACTTACTTAAGTGACTCAGTTTTTAATTTTAATGCAATTTATCCTTAATAGCCCTTATTCAGCCACGTCTTCAGTGTTAAGAGCTTGCGAATATAGATATGTACACTTATTGTTTTTATTTATTAATACTTATGTACATTTAATATAAATTCAAATTCATTGATTATAAAAGTGCACGAATCTATATAGCGACGTAAATGAAACATCACGTATCCTGCGATGAGCTAGCGTGGAAACTAGGTACTTATCCATGAGAGGAGGTTCTGCGCCCTGTCCTGGGACGCGTAAGATGATGATGATGATGATATCGCGTAAAACACTATCCACAAAAGATTTCATAGGGTTAAAATGATTGGTCTGTGGTTAGAATTAGAGATCTATAAGTATTGTGTCCACCTACACCATTGACGTATTCGCACCTACTTTGTACGGTTGAATATTTTTAATAACGCAAATCTCTTCGCATAAAGTCTATAACAGATCGTTTTTCGATCTCGTACAAACCACTTAATATTATAATCATATGAATTTGTAAGCGTGCCGGACGGTTGAACACAAATTGTTATTCAAATAACAGTTGGAATTATAGAAGCCAAGCCAACACTTCGCCTTAATTCTGTCCCACTCTTTGGTCCAACAAACGTAAATTTAACGTAGACAAGTTTTTTGAAGTCCAATTGTAGCTCTGTATTCTCTGTAATACAAATAGAAAGACGAGTACGTTGGCTCAAATGTTGGACGAAATAAAATGCTGGTCTGTTATTCACACTGCTCTTCAACAACTTCTTAACTGACAAGTATAAGTTTGATTCGCAGATTACTCGCAATTGTTAGGAATATCGGGGTCACAATATACTAGGGACGATGTGACGTGTGGTGAGTCGAGACAGCTGAATTGCATCGTTGGTTAGTTGAATAGTGTGGAAGAAACCACACGGAACAATGCGAGGCGCGAAGTGGGCGCTCAGCACCAAGACGGTAGCGTCACGGGTCGCCGCCTCCGGAAGGAACCTTATCGTGGGAACCCCGTGGGAACCCACGATAGACGCCCTTCTTCCATCCACCTGCGCTTAATTACTGAATAATTATTATTGTATTCTAAGGAGCCCGTCTGAAACCCGACACTGAGGAGCCGAAACACGCTCAGTTGCTGATGAACGAAACTGGCTAGCTCGGGGAAACTCTGATCGGATCGGAAATCGTAATTATTTAAGTGGAGCATCAATCCAGATCCCACGGCGGGTATATTCGTTCCTTCATACATTGTGGGTAATTTTATATCTTATTTATAAGTACTTATGTGGGTGCACTCGTCACGGTTCATGATTTAATTGTTTCATTCTCCGATAAAAGTCAATCGTCAACGTTGTCTGCAGAATGGACGTAGAAGTGTAGGAGAACGTAAGATTATTTTGAGTTGAATTGATATTACTTATAGTTTCAATGACTGCGGACTTGCGGAGTGTGACGGAATTAGAATATGACGATACATTGGCCAAATTGTCCATTGTAGCAATGATCTTTCTAACCCTAGGCAGTGCATTAACCTCAAATGTCTGCTCAGACCTGAACGGTTTGTGGGACAGGTTGACCGCTATGATATTTGAAAGTGCCAACTTACCTAGTAACTGCAAAGTAATTATTTCTTTGGCACTGTCGTAGAATATAATGGCATTTTGTTCAACACATAGGTAATCGGATTACGTCTTTAGGGAATGAATCAGTTCTGTGTGTGACAAAAACATATGAAAGGTTTTATTTATGTTCTCACTCTAATGCGATTAAGTCCACGAAGTTTAGTACATTGTTTCCTTTTGTGCATGCCGGCATTCTTTGATCATTTTATACGGTCAGTTAAAAATCAACAACGGTAAATAAACTCTAGGATCACGTCATGCCGAATTGTTTGACTAAAATTGCGTCATCGTCATCACATATAATTTTATATCAATTTCGGTGGCGCGATCGACGTGTGTGTCCGGAAATGTGCTATCAAGCGTTTCCACGGAGCTGCCTTCCATTTAACCGTTTCTCTAAGTCAGCCGGAAACACTCTAATGCTTAAATAATTTAGAGCATAATTTTAGCTCCGGTGTTTACAATAGATTAGGGAAACGTAGATGTTCGTATATTATTTTATATTTATGTCCCAGCAGATAAAAACTAGGTAGATCCTTTGAATGATTCAACCTAATCCCAAGTTGAAGGCATAATATTATGTTAATATATCAATAATATATACTCGTAAGTACTTATACCTTCTTCTGTTTTCCTCCTAATATACCGTGATCGGGGTATAAACCTGATTGCTTTCATAATTGTGATAGGTTAATTGTGTTAGGTTAGGCTTTTTTATTATGATACCCCGTACTTATATGATTAGACGTATGATTAGAATGTGTTATACTTCCTGATTATTACCAGTCTACACTGTCTGTTTAAGCCATATTACTCGCTCCATTGACTGCTTTGACACACCGGTTCAGTTCAAGTGCTTGAATACCTACGCCATAGTTTCTACGTTACTCACAATTAGTGTCAAATAGGTCAGCCGGCATCATTAACTTAACTCATAATTTATATATAAAGACAATATAATTACTACACGATTACTAAATTTTAATAAACCGCGATATTTTATTTAGGATCCTTGAATCAAACAAGTGACATTTGAATATATGTATGTAATTAGTAATTAATTAACCTATACTCATGTGGCATTGGGTATCTGTTAGATAGGTATAATGATAATGTATACGTATAATGATAATGTATAACCATAAGGACTAGCGTACAATTGTACATACGAGTCCATTTGGACAGAGCCGCACTGTTTTCGGGCCGTATAACTGTCCTCGCAATTCTCTAATTTCGAAGAAAATAATCAGCGTTTGTTGTTTGTGGTGACTATTTTCTGGCGAATAAAAATAAGTGGCATAGTTAATACAAAGTTGAACCGTAACGAGGCAAAGTTATATTATTGTTAGCACGCGGGTTGCGTCGTGCTCTCTGAACCACGACCTGCTGACTCACCCTTCCTGGCCGTCTGCAAGGATTCGGCCTCCTGTGACTAACCGCCACAAAAAACCGCCATTGTCCATTGTGAAACTTTACTTACGGTTGTAACGAACACGCTTCAATTTCTTCTTCCATTTTATGGTTCCCTAAATTGTAGTAGGCTGATTACTGGTGACTTTTATTGAAGCTTAACTCAACCACGTGTTGCCTAACACGGCCACGAGTCGGAAACGTGATGCGTAGGTTGTTTCCAAGACTTAAATCGTCAATAGTGGAATTTAAATAAGCCTATAGCTTGTCGTAATATTTTCCTCTTTTGCATGCGAAATCGTTTGTTTCATCAGAAAAACGTCTTCAATTTCAAAAGCCTCGGGCCTTACGCCGAGCCGTGTGGGAACACCGCCGAGGCATGACGGGCGTCTTGGGCAACGATCTAATTACTACATTTACAAGTGGCCGGTCATAGGCTAATCACGTTATGAATAAAGCAAACCACCAATTGTACCTATGTAATTGTCAAAGCGCAGGCTACAATGAGGAAGCACAGATCGGAAGCCAATTGAAGCTTTTGCCAGGAGCAATTTTATTGTTTCTGATGTCTTTATAAGTTGCGATTGCGGGTATACGTCCGTAATTTAGTCCTGTTAGGATAATGCTCGTCGTCCCTAAAGTCGCTGTCGTCATGGTCATCTACTATTACTTATTATGTGGCGCTGGCCATTCGTCCTTATTTGACAGTTCAGAGTTGGCTGACAAATAAATAATAATTATAATTTTTATATCTATATATCTATCTAGATATAATATATCTATTCATTATTATAGGATCTGCAAATGATGATAACGCGTGACTCTAATTTGCCAAAAGTTCTGCGAATCGTATTTATGTTCTGGTTCTGATTCATAAAGTTCAACCACTTTTTGCCCCGAGATGTACTTACCGGTGTAGTTCCAAGAAAGTTTCTCGGATCAAACTAGCAGAGTCGTGTTGTTTCCTTCGTAATTGTAACAATTGATTTGTAATAGAGTTTATTGATATATTGAGCAATCTTCACAAACTGCGGGATAAGTGTGGGACCGCGGTTGTCGGGTGCTTCCCGGTTACACTGACACTATAGGCGCCGCGTTTATATTTTTGCGGTTAAAAAACTTGACTTTTCTCATGGGTTTAAGACTTTGAACCCAGGTGTGAATGTAGATACACAACATTATAGACACACTGACTAGTTTATATTATTAACCCTTCCATGTTAAAAAGAGGTAAATATCATTAAGGTGATATATATATTTTATTAATGTAGGTAACTAATTGACATTTTCAATCGATTCTGAATAATTTAGAGTTTAGAGTAACGAGATAGGTGAAATCAGTTATAAACAGTTTCTGCTATGATGGCTAAAATAAATAAATAAAATGTACCATTTTATAGGAAATATCTATTTTAAGATCGTGTCCATGGTGCGAGTATACTTTACCTACATCCAGTATAGAGGGCATGAAGGACCATTGTAGGCAACAGCAAAAGTAGATGATGATTTTAGTTTCTTGTCACTTTCACTACTTTGACGCATCCCAACTGTCGCCGTATTGTTATGTTAGTGCGGTAAAGTACTAAAATGATCATCTACATTTGCTGTAGACTATCCTTTTAACTATCACTAAAGGTGCGAAGTGCAAATCTTCTTTATTAGTTTGCTTGGGTCTAGTAATAGCCAGTAATAGGACATGGTCCTCGTAATAACATATACCGCATTTACGGATGTAATAGGAATCTAACGGGACGGCCTAATGCGTCATATTAATAAGATCCCTCTCCCACAGTTCCGCCATCTTTGATTTTTCCTCCATGCGTGCGCGGTCCGCGATCGCCGTGAGAATTACAAACTTAGTCGCGGTTCACTTGCTCCTTATTTAAAATACGATTTAATATGTTCATCACAAGACTTGTTTATTTATTTATTATATCAATACACTTTTTCTTATATGATTATTTCTGCCTTATGTAGGAAAATGAAGTCGTAAATCAAATTGATTTTATGTGTTTTAAGGAGACTGAGCGTTTTCTTTCTTATTTGAAAGCTTTACACTTATACACACCACGTAACTGTGCATCAAACGGTGGAAACAATTGAAGGGGTGTTTACAAAAACAGCGTAGTACCTAACTGCACTGGAGGTGATGTTAGAGATCTGTAGATCAATAAAACTAAATTATTCTGAAAGTGTTACTTATTAGAACTTTTCATTGTATACATAATGTAGACATTATGGCCACAAAATAATGAATAGATATTTAATATTCCAACTATATTTATTTTTTGAAATGTACAATAAAATAGCTCTGTCAAAATTAGATATTTTTTCATAGAGAATCTTATATAGGTAGGTTTTTGGTAGATCCCGGTCTAATTGGAAAATGTAGTCTATTTAATGGTAGATAATTGAATACTCTAGCTTATGTTAATTCTACATTCCACGGTGGTTGACTTCACTTATCATTTCTAAAGGCATAAGAAGTGAATTCTAGAAAACAGGACCATCACAACATACTTAAAGCAATATTTTTTTTACCAATTGTAGCCCATTCAAGGTCTAACAGAATGTTACCTTAAAGTTGCATTTGCAAAAAATGTAAGTTATGTTGTTTAAGTAAACATCCCTTCATTAAGCCTTCACATATCATTTCAATAAGGAAACATTCCGGAATTGAGCTTAACTGTTTTTTTTAAATTATCATTGCCCATTTATTTATTTATTTATTTAAAATATTAATAAACAAATTAGCACTAACAGTTAATCAAACGTTACGTGCCAATTGATAAACTATTATATAATTATATATTATGCATTTACGTGTCCGCCTAAATGTTAACACTTATTAAACACACAAAACAATACACTCAGATAATTTAAAAATAAAAAACAATACTAATAATTAATCTCAGAAGAATATGTCACATAAGTTTTAAAATAATAAGAATGTCAGTAATACAAGATTATATGGTACAAAAATTACTTGTAAAAACTCTCAGTCAATGGAGCTTTGAACCACAATGGCTTCAAGAAAGCGACTTGATGCTGTCATGAAGGTTGCCTCAGGGGTGAAAAAGATATCCAGGCCGGTATCACTGGCTAAGATGTCGTTCATAAGCCTTAATGCTTGGTGTAGAGGGGAAGAAGCAAGCGCACGCGTCCTGGTAGGTGGAACTGCAAAAAAGTTGAGCCGGCGGGGGCGTAGCTGCTTGGCAGAGAGGCGAGGGACCCGTATTGGGACCCAAGCCAAAAACTGGGGATTGGTTATCTGGCCTCGAAGGAGTTGGAGAAAATATTTAATTAAATAGATATTTCTCCGAGCCTCAAGTGACGTGTAACGGACCATGCCTAGCAGGAAGAGAGACGGATAACGGAAGGGATAGTAACCGTAAGTCTTCTTGTACAAGAAGCGTAAGAACGACTTCTGCACTCTCTCCAGAAGGAGTTTGTAATGTTGCTCATGGGGATTCCAAATTAATACATTCCAATTTGCTGCGCACGTATGCATTAAATAAGATGCTAATTGCGTGTTGATTGGTGAATAACTTAGCCTGGCGGATAACAAATCCAAGACACTTTCTGGCCTCATTACAAACCCTGGTTATGTGTTGGTTAAATGTTAGGTGAGGATCAAACCAAGTCCCCAGATCCTTGACTTCGGTAACCCGCTCCAGCGGCCTGCCTTGGACTGAGTATGCAGAGACGATAGGTTGACGAGCGCGCGTATAGGTCACGAACGAACACTTATCCTCATTAAGGGAGATACTATTATTTAGAGCCCAGGTACAAACAGCATCGATGTCATGTTGCAGGGAGACCACGTCAGACGGGCCACTAATAGGAAGTGCTAACTTTAAGTCGTCCGCAAATAAGAGGCAGGTCGAGCATTTTACAACCGCTGGGAGGTCGTTGAGGAGGATCAAAAATAACAGAGGTCCAAGATTACTACCCTGTCCAATCCCAGAAGTGACCATGAATGGGCGCGACTTAGCTGTTTCGTACTGCACAAACTGGTACCGATTTGAAAGGTAGCTGGCTAAGAATTCGAGCATGCTAATGGAGAACCCGGCCATGGATAGTTTCCTAAGTAAAACATCGCAGTCCACTCTGTCAAATGCTTTTCGAAAATCGAAGTAAGCAACGTCAACTTGCTTTTTTTCGTCCAGTTTATTACTTATTAGCGTGACAATATTAAGTAGGTTCGATGTTGTTGACCGTTTTGGGAGAAACCCATGTTGCTCATCACAAAACCATCCCAAAAGCTGATTATAAAGTCTAGTGTATATTATTGATTCGAAAATCTTCGCAAAAACTGACAGTACTGCTATAGGCCTATACTTAGAGACATCAGACTTAGGTCCGGTTTTATGGATTCGGAGAACTTTTGAGATTTCCAAACCAAAGGATAGGTTTTACTCTTCAAAGCCAAATTACATAGGTACACCAAAGGTTGTACAAATACCTCGCGACAGTCCTTGATAATATATTGCGGTATCCCATCTGGTCCCTGTGTGGGCTTTGGGCGCAAGCGGTTGATAGCTGTGCGAACATCGGCTTCGCTAACGAAATCGATAGCAATGTGGCGATCACTAGAACCCAACACCTCAGCTGAAGCCGCCGAACAAGCGGCCTCAACGTCCAGGGCGGGAGCGTCATGGAGGAACATATGTTTAAAAAAGTCAGCAAACGAGTCTGCAACCTCTTGAGCTGACATATTGCCAAATGTGGCAGGCTGGTTAGAACCACGACGGCGTTTGATATATGACCAAAAAGAAGAAGGGTAATTTATTATGTTTGCCTGCAGGTTCTGGACCAAATCCCGCATATCTGCCTCCGACTGACAGTTGGTCATTCTTCGATAATAGAAAAAAAATGCGTAGTATAAATTATTACCAGTCTGTTTAAATAAGTTATGATAGAAAGTTCGGGCGTAAACCACTCGGGGTACTGCTGATTTTGATTGTATTTACGAGGTTTTCTTGACGGTACACATTCGGCAAGTATATCATTCAAAATACCATAGAAATAGTCGGCACAGCCATCAACATCATCAATATTATGGAGAAGGGACCAGTCAGCACTCGCAAGCTTTTGGTAGAGAAGAGGAAAATTAGCTTTACGGTAATTTCTGTCTGTTGTATTGGTGGCAGGTTGGTTATGAGTAATATTGGAGAGCGGAGTATTGAATATTGTGGGACAAGACAATTCAATGTCCAAGGGGGCATGATGCTTCTCAAACGAGACCAAACTTGAATCGGCCTGAGTCACCCTGACCTGAGCAATCCCCTGATCAGACAGCACCAAGTCTAACAATCGATTAAGACTATTCCGAATACAATTTTGCTGAGATAGGTTACACTGGTTAAGGAAACTCGTAAAGGCATTTTGCACTGCCGACGAAGCAGAGTACAGGTTAAAATCGCCCACAATAACAACAGGTAATGATTGAGTATTAATTATTCTTTTTATACATTTAATAATAATAATTATAGTTATATATTTTACTTTTATAGAAATATTGTAAAAACCAACCTAAGACGAGAAATAAATAAAGTGAATAATAATAATAATAATAAATGCCAAAGACCTCCACAACCGCGAAGTGTGCAGTCTCAGGGATTACTTCCTAAACAGTGAGTGTGGGATGCATCGTGACGTAGTGGCAGTAGACGCAACTTTCACCCCGCTCTCCATGGCAAACGAGAACTGGCGCAGACTTAAAGTACTAAGCACCGAGGACCGCAGGGCGGTATGGAAGAGTAAGGAGCTACATGGGCGGTTCTACAAGGCTCTTACGGGGCCCGACGTAGACCTGCTCGCGTCGGTGAACTGGTTACGTTTCGGGGATCTCTTTGCGGAAACCGAAGGTTTTGTCTGTGCAATTGCGGACGAAGTTATCATGACGAACAACTACCGGAAATATATCCTGAAGGACGGTACGGTCGACATTTGTCGGGCATGCCGCCGTCCCGGAGAGTCGCTCAGGCATATCATTTCCGGTTGTGGTCATCTTGCTAACGGCGAGTACTTGCACAGACATAACTTGGTAGCCAAGATTATTCACCAGCAGCTTGCTCTTCTGTACGGTCTTGTGGACTTCGAAGTGCCGTACTATAAGTACACACCTGCGCCAGTTCTCGAAAATGGTCGTGCCACGCTCTATTGGGATCGATCTGTCATCACGGACAGGACTATTATAGCCAACAAACCTGATATCGTGCTGACAGATCGATTGAAGCGCCAGGCAGTGCTCGTCGACATCACCATCCCCCATGATGAGAACCTCGTGAAGGCCGAGAAGGACAAGGTTAGTAAGTACCTAGACCTGGCACACGAGGTAACCGCTATGTGGGATGTTGATTCGACGATCATTGTCCCGATAGTCGTCTCTGCGAACGGTCTAATTGCGAAGAGTCTCGACCAACATCTTAAGAGACTCTCGCTAGATGGCTGGGTCAAGGGTCAGATACAGAAGGCGGTACTCTTGGACACGGCGCGGATAGTCAGGAGGTTCCTCTCTCTGTCGCCCTAACCACCGGTAGCTTAGGCCCCGCCTCGCTGCCGGCGGCACTCTAGGTTAGGTTTTTTATAATGCTTTTATATTTTGTATGTATATTTTTATATTTTACATATGATAAATTTATTGTAAAAAACCTAACATGTGAAAAAGAATAAATAAGGAGAATAATAATAATATTGGGGGACAATCTTACACAAATCGACCTAGTCCCAAACTAAGCAAAGCTTGTACTATGGGTACTAGACGACGATATAAATACTTATATAGATAAATACATACTTAAATACATAGAAAACATCCAAGACCCAAGAACAAATATCCGTGAAGAATGCACAAATAAATGCCCTGGCCGGGGGGATGCCGGGATTCGGGATTAAAAGCTGAGTAATAACGAGTATCATGTATCCGAGGTGCTAGGTAAAGCGCGCACAATACAAAACGAAGGTGTCCCCTGCTGATTTGGGCACAAATGATTTCGTCATCTGGTTGGGAGCCACAATCCAGTCTCGACAAGGTACGGGCAGCGATCAGAACACCACCACCACCACGGCCAATTCGGTCATCTCGCAGTACGCCAAAATCACTCGGGAACAATTCAGAGTCATGGACTGAGTCATCTAGACGCGTCTCAGTCAAAGCTATTATATTGGTGGCAAACGTTGTCAGCTTATTGTACGTTTCCGCTAGCTTACCCTTTAGACCTCGTACATTTTGGTAAAAAATATTGGTTTTTCGTTCCTTCGAATGTTTAGTCTTGTGTCTAATGTAACGTTTAATGGGCTCATTGCATACTTCTACTTTAGCTATGGAGCAGGCATAACCGGATGATTCTGGTCTAAAAAAGGGCTCTGGGGTTTATTTAGGCGACGTGTGGGCCCTTCATACTGTGGTATAGATTTCTCATCATTTAATCGGTAGGCAGTTATTTCTAACGAAAGCGCCGCATTACCTACATACAAGTGTAACGCAAAGTTGCGTGGAAGTGCAAGTGAAACTAACAGCCTTCGCTTCATACTTATAATCAGAATACCAACACCCATATATTAATGATATTAAGTATCAATGAGATGTCTCTATACTACCTCCCTGTGTAGAAATGGACTCTTGGGAAATGGACAAGGCTTATATGACAATTGAGTATGAGTATAAAAACATCACTTCTGTCTATGCAATGGTGCATTCTTATTTCTTGTTCAACAACACAAGATCTTGTTAAAATTACTTTTGTAACAACAAAAGACAAGATCAAGTGTTATTGTCGACATTTTTCATCCACAAATTAGATGGTTTGGTTGCCCAATAAGCATACCTTTGTGGTGACATTCCTTCACGCTCACTTTCCTAATTTGAAACGACAATGTTTTTTCAAGGATTTCTTATTTTGTAGACACTGGCACATTTTCTGATTAGTTTTGTGTACACTTAACTCTGTAATTCCGTTAGAATTAGAATCCAAACGTTAAATTCAGGGTGTAAAATGTGTATGCCTATACAATCAAAATACGTAGTAGGTAATAAATTGCTATAAAAATATTAATGCCAAATCAGGCCTCACTTAAGTAGTTTATGATATATACGTATAATTAGGATCATTTTATAATTTGAAAGTTTTGAACAACATCTATCAAGGCATCACAATAGCTAATAAATAAAATAACCGGACACTTGGTTCATAAACATTTATTAACAGCTCCAATTTTTCCCAATATTGACATGAAAAGCATTAAGGTTACTATTTCGATAAAAGCTTCCAGAACAATGGATTAGCATAAAACATTGATGGACGAAACGATCACTTTAAGAGGTGGGCAATAAAATGCAAATAGGCTGGACGGGCGTTAGTTTGGGCGTTAACCTGTCCTCGCTTGATCATAAACTCAATCCATAAATAACTTTAAACTTGGAGTGCTTGGTGCTCGTAACGATGGACTATCGTTGGTATTGGTAGTGCTTCAAATGGTCAAGTCTTGTGAGCTCATCCTAAAAGGAAATCGGCTGTATGTGCTGCGGAAGTTTGTTGTTGTTGTTTATTTTAGCTTCAACTTCTAATTGGACACACTGTAATTGATTGGCTTATTTTAAGTATAGTCTGTCATTTGCAAAGTTTTTAGTTACTTAAGCTAAATTTCAGTAGATAATTTCAAAGGATTTACTCGTACGATTCGAGCCATGTGTATATATGCATGCATTGATAGAATATTATTCGCCTTCTATAACTTAGCAGTCTAGTTGGAAATGTGAACCTCGAAAAGTAATGAATGTGCTGTGCTTAGGGGTTTAAGGTATTACAGATTTCAGCGAACTGATAGCCCTGATAGGTATTATGTTCGACGAGGAACTTAGATGAGTATTTGAAATTAAACTAAAAGTTTAACAGATTGCACTTTAAGTGATGATTAAAGAAACCTTGAATAATCACTCCTTTCTCTTCATCATATTAACTAATGCTCTAACGGAATCACTTTGACCGATTAGCCTCCAAAATGGGACCCGAAGCGGCCAGCTAATCAGGGGATTCGAGCTTTTCTGGTTCATTATCTAAACGGTTACGAGAGAAAACACCATAAGGCACGGCTCGAGTCAAACAGGTTGTTGAATTTTGGAGAAATCTCGTGCGGCACTGGTCATACTTGTGGTGCTAAACCGAAAAGACTTAAATATTCATCGAGTCGCATTACTTAAGCTTCTTTTGCACCGCTTGACTGTTGTATCTTCGGACCATATCTACTGAGCATCATGCTAATGTATTCAGATAAATTAGCTCCATGACATTTGTGTGTTTATTAGTTATACAGACTATCTTCTATCGGATTGGATTCTGTTATTTAAATGTGTTCTCATAGGGCATCTCCAACAATGGCCGCTGCTGATGAAAATGATAATTGTATAGAAACAGTTATAGCTGTTAAGGCTACGAATCTGAATGTGATTTAACGTGTGTTATTAATATTTTCGTTGCGTACGACAAGTAAATTGTTGCGTTGATTGCAACAGGTGATTGATTGCGAATGTAAATTGAAAGTCTTTGGAATTTGTATATGTGCAACGCTCAGAGACGGGTCTTCTCTCCGTACAAAAATACCAGTAATTTTTCGGTCTTTCGTTTACTATTTCATGTTTAATCAGGCAATCTAATAAATAATACTAAGTAATAACCTAAATAAAATATATTATTGAGGTCCTCCATAAAGAGCATTAAACTAATTCAAGATATTTGGCTATTTCGGGATTTAGAGATTAACCGGTTCCGAGCCCTGTATGTATGTGCAAGCCCGTTTTAGATAAAAATATGGGAATAAGTTGGTTGTATTGTAGTGTAGTAGTAGTAAATAATATTTTCATCTAATTAAGATGAAGCTTGCTTAATTAAAATGCTTAGTTCCAATCATTCATGGCCCGCGCGAACACTTTGTTTTATCATAAGCGCAATGCTCTAATAACAGCTCAAAGGAAAAAAACCTGTGGGTATCAGTGAATGTACGATATATGTATGTCATCTTCAGCCTACTTATAAGTATATACGTCCTGCTGGGCACAGGCCTCTTATTGATGAGAGGTTTTACATAAAGATAAATACATAATATTGGTAACTACAGGTGTATAATGAAGACTCGTATCTAATGTGGAACCAAATATAAAACTAGAGGTAAGTACTGTATAAGTGCCATTGCTCATAAGTAAATGAAGTTAGGCAAAACTTCAGTTTGGTCTTATTGCTCAAGTCAAACTTTAGAAAGGATCGCAGCGTAAGATAACAAATGCAAGCGGTTGCAGTACTATCTTACCGTAAGGTGCCGTAAGTGTCGTTATGAATGGAGCGTGAGAATCGCTTGTTCAGCTTCAGCTTTGGCACGCCAAGTGCACAGTGTTAACGTCACAATCAGTATTTTGACAAATCCCTTTTCTCGTTTATGAGAATTATGGTATGTGTAACCCAAGTCTGATTAATTAATATTTTGTTTAAAATAACTGTTGGAAGTGTAAAAAAACCGGCCAAGTGCGAGTCGGACTCGCGCACGAAGGGTTCCGTACCAGAAAAAACGGTAAAAAATACTTTTGTTGTATAGAAGCCCCCTTTAAATATTATTTATATTTTATTTTTAGTATTTGTTATTATTGTGGCAATAATAACAAATACTAAAAATAAAATAAAAACCCCCCGTGAATATGGGGGAGGCCTATGTCCAGCAGTGGACGTTCTTTGGCTGATATGGTGGTGGTGGTGGCAATAAAAATACAACATCTATCAAAATTTTAACCTCCTTGCTATTACGGTTCATGAGATACAGCAAAAAACGCCAACAACTACTCTGTTGTATGGGAGCCCCCTTAATTATTATTATTATTTGATTTTAGTATTTGTTGTTGTAGCCACAATAAAAATACATAATCTGTGCAAATTTCAATTGTCTAGCTATTACGGCTCTTGAGATCTAGCTCGGCGAGTGGTAGCCATGAAAAAGGGCTAAAATATCACGTTTTTTGTATGGGAGCCCCCCTTAATTATTATTATTATTTTGTTTTTAGTATTTGTTGTTATAGCGGCAACAGAAATACACAATCTGTAAAAATTTCAACAGTCTAGCTATTACGGTTCTTGAGATACAGCCTGGTGACAGACGGACGGACGGACGGACAGCGAATTCTTAGTAATAGGGTCCCGTTTTTGCACGCAAAGGGTAACGGAACCCTAAAAACGATCATATTAGCTTGCCGAGACATACATTGATACGAGTATATTCTCTACTATACTTTTAGGCATGAGCGCTTAAATTTCACATTGATAAGAATCATTGAATCATCATTGAATTGAGGATTATCTATTTAATTTATCGTCGTCTAGTACCCATAACACAAGTCTTATTGAGCTTACTATGGGACTAGTTCGATTTGTGTAAAAAATTGTCCCCTAATATTTATTTATTATTATTATTATTGAACGCATACATTTGGTAGGTATCTATGTATAAGTAATGTATTAAGTCGAGTTAATGCAGTAGCAAGGCCATATTTTTATTCAAATGCTTACATTGTTAACGTAAACTACTGTTTTGTATAGATAAACTCTTATTCTAGACCATAGCAATGCTATAATTCTCTTTCTATAAACGGTTATTTAAAACAACCAGGTTTTTGTCGATGTGTTTTCCAAAAACACGCGTCAGAGCTATCTTTCAGCTAGGATATTTCCCTTTTAAACTTACAAAAATGTTCTAATGTCTACTTTTTTCAATAGGATATATAGTCTTTTAGTACATAGCAATCGCAATAGTTCTAAAATATGCGTTTTTACTATTAAAAAAAAATAGTACAGAATGTCTAATTTGGCTTGATTAAACATTTTTTTTCTCACGTATTTGATGATGTTATCGAAGTAAAATATTTTATTATAAAACTGCAGGAATTGTTTTATTTTGTGTATTTTTTTCAACGCTCATAGATTAGCCATTTAATTTAGTCCATTTTTTAAAAACCACTATATAACCGCGCGCGAAAACTTCGTTTGATCCATTACGCGCCGGGCCTTCCCAAAGAACGGACGTATCGCTCTCGTCGCTGCCTAAAGGTCGATGACCGAGCGTACCCGACACGCGCCTGAGCTTTAAAGCGTCCACTACATATTGATACTTGGTAAGTAATATTACATGCTAAGTAAGTTTATATAATTTATATTTTCTTAATGAGCTAAAGCTTTTATTTAACTTGTACTGTTCTTATGTAAGTAAGTATATAAATAAATAAAATTTGCAATCATTAACCGACTTCAAAATTTCAAAAGAGGAGGTTATCAATTCGGTTGTGTTTTTTTTTTTTAATGTTTGTTAGTCCATAACTCCGTCATTTCTTAACCGATTTGGAAAATTCTTTTTTTGATTGTAAGTATATATATCCAAGTTGGTCCCGTTTTTGTCAAACCCAGTTCTTATGATGGGATATATGAGAAATTGAGGGAACTCCTCAAATCTTCAAGGCAAACATATAGTAATTTTTGTGTTTTTATCAACAAGTCAAGCATTTTCATCCAAAAATGTGACATTGGATGAAATGGAACTGCTGATGATGATCAGAACAGAACTCTTCAACGACAAAAAGTTCACGTTTGGCGATTTGTTCTCCTAGCTGTGTTTGTTAAGCAAGTTCTATTTTCACGATTAATTTTTGTCATGCTCGATTTTTGATGATGGGATCCATGAGGAATTGAGGGAACTCCTCAAATCTTAAAGGAAAACATATAGTGATTTTTGTGTTTTTATCAACAAATCGAGCATTATCATACAAAAATGTGACATTTGATGAAGTGGAACTGCTGATGATGATCAGAACAGAACTCTTCAACGACGAAAAGTTCACGTTTGGCGATTTGTCCTTCTAGCTGTGTTTGTTAAGAAAGTTATATTTTCACGATTGATTTTTGTCATGCTCGAGTTCTGATGATGGGATCCATTAGGAATTGAGGGAACTCCTCAAATGTGAAAGGCACACAAATAGTGATTTTAGTATTTTCATGAATTAATCAAGCATTTTCATTCATAAAAGTGACATTTGATGAAGTGGAACTGCTGATGATGATCAGAACGGAACTCTTCAACGACGCGTAGTTCACGTTTGGCGATTTGTTCTCTTCGTTTTGTTTGTCAAGCAAGCATTGAGGGTACTTAGTCTTCTACCATTATAAACATACATTATAGCCATTTTTATTTTATTGTAGGTATATCTATCTAAGAGTGCACCATCTAAGTATAATAATCTTTTTCCGGCCCCCCAATTGAAGTCGGTTTTTTTTTCTTAAAAAATATTTTTTCAGCTACTTGCCGGTATTGGATTAAGCTGAAATTTGGCATACTTATGTAAGTTAGATAACAATATATTATCATGGTACCACCGAGCTGATCTGATGATGTACACAGAAGGTGGCCATGGCAACTCCTAAACTACACAAGATAAACACGTCGTGTTTGAACTTATTCGGACCGTCTCAACAAGTAGTTGACGATTGTCGAAAAAAGTAGTCAGCAATAAAATATTTTAACAAAAATTACATTATTCACAGAAACTTATTTCAGAAATGGGCAATAAACGCAAATTATTATAACGAAAACAATCAATAATACTGCGGACAGACCGGCAAAAAGGTAAGTCACAATGCTACAAAATATTTTTCATACGTATTATTTATGTTTATACTGCCTAGGTGTTATGTAAGTTACAAACGTATAATTTTTTCTTTGAATAAATCATTCTCGGCTTGTTATCACGCTGCTGTCGTAGCATTTAACACCGTTAAGCTTCAAACCAACTTAAACTAGTGGCTTCGTGAGCTGTAGACCTCGCATTTCTAAATGTCAAATTTTCAACCGAGAAATGCGACCTGTAGAGAAGAACATTCGGACATGCATACGATAAAATTTAGTATATTTTTTCAAATTTCAAAATTTCCAAAAACTGACTCGTTAAAAAAATTCTATATAACATTTCTGATGAGAAATGCGACCTGTACAGGAGATAATCCGGACAGACAGACACAGACATACGAAAGAATTTTTGTCGAAACCTGAAACGGAGACGCTTCGCTCCGTTCACTCGCTCGGTCAATAAGACCAACTTTGACAAAAGTCCCTCAAAGTTTTGGAATTGAAACGATGTGACCGTGTGTTTTACCGCAGACGTAATCGTCGGTCGGGCTTAAAGAAAAAAATCGTGTCCCGAAATGTTGAAACCGGCCCAGTGCACGCGGACCACGCACAATAAGGGTTCCGTACTGACACCCCCTAATCTACATTTAAAACCACAATATAATACATTTAATCACATACGATAGTATCTTCATAGGAAACTTACGACACTTACGCCCTTTTGTTTAGGCAAGACAGTTTTTCAGCAATGATTCAAAAACTGTTAATTATCTTGTTCAAACCAAAAATCGTTGAAGGGATTTGCTAATGTATATTATCTTGATTTTTGTCATAATTTTAAACTTCATCGTATGGAAATTAGAGGGTAGGGGACACACTTTTTACGACTTTGACCGCTAATATCTCACCAACGGTTGACTTAAATGAAAACAATTTTTAGAAACCTCTATGTCATTTTTGAAGGTCTATTCATACCCCACACGCCTATGTACATTGATTTTTTTTTTACATGTATAGGGTTTGGAAAATTCTTTTTTGTTTGAAACTGTATACTTCAGGGGTGGTCCCATAGTTATCAAGTAAGAATCTGATCATAAGGTCCTAGGGAACTCTTCGAACTCTTCAAATATTTAAGGTGCACCTATAGCGATCTGGGTATTTTGTATAGTAATATGTGCATTCGCTTTTATAAAGCACCATTTGGTGAAGACTGACAAAAAGTAATGATATCCCATCAAAAACATAAATGTGAAAATGGCCACTTTTCTATGCAGTATGTTATAATACCATGAAAGCTGTTGGATATTTAAGAAAACTGATAAGTTAAAGCTCAAAATGCATTAAGCCGCAGTAAATTAGTTTTACTAGAAACAATGTAGTGCCGGACTTGGCACCATTTCAGAGAATCTAAGGAACTTGGCACCCATTTAGATCTCAATTCTTTTGTCAGTGAAGACGACCACCAAGCATCGCATATTCTTAATATTGAACTTGGCTCCCATTTTCACATTTATGTTTTGATGGGTCAATATTTTGTACGATTTTTAGTTTGAACATGATAGGTTAAATGGTTTTTGAGTTATTGCTGAAAAACTGTCTTGCCAAAAGAAAAGGGCGTATGTGTCGTGAGTTTCCTATGAAGATACGACCTTTTTTGATTCAATGTACTCGTATTGTATAGTGGTTCTAAATGTAGATATATAAGGAGGTGTCGGTACGGGGCCCTTCTTTGTGCGTGGTCCGACACGCACTTGGCCGGTTTCATTTTGTAAAGATGTGATGTATAATATTTTTTTTTATCACAAGGTCGTAATGGTAGGCTTTTCTCTTTGTCTAGGTTATTCTGTACAAATTCAAACATTTTCTTCCAGGTTTGCAAAAGGAGAGCTAACACTGTAACGTGCAACCGTATATGATAGCAAGCTGTGACGGTTGTCAGTCACTTGGGTGTGAGAGCGACTTGACGGGCTCGTAAGAGTCGTCCACACTTGATGTCATGCACCGCACTAGCTAGATTAGGTAGAGAATCTCAGGAGGTAGGTACTTTCAGGTTTTCAGCTGTCACCATATAGTGCTACTAGAAGAGGGCGCCACATAGTTTATCACTCAAAACTATGAAAGAGTTTATATAGGAATTACTTACAGGTGAGAGAAATGTAAACAAGTTTAGTGTTCAAACCGAATGGTATGTATAATCAGTACACACATTCTCGGCTTATACAAAGAAATAAAATACCTTAATGTAGGCTTAATGCTAGCATGCAAGTCACAATGTTTTAGGCAGGACTTTCTACCTAGAGATTTACACTATGTCTCTGACCGAGGACGGATAAGGATTAACTTTGAGTTTAAAAATAAAATATCAGATGAGGCCGGCTTAGCGCCTTAGTTTAATCTAACGTGAATTGTGTTTGTGTGAAGCTTGTTATGACTAATAACACTAGCAAGATATTTCGTAACACTACGTTGACACGTGGCATGTTCAAGAGAACGGAACAAAAGTTACGGATGGATATCACCTTAAAAGATTGCGGCGCCAGCATGCAGACCCTCTGCCTGTCTCTCCTCGGTCCACGAAGCCTCAAGAATTGACTCCGCGTCGCGGTGACTTTGGGGGGGCATGCAGAGACGTCAGCAAAGTCTCGCGCCACGCCCTTCGACCGCTCAATTGCCTATGTTGGCCCGCCGGTAGCGGCCAGCACAACAATCACTGAAAACCACAAAACATTTAATCCTCGAACTACAACCTCGCGCACGACTTCTCAACGCAAACTCTTTGAACACTACGTAAACGAAATCCTGCTCATCTCACCTGGCAAGAATACAAGTCTAGGCTTGGTGACGGTCCACACGCGACCACGATGTCCTCACTTCATTTCGTTAAAAATGTTAAAGTTAGGCTGCGACAAAAAAACAACAGATTTCGTTAAGATCGGCCTTGTAACCGCAAAAAATAACACGATCACTTGATTCACGACAAACTTCGACGCACTCACCTTTTGTTCACTGTGTCGTTGCAGTTATTTTCAACGAGATGCGTTTGGGTCTAAGCACCCATCTCTAAATTATAAAAAAAATGGCCGAAGCCTTAGCGAGTGCCCTCAGAGATACGTGTGCACTGCTCACGGCATCCTGACAGAGAGTGACAGGCCTCACCGCTCTTACTCCAGATGTCAAAATCAGAACGGATGCGTTCCGCCGCGTTCCACTTCAAGACCATAGAGAGTATGGGCCATTTACCAAAATGCGCTCACCGCATGAAGACAAAAATTATTCTCCAATTTTACCACGATAACTTTTAACAAAGTAATAAACTGTGTAGGCTTAAAATACCTATAATGTACTAGAAAACACATTAATTATTCACCGTACCAACATTACAACAGAACGCAGCTTTAGGGCAAACCAGAAATTGACGTTATGTCACTGCTCGCCATCCTTCGCCGGTAGATGGCGCTGTGAGTCTCAAACGAGATATCTAGGAATGAAATTAACGCGTAACATTACCGCTTCAGTTAGACAAAAAAAAATTTTTTTCTTTTTTTTTTTTGAAAAAAAAAATTTTTTTTTTTTTTTTTTAAATAAAGTCCTAAAACAATCAGAGACAGTGAAGTAATCAAACTCCAAACAAAGCCACCACTGAAGCACATTGCCCCTAGTTAACCCATTTGACATTTGACCTAACATGACCCCATGTGAGGTCATCGACCGTTGAACTTACATATGAGTTCATACAAAAAAAAAACTTACGATGAATGAGGTATTGGGACAGGTGTCATCGCAACACAACAATAATCTTACGCTAGACTTTCACAAGTTTCGGAAAAGAGTTCCATAACGAAATAAATTTTCCGCCGACTGTACATGAGGTTATACACGTTGACACAATGTCCTGAAATATCACAACTTCAATTAGCACGATAAAACAACATGAGTCATGGAAATAGAACTTTAAAAGAGATTCTGTCTATGATTAAAACCAGCGCTTGTATATGTTAAGAAAACACATACCTGTGATAGAATACCTATTCACTTCAATGCACAAAGCATAAATCCGACAGAATCGACAAAGACACCTTTTCCTCCCAGGAATCCTTAAATAACAACTATCAAAATAAAGAAAGACAGATATGTCTACATGACAAGAGCAGAGATAAGAAGACTTATTGTCTTTAGATAAAACGACTATTTTATTTAGTAGCAGAATGAGATGTAGATGGATCTCTAAGTTCCAAGCAGCTTAACTTAAGGTCGACAGTTACCTACTTAAACTAACGCGTTTTCCTAATCTATTTCTTATTGACATGTCCGTGAGCGTCCCCACGTCCATGATCTTGACTACGAGTCCAGTTATATTCCTACCTATATATTTACCTAACGAACTACAGTTAGCGCATACACTTATCCGTTTAAAATTTTAACCCTATGCAATTTTAACTAACATTTTCGATTGGCCATTTCGGAGATGTATCCTAATATTGAGGTCGACTGTATAGTTCGGGAATCTGCGTTTGAGTGCATAATAATTACTTGAAAGCAATTACCTAGGAAAGGCTACGTTCCTATATACGACTCATTTAAGAACGTTTCTTTATTTATATGAAATCCATGTTAGGCTTCACATTGACAAACGCAATGTGTACATAACGGTTCGTTTATTACCAAAATACCTACTTGGATTATTTGTTAATCAGCAGTTGTCAAATTATGCTTTATCAAAGTGCAACAGATAAACATCGGTCATCCGTCAATCATAATATGAAATAAAAGTTCATATTGACACATTGAGTTAGCTAGAAATGTTATTGTTCAAGTTTTAATTGCAAAAAAAATATTTCAGCAAATACCTAATAGCTATTCATCAGCTGTGCAAAAAGGATTTATCTTTACACGACTGTTTGGTCTGGCTGAGATTTTATTATATCTTTGACATGCCAAATACCTACAGACAGAAATGGCCTAGGATCACCTGCATTTTCCTTAAATAGAGGACGGTAAGAACTCTGTTTTAACGAGTCAGACATACATACTTGTGTTTGTGTAGATTGGTCAGAGACACGAGTGACTCTAAAATTATTATTATTATTATTGTTAGAAGTCTCTGACCTACTACCTAGTTTTTTGAACAAGGACAATTTCTAGTGAGGACTCCGGGCCTCTTACACCTAAAGCAGATAGTTGTAGGATATGCGTCACAATGAGAGTGATGATGATTGCCACCGCATTTTCCACAAGACACAGTAGCCCTATCTTGTCCCTGGCTAACGATACGAGGTCTAGCATTAGAAGTTGAGGGAATGTGGCTTGAGATCCCACTACAAAAATTAGGAATGACTAGCTCTCTACCAGTGTTCAAAAATCCGCGGTTTTCACATTTAAACTTTGACACTTCTAAACGCGCACAAATATTCTTAAGTTCCCGCACGGTACGTACTTCAGTTA
The DNA here is from genome assembly GCA_905163555.1 of Notocelia uddmanniana. Taxonomy (NCBI): domain Eukaryota; kingdom Metazoa; phylum Arthropoda; class Insecta; order Lepidoptera; family Tortricidae; genus Notocelia; species Notocelia uddmanniana. The sequence continues at coordinate 8,455,874 of LR991059.1, read as the reverse complement.
AAGCTAGACGCGAAATGAAATAAGGGTTCATGTTGGTCATTATAATATCTAGTTGCTCCGCATCTGTGATAGGTACTGACAAACGCAAAAACAAACTTTCCATGATGTTGATATAAGACCTAATCGACTCACTCTTGTCCTGCAACCTAGCCCTAATCTGGTTCAATAGACACCGTTCATATTCTACCGGTTGGAATTCATCTTTGAGCGACTCTACAAAATCTTGAAAAGTGTTAAAATGTGACTTATTCGTGCGAAACCACATCAAAGCTTCCCCAGAAAAAAGGTGAACCGCATTCCTCAACAGTTCAGAGTCTGAAACCTCAGATGAGCACTTAAGCTCTTGCAAACGGAAAATAAAGTCATGAGGCGGTACCCTACCATCATACACAAGTCCCCATTTGAGCACCTGAGAAGTGTGCCTTTGACACACTACAGACGGAATAGACTCAACAACATTCGTGCCAGTGCCTTGAGAAGATGAGCCAGGTGTTTGATTACACTTTAAAGTTTCAATGGCATTGAACGCCTTAGACACAAGCGCTATCTTCCCAAGCCGCTGTTCAGAATTTATTAAAACCAATTTCTCTAACCTCAGAATGACATGAGACAGCTTCGACACACACCTCCTTCGACACGACGACGATGAGTGATCAGCCATTAACACTGCATCCAGTTTTCCCTCGCAGACCTGAAATTCGTCATCGATGGACAAGCCTGAGATGAAAGTGTTCGCTTTTGTGTTATCCAGAGAAGTGCCTTTGGCAGATTTAAATTGTTGTTTTAGTTCATCTACTGTATTATTAGAATTTACTTCTAGGCCTCTCGCTTGTAATTCAAATAATAATTCGTCCTTAGTCAGATTATCCACTTCAATTTGTAAAGCCATGTTTGACAAGATATAGTAGTGTTCAACACTCAGTAAGAAAATAAAACAGATAAGTAAAAACAGCTGATTACAATATTCACACTTATCTTTTCTATTTAGAAATATACAATAGGTCTGATACCTACTCAGTTATGTTAAGTGAGTTTCATATACAAGTCCGATAAAAATATATTTTAAGTCGGGTCCAGAAAATTAAAGTGTCAAGTTTGACAGTTATTGTACTAACATACAGTACATATATTGTGTCCAGTTGGAGCACTAACACATGCTTTACTCTACAAAGTAAAGGTAAAAGAAATGACACAACTCGTTGACACTAATGCTAAATATTTCACACAGTACGGTAAATATTTTTGACACAATGAACAGTAGATATCAATATATGATACAGATTATATAGTAAGAGTTTTGTTTCAGTAACAAAAGATAAGCCTCACACAAACCAAATCCAATTTCATCTGATATAGATATAAAAATAGTACCAAAAAAAAAACACTATACAGTGAAAACCGTTCAAATTTTAACCTGGAAGCTCCACGTTGGGCCGCTAGAATGTAACGTGCAACCGTATATGATAGCAAGCTGTGACGGTTGTCAGTCACTTGGGTGTGAGAGCGACTTGACGGGCTCGTAAGAGTCGTCCACACTTGATGTCATGCACCGCACTAGCTAGATTAGGTAGAGAATCTCAGGAGGTAGGTACTTTCAGGTTTTCAGCTGTCACCATATAGTGCTACTAGAAGAGGGCGCCACATAGTTTATCACTCAAAACTATGAAAGAGTTTATATAGGAATTACTTACAGGTGAGAGAAATGTAAACAAGTTTAGTGTTCAAACCGAATGGTATGTATAATCAGTACACACATTCTCGGCTTATACAAAGAAATAAAATACCTTAATGTAGGCTTAATGCTAGCATGCAAGTCACAATGTTTTAGGCAGGACTTTCTACCTAGAGATTTACACTATGTCTCTGACCGAGGACGGATAAGGATTAACTTTGAGTTTAAAAATAAAATATCAGATGAGGCCGGCTTAGCGCCTTAGTTTAATCTAACGTGAATTGTGTTTGTGTGAAGCTTGTTATGACTAATAACACTAGCAAGATATTTCGTAACACTACGTTGACACGTGGCATGTTCAAGAGAACGGAACAAAAGTTACGGATGGATATCACCTTAAAAGATTGCGGCGCCAGCATGCAGACCCTCTGCCTGTCTCTCCTCGGTCCACGAAGCCTCAAGAATTGACTCCGCGTCGCGGTGACTTTGGGGGGGCATGCAGAGACGTCAGCAAAGTCTCGCGCCACGCCCTTCGACCGCTCAATTGCCTATGTTGGCCCGCCGGTAGCGGCCAGCACAACAATCACTGAAAACCACAAAACATTTAATCCTCGAACTACAACCTCGCGCACGACTTCTCAACGCATACTCTTTGAACACTACGTAAACGAAATCCTGCTCATCTCACCTGGCAAGAATACAAGTCTAGGCTTGGTGACGGTCCACACGCGACCACGATGTCCTCACTTCATTTCGTTAAAAATGTTAAAGTTAGGCTGCGACAAAAAAACAACAGATTTCGTTAAGATCGGCCTTGTAACCGCAAAAAAATAACACGATCACTTGATTCACGACAAACTTCGACGCACTCACCTTTTGTTCACTGTGTCGTTGCAGTTATTTTCAACGAGATGCGTTTGGGTCTAAGCACCCATCTCTAAATTATAAAAAAAATGGCCGAAGCCTTAGCGAGTGCCCTCAGAGATACGTGTGCACTGCTCACGGCATCCTGACAGAGAGTGACAGGCCTCACCGCTCTTACTCCAGATGTCAAAATCAGAACGGATGCGTTCCGCCGCGTTCCACTTCAAGACCATAGAGAGTATGGGCCATTTACCAAAATGCGCTCACCGCATGAAGACAAAAATTATTCTCCAATTTTACCACGATAACTTTTAACAAAGTAATAAACTGTGTAGGCTTAAAATACCTATAATGTACTAGAAAACACATTAATTATTCACCGTACCAACATTACAACAGAACGCAGCTTTAGGGCAAACCAGAAATTGACGTTATGTCACTGCTCGCCATCCTTCGCCGGTAGATGGCGCTGTGAGTCTCAAACGAGATATCTAGGAATGAAATTAACGCGTAACAACACCAGCTCTGCTCTGCGCAACTCGTTAAGTCTCACGTTTACTCGTACTCCTGAAGCAAAGTCGCGGCTATAATACTATTTAATACTCTTGATGTCATGGAAAACGTGAATAAAATTAAATGATTAACAAAAACTTTATTTCGTTTTCAGCCAAAAAATATATGTCTATTTGCGGTATGGACTGGAGCAGAGTTTAAGACTGTAAGAATTAATAAAGCTGACCGGTTTTGGAAGGAGAAAAAGGAGCCAAAATTAAAGTTCTTTTATCAGAAATGTCTTTTCCCCGGAATGGTTGATGGGAGAAACAGTAGGTCAATGCCAATTAGTAACATACGTACCTACGAGACACTAAATAAGTGCGTACATAATTTTAATAAAATAAAACATATAAAACTCATCAGATTTTATTTTTTTCCTAGCTCACTATAAAGTAAAAGTATAACAATGATCAAGAAGTGTCGGATCAACCGGCGTCACTCGAACCGCACGCACACAGTAAACATTGTAGTGTGGGTGGTAATCATGGCCGCTCGCAGGCGATCGCGACTATGATGAGTTGTAACGAAATGTTCGTACCCTCTTAAGCCCTGTTGGGTTTTGCCCGCTGCAGAGCCGTCTATTGTATAATAATAATTATTATTTTAGTGAATAAATTTTTAAAAAGTTACATAAATGTTGGGTGATATCTACTTTTCAACATAACTATCACCGGATTTGACCTTATTTAAGATACTTCGTTAATTAATTGTATAAATATCAGGGAGAGGGCGGATGTTGATGTTAAGATACTGACTGTAATACTTCTATTATACCGCGCGGGCCTCGATGAGCGAAGAAAGTTTACAAACCGCGAATTATGACGATAAGAACAATGGGGCGAAGCACCGTGTTGTGTAAATAAAAGGCCGTCTATCTCTACCCAGTGTTTGAACACCTGAGGCATTAGCAACGTGAATTTGCTACGTGTATATACACATAATGTTGAAATTTTCTGTCCATAACATTATGCTTGGGACATAACATAACATAGACGTTTTATCGTATCCCTGGGTAATAGTCACAAATAAAGAATTTTAACGTTGCGCTAAATTAAACATTCTATTGCTATCTAGGCACCATTTACGGGGAGGTGTTAAAATACTACGTAAACTTAGTTGTAACATAGCACTCATCGTAATTACAAAGATTTCGTTTTGAAACATGATTGAATGTCAGGTGAGAGTCCAAATATTCATCTTCTTCATAATTACCTTGTCTATATTATGTTATGTTCATGATGTTAGGATTACAACATATACAATCTTCTTCTCGTCGTTAATTTATGGTACTTATTTTATTGACAGGTTGAGATAGCGCCTTCAAATTAATGAAGGCAATAACGCAAGGCGGGATTTTATTTTTGCTCATACATTTATTTCAGGCGCAAGTTCAAAAGCTCTTGTATGATCAAGATTCAAGAGTGTATAATGTTACTTATAGTTATGTTATTTTGCGTATTACAGACGATCAGAGTGAAGTTATCTCTTCAGATTACATAGATACCTTTCTTCTAGATAGTGATTCTTTCAAAAATGTTGTACGCTTCATCCAACTCGCTTTTAAACTAAAATTTAGCGACAGAAAATGTGAAATGTTTTACCAGAAAAGCATATTTTTATGTTACCTGCATGTTTCATTCCATATTTTGCACTCACATCAGTCTATATTCGGAGACTCAGTAACGGTAAATTACTTTTGAGCCGACTGAGCGGAGTTAGCACGTCCACTTAGCGCAGAACTCGTTTCAATTTACTACGAGTTACTACAACTCAAATATTAACTAAAGTGCTCCGAAAATAAGTCTTGCGTTCTAGGCAATAAGATACCTTGTACAAGTAAGTGTAATCGGAACCCTGAGGCAAGGCAAGAGATAGCTGGATAGGCAGTGAGTACGTAAGTACGAAATACAAAACCGGTTGTAGTTGTAAATGAACACACGTGTAGAAAGATCGTGTTAGTTAACAAAAAATATCTACCTAATACAGTCTATCGATAGGCGTTTATTCGTTTAATCGGAGGTACTCGACCCTGATCGCTTTAAGAAAAACATTGATGGTCGAATTAAGGTATACGTTTTTACCCACTATAATGGCCATATCTATAGCTATATCTAATTTATAATAACGGCTAGTAGCATCACCTCTACCTTCAGAAAAAAACTAAAAGCAACAACTGAGGGATGAAAGGGGTAGCGTGAAATCTTTTGTAGTTTGAGGATCACGCTAATAGACACTGACAAGAAGGCTACTATGCGTGGTGAATGATTTATAGTGGTATAGTGATTGTTATTAGCCAGCTATGAAATAAAATTTAGTCCATATCGTATAGCATTGTATTGCGCGTTCGTTCGTGGGACTATTAATATCTGTTTGGAAGATGATTAAATTTGATTAAGTAAAGGTAAATAATATGACTGCGTTATCAGAGATCTATGATACGTTTGCAATTAAGACTAGTTGTTTTAGGTAGATTGCCAAACACGACACAAAAACTTCCACCAAAACTTGTAAAACAGAAATATTTAAATCTTTTCAATGTCGGTAGCGTCCATAGATTACGGTGTTTGCTTACCAACAGGTTTGCTTACTTGTTTGCCACCGTGGTAACGTGGCATAAAAACTTAACGAATCTGTTTGAAAGTTCATCCAACATCTACCACTTATAATACTAATTTTAAAGGTACATTCCTCCTTAAAGGTCTGAGGGTCGTTATTTAGTGAAGTGATAAATGAAAGCTGTTGAGATTCCGAAGCAGTTTTAACACATTCTTTTAATTACATACCCCGCTGGTTTAAATGCCGGTTACTAATCCCATACTGCTTGTCAGCGTACGTTGGTACTTATTTATAATCGTGGGTTTGGGGGATAGTGCTATCAAATTTAACGACGTGAAAGTCAATAGGTAAACCTGCCTAGTTACAGTAGTCAAGTATTTTAATTAGTGCGTAATAGGAAAAACAATGAAAACTACATAAGGTACCTATCGCCTTTTGAATACACTGATGACTTTGAGAACACTATACATATATATCTTCAATACCGTTTGTATAAATTATTTAACTCATATTGATCTTATAAATTAACTATATGCTAATTTTATTTGTTCATTTATGTATTTATACTAATGATCTAATAATCCACATCAGGATGAATCTATTCTATAATTGTAATTTTTGACATTCAAAACGTATTCTTTATGTTTTTATTTTGAATAAAATATTATGATTTATGACTTAATATTATAAAGCTGAAGAGTTTGTTTGTTTGAAAGCGCTAATCTCAGGAACTACTGATTCGAATTGAACATTTTTTTTTGTGTTGGATAGTCCATTTATCGAGGAAGGCTTTAGGCTATATAAAATCACGCTGCGACCAATAGGAGTGAAGACGCGGACGAAGTCGCGGGCAACAGCTAGTGTATTTATATATCCTCACGAGTCGCGCAGTTTGCTGTAAGTATGCTATCCCGCACACCTTACTGGATCCACTGAAAACCAGCGCCGTTGGCAGTACTGTGTCAACTGCATTGCTGAGTGGAGGCCTTTTCGGTAGCACATCTCTGTTATTTTTAGTTCTTAAGTTTTGCTGTATTACTTGTAATGTCATAGTGTGTTATCCGAATAAATTTCTTTCTTTATATATGTTATGTTTTTAGATAGGTATGGGTACTTCTAGGATTGATTTGTAATAATAGCTGAAGGTAGTTTCGAAATAAATGAGTTTTGCTTCTGATCTCAATGGCGTTGTATCTTTTAATATATATGTACATAAACAGCGCAAAGGGCCCAAAAAGTGAAGAAACAGCGGGTAACACAACAAAAAAAGAGAAAAAACCGGCCAAGTGCGTATCGTACCACGCACAAAGAAGGGTTCCGTACCGACACCTCCTTGTCTACATTTAAAACCACTATACAATACATTTAATCACAAAAGGTCGTCTCTTCATAGGAAACTTACGGCACTTACAACCTTTTGTTATGGCAAGACAGTTTTTCAGCAATAACTCAAAAACAGTTACACCTATCTTGTTCAAACCAAAAATCGTTCAAAGGATTTATTAATGTACATCATCTTGACATTTTCCGAATTTTAAACTTCATAGTTTAGAAATTAGAAGGGGGGGGGGGATATACTTTTGACGGCTTTGACAGCTAATATCTCACCAACGGTTGACTTAAATGGTAAAATTTCATAATTGTAGTGGTCATAGTCTCCGAGTAGTATCGGCTGTGACATACGAACGGACGGACGGACAGACATGACGAATCTATAAGGGTTTCGTTTTTGCCATTTTGGCTACGGAACCCTAAAAATGGATACAAACCAAAGGCCCCTTTTACACGGTTATTATTATCACACGATACACTCATATCACGATACGAATCAGTCCTTATTGTTTCCTAATCTTGTCAGTCCGACGTTTCAAAATTGCGAGAGCGTTATCAAGTTACGTAATATTTCAGGAATGTTACCTACATTTTTCAAGGACTGTTTTGGGCGACAAAATCACTTAAAATATTTACTTCTCAATTATGCACCCCAGCATATTTTTTTGTGCTGCATGCTTGGGCAAGGGCTATGTGATTGTGAGTCATGTAGGTGTTCGCGCACACTCGTCGTATGGCTTCACGTGATTCACTTTCTATTGTTTCATTACACCTATTGTAATTGATTTATTACTAAATCCATAATAATGAGGTCTCAGGTGATATTCTAACTAATACAGCGTTGTAAGCTAGCAATCGCGGAATTGGATCTACTCGTTTTCTTCATACTAGCTAAATGTGAACATGACTCTGTAGCGGACATCTTCTACTTGAGTAGTTTTAACAGTAATTAATTTAAACATATTAGATAATATATCTAAAAATGCGCGTGGCACGAAAGAGGCAATGCTAGTGACTTTAGAGCCGGGCCACAATTCTCCGTTGCGTTGCGTTGCGTCGCGTCATTGCAACGGGTTTAATATGGCATATCATAAAAAAAAACATATAGAAAACGTCGTAGCGTTCACGACGTCAACGCGACACGACGCAACGCAGAAGTGTGGCCCTTATTCAGATCTTTTCTGATATTATATTACCTACTAATAAACCAAGCACAATTTATACCTACATAATAATATGTATGAATTCCTCGAAGACTTATCGATAACTGGATTGACGATGTTCTTATTGTCTCAAGCACTATAATGACATGACGTTCCTGCCAGAACAATATCTAGTTTATGCATAAAAACAATACGAATATGTACAACCAAATTAATTACCGTAATACGTGTTTAATCGATGCTGCTTTGGTAGATGGTAGTGAGTGACACTGTCTCCGAAGCTAGAGATCCCGGGTTCGAATCCCAGCCAGGGCAATCGTCAGGGGAATCATCTAGTACCCATAGTATAAGCTTTGCGTAGTTTGGGTCCGTAGGTCGATTTGTGTAAGACTGACCTCCAATATTTATTTATGTACTTGTTTACAAGCAGGATAGAGAAAATTTCTATAATATAACATATTTATATGACCCATGTCACTTTGCACACAATCAGAGTAAGTACTTATTTTTTCTCTAAACTAAATAATACGACCGATAAGACCGCCTGTTGTCACCGTTGTTAATACTGCCAAATCTTTACACATTTTACTCTTGTATTTGTGGTGCAATAAAGAATATTATTATTATTATTGTATGTCTTTTCCGCTTACGGGACAATGGTGTCCCGGGCCTTTGGAAGGCGTGCGCGGAGCCGAAGTACCGAGGTACCGAAGTACCAACCGAGTACCACGTAGCCAACACGTAGAGGCCCTTTTGACAATTTAATGAAATGCAAGGGGTACACCGGGTGGATGCTGTCCCTGCCCGTGTCATGGGACGCACACAGAGACAGCGCCCGCCTTCCTGTACAGGAACTGTTGCTGGTTGATGGAATCTAAATGAACCGGACTATTGGGTGAATATGATGGACTAATGGCTGGGCTATTGAGTGAGACAACTGACGTCTGCCTAATAAAACTGTCTCACATTTTTATCTCAGGCAGACGGTGACTTGCCCTCTGCTAGATGGGCCCCTAAAAATAGCGACATTAAAAATGGCCTAAGGGCAACACCGTTGCAGAGGGCTGGGGTAGAGAGGCGGCACTGGACTTTAAACATATAGCCAACTCGCCACTTAGGTGACCACATCCACCCCCGAGCAACAGCTCTAGCTACTCCACTCTGGACAGCCGGTTAAGGCAAGCCAGAGGCGGGGGGCCTGTTCATACAACCAACCCACAGGACACCCCCAGGAGCGCTCAGGTACATAGGGTCGCTGCTCCCTAACAGCTCGCCACAAGCTGCCCTATGTTGACTGACTGCACTGGAAATCCAGTGGGCGATGGGGTCGTCACATCCCTACGCCATTTATTATTATTATTAATACCTACAGAGAGAATGAATTATCTTTTTGGTTTAGACAGTGGTAAAACCTGCAGATATTATAGGTATCACTAAGCCGTGTTTAAGTAGGCAATCAAGCTAAAACTGCAGGGAAAGTGCTGATTAAGTACTATTAAAGGTTCGGCCGACCTCACCTCTGTTTCAGCTTATACTTCCATCTTGACTATACCATTTCATCTCCTTCTTAAATGGTATACTCAGATCTGAAAGACTAAGATAGAACATCTTTATTATTTTCTCAGCCTGAATAATTTCTACTGTATCGAATAAAATCCCTGTTGTTGGCAAGTCGATATAACCCGAGTTTGGAGCACGCACCCGTAATTTTAATAATAGTCTACCAACATCTCGTTAAAGTAAACCGTTTCTCACTTGCACTTGCACAGTAAGTCGTTGCTACGTCTAGTACCTCTCTAATAATTGTGTACAGTTAGCGCAATATTAAACGAATACCAAGTAAAACATCACACCTTTTTGTACTACATTTCCTAAGGGACTTCCATAATGTGCCACAGTTAAGTTTTAACCACATACCTACTATGAGTAGTGAATTTTAAGCAAAATTACTCTTACAAGTAAGATTCTTATTCCAATAAAGGTTCCGATAGGTATTTCCAGGTTAAAAACTTTATGTTGAGACTTGTCTTGCTTGTATTAGGTATATTAAGGTTTCACCTTGTTAAAACTGAGTTAGATGCACGTGCTATGTACTGCTGACTGTACTACAGCTTTAGTACTGGTAATTGGGCCAGGCCGACCGCAATTACTCAGGAATGAAAATAAGTAATAGACTCGCTACTTATAGTCGGGAATCTGGCTGCCCTTCGTTTTTTCTACGTCTTTTTTCCGGAGTTCGGGATTAAGCGTGAAATTAGATTATAATTCTGAGGGGAGCTTTAGAGCTTAAGCTTTGAGGTGTTTTCCGTACAGAAATTTAGTTTGTTATTAGTGAAACGTGTCAGGGCAAATACATAGTGTCTTATAAATATACGACTAACATGGTGTTGTTTGTATGGCAGGTAATGCAGGAATATGCAGCATTTTGATTTTTCATGCAGTTTTTACGATTATGAAAATAGGGAATAAATTATAATAATCCGATCAGATCACAGTAATATAATAACATAATTATGAATATGAATACATGTCAGTTATTAATAGAGCCTCGAATGTGTAATCGCTCTACATTTATTTAATTCGTTAAATGTATTGTATGCGTCATAACATAAATTAAGTTATTCGTTGAGAATAAATGAATGTCTTGAATTAACATCTAAGTTAACTTATGTTGATTTTTATAACAATCCGACCTGATATGCGGTGGTGAGGGACCATAAATCTTTAAATAAGCTTATTCACACTTTTTTGTGCTGTTTCAATTGGAGTCCAGTATTGTTGTTCAATGTGTTTATTACCACTCCGTTACAGGCATTATTTTCGGGGTAAGTTATGCGTAATACAAGTAGCAGTTGTAGTAAGCTTAGCTATTTTTGGTGTAGAGATTTAGGACGAATAATTTCGAGATTTTTTTTTTTTTTTGTAATTTTTCATATCTACAAGAATGCTTTACTACCGCTATTTTTCCACTGGTACGTACCATTTCACACAGTGGTGTCAGTCGTGTAGGCGTGTATACGGGTACTTACTACTAACTACAGACACCGCACGTGCGCCGAGACAAAAGACACCAATCTCTGCCAAGGTCTATGTATGTACCAGTATATAGGTAATACAGCCGAGTCGCCGATCGCCGAATGTTTTCTATACATCTAACATTAAGTGACCTAGTTTCATATTCGGCTCAGCAGGCCTATGATGGTTGCCATTTTATCACTTATCGTCGTGGATAAGACATTCGTCACGTTCTGACAAGTATGCGAGTGCGAGAGAAAAGGGCGTCTTATCCACGACGATAAGTGATAAAATGGCAACCATCATAAGCCCGCAGTAGTTAACTAATAAGCTTTCGCATTAGCTAAAAGCTAAGCGGTAATATTTACCAACCATCTCTAAGTATAATAAGTATATTAAGAAAGTTTGGAAAACTAGCTTTACTTAGATTCGAATATAGAAATATTACATGAACTCATAGGTGCAGATAATTATTTATACAGGGTGTGGCCCATAATAGGAGCAAAAAATTTAAAGGAAGGGTCCTTAGAGCATCTACAGTAACCTCTTGTGTCCAAAAAAAAAATATCTTTTTTCAATTGGGAGAAATTTCTATCTAAAGTTATGACCTCCAAGTAATGGATCTTGGCACCACGACATTATAGCGCGGCAGTCAATGCTGATTTTGAGGTAGCATCTAGTTATGGCTCATAATCGTTGTTCCATTTTTGGTTTGAAAAGAGGTTTTTGGTATTTATTAATTTTTTTAATTAATTTTTAGTGTTTTTCAAATAAAAGGTTATTCATATCACTCCAGTAGTGTAAAAAAGTACCTGTAATAGCTATATTTGAGGAAAAAAATTAAAAAAAAACTTTTTTTTGCCAAATGAAACTATTTGGCAATAATTACTGGTGAGCTCAATAGTGTACCGTTTAATTTTTTGCTTCTATTACACAGGCCACACCCTGTATGTTAGGTGGGTCATTTTAAAAGGTCAAAAATAGCGGTACCTAATCAAGTTTGGAGATGGAAAACGTAACTTTTAGTATAAAGTTCGATGTATTTTGTAAAATATGATGTGGTAAATACTTTCTATAGTCACTTGTATACTGTAATCCAAAACCATGTTCCTGTCGTCACGGTAAATAACTCACAAAATTATCCCAAATGGTATACTGGTGCGCTTATTCGGATTATTAGAGAAAAAAAACAAGCATCACCGTAACTGGAAGCAGTACGGCAATCCCGTGGACTACGAGATGTTTTCACTACTGCGCTCGCGACAAAAAAAGTTGCAAGATGAATGCTTTAATAATTATATTCGGGACTTCGAGCGTAGTATAAAGCGTACTCCAAAGGCTTTTTGGTCGTACATTAAGGCAAAGCGTAAAAACTGTAGCAATTATCCCAATAAAATGATGTATAAAAAGAAGACAATTTCTGACAAGCAGGACATATGCAATACATTTAACGAATTTTTTAAAGATATGTTCGTTGAGCCAGCCTGTAACTATCAGCTTCACCCGCCTAATAGTGGGAAACTCTTCCGCTGATTCTATGTCGAACGTATCGTTTACTAAGCCTCAACTATTAAAATTACTAAAAGGGTTGGACGAGAGTAAGGGTCCCGGTTGTGATGGTGTTTCACCTATATTTATTAAAAATTGCGCTGAGTCACTAGCACATCCGTTATCTATTATACTTAGAAGGTCATTTGATGAAGGTATTTTTCCTTCCATCTGGAAAAGAGCTCATGTCATACCTATTCATAAAAAAGATTCAAAAATACCTATTGAAAATTACAGACCTATTTCCATCTTAAACACTTTTGGCAAAATTACAGAAAAAATTGTTTATGAAAGCTTATGTCCTCTCATATTACGTGGTGTTCCAGCTGAGCAGCATGGTTTTCTCAAGGGCAGGTCTACAGAGACGAACTTGGCACTTTTCTCAGTAGATGTTCTCAACGGTATGGAGCAAAGTGGCCAGGTGGACGTTATCTACACCGACTTTGAGAAAGCTTTTGACCGGGTAGACCATGTTATATTGGTTCAAAAATTGTACAACCTTGGGATAAAAGTAAAAAAAAGTAAAGTAAAAGTAGTTTATTCTTCAAATTAGGCATATTACATGCACCTATGAACGTCAATAAACTACCACCGGTTCGGAAAAATAAACCTCTGCCACGAGAAGAACCGGCGTAAGAAACTCGGCGAGGTGTCATTTTTTCAAAACAATATACATTGTATAGTTAAATATAAATTACAGTGTCAGCTACTACAAAATAACTGAAATAACAATGCTACAGTAGAAAAACATATTTTCGCGATAGATTACCCGTGCAGGACGCTATCACTGCCAAACATCCCTATCCATGATGTAATCGTTTATCTTATAATATGCTTTTGAAATAAGTGTTTGTTTTACTACAGATTTGAATTTAGAATTACTAAGTTCAGTAATGTGTTTAGGAATTTTATTGTAGAATTTGATACAATTTCCCAAGAACGACTTTTTCGCCTTTACTAGTCTATAGAAGGTTACTTTCAGTTTCCCAGTATTTCTCGTGGCTATTGGTTTATCAGCGTTCGTTGGAAAATTGCCCAAATTCTTCCTAACATACATTATTATTTGAAATAATATATAGGGACGGCAGGGTTAGAATATCTATTTCTTTGAAAAATTCTCTTAATGACTCACGTGACCCCAAGTTATAAATTGCTCGGATAGCCCTTTTTTGCAAAATAAAAACAGTTTCAATATCTGCAGCTGATCCCCATAAGATAAGACCATAAGTAATTATACTATTAAAATAAGCAAAGTAAACTAAACCGTGCCGTTGCCACATTGGTAAGCTGCCTTATTCTCCTGACTGCAAATGCAGCAGAGCTCAACCTACTTCCTATCGCTGTTATATGGGAACCCCACTGCAATTTTGAGTCCAATGTAATACCTAAGAATACAGTAGAAGTAACAAATTCTAATGTTTGACCATTAAGTCTAATATTTGTATATAAGTTTCTGTTTGATGAGTTCGCAAGAGAGAATTTAATACATTTCGTTTTTTTCGGGTTCAATACTAAGTTATTGGCAGCAAACCAGTCAGATATCATGGAGAGGGTATTATTTGGTTCAATGAGTTCAGTATCTCTCCTATTTACCTTGAACAGTAATGAGGTGTCGTCTGCGAACATTACAATGCCTGATCTTCGGCTTACCATATATGGCAGATCATTTACATAAACAAGGAACAGGAACGGACCTAGAATAGACCCCTGAGGTACTCCCATCTCTAACCACTGTCTCTGACGAAATGGCTTTATTATCGCTACCTTTTGATTTCTCTGTGTTAAGTATGACTTCATGAGATCTAATGCGTGCCCCTCTGATGCCATAAAACTTAAGTTTACAAATTAAAGTACCATGATCTACACAATCAAAAGCCTTGGAAAGGTCACAGAACACTCCGATGGCGTCGTGCGACTCTTCCCAAGACCTGCAAAATAAATTTTAATAAACTTGCACCTGCATCAGTAGTTGACCTACCCTTCGTGAAGCCGAACTGCTGTGCGTGCAAAATATTGTGAGAATTAAAGTGAGAAACCAATTGCGTAAGCATTATTTTTTCGAATATTTTGCTAAACGCAGGTAGGATAGAAACTGGACGATAATCAGAAGGATTATCTCTATGACCTGATTTGAAAATTGGAACTACTTTACTACATTTCATTAAGTCTGGAAAAATGCCATAGTCCTATACAGTTATTAAAAATGAGAGCTAGAGTTGGTGCAACGACCTCCAGAATAGATTCCAGTACCTTGACTGACACGCCCCATAAGTCCTCAGTGCTCTTTATTTTTAACATTTCAAAGGACTTCAGTACATCTAGAGGAGAAACATGATGAAATTTGAAATTAGTTAGTGATTCTAATTTTACGTTGTCATTCAGAAGGGATTCAGCTTTTGTGGTAGATGATGCTAAACTTTGAGTAGTGACTATAGGAATTTTAGAAAAGAAATTATTAAATTCATCAGCTACTTTTTACTGCATCAGTTATTAAATTATCCTTTACTTTCAAAGAAATTGTGAACTCTCTATTATTTCTCTTCCCAGTCTCTGTGTTTATTATTTTCCAGACTGTCTTGGCTTTATTATCTGAGGACTTAATTTTGTTATTCAAGTGCATTGCTTTTGCTTTTGTGCACACTGTTTTAAAACAATTTGGAATAATCCCCTAACATACTGATGGAAACATTCGTCAGTGGTGCAAGATCTCCTTTCATAAAGTTGGTATAAGTTATCTCTACTTTTCCGAATTCCGGTAGTTGCCCACTCATTAAATCTCATTTTATTATTTATCTTAATACGCTTTTTACTACAAGTCTTATTAAATTCGTTGCACACTGTATTCAGAAGCATTTTGAATTGATCATTCGATCATTTGATTCTACCTGGGGTGTTCGGCATGGCGACTAGTAGATTAGACTTTAGTAATTCTAGTCTACTTCTACTCAGCGGTCTTATTTCTATAACGCGATCTGGATGTTTTACTTCGCAAGGTAGCCTGACCATCTGAGCTTTATGATCCGAACGAACTCCATTCACTATGCTACTGTCTATATGAGAACTGTTTAACCAAATATTATCTATACAAGTGGCCGAGGTCGGAGTAACTCTGGTAGGTACTTCAAACAAGTAGTTAAAATTGAAAGATTTCAAAAGAGTAATGTACTTATCTTTTTCAGCTGATTGTGATAAAATATCGATATTAAAGTCGCCGCAGACCACTACTGACTTTTTACCACTTGTTGCTTTCCTGAGTACATCCTCCATAATTTCCATAAAAGATGTTAAATCACCTGATGGTGGTTTATAAATGCAAATTATCAGATACTGATCCATCTCTGCACAAGCAATCTCGCAAACACGATCAACAGAACAGCCTGAGACGTCTCTACGTTCCTTAAAAGTCAAACCATTTTTCACTAAAATAATAGATCCACCACCCTCTGCTGTAGTTCTGTTGAACGCGCTGGCCAATACGTAATTATTTACATTGAATTTCATCATGTGATTCTTTAACCAAGTTTCTGTTAAGCAGACTACATCTACATTAAACTCTTCCGTAAATAATTCTAAATCTAGTATTTTGCCAGTGAAGCGATTAATATTTTGGTGTAATAAAGTTACACTATTGTGCTTCTCTGTTGTCCTAACAGTCAGTTTAAAGACAAATCCGCAGTTGGAGATGTCGTCCTATCCAAGGTGGAGAGGGAGCTTTGATTTCCGAAAACGGAATTAATAAAAGATGCTAAAGATTTAGCAAGTCTGTCAGTTGTAATACGGTAATCACTAATAGCATTATTAGTGTCAAAAAATATAACGTCACTATGACGGCACGTCAGCTTATATATAAGCTTATTAAGATTACACGCATGACTGTTAGCACTGCATGGAGAAGCAGAATAGGGTAATGCGCCTATAATAACATTTTTAGCACCTAGCTTAGACAGGCAGTCAAACTCAGCCTTCATCTCAGAGTACCTAATATTTGAACCATCACCCAACATTAATACAATTGTTGTTTGTTCATCTATATGGGTATGTTTGATGTTATCTATAATTTTTAGAAATGAGGCATCGGGCATACAATGATTTATAACACAGCTGTTGAGAATATTATTACATAGAATTTTGCCCAATCCTCGCCCTATCCTATCTAAGAAAACAAGGGTTCTACTCACATTATTAGAGGCTGGAGTTATAGTTTTTGGTGACACCGACAAGCTGCTGTCCGGCACTGATGAGTATACTGCATGTCCGGGCATAGGATGAGCCTGCCGGAGCCCACACTCACATTCATACGAAGACTGCTTGGTAAGCAGTGCTTCCAAACATTCCTCGTTGTGGTGGCACAGCTCCAGAAGTTCATCCGCTGCCAGAATATGTTCACTGATTTGCTTCTGGGATATTACATATTTATTAGTTAAATCTCTCAAAGAATTTTCTAATATGTTCAGTTCGGCTTGCAGTTTCTCAGTGTCAGTTTCATAAATGGTTCTACTGTAGCATAATTGCTCATTACAAGAATTTAATTCTTTCAGAACACTGACATGATTTTTTCTCAATGTAGTAATTTTATGAATATTAATATGCTGTCTGTACAGTCGTTTTGATTTTCTTATAAATCTATTTAGCTTAATATACTTTTTGTATTTCCTGTGACTTAGAAAGTTAACTTGTTTACTACAAAGGGAGTCCTCTGTCAAATCAATCACACTAGAAGGTCCAAAATTGCTATGACACTCTGCATAAGTGTTTGGTGTCACAAGTTCATCAAAGAGCCGCCGGGTGGTGTTGAGTTGCTGGCACTGTGCTTCCTCTTGCAATCTACGGACCACCTTGTGGGCATCGGAAAGCTCATATTCCAGGTCATCCACACGTTGCAGTGTCCGCTCATGGATGTCACAGCACTCCTGAACACTGTTCAATTTGACCAGCAGATGGTCACGCTGTGTCACACTATCCCTATGCAAAGCATCCAGGTTGGCTAGATCACGTTTGAGTTCTGTATTTTTTTGAATAATCTTGTTAACCTCCTCTTCGCTTTCATCGCGTTCCCGCAGTAGCTGGTCACATAGAGTTTTAGACTGCTTTAGTTCTTTGAGTGTTGCATTGAGTTTATGTTCCAGTTCACGTACTGTGGCCTTGCGTGTCATAAATGAGCTAGACATGGTGAACTAGCTTGACACACAGCTCTCCACAGCACCTGAAATGAGACGGCAACGCGACTAAACACCAAGCAGAGAAAGACCAGTAAAGAGAGAGAGAGAGATAGCAGGAGTGAACAGTTTAGTGTGATGGTAGAATGTAAGTATGAATATGGAATGGAGAAATGAGTCGTTAAAGGATTTATAAAATTACTATTAGTCAGAGTGAAACACAACCAGTACAAAAGTTATGACTCAGCTGACCGGGTGCAATTTCATTTCCGAGTGAGGTTATGCTTGTAAATATTTATTTACTTGGGAAGTATTCAAGTAGACGTTATTTAAATGTAATAAAAGTTCCACTACTGACTTATTTATAATTATATTGAACACAATTACTCCCCAGGTTTATCGTTGAAGCTTCAAACGATGTTCCGTTACGATGACGTTTGGCAATTCTAGAGATCTTCTTTCTTCTCTTTTGCACTGTCTCTTTCGATGAATTTTATAACTAACACTATACTTGCTACTAATAAACACTTTTTAACTTAACTAGAATACTAGTTATTCATTATTAACATTTATTTTATTTAATTAATCAGCTGTGTGAAATTTGACGTCTACGCTTGGCGATGTTGCCAGCTGCAAAATATATGTGGTAACCTGTTGAGGTGGATTGAGTCATACATAAAGAATAGGAGTCAATCAGTGGTCGTTGGTGGCTATCGATCGAGTTATGTATCAATCCCCTCCGGTGTGCCGCAGGGATCTTTGCTCGGGCCTTTGCTGTATGTTGCTTTCATTTACGACATTCACACTTGCATCCTCAACTCGCGTTTTTTATTATATGCTGATGATAAAAAAGTTTACCGCAACATTAGATCAGAAAACGACTGCATACTGCTACAACAAGATCTCGAGCGGCTTTTGGATTACTATAAGCGTAATCGCATCAGTGTTAATGTCAGTAAGTGTAATCATATTAGCTTTACGCGCCGTAAAAGTCCAATATTTTATCAATATAAAATTAACAATGAACGAATTGTGTCGGTAGACAAAGTCAGAGACCTGGGTGTGCTTCTTGACGCGAAGCTTACCTTTTCCAGCCATGAGGACTCAATTGTTGACAAAGCATATCGTAACCTTGGTTTTATTCTCAGAGTCACACAACCCTTTCATGACATACACTGTATCAAGATACTTTACTATGCGTATGTGCGCAGTGTGCTTGAATATTGCAGCACAATATGGAACCCCCAATATGCAACTTATCGCACTGCCATTGAAAAAATACAACGGAAGTTTTTAAATAATTTGAACTTTCGCTCACGTACCTTAGATGATAATTACGCTGAATCTTGTAAACGACATAGCGTAATTGTGCTTGAACATAGACGGCTAGTTCGCGATATGATGTTACTTTAAATATGACGCATGTACGTACAGGCTTGCTGGACAATTGCGAGCTGTCGTCGGCGCTCCTAAGATTAAAAGCTACCACCCAGCGGACCAGACACACTACCCTGTTTGCCATACCATTCAATCGCACTAAATACGGCAGTAACTGTCTTACCAGCCGTCTTCCGCGTACGTACAATACGTTCTTCCAATCTGTTGATCCTTTCCATCAAAGCAGAGCCTCTTTCAGGAGGAATATAATAATGCAGTTGTCTCACGCGTGAGATGCCGAGCCACACGTACACACACACACACACACACACACACACACACACACACACACACACACACACACACACACACACACACACACACACACACACACACACACACACACACGCACGCACGCACGCACGCACGCACGCACGCACGCACGCACGCACGCACGCACGCACGCACACACTGCGCGGTTTTTACGCCAACACTAACCTCATGCCAAACTTAAATTCTTAATGATCGTCTATTACTTAGCTTACTCTTTTCCAAATTTATGCTTACCTATTAACTTAAACTACTGAATATCATTTCACTAATACTTTAATATTTGTTTTCATGTCAGAATACGTCTGCCCGTAATGTTTGGTTTCTTTTTGTAATTGTTGAGCAAATAAAATGTAAATCCGTAATTGGCCAATGGCAAAGTAAGATGAAACCTTTTGTAAATTTGCTGTAACTTGTGCTGTGGATTTTGTATCGTTAAATAAATAAATAAAATAATATAATATTTATAGAAACTTAAATGATTATGATTGCCAGTGATCGTAACTTTTGTAGCATTTTCGGTGCAGAGTAGTGGTGTTAACGGAATTGGTATGGACAAATACAATTTAAATGGTTAATTAAGGTTAATATTAACGTTATTAACGCTAATGAATTACATATAAGAATTTAAATCATTTATCCCAATTCCGTTAACACCAGAACACCACTACGCTGCGCCGAAAATGCTACAAAAGTTACGATCACTGATGATTGCATATTAATTAATGATCATTTTTAGGGTTCCTTACCCAAAGGGTAAAAACGGGACCCTATTACTAAGACTTCGCTGTCCGTCCGTCCGTCCGTCTGTCACCAGGCTGTATCTCAAGAACCGTAATAGCTAGACAGTTGAAATTTTCACAGATTGTGTATTTCTTTTGCCGCTATAACAACAAATACTAAAAACAAAATAATAATAATAATTAAGGGGGGCTCCCATACAAAAAACGTGAAATTTTAGCCCTTTTTCATGGCTACCACTCGCCGAGCTAGATCTCAAGAACCGTAATAGATTATGTATTTTTATTGTGGCTACAACAACAAATACTAAAATCTAAATAATAATAATAATTAAGGGGGGCTCCCATACAACAGAGTAGTAGTTGGCGTTTTTTGCTGTATCTCATGAACCGTAATAGCAAGGAGGTTAAAATTTTCACAGATGTCGTATTTTTATTGCCACAATAATAACAAATACTAAAAATAAAATAAAAATAATATTTAAGGGGGGCTTCCATTCAACAAA
The DNA here is from genome assembly GCA_905163555.1 of Notocelia uddmanniana. Classification (NCBI taxonomy): domain Eukaryota; kingdom Metazoa; phylum Arthropoda; class Insecta; order Lepidoptera; family Tortricidae; genus Notocelia; species Notocelia uddmanniana. The sequence continues at coordinate 8,435,060 of LR991059.1, read as the reverse complement.
AATATTTTTTTAACCGTTTTTTGCTCGATATTAATAATGGCTAAACGTAGACGGTGTTTAATGGCACCAGCTTTTTCAATTTTCACCTTTTATATCTGGGATTTCGCAAGCTATTATTGACATTTAAATTACATTGTATATTTGTAATTGTAACATTTAGGATTATTATTGATTTTGTTTTTATTTTATTTTATTATTTTAGTGTGGTTTATTATATTTTTATGAATCCATGGTATTGTAATTGACATTTTTAAATATGTCATGGGAAATATCAAAAACCTAATACATATTTAAAGTTAATCTAATCATGATAACACGGATTATCTGAATTAATAAATATATTACCAAGCCTAATAAATAAATAAGCTAGACTGAGGATTAATATTAAGATTGTCGACTTAAATAACTACCTAAGGGATCAGCAAAGGCTTCGCGTTCGCCTCCCTCACAATTTAACGAACCTTTTTTTCTCGACCCACCTGCTCAAGCCCAAAAAAAGCTCCACAGTCGAAGCAGGTTATACTATACGAAATATTATTATTTTTGATTGAATGCCTTGCACAATATACGATCTCCGATCGTCTTTTGTTACGTGCGTACGGTAGATGGATTATGTTTTGGTTCTGCGCTACCTAAACATTTCGTGGTACTTATTAAAATGGGCGTTGCAGTAAGAGTGGAATTTACTCACCTACTCGTATCATAATGTTTATTTACAGTACATATGGTGCTACTTTACCGCACGAGTGCGGTAACCAGCGGATTACGTGCATATGTCGAAACTTTACAGAGCCATATGCACTGTAAAACGTTGTACAATACACGTGCGAACTGCGAATAGGTAATTCGCAACTCGTGTCGATTTAAAACACTCCCTTCGGTTGTGTTTTAATTTATCACCACTCGTTGCGAATTTCCTGTTCTCTGCACTTGTATCGTAATGTACTATTACAGTTGCTGTTATTCTTGATCTAAAATAGGTGCACGAATAAAAAATGTACCTATGCAATTTAGCGAAGTAGCCCAATTATAATTTTTCATTTAAATTTTCATGTTTTCGACCAGTTTGAACTACTAGTATTAATATGTTATTTAATGAGACAAGACAAACCCACAAGTCACAAAACAACACTGTAAAAATTCATAAATTCATAAATCCTCCACATCCCTTCGGGCAAAAAACCTAATAACCTAGCCTCCTCATATTCCCATAATATAGATAATTATCCTTATTTTTATGTCATCAGCGTTCCCGCGTTCCCGCGGGCTCAGTGACGTCACGCGAATCAAAATGGCCGCTTGAAACAAAAGCCTTCGGTACCAACATCTTCTTGATACCATTTTATAAGATCCTATAGCATTGTTATTCGATCCATTTTCGCTTGGATCCTAGACAAATTAGAGCAACCGTAGCTGTAGGAGACGTGGACCACGTCTTGCGTCTCCCTTTCTAACTTTATAATTACAGGGTTAGAGTAAAAGAGACGATACGTTTATGGTTTCTAATTTAATTTTCATATTTTCCACTGTTTTAGTCCAAAGCCGAATGTGACACTAGTGTATAACACATACAATTAGTTTTCGTTTTCGATCTTGCCTTATCAAGACACTTTAATTCATTTAATTAATACCTAATGTTTTCCAAGAGTGGTCTGTATTAAAAAAAACTAAAGTTCATATTTCTGAAAACAAAATAAGTTCTTCAAAACTTTGGAATGATAAGGTTTATGTTGTAGGTTCCCATATGGAACTTGTAAGTAAGTACCCATGACCCCTATATTCCCAAAAGGGGTAGGTAGAGCACACGAAAATTAAATTCAATGCCACTTTTAGCAATTGTAGGTTTATAAATGGAGAAAATGTGATAATGCAGTGAGAGGTTGCTAGCCCATCGCCCACAACATACTGGAACTTGTAATACGTACGAAACCCTTTCCACGAATGTAGTAAGGTTCATATTTCAGGAGTCAAAATTATACCTCTATGGGCTTCCACATTAAAGTGTAGGTATTGTTTGGGTCCCGTACGAAACTCATAACCAGTTGAATCATCATAACGGACCTTCCTGTGAATAAATTAAGGTTCATATTTCGGGAGTCGCAGTTATATGAGCTTGGGAAAGTAAGGAGTCGGAGTTCCCGCGCTAGCCGATCGCGGCGCGACGAGCGCTGCGCGTGCGCCGCTCTACGCTACACTCCCACGTCCGAGCTCCCATTGTAAACACCGCTTGCGCGTTTCTCCGCCGATTTCCCATGGAATGGATTGTAAACATGAAAGTTTATGAAGTGTTGTGATGAGAACTGTGACGGAATAATGACGAAGGCGAAGATGACTAGGAACAGTGCCTTATTTCACAGCGCTAAGGTAAGATTAAGATCATATTCGTAGTTTAACTTATATACCTAGTTTAGTAAATTAATTTAACAATCAAAGTCAAGTGGTTTTTTTATATGGTCATGCATGATTTTTACTATTTATTCGTTAGCACCCATTGTAAATTTCGGACAATAGGCAGAATTAAGATTTCAGGGTCAGTCACCGTACAATGCAAATCAGTCTCGATTCATGATCTCAAAACGTAAACAATGCTTTCATACTTTCATTTTATAAGTGAATAAGTGCCTAGTTTGGGTTTTATACATTATATATTATTGTAGGAGCCGGTTCCGCGCTCGCGCCATGATCTTGATCCCCTCCCCCTACTCCCCCTCTCCCGTTCCTCCCGGCCCTCCGCAGCCTTCCTTGCCTTTGATTTAAAATAAACGACTGCATCTCGCAGTATACAGGAAGAAAGCACATTAAATTATTGCTTTGTGCTGATTGCCGAATATTGTATGCTTAAGCAGAAACATAGTATTTTAGTCGGATTTATGGTAATTTTGGACGCGAGATTTTAATATTGATAACTGTCGATAATCCGTTAGCAAGTAGGTATTTGCATAAAGCTTTGTCATTCATATTTGTAATACTCTTAAAGTAATTATCTTGAGTTTTAATTACTAATAATGCAATTACAATATCATAAATCATCTACCATAACATAATTAGTTTTAAAAAAAACCTCCTCTGCGTATATTGGTATATTATCAGTACAATTTCATGATAAAATTTTGAAAATGAAAAACATTACCAATAGAAGACACCTCGAAAATGTTTACTCTGATGATCGCGTTTCCTACAACTCCCGTTCCGTGCAAACGACATCAACGCGTTCTAGAAAGAGAAAGCATAATAAACCCCAGTTTTCCCGTCCGTGGAAGCGAGACGGACGTATTGTTCATATGTATATAAATTATACAGGGATTTTGTACAGGTACGCAGGTATAAAAAATAAAGTGACCGTCGCTACGGATGGACGCTCTCCCTATTTTAAACGAGGGATGTTCGTTAATGGGAATGGGGCAATTTTTGAGTGCGTGTTTTGGACTGGGCTCGACTACGATGCCGTGGGGCAAAGTTCGTCTCGGACAGTGACCACTAATGATGCGTAAATGGAACGATTTCTTTAACTTTAATACAGGATTCATTACACTCTTGACCCTAATGGGGTCGATTTGTATGCTTTGGACAAGGTTCGCGAAGACGAAGATCCTTTTTCTTATACAATGACGGTGGTAAACAAGCTTGTCGGCCTGATGGTATACAGACACCGTAGCCTACGAACACCTGCGACTCCAGAAGAATCACAAGTGCGTTGCCGACCTTTTGTTGACTTGAGGATTCCTGGTGTTCTCAGCTAGAGACATTTTCAGGCATATCCTGTCTTATTGAACTATTTGCAGCATTTGCAGTATCTTACTTAGTAGGCATATAACAAACGAAATATATTTTGGCAATCAATTTTGTAACTTAACGAATGTAGTAAGTAATAGTGAATAATTAAGATAACGAACAGTGACGAATCACGTTTGTTTTGAATAATCTTGGTGTCTTACTTCCAGGAATGTGTATATTTACGTGCTTTAACTCCGTTGACATTTAAACAGTGCCACTTTATAGTACAGAATATCGCTGTCCTTATACTCACCCCATATAATTTCCAAAATAATTTTCGCTCGTCTGTGAACTCGTCCCATAAAACAGCTAAGTACCATATATTGTACTTTCAAATTTCAAAAATTTCCAAATCTGTTTCGAAAACAAATCTATAAAATAATCAAACCGGCTCACAAAATTTCACTAGAATCGGTTAACAAATGCGACCTGTAGAGGAGAACAGCGGGAAATCCGCCGGTCGGAAATACGAAAGCAGTTTTGCCGAAGCTGGAACTGAGACCTCGTTTCACTCGGTCAAAAAGCAACGTGTATATCCTAATGTATGTAGAGCCTGAATTACCCCTATCGTAAGTAACTGCTTAACATTTTTCCTGGAATTAGTTAAAACTATCTACAATGTCAGACTTATGCATGACAGTGTGTTGTATGAAACTTAATGTGTGGAGCTAAGTTGAGTGTAATAGCGTAGTTTGTACCTATACCTGCTTAATAATTATGTCTCAGTGGGAACTGTCAAGGGGGTAAATGCATGTTTAGCAACTAAGTACTTACACTGTCATAAATTTTATGTACAATAATATCTGTTTGTTTCTCCTAAATAAATAAATAATACAAACTTCTTCATACATGTATACAAAGTTATCTAAGGTTTAATTGACACCTCCATCAAGAGGTTAGCTAACGACCTGCGAGTCGCAAATGATGATCTTTACTAGGAACCCGCAGATGTGTAGAGGTACTAATTCTGTTTTAATGAACGTAGAAACTCGTTCATTACTTTGCTCTTTAATACCTATAAAAAGTAAATTGGCCGTTCCGAGAACAGCCGAAACCGGCCGCTTGCGGTTCTTTGGACTTATACATATGTATCGTGAACATGTGGCGCAGGCTCGAGCTCTGATTTAAAAATAAATTAATTGTTAAATCTGAGTTTTACTCTAGCCTCCTCGAAATGATTTGGATGTCAATTGGGTCGTGTGATGAAGAGAATATAAATGTTTTGGCTCTTTCTGTTACAATTTAATAGAAGATACTTGATTTTCGTATCCTGCCGTTATCTAATAATAAGTAATAACCGCGACTATGATGCCTTATACTGTGGCTTTTTGCGTAAAAGCTTTTGTTCGTCCGTATTAGAGATATTTTTTATTTGTCAATGTTTTTCTATGCCTACTCTACTTATATCTGGATAGCATAGTTTTATTGTTATATATATTTGCAATGTTACTGTACTATTATTAATGTAATTTTTTTCATGGGTGCCATACGGAACTGTGATAACAACGGGTATCGCAGCTGAAGTCTCATTTCTATTTTTAATTTATAATTAGTTACTTATTTCGTCTTGACCTAATTAGTATTACTTAGATAACATTTGACCCTACGATACGGTGTTTTCAATTGTTAGTCAATAATTTATAACAATATGTACTAAACTATCCAAAAGTAGTTCATCGTCTCTGTTAAAAGGTTCCCTGTTCCACTGACAGTTAATATGAGTAAAATTTATGTCACGTGTAGTATTACTTATTCTGTGTTCACGTGTTACATTTGACTCATGGGGCAGAAAACTTGTTTGGTAATGTAAGTAACTTGCAAATTATTGGCCAGGTTAATTTTACTTTAGAAAGTACTTTTCAGAACCTTTTGAAGGTTCTACGAGGCTTGCACTGAAAGTGGCGGGAATCGAATACTTATTAATTTATTTTTAACATGTATTATACCTTTTTATAATCTCTGAAGTTTCCTTATCTCAACACACTGGCCACTTAGAAAAAAAAAAGTATGGTTCGGTTTCAATTGTTTATTGAAGTCGTCGAGTCACTGCTTAAAATGGAATTGTGCCGTGAAAATTTCAGAGCTATGATTTTTTATGACTTTAAAAGTGGACTAACACAAAAACAATGTGAAGAGCGGATGGTTGCTGCTTTTAATATTGAAGCTCCTTCAAAGACTACAATATACAGGTGGTATTCAGAATTTCAACGTGGCCGTGTATCCCTCACCGACGAAGTGCGTGAAGGTCGACCAAAATCGGCAGTCACGCAAGAAAACGTCGATGTTGTGCGTCGTCTGATAAATGAAGACCGACATGTGACATATCGGGAAATTCAAGAGCACCTGGGTATTGGAATGAGTCAAATACATAATATTTTAAAAGAAGAATTAGGCGTGAAAAAGTTATTTTCCCGTTGGATACCTCACCTATTGTCTGACGAGCAGAAAATAGTCCGTGTCAATTGGTGCCGCAAAACTTTGAAAAGATTTAACAAGGGACGCTCAAATGCTGTTTTTAGCATAGTATCAGGTGACGAGTCGTGGATATACGCTTATGAGCCTGAAACTAAAAACCAATCCCGAGTATGGGTCTTCGAAGACGAGCTCAAACCCACAAAAGTTGTTCGTTCTCGCAGTACGGCTAAGAAGATGGTGGCTACGTTTATCTCTAAATCTGGTCACGTAGCTACTGTGGCTCTTGAGGATCGTAGAACAGTCAATGCTGATTGGTACACCACTATTTGTTTGCCGAACGTCTTTGCTGAACTCCGAAAAACAAACCCTAGTCGTCGCATCATCCTTCACCACGACAACGCCAGCCCACACACCGCTCGGACAACAACTGAGTACCTGGACGGTGAAAAAGTCGAAATATTGGACCACCCTCCATATAGCCCTGACTTAAGTCCCAACGACTTTTTTACATTCCCCAGAATCAAGGACAAACTGCGTGGTCAGCGGTTTCAGACGCCAGAAGAAGCAGTAGAGGCCTATAAAATAGCCATTTTGTCGACCCCTACTTCAGAGTTCAAAAAGTGCTTTATGGACTGGTTTGAACGCATGCATAAGTGCATGAAATACAAAGGAGAATATTTTGAAAAACAATAAAAATAAATAAACTCACTTATACTGCATATTTTCTTCTATTCCCGAAACTTTCAGTTTTACCCTCGTAGTAAAAACATCAATGAATTAAAAGATTTCACAAATGTAATTATTTCCGCGCTCGCGTAACCAATGAACTAAGTAAAGTAATAATCGTAACAGTAACTGTAATTTGATTCGATAAAGTCATTACAGTACGATTTAAGTAATGTCCAAGAACGTTTAACTTTCTTTCATGAATATTCAATTTGTTGCATGAATTCAGTTTTTAATTTTAGTTGTGTGTATTTCGTAACGTTTTTTTTTTCAATATTTTGATCTAGAGCCCTGGCCAATAATCACTTCTGTTATGTAAAATAAGGCTATTTAACTAGGTAATATCTCATTAAGCGACGGACATTGCACAGTACAGTACACTCAGATATGCCTTTAGCGGCATGTAATATACGCAAACGTATATACTTATAATCGTTTGTGCCTTTTGCCCATAATTTTTATTTGTCTGAAACGAATTGGACAGCACCGGGGACGGGTCGGTGTCGACAAAATTGCCGGGTGTACGCAAAACCCGCCATTACAGACCGTTTAAGTTGCTCTGTTATTGCTCTTATTTAGTTGCGGCAACTATGACAAAATTGCGTAAAAACAGCAAGCAATATGCACCAGTATGATGTTTCTTTCAACCAATTTGATTAGCCAGGACCTATGGGCCATGATTATTAGAGGCAGAAGCCGCAGAAGTATCTATTATTTGTGTTTGTGACAATATCTTACCTAATGGGAAAACAATCTAAATCATCTGAAGCAAGCATGTTTGTGTATTCAAAATCAGAAGTATACTTTTCTCTTAGTAGTAATAAATTTTCACCGCTCGATAGCATTGCTCCTTTCGATAGTCTCAGTTATAAAACGGCTCGCTCTATAAACAGCATTAAATTGTATTACTGATTAGGCTAGTGCAGAAGCACAAATTATATGCGATGTAACTTGAGATGGGATGTAAGTAGCATCCTCAGCCATTTACCGTCTTTCTGCTACATCATTCCGTTTGTACTAAAGCATTACTTGATTTTCATTTTTTAGTGGTATAGTTTTAAAGCATTTCTGTTTGTTTTGAAGAATGTATCTCCGTCGACAAGTGCTGTGCTGAACCTACATAAAATTCCCAAGGCCAGACAAAGTCCAACACACTAACACGTCACTATGTAGGTTTGATGTTCATGCACGATTTTGCATCGTCTAAACAGTCGTGACGAAATTTCTAGTTGTGGTTACATCGCAGAACAATATGTCTACTTACCTACCTACACGTTATTCGCGATGTAAGCCAAGTTATATGAAATATATTAAATTATATCAAACCTTTTCACGCCAACTACATAGCATAATGAATCTTAATGTGAATTAGTAAGACCGACATTAGATTTACATTTTTCAACTGCCGTCCTAAAGAAAGGCTATAATAAGAGAGAACAGCGACAATTCAATAAATTTTCACGACGATTTACTGTTTGCTTATACTCGTACATAGTTCTTGTGCAAATTTTTGCTGTTACACTCGCCTGTATTACCTCCGTCTACTATTAATACTATTATTCCAATATTAACTTCCTTTCATCAACACCACATAAAGATAATTACACTGTGGTTAGTCAATCAGTATTTTAACAAAAAGATATCACTCATATTTAATCTGTTTATGCTATTGGTATATTTTAAGTTCTAAACTAATCGTGCCCAATTTTCATTGAACGTAAAATGCCGTCGGACGTAAAAGTGCAGGCGCGGCTTCCGCAGGGGAAGTCTATGTTTTTATTCAAATCTACTTCCGTCTGCGCTCGCGACGCCGTTATTTATTATAAAAAATTCGGTTTATCGGATAGTTGCATCAAACATCCGAATAACATTTCAGCAATACCTTTGAAAATACATAGTTTTCATTCATGAGAATCATGTCATGCGCAAACGATCTTTGACTAACATATTTTCAATATATGTATATTACGAGGCTTGCACTGAAAGTGGCGGGAATCGAATACTTATTAATTTATTTTTAACATGTATTGTACCTTTTTATAATCTCTGAAGTTTCCTTATCTCAACACACTGGCCACTTAGAAAAAAAAAGTATGGTTCGGTTTCAATTGTTTATTGAAGTCGTCGAGTCACTGCTTAAAATGGAATTGTGCCGTGAAAATTTCAGAGCTATGATTTATTATGACTTTAAAAGTGGACTAACACAAAAACAATGTGAAGAGCGGATGGTTGCTGCTTTTAATATTGAAGCTCCTTCAAAGACTACAATATACAGGTGGTATTCAGAATTTCAACGTGGCCGTGTATCCCTCACCGACGAAGTGCGTGAAGGTCGACCAAAATCGGCAGTCACGCAAGAAAACGTCGATGTTGTGCGTCGTCTGATAAATGAAGACCGACATGTGACATATCGGGAAATTCAAGAGCACCTGGGTATTGGAATGAGTCAAATACAAATTATTTTAAAAGAAGAATTAGGCGTGAAAAAGTTATTTTCCCGTTGGATACCTCACCTATTGTCTGACGAGCAGAAAATAGTCCGTGTCAATTGGTGCCGCAAAACTTTGAAAAGATTTAACAAGGGACGCTCAAATGCTGTTTTTAGCATAGTATCAGGTGACGAGTCGTGGATATACGCTTATGAGCCTGAAACTAAAAACCAATCCCGAGTATGGGTCTTCGAAGACGAGCTCAAACCCACAAAAGTTGTTCGTTCTCGCAGTACGGCTAAGAAGATGGTGGCTACGTTTATCTCTAAATCTGGTCACGTAGCTACTGTGGCTCTTGAGGATCGTAGAACAGTCAATGCTGATTGGTACACCACTATTTGTTTGCCGAACGTCTTTGCTGAACTCCGAAAAACAAACCCTAGTCGTCGCATCATCCTTCACCACGACAACGCCAGCCCACACACCGCTCGGACAACAACTGAGTACCTGGACGGTGAAAAAGTCGAAATATTGGACCACCCTCCATATAGCCCTGACTTAAGTCCCAACGACTTTTTTACATTCCCCAGAATCAAGGACAAACTGCGTGGTCAGCGGTTTCAGACGCCAGAAGAAGCAGTGGAGGCCTATAAAATAGCCATTTTGTCGACCCCTACTTCAGAGTTCAAAAAGTGCTTTATGGACTGGTTTGAACGCATGCATAAGTGCATGAAATACAAAGGAGAATATTTTGAAAAACAATAAAAATAAATAAACTCACTTATACTGCATATTTTCTTCTATTCCCGAAACTTTCAGTTTTACCCTCGTATTACATTATTACATCATGAATCTTACCTGACAAAAATCTCGCCGAATTCTTATCAATGTCCATAATAACACATTAAACTAGTATGACCTGTATGACAGTCAGCCACCAATTTTTTATTTTCAGTAAAATACAGACTGCATACAAAATGCAATTTTTGCGTTTATATAATGTACTAGCCGGTTTGATAGGTGTATTGAACGCTTGAAAACGACAAAAATAATACGCTGCAGACGCGGCTTGCTGGACCAAACAATGGGCGTTGATGGCCCATCACCCAGAATGCAGCCCAGCAACCTGGCCAACATACAGGACGCAAAAATAGTTCACGATTTCCGAACGTACCCGACCCAACGCTGTCAACCAACGAATTTAATATGGCCGACCCTTTGTTATTAAAATTAACACTTTTAAATGCAAAATACGCGACAATCCGAATTTTGCGGATACATATGTTCAACTCAAAAATCGTTATTTTTATACGTTCTTCAATTTGAGACAGGTCTCGTTCGGGTCTACCGTACCCCTGCACGAAATTATTAATATAGATAAGCAATTAATAAAGTAATCAACAATTAAAAGACCTATCGCTCAACTCTGTGTTCAAAATTATGCAGTGTTAAAAATCAACACGAAAAAACGGAATTAAACTCGATAAACGGCAGCAAAATGAGACTTCTGCCCAGTTACCCACTTATTTCATTTCTAAATATTACGCAAGAAAAAACCTTCAAAAGAAAGATCGAAGCGTCTAGTTTAGCCTAAAACAGATTAGTGAGCGATTAGCGCGATAAATCGTGTGGGTTCTCCGCTTCCCACGAGAGTTACCAGCCGTCAAATCGTAGTTTTTACATTTACATTATAAATTCAACGCGGGACGCATCACTGCTCTCCCTCGCACAAAAACGTGTGTAAACTGACCCTTACGTGATTCATTTCTACTGAAAAAACTGCCAACAAGCGCAGATTACTCGGTAATAAACTATAATAAAGCCCATATTAATAGTGTTCACAGCACGAACCGCTTATTAGATAGTTCCTTTAATAGATCGTTTATGCTTCTTGCTATTTCTAAGAAACCGTGACGTATTTTCATAGCAGAGAAGCAGCCTGCTCATGCTCATAAATATCAAATAATTATAAGGACCGGCTGTTTGTTCAGTGCATGGGCAGTGGTTCTCAAGTGGTCGTAGCGCTAATTTTACTAATAACTTTTCCCTCTACCCTCTTGCAAAAAAGGGCAAGTTTTTTGCTTATTTCGAGAACTTATGTGTCTCGAGTGCTAACTTAGCAAGTTAGCACTCAAGACTATAGTTCTATTTTGATAATGAACAACATGTGTTTATTGTGTTTACAGTAAACGACTATTCTAAAGCTCCTTGTATTTATATATCGAACAGAAACCAACTCTACTCCATTCCTATTAGATTTAATATACTATGATTTTGCAACTGTAGGAAGGTGGAACCACTATGTACTTACACATGATGATTACAAACTTGTGGCGGTCGTCCCGTTATGTGCGCTAGCGCCCACTAATGTTCAAAAAGTCGTATATGTAGTTCAAACGATAGAAATTATAAGACCTTTTGTTACCGAGTCAATCCTTGTTAAGGCTTCGCGAAGAGCTGAATAAACTGCTGATGTAGGTACTCAGATAGGCAGCTACTGCCGCTTATAAGCACGTGCACAATCACCACATTTAAAGTCTATAGAGTATAGAGACACGAAAGGTATTAGCTTTTTTGCAGCTGTGCTGGCTTAAGTGACTGACGTAGGTAGGTGAAGTCTTTTATTGCGATTATGCACTAAACATATATTTGCATGAAGGACTTTATTACCCTATGAATATTTTAATTTTGCGGTGTAAGTAATTATTTATATCTTTAAAACGATCAAACGTTATTAGAAACTAATTGAAGCCGCCTCTATACTCAAAGGCGTGTGCCGTCTTTATTCCTAATTTTAATTATCCCATACATTTAAAGCCGTAATTAAACTTCCAATGTAAGGGCAATTAATTTGGAATTACTGACAAAATTGTTTCTTTTAAGCACCTGCAAATGTCTAAACGCTCTTATCGAATATTGACTCGTGTTTCGAAATAGTTTTTCTTTATCTTCATTCGTCTCCTTCCATTAGTGAGAATTTTATCTGTTTGTCACGAGCTGCATAAAGCTAAATATACACTGGTTTTCTGTACCACTTAGCGCTTTTGATGTAGAATGGCTTCAGTATTTTACAAGGCGAGTGTGCGTAAGGCTTTAGTTTAGAGCATTGTTTACGGGCGATATTGGCGCTGTTGACAATGCTTTTACGAAATATTACAGAATACGCTTTGAAAAATATTAATCAGTGTCATTTAAACAACCACACTTTTGTGAAAAAAGTTTAAGACTGGATTCGGCCAAACAGGAATGCTTAGGACTTAAGAATCTCTGAGGTTAGATGACGAAACTGTCAGGAATAAACATTGTTCTTGTTTAGTCGAAATTAATGTTAGTATAGCTTGGTTTCGTTATTCGAGGTAAGTGGTTTGCCGCCTCGAAGCAACAAAAAAACATTTTCTAACGTAGATTTTATTTTCAATATCAATTATCGTACCGGTTGAATTGAACGTTCAATTCCCAGATAAAATAATTCACTATCGCGTTAAATTGCTGCACCACTTGCACCCTTCATTGAATAAAACCATTTTTCAACGCTAATTAAACCTTAATACATCCAAGCATCTAAATACCTGCACTAATCACAGTACAGATTCTAAGTGTACCTACTTACATAGTTACGTGAGTGCACTCGTAAAAAGTGTTTTAGCAGCTTCTTGGAAATGTTGATGGGCTCGCGCATGTGCGGCGCGCATCTGTCATTCCCTGCGCGTAATCAGACCTGGTACTTGAAGATTGCTTGCTAACCATAGACGCGGACATACCGTAAACTAGGGTCAATTTGTACCTGGTTTGTTGCTACTGTATGCGCGTTGTAATACAAAGTAGTTTAGTCTGCTACAACCAACAACATTTCTTCTTAGAAATTTTTGGTCGTTTTTGGGTGTTAATTCAGCAAAATATAAACACCTTGCAAATTAAATATTGGAAAATTTAAAAGCTTTGTAGAAATTCAACGAAGTCCAAGTTTTGGCCGCTTAGCTCTCAACCTATCGGAATCGGGGCTCTATAAAATAATATAGTTTAATCATATGTCTGTTAGTTTATGTGTAAGCAAATTAACTCCGAGCGATATACTTTTCTATCGTAACCACTCTGTAATCATTTGAATAGGTCATGTAGGTATTATACCAGTATGGCACATGTCAAATACAGGTTGGTTTGATTCGTAGCAGACAAACTACAATATTCAGGTTCTCATAAATTTATTCAACCTTTTCAATTGCTAAAACATCACGAACTAAAAAACAATAATGATAAGCTTGGGATTATGGCAGCATCGTTGTTCGCATCTGCTTCGCGCAGGCGCACCTGCCGGCCAACAATCGCGAAACATCGTGTTACAGGTGAACATGAGATGTAGGGGGAGTTTTAATGAAAACTAAAAGGACGTACAGTAGGAACGAACCTTTAAGAGGAACAAACGAAGGCAGTAAAAACGACTGTATACTCTAAGTATGACGGTCGTTTATTGCTACGCGATTTTTTGTCAGAATTTCCTAATATGCCGTTTCGGTTTGACTAAGTATGTAGTAACCTATTTGGCTACCACTGGGCTACTTACGTATAATTATAAAACTCATGTCATGTAGGTAAGATTCTCCTCTTTTGGAATACATAATATGGTGGATAGTTCGTAAGATAATCTGGAATAGTTTGTGATGTAAAAAGTTTACGTGTTTATAGTTGGCAGAAGCAGCATGTGGCTGCATGTAACCTTATTTAATTAAAGTTAATAATAAAGTAATGATATGGATCATAAATAAAAAAGTTGCTCTGAACAATTGTTCTAGCAATTATCACAGGCAGATGCTTAATTATGTATGACATATAAGTACATACTTCTATATTAATAATTTCGTGCAGGGGTACGGTAGACCCGAACGAGACCTGTCTCAAATTGAAGAAAGTGTAAAAATAACGGTTTCGAGTTGAACATATGTATCCGCAAAATTCGGATTGTCGCGTATTTTGCATTTAAAAGTGTTAATTTTATGACAAACGGTCGGCCATATTAAATTCGTTGGTTGACACTGTTGACAGCGTCGGGTACGTTCGGAAATCGTGAACTATTTTTGCGTCCTGTATGTTGGCCAGGTTGCTGGGCTGCGTTCTGGGTAATAGGCCATCAACGCCCATTGTGTGGTCCAGCAAGCCGCGTCTGCAGTGTTTTGTTTTTGTGGTTTTCAAGCGTTCAATACACCTATTAGATTGTCACAACAACCGCCTTCAAAGCGAATGTATAGGGTCTGTTACATGGTTATTATTATCACGTGATACGTTCATATCACGATACGTATCGCGTGAATATTGTGATAATATTAATCGTGTTAAGGACACCACTATAGTGTTCGGCGGTTAAGAAGTCAATTCTGACACCTGTCATATCCATACAGTTTATAACCCCAAATTGACTTTTAGTTTATAAACTGTATGGGAATGGCAGGTATCAGGATTGACTTCTTAACCGTCGACTTCTATAGAATGTTTGCTGTCTTAAAGCTGCGTCTCTATTTTGTTGTGACAAACTACTAGGTGACTTATGGCCTTTAAATGTCTAGCAAAATTCTATCCCTATGTCGCTCTATCTCATAACTTAGTGGTAATGCTCATGCCGTTTGCCTCGCTCGGACGTTATAGGCGCTACCGCGAACAGAAAACGAAGTATCTTCCTCTCTGTCGCACTTGCATATCGGTAGGCCCTCTGTTCTGACGGCTCCTATTCCTGGATGGTGTGCGTATCGGAATGCAAAATACCTTTGGCAAAGTTAACGGAACAAGTTGTTAAAGAGGTTCCATTAATTGGAGAAAATATTACCAATTGTTATTATTATCACGCGAAACACTCATATCATGATCCGCATTACGTGAATATTGAAGCAACATCCGTTGGGGCCTGTTACATGGTTATTATTATCACGCGATACACTCATATCACGATCCGTATCACGTGCTGTTTAATTAATATTGACGCAAAATCCAAACAAAGAGTTTTAAGGGCCCCACTGAATAGAATTTGGCGGAGAATTGAGAGCTGCTACCGCGAAACGTAATCGAACGAACATCGTGTATTTTCCTCTCTGTCGCTCGAATTTGCAAGTGAGACAGAGAGGGAGATACACGAACTTCATTTGTTTTCGTTCGCAGTAGCAGCTCTGATTTCGCACCAAAAATACTAACTAGCACATCAATATTTAACAATTGGACATCTGAACCGAATTTTAATGAACGATTAGTATTTTAGCTATACAAATCAGTACTGATTACGGTAAATTTTTTATCTGGCTTTATACTAGCCTTATAAAAATACTTAGGATTAACTTACAAAGATACTAAGCACAAACTACTAAGAAGATACTACTTACTAAGCTTTTGCCCGTGACTTCGTCAGCGTAATCTTTTACTCCCTATTGGGGCCCTTTAGACGATTAAAATTATCACAATACTGGGGTGTCAATATTATCGTGGTTTTCAAAATTGTATGGATTTTGCTTCAATATTCATCAATAGACACGTGATACGGATCATGATATGAGTGAATCGCGTGATAATAATAACCGTGTGAACGGCCCTATTCCATATGTTAATCCAGACTACAGACTATATTTGTAAAGGAGTTTGATCATAATCCGTTGTTGTAATGTTTTTGTTTTATACATTTTTGTACACTATTTCTTTGGTCGTTTGCATAACTGTCAGAAATTCTTTATTTCTTTCTTATTTATTTCACCCGAGCGAAGCCGGGCTTTCATCTAGTAATAGAATAATATCTGCACGTACCAACGTCAAAAAAATCATGTTTTCATCACCAGATGAAAACATGATTTTTTTATCATATACCTAGGTACAAATAGGAGGAGTATTAGTATTTCCTCTAATAATATATAACATTTGCGCATTAAGAGACTATAGTTAAAATGTCTATAGCAAATATGTAATTAAAATCATACGTGATTACCTATTAGCGGCTAATGTCTATGTGTTCAATAATAGCCTCTCATTAGTTCTCCCATAAATCGTAGATGGTTACGGTCTGTTAATTCAAATCATATCGCATGCACTTCATTTTCACTATCCCTATAATAAGCTCCAGGTGGTACCGCTAGGAAAAAAACCAACCTAACTGGCTCCTGTGATACCTGAACCTGATATAGCTGACGGAGGTATTTCTAATTTGGTTTACAAGTATAGTATATTATGACAACGTATGAGTTCATCAGTTTCGTAGGTTGCAACAGGAAATGTGTTGGCGTTATGTGATCATTATTTTTGTAACTGATAGCTTCGCCTTCGCCTCGAGTAGAAATTTATCATGATAGCGATAGACTGGTTTTATTTCGCTGTAAAACTGTGTTCGTGGGTAATAAAAATATTAACAAATTGCTTCCGAAGTGGAGCGAATTTAGAATGGTGTGGTGTTTCAATATGAACAAAATCATTTCAACACATCTAACTATTCATGCGTATCTGTTTAAGCGTTCATGCAGGATTTAAAAAAAATATTCTAATTTATTATAATGGATTTTCGGATTTCTATAGCTGCTTTACTTAGTGCCTAGGCAAGTAAGCACCCTACATCTTTTTTGGAGGGTGACCGCCAGAACACCTTAGGCATTTTTTGCGACGTCACATGTCATCCTGCACCTGACGCGGGCCACGCGCACCGAGGTGCACCTAACGTCGTAGTCAAGCAAGAAAACATCTCTAAAACCAATGTGCGTCTACCGAAAAATCTTCAGATGAAAGGCGTTTTTTAATCCATGTGCAACTGTCACAAGGCTGTTAATTTAAAAAAGAAACACTTTTTATCTTTAATCGCCATATGCATCGGCGACTGGTGGTTATAGCAAAATATAAATAACATTACCGTATTTAAGGCGTTGAATTATGAGATAACATTGGAAGATGTTTATTTGCGGCTGTGCAGCTGCTTTTGGCACATGTGCAGAACTCTAGTCAATTACTGAATATAGGTACCTATTGATCCCAACGTAAAAAAGTTGCAATCTTTAATTTATCCACCACAGGTGCTCAAGAATAATATTAGTGTACTTTTACAGCCTTAGTAGTACTTTTACAGCCTTTTAGCCGTACTGTGCGTGACTGAAGTATCGAAGTTTTTATCCCGATATTGATGTACATAGTTTCAATTAGAAACTGAGGAAGAAAATTATCAAAGACAATGGTGGAAAAATACACGTCACACAAAGCCGAAACGTAACAAACATCTATAACGGCGGGCCACGCAAATGCTCACGGCATTTTAAGAGTCGATCGTAACTTCAATATTTAATTACTTACCTGTATTGATAGTACTTTCGTTTCACATGGCACATGGCATAACTGCCGGAAATAAATTTTCTTTTGACTTTCGGGAAGGGGAATTATTGAGTGTTTTGAATTTAACACGCTAGATTCGAGCTTGAATTTAAGCTTGTTTATGTATGAGACTTGAAGCATATCACGAGACATCATAAAACAAAGGCAAATCCTTTGTTTTTTGACGCCTCGTGATATGTATCAGTTTAAAGCTAAAACTTCATACACTTCGTATAGCAATGTTTTTCATCGTCGCTATTTCTTTCTACTTGAGATGTTATGGGCTCTCATTATAACAAGTCGAATTTTCACAACAAAGTCAATATTATGTCATTGCTGCCACGCTCGTCAAACGCTCGTGTATTTCTACCTACATATATCGGTTTTAGCACCGTTAATTCAAAATTAACATGCCTTTTATTTTACTTGGCTACTTTACTACTACTTTGTAGCCTTGCAGCCTTATTACAGTTCCTTATACAGCATGAACTGTTAATCCTGTTGAATAACGAATGCTTTTGCCCGCAGGTGTTGTGGCATCTGGACATTTTCCGACGCAGCTTCCGCGAGCTCTCCGGCCACGCTTGCCTCGGCCCGTCCTGTATTTTTTGCGCACTGAAGGTAAGTCTCATTATATTTACTAGTTTAATTTGTTTTGCAGCTGCCTACGTGACCGATGTCTTGACACGAATAACTGTTGCGATGACTAGTTAAGTGCGCTTATTGAAAGATGACGCGCGGGCATCAAACGAAATTTATGGGCGATTAAGATTATAAATGAGGCGTGCAAAACATTGAAGTATAGGTACTTTATTGAACAATTTTCTACCATCTCGATAAAAAAAAATACAAAACGTCTTGTCAACTTATAAATAAACTGTCAATTTGTTTCGCCATATCGTTATTATTCGTTACCAAACAAAAATTGCTTTAACTTTAAATTTTGCGTTACCTGGAACTTGGTTACTTAATAATAATTAAAGCATGACCATTCTAATTCATGTTACCTAAAACGGAAATACATTTTAGTCTATTTTCCACCTAATTTCAATGACCTAAGGCTCAAAAACGTAAATCAATAAGAGGTTACAATAAGAGCAAGCGGGCCTCTGCGCTCGAGCTACATCAGACGTGACCTTTTGGAACAATAGCCTCCATCGCCTTATTCAGGCTTCAAGTCCCTGAGCTTGAGCTCAAGACCCTCTTCTTACATATTACACTGATTGATCGTTGCGCGATTGTACATTTCTGAACGCAGAACGCCAACCATGGAATATAACCTCAACTCAATGCGATAGTTGAATAAAAATCGGTGTGAGATGTTTTAAATTAAGAACTTAACATTCGTATTTGAGAAGATTTCTCTTATCGTAAACCAAAAGACTGGTATGATAATAAAGTTCTTTAAATTAAAATAATATAGTAAAATTGCTTTAAATTTCTCTACGATGACTAGCTTGAGTTAGAGTTGTCAAGTTTGTGAGGCGACACGGCTCAAACGGTGTTTGTTTCACACTTTAACCTAGCTATCTTCACAAAACGTTTTGTAGTCATCCCTGAGGTCGTCCCTAGTGGTACGTTATAACAATGCGTAATCATAGGTCAGCTTTTCACAGGCTCGTCTTGCAACGAAAATATTGGCAGGGTTTATGAATAACAGCGTTGAAAATTATAGAGCCGGAACGAAGCCCGTAAGAATCGCAACTCTGCAGTAACTTAGCACAGTTTACCATGAGACAAACTATCCAGCTTTATCAAATATAGGAAAAGTTATCTAAACTACTGCATTATGGACATGCGTCTCTGTGATTTATATGTACTCTAGGATGATTTAACGGAATCCATTTTTTTAAATATCAATTTCATAGAAGCCGTTGGCTACGTGTTGCACGCTTCAAATAGCCACTTTATTACGCGGCTAGATTCACGGACACCGCCGGTCGGACTGGTTCCTACAGAATAGGCCCCGGTCGTGATTTAAGTCTAGCTAGGCTACTTGACTATACGCATCTATAGGAGTTATAGTTCTACGCTGTACCTTTATAGCTCTTTGTCTTAGGAATACGATGTTGTCTACAAATTAGTTACAGACTGCGTAAATTTTAACGCAGTCTGTAAGCTCATGCACGTTAGTAATAAACCGTCTGTCCGTCTGACAACACAAAAAATTTATGCGTGTTGTATATATGGTGTTATAAAATATCCAACAATATTTGTCATTCATTAACCGAATCATCGGTGGAAATGTGGTGCTAATAACTTCCTAATTTATTGCAATACTCAAAAATATAAAATACTAGAGAATATATGAAAATAAAACCTGAACTCAATTACCTAAACTATTTATTTATGTAATCATTACATTAATAAGTCGAATATGTAACATCATCTATAAACATTTAACTGAAGGCTTTGTTCCTCTATTCTATACCTTAATCAAAAACACAACAACGATTCGTTTTATTACAATCGAAACTTTCTATTGCTCCAAAGCACAACATACTACAGCTACGTATACTACGTAGTCGTAGACGCACGTGCACGAGCTTACGTTTCCATTTCCAAATCAAGTACATATTTTGAAGTTGGCGCGCTTTTCGACCAATGGAGAGCGCGCGTGAGTTCGTGGAACTCTTGGCCTCGAATCTGATTGGACGAGTGGCTGACGCCGCGCGTGCGCCGCGGGTTGCCCAACACAACTTTAACTTGATACTCGTTCGTAGCGAGAACTTTTACTGTTGGATTTAAAATTTTAAATCAAGAGTTTTAGTCTTCAAAACTTTACATTTTAAATTTTGCCTTAGTCCTTATCTATTTCAATAGATATGTCTACAACTCCTACAAGAAGACTTTTCTAACGCAATCACCATCAAAAATATCTATTTTTTTTACGTACGAGTAGGTACACGGTTTTTAAAATCTGTCTAAACAACACACAACACAACTTCTCATCTTAAACGAGTTAAACGCAGTACCTTCTCCCTTTCTTTGCGGATAAAAACACCGTAAGATTAATACCTCAGTAATCAGCTGACTAAAACAAAAGCAAAAAGCCGAACGCCCGCCATCTTTTTCTTCCATCTTTTCCCAAAAAAGATAAAAAGCTATTTGATAACTTATTTTTGGGTGTTTGAAATTGAATTGGCTTTGGTTTGCAGAAGCATCCGACCTTAACACCGTCCAACTATTAGGCACCGCTATTATAGGCTCTGTTACTCAACTGCCGTCACCATTAGTTACCTTAGTTACCTTTACTCACAAACAAATACCGTTCATTTACAAGTTAGTTGTTTCTTAAACATTACGTTGCGTAAGATTTTTGTTTATGTGACGAATGTGGACAGAATATTCAATGAAGTGTTTACCTAATAACAATAGATGTAACGCGAAGTATTTCTTACTTACATATTTAAACAATGATTTAGTTATGATCAATTGATCAGCATGCTCAACACCAATTAGTCGTACAGTCAGCGTCATATACCTAGTACGTAGCAGCCAAAGTGGCCAAATAGTTTGGTACACCATATATTTTGTATGGTATCTAAGGAAACCACCATATCTGTAAGGAAATCTTCATTCTGTATTTTGTCATTAGGTTCTATTTCTTTAGGAAATTCAATTGGTAATACGTACGTATTAGGTATACTCGCTAAGTCGCTCGCTGCCAAAAAAAATATATTTTCTGACCTTATTGATATTAAGGTTTAAGATATTGTAATAAAATGAAAAAAAAAAATCTTTCATCTCTTTGTAGTCGTTTGTACATTGTATACTAGAAATCATTACGGTACCGGCTTCTTCTGCCATATCGGAAGGCGTTGAGTGACATGGTAATCGTCGTAATCGAAGTATTAAGTTGAATCACAGCATAAAGCTACCTGCATTAATATCCCCATTAAAACGATCAAAATCAATGTTTGGGAGCACCCAAGCTTGTCCGAGTTCCGGAAGAATGGATTCAAGAGTCACTGGAAAATTACAGAGTTATTTGAAGAGTTGGATTGAGGGTCCAGTGCTTTATCTGTAATTCGTTTTATTGAAACAAACAGACCAAATTGCTTGATCGTAATTGATAGCGTGACTATTGAAAGTCATCGTTGATTATCACTTTAACAAATAGATGTTATTTCGATACTATTTATTAACATGTCTGCTTGGTTCTGTTGGCTTTATGTGTATTTTATTTAAGTAAAGTGATATATTTGATTACAGTCTATATTTCAGTCTAGATTTTGTCCAAAAGACGACCAAAAATTAAATAATGAACGGTTTGTATGAACTAACTAATAGTGTACGGATTGTTTTTGTACAAAACACGAGAGGATAAAGAACATAAAAAACAATAAGTAAAAGGAGCAAATGTGCAAAATCTATTCATTCCTCCAACGGCTTTTAACGAAAGCAGACAGAGTGCACCTACTCTAATTTACAGAGAGATTTGATTCTGCACTACTTCTTCTATATAAACTTGGCATATTAAAATGGTAAGTACACTAATCTGTCGAATGCATAAAGTAAGTAATCGTTGAGACAATCGCAGACATTTCGCACCGTCTCGCCATCTCTGCCAATTACGGTCTGCTTTCTTCCACGGTACACCGTGGAGTTTAATAACTCGTTCTAAGTAAGTAAATTAAAACACAAAGAACTTAAGTTTAGTGAACACTGTTTTATGTATTGCTTCAGTTTTTTTAATGTATCACTAACAATGAATGCGATAAGCATGATAATTTCCATCCTTATCATTTCAGACTTATAAGAAAGAAACGGATGTTCTTATCGTGAATAACTAAATAGTAAATATGCTAACATTGCTAGCAGACGTCTATGTTCGTATATTGTATATATCTTATTTCTACTTATAACTAAATATGTGTACATTATAATGTGATAAATTAGCCGAGAATGTAATATGCCTATACCTCTTCATTTACATGTCACGAACCAGTTCCTAAGTGATAACTTGATAAGGTTAATAATGTATCTTACGATAATTGCGCTTATTTGTATATTTAATACCTACAACAATAAGTGTCCATGATCTAGGCACGTTTATCTGTGTCGCATGGTTACGTGCTGGTAACTAGGGCAACCTATTAGGGGCTGTCGTTACACCATTAGTAGTTCACCGGTTTGATATAGTTTACACAACAATATTGAATTACTGATCTATTATTGGCAAGAAATGTGAGTTTTGAACATCTGGTACGATTAACACCAGTTAGAATTAAAATATAGGAAATAGAATGCAATGTACGTTTTTACCTGTGTGGTGCCGGGTTAGAATAGCACCACCCCCTTTGTTCCCTTGGGTGTCGTAAGAGTCGACTATAGGAACCAGGTTGAAGGGTGTAGTGGGCGATGGGCTAGCAACCTGTCACTGCAATATCACATTTTCTCCATCTATAAACCTGCAATTGCTAAAACTGGCACTGAAAATTAATTTTCATGGGCTCTGCCTACCCTTTTTTGGGAATATGGGGTGAGTTTATGTATGTATTTATAGTACGTTTTTATTTTCATTAGCTTGTAAGATACATCCAAATATATGAAATACATATAAGAATTAACAACAAGGATCATCATTACTTGAGAATGCCGGTTGATATGTGCAAGTATTATCATAAATATCATAATTATGTTTATCAATATGGGTTCTATGTTTCTATACACGGAAGTGTTTGTGTATGAGTTCATACGAGTTTCCCATAATATCTAAGCAGCAGTAGGACTACCTACTGCATTATATGGTTATAAATTACTATATTATACATAATAGTAATTGCTAATACAATTATTAAGCGTGATTGCTCGTCGCTATGCCTATAATTTTATGCACATAAATGCGGTTTCGTTTGTACATAATCAATTTGGTTAGATTACCCAGGTTTGAACACAAGCGAAACCTTCACAGCCTTTATAGTTCCTCGGCGAGTTCGTTCCACTCTATCAATTGCATTAAATTTAATAATTAGAGTAAGTAGTTATAGTTATTCGACCAGCTTTGATGGAAAGATTCATGAATCATGAGAAGTAGACGAATTGGATGAATAAATAATCCTCTAATAGGTCGGCACAGTGATCGCACTAATTGCTTTGGAGCTTTAGATGTACATAGATTAAAAGTACCTTCTTCATTAGAATACTTAACTACAAGTTATATATAGGAGCCGCGTAGAGCGTGAGACGGACTAAAGGTGGTTTACAGAAGTAATAAAATAATACAGACTTATTAAAATCTTGGAATTCATGTCTTCTGATACTTTGTGCCCTATCGAATAAATTTCGTGTCAATTACGAAACTCGTGGGAAAAATGTAATTTTAGCGGGAAATCTGTTTTAGAAAATGCTCATATGTATACATATTTACAGTGGAGTAGAGTTGAATACTATGGGCCTCATAAGAACGCTCAAAGTCACCCAAAGAGCAATGGAGTGGGCTGTACTGGGAGTTTCTCAGCGTGATCGCAACAGGAATGAGGCCATCCGCAGCAGGAGCAAAGTAACCGATATAGCCCTCGAAATCGCTAAACTTAGTGGCGTGGCATATAGCACGAACCGATGGCCGTTAGGGCGGAAAGGTTCTGGAGTGGCGACCACGTATCGGAAGGCGTAGCGTGGGCAGGCCCCCCACAAGATGGACTGATGACCTGGTAAGGGTCGCGGGGGTGTCTGCTGGATGCGGGTGGCGCAGGACCGGTCATTGTAGAAGTCTTTGGGGGAGGCCTATGTCCAGCAGTGGACGTCCTTCAGCTGATGATGATGATGATGACAGTAGAATGGTATTGTGCTTTCTGATACTATACCGTCGCTTTGTGCATTTCAAGTTTGCACAGTAGAATCGTGTCCAATAAAACTACTACTTATTATACCTATCTATCTTTATCTAGGTTGTTTTGTAGACAATCTAGGCGCCACACAGCTCCATACAAGTCTGTAATTTAATGCCTTTGTTTGGTTCGTGTTGCTTTACATCTAATCGCTGAGTTAGGCAATGGTTATATTATATCCATGTATGTTAATATGTGTCAATGTTAATCACGAACATCAATTAGTCTGTATTGATTGTTTTATTTAATTGGGCAGTTTGTTTTTATTATTACTGTGTATAAATATTGATACGTCTGCATTTATGCCTGTAATAAATAGAGGTAGCACGCCCTAGATTGTTTGGTTAGTAAAGCTACACTGGAGCTTGTATGTCGTCATAGACTGCACTGATTTTACCCGACGGCGAAGCCGAAAAGGGTTATGTGTTTGTCCCTGTTCCTGTACCCCCACGTAACGTAACTACTCAACGGCTCAACCGATTTAAATAAATGATACGTTGTTTGATTCGTCTTTATGGTGCCAGTGTCACTGGGAACTTAAGTAACTTAAAATTAAGAAGGTAGTACCTATACTTAGTAGATTTTTTGCGCTTTAATGTGCCGACTAAAACATTTTTGTTAAACCTTTTTTTATTAAGTGGGGTATCAGAATAAGGGACTTTCAAAGGCGAGTATGAAAAGGTCAGGTCAATACAGTCAGGTTTATAACAAAACCCATTAACTTGTTACTGAGGTACCTACTTAATTAAATAATTACTAACTTACTGACCAAAAATTATTTGACGACGTTGCTTATTTTATAAACAACTTACCAATATACAAATGACGCTGACATCATATATGTGGATACTATCTTCATATATGATGCTACTTTGGTTGCTATCCACTAGGTTGCAGTCAAAGTAGCCATATATACTATATCTTAATCATAACATTACTTTTTTATTTGCCATTTAGAGCATCCGATTGCTAGTCAAAGGCCTCCCCACTGGATTTCCACACATCACTGTCGCCCGCAATCTCAGGCCAATAATTTGTGAACGAGTCCAGGTCGTCCCGCTATCTCCGCATGAGCCAACCTTACCTCTACTTGTACAGTAAAAAAACGTGTTGCAATATTTGGGTGCGTTAGCTGCCACTAGCTATTATGAGACTAACTGCACCATACTTATTCGTTACTATCTGTCTAGTTGTGAGTGAGTTAAGCTTACGAGCTTTGATTTCCTAACGAATTAGCCGTACACGCGTCACGTAACTGGATCGTAAGGCCGATCATCCAGATAGGGAGAAAGTATCGCGTTACTCGCAGGCGATGGACTGGGCGATAATGCGAACACTGATCACAGATAGTACAGTCTCAGTTTAAAGCAATCACAATTTAAATTCTGTGGTAAAACTACGATGTGAACTTACCCATCATAATATGAAATACAGTTAATTGCCAATTCATTCAACTTCAATACAAGTTACTATCATGCTGACGGAAAAAGCTCTGAACGAACACATCACGTAAAAGTTATAAGCTATAGCGCATACAGAAAAAAACATTGCTTCTCGTTTCGCATAGGCGCTTTTATAAAAATATTTTTACTGCAGGCGTCAGCGAAACATCCCAATTTAAAGTTCCCATGAAATGTGTGCGTGATGAACCCAAATTTATCCATTAGATATTCAAAAACTCCTGTAGTCTGAATAAATAACGATGCGTGTAACTCACATCCTTTGGTATCGTTATGAAAATTCGTTTCGATTGACCGTTTATTGGTGACGGGGTACCTGGGCAGTCACGCGAGAGCCACGCCACGTGCTGGGATTAATTGCGGTAATATTATACCGATAGATCACCGCGGACTTCGCTCAAGTCACGTCTAATAATATGTAATCAATTTTGAACCTTATATCCATGATCATAAGCGATAAATCGAAGAATAATGACACGGTATAATCGTGTTGGGCGCAGCTGCAGGACCGGTTAGGCTTCTCGCTTACACGTTGTGCGTCGTCATGAGCAGTGACTTTCAGGACTTTACGGCCAATTCAAACACACTGGCATTTGCATAGCCTAAAGGTTATAAGAACAAAGGCTAATAACTGTACAAAAAACTATAGATGCCAGCAACGCCGTCAGAAATCGCCTTCTTCCATATAGGGATGATTCTCTATATATAGAAACAGAGACAACAGACAGTTAGGTACCTACTTTCGAATGTATACGCACGTATATGATGTGGTGACTACAACCTAGTTTCAAATACAATTACATCCTAGTTTAAAATAAGAAGGTAAATAGGTGAATGGTTTATTAGATATTTAGTAACTGTACCTAATAAGCAAGCAAGAAATCGATAGAAAATCAATATCTTGCAGATTTTTTTTTTTATACTACGACAGTGGCAAACCAGCTTACGGCCTGCCTAATGGTAAGCAGACACTGTAGCCTATGGACACTTGCGGCTCCAGAGGAATCACAAGTGCGTTGCCGACCCTTTATTGACTTGGGGACGCGCTATGTTGAGAGTGAGGGACCGGCAGATGTCTCCAGCTAGGTCTCTCACTCCCAACACAGCGCAACCTCGGGAGCTCTGGCGACCTTACTTACCATCAGGAACACAACACCACATACTTACCTAATGGGGTAAGTAGTGATGCTATTATGGCTGCCGTCTGTAAGGTGGAGGTACTTCCCTAGTTGGGCTGCTCCAAATTTGAGCGAGACGACGTTTCGCTGTGCCCTGGCTCCTCTAATATGACATTACATTCTAGAACTTATACGAATACACTCGAATTTCCATACAGAGTGTATCTGTTTTATTTGCTCTTGACTTCTTGAGTGTTACATCAAAGTTCTTCCTAGTGGCGTAGCGTCAAGGTTGATGAAGAGAATGCATAGGTACGAGTACTTACATTGTGACAATAACGAAATAGTTGTATACGTGTTTCGTTCTTTCGTTTTTTTTACGTAAAACAATCCTGAAACTTCCCGTTATAATGATTCAAATTTGATCGCGTAGTATACAATGCAGCCCTGTAATTATCCATATCTATAAAACGATCACAATTCGAAACTCGATTTGTCCACCCTCGCCATTGTGGCAAAAACACCCGTTTACCTGCAATACAAACTGCATCCTGTGCATTGTGCGATGCACCTTCCCAACAATACAGGTATTGTCAATACGCGTTTATAAACCGTTTTTAGTTCATGTTTACTATGATGGCCCTGAGTTGCTCCGCTCATTTTTCGAGCACAAAGAGATTTATGAACTCTACGGTTATGATAAACCGTTTCGGTTACCTACAGGGCCGCGGATTTGTGCTTAGCCTTCACCGAAAAGAACCTGATTAAAACTCAAGAAAATGCAAATATATGGTAAACTCTTACTCCTACAACGTTATTAGAAGCAAGGCTATCGCCCACAATTCCTCAATTAGCGGGCGATAATCAGATCGCACAATTTAGTACACCTACTAATCGTCGAACCCATTCCTTCTTACGTAGGTAGTGACTGTAGGCGGCGCGCCACGTGCCCAACCGGCGCCGCCACCGCCGCCCCCGCCGTCCATCCGTACTCCATAAACCATCAACAAATCACTTGCATAACACAGTACAGTAATACCAACATTAATCCAACCAGATTTATAGCATAATCAACCGCTTCTGATACTCAAGACTGTCAAAGTTCATAACCGTAGGCAGACCGTGGGCGGTCGTGTCTTCAAACTGTCGACTGTTCCTTGATTTTATCTTTAACGTTATTGGACGTTTCCTAAAAACAAGTAGTTTTGATTAGTGTTAATTCCATATACGGCTTCGGTTGTATGTCAATACGGCATTAGCAGCACGAAGTCATTAGTTGGTATCTGATTGATTACTGTCTTGATTACGGTGAATAAATTATTATAATGACCGATACCTTACTGGTATTCGTCATTATACCGTATGGTGTAATACTGGAAAGCTACTCGGTCTGAATGACCCTCTGATTTAATTATTCTTTGGTATTTCTTACCTACAAATCCTACAATGGATCGAGGGCCGGGGACACTTTGTTACACATTAACCTGGTCAATTGGTCATCAATAATATATATGTACAAGGAACGACGTAATAACCAAGTGACATCACTAAAAAAATCTTGTCTCATCTCTTGGCAACTGGCCAATGTCCCAAACTCACGACCCGTCATAAATGTACATAACACGATGACTGAGGTAAAATATAAAACACTTCAGCAATTCAGCATATGGATTAAATATGAAGTAATGTGTCTATTGAACACGTCCTACTCTTTGGTATCAATAGATCCATATGTCAATGTCAAACCTCAAATTCTTTGTACCAGCCAAGTACATACCGGTAATCACCAGGGACATCGCAGGCGCATGTCAATCATCGCACATGTCATTGCCGTCTGGCGCATGCGCAGCCGCGACCCGTGCTGCGGTTAAATATCGTGTTTTCTGGCTAGGTGTATGAAGCCTACTGATTATTTTTATTCCATATTATCTATACACATGGCAGTGTGTGTCAGCCAAGTTCGCAAAGCAAAAAAGGCGACACACCGGCCATGGGTATAATATTATATTATGTTACACGAACCATTTCCGGCCACTTTCTGCCCCAATATAACATAAAATCTATTTGACTTACATGTGACTTACATACACACTTGCTATTTTGCGAATCTTGTAAGACCATCTTCTAATTATCGAATACAGAATTTCAATAAAAACCTCGTACTTTTCAGGACA
Source organism: Notocelia uddmanniana (assembly GCA_905163555.1). Classification (NCBI taxonomy): domain Eukaryota; kingdom Metazoa; phylum Arthropoda; class Insecta; order Lepidoptera; family Tortricidae; genus Notocelia; species Notocelia uddmanniana. The sequence continues at coordinate 8,405,815 of LR991059.1, read as the reverse complement.
TTTTTATGAGCGAAAATCACTATTTTTACACTGACTGGCTGACAGTTAGTCAGTCACTCACTCAATAGCTCATCAAAATGTTTGACTACTTCCAGATGACCTTAAGGTAGAATTTTGAAATTTGGCATTCAACTAGGTACCTAATTGTGTGTAGTGTATACAATACAACGGGTAAAATCTAAAAATAAAGATTTTTGACATTATGTATTTTTTTCCGAATGTTTTTACTCGTAATAGCCCGTGCTGGGAATGGGTAATTTGCGCACATTCATAAAAATTATTATATCACAACAAAAACATAAATGTAAAAAAATTAGAAGTTCATAAACGGTTTTGCTAATAAAATAAAAGAAAGAAGATCTAACTGGAAACCAAGTTCTTTCAAAGCTCCTTAAATCACAGCTCCTGTCATGTACAGCCTTGGCCAGAAGTATTAAGCACTCCCGCGTTTTTCATATAAAAGTAAAACTTTGAATAAAGCATTTTATATCTTTTATTATAAAAAATTCTAATATTTTTCAATAACACTAGCTATTCACTGACGTTAAAAATAATTGCACTTAAAAAAAGGCATCCTTTTATTGCGAATTCGATTATTTTTAGCTTTCAGTTTTCTAGGATAAATAGCTACTACGAAATTATATCTGCTGAAGTTTTCTAGATGTTTATATACATTTTTCTATTTTGCGTCAATGTGTAGTTTTGTAATTTAAAGAAAACATAGTTTATTTATAAGTTACAAAGAAAAATAAGGGGTACTTCTGTCCAAGGCTGTATAACGTTCTACAATAGGTTAAAATGATTTGTTTTGTTATTACTACTAAATTAATGGATTCATAAAAAAAATTATATAGTGTCAAGGTAATGTTGGTATTTATATTAGCGAGTCTTACTTAGGCAAGCTGTTAACAACTTCTACAAATTAGTTAATTTATGGCATGGCATTTGGCTGAAGGACGTCGTGTCGATGTAACTTGCCATGCATGTGTTAATTACTTGTACTATACGACGGTATTTAATTATAACCTAGTACGCTAGTGGGTAATGTAGTACATTACTTGCTAGGGCAGGCTTCAATATTGTGTTTTTTGTCGTGTCTACAAGTACATCTTCGGCAGGTGTGTCTGTGCATATTCATTTCTTACTAGGGTTAGTTCGTATCATGCTTAATGGTACGTAGGTTCTTGTAAGCATAATTTGCGATTATGTTTGTACATTTAAATAGGTATACTAAAAGCCATCTTGAATTTATTTTATCTTCGTAGTATTGTGCTTACCTCACTTATATGCAAATAGATAAATGAATGATTAATTAGAATCATAACTGTTGCTTTTTCGCATTACAACAATCGCAGTCATATTAGGCGCATAAAATTAGCGAAACCGGGACATAATTCTATAACTGTAATTTTCTTTTTCTATGATTTAAAGTATTGTTAGTTATAGTTAAAATAAAAAGATTTAAACATGTTAAGGCCCCGCGTCAATGTTAAAAAAAAAAACTAAATTTTTAACACTTTTTGATTTCATAAGTAAGCCGCATAATAAATTACTTTGTTAAAGTACCTGTAAGAAAAAAATATCATTTAATCAATTGTCGTGTATATTTTTTGTTTAATATGTTTCTTATAATATAGTACTAATAAAATGTTGACGGCATCAATGAAACACTTTTGACGTAGTTATGTATTTGGTTTTTCCAAAAAATACCCATATTTGTGACTTCAGAGATCTGCAAAGAGAAGCCGTTTAATTTTATTAATTTATCACCATGTTATGGCTTACTCACGAAATCAAAATATGTTAAAAAATAGTTTTTGTTTTTTTAACAATGACGCGGAGCTTTAAAAAGTTTAATTCTTTTTATTTTAACTATAACTAACAATACTTTAAATCATAGAAAAATAAAATTACATTTATCGAATTATGTCCAGGTTTTGCTAATTTTATGCGCCTATAGTAAAAAAATGTATATTGATTGTGTCTGGGAAACAATAAGTAACGGGCCATCTCCGCAACCTTCGGCGGCGAATGGTCAGCTGCAACTATGCGATTCACAAACCTGTGCCGGCTGATCTCACAGCAATATAAACTGACCACGAAATGCGTAAAAAGTATGCACAATCTGAGGTCAACCTTACTGGAATGCCTGAGGCGTTTGCTGGGAATACCAGCCCAGATGGAATGCGAGATTGGGGCCATTACCTGGGCTAAGTGTTATCTGCAGTAATTACATTTTGCTGCTAGTTGTTATGCATTTGTTTAGATTGCTCAAGCAGTTTACATTCTTTGCAGTCTTTGTCTGCAGTCAAAGGCATACTGCATGACTTCAAACAATTTCTGTCATTACTTTTTTCAGTTCAAGGTTCTTTTTCTTGACCAATGTGTCTCCCGTCTGCTCTCTGGTATTACCTACACTTCTTAAGTATTCCGAGTTATTGTAACATCTGTTCAAGTTAAACCATTAGGTATTATTTGCGCTTTCATCTATGTCAAAAGAGTGCATTTAAATTTTAACGAATAAACTACGCGTATCTGCCACTCCTATAGTTACAAGCATCCATGGGCTACTACGGCAGTTTGCGGGTCGAACGCTTGTTTGCCACCGATCGACTCGTTCGTTTGAAAGCGTTATAAACTTATTAGATGCTTGCGTTGTTACAATTTCATCTGGCCGCAAGTAATGGGATTAAAACCTGTCCAATTAATACAGAAATGTCAAGTGAGATTAATTATCATGTGAATACAAGTTTCGGATGCTTGGGCGTAGAACGGGTCGCGAGTGAAACGGACAAGTGGTCGCGATCTGGGGCAATTGTGCCATCGGTAACATCAGGTGGCTATACTATAGTGCTACTTTGACGACGATATATTTAAAAGATATAAATACATTTAAATATATAGAAACCTTCCAAGACTCAGAAACAAATGTTCATGCTCATCACACAAATATTTGCCCTAACCGGAATTCGAATCCAGGACCGTCAGTTTCGTAAGCTGGGTCACTAACCACTAGGCTTAACCGGTCGACAATACCAACAATTTTATGATCAGTTTCTTATCAATACCTATGGATATTCTCACTGCCTTTGATAAGGCTTACGACACGTGATTATATCCGTATACACATGTAAATAGGAAATACAGAGCCGCTGCGAAGGCTTAAGACAGTAGGTAGTACAATAGTTCCGTAAAACTATTTATAAATAATAGTGTGTATGGCAATTCTTGGGATTTTAGGTAATAAGTGGATCCCGGTCTGCGAAACAAATCCATATCAGCCCTAGGACGTCCACTGCTGGACATAGGCCTCCCCCAATTTCATGGGGGGTAATTGCCATAATCGCCACGCTTGGCATGCGGGTTGGCGATCGCAGTATCTCCACTGCCACTCTAGGAATGCTGCTGCCCATTCCCCGGTGGTCTTGGTCGTAGTTTAAGGACATACCCGGGTCCAACTAAAAAAACAAATAGGCGAAACAAATAGGTAAATATAAAGTCCTCCACATATTTTTTTTAATATCGAGGTTTTAGAGATGAACTCTAGTAACTCGCCATGGACGCTGAGGTGTCCTGGAGGGACATCCCAAGGGGATCGCCCACATCAGTTTCCATGTCAGCTACTCTAGCCATTACGATTTTTTTCTTCTCCGAAGGAAATAAGTAGGCGAGGGTGAATCCGGTATATTATCGCTGACTCCGAAGCCGTAGCTATAAGTAGGTTAAGAGGGCTAGATTAGCTGCTTCTTTTCTTTCTACGGAGAACATATCCCTACTGTTTTTGGTTTTCTACTGTGGGCTAGTCAAATGACACAGAAAATTGGTTTCCATCCAGCGTCAAAACCAATTTATTGTACCAGTTTGCACGCATCATGTAATGTGTGAGAGTGAGCAGTAAATCACACGTGATTACACTGATTACTGTAAACTGGATATAATGCGCCGTGGACACCAAATAATTATAAAATAAAACAAGTCAGAATTGCGGGGTCCCATCTAAGATTTATTGAAAGTTTGCTATTTTAAAAGAAGTAATTAGAAAAGAAGAGGCAAGGAAAACCATGTAAACTAAATATATTAAATATTGCCTGAATTGAATTAAAGTTACTTTAGCCTGCACTGCAATACTTTTCTAGTGTCTTCCTTGCGAATTAACTTTAGTGACTTTTATGCATTCACGTGTTCTTTATATAAAAGATCCGTATTCATAAGGTTTAAACTTACACATGTATAACTTTTTTCATCATACATACGTTAATTGCACGTGATTCTTCGTGCCCATCTGAGTGACCACGGTAGGTCTTTAACTCATATTTTATGGCCGTGTGAATCTCACAAACGCCCAAACTCAAGTGCTTTTGTTAGCTGGTACTGTTGGTTCAGGTTAACGTTCGTCTATTCTGCCTTTAAACAATTAAAATGGCATATATTGGTAAAATTTTCATGTGATATACGTCGTTTTGTGCACGAAGGTGTTGTATTGACCGTTGACGCCCCGCGACTCTCTACAAAAGACGTTACCTTAAGAATCAACATGGATTTACGATCACGTATCACGGTGCATTTTGCTTTTAAAAGCACCTGCAATTCGTTACACAGTTTTGCGTTTTACTTAATTTTTATGGGAATAACAGGGTCTATCGAAACGGGTTCTCACGTACATAAACAGTTTTTGGTGCTGTGAACTATATTATATATAAGAGTCACTAAAATTTAATTTCAGTGTGAGACAGAGCCACTTCTTTTCACTCCAGAACCGGATATTACTTCCTCATTTGGAATTAGAGACTTCGGTGTGACTTCTGCGCGACAACAAGTCTTGAAGCTGTCACGGAAATTACAATACCTACGATACCACGCTGGAATATCACCTGCTTGAATACTCTCTAAGCAAAAAAAAATGCATTGTGAACGAATTCTCACGCGTGCAACACCGGGAGGACTTACTTTCAACTACCTAATAATAATACGGTGTTTTGAGAACTTGTGAGATTGAGATGAGATAAAAATGTCTATTGTTTAATTGCTTTTAATGGTTCTAGTTACTGTGTGACTTATTCTTGTTTCCAAATTTTGCCAAATTTGAGGCTGAAAAATAGGTAGGTTGCTTTCTATTTGAAGGTAATTATTCCTCAGATTATTATCGACAAGATATGGCTTAGCTTAGCTTAATTTTTTGTGGAATCAGTCCGGGTACCGGGTAGAGTAAACGTCACTCAATTAATACTTTATTTTATTTATTAGAAAGATACACTTTACAGACGTCATACAGTTAATTCGCACGTATGCTAGGTACTCACACAGCACAGTAAATAGAACTTATTGGAATAACCCTCTCGACGAGTAGTTGATGCCTCTGGAAAAAAGTACAATTGGCAATAAAAGTTTGTACTTACGAGTTTAAGAACTGGAACAAAAATTTGATTTCAGTGCGAGACTGTCAAATTTTATGTTACGAGTTATTAGTTATAATTTCGTATTTGTCGCGATTGCTAAATGTGCCCCCACAATTATCATAATTGCGATAGACTTAAACTCTTGACATTTAGTGTCATCCGCGGCACAGATTCGTATCTAACACAACTATTACACTATAGTCTCCATAGTGTACGTAACGAGCTGCTTGTTTGCTGTAGCCTCGAACCTGCGCGAACTGAAGAGGCTACAAGACAAGCGTTAAATCGGCGTTCCTAAATAATTGGACAATGAAGTACCTACCTGATTTTTATACACAGACAGCTTAAATGTTCTTTGTGTCATTGTGATGATCGATAAGTAATGGATGTGGCATTAAAAGTGTTGGAAAAATAAATTGAACTTTTAGTGTTAGTGCTAGTTGTTTGAAAATTAATGCGGCAATTATTAATAAGGAAAAATGTAGATTGAATACACAATTATTGGTGAATCAGTAAATAGATTTCCTCAAAAGAATAGTAAGTATAATGTTTTTATTAATAAGAAAAACTATATTCAATTAAGTAGTCTGTGGGCGAGAGCTCTCAGCAACTTCAATGCGCAGTTCAGGGCCTTACGCTCGCTATTTAGCAGACTGACCTTTTTGACTCCTTTCTAGTGCTCGAGCAAGGATAGCAAATTAGCTACATATTTCTATATCTTGTATAAAAGAGTTAATTTAACCTACCAACTTTAAAATAGACTTAGATATCGCCGAAGTTGCAAACCACTTGTTATGAGTATGTGAAATATTTTGTAATGTTGAGACTGATTAAATTCCGAGGATTAAATGAATGAAAAAGAAATTAATTAGTTTGAGAATTTGCGCATGAATAGAATTGAATATAGAACTATATTAATTGATAGGCCTAACTAATTCTATCAGTTCTTCCCTAGTCAGTTAAGATAATTGATCCTTCCGTAAAAACTGGCGCCCAACGCCCATATCTAAGTAGTCCATCCAAACTTGCAATCTCACTATTGTAGTAATGCACCTCACATCTTACCAACAAGACTGAAATACCTTAAACGATTATTTGTTCTTACATGCAGGGCCAAAATGTGAAGACAGTAGTGGCAAAAACATTGCTCTACGTAGTATTTCTCCTTCCTTATGTCCCGTTTACAAGTTCAATGCTTTTTATCTTTTCATTGCATTATAATAAGGGCTATAATGATTAGCCGCTGAAACCGACACGATAAACCGTCTCAGGTTACGAAGCGTTACGGTGTTAGTGTTATCGTTATTATGCGAAATGAGGATGTTGTGTTGTGAGTCGCGTTACAGAACCGGTGTGTCTTGCTCGCGATACGTTTTACACTATATTATTCCTCTAAATATAACTATAGCTATGTCTACATACCTATATTATATAGCCGGCTGCAGCATTAAATAAGCACTTGAAGATTACAACGAAGCAAAAACATAGGAATGGAGTACAGAGCCATTTGTTGCGTGCAGCTGGTTCGTGAACAGAACCGAACGTCGTCTAGCTTATGAAACGTCCATACTTAGGTACAGTACGATCGTGATCCCAGATTTCAATACTCTGTGTGATTTATCTACACGAGTAATTATTTGAAGCAAATTATATTCAGACCTTTCCGCAGGATTTCAAACTCTTAATGGATAATAAATCTTAATAGTTCAATTACTAGGTTGAGTTTACGATATCCTGGGCGGGTAGACTGGCCACGATTAGCTCACCACACTGGTCGGATTACTCACGGTACTCGGGTCTAATCAGCGACAGGACTGGCCGCTATTATTGAAGTCTATCTGAATTAATTTTAGAAATCAGCGGTCTCAAATTTCAATGTCATACGTAAAAGTGCTTCGTTGTCGACGTCAGTGGTTTACATTGTCTTATTTTATTAGAAATCAAATAACAAGGTATCAGCGACTGCTTTTGTAGGTCTCTACCTTACTGATGTGCTGTCAGAGTAGTATGGTAACAATTTAGGGCAAGATTTGCTGATTTAATTAAGAATAATGGTCTTTGCTTCGGTCACATCTGAATAGATAATTCATTAAACATCCATTTCAATCCATACAAAGCTTAATGCTCGTAAGCTTAATACGTAACCGGACTCCCGCGTAAGCCTCTCAGCCGTCCCTCTTGCACTCGCGGAGGGCGCCGGCGGCGCCAGAGCCTCCATGCTTCGTCCTCGTCGCTCGCGCCTGTCACTGCGCGATTTGCGCGAGCGCAGTATACAGTGCCTCTATCGCCGCGGGTAGACGCGTGCGCGTCGTTAAACGAATATCTGTTATGTTATTGTTGTGACAGTGCCGTGAGTTCACAGTTCATATTACTTTACATTATTTCAACATGTGTCGTACGTATGTGAAGTGTCAAATGTTTCTACAGTGAATGTGTTATGGAATCTGCAGTGTCTCCGCTGACTTGTTAGCCTTGTGTGCTACCACAGCGAACCGAATTCACTTGTCTACTTACGATTAATATTTAAATGTTGCGATAGAATACGAACCATATGTTTCAGGGTCAATATTTACTAATAATAGTTTTAGTTTGACAATGCGCGTACAATAATAGAATTCTAAATACAATATAATCGTTGCTACCTTTCCACACAACACAACATAGAGCCATACACCATCGTCTAACATCGTTTCTAACTTCAAAAGCTTCTTGTTATCTAATCTTATCATGCTAAACACTTAACGCAACATACTTAAAACATATCTCTTTGAACTCATTAAGACTCCATACACGTTTTTCTGGCAGTTGTTGTAATGCGTCACTAATTACATGTCATTATTCGGTCCCATTGTTCACCCACCGCTGCACTTGTGGCCGTGCAAACCTTTACTGCTATTACTGAAAACGATTTAAGAGTGATTAGATCCCAACTATATATAGTCCCTTTTGTTTCCACAGTTAAATATCGCCAAACAAACATCCCACTCGTGCAAACTTCATACTCTCATTGTCCTCGTGACCAATTGCAAATTACTCCCACTCAAAACACGTTTTAGATGCTTTGACAATAATTTTCATACGACTTGTCTTGTCAAACTTGTTTTGCATTTGTATTCTTGATGGCTACTTCACTTATGGCAGGGCAGCTGTGTTTGGCCCGCGAAAGGTTCTCATTCAACCTAATTGAAAAGGAGCTATTGGCAAACTGCACTGCAGTGAAGGAGCAGATTTGGCTCACTTTCACTCGCGTTCCCCTTAAATGGACCTTACAAATAATGTCTTTGGTAGCTGATCTGCAGACGTATCATAATATCATCTGCGTGGCTAGTATGATAGCTTTATGTGACGTTTCAGTATATTTTGGCCATATAACGTGACGGTATAAATAAGCTATCATACTAGCCGGGCTGCAGTTTCTACCTATGAACCAGGTGTAGGGTGTTCCTCGTAGTCAAGAATAATTAATTACACGCATATGTAATTACGAGTTGTGCAGTATTTATTTAAATACAACACGAATTCTTATCAGCGAATGCTATTTAATCACTTCTCTTTATTTCACACACACACATTGATATTCAAACCATTGCTTAATTCCTGATTGCTACTACAGAAAAAGTTGATTGTATCGCTACGCTAACACTTTTTACAATTGGAAACACTACTTAAAAGTTACAAGAGTTCATCATATATACTGTATATATAAAGGGTGCTAACAAATTAGTTCCACTTTCCAGGGCTCAATCTGCTCATCAAAACGTCTTTTTATAATCAAATCAAATAATTTATTTCAGAAACATGGTTCCATATAAATGACATAAAGATGTTAGTAACAATTATTCTTCTTATAATGTTGGTACTATATTGGTAACTAATTTGTCAGCACCTTATATATAAACATGTCATACATACAAAGCCGGTTTTGTTGATAAGGAATAATTTTGCTAGATCACGTAATAGTTCAGATATGGCCTGTCTTGCACAGGGTTGCGAAGGTATTGCTTAATTTCTGGTACCTATCATAGCCAGATGTAATGTAATCTAAAGCTTGGAATGTCGAATAAATCTTACTAAGATGCAGTTAGCATAGCAATAACTATCTTGATAATCAATTAATTATTTATTACGAGTTTACATCCTATAAAACTGTATGGCATACTAGGTACTTATACTGCTTGTAATTTATAACTGTGACATAATTGCTCTGTTGAGTTTCCGTTAGCACATACGTTTTTATTTTACTCTGAATCGTCTTCAGAAAAAGCCATGCGCGTTAAAAATCCTGTCAATATCCGTTCAATAATTATTGACTACGCTCTTGCGTTGCCTATTGCGTAAGGTCTTTAAGCAATCAAATAAATTTAAAGAGACTAGGGACCGATTAGATCTATGTTGATAGCTTCACACGTTCGTAGTTAGCCTATAGGTTTGTTGTAATGCTTAATTCCATAGTATTAAGACTTCTGGTGCAACTGGCATTGTGTTTGCCTCTCGCTATAGCCGAGGTTGTTTCTTACAGCTTACACATGGTCTATTGATTTGCGCACACAATTCACACTTCAGATCGTAACGCCGCAAGTTGCAGGAAGGGGCCATTGTTGTGTCTGAATCTGCGGATGTTTTGATCGGACGATTATCTTCGGATACTTAAGTGTTAACAGTAGCAAGTGCCACTTTTGAAAAACGAGTTATAATTTGCATTTGGCAATTAGATCAGTTACGAAAGAATCAAGCATTAAGAAGGTTGCTTGCCTATTTATGTATAGTTACCCTGGTCGTGTCTTAGATACTCGAATCGAGTCATTTTTGTAAACTAAGTTAACTCTATCTCTGAAATCAACGTGGTGCCCTAAATGGAAGCGGACATTTTGTAAGAGTTTCTAAGAAAGAAATGGCCTTATGCGGACTGCGGACAAGGACTGTTGGGCAATCGGCGGCTGAGTAACGACGGATTCGTCCGAAGTAGTCTGATTCACTTTAACGTGTGACGACATTACTAACTCACTTGAGTCTCGACTATTAGGTAACATTAAAATGACATAATCTATAGTAATGCATGTAAATAACGTCGAATTTAGGCAGAGCGCCCGGAAAAAGTGATTCTGACTCATAAGAGAACCGTGAGAAATACGGAATTTTTTAGGCGAAGTGTGTTTCAGGTGCTCGAAATATTTAAGTTAACCATCATTCTTCACGCTGCCACTCAAAATTGTTGAACAGCATAATCCAAAATTTAGCTTCAAAGAAAACTATCAAAAGTTATGCAGTTTCATACACGTTAAATATCCATGTGTTCTTTTTATTCAGGCTTTCTGTTTAAACATACGGTTAACATGCCAACTGTTCTAGTTCCATACCTGGTTGTCACTGCAAACGCTCTGTGATTAGCTGGTTGCGGAACCCGTTACACCTCTGGTTGTAACTAGATCGCGACCTATCACACGAGAAGCTCTCACGACGCCATTCAACAAATTATCGATTAACGTTTATAAAAGCGGTAATTTGCGAGCGAACTTGTAGGCGTAGGAGTTTCCAATGAAAAATCAATTAAGTTAAGTAGGTGTCACTTCATGTATCTTTCAAACCGATAAATTGAATCTTCGCGGAATCGACTTTCATTCAAAATTTCACAAATGACTTGATAATTAATTCTTGAAAAAGTTGTACGCTTTTAGTGTTCGTGACGACTCTATTTTTATTTATTTAATCTTTGCTGCACAATGAAAGACCTTATACATTTGAAGCGAGAATTCAAATGTCCTTTTTATTCTCAATCATAGAGGTTTCTCACTAAAACGGTTTGGCAGTTACGATGGTTTGGGAGTAATTATTCTCATTTATAGAGGCTGTTAAAAATTAATAATTATGGTACTAGTACTGCCCAGGTAGAGTCTAATACGGTCGGCATCATGTCGTTTTAACGTCATGTTTGAACTGTCATACTAAATTGCCAACGAGTGAAAGCGACAAAGTCCCAAAGTGTCCAGCTACTTATGACGCCGAGATGTTTCCCGATTTTTATCAATATATAGTAACTAGACCGTTACATATGAATAGCTACTACACATTTGTCTATAAATACTTACATATTTTATTTATTAGAAGAAACCTCTTATTTTTTTCTGATTGTTCTATTACAATTTTGAATGATTTACAATTTCATGAATTTTCACAAAAATTGAGGGCTCTGCGAATATGTCTCAAAAAACTGCATGTGGAATATTTCATTCGCATTCTAGGTATAAGCTTTCTGCATCCATATCCCCGGTTGGCTGTTCATCTTATCTTCACCCATCACGTTCATTTTTGTCTAACTTTGAATATGCCCACAACACAATCCGCAACTATGTCGAGGGTGTGCAGGTAGTGTAGGAACAAGCGCACATGTGCGCTGCAGATGCCTTGAAATTCCATTAAAAACAATGACAATTTGGCTTTCTTTGTTTATAAATAACGACATGGTTTGGCTTTGAGTCGAGAAATTTCCATTCAAATATGATTGTAAACACTTAAAAACAGTCTCGCTTACAGAGGTGTAGAGCAAGAAACTGTCACTTACTGAAGTGTAGATGCGGAAAATTTTACGCTCTAAAAGAGGTTCCCAAACTGTCACTCAAAGAGGGACTCCAGGATAAAATTCAAGGGGCATTTCGCTTAAAGAGGGTTTTCACTTTATACAGTGTTCGCTCATCCAGGTTCGACTGTAGTACAAAAAGCGGACTTAATGCTATAAACTCTATGGTATTAAGTAGGCATATAGGATTCTCTATCAATCAACCTTAAGGCATAGGAGAAAAATTGTGGACAGATTTGAAGGATATACAATACAATACGATATAACAGAAGATATTATATAGCTATAACTAAATAAATATAGGTATATACAATTAATTATACATACATAGGATTATAGAGGAAACATTTAGGATTACGAGTCTTTATTTTTGCCAGACTGCCGTACTATACTGTGGTTCTGCCACCAAGAAACTTGAATGAGCGAAGGAGTTTCCTATTAAATTGTATAAAAGTAACACTGTTATGAATACTAAATTAACTTCTATAAAGTAGCATTCCTGAAGACACTCCTAATATACTTAATTACTTATACACCTACTCATCGAAAAATGATGGAAACTTGTCATATCAAACTATTATCTTATATTATAAAATACACCTTTATTAGGAGTAAAAGAAAATAAACCTTTGTTAGAAGTCATTTTTCAAGTATCTCGTAATAACAAATTTAAATAATGTCGTAATAAAAATAAATTCGCGATTAGCCAACGGAAGTAGAAGAATGTTCTCAAGATCAGTGGCTGCTTGTGTGGGCGTTCAATTTTAATCATTTTCCTTAAGAGGCGGTGTTATAGGCTTTTTAGCATGCGTGGTTCCAAGAAAGGCGAGCCAGAGGCTGCGCTGAAAGGATCTCGATCGGTGACTACGAAGTCACCCAATGATGACTAATAAACCGCTGATAAATGACCCCTTTTTACCTATTCAAGACTTTGTTTGCTCATTCTTTTAAGTACTGCTTAAAGGTTAACATTTTGATAGTCTAAGTTGTTAAAGAGCTCTTGACGCGGTGAACATATGATCTGGTGTTTAGTTTTTAACTACAGAGTGCCATAAGATTTATGACATCACTATCACTTTGTGGCAGTGATTGTAAAAAACGTATTTATTTATTTATTTATTTATTGTAAATGCAAATCAATTTTGTCCGTTAAAACGTGGTTAATAAGTAAAGGCCACACAAAGTTTCAACCTTTATACGAGTATTTTAGTGATCATATAACTCTTCTTGATTACTTATTACTGTTAAGCCAAATCGTTATCTAACTCACATTTTTGTCATTAACGTAAAGAACTCCAAAAGTATCACATATTTGAAAAGAAAACTGGCCATCGTTTTACAACTCGACATACTTACCATGACTCAACGTGAAAGTCAATTCATAAAATAAATACGATCGCTTGACTGATGCATGAGACTTTTTTTATTATATTTGTTGTTTTACTTTTAGTTACGACTAATATTCGGGACTGAGTTGTCAAAATTGTTTACATGTTCATCCCTCCGGACATTCTTTGGATGTGTAGAGTATGAGTCATATGAAGGGCCAATATAGTTCACAATGCATTCCGAGATTTTTGTTCATTTTGTAGAACTGTTCAAAACTTTGCGCAAGTATCGTTAAATTACTTTGTATTTTATGACGCGATTTACTCTGCGGTTTATATTTAGGTCGGGCTTTGGACAGATGAAAATATATACTATAGCAAGTTTGTTTGCCGTTTACAACAATGACACCCTTATCTAAGGACATTATAGTATGTGGGTGACCTATGCAAATAAGATATGCAGGTAGATTAATATGACATTGTGGAGTGATTATTATTATAGTGCAGTATTATAAGTATTTCAATTTTGTACCTTATAAGATACGTGCAATAATTTAAAGGCATGAAAACGGTGCAGTGCTATTGCATTTACCACTGAATGTGCTATGTTGATATCATAGTAAATAGCAAGCAAAGATCTAAGTATATATAGAACTTGCCGTTCTTCAAATAAATAAAATACCTAAATAAATAAATATTTATGGATACTGAACACAAATTCACCTATACCCAATAAAAGCTTGTACTTTGGGTGCTAGGCGACGACGTACTCATACTTATATAGATAAATATATACTTTTATGTTTGTATACATAGAAAGCATCCAAGACTTAGGAACAAATGTTCGTGTTTAACACACCAATAAATGCCCTGCCACAGATCAAAGAATACTAGCCCTGCCCTTATTATTATTTATTTATTTGACCATAACACAAGTAAATAAAAGTTCAAGTGTTGTATTGTGGGTTAAAGTTTGTTGCAGGCAACGGGCTGGCAAACTATCAAGGCAATACCACATTTTCTCTATCTATAAAAGTGGCATTTGGATTAAATTTCACGTGTGCTGTCTACCCTTTATATATATATATATATATATATATTTGCAAATGCGTGACTTTTGTATTTAGTTATAGTAAAATATTAATAATAAGGTAGAGGCCACACGTGGATCGCACGTTGCTTGCACATGTCATGCAAACATTGCCTTAAACTTGTATCCCGACTTTACTGCCCAAACTTACTTATCGCCTTACAACAATAAACAAAAGGTTCGTCTAGCCGTAAAAAATAGAGATAGCGTTATCAGGCGTCCGCGGGTGTGAACGAGACAGTAAATAACCCACGTGAGTTACGTTAACAATAGTTGTGAAAAAAACTTTACCTGGAAGGTAGCTTGGCTCTGCCCCCGCTCCGCCAGTCTGTTCTAAAGCCTCTACTGGGACGTGCGTTTCTTATACAAATAGTAATTAAATAATTTAATTTAATTGTAATCGATAACGGAAACTCATTAAGTGTGATTTGTGTGGACATATTGTGCTCTATTTGGTGAAGTGTCGTAACAGTTTCGATGCCGCCTTTGTGACCACCTGTTATCGTGTTTCGCGCCAAATGCCATACGAACTTGAGTAGACCGACAATTTTAGAGATATATTTTCGGTTATATACTGTATAGTTATACAGGTATAGTTTTTATAGCCATAAAAAATAGCATAACTAAACGTACTTATTTGAATATAAACGTATTGAACGTGGTTCGTATTCTTATCGCACATACTTATACCTATGTAGCACAAGCACTCGCGACGTCGACTGAATTCGAATGAACGATGTAAAATGATCAAGTTCCGCTACAAACGTAAGGAGCCCAGCGATGGGAAGGCGAAGATCGACGTGTTGAAGGATCGGGAACTGCTGCCGCCGAAGGACATGGTGGTCGTGGGTTCGATGCCCGTGCGGCACAACACGCTGCCGAGGATGCGGAGGAGGGAATCGCCGGAACGGGCGCCGCTCAGTCAGACCACTATTGCGCTGTTTAGAGTAAGTTTGGACCTTTAATGAAATAAGAAAGGACCCATAATGTTTAGATAGATAACTTCCAGGCATCATAAAACAGGCCGTCTTTTACCAAGCATCTTATCGTCCGCCGCATATGGGTATAGATAGTCAGTTAGGCCCCAGCTCGGGCCTATAGCTAAGTTTCTTGCTGAACTCTTCTTAGCTAGCCTATGTTTAGTAAACCAGCGATAAAGCCCCCAGGTGGCTTGATTCCACTTACACCCTGGATTCGGTTGAAGCGGCTCAACCAGCTGGGCCCTCGGTAGTGACCGCAGAGAGCACTTTTTGGCCACTCTACTAGCAGCCACATCGGTAGTTTAGTCTGATGCAAACTCATTTTGAAGCCGAGAGATCTCTACGAATTTGAGAAAATACATACTTGGTCCTCTATGTAGTGTAGTATGATAAAGTACCAGTTACCACCAAAACTTTAGTGACAATATGGTACTAGTGGTAACAACTTTTGTGGTAATCTTAATCGTTGGAAATAACCACCTAACTCCATTACCACGAGCGAACTAAAATACAAGTCTTTGAGCTGAAGTATATAGGGGTAGTTATCACGGGTTGCAGTACCAAATTATTCCTAGTATAATGATCTCACAAAAACGTGCATTTGTGTGAGAAGTTGTACCTGTAGCGAAGAAGGTATATTCGTACAAAGTTGCAACAATAAAATCTTCTTTTTCAACGACTGTCAAATAGGCCACAGCAGGGAATAGATCCTTATATAATAGCTTTATAATTATAGGGACAGGGGGTTCTTTTTACACCTGATCTCTCCCATCTGTTAATAACAGGTTCGCTTTATTCTTCCCACGAATTAAATAAATTGGATTGAACCCGAAACACAAAAATATATGATGGTTAAATATATGATGGTTTTCATCCAATCTTCAAATCATAAGAGAAATGGAAGATTGTTCTAGATGCTATAGTATTCACAGGCTACGGTATCTGCTTACCATCTCGCAGCTCGTACTCTGATTTGCCAATGCCACCGTCGTAGTAATAGTAACCATAAAAAATAGAGGACGCGGTAAGGCGGGCGCCCCATTACAATAGACATCAACGCACTTCTACCAAAGAAGATATATACCAAGTAGGCAACAAGCATTTACTTATTTTATTTTCTAGCAAGGTAACGATGAACCCCTATAGAAGAGAAGTTTACTTTGTATATACACAGTAAACTTCTTTTTACTTACTTTTAGTTTACTTTGTATATACAAAGTAAACTTCTTTTGTATATACAAAGTAAACTTCTCTTCTATAGGGGTTCATCGTTACCTTGCTAGAAAATAAAATAAGTAAATGCTTGTTGCCTACTTGGTAGTCGTCAAAGGCACAGTTAGACGTAATTACTAAACATGTAAATAAATACTAATAATAAATGCTTACGGACTCACTGCCGTTTTTTGCCTGTCATTTGTGTTACATTTTTAGTATTTAATTTAATTATATTAATGGCGTTAATAATATGTGGCGGCATATTATTAACTCCTATATAACGGTAAGCTGATGATATATGCAATATTTTTCTGAACATTTTTCCCGTACCTACTTAAAACTTCTCATTCATCAAGTGGCTTATTGGTGTTCATCATACTTTTCACAATAAATTTTTGGATCCAATAAATAAAATCTCAACAGTCCACACATGTATATATGTACCAGGCAAATACTTGACATGTACGCCGAGTAGCTGACCTCCCTTATGGCTATTGTCCTCTAAAGGCAATTTGTCGAGAATACTAACGAAAGAGACGACTTAGTATGCGTCGGCGCAATGCCTTCTCCGGTATAGCCTGCCAACTTACAAACATTCAGGATTCAAGCAAAAATAAACCTTTTTAAAGCGAAGTAAGGACTAGGAGAACTCCTGGTTAAATTTGGCAAGTTGGTGGTCGCTTCAATCGACTATTGTTCCAAAAGGAAATATGTGACGATAGTTTATTACGCATGTAATTTATATTCATGATTCAGCTAAGCCTAAAGCTTTTGTAGGTGTATTGATGAGCTTCTGTGAGCTTTAAGTTGGCTACGGGTATTAATATTGAAGCGTGAAAAGGAAGTTTTGCGCTTATGTGTAAAGGCGAAAAAAAACTTCAGATTTGATTGTACTGTTCTTATTTCCAAGTCGTTTTGTTGTACTCATGCTAGCATGATTTCCATTTCCTAAATTTTTTTTATATAGATCAGAAAATAATAAATTATCTTTTGAAGAATTAAGAAATATATGTAAAGTAGGCGCGGTGGCGGAGGCGGCTGAGGATCTCAAAAGACGCAAATACAGGAGTCTCGTCGCCAACTACAACTTCGTTGCTTTTGGAGTCGAGACTCTTGGTCCGTGGGGCCCTGCAGCACAGAAACTGTTCGAGGGTTTGCTAAACGGCTGGTCGATGTAACCGGGGACAAAAGAGCTGGCGTCTTTCTCGCCCAATGCCTAAGTATTGCGATCCAGCGAGGAAATGCTGCCAGCATCCTCGGCACCATGCCACAGGGGCCAATTAGTCTTAGCTTTTTAGATTTGTAAGGGTTTAATTTAGTTTATTTTGTAATATACATGTTGTTTAAATAAAGATTAATAAAATAGAGATTAATAAAGAAGAAAAAAAAGAAATATATGTATTGTGTCTGACATAGAGCGCGAGTCCAGGTTACCTAACCATATTTTACTGCGTACGACTAACTTAAGCTACTCTCTTGCCTGTATTGTATCGGTGATAAAATTGACCATTATACTCATAGCTTCGCAGTTTTCTACAAATCGGTCCAGACAAACGTGAACCTGGGGTAACCGCAAGCGGGGTCACGCGCTGGGAGCGCGGGGTTTCCCACACAACAATGCGCTCCACAAATGTCATCTCATGTTTGATGCATTAGTTCCGGGTTCATCATATCACAATCTTAAGGGCGGGCTCATTGTTCTTTCAAGTTCATTTTACTCTTAAGGTCATGAGGGAAAATGCGAGACCTATCAGCCCGGATCTTAGGTATATATGTAATCGCGATTTTTCGAATAACTCCATCTCCATTGCACTTGCCCTATTCAAGTATTTAGAAATAAACGAACTAACACTTTCAGTCATTTGCGGTAGCAGGGAGTTCGAAACATTTACCTAAATTTAATGCAATTTATCTAATGTAATGTGTTCTCGAAAATGGTCAGATTTTTGAAAATTATTTTGAATTTAGTATATTTTCTATTATTTCTAACCATTTGATAACTTCTAGAAAACAACTACCAAATTGTAGAAGTTTATTGTCACTCGTTTTCAGCAGTCTATTTTGAAATATATAGAGGTACACTAAATTAAATTACACATTTACCTAGCCCTTATTTAGAGTTATAATCATTGCACAAATACATACAGTATCTAAAACTAACGAAAAAACATAACCTTTATCAAATTACATTCGCCACTTCAATACTAGGTACGTCTAAAAAATAGCATCTCAATTTCAATCTTATAGCGATTGCTATAAGAATGGTATTGGTAGTACCTAAGTAAAGCGAGCGTGATCATTTTGATGTTTTTTTATTTCTAAACGGCGAATTCGAGTGATACTTCTCTTCTCCTAAGATCTTGTAACGCGTCTTTTAGTAATTTCACCTTTAACACCAAGAGTATAAAATCACATTTGCCTCGAATAGAACGAGTGAGGTACGAGCTTGCGGGAATTATTCTAAGAATTGTTGGAAACAATGGTGTGAGAGCTTGCGCCTGCGATTCGCGTGATAGTCGTTAATTGATGGCAAACAAGCACCTCTTGCATTAGCGGAAGACTGTAATGGGCTCATTCGTGCAGATTGACCCCGTTTAAGTATAGGATAGTCTAATGTCTGATGAGCATGGTTCATTATGGGATTTATAAGCTATGGGGTGTCATAAAAAGTGCCCAATCAAGCGGTTTGAATTTAATTCGCAATTATATTCTTACAGAGTGTATTAATCACATTAGATGAATAACTTTCATTTATTCATGAAATGTAACGAAAAGGGAGTAAAACGAACTTGAATAATAAGGAAGGATAGGTAAACCCTACCCAAAGGTTGTCTGGAAGAAATCGCTCATTTAGCGATAAGACCGCCTGTTGTTTACCTCTGCTTGTATCTTTATGCTGTTTCTATCTGTAATTCTTGTTTGAGGTGTGCAATAAAGCATATTGTATTGTATTGTAAACAATTATGTATTTGCAAAAAAGAAATTGGAGTAGAAGGGGTCAATTGATACAATTATACAGCTGCTAGAAGGGATATCATGACAAATTACTGGAAGCAATTTATATGACATATATTCCAAGTATTCTCACAACTGCACTATGTTCCGCTCATTAAACGTAGGTTAAATAACAAATCGTCAAAATTAACTCTACTCTTGCTTGACCTAATTACACGGTGTTTATCCCAATTTGAAGCCAAGCTCTCAATGTTACCTTTATAACCTGACTTTTTTGCAGTAATGTTCTGCTGCGTTCAGCGGAAGGCACGGAGCAAGCTGCATCCTTCTTCCGGCGGATGACCCTAGCCAGCTTGTGTATAGCAAAGCCTTATATTCATCTGTCTCTTTCTCATCTCTATAGTAAATTTATATGTAGGTGCGAAAGAACTCAATCGAAAGTAGGTACTTCATAAAGTTAGGTAACCAGGTATCTCGTTAGCGACGTGCTTCAGAACTTGTGACTATTGTCCAGAAGCGCTGGAGCATATAAAATGCTTGTATTAGAGTAGTTTAAGCACCTGCTTATTGGTGTACGTATGTACTGGAAACGGGCAGGTGAACTTGGGTACATTGCATCTCAAATAGGTGCATGTAATATGCCTAATTTGAAGAATAAACTACTTTTACTTTTACTTTTTTTACTTTATAAAATCACATTCTACGGAAACTGGCGTGAGAATTTGATTAAGTAACGGATTTCTAACATAGTTTGATTTGAAAGTGCCTCAAAAGTGCTGCTGTTTGCTAAAAGTGTTAAAACAAGGCAACTTTGTACATCAAAACATCATCTCGGGGTCACGGCGTATTTGTGACCTATACCTCTCACCTAACCAAGCCAAAAAGGCCTATGAACATAAGTTGCGCCAACGGGTAGACCTTTTGGGTATCGTAAGGCAGTTGCCTTCTCGTGTTCGTGCTGTACCGGTTTTGGTCCAGCCTCATCCAACAAACCAAACGAGATTCAACCCTGTTTAGATAATCTTAAAACTCTTTTTCGGTTGCGATGGTCCGGTCAAGACTTTCTTTACGCAGGGCCGGTTACAGACCTCGACGTTTTTTTACGTTCGTATTTAGCATAGTCAATATTAACACATTTCCGGCGTCAGTTTGGTTATAAAAGGATTTTACTGTTTGACGTCCTTATTTGCATATTTTTTTGCGAATTTGATGACCGCTCCTAAACCGGTTCTACAATCAAAAACTTGAAGACTGAAAATATCTAGATAATGGATGGTACGTATACATATATACGCTGTTTATAAATACATTACCTACGGCCAATGTAGAATAGATACATAACATCACTAATTAAAGTAGGTGTGTCAACTAGGTAGTACCTCAGAAATAAAAGCGTCCGAAAGGTATAATCAGAACTCTACACGTAATCCAAAATCTTGGCACGATAAAGTAAAAATAACCTTAATAAATCATCCGCATATCTAAAATTTTACAAACAATCTGCTTATTAACAATAATTATTATTCCTCTGACTTGGATAATTTTTTGGAGGTTTATTACACTTTTTAGCAAAAGGATATGTTTCCTATATACAAGCCGTCGGAAATATCTGCGAACCTGGCTTGGAACAGTCGGAAGAAACGTAATTGAGCCAGGTTCGCAGATATTTCCGACGGCTTGTACGTAAGACTTAATGCAGATGAAGGGGGTAATAGGGACATAGGGCTCACAGAAGAGTTTTCCACTTGTCATAATCTCCGTGATATACGAACACTTGATTAAACTTAATCTCCTCTTGTTGCAGGAACTATTCGCTCAGCTGCAATGGTCTGCAGAGCGCGCGCCGGCCGCCGACAGCCTCCGCCGAGCGCTCGGCGGCGGCGGCGCCCGCTTTCAGCTCGGCTGCATGGCTGACGCCAGCGAGTGCTTCGAGCACCTTCTTCTTCGCGTCCACGCCCATGTAGCCGCCGGGGATCGACGGGATGATGATGCGTGTAGAGCACCGCACTGCGTGCCGCACAGGAAGTTCGCGATGATGCTGGTTGAGCAGTCAGTGTGCGGCGCGTGCCAAGCGACTTCGGAACCGCTGCCATTCACTCAGGTAATTATTTTAGTTGGTAACACAAAAATATCCTTTCGCCTCCTGGAAACATAAGGACACTGCAGTCACTTTTTGATTTCAAATATATCCACAACCCGCATATAGCGTTATCAGCGTAGTTAACTCTTCACTTTGCAATTAAAAAAAAATCGAAATTTTCAAGCCGCAATTGTAGAGCAAAAAAACTGGTCTAGAAAAACAATACAAAAAGAGCATCCAATAATGAGTATCTTATAAGATACACTGCCAAGAAAAGAGCCTGTATCAAAACTTTGGACATTGAGCACTGCTTGAACTGTCATGTTAGAAATATATAGCCTATACAGGGTGATCAATCCAAATGGGTCAGTGGGGAGAAGTCAGAAACTATGAGTGATAGCGAAATCTGATCTTAGGAACCATGGCGTCGATTTTAGTGACAAGTAAAACTGCATTCATAGATTATGAAAAGAACTTGTCGTAACTCCACAGGAATCGAACCCGTCTTATTGAAGAAATAAAACTTACAGTATTTTTATTTAATTATGCATTTTATTCATTTTAGATATCATGTTCATAGTAACATTTACTGCTTATGATCTACACAATCGATATCGAAATAAAAATAAGTTTTTTTTCTTTCTTTAAAACTAGCGGGTTCGATTTCCGAACCAAGTACAAGTTTTTTTTTTAATTTATAAATGTACTTTTTCTTGTCACAAAAATCGACGCCATGGTTCCCAAGAACAAATTTCCCTATCTGTTATAGTTTCTGATTTCTCCCTACTGACCCATTTGGATTGATAATCCTGTATAGGAAAGACTATTTAAATCGAATCTAAATCAAAAGTATAATTTGAAACTCAACTTTACAAGAAACGAATGTGTGGTTAACATAGATATGTACCTATTGCTTACAGATGGTGCACTATGTGTCCGCAACGGCACTGACTGCGCAGGCGGCTCTAGGCGGACACGGAGACAGCTTTGGCCTATTACTAAGGAAAGCTGGCGGCATGGGTGACATCAGAGACTGCCCGGTAAGTACTACGAAATCGCATCACCAATAGATATTTCAAAGGAACGAGAATAAGCGACAATTTAAATCATTATTGGCGAACGGTCTCGTGATTCCAATTTGAATATTATTTCATACCAAACTAGCCCTATCAATAATTTGTATTATGTAGAAAATTTCTGAAATGGATCGTAAATACTAATGGTGTTTATCCTTGATTTACAGAATGCCTGTGGAGCCAAGATTCAAATCTGCCGAACTCTGATGAACCGACCTGAAGTAGTCTCCATTGGCATGGTGTGGGACTCTGAAAGGCCTAATGCTGACCACGTGGCGGCAGTATACGCCGCGCTGGGTACAGAGCTCCGCCCCACCGACGCCTTCCACGCCTGCGTCGACCGCGCGTGGGCAGCCCGAGCCACGCATCGCCTCGTCGGTCTCGTCACTTACTACGGAAAACACTACTCCACATTCTTCTTCCATAGCAAGTTGCGCCTATGGATATACTTTGACGACGCAGACGTCAAAGAGATCGGACCCGAATGGTCGCACGTTGTCGACAAGTGCCGGAGAGGGCGATTCCAACCTCTGCTGCTACTGTATGCTGCGGTCGACGGAACGCCTTGCGACACCCGCCATGCTCCTAAAGATGTAGTGCCATTCCCTGCCCCCGAGCCGCGCCGTGCAGTCACGCCGGCCCCTGAAAGAAACAGCGCCGGCTTTGCGCGGCGAGCAGTCACGCCGGGCCCCGACAATGAGTCAGACTACGTCAGTCGAAAAGCTGTTGAAAACATGCTCGAGGTCCAAGCTAACAGAAGAGCTCAATTAGCTCGCAGCCTGAGTACAGGATCGGCATCGGATACACAGGACCGTCCGCGAGCTAGGCGAGACTCTGGAAACTGGAGTGGCGACCGGAACAGCGCGTCGTCTGCTTCCTCTTCTACTGTCGAGAGTCCCTATATGTATACTCGGGGACGTGGCCCCGGCAGCGTACCCAGCAGCCCTACCCGTAAAGGTGAACTATCCAGCGGTGGCTCATGCGACGCGGGCTACGACTCCTACTCGCTGTCATCGACGGACAGTTTACCTCTTCAACAAGGTCTGCGACACAACCTACAGTTGGCTCAGATACCTGAACTGACGACGCGTGGTGACTGCGAGGCCTTGTGCCTGGAGGCAGACAGATTACTCGAGAAGTCTCGACATGCCGAGGATGCGGCTGATTATGAAACTGCTCTCGTCTTGTGTGACGCGGCTGCATCTAAAGCCAGAGCTGCAATGGACGCTCCCTACAACAACCCTCACACAATGACCTTTGCTCGAATGAAGCACAACACTTGCGTTATGCGCGCTCGAAGTCTTCAGCGACGAATGGCTGGAATGACCAGGGTCACAGAAGTTCCCCAAGCTGCTCCAATTCGAAACACCAAGGGAGGGCTAGAAAGTACGACAACACCGATCGAAATCTACGCCACTTTGCCCAAAAAGAAAGGATCTTCTAAAAAGTCACCAAAGTGTATAGATGATGACTTGGACAATACTCAGCGCGAACGCCCACCGAGACACAAGTCGAGGGATGAAGAGAAAGTTAGGGAAAAGCGCTCTAGAAGTGAAGATCGGGGCCGTGCGAGAAAAGACATAACAGTGGCGACGGAAAAGAAAGACGAGCCAGTAGAAGACAAGAAAGCTAATAAGAAGCAACATAAGATACGTAGAAAATTGTTGATGGGCGGCTTGATTCGAAGGAAAAACCGGTCAATGCCTGATCTTACCGAAGGTGCAGATGGCAACAATGAAGCCGCAAATAAGGAGAAACGCGTCTCGTCCGTTGATGACGGCGATGTTGGGAGGAAAAAGCCTGACGACAAATCGAATTTGAGCGGATACTTGTCTGAAGGCCATTTAGAATATTCAGCAGCAAGCGGCACAAACCCTAACCTCGAGAGGAGTAAGTTGATGAGAAAGAGTTTCCACAGCAGTGCTGGCAAGATGCTAACCGCGGCAAAAGTGCCCCCGCCGCCCCCACTGCGAACCACTTCTCAGCTTAGCGGGCCTAAGTTCGAGTCCGAAGTGATTGAGCACAACTTACAGCCGAGGCCACCACCACCAGTGCCAATGGCGGGCCGTGGAGAATATCCTTACCCTCACGACGTCGATGAAGACGGTGGTTTCTCAGAACAATACGGGGACGAGCCGCAATCGCTGCCCTTCTTGCCTTCCTCCTACGACGGAAATCCTCATTACAATCGACTCGAAGACTCACCGTCCCAAAATTTCCACACAGTCGTCACGAAAGCGATGATACACCAAGAACAAAGTCCTGTCAAGAGAGAGACCATGCAACCCATACAACCATCTCGCAATCATATGCAAAATCTTAGCCACGCATTTGATAATGGAGTCGACGTGGTCGATTGTGCAATACCCATGCGTAGATCTCCTCAAACGCTCGATCTGCCGCCCTACCCCAGTCCAATGAACTCAGTCAATCACTCGCGGCAACCGAGTGAAGAATTCCCACCTCCTCCGCCACCAATCGACTTAACACCGCTCCAAGATGAGTTAAACAACATCCAAAACTCCAACCATAATGCGATGTACGCACAAACCGATGAAGAACGAGACGTTCCCAAAGGCTCTCTGTTAGCCCAGTTGCAGGAAAAGAGGAATCAAATCCTGAGAAACGAAGAAAGTTTATCACAAATAAACCAGATGGAAAGCAATAACACTAGCAGCGCTGACATTTGGCTTAAAGAACTGCAGGCTAAACAGGCTGCATTGAAATTGAAAAGGTCTGGATCTCTCGAGGGACAACTTTCTAGCCAAAGTGAAATCGTTTCACCCAATAGTAATAATGTAAGAAACATTGCCTCTAGGTTCGAGAATAACACACAAAATTCTTCAGACGGAGAAAGATCTCATATAGGATTTGTAGGTATGAGTGCCAATAGAGACGTAATCAACTGCTCAAACCAATCTAATGCCGGAATGTATAATCGGCGAGCGTCGTCTTCATCCATCGATCCTAAACAGATGGAGGACGAATACGGAGACCAGAAGACCGGCAACAACAACATCTACAGCGACCGGTCTAAACCGAAGAAGAAGTCCGTGTCCTTCTGTGATCAGGTTATTTTAGTAGCAACTGCTGAAGACCAAGAGGATGACAGCTACATTCCTAATCCAATTCTGGAACGTGTGCTAAAATCCGCAATGAACAAACCCGAGTTGACTACGATGCCTCTGCAAACAGAAAAGCCGTCGCTGCAGAGAGCAGAATCATTTGACAGTCAGTCTTCCCGGTCAACTATATCCTCGCTTTCTCAGAACTCATTTGTGCCAAATGATAACTCACACGCTGACTACATTAGCAGAGTACAAAATGGCTATCCACAGTACCAAGTTGCACAAACCAGGCCTCAACAACAGTTCAATACTCAGAAGAACACAGGAGTATACCGCACTAACTCACCGGTGCAGCCCACTCAAATCCAAAATCCTGGGAATAACCAGATATACCAAACACTGCCGAACACGCAGAATACGTCAAACCCGATACCGTACAATCAACCACCTGCAGTCTACGCGAACAACAACTCAAGCCCACCGAACTTTAGTCAAAATCCCGCGAATAGACTCACGCCTACACACAACCCCGCTTACGCAACAAAGCAGCTGCCACGAACAGTTCCTAATACCTTCCCACCGACGCAAATGCACCAGAATCAACCACCGAACAACGCTTACTACCACCGGTTACCTCAGCATTCCACCACTCCTACACTGCCTAGCAACAACTACAACACGAACCGACAGTTTCCTCAGAACTCTTCACCGTACCAAAGTGTGCCCACCAACTCACCAGCTTACCAGAGCTACCACAGCCCACCGACTAGCTACGCTAGCTCAGAGTATTCTAGTCGATATCCGCAGACAAGTACAAACCACTACAGCGCTCAATCGCCTTACCAACGCGTTCCACCGCCTCATGGGGAGCTTAATGATAACTTCAACGCCGCTTACCAAAAACCGAACTACTATCCTGATAACCAGAACCGAGGTGCTGACGGGCGGCACTATGCCAACACGCAGCAACAGAGGACCATGTATAATAACCCAATGAACGATGCCTCTCCAGGAAATGGTGAACAGACGTTCCAGTACCCTCAGAATTACAATCCCTACCAACATCTACCGCCCCCAAAGCAGATGCAGAAGAAGTCTGTATCGTTTGAACCTGGCACAAAAGGCGGAACAGAGTCCCCAATTCCTCCGCAGATGAATGGGAATGGTCCTTATGGAGAAAGTCAGGGACAGGGAAATATTCTAGGACAAAAGTCGCTTTGTAACTTATGTCGCAAGAAGTCAATAAATCCCCCAGCAATGTATTGTCCCGACTGCGATTTCTACATGTCGAGGTTCAAACCCCGCTCATAGCGTTGTATCTAGTTAATAATCCTGGGGTGCTACCGCGAACTTCGAAAATTGAACTTCGTATCGTACCGTCCCTTTCCGTCATATACTGTATAACACGTGAGCGAAAAGGACGGCACGACACGAAGTTCGATTTTCGAAGTTCGCGGTAGCACAGCTGTAGATAAATTTCATATGAAATGAATTTAATAAAGTCATCAGACAATGTAAATTATCAACGAATACTAGAAGTTTAAAATAAGATTGACTGATCTCACTCGAGAATATGAAATCCGTAATTTTAACTAAGATTAACTGACCTACTTAATTTTGATTAGAATATTAAATATATAAATTTTTAAACTATATAAAAATGTATTTTTGTTACGAAGAAATTAAAATTCATGAAAATAAATAATTTCATAGCTTATGAATCTTACGATTGCAGTTTCAGTATTCAACCTAAAGTCTTACCCAAAGATTATAATACTCACTTATGAGGACTTACTAACCCAATGAGGACTACCGTTTTTGTGCTCACTGGTTAGCGCCACTATCGAGTAAAGAAAAGAAAGTCCAGCTGTTTATGTTTGTAATTAAATATTACAGACATAAAGACAGAGTTTACGTTTACATGAATCATACCCAGAGGGTCTGCCGAGAACCGAAAACGAACATATTACGATTTCTTAAAATTAAATCGTATACCGTAACAATATCGAGTATGCCGTTGTGTTTTGCAGTACTGTTTTGTTCGGAAAACAGAGGACATACGTTTCCGAAAGATAAAACTGCCTCAAAGGACTGACAATCATTGACCCGTAACTCATTTGCCATATAATAATAAAGCTCATTGTGGAACCACACTTCGGTACAATACAAATATTCATGTTGCGTCTCTTCATTCAATATCGTATAAGAAAGGAAGGCAAACACGCAACCTGAAGTGTGGTTCCACATTATTTTAATTCTAATTCGAAATAATTAAACCTGCGTAGCCCACTCACAGACAGATATTTAACATTTCGGAGCGGTGAATTCATACGCGATAGCTATAGCCCTCAAGATCTGTGCCAAAGCCTATCCCCTAAGCACGAACAGAAAGAAACCCTAAGTTAATTATAACAAAGCTGTGTACTTTGTTGTGCTTTCAGCTTTTTGCACATCTCATCTCTCATCTCATAGGCACATTAGGCACCCTAAGCATTATACTCTATGAAAATTGAGTAATAACAATAACGCCACCTAGTGTTAAATTATTAAAAAAAAGATTACTGTGCCATCTATCAGTAATATTGCTAACTAACGTGCCAAGTACCCCGATTAACAGGACATTTTACCATACATGTAACTTTCTTGTTTTTAAATTGATACCTAGATGGCACTGTACTCCAACCCTACGGCAATGTTGCCACTAAACAATATGTTTTAAGTTTAGGAGGTTTTTAAAATTTGATTTAAAGGTATTTTGAGGATGGAAACGTAAATGAACTACAATAGTTTTATTGCTTATTGCTAAATAAAATATATTTCAATACTTTCGATATCAATAAAATATATATATAAATATATATCTCTGCCTGTAGATATAAGATGTGCTAAATCCCTTTTAATCTTCAAAAATAAGTTAAAACTATACTACTTGTCACTGCGGTAGTTTCGCATTTCTCCCTCTTAGTGTGTGTTGTTTGAACAATTTTAGAGCTTCTATCTAGTTTGACTGTGTTGTTAGCATAAATTTCTATTTATTTTTGCGTATTTTTATGTATGTTTACATATCTATGTATATATGTATGTGTATGACTCTTTTATCTTTATTTATACCTAAAGACTTATAACATATTACGATGATTATTATTATTTGTTTGCCTACTCAATATTTTTTGCATCAATTCCACTTCCCAAAGGTTGTCTGGAAGAGATTGCTCTTTAGCAATAAGACCGCCAATTGTCTACCGTTATTTAATTATTTAATTACTGTTTAACTGTTTTTGTTTTTGGTGAACAATAAAGAATAATTGTATTGTATTGTATTGTATGTTACGTGAATTTTATAGAATTATTATATTACCTAGTTGCTATCGAGTTAATACAAATTTAACGGGTTTATTTATTTATTTATACAAAACATCTTTTACAAAGTTTCGTTAAAATAGAACTCTGCTCTCTAAATAAGTAATAATCCCTAAATAGGTAGTATAAACTCGTACCTGAAACTGTAGGATAAGCAGTAGCAGTGCTCCTCCCCTATTTGTTTTAAAGTTATCGATTGCATAAATTTCAAGTAGGTATATTACCATGCTAAGTACATAATAATAATGTATGTAATACATCAACATCATCATTCTGCCGTTTTCTTACATCCTAGAGGCTCGGTTGTGTCCTAGAGGAGCCCGGGGTCCACTATACCTTCTAATTCCAAGATTTGGAGTAGGCACCAATGATAAGCACTTGTTTCATGTCACAAAAGCTACTGTCATCTGACCATATTTTATATGAAGTAAGGTCTTTCTACCTCTACGATAATTATTGAATAAATAAAAATATGAGTTCTAGTAATATTGGTAGAACCAAATGCCATTGGTATGGTATCCCACTGAAATATAGCTTATCTGTATATTGGTTTCTACCAAACCGGTTTCATTCGTTCGAAGATACTGTGTCGTACAGTGTTCCTATCATTTCGAATACAACTTGTTTCACTACCAAGAGAATCAGGAACGCACCGTGTCCGGTATTGCGTAGCTGGAAATCGCACTGTGTTCCTTCAACTCTGTTGGCAGCTTGGCAGATGTTTAATGGCGACCGCTAGTGACGGGTCGTCTGCATGACCTGTCATCTACGAACTATTTACCGTAGAACCTTAGGCCATTTGTTTACGTAAATATGACGGGCATATTACCATCATATCAGCGCTTTGTTAACGGAGTTCCAGTGCCGTCAATATCTCGGCGGTCGTTCCGTCTTCGGGAGAAATATTTGATTGTTTCTGTACTTTTGACATTCGGAATCGTGTGGCTAGGAGCACTGTTCTATTTGCCAGAGTTCAAAAGTTCTACGAGTGTGAACGATAGTGTTTATAATGTGTACAAGCGTATCCAGAAAGCGGGACCTGAGCTGCTAATGCCGCCGCCGTTGGCACAGAATGAGCTGGGAGATTTTCCCGCGGGCGCTCATCACGGGGAGTCCGTAGACGGGGTTGATCCTCACGTGGCTGAGGACAGGAACCGTCTGCGAGCGAAGATAGAGGAAGACATGGGCATGAAAGTGCTGGAGAGGCCACAGTTTGAAGCTGCGCCATCCATCTCCTCATCTAAAGGCACCAGTAAGAGGCCAGTGGATGCTCTAGAGGAGCCCGCAGCAGGCAACAATGCTGCTAGCAAGGATGTGTCCCCATCTGGCCCTAAATTGGAGGGCTCTGAGAATCAGTATGCTGCTGTGGCGCTGAGCCAGAATGTAGATCCTGATGTCAAACATAAACTAGGAGTTGTTAAAGAGGTAAGTCATTATTTTTCCACAAAACCTACAGGTTTTTAGGTGTACATGTTCAAATTTAAGGATAGTAGAAATAGTATTTTTATTCCTCATTTGTCTTTGATTCCGACAATAAACCAGTATTGATTAATCTTAATTATATTTTGTTCATGAATAATGACTGTTTATAATGTTCTGTTATGTTGAACAAATTGCTAATGGTTAAACTGTAATTGAAATTGATTTTTTTAAATTAAACCTGCTTATCAGTTTGATTACATATTTATTAGAATTGTATTGTCATGCTTGTAAATCATTCGTTCAGTCTTAACTAGTTTAAAAAAATTGAAGTTTCAAGTAATTTTCATTTAAATAGCCATTATTAAAAAATCTTACTAATGTTTGACATAAATGTTTTATTTATTATAGTCTTGATTTAGACATAATATATGTTGGAATAATTCTTAAATATTGTTTAGATGTTTTGACATTAATGTAAATAATAGTTTTTATTAACTGGGACAATAATAGTAATAAAATGTAATCATTAGCTTCTTCTGTTAATATTCTATTTCCCTATTAAGTAAATAAATAAATATTAGGGGACATTTTTTACACAAATCGAGCTAGTCCCACAGTAAGCTCATTAAGGCTTGTGTTATGGGTACTAGACAAAGATATATTTAATAGATATATACTTAAATACATAGAAAACGCCCAAGTCTCAGGAAAAAAGTCTCTGTTCACCACAGAAACAAATGCCCCTACTGGGAATCGAACCCGGGACCTCTAGCTTCGGAGGCAATGACACTACCAATACCAACTAGGCTAAACAGGCCGACAACTAAACCACTACTACACTACTACTAAAGTACTATTAAAGTGTATTATTACAAAAGATATGGGTAAGGACCAAATTTTTAGACCATACTCATACTCATACTCATTTATTTGCAATGATTTTACACATTACACGTCAAAATAATACATTTCATCATACTCGTATTTACATTAACATAAGTACTTAAAGGTACAAAACTTTACCCATTAAATATGTCAGTGTCTCTTACAGTTAAAGTTAAATTACTAATTAAGATACAAAATTACATTACTATTATGATTATTGGATCAGTTAAATGTCACAACAATTCGGATACATTATAATGAGCTTTTCCAGCGAGCCACGATTTTAATTTGTCATAAAATAACTCTTTGATGCAATCTGGGATCGCGTTATAAATTTTAGGACCTATTACGTAGGCAGTTTTGGTGGACTTGGTCAGTTTGCACCTAGTTGTGATAAGTTTGCCTCTATTATTACTCTGCAAGTTTCGTAAGTTCTCAGATCTTTGGGGAAAGGATTCCATGTTGCTTCTCACGAATTTCTCGATATTGAAGATGTAAAGAGATGGTATTGTCATTATACCTAGACCCACCACACCATACCATACCAACCATACCACCATACGATACAACGCGCACGCGCACGTGCTGCGCGCGCATTCAGTGTGGCTCGGCCTTAAGCAGAGAGTAATATATTAACGAATGACCTGCCTTGTCCGACCACAATCCGAATTGCCCTTAATGTTGTCTATCATTGGTGGTAAGCGATTACGAATTACGATTATTGATAAGCAGCGCCACCGTGTGCGTATTTCCCTGGCACTCGGATTATATATACCACACATGCAGAGTAAGAACGAACAAACTACAGTTATTAACTTGGACTTATTCTAAAACAAAGTCTCACCCATTACCATCTTCAGTGGTGATACTGATACTGATAACTTGATAAGTTAACAAATGGACCATCGCCAACACAGTTAACTGACCATTCGTGCACTTTAGGCGTGTCACACACTGACCGCGGTGGCGGCCAGTTGTACCCTATGTATGACAATTCTAATAATCATTCAGACACACCACCACCACCACCACCATATCAGCCGAAAGACGTCCACTGCTGGACATAGGCCTCCCCCAATTCCATGGGGGGTAAACCCGGGACCCTGGGGGGGTGTGGACCCGGGTACGTCCTAAAACTACGGCCAAGACCACCTGGGGATGGGCAGCAACATCCCTGAAGTGCGGTGGAGATACTGCGATCGCCAACCCGCATGCCAAGCGTGGCGATTATGGCATTCAGACACACGCGGCCTTAATTCTCATACTTACAACTGGCCGCCACCGCGGCCGCCACCGCATGCCGCTCCAGTCTGTGACACGCTTTATTCAAATTGTTATAGGGGTAACGAATGGTCAGTTATCTGTGTTGGCATTTGGACCAATGATGGGCAGATCCAATAAATCTGTAACGTATATTAAATGGTATTACTAACTGTAGGTGTCTGTTTGTGTCAAGGGAAGTTTGTTAGAAGTAAAGTTAGCATTAAGTAGGTAGTGTATTAAACCAATGAATAATCATATCATAATCAAATAAATACTAACTTTAAAATACAACATTTTCAAATCATTTTTCTGAATGTTTGTAAACTGAAGCTTTTTTACTATGATACCTTACCATATAAGACCTAATTACTTTTTAACATTATTTCTCAGTCATTATCACTGATATTGCTTTGTGTATCTTTGCCAAATTTGAAGATCAACGTCACATGCAATTGTGATCCTATCCTACTAGAATTATTACAGATTCCAATGACTGTAGTAAAAAATAATTTACTTTTTAGGGTTCTGTATCTCGGAAGGAAAAAAACGGAACCCTTATAGGATCACTTTGTTGTCCGTCCGTCCGTCTGTCAAGACCCTTTTTCTCAGGAACGCGAGGTATCAAGCTGGAATTTATAGCAAATACTCCCCTGGAGCTGTGAAAAAATCAAACATCTAAACCAACGCAATCAAAAGATACAGCCATTTATGCCGAAAATTTTCGGCACTCGCAAGCTTGAAATTTGGTACGAAGCAACGTCTTATAGCGATAAAGGAAAAATTGCGAAAACCGAAAACTGTTAATTAAATCATCATATAATAAAAATATTTTTTATTAACCCTCGGTGCGCGAGTCAGACTCGCGCTTGGCCGGTTTTTTATTATTACTGACGCGGAGTCGTCCAAGCCCCAGATGATCTCGCGCGGATTTGTCTCATTTTTAATCTCGACGATTTAATTACTTAAACTTGCACGAATTTTACACTTTAGTATTTAGTAAATATGATGGGACTTAACGATGTAGAAATAATTATTCATTTACATCTTTGAGGAATCACCCCGATGTTTCGAATGTGTCACACCATCCTTTCCAAATTCCATATAATTTATTTCACGTAGTTTTAGGTAGGCTTTAGTCGCGAGCAGACAATAATTAAAAATGTAGTTTAACTAATAATAATCTCGACGATTGTCTGAATGTCTATTTCGGATGTAATTCATATACATATAATTCAATATTATTCATAATAAGTTTTTGGTCAAAAAATTCATTTTTGTTACAAGCCTTTATTGCCGACTGTACTTTTTTCCATAATCATAAACTACTTGTTGAGTCAGTTCGAATGAGCCCAAACACGATGGGTTTTTCTTGTGTAGTTTAGGAATTGCTATGACCATCTTTTGTCTCCATCATTAGATCAGCTCTGTGTCATAATAATATTGCATTGTCATCCGATTCATACATGCATGCAAAATTTCAGCTCAATCGGAAACCGGGAAGTGGATCAAATTTAACTTGCAAGATTTGATTACAGACAGACAAAGGGACAGGTGAAACTAAATAAAAACCTGTAAAATGCTGGAAATACCGTTGTGTCTATCTTTTTCTTATCTGCTATACTAGTAGTAGGTAAGTAGCCACAGGTACTAGGTGTAGCATTGGTTGTAATGAGCACATACGGCATCCAAAAATCATCAGATGTCGTGAAACATAACAGTTGACAGTTTAAGTCGGGGCCGCGCGGGTCGTCACGCAGCGCCCGGGCAAACAGTTAGGGTACACTCGTAAACTCCACTTTATTGCACAAATTATATATACTACAGGTACCTACGTGGGTACAGTTGCGTGCGAAAATAATAGCCATGACTTGTCATGATGACTAGATTTTCTGTAACGTCAAAGTTTGTAAAATATATGAAATAAATGAAATGACGTCACTTATTTTTATGATTTGTCTTGATAAATCGTTGATCGTGCCCCCGACATTTTCATTTCAAAGCTCCAATATCTAAAAAACGGCTGAACAGATTTTCATTAAACATGGCTAAGAACACTCGGGATAAAATTATCTGTGACACAAAAAAGAAGAAGAAGAAGAAGAAGATTAGACTCATCATCATCCTGATACTTTAACGTAGGGCTATTTCTAACATTTGAAATAAAGCTATGGCTTTGGAATCAACTATGGTTGATTTATATACAGTTTCCTTCTGAAAAAAGAAAATTGAAAAAAATAATTTAGTCTCGCTTCTGCCTTTTTTTCTCGTGATAAATAATTAGAGGATAATCTTATTATAGCAAAACGAGTAGATGGATGATTTTTCAACAGGCCGCAGAGAAAAAAAATGTTTCTGAATCAACCTTTTTTTTAAATAGTTTCTTGTCGTTTGGCGTGCAGTGTACCCCGTATAAAGAAGTAGGTATAGTGCCTACGCAAAGTCAAGGCTTTCTTGC
This sequence comes from Notocelia uddmanniana, assembly GCA_905163555.1. Classification (NCBI taxonomy): domain Eukaryota; kingdom Metazoa; phylum Arthropoda; class Insecta; order Lepidoptera; family Tortricidae; genus Notocelia; species Notocelia uddmanniana. The sequence goes on along the minus strand of LR991059.1, from coordinate 8,370,668 downwards.
CGCTTTTCGCGGTTTGACACCAACTTTGCGGTCGATGACCCCCGCGTGGCGCCAAGCGACATGTGTAGCTAATGTGTAACAGGCATGCATATCACGCAAAATTGCTTTGACCCACATGCGTGGAATAAGTAAACTATCTTGGCACCGATTATACAGCTGACGTGAGAATTTCTTTAAGGCTAGGTCGTCAAGCGAGTTAGCGTTTTCGAGTTTTCTAAAAACAACCTGAAACGTAGAATAAGGGTTTTAAAAATTTGAAAAAATTATATGTTTTACTTAAGGATCTAGTCTAGTCAAAGTTGCACTCAGTTACACGATCTAATGAACTTCGCTCGATAGAAAGAGACCCCAAAGTTACTCCCTTTTGTAAAGCATTTACAATCTGACGACTAAACTATTGATGTTTTAAATAAAGTTTTTGAACTAAACTAAAGCCATTCAGTATTTCTAGACATTTTTGCAGAATTTAAAAAGATAAAATGATTGTGTTAATTAATATGTTTAAATACCTACAAAATGCCGAGCGCGGAGGCTCGGCAGGCCCGATCAGTCGCGCGCTGGCGCTTACGGACAACGGACCTGTGTCAGTTTTATCCGCGACAGTTTCGTGCACCAAACAAGCAGTTTTTGACGAATTTATATAATTGTTGCAAGTTATTTAAGAAGGGCAATAAAAACCCAAACGAAAAACGTCGTATTTATTAACAAATAAATTATGGTCATAGTGCCACAGTATAGAAATGACAGTATAACAACTAAACTGAACCCCTGCAGAAATGGAACCAAACATGGTAAAATTATAAATGAAATGTTTATTACCAGAAATTATAGATATAGTAAGAGATCTACTGCTTTGCACATGAATATTTTTATTAAGCTATGAGCTTTACCACATTAATTCCGACCGTCTTTTTTTTAATACCACGTCAGTGGCAAACTAACGGCCCGCCTGATGGTAAGCGGTCACCGCAGCCTATGGACGCCTGCAACTCCAGATATGTCAAATTCGCGTTGCCGATCCTTTTAAAATTTATACACTATCTATCTTTCTAGCTAATCTTCTTTTAATAAATCTACCCATTTCCAGATAGCTACTCGTACCGTGGCAAGTTTGGTATCATTTCATATACCATATTGATTCTATTATCATCTTTATGTAAAAATCATTTCTGGTATTTATTTTAAAAGAATACAGTAATCTTTCGCATAAATAGTAAAACAGTAAAAACTTCGCAATGTTTTTTATGCTTTGAGAGCTAATAACTTTAGACGAATAAATTAAACCACCAAAAAATATCTGTTTTTTATTAAATTAAATTTACGTTTTTTCCACGCTCGTGGCACCTAAAGTGTTAGCTGTTACAATAAAGCTTAAAACTAGTGGCTCTGTGATGTAGACCACGCAACAAAAAATATTTTTTCAAATTTCAAAATTTACAAAAACCGTGTCGACAAAAATATAATTAAACCTATATAATTATCGAACCTGCTCACAAAATGTCACGAGAATCGGTTGAGAAATGCGACCTGTAGAGGAGAACATTCGAACAGACAGACATCCGAAAGAATTTTCGTCGAGAGCTGAAACGGAGACGCTTCGCCCTCTCGGTCAAAAAACTATGTTAGTATAATTTTATGACAGTCGTGGTTCACTACTACTGGGCCTGCGTATATGAAGAGTCGAACATTATCAACTTATATCCATGCGCTTCGTCCGGTTTTACAGTAGACTGAGGAGTATACCCTGTTGCCTGTGCCCTCTGTTTGCCGTTTGTGGATTACGAGAAGGCCTTCGATTCGGTTGAAACCTGGGCTGTACTACAATCTCTCCAGCGGTGCCAAGTAGACTACCGCTATTATCGAAGTACTGAAGTATTTGTACGACAACGCCACTATGTGAGTCCGACTCCAGGACCAGAACTCGATACCTATTCCGTTGTAGCCGCGAGTCAGGCAGGGAGATGCTATTTCTCCCAAACTGTTCTCCGCTGCACTGGAGGATGTTTTCAAGACTGGACTGGAGAAGCCTAGGCAATAGGCATCAACATAAACGGCGAGTACATCACTCACCTTTGGTTTGCTGAGGATACAGTAGTCTTGGCTGAGACCATACAGGATTTAAGTACCATGCTCAATGACCTTGGTAAAACCTCCGTGAGAGTTGGTCTTAAGCTGAATATGTACAAGATGAAGGTCATGTCAAATTCCCATGTAGCACCCACTGTCGTTACTATCGGACACTTTATACTCGAACTTGAAGTTGATTATGGTATACTAGCGACCCGCCCCGGCTTCGTACGGGTGCAATGCTGATACTTATTATAATTATATACTACAGAATGTATTTATATACAACCCGGCCGATACCGCCGCAAACGCTATGTTCCTGCATTTTAAATCAGTAATATCTTCAAAAATATTCATTTAAATTACATGCTGTCAAGTGCCATATTGATCTATATAAAATGCAAAATGTATTTAAGGTATTTTATTGGAGAAGGATTAATGCTGTATTGCTTAAAATCGCTTCGTAAATAAGCCATTATTTTTCGTAAAAAGTAAAGGATATAAAATGGTTATTGTGGGTTATCCCTAAGAGATAGACATATACCATAATCGACTTTTTTGTAGACCTTTTTAAGTTGTACAATACTGTAGTACATTATTTTGATTTATCTCGTAGGGTTCAGCCAGCGTTTGCAATGTAAGCGCAATAAAATATGTTTATTTACGACATCACAATAGAAACCTATTAAATTATCTGTGTTTCTCTACTATACACCTTTAACCAAGAGGAAAGAGCAATGGAGAGGGCTACGCTGGAAGTATATCTGCGCGATCGTATCAGAAATGAGGCCATCCGCAGAAAAACCAAAGTAACCGATATAGCCCTCCGAATCGCTTAAATGGCAGTGGGCGGGGCATATTGCACGTAAAACCGATGGCCATTGGGGCGAAAACGAAGGTTCTCGAGTGGTGACCACGTACAGGAAGGTGCAGCGTAGATAGGCCCCCACAAAGTGAACTGATGACCGGGTAAAGGTCGCGAGAGTCCGCTGGATGCGGGTGGCGCAGGACCGGTCATTGTGGCACTCTTTAGGGGAGGCTTATGACCAGCAGTGGACGTCCATCAGCTGATATGATGATGATGTTGATATATTTACATGAATAGTTGTTATAGTGTATACAAGCTTATTAGTTTTACGTGTATTCATAATCTGTCATTGCTTTCTTAAATATCCGTGTTTGTGCAAAATTAGTTTGTTGCCTTGTGTATACTATATTTATTTTTCTCGAAGGTTAGCTGGAAGAGATCCCTTATAGGGATAAGTTCGCCTTTGTACTTTTACATTTTGTTATTTTGTTTCGATTGTTATTGTTTTTTGTGCAATAAAGTGTTATACATACATATAAGTACATATACATGATGATGATAACACGCACACGACAAATAAATATAACACCTGTATAATATAACACAATTAGATAAAAAAATGCATGACCTATTAAACAAATCGAGTAGAAGGATATAAGACATATTTCTTAGGTTCTTAGGTTTCATAGATTAAAATAACGAATATTAGGGTTGTAGGTATGTACTACGAATTCTGTTTTTTTTTTCATTATAATGGATCTTACCGTAAGTTCGACTTTCAATTATTTATTTACTACCTTATTAAAAAAATATATCAATTACATACTAAAGTTTAATCATAATTAATGCATTTCTTAAGTCAAAATACAGTTATATTTCTATACTGTGACCAGTATGAAGCTAGCGGGGTCATCCGAGTTCACAGTCGCTTCGTCCGCGCGGGCTTGTTCACGCACCGCCAGGACAGCGCTAAATACCTACTCTCGCAGAACTAGAGGGCCTTAATCGAAATAAAATGTTGTTAAATGGCAGTTTAGGTTCTGTGCGGTTCAAGTGAAGTACATCCCTTTCCCTGTTCATTGGTTCCTCATGTATGGCTAACCACCAAGGCCACCGCAAATTTTAATTTAAACTAAAGAAATTTTAATGACACAAAACAACTTTGGAAATTCAATAAGATCATCCTACGAAGAATTAGCGATTCCATCATCATCATCCTCCTAGCGTTATTCCCAGTACAGTTGCATCCTGAAGGATACCTGGGGTCCGCTACCTAATCCCAAGAATTGGCGTAGCCACTAGTTTTTACGGAAGCGACTGTCATCTGACCTGACCTTCCAACCTGGGGGGAAAACTAGACCTTATTGGGATAAGGCTTGTCAAGTGAGTGAGCAACTTGACTGTTAGAAGTTCTCAAGCCGCCCGGAGGCCTCTAACTTGGCTTAACGACTGCTATCATAGACAGCAACCGGGATCAACTGCTTACCGTGCCTTCCAAAGCACGAAGAATTAGCGATTCCAATGATCAAAATATTTATTTACGGTTACTCAAGTAGCGTTGACAAGTGTATATCAAATCCGTAAATATTTACGTAAGTAAGTAATAAGTATATGTATACCTACTTAAAACGATTGAGACTTGCCAGCATCGTTCTTTTGTTTTTAAAGTCAAGTTTATTCAACTCGGTGCCGTTGGCTTAATGGTGTACGATACTGAATCGAATTTACGAGCGCCGTTCGCCCTTTGAGTCTCTATTCCTAAAGGCTAAATCGCTTAGGTAACTACCTTTCAACGACACAGGCTCTCAAAGAATTAGGATCCCGAATAACGCCAATCAGAAGGAACGGTCCGTTCAAACGTCGAGCAAATAATTGTCAATAAAAAAAAGTGAGCGAATGGTGCTCGGTGACGAGCTTAAACAATGCCTGTTCTTTTATTTTCATTAGGTTGCGGATTTGCTTGGTAAGAGTTCAAAGGTCCAATTAATTCGATAGTGTTTTATTGCTTATTGCAGCGGTTTTTTAACCCCCGACGCAAAAAGAGAGGGGTGTTACAAGTTTAACGTGTCTGTCTGTGGTATCGTAGCTCCCAATCGGATGAACCGATTTTCGTTTAGTTTTTTTTTTTGTGTCATAGATAATTTTATCCCGAATGTCCTTAGCCATGTTTCATGAAAATCTGTTCAGCCGTTTTTGAGATATTGAGCTTTGAAATGAAAATGTCGGGGGTTTTTCAACTTTGCTAAGTTGTTGTTGGAGATTGTTACAAATCGTTTTCCAGGCTAAGCCCTAGAACAACATTATGTAGTTTTTGTGGATTCTTTCAGTTGAATTCATGACTACATATTCAGAGGTAGATAATATTCAGAGCTTCCTTCGTTATTGTTCTACACCCCACCTTAATATTGAAGACTTATACATTTACCTGCCTGTCTAAGTGTCTGTATCTAATTTACCAACTGCACATAAACTTTTTATCTTCTCTACTATTTCTCCCACGATAGAAACATATTTCGATTGAACGTGTGTCTACCTAGAACTAGAATGTAGCATTATGCAAACGTGTAACCGATACAGATGTCGTGGCGGTGTGAATTAGATTCCGGTGTCAACTAAGATGTCTGCTGTTGGAGAACGATGTTCTACATATGTATGCTTAAAAAATTTCATAATATTTGCGCTCTTGTGATTAGTTTTTTAAAAGGACGAAGAAGAAGAAAAGGAGGATCATATTTCTATATTGATGCGTCGCAATTGGTTCAGTGACGAAGCAACAGAGCGACAGAAAACCAAAATATCGACATAATACACAGAATCAGCAAGCTGAAATGGTAGCGAGCTGGTCGTTTCTGTCATGATAAGCCTTGAGTGGGGATTGCAATTGTGACTCGGCAAGCGTAATGATTTGTGAAAGGTGATGCTGGAAGCGTGTTAGGGAGGGGGGATCTGCCCAGATTGCCCAGCTGAGATAGTGTTTCAGGAGCGCTTCTAACAGAGTTGCAAATCCTGCTCGTATACCGATCACTTTCGAAACTCATGTACGGTATATCATTAATATCATTATATACTAATTACCTCAAGCCTTTCGATGAAGAAAAGTATCGTGAAATCAAGTAAGTCGAAGTTGCATTGCTGTGAAGCCACCAACCTGCATTGGGCTAGTCTATACTAATATTATAAAGCTGAAGAGTTGGTTTGTTTGAACGCGCTAATCTCAGGAACTACTGGTTCGAATTGAAAAATTATTTTTGTGTTCGATAGTCCCATTTATCGAGGAAGGCTTTAGGCTATGTAACATCACGCTGAGACCAATAGGAGCAAAGACGCGGACGAAGTCCCGGCAACGGCTAGTATGAGGATAAAAGTTCAATCCCTCGCAATGGAACGTATACATAGGCCGATGAAACGATACCCCAACTTATAATCAAGACCTGCCGCTACTAAGTAATTCTTGAGCGGTGTAACAGTGCCTAATGTCTATTACGCAATTAAAAACAAAAGGAGCACTTCATAATGAGAATAATCATAAAAAGTGAAGCAAATTACAGTGGTTTTTTTACAATTCTGCGTAAATTATGTAAACCTGTCTGAAAGTATTAAACGGTTATTAACAATGCCATGTAATCCATGCTAATTTCACGGGCGGAAAGTAAAATTATGGTAATAAACTACTAATGTTACCATTAATATTTGATGTTGAGATAAATTCTATAATTAGTTATAACTTTTTTGGGTCAGAAATGGTGTCGCGGCACACACTTTAAAAATACCAATCACATCTCAATATCATGGAGTCCCTCTCACACACACGAGACAATACACTCGTTACGAAAGAAGGAACGCATGAATCAAGACGATTCACATATGATCTCAATACCTAAAAGCCCGCTCGGAAACTTACCAATCACATCTCAATATCATGGAGTCCCTCTCACACACACGAGACAATACACTCGTTACGAAAGAAGGAACGCATGAATCAAGACGATTCACATATGATCTCAATACCTAAAAGCCCGCTCGGAAACTTACCAATCACATCTCAATATCATGGAGTCCCTCTCACACACACGAGACACTACACTTGTTACGAAAGAAGGAACGCATGAATCAAGACGATTCACATATGATCTCAATACCTAAAAGCCCGCTCGGAAACTGGGCCGCAGTAGTGGTCGCAAGGGATATAATTACAGTCACGTATTTAAGAGCTGGCTTTGTTGCTTAATGGTTTTGAAATCCACAAAAAAATGAGATTTTTTCTACACACTTCAGCAATTTGCACATTTACTTGTCGGTATTCGTAATCATATAATCATCTTCGGTGTAAATTGTGTCCCATATTTATTTGGCAATAAGTTCAGTAACTACTTTTTTCCTATTAGTTTCTGTATCTTAAAATCAATGGAATTGGTTTTGCAAGTAGATTAAACAGTAGGTAATATTTGACATGTTTTGGACGCAACCTGGATTAAAAGAATAATAATAGGTATTACTTAGATAAGTTTCTGACGCCACCAGAATTCCTAACAGTCGTTTAATCTGAACTCAGTTTTGGGCAATTATATAAAATAAAACTCCTAGAGACTCCCTATTCGTGAGATGTTACTGGTGTTCTTATGTGAACAGGTAAGCAACAGACCGCTACCGTACGACCCCTTTTTTATACTTTTTTCAATTAGTGTCGATACATTTCATACCCTGTCCAATATGTCCATGAATCCTGTTTATTTATGAATAAGGCTGTATCCCGACATTAAGACAGCTCGCCCGTCAGCCGTCACCGTCACCCTTCCTTCATTAAACAAACACCCAATCAGTCACGTATTATTCCGACCACGTCATCAAAACTTACTTACTACTGTCGTCGTTGAACACTAGTTTAACTTAATCCTGGGAGTCAAAATAACTACTCGTAAACTGAGTTCACAGATACATTGGTCCTTGTTTGACGAGGTCGTTGGTTAGCGTTGTGAGGAGCCCGTATGTGTAAATATTTGATTGGTGACAAAGACTGTCGACAAACAAGACGGACTTCATTTTCGTGCTTTGTTCTTTGGATTGGAAAGACATTTTTGTTGTACAGCTACATCCCTATCTTTGTGATCGTGAAATACGAATTCTATCTCGTAGTTAATATTGGACACATTTACAACCTAACTGAAAATATTTATACAAGCGGAATTATAATTTCCAACCGAAATAAAAAATTGTAAAATTACGGTTTAGCAATAGGCTACTCACTTTTTATTTGAAGAGACCTGGTTTATGTTTGATTTTTTAATAATTAATAGCTGACATTTTTGGCTTCCATTGAAGGCAATTTTATATTTGTAATATGATGCTATTTCGCGAGGGTCATTTACCTAATTGAAAAGAGCTTACAGAAGACGGATTTTTGAAGGCCGTATTCTACTTATACATAAACACACTTCATTACCCGCCTATTTTGCCGCAGCGACCTCAATGACGTTCGTCCAACCCTTCATTTGATACGTCGTGGGTGCGCTTTTGTTGAAACATGACTGTCTTTTATAAAAGTAAACCCAGGAAGCTTATAAAAGAACTGTCAATCTCGTTATTGCCACCCAATTTACTGGGCCTGAATTTTTTGTGTATATGATAGAAAGCACTGCATTCAAATGTTCGGGTGCGACAGACAGGCGGACAATGGTTTCACACCTGATGCACTCCATTTTTACATCGGAGAAGTATTGATACAAGTAACCTTCGTGACTATTGCGAGTTTGTTACAAATATTACAGCGCTGGAATCGGAAGAAAGTACGAAAAAAACGCTTTTATTTGCTACATAAAGTACATTCTGCAAAAAAACAGTCTACAAAACCAGATACCTTCTAAATATCAAGTCCTCGTTAGGCTAGGTTAGTTAAACCATAACGTGCTAAGCCCCAGTTCTGTTCCTATCGAATAGCACGCCACTTACGGCATTTTGGTAAGTACAGTTAACGGCACTCTTCTCTGGCACCACACAACCATAACGTCGCAAGCGCCGATGTGTCTCCTTCGCATAAAGCATTGTTGTACTGAGCAAGCGTTGTGTCGTGGTGACCCGATATACATTTACCGCAAAAAGTTGAGAGCTATCGCGACGAGCTGTAACAGCTATCGACACTTTCCGAAGAATACTTTCTTGTTAAACTTGGTCGTTTCGGGTCCAACACATTTATTACGGTGTTAACGACAGGATGTTAGAGAGATCCTTAGTACTATGTTAGTCGTCCAATTTATCCGTAAAAGGGGAACGGCGCAGATTTCACTTTTCTTTGTGTGATGTGGGTTGCGCAATTGACGAAAAAGAAAATATTAGGGCCGTGTTTGCGTAGAACGATTAGCCCCACACGCAGCAGGTTTTCGTGAACTATGAGTCTATGTGTGTGTGGCGACAGCGGTATGAAACCTCCGTAGATGTTAGCCGCTGATCTCACTGGCTGAATATGACAGGAATAGATGACAGAGGTTGTCAATGCTGGGTTATATTATTCTTGTATTTTTATTACTGTGTGGTGAATTTTATAGTATTAAATATCATCAATATATTAAGTAAAAGATGGTTTTCTCTTATTTATCGTCGTTCAAAGGAGTGTACCCACAAGTGATGAAGCGGGCTTGTGCTTAGGAGCTATTTAGTTGTTTCGTTGTATCCAAAGCCAGTATGATTTGAAAATTATGCTTGCGTTGGGGCTCCGTTGTAGATATTATTGTGTCGTATTACCAAACTTGTACGAAGATGGTAAGCCGAAATTTGCCTTTAGTTTTGCCTGGTATATAACTTAGTTCTATGTCAGTGTATAGTAATTATAAATTGCATGTTCCGAAGATCATCGAATTTCATACAATCGAGCAATTCATGTTTATTTACTTTGGCGATCTCGGACTCAATTTTAACGATTTCAATACAGGGATTTACGGGGGTGAAAAAACGATTTAGCTAAGAAACCCCGAAATATGCCTAGCAAAGCTCGTTCACTCAGGTACTGATATCATTAATTGAAACCCAAATGTGCCGTACTGTACATAACATAACCAACATAACTCAACATTTGCACATTGCACACGACTCAGTAGGCGAGAAAGTAAGAGTGTGCATGGATCTCTTTCATCTTCAACCAGGTGTATCTGCTAAGTAGTTTATTGTTACCCGCAAAAACTATAGCCGAAGTTATACTGGAATTTTGTGAGGAAATGGGCGAATATTCAGCATTTTACTGCGTTTTTCGTCATTGTCGTCTCGTCTCATTAAGTGAATGATAGCCAGACTTAAGTTTTGTTAAAGACGTAAAGCAATATTGGTATGATTCTAACGTTCTGGGTCTTAGTTGATGAGTTCTCGCGTCTTATTCATATTTGCCCTACCCATTGTGTCGTGCACCCGACAACGACGTTAGAAAGAAGTGTTTTAAAACGTCAAATAGAAGTGTGTCTCGAGTCTGTAACTCGCCTCATCCATTATTATACGTCTGACAACGTAAACCGGCAGGACATCGCCCCTAGACGACCTAAACGGCAACATTTTTAATTTTAAGTCCTTAGTACCCATTTAAGACTTTGCAAATATAATCTTGCCCCGCTATTGACACCACTTCTTAAGTAGTACATAAACCTGTCTTTAACGTTCCCAAACGTCCTCGAAGACGTCCCTTTGTTTGAATTGCATTGTACTTTCTGTGGTAGAAAGTAGAACACAGTTGTTGCGTGACGACGACAGCGACAGTTTCACTAATATGAATACATGGCGGTACTATCGGTTACTGAATTACTTACTGTTTTCCTTCTGTCAAAGACTACTATTATTCTATGGGTTTGCACTTGGTTTTTTAACCCCCGACGCAAAAAGAGAGGTCTGTTATAAGTTTAACGTGTCTGTATGTGTATCTGTTTGTGGTATCGTAGCTCCCACACGGATGAACCGATTTTCGTTTAGTTTTTTGTTTCATAGATAATTTTATCCCGAGTGTTTTTAGCCATGTTTCATGGAAATCTGTTCAGCCGTTTTTGAGATATTGAGCTTTGAAATGAAAATGTCGGGGGTTTTTCAACTTTTCCAAGTTATAGTTATCTATACTTCCTAATATTATAAAGCTGAAGAGTTTGTTTGTTTGAACGCGCTAATCTCAGGAACTACTGGTTCGAACTGAAAAATTATTTTTGTGTTGGATAGTCCATTTATCGAGGAAGGTTTTAGGCTATACAACATCACGCTGCGACCAATAGGAGCGAAGTCGCGGGCAACAGCTAGTTGTCAATAATTTTGTTTTAATCGTATGGCAAGGTTTCAGGTCTCTCTGTTATAATATATATAATATATATATAAATTATTATTATTAATATATATATATATATATATATATATATATATATATATATATAATTATTGGGGGAGGCCTATGTCCAGCAGTGGACGTCCTAGGGCCACAGACATCAGAGAAAAGCAGACTTGCAGTATTAAGCCAGATGATTTTCCATATAGTTGTCTCTTTAATCCTTATGGTGCACGAAAATGAGTTAGAATGCGACAGATAATACAATCATTTTCGGCTGTTAACAAGTTGTCTCGATTTGTGAGCACACCAGGATGTTAAATCCCATATAAACTTAACACACCATAACGTCAGTTCAGTACAATTTTCAGTTATGAAGACGGAGACAATGACAGGTGAAGACGTGTCAGATGTCACTTGTCTGTCACTCTCAAACTTTCTGATTTGTACATTAGTGAGAATAGATCAGACGTACAAAAATCGTTCAACTTAAATGAGCGGATCTGCTTTACTCTGATATCTGTGCCTAGGGCTGATATGGTGGTGGTGGTGGATATATAAATTAATATAAGACTATTGGGCTGCGTTCATATAAGGTGATAATAAGTCCAAAAGGTATCCCCGTTTCGGGCAACGGATACCACATCATCCGTAAGATAGACTGCACAGGTGTTCCGCAATCACATGTCATTCTTTGACTATGGAATATGTCATTCCAAATAAAATTATCTACCTAGTTGGTTACTAAGTTCTGTTACTCGATTTGCAAACTCTTTTCTTGCGTTAAAACAAATGCTACCGAAAAAATAAAAAATGACATATAATGGCGGGTTGTCAGTTATAATTTTATAGCACACACAACACTTATCTCGTCATATTTATAATGGATTGGGGTCTAAAAGAAAATCGTGTCGCTGTAATTGCGTTGCACAAATGCGGGCATCCGCCAAACGTGATTTTGAAGTTGCTTCAAAATCTGAAAATCAACAAACAATTCGTTTATCGTACCATTAATAGGTACAATAGTACCCTGAGCTTTGATGACCGCAAGAGGTCTGGAAGACCACGCACTGTTCGGACCCCAGCTCTAATAAAGGCAGTGAAGGCGAGAATCGCAAGAAACCCCGTTCGGAAGCAAAAGTTGTTGGCAATTCAGATGTCTGTGAAGAGAAGCTCCCTTAAAAAACTTATCAATCAAGATCTTAGACTACACGCTTATCGTAGACGGAAAGGTCATTTACTTAATGGACGATTGAAGACTATGAGGCTGAATAGAAGTCGCGTGGTACTGAAGCGGTACGCACAAAATGGCCACCGAAATATATTATTTACAGACGAAAAAATTTTTACCATTGAAGAATGTTGTAACCGCCAGAATGACAGAGTGTATGCAAAAAACAGTCAAGAAGCGAGTGTAGCTGTTCCGAGAGTGCAACGAGGCCATCATCCCTCTTATGTCATGATTTGGTTAGGTGTGTCATACTCAGGGTTAACACAGGTCCATTTCTGTGAAAAAGGTGTCAAAACTGGGGCTAAAGTTTACCAGGAAACCGTTCTGGAACCAATAGTGAAGCCTTTAAGCCACTCTCTATTTTAAAACCAGCCCTGGGTCTTTCAACAAGACTCAGCCCCCTGCACATAAGGCAAAAACAACTCAAACCTGGTTTCGAAGCAACAAAATTGACTTCATTGCCCACGAAGACTGGCCCTCCTCCAGCCCGGACCTCAACCCCCTGGATTATGCTATATGGCAGGTTATTGAGGAGAAAGCCTGTGCTAAACCCTACACAAATCTTGACTCCCTCAAGCGGGCCATAGTCAAGACAGTGACGGAATTAGATATGACAACCGTGCGTGCCGCTATTGATGACTGGCCTCGTCGTCTGAAGGCCTGTGTTCAGGCCCAAGGAGGCCATTTTGAATGAAATTGACAAATGTAAATCCTGATTGTGTGTACTTCATTTTAATATATAATTTATTTAACTTTCGTTAGTATATTTTATGTAGATAAGGATTATTACAGTAACATAACTTAGTAACCAACTAGGTATGATTATTGTATGCTTTGCAAATAATCATCGTTAATTTATTGTCACGTCAAACATTCTTAAGCAGGATTCATATTTGTCTGACGGTTCTTGACGTGAAGCGACAAAGCGATATCGGTTTCACACATTTAAACAATGATATTTTAAGTATAGATAGATAGGTTACGCTCAAACATTACAAGCGCAAGAAATACTTCCAACATCGCGGCATCACACATTCACAGTTTGTTTTATTGTTTACAATACGCACACTTCATCAAAAGCGTAAAAGAGATAGCTTTATTTAAATAATACACAAGACAGAGACAGCCTTCACCCGGAACACCAATCACCGCACGTTTGACATAGATTAAAGAACCTACTACTACTAGGCAGAAGGTGCAAACTGTTTCTACTTATTAATGAACGGATGATCCCGAGTGTAAGTAGTGATAATACCGGTATCGAGTGGTTGTTTTACGTTGTAGGCACGTCAACGAATTAGAATATAACTAACTGTGACACAAGATTACTTAAAATAAAATTATTATAAATAACTTACATATTATGTTTCAGCTGATTAAGCGAAAAATAGATCTCTTTTACAAATAAATCTAATATATAAGTAAATGTGGCAATTTCGGATTATATTACAATTAAATAAAGTCTGAAAGTGTAAACCAGCATCAGCAATATGTCTACATTTCGGAACTTCTGTCTGTGGTCTCAAAATTGAATACATATTTTTAATGCTAACTGTACATTGTCACACCTACTAATAGGCACGATAAATTTAAACCACTATACTACCTACAGCCAGCATCGTAAATATGAAATGTATATATGTCGGTACCATGTCCCTATGTAGTAATTATTTATATATTTTAGGAAGTGTATAAATATTACACAAAACCTTCAACCCACCCAACTAAACCTAAAAGTTGTCTGCAAGAGATCGCTCTTTAGCGATAAGACCACGTGTTTTTGTGAACAATAAAGAATATTTGTATTGTATTTATGATCTTGACTGTACTAAAATATTGAAATTATTTTGAGTTTAACTGTACCTAACTTTTAAATATCCACATTTTAATATAGTAATTTCCACTTCATTCTTACTTATTTACATTACCATTACTGGTACACCAAGGTTGGAAGGTCAGATGGCAGTCGCTTTCGTAAAAACTTGTGCCTACGCCAAATCTTAGGTAGCGGACCCCGGGCATCCCTCAGGATGCAATTGTACTGGGAATAACGCTAGGATGATGATGATATTGATGATGATGGTAAGTACACCAAGGTCTACTGTAAAAAGTAAAATTTTATAGCTAAACCATTATTTTCTTATACTTAAATAAAACCCAAGAAACATATAGGGCATTAAGTTCAAGTTTTCTATGTAACACATTATAACCTCGAATTGAATGAGATTTGGTATGACGCATCTGTTACATTGATCTATGTTCGTTATCTTTATCACTCTCATTGTAAACGACATTAGTTTGTCTCTTTCTCTGAGACAGCGTATTCATGGCGTCATATTTGGTAAGCTGAAAGAATAAATCGAAATAATAACATAATTTCAGCTTATTTTACTTGTGGATTGTAATGCCTGTTGCCTTAGTGCGTTTTAATGTATAGTTAGTGCACTCAAGGATCACGCATGACAGCATTTTTCGGGTCAATCACGTAGTTAGCGGGAACTTGTGTCACCGTGCGATTCTCTCGCTCGCCCGGGAGTGACTAAAGCGTTAGGCGATAATTAGCGCCTCACTTTAGAAACGCGGGTACCGTATCTATACTTAAAATATCATTGTATTTAAACTAATTTTGTATTAAGCAATAGGTAACGCTGTTAACGAAAAATCGAATTGTACTGTTGCTAAAAACTGTTCCTCTATTTTATTAGCTAACAATGACCCGATGCGCGAAGCTTAGGTTTTCTCGTACTAGTCCGCTATTTAGGCCTGTACATCTTTAATCCTATGCCATTCCAATAAATCCACAATACAGTAGGTACGTCAAAAAGTCCGCCGTCCTCGTCTCTTATCCAAATCGTTATACTCTTAATCAAAAAGTATATATAGCTCATAGCGGTGCGGTGTGCCTACCCCTTCTTTTCCAAGATTTGTTTCACCGATCCGATCGTTTGTCACCCACCGTGCGGCGACTAAATCCTATGAGTCGAATATGACTCATGTCATGCCCATATTATACTTGTCTTTTATTATATCAACCTGTTAGACTTGTGATTGTGACCTTTTAACCTCAAAGGTATCTTGTATGTTGGCTACTTATGTGTTATCGCAGACGGATATAAAGTGTGGTGTGGACACGAAAAAATCTGGTCATGCGTGATATGGTAAATGTGGATTTTCAGGCACCGCTTTTTTAAAATAATTTGTGGATATCAAACTACATAATAAAAATACAATCATAAGATAACGTTAAGTTTTCTCTGTCTTTCAGCATTATATATTTCACCGTACCGATATTTTGTTGAACAGCGCTTTTTGATAATCTTCACTCGCTTCCTGCTACAAAGCTCCAATTGTATTTATATTTTTACGAGTTGTTTTAAGCTCATTAGAAATTCATCTTTCCAAAAACATACTTGTTTGAACTCTTTTCTACTTGAGGCAGTCAGGAAGACTTTCTACTCCAAGCATTGAAAGTGTTATATATGGGAGGCATTTTTCTGTAAAAAGGCAAATAAACCGAAATAAAAAAATTGTGTTATTGAATAAGTTTCTTTTTATTTTATTTATTTTTTATTTAATCTGAAATTCTGAAGTCAACTAGAAAAATGTTAGCTATTGTGAAAGGATGATGTAATAAGGTAAAATTTGAAATATCCAGTTAAAAATAAAATATTAACTCGTAAAAATATAAACACAATTGTAGCTTTGTAGCAGGAAGCGAGTGACGATTATCAAAAACCGCTGTTCAACAAAATATCGGTACGGTGAAATATATAATGCAGAAAGTCACAGACAACTTAACGTTTTATTATGATTGTATTTTTATTATGTAGTTTGATCACCAAAAATTATTTAAAAAAGTGC
Source organism: Notocelia uddmanniana (assembly GCA_905163555.1). NCBI lineage: Eukaryota > Metazoa > Arthropoda > Insecta > Lepidoptera > Tortricidae > Notocelia > Notocelia uddmanniana. The sequence continues at coordinate 8,354,420 of LR991059.1, read as the reverse complement.
TGCTTGAAAATCCACATTAATTGACAAGATTTACCATATCATACATGACCAGATTCTTTCGTGTCCACCGTTTAGATGGAGATCAGGCTTCATAATATAAGTAAGTACTGTCAACCAATTTGATTTCTGGGCCACTTCGTACAGTTCGTACATTGTCACAGTGACAATAGTAAGCAGCTTTCATGTTAACTTTCACTTTGACAGGTTACCCTACCTGCCAATTGTGATGAGTGATTTCAGCACCCACACATATCCCTCGACCTTTACGGCCTTACGAGGGTTTCCTGACTAGCTCAGAGGTTCCTAGCGGGATCGGGGATGAGTGAGAATCAAAACACCAATCGGACAGTCACAAATAAGGGTCTTCTCGCCCGTTTATTAATAAATGAAAAGCCTTAAAACTAAGAGAGAACTACGGTGTCGAAATGTTAACGAGGACCTAGACAGATTATGCTATGAAATTAGACTATTCAGATTTAGTTATCAAATCGCGGATAGCGGTATTAGTTGTGGAGCGGATGGTTAATGTGGAAGCCTGGGCACGGAGCGAGGGGGGAACCCCGCCGCCTCTCAGCTATAGGAACCTAGAGTCCTCGGCTTCGCGAGGGGGTAACCCCGCGGCCTCGGAAGGACTCTAGGGTGATTGGCCTATCCTGCGGCGAGCGAGGGAGGTGAACCCCGCTGCCTTCAGGCTAGGTGTCCAGGGCAAACGAGGGGGGAACCCCGTTGCCTCGAAGACAGGATCTCGGGCGTCGCGAGGGGGGAACCCCGCGGCCTCGGAGAGGAAGGGAGGAGGGCAGTGCTCGCCACGGCGTTGTAGCCAGCACTGCTGTCGGCGCGCGTCGCGCTCTCGCTTTTATGTGCCCCCGCGGGGAGCGGGCGGCCGGTTCGGTGGCGGGGCCGGGCGGTGATTCATACTGCGCTATCGCGCGCGCGCTGCCTCGCGCGCGCGCCGCCTCGGTACTTGTGACGCTGGGCGCGCTTGGAAGACGCCGTTGCCAGTGGACGTCACAGCGCCCACGTTACAGTCCCCCGGGTCCTCTGGAGATTTTTACCTATTGGGAAAAATCACCGTTAATGTCGGAATTATGGATAGGTAAAATGCCTACTTTGTTTACCTACTAAAATATTATATCCCTCATGGGATCTGTATTAATAAGTGACTTCGGTTCGGTTGTTAATGTTAGCTCTCCCGGCGGTCTTATGTCATCCTGGAATATGTAATTTTGTATAAAACATATAAACACACTATTAAATAAATATAATTGAAATTGATGAACTTATTTTTATTACTTTTTATAATCCGTTACGTGCGTCGATCGACCTTATGTTTGTCGCGTTATGGTTGTTTCTTGTTTGGTTCGGTGGCTGCTTTCCCGAGTCGTACTTAACCGGTTTCGCTTTGCTGGCTGGCGAACTCCTGCGCCGGCCGGGCGTTCGTTTTAAACTATTATGTTATTAAATTATAAGTTATCGTAATGAATCGGGTATATTTTATTGTAACGGATTGCTTTTATATTTGTTTGCGGTAATGGTTATACGGATAGTACTAATATGGGTTAGGATTACGATAGTATTTTTGTGCGGCTTCGTTTTTAGGGTATTCTGGTGCGTAGCCGTTTATGCCACGGTATAGGTGAATCTTATCTCGATACCGGTCGTCTGAAGATGTTTGTGGCGGAGTTCTGTATTTTTGTCGGGTGATATATCCACTCGCGTAGTATATGCGCGGTTTGTGCGGGAAATAATGTAGTTGTGCGTTTCGGTGTGTGTTGAATTTTTCGGCGGTTTGTAAATTAGAGTTTCGGTTCGGGACTTGGCCATTGGCTATTGGTACAAATGTTTTCCGTTCTGAGTCGGGTTCCGTATATGTGTTACGAGCGCGTTCGGGTCTCCCACAGTACAATTTGTTGTTCTTTTTACGGTATGCCTGTGGCGGTCGGATTCCGTTTCCCGCTTGCGCGCGCTTAGCTTTGTACCGGTCGTACTCGGTCGCGGTACCAACAGGGCTCCAGGATAATTTCTCGGTTGTTACCTTCGGTTTGTTATTATTAACCGGCGGCGGTTTTTTGTATTGTATCGTCATGCGTCGTTCCTGTAACCGCGTATCGGGATTCGATGTGCTTCGGGTACGGTTTTGGTTTGCGGTTTTTGTTCGTCGTCTTTGCTTGGCTCTAGCATTGGCTACGGGATTTTCTTGTGGTATCTTAGTCACTGGTGCTGTGACGACAGCAGTATGGGACCTAGTGGAATTTGGCGCTATATCGGGTGAATATCTCTTTTCTACGGAGTTCGGGGTGTTTCGTGTTCGGACTTTGAGTTCGGTGTGGGTTTTACTCGGCGTCGGCTTATCTGTGGGTGGAGTTTGTGGGTCGCGCGGTTGATGCACCTCTGCGATTGTTCCGACTGACTCTGGCGTATCTCCTGCCCATGTCACTGTCATCCCCACACGTCTTAGTACATCCATTCCAATGATGGTGTGTGCGGCCGATGGTAGCACTCGCACCCAGTGCTTAATATTCGCCCCTTTCATCTGTATTGTAACTGGGATGCTTTTGGTTATTTGCGACTTTGTTCCGTCGGCGAGTACGATTCGTTTTCGGGTATGTTTTTCTAATGCACCTTTTCTCTGGCAGGCATTATAAACTTGTTCACTGATGTAGGTATTGGTGGAGCCCGTGTCAACCAAACACGTGTGCGTAGTTCCCAATATTATGGCCTCAGTGTATATGCGATTGTCTTCGCGGTGTCGGTCGTTCGCCTCCCCTATACGTTCTTTGTGTTGGCGGGTCCCCGATCTGCAGCAATCCTTACTTAGTAAGCCCATTTTTCCGCATCCACTACAAAATATTTGACGCCTAGAACGACATTCTTTTGCGTTGTGGCCCGGTTTCCCACACGACCAACAACATGTGTTCGGGTTATATTGCGGATGTATCTGTGTTCCTTGCTTGTGCTCGTGCCTTTCCTTTCTTGTTTGTCGCTCCCGCGACGTATATTGGGCTGTGTCGGTCGGTCCGTTGTTCCCGGTGTGTCTCGTACTGGGACCCTGCCCCCAATGTGCCCCAGGGCCTGCATCTGAGGGGTGAGTGTAGTAACTTGCCGGATGGGTCCTGTAGGATGACACTGTTATATTTTCATACTCAGCCGCTAGTTTTACCAGTTCGCCGAGGTTCTTGTAATCTTGCTTCTTTATATATAGTTTATAATCGCGCCACATGTTTTCGTGGATCCTGTGTAATTTCTCCTTTTCGTCGAGTTTACCATACCTTCTCATTAGCGTCTGCAGGTCCGTTATGTAATCCGTGAATCTTTCATTATACTTTTGTTTCCTCGCGACTATTCGTTCTATGAGGTCTTCCTCGTAGCTGCTGGGGAAATAATAGAGCTTGAAAAGCTCCATGAAGTCTTCCCACGTTTCCCACGACTCAGAATTGTTTCGGTACCATAGAAGGGCTTTTCCCTTAAGGATACGTGGCAAGGCGGGTAGCACGTCCTCCTTTTCAATGGCACTTGCGGCTATCAACTCCTCCAGTCTTTCTACAAATTCTACGGCATTTTCGGACGGCTCGTATGAGAGATTCCATTCTTTGATCAATTTATTAAGCCTGTTCGGCTTGTCTTTGTTCTGATCGTTTTCCATCTTTACGGACTGTGATTCCTCCGGTGTCTCGTAACCTTCGGCTCCTTTTATGGATTCTACGAGCAGCTTCCGTATCTGGTCTACGGTTAAGCCTTCGGTCGGAATCTCTCTGCTCTCGGCTTCACTGACCAGCTCTGGCCTCTTAAGGAGATAAATCCAGGCTGTCGACATCTGATCGTGTACTCACGCGACGCTACGGGTTTCCCTTAACAGGAATACGGATCGTCCTACTACGGACGTACGGTATCGGCGTGAAATACGCCGCAGCGGTAAGTTGTGCGGAAGTTAATTCGGGCGGGCGGGTTGCGTCGCGGCGGGAATGCTATATTTGTTATCTCTGAAAAAAAAAATACTATCCTCGATCCCTTTACGAGCTAGATTAACTCCTACGTGAGTTTATTGTTGGGCGCCAAATGTGATGAGTGATTTCAGCACCCACACATATCCCTCGACCTTTACGGCCTTACGAGGGTTTCCTGACTAGCTCAGAGGTTCCTAGCGGGATCGGGGATGAGTGAGAATCAAAACACCAATCGGACAGTCACAAATAAGGGTCTTCTCGCCCGTTTATTAATAAATGAAAAGCCTTAAAACTAAGAGAGAACTACGGTGTCGAAATGTTAACGAGGACCTAGACAGATTATGCTATGAAATTAGACTATTCAGATTTAGTTATCAAATCGCGGATAGCGGTATTAGTTGTGGAGCGGATGGTTAATGTGGAAGCCTGGGCACGGAGCGAGGGGGGAACCCCGCCGCCTCTCAGCTATAGGAACCTAGAGTCCTCGGCTTCGCGAGGGGGTAACCCCGCGGCCTCGGAAGGACTCTAGGGTGATTGGCCTATCCTGCGGCGAGCGAGGGAGGTGAACCCCGCTGCCTTCAGGCTAGGTATCCAGGGCAAACGAGGGGGGAACCCCGTTGCCTCGAAGACAGGATCTCGGGCGTCGCGAGGGGGGAACCCCGCGGCCTCGGAGAGGAGGGCAGTGCTCGCCACGGCGTTGTAGCCAGCACTGCTGTCGGCGCGTTCTCTCTCTCTCTCTCTCTCTCGCCCCCGAAGGGGGCGAGTGAGGGGTTGGCCATTTCGGGGCGTGGCCCCTTTTGGCGGTCTGTTGTCGCAACCATTGTAGGTTGGGCTACTGTGGCTTTTGCGGTCTTAGTCGGCCTCTCAGTGGCTTGATGCCTACTGGTGGTCTTTCAGCGGCTAGGCAATCTCGGTGGCCCTCCTGACTTGGAGGTTTGGTGGGCTCTCAGCGGCTTCAAGGCGTCCTTGTCCTGGGTTCAAACTGAGGGTTGGCAGCGTCGGGCCGCACGAGCTCTCTCGGTAGAGCTCGAGTGCGGCCATCCGGGGGGCGCGCGCCATCCGGGGGGCTGTCGGCGCGCGTCGCGCTCTCGCTTTTATGTGCCCCCGCGGGGAGCGGGCGGCCGGTTCGGTGGCGGGGCCGGGCGGTGATTCATACTGCGCTATCGCGCGCGCGCTGCCTCGCGCGCGCGCCGCCTCGGTACTTGTGACGCTGGGCGCGCTTGGAAGACGCCGTTGCCAGTGGACGTCACAGCGCCCACGTTACACAATAATATATTACCTTACACGGTGTTTAGGAGATTACCGTTACAATTTTAAACTCTTAAGTAGGTACGACGTCAAAAATATGTTTACAAATTTCGCCTTATTACAACGGAATAAGGTGCAAAAGTGTAAACATATGTTTGACGTTGACTGTACGTACATCAGTAGAAATAATAAAATGTTATAAATTAATTATTAGTTATAAAATATTAGTGTGTAATAGTAGGTAGCCGACGGTAGGGACTGGTCATTGTGGAAGTTTTTGGGGGAGGCCTATGTCCAGCAGTGGACGTCATTCGGCTGACATGATGATGATAATGAGCAGTAGGTAGATTTACTACCAAAATCCCCACGGAAAATAAATATACGTACGACTAGTATTTTTTTTTATTTCATTTTTATTTTGCGGATAGGTACATCCGTACCTAATTTACAGAATTCAATGCCAATTATAGCTTTATAAAAGGAATAGAATTTAAGCCTATTTAGAAACGGTGGGGTGGGAAACTACACACTCTAGAACAACTAAGTAGTTGACTAATATACTAATAAGTGTTGAATGTGATTTATTATTGGGCTGTTAATAAGTTTGTATGGATTCCATACAAACTTACTCATTCCATACTATGGAACTTTAAAGCGTTATGTTATGTATCCAGCTTGTTAGTTTTCGCTGTGGCAATCGTGATGCAGACTTCTAAGATTACGAGTTGTGGCTATTATCGTTTATATCGTCGATCATTACGAGGCAGTATGTGGAAATGCTTGCACGATCATCTGTATGCACCTAGTAATGTGTACGTGTACGTCCTAGATAGAATCTTAGTAGTTTATTTTAGTTTTCTTGCGCAACACAATGTACCTATGAATCGGCCATTTTATTCTTGATACGCGTAGATATTAATTCACGATGCATTGCCCTACTCCTTATTGCTTCCAGTCCAGCCAGTAGTCCAGCAAAAGTAGCTGACAAGACGATCCGCTTAAAAATATCGAACACTGTATTTTTTCCCATTTACGTGGAAACAAAATAAGGTCAACCGGCAAAGCAAATGCAAAAAATTTGGTGCACCTTAAATGCCAAATAGCTTGTACCATTTATGATGGTCGTGCGTGGGTCATGGGTTTGGAAAACTTCATGGGATTTAACGGTGATATTAAGCAGGCGTTCTTTGCAGCGTCGGCCGTGGTCAACTCTTCGATATGGGAGACCGCTTTGAATGGTTACTAACTGATCGCTCCCATGCTTTGGAAGGCAGGTTAAGCCGTTAATCCCGATCCAGTCTATGACAGCAGTCGCTAAAGCAAGTTAGAGGCCTTCCGGCGGCTTGAGGACTTCTGAGTTTTCTGACAGTAAAGTTGCACACTCACGTGACAAGCCTTGGAAGGTGAGATGGCAGTCGCTTCCGCGTCGCGTCGCGTTCCGTAAAAACTAGTGACTATGCCAATTCTTGGGATTGGTGCGGACCCCGGGTGTGCCTCGGGCATCGTTCAGGATGCAACTGTACTGAGATAACGCCAGGATGATGATGATGATATGGTGTCACATTATAGGCTGGTTAGTTAACAAATTAATGTGTCCCATCCCAACGATATGACGTTATGATAGGGTTAAGTAGTTATACAGGGAGTTTTAATTGATTTCCGTTCCTTCAAGCATATAGCTGTGCATAGCTATAGAAACGACGTAGCATATTTGGTTTTTCAATATTCACAAGTTTTTTTTTTCATATAAAATAATTAATTATATCACCAAGAGTGAATACAAAACGGCCTTAAGAGTTAACGTAGAGTTAAGCAAAAGTTAATGTCAAGTTATGACAATATTCAAAATACTAATGACACCGCACGTGTTTATTTGTTAAGGATGTTTTATACTATACTAGGGGTGTTAATTAACGAAAATGAATTGTTGAATATCTTTGATATGGTACTGATTGGGATCCTAGTGTCTTGGAGAAGATTACATTATTTCATCTCAGGAATGTGCCCTTGCAATTAACGGAATTCAATATAAACATCCTATATACTTAAGACGCTGATAATACCAAAATTTTTGTCTTGTTCGCTCACTAGTGGTAGCTCGATATTTTTCCGAACAAAGATACAGAGTAAAATGGTTACAAGTGAGAAAATACGGGTGACTTGGTGAATTAATTTCTTTTTTTTTTTGATGAAGGTGTTTGTTGTCAGTAGAACATAGCCCCCTATATGTAAGGGGAACAACATATTTACAGGATTTTTTTTATCTTAAAGCTTCCTCCATTAAATTATTATACAAAATCTGGGCTTCATCAGAATATAATTTCAGCATGTACTTTATTTCTAATATTATTAAACTTGAATCTTGATCGCTATTGGGTCCAGAGCCACCATAAAAGTTAATAAGTATAATAATTAAAAATCTTTTTAATACAGTTGCTCAAAAAGTGCTACTTTACGTAGCTGTTTAGCGTGCGGAAAGTTGGTTTTCGCGCACTAGTGCTTTTCACTTTTCCAATTTTTTTAAATTTATGCTTGTTCCAATGCATGACTCCTTATTGCTGGGTGTTAAATATTAGTTTCCTTTAAACGTCGTAATCAACATAAAAACCTACTGTTAATATCAGAATACGAAAAATAAACACATTTCATATTTTATTACTTACCTCTTCATCATTATAACACGTTTATTTTTTAATATTGAATATTGAAAAACCGTTCTTAATAAGTTGTCTGAGTGGAACGGAATAGCTGCCGAAACGCCTGTCAAAGAAGAGGCGTTTTTACTTACTGCAAGCATGTTTTAAGTTTCTAAAGGCAACATTCGATATTGTTTTTATAAATATTACTTGTTGTTTTTCTTATTTTTTCGCAACTGTATTAAAAAACGTCGTTCAATACACGTGCGGAAATGTCATTCTTCACTCGTCCCGAGTGTTGCCACTCGCCTGCGGCTCGTGGCATCCCTCGGTACTCGTGAAGAAATGACATACTTTCCGCACTAGCATCGAAATGTACTATTTCGTAATGGTATTGTTAGATGTAACTTTTATCATTCGGTCGTTATGGTAATTAATTCCTTTAAAGTAATGTTGGCGACGGCACCCGAAAAAGGGTGGCATTGATGTAAGAATGTAGGTTACGTCCGTATCCTCCGCGACATAAGTTAGTGACAACACAAATAACTCTGTTGACATCAGGCCCGTGAAGGATTCGCGCAGAACCGGAGCAATTAACCCCGGGGCGGACGGAACGGGAACAAAGCGATGTAGGCTACTTATTCCAACATTTCCAACTTGTAGACGGATGATATTTAGCTACAAATTTAAGGTTTAGAAAGACAAGAAATTGCTTTGATTATTTACCGTTTTGAGCTCTTACTGATTGACATAATGACAAAAGCGAACAAACACATGTTTGAGTGTATGCACTGGGTCTTACCTACACGTATTCAAATACATACTATATCTAAAGCAAGAACAGCTCATTGAAATAAATTACATTGAAGTAAGTAAGTAAGCCATAAAAACGTTATCTTATCACTAGCGAGGGCTACAGTAGCGGATTCAGGATTTTAGTTTGTGTCAATCCCCCGCCCGCACCCCCAATTAGGTTCCTATAGTCCTCGTCTCCGGCGACAGCGATTCCGTCAGTTCGCAATACGACATCGGCTCTTGCATCATAATAACTTAACCGGGTATCGGTTTTTTTATGCACACATAATACCGGTCCTTAATTCGTAGAAAATAGCCTCTATATCTGTCACAAATGTCACAATGAATAACAAACATAACAATCATTTTCCGCATCTCAATCGACAAGCTTAAATACCGAGAAACTAAAGAAAAAGAAGAAGAAGATAAAACATTTATTAATGACAAACACAGATAATACATAAAAGTTTAATAAAATAGGACGAACACTGTTTGTCAGAAAAGGGCCAAGGCTCAGCATGAGGCTGGCAAAGCCAGCGCTGTTCTTCCGTTGTGGCCCAGGTGCAAGCCACAGCTCGCCGACGACGCGGCTATACTAGCCGATTTTTCTGACAAATATATATATATAAATTCTAACATTATGCAATTTACAACAGAAAATAAAAATAAATGTAAATGTACGTGCAGACCACACTTAACCAGTCTTAAAAACTATTCTTAATCTATACTACAAACTTGCAAAATCGAAACAAACTACCAAGAAACTATTGAAAACGAAACGTCAATAAAGGTGACTTTGAAACAAAATTGAGTAAGTATAATCACATAATTATTTAGATAAAAATCTGAGTATCACGTCAACCATGTACGAAGGCCGCAATATTGCAGTTTCCAAGCGTACCGTATTGAATTGTTTGTTTATAGCATATGATCCCTTCGTGCATAAAAACACGCACGAATGTACGATTTTTATTTGAGTTTTACAATATACGAAATTAAGTTGTTGTCTAATCTCTGATAAAAACCGTTTTGATCAAAGTCACCCCAGTTTACGTATGATTCATCCAATCTAAGGTTATGGTAACTGGCTACTGTTTGTAAATAAATTATTGTGGGACACTCTTACACAAATCGACCTAGTCCCAAACTAAACAAAGCTTGTACTATGGGTACTAGACGACGATATACATTCTTATATAGGTAAATACATACTTAAATATATAGAAAACATCCAAGACCCAAGAACAAATATCCGTGCTAAATGCACAAATAATTGCCCTTGCCGGGAATCGAATCTAGGTTAAACAGGCCGTCAAGGGGTTTGTATTGACAATCTGTTCATTTGGGACAATAACATGAAAGATATATGTATACTTTATTTTTTTATATCGTGAATTTAATATAGATAAAGAAGGACTGAAAGTAATTTTCGTGTGCTCTGCTTACCCCTTTTGGGAATATAGGCGCGAGTTTATGTATGTATGTATCTGTGTAATAAAGATATGATAAATTACTGTAATTGAAGACATCTTTACAAAAATAACATAACTGACAATTGACTAAGCTGACCTAAGAACTTGGCCATCTTTACCGGGGTACACAGGGACAGTGCGGCCTTTAGTAGCAGTTGTGACGTCAACGGTAATAATTAGTTGTTCGGACGCAGGGTTGTACAAAACGTCTTTCTTTGTTTTGACATGTGATTAGCATCGTTCCTATATTATTCGTTTGAATATATAGATAAAAATGCATGTCTAAGTAAATTAATGAAAAAAAAACCGGTATCGCGCACCGAGTGTTCCGTACAAGTAAAAAAAACTGATTTATTAATGTACTGGTATTTTCTGGTAAAATATACGTAATGATAAACAAATCACTAAATTTCAAGTTGATATGTCAACGGGAATTCAAAAAAATCTTCGGAACAAAATGTTTGACAGACGGACACGCGAGTGACAGCAATAGGGTTCAAATTCCTCCACATCCCAAACATTCATGATCTAAGTACATATTTTCTATTCAAGAAAGAGTTGTTTAATTTTCTAGTTAAGAAAGCATATTATTCCATAAAATAGTATTTAAATGATTACGACATAAAATAATGAATTCAATTCCTCCACATCCCAAAAATTTATGAATTAAGTACATATATTCTATTCAAGAAAGAGTTGCTTAATTTTCTAGTTAAGAAAGCATATTATTCCATAAAATAGTATTTAAATGATTACGACATAAAATAATGAACTACTATATTACGACCTTCATTATTAAGTATATATTTTTCATTATGAAAAATATTATTATCATTAATTTCTATTTTGAAAATAAGTACTAAGTGTTTTAGGTATTCAAGGTACAACGTGCTCTTACTTGATCCGTTCCTATGTAATTCATACCTAATATTACACACTATTATAAATAGACTCAAGTGGTCGGCAATATTTATGAATTGAAACATCCATAAACATAATCATCACGGTCGTAACTTGAGTTGATTTGTCGCGCGAAGTAATTGCCGGCCTGACTTTACGTTAAACGTGTTGCCGCGACGGCGAGGCGGCCCCGACTGAGAACGGCGGAGACCGGCCGACACGTCAATCATTTAGCGCGTAGCACAAGCGGCCGCGCACACATCGCCGCGTGTATGTGTGCGTGAGCCGCGGATGTACCTTTTGTATGGAGTGCCCTTACCCGGTGTACCCTGTCTTTACAGTTGGTTAAAGCATATGTGTCAAGTGTCTAGTTACTAATAAAAATAAATAAAAAACCCTACTGCGTTTCTGTGTAATTTGGCGCCAAAAATCCGCCATTTGTTTTTATATACCCAGGGTCTCTCTCACAGTTAATACGAATCTACTTATAATGACATCTCTCAAGCTAAACTCCAGCAAACCGTTCAGGCTGCAGAGCGTGCCAAAAAAACCACAAATACATACTCTCGAAAAACATAACCCTCCTTCTGCCGCAGTCGGGTAAAAAGTAAGAAAACCAAGATATTGTTCAGTTCATTAATTTGAAATGATGACACCTATTTGTCATATATTTCTGGTAGAAAATGTGGTAAAATTATTATAAGTAAATGGAAGAATGATGATTTGGTGAATTCATTTCTCTAATTTGAGGAGAACTACGTTACTCTATGGATAATGTTACTTATATTGTTCTCTGTTATTAAAATTTTAATAGTGAATGCACAAAATGGTTAAAAATTACTAATTTTACGATAGATTACAGAGGACACTTAAAAAAAAGTTTATTTATTTATTTCATTAACAAATTTAGTTTCCCCATAAAATTTATTTAAGAGAAACATAATTGTTAATATAGTTGTATCCAACCTTATTGTATATAGACAGTTGGACACTGTTAAAATCGATAGAGCAAGCAAAATGTCTATTTATATGTCTACCCACACGACTTAACGTCATTATTTACATTGTGTTGTGCTGGAGGTTAACTGCCACCGTAGTTAACAGGATTACCGCCACTTACGGATTACTAGTTTCATACTTCACTGCACGGATACCTGTAAATCATGATCATTTTCCTTTACTAATAACTTTTTTACTTCATTGTATCAACTGAAATTAATAAAAAATTCAAGCGTACAAAGTATTAAGTGGGCATTGATTTGCTGGGGGCGTGGAATTCTTGTATATAAATTTGTAGTACTTCATTTGAATATAGTCACAGAATAAGTAATAGTACAAGTACAGAAGTTTCTCTGTTAACAAATCCCCCGCTTAGGTATGTCAAACTTGCCTAAACGCGGCCATCTCTTTCTATCGCACGCAACGCGCTCTTTCGAGGCCCCGCCCTCAGCGCTAGGGTTACCACCAGCGAGAACCTATTTTAATATATGTACTTTATTATTAGTAGTGTTGTTTACAATACAATTACAAATAGTACTTTTAGGGTTCCGTAGCCAAACTGGTGAAAACGGAACCGGTCCGTCCGTCTTTTCGTCTGTATGTGACAGCGCCGATGTACTTACTGATCGATGAACTATAAGCACTACAAATACAATTAAAACATTTAGCAAGAAGGTGTGTTCTACTCGTATGAACCGCTACGTAAAAGTGATGTGAAATGACGAAAAAATAAGTAGGGGAAAAATAAGTTTCTGAGAACCAACGTTTTAATTTTCGTTTTCTTTTATGTCAACCATTGATGAATACTAAACTCAATGACTGTCAGTTTTTTGAAAGTTATCTGTCAGTTTTTTCAACATATTAAGATAAAGAAAGACACAGAATTTGGGTAACTATATTAAGACATTTTTTATACAATAATGCTGTGGTTTTGACATTATTATTTAACACGAAACGGATTATTTTAATATCCTATAGCGGTACAGCAGCGTGTGCGCGTGCGATCCGTAACGCTGCGCCGCAACCATTGAATAGTCACACGACGTGTGAGCCGGCGGCCGCATGTACTTTAAGCGGCGCGATGACGTCACGGTAATAAACCACCCCTGATAAAGTTTTATTCGGTGGCTCGATAAAATAAATATAGTGTTGTTCTGACGGAAGCGTCACATACAACACAAAAGACCGATAAAATCAATCACTTTTCATTTATGGGGGAGTCTCCATCTTAATTTTTTTTTTACTTTCTCGTTTTGTTATTTATTGTCATCATCACCCTAGTGTTGTCCCAGTACAGTTGCATCCTGAAGGATGCCTTGGGTCCGCTGCCTAATCTCAAGAATTGGCATGGTACTACTAGTTATTTATCATTGTATTCTAAAAAAATCATATGTCTACCAATTACGGTTCATGAATGAGATTCTGTCCTCTGATGACAGATGGACGGATAGAGGAGGCCAAATAATAACACCACGACTTCATATGTGTGTTGTGTTGCTGGTGGTGAATATGAGTATGGTCGCCAGAGCTCTCAAGGATGCGCTGCGTTGAAAGTGAGGAACCTGCATATATACAGGATATACATCTGTGTAGGTATACCTACACACTTACAAGTATTTGACCAATGTGTGTTGCCAGTCACCACATGGGGCACTAACCGTGGTTGCTTACTACGGGTCTTATAAGAAGACTCAAAGTCACTATAAGAGCATAGGAGAGGAATAGTCCTCATTGGCATAGCCTGGGAGTACATCTACTTGATCGCATCAGAAATGAGGTCATCCACAGTAGAACCAAAGTAACCGATATAGCCCTTCCAATTGCTAAACTTAAGTAGCAGAAGGCGGCCGAATAATACGAAGGCCATTTTGGCGGAAAGATTCTCGACTGGCGACCACGCACCGGAAGGCGCAGCATGCGTAGACCCCCCACCAGACGGACTGATGACCTAGTAAAGGTCGCTGGAGTCTACCGGATCATCCTGGATGCGAGCGCCGCAGGACCGATCACTGTGGCACTCTCTGGGGGAGGCCAGCAGTGGACTGCCTTGGGCTGATATGAATGATGATGTTCCGTAAAACGGGGCGAGTAGGGACAAAATAGAAGTTCAAACCTCGATAAACATTTAGTTTTGCATGTGGCGCAGTGATTTTTACGAATAAATTATACTCGTAGGTGTTGCGGTCGTATTAAATGTAGTTTTTTTGAAGATTATTTATATGTCGGTCATTTCATAATTTTAGCGATAATCACAATATAGTAGGAAACCCCACCTCATCACCCCGTAATTGGAGTTACTACGGATAGCAACGAAGTGAGTTGGGAAAATTGCTAGAATTGACACTTTATGACGAAAATTACGCCGTTTTTAAACATTGTCTTTGACAGAGTTTTTCTTATCTACTTAGTGATGCCAGAAAAAGAAATAATATGTCTAAAAATATAATAAAATTATTATTAACCTGTGCCCGGAAATTAATGTAGAAACTGGAAAAAACACTGGATTTGCATCCCTACTGCCCCCACCGTCCCTTTATCCCCTCGTTTTACGGTACTCATTTTATTTGCTCTTGATCTTGACTATATTTACCATTAGAATGTCTACAATGCCAGTTATCTATATACGAGTATGTATACTTATAGAATCTGATTTTTACAGTCATTTAGATTGCAGATAAAATAGTAATTGCCGGCGCGGCGTTGGGTGTTTTTATTTAGCGTGGTTCGTGTCGACATTTATTCAGGTTTGTACAATAAGTAGTGTAGAAGAGCTAGACCATTGAACCGGGGCGATTTTTTCGAGTTTTTTTAAAATACGCGAATATATTAAAGGGGATACTTAGTTATTTACTATATAATAATATAACTACCAGGCTTTGTGACTTCTACTATGCAGTGTATGTGTGTGTAGGTATTGTCTATACTAGCGAATTATTTTTTCAATATTTAATGTTTAAAAAAATGGCTAAACAAAAAAACTAAATAAATATCAAACCTGCTCACAAAATTTCACGATGCGACCTGTAGACGTAAACAGCCGGAAATCCGTACACGCGAAAGCATTTTTTCCGAAACTGAAACGGAGACCTTCGTTTCACCCGGTCAATAAAACTCATGTCTGTGTCGCGCAGAGTAAAAATGTAGTAATCTCTTTACTTCACATATTCATATATTTAAATATAAAAAAAAAACTTTTTTTAAGAAACTCGGGAAACACACACGATAAAGGATAACATGTAAAATACAGAGTCAAAAATGTATTGCATTTGTTTTGTACAAAGGCGAACTCATTCTTAGCATGCTTCACTCTCTGATATTAGGGATTTGGGATGTTTATGTACGAGATTTGTTTCTTCCCGTGATATCGGTTTTACAAATCGCGGCGTAAACCATGTTCGTCGCTTCGCGAACTTTCCAACCTAATTATACTGTCTCGAATTTATGCGACTAGGGACAAATTTAATGAGCCATTCATGAGTTTTTTCGTGAGCTTGACATCATTTATGTGCTTGAACCGGGCTAGCATGTATTTAATAGGATTTCTGTGCAAAATCTACCTACTCGTTTTGAACTCTGTGTGGTGCTGCACGCCATTTTAAAATAACTACGTAACTGTAAGGTGAACGTTTATGGGAATGATGCAATACTAATATGTCACTTCTCGGGAACAGACATTTAAGATTTATCTTGTGAAGTGAAATAGGTATAATTCGAAGTCCTGCGTACGTATCTTTCAAATAAGTACGTCAATCGGCTCAGTTCGTACTGTACTGTCCCTAATGCGTAGTGTAATTAACAGAGCACCGGAACTCTCTTATTGGGCTTAATGTCCGGACTCCGTCTCTCTCGTAAAAATGTTAATTTGAACATTCCGCGACAGAAATTGCTCATCTTCGTCTAGCCACGTATGACACATCGGAAGGAGCATGTAAATAGCATGATATAAATATTGTCTGTAATCCTGAGTAAACATTTGAGTTCAACATACCGTAACTTCGCCACATATGTCATTTCATTATTGATAAATAATGACCACGCCATGAATCCACCGGCATAAAAAAACATAAATTACCTATATTAAAGTTTAAATTATTGTAATAGCCGAGACATTTTGACTTGGCAAATGTAACGGAATTTAAATAATTTGAGATACTTGCAATGCTAGCGACTACAGTTAAAAGTAGCAAGACCGAGTTTCCTCTGGACATGGATATATTACGAACATATGGATAGCATATAATCACGCCTGTATCGTGCAATATAGTATTTGATAACGGGTTATGAATTCGGAAACGTAAGTACCGTATACAATTCATAATTCGGATGAATACTGAACTCGACTCACGCATGAGAGCGTGAAATTATCTACGCCTATTCCAACTGGACTGCAATCTAGTGAATCTAATGCTCGTATATTGGACAATTTGATTGTTTTAACCACAGACTACGTGTTAATCCTGCGTTGTCCATGATCACCAAAACGGATCTACTTCGTTATTTTATTTGTTTCGATTGATTTCACATCTGATTCTACATAACTGTTATTATATCGCTAGTTTTTGTCATAAATCACACAAACAACAATAAATCTTTTTTAAAGTGAGACTTTGAAATTGCTTAAAAACAACAAAACTAATTTCAGAGTTTTTTGAAATTCATTTAAAGGTGTTAAAAGGGGTTTAAAATCTGTCAAGTGAACCAATCTTTTTTAAAGTGAGAGACTTAAAACTTCGTTAATAGAATTTTTGTTAGAACACAATTACTTGTAGTATAATCGTCGCAAATGTACGCTGAATATTAACATCATGTTAAATAATTTTACCACAATTTTATTAGGACTAAATTATCGCATTAAAACAAATACTCGGGAGCGGTCCATATATAATTTAGCGAGCCCTAGCCATCATTTAGCCGAGGGCCCTGTTAATGCTCATTGAAAATTAAACGGTAATTGTTAATGTCTATCAGGATATCCCCCAACGACCGCCTTCCGTCCCTGACCGCCGCTGACTTGGCGCGGTCCCTGCTTTGATGCGGTCGGAAATGCTGGTAAACTTACACCGAGGGATATGGGCTCGATTTCAAAATAAATAAACTTGCATAGAGTTTTGTTGTATCGTCGTTGGTTAGTAAAAAAATCCCTATTGTTTATATTAAGTCTTTTAGCTAAACATACTTCGTAACTTTCCTTAAGTTCATGAGATAATAGCAATTCATTTAGAATTTTTCACTATTTCTATAAGCCTTATTTTGACTACACGAAGAGGCTACGAATGGGCATAAGAAATGTGTATATTAAATGGTATCACGAGACAATTTGCATTATCGATTACCTATCAACATGGCTTCGTTGGCAGAAAGTGCTTCTAACTATAACGTCTGAAGAATCAATATAAAAAGGAATCACTTACACGGCGCCTTTAAAGAAAAGAGTATGAAAGTCGCATCCCGATACTCCCGGGTAACGAATTCGAAAATGAATAATTTATTCTGAGTATTGCGAATGTCCTAAGGCGAGCTATTACTGGAGGCGAGTCCCATCCATCATACAGATACTGAGGCATTAGCCTTTCTGATCGCTTCTTTTGATGTTTGGCTAATGCGCGACAAATGTACGCGGACTGGAGGGTGCAGGTAGGGTTGCTTTGATACCACTGAAATTACCTGACGACCATCAAACAAGACGAGAAACGTATGTATTTGTGGATGCCGGCAACTTATTCCATGAATTTCTTATTAATTTGCATTGCCAACGAGAACAACAGTGATTAAACTGATTAAGTTTATTTGCGATACTAAAAATAATGAGGAAGAAGGATATATATGGCAATGATTGGTCGACCTTATTTTAGCTCAGAAATTTGCAAGCAGGAAGGATATGTCTATTTGGTAAATCCAACTAAACTCTTTTAATCGCCTTCATTTGGGGTCTGACCCCAACTGAAGACGATAAAGTGTTCAATATAATGACTATGTCATTGTCAACTCCCACCCTCAGCACGTTCACCATGATTAGGTTACCGTCTCATATACGTGTCTACAGTGACGTCTCGCAAATGTAGTGCTTTTTGTGAGTGATACGAGTAGTAATATATATGTTAGACAAGTCACGTAACGACGAGGCCTCTTGATTTATTAATGTGCTTGAAGAATGTGAGTAGGATCACATGGTGTGGGCTTCGAAATATTAGAAATATTTTTTCCAAACAAAATTATTTTGATGTTTATCAGTAGAGCGAGCTTTCTCGTACTCGCGAAAAAGAAAAGCCGGGAGTCGGCCTCGACAATCCTCGAAACTCGAGAAATAAAAATGGTCGAGAAATCAGAAACCCTAATAGTTACCGGGATCTCAAATCATATTTAACTATTAATGATCGATGGCCTTTTTAAGCTCAAGCGTCGTTGTATTGCACTTTGAAGCCACTATGCGAATTCAATTCGATAATTAATTATCGGAACTCCCTCCAGAAATTGGCGTTGACGTTTAGCGAGCGCGATCGGAAACACATGAAATTTTAGGTTATTATTAAATCGATAAAAATCAGACTATAATAATCACGATAATATAATTGATAATTATCCTTTCGAAACCTGCTGAGATTTAAAACTAAAAAGCTCTCGGCATGGATCCGGAGCCTTAACATACGAGAGGGGTTAACAAACACATTGGTTTTTTCGTAGGGGCTATCACTTTAATAGTAAGACATAACTACGATACTTTTAAAGACAAAGTTTCAGCCGATCTTGTACGACAGTTTAGGTGCGTGGATTCGTCTTATACATACATACACACTTTCAAGCAAATATCGACACAAGCTACGCACGACATAAATATTAATAGTGTCCCTATATAAGATGCCTTGAGAAAACTGTACAGCCGTTTCTAAACCACAAAACGTCATATAAAAGTCGAAACGCCGTACATTCATAAGTTCTTTTGGCCTAACATGGAAATGGAACAGCTGCCGTCGAAAGTGTCCACCGAAGTGTAAGTTAATTTTATTGACGTGATGTTGTAGGTTTTCACCAACGTATACTCGTATGGGCTTGTCTTTCGAGTATCTTGAAGCACCGGTGACATAAGAATACGTGCGCAATGGTTTGACAAGGAAACTTGTTATGCAATTAGGCCCATGTTTTCTTTAGGGGGAACGCCATGCCCGTAAAGTGGTCCTGGTTTGACTGATGTTCCTCTTGTTTTCTCTGTCGCTGGCGTGAAATACGGTGGGAGTTTTGCATATCGTGTGAACTACAGTGACGTTCATTATTTTTCTCTAATATGCCCGGAAATGACGGCCATTCTGTCGCTAAAATATTCTGAGAAGTTTCACGTTATTGAAAGTTTAAAATCATTACTAACCTAATGACGTGGCTGGAAAAGTGTACCTTTTTAGGGTTCCGTATTAGCCAAATGGCAAAAACTGAACCCTTATAGTTTCGTCATGTCTGTCCGTCCGTATGTTGTAGCATTTGGGCTTATCTCAGGAGGCAAAAGTTAGAGATAGAGAGCATGGGTTGCACGGGATGATGCTATAATATTCTCAAGGTGTGGCTACAGTTGAAGACTCTGCTTCGCGTCGTCCGTAAAAATCAACTTAAGTATCCGCGAATTGTTTTTCCTGGTCTCTGCAATAATGTACTATATCTGTACTGGTCGTGGTTTTTTATGTGTAAATCGAAATAGTTATTTGAGTGGTACTTACAAGGTATTTCATTAATATACTTTTCTTACAAGGTATTTCATTAATATACTTTTCGAGCGCTTTAACAACTCGTGTGAAATCACTATCATCAATATGATGATCTTTCGTTTAACTAAAAATCTACCTATAATACATATATTGCGTAGTTAATTCAATACCTATAGGAGCTATATAAATTACTTATTATTATTAATTTTTTTACTCAGGATAGGTTTGCGCTTGACCACAAATCACCTGATGGTAAGCGATATTGCGGTCTAGGATGGAGCGCGCTTACCTAGTAAAAACCGGTTCACTCTCGTCTTGAAGACCGTAAGGTTGTAGTTTTCAGAGAACAAGGATTCCGGCAAGGAGTTCCACAGCTTGGCTGTTCTCACAATAAAAAAGGAAGCGAAACGCTTCGTGCGAGTTTTTGGAACTGCCGAACGATGTCGCCTTATAGAATAAATGTTATGTTGTTAAAAATGGGTATATACTGCTAAATCAACTAAAGGACCCTAAAACCTGTCTAAAGGAAATAAGGATTCATTGTTTGTATTTGTTTACTTCACTTCCTTAATTTAACTCAATTATGGAGATTTCGTTCAACGACGCCTCAGGCGCTCGAAAATTACGAAAGCTGGTTTACAAAGCGTTGTTTATGACAAGCCAATTTATTAGACAGTTGGCTCTATTCTCTCGAATCTTGTGAAGAGTTGCATCTTGGCCTGCGACTCATTACAATACTGACTAATTAAAACGGATAACGAGCTAGCACTTTAATGTTTTCTTTGATAGGCGTAAATTATGATGATTATGATATGTGTTTTTGCTCATAAATGTGGAACTGCGACTTTTGCAGCTGCATTGGATAATGAAAATGCGATTACCAGATTGGCGTTGAAAAAGTCGGATTAGTAATGTGCAGGTCTCTAACTGCATAATGTTTGAAATGACTGATGACGATGATGATATGATGATGGTGTTATAATTATAAAACATTTCTAATAGCATCAAACTAAACATATATCTATTATTAGCTGTTGCCCGCGACTTCGTCCGCTTGTGCGCTCCTATTGGTCGGTAGCGCGTTCAAACAAACAATCAAACAAACTCTTCAGCTTTATAATATTATTCTAGATTGGCATTTTTTGCGGTCTAAGCTTACACCATGCGTTCGCGTGTCTATCCGACGACTGTCTGAAAGTTGGCCCTATTTTAACTAACACTTATACTTTTTTAAACGACTTAAAAAAAGGAAGTTCTCAATTTGTCAAAATAAATACATTTTTATGTACGTTCACCGATTACTTGGAGACTTATAGTCTCCGACCTTTTTCTATATTTTTTGGTTTGAAAGGGTAAGCTAATAGTTGGTCCCATTGTCATCAAATCACGATCTAATAATCTAAGCGGGTTCCTGGAGTAAACGAACTCCTCAAACCTTGTAGGAATCTTACTCGTATTTGGTAACCTGAATACAACACAAACAATACTACTAATGACACGTAATATTATAAATATAATACTTACACAAAAAATAGTAAAACAATAAACTACCTAATACAAAATTGCCGATGGCGTACTTTCGGTCTGTATTTTGGATTAGCATAAACGAGTTTATTAACAATACGTCACTTGACAGTATAGTATACAAGTTATACAAAGTATTGCCCGTTTCTGTCTCTCATATAAGACAACGTGAAATTATAAAATTGGCGTGAAATTCGTATTGGCTTTTCTTTTCTTGGTGACCGTTACCCTAACTAGTAAACCGCGTAGCGTCACGTTTCTAGGCTCTTAGTTTTTTATATAAACGCTGCCTAGAGCCCGCCTAGGTTTGAGATTTGATATTCGTACATCGTAAATACAAGTATGTCCTGGCGTAGACGTCGCAATAACCGTCCTCCAAATACAACCACCGATACGTGACAACACATCAGAAATTTAATGTTGGAACAAAGTTGTCTGTCTGCCAATGGACGTTAAATTGGGAAAATTTGATATTGTAATTTTATTGTGCTTCTGAAATCAGGGGCGCTTGGGTAAACAACTTCACATTTAATTTTTCACCTCGTATCTCATTTGTGGAGGAGTGGAGTTTACTTGTTTTCGGGGTTGTTTTATGCGAAAATCAAAATTATGCCCGGGGTTTTTGGTGTTTTTGTTTGCACAGCTGGGTGATAAACATGCAAAAATGTATTGAGGCAAACGACAGGATGTGGAATCTTAACTTTATAACAGTCAGGCACTAAAGGGTAAAGAAAAGTTTGTACTCAATTTAAAGGCTTTAATTGTTATATAGTATCATTCATCATCATCATCATCAGCCTATTTACGTCTCACAGCTATTCAAGTCTTGAGGGCCTAATCCGAACTTCGAAAATCGAACTTCGTGTCGTGCCGTCCCTTTCATTCTCGTGCTATACATTATATGAGGGAAAGGGACGGCACGATACGAAGTTCGGAGTAGGCCCTCTGAGATATCAAATTAATATGTGGGAACGGGCAGTACTACCCGCACTGGACCAGTAGAGCGGGATGAGGAATTCACAGACCTTTTGATTTACTTCGCAGGTGTATGCAGATTTCGAGTTTTCAAAATTACATGCTAAGTTCTTTAATATTACGGTATTTTTATTACCTTGGCGTGTAACATGAAGTGGCTTAACGTGACAAGACAATAAAACGTGGAAACGTCCTCGAAGTGAAATTGTGACGATAATAATTATTTATTTATTTATTTATTTATTTATTTATTTATTTATTTATTGATACAAATTAACACTGACAGTTGAACCTTACGTGCTAATTTATGTTTTGTACACATATAATTCATTTACATTCATTATTAATTACACATTTCATTGAATAGAATAGTATTGCTACATTACATTAAAAAAATTAATTATATAAAAAATTGGCGTTATTGATAATACATTAATATACTACTATTATAATAAATTTAATTTTATTAATATTGGATGGAACTGGTGGCTACCACACTTTCCAAATAGTGACTCGATGACCTCATGAAAGTTTGCTCGGAAGTGAAAAAAATATCTAGCTGGCTGTCGCTGTCCAGAATGTCATTAAGTAGGGTGAGAGCCATGTGGAGCGGCGAGGAGGCGAGCGCGCGCGTCCTCGCGGGCGGGACAGTGAAGAGGCCGCGGCGGCGCGCTCGCAGTCGATTAGAGGTGACAAGAGGGACACGTAAACAGATTTGAGTCAATAGGTGGGAATTAGTCACTAACCCCCGTACTAATTGAAAAATGTATTTAATTAATGAAAGATTTCTTCGAGCTTCGAGGGATGTATAACCCACCATGCCGAGAACAAAGAGAGTAGGATAGAGGAAAGGGTAGAATCCATATAATTTTCTATATAGGAATCTTACATATAGTTTTTGTATTTTTTCCAAGAGAAGCGTGTACTGCTGCTCGTGTGGATTCCATATGGCGGCATTCGTTTCCAGTTTGCTTCTCACGTATGCATTATATAGTGCCATTAGAGCACGCTGGTTCGTAAACAGTTTAGCCTGCCGGATAACGAACCCCAAACATTTCCTAGCTTCATTAGATATATTTAAAATGTGTTTATTAAATGTGAGTTGGGGGTCGAACCAAGTACCAAGATCTTTAATATTGTTAACTCGCTTCAATGGTTTTCCCTCAATTGTGTATATCTGAAATATGGGACTTTGGGCACGTGTGTATGTCATCACTGCACATTTATTTTCGTTTAACGTGAGACCATTTTTTTGAGCCCATGCGTAGACAGCGTCTATATCCGATTGCAGTGAGGAGGAATCCGTAGTGTTCTCTATGGGCAGTGCTAATTTTAAATCGTCGGCGAACAACATACACTGTGAGAACTTCAGTTCAGTCGGAAGGTCATTGATGAGAATAAGGAACAATAAGGGTCCGAGGCTGCTTCCCTGACCAATTCCAGAGGTTACCAAGAATGGTGCTGATTTAGACCCTTCATACTGCACAAATTGAAGCCTGTCAGACAGGTAATTACTCATGAACTCAAGCAGATTGGCAGAGAAACCAGCCATGGAGAGCTTTTTAAGTAATATATCACAATCAACTCTGTCGAATGCCTTTTGGAAATCAAAGTAGGCTACATCCACCTGCTTTCTTTGATCTAGATTGTTGGAGATTAAGGATACAATATTTAGTAGGTTTGATGTAGTTGAACGTCGCGGCAGGAATCCATGCTGTTCATCGCAGAACCAGCCACTAAGCTGCTTGAATACTTTGGAGTATATAATTGATTCGAACACTTTTCCAAATATAGAAAGTATCGCAATGGGTCTATAGTTATGGATATCTGATTTGGAGTCCGTTTTATGAATAGGTAGTACTTTAGTTGTTTTCCATATCGAGGGGTATGTTCCAGTTTTTATTGCCAAATTAAATATATATGTGAGTGGCTGTACAAATGCCTCGCGGCAGTCCTTCACCAGGTACTGGGGTATCCCATCAGGTCCTTGGGTGGGCTTAGGTCGTAACCTGTTAATGGATGTACGCACCTCGTCATCAGTGATATTCTCAATGGAGATAAGACGATCCATTGTATATGCTGGTTCTACAACGGCAGTCGAACAGGCCGCAGTCACGTAAAGTGTTGGTGCTTTTTGTAAGAATACGCTTTTGAAGAATTCCGCGAAGGAATCGGCAACCACTTGTGAAGATTTGTTTCCAAGGGGCGTTACTTGGTTGAGTCTACGATTGCGTTTTACGTATGACCAAAAAGACGACGGGTCCCGTACAATATTAGCTTGCAATTTGTCAATGAAGTTCCGCATGGCTTCCTCGGTTTTTACATTTACCGTTCTTCGATAGTAAGAGAAAAATGCATAGAATAATTGGTTGCCTGTCTGCTTATACAATTTGTGATAGGATTTCTTTAAACTGTTTAAGTGAATAAGATCAGGTGTAAACCATTCGGGATAGTTAATTTTATGCTTTTCATTTGAAGGACGTTTAAGTGGGACACATTCAGATATAATATCCCGATTATATCATTCATTACGGTCGCTGACATAAAGACCCTAAGATTTAAGGCGAAGGGGTGGGCAAGCTCTTTCCATACAAACTTTGTGCAAGTTTTTCTTCGTTTGTGTTTGCACTCCAGTTACTATTTTTAGTCCATATGCTTATTTTTTTGTTAGCTATCTATCTTGATTTTTTCTTTTTTAATTTTAATTATATTCAGTATTTTTTTTGAAATAATGCAAAATTTCAACATCAAGTTCTGCGTATATCCAATATGTACCAACAAAAAATAAAGTTAAATGCTTTAGTGCCAAAACTAACGCAAAAAACTTGCACAACCTTTGTATGGAGAATGGCGTGCCCTACCCTGCGCCTTAATAGTTCACACAGAATGGATATCTCGGTTTGCGCGCTCACAAGCGTGCAAAGCGATTTCCCTTCACGCGGTAATGTTTTAGCCCTGGCCCGGTGCTTAGCACTTTGGGCGGAGTTCACTGCCTTATCTAGCTCGTTTGTCCTCCGGGAAGCTCTTTAGCCGATACGCCCGAGCTCACTCAACGGTCGGGCTTTTAATATTTTCGATACAAGATAACATGCACTTTATTACTGGCTGGGGAATTTTAAAGATTTTTATTACGTCGATGCATATCCGAGTGTGTTAATATGTTCCTTGGCAGAGGAGATTTTCCGTTTAAATCCAAGACTCTTGAAGTACAATTGCTGTTTTTAGGGTTCCGTACCTCGAAAGGAAAAAACAAAACCCTTATAGGATCACTTTGTCGTCCGTCCGTCTGTCTATATGTCAAGACCCTTTTTCTCAGGAACGCGTGGAGGTATCCAGCTGGAATTTATATCAAATACTCAGGTCTACTGTCCCTTACAGCTGTGAAAAAATCTAAGCCAACGCAATCAAAAGATACAGACGTTTATGCCGCAAATTCCCGCAAATTGTCGACACTCGCAAGGGAATCAAAACCTACAGGGTACTTCCCGTGAACTCAGAATCTTGAAATTTGGTACGAAGCAACGTCTTAAAGCACAGATAAAGGAAAAATTGCGAAAGCAGTGAATTTTTAGTTACATCATATAATCACAATATTTTTTACGGAACCCTCGGTGCGTGAGTCCGACTCGCACTTGGCCGGTTTTTAATTACCTTGGTTGCCTTATCTGACTCGTTACGTTACGCGTTGGCTAAGCCATAAACAATCGGGATTTTAATATTCTTGTTACGATGTAAGTAACTGCATTTTATTACGATCTACAATACATTTTTATTATTTACATATTTCCCTTATTTGTTCAGTGTACACAAACAATATTAAACTTACCTACAAGTATTATACACGTACCAAGCTTCTCATTCAGATATGTATTCTGTGTGTATTCTGAACTATAACTTTACTAATAATGTTGGGAATTCGAAAGGAGCTCAATACAACTTCAGATGTCTCAAGTGTTGCTCTGGCGGGTTACTTCTCTGAAGTATTTTCGTAAAAGATTTTCTCGAACAGTTGTTAAAACGTTATAAGAGTATCACACAAATTCAGATATCAAGATGTTACCAACGGATATGCCGAAGTAACTAACTTATAAAGAAGCCGTAGTGAATCGTTTGAACTAACAACATGCGTCAAAAGTACTAAAGTTTCCTAGTTACTGACGTTCGTATTTGCATGTCCTCACTTGTTGTTTTGAATCGGTAAGACGGTACTTTAAAAACTTCTTCAGATTTACTACTTACCTAGCAATATTTGTTTGTATTTTTCCATGTGTTGTGTACCATAAAGTATTTACATATGTACAGGTTTTAGTTTTCTACTCTCTAAAATGAGGCGAACGTATCAATGTTCTCCATTAAATGCAATGCTCCTACTATTCATATAGTTGTGATACGGCACTTCCGACAGGTATCTGTACTATGCTTGTACTGATGCGAATGTTAATTTGGTCGGGTTTCACTAATGCACTTTCCGCTCATCCTACTTACCTACCAACCAATCTGTAAGCCACTAAAGCTGAAACACCACTATATAGGTATGCCGCCGTTTTGTGTTGAAATATAATTATACGAGTGTAATCTAACCCTTGGAAAATTACGCATTAATTTATTCGAACTAATTGCTCCGCGTACTATTATAATATTTATAATGCTAAAAGGAAAGTTCATTATAATGCTGTCACCCGTCTTGTTGCTGTCTTGTCATGCTAATGAGCGTGGCTATTTGAATGGATGGCAGTTATTATTGCAATTCCAATGCAATAGTTCCGCACCTCACCTTCCGCAAGCTTTTAGGTGCCATACCTAACGAACTAATATAATATCTATATCGAAGCAAAATTAAGCTGCGAAGAAAATAATACTTACTTCGTTTCAAGTAATGTCCGCTAGGTAATTCTAGTATTATTATATATATTCAATCAACTAATTGAAGTGTATTGTATTGTTTCAGGTATGCACGCAAAACACGGAGGTATCTGGTGGCTTAGGAAATTGTTTTACTCCCTAAATTATTCCCTTCGCTTTGTTGGACGTAATTTAGGCACTTGCCGATTTGTTCGCCTCCGGCAGTATTTTCGTATGCTCCTTTTTACGAGGCACGTAAAAAATAACCCGAACGGAAGCTGAGAATCTCAGATACAAAGCGTAGAACGGACGGGCCGACTCCACTTGAAATATGAAACGCTGCGTTACCTAATTCCTACGGCCATTTTCCGAATGGAAAAATTCACTCAGCTAGCAGCCGCAAGCGATTACTCCTCTTTACGGAGTGACACGAGGAGGGAAGGGTCGGAGCAGTCCACATAAATAATCGAGGGCTTAGGAACGCAGCCGCGTCGTCCGGAATACGTCAAGTGAACGCTGAAACGCAAATTGATCACGGAACGTACATAGCTCTTAATTGCACAGTTTTTCCTTTCCACCGCCCCGCTGGCTCTCGCTTTGTAACTTTGTATTCTATTAGTACGCTATTGTTCTTGCGATGTCGATAGGCGGAGTTTCACCGGCTTCCTTAGGAGTTTTCACCAGGTATTTTTTTTGTCAGTCATTGTAAAGTTTCGAGCTTGAAAGCGAAAAGCTTCAAAAGCGACGAGGCGAAATTCAATGAAATTTAAGATAATGTGTAAATACAGGATCGGTTGGGATTTGGGAGGCCTAACCGGGCCGGCGGTTAGGTCATAAATTGAGGTCTGCGGATCCAGTGCGCATAAATCGACAATTGTCCTGTCAGAAGTGGGCGCCGCCGCCGCCACTTCGTGGATATTAGCCCCCGTTACTTCAACGTATCTTCGAATTTATTTCGATATTATTCAGAAATCGTTCCTTTTCAATAAACCGATTTATATCCGCAATGGTTTTTGAAACTTTTTGGCGAGCACCTGTATTTTGCTGAGATATTATAGCTTTTGTTAACCATCGTAAATATTAATACTCATCGCTTGTAGAGTTTTAATGCTTCACCGAACCATATTTATTGATATTAATAGTAAATATAGATTTTCGTTATGTTCCACAATTATCTATAATCTTCTATAACTTCTATAACTATAATAAGGTATTTCATAACATGAAAAAAAGACGCAGTTTAACCATGAAACATTGTGACGTCATTAGGCACATTTCCCTACAAACTTCATACTTACTAACCGAACGTTTTTGAAGTTTCGTAAAAAGTTGCTGATTTGACCATCAGTGAAATACCGTATTGTGTGCGTATTTTCGTGTACCTATAGTTGATTAAAAATAACAAGCGTAGGTACCTAAAAATTAAGGTTGAGTATGGTATAATGGAAAAATATTCCCGGTACGAAGCACTCGAACTCGACGATCGTGTATCGAAATTAGCGTTAATTAATTACGAACTGACCGTCAATTAGTATACGATGCACGACAACAGCGTAATTCGGAACTTTTTCTCCCTCAGGATACAAGGAATAAACTGGTTACCACATAAACGCGTAGGTACATATATTTCAGGAATTCCAATTTAATATAGGACCGAGACTTAACGTCTGCTATATTCATTCCTAATGCCAGAGTTAGGATTCATATTTGGTGTTTGCTCGGAAATGTCGCATCGCAATAGCCGGGATGTTGTTTGCATTTTCGACTCGGCAAACAAACGAGCGTAAACAACTGCGTGCCCCGGTAGCAAACAATGCTGCGCTAGCAGAAAATGTCGAATGAAAATAGGAAAACTTTGGCAGTTATTACCTTCTTAGTAAGTAGGACACAATTCTGTAGCTCGTGGACCCAGTCTAACCTCTTTAATCGACGTTTAAAACTCGTAACTCTGCCACTGCCATCCGCTTTTGCTATAGCTTCTTCACCGATCCTATCTACTTCATTTACATTTAAATAAACCTGGTGATGGCTCAATCTAATTTACCACTTTGATGTTGGCACGGCCTATGTTCACCTGAGTACGAACGTTTATTTCTAAAATATGTATAACTTTTGTAGAATTTAAATTTTCCCTTGTTGTTGAATAGCTAATTCAGTGTTTGTGTCCCATCCATTTAGCTGTAATGTTGTTGCTGAGTCTTATTCGTTGACTGCTACTTTTACTTTATATTCACTTTATATTCACATACTTTTTTACCTTTGAAGTGAGCTTCTAGTAAATTAATGGAATAAGTATGTATAAACGGGAAGTTTCGATTTTTCTCACTAAAATTATCACTTTCGTATAATGAAATTCTTCATATTAGTTACGACCTAACGACAGAGAAAATGTGCCTATTTACATATACTCGTACATAGTAGATTACGATACAAGTGCAGACAACGAGTGGTTTAAATCGACACGAGTTGCGAATTACCTATTTTACAATACATATATGCACGTAATCTGAAGTAGCACCATATGTACTGTAATAATATTTTACACCACCATCCACCACCATATCAGCCCTAGGACGTCCACTGCTGGACATAGGCCTCCCCCAATTTCATGGGGGGGGGGGTAAATGCCATAATCGCCACGCTTGGCATGCGGGTTGGCGATCGCAGTATCTCCACCGCACTCAAGGAATGCTGCTGCCCATTCCCCGGTGGTCTTGGTCGTAGTTTTAGGATATACCCGGGTCCACGACACCTTGCCAAAAAGCGCGTTTTTCCGCACGCTGCGCGTCCATTAAAACCCACTTTTTGGCCAAGTGGTGACGTAAAATTGTGGACATAACACGGGTCGTACAACAAAAAGCCCTCTCTAGCATATTTATGACCCTCGCCTGCGGCTCGGGCCTCAAACATCTGCGATATCGGCCTTTCTTTGTTTTACAACCCTTGTATCGTAAATAGCTATTTCACACCACATGCTCGACATTGCCCAATTATATCATGCAAACCTCACCTAAAGTAAGTCATTATAGCCGTAAGAATTTCGCCGGGTTGTAGTAAATCTCATTATAACCCGCCGGGTCATAATATGGTACTGAATCTCATTATAACCCGCTGGTTAATAATCAGTTTTGAATTCCTATGAAAAATTGTCCTTTAGAGACCTACAGCAAAAAGAACTTATTTGAAAATAGAACTGGCCACTACAAGCCATATACGCAAAACAAAGAAAATAAAACAAAAGCCGCGAGTGTTGCAAAACGCTGCAGTATTAGCAGGAGGTTGAAGTTGAATGGTAGATTATACACCATTATTCAGGTACTTTAAGTTTTAATAAAACGTTGTTTCTAGTAAGTAACATTCCTTTTTATTATCTTGAAAAAGGTGAAAAAAGTAGAGTGTTCTCCTTTGGCATAAAGCTGTTTTCGTCTTGGGCGAGCTTGAATCCCTCGCTGTACTCGGTCTCCGTTTTAATGCCCTCGCTTCGCTCAGGAATTAACTCGTAACTCCCTAGCAAACTGTGCCCTAGCCTCCCTAGCTACGCTCGGGAGTTAAATCTGGAGTCCCTCATTTGCTCAGAATTCAATATCGCGCCCGTGACATAAACCAGTGCTTTATTCCCTCGGTGTATAATCTACTATAATTAATAGGATTATTCAGATTATTATACATTTAAGAAACGTGCCACTCGTTGTTTAATTATTTATTTACTTTATTCGGGCTTTTTTATTTTACGTATCTTTTGTGTTCTATTTTTTTATATCACGACAATGACAAACAAGCATACGGGCTTATGGTTGGCTGACACAGTAGCCTATGAACTCAAGCGATTCCAGAACAATTATAATAAGGGGGCTACTAACCCTTTTTTGATTTAAGGGTTTATTGTAATGAGACAAATGCAGGTCATTCACTGTCAACACAGCGGGTTCTAATCATTTTATATGGCACATAATTACTATCAAATTTATTGAAGCTTATCTTGCCTAGTCATGTAAGAAACTCTCGTATCCTCGTAAATATGATGCTCATAAATAGGAGTAGTTGCGGCCAAATGTGATACGGCACGCACCTTTAGCGCCGTAAGGTCCTCTCAATGGAAACGCCGCGAAAATCGTGATAAGCGTTTTCAATGCGCATGTAGGTACGCATTTTGTCGGGCGTGACGATTCAGCGTAACGTTCTGAGAAATCCAGATCTCGTTACGATAGTTTTCATGTTCGGCCTCGGGCCGGGAACTTATCGCGGGAGATAGCCACCGCATACTCGCCCGACTTCGTATTCCACTGGCACTACGCATTGAAATATCTATTCTATTAAACCCCTAATAAGGTTGCTTTCACGGTGTTACTGTCTTTAGGATACGAGGTTGTGTATTTTATCAATCGATATCCCGATGATGCCTCCTCCGTGCGATGAATTAATTTCGCCCACCGCTATTATATAAACTAGATCGTAATAAAGATATCACCAGCTCTTGGTTTTCTCTATAACAGCTGTTATTTTGGGTGGTACCTGCTAATTTTCGGTGGGTTTGAAATTTAAGTAATTTATGTTAATTTTTGCGGTAATACGCGGGCATGATTCGATTAGCGGCCTGCAATTCAGTAATTGGTGAAATTATTGATATGTAGGTACCTTGACAATGCAAAATTATCGTACATTAGTGCACAGGCCGGAAAATGCAATTCGTGGACAAGTATATTTGAAAAGACTCGCGTCTACTAATTGCCAATCCCGCGGTGGCATATATTGTGCATTTTCTCAAAAAATGCAATGAAATTAGAGAATTATAAGACCACCGGGGAATGGGCAGCAGCATTCCTAGAGTGCGGTGGAGATACTGCGATCGCCAACCCGCATGCCAAGCGTGGCGATTATGGCATTTACCCCCCATGAAATAGGGGGAGGCCTATGTCCAGCAGTGGACGTCCTAGGGCTGATATCGTGGATGTTTCAAGTTTTAATAAACAGAAGACAAGTTACTAATATTGAAGAATATGAACTTATGTCTCGTGATGTTGTTAGAATATTAGACTAAGCTGATTTAACGATTGAACTCTACAACGAGTTGCGTGGATTTTTTCTAGGATATTGTCCTTATATTACTGAATTGAATTCGTTAAAGTTAGTACATTTATTTGTTATAGTAATGTAAAATACTATTGTTTTTATTCTATTCCACAAAATGCATCGCGTGATGCTTACAGACATTTCCTCTACGTTATTTATAATATGTACTTTCCATTTTATTATTTATAAATTCATATAACAAAACAAACACAGACATATTCGAGACTAACTGCACCAGAAGTGCAGTTACTCTTGTCAGTGTTAGTCCATGCAATTTGAGACATTCGGCATTATCATAGTTTCCGTCATTGATCTCCGTAGTGCCTGCGGGGGCGTGAAACGCGACGCGGCACTGAATTTACGGCCGCTAGCTACAACAAAGGGAATCTCTGAGTTACTACCGAGATAGGCTCATGTGACCCAATCAATCATCTACCCTTGCTCCCAACATCGCCGTGTTTACACACACTTGCTTCCATAATCCTCGAGTTGTGAAGTTGTGAACACGCGTTTTTCCGGACATGCTTGTCAATCAAAAGTAATCCTGTGACTATGCAGTTTTTGTGTGTCCAAAGTTGGCTTGGCTGTCAGTTATTACGTATAAGTATAAGGGCAACGTTTATGTCGGACGACAGGCGAGGGCCGGTGATGGATGCTGCGCGAGTGCTCGATACGTCATCGGCCGGGATGCCGCGCCCGACGACGGATGCCGAGCCCGCTTTTTGCAGACATTTCATTGTACATCACTCAGTCGATGCGAGCAGATAAATCTTCACATACTTAACAATACATTTGGCTGATACGCGCGGGAAATAATAACGCCTTTTTTACTCCCCTTTCATATTTTCGGAGGCTCTAGTTTGCAACGCGCTGTTTAAATACCTGTAAGGTATCTTCGGATTTACCCAATTTGTTCCCGAGCACGACACACTCTGATCCCACGTCGTCGGTGCCTTTGACAACAATCCTAATGAAATACGGAACCTTACATAAAACATTACCTCCCGTCGCGTCTTTCGTTTCACATTTATCTTTATCGAATAAGTCTGCATTTCTAATTTGCCTTTTATCTCGTCGTAAGCATAATGTTTTTAGCTTAAAGCCCTCACAGATTCGCTCCCATGCTCGGTGTGGATTAAATAAACGCAGTGTTTTTGCGGTCGGTGGTCGCATTGTTAAATCATACGTAGCCGGGTTGCGCGGCATTAATCATGTTGCATGTTGTTCGATTGTCGCCGGCCGGTGGTCGACGGCGGATGACACGCGCTGCCTCCGCGACACGTACTCGCCTCGCTTTTTGCTGTCGTCCCTTCGTCAGTCCGGCATCATCCCTACTCTTCTGTAACTCATTATACGACATTACGAAACATAATTCAATAATTAGAGCTTAATTTCGTCTTATCGAAACATTATTCGAATTCATAAAAGCCATCACTAATCGTAGAGTTTTTACTACATAATTGCGTGGTTGTTGTTTGTGCAGTTGCATATTTACCTTATTTAAACTGCCAGTCGTGAAGCAATAATTTTCATTCAAACCGCATTCAATTTCAGCGTCAGCGCCGCAGAGAGAATGACATAGTACCTTCGACTACTGCTGATATCGGTTTCAACTTCAAAACACTGATTGATTGTGTAAAGTTAAACCGCAAGCGGGTTACGGGCTCTAGAAGCCCATAACTATTTCCCGGTTTGAAAAGTCACATGTTCTCTTTGAGTTGTTGTACGGACGTCTTTTTTGGTGTAGTGTGTGGTAGATAAAAGCGCGTTACGTCGCTGCGACTGATCGCCCGGGGAATTCGGCAAATTGGATTTTACATTGTTTCTGTCACAGCCAACTGGTAACGGTTTTTATTCGCCTAGTTCCCATTCACCTAGCGCGCTATTTGCGAACCGCCGTAAACCTGACGAGACGAGGATTTCTGGTCATAAAAATGCGGTATTGGTTTTGATAAACTGAACGTTTTATTAGCACGGCAACATAACAAAGAAAGACTTGAATAAAGAATACTTGTACTGTAGAAAACATATATAATTGCATCAATATCCATTTTCGCGACTTCGCCCAATATCTTTGTACATTCTCACCCGATTGTACAGTACCAAAGGATAGCTGATATTTTAACGTACCAGAATTGTTTTGTGAAACTTCAGGTACAATGATTGAAAAAAAAACACTGAAATCTGAACATAGTCAGAAAATGTATTTAAATATAACGGAGTTTAAAGACAATTCTTCAGAAAACAAAAGTTTATTCCAAAAAATAATACCTGATGTTGCTACCGCCTTGCCCTTGCACACCTCAGCCTATTTTTCATTTATCAAATTAACTTTTACACGCAGTCCTGTAGGATAGTGTTACAGTTCCACTCCTTCAGCATATCTTCTTTCAACTCTGTGACTATTGACGGAGCAGGATTCCACTTTCGAATGTTTCGTTTCAGTGTGTGTCACGTGTTCAATCGGATCAAGATCCGGGCTCATCGTTGGCCGGGCCATGATGTCGATGCCTGCGTCTTGAAGGTAGAGGCTCGGGTGACCCTTAAGGTACGACAAAGGGCATTATCCTGCATTAGTCAAATAAAGCAGCGTAAGGGACCACGTGGGCCTCCAGGATGTCGGTGACATATCTTGCAGCGGTCAAACCGCCGCCACAGTCACGCACGAAAACCAGGGCAGTCCGACCGTTGTAAGAAATGCCGCTCCAAAACATGGCTGAACCGCTGCCATAGGTGACTCTGTCGGAGAAGATTTGATCATAACGTTCTTTTGGTCTCCTGTAAACTCTTTCCTCTCGTGTCGCAGCCGTTCAAGCACATCCTGCACTCATCCGAAAAGAGAACGGGCGTCCATTGCTCAATGGCCCAGTTTATGTTAGTTTCTGCAAACAGTCGCCTTGCTTCACGGTCACTTTCATGTTCATTTGAACATTTCTGAAGGAAAAGCAGGTTTTAAATTTATGCCATATATTTTTTTTGATGCAATTTCTTTGCTCGCGTGTGTATCTAATATTATAACGAAGAACTACTCTCCCAATTACAAAAAAATATTTCACTTTGTATGAATCTTCGGAATGAACATTGAATTTAGGGTATATTTTGTCCCGTGCTTCCGCCTAAGTTTCTTGTATTAGGCGGGCGGAGCCGCGCGTACAAATATTATAATGTTGACGCAATAAATATTTTGGAAGTATAAAAGATTAATATTCACCTATAAAGTTTATAGTTTTTTAGCAGTTTTTAAAACCAAACATCAAAAGGGCTTGCTTGTCGCTGAAGTAAAATTGCTATCAAACATCTCAAACATTTTAATTTAAAGCCATGAATAAAACAGCACTTAAGCTTAACGAAGCATTCTCACGCTTAGCACTCAAGTGCCGGCTTTTTCGACCATTTGCTAGTGTAAAGTGTAATTGCACGAAAACGAGCATTGTCAACGTCTACAAGATTACAACCAGAGATATGTTAATAGGTCTATTAACGACCTGAAGTGCTTCCAAATGAGATATAGAGGCTCAATTCCAGACCGCGATACAGAAGTCCGTCAGACCTTTCGTTCTTTAAGACTTACTTCAAGTTTAAGTTTAGTTCTTGACAGGTGTCATCTCAGTGCGAAAATCGTTAAATCTATTTATCTAATCTGATATATATAACCGAGCAACTCTTGTATATTTATTTATTTATTTCGGGGATTTTGGAAACGGCTCTATCAATTACGATTAAATGTACATTACTGGGATTTACGAAGGCTTTCGATCGATCTAGCTAGATGATCTTCGGGAAAACTCGTATTCTCCGGAAAACCACGAAAGATACCGAGCAAAATAAATTGTGCTGGGATCAGCTGTCAAAAGAACAGTGATAAATCTCGTGAACTGTACATTTTTTTTTATTCCGGCTCTTGCCATGGTTACCTTCGTTCTCGCTTTTCTCCACGACCTTAAAAAATCTTTTGTTGAGACTTGGTTTTTGTTTTTTTTTGCTCTTGTCGGCCTGCCAGGATCTACACGTTGAGTTTTAAAAATATAGAGCACCTTACTTTGAAACCCGTTTATTTGCCTTAGTAGACGCAGCCGCAAGCCGAACTGCTTGCCAAACTGAACAATTATTGGCGTTTACATGTCAGCTGCTGCATTTGGAAAGGCTTATTCACTTATTTATATTTAAAATTAGAAAAGTTGGAAAACCCCCGACATTTTCATTTCAAAGCTCAATATCTCAAAAACGGCTGAACCGATTTTCATGAAACATGGCTAAGAACACTCGGGATAAAATTATCTATGACACAAAAAAACTGAATGATAATCGATTCATCCGTTTGGGAGCTACGATACCACAGACAGATCCACAGATACACAGACAGACACGTTAAACTTATATAACACCCCTCTTTTTGCGTCGCAGAGGGGTAGGCCGAGATCACAGATTTCCATTTGCTACGATCCTGACATACAACTTTCGATTCATAATAAAATAAAAAGATATAAAGAAAACTTAAACTAAAGATGCGCTAAAAGAAACCTGTTCGAGGTTTATGCGTGGTGAAAATGGATCAGTCCGCTCACATCGATTACTGTTACTTACTTATAGCTAGTTAGACCTAATTGAAAAAGTTTTCTTTTTATCGTTATTTTATTTATCGTCTAAATGTTTGGATTTATATTTGAGAATAGAGTAATCACACTGATCACCTGAGGTTCATTTTCTTACTGTCAATGTTTATGATTTATTTTTTCATATGGATATCTATCGCGGAATTCACTCTGAAATCTGCTTTATGCTCTGTTTCAAGGTATTATTATAAAATTGGATTGTATCCCTAGGTATAAAAAAAGCGTTAGTCCCAATTTCGTGATACGTTTTTCAGGTAAATCACCGCATATTTTAAAAATTACAAATTCGCGTCTATTTCACCTACGCTGCAGAACCCTAGCTTTAGAAGAGACCTATTCCAACAGAGCGCTCCTCGATTGAATTCTTGGCAAACAGACCCGCTCTC
The DNA here is from genome assembly GCA_905163555.1 of Notocelia uddmanniana. Lineage (NCBI taxonomy): Eukaryota > Metazoa > Arthropoda > Insecta > Lepidoptera > Tortricidae > Notocelia > Notocelia uddmanniana. Next base: position 8,317,325 of record LR991059.1, on the reverse strand, counting down.
ATCCTCGGGCGACTGCCGCCGACATTTGATCCTCCCCTACTCAGTATACATCAAAGTGAAAATTAATATCCTATGTGGCTGTAGATGTGCTTCTATCGTCCTAGTAAATACTATTATTCAATAGAAAGTATTACTTAATAGATAAATAAAACATTCATTAACGATGTTTACCTTCTAAAACACTATTGTTGCAAGCTATGTAAAATACTACAGTACATACACATCTAATCAAGGACGGTAAAACAAAGACAGATCGCAAGAATCTGCCGCCCGAGCTGATGCTAAGAGCTATAAATATGCGATCTGAAGACTTCTTTATTACCGCCCGCGGTGTGCACACATTTTTTCATTTTCCCTGACCGGGAAGTGGGATTTTCTGCGAGCGCAGCGGGCGGTAACACTAGCACATTACGGCCAAGGGGAGAAAATTACGAGGCTTGCACTGAAAGTGGCGGGAATCGAATACTTATTAATTTATTTTTAACATGTATTATACCTTTTTATAATCTCTGAAGTTTCCTTATCTCAACACACTGGCCACTTAGAAAAAAAAAAGTATGGTTCGGTTTCAATTGTTTATTGAAGTCGTCGAGTCACTGCTTAAAATGGAATTGTGCCGTGAAAATTTCAGAGCTATGATTTATTATGACTTTAAAAGTGGACTAACACAAAAACAATGTGAAGAGCGGATGGTTGCTGCTTTTAATATTGAAGCTCCTTCAAAGACTACAATATACAGGTGGTATTCAGAATTTCAACGTGGCCGTGTATCCCTCACCGACGAAGTGCGTGAAGGTCGACCAAAATCGGCAGTCACGCAAGAAAACGTCGATGTTGTGCGTCGTCTGATAAATGAAGACCGACATGTGACATATCGGGAAATTCAAGAGCACCTGGGTATTGGAATGAGTCAAATACAAATTATTTTAAAAGAAGAATTAGGCGTGAAAAAGTTATTTTCCCGTTGGATACCTCACCTATTGTCTGACGAGCAGAAAATAGTCCGTGTCAATTGGTGCCGCAAAACTTTGAAAAGATTTAACAAGGGACGCTCAAATGCTGTTTTTAGCATAGTATCAGGTGACGAGTCGTGGATATACGCTTATGAGCCTGAAACTAAAAACCAATCCCGAGTATGGGTCTTCGAAGACGAGCTCAAACCCACAAAAGTTGTTCGTTCTCGCAGTACGGCTAAGAAGATGGTGGCTACGTTTATCTCTAAATCTGGTCACGTAGCTACTGTGGCTCTTGAGGATCGTAGAACAGTCAATGCTGATTGGTACACCACTATTTGTTTGCCGAACGTCTTTGCTGAACTCCGAAAAACAAACCCTAGTCGTCGCATCATCCTTCACCACGACAACGCCAGCCCACACACCGCTCGGACAACAACTGAGTACCTGGACGGTGAAAAAGTCGAAATATTGGACCACCCTCCATATAGCCCTGACTTAAGTCCCAACGACTTTTTTACATTCCCCAGAATCAAGGACAAACTGCGTGGTCAGCGGTTTCAGACGCCAGAAGAAGCAGTGGAGGCCTATAAAATAGCCATTTTGTCGACCCCTACTTCAGAGTTCAAAAAGTGCTTTATGGACTGGTTTGAACGCATGCATAAGTGCATGAAATACAAAGGAGAATATTTTGAAAAACAATAAAAATAAATAAACTCACTTATACTGCATATTTTCTTCTATTCCCGAAACTTTCAGCACTTTCAGTTTTACCCTCGTAATACTTTCCACTTTTGGGTAGTTACGGGAAAAAAGTGATGATCTACTACAATTCTATTAATAGTAGCTAAATAATCGTCCTTCTATACGTATAACTACATATGTGTATAGTCCATGTAGGGAATATTAATATGCCGCTTAGGGCGTTATTAATTTCCGCAATGCAAGAATGGGGAATGGGGCATCCTTTTTATTGACCATCGCCATCGCTAACTCGGCCCCAGCCTACACTTTGACTTACTTTGCAACTTCCAACTTGGTGAGAGAGAGCTATGGACAGGAAGCCTCTTCCCGGTTTTTATTGCCAAAGTTCGCCTTTCATACGTGTGTTGAAAAGTTAAAATTGTTTTTTGTGTAAAATTCTTATTGTACTGCTAATTTAACATAAAGCTCTGTTATCGTTTTTGATATCACAATTTAATTTTAAACTTTGTAATTTTTATCATCATATAAAATGCTAGTTAAAAGAGCGTAAATTGACTTAAGTAGGTAGTGACTCGAAACGGAAGGTTATACAGGGTGTCCCAAGAAGTAGTGATATACTGAAGCTGGGAGGTTGAGGACCTAGAGGGCTATCTGAATCACCCCCATGTATGGTCCGCGATTTTTAGTATTTTCGGAGTTATGATTTTTTTTTAATTTTTCACCTATCGCCGCGTACGATGAGATTTTTATTTATGGTGACGTGAATTATTGCGGTAGATGCTTGATTTTTTTGTGTGCTAAGCTGATGGATAGGCCTATTCAGTATGGTAACATTTACTATCGTTAGATCTTTGACTTACCGTTAAGTATGCCAGACCAAAGGTTAACACTAAAGTGTTCTTGGAATGTCGATTCCCTTTTTAAATTCGGATTTTCAATTGACACGGGGGCATTGACAAATGACATGGGGGTGATTCAGATAGCCCTCTAGGTCTTCTACCTCCCAGCTTCAGTATATCACTACTTCTTGGGACACCCTGTATATATAGACCTATAATTTTGTTCAAAATAATAATTTGTCTAACGAAATCGGTTTTAGTTTAGGCAGTACTAACTACTACTATTTATCATTTATTCTGTGATTTAGGTTGCTTTTCTACAGCTAGGTTACACAGCTTAGGTAGACCGATTTGTTCGAAAACGTACTTTGTTCTGTTGACAGTGATCACTACGTCATAAATACTCGGCAGCTCTATCTCAGAATAATAAAGGTGCGACCAGACCGCAGCTTAAAAAACGGTCACGATACGTAATCGCAGTGACTATGACGCGTCGTATGCGTGTGGGGAGCGTCAGATGCGTCAAAAACGGTACGCATACGACGCGTCACTGCGATTCCGTATCGTGACCGTTTTTTTAAGCTGCGGTCTGGTCGCACCTTAAAGGCTATAACACATTCACTGCCAGTCACGCCCCCCCGGAAAAAACTTGCATGGAAATGAACGAACATGTGCGTCGGTGGCAATGAATGCGATATAGCCAAGATAAGCTAGCTATGCCGAGCAACTACACCTTATTCTGTAATAAACTTGTTCAGCTTCCGTCGCGAAATTCTAGGCTAGCTGCATGTACTTGGCAAGTACAAAGGAAGTAAATTATTCACAAAAAAGTTCCCAGAATACTTGGTAAATTAGACCATTAGTCTGCAGGTTGGGAAGTAAAAAACACCGTAGTCTGGTGCCTTTGGCAGAGTGCCCGGCAGGAGTGTTGGTTCCAGTTCCAGCATCTGCCAGGGTTGATATTTTCAAAGCTTTATGAGAACCTCTGAGGGCAACCAATTCAAGTCGGGCCTCCGATTACACACAGCTTGTACTAACCTCGGGGTGAAGATATGCTGGACATTAATAGAGAGGTGAGTCGAAACAGGGTTGTGAATCACACACAACAGCATTCGCTCGTACTTCGGATGGTATGCCAGCTGGGTTAAATTAAAATTTAAAGTTCGCACTAAACTAGTCGTTTGAGTACGATATAAGCGGTTTTCGTTAGAGTTGTAAGCAATATTGTAAGGGTACATAATATTAAGTATTGTTCGTAGGTAACTATTAGGTTGAAAGCTTTACTCAGTTTCATTCATTAAGCCTGAAATAAAAAAAACGATATTACTAGAATTATTGAGAATAAAATATCATAAACCGTAATTATGTATATCCTCGCAGTAATAAATTACACGCGATGTAGTGACGTTTTTATTCGTATATAAGTACCAACACCACCACCACCATATCAGCCCTAGGACGTCCACTGCTGGACATAGGCCTCCCCCAATTTCATGGGAGGTAAATGCCATAATCGCCACGCTTGGCATGCGGCTTGGCGATCGCAGTATCTCCACCGCACTCTAGGAATGCTGCTGCCCATTCCCCGGTGGTCTATAAGTATGTTACGTGTTAATTATGCCAATTACACGATTTTTATTAACACAAGATAGAAACGTGGGCATGCTACACGTGGGTAGAAGTAATCAGTAAGGTGTGTAAGGAACTGCAAGCTAAACAACAATATTTCAAGCTAGGAAACGTAAAATGCACATTTACCCCACATCAGAGGGCGAGTGCACGCAAACGCTCAGTGGCAAATATAGGTAGAGGTGATTTACAAACACGGCGAGTGGCCCCGCGGTGCGAGTACAGTGCCGTTAGTTTCAGGCATCTGAGACTGGGAACGACACATTTTACATTTTATGAACAATGTTTCTGATAACCACGTTATCAGCAGACTAAAATAGGAGGTTCTCGTTTTATTATGTCATCTGAGGATTAAAACCGAATTGTTAGTATGACCAGTTAAGCTAATCCTATAATTTTTATTTTTCGTTGAATATGGCATAAAAAAATCGGTTCTTTACAGAAATACAATTTCTCGTATTTTTGCCATTATATTTGGTAATTTTTTCTTTGGTTGTTATAACCTTATAGTTAACATGAATGTGGATCCAATTATTCCTCGTTTAGATTTGGGTCCAAGTGCAGCAAACAGTAAAGAATTTGGCATGCCTGCTTAGGAACTAGTAAAGAAACTACAGCTTATTGAAAATAATTGAATTCAGATGAAAATGGAAGCGCACAGAATGCCAGGTGTGATCGTGATGCCGATGCTGTCCAAAGTTTCAGACGTGCTCTCAGTGGGCACACGGGCCTGCATAATAAAGGACATCCCCTATCTGCACAGGAGTTAATAAACTGTAAATTGACAACTAAATGAAGTCTTTTAATTTTACTAAAGCAACAGCGAATATTTAAGTATATTTGGAATTGGAAGAGTGCCTAAGATATTTAACAAAAAATACATGCATCCCGTTTTATTCAGAGGCATTGTTTAAATTTTCAATGAACTGGGCATAATATTCTGTACATAGGTACATAAATGATAACAGTTAATACAATGACATAGCGACATAAATAATAATCTGTACCTTTTTAGATTCCGAAGCCAAAATGGCAAAAACGGAACCCATTTTTCGTCATGTCCAGCTGTCTGTCTGTCGGTCCATATCGCAGGCATTTTACTCAAATAGTAATAGAATGTATTAAGATAAAATTTGAAATGTGGGTGTATGATGTAGGCAGCTACATAGTTTATTAAAATTACTGAAAAATAATGTATGGTGCCACTACTTACATTAAAAAACTAAATAATAATATTTTTTAACTGTGGCACATCAATCGATATATCTTTAAAAACGTATGTACTATGTAAGGTTTATCAAAAAAAAGTGAGTTATAATTTGTCGAAACTCTAATACTTATACGCTGTATACAATCCGTGAGTAATGTTTACCTATCACTGGTGACTACCTAAAGTACCTAATACTCATCATATAACGATTCCCATCAGCGCCGTAATATTTCATCGGCATTTCTGTTAGTTGCACATTCGGCCGGCGGTGTGTCGGGTCGTAAGATATTCAGCGAACGTCAAAGTCCTGCGGGAGTGATTACGTGCTTGCATGCGCCCGAGGCCCCCGCCGTGCCCGCATTTCTACGCTCAATAATATCTATACGCTTTAGAACTACGGCTAAGTAATAAGATTCAAGATTGTATACATTTCATTAGTCATTACACGGGAGCGTAACAATTTTATATTATTTAGTCAACTTACATACCATCTATAGCCTCCCTGCGATTTATTTATTTATATCTAGATCGCAGTAGGACATATTAAGGCTGGTGAACAAAGCTGATGCGGCGAAAACTATAGGGACAAAAGCCTCCACAGCACATCAAGGGAGCGCTGACAACGACACGCTCTAATAGAAAATTTTCATATTCATAAGGACGTGAAAAATTTGCATATAAAACGAGCAACTTCGCTCAGACTTCTGAAGCTGGATCACCCTGTTTTCTCTCCTTAAAAGAAGTCAGACTTAACAAGTCCGAAATAACCGTTATAACAGTTCCACTTTACACAATGATTCTTGAAAAATTTCCTTTTGTTAGCCTTTGAGGTATTTAGCGCTCGGGCTTCCAAGTTAAAGTTGCTCTAAATTTTCCATTTATTTTTCTTGGCCAGTGTTAGTGAAAAGACTTTCAAGGATCTCGGCGACTTCGATCGTGGGAATAGAAGGTTTTTGTGAAAGCTGCTTTAGTTGTTAAATGGCGAATTCATCTTAATACTAATAATTATGGATACTTAATTCGTTTAACTGAAACTATTTCAACAATGTATGTTTATAACTAAGAAAACACAAATTGGGAGACACGAAGAGGGATACGAGACGGCATGATCGATTGATAAATAATTTCCATTGGATGCATGGGCTTTAATTATGGTCACCTCACACCTCCCTTCATTCATTATTTGTTAATGTTTTTACTTCTTTCGATCAAAAAATTTGCTGTTAACGGGTAAAATAAATATTTAATTGTATCTATGCGTATAGATTTTTTATCAACTTTTATATAAAATTTTAATTGAAAATCAGTTGACCATTGGTTAACATTTAAATGGAAGAACGTTTATATTGCAGTTGGAATAACGAATGAGTTTTTCACAGTCAGTGATCCTGATCCTCCAACGTTCGTTGCTTCTGGAATATCGAAACAAACTCTGTACACCTGAGTCCCGAATAAATAACAATTTATTTAACCTGAACGGGTACGAAAAATCTATTGCAATTTATATTTTATAGCTCCGTGTAGACATTACAGAAAAAAGCCGAAACGTTTTACGATCTATCGCTACATTTTTGTGTTAACAGTTAACACGTTTTTTACGTAATGGTGGCTTTTCGTGGCTATAATGTAGGATGTCGTTAGTGAGAAAGTAGACAAGTAAATATTAAGACTTAAGTTTTATGTGCCTTGAAATTCAATTTATAATGTAAGATCACAAGTTGGGAGGTAAGTGATTGATGTTACTAATGTATGATTGGGTTTTTTTACCTATTTAGGTCATAATTAGTACGAAACGAAATGTTAAATTGCTTTCACCCACATCAAACGTGGAAATTGAGAAAATTTGACAATTTTTTGTTCCCATCCCTGAGCTCTAATACTCAATTTTAATGCTTTTCATAATCTTCGCGGTAGAGAAACTTTGATGACTTAATTTGAACTTCCAATTCATAGAAAATGAAACGTCGTTTTTTTTTTCATGCAATTAATGAATATCACGCAGTCGGGAAACTCATTTCATGAAGATTTCTTAGAACTTGACTCGTCAGAAATTATATTCGACATATAGTTAAAAGAAATGTTTCTATACGTTTTTTTATACCACGTCGGTGGCAAACAAGCGTACGGCCCGCCTATTTTAATGGTAAAGCGGTCATCTTTTTCTATAACGTGAACATTTTTTACGGGACTATGTATAGGTATTAACTGATTAGTTTTACGTTACGGTGTATTCTAAAAAGATGTAGCTTTGTATTCGGTCTTTGTAATCATCAGTCTTTGTCTATTATGCTAAAATATGTAGAAAGAAATGGGAAATATTTTTCCCTTTGCTTTTCCCTGAACACTTATCACTTTATCACTTGTACTTTACTTACAAGGTAAAGACTTAGTATTTGTACTCGTAGTTCAATGTCTATCTCGTATTGCTGGAATTTCATACAACAGTTGTAATTAAATTCCAATTAGTAGTAGTATCTGTGGGTTTGTGGTGTTCTTTTATATCGCTTTATATAATCACATCTCTTTCACAGGTACGTACGTGCGAGAGAGATGGATCCACTTACAGCAGAAAGCTAAGTATATATCTAGACGACAGGCGCTTATGGTTGATAATCTAGGGATTAATCCTTAGTTATTATGCCAGAAACGAGATTTTCGCCTGAATACAAGATTGGAATATTAATAGCAAACGGATCGCTCCTTGTTGTACTTAATAGGAAAAACAGACGTTTCTGGCCCTTGAATATTAAGAGCGGTGGGTGTCAGTTGGCATTCCAACTCCATTTGGATTTGTACGCGTAAGTTATATATGGAGTATGGTTGTACGTAGGTATACCTATCTTACAAGTCGAGGATTATTTTACCTTTTATTTAAGAAAATCATAGCAGACTTGTTATTAATTCAAAAGTATTCGTTTAGTTTCAGGGTGTGTTTTGCTTTCAAGAAGCCATATACGCTCTATAATACACTTGCACACTATATAACCCACTACACTCAGCGAACACATCAGACGCTGGCTGAAAAACATTTCCAGTGTATAAAAGTAAATGCCTTTATTGTTGGAGTAAAGCTAAAATAATAGGACGTAATACACGAGCTCTAGACGCAGTTATGACCTTCCTTGATTGGCTGGTAGCTTAATAGTTTACCTCACCCAAACATCCATATCAGTGCGAACCAGTGCCGGGGAATGGCCACCACTGACCGCGGCACAGGGATGCACTCGAATTGAAATGAATTGTTTGCGCAGACTCGCGGATGCGGTCTCCCTCCCCCCACTGACGTAAATTGGATCTCGAATGAGATGTCTTTTTCCGATCCGAATGCATTCCGATCACCTTTGACTCGCTCTCGGGAAATAGATTGCCTATTGATTGTTGGTCTCCTTTGTAACAGGAGACTGCCGACAAATGGACAGTAGATTTAAATGGGGTTCATGCCAAGTGCATTTTGTTTTGGCGCTAATGTGGAATGTACCTATCTTACATTAAATTAGAGAAAAGAAAAGTGGATTTGCGTCCTCACCACGAAAATGAGTGTTCGACTCAAAGACTCATAGGTAGTCCTCTATTTTCAAATTGTAGAAATTTTTAATTAGTTCATCCGGTAATGGCCACGATATTCTACTGCCATGGGATAACGTCCAGAGAGGATACAGGACAAGGAAGTGCCTTCTCACTATACGGAAAACTGCGTGCAAAGTACCCCCAAAAAGCACAACAGTATTTTTGTTATTACAAGCAATACAACTCCTAATTCTGTTTATAAATTTTCTAAATTCTAAAATATAAACTAGATTTTGTATCAGCCTATGTATTTCAAAGCTCGGGAGAGGTCATCGTACAGGCGATATGTTTTCCATAAATTATTGTGTCTAGACTGCGTACTTTGAATACTCATCCATCCCCGACTTAAATATTTCATCAGTTATGCCCATTCACTGGACTAACGTAGTTTTGCCTAACGATTATTCGCACTCGCACATATCAGTAAACCTTTACAGTATGTTATGAACCTAAAGTTAACATTAAATGCAGACGACTACGTGAAAGAAGTGCCATTTTATCAACAAGTTATTTCTTGTTTTTTATTGAAATGAAAATATTATTCAACACACGTTATACTTATACTTAAGCTAGATAATATGCGCGTCTCGGACCTCGGGTAGACTAAGCTTCCGGGATAAAGGCTTAATAAGTCTAAGACCAGAACCAGATAGATAGGAACCAGAGACACCCTTAGAGCCAGAAACGATACAATAGGGTTCTAAAGGTCGAGTATTGCTAACAGCGATGCTTTATCGTGGCATCGAGATGGAATTATTGTAATACGTAAAGGATATTTTATGATATTGGTAGCGATGAATGCACTCCGGGGCCGTGTGAATCCCTATTGGTCCGACAATGCAAGCGTGACTCGTCCCGCGATCCTACCTTCCGATTAACACAATGACATAAATTCTCTTGTATTTATTACATCGATAGAGAGAGCGAATCTAGCGATCCGAACTTTATTTATGTATCTACAAAAATATTGTTTTGATTAGGTTCTAGTCTAGACACTAGACTGCATTCTTGCACTGCATTCTTAGCGAGAATTATTTTACTAGTATTTGGTTTCATATTTTGTTATCAAAACGACGCGACGTAGCAAGCACGGCGTAAAAAGAACACCTGTGTCAGTAACGTTGCGAATTTTTACTCAGCTGCTCCGTGAAATAAATAAGCGAGTAGTGCTCAACGCCAGCAAGAAAAGAGAATGATAACAATAACTAACAAAAGAATGGCGGACTGCAGCAGAATAAACAAAGCTTATTAGTTGTATAATTGAATGCTGAATAGAAGAGCATTTGAGAGCAACACTCGAGCTCTGATTGGTGCTGAATGGATAATGCTCGTGCCAAATACTAACTTAGCCAATCGGGCGCGCCGCGCCGTTTGCGGCACGCCATTAGCCGCCGACGCTCTTGAAAATACTCGTTAAACTCAATCGGAATCATTTGAACTTACTTCGATACACTTAAGGAAATTAAACCTCAAAGATAAGGCTAAAGTAACCCGGAGATTCTCCAGATAAATGTGATGAGACGCGATGCAATTTATGCGAACCGCCGACTTTGGTTCTAGCAACATGAGTAGTAGGAATATGCAAGGTAATTCGGTATAGGTTCCTATGTTTTTATACCACGTTGGTGGCTAACAAGCTGACACCGTCGCCTATGGACGCTTACAATACCATAGAGGTGTCACTCGCACGTTGCCGACCCATAAGAAATCTTTTCACGCCATTTACCTCCAGAAAAAAATTATTTTATGTTAATGCATTTCTCATGCCTACAGGGATATAATTACATGGTAAATTAAAAAAAAAAAACATATTTTCGTAAACTGTCTATATAATTATTTCCCTAGCAGAATTTGAAACTATGCAGATATCTTCCATTAGCTGTGTGTTCACAAAGCACCAACACCGATCCTGGCATTTAATGTGCTTGTATGAGGGCCACAGGATTTTTAGGAATCTGAGTCTAAAAACCGGACCTTTGTGTTATACACCCACCTGTAAATACCTATCGGTCATTATGTGTGTTGGCAATTCACCATCGAGGCCGAGCCGGACCCTTTGACGCGTTCTGTACAAGCAATTAGTTTCTTATACCCACACAATCGCCAATCGTGTCGTTCTTGATTATGGTTCCCCTTAATTTTTATTACGTACTGTGATAGCAGATATGTCATGGCGGAGAATTCCTGGGCTTCTCGTGACGATTTTTAGCTATTTCAACTTGCTTCAATATCAAAGGAAAATGTAAGGTAAAGAAGGTTTCATGAAGTAAATCAGCAGTTTCTTTGAGTGTCGCGGGAGCGCATTAACTTGTAAGTCGCCGCCGGCGGCCGACACCCGATCCCATCGACTTTGAAGTAACATTGGCTTTCGTCCCGAGAAACCTCACTGCTCCGTTTCTTTCGCGTTGTTTTAAAAATAAAAACAGTGTATGTAAATAGTTTAGATACGGGTAATAGTTTTGATTGACGATAATCGCATCTATGTAATTCGAAGCTATAATGATTTTACGTATAGGTACTTCGATAGATAATTACGACGTAACGAATATTTTTGTTTACTTATGTAGCAAAATTTTTTATTCACAACAACCTGTAGGGTGTCAGGTCCTTGATTTTTCCTCCAAATATAATTGAAATCGGTTCATAAACAACGCTACAGCTAACTTCCCCCTATTTTCCTCCAATCGAAAAAAAAACAATTTGTGTAGAATTAGGTACTTGATATATCCTCCGAATTTGATTGAAATCCGTTCATAAGTAACGCTGCAGCTAACTTCCCCCTTTTGCCACGATATTCTCCCCAATCAAAAAAGCTCAAAGACAAAAATAAACATTAAATTGAGGAATACGTATGCCAAGATTCGTAACGATGAGTCTAAAATGAGACCTTTTGAACATTTCCCTGCAAAACTCTTTTAACAGTTTGTCTGAAAATACCTTGATATACGAGCCACGATAAATGGAACTTATTGTTTTTCAGTTTAATAATTATATTCGGTAGGCGTCCTTGTAAGTCTCCATGGCGTACTGTAATCTGAAATGCTAATGAATAATTGAAATTCAGTCTAACATGAATTGTTTAATTCTGGCTCGCTCACAGTGTTTGCTTTTTAAAACCTAAGTCCGTTTGGCATGTAAAACTAGGTGCTATTATATAGCACCTAGGTAGGTTAGGTAGGTTATTGTGCTGCCGCGGTCCGGCGCCAAAACTCCACAAGTCGGCGGGTGTTTTATAAAGGCCCGCATTACAGTAGTCCGTGTTTTTGGTTTGTATTTAACCACCCAACTCTATTGTGTCACTTCCACCAGTTAGCATGTTTTGGCTAGCTTTGCCTTGCGGCAAGTTTTTTGTTCAGGCTTGTTTTATGTGTAGTAATTGAAAAATTTAATGTTTTTAATCTTGTTACACTAAGCACTAGAACTACTAAACAACTTAAATCAAAATTACCGCATACTGGAAAACAACCATTGGGCGGGCCGTACGTTTGTTTGCCACCGACGTGCTGTTGCTGTCTGCAAAATCTGCGTAGGGGAATTTTCTGAACCCTACACCGAAAGGCTTCTAGCCGATAATTATGCACCTCATTGACTCCCATTAAACGAGGCTCGCCTCTCACCGGGATCAAAAGTCCCAAGTTTAACATTCTCCGGGCTTAACCAGTACTTAAACCGTCGTTTTCCCTAATGAATAAAGCAGTTCCTTCGAAGTTCGCTGATTCAGTGCACGAAGTCTGCGGGATGCAACCCGGGCTTGTATTAAACCACCCTGTAATATTCTCAATGCACCGTTCGATTCTTTCCTGCAAATTTATTCCTCGCCCGCCACCCGCGTTTTGATACAATTCAGAATATCACGATCGGAATGTCAAAACGTTTTGCTACATGCCTTGTAAATTTGCAACTCGTTTTTGCGCGAGACTCGGGATCGCACTCTTGATTTATGTTCAAAGAATTCTGAGGGCATAAATAAAAGAAACATTAATAGAACTTGCGTTCTGTTTAGCGTCTCTCAATATTACCTTGTCAGAAGTGTCATTTATGTATGGCACATCTACTCGTACTGTAGATCAATAACTGAGTGAATCTTACTGAAAACATTTCAAAATATCGTGCGATACGGCTTCGCAATTATAAAGACTTACCCCCTTATTCATAAACGTCCATCAAGCCTCTATTAGTTTAACAAGCCGCTAAAGTTGGTTTGTCCATATCGGTCACTTTGACATTTATGTTTGTGAGAAAGGGACAAAACAACTTTTAGTTAACAGAGGTTTGTTAAGTTTTATGAATAAGGGGGTTAAGCATTAGCGCTACACGAAATCCAGATTCCAGACACACATCCAAACTTAGGATCTATGTTGGAAGTTCGGGTCAAAACACAGATAAAGCGCCGGGGGCTTGGCTGAATTCTGTTCGGGGCATAAATAAAAGGATATCTTGTGCCATGTTGCGGATATACTCGTCTATACCGTCGCATTCGTAACAAAAGATGATTTTCGCGGCACATCCTTTATCCCGCCTTTTCCGTGTAAGTCCTCCATTGCGGCAGCCATCGGGCCGAAGTGGTCCTCTCGTTAGGGCCGTCCACTTGGATAAATCGAGTTTCCATTACTTAGTCGTTGTCATTCGTTTTGGTCGTGCTGCGAATTTCAAAGTTTTTTTGTTCTCAATCTTTCTATTCTCTGTCAGTGCTTTTATCCTGTACTTACAATGTTTTTTTAGACTCAAATTCATATACCACTTTAGAAATAATGATTTAAATAAAAAACTGACCAAGTGCGAGTAAGGCTCGCGCACGAAAGGTTCCGTACCATTATCTATAAAAACGGCAAAGAGTCCAACTCGCACTTGGCCGGTTTTTTTAATATTCGTTGTTATAGTGGCAACAGAAATACATCATCTGTGAAAATTTCAACTGTCTAACTAGAGCGATTCTTGAGATACAGCCTGGTGACAGACAGACGGACGGACAGACAGCGAAGTCTTAGTAGGGTTCCGTACCCAAAGGGTAAAAACGGGACCATAGGGTAAAAATAGCCCTCACAATTATGTTTTAATTATGTATTTGATTTTAATAATTAATCTCGTTCCCGGTTTAAATTTCCCTCCAATTCCGAATATTCGTATTTAATACGATTAATTTTATGGCTATTACTGTTAAAATTAGTATTCAAAGTTACCAAAATTACTTAGTCGGCTCATAAGTTCTGTCACTGGCCTTTAAAATTTAAATTTGGAACTCCTAAAACAAAAACCGTTGTGCATTTAAATTTCGAATCTTTTTTAAATATTTGAGTAGTATAATTTTGCAATTTTCTGTTTTCTTTAACATGGAGTGGACGCTTAAAGATAGCCGTACCGCAATAATTGCACTTTATCGTTGTGGACACTCGCCGACTAAAATTTTTAATCTACTTGAAAATTTAAAATTCTCTCTAAGATTTGTGTATCGTACCATAGAAAGATACAGTGAGGTCTCTAGTTTAAATGACAAGAAAAGAAGCGGTCGTCCGCGTACAGCTAGGACTCCAGCGGTTGTACAAGCAATTAGGCCACGCATTGCCAGAAATCCCGCTAGGAAACAAAAAGTTATGGCCCTCCAGATGGGTTTGAGCAGAAACACGGTGAAAAGAGTGCTTAATCAAGACCTGAGACTTCGTGCTTATAAACGAAAAACTGGCCATCTTCTCAATGGTCGGCTTAAAGCTTTAAGGCTTAAAAGATCTAAAGCTTTATTGAAGAAGTACGTTAAAAATAAGCATCGTTGTATACTGTTTTCGGACGAGAAAATTTTTGACATAGAAGAAAACTGTAATAAACGAAATGATAGAGTGTACGCTCGCAATAGTAAAGAAGCGTCTAATAGCATTCTCCGTATTCAAAGAGGTCATCACCCTTCATCTGTGATGGTTTGGCTGGGAGTTTCTTATGCGGGCGTCACTAGTATGCATTTTTGTGAGAAAGGAGTAAAAACTAGTGCCAAAGTGTACCAAGACACGGTGTTGACTAATATTGTGAAACCACTATCCCATACGATGTTTCTAAACCAGCATTGGGTTTTCCAGCAGGACTCTGCTCCAGCCCATAAGGCAAAGTCTACACAAGCCTGGCTCGCCTCCAATAAAATCGACTTTATACGGCATGAAGATTGGCCCTCCTCTAGCCCAGATCTTAATCCGTTAGACTATAAAATATGGCAGTATTTAGAGGAAAAGGTGTGCTCAAAACCTCATGCAAATCTAGACTCGCTGAAAAAATCCCTTGCTACGGCAGTGGCCAATATGGACATGAAAGTGGTGCGTGAATCCATTGACGACTGGCCACGCAGACTTCAAGCCTGTGTAGATAATTATGGCGGTCATTTTGAATAAATGTTATACATTTAGATTCTCTAGTTTATAAGCTTTCAAACGCTGTACAAATTATACGGAATAAACTTAAACTTTTGTTTTTATTTGATACTATGTATATGATAGAACTTATGAGCCGACTATAATTGTACTCGAAACCTTGCGGATTTAGATATATCGCCCTTTCTTGAAATTCACGTTTGATTCAGGCTTCTACTGAAATACCTGTTTCCGATTGTTGTCGAGGACACATTTCCACTTTTTTATTTTGCAAAAAAGGGCTATCCGAGCAATTTATAACTTGGGGTCGCGTGATTCGTTAAGAGATTTTTTCAAAGAAATAGATATTCTAACCCTGCCTTCCCTATACATATTTGTAATAATAATGTATGTTAGGAGGAATTTCGGCAATTTTCCAACGAACGCTGATAAACCAATAGCCACGAGAAATACTGGGAAACTCAAAATAACCTTCTATAGACTAGTAAAGGCGAAAAAGTCGTTCTTGGGAAATTGTATCAAATTCTACAATAAAATTCCTAAACACATTACTGAACTTAGCAATTCTAAATTCAAATCTGTAGTAAAACAAACACTTATTTCAAGAGCATATTATAAGATAAACGATTACATCATGGATAGGGATGTTTGGCAGTGATAGCGTCCTGCACGGGTAATCTATCGCGAAAATATATTTTCTACTGTAGCATTGTTATTTAAGTAATTTTGTAGTAGCTGACACTGTAATTTTATATTTAACTACCTATACAATGTATATAATAATAATAATAATAATAATAATATTGGGGGACAATCTTACACAAATCGACCTAGTCCCAAACTAAGCAAAGCTTGTACTATGGGTACTAGACGACGATATACATACTTATATAGATAAATACATACTTAAATACATAGAAAACATCCAAGACCCAAGAACAAATATGCGTGAAAAATGCACAAATAAATGCCCTGGCCGGGATTCGAACCCGGGACCTCTAGCTTCGGAGGCAGAGTTCATAGGTGCATGTAATATGCCTAATTTGAAGAATATACTACTTTTACTTTTACCGCTAAACTTTTGGTGATGTCTAATTAAGGTTGAATGCTACAAATATGCTTACGTACATGTGTTTAAATACTAATATTGATACTGCTCGGGTGTATGATGGTTGCCATTTTATCGCTTATCGTCGTGGATAACACGCCCGCACTCGCATTAGAACGTGACGAACATCTTATCCTCGACGATAAGGGATATAATTTTTATTAAGAAAAAAAAACCGACTTCAATGGGGGAGGCCGGTGAAAGATTGTGCACTCTTAGATTCCATACAATGAAATAAAAATGGCTTTAAAAAAAGTAAAAGTAAAAGTAGTTTATTCTTCAAATTAGGCATATTACATGCACCTATGAACGTCAATAAACTACCACCGGTTCGGAAAAATAAACCTCTGCCACGAGAAGAACCGGCGTAAGAAACTCGGCGAGGTGTCATTTTTTCAGTATGTCGCTTTAAGTATGTTTATAATGGTAGAAGACTAAGTACCCTCAACTCCTCATGGAATGCTCCATCAGAACTCAAGCTTGACAAAAATGTGTCTTGAAAACCTAGCTTGCTTGACAAAGAAAATCGCCAAACGTGAACTTTTCGTCGTTGGAGGGTTCTGTTCTGAACATCATCAGCAGTTCCACTTCATCAAATATCACTTAAAGGTAAATTTGTGGATAAAAACACAAAAATTAATCGTGAAAATAGAATGTGCTTAACAAACACAGCTAGGAGGACAAATCGCCAAATGTGAACTTTTTGTCGTTGAAGAGTTCTGTTCTGATCATCATCAGCAGTTCCACTTCATCCAATGTCACATTTTTGGATGAAAATGCTTGACTTGTTGATAAAAACACAAAAATTACTATATGTTTGCCTTTAAAATTTGAGGAGTTCCCTCGATTCCTCATGGATCCCATCATCAGAACTGCGTTTTGACAAAAACGGGACCAACTTGGATATATATACTTACAATCATAAAAATAATTTTCAAAATCGGTTCAGACATGACGGAGTTATGGAGTAACAAACATTTAAAAACATACAATCGAATTGAGAACCTCCTCTTTTGAAATCTTGAAGTCGGTTAAAAATGGCAAACTTCATATGCCCACAGATAAAAAATAACGTTTTCTCAAACATGCGCCTAAATGTATGCATTAATGTCACGAAAAGAGGACATGAAGTTACCTGTTTATGGCTCCTTACATTACTTCTTGGCCGGCGGCCAAGAAGTAATGTATGGAGGATGTATGAAACTAACATTATTGGCCGCTGCTCTAACTTTTTAAATTTGCTTACTAAAATGAACTGATAAAGGAAATATTACATAGAGCCAACCGTCACGATTTTGTATATATATTTTTAATTTGTTATGTAAATTGTTTTTTTTTCTGTTTTTCCGGTTTTTTTTATCGTTCTTGTATTTTTGTATTTTGTTGTTCTTTTTTCCAATTTTTCGAGTATTTATGTATTTTTTTTAGTTTTTTCGTGTTATTTTGTAGCGTTTTTTTGTGTTTTTTGATATTTTTGGACTTTTTAAAAATATTTTCGTTTTTTTTTTGTTTTTCCATGTTTTTGGTAGTTTTTTTAGTTTTTATGTGTTTTGGTATTTTTTAGTTCTTTCGTGTTTTTTGAAATGGTGCTTGTGTTTTGTAGCATTTTTCGTGTTTTTATTTAATTTCCGTTATTTGTCGTGATGCTTTGCTATTTTTGAACGTTTTGTATTTTTTAGTTCTTTTTACATAGTATTTTTTTATTGTTTTTTTTTTCTAACATGTTTGAGAAAAGTACTATACAATCCTCGGCCGGAACAGGGATTGCAGGACTCGTTTTATCCAGCCTCGTCTACGACTCGGCCGTTTATCCCAAACTCGTCCAGCAATCCCTTACTTCACGGCCTCTGCAGTAATGTACTATAAAGTTTTTATTTTCAAGAGGAGTTCTCCAAAGTAACGGTTTTTCTCTTCAACTAATGCATTTCCGGGCAAAATAATGACAGCCTAAAAGCTCATTGGCCCATTAGGTATACTTTCGATACAGATTGTATGAACAGGATGCGCAGCGCACATCATTGTCTAGTGTTTTTCATCCGAATGCACGGCTCCACCTCTGGCCTAAGCCTTAAATCCGCGGCTTAGCGCCCGGAATGAAAGTTTACACTAAAGATAAACTTGCCGCCTCCGATTCAACGCAGACTACGAAGCTACGAGTACCTCGCTGCTCGCTTTACTTTCTTATTTCACGCCTTAACAGTTACTACGAGTGAAACTTTCAGCTTGGCTGCTTTAAAATTTCCTATTTCGACCAGCCCTCTAAATGGTCAAAGTTTTTAAAGTGGATGCTTAGCTACAATTAAACCGACACAGTTATCGTACGTTTGGTTACTGAGATTGTGCAATTAAGCCGTAGTACTATTACTTATTCTGTGCCGTAGTTTAACTTTATATAGTGTGTCAAGTAGACAGCACTCTAAAAATAGAATCGGTTAGTATGAAAAAATAACGCTGGTGAGCCCCGGCGCGTGCGACATGTTTTTACTGTATCGCTACATTAGAGGGTCTGAATGCATACAATACAATACAAATGCTCTTAATTGTCGCCTACGAATATGCACTCCACTCAGAAGCAGGCTCGGAGATGATACAATAAATGCCATCACCTTCTTAAGAGCTTATTTTCAAAATTTAAAAAATTACGTATTCTTTCTTTACCCTGCCCTGGCTCCTGGACATAAGAGATATATGTGTCTTTGTGAATACCCACCGACCTTTATTTAAAAAAAGAGGAGAAAAAATGCACAGACTGACCCGACAAAAAATAATGAACTTGCTTTAAAAGCCACGAGCTCACAAAATGATTTATGCTAAAAACATATTTAACATGTGCATAGTGTTATATAGTAAACTACCGGAGGAAATACAATTACTGCAAGGCAATAGTTTTAAAAACAAAACTACTAACTGGCTCCTGGACAAATACTTTTAGAGTGTCAAAAAATATCTACTTCATGTTTGACATTGTTATTTAAATGAATTATTCCTGTTCACATTTGTATTATTATTTATTACAGTTCTATGTTTGTTTTTCTTTGTTTATTGACATTGTATCATTTAATTATTATATTTTAATATTGAATGAATGAATTGTAACGCTCCTCAACAATGTTTGCACGCCTGCATGCAGGCTGAATGCACTGGACATGATTTTTACCAACATCTCATCAACTCATGTATTCAGAGCAAAAAAATTTTTGAATCTTTGAAAAAATCACCATAGGTTGATATCATAGTAATAGCATCTAAGAGAAAATATAAAACTGTTGTTAGGTTACAAGTAATTGTAAAATTAAACAATACTATTAAACTATGCCAAACATTTAAAGATGAATCTACGAAAACAAATTACTAATTACTTATACTTTACTTTACTTACTAATTACTTATATTTTTTAATAAAAATCTGAAGTTTCAATTTCATTTTATAAGATAATTTCAAAGATGCGGGATCCCGTGTATCAATCCCGCGGGATTGCAATCTCTATTCAGAGGCTAAGAATGGCTACTAAAAAAATCGAGCTCTTGTAGGGGACATTTTGTAACTGTTACTGTTCTGAGTACTAAATAACTCTAATGCACTCACGTGTATGTATGTATTAACTTGTCACATCCCAGCATCCCCTGGCTCCATAAAAACCCCCGAACTGTTTACCAAAGCGCGAATTTCATCGAAGTAATTTTTCCGTGTAAATATTTAGAAGCAGCTTTTTAGGGTTCCTTAGTAAACAAGGCAGTACAGAACTAAATGTACACAGTTTCGCGGCTTAGCCCAGTGACCCTTCCTATTATAAGGCTGTAGTTTGACTAGTTTGGCATAAGTAAACACTATAGTGGAAGGTGTACGCAAAAAAAAACCGTAAATCGATGTTCAGTTTAGCCGTTTGACACACGCATACTAGAGGTCAAAATCATTTTTTGACCCGCAGTATTTAAAAAAAAGTCATTTTAAAAACAGTCATTACTTTGTATGGGAAAAAAATTCGGAATCCTATCGGGTGTGGTTTCATATGAAAGGGCTTTTTAAGGCGATTCTAAAAATATATTATCTACATTGTAACATTTCAGCAATTTTTTAAACAAAAATAATTTTCGAAACATACCAAGTTTGGGCTCCTCCAGGTACGATATGGCTATTTTTTGTGTAATATGTATACCACAAATGATACTCATAGTTCAAAGGACATATTTTTTTCTTTTGGAGTGATTATTTCCGAAATTATTCACTTTGTCAAATCAAAAAATGTTTGATGAAACCTCTATTCATTTTGAAAGACCTATCCAACAACACCCCACACCATAGGGTTGAAGCAAAAAAAACATCCCCACTTTACTTGTAGGGGATTACAGCCTATTAGCACTAACAATCACGAAGCAAAGCCTCTGACAGACAGACGGACAGGCAGACAGACACAGACAGACGGTCATGACAAAACTATAAAGTTTGTCGGCCTGTTTAGCCTAGTTGGTTAGTGACACTGCCTCCGAAGCTAGAGGTTCCGGGTTCGAATGCCGGTCAGGGCATTTGTTTCTGTGGTGAGCAGAATTTCCTAGGTATTTAAGTATATATATATATTAAATATATCGTTGTCTAGTACCGATAACACAAGCCATATTTAGCTTACTATGACTAGTTCGATTTGTGTAAAAAAAATGTCCCCTATATTTATTTATTATAAAAATAAGGTTCCTAGTTGACTACGGAACTCTAAAAATGGATAAAGTTCGTAGAGAATGATTTCAAAAATATATTTAGTAGGTTTGTTTCGACTATTACTCAGCTAAGATCATTATTTTGCTGAATAGTCGATATCCCACCAAAACATTAATTTAAAAAAATCATGTTCCACTGAAATGATAGAGGAGGGAAGGGTGGTATCTGAAAAAATGCCAAGTCTGGCACTCGATTGCTTACAGTAAATGCATTTTGAGCTTTAATTTGGGAGTTCTTAAATATCCAACAGCTTTCATAGTACGAGTACCATAACACACTGCATAGAAAACTGCCAAGTTTAGGCTCAAGATGCATTAAGTGGGTTGCATAGCTCACTCAAATATTTATTTTATTTATTTATTTAACTAATATGTATAAATATAGCGTGGCGATTATGGCATGTACCCCCCGTGAATATGGGGGAGGCCTATGTCCAGCAGTGGACGTTCTTTGGCTGATATGGTGGTGGTGGTACAAATATATTAACACAGCATTACATACTTAAATCTAATGCACTAATTAATAATAATGCTGTTCGTCCGTCTGTCTGTCCGTCTGTCACCAGGCTGTATCTCACGAACTTTGACCGTAAGACAGTTGAAATTTTCACAGATGATGTATTTCTGTCACCGCTATAACAACAAATACTAAAAACAAAATAAAATAAATATTTAAGGGAGCTCCCATACAAAAAAACTTTTACAAAGTTGCTCGTTGTGTTCATCAGGCGCTGGGGCTCAATATGTATGGGAAATCTAAAATCCGACTCGCACTTTACCAAAATTTAACATGATATTATTGAACGTTTTTAATACGTAGAAAAAAAAATGTTTAAATTAATTTAACAAAGATTATAATCTCTCTCTAATGTTGTATAAATAATAGTACGGACCCTTCGTGCGCGAGTTCGACTCGCACTTGGCCGGCTTTGTATTAACACTAGCTGTTGCCCGCGACTTCGTCCGCGTCTTCGCTCGTATTGGTCGCAGCGTGATGTTATATAGCCTAAAGCCTTGCTCGATAAATGGACTGGATTCGAAAATTCGTTCCTGAGATTAGCGAGTTCAAACAAACAAATAAACAAACAAACAAACAAACTCTACAGCTTTATAATAATATAGTATAGATTTTGTACTGCCCTGACAATTGTCCTGAGTACTAAAGTAAATAACACCACTACGAGTACGTACGACCTTACGTATAGGTAGACTTAACTTGTCACATTCTAAGATCCCCTATTTAAAACCCTCCAAACTGTTGGTATACCATCGCGAAGTATTTCATCGAAGACATTTTTCCGTGTAAATATTTGTAAGCAGCTTTTATTGCAGCTCGTAAGGCCGATTACTGGTATACGGGTATACTCGGCAGCCGCTGTGCAATTTACGTGCTCTGCAGGTGTCGCGGAAATTTACTGCTTACTTCTTCGACCTCTTAGCTTTACCAGCCGTTTAGAAATGAAAACGTTATTTTACAGAAAATAAAGATGAAATTGGTGTAAAAGAATGTTGTAATATATGACGTTAAGATAGTGCGAGTGGTGGGAACGTTCAAGAAATACCAAACGTAGTCCATTTTTAATTTGCCACGTCGTTGGCAGAATAAAATGGTTGCAAAAGTGTGGGTAGTTTTGTCGAATTAATTCATACGTTACTTTATACATAAAGTTATTTTCAAATTGGTTTATAAAAACGCTAGGTAACTGAACAGCAATCAAAATAATGTTCAGTCGTACTCGAAGTTAATATAAGTATACACCGTGAGCCCGATTAACCCGACTAGCTTTAATAGTGTATGCCTGGATGTCTTAACCATATTTTGAGAGTAAAATATAATACATAATTTTCTCGATTCGGCCTAATTTTAGGGAAATAATTGATATTAATGTAAATAATTTTATGTCGTAAATAGGTAAAAAATGCCCTGTCGCTTGTGATTTCGTTATAAATATCAAAGTGACGGATACGAGTATCACTTCACCAACTCGACGTCACTGGAAAAAAAATGATACGTTTAATCGTAATTTTAGGTGATTTGTTCTTACAAAGTGAAAAAATACTTCATGTTCTGAACACAACAATAACAATTTTTCTTTTCTTAATTGAATCTAGGTTATATAACAATTTTTACTTTTAATAACGTCAGAAATGCATGGCTAAAATCGATTTTAGCCATACATTTCACTTTCAGATCTGTCGGATTATTCGGCTTCACGGTGTATAAAATTTAATCTGAGAGTAAATATATAAATGATACAAACTCATTTCAATCATAGTATTTTTGATTTATCTAATTATCATGTGAGAATTAAGACTATAATAGCAAAGAAACTTGGCCGTGTCAGACATATATTCACAGACATTGTTTATATCACCATCTAATATTTTTCTTTTTATTTCATGTTCGTTTTTAGGGTTCCCGTACCCAAAGGGTAAAACGGGATCCTATTACTAACATTTTCGACTTTAAATTAAGACTTCGCTGTCCGTCCGTACGTCTGTCTGTCTGTCCGTCTGTCTCCTGGCGGTATCTCATGAACCGTGATAACTAGACAGTTGAAATCTTCACAGGTGATGTTTCCTGTTGCCGCTATAACAACAAATACTTAAAACAAAATAAAATAAATATTTAAGGGCGCTCCTATACAAAAAACTTTAAAAAAGTTGCTCGTTGCCTTCACCAGGCGCTGGGTCTCAAAATGTATGGGAAAACTAAAACCCGACTCGCACTTGACTAAGATTCTACTTGATATTATTTAATATTATTATTACCTTTAAAAAATAAAAAAATATGATTATTCAAATAAAATTAAAAAAGGTTATGATAAAGTGTCTAATGTTGTAGATTACGGAACCCCTCGGGCCTTCGTGCGCGAGTCCGGACTCGTACTTGGCCAGGTTTTTTTAACATGAAATTATAATCTCTGCTCCCATACAAAAAAACTTTCAATAAGTTGCTGCGTTGCCTTCATCAGGCGCTGGGTCTCAAAATGTATAGGAAAACTAAAATCCGACTCGAACTTGACCAAAATTTTGCTCGATATAATTTAAAGTTACCTATTTTTACCGTTAAAAAAATAAAAAATATATATATATTATTCAAATTAAATTAAAAAAGGTTATAATGAAGTGTCTAATGTTGTATAGATAATAGGACGGAACCCTTTGTGCGCGAGTCTGACTCGCACTTGGCTGGTTTATTATTATGTCAGGAATAAATGTTTTTCTTTCTTTGTTTCTAATATATTATTTTCTCGAACTAACACATTCATAGAAAAATACTGATGGACTGTGCAGTTTATTGCGCGCTGCGATTGTGTATCGGTAGTCGGAAACACGGTTAAATAATTACTCTCAGTACGCAATCATTCATTCATTATTCTGATCTGAGTTTGATATTATTATCACGAGTTCTTATATCGATTTTGAGCGTTTGTCTGATTAAAGCTCTCTTGCGGTTCAAATACAAATATGTCTCAAAAGTGTCACGTAGTACGTGTGGTCGTCTCCTAAGTTCAACTGCCTATCGAACAGTTCCTTAATAACACTTTTGTCAAAAGTTACAATAGGTATCTGGGTTTCCGCCATAGAACATACGAAATTAAATTATGGAATATGATTTGTCAGAAACAAAGTTGAATCGCACTTCAGGGTGGTTAACATGATCGCGTTTGTGTTGGACATAAATCATATAAAGCATTAGTTTCTCATTGGCACTTGCCATGCTACATATACTTATACTAAGTCACACGTATTAAAATATTATGAAACGGGCCACTCACATCATGGTAGAATATCGCTTGACATGTTTCAGACTGGTACGCGGTCTCATGAGCGCTGGTCCCGGCCTCCCGTTTAGCAGTGCGAGTTTGTGCCCTGATCGCTGAGTGACCTGTTTCATAATAAATTAGTACGTCTGAAACTCGCCGTTACCTTCTATACTAAGTTAATGTAAAAGGACGAAAGTCAATTATGCTACAGGTCCTGAAGTGTTTGATGGCAACTCTACAACAGTGAATGTACTGTTTATGATAGCAGTACAATGTCGGAAGCGAGCGGCGATCCACACGAACTTCCGACTGCGCTGTCCTGAACAAATAGAGCGGCGTGTTACTGCGGGGAACCACGGGCCCTCGGCGGCAAGGCACAGAAGCCCCACACGGTCCGCCAAAGCAATGTTCATTATAGTTATTATTATATCAACGAGCCGCTATAAAACTCCTATAGGGTGATATTATGCTCTTCGTTGCATTTCCTGGGATCGTTACTAAAGACACTCACTACCTACTATTTGATAGTACACATTTATTTATATTTTAGGCAACTTCTATTAGCTCTCACTTAACAGCCTGATAGCGGTACGATACACCAGCAACATAAGAATTGTTAATATGAGCTTTGTTGACTTTAAAAGAACTTAAAGCTTCAGTCGCCTGGGAAAGCGTCGGCATGGAACTCATTTCAGCCATTTTACAGCCGCTGGCGTATCGAGCTCAGTACATGGGTGCGTGACTGACCCACCACAGAAGTCTTTATGCGGTGGGCCTTCTGTAGATATGTTTGTTAGTCGACTGAATGGCCAATTCATCGCTAACATGCAACCACGCAACCATTTATAAAGTCCGGTGTACGCGCCGATGGGCCGGTACAATGCAACCGTATCAAACGCCGTAATTGATACAAAGGGTTTACATAAAGCTGATGACGATAGTTGCATAACCGCGGGTCAATGAAAGATACAGTACTAGGTAGCTTTCAAGTAATATCAAATTATAAGGTATCGGATGTCAGACGCGGACCGGACTCTACCAAACAGAAATAAGGAAAAACCGGCCAAGTGCGAGTCGGACTCGCGCACGAAGGGTTCCGTACCTGAAAAAAGGCTAAAAGCTGGTGCCATTAAACACTTGTTTTATTAAGTTTTTTTTTGTATTTGTTGTTTTAGCGGCAACTACTATGTTGTATGGGAGCCCCCCTTCATTATTATTATTATTTTGATTTTAGTATTTGTTGTTGTAGCCACAATAAAATTACATAATCTGTGCAAATTTCAACTGTCTAGCTATTACGGTTCTTGAGATCTAGCTCGGCGAGTGGTAGCCATGAAAAAGGGCTAAAATATCACGTTTTTTGTATGGGAGCCCCCCTTCATTAGTATTATTATTTTGTTTTTAGTATTTGTTGTTATAGCGGCAACAGAAATACACAATCTGTGAAAATTTCAACTGTCTAGCTATTACGGTTCTTGAGATACAGCCTGGTGACAGACGGACGGACGGACGGACAGCGAAGTCTTAGTAATAGGGTTCCGTTTTTATCCTTTGGGTACGGAACCCTAAAAACTGTAACTTCTTAATTGTATAAATAGACTAATTTTGGAATAAACCCTATTTTTGTTTTGTCGCATGAAGCGTCATTTTATTCATCCAAGGATATGGTTGACAATGTACTTAATCTCATAAATAAAGACTAAATAAATAAAGTCAACAAATACAAAAAACACATATAATAGCTGAATTTATTACATAATAAAAAAGTTTCGATGCTAATGCGTGATTGTACGTTTAACTGAATGACCTACTTTTTAGTCAACATTAAGAAATAATTATACGCCGATGACCCGCATATCGATAGATATTCGTCTGATTTATGGAATGAGTGTTTGATGAATCGAGTAATGATGCACGTGTGTTTATGACCGTTAAATGTACAGGCGACAACGAAACGCTGTACCCATTAAATACTCCATTAAGTGAAAACGTTATTTCAATCTAATTAGACTGATAAGGTGACAATATAGATACAACTTTTGGTAGGTTGACTGTAGGTAATATCAACATCAACTAAATGTGCGATCAAAAATATATGGTAGGTATGTAGAAATTTTGCTACAGATTTAACTGTGTCAGTTGTCATATTGGTGGTGAAATTTTGACATTATTAGTAGTCTGGCTTTTACTTTACCAGTGTACCTCAAGTTTTTAATTGTTTGGTACCTTCATCATACTTGTTGTCGTGTCATATTGAAATAAGTTTTGCAGGGAATAGTGTACAGTATAACTTACAAGCATTTAAATCAATGTTTCGCTACAACAAAGTTTCTCCGCATTCGCCGTGGGCCCTTTGAGACAAAACTTTACCGCTTTATTACACCAACAATTATGTATACATTATTTCTGTATAAGCAAAGTAAGCAAATTACTTATAACCTCCATATAAGTAAATGAATATTTGCCTGATTTAAAAGCAAAGTATTAGTTACCAGTCCATTGAAATTGAATCGACGTGAAAGGAGCATTTCTTCGCATTACCCTTCCATCCGAGAAATAGACAAGAGCTTTCTCCATTTGTTTACATTGAAAACCAATGCTATTGTTCCTAAATAGGGGATCGGACTGAACGTGAATAAAAACGGGTTTAATCATACAAAAATACGCACCGAAAAAGGTCGTCCATTAAGTGAATTAAAAGCCCATCCATTTGGTTTCAAATTCAGGTGATCCTGCAGGACCGCGAATAACCTACCGAGTTCGGCCCTCCAAGTGTTTGCGGTGTCAAAATGACGCGCTGTCATTGATCGATTGAGGTGCTCGCACGACACAGCTACTCCCGACAGTAGACGTTAATCTTGATTACAGTGACGTTGACGATACGAAATGCGAACTAGCAATCCGTAAAATTAAAATTTACGAAGATAAAGAGAGAAAAAACGGGCCGGGGGGAGATGGGGTATCGATTATACAAAGCGACGATTCTGGGAGGCTTTGGACGGTTTTACGCCAGATTAAGAAGGATGTTTAGATTAAGCGAAATAGCATTTCGCCTATTTGGAAAATAAAAAAAGCAGTTAACAGAACATCGTAGACAGTTCAACATTTTAAACCACTAAAAGTTCTTGTATCCCATGGACTTTGTCATAGTTATTAATTGATACGAGTAGCTATAGTACTAATTCAATTGAAATTTTGCAATATTTGTCTTAAGTAGCAATACCAAAGACTAAGGCAATTTTCAACAAGTTAAGACGTTAAATAATGCCATAGAAAAGTGGTAATGTCATGAGGCAAGAAGCGCAGCGGCGGTGGAGCGTCGAGCGCAAAGCCAAGTTGCACGACGCGGGCTCTGTTTGAGTTTTTCACTAATGGAAAATCTGCATAATGGGCCGCGCCCCCACTGATTCGATTTGTTCAGAACACGTTACCCTCGACCCGACTCGGCTCTAATGGACTGCCGCTATTTACTCGCCGGAAGACGACAGTTTTTGTCGATCTCCTCTTGCAAAGTGAACTCGCAAGGCCTCCTTTGTGACTTAACTTCCTTTCACGGGGATGAAACGAACGATCGGCACCTGTCTAGCGGACAAATACGTCCCTTGTAAGTGATATCCAATAATGTGAACCGTCGAGCCTGTTTTGTGCACGACCCGCACAGGATCGGCCGGGCCGTGACGGGCATGAAATAAATCACCGCTAAAACAGAAATACTAAAAAAGGTGACGAGGCAGAAGCAATTAATTAATGCAAATGTGTAGGCGCCTGGGCTTAAAACTTCATTCGGCGAATTTATAAATGTTATGTTGGTAATAATGCGAATCGTTTTTTTCGAGGCTCGGCCGGGAGCTGGTCGGAATCGGAAAAATATTTAATTTGGTAGAGGGCAGCGGGCTACATTTATCAATATCACATCGACGGACGTTGTGACAGCTCGCCGCACCTTTCGCCTGCCTAAATGGGGAAAGCTGTCTAGTGCTTTGATTTTTTTGTGTCGAGTTATAAATTACGATTTGCGAATCCCTTTTATTATGGTGCCGCCCATTTATCAAATAATCATTGTTCAGTATCATTGTACGTTCAAGTGTTGAAATGGATCATAAAATCACATCTGTGTATCATGAAAATATTGAGTGCTCAAGCTCGAGCGGATAAAATGATCGAAAGAATAATATCGCTCAATGACGTGCAGCGGAATCCCAACAACTTAATATCGGTCGATTGTTCTTGTCGGCTATTTAACAAAGTTTGCGTTATGAACACCGAAATGATTCAATAATAAAGTAACATGAATAAAAGAAATTGATTTTCAGCGTTATCCAAAGCAATCAAGTCGTGCCCGCGGCGGTCGCACCCCGGGCTTTCATTTGTCCCTGTACCACTGAACTGGAAATATTGTGTACCTGTGTTATATTATACTGTTTATTTATTTTATTAACTTGTAAATAAATACTTGTGAATGCGTTTGTTAATGATGATGATCAATAACGCATTTTATGTTGCCATTTTTTTTCAAGTCTGTTGGGATTTACATCGCTTATCAACAACATAGCCTCAGGCTACCAATGTAAGTCGGGCCTCCAAACACGCATAGGTGTTACGAAGTTCAGACCAAGTTTCAAGTTATACTATTGGGGGCGAGAGGTGATTAGTCGACGCATCGACCGCACTGATGAGCCATACCTAATCCAGATACAGCTTATGAATACTTCAACACGTACAACTTCTACAACTTCTAACCTCCTGAGTTTTATTTAACTCGGCTGAAGCGATTAATTAAGCAGGTCGGTGTCATCGGCGCAATTTCCTGGCGTTTCTGCAGTTAACTTGTTAAGAGCGCCTTTTGTTTAACTTGAACTAATTACTGTTTCACTTTCCTGACACAGGCGCGCAAATATCACAATAGTTGTATTACCACATCGTAAAGATAAGCCTATAATTAAACACACTTACTTCTCATTTGAGCACTTATATACATACTATGATAATTATAGG
The DNA here is from genome assembly GCA_905163555.1 of Notocelia uddmanniana. Classification (NCBI taxonomy): domain Eukaryota; kingdom Metazoa; phylum Arthropoda; class Insecta; order Lepidoptera; family Tortricidae; genus Notocelia; species Notocelia uddmanniana. Next base: position 8,287,486 of record LR991059.1, on the reverse strand, counting down.
TACTGCACATGTGTTTATGAAAATAATCTATACACAATAATCTAATAACAAGAGTTCAAAAGTGGTTTTTTCTTTTACACGCCTAAGCGATCATACGAAAACATCAACTGTTAATTTTGCCATGGCTTGCGCGGCGGACGGTATGGAAAATGTGTAAGAGTTTGTTGTTGCCATCCAATTTATTAGTACAAGTTTTTACTGCTAGCGTTGTGCGGCACCAGAGTGAGTCGTCTAGATGCGCTCTAAATCTATATTTCATACAGTCGACATAATCTCTATTCATAACTCGATTTTAACAACAGAATACATGTCGAACAAGATACATGATCGGACGTAAACCAAAAATACATATAAAACCGTGAAAATCCGTTACAGTACGTAACGTAAGAGCGCAATAAACCACGCACAGAAGGAAAATGTGACCGGAGGGCATGTCGGCCCGGCGTGCGAGTGGCCAGGTGCGCGCGAGTGCTCCTATTCGACACCTCCGTGAAAAAGGTTACATGATAAATTCAGGAAACAAGGAAACTTCCCGAAACCTTCGCCGGCGGGCCAATTCGCGATCGTTTATCAATTCTCGGCGACAAGGATATCGAATTAAGTCAGGTACTTTGTACGGGTTTGTTACGAGTTTTTTTACGGTTCGCTCCTTGTGCGTTGCGCGCAGCTGGTGGGTGTTGTCGATAAATCAGATGAATAACGTGGGTTCCTTTAAATGAGGTACATATTTATTATCAATGCAACTTTTCGCTGGTACAAAAAATGCAGTTTACAAGCAGCCTGGCGGAACAATTCGACATGTGCTTGACAATATTTAATAGGTACTTAAACAAGACTCGTTATAGGATTTGTAGGAAAAGCAGGGGTGGCATTTCTTATTTGTCGATCTTACGATTTGAAAATCTGATTCTATCTTCATTTCGTTCATTTACAACGACAATCTTTGTTCCGTACCTTGTGTTAATTAATGACACCTTTAATAAAATCACTGTTACTTAAATGCGGCATCAACATAGAAAATGTCCTTCCATAAAATAAGATTTATGACTCATCCTAGATCGACACTAGACATAACTCTAAGAGAGCGTTATCAGCACTTGATAAACAATGTGCCGATCGAGCGTGGTCGTTGTGAGGGCGGGCCGCCCGTTTGCGAGCCATTCTCACCAGGAAAATGTATTTGCGTTCCAAACGCGCTGTCCTTACCATCACTCACTACACTTATACGGTGATTTTTTTACCACTGTACTTTTGTTTTTACATTGGGGAAATTCATTTACGCGTTTCACGTCGGGGGACCAGGGCAAGTAACGTGTTGCTGGTATGGCGAACTAACTAAACGGCTTAGACTACCGTCTAAAACTCTGACGTGTGCTGCTGGTGCGCCACAAAATTCTACTGTGGAACGAGGAACCAACAATGTAATAGCAAAAATAAACTAGCAGTAACCATAGCCGAAATGACTAAAGAGCCCTATAAGCTTTCTTCGGAACAGCCGATTCTTCTTCGATTTAATGACTTGTTCCATTGCTCAGTATGTCTTACAGATTTAGCTCTTAAAATTTTGACAGTGTTAAAAAGTATATACCTATCCTTTATTAACTACGGTGCCCAGTGATCAGTGATAAAATATTATTGTGACAATTCATTGGAATTGATAATTTTCAATAATGTAAGTACACAATAAAGGTGTTATATTACACGAACCGTTTGGAGCCACTTTTGACCCCCCAAAAACTCCAAATCTCTCTAACATAAAAAAAAAATTGTACATGTATTAAGATCCTTTAGAACAACTAGAACCCCAAATTTCATAAATATAGGTTTAATAATTCTTGAGATATTAAATTCCAAAAAACGGCATTTTTACCACTGACTGACTGACTTTTATTTAATCGTATGGCATTTATTTACGAACCGTGGGATCTTCGAGAAGACAAGTACGGTTGCCAGTTTTTGTTGCACTTTTAGCACCACCCAGGGGTCACATGTAGGTTAACGGTGGGTACTCCCTACGGACGTGGTGCAACTTCGACCCCCCTTTGTCAAGTGAGTGGGCAACTTGACTGTTGAAGCTCTCAAGCCGCCCGAAGGTCTAACTTGGCTTAACGGCTGCTGTCTAGGATCAACTGCTTAACGTGCCTTCCAAAGCACGAGAGCGCTCAGTTAGTAACCACTCAAAGCGGTCACCCATCTAAGAACTGACCTGCGCCCACATTGCTTAACCTCGCATACCGCACGCGGTAGGCGGGTGCCGCTGGGCCACGAGCGCTCTACTGACTGACTGACTGACTAGTAATCAAAAACCTAACCCACTTCCAGGTGACCTAGAAAGCTGTAATTTGGCATGCAGCTTGGTAATTGTGTGTGTACACCAGAAAAAATCAGAAAAACAATGTTGTTTTATTATTATTATTTTTGCTTTTATTTTACCTTAGACCTCCGTCATTTATTAACCGATTTGGAAAATTATTTTTTTGTTTGAAACGGTATACTTCAGGGGTGGTCCTATAGTTATCAGGTAAGAATCTGATCATAGGGTCCTGGAGAAATCGAGGGAACTCTTCAAATGCTCCACAATACCAGCTTCTCCCGCATCCAACGGAGAGCGACTCGAATTGTCGGCTGCCAGCGGGTTTCGGAACGGCTTGACTCCTTGGCGCTGCGTAGAAATGTAGCCTCGCTCTGCATTTTCTACCGCATGTATTACGGGGAGTGCTCCGAGGAATTGTCCTGCCGCTTCCTTCCGCCATCGCCCAACGCGACAAAATTTCCATCCTCACCACTTAGATGGTTGGCAGTCCTCAACTGTGCGTTTCTCCAGAAATTTCTTGCCTCGCACAGCTAAACTGTGGAATGAACTGTCGCCTGCGGTATTTCCGGACCGATTCGACCTTCAAACCTTCAAGAAAAGAGCGTACTCCCATCTTAAAGGCCGGCAACGCACTTACAACCCCTCTGGTGTTGCGAGTGTCCATGGGCGACGCTAATCGCTTACCATCAGGCGATTCGTCTACTCGTTTGCCACCTGTCATAAAAAAAATGAACCTATAGCGATTTGGGTATTTTGTAAAGTAACTCGTGCATTCGCTCTTAAAAAGCACCATTTGGCGAAGATTGACAAAAAGTAATGATATCCCATCAAAAACATAAATGTGAAAATGGGAGCCAAAATGCATTAAGCCGCAGTAAATTAGTTTGCAGTAAACAAATGTAGTGCCGGACCCAAGTGCCAACACCATTTCAGAGAATCTACGGAACTTGGCACCCATTTAGATCTCAAATCTTTTGTCGGTGAAGACGACAACCAAGCATCGCAAATTCTTAATATTGAACTTGGCTCCCATTTTCACATTTATGTTTTTGATGAGATACAATAGACACAGACAATGGTTGAAATGCCGGCGAATCACTTTACAGCAGAATGGCCCTCGCGCGGCAGTGGCCGGCTATAAGTCAGCAAGGATGTGCGGATCACAGCTGTTTATCTACGTAGAACGGAACGTGTATGATAGCCGCCATATTGTGTCAAAAAGATTTTGACGACACACCGAGCTCTGATTGGCTACTGCCTTGTCTGCCAATGGACGTCAAACGTCAAAATAAAGTGACAAATAAAAATAAAATTAGAAATTAGAATTTCGTCTAGTCGTCTCTGAACATTTTATTCATTTTTACAAATTGTGTTAATTAATTTGTAGTATTGATAGTTTACTATGCAATAAACAAACGAAACAGTGTGTAGCTAATCGAAAATTCATCTGGAAACGCGTAATAACCATTGCTTGGACAACAAATGGAAGATAGTGAAGTGCATGTGGCATGCCATGCAGGTTCTTATTTTGCAAAATGTACGAGTGTTGTGGTTGTAAAACGTAGAACTCTGTGAAAGGACGAAGATATATCGTTTTCCCGGATATGAAATGAGATACATTAAAAAATAAATCTGTTGATAAGTAAAATGTTTGTTTAATTTTATATAATACAGCACAATATAGTTCACGGTATTTCAATTGAACACCAGTTTCATTTTACATCGGACGTTGGAGTTCAAATGGAAATGCCGTGAGCTTCTACACAAAGTTAAATTTAAATGAGAATATATTTATCGTTGGATGTTCACAGTAAGTTCCATTGCCACAGTGTCATTAAATCATTAAAAAAAATAAACTTCAAAAATCTACCAGCGGGTACAGATTAAATATGGTTGCTTACGGTCTATATTTTTGGTTCTTGAGTTGGCGGTCTGAACCATTACTAGTCTGTGATGCGGATGGCCGCGCCAGCAGTAACAGTAAATCTGTAGCACTCGGATTTACGCTGTAGGCGGGAAACCGACGCCAGCATTTAATTACATCTGCCGAGATTAGGTGCCGTCTTTATAACTGCGGTGCCTTGGGCTACGTTCGGATACAAACTGCTACAACTAACAAAATTTAGCGCATGTCAGATTTTGTTTGTATTTTTCGTGGCATCTTTTGAAATGTATCCATACACAGCAGTTGACTGCTGCCTTTGTATTACAATGTTGTTCCTTTTGAGAACTTTGTCAGCGACTCATTTAACCGAACCTTTTGGCTATCTTAACTAAATATTATTATACTAGCATTTGCCCGCGGCTTCGCCCGCGTACTAAGCGTAATTTTTAACCGTCTACAAAAAAGAGGTTCACTGTTTGACCCGTATATATGTATGTAGGTATATATGTATGTTTGTCCAAGATTATCTCGCGTTTGGCTGAACCGATTTAGATGCGGTTTCCAGAATAGTAGTTGTTACATTCTGGGAGTTTCGGTATACGAAGTTTGGTGATTGTGATTTATTAAAAGGAGCATCCAAAAAGAAAATTTGGCTTCACTTTCATTCGCACTCCTTACTGTTAGTCCGTCTGTTACAACCGAGTTGCTTTTACTGGACCGATTGAATTGAAATTTGGCACAAACTATCAAGAATTCAGAGCGCTCGTGGCTCAGCGGCACCCGCCTACCGCGTGCGGTATGCGAGGTTAAGCAATGTGGGTGCAGGTCAGGTCTTGGATGGGTGACCGCTTTGAGTAATTACTAACTGAGCGCTCTCGTGCTTTGGAAGGCACGTTAAGCCGTTGATCCCGACTGCTGTTTACGACAGCAGTCGTTAAGCCAAGTTAGAGGCCTTCGGGCGGCTTGAGAACTTCTAACAGTCAAGTTGCCCACTCACTTGACAAAGGGGGGTCGAAGTTGCACCACGTCCGTAGGGAGTACCCACCGTTACTCTACACGTGACCCGTGGGTGGTGCTAAAAGTGCAACAAAAAACTGACAACCGTACTTGTCTTCTCGAAGACCTCACGGTTCGTAAATAAATGCCATACGATAAAAAAAAATTTTTTAGGTTGATTTAAATGGAAAAAATATCGAAACCTCTATGTCGTTTTTAAAACTCAATCCTTTTTTTTACAATCCCTGGCATGCATGGAGTGCCAAAATTTACCTCAGATTCGAATTAAGAGACCTCTCGGACGCTCAGATCTCGATTTTGAACGAAATCGGGCGGAAAAAAAAAAACAATATGGGCACCACTTACACAAATTTTACCTGGAATTCGTATTAAGAGACCTCTCGGACAATCAGATATCGATTTTGAACGAAATCAGGACGGAAATGAAGAAAAACAATATGGCCGCCACTTTTTTCAAATTTTACCTCGGATTCGTATTAGGAAACGTCTCAGACGCTCGGATATTGATTTTCATCGAAATCGGGTTGGAAATAAAGAAAATCAATATGGCTGCCACTTTTTCCAAATTTTACCTCGGATTTGTATTTAGAATTCTCTCGGACGCTCCGATATCCATTTTGAATGAAATCGTGACGGAAATGATAAAAATGAATATGGCTGCCACTTTTTCTAAATTTTACCTCGGATTCGTATTACGAGACCTCTCGGACGCTTAGATATCGATTATGAACGAAATTGGGAAGGGAATGAAGAAAATCAATATGACTGCGACTTTTTCAAAATTTTACCTCGAAGTCGTATTAAGAAACCTCTCGGATGCTCAGATATCGATTTTTAACGAAATTGTTAAAGAAAAGAAGAAAATCAATATGGCCGCCACTTTTTCCAAATTTTACCTCGGAGTCATATTAGGGGACCTCTCGGACGCTCAGATATCGATTTTGAACGAAATCGGGACGGAAATGAAGAAAATCAATATGGCCGCCAATTTTTCCAAATTTTGCTTCGGAGTCGTATTACGGGACCTTGGACGCTCAGATATCGATTGTGAACGAAATCGGGACGGAAATGAAGAAAATCAATATGGCCGCCACTTTTTCCAAATTTTACCTCGGATTCGTATTATGTGGCCTCTCAGACGCTCAGATATCGATTCTGAACGAAATCGGTTCGGAAATGAAGAAAATCAATATGGCTGCCACTTTTTCCAAATTTTACCTCGGATTCGTATTAAGAGACCTTGTGGACGCTAAGATATCGATTTTTAACAAAATCGGAACGGAAATGAAGAAAATTAATATGGCCGCCACTATTTCCAAATTTTACCTTGCATTCGTATTACGAGACCTGTCGGATGCTCTGATATCGATTTTGTACCAAATCGGGAAGGAAATGAACAAAATCAATATGGCTGCGACTTTTTTCAAATTTTACCTCGGATTCGTAATAAGAGACATCTCGAACGCTCAGATATCTATTTTGAACGAAATTGGGAAGGAAATTAAGAAAATCAATATGGCTGCCACTTATCCCAATTTTACCTCGGAGTCGTATTTAGGGGACCTCTCGGACGCTCAGATATCAATTTTGAACGAAATTGCAACGGAAATGAAGAAAATTAATATAGCCCTTACTTTATTCAAAGTTTACCTCGGATTCCTATTAAGAGTCCTCTCGGACGCTCAAATATCGATTTTTATCGAAATCGTATCGGACGGCACTGATTAATAAAACCACTTACTTACAATACATTGAATCAAAAAAGGTCGTCTCTTCATAGGGAATTCACGGCATTTCATGCACCTTAAGATGTTATAAGGAACCTACATGCCAAATTTGGTATCTCTCGAATCAGTAGTGTGGGCTGTGCGTTGATATGTCACTCACTCAGTCAGTCAGTTTCTTCTTGCAATTTGGCAAACACTTTTAATAGTTCATGTCCGCAATATAAAATTTCGAAATCAATGCCATTTTCAAAATTAACGACCCAAAGAACCATAAAAACGACGCCCATATTAATATTTAGACATTCCAACCCCCTTGGAACCCAACAGAGGGAATGGTATTTCACGTCTGCCACGTGGGATTTTAAAATCATTGTTGTTTTCGTAATCAGCGACCCGATAAACCATAGAAACAATACCTACCCATATCGATTTTCAGAATTTGTCACCACTTTTCCCACTTTTAGGGGTTGATTTCTCATAAAACCTGAAACACATGTTTACTCATTTAACGTTAGAAATACTCCTGTCAAGTTTCGAATAAAATAGTCCAACTAATCTTGATTCCCCACACACACTTCGGACCCCCATTTAACCCCCTTAGGGGTTGAATTTTGAAAAGTACTTTCTTAATGCACCTCTAGACCTTATATGGAACCTACATACTAAATTAAGAATCTCTGGAACCAGTAGTTTTCGAAATCAATGCCATTTTCAAAATTAACGACCCAAAGAACCATAAAAACGACCCCCATATTAATATTTAGACATTCCAACCCCCTTGGAACCCAACAGAGGGAATGGTATTTCACGTCTGCCACGTGGGATTTTAAAATCATTGTTGTTTTCGTAATCAGCGACCCGATAAACCATAGAAACAATACCTACCCATATCGATTTTCAGAATTTGTCACCACCTTTCCCTCTTTTAGGAGTTTATTTCTCAAAAAACCTGCAACACGTGTTTACTCATTTATCTTTAGAAATACTCCTGTGAAGTTTCGAATAAAATAGTCCAACTAATCTTGATTCCCCACACACACTTCGGACCCCCATTTAACCCCCTTAGGGGTTGAATTTTGAAAAGTACTTTCTTAATGCACCTCTAGACCTTATATGGAACCTACATACTAAATTTAGAATCTCTAAAACCAGTAGTTTGGGCTATGCGATGATATGTCACTCGCTCAGTTAGTCAGTTATTTCTTGCAATTTGGCACAAACTTTCAAAAGTTTTCATGTCCACTACATTAAATTTCAAAATCGATGCCATTTTCGTAATGAACGTTAAAAAAAACCATAAAAACGACACCCATATTAATATTTAGACATTTCATCCCCCTCGCACCCCAACAGGGGGATGGTATTTCACGTCCTCCACGTGGGATTTCAAAAACATTGTTGTTTTCGTTATCAGCGACCCGATAAACCATAAAAACAATACCCATGTCGATTTTCAGAATTTGTCACCACATTTCCCCCTTTTAGGGGTTGATTTTTCAGAAAACCTGAAACACGTGTTTACTCATTTATCGTTAGAAATACTTTTGTGAAGTTTCGAATAAAATAGTCCAGCCAATCTTGTTTCGCCATACAAACTTCGGAGCCCCATTTCTCCCCCTTAGGGGTTGAATTTTGAAAAATCCTTTCTTAGTGCACCCCTAGACCTTATAAGGAACCTACGTGCCAAATTTGGAATCTCTAGGACCAGCGGTTTGGGCTGTGCGTTGATATGTCAGTCAGTCAGTCAGTCAGTCAGTCAGTCAGTCAGTCAGTCAGTTTCTTCTTTTATATATTTAGATAGATGCCTCTTGCATATAACTAATATAAATTGGGGACTGTTGAATTTTTTCAAGGCCCAAAACTTGTCCCTATACTTCGAGAAAGGCTGTTATATTTAGGTAGCCATCTAAATATAGCGTTAAATCAGTTTAGATGACCATTATGAGTCGTTGCGGTGAAGCTGTTGCGCTTGAATTTATGGCACCCAGTAACTGTATTGCCTCAGTATGCGGTGAACCTACGCCATTTAATTCTCTAACCAAGATTAGCCTATGTAGCCCCATCTCTCAACTGCGGTAACTTCTGGGCAGTTGAAGCTTACAACTGTTAACTTACTAAACAATAAGTTAGAGCAGCCTACTAAACATCGTCTTAAGATCAATTATGTACCTTTTAATTTGCGATATACTTAATTACCTCTAACAATCGTTTCTACTTCTGTATCAATATTATTTTTTATTGCAATAGTTCAAAAAAGTATGTGGACGCTAGCAATGCATAACCATGGTTCAGGTTTAGCATATCGATCAATTCCCGAAATGTGCTCTGCACTTTTACGAAATTCCCCCAGAAACGGTCTATCATATCATATCATGACTGCCATATTTTATTGGTGCAGTAAGTATATGGTGTTTACAGAGAAATTTCTAGAACCGAATCTATTCCACTCAAAAATGTGCAATATGTGACTTTGTCTTAGTGGATATAGCGTTAAATTAGCGTGGATATGTGAATGACCACTGCGGATCGGAACAGTAAATTGAGAAGCGCCTGGATTTACGCGAGTACTGCTCAAACGGGCGGGAAACTGTGCCAGCGCTTAAATACCGCCTTCGAGTTCAAGATTGGGTCGAGACGTCTTTCAAACTGAGCTCCTAACACATGGGTTGTTTAGTTCGCTTAGTTTAAACTTCTTCGGTTTATAATGGGAACAAAATTAACGCTTATTAGCAGTTGTCTTGCAAGTTATCAGTGCTAGTTTTATACATATTTATCGAATAACACTGATTCGTGACAGTTAGTGCTGCAGTGTATATTGCTGTTGGTATTACAAGCGGCACTTGACAATACGCGAATCATTTTGTGTGAAAGTACGGCTACCATGTTTATTTTTGTCGCTCTTCTAAGTTGATAGCATTGCTATAAAAAAGATATCATAAGATAGTGTTGTTTCTTGATGTATCAACAGATCTAAAATAGTAACCTAATAAGAGTCGCCAGCCAGCACGCTCGGCTGAACTCGATTCTCCATACAAACGTAGTTTCGTTCTCATTTTAAAACGGCTTGCTGAAATTACATGAAACTTTGTATACACAATGCGAGCCGCCATATCTAGGTCGAAAATTAGTTTCTGTTGCTAGATATTGTAATAGAAAAAAAAAACAGCGGGGATTTGAGTTTTTTACGTCTTGTATGAAAACCCTAATAATCGCTGTATTTTTTCTGCATTATAATTTCAAGCAACAAAAACTAATTTCTGACCTAGATATGCCGGATCCCATTGTGTATACAAAGTTTCATGTTATTCTAGCATGGCGTTTTAAAATGAGAGCGTAACTACGTTTGTATGGAGAACAGAGTTTACTGCGGACTCTTAAGTATCATCACTATGAGAAACATATCTGTTTCAGTTATTTCTATCGTGCAATTCGCGAATTCTGAAACTTTCCGCTTTCTCACCGTTCCTTTAGTAAGTTTACAGTAGACTGAATTACAAATGCATGTGTTCACGACTATATTCGCAAAAGGGATAAGGCAGGCACATGCAATTAATGTTTCAGTGCCACTTTTAGCTATAGTAAGTTAAAATGAATACGAGGCTTGCACTGAAAGTGGCGGGAATCGAATACTTATTAATTTATTTTTAACATGTATTATACCTTTTTATAATCTCTGAAGTTTCCTTATCTCAACACACTGGCCACTTAGAAAAAAAAAAGTATGGTTCGGTTTCAATTGTTTATTGAAGTCGTCGAGTCACTGCTTAAAATGGAATTGTGCCGTGAAAATTTCAGAGCTATGATTTATTATGACTTTAAAAGTGGACTAACACAAAAACAATGTGAAGAGCGGATGGTTGCTGCTTTTAATATTGAAGCTCCTTCAAAGACTACAATATACAGGTGGTATTCAGAATTTCAACGTGGCCGTGTATCCCTCACCGACGAAGTGCGTGAAGGTCGACCAAAATCGGCAGTCACGCAAGAAAACGTCGATGTTGTGCGTCGTCTGATAAATGAAGACCGACATGTGACATATCGGGAAATTCAAGAGCACCTGGGTATTGGAATGAGTCAAATACAAATTATTTTAAAAGAAGAATTAGGCGTGAAAAAGTTATTTTCCCGTTGGATACCTCACCTATTGTCTGACGAGCAGAAAATAGTCCGTGTCAATTGGTGCCGCAAAACTTTGAAAAGATTTAACAAGGGACGCTCAAATGCTGTTTTTAGCATAGTATCAGGTGACGAGTCGTGGACCCTTAGGTCGCTTGGTCCGATTGACTAGTCCGATCAATCGGAATACGAATATTTTTTTTTCCTGTTGGCTCGATTGATCGGACTATAAGGACTTCTCAAATCCTGATGACAGTCCTACTATCGGAGTAATGGGATTTTAAAAGTTCGTCTAGTTCGATCGATCGAACCACGAGAGCTTGAAAAATCCTCTTAATCCGATCACACAATTTTTATTTTTCCTGTTTGTCCGACCGGTAGTTTTATGATTAATTTTGTAATCTACCAACATCTCAAAAGTGTTTTCTCACTTTCGGCGCGGAATTTTACTACCACGAAATAGTTATTTCGAGGGAAAGATCTAACAAATAGTCTTAAGAGCCCTTATTCTCTAAAAACCGCTCATGGATTTAGCCTGTTTTTGGTGTGAATTAGAATTAGTAAATTTTATATATTGAAATAATACGCATATTCTTTGATAATAGTTTATATTTACTCTAAGGCAGACGCTACAGTGATCTGTGCTTTATGGTATTGATGCGCTTTATTCAGTAGTACGCAACCACCTTTGCGGGAGTAAGAATAAAATTTTGTTGTGATCTATTATTTCCTCCATGTTCCGTCCGTCCGGTTCAATAAATTGACATAGATCAGATGTTGACATTATGAACTGACATCGCATAAAATAAAATATAGAAAAGTTTATCAAAAGCCAGTGTCCAGTAATGAGTTAAGATTAAATAACCTTTATGTGTCATCCGGACTTAGCAAAATATCAAGTCTACGGTTATGTCCGATCAGTCGATCCAACAGGAAGAAAAAACGACCTTGTGGTTCGATCGATCGAACTAGACGAACTTTTAAAATCCCATTACTCCGATAGTAGGACTGACAGGATTTGAGAAGTCTTTATAGTCCGATCAATCGAGCCAACAGGAAAAAAAAATATTCGTATTCCGATTGATCGGACTAGTCAATCGGACCATGCGACCTAAGGGGTCGTGGATATACGCTTATGAGCCTGAAACTAAAAACCAATCCCGAGTATGGGTCTTCGAAGACGAGCTCAAACCCACAAAAGTTGTTCGTTCTCGCAGTACGGCTAAGAAGATGGTGGCTACGTTTATCTCTAAATCTGGTCACGTAGCTACTGTGGCTCTTGAGGATCGTAGAACAGTCAATGCTGATTGGTACACCACTATTTGTTTGCCGAACGTCTTTGCTGAACTCCGAAAAACAAACCCTAGTCGTCGCATCATCCTTCACCACGACAACGCCAGCCCACACACCGCTCGGACAACAACTGAGTACCTGGACGGTGAAAAAGTCGAAATATTGGACCACCCTCCATATAGCCCTGACTTAAGTCCCAACGACTTTTTTACATTCCCCAGAATCAAGGACAAACTGCGTGGTCAGCGGTTTCAGACGCCAGAAGAAGCAGTGGAGGCCTATAAAATAGCCATTTTGTCGACTCCTACTTCAGAGTTCAAAAAGTGCTTTATGGACTGGTTTGAACGCATGCATAAGTGCATGAAATACAAAGGAGAATATTTTGAAAAACAATAAAAATATATAAACTCACTTATACTGCATATTTTCTTCTATTCCCGAAACTTTCAGTTTTACCCTCGTATCTGTTTGAAAAAACATAGAGTGAACAACATCTGGCTCATTTTGAACAGCTCAACTGCGGAAGTACATCCACCTTACAGACACCATTTACGACAACATTACCATCAGAAAGGCCTTAAACGTGTATGACACAATTAAAATACATACATATAATCACGCCTGTTTTCCAGAGGGGTAGGCAGAGATCACGCATTTCCATTTGCTACGATCCTGACATACAACTTTCGCTTCATGTACTCTCATAACATTCTTCATGCATGCGTGCCGATTTAGGGTACTCTTGACCTGGCCTTTCTGCAGAACGTCTCCGATTTGGTCGGAATACGTTCGCCGAGGCCTTCCCCTTCCAACTTTTCCATCCACTCTTCCTTCATACACTCGTTTTGTCAATCTTCTTTCATCCATCCTCTCTACATGTCGAAACCATCTTAACAATTACCATCGTCGTTGTATAATGTATAAAAAATAAAATGAAAAAGCTCGGCTGTCTCTAAACACCTGAAACTGCTTTGATTTCCTAGCTTGTCACTGTGAAGACATCATCGTGAACAAGTGTTAGAAACAACAGTTACTGTAACAAGTCCACTGCGGATCGCAGTAAATCCGCAACTAGATTTACGCGGGATGGTCCGTAGCGGGCACAACCGCCGCTTAATTGTCATTGCCGAGATTAGGTTCCTTCCTGCGGTTCCTTGGCCGATGAAATACATTTAGAGAAAATCAGTTCATGGAAGTGGATTAAGGTCGTGTTCCACCAACTTTACAGACCGATCAACGTTAAATATGGCGCCGGCAGTTGTTATCTCATAAAAACGTCAATTTTGTTCTTTGAAAGTTAATACAAATAAGTCCATACAACTGGTAATTCTGCGTGCCCTTGAACTATAGTTTGGGTTCACATAAGTGAGAATCATGTGTGATCATATCAGCCGAAAGATGTCCACTGCTGGACATAGGCCTCCCCCAAGCAGGCAACCGTGATCGTCTAGTGCTCGTGAGGAGCCTAATAAATACGTTGTGCGTGTGATATAGTTTATCTCAATTAGTCATAAATTGTTCATAATCCAGGTTAGGTATGATATTGTTTATGACACTCTGTTGTTAATTGTGTTAAATAAGTAGAATTTAGGTTAAAGGTTATCCTAGTACTTGCGAAGTATCTGAATAACCGTATAATTAAACCAAAATTATGTGTTTATACTGGACGATAACTGATATTGTTAAGACTAGTATCAGCTAGTATCTATATTAAGCGGCGTGCATACTTGTGAGATATGGATTCACCTTCTTATTCATAAAACTTATAGCAACGTTTGCTAAATTTATATAAATGTGCTGTTCTCACGAACACACATGTCGAAGGACAAACGACTTTTGACGGCATATAATATATACTATATATATCTTTGACAGTAACTTTGGACAAGTTTTACAATGACATCATATGAAATTACAAAAATATTATAAAGCTCGTTGTCGTATTTTATCCTTCCAAATCTTGTTGCGTAATTTTATTACTGTACCTTAGAATTTTCTGTCATTGTTAAATAACTTGTAGTTACAGAATTAATATATATATATTATTTTCATTTCAAGTATACAACGTACATAATAAATTAAATTTAAAAAGTCTTACGTTTTATTCGGTTATGTAGAAACACGTGAAATTTATTGATATTTGTATAATATTAAAAGTGTAAAGATTTTAAAAAGTGTAAGCAATTTAAACGTAACTTTAGTCTTAATATATCAGATCTTGTATACGAATCTATTTACTTACTAATATGCCTGACTAAATCACGGTGTGCACAAATATGGTATGAAAATTGCAGGTTAATGATGGTACTCATATTACGGGATTGTTTATTGTGACAGGAAGAAGCAGTGGAAGCGAGCGTGCTGGGCCCATAACCTGATGGGTTTAGGGCATAAAAGGAAACTAGTTCATTAGTAAGAAGTAAAAGTATTTTGTACAAAACGATGTGATGTATACTACGCAAAAGATCAGAACAGAATGAACTCCAGACATGTGTCATTACTAAGCTAAGCTACCATAGAAATAGAACATTTTTGATAATTGCGTTTACAGAGTATCCGACAATTATATGTAGTAAAACTTGCTTTTCCGCAGGGAGCAAGTGTTTATAGTTTTTAAGAAGACAACCAAAATAAACAAACACATTACGAGTAATTATAAGCTAATAATAATAACTAGTTACCCGCGCGGCTTCGCCGCGTAGACGTACTACGAAGAACGCAAGCGAAGCCACGGGATAGAATATGCGTATTCCGAAGGTCGATTACAAAGTCGATTTAAAAACATTCGTGCTTGATCATCACGGCTAGTCGTCAAATTTACAGTAACTGTCAGCCTTATTTCAAGAAATGAGACCTACCTACTAACTATGAGAATTTCTATGAAAAATATGCATCTTAGCAACTTCAGTCAATTTGGCCATCTGATAATAATCAGATAATATTAGTGTTTTGAATGTGTGTGCGTTGATTGTTTCAGTGTAATGATGCGTAGTAATAGGAAAATATTTTGTATGTGTGGTTTTTTATGTGTGTGTTACCTCCCCCAATTTACAAAATATTTTGTTTGCGTTAGGTATTTCTTTATTGGTGGTTCACCCAAGTTGTGTCCACATAGGAGTTAGGGTAATTTGTCGAGGTCCCTCTCGGGGACCAACATGAGAAGCCAGGAGAGGAAAAAAAAAACAAAATATTTTGTTCGGTAATGTGGGCTGATGGCGTCTCTTGTCTAAATAAGGCTCTAATAAGGTACGCAAACTCAGAGTACCCCAGAGAAGACGTCTAATAATAATACCGCTACCGAGCGAGATGATCATATCATATACTTACTAAATTGAATAAGAGTGACTGTAAGGGATATATCATTTATTGTGTTTGTCATAGTTCCGCAATTAAGAATGTTCTGTGATATGAGAATCCTATCCTACCCGCCCTTAGAGTACCCCTGAGAAATTTTCAAATAATAACACCACTACCGAGGTCATGTACTAAATGGAATAAGAGCGACAGAGAGAGATACATAATTTGTAGTCTTTGTCATAGTTCCACTTTTTTATTTGGCTCATTATCATGTCCACGTCATATCCGCCCAAATTAAAGAGGTTGTTTATGATAAGGCGCCAGCCGTTTAAGACAAATTCTCAATTTAGGTGGGTAAGAGCTTTCCCGTCCCCCTTGGTGGAACTCGTACTCGTATAGGATCTCTTTAGAAATACTCTAAGTATCCTCATAACCTATTCTATCTAATCTAGAAAAAAACAATGCATGCGACATTGGCAATATTGGTATTAACATTTGATGCCGGAACCACGCAATGGGCCATTATGGGCCAACGTATAGGCCGCAGTTATACATTAAAGGCCATCGCTTTCCATCAGGTGAGACTAAGGTCAATCGCCAGTCAGTCAATCATAAAAAAACATATTTTCATCTCGTTACACCGCATAACTGCGTCTTGTACGTGGCCCATCATGGCCCATCGTGTGGTTTTGGCATGACAGTTGTGAGGTCTATATTGTCAAGTGAAGTAACTAGGTTAAAATCTTTCGTTATCTATCTCTATAACACTTGCTTATTGGTGTGATAGAGAAGGAAATATAATGAACTTCGATCTTCGGGTGTTTCGGGTAGACCCCCTGAAAACCGGCACTGTCACTGTTGCAGGTGACACTGATACAGTATAATTTTAACTTTTAATTGAACATGTGCAATAGTGGTAATCTTATTCGTCCTTTCAATGTACCTACGCCCTTTTAGAACGTGGCAGTTTAACGTGACCATTATCCCCCTTATTTTGGACATTTTTACTGAAACGTAACAAAGACAAATGTACATGTCCTCTAACTTTTCGAGTATTATTAACCTTTTCGACGCTAACAACGTACCTATATTGCGCACCAACGGTCCGAAGCCAACGACGTATATATCCGTCATGGCCTCTAATGAGATATCAACCTACATGCATTTCTATAGGGTTCAACTTTGCGTTTGACATCCTCAGACAAACATTGATGAATAGCAAATTAACCCCTTGAACGCTATACTTAATGAACGGCAGTGACACTTACACGTCAGCTAAAGAACGAAGGTGATTTTGACAACGTACGTTGTATAACTCCCATGTTGTCGACAATTAAAGGGTTTAATTATTTTTCTGACGTCTTAATTTTGTTAAAGTATTTAACCTTTTTAGCGCACTCTCAATAGAAATGCATCTAGGTTGATATCGCATTGGACGCCGTCACCATGACGGATATATTCGTCGTTTTGTCGAATCAATGGTGCGCATATACGTCGAATACGTTATTGGCGTCGTAAAGGTTAATTAGTGCAACATTGTTTTCTCGTTGGCTTGATCTGAATCCACCAATAAGTAACGTCTACTGATTGAACTTCTTTACTTATGATCACCCTACTGGTATGGCAATAGGTGGAAGAGAGACACACTTAGACAAAGCTAGCCTCTTCTCTTTCAAAATGTTTTGCAGCTTATCCTCAAAATGTTAAACAGTTCTGTAACTCACAACGTAAAGTTTAATTTGGTTTGTCATTGTTTTGGCAGATATCAATATCAGTCAAGATATACGGAACGTATATTTGAAACGTCATTGGTTTGTATATCAACTTCTTTGAAGTATAAACCATGACAATTTAATATTGACATAATTAGAGCACAATAAAAAAAAAGTTGACACAATACGTCTGTCATTTATGTAAACTGTAAATACTTAGACCGAATATTATGTATTGTCTTCTAAACAAATTAGTAATTTTACTTTCGTTTATTGTTAATAATATTGAGTATTTCTCGACTCAAAAGTTTTATATTGTAATGCTGTACCAGATATTTCTTACAGGAACATTTTAGTTCATATTTAATTTTATGTCATCCGGAATCATACCATAGCCAGTTCCCAAGTCACGTGGAGGTCACGTGTTAACCAAGCTAAATTTTGACACCTCGTACAATTCTACCAAGGTAAGCTGACCCGTCGCTTGTATGCGGCGTCATCGAACACGATTTTGAGGTTTATATTTGTCGGGGCATCCAGGATTTTTCGTAAATATCAATTTAATAAATTTTCCAGGATAAAAATCAAAAAACTAAGACCTTATTGCAAATCTGCAGCATGGGACGAATCCTATGGTATATAATTTATCAAAATCGGTCCATAACTGTAGATCTGATGGGCGTTGTAAGGATCGGCTTCGCGTAATATATATATAGATAGATAGATAACAGTCGTATGACATTCATTTTCCGTATCGTGAGATCTTCGAGAGGACAGTACGTTTGCCAGTTTTGTTGCACGTTTAACACCACCCAGGGGTCAAGTGTAGGGTAACGGTGGGTAATTGGTAATACTCCCTGCGGACGTGGTGCAACTTCGACCCCCAATTATAAGCTTTTATATATTGACAACTAAAATACATTGTCAATCACTACTTTAATACCTAGAGCAATGTCGTTTCAGTAAAGCTTATTCTTCTAGACATCTGAACTTAAAGGAGCATTTGACCGTGAGATTGCAGGTTTAGATTACAGGGCTCTGGTGGACCGGGCTTGAGATTACTGCAGCTATTCACAAGTAACAACGCTTATCTTATTCGCTCCTTTTTTTTCCCCGGGGCGAAAATCCTTTATGGATACCACCGCACCGCGGGGACAGTGCGGTGGTTATGTCGGACTTGCACCGACTAAATACCCCCCGATCGTCCTCCTCAACTCATTTCGGGCGGCTCTGGGATCTCTTTCGGAACGCACCAGTGCCGCCCTAGAGTCTGTGGGTCCAACCATCTGCTTTCATAGGCGATCACAGCCCCCAACTGTGACCGTCTTCGACCCCAAGGACCCCCTTTTAGTCGCCTTCTACGACAGGCAGAGGATACACCCTAGCAAACAAGAATAATTCTGACCTCCGACTACACATACTTGATACAAATATCGAGGCCATGTCAACCCGGGGAGTTGTGTGGTAAATTGGAAACTCGTATCGCATGGAAGTGCTATTTCAACACGTTAGCTATGAACCTTTAACTTATTACGGGCCTTATTAGTGTTCTACTGCTGGGCAAAGGTAGTACATATGTAAAAAAAAACCATAACCTAAGTATTATTAGTAAAGTACGTTCTCGACCGTTTTTTTAAAAGTCTTGTAAGTTCAACATAGCACAGTGATAAATTAACCAAAATTACAAAAGAATTCCTTCTCATGCAGCGTTGTGACAAGTGTTAGAACAGATTTTTATTTTTTAAATGGCATATAAAACTCAGGCAGTAACCAATTACATATACAGGCTGTTCGGCAGATGGATGTACATACGTATATTGGGGATAGGTGAGGTCATCAGCTAGATGGCACAAAAAAAATTGGGCCCAAAGTTATTTTTCTAAGAATATTTTATTTACATTTTTGAAATTATCCATTTTAAAATAGGTAACTGAATTTGTAAGATTCTGGAATAAGTCTAGATTAGAATATAATAAAAAAAATATCCGTTTTATCTTTTTTTTAAGTTCTTGAGGTTATAATCTTGAAACAGATTATTAAAAAATGATAAAACGGACAACATTATTATTTCATTTAAATCTAGACTAATTTTCAAAATCTTACGAATTCAGTTATTTGAAAACCAAGACTTTCAAAAATAAAAATAAAAAATTCTTCAAGCCCAGTTCATTTTTTTTGTGCTAGACCACGTAGCAGATTACCTCATCTATCTCCAATATAGGTAGGTCCATCCATCTGCCGAACACTCTGTATGAGTGTATATCACCTTTATGAGGGCAGTTAGATAAGAAGATTAGATAAGTATCCTAACTGACCAATTAGGAATCTAATTATTTAAATATTTTGTAACTAATTAAGATAGAATTTTCATTGAAACTTATCACTTAGGTACAAAATACTCTACGCTATAGTGTACCTAATCGATATTTACCTATAACGGTTTTAACATGTACTGGTTAGGTACTATATAATACCGGTGATATCAGCATTCAACAAGTGGTATTTAATGAATTTCAAAAAATGATTTTAAAAGGTCAAAAACAATACACTAATGGAATTGATACCGTTTCCCGGCCGATACGGTAGGACAATAATGATTTATACCTTATTAAAGCGCTAATCAAATAATGAGTAACTTCACGGACGATTTTTGCGACATAAGGCGATTATTTCCGAACATTGTTGGAGAAAAGATTAAATACATTATGGTGCCTTTGCCTACTATAATTGACCGATACAATAAGAAACATAATACAATTGTCATTTAATTTAAATTGACATTTCTTTTTTTACGTGTAGTCACGTCATTTATAACTACGTATACTGTACTGAAAAATCTCCTCTAACCTTACACCGTTGCTATTTTCACTCTCTTGCGTCCCAATCTTTTTTGCCTCCTCCCAGTTTAACATATTATTATCGTGATTCATAACTACGGAGCTGGAATGTTTAGCATTGCATGATATTAGCTCAATTAAACATTCTACTCACAACAATCCTTAACCACTGGTTGACTCATTTATCCTCACCGTTACAACAATCTGTACGCGGCTTTACGTAAAGTGCGAGTTATTATCTCCGCGTGGCAGTTGATAACAATAAGCATTTTCCCATATAACGTGTTAGTACCACGCCGCCGCTGGGAGTGGGGCGACGCGAGCGCAGCGATCAGTTTTCATTACGACTAAATTGTACATTAATTAGTTTGCGTGAATTAATCACATTAGGAAAACTTACTTATTAATATCAATTTTGCGAATAATAACGGTGAAGTGTAATACAGAAATATAACCGCATCACTGTTTTTTCATATACCGATTATTTTTGATAAAGTTGAGTGCGAATCGTCAAAAATGCGTTTGTTGTATCGTTTGGCATCTGCCGGTGTGATATTTATCTGCGCTATGATACTGTTGGTTCGTGTCTCGAACCTGAGTCCTGCCGGGCCCCCCGGGTCCGTGGTGCATCCAGCTGGTCGCAGCGCACGCGCAGCTCGCTTCGCCGCCGACGCGGACCAAACCACCATAGATCTCGCTAACATTACGGATATTACACAAAGGCGGCTACATGTCATAGAGGTGCTATTTATATCTACCTACTTACATAAATAAAGTACCACATGCTACATTTTCAATTTACGTATTTCAGACTACGATTGGCTGTTGGGGCAAAACACAACTATATTTATTTATACATCCATGCTCCGTTGAATTCTAATGCGCGTAACTAAAGATTATAATTAAGCCTTGTTAAACTAGTTAGTTCGGTACTCAAGTGTGTATCCGTACACATGCATCTTGCATTCGAATGACTGGACTCTTTCTACGAATGAATTCCCATCTCAAACGTTTAAACTGTAATTGGTAAAGTCTCCAGTTTTTCCAAGTCATTGGCGACTTTCTCGCAAAGTTCCAGGGACCTAATAATAATTAATGGCCTCGACGAAAGTCCGATATCCTTTCATTAGTTCCGTCGCCGCACAGAGCCGCCGAGATTAAAACTTGCTCGACGACGCTTTGCGAGCACTCTTTTAAAAAGAAGCGTTCCGGCCTTTGAGACGCGAAATGATCTTATGAAAATATTTGTATATTGCTAATCGCCTTCTTAATTCTTTATTTTTGTGCGAGACTTTTATGGGTTATTTGTCCTCAGATGATGCGGCACGCGTGGAACAACTATAAGCTTTACGCGTGGGGCAAAAACGAGCTGAAGCCGATTTCGAAGCGGGCGCACCTGTCCAGTGTGTTCGGGAACGGCGAGCTGGGCGCCACCATCGTCGACGGGCTTGACACTCTGTACCTTATGGGGCTGCGAGACGAGTTCCGCGAGGGGCGCGATTGGGTCGCGGAACATCTGCAGATCAGTGAAATCGTAAGTATTTACATCTATAACTAAATCAATATCGCACCTGACCACCTGAACCTGTTCGATCCACGCACCCCAGTCCAGCTTTCGCTATGGGAAAATAAAATACAAACGCAAAGCGAAGGAGGGGCGCTTACTCGTGATTTTGATATACCTAAAGTGACTAAAGACTACTGCCAAATTATTATTTTATTATTTATTTATTTTATTTAATATGAGACGATGGCAACGGCATATGTTCAGTATGCTACCTCTATTTTTGTGTGAATTGACGCAAACATGTACAGTCACCAGCACCAATATCTGCCACAACAAAGCGCGCATAAATATCTGACACAACTCTATTTGTAGGGCCGTTAGGACGTGTCAGATATTTTTGCCGCCTTTGGTTAGGCAGATATTAATGCTGGTGACTGTACAGGACTATTGCGACCTAATAGCATAGATTTCACATGTTCTTTTTGGATATTTTATTTTTAGATTATAGTGGCAAACCATACAGATAATCAGAAACAAAACAACCGATAGTTTACAATGCTATCCCGAGCTTGTCAATATATAAATGTTATCCCAATTAAAAACACGTGAGAAATGTTCCGACCACATCCAACAGCCTGGCAGCATCCCAGGCCAACACCGGAATGAAAACAATTATCACATTGTTCTAGTTTCGTTCCAGCGGTGAACTAGTTAAAAGTTTCGCTTCAGCTCTGAAACCGCTGAAGCATCTGTTTGCTGCCTCTGTGCTTCTCTAGCCTTAATAGGCGAATCAAACTACATAATTCTGTGTCTCTGTTTGGACTGCTACTTAAAAAGATGTTAAGTGGTCGTGCAGAATGAGTTCCACTTGTTGCGCGCCGTGCTTACCCAATCAATGGCGTTTCCCGTAAAGAACCTATGCGAAAGTAAATTGTAGAAATATTGGTTTATAAGTATATATAAGGTAAAGTGCCTAATGCGAAACGCATTCCGTGGCCCCTTGCAGCTGACCGAAACAAATTCTTGATTTATTAGATACTTTACGTTTCTGACCATTTCCACCACACGGAGGAGTCTAAGTTCGTTTATCTGGATGCAATAGTGTTAACAAGTACATTGTTCCACGTTAGTACTTCCTCTGCTGTAACTATTCCTGTTTTGCGCGTATATAACAATGCAGTTGTGCCCATACACTCTTTGAATACCTATCTAAATATATAAAAGAAGAAACTGACTGACTGACTGACTGACTGACTGACTGACTGACATATCAACGCACAGCCCAAACCGCTGGTCCTACAGATTCCAAATTTGGCACGTAGGTTCCTTATAAGGTCTAGGGGTGCACTAAGAAAGGATTTTTCAAAATTCAACCCCTAAGGGGGTGAAATGGGGGTCCGAAGTTTGTATGGGGAAACAAGATTAGTTGGACTATTTTTACCCACGACGGAACGGAGAAGGTATATGCGTTTAGGGTGAGAGGTTGTTTGTTTGTTTGTTTGTTTGTGTGTGCACCTCAATATCTCCAAAACGGCTTGACCGAATTGGATACGGTTTTCTGCAATGGGTTCGTGGTTCATTCGGGACGAACCCCATAATAATTGTTACGACCATAACTCGCCAGGGGGCGCTGCAGTAAACATTTTTTGCTTGAAAGTGCGTTTGTGCTGGTTTGAGCGCATTTTCTCCGGAACAACTTCACCACCGTGGATGATTTCGATAGTGCTGGGTAAAGAGTACATGTACTTGAACTCTGAGGATCAGATGATGGAGCAAAAAACATAGTAGGGAACTGTACAGGGGTTCGATTACTTACTGTTCGTTTTTGGGCCCTTTTGTTTATGTTTGCTTAGCAGCGATTGTAAATGAACTTCTGAGGGTCTGATGATGGAGTAAAATAACATCACACAGAACCTTTCGAAGGCATATAGGTATTTGGCCGTGTTTGGGCTCTTTTCATTGACGACCTGTTTAGCCTAGTTGGTAGTGACTCTGGCTCCAAAGCTAGAGGTCCCGGGTTCGAATCCCGGCCAGGGCATTTATTTGTGCATTTTTCACGGATATTTGTTCTTGGGTCTTGGATGTTTTCTATGTATTTAAGTATGTATTTATCTATATAAGTATGTATATCGTCGTCTAGTACCCATAGTACAAGCTTTGCTTAGTTTGGGACTAGGTCGATTTGTGTAAGATTGTCCCCCAATATTATTTATTTTATTTATTTATTTATTTTTCATTGAGTTTGCTTAGTAGTTTCTGCACATGGTATGTTAAGGGTCTGATGATGGATCAGAACAATATTGCAGGGAATCTTATTAAGGTGATCATTTAGTGAACCGTGTTTCGATTGTTTGGCTGGTATGAATTGAGAAACCTCTTCACATGAACTGCTGAAGGCCTGATTATGGAGCAAATCAGCACCATAGGGAAGTTTGCGAGAGCACATATATATGCATTAACGTGTCGTGTTTCTTTTGATAGTGTTTTCTGTGTGCTTCTGTGTGTGTAGTGTTTTCTGTGTGTTGTGCTGAGAGCTGTAGGTATGATGAAGCAGAATAACATAGTAAGGAACTTTGTGAATCCTCATGGATAGAATACCGTGATATAGCTCTTTAAAAAGTGATGACTGAGTAAGTGATAGTAACTTCTCTACCTATAACTACTCATGAACTGCTAAGAGTAGAATTTTTGCTCTTTATACCCGCCACGGAAGAGTAGGCTTAAGTCATATGTCCCCCAAACAGGTCTGCTTATCTAAATATTATGGTTTCGGTTAAAGTAGGTATTATTGTGTAGTTAGAACTTATCGGCGATACACGACGTGAATATGCCATGGGACACACTACGCATGGATAAAACTATCGTGTTATGTTATAAAACTGGCTTAGTGCGAGTGAGACCGTCGTGCACGAAGGGTTCCGTACCATTATCCATATGTTTTTAATATTTGTTGTTATAGCGGCAACAGAAATACATAATCTGTGAAAATTTCAACTGTCTAACTATCGCGGTTCTTGAGATACAGCCTGCTGACAGACAGCGAAGTCTTAGTAATAGGGTCTCGCTTTTACACGTTGTAAAAACGGGACCCTATTACTAAACGACCCGACGGGACCCGATTACGTTGTTTCGGGGCTACAGAACTCTGAAAAGCACATTTATTCCAAAACGGGTTCACTAAATTATATGCAGAGCAGAGCGCAATTAATATGGTGGTTGGTTACCCACGACGGAAAGGATAAGGTATAAAAATTTAGGGGAAAATTAAGGGGGGGCGCTAGTCGGGTAACCTCCACGAGTGTCTGGGCTCTTCCCTCGCGGGTCTGGGGGAAGGGGAAGGGTTCTGGCCGGTGCGCCCTGGAGGCAACGGTAAGTGATTCATTTTCGGAGGGATCGTTTACCGGTGCTACCAATAACCCGGAGACGGGGTCGCTCTGGGTTTTCCTCTGTTTAGCGGAGGACACTCCAGATGCGACCAATGGGGGGATGGGGGGTTCCGCATTCGCAAGACTCCCCAGGTGCGGCGAGAGGGACAGGCCATGCCGTATGCCTGTAAAAATAACTACGGACTCGTAACCCTAGCTTCGGCAGAGGGCCGCTATGGTCGGGAGCGGGGGGTGACACCGTCAGGCCGGGGCCGGGTGGTGACTGCGAGGGAGAAAACCTCTTTAAAAAGTAACAAGGGGACCTGAGGGGGTGAATCCGGGGTTTTTCACTCTCTCCCAGCGTGGAGGTCCTTTGGTCGGCAAGTGTGTGGTGTCGCCCTGCACGCTTGCCGATGGGTGGGAGACGCTTGCCTCAGCAGTGAGGGAACAGCTTCGGCTGTTGCAGCAGGCGGTGTTCGCAGTTGTGTGCCTTGGCGATCCCGTGTCACCGCCACTAATGCTGCGTGATGGGCATACCCTGGTGGTTTTAGACGGTAGTCCGGGTGGTTCCCGGGAGTCCGTCATACCCGTCCTAGTTCCCCGGCTAGGCGGGATGCGTAAATGCATTTCCCCAGGTAAAAAAAGGATAAATTAAGGGCAATAGGCACAGATTCTCCAAATCGGCTAAACCGATTAAGATTTTTTGCTATGTATTCGTAAAAAAGTAAAAGTTTGTCGAAATTTAGAATGAATGATCCAAGTTAGTGATATTAAATTTGATGTGCTTGTGATAGAGGAAGGAGGATGTGAGTGTCTACGTGGGCTCGCATATACTCGTAGTGCGCGGTCTGAAGAGAAGCTTAGGACCTTCGGCCCCACGCAGAACTCGGATCGGCTCTACTTTGAACATTTAGCGATAGGATAGTGCACGAGAGTCCCGTGTAGGCTCGCGTACAGAGCGTGACCCTTCGCGCTGAGGCTTTTAGGCACTTCGGGCCTTCTCACCTGCGCGGAGCTCAGCTTTTGGTCTTGCGTGCCTTGCCACTCACCTTTGCGCTTTTGGCCCTCAAATTTAATTGTAAAGACACAGGTGGATAGTGGTGGCTCGCCCTTTGGGTCTTCGGCCCTCTGGCTTGCGGAGAGAACTCTCTCAAAGGACGCTCCGAGCCTTCGTCTTCCAGGTTCTCTTGTAAAACACTCGATAGGAAGGATCTACTTGGGCTTGCCCTTCAGGTCTGGCTGGCGTCGAGAGTGCTTTCTAATGGGACGCTTTGGGCATATGTCCCTACGCTGAGCTCTGCCTTCGGCCTACCGTGCTTGTTTCCGGAATATATAGCGTTAAGTGAGAAACAACCATTGTTTTTCTACCACGTCGATGGCATACAAGCATACAGTCCGCTTGATGGTTAGCGGTTACCGCAGCCTATGGATGTTTGCAACTCCAGGGGTTTCAATGCGCGTTGCTGACTCTTTAAACATGTATACACTCCTTTCTTGAATAGCCCTATACTATAATATAATCCCTTGGGAAAACCTCAGGAGGGAGCTCATTCTACAACTGGAACGTTTGAGTGAGGAACGTATAGACATTGCTCTCTAAAATTAATAAAATAAAACAAAATTAAAAATTTTGAAAAACCCACGACGGATTAACCTAATTCAAAAATTATAAAATAAAGTAAATTTGAATCCCCCGACTGGGTATTTACGAAGTAAGTACATGGAGATAATAAATAGATTTCAAAAACGATTGTATTGTCGCGAGGTACAGTTACAAAGCCAGAAAAATCCGTCGGGGGCTGCCATTGCCATGTCTGTTCCTAATTTCATTAAAATATTAATAATAGTAAAGCTCGAGGTACATTACATACAGCAACTTAAATTGAAGTACCTATAACACGGACTTCGTAATCTTACTTCATTTCAGAGCAGGCAATGGCAGCCCCCGACGGATTTTTCTGGCTTTGTAACTGTACCTCGCGACCATACAACCGTTTTTGAAATCTATTTATTATCTCCATGTACTTACTTCGTAAATACCCAGTCGGGGGATTCAAATTTACTTTATTTTATAATTTTTGAATTAGGTTAATCCGTCGTGGGTTTTTCAAAATTTTTAATTTTGTTTTATATTCGAAACTTCACAGGAGTATTTCTAACGATAAATGAGTAAATACGTGTTTCAGGTTTTTTGAGAAATCAACCCCTAAAAGGGGGAAAGGTGGTGACAAATTCTGAAAATCGACATGGGTATTGTTTTTCTGGTATACCGGGTCGCTGATAACGAAAACAACAATGATTTTAAAATCTCACGCGGAGGACGTGTAATACCATCCCCTCTGTTGGGGTGCGAGGGGGATGAAATGTCTAAATATTAATATGGGTGTCGTTATTATGGTTTTTTGGGACGTTGATTACGAAAATGTCATCGATTTTGAAATTTTATATTATGGACATGAAAACTTTTGAAAGATTGTGCCAAATTGCAAGAAATAACTGACTGACTGAGTGAGTAACATATCAACGCACAGCTCAAACTGCCGGTTTTAGAGATTCTAAATTTAGTATGTAGGTTCCGTATAAGGTCTAGAGGTGCATTAAGAAAGGATTTTTCAAAATTCAACCCCGAAGGGTGAAAAATGGGGGTTCGAAGTGTGTGTGGGGAATCAAGATTAGTTGGACTATTTTATTCGAAACTTCACAGGAGTATTTCTAACGACAAATGAGTAAACATGAGTTTCAGGTTTTTTGAGAAATCAACCCCTAAAAGGGAGAAATGTGGTGACAAATTCTGAAAATCGATATGGGTATTGTTTCTATGGTTTATCGGGTCGCTGTCAGCGACGTTAATGATTTTAAAATCCCACGTGGAGGACGTGAAATACCATTCCCTCTGTTGGGGTGCAAGGGGATTGGAATATTAATATGGGTGTCGTTTTTATGGTTTTTTGGGTCGTTAATTTCGAAAATGGCATTGATTTTGAAATTTAATATTGCGGGCATGAAAACTTAAAAGTAGGTGCCTAATTGCAAGAAGTAACTGACTGACTGAGTGAGTGACATATCAACGCACAGCCCAAACTGCTGGTTCGAGAGATACCAAATTTGGCATGTAAGTTCCTTATAAGGTCTAAAGGTGCATGAAGTGCCGTGAGTTCCCTATGAAGATACGACCTTTTTTGATTCAATGAATTGTAAGTGGTTTTGTTAATCAGTGCCGTCTGATACGATTTCGACATAAATCGATATTTGAACGTCCGAGAAGACTCTTAATAGGAATCCGAGGTACCTAAACTTATAAGAAAGTAACGGCCATATTTATTTTCTTCATTTCCGTCCCGATTTCGTTCAAAATCGATATCTGAGCGTCCTAGAGCTCCCCTAATACGACCCCGAAGTAAAATTTGGAAAAAGCCGCAGTCATATTGATTTTCTTTTTTTTGTCCCGATTTCGTTCAAAATCGATATCTGAGCGTCCGAGAGGTCCCCTAATACGAATCCGAGGTAAAATTTGGAAAAAGTGGCAGCCATATTGATTTTCTTCATTTCCAACTCGATTTTGTTCAAAATCGATATCTGAGCGTCCGAGAGGTCCCCTAATACAAATTTGAGGTAAAATTTGAAAAAAGTGGCGGCCATATTGATTTTCCTCATTTTCCTCCCGATTTCGTTTAAAATCGATATCTGAGTGTCCGAGAGGTCTCTTAATACGAATCCGAGGTAAAATTTGTGAAAGTGGCGGCCATCTTGATTTTCTTTTTTTTCGTCCCGATTTCGTTCAAAATCGATATCTGAGCGTCCGAGAGGTCTCTTAATACGAATCTGAGGTAAAATTTGGCACTCCATACATGGCTGTATGCAAAAAAGTTTAATGTTACTATATAGGCGTGTGGGGTATCTATGGATTTGCTTTTAAAAACGTCATAGAGGTTTCGATATTTTTTTTCCATTTTAATCAATCTTTAGATTTTTTTTTATCGTATGGCATTTATTTACGAACCGTGAGATTTTCGAGAAGACAAGTACGGTTGCCAGTTTTTGTTGCACTTTTAGCACCACCCAGGGGTCACGTGTAGGGTAACGGTGGGTACTCCCTACGGACGTGGTGCAACTTCGACCCCCCCCCCCTTTGCCAAGTGAGTGGGCAACTTGACTGTTAGAAGTTCGCAAGCCGCTCGAAGGCCTCTAACTTGGCTTAACGATTGCAGCCGGGATCAACGGCTTAGCGTGCCTTCCAAAGCACAAGACTCAGTAACCACTCAAAGCGGTCACACATCCAAGAACTGACCTGCGCCCACATTGCTTAACCTCGCACACCGCACGCGGTAGGCGGGTGCCGCTGGGCCACGAGCGCTCTAAATTCTTGATAGTTTGTGCCAAATTGCAATTCAATCGGTCCAGTAAAAGCAACTTGGTTGTTAAAGACGGACGGACAGTAAGGAGTGCGAATGGAAGTGAGGCCAAATTTTCATTTTGGATGCTCCAATGGGAACTGGTAAAACCTAAAAACTATTATATTTAATTTTAGGAAAAATAAGGGTTACACGTGATAGTGAATTAGCCGTATTTCTGTACTTCAAAGGACCAGAGTTTATGACTGCTGCTTGGTCGCTGGTTGGTTGATCAGACCTTCTATTGGTGTTACTGTAGTACACAGTTACTTTTACTAAGGGCCATTTAAGAAATGCTTTTATTTCATCGGCCCTTTCCCCTACGGCCTTTCGGAAATGTATGATAATGGTTTTCGATCCATATTTTTGCCAAAATCAAATGTAATTCAACAGTTTGCCGGTTCTCAGAATGTATACTGACTTTTCATCTGTTCATCTGTTAATGAATCACAATCACCAAACTTCGTATACCGAAACCCCCAGATTGTAACAACTACTTTTTGGAGGCCGCATCTAAATCGGCTCAGCCAAACGCGAGATAATCGTGGACAAACATATGAACCTGTTTTTTGTTTAAAATTTTCGGTTAAAAATTTCGCTTAGTACGCGGGCGAAGCCGCGGGCAAATGCTAGTTAAGTATAGAGTAGATTATTCTACAGCACGTGAAAATAAAGTATAGTAACTGCGATATGCTTACGGATGTGTTTGACACCACGCCACTTATTTGGTAAAACCTTATCTGTAAAACAGTAACGTTTAAAATATTTTGACGTCAATTACCGATAACTTTACTACCTTCAAGAAATGCTCGATTGTTGGAGTCAATTCTGCACAGTAAAGCTCTAATCTCCGGTAATGCGTGTTACCGAACAAAACGGCAGTTTAGAACGGTCACACGGATAACTAGCTCCTAACGACGGTTTAATGAACCGGCTAATCAGCGCTGTCAGCGCGTATCGCGCGATCGCGACAACGGGCCCAAGTGCCTTTTAATTGCTTCTAAGTGTACGACATAAGCTTCGAGTGGAGATTAAGGCCACGTTAGTGCAAATAAGTAGCTATACATAGTTGTAATGTAATGCCTATTGAATTGGCACGGAAAGAATCTGAATGTCATGGCGACGACGGACGAAGCTAAGAGTGTCTCTAGGCCTACCTCGAGTTACCTATCACACCTAACTATGTCTTCGTACGAAACATATCGACATTTTATTACATATCGACCAGCGAGGAAATGCTGGTATTAATAGTACACTACTACAGAGGCCGGGACAAAAGTGTTTGCCGGCCGAAGACATATAGACGGCTGAGCGAAGCGAGAAATAAAATAAACAACAAAAAAATCAAAGTTTTATTTCTAATACGCATAGTGGCAGAATGTCATGATGCCTGTGCCACAAATTTATGTGGAATGGAAATTAAAAAAAGGAGACTTTGCAGGCCTAGGCCTGCAAGATTTGTATGAAATTCCATTAATTACCTCTTGTCCTAGCCGCACCTGAAAAGTCATACTTCGCAGCCTATTATAAGGAACATAACATCAATATTTCATTGCATGTTTGAGAAAAACAAATTAATAGTACTTCATATCGACTAGCCTTGCCGATGGAAAACCTGCAATGTTTTGTTCTATTATCTTTGCATGTAAGTAATCCTATCCTATGAAACTGGAAAATCTCATCTGTAATGTTGAAATATATAACTGTTAAAATTTGTAAACAATACTCATTTTACTCCTGCTTTGTTCTTCTGAATGTAACTTAACGGCTACTGCAGGCCATTTTGATAGGATTCTCGTGAAAGTTTTAAGTCTCGTCGAGGAGGTCTCATTTATATATTTAAAATGCAGTGGTTTATTTTTCATTAACTAACTCTAAAAAAATGTGCGGCGAAATACGCCTCATGGGAAATTTCAAGTCTATGTAGGAAATTAGGAATAGTTATTGTTATTGCAGACAAAGGTCTCGACGTATAATTTACTTGGAGCCACTCATTCATTCACACATCAATCATCACTAAACGCCTGACAAACAATGCTGACGTCCTTCATGATGGACTGGGCATTAGCTCACGACTGTGGGATTATTTATTTGACGAAGTGTTGCATTATTGTGGTTTTTTACCAGCTATATGCAATTTTAATTTCTTCATTTCACCGGTAAAAGGCACATTTATTCCCGTTAAAAAAACCTGATTTTATACGAAAGTTTCTACGTTTTTAACATAATCTGACGATCACTTTAGCTTAGTTGGTAGTGTCCGCACTACGCAGCTACGAAGCTGGTAGTCCCGGGTTCGATTCCCGGTTAGGACATTTATTTGTGTGACGAGCACAAATATTTGATCCTGAGTCTTGGATCTATTTATTTATAAAAGTAATGTATATCGTGGCCCAGTACCCATAATACATACAAGCTTTCCTTAGATTGGGACCGGTTTAATTTGTGTAAGATTTTCTGCAAATATTTATTCTGTTTATTTAATAATTTTGTGGCGCAGGACCTGTCATTGTGGCACTCTATAGGGGAGGCCTATGTCCAGCAGTGGACGTCCATCGGCTAATATGATGATTACAATTAATTTTATACGTATAGCCGAGCCTAGTGGCAAAGTAGTAACATTTATTTTAAATCTTCTAAAAGCTTAAATTGATTCTTCCTTTTAGGATTCCGACCTGTCGGTGTTCGAAACGACGATCCGTTTCATAGGCGGATTGTTGTCCTGCTACGCGCTCACGGGAGACAACGTATTCAAAGACAAGGCCGTAGAAGTGGCCGACGCATTGCTGCCTGCCTTTGAGACACCCACCGGCCTGCCGTATGCGCTCATCAATCCGTCTACTAAGGTGAGTGATATATTGAAAGTCCACTTCATTGACAGGCTGGTATCTAGATCTGATACGGTCGTGCATTGACGGAAGAGAATGTGTTGAAAGATAAGGCCATGGAAGTAGCCGATGTGTTTCTGCTGGGCAGTTACATTTTGGCCTTTGAGATGCCCACCGGCTTGCCAGTGAGAGGTGTTTTGAAGTAATGTTTTTTTTTTTCAACCAGCAGAAATCCAAAGGCGTATAATCTACCGCACGTGACCTGCCGTTCCGCTCCTGTTACACGTATAAATTGTAGTGGTGAGCCATCGCTCGGTTTGATGAATAAATCTGAATCGGAATGTGTCTTTTATTAGGCCGAGCGCACAGTCGAGAGCACTGTGCTACTAGTAATGCATTAAGCTCCGAGCTGGTTAGTATCAGCATTTAATAAACATGTAGTAGCGATGGTCATGTTCCTGTCAACATGAGTGCTCTGAGGTGGTCATTAAACATATTTAATAGGAATTTGTTTTTTCGTCATGCGAATCGTGCGATCACTTGCTCGCGTGCCCAACCTACTTAATACCTACGCCAGAAAGACGCGCGCTACCAATACCAAATCAATTCCTTTCTACCAAATAAAGCATCTTTCGCTGATGTATCCTTAACCAATGATTGATTAACTCGGACAAAACAATAACAAGGCATTCCATCTGAATATCGATCTCGAAAGTATCTGATTATTGCTTTATTTTTGTTACGTTGTTAATGAATTCAAAACACTGCATAATTGTAAATAACAGTGCTGTAAACATAACTACTTTATTTCCAAATAAATAATGTGTCAGATATCACTATAATTTATGTACCTATGTGAATTATTTCTTTCAAGCACCTTGAAAGGCATCCCATCACATAATCGACAGACTGTTTGAAGAAACAGTCTGTTGATGAATTGATGAATTTTGTGAATGTGATGCAGACCACCAGTGGATATGCAGCAGCATCTTTTGAGTACCTAGTTGGTTACTAAGTTCTGTTACTCGATTTGCAAACTCTTTTCTTGCGTTAAAACAAATGCTACCGAAAAAATAAAAAATTACATATAATGGCGGGTTGTCAGTTATAATTTTATAGCACACACAACACTTATCTCGTCATATTTATAATGGATTGGGGTCTAAAAGAAAATCGTGTCGCTGTAATTGCGTTGCACAAATGCGGGCATCCGCCAAACGTGATTTTGAAGTTGCTTCAAAATCTGAAAATCAATAAACAATTCGTTTATCGTACCATTAATAGGTACAATAGTAGGTACCCTGAGCTATAATGACCGCAAGAGGTCTGGAAGACCACGCACCGTTCGGACCCCAGCTCTAATAAAGGCAGTGAAGGCGAGAATCGCAAGAAACCGCGTTCGGAAGCAAAAGTTGTTGGCAATTCAGATGTCTGTGAAAAGAAGACCTTAGACTACACGCTTATCGTAGACGGAAAGGTCATTTCGACTATGAGGCTGAATAGAAGTCGCGTGCTACTGAAGCGGTACGCACAAAATGGCCACCGAAATATATTAATTACAGACGAAAAAAATTTTACCATTGAAGAATGTTGTAACCGCCAGAATGACAGAGTGTATGCAAAAAACAGTCAAGAAGCGAGTGTAGCTGTTCCGAGAGTGCAACGAGGCCATCATCCCTCTTATGTCATGATTTGGTTAGGTGTGTCATACTCAGGGTTAACACAGGTCCATTTCTGTGAAAAAGGTGTCAAAACTGGGGCTAAAGTTTACCAGGAAACCGTTCTGGAACCAATAGTGAAGCCTTTAAGCCACTCTCTATTTCAAAACCAGCCCTGGGTCTTTCAACAAGACTCAGCCCGTGCACATAAGGCAAAAACAACTCAAGCCTGGTTGCGAAGCAACAAAATTGACTTCATTGCCCACGAAGACTGGCCCTCCTCCAGCCCGGACCTCAACCCCCTGGATTATGCTATATGGCAGGTTATTGAGGAGAAAGCCTGTGCTAAACCCCACACAAATCTTGACTCCCTCAAGCGGGCCATAGTCAAGACAGTGACGGAATTAGATATGACAACCGTGCGTGCCGCTATTGATGACTGGCCTCGTCGTCTGAAGGCCTGTGTTCAGGCCCAAGGAGGCCATTTTGAATGAAATTGAGAAATGTAAATCCTGATTGTGTGTACTTCATTTTAATATATAATTTATTTAACTTTCGTTAGTATATTTTATGTAGATAAGGATTATTACAGTAACAGAACTTAGTAACCAACTAGGTACAATCCGCGTGCCAAGCGTGACGATTATGGCATTTACCCCTATGAAATTGAAGGACGTCCAGTGGACGTCCTTTGGCTGATATGGTGATGGTGGTGCATGCAGTTCAGAAGCTAAAGTTTACTTAAAACACTTTCCAACTTTCCAACACACTTGACAGTTATGTTGATAACTTAATAAAACTGCGACGGATTTGTAAAGGTTTTACGATGTAAAGTAATAGAGTGGCGGGTCGTTAGCCCGAATTCTAGTCGTTGGTATAATGCGATACAGCATTTACACCAATTTATTAAAGCCACGGCATGCGTCATTAATGACCTGATTTATCAGAGTGTGTTGCCTATTACAGCTAAAAATAGTGGCCTATTTACCATTGACATTCGTTGACTAGGTTAGAAATTTAGATACTTTGATACTTAGTAATAACATTATCACTAAAAAACATGAAAGTGTGCTTTATCATGGAAACAATTATGAAGAAAAACAAAATGATGAATACACACAATAATTAACATGTCCTTGATAATGAAATTATTAACAAAAAATGTTTCAACCGGCCGTTAGGAGTTCAGTTGGAAGGAATAGAATTTAATGAAAAAAAAGGTATGAGAACGATTTTTATGAAGAGCGATCATGAATACGAATAGGTAGTACAGTCAGCATCAAAAGTAGCTACGCATTCAAAAAGTTCAAATGTGTTTTTTATAAGGGAATAAGAGCTTGGATCATTTCATACTCGAAGCTACTTTTGATGCTGATTGTACATATAACAGTAAATAGTATAATGAAGTTTACCTATGTGAGCCACTTTGGACCCACGCGAAGGCACGCTTTTAAAAAGCTCTAAATAGAGCTTGCTTGGATTGCGTTGTTCATCGTCTTTGTGCGTCTGTTCAGCATTGTAGCTTGAGCGAAGCGAGCGGAGAAGCGGTGTTCCTGCAAGTTGTAGTTAAGAAATTGTTACCTAATGACGACTAGTTGTAAAATAATGTTGTATTGTGATAATTAATTTGCTATTCAGCTTGTTACCAATGACATTCTACATGGAAGGAGTAAATTTATTGAAATTAGATTTCATTACGTTAGAGATATGATTGATAGATTTAAGGTTGAAATTCTATACATCCACACCAAAAGGAACTGACGAGCAGCAGCCGTGTTTTTATTATTCATACGATAATTTGCAGTATTTCCACTCTGCCCGTGTGCTAATGTCATATAAAAGTAATAATACGTCCTATAACAATGTCCACGATCACCGGTGATGGGCAGCAGCATCCCTTTAAGACGGCGCAAATAACTGCTATCGCCACCCGTGTCCCAACTTCTTTCAGTTGATGTGATGATGACGATTTTGTACGGGACATGGCAAAGCTTAGCTAGCAAGTAACTAGTAATGCTTGGATTCTGTCGTTTAATTTCATAAGTTGGTATTTACATTCCATGATAAATATAAATGTAATGATAGTACCTACTACTAAGATAATACCGCTGGTACCTAAGTGTTTTTCTGCAAGAGCAAATTATGCATCCCTTATCTTTTGACGTCTTCGTCCACATACCCACTAAAAGGGTCCTAGGTATAATGAACCAACTCTAATCTAACCACTAACTAGACGTCGTAGCTTGATTTATTCAAATTGCCAACGCCGATATCAATAGCCTGGCGTGTCAGTTATCAAGGCCCTTCAGTAAACGTAGATAATACATATTGTTATATCGATTATGGCATACATTTCAGGCGAGCCGGCAGTACCATTGGGCGGGACCCAACAGCATTCTGTCCGAGATCGGGACCCTCCATCTGGAATTCAACTACCTGAGTGACATTACAGGGAAAGACGGTAAGTCTTGATTATATTATATCTGACGTCTTGATTTATAATATTTTGTTGGCCTGTTTAGCCTAGTTGGTAGTACCACTGCCTCCGAAGCTAGAGGTCCCGGGTTCGAATACCGGTAAGGGCATTTGTTTCTGTGGTGAGCAGAAATATTTGTTCCTGAGACTTGAATGTTTCCTATGTTTTTTAAGTACCCATAACACAAGCCTTATTGAGCTTACTATGGGACTAGTTCGATTTGTGTAAAAAATTGTCCAATAATATTATTTATTTAAATATATATATATACATCTAAGCTATGCGTAAAATAGTGAAGCGATAAAGCGAGGTATACACGTGTTAATGAAAAAGTGAATAACAAACTGTTTACGCTAAATGTTCGTCAGCTCGTTTCCATTCAGTTTATTGGATACAGCTGCAGCTTGTTTTCAGTCGAATTTTCCATAGGAAATTAGCTCCATGACTGATCGGCGAAGCTAAGCCTCGTAGCCTAAGTATGTGTCGTTCCGTGGCCAGTTTTCATTACAAAGTCGGAAAATCTTGGTATTGAGTCGCGAAGAGAGGCAGCGCAGAGTGTAACATACTCGCCACGTTCTGTAAGGTTGCGTAAAAATCGCGGCCATAACCCCGTCACTACTTGCTTTTAGTTATGTTCCTCGTGGTGACTAAGATCGCCGGAGTTCTTGAGGATGAACTGATGTATTAAATATATAATATAAATATATAATCAAGTCAATAAAGGGTCGGTAGCGCGCTTGTGATCTGGACCCGCAAGTGTCCATAGGCCACGGTATCTGCTTACTATCAGGCAGGCCGTAAGATTGTTAGCCACCGTCGTTGTATAAAATAAAATTGGCACTGAATGTATTAATAGGTATATATCATGTGTATACCTCAATGAATTATATGTAGTTAAATACTACTCTTTTGCAGTAAAAGTACAGCGCAAAAGCATTTCGGTTCGCAGAAGTCTTAAAAGCAACTCAATTGATAAAGACCTATTATGGTTATCGTCATGTTACTGGTATCGTGCCAGCGGTATTCTTATTACAAGTAGACGCTTCTTTTATCACTTCAATAGAAAACTTTAAATGAGCAAAAAAGATGAATTAAATGTTGACAACCATCGCGGTTCACAGTCGTAACACCGTATTTCCTACTTTCCTTGCTTTTTGGCAAAATGTGATGTAAAAAAAAATAATGACGTGTCTATCGATGCGTCAAAAACAGTAGGTTACAACTTTACAAGATAGAGTAGAATAGTTTTAAAAGCAGTCGGTTTTTATTGATTTTATCGCGAACGGACAAAACAACAGATGCAGTCTAGCACTCTTTAGTTCACATGTACGAGTAGGTCCCAATTTGTAATCCAGCAGTAACCTTGACATCGGAGCTTGCGTCAGTTCCGGTAGTTATGCATTTCGAATGGACATGTACATATATTATGTTTACCAATTATTGTTTTGACATAAAATTGCCGTGTTTGCCATAACAAAATAACTAATGTGTTACGCATACTTTAGAGTTGCGATTCATAACTACAAAAAATATATGTAAATGTTTTATTGTTATGAAATTGTATTGGTTTTCGTTTGCGATAATAAGTGACGGTTACAGTTTATTTAAACATAAAAGTAATAGGCTTGCTTAAGCTTGGATATAAGTTTTATGGCTTTGATTTGAAGTTGATATTGCCTAGACAAAAGATACCTAAGTAATTTACAGATATTGGCTATCTGCGACGGCCGACCTATTGACCTCCTGATCCGAATGTTTTCAACGGACATCTTATTTCTTGGAATAACCGACGATATAAATATTCCCATATGTATTTTCTGAATATTTGTGAATATTATTATAAATTTTCCTTTTACGTTAGGTATACAAATAGGTTAACAAGAACGTTTCAACCCCAACCAGTCCATTGTTCGCATTATTGCCAAAGTTACCACACGTTTAGATGAAGTTTTCGGTTATTTTCCGGTCCAGACTTTTGCAAAATAACCGAAAATATGTTCCATGTTTAAAAAAAACTTTGATAATAATACAAACAACGGGCTGACTGCGGTTGAAACTCTTCAGACAAGCCACGGTGTGTTGTCCTTAGAACACGATTCCCACCAACTTATATCTATTATAATAATAATAATAAAATGATTTATTGTCGCAAGAAAGCAAAAAAACAAAACAAAAGTACAAATGCACAAAGGAAAAATAATAATTAAAAAGAGGAACGGTGCGACAATAGGCTCGGGCTCAGCGTTTGCTGCGAGCCTGGTCGGCTGTACAGCGCTGATTTTCAGCCCGCACCTATTTCACAGCTCAAACAAAAAAATATGAATAGCTGGCTGGAAGGGGAGCATTCGCTTGACTACCAAACAGGAACTTTATACTTGAGTGTGTATAATTAATTGGTAATGATATTTCGTTAAGCAAAAGAGCACTAACCTAACATACTTATACCTATCTTATCTTTCAGTTCCTGAATAACATGTAATCTAAATGAATTTCGTCTTGTGTAAAGATATGTTAGGCGCGGTACTATCAGCATCACAGTTAACTGACCATTCGTGAACCTTATTGCAACGAGATAAGGTCTACCAATGGTCCAAATTAGATAAGTACTTTCTGGCATCATAATCATCCTAATCTTATCCCAGTACAGTTGCATCCTGAACTATGCTCGGTGTCCACTGCGTAATCCCAAGAATTGACAATATTTGATTTTTTTAAGCAGGTTTTTTTCCGATGATATCAAATAGGTGATAAAAAATTAAGTAAAACCACATTTTTAAATTCTCGAAAATATCCCAATTTCATATAAATAAATCAATTTCAAAAGTTACTCCTTCTAAAAGAGAGTAAGTGACAAGTAAGGCGTCACAGCGTAAAAAATCATACAGAAGCACTGTTTATTATGACAGATTTACTAAAGAAAGTGAACCGCTGTTCTTTTTATGAGCTGTGACTGTCACAATTTCATAGTAGTGACGTCATTACAACGATGGTATGCTTTCTTCACATTTTCTTGAATATTTAGAAAACTAATATCTATAAAAATATAAAAAATATACTATGGGGTTTCTTTTTAACAAATTAACGAAATGAGTTAAGATTTCATACTACTTGAAAATTGAATTGTTGTCAGTTGGTACAGGCACATCCTGGCATAAAAACAATAATATCCTTTTCAAGATATTATATATAGCCTCTTTTGCCCTGTGGCAACACGCATTGATTTGGTTACTTTCGCTCGCCACCTGTTTAATAATTGCGAATGCTTTTTGTTTGTAGTGTACAGGAAAAAGGTGGAGCGCATCCGTGAAGTGCTGAACAACATCGAGAAGCCCGGCGGCTTGTACCCGAACTTCATCAACCCGCGCACGGGGCAATGGGGCCAGAGTGAGTATATTTAAAATCATTTCAATCGACTTGTATCAAATTAGTCCGTCCAAAAAACAACTTTAGTGTCCAAGCAGTTTAAAGTCAAAGTCAAAATATTATTTATTCAAAGAGGCCTAGCAACTAGCACTTTCGAATCGTCAGTCATAACATGTTGTGATATTCATTATTTAGAGCAATTTATTGATGTTATTATTATTCTTTAAAATAAATATTAATTTGCTTTAGATATTATGTACTCGTATTTATCTATATAAGTATGTATCTCGTCGTCTAGTACCCATGGCACAGGCTTTGCTTAGTTTGGGACTAGGTCGATTTGTGTAACATTGTCCCCCAATATTTATTTATTTATTTATTTAAAGGTACTTGTTCCGATTTCCTTCATAAAGTTTAGTTTATTTAAGTCTTAAATTAACTAAATTTTACGAGTGCTTTTCTTCATCTTAAATTTTAAGATGACGAAAAGCACTTAACAGTCATATACATATACATTTTCTTCGTGCCTCGTAATCAATCAACCTATATATCTTTCAGGGCACATGTCCCTTGGAGCGCTCGGCGACTCCTTCTACGAGTACTTACTGAAGGCCTGGCTGGTCTCCGGGCAGACGGACGAGCAAGCGCGCGTCATGTTCGACGAGGCCATGACGGCGGCGTTGGACAAGATGCTGCGGGTGTCGCCGTCGGGCCTGTCGTACCTCGCTGAGATGAAGTACGGACGGATATTGGAGGAGAAAATGGATCACTTGTCGTGCTTTGCAGGTTTGTATCTTATGTTTATGATGGTAAAGACTAGAGATGGGCTGACTAGTCGGGAAAGCCGACTATTCGGCATCATTTGTAGTCGGCGATTAGTCGGCAAAAAATGCCGAATATTCGGCACTTTAATACCTACAGGAAAATAAGAACTTGGCAGAAGTTTAACCCTTTTTTTTAGTTATGTAATTAATTTTTATGCGTTTTAATTTAACGTACTCTAACTTTACTTAAATTCGAGAAATAAACATAATATAATTTAAACATGCGCGGCAGACGAAGCGAAACTTCGCGTTTCAGATTAGCTAAAATCTACGATCGGCATTGCCGAGTAGTCGGCCGATTAATCGGCAATTTAATAACCGATTAGTCGGCCGATTGTGTAGTCGGCAAAAACCCTAGTCGGCCCATCTCTATTAAAGACCCTTTTGGCTTGAACCTATCAGCCCCTCTGGAGGTTTGGGTTATATAGACAGACACAGATTTTTTATGAGTTTAAAGAGCGTTAACACATTTGCTGAAGACCTAAATCATAACACAAATGAAGTAGATATCAGGGGGGTAATGGGAAATGAAAAAACATAAAGCATCTTCAAAACTGTTTGCGAGTTGACCACGATGCTCAGATATTTGGAAAACATAACCAGCGTTATAATTCATTGTATCTATGAGTATGTAGAGGTACTCTCCAGTGATTTCCTAATTTTCATAAGATTGGCGATGTGTTTCAGGTGGCATGTTTGGTCTGGCGTCGACAACCCTGGAGAATACTCTGTCGGAGCGGTACATGGATGTGGCCAAGAAACTCACTCACACCTGCCACGAGAGTTACGCTCGCTCCGAGACCAAACTGGGGCCAGAGGCCTTCAGGTACTAAACTTTTAATGTTCATTATCATAGATCACATAGAATTCTCCAAGAATTGCAAATTGGTCTATTGCGGCTCATCCAATAGAGTCCTGATACCGACAGCTTCATCAGATGATTCTTCATTCAGAAAACGTATGTATATTGCTGGACATAGGCTTCTCCAAGAATCGAAAATCGGTATATTGCAGTTCATTCAGTACATTTCTGTCCTAGAGGTAAGTTCGAAATACCAAATAATAACGGAGCTGCCGGTGTGTATATAATTTGGCGAAGAATCAAAGACCAAATTGGAGCCAGAAGCCTTCTAAATAATCCGGTTCTTTACTCAATATGTACTCAAAAGA
This sequence comes from Notocelia uddmanniana, assembly GCA_905163555.1. Taxonomy (NCBI): domain Eukaryota; kingdom Metazoa; phylum Arthropoda; class Insecta; order Lepidoptera; family Tortricidae; genus Notocelia; species Notocelia uddmanniana. The sequence goes on along the minus strand of LR991059.1, from coordinate 8,245,706 downwards.
CGATGATGATTACTATGATTTCTTCATAAATATAAGTTTAAGAATAAATTTCAATGTCTAACATTCGTGTGTTTAGATTCTCTGGAGCGGTGGAGGCGCGAGCGCAGAAGAGCAACGAGAAAGTGTTCCTACTACGACCAGAGACGTTTGAAAGCTACTTCATAATGTGGCGTCTCACTAAAGATCAGAAGTACCGCGACTGGGGCTGGGAGGCTGTGCAGGTAACACACGCAACCGATTTACAACTTTACTACGTAGATAATAAGCCATACTTTATTAAACATGAAAGAGCAATGAGTTAGTGTTCCTACTTCGACCGGAGGCATTTAAGAGCGACGTCATACGGCGTCTCATTAAAGACCAGTACGCAATTGGGGCTGGGAGGCTGTGCAGGCGACAAACGCAAATAATTTTCGACTTTAACGCGTAGACAATAAGTCACACATAAAACATGCCAGAGAAAATGTTACTATCTAGGCGGGAGTTCCACGTAAACGACTTCCATACGAACTTACGAAAAATAAAAATGTAATTTTAGAATGGGCAACAATTAACGCAACGCAAAAGAGGGATGTTGTGTAAGTTTAACATGTGTATCTGTGTACTGTGGCGTAGCTCTTTAATGGATGGACCGATTTGAGTGCGGTTTTTTTTTGAAAGCTGGTTTTCTAGCGATGGTTCTTAGACATGTTTTATTAAAATCGGATCAGCCATTTTTGATATATTGCAATGAAAATGTCGGGGATTTGCAACTAAGTTGGTTATTGTCATAAGATTTGTGATAATACTAAACTGCTGGACGTAGGCCTCCCTCAGAGAGAGCCACACAATGACGTTCCGCATGGGGGATAAAATGCCATAATCGCCACGCTTGGCACACGGGTTGAATCGCAGTATCTCCACCGCACTCCAGGTATGCTGCTGCCCATCCCCCCCCCCCCCCCCCCCCCCCCGGTGGTCTTGTGGTAACACTGATTTCTTAACAAATAAAGGTGCCGTTAATGTTGTACGTTGCCGTTGGCAGGCTCTGGAGAAGCACTGTCGCGTGGAGGGCGGCTACACGGGGCTGGTGAACGTGTACCACAGCAAGCCGCAGGGCGACGACGTGCAGCAGAGCTTCTTCCTCGCTGAAACGCTCAAGGTCTGTATAGTTTTCACGTATAGATTAACATAGTTGGTAGTGTCACTGCCTCCGAAGCTTGAGGTCCCGGGTTCGATTCCTGGTGAGGGCATTTGTTTCTGTGGTGAGCAGAAACATTTGTTTCTGAGACATGGATGTTTTCTATGTATTTAAGTATATATCTATTAAAGATATCGTCGTCTAGTATAGAAATTGGATGATTTCATCAAACTTGGATGGGACCCCGACATTTGATCAAAGATTCCGATGACAGTTAAATCAATATGGCTACGCATGAAAACAAATAAAATTTCTTTGACGTAGGCCCATTCCACTTATCCATTATCTTTGTCCAAGTTTTTTTTTCATGAGTATCCATATTGATTTAAATGACATCAGAATCTTTGATCAAATGTCGGTGTCCCATCCAAGTTGGATGAAATAATCCAATTTCTTTGATCAAATGTATATTGGACAAAGATATTGGATAAGTGGAATACCTCCCTTATCTAAATAAACTTATAATTTCAGTACCTCTACCTCCTGTTCGCGGACGATTCTCTCCTGTCCCTGGACGAATGGGTGCTCAACACGGAGGCGCACCCTCTACCGGTCAAGTCGAAGAACCCGCTCTACCGCCCGGCCTACCCGAGCTCCAACGACGACAACACGGTGTAACTGACTGGTTAGCTAATTGACAGTTTGGCAGTGCATTGTGAGATTTCCCCATACTTGGGGGTTAGGTAGCTCGTCTGTACTGAAATGACGACAAACGAATGTTAAGTTTCTTAAAGCCCGCGCGGACAATGAGCGGTCACCGGAGTTCTGCGTTCGCGTTCCATTGAGCGATGACCGCTCTGTGTCTGGGTGGGATTTTATAGATAGAGAAGACTAGCTAGTTCGGAATAAAAAGGAGTTGCAGTCTACGAGATTTAAGACTTCTTTTGACAGCCTAGTAGAATTTATGTCACATTACGACATATTTGACGTTTCTTGTACTGGGATGACGGTTGTCAAAAGAATAGTCTTAAATCTCGTAGACAGTAAGCGAAAAAAGCTTGGTGAAAGATTTATAACCTCCAAATGTATTAATACATTCAGGAGCAACGGGTCAGTGTGCAAGGTAATTCGGTACATAGTGTGCAGTCGACGTCAAATATATGCACACATTGTTCGCCTCATGGAATAAAGTGCAAAAATGTGTGGTGTAAGGTGCATGTCGTCGATTGCACCCATTTTATTTACTTGCTGATATAGCGCACCCAGGTGAATATTGGTTTCCTTTATTCACTCATTTTAGTTTTTGCATTTTGAGTTTGTTAAATTACTTAGAATACTTTCCCTGTGATCATGTCCGGATTATCATAAAAAAACCGTACCTCTGTTGCTAACCTATACTCAGCAAAGTAGATTTTCTCTGCAACTGATTGGGGAGTGAGACCTCCTGACTTTGTGATCTAATATTAACTTTTAAAATCAAATCTTATTTGCCGTCTTCTATGAAACATTAAAAGGAGAGTCATTTCAGTGTAGGGGAGCTCGAGCTATGTCGTGTCAAGTCAAAAAGTCCTGCTTCAGTATGCTAAAGATTAATTGAGAAAAGGTTTTCGCTGACAATGGTTTTATCACATTGACATGAGTGATTTTTAACTTCCTGTACAAAACCTTTTTCATGACATCTGTATAGGTACAGTAGGTATGACTTTTGACTTGACAAAACAGTAAACGGGGCCTGTGGGACCCGTCACCGCTGCGTTATGCGGTCATACAAAAATGCTGACGGGTCTGAATAAGCTAGTCAACCAATTTGATTTGTTGTTTGTTGTGGATAGGGTTTGCAGTTCCCAGATCTGTTTTTATGATTAATCCCGGGAGTATCGGGGCTTTTTATATAATCCTTTTCCGGAACTGCAAACACTAGTTGTGGGACATTGTTAGCTGCTTTGTTTATAGATAATTAAAACCATTTTAAATTAACCATGCTAGTTTTGATTCAAGAAACGTCCTTTCGTTTTTTAACTGTTGTCTATTGGAGACGTTCTGACGCATTATTTATAATTTTTAGATATTTATGCTGTCATGGCTAAATTATAGATATGGTGTGCAAATCAAAATGGTGATTAGCTGTAAAGCGGACTTTTTAAATCCATTCGATAATCCGACAATGAGAAGTCTCCTAGATCTTACTGAATGGAATTAAAAATGTGTCCTAGTTTTGCGTCAACCTTTAGTTAAATTCTGCCTAGATGGCATTAGTAGCGATAGTCCATAGGTAATTCGTTCTCAACGGGCCGATTATAACAACTACGACGACTTTGTCAAACAAATTTGTCCGCCGTTACGATGGGCCAGGTTGAGAAGAGTTTAATACTACGTTATTGGACCAGGTCATTGATTGGACCATACCATCTTTATATTTCCTAATCAACAAATAGGTACGTATATCTTACGTCACATTGCAAATAGAACTGTACTGATAGCTGTCGTCCTTGTACATTTTATTAAAACGTAAAAAAAAAGTTAATATATTATTGCAATCTGACGTCAGTTATATGTGAATTTTTAAGTTATATTTAAAAAAAAGGATTGTTAAATTCAGTGAGAGAACTCACTGAATTTGGTAATAAAAAATACTATGACACCGTATTATTTGTTGAGATATGAATTAAAAAAACATAATAATTTAATAGGAACATGCCAATACGTCGTAAAGACAACACAATTGCTACGCAGTTCCTAAACCTCATTTCAATATTGGATTTCGTCAAGTATGTTTAATGGCGGAACGGTAAAATGGTGTATGGTATTGTACAGTGCAAATACTTTAAACATGTCTTATAAAATCGTGTTCAATTATGTATGATTTAAGATGTACCAAAATTAATATGACCAAAATATATAATTTTTTTCGTTGAGGAAAACGAAATAAGTAATCCTTCCTACGAATTTACACATTTTTAGACGTTAGACACATTCATCTAACGTTGTTTTATGTGATGTGTGCGATAGTGTGGCTTGTGACGTATATTTTCGTCGAATTTACGCCGACATTAAACATGCGTAAAATCATGTCGAGTTGTGAACACCTTTGACATGGTTATTGACGTTGGCTCGTGAAATATTCATACTATGATTACAAGAAATAAGACTGCTGTCACACCAGTACAAATAATGTCATCATACGTCAAAAATGACATTAATTGTACTGGGAAGACAGCTGTCAAAAGACCAGTCTTATTTCTCGTAATCTTATAAAAACTATTTTTAGTCCTCTCAAATACGTCTTGCCGGTTGTCATTGCGCGCTTAGCCTATTCAGTTTTTTATCATCTGACTTTATACAAGCACTGATTTGCTTATAAATGTTATGGTTGAGCTAAGTGTTTATGTATCTTGGCATCTCACTCATCGTGAGAAAATCATACTTCTAGCTTGCAGAATGGCCGACAGTTTATTATATGACGTCCAATAATCATGGCCAATCCTAGCGAGTATTATGGGCAGAACGGTTATCATTTCATTTCCTTTATTGGGTGATAAAGCGCTGTGAGAATCCATACGTATACCTACGATTGTTCAGTAGCGAATTATGGGTACCACTCATTTTTTTATAGAAAATGTACCTACAAATATATTATCGAATTATACTCTTCAGTAAATCCCGGTAAAATTAAAGCTAAGGACTTTTTCCAAGTGCTAGTTCTGTTCATAAGATTTACTCGAGCTACCTTTACGTACTGATAAATCATATTACAATCATACTTACATTATAATATGTATAATGTATAACAAGCATTATCCATATTTGTAATGATTTTCATCTACTCCCTAGGAATTGTAGATAAGACATTCTAGAAGAGTAAACCTACTAAGACATTAGATACAATTTTTGTAAATTGTGAATGAGGTTTTTTTTTTAATACCACGTCGGTGGCAAACAAGCGTACAGCCCGCCTGATGGTAAGCGGTCACCGCAGCCTATGGACGCCTGCAACTCCTAGGGGTGTCACATGCACGTTGCCGACCGTAAAATGAGTTATTAAAGTCATCAAATGTGATGCCAACCTAGTAACAAGGTAATGGCGATGCGAATAGAAGTATGAAGTTGTCTGAAAAACTACATGCCTCCATTGAATGCTGTGTGATTCACACAGGTATCCCAACGTGTCCTAATTTAGTATAATTTGGCCCCTAGATTACTTAGTAACATCCGACCGTGATGAGAGGATTTAACAGCTGCTCATAGTGAGTGAAAACATATAATTTAGACCTCAGACCAGGGTAATAAAATTTCGAAATTAAATAAAACTGCATTAACTTTTTTTTTCAGACTTCCTTATTTTTTTATTCAGAATCTTTGATGCTATCTATCAAGAAAAAAACCCATTTTTCACTATCTAATTTTTTTCTACTCGCGCGTCACTTCACGTTCATACAAAACATAAAGGCGTCATACAAAATGAAGACTATTTGGAATGGAATATTCGAGACACTTTTTTCTTGTATGAGGACCGTTAATTAACATTAACGATTCAGAGTAGGTATATCGTCCCGAAAAAATTTGAATTTAGTCAAAAAAAGTACATGTACAGTTTTAAAAACGCTCGTCAAACTCCTGGGGGTAAAAAAAAACGCTCGTTTAAACCCTGGGAGTCGGTTTATCTTGTCTTTATTACATGGACATGACATGACCATGAACTTTCAGGGGTCGAATTTTACGAGTGAAAAGGACGGAATTCTCACCTTAGCTATAAACGCCGGGGTGAGTCGTAAAATCATAAAAGTTACCACAGCGGCCATTTAAAAACGAATTGTCAGTTACGTTATCCATCAGAGATGGAGGGAGATATAGGTATAATGTGTTGTTCACATGTGTATTTGTGTGTAAGTCGTTTCTCAACAACAACGCTTTTTGTGGTATTATGCTAGGCAATTACAGGCGTATTTACCCTATAACTGTAACTGTATGTGGGTAACGACGCCAGGGCAGCAGACCACCTAGCCGCCCTGTTTGATTTATTTATTTTTCCCTAACTTATAGGGCGGCGAAACTTATTGGCTTAGGACGCCGAATTGTAAAATACTCCCCTGGAGGCAATGATGCTCTAAACATACGATACTGAGTATATTCTGATTGGTAACGTTGCTCAAGTCAATTAGAATCAAATGTGGAGTACTTGTCTGTTTTATAATTCTGTTAGTTCAGAATAGCTTATATCCCTAAGACTACATTTATGAACACGCGCGGCGTATCGTGGAGCGTCGAGTGATGCGAATCGACTGTACGAAAAATGGCAGTCAAAGTAAATAAATATATCTATACACAATTATGTTGTATCTTTATTAAGGATGTGTTATGCTATATTTGGCTATATTGGCTTACTATGTGATGCTCACTGAACTAAAATTACCTACGCTAAGACCAGATCCCACCAAAGCGTGACGTGTTCATATAGATCGACGCAACACGCAACGCTCCGCGTGTTCATAGTCAGGATTTAAGATCTGACCGCATCGACGGCGCTGTAGTGACTAGATAAGGTCAATGACACGATATAAATATTGTATTCCAGTATTTTAACTACATACATCACAGAACGTTCGAATAATCAGACATTTTCTACAAAACTCGTGTCGATAAGGACGAGTTTTCTAATCAACTGTTTGTAATATTTTCGTCGTGTCAATAGCATACCGGGCATTATTTAGAACTCGAAGCACAAACACTTAATTTGTAATTTTTGAATACTATGTATAATCAAATATACGGTAACAATTAAAATGTAATATATAAATTAATGATCACTCTTAATATAATAGTAGGATAAAAGTAAACTATGTAATTCAATTTTAATACTAATAGAACTTAATGTTAAGCATTTTATTTATTTATTTAAGATATTTTTATTTACGTATTGTATTTATTGTGTTAATGATTACGTGTTTGGATCTCGTGCTTTGGAACTTGGTGAGATTGTTTATTTTTTCATAATAATTTGATATTATATACCAAACATATCTGTAAATTACATTTAACGTATGTATAGATGAATTAAAATAAATATGTAGGACCCTTCGGCCTAAGAGAGGCTTGGTTAAACCCTAGCCTGTTGCGTCCAGGTCTATCGACAACTCGGTGACTCGTAATAGTTGTAATAAAACTTTTTCGATTCATTATTATACTTATTAATTCATTCACCACATATATTTTGCCAGTCTTTCATAGTGAATTAAGAGTTTCTCGCGCCCTTTTTTTCTTTTAAATATTAAAACGTAACAATATTACAAACACATTATACGGTATTTAAGTACGTATGTACAACTATCATCATGGAGCAGTGAATGTGTGAGTGTTCCTTTTCGGACTCGTATAAAATCAAAATACTGGTTATGCTATTTTTACTGCAGTAAAAAAGTTGAGTTGTAAGGCCAAAATGTGTTTTAATATATTTCTCTGCACCTGTTAAGAAAGCATTGTCTAATGTTTAACATTATTGTTAATTTTAATGTTTTTTTCTTAAGGAATGTTTTATGCTTAATGCAATTAACTATATATATATTTGATAATGGTTCATAATTTCTTATGTACTCACAGAGATACAGACAGCTAGATAAATATGTGTACAATATGTATATAATAGTCATAGACAAAATCCTTAGGTATAGATTCGGTGTTTAGATAATACAGTTATTTTTTAACTTAAAGTGAATGTGTGAGAATTTGGGTGTATAATTGTTTATTTATTTTAATTAAATTGTATCTCCGGTCTATTTTGAATACCTACTCCTTAACCATTTTTACTTTGTTTTTACTGTCTGGTATTTACAGTGTGTGTGAATGACGTACAGACGAATAAGGGAACGTAGCCAAACTGCGTTACCCGTCCAGGGTAGCCCCGGGTTCAAATCACCACGCTTGCTCACAGGCGTAGTGCCGGATTAGCCCATAAGCAAATTAAGCACTTACTTTATTTAATCGTATGGCATTTATTTTCGAACCGTGAGATCTTCGAGAAGACAAGTACGGTTGCCAGTTTTTTTTGTTGCACTTTTAGCACCACCCAGGGGTCACGTGTATGGTAACGGTGGGTACTCCCTACGGACGTGGTGCAACTTCGACCCCCCTTTGTCAAGTGAGTGGGCAACTTGACTGTTAGCCGCCCGAAGGCTTCTAAGTTGGCTCAACGGCTCAACCTGCCTTCCAAAGCGAGAGAGCGCTCAGTTAGTACCCCTCAATGCTTAACCTGACACTGACGCACATTGAGCCAGTTTTATTAATATTTGCTTTCTCTTCGCAAAAAAAATATTGAAAACCATATTTATGAATTAAATACTGCGTGAAAACTAGAGGGGGTGGTCTTGTCATATACTGTGGTGGTCACCGAAGGGAGGGGTAAAAATAGTATAAAATGCGTCACGCGGGTATGGGTACGTTCCCTAATGAGAAAAAGTTCATGGATCCTTGTAATCCCTTTTGCATTTGTCTCAGCTAAGCTACCAATACTGTAACGTAATGATCTGTTAAAATCTGTTTGACAGTTATCTATGCTGCCTGCGTCATAAGTGTTTAACGTTTACCGATCAGTAAAACGTGGTTGATGCAACTCATCTTCAAGCGTTCGAGTGTTAGGTTAGCGCTTGGTCGATCTCACCCGCCGCGGGTGGCGCGTGAGAACGACCAAGGCCTTAGGTATTCGATAAGGTTAGTCGGGGCAACTCGCTAGCGGGACACCCGCACCTAACATAAAATATATCCAAATCTACAGATAGTCTTTAACTAATGCCATCTTAAATTCGTACCACAAACTAAACACCCAGTTTGACAAGGAGTCAGTTATCTAATATCTGTAGATTTCGGTAGGTGCACTAACCTACTCGCGCCTTATCACGACTGACCTTACAAAGTGGACTGTCACATCTACGCTCAGCTGTTCTGTACTGATTGATACTGCCTGTTATTATGTAATTTATGCAGGTATGAAGTTGTAGTGTTTCAATAATATTGTACATTTTTGGTTATTAATAAAAACATGTTTACAAGTTACAAAGTTTTATTATCACTCCTTCCTATGATGATATATGATGCCTCATTTACATTACTTGGAAAAATTATTATTAGGGATATATTTCATATGACAAAGAGCGATGGGAAGGCCCAAAAAGCGATGGATGGATTGTGTGAGAGAGGATATGAGAAAGAAAGGAGTAACCGCTGAAGTGACGAATAATAGAGACGAATGGAAGAAGAAAACATGTGCCGGCCCTGAATGAGCGGGATAAGGGCAGGGAGATGATGATTTCATATATTCCCAGCTCGGGAATATCAATTTTCTTCTCCCGGGAACGTTGCTGTTTGTGTGCATGCATACCACTCCTTACTAAACTGATTAACAGTACTTTTGAAGATGTGTCGAAATATTGAAAAACACAGTTCTGTCTACAAAACTCGTGACTTATAGGATTGGGACGTAAATAAAAACTTACTGGGTCATAGGAATATTTAAACAAACGCCGAATAACTCGTCATATCCTCTTATCAAAACGTAACTAAGCTAAGTTAGATGCCTTCGGGCGGCTTGAGTACTTAATTGTAATTGTAACAATCAAGTTGCCCACTCACTTGAGGTCGAAGTTGCACTACGTCCCTTTCTCGAGAATATTGGTTCGCATTCGCAACTGGTTACAATGCTCCGGTTACGTACGCCACCGAAGGGATTACAACATGTCTACTGATTTCATTTTCATGCCACTAAAGTCTAAAATACTGACTAAGACTCCTAGGCACTAATCTATCACGGAAACAAGTTCTCCAGACGCGAACATCCCTACAGGACTGTAGTCAGGTCCTGGATTATTGATAGCAGGAGACGGCTGTTGTTTTTACAAGCTTTTATTTAACTAGCTTGGACAAATCATGCAACTGAATTTTCTTGAAACCAGTTAACCTCAACCGGATTAAATAAATCAATATTAGGGGATATTTTTTACACAAGTGGACTAGTCCCGTAGTAAGCTCAATAAGGCTTGTATTATGGGTACTAGACGACGATATATTTAATAGATACATAGAGAACATCCAAGTCTCAGGAACAAATGTTTTTGCTCACCACAGCCCCCCCCAACATTCGAACCCGGGACCTCTACTTAGCTCCGGAGGCAGTGTCACTACCAACTAGGCTAAACAGGCCGACAAAATGAGCTGAAATTTGGCATACCTAAACCTCCTTCTACCTCCTAAATTCGGAATACGAGTAGATCCCAAGTACAATATACAGAGTGATTCAGGAGACGTGAGCAGGACCAACACTATACATGCATAGTAAATGGCAATTAATCGCTCACCATTGTATTGAAGTGAAACACCCATACCTTTTTCCTGTATTTTAATTTTTGTTAAGTTAAAGTTTAATCTTTACAATCATGGTCACCCTACAACAACTGGTTTATAAATATTAACCCCCTTATTCATAAAACTTAACAAACCTCTGTTAACTAAAAAGTTGTTTTATCCCTTTCTCACAAACACAAATGTCAAAGCGACAGAAAAGGACAAATCAACTTTAGCGGCTTGTTAACTAATAGAGTCTTGATGGACGTTTATGAATAAGGGGGTAAACCTCTATCTGTTATGACAGCACTTTAATTACGAAGAAAGTAAATTGTCACATTGAGTTAGATACGATATTTCAAAAGTAATCGGACTCAGATGACATTAAATTTGAAACATATCACTTGACTGAAGTATTCTAATTGTAAAGTGACCATGAATGCCGTAAATAATTCAAAACATTTTGTTTTCAACACCAAAGATAAATGAACGTTAATTTCACTAATAGCGGTACGAAGCAGTAGCTTATGATCTACTGAATCCGTAGTGTTGAGCTTGCTCACGTCTCCCGAATCACCCTGTAAATACTGAGATAGAGATACCAGTGAAAATACTCCACATAGGTCGTAGCGCCGTAGTGTATTAAGAACTAACCGCACGACCGCTACATCTCTGTCACTTCAATATGCAAGTGCGATAGAGATAGCACCCAGTGACATCTGGTACAAACAAGTTAAACTAACATTGCCGTAGATAAATTCGTACTTCGCGCTGAAAGGCCCCTGGTAGAGCCAAAGAAGTGTCAATCAATTACCATATTATTTCACATATGTCTAATAAAGTGTGACATTAACAGACATGAGCGAGTCAATCTTTTAATACGATAATTGATAGTCACTTCGGATCTAGTCGTTTTCCGAGCTTTTTTTTTTATACTACGTCGGTGGCAAACAAGCGTACCATCCTCGTCCATCTCGTGGAGAAAGCAATATTCACTACATAACCTACTTATTGTACCTGAGTTCGGTGACAATGCAATATTATTGACAGAATCCATCATTGGACATTTTTAGCAACAGCCTACCCTCTTTCAAATATAAAATTTACAGTACATATGGTGCTACTTTACCGCACGAGTGCGGTAATCAGCAGATTACGTGCATATGTCCAAACTTTAAACAGCCATATGTACTGTAAAAAGTTGTACGATACACGTGCGAACAGGCAATTCGCAACTCGTGTCGATTTAAAACACTCCCTTCGGTCGTGTTTCAATTTATCACCACTAGTTGCGGATTTCCCGTTCTCTGCACTTGTACCGTAATGTACTATTACAGTACATATGGTGCTACTTTACCGCAAGAGTGCGGTAATCAGCAGATTACGTGCATATGTCAAAACTTTAAAGAGCCATATGTACTGTAAAACGTTGTACGATACACGTGCGAATAGGTAATGTACTATAAGAATGTTACATGTAAGATTAACTGTTCGTATTCTCCTTAACGCTTTATTGTTCTAAGTAAAATGTAGTTATTTTAAATTCAGTTGAACTACATTAGTTGTCATGTCTTTGTTGTGTTTAACGACTCATTGCTATCCTGTTTAACTACATCATACCTACATACATACATACCAGCAGAATCGTTCTGTAAACACATATTTAGAGTTATGTTCCGGTTCAAATTGTTAATCCTTAACTTATAAGTCTATAAATGGCCGTAACTTGTTTTGTCGGCCTACTAAATAAAATAAAATATTGGCACCACCGCGTTGATCTGATGACAGAAGGCGACCATAGCACCTCTAAACTACAAAAGATTTACGTAAAGCCCGTCTAGTTTGGGCATTGGAACCCTCTCAACGGTTCTTGATGACTCGAAAAAGGTACAGTTGGCGTTATTAAACTTGTACAAAAAAATAAAAAATAAAATTTGACAAATTATTTCAATAAAATGCGGACCGCGGGGCCAGTGCGGAGGTAAATGTCAGACTTGCACCGACTAAAACCCCCCCGATCGTCCTCCTCAACTAATTTCGGACGGCTCTTGGATCTCCTTCGGAACGCACCAGTGCCGCCCTAGATTCACACTTCTGAGGGTCTCACCATCTGTTATCATAGACGATCGCAGCCCCCAACTGCGACCGTCCTCGACCCCAAGGTCGGTTTTAGTTGCCTTGTACGATAGGCAGGGGATACCGTATATTCTATGCCCGGGCTACAGCGCGCAGAGCATTCTACCTAGACCTACACTTTTTTTATTTGTTTCTTATAAGAATTAATAGACAGTGCCATCTCCATTCTACACTGACAGCCTGTTTAGCCTAGTTGGTAGTGACACTGCCTCCGAAGCTAGAGGTCCCGGGTTCGAATCCCGGCCAGAGGGCCGACTCCGAACTTCGAAAATCGAAATTCGTCTCGTGCCGTCCCTTTCACTCTCGTGTTATACACTCTTTCCGTCATACAGTGTATAACACGAGAGTGAAAGGGACGGCACGACGCGAAGTTCGAAGTTCGGAGTAGGCCCTCAGGGCATTATTTGTGCATTTAGCACGGATATTTGTTCCTGGGTCTACGACGTTTTCTAATATGTATTTAAGAGTTCGCAGTAAGCTCGGTTCTCCATACAAACGTAGTTTCGCTCTGATTTTAAAACGCCATCCTAGAATGACATGAAACTTCAAGCAACAGAAACTAATTTCCGACCTATATATTGCGGCTCCCATTGTGTATACAAAGTTTCATGTTATTTCAGCAAGGCGTTTTAAAATGAGAACGAAACTACGTTTGTATGGAGAATCGAGTTCAGCCGAGCGTACTGGCGACTCTTAACCTTAACTATGTATTTATCTATACATATAAGTATGTATATCGTCGTGTAGTACCCATAGTAGAAGCTTTGCCTAGTTTGGGACTAGGTCGATTTGTGTAAGATTGTCCCCCAATATTATTATATCAATATTAACACTACACACGATTCGAATTCGTGCGTAGCGTGCGTTACAGTAGTTCCTTCTTCTACAATTACCTACACCAATTAAACATTACGCTCCGGTAGGCAGTTGTCATTTCCAACAAATACATCAACGAATGCCAAAACGCTTTTCATCAATTCTTTCACACCCAATAAACGGCACAAGTAACCGCGATAGCCGCAGTCATGGAGCATTTTCCCCAGCGCGGCCTATAAAGGGGCGCCAAAGGTAACGAAGCCCATAACCCGCCAAATGCCGCGGCGATTGTCTCGGGCTAACATTTGCTGCCATCCAATTAGGGCAGCACGGCCTTGGGTAGACGGCGAACTAGATATGACATGGATATGAGATTTTGCTTAGCCTGCATGGCTATGAGAAGGTGGGTGATCTTTTTGGATATGTTAATTATAATAATTAATGCACGTAATTATTTACACGTTGTAGGAGCGAAAAAATTACATCTTTTAGTACTAAGTCGACCGTACCTACAAGTAGGTAATTAGTAGTAGTAGTATTAAACACTTTATTGCACAAATCAAGTACATAGCAGAAAATGAACTTAATTGTAGCTATTTGTACAAAGGCGAAGGGATCTTTAAGAAATCTCTTCCACGTAAGTACCATCTAGTAATTTTCTATACATGTATACCTTGTAGCATGTGTGTGTGTGTGAGTGTGTGTTTTGTCGGCCTGTTTACGTTTAGCTTAGTTGGTAGTGACACTGCCTACGAAGCTAGAGGTCTCGGGCTCGAATCCCGGTAAGGGCATTTGTTTCTGTGGTGAGCAAAAACATTTGTTCCTGAGACTTGGATATTTTCTATGTATATCTATTAAATATATCGAAGTCTAGTACTCATAACTTACTATGGCTACTATGGGCTAGTTTGATTTGTGTAAAATTTGTCCTCGAATATTTATAATTTATGTAGCGCTTTATTTATTGTTTAGAGATACCTACCTAACTAAGGTTGAAATGTGCATACATGTCCATATGGACATGTATGCACATTTCATTTCATTTGGTAACAGAGTCAGCATATGCTGACTCTGTTACCAAAGTTAGACCCGTGTCTGTGCCATATGTTTTTGAACAATTTAGAGGACTTGCACGATCTGTAGTTAACTGCAGTAATGGGTTGAAGTTACGCACGGGCAGATAAATCTGACCTCGCCGTGTCCCACTAATTCCCGCAGAAACAAATATTGTCCCAATCAGTGGAGTGAAGACAATTTTCTTTACTGGCCGGGGCGCTCCCTGTCCCCGTTCGCGCACCACAGCCCCATGGGTGGTGGGGTTGGGGCTGCGTAGGGTTGACTACTTACGGCAATATTTTTCTTTCGTAGACCACCTAATTTATTTGTTTGGTACGAACATAGTCAAAAATATCAATAATATTCTTTTCACAATTGTTTCATTTCTGGACGTTCATTTTTGTCTGAATAGGCTAATTTTACACGATTTTATTATAGCATAATAAATTAATAGTTTTGAATTTTGATATTCTAAAAATCCCTGAAAGGTTTACAGTTTCTGAAATTAATACTGACATAAAACATTTTCGGATTGATTTTTATTTTGGGAAATATTTAACTGAAATAAAGGGAGCCCATGTTGAAAACGTCATCGCATGGAAGCTATTAGATTAGGTTAGCTTTGTTTTATATCTATACATAATGGACTATTAAGGATGATTCAAAGTAGACCGTTCCGTGTCCGGGCCGGCCCGTTTTCTGTGACAGCAAACGCAACGGCCGGCGTATTTCTCTAGAAGAAAAACGGGCCGGCCCAGACACGAAACGGCCTACTGTAAATCATCCTTAAAGCGTGCGAGATACATATTTTGGGTATATGGTTCAGATAGTAATAGTACAGTATATAATATATGGTACAGATAGCATTAGACCCAGACTTATTATCGAAATCGTTGAGTTCTAAATTACATTGCCATATTTATTACTTTTAGTCCATAACATTTAGTCCAGTCCAGTCAAGATCAGTTAGATCTTTATGTCGGTAAGTTACGTCAAAAAATTTAACTAAGTTACCAAAATTTGATCTAACGGATCTTTTTAAAATCCGGCCGTACTTATTAGTCAATAAATTATACAGGTCGACAACCCTAGCGGTGGGACTGAAAGCAGTCCCTGCAGGCTGAAACGCCACGCCACAACCTCCGCGCTCACTTTCAAACCACCACCTCCGGGGTTCACACCAAACAGCATTCGCAACTCCGCAAAAACACTTAGATAAACTATCTCGCCCATACGTATAGTGCGATAGTGTTAAATTAAATTTAGTCGTAAAATAAATTAGGTACCTACTTGTAGTTGATAACGCGCCATGATTGTGTGAGCATCAGTTGAACGCGACGGCGGATCCGAGATGCAGCTCTGGAAGCTACAGTTTTTCGCGGTCATCTGCTTAGCAGGTAAGGCTAGATTTTAAACGGATTCAGTTTTCAGGGTTGGGTCTGAAAATCATAAAATATTCTTCTGAAGGGAGGAGCACAATTTTGATCTTTGAAGTATATCCACATATATTGGTACCTATAGCGGTTGTTTTGAAATTTGTAGCGTATCTCGGGTGTCGTTTTCCCTGAGCAAACGATTCTAAAAATAGGGTAGTTTCCTCATGTTAAAAATAAAAGCTTGTAATTGCAACACTGTGAAATATAAGAGATCATGAAATTATCACAAAAAAATAACTTACAAAAAATATCAAAAACATTATAGTACATTACGTTACAAGTGCAGAAAACAGGAAATTCGCAAACAGTGGCGATAAATTAAAACACGACCGAAGGGAGTGTTTTAAATCGAGACGAGTTGCGAATTACCTGTTCGCACGTGTATCGTACAACGTTTTACAGTACATATGGCTTTTTAAAGTTTCGCCATATGCACGTAATCTGCTGATTAACGCACTCGTGCGGTAAAGTAGCACCATATGTACTGTAATAGTACATGACGATACAAGTGCAGAGAACAGGAAATTCGCAACGAGTGGTGATAAATTGAAACATGACCGAAAGGATTGTTTTAAATCGACACGAGTTGCGAATTACCTGTTCGCACGAGTATCGTACAACGTTTTAAGTACAGTACTCTTTAAAGTTTCGACATATGCACGTAATCTGCTGATTACCGCACTAGTGCGGTAATATAGCACCATATGTAATATATCATACTTACTTCAAACGGTATCCCTACTGCAAGCATGGTATATTGCGCAGAAGTTGACACCGACAACCCACCGGCTCACTCCGCCAAATGCCGAAGTAGCTAAGAGATTCAAAATTGTCGACACACGAGCTTTAAAGCATATTCATTGTCATTTTCGCATTTAATAAATTAGTTTTTTTTCTATTTCAATTGCAAATACAAAAAACAGTAATTTCTGGTGCGGGTGTTTCAGTTCATATTCATTTTAACTTTAAGCAATAATAAAAAAAAATGGTTATGGTGGGTATTGTATTGTACACAAAAACGAAATAGGTAAGTACCTGATGTAAGACAACACTTCCCAGAATATTCTGGAAGTCGCGCGCCTGTAGCTTTCTGCTCCGTCATATTTGGTATATCTATCTATCTAAAATAATTCCTATGAATTATCTCTCAAAATCCGCATTCGAAGATGTGTGGGCCTTAAATTGTCTGCACCCCAGCCCAGCTAGCACGGTAATCCCGGCCATTTATGTGCTCCGACACACACGTTAAAATTGTAATTATGTGCGGTAGAGATTTAATCTCAAATAGCTAAGATGCAAAGTAAAAATATGGGGATATTTCACAAAAATCCTAGTAAAATAATAATAAATAAGTAATTAATAAATGTATGGCCCCGAGTATGTCCTAAGACTACGACCAAGATAACCGGGGGATGGGCAGCAGCATCCCTGGAGAGATACTGCGATCGCAAACCCGCATGCCAAGCGTGGCGATTATGGAATATAGAATTTTTAGGGTTCCATAGTAAACAAGCAACCCCTTTACTTTCGCCATATCTGTCCTTTGGTGTATGCTGGGTATATGAGGTACCTGAGGTGTGATTAGCCACCACCACCATATCAGCCGAGGAACGTCCACTGCTAGACATAGGCTTCCCCCATTTTAATGGGGGGGTAAATGCTATAATCGCCACGCTTGGAATGCGGGTTGGCGATCGCAATAGCTCCACCGCACTATACAGGATGTTTTTATTGATTTCGGTTCCTTCAATCATATAGCCGTGTATAGCCATAGATACAACGTAGCATAATTAGTTTTTCAAATTCAAGAAAAAAAATTTTTTTTTTCATTTTCATACAAAATAATGAATAATTTATTAATGTACAACGAAAATATATACAAGTATACTTAACCAATATAATATAAATAAAATTAAAACTAACTTCAATCTAAAACGGGCCCTTGAGGCATTGTACCGAGGATGCTGGCGGCATTTCCTCGCTGTATCGCAACGCTGATACGTTGAGCAAGGAAGCCGCCAGCTCTTAGGTCGCCAGTTACGTCAACCAGACGCTTCGCAATTTCTGCAAATAACTTATGCACGCTGGGACCCCGTGGACCTAGAGTTTCGACGCCAAAAGGTACAAACATGTACGAGTACTGTCTGCCGAGGCCCTTGTATTTATTACGCTTTAGAATTTCGGCGTTTTCCGCCGCTGCACCCGCTTTTACTGTAGTCCGTTGGAGATGAGACGGTGCCAGTGCAAATAATTAATTAGGTAAATCACCAAGAGTGAGTGAAAAACGGCCTTAAGTAAGAGTTAACGTGAAGTTAAGCAAAAGATAATTTCAAGTATGACAATTCGGAATTCGAATGACACGCACGTCAACATTGTTTAATTGTTAAGGATCTTTTATACTATACTAGGGGTGTTAATTCACGAAAATGAATTCTTGAATATCTTCGAAATGGTACGAATTGGGATACTAGTGTCTTAGAGAAGATTACTTTATTTCGTCTCAGGATTGTGCTCTCGCAATTAACGGAATTCAGTAATAACACCCTGTATAAAAATGAAAATTTTAGCATTTAGCGTGCTGCGATATAATTGAAGCTTTTACTGGATAGTTAGATGAGTTAAATAAAGCTCGGTTAGACGGACGCGAGCTTTTGGGTCACTTCCGATGGCTCATTTACCCCACGCAGAAAGCCGCCGCTGGCTGGAATATAAGTTTAGTAATGAAGGGAAGTCGTCTCGAACAATCTATACATTCTTTATATTATAAGGTAAGTGTCCCAGTGCTTGACAATCAACCAGTACAGTCAGCTAGAAAGAGACGTATGCACTTTTTCACCTTATTGCTTTGTATTAAGGTCCAAAAGATTAGACATCTCTTTGTAATGTATTTAATACATGGCACTTTAAATCTTATGTCATTGGACAGAGGTAATCAATATTGTGTCATTAATTAGGCATTAATAGGAGCATTAAGACTGCGCAGTACGTTCGGTTCTCGATACAAACGTATTTATGCTCTCATTTTAAAACGCCAGGCTAGAATAACATGAAACTTTG
The DNA here is from genome assembly GCA_905163555.1 of Notocelia uddmanniana. Classification (NCBI taxonomy): domain Eukaryota; kingdom Metazoa; phylum Arthropoda; class Insecta; order Lepidoptera; family Tortricidae; genus Notocelia; species Notocelia uddmanniana. Next base: position 8,226,758 of record LR991059.1, on the reverse strand, counting down.
TATACACAATGGGATCCGGCATATCTAGGCCGGACCATAGTTTCTGTTGCTTGAAATTATAATGGAGAAAAAATACAGCGATTATTAAGGTTTTCATACAAGCCGTAAAAAACTCAAATAGCCGCTGTATTTTTTTTTCTTTTACAATTTCTAGCAACAGAAACTATGGTCCGACCTAGATATGCCGGATCCCATTGTGTATACAAATTTTCATGTTATTCTAGCATGGCGTTTTAAAATGAGAGGGTAAATACGTTTGTATGGAGAACCGAGCCAGACCGAGCGTACTGCGCCCTCTTAAGGCTCTCACAGACTGGCGCGGCCTGGCCGCGGCGGTCAATAGTAACCTTGTTACTTATAACTTATCAGTACGTACTTTGAAAATAGTTTTTAACCAAAATATGTCCGTTTTGTGTACTGTGACTTTTAAAATCTCTACATATATAGAAAATAAAATTAGTACAGTTTACTTGAATATTTAACATTCAGTTCTAACGAAATATTAATAAAATCAAATAGGAACGGCGGTAACGTCTGTAGCTATTTACTTAAATGGATCAACCTATATAACATCGTTGTCAAAGACACCCCGTTTTTTCTAAAGTCATCCCAATCTACGGTATTTTTTGCAAACCCGTTAAACAAATATAGCATTAACTTTTGACATAAATATCTACATCAATTATAACGAATTTATTAAGGTCACTGATCCTAGGTTTCAAATCTTTGGCTGAAAAATAGCAGTTAGTATTCGTGCTATTTATATTTTCATATTTTCTTCGGGAAAATATATGCTGTTGTTACATTACAACTAACCGAAATATTCAAATAGGTAAGACTTTCCATTCGAGTTTAAAATATGCCTCGATCGGTATGTACGTAGTATGTACGTAGTACAATAATATCAGATCACCAGGCAAACTATTTATAATTTGACCGGCTGCCGTTAAAAAAATGTCGACCTGAAAACTCGTTGAAGGTTCTCACCATACAGCCAATGGGAGTAAGACGTTCGACCCAGGGATAAGAAAGGGATGGCGGAGGTATCCCGGGGCGTGCTGATGCGAGCGTGAGAAAAAGGGGACGCTGCGGTTCCTTTATAACCAGGGTTACATGAACAACCAAGAGGTTGCCAGGACCAAGGAATGCACGAGGGTGCGAAGGATCATGGAGAGGCGTGTTCGAATTCAAGGTCCTACCTACACTTGTAGGTACTAATGACTCACAAATTTAAGTTCTTTCAATTCTCATTAGTTGCCACTACAAAATTATAACATACCTAGCTAACATACGCAATAATGTGTGTCATGAGATCATACTTTAATTAATGTTAATGATGAGGTAGGTACTTTATTGCGTACAAATTACTTAGAAGTACAAATTCCTACCGTCTCCGAAATGTTTTGACATGGTAAAACATGATCATTAAATTTTCACCAGTCTAGGCATATTAAAATGGACATGCTCGCTAAGCCGAGACATCGTAAAGCTAAGTCATAACGCACGGGGCCCCCGAGGCACGCCCGGCACTCCCCTGACATTTATCCGTAGCCCATAAAAAGAAATATCCACCAGGGTAGCATAGCTGGTAAGGCTCTACTATAAAGGCTTCGCCGCGCCCTGTGGACCCCGTTCGGGAACGAGTCGGCCTACTAACCTGCATTGAAATTTAATATTCTTCAGTTACACCGTCATTTATAAGAAGGTTCAAATTAAAATTTGGATATAACTAATGAAATTATTTACTTATTCTGAGAAGAATCGTTTTTGGTTTTCGATAAAAAAATAGATTTTTGATTAACGTTAATTAAAGACGTAATTTTGTGAAAACCAAAATAAATTAAATTGTATTAAATACACCTCGTGAAAACTTTAAAAAACATTCGGACCGTCGTGTCGTAGGTATACCATACCAGCCTTTCATATGGCGTTTTCCTCGGTTGTTATTGAATACTTTACTAGTTCATATAACTAACTTTTGTCTATACTTACCGTCGATTCAGATGAGAGATGACTTATGGTTCAAAACCAGTGCTATTCTTAGTTCGCTCGATCCATTTAGAAAAGCGGTCAAGTGCGGTACGGGCCACGCACAATGAAGGGTTCTTTGTGCGTGGTCCGTGCCGTAAGTAATTGCTACTATGTTAACCACTGGTACAATTACGTAATAATACGAATATGTATGATGTTACATAACGCTTACGCCCTAGCCGCTTACAGCCACGGATATAATTTTAAGTCTCTCCTTACCCTCAGTGCAATACATCGCATTCTAAATTCAAATTAATAAATGTTTGCGTTCGAAATATACTTAATTAATTTATTGTCTGCTTAACTTCACTTTGTATGAAGAGAACGTGTATGAAGTCACAAATTAAATTTCTAAAAAAAAATGTTAAACAATTTTAAATTATACATGAAATAACTAAATTTGGTAACTGTCGCCATCTCGCATGTAAGGACTTTTTTTTTCAAACTATTAACTCATATCATTTTTTTAAAGTATAAATTAATATTTTTTTCAAAAAAGTATATTGATTCGATTATGTATAGATACAACATATCTCAATAACAAAATCGAATTAGTAGTATGGTTAAAAAAAAGCTTTTTCCTTTTTATGCGATTTTCTCAAAAACCACAAGCATTTGCAAAATATAATAAGTAAGTAATGCATTAGTAATTAGAATTGAATGATCTATCTCACCCCAGTCCATGTTGTATCCAATATATGTTCTGTTTTTACCACAATATTGCTTTATATTTAAAGATTTGGCTAAATTACATCGAAAATACTAAAACAAACGATTTCGCAAAGCAAGAGTGATGATGTAAGGCGGTCAGTCAAATGTAACGGGGTCAGGGGTCAGGGGGGTGACAAATGATGCCCGTTGTCTTTATTGCTGAAGGGTTGCTATAAATAGGTGAACGAGGCTTGGTTCTGGCACACCACAACTATACTTTTGTAGAATATCTAACAAGTTAAAGATGTTTTTAAAGTTTGGCACTCTCTTTTTTATGACAAATTTAATAATATAATACATATCATTGGGGCAGACTTTTCTATCATATGAAAGTTCAGATGAAAGTCACCCCGATTTAGGGTACGCTCAGGCGTATACATTTCTTGTGTTACCATTTAAATAGTAGTGTTCCTAGGTGAAGTTTCAAACTAGCAAAACTGCAATTATATCAACTACATACCAGCTGTCTGATAAAATCCATGCGGCATGTGGACAACTACAAAAATGGTTCTCATCAAATGGCCTTCTACTGAACTTGTCAAAATCAAATATTATGGTATTTTCAGGCCGAAATACTGCACTGCCTCAATACATTTCCAACAGTCCCATGCCATTATCCAATGAGTCCAAATTTCTTGGCTTTACACTGGACTCGTGCCTCAACTGGAAGTGCCATGTTGACCAACTGCTGTGCAATTAGGCTTGGTAGTGCTGTCTTTGCCATAAAACAATTAAAGCCATTAGTGTCCAATTCATCGTTGAGATCCGTATATTATTCCCATTTTCATTCATTAATGTCATATGGTACGTTATTATGGGGGAATTCTACAGATGCCAAGCGAGTATTTATACTTCAAAAACGCGCACTTCGGTTATTAGCCGGAGTCAAACCAAGACACTCTTGCAAAGACCTCTTCAAACTTCATAATATAATGACGCACTACTCCCTATACATATTTGAAGTACTGATGTTTGTGAGAAATAGTATACGGATGTTCAGGCGAGTCGAGGTCACAGGAAAAGTGATTCGATCCACAGGTAGACTTAGAACAGTCCCGCGTCGCATGGCACTTTCAGAAAAAACCCACCAAATTAAGAAATGAAACATCTGACGAAGCATTTAAACGCCAACTTAGAATATTTTTATTGGAAAATTCATTTTATTCTGTCAATGACTTCATGGATATGAAATTTGTTTGACATTGTATTTTTAAATTATAGTTTTATTTCATTATTTATTTTATGTCCTAATGATTATTTAAGTTATTTACATTGTATTTTATAATTGTATTTTTATTCTTATAATTTATTTGGTTTTAGTATGATTATTATTTAAATATTGTGAGAAATCCGTATAATTGATTATTATCATTTTGACATCGCATTAATGATTTGACGATCATAATATAAAGTCGTATAAATTGACTTAGGATAATTTATATTGTATTTTTTATATTATGAAATAAATAAATCTAAAACTAAATCATGGTATATAGAGTAAAGTTCAAAAATATGAAATTGAATATTTCGATCCACGTTCGATTCTAGACCAACATTGGTAAAACTAATGAAGTGAGTGGTCAATATTTGAAACAACCCGATCACAAAACAGATAAGGAGTAAATGAAACATACACAAGTTACACAACCAAACTTCTGAGTAGACAAGGACGGTTACACTTGAGCATTATCAGTCCTTGTCTTACTCAGGAAGTCATTACGTCTTGCCCGCGTTCCCTTAGGGCCGTGCGAATGGAATGACAAAGGGATTAAACAGGGATGAAAGATGGGATCCCGGGATCGTAGGTGCGAGCGTGAGAAAACGGGATACGGCCGTTCCTTGTTCATTAGGGCTACATGAGCGACCAGGAGGCGAGTTTGGGCGTAAGGACGAAGGATCTTTGGCGCCCTTTAGGTACTTACTATTTTTCCATTGAGGCCATTGAGGGCACGCTTACCTGTGCCACGATGACACTCATACGACTGATGACCTGAATCTTTATTTTAACCAATACAAGTAGACATTTTGGTTCTATCATAAATTGGGGTGACTTTGTATAGTTTGTGTTAGAACGATTTTGAAAAATGTAGTTTTCTGAAAGTATTTTCTTTGCGCCACAAAAGTCAAAATAACAGCTCAAGTGATATCAATATCTCATTTCTCAAAGCGGGCTTATTATGTTATTAAACTAATACGGTTCGAGTAATGGTGCCCAGGTCACAGAACCCAGGTGTTTGAAACAATATGCACAAAGACTTTATCAGGGCTAGGAAAGTAGTAATTTTGAGTATTTTGACCACATTTGTTTTTATGAAAAGTCTTGTAAGTTTTGAGATTGACTCACGATTCAGATTATATATAGTATGTATAGCCTGACCAGTATCTATTTGGACCTGACCATGTTGCGGATTTTCAGTGGAACTAATTTATTATAATGGCAATGATTTTATTTTTTATATACAGTCGTATTACATTCCAGTGCAAAAATGTGTATCTAATTAATCCTCTCGTAAATGTGTACCGAAACCTTAATCCGGCAATAAAAGAGCCATACATATTTTTGAGTAATTACTCAAATCTGCATATATGTAATTATATGCAGCCATATTTTTGCACTAGGCTGTGCCTACAGTGAACTGTCCCGCTGCTGTTGTTACTACTCGTAAAACTGGTCCCAACAAGGGCTAGTTTCCCCCTTAAGGTGAGATGGCAGTCACTTTCGTAAAATTAATGCCTACACCAAATCTTGGGATTAGGTGCCAAAGCGAATCACGGGCTCCTTTAGAGTACAACAGGAAAACGTTACAAGATGATAAACTTCTGCCCCACTGCTAGGCAAAGGCAATACTATTCTGTGGCAAAGTAAAAAATTCAAATTAGGCATATTACATGCACCTATGAACGTCAATAGACTAGGACCATTTTTGAAAAAGTAGAATGCAAGAAGCAAATCATGTAACAGTTGGGGTGACAACGTTTTCAGAGTATTTTGACCCTGCTGCTTACGTATCTGCCTGTCGCCATTGCCAAATTTGAACCGGAAGTACGGTATACCGGAAAAGGTGCCGCCCATAGAAGAGAAATCGCCAAACATTTAGTAAATCGATGTTCCGGTACCCTAAAAGAGGTCCGATTGTTATGGTTTTTTGATATGTTGTAAAGGACAATTTAATAATGACTACCCAGAGTTTTCTTCCTTCCAGCTCTAAATATTTCTTCGCCATCTTGGAAATGCTGTAATTTTTTTCAGTTTTTTGCCTGTACTGTCTTTAAAGTTCATTCTAGTGCTTATCATGATTCTGCAATATTGTAGATCACAAAACTTGCTGTACTTGTTGTTGTGTGTGGTTTTGAATATTTTTTCGTTGACCTCTAGGAACGAAGATATGGAATCATCTATGGAGACTACCGTTGAAAATTGCTTCCTTTGTCCAGTTTTCCTCCCATGTTTACATTTAAGTGCACTTTAGCGCAAACTGTAGTTTGGCAATATTGTAGATCATATATTATATTGTAAAATCTGCTATAGCTTTTGGATTGAGATATTTTTTCCACTTCCTCTAGGAAAGAAGATATGGAATCAGCTATCAGTTTTAATCGCATATTTACGTTTAAGTGCATTTTAGCGCAAACTGTACGTCTGCAATCTTTCAGAAGACTAAATTATCTGCAAATTGAAAGTTTGCAAATAATTGATCACTCTTCTCTTTTTGTGATCACTAACTGGTAACAGTAATACTGAACGCTCACGAAAAACGATGGCAAACTGGGAGTAAAATTAATTACTTTTTCGGTACTTATTTCAAAACCTTTCAGGTGAACGTATGGGAAAATGCTCATCATGCCCGACAGGGGGTGAATGGTGATGGAGCCTGAGTTATATGTTTAGTTTAGTTTATTGATCTCATTATACAATTTTCATATAAAACAACACATTGCTTATACTACTGGTCATATAGCGATCGTTTTACAATATAGTATTTGCAATAAGTGTCTTAAGAATTAAAATAGAAAATAATTTATAGTTTGCAGCCCATAAAATAAATAGTACATTACTACAGAGGCCGGGACGTAAGGGGTTGCCGGCCGAAGACGTATATAGACGGCCGAGCAAAGCGAGGTCGGATAGTTCTGAGGCGGGCAACCCCATATTTCCCGCCGAGGTATGTATAGTGCTTTTCTCAAACATGCAATGAAATAAACAACAAAAATATCAAAGTTTTATTTTTTAGTGGCAGATTGTCATGGTGCCTGTGCCACAAATTATGTGGAATGGAAATTAAAAAAGAGGACTTTGCCGGCCTAGGCCTGCAAGATTTGTATGAAATTCCATTAACGACCTCTTGTCCTAGCCGCATCTAAAACGTCATACTTCGCAGCCTGTTATAAGGAACATAACATCAATATTTCATTGCATGTTTGAGAAATAGTACATTACTACAGAGGCCGGGAAAAAAGGGGTTGCCGGCCGAAGACATATAGACGGCTGAGAGCAGCGAGGCCGGATAGGTCTAAGGCGGGCAACCCCATATTTCCCGCCGAGGTATGTATAGTGCTTTTCTCAAACATGCAATGAAATAAACAACAAAAAAAATTAATACGCCTATGCGTATTAATTTTCATCATGCCAAATATTTATGTGGAATGGAAATTAAAAAGATGACTTTGCCGGCCTAGGCCTGCAAGATTTGTATGAAATTCCATTAACAACCTCTTGTCCTTAGCCGCACCTGAAACGTCATACTTCGCAGCCTATTATAAGGAACATAACATCAATATTTCATTGCATGTTTGAGAAAAATATACACGTATTATGTGCTCAGAACATCAATGTCGAAACAAATGAGTATAAATAAAACAATAAAGGATGAATGAAAATAAGTCATATGTCAGAATATAATAATAATTAAATAATATAAAAATGTGGTACTAGAGGAGTACCGCTCAAATAATAATGATGTCAACAATAATATAATAAAAATGTGGTACAGTCAGCATCAAAAGTAGCTTAGCATATGAAATTATCAAATGATTGCGACGGCTTAAATGGTCAGAATTGTCTGACATAAACGTTGAGTCAAAAATATATGACGAGCGCTAACTTCATCATAAACTTAATTTTAAATTTCAAAAATAGATCACTTCATAGTTGTCATAATTATTTGACCATGTGTCATTTCATAATTATCTGAAAATAATGTTTCATAAGTACTTGAAAGTTTTAAAAACTCTTTGGAATGCATACAAATAAATCATTGTTCTAAAATTTATGGGTGGAGACTTCACCTAAACTATATTCGGGTTCTTATGATCCTCGAGCCCGTCCCGTCCCCAAACCCTGCACGGATATTGTATCCTACAATAAAATTGTTCATCCCAGTGTACCTGACTACCATGTGCTCGTGCATGAAGAATGGGTTGACATGCACCAAGTTGTGCCACCGTTCTCGTCAATGTATGAACTCAATTTTCTGCGATGCGAGGGCTTGAAAGTCACAAATTTTACAAGATATACGAGCTAAGCCCCTCTTGAGCATTCTTTATTACTATTACTAGTGATTACTAGGTATGGTAGAAACACTGGTAGAAACTATCAATTTGTAGATAATTTTGTCTTATGCAGAGAGGCCAGGGTGGGCCAGGTCATAAAGTACCCTAAATCGGCGCGCATGCATAAAGAGTTCAAGAAGCTAAAGTTGCATGTAAAGGATCGTAGCAAATGGAAATCCGTGATCTCTGCCGACCCCTTTGGGAAACAGGCGTGATTATATATATGTATGGTATGTATGTATCTTTTGAACGATTGCAGAACCAGTTTGTGCTTAAATGCCCTCAAACGTATATATATGGGAGGAAAACTGGATATAGGTAGCAGTTTTCGACGGCAACTCTTCCTAGATGATTCCATATCTTCGTTTCCAGAGGTCATAGAAAAAACCGGCCAAGTACGTGTCGGGTCACGCACAGAGAAGGGTTCCGTACCAACACCTCCTACATTTAATCCTAATCTACATTTAAAACCACTATAAAATACAGTAAATCAAAAAAGGTCGTATCTTCATAGGGAAGTCACGGCACTTACGCCCTCTTGTTTGGGCAAGACAGTTTTTCAGCAATAAGTTCAAACCAAAAATCGTGGAAAGTATTTATAATTGTACATCATCTTGATTTTTTTCAGAATTTTAAACTTCATAGTTTAGAAATTAGAGGGGGGCCGTTTACGACTTTGACAGCTAATATCTCACACGGTTGACTTAAATGGAAAAGTTTTTTAGAGACCTACATGTCATTTTTGCAGGCCTATCCATAGATATCCCACTCGCCTATGCGCATTGAAAAAAATGTTGAAGGGGGGCCTGTTACGTGTATGGGGTGCCCCCCCCCCCCCAGTTTAATATTTTTTTCGTAATTTTACATCATATTTCTATAGCAGTTCATAGCATACATCTTCCTACCAAATTTCATAATTGTAGTGCTCATAGTCTCCGAGTAAATCGGCTGTGACATACGGACAGACACGACGAATCTACTTATATAAGGGTTGCGTTTTAGCCATTTTGGCTACGGAACCCTAAAAATATTCCAACCCAAAGTAATAGCAAATTTTATGATTTATAATATTGTCGCACTACAGTTTGCATTAAAATGCACTAAAACGTAAACATGGGAGGAAAACTAGAAAAAAGGAGCAATTTTTAACGCTATCTCCCCATAGATGATTCCATGTCTTCGTCCCCAGGGGTCTTAGAAAAACATCTGAATAGTGTTGTATTCTACAATATTTCAGAACACTAGAATGACACTAGAATGGAATTTAACGACAGTATATAGGCAAAAATCAGAAAAAAAGTGTCAGTTTTTCCAAGATGCCGAAAAAAGACATAGAGCTGGAGAGACGAAAACTTTGAATCACCATGACCATATAGTCCTTTACAACATATCAAAAAACCATAACAATCGGACCTTTTTTAAGGTACCGGAACAACGATTTACTAAATGTACGACGAATTTTTTTGTATGGGTTGCACCTTTGTCAGCTGTCAATGTCAGCTGCTCTACAAATAATAAATTAAATATGTCAGGGATAATATTCGTATTATCGCGCAAGGAGTGTGTTTCCATTCCATTCACTCGTATTTTATCTCCCACAGTTTAATCATCATAAGGTATGTACGTACACGTTGACGAACTTTAATTTGGGACCCCCTTAAGGTTGAGATTAAAATTCCTATGACGTCTATGACATATTAACAGTCCTGTATGGAAATTCAAAGAAATGTGACCGTAAACTAGTAAGTACCTACGTAATTTTTTCCGTGTGCCAGCAACATCAGACACCTCAATTCAATATTTGCGATACCAGGAAATGAGATAATTTAAATCGCGATTATCCACCGGCTGACTCTTCGACACACTATAACAACTCAGATGATTGAAGTAAATCTTAGATTAATAATACCAACAGATCCGTAGTGATAAGCAAAATGATTTTTAATATAGTCTTCTTGAATCCTTAAGGTTAACCAAGATAAGTTAGAACGGGACAGATACGGGATACGGGGTTGATAATTTTCGGCTGTTAACGAATTGCCTCCATTTAACAGCACACCAAAATGTCAAAATCCATATAAACCAAAACGTCAGAAAGGTCAGTTCAGTACAATTACCAGTAATGAAAACAGAGACACTGACAGGTGAAGATCTGTCAGATATCATTGATTTACTTATTAGTGAGAATAGAGCCCGACCCGAATGGACCCGGGTATGTCCTAAAACTACGACCAAGACCACCGGGGGATGGGCATGCAGCAGCATCCCTGAAGTGCGGTGGAGATACTGCGATCGCCAACCCGCATGCCAAGCGTGGCGATTATGGCATATACCCCCCGTGAATTTGGGGGAGGCCTATGTCCAGCAGTGGACGTCCTTTGGCTGATATGGTGGAGAATAGATCAGATGTTCAGAAATCATTCAACTTAAATGAGCGGATCTGCTTTTCTCTGATATCTGCAGAGGTAAATTAAATAGATCGCCATCAGAAAAAAATTGGTCTTGAATCAAAAAATATATATAATACTCATATTTTAAGCAGCCAAACTGGGGAAGTAGCTCCAGGTTCTGGAGGACTGGGTCATAATAACACCACTACTTGATCTGTAGGTTTTGAGGACCTGGTGGTGAGTAAGTTTGCCAGAGCCGCCAAGATTGCGCTGCATTTTGAGAGACCTACCCACACTTTTGTCTCTATAGCTGTGGACAAAACGTATCCTCAAATTTTTAAAGGGTCGGCTAAGCGCGTGTGTCACATTTTGGACTCGCAAGCGGCCAGCATTACTTAAAAAAGCTATACTTAAATAATTACCTGTAAAATTTGTCGATTATTGATAACAAGCAATAATTTGGCTTAGTTGGTTTGTTATTGACCCTGCCTACGAAGCCGGAGGTCCCGGGTTCGAATCCCGGTCAGGGCATTATTTGTGCATTTATCACGAATATTGTTCCTGGGTCTTGGATGTTTCCTATGTATTTAAGTATCGTCGTCTAGTACCCATAGTACAAGCTTTGCTTAGTTTGGGACTAGGTCATATTGTGTGAAATTGTCCCGCCAATATTTATTAAACTTTTAATTACAAGCGAATGCAAAGTGCTACAAGAAGTTTTGAAAGTTATCCCTCGTTTGCAGCGACCGCTGGCTAGGCGCGTTGTGATTGTGAACGCACTGCAGCGGTGAATGCACTTGCAGTTGCATCTGTCGTTTTCTGTGCGCCTGGTGCCGAGGCCGATCCGCTCGGGTCGTCACGATGGCCTTCTTGATGGCAAGCCGAGACAGACACACAGACTTACTCGCTGGATGTTGGAAATTTAGGAAAACAGCTAATAAAATTGAATTGTTTAATAAACAATATGGATATCTCGTCTCGTACCTACAACTTAAATTTTATATTTTTTACTATAGCTACCTATGTATCAAAGGCTTTAACTGCGGGCTGCCCGTCTGTCGAATCTTTGTTTTTATTTTACAATTTTTACGTAGGAAGGTATTTTCAATGTAGAAAAACAAAACAGCGAATTTTTATTTGTATAGGTGTAGGAACAAAGGTAATTAATGATTATAAAACGATTTCACTCCGGATGGAAATTATAATTTCGCAAAGCGGATGACTAAGCTTGTAAAAATATTTGCGATGTAGTTTATGATTCTTAGAATTCCTATAAAGAACCTCAATAACTATAAATAGTGATATTTCAATGAAAATTATTAAATAAATTAATATTAGGTATGTATTTTAATAAGTTTAAGTTTTGGACCCGTGTATGTCCTAAAACTACGACCAAGACCACCGGGGGATGGGCAGCAGCATCCCTGGAGTGCGGTGGTTTTACTGCGATCGCCAACCCGCATGCCAAGCGTGGCGATTATGGCATATACCCTCCGTGAATTTGGGGGAGGCCCATGTCCAGCAGTGGACGTCTTTTGGCTGATATGGTGGTAGAGATACATAGTTATAATATATAGTAGCTCTACATAATATGAGTTCATTTATACCAGTGTGACGTTATAAAACCACTGTAATACGTTTAAGCGCGAAATTTTAAATGAGTTTATAAAAGTACGGATTTTATGATAAGTAGGTACGCAAACATTTTATTTTTGTCTCAAACTGTAACTTATCATATTCTCAATATATTAAAACCGATTAACAAAAAAATCAAGTTCCCTATATATTATGAGTAAACATAATTTTAGTTTAAATTGCAGTTCATGACATATTATAAAACGCAACTTAAACAATAAATATCATACATTGATAAAATATAGGTATTCCTGTGTTTAGAGACTTTAGAGTTAGACTGGTTTAGTTACGATTATTGTATCAGTCATGCACGCATTCCTAACATCTCGCCAACTGCAACACGACCAAATGCATGGAATCGTATGAAAACTTTCAATTTTCCTTCAACCTTCTCAAACTTATCATGCGCTAGTAAATGGGCAACGCTGTTTCCATAACGACACCCACGCGCGCGCATTTCTCCGCCTACCCTGGGCTACGGGGAGGATCGTTCCTCAAGCGAGAGGTATGCCCGCCTCTGACTAACTCATGCGTTCCTGGTACAAGCAGATTGTAAGCTTTCAGGAAGGGAATTTGTGCGCAGTTCGTGGCGCATATTTGTGCCTCGGACCGCAGCAGGGTTCCCCACACATCCTCGACGACCCTTCATTCCTAGCACGTACAGTCCTCTCCAGAATATGATCTCCTAATACTTCTTCAATCTAATTACGCATATCATTACCGCTCTCTGTCGTCAGGAATGAGTCACCGTAATATTTATTACACGAGGCCAACGACGAAATGTAAATAACACACAGTATTATTAAAAGATCAGTTTAATTAGAAAAGTATTAAAGCATTATATCTATTTAACCGTCTTAAAATTAGAAAGAAACTAGAAAATAACCTAAGTAACACACGAAACAATCATTAGCCACAAAAAGTAAAATCCGTGTATCTTTTGTAAACATCATGTTCCATACCAAGGTAATTTTTTTATGCAACCATAAATCACTTTACGGTCATAAGGTCATACATAACATAACCACCGAGAAGGGCCACGGCTAGAGCGCAAGCGCGTTGGCGCAGATCGCAGTGCCCGCCCCATCGTTGCATCCCCATTCAAAATCCCGTTCACCTGTTCCCGAACCGAACCGATATACCATGCCCTATAACTTCGAACTCGTATTAGTGGGATATCGATTTCTGGTCAACTCGCCTCCTTCCAACTCATGTAGCCTTGGTGTTTTCCGAACGGTTCGACATTATCGGCAATCACCGATACATTTCCGATACCCTCGATTCCTTACCGAATAGAGATTTATCGACAATCGTATAATAAAGGATACACCCCTAATTAGTATTCAGTAATTTAAAGTAAATTTAATTTCTATATTTTGATTGTATTCTTATTAACTGGCAGTAAAATAGGTATTCGATGATTGCTAATAAATAATAACGCTAAATTGGTAGACTCTCACTCACACAATCAAACCGTCTTTTCTTCTACGTTGTACACTGTACTACACCTACAACCTACACAAGACAGGGCTTCCTTCCGGACCGGATATTGATTTTACGCGAAGTAAAATTCGTTCACCATTTCACGTTCCTGTTTTCCTGGCACCAGCTGAAAGCATTTCCGGTTTTGAGGTTTTCATATCCGGGTTTCCCGGAAAATTTTACAGGTGAAAAAAAAACTGTTTACTACTGATAATTATCAACTAAGTGGAGCGGACAAAAGCGCATTTGATGAACATGATGGGTTTGACCGGGAATTTGCACCGGATTTCCCAAGAAGCTCGGTGGCGCCGGTTGCCCTGGAGGCGGATCCGCAGCAACATCGCACACAATGCTACCAGGGCTGCATGACTCCGCGGAGATCGATAGAAGCGAGCACGCTGAAAATACCTACCAACCGCCCTCGATGAGGAATAGGCGTCGCGTCTCTTCTTCTGTGTTTACTTTTTCCAACCAAGGAGATTTTAGTACAGTGCACATTCATTATTAGTACATTACTACAGAGGCCGGGACGAAAGGGGTTGCCGGCCGAAGACATATAGACGGCCGAGCGAAGCGAGGTCGGATAGGTCTCAGGCGGGCAACCCCATATTTCCCGCCGAGGAACAAAAAGGTTTCCGCAAAAAGATGACAGTCAATATGGCCATATATGATCTACTCTATCCCGTAATACAAAAAATGGATAAAAGACAATATATATATATATGCGCCATATTTATGGATTTAAGTAAAGCGTTCGATTACGTGAGTCATACTATACTTTTGGAAAAACTGAACACATATGGTATGCGAGGCAACATTCTATAACTATTGAAATCTTACCTGGTAAACAGGGAGCAGACTACTGAACTTTCACAAATATGTCTTAAATCAAAAGAGGAAAGATCATACAGATCAGATGTACGGGTACTGAAGTACGGTGTGCCTCAAGGTAGCGTTTTGGGCCCCCTCCTGTTCCTGTTGTATATCAATGATCTCCCTAAACATGTCAAATATCCCATGGTGTTGTTTGCGGATGACAGTACATTGATAATTGAATGTAAAGACATGAATAATTATGAATTGGAAATTAATGACACTGTCAATAATATAATACAATGGCTCAATACTAACAATCTTAGGATAAATCTAGGCAAAACGAAAATTATGCACTTTAGACAAAACACACTAATGTTACCCATAGATTGTAATTATCAAGGACATCTTATCGAACCAAATTTTGTTACATTAACATGTAACCCCCACTAACACATGTTACACTAACATGGAAGCCCCATACGGATGAAGTTTGTAAAAGGCTCAACAAATATGCATATGCACTGTACAAGCTATCCAAACAAGCCAGTATTGACGCGGTCATATCAGCATATCATGGCTATGTTGGATCAACCCTTCGCTATGGTGTTATCTATTGGGGTAATAGAGAACTCATCTTTAAGGCACAAAAAAGATGCATCAGAGCAATGTGTGGCCTGAAGCAAACTGATACCTGTGTCCCGTATTTCAAAAAACTGAATTTGTTAACATTGCCTTGCCTTTTTATTATCCTTGAAGTGGCCATTTTTGAAAAAAATAATCCAACATTATTTAAAAAAGTGTCTGAAGTATTCCATCGTGATACCTACCGGGCCCATAACCTTTGCTCAGTGTTTTCTCGCACTGCCCTTATGAGAAAAAGCATGTTCTGTTCTGGCAGCAAAATTTATAATAAACTAGATGAAAGCCCGGCTTCGCTCGGGTGAAATAAATAAGAAAGAAATAAAGTAAACATTTATTCGTGACAGTTATGCAAACGACGAAAGAAATAGTGTACAAAAATGTATAAAATAAAAACATTACAACAACGGATTATGATGCAACTTCGTATAGAAATATAGTCTGTAGTCTGGATTAACATATGGAATAGGGAGTAAAAGATTACGCTGACGACGTCACGGGCAAAGGCTAGTATCTTTGCAAGTTAATCCTAAGCATTTTTATAAGGGTAGTATTTAAAGGCACATAACAAATTTGACACAGTAATCAGTACTGATTTGTATAGCTAAAATACTAATCGTTCATTAAAATTCAGTTCAGATGTGCAATTGTTAAATATTGATGTGCCAGTCAGTATTTTTGGTGCGAAGTCAGAGCTGCTAACGCGAACGAAAACAAATGAAGTTCGTGTATCTCCCTCTCTGTCGAACTTGCAAAATCGAGCGACACAGAGGGAGGTACACGATGTTCGTTCGTTTTCGTTTCGCGGTAGCAGCTCTGTATTCTCCGCCAAATTCTCTTAAGTGGGGCCCTTTACACTCAATATTATGTGTCAATATTATCGGGTTTTTTAAAATTGTATGGGGTCTGTTAAACGCTTAATATTATCACAATACTGGTGTGTCAATATTATCGTGGTTTTCAAAATCGTATGGACTTTTCTTCAATATTCATTGCACGTGCTACGGATCGTGATATGAGTATATCGCGTGATAATAACAACCATGTAACAGGCAATATTCAGTGTCTCGCGTGATAATAATAACAGTTGGTAATACTTTCTCCAATTAATGGAAGCTATTTAACAACTTGTTCCGTTTTGCCAAAGGTTCACATTCCGATACGCGCACCATCCACGAATAGGAGCCGTCAGACCAGAGGGCCTACCGCGATCTGAAAACGAAGTATTTCCCTCTCCGCGCTCGAATATGCAAGTGCGACCGAGAGGCATATATATTTAGTTTTCGGTCGAAGAAAGTCAAAGAACATTCCGTGTGTTGTCTGTCACACATATAATTTTTTAACTTCCCATCGACCTATTACTTGAAATTAGGTGATAATTTCTTTGTTTTGAAGTATATTTTACCAAAAATATCAATATATTGATAAATCACATTTGTTTTTTAGTTGTACGGAACCCTAAGTGTGCGACTCCGACGCACTTGGCTGGTTTTTATTACATTTTGAATTTTATTTCTCTTATAGTAAAATACCCTATTCGTTTTAAAGTTGACGCCTGACGGCCTACCACGAACCAAAAACGAACTATCTTCCTCTCTGTCGTTCGAATATACATGTGCGAGAGAGAGGCAGATACTTCGTTTTCGGTTCGCGGTAGCGCCTCTAACGTCCGAGCGCGGCGAACAGCATGAGCTGGGGGTCTACTCCGAAATTCAAAATCTGAACTTCGTATGGTGCCGTCCCTTTCACTCTCCTGTCATAGATTATATGAGTGAAAGGGACGGCACCATACGAAGTTTGGATTTCGAATTTCGGAGTAGACCCCCAGTACCACTAAGTTATAAGATAGAGCGAGATAGGGATAGAATTTTGCTAGACGTTTAAAAGCTATAAGTCACCTAGTAGTTTGTCACAACAAAATAGAGACGCAGCTTTAAGATGGCGGACAGACTCAGCAAACATTCAAGTGGTGTCCTTTACACGATTAATATTATCACAATACTGGGGTGTCAATATTATCGCAGTTTTCGAATTTGTATGGATTCTGCATCAATATTCACGTGATACTTATCGTGATATGAATGTATCACGTGATAATAATAACCATGTAACAGGCCCCATACATTCGCTTGAAGGCGGTTGTTGTGACAATCAGCCTAGCTAGCACGATAGATGATACCGTTACGTTTTATGTGACGTTTTAATACATTTGGCCCATATAACGTGACGGTATAAGTTATCGTGCTAGCTAGGCTGATAGGTGTATAGAACGCTTGAAAACTACAAAAACAAAACGCTGCAGACGCGGCTAGCCAAATCCACGCCCAGCAACCTGGCCAACACACCGGACGCAAACATAGTTTACAATTTCCGAACGTACCCAACCCGACGCTGTCAACAGTATCTTCTTAGTAGTCTGTGCTGTCAACCAACAAATTTAATATGGCGGACCTTTTGTCGTAAAATTAACACTTTTAAATGCAAAATACGCGACAATCCGAATTTTGCGGATACATATGTTCAACTCAAAAATCGTTATTTTTATACGTTCTTCAATTTGAAACAGGTCTCGTTCGGGTCTACCGTACCCCTGCACGAAATTATTAATATAGATTACCACTTGGTTTAAGGAGGACGCCAGTGCATGTTTTTAAAACGAATCTCACCAAATTGTTGATTAGTAAATGTTATTATTCATTAGCGGACTATTTTTCTGACAATTTAAATTAATTTATATATATATGTGTTCTGTAATGTGGATTATTATTGTTTTTTTTTCTCTTTCGTTTTATTGATCTTAAAGCAATTATAATTTGGATTTTTATCTTATTTATGAACATTGAATTTTGAAATTGACATGCCTTTATTTTATATTATAAAATTTCTATTACAAAATTGTATGCCTAATGACGAAACATAGCGTTCACACATTTTTTGTACCATTTTGTATACCTATGTTTACAAATAAAGAACTTTGAACTTTAATATTCGTTTTCAAAGCCAACAATTATTATTATTACACAATTGATTGTTTGGGAAATGTTTGTCAATAATAATTTAGTAATGCATTAGCAATCCCTTAATTCCAATTTAGTCTTTTTTCCCATTTTTGTCAATTTCCGGCTTCGTATTAACGTGGTATTAACATTAACTAAACGGACTCCCAAGGTCGTCCTAATACTCAGCCTGCAATTGCCTCCTTCCATGCCTCGACAATATGTAATATGTTACGCCAGACGATGTTATCTGATCTTGTCGTTCCTGTCCGAAATTGTGGATGTGGACCTATATGTAGAGCGTAACTCTAGATTGTCAATTTTTCTCTTTCACTCGTCGGTCTGCCTTGCTCATCCTGTTCCTTCGGAGGACGCAGATCGCTCCTTATAGCTATTTTAGCTACTTAGTTCTTTAGCATATTCCAAGTCTGAGTAGGTAGATTTTATATTTATTTATTGCCACAAATAATTACAGGGACAAAAATATGCCAATGGAAACCATTTAACTTTTATAAAACCATATTTTACTTTTGTGATTCAAGATACTACCTACCAGTAGTTAGTACTTACTTGTAACTCAAGTTGAAAAGAGAGATTTAATAAACTATAATATATTTCTAATAACAATCATTCACGATAAAGACTTCGTGTAAGGACCGGGCGGCATATATAAGCACTTTTTAAAGGTTGCTCAAACAGCCAAAATGTGTCAAAAATACTATCACGGTTTATGCATTTTAAAATGAAAGTATCCATTATTATTGTATCTAAATAAAAAATAAATTAATCAGTGATATTTCAATGAATATAATATTTTTTCAACATATCGAACCTCATTGTTAAAAGGCGGTTGTGACAATGTGTCGCTGCTGCCTGCTGCAGGCACCGGCCTATGCAGAAACAAATGAAAATCTCGCGGTCCGAGGTGTAAAATCAGCAATCACATTTTAAAATTTTATAGTTAAATTATTATCTATTTATTTATTTTTAGTATTGTTTTTATGCAAATAAATATTAAAACTGTGTTACGAAAATTCTTTTAATATTTCTAAATATCTAACTGAACTTAACAAAAACAAGATCCATTTTATTTATCATCTTAGTTTGAACAAAATCCCGCACGCGTGCGTAAGCGCAGCATTTTCTATGCCCAGGTTGACCCCCAGAAAGATGTACTTTTTGAGCATATGTATGCATTATAAATAGTACCTAGATTGTTAAACAAGGATTGAATGCAACTTTAGATGAGTTATTTTGCAGCTCGAACGATGTCAACAACCAACCAGTCCAACGCCAACAGTACGAGTTGAAGTGGGCGGTTTTACCCGAGTACCTATATAAAATGTATTCAAACATCATCAAATAGAAATAACTGTCTTTACAGTACATATGGTGCTATATTACCGCACTAGTGCGGTAATCAGCAGATTACGTGCATATGTCGAATCTTTAAAGAGCCATATGTACTGTAAAACGTTGTACGATACACGTGCGAACAGGTAATTCGCAACTCGTGTCGATTTAAAACACTCCCTTCGGTCGTGTTTCAATTTATCACCACTCGTTGCGAATTTCCTGTTCTCTGCACTTGTATCGTACTGTACATTTATCTACACTCGCGGTCAAAAATGTCGGGTCATCCTGAATTTAATAACCGCAATAAGTTTTTTTTATAGTTACATAATATAGTATTACCAATCACCACCCAACCCCCTTCTATATCCAACTATATGTATAAGTAATTTCCGGCATCCTGTCATAAAAATATTAATATCTATATCGTAGTTTTTGTCCGCAAGTGTATTTAATTTTTCTTAAAAAAATATTTCGTGATAACTATTAACAAAGTCTCGGACAACAAAGTTTACGGAGGTGGCTGCACAGGTATCTGCCATTGCCCATTTTTAAAATACTTTTCTGCTCTAGGGCAGAAATGTACCACTTTCAGCATGCCACTTAGATGAACAATAACCCACTTCTGAGTCTGAGAAATGAATAAATCTATTTTAATTCGATTGCATATAGGTCCTCTGAAAGACAAACCTTGTAAATTAGTTCCGTATTTGTAAGCTACACTCCCAGAAAGGTTTCATTTTATCACAACTGAGATGTGATGATAAGGCCTACAAGAAATTGACGGAACTCCTCAAATATCTAAATACTAGCCCGCATTTAGAGATTTCAGTTTACACTCGATAATTGTCGATATTAAACATAAGTTAAATCGAATAGTGATTTTATACATTTTATTACTACATAGTTGTTACATTGTGCGTTTAAGTTACAAGTTAGGCAAACCTGAACGAAACTGTTAAAATTAAAAGTTATTTATTCTTTAAATTAGGCATATATTACTTATACATGCACCTATGAAAGTCAAGAAACTACGATTCGTAAAAATAGAACCAGCGTAAGAAACTCTGCGAGTTGTTACAGTAAATGAACTACGTATTTAAGATATTTGTCGCAAGCCAAATTATTTCAATGGTTTTAGTATTTACACAAGAGTTGCTCAGCTCAACACCAAGGCAAGGTGGCCTCGTTCGAGCAAAGGGCCCGCTCGCCCAACAGAGTGCGTGCCGTCTTGCGTAAGACACGCCGCTCTCATTGGCTAAAGAAACCACGCCCTGTGCGTAGCCAAACCTTGAATTTCGACAGGCCCTTACTCGGCCCTTTTTATCTCCTCACACACTCTGCTCTCCTAGTAAACTGTGTTATATTATAAATAATTTAAGGGCTCGTCAATATAATATTATTTGACAAAACAACATTTTATTGTGTAATCAAATGATTGGTCAATATGGTGCTGAAGAAAACGTGTAGCAGTTTGATAAGAAAACGCTGTTATAACATGGTTACATCGCGTTACTCGCGTATTTTCTTGGCCCTCTGTTTCTAACACAGCTAATTAACGGTAATTAAGAAATTTAATGGGGAAAGGTGCGGCGGTACTCGCGCGGGTTGAAGGTGTAAATGAATCGTAGGGCTTCGTTGTAGCAAGAAATAATAGGCATGTCACTCCCAATGACTTTGGGTACCAGGAACACATGACATGGTAGGAGCACTTCCGAAGAAAGGGCGTTTTCGAGACCCGCCCGTTGAAGTCTCCGCAGAGGTTTTAAATAATAAGGTACGCGAAGGTCCGTAGCGTAGTTCGCACTCGCAGAGTCGCGGAAAGCGAGCTCTACGAGTAGAGTGATTAGATAGATAAAAACTTTATCCAGTTCCCACAATATACGTACAAAAACAGGAGAACAAACACTAACATAATAACAAAATTTCTAACGGACGTGGCAGACTATGGGCGCTGGCTCACCATAATGATACGGCAGGAAACCACATCGCTGATATTCTGTCAGTGCCAAGACCCTATACCGGTTACTATAACTTCTCTACTATCCTCTGCTAAGTAGCATTCTTCATTGAAGCACGTAAGCACCGACACCGATATAATGTGAACACGCTCTTACTTACTTAGGTCTCGCCGGAAGATCAGCGCCGGCTCCCTGAGTCGGCATTTTATGCTGAGGCGAGACCCTTTCGTGACGAATTACGTTTTTTTTTAATTTATTTTTTTATTGTAGGTATACTAATTATTTTTGGTCACGAATAAATATTTTTCTTCTTCTTTCTTCTAAGCTAAATTTGTAATAAAATTTATATAGGGAACTTTCGTGTCACAACGGAATCATTTAAATTTACCCATTTCGCTAAAAACTTTATAAGTACTTACAATTGTTACTAAATTCTATGTTTCTTTTTATGTTATACTAGCTGTCCTAGTGAACTTTGTCTACCATCCCCGGCCCGTTCCGTACAAAAAGCATGAGAAAGTTTATATCTCGTACATTTTACCGATATATTAATAGCTATTCTGCTATTCGGAGCAGGATAAATCCAAAAAATCGAAGATCATAAAAATCGGCCCAGCCGTTCTCGAGGTTGAGGATCCTTTGGCACAAATTTCACGATGGTAATTTAACAGTATATACGTACAGAGTCTTCCAATAAGAAATAATACGATCAAAAACCAAACATTACAAAAATATAATAAGTCTCGCGTAAAGTTCGGTCGCCCAAGGGTGTTATTCACAAACCGTCTCGTCCTCACCTTTCACCTTACTCCTCACCCGTTTTTATATGGAAACTATTAAAAATTTGACAAATGACATTGGACTCTTTCCATATAAAAACGGGTGAGGTATGAGGTGAAAGGTAAGGGCGATTAAATGCGATAGCCAAGTCAAATAAAGATATGTACTTTTGATTTATGGATACTTACAGTTGAATATAATATGTTGTTATTTAACTAACTAATAGTTTAACTTTGCTATCGCATTTAAATAATACATAGAGGTATAATAGTCCTGGTAGATAAAGCCTCATTTAGTCCGCACATTGTCTTATAAAGTAATGTTGTAAGTGCATATGTTTATATGTGATTACAAAAGTTACATGTTTCTAGAAAACGGAACTGAAATTTGGGTACATATGAATTCTATGTAACGTAGGCTTCAATTTACTGGGCTAAGCGCCAATAGTGATCAAAATTTGAAAGCTCTGCTTGCTAGCGCTATAAGTATGTAAGTATTCTTAGAATTGGTATGATCATTGATCGTTGTTAAAAATGTTTTGAGCATTTTTGAAATTTTGTCCATTGAAAGGGTGAAAAGGGGGGCTGAAAGTTTGTTTGGGGAGCAAATATATTTTTAAAAGAGAAATAGCATTGAAGTACTTCTAAGAAAATGTAAAAATGAAACTTCCCATTAATGTAAGATTCGGTAAGCTTCTTGAACAATATTTCTTTGCTAAACAAATAAATAAAAAAAGAAGCTTGACATGGATTTCCGCAAAAGTAACGCCTGTTTCTATCAATTACTTAAAATTCGGTGTCAGAAGATAACTTCTGAAGCGCAAGCGAGATATAGGTAAGTACCTATTCACAGTTCTTGCAAAAAAAGATTGGTCATTTATTTATCTACAATCTGTACCTTCGTTTCGCTTGGGGGGATGGGCAGCAGCATCCCTGGAGCGTGGTGGATTTTCTGCGATCGCCAACCCGCATGCCAAGCGTGGCGATTATGGCATTTACCCCTCATAAATTTGGGGGAGGCCTATATCCAGCAGTGGACGTCCTTCGGCTGATATTGTAAGTACCGTCGTTTGATATTCCGAAATCGGTAATCATTCGTTTTGACGGCATGTTTTTTAGGGATCCGTAGCCAAAATGGCGAAAACGGAACCCTTATACTTTCGTCATGTCTGTCCGTCCACCCGTCTCTATGACGTTGCCGAATTAGCCGATTTACTCGGCGGAGACTATACTCGTAAACGCAGTACAATTATGAAAATTGGTAAGAAGGTGTATTCTATGAACCGTTACAGAAAAGTGATGTGAAATAAGGGCGGCACACTATACAATCATGTATCCGAGGGATGAGAAAAAAAATTCAATGCACATACTAGGCGTGTGATACTCGTATCATGGACAGGCATTTAAAAATGATATAGAGGTTTCGAAAAAAAATTCCATTTAAGTCAAACGTATGTGAGAAATTAGCTGTCAACGTCGTAAAAAGTGTGTCAATAGCGTAAAAAATTGAGGTGGTGTATATTAATAAATACTTTCAACGATTTTGGTTTTAAAAGCTCGGTCTAGAGTCTGACTAGCATAAGTCTGCACCAGCAATTTTTATTTATTGTCTGTAAATCGGTATATGATAACACTGAAGATAGGGCACTAATTAGTCTTGATACTTGTAGTAGTATTAGTATGTATTGCAGTGTAAAAAATACTCTGCATAAACATTACGTTGAAGAAACATATATGGCTTTATTTTAGGGCCATCTATTGTTTGATGTATGAACTAAGTTGTCAGATTTTGAAACCATTTAGGTTTGGTTGGAAATCACGTATGAGTCGTCTGCGTAGTTTGCGATTGGTGTCGTAGATGGCGCCGCATCAAGATATAACCTTTTTTAATGATGTAAGTTTTGAATACCGGCTGGATTCCTTTGCATTTCTTCTTTATGTTCAGTTTGTTAATTTAAAAAAATAAAAATCTAGAATATTCTCTAAGCCATCATGACATTGGATTATTGATTTTTCATTTTAATTTGAGACATGTCCCAGCAAACGTCCTTTTTTTCCGTGCCAAATTAATTGGAATTCTATTGGGCATTTTCCCTGAGGAAATTCGTGTGAACCGTAATATCGTAGTCAACGATTTAATCCGTATTACGGTAGTAGTCACTACCAATCTCAAGAATGTTTCCGTTAATAAGGAATTTCCACTATTCTGCCAATGTGGAGCAGTGTTTTTTTATAAGGGCCAGTTAAACTGGGTGAGTTTTGTGCGTCATTTCGTCTAATTTGGTGATAACTTTATCGGGTTGGTTTTCAGTGTGTAATTCCATATTATTTATTCAATAGCTGTCAGGTACGGGCGTTAAGGAATGAAACCATCCTCTCCAAGGTGCCGTGAGGATTGGTACGACCGCGGCTTGTGAGGCGGAGCGAGTCTAAATTTTTTGACTGTGCAGCGTGTGTACATCTGTATACCGCTTTAATACGGATATTCGATCCAGAAACTATTCCCAGAAACTCGAACAACGGACGATTACAGCTAAGTGTGGTGTATTGTGCGGACTAGGGAAATTTACCATAATATTCGGATGTTTTGATTAATACCCGTATTGTTTCTGACGATATTACTGTAGCCATTTTTTTAGCATATAAAAGTTTGCTCACGATCGCTGGGTGATTTACAGTGGTTCTATCACCTGATTTTCTACGTTATTTCATTTCTCTAAATTCCAAAAGGCTTTAGTTTCGCCATCGTGCATTCTGTATATTTCGATTTCTTATTTTGGCCGTCAACGAAACCATTCATTAAACTCACTTTCATTCGCAAAACATCTACCTACCATATTAACTTACCCTCGATGTATAGTAAACCTTACCACCAAATTTATTGTTTTTAGCCCTTTAAAGTGTGCATTGAACTAACGCTACTACTAGACCGCTTAAGTGGTTAAGATTTTACCTAATATTCCTGGTACTGAAATCCCGTCAGTAGATACATTCACGTGGTATAATTCTAATTTCGGCTTATGCGTTCTTTTTGAACTATAACTTTTCGTAATATGTCTGTATTTTGCTACCTTTGACTGTAAAATTTGTACTCGGTTATTTCTGTTAAAGGGCGGTGTTATGAATAATATAAAAAGTGTTTGGGCATAATTTAAGTGAATAAATTATACGTGTCATTGTAAATGAAATAAGTGGTTTTAATTCCTTCTAAACACCTAATTTCATTACAGTATGTATGTATAAATAAATAAATAATATATGTCAGCCTATATACCGACGCGACGCCCCACTGTTTCGTACAAGCCTCCTGTCATTCTCGAAAAATGCATGTTGGTGTGCTGGAATCGTACTTTTTTCTCATGCATCAAAAGTTCAAAAAGTTCAAAAATTGTTTATTGTACACAAAAATCAGCACATTATAGGGAGAGAACAAAAGAATTTACATATAAATAATGGTGACATTCGTGTACCTGAAAGCTTACAGTTACGGTTGCGCTGGCCCCTACACTAGGCATAGCCTGTCTCGTAGGTAACCAAGACACAGATGAGAGTTTACAAAAAACATTAAGGAATAATTACATTGATAAATTCTAACTAAGACTTAAATAGAGAGTACTAGAAACTCTGTGTGTTTGTGTGTGTGTGTGTGTGTGTGTGTGTGTAGTGTGTGTGTGTGTGTGTGTGTGTGTGTTTGTGTGCGCGCGTGTGTGTGTGTGTGTGTGTGTGCGCGTGTGTGTGCGTGTGTGTCTGATTGTTGCGCGTGCGTGATGTATGCGCGCGCGTGTGAGCGAGTGTGATTGCGTGTGTGATTGCGTGTGTGTTTTATTTGACCACTTTCATAAGGCCCTCTATGTTCTCATACGAAAGAGAGCTGAGCCATGCTGATATTATTTTCTGAACTTCTCTAACAGACAGATTTTTAATTGGAATTTTAGAATTTACCTTGTTATAAAGAAAAGGATGGATAAAGTTGGGCAAGCGCTTCGCAAATGCTGAGTTTGTCGAAGGTACAGGGATTCTGTAGGTGCGGTTTTGCAACATGCTATTGTAGGCGGGAGAACGCATTACCAATCCATGTACACTAGACACTACACGCTGAACAAAGATTCCACGAACAGTAAGAACCTCCATGTCGCGGTACACTTGCAGTGTTGGGTACCTAATGGGTTTTCGAAGGATAACCTTGAGAACAGCTCGTTGTGCCTTTTCCAGCAAAAGTATAAAGGTTTTACATGTCCCACCCCATGCAGTTACACAGTATGTCAGTACAGGTTGGCAAATCATTGAAAGGATTTTTTTATGGCAGTTTTACTGATTAGCCCACGTAGTTTTGATGTTAGTTAAAAATAACAAATTTTATTGTGCGTTTTGTTTGCCCTATGTCAAAACTACCATAAATATACTCAACTTACACACCATTAATTTTATTACTTTTATACACACCAAGTTTTCCCAGAAGAAAATTGTCTTTCTGTGACCAAATATATTGAGATTTTTTAGGGGGTTTTTTTTGTAGGGGGTGAAGATAGTTTGAAGTAAGTACTTGCTTAATATCTTCGAGACCTTATCTGTTAATTCACGAACAAGCAGTAAAACACTGGAAATTTCAACAAAAATAATACTTAGTATTTACTTTGAGTAAGTTAGTTCAACATTTAAAAAAAATCTAATCATTTTCCAAATGCATGGTAGTATGGAAAACATAGGTACAATTTTCAAAATAAGGTCTGTCCACGATAACAAGTTGTCAGCATTTAATAAAAAAAAAAGACAACTGACATCTGTCACTTTGATTGTTAAATAGCGGGAAGAATAAACTATCGTTTATATAACTATCGTTATTTGGAGTTTATAAATTCGTAACATTTATAAAATGTCGTCTAGCCAACTGGACATCCGAAAAAAGATCGTGTACACCTACAGCCAAAATATCGGTATATCCCAAGGAAAGTTAGCCAAATTATTAAAAGTTCCGAAGTCAACCGTGCAAAAGATATTGGCTAATTATCAGTCCAGATTGTCTGTTTCCAGAAAAGGTGGTTCAGGTAGAAACCGCGGTCCTGCTGATAGAACTAAGGCAAAAAAAGTAATCGAGCATTTTAAGAAGAATCCAACTCTCTCTGTCCGTGACGTTGCCAGAAAATGTAAGGTATCGAAATCGTATGTCCAAAAAATCAAGCAGCGTGCAGGTTTACGATCGTACAAGGCAACTACAGTTCCTAATCGCGATGCTACAAAGGTTAAATTATGTAAAACCCGGGCTCGAAAGTTGTATACAAAATATTTGACGAAGTTTAGTTGTATTTTGATGGACGACGAAACATATGTGAAAGCAGATTTTAAGCAATTACCAGGTTTGCAGTTCTATGTGGTAAATCAAAGAGGGAATGCCGATAAAAAATTT
The DNA here is from genome assembly GCA_905163555.1 of Notocelia uddmanniana. Lineage (NCBI taxonomy): Eukaryota > Metazoa > Arthropoda > Insecta > Lepidoptera > Tortricidae > Notocelia > Notocelia uddmanniana. Next base: position 8,199,011 of record LR991059.1, on the reverse strand, counting down.
ACAACAAAAAAAGTTGATAAATTTGCAAAAAAAATCCTTGTCTGGCAAGCCATCTGTACATGTGGTCAAAAAAGCAAATCGTTTGTTACTACGGATACGATTAACCAATCCATTTACACGAAAGAGTGTTTGAAAAAACGCTTATTGCCGTTTATAAGAAACCACACAGGGCCTGTCTTATTCTGGCCTGATTTAGCGTCCTCACATTATGCCAAATCTGTTTTAGAATGGTACACTGAAAATAATATCTCCTTTGTACCGAAATTAGCAAATCAACCAAACTGCCCAGAACTCCGGCCGGTAGAGCGTTATTGGGCAATAATGAAAAGAAAATTGAAAAATAGTGGTAAAATTGCTACAAATGAGCAACAGTTCAAAAGAATGTGGGATACGACATGTAAAAAGGTGACCGAAAGTGATGTACAGAGATTGATGGAAGGAGTCCGAAGCAAAGTCAGGGTATTTTACCAGTGTTAATTTGTTAAACACGACGTTTATTAATTTTAAAGAACACTAATAAAACTTTAATTTAAATAGCCCATGAAATTGTTTTTCTTAGTTTTTTTTTGTCTAATTTGTCGTTATAACACCGACCACTTTTTTTCGTGGACAGCCTATAAAATAGTGCATATCTTGGAAACTAAGAGACTTTGTAGTAACGCATGTTGTGTATACAACATTTCAAATTACCTTCTCTGTCATCCCTGAACATAGTTGCACCTAGTTACCAAACATCCTGTATACCTATGTTGTAAAAATCGACAATTTTAGTAACTTTTACAAAAAAGGGATTACACTACACCCTGTATTATGTTAGCTTAGCTGCAACATAATTCTCGTTGCGGGTTCTGGTAGACGAGAGGTTTTTAATGGAATTTCATACAAACATTGAAAAAGTACCAACATTGTTTGTTAAACTTACCGGTCAAAGACATGATGAGATGTAAACATTGCCGCTTTTCTGCGATAATCACCTCTCGTTGTTCTCTCACTGTGTCCTAATTATTGAGCATTCGGAATAATAATTCTCGCTCGCCACTTTTATACGGTTTGCCCATAATTAGTGCTAACAATCGTAAACAAATTCATTCAATTTAATTCGTATGACACATTCACATTTGACATCTGCGTCAAATATAAAACATTACTGTTCAAGGTAAATAGGAGAGATACTGAACTCATTGAACCAAATAATACCCTCTCCATGATATCTGACTGGTTTGCTGCCAATAACTTAGTATTGAACCCGAGAAAAACGAAATGTATGAAATTCTCTCTAGCGAACTCATCAAACAGAAACTTAGATACAAATATTAAACTTAATGGTCAAACATTAGAATTTGTTACTTCTACTGTATTCTTAGGTATTACATTGGACTCAAAATTGCAGTGGGGTTCCCATATAACAGCGATAGGAAGTAGGTTGAGCTCTGCTGCATTTGCAGTCAGGAGAATAAGGCAGCTTATCAATGTGGCAACGGCACGGTTAGTTTACTTTGCTTATTTTAATAGTATAATTACTTATGGTCTTATCTTATGGGGATCAGCTGCAGATATTGAAACTGTTTTTATTTTGCAAAAAAGGGCTATCCGAGCAATTTATAACTTGGGGTCGCGTGATTCATTAAGAGAATTTTTCAAAGAAATAGATATTCTAACCCTGCCGTCCCTATACATATTTGAAATAATAATGTATGTTAGGAAGAATTTGGGCAATTTTCCAACGAACGCTGATAAACCAATAGCCACGAGAAATACTGGGAAACTCAAAATAACCTTCTATAGACTAGTAAAGGCGAAAAAGTCGTTCTTGGGAAATTGTATCAAATTCTACAATAAAATTCCTAAACACATTACTGAACTTAGCAATTCTAAATTCAAATCTGCAGTAAAACAAACACTTATATCAAGAGCATATTATATGATAAACGATTACATCATGGATAGGGATGTTTGGCAGTGATAGCGTCCTGCACGGGTAATCTATCGCGAAAATATATTTTCTACTGTAGCATTGTTATTTAAGTTATTTTGTAGTAATGTAATTTTATATTTAACTATATAATGTATATTGTTTTGAAAAAATGACACCTCGCCGAGTTTCTTACGCCGGTTCTTCTCGTGGCAGAGGTATATTTTTCCGAACCGGTGGTAGTTTATTGACGTTCATAGGTGCATGTAATATGCCTAATTTGAAGAATAAACTACTTTTACTTTTACTTTTTTACTTATTGCCATACGTAACTTTTAAATGGTTGACAGTTCATTTGCTTGGAAGAGATATACTGGTCTGACTCTAGATGTTTAGGATCTCTTTGTACAGGTAAATACACTGCAAATCGGCATTTTTCACTGATCGTGTTCCGCGCTCACCGTTAAATGTTGAATGACGGGGATGAATGTCAACTAGTTTTATATTACGTCAACGACCGGCGGCCGAAAGCTTTGGCAGAGGGGAACGCCTGTCAGCGTCTACTCCGGTTGGTTTAATGCTCTAAGGCTGGAACAATCGGCCTCCATCCATTCGTAGTTCTAAAACGATTGGAAGTTTCAGGCATAATTATAAAATAAACTTCATTCTGAGCAAAGAGCTCATACCACCTGTGATGGCCGTTATTATGTTCATTACGTTATTGTTCTAAATTAAATGGTCAAGTAACTGTACTGTAGTTTTAGAGTAACTACCTACTAATTTGAATAAGAGCGACAGAGTAGAGTAGAGCGATAGAGTTCCTATACCTCTTGGGCGCAACACGTAGGGACTCTATCTGCCATTCTACAAAAACTCAAGTGTCCTAAAATCCGATCCAATAATAACTTGCCCTTTTGTACAGACAACTCAGAGAACACCCGCCATCTTGGAAAATGGCGAGCGGAAAAAAACAACATCCCAACAAAGATGGCCTCACTTGAATCTCGCACACCAGGCGAGCATGAAACGAAAGAGGCTGAATGGAATGTGTTCAATGAAAGCAGTTGCTTTCTTCGCACACCACAGTGAAAGAGAAAGATAGCACTGGGTGCACAATCAGTAGAAGGGGAGAGTTCCAAGAATATGGATTTGTGCCCATGTAAACGCAAGTTGCAGCGTAATTGACTAAATTTCATGACTATTATCAGTGTTCGTATGTTGAATAAATAAGGAATTATAGGCATGTAGAGTTTCGTTTTTTTATTAGGTACTGTATTCAGAAAGGAGTAGTGTTTATAAGATTCATACAATACAGGCAAGGGATTCATTATGTTATATCGATGTATGCATTATTCTATGCATTTTCATTAAACTTATATATTATATCAAAAGTCGGATAAAAAATTGTCCCTCGCGACGCGCACTATTTTGCTATTATCTCTCTATTGTCAAGGAGATTGGATCCTGTTCAGTCAATTCAAAACAGTATGCAGGTCAATTGCAGTCAAAACAACATATTAATAATAATGATTGTTATTGTTAGCGTACTATTATTAGTATACTACAGAATCTGCATTAAATGGGCTTTCGGACAGTATTTTTTATAAACCTAGTTTAATATCTACAAAAATATGAAAATATGAGGGTTTGTTTGCATTTCGTTACTACTAAAAGTTAATTATTTTAAGTATTGCGTCATATTTTTCTACGGAACCCTAAAAAATTGGTATGGAAAATGAATTGGGCATCATCTGGTTACCCGATAACGACACCAAACTTGACTCAAAGGTCCAAGCTAATACGCCAGATGAGTAAATCGGCTGTGACATACAGACGGACGGACAGACATGACGAATCTGTAAGGGTTCCGTTTTCGCCATTTTGGCTATGGAACCCTAAAAAACAACCATTCCATACACAATTTTATCAAACTTATAGTTTAAGGGTTGATAATCTAAACATCAACACGTATCATAATCGTAGCATCGTGTTACGACGTCCCATACATAGTAAGGTAATATTACACTACACATAAACCTGCCATGTCGGGTTATGTTTATATCCACACGCACACGTTTCCGCTCACACCCACACGCGCACGCACGCGTTCCGGGGCACCCCTCCACCCTGACCTCACGCAAGGGTATCACACACTCGAAGCATATGTGACATTCGACCTCTTCACCCCCTATGCGGCTCTGGTACCTCTAGCCCACATGTGCAACCCTTTGCCGACACGTGGCCTATGTGAACGCCGAGACGCATGTGTCAGGTGTATGTGGACATTATGTCGATGTGTTTCTCTAGTCATGAACTAAATTACTTCTGTAGCAGTGTCTCGTACTGCTACGCCTTATTTCCTGCATTAATTAACCCACCCATGTCTAGCCTAGCCGCACATACAAACACACAAACTAAGTCTAGTGTGAGCATGTCGCTGTGCACACCTAGTAAATTGTTTATCGTTTACCTATTTACACAGCCGCGCGGCCGGCACACGCCCATGACGCAGTGACATGCGTCAACACCGACCGATGCACCAGGACGGCAGCGACGCGAAGCGGTGCATCGACCTACTCGCGCGTCGACCACCACAAAAAAAGAACTCTTTTATTTCGAGCCCTTCGTACGACTTGATACAAAGCCAGATGACTTCGGAGATCAGGTTAAACTGGTCTGTGACGCGTGCGATTGTGAAACTGTAACCGTTACCTTAGTCGATTTTACAGTTGACCTGATTGTGAAATATATGCAAGTACTCATAATAACCAGTATAATGATGATTTGATAATACATAATAGGTACCTATCGTAAATGCAATTCATTCATGACTTTATTTCTACATAACTTTAAGTTGGTTTAGACCACAGTCACGTTTGGAGGTATACTACTAGAGATTGTGTATGGATGGAATAGAGTCTTATCTCGAAAGTCATTGGTTACGTTTGTTATCTATTGGTTGTCGGGTAAACACATGCTCGCTTTGCATGTCATAATTGCAGTAATGTGTGCGTTGTGTTGTAGACGTTGTAGTGTGCTGGATATATCTTCTCGCGACGACTAGCCACCTATTACTTAGTTCGCCGATCGTCTACCTTCTGCAAGTTAGGTGCGCCTAGTAGCTAGACACCGGGTGCTTTGAACGGGTTACGTGGATTCTGCGTACACACACGTAAAATACCTATACTTGCAATACTCGTAGTACCTCCTCGTACTTACGTAGGTGTGATGTTGCTTTTACAAGTGAAAAGTTCTCGTGCGTCTGTGATATAAAAAGTTTACTACAACCGTGAGGTTTCAATAAGATTATTTCTTCAATGAAGCTGCACATACTAGAGGGTCGGGGTCTTTTGGGGTTGGGTGGGACCATTTTGATTTTACAGTTCACCTTACTACCTTTTATTTTCACGTTAATTACACATGAAAGGCCTCGTGGAGGCTTTTTCTTGGTAACTTTTTGGAATCATTTCGAATTGGGACCAACGACTTCTTACTGCTTGTATTTACATGATACTCAAATGCGAACTTCTTTCCATACAATTTCATTCTATATCATCCCTGAAAGTCTTTGCACCTAGCTACCAAATACGTAGGGTGACAGCACCAGTAATGGACAGGGACCAATGATGCACTTTGACTCTTATTCAAAAGAAAACAAGAGTTATAATTTTTTTATACAACAACCAATTTAAAACCGTATGATCGTTGAATTAGGAATGAAGTGTCCATTACTGGTGCTTGTAAAGTGTCCAAAACTGGTGGCGTCACCCTATTACAAATCATCTTAAAAATCATGTTGACACAAATATATATGTTCACGGCTTAGGCTGGCTGGATTTTAGTTCTGTTAGACCAAATATCAGCTAAAATTCGGGTAACTGAGTCAAATGTATAAAAATCGGCCAAGAGCATGTCGGGCCATGCTCAGTGTAGTTGCCCAATGAACTCCTTAAAAAACCGGCCCAGTGCGAGTCGGACTCGCGCACTGAGGGTTCCGTAAAAATATTTTTATTATATGATGTAACTAAAAATTTACGGTAGTCGCAAAATTTCCTTTATCTGTGCTTAAGACGTTGCTTCGTACCAAATTTCAAGATTCTGAGTTCACGGGAAGTACTGTACCTGTAGGTTTTGATTCCCTTGCGAGTGTCGAAAATTTGCGGCATAAACGGCTGTATCTTTTGATTGCGTTGGCTCAGAAGTTTGATTTTTTCACAGTTCTAAGGGACAGTAGACCTGAGTATTGATATAAATTCCAGCTTGATACCTCCACGCGTTCCTGAGAAAAAGGGTCTTGATAGACAGACAGACGGACGGACGGACGGACAACAAAGTGATCCTATAAGGGTTCCGTTTTTTCCTTTCGAGGTACGTAACCCTAAAAAACAATAACAGGCAAAAGGGAATACCTTCGAACTTCGCAGTGTTTCATACGTTTTTTACTAAGAAGGAAAGACTTTTTACATTAAAAACTGCTTAGCTGATCATATCGCTATAGTTTTCGTTGAAAGTTTTTATTAAGCTTTACTTTCACGATTTTTTCCATATTTTTGGACCTATAGTTCAAAAGTTAGAGGAGGGAGGGGACACATTTTTTTCTTTTGGAGCAATTATTGCCAAAAATATTCTCTTTATCAAAAAAAGTTTGATAAAGACATGTCTCAAAAAAAACGTCTTTTTTCTTTACATGTAGGGCAGGCACCCTTAAAACTTTTTTTAAGATTTTTTGTTTGAACTTTGTCAGATTTACTGATTTATATATTCATACCAAATTTCAGCTAGCTTAGCACTAACAATCACAGAGCAAAGCCTCGGACAGACAGACGGACCCACAGACAGACAGACGGACATGGCGTGTCAACTCGGAACTAGGAACCCTTATAGTTTGGGTTCCTAGTTGACTACGGAACCCTGAAAAGTGGGCATTTATTGACATAACTTACAGACAATACAAGGGGTATTATCTGTAAGTTATGTAATATTATTATTATATTATTCATATAATTTAACAAACGTCTGTTAACTAAAATATGTTTTGTCCCTTTATCGCAAACATAATTGTCAAAATGACAGATTCATTTTAACTACAATAGGTTTCATAGACGTTTATGAATAAGGGGGATACAAGGGCCTTTCAGTTTCAGCTCGAAGTACGAATTTTTCTATGGAAATGTTAGTTTAACTTGTTTGTACCAGATGTCACTGGCTGCTATCTCTATCGCACTTGCATATTGAAGTGACAGAGATGCAGCGTTCGTGCGGTTAGTTCTTACTAAATACACAACGGCGCTACGATCTATGTGGAGTATTTCACTGGTATCTCTATCTCAGTATATATAGTACTTTGTGGTATTTATGCTCTCATTTTAAAACGCCATGCCAGAATAACATGAAATTTTGTATAAACAATGGGATCCAGCATATCTAGGTCGGAACATAGTTTCTGTTGCTTGAAATGGAGAAAAATACAGCGATTATTAAGGTTTTCATACAAGCCACAAAACACAAAAAACTGCTGTATTTTTTTCTTTTATAATTTCTAGCAACAGAAACTAATTTCCGACCTAGATATGCCGGATCCCATTGTGTATACAAATTTTCATGTTATTCTAGCATGGCGTTTTAAAATGAGAGGGTAAATACGTTTGTATGGAGAACCGAGCCAGACCGAGCGTAGGTACTGCGCCCTCTTAAAACCGAGCCTGTCGTCTAACTCTCTGACCACGGTCTGAAATATTTACGGGTATAGTACTCTACATTGCACATTCATTATTGCCGATGTTAATTTAGTGTTTTTCTCAAACAATGTGAGGAACAAAGATATTGCAAAAAATATTTAGTGACGTACTCGTACGCGGTGATATTTTGAGTTTGATTTAGCTGAAAAGTTGAGCTCGTTCAAAGGCGGTTTTAAGTTTTCACAGCACCGTCCTTTAAATAAAATAACACTTTTAGTTAGTTAATTTCGAGTTCAAATCAAAGAACATCCATCTTATTTTAAGTTTTTTAAAGTTTGAAGCTGCGGGAAATATTGGGTTTTGGTAGGATTGTTGCGCCAAACCGTCTGTAATCGTAAGCTGTGTTTGTTAAAATTTGAATGTATGGAAAGTATGTCATGTTTCTATGGGATGACAGCTGCCGGCGCCATATTTAACATTGATAAGTCTGTTATCGTAAGTCGGTGCAACCTAGCGTAAGTTGCATAATAACAAATTGTATAATAACCAACTAGCATAATTTCAAGAAACATAATGATAAACTGTCATAGTTTGAAGTTTTATGAAAACAAATATCCATACTATACACTATATATACTATACTATACTATACTATATATACTATCCATATCCATACTATCCATCCATACTAATATTATAAATGCGAAAGTCACCCGTCTGTCTGTTACATCTTCACGCTAAACCGATTTAGATGAAATTTGGTATAAAGATAGTTTGGGTCCCGGAAAAGGACATAGGATAGATCGTTTTTATTCCGGAAATCGTTCCTTAGGGGGTGGAAAGGGGGGTAAAAGTTTTTATAGGCTTTTGCAATTCTATCATTAAGCATACTCATAAGAGTGTATGTTTTAAAAGTATAAGAATCTGTCCTCGCCTGCCATTTTCCCTTCATTCCATACTCACTCATCCTACAGCCAGACAGGATCAAATATGGTAAAGAGTATATACGAGTATGGTAAGTACGAGTATATTATGGTTCACGAGAAATGAGTAGGTTAGCCATTTTTCGACTTTAATACAATACCGTTAAGGTCCAAAGGTGGCTAAGCTCTTCATTCCGGGACTCTACCTAGTCTATAGGTATGGGCCGGGTGGCGAGAATACACCCTCGTCGCGAATAATGCCTGCACACCCATGAAATCCTGGTGGAAATTGACGTCACATGACGCAATACGGCTTTGCAGACGGCAGGCGCTTTAAGGGGGGCTCAAGGGCACTTTTACAAGTAAAAGCGTGAATTATGCCATTAAAAAACTGACAATAATAATATTTTTTCAAAACTATACTGATTTACAAACTACATTAATTTTATATTATATAACATTAAATGAAAAGAAACTTGCAAGATATTATTTATTACAAAATTTTAAGATAATGTTTACAGGTGGTCTTTATCCGAAATGTACTTAAATAAGTTTCTGAGCGTCAAAATACGAGTTAATAGTAATTATTCCAAAGTCCATGGTCTCTAAGCTCTAAGCATCAAAATTAAAATAAGTATTAATAATAATAAAAATTGGTATTAATAGTGTAGTACTAGTATAGTGGGTTAAGACATAGATTAAAGAGTAAAAAATAATGTATGGTTAGGTAGACGTATATTGTTTTAATTCTTACTGAATAGTCACAAAGAGTCAGAATCAAATTATATTTGGGATTCTGAGATGAGCCGAAACATGCGTGAATTGTGTATTGTTCCATCGAGGTATTCTACACCACGGCACGTAACAACCAACATTGTCCACCAAAATTTTAGAATATGATTTTTTCACAAAAATCAGCTGGTTTCTAAACATATTTATATCGTAAAATTTTCATTTCCTACTACGAGCAAGCAAATTTCCTGAAACCGTTAGCTTTTCAGCGTTCTCATAAAATGATGGAGTTAATTAGGGTAAGTTTGTTTTATTAAAATAAAAGATATATTGCAAAGATTTCAAAAAAAATTACAACCGTCGAAAAACTGCATTACTTACATTAAAATAAAATTATGTTTATTTGTTTATTTATTTGTTTGTTTATTTTTCCAAAAAACATCTTTTACAAATATTCCTTAAAACTAGAACTCTACTTCCTAAATAGGTTGAAACCTGTGCTATAGGATAAGCAGTGCTCTCCCCTAAAGTATTTGATGTTTATGATTATACCTAAAAAGAGAAAACATTCTTAATGTACTTAAACATATATGACTATATATTAAAGGGTGTGTGTGTGTGTGTGTGTGTGTGTGTGTGTATGTGTTTACATGTTACAATGAAATAGTCGGTTTTTGTGAGGGTGTTTGTTTATTACGTACCTGTTTTATAACCTATTTATTTATTTATTATTATATTATTACTGTCAGAAAAGATTCAGTTTCCTCATAATTTTTGTTTAGCAACCAAGTAGGACATCGGAAAGATATTTAGTATTTTATTTATTTTGTTATAAATGTATTGCCCATTAAAGTTTATAAATGATTTTATGAATTTAGTATTGAAGATCTTTTCCCTTGTTCCAATGTAGTCAGGTCTGCGGGAGTTTTGTAATTTATTTGAAGAATAATAGTGTTCGCTGTGAAATTTCATAACAGTACAAAGGATGACAAGTTTTCTTACACTTAAAGTGGATGCTTTTGTGTATAGACTTTCGGTGGAGAAGGTGAAAGGCACACACCACCACACCAAGGCATACATCACCTTTAAGACTGCACGTTGGGCAACTTCTAGGGTGATCAATGATGTTTTGGGCACTCCTCCCCAAGCCGTAACACAGTATGTAACCATGGGTTGGCAAAGCGCAAGGTAAACTCGTCTTAAGAGCAGGGTGTCCGCCACGTGTCTTAGATTTTTAAAGACGTATATAAGCTTCCGCACTCGTTTACTTACAGTATCAATATGAGGTTTAAAGTTTAAGAACGAATCAATAGTTACTCCAAGATATTTTATAGTTTCAGTTTTAACTAACGGACGACACGTATTACAGTTTGTTTTTGTTTTTGAGACATTACAGTTATGTGCAGTAAGTATGAGAGTGTTAGATGGTTGCCCTGAGATCCTGATAGAGTGAGTTATATACTTAGTTTTATCCACATTTAACGTCAATAAATTCTCAGTAAGCCATGCGGTTATTTTATTTAGGCCTCTCTGTGCTGAACCGAATACATTCACCCACGAGTTTCCAAAAAATACAAGAGCTGTATCGTCGGCATAGGACATGATTTTGCCTTTATGAATCCCCAGTTGACAAAGATCATTAATATATACTAGGAAAAGTGTTGGTCCTAGAATGCTGCCCTGTGGGACACCATAATCGATAGGCAAATCAGAGCTCACATAACCACTCAATGAGACAGATTGACGTCTATTGCTTAGATAGTCTTTGAAAATTGAAAAGGCACGGTCTCTTACGCCAATTATTTCAAGTTTTTTTAAAAGTAGAGGTATGGAGACCATGCCAAATGCCTTGGCCAGGTCCAGGAATACCGATAGACATTTATTGCCACTGTCAAGGTTACTTGCTACAAATTTCGTAAGTTACTGCATCTTCAGTCGATTTTCCCGATCTGAAACCATATTGTATGGTTTGTGTATGATATGTACAAAATTTACTGACCACAATAACCGCATTTAACGCATTAATACGTACCAGCAAGACCGCAAAATATTTAGTACCAGAGTAAATAAAATTCATCCCGTGAAAATTGAAATGTGGCACTGAAATTAAATTTCATGTGCTCTGCATAACCCTTTCGGGAAAACCGGCATGATTTTATGAAAAAAGTAAATTTCTTTTAGAATTAGCAGTACAAAATAGCAGCAATAACCTATCTTGATGACGTGAATACCCTCACCGCCATCGCCAGACGAGTTATCTCTACGAAGTACTTATTTATATCTGTTCTTTTTTTAGAGACGGGACGGGACGGGACGAATCCCGCGCGCCGCCTACAACAATGTAACCCCCGCATCATTGTATTCCTCCCAAAAGCAAGCTCCGCACAGCCCATAATATCCTGGTAGAAAAAGGGGGCAAACCATTGTTCTCACGCACACGCACTTTTTTTTATTTACCCCAATGTTTTTGGGTCATATCGACGATGCCTTGCCGCACTTTCAATTGTTATCTCGTTAATATTACGGGTGACTTTTGTAAAATGGAGCGCATTTAGGTATTTTTGTCAAATAAGGGGTTACCGAAAATCAAATCTACAAAAATGACAAAATCCCTGACTGACTGATAAAAAAAAGCATACTATTTATATTTATGATGTAAAAGTAAGTGAAAGAGATACTGTATCAATGTTTTGTTTCTGTCACAATTTACTTCGAGGGTGAGTGAAAGAGATGTCAATATGTTGTAACTTAGTTTTAGATTAAGGTAATACAGTGTACCCCAGGAGCAATATTTTTATAGGCAACGCGTTTGTACAAATGCTACTCTTATTTCTTAGAAAATAGGGGTGATGTAAAGCTTTCGTTAACTTGGTAGAGCCCTTTGTAACCACTTTAGGGACGGCTTGTAATCCGGGATCCTGTCGTGTCATGTGATCCCGGTACCAAACTCGGGAAAGTTACAAAACGAAAGTCCATCGGTACCTACTTGCCCCGAGGTCCGATGTTTGTTAGCTCAAAGAAAAAGCTTCGTAACGGCATTTATTTAGTTATGGGTATCATTGCCATGATATGTGTGTGCTTCATGGGGCATTTCACGTCAAGCGGACAGCGAAAATTATGTAAGATTTCGGATTTTGTTCATATTTGGATTAAATGTACGTCTATATGACCTGAGTAAACGTGCATTTTTATTATTATAGTATAAAGTCTAGTTATTGGTTTTATGAGCCATCAATCGACAAAATTTGAAAACTGTTTTTTTTTCGAAAGTCCTAGGTGCTATTTTTAAAATGCGAAAAAATAAAGTAAGTAGTGGAATTTGGAGAAGAAAAAATTGTTTTTCTTGGCAGGTATAATTATTACATTATTATAATTAATCATTTTTAATAAATAAATTCAATTTTTTGTTGTATGAAAAGTAAACTAAGATACATTTATGAACACTTATCGCGACATATCCACCATCTGTTATCTCTGAAAGTACCTAATTATTTAGGCATTGGTTAGATTTGACGTTAAATGCTAGAACGAGACAGATAATAGCCACGTTATTTAAATTTGATCGTTATTGTTTAGTGTGCTCCTACGCAAACACATATATATTCAATTTTAAAGCAAGTTGTATGTTTTATGAGTTTAGAGATTGTTACGTTATGAATTTCTACGGTAATCAATGTTAATCCATTTCAGTTCATCGGAATCGGAAGTCCAAAAATTTATTTATTTCATAATGAACGAAAGAGGATGTTATTCCTACTACAGACTGATTTGCCACTACTACTCTCTTGATATGATATAGTAAACATACGTTCGTAAATGTTTTTTTTTTGACATGACGCACCATGATTTTTCATAATGTTTTTAAATGTGTACGTAGTTGACAGTTGTGGCTTATTAAGTATTTTTTTTTGATAGCTGTGTCTCCGCGAGAAGTAGCAAAAAATTAAGCGGAAAAAAAAAACTTTCATCCAAGTTCAAGGATATGAATGTCTGTAAAAATATGCATTATGAACCCATTTTATACTCCTTAATTCTGAATTCATTTGGTTACTCTCGCTTGCTTGGTTTAGCAAAAATAACATTTTAAAAATTACATGGATTTTTTGACGTTTTCGTGAATAATTCTGAAACAAAAGAAGATCGAAGGCTGATATTACGCATACAGTGTTCTTTGGTCCTGCCACTACTGCACCTCAAATTCAGGGCTGCCAGTAGATTTTTTTTAATTATTCAGCCATGCTTCTGAAATTATACAAAATTTCATGTCAGGATACAAACACTGCATAAAACGCTACGATATAAAATATCGTGCTTGCTAGGCTGGCAACTTGACTAAAAAAACACAATAGATTTTATACATGAGCATCCAGGATACAATCAGTCACTTAATTATACAGTTTTTGTATCCAATTATACAATCTGCCAGCCCTGCTCAAATTACAACCAAATCCCATGCGGGGGCCACTCTTGTTAGCTTAGCCTGCTAGATAGACCCTTTGATAAGCCTATGTATGTAGTAGAGTGGATGACAGAGCAATTATAAAAGAAACGTTGCGTTAGTTAAAATTACATTATTTTACCCCTATTTTTTCACATCGTCGACATAGTGTTTTGGTCCGTTTTACTCGATCAGTACTGAGATAATTGTTTTTTCAGCCCATTAACATCATACAATTTCATAATATATAAAATAAAATTCGCTATTTGACCAGTTTTATATGGTGCCATTCGCACCAGTTTTTAGAGACGATCAAATAGGACCAACTACAATAAGAGCACAATAATATATGGGCAAAAATTAAGCCCCCGAAACGCTTTCGACAAGTTGAAACTAGCTATAGACTAGACGTCACGAAAGTTATGTAACCAACTAGTGTATGGGAAAATTAGTACATATATTGCTGTTTCAGTAATAGTTATCATATAATTCAGTATTTATTTTATATCTGCATGTCATAAATTTTAATGGCAAATCCCCAATTTGTGTATTTCATGTTGTCATGTTATGATGCATTTTTAATGCGAAAAAATGGTAGTGGTGAAGAGAGTTCGAGCATACCGGTAATACCTACTCTACCGGTCCGTCTGTAATCGTATGCTGTGTTCGTTAAAACTTGAGAATGTATGGAAAGTTTCGCAAGTTTATGTCTGTGATCGTTAGTCGGTGCAACCCAGCCTTAGTAACATAGGTCACATAGGTGTATTGATGATAGAGTTTTATGTGATAGAATAGGTAGATTCATTCTGTCTACTCAGCTGGTAAAGTAAAATGTGTATACTCCACTCTCTATGTGACTCTTATTCCTGTATTATGGATCCTATAGGTGTATAATTTATTTAATTTGTAACTTTTGTAATAATAACATACATAGGTACATAAATGTGCTCATTTAGAATTTACCTGAAAATAACAATAAAGCAGCGAACAACTTAAATGTTAATTACCTACAGAACAACTTGCGTGTGTGTTACCTATCAACGTTGCTGCATGCTGTCAACATAAATATCTCTGCAATATCGTCGCTCTCGCTCAGCATGACGTGGCGGTGCAATGCATTGTGCGTGCGCCGCCCCGCAATGTCGTGGGGGCGTTCATTGCCCGTATCCTTGAGTATCCTTGGGCAGGACTAACAACCTCTCGCGTTAATATGATGCCTTGGTAACTCGCAGGATATTTCGTCCCTTTGGGAATACCGTCCGACCCGAGGGCCTAGAAGATACCCCAGTCACGGATGATTTTCTTTTTTCCTTTTTATGTGACGTGGTATAGGTACCTACGAGTGTTCTACGTACGAAGACTCATACATATAATTTTCTGGCATGCTTTGTATAGGTATAGGTAGATATTGTTATTCAAATACATATGGACTTAATTATATCTTATATCACTTATATGTGAGAAAAATATCGTTTGTTGTGATTTCAATATTATATCCTCACGTTTATGTTACCTTGGTGCATGCCGACGTCATCTCGATCGTTTCGATGTAACCGCGTGGGAGGTGGTAGTCGCGTCGCGACCAATATAAGTTACGATGTAACTAAGGAGTATGTAGGTGCGTATACTTGTGAGGGAAAGGACTCGCCGCCTCCTCGCAGCCTCTGAAGTCCTGCTAGTTGTTGACGTCATTCCAATAGAATTCACATCCCTTGGGTACCTCACCGGCCAATGAACTTCATCCCATATGACCAACTTGTATTTGGTTGGTGCAGGGACACTATACGAATAACTCTTAATATATAGAAATAGTTTTATAACTCGTAATTTTGTATATGTTTTGTTCAAGCAAGGATGCTATTTGATTATTTGTATACGTTTATTAGTATAATATTCCTGGATAAACAATAAATTTTGCTAACAAATTCAGTCGTTACCTATGTTTGTTTTAAGAGTGTCGGTCGATCGGTGGCATTAGTAACGCCCCCTAACGCACCGATCCGTAGGGGAGCAAAAAAAGGATTACCCGCGGAGTGGCACGCTGACAAAACGGGAGGGCAGGACGCCCGAAGTTATCCTTGTCGCACGTGCGAGCTTTTGTAGAGCTTTCATCTTGGTAAGCTCCGCAAGTTTTATGCTCCCCTGGTGGATTCCCGCGCCTGGAACGCCGCTGTCGCTAGCCGCTTTCTCCTTCTCAAGGAGCTTTTATAGAATACACGCAAGCTCGCTCGCGTTTTATTCGGATAGGTTGCTTTGGCCATTATAATCGCAAGTAAATATGATATTAGCATTGGTATGCAAATGCGACACGATATAAAAAGGGGCGCCGGTAGGGGTAGTTTCAATAATTTTGTGTGACACAATACGAGTATGTAAATCAAATTATATAGGTAAATAGCGAATACACTGATAGATTAGAGAGTTCTTCTTACTCGTATTTTCGATTTTTATTTTATTTTTTAGATTGATCTATAGGTACGTACGTATAGATGTACCCCCTTATTCATAAAACTTAACAAACCTCTGTTAACTAAAAATTGTTTTGTCCCTTACTCACAAACATAAATGTCAAAGTGACAGATAAGGACAAACCAACTTTAGCGGCTTGTTAACTAATATAGGCTTGATGGACGTTTATGAATAAGGGGGGTAGTGAATAATGCTTTCCCATCAGCTAAGCTCAATACGACTTGACCCGAAGAATAATATGTACTTAAATCGAATTCTATCGCGAATACACTGACAGATTAGAGAGTACTTCTTAATTCCGCTCGGTTTTTGGTAATGCTAAGTAATGACTAAAGTTTTCGTTAATACTATCTAGAGTAATATCCTATAAGTGCCAGTGCCAGTATATATATAGCGCTGTCCCGATAATCAACATTTTTATCGATATTATAGACAGATCTTAGAACGTATTGGTTTCCTAGGATGTTATTAGATATATATGAATAATAGTGACCTCTTTTCTATGCAGTTTCCTTTAATGATTCTATGAAACAGGTATTTACTTTACGGGATTTCATGATTAAAGTTACTAGTAAAGACTTAAAGAGTTTCTTTACTATTTCGCTAAATATCGTGTATTAATTACATGCAGTCAATAACGGCATGTAGCATAAATAGATCTGCCCGTCACCAATAATAAAAACCTACGAGACACCCTCAAGCATGCTGGATGTATCCCATTAGTTTAGTTTTGGAATATGCTAATAATACTATATACTTTGTATAGATGTTCTTTCATCTTTTCATTTCACCACCACCACAGATTAGGGGAGAACTAACCATGAGATAACCACAAATTAGGTTACTATTGAAACAACGTGAGATCAGGATATTTTTATATTAATAATTTACACAGGTCTTTATTTTTCAATTCAAACAACTACCACTAGTTTCATTTTCAGTTCCAATAGCGTCTAACAATTTTCTTCTGAAATTAACTTCTTGGCAACCTTTAAAAATATAAATCACCGAATCAATGAGTAGGTATAGTAAGTCATCACAATTCATTATCGATATATTCAGGAACAACCCTAGCTACTGCTTCAGGGTAACTTTTAGTACGAAAATATTGAAAATAAAGCTAAATCCCACTACAAAATATAAATTATCTTAATCTGTACACTAATTATGCTATGATACATGTGCCTTGTTCTCGACAATGTTCAAATCATCCAATATTTCAATAGAAAAACATAACAAAGCTATGCAACGACAAACTTTTCTGTTTCTGGCTTTGTCTTAAGCCACATCCTGTTATGCTACACTAAGGCATGACCGCAGCATTTAACTTCACATTCCTTTAAAGTCTTGTGCGGTTTTTATTTTAATAACACTGTTTATAACTTCCCATTTTTTATTCCACTCACTGACAGGTCGTCTACTGCTCAATTGACGTATGATTGACGTACAGGGGAACATAACATGGCGATTTTGAGCCTCAGTAGCTTTGGTACAAATAGAACAATACGCCCGGTCCATTGAATTCCATAGTCAAAGTATTTAACGTTGATCAATCTGTGATCGTAAGTCGGTGCAACCCAGCGTTAGTAAGTGTAAGTAAGTGGTAGTTTATTGACGTTCATAGGTGCATGTAATATGCCTAATTTGAAGAATAAACTACTTTTACTTTTAATGGTTTCATAAAAAAAAGATTTCAAAACAACCAAGTTTGGGCTGTTTCTTACAGGGAACGGCTGAATGTTTTTTTCTTCTAAATTATACGCCGAATGACTCGCTATATCCTTATCTAAGTTTGAGGAGAGAAAAATTTAATTCCTCGACTCAAACTGAGCCAGCGTGGCAAGTCAAACGTATGCCAACAAATTAATGGTGATCTTTCCCCTCTTTGCAGTATGCCACGGCGCGGTCCGCAACCCCAACGCCACCACCACGACGGTGGGGACACTGCCGACCGTCGCCACTTCACAGGCGCCCGCCGTGGAGACCCGCCCGGCCGCAATATGCCCTGACGACGCGCTGACTGCCAACCCGCTGCAACGCTTACGGAGCGCCATGAGGGACACGGCTTATACGCAGATGACGACCTACTTTGATGCGTTCCTGGTGTTCTACAGTGACGAACATTTGGTAAGTAACCTATTCAGGGCCAGCCGCCACTGGCCCTGATGATGCGCTGGCTGCCAGCCCGCTACAACGATTATACGCAGCACTATGAGGGACACGGCTTGTACGCAGATGACTACCTACTTTGATGCGTTCCTGGTGTTCTACAGTGACAACCTTGAGAAGCGCCATGACAGTATGGCTTGATGAGAACTTATCTGATGTTCTACACTCTACAGTGCCCTACAGCATCTGGTCTTCATAAGTACTGGCGTCACTTGCCCTGATGATGCACCCACAATCAACTCGCTGCAGCATTTGTATAACCGTATTAAAATTATAACAATATATTATCCTATTGTTCAGGACTTCACTTGTTCACCACCCGTGTCTTGTGTATTGTGTTATACGAATAATTGCGTGCCCTGTGCCAGTGGCCAGTGGCCAGTTAATCTTATTAAATATATGTATAGTTAGCGTCATCTACTGAATTTCAATTTTTGCATTTGACATTTTCTAACAGAGTGAGGAGCCTCCGGCGGACGAGCGTCGCCTCCAGTACGTCAGTGGCTGGGACGGTGCCGGCATAGCGGCTGTACTAGCGCAGGGCGAGGCGGCGGTATGGGTGGCAAGTGGGGACGTGGCGAGAGCGCGTGCCTCGCTGTCCTGCTCTTGGATCGTGATAGATGCTGATGATTCTGGACAGCCCAGCGTTTCTGAGTGGATTGCGGTGAGGTTCTGCTTTCCAAGTACCATGATATTTGTATTCTAGCCAGTCAATCTATTTATGCGTATAGTTTTGTTCCTACCCCTGAATAGCCACGATCGGCTGAGCAGGCAGACCATCTAATATACCTATACATTATTTTAAATTGTTAAACAAAAACCATAAGAACTTTTCACGTATAACTAAAGGCGAACTTCCATAAGGATTTTTTTCCAGTCACTTATAAAGTTATATAAGACACGTAATTTTACATTATTCCGACCCCACAGGTCCGCCTCGGTCACACGGGCCGCGTGGGCGCCGATGCGCGCCTAGTGTCTCTCACGGAGTGGTCGACTCTGGCCATGGGTCTGCAGCAGGGTGGCGTGTCCCTGGTGCACGTGCCCACGCTGCTCGACCAGCTGTGGAACGAGGAGACGGACCCCGGCCGCCGCCGCCCCGAGCCCTCGAGGATCGTGGCTAGCTTACACCAGAGTGACTGCACTGGTTAGTAAATACTTACATGAAGAACCCGCTCTGTTGGGACTCACGGCCTTCGGCCTCATGTACATGGCCGCTCTGCTTCGGGCATTCGGTCCTCAACCTTGCATAAAAAGCCCGCTCTGTTGGGACGCTCGGCCTTCAGTCTCGCGTGCCTTGCCACTCGGCTCCTACTTCGTGTAGCGCTACATTTTTCTCCAATTCTGACCTCCTCTCCTCCAAGGTGTTCTCTTTGTCATACACTGTAAATCTTCCTCTACACAATCGGTCTCTCTGGGCTTTTTCTGTTGCGGAGTCCATTTGGAGATAATTTTTACATAGACAAACTAACCCTGGCGTGCTTAAAGAACACACGTTGTGTAACAAAGAAGAAAGGTATGATACAAGCAAGTTGGTCTCCTGTCTAGGAAATAAACCTTACTTTTACACGCACTTTTCGTTCATCTTACGATTCGACCATATTGGGGTTTTATTTTAACCATATTAAATCCATATTTTCCCCAGGCCTCAGCTGGCGAGACAAAGTGTCCGCCGTGCGCAATGAGCTTCGACAAATCAAAGCTGATGCCATGGTGGTGACTGAGCTAGACGAAGTGGCCTGGCTACTGAACGTGCGAGGGCGTGATCTGCCGTACGCGCCGCTTCTTAAAGCCTTCGTAGTTGTGAGCATCAGGTACGTTCAGCACTGTGTAAGCTCCTGTCCGGATTGTGGCTCTTGTTTGTTCATAATAATAAAACTAAAAAAACAACACGGGTTGCCGGACATCAATATCATGAAACTTCCATTTAGTGAGTGGTAGGTATATAAAATTGTTACAATTTTTTTATTCTTAGTTTCGATATTGGCTGGGGTCCTGTCACTAGTTCCAATGAAACACCCTTCGTACCCGGGGGTTATTAATATGAACACATCTTATTCAACCTAATCACTTTCCTTCTTGTTTTTCTTTTATTTGAATGTTTTACCATACATTTATTTTAAAGGGATCTGAAGGTGTACGTGCCTCAGGGCAAGCTGTCCATGCCGGTGCGAGAGGCCCTGGCGGTCTACAACTGCCCTATTCATAACAACAACTGTACCAGGTTTGTTACAAGTTCACTTCAAACTTCATACTCCTTCACATTTCAACCGTTCTGAACAATCTGGTCTGGTAGTCCTCGAATCACCGTAGACTGACGTGCCATAATTATATTTGTACGGACACGGACGCATAGGTGACTTTGAAATCTTATAAAGATCGTCTAGTAAACCAAAAAACTGACGTAGACAGACGACCATACAGATGGTTAGGACATTCCAGAGTTCATATTTTCGGTACAAAGTATACAAAAACTAAACATTGTCAATCATAATCGTTAATGCCCAGGAAAAATGGAAAGATCTAAATGATGTGAGAAAAAACTATGTTTCAGATATGGTTAAAAGTAAAATTTATAAAAATATTATGTCATCATGAATATTGTTAAAAAATGAGCAAGTTAAGTACCTCTATGTTTCAAGAAAATGGAATTAATTTTTCTTAATATTGCTCAGGAAGTACTTCTGGGATACGTACTGGACGGTGAACGAGTGTGTCAGAACCAGCTGCGTAACCACGTTCGTAATTACAGTTATAAGCGTATCTGTTGCTTTTTAACTGTTGACGTATTTACTCGTATGGCCAGCTGGAATATGTTGTCGAACTCGTCGTTCCGTAAGGCTGTATACTACGCAATGCTGTGTCCATATCCCACCACTGCTAACTATCCCACGCGACAATAAACTGCACCACGCCCAATGTTCGCTCTTGTGATTGTGAAATGTGTCTCGCGTTTCTGAACGCTATCATGTCTTCATATTCGTACAAGATTACTTGTCGGAAGCAGCTATGATCACCGGCCAGTCCGCTGAAAATCGTTCTTTTGAAAGGCATTTTCTGTTAAGTTCAACTTCAGGGAGATGGCAGACAACAACCTTCGCAGAATAATTTTCATATGAATGCACGACTCTCTGAGAAAATAGTGTTCCATGTCTTTAATTTCGTTCATAACTACTGTGCTGCCACTGAATAAAGCTGATGCTGTATTTTTGTATACATAATGAAATATATATAGTTGAAATGATTTATAAAGTCCCAATTGTATCAAACTAGTCGTTTCTTAAAGTGACCTCACTTTGTAAGCAAGAAGATTGAATTCAAATTATAACGGCAGTTTAAAAAAAAAGTCGTAGCCTTTAAATAAGTTCAACACATACATGCCAGTATAATATCAGACTTTACGAGTCCATTCCATTGTTTCGTTGTTTGTCGACTCCATTGTTTTGTCATTTTTTGTTGCTTGTTATAGTATCTAAAGCGCAGGTACCTAATTTACAGTATTAAAGACTACGCCGCGATATACATGGACCTTCGTCGCGCCACTGAAAACAAGATCCTGATACCTACAGGAGGGACCTTCCAACGGGGCGCCTCAGCAGCCGTTGCGCAGAGTATTCCACAACCCAAGCGCCTCTACGTGCTGTCACCTATCATCTATTTGAAGGCGCAGAAGACAATTGCTGAAGTGAAGTGCATGAGAAAAGCGCATTTGCGCGATGCTGTTGCAATGTGCACGTTGCTCAGTTATATGGCGGGAATGGTACAGTAGAACTATTCAGTATATCAACTCCATAGCTTGGGACTGGCCAAAATATTTATTGTAATCGTTTAAATTGACAACAAACCAACAAAGAGATGTTCTGTTTTTCACCATAATGGCGTTAATCGTATCTACGTAATTATTATCGATTTTATATGATTCAAAGTGGTTATTGATATACTACGCCGTAGGACACGAGTTACAAGGAACCAACTACATATAAATATGAAAAATATTAGAGGCAAAGTTGCAGTGAAAGAGATAAACCGATCGACCATTGCATAAAATACGCAAATTGTTATGAATGTAGAGAGTAGATACTTCAATACACTAAAGACGAATATTGTTTCAAAACTGTAGAGTAAAATATTATTTCAGGTGAAAATAGGCCAGTCGGAGATCTCCATGGCCATGAAGGTGGATGTGACGCGCGCCACTCAAGCGAACTACGTAGGGCCATCAATGCGCACGCGCGTGGCTTTCGGTGCGAGCGCCGCCGAGCCCGACTACCGCGCCTCGCTGCTGTCCAACCGGCAGCTGTACGGCAACTCCACGCTGGTCGTGCAGTCCGGCGGACAGTACATAGGTAAGGCGGGTGACAGTGTAAACTGCAGGTGAGGCTGTTGTATTGGCAGTGTTAGGTGTTGTTGCTCCACCGAGCCCGACTACCGCGCCTCGCTACTGTCCAACCGGCAGCTGTACGGCAACTCCATCACGCTGGTCGTGCAGTCCGGCGGACAGTACATAGGTAAGGCGGTTGACAGAGTGAACTGTAGGTGAGGCTGTTGTATTGGCAGTGTCGGCTGTTATTGTTTCGCCGAGCCTGACTACCGCGCCTCGCTGCTGGCCAACCGGCAGTCCAGCAGCTGTGCATTCTGGTGGCCAGCACATAGCCTTGCCTTGTGACCGTTGCTTCACCTCGTTGCACACAGATGATTTGCGATTGCCACTAAAGTTTATTTCTTCCAGAGGGTACAACCTTAGTGACCCGTACGCTTCACTACGGCAAGCCGAACCAAGCCGAGAAGCGCGCGTACACCACCGTCCTCCGTTCCCTCGCCGCGCTAGCCACACTGCAGGTGCCAGTCACGCTGCCCGCTGCCCACGCTGACCCCGTGGCCCGTGCCCCGTTATGGGCCGCGAAGCAGGACTACCCGCTTCCCACGGGGCATGGAGTCGGCGCAGCCTTAAACCGTAAAGAAGGTAACTACCCTAGTGAGCTACACGCTCCACGACGAATCATATGCGACGAGCGAGGACAGTCAAACAAATGGAAACATGCCTTTTTCGCTATTGTCATGATAATAAGGGGATATAAATATGCGTGTTTCAGTTTCCTTTACCGTACGCCACCTTACCACGTCCGTGCCGTATTCCATTCCATCGCTTGCATGACTGGATTCCCCGCATTCTACAGGACACGGGAAAGACGCGGCGCTGCACTTGCGAAAAGTTTGTTACCCTTTGGTAACAAGCGAACCCTCTTTAGAGTTTGCTTGTCATCTCCAGTGTTTTCAGCTTTTCGTATAGTCCAACTACTCAAAGTAGTCAATTCATCCGAGCTTGGATCCGATTTGATTGCGTGACTTGTTGAGAATAGACAACAATTGTTGCTATAGATGAATAAACTGATGTGCCAAATTGATTTATGTATTAATTTCAGATCCTGTGGTCATCGATTACAGACAAGACAAAAATCTGTATACTTTGGCGGAAGGATATTTCATAACAAGTGGTTAGTATTGTATCAGATTAATTTCGCAGGCTAACCCGCGATGTATGAATTTATGATATACGAATAAGTACCTAAATAAAGGGACCGGTTTCATATTAATAAATTGTAATCCTTACAGAACCAGCTTGGTATGAGCCGGGCAAGTTCGGAGTGAGTCTGGGGAACGTTCTAGAAGTAGCAGCCAAGTCCAACGACTACTTGTACTTCACCGAGGCCACCTTGGTGCCATATGAGCCTAAACTGATCGAAAAATCCATGCTCACAGAATATGAGGTTAGTTAAAATGTACATAAAATCTCTCGTCCATTTTTTATATAAAACTATGGGATCACCACGCCAAACAATACTTATACCTATAGTGTAGGCTACGGTCTGCAGTCGGAAGAAGTGGAGGTGCTCACCAGTTGGGTTATTCCAAGTATGAACGAGATAAAATTCCGCTCTTTTCATACTTAACCATGGTAAAGCACCTAAGCATGGCATGCTATGACGGTTCCAATTATCATCTGACGATGACAAGATATATTCGGCTCCTTAGATTAATAATAACAACAGATCCGTATAGTGTTAAGCAACATGATTTTTCATATAGTTGTCTCTTTGAATCCTTATCGGTAACCAAGATGCGTTTCAACGGGACAGATAGTACGATCATTTTCGGCTGTTAAGACGAAGGGGTGGGCAAGCTCTTTCCATACAAACCTTGTGCAAGTTTTTCTTCGCTTGTGTTTGCACTCGAGTTACTATTTTTGGTCCATATGCTTATTTTTTAACTGACTTCAAGATTTCAAAAGAGGAGGTTATCAATTCGGTTGTATGTTTTTTTTTTTTTTAATGTTTGTTACTCCATAACTCCGTCTTAACCGATTTGGAAAATTATTTTTTTGATTGTAAGTATATATATCCAAGTTGGTCTCGTTTTTGTCAAAACGCAGTTCTGATGATGGGATCCATGAGGAATTGATGGAACTCCTCAAATATTTAAGGCAAACATATAGTGATTTTTGTGTTTTTATCAACAAGTCAAGCATTTTCATCCAAAAATGTGACATTGGATAAGTGGAACTGCTGATGATGATCAGAACAGAACTCTTCAACTACGAAAAGTTCACGTTTGGCGATTTGTCCTTCTAGCTGTGTGTGTTAAGCAAGTTCTATTTTCACGATTAATTTTTGTCATGCTTGATTTCTGATGATGGGATCCATGAGGAATTGAGAGAACTCCTGAAATCTTAAAGGTAAACATATAGTGATTTTTGTGTTTTTATCAACAAATCGAGCATTATCATACGAAAATGTGACATTTGATGAAGTGGAACTGCTGATGATGATCAGAACGGAACTCTTCAACGACGCGTACTTCAGGTTTGGCGATTTGTTCTCTTCGTTTTGTTTGTCAAGCAAGCAAGGTTTTTCCATGATTCCATGAGAATTTGAGGGTACTTAGTCTTCTACCATTGTAAACATACTTATAGCCATTTTTATTTTATTGTATGGAATCTAAGAGTGCACCATCTAAGTCATAGATAACCCCCTCTAGATGGAGATTATAGGGCGACGTGCGGTCACCTCACCTATGTACCACTAGTACATGTAAGCAAAAACGCCTCGCGCTCTCAGTCAGACTCGTCCAGGTTCGCGATCTATACGTACGTCAGATAAACGAGCATTGAAAATCGATTTTATCCATTAGAAATGGTGTTTTGCTGTGTAAAGTTATGTGGGAAAAGCTCTCGAACAGCAAAGTACAAGAATGACGGAATAACATTTCACAGATAAGTTAAATTAATTACAAAAGGCATATTTTATTCTGCCAGGCGGAGTTCATTTTACATTAGCCAGTAAGAAGTACAGAAGTATTCTTGTCCCTTTCCAACCAATTCAAAAGTCAATATACTCTCCCTTCTGACGAAAGTACATGCTCGGGCTAGTGATGTGCCAGTGACGCTTTCGACATTACCGTATAAGTCTCGATTTCAATTAATTATGTATTCGTCCGCGTTTTGTTGCGCTGTTTTATTAATATTGAAATTCTATTGGAAAAGGTCATTAGTTATTTTACATTAAACTGTCAGTGTTGCCAGTGTTCTTTTAATTAAAGTAGTAATGTAGTAAATTAGTGTCTCGTTCTATTTTATTTATACGCTATAGGTACGATACGGGTACATATCAATGTAGTCATCATCATCATCATCATGTCAGCCGAAAGACGTCCACTGCTGGACATAGGCCTCCCCCAAAGACTTCCACAATGACCGGTCCTGCGCCACCCGCATCCAGCGGACACCCGCGACCTTCACCAGATCATCAGGTATCAATGTAGTAGAATGGAATATTTAGTTTGGAAGTAGTTAATGTGTAGTTTTATTTCATTATAAAGTTTATTAACCGGTTGTATCATATTTATTGCTATGTAATATCGAGTATGTATATCTAATGAAATAACAAATTAGTAACAGTATTACCACTAAGTAGGACATAGATTTCCCTAGCATTTAGGACTGGTATCACGAGGTGAACCCTATGCTGGACTTCTAAGAAGTATAAGGGATCTCGGAAGTGGTTAGAGGTGGAGCCATTGCAATTTGGTTTTTTCGAATCGTCTTGGTGAGCAGTTAGGACTAGTGTCACGAGGTGGACCCTATGCTGGACCTCGAAGAAGTATAAGGGATCTCGGAATCGGTTGGAGAAGGAGCCATTGCAATTTGGTTTTTCGTTTCGTCTTGGTGAGCAATTAGGACTAGTGTCACGAGGTGGACCCTATGCTGGACCTCGAAGAAGTATAAGGGATCTCGGAATCGGTTGGAGAAGGAGCCATTGCAATTTGGTTTTTCGTTTCGTCTTGGTGAGCAATTAGGACTAGTGTCACGAGGTGGAACCTATGCTGGACCTCGAAGAAGTATAAGGGATCTCGGAATCGGTTGGAGAAGGAGCCATTACAATTGGGTTTTTCGAATCGTCTTGGTGAGCAAACTTTTTGAAAACATTTTAGCCAATCACAAGGCAGTTCTTTGCGTGGGTAAATTCCTCAACAACCATTGGCCAACAATTTACGCGCGACGCCGGCGATCGCCATTTTGTCTGGCTGCGCGAAGCACGAGAGCTAGTTCAACTGTCATTGCATATTCTACCTTGACCTTACGTATAATGCAACAAGGTCTTTATTGAATTGGTCGTACATTCGGTTTCATTCGGTACTTGTCTGCACTCGTCGGCGTGAACGAAGATTGCCGATGTAACTGATATTTGTGGTTCTACTGTATTTATTTATATAGATAAACAAATTTATTTCTGTAGAAAAACTTCCAAGACTCAGGATCAAATATTCGTGTTAGTTCATCTCACAAATAAATGCTCTAGCCGGGGAGCTCCTTTCGAGCCCGGGAACTCCGCCTTCGTAGGCAGGACCACTACCAACTAAGCCAAAGTGGTCGTCAAAATATTCCGCAATTTTTACATTCACCAGTGCTGTAACCGTGTTAGTCGATTCACAAGAGCTGGCGCGGAATGTCTATGAAATTAATGACAGTTTCATACATTTTCCGCGCCAGCTCTTGTGAATCGACCTACACTACATTTACACTATGCGCTGCCTAAAAATATTATTCTAGATACTAAATTAATAGATGAGCATATACGCTATTTAAAATTGTTACCCTAAAATAAATGGCATTACCGGTAAAAGCCGGTAATAAACAACGCGTCCCATCCCTACGCCGCGCGCGCCATGTTGAACCCAAGCGCGCGCTCTATGAAACAGCCAATGGCAGCGACGTTACCGACCTCCCCGCGACCCGCACATACCGCTAACCTTGGTGACTTTTGATTCGAACTAAATCGTTCATAGGGGCCATCTAGAGGGGGTTATCTATGATCTAAGTATAATAATCTTTCACCGGCCTCCCCCATTAAAGTCGGTTTTTTTTTCTTAAAAATTATTTGTTAGCTATGTCTTGATTTTCTTCTTTTTTCTTTTTTAATTTTAATTATTTTTTGTATTTTTTTTAATTAATGCAAAATTTCAACATCAAGTTCTGCGTATATCCAATTTGTACCAACAAAAAATAAAATTAAATGCTGTAGTGCCAAAACTAACGCAAAAAACTTGCACAACCTTTGTATGGAGAATAGGGTGGAGCGAAAAAGACAATTTTTTTTCGGTTTTTTTAATCTCCTGTATTATTAATCGATGACCCTATATAAAAGCTTACTTCGTACTGAAAGCCAAATGTCTACGACTATGTTTTCAGGTGGCGCACTATGATGGTAATTTGCAAAAAAGTCAATTTTTAGTTCGGGTTTGTACCCGCAAAAGTTAAGTCATTTCGTTAATTTATGCCAAAATCATACTGCTTTTACTTTGTTTTGACCTTACCTCGCGTATTAACGTCTTGGTTCGTTGTATTTTATGGTTAATTAGTGCTGAAAAAAGTTTCATTGTAAGAAGAAAATTTCGTTATAATTGTAGACTGAGAAGTGAGTTTAAATGTTAACAAAATGTTAACGTTATGAAATTAAATGTAACGATTTGCAGCGCTCTGTGTTTGGTGATTCACTAAAACTAAGCAGTAACGTCTTGCTAACGTATTGCAACGTTCTAAAATAGTATTTGAGGTTTAAAGACAACATGGTCGACTTAAGGCTCTCTAGTCCTGCGAGAGTAGGTATTTAGCGCTGTCCTGGCGGTGCGTGAACAAGCCCGCGCGGACGAAGCGACTGTGAACTCGGATGACCCCGCTAGCTTCATTCTGGTCACAGTATAGAAATATAACTGTATTTTGACTTAAAAAATGCATTAATTATGATTAAACTTTAGTATGTAATTGATATCATTTTTTAATAAATAGGTAGTAAATAAATAATTGAAAGTCGAACTTACGGTAGGATCCATTATAATGAAATAAAAAAAGTATTCATAGTACAACCCTGAAATTCGTTATTTAATCTATGAAACCTAAGAACCTAAGAAATATGTCTTATACCTCTCTACTCGATTTATTTAATAGGTCATGCAATTATTATTGTGTTATATTTATACAAGGTGTTATATTTATTTGTCGTGTGCGTGTCATCGTCATCATCATCATATCAGCTGATGGACGTCCACAGCTGAACATAGGTCTCCCCTAAGAAGATTAGCTAGAAAGATAGATAGTGTATAAATTTTAAAAGGGTCGGCAACGCGCATGTGACTCCTCTGGAGTTGCAGGCGTCCATAGGCTGCGGTGACCGCTTACCATCAGGCGGGCCGTACGCTTGTTTGCCATTGACGTGGTATTAAAAAAAAGACGGCCGGAATTAATGTGCTCAAAGCTTAAAAAAAATATTCAAGTGCAAAGCAGTAGATCTCTTACTATATCTACAATTTCTGGTAATAAACATTTCATTTATAATTTTACCAACTTTGGTTCCATATCTGGAGGGGTTCAGTTCAGTTGTTATACTGTCATTTTTATACTGTGGCACTATAACCATAATTTATTTGTTAATAATTACGACGTTTTTCATTGGTTTTTATTGCCCTTCTTAAATAATTTGCAACAATTATATAAATTCGTCAAAAACTGCTTGTTTGGTGCACGAAACTGTCGCGGATAAAACTGACACAAGTCCGTTGTCTGTAAGCGCCAGCGCGCGACTGATCGGGCCTGCCGAGCCTCCCGCGCTCGCGCATTTTGTAGGTATTTAAACATATTAATTAATACAATCATTTTATCTTTTTAAATTCTGCAAAAATGTCTAGAAATACTGAATGGCTTTAGTTTAGTTCAAAAACTTTGTTTTAAACATCAGTAGTTTAGTCGTCAGCTTGTAAATGCTTTACAAAAAGGAGTAACTTTGGGGTCTCTTTCTATCGAGCGAAGTTCATTAGATCGTGTATCTGAGTGCAACTTTGACTAGACTAGATCCTTAAGTAAAACATATAATTTTTAAAACCCTTTTTCGACGGTTCAGATTGTTTTTAGAAAACTCGAAAACGCTAACTCGCTTCACGACCTCCCCTTAAACAAAGGAAAAGACCCTTCGGTTCAGTTCTGTGAAATTATTACAACTGACATAGAGAACATGTGGGCAAAAGCATCAATTCCTACAATAAGTCACCTACAAATAGTCGTAAGATTGATTTCGTATTACAACAAGTACAAAAGTATGAACTAAATGCGTAGCGAGGTAGTGACGCCAAAAAATGGACGTTTTACAAAGATTCTGTCGAAAAAAATTCGATATCGCAACATGCAAGTGTACATCTAGAGAACAATGCAAATGTGTTCGTAAAGTGCAATACTTATTGAAAGACCATCGAATCTCTATCGGAAGATGTTTATTGGTTCTGTGGATAAGGTGATGACACATTCTATCCGTCGTACTGAAATTAGGAAGCGAAAACATTATGAGCTTATTAAAAAATCCTTCCCAACTCCAAGTACTTATTCATCTTCCTCACTGATAGTCGAAACGTCTGGCAGTTCTTCTACCAAAACATCAGATGAAGAAAATATTCTCATATTAGAAACCCGAACCCGCCATGAGACCTAACGGATGAGAGGTAAATTACTAAATCTAGCTACTGCAAGAGATGGAACTGGAGTTTCTGATCGATCTGCTGCTTTTATTGTAAATGCTGCATTGCTTGATTTAAATCTCATCAGTACCGATAACTTATCAAAAGTTATACACCGAAGCAAAATACGTCGATAGCGTAAAAAAGGACGCAAGGATTTGCAATGTCTTAATAACAACAAACTTATAACGGTAACTTTGACGGTCTGAAAAACAAGACTTTAGTGCTGACTAAGACCAATACATCACATCGGAAGACTGTTATTAGACTTTGAGACTATTATTATAAAGAAAAGATAACTGAACCTCCAATTACAATGAAATACAGCGACAACGAAAAGTTAAAATTTTCTTCAGGAGGCAATTTGCTTGAAATTGAAAAGTATCCTTACCATATTCAGGCAGTAGAAAGGTGTGTGAAACTCGTAACAGAAGCTTTATTATCTATTTGCGGACCAGTAGCAAGTGATGGTTTCATTTGTACAAGGATTTATTCTTGCAAAGCCAGGCAAGATACACCACATTTCGACATGAAATCTCAGTATTTTCGTCAAAAGCACGGTGGAGAGACTGCATTTTTTATGGTGTTTTCTACGTTTTTTTCATTGACACTTAACGCTTTAGCAAATCAAAGTATTAATATCGTAATGGAAATGGTAACTATGATCGAAAATACATTTCTGTAAACAAGACCAAATATGTATTTTTCTAAAATCCAAGTCTACTGCGCTACCTTAAGATATTGACACAGACAGCCCAAAATTATAACGAAGACTTCTAATATTACGGGTCATCGATTAGGCATACAGGAATATCAACATTAAAACATTTTTTTTTTCGCTCCACCCTAATGGAGAATGGCTTGCCCTACCCTGCGCCTTAACGAATTGTCTTCATTTAAAAGCGCACCAAAATGTCAAATCCCATATAATCCAAAACGTCAGTTTAGTACAAATATCAGTTATGAAAGCGGAGACACTGACAGATGAAGACATCACTTATCTGTCTCTTTCAAACTTACTGATTTGTGCATTAGTGAGAATAGTTCAGATGTACAGAAATCGTTCAACTTAAATGATTTTATTAATGAAACATAGGTGTACTCGTAAATAAGATGTTACATGGAATAATTTCTTCTCTATGTTTTACCCACTAGTGTAGGTGTACAAATATCTATAGCATGCAAATCAGACCTTGTCATTTATCACGTGATAACCGTGAGCATATTCGGTACGCCTTCTGAGGTCAGTGGACATGCGTTGCGTGATATTTTATTGGCGCACATTGTTAGGACAAGAGCCCGGCCGGCCCGACTACGCAACGTCGCCAACACGCCAAGGCCTCAAGGGACTTGCGTTGCGTGACAGCTAAAACATGTTACAACATAACTGTGTTTGCTTACAGATAACATGGCTGAACGCGTACAACGAGCGGATACGTAAGGTAGTCGGCCCCGAGCTGAAGGCCCAGGGGCTCACTGACGTGTATTACTGGATGATGAACCAAACCATACCCTACGAGCTGCCTTCCAAGCGAGCGCCGAACCGACCCAGCTCCGCGAACTACCCGAGTCTAACCAAAATTATACTATTCGGTATTTTTGGGGTCGCTATCATTTTATAAACAACAAATATTTTGTTTTTAATTATAAGTAAATGTGTTTTAGCCTATTTATTTTATAAAGGGTCTCCCATTCTTCGCGAGATTTAACAATGACATTGATTGTAAGTATTGTAACTCTGTCATGACGTGCCTGTCATATCGGGTGGAGAACTGGACACATACCACCTCATCTTCCTAGTGTGTTCCCGGCTGTGCCCTAGTGTAGCCCGAGGTCCGCTTTGACACCGAATCCCAAGATTTGACGTAGACACTAGTTTTGCAAAAGCAACTGCCATCTCACCTTCCAACCCAATGGGGAAAAAACGATGGTGGGATTAGACCGATATTCACGGTTCTTTTATTCAATTCAATTATTTATTTCAGGCATAGGACCCATGTCGTGTTAGTAATAAATACAACGACGGTGGCAAATAAGCTTACGGCCCCCCTGATGGCCAGCAGACACCGTAGCCTATGGACACTTGCGACTCCAGAAGAATCACAAGTGCGTTGCCGGCCCTTTATTGCCTTGAGGATCCATTGTATGATTTTCTTCATATTCCTGGTTAATTAACCAATTGGTGTGGCAGTCATGGCATGACAAAGTTAAATCTCCGAAAGTAGTCCAAGCCTACAAGCATTGTGCAAGTTATACCAAAGTGTTTTAAATAAGAGGAAACTTAGGAGTTGCGCTGTTAAGGTTTCAGCGTAAAATATTTTATTTATATTTTTATTAATCTTAAGCTAATTTGTTTTATACGTAATGCAGATGCTGTATGTAAGTAGATTCTGTGTCCTATTTATGTAAGTATTTATATATTTACCTGCTTCTTTTTATATTATAGTTGTTTTTTTTTGCGAAATCTCGTTTTATTACCTATTATGTTGAAGGTATTTTTATCTGTACTAATATTATAAAGCTGAAGATTTTGTTTGTTTGAACGCGATAATCTCAGTAACTTCTGATTCGAATTGAAAAAATCTTTTTGTGTTGGATAGTCCATTTATCGAGGAAGGCTTTAGGCTATATAACATCACGCTGCGACCAATAGGAGCGAAGACGCGGACGAAGTCGCGGGCAACAGCTAGTGTAATATATTTGTATGACGTTCCGTGAGTCAACGACCGTACTGGCTGAAAATCAGCGCTGTAGGTGTCCGGCACCCTCAGATCATAGAAAGAAAGAGATATGCCCTAACCGCGAAATTAGTCCGGTACTGCTGTCGCCACTTTTGAAGATGTGTGCGTTTCCACTACTTGCACAATATTGTAAATATTGGGTTCCCGCACACATCCGTCCAGTTGTCTACTAGCATTCTAATCCTGTAATTGGTACTCTCACTACATAAGCAACAGTAGGAATACACTCGTACACGTAAACAACAGCGTCGGTGAACTCGTAGGGATGGTCACATGCATCCATTTTTGCATTTATTGATAAAATCATGAGATGACAATTTTACCTTTAAAACGAAAAACTTCGTTTAAAGGTGAATCTAAATACTGTTTATTACGGAAATACAAATTGTTAATTTTAGTAAAAAATACTAGTCCTACGAACCCATGGTTCGCATTTATTGTATGGGGGTTCGTTTATTTTGATATTATACAAACCTATGATGTGTTATGTACCTATGTGTAACAACGAAACATCCTAAATAATAGTTCAGTGACCGTTAATCAATTTATTTTA
The DNA here is from genome assembly GCA_905163555.1 of Notocelia uddmanniana. Taxonomy (NCBI): domain Eukaryota; kingdom Metazoa; phylum Arthropoda; class Insecta; order Lepidoptera; family Tortricidae; genus Notocelia; species Notocelia uddmanniana. Next base: position 8,165,339 of record LR991059.1, on the reverse strand, counting down.
AATATTTCATTGCAACATCATTCATAGTCGATCTGTAAGTAGACTTTTTTAAATTTAAATGTGATATTCAGGTATGCAAATAACTATATTTAAAAAGAAAATGTAATGAAAACTATTTGTAATAACGTCGATCAATTATCGATAATATTGCATGCATACAGATACTGCCACTGCCTTATCCCGCGCACTCGGAGCTGCGTAAGGTGTTTGCGCTGGTAGGTCGAAGCTTTTAGGGTGAATTTTACAAAGTGAATTAAGGAACTTTAAAAATACATTAATAATAGAAATACTAATCTAAACTAGCACTTAGCAGTGGTATGTTATTCCACGTATTTTGTATTTTTGTTTAGTTTACCGATTTTTACAAATAAACACGCTACAGACCGTTATTTCGAAAAAAAAACCGGAGCCATAGCGTGAACAACGATCGCCGCTCAAATGAGTCAGCGCTAAGAGCGGTGCGCGCGAATATGGTTTACTGACCTTATCGAGGCGACACGCGCCACACTCCCGTGCCATATCTCCTTCTTTCTATGATCTGAACCGGCACCTCAGCATAATGCTGAGCCAGTGTCCGTTTCACTGCCGCGGGGACACACATATGTGTTTTGTGTGTACCTACAATTTTAATTTTCTGTTATAATTTTTGTCACGTATGTACTATGTGTGTCTTCTATGTGTCTGTGAATAAATGTTTCTTTCTTTCTTTCAATACATAGATTATGTGTTTGAGTGTTGCTCGATTCGATATGAAATTAATTATAGCCTTATAGTATAGGTTTGTTTCCATCTAAGTAACATTCCCGTTTGTTTTGTAAATTTCGCCCCGATTTGACCAAACAATTTGTATAATCTCAGAATAAAATTGATAATAAGGAATCTTTAATTAATCCACGAATTTGTGACTTGCGCACTGCAAATTGCAACAATATCGTATAAGTAGGCGCCCTGATCAAGTTGGCTCCGTACCTGGTTGAATTCCATTGAACGCCAGGTGCATAGTTAATTCTATCGTGTTATAAGAATGCGGGTTTGTGACATTGAACTAGGTATACTACTAATAGATCCGTAGTGTTAAGCAAGATGATTTTTTCATATAAGTAGTTAGTTGTCTCTTTGAATCCTTATCGTTAACCAAGATGAGTTAGAACGGGACCGATAGTACGATCATTTCGGCTGTTAACGAGTTGTATCCATTTAGAAGCACACCAAAATGTCGAATCCCATATAATCCAAAACGTCATATCAGTACAATTTGCAGTTAAGAAAGCTGAGACACTGACAGGGCAGACCTGTCAGTTATCATATCAGTTATCTGTCTCTCTCAAACTTAGTGATTTGTGCATTAGTGAGAATAGATCAGATGCACAGAAATCGTTCAACTTAAATGAGCGGATCTGCTTTACTCTGATATCTATGTATTTAACATATGTCATGTCAAATGGCAAAATATTTAGTTTTCATTCTGACATTTGACATTGACTAATAAAGTTTCACATTAACAGACATGAACGTATATCATTTCATATTTATTTGTGCATTTTTCACGGATATTTGTTCTTGGGTCTTGGATGTTTTCTATGTATTTAAGTATGTATTTATCTATATAAGTATGAATGTCGTCGTCTAGTACCCATAGTACAAGCTTTGCTTAGTTTGGGACTAGGTCGATTTTTGTAAGATTGTCCCCCAATATTTATTTATTTATTTATTTATTTATACGATCATTGATAGCCACTTCGGGTCTAATCGTATTCAGAGTTTTCACGATGGGAACTGATTGTTCGATTTGTTCACTACATCTGTACTTATACATGTTTATGCCGACTTCACCGAGCGCCAGGTATGCAGTTAACTCGACTGGGCTATAGGTGTATCTCACTATATTAGATAGGTTTAGAATTTTCTTTTAAGAGCAATTAGTCATTAGAACATAGGTATTGAAGCATGGATATTAATCAAATGCGTAGTAAGTACATAAATGAATATTACAAGCAATAGGCCCAGGGGCTTCTCTTTGCAGAGGAAACACTGGTGTCGCCTCAATCGAATCCGCACAGGCCACGGCAGGTGCAACTTCTTAAAGTACAAGTGGGGATGGAACGAAAGCCCGTTATGCGACTGTAGCGTTGAAGACCAAACGGCGCAGCATATTGTGGAGCGCTACCCGAAACGGCGCTACCAGGGCGACCCGGAGGACCTCTATATGAATGTGACACCTGACGCTGTTGTCTGGCTGTGCAACCTGGATGTTGACTTATAATTTAATTTATAGATTTAATCTCCTACATTTATATGCCATACGATTAAATAAACAAGCAATATAGCATGGAGTATGCATTTATATTAATTAGATAGGCCATAAATAACTATGATTAAAGCTTGAAACGTACAGAGAGCGGCGCAGCGTCGGTGCGGGGCGGAGGCGGTTTTGCGAGCGAACGCGGTCCGGGGGACAAAAAACCGCGCGGGATAGCGGAGCGGAGGCGGCGTGTGTGAGATATGAAGCAGTAATCGACACTATCGACAGTCGATAGAGTCGGAAAGATCAATCATGCAAAACCGCCTCCGCCCCGCACCGCGCCGCCACCGCTCTGTGCGTTTCGAGGTACAGTTCCTTATGTACGTCCGGTTTTATGAACAACCGACAGAAGAAAAACTGTCGGTAAGTTATGTAATCATAAATATCTACTGACTCACTGAATCTGACATTGTCTAATGGATCTTTAATAAAACCGGCCTGAGTACAAATATGTATAATTTATTTGTAATTACATATAAGTATGACATATATCAGTGTTTTACTATCAGTTATCAATACCGCTTATTTGTAAATATCATTGTTGTCTGCCTTTTAAATAATGGTTAGTAACAGCAATAAAAGGAATGTAACCTCTATTAATTAATTTTCTTTTTGTGTATTTCATTTACATATGTTACTATTTAAAACTATGGTAATTTAAGAATATCATGCACCGAGTGCCTTATTGGTCATGTAGTCTGTATAAAAGCTTTTAGAATTAGAATAAGTTACTATAATTCTACAGTTAAGTCAATTCCCATACAAGAAATACTTAACTATGGCTTAGCTTTGCCGACTTGGTGGAAAATCAACTACTTGCCTATGACACTTTGTCGAATTAAATTGCAATTTAGTGCGCACTTTCTGTGCATTTTATACGGTGAAAGCAATATAAAAAAAACCTAATAGCAATTTAAAATGTACTTGGCAATACTTTCGTAAAGCAATATGTGTTGATAAGGATGAGACCTTTCCATTGCACTGCGGTACGGTCGAGTCTTGCGATTAGGTATTTAGTAGGTTAAAAACAAAATATGTGGTTAACTCGGACGAGTAATATATATTGATGCTTCCCTATGGTAATGTGGTCAAATTGTTGTTTTTACAATTATTCCTGTATTGTATATTGGCAGCATGTGAATTAAATACATTGACACTACAAAGGTTGGGAAAGGTAGGGATTACCCGCCGAGTGTGTAAAACGAGGTAGGTATGTACTAGCATGGTTTTTTTTTTCAAAAATGCGGGGTAATATGTATATTTAACAACAAAAATTCTAAAAACTCTGCTACAATCGAGTGTGGCAGCACGCTTGCAGTGCATGGCCCGACCACCAAGCGCGTCACCCGCGCTGGCAATGTTCGAACTCGCCGACAATTTCCTATATGACGTGGACCCTATGAGCATCCGCAGTAACTCCTTGTGTCTTAAAAACTTTCGAAAAATTTTATATTCGGAGAAATTTCGACCGAAAGTTATGACCTCCGAGTAATGGATCTTGACACCACGAGATTATAGCTCATCAATGCAGTGTTTTAGGTAGTATCAAGTTATAAGTCATAATTGTTATTGCATTTTTTGTTTTCATGGATATTTTTGGTATTTTTTCATTTCTTTTTTAATTTAATTGAGGTTTTTAAAATAAATTGACAATAAGTAATATCACTTCAAATGATTTTTTTAAACATTTTTTTTTTCAACTGAGACCACTTGGAAACGATTGCTGGCCAGCTAAATAGTCCACCGTTAAATTTTTTGCTCCTGATACAGGGCCCACCCTGTATAAATCCCGTTACCGACTTGTACATGTTTAAGAGATAAATTTATATGTGTATGGCTGCGTAGATTCCTTGATGCGTTGTTGTTTGTTCGCCGAGATCTTGTATGATAAATTGATAATGCGTAACTAGTTATGAAAATAAATGTTTACTTAAAATATACTTATGTGTGTGATACTGACTTGACCTTGTAACCTCGTATCTAGTTCCCATATCGTCAACCATTCCCAGATCTCACGGTTCAAAAATAAATACCATACGTTTATTATTATCGTCATACGAAATTTACTAGTACAATATTTACTACTTAGGGTCGGTTGCACCAACCTGCGATCACAGACCGATCAACGTTAAATAAGGCGCCGGCAGCTGTCATGCCATAGAAACTTGTCAAACTTTCCATACATTCAAATTTTAACGAACACAGCTTACGATTACAGACGGTTTGGTGCACAGACTACTAAGAAGATACTACGCACAGACTACTAAGAAGATAGGTACTACGTGTTTGGTGCAACACAGACGGTTTGGTGCAACCCAGACTTAGGCTTGGGTTGTACCAACTTACAATCACAGACCGATCAACGTTTAATATGGCGCCGGCAGCTGTCATGCCATAGAAACTTGTCAAACTTTCCATACATCCAAATTTTAACGAACACAGCTTACGATTACAGACGGTTTGGTGCAACCCAGCCTAAGGCTGCCAGCTGCCGGCGCCATATTTAACGTTGATCAGTCTGTGATCGTAGGTTGGTGCAACCGGCCCTTAGTCTTTAAAATTTCGTATATTTAATACATATACTTAATACAGAATTTATTACGTGTTACGAGCTTTGTTATTTTATTTTATCTTTCCCCTTTTATAGGGTTCCGTAGTAAACAAGCAACAAATATAGTTTCCCCATGTCCGTCCGCCCGTCTGTCCGCGGCCTAGCTCAGTAACCGTTCCTCCGTACTAGAAACCTGTAATTTGGCATAAGTATACAATTCAATCACGCCAGCAAAACGCTATAATAAAATCTTAACCAAAAAACAGTTTATGGTACACTTACCTATAAGTGGGGATGTTTTTTTTGCAACAACTTTTTGATAAGCTATCCGTTTGCAGGATATTCATTTTCTAAAGTGCTAATTTTTGTTAGTCTTGTGCCGTTGTGCCCCTCCTCTGCCAGCTAGATTGTCGCTACAAGGTATATGAAAAAATTCAAATATTAAATTTAATAGAAAAACTATCAGCAGCTAAGTAGAAATTTCTAGTTAACGAACGAGTAATAGCCGTTATGTATCTGTTGTGTGGAAAAGCAAACTTGGATATGTTTTTAATTATGTGAAATAAGTAGTAGGTAAATATTTTTTTCGATATTTTAAATCCGCTTATTATCACGGGTGGACAGCTACGGAACCCTTCATCTGTTTTTTGTATCTATAGATCTGTCGATTATATATTTCTTTTTTTTTTGTTTTTAGTAAATATGTATTTCCACCTGGAAGGATGAAGGGGCTGGACTCTAACTTCAGAAAAAATAACAAAACAAAGACAATTTGTTAGCGGTTTTATTCACATTGGTCCATACGAATTGTGAATCACATTCAATTGTTACATAACTAATGGTTCGGTCACATGTACCCAATAATCAGGTGATACATTGCACCAGCTTACAAAGGATAAATCAAATCAATTGATAACAATCAATAAACTTTTACTATACGCGGGAGTATAACTGATTAAAAAACGGTACCTACCTACCGTCGACTGGTATAATAAAATATAATGCAATATTCCACACGACTACTGCGTACCTAAATGTGACCTGAGGCCCATTTCGATATATTTTAATGACACCTCGCGACATGGCGGTAGTACCAACTTTAGAAAACTGGCTAACATGTTCCCGTCGAAAATAGAAGGCACATGGGAAAATACTGCTACCAACATGGCGCAATAATCGGCATTTACGCCATGTCACCAGGTACCATAAAGACATGTCTAATTGAGCCCCGAACCCTAATATTGCACTCTTTTGCATCACACTCTTGCATAAACATTATAATATTTATAATTCAATGAAATATGTACATAAAACAGTATACAGCGTAAATATCGAGTGAGAAATTAATAACGAAATAACATTAGGTAACATTCAGTGCGATTAAACTAAAATGCAACATCTATTAAAATAATGTTCAGTCGACTACAATGAAATGTATACACTTTTATACCTTATTGCATTGTAATAAGGTCCAAATTGGACACATCTCTTTGTAGTTGACTGTACCAGCATAGTACTAACAGTGCCTTTAAAATACCTCTTCCTTACTTTCTTTCTTTCAAAATAGTTAGATTACGCTAGTGACATATATCACAATGAATCCTTTTGAAATTCATTGCTTCATTCACTTAACCAGTTTTTACTTCCATAATATCTGATTTTAGCATCCTGTATATTTTATTTCATTTGGAAGTAAATGCGATATTTCTATAATAATATTATCTTTATTTTACAGCGTCACTCCTAAATCATAAATACCCTGGACGTATCAAAAACAATTTACCATAGTGAAATTTACATTTTTAGAACTAATGTGATATACCATAGGAATTCCCATCGTTTATCTAATAAGTCGACAATAGTAAAATGTTAGTGATTTTCGTCGCGGTACACACATAAAAAACATTAATTATCTTTATTATAGACTTGACAATGTATGCCCTCAACATTTTATTTCTACTTTAAGCTTCAGTCTTCAGGCTAAACCTCTTTCATTACACAGCACTGGTTTCAACATTCCGTAAAGCTGCAGATGTACCCCCTTATTCATAAAACTTAACAAACCTAAAACTTTTAACTAAAAGTTGTTTTGTCCCTTTCTCACAAACATAAATGTCAAAGTGACGGATAAGGACAAACCAACTTTAGCGGCTTGTTAACTAATAGAGGCTTGATGGACGTTTATGAATAATGGGGTAGTGAATAAATCTTTCCCATCGGCTAAACTCGGATTACTAGACCCGAAGGAGTCATATTGTCAATCAATTACACAGATAACAGAGTAAAGCAGATCCGCTCATTTAAGTTGAACGATTTCTGTACATCAGATCTATAAGTATTCTCACTAATGCACAAATCAGAAAGTTTAAGAGAGACAGATAAGTGACATCTGACAGACTGAAAATTGTACTGAACGGACGTTGTGGTGTCTTAAGTTTATATGGGATTTACACATCCTGATATGCTTTCAAATGGAGCAAATTCGTTAACAGCCAAAAATGATCGTACTATTTGTCGCATTCTAAATCATTTTGGTGCACCATAAGGATTTAACGAGGCAACTATATGATGTTCATCTGGCTTAATACTGCGAGTCTGCTTCTCTCTGATGTCTGTGATCAATTACCGTATTACTTAACATACGTCATGTCAAAATACGACCAGTTTTCATTCTGACATTAGTTAAGAAACGGCGGGCCGACCACGTCACCCCAACCGTTATCTCCAGCCAGCTCATAATACGAACCCAAAGCATTCCCGACGGCGCCGCATTCCTGAGCTGATAACATAGTAATGCGCAATAGTGCTAATGGTATACATTCAGAGAACTATCCAGAACCGTCTACGTGACACATCCCCATGCGTCATTAGATAATGACCCAGCCGAACAAGGATAAATACCTGAGTTCCAGTCAGCAGAAGGCAGTTCACAACTGAGAGTTCACAACTAGTTACGCTCCGCGACACAGTTCGTCTCACGGTGACCTAACACCTAAGCTCCGAATCGCTTGGTGAACCGGTTCACCCCGCGACGTCACTATAATATATTGTATCGCGTCAATTTAATTCAAGATTCCAACTGTAAATTCAATCAATAAACTACGTACCTCCTCATCGGCGTTTTCTTCGAGATCTCCGGCCACAAGATACTTAACTGGTGACAGCGAACGGCGAGTCTCCCAGCAACCGCGGCTACCAATCGTCGGCGTGAGCTGGAGGGTTTCAACCCCGAAGAGATTCTCCCACTGCCTAATGAAGATTACAACGGTCATCGCACTGGCGGCTACCCTGTGAGTTTCCTCTCATAATTCCTTACATTTTTGTACGTATTACCACCACAATTTCTTTTTTTTTTTGTGCGTAAACCAATTAAGTAAAATTAAATAAAATGGCGTTAAATCATGCAACCATTGAAAAATATTTGCCCCCTTATGAAGGAGATAGGGATACACTAGAGTTCTTTTTAAATCAAGTGACCATGCTGGCTAGAGCAGCAGACCCTGATGCTAGGGCACTGTTCCCCATAATACTAAAAAGTAAATTACGCGGTGAAGCTATTAAAGCCATCGCGCACATGCCAAATAACACAGTGGAAGAAATAGTTAACTCATTACGAATAAAATTTGGTGATAATAGAAGTTTAGAACAAATTATTTCCGAAATCACGCGTATCAAGCGTTCCCCCAATGAACACCCGTTAGCATTCGCAGATAAAATTAAAGAATTACTCTATGCAGCTAAAAACAAATCAGAAACACCACAAGCCACGGCTATTCTAGAAAACGTGTGTATCGATCAACTCTGCAAACATCTAGACATTGCTACCGACAGATTAATTCGTTCGGGACAACATAATTCATTTGATTCCGCATACAATCAATTGAAAAATGAAGTAGAAGTACACCCTGATTATTTCGCGAGAAAACAAGAAAAATATTTCACAAAACCTAATTTTAATCAAAATCCTATAATTAGACCCAGTTTTAACCGCTTTCCAAGTCGACTAATTACACAACCAACACAGTTTACTTCAAGACCCCAATCTAATAATAATTTCAATAACCAGCAACCACGATTTAATCAACAACAAACGCATTGGGCCAATCAATCACGACCAACCCCAGAGCAATGGCGTCAAATGTATCCGCCAAAACCTGTTCCACAGCATCGATCCGATTATTTAGACACTGATGTCTCAATGAGGACTGCAAGTAACAGGCGACCTATGAATCGGCCGCCAAGACCACGTCCCGTTGAAGTGTTTAACACGGAAATTAATGCTAACCAGAATTATAGCGACTATGGGGATGACCATAAACAAAGAGATGACTCTTATACCTACAAGTATGATACGAACAATAGCGATTTTTTTTCAGCAAACAGGGCCGCAAAACGAATTAACATAAAATTAAATTACTTAGATAGGGACCATCTACCCTATATAAATATAGATGAATGGGGAGGAAAATTCTTATTGGACACTGGTAGCACAAGAAGTCTTACTAGTCCATCAATTATTCATACAAATAAGAAATATTCTAATGAGATAATTGACAAAGAATTTACTATAAAAACGGCTCACAGCCAGAGTAATCATTGTGGAGCAATTAAATTAGATTTATATCCGCTAGGCGAAGCATTTCAGCATGAATTTTTGCTTTATGACTTCGACCCCAAATATGCGGGAATGATAGGAGTAGATCTCATAAAAAAACTTAAGGCATTAATTAATTTGAACAAATGTGAACTCATTATGCCGAATAAAATTATTCCAATAAGTATTGATTACCCTGAAAGGATCTTGAAAATCGACCCTCTCTCGGATAATCTTATTACATGTGTATCGAATAAACCAGATGGCGATTACTTTGTACCTGAAATCGGAACAAGTAACGTCCTTATTAATTGTGCATTAATATCTGTACGAGATGGTAAATATAGATTAGGAGCTACTAATTTAAGCACAACGGAACAAAAATTTACGAATAATTTTGATAGGTTTTTGGGACCAATACCTGATGGAATAAAATCAGTATCGGATATAATAGAAATGGTTAAGATTAATAATACGGAAGAAAAAAAATTAACAATTCGCACAGATCACATGAATAAGGAAGAAAAGTCTAAAATAACAAAACTGGTACACGAATTTAAAGACGTTTTTCATACAGGTCATGAACCACTTACCTTTACCCATACAGTTAAACATAAATTGCGCTTAACAGATGATAATCCCATATATGTTCGCAATTATAGGAAACCACCGAAGCAACAAGAAGAGATAGACGAGCAAGTTAACGAGCTGTTTAAAAATGGCATTATTCGCGAGTCTAACTCACCTTGGAGCTGCCCGGTTCATATAGTACCGAAAAAGCCTGACGCTTCGGGAAAGGCTAAATGGCGTATGGTCATAGATTATAGGCAACTAAATGCGAAAACAATCGAAGATAAATACCCGTTACCGAATATAGAAGAAATCCTGGATAAATTGGGTAGAGCTCAGTACTTCACTACGCTAGACCTCGCGAGTGGGTACCACCAGATTGAAATGCATGAGGATGATATAGAAAAAACAGCATTCTCCACAAATCATGGACATTGGGAATTTTTACGTATGCCTTTTGGATTAAAGAATGCCCCAGCTACGTTTCAGCGACTAATGGACCTAATATTACGCGATCTTTTATATAACACTTGTCTAGTATACTTAGATGATATAATTATATATTCGACTTCCTTAGAAGAGCACTTACAAAAACTGAGAAAAATATTCGAACGCTTGCGCCAACATAATTTAAAAATTCAACCAGATAAATCAGAGTTCTTAAAAAAACATGTTGAATACTTAGGGCATGAGTTAACACCTAACGGACTTACACCAAACCAACGTAAAGTGCAAGATATAATTAATTACCCGGTACCGAAAACAGAGAAAGAAATCCGTTCGTTCCTAGGGCTCACGGGATATTACAGACGTTTTATCGACAATTACGCAAAAATTACTAAACCGTTAACAAAGTGTTTAAAAAAACGGGCTAAAATTATAATAGACGAGGAATACATAAATGCAGTTAACAAACTTAAAGAGATAATAACTAATGAACCGATCTTGAAGTATCCCGATTTTGAACAGCCATTTATTCTGACGACAGATGCTAGTGATTTCGCATTAGGTGCTGTCTTATCACAAAAAGAAGATAACGTTGAGAAGCCAGTAGCTTATGCATCTCGAACTTTATCAGAGACCGAATCAAAATATTCCACAACGGAAAAAGAGCTTCTTGCGATTGTTTGGGCATGTAAGCATTTTAGACCTTACTTATATGGTCGTAAATTCGTTATATACACCGACCATAAACCCCTAACATGGTTGATGTCCTTGAAAGATCCAAATTCTAGACTAACTAGATGGAGACTTAGGCTAGCTGAATACGACTTTGAAATAAAATACAAACAGGGAATCGTGAACGCAAACGCAGATGCTTTGTCGCGCGTAAAAATTAATTTTAACGATAATGAATCCATTTTAGCTCAAGACGGCAGCATAATTGAGGAACAAATATGTAACAACGAAGATCGTGACGAAACGCAGACACAACATTCCCAGGATGATAACATTCACCAGGGAATACCTATTATAAACGACGTAATAAATAAAAAGCCTCATCAAATATATTTTAAATTGCATAACAAACTAGACAACATAGACATTCGTAAGGAAGGTGGAAATGAGATAATAGAAGTTAGTCTGTATACATCTAAACGACCGGTAGAAGCACTTAGGAAATTTGTGCGCGAATATTTGAAACCAGGCATCCATTATTACACTTTCTTTTATGTCGACGAACTTTATCAAGAAATGGTCAAAATTCTTACAAAAGAATATAATTCACAAATCCGCTTAACCCGTTGTACCGAGATAGTTGAAACTGTATCTGACAAAGAGAAGCGAATTGATATTATTAAAAATTACCATGAAGGAAAAACTAACCATCGTGGTATAACTGAAACTTTGATGCATATTAGTCGAAAGTACTGGTGGAAAAACATTATGGCTGATATTCGTGAGTACATTAATAATTGTGCTATCTGTAAAGCAGGTAAATACGAAAGACATCCAATGCGTCCGCCAATGCTATTACCACCAATAGCTATGCGACCACTTAATCACATTTTTTGTGACGTGGTTGATATAGAAGGTAAATTATACTTATCCATAGTAGACGGATTCTCTCGTTTTGCAGTGATTAAGAGATTAAAGGATAAAAATAGCTCAACAGTTATGTCAAAACTTCTTTCATACTTCGCGCATTATGGTGTTTCCGCGGAAATCACAACAGATGCAGGCAAAGAATTCGCATTACTTAAAGAGTTAGTTAATCTGTACCATATTAAGATAAATTTTACCACTCCGTATAATCCAGCTTCACACGGAATCGTAGAACGATTCCATTCAACATTAAGAGAACATTGTAGGTTATTGACAGAACAATATAAAAACAAGATAACCCACGAAGATAAAATGAAACTTGCGATGATAGCTTACAATAGCTCCATACAATCTGATACCAAGCTAACGCCTCACGAAATATTATTTGGTCACATGGAAACTGAACCCTTATTCAACTTTCTACATGACTCACAACTTCTTAACACTTTATTAGAAAAGCATAGAGAACATTTAAAAACAGTTTATGATCACATATATAAAATCAAACGTGAAGCCCAAATTAAACGTACCGATGAGTACAATAAAAACACGGAATTACCAGCTCCAATAATAAACACTCAAGAAAAACTACCAACGACAAATAAACAAGCCAATGTATTCTGTACACGCCGTAAAACATATATTCGTGATTTAAAAGCACCTAAGGTTTATTTAGACAGTCGAGGAAAACGGAGAGCAGCCAATAAACTGAGGCCTGTTATTGTTGCAGGTACCTCCAAGTCCAAGGTAGCGAAACCTACGACATGAAAAAACTTGAAAATCCAAATGGAATATATTTTGAAAAAATAGGCCCAATCGCAGAAATAGAAGGCTACAAATACGTTACAAAAAGATGCAACTTAACCGATATCCTCGAATCTCTAACTAAAATAATGGCCTCTAGAGTAAAAAATGATAACTTGTATATTAACAATTTGTATACGCATTTATTAGGAAGGCTAAGCAGCTTAATGAATCGCAACATTGGTCGATACAAACGTGGCCTCATTGATGGCCTCGGAACAGTCGTTAAGTTCATTGCTGGGAACCCTGATGCAAATGACCTAAAAGAAATTAATAATAACATACACATTCTGCATTATAACCAAGAAATATTGATGAACAACCTAAATGAAACAATTAGTAAAGTAGAAATTAGACTAAATAGCATAAAAAAAGATATAGATATATTATACGATTTAAGTTCCAGTAATAAGGCTAATATTGATGTTTTAACTACATTCATTCTTATTGAAGATATAATTAATATTTTAGAATTAGGTATTACTTTAGCCAAGCCAGGCATAGCATGTAAGGATATCTTCGAGGAGGCAAATGACGTAGATATAGATCATATAATGGTATACACAGTTAGTAATGTAATCCATTTTGTGGCCAAGATTGCAGAAATAAAAATAAAAGGTGGTAATGCCTACAACTTGATCCCGTTCCCAAACCCCGATGGACTTATCCTTGATACCCAATACCCAACTATCCTTATTAGGAACTCCTGGTACGCCTATCCAAGTGCCAAACAATGTAAAGCAAAAGATAAAATGATGGTCTGTAAACATATCTGGTGGAAGGACTCCAAAATGATCCCCGACTGCATTCATCGAACGCTCCACATGAATAGTAACCATTCATGTTTAACAATCAAGCTACAAGAAGAAGAAGCCATAACGACGGTCAACGATGGAATGTTCCTGCTATACTCCAAAGAACCACAACGTGTAACCATTACATGCGAAGAAACGCACTATGAAATCATCCAAGGACCATTCAAGCTACATTTAGACCCCGGTTGCGAGCTACAAATGGCAAACGTATACACTAAAGTAATAACAAAAAGCAGCACAATCTTTAAAGAAGAGGTTCAACAGATCAAGATGAATTTAGAATCGAAAACAGAAACGACTAAAACATTGTTGGAAGACCCAAGACTCCACTTGGAACCATTGTCATCAACAATCGACACAAACATTCAGCGTCACATTTGGATGCTATGCTGGGTATGGTCCATTATCTCCATGAGCATCTTCCTGTGCATCATCGGATGCGCCATATACCACAAGTGCGCTAAGAGCACCAACAGCAACGAGAACACGGGCATAACAAGTTACACCCTTAGTTCTCTCCTAAGGGGGGAGGAGTTAAGAAACGGCGGGCCGACCACGTCACCCCAACCGTTATCTCCAGCCAGCTCATAATACGAACCCAAAGCATTCCCGACGGCGCCGCATTCCTGAGCTGATAACATAGTAATGCGCAAATAAACAATAGTGCTAATGGTATACATTCAGAGAACTATCCAGAACCGTCTACGTGACACATCCCCATGCGTCATTAGATAATGACCCAGCCGAACAAGGATAAATACCTGAGTTCCAGTCAGCAGAAGGCAGTTCACAACTGAGAGTTCACAACTAGTTACGCTCCGCGACACAGTTCGTCTCACGGTGACCTAACACCTAAGCTCCGAATCGCTTGGTGAACCGGTTCACCCCGCGACGTCACTATAATATATTGTATCGCGTCAATTTAATTCAAGATTCCAACTGTAAATTCAATCAATAAACTACGTACCTCCTCATCGGCGTTTTCTTCGAGATCTCCGGCCACAAGATACTTAACTCATTTGACATTGACTTTGATGAACTTGTCAATCATTTTACACGATAATTGATAGCCACTTCGGGTCTAGTCGTATTCCGAGTGTAGCCGATGAGAAAGCATTAAACACTACATCTAACCAGCCCGGCTAGCACAACTTGGCGCGCGAGCTATCTCACGCGCGAGATAGACTATCCGTCTCTTTCTGTGTGTACCAATTAGAAAGAGGCGGATAGTCTATCTCGCGCGTGAGATAGCTCGCGCGCCAAGTTATGCTAGCCGTCCTGTACATATATTTTGTCTCCTTTATGTCACGCCACTGAATACATGCGTTTAATAATTCATAAGTCTGATAGCATGTCATCGTATTTTTTATTACCTATACACACATGATAAGGTTAGGTAATTCATTGTTAGTAATTAATTAAGAGTAACCAAAATAATAAACAATTGAGTTTTTACGTAAATAATCAGCAATATGTTTCATAAATAAACCTGTGAATTTCTTTGGTCTGCATTAGATCGAAAATTCCAGAATAGTCATCATTACGATGTATTTGAGGTATATGATGCGGTCATATCATGTACATGTAAGTACAATACAACGTACATACAACTCTGCTATCACATTTTGGATGGGAATTAAATTACTACACATTTTTAGTAAACAGAAATTATTCGTATATAATTATATTTATTTACTTCAACGTCTCAGACATGTTGCAACATCTTAGGTCGCGCTAAGACCCTTCTTTCCGTCGACTTGCAAAACATTGGAGTAAATAAATTGAATTAAACGCGATTAAGTATATTTTAGTCAGAATAATAAGTCAAAATCGATAAAGTTAATACTTAAGATTACTCGAGTTGTAAGAGATATGTCAATGTAATCAGTACAAAATGCGACTTTATTTGCATGCCAGAAGATTCCAAATCGAATAACAGTTTTATAAAATATCAGACAGCACAAAAAATATTATTTACAAATACGGAAAACGGGTGGATCGCAGAGTAACATATACGCAAAATTAATAATGACGCGTAGAACAGAAGCTATGGACAAATCCTAATATGGCGTAACCTTAACTATTGTGCAAAAGGAAGCTCGCGTGGCTAAATAACATAATAAATTAATTCATGAAACAACTATACTCGCACTTGCTTAAGTTCAACCCGTAATCTTAATTAACCAAGTAACCAGCAGGGCAATTACGTAACTTTTCAAACAGACGTCCATTCGGACAGATGACCAAAGTGGCGTGGCGTAATATTATACTCAATCCGAAGAAATATCGCGGTGAGAATTGAGTTCTTAGGACGCCTCACCACTGACTAATTGACTACAATACATAATCGACCAGCAACTTATGCTATTATTAGTTGAACACACGCTAATCGCTTATAAAGAAAGACGAAGTATCGACCGTCGCGCCAATTTCAGTTACGGAATTACGCTGCTGATCAACTGAAGTTACATAGGTAAGGCAAAAGGCTTAGTTGAAGTGTGTTCATCTCCGAAGGTCCACCATCTCTACAGACGCTGCCTGGTCTACGTGAATGTGGTCGACAGTCTGAAATAAGATAAGGCCCGTCATTGTGCGAAATATATAGTGTTGTAAATGTCGAATAACATGAAACATAAATTACTTATACGCAAAAAATAAATACTCTCCTTTTATTTTTACCCCTTCAACATCGTGCACTTCAAATAGAAATAAAAAATAGTTTCTAATAGGTGTATCGCACTTTTTTCGGTAAAATTTCTAACTTTACACATGGAATTGTATTGTTCTTTAAAATACTTATGGTTCTCCAAAGCATTATACGTAGATTGGAGCACATTAGCAATAAACATTTTATATTTATTTTTAAATAACAAATTTACTCTAGCCTGCTGACATTGACATAACAACGATACTCGTATAATCGATATGCAAATAAAGCCGTATTAAATAGAGGTAGATGCATTTTCATTTGATTCCACCACCACCATATCAGCCCTAGAACGTCCACTGCTGGACATAGGCCTCCCCCAATTTCATGGGGGGTAAATGCCATAATCGCCACGCTTGGCATGCGGGTTGGCGATCGCAGTATCTCCACCGCACTCTAGGAATGCTGCTGCCCATTCCCCGGTGGTCTTGGTCGTAGTTTTAGGACATACCCGGGTCCAGGACATACCCAATCATTTGATTCATAAGCCATAAATTGTGTACATATATGGATGTTATGCAATACAGGCAGAATCAATACCATTTTACCCACTGGATGTAGCTACATGTTTGCATATTTATTGACTAAAAGTCTTATATTACAATATTCACTTAATCTGTAGGGACATAACGCATTGATAATTTCTAAGCGCTGTAAAATCGAGTGTGAGTAACTTCATTTCTACAGGCAATGTACAATTAGCAGCCACATAAATAGTGCTACGCTGGTAGATTGTTATCGTAGCAACAGGGGTATTGTGAGCAAACATTGAGTTTAGTCTTCACTGTTAAAATCATTTTTTTCAGGGAATTTATTTATGTCATCGGACTAGTTGCCAGAGCTCTATTATATACAGTGCAGTAAGAGTGAGTTAACCAAGTTTTTTTAAAGAGGTTCTGCATGACTCTCGATGGGACGTGATGCCATTTAAAATACACATCTCTTTTGTAGTTCAAACAGCCGATGGACTTCAGTACAACTGCCCCATATGGCTAATCCTAATTATATAAATACTAGCTGCCCGCCGCAGCTTCACACGGGTGTACTAATGAAAAATTTGAAGAAAATGAGACCAAATCTTCCCCGGAACACAGGGTGTGTTCCGTCTCCCTCACTCACTCCTTTTTAAATGAACTTTTAAAACCGAAGTTGAAGATTTAAAATAGCCCTTCGTCCTGATGTTATACGCGAACGTACATTTCGAAAATAGATTTTTATTGATATATACAGAAGATGGATATAGGTATTGATAACTCACATAGAAGAGCGGGGGATCGTCGGGATGCGGGTGGAAGCCAGTTTGCCGGCAGTTCGTGATGTACTGCATGCCGTAGTCAGGGGTCAGAGCGAAAAATCCCGTCCTAAAACAAATATGAATATTACACCCACCATCTTTCAGTGTGCGTCCAATGTAGTGGAGCAATTATTGCATGTCATCATTGGCAAAGATCTAGTCCAGTATTCGAATAAGTGTTTTAGTGTTAAGGTATGATAAATTAAGGAAATTATTGACTTTACATTCAGATCAATTAAGCAGAGGGATGGCGCAGGATCAGTCAATGTGGCACTCTTTGTGGGAGGCCTATGTCCAGCAGTGGACGTCCTTCGGCTGATATGATGATGATGAAGCAGAGAAATTAGGACAAGACACAACTTGCCAAATCGCATTAATGAGTAGCAAATAACATAGGTAAAAAACATTTTAAGCAATTGAAGAACGTCGTGCATGGTAGGTGCTGTGATCTAAGGAGCTGCAAAAGGAATTGGTTTCCAGGTAGTTTAGATCTCACTTCTTTCATTAGCGAAACCGTTTACGAACTTGGCATTTTTTTACATTTATAATTTTGATTCAAAGATTCAAAGCGTTTATTGCCAGAACATAGTTACAAAACAGATCTTAAGTGTACAAATAATGTGCTTATGTTCTACCAATTTCAGGCATGCAATATTACAATTCATTGACTTTAATAATTATTACTAAAAATACATTCCTATCATTATCAACATTCATGATGGGATAGGTGTATCCAACAGCAAAAGTAGATGATCATTTTAGTACTTTGCCACTTTCATTACTTTGACGCATCCCAATCGTCGCAGTATTATTACATTAGTAAGACAAAGTACTAAAATGATCCGGGATAAAAGGCGGGATTAGCGTGCCTTCCAAAGCACGGGAGCGCTCAGTTGGTAACCACTTAAAGCGGTCACCCATCCAAAAACTGACCTGGGCCCACGTTGCTCATCCTCGCATACCGCACGCGATTCGCCACGCGCTGGGCCACGAGCGCTCCTAACGGTCTGACGTTAACTCAGTGGGAAATCGATATGTAAATGCTTAGAGTTAGATAAATATAAATGCTTAGGGTGAGTTGCACCCAACTTACGATAGCTAACCGATCAAATATGGCGCCGGCAGCCAACCCAGAGAAACTTGTCAAACTTTCCGTACAATCACATTATTTGAATATTTTATCGAACAAAAAAAATATTAATATATGTATTTTATTTATTTGAATATATTATTTATTTATTTATTTCTTATTTGGTCGATTTGTGATTGTTCCTCAATATTTATTTATTTTATTATTATTTAACACCGAATACGATTAGATACAGATGGTTTGGTGCAACCCACCCTTAAGCCATAATACGCCTAACTTACTCGTTGTATTTGGGCGCGCACACGATGGCGATGGCCTCAGGCATCATGAGCTGGTAGGAGCACTGCGTGTGAAGGTCCACGGACGAGAGGAATGCCGTCTGCGTTGGGTGCGTCTGCAATACAATTCATACCTTTAGCTAAGACGGTAAGGTCGCTTTTTCAACAACTAATCCTGAATTTTACACAATTTATGATGGGTCGCGGTTATGAAGCGCTTTTTAAAAATGACCTGTACCTACAAACCAAAGTATGCCGCCTGGGACAAGCCGGTGATTCAGCCTAAAACACTGATGATAGAGTCAGACCAGTATATCTTTCCAAGCAAATGAACTGTCAACCATTTATAAATTACGTATGGCAATGTTTTATATTTGACGCAGATGTCAAATGTGAATGTGTCATACGAATTAAATTGAATTAATTTGTTTACGATTGTTAGCACTAATTATGGGCAAACCGTATAAAAGTGGCGAGCGAGAATTATTATTCCGAATGCTCAATAATTATGACACCGTGAGAGAGAACAACGAGAGGTGATTATCGCAGAAAAGCGGCAATGTTTACATCTCATCATGTCTTTGACCGGTGAGTTTCTCAAAGAATATTGGTAGTTTTTCAATGTTTGTATGAAGTTCCATTAAAATCCTCTCGTCTACCAGAACCCGCAACGAGAATTATGTTGCAGCTAAGCTAACAGTTATACAAGATGTAATCCCTTTTTTTGTAAAAGTTACTAAAATTGACGATTTTTACAACATATACAGGATGTTTGGTAACTAGGTGGAAATACGTTCAGGGATGATAGAGGAGGTAATTTGAAATATTTTAGACACAACATGCGTTACTACAAAGTCTCTTATTTTCCAAGATATGCACCATTTTATTTTGAAAATTGTATGTTTTCCATACTACCTTACATTTGGAAAATGTTTAGATTTCTTTATGTATATGTTGAACTAACTTACTCAAAGTAAACACTAAGTATTATTTTTGTTCAAATTTCCAGTGCTTTACTGCTTGTACGTGAATTGACAGATAAGGTCTCGAAAATATTAAGCAAGTACTTACTTCAAACTATCTTCATCCTCTACAGAAAAAATCTCAATATCTTTGGTCACCGATCGACAATTTTCTTCTGGGAAAACCTGGTGTGTATAAGTAATAAAAGTACTGGTGTGTAAGTTGAGTATAATTGTGGTAGTTTTGACAAACAAAACGCACAATAAAATGAAAATTATTTTTAACCAACATCAAAATTACGTGGCTTAATCAGTAAAACTGCCATAAAAAATATCCTTTCAGTGATGCATGAGAAAAAAAGTTACGACTCCAACTCACAAACATGCAATTTTCGAGAATGACAGGAGGTTTGTACGAAACAGTGGGGCGTAGGTATATAGGCTGACATACATTATTTATTTATTTATACATACATACTAATACTCATAATATAAATATTAAAGATCATACACAAGTATCAAGACTTATTAGTGCCCTATCTTCAGTGTTATCATATACCGATTTACAGACAATAAATTAAAATTGCTGGTGCAGACTTATGCTAGTCAGACTCTACTACTATGCAATTTGTTGGTCATATAAAGAATAGGTAGGTAGGATAATATAATTATGTGGATTTATTGTCGATTCAGTTTTTTTTTTCAAAAAGGTGTTTGATTTATAAACGTAGAAAAAAGTCATTCGCGATAATTATCGAATCTGCTCACAATTTTTCACGAGAATAGGTTGAGAAATGCGACCTGTGGGGGGGGGAACAAGCGGACAGATAAGACATACGAAAGCATTTTTTGCCCAAGTTGAAAAGAACTCGCTTCGCACTTGCTCGCTCAATAACCTCAGGATAGAAGGAGTGACTTACGTGTATCCAGCCGAGTGTGATGAGGTTATGCTGGTCCTGATATAAGAAGATGTCCTCCTCGTTGTTGGTGCTACACGAGTCTGCGGTGCCGGTCTGCTGCGGGATTATCACGTGGGTGATCTTCAACTGGTCACGCTCCTGTAGTAAAAGTGACCGTTACTAGTTAGCGGACAGCGGATACAACAAACACACACACACAACAAAAAAGTTATACTAGTGCCTTTGTGAGTGAGAGTTTTTGACCACGCAAAAAAAATATATTTTGTTCAAATTTCCAAATTCCCGGAAAGTGACTCGTCAAAAAACATCTATATAATTATCGAACCTGCTCACAAAATTTCACGAGAATCGGTTGAGAAATGCGACCTGTAGAGGAGAACATCCGGACAGACAGACATACGAAAGAATTTTTGTCGAAAGCTGAAACGGAGACGCTTCGCTCACTCGGTCAATTAATAGTACATTATTGCAGAGACCGGGAATAAGCATTCGTGTACAAGCTGATTTTGACGGATGACGCGAAGTTTCGCCGGCCTAGGTTCGGCCGGTAATTTTGTATGAAATTCCATTTTATACCGCTCGTTTCGCCGCAACCGAAATGTGATACTTCGCGGCCTATTAAAATGAGCATAAATTAAGTCAAAATTTTATTGCATGTTTTAATAGTACAATTACTACAGAGGCCGGGACGAAAGGGGTTGCCGGCCGAAGACATATATACGGCCGAGCGAAGCGAGGCCTGATAGGTCTAAGGCTGGCAACCCCAAATTTCCCGCCGAGGTATGTATAGTGCTTTTCTCAAACATGAAATGAAATAAACAGCAAAAAAAATCAAAATTTTATTTTTAATACGCATTTTGGCAGAATGTCATGATGCCTGTGCCACAAATTTATGTGGAATGGAATTAAACAAGAGGACTTTGCCGGCCTAGGCCTGCAAGATTTGTATGAAATTCCATTAACGACCTCTTGTCATAGCCGCGCCTGAAACGTCATACTTCGCAGCCTATTATAAGGAACATAACATCAATATTTCATTGCATGTTTGAGAAAAATATATTGCGTGACATACGTTTAAAAGGAAACTAACGAACGCCACCTAATATGTTAAAATAAAATCCATCTAGCCGTTTCGGCAGCAAAGGGAAAGAACTAGCACGAAAAACATAACCCTCCTCCTGCCGCATTCAGGTAAATACGAAGATTTTTTTTTCTTCTGGGATTATTAAATCGCGTCTTTGGTTAGTAGAGTATTGGCCTGCTTACATTTATGTTTCTTTTTTTCAATTAAGATCTGCATCGAAACAATGTCGACCGAGTTGATTATAAATACGACCTTCATCACACTGGACTGGACTGGTTAATTAATCAGTCGATGCAACCACGCAATGTTAAAGTCACAAATTGGCCATGTATGAATAAATCAAGAAAACCGCGAATGTCTACAATTTCGCTTTCCTTTAAAATAATAAGCCCACTGTAGCTAGTTTCACTATAGAGAGGTCTCTGTTGCATTTATTTCGTATCGCACTTAGACCTGTAGTATCGACATTGGCGATGATGTGTTTTACATCATTTCGATACTACAGTCGGTTGGTTGGTTGGATTGGTGTATGGATTGTGAACTAATGGATTTGGGTTTGTACTAACCAGCACGCCAGCTAGTATGCCGCAGGTCTCGACGTCGCGGCGAGTATTGGGCTGCGCGAGCCGTAGGAACTGTGCCATCAACCCAGCAGGCACCAGCACCTTGCGAAGACCCCACATGCCCGGGATCAGCTCTGACGTAGTGCTGTTTCTGCAACATTATAGGTGTTCTGCGTTAAAGTAAAGGGTCTATTTCTTCCAGGTTTTCTAGACAATTAGGATTGACAGGAGTCGATTGCGATATTGTAGGTTGATAACCGGGGGGTGGACCGATATTTTTTCATATCAGCATTAAAGTTAACAAACTCTAGACCTTATGTCGTTGCGATAAGGTTCATTAATGGTCAGCATCTGCATTCAGCTTTATCCTCGACTTCTCGGTATGATGAAAAGTTTATTTTTCTTTTATTCGTTTCATTAATTCTAGGATTTTTTTGCGCAGGGTTTCCCAAACTATAGCGAATATTGAGTGAGCTCAGCCTGTAGAACGACACACCAGCCGACCGAGCCGGCCGGGCGGCACGCGACTGACGCCGTACGGATTGATAAAAAGTTGTATTAAGACTTTGTTTGCTATTTAAAAAGCCCTATATTCATATTGGTAACGGTTAAATTTCCTAGAGGTGGGTCCCAAATAGGCCTATGTCCAGCATTAGATGTCCTTCAGCTAATATGGTTGTGGTGGGTCCCGAGTTTGTAAGCTTATATTAGATATCGTAGCCAACACAACTTTGGGAACTGCTGGCATAGTGAGTTAAATACTAGACAACATAGTGACTGACTGGTTGTGCATCGAGGGCGGTATGAGCGGCGGCGCGGGCCGGTAGTGGTGCGGCGGCGCGCGCGGCGGCGTGGCCGCGAAGTCGTCCGGGTACAGCACGCCGTCCACGGGCGGAGCGGACGGTGACACCGCCCATTTGTCCTACAGAAGCATATTTTTTTTTCAAAAAAAAGGCAACAATTGCGGTTTCCTACCTAAAAAGGTAATTTTTCATCTCTTCGGGTCTCCTCTATGGCTGTCATTTATCAACTAATTCTTGTGAAATTTTGTGAGCAGGAACTATATGGAATTTACTGTCAATTCTGGTTTTGGAAAATGTCAAAATGACAAAGCAATGGGAATTATAAAAAATATTACACATGAGGTATACTACAGTACTACAGGTCACAGAGCCACTAGTATACTAATAATACAGGGTGTTTTTATTGAATTCCGTTAATTGCGAGGGTACAACCCTGAGATGAAATAAAGTAATCTTCACTAAGACACTAGTATCCCAATTCGTACCATTTCGAAGATATTCAAGAATTAATTTTCGTTAATTAACACACCTAGTATAGTATAAAAGATCCTTAACAATTAAACAATGTTGACGTGCATGTCGTTCGTATTCCGAATTGTCATACTTGACATTAACTTTTCCTTAACTCCACGTTAACTCTTAAGGCCGTTTTTCATTCACCCTTGGTGATATAATGAAGTACTTTGTATGAAAAGGAAAAAACTAGTTTTTATTGATTTTTGAAAAACTAAATATGCTACTTCGTTTCTATGGCTATACACGGCTATATGCTTGAAGGAACGGAAATCAATAAAAACACCCTGTATAGTATAGTAGTCATATTAGTAGTGCTAATGAAATGAGGACATGTGTTTGACACACTAATACGCTTTGTATCTTGTTACTGTATCTAATAAATAAAGTAATTAATTAAATAACCAAATACGAGAGTGAACTGGCTTTTACTAAGAGAGCATGCTCCATCCTAGACCACAATATTGCTTACCATCAGGTGATTTGTGTTGTGGTCAAGTGCAAACCTATCCAGTATAAAAAAATAATAATACACTAATCCTTCATTCCTTGTTTTTACCAAGTCTGTATTGTGGAGTTACAAAATAACCAACATAATGTTTTTTGGATATAAAACTTGACCTACCGCATCCTTCAGCTGTGGGTGGTCGCGTCCATCCTCGTCAGCCTGCAGTCTCTCTGCTAGCTTGGCATCTTCTTGTTCTTGTTTTTTTCTCTGTTCCTCGGCTACCCGCCTCTTTGCCTGTAATTTAATTTGTAGTAATCATAGATTTATTTTCCTAAGGTTTCATTTTCTTAAATTCTTTTTCATATAGTATTCATATGAGTATCCATGATAAAAATGTATTCTCTACTACAATGGGTCTTTAAAATTATTGACTTTTATGTAGTTTAAGCACAGAATAAGTAATAGTACAAGTACAGAAGTTTCTCTGTTAACAAATCCCCTGTTTAGGTATGCCAAACGTGCCTAAACGTGGCCATCTCTTTCTATTGCACGCAACGCGCTCTTTCGAGGCCCCGCCCTCAGCGCTAGGGTTACCACCAGCGAGAACCTATTTTAATATATGTACTTTATTATTAGTAGTGTTGTTTACAATACAATTACAAATAGTACTTTTAAGGTTCCGTAGCCAAAATGGTGAAAACGGAACCCGTCCGTCCGTCTTTTCGTCTGTATGTGACAGCCGATGTACTTACTCGGAGACTATAAGCACTACAAATACAATTAAAACATTTAGCAGGAAGGGGTGTTCTACTCGTGAATGAACAGCTACGTAAAAGTGATGTGAAATGACGAAAAAATATTTAGAAAATAAGTTTCTTACACCCAACGTTTTCATTTTCGTTTTCTTTTATGTCAATCGTTCGTGAATACCAAACTCAATGACTGTCAGGTTTTTGAGTGATAACTGTCAGTTTTTTAACATTTTAAGATAAAAACTGTCAGTTTTTTCAACATTTTAAGATAAAGAAAGACACAGAATTTGGGTAACTATATAAAGATATTTTTATACAATAATGCTGTGGTTTTGACATTATTATTTAACACGAAACGGATTATTTTAATATCGTACAGCGATACAGCAGCGCGTGCGCGTGCGATCCGTAACGCTGCGCCGCAACCATTGAATAGTCACACGACATGTGAGCCGGCGGCCGCATGTACTTTGCGCGGCGCGATGACGTCACGGTAGTAAACCACCCTGGTTTAAGGTATTGCCCTCAGGGGCAAAAAACTTACAAAAAAAAATATATATACATATACATTATACATATTTGTAGAATGTAACAAACCTCATTTTCCTGATACAGCTTATGTTCTTTCGTAAATTGATCTAGGAGTTTCTGCTTCAGTTTTTCTGCTTTAGGCATCACCTCTTTCAACTTAGCCTGGTTGACACTTTTCACTTGTGCTGGCACCGAGGCATATTCCGGATGTTTCCTCATCTTTTCCAGAAACAGTGTCATGAACTTCATATACAATATATAAGCATTTTCAAGACTTCCTTCTGCTAGATACACATTTGCCATTCTGACCATTTCCAAGCCTGATCTGTAGTATCTGAAATGAGAAGGAAAAAAAAAATTTATATCCTTAGAGTAAGACCAAGAGGGATAAAAAGATCTTATACACCTAAATTGAGAACTTGTCTGAAATGGCTTGTAACTTACCATAAACAAACTCTTTAATTTAGATGAGTAATCGTTTATTTGCCTCAATGCCATATTAAATAGTTTGAGGCAAATAAACAAGTGGAACCATGACAAGGACAACAAATGATATATCTCTCTTTCTGTCACTCTTATTCAACTTAGTATATGAGCAGTGAGCATATCACTCGGTTGTGGTATTATAATTTGACATCTACTCTGGGGTAGGTACTATAGCAGCACCCCCAAGTTAACAGCACACCCTACAATATTATGTAAGTACATAGTAAAATTATATAAAAATTATGTAATTTAATTACAAATTGGATTTCAATTTTTTCAGATACTTACCGATGCCTAATTAAAAATACCTAGTTCATTAAAATGAACTAGGTATTTTATTGAAGTTTAACATTGCCTTCAAGTTGAATTATTCAAATACTACACAACTAATTTATAGCCAGATCAACAATGAGATCTGATTAGCTCCCTGGGTGTCCATTAGGTGATAATATTATCACCAAAAACTAACCACCAATGCTGTATAGTCCATATGAACTATACAGCATTACATCCCGGACTTAAGGTAGCATTTATAGAGCAAACATTGACATGTAGAAGCTTTATTAATTAATTAATGTAAGGCACAGATGGTGGATACCTACTAAAATTGTAAACAACAGATACTAGCAACAGACATCCCCGTGACTCACATGATGCAATTAATTGACAAGGATCTTTTCTCACATGGTCTTAAGATTTTGGTCATGACAGGGCAGCCCGAGACTTACCTACGCGGAGGCACGTTAGGGTCCACTTCCACCATGGCCCCGTAGTTCGCGAGTTGTTTCACGCGGGCCGAAGGATCTAGAGAAGCCAAGTCCACTTGTTTGCGCTTGTCCTGTGACTGCATTATTTCTAATACCACAAAACCACTCAAAGCTATCAACACGAAGAGTTTACAATAATAGGGTTAAATGACTAAATCCAAATTTAGAAATAATGGAATTTCCTATTTGCACTAATAGTTCTATTTCTCAAAGTTTTCATTCATTACTGTCAAATGTTAAACGTCAATGTCATAACATAAATGTCATATTATTTGACACTGAATGTGCGTTCAGAAATTCACATTAATAGTTGATGCAACTGTAACAGAGAGGCATTAAAACACTCGTGGTTTTATGAAACGAGCCGCTGGCGAGTTCATCATAAGATCGCATAAGTATTTTAATGCCTAATTATGGACAATTGCATGCACTGGTTTATCTACATCAATATATTAAACTATATAAATATAAAATAGTGTTATAAGAGAAAGATGTGGAATAGATGACGACATAGTGACTAGGATTGAAAAAGGTATGCTTCGGTGGTTTGGGCATGTTGAGAGGATGTGTGAAAGCAGACTGACAAAGCGGATTTACGTTTAGAAGATGGATGGAGGGGTTAGAAGGGGGCGACCAAGGCGAGGGTATCGTGATCATATTTCTATACGATACTGAAAAAAGGCCAAGTCAGAAGTACCCGCAACCGGCGAGCATGTATGAGGAGATTTACTTATATATTTTATCTTATTTTATTTAGCGGTCGTCGCCCAGCGGCGCCCGCTTACCGCGTGCGGTATGCGAGGTTAAGCAAATGTGGGCGCAGGTCAGTTCTTGTATAGGTGACGGCTTTGAATGGTTACTAACTGAGCGCTCTCGTGCTTTGGACAGCATGTTAAGCCGTTGATCCCGGCTGCTGTCTACGACAGCAGTCGTTAAGCCAAATTAGAGGCCTTCGGGCGGCTTGAGAACTTCTAACAGTCAATTTGCCCACTTACTTGACAAAGGGGGATCGAAGTTGCACCTCGTCCGTAGGGAGTACCCACCGTTACCCTACACGTGACCCCTGGATGGTGCTAAAAGTGCAACAAAAACTGGCAACCCTACTTGTCTTCTCGAAGATCTCACGGTTCGTACTATACGATTAAATAAATAAATAAATAAAAGGAGATATTATGGATGTGTTTGAAGCGAAAGAAGTATGTAAGGACTAGCTTTTGGTATTCTCTGGCCTCTGCCTACCCCAATGGGTTACGGGCGTGAATATATGTATGTATGTATGTATGTATGTATGTATGTATGTATGTATATATTAAATCCTCTTTCGTGTGTTTCACATGCAACCATGGAGCCGGCAGAAGCATATTTACCGAGACAAACCGGCGCCCCGCCCTCTCCTCCCCCCACGTGGCAACCCAGATTTGTACTGTAAAGTTGTGCGTGTGCGTGATCTCATAACTACATATGCCCGGCTAGTATGATAGCTTATACCGTCACGTTATATGGCCAAAATGTACTGAAACGTCACATATAACGTGACGGTTTAAGCTATCATACTAGCCGGAATGATGTAGTTATGGTCCATGCAAAAGCGAAGGGCGGGGTATATTGTAAAATGGATGGTTTTTGAGCACATTAAAAAGGAATTACTATAAAGCCTCAGCTCAGATCGCATATTTATTGCCCTTGCCCACGGCTTGGGTGTCAAATAAGTATGAGTAATGTACTATTATTTAATTCCTTAATGCATTACACGCTACGCCTTCCGGTACGTGGTCGCCACTCCAGAACCTTTCCGCCCCAACGGCCATCGTGCTATGTGCCCCGCCCACTGCCACTTAAATTTAGCGATTCAGAGGGCTATATCGGTCACTTTGGTTCTGCTGCGGATGGCGTCCGGATGTACTTTTGACCCCTAATAATTCCAAATATTTTTAACATAACAAAATGAAAGGGTCTAGCAGGCTAAGCTAACAAGAGTGGCCCCCGCAAGAGATTTGGTTGTAATTTGAGGTGCAGTTGTGGCAGGACCTAAGAACACTGTATGCGTAATATCAGCCTTCGATCTTCTTTTGTTAACCGACTTCAAAATTTCAAAAGAGGAGGTTATCAATTCGGTTGTATGTTTTTTTTTTTTTATGTTTGTTAGTCCATAACTCCGTCATTTCTTAACCGATTTTGAAATTTCTTTTTTTGATTGTAAGTATATATATCCAAGTTGATCCCGTTTTTGTCAAAACGCAGTTCTGACGATGGGGTCCATAAGGAATTGAGGGAACTTCTCAAATCTTAAAGGCAAACATATAGTAATTTTTGTGTTTTTACCAACAAGTCAAGCATTTTCATCCAAAAATGTGACATTGGATGAAGTGGAACTGCTGATGATGATCAGAACAGAACTCTTCAACGACAAATAGTTCACGTTTGGCGATTTGTCCTTCTAGCTGTGTTTGTTAAGCAAGTTCTATTTTCACGATTAATATTTGTCATGCTTGATTTCTGATGATGGGATCCATGAGGAATTGAGGGAAATCCTCAAATCTTAAAGGCAAACATATAGTGATTTTTGTGTTTTTATCAACAAATCGAGCATTTTCATACAAAAATGTGACAATTGATGAAGTGGAACTGCTGATGATGATCAGAACAGAACTCTTCAACGACAAATAGTTCACGTTTGGCGATTTGTCCTTCTAGCTGTGTTTGTTAAGCAAGTTCTATTTTCACGATTAATTTTTGTCATGCTTGATTTCTGATGATGGGATCCATGAGGAATTGAGGGAAATCCTCAAATCTTAAAGGCAAACATATAGTGATTTTTGTGTTTTTATCAACAAATCGAGCATTTTCATACAAAAATGTGACAATTGATGAAGTGGAACTGCTGATGATGATCAGAACAGAACTCTTCAACGACGAAAAGTTCACGTTTGGCGATTTGTCCTCCTAGCTGCGTTTGTTAAGCAAGTTCTATTTTCACGATTAATTTTTGTCATGCTCGATTTTTGATGATGGGATCCATGAGGAATTGAGGGAACTCCTCAAATCTTAAAGGCAAACATATAGTGATTTTTGTGTTTTTATCAACAAATCGAGCATTATCATACAAAAATGTGACATTTGATGAAGTGGAACTGCTGATGATGATCAGAACAGAACTCTTCAACGACGAAAAGTTCACGTTTGGCGATTTGTCCTTCTAGCTGTGTTTGTTAAGCAAGTTCTATTTTCACGATTGATTTTTGTCATGCTCGAGTTCTGATGATGGGATCCATTAGGAATCGAGGGAACTCCTCAAATGTGAAAGGCACACAAATAGTGATTTTAGTATTTTCATGAACTAATCAAGCATTTTCATTCATAAAGGTGACATTTGATGAAGTGGAACTGCTGATGATGATCAGAACGGAACTCTTCAACGACGCGTAGTTCACGTTTGGCGATTTGTTCTCTTCGTTTTGTTTGTCAACCAAGCAAGGTTTTTTCATGATTCCATGAGGAATTGAGGGTACTTAGTCTTCTACCATTATAAACATACATTATAGCCATTTTTATTTTATTGTATATCTATCTAAGAGTGCACCATCTAAGTATAATAATCTTTTACCGGTCTCCCCTATTGAAGTCGGTTTTTTTTTTCTTAAAAATATTTCAGACTTATTCGCGAAAATGTCAGAAAATCAAGGTAATTTTTAAACTGTTATTTTAGCTAAACCAAGCAAGCGAGAGTAACCAAATAAATTCAGAATTAAGGAGCATGAAATGGGGTCTATAATACATATTTTTACGATATGAATTCATATCCTTGAACTTGGATGAAAAAATATATACTTTTTTTTTTCGCTTAATTTTTTTCCACTTCTCGCGGAGACCCAACTATCAAAACAATTATTTAATAAGCCACAATTTTCAACTACGTATACATTTAAAAACATTTTTAAAAAACATGGTGCGTCAAGTCAAAAAAAAAATGACGACCGTATGTTTACTATATCATATCATATTAATAGAGTAGTAGTGGCAAATTAGTGGCTTATTATAGTACAATTAGTACATTACGATACAAGTGCAGAGAACCGGAAATTCGCAACGAGTGGTGGTAAATTAAAACACGACCGAAGGGAGTGTTTTCAATAATCTACACGAGTTGCGAGTTACCTGTTCGCACGTGTATCGTACAACGTTTTACAGTACATATGGCTCTTTAAAGTTTCGACATATGCACGTAATGTGCTGATTACCGCACTCGTGCGGTAAAGTAGCACCATATTTACTGTAATAGCTATTTACGATACAAGGGTTGTAAAACAAAGCAAGGCCGATATTGCAGATGTTTGAGGCCCGAGCCGCAGGCGAGGGTCATAAATATGCGAGAGAGAGCTTTCTGTTTTACGACCCGTGTTTTGTACACAATTTTACGTCACCACTTGTCACCAAAAAGTGGTGACGTAAAACAGCGTGCGGAAAAACGCGCTTTTTGGCAAGGTGTGGTGTAAAGTAATTTTTTGACACTTTTGTCTCTGCGAGAAGTGGTAAAAAATTAAAGCGAAAAAAAACCTGTTTTTTTCCGTCCAAGTGCAAGGGTATTATGAATGTCTGTAAAAATATGCATTATGAACCCCATTTTATACTCCTTAATTCTGAATTTATTTGGTTACTCTCGCTTGCTTGGTTTAGCTAAAATAACAGTTTAAAAACTACCTTGACTTTTTGACATTTTCGTGAATAAGTTGAAACAAAAGAAGATCGAAGGCTGATATTACGCATACAGTGTTCTTAGGTCCTGCCACTACTGCACCTCAAATTACAACCAAATCCCTTGCGGAGGCCACTCTTGTTAGCTTAGCCTGCTAGACCATTTGGTTTATGTATTAAGATCCTTTAGTTAGAACAACCATAAACCCTTTCTTAAATTTCCAACAGCTTTCATGGTATTATAACATACTGCATAGAAAACTGCCAAGTTATGGCTCGAAATGCATTAAGCAATAAATTAGTTTTACTATAAACAATCTAGTGCCAGACTTGGCACCTCTTCAGATGATCTACGGAACTTGGTACCCATTTAGATTTATCTCAATTCTTTTACCGGTGAAGAGGACAACCACGCATCGTATATTCTTAATATTGAACCTCCCATTTTCACATTTTTGTTTTTGATGGGATTTATTATAATAAACCATGCATTTGCTCTTCGAAACCACAAATTTGGTGACATGGAACTAATAATATGATTACCTAAAGGAACTGCTCAGTTAAGTACTTAGTAGCTAACAGATTCCGGTGGGATTTCGTTAGTTGTCTTAGCAACTAGGTACTGCTGTTTAGAATGCATATTTTGAAGTATGAAGATGGGCAAGTTTTTTGGGTAACTTGTAAGTATGTGTAGTCTTGGATTTTATTAACCTAGATAACATTGTTTAAAACATAGGTGACATGAAGATTTACATATTTTTTTTCAAGTTCTTAATTTTTTATTGCGATGTTGATTGTCACAGAATTATATACGTTTATTGATTAAAAAGGAAAATCTTATTTAAAGACAAGAACAAAAAAAATCATGCAACAAAAACATCAAGCCCCAGATCGGACATAACAACACCGCGGTGAAGACGATCACCATGAGTTTACAACATTTTTTACATCCACTACACCATTCTAAAAAGACACAGCGTGGAGTGCTGTAGTAAAACCATTCACAGCCTACTTGAGATTCATAAGATTTCTTTCTACGGCGTTTTTTTAAGGATGATTTTTTTTTAGCCTTCGTGTTCCATTTACTACTACTAAGGGGCTTTTGTGTAGATTTCATAACACGAAACCTTTTTGAACGATCACGAATATGAACTTTCTTCATCTTGGGTGAATTCTTTTCATAAACCTTTCTGGATAAACTGTGTTTATGTGAATCGGGGGAAAATTGGCATTCGCGAGAAATTGTGGATGAATTGTGTTCATGAATATTCTCAGAATTTTCGTAAAAATTTCTACATAATTTGTTTCTGGAAGAATTCCTTACCCGAATATTTCTGGATAAATTACATTCACAAGCCAAGCATGATATGCGTTCATTAGGATTCTTAGAAAAACTGCGTCCATTATGACTCCCGGCTGGTTTATTATGCATTTCCTTGTGTGCACACGTCGACCTGTCAATGTCGTTAGGTTTCTGTCCTTGCTTTTTACTTGGACTCAGTTTGTCGTCCAGGCAGCTAAACTGTCGCGTTCGCAGCGGTTTTACCAACCAACCCCGTGCACTGTTGTGGTAAAGTATATACTGTTTTCTTTGGTCGGGCGTGACGTCCAGGCGCTTTACAATTTTTTGTAAACAGGTACAGACGCGTGGTGAGGGGTTCAGTTCGGAAGTTTGTGCTGAGTGACTTGTTTGGGGTTCATTACCTCCCTCGAATTGAGTTTGAGAAGATGTATCTTTAGTACATAAGGAATCTGAAAAAACCGGAATTTTACCGCGGGGACAATGCTTGACTGCTAGTGCAGCTTTACATCGAGCTTGGCTTGTTGATTGAGAACCAAACATTTCATCTGCAGTAGTTGTAGAGGCGATAGCACTTTTTTTGTTAACATTCTCCAATCGACGCATAAAAGCCTTCTGACAAGTTTGTCTCCGAATATTCCTTCGTCGCAACTTGCTAAAGTACGCCCTTAAAGTCTTTTTCCTGGGGTTTTTGTGTGTGAACAAGTTATTGGACGTTTGGGTATAGGCGTAAGCAAATTCAGATTCAAGATCGTTTTGCTTAGAGCAACCCCATGTAAACAAGTCAATGAAAGTCTGAGTGCCGTGATTGTATTTTGACACATTTTCTTTTCGCTTAGGACAGCAATATGTAAACTCGTTATGGGACGTCTGAGTATTGGCGTAATCAGTTTTCGGATTAACTGTCTTTTCAATTGGGCAATAACATAGTATACATATTTCGTTGGAAGTCTGAGTTTTGGTGTAATCAGTTTCCCTTCCATTGCATATATTCTCGTTATTGGACGTCTGAGTATTGGCGTAATCAGTTTTCCTTCGCTTGCATATATTCTCGTTATTGGACGTCTGAGTATTGGCGTAATCAGTTTTCCTTCGCTTGCATATATTCTCGTTATTGGACGTCTGAGTATTGGCGTAACCAGTTTTCAGATTAACTGTCTTTTTAATTGGGCAATAACATAGTATACAGATTTCATTGGACGTCTGAGTTTTGGCGTAATCAGTTTTGCTTCGATTGCATATATCCTCATTATTCAGCGTCTGAGTATCCGCGTAATTAGTTTTAGGACTAACTTGCTTTTGATTCGAACATTTTACACAAATAGTATTACATGTCTGAGTTTTGGCGTGGTCCGTTTTTAGATCTGCAGGCTTAGTCCGTTTTTTGATGTTATTGTACATGTGAGTAGGTAGGTCATTATCAATTTTTGGACTGGTTTCTTTGCGCTTAGAGCAACAACATGTACACATTTTATTTGACTTTTGATAATTGGCGTAATCGGTGTATGGTACTATAGACTTTCGAATTGCGAAATAAGGTAAGCAACATGTACAAACTTTATTAATTTTATGAGCAGGCTCTTTACGGCGAGGGCGACAAAAGCAAGAAGCCATTGCCGAACAAGCACGATTTACCAACACTTTTGCGTCACGATACTGATTCGCACTATCGTGGCGGTCCTCGCCAAGAAATCTCTCCTCGTGATATGGACGTATTCTGTTGCTGGTACAATATTTACTGCGATGATCAGACATACCTCTATAATCTTTACGATTTGGAATTGCGTCACATTCTTTTTTGCCGGAAGTAATTATAAGGCCCATTTTATGCGATGATCCAAACGTCGAAATACTTGAGATGGGGAGTTCGCCATCAGTGCGACTGGGACTGATTGAATGCCGTGAATCTGGTTGGCAAGCCTTATTATTTGTTTCGTTGCTATACAAAACTTTTACTTCCCTGTCCCATTTATTTAGATATTCTTCGCCGTTTTTAACTTTTGTTCTTAAATTTCTTTTTTTACTGTTTAACTGATTAGCTTGAAGTTTGTCCGAAGAAAATACTTTTTTTATCACGAATAATCGTTTCAAATCCTCCAGGCTAAGTGATCTACTGCGAGTGTATTTCTTTATAACATTATCTGAAAATACATATCATTGTTTAATGGAAAAGTCAACTTTTTAATATTTTAAAAACACATTCTAAACACGTTATACTCGTATGCCTTTGATAGGTGCCGGTTAATCGACAATCAACACAGTCCAGCTAGCACGATAGGTTATACCGTTACATTTTATGGCCGAAATGTACTAAAACATCACATAAATACACGGTAATACCTATCGTGCTGTTAGCTGGGCAGTTGTTATTTCGGATATTTCATCCATATGTTGTTAGTACATTACAAAACAATAAAAACTTATCAGCTAGAGTTAGTAGACCTACGGGCTACGGGGGGTTATTACGGGCTTCGGGTTACTCCGAAACTCCTAAAAGTCCACTATCATAAATCCCAGTGAATTGTAGTTTGAGAGCCTACTGCGAACCGAAAACGAAAAATCTGCCTCTCTGTCACATTTGCATATTCGAGCTACAGAGAGAGAATTACTTCGTTTTCGGTTCGCGATAGGTTTCACATTTATCCACGGATTAAGTAATAGGGTAAATAATAGCAAGAGTAGGGTTGGAAAGCCTACGCCAATATTCTTGGAATTAAGTAACGGACCCTGGCTCCAGGATGCAATTGCAGTGGGATAATAGGATGATGACGATGAATAGGGTTGGAAAGCCAGATCTACTGCAAAAAGTAGTGTCCACGCGTCTAAGGATTATATAACAAGTGCACTCCGAGCTTTTAATCATCGTCGTCTTCAGCCGAAGACGTACACTGCTGGACATGACCTCCCCGAGAGACCGCCACAACGACCAGTCATGAGCTGTCCGCATCCATTGACGAGGAGGGGGAATAATAATAGTATACATATTAAATACGTACTGCTTTTCGATTTTAACGCTGTTATGCTGCTAGATCTACTCTTCCGCGCTGCTCTCGTAGATGTTGCCACATTTCTTTTTGGCGTGTCTGACAGAGTCTTATGAAACCACGTTTTTAGCGACTTGATATATTCTATTAGAGAAGGGTTTTTATCCTGGAACTCATCAAACGTTAAGACACGGAACTGTTGTCGTTCCTTCCATTTCGTAGGTCGATTATTCTTCATTAAAATAAGGAATTCATGTATCAAAATGATTGTAGAGCGATATACAGCCGTTTACTTTATATTTATTTACAATTAAATACATAACGTATAAAATAAAATATTACTTATTATAAAATAACGTACACAATTGCAAGTTCTGTTCTGACATTTTTGATTCTGACTTTCTGACGTGTTTCTGACAAGCATGTGATTACCTTCAGAATATCAGAGCTGCTACCGCGAGCGACAGAGATGGAGATACACGAACTTCGTTCGTTTTCATTTCGCGGTACCGAAATGTATTCGATAACGGCGGATGCTTTCGAATTAAACGAACACATACTAATAATGTGTTAGATTTCGGAAGGATTTCGATTATTATATTATTTTTATTAAAATGGCTTTAAAAATATAAGCTACATCTATACAGTCTTGTATTGCAGTCCTACAATTTAAGGCACGGCCAAACACCGGCACGTTGTTCATATAAACCTTTTTAACTATATACCTACTTTTAATAACTGTGATGTGTATCAATCAATATCTTACCACCAAGATACTGTAACTACCTCAGATCATAGAAAGGAATAGATATGAAACGGGGGCGTGGCGCGTGTCGCCGCGACATGGCCAAAAAGCAATGACACTGCCCGCCGCCCGCCGCCGTTTAGTCGCAATTTAGCCGTGCCGATGAAATGTTTGTAAAATGCCGAACTGTTCCGTCGTTACCTGCAAAAATAGGAGTGTAACCAAAAACTACAAGAACAATGGAGTCACTTACCACGTGTAAGTATTGGAATTTCTACTTATAAATCACTAAAAAACAATATTTTAACAAGTACACGCAGCGCCGCACGCTCGAGCTAAGATATCGTATGAAAAAGCGTATTTTTTATCTAAAAGTTGTACATTGAACGTTCAGTACAACAAACAACCCGTACCGCGCTAAACCACGGCGCAATGTAACAAACCAGTGTAGCTATCGTCGTTGCGTGAACTGTTTCGAGGAACGAGGCCGCTGCCCGCCGCTGCTCGTGAAATTCGCGCGAATTCTATTAGAGCGGTGCCAATTGTAATTGCCGTTTATGCGTTATCGATAAAAACGATGTCGTACTAGTAATTTAGTGTCAACAATTAAATCAAAAATCATAATTTAATACCACTATATTTATCTTCCAAATTACTACAAACTATTTTCTCAAGTAGTTTTATTAACCGACTTCGATAGAAGGAGGATCTCAGTGCGTGTTCATGTTTATTTTATGTATATACACAGCTATAATAATTATTTAATATGTTGTCCAATTGTGATACTTATGTTTTGTTAGAAAAGAAATCTTCAGAGGGGTTGTATATAAATTTGGTGTAGGTCTGAAGATCACATCAAGGAGTAATCAATGGTACTCCTCAGATGTGATAGGCACGCACTTGGTGTTTTCGGCATTTTCTTTAGTGAACTATGCCTTTGCTCTCGGAAACCACAAATTTGGTGAAGAGGAACTGGTGATGATTACTTCCCAGATTCCGATGAGATTTTGTTGACTTAGCAACTAATGCTTATCCAAATAGAAATGTTGTTTTGGAACTGATGATGAGTAAACTGAAGGTAAGGAATTAACGGAACTACATATTATACTTACATATTCTATAAATAAACACAGGAAACTATGAGCCAATCCGGTACTGAGGCTATAATGTCCGTTAAAACGTACGTACGTTAACTAAAATCGGAAAATTATTAATGGTATTACTTGTTTAGTAAAATTGTAATGCTTAAGCAGGTGTGCAGACTTCGGCATGGTGGCATGCAATTTCAACATAAGAAATAATAAAGTTATAATATTAAAATTACTACAGACAGTGTCGTTTCGCGCCAAAATGCAAGTGGGACAAGCCCGGTACAGGTTAAAAATATTGATGAAAGCATAATCATGAATGTATATATAAGTAGGTACTGCTTTATAAAAGCCCAGTATTTATATTTATATACTTCTGTTGGTCTAAATTCATCGCATTCATTGCATTTTTTTTGCCTGTATGTAACTGTATTTATTCGATTGGTTTTATTTAAACAACTATATGGTAAAATAACACTATATAAACTAACTATTTCGATATTCACCAACATCCTAACATAATAATTAAAATATCGATGTCGATAAAACTCATTTTAACGTTTGTTCCCACCCCTGCGCATATTGCTCTGTTTTGAAGGGTGCGCGAAGCCAATCACAGCGCTTGCTTGCATGTTCTCGTAAGTTCGGTGGCTCCGCCCGAGGTTTTGTTTTTACACGGTTCAGTGTGTGTGTGTGGTCTGCGGTGGGGGAATAATGGAGACATCGGATTTCGTTGTAATGAAGCAGTATGGCACTTCTCCCTTTTTTTATGTTCTGAGGTAACTACTTACTATAGTTCCATAGCCAAAATGGCTAATTAGGGATTATTTTATTTTCATCAACATCATATCCGTCCATCCGTCTGTCTGTCAACAGTCAGCATTCTACTCTTCATCTTGACTTTGCTAGAAAATTAGCTTAGTTCAATGGATAATTAAATTAAGTATTGAAGATAACAGACGTTTTATTTAAATAAATTTAAGGAAAGTCTAATCAGAGCAAGAAGACAATAATAAACACAGACACAAAAACAGAATACAAGGGACGCCAATAAAGCATCCTGCGCAATAAACCACACTGCGACCTAATATTTTGAAAAACTTGGGATAAGGTAGAGGCGGTAACCTATCTGCAGGACCTCTCATTCCCTCCGAGGAACCTTTCCATTCATCGGCGTAGTCTCCCGAACCAAACATCCCCCTGGACCCTACGTATTCATCATCGTCTACCTCAGTTCTGTATCTTTCGGGCAAGGCCCTTTCATAGTCTTCCTTTCTTCTGTATTTTTGTGGCGTCTGGTATATTTCAGACGCTTCTGGTAGTGGTCCAGAAGCTGCTGATTTCCTATACTTTTTGGCTTCTCTAGTCACCCGATCGTATTTTAGTGGCGTCTGGTATATTTCAGACGCTTCTGGTAGTGGTCCAGAAGCTGCTGATTTCCTATACTTTTTGGCTTCTCTAGTCACCCGATCGTACACTTTAGTTTTGAATGTTGCATTTTTGCTTATGAACTTGGAACGGGGCACTGCCGTCCCAAGACCAGTATCGACCATGGGCGCTGAACTTCGATCTTGGTCGCCAACCTCGGAACTTTCAAAATCTTTGTCCTTAAATTGCATTGTTTTAGGAATTTTGGTTTTGGCCACTTCGGTATCGATGTGCAAAAGTTTCATCCTAGACTTGTACGCTTTGAGACCTTTAGTTCCGGATTCCCTGAGCACTTCCGCTTCATAAGCGTCTAGTTTCGCGTGTGGCGAGGGTCTACGTTTTCCCGGCCTGATCCGACCGAGTGTCTCAACCCTGTACTCAGATACAGCGTCGGTTTCAGACTTCGCCTCCTTAAGCGCTTTAACCTTTTCTTTCATAACACGTTTTTCGAATTTATCTTGTTGCTTGAGTGTCGGTTTTTTCTCGGGCTCTTGCATCAGAGTGCAACATTTAACTATTTTTTTACTATCTGTATGACCAGGATTACACCAAGTTAGCATTCGCATAAATTTGCATGGTTCTGGAAGTTCTTTTGGCTTCTTGCATTTTGGAGGATGCAAGAAACAAGCAAGAAAATTGTTTGTCAGTTTCATGACACAGCAAGGACCCGAGCAGGTGCGAGGATGCCGAGACTTGAAGGCTTTGTCATGAGCTTTTTTGATAGCAGGAATTGTGTCAACTGATTTCGTCTTTTGTGTCGATGGACTAGGCCAGCCACCGGTGGCTTTAGGGAATTTTTTATAGATGGCTTTACAAAGACCTTTAGCTTTCTTTTGTTCTTCAATTTGTTCTGGTGAACCTGTACAGCTACATACGCATTTTACAACGTCTCTGGTTTTTGGAGTTACCAGTCTTGGATCAGGAGTATTATCTAGGTCCTTCTTGGCTTTTGCAATACTCTCTTCTCTAAACTTTTTAATTTTCATATCAATTTCCCTCTCTTTTTGTAATAATTGGATTTCCTTCATACGAAGTTGTTTAAAGCAATTATCTCGATTTTTTTTCCTTAAATCTTCATCTCTTTTTAATTTATTAATCGATGATTTTTTATTATCTCTACAACAACTGCAGTAGTTCATATTCTTTACGTTTATATTAGGGCGAGTCATATTCTTCATCAACGCATGTTCTTTTTTAAGTAATTCTAATTCTTTCTGTCGAAGAGCTTTAAAACAATTGCTACATCTCGCTTTGTCAATCTTTGCCTGAGTATCTAACGGACTTTTAGCAGCAGCCGCCATTTTCATCTTGGCTATTTCTTGTTCTTTCTTAAATAATTCGAATTCCTTCTCGCGAAGAGCTTTGAAGCAATGCTCACAATTCGTTCCTAATCCATCTTTTGCGCCAGATTTGGGCATCTTTGTAAAATGCGTCTTAATTTTCAATATTTCTTGTTCTTTTTTCAATAACTGGAGCTCTTTATCGCGTAGTATATTTATACAGTTATCACACTTTCTTTTGCTTGTTGCACCAGCAGAATATGTTACACCTGAATTGCCTCCATATGACTGCTGGGCAGCATCATTTAAACGATTAATAAGATCAAAGTTAACTATATGATTTTGATTTGCGACCATTTGGTTTACATTCGTTTTATTTTTACACCATTGACAGCAATCGCCTGAAGAATTGGGGCCTTTTGATGGAACGGGCCTGCCATAGTTCATTCGGTTTTGGTTTGGGTTAATTGGTCTACATATCTTCACAACAATGGGACTACTAGATTTACTTGGAAAACACCCATCGCAGGTCGTGTCTTTCTTGTCTGTAGTAAGGCCACTACCGCAACTACCACCTGGTCCATAAGCCATGATGAAATTTAAATTCCTGCTTTCAGCATTAGAATATTTTACCTATGCACTTTTTATGCATAGATATTTTTACTTTACTTATTATTTTGCCATTTTTTTCCTTTTTAATTTTAATTTATATAAAATATACCTAGTATTTTATGACACTAAGAATTTGACATATTTTCCATGTCAATTGGACACGTAATTGACAAACAGATCCGCAGTCTTAAGCAAGAATATGTTTCGTATAGTTGTCTCTTTGAATCCTTGTGGTTAACCAAGATGAGTTAGGTCGGAATAGATAGTACGATCGTTTTCGGCTGTTAAGGCGAAGGGTAGGGCAAGGCATTCTCCATACAAACGTTGTGAAAGTTTGTTCGTTAGTTTTGGCACTACAGCATTATTTTATTTTTTGCTTGTACAAATTGGATATACGCAGAACCTGATGTTGAAATTTTGCTTTACATAAAAAAATTGTAAAAAATAAACATCAAGTCATAGCTAAGTGAAAAATAAGCATATTGACCAAAAATTATAACTGTAGCTCAAACATAAACTAAGAAATACGTGCACAAAATTTGTATGGAAAGAGCTTGGCTACCCCTTTGTCTCCCTTTAAAAGCACACCAAAATGTCAAATCCCATATAATCCGAAACGTCACAAACGTCAGTACAGTACAATTGGCAGTTAGGAAATCGGAGACTCTGACAGGTGAAGACCTGTCAGATATCACTTATCTGTCCCTCTCAAACTTACTGATTTGTGCATTAGTGAGAAAAGATCAGTGGGGCTAGTATGATCGCTTATATGTCGGACATATAGCATTCGTCCCTCTCGCACTTACATACTTGACAGTACGGGACGAATGCTATATGTCCGACATATAAGCGATCATACTAGCCCCTCAGATGTAAAAGAAATCTTTCTACTTAAATGAGCGGATCTGCTTTACTCTGATATGTGATGTGAATTGACATTATAGCCTGACCAGTATCTATTTGGGCCTGCCCGGCTAGTATGATAGCTTATACCGTCACGTTTTATGTGACGTTTCAGTACATTTTGGCCATATAACGTGACGGTATAAGCTATCATACTAGCCGGGCTGGCCATGTTGCGGATTTTCAGTGGAACTAATATTATAATAGCAATGATTTTTTTGACAACAGACGTTGGAAGTCATTTAATGTCACCGATGTAAACAAAACGAAAATAATTCTACATATTAATTTAGAATAATAATCGATTTAACAATCAAAATGTCCAATTATGTTCACCCCGATGCAAAACAAATAATTTTACACCACACCTTGCCAAAATGCGCGTTTTTCCGCACGCTTCGCGTCCGGAAATCCCATTTTTTGGCCAAGTGGTGACGTTAAATTGAGTACAAAACACGGGTCGTAAAACAGAAAGCCCTCTCTCGCATATTTATGACCCTCGCCTGCGGCTCGGGCCTCAAGCATCTGCGATATCGGCCTTTCTGTGGTTTACAACCCTTGTATCGTAATGTACTATTAAATACATTCAAATGGTTGCGGCAGAAAAAGAACGAAGGATACAGCAGCATTCCAATAAAAATGTTTTGAAATTAGTTGTTGACATGACGGGTACTGATATTCATAGTGCGGTTATAATGAACTGGTTAGCTTGGTACTATATGTATATTAATTAATAATAAATATGTATATTAATTAAGAAATCAATATTTTTATTTGGTTAGGTTCGTATTCGTAACTAGTCGCTTCACTATCTTGTTCGAAATATTTTAGCGCCACTCGTGAAACACTTGGAGTTTTGGATCTCCACCCATTATCAGTTTCAGTTCACCAAATGCTACTTTCTGTATGTGAATGCTTGGTTTGTTACCGAAAATACTAAAATTGGTATACGTTTCCCTTGAATGAATGAATGAAATGAATGAAAATGAAATGAAAATATAATAAAATAAAATAGTATGTATGTAATAAAATAAAATGACATTTGATGAAGTGGAACTGCTGATGATGATCAGAACGGAACTCTTCAACGACGCGTAGTTCACGTTTGGCGATTTGTTCTCTTCGTTTTGTTTGTCAAGCAATCAAGATTTTTTCATGATTCCATGAGGAATTGAGGGTACTTAGTCTTCTACCATTATAAACATACATTATAGCAATTTTTATTTTATTGTATATCTATCTAAGAGTGCGCCATCTAAGTATAATAATCTTTTACCGGCCTCCCCCATTGAAGTCGGTTTTTTTTTAACCGACTTCAAAATTTCAAAAGAGGAGGTTATCAATTCGGTTGTATGCTTTTTTTTTGTTTTTTTTTTTTTAATGTTTGTCCAAATCGGTTAAGAAATGACGGAGTTATGGAGTACTCCGTCATTTTTTAACCGATTTGGAAAATCCTTTTTTTGATTGTACTTATATATTCAAGTTGGTCCTGTTTTTGTCAAAACGCAGTTCTGATGATGGGATCCATGAGGAATTGAGGGAACTCCTCAAATTTTTAAGGCAATCATATAGTGATTTTTGTGTTTTTATCAAGCATTTTCATCCAAAAATGTGACATTGGATGAAGATCAGAATAGAACTCTTCAACGACGAAAAGTTCACGTTTGGCGATTTGTCCTCCTAGCTGTGTTTGGCGATTTGTCCTCCTAGCTGCTGATGATGATCAGAACAGAACTCTTCAACGACGAAAAGTTCACGTTTGGCGATTTGTCCTCCTAGCTGTGTTTGTCAAGCAATTTCTATTTTCACGATTAATTTTTGTTATGCTTGATTTCTGATGATGGGATCCATGAGGAATTGAGGGAACTCCTCAAATCTTAAAGGCAAACATATAGTGATTTTTGTGTTTTTATCAACAAATCGAGCATTATCATACAAAAATATGACATTTGATGAAGTAGAACTGCTGATGATGATCAGAACGGAACTCTTCAACGACGCGTAGTTCACGTTTGGCGATTGGTTCACTTCGTTTTGTCTGTCAAGCAAACAAGGTTTTTCCATGATTCCATGAGGAATTGAGGGTACTTAGTCTTCTACCATTATAAACATACTTATAGCCATTTTTATTGTATTGTATGGAATCTAAGAGTGCACCATCTAAGTATAATAATCTTTCACCGGCCTCCCCCATTGAAGTCGGTTTTTTTTTCTTTAAAATTATGAAATCTTGAAGTCGGTTAAAAAATATACCATACACCCGAATTAAGAACAGGATTTTTGTGAAGTCTGTTTAAAATAAAGATCGAGAAAGTGAATTTTATTGATTAATATTCGACAAAACAAGAGTTATGAAAGCGGTCATATAGAATAACCGTATTTCGAATAAATAATTAATTTGAAAAATGAAATAATACGAATTGACTACAATTCATTCTAATAAAAGTTGTTAGATAAATTGAAATTAGGTAAAAAGTTATTAGACCAATCAAGAGAATACCTCCGCTGTGCCCTACGTTACAGTCTAAAAAATATGCATTGCAAAGTATAATTAAAATTTAGTTTTTGTTTAATAGGTACAGAAATTTAAATGATGCGGGTAGTGTCCTTAGGCCTACTACGCCTTATGTTTTATGATCTTATGCTTACGTTAGGACATATGCGTCTATTCATCATATCATGTTTACGCTTGGGGCAAGGGGCGACCTTTGCCATTTTAGGTAAACAGTATGGAACTTCGTTTATTAGTGCCATTGTGTCGCAAGTCCAAAACGGTATGTAGGCCCCAATAGGCATATTACGGCAAGCATCACGGGACAACTTCTCCTGCCTTCGTATTTCTCTTTCTTGTATTTCATTTATTTGGGCACAGTCACATGAGCAATCTACATTTGCGTCAACTACGATAGGCCTTCTTCTAAATTCAAGTTCTTCTTTTAATTCCGCTAGTTCTTTCTCGAATTGCTGCTCTCTAAAATT
This sequence comes from Notocelia uddmanniana, assembly GCA_905163555.1. Lineage (NCBI taxonomy): Eukaryota > Metazoa > Arthropoda > Insecta > Lepidoptera > Tortricidae > Notocelia > Notocelia uddmanniana. The sequence continues at coordinate 8,120,448 of LR991059.1, read as the reverse complement.
CTCAATTTGTTCATTTATTTCGGCTTCTTTCTGCTTCAATTCGAGCTCCTTCTTCTGTAACGCCTTAAAGCAGTTCTGCTCCTTAATACCTTCAACTTTATTTTTAATTTTTTTTACAAATCTAGGAATAATCGGTCGTTGTCTTTCTAATTCGAATTCTTTCCATCGTAATTCTAATTGTTTTTGACGGAGAGCATTGTAGCAAACCTCATCACATGCCTCAATTTTCATTTTCGCTAATTCTCGGTCTCTCTTTAACAATTCACGTTCAATATCACGCAGACCCTTGTAGTTATGTTCAACATTATTTTCTGTTGCTTCCTTTTCGTCGGTTTTTGGAAGAGTTATGAGATTTGTCATCAACTTCATCATTTCGTGTTCTTTGTCGAATATTTGACGATCTTTCTCGCGAATTATTCTTCGGCAATTTTCACATTCCGTTACGTATACCTTAGGAGTTGCAGGGCTTGCACTGGATGCATCCGGAAAACGGTCTATGCCGTTTGCGGTCACACGGCACGGCTTGCCACACAAGCCATCATCATTATCGATTCTGGTTACCTTTACAACTATCGGCAATTCGTTTCTAGTTATGCGACACTTCCGACAGCCATGATCCCCATCATTGCATTTCTTACTTCTTCCCATGGTAATATTATTAAAACAACACTTGTTTTTATTTGGTTTTAAATTATTGTATTTTGCATGCTTTTTTTTAACTTTTTTTTGACAGTAAGTACGAGTTTGATTGTCTATAAAATTCTACTACTCAATGACGTTTCATATATATATATATATATATCAAATAGGTACATTGTATTTATTTCCTGCCTTTTTGCTACAACTACTATCTACGGCTATCAAATTCTGGATGAGTAGGTTATAAAACACTATGTTAAATTAATGCTTAACCCATATTTTTTTAAACCGTATAAAATATAACATAAAAAAATCTCCCTACCTAAAAAGCGAAAAATAACTTAAGTTATTGACTTAATTCATAGGAAAAAAATGTTAATCATAAAGTTTTTCATCACATTGCGAGGAAATAAATAACTCCAGCAGCAATCCAAATGGGCGAAATCCACAACTTCATCTCCAGTAATTGCTCCAGTATCACTGCATGATCGCTAGGGCGTCCTTCCGAGAGAAGCGCTCAGCTTCAATATTTTAACCAATTACAAAGCAGTATTCTTGCAGCGCGCGGTCGACTACATTTTTCAGCTTCAATATTTCAACCAATCACAGAGCAGTATACTTGTGGAGCGCGATAGATAGATAGATTTTTTAAAACCAATCAGATCACACAGACACTCAGAACTCCCTCGGCTGTTATGAAAATATATAACTTCTGGGGTATGTAAATCGGCTATAGCTGCTTTATACAAAGGCGTATAAACTGTGTACAATAAGACCTCGATCAGAACATAAAAACCGGCCAAGAGCGTGTCGGGCCACGCTCAGTGTAGGGTTCCGTAGTTTTCCGTCCGTCACATTAAGTTGACATATTAAGTACAGAAACACAAAACCCTAAAAACGGGCCCACAGAGGACGGCGATAACTAAAGAAAGAGTTATAGATTCGCACCTGCTCAGACCCCATTAAATCAGGAAAAATCTTAACACCGCCATGTAGAAATGAGCGTTCCACGTACAGCGACATCTATCGGCAAATTAAGTAAACTATTGCGCGCGAGCTTAAAGTATGGAAGATGATTTTTATGGAATAATTCTTTATTGCGTGAACCGATTTTCACCGGTTTTACTTTATTTGAAAGCACGTCATTTCATTGTGATTTTGTAGAAATGACAGGTACAATAAACACCTGTCTATACGGTTAAATTACAAACTTAGTTCAGAAATTATTTTTGTAATTTTTTCAAAAACTATTCAACCTATCAAGTTCAAAATAATTTTCCTACAAAGTTTTTATAAAGTTCTACTTTTGAGATTTTTTTCATATTTTTAAAACTTATGGTTCAAAAGTTAAAGGGGGGGGGACACATTTTTTTTTACTTCTGGAGCGATTATTTCCGAAAATATTAACATTATCAAAAAATGATTTTAGTAAACCCCTATTTATTTTTAAATACCTATCTAACAATATATCACACGTTAGGGTTAAAATGAAAAAAAAAATCACTCCCCACTTTACGTATAGGGGAGGTACCCTAATAAAATATTTTTTTCCACTTTTTATTTTACCAGTTTGTCGGCGTAATTGATATACATATTAGTACCAAATTTCAGCTTTCTAGTGCTAACGGTCACTGAGATTATCCGCGGACGGACGGACAGACGGACGGACAGACGGACGGACAGACATGGCGAAACTATAAGGGTTCCTAGTTGACTACGGAACCCTAAAAAGGGAGAAGTGCCCTTCTTCCTTTCGACGAAAACCAATGTCTCCAGTTTTCTCCCACCAAGTCCACACACACACATTGAACCGTGTAAAAACAAAAGTTTGGGCGGTGCCGCCGAGTTTACGACATCATGCAAACAAGCGCTGCGATTGGCTTTACGCACCCCTCAAAAATGGCAATGAACACTAGAGGAAGACAAATGTTAAATGATGTTTTATCGACATCGATCTTTAAATTATTATGTTAAGATATTGATGACTATTGAAATAGCCAGTTTAGATGGTGTTCATATAATCACCAAAGTTGTATAACATAGTAAAGCATTATAGCGGTACATACACATTGATGTACTATTATAGAACTAGATTCACAATCAGCCCACAAAAATGGCCCCCGTGAAAGTACCGCCCGCACGACTCTGGCGGTACATTCCTGTTTAGTCGTGTTTGGACCGCAGACAGTGACAGTTGTCCAACAATGACGAAATGTGCAGTGAAAAACTGCTTTAATAGCTACAAAAAAACGTGGAAAAGGAGGAATATATTTCTTTAGGTTATTTAATTTGATAACGTTACAAAATGTATGTAAAGTCCTTGTAATTTCATGGTTTTCAATAAATAATTTTATTAGTTCAAATTAAAGGTTATCAAGAAACAAAATGTAAGGAGTCGCTATTAGGTCAATATATTTTTACATGAAATTTGTAGGAAATAAATTTATGTTTTAATTCAAGATTTCCACAACATCCTCAGCGACGTTCAGAATGGACCGCTATTATAGCGCAAAATAGACGTGACGCACTCTATAAACCAAGCCACACGAGTGCTGTGTGTTTGGCCCATTTCCCTAATTCCGACATATACAGGACCAATAAAAACTTAAATCGACTAACCGCAACTGCTAAACCTGTCTTGAACGTAAGTCCGTTCGTTCCAGATTCAAACAACATTATTCAAATTCTGTTTTAACATATAATTTTATTGTGAAAAATTATGCAGAGGAAAACATATTCATATACTTATACTAGCATTTGCCCGCGGCTTCGCCCGCGTACTAAGCGAAATTTTTGACCGTCTACAAAAAACAGGTTCGTATGTTTGTCCACGATTATCTCGCGTTTGGCTGAACCGATTTAGATGCGGTCTCCAGAAAAGTAGTTGTTACATTCAGGGGGTTTCGGTATACGAAGTTTGGTGATTGTGATTCATTAACAGATGAACAGATGAAAAGTCAGTATACATTCTGAGAACCGGCAAACTGTTGAATTTCATTTGATTTTGCCAAAAATAAGGATCGAAAACTATTATCATACATTTCCGAGAGGCCGAAGGGGAAAGGGCTGATGAAATAAAAGCATGTCTTAAATGGCCCTTAGTAAAAGTATCTGTGTACTACAGTAACACCGATAGGTCTGTAAACGACCAAGCAGCGCGCAGCGGTCATAAACTCTGGTCCTTTGAAGTACAGAAATACGGCTAATTCAATATCACGTGTAACATTTATTTTTCCTAAAATTAAATTTATTACGTAGGTTTTGCCAGTTCCCATTGGAGCATCCAAAAAGAAAATTTGGCCTCACTTCCATTCGCACTCCTTACTTCAGTCCGTCTGTTACAACCAAGTTGCTTTTACTGGACCGATTGAATTGCAAATTGGCACAAACTATCAAGAATTTAGAGCACCCGTGGCCCAGCGGCACCCGCCTACCGCGTGCGGTGTGCGAGGTTAAGCAATGTGGGCGCAGGTCAGTTCTTGGATGGGTGATCGCTTTGAGTGGTTACTAAATGACTCTCGTGCTTTGGAAGGCACGCTAAGCCGTTGATCCCGGCTGCAATCGTTAAGCCAAGTTAGAGGCCTTCGAGCGGCTTGCGAACTTCTAACAGTCAAGTTGCCCACTCACTTGACAAAGGGGGGTCGAAGTTGCACCACGTCCGTAGGGAGTACCCACCGTTACCCTACACGTGACCCCTGGGTGGTGCTAAAACTGCAACAAAAACTGGCAACCGTACTTGTTGATTTAAATGGAAAAAAATATCGAAACCTCTATGTCGTTTTTAAAAGCAAGTCCATAGATACCCCACACGCCTATATAGTAACATTAAACTTTTTTGCATACAGGCATGTATGGAGTGCCAAATTTTACCTCAGATTTGTATTCAGAGACCTCTCAGACGCTCAGATATCGATTTTGAACGAAATTGGGACGGAAAAAAAGATAATCAATATGGCCGCCACTTTCACAAATTTTACCTCTGATTCGTATTAAGGGACCTTTCGGACACGCATATATCGATTTTGAACGAAATCGGGATGAAAATGAAGAAAATCAATATGGCCGCCACTTTTTCCAAATTTTACCCCGGATTCAGATTAGGGAACCTCTCGGACGCTCGGATATCGATTTTGAACGAAATCGGGTTGAAATGAAGAAAATCGATATGGCTGCCACTTTTTCCAAATTTTACCTCGGATTTGTATTCGGGGACCTCTCGGACGCTTAGATATCGATTTTGAACGAAATCGGGAAGAAAAAAAAGATAATCAATATGGCCGCCACTTTCACAAATTTTACCTCGGATTCGTATTAAGAGACCTCTCGGACACACAGATATCGATTTTGAACGAAATCGGGACGAAAATGAAGGAAATCAATATGGCCACCACTTTTTCCAAATTTTACCTCGGATTCGTATTAGGGGACCTCTCGGACACACAGATATTGATATTGAACGAAATTGGGACGAAAATGAAGGAAATCAATATGGCCACCACTTTTTCCAAATTTTACCTCGGATTCGTATTAGGGGACCTCTCGGACGCTCGGATATCGATTTTGAACGAAATCGGGTTGAAATGAAGAAAATCAATATGGCTGCCACTTTTTCCAAATTTTACCTCGGATTCGTATTCGGGGACCTCTCGGACGCTCAGATATCGATTTTGAACGAAATGAGGAAGAAGATGAAAAAATCAATATGGCTGCGACTTTTTCCAAATTTTACCTCGAATTCGTATTAAGAGACCTCTCGGACGCTCAGATATCGATTTTTAACGAAATCGGGGACCGAAGGGGAAAAAATCAATATGGCCGCCACTTTTTCCAAATTTTACCTCGCATTCGTATTACGAGACCTGTCGGGCGCTCAGATATCGATTTTGAACGAAATCGGGAAGAAAATGAAGATAATCAATATGCCTGCGACTTTTTCCAAATTTTACCTCGGATTCTTATTAAGAGACATCTCGGACGCTCAGATTTCTATTTTGAATGAAATCGGGACGGAAATGAAGAAAATCAATATTGCCGCCACTTTTTTCAAATTTTACCTCGGTGTCGTATTTGGGGACCTCTCGGACGCTCAGATATCGATTTTGAACGAAATCGGGACGAAAATGAAGAAAAGCGATATGGCCGCCACTTTTGCCAAATTTTACCTAGGAGTCGTATTAAGAGTCCTCTCGGACGCTCAAATATCGATTTTTGTCGAAATTGTTGAAGTGGAATGTTTTATTTGTTATTTATATTTTTATATTTAAAAATATTATTAATATAAAAATAATTTAAATAACCAAAGCAACTTGTTCACTTTTGACGTTTATAAAGAAAACATTGGTAGCCAGTATACGATAGTGCCATTTTACTAAAAAGTTTTAACCATATTGGTTCTTATGTTTGCAAATTTGACACTTGACGCCAATGCCTGTAAGTACTTTTTTGTACGCAGGTTTTATCTTGACTCGGACTATAAAGAAGCGTTATTATCAGCTATTGGAATGTAACTGTCAGTGTCATCTTGCGCCACATTTTTAGTTATTTATGTTTGGCATTGTGTGTCTATTTCTATATCTTAAGTCAATGTACATACATAAAAAAAACACGAATACGAACTGAGAACAGTGAGAACCTTCTTTCTTTTATCGAAGTCCGTTAATAAGATCAAGTTGGAAGTTGGTCTGCAGTCTTTCGGAACAAAGTTATGTTTATTAAATATTGATTTGTGAATTTACCTTTGATATGAAATTACTAATACAACATTCTATTCCTATTTTATCGATGACGCGTAAACTGCAATTTTCACCGGCACCACTCTAATAGTCGGAGCCAAACAGGGGGCCAGCGCCTGCGCACTACTAAATAATTCACGCAGCGACAAAAGCTACAGCGGCATGATACATTGCGCCGTGGCTTAGCACGGTACGGTGTGATTATTGTACAAAAAGTTCAATGTACAACTCGCAGAAAATATAACGCTTTTTCATATGCTATCATTTACACTACTTTTTGACCATGTCGCGGCGACATGCGCCACGCCCCCGTTTCACATCTATTTCTTTCTATGATCTGTGAATAAGACCCTTTACGAGCAAGTGAGAGCTTGTGAAATTAATGTGTATATAACCCGGTACATTTAAGAATGCACCAGGTTTATACATACGACCACACCGCGCTGCGAGGTGCAAAATTGCTAAAGGATTTATGTCCAAAAATACTTGTGTTTAATATCCCGGACATGGGTCTTAAAAGCGACGTAAAAAAAGACACGAGCAAATGTATTGAAAAATACTTTATTAATAAATTTTAACAATCACATAGTAAGAGGACTAGAAAGTTATTTAAAAAAGGACACACAACGTTTAGTGATTACTCGCGATACAATAAAATGGAAGAATGTTTATTCGCCCATTTAACACCTACTTTCAAATAGATATAGCCTAGTTCTTACAAAAGGGGGAGCTGTTCCTCCATATAGCAGGTTGGCCGCTCCTCCATGGAACGCGGACCAACCCAATAAGGTTTTTGTTCGTCTATTATTTAGTCGTATGGCATTCATTAATTACAGAGTCGCTAAACCACTCATTGGGTAGCGTTTGCATCAGGTTTTTTTTTAAGTTTCTTCGTCTGAATCCTTTTGAACAAAATCTTGGCTACGCCCTCGTATGTATAGTCAGCATCAAAAGTAACTACGCATTTGAAAAGTTCAAAAGTCTTTATTACAAGGGAATAAGAGCTTTTGACAACTTCATATGCGTAGCTACTTCTGGTGCTGACTGTACCTTCTTCCACTCTTACATGCAATATTTTTCTTGCATTCTCCTTTTTTCCCTACAATTTCCAGTTTTCCTAAACACCCACCACCTTAATAATCTCATAACGGCACATGTATCCTCGGTTCTATTCTTCTTCTTCTTCTTTAAACATGGACCAGGAGCAAAGTAGCAAGATGCTAGACTCCCCAACAGCTTCATAACACAGCATTTAGTTGAACAGTCGTGTAGTCGGGGAGACACGCTGCCGTTCCACATCGGGAAGGGCATAGTGCAAGCCCACGTCCCCGACTTTGCATTAGTCATATAACTGCAAGCATCGACATTCTTCTTACGTACACTAGTTCTTGTGCATGCACACTTACAGTTTAAAAAGACTTCTTTTATTAGATCTTCTGGAGTCTTTTTAAAATTCTCTTTGGCTTCTTCGAGGTTCTCTTTTCTGAACTGTTTAACTTTATTATCAATGTCTCTTTCTTTCTTTCTCAATTCCTTTTCTCTCTTTTTAAGTTCTTTCATGCAACTTTGTTGGTTTTTTTTCCTTATCTTTTCATTAACCTTTGGTTTGATGAGGCCTGAACAGCAATCGCAGGGGTTCGGGCTTATTTTTATATACGGACTAGCCATCTGCATCACTACTTCCTGTTCTATCTTTCGTAGCGCTGCCTCTTTCTGGCGTAGACGTTTGGAGCAAGTGGCACATGTTGGTCGTTCTTGAGTTTGGGTCATTATTCTGGTTGAGGCAAGTCTCGCTTCCTCCATATTAAGTACAGCTAATTCTTGGTCTCTCTTACGTAATTGGAATTCCATCTCGCGTAGAGCCCTGTAATCATGTTTGAGTCCACTTTTTCGTAGCAGCCTCTGAAGCTCAAACAGCTCTTGCTCCTTCCTTACTAATTGGATTTCTTTCTCTCGAAGTATTTTAGCACATGTTGGACATGGTACTGACCCGGCTTGACGTCGGCCTACGGGAGCAGCAGAGCTGGCTCCTTTAGGAAAGAGATCGTCGAAGTTAATAGGTTTTATGTTTGCCTTTGGGTATGGAGGGTACCGAGGTTTTCTTTCTATCTGAACAGTAATAGGGCTTACTTTTAGATTTGGATAGCACCCGTAACAAAAATTCTCAATTGGTTGATCCTTACAGCAACACGGTGGTGCTGTATTAACAGGCATATTTTAACCAAATAATGTACACTTACAACTACACGTAAGTATGTTTTTTTTTAATATTTTATGAACTTGACCACTATTTTTGGAGTTTTACATTATCTTTAAAATTTATTTTTGACAACACTAAATTGACATTTGTAAACTTTTTAAGGTGTGTTAAGGTGTATCAAGGGTGTATCGTTTATACCTATTTTTTTATTGTGTACCTACAACTTATAAACGCTGCGCGTTTAACCTTAGATATAACATAGATTTTAATTTATAAATGAATCCAATGTATTCTTATGAAATAAAGTTCTTTAAACATAAGAAGAAGAAGAAGAAGAAGAAAAAAGTTTAGTAGCGCAAAAAAAAACAAACAAACTACATACAAGCGAAACAAACAAAACAGTTTTTATAAAAAAAAATTGGCTAAGAGCATGTAGGGCCATGCTCGGTGTAGAGATCCGTAGCTGCCCAATGAACTTAATAAAAAAAAAAATAACAAGCAAAAGGGAATACCTTTGCAGCGTTTCATACGTCTTCTACTAAGAATGGAAGAATTTTTACGATAACTCAAAAACAGCTTAACTGATCTTGTCCGCTATAGGTTTCATTGAAAGTCTATATTAAGCTTCACTATCATGATTTTTTTTAAAGTTAGAGTGGAGACACATTTTTTTCTTTTTAACCGACTTCAAGATTTCAAAAGAGGAGGTTATCAATTCGGTTGTATTTTTTTTTGGCGATTTTTTTTTAGCTGTGTTTGTTAAGCAAGTTCTATTTTCACGATTAATTTTTGTCATGCTCGAGTTCTGATGATGTGATCCATGAGGAATGGAGGGAACTGCTCAAATGTGAAAGGCACACATATAGTGATTTAAATATTTTCATGAACTGATCAAGCATTTTCATTCAAAAAAGTGTCATTTGATGGACTGGAACTGCTGATGATAATCAGAACGGAACTCTTTAACAACGCGTAGTTCACGTAGTGACAAAAATGTGTCTTGAAAACCTAGCTTGCTTGACAAACATAACGAAGAGAACAAATCGCCAAACTAGTGTAAGCTGCAAATCGATGTACAGTTTAGCCGTTTGGCAAACGCAAAAAAGTATTTGACCCGCAGTTCCTAAAAAAATTTCCCTTAGGGGGGGAGTAATGAGACATTCTATATGTATGGAAAAATTTTTTTTTTCAGAAACTTATCGTTGTAGTATCATATGAAAGGGCTTTTTAAGGCGATTCTAAAAATATACCACATAGTTACATTTCAGCCATATTTTTTAATTAAAACAAAAATTATTTTCGAAACATACCAAGTTTGGGCTCATCCAGACACGATACGGCTGATTTTTTTAAAATACAATGTACCACAAATGATACTTTAAATACAATCTAAATATATAAAAGAAGAAACTGACTGACTGACTGACTGACTGACTGACTGACTGACTGACTGACTGACTGACATATCAACGCACAGCCCAAACCGCTGGTCCTAGAGATTCCAAATTTGGCACGTAGGTTCCTTATAAGGTCTAGGGGTGCACTAAGAAAGGATTTTTCAAAATTCAACCCCTAAGGGGGTGAAATGGGGCTCCGAAGTTTGTATGGGGAAACAAGATTGGCTGGACTATTTTATTCGAAACTTCACAAAAGTATTTCTAACGATAAAAGAGTAAACACGTGTTTCAGGTTTTCTGAAAAAACAACCCCTAAAAGGGGGAAATGTGGTGATAAATTCTGAAAATCGACATGGGTATTGTTTTTTTGGTTTATCGGGTCGCTGATAACAAAAACAACAATGATTTTGAAATCCCACGTGGAGGACGTGAAATACCATCCCCCCTGTTGGGGTGCGAGGGGGATGAAATGTCTAAATATTAATATGGGTGTCGTTTTTATGGTTTTTCGGAACGTTCATTACGAAAATGGCATCGATTTTGAAATTTAATGTAGTGGACATGAAAACTTTTGAAAGTTTGTGCCAAATTGCAAGAAATAACTGACTGACTGAGCGAGTGACATATCATCGCATAGCCCAAACTACTGGTTCTAGAGATTCTAAATTTAGTATGTAGGTTCCATATAAGGTCTAGAGGTGCATTAAGAAAGTACTTTTCAAAATTCAACCCCTAAGGGGGTTAAATGGGGGTCCGAAGTGTGTGTGGGGAATCAAGATTAGTTGGACTATTTTATTCGAAACTTCACAGGAGTATTTCTAAAGATAAATGAGTAAACACGTGTTGCAGGTTTTTTGAGAAATAAACTCCTAAAAGGGGGAAAGGTGGTGACAAATTCTGAAAATCGACATGGGTATTGTTTTTATGATATACCGGGTCGCTGATAACGAAAAAAATAATGATTTTAAAATCTCACGTGGAGGACGTGAAATACCATCCCGAAAATGGCATCGATTTTGAAATTTAATGTTGTGGACATGAAAACTTTTGAAAGTTTGTGCCAAATTGCAAGAAATAACTGACTGACTGAGTGAGTGAAATATCATCGCTTAGCCCAAACTGCTGGTTCTAGAGTTTCTAAATTTAGAATATAGGTTCCATATAGAGGTGCATTAAAAAAGGATTTTTCAAAATTCAACCCATAAGGGGGTAAAATGGGGGTTCGAATTGTGTGTGGGGAATCAAGATTAGTTGGACTATTTTATTCGAAACTTGACAGGAGTATTTCTAACGTTAAATGAGTAAACATGTGTTTCAGGTTTTATGAGAAATCAACCCCTAAAAGGGGGAAATGTGGTGACAAATTCTGAAAATCGATATGGGTAGGTATTGTTTCTATGGTTTATCGGGTCGCTGATTACGAAAACAACAATGATTTTAAAATCCCACGTGGAGGACGTGAAATACCATTCCCTCTGTTGGGTTCCAAGGGGGTTGGAATGTCTAAATATTAATATGGGCGTCGTTTTTATGGTTCTTTGGGTCGTTAATTTTGAAAATGGCACTGATTTCGAAATTTTATATTGCGGACATGAAAATTATTAAAAGTGTTTGCCAAATTGTAAGAAGAAACTGACTGACTGAGTGAGTGACATATCAACGCACAGCCCACACTACTGATTCGAGAGATACCAAATTTGGCATGTAGGTTCCTTATAACATCTTAAGGTGCATGAAATGCCGTGAATTCCCTATGAAGAGACGAGCTTTTTTGATTCAATGTATTGTAAGTAAGTGGTTTTATTAATCAGTGCCGTCCGATTCCATTTCGATAAAAATCGATATTTGAGCGTCCGAGAGGACTCTTAATAGGAATCCGAGGTAAACTTTGAATAAAGTAACGGCTATATTAATTTTCTTCATTTCCGTTGCGATTTCGTTCAAAATATCTGAGCGTCCGAGAGGTCCCCTAATACGACTCCGAGGTAAAATTGGGATAAGTGGCAGCCATATTGATTTTCTTAATTTCCGTCCCAATTTCGTTCAAAATAGATATCTGAGCGTTCGAGATGTGTCTTATTACGAATCCGAGGTAAAATTTGGAAAAAGTCGCAGCCATTTTGTTCATTTCCAGTTTGTTCATTTCCTTCCCGATTTCGTACAAAATCGATATCTGAGCGTCCGACAGGTCTCGTAATACGAATGCAAGGTAAAATTTGGAAATAGTGGCGGCCATATTAATTTTCTACATTTCCGCCCCGATTTCGTTAAAATTCGATATCTTAGCGTCCACAAGGTCTCTTAAGACGAATCCGAGGTAAAATTTGGAAAAAGTGGCAGCCATATTGATTTTCTTCATTTCCAAACTGATTTCGTTCAAAATCGATATCTGAGCGTCTGAGAGGCCACGTAATACGAATCCGAGGTAAAATTTGGAAAAAGTGGCGGCCATATTGATTTTTTTCATTTCCGTCCCGATTTCGTTCACAATCGATATCTGAGCGTCCGAGAGGTCCCTTAATACGACTCCGAAGTAAAATTTGGAAAAAGTGACGGCCATATTGCTTTTCTTCATTTCCGTCCCGATTTCGTTCAAAATCGATATCTGAGCGTCCGAGAGGTCCCCTGATATGACTCAGAGGTAAAATTTGGAAAAAGTGGCAGCCATATTGATTTTCTTCTTTTCTTTAACAATTTCGTTAAAAATCGATATCTGAGCATCCGAGAGGTTTCTTAATACGACTTCGAGGTAAAATTTTGAAAAAGTCGCAGCCATATTGATTTTCTTCATTCCCTTCCCAATTTCGTTCATAATCGATATCTGAGCGTCCGAGAGGTCTCGTAATACGAATCTGAAGTAAAATTTAGAAAAAGTGGCAGCCATATTCATTTTTATCATTTCCGTCATGATTTCGTTCAAAATGGATATCGGAGCGTCCGAGAGAATTCTTAATACAAATCCGAGGTAAAATTTGGAAAAAGTGGCAGCTATATTGTTTTTTTTAATTTCCAACCCGATTTCGTTGAAAATCAATATCCGAGCGTCCGAGAGGTCCCCTAATACGAATCCGAGGTAAAATTTGGAAAAAGTGACGGCCATATTGAATTTCTTCATTTCCGTCCTGATTTCGTTGAAAATCGATATCTGAGTGTCCGAGAGGTCTCTTAATACGAATCCCAGGTAAAATTTGTGTAAGTGGTGGCCATATTGACTTTTTTTTTCGTCCCGATTTCATTCAAAATCGAGATCTGAGCGTCCGAGAGGTCTCTTAATTCGAATCTGAGGTAAATTTTGGCACTCCATGCATGCCAGGGATTGTAATAAAAAGGATTGGGTTTTAAAAACGACATAGAGGTTTCGATATTTTTTCCATTTTAATCAACCTTTAATTTTTTTTTAATCGTATGGCATTTATTTACGAACCGTGAAATCTTCGGGAAGATAAGTACGGTTGCCAGTTTTTGTTGCACTTTTAGCACCATCCAGGGGTCACGTGTAGGGTAACGGTGGGTACTCCCTATGGACGTAGTGCAACTTCGATCCCCCTTTGTCAAGTGAGTGGGCAACTTGACTGTTAGAAGTTCTCAAGCCGCCCGAAGGCCTCTAACTTGGCTTAACGACTGCTGTCGTAAACAGCAGCCGGGATCAACGGCTTAACGTGCCTTCCAAAGCACGAGAGCGCTCAGTTAGTAATTACTCAAAGCGGTCACCCATCCAAGACCTGACATGCACCCACATTGCTTAACCTCGCATACCGCACGCGGTAGACGGGTGCCGCTGGGCGAGCGCTCTGAATTCTTGATAGTTTGTGCCAAATTTCAATTCAATCGGTCCAAGCGTAAGCGTAAGCGTGCTCGGTAAAAGCAACTCGGTTGTAACAGACGGACTAACAGTAAGGAGTGCGAATGAAACTGAAGCCAAATTTTCTTTTTGGATGCTCCTTTTAATAAATCACAATCACCAAACTTCGTACACCGAAACTCCCAGAATGTAACAACTACTATTCTTTAAACCGCATCTAAATCGGTTCAGCCAAACGCGAGATAATCTTGGACAAACATACATATATACCTACATACATATATACGGGTCAAACAGTGAACCTCTTTTTTGTAGACGGTTAAAAATTACGCTTAGTACGCGGGCGAAGCCGCGGGCAAATGCTAGTATACCATAAATGATGTTTTGAAATCTTGAAGTCTGTTAATGATGGCGCTTAAGTAATGGGTACTCTATAAAATTATGTTAGTAGAAAATTTAAATCGGTTAATTCGAAATGATAAAGCGATATGTATACAATATGTCAAGTATAAAAATTGTCGTTTACAAAACTACAAAAAAAATAAGTGAGATATACATACAAGCGAGAATAGTAAGCGAGGAGGCTATATTGAATTATCTGTATTCTCAGGCACCCGCGGTAACGTGGGTCAGGGGCCAGGGAATATCTATATTGGCTCTACTCCTGCGAATAGCGTAGATGTACGTGATGGGAACTCGCTTTGGATACCGAAAACTAATGTATAAGTACTTATAACGTGTAAATAATGTAATTTATGAGTTAGAATATTTTATACTTCAATGGCTCAGTTGTAGTAAATGGACTTATTGTACTCAGTATGAGTACAATGTACTCATTGTTATAGGTGTGGTGCCGGGTTAGAAGTGTTAGTGAGCGATGGGCTAGCAACCTGTCACTGCAATATCACTTTTTCTACATCTATAAACCTGCAATTGCTAAAAGTGGCACTGAAATTAATTTTCGTGTGTCTCTGCTAACCCTTTTTGGCAATGTGGGCGTGAGTTTTTTATGTATGTATTGATATTAGGTTTCATGTGTATCTATGGTTTTTCTTCTCCGTCAACCATCTGTCAACCAACTATCCTGTCATAAAGAAATTTTATTACTATATGGCTGACTATACGTATATTAAAAACTCGTACCTACTAAGTAGTATATTCCCTCATCCTACTATATATTCCCTCATTTGGTTCGACCTATCGTTCTGCTTCTAAAATCCTAAATTGAATCCATCCTCAATATCCGTTTTAACGAGCAGGCTTGGACCCAAGCCTCTTTACCGATTAGGTATGGAGGCTTGGGAACCCGCAAAATTTCTGATATATAGCCCTGCCGGCATTCTAGGCTTCAATCCACAGCACATCTAATCTTGCAGGTAAAATATTTAAGACCTCACTTGTTACAAACTGCGAGATTGCATGCTTGGTTGAAGCCTCGAATGCCTGGCTAGCTGGACCGAGTCCAAATTTTCCTTCGCGTCCCAAAATACAAAAGGCCTGGGACAACTTAGCCTCCATCTCAACTCTAAGCTCCCTAATCGAAAGCGCGATAGGCAGGGACCGGGCCAGGCTCTTGGCCGTTTCAAGCCCAGAGTCGGGTTACTGGCTCCATGCCTATCCATACACATCACAGCTAACACCGGTACTTTCATCGACCCGGATACACTTCGCCTAGCCGTTGGTCTCCGTCTCGGGGTTGATGTTTGTGCGGACCACAACTGTGCATCCCCATATGGGGCCCCTGTCGATCGTCTGGGCCATCATGGGCTTGCCTGTTCATTCGGCGCCGGCCGTCTGTCCCGCCACGCCGCTCTCAACGACATCCTGAGAAGGACGCTCGTCAACGTCAACGTTCCCGCTGCTCTGGAACCCCAGATCGTGCGGGGTGATGGCAAGCGCCCTGACGGGATGTCTTTGATTCCATGGACGATGGGTCGCGCTCTAGTGTGGGACGCCACATGTGCCGACACTTTGTCTGCGTCCTACCTCCCATCGACAAACAGACGCTCTGGAACGGCTTAAGGCCACCAAATACAAGTGTCTCGGCACCCAATACGAGTTCGCTGCATTCGGTGTCGAGACTCTCGACTCGTGGGGCAAAGGCGCGCGTGGACTCCACAGGATGCTCAGCAAACGTTTGCGGGAGGCAACAGGCGATCCACGTGCGGGCAGCTTTCTCGCACAAAGAATCGCTATTGCAATTCAGCGCGGGAATGATGCCTGCATGATGGGCACCCTGCCTAAGGGCCCAAATTTAGATTTTTTATAGGTTATTTTTAATTATTTTGAAGTTAAAGTAATTTCTATTTTATTTCACATGTTTTTCTGAATAAATATATATTAGTATGTTCATCCTATGTTATATTTAATAGATTATTTATGTTCCTACTATTTTTAAGATTTATCTTTTAATAGCGATCATATTTTGACAATTCAAGTTAAAAATAATGGTGCCTTAGTTATAATTTAATATTCGTTAAGGAGTATTTGCAACTAGGAATATCATCAAGGAGAAAACCAACTATTGATAATGATAAGTGTGCAATCGTTTGGAAAGCTGACGGACAAACCCTGCATTTCAATAAGCAAGTAGGTAATACATAAAGGGCACTAAAATAAAATGTATGTTCCCAGCAACAATTTTACCGCATCCATGGATTTCCTGGATCGACCGGAGGTCAGCGGCACGGCGCTCACACTAGACGCTAAACCATGGTTGCTATAGGCAGTATTCACAACCTGCCTTCACCGACTCTAGCATATCTTGAGCCAGAGATTCGTTGCCGCTGCGTCATCAGCAAGTCTACCTATACTGGTACACTTATGAGTCGACCATCTTTGCGAATACCGTATCGACTGTGGCTGTATGAACTCATGGTTTCGTCTTGCGCAGAGTATGTCCCGCCGTCGCCGTGCGCGCATGTCTCACGCGCTGCCGCACAAACGTAAAACAAAAAAACCAGTGCGCGTTGAATTAAGTTGATCAGTGACGAGCTCCCATCGGAACCCAGCTTAAGGTATGTTTAACCTCCAAACTGGTTTTCGCGAAAGTGTAGCCGCTAATACCTGAATATCCTGTCTGGAAAAAAGCCTAGGTTTATCTAGAACGATTGTTATTAAAAGTAAAACAATTTGCGAAATGTGCGGGGTACGGGACTAGGGTTCGAGTGGGACCGACCGGTTTTATTTTTAGCGAGCAGTGTAAAAGTTGTTTAACATGTAAAACATTTGTTAACGAAGTCAATAAACCCATTAATCTCGTTAAACACTGTATTGAACTTAATTACTTGGCAAAAGTTTGCAGTTTTCGGTAGTTTTATGGTCGAATCAGTTTTCACAACTTGCGTTCAATACCAGTGTATGTAATTGTACGATTGATTATAGTTACATTTATTTACATCAAATACTTCAGTACTGTATTAATATTTAAATACAATATACTCGTATGCCTACATAAAAAATATTGAAACCTATAGAAGAAAATAAGATATTTCTGGTTTTCAGAAAGATTGAGCGAGCTCTACCAAGCAACCCTTGAATCATTAATTAATTACTGTCTTTAGTCCTAATATCTGTTTTATGCGATTATTAACTAATTAAATAACTACCTGTAATAAAAATTAACCCAATTACAAGTTAATTGATTCAGGTGACTTAATTGTCAGTTGAAGTTTGTTATCCTATAAGACAGGTCGATAAACTTATTACTTAAGCGATATCAGATATTATCTGTGTACTGGTTATAGGTACGAATAAGAATACTTCAGAAAACTTTAAGAACGTGCCGTGTGTTCATTACCAGTCCCGACCCGGTTATCTCCTGTTCCTGAAAGTTAAACATACTTAAGGTTAATTTCTGCTACAATTTTACCCCTTTATTCATAAACGTCCATAAAGGCTCTATTAGTTAAAAAGCCGCTAAACTTGGTTTGTCCTTATCTGTCACTTTGACATTTATGTTTGTGAGAAAGGGACAAAACAACTTAAAGTTAACAGAGGTTTGTTAAGTTTTATGAATAAGGGGGTTCGGCTCTACCTAGACCTAGAGCTACGTAGTGGGATACGAACGTGAACATAATGTATGCGTGTGAATCTATATATTTGTATAGTAAGTGTGTTTTTATAAATAATTTGTATTTTTGTTCATGATAATTTACCGCATCCCCTAATTACCAGCATTTATATTATAATTTATTTTCGTCCTTTTCTCTGCTACTCAAAGGTTGTCTGGAATATATTGCTATTGGTTATATTAAAGTTATTGTTCTATTTTTCGATGGGATGGGCAAAACTGTAATATTTGTATTGTATTGTAAAGTATATCGCCATAAACAGCTGCCGACGTATTAGTTTTCCCCAACTCTGTCAGGAACAGTAAAAGACAAAATTAGCACCTGAACCTTCCTGAACGTTAGACCTTGGTAAGCCGAAACCATTTGTGGATATTTTTCTTCTCCAATTTAACTATGATAACTACTGTTTACCTACCGATTACATATGGTTTGCTACTTTGGAACTTCAATGTTGGTATAATTTCGAAACTTCAACTAGCAAAAATACTAAATTACCTTTCAAAAAGACCACAAATCGGCCTAGATCTATTTTGCTACAAGAAAATGTAATCGTATTAGGTAAAGAAAACTCATTTTTTTTAATGAACGCCCCTCTTTTAGACTACTAATAAACTACCACTACTACTAATACTGTCTACATTCTCTTGATGTGTGAGTTTTTATAACAACCCCCACATGAGGTTGTTCACTTCTGATTTAAGCATATATATATATATAGGTGAAAAACCTAAGAAAATGACGTGTTGTATGTAGTTAAAAAAAAGTGTTCGAATAGACATTACATATTTAAAATGTGCAACACAAACAAAATAAACGCCTATTCGAATACGTCACAACTACATACACCAGGTCATTTTCTTAGGTTTTTCACCTATATATATATAAATATACAGCCACCAAAAAGGAAAGGTTTATCTTGTGTAGTTTAGGAGTTGCTTTGGCCACCTTCTGTTTTTATCTTCAGATCAGCTCGCAGCTCGGGATAATATTGAATTGTCGCCGAACTTAGTATGCCAAATTTCGTCTCAATAGGATACCGGCAAGTGGCAAAAAAAAAGTATTGTGTACAAATTTGAGGATAACTTATACTTACTTTCGTGTCACAACAGAATCATTTAAATTTAAACGAATTAAAAGTCTTAACGATGTCCAAAATGGTCCTTATGGGTACCCAAATAGGTACATACGAGTATTACATTATATACAAACGGTGCAAGTTAAATAAATGCTTGTAAAATGGTTTGACTCTACTAGTGTGTTGTTTCATTTGTTTTAGCACCCTGATGAGATGGCGCGTTACCAGTTTCTTTGTCTGATCGCAGCTGCATTCGGTGAGTTTTTGCTCTGTTTATATAAATGCGAGCCATACTTAACTCGCAACAAGTTATGCGTACTACATGTAACCTTTAAGTAGTAACCTTTCAACCAAATCCATAAAAGGGATGAGCGGACATTGCTGTATATTTTTTTAAATTTATGTTGCGAATTTCATTAATTAGAAACCTACAATCCAGTTTCAATCAAGTAAAGAATCAATGGGCAAATGATAAATGATCATGAATGCTGATAGTGGAATGAAAATGATATTACCCCCAATTTAAATAACCGCTTATATATCTATTCCAAGTTAGATACCAACTCCGGTAGATACCTATTTATCACCTAAAGAATTGCTGTTTTACCCCCATAGGTACGTACTCGTAAAGCAAAGTAACTAATTATTAATTGCACTCAACTCTTAATCCGAAACAAATACCTACTTTCAATCCGGAAGTTCGTATTCAATTCTTCACTCAATAATTAGATAGGAAAATTGGAAGTTTTTTGGTAACTCAGAATATCCCAAGCACAAATGTCATGTCCAGCCTGACTCTAAACACATTTAAACAATTGAGATAAAAGCGTCTTTCCCACACTATTTATACATACCTAATAAGTGGACTTCAGGATGAAAATCATATAAAATACTTATATTAAAAGCTCTACTGTACTCTACATCCTTTCTATAACATGTAAATATCTATACTTTCCACTAGTTAGGTAATCTAATCTTGACCTTATTTTAAACTGCAGTCTTATCTTGTACCCATAATTTTATTCAAACATTCCTCTATATACGGAAAGTTTTTATAAAACGGAAAGTTTTTATAATCTAAGCACAACATTCGAACAAATTATCCACAGTCTCTACTCTGTGTCTTAAAAATGGCTTAAGTGCTCTAGAGTTGCATTGCACATAACCACAGACTAATATAATAGTTCTTCGAAACATACCTCCGTTAGCATTTACGAAAGAATTTCTAAAGGTATTGCGTCACAGATATCGGGTAAGTGGTAAGTGAAAGAGAAGAAGGACACAGCAAAACTTCATCAAACTCATATTTGAGGAGCCACCTCCATCTTACAGAAGACCGCAACCATATGATAATAATAACACCAGTACATAATCTTTAGTTTAATCTTTATCTTTAATCTTTAGCAATCCCATTATTAATAAAAAAAATATATATATATATATGTGGTGTTGGGTTCCTGGTGGTGCGTAAGAGCGCCATAGTTCTCGATGCCACGCTGTGTTGAGAGCGAGGGACCTGCATATGTTTCTTGCTGTCAACATTACTTGTCATTCTTCTGGAGTCAAAAGTGTCCGTAGGCTACAATATCTGTTTGCTTACCATCAGGCAGGCCGTAAGTATGTTTGCCTCCGTCGTTGTATTGTACTATACGAAAAATAGAAGGCTCTGACTTAACGCAAATGACATGCAATAATTACCATCTTCCGAGAACGTGGCGTGACTCATACAAAAGCCGTTTCCTGTATCTGAATCGATCGGCCACTGTTAAAATTGTGACCGGGCCTGCCCCCCTCTGGTTTAAGTTGGGCAAGAGGAGCTCTAGCTACCGCTAATAAAATACTATAAATTGACCATCAAATGTGGTATAACATAGGATAAGTCTTATATGACTCTTATAAGTATATTTGATGTTTGCTCTGAACAATCAATACGGTTAGTCATTTTAGTATTTAGCCAAGATTGTATTCTTTAGTAAGGAGATGAATATTTTGATTGAGAAGGAAATTTGAATAGTATAATAGCGTCATACTCACACAGTACAATTTCGAGAAATTTGAAATAAATAAACAGGTGCCTTAAAAATAGATTCACTTAAATTATAGAGCAGGAACGATAAAAATGAAGAAGCATTAATGGTGTTTTCCATAGGAAGACATACAGTTTGCTATTATTTCATAGATTTTTTAGAATTAAGAGCTTGAAAAATCCACTATTCTCTACGACTACTGCTTGATAGATGCTAGAAACCATTTTTATTGTTTTCAGCACTTTTCACTTCAGAAAAATACTATATGAAACTTTTCCGAGGGCATCCCAGAGTTTCAAACTATTACTTACAATGTTTTTATTGGACTGTACTACTTTTAGTCATTTTAGTTGAGAGTTCATATTGTTCATTTGCTAGCAAAGTAAAACACTTCAGTTACTTATACATATATGTGTACTTTACTTACTCAAGTACACAAACACAAACTAGGGATAGATGTAAACGAAGCTTTTAAAACTTTCATCCTCTGACATAAATTACGATCTATTTGTAGAAGTGACACAGTTGTAGTTAAACCTGACTTGTTTATAAGCCCTTAGACAATGCCCTTTTAAGGAAACGTGGTCATCGTCATGGATGGATCACGTTTCCCTTAGGGACAACGACAAATGTCCGTGGTACGACGCTAGTATATATTCAGATCCCTTAAAACCGGACAGACTGAAGTCCATTCGTTTATACACGCTATTATAGCGCTAATTGCTTAAAGATTATTTTATTTAATAGCGTGAGCTTTAACGAAGACTCGAGCCGCTCTAAGTATTAATTAAAATCATGTCCCATGGAAATGAGAAGCCTTATATGTGCATGAAATATGGTTCAAAGTTGTATTAACTTCCCAGTTTTGTGGCACTAATGGAAGTATGTGTGTTCAGCGGCCAGAGGTCACGCTTCACTCAACTGCTTACATTTATTTACTAGCAGCGCCCTTGTAGATAAAGTACGAGTTACTTTGTATTAGACATAAATTACAAAATGTAATGTACCCATGGTATTAGACATTCAATACACTCGTACAGATTATACAATTTATTTTTAAATTTATTGTAAGGTAGATCTGTTATTGCGTGACTACAACGGTTTTTCATAGTGGTGTGCATTTTAGGTAGCACTAGCTTATTTGGATACCTCTTGTTGAAATGTGTTGATTCGTATTTCTTTCTAAACATCTCAGGATGCAGTTTTACGAATATAAATATTTCGTATATAATAATAATAATAATATTGGGGGGGACAATCTTACACAAATCGACCTAGTCCCAAACTAAGCAAAGCTTGTACTAAGGGTACTAGAAGACGATATACATACTTATATAGATAAATACATACTTAAATACATAGAAAACATCAAAAAAAAAACAAATATATAAAGCGTAAACCGAATGACTCTTTACAAGACGTACGCTGCGAGACATTGGATATTGCCCGGATACACTGTTTTTGGGCTACAAAAGTGCGATTTATGTGTGGCGAATTTCCCCACAGCAAGATTCCATAAGGCAGGTTGGATACCACAAATCCATGATTGCATGAATGACATGCAGTTTTTCTGTTAGTTATTTTTGTTAATCGCTACAAAACATATGCAAACCTATTTATTTTTGAAGAGACTTTATCCACATGTAATTTCCATGATAGATACAATTCAGGTCTCTGTGTATACACCACAACACACCACATACAAACCGTAAAACCACGGTAAACTGTAAACCGTTTGTGTTGTGGTATAAACCTTAAGGAGACGCTATGTTGCACCTCGAATCGCAATTCAATATCGTACAGATGGTCCTGCCGGTGAAATATTTGGTTCTACATTTCGCATGCACCAATTGATACGATATTAATAATGTGTTGCATTGTACACGTATAATCTAGCACAAGAGGCGCACGCAACGCAGCACATTGAAATCACATTGCCATTGATTGCCATGAGAAGTGTCGGGCCAAATTGACCCCCTGACTAGAGAGCGCTATCAAGATAGGGTGGACTGGACCAGACCCAGCTCCGATGTAATCTTGATTAGTTCCAATATCATTATCTAGTTAGATACATTTAATAATTGTACTTACATTTTAATTTTATTGTTACATTTCTTTTGTCAGATAAGATTTTCATCGTACAATACTGATAAAGGGTCATTGCACCTATTTGCGACCACTTAAGAGGGTTTGGTGGTATGAAAGGATATTTTAGTAGGAATTTACTATTGAAACAGTCTTCATTAATTTCCTAGTAGGTAGGTGACTATTAAATATTTCTGCAGCCCCTAATAAAATAAAATAGGGAGCCGTAGGTACCAAGAAATGCATACCTAGGTACGCTACGGCACCCTTCAACAGGGTCTGCAGAAATATTTAATGGTAAAACCCTTGTCCTTGGGAAAGATCGATAAAATTATACCTATTTACTGACGATTTAGTAGCGAGATTTTATCGATCGAAAAGACTATAAAACGTGTACCTAATGTTGATTTGTACTAAATTTTTCAAAATCTCTCTGTGCTTATTAAACAGGAATAAATAAGGTGCAAAAGTGTAACTATAGCTTTGACGTCGACTGTACCTCAAAATATATATTATAAATGCCATGACTGCGCCTAGCATTACAGGTACATACTTAAACTAGTAAAACTCAAAACCCAGGGCTGTCTCTAACAATCGCTAGTCTAGTAACGCTAGTGTCTAGTACATAAACATACATACCTATATAGATAATATAGGCAAACATATCGGTGACGCAAAATAAGTGAAGCAACTCATTCACGACCACCCTGAGTCATAGCGTAGCATTA
This sequence comes from Notocelia uddmanniana, assembly GCA_905163555.1. Taxonomy (NCBI): domain Eukaryota; kingdom Metazoa; phylum Arthropoda; class Insecta; order Lepidoptera; family Tortricidae; genus Notocelia; species Notocelia uddmanniana. The sequence goes on along the minus strand of LR991059.1, from coordinate 8,096,690 downwards.
AATACTACTATACGACAGACGTAGACGGCGGACATTATTCATGCTTGTCCGTTTTGTTCGAGATCTGATATTAGCATGTTTCGGAATAATTTCCACCATGGAAATACCCGGCCATAATAGGTCCAAGTTATATGACTCTCAAGCGTAAGCGTAAGTAAGTAAATACATATAGTACCCGGTTCAATTTTATAAAGCTGTATATTAAATAATGACTCACCTCACACAAAAAGCCCGAGATAAGTGCTTTGGGATAGCAAAAGGTCTTCACTGCAGTCCCTTAAGACTATGATTGCTTGATAATGGTTATTAGAAACAAGGAAGTGGAATTATTGAACATTCGTATTCTAGGGTAAACCAACCGATCTGTGTCACTCTAAATGGTACCTACGTACGAGTATGTTCAACCTTCAACCACATTTCAGAAGCAGTAACTACTATAGTAGTCGGCGGTTACGAATTCAATCCTGACACCTGTCATTTCCATACAGTTTATATTACAGGGGTTCCCAAAGTGGTCCAGGTGGACCCCCAGGGGTCCACAGGAGACTCGACGGGGGTCTACGTTGGCGTGACAAAAAATGGGGGTGCACAATTCGTAAGTGGGGGTCCACGAAAATGTATCTGGTTTTGATAGTAAAGAACGAAAACAGATATAATTTTTTGTGTTATTTTTATAGCCTGAATGACTGATAAACACATGACAGCTGTATTACTCTGCTTCCCGATTAAAATTTCGGTAAATTAAACTGACATTTTATTAAAATTACACCATTTGCCTCCAAAACTTGTCGACTGCAAGTCTGCAACAGATCGCGAGCGCGCTGTTCCACAAGCGATCAAGTCGAGACTTGCAAAGCAACGTCGCTGTCACCGCCGCCAAAGAAAACCTGATCAAGTTTAAACCAGACATCACGTATTTGGCAGATTTGTTCAAAAATTTAATGATATTAACTTACAATTGCAAGGGGACAGCCTCAATTCAATAAAAACATAGGGTGTAATTTCTGCTTTTCTTGGGAAATTGAAATTAATGAAGCAAAATATTAGTCGGCGCGAATTTTCCCAGTTTTCAAACTTGTCACAAGTAGAATGCCTTGATGATGATATTCAGACATAAATTCAGCATTTGAGTGCCCTGCATGATGATTTCAAAATCAGATTTCATGATATTCTGACGATGGAAATACCACCATGGATCATCAATCCATTCGATGAAGTGGAAGTGGAGAACGTGAGCGATACTTGAGCTTAGCACTAATGAGGAGCTGAAGGTGAAAGTTAAAAAAGGGTATCAAACATTTTGGCTGCAGGCAGAAATACCCGAAAAATATCCTGGACTGTGGAGAATTTCGAGAAAGCTATTGATAGCGTTTCCCTCATCATACCTTGTGGAAAAAAGTTTTAGCGTCGTTACAAACCTTTTAACAAAAAATAGGAACAGATTGAATATCACAAAACGGGGAGATTTGCGACTATTCCTAACATAACTGAAGCCAAATATTGATAATTTGCTGTTAATCCATCAAGTACATCCCTCCCATTAAAATTATGACTGTTTTGTGATTGTCATTATACTTAGAAGTTACATTACGTTATTTATGTTTAATTTTAATTACTTACATTACGACTGTTATTATCATATCACTTGAATAAATACACCACCATTTTATTTCACCACTCCGAATGGGAAGAAGTGAGAATTGATTAGTTGCTTGGGCTGTGATTAGATGTAAAAAAAAAAATTAATTGAATCACTATTTTGATTTTTGAGATCTACTCTCATTCAATTACATTAGATAATAAAATTAACCAATCAATTCTCACTTTTTTTCCAAATCAGTTAATTCGTGATTGAAACTCAGCCGCAATGAAAATTTCCATATCTAGATCGTCTCCAGACATAGGTAATCTTCACATTTTTTGCCGAGTTTTGGGAATATGGTAGAAATGTGGTGTAGGGGGTCTACGAGAACCAGTTAACTTTTGAAAGTGGTCTATGAGAAAATAAAGTTTGGGGACCCCTGGCTGGACCCCCTCAAAATGACTTTTAGGTTATAAAATCTATGGAAATGATTGACGTCAGGGTCAGGATTGACTTCGTAAATGCCGACCACTATACCTAGGTTAGGTACTCTGTAGGCGGTTTTTTAACGGTAAGTCTACCGGTCGCACTCACTACAGCAGTCGTTAAGCCAAGTTAGAGGCGTTCGGGCGGCTTGAGAACTTCTAGCAGTCAAGTTGCCCACTCACTTGACAAAGGGGGTTCGAAGTTGCACTACGTCCGTAGGGAGTACCCACCGTTACCCTACACGTGACCCCTGGGTGGTGCTAAAAGTGCAACAAAAACTGGCAACCGTAGCTTCACAAATATCTCACGGTTCGTAAATAAATGCCATACGATTATAAAAACACTACATTTTTCGTTGCACTTGCACTTGTCGATTCAAATAATTTAAACTTAATATCTGAGCGGTATGGATAACTTGCTACGTTAACTGAAGTTGACATTGCCACTATTTACCTATCTAATTTTACTATTTTTACTCGTTTGAAAAAATGGGAGCTCTAGGTCAGTGGATTAACGTTTCATAAACCCAACACTTAGCGCTTAAAGTGAAACGTCTTTACTTAAATGCTTATCAAAAAAAAACACTGAATAATAGCTTTCTCCCTGACAGTCGCACCCACTCGCCTGGCCCACTTACGCCGAGTAAACTTACCTCCTATATATTTCTCGTATCTCAATATTATCTCTGTAAATAATAACATACATTAACTTCCATTAAAACTGTAGGTTCATGCATAAGTTAGTTTGTAAGAGGCCATATGTTTACCGATGGTTAAATAAGGTTCTGTTTACTTTCAATGCCGATGTAAGAATGAAATTAACATTAATACAGCATTCAGAATTGATATAGCTCGTTTGAATGTTAAAATGAATATCAGTTAACATGTTAACATTAATGTGCTTGTATGCATGATAAATATTTATCTAAAGTATTCAATATCAGTCCGCCGAATTTTCCGCTTGTAATGAAATGAAAACAACTGCTCTTTATGATACTAAATGAGACGTAGATGCAATACCAGTGATACTGATAATGGTATGCATACCTTTGGTATTTTGTACAATTTTTAAGGCTATTACACATTTGTAATTTGTTTCCTGTTGTGGGTTAAATCCTAATCCTAATATCCTAATGATTTTATAAACATAAAATTTGCTTCGATGTATAATGGATGTATGTTCCTCTTTATATTAAACAGTACTGAACTGACTTCTATGAAACTTTGCAGTATTGTAGCAAAGACATGAAAATAACACATAGGCTATAATTTATTCCAAAATTCATTTCCCTGTGGTGGAAGGGTGGAAATTGTGCATGGGGAATAAAATATTTATTTTAAGAAGGAAACTTGTAACTCTAATGGACTAAGCATTAAATAAAAGAAAACTTGATTTCATCATTGTTCAAAATTCACTCTCTGAAGGTGTGATGTTTGCTTGGGGAGCAAAAATCATGAAAAATATGTTTTATGTTTACCTGCACGCAGAGTGGGGTGGGGAAGCAATTGTTTTCTTGCGATATTATATTTAGATTATATAATATAAATTTGAGACAATCACTCAATCAGATATACTTACATTGGCACATTTTATTTTATTTTTTTATTTATAAGCTTTAATCATTACATTCCTTACATTCATATTTCATATAATGCTTAAAGTGTTAATTTTAAATAAATAAATAAGTAAATAAGTTATGAAGTACCTATGTATCTAGAATTATTATTACAGTGCATACTTTTTAGGGTTCCGTAGTCAACTAGGAACCCTTATAGTTTCGCCATGTCTGTCCGTCCGTCTGTCCGTCCGTCCGTCCGCGGATAATCTCAGTGACCGTTAGCACTAGAAAGCTGAAATTTGGTACTAATATGTATATCAATTACGCCGATAAAGTGGTAAAATAAAAAGTGGAAAAAAATATTTTATTAGGGTACCTCCCCTATACGTAAAGTGGGGAGTGTTTTTTTTTTCATTTTAACCCTAACGTGTGATATATTGTTAGATAGGTATTTAAAAATAAATAGGGGTTTACTAAAATCATTTTTTGATAATGTTAATATTTTCGGAAATAATCGCTCCAGAAGTAAAAAAAAATGTGTCCCCCCCCTCTAACTTTTAAACCATAAGTTTTAAAAATGTGAAAATAATCTCAAAAGTAGAACTTTATAAAAACTTTGTAGGAAAATTATTTTGAACTTGATAGGTTGAATAGTTTTTGAAAAAATTACAAAAATAATTTCTGAACTAAGTTTGTAATTTAACCGTATAAACAGGTGTTTATTGTACCTGTCATTTCTACAAAATCACATTGAAATGACGTGCTTTTTAGGGTTTTGTGTTTCTGTACTTAATATGTCAACTTAATGTGACGGACGGAAAACTACGGAACCCTACACTGAGCGTGGCCCGCCACGCTCTTGGCCGTTTTTTTTTGCTTTATTATTAACTCCTCATCGATGTAAGGACCCTTAGAGCGGTAAAAGCCTCCTCCATGCATCTCCATCTTCTGAGTTCTGAAGCTAGTCTCCTCCAGGTTTTTCCAGCAACACTCGACAGGTCGTCGCTCTAACGTTTGTTGGGTCTTCCAGGTTTGCGTTTTCCGTCTAAGGGATTTATTTATTTAATCGTATGGCATTTATTTACGAACCGTGAGATCTTCGAGAAGACAAGTACGGTTGCCAGTTTTTGTTGCACTTTTAGCATCACCCAGGGGTCACTGTAGGGTAACGGTGGGTACTCCCTACGGACATGGTGCAACTTCGACCCCCCTTTGTCAAGTGAGTGGGCAACTTGACTGTTAGAGGTTCTCAAGCCGCCCGAAGGCCTCTAACTTGGCTTAACGACTGCTGTCGTAGACAGCAGCCGGGATCAACGGCTTAACGTGCCTTCCAAAGCACGAGAGCGCTCAGTTAGTAACCACTCAAACCGGTCACCCATCCAAGAACTGACCTGCGCCCACATTGCTTGACCTCGCATACCGCACGCGGTAGGCGGGTGCCGCTGGGCCACGAGCGCTCTAAGGGATACCAGTTTGTGATTGTTTTTGAACACCTTTCGTCTAAGGTTCTTTGCAGATTTGGCACTTACTTAGGTATAAGTACTAAGTTAAAAAAACGGGCCAACAGCGTGTCGGGCCACGCTCAGTGTGGGGTTCCGTAGTTTTTGTAATTTTTTCAAAAACTATTCAACCTATCAAGTTCAAAATAATTTTTCTACAAAGTTTTTATAAAGTTCTACTTTTGAGATTTTTTTCATATTTTTAAAACTTATGGTTCAAAAGTTAGAGGGGGGGGGGACACATTTTTTTTTACTTCTGGAACGATTATTTCCGAAAATATTAACATTATCAAAAAATGATTTTAGTAAACCCCTATTTATTTTTAAATACCTATCTAACAATATATCACACGTTAGGGTTAAAATGAAAAAAAAAAATCACTCCCCCCTTTACGTATAGGGGAGGTACCCTAATAAAATATTTTTTTCCACTTTTTATTTTACCACTTTGTCGGCGTAATTGATATACATATTAGTACCAAATTTCAGCTTTCTAGTGCTAACGGTCACTGAGATTATCCGCGGACGGACGGACAGACGGACGGACAGACGGACGGACAGACATGGCGAAACTATAAGGGTTCCTAGTTGACTACGGAACCCTAAAAAAGCACACATACTTTAAGTTGCCTGCTACAGTGATTTGGAAGAACAGCCAACCTATCTAGCAGATGGTAACGAAAACTTTCAGAGGATATTACTTTTAAGAGTTTTAAGCGATCAAGATTGAATTAGTTCTACCTCGTTACTAGTTATCCGCCAAGAAGTTAAGATAACATCTCGTTAAAGCATTTAAGCAAGAATTTTGAGACCGTAAGATCCTCGACCACTTTACCAATTCCGACAAAAACGTTCTCATCAAGCCAATTGTATGGCTATTATTCGGTAATTGTCAAAACACAGACCCAGTTTTATGATGCAAGTCGTTATACGGTTTTACTGTAATCAAAAATAAGATAGAGACATTTAGCAGTCAATGGCCCGGTATTATTTGTAAAAGTTTATTTTCTTATACAGGACGTCCCACGGCTATGTCACATGGAGGGAAAGTACCTTGAATATTGTAGATGGAACATTTTACTGAAAGAATACACTATTTTTGATCATGTTGTAGTGGATATTTAGAATAATACGACTAAGTTCTGCTTGTAGCTCGTGGATAATTTCGTACTAGTTCTTGTAAACGAATTTTTTACATAACCCTATAAAAAAATCTAGCGGGGTTAGATCTGGGGATCTCGGTGGCCATCTTATTTGCCCATTTGTCCCAATCCAGGAAAGTAGATTATAATAGGGATATGATGCGTACTTCTGAAGTGGGTACTGATTCATTAGTAATAGGTACTTTAAAATGATAATGTCAGTTGTATGTCCTTACGGCAATGTCAGCTTTTCATTTTTCTGAACAATATTTCATATCAAATGTTAAAATTCATGGTCTTCCTTTTATTTCTGACACTATGTTATTTAGCGAAATATAATCCCCATGATGAAGCCTTTCGATCGGCATGATGAAACTACAGGGTAATTTTTTTCTCGTGTTGCGGGTTCGATCCCCGGTTCAACCGTGTAATTATTTAAAATATATGAATGTAGTTAAAATTATTTTTTAAATTAAAATAATGTCTTCTTTCAGTAAAATGTTCCATCTGCAATATTCAAGGTTGATACATAAAATTAGTGATAAGACCCCCTTTGTACACACAAAGCATAATTGAATGATTAAATGATTAAATGCTTTCCCTCCATGTGGCATAGCCGTGGGACGCCCTGTATAGTACGTATAGGGTGACGCCACCAGTGTTGGACACTTTAAGCTGACAAGCACCACTAATGGACACTTCATTCCTCATTCAATGATCATACGGTTTTAAATTGATTGTTGTATAAAAAATGACTAACTCTTATTTTCTTTTAAATAAGAGTCAATGTGCATCATTGGTCATTGTCCATTACTGGTGCTGTCAACCTACCTATTACGTACTTCACTTACTTACTTCCGATGGCGCTACAACCTTTTGTGGGTCTTGGCCTCCTCTACAACTACAATTTTCCTCCAGTTCTCACGATGTTTGGCGACCTTCTTCCAGTTCGTAAACTTACCCATGTTTCTCAGATCTTCGTCCACACAATCGGACCAACGCTTCTTACGAGTAGGCCTACCTTTCGCGGTCTTTTTTGTTGCGGGGTCCACCTTGTCACAGCAAAATAAGTACGAGTATACGTATATAGTACGTATATCTATTACTCGTACTTTTTTTGCTGTGCGTATGCATAAGCGGGATAAGGGCAGGGAGATGATGATGTATGCACACAGGCAAGGCAGTGGGTAGATAATAAGCTAGTTATTAACATTCCCTGTCACCATTCCCTAATCTATGGTACAATAATGACCGCAGTGGAAGCGTGTCGGGCCCATAATCTAATAAACACAATGACTTTCCGCTATCGACTGATTTTTTTAAGATTCGGGTAGGCACAAATGTATCCTGATATGAATTGTATTTTATATTGATTTAAACATGCACGGTTTTTACACATTTATTGGTAAACGGGACTTAATCGCGTACAAAAATTATTCACCTGAGGTGTGCCCGAACGTTTCGTATGTATGTGTGTGTATTGTGATACATTCGAAACGTCAGACACAACTTAGGTGAATAATTTTTGTACGCGATTAAGTCCCATTTACCAATAATAATATGAATAATATTTTGTTAGAAAAAACAATAGCATATGGGTCGCCAACTGTTGGTTTATTTATGTATGCATTTATTGTTAGAAGGGTCGCGATTCCGTCGACTACTAATTCAAGCACTTTCTCTCGTCGTTTCAATCAAGAGGTTCCAGAGGTGCAACCACAGAACAATAAAAACAGTGTGTAATTCTGTGTGTGTGTTTTCTGTTCCGTGGGTGCAACTCACAATCTGATATGTTATGTTATATCGATTACCTACAGCTCTACCGTATGTTTTTACACTACCGTCAGAAAGTTTAAAACCAAACACAAAATATGCAAATGATCAACATTGATTGATTATTCATTCAACCTTGATTCATCTGTCCGTAGTACTCTCGACCAGTTTGCAAAAGTCCAATCATTGTGAGAAACAGCCCATTGCAATCTTTTTCCCTTGCTTGGTTTGCGTAATACTCGTAATTTATGAAAATGGAACTAAAAATTGTGTTTGGTCTTAAACTTTCTGACGGTAGTGTACAATGCAGGAACAAACACTTGTGGAACCTTACCAACCCCGAATTTGATTTCCTGATTTATGTTATATAGCAGAACATAAATCAGGTTTGCGTGGCTTCGTAAATCGCAATCGATCCTCGCACGCGGAAGCCGCCGCGGCCTTCCGGCAGGTGGCGCAAACGCATCATCTCTCAAACAATGCACGCAACTGGTTTTTAGCTGGATTTCAGACATCCCGTTTATATTCTTTTCAATCAGATTTCAACGAACACAGCTTGCGATTACCGAAGATTTCAACGACTAATCTTTACACTAACCGAAACCGACTTCTTTATTCATGTTATTGAAAATGGACTAAAGCTCGAAACGCACAGAGCGGGCGCGGGGCGGAGGCGGTTATACATTTTTGATCTTTCCGAAACTGACGACTGTCGATTACTGCTTCATCTGTCACAGACGCCGCCTGCGCTCTGCGGCGCTACTGAATACCACGCGGTTTTTTGGTGCGATGTGCCCCGAACCGCGTTCGCTTTACCGCAAATCCGCTTCCGCCCCGCAACGACACTGCGCCGCGCTCTGTGCGTTTTTAAAATGAACAAAGGTAGATAATTATGTTCTCTACAATACAAGAATCGCTATGACACTCCCATGATCTCATCGCGATAGATTATTCTAAAACGATTTATAAATCGTTCGTCGGGTAAGTCGGGTTACAGGTCAATTACTCGATAGCGAACTCGCACAAATTATCAGATTGACTAACTAAATGGGTACAATTGCATTACCTTTGCCGTTCAAAAAGACAATTACAATCGACCGCCCAGATAAGCTAGCTCTGTTGCAACTTCCAAGACTATGATTTTGTTAAACAATAAAGTCCCGTACATTTTCTCGCGGCGCAATGTCATAAAGAGCGTATTGCAAAACAATTTCCGCAATACCTTGGAACCCGAGGACTTGTAAGAAAAGAAAGAATCCACTAGAACTCAAGCGGTGTTCTTAATTTTAAATTCAAAGTGCTTGGCACATGGATGAAATTGGAATGTGTTGGTTTTTACAATTTTCTCCCTTTAGTTCCGAAGGTATAGTCAACAGCTGAAATACATAATTTAACAGTTTTTCACCTTATTGACAATGGAACAAGGTGCACTTACATTTGACGTTGACTGTACAAAGCAGTGAACTAAAGTCAAGTGATCAGTGACGGAAACTGTGACGGGATAATGAAGACCATTACGGATAAGACACTACTAAACCAATTAGATGTAATTGCTTGCGATAACTCGCGATAACTGAGGTAAAGTCGTATGGTTGACGTCTCGCTTTACTTTCAAGTGAGTCACGATAACGATATTGGCAGTATGTGTATTATTTATTTACCTGGTATTTATTTACATTTTACGTCGCTACTTATTGGACTATTTTTGATAAAGGCTCTACTAAACTATATAAATAGTTGTTATGTTGTCTTGTAATGGGGTTATGCGTGATAGCGTCTCTATCACTCTCGTTATTCTTGTCGCTGTCGCTGAGAATATTTAACTCTTTGATATATTTTGATTCATATTGGTACTTAGTTCTTTACCTTCTTCCATTCGTCTTTCCCTTCCTTTCAATGCGACGACATACCATATGAGGTTTCCATAGATCGTATATAAATTTAGCGCCACTTAAATATTCAAAGCTTTATTGGTGTAAGAAAATGTTGCTCGGGATTGTGGTCATGTCGTAACTCAGCATAGTTTGCATTCAACTACTTTTAAAGAACACTTTTACTCTTAGAGCCATATGACAATTAGGTAGGTAAAAAATACTGTCTGGTTCTCTGGCATTAACCGTGTCTGGTTGAAGAATGATTCATCACATTAGCAATTCACACATGTCAAACATGAACCATGGGTTACATTAAAAACGTAACCGGATTCTGGCACCGTTAAGCTTGACCTCATTGATTGGGGTATCGAGCTGTTTGCTTTTCGATAACTTGTAGCACAAAATAGGTATCCTATATTAGAAATCGTATTATATCCATGTATGGGCGCTATCACATGTGACCTTATCGAGTATTAGCTGCTTTAAGTTTTGTTAGTCTCTTGACGAGTAATTTTAATCCTTCATATTCGATCTTTTCTCAAAGAAACAGAGTCGGATTTCGGTTGTCTGCATGTCACAATTTGATGCGTAGCAACGTGTTTTAAAGACAGTGTTTGCGTGTACCACATATTTGACTTTTGGAATGTTTGCAATAACTACCTACTTTATGGTACTGTTATTTTGTCCTCATATTAAAATTCACGTACCTTGAGTTTGACTTTTAAAAGAAAATCGCGTGGCCAGACCTTATATGAAAAGAAAGTTGCGTCCCTTTAAGTCTCAATGATAAAAATGCTAACGGTATTTTTGCTGCATTGAGGATGCCAGAGAAACATCTTTCTCAAAAACTTTACGGTCAGGACAAATATACCACAAATTTAATACACTTTAAAAATTCATTGTCACAACCACGCATTACGTTTTACTCGCCATAATATTTACCTACATTGTAAATACTTACTTAAAGTTAACAATCACTGGTTGGCCTTCCATCACGTCTGGTGTTTAAGATACTGGTAGTTCTGCAAATGTATCATACAGGAAGTACATAAGTATTTATACCAGTTATACCTACAATTATAGTTCCTTAATACTATCTTAGAAGGCGTTATAAAGATAACTTCCATACTAAGTAACTAAGTTGTATGTTAAATACTTCCCAGAGACTAGATATAAAAACTTGTACTTTACCAGATGATAAATTGGTATCTACAATAGGCAGTGACTTCACGTTTCGCTTGCGTGCGTGTCCATCAGCATAAAACTTATAAATAAAGTATTCATCAAACAAAAAAAACGTTTTTTTTTTCAATTTATTCGGGTCAAAAAACAGTTACACACAAGGTTTCATGCTTAAAGTGTAGAAAATGTATAATTACAGAGTGTGAAACCAACGACATTGTCCACAGATCAAAAGATTAGTATATAGCGCTAAGTAACTACCTACTTATAAGTATGTTAAAAAAAAAAAATTATGGGTTTAATTTTAAGAATACATACAAAATCCAGAGGAAGTATAGTAGCAGTAGTATAGCGTGCAGAAGAATATTAATCATCTTTGATATAAATTACAATACTTATATTGGGTACATTTAAGTATTTAGCAGTGGGTATTTTTTTTAAGTATGTATTTATCTATATAAGTATGTATATCGTTGTCTAGTACCCATAGTACAAGTTTTGCTTAGTTTGGGACTAGGTCGATTTGTGTAAGATTGTCCCCTAATATTATATTATTATATATTTAAGTATTTATGTGACAATTAACGGATACTTCATGAAAAACTACGAGACAAATAAAAGCAAAAATGGAAAGGAAAAACCTGAGCCATTTTTACTTTAGTCGGTTCCGGCATCTAGTAATCTAGTAAGATTTATGCTCTTGCTTAACTTATTTTATTATAAGTAAGTACGCTACTTACATAGTTAATTTACCGAGCGAGTCTACTTTTGAGCCTGAATAAAAATGCTTCTGTATGTTCGACCGGCTGTTCTCCTCTTCAGGTCCTCAACTGATTTTCGTGAAAATTTGTGAGCAAATTCGATGATTATATGGATTTTTTGTGTCGAGACGGTTTTTCAAAAATTCCCAATAACTGAATTAACGAAAAAAATCCTCACAATAATCCTCGACTCGCGAGGTCTACAGCTCAAAGAGTCACTAGAGTAAGTAGGTAGGTCTTTTGTTTTTCAAGCTAAGTCAATCGGTAACTGTATCTACGCAGTACGAGTATGCGCCTATTAACTGGCTCTATTTTTTTGTCTAAACCTAAATATCAACATAGCTCGCTTGCTAGAGGATATCGGGATATGTGAGTAAAAACGACTTAAAACCCAATTGACGTTAACTTATCCTTGTTGCAGCGCCTCTGTGTCTAGCAGCCTCCTTCCAAGACAGCACACTGCCCAGCCTGCCACAAGAAGAGGAAGATAACAGTCGCTACAAGACTCTAGAAGCGAACGCCACTTTACTCAAACTACTAGTGAATGACAAGGATGGAGTCAGCAAGTAAGTCTTGAGAATATGGATTGTAACCTCTTAAGAGTATTCCAATGTGAAACCACTAATAGCGGGGTGGTAGCGAAGGTTTCCTCTGGATTTTTCCCTTTCTACTCTTCCACCAATTCCACCATGCACTCCCATAATTTTACCGGGTCGGACCCTAAATTAAAGCCCCAGTCTGGTAAACAGTCGGTTTCACAGTACACATCATCGTATCTGCCGAGCGACGTCCACTGCTGGGCAAAGGCCTCCCCCAAACGTGCCACAATGACCGATCCTGCGCCACCCGCATCCAGTACATTAGGTACACATACTCGTAACTACCATTCATCATCATCATGTCAGTCGAAAGACGTCCACTGCTGGACATAGGCCACCCCCAAAGACTTCCACAATGACCGGTCCTGCGTCACCCGCATCCAGCGGACACCCGCGACCTTTACCAGGTCATCAGTCCACCGTGTGGGGGGCCTGCCCACGCTACGCCTTCCGGTACGTGGTCGCCACTCGAGAACCTTTCCGCCCCAACGGCCATCGGTTCTACGTGCTATGTGCCCCGCCCACTGCCACTTAAGTTTAGCGATTCGGAGGGCTACATCGGTCACTTTGGTTCTGCTGCGGATGGCCTCATTCCTGATGCGATCACGCAGAGAAACTCCCAACATAACTCTCTCCATTGCCATTTGGGTGACTTTGAGCCTTCTTATGAGGCCCATAGTAAGCGACCACGTTTCAGTGCCATATGTCATCACTGGCAACACACACTGGTCAAAGACTTTCGTCTTGAGACACTGCGGAATATTGGACGAAAAGATGTGTCGTAGCTTCCCGAACGCTGCCCAGCCGAGTCGGATTCGACGATTAACCTCTTTCTCGAAGTTGGACCTACCTAACTGGACAGTCTGTCCTAGGTATATGTAATCGTCTACAACTTCGAGCGTAAAGTGTCCGATTGTTAAGGGAGTTGGTGCGACATCGACATGGGCATTTGTCATGATCTTCGAATTGTCCATGTTCATCCTTAGACCAACTCGCTCGAAGGCTTTACTGAGGTCATTGAGCATTGTACTTAAATCCTCCATGGTCTAAGCCAATACTACTGTATCGTCAGCAAACTGAATGTGGGTGAGGTAGTCGCCGTTTATGTTGATGCCTAGCCTTCTCCAGTGCAGAGTCTTGAAAACATCCTCCAGTGCAGCGGAGAACAGTTTAGGGGAAATAACATCTCCTTGCCTGATTCCCCGCTGCAACGGAGTAGGCTTTGAGTTCTGGTCCTGGAGTCGGACTGACATAGTGGCGTTCTCGTACAAACACTTCAGCACTTCGATATAGCGGTAGTCTACTTGGCACCGTTAGAGAGATTGTAGTACAGCCCACGTTTCAATCGAATCGAAGGCTTTCTCGTAGTCCACGAACGCTAAACAGAGGGGCAGGTTATACTCCTCAGTCTTCTGTATAACCTGACGGAGCGTATGGATGTGGTCTACGGTGCTAAAGCCTCTTCGGAAACCGGCTTGTTCGGGAGGCTGGAAGTCACCTAGCCTGCGTGCGAGACGGTTCGTAATGACTCTTGAAAACAGCTTATAGACATGGCTCAGAAGTGAGATGGGTCGGTAGTTCTTCAGTAAGGAGTTGTCACCCTTTTTGAAGAACAGCACCACCATACCTCTGTTCCATGCCTTTGGAGTTTTCCCTTCCAGTAAGACGGAGTCGAACAACTTCTGAAGGGCCCTAAGGACCGGTTTTCCACCTGCCTTCAGGAGTTCAGCTGTAATTCCGTCTTCACCGGGGGCCCTGTTGCTCCTCAGCTGCTTAAGAGCCATTCTAATCTCGTACAGGCTGATGTCCGGGATATCTTCGGTATAGTGCCGGGTTAATCTAGCTCTAGGGTCTTCCGCCAGACCAACTTCGGGTCTGTTAGTTGACGTGTATAGCTGTCCATAAAAGCACTCTATCTCACTCAGAAGCTCAAGTTTGGACGAAACGATTCTACCATCTTCAGTTTTTAATCTGGCGAGCTCGCTCTGCCCAATAGACAGATCTCTTGAGAAAACTTTAGAGCCCTTATTCTGCTCGATGGCCTCTTCAATACGATTTGTATTGAATTGGCGCAGATCGCGGGTAAGGGACTTAGAGATCTGTCTATTGAGCTGCCTGTATAATTTCGCATCGGCTGAAGACTGCAGAATCATCTCATTCCTTTCCTCGATGAGCCTCTGAGTGGAGATAGAGAGCCTTTTGGCTCTTTGAGTTCGTTACGACCATTATAAGTATTTTAGCGTTATCGCTATTTGAGGCGGATCACTTTGATTAGCGATGCAAATAAAATACGCAAACATTTTTTTATTTTCTATTCTCTCAAGGCATTTTTATATTTGGTAACAGAATATTCTGTTGCAATTAAAATAAGTTTGAGCATTATCTTATCTTATGCGAAAGTAAAAAAACTTTACAGCCAAATTGTGCCTAATAATAATAATAATAGCATTATGTAGTAAATACAGTTATTACCATACTTACTGAAAATTTAGTTTAGGCAAGCTAAGGTATTTTAAACTATGTGAAGGTAGGTACACAGTTTACAGCGGCCTTTAATTTCTGAGGGTGACCGTAATAGCACATTCCAAATAATCCAATCCAGTAAAAATATTTAAATATTATGTTCACCGTTGCGCCTTGCATTGTATTTGGATAGCGCATCTTATTCGTACAACTGAACTGAGTGGCTTACGCAATCGTGTAAGAGGAAAAGAGGAAACGTCTTATTCACACGTGCCACTGATACAATACAATACAATACAATATGCTTTATTGCACACCTCAAAAAAATAATTACAGATATAAACAGCATAAAGATACAAGCAGAGGTAAACAACAGGCGGTCTTATCGCTAAATGAGCGATTTCTTCCAGACAACCTGACTGATATTTACTTTAGTGAGTCAGATCCCGGGGTATACATCGAACACATCGGTAATGAAGGTCATCGTATCAAACTATATCGATACAACAGTTACAGATCTAATCTAGCTATTGTGCTACAGCCCCCATCAAATAGCCCGTAAAAGGAAAGGGAGAATATTAACGTCTTGACAATAGCGTAAGTAAGACCTAGTGTTAGATAAGTTTCTAACTGTATGTGTACAATACTGGACACAGCCATACTACACATTACAGCAATGCAGCTTCCATAATATACACAAAGAGTCGCCAGTACGCTCGCTGAACTCGATTCTCCATACAAACGTAGTTACGCTCTCATTTTAAAACGCCATGCTAGAATAACATAAAACTTTGTATACACAATGGGAGCCGCCATATCTAGGTCGAAAATTAGTTTCTGTAGCGAGAAATTGTAATAAAAAAAATACAGCGAGGTTTTGAGTTTTTTACGTCTTGTATGAAAACCTTAATAATCGCTGTATTTTTTCTTCATTATAATTCCAAACAATAGAAACAATTTTCCGACATAGATATGCCGGATCCCATTGTGTATACAAAGTTTCATGTTATTCTAGCATGGCGTTTTAAAATGAGAGCGTAACTATGTTTGTATGGAGAACCGAGCTTACTGCGGACTCTTAACAGGTTCCAATCTAAGGAAGTACATATCAATATCATTTAATCTGGCGTGTACAGGCATTCGTTTATTTCAATAAAGTCACCAGTTCTCAGGGCGTATTGATAACAAAGTATGAACTTACCTATACCAATCTACATTATAATCTGCACAGTTGTGACCATCCTTTCTCCCAGCTCGGCCGTGACATAACGGCGTCTCTGCAACGGGTACACGTGTCTTACGCGCTTTTAATTGAATTGATTACAATGATTACGCGCTTTCGAAACGTTACTAATGAATACGCGTGCCCAAGTCTTGTTAGACGGCAATTACAAGTATTAATTATCATTATCAATGAGCTACCATTGTTTGGAAGCGCTGGAATAGCGGTATATTGTTTTAAGTACTTATCCTCCGGTGTAGATAGATATACAGTGTGATTCTGTAATTAGGTACATGGTACAAATTGTTAGCAAAATTGGAAAGAGTTGTTCCTAACCTAACGCTGAGTTCGTTTTTAGGAAATGAATTTTAAAAAACTTTTCGTCTAACCAAGTTCAAATTTTTTCCAATAACTACGGTATTTGACTATTTTTTATGGTGCCATTCGACTCAGTTTTTAAATAAATAAAATAAAAAATGATTTATTGCCACATCAAAAAATACACAGCAGTACCACACATCTAGACATATTTACAGGTTATTGATTCTGCGACAACGGGCTCAGGTCTCAGCATATGCTGCGAGCTGGGTCAGCTGCGCAGCGCTGGTTTTCAGCCTGCACCCTATCTCTCAGTAACATTTTTGCGAGTTACAAGGGAAACATTACACGCATGCTGTACCTATCTTTATAGCTAATCAAAACAGAACCAAGTTTTACTTTCAATAGACACATGCTTATTAAATACACAAAATATATGTATTTAAATATTAACATAACACTTCACTAAATCTAATTGTCAATGTACGGAAAAGGAACAAAACCAAGTTCCAAGTTTAGACAAGTTCCGGTGTATATATTATGGGCCCAACTGCAATTAGAGCACAATAGGGCCAATTGCTTATGATGTCAAGCGCCACTCATCGAACCAACTGTTGTAAGTTGTAAGTATATTGCTGTTTTAGTTTAGATTTTTGTAGTTTCATATTTTTATTTATTTATGGTGATATTCCGATGGTTTACTATCCATCAGAGTAACACCATGAAATAAATTTCAACATGAGGCAAATACCCAATTGCGGACGTAAGAGTACAGTTGTGTTTTAGTGGAAGTCGGTCAGTATACTCAGGATTTAAAAAATAATAGTGCAATCTTGTCTCAGATCTGAAGTGTTCGACATGCTGCATTCTCGCGACGACAACGACCAACATATAGACCTACCGTCTTTCCCCGAGGACACGGAGGACGCGCGGGCTGACGTCACGGGCCCGCCGGACTCGCAGGCCGAGTTCTTACAAGGTACGTCACTGACCCTCCTGACTAGACTAGCCCGAATATTCTGCTATTTCGGCATGTTCAACATGCTCTACTACAAGCGACGACAACGACCAACAACAGGGCGTGTCGGAGCTGCCATCTTTCTTCTAAGGTATGAATATAGCGCGAATGGACGTCATGGGTTCGCTGGACTCGTCGGCCGAGTTTTTACAAGGTACGGCACTGCCCCGCCTGACTAGGTAGAGTAATATTCTGGTGGTTCGTGAACCAATTCCTCGATGATGACGACCACCACATCAACTTGCCCTGGTTCCCTATCCCGAGGATACGAAGGACATGCGGGCTGAAGTCACGGACCAACCGGACTCGCAGGCCGAGTTCTTACAAAGTACGTCACACACATGCTTAATAAAGAAAACGTAAATTACGTTCAATTAGGTTCAATTAAAGAGTTGTAAAAATGTTGATGGCATGATAGGTGTACCTAATAAATGTTGCATCCAAAGTGACATATTTAAGAGAACAGATCATAATGCAATATTGTACAAACAACATAGACCCCCCACGCTCATTAATATCCACTAACTCCATTGTAGTCCCAACAAAGCCCGAAACTTAAATTAACATGAATGACACTCATAAAATATATCCATTAAAGTATTCTAATACCGTTATTCAGTAGCTTATTTACACTTTTCTCCACTTATCCATCTTTTAGACGAGTCAAGCTATTATTAAGCATCACCATTGAAGCTTACATTCAACTGTATTTAACACGTAACTCCCACGTAAAAGTTACCTGTCACTCCGTGTGAACGAATCCATAGGAAAATGCGCTATTGACAATAAAAGCGGACCTTAGAGCTATATACGCTTGCACCATTTTCAACCTTATTGCGACAGATATACGACACTATTTAACATAAGGACCTACCGCAGTAAATGCTGTTTTTATTGCGTATCGAACAAATAATGAACCGTCGTCGATATAAACACGCGTAACGAACACCCACGCTTTTCCGAGCATTTTAATGGGTACGGGACTGCGCCTACGTACAAGGGGGGTAG
This sequence comes from Notocelia uddmanniana, assembly GCA_905163555.1. Taxonomy (NCBI): domain Eukaryota; kingdom Metazoa; phylum Arthropoda; class Insecta; order Lepidoptera; family Tortricidae; genus Notocelia; species Notocelia uddmanniana. Next base: position 8,078,205 of record LR991059.1, on the reverse strand, counting down.
AAAGTTATAGAAGTACCTAATTGGATTAATTATGGTCCCTGGCATTTTACAGATAGGTACGACAAGGAGTATATTATATTCTCTTTGGGTAGGACTACACAATAATTAGCTTAGAGGTGTACCTTTTATTATCAAGCGAACATTGCGTTCGTGTTCCAATTTCATTCGTAGCGTATAAAAATATAGCGTATAAAAGTAGTAAGTAGGTAGTCTCTATTTACGGTGAAAATATTTATAACAGATACAAGTAAGTATATACCAGTCTATACGTTATTAAGAAACCTCTAGGCTATTAATAATAATATGGCTAATATGAGACACAAAAGCTTGATGCATGTTTACCGCAATACCGCATACACACTGTGAAATTGGACAGAAGTCGGAAAGTACCTTATAGGTAGATAAGTTTACGTAGTGCATTGCATACATACACTTTACACTTATCTATGTCTTGGTCTTGTATCGTTATTTAGGTAGTGACGTGGTACAGTCGAGTTCATAAATGTATGTATTTACGTTCCAAAAGGTTCAAAAATATCGGAGAATCACAATTCTTATGCCCTTAGCAATTAAGTCGTTAAGGGCATAAGTTTGCATATTTTTGATCACTTTCTCCGTGCAAATCTTTTCGAACTCAACTGTACGCATAGCCTCAAAATGCAAAGAATGTCCCGGACAATACAGTACAATAACACAGTTTCTGCCAAAGCCATTATTAAAGTGACTGGATTAGAATGACTTATTTCTGTCATTACTAGATGTAAACAAAAAAATATTATGGTACATGTATACAATACTACTGCAGTATTATTTTATTGTTTTTTATGCATGCTACTGCGTAGGTATATTATTTTCTTTTTTTCCGCTACGCAAAGGTTGTCGGGAAGAGATCGGTCTTCAGCGACAAGACCGCCTGTAGTCTACCTTCACCTACATGTTGCTCTTTCGTTTCTGTTTGTAACTATTTCATTTGTGTGAGGTGTAAAATAAAGAGAGGTGGAAGCGTGCTGGGCCCATAACCTGTAAATAAAAATTGGATGCCAACCAGGCCTTTAAAACGTTATGAAAATAAGCGATATTATAATTAATGATATATTTCGTTAGTATTTATTTCGTCATACGATATTTCATATCATAACAAAATGAAAATCATAACCTTATATGATAATGTTATAATAACGTTATAGTATCGTTTAAGATGGTGGCGGTGGCGACAATAACGTGCTCGAGTTTGACGTACATGTCACAGCGCACGTAAGAGCGAGACTGTGTGCGAGACAGAGATAGCCTATAACGTCGTTATTAAGCGCTTCACAAAATATGAAATTCGTTCTTCATTCTTCACAAAAAATGCGCGTTAAATATAGTTTTTGGTAAAGCGTTTTATTGACAAAGTAGCGTTATGAATCATAACGATATGCGAAAATAGCGCTATTTCAAGGCCTGATGCCAACCGAAGAGTGATATGTTTGACATCTCTGTCATGACAAGTAACATACATATAAAAACATAATCAAATCTAGAATGTCCAGTAAAAAACAGTAACGTTACGTCCACAAACAGTTTCAACAGATGGCGCTACTCGTACTTTGATATGAATAACAACAGTATTGTATTGTATAGTACCTGAAATGCATTTTAATTTGCAGCGCCAAACGACATAGTCCGCAAAGACTCTAAGGAGCGGCTGATGTCGCGAAGCGAGCCCATCGGGACCGCAGCGGGCATCATGGTGCTTGTGACCGCCAGTCTCGCGTGCCTCGGCTACACCTCGCTCGTGGTGTGGAGGCGGATATACTTGTGAGTACCACTTGTGGACATAGACGTATATGTAGACCAACAGCTCCTTTGGGACTACCCGTTTCCTTTGCACAATTTATAATAGGACACTTTGTGAGATAACGTCGTTGTCATGATGTGGCTGACAAGGCACATTGACTAGATTGGATACAAGCCAGCGTACGAGATAGTCACGCGATGACAGGTTTATATCACTGTACCTATTTATTATTAAATTGAAGTGTCCTACGCGTACGTCATAAGTGTCATCATCATCATCATGTATGCCGAAGGACGTCCATTGCTGGACATAGGCCTCCCCCAAAGACTTCCAGTATAAATACCAGATTCCAGACTTCCATCTTAAGTATCATAGTTTGCATAAATTAGATTCATACACGGGCTACAGGGCACGAAGAAGCGGTCCACTCATATTGATCCGGAATGTTTCTCAAGTCTTCACTAACCGGACTTTGATCCCTAGGCATTGGGCAAGGCCTAACCTAGATATCTATAATGTAGCCAAGGTACTTAAGTCTAGGACTAGAGCATACTCGTAGCGTTGCTTGGTTTGATTTAGCTAAAGCTACGCGCAGAGTTTCTAATACCGCTTTGATTACGCAAGTTAGTTACTTACTCATTATTTGATATAAATATGAATTAGGTATGATACAAAGGTAGACAAATGTTAACCTATGAAAACATTACTTACGTAAATTTGACTCATTGCAGCTTACTACCTAAGTACCTAATCTTGGTATCTTGACATTTTGACACAGAACACCATTGTCTAGGACGCATTTGCCAACATTGATGTATTTCAATATTTGGCTTGCTTATGTCAACCTTAACTAAATCATATATTACAGAAGTAGGTACCTATGAGCTTGAAAGTTTGAGAAATTGAGACTCTTTCCAATATTCCTCCCACACAAGGATTTAAAGCGAAGCCTAACATTGCCATAGGTATCTTCATATCCCCCTCGATAATAGTTTTAAAAACATATTCATTCCCTGACATCTAAAGCACCTGAGAATATTATAATAGTAAGTATATCTAAAGCCTAAAGTCGCAGACCACACCAAACACGAGCTTGCTATAATCGTATGGTACGCGGGTTAAAAAGTTGTTTATTTGTACTTTCCATTGTTATGGTCATTTGTTCGATTGAAAAGGGTTGTAAGTAAATATGAGCCACGCACACAGTTATGACGTTAAGTTCTAAATGGGAGTGTAACCCGATACGTAGGAAGCGGTCAACTGCGACGGAAGCAGGCTGTGGATACTAAGGGACGGGCGCACAAAGAAGCCAGTTTTGTACCCTGTATTTATACACCTATACGCATACGTGCATTGTGGGTGCACATCAGCCCTGCTAGTGTGATAGCTTATACCGTCACGTTTTATGTGACGTTTCAGTACATTTTGGCCGTATAACGTGACGGTATAAGCTATCATACTAGCCGTGCAGGTAAACATACAGTCAAACTCACTATATAAGTAGCGGCGCTGGCTGGACACTTTGTGCTTTGTCGATTTCACCCAATTAGTCAAAGTATGATAGTTTAAAAAAATGCTCGTTTTTCTCGTATTTTTATGGCTTATCATATTAACAACATCGAGGTTTACCGAAATAGTATCCAATATTTACTTCGAAACTCACTATCTTCGACGTAGTTACATATATGACATCAAGCTTTGGCAATCTTACGTACCTAGATCAAAAAACTAGTTTTATTGATGATAATAAGTTAAATACATAGTAAAATATAATGAAACGGGTCACTCACGTCTTTAAGGTCAAATATCGCTCTAAAAAAATCAAGACATGATTTTCTATATAAAAATAAAAATCTCTGTTACAATGCTAGAGACGTCTATAAGGAACAGTTATCTGTAGATTGTATATTATAAATGCATAAACAACATAACGATTGATATCGAAAATAGTTTTATTTGTAGCATTTTGAATAATCATAAAAAATAAGTAACTATTATTTCCGTTTATGCCATAAATATATATATATATATATATATAGTTTTGACAGAGGAATATCAACTCAAAGCTTGTCACAAATCGATGATTAGCGCGTAGAGCCCTTTAAAGACTAGGGCACCTACAACAGTGTTAAGCCCCTCGTGAGTCCGACCGTGCTTACCTATATAACATGATGATTTAAACACATGTGCGGTCCAGAAAGGAGACAAAGCTGCGATTCTACATATCACAAATTCGCAAGTCATAACACCATGCACCGAGGCACTTTTCTCACAAGAGTCCCCAGTGCCAGTACGCTCGGCTAAACTCGATTCTTCATACTAACGTGTAGTTTCGTTCTCATTTTAAAACGCCTTGCTGAAATTCCCTGCCCTGCTGCCTGGTTTTGCTTGCTGGAAACCTGCCTTTTTTGTATCTGTTGTGTGTGGTAATAAATATTTTTCTATTCTACCTATTCTATTATTAATAACATGAAACTTTATATACACAATGGGATCCGGCATATCTAGGTCGAAAATTAGTTTCTGTTACTTGAAATTACAAAAAGTATAGTGAAAGTATACAAAGTTTTATGTTATTCTAGCATGGCGTTTTAAAATGAGAGCGAAACTACGTTTGTAAGGAGAACCGAGCTTACTGCGGACTCTTAGTGGAATAGAGTTAGTCGATAGCCGCATGACATAATCGTTCTGCCGCACTACTCGTACACAGTGCCGTGGCCGAGCCGATTCTATTAATTATAATGTAACCAAAATGTGCTAAGAAAAATGTTGAGACAGAGCTAGAAGTGAAAGCTCTATGGGCATAAAATACGACTCGGTGCGATGCTTTTCTCATTATTAATATCCGTTTGTCTATATGTTATAAACAACAATAGTGGCATACAAGCATACGGTCTGCCTGATGCTTGCCACGCCAGATGAGTCACAATAAAATATTTATTTCGCACTCTTTAGTATTTTGCTTAACCTAGACTATATGTTAGTACGGTACTTTCACATACAAGCTAACTACTTATCACTAGAATTTACATCTTGTTCAACAGTTCAACAGTCTTAAACTTTTAACCGCCTTAGTATATAATGTAAGACATAAAATATCCAGCTCAATTCGATCTCCGGTGAAAAAATATCGGCGGTTAAAGGGTTAATTTGCCCGACCCAGTGTGACAAGATTGGGCAGTCATACCTGTGTCTGCAACAACACTCAGAATTCAGAATACATTGCCGAGGCGTGTTTATTCGAGGACTCACCATGTTGACTAATGCAGATCTCTAAAACTAAACACAGCGCCTCCTCGGGGGCTCGGCTACCTTACTTCACCACCGTAACGCCTGACGTTATGACAAAGAGAAAAATAGATAACTTAAGAATCCATTCAAATATACCGATAACGTGCATTGCTTTGTCCGTTAGTCATTCCTTATCTTTGTTTAAATTAGGAAAGTAGTCCATCTAAATAATTGACTAACTCATTATAGTAAACATTAACCTAAACATTACCCAGACATGTCATACTTACGTTTATCTTTGATTTACTCTCGTTTCAGGAAGAGAAATGGCTTGAAGCACGAACTGCTGAGAAATGAGGAAAATATTGCAGAGACAAGGATAGAGGTAAGAACTATCAATAATACCTACAGCCAGATTATCTACTACCAAAGATATACCTACTAACGTGATGGCACCAATAATCGCCGCGCCCCATTAATCGACACTTTTTAACCGACTTCAAAATTTCAAAAGAGGAGGTTACCAATTCGGTTGTATCTGTTTTTTTTTTGTTTTTTTTTTTTAATGTTTTTTAGTCCATAACTCCGTCATTTTTTAACCGATTTGGAAAATTCTTTTTTTGATTGTAAGTATATATATCCAAGTTGGTCCCGTTTTTGTCAAAACGCAGTTATGATGATGGGATCCATGAGAAATTGAGGGAACTCCTCAAATTCTCATGGATAATGAAAATGAAACACCGCATAAGACTTTGGTGTTAATACTGTAAACTTATGTGTGCGAAATAAAACAAATTGAATTGAATTGAATTGAATTGAAATCTTCAAGGCAAAATATAGTAATTTTTGTGTTTTTATCAACAAGTCAAGCATTTTCATCCAAAAATGTGACATTGGATGAAGTGGAACTGCTGATGATGATCAGAACAGAACTCTTCAACGACAAAAAGTTCACGTTTGGCGATTTGTCCTCCTAGCTGTGTTTGTTAAGCAAGTTCTATTTTCACGATTATTTTTTGTCGTGCTTGATTTCTGATGATGGGATCCATGAGGAATTGAGGGAAATCCTCAAATCTTAAAGGCAAACATATAGTGATTTTTGTGTTTTTATCAACAAACCGAGCATTTTCATACAAAAATGTGACATTTGATGAAGTGGAACTGCTGATGATGATCAGAACAGAACTCTTCAACGACGAAAAGTTCACGTTTGGCGATTTGTCCTCCTAGCTGCGTTTGTTAAGCAAGTTCTATTTTCACGATTAATTTTTGTCATGCTCGATTTTTGATGATGGGATCCATGAGGAATTGAGGGAACTCCTCAAATCTTACAGGCAAACATATAGTGATTTTTGTGTTTTTATCAACAAACCGAGCATTTTCATACAAAAATGTGACATTTGATGAAGTGGAACTGCTGATGATGATCAGAACAGAACTCTTCAACGACGAAAAGTTCACGTTTGGCGATTTGTCCTTCTAGCTGTGTTTGTTAAGCAAGTTCTATTTTCACGATTGATTTTTGTCATGCTCGAGTTCTGATGATGGGATCCATTAGGAATCGAGGGAACTCCTCAAATGTGAAAGGCACACAAATAGTGATTTTAGTATTTTCATGAACTAATCAAACATTTTCATTCATAAAAGTGACATTTGATGAAGTGGAACTGCTGATGATGATCAGAACGGAACTCTTCAACAAAGCGTGTTCACGTTTGGCGATTTGTTCTCTTCGTTTTGTTTGTCAAGCAAGCAAGGTTTTTTCATGATTCCATGAGGAATTGAGGGTACTTAGTCTTCTACCATTATAAACATACATTATAGCCATTTTTATTTTATTGTATATCTATCTAAGAGTGCACCATCTACGTATTTTTTTCTTAAAAATTATTTTCTGAAATAGTTGAAAATAAGACCTAGAAACTAATCGGTGACCATACATTAAAAAATAAATCCGACGAATTGAGAACCTCCTCCTTTTTTGAAGTCGGTTAAAAAAATGAGTAATACTGCACTCATAGTTTTTAGGGTTCCGTATCCAAAGGGTAAAACCCCTCTATCTGTCTATCATAATATATCATATATTAAAATGTTTTCACTCGTAATTATTGTTGTATGTTTAAACATTTTTTGAATTCTGATCAAACTATATGACTTCTTAAAAGTGTCGATTATTGGTGCCAGGACGTTAAGTACAGCCTTTATTAGAACGAATAGGTTTAGCTCGATTTAACACATTTACTTATTAAACTTTTTAAAATTGTTACTAAACACATCGAATCTAATCTACCTATGCACTTCAGCAGGATAATATATTAAAACTGAATAATTTGCCGTAGGTGTTGTGCAATAATAATTATTAAGTGTAATTAAATGAAACATGGGAGGCCTTTGCCCAGCCACCCAATGTAAATATTAAATATTAATTAATTATAAGGAGACAATTTTTACACAAATCGAACTAGTCCCATAGTAAGCTCAATAAGGCTTGTGTTATGGGTACTAGACGACGATATATTTAATAGATATATACTTAAATACATAGAAAACATCCAAGTCTCAGGAACAAATGTCTCTGCTCACCACAGAAACAAATGCCCTTACCGGGATTTGAACCCGGGACCTCCAGCTTCGAAGGCAGTGACACTACCAACTAGGCTAAACAGGCCGACAAGTGTAGCCTAAGGGAAAATATATTACATTTGATCTGTTATAAGATTAGGAAAAGGGTTTTAGGTCAAGTGGGCCAGTAAGGGAATTATAGAACTTGGTGTTGTACCGCCAGTGGTATTCGATCTGTGTCAATTCTTCTACCCCGTTTAGCCTAAGTAGTTTTCCAAACTATCTCTATACCAAAATGCATCAACATTGGTCCAGTAATAGGGTAAGAAAAGCTCACAACAAACAACCGCCTTACATTTATAATATTAGTTTAGTACTTATGGATTATGTTATGTAGTGTATGATGTTGTGACGCCATCTAGTGCAACCGTTTGTTATTGGCAGTCTTGATTTTACTAAACTAGTGTCTTTGCTCAAAATACTAAGTTCTCCTGTATCAAATATTTTAGTTAATAGGTAGGTAGTAGGTACCTTCCTCTGTAATAATATTGTGGTAAATAATTTAAAAAGAACTGTTTCTGTCAAATATTGCATATTTGACATATTGCATATTCGTATTAGCAAAGAGAATGGTATTAAGTATTAGATTCTTCTTCCCTATATTATAGGTAAAAAACTTAGGAAAATTACCTATTGTATGAAGTTGTAGCGTGTTCGAATAGACATTCCATATTGAACCACACAGGCGGCCTTAGACATTGCGAGGCTCCGGGCAGCCCCGGTGTATCAAACCTTTGCGAGACCTTCACCTGGGTTGCGCGGGGCCCCTCTAAAAGCGAGGCCCCGGGCGGTTGCCCTGCTTGCCACCCCCTAAGGGCGCCACTGGCAACACAAACAAAACAAACGCCTATTCGAACACTTCACTACATGCAGGTCATCTTCTTAAGTTTTTCACCTATACATATAGGTCGATTCACAAGAGCTGGCGCGGAAAATGTATGAAACTGTCAATATTTTCATAGACATTCCGCGCCAGCTCTTGTGAATCGACCTATACCTATCTTGTTTTGAAGTGAAAAGATTGCTATTTTATTTTTGTAGGCGCATGACAAACCCTAAAACTATGTACCTATACTTTTCCATTTTACTAATCTAATTTGGTTTCTTCTGTTCCAGCTGTGAAGACAAGAATAGCAGAGTGAAATTTTTTTCAATACTTCAAGACTGAAATTGTTTAGAGTAAATTACGTCTAACCGCCAGCAACTTTTGCAACAAAACGATGCAACTATTGGGTAGAATGATTTACAACAAGATCTTTATTTCTATTATCCCAGTTTTTTGGGAGTTTCTTACTCATTCATTTCTTATTTGTTTTCAATGTAAATTAGGGTCGACGTACTAAAGCTAGTTAAGTTCAAGTGTAACGTAACACTTCTCGAGCCACGAATCTTGCATTAGTTTAGTTTGAAGAGCATAATAATTTTAAAATGACTATAGGTAATAGGCGCCAGTATTATTAGTGGTCTGAGACAAAGGCCTTGTTTTTGGACACGCGAGGCGTTGCCACGCACAGTTCACACTAATAAATACTAAAACTTTTTGACATAAGAAAGTCGACGCCAGTCGTGTCCAAATAAAATAACGCTAAGGTCAAGCGGCAGGAGTCTGCGTTAGAGCAAAGGCACAATTACATTAAGTATCTATCCATCTATACAGCTACCGATTTTGTTAAGGCTCCGGATTTATCCGGTTAAACGATAATGCATCATGATCAATATACAGGATGTTTTTATTGATTTCCGTTCCTTCGGGCATATAGCCGTGTATATCCATAGAAACGACGTAGCATATTTAGTTTTCAAAATTGATGAATAAATATTTTTATTCATTTTCATACAAAATAGTTAATTATATCACCAAGGGTGAATGCAAAAGCGCCTTTAGTGTCAACGTGGAGTTAAGCAAGAGTTAGTCAAATATGACAATATTCGAAATTGGAATTACAGACGCACGTCAATAAAACCACATACACAGACATAGGCGGCTATAACAGGTTACACAGTTGCCCTACCGCCACCCGAAAACTAAATATTTGCCTCTCTGTCGTACTAATGTATTCGGCTGATTGTAGCTGGCCACTTAAGAAATTAGAACTTTATGCCATTACAGGATTTAAAGAAATCAACATTGTTAAAGATCTTTTATACTAAGTACACTACGAGTGTTAATTAACGAAAATGAATTCTGGAATATCTCCGGAATTATACAAATTAGGATACTAGTGTATTGGAGAAGATTTCTTTATTTCGTCTCAGGGAGTACATTCCTGTGATGAAATAAAGAATAATAGAAATCAGAATTAACGTAATTCAATAAAAACACCTGTAGAGTCCGCAAAATGACAAAGAGTATTGCAGTTTCTGCTTAGAACTCTAATTGCGTGATAATTGCGCTAATCTTAACTATAGTTGTGCCTTATAGTTTTTCGTAGGTTATATACTCGTATCAAAGTTGCTTATATGGAAATATGGCATTTGTGACTTCAACATCATGTTGTGCCATAGAGCAAGTTGTGTGGAGTGAGTAGTTGATTGGCATATTTGGGAATGTTATTTATTTGTAATTTAAAGTCAATACATGTCTGTGATGTGCTTAATGTAAGGAACCAGCATTTGGAAGCGTATTAAACATATTTTTTAACAGTTTTCTTGTCTTATTTCTATATATTTTATTACACGTCGGTGACACAACCGTACGGCCCGCCTGATGGGAAGCGGTCTCCGCAGCCTAATATGGACGCCTGCAATTCCAGAGGTGTCACATGATCATTGCCGACCCTATATTTTTAACTTTTCGTCAGTCGTTTTTACCACCACTACGAACTACAATTGGAGATCTGGCCCACAGTTCAAAAGAGCCGATATATTGGGCACCCTCTTTGCCTCGAACTACACTTTAGACGACGATACGACAATTGCAGCGCCGTACCTCCTACTATCCCTCGGCGTGCGTATTCCATGTCGGAAATTAGTTAGTTTTTCGCAGAGGGATTTCCGGAGTGAAGCCGTCCCTAAACGTGTACAAGTGGAGCGGGCCGGACGGCATACCAGCGGTGGTGCTCAAACGTTGTGTCCCATCCTAACGCGACTGTTTGCGCTCTCGTGGTCAACAGCAAATATAGATGATCAATTGATCATGTTAGTACTTTGTCGCACTAACGTAACAATACTGTGACAGTCGGGATGCGTCAAAATAGTGAAACTGACAAGGTACTAAAATGATCATCTACTTTTGCTGTTGACTATACCACAAAATTTCCATAAATCTATAAGTGCTGTCCAGCAAGACTCAGTTATATCTGCCAATGTCTAACCTAACTTATTCATCGCAATCTTGTAAAACTACTGAAATTGGCAGTGTACTCTCTGCATTTTATAAAAGCTAAAAAAAACATTAAGTGTAGTTTTTAAACCCACGACATTGGCATTCCATAGCGGCGCTCCACCCACTGAACTATCGTAGGCAGTCTACACTCGTTCGCTACAACGAATTTTCGAATCCATTTCCTTACTCATTGGTTTGACCGCTCAACCCTCAAGTTAGACATAAGCACAGAATAAATATTAAATATAATGAAACGGGTCACTCACGTCTTAAAGGTCGAATATCGCTCGACATGTTTCAGACCGGTTCGCGGTCCTTAATCATGAGCACCTATCGCGGCGGCGGCGTGAGTGACCCGTTTCATTATATTTAATATGTCTCAAACTCACGGGAGTTTTCTATATAAAAAGCACAGAATAAGTAATATAGTACAACATAAGTACTTACTACTCATATGTAATTTTGTCAGCAAATTGTTTCTGTCGGGTATTTAGAAGAGTTTATGGTGTTACATTTTAATAAAACGCAATACTAAAAGCAATAACAATCCGTTCTTTATTTCAAAGTGAACAGTTTCAACAAAAAAGTAAAAATAAGTTTAAAAATGTTCTTTAAAATGCGAGAAAAAATACTAAGACAACCGTGATAATCGCTTAATTAGTACGCCACGTAACATAATCCCAGCAGTAGGTAATTCTCTATTACTTTTCTTCTGTAATTAATACGATAAATTACTAAAGAAATATATATTATAGTGTATCCGATGGTCTAAGAGTAGTAAGAATGAACAGCTATAAAAAAGATAATTAGCTAGTATTTAGTAAAAGATCATTACTCGATTATTAATATGACATAAAAAAAAGCTAAGAAAATAGACTGCTCTAAAGTTCAATGATTAATGACTGACGCCAAGCATTTTTAAATGCAACAAAAAATATTCTAAGGTATAGTAGTTAAGTATCTACGTTTATGAAACACAAGGTATTTTAAGAGTCCTCAGGACGCTCAGTTCTCCATACAAACAGAGTTTCGGTCTCATTATACAAGCCATGCGGGAATAACATAAATTTTGTACTATATACAATGCGATCCGGCAATCTAGATCGGAAATTAGTTTCCGTTGCTTGAAATTCTAATGGAGGAAAAATACAGCGATTTTTAAGGTTTTCATACTAGACGTAAAAAACTCAAAAACTCGCTGTATTTTTTTTTCTATTACAATTTCTAGCAAGCAACAGAACCAAATTTCCGACCTAGATATGGCAGCTCCCATTGTGTATTCAAAGTTTCATGTTATTTCAGCACGGCGCGGCGTTTTGAAATGAGCACGAAACTACGTTTGTATGGAGAATCGAGTTCAGCAGAGCGTACGAGAGACCCTTCAGCATTAAAGAAGTAGCGCTTAGGTTGTGTTGTGATTATCTCGTTCTTATTATGACTTGTGTCCATTCGAAATGAACTTTTTGTTTTATTGCCTAAAGTTTCATGGCTGTTCACTCTTACCACTATCATATCGTAAACTATGTGTCATCATCACCAAAGAAAAGGTCCCGCTTTGGCGACGGCGACGTCATTAAGGCACTTTTTCTATAATAATCGTCCTTATTTACATCGACAAAACGCAACCTTTCGCTTGAAGATACATAACATAATTATACTGGACAGAGAAATGACTGCCAGGGTCTTTTAAGCTCAATAAAATTCACTGTCTACTTATTGTTAACTACCTATAGTACCTAAGTCAAATAGGTACTAACAGTTTCCTTACAAAATAACGACATATACATCTGGATCATTATGCTTTAAGGATCTGAAGTGTTACAAATAAAATGCGAAGCAATGCCAGTGTAGGCTAAATAAATTTTACTAATATACAGTTATATATATAGCAGTTCCCGCTCGGGAGCAGCGTCGGCTTTTGGGGGTGGCGAGCACGCGCAACCACACCCGAAAAAAATTACTAATGGGGCCTTACAAAAATCTACCCGTCCGGAGCCTTGCAACGGCAACGGCCGGCCCTGCTCATGAGAGGGGAGGTCTGTATCCAGATGCAGAATGTGTATATGCTGCTGTTGAGTATCAGAGAATTTACACAAACGAACTACTTTAATGAAAAATAGAAGTTATTTTGTCTCATTCATTAGAGTATTTAGAACCTTGTCATTCCGAATTGAGAGATTCACCTGCTTGATCAAATAAATACCAAAGAGTGTCAAAGTAGTTAATGAAATGACAAGCAGTAAATTGCTGGATGAAAAGTCCTACAAATGGGGGCGATTTTATACTATAATAATAATATTTTATACTACAATAATATAATATATACTTATATATTTTATACTACAATAATAATTTTTCTTAACTCCATGGACCTTCCAGCTATTTTAAATGGTATAAACATGAAAGGTCATACAAAACGCCGTCGTATGTCGCCAATATACTATTAACTCAAAATAAAATTAGACAGCTGGTTCACAGTGGGTATATTTTACGTACTTGAGTTACTTCACCAATACATGCAGGTAGTATCTTAATTCACCAGATAAGACCACCGTATGAGAGGAATCAGTATTTGCAAAGGTACTTTATCACATAGATTAGCGTACAGTGAAAGATTATTCCTGATTACTAAAGGTTAAAATATTGTTTAGTGTTTATTTTTATGACACCTCTACAACATAAACTGCCAGAGAGATAAATATAACGTGAACAATGTACTCGTATTATGGGGAGCGTTTGTGGCCGGCGCCCGCGTACCGCGTGGGGTATGCGAGGTTAAGCAACTCTTGGTTGGGTTAGGTGACCGCTTTGAGTGGTTACTAACTGAGCTCTTCCGACCTTTGGGAAGCACGTCAAGCCGTTGTTTCCAGCTCCTGTCTATGACAGCAGTCTCTAACCCAGGTTATTACGTCCACAGACGGGTAGAATCTCGGAAGATAATATATTACAAGATGCCAGAAGAATAGACATTTGATCCTATTTTATAAATAACATTATAAATAGACAACATTATTTGGTTAACTTCAATTTTACATTTCTCAAAAACTTATTAGCTGCACTAGTTGGGTATTTAAGTTTCACTCGGCCTTCGTATTTGTTACAATCAGCTACAGTTTCGTGTTTTTAGCACGGTCGCCATCACATACCTCGGAGCGAATAATGTGCTCACAAGTATCTAAACACGACTTAATTATTAAGGTGAAAGATTGCATGTTCAAATATTCTGGTACAACAAGTGTAAAAATTTATCTGATGACGACTGTACTCTGCTTCTGGTACATAATGGCTATGAGCTGATAATAATTTACAATAAATATGATATTCGCTTTTAAACTACGAAACTAAGTACACTGTGATTATATCAAGTAGCACAAACAGACATGTTTTTTGTGGTCAAATGACAAGTTTCGCTCATCCTGAAATGTTACTCTTACACACCTTTTATTAAAGCTATCCTTATGGTACATAGCAAGAGATAGTTCAAACGAATGATTGTTTGTGTTTCTGGCCGTCTATTACCTAATAAGCAACCGCTGATCCCAGATGTATGTCAAGTCGCCGTCTACTTGGTGGCCTTGTGTCGCACGATGGCGGGGCCGACGTTGTCGCCGGTCGCCTTGTTGTGAGTCGCGTGCGATCCATCGCAGTACGGCCACTAGAATAGATAGTTAATTATTATCTATTACTTTGCATGGTTCCAATGTTCGCGATTTTAAGGTGTACAATTGGAGATTAAAAACTGACCTTTTTACGTTATGCGTAAAGTTTAAATGTTTTGAAAATAAAATAGATTTTAATCGTTTTTCTAATAATACAGATATAACATATCTATAACAGATATTATCGGGCTTAAATATATACAATCGCCCTAGCGTGGCGATTTATGGCATATACCCCCCCGTGAATTTGGGGGAGGCCCATGTCCAGCAGTGGACGTCCTTTGGCTGATATGGTGGTGGTGGCCCTAACTGGGAAATTAGGCAACTTAATCAAATTGTGGTGCCCAGTAGTATCCAATTTAGCTAATTGATTTAATGATTAAATTATGGACATTGATTTAATAAAGACTTTAATAGCGTGGTATACATATACATTGTTATGAAAAAGTTACATAATGATAATAACATCCTGAGGATGGCATTGAAAGTGCTAAAACCCCATGCAAAGGTTCCAGAAATTATGATTGTGAGAGCTCGTTCCCACTTGTCGGATGTCGGATCCGGATTTTTATCGGGTGTCGGGGGCTCATACAAATTGTTGTCCGACAAATGTGAACAGCTTCATATAAAATGTTCTGCCACTGGACCATCCGATTAAAATCCGGACCCGACATCCGACAAGCAGGAACCAGCTCTAAGTATTGTAAAATTATGTTTCAGAAAACTACAACAACCCACTTCAAAAAAATCTAAACGGAAAGTAAAGGTGTTTTCGCAAGTCAAATGAACTTCATGGATAATGGAACAGAAAGGTAACCTTGACCACATTTATTCATGTTCCAGATATTCATTAGACTGGATAATCATAACATGAATTCAAGAAGTTTTATCATACAATGTAAAGTTGAAAGCAAAAAGGTACAAAAATTATGAATATTATGACATTACAAAGGGTGAGAGGACTTGATACTTTAATTAAAGTAATAATTAAATTACATGTCTTGGGTGGTGTTTCTCAACACAGGCCATCTTTTGCTTAGAGAGTGGTTCCATCCCCTAGACCAGTACATGGTCGACAAATATTTTACAAAATAAAGAATTTTGTATAAAAATCAAAGAGAATTATCTTTTCCTTACATTTTTAGTCTTCCAGCATCTGCAGAGCACAGCCTTCTCTGTGATGTCCTCAATGTCAATAAAGTCCACAACCTTGTCAATGTCCTTCCTCACGCAATGGTTCACATGACCATTGCCCCCAGCTTGGGCTTTCTTTATTGTCTGGTAAGAGTAGTAGGAGATGCCTCCGATCACTAGGGTCGGAGGTACTAGAGCCAGCCAATCTTTCACTGAAAATATTGTTTACATATGGGAAAAAAATGTCCTTAAAATAACTACCAATTAAAATAAATATATATATAGCATCAGTATAAGTCATCCTCATGGGATCAGCCTTGATACTTACCCTTATGCAGAATAAAAAATCTTTTAAAAATAAAAATAAAAAAAGATTTCCTACACTGCCTACTTCATTTGATATTATGATTTACACCAAAACCCCTTAACCAAAACAGATGGTTCTAAGTGAATATAATATTGTGTCCTTGTTTTACTCCAAATCATACAAATATTATCATTCATGATAATATTTATTATATTTTATGAATTATTAATTTTTTAATGATTTATGATTGAGTCTTCATATAATATAAATAGTACAAAGGCAGAGTGATTTTATTTTACATATGTTGTTTATTATGATCTGTTAACTGATAGTGACTTACTCCAACAAGTCTAATTTCCTTATTGAGTTCAACGGTTAGAAGACAGTTGCCTCTGTATAGACTAGAGCCTACTCCTTTGGATTAGGTATGAAGTAGACCCTGGGTTCTTTCAGGATACAACCAGGGTGGTAATGATAAAATAAAGAGGCTCATTGTGGTCTGGTAAAATTTTGTATTGTATATTGATTATTGCAGAGCCTACTGCCATTGTATAATTTTAATTTATCTTAATATATTACTGCACATTGGGAAGTTACATGAAACATTGCCAAATAAGTGACTTTTTTTGAAAAGATAAAGATAACATACTGTCAAAATACACCTCTCCTCTTATTTAGAGATTATTAATTCCTCATTTCAGAACAATATTTTGGTTACATAACTGCTATATAATAAATTAACTGTGTTCAAAGTCTCAGAAATACAATTACAAGATATACAAGCTACAAATTTTTAGTGTCAGAAATGAGTAATTTAGTAAATATGGTGCAATGTACAACTGTTAGACTCGTTAACAACATAATTGCCGTTGAATAATAGATTCATATCGTGCAGTGATAAATCTTTTAACTAATACTATAAAAATGTTCACGAAATTAAAGTATGTCATCTGAGGCAAAGGATGCGATTGGTTATCTTACATTATCGCGCTTTTGATTATTATATCATGATACCTTGGTACCTAATAAAATGGATAACGCAACGAAGTAAATAAAGACATCTCAAAACCGGGGCTTACCTCCGAGGCGAAACCATCCACCAAAGGAATCAGGAATCGGGAGTCCCGCTAAGTAGTTAGGGATAGTAACTTTGACCAAATTCGATACTAAATACATATTTAGTTATGATACTATAAGGCTTAATCCGAAATTTAATACACTAATTACAAACAATAATTACGCAAACGAATTTGTATAGGGGTCAAACACGAACACCACAAACCGAGATTAGGAGAATGACGTGCGTGACAAGTGCCAAAGTTGACAATATAACGTCATATGACGTTTAGTTCCCGCTGGATTTTAAAAGTTCTAAATACTTTCACTTAGTATAAATATCTCAACTCATCCCAACTAAATATTCTTGCAAGGAAACTTACTGTTGTAATGTTGAAGTGTCGGAAGAAGAACTGGGGTAAAATAAATTAATGTTCATTCAGATGTACTTATATTAAAAAAATTAAATGGTATAATAGGAATGTATTCATTAACATATCATTGTATCACAAAAAAGATTGTGTAAATTGGTCATAATTATTATAAACATATTTTAAATTGGCCTGGCCAAAGCACATTATTTTTCATTCAAGACATAAATATCTTGCATAAACTATCAATATGCAACAAGCCCATCATCAATTTTGGAAGGAACATCAAACATGATTTAAATTTATTTAGAAATAATACAAATATATCAAACATATCTTAGACCAAATAAATATAAGTACTAGCTTACAAGCATTGATTGCAGTTTTCCTTATCTCTATGTCACACATAATACAATAAAAAAATTGGTAAACAAACATTTACTATACATTGCATGTGTAGTAGATATGTAACCACTGCTTCTACACTTTTTCTATAAGTATACATTATATGTATAGTTATGTAATCACATTTTATCACCTGTGTTATGAGGTTTTCATGGATGACCTCTTGTACCCATATGTGTATAACAAAATTTACTTGCTCTCCTCTGTTGGCTTAACACGGCGGATAACTACAGGTCCCGTGTTATCACCAGTAGCACGGTTGTGAGGGCCATGTGCACCATCACATAAGGGCCACTATAACAAAAAATTAAAAGATCACTTTTACATAAATGTGCTATTACCAACAATGGGGCCCTTAACACAATTAATATTATCACAACACTGGAGTGTCTCGGTTTTCGATATTGCATGGATTTAGCTTCAATATTCATCTATATTCACATGATACATATTGTGATAATAATAAACGTGTAAAAGGCTCCAATGTGTACTATGGTAGTGTAAGTCTTATCTGATAATTTTATCAAGGAGCAATAAAATGATACATGCACAGTTTAGGTATAAAATTGGGTTACATTTCTCATTATCATTCAACCACAAACCCAAATAGGTACTCAACAGTCATCTCATAATTCTCTTTAAGGTCAGGAGGAGGTTAATCAGCTCGCAAATTAAAGAATTAAGAAATACAATAATAAGTGTAATTAATTGATAAAGATATATGAGAAAATAATATTTCATTATAAAATGATACATACCTTTTTGCTCTTCCAGCATCTACACAGTGAAATTTTTTCACCAATGTCTTCAATCTCAATAAAATCTACAACCTTCTTCTCATGTAGTCTTATCGTTGGATTGATTCGTCTCATAGCCTTTGCTTGCTTTATTGTCTGATAGGAATAATAGCTGATGCCACCAATCACAATTGTAGGAGGGATTAAAGCGAGCCAATCTTTAACTAAAAAAAAAAAATATTTTTTAATTATTTTCAGCAATTGCTATTGCTCTAAATACTTTTGATACATGCATTATATATTGCTAAAAGATGTGTAGCATATTTTTAAGATGTAGTTCCAAGTTAATACTCATGACTTGGCATACATCATTTTCAATATAGCTATCATAATTATACATATATATAATATATGTATAAACAAGTTTTTAAATAAATCCATTCACAAGTATAGTTAGTTTGTCTCTGATACACTATTTCGTTCATGTAAGGTAAGTGGTGAGAACGAATTACAAGTCCAAGGTAAAGCTAATTTATTCTAGTAATTTATGGGGAAAGGGATATATTATAACAATCTGTTAGACAATTTATTTTATGTTATCAATGAATAACGACAATATGTTAAAATGAAGAGTAATTGTAATGCTATATCTGTAGACCCTGTCGTGTTTTACCGTTAGCGTTAGGTATTAGCTGAATTACTTGTGCAAATAAGGAAAAAACTCTTTGTCTCACCTCCTAAACGGAACCAACCACTGAACGAATCTGGCACAGGCAATCCCGCCAAATAGTTCGGTACAGTAACTTTAACAAAATTAGATACAATATACATGTTTGCTAGCTATTTAGGATCCAGTCAAAGTTTTTGATATTAAACTTTACGCAAGTTGATTTAAATGAACAAGTGCAAACCCACGGACATGCGAATTAAGACTAAAAAAAATACATTATTATCTATTATCTATGGATTGAATGACTAAATGAAATGTCAAATAACGGGGTGCTGTTACACGGGTGGGGTCTGTTACACGGCTATTATTACTTATGATACTGGTGTGTCAGTATTATCAGCAATATTCATTATTGAAGTTGTATTGAAAAGGCCATTTACACAGTGAATATTATCACGCCGATCACGTGTCAGTACTAAGTTGTTATTCAACTGTGACACTTCTAACCTAACATTCGACGCAAGTAAAGAGAATATAATCACTACGTTTTATTTAAGCGTCGGAGTTACTTTTAGTGCTCGGTACTTTATTATTACGGCGCAGTTAGTACACACCACTATAAAACAAAAGTATTATAGGACTATTACAACATCGATCCGATAAAATGTGAGTTAATCTTGCCTGGCTTCGTTCACAGATTACTAATTGTACTAATTGTACTTCGTTACTCGGCACGGAACATTGAGCGAGAAGAGATTCCGTGATATATAATAATCATAGATAATTTAACATGTAGTCCCAAGTCCAACTTTGCATTTAGTAAAGACAAGAGGATAAGACTAGCGGAAGCATGGACTCCTGGCAAGGAGTTGTGTGACCTATCGTTGCAGGCACCAGAACAGGGAACATGTTAAAATAATGAGTGGTCTTAGGCAGCAGTTCTGTCATTAGAATCACCACAAATAATTAATTCGTCTTGGTGGTGGTGTTACAAGGTATGCACCTTTCTGTATGTATGTACATCTTGACAGAAATAGAGGTATTCCACTGGCTTCCACTGATCTTGCCTACAGAGGCTCCATTAATATGGTGTTCCTAGTGAAATTGACATGGTTAGGCATAGTATCTCTTGTTGTGGAGGCCAGGGAACAGTGACTGAGAACATCCTAACTAGCATATTCCATTGACATGGACAATGGCGATGCTATCTAGGCAAATTCCATGATAGAAGGCATAATTCATTAAATATTAATTTAATGAAATATGCCTTCTATCTTGAATTAATGCTTGGTTGAATTAATGCTTTATTTCCCCGGTTCAGTTTGTTTGTTTGTCGTTGGTTGGAAGTTAGAATCGTTTCGCTTTTCATTTATCACTAATCTCAGTTTATTTAAAGTCAATAAATTATGAATTATTTTCCTGTGGTTTATAGTTAAGTATTTAATAATTTACTCATGCTCATGCCTGAGCCAGTGACGCGGGAATCCCACAAGATTTGGGCCCAGTTACATGGCCACTATTATCACGCGATCCAGGCATATCATGATACGTATCACGTGAATATTGACGAGTATCACAGTATCGTGATAATATCGGAGCAAATCCGGATATTTTGATATCCGCGATATAAAAGGGGCGGGCCTTCAATAATATTGTTCATCCAAAGGCATCATGATAATATCATGATATAATCTGTCACATTTTGCCAAATCTTGTGGGATTCCCGCGTCACTGGCTCAGGCATGAGCATGAGTAAATTATTAAATACTTAACTATAAACCACAGGAAAATAATTCATAATTTATTGACTTTAAATAAACTGAGATTAGTGATAAATGAAAAGCGAAACGATTCTAACTTCCAACCAACGACAAATAAACAAACTGAACCGGGGAAATAAATCATTAATTCAACCAAGCTTTAATTCAAGATAAAAGGCATAATTCATTAACTTAAATATTTAATGAATTATGCCTTCTATCATGGAATCTCCCCGGATAGCATCGCCATTATCCATGTCAATGGAATATGCTAGTTAGGATGTTCTCACTCACTGTTCCCTGCCCGGCTAGTATGATAGCTTATACCGTCACGTTTTATGTGACGTTTCAGTACATTTTGGCCATATAACGTGACGGTATAAGCTATCATACTAGCCGGGCTGGCCTCCACAACAAGAGATACTATGCCTAACCATGTCAATTTCACTAGGAACACCATATTAATGGAGCCTCTGTAGGCAAGATCAGTGGAAGCCAGTGGAATACCTCTATTTCTGCCAAGATGTACACACATACAGAAAGGTGCATACCTTGTAACACCACCACCAAGACGAATTAATTATTTGTGGTGATTCTAATGACAGAACTGCTGCCTAAGACCACTCATTATTTTAACATGTTCCCTGTCCTGGTGCCTGCAACGATAGGTCACACAACTCATTGACAGGAGTCCATGCTTCCGCTAGTCTTATCCTCTTGTCTTTACTAAATGCAAAGTTGGACTTGGGACTACATGTTAAATTATCTATGATTATTATATATCACGGAATCTCTTCGCGCTCAATGTTCCGAGTAACGAAGCCAGGCAAGATTAACTCACTTTTTATCGGATCAACTAGCATTTGCCCGCGGCTTCGCCCGCGTACTAAACGTAATTTTTAACCGTCTACAAAAAAGAGGTCCACTTTTTGACCCGTATATATGTTTGTAGGTATGTATGTATGTTTGTCCACGATTATCTCGCGTTTGGCTTAACCGATTTATATGCGGTTTCCAGAAAAGTAGTTGTTACATTCTGGGGGTTTCGGTATACGAAGTTTGGTGATTGTGATTCATTAAAAGGAGCATCCAAAAAGAAAATTGGGCTTCACTTTAATTCACACTCCTTACTGTCAGTCCGTCTGTTACAACCGAGATGCTTTTACTGGACCGATTGAATTGAAATTTGGCAGGAACTATCAAGAATTCAGAGCGCTCGTGGCCCAGCGGCGCATGCCTACCGCGTGCGGTATGCGAGGTTAAGCAATGTGGGTGCAGGTCAGGTCTTGGATGGGTGACCGCTTTGAGTAGTTACTAACTGAGCGTTCTCGTGCTTTGGAAGGCACGTTAAGCCGTTGATCCCGGATGTTGTTTACGACAGCAGTCGTTAAGCCAAGTTAGAGGCCTTCGGGCGGCTTGAGAACTTCTAACAGTCAAGTCACTTGACAAAGGGGGGTCGAAGTTGCACTACGTCCGTAGGGAGTACCCACCGTTACCCTACACGTGACCCCTGGGTGGTGCTAAAAGTGCAACAAAAACTGGCAACCGTACTTGTCTTCCCGAAGATCTCACGGTTCGTAAATAAATGCAATACGATTAAAAAAAATCTAAAGGTTGATTTAAATGGAATAAATATCGAAACATCTATGTCGTTTTTAAAAGCCAATCCATAGATACCCCTCATGCCTATATAGTAACATTAAACTTTTTTATATAATCCCTGGCATGCATGGAGTGCCAAATTTTACCTCAGATTCGTATTAAGAGACCTCTCGGACGCTCAGATCTCGATTTTTAACGATATCGGGACGAAAAATAAAATCAATTTGGCCGCCACTTTCACAAATTTTACCTCGGATTCGTATTAAGAGACCTCTCGGACAATCAGATATCGATTTTGAACGAAATCGGGACGGAAATAAATAAAATCAATATGGCCGCCACTTTTTCCAAATTTTACCTTAAATTCATATTACGAGACCTGTTCGACGCTCAGATATTGATTTTGAACGAAATCGGGTTTGGAAATGAAGAAAATCAATATGGCTGCCACTTTTTCTAAATTTTATCTCGGATTCGTATTAGTGGACCTCTCGGACGCTCGGATAATGATTTCCAGCAAAATCGGGTTGGAAATAAAGAAAAGCAATATGGCTGCCACTTTTTCAAAATTTTTCCTCGGATTCGTATTAAGAATTCTCTCGGACGCTCAGATATCGATTTTGAACGAAATCGTGACGGAAATGATAAAAATGAATATGGCTGCCACTTTTTCTAAATTTTACCTCGGATTCGTATTACGAGACCTCTCGGACGCTCAGATATCAATTATGAACGAAATTGGGAAGGAAATGAAGAAAAACAATATGGCTGCGACTTTTTCAAAATTTTACCTCTGAGTCGTATTAAGAAACCTCTCGGATGCTTAGATATCGATTTTTAACGAAATCGTTAAAGAAAAGAAGAAAATCAATATGGCCGCCAGTTTTCCAAATTTTAGTCGTATTAGAGGACCTCTCGGACGCTCAGATATCGATTTTGAACGAAATCGGGACGGAAATGAAGAAAAACAATATGGCCGCCACTTTTTCCAAATTTTACCTCGGAGTAGTATTAGGGGACCTCTCGGACGCTCAGATATCGATTTTGAACGAAATCGGGACGGAAATGAAGAAAAGCAATATGGCCGCCACTTTTTCCAAATTTTACCTCGGAGTCGTATTAGGGGACCTCTCGGACGCTCAGATATCGATTGTGAACGAAATCGGGACGGAAATGAAGAAAATCCTATGGCCGCCACTTTTTCCAAATTTCACCTCGTATTCGTATTACGAGGCCTCTCAGACGCTCAGATATCGATTTTGAACGAAATCGGTTTGGAAATGAAGAAAATCAATATGGCTGCCACTTTTTCCAAATTTTACCTCGGATTCGTATTAAGAGACCTTGTGGACGCTAGGATATCGATTTTTAACGAAATTGGGACGGAAATGGAGAAAATTAATATGGCCGCCACTATTTTCAAATTTTACCTCGCATTCGTATTACGAGACCTGTCGAACGCTCAGATATCGATTTTGTACGAAATCGGGAAGGAAATGAAGGAAATCAATATGGCTGCGACTTATCCCAATTTTACCTCGGAGTCGTATTAGGGGACCTCTCGGACGCTCAGATATCAATTTTGAACGAAATCGCAACGGAAATGAAGAAAATGAATATGGCCGTTACTTTATTCAAAGTTTACCTCGCATTCCTATTAAGAGTCCTCTCGGACGCTCAAATATCGTTTTTTTTTTTCGAAATCGTATCGGACGGCACTGATTAATAAAACCACTTACTTAAAATACATTGAATCAAAAAATGTCGTTTCTTCATAGGGAATTCATGGCATTACATGCACGTTAAGATCTTATAAGGAACCTTCATGCCAAATTTGGTATCTCTCGAACCAGTAGTGTGGGCTGTGCGTTGATATGTCACTCACTCAGTTAGTCAGTTTCTTCTTGCAATTTGGCAAAAAAAAAAATAAGTTTTCATGACCGCAATATAAAATTTCAAAATCAATGCCATTTTTAAAATTAACGACCCAAAAAACCATAAAAACGACACCCATATTAATATTTTGACATTCTAACCCCCCTGGAACCCAACAGAGGGGATGGTATTTCACGTCCTCCACGTGGGATTTTAACATCATTGTTGTTTTCGTAATCAGCGACCCGATAAACCATAGAAACAATACCCATATCGATTTTCAGAATTTGTCACCATATTTCCCCCATTTAGGGATTGATTTCTCATAAAACCTGAAACACATGTTTACTCATTTATCGTTAGAAATACTCCTGTGAAGTTTCGAATAAAATAGTCCAGCCAATCTTGTTTCCCCATACAAACTTCGGACCCCCATTTCACCCCCTTAGGGGTTGAATTTTGAAAAATCCTTTCTTAGTGCACCCCTAGACCTTATAAGAAACCTACGTGCCAAATTTAGAAGCTCTAGAACCAGCAGTTTGGGCTATGCGATGATATGTCACTCGCTCAGTCAGTCAGTTATTTCTTGCAATTTGGCACAAACTTTCAAAAGTTTTCATGTCCGCAACATTAAATTTCAAAATCGATGCAATTTTCGTAATGAACGTCCCAAAAAAACCATAAAATCGACACCCATATTAATATATAAACATTTCATCCCCCTCGCACCCCAACAGAGGGGGTGGTATTTCATGTCTTCCACGTGGGATTTTAAAATCATTGTTGGTTTCGTAATCAGCGACCGGATAAACCATAGAAACACTACTCATATCGATTTTCATAATTTGTCACCACATTTCCCCCTTTTAGGGGTTGATTTCTCAAAAAACCTGCAACACGTGTTTACTCATTTATCGTTAGAAATACTCCTGTGAAGTTTCGAATAAAATAGTCCAACTAATCTCGATTCCCCACACACACTTCGGACCCCCATTTAACCCCCTTAGGGGTTGAATTTTGAAAAGTTCTTTCTTGATGCACCTCTAGACCTTATATGGAACCTACATACTAAATATAGAATCTCTAGAACCA
This sequence comes from Notocelia uddmanniana, assembly GCA_905163555.1. Classification (NCBI taxonomy): domain Eukaryota; kingdom Metazoa; phylum Arthropoda; class Insecta; order Lepidoptera; family Tortricidae; genus Notocelia; species Notocelia uddmanniana. The sequence continues at coordinate 8,052,579 of LR991059.1, read as the reverse complement.
GCAGTTTGGGCTGTGCGTTGATATGTCACTCGCTCAGTCAGTCAGTTATTTCTTGCAATTTGGCACAAACTTTCAAAAGTTTTTAGGTCCACTACATTAAATTTCAAAATCGATGCCATTTTCGTAATGAACGTTCCAAAAAACCATAAAATCGACACCCATATTAATATTTAGACATTTCATCCCCCTCGCACCCCAACAGGGGGGTTGGTATTTCACGTCCTCCACGTGGGATTTTAAAATCATAGTTGTTTTCGTTATCAGCGACCCGATAAACCATAAAAACAATACCCATGTCGATTTTCAGAATTTGTCACCACATTTCCCCCTTTCAGGGGTTGATTTTTCAGAAAACCTGAAACACGTGTTTACTTATTTATCGTTAAAAATACTTCTGTGAAGTTTCGAATAAAATAGTCCAGCCAATCTTGTTTCCCCATACAAACTTCGGACCCCCATTTCACCCCCTTAGGGGTTGAATTTTGAAAAATCCTTTCTTAGTGCACCCCTAGACCTTATAAGAAACCTACGTGCCAAATTTAGAAGCTCTAGAACCAGCAGTTTGGGCTATGCGATGATATGTCACTCGCTCAGTCAGTCAGTTATTTCTTGCAATTTGGCACAAACTTTCAAAAGTTTTCATGTCCGCAACATTAAATTTCAAAATCGATGCAATTTTCGTAATGAACGTCCCAAAAAAACCATAAAATCGACACCCATATTAATATATAAACATTTCATCCCCCTCGCACCCCAACAGAGGGGGTGGTATTTCATGTCTTCCACGTGGGATTTTAAAATCATTGTTGGTTTCGTAAGCAGCGACCGGATAAACCATAGAAACACTACTCATATCGATTTTCATAATTTGTCACCACATTTCCCCCTTTTAGGGGTTGATTTTTCAGAAAACCTGAAACACGTGTTTACTTATTTATCGTTAAAAATACTTCTGTGAAGTTTCGAATAAAATAGTCCAGCCAATCTTGTTTCCCCATACAAACTTCGGACCCCCATTTCACCCCCTTAGGGGTTGAATTTTGAAAAATCCTTTCTTAGTGCTCCTCTAGACCTTATAAGGAACCTACGTGCCAAATTTGGAATCTCTAGGACCAGCGGTTTGGGCTGTGCGTTGATATGTCAGTCAGTCAGTCAGTCAGTCAGTCAGTCAGTCAGTTTCTTCTTTTATATATTTAGATTTAGATGTTGTAATAGTCCTATAATACTTTTGTTTTATAGTGGTGTGTACTAACTACGCCGTAATAATAACGTACCGAGCACTAAAAGTAACTCCGACGCTTAAATAAAACGTAGTGATTATATTCTCTTTACTTGCGTCGAATGTTAGGTTAGAAGTGTCACAGTTGAATAACAAATTAGTACTGACGCGTGATCGGCGTGATAATATTCACTGTGTAAATGGCCTTTTCAATACAACTTCAATAATGAACATTGCTGATAATACTGACACACCACATAATGAGCCATGATGGCACATCGTACGGAACGCATCAGTTAGACTCTGCGGAAAGAGAAGAGTCGTGAAATAGGGAGCCCATACATTCTAGGACACTTCTGTTTCCGCACAAACTTTGCAACGTGTGCGTTAAAGGAGACAGATATTTTTTCATCCCGTTCCACAGTATATCGGCGCTACCGCAAACCGAAAACGAAATGTCGTGTGTTTATCTACGTAGAACGAAACGCGTATGATAGCCGCCATATTGTGTCAAAAAGATTTTGACGAGTTGAAACGTCACATAAAACGTGACGGTATAAGCTATCCACGGATCTATACCTAATAGATCCGTGAAGCTATCATACTAGCCGGGCTAGCTACGACATGACTGCCATTGAACGTAAAACGTCAAAATAAAGTAACAAATAAAAATAAAATGGCGTCTCCTCGGAATTTCTTCTTTTTTTTTTTTCTTCAGTTTTGCGTCATTGCCAGTAAAAAAAATATTGCTATTTAAGTTACCTCATAAAACGCTACATATATTCATAGTTAAAAATAAATACGAAGATGAATGTTGAACGAAAACGAAATTGAAACTTGTCTCGTTCGCTTTGGTTGGTTGGGTGCGCTGCCGTTTATCGTGCTTCATGGTTTTATAAAGATTTTTCGTTAATCTATTACAATATCCTTTATCTAAAATTCTGCAGCGGTTTGTTTAATGTGTTAATAGTGATACTATATAGTGGATGGTAATCAATGCTGCTGTGCACTGAATATGGCTGACGAGAGACTAGTGGTCCTAAACCGTAGTGATAATTTGGGTTTTGGATTCTCACTGCTTGGCGAAGCCGGTTTGCCACACATTATATACGAAATCGAAGAAAACTCTCCTGCGGCTCGTAGCGGCGAGGTAAGACAGTTGTTTCTTTGTATACTATACTCGAATATTGTTCAATACATACGCACAGGTGTTACCTATCTTCGTAAGATTTTGATCGAATTGGTTTCCGAGTGCATAATTACTCCCCCCCAATAACACGTTAAACTGCAAAAGTTCAGATGTGGTTCTGATAACACTGCTACAATATTAGCAGTTAGCACCCGATTACAATGAATCATATGTTACACACACAAACAACATGCATACCTATTTGCATTATTACCGTATATACATTTCACATGCAACATGTCTCTAAATATTCTTTGGTATGGTATGTTTTGTATTTTACGTATGTTAACTAATTTATGAGTACCAACCTAAATAATAATTAAATCCTTTTGATTATTTCCATTCCAACTATTGTTTTTCAATTTTTCTTCTGTTTTTCTAATCTTGACTTGGAATCCCTTCTTGGGTTCTTCTTGGGCCTTTGCCTACCTAAATAATTTCTTACCCTTATTATAGGAATTTTAAGTCAGTTTATTATTTCAAACTATTTTAATATGAACATGGATAATCTTGCTTATTGATGTACATGAATTAAAGCTAATTCTACAGTAGTTTTATTAACAAGTTATTGAGTGAATTTTCTATTTTAATTTGCATTGTGAATAAGTTGCTTACGCAAGTCCATTTATTTATTGACTAAGGACATATAACAAACCCTAAACAATATTAAATAATATAATGTTATGAATGATAATAAGTTCATTATACCCGGGTACGGATTTTATTATTGAGTAATTATATAATTATGTTAGATGCTTTAAATAAAGATTTTTATAAGATTCATAATATGCATATCTATGTGAGGCATCAAAAACTTAACCAATGCTTTTGACCCTGTCCTCAAATTAAGTCTTTTTATCAATATACCATCTGTAATTTTTCATCCAATAAAGACTTCTGAAGATTTGAACAATAAAAGAGAATCAAATCCTCAAGTTAATACAGGGTTGGCAACATCCTTGCGATTCTTCTGGACTCGCAAGCATCCATAGGCGATGGTGTCTGCTTACCATCAGGCAGGCCGCAAGCATGATTGCCACCATCTTTGTATAAAAAAATATGTTACATACACTTCAGGTTTGTTAAATGGTGTGAAAAAAGTTTTAATAATTCCTGGAGAATGCATAATAAATTGAGATTTTTTGAGGTTCAGAATAACATAGGATACTTTACATCCCTGAAAACTTAACATCATCATCATCATCATCATCATCATGTCAGCCGAAAGATGTCCACTGCTGGACATAGGCCTCCCCCAAAGACTTCCACAATGACCGGTCCTGCGCTACCCGCATCCAGCGGACACCCGCGACCTTCACCAGGGCATCAGTCCACCGTGTGGGGGGCCTGCCCACGCTACGCCCTCCGGTACGTGGCCGCCACTTGAGAACCTTTCCGCCCCAACGGCCATCGGTTCTACGTGCTATGTGCCCCGCCCACTGCCACTTAAGTTTAGCGATTCGCAGGGCTATATCGGTCACTTTTGTTCTGCTGCGGATGGCCTCATTCCTGATGCGATCACGCAGAGAAACTCCCAACATAGCTCTCTCCATTGCCCTTTGGGTGACTTTGAGCCTTCTTATGAGGCCCATAGTAAGCGACCACGTTTCAGTGCCATATGTCATCACTAGACCCCGGTATCGGCGGTGCAAATTGGTAGCTGTCAAGTTCTTAGGGATGGGTAAAAATTATTTTGAAATACTAGAGGTATGTGTAAAAAACAAATCGCTTATCCTAGAATCGTTTCTAAATGACAAAAATATCAACGTAGTGTGCTTATCCAAAACATGGATCACAGAAATGCAAAAAGAACTAGTTAAAGAAAAATCAACGGTTACAACTTCGCGGCGGCTTATTACCGCAAACTACGACAAGGAGACGGGGTGGCAATTCTACTACAGAAAGGCGTGGAATATAAAGAACGACCCGACATCGCAACCCTATCCCAGGAATATATCTTCGAATGCTGTGGAATAGAGATACCAGAGGAAAAAATTATCTTAATTAACATATACAGACCAGATCGTGAAATAGATACATTCTTCTGCTGCCTAGTTGAAATACTGCGTAAAATTGAACACAGTGAACAGAACAAAAACATTATCATACCGGTGATTTCAATATTAATGTTAGTGCAAATAATATACACTCTAAAAAGCTGATCGATATAATGCTTTGTTATAATCTTCGGCAAATAGTTAATAAACCGACTAGGGAAGCAAAAAATGCCAGCACTTGTATAGATTTACTATTTACTAATATGGCAAACTACAGCATTGATATAAACGATCACGGCATGTCGGACCATAAAGGTTTATTGTATAAGATCCTAAGATTCAGCGCACAGACACAACCTCAGAATAGACAATACAGTTGGTATACTACGAGTAGGATCTTTAGCGAGACTAATATGCAAATGTTTAAACGAGCTCTTAAAGTCATTGACTGGACTACTCTACTAGATGGAAATAATGACGCGAATACAAATTTTAATTTATTTACGGACCAACTAAAATATATACTAAATATACATATCCCTAAAAAACGTATTAAACTACAGGCAGACCGTAAAGATACAAATACTTGGCTAACTAAAGGTTTGAGACAATCATGTAAAAATAAACGATTACTTAAAATACTGATAAATAACTCCAAAAATTATATTTTAGATAAATATTATAAAAGATATGAAAAGACTCTGAAAAAATGTGTATCCATATCAAAGAAAAATAGCTATGCGAAAATATGAAAAAATCATCGAACAAAATAAAATCAATGTGGTCTATTATAAAAAGCGTTACAAAGAGAAACAAAAAAGAACAAGCTAAAAACATTACATTAAAAATTGGTGATAGCATTTTAGAATCGCCCCAACAAATAGCCGATGCCTTCAACGAGCACTTTGCGACGGTGGGCGAGTCACCGCTCGGACCCGCGGCCGAGGCGGCGGCCGCGACAGCGCAGGTGACCGAGCGCCTGCCTGTTACTCCCGCGTTAAACTTAAATTCAATATTCATACGTGACACAACTGTGCATCAAATATACAATATTATAAAGAGTTTAAAAAATAAAAAAAGTTTTGGCATAGATGAACTCCCGTCAGCGTTAATTAAACTGTGCGCAGCGGAACTCAGTCCCCCGTTAACGCGGCTGATAAACCAGTCGTATGAGGAAGGAATTGTTCCTGATGCCTTAAAGCTCGCCAAAATTATTCCAATTTGGAAACCAGGCGGTGACAGGAACGATTTAAGCCAATATAGACCAATCTCATTGTTGTCATCTATTTCGAAAATATACGAAAAAACAATGTCAAATCGGTTTTATGACTTTTTTGAGAAATATAATCTACTAGACAGTAACCAGTACAGATTCCGAAAGAAACGCTCCACGACGCTTGCAGTGTATAAGTACATACAGTCCGCCTTAGACTTCATAGACAATAAACAATACGCAGTAGGGCTACTATTGGACATGTCCAAAGCCTACGCTAGGGTCTCCCATTCCACCCTACTAAATAAACTTTACGCACTGGGCATAAGAGGGAAGGCTTATCAATGACTAAAGTCATATTTACATAATCGATACCAACTGGTCCAGATAGATCACTATCATAAAGAATCAAGAGAAGTCAAAACAATAACATCACAAATGCCTGTCACCTCTTGCTCTATCCCCCAAGGTTCTGTGATCGCTTGCCTGCTTTTTATCGCATATATAAATGACCTACCAAAAGCTGTAGATGCGTCTTGTGTTATGTTTGCTGATGTGTCATTATTATTAGGCTGCACGAGTAGTACCGAATGTAATGAAAGATTACAACAAACTCTTGAAAATGTAACCAAATGGCTAACACGGCAAAATTTATTGATAAACCTAAAGAAAACCAAAGTTATTCAAATTAAACCCTTTCTAAAAATGCCCTCAAAATAAAACTAGGTAACAACGGTCAACCTATTGAAGAGGTCAACGAGTTTAATTTCATCATTTCAGCCCAATGACGTCCACTGCTGGACATAGGCCTCCCCCAAAGACTTCCACAATGACCGGTCCTGCGCCACCCGCATCCAGCGGACACCCGCGACCCTTACCAGGCCATCAGTCCACCGTGTGGGGGGCCTGCCCACGCTACGCCTTCCGGTACGTGGTCGCCACTCGAGAACCTTCCCGCCCCAACGGCCATCGGTTCTGCGTGCTATGTGCCCCGCCCACTGCCACTTAAGTTTAGCGATTCGAAGGGCTATATCGGTCACTTTGGTTCTGCTGCGGATGGCCTCATTTCTGATGCGATCACGCAGAGAAACTCCCAGCATAGCCCTGTCCATTGCTCTTTGGGTGACTTTGAGCCTTCTTATGAGGCCCATAGTAAGCGACCACGTTTCAGTACCATATGTCATCACTGGCAACACACACTGGTCAAAGACTTTCGTCTTGAGACACTGCGGGATATTGGACGAAAAGATGTGACGTAGCTTCCCGAATGTTGCCCAGCGGAGTCGGATTCGACGATTAACCTCTTTCTCGAAGTTGGACTTACCTAACTGGACAGTCTGTCGTATAGGTAGGTATATGTAATCGTCTACAACTTCGAGCGTAAAGTGTCCGATTGTTACGGGACATGGGCATTTGACATGATCTTCGTCTTGTCCATGTTCATCCTTAGACCAACTCGCTCGGAGGCTTTACTGAGGTCATTGAGCATTGTACTTAAATCCTCCATGGTCTCAGCCAAGACTACTATATCGTCAGCAAACCGAAGGTGAGTGATGTACTCGCCGTTTATGTTGATGCCTAGCCTTCTCCAGTCCAGAGTCTTGAACATGTCCTCCAGTGCAGCGGAAAACAGTTTAGGAGAAATAACATCTCCTTGCCTAACTCCCCGCTGCAGCGGAATAGGTTTCGAGTTCTGGTCCTGGAGTCGGACTGACATAGTGGCGTTCTCGTACAAACACTTCAGCACTTCGATATAGCGGTAGTCCATTTGGCACCGTTGGAGAGATTGTAGTACAGCCCAGGTTTCAATCGAATCGAAGGCTTTCTCGTAGTCCACGAACGCTAGACAGAGGGGCAGGTTATACTCCTCAGTCTTCTGTATAACCTGACGAAGCGTATGTATGTGGTCTACGGTGCTAAAGCCTCTTCGGACACCGGCTTGTTCGGGAGGCTGGAAGTCATCTAGCCTGCGTGCGAGACGGTTCGTAATGACTCTTGAAAACAGCTTATAGACATGGCTCAGAAGTGAGATCGGGCGGTAGTTCTTCAGTAAGGCGTTGACCTTTTTGAAGAACAGCACCACCACACCTCTGTTCCATGCCTTTGGAGTTTTCCCTTCCAGTAAGACGGAGTCGAACAACTTCTGAAGGGCCCTAAGGACCGGTTTTCCACCCGCCTTCAGGAGTTCAGCTGTTATTCCGTCTTCACCGGGTGCCTTGTTGTTCTTTAGCTGTTTAAAAGCCATTCTAATCTCGTACAGGCTGATGTCCGGGATATCTTCGGTATAGTGCCGGGTTAATCTGGCTCTAGGGTCTTCCGCCAGACCAACTTCGGGTCTGCTAGTTGACGTGTATAGCTGTCCATAAAAGCATTCTATCTCTTTCAGAAGCTCGAGTTTGGATGAAACGATTCTACCGTCTTCAGTTTTTAATTTGGCGAGCTGGCTCTGCCCAATAGACAGATCTCTTGAGAACACTTTAGAGCCCTTATTCTGCTCGATGGCCTCTTCAATACGATTTGTATTGAATTGGCGCAGATCGCGGGTAAGGGACTTGGAGATCCGTTTATTGAGCTGCCTGTATAATGTCGCATCGGCTGAAGACTGCAGAATCATTTCATTCCTTTCCTCGATGAGCCTCTGAGTGGAGATAGAAAGCCTTTTGGCTCTGTGTGTCCGTTGGGCCTTAAAGAACTTAGACCCAATGCTATGGACAGCTTCCACAAACCCGTCATTGAATTCGTCCACGTCGCCGCCTAGACAATCAAAACGGTTTTAGAGTTCCAGCTGAAAGCTCTCGGGGTTTTGGATTTGGACTGCTGCTGGACGGAGCGTAGACTTCATCAGTCGAGAGCGCTCTAGCTTGACGCATATATTCAATGTGCCTCTTACCAGACGATGATCACTTCCGGTTTTAACCGTATTGATCGATCACAGAGACATCATTGAATATATGCCTCTTCGTCGACATAATGAAGTCAATCTCGTTTTTTGTTGCACCGTCGGGACTCATCCAGGTCCACTTCCTGTGCTCGCGTTTCTTGAAGAAGGAGTTCATCATGTAGAGTCCCTCCTTCTCCAAGAAACCAGCCAGTAGTTGGCCCCGGTGGTTCCGACTTCCAACTCCAAATTGCCCCACTCTCAGCTCATTGCCGTCTCTCTTGCCCAGTTTCGCGTTAAAGTCCCCCATAACAACGGTGAAGTAGGTTTTGGAACTATGCATGGCCTTAGTTATATCCTCATACATAGCCTCCACCTCGTCGTCGGAGTGTGCCGATAGCCCGAGAAAGATACGGTTTTTTTGGAAATAATTCAATAACAGGCCAATTTTTGTTATACGGTCCTATTATGTGATTTTAAGATCCTATATTTTTAAAATTTCCGAATCTCAAGACCGGAAGTTGGAAAAAAATTATGTGCCCGAAAACTGGTGAATTTTTGCAGCAAACAGGGTATCAGTATTTTTATGATGAGTAATGTTTATGTTTATTTCAATACTTACGACCAGAATCGAACAATATATGCAACGGGAAATGAATAAAAAATATCTAATAGGTAGTAGTAGTAGTCAATTTGACCTTCATGAATAGTCTACAGAGTGCATTTGGCTGCCACATTAATTCCAAAAGTTATTACAGCTTCAGGTGTTTTGGGTTGATTCAGTATAAAAAGTGTCAAGAAATATAAGAAAGGCATATAAAAACCCTAACTGTAATGATACCTTATATGCCATTAGCGTAATGCATTTTTATGTTTTACGATATTAATAATTGATTGTATTATTAAGTTACCGTAACAAAAATAAGTTGATTTTCATATTACAAAGAACATAAATAGAAGTAGTATATCATAAAGAAAATAATTCTTATAGTGTTTTCGCTAGATTTTCACGGATTTTTTATAGATTTATTTTTAATATTTTCTACCGTCGCGTTAATAAATGTAGGTGTATTATTAAAGAATACTTAGTATAATTACTTAACCTAATTTTTGATGCACCAAATTTGCTGATACCGATATATTGTTGTTTTTTCATACAATGAAACCGTATAGCTCTCGGGCTACGAGGTCGGCGCGTACACCTGTATGACCTTCAACGAGTACCTCTAGGATACTCTGAGTATAAGGTACGCCACCCTAGCCGACACACTCTCGATCTTCACCACGTTGTTCACGAGGGATTTGTGGACGATAAACCCGACACCTCACTGGGACTGTTGGTCGCCCTCCCGGAAATAGAGCAAGTTGCCGGACTTCAGGGTTATCGTGTGCTCCCCCTCTCTTCGGACTTCAGATAACCCTACGATATCCCAACGCAACCTGCTCAATCCTTCCTCCAGTTCCGCTATCTTTTCGTCGGTCCGCAGTGTTCGTGTGTTGTATGTTGCCAGGGCCAGAAGATGTATGTGGTGGTAGCCGGATCTTAACCGGAGATTCTTCGCACCCCTGACCCCGCTAGTACCCTGGCCGCTACCAGAACCAGGGTACCGGGGGTCGCCGGAACCTCGGGGCCGTGGCCTGTTTGTGTACGTCATTGAGGGGTAGTTGCCATAATCGCCACGCTTGGCATGCGGGTTGGCGATCGCAGTGTCTCCACCGCACTCCAGGGATGCTGCTGCCCATCCTCCGGTGGGCTTGGTCGTAGTTTTAGGACATACCCGGGTCCAGAAAACCTAACATATGGATGAAACCGCTGGTACAGCTAGTTAATGATGTTGATGATATCCATTTGTAATTCATTTATGTGTATATAAAATACTAATGTGTTAGATTGTCCCCCAATATTTATGTATGTATTTAAGTATGCATTTATCTATATATGTATATCGTCGTCTAGTATCCATAGTACATACAAGCTTTGCTTAGTTTGGGCCTAGGTCGATTTGTGTAAGATTGTCCCCCAATATTTATTTAATCAAAGAGCTAAGTATTTACAACATAGTTCAAACTCAATTTGCTTATCTTACATGTGAGTTATGTACAATGCAATGCATATCTAAGTTACCCTTGAATGCTTGCCTTGACTTGTGTGCAATGGGAAGGTTGTCAACTGTACAATACAGTCTCATTTACATGGGTCAAGTGCTTTCATTTCGTCAATTAATTCACATGACTTCAGTAAACACTTTAATTGAGAATTGGAGATGACATGTTTATTGTATGATGTGACAGGAAGTCACCGACATAATTTAACCATACATTTCTGTATGTAGTAAGAAATACTTTGAAAAGTCAACCAGTTAATTTTCAATTATATGATAACGTGTGGTATAATAGAGGTACAGGGGAAATTAATAATAATTTCTTAAAGAATCATTCTATACTCATTTTAAAGTTCTGTTGTAAACAATGAACCCTTATAGTTTCACCATGTCCGTCTATCCATCCGTCCGCAGCTTAGCTCAGTGACCCTTATGGTAAGAAAGCTGTAATTTGGCATTCATATAACAAATCAATCACATCAAAAAATGGTAAGTGGGTAAACACTAATGCAATTTCTTTTCTTCATAAAAATCATAGAACCCATAATATATTTATTTACTTAAACTTTAATGCACAATACAATAAGCCATTCTCTACTAGTTAACCATTGGGCTGAACAGAAATATTTGGAACAGGCATTAAACTTTACTAGCAAGTTCAACCACACACCTCTACTTGGTATTTAATTATATTATATGTATCATATATATATATAGTTTTGTTATATGAATTGTTAGATTTGTTATATGAATGCCAAATTACAGCTTTCTTATGTATATATATATATATATATATATATATATATATATATATATATATATATATATATATATATATATATATATACTAAGTATATATATATACATTTACAATATATTATATACTTAAGTAATTATTACCTACTTATCATGTGGGTTATTGTTGGATACGAGTATACGACCTGTTTAGCCTAGTTGGTAGTGACTCTGCCTCCGAAGCTAGAGGTCCCGGGTTCGAATCCCGGCCAGGGCATTTATTTGTGCATTTTTCACGGATATTTGTTCCTGGGTCTTCGATGTTTTCTATGTATTTAAGTATGTATTTATCTATATAAGTATGTATATCGTCGTCTAGTACCCATAGTACAAGCTTTGCTTAGTTTGGGACTAGGATTTGTGTAAGATTGTCGCCCAATATTTATAAAAAAAAAAAAACTTGTTGACAAATATTGTGGGTTTATTTATTATGAAGGAGTCTTAACGTCAACCTTGGTTGTGTTTCCCATAGTTGACTATCACAAACAGAACGGGAATGGTGCTTTTCTAAAATTTCCCCTTCCCTTCATATGTGTTAAGGAGGGCAATTAAATTAAAATAATTAGTGGTATGAGTTGATCTTGTAACTATTATTTATTCTATGTCTTATGCACCCTTGCCCCACATAGTCGTAGTCCCAGCTCTTTACACATGCCACTGTATTATTCACTACACTTGAATGCCCTTTTTAAAACACTCTTGTTTACCATGAAGAAACCTTTAAATGTCAACTGCTGTGGTTTATACATTAATCCTGCTTTACGTCTATGTTAATTGCATTATAGCATATTGTCCAGTTTATCTCCATTATGGTATGTTTACTTATAATATATTTTTTGCAGTCAGTTCGACAAAAAAATACTTAACTTAGTGCCAGGGAAACCGAGCTTCGCTCGGCGTCATGAGTTTATACGATTTGTCCCGGAAATAGGTCTTAGGTCAAAGTCTCGCTATAAATCCTAGTATCGTAAATTTGATAAAAATCGTTAAATCGGTAATCATTGAACACTAAGGTTCAAAATGTTGTGTGTTTAAATGTATAGCAATTATAGGTACTGTTTAGTAACAAGTTACAATGTATAATTATCAAAATTCAAAAATTCAAAATTATTTATTCATTAGCATACAAACTTTTTACAGTAACAGGGTAGATGTCTCTTTTTAAGTATTCGGAGATACTTGTGATAAGAGACACCGCTCTTCCGAGCATGGAGCCTAGGAGTTACATACAAACAACAGAAAAATTACGAAATCCGTAACTTTCACCCCCTTGCCCCTTTACAAAGGGGGGTGCAGGTCTGAATACAGAAGTAGTAAGACTAGGGTATTCCCGATGTTTTTAGAAAGCTGAAATTTGGCCTGAAGCCTAGGATTTACATATAAAGAATAGAAATTTGTAACGGTTCTCCTTTCACGCCCATAAAGGGTGGGATGTGAGCTTATGAGTCTTGGCCGCCAATTTTAAACGAAATGATTTTGTTGGGATTACTTTTTCACATCAGAATTATATGATTTTTACACATAAATGTTATATAACTGCAACTATCTTACTTCCACATCATAGTGTTAGCCTTATCCTTGTTACACTATGTAAATTATGTTATATACCCACCCAGTGTGGGAGCACCATCACACTTCTCTTTATGACTTTGGATTATGGTTTAGATACGAATATACTTTATTGCTGACCAAAAAAGTACACTAAAGGAAACAAAATAAAATTAAACATAAACAATACACGGTCACGGTGGTCGGTCGGTGGACAACAGACAGGGCTTTCTTTTGCCTATCCCGAAATTCTATTTTAAAAACTGATTCGAAAACAAGCTGCAGAAAAAAAAGGAATTAGAAAAAAAACTTTACTTACAACATTTCTTTACTTATATCTCCGCGCCATCGACTCGTCTTTTATAGTACCTACATACGTCAACTTTAACGAAGGAATCTTTAAATAGTTCCTTATTTATTTTCTAAAAGACAACATCACCGAACAATACTAATCCCACGTATTGTATTATATGTATATGGGTATAGGACGCATCATTTCAACTTAATGAACTTGGACAAAGCTTACCAGTTTATATAGAAAAGTGAGCAGCCCCTATTAAAAACAATAGCCCTTCAACCAAGTATCATTCTCAAGTTAGAATAGTCGCTAATTTTTCAGCTTTCCTTATTTGTCTTATTTGTTAATTTACACACCTATTTGTTTAACTCTAAAGTCCATAATCCATCGGTACTCAGGTCTAAATAGGTAACGTACGACGATAGGCAGACGTCTCGGTATACAATTAATGTAGTAAAATTATGTCAAGGATGATGCAACTGGAATATTAATGCATTTATATTAGGTTTCATATGGGTTCAACATTTGAACTTTTAAATGTAAGTTTACAGATTTTTAAAAATATCTAAACACGATACTCCTCATCTTGCTCACAGCTTCGTTACGTCCGTTTCCCATTCCTGTTAGGTTTTAAAATAAAGGGGTGATAGGGTGCTGAGGACCCAACCAGGCACTTATCGCTGTCGCCTAAAAACGGCTCTCTCGCATATGATGGCGTCTCAGAATCAGAACGAAAGAGGTGTTGTGTTAAAACGCATAGCCACAGTCGGCTTTGTTGGACAGTGGACTTTCCGAAAACCGCTGTCCACTGAACGATAAGATAAAGATAAGATAAATTATTTAATATAATGAAGAATAAGATATTACTCTTATAGTTTACTAACCTATCGTTTAGGCATACTCTGGGGGAGGCCTATGTCCAGCAGTGGATTTCTTTCGGCTGATGATGATTACTGTGATATCTTGGTACTAAACTTGTCTTATTTTACACCACCTACACGAAGTATAGATATTTTTTAAAACATGCCAGGATGGGTTAAAATTAATGGCCTACTGACATTTTATTCAACGATTTTAACATGTCTATAAAAGTTTCGGTTTCGGCCGAACCTAGAGCCAAAACCGAATCTTCGGTTTCGGCAATAAAAGCATGTTTCGGTTGGCCACTAATTTCCATGCATGACGTCCTCCTCATACGTCTCTTCTGTTTGTCGTCAGACGGAATAATAATCAGTTTTATTTTAGTTGTTTTCGTTTTGAACTTTTCGCCAAAAAATAAACATTAATTCTTGTAATTACATAGGACAAAGGAGTTAGGTAGGTATTTAAAGGGGGTAAACATATCGGGGCATGCTAGTTAAGAAGTTGCGCATTAAAGTGCCACGAAAACAATGTTATAGACCAAATTTAGAAGTCTGCAGGCTAAACTTCATCTAACTTATCCTGCACTTCCATTATTTTTGTACATTTCGAAATGGCTCCCGCTTTCTAAACAAGTTGATTTCATTGCCTTCGCGAAATTGCTTATTAAATATTAAGACGCTTTGAGTGCGGAAAACTCCACGCGACAAATAAAAAATGAAGTTCCATTTACTGTAACAACACAACACTTGCTCTACTTATTTGACAACAACTTTACAACTGAAATTGTTAAGCCCCATTAAAAACCAAAATAAAACATGTATATATCAGTATCAGTCAGTAGGTATAGGATAGGATGCGCTGTTCATATTTCGCGTCTGAAATTTCTACTTGCCTGTTGTTTGGAATTTCCTGCGCGACTGATGAAGGAGAAAAAGACAATTGATTATTCAATCTTATTGGATAAAAGTAATAAAAACTTAGCGCAAACTTAAGTAATTTTATTTACTTACCGTCCACACAAAAACAATTTTAAGTGTCACTCAGTAAATAAATGCAATTATCGATTACAATATTGAGTTATTAAAAAGGTAATACTTATTTAAATCTGTAATTGGATCATGATAAAAAACATATGCAGTTTTTCGCGGCTAGCACAGCACATCTTCTAATGTACGATTCACACCGAACGACGGAGTCGGGCGAAGTCTAGCTTCTGTATGGAGGGTTCGAATTCCTTTAAACTTGTCATTTGTCGCTGGAACTTTCCCACAACAATTGAAAACATCTGTTGTTAAGCCGCTCTACAAGAAGGGGGATAGGGACAATCCAGGTAACTATAGGCCAATCACTTTGGTTCCCATTATCTCGAAAATGTATGAAAAGGCCTTTCTCTCTAGATTGAATGACTTCTTGGCAAAAAATGGTGTGCTATGCCCTGAACAGTATGGATTTCGGAAGGGCAGATCAACAGAACTGGCTTGTTTTGACCTCATTAAATTTGTAACCGAGAGCATCAACAACAAAACTCCAGTAATATCAATGTTCTTAGACATGAGCAAGGCTTTCGATTTTGTCAACCATCCTACGCTCCTTCGAAAGCTTGAAGTATACGTGATTAGAGGAAAAGCACTAGAATGGACCAAAAGTTATTTGGAAGATAGACGACAGTGTACCGAGATCAAAAAAAATACTGTAGCAAAAAATGTTATCTTAAAGGAAACATATAGATCTCAACTTAAAGTCAATAGAGTTGGCATTCCACAGGGTAGCATTCTGGGCCCGTTATTATTTCTTCTGTATGTCAACGATTTGCCAAAGGCGACTTCTCAAAAACCTTATTGTTTGCAGATGATACAACACTTCTTGTTAGATGTAACAACCGGGAAACCTTTGAAAAAGATTGTAATGACGCATTGTCAGATGTAGCAAATTGGATGACTTTTAATGGATTGAGCATAAATATAAGTAAAACCAATTTTATTCAGTTTATCTCATATAATACTACGGGATCACCTGTAAATATACAATTAAACAACAACGATGTGCAAAAAGTTGATTCATATAAATTCCTTGGTATCAGCATTGATAAACACCTTAACTGGAAGGAACATATTGAGCAACTCTGTGGAAGATTAAATAGATTTGTTTTCGCTCTGAAGAGGCTAAGAGAAACAGTTTCGGTGGAAGCTGCGCTAGCAGCTTATCACGGCTACGTTTCATCTGTGCTCAATTTCGGATTAATACTTTGGGGAAATTCTGTTGACGTTGTTAAAATCTTCAAAATTCAAAAGAAATGTGTGAGGGTTCTTTGCAAGGCAAAACACGATGACAGCTGTGTTCCACTATTTAAAAAGTTACGTATACTTCAATTGCCATGTTTATATATTCAAAATGTATGCAATTTCGAGAAAACTCATCAGTATTATTTTGTACAAAGAAATGAAATTACACAAAGGCAAACCAGACAAAAAACAATGAACCGTATGCATAAACCAGTTTGTAACAAGGCGATGTATGACAAAAATGTATTTAATATGTGCATAAAAATTTATAATAACTTGCCAGAAAACTTTAAGTTACTCCAGGAACACGAGTTGAAACGAAAATTAGTAGACTGGCTTCTTGACAAGTGTTTTTATAGCATCAAGCAATATTTAGAATTTAAAAATTAGTATTCATAGAATCACAATGTTTATGTTAATTTCCTGTATTTATTTGATTTAATTTAAAAAAAAAATATGATTATTTTTACCTATTCATTTTGAAGATTGATTTTGATTGACATGTGAATTAGAATTATATTACTGATAATATTTGCACGCTTGCTTGCAAGCAAAATACACTGAACTCAGTGGCGTGCCTAGGGTTGCAGAGAAGGGCAAGCCGAGGGATACATTTATGTATTTTTTTCACACACAATATCAATAAATCTATCTTCTACCTTGATACCTTGCCATATTAACATACTATTAAATCTTACTCTTCATTATCACTAACTGGTGTGGCGTAGACAGGACAGACCAACAACACACTGAAGGCATGCTATTACTAGATAAAACTGTAGAGACATATCAGCAATCGCATCGATCTTTGAAATTGTCGTTTATGTGACTTGCTTATCTGAGAAATACTCAAGTCAGGCGTAGGTTTCGGTTAAAAAAACAGTTGCTTTTTTGTGCAAAGTTTAACGTGCCTACCTTTTCTGCGCCGATAACTTGTGCACATTTTAAATCGTCACACGGAACGACTTCATCCATCATCACTTTCCACTTTAAATAAACTTTTTAATACATAACACTATTCGCTCAAACAAATGGTTCAGTTTCAAGTAATGTACATAATTGTAATCAATGAAGTTAGCATCATAATCCATTCAGTCATGAACACGCACGCGCGAAATTCGCATTTGACTAACATCTGTTGATAACTTCACGGCGAAAGCCGGGCTTCTAGTCACAAACTATTTGCTAGATCTAGCTATAGATACGTATCTTTCGTTTTGTAGCAGTTTTCTTACATAAGAAAGAGAAAAAAGATATCAGCATTAAGCCCGCTTGCAAGCCCTCGCGTGCGAGCGAGATGACTAGCCCGTGTCTCAACTCTATCGTAGACCACTCATTTCGCGCGGCAGTAGCGCCACTTACTTGCTATGGTCGAATTTTGTACTACTACCCCGACCAAGATGAATAGAATATACAGATCAGGCACCGCCGCGCGGATTTTAAGTTAGTTTGAAATGGAAAAAGAAATTTAGTCATACATATACTTGGTTTTTGCTAATTTTAGTAACGCAAGCCAGGCTTTTGGGCTTTTAAGACCGTACCGCCGCTGGTCACAGTGTTCCAAAAACTCTTGGGATCGGACATTTTGTTATAACTCTGGTAATCGATGTAGTTCAATATGGTAAATAAAAGTGTAGAAGTGACCCCCCAGTCAAATCTTTATAGATTCGGAGAAAAAAAATTATAATGTTGGTCATTTCCGGTAGGTACTAAAATGGAAAAATTGCTATTTCTTTTTTTTTGTGAATTTATGGTATAGCAGTAATTTGTCATGTGATAATGCATATAATTGCGCGTTCTTTGAGTTATTAAACGTGTATTATTAGTAGAAAGAGTGAAAGAAATTTTGATTGTCGAAAAACCAGTTTTTCGATTTTATTTATTTATTATTTATTGGTGATGTGGTCGTATTCAATTATTATTGCGTATGACAGTTACTAGTCTATCGCCATTAATTTTACAGGTCCGAATCTCATGGAGAATCTGAGAAATTCAATTTTAAGTATCCGTCAAAAGTGCCTTAGAGTTCCTTTATAGCAAAAATATTGAAAGCACTATTTCATATTTTGTAGACACTTTGAACTTTACTCTTGTTGTCTGAATTTTTGTTTTATTTCGCTATTTAGAAATGCTAAAATTACTTGAAAGATCACAAGTTACTTTTAGAAGTTCTACATACTCGTACCTATTCGTTCTTATAAAATAGGTACGAGTTGTATGCTTTATTACTATGCCACCTAACCACCATCCCACACTGGGTAAGGAGAACGATGTAATAGAATATAATAGAAAAAGATATAGCAGGAAAAACAATTTTACCGGTTGGGTTCCTCTCTGAGCAGACTGCCGAAACAAAATATGGCGCAATGACCGCGAGTTCCATACTAGAAAATCAGACCGACATTTCTCATGTTGGATCTGTTTCACTGTGCTCTCGAGCCGAAGACCGTCAAAATACTATACCGTAAAAATCTAACAACGTAAGATCTTTGCTCGAACCCATCGAAGAAAATAGTTTGACCAATGAAGAAGACAGTGAGGATTTGTTATTTGTACTGACAGAAAATGTTTCTTCCAACCACTGTTGCACAATACCCACACACAGTCATTTTAGCCACGGAAATAGATATTTTAGATGATAATATTGATGATGAACAAGAATAAATTAAAGGATACGAGAATGATGGATGGATTTAATGTGGATACATTTATTATGTGTCAGTACAAATAACAAAATATATATCTCAAAGTAAACCGTTAAAGGTAAAAAACTCAAGAAAAGGAACTGTTATAATAATATGTAGTTGTGATGTGTTTGAATAGAAATTTGTTTTTCCCCTCACTAGCTCGGAAAGCCGTCTTTTATCCTTTGAAACAAGCGGGTAAAAACGCATTTTATCCACAAGTGGGTAAAGTAATTTGACCTTGGAGCGTGTTTGAGTAGCTTTTGACAGATAACAAAACTTAAAACGCTCATAATAATGGTTAGTTTGACGGATACTTAAAATTAAATTTCTCAGAGTCTCCATGAGATTCGGAACTGTAACTATCATACGCAATAATAATTGAATACGACCACATCACCAATAAAAAATAAATAAATAAAATCGAAAAACTGGTTTTTCGTCAATTTCTTTCACTCTATCTACTAATAATACACGTTTAATAGCTCAAAGAACGGGCAATTATATGCATTATCACATGACAAATTACTGCTATTCCATAAATTCACAAAAAAAAGAAATAGCAATTTTTCCATTTTAGTACCTACCGGAAAAGGCCAACTTTATCTTTTTTTTTCTCCGAATCTATAAGGATTTGACTGGGGGTCACTTCTACACTTTTATTTACCATATTGAACTACATCGATTATCAGAGTTATAACAAAATGTCCGATCACAAGCGTTTTTGGAACACTGTGCGTCACATTGAGCGCGGGCCCGTGCTGATCTGAATGCACGGACCTTTACGGGCTATGTCACACTGGCCGCAGTACGGGCCCGCGCTCCGAGCGACATATGAAATGTAAGGGCTCAATTTGAGGATCTTAAATATATATATATTTTTTATGTGACAAATAATTTTCAAATTGCATAGTAACGAAATCAACCCCCGCGCGCCCGCCTGTCCGGAGGCAGCAAAGCGACGCGGGCCCGCACTCAAGCCGCGATTAAACTGCCGACTGCGTTCAATGTGACATCACCGCGCTGCTACCGCTACCGCCCCGCGCCGCTACTGCCCCGCCCTGCTACCGCATCAATATGGCAATGCCTTAATTGTCCACATAGTACATCTACTACTTTGAACTTACATTTTTTTGTGGCCACCTGGACTAGAAATGCGTAGAATTATTTGAAGAATAGATGTGGTGAGGCTCATAGCTTAATAAAAAGATTAAAATTCTATATGGGAGCGATTCAGTAGATCTTCTACTACCAGGCACCAAGAGCACATTATATAGTAGGTAATTAGGTATGAGTTTTGGGGTTGCGTTCAGTACTAGATGAAATTTCACTGCGCATCCTCGAAACGTTTTTGTCCTATGACATTCGAATACTACAATGTGTTGCCGACTGCCGTCGCGCTCCACCACTTACCCTGAACGCGTTGATGCGCAAGCATCATCGCAATGCCATTGATTAACAGCCTGACACTTTCCATTTTCCAATTAGTCGATAGCTCTCCCAACCATGCGTGTACGGAAGAGCGGAGTGCTTAATCCATTTACCTTGAGCTAACGTTTCGGTGCCGTGTTTCCGAATGTCGAATTTTTTCACTGCTGAGATTTTATGAATTTCCTGGCTTCAGTGCACCACCATCAGCCAAGGGGTGGTAATGGCGGTCATGCATAAGTTTGTTTCAATGTTTCGATTTCAATGTTTTCGAACGCTCGGCCATGCAAACGTGTCAAATCAATATTTGGAGACTGTTAGATATCCAATCATTCAGCTGTAACAGATAGACATTCATTCATAGAGAGCAGCTCCCCTTTTTGACAATATTGCGCTAATGCCTTCAGATGATGCATCACACGATAATATTATTGGTAATGATTGGTCGTAATGACGATCATATGACGATGCCCACCTTGGGCTGTTGATAACTTTTTTTTTTATCAAGTTGAAACAATGTTGACATTCATCTGTCCATTTAAATTTTTCCTTTTTCACACAGTCATATAGTGGAGCTATCACTGTTGCCATATCTTTCAAGAATCGTGAGTAGTAATTAATTTTTCCTAGAAAGGACCTCAGCATTGTCATATTCTCTGGTGGTGGTAGCTCCAATATTGGCTGTATGTTTTCTTTTACTATGCTTATTCCTTCTTTATTTATGTTATGTCCGAAAACCTCAATGTTTTTTTTGAAAAACTTACATTTCTCTGGTTTAATTTTTAATCCTGACTCTTTTAACACTGTTAGCACAGCCTCCAGTGTTTTATTCATGTCTTTTAAATTCTGGCCACACATATAAATGTTGTCTATAAAAACAATAGTGTTAGGTATGTGGCTTAATTTCATACTCATTAATCTCTGAAAGGATCCTGCTCCTGTACATACCCCGTAGGGTAAGTATAAGTATTTGAATATGCCAAACTCTGTATTAATGACAGTTAACATCTGTGACTTGGAATCTAATGGTGCTTGCAAATATGCTTCTTTGAGATCAAGCTCACAATAATATTCGCTCCTTTCAGTGTTTGAAATATACTCTCTATGTGTGGAAGTGGGTAGTGGTCCCTTTCTAGATAAGGATTAAGTGTGACTTTATAATCACCGCATAGTCTTACTGACCCATCAGATTTCATGATGGGCACCACTGGTGTACCCCACTCACTGTATGTCACTGGCTCGATTCTTTTATTATCTAATAGTCTTTTAATTTCATTTTTTACTTTTTCTTTCAAAGCAAATGGGACTTGTCTAACCGGTAAAAATTTTGGTTTGGCATCTTCTTTTACTTCCATGAACTTATTTTTTATTATGTCTACTGGATTACAAGTTTCATTTATCTTTTGATCATATATTGTACCATTTAAATTCAAAGGCCACTGTTTAAAAATATTAAGCCAGCTTCTACCCAAAATTCTTGGTTTATCATTACTAACAATATACACATCCGCTTGTTTGTCCATGTTGTTCCACAGAATATTTAAGTTTTTTATTATGCCTATTGGCTGTGATAAACTTTGGTCAAAGTTTTTGAATGTTATCCTAGTTTTATCCATGGTTTTACAAGGAAATAGTTTATTCTTATCATTAATAGTTAAAGTACTAACTTCCGAGCCTGTATCTAACTCGAATTCGACAGGTTGCCCTTCAACTATAAGACTAATATATTGTGGGGGCACTTTTCTGTCTACGAACGAATTATAAAAATACATACAGTATTGTTCCTGGGTGTCCGTGTTAAATAAATTTTGAATTTCCTTTTCTATGTTTTCATCTCCAACCATGTCCACTGATAGACTTAAAGCCATTTTTCATAAAAAGAAATGAAATTAGCATTGACAGAAACTGTCTGTTTTGGGGACATAGAATAATAATACCTCAGTCCATTCAAAATAAAGTGTTAAATGAGCTCCATAAGAGCCATTTCGGCAGCAGCAGAATGATTGACATGGCCAAATCATATTTTTGGTGGCCAAGATTAAATGAAGATATTACTAATATTACTAAAACGTGTGTCAACTGTTTAGCTTATAGGAATGCGCCTCCAAAAACAAACTTAAAGCCATGGCCGATACCACCGTCACCATGGTATCGTATTCACGCAGATTATTTGGGGCCATTGTTTGGAAAGATGTTCTTAATCGTGGTGGATAGCTATAGTAAGTGGCCAGAGGTTTTTCAAATGGCAAACATAGGAAGCAGCTTAACCATGCAAAAACTAGATGACATATTTTTAAGATACGGATTTCCAATCCATCTTGTAACAGATAACGGCACATCATTCACAAGCCACGATTTCAAGTCTTTCTGTATCAAACGTGGCATTAATCATACATTTACACCTCCCCACCATCCGGCAACGAATGGTGCCGCGGAGAGATTTGTGGAGACATTCAAATCAAACATTACAAAGATAGTGGAAAGTGGGAAATCACTAAATTATGCTGTAGGCATATTTTTGACCGATTACCGGAGTACACCCCATAAGGCAACTGGTGTATCACCAGCTAGACTCATGTTGCAGAGAGAGATTAGGAATCGTTTATCACTATTAAGACCAACTCCCATATTCCAAGATTTACTTTTAAAACAGAATAACATAGTGAAGGCAAGGGAGGGTTCCAGGAATGTGACCGTTCAAGTGGGTCAAAAGGTCATGACCAGAGACTATAGAAAGGGTAAAAATCCTTGGGTCATGGGCATCATCATAGAGGAATCCATTCCTGGAACCACCTATTACATTGATGTGGAGGGGTCGAGATGGAAGAGACACATCAACCAAATATTAACATGTAATCAAAAAGAGGACTAAAAATAGAAAAGGTTGCATAAGTAAATATATAAAGGTAGCATAAGCATACACTTACAAATATGAAAGTGGCTGCATGTGTAGCTTATCATTAGAGTTAAAAGAAATTTGTACTCTACCTAATTAGACACCTAATTAGATATAAGACAGATAGTAGATAGTTCTTTTATCATGCAGGCGGGGGAGTGTTAGATATCCAATCATTCAGCTGTAACAGATAGACATTCATTCATAGAGAGCAACTCCCCTTTTTGCTCCCGGTCTTAATAACGTGTATCATCCAGTCCTGTATTTTATAATAATAAAAATAAAATAGTGCCCTTCTAGTAGTGCAGTGTTATTAATTAATTACCACACACCACGTATTAACCCAAGGTATAACAGAGACAATCATACACAAACTGAACTAGTCCCAAACTAAACTAAGAACCCCTTGCTTCTTAGTTTATTTTGGGTCATGCATAAGTTTGTTTCAATGTTTCGATTTCAATGTTTTCGAACGCTCGGCCATGCAAACGCGTCAAATCAATATTTGGAGACAATCATACACAAATTGAACTAGTCCCAAACTAAACTAAGAAGCAAGGGGGGTTTTCCCCTAATGAAAATCTGTAGTCGTGAAGTGTTTAGTCTTTCAACCTAACCGAGATTACATTTACACATACATCTTTGTTTAAAAATATTGATAAGGTAGATTGATGGTCAGTGATCAGTTACTAGGCTATTTAAAGGTTCAAGGGTACAAGGTAAAAGACTGCATTGTAAATTTTAAAGAAATCAAACTTATAAGTTTTTACTTTGTATTTATACTTTCATAGGTTTTCTTCGACCTTTGAGCTCTTGCATTAAGCCTCGCTTCTTGACCTGGAAAGTTCGTTATTTCGTAGCAGCCCGAGCTAAACTTCACTGAGCAGGTACAGTGCTTATTGAGCGGTAACTTATTTCTTGCACAAAGCCGCGTAGGCGAAGAAAGTCTCAGGCGTGGGTCGCTTTATGCCACCTTGTAGAAATTGATTAAAACCAGAAAAATGCTCTTTGCTGCTTCAATAATATTAATATTCTTGAAAAGGAAACTCTATGTAAGTCGCTTCCCGGAAAATGTAGGTATAAAATCGCTCCGGTAAAAATCTAGGCACACGGCAGCGTGTTAGCCAAGTTCGCGTTGCAAAAAAAAGGCGACACAACGGCCGTAGGTACACGAACCATTTCCGGCCACTTGCCACCTAATTTATATTATATAAGTATCATTACTTTAAATCTATTTGACCTACACACTTGCAATTTCGCGAGTCTTTTAAGGCCATCTTACCGAATCCAGAATTTTAAAATATTACATTACTGCACAGGTCGGCAAAGGAATTGCCAGCCGAGTGTGTGTTATAGCGTTATGGACGTCTGAGCGTTAGCGATCCTCTAGTTCCGGCCAAGGCATGTAAATATGAAAATTATAAGAAAATGCCAAATAAAATTCTAACGATAGTGATAAAATGATAAAACCTCTTAACGTTGACGAGATTTTAGCCTTCGATAATCACTATTTTTATTTTACCAATTACTCATTCACTCACTCATTAAAATGTTTGACTACTGCCAGGTGAGTTTGTGTGTGTAAAGGGATAAAGTGTTTTTTTTTTTAGGTTTTGTTTTATGCATGTATTTATGTTCCCGTACCAGGAGTCGATAATTTGCATCTGTTAGAAATTAATTTTAAACCTATTTATTTCACAAAAAATATGAGATCCCATCAAAAACATATGTACGTATGTCAAAAAAATGCAAACATCGCAAACGGTTTCGCTACTGAAATAAGTGAGATCAAAACTAAGTTTTTACCCTCCAATTTTAATAATCTTTGTGTCTGAGCACAATGTAATAGGAATTTGGGAAAGAGAAAGGTTTCCAGTTGGATATCACGTCCTTTATTAGCGAAACCGTTTACCAACTTGGCATTTTTTCACATTTATATTTTTTATGGGATCTTATTTACGGAGTTCTTTGCGCTAGCATTTCTAAGGGTTTATTTAACGACGGTTTTCTAAGGACTTGTCGGGTGAAGGTACTGATAGGGATAGGCTGGGCATATCAAATGTTGCCTGTTGCCCCATTTTAATTAATTACCGTGACGAAACGTCGGAGCTTTTTCAGGTCTCCTCCTACGTTCCAGGCTATAAAAAAACATAACTTAGTAAGTTTAAATGACACGCGTCTTGTTAGGATGCGCGTATAAACCAGCACCAAAAACGAGTAAGGATGTCAACAGGATTATTTTATTAGTAACGCTGTCGTATAATATTATTTCGTACGAGTTGTTGTTACAACCTTTTATTTAACTTTCAATGTACCTATGTATGTATGTATGTATTAAATTTTGTTAGGGTGGAACGATGCAACTCAATTGAAGGGATGTTTACAAAAACAACATAACTGACTACACTGGTCGACTCCTGAGCCCATTATAAATGTTCTTCCAGAAGTGTCAACCGGTCTAAGCAGATATGTTGTTTTTGTAAACATCCCTTTTAATTTTGGAGCAGATGTCTTCAACCGATTGTAATGTACTCGTAAGTTCGGTGACAATGCAATATTATGGTACCACCGAGCTGACCTGATGATGGAGACAGAAGGTGACCATAGCAACTCCTGAACTACACAAGATACCCCGGTCGTGTTTGGTCTCATTCGAACCGTCTCAACAAGTAGTTGACGACTCTGGAAACAAAAGTACATTCGGCAATAAAAGCTTGTACCAAAAATATAATATTTGACAGAAACTTTTTATACTAAGTTTGGCTGTCAAAACTTTAATGCTAATGTAATTTTTGACGGACTGAAAATAGTTTCAGTATTTAAAAAAGACATGTACCCAACTGCGACAAATGGACGCTTGTGTTTTTCGATTGTATGAATGTCTATTTCTTTGACAGGCAGTTCAGTTTTGATAGGTTTTAACATGTAAGCTATCGTTTGATTCCTCTTAGTCATGGTTAAAATGCCATAATGTTTATAAAGACGCAGTAATCTCATTTGTTAATTATGTAGTTACATATATAAATATCAAGGCAAGCATATATAGTACCGACTACATAACTTATGTCGATCGCGACACGTGGCGCTTTCTTACACAACACGGCATGAAATCATAACTCTGATGACTTAATTTTCCTCGATATTATGTTTAATTAGGTGTCCTTAGGGGCGTAATTTAATTTTAATTGCCTCGCTATCAGCTGGCTTTCATTCACAATATAGACGTGCTGTTGTTTTGTTTTAGACTGCTCGAAATTTCAAGTTTTAGTTAATGATATGATATGATATACTAGCATTTGCCCGCGGCTTCGCCCGCGTACTAAGCGAAATTTTTAACCGTCTACAAAAAACAGGTTCGTATGTTTGTCCACGATTATCTCGCGTTTGGCTGAACCGATTTAGATGCGGTCTCCAGAAAAGTAGTTGTTGCATTCTGGGGGTTTCGGTATACGAAGTTTGGTGATTGTGATTCATTAACAGATGAACAGATGAAAAGTCAGTATACATTCTGAGAACCGGCAAACTGTTGAATTTCATTTGATTTTGCCAAAAATAAGGATCGAAAACTATTATCATACATTTCCGAGAGGCCGAAGGGGAAAGGGCGGATGAAATAAAAGCATGTCTTAAATGGCCCTTAGTAAAAGTATCTGTGTAATACAGTAACACCGATAGGTCTGTAAACGACCAAGCAGCGCGCAGCGGTCATAAACTCTGGTCCTTTGAAGTACAGAAATACGGCTCAGCAGCAATATCACGTGTAACATTTATTTTTCCTAAAATTAAATTTATTAGGTAGGTTTTGACAGTTCCCATTGGAGCATCCAAAAAGAAAATTTGGCCTCACTTCCATTCGCACTCCTTACTTCAGTCCGTCTGTTACAACCAAGTTGCTTTTACTGGACCGATTGAATTGCAAATTGGCACAAACTATCAAGAATTAAGAGCGCTCGTGGCCCAGCGGCACCCGCCTACCGCGTGCGGTGTGCGAGGTTAAGCAATGTGGGCGCAGGTCAGTTCTTGGATGGGTGATCGCTTTGAGTGGGTACTAACTGACTCTCGTGCTTTAGAAGGCACGCTAAGCCGTTGATCCCGGCTGCAATCGTTAAGCCAAGCTAGAGGCCTTCGAGCGGCTTGCGAACTTCTAACAGTCAAGTTGCCCACTCACTTGACAAAGGGGGGTCGAAGTTGCACCACGTCCGTAGGGAGTACCCACCGTTACCCTACACGTGACCCCTGGGTGGTGCTAAAAGTGCAACAAAAACTGGCAACCGTACTTGTTGATTTAAATGGACAAAAATATCGAAACCTCAATGTCGTTTTTAAAAGCATGTCCATAGATACCCCACACGCCTATATAGTAACATTAAATTTTTTTGCATACAGGCATGTATGGAGTGCCAAATTTTACCTCATATTCGTATTCAGAGACCTCTCGGACGCTCAGATATTGATTTTGAACGAAATCGGGACGAAAAAAATGATAATCAATATGGCCGCCACTTTCACAAATTTTACCTCGGATTCGTATTAAGAGACCTCTCGGACACACAGATATCGATTTTGAACGAAATCGGGACGAAAATAAAGAAAATCAATATGGCCGCCACTTTTTCCAAATTTTACCTCGGATTCGTATTAGGGGACCTCTCGGACGCTCAGATATCGATTTTGAACGAAATCGGGTTGGAAATGAAGAAAATCAATATGGCTGCCACTTTTTCCAAAATTTTACTTCGGGTTCGTATTAGGGGACCTCTCGGACGCTCGAATATCGATTTTGAACGAAATCGGGTTGGAACGAAGAAAATCAATATGGCTGCCACTTTTTCCAAATTTTACCTCGGATTCGTATTCGGGGACTTCTCGGACGCTCAGATATCAATTTTGAACGAAATCGGGACGAAAAAAAAGATAATCAATATGGCCGCCACTTTCACAAATTTTACCTCGAATTCGTATTAAGAGACCTCTCGGACACACAGATATCGATTTTGAACGAAATCGGGACGAAAATGAAGAAAATCAATATGGCCATCACTTTTTCCAAATTTTACCTCGCATTCGTATTACGAGACCTGTCGGACGCTTAGATATCGATTTTGAACGAAATCAGGAAGAAAATGAAGAAAATCAATATGCCTGCGACTTTTTCCAAATTTTACCTCGGGATTCGTATTCGGGGACTTCTCGGACGCTCAGATATCAATTTTGAACGAAATCGGGACGAAAAAAAAGATAATCAACATGGCCGCCACTTTCACAAATTTTACCTCGGATTCGTATTAAGAGACCTCTCGGACACACAGATATCGATTTTGAACGAAATCGGGACGAAAATGAAGAAAAGCAATGTGGCCGCCACTTTTGCCAAATTTTACCTAGGAGTCGTATTAAGAGTCCTCTCGGACGCTTAAATATCGATTTTTGTCGAAATCGTATCGGACGGCACTAATTAATAAAACCACTTACAATACATTGACTCAAGAAAGGTCGTATCTTCATAGGGAATTCACGGCACTTCATGCGCCTTTAGACCTTATAAGGAACCTACATGCCAAATTTGGTATCTCTCGAGTCTCGAACCAGCAGTTTGGGCTGTGCGTTGTCACTCACTCACTCAGGCAGTTTCTTCTTGCAATTTGGCACCTACTTTTAAGTTTTAATGCTCGCAATATTAAATTTCAAAATCAACGCCATTTTCGAAATTAACGACCCAATAAATCATAAAAATCACACCCATATTAATATTTAGACATTCCAACTCCCTCGGACCCCAACAAAGGGGATGGTATTTCACGTCCTCCACATGGGATTTTAAAATTATTGTTGTTTTCGTAATCAGCGACCCGATAAACCATAGAAACCACACCCATATCGATTTTCAGAGTTTGTCACCAGATTTCCCCCTTTTAGGGGTTGATTTCTCAAAAAACCTGAAACACATGTTTACTCATTTATCGTTAGAAATACTCCGTGAAGTTTCGAATAAAATAATCTAACTAATCTTGATTCCCCATACAAACTTCGGACCCCCATTTCACCCCGTTATGGGTTGAATTTTGAAAAATCCTTTCTTAATGCACCTCAAGACCTTATATGGAACCTACATACTAAATTTGGAATCTCTAGAACCAGCAGTTTGCGCTGTGCGTTGATATGTTGGTCACTCAGTCAGTCAGTTACTTCTTGCAATTTGGCACAAACTTTCAAAAGTTTTCATGTCCACAATATTAAATTTCAAAACCGATGCCGCCGGTGCCGATGCCATTTTCGTAATTAACGTCCCAAAAAAACCATAAAAACGACACCCATATTAATATTTAGACATTTCATCCCCCTCGCACCCCAACAGGGGGGGATGGTATTTCACGTCCTCCACGTGGGATTTTAAAATCATTGTTATTTTCGTTATCAGTGACCTAATAAACCATAAAAACAATACCCATGTCGATTATCAGAATT
The DNA here is from genome assembly GCA_905163555.1 of Notocelia uddmanniana. Classification (NCBI taxonomy): domain Eukaryota; kingdom Metazoa; phylum Arthropoda; class Insecta; order Lepidoptera; family Tortricidae; genus Notocelia; species Notocelia uddmanniana. The sequence continues at coordinate 8,022,721 of LR991059.1, read as the reverse complement.
TGTCACCACATTTCCCCCTTTTAGGGGTTGATTTTTCAAAAAACCTGAAACACGTGTTTACTCATTTGTCGTTAGAAATACTTCTGTGAAGTTTCGAATAAAATAGTCCAGCTAATCTTGTTTCCCCATACAAACTTCGGACCCCCATTTCACCCCCTTAGGGGTTGAATTTTGAAAAATCCTTTCTTAGTGCACCCCTAGACCTTATAAGGAACCTACAGTCAGCAGCAAAAGTCGCTATACACTCTAGGTGCTCAAAGAGAGGTCAACGTTTAAACCATCAAAAAATTGTTAACTGTCATGGCTGTATTTATTTGTGAGCACTTAACGTGTCACAAATATCTTAACAGTCGCTATTCAATTATTTCTATACTTACAAATAGTCAGTATTACCGAAGCTGTCTAAAAACCAGTAGTATCCAAGCAGTCAATGTGTCAAATATATCTGAACAACATGGGAAAATTGACGTTTAGGGCATATAATACGTCGGCCTGTTTAGCCTAGTTGGTAGTACCATTGCCTCCGAAGCTAGAGGTCCCGGGTTCGATTCCCGGTAAGGGCATTTGTATCTGTGGTGAGCAGAGACATTTGTTCCTGAGACTTGGATGTTTTCTATGTATTTAAGTATATATCTATTAAATATATCGTCGTCTAGTACCCATAACACAAGCCTTGTTGAGCTTACTGTGGGACTAGTTCGATTTGTGTAATAATGTCCCCTAATATTTATTTATTATTATTTATTTAAATATGGTCGAATATTGAATGAAAAGTTGCCATACTAATTTTAGGTAAGCGTTTTGACAATCATCGAAAGCAGTACAGTCTTGTCATCATATACATCTATCTCACGTTTTTCTTTTCGCGGTGTTAAGATTTTTGTCCGATCTTATATTATAGGCTCCCATTGAATCCCACTAATATTATAAATGCGAAAGTTTAGATGTTTGGATGTTTGGATGTTTGTTGCTCAATCACGCAAAAACGGCTGAACAGATCAAGATGATTTTTTGTATACTAACAGTATATAATCCGGATTCACTTATAGTATACTTTTTGTCCCCGATAATCACCCTCAAAGGGATGAAATCGGGGGTGCAAATATGGTATATGAAACGGGGTGATTTAAATCCGCATACGCCATTCTAAGCTTTAAGTTTCAGCCAATTGGGAATATAACGGCGTGTCAGTAAATTTAACTTAACCATAGCAGAATTTGTCGTATTGTAAACAAGCTGACGTTTTGATATGTCAAAGCCGAAGTATCATAATTCCTTCTGATTGATGACGCTATTTTTGAGCATAACCTCTTAGCAATTAGGTCTATTATTGCGTGTAAATAAAAATAAATTTGCGATACTTTGGAATTGGTGGCCTTCATATGCTTAAATACAAAAGCAACTGCTTCAATGCAGTCTTTGTATCGTCGGCGTACAATTTAATTTTGTCGTGTATTAGTTTTTACGTAATGGTGACCCTTCACACCATAATAACCATAATAACCGTTTGATATAAGAGATCACTTGGGCTGGGCAGCCCAATCGTCAACATTGAGAGTTGAGACCTTAGATCTATGCACAAAGTACAATATATATACACTGAGATAGAGTGCAAGACCAGTGAAGTATTCCACATAGATCGTAGCGCCGTTGTGTATTTAGTAAGAACTAACCGCACGACCGCTGCATCTCTGTCACTTCAATATGCAAGTGCGATAGAGATAGCACCCAGTGGCATCTGGTACAAACAAGTTAAACTAACATTGCCATAGAAAAATTCGTACTTCGAGCTGAAAGGCCTCTGGATCTATGCTCATCCGTACATATAATAAAGCTGTAGAGGGTCGAAAATCTGTACATTGAAGATATTGGATAAATCAATGGAGCGATTGGAGGGCCCTTGGCAGCAAAACAGAACACATTTCAACAGTTTTAAGAATTCGTGTCTGTTTATCTATCTGTTTTTAAGTCTAAGCATTGTGACTCTCCGCCTTCAGCCTCCCGTGCATTGCCGCTCTGCTTCGGGCCTTCGGCCCTCAGCCTTACATGAGCGGAACGCTCTCTGTTGGCTACCTTGCCACTCTGTGTGAATGATCAGCATGAGGAGCCCGCTCTGTGTCTGCCTTTGGACTCGCATGCCTTGCCCCTCTGCATTAGGCCTTCGGCCCCACATATGAAGCCCGCTCTGTTGGGACTCTCGGCCTTCGGCCTCGCGTGCATTGCCACTCTGCTTCAGGCCTTCGGCCCTACATAAGGAGCCCGCCGCTCTGTTGGGTCTCTCGGCCTTCGGCCTCTCGTGCGTGCCACACGGCTCCAGGCCTTCAGCCCTCAGCCTTATAATTATAAGGATCCCGCTTTATGGGCTTTCGGCCTCGCATGCCTTGCCACTCCGTTTCGGCGCGTTAGTCATCAACTTTACATAAAAAATCCACTCTGTTGGGAAGCTCGGCCTTCGGCTTCGCGGGTCTCGCCTCCCTGCTTCAGGCCTTTGGCCCTCAAACTTACATAAGAAGCCCGCTCTGTGTGAATACTCGGCCTTCGGCCATCTTACTTACATGAAGAACCCGCTATGTTGGGACTTTTTACGGAAGAACTGCGTAGCGAGACTTTTATCATTGTACATGTAATATTTTTACGGGCTTCATTCGTCTAGAATCGGTATATTTGATATTCTGAAATAAGCTTAATCGTTCGTTTTGAAAGCACGAGCACGTGGCACCAACTCCCGTTACAATCGGACACTTTTACTCGAAGTTGTAGACGATTATATATACCTAGGACAGACTGTCCAGTTAGTTAGGTCCAACTTCGAGAAAGGGGTTCATCGTCGAATCCAACTCGGCTGGGCAGCGTTCGGGAAGCTACGGCACATCTTTTCGTCCAATATTCCGCAGTGTCTCAAGACGAGGCTCTTTGACCAGTGTGTGTTGCCAGTGATGACATATGGCACGGAAACGTGGTCGCTTACTATGGGCCTCATAAAAAAAGCTCAAAGTCACCCAAAGAGCAATGGAGAGGGCTATGCTAGGAATATCTCTGCGTGATCGCATCAGAAATGAGGCTATCCGCAGTAGAACCAAAGTAACCAACATAGCCCTCCAAACCGCTAAACTTAAGTGACAGTGGCTGGGGCATATTGCACGTAGAACCGTTGGCTGTTGGGGAGGAAAGGTTCTCGAGTGGCGACTACGGACCGGAAGGCGCGGCGTGGGTAGCCCCCCCACAAGGTGGACTGATGACCTGGTAAAAGTCGCAGGTGTCCGCTGGATGCGGATGGCAAAGGAACGGCCATTGTGTCACTCTTTGGGGAAGGCTTATGTCCAGCAGTGGACGTCTTTCGGCTGATATGTTGGTTCGTTTTGAAAAATATGACATGCTCTTTACCACGCACGGCAAATTTTAATAGGGATCCTCTATTAAAATTTGCCGTGCGTGGTAAAGAGCATGTCATATTGAATGTAATCATTTCTTAAGGGGTGTAAAGAAGGGTGACAGATTTATGGGAAAACAAATAATTTTAAAGCGAGAATGAGTGCTACGCAGACGAAGTCACGGGCAAAAGCTAGTTGAAAATAAACGAGTGTCAAGTTGTCAAGTGAAGTATTACTAACACAGTATTTCGTCAACTGTCGTATAGCACGCTTGGCTCTGTGATACAGCAAACATGTATGATATAGTGCACGAGGTTGCGGGTTCGAGACCTCAGCATTGTGTTTTTTTTTACGTCTGTTTATTCTATAAAATGTGTCCTTGCCACCCCTCTTCTCTTTGCTTGAAATAAATTGTATGTCATCCCTCTAATTTTTGAACGGGAGCTCGAAAAATCTTTAGAGAACCATGAAAATTATTTTGATCATATTATGTCCTGCTGCATTTGAGTTTTAGCAAAAAACTTTTTACTTGCTCAATTTACATTTGTGTTTTATTACAAGTAGTACAGTTACGGAACGGACGGTTAATTATTTTATATTTACAAAATTACTTCTTGTTGTTTTCCTTGCCTTTTTTTACTTTAGTTCTGCAATTTTGATTATTAAACCCTATTGAACGCCAAGAACCCGCTAACATGGCTGTGTTTTATTATTTTTCTTTCTTTTTATTCCCCAGCATGCAAAATTTAGCTCTTTCCTGCTCTATAAATCAGAATTGCATAATGTGCTTGTCTATAATAAATTATTGTTTCCACGTAGTCGCGATTCTACACAATATGAATTCCACGCAGCTGAAGTTTATCACGTGCGTTTTTCTTCACAGTCATTATTTCAACACAAGCTTGACTCTACCTAGTAGCGATTCTATACAATATGAATTCCACGCAGCTGAAGTTTATCACGTGCGTTATTCTTCACAGTCATTATTTCAACACAGTCTTGACTCTACCTAGTAGCGATTCTACACAATATTTATTCTTTGACAAGAGGCCACTTCTGCCAGTGAAGTTTATTTCTGATATAAAAGCTGTTTCTTAGTAGTTAGTATTAATACAATATTATTTAAAAAAAATACTTATATAAGGTGCCTTTTTACCAGAAATGTGACCGATCTCGAACATTAATAAGAGTTGCGACGATTGTATAGTAATATATTTGTGTGAAGAATAACGCATGTGATAAACTGCAGATGTGTGGAATAAATATTGTGTAGAATCGCTACTAGGTAGAGTCAAGATTGTGTTAAAATAATGAGCTGGATCAAAGTCAAAATACAAATATCAATCATCAGAGCAGTATCTATTAGAATTAGAGGAACAAGAAGGAGGATACAAAGATTTAGCTGCGAAGACGGATGCGGAATACCTAACGTAGAAAATTAGATTATTTCTTTATATATTTTTATGTTAATTGCTATATATGTACCCATTTAACATAATAAAGTTTATATATCATGACTGTGAAGAATAACGCACGTGATAAACTTCAGCTGCGTGGAATTCATATTGTGTAGAATCGCTACTAGGTAGAGTCAAGATTGTGTTGAAATAATGACTGTGAAGAATAACGCACGTGATAAACTTCAGCTGCGTGGAATTCATATTGTGTAGAATCGCGACTACGTGGAAACAATAATGGCATAGACATCGCATAATCCCGTTGGCCATAACAATATACAGGGTGGGCGAGTGATAAATTCACTTTTGTCTCGACCTCTTTTATTAATTATAGAATGTTGACATATCAGAACAAGCAAGACTGGAAGAGTGCTGCAACCGCCACAGACAACATCTTGATGACTGAATGTTTTAAACGTATAATTTATTTTTTGTCGCAAATTCTAAGTATACTTTTTATCTCAAAACACGAAAAGGTATAAATTATTTTAAATATTTAATATGCATTTATCATTGGCCTACCCTGTATATCTTTTGGTTTTATAGGTCCCCAGCCTAATAATTGGACAAAACTATACCGAACATTCTTCTAGCGTGTGAAATGTCTGCACTGGGCCACTGCCAAATCCACCTTGAGCTATGGGTAAAAACCGCAGAAAAAAAAAATAAAGCTCATTTATTCATTATTCGTTTATCGAGATATTTTGTTTATTTGAGAAGGGAAATCGTTAAAAAAACCTCTTCGTCGCCAAGTCAAACAAAGAAAAGCGTGCCACCCCGACAAGCAAAAAATTACACGTAAACAACTGTCAACTTTGTCTTGTCAAATGCAGGTGCAAGTAAAGGGGCACGAAATGTTTTGACTTCATATCCAGTCAATGGCAGCGAAAAGGTTAAAATATTTTAATAACAAATGAAACAATATTTTTATACGCTAACTTTATTTATCATTATCAAATAACATTACTTATTTAGAAATAAACTATGCTCCTTGACCATTATGAAAAACAAAAAATGCTATAGGTAGACTGCAAGCCAGGTGAGAAATTGGTCAGTCATTTTACCCCGCTTGAAAACTTGTATGGTGGTTAAGGCCGATGTCAGATTAAGCATAGTGAGCGTCAGCTGCCATTCCGTTGGTGGGTTGAGCAACAGCAGAAATAAAAACAAACCAAAACTTAAATAGAAACATACCATAATACCAAACTTAATAGTTTGCAGCAATATTTTTAAAAGTTAATCGTATAAAATGTTTATGCTTAGTTACCTTTGAAATAACAACTGCTTAGCAACTTGTGGCACCCTGGCTGCTGACGTACGTGGTTGAGTGCTTAGTTACCACTGACGTTCTAAACGTTATTGTCATTGTGATTAAATAAATGTGTATGTATTATAGGACAACTCAAAAGTTAAGATATATGTGACGAGCTGAAAGCCTACGTGAAAATGACAACTTGGATGTTCATATCTTTCTGACGATTGAAGTGTGTATGTTTTTTTGGGAACCCTGCCCGCTCAGGTATATCTGCTGCTGACTGTACGTGCCAAATTTGGAATCTCTAGGACTAGCGGTTTGGGCTAGTGTTGGGTTACTCATTCGTGAGGCACGTCTTTTGTCATACTCATTTCATTAAATTGTCGCATCACTTCGCGTATCAAAAATGTCACACTTCATAACTCACGAGGTACCAACTCACTCGCTCGTCCATCAACTCCAGAACGCACTAATCCCTACTACTGTTGTTATAGCGGCAACAGAAATACATCATCTGTGAACATTTCAACTGTCTAGCTATCACGGTTCATGAGATACAGCCTGGTGACAGACGGACGGACGGACGGACAGAAGAGTCTTAGTATTAGGGTCCCGTTTTACCCTTTGGGTACGGAACCCTAAAAAATGTTAGTGTAGGTAATGGTATAAGTCTTTTGAGGCCTATAATAATTAAGTAATAAAAACTCACCCTGAAGGAGCCCGGGGCCCGCTTTGAAAGATTTTAAAGTAATGATTAAGATCTTACAATAACATTTAGACCATATGACACCACATACACAAGCAAATAAAGCAATTACAGTCAGCATAATTAGATAGTAGCATATAGCAGCCAAAGTAGTCAAATATATCGAAATACATCTTTATTACTAACGGGCTTAGGTTGTGTTGCAATATATTTTTGGCCAGTTTGGTTGCTAAAATCCATTGGATGCTGACTACTTATACCACCATAACTATTAAATATAATATCACCGTCTGGTTAAGCGCTCGATAATCCATCATTTTAACTAGACGGATAACAAGATCGACAGTAAAGTAAACACATCAATAATGTCACCGACAGGACAGCGCTATATTTCATCTTCACGTGGGCCCGACTAATTCATGTTTCCGCTGCGCCCTTCTGATCTAATTCATCTCTAAGCTTCCATTAGAGGACCCTCTGATAACAAGAGCCAGTTGCCGCCCGCTCCGACCCCGTCCGGTCGTGTCTGGAGCGACCGCATACACGCAAACATTATTTTAATTCCAAGTTCCTTTACGGCCAATTACAAAACTGGAAACAAATCAACTGCGAACTAATCGTGCCAATTAACGTGTTTGTGAAATGTTGTTTGGTTGTTTACACGAAATGTCAGTGATATGCGAGTGACGGTGCAAGAATGCGTTAGTGATTAGTGCTATCGAAAGTGTTGTGTAAACAATAATTACTCTGTGATTATGTTTTGTACGGAGTTTTGGCAAAGCTTCTCACACGTGTTTCGTCTAAATCAGAATCTACTGAGTACTGCATTAAGAATTTACGGTTTGTGTAGCCTGGCGGAGGGCCATTTCCGTTAAAAATAGTGCCGCAATGTCTTGAACGTTCCATTATAAAAGTAGAGATTTTATTTGTAATCTACTTAAAAAAAAGTAATACTTTAATCCTGTAGTCCTACATACAAATAAGCGAAATGCCATATCAAAGATTTCGTTCAAAAATAACTCTTAATCTGTTGCATCCTGCGATAGTGACGATGATTTAATTAAAGTCCTTGTTTTAGCCAGAATTGACTCCTTGATAGGTACTCTTACTAAACATGTTGACAATAGGGCTATGTTTGCGTAATCCAATACTCCGATATTATATTATACTGAGTCGTGTATAATGTGCTTTGTACTTGCGTTAATGGACGTTATTGATAATTGACACTGTATCGGAACACTGGAACGCTATTAGGTGCTAAACGCAGTCCGCGCTCACTGAGCCATCCGCACCTATTTATAGAAAGTAGGCGTATCTTGAACAAAGCTTTCCTTTATTTTGTTTAGCAATGTAAACTAGACAACACCCACGATACCCGATCTCGAAATAACACGGGCCAGTTTACACCCCCATTAACGGGACAATAAAAGGAAGGAAAATAACAATTATATTTCCCACAACTTGAAACTGCAGCACTCAATTATGGAAAAAAACCGGCCAAGTGCGAGTTGGGCCACGCGCAATGAAGGATTCCCTACCTACTACTACTCCACATTTAAAACCGTTATCCTGTAATTTGAATTTAACAATCAGATTTTCATATGAAACTTACGGCACTTTCGTCTTTTTGTTGGTGCAAGGCTGTTTTTCAACGATAATTCAAAAACCATTGGACTTATGGACTTCTTATAGGTTTTCCTGTAATCTGTAGATTTATTTACAGATAAATCCAGACATAGATCTATTTTAATTTTTTTTTAGAATTTTAGGTTCAGTATATTAAGGTATGAAGAGGAGGGAATGGTCAATATAAAATTATTTTAAAACTATTAATCTTAAAATTATAAAAATATACTTTCATACAACGAGCCCTTTTATGTGATATATCACACGATATAGTTTGTAAAACTTTTTATTTTTATTTTCTAATTGATTCCCAATATTTAACCCTTTCGCCGCCATTGATTTGATATGAAGTCCGAACTCCGAACATTTCGTGTCCCACACGCCACGACTTGATATCAAGTCATGTCAAGTGATGTAACCTACGTGCTGTCAAGTAAGGTTCATTTTTAGTCTTTTGCTACAAAGAATTGGGCGTGTGAGACACAACTTACGGAATCTACTGTGGCGGTGAAGAGGTTAAAAAATCATTTATTTACTTTGCATGTCCGTGTTTGGTTCGCCGACTTAAATATTTGTACCAAATTTTAACTCAATCGGTCGAGTAGATTCTGAGCAAATTGGCTGTGACGTGACGAACACTTTTGAAAACCCTAAAAATATGTTTTTATAGCTTTTGCAACTTTATTTCTTCTAAATATAATTAATTGTCATCTTTTATAACAACACTTAAGTTGCCAAAAAGCTAAGTGGAAACTAAAACTAACCTAAAAATCAAATTACATATCTCTCACTTTATCTTTGTCATGGTCAAAGTGGTTTACGCAGTATTACAATCATTGAGGAAGGATTGTTCAGTTACAAATCGAATTGAAACTATTAATTCCACGGAATTGAAGATGTTTATAATGTGCAAGTAAACATATGCGTTTATATCTTGTTTGAGTCACACAGTTCAGTTAATCAAATAGCGGCTCATTTATTAATTTTCAATTGGACACAGCAATAAGAACAAAACGTTAAATTTTCAGGTGGAGGCTGGAGACGTATTGCTCAAGGTTAATGGGACTGATGTAAACCGGTTCACGACCAGAGAAGGTAAGGAATTTGCCATTTTATCACGCACGCACTTGTCTACATCAACCGACGGACTTTCGTTTAATACTTTATTTATCGATGTTTGTAATTTAATGAACAGCCACTGTGACAAGTCCTAAGAATTTGTAATAAAATTAGTCCGGAAACTTGGAAATTATGAATATTATGATGTAACGTTCGTTGTCGTGACGTTATCGTGACTGAGTAGCGTAGTGTGTAATTAACTGACGAGAATTGTTTTGTGAATAATACATCAAATGTTAGTTTTATCTGTGGATTAGAATGGTAATACGATCGCGGCTCGGCGGGTCCGGCGCCGGCCGACGCACGCGACCGCCTCATTCACATTTCACGGATAAACACATGGCCACTATGGCCAGGCGGCCAGGCGCGACTGCCCCGGCCTAACAACCCTTGGCTGCTTGCCTCTAACAACAACTCATTTACAATACCCCGGCCAACCTCTTGCGAAATTGATTTCCTCCACTCTCTTATCAAGATCCTAACATGCTACAGAAACTCCACTCCATTGTTAACTCGGCTTTATTCCATTTTCTTGGGCTTCGCACTTGACGAACGTTATCATGCTTATGTTATCGATTTATTTATGTTGTTTTAGCAAATAAATAAATTGATTGTTGCAGTTTTAAAATGTTTGCGACTATCGTCGGATCCCGTCACTTTAAGACTGAAAAAGGGTGAGTTTGTTATTAAGAAGAATAATTTATCTGGTGGGGGGTGTTTGACCTATGACATTCGCCGTATTGCATATATCGTGCCGGTAATAAAATTCCAGTAGTATTCCCGAGTGGTTCGCTCGGCGGCGGAGTAAGCCGCAACAAATAACTGTTGCGATATGTGGACTAGTTTAGCCGGCTCGCGGGATCCCGGCCCGGGATAACACTCGTTCACAGTGGCTTTGTTCCCTTTAATTATGTAATTTGTCGAGGTGTCGATGCGCTGTTGCCTGATATGATTTGCTCTGCTTGTGTGCTAACCCCCTGTCAATATTTAGTGGTATGTGCGAGGTTACGACTTTATATAAATGTTGCAGACCCACAGATCAAAGCGAACGTGAGGCGGTACTTATCGTCGGGCGAGCGGCGAGCGAGCGGGCCCCGCATCAACCACGATAAGTGAGTTTATCTATATTGTTTAACTGTTTAAACCCCAATCGGGTGCTGGAGTTAGTCTGCAGTTGCCTTTACATTGTGTAATTTGAAAGATTATCCGTCTGCCGCGAGACGTAGACGTGCACGGGCTAGACGGAGACGTCTAGCCCGATTTTACTTGAATATGCACTTATATGCACTATCCGAGATGATCCGAATATTTCGCAATGCTTGCGGTTTGTTTGTCTTTATACTTTACTAACTTGGCACTCTAAGGATTATCCTTGATAGACAGTATGAGCTCAATTGTAATTTAGTAGAGAGGCCAATTTGAAAAATGTCGTCCGATAACGAAGTTCGTTTGACTGAACAGGTGCATACCAACAATTGGTATCGTTGGATTCAGTAATATCTCCCGGGTATGAAAAGTGCGGTTGTCGCTCTTTAAAGTGGTGGAGGGGATAACTATGACGTCACAAAGATGACGGCATATGGTTTTTTTTTTTCGATTAACTCAATAATTACTCATTCGATTTTAACAAGTGAGGTGTCATATGAAAGCTGTTTAAATAACAAACAAAATGTATGTCCAAATTATATGCCAAATCATATACATTTTATCTTTTTTGAAAAATAATCATAAAAAATAAAATTGACTTTTTTTGAAGTTTAAAATAAGCAGTGAAATAATCATTTTACTCCAAAAATACTTTGTAAAAAAGAGATAGCTACACTTCTTGTCTACATATTACTTTTTTAATTTTAGAAATCGGATCATAAATAACGAAACTACGTTGATTTTTATCCGTCGAGGGCGCGCCGCGCGGGGTACTTTTGCACGCTAGTAGACGCACACATTGTCACGTTTGTAGTGATTCCTCAATAACTACTTATCCGATTTTAACATAAGAGGTATCATATTAATGGTCTTTTGATGCCCAACAAATCATATTTAAAATATGAGGTATATATCCTATATCAATATCCTATATACAAAACATTCATTAGAACAAGTACGTATGTACAATGTTATGAGGGAAAAAACACTTTTACATCAAATATACTAGTATTAATCAATTGCTCTATTATTATTCGCCAACCCGCATGCCAAGCGTGGCGATTATGGCATTTACCCCCCATGAAATTGGGGGAGGCCTATGTCCAGCAGTGGACGTCCTAGGGCTGATATGGTGGTGGTGGTTCTTTTAATATAGATTTATAATTTTTGAAAATGATACAATAATACATAAGTGACGATTATTTCTACGCTCGCGTTCCCACTCTTCTTCATCTTCATACATATAGGTATATTACGTACCTATATATTTATTCCGGATGAAGTACCATGCACACACAACACACCAACACTAATACTAATTTTAATAACGTAATTAATAATAAATCCAATTAGAATAAGATCACCACAGCATAATTATTGTACAGTGTTTTGAGTAGGCATTTAGTCTTCCGGACAGGTACAGCAATTTATTGAAAATGCCTCCATAATAATATTTACTAAGATCGTGGGTATTCTAAATTCATAATAATCTCTTCGATTTGGCTAGTGTGTTTATTTTAAACGTACCTACATATTTTTTTACAATTTACAAGTCTTAAGGTTTAATGAATAATCTTTGATCCTAGCAGTAATCCCAGTTGCACTTGTTACAATCTTCAACATCATCTTCATAAACTGAGTCCATTGGCTCACATGTCATCTATGGCGACGTCAAGCCACCATCTCCGGGTTCTTCTACCGGGACCTGCGGGTCGATTGCGTAACGCTTTGCATGTACGTTAGGTAGATCTATATATGTAATACTATACAAATACTCTTTGTTACATACCTCAAAATTATAAATAGATCCGAAACAGCATAGTGAAATACAAGCAAAGGTTAACACAGGCGTTTTTATCCCTAAAAAGCGATATCTCCCAGATCACCTTTTTTTAAAGTACCGGTAAAAAATGATCAAACATAACTAGTGGGTCTGTGGATCAGGGTGATGACTAGTGGGTGGGTGGATCTGTGTGAAATATGACAATTAATAATTGTTCTACGAGTATGTTACGCAATTGCTACTGACACTGTGACATTGTTTGTGCCCCTCAGAGCTTGTCTAAGCAGTGTGAAGAAGCCCCCATCAAGCCGTTGGATGAGGGTGGCGCACGACAGGTGATTTTGGAGATCCTTGATGGAAACTTTTGTCCAGCCTTTCGGCTGAAATGATGAGCTTGTTTAATGTGATTTACTTATTTTTCAAAAAACGTAAACAGCTCTCCTGTAGTAACGGGTACCTACTAAATGTTACGGATATGAAGGCTGCCGCAAATACAGGAATTTTAATGCGATCCTTTCGCATTACTCCACATCACCACCGAAGCATGTTCATCTCTGAGACATGAAGCTGCAGGATCGGCCTCATGACGGATATGAAAATGATACAGACATACGACCAACTAGAAACGAAAGTCATTGCAAATCGCCATTTATGGTGGAATGCGTCCGGAACGAGGCTGAGAGGAGTACATTAACAACTAAGTATGGTGTAAACATCTTTGAGATTGGTCAATGTAATACTAGTTTGGCACATCCACTATCCAATGTAGCTAAAGAATTGTACAAAATTGTAAATGAGGGTTTTAAGCGAAGATGAACTTCCGTAAGTGATTTGTAACAATAGGGGTGACATCATCATAACATGATAAAAACCCTTCACAAATAATAAAGATTTTAAAAAAATGGCCATTTAGTCCACAGCTATATTTACCTTGGTTTCAACATTCATAACAACCGAGACTAATGGGAAAGCAGCAATAAGATCAGCGACAGAAAATATCACTAATCTTTGTTATAACCGAAGAAGTTATCACACCTTCTCCTATGCTTGTGGACTTGTGGCCTGTAGTGTTAGCTGCTATGAATTCGGTCTTAGTCAATTGGTCTTCCGCTCTTAAGCGTCTCCTTCCACGCATACATTGCACCTGACTTCTCCCGTCCGCATAACCAGATAGATGGCATTTACATGTATATGGAGTCTTCACTCGGAATTATGGCACCTCGCGGATAATATTGATATAGTTTCCTGGTACCCTCTTGGACCTCAGTGAACACTAGATCGTCACATCCAGGAAAAAGAAATACATATTTGTATGTATTTCTCCATGAAAATCTTTCGACTAGGGTGGTGGTACTCGTCGGATTCGTAAGTCTCCTATCTTCTTGAAGAGTCCCATGCTGTAGGACATGACATTTTTTACCACACTTCTCTAAACAGACCGCAAATATCATTACACAATTTTCATTACCTAGAGCCGGTGCAAAATAAACAATTTACGAGTTACAGGTTTTATGAAGTCTACTACGAGGGCTTATCGCCGTGAAGTCTATTTGAGGCCTCTCTACCAGCTTTAGGATTATTCTGCAGCTGAAGAGTAGGAGATTCATCAGCTGCACATCTTTATAATGCTCCTAACTTCCCTCTCGTGTGTGCAGACAACGTGCTAATAGTCGAAGTTTTCCGTTCTTCTTTCTAAACACAGACATGGTATGTTATGCTTATACAATCTTTTTTACTATTATGGCGTTCTTGAGAGATAATAGTCTGTGAGCGTACATCTACAAGTATTAATTAAAAGGACGAGTTAGGACTTTTATGATATAACTACTGCCATAATAATTTGAGGACTACCATTATTAACAATCCTGCATGATGGAATCATATTCCAATAATGTCTGGCTCAAACTTGGGAGTTAATTTATTTTATTTAAAGTCGGACTCATCATTGTACGTACTTGTAGACTCGATTGTGAAATATATGCTTGAACTAAGTTCAAGTCAATGGTTTCTATGGAGGTTGCTAGACTGGAGGTGCGTAAATTTTACGGTGCGCCTGTTATGTACAGGCCTTTTTAATGCCTAAGTAGGTGTGTACAATAATTATGCTGTGTTGATCTAATTCTAGTCAGATTTATTATTTATTACATTATTAAAACATATAAGTAGTTGTTTTAACCGCATGGTACTTCATTCGGAATAAATGTATATGAACATGTTTAGGTACGTAATGTATGAACACAAGTACGAGCGTAAAAATGATCATAACTTATGTAATTTGTGTATCATTTTCAAAATTCTAAATGTATATTAATATAACAGTAATGCGTCAATTGATTAATAATAGTATATTTGATGTAAAAGTATTTAATATTTTATTTTCTCCCTTAAAACATTGTACATACTTGTTCTTTTGAATGTTTTGTAAATAACGTATTGATATATGATATACACTTCGTATTTTTAATATGATTTGTTGGGCATCAAAATACCTTTAATATGATACCTCGTATGTTAAAATCGGATAAGTAGTTATTGAGGAATCACTACAAACGTGACAAAGTGTGCGCCTAGTGCGTGCAAAAGCGCTCCGCGCGGCGCGCCCTCGACGGATAAAAATCAGTAGTTTCGTTATTTATGAACCGATTTCTAAAATTCAAAAAGTAATATGTAGATAAGAAGTGTAGCTATCTCTTTTATATAAAGTAGTTTTGGAGTAAATCGATTATTTCACTGCTTATTTTAAGCTTCAAAAAAGATATATTTTTTTTGTTTATTTTTCAAAAACGAAAAAATGTATATGATTTGGCATATAATTTGTACATACATTTTGTTTGCTATTTAATCAGCTTTCATATGACATCTCATTTGTTAAAATCGAATCAGTAATTATTAAGTTAATCGAAAAAAAATTAATACCATATGCCGCCATCTTTGTGACGTCATAGTTATCCCCTCCACCACTTTAAAGAGCGACAACCGCACTTTTCATACTCAGGAGATATTACTGAATCCAACGATACCACTTGTTGGTATGCACCTGTTCAGTCAAGCAGAAGTTTGATTTTAGCCTCTTGGCCTCCCTACTAATTGAAATTGAGGCCATAGACTAATTAAATGATGTCGCTCTGAAGACATCTGCATGTTATAAAATGAATGTATCTACTTCGTATAACGGCATAGGCAAAATGATTTCATTTATCTCTACGTGAATTAAATAGGATATCGCAAACACGTATGTATGATATGTACAAAAAAATACTAATGTATTTTTTACCAAAACCCGAGTTGTTATCCAAAAGTAGTCTAATGTCACCTGTGAATCACAATTAACCACGGAGATTTAAATACTATACGGGGCGTCCCACGGCTATGCCACATGGAGGGAAAGTACCTTGAATATTGTAGGTGGAACATTTTACTGAAAGAAGACATTATTATAATTAAAAAAAAAACTGCATTCATAGATTTTTAAATAATTACATGGTTGAACCGGGATTCGAACCCGCTACACGAGAATAAAAATTACCCACACTATGTTAAAAAAAAATAACCCTATATGCCCTATATGTCAAAAAATAATCCTCATGATGAAGCCTTTCGATCGGCATGATAAAGCTACAGGGTAATTTTTGTTCTCGTGTAGCGGGTGCGATTCCCGGTTCAACCATGTAATTATTTAAAAATCTATGAATGCAGTTTAAATTGTTTTTTAAATTAAAATAATGTCTTGTTTCAGTAAAATGTTCCATCTACAATATTCAAGATACTTTCCCTCCATGTGGCTTATCCGTGGGACGCCCTGTATACACTTATATTCATACATCTACTCGTATTAACTCATAGCATAGTCTACGATACGGTAGGCCGTATGTGGCCGTATCGTGCGAAAAATGTTGAAGTAGGGAGATATTAAAATGCTTGCTTGTCCCTTATCAATTTAGCATCTCGATCACCAGCTCCGAGCTTCGAAGCACCTGCTGATGTGGTTTACGTCATATATTATAGAGGTCGTTGAAGTACATATTGTATTATACTAGCGTTTGCCCGCGTTATATTGTAGAAATATTTCCTATTAAATTATTTTAGGCGCAGGTTTAAACATCGCTTGCCCAAACAAACTTCTACCTCCCTTTTCACCCCATAAGAAATGATTTCCGGAATAAAAACTATCCTATATCCTTTCCCTGGACTCAAACTATCTCTATACCAAATTTCATCTAAATCGGTTTAGCGGTTTAAGCGTGAAAAGGTAGCAGACAGACAGACAGAGATATTTTCGCATTTATAACAATAATATGGAGTATGGATTTTAATTTTTCATATACATTTAATATCCACGCGTCTTCTTCAACGACTGTCAATCATCACGACTTCTGCTTACTCTGATCTGAACTGAGCCCTCTATTCCCCGATTGATTTGTATACGGAAGGCAAACATACAAGTGAAGACGAATTAGTTTCCATCAATCGCGCCCCTCGTAACCGGACGCCAGCTGATTTCCGCCGCGATAAGCCATTAGGACCATGTGTCGCGCCCCTGTGCTGTGCGCCACAAAACTAGGGTTCAACGGTTCTAACCTATTGTGATCGGATTATCGTTCTTAACGAACTTATATTTAGTCATAATTATCATCATCATATCAGCCGAAAGACGTCCACTGCTGGACATAGGCCTCCCCTAAAGAGTGCCACAATGACCGGTCCTGCGCCATCCGCATCCAGCGGACTCCTGCGACCTTTACCAGGAGATATTTAGTATTTATCTATAATGAGTAAGCCTGTGGTCCCGACTGTTGTCTATGACAGCAGTCGTTAAGCCAAGTTAGAGGCCTTCGGGCGGCTTGAGAACTTTGAACATTAAAGTTGCCCGCTCACTTGACAAGCTGCTACTTCGGCTGCTGACTTTACAACAGAGGTGTCCCAAACCTACGACTCATCATAAATAAAGTGACCACGGTATAGAGATAAAATTACCGTTATTGTTTACTAATTACCGTATATTTTGTTAATCCTGCAGATAAGTAATTATTACATTGAAATCGAATTAACGTTGCTTTTTATTAAATCCTAGATTAATAGTATAAGTGGCAATACAGTTTTATCCAGTTTTTAAACATTATGGCTGACACAAACAAACGCGAAACGATATCGCAACCGACTAGATAGCATTAATTTGAGTGTATTTTTCGTGCCTGACAGAAAGGGTACTGTAATAGGGGTGCAGGTCAGGTGGAGGAAAACACATACTACGACACTTGAATTTTATATTGTTTTAACTAATTGTACAGCGATGCGTGGCCCAGAGGCCAAAGCCTCGAGGGCGACTGCTTGACGTCTTCGGATTTTCTTCTATTTATAACCCTCGAGACAGTTTGATTTAAATTTAGAATAATACTGTACAAGTGTACAGCCAGCATCGTAGAGGTTAAACATCCAACCTCTACAGTACCTAATGTAATAATTTGATTGTATGATATAAGTACATAAAAAATATGTCAATATGGAGAATCTTATACAAATCTACCTAGTCCGGAAGGGATCTACCTATAGACAGCGTTATTCCCTCACTAAATAAGTAGAAAACATTCAAGACTGAAAAAGACAATCATGCTCATGCTTTATTTGTGTGATGAGAGTGATCTCTTATCAGTCTTATCACACAAATAAAACTGATCCGGTATTTGATCCCGGGATCGTCGGCTTCATAGGCAGGCAGGGTCATTACGTTCAGCGTGGTCGTTAATGAGTTTCCAAACTAAATTTTACGAATGCCTATTATAAGAATGGTCCTATAATTAATTATGTACTGAGTTGATTTCCGGGCATTTTTATTACAATACGGTATTTCAGTGATAGTCAAATCAGCAACTTTTTACGAAACGGCCTGTTACGGTCGGCCTGTTAAGCCTAGTTGGTAGTGACACTGCCTCCGAAGATAGATGTCCCGGGTTCGAATCTCGGCCAGGACAATATTTGTGCATTTAGCACGGATATTTGTTCCTGGGTCTTGGATGTTTTCTATGTATTTAAGTATGTATTCATCTATATAAGTATGTATATCGTCATCTAATACCCATAGAACAAGCTTTGCTTATTTTGGGACTAGGTCGATTTGTGTAAGATTGTCGCCCAATATTTATTTATTTATTTAACGTCAATAACGCTCGGTTAGTATGAAGTTTGTACGGAAATGTGCCTAATGACGTCACAATTCTATGGTCAACTGCGTCCTTTTTATGTATTTATAAACCTTTAAATTTGCATCAATACTTATACTGAAGTTTGATTTTTTCCGAGTTTTTTCGTATGATTTGTTAATTGGTACGTAATAAAATATTTTTAGTGTTGTGAAATACGCTATTCTAGTATGTATGTAAAGCATTAGCGGTATAACGTTGCGGTTTGTGGTCGGCTCATACGTTGAACTCATTGACATGACGAGCTTGCGTGTTGACCTATCAACTAATACGACATTTGATGAATAAATCAAATGTACTCTACAGTATTGCTAACCGAGACAGAAAACGGAAATATGACTCAACTTTTAGTAAAGACACAAGACAAGGATAAACTTAGAATGAATAAACTTTTTTATGACATTCTTATTACGCAACCTATAGTAAAGAATATGCAGTTCAAATTGTCTTATTGTTAGTCGCAGGTATTGGTCGCTTATATTTGCGTTTTTATTTTGTTTTATCTGCGGTGAAAGGGTCTAGCAGGCTAAGCTAACAAGAGTGGCCCCCGCAAGGGATTTGGTTGTAATTTGAAGTGCAGTAGTGGCAGGATCTAAGAACACTGTATGCGTAATATCAGCCGTCGATCTTCTTTTCTTTCAGACTTATTCACGAAAATGTCAAAAAATCAAGGCAATTTTTAAACTGTTATTTTAGCTAAACCAAGCAAGCGAGAGTAACCAAATAAATTGAGAATTAAGGAGCATAAAATGGGGTTCATAATGCATATTTTTACAGACATTCATATCCTTGAACTTGGATGAAAAAAAAAGTTTTTCTTTTCGCTTCATTTTTTTGCCACTTCTCGCGAAGACACAACTATCAAAAAAATTAAAACAACATTACTAAACAGGCCGCCAAAATAACTTAATAATAAAATAACATAAAAAAATTTCCTTCCATGTCTCATCGCCGCGGGATGCCCTGTATATTTGTACAACATATGACATGTTATGCAAAATTTTACCCGCATCTGCACGTGTCAGAATGTCATAGTTATTAGTAGCATGCATTCATAAACAGTTGATAATGGACCCAATTTTCACAACGCGCAAATATCTGATGTTGACCTAGATTGAGCACTCAGGGTGACATCCTATTTTTATCCAGGGTAAAAGTGTTTATACGTAATATAGAACATGGCAGCTACAAAGCAAGGCGTTTCCTGTTTATAGGAAACTGCACTTTGCTAGAAAATTTAATATCCTGGTACCCTGCAAACTTCCTTTGTTATTTGCTATTTATGTTTGACATATGGCTTCGTACGTGATATGAGATTTTGGTGATTAGACTCATTAGAAAGTACTTACATATGAATATCGTCGTCTATTTTGCGTATCCGATATTTTTGTGTGCAAATACGTAAATTGGTGGGACGTGTACAAAATTATTTCGTTAAAAAAACGATATCTCAGTACGATACTACGTCGTTAAAATATATGATGGTATGAAATCTACGCGCTGCGTAGGTATATGATTACTGTAATAGTCATCCAATTTACAACGTCGTGACGAATATCGAAACAAGGTGTTACTAATACACGATAGTTTTTGCAACCGCGTTCATAATAGGTATACATAATAGAGTTGTTCAACCATAGAATTATCCAGCATTTCTATATAACGTGGCACTGTACTGTTTACCAAGACCTCAAAATGATCTTGACGACCTGCTATTGTAATACAGATTACAGACCTTGTAATACAGACGTGTGTAGATTACTTTGACCTCATCTTCCGCGTAGCTAGTTTTGCCGCTGACTGCACCAAAAAACCTATAGATCGTTTAATCCACGTAGACACACCCCACCCTTACCTACGCCATGCACAACATACAAAGTAGGGGTTATAAGAAGACCTGCAAGACTGACGAATGCTCTAAGTTTGATAAAGCATTCGTCACTCTTGTTATTTATACGATCTACGAGTATACGGCCGGAGTAAGCGGGAGACCACCGTGCACCGCCGCAAAGACCCTTATCAACAAACTTTCTCGGGTTGTTTTCGAACAGATTTTCTAACCTTATGGAGTAGGTCATACATAATACCCAAGCTCCCGACCCTAGCAGCGCAGTTCTAGTACATTTCAGATAATGTGTTAATTCATTCGACCAAGGTTAACACTTCCCATTAGAGCCACCACCACCACCACCACCATATCAGCCGAAGGACGTCCATTGCTGGACATAGGCCTTCCCCATTTTCATGGGAGGAATAATAATAATCGTATGGCATTTATTTTCGAACCGTGAGATCTTCGACAAGACAAGTACGGTTGCCAGTTTGTTGCACTTTTTGTACCACCCAGGGGTCACGTGTAGGGTAACTGTGGGTACTCCCTACGAACGTGGTGCAACTTCGACCCCCCTTGTCAAGTGAGTGGGCAACTTGACTGTTAGAAGTTCTCAAGCCACCCGAAGGCCTCTAACTTGGCTTAACGACTGCTGTCATGCGGGGTAAATGCCATAATCATAACTATTAATCATCAATGTCATAACCATTACAGCAATTCGCTAGAATTACATTAAAATACTCTTGACCATCCCAATGTATACAAGTTATAATTCGCCGAGGGTGCTGAAACAGCTGTACTGCATTTATAATTGCATATTCATACAATAGCATCCTAATAAATATTATAAATGCGAAAGTTTTATATTTGGATGTTGGTAAGTCAATCGTGCGAAAATGGCTGAACGGATCTAGATCTTCTTCTATGAAGTTTATGATAAAGACACATCATAGATAAAAGGAGAAAGAATTTAAATAAAAGAATAGGTGCGCGTAGCAATTGCATCCAAAATACTCGCAGTGGTACCAACGACGACGATGTGACAACCCTAGCTTACTCTATTAGAGTGAACATCGGCATTCGTCGCGGGGCAGACGTTCATGCAATATTGTATGTCGTGTCAACTCACTGACGCGCTCACTTACAATGACTCATACGCGGTATAACAGAGCTGCTACCGCGAAACAAAACGAAAAGTTTGAATATCGTTATCGGACTGGTGCGATTAAAACACTGGTGTTCCACAAGGTGGGTTTCTATCTCCTCTCCTTTTTTCCGTTTTCATCAATCTTATTACGTCCAATATTTGTAGCTCTTACCATCTGTATGCAGACGATTTGCAACTGTATGCCCAAACTGCAGTTGAAGACGTAGATTGTGCCATCTCTCTGATAAACAGGACCTAGATCGAATTGCAGAATGGCCTAGCAGCTTTGGCATATGTGTCAACCCAGAAAAGTGCCAAGCTATTATACTGGGAAGCCAACGGCAACTTACTAAGTTAGGGAGTGTCGTACCGATTCTGTTTAATTTTTTGACGACCTGTTTAGCCTAGTTGCTAGTGACTCTGCCTCCGAAGCTAGAGGTCCCGGGTTCGAATCCCGGCCAGGGCATTTATTTGTGCATTTTTCACGGATATTTGTTCTTGGTTCTTGGATGTTTTCTATGTATTTAAGTATGTATTTATCTATATAAGTATGTATATCGTCGTCTAGTACCCATAGTACAAGCTTTGCTTAGCTTGGGACTAGGTCGATTTGTGTAAGATTGTCCCCTAATATTAATAATATTAATTAATGGCACGGTCATTCAAATTTCCAATCACGTTAAAGATCTCGCCCTAGTATTGGATTCAACCCTCTCCTGGAACAAACAGCTCTCAGAAATAAGTCGAAAGATCTCTGGAACGTTGCGTACTCTCTATAGGTTTAGGAGTTTTCTCTCAGTAAGTACCAAAAAACTACTTGTGCAAGCTTTGGTACTGCCTGTTATAGATTACGCGGATGTGTGCTTTACCAATATCTCTCAGGAATATCTCGATAAGCTGGACCGCCTTCTTAACAATGGCATACGTTTCATTTTTGGCCTTCGTAAGTACGACCATGTGTCTTTCTATCGCCGCCAGCTTAATTGGCTCTCAATACGTCGTCGTAGATCTCTACGAATCCTCTGTACCTTATTCTCTGTCCTGTTTGAGCCTTCTGCTCCAGGTTATCTAAAAAGTAAATGTTTTCGAATCTCCTCGTCCCGGGTGTGAATTGCGTTCCTCCCGCATACTTAAACTCTCAGGTCTTTCTCACCGTACAGGTTTTATGTCAAATTCTTTCGCCGTACAGGCAATCCGACTCTGGAATAAGCTTCCTCTCCCCATAAGGCAAGCAATAGTATAGATTCGTCTTTCTAATTCAATTTTGACCTCAGACAAGAAAATAGTTATGTACGAAAGGTACATGAACTATTGAGTTTGGGTCCTTTGATGTTGATGAAAATTATGAAAGCCCCATTTGTTATATAATTATTATTACTCATCTCATCAATCTCACATCATTCGCAATCCACGAGCATGCGATAAAGAACACTATTACCGCGTGCGAAAGTCGGTTTTGCCTCACATTTAACGTGGCTAATCAAGTTGATCTGCACAGCATAAGGCGCTAGCAACGTGACAAAAGAGGGACAAAGACGAAATACGTTTGTCATTTCATTACTCCATGATTTCACATATAAAATGATATAACTAGTAATTTGCGCGTACGGTCAACTAATTTGATTTCAGGGCCACTTTGTACTTTGTAACAGTGAAAATCAATTTGAAAGCTGCTATATTTTTTCGGCTTCCGGCAACAAAAAGCCCATAATTGAACATAAAAATTGAACATTAATATTAAATTGTCCAAATTAGATAGTAAAATAAAATAAAATAAGAAACATGTCATGAATTAATTAACTAACTATATAGCTAGAGATCTCATACTATTGTACTATGTCAAGGTACGAAGTGGCCCAGAAATTTTGAACCCCGACGCAACGCAAAAGAGGAGTGTTATAAGTTTAACATATTTATCTGTGTATTTGTGTGTCTGTTTGTGACACCGTAGCTCTTTAACGGATGAATTGAGTGACATGATTTGAGTGCGGGTATTTTTTTGAAAAGGTTTTCTATTGTCATGTTTTATCAAAATCGTTTAAAGCGTTTTTGAGATATTGAACTGATAAATGAAAATGTCGGGCGTTTTTCTAAGTTGGTTAGTTATTATATTATTAATCAAAGCTCGTTTTTATTAGACTCATAAAATTAAATCCACATTATCCACATCGCAGGTTTCGTCTAAAATATATTTAATTGTTTATTGCGGACTCTACATTTTGAGATTAAAATGTCTTTTTTTAGGGTTCCGTAGTCAACTAGGAACCCTTATAGTTTCGCCATGTCTGTCCGTCCGTCTGTCCGTCCGTCCGCGGATAATCTCAGTGACCGTTAGCACTAGAAAACTGAAATTTGGTACTAATATGTATATCAATTACGCCGACAAAGTGGTAAAATAAAAAGTGGAAAAAAATATTTTATTAGGGTACCTCCCCTATACGTAAAGTGGGGAGTGATTTTTTTTTTCATTTTAACCCTAACGTGTGATATATTGTTAGATAGGTATTTAAAAATAAATAGGGGTTTACTAAAATCATTTTTTGATAATGTTAATATTTTCGGAAATAATCGCTCCAGAAGTAAAAAAAAATGTGTCCCCCCCCCCCCTCTAACTTTTGAACCATAAGTTTTAAAAATATGAAAAAAATCTCAAAAGTAGAACTTTATAAAAACTTTGTAGGAAAATTATTTTGAACTTGATAGGTTGAATAGTTTTTGAAAAAATTACAAAAATAAATTCTGAACTAAGTTTGTAATTTAACCGTATAAACAGGTGTTTATTGTACCTGTCATTTCTACAAAATCACAATGAAATGACGTGCTTTTTAGGGTTTTGTGTTTCTGTACTTAATATGTCAACTTAATGTGACGGACGGAAAACTACGGAACCCTACACTGAGCGTGGCCCGACACGCTCTTGGCCGGTTTTTTATTAACTAGGGTAAGATATATTAACTATAGTAAGATAATAATAAAATTAATCTATACTAATATTATAAAGTTGAAGAGTTCGTTTGTTTGAACGCGCTAATATCAGGAACTACGGCTTTGAATTGAAAACATTCTTTTTGTGTTGGATAGTCCATTTATCGAGGACGGCTTTAGGCTATATAACATCACGCTGCGACCAATCGGAGCGAAGACGCGGACAAAGTCGCGGGCAACAGCTAGTTAATAATAATATTCAAGGTATAACTCCGTTTAAATAGGGTTGTATGTATGAATAATGGATCCAGGAAAACGCGAATCCAGGCGTAACGCTCATTCAAGCGTGACACTGCGTCATTCTAATGATGGATTTCTTAACTGACGTCTTTAGAGATCGTGTGATCATGTGTAACGTTTACGTAACACATGTAAATGTGCAATTAAAATAAAATAATTAAATTTTAAATAAACGAGTAGTTGTGGCTTGGTCTGCACTTCCCACGGATTCCCTACGTAAGTATGATATATATTACTGGGTCCTGCATTGAACTTCGTACCTACAGTTAAAATAACAAAAATCTAGTCTTGTATGACATTGACATAAAATTGAATTTCACCTGGCCAGTGAAAAAGCTTTTCTTACCATTCTTGTACGCCGAAAGATACTGTACTACACATAGAGACATACGTACATACAGTACACGTCTATAAAAGATTCTGATGTACTCGTAAATAAGCTATGTTATGTAAACTATGATTAAAATTCTGTCTGTAGATTTGGCATCACAATAAATCCTGATAAATATACACGTTTAGTATGAGTAATAGGTTTTACCATTCGTAGCCATAGTTATTGAATGATTACTGAATTCTGCCTTCTTTTTTAACCGACTTCAAAATTTCAAAAGAGGAGGTTATCAATTCGATTGTATGTTTTTTTTTTTTAATGTTTGTTACTCCATAACTCCGTCATTTCTTAACCGATTTGAAAATTTTTTGATTGTATGTATATATATCCAAATTGGTCCCGTTTTTGTCAAAAGGCAGTTCTGATGATGGGATCCATGAGGAATTGAGGGAACTCCTCAAATCTTTAAGGCAAACATATAGTGATTTTTGTGTTTTTATCAACAAGTCAAGCATTTGCATCCAAAAATGTGACATTGGATGAAGTGGAACTGCTGATGATGATCAGAACAGAACTCTTCAACGACGAAAAGTTCACGTTAGGCGATTTATCCTCCTAGTTGTGTTTGGTAAGCAAGTTCTATTTTCACGATTAATTTTTGTCATGCTCGAGTTCTGATGATGGGATCCATGAGGAGTTGAGGGAACTCCTCAAATCTTAAAGGCAAACGTATAGTGATTTTTGTGTTTTTATCAACAAATCGAGCATTATCATACAAAAATGTGACATTTGATGAAGTGGAACTGCTGATGATGATCAGAACAGAAATCTTCAACGACGAAAAATTCACGTTTGGCGATTTGTCCTTCTAGCGGTGTTTGTTAAGCAAGTTCTATTTTCACGATTGATTTTTGTCATGCTCGAGTTCTGATGATGGGATCCATTAGGAATCGAGGAAACTCCTCAAATGTGAAAGGCACACAAATAGTGATTTTAGTATTTTCATGAACTAATCAAGCATTTTCATTCATAAAAGTGACATTTGATGAAGTGGAACTGCTGATGATGATCAGAACGGAACTCTTCAACGACGCGTAGTTCACCTTTGGCGATTTGTTCTCTTCGTTTTGTTTGTCAAGCAAGCAAGGTTTTTCCATGATTTCATGAGGAATTGAGGGTACTTAGTCTTCTACCATTATAAACATACTTATAGCCATTTTTGTATTTTATTGTATGGACTCTAAGAGTGCACCATCTAAGATTAATAATCTTTCACCGGATTGAAGTCGGTTTTTTTTTCTTAAAAATTATGTGACATCTAGTTCCCTAGACTAGCAATAGCAACAAACTTCTCTGAGTAATTTTCATAATTATTCCTCACAAATCACAATTCATTGCTACCACAAAACGAACAAACTCTTTACAGTTGTTAATTTGTGTTAACGTATATCAATTTGTTCTGAATCTTGATCGGCATCTAATTGAGTTATGTAATGTGCAAAGCGGGCACGCGAGTGGACCATTACCTTATTGGCCGGGCGACCCTCGTTCAAAGATACGAGTTTTGTAAATGACATTACGTTTTGTTTGTGTTTGTCATAATAAAAGTTTCAGCTTGGACTAAGTATATTTATAGCGAATACTAATGCAACCTCACTGAAAGTTTCCCTATGTAGATGTGTTTCTAGGAAGCACATGTTATCCTATACTAGTTTTATTTTATTTTGGAACGATCGTTATGTAAATCGTATATTTTAGACAAATTGGACTGCAATTTTTATCATAGAAGTAATAAGTCTAATCTTATCTAGTCTACTGAACCAGTAGTCCTTGAAAGCTCCAATGACTTATATGAATTTACAATACAATACTAGGTTTCTTCCATGGTTGGTTCGATTATTTGTTCTTAGGACCAAATGTTGTCTCCATTTATTCACACACAAAGCAACCAAAGCGTACACTTTAACAATAGCAGAGCAGTATAGGTACCTACCAATGTTATATCGGCAATAGGTATTGATCCTGAAAGGAGCTCGGTCGCCCAGATATGTTTGTGTAATGCCTATGTAATTAGCTGGAAAAGCCACTAAATACGATCACTAGGCTCCTCGCTGTAATCAGCTGATCTTAAAACCAATCTCAAAAACGTCTTCGTGTCAACGCTAAAACATGTTACATTTCGATAACCACCAAATTATATAAATCAACGAAATTCGATTTATCAAGCTAGCTGCTGACATGTTAATTGAATCACTAGCAGCGACGGACCAATTAAAATCTAACTAATGAAATGAATTTTCAAATGTCAACAGCGCTTAGCACATGGTTGTTTACCGAAACTGTAACTACTAGGTTTCGGTAAACAATCGCTCGATTGAAGGTAAATAATAAATCAGTACGTCGATACTGGTGTATTACAATAATTTGATTGAAGTTTCACGGGCAGGGCCCTTTATTAAACTTTATCGATTATTTACCTAATCTATTCTATTCCCCTAGGAAAGGGCGTGACCTAATCGAAACGAACTAACCTGGTACCCACGATGACTTTTTACAAAGAAGTACGTACGAAGTAATTACGTAATATTTAGTGAGCTTCTCGATTCGTAGGAGCGCTTCTAGCCTCATCCCACCCTAGGCCCATTTTTTTGGCTACTTACGAGACAGGCACAAGCTTGGCTTAGTGTGGGGGCCAGTCGAACCTCATAAGCAAAACCCACAAAGCACATTCCTTCATAATATGCTGTTCAACCTGTAAACCTTTATGTACAAACTAGCTTTTGCCCGCGACTCCGTCCGCGTGCAACGCATCGTCGGCTAATGGTGTAAACCTGATAACGTAATATTATGAAAGTTTACAGCAGACTCACATTTTTTTTTAATTAAAATATTAAAACCCGAAAGACGGGAAAAATATGAGTGGGTTATTTTTTTCCCCCAATAATATATGAATATACAGGGTGTCCCAAGAAGTAGTGATATACTGAAGCTGGGAGGTAGAGGACCTAGAGGGCTATCTGAATCACCCCCATGTATGTTCCGCGATTTTTAGTATTTTCGGAGTTATGAATTTTTTTTTAAATTTTTCACCTATCGCCGCGTACGATGAGATTTTTATTTATGGTGATGTGAATTATTGCGGTAGATGCTTGTTTTTTTTTGTGTGCTAAGCTGATAGATAGGCCAATTCAGTATAGTAACATTTACTATCGTTAGATCTTTGACTGGCATAAAAAAAAAAATTGCCAAGAAAGATAAAATTACCCAGTATGTTCACAACTTCAAGGGCCCTTAAAAAAATAAAATCACATAACAATAATTACCGATTGGCTTTTAAAAACTTGCTCTATCTATCAGGTAGCTACCCTGAAAAATTCATTTTATTATTAATAAGGCTTCAATCAAAAAATTGAAATCTAAATGTGGTAAGTGCACAATTTTAATTTACACAATGATTAATGCAAGCAAAGCAAAACCTTTCTAAATAAATTTCGTTCTAAATCACGCACTGGCCATCAATAGAAAAAGAACAAAAAACAAAAGACGGTTGACGCAGGAGAAAATTTTCACGTTGTTTGGTCATCGTTGTTATTAGTACCGATAGTAAATGTTACCATACTGAATTGGCCTATCTATCAGCTTAGCACACAAAAAAAATCAAGCATCTACCGCAATAATTCACGTCACCATAAATAAAAATCTCATCGTACGCGGCGATAGGTGAAAAATTAAAAAAAAATTCATAACTCCGAAAATACTAAAAATCGCGAAACATACATGGGGGTGATTCAGATAGCCCTCTAGGTCCTCTACCTCCCAGCTTCAGTATATCACTACTTCTTGGGACACCCTGTATATTGGATGTTGTGCGAAGATATTCATCATCATCAATTCAGCCGAAGGACGTCCAGTGCCGGACGTAGGCCCAGCTCACCCGCATCCAGCGGACTACAGCAACTTTCACCAGGTCATCAGTCCATCTTGTGTGGGGCCTACCCACGCTGCGCCTTCCGGTAAGTGGTCGTCACTCGAGGGCCTTTCAGCCCTAACGGCCATTGGTTCTACGTGGAATGTGCCCCGCCCACTGCCACTTAAGTTTAGCGATTCGGAGGGCTATGTCAGATAATTGGGTTCTACTGTGGATAGCCTCATTTGTGATGCGATCACGCTGAGATACTCCCAGCATAGCCCTCTCCATTGCTCTTTTGGTGACTTTAATGAGGCCCATAGTAAGCGACCATGTTTCAGTGCCCATATGTCATCACTGGCAACACATTGGCCAAAGACTCTCGTTTTGAGACACTATAACAAAATTCTTTTGAGAATATGAAAAATACCAGCTAAGTACTTATATCGCAATAGTAAGAATAAAAACTCTTTAACCTAACCCCAAAACAGTGATTGTATTGGATTTACATCTCAAAAGCCATGAAATATTAAAAAAAAAATAATAATAGTAGGTACATACGTTTACGTTGTTATACTTCTTCGTTTACACCAAAAACACTAAAAGTTATCTTTTGCGAGAACACACATCTAGGCGATCAAAATTCTTACGAAAATTGCGGGTGTATTCGAGTTAGCCCATTAGCGAGTTCAAAAAGAAAGATGAACATCTGATCACTTATAAAAGTGGCCAGCATTCGACACAGATTGACTACTTCCTTGTAAAAAGGAAGAAAATCAACTGTGTCAAAGACTGCAAGATAATACCCGGAGAACATTTAGTGTCACAGCATAGACTGCTTAGTATAGACCAGGTGTTCCCAAACTTTTTATTCTCATAGACCACTTTCAAAAGTTAACTGGTTCTGGTAGACCCCCTACAACACATTTCTACCATATTCCCAAAACTCCTATTTTTTTGTCACACCCAGGTAGACCCCCGTCGAGTCTTCTGTGGACCCCTGGGGGTCCACCTGGACCACTTTGGGAACCCCTGGTATAGACGTACACTTGAAAATTCAGTTACAAAGGAAGAAAGAACGACCCCCTGCTAAAATAAAATGGTATGAGTTACAGAAGGATGAGTGCGCTAGTAAGTTTAAAGAGAGAGTGGTAGATAAAATGATAGAAATGAAAGATATGGAAGGACTAAGTGCGAATGAATGTTGGAAAATGATGGCGAACTATATAAGGAGAGAAGCGAAAGATATCTTAGGTGAATCGAAAGGGAAGTGTGTGATAGACAAGGAAACGTGGCGGTGGAATGACGAAGTGCAAGAAAAGTTGAAAAAGAAGAAGCAATCATTTAAGGATTGGCAGAGTGTTGAAAGTGGAAACGAAAGTGAGAAAGAAACTAAGAGGATTGAGTATAAAGAGTGTAAGAAGATAGCTAAGCGAGCAGTTGCTATTGCCAGATCAGCAGCTCAGGACCAATTATATGAGGCTTTGGAAAGTCCTAAAGGTGAGAAACAATTGTATCGCTTAGCAAAAGCAAGAGAAAGGTGTGCTAGAGATGTATGCCATGTAAAATGTGTGAAAGATGATACTGGAAAGGTGTTGACCGAAGACGAATGTATAAAAGATAGGTGGAAAGACTACTTTAAAAAGCTCATGAATGAGGAGAATGCATGGAATAGAGTGTTAGAAAGCCAACCAGTGAATGTGGGTGTTGTGAAAGAAATAGACATTGATGAAGTAAGGAAGGCTGTGAAAAGTATGAAGGATGGAAAAGCGGTTGGACCAGATGGAATACCAGGAGAGGTGTGGAAGCTGTTAAGTGAGGATGGATGTAGGTGGCTAACTTTGTTCTTCAATAAGTTGTTGCAGGAAGAGAGTATCCCCGACGAATGGTGCGACAGTGTACTTGTGCCCATTTTTAAAAATAAGGGGGATGTACAAGAATGCAACAATTATAGAGGAATAAAGCTCATGTCACACAGTATGAAAGTGTGGGAGAAAGTAATAGAAAGACGAATGAGAGATGAGAGTGACATAACACAAAACCAATTTGGATTTATGCCGGGCAGGGGTACAACAGACGCCATATTTGCGCTTCGCCAGCTGTGCGAAAAATATAGACATGCGCAAAAAAACCTGCATATGGTGTTTGTTGACCTCGAGAAAGCTTACGACAGAGTTCCACGCGAGGTTTTGTGGTGGGCCTTGAAAGAGAAAAGTATACCAGGGAAGTATGTAGGGCTGATTCGGTCTATGTATGAGAGATGTTGTACACGTGTCCGGTCGGCGGCTGGCACCACCGACAGGTTCAGTGTTGCGGTGGGCTTACACCAGGGTTCGGCGTTAAGCCCCTACCTCTTCCTGATTATAATGGACGCACTGTCGTCAGACATCCAGGAGGAGGCACCATGGTGTATGCTCTTTGCCGACGATATTGTCCTTGTCGGTGAAGAGGAGCCCGAGGTTCAGAGCAGATTAGAGAAGTGGCGGCAAAAATTGGAGAACGTGGGCTTGAAAATCAGTCGTTCTAAAACTGAACACCTGTTCTGCGATTTCGGCGGTCTCTCCAATTTTATGCCCATAGAGCTCGATGGCGTAACGCTACCGGTCTGCTCTGATTTCCGATACCTCGGGTCCCTCATACAGTGTAATGGTGATATTGACCGTGACATCAAAAACCGAATCAGCGCAGGATGGATGAAATGGCGACAGGTCTCAGGAACCATATGCGACGCCAGAATGCCCTTCCGATTGAAGGGCAAAATCTACAAGACCATTGTAAGACCTGTCGTCATGTATGGATCGGAATGTTGGGCCGCAAAGGTGACGGATGACAAGAGATTGCATGTTACGGAGATGAGAATGTTGAGATGGATGAGTGGCGTAACAAGAATGGATCACATAAGAAATGAGTATATAAGAGGAAGCCTGAAAGTGGCACCCATAGATGATAAGTTGAGAGCTAATCGTCTACGGTGGTATGGGCATGTTATGCGGAGGGATGAAAGTCATGTGACAAGAAAGGTATTAGGCATGAATGTGGAGGGATGTAAGAGGAGGGGTAGACCAAGGAAAAGGTGGATGGATTGCGTGAGAGACGATATGAAAAGGAAGGATGTGAGTGACGAGATGACGGGCGATAGAGAGTTATGGAAGAAAAAAACATGCTGCGCCGACCCCAAGTAAATGGGAAAAGGGCACGCGAATGATGATTCGAGTTAGCCCATAAGTTTTAAACTCGTCGAGTTGACTGTTAATTTACTCATCATGTGATTTAAGTAATTTTGGCGGTAGCAGTTTTTCTCAGGCGATGCATCTTTTTTTGCGACAATGGTGGGTAAAACGAAAAAATGTTAAGGAACGATTTTCGGAATAAAAACTATCCTATGTCCTTTCCCGAGCCTCAAACTATCTCTATACCAAATTTCATCTAAATCGGTTTAGCGGTTTAGGCGTGAAGAGGTAACAGACAGACAGACGAGTGACTCGCATTTATAATATTAGTATGGATGGATTCACTTCTTATGTCTTTAATCTAGTTTTTTTTTTAATAATTTTAAGCGTATGTTATTAATCGCGCGTTACTGCGATCGCCAACCCACATGCCAAGCGTGGCGATTATGGCATATACCCGCTGTGAATTTAGGGGAGGCCTATGCCCAGCAATGGACGTCCTTTGGCTGATATGGTGGTGGTGCTTACTAATCGCACCAACAATCTATACAATTACATATACTAATACAACAAATTAGATATAAAAATATGATCAAAATATGAAGGTAAACTATAAATATCATTAACTAATTTTAACTGTCTTAAATTGTCTGTGTATATACAAGGTTTACAAAATATATCCGTTAAGCGGACCT
The DNA here is from genome assembly GCA_905163555.1 of Notocelia uddmanniana. NCBI lineage: Eukaryota > Metazoa > Arthropoda > Insecta > Lepidoptera > Tortricidae > Notocelia > Notocelia uddmanniana. Next base: position 7,989,755 of record LR991059.1, on the reverse strand, counting down.
GCCCTCCGCGCCGAGTTCGAGCAACATTTTTTTTACGGTTAGTTATGTTTTCGTAATTCCTTCTTGGTAATTTTGTCACAATTACTTTGCTTAAAAACTCTTTGTGTTGCTATACAGAATAATACCGATTTTTGTGAAATCATTTCTTTTCAAAAGTAATTTCTCATAACGAATCTCTCTTGACGAATCCTTGTAAACTCGGAAAGTTGTTTGGTTTGAAATTAATCCACGAATGTGAAATACTATACCCATCATAGACTATCTATAGACTAATAAATCATTTACTTGCGAAAATTAGTATGTGTGCGTTTCTCTTTCGCGGTCTAGCGATCACGACATCAGTTTCATCAGAATTGTAGAGTAAAAGAGTGTTTTTAATAATTTAATCGATTATTAGTTCTGCGACGATACGGCACGCTACTCTACTGACACCATGAAATCAGAAGAACCTATATTTATAGGTAATTCTATTGCACTTATATTATATTCGACCGATAAAGATATTAGACTCAATTGTCTATATGGCATTAACCACAATTAGAGAGAGATTAGAGTGCTCGTGGCCCAGCGGCACCCGCCTACCGCGTGCGGTATGCAAGGTTAAGCAATGTGGGCGCAGGCCAGTTCTTGGCTGGGTGACCGCTTTGAGTGGTTACTAACTGAGCGCTCTCGTGCTTTGGAAGGCACGTCAAGCCGTTGACCCCGGCTGCTGTCTACGACAGCAGTCCTTAAGCCAAGTTAAAGGCCTTCGGGCGGCTTGAGAACTTCTAACAGTCAAGTTGCCCACTCACTTGACAAAGGGGGGTCGAAGTTGCACCACGTCCGTAGGGAGTACCCACCGTTACCCTACACGTGACCCCTGGGTGGTGCTAAAAGTGCAACAAAAACTGGCAACCGTACTTGTCTTCTCGAAGATCTCACGGTTCGTAAATAAATGCCATACTATTAAATAAACCACAATTAGAGCACAACAAGAGGCAAGAAGGGACGTACTCAGCTGGTCGCTAGCTATCTCAGAAACTTTTTCTACTAATTAACACTAGGTATATGATGACGTCACAAAAGACATATTCGAATCACCCATTGTATAAGAAAATGCAAATTGCTGTTTTTTTTTCGTGAAATACTGCGTTTAGGTACTTACATAGTTGTCATACAATTTATTTTTGAGTATAACATGAAGATTATATTAGTGCCTCTCAACTTACGGACGAAAAAAAAATCAATGTGTCATTTTTATTAACTTTTGTAATTTACAATTGATTGTGACATTTATTTGATTTACTAATTTATTTATAGTGACACCATGTTAATACATTTCATCTTGTGGAAAATACCATCTCGTCGAAGTCCATGGATCTGAAGCCATAAGATCTCGCTTTTAAAACTAGCGTTTAACGAATGACAATCGGAAAGTCACTGATTACCTCGAATGTGTCGTCAAACATCGTGTTAAGTAATTTATCGGTCTAGACTGCGAAATTAGTTCTGAGTGCCGAGTCCATTGTCTGATGAATACATTCATTCATTCCATATTCTAACTGCTTGCTCAAACTTATTTACTCGTATTTATACCGCATGACACCAAATCCATTTTGAATTTTTCGCCATATCCGCATGAAAATAGATAAATCCTTTTCATTCCTTGATTACTATTTATCAGGGTAAAAAGTAAAGTAAAAGTAGTTTATTCTTCCAATTATGCATATTACATGCACCTAATAACGTCAATAAACTACCACTCCACATCTAGGCGCGAATCTGTACTTGCATTAATCTTTAAACCTACTAAGTAGTTTAATATGGGTTATTTACCATACCACTTTTTGTTATTGGAAGAGCGGTGTCTCCTGACACAAGCAAAACTATTGGCTATTATTGAAAACCTATTGTAACCAAATAAACTCTTATTTTTTTATTTTCATTTTTCATCTAGGCTCGAAATTACGAGAAATTCGGCAATACATTTAGTCAATTCTTAAGAGTCGCAGCATCAGCGAACGTTTTGGTATGTTTATTTATTTATACTTATACGGAGTACCAATAGCTGCAAAAACATGACGCAATCATACATAAGTGGTGTCACCAGGCCGATTAGAGATACTCACAGATGGACCAGTGACAGTTCATCATAAATAAACTTTGTTGCGAAAATAGCAAACGAGTAACCCTGGCGAGCTTGAAAGAGCATGTGATAAGTATGCAACATGCTACAGAGTAAAGATTTGTGATTGCGTTTCATGTCAAGCATCGGGCATTAAATGAGTCCTCAAGACAGTGATCCTTCCTACTACGCTGCTAACTGGCTAATATTAACTATAAAACAAGCACAGCATTTATGGATATAAATGCTCAAACAACGACATCCAACTCTTCAACTCACAACCTTCCTTCCAGATCACCGCCATCCAGCAAGTCCAGCAACTCCAACAGCAACTCATCTAGCAACTCGTCGAGCAACGGATCAGGCGTGCAATCAGGCGAGAGTTGCGAGGCCCTCCTAACAGAGGACCGGGTGGACCGGCGGCCGCGCGCCAACCAGCCCAAGTTCGAGGCCTACATGATGACCGGGGATCTCATGCTCAACCTGTCAAGGGTTGAGCATCCACATCACAACAACCATGTGCCTATGCACCGGACACATTATCACAGGTAATCCTCTAGTTAACTCATCGAGCAACGGACCGGGCGTGCGGTCGGGTGGAATTTGCGAGGTCCTCTTAACGAGCGAGGTAGGCAAGACCGCCACTAAAGGTGCATTTGAACTAGGTGAAAATAAAATGGAAGCGGAGCGTAGGACCTGATTTGATTGGTCAATTTTGCACGACTCCGCTCCGCTCCGCCTCAGTGGAAAGGCAGGCAAAATATCTTATTGTTTTTATTAGCTAATGAATATTACACACAGATGGATATATTACAATAACAATAGTTACGTACAACGTACAAATAAAATAATGTATGAGGTAAGAGTGGATGGACACTCGCAACACCAGAGGGGTTGTAAGTGTGTTTCCGGTCTTTAAGATGGGAGTAAGCTCTTTTACACATGCCGTCACTTGAAATGATGTGGGCTAATGATTTTAATTGGTAATTATGATGGCAGGTACAATTCTACGCCTGCATCGCCGATCGAGAGCCGGCTAAGCGGCGGGCGCGCGGATGTCGCACAGAGGCACAACTCCTCGCCTGACACTGGGCTGGTTGGAGATCATTCTAACAAAATGTGAGTCCCGGTTAGCGAAAACCACGTTTCGCAGCGCGTCTTTCATCTGCCATCACGCCCCGCGCAACTGTCACATCATCATGGTAACATCTTCAACTCTCCTACTCGTATAGTTTTTCGCCTATTAATAGTGTAGACGTAAGATGCGTCGTGTTAACGTGTCTTGTGGCCATGTTTTCCGTCTAATATCTCTATGCAATCGGCTAAAGTTTATTAAACAAATTGTTTGAATTGTACGAGTATACAGACATGTTTAGTTTAGCTATTTACGTTAAAACTTATTCTCGGAATACTGCTCCGCAATTATAGTAAATTTGCATGTCTTTATGGCGTTAAGGATAATGTTCAGTCCCCGAAGTATAATTTTCCACAAGTTTCTGTGCTACGGCCAAATATAGAAGAATTATTTCTAAGGCGTTATTTATCTTACGACCAACAGAAAAGGCCTATAGTTTATGTTACTGTACTGTACTATTGTAAGGTGGTTAATCAATGCAATTAAGATTGGGTGGACTAGAAACTCTATGATATTATCATTATATCCAGATTGTAACTTTAACCATTTAGAAATATGACTCACTAGTTTTACCTAATAATCGCACCGTGCTCGGTGGTACTTAGTGGTCGTGACTAAAGTTCCAAAAACTGAAAGTAACGAGTCAGTGGTTGTTTCTTTCAAATTCAAATTGTACTGAAGTAAATGCCCGAAAACCGGTTCAGTTCCTACAATAGAAGCTAATTCTCCTGAAGTCGCTAATTCCTTTTGGTCCGCGACAAGAATTAAATTCTTCATACACTCAAAAGGAAAGAAAATGGGTGCATATTACACAGAAATACTACACCAACTATAACCGTTCTGATGCCTCTGGAGTATAGTTTTAACTTTATGATTGACTCTTCCTGTTGCAGGTTCAGTTCACAGCCCGCATCCCCAGCGAGCACAGCTGCGGCGGAGCTAACAGCTCGCGCGCCGCTTGCCGTGCGAACCTCGCGTTCCGAGGACCATCTGCAGGTAACACTCTGTCACTTTATGATCGGTCGAGGTCTGGGTCACACCGTTTACAGGTGACACCACCCGGTCTCTTAATGATCGGTCGTGATCGAGGACGCACCATCTACAGGTAACACCACCCGGTCACTTTATGGTCGATCGAGGTCTAGGACAGACCATCCGCAGGTAACACCACCCTGCCATCTTATCATCCGTCGAGGTCTAGGACGCAACACCTGCAGGTAGCACCACCTGGTCACTTTATAATTGGTCGAGATCTGAAATTCAACAATGATATCCAATGCCAATCAACTGTTTTCTTGGTGTGCATTGCCATGTTTATACCTGGCCTGGATCACGATCACGTAAGTTTTTTTTTAAATGTATTCGCCTCAAATATATAATGCTGAACCTGTTGTAAATGTAGTTGTAATGACCTGGCTGCCACATTGATTGATGAAATAACCACTAAACGCTCAAACAATCGAAATTTTCTAGAAGGAGTCTTCCCTGAGCGCCGTAGCGGTGGATATGGAAGAGGACGTGACGTCATCGCTAAACACACTGTTGGACGCACGGCCAGATTCCGCTACACCTGGTCCTCGTTCCGAATCCGACCCTGTGCGGGACAGGTTAGCTAAGAGCCTTATTATTATCACTATCACATACGGTATGATTTAGAATAGTAGTACATGACGTTTCAGTTTTCAACTTTTCACTTTATTTAGGCAAAGGTAAAGAAATCTGAGCCTTATTACCTTTATCTCGGGTGCAATTTGGAATGTTTGATAATTGCGAAGTTATTACTCTGCTCGTGGATGTTCGCATTGCCCGACTTCACTACGCCTATCATGCTCGTCCTCGTCTAGTACAGTTCCTGGTATAATATTCAAGGTTTTTGTACTTTACGGGGTTATTATACTGCCGCTTGGTATTATTGTAAATCAGCGATGTAATCGCATTACTTTTCGAACGATCGTTAAGTTAGGTCTGCTGTCATTTTCCGCGAATGCGCGTTCAATATTTTACGCAAATGCCCGCCTATTAATAAAGTTACCTGTTAAGTTATCCTGCCATTATTTACTGTTTAATCGTAGTGATTATTGTAATAATCAGCAGAATCGTGTGGACGTACAACGCGCCAGTATCCTCCACTTCAGAGCGGACGCACTGCAACGGTTCCGGTCACACTTCCAACTCCACCTCCATATCCGACGGTATCTCGCAAAGGTATCTATTTTTCTATACTTTGTCATTGTAAAATATTGTTAGATCCACCCGTTGAGGTGCACAGATGTTCATAGGCGTGGAAAATAAATAAGGATCGCATTTTTCGGGACAGCGTTTTGGAGCCTATTGGGAGAGATTACCTCTTTTTATCGATATTATCGGACTACCTACTACTCTATTCGTTCCTTCGGTTCGTAACATCGGGAAGTTTGATGTTCATGTAAGATTATTAATTGACCGAGCGAGCAAAGCGTTTCCGTTTCAGCTCTCGACAAAAATTCTCTAGTATGTCTGTCTATCCGGATGTTCTCTACAGGTCGCATTTCTGAACCGATTATCGTGAAACTTTGTGAGCAGGTTCGATAATTATGTAATTTTTTTTTCGAGTCAGGTTTTGAAAGTTTTGTAATTTGAAAAAAAACATATATAGAACTTGCCTAACAAACACTGCTAGGAGGACAAATTGCCAAACGTGAACTTTTCGTCGTTGAAGAGTTCTGTTCTGATAATCATCAGCAGATCCACTTCATCAAATGTCACTTTTGTGTATGAAAATTCTCGATTTGTTGATAAAAACACAAAAATCACTATATGTTTGCCTTCAAGATTTGAGGAGTTCCCTCGATTCCTCATGGATCCCATCATCAGAACTACGTTATGACAAAAACGGGACCAACTTGGATACATATACTTACAATCAAAAAAAGAATTTTCAAAATCGGTTCAGAAATGACGGAGTTCTGAGGTAACAAACATAAAAAAAAAACATACAACCGAATTGATAACCTCTTTCTTTTGAAATCTTGAAGTCGGTTAAAAATACAGTCAGCAGTAAGTAGCTTAGCGGGTCAAGTGCACAAAATGATGTACACAAGCACTTGTTGCCTCTTTTGTACGCTTCGTACGCATATCCACTGGTGGTTTTGACCGCATTGCTCCGCTGTTTGCATCCTTTTGTCTAAGTAGTAAGGATGACATTCCCGTGCAGGTCGTCGTCGCCCGCGTCGCCGACGTCGGCGTCGTCGTCGGTGATGTCGTCGCGCGCCACGCCGCCGCACCGCGCGGCGCCCGCGCTCAACCACCGCCCGCTCAACGGTAAGCCCTTGTTCACACGGGATTTATTGACCGAGCGAGCGAAGCGTCTCCTTTTCAGCTATCGACAAAAAATATTTCGTATATCTATCTGTCTGTCCGGATGTTCTCCTCTAAGGTCGCATTTCTCAACCGATTCTCGTGAAATTTTGTGAGCAGGTTCGATAATTATACAGGGTGATTCGGGAGACGTGAGCAAAATTAACCCTACAGATTCAGTAGATCACAAGCTACTGCTTCGTGCCACTTTAGTGAAATTAACGTTCATTTATCTTTGGTGTTGAAAACAAAATGTTTTTCATTATTTACGAAATTCATGGTCACTCTACAATCAGAATACTTCAGTCAAGTGGTACGTGTCAAATTGAATGTCATCTCAGTCCGATTACTTTTGAAATATCGTATCTCACTCAATGTGACAATTTACTTTCTTCGTAATCAAAGTGCTGTCATAACAGTTCGAGGTTTAATCTTTATAAACCAGTTGTTGTAGGGTGACCATGATTGTAGAGAATTAAACTTTAACCTAACAAAAATTAAAATACAGGAAAAAGGTATTATGGGTGTTTCACTTAAATACAATGGTGAACGATTCATTGCCATTTACTATGTATGTAGTGTTGGTCCTGCTCACGTCCCCTGAATCACACTCTATAGTTTTTTCTCGAGTCAGTTTTTGGAAATTTTGAATTTTTTTTTGTGATGTCTACAGCTAACAGAGCTACTAGTTTATATTATAGCTACCGAGTGGAAAGATCGAATGCCACATTGATGGCGACTGCCTTCAATATTGGAATTAGTACATTCTGTGTAAAGAAAACCTTCGTTTATTTTATTTAATCAATTAATTCTGCATTTATAAATTTATGAAAAATCGCTTATCTTAGTCGAGACTAACCGGTCACCTGCGACAGAAATAAAATGTCGTAGGTTATGATGCAGATTTTCAAATAAACGGAAGGTCATGAAAACTAAAAAAAAAATTCACCCGTACAAGACAAGCGATTTTTCATAAATCCATAAATTCAGAATTTATTGTTTTTAATAATTAAGGAAAGTCTCCTTTACACAGAATATGCTATTTCCAGTATTTATGGTAGTTGCCATCCATGTGGCATTCGATCTTTTCCCCTGTATATTCTTGATTTATGAATAGAATAGAATAGAATATATTTTTATTGTTTAACTGTGTAAAATACAAAGATGGACTTTAAATTACATAATAATAAAATAATTATAGTAGTTAGATATTTACAATAACTATAGAAAGTGATACTCTAATCTAACCCTTTCTCAATCACAATACAGAAATAGGAAATAAGAGCCAAGAGTACCAAAATGTGGATTTTAAGAAAAAGTGTAGAAAAGAGGAACACCCATCTAATTCCATGATTTGCCCTAGGCACTAGTTTTTACGATAGCAACTGCAGACTTGACCCAGACCCAAGGGTCAATTACACCTTGTTGGTGTTAGACCGGACCTTGGTGGTGATCGTTTCATTCACCAAAAACTTAAATATCAAATGAGAATTAGTACAGTTTTCTCTATACTTACTTATTCAGTCACTTATATATCAGCCCTCTGATATTGCTGTACCCTTGCAGGTTGTCACGTTCGTAATGTGATATCCAATAAACGATTATTATTATTATTTTAAAAACCCAGTGGTACGAGCTGAGGACTTTCGAACTCTCAACCTCCAGAGGAAATTTAGTTTCGTTCAAATCAATTAGCGAGACTAGATAATTTCACATTTCGATTTTTACGTGTTTTAAGGAATTCTAATTCTGTAGTCTGAAAAAAAAAAACACTGGGGATGATTTTAATAGCAATTGTACTAAATTAAGGCGTAGGTATTGCCGTGTTTAATATATGTGGGCAATAAATCTCCTTGGCACATGAATTAGCTAATTGCGCTATAAATAAGGCAACGTCAATTTGATTTATTACAAAACATTGTATCGTACTGTGATCGGTCTATTTTTCATTGGGTTTACAAATAATCTAAGTATCAATTCTGATTACGCGTATTACCTACTACCTATTCCTAATGGCTAAACTATCTCCTGTATAACGATATCCTAGAATAATATTATAAAAAGTCACAATGTGACAGGAGCGATCATCGAAAACAATATAGCCCTTAGTAAAATTAAGTTTAACAGCTACATAAATTCAATTTTAATTTTAAAGTACGATTCTCACTGACCGACGTAGGCAGGAGCGCATTATACTAGATGCAAAGGAAAGTGAAATAGCGTCCGTTACGAGGCGGCGGTAGCTCCATTCAAATATGAACCGTAACTACTGTGTAAATGATACAAATTTCTTTGCGCTTAGTAGAATGTTCCGGTGCTACCCAGTCTAAAAGAATCGTACTCGTACGGAATAGTAGTGTTATTCTAAACAGACTTGATATGTTCCAGGGGACATGAGTCTTTCGGAAGCCGTGTCAAACATCTCCAGTCCCGACTACCAAGATCAAGACGACATGTTCGAAACCGGGCGAGAATGCCCTCGAATGGAACTCTCCGACCCTTCAGACTCCGACTCCACAATACTAGTCTCAGAGCCTTGCCACAAGCGGGCGAAATCCAACTCTTCATACTCAAACGACCATGGCAGTGACGTCACACTGAACGGTGACAACAACGACTATAGAATAGTAATACAGGTTAAAGGACCGGACAAACAGAACGCTAACGCGGGGAGTGTAAATAATAATAATAGTTATGCGAATGGGAAGGAGAATGGGCATAGTTTGCCGGAGAATCAGGGCTATCAGGTATGTGCTAACGGTTTTTTGCTTTACAGCCATAGTTAAACGAAAAAGAAACAGTTTCAAGCTGAATGTGTAATGCTGCTGGTCATATTTTGTCGATTGGATAAATTGGATCATTTCTGCTTAGAACTTTACAAGAAAATTTCCATCGAATAAAGCCTTGTTCAAATCAAACAATACTTGTGTGAAATACGCTGTTCTTTAAAGTCAAATCGAATTTGACTCAGTTTGTCGAGCTACAAACTTGACTCATTCCCCGTTAAAGCCCGTTTGCATAACAGAAGGAATGTCGGACATAGACTTATTTCTATTTATCTCTGTAGCACGCACACGATATTGGCGTCACGCTAGCACTATAATCAAGGCTACAGTTTCAGATGGGTCAGTGTCCAAAACTCTTTCTGTTCCGCGACCGGGCTTTAGAGATCGGCAGCGACTGCCTCTCCCACTATAAGCTACGCCTTTTCTTATGATAATTCATCTGTATGTTTTCAGGAGCTCTGCAGTAGCTCTGACGTGGGCTCAGACGAGGGTTCAGACGGAGATTCCTTACACTCGTTTCACTACAGCCCAAAGGCCGTGGACATCCCGTCGGCGGAGCGGCTCGCCAAGCGGCTGTACCATCTCGACGGGTTCAAGAAGTCCGACGTCTCCAGGCATTTGAGTAAAAAGTGAGTGATTTAGTTGGCATCAATAAATGGTGCCACAATCTCGATGGCTTTAAAAAGTTGGACATCTCCAGCGGGCGTATAATGGTTCCCATTTTATCACCTATCGTCATGGTTAAGACGCCCGTCTCTCTCGAACTCGCATACTTGTCCGAACGCGATGATTGTCTTATCCACGACGATAAGTGATAAAATGGCAACCATCATATGCGTTTGTGTAAAAATTGCGTAACATGACTGACCTCTGTTCTTGATTACATGCTTGACCACTATTCGTTGCAAATTAGCTTCTATTCAACTACAGCCAAGTCTACCAAGTCTGTTTTTTTTTTAGTATAAATTATTTATTTACTTTAAACATACATTTATAGGGTTATAATACCTCACCAAAGCGCTTAGAATTTAGCGACTTACAAAATTAGTGCTAACCGTAACAAACTTAATCAGATATATATTGATGTCATCAGTATTAAATAAATAGCTGCTTTACCTTTATTTATAAATACTAAGCATTAGCTTAGTATTTATTAAAACTACAGGACAACTTGTCAATCTTTTATCTCTCAACTTGTGAATTTTTTTAAGTCTCTATCATTAAAACTGTTAAAATGCACCTAACTGTTACTCCGGGCGACATGTTTCGAACTCTTCGGGAGTTCTTCCTCAGGATGAGTGCATCAGCGACAACGGCGCGCTATATACTCTACTACGCACTATAGTTTGAAACATGACTCACGAAAGTAAAGTTTAAGTCCTAAAAATGTAAGTCCCATTTGTAGACAATTTTTTTATTCAAATAACATCTCCTTTCCAGCAACGAGTTTTCTCGCGCCGTAGCCGAAGAGTACGTGAAGCACTTCGACTTCGCGGGCGCCACGCTTGATGCGGCGCTAAGAGAATTTCTCGCGCGGTTCGCGCTCAGCGGCGAGACGCAAGAGCGAGAACGAGTGCTCGTGCACTTCTCGCGGCGGTATCTCGAGTGCAATCCGGGCTCTTTTAACTCGCAAGGTTAGTACGAGTAAATCAATTTTTTTAATTTGTTTTGGTGGGGACCGGGTCGCATATTATCAATTTTTAAAGGCAAAGGTTTTACTCAAACAGCCAAAGGATATCAAAAATACTAACACTTCCTCGTGTGCTCGCGGCGGTTAGTTGAAATAAATGTGGTCTTAATTATTTAATTACCGCCGCTGGCTCGCAGCACTGGTATTGTTGGACATAACTGAAGTTAAATAAAAGTACATATATCTGCAATTTTATTTGTCACAACATCTTAAAACGTAACGATTGAAAGATTCATGCCCGCAGGCGTGCGAGAAAGTAGTTTATTGATTTATAAAAAATACTTTCTCGCGCGCGTGCCCTCTTTCTATGCCTTTGATGACCTCCAGAAAGCATATGCATTATAATTTGTTTAATAAAATAAAAATAATGAGTTTGTAATACGCGCAATTTAATTTCGAATTTAACATGATTTTTACTATATTTGACGGGTAAATTTACTGCATAATTTATTGATATAATATATATACATATATATTCCTTAGTTACGTACATTTGCATGCAATAATGTTTTTTAATTGGTATGTGTACACCTATTTTCAAAATTGTATGGCTGTGGGTGAAACATAGCGTTCACACACACTTGTAACAACACTTGTACCTATGTTTACAAATAAATCATTTGAGTTTGAGTTTAAATTAGCTTAAGTTAATTTAAAATGTAAATTTATATCATGAAACAAAATCTAAACGTAATGTATTGTTATTGCAGACGCCGTGCACACGTTGACTTGCGCGATAATGCTGCTGAACACGGACCTGCACGGGCTGGCGGCGGGCGGCGCGTTCCGGCGCATGTCGTGCGCCGAGTTCGTGGACAACCTCGCCGAGCTCAACGACGGCGACAACTTCCCGCGCGACACGCTCAAGCACCTCTACCACGCCATACGCACGCAGCCGCTGCAGTGGGCGCTGTGAGTACACATACCCAGCCGTAACACCCCGGCCTCGACTTGCGCGTCACGTCATAAGCAACACGGTATTTCGCTAATAATCAAATCAGCAACTTTTTTTTTTAAACGCTCGATTAGTATGACGTTTGTAGGGAAATGTGCCTAATGACGCCACCATTTTCTATGATATGGTCAAACTGCGTCCTTTTTTTCAGGTTTATGTGTTTAACAATCCTTAAAATTGTATAAATAAGCTGAAGTTGATTTTTTCGAGTATTTTCGTATGATTTGTTTAATAATAACGTAAAAAAATTGTGTTGTGAAATACCCGGTTGTCAATTTGTAGAAGCATTTTCGGGGGCCGCTAGCGTCGAGCTAGGTTTGTCCCTAATTGGGTCCTTTATTGTGCTCTAATTGTAGTTGGTTCCGTATATACATTTGATTGTCTCCAAAAACTGGTTTGGATGGCATCATAAAAAATAATTAGTTAGGAACCGTATTGACGAGCCTAACTAGACGAAAGAGCACGTGTAATGTGGTAGAATGAGTATGCCATGATGGGTTTTTCTAGCTCTCGAACATGATTTTTTTTTAGACAGAGGACTGTACCTATTTTGAACCATGAAAGTCTACAGTGCCTGATACAGACTCTACATACGGAGAGTAGAGAAGCCGGCCTACAAATAAACGTATCAAAAACAAAAATAATGACAAAGGGAGAGCAGAAAGAAATAAAAATACAAGGTGGAGTAATACCATGTACCTATTTTTCACTTTTTTCTTGCCCTTGCCAATTTTTCGCTTTCCCACCCAAAAAGCACGTTTGCCACTTACACAGGTCCCAAATGAAACCAATTTCGGTGATAGTTGAAATGTCATATCTTTTTAGTCCAGTTCCGTCCAACACTACCAACAGTCTGAAGTTTAACATATCTAAGAACATCGTTCCAATCGTCTCAAACGAGCTTTCTCATTCGCAGCGACACGGAAACGCCCGCGGCAGCGGCGACAGCGGGCGCGGAGGCGACTCGCGCTGGGGCCAACCCGTTCTTAGATGTGCCCGATCAGTCGCGAGCCGTGGAATACAAGAAGGGATACGTGATGAGGAAGTGCTGCGTCGATCCTAACGGCAAGAAGAGTGAGTATGCGCTATACCAGCGGTCAGCAACAGGCGGCCTGCGAACCCGTTCCTTGAGAACCGCAAGCCCCCTAGTTATTTTGTATGTAACGAAAATATGGTAGCTTTTGCTTGGGAAAGTCACAAGTTAACAAGTACGGCCCGGGTCAATTTCTTTAGCTCCTATATGGCCTTTGGCCGCTAAAAGGTTGTCGACCCCTGCAATATACTATACTATAGAAGTTGATAAAAAAAACTTGAGGATGCGACAGCGCCAGCCCGAGTTAATGAACAAATATCACCTAACTAATCTAACCAATATCACCTAACTAATCTAACCATAACGTGCGTTCTGAATATTTCATAATATAGTAAGAAGTAATGTAGCGTCAACAATTTGTTTCAAATCACATCGTCAACATGAAGTGTACACAACTATTATAAGTATAAGCCATCGATTAGTTTACGATTGGAATAGCTTAGCTTATTATTACCTCCAATCTTATTCTAATCGCGGTTACATAATAAGTATCATCCTTAGTTATTGCATTTGCGAAGTCTAGGAAAGCTTGTCATTCATCTGTACCATCCGTAATGATTAACCAATATGTTCGTGACGTTCGTTCGTATTACATCGATAACTTTTTAGGCATAGATAGTACCTTTTTCCTAACATTTGAATTTGCAGCTCCATTCGGGCGACGTGGCTGGAAGATGTTCTACTGCACGCTGCGAGACCTCGTGCTGTTCCTGCACAAGGACGAGCACGGGTTCCGGCGCGGTCAGATGTCCGACAATCTGCACAATGCGATCAGGTAATGTTATAATAATAATCGAATGAACTTAACATACTGCCGTATATGCCATTTGTCTTAATGCACGTTTTATCTGAACTCTGGTCAGAAATCATGCCCTCGGGCTTTTGCCGTTTCATGCTCTACTTTCCATTCACTGATATACTTTCGGCCTTAAAATAAAAATGCTGTCCATATATATGCTGCAAAGCCCTTCAAACCCACAGTATTAGTTTCGTAAGTTGCGAAATCTTTTTTTAATTTTTTCCAGAATACACCACGCCTTGGCGACCAAAGCGACGGATTACACGAAAAAGCAACATGTGTTCAGATTGCAGACGGCTGATCAGGCCGAATATCTCTTCCAGACAAGGTAACCCAATTCTTTCATTTTTACTAGTGTTTTCACGTAGTTAGTGTTTCTTTGCGAAATGAAAAATATCTGCGTAACAGTATTTTGATAATTTCGTGTTAAAATAGTGTTTGCGTTTTTACGCAACAGTAGGATTCGAAAAGATGTAGTAATGACGTGGTTTATGACGGTTCGAGTGAAAGAGTTGAGCGTACGGAACTCAAAAATCACCCCGTTGGAATGCTCTTTTGTATAATTTGTTTTGTAATTTTTTGTTAAAATTAAAGTTTTGATAGAATATCACCGTAAAACGTCAAAATATTCATGAATTGCAAGTTTATTCTTCCACCTTACTGTTAATTATTTCAGACAGATACAAAATTTTCGCGGTTCCAACAGAAAATACGACTCGAATTGGATATATACGAACTGTGCCATATTTTGTATGACTGTTTTTTCTTTTTAAAAAGTTTGGGACTCGACAAATAATGGAATTTATATGTAACACTGTAGTGGCGCAGGGCGAGCCTGCAATGTATTGTTTTTCTTTCTTTATTTATGACTTCCAATATATAGTGAGTAACGTCTACTTTTATGGACGCTTCACACCGAACGGCCGGAGTCGGCGCGCACCCCATCAGAGTCAATGGCTGTGTTCCGAATCACGCTCACAGCGCTCACAACGCTTACAGTGCTGGCGGCCGGTCCGAATCAGTTAGCGCGCTCAAGGCCGCGTGAGCGGTGTTTTGTTTCGGACCGGTCATGAGCGTGTTTACTGTCAAACGTCAACTGAATTTGAATTTTGAGTTCGTCAATTAATCATAGTATGAAATTCTGGGCTGGGTTTTTGATCTGTAGAAAATTGAAATTAATCGCAATCTGCAACGAACTAATATAAAACTGACGACATGTTCCAGGACCAAATTGTAGAGCATAGGGAATAGTTCATCTTCACACCTTAGAACCTGAATGGTCGCGTACGGTACGGTTTCAGAGGAATTTTCTCCATTGGACGCTCTGACTGTGGAATGAACTCCCTGCCGAGGTTTTCCCGAAGGACTACAGTATCGGGTTCTTCAAGGAAGGAGTATATACAATTTTAAAGAGTTGGTTATGCGCATGTGACACCCCTGGAGTTGCAGGCGTCCATAGGCTGCGATGACCACTTACCATCAGGCTGGCCGTACGCTTGTTTGCTACCGACAAAGTACAAAAAAAACTAATATAACTGTAAAGTTTATTTTTCGCGCCTAAAATGAAATGTCAAACGTCAACTTGACGTTTGCGCTCACGGTGCTTACGGCTGGGAGTGTGAGCACCGTGAGCGCCGTCCATGACGTCATCAATGACGTCACGACATCTCGAGTAAACGCTGTAAGCGTGAATCGGTCCGACCGTGAGCGCGCTCACAGCGCTGTGAGCGTGATTCGGAACACAGCCAATGAAATTCGAACCCTCCATACAGAAGTTAGATTTCATATTTGAATGGGTTGCGGGCGGCCGGTCGGCTGCCGCCGGCTCTGCCGCTGCCGTTTGGATACGAAGTCTAGCTTCTGTATGGAGGTTCGAATTCCTTTAACTCTGGTGGCGTGCGCGCCGACTCCGTCCGTTTAGTGAGAATCGTCCATTACGGTCATTTTTACCGACTTCAATAAAAGGAAGGAGGTACTCAGTTCGTCTGAATGTTTGCTTGTTCTTTTTTTGTGTTTTTATGTATATATGTTCCCCGATAACTTTTGACCACGACCGATTTTGATAATTCTTTTTTTGTTTCAAAGCAGGTCCCCGACATTGGTCCCATATAAATTTGGTGAAGGTCTGATGATGAGATCTAGGAGGAATCGAGGGAACTCCTCGAATTTGATAGGCATGCATATGTCCATTTCGGTATTTTCTGTAGGTAGCCAAGCATTGGCTCGAGGAAACCACAAATTATGGCATAGCAAGTACAAAATTGGAGTCAGTTTTTTTGGTATAAATTATACAGAAAGAGTTCCACGTTTCTCCTTAGCGACTCGAAGGAGCTGTGCTCGTGGGTGGAGACGATCAACTTCGTGTGCGCGGCGTACTCCGCGCCGCCGCTGGCCGGCGCCGTGGGCTCGCAGCGCAAGTTCCAGCGCCCGCTGCTGCCCTGCGCGCACACCCGCCTCTCCATGGTAATCATAATCATATAAGCCGCGTATCCACGTGAGCAGCCTCGGCTGGAGGCAAACTGAGGCTGCTCACTCTTGAGGCGTAGGGTCGAGGCACGTTGTGGATCAAGGTGAGGCGACACGCCTTTGACTTGATCCGCGACGTTTTTTTTTTCATTTTTAATGTCTAACTTGGCTTCTGTTAAATTTATTTTTTCGGTGTATTTTTTTTTATTTCATTGCATATGTTTGAGAAAAGCACTATACAAATCTCGGCGAGAAACGCTGGGTTGCAGGCCATTTAGGTAGATATAGACTACTACAGACAAGCGGATAGAGATACGCGACTTTGTTTCCCGGCCTCTATAGTAATGTACTATTTATTATACGAGAACCATTAACAATAAAACTAAGTAACAACATTATTAGTTACAGCAGAGCCAATTACATGATCTCACATATAGCGTTTGAGTAATATACTTAAACAAAGTGTGTTGGATGAAAATGAAACCAGGCAAATATGGACGCCATAGGCGCAGTTACGAGTTACAACGGCAGATAGCTTTTCCAAATACACGAGGCTATCCACTCCCCATGCTCCCCCAGTATTACAAATTTAAAATGCTAGACGTTTTTTCAAAGTCTGACAACACAATCGGACCGTGAACTAAATGTTTCAAAATGGAAGCCTTTATTTCGATTCGCTGAACGAAATTGAAATGGCCCCTCATCTTTCGAGCCCGGAGAGTCCCGTTTTTCCAATCATTAAAAAAAATGACCGTAATAGACGACGGCTTATGTAATCGTTTTTTATTTTAATTAGGCCTTAGCGTGATCCCCTCTGGCCACGTGGTCCTACCACCTTTGTCCTACCGGTCGGACCACATGAACTTTTTTTTCGATTGATCCTATCGACCTATCGGACTATTGAAACTGTAATTTTCTTAGACCACGTGGTCCTACCGATAGGACCATATGAACTTCTTTTTTCCGATTGATCCGATTAATAAGTCGGACTTAGGAAACTATCATTAACTGAGACCACGTGGTCCCACCAGTCAGATCACGCGTTCTAGACCAGGGGCCTTTCAGCTCGAAGTACGATTTTTTCTATGGAAATGTTAGTTTAACTTGTTTGCACCAGATGTCACTGGGTGCTATCTCTATCGCACTTGCATATTGAAGTGACAGAGATGCAGCGTTCGTGCGGTTAGTTCTTACTAAATACACAACAGCGCTACGATCTATGTGGAGTATTTCACTGGTATCTCTATCTCAGTATATATATTGTACTTTGTGTTCTAGACCATGAGTAATGCGACCTGCATACTGCGATTACTGCGTATTTAGGTAACTCAGAAACAGCGAATGAAAAAAACATAGAAGCACAACTAGCGTCGCAAAATGGCACCATCAAACTTGTGTCCACTAAGGCGGGGCGTCAAAGTTGTGTCCAACGGCTGTCTAGTTTGAATATGGCGGCGCAACGTAACTGAAATCTCCAAAATAAAAAATATGCCTTTTTGTGCAGTGAAATGGTGCGTTAATCACTCTAGAAAACATTAAAAAAAAAGATGGAATCACTGTTCATATGTAAGTAAAGCGGTAAACATATTTGTTTAATTTTTTGAGTCGTAACCGATTTTGTTTAGGGATGGTGTTATGCCATCTTACATCATCAAAATGTTAATAGCTGAATGAAAAGGTACCCAAGATACCTATTAAACATTTTAACTTGTTGAGATACATGCTTTCATGCACATAACTAATTTGTGTATGAAAGCATGTATCTCACAAATTAAAATGTTCGAAAAAGGTAAACTACTTAGTCGGCTCATAAGTTCTGTCATATACATAGTATCAAATAAAAACAAAAGATTAAGTTTATTCCGTATAATTTGTACAGCGTTTGAAAGCTTATAAACTAGAGAATCTAAATGTATAACATTTATTCAAAATGACCGCCATAATTATCTACACAGGCTTGAAGTCTGCGTGGCCAGTCGTCAATGGATTCACGCACCACTTTCATGTCGATATTGGCCACTGCCATAGCAAGGGATTTTATCAGCGAGTCTAGATTTGCATGAGGTTTTGAGCACACCTTTTCCTCTAAATACTGCCATATTTTATAGTCTAACGGATTAAGATCTGGGCTAGAGGAGGGCCAATCTTCATGCCGTATAAAGTCGATTTTATTGGAGGCGAGCCAGGCTTGTGTAGACTTTGCCTTATGGGCTGGAGCAGAGTCCTGCTGGAAAACCCAATGCTGGTTTAGAAACATCGTATGGGATAGTGGTTTCACAATATTAGTCAACACCGTGTCTTGGTACACTTTGGCACTAGTTTTTACTTTCTTACAAAAATGCATACTAGTGACGCCCGCATAAGAAACTCCCAGCCAAACCATCACAGATGAAGGGTGATGACCTCTTTGAATACGGAGAATGCTATTAGACGCTTCTTTACTATTGCGAGCGTACACTCTATCATTTTGTTTATTACAGTTTTCTTCTATGTCAAAAATTTTCTCGGCCGAAAACCGTATACAACGATGCTTATTTTTAGCGTACTTCTTCAATAAAGCTTTAGATCTTTTAAGCCTTAAAGCTTTAAGCCGACCATTGAGAAGATGGCCAGTTTTTCGTTTATAAGCACGAAGTCTCAGGTCTTGATTAAGCACTCTTTTCACCGTGTTTCTGCTCAAACCCATCTGGAGGGCCATAACTTTTTGTTTCCTAGCGGGATTTCTGGCAATGCGTGCCCTAATTGCTTGTACAACCGCTGGAGTCCTAGCTGTACGCGGACGACCGCTTCTTTTCTTGTCATTTAAACTAGAGACCTCACTGTATCTTTCTATGGTACGATACACAAATCTTAGAGAGAATTTTAAATTTTCAAGTAGCTTAAAAATTTTAGTCGGCGAGTGTCCACAACGATATAGTGCAATTATTGCGGTACGGCTATCTTTAAGCGTCTACTCCATGTTAAAGAAAACGGAAAATTGCAAAATTATACTACTCAAATATTTAAAAAAGATTCGGAATTCAAATGCACAACGGTTTTTGTTTTAGGAGATCCAAATTTAAATTTTAAAGGCCAGTGACAGAACTTATGAGCCGACAAGGCTGTGTTCCGAATCACGCTCACAGCGCTCACAACGCTTACAGTGCTGGCGGCCGGTCCGAATCAGTTAGCGCGCTCAAGGCCGCGTGAGCGGTGTTTTGTTTCGGACCGGTCATGAGCGTGTTTACTGTCAAACGTCAACTGAATTTGAATTTTGAGTTCGTCAATTAATCATAGTATGAAATTTTGGGCTGGGTTTTTGATCTGTAGAAAATTGAAATTAATCGCAATCTGCAACGAACTAATATAAAACTGACGACATGTTCCAGGACCAAATTGTAGAGCATAGGGAATAGTTCATCTTCACACCTTAGAACCTGAATGGTCGCGTACGGTAAGGTTTCAGAGGAATTTTCTCCATTGGACGCTCTGACTGTGGAATGAACTCCCTGCCGAGGTTTTCCCGAAGGACTACAGTATCGGGTTCTTCAAGGAAGGAGTATATAAAATTTTAAAGAGTTGGTTA
This sequence comes from Notocelia uddmanniana, assembly GCA_905163555.1. Classification (NCBI taxonomy): domain Eukaryota; kingdom Metazoa; phylum Arthropoda; class Insecta; order Lepidoptera; family Tortricidae; genus Notocelia; species Notocelia uddmanniana. Next base: position 7,969,826 of record LR991059.1, on the reverse strand, counting down.
TGCGCATGTGACACCCCTGGAGTTGCAGGCGTCCATAGGCTGCGATGACCACTTACCATCAGGCTGGCCGTACGCTTGTTTGCTACCGACAAAGTACAAAAAAAACTAATATAACTGTAAAGTTTATTTTTCGCGCCTAAAATGAAATGTCAAACGTCAACTTGACGTTTGCGCTCACGGTGCTTACGGCTGGGAGTGTGAGCACCGTGAGCGCCGTCCATGACGTCATCAATGACGTCACGATATCTCGTGTAAGCGCTGTGAGCGTGAATCGGTCCGACCGTGAGCGCGCTCACAGCGCTGTGAGCGTGATTCGGAACACAGCCTAAGTAATTCCATAATAAATAAATATTAGGGGACATTTAGTACAATTACAACAAGACCATTGATTCTAATTAGACTATATAACTATATGAGGGAAGCGAGAAATAAATATATTTTTAACAAGAACTAAAACCGAAATAAAAATAGTAGAATAAGTGTGTAACTACGCTATACATACAATATATACCATTATTATCAACTTCTCAAAGAGTGGATTTAAAGAGTCCAATTCGGTATGATTGTGTTAACTTATTACAGAGTTCCTATGACCACTTTCCGGTTCCATCATCAGATCAGCTCGATAATAATATTATCATAATATTGCATTGTCACTGAATTTACATATATGCAGTAAGCTTGGTCCATCACTCAAACGTAGTTTAGCTCTCATTTTAAAATGCCATTCTAGAATAACGTGAAACTTTGTATACACAATGGAATCCGGAATATCTAGGTCGGAAATTGGTTTCTGTTGCTTGAAATTATAATGGAGAAAAAATACAGCGATTATTAAAGTTTTCATAAAAGACGTAAAAAACTCAAAAACTCGCTGTATTTTTTCTATTACAATTTCTTGCAACAGAAACTAATTTCCGACCTAGATATGGCGGCTCCCATTGTTTATACAACGTTTCATGTTATTTCAGCAAGGGGTATAAAATGAAAACGAAACTACGTTTTAATGAAGAATCGAGTTCAGCCGAGCGTACTAACGTCAAATATTAGCTTAATCGGAATTCGAGAAGTGGGTCTAATTTAGCTTCTAAGATTTGACCCACACAAACAAAAAAGACATAAGTTACTGACACGGCAAGTTAAATAAAAGCTTGTAAAAATGAGTTAACGTACGTATGTTAAATGTTTGCGTTGTCTGAATATACTGTAAAAGTTTCGATTACGAGTGGTTGCTGTTCTCTATGTCTAACAGTGTTTAGCAAGCTATAAATTATGTACATGGTCGTCCAATAAGCATAGTATAAGTTACGTACAGCTTAATTAGCGACTAGTTAGAATTTCGTTAGGTTATCCTATGATATCTAAAAATAAAATAAAGCTTAAATTTAAATAATACGGTGGTTTTGCGTATGAAGATGACTTTTTGTTGCATGCAACCATCCACCCGCTAAGCGTTGTCGTTGTCGCCGCCATTTTGACACGTAAAACGTCAGCGCTAGGATACCAACCACAGCCGGTCATTTTGAAATTTACCTATCACGTTTATTTGTTTTGGGTAATAGAAAATCGCCTGACATTTTTGGCAATTCTTATTGGTACAACACCGCGCGTGCGTATTACGAATAAATGCCCCGTTTCAAAGTGGACTTTTGTAGGAAGCTCGCGTTCTATGCTTTTTTCGTTCACTGCTTAGAAAATAATATGAAGACAATGTCAAATGTTAATGTCAATAGATATGTGTTACGAACATTAAGCTGATGGCCCTGGGTTCAAATCCCGGTAAGGGCATTTATTTGTGTGATGAACACGGATATTTGTTCCTGAGTCATGGGAGTTTTCTATTTATTTACGTATTTGTATATTATATATATCGTTTTCTAAGTACCCGCAACACAAGCCTTCTTGAGCTTACTGCGGGACTTAGTCAATTTGTGTAAGAATGTCCGTATAATTAAAGTTATTTTAAGACTAATTAGGGTGAGATCTCTTACCTACTGTAGTCCAATAAAAATTGGAATATCAGTGGGTACATGTACAGTCAGCCAAGAAAGTGGTCTACCACTTTTCGACTACCACTTTTTTGGCTGACTGTACCTACTATGTACGGCAGCGACAAAAAATCTATCATAGTACAGGTAAAAATGAGTTCATGTGGTCCGATCGGTAGGACGAAGCGGAATAATAATTCTTGGTAGTCCGATCAATCGGACCAATCAGAAAAAAAAGTTCATGTGGTCCGATCGGTAGGACGAAGCGGAATTATAATTCTTGGTAGTCCAATCAATCGGACCAATCAGAAAAAAAAATTCATGTGGTCCGATCGGTAGGACGAAGCGGAATTATAATTCTTGGTAGTCCGATCAATCGGACCAATCAGAAAATAAAGTTCATGTGGTCCGATCGGTAGGACGAAGCGGAATTATAATTCTTGGTAGTCCGATCAATCGGACCAATCAGAAAAAAAGTTCATGTGGTCCGATCGGTAGGACGAAGCGGAATTATAATTCTTGGTAGTCCGATCAATCGGACCAATCAGAAAAAAAAGTTCATGTGGTCCGATCGGTAGGACGAAGCGGAATTATAATTCTTGGTAGTCCGATCAATCGGACCAATCAGAAAAAAAAGTTCATGTGTTCCGATCGGTAGGACGAAGCGGAATTATAATTCTTGGTAGTCCGATCAATCGGACCAATCAGAAAAAAAAGTTCATGTGGTCCGACCGGTAGGACTAAGGCGGTAGGACCACGTGGCCAGAGGGGCGTGATCTTATAGAGTTTGCTCTTATTGTTTCGCGTAACTTATCCCCGTTGCTAAGGCTGGATTAGATCAAAATGGAATAAGGGTATCCGTTTATTACACATAAAAATAGTATGGACAAATCTAAGAATAAAATATACTTAGGATTTTCGAATTCCAAATCATATTATTACAATTACAAGCTTTTATTTACTTTCACCTGTCCCTATTTCTGTCGGTCTATAATCAAATCTTGCAAGTTAATTTTGATCCACTTCCCGGTTTCCGATTGAGCTGAAATTTTGCATGCATGTATAAATCGGATGACAATGCAATATGATTGTGGAAAAAAGTACAATCGGCAATAAAAGCTTGTACCAAAATTTAAATTAAATTTTTGACATAATACTTGTTTGACATAATGTTGTTAATTTGTTTGTAGCGTGAGCAACTAGCGGAACACGAGGAGCGAGCCGTACGGTTAGAAGAGGAATTAGCAGCGTTAAGACACGCGCGGGACGGGCCCGCTGCGAGGGACAAGGATCACTATTTGCAGTACGAGGTAAGTAGAAATAAAAAATACAAATAGTTTATTTCACAGGGAAAAACATGTTCTGTTTCATTAAAGCCCCACACTAGGCATTGCCTGTCCCGTGGGGGAGAATTACGATTAAATTTAACATTTATATTTATCTAATTACAATCAGGGTCTGTAAGTGGTTACAAATCTACCGGTATTTAGGTTAAACCGGTTAATTTTTAGGGTTCCGTAGCTCGAACGGAAAAAACGGAACCCTTATAGGATCACTTTGTCGTCCGTCCGTCTGTCAAGACCCTTTTTCTCAGGAACGCGTGGAGGTATCAAGCTGAAATTTCTATCTAATACTCAGATCTACTCTCCCTTGGAGCTGTGAAAAAATCAAACTTCTAAGCCAACGCAATCAAAAGATACAGCCGTTTATGCCGCAAATTTTCGACACTCGCAAGGTTATCAAAACCTACAGGGTACTTCCCGTGAACTCAGAATCTTGAAAATTGGCACGAAGCAACGTCTTATAGCACAGATAAAGAAAAAATTGCGAAAACCGTAAATTTTTAGTTACATCATTTATTTTATTTATTTATTTATGAGTCCGACTCGCACTTAACCGATTTTTTAGGTTACGTTTAAACGAATTTATTTGGGAACGTTATTTTGTAGCATTCCCTAACCGGTTACTCGGTGTTTGATTACGAGATCAATGATCGCCATCGCGCGCCGGGCTTTGTGTCTCCATGATATGATGGTAGGCGAAAAAAGATAGCAAACTCGTACGTCCACTGGTGGTAACGATAGTCAATTAAATGAAAAACCGAATCAAATACCAATACTGTATTTTTTGTAACCGGGTTCCAATTACAATTCCTGACTAAAAATGGCTCGCCGACCCAAAGCCTTGGCCTCAGACGCGAGTGGTTGCCCCTTGGCCCGATCTTGCGCCACTTCCCGCCAGTTCCTGAATTGCAGATTGCGCAGGTCTGATTTGATAACATCGTTGCACCAATATTTGGGACGTCGGACAGGCTATCCAGTACCATCTTGTCGAGCCATTCAGTAGGGAGGCAGTAAGAGGTATTTTAATCATACTTTGGCAACCAACATTTACAGAAATAAATATTTGTTGGTAAGATACTACGTTTCACAGGGGTCGGAAAGAAGCAATTCGTGGAAGATACGCGTCCACGAATTGCCATTCCCGCCGAGGCATAATGTAGTACTTTTCCCAAAAACTTTAATGAAATTTGAAAAGTAGTGGCTCTTTGAGCTGTAGACCTCGCGATTTCTATTTTCAAATATGATTTTTTTTCCTTTTTCAAATTTCCTAATTCTGACTCGACAAAAAATCTTTAACATTATTGAACCTGCTCACAATATTTCACGATAATCGGTTGTTTTTTTTTCCTATCCTGACTTTTCATATTGGTCCCCAAGAGGGACCTTGACAAATTACCCTAACAATAATCTGTTGAGAAATGCGACCTGTAGAAGAGAACAACCGGAAATCCGGACATACGAACTTATTTTTTCGAAGCTGAAGCGAAGAACTTTGCTTCACTCGGTCGATTATAAGAAAAATCCATATAAAATTCTAAGGATTCAGTAATTTATTTATTTATATATATTATACGGCATCACAGTATATCCCAATACACCGAATAATTAAATTAATTAGAACTCTAAAAATACAAATTATGTATGTGTGCGAAATAAAATAAAAAAAATCAAATGCTAGAAGGCCTATCATCCGAAACAAAAAAGAAATAATAAACATGCGCTAGGAAACGGCGTTCGCGGTTCGTATCCGCTCGTGGTAGGTGCGCCGGCAGTATTAATAAAATGGTCGTCTCCGTGGATGGAACGATCCCCTAAACAGTACATATGTGTATGCAGGTGAAGCGGTACCGCACGTACGCGGCAGTGATGCGCGCGCGAGCCGGCGGCGTGGGAGCCGAGGCCGCCGCGCCGGCGCTGCCCGCGCGCGCGCCTCCCGCCGCCCCGCCCGAGCGCGCGCCGCCGCCGCCCTGACGCGCCATGGCGGTACGTACCCCCTCACCGACACACACACGTGCTCCCTACACACCGAGGCCGCCGCGCCGGCGCTGCCCGCGCGCGCGCCTCCCGCCGCCCCGCCCGAGCGCGCGCCGCCGCCGCCCTGACGCGCCATGGCGGTACGTACCCCCTCACCGACACACACACGTGCTCCCTACACACCGAGGCCGCCGCGCCGGCGCTGCCCGCGCGCGCGCCTCCCGCCGCCCCGCCCGAGCGCGCGCCGCCGCCGCCCTGACGCGCCATGGCGGTACGTACCCCCTCACCGACACACACACGTGCTCCCTACACACCGAGGCCGCCGCGCCGGCGCTGCCCGCGCGCGCGCCTCCCGCCGCCCCGCCCGAGCGCGCGCCGCCGCCGCCCTGACGCGCCATGGCGGTACGTACCCCCTCACCGACACACACACGTGCTCCCTACACACCGAGGCCGCCGCGCCGGCGCTGCCCGCGCGCGCGCCTCCCGCCGCCCCGCCCGAGCGCGCGCCGCCGCCGCCCTGACGCGCCATGGCGGTACGTACCCCCTCACCGACACACACACGTGCTCCCTACACACCGAGACCGCCGCGCCGGCGCTGCCCGCGCGCGCGCCTCCCGCGAATATTCATAACATCCCTGGACACAACTTGACTTAACAAGAGGTTAAATAGGTACCTAAACAGATAGGTTAACACTTCATCATTCCGTGTGTGAAAAACTATTCAGAAAAAAAAAGCAATTAAAAGACGAATTTCGAAATTGTCCTCCTTCATACCCGCGACCGGTGTATAATCTATTTTAACAATGTTGTATTATGCAGGTGTTCGCCGCCTGCGTGCTGTGACCCGCGCCCCGCCCCCGCCCCGGCCTATTCGCCTCCATACGAAACCTCTTCTGTGGAGCCGACGACTAGCGACCACACTTCATTGGTACGAACCAACCTGCCTGCGTATACACACAACTATTAAAATTAAAACATGCCAAATATTTGCGGTACTTTAAACTCATTGTAACGCCGAGGTTTCTATGGGCGAATCTCGAGCGCAACGTGAAAACTAGTCACTCTATCTATGAAGATGATAACGCTCGTGGCTAACCAAACCATGTAATATTCATGAGTGAGAATACAGAACTATATCGAGATAGAAGAAATGAGTTCGTCGATTAGTAGAGAGAGATTAGTACAGCGTGTAGCATTTTGCGTAGGTACTTAGACGTTACAAGTGTAATTTAGTGACGGGAAACATAAGCCGCGCGACATCGATTCGTCAACATCGATTAGCACGCGGCAATTTGCCTTGCATTGCCTTGAACGTTCTTACATTGCTGGTTTTCAGAAAACCGCAATAGAAAACTAGCATTGGTTTTGGTGAAAATAATACAGCGTAACAAAATAATTTACTTTATAGATTATAATAGACATTTTCGGACAAGGAGTACTTACCTATGATATGAAATACATCTAGCTCCATCTTTATTGGTGCGGTTTAAACAGTTAATTTTTGAACAGGCAAGCATTTTGTTTTTAAAACCCGACGTCGCACGCCGAATGAGCGAGCGCGCGGGTTGCTCAACCCAATTTCCGTACGCAAGGTACATACACTCTTTCCTTCTATCCCGATATAATTCTGTGTGAGAGAACTTTAGTTCTCAATAGATGGAGTGAACAAAATGTCATGAGGGTGAGTAACGGCTCGTACGATTACAGGGTTTGTCATCATTTTATGATTGTCACTCGAAGTTCAATTATCATTATTTGATTTCAATATCGGTGGGTATTACTAGGAACATCTCTCTACTTCATTTGCGATCACCGGTGATTTTTCTTAAATCATGATGGGTTCGAGCGCAATTTTTGTAGTAATTCGATAGTTTGGAATTACTGTAAATTTGTTCCGAAGTTAACACACCTTTAATTGAAGAAATGACTGTAAGGAGTTGACGGTTTGCTGACCTTGCTATATTCACGTTGTTCACTCAATAATACCCCGCATTACTTGACGATGGTGCTAAAGGGTTCAAAGAATTGAAAGCCTGATTAAATTAATTCTTATCTTGGAAATCGTGCATCCGTTACTTCAGAGGCCATTTGACGATTATTGATTGTATTACTGACCTGATATAAATCTGCCTGTCTTTAAAGTGTATCCAGGGAGGTTCAAATTGATCCCACCTAATTTGCTTGTGACCAAAAATAGAGTTATTAGGAAGAGTTTCCTACCTTCGTCCTTAACATCCGTAAATTCTCCGTATTCTAGCGACCTAGGCGTTAAGCATTTAGTTCACTCGACAGCGATATTTCAATAGTTACTAGCTTTAGCTAGTTCTAGTTATAAATAGTGATATGAGCCCCAAACTACAACGCCTTTTGATGGCATATGTACAAGTTTACTGCGAGTAACAGCCGTATCTAATTTCGGAAGAGTAAAGGACGAAAACGCTTGAGCTCTATGTAAACTGTATGTTATGAACGTAGGCAATGCGCGTTAACCGCGAATGCCCATGACTAGTCAGTCCATCAATCTAGTCGCTCATTTGAGTAGCAAAGCGCTGCTCAATCTCTACCCTTTATAAAAAAATATGTAATCACTTATCAACTAAAAAGCCAGTCCAGTTACTATAATTAAAAAATAAATTAAAATACTTAAAACTAAAATCCAATATAGTTTACTAACATGGGCATCACGGCATGCGTATTTTATTACACCAGGAATCCCTTTCCTAAATTAACATTAATACGAGTACTAGGTCATATCTACTCTAGAATAGAATATCTTATAACATCAGTCTATTGTAAGTAGCTTAGAGGGCGGAGATGCTCACAGGTCGTTGGGAGTCTCGGAACTGTTCAACCCGCTTCTACCGTCACTATACTTCGCCGATAAGACTGATATTCTCAAACGACATTCCATTGCAGACAACAGTGTACTCGAGGCTCCCCCGGGGGAAGGCGGCGGAATATTAGATTTTAAATATGTACAGATGTGTTTAAAATAAAAAATATATATATAATATCGAATCATCTAGTCCTGTCTTCCTGGCAATTAATAATTGCTTTTGAACGTATTCCTTGTGTATTTCGGCGCTTTGAGTATACTTAAATTACTTATTTTTAATTGCGATGTCAATACTTTATCCATAAACATACTCGATATGAATTGAAGCTAGCTTATATCTCGCCCGGAATTTAGTGGATTCCCTTACTGGCATATGTAAGCTAAATGTTGTCATTACAAAGTTTAGTAAGCTTGTTCTTTCTACTATGCTAGAACGAAGATGTAGAAATCCCGTTGTCGGATCAGATGTTATTGATATACCTATAAATTGCGTAATTCGTAACCTAGCGTGGCATTGTAAACTTGACTAACTTGGTTGACAGCGGCACGTGTCGCATCAATGCTTTATACTTAGGTAACGTCTAATAAATTATATAAACATTGGCTTGTTTGTGTACTTTTAAGATGATCGTTGTCATTCCATGTATCTTTTGTAACTACTCCTTATTATCCTTCCCGCGGTCGGCCTACTCTCTAGGAGCCGGCAGCGAGCTGTATGTATACTTATTTTTATTTATTTCTAATTCTCGTGTTAGTTGGGGCCCACAACAACTGGTTCATTACGACATTGTAAATAGATTTTAAACGTGGTGAGACTGATAAGTGAAGTTATTTATTTGTTTGTAAATCAACCAGTGTCAAATCTTAGGCATCGATAGCGTATCGTTATATCCTAGGATCTCAGGTGTAAAATATTGTAGCTCTAGAATGTTTCGGTATAGTTTGCAATTAAAAATTATTATGATTATGAAACAAGCTTTATTTATTGTATACTTTCCTTAAATTCTACGTATATTTGTAAATGTGTTGCTTTAAAATTAGCATATAGAGAAGTGATATTAGTGACTTGTTTGTACATAATGATTGTGTTTTAACAGTTTGTTAATTTGTATGCAGTGTGCGGTTTCAAGCTTTTAATTAACATCCAGTTTTAATTGTTTGAAATCGGTAAGGATCTAATGGATTGTAAATATGTAGTTTATTTTATATGCATCATTTACATGCTACTTTTATTTTTATATCGTTTACTCAAATGTATGTCTTAATAAGTTTGTTTGAAATAAAATGTAATCATTTTTGCAGTTTGCTTGTTCAAATTGATTTGCAGCAGCGTTGGTTTGATTTTAATAAGTATCACAGAATATTCTGATTATAGATAAAAATTGAACATCTGAAGTTGCCTTTCAGATACATTTATACTAGAATTCTCTTTCTAGAACCATTTAGATAGAGATATTTTTCATTGTTTTGTAATTCTTTTGTCATTGTCTCTGCTCAATTCTAGTTCAAATACCCTAGATCGAGCTCATAGTGTCCTGGGCAGTCCCAGAATCAACACACAGTATCAAACATACTTGTCATTCATAATCACTATGTTAGGAACCTACAGCTGTTAGTGTATGTATGTCTGGTAAGTATATGGAATGGAATTAAACAGGCTGTGCTGGAAATTAGAATTTAATAGACTTTCATCAAGTAAGTAATTAACGTATGGAATCATGTTGCATTAAATTACAACATTTAAAGATTGTTAAGCGCCAGTTAAGGCAGGCGTAGAGCTTACGGCGAGGATTGTCGTTATAATGCAGGTGACCCACTGCAAGCATGTGTGGAAGTGTTTGAAACTGTTGTGTAATAGCCCTAGATTTTTTTTATACCATCGTAATCCTAAGCCCTTGAAGAGCTGAAATAAATATGTCAAAAGAATAACCGCTTGTTTTTTTGCTGCTTTATTTTCTAAGTGATCCAAATCCTACCTACTCATTGAAGTCAATGACGCCTAGTGCTCCTAGCAACAGAGTGACGACAGTCTTCATACTCTTTAATGATATCGAGGCTGCGGCATCATATACATAACGCCTAATGCCAATGCGGGCTGGTATCCTCACCCATTATCTAATTATCTGAAAAAATGATTTACGACTCATTGTATAGCGCGGTTCGGTCAAAGTTGACTAATCAGCAACATGGGTTCTACCGAGTCCAACTTATATCAATTCACAGACTAATAGATGCTATGGATAAAGGTTATCAAGTAGATGTCATATATACAGATTACTCCAAAGCATTCCATAAGATCTCACATTCTCTACTCCTTCATAAATTATATACTTTCGTATCCATGGTAATCTTTTAAGATGGCTCACTTCATACCTACTTTTCATAATCATAATTCCATAAATTCTCTACTCGTTCATAAATTACATACTTTCGTATCCATGGTAATCTCTTAAGTAAGATGGCTACTTCATACCTAGGTGACCGAACAGAAGCGCGGTTGTCATCAAGAGTCCCCTGTACGCTTCACCGAACTCGATTCTCCATACAAGCGTAGTTTCGTTCTCATTTTAAAACGCCATGCTGAAATAACATGATACTTTGTATACACAATGGGATTCGCCATATCTAGGTCGAAAATTAGTTTCTGATGCTAGAAATTGGAATGGAAAAAATATACAGCCAGTTTTTGATTTTTTTAGGTCTTGTATGAAATCTTAATAACCGCTGTATTTTCCCTCCATTATAATTTCAAGCAACATAAACTAATTTCCGACCTAATATACCGGATCCCCTTGTGTATCCAAAGTTTCAAATGATTCCAGCGTGCCATTTTAAAATGAGAGCGAAACTACGTTTTTATGGAGAACCGAGCTTATTGCGGACTCTTAAGTAAGGGACACACTTCCAGCTTCCAGTTTCGTTCCCATATCATCAGGAGTGCCCCAAGGATCACATCTGGGTCCTTTGTTCAACATGATGAATATGTGAACTTCATCAACTGTTTTCAGTCTTCCCAGTTATAATTATATGCAGACGAAACTAAATTATATACTATCATCAAATCTATGATTGGCTTAATCTTCAAGCTGATCTTAATAAGTTAAGTATGTTATGTACATGTCGCTCTACTAATGAATTGTACTTAAACGTTGAAAAGTGGTGCTGTGCCATTACTTTCTCGCGTGAGGGCAAGTCTTTGAAGTCTTGACAGTGAACTTGAATTCATTACCCATATCACAGATCAAAGAATACTAGTACCCATATTGATAATATTTCGAGTAAAGCGTATAAGATGCTGGTCTTTATATTTCGACAGAGCAAAGATTTTAAAGATCCCAAGACGATAGATCTTTTCTGTACAATGCATTTGTCAGGTCTAGTTTGGAATACGCCACTACAGTCCGGAATCCTCATTTCAACGTTCATATTTTTTTTTGTCGGCCTGTTTAGCTTAGTTGGTAGTGCCATTGCCTCCGAAGCTAGAGGTCCCGGGTTCGATTCCCGGTAAGGGCATTTGTTTCTGTGGTGAGCAGAGACATTTGTTCCTGAGACTTGGATGTTTTCTATGTATTTAAGTATATATCTATTAAATATATCGTCGTCTAGTACCCATAACACAAGCCTTGCTGAGCTTACTGTGGGACTAGTTCGATTTGTGTAAAAATGTCCCCTAATATTTATTTATTTATTTATTATTTATTATATTAATACAATTGAAAGTATTCAAAATAAATTTATTTGAAGAATGAAACGAGAATTCCTGAATCTGTGAAATCATTCATGACTTGGTTATTTGTCTCATTTCAGTTAATTTCTCTATTGTGTTTGTATTAGTTATTTTAAAACATGAAATGACTAAGGATGTTTTTGTAATGTAACATGTATTTCTTAAAAATAAAACCAACTTCAAACACGTCGTGAAATTCGTGATTTTTGTTCAACATTTCATACGGCCTTGTTGATTCTCCTAACCTTCTCTCAAAAATAGCACTATGATGTCCTGTTTGGCGAACGCGTTCCTTTAGCTTATTCGCAATTAAGGGAGCATACCCAAACTACGTGACCAAATTTTTAGTTTTTTACCCCCCTCCCACCCTTCGGTAACCAAGCGTAGTATGCCAAGAACCCCACCTTCCCCCTCTAGTTTTCACGTAGTATATTTTATTAACTATTTTTAGCGGAAAGTTAAAAATTAATAGCTCTTGTTTGTATTTTCTCATATGCCCCCTAATGCATGACGTCGAAAGTGCATGCTTAGTTAAATTGTAATTGTATTTAAGTCGAAACTGGAGAAGTGTTAGTGGTGGGGTAAACCGTTGCGCGAGTCCGCCTCAATTAGAATGTTTCTCAAAAATATTCCACTAGCTACGTGACGTGAAGCTACCCCCCTCCCTCCCCCCGGTGACCAAGAGTGGTATTTTGACGACCCAACTCCCCCCTAAACGAGCCACGTAGTTTGGGTACGTTCCCTAACTCAGATTGTACCGCATATGTAAGAAATAAGTTCCTAGCCAGAGCTTGCAGAACTTACAATATTGATATATTCCATCTGTCCCTACAGTTTTTTACAGCAACAAAGAAAAATTAACAACAGAAGCAAGAGTAAATAATTATCTAAATTACAATTATTGATATACCTACCCTTCCCTTATTTGACACAATTTCTTTAGTCTTATCTTAAATTTTGGATGATTTTATTGTTGTTGTACTTCTATCTGAGCTACAGATATGTATGTATTAATTAGTAGTGGAAACCGTGTGGCTGATGTCATGATTAATTATATGTTTGTTTCCCGAAGGATTCAATAAATAAATAAATAATGATTATTTTATCCTGAGTCAAAAAAGTGTTAAATATTTTTGTGCAAAAGATTTAAATATTTTTGAGGTTCACTGCCATGTATAAAATTACATGTCGCCGAAACTGAAACCAGATGTCTTGGCAGAAATCAAAAGTAAAAACAAAACAGAACATATAAAGTGTTTTATTGTCTAACTCCAAAAGTGTAGTTCACCAGCCGCTGCAGAGGTCTCTGAAGAGGATGAGCCAGCAACTTGGCTATGCAGTCGTGGATCTTTGTAGCATTCCTTGATACTTCATAAACATATGAATAGCCATTGTCAAGGTCTTGAAGGGCATCATATATCTCTTCACATTTGTTTTCCCTGCAATCTTCTTCATGCGCTAACAGTATATCTATAAAGAAGTAAAACTGTTTTCTAAGGAAGTTGTAATAAGGATCATCTTGAGGTATTAGTGGCACACAGTACGACCTCCCATACAAAACTAGCATGCGGACCACAAATGGTGGTGGTAAAATGCATTCTTCTTGCTTATACTCCGGTATTTCCACCTTTTGCTTGATAATTTGAAACACCTTTTTAAAATCAAATGTCTCTGCAGTGCATCCTTCAGCGTTTATATAATCAATTGCGTTAAAAATATCCTTTAAATTGTTGGTGAAATTTTGCACCCAAAGTGCCTCACTGTCCTTCATAATCAGAAGTGCAAACTCTGTTCGTTTGTTGATTGCATGCTTAGAATGCAAGAAGAAATCCAGAATACGCTTCATCATGTTAATTGGTGAAAAAGTAGTGCCATCACCCAGTCTATACAGGGAATTATTGTCGTCATAACACACATCGAGGCAAATAATAATCCTCTCTGGTACATTCACATTTGGTAAGTTCGGCTTTTGAAAATTAGCAATCACTTGCTGTTGTAATTCCGAAATACGATCGCTCGTAAGTTTGGTGATACTCTCAGCATTTCTGAAAAAAAGAGGAATGGGCTTGAAGCAAGTCCAAAATAATTGAGCATTCCGATTTCTAACTTTGTTTGGTAAACTTACCCCAAGTCGGTAGAGTCTTCGGCTATGTGAGAATTGCCGGATGATATTGTTTCGGGTGAATCCATTTATGAGATAATTATAATAAAATGCATCAGTAACACACCAAAACAAATTAATATTTAATACAGGATTACAAAGCGTTCGTTTGCCTCAAATTGTATTGTACCGAAGAGAATTTAGAGAATATAACCCTCAGAGTAGGTACTCTTGAGATATAACCACTACGTATTGTATCAAAGAATATAATACTCACATTACTCACTAATGAGAAGAACGATAACTCCATACAAAAAATATTACACCCTCCCGAAACGTCAAAAAGTCGTTTATACTACTAGCGACATCGCTTTTGAGCAGTGAACTAAAAAGTGGCTTGTTGGTAGGCAGGTTGCCTCCGGAGATTGGGGCCCGGGTTCGAATCCCGGTAAAGAAATATATTTTTAATTTTTTTTACTTCGGTTTCGTAGCATTGTATTTATCTATATAAATTTAAATAAAATGCAGCTGTGTATGTGTGAAAAAATATTTATTTTGAAACATTGTTGATTTTCTCTTTAAAAAGAGATATTTTGTTCACCTCTTCCGGCAAATAGATCCCGATTGTTAGGCTAAGGGAAATAATGCAATCGAACTTATTCTTGATCTTGGGCAGCAGCTCTACATTTAGCACACATCGTGTATTCATTAGTGGATTTAATTACATCTTCCATCTAACAACCACTGGAGAAAAACTGAAGGTGGAATAATCCACAAACGTGACGTAAGTGGGTACTATCTTCCAAGGCCCAACTAAAGTCCAGTATAACACACAAACTATAATTCTCTTCTTTGCTTTGATTTTATACTGAACACTGAATATAATGCAGTGCATTTGCATGCGTTGTCGCTGTCGGGCAAGACAACGCGACAAGAAGAATATATTAGCCAAAACTGAATTTAATACACAATTTCCACAAATAGAATATTGTTCGTGTTCGGTCTTCAATCGTTCAACTTTATTACCGAGAAGAAAAGTAGCTGTAATGTTCCATCGATGTTAACTTATGCTTGTGGATTTCTATTACCAACAGCATGCCACAAGAAAAGCAAAAAGAACGTTTGTAAATATAATTGTTTGTTTTCTTGAAATACGTTTTGACAATATTTATGATATGGTAGTTTGACACAAGTGTTATTTCAATATATGAAGTTTCCATGGTAACCGAACCATAGAGTTCACTTGCTATACTTCACAGTAGCGCTACTATAACAATCTTAAACAATACAAAATTTAACACAGAATACACAGAATTAATCATGAAATAATATATCTCGCGCGACTAAAATGCAAGAGCAAATTTTACATAAATTTAAACGATTTTTCAGATGCATGGCACCATTGATAAATCAAATTAAGCCCCACCCAGACGTTCCAGCATTGCAGTTGTGGGATCTATAAGATAGAACGAGACAACCGAGGTCTATAATCTTCCTATTTTGCTCTATCTTATAGGTTGCTTCCCACAGCAGACTGCAAGGTGGACTGCTATGTTGCACTGTCTGGATGCCCTTAAAGTATTACTGGTAACAATTTAATTCACTTCAACTCACACATACGCAATTACGAAGCACCCTACATGTCTTAGCGTAGTTAATACCCCTTGGTATTGTATTGTATTGGTATTGTACTACAGTATACTTATAGTATATTAATATTTATGTATAGTTTGCCAATTATGTGAATTATGACAGGACAGAGACAATCCTTCGTGGCCGTGGCGTGACGTAGACAAACAGCCGTGTATTCTCACAGACATCATATAAAAGACATCATCTTTTCTCTGATATCTGTGTGTATTCTAAATTCTCTCTTTCTCACGGTGTCTGTGCCACGTCTGTGCTCTGTCTACCTGTAAGCTAATTAGTAATCTGTGCTTTCTACGCAAATTCCAAAAGCTTATCTCTATATTAATAATTTCGTGCAGGGGTACGGTAGACCCGAACGAGACCTGTCTCAAATTGAAGAACGTATAAAAATAACGATTTTTGAGTTGAACATATGTATCCGCAAAATTCGGATTGTCGCGTATTTTGCATTTAAAAGTGTCAATTTGATGACAAAACGTCGGCCATATTGCCCACAGACTATATTGCTATATTAAATTTGTTGGTTGACAGTGTCGGCTACGTTCGAAAATCGTGAACTATTTTTGCGTCCGGTATGTTGGCCAGGTTGCTGGGCTGCGTTCTGGGTGATGGGCCATCATCGCCCATTGTGTGGATTCGGGTAGCCGCGTCTGCAGCGTTTTGTTTTTGTAGTTTTCAAGCGTTCTATACACCTATCAGCCTAGCTAGCACGATAACTTATACCGTCACGTTATATGGGCGAAATGTATTAAAACGTCACATAAAACGTAACGGTATAATCTATCGTGCTAGCTAGACTGATTGTCACAACAACCGCCTTCAAAGCGAATGTATGGGGCCTGTTACATGGATTCATATCACGATAAGTATCACGTGAATATTAAAGCAGAATCCATACAAATTTGAAAACTGCGATAATATTGACACCCCAGTATTGTGATAATATTAATCGTGTAAAGGACACCACTTGAATGTTTGCTGAGTCTGTCCGCCATCTTAAAGCTGCGTCTCTATTTTGTTTGTGACAAACTACTAGGTGACTTATGGCTTTTAAACGTCTAGCAAAATTCTATCCCTATCTCGCTCTATCTTATAACTTAGTGGTACTGGGGGACTACTCCGAAATTCGAAATCCGAACTTCGTATGGTGCCGTCCCTTTCACTCATATACTCTATGACAGGAGAGTGAAAGGGACGGCACCATACGAAGTTAGGATTTTGAATTTCGGAGTAGACCCTCAGCTCATGCCGTTCGCCGCGCTCGGACGTTAGAGGCGCTACTGCGAACCGAAAACGAAGTATCTGCCTCTCTCGCACATGTATATTCGAACGACAGAGAGGAAGATAGTTCGTTTTTGGTTCGCGGTAGGCCCTCAGGCGTCAACTTTAAAACGAATAGGGTATTTTACTATAAGAGAAATAAAATTCAAAATGTAATAAAAACCAGCCAAGTGCGTCGGAGTCGCACACTGAGGGTTCCGTACAACTAAAAAACAAATGTGATTTAACAATATATTGATATTTTTGGTAAAATATACTTCAAAATAAACATTATCACTTAATTTCAAGTTCATAGGTCGATGGGAAGCTAAAAAATTATATGAGTAACAGACAACACACGGAATGTTCTTTGACTTTCTTCGACCGTCCGCCACGCTCGGACTAAGGTGCTACCAACCGAAAACTAAATATATATGCCTCTCTGTCGCACTTGCATATTCGAGCGCGGAGAGGGAAATACTTCGTTTTCAGATCGTGGTAGGCCCTCTGGTCTGACGGCTCCTATTCCTGGATGGTGCGCGTATCGGAATGTGAAATACCTTTGGCAAAACGGAACAAGTTGTTAAATAGCTTCCATTAATTGGAGAAAATATTACCAACTGTTATTATTATCACGTGAAACACTGAATATTGAAGCAACATCCATAGGGGCCTGTTACATAGTTATTATTATCACGCGATATACTCATATCACGATCCGTATCACGTGCAATGAATATTGACAATATTAACACACCAGTATTGTGATAGTATTAAGCGTTTAACAGACCCTATACAATTTTAAAAATCGCGATAATATTGAGTGTAAAGGGCCCCACTAAATAGAATTTGGCGGAGAATAGAGAGCTGCTATCGCGAAACGAAAACGAACGAACATCGTGTATTTCCCTCTGTGTATCTTGAATTTGCAAGTGCGACAGAGAGGGAGATACACGAACTTCATTTGTTTTTCGCGTTAGCAGCTCTGACTTCGCACCAAAAATACTGACTGGCACATCAATATTTAACAATGCACATCTGAATTGAATTTTAATGAACGATTAGTATTTTAGCTATACAAATCAGTACTGATTACGGTGTCAAATTTTTTATGTGCCTTTAAATACTACCCTTATAAAAATGCTTAGGATTAACTTGCAAAGATTTTGCCCGTGACGTCGTTTGCGTAATCTTTTACTCCCAATTCCATATAATTCCATTCCATACTTTTATTCCCAATCCAGACTACAGACTATATTTCTATACGATTCGAAGTTTCATCATAATCCGTTGTTGTAATGTTTTTATTTTATTCATTTTTGTACACTATTTCTTTCGTCGTTTGCATAACTGTCACGAATAAATGTTTTGTTTATTTCTTTCTTATTTATTTCACCCGAGCGAAGCCGGGCTTTCATCTAGTGTCAAAATATTATTTGACACTTTTGACAGATATCTCTTATTGTTTCACACACACGTTTGTGATTTGTGATATTTCGTAAGAACATTTTCGGATAACTTGATAAATTAGGGAAATATCTGGTGTCTTTTCAACGTGTAATAAAATTGTATAAAAAAACAATTGCATGTCATATCAAAATGGACAACCCTAATTCCATCGAAGAGCTCCTACTTCTTGTAGAGGAGAAGATCAAATTTGGCAAAGAACTCGTGTTATTATTGCAACCTATCCAAAGTATCGATGGAGTCATGAAGTTACAAAGAAAGATACGTCAAGAAATGGAGTTTCTGAAGAAGGTTTAACATTTTCTATTATTACAATAATTGGTTTAATGTTGTTTTTTTTTAACTGTACAACTTTTTAGCTACAAAAATCTAAGAAAGTGAAACTAGAGCAGCTATCCTGCTCGAATTTGCGGCATTTAGGCGCAATGGTTGACTGCACTCTGAGGCCTGGTGTGGTTGCCGTCTGTAAAATATTCCACATTGATGATGAAAGCAAACTAGTTATAGATGTAATCAGTGATCAAGGAAAAACATGGACCAAAGGTAATTTAGTCTACACTATTTATATTTGTTGTACTATTATCTATTATGAATGTGTCTGGATACAGTGACAGTCAAGGTACCAGTGCTATAACATAAATGTTATGTGTAACATTCCACTTCACACTCTCAGACTGACTGATTTATTTTAAAGGTTCATATAAATCGGAAGGACTTTAGAATATGCAACACGGAGTTTAGCGTTCATATTTTTTTAATAAATAGTACTCACTATTAGAAAGCTTTCAACAAAATTTCAAGTTGTGGCGACATACGGTTTAAGAGAAAAAAAATGGAAAGTTGAAAGTTTCTATACTAAAATCAATTATAATACAACGCCATGACAGTCGGACAACACCTTAGCTCCGGCGCTGCGGAATGAGCACCCCTTCCGCCCTCGTGTAACAAATCCCCTCGTGTAGCAAGGTCATCCATGCTCGGCTCTGCAGCTTCGCCTTGCTGGTTCCTGCGTTCCACGCTTTGGCACGGCGGGCGAGGGCTGCTCTCCCTTTGCCCCTCCGAATTTTTATATACACTCTGGGGGCAGGGCAGACAAGACCATGTGGATAGTGGGGTGCTCTGATTCGGTTTTTGATACACCTACGCCCCAGTGACGTGAGTGACGAAACTCATCTGGTTATCATGGCATGGTATTATTTACCGATTTTAGTATGGAAACTGCTCAATTTTTTTTACGTTTCCGCAACTTGAATTTTTGTGGAAAGCTTTCATGAGTATTGTTTATAAAAAATATAATAAATGCTAAACTCGGTGTTGCATATTCTAAAGTTGAGCCTATAAATCTAATGTGTAATGGTTTCCACATTGTTAAACGCGGATTGATATATTACAAGTTGTACTTACTCCACTACTAACCATTAAGGGATAAGCTTGCCTTTGTTCAAATATTATTTTATTATTATTTATTTATTTGTACATATGTTTATCAAATGTTCTTGTATTTTTTGTTTTGTTGTGTTCTACCCATGTACAGTACAATAAAGATTTTACATGCATACATACAATTTATATTTACTGTTATAATATTTTTATCAATTTACAAGTTCATACTATATTTTATAAGTTTCTAACCAGCTTATGTATTATTTTCAGTAATAGCAAGGAATCCCAAATCTCTGTCTGCCCTCAGTTCTGGGAATGCATCCTATGGGGCTAGGTCCATTCTAGACCAAGCTGAGGATTATTTGGAGTGTGCAAAGCTGTACCCTTGCATGTACCAGCCTCCAAAGGTTCGAATAGTGTTCAATAAATAGTAAACTAAGAATGTTAGTACTCCTTAAGCAAGATTTTGTTACATTAATGTATTTATTTAAAAACAATTCTTCTTTTCCTTCTGTGTTTTTAAAGGGGCAATCAAATTATCTTTGACAGCAATTGTTAAGTAGATTCAAGGCTTCTAGGCAGCTTGAGAACTGCAATAATTCAGATGACGACCTGTTTAGCCTAGTTGGTAGTGACTCTGCCTCCGAAGCTAGAGGTCCCGGGTTCGAATCCCGGCCAGGGCATTTATTTGTGCATTTTCACGGATATTTGTTCTTGGGTCTTGGATGTTTTCTATGTATTTAAGTATGTATTTATCTATATAAGTATGTATATCGTCGTCTAGTACCCATAGTACAAGCTTTGCTTAGTTTGGGACTAGGTCGATTTGTGTAAGATTGTCCCCCAATAAAATAAAAAAAAAGATTGTCTGTTATTATGGGCTATGCTTGGCCTCGGTGGAATTCGATTTCCCCTTTTGTTGTTAGGATGACCTATTGCTTTCACAAAATTAATACCATATATACACACATAACATTTATGTATAAAAGGCTGAAATCCGGTGTATTATATATAACCTCATCTTTGCAGGTGATATTTGAATTTGTAAGTGGCATTGAAGAAAGTCTAGCTAAAAAATTAAAAGCTGTTGGTGTAGCAGTAAAAGGAGACATTTTGCCAGATTCAAGTTATGCTGAAGAATGTGACGATTCTTGTGAGTCTCAGTCTAGTGAGGAACAAGATGATTCTCTGCAAGATAGGTAAATATATTGAATTTATACACACGGTAATGTGATCAGGCCATGGGTTAAATTACACATACCATTTTGGGCTCGTTCCGACCCCTCAATAACGTAAAATCTATTTGACCTACACACTTAAAATTTCGCGAGTATTGTAAGACCATCTTATTTATAATTACGGCCGCATCCCCGCATCCGGAATTTCAATAAAAAACCTCATATCAATTACGAGATTTCTACCTCCAAAAATCACGATTTTTAAGCTGCATACGCATTTGAGCGCCGCGGCCCGAGGCGTGCTCGCCCCAAGCGACGAGCTGCTCGCGAGCAAAACATTAGCACATAAACATGCTCGCGTGAGGCAGCGCGCTCGTGGCGAGCCGACATTGTGCGTCGCAGTCGCACAAAATCGCGTCCGACTCCATAACAGCTGTTGCCCAATTATTGTAACTAACCGAACCCTTTCAGTGGCAATCGCCGGGTTCGGGTATCCGGCGGTTGTCATTTTCCGTCAATTGGCGCGGCCATGTTCCCGAATTACCGTCAAGTGCCACGGGTGGTCACCTGGAATTCGGTGCATGTTAGAAAAATTACCATTAATAAATAATAAGAAAAACAACATGAATATTATTACATTATAATCTTATAACTTTGGATTCAGTGACCTATCTGAATATATATTAATGGAGGCCACTCCTACTATGGTATAAGTTACATACCTGGTATGCAAAGGTTGTGGCGCTCTAAGTACCCTCTCCAGCACGGGAATTTACATTACGTGAAAATAAATCGCACGCAATTATGCTAAATTTCAACCGTCTAGGTCACCCGGAAGTGAGTTAGTCAGCGAGTGTAAAGAAGCGTACGTATAGGTACTGTACACTACAGAAGTTCACACTATGTGCAGGTCTCAGTTTGAAATCACGATCGCGACAAATGTTTTTTACTTTGTGTATAATTTCTTTTTCATACTATTCTGCTTGGTAAAACTTACACTGTTCCGTAGTTTTTTTTCTTGGTTAGTCGGCGATCAGTCGTACTATAGGTTTGTTGGCAGCAAATGCCTTAGTGACTTGCAGGCGAAGAGGCCAGCGCCTCTACTGTCCTTTCACAAACCATACTTCCTTTTTAGTCTCTTCTTATTGAGATCAGGGTGTAGAAGCTGTGTTGCCATGGGATTACTTTTTTTTTCAATTTATTCAACATTTTATGTCAAGTGCATTACAGAAGATGTTAAGTATAGGTAGGTGGTAGGTATATGACACCCTGATAGGGTACATAATGTTTACTATGTGCATACTCACATAGTTCACCAAAAAAATAACAGAATTAAACGTGAGTATAAGTACATGCATACGAAAACGATTTAAATTTTAATTACAATGTCAGGTTTTGTAACAATTAAATTCACATCAATTTAAAAAAAGTTCTAAGCAGTTTTACAATGATTTATGTCAATTTTCAGAAAAATACAATATTCGAGAGTAGAGTAGAATTAAATTAAAATTTCATAATTATGATAATGTACATATTACTGCAATTAAATTAAAAATGTCACAATAATCATAATGTACAAAATTTGTCATCTTACAATGTATCGTCATTTAAATAATCGTTAAGAATAGTAACAGTTTTCAACCAGTAGCTTTTGTAATTTACTTTTAAGTAGTTTGTCGCTGGTTATTTGTATAGGTAACCTGTTCAGGTAACTTTTTTACTTTGATGATACATCGGCAGTAAGGACAATTTCTGTACATGGTCAATTTTGAAATCGATAGCATAAGTTTATATTTATTTTTTCTACTCGAAGTGATTTATGTATTTGATGCAAAAACCATGGTTAGCTGTTAGACTGTTGGATTAGGATGTATAGTTAGGTGTTCCATATATTTTTCCCTGTTTTTCTATTTCTTTCTGCACAATTGGTACTTTGAGGTGTTCAAGAATCTCATCATTCCTGGACAACCACTGAGCGTTCGCTATAGTGCGCAATATACCATTTTGTACGCGTTGTAAGTACAGGATGTTTGATCTGCTGGCTATACTCTAGAGTAGGATACCATAAGTCCAAATAGGCTTTAGGTTGCGTGGTACTAAAGAGCTCCTCCTATTAGACATGACCATTTACGGACAAGTCCGGCGGAACAAAGGGATCCTCCCGGCCGCCTGGATTGAATATCAGAAGACCTATGATTCGGTGCCTCATTCATGGTTGAGGAGAATCGAGCTGTATAAAGTTGATGCAGCTTTGAGATTCCTCTTAAGTGCTTGCATGGGGCTATGGACTACAGTCTTTGTTAACCAAGAGGGGAGACGGTCCCTCTGGCCCGCAGGATTGAGCGATGTATCTTCCAGGGTCACTGTCTGAGTCCCTTGTGGTTCTGCCTAGCGCTGAATCCGCTCAGTACTCAAGGATTCAGGACTAGGTTGCCAGCTGCAGAGTGAGAGTGAGGTCATTTCTCATCTGCTCTACATGGACGAGCTTAAACTATTTGCACCAAATAGACATGATCTGCTGGAGCTACTGAAAACCACAGAGGTTTTCAGTAGCGCCATCAAAATGTAATTTGGTCTAGATAATCGCGTGCGCAAGCAGCAGTGTGGCCCGGCCATAGACGTGTTGCCTCGACGGCGAGTCGTCCCCGACTGAGAACGGCCGACACGTCAATGATTTAGCGCGTAGCACAGACGGCCGCACAAATTCCTGACATTTCTCTTTTCCGGCAGTATTATTATTATTATTTTTTAATTTATTAGGTACAAAAAACAGTAACACACAAAGTTTCAGACTTAAAGTATAGGAAATAAACAATTCATAGGTGTGTGATCAACAACATTGTCCACGGGTTATTAGATTACTTATTGTTATTTAGTATTCCTGACATATGTCTAAAATTACTGACATGTCAGGAAAATTTCTGACATCTGGTCACCCTACGTCCGGGAAGTATTATAAAAATGTGATCCGGTGGACATCCTTAAGCTGTGACGTCAGAGTATGTTAATTTATTGCGGGTGTCGAGTTCAGAATTTTTGGTAAAGCTTTCCAGTTTTTTACGTTGTGATAAAACTAGTACTATTTGGCATTATCAAAATGTTCACTTTGTAGGTAGAGTTATGCATTTTTTCTCTGGCTATGGTACCTATATAGAACAGAATAATCTTCTAGAGCACTTGCACACTCATGGCAGTTGAAAGCAGAAAAAAATAGTTTAAATATAATTTTCATTTCAGCAAACCATCAACCCTGCAAATGTCCCAGTGCATAGACGAACACCCTGAGATCACCACCCTGAACCTGGACGTGACAGCCATGATGGCGTATGTGAGCAACATGACCAATGGGCACTGCCACTACCGGTTCCGGCAGGAGGTGCTAACGCAGCAATGCGCCTGGGAGGCCGAGAGGCCCGTCAAGCCTATGCTGGACAAGATATTTGAGGGTGAGGAATCTTGCATGTACTTCTCATACCCGCAAGTAATATATAGTTAACGGGCTCATCATATTTTTTAGAGCTCTCCAACTGGGGAAGCACCTCGAAATTACACATACTAGGTAACGATCTAACTTCACAACTTAATACTTTAGAACTTGATTGGCGGATTGAAAAATAAATTTCGCAAATTTTCGCCTCACTGAAGAAATCGAACCATTTAATACATCAATATCCATATCTTTTGACATAGTGTTTAGATTACGAACAGCGCGATACAACACAATTTTGCCTATATTTGGATGAAGTACATTTCAGTGAAATGGGGGGCAAGTAACGTTTAGATAGGGTGGGTGTATTATATGAAAGTTTAAAAAACAGTTTTGGATAGTCAATAATGTCAATATACCTGCCGGTGACGCTTAGAATATAAGCGATATCAGCAATTTAAAGAAGTTTTTATAAAGGAATAAGATGGTGCTTCTTTGAGCGTCTTTGCTTGAGTAAAAAATATGCGGAGTTACGTAATACAAACCCTAAGGTTTTCAAGTTATTTATTTAAATTAATTGATTGTTTGTCCTATTATAATGAATTTATGCATAATTCATGTTGTTTAGTATGCTCTCTATACATATAGGGTGGATTTATTCTATTTCTCCTAAGCAATAAAACTGCATTCACAGATTTTTGAAAAAGAAAAACTTGTTCCATACTTATTGTACAATTTTTTTTTAATTTGTTGCCTTTCTTGTATCCTAGACTATGTCGGTTTCTAAGAAGTTTTTGTTCCTTGATAGAAATAGGATCGATTGGCATCACTTTGACACAAACATTTTTTTGACAAGAATTTCATAAATATGGTTTTGTTTCGCTGTCTGTACATCATTTTATTTTAAATCTGTCAATGCAGTTTTATTTCAACGTTTTAAGGTTGTTCCTCGCCAGGGCCCATAAATAATTTCCATTCTGTATACATGTTCGGTCCGACCGCCACTAAACTGTCATAATTAGATAGAGGATGCCTTAATCAGGGAAGAGCCTGGTCTGCTGCAGAACCGCCTGGGACGACTTCGAGAAGATTGTGGACACGCTCGGCGGTGAGATGGAGAAGCAACGCACGGCGGAGCTCAAGCACAGAGTCCAGGTCTACCCTGATGACTACGCAGGTTACATTCTGCTTTACTCTCATTTAATAATAATAAATATTGGGAGACAATCTTACACAAATCGACCTAGTCCCAAACTGAGCAAAGCTTGTACAGTCAGCATCATAAATATGTGTACATTTCGGAACTAATGTCTGGGGAACAAGGTTCAAAATTGTATACATATTTATGATGCTGACTGTACTAGACGACGATATACATGCTTATAAATATAAATGCATACGTAAATACACAGAAAACATCCAAGACCCAGGAACAAATATCCATGCTAAATGCACAAATAATGCCCTGGCCGGGATTCGAACACGGGGCCTCTAGCTTCAGAAGCAGTGTCACTACCAACGTACCAGCTAGGCTAACAGGGCATTAATGGTTTAAGCATTTGGCGGTCGTGGGTTCGAGTCCCGGCTTACACCAAGCAGCTTAAACAGTATAACACGTCCACGTTATCTACACAGAGCCTTATTTTTTTGACATTAGGGTCTGTGTGTAGCTCATTTTGAGCACTAGGCCCGCGTAGCTACTTCTGCTGCTGACTGTACTGGCTCCGAAAGAAGTAAAAAAAACAGTAATTTTGGCTCGACTGTACCTTGTATCTGATGATAGTTAAGTGATACAACCTTAAGGAAAAAATCTTCAGCTAGTTGTAGAGCGCTGGAATACCCGTAAGCTGGTCATATGAACATGTAAACAAAATTTACACGCCGAGAAAAAACTAGTCAGTTTGCGCATTTAAATAAGAGATAAATGTTCCAGTCTGGTTCCTGCGTTACAATCTTCAGGGCATCAGCTAACGGGTTTTCCACCGCGATACAACCGGCTGACGAGTTTATTTATTCACAATAGCATATAAATTGTTATATGACAAAATTTCATGCGAAGAAAACAAAAAAAATTGTGTACATGTGCAAGTGACCAGCTGACGGGTATTCCACCGCTCTACAACCGTATCAGATACCTACTATCAATTCTCTATACCTTTAAGGTCTCTGCCCACTACATCGTATCATACCATGACCGTTACAGGAACGTATCAGGCACGGAATTTCACGACACGGACTACTACGCCCACTAGAACGTGTGACCAGCGTTTCCTACCCGTGCAAAGGTCGCTAATCCCGTTGGATTAGTGACCTTTGCATCCGCGTATCATACCCGTAGCATCCGCGTTTCATCCCCGTAGCATCCACGTTTCATCCTCGTAGCATCCGCGTTTTTGTTCAACCCCTAAGTTGTCACCACTAGTAAGAGCAAAGCAAGCAAGAGAAAAGACAAAGGTTTGAAGACTGGCAACGCGGTTATAACGGTCATTTTACGCGGTTATATTATAATCCGCATGGTCACCGTTTCGCCGCCTGCAGGCACCGGTTTGGCACCGTCGCGTGCCGTCCACGGAGCGTGTCGGCGCCGGCTGACGCTCCGTGCACGGCACGCGACGGTGCTGGTCGGTGACGAAACGTGCTAGTGGGCGTAGTCTCATACTTTACAATACAAAGAATATTTTTTTGCCTGACACGTTCCTATTACGGCCATGGTATGATACGGTGTAGTGGGCAGAGACCTTTAACCCCGCCCGTGTATTGCAAAGAACGCAAGCGAAGCCGCAGGTTAAAATATAGCCTATGTCCATTCCGAAGCTCCATTCATTCCGAGGATCGCACCCTACTTACGAATTACATACGTCGAGGGCACCAATACGTATACATTATTTCACCTTATTCCACCTTATTCGATTGAAATAAGGTCCAAAAATGTATATATATTGTATTGATGCCCTTGACTACACAGCTGTAAGCTTTACCTCTACATTATCAGATATATTAGATGTTTAAATTGCATTTAATTTTATTTATCTCTTATAGGGGAGGACGATTTTCCTAGAAAAAACCTGAAAGTCCGAGGGCATATCCGTTTAAGATCTAGAATCATCTTTAACTTTGGACATCGAATAAAAGCTATCACCGTGTCCGCCAATGAAGGGTTCGTGAGAGCAGCGCATCAACAGGTAACCTGTCCCTTTTGAACACCACGACGGTTGTAAACAAGCACACGGCCTGCCCGATGGCAAGCGGTCACCGCAGCACCTGGACGCCTGCAACTCCAGGGGTGTCACATGCACGTCTACTTTCTTGAAGAACCCCATACTGTAGTCCCTCGGGAAAACCTCAGCAGGGAAGTACATTCCTCAACCGGCGCGTCCGAGGGAGGAAATTCCTCTGAAACCGTACCGTACGCGAAGCATTGGTAAAATAAATGTTATATACTGTAGACTGTTTTGATAAAATTATGTCTCTCCCAATTTCTTGCCTCGGATTTTCTCGTGGCCAAGTTTTATTTTTCCAAATCTGTGGTAGTCTATTGATTTTAATTTCATTTATTAAAGGATCAACTTGGTTCAATTATGTTAGTAAATGATGTTCATGCATGTAATTTAGCTCGGTAAGTCTTTGTAGTATATTGGAACCC
The DNA here is from genome assembly GCA_905163555.1 of Notocelia uddmanniana. Taxonomy (NCBI): domain Eukaryota; kingdom Metazoa; phylum Arthropoda; class Insecta; order Lepidoptera; family Tortricidae; genus Notocelia; species Notocelia uddmanniana. The sequence goes on along the minus strand of LR991059.1, from coordinate 7,941,849 downwards.
TTTACGAGCAAGTTCGGTGGATAAGTAACACCCACTGTCGAGTGATTAGTGCACATCAGGGGCCTTTCAGCTCGAAGTACAATTTTTTTTAAGGAGATGATAGTTTAACTGCTTTCTATCAGATGTCAGTGTGTGCTATATCTATTGCACTTGCATAGTGGAGTGACAGAGATGCAGCGGTCGTGCGGTGAGTTTTTACTAAATACCACAACGGCGCTACGATCTATGTGGAGTATTTCACTGATATCTCTATCTCAGTATATTGTACTTTGTGGTGCACATATCAGAGCGAAAGTGTTTTGTTTCAGGGCGTGACGTATGCAGCATTTATCCACGAGTCCAGAGCCCTCACCGAAGGCAAGGAGCCAACTGCCACCAAGATACTTTCATGATGTTTTATATTATCTTTTAGGCATTCTATATATTTATATTACATTATTATTCCAATCAAATTCCTTGTAGATAGTTACCTACAATTCAATGGTGCTGTACTTCAAAGAAAAAGATTTATATTTGCTACAGGTATAGTGAAAGAACTCTCAGGTCCAGCAAGGTGAAATTAAATTTCATAAGCACTAACAGATTATCTGCAAAGTAACAAATGAAATAAACAATCTATTTATTTTTAGTGTTTTACTTATGCTGTTTTGAGGGTTCCGTACCCACAGGGTAAAACGGGACTCTATTTCTAAGACTCCGCTGTCCGTCCGTCTGTCTGTTCCTCTGTCACCAAGCTGTGTCTCATGAACCGTCATAGTTAGACAATTGAAATGCCGTTATAACAACAAATACTAAAAAACAGAATGAGATAAATATTTAAGGGGGCTCCCATACAAACGTAATATTTTTCCGTTTTTATAGATGTACGGAACCATTCGTGCGCGAGGCCTTCTCGCACTTGGCCGGTTTTTTAATTATTGCCTCTTCACTACGCACTGGGAATAACTACAGTCCTCGTTTTCTTTATCAGAATTATAAATAACACGAGGAATCCCTAAGTCTCCATACACCGGTACCGCCGTAGTCGTAATAATGGTTAGGGCTCATAATGTCCCACTCGCAAAATGTCCCTTTATCACTGTCGCAAAAGGTCCCTTTTATAAATGTCCCGTTCTCAAAATGTCCCGTCACATAAATTACGTCCCTTTCGCAAAATGTGCCGTTCGCAAACCGTCCCTTTCGCAAAATGTCCCGTTCGCAAAACGTCCCTTCCGCAAAATGTCCCGTTCGAATACGTTCCTTAATCAAATCTTGCAAGTTAAATTAGATCCACTTCCCGGTTTTCGATTAAGCTGAAATTTTGCATGCATGTATAATTTTTTCAGAAGGGCCATTTTGCGAAAACAATGAGGTGTTCTGAAAAAGAGAAGTTTAGAGATAGGGACGTAATGGGAATGGGGTATTCTGCATAATGGACCATTTGCGAAAGGGACGTAATTTCGGTGGTGGGACATTTTGCGAGTGGGACATTATGAGCCCTAACCGTAATAATAGTCAACAGCAAAAGTAGGTGATCATGTATGTGTGTATGTAAAATTCTTTTCTCAAACATGCAATGAAATATTGATATTATGTTTCCTTATAATAGGCTGCGCTTAGCTGTTTTCAAGAGTCATTACGAACCGTCTCGCACGCAGGCTAGATGACTTCCAGCCTCCCGAACAAGCCGGTTTCCGAAGAGGCTTTAGCACCGTAGACCACATCCATACGCTCCGTCAGGTTATACAGAAGACTGAGGAGTATAACCTGCCCCTCTGTTTAGCGTTCGTGGACTACGAGAAAGCCTTCGATTCGATCGAAACCTGGGCTGTACTACAATCTCTCCAGCGGTGCCAAGTGGACTACCGCTATATCGAAGTGCAGAAGTGTTTGTACGAGAACGCCACTATGTCAGTCCGACTCCAGGACCAGAGCTCGAAGCCTATCCCATTGGAGCGGGGAGTCAGGCAAGGAGATGTTATTTCTCCTAAACTGTTCTCCGCTGCACTGGAGGATGTTTTCAAGACTCTGGACTGGAGAAGGCTAGGCATCAACATAAATGGCGAGTACCTCACTCACCTTCGGTTTGCTGACGATATAGTACTCTTGGCTGAGACCATGGAAGATTTAAGTACAATGCTCAATGACCTCAGTAAAGCCTCCGAGCGAGTTGGTCTAAGGATGAACATGGACAAGACGAAGATCATGTCAAATGTTCATGTCGCACCAACTCCCTTAACAATCGGACACTTTACGCTCGAAGTTGTAGACGATTACATATACCTAGGACAGACTGTCCAGTTAGGTAGGTCCAACTTCGAGAAAGAGGTTAATCGTCGAATCCGACTGGGCTGGGCAGCGTTCGGGAAGCTACGGCACATCTTTTCGTCCAATATTCCGCAGTGTCTCAAGACGAAAGTCTTTGATCAGTGTGTGTTGCCAGTGATGACATATGGTACTGAAACGTGGTCGCTTACTATGGGCCTCATAAGAAGGCTCAAAGTCACCCAAAGAGCAATGGAGAGAGCTATGTTAGGAGTTTCTCTGTGTGATCGCATCAGGAATGAGGCCATCCGCAGCAGAACCAAAGTGATCGATATAGCCCTCCGAATTGCTAAACTTAAGTGGCAGTGGGCGGGGCACATAGCACGTAGAACTGATGGCCGTTGGGGCGGAAAGGTTCTCGAGTGGCGACCACGTACTGGAAGGCGTAGCGTGGGCAGGCCCCCCACACGGTGGACCGATGACCTGGTGAAGGTCGCGGGTGTCCGCTGGATGCGGGTGGCGCAGGACCGGTCATTGTGGAAGTCTTTGGGGGAGGCCTATGTCCAGCAGTGGACGTGTTTCGGCTGACATGATGATGGTGATGATGATGATAATAGGCTGCGAAGTATGAGGTTTGATGTGCGGCTAGGGCAAGAGGTTGTTAATGGAATTTCATACAAATCTTGCAGGCCTAGGCCGGCTCTTTTTTAATTTCTATTCCATATAAATTTGCGGCACAGGCATCATGACATTCTGCCACTATGCGTATTAAAAATAAAAATTTGATTTTTTTGTTGTTTATTTCATAGCATTTTTGAGAAAAGCACTATACATACCTCGGCGGGAAATATGGGGTTGCCTGCCTCAGACCTATCCGTCTTCGGCCGGCGACCCCTTTCGTCCCGGCCTCTGTAGTAATGTACTATTATTGTACGAGTAGAATACAACAACAAAACAAGAATTACAAGAACATTTGACATATGTACAAAGGCGAGCTTATCTCTATAAGGGAGTTCCTCCAGCTAACCTTGAGCAATTGAGTGGAGATAAAGATTTCGTCATCATCAATACAGTACCTTGTCACTTTGACGCATCCCAATTATCGCAATATTGTGACGTTAGTGCGACAAAGTACTAAAATGATCATCCACACTTGCTCTTGACTGTACCTATGACGTAATAATTAATACTTAAATACAGAGCGCTCATACCCCCGCAGCGCCCGTGTACCGTGGACTTGATATACTCGTGAAGTCAGTAACGCCCCTCACGCCGTGACTTCATATCAAGTGATGTAAAGGCAACATACTTGCTGTCAAGGTTCATTTTCAGTCTTTTGCTACAAATACTGGCGTGTGAGACACAACTTACGGAATCTACGATGGCGGCTGTTGTCAATACTTGGATAGGTCACCGCTTTTAGGGGTTACTAACTAACCGCTCCCGTGCTTTGGAAGACACGTTAAGCCGTTGATCTACAAAGTCGTTAGCTAAGTTAGAGGCCGAGGCCGAAGGCGGCTTGTGACCTTCTAACAGTCAAGTGGGCACTCACTTGACAATGGTGGGTCGAAGTTGCACCACGTCCGTAGGCCTAATCCCAATAAGGTCTAGTTTCCCCCTCGGATTGGAAGGTCAGACGGCAGTCGCTTCCGTAAAAACTAGTGCCTAAGCCAATTCTTGGGATTAGGTAGCGGACCCCAGGCATCCTTCAGGGTGCAGCTGTACTGGGAATAACGCTAGGAGGATGATGATGATAAGTCAAATGGTAGGTTTTCAGAACGCAGCATTTGTCTTTTTGTTTCCAGTAATTTTGTCGTATTCTGCTTTAAGAGGCCCTTTAACGTGTCCATTTTAGCACCACTCGTAAATGATTGCGATTCTTTAAATTTAACGATAGATATTGAATAAAAGAGGCCACTATGTAAAATTTTATGTAATTAAGTATCCTTTGAGTGCATCAAACTAGTTTTTACGTTGCTCGGTACGTCGATCTAAGCGTCGAAAGTAAAAACGACCGTTTTATTTTTCAACTCATAGATAGACGAATCCAGACACAAAAAAACTAGTTTGATGTATTCAAATGGTACTTATCGTTTTTAAATAATCACAATTATTTACGAGTGGCGCTAGTGGAAACGTTAAAGCACCGTTAATGAAATGAAGAAAAGGGACATACATACATACAAAATTAATACAAGAATCATGTTTATACAATTTTATTGCTTAATAAGATACATTACGGTATATTACTAAAAACTTACACGCACCCATCCATGAAATATTTCATGTTAAATTGTCGGCCAAGACTACAAGCTCATAACCATAACGCTTTCGATGTAAGAAAGTTATCATGCCGGGCCATGATGGGCCACGTACGCAGTTATGCACAGTTAATTCCCTTTACTGCATAACCGCGTTCTGTACGTTGGCCCATCATGGCCCATTGTGTAGTTCAGCGATCAGATCCCAGGAAAAGCCAAGCCTCAAAGCCCTGACTTTACTAACTCTACACCTTGTATGTATGTAAGTATGACTTGGCGGTTTCCAGTCTAGTTGCGTGAACCCTTGGGTAGTCCGTAAACTCCGTAGGATGGAAGCGTCGAAAGAAGACTGAAGTGCCAGACTCGGTCGAAAGCCTTCGCCATATCTAGACTTTCACCCAATGCCTCACCTTGACACTCTAGAGCTTGCGCCCATCGGTGTGTGAGGTACACTAGCAGACCATGATCAAGTAGAGCGAAAGCCATACTGACGGTTATTTTATTACCTAGTTAGATCGTGATCTTCTAGGTACATAAGGAGATGAGCGTTGATCACGCGCGCTCCATCACCTTAGAGAGAGAAGGGAGGTTATAGCGATTGATCTGTAGTTCGCCGGATCAGACCGGTCACCTTTTTTTGAAACTGGGTGCACATTGTCAGTCTTACACCAATTTGGCACAGTAACCTTTTTGGTAGGAGAGCACAAAGAGGCGCGTTATTACGGGACACAGCTCAGGACCACATCGTTTAAGTACCAATGCAGGTATACCATCAGGCGGATCAGGCCCACTCGACTTGCGGACGTCAAGAGATAGTAACTCCCGCCGGACCTCCCGTTGCGTGATACGGATTTCCGGCATGGAGTTACCACACCACGGGATGACAGGTGGCGCAGCACCTCCGTAGTCCAGAGTTTGAGGCAAAATGAGAGCCCAAGAGATAGGCTTTCTCTTTTGCGCTGAGGGCCAGATTACCAACTGGTTTTTGCAGTGGCGGAAGCGTAGACCGACAAAAATTTTACTCCGGAGCCTTGGCAGTGACCACCAGAAAGCACGACTCCCAGAGGGTTGTCTCGCCAGTTGCTCCCCAAAACCGCTAACGAAATCCAATTTTGGTTTGGCAACTGCTTTCATACTGTACATCGAGGCAGCATTCAACTTCCTCTTTGCGTCAGTAATTTGCGGAGCGAGCCGTGGTCGAAACATCATAGGCAGCTTGCTTTAGGCGTGAAGTCTTAGGTACTGCTGAGCCTATTAAACCACGGCCGACTCTTACATCCTACAGGCACTAGCGAAATGGATATGAAACATTCCATACCAGCAAGGATCATCTCAGTGATCGCTGCCGCGCAGGTATCAGGATTGTCTGACGCAAAGCAAATCTGCCTCCACGGGCTTAACGTGTGGAAATCACGCAGTCCATCCCAGTCTGCCGACTTGTAGTGCCACATATGACGACGTCCAATTGACAGAGGCCGCTCGGACATCACCCGACCACCTGACCGACGGCCAGATCTGACCACAGATGGATCAAGGAGCGTATCTACTCTAACGGTGTACCGTCCGGACGCATTGTCAGCCGAAGGTCCAGCCAGCTAGAAGTGAGGAGCTAGTATGATCCTTGATATCTAGAATTATTGTAGAAGTTACCAGTTGCGAGAACCCATACGCCAAAGCAAATTTGAAGGCACCGTTCACCGCGGAGAATGTTTTGTAGGTGTGTAGTTTTTTTTATATGCGTGTTACATCAACAATGATATATACAAGATTTCATGTCATGTCATCGAGTAAAACTCTCATAACTTCAAAGAAGTTTGGCTTAGGTCATCCAAACAACTGTCTGGCAACAAAACCGTGTGTTTTTATTTAAATCAAATCACTATGCAACCGGGCCTGATAAATGGTCCTCTCTTAAGTATAAACAATCTCATGGTTTGTCACTACCGTGCTTTTGTTTATGCATAATTAAAGATGTGCTATCTCGGAAAATCCTAGGGCAAATTTCGCAATTATAAGGTTTCCGCTGATGTCTTCTAATGTGATTCCTCAGATGGCCTTTTTGAGAAAACTGCTTTTTACATATGTCGCAGGTGTAGGGCTTTTCGTCTACGTGAGTTAGTTTATGCTGGCTCATATAACCTTTGTCTCTAAATTGCCTGTTACATATATCACAGGTATATGGTCTGTCACCAGTGTGAATACGTATATGATGCCTTTTTAAGGCGCACTTCTCGGTAAATTGCATGTTACATATTTCACAGCCATATGGTCTCTCACCCTGGTGAGTACGTTTATGGCTTACTAAGTGACTTTTCTGAGCAAATTGTTTATTACAAATTTTACAGCCAAAAGGTTTGTCACCAGTGTGACTTCTTTTGTGGTTCCTTAAGGCAGTTTTATCCGTGAAATGCCTGTCACATATATCACAGCCATAGGGCTTGTCCCCCGTGTGAATTCGTGTGTGAGTGACCAATGTACTCTTGCGTCCAAATTGCTTATTACAAATTTCACATGTAAATGTTTTTTCACCGGTATGTATAATGATGTGTCGTAGGAAATGAGATTTTTTTGTGAATCCCTTGCGACAAGTTTCGCAGGAGGCTGCTCTGGGTCCCACGATAAGGCGGTTATGATCAGTTGAGTGACTCTTACTAGAGCTTGTGGCCCCTGTATCAGACATTTCCTTAATGGGACTCGTGTGCCTCGACTCTTTGTCGAATACTTGGCTCGTGTGCGCGTCATCGCCGGGCGGGTGCTCTAACTCCGCTTTAGTAAATGCGACTAGAACAATTAAAAATAGATCTTTTAACATATAGAAGTTAAATTAATCCATATATTTTCTACTTTCCATAAATCAAAGCAAAAATTTCACAGCATACGAGAAACCATACAGTGCAGTAACACTTTGTCTAATCTATATTATAAATCTGAAGATATTGAATTTTACACATTTTGCATTATAATAATAATAATTTTTATTATTCATGACAAACACAATACAATTTACAAACAAACACATTACATTATAACATTTTGCCACGAAATGGTCTCAGCTCAGCGTAATGCTGGCAGAGCCAGCGCTGGTCATTACGAGAATATCTTTGGCATAGGAAGCAACAGTTTGATGCGAAGACTTTCAGGGTTAGTAAAGGCGGCCATTTGATTTTTTTTATGACATAGGAGGCAAACGAGCAGACGAATCGCCTGCTGGTAAGCGTAACACCAGAAGGGTTGTAAGTGCGTTGCAGGCCTTTAAGATGGGAGTACGCTCTTTTCTTGAAGGTCGTATCGGTCATTCCTTGATCGAACTTACCTTAATCAGCATTTTTTATAGTATTTTATGTAACTGTGACATAACAAGGGTCAATAAAATTCGAGAGTCGCTGTAACAAAACAAGCTTAGCGAATTTTGTTATTGAAGACTCAAGAATTTCACTGGAACTGTTTGGGGGAAGGTGGGGTTGACTTGGCCTGGAACAGTTTGGGGGGAGGAAGCGGGATTGAACCCGCTAAGGTTAGAGATTATTGTATGGATTCGGATGCATGGGGGTTCGCTATTTTGTGAATACATACGTGATATGCAGTCCTGCTCAATATCGTGTTCCGACACCTCCGTCTTGACAAGCGGCTGCTCGCCTGGAACAAACAAAAAATACAACAACATTACACGCCAACACTACATGTGGTGGCACCACACTTCGGGTATTTGTGCAAATATACGTTGCATCTATTTCTTTAATATAGCAAAAGAAAGGTAGGCGAACACGCAACCCGAAGTTTCTCCAAAACAAAAATCATGTAGTTTAGGCCATATCAAAAAATAGAACTAGACATAAACTTTTCATTTAATAGAAATAAATTAGAATGCGTGGCCTCGGTTCCCCTCCTTGGTATCACAATCGACTCCCATATAAATTAGAAACATCATATCCAAAAAATAAAAACTAAATTTAGCCAGTTTGTATATGCCTTAAGTTAAGGCAACTGAAAAAGAACACCATATTACAAACCGCTTTAACGGCGTATTATGCCTTTGCGCACGCGTGGCTTACTTATGGCGTAGATCTGTGGGGAAATAGTACCTCGGCGCAAGACCTACTCATATTACAGAAAAAAATTATCCGCATAATAAGTTACCCATTGATATGCAGAACGAGCCTAATAACAATACATATAAGTATTATTTATTAATAAGTTAAAAAAAATCTTAGTGGCAAAAGCTTATTACAGTAAATGAATAAGCCCATCAAAAACATAAATGTGAAAATGGCAGCCAAGTTCACCGACAAAAGAATTGAGATCTAAATGGGCGCCAAGTTCCGTAGATTATCTGAATATTTTTATATTTTACTTTTATCAATGTTTTGTAAAAAACCTAACTTAAGTCGTAAGAAAAATAAAGAGAATAATAATAAAACAAATAATAAAATCACTGTTTTCTAATTTTTTCTGGTGTATTGTATACACATAATTACCAAGCTGCATGCCAAATTTCAGCTTCCTAGGTCATCTGGAAGTGGGTTAGGTTTTTGATTACTAGTCAGTCAGTCAGTGGTAAAAATTCCGTTTTTTGGAATTTATTATCTCAATAACTATTAAACCTATATTTATGAAAGTTGGAGTTCTAGTTGTTCTAACGGATCTTAATATATGTACCAAATTTCATGTTTTTATGTTAGATAGATTTGGAGTTATTGGGGGGTCAAAAGTGGCTCCAAACGGTTCGTGTAATATAACACACGGCTGCTGTCCGCCAGTTCCTGGGGTGAACTTGGCTGGACACGCTGCCGCGAGTCTAGATCTAGGTCTCAATAATAATGGCTACTAGGGAATCAGAATTGATATAAATTATTATTACCCAGCTAGCTATTCTTAAGCAACAAATAATAATTATAAAGGAATCGTTATTTTAATAATGAATTATTGTTAAAATGAATAAATTGTTATTTACTAATTATTGTTATTATATTGATCAGTTTTTTTATAAATATTTTTAGCTTTTTACAATGAATTGTTATTTTATTACGAATTACTTTTATCATGAATTAATTATTATTATTTATTATATTGATTAATGTTTTTTTACTATAGTTTTTGCTTTTTTCAGTGAATCGTTATTATTATTTAGATAAATCGATGTTTAGTTATTAAGGTAATTAATTACTTTACCATTTCCTTTAATGTAGTATTGCAATGCCTTCACAGAGCACATGTTGCTATTTTTAAGACCTTTAATTGTACACACAAAGCAAGGAATAAATGAAATGAAACATATTTTTCTTATTAGGGTGTGTACACTGTGTACTTTGAAATCCCAAAAACTAGACGGGCTGTCGCTGTTGTGCATACGCCGTTTGCACTCACTGCTGTATTATTGTAATTATATTGATCAGTTTTTTTATAAATATTTTTAGCTTTTTACAATGAATTGTTATTTTATTACGAATTATTTTTATCATGAATTAATTATTATTATTTATTATTTTGATTAATGTTTTTTTACTATAGTTTTTGCTTTTTTCAGTGAATCGTTATTATTATTTAGATAAATCGATGTTTAGTTATTAAGGTAATTAATTACTTTACCATTTCCTATAATGTAGTATTGCAATGCCTTCACAGAGCACATGTTGCTATTTTTAAGACCTTTAATTGTACACACAAAGCAAGGAATAAATGAAATGAAACATATTTTTCTTATTAGGGTGTGTACACTGTGTACTTTGAAATCCCAAAAACTATACGGGCTGTCGCTGTTGTGCATACGCCGTTTGCACTCACTGCTGTTTACTAGGTCATGATTCCTAGATGCGATATTTCTCTAAATCACACTGACCAACTTAGAGTGTGCTGCACCAAACCGACTGTAATCGTAAGCGGTGTTCATCAAAATCTAATTGTATGGAAAGTTCTGTATTGGTACAACCCGCCCCCGTGACGCCGCCGCCGTGGAGTTGGCGTGGCGGTGGCCCTAATGTTGCACCACAGTCGACTCTACGAATGAACGTCCAGGGGCCTGTTGCATAATGATAATGACTTGTAACTTTTACTATAAGCGGAAGTCTCTCTTGAACCCGTTTCATTCGAAAGAGACCTCCGATCATAATATAAGTTACAATTCCAAATCAATATGCAATGGGAGTGCATATAGGCCCCTGTAGGTAAAATAAAGCCTCTGCGAAAAGTAATTGACCACCCCTTATTTTCATTTGTAACTTGTAAATATACTATTATTTTTTAATGATAAAAATACTCATTGTCGTAAAATAGAAAAAGGTATATAAACATGTAGAAAACGTAAATAGATATCATTTCGAAGTAGCTATTTATCCTAATAAACTGAAGGCTTAAAATCGGGTTCGAAATAAAAGACCAATTGAAAGTATTAGACGCAATTATCTTTAACCACTGATTATTATAATGGTCAAACTTTAACGTCATAAATAGTTAGATAATGTTGTTTTTGAAAAATATTATAAGTTTCTATAATTAAGAAGTAATTTTACTTTTATATGAAAAACGCGGGAGTGGTTAATACTTTTGGCCAAGGCCAAAAGTATGTAGTTTGTATGTAGTCGGCCCATAATTATTTTGTGGCACTACAAACAGTTACTCACTCAGGGTAAACTCCTCATTTGTCCCGACATCTTCCACCTCCAACTTCACTGGGCGGTCTTCGACTGAAGCAAAAAGCACAGTATACATATTAGACTGTTTTGTTCAGTTATTAGAGGATCTGTAATAAAAACTGCACGTGAAAAACGGTCAAAAACCGAGCGATCACATAAGTGGAACACTAACGATCTCACACAATCAAATTAGCGCCATACTAAGCTCAGTAATGTATGGGTATGTCCTGGACCCGGGTATGTTTTTAAACTACGACCAAGACAACCGGGGAATGGGCAACAGCATTCCTAAGAGTGCGGTGGAGAGACTGCGATCGCCAACCCGCATGCCAAGCGTGGCGATTATGGCATTTACCCCCCATGAAATTGGGGAAGGCCTATGTCCAGCAGTGGACGTCCTAGGGCTGATATGGTGGTGGAAGCTCAGTAAGGCCTGTGTAATGGTTATGGGTAAGAAAACTCCAAAACTCGCACACACGACTCTAGTCTCGGAGACTAGTCACCGCGGATTATCTCACATACATTTACGCGTAGGATACCGGTATAGTAGTGCGCGAGTCTTCATATAAATGTATGTGGGATACTCCGCGGTGACTAGGTCTCCGAGCGAGACTATTAGATTAGTAGTGTGTGCGCACCGGTCGGGCCTTATTGGGTTTTGAATCCAGGACCGTCAGCTTCCCACAAGGCTAAACCAGTCGTCGTTATTAATATTTAGACAGTTTCTGTTCATTACATTCTCTGTCTCATTATTATAAAAAAAAACAGAAGTCCTTTAATCCTTCATCATCATCCTAGCGTTATCACATTACTGTTGCATCCCGAAGGATGCCCGGGGTCCGCTACCTAATCCCAAGAATTGGCATAGGCACCAGTTTTTACGGAAGCGACTGCCATCTGACCTTATTGGGATTAGGCTTGTCAAAAAAGGGGGCAAGTCACTGTTAGAAGTTCTCAAGCTGCGCCTTCGCTTCGCCTCTAACTATTTAAAGTGCCTTCTAAAGCACGGGAGCAATCAGTGACCACTCAGAGTGGTCACCCATCCAAGAGGTGACCAAGACCGACGTTGCTTAACTTCGCATACCGCATGCGGTTCGCTGGCGCTACTGGGCCACGAGCGCTCCTTTCAATCTTTTTCTTTTAATCTCACTCTTATTTTGTGTGCACAGAGACTAGAGAGATTACTACGTCGCTTAGATACCGATATTGAATGCAATCAGATCGTGTACTGGAAAATTCAGAATTTCACACTCAGTATAAGAAATGCAAAATATATCCCTGGCCATACAACGCGGTAATTCCGCCAGTATACTAGAAAGTTAATATACTAGAAGGGACCTTAGACCCGGGCGCTCATGGCAACGGGGAATTTAAATTTCTTTTTTTTATTCGACATGTCTGTCTGTCTGTCCGTCCGTATGTCACAGCCGATTTACTCGGAGACTAAGACCACTAAAATTATGAAATTTGGTGTGAAGGTGTATGTTATGAAACTTATGAACCGCTATAGAAATACGATGTGAAATTACGAAAAATAAAATTAAATTGAAGAGCACGCCATACATGTAACAGGGAGGTCAAATATTTTATATCAATGCACTTAGGTGTGTGGGGTATCTATGGATAGGCCTTAAAAATGACATAGAGGTTCATAAAAAACTTTCCCATTTAAGTCAACTGTTGGTGAGTTATTAGCCGTCAAAGTCGTAAAAAGTGTGTGTGTGTCCCTCTAGTTTCCAAACTATGAACTTTAAAATTCTGAAAAAAAAAACAAGATGATGTAGGTACATTATTAAATCCTTCCAACGATTTTTGGTTTTAACTAGATAGGTTCAACGGTTTTTGAGTTATTGCTGAAAAACTGTCTTGCCAAAACAAAGGGGCGCAAGTGCCGTAAGTTTCCTATGAAGATACGACCTTTTTTGATTAAATGTATTGAATAGTGCTTTTAAATGTAGATTAGGTGTCAGTACGGAACCCTTCTTTTTGCGTGCTCCAACGCGCACTTGGCCGGTTTTAATAATTGCAAATGTATGATAATTTTAAATAAACTTATTTATTTAAAAAAATGAGTTCTTACATATCATAACCTCAATGATTGAATGGTTTTCTTCTACCTCCAACTTCACTTGAGGCTCTACATCTGAAACAATTAATCAGACATGGAGTGAACCTTATTATTCTATCCTGATAAATATTCGATGACGTGAAGAAACATTGTGATCTTTTCCCAATGTAAAATAGACCAATTTGATTTCTGGGCTACTTCATATTAAATTTCAAATTTTTCATCTTCAATATTTCAACCAATCACAGAGCAGTATTCTTGTGGAACGCGGCCAACTAGATATTTTTAAACAGATCAGATCACACAAAAACTCATGAAAACCCATGACTCCCGCGAGAGGTAAATCGGCTATAGCTGTTCTATACGCTTGCCTACAATAAGGCCCTTTACGAGCAAGTGTGATGAAAAAGCCTATTTCTTGCTATACAGTGCAATGTCAACCATATTCGGTATTATGTCAGTAATATTAAATTTTCTAATTCGTATATCATTTCTTATGCCTAACTATTATTATTATTATTTTATGATGCAAGAACCTCTTCTCGTGTAAAGGACTCCTTCAGAGTAAGCCAGTTAGTTGTCTTGTGTCTTCTTGATCCATTTTATACCTGCAATCTTTGTTATGTCATCTTACTATCCAAATATTTATTCCTATCTTATGATATCCTGTTATCCTGGCGACATGTCCTGCCAATTTCCATTTTAATTTCTTCGCATAGGCGAGTGCATCTATAACATTTGTTTTATTTCTGTTTAGGCTAATTAAGACGGATTTTGTTTTTTTATGATGCGCTAGTGTTAATAACTTGGAAATCTTGAGTGTGGAGCAGCTAAATTCGAACAAACTGCCAACTAAGAAATATTCACTTCAATAAGATAAAATTTTAGAGGTGCTTTATGAGCAGCACAGAATTAATCTCTTCACCCTAATCAGGTGCTCCAGCCAACTGTTTATAAAATGCACAGTAGGTACCAATACCAACATGACACATCATCAAATGCTTCACTATCGTCTGCCATCTCTATCTTCACTGTCACTTCTGTATCTGAAACAAAGTGCATAATAAGATTAATAAGTAGAATTCCATAAATAAGCATGAAGTTATTAAAAGTGAATATATCCCAGATTCGATTTGACAAAGGGCACACAGAATAAGGGACTCCATTCCTCTTTACGTTCAAAATGCCACGAACTGTCCGGTCCCAAATAATAGTAAAAAAAATCAATGTAGGTATCCCAGATTTAGACACATTTTCAGCCTGCATTTTGTCATTAAATTTTATTACTACTTACTGTAAGCAAACTGAAGGTATTCATCCCACCAAAGACAATTCATATATAGAAATTGCCAAGACTCCCTAGTAGTACTTTCAGTTTTAGATAGTTATTAAATCCATGCCTCAAACGTAATGATCAGACACAGGTAGCAATTTATGACATTGACATCAAACGTAATAAATAAGATGGATATGCCTGTGTTGTTAAAAATAAAACAATGAAGATACAGTAACAAATTTACTGGATTTTATTTCTGTAGAGTAAATTACTAGGTGTCCTCTTGTTTTGCAGACAAAAGTTCCATATAATGTATTGCTTTGCAGAATTACTCATTTAATAGGAAGCTTTTCTGCAATCAATATACAATTTCAAGGTAACATGGTCACTAACACTAGAATTACTGTTATAAACGGGGTATTTACCATGTATGTTAATATTTTTGAGTTTCCGATATTTCGATATTTCGGCACTGTTGCAAGCATCATTTTCAAGAATTAACTGACGTGCTGCGAGTTTTATTTGTGGTTTACCTACACTCCATAGCGATCTACCCTCTTCTTTGTTCGCTTTTTCCGCACAGTACTACTACCACTGTCTGCACTCTCGCTCAATACTCAAACACGATCACGACACACAGAATAAGTAATAGTACAACTTACAGTATCAACTCGCGCGGTCATGCTAGTTAGTCTTTTCCCATTCGTGAACTTTTCGATCACTGGACGCCAGACAAGAAATAACGTAAATATTGGAGGAGAATTATCGGAAACTCAACAATATTAATGCATTGATGGACAGTAGACACCTATAGGCGTAATTCTATTGTGTCTGGAATAGTGTCCATCAAAGTGTTAACATCTCAAAAGCTTACCCCGGTAAATACCCCGTTTTGAACAGTAATTCTAGTGTTTTCTGAAATCGTTAACTTTTAAGGTAGGCTTTTTAGGTTATTGTGTAGAACTCATTGAGGTCTACCAGAAAAGTAGGTAAGGTTAGGTTAGAACTGCGACCCTTTAAAAAATGCTTTCTATGAAATGAAAAACTTTGAGCTCTTGAGATCAAATCACCTTATCCCAATTTTCCCTATCATTCCAATCTACAAATTCTACATTTGATTACAATCATAGCTAATAATATAATTAAGTTATTCTAAGCTACTCAATTGAGGCTAAGTTACCTCTGATTTTCCGAACTTTCTCGAGGCACTTTTGCAGCTCCACTTGGCTGTGTTGCACTTGCACCTTGAAGGCGCTCGCGTCTCGCAGGCGGCCAACGCACACCTCGCAGATTCCACACTTTACACCATCTTGACTTAACTATAAGGTACACAATAGCATAAGTTTTAGATAAAATTACTTGTATTATTAAATTAGATGCATAAAATTTGATCCATAGAAAGCATGTACATTATGCGTGCGAAGAATAAGGTAATATGAAATTACGAAATTTGGTAAGCATTACGGGACGAATAAAGTAATTTACGTATATATTGAAGCATTCCTTGAGCATATCCTCATAAATCTCTTCGTTGCCGAGATATGTGTATGTCGTTTTGAGATCCTTGTCCGGTGCGCGCTGCAAGCAGCAGCGGCACGAGTTTAGCGCCTCCATTTTACCTTTTGCAGAAATTTCTCATTCAATAATATGAGAGGAGATATATTATTTACTTATAATCGAATTTCCTTATAGCATCACTCATGATCCTCATGAATTCAAAGAGAATATAAACACTCATGAATTAATGTCATGTCATGACATGACTGACAGGACAGACTGACTGACATGTTGGCCATGTAGCTGGCATGACATTGACAAGAATGATGAGTTTGAGAACTCATACGGCCAAGAGGAATACCATCATCAAATGTATATGTACTATTTACTATTATTATGTCTATAAAATTCACGCAAATTTGTACGATAGCTAATTAAAATTAGCTCTTTGGTGTAATAAGTAATATCACAGAAAGTAGTGAATAGTAAAGAAAAAAGAATAGTATATTTAACATTGTGCTGTCACAAAGTGCTGACAAACAAATGTCAATATTGCAAGTTTGCAACTGCAGCGCCCAGCGGAGCGGTTCCGTTGTTTTTGATTTGGAAAGAAGTTGATATAGGTTATTTGATGTACTACAATTAAAATGAATTTGTGTTATTTAAAATAAACCAAGTTTTAGCTGCACGCTTGAATATACTATGGCCGAAGGGGAGCTTGCAGACTCGCAAATAATAGTAGAAAATGTGGCCTTCTTGGACAACTGTTTCGATTTCTCGTTCCAAATTCAGAACACCTTAGAAGTGGTCAAAGAATATGTTTCAGAGGAGCAAAAGAAGCCTACACACGCTAGGGATAGTTTTAACAAAAGAGGAAACAATAATGTGCGCCATTCTTCCATAATTGTAGACACGAGTATACATAATGAAACTAAAGTAACACAATGCCCGCAAAACAAAAATCTAAAGGATTGGGGGTTGCCGTTAGAAATCGCTAAGAAATATGAGCAAAAAGGTATCACTGAAATGTTTGAATGGCAGGTAACATGTTTAGCTAATGCCAAGGTACTTATGGATTGCTGTAACCTCGTGTATTCTGCGCCAACATCCGCGGGGAAGACTCTAGTGGCGGAGATCCTGACCATTAAAACTATCCTAGAAAGACAAAAGAAGGTAATTATCATTCTACCATTTGTGTCCATAGTGAGAGAGAAAATGTTTTTTTTGCAAGACATATTATCAAGTTCAGGGATAAGGGTCGAAGGCTTTATGGGCTCAAAGTCACCCCCGGGTGGGCTTGAAGCAGTCCATGTTGCTATATGTACAATTGAGAAAGCGAATAGCTTGATCAATAGACTGTTAGATGACGGCAACATTTCAGACCTCGGAGCCATTATTGTTGACGAATTGCATTTATTAGGAGATTCCCATCGTGGCTACATCTTAGAGCTTCTCCTGACCAAAGTTAAATATGTCACATCCAGGGTAGAGGGTGTGCAGATACAAATTGTTGGCATGTCTGCTACATTGCCTAACTTGGAAGTGTTGGCTACTTGGTTAGATGCTGAGTTATTTGTCACACAATTCAGACCAATTCCACTGGATGAGTTTTGTCTAGTTAACAACAGGTTCTATGATAAACAAGGGAATTTAGTGGGCACTATAAATGATTGTGCCACAGTGGCTGAATCAGACAATGTCTTGAAAATATGTCTGGATACCATTAAAGAAGGATGTTCTGTCCTAATTTTTTGCATGACTAAGAATAGATGTGAGAATTTGGCACAGAGTATAGCCTCATCTTTCTTCAAACTTGGGCGTTCAGGAAATGAAATGGGAATAGTGTTAAGACGGCAGTTGAAGAGTGAAATTATTGCTGAAGTACTGGAACAGCTGAAGAATTGTCCAGTAGGATTAGACCAAGTTCTTAAGAATACGATATCATTTGGTGTTGCATATCACCATGCAGGGTTAACATTTGATGAAAGAGATATAATAGAAGGGGCATTTAAGTCTGGGGCAATACGGGTTTTGGTGGCTACCTCTACTTTGAGTTCGGGAGTCAATTTGCCAGCAAGGAAAGTAATTATAAGGACACCAGTCTTTCAAAGGCAACCAATCAATATATTAACGTACAAACAAATGATTGGGAGAGCTGGCAGAATGGGCAGAGACACCAAAGGAGAGAGTATATTGATTTGCACTGAGAATGAGAAGAAAATTGGTTTTGGGCTAATGATGGGGGCTTTGGAACCCGTGGAGAGTTGTATTGAGAGTGAGGACAAGTACATGAGAGCTGTATTAGAAATGATAGCAAGTCAAGTAGCTTGTACAAAAGAGGAATTAGACCTGTATTCTCAGTGCACTTTACTTTACACTCAGCAAAAAATAACAGCATCACAAAACTCACTTTTAAAAAATACATTGGAAGAGTTGAAGAAATATGAGCTGGTGAGACTGCAGAATGAAGGAGATGATATTCAGTATGTGGCTACACCTTTGGGGAAAGCTTGCCTATCATCATCAATGGCTCCAAATGATGGACTATCCTTATTCTGTGAGCTGCAGAAAGCGCGGCAATGTCTTGTTTTGGAAACTGACTTGCACTTGATTTACCTGGTGACTCCATACAGTGTCAGCAGTCAGTGGGCAGATATAGATTGGTTGCATTTGCTAACACTGTGGGAATCTTTAACAAAAGCTATGAAGAAGGTTGGAGAGCTAGTGGGCGTGCAAGAAAGCTTTATAATACGATGTTTGAGAGGTGCTAATAAATTAAACAATGCTCACAATAAACTAAATATTCACAAAAGGTAAATATTGAAATTGTAATATTTGGTTATTTTTATTCATCATCATTGTGCGCCCGGCGCGGGCGCCCGTGGCGTGGTGTGTGTACATTTTATATAAGTAATATGGGACGCGAGCTAGTTTTAGTGCTGCAGTACAACCCTACCTGACGAATGTGAGATGATAGGAAAATTTTTAATATTGGATATATATTTATACATATATTTCGCGTACTTATTTAAGTTTGCTTTTAAAGGTTTTACACTGCGTTGGCACTGCAAGATTTGGTGAACGAGGTCCCGTTGTCGGAGGTCGCCGCCAAGTTCCAGTGCGCGCGAGGATTCCTGCAGAGCCTTCAACAATCAGCCGCAACATTTGCTGGTAAGTTTCTTTGTTTAGGCCAAGTTATAGTTATTTTTCGTTGATACTTCACAAGGTTGGATCATCATTTCGAATATTTAAATGACTATGTAGGAAATTCTGGTAGCAATTCTAATGTATACGAATTTTAGTACATTACTTTTTAACTGCTGGCTGCAGAAATCTCGAACAGTTACAGAATGAGAAAATCATCTCTTTTGATCCTTCACGGCATTGGAATAAAGTTGAAAATTGGCTAATCTTTTTATTAGTGACTATAATAGGAATTAATTTTAGTAATCACTCTATGTATGAATAAAAATAATTTCTTTTTGTTCTTTAGGAATGGTTACAGCGTTTTGTCATCAACTTGGATGGAAAAATATGGAAATGCTCATTTCACAGTTCCAAGATCGCTTACATTTTGGTATTCATTCCGAATTGCTGGAGCTGATGAAACTACCTTCTTTAAACGGCATGCGAGCAAGGAGTCTCTTTGACGCTGGCTTTGAAACCATAGCCAGCGTCGCTTCAGCAGACGCGCATGTCGTTGAAAATGCCCTATACAAGGCGTTGCCGTTCCAAAGTGAAAAAGAAAGAGAAGGCGAAGATAGCGATGATACAAGAAAACGTAATAAAATGAAGAACATTTGGATAACGGGTTGTTGTGGGATGACTACAATGGAAGCAGCTGAAAATCTAATTTCAGAAGCTAGAAGATATTTAGAACTTGACATAGGAGGAGAAATTAGATGGGAAAATAAGAATGCAAATCCTCTACATACCGAACACAACAAGAGTTCAATAAATGACCAATTAGTTAAGAATGGAATTGAAATAAAAGAACCTACCAGGTTAAAAACTAGCCTACTGAATAATGTTAAAAGTGAAAATGAACGCTTGTTTAGTGGAACTACTGAATTAAATGCGAAATCTGATGTAATCAATAAATCCATTAAAGATACCTTTATAAAGGCCAACGATGATATTGATAGTGATTTTTTACCAGATAGTCCAGCGAGTGGCAATTTATATTTTTCAGCTAAAAGTAGTAAATTGAAAGTGCCAGTCATCACAAATAATACAACTAATCTAAATCAAACTAAGATTAATTTTAAAACTACAATACTGAATAAAAATATACATGTCGGAAATAACGATAAGTCATCACAGAAATGTAGTCTAATTCAATCAGCTGATGTTAATAAATCAATTAAAGATACCGTGATAAAAACTCACGAGGATATTGACAGTGATTTTGTACTAGATAGTCCTACAAATGATGATTTATATTTGTCAGCTAAAAGTATTAAGGTGAAAGTCCTAGTGAGCAAGAATAATATTACAAATCTAAATCAAACGAAGACTAATTTGAAATCCACAATACCGCACAAAAATTTACGAGCTGAAAGTAATGATATGCCATCACAGAAATCTAGTCCAATTATTAATGATCTAGTCAATAGTAATAAAATAACTGCTTTATCAATAAATCAAGAAGATGATATTATTTGGGATACAATGAATTTTACTGATATTCCAATCGATAATATTACTAAAATACGTACGTCTGAGAATATGTTTTCTCCAGATATAAGTTTCGGCGACGCTGAAGAGAAATTAGAAAAAATGAACACTGAAATATCTTTGTGTAACACTACGTCTAAAAATAACAGCCTCTTTTCTGATAAAGATAATTCAAATCTCTTTGAAGAGAGTTTACCACTTGATACAGTACCTACGAAACTAGTAAGTGATGATATGGTGGACCAGACATCTAAATCATATTTCCAGGATAATGCTTCAAAATATGTGCATTTAAATTCCGAATCAATTATAAATGCATTTAAATCAACTATAATTGACATTGAAGAAGACGAAAACATAAAATTAATATACGAAGAAGATAAAATAGGTAACGAATTGAATGAGGACGTAATTGGTGATACGCAAAATATTGAGGAAGCATGCATTAAAACTCATTTTATTAGTCCTCTGAAGCGCAGTGCAGATAACGAAGACAAAAAGAATTGTTGTCATCAACCAGCGAAGAAATTAAAAGTAGGGACTCAAATTAGCTCTCACCGAGAAAATGTTTCAAACATAGAAGGAAAGCAAAATCAATCCTGCGTCTGCTTAAATAAGTTTAGCATACAAATTAAAGATACGAATTTAAAATGTGCCGTCTTGAAAGGCAAAGATATTAACTTGAATCTTCACATTATAGAAAAAGTGAAAAATGTGTCTATATTTTTCGAAATTAATAATATAACTTCAGCGTTAAGTGAACCGATAGGTAGTAATATAGTAAAAAATCAACCCAAACTAACAATGAAACACACTGAAGACAAACATACAGAAATACCAGTGATTAAAAGCATCGCTATTTGTACGGATGAAGATAACTGTATATTCATAGACGTGAATTCCTTGAACGGGGATTATTTGCTTTTTAAGGATAAATTGCGCAATTGGTTTCTTAATACTGAATTAAGTTTGAAAACGAAATGTTTGAAAGGCACTTATAAATATGTGAAACAGTTTTTCGGTGTGGATGTCGCAGGCCGATGTGCGGACGTTTCTTTAATCGAATGGCTGATCGATAGTGATGAAAAGATCCCGGACGTTGTATTTTTGGTAAGGACATCGTATATGTTTATTTGTCTAAACATTATTACTAATCAATAATTATTTATTTATTTTTAATTTTATCAGTAGTAACAATGATGGACTCAATACTCTTAAGACGTTCTCTACCAGTCAGCCTTTTCGCTATAAAGAATCAGTACACGACTGACAGCTTATTGATTCTTACATCTTTTTACTATATTGTTGCTGTGGCGATGGTTCTTCTTGTCTTATTTTATTATTCAAATCTATTCGTATACACTCAAAATATTTTTCATGATATCTGTATAACTTAGCGTGCCTAAGGAGGTATGTTAAAAGCATTTTTTTTAATGTTACTTTTGTTTTATAGTTGAAAAAATACTGCGATATAGATTTGGCAGCGACGTCTATGAGAATTAGCAATCGAATTAAAAAATATAAAAATTTGGATGCAACCGAAAACTTGTGCGTGAAAGCTTGGTGCGTGTGGAAGATTTTTAGCAATCAAAATGCACGTTTGCTAAAATTTTATCAAAATATTCAGAATAGCATAAGTAAGTGATTTCAAATTATCTTGGTATTCTAATTCGTGGCGTATTATTTTAGTTATTCCTGATGTCTATAAATCCTGTATGAAAAGGTTACTGTGGATTCATAATACCCTCTCAGTTATTTTACGAATATAAATTTCACCGTTGCATTTTATTCTTCACGAATAACTTTTATCAAACCTTTATTTGTCTAATCCAAACTTGGATTCAGCTCAGTGCTCCACATGAATGGTTGTGATATGTAACTAGTACATATATGTTTTCTCATTCAGTGGGATTACTCCACAGATATCGAAATTCAAATAGCTAAGATCCTGGGACTCTGCGAGTATTACGGTGTGGCTGTGGATAGAGATCTGGCAGCGCAACTTTTGATTGATGTGAAAAGTTCACAAGAGATCCTGCAAAAGAAAGCTTATAAAATATGTGGATATAATTTCAACTTTAATTCCTCGAAAGATGTTGCTAAGGTACATAATAGGAATATTTTGGTATATTTATAAATTACGATACCTATCAAGCGCTGAATAATGCAAAATAGAACGCCATTGCTTAGGAATATTGAAGTACGCGTTTGTAGGAACAGGAACTATGCATACAAACGCGTTTCGAACTAAATTTCTTAACAACAAAACAATTTTATGAGTGCTCGTCCTGGCGGCACGTAGCAACAACAATTTCAAGTTATCATTGTTTTATTTAGTCAATTACGTTATTTGGTTCGCGGGTATAAGTTGGTTTTTAATTATTGTTTTGTTTCAGGTGCTAGGTATATACAGAGGTCGTAAGGTGAGCACGAAAAAGAGCGTGCTCAGTTCACACAATAGCACGATGTCGAGCATCGTCATCTATTGGAGGAAGCTTAACTGCATCTTGACCAAGACTTTGTACCCGCTGACAGAGCAGGCTTGCATATACAGTGAGGGAAACAGGCAAGTCTATAAGTGGGAATATTAGAACGTTTCAACTGCCTAATGTTGTCGGTATCATTTTTACCATACAGCTAATGGGGGCACGAAAAATATTTTTAAACTACCCCATCGAATAGGGTATCGTTGTTTAGAACTCCCTATGTAGATAAATACAGTATTTTTTGTTTTATAAATATTGGAAAACGAATGAGAAGCCGCCAAAGCCAGCAATTATTTTCAAATTTTGGTCTGTTGTTTTTTTTTTACTTTCCATTGATCTATGAATTTTAAATTTGGTGATAAGGTTTGTTATTACGTATATTTTACCAACAAATACCAAAATATTGATAAATCACATTTGATTTTAAGTTGTGCTCGGTGCTCGAGTCCGACTCGCACTTGGCGGTTTTTTTTTGTGCAAGCCACAAGACGCAATTTTACAAAACCCTACTCGTAATTTTAATTATGAATTATACTGAGTATCTAAAATAATGGCCCTTCTGTTCTGTGACTCAACTAGTGATGTGCCGCGGTAATATTCCCGTTACCAGTAATTTTCTATTTGGGAATATTACCACTAACTTTCCAATGTTACCAGTAATATTCCCAAAAGGCGGTAATTTACGAAATCATACGAAATTGATGAAATATTCTTTAAGGCAATGCTTATTTTATTTGTTTCAACATGCTATAGGCATAGATATATGTATATGTTTCTCTTTTACGCGTAGTATCTTTTGTCTCTCTTCTCTATCATTTAAACTCTTTATCTTAGATGGTGCATAGGGCTCATTTCGAGCCTTGTCATGACTGTAGTAATTTAAAACGTCCCAATGAAACCGAAAAACAAGCGTTTTGTCATTTTATGGAAAATAACTAATAGTGTCACAGTGGTGAAGAATAAAGCTGCAAATATGCTCAGTATAAGCCGCCCTTGACACGAAAAACATGAACAGGGTGTTGGCACGTTTTTCACTTATTTGTGGGAGATATAATAAACATCGTGAAAATACGCCAGATATTGGCAACAAGTTGAAGGAAGTGTCAAATGAAGAAGTAATGCAAAGAATAAAGGAAAAGAGACAAATACTGACGGTCATAGAGAATAGGAGAGGAATTATGATAGGACATTTGCTACGGCATGATCTTTTCCTTAAGACTATTATAGGAGGGAAGATTGAAGGAAAGAGGAAGGCAAAGAAAACACAAATAAAAGAGAAAGTTAAAGTCGTGTCTTATCATAAAGTGAAGGAGATAACAGAGGATAGAAAAAGCTGGCTATTGCTCCACCGAGAAGAGTAATACACTCTTAAATAAAAGAAGCGAAGAAGATTGGCAAGTCCATTAAGAGTTATTATATAAACGATTGTTCAGTCTCTATTCTCGGAACAGAGTTTCGATAACTCGCTCGAGAAAATTCAATTCATAAAGCACTTAAGATAAGCGTTAATATAAAAATGGGAAAGTTACCTCATGGGTATCTAAAGCTACATACATTTTAAGATTATCTAGCAAAACATTGTAATAAAATGGTTCATTATATATCATAGTTATAACAATTCTTTGCAAGTTCATTGACTAATAAACATTCAACGAAATTTCAGATGTAATAATTCAAACGAAGACACATGGTCGGAACTGTGTTCTTGGGAGTGGATTTTAAAAGCAAGAGTCTTATTGTTTTTTACTCCAGAAGGAAGCGTTTAAATAAAGATAGTTTGCCTGCCACAAAATATATTTTTGAACAAAGGAAAACGAATGCCCTGAAACCTATCCATTTTAAACGTCAAGGTGTGCAATTGACAAATCAAAAAGACGTGGACGGGTGCAACGTGACATTTAATTGTGGAGGTAAATCCCAATGTCCAATGGAATTATCATGACCAACAAGGGGCACAATCTTTGATACAAAGACTTGGTGTGGAAATTGGCAGCAACTGCAGAACCAGTCACATGGTGGGAAACATTGTTTGCTTACACAGCTTTAAGACAAAAATAGCTTTTAAAATCCTAACTATCCTTGCAACTTCTGTAGTACTAGAGAGGTCTTTCCCTAAGTTTTCAAACATCCATTCAAAAAAAGAAAGCACCTCAAGACAAACAGGGCTGGAAAATTAATAACTGGAAGCTAACATCAACATCACCGAAAGTGCTCATAAACCAGAACAGTCGTGAAAATTCTTAAAATTCAAAATCCTCCAATTCTGAATATAATACATCGGCGATGATCTGGAAGGTTTCCAATTAAATAACAATCAATTGACACATATTTTTATTAGTAACTCTAAGTAATGATGGTAGTTATTGGTAACGATAAAATACCTTAATCTATCATGGACGTGACTGCAATACAATAAATAAAGAATATATTTTTACAATGAACTGACTTTCATATATTATTATGTTCTTTTATTTAGGACGGAAGAAGTTTAATAAGTAGGTAACGAGAAAAAATGGGTTCTGTAAATTTACGGGACGGTAATATTTCCAGTAGCATTGGTAAGATACCTGGTAATATTGGGTAAGTTACTGGTACGATTGGGCATTTACTTTCTGAAGGGAACTACATATTTTTAATCATAATAAAGGAAACCAATGGTGACTATTTTAAGTATCAAATATAAAAAATCCTTTACTTAATATTTAATTTTTCAATCTTACCGTAAATTTCCGATTCTCGGTAATGTTACCAGTAATGTTACTGGGAAAATACCCGCCTTGGTAATATTACCGGTAGCTACCCATCACTAGACTCAACCTTCAAATGACGACTATTCTTTAACTAATAATTGAAAAACATGGCAGCCTTCTGACTCCGTACGTTGGCTCAGTTATTTATTATCAATCAATATGCTTTGATGCATTTGACCTATTATCAGTGTGCCCTACTTTCTGCTGCTCTATATTCGTACTTACTGTGTGCAGTTGAATTGAAAGTGCCCATCCAATTAGACACGCTGAGTATCATTCAATCGTCTTGTACCTTTGAAAGTTGCACAAGGAGAATCTTGACATAATACGCAGATATATGTATGCAATGTACTATATCTGTCGTATTAAAGGTTGACGTAGAATGAAGCACGGAGGGGATGACATATATAATACTCTATAGAAGAAGTAAGATATTCAAAGGTGTGTATGTGAAGGAAGGGTCCCAGCCCCCACTGGGCAAGCGTGGAGACTGCTGCCCCTTCCCTCGTCAATGAGAGGTCTGTGCTTAGGAGTGTCATGTTGATGTAGGGTAGGGTGAGTGGCATACCGTCTATTAAACGACCAACATTTGCATACTTGTTTATTTGTAATTGATATCTCGAAAAACGCTCTATCGATTTTAATGTGTATAATATAGCGAGGGCGAAAAATAGATCTAGCATGGTATTCGGGAAAACTCGTATTTTCCGAGAAAACACGAACAAAGCTCAGTCGCCCAGGTACTTTACCTAAACGTTGATCGGTCTGTATTCTTAAGTTGGCGCAAATGTCTTTTGTATTTGTCCTTAGGATAAATGACAACATTAAATTTTTTAAGCAGGCATTTTTCCGATGAAATCAAATAGAGGTTAAAAATCAAGTAAAACACATTTTTAAACTCTCGGAAATATCCCAATTTCATATAAAAAAATGAATTTCAAAAGTTCCTCATTCTAAAAGAGAGTAAGTGACACGTAAGGCGTCACAGCGAAACAAATCATACAGAAGCACTGTTACTAAGACAGATTTACTAAAAAATGAATAAATGGATGATTTATTTGCTTAAACATGGTAGCTTTGAAGGAGACATAGGTATTATTAAGTTTCACATGTTTACCCAACAGCAGGCATGCAAATATTGAGCTTAACAATAATAATTCTTCAGGTACAAACATTATATACATTGACACTA
This sequence comes from Notocelia uddmanniana, assembly GCA_905163555.1. Taxonomy (NCBI): domain Eukaryota; kingdom Metazoa; phylum Arthropoda; class Insecta; order Lepidoptera; family Tortricidae; genus Notocelia; species Notocelia uddmanniana. The sequence goes on along the minus strand of LR991059.1, from coordinate 7,914,769 downwards.
AACTTGTTTACCGATATATTAGATTTCCATTATCAATTGAACGAAAAATTACATAACATTACATTATTAGGTCATACATAAAAAAAAGGTTCATCATCATCATCATTATCATTCAGTCGAATGACGTCCACTGCTGGACATAGGCCTCCCCCAAAGACTTCCACAATGACCGGTCCTGCGCCACCCGCATCCAGCGGACACCCGCGACCCTTACCAGGTCATCAGTCCACCGTGTGGGGGGCCTGCCCACGCTACGCCTTCCGGTACTTGGTCGCCACTCGAGAACCTTTCCGCTAAAAAAAAGGTTCAATTACAAATTATTTTTCATTACCATATTATTAGCTCATGCATTTCCAAATTAAATGGTACAATTATAATATAATACATTTTATTCGTTCAAAAGTGTATAAAAACATTTATTTGTCAGCCATTTTCTTAATTTTATTACAGAAAGTGTATTGCTGTTGTGACTGTTACAATTCAGCCTTGTGACGTCATATAGAAGACGATGGTAGGCTTTCTTTAGATTTTCGTGAAATTTAGTTATTAAGTTATAAAATTATATAATTTCTTTAGATTTTCGTGAAATTTAGTTATTAAGTTATAAAATTATATAAAAAAAATTAGGGTTTCTTGATAACAAATTAAGGAAATGAGTTAAGATTTCATACTACTTGAAAATCTGAAATGTTATCAATTGTTATACTCGTACTATATCTGTGCAGGATAACGCCATCATACACCATGCACACTTGCTCGGGTCGCATCAGCATGCACGAGCCGAATCTCCAGAGCGTGCCGCGGACCTTCACAATACCGCTGTCCTACTTGTCCGACGAGTCCACCGATGAGGTATTTATGACTAGCTTTTGTCCGCGACTTCGTAAAACTTGTTAATCGCACTTCTATGTAAACTTCCATCACCATCATATAAGCCGATGGACGTCCACTGCTGGACATAGGCCTCCCCTAAAGAGTGCCACAATGGCCGGTCCTGCGACACCCGCATCCAGCGGACTCTCGCGACCCTTACCAGGTCAACAGTCCACCTTGTGGGCGCCCTACCCACGCTGTGTCTTCCAGTACGTGGTCGCCACTCGAGAATCATTCCGCCCCAACGGCCATCGGGTCTACGTGTAATGTGCAACTATTTTGGACCTCCTTAAAGCTTGAAACGCACGGAGCATGGCGCAGCGGCGTTGCCGCAAACCCGGGTAAAGCGAACGCGGTCCGGGGCTCGTCGCACCAAAAAACTGCGCGGTATTCGGTAGCTCGGTAGAGCGGAGGTGGTGTGTGTGACATATGGAGCAGTAATCGACAGTCGACAGTTTCGGAAAGATCAAAAATGCAGAACCACCTTCGCCGCGCACCGCGTCGCGCCCGCTCTGTGCGTTCTGTCAAACTGTAGGTACTTAAAGAAATCAAAGAAAAATGCATGTCGAAGTATATTTTCAAATTGTATTTATTTTCTGTAGTTCAGGCACTCCTATGGAATTTTTCGTCCACCTTCTTTCTGTCCCCATTGTTAGACCAGATGACAATAATTGCACCTGATTTAAATAAAAAAAATTCAAGACGCGTCCTCTAGATTGAAATATTGTATTATGTTATGTTATGTCCCACCGCCGACGGTCAGTGAGAAACAAGTAGGGCTAAATTTAGAAACGAGTTGGGTAGAAAGCGAGTAATACTTTTGTGGCTTGGCTTTATAGCCGCTCGCTTATGCGAGTATGCGAATACGACCAGGGATTAATCGCACCGCTCGCTGGTGGTGATACATTGATAGTTCGACACATGTAAATTGTAAAGTAGACTGAGTGGAGAGACAAGCTGCTTTCCTACGTATATATAGGATATAGTTAACCGAGCGAGCGTAGCGTCGCCGTTTCAGCTTCGTCTTTTCGGATGTTCTTTACAGGTCGCATTTTTCAACCGATTCTCGTGAAATTTTGTGTATTAAGGTTCGATAACTATATGTTTCGATTCAGCTTTTGAATTTCATATAATATCGACTCGCGAGGTCTACAGCTCTCTGAGCCACTAGTTCAGGTTTTCAGTTCCGATTTGCCAATGCCTTAGGATTCACATATTGACTTAAACTTCGACTTTAAGGTGGTAGAGTTCAACTGCCGCAACATATTCCGTGCTTCTGCCGGGCACGTGCTGGTGTCGGCCGACTACTGCCAGCTGGAGCTGCGGATCCTAACTCACTACTGCCGGGACGAGGTGCTCACCAGGATCATGCGGTCGGACATGGACGTGTTCAGGGCCATTGCGGCCAGTTGGGGAGGCGTGTCGGAGGAAGAGGTACGTGATTTATTCCGTCCGTCGGCCGGCCACTTTGCGGTGTCTGCCGGCTATGCCAGATGGAGCAGCAGATCCTGATGCACTGCCGCGACGAGGTGTTCACCAAGATCATGCGGTTGGACATGGACGTGCAGGACCATTTCGGCCAACAGGCTAGTTGACTAAAAAATATTCATGATACCATTCGAACCAGTTTTTGAAGGGGATTAAATGTTTGTACGGGACCAACTACGATTAAAGTACTGCCGGTATCAGGTACGTATGGTACGTGAAGTTCAATCTTATTTCAATCTCATAAAGACTTAAGGAGACCATGCCTACCTACCTACGGTGGTATATATACCTACGGTGTTTTTTTATGATTAGGTAATAAATTTAATTTTTAGAACAGCCGATGAAGCTTTGAACCGAGTATTCGGCCGAAAGTCATAATCGGCACTACTTAACAGTAATATGTTTATGTTTTTTTTTACATATCATACAAGTACCTATTTGCACGGAACATATTCTATCGCTGTTGCGGAGTGCTCGCGCCTCCCACATAATCGCCCCTTCACGTTCTAAGCTAGCTGAGCTGTCTCACACTTATAAGCTGTTTATTGTGCTCAGCTGAGCTCTTACAGTTCACCTCAAGTTCCGTCTGTCGCTTGTTGATGCTGAAAGTTTGCCAGCTAATTTGGGATTTTGCCAACTATGCGATTCACAAGTCTCGACAGTATTCTTTGATCTGTGTCTTGCGTCGACTACCAATCGTTCCAAATCTAACTTGACTTTCCGATTCAGAACAAGTAACAACTCCTTATTTATAATCGACAGTTCGACATATATCCATAGACATAGAATGTGACAAAAACGTAACGTTAGCTCGGTATGCTGTCCTTGCCCGCGCGCGGAAACTGGCGAAAATCGGGATGAAATAGTTTTTTGGTCAGAACAGAGGGTCTACTCTGAACTTCGAAAATCGAACTTCGTGTCGTGCCGTCCCTTTTACTCTCGTCTTATACACTATATGACGGAGAGGGACGGCACGATACGAAGTTCGGAGTAGGCCCTCAGATCATTATTTCAAAAATGAAACAAAACCAAGTTAATGTACATGAAATGAAAATTACGATTTTTCGTATTTTCCGTAAAATGCAGTATAAAGTGTAGTAGTAAAACAAGTGGAAAAATAAGGGTGAATTGGTGAAATAACTAATTTATTTTTATTAATATGGGTTATGAATTATGAAGAAAACCATGTTTCTCTTTATTAGTGATGCTCCGAATACGAACATTCGGCCGAATTATTCTGTTCAACGTAATTCCTTCGTCAATTGTTCTAAAACATACTAATTTAGTGGTAAAACTCTTGATCTTTATCAAAGTGAAATGTGGATAATAAAGAAAGTTAAATAACATAAATTTCACAATTCGGCCGAATACCGAACATTCGAAAATACGCCGAAAATGCCGAATACCGAATAATAACCGAATATTCGGCGCATCTCTGCTCTTTATGTTATGTAGATTATGATTTTATGATATATTGTTTTCTGGTAAATAGTAGTTAATAGGTACATAAAATGGTTACAAAACTACTCATTTTTACGATAGTTGACCAAGGAAAGGTACCTACTGTTCCGCGTGTAGTACCGGGTTAGCCCCTTTCTTCCCGTGGGTGTCATAAGAGTAGACTATGGGAATCAGGTTGAAATGTTGTGGGCGATGGGCTAGTACTAAAACAACCTATGACTGAAATATCATATTTTCTCCATAAGTAACAGCACGGATATTAAATTTTATGTGCTCTGCCTACCACTTTTGGGAATATAAAGGTGAGTTGATGTTATGTTACGTATTATACTATACATGTATCGGTTCCCCTGAGGCGAAAGCATAGGCGTTATGATTACCAACCCAGCATTGTCGTGTTTGCGACTAATGGTGCTCCCACACTGTTATACATGTTATAAGAGAGTAACAGGAACTATCTTTCTTCAACATACTGTGAGGTGTTACATAGCCATATCCTAAATATCCTTGTTACACACACATGTGTGTTAATTGTACCTATAATTTATAGTTAAGGTTAATTTTATAGTTAAGGAATCACTGTGAGTAGCATCCACTCGTTTCTCACATAATGCTCAGGGGTTGTCGAGGGAACTTTTAGTTATTAAGAAAATGGAATTAAACTTAGTTTGAAAAAAGAAAATCCCACCAAAAACATTTCATGTAAAATGTTGCCAAGACGACCACATAAAGTTTGTCCTGTGAAAAAGATATCAGATCTCATGTAGAGCCAAGCTTCTGAATCTACACGGCCTTCTTTTTTGTTTAGGGGGTGCAGGGGGTGACCCGAGTAGTTATGTGGGACTCCCGTATAGGCTGATGAGACCCACGGTGTACCCACTAAACCCCCCCCCCCCATCTGCGACGCTCCTTCGCGGACAACCGGAGGCCCTCCACGCTAGGCACGCCAGATGTTTTGGCGTACCTTCCTCCTCGACCTCCACTTTGTGCAGTAGTGGACCCCCCTGAGTCCGCTACTAGGAGGTCATGGGTGCCGATAAACTGCCGGCACCCGGTGGCGGAGCAGGTCGGTGGTTCCGCCACGAACCACACCTCGGCCACAGAAGATAGGGAGACCGGCTCACCGCAATACCGGCACTCCTCTTCTTCTGCGGCCCCTCCTCAACGCATCCTCAGCGGGCTACCCAAGCCCGCTGGGAGCGCCCTCCTTGGGCCAGCCGGCAGCCCAAACAGGCCGGCCCTGGGTGCCTCTTAGCTTCACCGTGGATGACCAGTCAACGGTTACTAAACCCCCCTCCCCCCCCGACAAGGCACCCTCGAGGGGGGAATCTACACGGCCTTTTTTTTTCCTGATATGTGGGATTCTTACTCACTAAAAAAACCTGGGGTGTTCGTAGCCCTACCTTTCGGCGGGGCCACGGGAACGCTTTAGCACACTTCCGCGACCCCGCCAGCAGCTGCCCTCTGGGCCCACCACCGGAGGATCTTGTGCATCCTCCAAACACTCTTAAGGGCATGTCCGAACACTTGACACGCCCCCCAACTCGAGGACTTCTCTAGTATGGGTGGCAGACGTCCCCGTGTCTGCCACCCGGAGGTCTTCATTAAGGCGGCAAGCGGCGATCGTGCGCGGCACGCCTTCGTCTCATTCTGCGGCGGCGCATTGGATCAGCCTCAGCCGAGGCTTCTCTCTCGCGCTCCGCAGCCTCCTCGGCCACGACCTTTTCGCAGAACACCAGTATCGTTTTCCATGCCGCTTCGCTGGAAAACATGGCCCGCACAACAGCTGGCAACGACAAATCTTGCCCTAGTCGGGCGACCAGCTCTTCCACCAGTCAACGGTTACTAAGCCCCCCTGCCCCGACAAGGCGGGCACCCTCGAGGGGGGAATCTACACGGCCTAACTCTACCGACCCTAACTTCAACAAATTCTACATATCAGTAAATATGTATGGCTTCGTCGTTTCACTACCGTCGTGGAGGTGATGCGAATATTTAGTTTCTGATCTGAAGTAAGTAACGAAACAGCCAAGCCATACATATTTACTGATATGTAGAATTTGTTGAAGTTAGGGTCGGTAGAGTTAGGCCGTGTAGATTCGGAAGCTTGGCTCTACATGAGATCTGATATCTTTTTCACAGGGCAAACCTTATGTGGTCGTCTTGGCAACATTTTACATGAAATGTTTTTGGTGGGATTTCAGTTCTTTTTGTAAGTTGCTAGGCAGTCATTAATAGGTTTTTTAGTTACTGTCTACAGTCCCGTGTAAACTTTCATGTCCTAATTCATAAAATTGGTGAGTCTCATATAAACTTCCACCCCCCCCCCCCATTGGGGGATGATCATCAAAATGTTTGGCTTCTTCCTGCAGTTTTGTTGGTTGTATACTAAACTCAGATTACATACCAAATTTCAACGTCTTAGAGACTTTATGAGGGTTCAAAAAAACGACGAAAAACTTCGAGAAAAGGTTGGTAGTGCCCTTGCGCTTCGCTTGGCTCGTCTTGGCGGGGGCACTACCGTGCCCCCAGGACAGCCAGTGTGGCGGCAGGATAAGGGTGGGTCAAACTTGCGATACAGACCTATTAACTTGAATATGGCGCTGCTGTCATATAAGCAAATATTTGTGTGATCAGCATGAATAATTGTTTTTGAGTCTCGGATGTTTTTTTACGTATTTAAGTATTTATATCTATTAAATATATCGTCGACCAAGACCACCGGGGAATGGGCAGCAGCATTCCTAGAGTGCGGTGGACATACTGCGATCGCCAACCCACATGCCAAGCGTGGCGATTATGGCATTTACCCCCCATGAAATTGGGGGAGGCCTATGTCCAGCAGTGGACGTCCTAGGGCTGATATGGTGGTGGTGGTGGATATCGTCGTCTAGTACCTATAATACAAGGCTTATTGAGCTTTCTATGCGGCTAGTTTGGTTTGTGTAAGATTGTCCCCCTTTTTTATTTGTTTATTTATTTATTTACTAGCACGACCGACATCAGTTCATTTCATCAAAGATAGATTCAAGGAGACATCTTTAGGGAAAATCATCTTGCTTAACACTACGGATCTGTTGGTATTATTAATCTTTCTATGCAGTATTTTATAGCACCATGAAAGTTGTTGGATATTTAAAAAAACTGCCAAGTAAAGCTCAAAATGCATTAAGCCGCAATAAATTAGTTTTACTATAAACAATCTAGTGCCAGACATGGCACTTTTTCAGATAATCTAGGGAACTTTGCACCCATTTAGATCTCAATTCTTTTGTCGATGAAGATGACAACCACGCATCGCATATTCTTAATATTGAACTTGGCTCCCATTTTCACATTTATGTTTTTGATGGGGTATAATATAACTCAATGTGCTAAGCTATTTTTACGATAATGGGGATACCTTTGTGGAATACATAACCTTTTTGTAAGTATAACACATTAAGCATAAGGATAGGAATCAGGCGTTACGATAAGCAATGCGACATGAAATGTTGTTTAAAAGAGAGTTTTTTTAGAGTTCTGTCTGTTAGCATGATGGATAAATAAATCATAATGTGTCATCATAGTGTTATTGAATAACTTTTTTTATAAGGACTGCCGACGTCTATACAATGTTGTTAAATCCATAAGCCATCCTTATTGCCGTGCGATTAAATAAATAATATCCAACTGTCTACCCAAGCACCCAATGCTTACAATAACCGATTTCCACCGGCCGATCGAGTTGCTCGCTAAGTTTGTCATAATTTATAGCTTTGGATAAGTCTGGTCACACTTGTTATTGGAAATCCAGACTACTTTTAGGGTTCCTTTTTTAACTGAGACACCTTTATGAAAACGTCTATTATAGGTGAAAAACTTAAGAAAATGACCTGTTGTATGTAGTTGTGGCGTTTTCGAATAGGCGTTTGTTTCGTTTGTGTTCCACATTTTAAACATGTAATGTCTATTCGAACACTCTAAAACTACATACCTACAACTGGTCATCTTCTTAAGTTTTTTACCTATACTTCACAGTAATCAGTAATGATTTATTGTGCGCGAAGAATTCAGGTACATAGGTACACTTAGACGGTAGGATAACAATATGGTATCACTAAATGCGGCCTTTCAGGCATACACACTTTTTTTATAAAGCGCATTAAATTAATTTACAATTGCACAATATTGATTTGAAATCAAATTAATATCTACCACTTAAAAAAACGATTAGATTCGATATTTGGGGCTTTATAGTCACAGATTTATTATTTGGGGCTTTATAATAGTTACCTATCTCTTGATTGCCTACAATTCTTAGAATAGTTCTTAGCCGAATGCAGGGTAGTTTGTTGTCGACTAATGACTATACGGCTGTACAATTCGCCTAATTACCTCATATGTTTACGTAATGTTTCTAAATAGGATGATATCACCCGAGGCAATAAATTACCTTTTACATATCTACAGTATTAAATTTCATCCTCGATTTGATTCTTTTGAGGGTTAATTTTCAGGATAAAATGTTAGAAGGTATTCCAGTATATAATGTATATGTCAATTTTCATGGAATATATCCGTTAAGCCGTTTTAGGTAAGTAATTGAGTAGATAACAAACATCTAAACTTTCACATTTAGTACATACGCAGGATACGTTGCTGGAGATTCATTCAGAAATCATCCATTTCTAGGTAAATATAATATTACTATCTCATCCTAAGTTTATAAACAGATAAACCAATATCTAATCTGTGAAACCTACATCCTCGTACCAGAACCTAAGAATGGGAAACGTACTCACAAACGTTACTCGTAAGATTTTCATGCAAATGTGCGACTATAGCTTACCTAAAAAAAAAACCTAAAGTATAAAGTTTTTGCAGCCTCGATTTACTTAGCATATTAAATGGATCTCGTAGTTGGAAAGTCCGCCTTTTGCAAGTTCCACGTCAATCTGACAAGTTTGTACCTACACGAATACGAGTATATATGGAGATAATCTGTAAATGAACATATCCAATAGTCCACTGGTCAAGGCTGTTTCTTAAATTTAATTGATCTGGCGTCCAAAATTAGATATCTGAATATAGTGTGTTATGTATAAGAACAAAAATATTTCCCAGTATTTACAAAACAACGCAAAACCATGGGCTTTGTAAATAACATCAAAAGAGGCGCTAAAAGGGAACCAATTAATTAAAAAGCTATTGAAATTCTTTTGTTTTGTTGCGAAACTTTAATTACGAAAATACAGCGAGTTATTAAAAAGCGCTTCGGGTTTTAGGTAATCGGGTATTGAGGGCGATTCCCACTTTATACAATGAAAATAAAATGACAAAAGTTTATGAATGTTTTTTTATTGCGCCTCAATTTCCGAAAATATACCGGGCAGGCGAACAAAGAATTTTTATTGAAGTCATTTAAAATCCCTTGTGGTACTTGGCAATAGCAGCCCACTTTCTTCCAATTGTTGTCGACTATGGGAATAGGGCTGAAGTGTTTTGTTGTCGATGGGCTATAGCGATATGCCTATACTGCAATATCACATTTTCTGTATATTTAACCATACAATCGCTAAGCTCTAAGCGCTAAGTGGCACTGAACTTATATATTATGTGCTCTACCTATCTTTGTTGGTTATACATTTAGGCGTGAGTTTGCGTATCATACTCGTATTTCGAAATTTCCAACCGGAGAGAAAAATTGATCACCCCGGACGGGATTTGAATCCACGACCTGTGGAACCCGTCCATCACTCATACCAACTGAGCTACCGCGGGTATCGCTCGAGGCAACGAATCTTTCAATAAGTTCACTCTTCTAATTAAGCCTTAGGGCGGGGCGGCACTAATGTCTCGAATTACATAGAGAATCGTTAGTAACAATGTGCTTCCCCAATCTAAAGCTTAAAACGCACAGAGCGCGGCGCAGCGTCGTTGCGGGGCGGAGGCGGTTTTACGGTAAAGCGAACGCGGTCCGGGGCACGTCGCACCAAATAACGACGCGGTATTTGGTACCGCGGAGGCGCCGTGTGTGATATATGAAGCAGTAATTGACAGTCGACAATTTCAGAAAGATTAAAGATGCAAAACCGCCTCCGCCCCGCACCGCGCCGCGCCCGCTCTGTGCGTTTCGAGCTAAGCGGAATCGTCCGCTTAGCGAAATTATAATTTCCAATCTAAAATCCAATGAAAAATTGATCACCACGGGCGGGATTTGAACGCACGACCTCTGGAACCGTCTTCTTCTGAAACGGCACCGACGTCTCAAATTACATTGAGAATCTTCTAACTACTGAAAATTCTGGTTTCTAGCTTTAGCCAGCACAAAATCACAGGATGTTGAAAATGGCCTGAATGTGCCTCTTTGTTTTTGCTCGACTTGCTAGGGGCACCTCCGTGCCCCCAAATCTACATAAGTAGGTTTATGTATATCGTCGTCTAGTTCCCATAGCACAAGCTTTACTTAATTAATTTTGTATTAAGCAGTAACGCTACTAACGAAAATTCAAAATAACACCCGAGCCCCGAGATTGGCCGCGTATGCCAGATGTCGCAGGTTCTAATCCTGCTCCGTGCATTAAATTTTTGAATTTTTTCTCTTTTATTTGAAATTTTTAAGCTCCCCTTTAGTTTAGGACTAGGTCGGTTTGTTTAAGATTGTTCTCCAATATTTATTTATTTATTGTTTACCTTGTTAGCAAGAAATGTTATCATTAATGTGCGTTGTTCAGGTAGACGACGATTTGCGACAAAAAGCCAAGCAGCTATGTTACGGTATCATCTACGGCATGGGAAACAAAACACTATCGCAGACTCTCGACGTCAGCGAGATGGAGGCTGCCGTCTTCATGGATACCTTCCATAACACCTACCCTGCTATAAAAGTGTACACGCATGCAGTTATAGAAGATTGCAGAAAGAAGGGCTATATAGAAACGCTAACGAAGAGGAGGAGATATCTTCCTGATATAAACAGCAGTGTCACTTCTAGGAGAAGTAAGTATCCAAAACACGGATTAAGCATCTTTCTTTAGGTATGGCGCATCGTAATGAAATAATATTTTATGCGATAGTTAGGTACATAGTAACATAATAAGGGTTTTCTATTTTAAGTCTTTAATAACTAGACCCCGCTATCGGCGGTGCAAATTGGTAGCTGTCAATTTCTGGGTAAAAGTATTTATGATGTCGATATCGATTCTCTTGCTTTTTCTATACACAGATGAGCTCGCTTCATCGTCGGCCTCATCTTTGGCCCCTGGCTAGATGCTAGCCAAGAGCAATCCCATTTTTTAATTAAAAAAAAAAACAACAAGTTTTATATGTGGTATACATTTTTTTTTGTATTTAGGATTTTATCTATTTCAAAAACAAAGCTAGATGATTCAAAACTTTGTTTAAAGGTATCCTTACGAGGCTTGCACTGAAAGTGGCGGGAATCGAATACTTATTAATTTATTTTTAACATGTATTATACCTTTTTATAATCTCTGAAGTTTCCTTATCTCAACACACTGGCCACTTAGAAAAAAAAAGTATGGTTCGGTTTCAATTGTTTATTGAAGTCGTCGAGTCACTGCTTAAAATGGAATTGTGCCGTGAAAATTTCAGAGCTATGATTTATTATGACTTTAAAAGTGGACTAACACAAAAACAATGTGAAGAGCGGATGGTTGCTGCTTTTAATATTGAAGCTCCTTCAAAGACTACAATATACAGGTGGTATTCAGAATTTCAACGTGGCCGTGTATCCCTCACCGACGAAGTGCGTGAAGGTCGACCAAAATCGGCAGTCACGCAAGAAAACGTCGATGTTGTGCGTCGTCTGATAAATGAAGACCGACATGTGACATATCGGGAAATTCAAGAGCACCTGGGTATTGGAATGAGTCAAATACAAATTATTTTAAAAGAAGAATTAGGCGTGAAAAAGTTATTTTCCCGTTGGATACCTCACCTATTGTCTGACGAGCAGAAAATAGTCCGTGTCAATTGGTGCCGCAAAACTTTGAAAAGATTTAACAAGGGACGCTCAAATGCTGTTTTTAGCATAGTATCAGGTGACGAGTCGTGGATATACGCTTATGAGCCTGAAACTAAAAACCAATCCCGAGTATGGGTCTTCGAAGACGAGCTCAAACCCACAAAAGTTGTTCGTTCTCGCAGTACGGCTAAGAAGATGGTGGCTACGTTTATCTCTAAATCTGGTCACGTAGCTACTGTGGCTCTTGAGGATCGTAGAACAGTCAATGCTGATTGGTACACCACTATTTGTTTGCCGAACGTCTTTGCTGAACTCCGAAAAACAAACCCTAGTCGTCGCATCATCCTTCACCACGACAACGCCAGCCCACACACCGCTCGGACAACAACTGAGTACCTGGACGGTGAAAAAGTCGAAATATTGGACCACCCTCCATATAGCCCTGACTTAAGTCCCAACGACTTTTTTACATTCCCCAGAATCAAGGACAAACTGCGTGGTCAGCGGTTTCAGACGCCAGAAGAAGCAGTGGAGGCCTATAAAATAGCCATTTTGTCGACCCCTACTTCAGAGTTCAAAAAGTGCTTTATGGACTGGTTTGAACGCATGCATAAGTGCATGAAATACAAAGGAGAATATTTTGAAAAACAATAAAAATAAATAAACTCACTTATACTGCATATTTTCTTCTATTCCCGAAACTTTCAGTTTTACCCTCGTAGATGTAATACTCGAGGTTGAAAACATCTTTCACTATTACGTTTGCATCAAACAGGAAAACTTAATTATTTAAAAATGCGGAAAGTGATATATAACAATCCTGGATTCACAAGCAAGTCTACAAATTATACAAAGTTTGTTGGAGGGCAGAAGTATCGAAATTACAGATGTAAATAAGAATACGGTACAAAATTACGCCAAATGTAAATTTTTGCCCATTTGTTCTGTCGAAGTAGAAAAGTCATTTTCCATCTTAAAATGGATTTTTAGCAACAGAAGACGAAGTGTAGCGCCCATTAACTTAGAAAAAATGTAGGTAATATATTACGAGACATATATTTCTTAAAAATGAATCGGGCTCAGTTATATTGAGTTTATTATTGAATATATTCATCGTAACTTCACTAGATTACTGAAGAGAAAGCTTCTGAAAAAAAAAAACTAATCCTTCATTAAGAATACGTAGGGTTTGCAGTCCCGGTACTTATAGAAGTCCCGAAGTTTTCGGGACCGGGACTGGGTCAGTCCCGGGAATTCCCGGATACTTTCGTGACTTTCGGGACTTTGTAGTTTTTAGGGAGTATGTATGAAAAAACCGGACAAGTATGAGTCAAACTCGCGCCCGATAGTTTCGTTCCGTACTCTCATGATTTGTAGCTATAATAAACTATTTGGCGCATGTATATTGTCTAGTGTAACCTGTATCTGGATGTCCCTTTACGTTGCTTAAATTGAAATAGTATTTATATGTACAAGTTCAAAGTTATTTATTACCTTACTTGTAATGTAAGACCATGCTTTTTATATTACCAAATATCATGATTCTAGGTCAACGGGACCCTATAGGTTTTGATTCCCTTGAGAGTGTCATTATGCGGTATTACAGCCGCATATTTCGATTACGATTACTTAGAAGTTTGATTTTTTCGCAGCTTCAAGGAATTGCGGTTCGAAGTATTTTATTTTTATATCAACCTTGAAGTACGGAGATCAGCCTGTAAGAGATTAGAATGGCTCTTAAACAGCTCAAAAACAACAATACACCCGTTGAATATGGTATTACAGCCGAACTCCTGAAGGCGGGTGGAAAACCGGTCCTTACGGCCCTCTAGAAGTTGTTCAATTCAGTCTTACTGGAAATAAGAACGCCAAAGGCATGGAGCGGGTGTGAGGTGTAGTGGTGCTTTACTTCAAAAAGAGCGACAATGCTCTGCTAAAGAACTACAGGCCCATCTGACTTTTGAGCCATGTATATAAGCTGTTTTCATTTCAAGAGTCATTACGAACCGTCTCGCACGCAGGCTAGATGGCTTCCTGCCTCCCGAACAAGCCGGTTTCTAAAGAGGCTTTAGTACCGTATAGTATACCACTTTCCTACGCTTCGCCAGGTTATACAGAAGACTGGGGAGTGTGACTTGCCCCTCTGTTTAGCGTTCGTGAACTACGAGAACTTCGATTCGATTCGATCGAAAACTGGGCTGTGCTAGAATCTCTGCAGCGGTGCCAAGTTGACTAGCGCTATATCGAAGTGCTGAAGTGTTTGTACGAGAACGCCACTATGTCAGTCCTTCTCCGGGACCAGAACTCGAAACCTATTTAGTTGCAGCGGGGAGTCCGGCAAGGAGATGTTATTTCTCCTAATTTGTTCTCCGCTGCACTGGAGGATGTTTTCAAGACTCTGGACTAAAAAGGCTAGGCATCAACATAAATGGCGAGTACATCACTAACCTTCAGTTTGCTGACGATATAGTAGTCTTGGCTGAGACCATGGAGGCTATGCTATAAGTACAATGCTCAATAACGTCAGTAAAGCCTCCGAGCGAGTTGGTCTTAGGATGAACATGGACAAGACGAAGATCATGTCAAATGCCCACGTAGCACCAACTCCCGTAACAATCGGACACTTAACGCTCGAAGTTGAAGACGACTACATTTACCTAGGACAGACCGTCCAATAAAGTAAGTCAAATTTCGAGAAAGAGGTTAATTGTCAAATCCGGGTGGGTAACGTTCGGGAAGCTACGGCACATCTTTTTGTCCAATATTCCGCAGGGTCTCAAGACGAGAATCTTTGACCACTGTGTGTGTTGCCACTTGCCAGTGATGACATATGCCACTGAAACGTGATTGCTTACTATGGGCCTCATAAGAAGGCTCAAAGTCACCCAAAGAGCAATAGCGACGGATATGCTGGGAGTATCTCTGCGTGTTCGTATCAGGAATGAGGTTATCCGCAACAGAACCCATGTAACCGATATGGCCCGCCGAATCGCTAAACTTAAGTGGCAGTGGGCTGGGCACATAGCACGTAGAACCGATAGCCGTTGGGGCGGAAAGGTTCTCCAGTGGCGTCAGCGTACCGGTGGACTGATGACCTGGTAAGGATCGCGGGTGCAGGCTGGATTCAGGATTAGCGCAGGACCAGTCATTGAGGAAGTCTTTGGGGCATAGGTCCAGTAGTGGACGTCCTTCGGCTGATATGATGATACCTCTACGCGTTCACGAGAAAAACACATCAGAGTTGATGAAATGAGCCCGAAAAAACAACTCATTTTGCCATTTCACTAGAGAAGTTCAGTGATATATATATGAGTGTTATTCACCACAAATAATGAAATCCCGAAAGTCCCGAAAGCAACGGGAATTACAAAACCAGTCCCGGGAAAAAATGTGAGTTTCATTTCCCGGGAAATACCGGGATTTTCGGGATCGGGATTTCCCGGGAGCACACCCTAAGAATACGATATCCCGTTTGGTGGAAATAAAAGTGAGATTTATTAATTATTTATTTTTAATTAATTTGTGAATGGTTCGTGCTATGAAGATAAAAATAATTTGTTAGCAATGATGAATCATTAAAGATTTTTATTTATAAGAATAAAAAATATTTAAGACACATAATATTTACTTTGTAATTATATGTCCTGTTGCTTAAAATAAACACGTTTAATTGAAGTCTTAGCCTGTGAATGTTTACCCATCCCTAAGAACTTGACAGCTACCAATTTGCACCGCCGATAGCGGGGTCTATTAATAACACATCTTTAACTACAGCTGCTCTCAAATTTTAAGACCTAATTATAACGTTGCATACAATATTCTTTTCCCCTCACTAGCTCGGAAAGCCGTCTTTTATCCTTTGAAACAAGCGGGTAAAAACGCTTTTTATCCACAAGTGGGGAAAGTAATTTGACCTTGGAGCGTGTTTGAGTAGCTTTTGACAGATAAAAAAACGTAAAACGCTCATATTAATGGTTCGTTTGATATCAATTATCATTAAATAAATGGTTTGAGAATTTAATAAAATATACCAAATTTACATTTATTTAATGATTTAAGTCGTAAACCTTAAAATTCTATAAGTAACATTTTTTTTATAATGATTTTGAGTATAATTGTAAACGCACAAGTTGAGTCGATGCAATTTCAAAACGCATCGTCAGAAATGTCATCTTATCAATGTCAACTAAAATATACACAACTTGTCACCGACTCCGATTCGCGTAAATATTATACACAACTTTCAGAGTTGGGGTTCCGCTTCCGGCGTCCTGTGTTTGTTTTGTGAGCGTGTTTCTGTGTGGAGAATGAATGGGAAGGAGCCCCCTGATGGGGGCGGTTCTTTGTCAGTCCCCATGGAAGGGGTGATTTCCCAGTCCGTGGATACATATACAGACAAACGTAAGTGTTCTGATGACAATACTAGTTTTACTTCAAAAAGGGACACTAGGATTCCCGCATCAGCGTCTATTCAGCACACTTACACAGTGCCAGAGTTCGCTCCGGGCACTAAACTAAACTATGGTGCAAACGACATAGGCCCATTTATAGTGCAAGTGGTGAAAGGTGAGGATTCTTCTCCCGGGTCACCATTTAGAATCCTTAAATTCTCCCAACTCATGCACAAGTATTGCGTAAAAGGAATCGTTAAAGGTGGAATACAGGCTACTGGTCGCAGTCGGGTTACAGTTAAATTTGAGAATGCAGACGCTGCCAACCAATATTTGTCGAATGTGTTTTTTACAGAGAACCCACAATATACTAGCTCTATCCCTATGTATAGTATAACACGATCAGGTTTGGTAAGAAATATCCCTATTGAATGGTCTCTGGAGGAGCTTGTAAATTCCATTGAGTGCCCCAATAATTCCAAAGTAATCAAGGCCCGTCGACTTAATCGGAAATCTACCACTGACGGTGTTACCTCCTGGGTTCCAACACAAACTGTTGCACTTACATTCCTCGGACAGAAGCTTCCAGATAGGGTATTCTGCTTCTTCACATCTCTACCGGTGGACCTATATCGTCTTCCAACCATCCAGTGCAATAAATGCTGCCGATTTGGCCATATTAAGGCAAACTGCCGCTCTAATGCTAGATGCTTTAAGTGTGCCCAACCTCATGAGGGGGAAAGTTGCCAAGTGTCAGAAGAAAATGGGTCTTGCCTCTTCTGTTCGGGTCCCCACTTTGCCACAAACCCATCTTGTCCTGAGCACTCTAGACAAAAAAGTATTAAGCTTGTAATGTCTGAGGAAAGTATTTCATACTCAGAAGCAGCCCGTCGCTTCCGTGCTGTCCGCCGTTCATTTGCGGATTCTTCACGGTCTGCAGTCTCAGCTTCCCCAATTCCTAATAGTTCCCAAAATTTCACTCCTGTTTCTCCCCAATCATCGCATCCTCAATCCACATCTTACAAGAAGACAGTCTTTATACCCCGGCGTCAGGCTCCGGTCCTGGACAAAGGGTATGACAAAAAGGCTCACAATGACATCACCAGCACTCCCCAATGTTCACAGCCTAATGGCTGTTGTCTAAACCCTGGAATATCAAGTGATGATAATCTTATGAGAATCTTAATAACGGCTCTAATGAATTTCTTCGCAAAGTTCTCAGACACACTACCGAACAACGTCATGGATATGTTGAACCAGCTCATGAGTTTTGTGGACTCCTATAATGGCTCCTTCAGCCATTCAGTGGAACTGTAGAAGCATCCGGCATAAAAAATCTGAAATTGGTTTCCTAATTAATAAGTATAACCCTGTATTATTGGCCATCTCTGAGACTTGGCTGAAGCCTAGCTCCCGTTTTAGGGTGCCTGGTTTCTCTTGTCTCAGGGATGATAATGATGATGGATGGAACGGTTGTGCCATCCTCATTAATCACTCCCTTCCCTTTTCCTTGATTCCCATCCCACCTCATTCATCAGGATTTAACATAGTTGCTTGTAAAGCATTAAACTTAACCTTTGTTTCTTTGTACATTCCTCATCCTAATATCTCTATCATTTCTGAGCTTGATTCTATTCTCACCCTCCTCCCTGGTCCCTTGGTCGTAATGGGCGATTTTAATTGTCACCATACCATGTGGGGTTCTCCCTCCTGCGATTCAAACTCTTCTCGCCTCATTGAGGTCTTTGACAACATTAACCTATGCCTGATGAATGATGGTTCTCCTACCCGAAGATCATCTCCCCTTCAAAATCGTAGCTCTGTTGATCTAACTCTGGTATCTCCTAGGTTAGCTTCTCGATTTGTCTGGAAAGTACTTACTCGCTCGTTTGGCAGTGATCACCTTCCTATTCTAATATCCCTCCCTGCTGATTTGTCAGTCCCTGTTCGTTCACCATCTCCCCTTCTAAAATACAGACTGGACAAAGCAGATTGGCCTGAGTTCTCTTCTTTAGTATCCAATCAAATCAATACTCTTCCCCCTGTTTCGGAGGACAACTTCTTGTGGCTGTATTATAAATTTATTACAATCCTCTCTAAGGCTGCAGATTCTTCCATCCCTCTTAAAAACTCCGCTAATGGCAAAATCTCATCACCTCCTTGGTGGGATGCTGAGTGCACGGCTGCTATTAAAAAGCGTAATGAAGCTGAAGGCCACTTTGCTAGTGATCTGTCTAGCTATGAAAACTACCTACAGTTTCAGTCTACTAACGCCCGTACTAAGCGCCTGCTATCTGCTAAAAAGCGTCTCGGTTGGACTCGTTTTTGTGAAAGTTTGTCTCCACGAACCCCACCTGTCGTGGTTTGGAAGAATATAAAGCGGTTCCGTGGATCCATGTCTGATTGCAACATTTCTTCCAATGATCCTTCTGCGTGGCTTGATCCCTTCCTCGATAAACTGGCTCCTTCTTCTGTTCCATCTGAGAATTCCTTGCCATCTTTTTCCTCTGGTGGGACATCTAACGACAGGATGGATGATCCTTTTTCCTCCTCAGAGTTATTTTCCGTACTAGATCATCTTCATGATTCGACACCAGGTATAGACGGGATCCCTTATTCTTTTATCAAAAAGTGTTCTGATTCCTCTAAATTATTTTTTCTTTCCATTATTAATCATATTTATATCTCGGGAATTATACCAGATTCTTGGAAAAATCAGATTATTATCCCCATTTTAAAACCTGGTAAAGACCCTAGCGACCCTTCAGCATACAGACCCATTGCCCTCTCTTCTGTTCTTGCTAAGATCTTAGAGCACCTGATTAAGAATAGGCTTGAATGGATTCTGGAAAGCCGTGGAATTATTCCGGATTCTCAATTTGGGTTCCGGAGAGGAATGGGAACCATGGATAGTTTAAGCATTCTAACGTCAGACATTCGACTAGCTTTTTCTAGGGGCCAACATGTTGTGGGTGTGTTCCTTGATGTTACATCGGCATATGACAACGTCCAGCTTCCGCTACTCAGGCAGAAAATGCAACAGCTGAGTTTGCCGGTAAGGATGGTCAACGTCATATGTAACCTCTTTATGGATCGTTCCATATGTGTCCGCTTCCAGGGTTCTTTGCTCCCCCCCAGGCGTATTTGGAAGGGTTTACCGCAGGGCTCAGTATTGAGCCCCATTCTGTATAGCCTTTACACTGCCGACCTTGATAAATCTGTCAATTGCTTCTGTGACATTCTCCAATACGCGGACGACATTGCATTGTATTATGCCTCGGATTCTGTCTCTGAATGCTCTGTCGCCTTGAACTCTGGCCTTAGCTACTTGAATGCGTGGCTCACAGATCATGGTCTATCTTTGTCTGCCCCCAAAAGTACTGTAGTAGTCTTTACACGTAAGAGACGTATACCAGACATTGATATAGTACTGAATGACGAAACAATCCCTGTATCCAATTGTGTGAAGTTTTTAGGGCTTTTCCTTGATGCTCGTCTAACAGGAATCCCACATTTAAATTACATTACAAATAAATGTGAAAAAAGCGTTAACGTTTTGAGGGCTCTATCTGGTTCATGGTGGGGCTCCCACCCTTTCTCACAAAAGCTCCTCTATAACGCTATTATTAGGAGTCATTTTGATTATGGGTCTTTTTTGCTTGAGCCCTGTAGTAAGCTAGCCCTGAACTGCCTTGATAAGATACAATCTAAATGTCTACGCATTATCTGTGGTGCTATGAAGTCCTCTCCTATTAACGCTCTCCAGGTTGAATGTCTAGAGCCTCCACTGAGACTAAGGAGACAATTTTTGGCTGACCGCTTTTTCTTTAGAACGGCCCATTCCTCCAATCATCCTTTAATCTTTCGAATAAAAAGCCTGGCGAATATAATTCCTTCCTCCAAATATTGGACCCATAAAGACCTCCCGTGCCTCATCAAAAGCTTTGAAAAGCTTTCGGATGCTCCTCCTCTTATGACAACTCCTGGCAACCCTCTGTTTCAGTTTCCATATGACGCTTTAATATTTAGACCTAATGTTATTTTCTCCCTGGGTTTACAGAAGTCCTCCCCCGAAACTAACAAAGCCTTCTCAAAAATATTGGCTGAGAAATGGGATGGATGGCTCCCCATATTTACAGACGCCTCCAAACTGACTAAGGAAGGATATGTAGGTTCTGCTGTTTGGATACCTCACTTTAAACTAGTCTTAAGTTTTAAAAACCCTCCCATTACTTCAGTATTTACAGGAGAAGCTATTGCTCTTTTTGAAGCCATTTGTTTCATAGAATCCCACAAGATCACTAAAGCCATTGTATTTTCCGACTCCCTTAGCTGCCTCCAGGATCTGGCTAAATGTCCTCTCCGGTCTAGAGATAATCTTTTAGTTACCCTTAATTCCCGTGAGGTTCTATATCGCTGCCACACTCTCGGCTTGGAAGTAGTGATGGCTTGGATCCCGAGCCATTCTAATATTGATGGCAATGAGCAAGCCGATGCCTGTGCCAAACAGGCAGTTGAGATTGGATGTACTTCTCATTTTGGGTGCCACAGTCAGGATTTGCGGGCTTCCGCCAAGCGCCATTTAACTGAACATTGGTCGGAGGAATGGGATATTACTCGAATTTCTAAGGGGAAATACTATGGTGGTATTCAGCCGAACCTTCCAGTTAGACCTTGGTTCTTTAAATTTCAAAAAGCAAATAAGGTTGCTACCTCGACAATAATCCGATTGCGACTGGGGCATATCTGTTCTCCATCATTTCTTGCCAAAATCAGAATTCGTGACCATTCATTATGTGAATGTGGGCTGGAGGAGGGCACAGCAGACCATATTTTTTTTAACTGTGCCAAAATTCCGTCTTCCCTTTATGACTTTCTCCCTGACTATATCCACCGTCCTGCCAACCTTAGTTACATCCTCACTTTTGTTAATACTCCCTTTGTGTATATATTAGCTAAATTTATTAATAACTTTAATATTAAACTTTAGTATCTTTGGTGTTTGTACAGTTATACCTGGGCAATCCTTCCCTTTTAAGGGTTTTTATTCTATTTTTTATATTTAACAAAAAAAAAGAAGAATAAGCTAACCATGTGATTGTTGTAGTTAGTCTAACATTGTGTTGTCTCCTTTGTTCTAGGTTTTTTTCAACCGATTGCGCGTCTTCGCCCTTTGGACAGTGTCTATTAAGACTTCCGTGTAGCATCCAACCTTGACGCTGGCATAATTGTCCCACTGGACAGTGCCAATAAAATTAAAAATCGATCGAACTTTCAGAGTTTTCTGTTATAATATCGTAAAAAAATCAGTGATTCCAGTGATGGAAATCATGCCTGTGGAACTGTGTTTTTTTGCATGTTGCACTTTCCTCGCTATAGTGAGGAGAAAAGTTTTGTGTTACACACGGGTGCAAAGTTGTATTTTACTTCTCGTGTGTTGAAACCAGGGCTCGGAACCGGTTAATCTCAAAATCCTGAAATAGCCAAATATTTTTAATTAGTTTATGCTCTTTATGTAGGACTCAATAATGTATTTGGGTTATTACTTCATATTGTTAGATTGCCTGATTAAACATGAAATAGTAGACGAAAGAACGATAAGAACTAAAAAAATACCGGTATTTTTCTATGGACAGAATACCGGTTCCGAGCCCTGGTTGAAACACTCGCTACGCTCAGGATTCTATTTTTCAACTATAGACTCCTTTCGCTGGCTCGTGTTTCAATTCCACATTCGCGGGTAAAATGCAACTTTGCACCCTTGTATAACAAATAACTATTCTACGACAGCAAAATAATTTGATTTAAATTAAAAATTGAAATGGTGGCAGAATGCTCTGCCATCAATCATATAATGAATGTCTATGGACTTGCATTGGTATATAAAGTATTATTTTAATACTGATGTCAGTCGTATAATTGACAGATTTCAATGCAGGAGTAGAAAACGCAACATTTGATTAAATAATTTGAAATTTCGTTCTCCTTGTTAAAGTTCACATCTGGATTTAGTGGGGTGTGTTTGCCTGCGGCACGATCGACCGCATTTAAACTTGAACCGAAAACTATTATCAAGCTTCAATTTCTTTAACCTAGGTCACAGTTGATTTTAGATTCATAAGAGTTGTACAGTCAACAAGATTTCTCGATTTAGTATTGTGCAATGTAAGGTACAGTCAGCGTCATATAGTAAGTAGCAGCCAAGGTGGCCAAATAGTTCGGTACACCATACCTACAAAATATATGGTGTCCCGAACTATTTGGCCACTGGCTGTACGTGACGCTGACTGTACATTACATTTCACAATACTGAATCGAGAAATCTTGTTGAATTTAGAAGATCCGCTAGCTACTACTACTACCATAGCGTTAGCTTAGTCAGATAACTACTGCAGTGGAGGTTAATTAACTTGATCGATCGGTCTGTATTGTAGCCATAAAATACAAATAAGCCATTCCAACCCATGAAACTTTTTTCAGGATTAAATATGACATGCAGGATCCAAACTCACACTTTGCTGAACGTTATCAATATAAATATTAGTCATTATCATTCTCTTGCCCTTTTCTCATTTATTTGGGGTCGGCGCAGCATGTCTTTTTCTTCCATATATCTCTGTCACGCGTCATCTCTTCATTCACATCTTTCCTATTCATATCATTTCTCACACAATCCATCCACCTTTTCTTTGGCCTACCTCGTTTCTTACATCCATCCACATTCATATCCAATACTTTTCTGGTTACATGGCTTTCATCCCTCCTCATTACATGCCCGTACCACGCCAGGCGATTGGCTCTTAGTTTTTCGCCAATGGGCGCTACTTTCAGGCTTCCCCTTATATACTCATTCCGAATCCGGTCCATTCTCGTCACACCACACATCCATCTCAGCAATCGCATCTCTGTAACATGCAGGCTCGTTTCATCCATCACCTTTGACGCCCAACATTCTGATCCATACATGACGGCAGGTCTTATTACGGTCTTATAGATTTTATCCTTCAATCGAAGAGGCATTCGGGCGTCACAAATTGTCCCCGAGACCTGTCGCCATTTCATCCATCCAGTGCTAATTAGGTTTTCCACGTCACGGTCAATATTGCCATCACAATGCACTAGTGAACCGAGGTACCTAAAGTCAGAGCAGACCGGCAGCGTAACGCCATCCAGCTGTATGGGCGTAAAATCGGAGAGACCGCCGAAATCGCAGAACATGTGGTCTACTCAGCAGCATGACATCAATATAAATATTAGTAGGTAATTAAAATATGAAGCTGATTATAGTTTGCGACTTTGCGACATTCACTGTTTAACGTTTGGACAAGCACTGTACCTGCATTGTACACATAGGGTTTTGGCAACAGTCAATAAACAGGTCCGTGCCACACATAATAATTCATCGTTTTGTAGTGTACAGTTATGTTAGCATGCAATTAACACTCAGGAGCAATTAAAACGGGACAATTTGTAGTACAAACTTGTCTTAGTTGATATGCCTGGTAAAGTCATAATCATTCACATATACGAGTATAGATTAATTTAGCTATAAGTTCGAAAAGTGTAGACATGTTAAGGATGGTGTCTGTACAACTAAACGTTTATATTTTCACAACGCGTAATCGGAAGCCGGATTGCCTATGGCGAATCGTCGGTAAGCTTTGTAAAAAATATTAAATGTCCCATTTGGCCATTATGAGTATTATTTTGAACCAAAATGGTCTACACACAACTATTGTCACCAGGTGCGGCCGAGCGTCAAGCAGTAAACACCACCATCCAAGGGTCAGCGGCCGACATCGCGAAAGCAGCCATGTGCGCCATCGATTCTAAAACATCAAACGACCCTAACAAGCCGCGCCTCATCCTACAAATGCACGATGAACTTATATACGAACTCCCGCAAACCAGTAGATCCTCGTTCGTCAAGGTTCTAAAGAAAGTTATGGAGAACAGTGTGAAACTAAGAGTGCCGCTGCCAGTCAAAGTGAAGAGTGGGAACACTTGGGGCGCGTTACAAGAGGTCAAACTATAAATAAACTGACAATGGAAGTGTTGTACGGAAGCAAATGTGATATATTTATTTGAGCGGTTAATGTTTCATATTCAGGTAAGGGTTTTATATTGTAAGCAAGCTAATCAATCTTTTGTCTCTTACGTCTAGTGGAGTATTTTTTGAAACTGTGATATAACGTTTTAAACACTAAATGTAAGGTTCTGCAGAAAATTAAAAACCCATTTTTATGGGCCATCTCTTAAACGAGTTAAAACTCGAAACTCTTGTCATGTTGTGTTTTAGCTAACGGGGCAGAATCACAGAAAGAAATAGGTAGTCGATTGAACCAAATGGTGCTTGGCACAGTTGCCGCAAATATATTATTGTGAATCTAGTGATATTTACTATTGATTTAGCCTATAAATGAATCCATCGATGATATAAGTTGAACGGTTGTTTTCATTATAACCCCGACCCGAAAGTTGTCTGACTGAAGCGAGCCCCGTAGGTATGCTAGAGTTCGGTAAGTAAATACCATTAAATTAAATATTACTGTTACTTACAACGGTTTGTTGCCGGATGGGGAGTCTAGTTTTGGGTTTGGAACTTTAGAATATTTCATAATTATAATAATGAACTTACAGTAAATATAAATACTTTTTTATATATTACTTAGCAATAAAATCACCTAAATGCGTCGCGGTATTTGGTAATTCTAAATGGGAAGTGATCAGCGCAGCGCGGTTTTATTCGAATTCAAATATGTCGTTTATTTCATAAGCACAATTACCTAGTGAAGGCGGGTAAAAGTTTTGAGATTCATGTTCGGTGCTCATAGATTCCCCGTTTAGGCTCGTTTTTAGGGTTCCGTAGCCAAAATGGCTAAAACGGAACCCTTATAGATTCGTCGTGTCTGTCCGTCCGTCCGTCCGTACGAGTATGTCACAGCCGATTTAGGCCTTCAAAAATGACATCGAGGTTTCTAAAAACTTTTCCATTTAAGTCAACCGTTGGTAAGATATTAGCTGTCAAAGTCGTAAAAAGTGTGTCCCCCCCTCTAATTTCCAAACTATGAAGTATAAAATTCTGAAAAAAAAAGCTGATGTACAATTTATAAATACTTTCAACGATTTTTGGTTTGAACAAGATAGGTTTAACGGTTTTTGAGTTATTGCTGAAAAACTGTCTTGCCCAAACAAAAGGGCGTAAGTGCAGTAACAAAGTGTGCAAGATACGATCTTTTTTGATTTACTGTATTGTATAGTGGTTTTAAATGTGGATTAGGAGGTGTCGGTACGCAACCCTTCTCTGTGCGTGACCCGACACGCACTTGGCCGGTTTTTTTAAGATTAGTCAGACTTTATACATATATGTGGACCATATATGTATAAGGTCTGACTGATCGTATACATATATGGTCCACATAATATGTTTACAAATATTTGAAAATAACCCTTGTGTAAATAGATATGTGTTTCCACTTGTTAAACAATTTTGTAAAAATCATACTAAAGATATGTATTTATTATTTTTCAGTTGCTTAAATATTATTGAGAGGGTTGCTCAGATGAATATGACGGATGAGACGTGTATATATTTTCAAGTGATAAATCTGTTTAGATGTATTTGTACGTAACTATGTACATTTATTTTTGAAGGCTTGAATTTGCTCATATATTTATGAACTCGACTGTACACATATAAACAATACTTGTGTTGTGGTTAATTCTTACACATCCTGAATGATGCTCGGGATCCGCTACCTAATCGCAAGAATTGGCGCACCTAGGCACTAGTTTTCGACTGCCATTTGATCTTCCAACCCAAGGGGAAACTAGACCTTATGGAATTACGTTTGTCAAGTGAGTGGGCAATTTGACTGTTAGAAGTTCCCGAGCTAACAGTGAA
Organism: Notocelia uddmanniana; assembly: GCA_905163555.1. NCBI lineage: Eukaryota > Metazoa > Arthropoda > Insecta > Lepidoptera > Tortricidae > Notocelia > Notocelia uddmanniana. Next base: position 7,888,683 of record LR991059.1, on the reverse strand, counting down.
GCCGCCCGACAGCCTCTAACTTGGCTTAACAACTGCTGTCATAGATAATATATATTATAGACGGCTTAACGTGCTTTCCAAAGCACGAGAGCGCTTAGTTAGTAACCACTCAAAGTGGTCACCCATCCCAGAGTTGACCCCGGTCAAAGTTCGCATCGCAATCGCGGCGCTTGAAAAAAACATTTGCAGTATTATAAAAATATAACTCTTTTTGATGAAAAATTCATGTTTGCCAAATGTAAGAAATTCCATCTTCAAAAAGACATTTCAATTTCCTTTCTTGCATTGTAAATGGGTTGTTCAATCCCACTCATACGATATGGCAGGTGTAGATGGCGTCAGTTCGTGAGCATACCTATAGCGGTGTTTGGGGAAAAATGCTTGAATGCACATCCTTGAATGTGTTCACCTAATAACAATATATCTATGGATATTTGCCAAGCAATTGTCGTCTTAATTATATAATCGGATTTGAATATAAGATCACTTAACAGTACGTATGGGTTGACATTTTAAAACCAATATTTAAAGGGACTTACAAATAATGCGAGGAAAGTTTCTCTGCATTACAAGTCTTTGTGACATTGGCATAAGATTGAATTTAATTTGGCCTGTGGTTCAAAGCGTAAAATCCAAACAGTGAATACAGTCTTCCAGGTACGTTCGCTAATGCTCTGTTGACACAAATCTCTGTTGTTTGAGGTGTGATGGGCAAATAGACAATTCACATGATTGTTAGCAAAGTGTAAAGTTTTAGTGTTTGATTAAAGTTATTAATGAACCGAGTCAACTGGTGCTATTGAAGTAACAACGAGAATGCCTATTCGAACACGCTACAACTACATACAACAGGTCATCTTTTACCTATACTCTTCTTGCAACTAAGTACAAATCACTTGTTATTTTAGTATATCGGCTTAGCTTACCGCTAATACTTGAACTGGGATAAATTCGTTATACTAAATATTTATGAGTGTAAATATAGTTTATATTTATACCTTATCATGTTTTAATAACTGTAGTTATCAACGTCAAATAACTCAAAATCATTTTTCCGGTAATCACATGAGTGTTGGTATCGTGGTTTCTAAACATAACATCAAACACCTCGGAAAACAAGGCAGGCGACAACAAGCGAGTTAAAGCGCCCTCCGTTTTTCCATGGGTTTCCCCGCTTTCCCGAGTTGCGACGCGCTCGCGCTAGAGGACGCCGTGCCGCGCCCTGCGCGGAATCAATACCTGCGCCTCGCGTCGGCCGAGCCTCGAGACTCGCGACTCGCGACTCGCACCCCAGTGCCCGCCGCTGTCACCGCCGCCGTCACGTCAGCGGCCCGCGTACAACAATCCGTCATTAATGAAACCATCAAAACTGAACACAAACTAAAATGCGCCCGAAACCTGCAGCCCCGCAACCAAACCGCTTTACCTAGTGTTTGGTGTTATTTACGTGTTTACGAATAATGCATCTCCATTTCGAAAGGAACGTGAACGCTAAGTGTGATTGCACCATACTCTCACTGTCATGGATGGGAAAGGTTCCTGACGAGCTCCCCGAGGTAAGGGTTAACTCTTGTTGAAGAACCAGCATGCCGTACAGAGCTACATTTTTTCTAGTACTTTTACTCATGGTCAATGGTCAAGGTGATTCGGACTTGCGAATTTAAAACGATACTTATAGATTAACGCTTGCATGGTATCTGCATTTGAATTGCAATGCGGTAAGTTAGGTAGGTATGTTCCTAAATGTCGCATGGTCCAACGTTTTCTGTTAAGTAATCTAAATACAAATATCTTTATTTTGTATTCAATGTGATACAGTACTCCGTATAATAGTCATTACCTAATTAATTAAGCATAGAAGTGCAAGACACATTTCAGCAGCTCGGTTACAGATCAAAACGAGGGAGTTAATGGTAGTTCGCTTCGATCTTAATGTTATCGACATTCTAAGTAATTAAGTAGAAGCGACGTTCGAATAACAACTTTAATTAGCGAGCTACGGCTACCCAGTGACAGTTACGTTAGTTGGGTAGGTAAATGAAACATATATAGAGCGAGCGCTTCATACCGAAGCTATAAACAATACGATTGATTACCCGCAAAACACGGCTAAACCTATTTATTCCCATTAAATAATAGCTTAATGGTCTTCAGATTGCCAAATAGATTACCAAGGGATGATTGCTACCCGGCACAGTACAGGCTAAATTAAATTTCCATTTGTCAGATGTAGATTGAAAACGATTTGCCGGCATCAACGATAGTGGCAGGGAAAGTTCGAGGAATACTAATCTGCGTTGCACGAGTGAGGGTTCCCATTCAATTAACCTTTCTTCGCCTCCACGGCTTTTGACCTATTTAGTTACATTTCTATTCAGCATAGCTCCTAGCAGTAGTGTTGGCATTATACCGGCGTGCTAATTGCACCACGTCAGAGTTACGTTACCTGTGTTGCGACGTTTATTGTTGTGACTACAGGTAAGTAGGTACAAGTCGTATTAAAGTGACGAGTATTACTATTTCCTACCCATGTTCTCTGTCGTATTCGTAAATCGCACGTCCCGCCTTTTCAATTGAACAAAAAGGAAGAGTTCTCAACTCGGTTGTATGTTTTTTTTTTTATGTTTGTTAACTGCCATTTATAAACCGATTTAGAAACTATTATAAGTATATAAGTTGCTCCCATATGAATTTGGTGAAGATTTCATGACGAGATCTAAGATGATTCGGCGGAACTCCTCAAATATTAGAGATAGGCACATCTATGGCATTAAGTCCACTTTTGTACTAAAACGTTTTATTCACTAAAGATTAAATAAATATGGTGGATGGAAATTAGGGTCAAACTGAGAACCTCCTTTTTTATGAAGTCGGTTAAAAACAAATGTTCACATAATGTCGAATAAAAAAACTGCAGTATATGAAAAAAAAAACTACAGTATTAGAAAAAAAACTTATATCCATTATTTATCAACTAGGTCAAAAACTACACAAATAAATGTGAAGATTAATATAACAAACATCATCAGCTATCGTAAAAAGTCTTCCCTTCTTAGTAAAAGACGTATGAAACGCTGTGAAAGTATTCTCTTTTGTTTGTTATTGATTTTTTTAAAGCAAGTTCATTGGGAATATACCGAACGAAACCCTACACTGAGTATGGCCCGACATGCTCTTGGCCGATTTTATTGTAGCCATATAATAGGTCGATTTATTAAAGCTGGCGCGGATTTTGTATGAAACTGTCATGTTTTTCACAGACATTTTGCGCTAGCTTTTGTCAATTAACTTATACTTCATTTACCTTTGTATATGTATAAGAATAATCCATTAGATTCCGGGGTGGGTTACTAGTTAAAAACGATTGTTAGTCTGTACGTACTATTTCCTAAAAGCATTTATAAATTTACTTACCTACTCGTAAGTAATAACTTTTATGATGACTTCAAAAGTATAACATATTTAAAAGAGGTTGTAATCGTTTCACCTAGAATATGGCTGCTACACATCAGAATATGGATGTCCGGGTTGCGGAAGGAAATGCAAAAGGCTGCGAGCGCTTACGTCACGAAAGATAAAGACTTCAATATCCCAATCGAATACCTAACGCGGCCGCACGGCTGACAGGGAGACTTCTCTTAATGCCCAATTGACACCGTAGGCCATGGACGTTCTTAATTTCCAATTGTAATTAACAAATAAACATTACTATCAGTTATTAAATAATCATGTTTCATCTGTCTGGATGGGCATATACTATGCGGAGTGAGCGAGGCAGCAACAGACGCATCGCCTTTACGCACAGCGGGCCAGACGCGGGACGCGCGGGTGATTTCTACTTTTTTCCTGGCGTTATGCCCCCTCTTAAGCCGTGGTCTAAGGAAACAAGGCTCGATAAGTAGCAGTGATGACGTAGGCTTGTGTCACTCGCACAAACAATTTTCCCTGGAGTGTAATACCTTGTAATATTGTATCATGGTCGAAGCTGCGGCTGAAACCTAAATCCCATCAAAAACATAAATGTGAAAATGGGAGCCAAGTTCAATATTAAAATATACGATGCTTGGTTATCCGTCATCACCGACAAAAGAATTGAGATCTAAATGGGTGCCAAGTTCCGTAGATTATCTGAAAAGGTGCCAAGTCTGGTACTAGATTGTTTACAGTAAAACTAATTTACTGCGGCTTAATGCATTTTGAGCTTTAACTCGTCAGTTTTCTTAAATATCCAACATCTCTCATGGTATTATAACATATTGCATAGAAAACTGCCAAGTTAAGGCTCAAAATGCATTAAACCGCAATAAATTAGTTTTACTGTAAACAATCTAGTGCCAGACTTGGCACCTTTTCAGATAATCTACGGAACTTGGCACCTATTTAGATCTCAATTTTTTTGTCGGTGAAGACGATAACCAAGCATCGTATATTTTAATATTGAACTTGGCTCCCATTTTCACATTTATGTTTTTGATGGGATATCACTACTTTTTTTCAATCTTCGCCAAATGGTGCTATTTAGGTTTGAGGTTCTAGTTGTTCTAAAGGATCTTAATACATGTACCAAATTTCATTTTTTTATGTTAGATAGATTTGGAGTTATTGGGGGGTCAAATGTGGCTCCAAACGGTTCGTGTAATATAACACACGGCTGCTGTCCGCCAGTTCCTGGGATGAACTTGGCTGGACACGCTGCCGCGTTTCTAGATATCCGTTTCATACTCTCAGCACAAGCACAGTAGATATATAGCCTATAGCAGTAAAACAAATCCATACAAACCTCCGATTTGATGCACCCAACAGACACACGTCATTACAGTAAACTTAAGCAGGTCTCGGGGGGTTTCGGTCACGTGTGCCGCGCACGTATCGCGTAGAATAGTCGAAGAAGTTTTTAATAAACTAGCGCGTGCTGGCCACTATTTTGATTTGACGTGACATAACGTGACGAATGAAAAAAAAATGAGCCATGTATAATTCAAATAATTTATTTCAGAAACATGGTTCCATATAAATGACATAAAGATGTTAGTAACAATTATTCTATGTAATATTGTATGGTTTATTTTAATACTAGTTTTTGAATTCGTTTAATCGCCATGTAGAGGATAATTGCTATTTAATTATTTCAGGCGTTTGCTTGATTATCGCTCTTCCGTAGAAACTTTCTTAAAGGATCATTTCCGGGATCGCCTCAAACTACCTCCATTCGAAATTTTTCCCCAACCGGTTTGGCGGTTTAAGCGTAAATTGTGGCCCTAGAAGTATTTTCGTCTGATAGTGATAATACGAAATGTATCGAAGGTAATGCATAAATGTTAATATAAATAAGAATACTTAATTTAATATTGTCTGTTGCGCTGCTCCGCCCGTGTATTACAAATAACGTAAGCAAAGCCGCGGGATATAAAAAAGTTGAGACACGCCCGACATTTTCATTTCAAAGTTCAATATCAAAAACGGCTTAACCGATATTTAAGAACCGGTTTCGTTTTCGGTTTAACCGTAAGGGAGGTACCATGCAACAAACAAATACATAGATACCCAGGTTAATCTTCTTACACCTCTCTTTTTCGCTGCGTTGGGGGTTAAAAATATAGAAAGAAGAAAGAAAGAAAGAAGACATTTATTCACATAACCAAACAAAGACACACAGATACAAAAAAAGGGAAGAAACGCACATTAAACACATAACGTGTGTCTTCGCGGCAGTGAATCGGTTGCTGTCTCAGCATTATGCTGAGGTGTCAGACACCTGCAGCGCTGGTTTTCAGACAGCACCGTAAGTGATCCACGGAACGCAACACAACATACTATATAAAAGGTACACATAATAAATAAATCATATTAATATAATCATAATAAAATACTTAAAATATAATATTCTCAAAAGCATTTGAATTGGCAGAGTTAGGTATATAAAATAAACCAGTTCAAAAAAACATTCTTACCGACCGAGAAAACAGATTCAGAATGCGATTAAAATAATAATAATAATAACAGCTTCTGAACAAAAACAATCATAGGAAGCTACAAGAGAAGAACATAAGGGAAAAAAGACAAAGTGGCGATATTTTAAGTACTGGATGGATTAGGAATGGGATCTTTGGAGCGTCAACAAATAGCCCTTAAGCTTGCGCTTAAAGGTATACTTGCTAGACGCTCCTTGGATAGGTGGAGGGAGATCATTCCAACACTTGGACGCCGCAAATCTAAAACTTCCTCGAAACGCCGCGGTTCGATGCTTAGCCACCAGAACCATCGCCTTACACCTGCGCGCACTTTTGGGAAATAAAAGTTTATTCAGCAAATATGCTGGGACCCCAGACCGCACTATGCCAAAAAGAAGAGTGGCGAGGTGTAGGCGTCTGCGTGCAGGCATGTTCAGCAGACCAGCGGCGTTCAAGTAGGGAGTGATATGGGAGCGAGGAGGGACTCGAAAACAGAAACGAATGCATGCGTTTTGCACTCGTTGTACGACCTTCTTTGTACGACCAGTAATGCAGCCAGCATAGACGATATCACAATAGTTTAATCTTGACAATATCATCGATTCACAAAGGTTAACACGCAAATCAACACTTAAGTAATCGCGAATATTGTAAAGAACTTTAAGGCGGTAGAAGCAGTTACTCAGAACTTTAAGTATGTGGTTCTCGAAGCGCAGCTTGCCGTCCATGAGGAGGCCAAGGTTATTTGCTTCTACCACTCTCTCTATTGGGTCGCCCATGATGGCAATATTACTGGTAGTCAAAAAACCTCGAGGTTATTGACAGTACTACGGATTTGATGTTCCGACCCAAAGACCACATATAGCCTATTTTAAGTAGTTTCGGAGATTACGTCCTCTACACACAAACACTATTAGTACTCGTATACCTAGATTACCCGCTAAATTTCATTTGAGTATCTACGGAGTAGAACATAAATCAATGTTTTAGTAAATATAATAATCTTATTCAAATTTACATAAATTGAGAGGTGCAACCCTATCGCTCTAATGAAGCGCGGGTCCAAAAAGATTTGAGTTACGCCTTATAAGCTATATATGTATATACTGTGACACAAGTCTGGGCGCGCTCGTATGTTTTGTGAGCTACGAGTGGGACCGAGACTCTCCGCAGTTGGTGAAAGGATTATCCAATTGTAAGGTTTATTCTATTTGACGGTTCATTTATTGAAATTATTTCAGTGTTTTATTTGGCAACACTCCAAAATCAGGGTAGTTGGGTTTGGTTAAAAAAAAAAGAGAAGTGGGTAGACTGGTTGTAAAAGGCAGTTAATCCGGTGAGAGGCGTTGATTGTGACGGTCGTTGGAAGGACGAATAAAAAGTAACCGTGTTCTACTATCCAAAGTGGCTTTTATTTAGAGGATATCTAACAAGTCAGAAGCGGAAGAACCAACGCAATCGGAAGATCAAACTTCCAGGATATGGGTGACGCAGATGGCAATGACCGCAATGGAGGCAATCGCAGGCTATTGACTCCATTGCGAAGCACGACGGATAGCAGGCACTCTCGCAGCCGCAGCCCCGTGAGCAGGCGCAGCCTCAGTTCCTGTCACCGTCGCATACAAGAACGAGAAAGAGAATTAGAACGCGAACGCCAACGTGTAATCTTATTGGAACGTGACTTATTACGAGAGCGCGAGGAAGGTCGCAGGAGGCGAAGTGAGCGTCAGAGTCGTCTTCGCAGTACTGATAGGAGTAACCGTCGCAGCCGGCGTCCTAGCTATGAAAGAGACGAGCGCCCAAGCCGTCGACGCAGCACCGAGCCCCGGAGTCGCGTCAGCGAGCCGAGACGCGACAGCCAGCAACCAGAGCCACGTCGACAGCGAGAGAGACACCCAAGCGGGGAGCGTCGATCACAAAGGTCACGTAGTCCTGTTTTTTCTAGTAGAGATGTTTTAAGTATAATACAAACACTTAAGGCTGGTCCGCTGTCCCACGCTGTAAACCAGAGTTCACAAATAAGCAGTAAAAATCTGGATTACAAAAATATCATTCCAGAATTCGATCCATCAGCGAAAAACCAACGCATTGATGTTTGGGTAAATAAAGTCAATGAGTGTGCCTCGGTTTACGGGACGAAAAGACTACCGTGCATTTTGCTATGCAAAAACTCCGAGGACTGGCCAAGACCTGGTATGAGAGTCAAAATTCTATTCTATTCACTTGGCCCGAATGGCAGCAAAAATTAACCAGCGCGTTCCCTTGCGACCAGAACTACGGTCAGTCCTTGGAAGAGATGCTTAAGCGGCGTAGCCGATTTAACGAACCAATTGAAGTTTACTTTTATGAGAAGCTTGCCCTCGTAAATAACTGTGAGATAACGGGGAAACGTGCTGTAGATTGCCTAATCCACGGTATCAGTGATAAAACCACTAAGTCTAGTGCCTTAGCGCTGAGGTGTACCGATCCAGACGTCTTATTACAATTTCTAATGAGTAATAAAGAAACACATCAACCACAGTTTACATCATTCAAAAACAGAGTTGCTAATGAGATGCCTGGTTCCCTTGATAACAATTTTAGAAGCAATAGGCTGGCATTTAGACAGTCATTTAGCACTAACTCTAACATGGTTTATTGCTTTAACTGTAAAGAGAAGGGGCATCCGTACCTGCAATGCCCGAAACCTTTGCTTAAGTGCAGTCGTTGTCACAAAGTAGGGCATAAAACCGAAAACTGCTACTTGAAAGAAAAGTCTACAAATGCTGATACGCCAAAAGCTACGCTGTGTATTTCAAATATGATCCTAACGATAAATAAAAAAAAAATTATGGTTAATGGCACGCCAATTGATGCATTTGTAGACTTTGGTAGTGAAGTGACGTTAATAAAAGAGTCCATTCTGTCGGTACTAAATATTACTCACGATAGTCTACCAGCGGTGATGAAAGGGTTCGGCAATGAATTGGTACAGTCTTTGGGATCGGTTTCTTTAAAGCTAACGGTTGATGAGGTAGATGCAACAGTACAGTGTAGGGTGGTTAAAGACCATTTGCTAGATAGGCCGGTTTTAGTAGGTCAATCATTTTCCGAGCAACCGCACATCATTCTTGTTAAAGACTCTACCAAGCTGCAGTTTCATCACATTGGCAACGAGATGCCTAACCATGACCCGGAGGTAGAAGATGATCAATTTGTCAGAGTCAGGGTAAAATGTCACGGTGTTTTGCACGGCATAGCGAGTGTTAAAGCAGTTTCTGAACCCAAGTTTACTGGAGACATATTATTAGAGACAAAGGTCATTGGTAAGCCTAACCAACAGTATGTAGTATGTGGTGGGGCCTATCCTGTGACAGATGGCGTCTTAAATGTCATAATCACACCGTGTGCCGTTCCATGCCTTTTGCAAAAGAACGCTATTTTTTCGCGTGGTGAAAGGGTAGAAGTAGTAAATCGCATAATTTCGGCCTCTGACGTCATAGGTCCGCCAACTGAGAATTCGAATGCAGGTATTAAATGTCAAGCCGATAGACCATTGGATATTAATCAAGTACGATTGGGTGATTCAGTCAAAAAAGCTGATAAATTAAAATTGATCGACTTGCTACAGAAATACAGACATTGTTTTGCGGATGACCTATCAGGATTAGGTTGCACGGATACGACTTCAATGACAATTGAGCTTAATAGTCAACGACCTGTGGTATATAGGCCCTACAGGTTGTCGTACCATGAACGTGATAAAGTTCGAGGTATGGTGAATGAGATGTTGGAAGCAGGAATAATACGGGAAAGCGTGTCAAGCTATGCCAGCCCCATCATTCTTGTCAAAAAGAAGGATGGCAAAGTACGACTCTGTGTCGACTATAGGATGCTGAATTCCATTACGGTAAAGGAAAGGTATCCGATGCCCATAATAGACGATGAAATAGCTCGATTGTCTGGTCAGGCCTGGTTTGTCACTCTGGACTTGATGTCAGGGTACTACCAAGTACCCATTTCCGAGTCATCTAAACACTTGACTGCGTTTGTCACGCCGGACGGCCAATACGAATTTAATCGCATGCCGTTCGGCTTGGCAAACGCACCGGCAGTATTTCAGAGAATGATAAACCGGGTGATGGGCCCAGTTCGGTTTGATAAATCCACAGTCTACATGGACGATTTGCTGGTGTTTGGCAAAAGTCCGGAAGAGTGTCTCAGTCGGTTGGAGGAGGTGTTACAGATTCTAGAAAAAGCGAACCTAAAATTAAATCTACCAAAATGCAGTTTTTTGCGGAACAAGATAGATTATCTTGGGTATGAAATCGGTTCAGAAGGGATACGCCCAGGGGAGGCTAAAATTCAGTCAGTAGTCGACTTTCCATGTCCAGAAAATGTTCATGGCGTTCGCCAATTTATAGGTCTGGTCAGCTATTTTAGAAAATTTATTTACGGGTTTGCTCAGCTCGCTTATCCGCTTACCAGATTATTAAAGAAAAACGTAGCCTGGCAGTGGGGTAGAGATCAGGAGGAAGCGTTTAAATTACTTAAAGCTAAACTGGTTGAACGTCCCGTGTTAGCCATATATGATCCGAAGGCTGAGACAGAACTCCATACTGATGCGAGCAGCGTCGGTGTGGGTGGCATCTTGCTGCAGCGCCACCGATCGGGTGATACTTTTAAACCAGTGGCGTACTACAGTCGGCAGACGACTCCTGAGGAAAAGAACTTCCACTCATATGAGCTGGAAACATTGGCGGTAGTTTGTGCTTTAAAAAAGTTCCGAGTGTACCTGTTAGGAAAAGAGTTCAGGGTCGTCACCGATTGTAGTGCTCTTCGGTCCACTTTCCAGAAACGCGACCTCATACCCCGCATAGCTCGGTGGTGGTTGGCTTTCCAAGAGTTTGACTGCTCGATAGAGTATAGAGCAGGAGTTAAGATGGCCCACGTGGACGCGCTATCAAGGAACCCTATAAGCCATAGAGAAGCGGAGAGCCTCGATCCTTATCCGGCGGTGATGGCAATTAGTGATACGGACTGGCTGCTTACCCTACAATTAGGGGACAGCGAGTTGCATAGGATACGGGACGTATTAGGTAGTCAGCTCGATTCAAAAGGCCTTGAATACATAAAGGATAATTATTTAGTTAAAAATAATAGACTTTTCAGGTGCATCGAAGGGGATAAGGAGAACTTACGCTGGGTTGTTCCTAAGGGTGCAAGGTGGCAGATCTGTAGGTTAAATCACGATGAGATAGGGCACCTCGGTTACGAAAAGACTTTAGAGAGGATGAAGAAAACGTACTGGTTTTCAAAGATGTCCAGATTTGTGCGAAAATATGTAAATTCATGCATTGAATGTGCTTACGCGAAGCATAATAACAATACTCGCGAGGGGCTCCTGCATCCTATTATAAAAGTGGAGAAGCCATTTCATACCCTACACATCGACCACCTTGGGCCTTTCGTTAAATCAAAGCAGGGGCACACTCATATTTTAGTAATAGTGGACTCATTCACAAAGTTTGTTTTCGTTAAAGCCGTTCGTAACACGAAAACGCAGAATGTGATCAAGGTTTTAGATTCCATCTTTGACATTTTTAGAGCACCTGACCGGTTAATCAGTGATCGTGGCAGTAGCTTCACATCTCACGCCTTTCGCAAGTTTTGTCTTGATAGGGGCACAAAACATGTTTTAAACGCAGTAGCGAGCCCTAGAGCGAATGGCCAAGTGGAACGCTATAACCGTACAATATTAGATTCTTTAACTGCTTCTAACCTTAATCATGACGAAAAGGATTGGGATAATAAACTGGGAAGGATTCAGTGGGGCTTGAATAATTCTATACAAAAAACAACTGGTAGGTCGCCCTCTGAAATTATGTTTGGCACAGCCATGACAAGTGAGACCATCCCAATACTTAATGAATTAGCCGACCTTAACCACAAAGACCAAGATGTTAATTCAATACGGAATGAGGTCAAGAATAGGATCGATGTAGAGCAGGCTAAAGCTAAGTAACGATACGATCAGGGTAGACGACCAGCCCGTGCGTATGGCGTAGGTGAATTGGTTAAGATTACAAAGACTGTCTTTCAAAATAATGGAAAAAGCTCAAAGCTACTTCCTACATACGAAGGACCCTATAAGGTAGTTAGAAGTCTAGGAAATGATCGGTATAAAGTAGCTCCGATTCCCGGTTTTGAAGGCATGAAAAATAGGCGAAAGACCACAGTAGCGGCTGATCGTATGCGACCGTGGATTCACTTACGCGCGTTAGAATTAAATGACGACGACAATGACAACAATTTTGACCAGTGGCGGCTGCTGACTACTAGAACCGGTGGTGCGCAAATTTATGGATATATGCAATATTATATTATATAACACAAAAATTGCAATACAACTATATTTTCCTACTAATAATTTTATTTTTTATGTACTACCTCAATCCGTTGATTTTGGTCCCTGGCAAATAAGACATGACCTTGGCGGTTCAGCTGTTTTATTTCTAATTTATCAATCACTAAAAGTTTTATTATTGTTTTTAATATTCTCGATATTTAAGTTCACACTTATTCTTTCCATTAAACACACAGTTCGTCACTTCATAAAAGACAGGCACACTTACTTTACAAAAACAAACAAGAAACGAATAATAGCGCGCTGGGACAAGGTCGAAGAAAAGTGCACAGGACATGTTATTAACCAACTAAGCTAATTTGCCAATTAGCGCGCAAGAAAAGCTTTGTATTTTCAGTGCTAACTTCGCTTGGTCGGGTAATACCAATGTCATGCACTCGGCCGGCCGCCTCGTGTCTAGTCGGCAATTCTCGGTTATCTTCGGCTACGCGGCAGTACGCGGGCACAAGCGAGCTTCGTGCGGCGCCCCGAATTCACCTATTTCTTCATAGAATTTGTACGGAGTATCTTCCGTCTCACGGGCCCGGCGTTCTAACGCGATTCTTATAGAAATTGTACTGGCTAGTGCGTGCGCTCCACGAAGCGCACGGAGAGGTTTTTTGAGACTGAGCAAAAAGGAGTTTTAAAGATCACGACATAGTGGTTTATTTGCAATTTTCTTTAAATGTTGTAAAATATGTATGAATATTACAGATAATTGAGATTGTTTTATTGATGACGATGGTATTGATGGTACTAAATTTTAGGTAGTGCAACGCACGAGCGCACTCAAGGTACAGCCGCCACTGATTTTGACTACGGTGAAAATAACGAAATGTCAGACTAAAAATGCTGTAATGATTAGGTAGGAAATGTACTGATCGGTTCAATCAAGACGTGGATTATTAAAATATATATATATATATATATTTATTCATAGATAACCCATAACTACACAACTACACGGCAAGAAATGATTATTTTGCACTTTACAATGTAATATTGTACAATGTAAAACACTGTACAATGTAATATTCGATTGGTTCGCTATGTCTATATTGTAAAAAATAATATATCTGAGGATTCATTACTTCTTGTTATATCTAAGATACAGCTCCTCGAGAAGTGATTGGTTCGAGGTAGTAGTAATATAAGTTTAAGTAAGTCCCTCGAGAAGTGATTGGTTCGAGGTAGTAGTAATGTTAGTCCCTCGAGAAGTGATTGGTTCGAGGTAGTTAGTAATATAGTCCCTCGAGAAGTGATTGGTTCGAGGTATTAGTCTTAAGTCCCTCGAGAAGTGATTGGTTCGAGGTATTAGTTTTAAGTCCCTCGAGAAGTGATTGGTTCGAGGTGTTAGTTTAGCGATACCCTCGAGAAGTAATTGGTTCGAGGAATCAGTTTAGCTATATGTTCTTCGAGAAGTGATTGGTTCGAGGAATTAGATTTGTAAGTGCCTAGATTTGATTGGTTCAAGTAATTTAATGTATGAGTACCTCGAGAAGTGTATGGTTGGAGGAATTGATTCTACTTTGAAGAAATTAGGTTGAAATAATGTGTATTTGATGACTTATCGAAGTAATTGTAATAGTTATGTAAACGAAATTTGTCATGGTAATAATAGTATATGGGTTTCATTATTCAATACTTAATGAACTTTGTTTTTCTCTGTGAACTGTTTTTAATAAGTATTTTGTTATTATATTATTGTATGTATTGTAACATTGGGTTAACTGACCGAGTGTAAGGTTCCACCGGGCGCGTGTATGGGGACATACACGTCGTCAGGATGGACGAGTGTAAGGTTTATTCTATTCGACGGTTCATTTATTGAAATTATTTCAGTATTTTATTTGGCAACACTCCAAAATCAGGGTAGTTGGGTTTGGTTAAAAAAAAAAAGAGAAGTGGGTAGACTGGTTGTAAAAGGCAGTTAATCCGGTGAGAGGCGTTGATTGTGACGGTCGTTGGAAGGACGAATAAAAAGTAACCGTGTTCTACTATCCAAAGTGGCTTTTATTTAGAGGATATCTAACACAATATTGAAAGGTTAGTGCACGTGGTCGGCGTGGTCCTTTTCTGTTCCAATAACCTCTAAATGGTTAGGTAAACCGTCAAAGGTCATACTTCCTCCTTTACTCCTGTCTTGTCTGGTGTGCCCCAAGGGTCCCATTTGGGTCCCCTGCTGTTTAACATGTTCATCAACGATGTCGTTGACTGTTTTCATCATTCCAAAGTTCTACTTTTTGCCGATGACACAAAAATCTTCACGGTAGTTAAATCCGTAGATGATTGCAAACAGTTACAGCATGACTTGGACAGGTTGGATCAGTACTGTACCAAAAATTGCCTCGACCTCAATATTGAGAAGTGTTGCTCCATTTCATTTTCCCGTAAGCGTAACCCAATTCGTTTTGATTACTCCATCAAGAACAAAACTCTGAAAAGAGTTACTGAAGTCAGAGACCTAGGTGTTTATATTGATGATGAGATGCAGCTCACTTCTCATATTGACAAAATCACGTCTAAGGCATACAGGATGTTAGGCTTTATTTTTCGACAGAGCAAGGACTTTAAGGATCCACGTACCATTATTTTACTTTACAATGCTTATGTTCGATCGCACTTAGAGTTCGCCTCGGTTGTTTGGAGTCCTCAATATTCGGTTCATATCAATGCCATCGATAAAATTCAAACTAAATTTATTAAATGGATGAAATATAAGTTTAAATCTTTTTCTAGTGATAACATCGTGAGTCTTCAGCTGCGTAGAGAACAAAAAGATATGATATTTCTGTTTAAATTACTTAATCATTTAATTGAGTCGCAATATCTCATTAGTAATATTTTATATAGATGCCCTACTTTTAGAACTAGATCAAATGCTTTATTTGCTATACCATTTTGCAGAACTAAATATGTCAAAAACTCATACCTAGTGAGAGCATGCTCGACATATAATGTTAAATATTTAGACCTAGATTTATTCAATACGAAATTTGGTAAATTCGTTTCGTCACTGAATATCCGATAAAAAATAATAGTTTTTAGGTTCATTTATGGTGGCGGTAGTCTAAACTGACATTGTATGTACAACTTTCTTTTGTCGTTCTTTTGTTGTTTAACTTCAGTATTTTTATTATTATTTTCTTTATTTTACTTTTATGTTTGTTTTTCCTCATTTGCATTTTTATTCATAGTTCCCTTTGAGCATTTTTTGTTGTAATCCCATTAGTGGAAACTGTTTTGGCTCGTGTATTAGTTCATTGAGTTTATATTATGTATAATTTTTAAGCTGTTTGTTTCCCTTTACAATAAATAAAAAAAAAAAAAAAAAAAATTCAGTTCTCGCGCGTGGACTACTTAATCAAATTCCAAATTCAGTACACAATAGTTTATTCAAAAAAAGTCCCCTTTGATGCTAACGGTAATATCGAAGATCGACATCTCGTTTTGTTTTAAATATTATATGCCTGCATTTAGCCGCTCCCTTGCACCTCATTTCATGGTTCTCAAATTTCTTTGTATCCTCTTGTCTCGGTTGATCATCCACTTTTGGCTGCTGATGTTGATTTGGATTCTCATTCTGCTGCGGTTTGTCATTATGCTTCGGTGTGTCTACATGCCTTGGTGTATGATTTTCCTTAGGAGTAACGTTATCTTTAGGATCGGCAAAGTACATAGTTCCATTAGGATATCTCTGAATGTTCAAGGGTCCACTACCGTCGCAAGTCTAGAAAATAATAATAATAATGGTACCTACCTAAGAAACTTATTTTTGTGTGGACCTTATTAATGTAATTGAAACTCGCGCCTTAAATTTTCTTCTTAGAACTTTGTGTTAATGATGTTACATAGACTCTAACTAACTAACTAGGCTGAGCCGACGGCCCAAAAAAAGCCTTGGCCTCCGACTATAGATATTTCTAATTATTATGAGTGAAATTTTAATTTCGAAGTTGCACCACCTCCGTAGGAACTACCCACCATCTCCCTACACGTGAACCCTTTTTTTTTACCTGGGGAAATGCCTTTACGCATCCCGCCTAGCCGGGGAACTAGGACAGATATGATGACGGACTCCCGGGAATCTCCCGGACTACCGTCTAAAACCGCCAGGGTATGCCCATCACACAGCATTAGTGGCGGTGACACGGGATCGCCAAGGCACACAACCCCTCTCGGTAGAGGCTTGCGCCCCCCACCCGACGGCAAGCGTGCAGGGCGACACCACACACTTGCCGACCAAAGGACCTCCACGCCAGGAGAGAGTGAAAACCCCGGATTCACTCCCTCAGGTCCCCTTGTAACTTTTTATAGAGGTTTTCTCCCTCGCAGCCACCACCCGGCCCCGGCCTGACGGTGACAGCCCCCGCTCCCGACTATAGCGGCCCTCTGCCGAAGTCAGGGTTACGGGTCCGTAATTCTTTAAACAGGCATACGGCATGGCCTGTCCCTCTCGCCGCACCTGGGGAGTCATGCGACTCCCTGATGCGGAACCCCCCATCCCCCCATTGGTCGCATCTGGAGTGTCCTTCGCTAAACAGAGGAACACCCAGAGCGACCCCGTCTCCGGGTTATTGGTAGCACCGGTAAGCGATCCCTCCGAAGATGAATCACTTACCGTTGCCTCCAGGGCGCACCGGCCAGAACCCTTCCCCTTCCCCCAGACCCGCGAGGATCCGGGGAACTGGAAGAGCCCAGACACTCGCGGAGGTTACCCGACTAGCGCCCCTACACGTGACCCCTGGGGGGTGCTAAGTACCTACAACAAACTGGCAACCGTACTTGTCTTCTAAAGATCTAGCTTCTAAGATTTCACGGTTCGAAAATAAATGCCATACGATTATTATTATTATTATTCAAATATATCTAAATATTATTATATGTCACCTTTATTGGAACAAAAGTCATTACAGTAAAATTAATTAAAATATGTCAAGAAAAATAATGCCTGTAATAACAATAATATCGGGATTCTTATTTAGCTATTTTTTTATAGTCCTTAACACTATAAAATCAGTTGTCCTGTAGTCATTTAGCTAGCCTTGTCTTAAATGAATTACCATTCAACATTTTAAATTCGTCAAGGAAAACATCGCGAGGAAACCTGCATACATCGGTGTCTTTTTTTTAATTTCACTCATAATAAAAAGCCCTCATATCCCTCATCCTTACAAATATAAATTACTATATTTGTAATTTTCTAACAAATCTTGCTTCATGTAATCTCAGCTTTACAAAGTTCCAGCGTGTTACAGAATTTCCAGTGTGTTGCGAATAAATTTGTGTGTTACACTTTCCAGTACGTTACGGTACATTTTTTATGAGCCGCACCCATCTCATTCACCCAGCAGCTTTATCCATCACATAAACTATGGAATTATTTTATATCAATTAAATTGGGACTAACGACTTATTACTGCTTGCATTCACATTATTCACAAGGTAGGCTGAGCATTTCTCCTAAACATTTTCATAGAAACTAAATCCTAATCACTCCAAAATTATCTGGAGTGGTTAGAACTAAGTTTTTCAGGAATTTCTTCGTAAATAACGAGTTATTATTTTTTCGATTCTATGAAAATGTATGGAGACTGAGATCAATTTGCATCTGGATATTCTGTATCTACGTGAATACAAGCACTAAAAGGTCGTTAGTCCCAATTTAATTCATTTCAAAAACTTTCTTCCTTCCTACAGCTACGGAATTTTACGATTAAGATAACCTAGAAAAAACCAGAACAGGAAAATCGCACTTCAATTGAAGGGTCCACGGAAAAAACATGTCCAAACCACTTAAATTTCATAACAAAAAGCAACCTAACTGATAAAGACATAAGGTGCAAATTGCCTTTGAAATTTCAAAGGACTAGACATGTTCTTTCCGTGGACCCTTCAATTTTGAATGCATGGTAGTGTGGAAAAGGCGTATATCCAGAATACCTTGCGATGCAGTGCAGCCCTTCATAAGGTGTTAGTGTCCAAGCTTCTACGTAGACGCACTAAAATCCGATTCTACAAGACCGTGATTCGCCCAATTCTAACCTACGGATGCGAAGCGTGGACACTGACACTCAAGGAAGAAAATATGCTGCTAGTGGCCGAGAGGAAGATCCTTCGTAAAATACTGGGCCCCAAAAAAAGACCGGATGGATGCTGGACAGTCCTTAGGAACCGTGAGATTGAAGACCTAGTGGCTGAACCTAACATCATGGGGAAGACTAAAGCTTACAGACTCCGTTGGTTGGGCCATCTTGAGAGAATGGATGAAGATCGAAACGTGAAAAGAGCATACTTGGGCCGCCCAACAGAAAGACGTCCTGTCGGACGCCCCAGGTACCGCTGGTGCGACATGGTGGAGGCGGATCTGCGCGAACTTCGTGTCGCCAATTGGCGAGAGGTTGCACAGGAGCGTGAAAGGTGGCGCTGTCTTGTGTCGGAGGCCAAGTCTCATTTTGGGTCGCTGAGCCAACGGAGTAAGTAGTAAGTAAGTATATCTAGAAAACTAAAAGACTTTGTACTAGGTATAGCGAGTTCGGTCTAAAATATCTATGACCTCTATCCCTGAAAGTTTCTGCATCTTTAGTGGTCGGCGGTTAAGAAATCAATCCTGAAGCCTTTAAATTCCATGCAGTTTATAACCTCAAAGTGACTTTTAGGTTATAACACAGACAACTCCGATATCTGTGGGTTATAAAGTGTAAGGAAATGACAGGTGTCGGGATTGACTTAACCGCCGACTTAGTTACCAAACTGCCCGGTAATGATTATGAAACTTACAATCGCGTTTCCATTCCTTTTGCACCCTTCAGGCATATACTCTGTAAAAATAGATGAAACTGAAAAAGACATTAACAGTACTCTTGATATCATTATTACTAATCTAGGTACCTAATGTTACCAAATGATTTCAATCAAGTATGAAGGAAATCAGGCGTGCTTTACCATTTACGATATTGGGCAAGATTAAAGTCAAACCATTGCAAAACAATAAAATCAATGCAGATTAAGATTACATTGCTAATGACTTTATACGTTTGTACGTCTTTTCCGTTATTTTTTCGGTAAAAAGGCTTTGTGATTGTGACGTATTGGCATCATAAATGAATATGAGAGGTTAGCACTCGTGTTGGGGCGGACCGGGGATACGCGGGACACATGTATTTATTTCCATGACGAAACGATTATCATGTTACACAGATATCAGTAAAGCAGATCCGCTCATTTAAGTTGAACGATTTTTGTACATCTGATCTATTCTCACTAATGCACAAATCAGTAAGTTTGAGAGAGACAGATAAGTGATATCTGACTGGTCTTCACCTGTCAGTGTCTCCGATTTCATAACTGCAAATTATACAGTGAAAGCCAATCAGTAGGGCTTCGACTTTTCGTGCCGATGACGTAAAATTGCATAAAGGTGATTCCAATTGATGTTATATGTATAATTGAATATGATCATCAATCATTTAATCATGCATTTATAATGGTCATTTTTCAAATACGGCATCCGAAAATTATAAAGGATTTTTCTTTCTATTTAGAATTTTAATTTATAGCAGGCGAGGAACTCATATTCTTTCAAGTTTTATAACAGGTTATAGGAATTTTGAATCTAAATATGATCGTAAACTCTCTGCATGTATGACGACATTTTTTCAAATACAGCCTATTTGAAAAATTACTATCATAAATGCATGATTAAATGATTGTTGATTAAAGATTGATAATTACTATAACACCAATTAGAATCACCCTATACAGGTACTACGTCATCGGCATGAAAAGTTCGAGCTCTTATAATTAGTTCATAGAGTTAAAAAAGAAAACAATTTAATTGTTGTATTTACGAGAATCCAATTTCCGTGAAGGCATCAAGAAGTTGCAAGGCGTTGGGATAAGTGGGTTTAACTTCGAGGAGATTACGTAGAAAAATAAAATATATATACAACACTTAAGTTACTTTGTTATCATATCAAACCACCCTTTTTTTTACCTGGGGAAATGCATTTACGCATCCAGCCTAGCCGGGGAATTAGGACGGGTATGACGGACTCCCGGGAACCGCCCGGACTACCGTCTAAAACCACCAGGGTATGCCCATCACGCAGCATTAGTGGCGGTGACACGGGATCGCCAAGGCACACAATCGCGAACACCGCCTGCTGCAACAGCCGAAGCTGTTCCCTCACTGCTGAGGCAAGCGCCTCCCACCCGCATGGACGTATATAAGGGGGGGGGGGGGGGGGGGGGGGGGGGTCTGGGGGGTCTGGGGGGTCCGGAATCTGACCATCTTGGAAGGGTCATAGAATGATGTAAATTTAATGAACTTAAAAAAAGTACTACATTTTGCGATCGTCAAACTTACAGTTTATGACTTTTAGCTTTTAGAACACGAATAAGTGAAAAAGCTTTGCAGTTTTTCACGTGGTGCATAACAAGCTCAAGTTTTACGATGTTGCAAGAATGGATGATCACTGATTTGGATGAACCATATATCATACTAAATAAAAGCGGCCAAGTGCGGTTTGGGCGGCGCGCAGTGGGGGGTTCTGTTCCTACTGCTACTGGTCCTAGTTTAGAACCACTATCCTGTACTGTGAGTTAGGAGGGGTCGTATTTTTATAGGAAACTCATGGGACTTTTAGGGCGAGCCAGTTTTTCAGCGGTACCTGACTTAGAAACCAATAAGACCTATTTTTTTAAATTATAAATGGGATGGCTCTTGGCCAGCATCTAGCCAGGCCAGGGGGTAAAGATGATGCCGACGATTAAGCGAGCTCACCCCGAAGATGCCTATTCACTCGTGCCTTAAAAAGGTCTAGGTTATATGAACCTTAGAACCCTAGAGAATTCCAAACCTTAGAAGTACGCATCATCAAAACAAATAAAAAAAAACATTTCGCGGTGTCAGTATTTAATAAGAAAAAAATCATGGACATATTTGGTGGTGCCCATGATTTTTTTTTCATATTTTTTGATTCCACGGTGCGAAAGTTAGGGGAGAAACACAATTATTGTGACTTTTGGAGCGATTATCTCCGATTATATTCACTTTTGATCATTAAAACTGCTAAGAAACCTCATATTTATTTTTAAAGACCGATCGATAGAAGTGCCACATGTTAACCTAGTTTTTTAACCGACTTTAAGATTTCAAAAGTTCGGTTGGATGTTTTTTTTTAATGTTTGTTACTCTATAACTCCGTCATTTCTTAACCGATTTGGAAAATTCTTTTTTTGATTGTAAGTATATATATCCAAGTTGGTCCCGTTTTTGTCAAAACGCAGTTCTGATGATGGGATCTATGAGAAATTTAGGGAATTCCTCAAATCTTAAAGGCAAACATATAGTGATTTTTGTGTTTTTATCAACAAATCGAGCATTTTCATACAAAAATGTGACATTTGATGAAGTGGAACTGCTGATGATGATCAGAACAGAACTCTTCAACGACGAAAAGTTTACGTTTGGCGATTTGTCCTCCTAGCTGTGTTTGTTAAGCAAGTTCTATTTTCACGATAAATTTTTGTCATGCTCGATTTCTGATGATGGGATCCATGAGGAATTGAGGGAACTCCTCAAATCTTAAAGGCACACGAATAGTAATTTTAGTATTTTCAACCTAATTAAGCATTTTCATTCATAAAAGTGACATTTGATGAAGTGGAACTGCTGATGATGATCAGAACGGAACTCTTCAACGACGCGTAATTCAAGTTTGGCGATTTGTTCTCTTCGTTTTGTTTGTCAAGCAAGCAAGGTTTTTCCATGATTCCATGAGGAATTGAGGGTACTTAGTCTTCTACCATTATAAACATACTTATAGCCATTTTTATTTTATTGTATGGAATCTAAGAGTGCGCCATCTAAGTATAATAATCTTTCACCGGCCTCCCCGATCGAAGTCGGTTTTCTTTTTCTTAAAAATTATTTATTTTCAGTTACTTGTATGGAGTGCCCTCATTTATTTTATTTTTTGGTTATTTTACTACGTAGCGTCTTACAAAACATCTTTAATCCAAATTTTATTTCTTTGTTTGCTGTGTTTAGTTTTTGATTAAAATGCCTACTTATGAGATACGAACTATAAGTACATCATGCTTTAGGATGTAAAACTCTTGAGTGTCGATTAGTAGGGCTACTATTGCTCGTGGCAAGATCTCTCCGGACTTATGAAGAACATATTTTCCGCACTTCTATCTAAATGTATGGAGGTACCTCATTGTCTTTCAATTTACGTATTTGCGCTTTTGAGTTCCGTACCTCAAAAAGAAAAAAAACGGAACCCTTATCACGCTTGTTTCTCACAGGCGTGGTATAAAAAAAGGATCACTCGTGGAGCAAATATTTATTTTAGACATGGGGGGCAATTTTGAGGGGTAAATTAGAAAATAAAAACAAGTTTTCAAACTATATCGTGTGATATACCTATCAATAAAAAGGTCTTAATGTGAGAAACTCATTTTTTTTATAAATATTTGATAAATAATTTTGAAGTAATTTGAGAAAATAGACGAAAATTGATCTCCGAAACTACAGCCTTAACTACAATTTTGAAAAATGAATACACAAAACAGTCCTTTACCTAAAGATTACAGAAAAACCTGAAAAAGTCTAGGTTTAATAGTTTTTGAGATATCGATATCATGTGAATTTCCTATGAAGATGCGACTGTTCTGCTTCGAAGTAAAGGATAGTGGTTTCACATGTGGAGTGGTAGTGGTGGGAATGTAGGCCTTCATTGTGCGTGGTCCGACACGCACTTGACCGATTCTTTTGCTAAAGAAAAATTTTGCTCATTAATTTATTGTGTGATGTCCTGATGACCCGTCCGCCCCCCCCCCCCTTACAACTTCTATATCTACGTGCTTGCCCACCCGTCGGCAAGCGTGCAGGGCGACACCACACACTTGCCGACCAAAGGACCTCCACGCCGGAAGAGAGTGAAAAACCCCGGATTCACCCCCTCAGGTCCCCTTGTGACCTTTTACAGAGGTTTTCTCCCTCGCAGCCACCATCCGGCCCCGGCCTGACGGTGTCAGCCCCCGCTCCCGACCATAGCGGCCCTCTGCCGAAGCGAGGGTTACGGGTCCGTAGTTATTTTTACAGGCATACGGCATGGCCTGTCCCTCTCGCCGCACCTGGGGAGTCTTGCGACTCCCTGATGCGGAACCCGCCATCCCCCCCATTGGTCGCATCTGGAGTGTCCTCCGCTAAAACAGAGGAACACCCAGAGCGACCCCGTCTCCGGGTGATTAGTAGCACCAGTAAGCGATCCCTCCGAAGATCCCTCTATTAAATATATCGTAGTCGCCTACATTATTAACACAAGCCTTGTTTTTAGCCAAAAAACAAGGAGAACATTATTTTTCGTTTTTTTTTCATCGTCATCAACATCATTTTCACACATTTGATTTGCTATTATGTCGGTTCTCTCCATTAATGGGAAATCTCTTTTTTTTAGTCAACCTTACCAAATGTTACTAACATTGAAATGTTAAAAGTACAATAACAGTTTTGACACCAAAAATCACCGGCGGATATATATTAATTTGGGCATCTTATAAGTAACAAAAACTTGTTTATTTAAATCGTAAGTAAGTCTACTGATAAATATTTAAACTATATCATTGTAATTTTTAGGATTCCGTAGTCAACTAGGAACCCTTAGTTTCGCCATGTCCGTTTGTCTGTCTGTCCGTCTGTCTGTCCGTGTCTGTTAGTGCTAGAAAACTGCAATTGGGCATGGATATGTAAATCAATAAGTCTGACAAAGTGGTAATTTTTATTGCTTGCCGGGACATGAGACTTATTTGATATTGTGTTAAAAAAACGTAAATAATACAATTCAAGAATGTAGTGAAACAAGAAAACGATGTTAGGTTGTTCATGTTACCTATGTAACATCATAACATACTCGTAACATCTTTTCATCATCTAGGCATAGACTTATTCAAACTTCGCTCGCACACATACACACACACTCACTCACACACATACACACACACACATCATCACATCATGTTTTATGATTAGATGTATATATCTATAGAAATAGACATCTAATCAGAAGACATGCAAGCTAGGATTCCTAGAGCAATTGCGAAAAATAACTGCGGACTTATGTGTTCGAAATTAACATATGTATACGAGCATCATTTGTTTTCAGAGAGATTCAACCTACTTATTATGGATTCCATTCCTCTCCTGACAACCGCGAGGTCTTACGGTTACATCAAAATTTCATATTGTTTATTCTGGATAATCAGGCTTCTTCGACGCTGATTGGTTAATCAACAATGCCAGGAATACGCGACGTTGCCGTAAATAACGCTCTTCGCTGCCAACGATTCCGCTTTACATTACGCTTCGTATACGGGTTTCCGCATGTTATCTTCGCGTGGCTTCAGATTACAATGAAAAAAAGAGAATGTGAACCGTTTATTATATGATACCAAATTACAATTAGTTTTAATACAGTGCTTAAAACAGGAAAATATATCACAGCGGAGAAGTTTCCTGAATACTTAGTTTCACAGATGGGGAAAGGGTCCCAGCTTTGAACCGTACCGTACATACGTGTAACACATCGGTGGTACACACGTGATGGGTGATGGGAATAACTCAATAACGTTGACAGAAATAGGTCCACCACGTAATCAGGCAAGCTATTAATTAAAATGTGTATAAGTTGGTGTTCCGTTTTCGTAATTGCTTCGCCGGCTACGCTTGCAACCTGTTGCTTTGATAGCATGTTATTTGTTAATCTCAGGAGTATTGTGAACGGTAATGGGTTTAGAAATTGGCGTTAATTGAGCAGGTATGTTGGTTTAACGGTGAGGGGATGGGATCACGTAATATCTTGTTAATTGGCAATTTCGCCTTCGATCTCCGGTGCCGCGCGACAGGATGCGTTCATACGACTGCTAATTGCCCTCACTTCCTCGTAATAATCCCTATACAACTCGTAACGTACTGAAGCCGTTTTCGAGTAAAAACTAATCAGGAGAATCCGGTCCATCGCGTCCTTTTACGAAAACGATTTCCTTTTCGTTTGGCTTGTTATTTAGCTTTTACGATGTATACCAAAGGGGGAAAAGGTACCTGTATAAATATATAAATAGAATAGTCGTGACAATTTCAAGCTAACATGGTCACTAACGCTAGAATTACTGATCAAAACGAGATAAAACTCGCAGCACGTCAGTCAATCCTTGAAAATGGTACTTGCAACTGCGCCGAAATATCGGAAACTCAACAATATTAACATACATGGTAAATATCCCGTTGTGAACAGTAATTCTAGAATAGTCGTGAGTTTTATGCGCCTTTCAAATATTAAAAAAAAAAAATTTTTTTAGAAAAAAACCGACTTCAATGGGTTAGGTCGGTGAAAGATACTTAGATGGTGCACTCTTAGATTGTATACAATAAAATAAAAATGGCTATAAGAATGTTTATAATGGTAGAAGACTAATTACCCTCAATTCCTCATGGAATCATGGAAAAACCTTGCTTGCTTGACAAACAAAACGTAGAGAACAAATCGCCAAACGTGAACTACGCGTCGTTGAAGAGTTCTTATCTGATAGTTCATGAAAATACTAAAATCACTATTTGTGTGCCTTTCACATTTGAGGAGTTTCCTCGATTTCTAATGGATCCCATCATCAGAACTCGAGCATGACAAAAATCAATCGTGAAAATAGAACTTGCTTAACAAACACTGCTAGAAGGACAAATCGCCAAACGTGAACTTTTCGTCGTTGAAGAGTTCTGTTCTGATCATTATCAGCAGTTCCACTTCATCCAATGTCACATTTTTGGATGAAAATGCTTGACTTGTTGATAAAAACACAAAAATCACTATATGTTTGCCTTAAAGATTGGAGGAGTTCCCTCAATTCCTCATGGATCCCATCATAAACGGGACACTGCGTTTTGACATAAACGGGACCAACTTGAATATATATACTTACAATAAAAAAAAAAAACAAAAAACCCATACAACCGAATTGATAACCTCCTCTTTTAAAATCTTGAAGTCGGTTAACAAACGTGCATGTGCGTGTCGGTGTGTCGGGTCACGCGCAATGTAGGTAGGGTGCCGTAGTTTCCTACACATAACTGATATTGACTATATGTTTGACACAACTACTCGTAACAACTTATCTGTAATGTAATCAATGAATAAGTGTATTATTCGCGTACATTTCATCCCGTTTATTTTTTCTCGTTAACTATAGTAATGTCTAGTTAGGTTTGAGAGTTTTTCGTCTAAAATCATTATATTTACTACTATCATGATTTTTTCCGCAGTTTAATATCACACAAACAGATTCCTGAATCAAAAAAATGTTTAAGGATACCCGCATTATTTTTAAACGAGCTATTTACTTAATTTGAGCTCTATATTTTTCTTTTATACATCGTATAATATATAAAATTAACACGGTACTTACTCGTATATCGGCTATAACTACTTATGCATCTACATGCAACGGGAATGTGACATCCCTGTAGTTGCAGGCGTGAGGTGTGAGAACTGCTCGACATGATGCTCACGGCCGCTTTCTACCATACCATCGCACCGCTCGCTGTCGGCAGGGCATTCATTCTCACATCTTATGGTTACAGAGGAATTTCTGTTGGTTATTAGACCTTATCTAATCTAAGCAATAAAATTCTAGAATGTTGACATTCTTAATATTCCGGTAGGTATAGTTATGATGATGCTTGTACTATGTACATACATAACGCATATAAAAGATTGAATTTTTGTTTGCCAGCTTTCCTCACTCCCACAGAGACGGAATTTCAAATCTCCCGATGCCTCAGCCCTGACACTTGGCACTCGGTGTCCCCGAGAGGGTATTACAATCAACCTTCGCCGCGTTACGACCCGTACAATTTAAAATGCACTTTCATGCAATAGGTAAAGTTTAGAATTGCAAGTTATTATAATCATGTGTAAAAGGAACTACTTCATCGTGAAGCAAGATGTGATGTAACTCGTGTGGCCATTGAAACGTGCCCTCCAAGAGAGCAGACCGCAATTCACAAAACTGCCACCTATCATTATAGTAAGAGAGGGACCAATATTGTCTAATACTGACCTTACCTCACACCGTACTCATTAGCTACGAATCCACGGCCTATAATCTTCAAAGAAAAAATCCTGGCGTTATTATCTGTGGTGTGCAATTAATGACTGTAATAACCTCGCTCCCCTCACCCCTTCCCTTCCGTCATCAATCTCTCATTTGTCATGCCACCAGTGTTTGAATTAGATTTGACAATACTACAAGTGTTGTGTCGATAACTGTGCAGGAAAACGACAGGACGGTAAAATGTACCAGTTCCCCTCTTCGGAGATAGGACTCCTCAAGTGCAATGTATAAATAGTGATCAGCTTCGTAATTTGTATCCGCGAACTCTGAAAGACGATAAAATTTGCAGTGTTTATTTGGTGTAATGTAATAAACAGGATTTTGAAAGGCACAGATATATGACGTTTAACAAAAAAGTGCCAGAAGCCTGCAACAGAAGGCCTGTAATAAATATAATAAGAAATTAAGAATTAAACGAAAATAGTTCCAATATATATTGTTTCATTTCGCATTCCACTTATAAATAGCATAAACTAAGCTTTTAAAGCAACCAGTACCCCGTACCCATTGCCTAAAAATATCCATCGAATTAAAAAAAAAGAAAACTGTCTTAGTCATTTCAAGCGTTTCGCTATTGGCTAATATGGCACTAAGACAGTTGTTCGTCTAATACATAGTATCTCTTATTGGTTTGTGGAATTTGCAGCCCGTGAGCTCATAGAACAGTATCCGGGTTCGGGTGCTGAAAGCGATTATTTTGGCATAAGAAAATGTAAAAGAAGGCTAGAAGGAAGCAGGTACAGTCAGCATCAAAAGTAGCTACGCATATGAAGGTGTCATAAGTTCTTATTCCTTTATAAAAAATACTTTCCAACTTTTCAAATGAGTAGATAATTTTGATGCTGACTGTACAGACACAGACCTAAAGATTAATTTAAGTGGTCACGAAATACCTTCGTTACGTGCCCTTTGCTGATGGCAAGTTTTTTGTGAATGCTTCCTAGAAGGGGCTTGAGATATTTCTCATCTGTAGTAGAGCTGTCTAAACTTTGAGCGGTACAGTTCAAGTTCGCGTAAAAAAAGGTATTTCTATAGAACTACTGGGATAATGCTCGCGGCTTGCGGAGTTGCAGGGTCGGGTAGGAGGCCCCCGGGTCTCGTTATAACAGTGGCTATCGCTATTCCACTTACCTACAATCTACTTCGAACTTTCTCCTTGTTCGGGGAGCGTTGGAAAACGAACCGTAGCAACTGAGAGGTTCATAAAGCTGCAACTTAATTCAAGCTATTCGTACGGGAGGGTTGGAATTCAGGATATTGAACGCTTTATTTATATCAACGTTCATTAGGACGAATAGTCACCTAAAAAAATATCTTCAGTGTCACGTCGTCAAAAAAGTCTTGGATTGACCTGAATATCACCATTATTTTACCTCTACCTCGGATTTAAACGTAATAGGGTGGTTTCCTCATGTTACATGGATAGCATACCATCAAATTAACACAATTAAATGAAAATACAAAATACAATCAGAACGATAATAAAATAGGATACTTAAAATTTTCTAAAAATATGTATTTTTTTACCATCTAAAAGCTTAAATTTAACTTAATAATTTAATAAAGGCTACCAATAGCATCCACATGACTCAATAAAAAAAACTGTACTACTACTATGTACATAGTTCCACACAACGTTAGTAAGGGCGGGGCCTACGGGACTCGTGCGTTGTGACGTCATAATTTTTCTGTCCATTATTAGAACGTATGGAGCGTTTTTGGTATCACACACCTTTGACACTTATTTGCGGCTTTTGTTGTGCTTTAATCGTAGTAAAACTGGTTCGAATGGCATCGTTAATTAGCTTTGGAAACTAGCCTATTGCGTTTCTTTAAGGCATCTACTTTATGTTCTGTATTGTGTTATTTTATTTTTGTGGTGTCACAGAATAAGTAATAGTACAAGTACAGAAGTTTCTCTGTTAACAAATCCTCCGTTTAGGTATGCCGAACGTGCCTAAACGTGGCCATCTCTTTCTATCGCACGCAACGCGCTCTTTCGAGGCCCCGCCCTCAGCGCTAGGGTTACCACCAGCGAGAACCTATTTTAATATGCGTACTTTATTATTGGTAATGTTGTTTACAATACAATTACGAATAGTACTTTTAAGGTTCCGTAGCCAAAATGGTGAAAACGGAACCCGTCCGTCCGTCTTTTCGTCTGTATGTGATAGGCGAAGTAACTCGGAGACTATAAGCACTACAAATACAATTAAAACATTTATCACATTAATTTCATCACTTTAAAAAATAAAGAGAGGATTCATAGAACCAACGTTTTTATTTTCGTTTTCTTTTATGTCAACCGTTGGTGAATAACAAAATCAATGACTGTCAGTTTTTTGAGTGATAACTGTCAGTTTTTTCAACATTTTAAGTTAAAGACACAGAATTTGGGTAACTATATAAAGATATTTTTTACAACCTGCTGCAATACAATAATGCTGTGGTTTTGACTTTATTATTTAACACGAAACGGATAATTTTATGGTCGTACAGCGGTACAGCAGCGCGTGCGCGTGCGATCCGTAACGCTGCGCCGCAACCATTGAATAGTCACACGACGTGTGAGCCGGCGGCCGCATGTACTTTGCGCGGCGCGATGACGTCACAGTAGTAAACCACCCCTGGTGGTGTGTAAAAGTAACTATTAATTAAAGTGTATTAAAACTGTTGTCATGTTAATGGCGTAATTTTCATGTGATCGTTTCTAAACTAAAATATGTAAATAGATTCCATCAAAGCTACCACTGTGTTGCCATTAGAATAAAACGTTCAATAAATAGAAAAAAAAAAATTAGCGAAATAATGACGGCGTTTTACACTAAAATAAAACGCTAATTAAATAACTTACCATATTCGAAACCTAATTATATTTGAGAGTGGCAACACTGTTCCGTCTGTCCGGTCGTTTATTATACCTATCCCTTTCTAGCAAGTACTACATCCGTCTCCCTCGCACGTTTCCCCTTCCACCCTTGGCAGTCGCCATTGGGTTTCGCGCGAATTCTATGATCATTGTCTCATAATATCAAATATTTATTCGTACTACCAGGCAGATATGAAAATTGTAGGTTTCGAATATGGTAAGTTATTTAATTAGCGTTTTATTTTAGTGTAAAACGCCGTCATTAAACAACTGTACCGATATTCGAAACCTAATTATATTTGAGACGTGTTTGTTATCGCCTGGTGGAAGGGTAGAATGCCAATGTGATGCTTATAAAAAATTATCTAACCTTTATGTGTAAATGTGTCGAGGGAGCCAGTCATGAACTTTGTAGGAGGCTAGTCGAGTGAACATTACCAATTTCATATGTTCATGAATAGTAATTATTTTACTAAAAGTACAGTTATGGAACAAGAGAGAATTAGAAGTGAGAGTAAGGTGAAAAGAGGCCAGTCAGTTCATTGTAGACCACTTCCTTCTGTCACTCCAACAGGAAGAGTTCCACATCTCCCTGAAAGTGGGAGGCTACAAGTGAAGAAATTAGTAATTTCGAATTTAATGTTGTTTAGGTGTCAACAATAAAAAGCTTTTTCAATAACAGTGTTTTTATTTATTCATTTGTTCTTCTGCATGACCTTACAGTTAGGTAATTATTATAGTTATTAATCAATGTACATCATATACACTCCTACAGCCTATAGGCAGTTATGATTATGTTTGTTATACATTCTTTATTTTGCTTTAATTAACTCATAAGTTATGTCTACATATAATTATCTTATATATTTGAAAATCTCATGTATCATCTCATATAGGTACATAGTGGATATTTAATAGTATGTTGAGTACTTACACTTACATGAGTATTTGATAATCAAAGTTTGTTATAGGTCAATAACATCCAATAGATAATAAATAATCTTGATTGATCTAAATTAAAGGAAAGGTATATGTATAAAAGTAATATTATGCTTATTAATGCACTGGCAAGAACAAGTTTTGAACAGAATCTGCATTATTTGCATTTAATACTTCTTTTCTATAAAATCTTGCAAAAGTTTGTCCTGATCTCCAATTTCCCCTTGCTAGTATGTCATCCAGAGGGAAGTTATTGATCCAATTTTTAGAAGCCACAGCTGACCTCATACTCCCAGCGGAGGATGTGATGCCAGCATCCTGTAATAAAGTTTTTATCCAATTTGCAATTACTGTTCTAGATGCATTTTTAGGAGGGCCACGCACTGTTAGAAACAGGTTGTTACTTTTGCAAGTGTTTCTCCTGTCCTTTGACAATTCAATAAGGGATTTAACCCAGAAAATTGGGTCTATTGACTGATCATCTGGGTTAGATCTTAGTTTCCAACCTGACTGCCTGTAGTTGTGGCCGTCTGTTTTTGACCCAAAAAGCGGCCAGAATATCATTTCATTATCTGAGATTGTAAAAGACCTTGGGTCAATGGAAAGCAGAGTTAGATCATGTACTCTCCGACCAGAGCAGAGTAGAAGAATACATGCTGTTCTTCGGGAACAATCAAACAGGTTAGCATCTCTATTAAAATTTTGTCTAAGCCAATTGGAGAGAATATCCACATCCCAAATCGGAGGTTTGGGGGTTCTGGGATTTTTGTTAGCTACAGATTTCAAGATCCGAATAACAAGGGGATGTGTACTAAGTTTATCATGGCTATTTGGGTTACATAATGTTGCTACCACAGATCTATGGAACAGAATGGTATTATAGGATAGCTGGAATTTCAGATAGAGATCTGATAAAAACTTAGCTAGGTCAGAGCCAGATGGGTTATGACAACTCACCTTGTTCTGAAGGCTCCATGTGCACCACCTCTTCCAAGCTGCATTGTAAGACTTTTTTGTAGAGTCTCGCCAGCTTGACCCCAGTAGCTCCAGTTGCTCGGGTGTCCATGTGGTTAGTGTTTCGCCCCACCCCCACATTTCCATATTTCGAGATGCAGGTCTTGTACTTTCCCTGGAGGTTTGTTTGTATTGGTGTCGATTAACACCTGAGATATGTTGTACACTGTAAAGGGCGATGCTATTGCTCGGCTCTTCAAGTCGGGCCTCCAAAATGCTTTCTCCCAGCAGGGGGCTACAAACAGGTATATGCCTTTTGCATTGTTTAGGTGCGACAGGACTTTTGGTATTAGAAACGGAGGTGGGAATATCCAAGCTAGATCGTAAGTCCATTGTTGGGAGAACGCATCTACAAATGCCGCCTTCTCGTCCATTGCATCCAGTGTCGCATATCGTTTCACAACGTGGGCTCTCTGCGAGGCAAAGAGGTCTATTTGGGGGATTCCCCACTTTTCGAAGACTGTCTTGGTTAAGTTCGGGAGGAGATGCCACTCTGGGTGTGCCGAGTCTCGTGACAGGTGGTCTGCTTCCGTGTTGTACTTGCCCGGTATGTGATGTAGGTTGAGTTGTATATTGTAACACTGAAGGATACGAAATCCTTGGTATGTTAAGTCCATCAGCCCCTCCGATTTCGTTCCCCCTTCGTTCCGCAGATAGGCAAGAACTGTTCTGTTGTCGGATTGGATGGAGACCGTGGTGTCTGCTAAGAGCTGGTACTGTTGCCTCAGCACCTTCAGTATAGCCAGCATCTCTTTCATGTTCGAGTGTAGTGCTAGTTCCTGCGGTCCCCACAAGCCGCTTAGCTGGATGTTGTCTAATTGCGCTCCCCATCCTTTCCCTGATGCATCGGTTGACAGGTAATGTTTGACACATTGGGAGTGTAGAGGCGAGTGAAACTGACAGTGACAGTTCCTCCGTTATTGTGTCCGTTGGTAATGTTAATGTTTTCAAGGGATGCTCTTTCAGGATTTTGTTGGAGAATTTTAATAAATTCCGGAAGTGCAGGCGTCCGTACTGTACTACGATGCTTGCAAAGTTCAGTACTCCTATTAGGCTCTGTAATTCTTTTAGAGATAGTGCCTCGCCATGAGGGCATGATGGACTTTTTCCCGTAACGTCAGAACTTTTCGGATTGGTAAATATTTGACATTGTTCAGGGGGTCCCACACTATGCCTAAGTACTCTAGTTGGGATTGAGGTTGTAACACGGACTTTTTGTAATTGACTTGCCATCCCAAGGATTCCAACAGGTGTATTACGTGATCCGTCTGCCTCCTCAGAAGATTCTGACTTTGATTGGCCAGGAGAAAGTCGTCTAGATACACTAGGGCGCGTATCCCTTTGCTCCGGATGAGCTGGGCTACCCAGTTGGTGAATGTTGCGAACAGTTTTGGTGCTGTTGCCAAACCAAAAGGCAAGCAGGTCATTTGCCATAGTTCGTTTTGGAACACTAGCCTTAAGAATCTCCGGTGCCCTGGCGCGACCGGTATATGGAAATATGCGTTGGACAAATCTATTTTTGTCAACCAATCGTTGGGTTGGAGAAATGTCGGAACCTTTTGTTGATTTATTAATCTGAATTTGCTTATATGAATGAATTTGTTGAGCTGTTTTAGATTGAACACTGGTCGAAATGTTCCATCGTCTTTCTCTCTGAGAAATAGACTTGACAGGAAGCTTGGGGAAAGTTGGGCACTCTCCAGGACTCCCGCAGCCTTTAACGACTGTATTTCTGTCTCCATTTTCTTGGAGTACGGCACTGTTATCAATTTGCCCTGCGTTAATTGTGGCATCATTAGTGGGGGTTTTGAGTTGAATGGTATACGGTACCCTTCTTTTATAACCGTCAATATGTGGTGGGGAGCCTGTAAGGACTCCCATATAGCAAGGTAACTTTGTAGGCACCCTGCTCGGAACTTCGAGTCAGAAATTCCCTTTTGAGCGACCCCTTGTGGAGAGGCCTCCTCTATTTTGTTTGAAATTGTTACTTCGAGGGTTCTTAGCTCGAAATGTCTGACCCTGCGCGGGTCGTGTGGGCATAGGCATGGTTGCCTGGTTAAATATTGGCACTCCTTGCGCAGGAGGAAGCATGAATGGGTAATAAGGCGATCCATGCGCTGGAGCCATTTGTCTCCCATTGTACTGGGACGTATTAGGAAAACTACCCTCTTTATAGCCATGCGCTGGCGCTTTTGATTGTTTGCCCGAGTTATAATTCGAAGCACTGGTTGGCGCTTTACTAGTACTGGGTTTCAAGGGCCAAAAGATTTTGTTCATACCTCCGGCCTTTTCTATTATCGATGAGAAGGCTTGTGGATTGAATAAGAACTCGCAAGTGGGGGGTATTTTACGAAGACTAGCTTTAATGAATTTATCTTTGACAGAGCGTAAAATCGAGTCCCGCCGCTGCTGTATTAAATCAGCGCGGTGACCGCACGTCATTTGTAACAGGTCATTAGAAATGGTTTGAAATTCTTCAGAAAAAGTTTCTTTTATCTTATTTTCTATTGTAGCTAAATCAACAATTTCGGTCGTTTTTAACCAGCCCAAAAGTGACCTGATCCCTTTTTCTACCGATTCTTGTTGTTTTATTAGCCCTTGCGTAATAGCCGCAAATCCCTTTTCAGTAATACTTAGGTGATTGAATTTATCGTATGGCTTAATTTCATCATTGCACTCCAGATCGGTAAATCCGGGGGTAGAACAAAATCTTTTTTTTGGGTATCCGAATAACGGACTTCCGACCAGTCCTGGGTTTCAAAATGTTGAATTGATTTCAGTTTATCTAAGCGGGAAGGGTCTGACTTTAAGATGGCTGGTTCTTTCAAAACTGTATGAGCATTTAATGAAAAATCTTCCTGCGTGGAAGGATCAGTATCATCTTTAAATAACTCGCCACTTGTATCTAAGCCGATCCCGTCTTCATCAGTGTCTGTATGAGCACTATCAAGGATCTCGCCTTGTGGCATGGGTTCAAAGTAACGGGTATTATTAGCACTCGTTAGTTGTTGCAAGACATTTTGGATTTGACTCACCTGTTGTACCAAAGTACCTATTATCTCATCATTTTGAGATATAGCAGTCTTTTTAGCGCTGGGCCCAGACGTTGGCGAAGCATTTCGCTTGCGTGACTGTTGGGACGCCATGCCATCCGAATCCATCATGGATTCCAGCACTAGATATTGTGCCAGGTCTGGATTTGAATTATCTTCCATTTGCTAGATAAAACAAAAGGACAGTAAATTTATAAACTTATATTTCGAACGGCAAAAGCCGTTAGAAACTGTTTTTCGCTGATAGGTAGCTAAACTGGAATAAAATCTTTAAGACTCACCAGCAGTTTAGCTCGCACGACCGTCCAGTTCGAAAAACAGAATGCCAATGATCATAGAATTCGCGCGAAACCCAATGGCGACTGCCAAGGGTGGAAGGGGAAACGTGCGAGGGAGACGGATGTAGTACTTGCTAGAAAGGGATAGGTATAATAAACGACCGGACAGACGGAACAGTGTTGCCACTCTCAAATATAATTAGGTTTCGAATATC
Organism: Notocelia uddmanniana; assembly: GCA_905163555.1. Classification (NCBI taxonomy): domain Eukaryota; kingdom Metazoa; phylum Arthropoda; class Insecta; order Lepidoptera; family Tortricidae; genus Notocelia; species Notocelia uddmanniana. Next base: position 7,852,805 of record LR991059.1, on the reverse strand, counting down.
GGTACAGTTGTTTAATGGACGTATATACAACATTTATTGGTAATTTTAATTATTGTGTTTAAATACTCAGTTTAAATAACCAGACTTCATAAAAAAGCTGTCGCACAAATTAATATTTAATAAAAACTATTTTGTGGTACAAATGTTTGTTTAGGAATGGTAAAACTCAGGTGTAAACCACCTTTGGTAATCAATTTTAATATAATTACCATTATTGTCTTAACATTGAGTGCATATCTTTTCACCTCAAAAAGGAAATTCATATATGGGGTTGTTTATGTGTTGTGTAGTACGCCCTTTATGGGGAACGTATGGCGGCCATGACACTTGTCACTTCATTCGGCATCTGACGTCTGTCTTGAGCGCTCGAATGTTTTCTTTTCTCGTTGTGGTATTTTTCATTGTTGAGTTTTTGTTTACTGTTAAGTTTGTTTTGTGTATTTACGTTGACTCTTTGTTAAGTTTGTACCGTGAACGTGAGTTTTCGTTTTACGTAAGTAAAATGGAACCCGTGGCAGGTCCCTCCCAGGACATGAAAGAGAATATTTCTCTTTCCCCACCAAGGAAAAGACCGGCATCTCATATGAGTGTTTCCGAAAAATGTATGGTGATGAACTGCTACAAATATACGTACAATACGTGGCCCCAGGACAAGTATTGGACACAAGTTGAATGTGCTAAAAAAGTGGCGGAAATATTGGGAATATCCGAAAGAACCGTCAGAAATATACTAAAAGAACATACTACGACCAACGAATTCGCTTCGCCCAAGAAACCTGGCCCGAAATTGGCAGTAATTGACAAGTTGGACGAGTTTACGTTTGCAGCCATTAGACGGATAGTGCATCAATTTTTCCATCGCAATGAGCCGCCTACTATTCAAAAGGTATTTTTTTAATTGTAATCATGACCATTTATTACTGTTATAATGTAATGCTGTATGATGGCAATATTACCATCTTTTAAAAAGCAGAAAATGTTTTAATTAATGATAACAACCTCCGTAGCCTAGTTGGTAGTGACCCTGCCTACGAAGCCAGAGGCCCCGGGTTTGCATAGGGATTTATTTGTGTTTATCACGAATATTTGTTTCTCAGTCTTGGATGTTTTCTATGTATACAAGCATGTATTTAAAAAAAAAACACAAAGCATGAATACTTACTTGACAATGTACTAAAATTTGTATTATGTTCTTAGGTGTTGCAGGTTGTTAATGATGACCCGGACCTACCAAATTTGTCTGCATTTACCTTGCGACTGGTACTTAAGCACCTAAATTTCAAATATGCAAGTCGGAAACGCCATAGCTGCCTCATTGACCGGGCTGATATAATATTGTGGAGAAAACGATATTTGGTAAAAATAAAACAATATCGCAGAGAGGGAAGACCAATATATTACCAAGATGAGACTTGGGTTAATGAAGGTATATATATTATAATTTACATAATTTGTTTGGGCTCATTAGAATTGTCTTAATAAGTAATTGAAAAAAATTCTGGAAAAATAGTTGCAATAAAACATTGTACAATTGACATTAAAAATATGTTTACACTTTTGATCCTTACTCCTGTAAAAATTTGTAAAAGTGTAACAACTAAATATCTTTGATGTTGCCTGTACCAAAAGTATTCATTAAGTGATTGTAAACATTTATTCATCACTATGTTACGAGATTTACGAGTAATTGTAGTAATTTTTATTTTAATCTGATTCTTTCTTGTTAAAGGTCACACGGTAAACAAAGTGTGGCAAGACCCAAAAGTTTTGTCATCTCGACAAGCATTTTTAGAGGGTCTTACAACCGGACTGAAGGCTCCATCAGGAAAAGGAAGGCGGCTCATTATAAGCCACATTGGCAGCGATGAAGGATTTTTAGAAAATGGACTACTATTATTTGAATCGAAGAAAAATACTGATGACTACCATAAAGAAATGAATGCTCAGCATTTCGAAGAGTGGCTGACTGGTATATTGCCAAGGCTTAAGCCCAATTCTGTACTAGTCATAGACAATGCTCCATACCATTCTAGAAAAATGGAAAGTGGCCCTGTAAAGAGGTGGAACAAGGGCCAAATTATTCAATGGCTGCATGAAAGGAATATACCCTGTGACATGTCCATGATAAAAACGGAGTTATGGGCTCTGGTAGAAAGCCAACCCAAGATCAGCAAAATGGCAGTTGATGAATTAGCGGCTGCTCACAATGTAACCATTTTAAGACTCCCCCCATACCATTGTGAACTAAACCCTATTGAATTAGTGTGGGCACAGGTAAAAGGACATGTCGCCAAAAATAATAAAAGTTTTAAAATGGCCGAGGTCAAAACATTATTCCAGGAAGGTTTGGAGCTTGTTACACCAGAACGCTGGAGATCGTGCATAGATCATGTTATTAAAGTAGAGGATGAAATGTGTCAATTAGATCATTTAATTGATGATGTTGTAGAGCCGTTTATTATAAACACAGGTGAAGATGAATTGAGTGGATCGGAACTTGAAGAATAAATAAACTTATTAAAAATATTGTTGTTTTCATTTGACACAATACACTGTTAGGCCACCCTTTTTAGGCCAGCTGTTAAAAAATAGGGATAATTTTCTACCATGGCAAGTCTTTAATTTTATTACAGATTTGAACTTTCATAGACACATAAAAATTACATAAATTATATGATTTGACAGTCTTTAACAGACAGATCAACCTCACTTAATGCCAAGCTGAGCAAGTTATGTACGTAGTGCCTAGTGACGATATCTTTAATAGTAAGTATACTACACCACTAGGGAGATAAAACAGAAAGCCCGAGATCGCAGATGTTTGCGGCCCCAGCTGCAAGCGAGGGCCTCAAATATGCGATCAAGGGCTTTTTCTTTATCTCCCGTGTTGTGTACATCATTTCATGCCTACACGTTTTCGTACGCGTAGCGAGCGTAAAAAGCTACTTTATGGCCAGGTGTGACATAAAATATTTTTCTTTGTATCTTCTACACATAGTATAGAGAAGTCCAGAAAGTTTGTTTGGGCCGCTACTAAAAACATATTTGTTTCATAATGTGTAGGTAGTAGGAGTAGGTATCGCATTATGTAGGCAATTGCAGCATTTAATTAAAGGTATGTATAATAAATTACGTATTTTGATGCAGCAAGTAACTTCCGTATTCCATACATAGACAGGGATTTCAATATATTATTCACCTAGTTAGATAATTGTATTTTTTATTATTAAGAAAGGGTTGGCGACATCTGGTCCCACATATTGAAGTTGACAGATGTCATTGTGACAATGACATTTCTTGGTAGATTTGATGGAATCTAATTACATATTAGAGTTTAATACACATTGTATATTTGAAATAATAGACTGACTCTTTTTGTGCGGGTTAGTACCTACCGGCGGTACATGCCGTGCGTTCCTTTTTAGGGTCCGTAGTCAACCAGGAACCCTTATAGTTTCGCCATATCTGTCTGTCTGTCCGAGGCTTTGCTCTGTGATTGTTAGTGTTAGAAAGCTGCAATTTGGTAATTTTGGTATGGATATATAAATCAATAAAATTGAGAATGTCGTAAAATAAAAACTAATGAAAATTATAAGTGTAGTTACACTTTTTTTTTTGGTTCAACCGTATGGTGTGGGGTGTACTTCAAACACTTTTTGATAAACTGAATATTTTCGGAAATATTCACTCCAAAAGAACAAAATATTCCCCCCCCTCCCTCTAACTTTTGAACAATGGGTCTAAAAAATATGAAAAAATCATGAGAGTAAAGCTTAATAAAAGACTATCAACGAAAACTATAGGGGACATGATCAGTTGTGCTGTTTTTGAGTTATCGTAAAAAGTCTTCCCTTCTTAGTAAAAGACGTATGAAACGCCGCGAAGGTATTCCCTTTTGCTTGTTATTGAAAAGTAAGTTCATTGGGCAACTACGGAACCCTACACTGAGCATGGCCCGACATGTTCTTAGCCGATTTTATTTGGTAATAAAAAAGGTCCCAAAATCTGAGCCCTGTGGAAGTGTTCCCATAAGGCTGGCAGCGTTTCTGCTTTGGATAGCTATGCTGATCCGCTGGCCAAGGAACGAGCCAGCCGTACGGTCTCCTGACACCTCAGCCAGCCTTCGGTATAGTTGGCCATAAAGTCTGTGGGCACCTGCGCTCCACGGTCCCAGTGTCTCCACATCAAATGCCGCAAATATATGACGGTCTGCAAGTCCGATGTATTTGCGGCACTTCGCAGCTTCGGCCGCTGTGGCTGCCCCGCCCGCTCTTAGCTTGCATTCTAATTAGAAGTGTAATCCACAGGAGGAAGGATGGAAGTTGAACCGCAACAACTACTACCAGGAGGGCTGGCTGGCGACGGGCAACGTACGCGGCGTGGTCGGCGTGACGTTCACGTCGTCGCACGCGCGCCGCCCGCACGAGCTGCCGCTGCGCACCAACTACAACCTGCGCGGGCACAGATCTGATGTAAGTTTGAGGGCTGTATGTAAGAACTGCTACCTAATACAATAAGGGTCTCCCCACATCTATCGACGCGGAATCGGCAAAAGCCGATAGTAAAACGCTTTATGTCCACGCAATTAAAGCTACAAAGGCATGGTTCGGCTCGACCGACGCCGCTCGACGCGTCGACGTCGTCTATATACGCTCTTGCGTAGACATAAAGCTTTTTTCTATCGGCTATTGCTGATTCCGCGTCGATGGGTTTTGGGAGACCCTAAGTTGTGTTACGAACCCGGGCAGACAGCGGTAACCGGAGTTCTGCGTTCGCGTTCGCGTCTGGCTGATTTTGTATGTAACGAAAATATGGTACCTTTTGTCTGATAATCAGAAATTACTAACAAGTGCGGCCCGCGTCAACTTCGTTAGCTAAGTACTATATGGCCCTTGGCCGCTACAAGGTTGCCGACCCCTGGGCTAAATGGATCGCAGAACTCCGTCCGGTGTCTGACTGCGCGGGCCCTACATAACACATATAACCGATCTCCGACTGCATTGAATTGTGATGCAATCATATTAAGGGTTCAACCTCGGAATCAGAGATAATTTAATTAATTTTGGCGTTATATAAGATGTCTCAAAAGTCACAAGTTATTAAAGGTCAAAAAGGTCACAAAAATCGGTTTATTGTCGATTATCTCGGTTTCCATAGCTCCAGTAATGTTAACATTTATTTTATCCTAAAAAAATTTTCTTGTGCTCAACCGTTTTTAACCGACTTCAAAATTTCAAAAGAGGAGGTTATCAATTCGGATGTTTTTTTTTTTTTTTTTTTTTTTAATGTTTGTTAGTCCATAACTCCGTCATTTCTTAACCGATTTGGAAAATTCTTTTTTTGATTGTAAGTATATATATTCAAGCAAGTTCTATTTTCAAGATTGATTTTTGTCATGCTCGAGTTCTGATGATGGGATCCATTAGGAATCGAGGGAACTCCTAATGTGAAAGGCACACAAATAGTGATTTTATTATTTTCATGAACTAATCAAGCATTTTCATTCATAAAAGTGACATTTGATGAAGTGGAACTGCTGATGATGATCAGAACGGAACTCTTCAACGACGCGTAGTTCACGTTTGGCGATTTGTTCTCTTCGTTTTGTTTGTCAAGCAAGCAAGGTTTTTTCATGATTCCATGAGGAATTGAGGGTACTTAGTCTTCTACCATTATAAACATACATTATAGCCATTTTTATTTTATTGTATATCTATCTAAGAGTGCACCATCTAAGTATAATAATCTTTTACCGGCCTCCCCCATTGAAGTCGGTTTTTTTTTCTTAAAAATTATTGCGATAGAGATAAGAGACCCCACAGCGCCCAGCTATACATAACGTTACTGTAATGCAAGGTCACCTGTGAATCTACTAATTTTTTTTTAGTTCTGCAATCTGTTTTGAAAACATAATAATTATTATTGTCAATTTATTTAATTGTATAATTCATATGTTGACTTGTAAAAGTGCCCTTGTGGCCTATTTGCAGAATAAAAATTTTGATTTTGATTTTAGATTGATTTTGAATCTAAGTGAATAAGACCTAGTTTATTTGTGGACAGTCTTATATAAATCGACCTAATCCCAAACTAAGCAAAGCTAAACCATGGATACTAGGCGACGATATACTTATGTACTTGGGAACGTCATCATCATCATCATCATGCCAGCCGAAAGACGTCCACTGCTGGACATAGGCCTCCCCTAAAGACTTCCACAATGACCGGTCCTGCGCCACCGCATCCAGCGGACACCCGCGACCCTGTGGGGGGCCTGCTCACGCTAAGCCTTCCGGTACGTGGTCGCCACTCGAGAACCTTTCCGCCCCAACGACCATCGGTTCTACGTGCTATGTGCCCCGCCCACTGCCACTTAAGTCACCTTAAGTTTAGCGATTCGAAGGGCTATAACGGTTGGGAACGTAATTTGGCTTAATTGGTTGTCAGATTATTACTCCTATTTATTTTAATCAACAACCTAAGTATGTGTTTATAAATGTTTGAGGCATTAAATATTTCTAAAAGAGATCATATTATTCTTTGAGATGATAAAATTTCATTTCATTCGCTCACATAAAATCAAATTCCCTAGTAAATCGTGAACATTGTCGACAGTTGTAAAAAACGCGAGAAAACTCATTATGAGCAACATAAAATACGGGTTTTAATTGTAGAGGAAAATGGGAGAAGTGAGACCGACCTTTATTAAAGACTTTCACAGCGAGTTGCCGCGCGGGGACGTTATAACGTTGTGACGCGATAATTACATATTACCGGCAAGGTTACCAGATACAAGGTAAATGTGCCAGTACTCGACACTGACCCATTCCTCGCCACTTGTACAATCTTATTGACCGAGCGAGCGAAGCGTCTCCATTTCAGCTTTCGGCAAAAATTCTTTCGTATGTCTGTCTGGATGTTTTCTTCTACAGGTCGCATTTCTCAACCGATTCTCGTGAAATTTTGTGAGCAGGTCCGATAATTCTATAGATTTTTTTGACGGAGTCAGTTTTTGGACATTTAAAAATTTGATTTTTTTTCCGTATGTCTGTCCGGATGTTCTACTCTACAGGTCGCATTTCTCATTAGAAATTTTTGTCGAGTCAGTTTTTGGAAATTTCGAATTTGACCACTTTGAGTGGTTACTAACTGGGCGCTACCGTACTTTGGATGGCAGGTTAAAGACTTCGAGCGGCTTGAGAACTTCTAACAGTCAAGTTACCCACTCACTTGACAAAGGGGGGGTCGAAGTTGCACCACGTCCGTAAGAAGTACCCACCGTTACCCTACACGTGACCCCTGGGTGGGGCTAAAAGTGCAACAAACTGGCAACCAAACTTGTCTTCTCGAAGATCTCACGGTTCGAAAATAAATGCCATAGGATTATTATTGTTATCTTATCACCGCTTAGTCTCTGGGGTATATACTTAGCCAAGTGCTTTGGTCTCCGCGACTAAGAGCACTGCAGACCCGGAAGACCCGCTTTAGTAGCCAATTACGACAAGCGGGGGAGGCCGTATATCTTATTCTTGTCTGAACTTACACGGTTTAGAATTAGATGTCCCGAGACACACGTATGTCGTATAAATGTATTTTCCAACACAAGTGAACGACTTGTATCATTCGCATAACACCATTTTCATGGCAATAAGCCGGCAATAAGGGAGTTCCTGATACACGTGTGTCGCCTTGCCGCAGCTGGCTGAATAATATATGTGAGCCGCCCTTTATGTTGCCAGTTACAAAAACGTATATGCGATTAGTATACTGCCAGGATCGGCGCGCTTCGCAATTTAGGTGCAAAGATATATCAACGACCTCTATAGAGAAACTTTTACCCCGTTCACATCTATTCCAGTTAGCATTCCAGTCCCATACAGTGAACCGTCATTCCAGTCATGAATGTATGTAACTGGAATACTAAAAAAATGTAGTAGATGACACCTGTTGCGAATGGTCATTTCGCGATGAGTTCCATTATTTTGGTCGCCCGGAGTGTCGCGCATGTCGCGACGCCCTCCTGCATATGGGGTATTGGATGTTACACGTGTTCCGTAGCAGCCAGACGGTGGGGCGGGAAATGCGGGAATGCCGGTCAAGCACGTCCGCTAGCACAAAATACCTCCCAGCTTTATTGTCGGCCCGCGATAACGTTTACTCCATTCCGTAAATGATGTATGATTATTTATGTATTTATTTGGAATCCAGCCAGCTATTCAGGCCGCGGATGAATTTCGCCGAGTTCATATTTCTTCTCTAAATCTTATTTATTTAGTCGTACACACATTTGAGTATCCGGCTAGTTGGTATTTTGTCGTTCCGTACGGGACGGGCATTTTACGTTAGAATTTATGTATTGTGAAAGAGTGCGGATGTTCACCTAATGATACAAATTGGTTCGTTAGCAGTCCAAACCGTTGCCAATCACAAAGTTATTTTTTTGTTTGCAGTGCAACTCGTTTCCACAGAGGTATCATTTTCACTATACATCTACTCGTAAGTTACGAGTCGTAAGAACCTTAATCTTGTGTTACTGCTACGACATCGGATATGGTCAAGCCAATTCACGAACAACGCCTTTGTTATTTAGGCGCCGTCCAATATTTCATGCATCAAAGTTGATGCTGGTGCAGCTGCATCCTAAGCCGGAAACTCCAAGCGTGGCAAGTATGCCGCTCTTGGCAGTAGCGAGGTACCTTCATGTTTGAGGCGTTTGGGATTGAAACCCTGGGGCCATGGGGTCCAAGTGCGCGTCGCCTCTATAGGGAGGCAGTTTTCAACGCGCCTTATAGTAGAGGCTTCTGGTGACCAGAGAGCTGGACACTATTTCGCCCAGCGGATCAGCATTGCTATCCAACGGGGCTATGCGGCCAGCCTTCTTGGTACCCTACCTAGCACCCAAGACCTAGGGCAGATTTTTAATTTCTAAGTTATTATTTCATATTTATTATTATTATGTTCTTTCCTTGTTTTTTGTTGACTTAGGCGCAATCGACAATGTTGCTTTAACTACAATAAAAAAAAAAAACCACGGACATTAGTCAAGGGCCTTGAAAAGTAATGCATCAAAAAAAAAACAATAATGTCAATTGATTTCGAATATACCAAAGCAACACAAATATTTGTCGGTATTACGCCTAAACTACAGTCATGTTCGCTTATTTTAGTCCCATTGTCAGTTCGGTTTAGCTGTCAATTCGGCAAAGCAATTCGAAATAGAGTGGTTTTCCTAGTTCAAGCCTCAGCGACGCAAGAATAAATAAATAAAATAAATAAATATTAGGGGACTTTTTTTCCATCCCATAGTAAGCTCAATAAGGCTTGTGTTATGGGTACTAGACGACGATATATTTAATAGATAAATATGTATATATACGTAAATAAATAGAAAACATCCGAGTCTCAGGAACAAATGTCTCTGCTCACCACAGAAACAAATGTCCTTACCGGGATGCAAGAAAAAAACAGCCATTGCGAATCATGGACTAATGTTGTCTGTAGATGCCTACTAATAATATTTGTTGGCGCAGGTCATCCTGGTGAAATGGAACGAGCCGTACCAGAAGCTGGCTTCCTGCGACAGCTCCGGTGTGATCTTCGTGTGGATCAAGTACGAGGGCCGCTGGAGCATCGAGCTCATCAACGACCGCAGCACGCCCGTCACGCACTTCTCCTGGTCGCACGACGGACGCATGGCGCTCATCTGCTACCAAGTCAGTCTATCAATAATCAACCGTAAACTTAGAGGTGATATGGGCACAGTACCGCATGTAGGTACCGTATAATGGGGTGAGTAGGGTTCGCGGGGGGAGTTCGGTTGCGAATCCAGAATTTATTTTTTCAGTAGCTACTTTAATTTTCGGGCTCAGGTTGCTCTCAAAGTAATTTGATTTTATTTTAAGACATATTTTTTCTTCTTTTCGCAACACTAAGCTGCCAAATCATACACTTTTGAAACACAAATTCACTGTCAAAGTTGATGCTCGAAAGCGGCGACTTTTTAGTTCATTTTAGTAAATGTTCATCCACCTTTCGGATATCGTTTATATACTTACATGGCTTATTGAAAACAGAAAATCATAAGTTATATTTTCTTTATTTATAAAGGTTTTAACATACGAGTAGATAGCGATTCAACGGCATTTGAGTATTTTTATGGGGAGAGCAGGGATGTACTGAGGGGTTGAGTTGGGTCGACAACGGGGACAGTTGGGTCATGAATGGGGAGACTTGGTGTTACGAACGGGGTGTTTGTAGTTCAGGGTTATCGATTTCCATAAGTAGTCAAAAGTGTCTTACCTACATTATGATAAAATGGTAAATATTATTTTAAAAAATATTGAAGTAGCGGAAGAAGAAGCTATTACCTACTGAGTGTTTAATCACTTTTTATTCAACTCGTGAGGTTTTTTTTTCAACAGACGTGGAATTGTATCGACGTATTTGAACATTATTTGACCATGCTTAAATGTCAATGTGCAATGTGCTGTTCTGCCAACGTGTTATAGTGTGTCATGCAGGTCATTAATTTCATATTAATGCTTTTGATGGGATTTACCATACTAATTCCATATAGATCAAAGTATTTTTTTTAATTGATCTAAAATACTATTTATACGTCATAAAAATAAGGGTCACTTTACACTTCACAAATTAGGAGCATAAATAAAACATAATTTTGCTACATTTATAAAGAATTCTCTTGACAAGTCAAGCTATTATCTTAATCCGAAATTGTCAACCCTAGCAAATTTTTCATCTCACCCCATTGCTAGTCCTTATAACCCCAACCACGGGGTGAGCTGGGTTTGCCTACTATTATGTATTTTTCGTTGAAACTATGCAATGAAGCAACAGATTATCATTGACAAACAATATTTCATATCTCCGGAACACTTTTTTGTATATAAATCCATGTGCCACATATAAAAATAAACTTTTATCCAGGTTTGAACTTCGATTTCGACCCAAACTCGTCATTTTATGGTACAGAAAGTTTTCTATCCAACTAAATCGGTGTTACGGTGGTATTTCACTCATCCAATATCTTTGTCCAATCTTTGATCAAATTTCTTTGACGGAGGCCCATTCCACTTATCCAATATCTTTGTCCAAGTTTTATATTTTTCATCGTAGCCATATTAATTTAAATGTCATCAGAATCTTTGATCAAATGTCGGGGTCCCTTCCAAGTTTGATGAAATCATCAAATTTCTTTGATCAAATGCATATTGGACAAAGATATTGGATGAGTGGAGTCTAAGGGTCGTATTAGACAACTAGAAGCCAACGACGCTATCCCGCTCTACCGCGTAGCACGTGCCCTATCGTCTACCTAGGATATACATATGTATAAGGATCAAACGTTTTTTTTAAAGTGTCTATATTTTACGTTTGAAACTATTGAAACATAGAGAATGATTCTAATTAAAAATCGACTTAATCTTGCTTGGTTTCGTCTGCTCTATAATAAGAGTACACTATTGTAGCGTTTTTGTTCAATTACACTGATTGGTCTTGTTGGCGTTTTAGGATCGAATTAGAGGAACAGTGGCGTTCCGAATGAGATTAGTGTAGTTTTTAACGATCCAATTACAGACAGGCTACGTGGCTTCATCTGCGTTTACACAAGTCGTTCAATCTTGGTTCAATCCACAAAGTACAATATATATACTGAGATAGAAATACCAGTGAAATATTCCACATAGATCGTAGCGCTATTGTGTATTTAGTAAGAACTAACCGCACGACCGCTGCATCTCTGTCACTTCAATATGCAAGTGTAATAGGGATAGCACCCAGTGACATCTGGTACAAACAAGTTTAACTATCATTTCCATAGAAAAATTCGTACTTCGAGCTGAAAGGCCATCATTCGAGTCATCAAGGTTTAATCGACTCGAAAGTTAAATACCGAACTACGTGAATACCGCCTGACGCATCATTTAAGCATAATTTTTCGGTGTCAATTGAAATACATATTATAATCACACCTAAAAATTATGTTCCGAAACAAGTAAAAAAAAGAATTTTTTGTCATTTCCTCTCGATAGTCTCGATTGATAATGCAAGTGAAGTCGAAGGCAAAAGCTAGTTTATTATAACGTTTACGCTAGTTTATGTTACGTTTGTTGTTATGTTTATTATAATGATACTGCCTGGAATTTCAGAGATTTATTATTTATGTATTTTTCACCGATTATGCCATTTGCAGATAAAAGTAGGAATACCAACTAAGGACAACACAAAAAACAGTACGTAATCCACCCTTAATATAAGGAACATTAGATCCCCAAGGCGTAGTATTTATACCTACTATACTTATTTATTCTGGCCAAGGCTTTAGGTAACTAGGTAAGATGTTTAGCGATCACGCAAACCGAGCCGGTGTTATCGACGAGAAAATGTGGGTCTATTCCAAACTTATTGATTATTTGTCGCGCGCTAATCTGATGTTGTCAAACGAACGCGCGCGGTAAATGACGCTTTTTGAAAAATAGCTAATGTTAATCCGTACGTTCCAATAAACGAGTGAAATTTTTATTTCTATTTTATGAAATCGTTAAATACAAAATAATACATTTTTATTTTGCATTTTCAGTGTCCGGGCGAAAACGCTTGCCACCATTTTAAAATCAACTTGTGACGTCATAAGGCACTATAATAGTGATTGACAAATTCTCTTTTCGACCCACTCATGGTTATACAATACAATACAAAAACTCTTTATTGCACACCTCAATAAATTACATAGTTTATTATCCAGACAACCTAGCGGAAAAATAGGAACAAACGTATTAAAAGTGGGTGGCAAACAAAAGAATTAGGTACTATAATCCTACACTCGTGACAGTTATTGAGTATTATTGCATCTGCCTTTGTATGTAGCTATGTTTTTATTAATTCAAATATAATACGATTAGTTTTGTTATTACTGTTTTTTATTATCGATCGATTCGAATCTTTCTTTTGAAAAATATCGACTGTTGAAAAAACTGTACCGTAAAATGGGGTGAGTTGTTTTTATATGAGGCACATTGATTTATATACAAATAAAGTGTTCCGGAGGTATGAATTTTAGTTTGTCAATGATAATTTGTTGCTTCATTGCATAGTTTCAACGAAAAATACATAATAGTAGGCAAACCTAGCTCACCTCGTAGTTGGGGTTATAAGGGCTAGCAATGAGGTGAGATGGGAAAATTGCTTGGGTTGACATTTTCCGATTAAGACAATAGCTTCACTTGTCAATAGATTTTTTATTAATGTAGCAAAATTACTTAAACTGATTTAATGTTTTCTGTAATTTGCGACCTTTATTTTTATCGTGTAAATAGTTTTTTAGATCAATTTAAAAAAAATACTTTGGACTATATGGATTTAGTAAGGTGAATCCCATCAAAAACATTTATATGAGTTTAATGACCTGCATGACACACTATGACACGTCGACAGATAGAAATGTCTATCGACGTAGTGTCACAATTTTGTGTGCAAACACATGACTAGCATGACACTGCGTCGTCACAGGGACGTCTTTCGACGTAGTGTCGAATTTAGGTATGCAAATGCATGATCAGCACTGCACATTGCACATTGGCATTTAAGCATGGTCAAATATGTTCAAATACGTCGATAAAATTCCACGTCTGTCGAAAAAAAACTCACGAGTTGAATAAAAGTCGATTAAACACTCATTAGGTAAATAGCATGTGTATTACTGTATGAAATAAATAAATTGCACATTTTAATATAACATATTTATTAAATTTGCAATTTCTTTAATTCCTCCGCTACTTCAATATATTTTTAAATAATATTTACCATTTTATCATAATGTAAGACGCTTTTGACTACTTATGTAAATCGACAACCCTGAACTACGAACACCAACTCCCCCTCTATCATCCCGGTACACTCCGTTCGTTCGTAACACCAACTCTCCCCATTCATGACCCAACTGTCGCTGTTGTCGACCCAACTCACACATCCCTGCTCTACCCATAAAAATCCTCAAATGCGGTTGAATCGTTATTTATGTTAAAACCATTATAAATAAAGAAAATCTAACTTAAGTTTTTCTGTTTCCAATAAGCCATGTAAGTATATAAACGATATCCGAAAAGTGGATGAACACTTACTTTGGCAAACATCATATAAGAACAAAGTTAGATTCAACTAAAAATCCGCCGCTGTCCAGCATCAACTTTGACAGTGAATTTGTGTTTCAAAATTGTATGATTTGGCAGCTTAGTGTTGCGAAAAGATGAAAAAATATGTCTTAAAATACAATCTAATTACTGAGAGCAACCTGAGCCCGAAAATTAAAGTAGCTACTGAAAAAAGAAATTCTGGATTCGCAACCCAACTCCCCCCGCGAACCCTACTCACCCCATTATACGGTATGCGATTTTGACTGGTCTTATCACTAATTTAGATGTTTATTTTTCATATACTAAATTACCTTATTCAATGCCTTTATTAGAGTAATTCTCCTGTTTTATATCATAAATAGGGGCATTAAAATATCTTGTTCGAATTGGTAGTAATTTCGTTAGCTGTTATATTTAGACGACCGATCGTTCAATACAGTCACGTCTATGTTTTGGAGTGGCATAACTATGATCGTAATTTTGTAGGCAAGAAATAAAATAGTTGTCATAACATGTTAAATATATTGGACCAATTTTGGTACCAAACAAAGCGAAGTCTATAAAACATGTTTTTACGAAGTCATTGCATATAGTACTTTTATATTTTGTAACACAAAATCTTTATAAAATTAGATATATTATAAAGATTTTAGTATATTAGAAGATACGAGAGGTGCCTGTCTCTGTTATTGAGACTACTGCCTAATTAAAGTGTCAATAGTTAGTTATTCGGTTCGTATCGCTCCTTTACGTATAGGTAGGCCCTATACCTACGTCAACTATATTTTTATTGCGCTATCTATTAAAATAAAAATAAATAAATGCTGCCTATGGGAAGACTTTAGAGCCTATCGTTATAGAACTCGGTTCAACCCATCTTCCTTAGTAGCTACTTTCATTTTACAGTTATTGGTGCACTTAAAATACTTAAATCAATTCGTTTTTATATTTCTGTCGATGAAACATATTGAGGTCAACATCAGTCATTTCTTGAAAACAAACCTTTTGCGAAGTGTACCCTTATTTGACAGTAATAAACGATGTGGACACCCGAGTAATAAGTTAACCGAAGCGATCTGTAGGTCTATTTGACTCGACATATTCGTATGAGTTATATCAAAATTATATTTGTTGAACGCACTTGTTATGATTCTGACAAGTTAGGCTTGGTGCGCGTGCAAGCGAGAGTGCAGGTAAGGTACAGTCCCCATCAGATATATCGGAGCAGTCAAGGTGCTCCTAAATATCTGGACACGATTCTATTTTCAAGGCGTTAGAATACATTTGTTCAGATATTCTTGAGCACGATGACGAGTACCTAAGTCTAGTATGATGGCACTTACATATTTGCTTGTAAGGAACGAATGCTACACAATACCTACTTGCTTGTAAGGAACGAATGCTACACAATACCTACGTGCGATCTAAACGCGATCATACTAGCTAGAGTGGATTCGCACTGAGCATAACACATTAAAATCAAATTTGCTGTCTCAAATCGATCCCCTGAGCTAGATTTTCAAGTTATGTTCAACGAATTTGTCATTTTTATATTTGATATGTAACTGCCATCATCAATTTATCGCGCCCATAAAAGTTGTAACACAGATGTGTCTAGCCTTACGTGATTTGACTCGACCCGAATAACCTGGTTTGACAAAATCGCGACTCGTGCCCTCACATGAGCCCTAAAAGAAGCAATTTATCCGAACCTCGGTACAATGCCGAACGCAGCTCCGGCCGCAGGCGATCAATCCTGCCTCCAACAAAAGATTTCGCGGCCAGACAGATAGGCACTTTATTTACTCATAAGTGTAAAGACTCGATAAAGTTACTGTATCGCGTGAGGTGCTTCGCTACGTAAAGAACTGAGAATTAATATGAGGGCTTTGCTAATTGATGGATATTTCGGTTTTTCTATTATTTCTCCAACCGCTAACCGAATAGGCAACCAAAACTTTGAAAACATTGTATACTCGTATATACTTAAGCCTCATATAGAGACTTTTATACGATGATTGCTATTTTTCCAGCATTTAAGTAGATAGTATGGAAGATATAAAATGAATGTATGATGAACAAACATTTGGTAAAAAAAATCTTTTAACAGTTGGAAGGTTTCACTTTCATCCCCAGCAACTATTCAATTTGTGTCTCTGGTAAGTAGATAAGTATGCCAAACGAGTTCTTGAAAATTTTAACTTGTGTACGTACCTACTTATTGTAGATAAAGATAATTAATAAAAGATTGATTTATTTCGTTTCAGTAAGAATTTTCTTTCTGAAACTAATATAGGGTACCTAAATTAAATACATGTAATAACAAAAATCGCAGCGCGTTCGCTAACCGTCAGCATATTCATAAATCTCTCTGCGTTGGAATAATATTCCCGTAAAAAGCAAATTTGTACATTGTTTGCTTTCCATTTCAATATTGTTTATCTAAATCCTAATTTAAAATATGTTTAATATGTAGCTGGTACAGTCACCGGCAATAATATAGGTACTCGTATCAGACACGCTCTAACAGTACAAACAGAGTTGTTGTCAAACACTCGCTGCGCCATGTTTCAAGGGGTAACCAAAGAGAACATTATATATACTGAGAACTGGACGTACGAGTAACATCATCGTCCTAGCGTTTTACCGTTTGCACCCTAAAGGAGGATCTAATCCCAAAATTTCGCGTAGGCACTTATTTTACGAAAGCAAGCCAGAGAAAAAACTAGACCGTGTGAGGATCCTTGCGGTGTTTTCCTTCGCTGGAAAGTAACTAATAAATAGGTATCAAATGGTAACGGTATGTACAGTCAAGGAATTTAATTTTCTATCCATTTAGCATTTTTTTCTCTGAATTTCTATACAGTTTCACAGGACTTTGACAACCGTAAGTGGGCCATGTAGGAGCCACGTTCGAAAGCTACCACCCCCACATTGAAAGTCTGGACATTACCGCCCGGCAACGGTGGTTTCAAAACATATGTATAGCCTAGACAGCATAGTTAAAAAATTAACGGGTCATGGGTGTATGTGAGATTCAACAGGTATTAGGTATATATCGATTGGACAGACCAGTCATCACATATGGTTGTTAATAACAACTCTTTATATCACTGTAAATCTCTCAAGTTGGTCTTCCAAGTTAAACGGTTATGTGAAACGTTTAGAGTATCTTTAGATACGTCGTGAAATTCATGATCAGATATTTTTGTTCAAATGGCCTTATTGATTCACTTAACCTTCTCTCAAAAACAGCTCTAAGCTACGATGTCAAGCGGCGAAACCGTTCCTCTAACTTATTCGCAATTAACTTTGGTCGTACAGCTAGCTAGCGTCATATTCATATAAGTACGAGTAGTACGTGGCAGCCTATATAGCAGTCATAGAGGCCAAATAGTTCGGCACATCATATATTTTGTACTATATGACGCTAACTGGACCACATAATGAAGAAATGAGATCCTAGCCAGAGTTTGCAAAAATTACAATGATAAATTGAACGATATTGATTATGCAATCTTCCATCTGTTTGTACAATAATTTGTTTCTGTAATAAAAAGAAAAAATAATAACATAGGAAGGATTAGAAATCTACGAGTATATTATATACATTACAATTGATATACCTTTCCCTTGTTTGAGACAAATGTCTTTAGTCTCGTCTTAGATTGTGCATGATAGTCAATAGTCAATCGTGTTTATTTCGTAAACATAGGTACATCAAATAGAGGTGTAGTAAGCAAAAATCGTTCCACTATGTTTTGCCTTTCGGCGTACAAAAACAAGCTACAAGCTAACATAATATTAATGTACAATTAAAAAATATATATATTTAAAAGTCTACATTCTACAATTATTTAAATTAATTTATTATATTCAATATGTCAACATAAGTTATTATAAAAATATCAATTAACATGTCTATCCCAATTTAATTAAATATGTTATTATCTTATTATATTTTCTAACTATAGACTGTCACATGTCAAGAAATCTGATATGGAATAAAAACATTTGTTAGTAAGTAATTTTTTTAACTGTGTCTTAAACACTGGCAATGGTAAGGTTTTGATTCTATCAGGAATCCTATTATATATTTTACTAGCGACACAGAATACGCTTTTCCGTTTTAACGCTGTGCTTGCAGGCTCTGTGAAAATGTTTTTTCCATACCTAATACTCCGTGGAAAGACCTCAGAGACCGTCTTAAAAAGAGTTGGGTTTGCTTTGACAAACACCGCGGCCTCAAATACATACAGACAGGGCAATGTTAGTAGTTCTAAATCATTGAAATGTGGCATACAACTGTCTGTTTGCTTGAGTCCGCGGATTGCCCTTATGCACCTCTTTTGTGCCTTGAAGACAGTCTCTTTGTTCGTGGAGTTTGCCCAGTGGTACATGTTGCCATAGCGCAACGTCGATGCTACGAAACCATGGTATGCTGTCATGACAACCTCAACACTTGCCTGTTTCGCAAGTTTGTAGAGAGCATAAGCAAACTGGTTTAGTTTTCTACAAGTTGCTTCAGCATGAGGTTTCCATGTCAGCCCACTATCTATATGAAGCCCCAGAAACTTGGTATCATTAACCACTTCTATTGGAGTTCCTTGGTAACCACAAGTAATGGGAGTAGACGATGTACGTTGGCGTTGACTAAAATGAATAATTTTGGTCTTTTTTAAATTAATCAGTAAGTTATTACTTTCAAGCCAGCTGATGATACGACATAAAGTATTATTAATTTCTTTTTCGTAAGTATTTATATCCTTGCATTCAATAACTACTGTACTATCATCTGCAAAAAGTACCATTGGATGTTCAATGTACTGTGGTAGATCATTGATATATATACCAGAAACAAGAGTGGGCCTAATACGCTACCCTGGGGGACCCCACATATGGTCTGCCGCATTTTAGATCTATAGGTCTCTTGTCTTCTTGTTTTTAAGCATATCTGTGTCAGTTCGGTGTATTGTGTTCTATGACTTAGAAATGATTTTATAAGGTCTAAAACATTTCCGCGAATGCC
Organism: Notocelia uddmanniana; assembly: GCA_905163555.1. Lineage (NCBI taxonomy): Eukaryota > Metazoa > Arthropoda > Insecta > Lepidoptera > Tortricidae > Notocelia > Notocelia uddmanniana. The sequence continues at coordinate 7,833,623 of LR991059.1, read as the reverse complement.
TTAGTTGTTAAGTTTTCGCAAAAGAATCGTATGATCGACATAGTCGAATGCCTTCGACACGTCCATAAAGATGGCGCATATCGGTTTTCGCTTATCCACTGCGTTAATTATAGGGTAGATAAGATCAAAGACGGCCATATTCATGGTTTTTTGTTTTCGAAAGCCTTTCTGTTCGGGTACAAATAATTTATGCTTCTCCATAAAACTATAGAGTGATTTGTAAATAACTTTCTCAAAGATCTTAGAGAAGATGGAGACGCATGCAATGGGCCTATAATTAGCAATGTTGGTTTTATCGTCCTTTTTGTGTATTGGCTTGATAATGGTTATTTTTAATTTCTCTGGATATGTCCCTGTTAATATACTAAGATTTATGATGTGACTTAACGGCACTGCAATGATTTCAGATACATATTTAATAACTTTGGTCGAGATTCCATCGTGTCCTACACTATTTGTATTTTTTAATGCCTTAATAATGGCTGATATATCCTGTGGAGTTGTAGGTCCCATGTATAGTGATTGGGGACAATTTACCTTAATATTTAGGAATTCTGTATTACTATTAATATTATCCTTTTGAAGTTGATCTATAAAATAGTCGTTGAACGCATTTGCTATTTCATTAGGCCCAGATACGTTCATATCATCTTTTTTTATTAGAACTATTGGCTCTTTAGGAAAATGCTGTTTAGTCTGTTTAATAACTTGCCATGTAGCTTTTGTTTTATTTTTGGCTGAAGTTACGTGATGATTGTTTTGGGAAAGCCGTGTAAGTTTTATTATTTTTTTGAATCTGGCATTGTAAGTTTTATGAGCCATTTTATTGGTATCAGTAGGACAGTGCCTATATTGCCATAATAATTCACGACATTTCTTACTGCACAATTTTTATATATAAAGCCATAACATAAAGCCATTGAAAATCTTCAACTAGTAGTTATTGGTCTCTACTATTATACTGTGTACGCACGCCCCTCTTGCGGGATGCTTGCTCTTAGCCAGTGAAAATGAGCCTTAAAACGTTGTTTTTTTTAATGAGATATCTTTAGTTACTTTTTTATGATAAACGCTCAAATTGGCCTTTAGGGCCAAAACGAGCCCAAGAATAAAGGAAGAAGAAAAAGAAAATAGTAAAGGTCAAAAGAGGTAGAAAAAGTAAAAAAGAGAAGAAAATAATAGAAGAGAAAGAAAGATGACGATACACAAGTTTGACCTTCAATAATGCGAATTGGTGCAAAATAACAAAGTAAGTCGATTAAAGTTGTTACGCTGCAGAAGGCCAGGGACGGGGAGCTAATCCGCAATTAGCCGGCACGTGACATGCGAATGTTACACAATGCTCCTATTGTTCGGTCTTTAGGGGTATATTTGCTTGCAGTATAGTATACGTATGCCAGGGGTACGAACATGTGTTTTTGTTGAGTACGGAGATATTTTTTTGCGTTTTTGGACTCATTCAATGGCACAAACATTGTTATGCACTTCTTTTCTTTGTTAGGGCACGTTAGGGTCCCGTAGTAAACAAGGAACCCTTATAGTTTCGCCATGTCCATCCGTCCGTCCGTCCCATCTGTCCGCGGCTTAGCTGAGTAACCATTGCTACTATAATATTTATTATATAAAACTGTAACTTGGCATATCAATCATCGCCGACAAAACACTACAACAAAATCTTGAAAAAAAAAGTTTTTAGAGTACTTCCCGTACACCTAAAGTGGGGTTGCAGTTTTTTTTGCAAATTCCACCGTTTGGGATATTGCTGGATTGCTCGTTTAAAAGTAATGTGGGTTTTCTTTAACTATTATTTGATTCAGGAATCCGTTCCTGCCAGCTAAACGATTGCTACTGAGTACTAATATGTGAAAAAAATTGTGGTAGTATATAGTATATAAATACTCGTACTTATAATGAATTTACTAGTACCAGGTACTCATACGTAGCGTCAAAAATCATTTTAATACTTTAATATTGTGACTAAACAATATTGTTCTGTGTTATGTTATGTCCATAACTTGTAAAATCAGTGTTCATTAGAATACTAAGCACACGCTAAGCTATTAAAGTGCCCATTAACTACTAAGGCTGGCAACATAATTAGCTTTTGTCGACTACTTACTTTCCAATTTATCTAATTTGATAACATAAATGGCCTGACTTCGTATTTTAATATCATACTCGTATTTAGGCCATTAATCATGTTTTAGAACGTTGTCGTATTGTTAAGCTTGTGAGTCCAAAAACTAATTTAATTTTATGTATGCAATGCAAGCATTTCTACGATTAAAAAATACGGTTGCCAGATTACCGATCCGTACCAGACTACGTCAAGACGCCGTTTCATCAGGAGACTAAAATATATTGTCAGGCCGTGCTGTATCTCATATAATCACAATTACATTCTAGCTAGTAGGTACCCTTTGTTTTCATGCGCCTGAAATATCGTCCCAGTTACCTAGCCTAGCGTTCGTAATAGTTTGTTGAAATTTTCCATCTCCATACCCGCACAGATATTAAATAACCCTTACCATTAATCATAGGGGTAGGGTAACAGTGTTAGATGCGGCCATTGTATGTTCACCCCTGCTGAGTGCTGTGGCATGTAATAGTATCATATACCTATAGGTAGGGAGGTCTGGAATTCAAGTCAAGACAATCCCTTTTGTGGACACTTTTAAGTGTGCGTGTGCTCTGGTTCAATCAGGCAGGGTGGTCTACCTTTGGTACACATAATTGCTTATGTCGTAACGTTTGAAGCCAAATATATTTTTCTTAAATAATAAATCACAAGATGTTAAAAAACAAACCCACACTAACAAGTTCTCTATGATAATATCTATGTCAAATTTTCAGTTCTGTTAATGACCCAAGCGAAATACACAGATCGATGTAAGAACATCCCATTTTAATATGTTGTATTGTAATATGTCTGAAACTCACGGGAGTTTAACTAATTTCTACATATATGAAATTAGAAACATCCCTATGTAGACGGCCTGTTTAACCTAGTTGGTATATATAGTGCCACTGCCTCTGAAGCTAGAGGTCCCGGGTTCGAATTCCGGCCAGGGCATTATTTGTGCATTTAGCACGGATATTTGTTCCTGGTTCTTGGATGTTTTCTATGTATGTAAGTATGTATTTATCTATATAAGTATGTATATCGTCGTCTAGTATCCATACAAGCTTTGCTTAGTTTGGGACTAGGTCGATTTGTGTAAGATTGTCCCCCCATATCTAAATATATAAAAGAAGAAACTGACTGACTGACTGACTGACTGACTGACTGACTGACTGACTGACTGACTGACTGACATATCAACGCACAGCCCAAACCGCTGGTCCTAGAGATTCCAAATTTGGCACGTAGGTTCCTTATAAGGTCTAGGGGTGCACTAAGAAAGGATTTTTCAAAATTCAACCCCTAAGGGGGTGAAATGGGGGTCCGAAGTTTGTATGGGGAAACAAGATTAGTTGGACTATTTTATTCGAAACTTCACAGGAGTATTTCTAACGATAAATGAGTAAATACGTGTTTCAGGTTTTTTGAGAAATCAACCCCTAAAAGGGGGAAATCTGGTGACAAATTCTGAAAATCGACATGGGTATTGTTTTTATGATATACCGGGTCGCTGATAACGAAAACAACAATGATTTTAAAATCTCACGCGGAGGACGTGAAATACCATCCCCTCTGTTGGGGTGCGAGGGGGATGAAATGTCTAAATATTAATATGGGTGTCGTTTTTATGGTTTTTTGGGACGTTAATTACGAAAATGGCATCGGTTTTGTAATTTAATATTGTGGACATGAAAAATTTTGAAAAATTGTGCCAAATTTCAAGAAATAACTGACTGACTGAGAGACTGACATATCACCGCACAGCGCAAACTGGTGGTTCTAGAGATTCCAAATTTAGTATGTAGGTTCCATATAAGGTCTTGAGGTGCATTAAGAAAGGATTTTTCAAAATTCAACGCCTAAGGGGGTGAAATGGAGGTCTGAAGATTGTATGGGGAATCAAGATTAGCTGGGTTATTTTATTCGAAACTTCACAGGAGTATTTCTAACGATAAATGAGTAAACATGTTTCAGGTTTTTTTTTTAAATCAACCCCTAAAAGGGGGAAATCTGGTGACAAATTCTGAAAATCGATATGGGTGTTGTTTCCATGGTTTATTGGGTCGCTGATTACGAAAACAACAATGATTTTAAAATCCCACGTGGAGGACGTGAAATACCATCCCCTCTGTTGGGGTCCGAGGGGGATGAAATGTCTATATGTTAATATGGGTGTCGTTTTTGTGGTTTTTTGGGACGTTAATTACGAAAATGGCATCGGTTTTGAAATTTAATATAGTGGTCATGAAAACTTTTGAAAAATTGTGCCAAATATCAAGACATAACTGACTGACTGAGAGACTGACATATCACCGCACAGCGCAAACTGGTGGTTCGAGAGATACTAAATTTGGCATGTAAGTTCCTTATAAGGTCTAAAGGTGCATGAAGTGCCGTGAGTTCCCTATGAAGATACGACCTTTTTTGATTCAATGTATTGTAGATGGTTTTATTGATCAGTGCCGTCCGATACGATTTCGACATAAATCGATATTTGAGCGTCCGAGAGGACTCTTAATAGGAATCCGAGGTACCTAAACTTTGAATAAAGTAACGGCCATATTGATTTTCTTAATTTCCGTCCCGATTTCGTTCAAAATCGATATCTGAGCGTCCGAGAGGTCCCTAATACGACTCCGAGGTAAAATGTGGATAAAGTCGCAGTCATTGATTTTCTTTTTTTTTCGCCCCGATTTCGATCAAAATCGATATCTGAGCGTCCGAGAGGTCTCTTAATACGAATCCGAGGTAAAATTTGTGAAAGTGGCGGCCATATCATTTTTATCATTTCCGTCCAGATTTCGTTCAAAATCGATATCTGAGCGTCCGAGAGAATTCTTAATACGAATCCGAGGTAAATTTTGGAAAAAGTGGCGGCATGAATGTATAGATAGTAAATTCCCTGTAGCGGCAGTATTCTTTGACATGTCAAAGGCTTTTAACCTTGTAGATCACGCTATTCTATTGAGCAAATGTGAACAATATGGAATCAGAGGTAAAGCATCTAAATGGGTTGAAAGCTATTTATGTAATCGTAGCCAATGTGTTCAAATTGATAGGCTGGATGAACGTAGAAAACTAATTCCGTATAGATCAGGATTCCAAATTAACCCACGAGGAGTACCTCAAGGGAGTGTATTGGGACCGCTGTTATTCGTTATATACATTAATGATATACCTCAAGTGACAACACACCAAATGATAATGTTCGCTGATGATTTATCGATTATTATTCCAAACACTAGTAAATCTGGGGTGCATGAGGTATTAGTCAATGATGCTATTCAAGCCGTGGGTAAATGGGTAGAAAGTAATAGTTTGAAAATCAATGTCGAAAAGACGAACTACATTCAGTTTTCTAATTATAAATCTAAACTTACACCCTTAAATGTGAATTATACGGGACATACTTTAAGCAACAACGATGAAGTTAATTTCTTAGGTATAACTCTTGATAAGTTTTGTAATTGGAAAGCACAAATTAATAATGTTTGTTACAAACTTAACAGATTTGTTTATGCTTTAAAAAGATTAAGAAGTATAGCTGGGGAACCAACAGCTTTGACAGCCTATCATGGCTATGTCTCATCTCTTCTGCGCTACGGGATCATTATTTGGGGAAATTCAACAGATATCCACAAGGTATTTTTGATCCAAAAGAGATGTATTCGTGCAGTGGGCGGAGTCGGTCCACTAGACTCGTGCAAACCCCTGTTTAAAAGGCTAAAAACACTGACACTTACATCTATATTCATATTTGAACATGCTAAGTTCGTACGAAGAAATTCAGAGATGTTTGACAAACCTGTTCAAAATCCAAATTTACGTGATAGAGATTTATTTCGCATTAAGCCATCAGTGTCGAAAACAGCCTTGCATAGAAGGAATTGTTATATAACATCAATAAAAATTTATAATCATATACCTCTAGAATTTAGGATTTTGCCTTATAAAATGTTCGTAGTCAAACTTCGTTCATGGCTTCAGGATAAATGTTTTTATTGTATCAAGGAATATTTTGACATGATCCCAAATTGAATTTAACGTAACTGTGAATAATTTATACTTACTCGTTTTTATTTATTTTATTCTTATGTACTGACATTATAATATAATAATTGTGTTCTTTAGATATAAATTTAAATTTGTAAATTTTGCATGCCATTGCAATGGTGAATTGTGCAGTTCTTTATTTAATACATTTTGACATCCCTGTGTACCATAATTCTCGCAAATAAAAACTTTGACTTTGACTTTGACTTTGACATATTGATTTTCTTCATTTCCGTCCCGATTTCGTTCAAAATCGATATCTGAGCGTCCGAGAGGTCTCTTAATATGAATCCGAGGTAAAATTTGCAAAAGTGGCAGCCATATTGATTTTCTTCATTTCCAACCCGATTTCGTTTAAAATCGATATCTGAGCGTCCTAGAGGTCCCCTAATACGAATTTGAGGTAAAATTTGAAAAAAGTGGCGGCCATATTGATTTTCTTCATTTTCGTCCCGATTTCGTTCAAAATCGATATCTGAGTGTCCGAGAGGTCTCTTAATACGAATCCGAGGTAAAATTTGTGAAAGTGGCGGCCATATAAATTTTCTTTTTTTTTCGTCCCGATTTCGTTCAAAATCGATATCTGAGCATCCGAGAGGTCTCTTAATGCGAATCTGAGGTAAAATTTGGCACTCCATTCATACCTATATGCAAAAAAGTTTAATGTTACTATATAGGCGTGTGGGGTATCTATGGATTTGCTTTTAAAAACGACATAGATGTTTCGATATTTTTTCCATTTAAATCAACCTTTAATTCTTTTTTAATCGTATGGCATTTATTTACGATCCGTGAGATTTTCGAGAAGACTAGTACGGTTGCCAGTTTTTGTTGCACTTTTAGCACCACCCAGGGGCTCTGTGTATCGTAACGGTGGGTACTCCCTACGGACGCGGTGCAACTTCGACCCCCTTTGTCAACTGAGTGGGCAACTTGACTGTTAGAAGTTCGCAAGCCGCTCGAAGGCCTCTAACTTGGCTTAACGATTGCAGCCGGGATCAACGGCTTAGCGTGCCTTTCAAAGCACGAGAGTCAGTTAGTAACCACTCAAAGCGGTCACCCATCCAAGAACTGACCTGCGCCCACATTGCTTAACCTCGCACACCGCACGCGGTAGGCGGGTGCCGTTGGGCCACGAGCGCTCTAAATTCTTGATAGTTTGTGCCAAATTGCAATTCAATAGGTCCAGTAAAAGCAACTTGGTTGTAACAGACGGACTGACAGTAAGGAGTGCGAATGGAAGTGAGGCCAAATTTTCTTTTTGGATGCTCCAATGGTAACTGGCAAAACCTACCTAATAAATTTAATTGTAGGAAAAATAAATGTTACACATGATATTGAATTAGCCGTATTTCTGTACTTCATAGGATCAGAGTTTATGGCCGCTGCGCGCTGTTAGGTCTTTTACAGACCTATTGGTGTTACTGTAGTACACAGATACTTTTACTAAGAGCCATTTAAGACATGCTTTTATTTCATCGGCCCTTTCCCCTTCGGCCTCTCGAAAATGTATGATAATAGTTTTCGATCCTTATTTTTGCCAAAATCAAATGAAATTCAACAGTTTGCCGGTTCTCAGAATGTATTCTGACTTTTTATCTGTTCATCTGTTAATGAATCACAATCACCAAACTTCGTATAGCGAAACCCCAGAATGTAACAACTACTTTTCTGGAGACCGCATCTAAATCGGTTCAGCCAAACGCGAGATAATCGTGGACAAACATACGAACCTGTTTTTTGTAGACGGTTAAAAATTTCGCTTAGTACGCGGGCGAAGCCGCGGGCAAATGCTAGTTTATTTATATGCCGGGGAGGTTATATTTTGACATCTCAATCGGGATGTCAATAAACTGAAACTACCTACTGCTATTAGGTATACATATATATTCCTGACGATTACTCTGCGATGAGCGTGAGATAGATGTATTTCGTTTGAGTTTGTACTCCTCCTAAACGCTTCAGCCGATCACGCTCACATTTTGCATGTCGATAGGTGACATCAAGACGATGGTTTAGATTTAAAATAAATGAACATTGGACATACCGCGGAGGAATAATCACCGAAAAACTGAATTTCCGTATAGGCATTTCAATGCTAAGCGAGTAACTGTCAGGGAGTTTGAGACCGGGTAGACGCGCTCAGCTCAACATTTGCAACCAGCAAACTGCATTGCATAGTGATTGCATACCAGTCTCCAGTTGATAACACAGAATCAATCAACGGTCGACAAGGGGCTCATGTTATAACTTCTTTTGGAGTTTGCATCGCAGTAACATATAAAAGCATATAATGATACCAGTATCTTTTTCTTATTAAAAATGAGATTGATCCTATAGTGACTGATGAAAAGTGAAGACAGGGTCTAAAGCTTGAAATGCACAGAGCGCGGCACAGCGCGGTGCGGGGTGGAGGCCGTTTCGCGGTATAGCAAACGCGGTCCGGAGGACGTCGCACCAAAAAACCGCGCGGTATTCGCACGGGAAAGCGTAGCGGAGGCGGCGTGTGTCGACAGTTTCGGATCAAAAATGCAATACCGCCTCCGCCCCGCACCGCGCCGCGCCCGCTCTGTACGTTTCAAACTTTACATGGAACACGCTCACCCAGAAGATACCTATTCACTCTTACCTCGAAGACATTGAGGGTGTCTCACTGTAAGCTGGGTACAATTTAGCCTGGGAATTCACTGCGATTGTCGAAGTGGCGCAACGTTACTGTACTTCGCTTCAAAAGTATGGCGACTCGCGCAACACATACTCATACTCATTTATTTGCAATAGACATACATTACACGTAACGTCCCGTCGTCACATAACAAGGGCTTTAATTTCATACTTTCGTTAGTTCCATTTGTCCACTAGTGAATCCCTGTGTTTACTACTATTATTAGCGGAATATCAAAATAATACTTTTATAACAGATAAGGGATCGGAATGAAATTATTAGTTGCTAATGAAGAGGCCCCAGGGTTCGATTCGCGACATACTTTTCGCATTTTTAATTGATTTACAATTATTAATATATAATACGCGGTATGCGGGCAACATAATAACAAGAGTTATTATGTTGCCCGCATACCGCGCCGGTTAAACTTGTCGGATGGATCTAGCGCGTACAACACATTGAATCATTATCATCAATATCATCTGTAAAAAAAATTACAAGTGGAATCGTCCGCTTAGCGCAGGGGTTCCCAAAGTGGTCCAGGTGGAGCCCCAGGGGTCCACAGGAGACTCGACGAGGGTCTACGTTGGCGTGACAAAAATATGGGGGTTTTGGGAATATGTTAGAAATGTGGTGTAGGGGGTCTACCAGAACCAGTTAACTTTTAGCGGAATTACATTTGCCAAACGAAATTAAAAATTGAATTGATCACCACGGGCGGGATTTGAACCCACGAGCGACCTCTGGAATCCGTCCATCGCTCTTCAAGCCATCCCTAAGGCATAATTAGAAGAGTGAACTGATTGAAAGATTCTTCGCCTCGAGCAATATCCGTGGTAGCTCAGTTGGAAAGGAGCGATGGACGGATTCCAGAAGTCGTGGGTTCTAATCCCGCCCGGGGTGATCAATTTTTCCATTTTTCACTTCGGTTGGAAATTATCAATATCATCATCATTTTCCGCAGCATAATACCTACCGCTGAGCATGGCATGCTTGAAGAGAGCCCTAAGCTATCTCTTCAAGTACGCCTCTCGTTCCAGTCGTGACTTGTTTGTCCTGAACCCCTTTGTCGTCAGAATTGAAAATACATATTACTAGTGGCTCTGTCAGCAAAATTTCCAAGAACTGACTTGCCAAAAAAAGTATAGTTATTAAACCTGCTCGCAAAACTTCACGAGAATCGGTTGAAAATTGCGACCTGTAGAGGACAACAGCCGGAAAACACGTCGGATCCTCAAGTTAATAAAGGGTCGGCAACCCGCTTTCTTCTGGAGCCACAAGCGTCCATATAGGCGACAGCTATCAGCCAGGCCATGCTTACCATCAGGCTGGCCGTAAGTTTGTTTGCCACCGTCGTTGTATAAAAAAAACCGGCCAAGTGCGAGTCGGACTCGCGCACGAAGGGTTCCGTACCGTTATCTATAAAAACGGCAACAAATCACGTTTGTTGCATGGGAGCCTCTTTAAATATTTATTTTATTCTGTTTTTTAGTATTTGTTGTTATAGCGGCAACAGAAATACATAACTTGTCAAAATTTCCTAACTATCACGGTTCATGAGATACAGCCTGATGACAGACGGACAGACAGACGGACGGACAGCGGGGACTTAGTAATAGGGTCCCGTTTTATCCATTGGGTATGGAACCCTAAAAAGAATCCGGACATACGAAATCATTTTTGCTAAAGCTGAAGCGGAGGCCGGTCAAAAATCAAATTGAAATGCTTAGCGAACGAATGTCTCAAATAGCCCCTGGAAGATTAGTCGAAGTCAGCCACAATCGGCACTGATTGCGGTATTGATTCAAGTGCACGGAGTAATCTAATTTGCGGTTCGCTTCATGTCGATGTTCGCTTCAACGGGTCAGAACTTGCTTGGATTTGACGGATCACTCGCCTCAAGGTCCCTGAAACGTTTTAGTGACATTTAAGCGGAGATTGGTGGTTGAGTTTGGTTTGTTAAGACAATAATCGAAAATTTTAACAAAATAATTTTAAAGAAAAAAAAACTGACTTCAGTCCGGTGAAAGATTATTAATCTTAGATGGTGCACTCTTAGATTCCATACAATAAAATACAAAAATGGCTATAAGTATGTTTATAATGGTAGAAGACTAAGTACCCTCAATTCCTCATGAAATCATGGAAAAACCTTGCTTGCTTGACAAACAAAACGAAGAGAACAAATCGCCAAACGTGAACTACGCGTCGTTGAAGAGTTCCGTTCTGATCATCATCAGCAGTTCCATTTCATCAAATGTCACTTTTATGAATGAAAATGCTTGATTAGTTCATGAAAATACTAAAATCAGTATTTGTGTGCCTTTCACATTTGAGGAGTTTCCTCGATTCCTAATGGATCCCATCATCAGAACTCGAGCATGACAAAAATCAATCGTGAAAATAGAACTTGCTTAACAAACACAGCTAAAAGTACAAATCGCCAAACGTGAACTTTTCGTCGTTGAAGAGTTCTGTTCTGATCATCATCAGCAGTTCCACTTCATCAAATGTCACATTTTTGTATGATAATGCTCGATTTGTTGATAAAAACACAAAAATCACTGTATGTTTGCCTTTAAGATTTGAGGAGTTCCCTCAATTCCTCATGGATCCCATCATCAGAACTCGAGCATGACAAAAATTAATCTTGAAAATAGAACTTGCTTAACAAACACAGCTAGGAGGACAAATCGCCAAACGTGAACTTTTCGTCGTTGAAGAGTTCTGTTCTGATCATCATCAGCAGTTCCACTTCATCCAATGTCACATTTTTGGATGCAAATGCTTGACTTGTTGATAAAAACACAAAAATCACTATATGTTTGCCTTAAAGATTTGAGGAGTTCCCTCAATTCCTCATGGATCCCATCATCAGAACTGCCTTTTGACAAAAATGGGACCAACTTGGATATATATACATACAATCATAAAAGGAATTTTTCAAATCGGTTAAGAAATGACGGAGTTATGGAGTAACAAACATTAAAAAAAAAAAAAAAAAAAACATAGAACCGAATTGATAACCTCCTCTTTTGAAATCTTGAAGTCGGTTAAAAAACCGACCTTAAGTTTTCTCATGGATGCCACTGTCAGAACTGGACAAAATTGAAATGAAACCACAAGGGAAGCACCAGCTTTCAAATAAAAAAAGAATCATTAAAATCGGTTCACCCAGTCGAAAGTTCTGAGGTAACAAACATAAAAAATACAGTCGAATTCAGAATTTCCTTCTTTTTTGAAGTCGGTTAAAAATATTTTGGATATCTGTTACTCTTTTAAATAAAAACGACGGAGGCAAACAGGCACAGGGCCCATGAGTGCTTGTGACTCCGCACGAGTCATAATGGTTTGAGGATTGATTGTGTCGACAATAATTTTTAAGAAAAAAAAACCGACTTCTATGGGGGAGGCCGGTGAAAGATTATTAGACTTAGATGGTGCACTCTTAGATTCCATACAATGAAATAAAAATGGCTATAAGTATGTTTATAATAGTAGAAGACTAAGTACCCCCAATTCCTCATGGAATCCTCCATCAGAACTCAAGCTTGACAAAAATATGTCTTGAAAACCTAGCTTTCTTGACAAACATAACGAAGAGAACAAATCGCCAAACTCCAACTATGCGTCGTTGAAGAGTTCTGTTCTGATCATCATCAGCAGTTCTACTTCATCAAATGTCACTTATTTAAATGTAAATGCTTGACTTTTTATGAAAATACTAAAATCACTATACGTATGCCTTTTACATTTGAGGAGTTCCCTGGATTCCCCAGGGATCCCATCATCAGAAATCGAGCTTGACAAATGATTGTCTTGAAAATCTAACTTGCTTAACAAACACAGCAAAGAGGACAAATCGCCAGACGTGAACTATGCGTCGTTGAAGAGTTCCGTTCTGATCATCAGCAGTTCCACTTCATCAAATGTCACTTGTTTGTATGAAAATTCTCGATTTGTTGATAACAACACAAAAATCACCATATGTTTTCCTTTAAGATTTGAGGATTTCCCTCGATTCCTCATGGATCCCATCATCAGAACTGCGTTTTGACAAAAACGGGACCAACTTGTATTTATATACTAACAATCAAAAAAAGATTTTTAAAAACGGTCAGAAATGACGGAGTTCTGAGGTAACAAACATTTAAAAAATAAATAAAAAAAAACAACCGAATTGATAACCTCCTCTTTTGAAATCTTGAAGTCGGTTAAAAAGAGACAATGATCGACACACCGCAAGTCGCAACCCTAACGTGGTACGAGTATAGGTATATGGTTGGTGTTCAGACTCTAAGTTCGTCGTGAAACTTGTTGCTGTGCGTTCTTTGATAGGCGCTTCTAGTTATCTTTATAATAATTTAAAATGCCTACCCGGCGCATTCACCTTTTACATAGAACTTCTGTATAGACGATATTCGTCATTAAAACTTTAAAAAATCAATATCTTGGGTTTTAATCATAAGAATTAAGGCTCCATTATGTACATCGATACAGTTGGTTCTTAGTGAAAAGTACCAAGCTTGATCTCTTTTTTTTTTGTTTAAACGACAACCAGCTCGCTCCCAAACTTGTCACCGTTTTATATAGGTACCTACCACTTCTGTTTCTGGCATGCACGAATGTCAAAAGTACCTAATACAAACAATATACATGTAAAACTATTATGTTATGAGTGTTATGACATGTAAAAAAATTTACGATGACCTGTAACGAATGTTAGTAATAAATTTTTCATTTTCATGAGAACAGCTGCCTGCAGCACCTGTTTACATTTATGTCGTCGGTAGAATATAACTTACTCAATATTATCCACTTATTCTTGATGGCATTACTTGAATAACGAGTCTTAAATTTTATATTGAGCAGCAGCGTCTGGTAACAAAAAATATACATGAATTTAAATTAAAGGAAAAAAATGCGACATGCGGTCCGTGCAGGAATGAAACGTCAAACCTGGCATACGCGGCCAATCGCTCTAGCCAACTAACCTATCGGAACAGTCAAGCTCAGGCACGACACTACTACATTACTAAACTACTGATGGCAATTATAGATCAAGTTTACGAAGTAAATTTTTTTTTCATTAAATTTAATTTATTCTTACTAAATTCGGTTAAGAAAGCCGTTGTCCCTTCCTTATCGTGCACCAGCCGTTACATATGGACGTGAGCCTATAAACGTTAACCACACAAAAACGTGAGCTGCTCGATGTGACATAATTTATGGAGGTTCCCCGAGTTAGGTAACTTTCTGTAAATATTGATTCATTCTGGGCACTTATTTTGCCAACGAGTATTCGAGTTTTCGGGCTCCTGTTGCAAAGTTATCGTTTCGTATATTAATTGCTTTACTTTTAGCTCTGTTGTTAATAACAATTAACTCCCCCTCCCTCAACTTCGCTATAGATAGATCATTAAAAAGCTGGTAAAATTGTTTGATACTTGTCTTATCTATATTGAAATATAAATTCCAGGAATCTAGCGCTCAGAAGTTTCAACAGAGGGTAATTTATTACTACTGTCAACTCCTTTCAGAATATAGAGTTCAGTTTATTATGGCATATGGTTTTCGGTTGAACAATTGCTGATCAAGATAACTTTTTCACATTTCCTATTCAGTAAAGACTAAAGAGTCATTGTTTCCCTCAAATGAGGATTCAAATTTGTGTTTTTTTGGGGCAACAATGCCACTTTTCTGAATAGCAGGTGTAAAAAGCAGTATGTCCCGCTTGGTAGCAAAATGAATAACGAGTTACGGTAAAAAATATAATCTTTCGAATCTTTCGCTTCACTCAGGATTCAATGTAACGCCCTCGTCGTAAATGTAAGTACACACATACATTAAAAAAAAACAAGCAAACATGCAGACGAACTGAGAACCTCCTTCCTTTTATTGAAGTCGGTAATAAAAAAAAAGATTACTATTAGACGACTACGCGCTCCATACGGAGAATTCGTGGACGGCCTACTAGACGGCAATGAAAGTAGTAAGCAAGTCTTAACAAGTGTGTGTGTGTGTGTGTGTGTGTGTGTGTGTGTGTGTGTCTGTGTCTGTGTTTGATTGAGCGCGCGCGAGTGTGTCTGTGTGTGTGCGCGTGCGTTTGTGAGAGTGTTTGTAAGTGTGTGCTGCACATATTTTTAGATGGGTACGAAATGAAACTAAAATGAAATTGTTATTTACAAAATGGAGGCTCTGTACAGTTTCAGCAAAATTACATTTCGCTTCAAGGCACTTTCTATTTTATGTTTTATGGTAGGAGCGTAATTTTATTTATGCGAGCTTTCCACGCGGCGTTTTAATATTCCGTCTGCACTAATGGACATAACATTACATTACAGTACATATTTATAGACCAGCACTTTTTTTTCTCCTTTTTCACAATGCATGCTCTAATACACGCCATACACGGTAGTGTGGGCAATAACGGGCATGCATTGTACTAGATGATCAACACGTTATTTTTATCATCTTGATTTTTAATTATATGACATGTTTATTACAAACCCATTCTGGGATGCAGTGTTAACGTTTTCGTAGCGCAGCGCTACGCGCTTTGCCGATATCGTGATTTTTTTCAACTCGTAGCGATAACTGGCTCTGGCTACGAACATCGTCCAACGGTCCCGTTTTGGTTCGGGGGTTTCATGGTAGCGAAAGTGTATTTTAGTAGCGGAAGAGTTAACACAATCAATACACTAAAAATAAAGGAGTAGGTACTTACAAATAGTATCTTACATGTAGCTATAATATCACAAGAATTTCAGTGTACTTAAATATTAACGTATACCTAACTAATACGTGGAGACATGACCTAAAACCCTTTCAGGATGGCATAAAGGAAGCGTGGAGTAATTCCGCGTATAACATAGCCCTTTTACTCGAGCTTAATAGAGATTATTAAGTAAACCACCTGTCGCCCTTCGCCCTCTGGGATGTTATAGCCGACAACTCAACAGAGACCCATGAAAACAAGCGAACGTGTGCGCATTCTGATCAAATTAATTTTCTTGTACGCATACAGAGTGTAACAACAAGCACAGTATTCTTAAAAGCATTATTAGATCATACACATTAATTTAGGTTCGCGTTTTTCCTGCAAATAGTGCATAAGGTAGGGGCTATTAATATTAAAGCCAAATTTTTAGCTGTACTTCGCATAAATACCGTCTCTTCTATATATATAATTTTTTATTAAAAATGGTATTGCTCTTGGCCATCATCTAGCCAGGAGGCAAAGATGAGGAGCGAGCTCACCCAGAAAATGCCTATTCACTCGTGCCTTAACAAGTAAATTTTTAATTTCAAGAGAAAATAAATGAAGAAGACCCTCTTCTTCCTTCTTGACCATTTTCCCATTTACTTGGGGACGGCCTTTCTAGGCCTTTTCCTCCATAGTATACGATTTTCGGTTATTTCAGCGTTTATTAACCGACTTGACAAAAAAGGAGGAGGTTCTCGATTCGGTTGTATGTTTTTTTTAATGTTTGTTACCTCAGAACTCCGTCGTTTATAAACCGATTTGGAAAATTCTTTTTGTTTTAGAAAGCATCTGCTTCGAGGTTGGTCCCAGTGTTACCAGAATCTAGTTTTGATGATGGGATCCATGAGAAATTGAATGAACTCCTCAAAAAAACAATGGAAACATACAGCGATCATTTTCGGTAACAAACTAAGCATTTACATTCAGAAAGTAGCATTTGGTGAACGGGAATTGATGAATAACGGATGGTCTTGCAAAACTTCAAGTTGTCTATCCTTTAAAGAAGTAGACACATGATTTATCCCTGAAATACTGTTCTTTAAAATAGGACTGTAGAGTTTGAATAAAGGTATAGCTTGTCACACGTAGTAAGTTGGATTTTTACAAACTTTAAAAAGCCGTTCAATCCTCGTCTAAGAGAGCAAAATTTCCGGCCTGCACTTGCTGATATTTACTCACGAAAATGTCCAAACTTATGGCGTCACACATGCCATGTCTGGCTCGAGGCGGCGAATCAAAGTGTCGCTCCAATTTGCTAAAAGGGCTTCACAGTGAACCCGTGCGCGCAGCACTACGTGACACCTTTGGCATATTCACAACGCTTAAACACTCTCCTCGAATGAGTATAGTTATGGCTGACCTCCGATTAGGCATAGTTGTTATAAAATACCACGTCTTAGTCGTGGGGTTAACATGGTACCCAGTTTTCAGAGAGAGTTAGTCTAATCCACTAAAAACTTTACCATCAATCACCATCGTTTCGATGTCATTCGGAAGGCTCTTGGAGTTTAGATTGAATGCACTAGAGTGCGTCATGCCTCTCTTTGGTCCTTGATCTGAGACCTAATCGCCGCCTTTTCAAAGGCAAAGTCAGCTTCTATGCCACCATTTCTATGCTGGGAAGGGGCACGTCTCTCTGCAGCTGACTGTCCACCTGTAGTCCACCGCGAAAAGCACTGATGCTGATGATTTAATGACCCCCTTAGTAGCCTTTTATGACCGGCGAGAGATACCCTTCCTATACTTTTTGGAACGTACACGGTTGAAGTTTTGGGATCTGTTTATAGTAGCAACTAGTAACACCGGTTCAAGACAGGTTATGAATTGCATAGTTGAACTTAAACACTCTCGAAATGATGTGCTCGCCTCTTCTCTTCGGAGGCGTCACTTACTCGCGACATGTACGACCGGGGGACGGCCCGCAAACAAAAGTACAGCCCGATAGCCCGAATTATGATAACGAGGTCGCCTACGGCGGTGTTACCGCGAAAAACGAAAAGTTTGCATATGGCTGAAGTACAATATAATAAGATAGAGAGGCGCGAACGAACGAAGTGGGCGTTGTGTGACTTGTGTGCTGGGAGGGTTGTTAAATTCGATTATAAGACAAAATGTTTACTTTAGACCACGCGTGAACCTACATTAAAAACACCATACACATCAAAATGCTTCATAATTTTAGATACCGTAGATTCACAAACTAATGAGGCCGGGTTTTATAACGATCCGTAAGACTAAATGTCAGATAAAATTTTGGTACTTAGTACATTTTTTGGCATAACTTACGGACATAAGGTCTAACTAACTAAAGGATATTTATTAAACCTTAGTCAACCCTTACCTCAACCGAGCCCTAACTGTCTCGCTATACAATGGTCAACGACGTACGGTCTAGGTCAAGAATTGCATTGTGGACCTTCATAAGAAGATCCTTTTCACGATAATTGTGTGTGTGACTCTGTTAATGTGTGACTCTTGTTGTTTTTTGAAACCATACACCAGAGGGATCATCCACCCTGAGTTTAGAACATAACATGCGTGGTTCATATTTTTTGACTTTACGATAGTTTGGTTTGGTTTTTAGATATTACCTCTAGTACACGATATTGTAAGTATTGTAATTAATTTACGGTCGTGCCTGCCCGCGCGAAGATGTGGTTATGGCGGGTTTATCTGATAAAACTTATTGGGTTGAAATCGGTATGGTATTCTTAGGGTTTTTTACCGAAAAGGTAACTACAGTCCCTCGCCGGTACGAAGTAAATTCTAAACCATGTCGCTAGTGTTATGACACGTTCAAAAACTGCATCGATAAAATTTGTGTTGAGTGTGAGTTGAAAGCAGCAGTTAAGACATAAGTACCTAGTACCTACTATATAAAGTACGTTGAAATATCTATAGTGTTGTTGTTGTTACACAAAATGAATATATTTTTTAATTAATCGTATAGGATTCAATTTAATATGCAAATACAAAATTATACATGTCAGATTGAACAAAACGTAACAAAAATAAGTCAAAAAAGTTTTTTTCTAACCAGGTACTGCTGCCTGTTACGCAATGCAATCCCTGTCATTAATTTTTCGAAAGGGCCTCTACGTGCTGGTTTGTGTATTCGTTTGGGACTTCGGTGCCACGATACTTCGGCTCCACGCACGCGTCCCCAACGCCCGGGATACCACTGTCCTGTGAGCGGGCATGACATGACATACTAACAATAATAATAAAGTCAGGCGTTTACTGATCGGTTGGTTGGTTGGACAGGCCCTCCCGCCTCTGGCTTGCCTTAACCGGCCGTCCAGAGTGGAGTCGCAAGAGCTGTTGCTCGAGGGTAGATGTGGTCACCTAAGTGGCGAGTTGGCTATCTGTTGGAAGTCCAGTGCCACCTCTCTACCCCTCCAGCTCTCTGACTGGTGTTGCCCCTAGGCCATTGTCATATGTCGCTTTATTGTCGCTATTAATAGGGGCCCATCTTAGCAGGGAGCGAGGCACCGTCTGCCGGAAATAAAATGTGAGACTGTTTTATTAGGCAGGCGTCCGATGTCTCACCCAATTGCCCGGCCATTAGTCCATCATCCTCACCAAATAACCCGGTTCATTTAGATTCCATCAACCAACAATAGTCCCTGTGCACATTGGCGGGTGCTGTCTCTGTGTGCGTCCCATGACACGGGACACCATTGTCCCGTGAGCGGAAAGGACATATAATAATAATAAACATGAAATGAATAAAAGATAATAATAATAGTTTTCTATTTGAGACCACAACTTACGACATCATGTAAAAATAAATAAAATAGAATAAAATAATGCAAAAGTGACATTAAAATGTTAAAAAATAAATTATCTAAACTAAAATTAACTACATGCAAAACAATGAATATATATGTTGTTTTTATTAACAAACACATGTAACATAGACAACATTTTTGTATATGTTATGTATAAGAACCTTTTGTAACATTATCGATACCTATATTATTACAAAAAGACATTTTACTTATATGATATATGGCCACTCACTCGTCTGCTACACGCAACAAATAAGTACTTATATAATTCTTTTCTTGTTCTTGACATTATCAATATTTAGAAACTTTATGGTTGTGCAATGCGTCAGAATCAGGATTTACTTCGTACCGCTGAATCCCTAAATTAATCCTTATAGTGTGACTCTGTCAGAACTACGAGTATCTCAACACATCTCAGGAACTACTTAAGTCATAGCTTTGAAATTTAAAAAAACCGGCCAAGTGCGAGTCGGACTCGCGCACGAAGGGTTCCGTAGCAGAAAAAAGGTTAAAAGCTGGTGCCATTAAACACTTGTTTTATTGAGTTTTTTTTAGTATTTGTCGTTATAGCGGCAACAGAAATACACAATCTGTGAAAATTTCAACTGTCTAGCTATTACGTTTCTTGAAATACAGCCTGGTGACAGACGGACGGACGGACGGACAGCGAAGTCTTAGTAATAGGGTCCCGTTTTTACCCTTTGGGTACGGAACCCTAAAAAGGTGAAGTTTATTTTTATTAATCATCTAAAATCCTTTTATAAACGAAATGTGTACCGAACCCTCGGCGCGAGAGTCAGACTCGCACATGACCAGTTTATAACAAAAACGACCGGTACCATGGAAAAACTTGGCGGCAGATCATCCACCTTAACGAGAACGATGTCACCGACTTCCGGCTCGGGAATTTTGGAAGCCCATTTCGTATCGATGAAGAAGATGAACAAAGTATTCGCTAAACCTTCTGCACCATGGCTAATTTTTCCGAGTTAAATAAATCTTTTAACTCTCTGGGGACACCAACAAAATTTGTGCCATCTGTAGAGTTCGGAGCACTGGCCACGTCGTGAAACGACGCGCTTGAATAAAAACCGGCAACTCGTCAAAACGAGCGCACGCGCCTATTTACCGAACCGGTTCCAATTCAATACGTGCTGTCAAATAGATCCCCTGAACCCAATATAATCTCGTTAACTAGCAAGGTAAATGATAAGAAAGTATAATAGGCGCATAATTAAAAAAGTTCATTACAGATAGCTGCTGTCTGGAAAGTCTATTACTCAGCTGCAAAGAGTTGAGAAAAATCTTGCACGTTACCTACGTCGGATTCCATTTTAATTAAAACAGTTTTAGGGTTCAGTAGATACTTTATTACTGAAATTAACAAATGCACGGGGGCTAGACCCTCTTATTAGGTGATCTCTTCGCGAGATTCAGTCATCATATGTGATGATGACGACCACTTTAATCCTGCCTACGAAGCTAGTGGTCCGGGGTTCCAATCCCGGTCGGGGGATTTATTTGTGTGATGAGATGAGCACAAATGAGCACGAATAATTGTGCTTGAGTCTTGGATGTTTTTTAAGATTTATATAAGTATGTATATCGTCGCCTAGTACCCATAGCACAAGCTTTGCTTAGTTGAGGACTAAGCCGATTTATGTAAGATTATACACAAATATATTTTTTTATACTACCTTGTCATGACAATTGACATCGTTGTATGGGAAGATTAACTGGTTAGTTAACTATAGTCGATGTGACAGCGACATCGCGGCAAGGATACAGTGCCATGACGTCCGCCTTGGACTATCCGGAGCTAATATCTATTCTTTATTAATGACGTAATGTAAAATGTAACTGTAAGTAGATGTAAGATGATGGTTGCGTCCTTACGGGGCCCATTTTATTATGTGTGCAATAAAGATTTGAGTTTGAGTTTGAGCTTTATAAGACTCGAAGTATTCTAAGTCTAGGCAGGGTTCATCATAAATTGACTAGGATGCAAGATCTAGGATCACTAAGCATAGGCACCATTGTATTACGTATCTTTACACTATTATATCTTATCTTATCTTATATCTCCCGTCCTGGGTCCCGGGTCCTGGGTTTGAATCCCAGCTAGGGCATTTATTTGTGCATTTATCACGGATATTTGTTCTTGGGTCTTGGATGTTTTCTATGTATTTATCTATATAAGTATGTATATCGTCGTCTAGTACCCATAATACAAGCTTTGCTTAGTTTGGGACTCGGTCGATTTGTGTAAGATTGCCCCCCAATTTTTATTTTATTTTTATCTTCTTCACTGATTATAAACATTTGTTAGGGACCTCATAACACCGGCTCGTATCAACACATCCTAGCGTTATCCAGTACAGTTGCATCCTGGAGGATGCCCGGGGTGCGCTACGTACGGTACCTAATCATAAGAATCGGTTCGACTGACTACAGTCGTTTTTACGGAAGCGACTGCCATCTGACCTTCCAACCCAAGGGGGAACTAAACCTTATTAGGATTAGGCATGTCAGTAGGAAACTAGATTGTTAGAAGTTCTCAAGCAACCCAAAAGCCTCTAACTTGGCTTATTAACGACTGCTGTCATCAACGCCTAGCGTGCCTGGATAGTGAGTAACCACAAAGCGGTCACCCATCCAAGAGTTAACCACGGCCGACGTTGTTTAACCTGGCGTACCGTACGCGGTACGCGTGCGCCGCTGGGCCCCGAACGGCGTTTGACTAAGAGTCACCATCACGAGCTCGTGTCATTTATAATTATAACTCTCTATAGGAGGTTAGGAGTTACGACAGAATCCTTGGATTTTTTCGCGATATATTGACGACAGAAGTTAATAATGTCAAGACTTGACAAGCCTAATCCCAATAAGGGCTAGTTTCCCCCTCTGGTTGGAAGGTCAGATGGCTGTGACTTCCGTAAAAACTAGTGACTGCCTAGTTTGGGGTCCGCAAGGTACTGTTTAGTGGTTAAAATTGTATCTGATCAATAAACGATATTTATTTATTATTATTAGTGCCTACGCCAATTCTTGGGATTAGGTAGCGGACCCCAGGCATCCTTCATGATGCAACTGTACTGGGAATAACGCTAGGAGGATGATGATTAATGACAGAGATTGAAGTGATGAATGAAAATGGAAATACAACACTACAACAGTAAACCTGAAAATATGCTGGCATGGTATTTATGATAATCTGTCAAAGCAGTATCTCTACGAGACGCGTGGGCGAACCAATCTCAACCTGCGTACTTGTATACACCTATACTACATATCATATGTGTACTTGTCAGTTCACATTCGCACACGCGTGGCCAGTCAATTCGGCCATATTTATCAGTTTAAGGCTTATTGGATTGGCAAATTATCCATAGCGAAATAGACTATAAGTCACCGGTAGTCTGATCATGTCGTTTACTTCATATATTTGTAGGCTCCTTTGAGGGTAACTACGGGATTTCTGGAACGTTACGAATCAAATACGGTGCAGCGCGCGGCGAGAAATAACGCCAGCGCTCGAGTGCAAGAAAACAAATAGTATTTGTAGATCTTGCGTGATTTGTTATTCTGAATATTTTAAAAATGTATTTATAAGGAGACTAGATTTTAAGGGCCATAGGTAATTAAGATAATTTAAATTATAATGCTTTACTGTTATTTATGTAAAACTAGATGACTTAAGTTTTATTAATTTTATTATAGATTGCTTTGGCTCGAACATCTAGACAAAATATTGCATAGTTTTATGTCGTTTTGTGAATAACATTATATTAAATTGTGTATTAAATAAATAAATAAAATATAAAAGTAAAATTGACGGAAACAGCAGTTGATCATGAACACAGGGATAAGAAAAACTGTGTCTGTATATTTTGTACGCGTTTGGAAGTATGAGTCTGCCTTTTATTATTAATGTACGCAGATTTGGTAACTTCTTTAAAAACCGACCAATGCTTGGATTTTTTACAAACATATCTATCTGATTTAGCCAGACTAACCCCTTTATAGCACAACCTATATATTAACTTATTGTACCTATCTAAATAATATGCAAATTCTGCTTCAGAAATAGATTAAGCCCGCCTCGTACCGAGCGGCGATGTGTACCTACGTTTTGTGAAAGCATTCAGACTTGTTGAATACAACTTGACATACCTGGATAAATTGAGGCTGATTAGCATTCAGGAGATTCGTCGAAAACTTTGTTGTAAATAAGCATTTCGTGATTTTGCGTGAACGTCACGTGACGGAAATTGAGTGAATGCGTGACGAGTCTGATGTCACATGCGGATGACGAGGGTCAATTGCGTCTGGTAGGCAGTTAAACAAATGCTTCTTTTTATATTCCGTATTTATATAAATTCATACCTATGGAATGAATCATTATAATTATATAATATTCATAGTACTTGCCTATTACTTTAAATATATACAGGTATACCTGTATATATTTAAAGTAATTTCTTTATTTTAATTGAATTTCTGTGGCTTGTTTTGGGTTTAGATCAGATTATGATCTTCGAAAATCAGTTGCCATTAGAGTTTCAAAATGTCTGGCGTCTAACCAATTATTTTATCCATAGGACGGCTTTGTGCTCGTGGGCTCCGTGGCCGGGCAGCGATACTGGTCGTCCATGCTGTCGCTGGACGCGCGCATCACCTGCGGCTGCTGGACGCCGGACGACGGGCAGGTGTACCTCGGCACCGCGTCCGCACAGCTCGTCGTCATGGACGTGCACGGCGCCATGGTCTCGCAGGTATCACTGTTGTCTATAAGTACTGCTGGCGGCCATGGCGTTGCTGGACGCGCGCATCACCTGCGGCTGCTGGACGCCGGACGACGGGCAGGTGTACCTCGGCACCGCGTCCGCGCAGTTCGTCGTCATGGACGTGCACGGCGCCATGGTCTCGCAGGTATGACTGTTGTCTATAACTACTGCTGGCGTCCATGCCGACGCTGGACGCGCGCATCACCTGCGGCTGCTGGACGCCGGATGACGGGCAGGTGTACCTCGGCACCACGTCCGCGCAGCTCGTCGTCTTGGACATGCACGGCGCCATGGTCTCGCAGGTATCACCGCGTGGCGACATAAGTCCCCAAATCGCCCGAATAAACGCCTGAAGCTCGGCTTAAAACCGATTCCACAAAAATATACGTGTAATGTGTGGAAACAGATAGTCTAATACATAATTAGGTACAAGGGACACAATCCTTCTTAGTTATAACACAAGCTTAAACTTACGCTTTACTCATAACACAAGCCTTACTGAGCTTACTATAGGACTAGTTCGATTTGTGTAAAAAACTGTCCTCC
Source organism: Notocelia uddmanniana (assembly GCA_905163555.1). Classification (NCBI taxonomy): domain Eukaryota; kingdom Metazoa; phylum Arthropoda; class Insecta; order Lepidoptera; family Tortricidae; genus Notocelia; species Notocelia uddmanniana. The sequence continues at coordinate 7,808,893 of LR991059.1, read as the reverse complement.
AATATTTATTGATTTAAGGGAATCTCGATAATTAGTGGCAAATAAAATACCTATCGTTATCGAACTAGGTAGTAAACAAAATTAACCAAGCGAACCCTAATTAATTAATTAATTATCAGGTCGTTTTCTACGAATAGATACGTATTTCGGGCGGTACTGACACTGGATCCAAATAGGCTGAATGTGGGTCACACAAATTAAATCCCTTGCGCAAATTATTATGATATTTCGATACGTGTTTTCAAATAGACATTGAAATATTTTATTCAACATCACAAGGTATGTCTTAACTATAATAGTTACATGTGTATCTTAAGGTAGACTTAACAAATTGATTTAAAATAAACAATGTTATTTTATTATGCTTGTGATGTTAAAAAGGGGCTTGCCTCAGCATAATGTTGCAGCAACTTCACTACAACGCTGGTTTTCAGACAGACCCTTACAACATCATAAATCCAGAGCTCGCTGTTGGTCGGGAACGAAGTGTCTCATGTTATGAATACGTATAGAGTGTATAGTGTAAATGTTTGTGTGTACTTAGCCAGATAGCACTAACTACATAAATAGAATCTAGGACGACATAAACTGGAGAGAAAAACCGTTAGACTAATACCAATCTTAAACTGGAGCCTCTCTACTAATAGACATTGTTCCGCTAATATAATACTTGATTTTATGATGATACAGTTGTTGAACTGCTGATTCTGCGTATACGAGCACACAACAGTGCACAGGAACAAGATGGCTGGAATATTGTGCAAGCAAACAAATTCATATGAATGCATTTGACGTTATAATTAGCCATGAGCTATTGTTAAATCCCGGGTTATTGGTCCTACCTATTTTAAACCACCATATCAGCCCTAGGACGTCCACTGCTGGACATAGGCCTATTTTAAACACCTACCCGCAAATCTCAGAAACGAATCTAATAACGAAACATTTAGGCGTAAACTGAGAAATCTTTTGTTGGATAACCCTCTGTACTCTGTTAAGGAGTTCATAGAAATACAATATTTTTTTAACTAAGTAGAGTACATAGAAATATTTTTTAAGTATTTTTTGATTTATAGACATTGTTTCTTTTATGGCTTTTTAAATTGCTTTTTGTATTTTTAATATTGTGATGACAATCCTTATTTGGAGCTACACATTTAGTTATAGTTATTTCATTTTATTTCCTATCATTTCTTTTTGTATCATTGATCTTTTGATTTTATATAATTTGTGAAATGGTACTGACGATCCATAAATAAATATAATCTAATAATCTTATCTCCAATAGGTTTTCCGTGTTGCTTCCACTGAAATGTGAAATAAATATGAATGAATATTTGATGTAATCGTTATAAGTCTAGATATCGGATTGCATGCTTTATCTATAAAATACAGTAAATACGGTATAATAAAAAAACTACCGAGCTAATGTATCAGGAAAATTACAAAATACAATTTATTGTACGTACAATGCGAAACGGTACCCATGTAAGTGATGAACCCAATCAAGCCCCTAAAAGCTAACGAAAGTAAATTTAGAAATCTAACAAGTCAGTAGTCATGGGTCATAGAGATCCGATGAAAGTGTTAACCAAACAAAATGTCCTATCGATTTGGAAGCTTACGTAGACGAACCAAATCAACGTCAAGCGCCAGCAAACAGTTTTATGGAGATTGTCTTTTTCGGCCAAAAGTAAATTTGTACTACCCTAATATTTAGCTTCAGGAGAGCTTGCCACTAAAACATAAACACCTAAACTAATATTGGACGAGAACACAAAAGCAAAATAAAAATCAAAATATTTTATTTGTGAATTGATGTTGTTGTTGTTGATTGAAGTTGATTCGCAATGGTATTGAATATTGTAGGTATAGCCCTATCGGAGAGATCATTAATATTGCTCTCATTTGTGAAACTGCCTGCTAATGAACAAACTTTTGTAACTCACGGGTTTTTTTTTTATACCATAGGTAGGTGTCGTAAGAGTCTACTATGGAAACTGGGTACAAGTATGTTGTGGGCGTTGGGCTAGCAACCTATCACTGCAACAACGCATTTTCTCCATCTCTAAACCTACATTGCCTACCCCTTTCGGGAAACAAATGTGAGTTTATGTACGTATGTATGTATGAATGTCCCTATCGTATTTCGTGATAGTCAAGTGCTAAGATCTTCAGAGATCGTACAGATAAAATATTGTATATATTTTTAATCTAATAACAAACCTCGTAAAATAAACTAACTTCGCAAGTTGACTAAAATTTCTCTAAATTTTACATGATAGATCGAAGTTTATTTTATAACCCTTCTTGACCGTCGTAATAACATACGTGCCTGAGTGGCCACGAACTCATATGTTAGTTGAGTGGGCGGAAAGGGAAAATCCAAAGTGGCGCTATCGAACAGGGAATTTTCGTAGATTGACCTTTGGTCATTGAATGACGTGGCTTTTGATCACTTTGCTAGTTTTATCAGTGATAAAACCTTGTTGTGACATGTCTGCCACGCCGCCTGGTTAATTATTAATAAAAATAAACTTCGAGCAGTCGGGCAAAATAGGTTATCGCTTTGAGTCATTGCTAACCGTATACCTCACATGTAAACCTGTCCACAGGTTGGAAGTTCAGATAGAAGCCACTACCGCAAAAGTGCCAAGGTTAATTTTCGGGCCTAGAAAGCGTGGACCCAGATAGCGTAGGTCCTGATTGCTCAGGATGCAAGTAAGAAGAGGGTTTTTGTTTTTATATCCTTTATAACCATGTTGTTGCAGGTCCAGCTAATCGCCGAAGGGGGGATAACATCTATGGCGTGGTCGTGCGAGAAGTTCAAGATGGAGGAAGGCGAGGAGGGCGGAGAGAGCAACGGCGGGCACGTGTTGGCTGTAGCTTTAGGTTAGTACAGTAACATAAATACGCGATTTCGCCGCAACTCGGCGGCCGCGGTCACGCCCGCGCGTAATCGATGCGCCGAGCTTGTCAAAATGCATTTAGATGCGCATCCCCAGGCGAGCATGGTGGATTGCCGCGCGCGGGTGATGGCTAAAGGGGTGGAGCTTGCAATCCAGTACGGAGTGACCTTGGTTTTGCAGGGCGCCGTGAAGCCTGAAACTGTCCAGACGGGTCGGCCGTACCACAGTCTTACTACATACAGTCTGCTGACTCGGCTCTTTTTGGGCCAACGATGGGGGTACGCGGGGAATTGGGCGGCGTGGAAAAAAACGCCAACTCATTGAGTATGCGCCTTATATTTTGAAGGGCTGTCAAGTTTGAGAAATTTAAATTCTGACTTCATGAAAGGTTCGGTTAAAATAAGGTTTTATTTTTTAAGCAGTGCTGATCCGAAACGATTTCGATAAAAATCGATATCCGCGCGTCCGAGTGGTCCCCTAATACGAAACCGAGGTAAATTTGGAAAAAGTTGCGGCCATATTGATTTTCCTCATATACGTCCCGATTTTGTTCAAAATCGATATCTGAGCGTCTGAGAGGCCTCAATTCGAGCCTCCGCTTTCGAGGTAAAATTTGGAAAAAGTGGCGGCCATATTGATTTTCCTCATATACGTCCTGATTTCGTTCAAAATCGATATCTGCGCGTCCGAGAGGCCTTTTAATACGATTCCGAGGCAAAATATGGAACAAGTGGTGGCCATTTTGACTTTCCTCGTATACGTCCCGATTTCGTTCACAATCGATATCTGAACGTCTGAGAGGCCTCTTAATACGAATCCGAGGAAAAATTTGGAAAAAAGTGGCAGCCATATTGATTTTCCTTATATACGTCCCGATTTCGGACAAAATCGATATCTGAGCGTCCGAGAGGCCTTTTAATACGTTTCCGAGTTAAAATTTGGAAAAGTGGCGGCCATTTTGATTTTCCTCATATACGTCCCGATTTCGTTCATAATCGATATCTGAGCGTCCGAGAGGCCTTTTAATACGATTCCGAGGTAAAATTTGGAAAAAGTGGCGGCCATATTGATTTTTCTCATATACATCCCAATTTCGTTCAAAATGGATATGTGACCGCCCGAGAGGACTCTTATATCGAATCTAAGGCAAAATTTGGAATAAGTGGCCGCCATATTTATTTCCTTTATTTACGTCCTGATTTCGTTCAAAATCGATATCTGAGCGTCCGCGAGGTCTCTTAATTATATCGAATCTAAGGTAAAATTTTGAAAAAGAGGCGGCCATATTGATTTTTTGCGTATACGTCGTGATTTCGCTCAAAATCGATATTTGAGCGTCCGAAAGGTCTCCTAATACGAATTTGAGGGAAAATTTGAAAAAAAGTAACGGTCATGTTGATTTTCTTTGTTAACGTTCTTCTGATTTTGTTGCTGCTGTAACAACAAATACTAAAAATAAAATAATAATAATAATTAAGGGGGGCTCCCATACAAAAAACGTCATATTTTAGCCCTTTTGCCCCATGAGCTACCACTCGCCGAGCTAGATCTCAAGAACCGTAATAGCTAGACAGTTGAAATTTGCACAGATTATGTATTTCTGTTGCCGCTATAACAACAAATATTAAAAACCTGCCAAGTGCGAGTCGGAATCTTTTTATAGATCATGCGGTACGGAACCGACTCGCACTTGGCCGGTTTTTTAATCTTATTTATAGTCATAAAATGATGCCGATGGATATCTTAAACGAATCCATTTTTGTCACACCCTAACGACAGCAACAGAGTAATGTTACATGGTATAAAAATATACATTGGCAAATGCAAATGTATTATATAAATATGTAGATTTAGCTATGCGAATATTAATATAGTAATATTAATATTATACATGTAGTTATTATTGTAGATGTAAACGTTACAATGCTGTGTATAAATAAATACCACTATATGGTAAAAAATGTGTTAATTAACATTAAAAACTGAAACACACATATTTTTACCACAATACAAGTTAGAAGATTTATAATAATAATAAGAAAATGAGAAGTTTTATAAATGTCCGCCCACATATGGAATACTGTTCTCATCTTTGGGCAGGGGCACCACAGTACCAGCTTCTCCCTCTGGACCGCATCCAACGGAAAGCGACTCGAATTGTCGGCTGCCAGCGGGTTTCGGAACGGCTTGACTCCTTGGCGCTGCGTAGAAATGTAACCTCGCTCTGCATTTTCTACCGCATGTATTACGGGGAGTGCTCCGAGGAATTGTTCGGATTAATCCCTGCCGCTTCCTTCCGCCATCGCCCAACGCGACAAAATTTCCATCCTCACCACTTAGATGGTTGGCAGTCCTCAACTGTGCGTTTCTCCAGAAATTTCTTGCCTTGCACAGCTAAACTGTGGAATGAACTGTCGCCTGCGGTATTTCCGGACCGATTCGACCTTCAAACCTTCAAGAAAAGAGCGTACTCCCATCTTAAAGGCCGGCAACGCACTTACAACCCCTCTGGTGCTGCGAGTGTCCATGGGCGGCGCTAATCGCTTACCATCAGGCGATTCGTCTGCTCGTTTGCCACCTATGTCATAAAAAAAATGTGTAAATAAATAACTAAAACCAAGTGTGGAAAAAAATAGTAAATATTTAAATCACATGTATATAACAAAAATAGTTTGAATGTAAATATAGAAGTTAACCAAAACTTGTTTTAACTTATCTTTTACAAAAAAATAGGTACGATCGGCCTCATAAGTAGCTGGACAACACTTTGCGACTTTGTCGCTTTCACCTGTTGGACTAAATGTAGAACAGGTTAAACATAACTTTAAAGCGGCAAAGTACAACAGGTTTTTAGCTCCTTGTGAGGCCGACCGTACCTCTCAAACTTTCGGATATCGGTAACGAACAAAATCAAACAATAAACAATAAAGTTCATAATGGCAGCAACCTTTCTCAATTCCCAATTTCCCAATTAAGAGACCTCTCGGACATATCTAGGATTTTATACAAAATCAGGCCGTTAATAAAGTAAATTAATATGGCCGCCACTTTTTTTTTCATATCTGGCGTCATATTCGTAAAGAGACCTCTCGGACGCTCAGACATCGATTTTGAACGAAATCAGAACGTTTTTACAGAAAATCAATATGGCCGCTATTTTTTTTCATATTTGACCTCATATTCGTGTTTAGAGGCCTCTTGGACGCTCAGATATCGATTTTGAACGAAATCAGAACGTATTTACAGAAAATCAATATGGCCGCCCCTTTTTTTCAAATCTGACCTCGTATTTGTATTTAGAGACGTCTCGGACACTCAGATTTCGATTTTGAACGTAATATAGTAATAAGTAATCCCTTTATTTTGTCTGTTCCTAACCGACAACAAAATATAGACTATTATTCTGCATGCTTATTTAAGTAAGTAGAATATAGCGGATTGTAATATAAAATTGTACCAACATAATGTGACCCGTATTCAGCAAATAAATTTCATTTCATTTCATTTCGGAACGTATTTAAGGAAATCAATATGGCCGCCACTTTTTTCAAATCTGACCTCATATTCGTATTTAGAGACGTCTCGGACACTCAGATATAGATTTTGAATGAAATCGGAACGTATTTAAAGAAAATCAATATGGCCGCCACTTTTTTTCAAATCTGACCTCATATCGGATTTAGAGACCTCTCCGACGCTCAGATATCGATTTTGAACGAAATCGGAACGTATTTAAGGAAAATCAATATGGCCGCCACTTTTTTCAAATCTAACTTCATATTCGTATTTAGAGATCTCTCGAACGCTCAGATATCGATTTTGAACGAAATCGGAACGTATTTCAAGAAAATCAATATGGCCGCCACCTTTTTCAAATCTGACCTTATATTTGTATTTAGAGACCTCTCGGACGCTCAGATATCGATTTTGAACGAAATCGGAACGTATTTGTTTAAAATCAATATGGCCGCCACTTTTTTCAAATCTGACCTCATATTCGTATTAAAAGACCTCAGATATCGATTTTGAAAGATATCTGAACTTGTTTAAAGAAAATTAATATGGCCGCCAGTTTTTTCAAATCTGACCACATATTTGTATTTAGAGACCTCTCGGACGCTCAGATATCGATTTTGAACGAAATCGGAACGTATTTAATCAATATGGCCGCCACTTTTTTCAAATCTGACCTCATATTCGTATTTAGAGACCTCTCGGACGCTCAGATATCGATTTTGAACGAAATCGGAACGTATTTATGGAAAATCAATATGACCGCCAGTTTTTCCAAATCTGACCTCATATTTGTATAAAGGGACCTCTAAAATAAAAATAAGTGCGATTTAAATTAGTTCAATTTAAAAATGTAGGAATGGAATGTGAAAGTAAAAACAATTAATAACTCTCTTAATTTTTTTTGACAACCCTTACCCTAAAGCAATTATGCTACGCGCGTGCGTAATTTCGAGTTTTCGACAGATGAATGAAGATTGCCTACTGGTTATAGTTCTTTATACTGTGGCCGTACCGTCCTTGTCGCGACCGAGGGCTGTTCAAGCTCACCGACTATATTAGGGCTAGTTTACATAAAAACATGTACTTTTTCTTGTAGGCAACGGCGATGTCGTCTTACTGCGCGGGCACGACGATGTGAGCCCCGTGCGCGTGCGTACGGGCATGCGGGGGCCCACGCTCGCCATGGAGTGGGCCAACTCGAGGGAGCTCCTCGCCGTGGCAGGCACTCTCAACCCCGGTGAGTCCGTGTTATTTACATACAGACATTAACTCACGCCTATGGTAGCCTACCCCTTATCGTAGGCAGAGCACAAGAAAATGAATTTTAGTGCCACTTTTAGCAATTGTGGGTTTATAGATGTAGAAAATGTGATATTGTAGTGGCAGGCTAGCCCACCACCGCCTAAAACACACTTCAACCTGGTTCCCATAGTCGACTCTTACGACACCCAAGGGAAGGAACCGTGTTATTTGATCACATCAAATGTAGAATGCAGATGATTTAGATAGGGAAGCTGAGATATGAGCCAAGATGGTTCGTAACTTCTTGAACGCTTACTATAACTTCTTACCCATTGGAATAAATGGTCGGTTCTTAGACTTATTATGCTCGAAACGCACATAGCGAGCGCGGGGCGGAGGCGGTTTAGCATTTTTGATATTTCTGAAATTGTCGGCTGTCGATAGTGTCTATTATTACTACTTCATATGTCACACACGCAGCCTCCGCTCCGTTATCCCACGCGGTTTTTTGGTGCGAGGTTCCTCGGACCGCGTTCACTTTAACGCAAAACCGCGTCCGCCCGGCAATGACGCTGCGCCGCGCTCTGCGTTCGAAGCTTTAATGTGCGACACATACGGATAGTGGGACTATTTGCAGTTACATTATTTTAGCTAACAAGAGGACAGCCAAACAATCTTAGATGACGGGCAGGTCTAGTACTAAATTTAAATTCATCGAAGAATTATATTCGAGGATGCTTCTTACAAAAGATTTATATAGATGTAATACTGTCTTACTTTGTTTAAAAGGCTTACTAATGCGAATGAGGAAACCAAGCATTTTATAGCGCGGGTTACAATATAGTCGTAATGCTGTCTAAAGAATAATTGGCTGTTATATAGGACACCAAGAATGTGCATCGACCTTCGCCATCGTATTAGCAACTTGCCCCCGGTTTACTGAAAATTCTAGCATAATTTACTTACCGACTTAGTCGTGCAACCCCCTTAATGGGTCACAAAGTAGCCTGTCAGTAACAGACAGCAATTAATTAAGGCATACCTATTCTGTTTTTTAATGTAGAAGGCCTCGCCATTATCCTGGTAATAGCTACCCAGTACAACACAATACAGAGTGGCATTGAAGCTCTGTAGGTACTCTAGTTCTAATACATAAACAAACGCCCCGCTTTTCACTCCGCAACCTATAACACAATTTACGAGCACTATCAAAGTTTTACGTAAGTATGGGTTTACGCGACTTGGCGGAACAGTGTTGCCAGCCGATACTTTATGTAACGAGGAAACCCGGCCGACGGGTTTGGGCATACATAAGCAAGGCATGCCTACATCTATCCGTTTCGAATTTTCAATTTAATATCACTTGTTTCGCGCACACCCTCGTGCGCCGACGGTAAAGTCAGCGTTATTTATTCTTCAATTTAAGCATATTATTCCTATGTACCTATGAATGTCAATAAACTACCACCGGTTCGGAAAAATAAACCGGTGCTGTGCCATATATTGTTTCAAACCACGTAAACATTGTATTTATATAACATTCAAGTTCTAAGCGATGGCATAGGTAGCTCGTGCTAGCTACACCAGGTCACGCGTGGCAGTCGCGGCACCGGGGGTTGAAATCATATGGGAGTCACTCCGTGGCGTACTCGTGGCTATGGGGGGCGGCGTCAATGGGACTTCGTATCAGGGCATCGAGGATTCTCCGTCGATAGGACCGGCTGTCACCCTCGTTAGGGTGTCATCGGGACGAACTGCCCCCACCCCACCCACAGTTAGAGAGCTGAGCCATTAGTTTTACGCTACTTGGTAGAAAGGAGTCTCCGCTGATGGTTATGTTACGAGGGAAATCAAGCGTACGGGTATGGACACTTTTATACAGGGGCTGGAATAATTACGACTTTATGAGCTATAAAAACTGTTTGATGTCTATTTTAAAAAAGTTTTTCTGATTCAGCTTACGTAATAATTATAGTTATAGGTAATAGATACCTAATGTTAAGTCCATATAAAACTGCGTAAGTATCTACTTAAATATCGTTGGGTTTATGGGCCTATAACTCTTAATACTTACCCGCGATCTGCGCCAATTCAATACAAATCGTATTGAAGAGGCCATCGAGCAGAATAAGGGCTATAAAGTGTTCTCAAGAGATCTGTCTATTGGGCAGAGCCAGCTCGCCAAATTAAAAACTGAAGATGGTAGAATCGTTTCATCCAAACCCGAGCTTCCGAATGAGATAGAATGCTTTTATGGACAGCTATACACGTCAAATAGCAGTCCCAAAGTTGGTCTCGCGGAAGATCCTAGAGCCAGATTAACCCGGCACTATACCGAAGATATCCCGGACATCAGCCTGTACGAGATTAGAATGGCTCTTAAACAGCTAAAGAACAACAAGGCACCCGGTGAAGACGGAATTACAGCTGAACTCCTGAAAGCGGGTGGAAAACCGGCCTTTAGAGCCCTTCAGAAGTTGTTCGACTCCGTCTTACTGGAAGGGAAAACTCCAAAGGCATGGAACAGAGGTGTGGTGGTGCTGTTCTTCAAAAAGAGTGACAACGTCTTACAGAATAACTACCGCCCCATCTCACTTCTGAGCCATGTCTAGAAGCTGTTTTCAAGAGTCATTACGAACCGTCTCGCACGCAGGCTAGATGACTTCCAGCCTCCCGAACAAGCCGGTTTCCGAAGAGGCTTTAGCACCGTAGACCACATCCATACGCTTCGTCAGGTTATACAGAAGACTGAGAAGTATAACGTGACTACGAGAAAGCCTTCGATTCGATTGAAACCTGGGCTGTACTACAATCTCTCCAACGGTGCCAAGTGGACTACCGCTATATCCAAGTGCTGAAGTGTTTGTACGAGAACGCCACTATGTCAGTCCGACTCCAGGACCAGAACTCGAAACCTATTCCGTTGCAGCGGGGAGTCAGACAAGGAGATGTTATTTCTCCTAAACTGTTTTCCGCTGCACTGGAGGATGTGTTCAAGACTTTGGACTGGAGAAGGCTAGGCATCAACATAAACGGCGAGTACATCACTCACCTTCGGTTTGCTGACGATATAGTAGTCTTGGCTGAGACCATGGAGGATTTAAGTACAATGCTCAATGAGCTCAGTAAAGCCTCCGAGCGAGTTGGTCTAAGGATGAACATGGACAAGACGAAGATTATGTCAAATGCCCATGTAGCACCAACTCCCGTAACAATCGGACACTCGCTCGAAGTTGTAGACGATTACATATACCTAGGACAGACTGTCCAGTTAGGTAAGTCATATGGTACTGAAACGCGGTCGCTTACTATGGGCCTCATAAGAAGGCTCAAAGTCACCCAAAGAGCAATGGAGAGGCCTATGCTGGGAGTTTCTCTGCGTGATCGCATCAGAAATGAGGCCATCCGCAGCAGAACCAAAGTGACTGATATAGCCCTTCGAATCGCTAAACTTAAGTGGCAGTGGGCGGGGCACATAGCACGCAGAACCGATGGCCGTTGGGGCGGAAAGGTTCTCGAGTGGCGACCACGTACCGGAAGGCGTAGCGTGGGCAGGCCCCCCACACGGTGGACTGATGACCTGGTAAGGGTCGCGGGTGTCCGCTGGATGCGGGTGGCGCAGGACCGGTCATTGTGGAAGTCTTTGGGGGAGGCATATGTCCAGCAGTGGACGTCATTCGGCTGAATGACGAACTCTTAATACAAAGTTTAGTTGTTATAAAGTGTTGGCTGATATACCTATAGAGTACAATCGTACTTACTTTTTAATACCACATCGGTAGCAAAGAAGTGGACGTAGTCTATGAACGCCTACAATTTCTGGCGACTCGCACGCACGTTGCCGAGCTAAAATATAGCCTGAAATAATGCACTAAATGAATGTCCCCAAATATTACTATTTATGTATTTATATTCCAGAGGGGGCGGAGCCACCGGACGCACCGCCCTTCAAGAACGTCGTGAAGTTCTACTCCGACACAGGCGCGCTCATCTACACTGTGCCCATTCCGTACACACAGGTAACTTATTATACCATACCACGAACTACATACACATCAAGCCTATAAGGTTTTTTTTAAATAATAATAACTTTATTGCATTGGTTAGGTAAGGTATGTCGGCTCGTCTCCGAATGTTCATCGTCCACACCTACGCGCGTTCGGCCGAAAAAATACAGCCATTCGGCCAAAAAAATACAGCCATTCGGCCAGACTTCTAATGTGTTTTACTAGCTAGACCAAGTGCTCTTTCTATTGTACTACTCTTTATGTATAGTATATGTCCTCAGGTCTCATGTTGTCCATGTCTCTCAGGTGGATCACGAGCACTTAGAGTTAGCAGAGCTAGAGCGGTTAACTAGATTTACGTCTAAATGTCTGCGACATTTAACCAGATGAGAACTTGCGGTTGCGGCAGTCCATTAACAAGGCTTGAACTACTACATAGTTACTTATCAGTAAACTACTAACGGCTGCTACAGGTCGACCACTGTAACTGTGACCTCTGATTACGATTCGTTGCTAGGATTCTAAGGTGAAATTATACTGGATATGAGCTCTCTAACGAGTAGTATACGGTGAAGAATATGCACGTGGAAGTTTATGCTGCCATAAAGTTCTTAGTGTTAAATGGAACAATGTTGCTTTAAACTTGATTTCGCGCGTTCGCTCCTACGTATTTTATCGAAGCTATTTGACTTTATGCTGGATGAACTTTACAGGAACTTAACTTTAGTAAAGCAAGCTCTGTCGGCCTCTTTAGCCTAGTTGGTAGTGTCATTGCCTCCGAAGCTAGAGGTCCCGGGTTCGATTCCCGGTAAGGGCATTTGTTTCTGTGGCGAGCAGAGACATTTGTTCCTGAGACTTGGATGTTTTCTATATATTTAAGTATATATCTATTAAATATATCGTCGTCTAGTACCCATAATACAAGCCTTATTGAGCTTACTGTGGGACTAGTTCGATTTGTGTAAAAAAAATGTCCCCTAATATTAATTTAAAAAAAAGCTTCAAATATTTATGAATGAGATTAAAATAGCTTATCAGGTAGGTAGGTAGTGGTTTTAAAACAAAATATATTTTAAATTCTTGATATGTCTACGTTGTACATAAGTTACATACTAATCGAATCGATATATCGAAAGGGGCTTTGCGTTTTGGCATTATTTTACAAAATTAAAAGTGAGAGCAGCATCAGCAGCAGAGAAGTGAAATAAGTACCAGGAAATGGTGCCATTTCCATTTGGTCTTAACTGCTAACAAAATTATAATTAAAATGATTTCGGCCTAGTTAGAGCTCATTTTGACTGGTCGTTACAACCAGCTTACGTATACGGGGTGCGGACTGTAACGATCAGTGAAAATTAGCCCTTATATTGAATTGTAAACTTTTTTACTACCAATCGTTGTATATCGAAAGGGGCTTTGCGTTTTGGCATTAATTTACTAAATTAAAATTGAGAGCAGCATCAGCAGCAGAGAAGTGAAATACCAGGAAATGGTGCCATTTCCATTTGGTCTTAACTGCTAATAAATTATAATTAAAACGATTTCGAAATAGTTAGAGCTCATTTTCACTGGTCGTTACAACCAGCTTCCGTATACGGGGTGCGGACTGTAACGATCAGTGAAAATTAGCCCTTATATTGAATTGTAAACTTTTACTACCAGGCGCGTGTGACGGCGCTAACGTGGGGCCACGCCGCTCGACGGTTATTCGTGGGTGTGGGCGGCGCTGTCTGCACGGCTCGAGTGTGGCGTGTGGTGGCACCGTTACAGCTGTTGGCGCGGGTGCGAGCGGCGCAGGCGCTGAGGGACCCGCGTGCGGCCTCTCGCCTGCCGATACCGCCAAGATTACAGCCAGCGTTGGCGAACCTCTTCGCGCATACTATACGGGTAAGTAACCTTAACGTATGTCGGGTGGTAGCACGTATTTAGCTATTGTCTACAAAATCAGAACCAGCGCTGGCGAATCTTTTCCCGCATTCTTAGGCTGCGGTCTTGATGCTAGTAGGCAGCGGGTTGGCGAGCGGGAATTCATACATTTGAGCGGATTCAATGTATGGGCGTCGGCGCGCAGACCGCAAGCGTCCAGACCGCGGCCAGGGAGAGTTCCCAACTGTACCGTGTGGCGCTAGTGGTGCCACTGCAACTGTTAGCGCTGTCGCTGTCACAAGTTTACAAGCCAAATTATGGTTCTTCCTTAGATTAATAATACCAACAGATCCGTAGTGTTAAGCAAGATGATTTTTCATATAGTTGTCTCTTTGCATCCTTATGGCTAACCAAGATGAGTTAGAACGGAACAAATAGTACGATCATTTTGGGCTGCTAACTAATTGTCGCCATTTAAAGCACACCAAAATGTCAAATCCCATATAATACAAAACGTCACAAACGTCAGCTCAATACGATTTGCAGTTACGAAAGCGAAGACACTGACAGGTGAAGACCTGTCAGATATCACTTATCTGTCCCTCTGAAACTTGCTGATTTGTGCATTAGTGCCTACCTACAGAAATCGTTCAACTTAATAATAATAATATATTTATTGCATACCATGGTACATTATAGTTCTAACGAATAAGTAACAGTATCACATGGACCCTGACAGGGTATGGTAAATTGTTCTTAATAACTAAATCTTATATCTAACTACATACACAAGTGTAAGTACTAGTTACATTATTATTTAGGTTGCTAGCTACGGGCTGTTATTTTCTATAATTATGGTATATCTATCTATATCTTATCGTTCATAAATTCTTGGATGAAATAGTACGCATTTTTAATCAGAAGTGTTTTAAGTTTCTTATAAAATAAACTATTTAACTCTATTTTTTTAACATTTTTGGGTAATTTACAGCGAATGAAAAAAACAGTAATTTATTATATATTTGTATTGAGCGGTAATACGGTATGTCCCGTAGTTTATTTAAGAGGATGGGGTGTGATACTCTGTCGTAGGCTTTGGACATGTCCAACAATAGACCTATAGCATAGTTTTTATTTATGAGGCATTTTAGAATACCTTGAATATAGTTATATACCGCCTTAAATGAGCGGATCTGCTTTACGTACTCTAATATCTGTGGGTTATTTCTGTCTGAGTCTTGTGAGTTAGCCTTAGGGCTAAGACTACATAAGACCGAGCTTTAAAGGCTAACCGTGTAGATTAGCCTTAACCTGTACGACGTGAGTTTTTCTAAGGGTTGGTTTAACCCTAATTTACAACCGTAATACTACTTGAATACCTCCTCTATTCATCCAATTATAACAATCTACTGAGCTCCCTAATGGTTAATTCAGTGTCTTGCTAAAAGTAACCTTAATAAACCATTCCAGTGCAACGTGCCTGAGTCCCACGAACTCCGTCGTTTCGTATCCCGACCCCCAGGAGGCACCAGTGGCGGCGGCACCCGCCTTCACTGCACCATGCTGAGACACGACGATGAAGAGGCTGGCTACACGCTGTACTTGGAGCATCTGGGAGGGCTCGTGCCGTTGTTGAAGGGACGGCGGACTAGCAAGATACGACCAGAGTTTGTAATTTTCGATCCTCAAGGAGAAGGTATGCTATTATTTATTTATTTAAACTTTATTGCACGATGCAGTAACGTACAAATGGCGGGCTTAGTGCCAAATGGCATTCTCTACCTCTATCTTGTCAGACAAACATTGGTCATCAACATCATATTTTTTCTGAATGGTTTGACAGTGCTTTCATACCTAGTCACTAGTGTAGTGTAGTGACATAGATTTAAGAAAAGATCTCCACTTTTTACCGATTAAACGGCGTAAAATAATTCTATCTATTGATTTAATATAATGTTATAATTTCTCATTCATTTTTTTATTAAGTCAGATTGTACAATACAAAATAAGCAAAAGTATTACACAATAAAAATAACTATTCAATGTCATTTAAAAATATTTTTTATATTAATCTTGCGGTCTGATCACGAAAAGGATTTGAGGATTTTTAGTTTATGAAATACATAGTTAGGTAAGTCTGTTTTGCTCGACGGTCACTTACGTTCAGTTGAAGCAAAGAGGATTACATAGAGCGATATGTCTTTGGAAGTCTCACAGTAGCTCAAGAAACATGACGTGATGGCGCTACGTGGCTCAAAATGAAGTTTTGTTGATTTCGTCAACATGTTGCATTTTATTATCCTAAATCGACATATTTAGACATTTTAAAGTATAAAATACACCATTGTCACATATTAGACCAAAAAATATTAGACGCGACTATTGAACAGGCTATTTCATCGTTAATTCAATATATATCATTAGTTTAGATTGAAATCAGCGCCATCCGTAATAATAAGTTGAACTACGAGGTACCGGCGACGATAACAAGTTTTAAGAGGGTATCAACGGGTCCACTAGCGCCACTCGTAAAAATTGTGATTATTTAAATTTAACGACAGATATTTAGAAAAAGGGACTGACTTGTACTATATTTTGTATTTAGTACCTTTTAAATACATTGAAACAGTTATTACGTTGCTAGATTCGTCAATCTATGCGTCGAAAGAAAAACCGCCGTTATATTTTTGAACTCAAAGTTCGACAAATCTCGTAACGTAATAACTAGTTTAATGTATTCAAAGACTTTTTTAAGTTTAGTACTAACAATGAAGATAACCCCCTATACTCGTAATATATGTTCTTTGTTTGAAGTGATATCATTACTTCCAGAGAGCGTGATCCGCAACGCGTGCGTCCGCGAGAGCAGCAGCAGCAGCAGCAGCGGCGCCGGCAGCTCGTCCAGCAGCGGCGGAAGTGCGGCCGGCCGCGCCTCGCCCGTCAAGCAGACCGACTCCTCGGACAGCGACCGGGAAGAAGGTAGGCTGAGGGCGAATAACATGAACACTCGAGAAAAACGAAAACCTGTGCATACCCAAGCCCATTTTTTAGGGTTCCGTAGTCAATTAGGAACCCTTATAGTTTCGCCATGTCCGTCTGTCTGTCCGAGGCTTTGCTCTGTGATTGTTAGTGCTAGAAAGGCATGGATAAAAAAAGCAATAAAGCTGACAAAGTGGTAAAATAAAATCTAAACAAAAAATTTTAGTGAAATGTGGGGATAAAAATTTTTTTATGATTCAGCCGGAGGGGTGTTGTTGTATAGGTCCTTCAAACTGAATAGAGGTCTTCATCGAACATTCTTTGATAATGTGAATATTTTTGAAAATAATCCACCACCACCACCATATCAGCCAAAGGACGTCCACTGCTGGACATAGGCCTCCCCCAATTTCATGGAGGGTAAATGCCATAATCGCCACGCTTGGCATGCGGGTTGAGAGACCAATCAGTTAAGGTGCTCCACGCGCTTGTCATCGAATTTTGACGAGTTTTAAGTTGATATTCCTCCGTAAAAACTATAGATATATTTACTAAAAAAACATGATAAAACGATGAGTTAAGCCTTATTTACACACATACGAGTCTCATATGCGAGTTTCACTACAATGCGGATTTGATATGTCGATTGAACCCTATAGTTAGAAACGCATAAAGCGGGCGCGGCGCGATGCGGGCCGAAGGCGGTTTTGCAATTTTGATCTTTCCGGAACTGTCGGCTGTCGATTATGCTTCATATGTCACACGCCGCTTCCGCTCTACCGTGCTACGTATACCACGTGATACAATACAATACAATGCTTTATTGCACACCTCAAAAAAGAATTACAGATAGAAACAGCATAAAGATACAAGCAGAGGTAAACAACAGGCGGTCTTATCGCTAAATGATCGATTTCTTCCTGACAACCTTTGGGTAACGGAGAAAAAAGTAAACAAACATGATAAGTGGGTGGTGCAAACAAAAGGAATAAAAAGAAATATAATAATAATAATAATAAAACACATAAAGCACTAAGTATATACATATAAATATATATACAATAAACATCCATAAATAAGTAAATAAATAAACATACATATATACCACCAACTTAAGTGAGACCCAAAAGTAAACTACAGACCAGTATTGAAAAATATTATGGGAGAGACAAATAGTGCTCTTTCAGACTAGATTTAAAACGACGCACTAGATTTGACTGAGTTACGACGAAGACGGATTGGGAGCCACTTGCATTTTAAACGGAAACTAGAGACATGGTCATACTTGCGTAACCCAAATATGAACCGTATGCATACATTTTGAATACGCTCAAGTTTATTGAGTTGCTCCTCAGTGATATCAAGATATGAGATGTCCGCGTAATCGAGAATAGGGAGAAGAAGGGTTTAGGCAAGCGCAATTTTAGTGGCGATGGGAATGAAGTTACGAAGGCGTCTTAGAGAAGCTACTGCAGCAAACAGAAGCTACTGCAGCAAACGTGATTTTTCGTTGCGACGTGCCCCGGACCGCATTTTGTTCACTGCAAAACCGCCTCCGCCCCGCAACGACGCTGCGCCGCGCTCTGTGCGTTTCCAGCTTAACTCGTCGTGTAATGAAACTCGCATGCGAGTCTCGTATGTGTGTACAGAGAGTCTACCTTTACAGATCAAAAGTCATCGGAAGCTAGGAGCTTAGCTGTCGTGGATGATCCGTTATTGATTGTTGTGTGTGGCGTGACAGGCTGCAGCGGGTCGCCGCGGCTGCAGCGGCGGCGGCGCGCGCGCACGCGCCGCAAGCTGCGCGCCGAGCGAGACGACACGCCGGACGAACTCGCCTACATCGACTCCTTGCCCGAGGTACTTACTACTCTTTTTCTCAATAATTTCTTTATTATTATCTTTTCACCTCACTAGCTCGGAAAGCCGTCTTTTATCCTTTGAAACAAGCGGGTAAAAACGCATTTTATCCACAAGTGGGGAAAGTAATTTGACCTTGGAGCGTGTTTGAGTAGCTTTTGACAGATAACAAAACGTAAAACGCTCATATTAATGGTTCGTTTGATATCAATTATCATTAAATAAATGGTTTGAGAATTTAATAAAAAATACCAAACTTAGCTTTATTTAATGATTTAAGTCGTAAACCTTGAAATTCTATAAGTAACATTTTGATGACTGAGTATAATTGTAAACGCACAATTTTTGTACTACGTAGACAAAAATTATATTGTTAACAAAATGTTATTAACTTATTACTATTTATTCACGTTATACAGTTTTGTAATACATAGGTATCTATTTTAAAGCCGCTATTTTCTAGTCTCTACTTTCGATCATAAGCCAGACTGTAGTCGATATATATTACACCAAATCATCATCATGTCGAAGTTTATGGTGATTTGATCTCATTGGTTCTCCAAAAGATATCAAATCATAATAAACTTCGTAGAGACCGTTATAATATGCGTAGACGGTCGGGGCAGGACTTAGCAGCTCGTCAAAAAGCGTCAAGCGTTCTTTAAGTTCTGTAACGCGCTCGATCGCGCGCAGCAGGTTGTAGGCCAGCGTGCCGTTGTAGGTGCGCGCGAGCACCGGCGCGCGCAGCTCCGCCCCGCACAACGCGTTCAGCTCCGACAGCCGCAGCAGGCACTGCTGGAACTCCACCAACGGATGAAGTAAATTCCCGTCGATTTCCTCCACATTTATCATAAAGTATTTCTCAATTATAGCTGACGCGACTCCGCAGTCCACATCAGTCACTTGGCTCCTGTCCGGGGTAGGCTCGAGAATCGGCTTCCTCTCAAATGGAAACTTCGGTAGATTGTTGTTGTGCTGGTAGTCGGCTCGCACATCGAGAATGACGTGTGTGAGGAGCACGGCGGCGGGCAGCGCGGCTGGTGCGGCGGGCCTGCGCCGCGAGCAGTACGCCAGCGCCAGCAGCAGCAGCCGCGCCCGCTCCGGCGCGCGCTCGAGACGCTGCAGGCTCGCCAGCCGCAGCGTCGAACGAGCGAAGTGCTTCAACAGCCCCAGCGATGCCACCGAGCCCCAGCCGTTCTCGAACACGCACACTTCCGCCTCGTAATCTGGTTTTGGGATGCCATGTGTTCTCGCTACTTTCATTGTCTGTTTGTCTATCTTGTTGTCCGTATCGTTTTCATAAATCAAGGTGAACCCGTCGTTTTCGAAGTCCGTCAGTAAATCGAAGGCATAGTATGTAATATCCAGAGATATGAGTGTAGGGTTATCAAAACCCGTAATAG
This sequence comes from Notocelia uddmanniana, assembly GCA_905163555.1. Lineage (NCBI taxonomy): Eukaryota > Metazoa > Arthropoda > Insecta > Lepidoptera > Tortricidae > Notocelia > Notocelia uddmanniana. The sequence continues at coordinate 7,789,114 of LR991059.1, read as the reverse complement.
GACTAGCTCCGTATAAAACTTTGGATCGATAGAGGTTGACGTAATCGGTGGCGACGTGTCCCGCGGCGACGCCTTTGGCGAACCAGCGCGGGTCGGCGCGCGCGACGCGGCCGACGCTAGGGTCCAGCAGGCACGCCGCGCCGAACCCACCGCGCTCGCATCGTTCTATCAACTTTCGCGCTTTAACTTCCTCTTCAACGAATTTCTTCTTCTCTTCAGCTAACTCGAAGTTCGTCTTCTCTTCATCAGACGGGAAAATGGCATCCAAAATCTGATTTCTGCTCTTTGTAGATAACCACTTTAACAAATTCAAATTGCGTTGGTAAGGATAGCGATTCCGTCCATTGAATATAGATGTGAAAAAGTCCACGAAAAAATTTTCTGGGTATATTAGATTGTCGGTCAATATTATAAACGTGGCAATTTTATCCGCTGTCAGACTGTATTTTCTCAGGAAATCCTGCAGTAGGAATACACCGCAGTCGATGGTATTGTCACTTTCATTAAATTGGAGCGTCGGGCTTGGTATGTACTTATGCCCCGAAAAACAGTACTCCACGTCGAAGCTTATTATTGGACAATTCAATATTTGAGCCAATTCTATTACATCCTTTTTGCTTTCATATTCACAAAATACATATTCAAAGTTACTTTCTTTCAGTACTTCCATGATAACATTCTTGGTAAAGGTCGGTCGTTTAGAATTACTTGTTGGTGGATGTCCCTTCCTATTGAGTCTTCTCTCAAAGTCTTGAAAGCCCCCCTTGAACAAGAAGTAGCATTTGATATTGGCCTTGTGGAACATGGTGAGGCGTTTTCTGAGGTAGTCAGCGTACCGGTCGCACTCGCAGCCGAGGCTGTAGTTGAGATCGCTCTCCTCGTAGGTGAGAAAGAAGAAGTTATGTGCGTCGATCACGACGGTTTCGTTGCGTAACTTGCGTTTCTGCACTTCCCTTACTTCCAGAAATTTGCAGAATGTCTTTATCCTCATTTTTGTAGATATCTGAAAAAGATGAAAACATATATTCACAATAACTATCATTAAAATAGGTGGGTAAGTACGTACGTGTACAAAAAACCGGCCAAGTGCGAGTCGGACTCGCGCACGAACGGTTCCGTACCAGAAAAAAACGCCAACAACTACTCTGTTGTATGGGAGCCCCCCTTAATTATTATTATTATTTTGATTTTAGTATTTGTTGTTGTAGCCACAATAAAAATAAATAATCTGTGCAAACTTCAACTGTCTAGCTATTACGGTTCTTGAGATCTAGCTCGGCGAGTGGTAGTCATGAAAAAGGGCTAAAATATCACGTTTTTTTGTATGGGAGCCCCCCTTAATTATTATTATTATTTTGTTTTTAGTATTTATTTATTGTTATAGCGGCAACAGAAATACACAATCTATGAAAATTTCAACTGTCTACGTAGCTATTACGGTTCTTGACATACAGCCTGGTGACAGACGGACGGACGGACGGCGAAGTCTTAGTAATAGGGTCCCGTTTTTACCCTTTGGGTACGGAACCCTAATTATAATTATCAGACTTGCCCTAAAGCTCGAAACGCACTGAGCGGCGCGACGCGGTGCGGGGCGGAGGCGGTTTTGCATTTTTGATCTTTCCGAAACTGTTGACTGTCGATTACGGCTTCATATGTCACACACCCTGCCTCCGCTCTACCGCGCTATACCCACCCACACAGACATGAACCCTATGACACTGACAGTCAGAGTTCCTTTATATAAACTTAGTAGAACGGCGTCGCTGTCACATTGAAATGTTAATAAGCATCTTTTGGTAATGTAGCTAATTAATTTATGTATAGGTGATAAGATATATTATAGGTGAGGAGCTAATAAGTATAAGTGAAAAGAAACGAAAATAAATTTTGTTTTTTATTTCATGTATTTTTCACCATTTTGTCAGCGTGTCTATACTTTTAGAATAAAGGTTTGTTATGTAGGTACAAACGCCAACACAGCTACAGACCATTTGTGACCCTTACTTATTGCAATCATTACAATGGGCATAAAGCTAAAGCTAAAGAAACTAAAAAAAAGCTAAAAAGCTAGAGGGAAGCTAGAGGTCCCGGGTTCGAATCCCGGCCAGGGCATTTATTTGTGCATTTTTCACGGATATTTGTTCTTGGGTCTTGGATGTTTTCTATGTATTTAAGTATGTATTTATCTATATAAGTATGTATATCGTCGTCTAGTACCCATAGTACAAGCTTTGCTTAGTTTGGGACTAGGTCGATTTGTGTAAGATTGTCCCCCAATATTTATTTATTTATTTTATTTAAAGTGTGTTGGATTGGCGATGGTGTAATACTCGTAGTAGGCGTTTGTTTCACCTTATTCCATTGAAATAAGGGCCGAAAATGTATACATATATATGCCCTTGACTACGAATATTATATTTGCTGTACTTGGGCGTTTTCACGTTAATTTGTATTAATTATATTTTTTCAGGAATCACATATTTAAAATTCTGATTTATTATTTAATTTAAAGTGAATATTATTTTATGATTATTCCTAGTCTTAAGTGACTTTGTGTATTTTCCATACATATTTTAGGTTTCCATAGAACGGCCCATAAAAAACGGTTTGACGACTCATACAAAATGAAGGTATGAAAAAACGTCACATAGTCGAATAGGTATTTCTCCGGGCGTTTAGGTCCACCTGTGGGGCTAGTATGATCGCTTATATGTCGGACATATAGCATTCGTCCCTCTCGCACTTACATACTTGACAGTACGGGACGAATGCTATATGTCCGACATATAAGCGATCATACTAGCCCCTCTGACTTCCGTCTCCACATTAGGTATTGAAGATGTGGCAAGGTTTTTATGGACTCTTGACATTTTTAAAACATATTATAATGTAAACGATTACATCATGGATAGGGATGTTTGGCAGTGATAACTTCCTGCACGGGTAATCTGTCGCGAAAATAGGTTTTCTACTGTAGCATTGTAATTTTGTAATAGCTAACACTGTAATCTTATATTAATCTATACATTGACACCTCGCCGAGTTTCTTACGCCGGTTCTTCTCGTGGCAGGGATTAATTTTTTCCGAACCGGTGGTAATTATTGACATTCATAGGTAGATTATAATATGCCTAAATTGAAGAATAAATAACTTTTTTATTTCTTTTTGAATCGGAACAATCCCTCATCATCATCATGTCAGCCGAAGAACGTCTGCGAACGACGAACGAACTGCTGGACATAGCCCTCCTCCAAAGACCTCCACAATGACCGGTCCTGCACCACCCGCATCCAGCGGATACCCGCAACCATTACCAGCTCATCAGTCCACCGTGTGGGGGGCCTGCCCACGCTACGCCTTCCGGCACGTGGTCACCAGTCGAGAACCTTTCCGCCCCAACGGCCATCGGTTCTACGTGCTATGTGCCCCGCCCACTGCCACACAGATAGTACCTAGTAGTAAGGAACAATCCCTACTCACTACAACACACCCCAAAATTATCCTCAAATGTATAAGGACTTCATCAATAATGCGGCCCAGGGAAGTCAGGTGGACCATAACGCCGGGAGAAATACCCATTCCACTATGTGATGTTTTTTCATACCTTGATTTATGGACCGTCACTATGGAAACCTAAAACATGACCAAAGCGTCCGGTTAATAACCCGAATACGAAATTGATTGAATATCGCTTACCATCAGGTGATTTGTGGTCAAGCGCAAACCTACCCAGAGTTAAAAAAAATTGAGGCTATTTTATTTTCTCATAATTCTGAGCAGAAAAAACAAAAATTTACAAATTTTGAGTGTAAACGCTCACTTCGTCACTGTTGAAAAAAGCTTTGAGACCTGTTTGAAACGGCCTCACTCGCATAGGTACCTGTTAGCTAGTATAGGTAGGTATAATAAGTCGTAAACATTAGGTGCTACAAAAAAATTAAACATTGCCTTCCTAGGTATTTTCCAAAACGGTGATAATTGAAACTGTTTACTTACTATTTAGGTAATAGGTAATAAATATTCCCATCATAAAACTCACCTATATATCACCTTGAAGTTGAGAATACTAGTATAAATTATGTGTTCTGTTAATTAACACCACTTTTTCACATTAATTGATCTATAATAACCTTTTTAATAACCACTTTTATATTTTTACAAATGTGTACTACTCCGTATTTGGATTGGGGTCCCATGTAGGTACTAAGATAAAAGTGAACTGAAACTAAACATGACACTCTTATTTATGAATTTATGAACTTAACTACTCTTGCTTGAACGACTCGATGGCTCAAACCGAAACCACAGAATAAGTAATAGTACATACCGAAACCAACCACCGCAACTATTGTTAGGGAAGGGGTGGGGGTGCCAGAATTGCGCAGCAGGCGTAGCGTAGAGAAGGAGCTGCGTTCCACTTTTACATTTGCACTTTTGCTTACCTACATTTGGTTTTTAAAAAAATAAGTGTATTAGAGCCAAAAACCTAGTCCAACAGAGTACCCTAAGCTTCTTATCAAAAACAAAATCTGATCCATTGCGTGGAAATAAAAAAGGCATGTAGGTATTTGAAGTAACCAAACCAAACGCCAGTTATGTCGTTTTGTACAAGGACTCTTGTGACTTCTCTGGAGTCACAAGCGTCCATAGGCTACGGTGTCTGCTCCCCATCTAGAAAGCAGAAGGTAATGCATGCATGCATGGTATGATCATACTTTTTTTCTTTGCACGTTTTATAAATTGCTGTTTAGACCAATGGTTGGCTGGTAGAGTATGCCATTTGGCATTAAGCCCGCCATTTGCACATTTATATTTTGTGCAATAAAGTTTAAATAAATAAGCAACGCTTAATTGACAAATTGTGATATTAAAAAAAAACGAGGGATTTTTTGGCACTCAGATATAAAACTGAAATCGTCTAAGGGTATAGTGATTTATAAATAGGGAGTGTTGCTCCTACGTGTGTACTCGTAGGTAATCGTAAGCGGTGTTCGTTAAAATCTAATTGTATGGAAAGTTTGGCAAGTTTCTATGGGATGCCAGCTGCCAGCGCCATATTTCACGTTGATCCGGTTGATGTTGGTAATTGTAATTAAAGTTGATGTTAACCATGTGTGAACTGTGATGTTATAAATTATTATAGCGCGCCAACATCGAAAGATTTGCAATTTAAGACATTTGAACACCTACCTTCGTTCTGGATTCGAATAAAAGCTCTGCAGTCCGCTACGCCAACGTGCGGTTTTAGTTACTAGAAGTTTCTTATACACAAGTGGAACGCACCTCCATTGTGGCTTGAAAAAAAAACACACACCGGGGAATAACCGACACTTTCATGTTGGTACTGGGACTATTAGTCATACTCGTCATAGATATTTTTTCGTATGTGGTGTGGGAAAGAGAGCGCCAATCATAAAAAAAAAACTAATGGATTTCAAGAAAAGCCGACAGTGCTTGAGCTATCGGAATGTGCTGACTTGATAGATTTATGTGTTTACATTCAAGCGGTAACGCGTCACAAGTCGTACTTAGCGTTTCGAATCTTGGTGTAGGTGTTAGCCCTTTATTATATTATATAGCATTAGATTGTAAAGATCTGCAGTTTCGATAATATCAAAAAGAAGAAGTAAGAGCTTGTTCATCCTGGCCTGGTAATTAAACTAAAAAAACGCAGTCACTCTATTCAATGTTTATTTAACGCCCCTTTATTTTTCAATATATCTTAAAGCCCGTCACAGACGGAGCTATAATGTATATTAATATACCGTAAGATATCGAAATGTATATTTTAGTATAGCTGAGCACCACACACGACAAAGATACCGAAATATATATTTTTGTCATCATAAAACACGTTGCTTTCCTAGGGAGCGCACGATTAGCATAAGTACAGGATGTTTCGAAGTGAAATATGAATTTGACGAGTGTATTACAGATGACGATTCCGATGCGGAATTTGAACTGCGCGTTACCTTATCAGCAAGGACACGTTCTTTCTATTAAGATCTCCATAATTAAAATTAAATACTAAACAAAATGTTGAAATGCACGCACCGCAACGCAGTACTGAACAAGTTTTGACTAGTCAAGCGCGAGCATCACAACAAGCAAGCAAACCAAGCATGCGTATCTACATTGTGAGTGAAACGAAGATGCAGATAAGGAACACCCTATAATATGCCAAAATATATCGTAATATGCCGAGCTATAATATATATTTATAGCAAGGTATCTTAATATGCCTTGCTATAATAAATATTAATATACTGAAATATATATTATAGCTGCGTGTGTGGACTCTGTCAACTAGTACGCAAAATAAATATTAATATGCCTTGCTATAATATATATTTTGGTATATTAATATATATTATAGCTCCGTCTGTGACGGGCTTTATGTATATAGTTCATGAATACGAGCCCAGTTTTTGTTTGCTATAAGATATAATAAATGCTCTGAGGAAGTGACTGATACTTTTCATAAGAGTTTATATGTTGTTTTGTACGATTTTAGATAGGTAAATGAATCTTTTTTCCAAGAGCCGTGAATAAGCTTATTAGCCGCTTGTGGTTTAGAAGTAGGTAAGTACTTAGTAACAAATTCTAAGTTTAATGCGGCCTTATATAAAGTTTTTTTGACATAACATTTCATGTTTTACAAGAAATCCAAATATTCAGATTAAATGGATATATTTTATGTATGTGTATTTATTTATTTTAAGGGACAAATCTGACCATCTGGTGATACTATCCCCCGTGAGTCGGCCTCTGCGGTAGTTACCCCCTAATATAATATCTATACTTACTATTCTATTTGAATTTTTTTTCAAAAAAAAGTTACATTTTACAAATTCAAAATTACTCGCCAAACTAAACGTTTGATCGCGAGACGCGCTCAGTTATAATAACAAAAGTAACTTAACCTAACCTATTTTTAACCGACTTCAAGATTTCAAAAGAGGAGGTTATCAATTCGGTTGTATGGTTGTTTTTTTTTTTTTTAATGTTTGTTACTCTATAACTTTGTCATTTCGTAACCGATTTGGAAAATTCTTTTTTTGATTCAGAACGGAACTCTTCAACGACGCGTAGTTCACGTTTGGCGATTTGTTCTCTTCGTTTTGTTTGTCAAGCAAGCAAGGTTTTTCCATGATTCCATGAGGAATTGAGGGTACTTAGTCTTCTAACATTATAAACATACTTATAGCCATTTTTACTTTATTGTATGGAATCTAAGAGTGCACCATCTAAGTATAATAATCTTTCACCGGCCTCCCCCATTGAAGTCGGTTTTTTTTCTTAAAAATTATATTAAATAAAAGTGTGCGTAAGGCACCCTTTAAACTTTCTCGACTTTCTCATTTACAGTTAGATGGGCTATTAAAGTAGGTAAGGAATATGGTACCAATTTTAAAATTGGTGCCATAAAACGGCTTTGCGCTCGCCCGTTGCACAAATTGCTAAAGCCCCACTGCTTTTGTTTTGTTTAATTACTACCACATGCTTGCCCTTGGAGAGAGGCGCGAGTAGGTGTGTTAGTGTGGCTAGTGTGCGTACTTAGCTGGAATGTTATTGATAATATTGATATCTGTTGTATGGAAACTATGCGCTGAAACTTGGCACAGTTGATCCTTGTTAGGTGGTTTGGAGCGGATTCGCCGGGAGCCATCGAGAGCCACCACGCAATTAGTGCGAGGCCGAGGGGGAAAGTTAGGCCCTGCCACGCATATTTATAAAGTATGTTTTTCTAAAACCTTTCATAATTAGGGCATGTTGTATATCATTTTCGGACAAAATTGGGATAGGAAATCTACTTTCGCAGCAAAAAAATTAAATAAGATGGAATAAAATTAAAAACAACTGAACTTGTTTTTTTATAATTACCTAATTTAAAAAAGACTTCAATAAATATCTTAAAACCAAAACTACTGTGACTAAGACATAATTGTATCGTTTTTAAAAATGTATAGTTTATTATAAATAAGTATGTTAAAAGGAGGGAGATGAAAATAAGAGTGTCGGTCAGGGTGATCTACAAAGCGTGATCGTATCAGAAGTAAAGTTTAGGTAACATATATATACTGTAGCATATATTTGATTAACACACTACTAATTACAGGCTGAATTGCAACAAAAAATTTAAATAGTTAAGAACTTAATTTCAAAGTTCACTATCAGATAAACGGGTGAACCGATTTTGATAAAACACGTCTTAGAACCATCGCTGCAAAACCTACTTTAATATTCAAAAATACCGCACTCGAATCGGTTCATCCGTTAAAGAGCTACAGTGCCACAGACAGACACACTTATACACAGAAACACAGACACTAATCAAACTACAGGCCAAACACTACAGGCCATAAAGCAGGCCTCGGTCTTCTTGGGCTGTTACTCCCATGTTACTCCACACTAAACCCTTGTCTGGACCAATATATGTTTTACTATTGTGTTAATTTAGTTGTATTGTTGTATACTTAAGTTGTTAAACAAATAAATATTTTTTTATTGTTCCAGGACGTGCGATTGGTAGAGGTGACCTCTAACATCTGGGGCACAAAGTTCAAAATGCACGGGCTCGTGAAAAACGTGCCCGCGAACCTCGGGCAGGTGACGTACAAGACCTCGCTGCTGCACCTGCAGCCGCGCCAGATGACGCTCACCATCGCCGAGCTGCGCGACGACCAAACCCTGGCCCCCGACCCGACCTTCAACCCTAACATGTTCTCTGAAGACGAGGAGGAGGTCTTCCCTGATAGACGCAAGATCGCAGATCGCGCTAATTCCAACGTCCCCACTCCGCCTCCAGACAACAACCACAACACACATAATAACAATGCTCCCGCGTCGCTCGCCCGCGCGGAGTCGTATGACGAGTTCCCATACATAGACACAGCCGAGCCTGCTCCCGTGCGCCGCGTCGGCACCCCCCCTGTCCCCAGCCGTCACGCGATATCACCCCTTCGCTGCGAAGGCTCCGTCCCCACCCTCCAGTCCCCCAAAAACGCCGTCGCCCCAACTGACATTATTTTCGAACGACCCTCCCCCCAAACCGTCACGTGCGGCGGCCGCGGCGACTTCTGTGGCGGACGGACCGACTACGCCGTCCGCGGAGACAACGTCTCCTTAAAAGGAAACATTTCTAACATAGACCAACAGTTCAGCCTCAACCTCAGCTTAGAACCGAGCCGGCAGGTTACGATAAAAAAATGCGACAACCACGTCACAGACAACTGTCTTTCGAAACTTCGCAAGAACATCTGCGCGCGCGGCGAGTCAGCCTCCTACGAAATGAACACTAGAATACTTAAGTCACTCTGTAATAAGAACTATGAGCATGAAGTTCACCCTGACGCGATGACTCGACGCACGGAAACGCTGAAGAGTTTACAGAAGGGCGAGGACTTGAAGTTTATAGATGAAGAAACGCCAGTGGAGTCGTGCGGCAGCGCACGCGAGCCGCGCGTGCAACGGACTACTACAGTCGTACCTATCAGCCCTGTCTGCGGCAGCGTGCCGGTCTACGATACCATGACGCGCAGCTGTAGCGTTGGATACCTAGACTTGGTGGATCCTGCGGTGCTGCACGCACGGGTATCAGTGGCGGCGCTACGGGAACCTCCGCGCCGACTTGTGCTCGTAGGGGACTCCGGCAGGCGCCGCCGCCGCCGCCGCGAGCGGCACCAAGACAAACCCACTCTAAAGAAGTGCGGGAAATCGAGGAGCCTGGATTCGAGCGAGCTCTCGTTGGAGAAGAAGCAAACGCGGCAGTCGCGGCTGGATACGTTAGAGCCGCGAGCGGAGGCAAGCACGGAGCGATCTACCACCAGGCGGCGCGACTACCCCGTGTGCACGGCGTGCCGCCTGGTCTCACCTTACGACCGCCGCGATGTAGACGCAGCTACATACGTGTGTGTCGCGTGTTCCCCGCGCGCGCCCCCGCCCCCGCCCGCGCCCGCGCCACCTTCTCCCCGCGTCACCGCCACCGACAGCGATTCCGACTACAGCAAGTATTATAGTTAGTATGACGTAGTTGCTTTCCACTCGCCACGCGATACTATGGTAACGTACCCCGGAACCAAAGTGGTAGCTTACCCTGTAGACGCACTCCGTGTAGACAACGCAAGGTAGAATATCGGCTTTCTTGGAAAGCTAGCGCAGACTAAGATGAAGCGTCTAATTCGTTCCGCACGTATGCACTTGATGGGACGAAACAGACGCTTTGGCTATTCCAAAACGCTACGGTTTCTTAAGCTGTATATAGCAAAACCTTAGGGCTTATAATGGTCCCGTTTATGGTGCGATACAGACCAGATAATGCGTCTCTTGCTGAACCCCCTTAATAAGAGACGAATATGTTATCTTGTATTTTGTCCTCTAAAAACGCGACAATTATATGCTTTATTATGCTCCCAACGCTAATTGATTTTCGAATTAGAGTCGAGCTCTTTAACTGTGCTTTCCAAATAAAAGCTTATGAATTTCTTGAGCACGAGCTGCATGTATGATATACTTTAAACGGCGGAACTAGACTGGCACACCGAGGGATCCCCGCCTAGCACTTTGGTCTGGAGTTCTGCCATTTCACAATTTCTTACACTCGGTAATTTAGGTACATTTTAGAAAACGTAGTCTGGCCACTCACTGTGACAGGAGGTAGTTATGACGCTGGAGACATACACTCACCCTTACTTAGCATAAGTCATAGCTACTATCAGTGACGCGGGTGGTTGGCCAGAGTATCTGTACACAGTGAAAGTAGCGCACACACACATTCACACAACAGAACAAGAATGAGAATATTACAAGAATTACGTTTAAAGGATATTAAAAATCATTTTATTTCATAAACTGATATTCTGGTTACATAGTATATGTAAAACAATTTATTTTATCTACATTCATATAGAGGATTTCCTCTGTAATGTGTTCAAAAATCATCCATAAATACCAGCTTTAGAATATACGCCGTGCCGCCCGCGCGCGGGCCATAACTCCATCATATATCATGTAGTTATGAGATCACGTACAATTTTACAGTTCAGACCCGAGCCGCCGCGCGGGTGGAGCCGGCTTCGGAGCGCTGGGTTGTCTCGATAAACAAGCTTCCGCCGGCTCAATGGTTGCATATGGAAGAGGATTTAATATATCAAATATATGCATGTCGATAAACTGGTGTATGCAAATGTTCATAATCCGGCCTTTATTATTGATCGAAGAATCCGGCATTAAAACACTTGTGTGATCTTATTATAAAACTCGCTTGAGGCTCGTTTCATAAAACGATACTCGTATTTTAATGCTTCTCATTATGTAACAGTTGCATAAACTAATATTGCACGAACAATAGATACCTACACTACAACTTTAATAAATTACAAGGACTGTCTCACTCAGACTGATTCTACTTAATGTGCATAAGTCATTCCTTACAAACGCGAGAAATAAATATCCACATCTTGATACCCAGGAGTCAAAACTTTTTACTTACGTTGGAAAGCCACTAAACGTGGCGTTTTTTGCGTCTGCGATGAACGAAAAAAAACAACAGGTTCGTCGACACTTCAGGCGACTATGGAAACCCTGTAGTCGCTAAAGCGTCGCCTAAATTTTCACTTGTATATAAACAAGGTCCATGACGTAGTAGGAGGAGGGGCAGGGGGAGAGGTAGGTAGTAATCGTAGACGCAAGGCGCATCGCAGACGCAAGCCGCATCTGTGGCTTTTATCACCAGCATCCTCAACTTTCGGAAACGTGAGAGACTTAGGCTGGGTTGCACCAAACCGTCTGTAATCGTAAGCTGTGTTCGTTAAAATTTCGATGTATGAAAAGTTTGTCAAGTTTCTATGGGATGACAGCTGGCGGCGCCATATTTAACGTTGATCAGTCTGTGATCGTAAGTCGGTGCAACCCAGCCTTAGCCACCAGTCTGTGTGTGGCCCGTGAAGATTATAAATGTAACGTCTGTAATCCTTAATCAGGTTCGCTGGAGCAGCTCGCGCTGCGGCTGCTTGCGTCCCGCTCGCGCAGTTCGCGTGAGAGGGAGAGCAGCTCAGCGCCCGCGTCCCCCCGCCCCGCGCGGTCCACCCCCGCGTCGCCGGCGCCCGCGCCGCGCCGCCCGCGCTACTCCTCCGCCTCGCCCATTAGGTAGGTACACTTCAAATCATTTAAATTGACCGAACTGTATCGAATGTGTTCAAAAAGCGACTTTACTGTCCAAACAGGAAAGTTCACAATTTAATGGCAATTTTTTGTTAAGTCTCATTGAAATTTCAACTATACAGACTACACGAGAACTATACGAGGTTTTCCCGACGTACTACAGTATGGGGTTCTTCAAGAAAGGAGTGTATAAATTCTTAAAGGGTCGGCAACGCGCATGTGACACCCCTAGGAGTTGCAGGCGTCCATAGGCTGCGGTGACCGCTTACCATCAGGCGGGCCGTACGCTTGTTTGCCGCCGACGTAGTATAAAAAAATGAAAAAAATTACAGCTCGAAACGCACAGAACGGGCACGGGGCGAAGGCGGTTTTGCATTTTTGATCTTTCCAAAACTGTCGACTATCGATTACTGCTTCATATGTCACACACACAGCCTCCGCTCTACCGTGCTACCTGATACCTCGCGGTTTTTTGGTGCGACGAGCCCCGGTCCGCGTTGCATTTACCGCAAAACCACCCCCGCCTAGCAACGGCGCTGCGCCGCGCTCGCTCTGTGCGTCTCAAGCTTACCTGACGCCCTTGGATGTTGACCTACGATACAATCTCAAGAATCAGGATCTGCCTAGCATGCTAGATAATCTATACCGTCGCGTTTTATGTGACGTTTGAGTACATTACGGCCATATAACGTGACGGTATAGTATAAGCACGTATAAGCTATCGTACTAGCTAGATACATTAAAGTATTACGTTACACTAATATACATAATTACTCAAATACTTCGCTGGTTGCTTTGTACGTCTTGCTCAGTTTAGAACTGACACCCTACGAGTTATCTTAACCCTTTGAACGCCATTCTTCAAGAAAGACAGTGACGCTTACACGTCAACTCATTTTCCATAAGAAATAAAATATGAACCTTAGTGTAAACCACAAAGGTGACGTTGACAACGTACCTCATAGCATCTATAGTCGTCATTGGCGTCGTAGGCACGACAACATGGAACACCTTTAAGCTTGAAACGCACGCAGCGTAGCGTCGTTGCGGGGCGGAAGCGGTTTTCCGGTAAAGCGAACGCAGTTCAGCACGTCGCACCAAAAAACCGCGCAGTATTCGGTAGCGCGGTAGAGCGGAGGCGGCGTGTGTGACATATGAAGTAGTAATCGATAGTCGACAGTTTCGGAAAGATCAAAAATGCAAAACCACCTCCGCCCCGTGCCCTTTCTGTGCGTTTCGAGCTTCAGCTGTTTTTGGTGTTCAAAGGGAGAATTCTATGCACCTCTCTCCAGATTGTTAACTATGGCCCGAGAAATGGGAAGACAGTCACTATCCTTAAGTATTCAAGTTAAGATCATGATCTTAATAATTATAATTTTAAAATCAAGGCATCTTATCTAATTTAATAAATGGTCCTCCGTTATCAGACAACTACTGAACTCGCCGTTGCTGTCGCGGCGACGCAAGAAGCCCTCAGAGAGCTCGGACGAAGAGTGCTCCGGGTACAGTGAGGTCAATGGAAAGAATTACCGCGACCTCGAGAGCTTCCAGAAGGCGCAGCTCAGGAACAAGGTAATGAGGGCTACCGTTTTCGTGCTCACCAGTTGGTGCCACTGGCGACCAAGGTCCTGTCCTGACAGCTTGATCTTGGTCGCCAGTTGTTAGTTAATACGGGCGTGAAAACAAAGTTTACATTTAATTTATATTTAATCCTTAAAACAATACCCTAAAAATATCATGCATACCGCAGTGTTGCGCACTCTCGTTTTGTTCGGACATAAGTTTCCGTAAGATAAAACTGTCTCAAAGCACTGATAGTTACCGAAAATCGAAAAATGATTTTTTGAACCACCCATTTGGGTGGTACATATAATTTATATTTCAATTTCCGGTTTGAACACTCATCTAATCTGTTGCTTAGGCCTACTGATTTAAGGTCCTAAAATATGGGCTCACTAATCTTAGTAGAAGTTGGTGACAATAGGTTGTTAAATACAAGAACTGTAGGATTTGTTGTCTCTGTTACTCACAAACAACTGGTTTTTTAGCAATATTTGTTCCATAGAAATAAAATTGGAAGCTTTTCAGATGCAATTGATTGTAAGTCGTTTAGTTCATCAAAAATGCTCTACCTGCCCTTTGAAAAGAGGTCTGTAAGGCGGAAAAGTCCTGTTTTCTTCCGACTCGTAATTCAGGATCAGGAGCTTTTTCAGTAATCAACTTTCATTATACGTTTAGACATAAACATAACTATGTGTATGACCCTTCTATGCCGCCTCCACCAGAGATTGATCTATTGTGGCGGCCCTTAAAGTTCTTTTCTTACCCGTTGCCTCTAGGTATTTCCGGACCCTTGGGGTCGCAATCTGTTGTGTTACCTTACCCGTACTTACCAAACCTACGTGATGTCAGTTAAAACGCGCCGGGGGCGCGGCGCCGGCGCCCGAGCCGCGCGCCGGGCCGCGGCGGCAGCTCGTCATGCACAACAAGGCGCCCATGTGGAACGAGAACAGCCAGGTGTACCAGCTCGACTTCGGCGGCCGCGTCACGCAGGAGTCCGCCAAGAATTTCCAGATAGAGTACCACGGTAAACAGGTGAGGCACAACTTAGGAGTGTATTTTCAACAGGGTTCAGTTTTTCTGTAACTCTACTTCTAAATCGGACCTTAAGTTTTCTTAGAAGAGGAGGAGATTCTCTTTAGAAGTACTGCTAGGACAAAAATAAACCCTTTTTAGGGTTCCGTAGCCAAATGGCAAAAAACGGAACCCTTATGGATTCGTCATGTCTGTCTGACTGTCCGTATGTCACAGTCGATTTACTCGGAGACTATGAGCACTACAATTAAGAAATTTGGTAGGAAGGTGTACTCGTATGCTATAAACCGCTATAGAAATATGATGTGAAATTTTGAAAAAATATTAAACTGGGGGGCGCCCCATACATGTAACAGGAGGGTCAATTTTATTTTTAAATGCGCATAGTGGTGTGGGGTATCTATGGATAGGCCTTCAAAAATGAAATAAGAGGTTCCTAGAAAACTTTTCCATTTTAGTCAACCGTTGGTGAGATATTAGCTGTCAAAGTGATCAAGATGATGTAAATTAATTAATAAATACTTTCAATGATAATTGGTTTGAACAAGATAGGTCTAACGGTTTTTGAATTATAGCTGAAAAACTGTCTTTCCCAAACAAAAGGGCCTAAGTGCCGTAAGTTTCCTATAAAGATACCACCTTTATTGATTAAAGTTATTGTATAGTGGTTTTAAATGTAGTTTAGGAGGTGTTGGTACGGAACCCTTCGTGTGCGAGTCCGACTTTCACTTGGCCGGTTTTATTAAAAATACTCTTCTCAATTGTGATAACGCAATCGAATCTAGCTTTTAGTTCTCGAAGGCGTGGCAAGATTATCATGTCATAAACGAAATTACTTTCCGTGTAGCGGTCAAAACAGAATCAATTACTTTATCATGTCACTGTCACGCAACCATCAGAGGCCAGCAATACCAGGCGCTGATAAAGCTTGGATCAAGCCCTAGGTGCTATTCACTATAAAAAAGTGCCGCCCTCACTGATACTCCTCCCCCTGAACCAAATCCTAGATCCTCATCGGAGCTATACAAGTCCCTTTCCTAATGAGGCGGGGCAAGCAAGACTGGCAAGAGATTAACCAGATGCACCGGGAGAATGACCTCATATTGACTATTGGTATTACTTGTGCAGGTGATGCAGTTCGGGCGAATCGACGGCAACGCGTACACGCTCGACTTCCAATACCCGTTCTCCGCGCTGCAGGCGTTCGCTGTGGCGCTCGCTAACGTCACGCAACGCCTCAAGTGAACGCCAACGCCACACGCTACTCCAGCCAACGCTACGTCCAGCCCGCATTGCGTCATACGAGCCTGCTTTTAGACCCTTCTTTTTCATATTCGACGCGATCAGTTTGGGAATGCGATTGTTGTCAAATCATATACAGTCAAGGGCACCTACATGTATACATTTTTTTACCTTATTACATTGAAATAAGGTCCAAAAATTTATACATATTTATGCCTTACATTTTGACGCAAGTGTATCTACATATAGCAAAACTATCGCTTAGCCATCCAATCGCGGCTGAAGAATACATCACTATCAGCCATCAGTATTCGTCTGCTGGTCTTCTCGTGTGAATGAAAGGAATGGGCTATAGACCACACGCTGGCTCCGTCTGCCTTTTGATACACCCGACACAGCATCTGCGGTACTATTAGGACATTTGTATTAACTTGTATTTAGTAGGTTGCTAAACGAATAAACTTTACTGGTCAAGGAGCTCATGTATTATCCGGATTGATAAATCTGCCGATGACTGTACGCAGTGTCATTCCTCTCTAGCATAAGTGCAAACGAGCGATTGATATTAAGCGAATGATGAATGAGTGCCATATAAAGTGTGTGAAACAATGTTCAAAGATACCCTATGGCATGGCGGCATTCGCGCCAAACCTACGAGGAAAATGTATTTAAATTCAGTATTCAGTGCGAGGTGTCTCTGATCTCTACGGTTAACTGGATATGGAATTCTATGTACGAATTAGTTATGAACTAATGAATGAAATGATCGTGACATTTGTACCCCGCTAGTGGCCATACTGCTTTGCATTAAGCTCCTTCGATTATATGTGCCACAAATTCCAGCCTGGCCCACAGAGAATTAAACTTCTTTGGGTCTAGTTTGCTCGCTTAGTGTAAGTACAAACAACATCAATTTATTACCATTTGAATCCCAAAGTACCTATAACTTGGATCAAATCTGTGCACCTTTTTGGAATGCGGCGCCCGTACACACCGTACCAGAGCGCCGATATGACGTCACGCGGCAAAGTGCACAGAAATTGTGACCGGCTTATGTTTTGTAATAAATTAGATGTTGTATGTACGATAGGCTCGCTCGCATACACCCCGTTATTATAGTACAGACATAAACAGATATTTTGTACACAAGCTTAGATAGGTAGCTTCGAAAGTATTTCCATTCGATCGCTGAAGCGGAGTGGAACAATTTGTGCCCTTAGAGTCCACGATACCAACAGTGACACACATGCAATGGTAAAACCGATGATATTTGAATATATGTTAGGTACATATATTAAAATACCATCGACATCATCATATTCATCATGCAGGCATATGGAATATTGAACTTTTTGCAGTTTTTAGTCTATCAACAACGTCACGTCTACGTACCTAAGTGAAAAGTCGTTTCTCAATATGCTCGTGGTATGGAAGCATCTCAACCGTCCTATGCATAGCAAGATTTCCATATAGCCCGCAAAAGCGCTTTACTAAAATGTAACAGGTACCACTAGCGTGACTCGTACATAATTGTGATTAAAATGTCACATTTTAGTAAAGCGCTCTTACTCCTTAGTAAAAAGAAAATTACTTGAAAATTTGATTGCGGTAAATTTGAACTTTAAGAACCTACCTAGTTTGAAATAACCAAGTTTTTGGTTCTCATTGAGAGAAAAGAAGTTATTTTCCAAAGATTATGGACAGAACATTGGGATGAGTGTAGCCACTGTTGGAGCACTGGACTCTGCCATAAGGAAAAGAGTAAACCATATTTAGGTACAATTGTTGAATATTTTGTCACAATAGGCGGTATGCCACCGGCCCTTGTGAAAACTGTATATTGGCCTATAGTTATTATATAGTCAATGTTGTTGGTCCATTTTTAATCGACCTTTAGTCAAAGGTCGTAAGTGCAAAAGTTACTCATATTTTAAAACGGAATTTTACTTACTTATTCCAGAATACTCGATATTTTAAATTATTTGATTGGTTAGTCTATAGATGTTATGCACTGAATTTATTAATATACATCATGTTCATTGTTTCCTATTTAATTGTAACAAAGTAATTAAGTATTTCGGTATTATTTCGTTCCTACGTTTTTTATTTGTTGTTTTGTTTGTAGTTTCAATTATTTGTTGATAAAATTCGGCCTAGCCCGTTTTGATAATTTACTAAGACGTGTATTTGCTAGAGACAGTGTACTTAGAAAAAATATACATATATGTACTTACTTTCCGGACGGAACAGGGCATATGGGTAAAAAAAATGTGCATAATGTACCAACTACATGACCATAACTCATTATTTAACTTGGAATATGGTAGTCACAGCAAAACAATTCCCATGCCCCGTTCTGTGATCTCTTCTTGTTTAGTCGCCGACAACAGGTAAAATCGGCGAAGATTATTGAGGTGAATCAGACCTTATACACATCTTTTTTGGTTTTTTAGTGCACAAGCAAAGTTGGGAGCAGTTAGAGATATTAGAGTACCTAGATCAAATACGGAATATTTACGGCGAATGTAATTACCCGATATCAGCGTACTAAGTCAGTCGCCCATTCAGACGACTCAGAAACGAGCCGACGCCCAAACGACATAAATTCGCCAGTAAGATAATTTGATATCCACAGATTTTTTCGACTTGCCATTGCCGCTCATCTCTGAATAGACGACTATTGTTGATGTATTATGTGTTCCTCTGTAAGTTATAGTATGAAATGAAATAGTTCTTGATATTATCTCGATGGCATTACCTTCAATAATTGTGGATATAACAATTCATGTTGCGTATCACCTAAATTAATCAGTTTATTGGTATTTTCCCTTTATCAAACAGGAGTTTTCCCATTTAATAACTGCATTATGTTATACTTATGTTATGAAATATCGTCATTAACTTTTTTGTTGAGTTGTATCACCAAGATATTAATATATATGTGAGGTATATTTATATGGGAGTTGCTTAACCTTTTCTCATACTCCTTTGATGGCTAAGCACTCCCTGCTGTAGAATACTACTTACTACTATACTTATAAATACTTTACGTACTCACTCACTCGAAAATATAACGACTCACTTTGCTATGCACTTTTAAATGAGTTAGTATAGATGTTTTTACTCCCTTTACGATACCGTTGATTCTTTTTTGCTGAGAATAACCTCTCGCTGAAGAAAATTTGGGACAGTTTTTTTATCAGTATCACGTAAGTACGCCTCTCAACCAATGCAACTGAAATTCAAAACGGGGCAAGCGAAGCACTTGAACCACTTTATGCCTTACGACATGCGACTCGAGTAAACACTTTAGATTTAAGAACAATAGTTGCCGCTGTTCCTCGGTGCTGATGGAATTATGCCTCATGTCATTTGTTATTATAATAAATAGCTGTACTTACTTCTTTCTGGAAATTCAAATTGGTTCCCAATTTGATGATTTTTATCTTAGATAGGTATGCGTATCGCGAATTGCTACCACAGGTCAGGTTAAAGATCACCGCAGGTCAGGTTAAAGGTCTCCACAGGTCAGGTTAAATTCAATCATATGCCAATGGGATAAAGATTTTGACAGGAAAATTTTTAATGTTTCTCATTTTATTTGTCTCATTTTAGCTTTTTCATGTTCTTTGTCCTAGTCTGTCCTCATTTTATCAAGTTATATGTTGTTGACGACCACTTTAGCCTAGTTGGAAGTGACCCTGCCTACGAAGCTGGGTCCCGGGTTCGAATCCCGGCCAGGGCATTTATTTGTGTGATCAGCTGATGATGATGATGATGATTGATGTTCCTGAGTCTTGGAAGTTTTCTATGTATTTAAGTTTTTATCTATCTTAAATATGCATATCGTCGCCTAGTACCCATAGTACAAGCTTTGCTTAGTTTGGGACTAGGTAGATTTGTGTAAGACTGTCCACAAATATTTATTTATGTTTCCCAGGGTGAGCACAGAACTTGTTTTTTGTTAGGATACAAAGTTCGCTGACGTTTGATCTCAGGTTTTTAAAGGATAAGCTGTATTTATTACGTTTTTAGTTAGACACATTTGTTTATTGGTATAAGACCTAGCTATTTATCAGTGTGCAATTCATTCTCTAGCCACGCCGGCCGTCGGCCGAACATACATATCCCTGGTTAATTATTATGATTACGGATCGAGACGGAATGCAATTTTTGATTTCCGCTCATTGGTTTAAGACTGCACATAGGGAATATATTTTGTGATACTCATTTTATTGTTTTTCTAAGTAACTAATTATAGTTAAGTCACCGTAATCTAGGTATTGTATAGCCAGAGTTAGATTTGTTTTGTTTGCGTACTATTAACGTCTGGAGTCGTGATGTGAGTGAGAGAAAGGTTTAGCTTACGCACCACCACCACCATATCAACCAAAGGACGTCCACTGCTGTACATAGGCCTCCCCCAAATTCACGGGTGGTATATGCCATAATCCATTTTAACTAAAATGTCGGAAAATGACATACTAATTTTTTAGTTTGTCTTTGTCTATCACTTTGTCATTTATGTTTGTGAAAAAGGACAATGTGTAGTTTAGGAA
Source organism: Notocelia uddmanniana (assembly GCA_905163555.1). Classification (NCBI taxonomy): domain Eukaryota; kingdom Metazoa; phylum Arthropoda; class Insecta; order Lepidoptera; family Tortricidae; genus Notocelia; species Notocelia uddmanniana. The sequence continues at coordinate 7,768,552 of LR991059.1, read as the reverse complement.
TTGCTATCTCCTTCTTCAGATCAGATCGGTGTTGTCATAAAATTACATTGTCACCGAAGTTACATAAGTATGCCAAATTTCAGCTCAATCGGTTGCGGATAACTGGTCTCAAATTCAGTTGCAAGATTTGTCCCACAGATACATACACTATCTAACAAGGAAAGTTAAATAAAAGCTTGTAAAAATGTACTCAATATACATGGCAAAATTACATGATAATTAATGGATATTTATTTACATGGCAAATCTTCCTTCCTAAGGATGCTAAGGCATAACTAATTGTCAGTTGGTTGACTTGAGCGAGTACCTCTGCAATAAGTGGTTGACAACGACTTAGGACCCGAGCTTAAATCCTATGTCAGGCTTATCCTCTACCTTTCCGCTTAGAGTGCTAAATTTAAATACTGTGTAGTTCTGTTAGCCGCATGTTTCAACTCATCACGACTCTAGATGTCTATTGATTGTTTCGTTTCGTTACCTGAATGTTGACGTGTTTGTTGTCCTGTCGCTTTTTATTTGGTGTTTCACTTGTCATCTGTATATATGTACCTACTATAGTGACAAAGTGTAAATAAAAAATATTCTCCAGATAAATCTGTGTTTTATTGAAAACAATTGCTTATTAATAAATAACTGCGACGAAGCGCACTGTCAGATCTTAGCAAGTACTATTCTGACGCAAAGGACAAACTATATTTTCCATAATACATAATTATAATAAAAACAGTTCCACAATGAACGCTTTACCAGTCAAGGTCAAAGGTATGTATATACATTTGTACTGAATTGTATTAAACGTAGCGACAACAGATGGCGTACATATCATTTTGCGAGAAGCAAGTAAGCAATTTAAATATCGAAGTATGATACGTGTACATTTCTTCAAAGGTCACAACAGAAAACAGAGTGAGAATAATAACAGCGCTAAAGAGGGTTACAAATGGGCACACTTCAAACCCGTGATGTAAAGGATGGAATATGGCATTTGTTACATGAGCTGTCAACACAGTAAATTTTCATATTCTTAAAAAGGGGCCGGCACCAGTTGTGTGACACCTCTGCACTAGACACCGATTAATAGGGTGTTAATAAGTAAGTCTAGGAAGTCTATAAACCACCTCAGAGTAAGGATTTCTATAAAGATCATAATTATATGCGTTCCACCAAGAGGGACGAAAAAGCTCTTATGCAGCTATATTGAGACCCATCAACTCAACAACAACCATCAACTCGGCTACCATGGACAACCTCTTAACTTGGACGGGTAATCGTTATTTGCCTCGGTCATATTAAATAGTTTGGGGCATAGATAACCCCCTCTAGATGGAGATTATAGGGCGACGTGCAGTCACCTCACCTATGTACCACTAGTACATGTAAGCAGCAACGCGTCGCGCTCTCAGTCAGACTCGTCCAGGTTCGCGATCTATACGTACGTCAAATAAACGAGCATTAAAAATCGATTTCATCCTTTAGAAATGGTTTTTTGCTGTGTTGAGTTGAGTGGGAAAAGCTCTCGAACAGCAAACTACAAGAATGACGGCATAACATTTCACAGGAAGTTAAATTAATTACAAAAGGCATATTTTATTCTGCCAGGCGGAGTTCATTTTACATTAGCCATTAAGAAGTACTGAAGTATTCTTGTCTCTTTCCAACCAATTCAAATGTCAATATACTCCCCCTTGTGACGAAAGTACATGCTCGGGCTAGTGCTGTGCCAGTGACGCTTTCGACATTACCGTATTAAGTACCGATTTCAATTAATTATGTATTCGTCAGTGTTTTGTTGCACTATTTTAATATTGAAATTCTATTGGAAAAGGTTATTTGTTAATTTACATTTTTGTCATTAAATTGTCAGTGAAGTGTATTGATATAACAATGTTAGTACCTACCAAAATCATAATAAATAAAATAAAAAAATGGTAAATTGGTGTCTCGTTTTATTTCATTTATACGCTACAGGTACGATACGGGTACAAATCAGTGTAGTTGAATGGAATATTTAGTTTAGAAGTAGTTATTCTGTAGTTTTATTTTATTATAAAATTTATTAAGCGGTTGTGTATATTTATTGCTATGTAATATCGAGTATGTATATCTAATGAAATAAAAAATTAGTAACAGTATTACCACTAGGACATAGATTTCCCTAGCAATTAGGACTAGTGTCACGAGGTGGACCCTATGCTGGACTTCGATGAAGTATAAAGGATCTCGGAATCGGTTAGAGAAGGAGCCATTGCAATTGGGTTTTTTCGAATCGTCTTGGTGAGCAATTAGGACTGGTATCACGAGGTGGACCCTATGCTGGACTTCGAAGAAGTATAAGGGATCTCGGAATTGGTTAGAGGTGGAGCCATTGCAATTGCGTTTTTTCGAATCGTCTTGGTGAGCAGTTAGGACTAGTGTCACGAAGGGGACCCAATGCTTTTATCTGGCTGCCCCGCCATTTTGCCTGGCTGCGCGGAGCAAGAGAGCACTAGTTCACCTGTCATTGCACATTCTACCTTACGTATAATGCAACAAGGTTTTTATTGAATTGGTCATACATTCGATTTCATTTGGTACTTGTCTGCACTCGTCGGAGTGAACGAAGATTGCCGATGTAACTTATATTTGTGGTTTTACTGTACTTATGGATATAGATAAACAAATACCTAAATAGAAAACTTCCAAGACTAGGGAACAAATATTCGTGTTCGTTCATCACACAAATAAATGTTCTGGCCGGGATTCGAGCCCGGGACCTCCGCCTTCGTAGGCAGGGCCACTACCAACTATACCAAAGTGGTCGTCAAAATATTTCGCTTTTTTTAAAATTCACCAGTTCTTTAGCCGTACTACTGTATTACACAATGTATAAACATGCCTAAAATATTATTCTAGATACCAAGTCAGTAGATGAGCATATACGCTATGTAAAATTGTTAACCTAAAATAAATGGCATTACCGGTAAAAGCCGGTAATAAACAACGCGTTACATCCCCACGCCGCGAGCGCCATGTTGAAGCAAAGCGCGCGCTTTATGAAACAGCCAATGGCAGCGACGTTACCGACCTCCCCGCGACCCGCACATACCGCTTACTTTGGTGACTTTTGATTCGAACTAAATCGTCCATCGTCCGGGCTATCCCACCATAGCAGCCCATAGACGTCCACTGCTGGACATAGGCCTCCCCCACTTTTCATGGGGGGTAAATGCCATAATCGCCACGCTTGGCATGCGGGTTGGCGATCGCAGTATCTCCACCGCATTCCAGGGATGCTGCTGCCCATCCCCCGGTGGTCTTGGTCGTAGTTTTAGGACATACCCGGGTCCATCTAGGGGCTATCTAGAGGGGGTTATCTGTGGTTTGGGGAAAATATAAACTGCCCAACTGCGAGTCGGATTCGAGCACCGAGGATTCCGTACGACTAAAAACCAAATTTGATTTATCAATATATTGGGATTTGTTGGTAAAATATACGTAATAATCAACATTATCACCAAATTTCAAATTCATAGGTCAATAGGAAATTAAAAAATCTTCGGAACTAAATATGTGACAGACGGTAAACAGACACGCAAATTACAGCAACAGGGTTCCGTTTGGACCCTTCGGAAACGGATCCCTAAAAAGTGGAACTATGACAAAGACATCAAATGATATATCTCTCTCTGTCGCTCTTATTCAATTTCGTATATGACCATCTCGCTCGGTAGTGGTGTTATTATTTGACGTTTACTCGAGAGTTCCTACTCTGATTTATAAACAGTATAGGTTCTATTCTATGACAGCAAATTGAACTTGACAGGGTAGAATCTTTAATGTTACCACAAAGATTCTAGCACAGATTTATATTATTAGAGCACTCGAGAGCTATTTACCTAAATTATCAACAGACGACAACAACGTACGGTTCACTCGCTTTATAGTTAGGCAGGACGCCTTTATACGCCCTTTTTTAGGGTTCCGTAGTCAACAAGGAACCCTTATAGTTTCGCCATGTCCGTCTGTGATTGTTAGTGCTAGAAAGCTGAAAAGAAAATATATTTAGGGGTACCTGCCCTACACGTAAAGTGGGGGTTTTTTTTTTTGTTTCAACCCTATGGTGTGGGTTGTTGTCGTTGGATAGGTCTTTCAAAGTGAATAGAGGTCTTCATCAAACATTTTTTGATAAAGTGAATATTTTCGGAAATAATCACTCCAAAAGAAAAACAAATGTGCTCCCCCCCCCCCCATCTGTTGAACTATGGGTCCAACAAATATCAAAAATATCATGAAAGTAAAGCTTAATAAAGACTTCCAACGAAAACCATAGCAGACACGATCAGTTAAGCTGTTTTTGAGTCTTCCCTTCTTAGTAAGAGACGTATGAAACGCTGAGAAGGTATTCCCTTTTGCTTATTGTTTTTTTTTTTTATTAAGTACACGCAACTACGGAACCCTACACTGAGTATGGCCCGACATGCTCTTGGCCGACTTTTTTTTCATAAACTAATACGACAAATCATTTGTATGAGAACGCGCGGAACCACTATCCAAGACCTTAACATACTATACACTATACAAGACACGAGTTTTTTCAAAACCTTTACAAATGAAAATTAACTTTATTAACCATAGATAAGATGAAAAACGAGTCCCAAAGAGACTCGCATCGCTATAATCTGTACCACACATATGTATATTGTTATTACCTATATCAGAAAGGGACACACTGAGACAAAGCGAGTCTCTTTTGCCTCGCGTTTCGGCCACAGATAGTACTCTACTTGTACGTAGTATGTCCTATCTCTATGGCAACTATTGATATTTAACTTTTAAATTTGTCACTTTAGTCTATGAAACTAAAAATAGTTACCGGCCACACATAGGTCATCTTAAGGGCCCTTTAACTACGACTCTGCCACGGGTATAACATTCACGGTCTTTGATCTTGACTGATTTGAAACATTAAAGCCAGAATCTATATGCTACTGACTGCGGCCGTGTCGCTCACCGTCGTGTCGTGTCATGTCGCTAGCGACTAGTCGCTGTCGCTGCTCCGTCCAGGCACGTAGTCTTCGTCGTCTTCGTCCGATATGTCCAGATCTTCCAGGTCTTGGAATAGTGATTCGTCCACTTTCACCGCGTCGCCTGCAACCATATTGTAATAATAAGTGGTATGTAAAATAAAAGAGACGATTAAAAAATAAAACCTGCCAATGTCCATTCTAAGGGCCCTTACGCACTAGTGGTTAACCGCGTGGGCGACTAGCCGCGTGGCCAGCCGCTTTTCCAGTTTAATATGCAACCGCTTGTGATCGTACGCACTTGACCGCCACAAAATTTCAACCGCGGCGGTTGAATGGAGAGATGCGGCCCGCTTCGCGGCTGGCCGCCAACTTGTTTATACGCACTGGCGATTCAGCGTGCGGCGAGCCGCCGGTATTTTTTACAGTAAACCAAAGAAATAACAGTTATTGTTTCGTAAGTCGGACCCCGATTGCCTTAACCATAAAGATTCACTATGCTTGCGAACTGGCCAAATTCGTTGCGTTTTACTCTAGTACAGGATCAATCCAGTATCTTTTTTGTTTTTCTTTCGTTGTTTTAGGTAGTACATGCTACCTCGACGGCGTCCATTTTGTTAATGGACCAAAGTCGTCGAGCGGTCCAGCCGGTTTACGCGGTTTCGTCGCGGTTGGCCGCCATAGCGGCCAGCCGCTATAACAACCGCGTCTGGAGGACGGCCGCTCAAACGAACCGCCTTAGCGGCCAACCACTAGTGCGTAAGGGGCCTAAGCTGCATATTTTCGTAAGAGAGATTATCAGTAAATGGCGTTGTGATGAGTGACGCCTCAGTCAGTCAATATCTTTCCAAGTGCATTACAGGCGATGCAATTTATCACAAAAACTAACAGAGATGCAGAAACAGAACAATCAAATATGCGACCTCTCATTTAAATATGCCTGCATTTCTGACAGACCATTTCTGATCTATTGTGATCGCCACCTACTACAAATCTCGGTCCAGCCCTGCTAATTCGAAGAACTGATGTATTTTGCTTAACTCGAGAAACTTTATCTCTTCAGGGCATAAGATGTGTTTGCCCAAGATAGAGCTACGGCTGCACATTAGGCAAGGGCAATGAGTTAGAATGTGTGCAGGCGTCTCCTCCGCCTCAAGCCAGAGTCTGTCTGTCAGATGTTGCAATAAATTGCACCACTTGTAATGCGCTTTGTTTAGTCGCCGAGTGAAAAGGTTCGCCACTTTTCGACCTTAACAGCATTAAAATAGAGTTGAAAAGTGACGAACCGTTTCATTCTGCAACTGTACAAAAGGATAAACATGAATTATCTCACAAACACAAAGGACGATTTTTGATGCAAGATTCCCCGCGTAGGCCTATCAAATGATTGGGGCTATACAAACACGTGACCTGCATTTGTCTCTAGCTGTTCCTAAAAAAATCCTCCTCAAATCAATAATCGGCAACGTATTTGTGAATTTGTCATCGCGAGCGTCCATAGGCTATGGTGTCTGTTTACCGTCACCATCGTGGCATATAAAGAAAAAAAAACGTCAAATTATAAGTTGAAAAATATTACCGTCATCCAAGAATTTCAAGTCAGACTCATTGAGCGTGGTGTCTCTGAGGAAGAGCTCCTTCCCCGTGAGTTTGTTGTTGCCCTTGGCCTCTCGCTCTCGCTTCGCTGGGATGCCCATGTCACTCTCAAACTGTTTTCGCCACGCCAGGAATGATTCTACCGTCACCCGCGTGCCTTCAAACCTTTTCTGTAAAGAGAAACATAGTTCTATTAAGGATTAGTTTAAAAATTACAAATTGGCAAACTAGGCATTTCTATATACAAAGAATCTGTCAGTCAGGTCTTTAAATAATCTATTTCTTAACTAATTTTGTACATACATACATAAACTCACGCCTATATTCCCAATACTAATTTTGTATTAAGCAGTAATGCATTTAACAGCACCAACATATCAAATTAACATTTCCAATTGTAGTGACAATTTAACAATCTTACCATTGAAATTATTTCTAAGCCAGGAGGTTGTAATTCAACTGTGATTTCTGTACAGTGAGCCAAAAATGTGGTCTATTTTTGAACCTTAATAAAATTCAAAAGTAGTACTTTATTCATCAACTGCTTGTAGTAAGTCTGATGTATGAATTACGGGGATACCTGTTCAGCCTCTTCATCAGCCTTGATTTTAGCCAACACAAGTTCTTCTCGTTCTTTCTTGACGTGGTCCCATTTATCGCTGAGCCACTCCTGCCCTGCTGACACTAGTGTGAACACCATAACCATACCCACATTCTCTTTTGCCTGCAATATTATTATCATCAGTATACATCGGAATAACCATGAAATCTCTTGATGCTGATGATGGATGCACATGACGGCCCATGATTGCCCAACTTACAGGATGCAGTTATGCAGTGGAATGAGATGAAGATACGTCTTTTTTTTCCTTTAATGCTGCATCCTGGACATTGGGTCATCATGGGCCCTTGTGTGGATCCGGCATTACATATGTTTATTGTAATATTTGAAAGATATTATTATTGATAAAACAGGACTTAATCGCGTACAAAAATTATTCACCTGAGGTGGTGAGGTGAGGTGAGTCAGCTCATGACGACAGATGTTGCAATATATTCGAAACGTCAGGCACACCTCAGGTGAATAATTTTTGTACATGATTAAGTCCCATTTTATTTTTATTCACACTCAAATCAATCACTTGTCTAAATTTATTATATAAGCAGTTCTATAACTCAAAAATGTTGAGTTGTTTCATTATGTCTGATTAAAACCAAAGAAATTCCTTAAATTCTGTTATTAAAATGAGAAAACAAAAATATTAAGTAATCAAGTTACATTTACTTCAAGGTAAGTACATTAATTAGTTAAATGTTGTGCTCTCGATCTCGAAGAATGTGCCTTATTGATTAAGATGGTCCGGTTTTTTTTAACTTTAAAAGATTATAACTGTTTGTTATTTGCAGAACCTCTATTTGAAGACCTAACCAGGTGGTAGGTGGGTTGGTAGTAGGTACTAGCACTCTAAATAGACAAAATTACATGTGAAGTTTGTTACATTGATCATTAAGCTATTAAACCATAAAAGTAAATGTCAAAATTACAAGGAAGCAAACACCTCATGAGTCAATGTTATTCATGAAGATTTTTATTGAATATTGTGCACAAGAGTTAAGGAGAAGTGTTGTAACTGATAAAAAGATAGATTCTAACCTATTTTTAACAGCAAATAATTTTCCTGGGATTTACTTACTCCTAAATGGAATGGAACTGTGTACTATGTTCATCAAACGTACCTGTTCTATTAAATGTGTAAGTAATTCCTGCTTGTCTACTACATTATCGAAATTCTCTTCATCTTCGATTTCTATAAGTGGCACCTCGTCCGGGTACTTTGCCGTGTATGTGAATACCAACTGACACGCGAGACCCTCGCCGTCGTCGAAGCCTTCTGACTTTATCGGTATCGAGAACTTGTGAAATGGTTGCGTTTCTATAACTGAAATATTAAACCAAATCAGTGTACCAGAATCAAACTTGCATGAATGTTGATATAATTCAGATAACATACTTTGCATATCGCCATAGTAGATTGAATCTAAAGCTTCGACTTCACTGGTTTGTTCATAATGGTAATCCATGTTTATTTCTCTTGTAATTAACTCGGTATAATCTAATTTACATTCATGGATACGCCACCGCTGCTGCTATTCATTCAACAAAAGTGGACAGTTGACATGACATTGTCACGTTCATGTGGTTGTCGAGGGTTGTCATGTCAGTTTTGATGACAGACAACAGTCGTATTTTTCTTGGTTTGTAAACGTGATGACAAAAATAAAATACGTAAATGATTTATATTACGTTGCGCTTGACAATCTGATGTGTTTGTTTAGATTTTAAAAAAAGAAGCTAAATGATTATCTATTTAGGGTTTTATTTAGTTTTTAACACATAATAAAGAAAAGCGGAACTATGACAAGGACCGCAAATTATATATCCCTCTGTCGCTCTTATTCGGTATTTGACGTCTTATCTGGGGTACTCTGAGACATAATATGATTTGATGAGCGCAACGCAATGAACTAAATATTATAAGCTTTAGTTTGAGTGATTTCGAAAAAGGAAAGGGCCTACCAGGGGCCTTTCAGCTCGAAGTACGAATTTTTCTATGGAAATGTTATTTTAACTTGTTTGTACCAGATGTCACTTGGTGCTATCTCTATCGCAGTTGCATATTGAAGTGACAGGGATGCAGCGGTCGTGCGGTTAGTTCTTACTAAATACACAACGGCGCTACGATCTATGTGGAGTATTTCACTGGTATATCTATCTCAGTATATATATTGTACTTTGTGAGGCCTACAGCGAACAAAAAACGGAGTTCATTCGTTTATGGGGGGCTTTACATGATTATTATTATCACAATACTGAGATGTAAATATTATCGCGGTTCTCAAAATTGTTTGGATTTTGCTTCAACATTCACGTGATACGCTACGATCTATGTGGAGTATTTCACTGGTATATCTATCTCAGTATATATATTGTACTTTGTGGGGCCTACAGCGAACAAAAAACGGAGTTCATTCGTTTATGGGGGGCTTTACACGATTATTATTATCACAATACTGAGATGTAAATATTATCGCGGTTCTCAAAATTGTTTGGATTTTGCTTCAACATTCACGTGATACGGCTGACGCACGTGACGGCACGTGATATGACTTTATCGCGTGATAATATTTACCATGTAAAAGGCCCCAATCTTTACCTAATCGTTTTCGGTTCCCGGATTCCCGGTGGGCGCTCAACTCGCTCAAGCAGATAGAATACGCGTACGTCGCGTACGGGGATAGGATCATGGTGTCTAATTAGCAACTCGTCTATGGGGCAAGTCGTCTACGTCACATTTGGTCTACAATTTTTTTGGAGTAGCAACTGGCCTAAGTAGCATCTGCCCGGCTAGTATGATAGCTTATACCGTCACGTTATATGGCCAAAATGTACTGAAACGTCACATAAAACGTGACGGTATAAGCTATCATACTAGCCGGGCTGGTCCAAGTAGCAACTCGCCTAAGTAGCAACTGGCCTAAGTGTCCAGTCGTCTAAGTAGCAACTGGCCTAAGTAGCCAGTCGTCTATTTGGCGACTAGTCTAGAGGGAAGAAAAGTAAAAAGTCATATTTGTTTCAAAAATAATGTATTATGTCTTTTATTCGACGACAAATGCATGTCATTTCATGTGATGTTATTCTTTGACGTTTCTTAATTTTTTAGTATGTAATCTACAAAACCGTCAACGAATATTATTCCATATTCATTTCCATATTTTTGTATTGGGGTAAATATACATATACCTATGTAAATAGTTATTTGTGTAGTAGGGAGCAAAATAGTATATCTACGGCGAGGGCAGTGTATTGAACCCTGAGCGTAGTGAGGGATTCAAGTATTAACACCCGAAACGAAGATAATTTTGCTACCGAGTGACACAAACTATTATTTATTTATTTATTTACAATAATACAATGCAAGCTTACAGTATGGTTACCAAATCGCTTACATGCTAAAATAAACAAAAAAGATAACATGCACAGGTAAAAAATGACATAAATGATAATTATAATGTCATTCCATTAATTGACAATTCAAAAATATCCTAGCAATGTTGCACAAGTATGCCAAAGTATCGGCGAACATGTCAGCGTCTTCGTGCTGAGTGAGCATTAGATGCAGCCATGTCAAAGCACGGGCGGTAGGCGCGTGGCTCGCGTAGCGCGTGCGAGCGGACGGCCGTTGCAGCAGGCCCGGCCGGCGGCGCGGCGCCACCGCCCCTTCCGCGTTCGTGGGTACCCGCGTCGGAACGACCAACCCGATCTGAGCCAACACCTCTGCACTATCTACTCGCTGATGGACAACTGAAAGATAGTGGACCAGTAGTAATAACTTTCTTCTCAGCGCCAGCGTCTCTAGCCCGACCATGCCCGAGACAAAGATGGAGGGATAGAGGTACGGGTAGTAACCGTAAGCTTTTTTATACAACCACCGTGCAAATTTTCGTTGCACTTTCTCAACCATGAGAGAGTATTTGCTCTCGTACGGATCCCAGACAACAGCACCATATTCTAACTTGCTCCTTACAAATGCGCTAAAGAGAATTTTAGCTACTCCGATATGAAATTGTTTTGCAATCCTCATCACAAATCCCAGCAGCTTTTACAGCTACTATGAAGAAATTTAAAAAAGATGCTGTTAAAATTGCCCAACCAGTTTTAACAATTTTTTTTTTTTTTATTAAAAATGGGATTGCTCTCGGCCAGCATCTAGCCGGGGGGCAAAGATGACGCCAACGATGAAGCGAGCTCACCCAGAAGATGCCTATTCACTCGTGCCTTAAAAAGGTCTAGGTTATATGAACTCCGTTATTCAGACGCCGGCAGAGAATTCCAAACCTTAGAAGTGCGCATTATGAAGGATGATGCTTAGCGCTTGGTTCGAATTAGAGGAAATTCGACCAGGAGGAGGATTTACTTATTTTTAAATTTTACATATAGATTTATTTTAGATTACATAATAGAAAATTAAGAAAAGTCAAAGAATAACATCACATGAAATGACATGCATTGTGTCGTCGAATAAAAGTGAAAATTCATTATTTTTGAAACAAATATGACTTTTTACTTTTCTTCCCTCTAGACTAGTCGCCAAATAGACGACTACTTAGGCCAGTTGCTACTTAGACGACTGGACACTTAGGCCAGTTGCTACTTAGGCGAGTTGCTACTTAGACCAGTGGCTACTCCAAAAAAATTGTAGACCAGTTGCTTTTTAGATCAGCAGATGTTTAAGCCAAATGCGACTTAGACGAGTTGCCCCATAGACGAGTTGCTAATTAGACCCCATGATCCTATCCCGCGTACGAACTTCGACAATTTCGTTTTCGTTTCCCGGAAGCCCGAAAAGTCCTCAGTATAGTGTTTTGTTGGGAGATAAAATTATAGATCTTGTCCTGAGCTAATCGATAGTTGCGGCCTTGTTAATGAGTCAGGTATTTATGTGGCTTTTAAAAAATGCATCAAATAACTTTTTCTCCACAGTTTCGTGTTTTGGTTGCAGTTGAATATATTGCAGACTTAAGACTGACTCTAGGGGCTCGTAATCCAGGGGCTTGGTGCTATTCCCATTTCAAGTTTTGTTTTAGACATAGAAAGTTACTGTCAACGTGTCAACCAGTCCCCCGATTCTCAACCAAACTATATTCGACCTTATTTTATTCATTTCAACATAGCACTTAAGCCGGGTCCACTGCGCCATGTTTTTCGTGTTTGCAAACATCAAACATGTTTTGTTGGATTTTTGGTGCAGTGGACCGGCCTTAACATTGAGGCCACGCCCATTTTGTGTTCGAAAAACATGTTTGATGTTTGCAAACACGAAAAACATGGCGCTGTGGACCCGGCTTTACAGTTAAACCTAGTGTTGGTAAAGACTTGAGTCTTTGGAGTCTTCATTCCGAAGACTCGACTTAGTTTTTCAGACTAATCAAAGCTTGAGTGTTCTGTAGAGACTCGAGTCCTCTAAAAAGACTCGTCTTCTATAGAGACTTGAGAATTTTGTTTACTAAGTATAAATAAAAGGCTTTTAACCGAGATTAGAACTCAACTGTACTTGTAGAAACACGTAAGGTTACGCGGCCTACTCAGTGAAGTAAGTACTGCAGAAATCAGAGGGCCTACTACGAACTTGGTGTCGTGCCGTCCCTTTCACTCACGTGCTATACACTATATGACGGAAAGGGACGGCACGATACGAAGTTCGGAGTAGGCCCTCAGTTCTTTGGATACAAACTTCAAAAGTCAGTCTTTGCTATTAGATTCAAGTATTTTGAAGCACGCCTAAAATACAAATACTATAAAAGATACGATCGTTCGTTCTTTTCTAAGGCTCGAGTTGTGACTACAGGACTCGATAAGACTCGGAAAAAGGACTCGACTCATGACTCAAAAAACTCGGAAGTCTTTTAAGCTTGGAGTCCCGGAAGTATGAGTAGAGTTCTTGAATTCGAGACTCCCAAAACTTGAGTCTTTAACAACACTAGTCAAACCTTCCGTGCTATTTGAGATTACAAGTCAATGATATTTGAGATTACAAGTCATTAATGATATTAAATTACATATTAGATATAAGAATAAGCAAGTGCGACAGAGACGCAGGCATTTCGTTTTTAGTCCGCGGTAGACCCTCAGCTTCGCACATCTTCTGTATATTCACCCTTATTGACAATTGTGTGTTAAGGTCAAAATGAAATATATCTTTATAATAATATGTTATTGTTTATTTTATACAATAAAATGTTGTAAAGCGCAATACAAGTACCTGCTTGAAGGAAAGATACTAAAACTAGGCTTGTCTTTTAGTAAGATACTTGACATCCTTATTAAGCTTACTGCTAAGTATACTGACAAAACATGGAAACTTCTGTTCAAAAATAAATAACTACATCTTCCGATTAATATGTTACATATAATGTATGCATATCAATGAACACGCGCCACTAACGTGACAAGTGAAAAAAGGCGCCATTCGCATGTATATTTTAAAATGTGACTTGATATAATGTTATGTTTGTCGCACCTTTCTTTTCTTATCGCGATAGACTCGCACACTTGTACCTTGTTGAGTAGCGAAATTAAAATAGAAACAAGTTATTTACAACATTGCACCAATATATGTATTGTTGATATTAAATATCACAAACAGTCGCGAGCTATTCAAAACTTTCGATATATATTTTGTAGCTACCGCAGTTATAATCTCAAACTAATCTACAAGAAACTTGGAATTGAAGGTTAGTTTAGTATCATTCCTAATATAATACCAACAACTTTCAACAACATACTCTTGTCCCTGACCTTAATTGCTTCCTTCAATTAAACTCGACAGGCGTATATTCCGTATCTAAAATAATCTATCAGTCCTCTCCTGCCCTCTAATAATGTTGCTCCTATATATTCTTGTTGTAGCCTTTAGATGCTAGGGAAGTTACTCACCAAAGAGAATTGCATTGTGCATTCTAAAGTACCCATTTTCAGTTTATTAAAAGATATTTTGAGGTATGAATACAAAAATGCGTAAATCATCTGTGGTTAATGATGGCAGCTTCAAATGTGAACATGAAATTAATAAATAATATCTTCACATATTGTACACATTCCCATCTTCTAACATTATCTCATCATCATTATCATTATCTGGTCGGTCTGTCGCAGCCAACCGGAAGGACGCGCCCTCAAGAGCGCGTGAAGTTCGGGTTCCTCCGAAGGAGAAGCCCTCTCGCACCGATGTGGATAAGGAGGGTTTTACAACGGTGTCGAAGAAGCGCAAGTCGCGCAAGAGTCAGTGTGGTACTGCAGAACCGGTCGGTTCGGGTTTGCGTGTTGCCACACCGAACATGGCGCTCTATGTATGCCTGCACTACACCGCCACGGCTGATGATGTGGTGGAGTACGTTCGCCAGAAGACCGACTTCCCGCTGAGGGTGTTCCAGCTGCGTTCACGTCACTACGTGCACTTCAGCTCATTTGTGGTGCGCGTGCCGCGGCCGCTGCAGGAGATTCGCGTGTGCCAACTTCTGGCCGAAGGGTGTCGTGTTTCGACGGTTCCGGGGCAACCTACCGAATTCTACACCGGAGACGATGCAACGGGGCCACGCCGTTTCGTCGCCTAAATAGATATTTTATAAGCTTAAGTTTCATGGCGCATTGGGTTAACTGTAAGGCCATGTAAACATTTGTAAGAAATAAATAAATAATAATAAATAAATTATTAATTCCGTTCTGAACACTACGACAGCGGAAAATGAGCGATTAAGTGATTTTGAAAAGTTTGGGGAAGCGTAGTACGTAAGTGAGAATAAACTTCGACAGCAGATCGATGTGCGCCTGTAAGTCTAGCGGAGCGGGTTGCTGGCCAGACTGGTCAGACTGGGCGGTCCGCTGGCCAAACTAAGTCGGTCCGTCTCCTCGTCCGCCTGGTTGTTGCGCAGCTCCTGCAGTGTGTATACGAACTTGGTCCATTCGTCGTGCCGGGGCTGGTATTCGCTCTGTAACAATATATGACATTCCATCGTCAAACAAATTTTATTAGCCAGATTTTAATACGATGTTCAAGTGAACGATAAGCTAGTGTATAACCAAGGGGCTTGCAATGGGCGGAGCGCGTCGCGTTTTATACCCACCGCTTGCAAACCTCGGGGTGATCAGGGATTAGGATTCGCCGCAGTTTGCTTGTTGTTTTCGTTGATGATAGCTCATGGTATGCTCAGTCTGCCGTAAGTAGTCTCCGTAACACATCTCCCGCGCCCGGATCGCACTTACTTTTCTACCGCCTACCGTTCCTGACCCGCCTAGTTGTCGCTGATCCCGGCCTCCCACAAGCGGGTCACACCGGGAGAAGCCCCGACGAAGCGGGAAAGGACGGTTAGTGCCGCTGCGATCGCGCCTAAACTGCTCAGCATACAACACCTATGCTGTATCACCGTGCCGACGCCAAGATCGGCAACACCACGACACCCTCCTCCCCCCGCCTTTGAGTAATCAAAGGTGGGGGTAGAGTGAGAAAACCAGAGGACGAATTACCCTCTGGTTCCATTTCACCGGACAACATGCCACCACCGCCGTCCGCTAGGGACCCAACGACCCGGGCACCCACCCGCCCCAGGACCTTCCGCCGCACACGCGGCCTCGAAGATGTAGCCAGTGTCGCCCGCGACCCACGCGTGCAAAACGCCTTCCGGAGCGTTTTGCGAGCATCCGCGGCGGCTATTCGCACATCGACATCCGCGAGCCCCAGCACCCCGGGGACGCCGACCAGCGAGGGAGCTGGAGAAGCGCCATTCCCCAAATCGGCCGAGGTTTTAAAAGCGATTCTGGGCCAACTCGCCCCAGCCGCCCAACGGATAAATGCCGCCGCCAGCGCCCACACCTCCACCGCGCCGGCCGCAATACCTACCACTAGCCGCGCCGCTACTGTCGGCACACACCCAACCGCCGTGGATGGCAGTGTACCCACCGCCTCCGGCGCCCGCCCCGCTAACAAAGCGGACCCCCCAACCGCTCCACTGACCGCACAGGCCGCTGGCAGCTACGCCGCCGCCGCGACCAGTCCCAAGGAGACCCCGGCACCTCTGCCGCAGCGCGCGCCGGCAACGCAGCGCCCGAAAACGGCCCCAACAACCGCGCCGCGACCGCCGCCCGCCCCCGGAGCGGGCAAGGCCGCGCCCCGCAAGGCGCCCACGACTAACCCGC
This sequence comes from Notocelia uddmanniana, assembly GCA_905163555.1. NCBI lineage: Eukaryota > Metazoa > Arthropoda > Insecta > Lepidoptera > Tortricidae > Notocelia > Notocelia uddmanniana. The sequence continues at coordinate 7,752,202 of LR991059.1, read as the reverse complement.
TGCCCCGCGTAGCATCACTGGCGAAACCTGCGCCGCGATCGCCGCCCAAAGGGACGGTACTGCACAAACCGCAGCCCCCCGCAATCCGGCCCAGGCCCCCGCAGGCCAGCCGAACGCCGCCGCTCAACACCAGCCCAACAAACCGCACTCCCGAGACCGCCAACATGTCGCCGCCACTGGTGCAGACCCCTGCGCCAGCGCCAGCACCGACAGCCTCAACGAGCACCGCGCTACCACCTCCCGGAAGTAAGCGCAGGCTCACGTCACCGCCCGACAAACCTCAAGTCGAAAAACCTCCCTCGCCTGCAGCTGTCCCCGATGGACACTGCACACGAGGTCGAGAGTGAGACTGAGGAAGAAGAAGCCCCCGACGCAGCAGCGCCGGACGAAACCCCAACACCGGCCCGGTCGCAGCTTCGAGCGAAGCGCCCACGGCCTATAACAGTGGACCACTTCCCAAACTGGCCACTGCATCACCAGCGAATGAAGGAGAAGCTGGGGCGCTTCCCGAATTCGCGACCCTACGGGAACGGAATAAGATTCCTTCCCGTAGACCAAGAAGAATACCGGGCCGTGCAAAGATATCTGCAGGCTCTTGAAGAAGAACTAGCTGCGCAGGGAGAGGTACTATCGTGGCACGTGTACTCTCTCCCTGAGGAGATCCCCCTGAAGGTGTGCATCAGGGGGCTCCCCTCCAACACAGAGCCGCAGCACATCACAGACGAGCTGCAGAAAATGGGGTTCGTGCCGCTATACACACGGCACGTAGCGGCACGCCACGGACGTCCGGGCTGCATTTTCTACGCCCAGCTTCAGAGGACCCCCGGCACCATCCCGGAAATCTACCACATCCGGGAGCTACTGGGAATGCCGGGCGTAGTCGTAGAGGCCTGGCGGGGCAAAAAGGGACCGGCACAGTGCCACCGGTGCCAGGGCTTCCGCCACGCGTCCTCCGGCTGCCACCGCCAGATCAAGTGCGTCCGATGCGCAGGACCGCACTTCGCGGGCCAGTGTGACCGGCCGCGCACGGAACCTGGGACCTGCGCCAACTGCGCGGGACCTCACACGGCGAACGACCCCTCGTGCCCCGTCTACCGACGCGAGGCCCGAAATAAAAAAGCCGGGACAGCCCCCCTCACCTCACGCCGCGGGCAGACCGTCGCCCAGCCGGCCACGGTGGGAGAGGACGAAAACGCCGCCAACTCCCTCATGGCAAGAGCCAACGACGCGGCGCCACAACGCCGTCGCCGTCCGAGAGGGAGGGGGAATAGGCGTAACAAGGAAACGCCCATTGCCACGCCCACTGCCACGCCCACCGACCCGCCGCAGCCACTACCACCGGCTCCACCGGCTAAGATAGAAGTCCCCGGCCTCAGACCAAACCCGCCGCCGATACAAGTCGGCGAAAAGGAAAAGGTGATTGCGGATTGCATCGTCATCCTTCAGAATGTGCTGGCCGCCATTCAAAGCGGAAGCAACCCCGTCCCTATTATCCTGAGAGGACTAGCCGACTTGTATCAAGACGGCTAACTCGGACACAAGACTGGAAGTACCTGCGGTGCCGTCGGCTAGAGTGTCGCTCGCTGGGCCTCCCCTCACGGGGACTCACCCGGCAGGGCTTGACCTCGCCGACGGACGAAGCGGACGACCCCACCACCGGACCTGACAAGCTATAAGCTTACCACAGTGACCCGTCCGTTGTAGCGGACGGCGGAAGATCCCGCTATAAGCGGCATATGCCGCGCAAAGCCTCCCCGGACCCCGAAAAGGCCCGTGAGAAGACTCGAACGGCCTCGGGGTGATCAGTCAGGCGAGGGCCGCCGCCACGCGAGCACGTGCGTCGTATCGCGATCCGCCTCCGCCGCCGACTTGAATTACGACGTACCGCGCGTAAATAACTCCTAATCATAATGTGGATGTCTTTACAGAGAATCAAATATAAACAAGTCACTAATTGTATATAAACTTTGTTATTGTAAAAGGCAATCATATTAATTTCCAATTCAAGTCTTTTTTTATTTTATTTTTTAAATATTATTTTGTTACTCCTATTTATTCTTTGGTTTATAAACCCACGACTAAATTGTTAATGAATTATTTGTAGCCTCTCTTGTACCTTCTTATCTAAGTAAGTAAATGCAGGACATTATCAAATAATTTGTACCTTTCTAATATAAAAGAACGTATCCTCATAAGAAAACTACGGCACTTACGTCGTTTTGTGTAAGGAGGAGTCTTCCGGTGAAAAAGTAACCTTTTTGGGCTATACTCAATGGCTACACTGTTCAAAATAATCTTCTATAAAAGGGGGTACGAAACCCTAAAAAGAGGATCTTAATAGAACCGTAGGTATACCTTATTAACTTACTTTTTAGTTTTTGTGTTCACTTACAAATTAAAGTTACAAGAGTTAAATGGAATTTCCGTCCACGAGATCAGTTATATTATTGGTGTTATTCATAATGACACTGACATACCTACATGTGAAGTAATATGTACTTATTAATGATGTATTCATGGAGTGACAACCCCAACGCTACACGTGCCGCGCGTGAATGAATCCAAGTTATGCGATAGACAGAAATACAGAGAGTAGGTACGTTTCTTATGCCTAAACACCGTTTTTGTTAGGAAGTGAAATTTCTGTATGTACTATTAGTTATTCTGTGGTATACCTATTATGATATCCCATGATTTTATTTAGTTTGCTTTGGAAAGCAGATGGTGCATTAGTCAACCCAAAGAGCATTCTATTGTATACTCGTTTTGACCTTGAGGAGTCAACAAAGGCCATTTTTATCTCCAGCAATCGAGATATGTTGATGCCGGATGCTAGCTGTAGCCGGGGTATAGAATACGGCTACGGTATCCTCTGCCTATCGTAAAAGGCGACTAAAAGCGGGTTCTTGGGGTCGAGGACGGTCGCAGTTGGGTCTATGAAAACAGATGGTGGGAACCACAGAGGTGTGACTCTATGGCGGCACTGATGCGTTCCGACGGAGAGGAGGACAATCGGGGGGGTTTTAGTCGGTGCAAGTCCGACATAACCTCTCCGCACTGTCCCCGCGGTGCGGTGGTATCCATAATGGATTTTCCCTCGGTAAAAAAAAAGGTCAAGCTTAAAAAAGAGCTGTGGCCAAATTGGTCAGGACTTAAAAGGTTAATGAATGTGTATACCTCAGCGAGCTCATAAACAGAGATTTTTCCAGCGTCGTCACCGGCTGTGAGGTGCGCGCCGCTCGGCGTCCATGATACACGGTTAAACGCGCCGCCTTCGGACTGGATCGATGCCACCGGAACCTGTAAGCATCAATATATTAACAATACAGAGAATGTAGCTGTGTGCTGTCAAAGCACTGCTGTGAATTAAAAAAAAGCTAAACCGGAAGTGCAAAGCGCGGAGAAGCAAATGCAGCGAACCGCTTTAAGCGGTGTTAATTTTTGGGTTGAATGGTGTTCTGTTGTAGCCTGCCCGCGTAATCAGACTCCTAGCCGGCTGCAGACGAGCTGCTGTCCTTGTATTGCGGTCGACTTTTTTTTTATACAACAACGGTGGCAAACAACCTTACGGCCTGCCTGATGGTAAGCAGACACTGCGGTGTCCGGCTGGTATAGTGTGATTCTTCTGCAAACATAGGATAGGGTACGAATCACAAGCGCGTTGCCGACCCTTTATTGACTTGATTCATTGTGTTGACAGCTTTATTGAAGCTCCATAACTCACTGTACCTTTTGAAGTTGTGGGCAGTGACTACTCGAATGTCCTTAGGGGTGTCCTCGTTTGTGTTAAAGCCTACCTCTGTATCGCGGTTGAGGTTCCACAGGTCGAGCCGCAGCGCATCCGCCGCGGCGAACAGCGCGGGGTGAGTCGGCGACCAACGCACGTCCACCACGTAGTCGCCGCTGTTCTCGAACGAGTACAACGCTTTGTTTTCCTGTTGAAGAATTTTATTTAATATTAGCTTTCTCATTAGAGTTGACGTTCCTTGTGAGTGTTCACATTAATTAATTCATCCTCATCCTAGCGTTATTTCCAGTACAGTTGCATCCTGTTCCATCGTTACATTAATTTATACAATCCCGATTATCAGTATTAAGACTCCCTCAACCCCAGATAGAAGCGTATTATTGACTGGTAGATGGCTGTTAAAAGGTGAGTGAAAAGATGAAGCGTCAACTCCAAAAAATGTATTTTTTTTTGCTAAATACTGATTATACGGGTAGGTACCTTAAGGCTCCACAGCTTGACGCTCCAGTCCATGGACGAGGTGAGGAAGAGATGGCTCAGGTCAACTGCACCACCTGCTTGATGGGCCGCTACTCCGGTGATAGGCCCCGCGTGGGCTTCTATCATATCCGTTACGCCGGCGCGTTGCCCATGACGGCAACCTGGAAAAATTCATTATGATATTCATTTATAATCCAAATAAAACAAGGCCCTCACTACTCAATTGTATAGTTTACACTGGTGGACTTTCCAGAATAGGAACAAGAATTTTTTCATCACACTTGCTCGTAAATTGTCTTATTGCACGCAAGCGTATAGAGCAGTTAAAGCCGATTTACCTCCCTCGGGAGTTGAGTTTGTGTGTGATCTGATTGGTTTAAATAAATCTAGTTGGCCACGCTTTACAAGAATACTGCTTTGTGGTTGGTTGAAATGTTGAAGTTGCGCGCTCCTCCCGCAAGGACGCCCCAGCGATCATGCACTGATACTGGAGGTAGTTTAGACGATTTAGGCCAAATTGGGGCTGGAGTTATTTATTTCCTCGCAAATGTGATGAAAAACATTGTGATTAACTCGGGCGTAACAAAATTGCAAACTCTAGTCATCAAAAGCTCTTCTGATAGACTCTTCTTCGCAATTTTCCGCTTACGCCCCTCGTTAAACAATGTACTATAATCTCTTTACCGCCACAGTAGATTCCGTAAGTTATGTCTCACACGGCAGTCTTTGTAGCAAAATACTGAAAATGAACCTTACTTGATAACACGTAGGTTGCCTTTCCATCACTTGACACGACTCGATATGAAGTAGGAGTAGGACAATAAATTTAGTGACTTTATATCAAGCCAATAGCGGCGAAAAGGTTAAGTATGCACAATGGAGCAGCGAGCCAGGTCTCTGTTTTTGCAAATAAATGTAACTTTTAATTTGAAATAAACAGTTTTAATTTTTTTTTTTTTTTTTTTAGTCCGTTGACTACAGGACCGTAGATGAACTGAATGATTTAATAATAATCGTTTTCTCAAACATGCGCCTAAATGTCCCGAAAAGAGGACTTGAAGTTACCTGTTTATGGCTCCCTATGGAGGATGTATGAAACTAACATTATTGTCCGCTGCTCTAACTTTTTAAATTTGCTAACTAAAATCAACTGATAAAGGAAATATTACATAGAGCCAACCGCCACGATTTTGTATCTTTAATTTGCTATGTAAATTGGTATTTTTTTAGGTTTTTCCGGTTTTTTTATCGTTCTTGTATTTATGTATTTTGTTGTTTTTTTTTCGAATTTTTCGAGTATTTATGTATTTTTTTAGTTTTTGTGTTTTTTGATATTTTGTAGCGTTTTTTGTGTTTTTTGATATTTTTGGACTTAAAAGTTTTTTCGTATTTTTTTGTGCTTATCGATTTTTTTTTTAATTTTTCCATGTTTTTTGGTATTTTTTTAGTTTTTACATGTTTTTTGGTATTTTTTAATTCTTTCGTGTTTTTTTAAATGGTGCTTGTATTTAGTAGCATTTTTCGTTTTTCATTTAATTTCCGTTTTTTGTCGTGATGCTTTGCTATTTTTGGACGTGTATTTTTTTATTACAGTGTAGTTTTTTTATTGTTTTTTATTCTAACATGTTTGAGAAAAGTACTATACAATCCTCGTCTACGACTCGGCCGTTTATCCCAAACTCGTCCAGCAATCCCTTACTTCACGGCTTCTGCAGTAATGTACTATTATTTCGGATTAAATCCGTATTTGGTTAGGCACAGTCACACAAATTAAATTCCAAAAACACAAATAAAATAATAATACAAAAAAACATTAATATTTGCTTACAAGGACAACACATGCAGCTTGTTCCAGTAATGCAGAAAAGGGCCATCTACTCTCTCCAGGAGGCTGTTGCGGCTACGGCAGAGACGCCTCTGCAGAGACGCGACACGTTTTCGCATTATTGCGTGAAAGCGATCCGTGTGCGCCTCCGCAAACATTCGTGACGTGCTGCATTCGCCGATTTATTCGCCATTAGACCCATATAAGAAATTATGGTCATCTGCTGAAATACTAACCGGTGCAAAATGTTCCCATCTTCTACTCCAAGCACGAAGTGGTTCATATCAACGTGAGGGAACGCGATGGCAGTAACACGTACTGCCTTGCTCTGTTGATGTTGCAGCTCAGGGGTCGCTTGTAGTTGCCAGAGCATGTCAAGAGACCAGGAGTACACGAGTTCGTCGGAGTTCAATCTAAGTCTACTAACCAGTGTAAATGTTCCCATCTTCCCCTCCAAGCACGAAGTTGTTCACGTCAGCGTGAGGGAAAGCCATGGCCGTCACAGCCACGGCCTTGCTCTGTCGATGTTGTAGTTCTAAGGTCTCCTGAGGCTGCGAGAGCATGTCCAAAGACCAGGAGCACATTCGCCCGTCGGAGGATACGGATATAAGGTTGTGGGCGTTCTGGCTGCCTACTACTGATAGGCAGTACACTGGATGCTGGAGTGCAAAAAATGAGTCAGAATACAGCTTGTAGTTTTAGGAGTTGTATGTTATCTTAGTATAAAATAAAATGACTTTTTGCTTACTGTATGAGCGAGTGACGAAAGCGGGGTGCGTTGTACGGGCGTGCGTTTGGGCACACGGTTGTCCCACAGTACAATTTGGCCTGAGTACGTGCCTCCCAGGATCAGGTTTGGATGGAACCTGTGAAAAGATCAAAGAATCAGAATGACATTAAGAGCACAGGCTTCCAATGGATGTAGGTAGATTTGTAGAAATATTTAAATGATTCAAATTTCACGCACTTGCACTAGGACCTAATTTTTTATATGACAAACTTTTAAGTCGTAACATCTAAATTAAATTCCATTTGGTCTACATTCTACAATAACCGTACACTGTATAATATGACTAGCTGTTGCCCGCGACTTCGTCCGCGTATTCGTTGTTATTGGTCGCAGCGTGATGTCATATAGCCTAAAGCCTTCCTCGATAAATGGACTATCCAACACAAAAAGAATTTTTCAATTCGAACCAGTAGTTACTGAGATTAGCGCGTTCAAACAAACAAACTCTTCAGCTTTATAATGTTAATATAGATATGGGGCAGCAACTCAGTGGACGCCGATAGGGCGTTCAAAGCACAAAAAAAGCATCCAATCAAATCCAAGCATCCAAAATCCGAGCACTATCTAATATAAGCCGGAGAGAATCCTGTAGACCAATCTTTTAACAATTAAAATTCTTCCTTTGCCCTGTATATATATTGCAGAAATATGTGTATTTCTTAAGAAACATAATTATTATTTTACTAAGATTTCACAACGCAACCCTAACGCAAGAACTATACACAAAAATAAAGTATATATTCCGAAGGCAAACTTTAAATTTTAGAATAATAATGTTGTTGGGATGGCCGCTAGAATCTATAATCACCTGCCTACGGTTTTGTTGGAATTACCTATTAAGACATTTAAAACGCAACTGTTAAAATGGCTATCACAGACAAATTTCTAGTCACTTAATGATTTTTTTAACAATAAATCTTAATTCTTAACAGTAGTATTATAAAACATTTGCATGCCTACTACTTACTATAAGGTAACAAACATTATTGAGACCCACTGTATGTAAAAACACCTTTATAATGTACATGATGTTTGGCAAATAATTGATATTCTATTCTATTCTACTCTGAACGAAGGAAACTAGTGACTAGTAACTACTAACCTGGCGAAGGTCGCGCTCATGACTGGCGACTGACAATGGAAGACATCCTCAGGCGTCGTCTTCTTAAACTTTGTGTTCCACACCAGACACACACCATCAGGGTCGTGAGGCGCGTCATCGCTGTTGTGGTATGACGCCAGGAGTAACTCAGGGTGCGCCGAGGACCAGTCGAGACACGTGACGCAGCGGCCTCGCGACCAGCGCTCGTCATAGAATGTACGGACTAGCGACAGGCGAGCGTCAGATTTGTCGTCCCTGCGAATTTAGCGGTAGCTTGAATTGGACGGTTATATTATTTTATGCAACATTTAAATAATAAGAGTTATTAAAGACTCGAGAGCTAAATAAGTAACGTAAGTCATTAAATTGACAGATTACAATGCTGGAGTAGAAAAAGTAATTAACGAAACGGAACTTGTACAAAGGAGTTATTACCGTCCTCGATGAGGTCTAAACATAAGGTTATATTCAGGCTTATTACTCGATAAACAGTTATAAGGAATTTTACAGTCAAGCAATTTGATTTCTGGGCCACTTCGTACCTCGTCACAGTGACAATAATCCTATCAAAAACAAAAATGTGAGTCAAGTTCAATATTAAGAATATGCCATGCTTGGTTGTCGTCTCCACCGACAAAAGAATTGAGATCTAAATGGGTGCCAAGTTCCGGAGATTCTTTGATATGGTGCCAAGTCCAGCACTAAATTGTTTACAGGAAAACTAATTTCTGCGGCTTAATGCTTTTTCAGCTTTACTAGGCAGTTTTCTTAAATATCCGACAGCTTTTATGGTATTATAAAACAATTTTTCTGGTGTACACACACAATTACCAAGCTACATGCCAAATTTCAGCTTTCTAGGTCACCTGGAAGTGGATTAGGTTAATCAGTCAGTCAGTCAGTGGTAAAAATGCTGTTTTTTGGAATTTAATATCTCAATAACTATTACACCTATATTTATGATATTTGGGGTTCTAGTTGTTCTAAAAGATTTTTATACATGTACCAAATTTCATTTTTTTTATGTTAGATAGATTTTGAGTTATTGGGGGGCCAAAAGTGGCTCCAAACGGTTCGTGTAATATAACACACGGCTACTGTCCGCCAGTTCCTGGGGTGAACTTGGCTGGACACGCTGTCGCGAGTCTAGATATGAGATCTCTAGCAGCTTTCAGATTGATTTGCACTGTGACAACGTCCATAGGACCCGGGTACGGAGGGGGACCCGGGTATGTCCTAAAATTACGACCAAGACCACCGGGGGATGGGCAGCAGCATCCCTGGAGTGCGGTGGAGACACTGCGATCGCCCACCCGCATGCCAAGCGTGGCGATTATGGCAATTACCCCCTATAACAGATACAAACAGGCCACGGCCCCGAGGTTCCGGCGACCCCCAGTGCCCTGGCTTTGGTAGCGGCCAGGGTACTAGCAGGGTCAGGGGTGCGAAGAATCTCCGGCAAAGATCCGGCTACCACCACCGACGACTCCTGGCCCTGGCAACATATAACACACGAACACTGCGGACCGACGAAAAGGTAGCGGAACTGGAGGAAGGATTGAGCAAGCTGCGTTGGGATATCGTAGGGTTATCTGAAGTCCGAAGAGAGGGGGAGGACACGATAACCCTGAAGTCCGGCAACTTGCTCTATTTCCGGGAGGGCGACCAACAGTCCCAGGGAGGTGTCGGGTTTATCGTCCACAAATCCCTCGTGAACAACGTGGTGAATATTGAGAGTGTGTCGGCCAGGCTGGCGTACCTTATACTCAGAGTATCCAAGAGGTACTCGTTGTCGGTCATACAGGTGTACGCGCCGACCTCGGCACACTCCGACGACGAGGTGGAGGCTATGTATGAGGATATATCAAAAGTCATGCATAGTTCCAAAACCTACTTCACCGTTGTTATGGGGGATTTTAACGCCAAACTGGGCAAGAGAGATGGTGAAGAACTGAAAGTGGGGCAATTTGGAGTTGGAAGTCGGAACCACCGGGGCCAACTACTGGCTGGTTTCTTGGAGAAGGAGGGACTCTACATGATGAACTCCTTCTTCAAGAAACGCGAGCACAGGAAGTGGACCTGGATGAGTCCCGACGGTGCAACAAAAAACGAGATTGACTTCATCATGTCGACGAAGAGGCATATATTCAATGATGTCTCTGTGATCAGTACGGTTAAAACCGGAAGTGATCATCGTCTGGTAAGGGGCACATTGAATATATGCGTCAAGCTAGAACGCTCTCGACTGATGAAGTCCACGCTCCGTCCAGCAGCAGTCCAAATCCAAAACCCCGAGAGCTTTCAGCTGGAACTCCAAAACCGTTTCGATTGTCTCGGCGGCGATGTGGACGAATTCAACGACGGGTTTGTGGAAGCTGTCCATAGCATTGGGTCTAAGTTCTTTAAGGCCCAACGAACTCAAAGAGCCAAAAGGATCTCTATCTCCACTCAGAGGCTCATCGAGGAAAGGAATGAGATGATTCTGCAGTCTTCAGCCGATGCGACATTATACAGGCAGCTCAATAAACAGATCTCCAAGTCCCTTACCCGCGATCTGCGCCAATTCAATACAAATCGTATTGAGGAGGCCATCGAGCAGAATAAGGGCTCTAAAGTTTTTTCAAGAGATCTGTCTATTGGGCAGAGCCGGCTCGCCAGATTAAAAACTGAAGATGGTAGAATCGTTTCGTCCAAACCTAAGCTTCTGAGTGAGATAGAGTGCTTTTATGGACAGCTATACACGTCAACTAGCAGACCCGAAGTTGGTCTGGCGGAAGACCGAAGAGCTAGATTAACCCGGCACTATACCGAAGATATCCCGGACATCAGCCTGTACGAGATTAGAATGGCTCTTAAACAGCTTAAGAACAATAAGGCACCCGGTGAAGACGGAATTACAGCGGAACTCCTGAAGGCGGGTGGAAAACCGGTCCTTAGGGCCCTTCAGAAGTTGTTCAATTCCGTCTTACTGGAAGGAAAAACTCCAAAGGCATGGAACAGAGGTGTGGTGGTCTTGTTCTTCAAAAAGGGTGACAACTCCTTACTGAAGAACTACCGACCCATCAAAAAAATTACTCAAAAATATTCAAAAAGGTCTGCACAGTTGCGAAGTCCAATTACATAAAATCCAAGATTTTAAAATGTGACAATAAAATTAAAACCACTTGGAAAATCATTAACAATGAGAGTGGCAAAGGTAAACCTCAAAACTATGCTATTTCTAACATAGTACACAATGGGAAGGAGATCAAGGTAGAATCTAAAATAGCAGCAGCATTTGAAGAGTATTTCTCTAACATAGCTTTTCTTGCTACTAAAGATCTTAAATCATCTCCAGAGCAAGCAGAGTCCTTAATGTGCTCGAGTATTGGTACACGCAAAAATGGCTTTGAATTTAGCCTAATTAACTTAGAAACTCTTTTAAAAACATTTAAAACTATAAGTAGAAAGAGCACCGAAGATTTATGGGGGATATCTGTGAAAATGATTAATCAAGTTATTGACATTATTGCACCATACCTAACACACGTTTTTAATTGCTGTGTTAAAGAGGGAGTGTTCCCTGATCTTATGAAATTAAGCAAAGTTATACCGTTGCATAAATCAGGTGACAAAAATAATCTCACGAATTTTCGACCTATATCTATTTTACCAGTCTTAAGTAAGGTTTTCGAAAAAATATTGTTAGATCAGTTACAGAAGTATTTTATCAACAACAACCTTCTTCACTGCCAACAATATGGATTTCGGAGAGGACGTTCCACAACTGATGCCGCTTCTGAATGAATAAAATGTATTTATGATATATGGGAAGATTCTTGCGACGCAATAGGCATTTTCTGTGACCTTTCGAAGGCGTTTGACTGTGTTGAACATAGAACTCTTTTACGTAAACTTAAACACTATGGGCTATGTACGAATGCTTTGAATCTACTCTCATCGTATCTTAGTTACAGACAACAAACAATATTCATAAACAGAACGCAATCTAATGGAGCAGATGTCAAACTAGGCGTGCCGCAAGGCTCCATTTTGGGTCCTTTTCTTTTTATAGCATACGTGAACGATCTGGCATTCATCGTTGAAAATAATTGTAAAATTATATTATATGCAGACGATACATCTTTGGTCTTTAAAGTACCTCGAAATAAAAATGACTCTGATACTATCAATAACATTCTTGCAAAAGTGTTAAACTGGTTCACAGTAAATAATTTATTACTAAATTCTATTAAAACAAAATGCATAAGATTTACTTTACCAAATGTTAAAGCTTGCAATATCGATATATATATGAAAGGAGAATGTTTGGAAACGATAGACAAAACCATCTTTTTAGGTCTAACTTTGGACAAAAATTTACAGTGGAGTCCTCACATATCAAAGTTGGCCAGTAGATTAAGTTCAGCGGCTTACGCTGTAAGAAAAATAAGACAATTGACTGACATAGAGACAGCACGCTTGGTATATTTTAGCCATTTTCATAGTATAATGACATATGGACTTTTACTGTGGGGAAAAGCAGCAGATATACAAACAATATTCATTTTACAGAAAAGGGCAATTCGTTCAATTTACAAGATGGGTTCACGAGAGTCGCTGAGAGACCTGTTTACAGAGATAAATATAATGACAGTGGCCTCTCAGTATATTTACGACTGTATTATTTATGCTCTTAAGAATATGGATTCCTTTAAAAGAATGAATAGTTCGAGATATAAACATAAAATAGCAATTCCTAAGTTTCGTGTTCGTAAAGCATATAAATCATTTATGTGTCAAAGTGTGCTATTTTACAATAAATTACCTTTTGAAGCAATTGGGTTGCCACTTACTGTGTTAAAGACATATCTAAAATCTTCATTATTAAAAAAAGGATATTATACTGTCGAGGACTACTTAAATGATAAAAATGCCTGGCCTAGCTTACTTAGTTGAAAGGTATACTTAAGCATTTCTATAATTGTTAGTTTATACATTTATTTAACTGTGATGATTTAATCGAGCTTTGATTATTTAATCGATTTAATAATATTTGTTAATGATATTTACTAATGCAATTAATGATATGATGTGTGTGATATTTACTGTTCTTTTGACGATGCACTTAATCGTAGCTGAATAATTTACCATGTTACTTATAAGAAGCTTTAATTTTAAAATATAATCACATGTAAACATGCTCGTATATTTATATTAGTATAATACTTAATGTCATTTTGATAGGTTTAAATTTTACAGACCTTAATGTACCTATTTGAGATTGTTGTGGTTGATGACGATGCAAAAGTGGTTCAATGAATCCTATTTGAATAAATGAGTTCTTATCTTATCTTATCTTATCCATCTTACTTCTGAGCCATGTCTATAAGCTGTTTTCAAGAGTCATTACGAACCGTCTCGCACGCAGGCTAGATGACTTCCAGCCTCCCGAACAAGCCGGTTTCCGAAGAGGCTTTAGCACCGTAGACCACATCCATACGCTCCGTCAGGTTATACAGAAGACTGAGGAGTATAACCTGCCCCTCTGTTTAGCGTTCGTGGACTACGAGAAAGCCTTCGATTCGATCGAAACCTGGGCTGTACTACAATCTCTCCAGCGGTGCCAAGTGGACTACCGCTATATCGAAGTGCTGAAGTGTTTGTACGAGAACGCCACTATGTCAGTCCGACTCCAGGACTAGAGTTCGAAGCCTATCCCATTGGAGCGGGGAGTTAGGCAAGGAGATGTTATTTCTCCTAAACTGTTCTCCGCTGCACTGGAGGATGTTTTCAAGACTCTGGACTGGAGAAGGCTAGGCATCAACATAAATGGCGAGTACCTCACTCACCTTCGGTTTGCTGACGATATAGTAGTCTTGGCTGAGACCATGGAAGATTTAAGTACAATGCTCAATGACCTCAGTAAAGCCTCCGAGCCAGTTGGTCTAAGGATGAACATGGACAAGACGAAGATCATGTCAAATGTCCATGTCGCACCAACTCCCTTAACAATCGGACACTTTACGCTCGAAGTTGTAGACGATTACATATACCTAGGACAGACTGTCCAGTTAGGTAGGTCCAACTTCGAGAAAGAGGTTAATCGTCGAATCCGACTCGGCTGGGCAGCGTTCGGGAAGCTACGGCACATCTTTTCGTCCAATATTCCGCAGTGTCTCAAGACGAAAGTCTTTGACCAGTGTGTGTTGCCAGTGATGACATATGGTACTGAAACGTGGTCGCTTACTATGGGCCTCATAAGAAGGCTCAAAGTCACCCAAAGAGCAATGGAGAGAGCTATGTTAGGAGTTTCTCTGCGTGATCGCATCAGGAATGAGGCCATCCGCAGCAGAACCAAAGTGACCGATATAGCCCTCCGAATTGCTAAACTTAAGTGGTAGTGGGCGGGGCACATAGCACGTAGAACCGATGGCCGTTGGGGCGGAAAGGTTCTCGAGTGGCGACCACGTACCGGAAGGCGTAGCGTGGGCAGGCCCCCCACACGGTGGACCGATGACCTGGTGTCCGCTGGATGCGGGTGGCGCAGGACCGGTCATTGTGGAAGTCTTCGGGGGAGGCCTTTGTCCAGCAGTGGACGTCTTTCGGCTGACATGATGATGATGATGATGAACGTCCGAAGTGGCTCAGAAATCAAAATGGTTGACCATACCTATTTCTATAGTAAAACTATAATGTAGTGGTGACTATTTGTTAATAAGCGTTATAGTTCGATGTCTTATTTCGTTGGCAATAGTGTTTTCTGCTGCGTTAACTCACGAGGCTGCTGAGCAGAGCCGTCTTTACCTATGGTGCAGGGTGTGCCTTGCACGCACACGGGCGCAGCGGTCCTTAGGGGGCGCCGAGGGCCGCCCGCTACGGAGCCCCACTTACTACGGGGCGCTAGGGTAATGTTTGCACACAGACGCTAAATGGGCTAGAGACGTTTCGGCTGCTAAGGGTAATAGTAATTGACGAGGGTCTACCAATTAATGGGTAGTTGTCCAGCCTGGGCAACGACAGTATAGACAGTACACTACGGAGAAGTCTAAAGGATTCCGATTGTTCCACTTTCGACTATATTACCTATCGAGCCTCCCAGTTATTAATATACGCTCACGAAAATATTTGTGGTACTCACTGAGCGTTCTCGCTGTCACCACCGCCCGTATAGTCGGTGTATATGTCAACGGACTCTCCTAGCGCGCGCTCGATGACTCGTCCGGCCTTCGTGATAAAGCGCTGGAACTCCGCTGATAGCATGATGGTGTGTTTCTCGTCGGCACTCAGCTCGCGAACTGAAATGGAACTTAAGCGTTATTTTAATAAGGTTTATTTTAGCTCAGTAATGGTTAGTAAAGATGAGGAAGTATTTGTAGTCGCCAACCTAAACTCATATTATAAAGTCTATCTATGAATATCTAGGGACCAAGTAACTTCTTAAGTATCTTAACTTAACCGAGGCGAAACTTAAAGATGTACCGTTAAGGAAGAGGGGAGCGTCGGTGGTTCGCTTGAAATTCGCCTTCTCCGGGAACATTATACCCTTCTGGAGACAGCAGCGTAACGTTGGTTAATTCATTTAATACATTCATGACCACTTTATTACTAACAAACTTCCACAGATTTTTCTTCTTTGAGATTAATTTACTTCTTTGGGAGTTTGTCGTGAACGTAACAACAATCTATCCATACTCACCTTTTATAAACGACTGCCAAAAGAAGAGAGTATAATGTTTTTAATGGTGCATTTCGTATTTTCTGGGAGCATTATGCACCGTGGGAGAGATCTTGTAACGTTATAATATAACACAATGCCAAATATCGACCGAGCACGAAAAATTTTATACAGGTCGAGGTACGAAATGTCTAAAAATCCTTCACTCACCTTTCTTTTCCTTTTCTTCCTCCTTCTTCTCCGCCGGCGCCGCAGTGACCGCCGGCTGCACCTCCTTCACAGTAGGCAGCCCGTGGGGCAGTATGCCCGGGGGAAGCTTGCCGTGGAACGCATCGTCGTCGTCTCCTTGCCGCGCGCCGTCGCCGTCGAATGTAAGCACTGGACGGTGAATAAGAATGGCCCTTGCCGGGTGGGCGAGCGGCGCGGACGGCTGATTTATCGACGCGGGGAAATGTACCCTGACACTCGTGTTTAAGGTCGGAATTCGAGTTTTGCGAATGAGGGTTTTCAGGAACAGTTGCGACGGGTACTTGGATTTATGTAGAGTGGCAACACAAGCTATTTACCAGCATTTCGATTCAAACTTTGTAATGTTAGCCAATTACAGAAAACCCTCATTACGATTTCACTTTCAGTGTTTGTTTGTCATGAATGTCATAATTGCGTCCGTCGGTCAAGTAGGTGATTTTTTTTAACAGAAATGGTTATTCGAATTATAAATCAGCCATTTTGTAGTTATACCTTCATGAAGTTTACACAGTTTTTTATGTTCTAGAAAAATTACAAGAAATATTACCTTTTTTATATGGTAAAATAAACATTGATAAACTTCACGAAAATAATTGCTGTTTAGTGTAAGAATGAAGTGTAATTTTATTTGATGAATCTACGTGTGACGTAGCACGGTGTACGGAAATATTTACTCTAACAATGTTACAGAAATATGTGTACAGCAAGGATATATGAAAATTATATAAAGCTCAAAATATTAATAGATGGGCTGTAACATGATTCTATAAAGTGAACATTGAAAGTTTAATCTGAGGCAATACTCATCTCATAATTATAAAAAAGTAAGTTTTTCATGCTGTTTCACATATTTCTAGGTAAAAAAATGCTTCAGCAAGTAATCTAATAGAATGGAAATTTTTGTATTAAACTGAATGTAATTTCTGATGAGTGTTAGCACAATATGAACCACGTAAAAAATTGATCGATTACAGTTAAAAAAAAAATTTTCTCAGGCAAAAGGTGCCAATTACCTGTATCGCTTTATTGATATCCGACAAAGTAATACCATCGCCAACACAATTAACTAACCGTTAGTGCACTTTATGGTCATTGTAATAAGGGCCAGGAGTGGTCAGTTAACTGTGTGGGGGATTGTACCTGCTGCCCGAAAAAAACAAGTACGGAATTCATACGAGATCAACTTTGTATGAGGTCGGCAACAGTAGTAATGACATATGAAGTGAAACAAATACAGTAATTTGTATAATTTCTCAATAAAATTAAAGTGTAGTTGTCATTGGAATTGTGTCTAATACAACGCGCTAGTTTCGATCACAGCAGTCTCACGCATAATATCATCATTCGTGATTGAGTTGAGATTGCAACTGAAGGAACTCTGAGCTTATTCAAGCATTAATTGAAACCACACTAATAAAATACAAATTACTGTAGCTACTGTCAGTGTAAAATATTTCTTGTTTGTCACAACAACGATTTTCTCCATGGAATACGGTAATTGGTAAAATTAATAACAGACATTTTGTTTTTGAGAATGTTTTTAAATATAATGTTACTCAATGATAAATTCAATGCGAATCATTGGTCAAAAAAACACTGCATCAAAAACAAACTGTTAATGAACTTGGATTTTGTGAACGTTAACGTCGATGTGCTGTTTTATGTAACAATGCGTTTAATACAGTTTTAAAATATAATTGTGACAAACTGGAAGACAACTGCAAAATTGTAAATTTGTCAATCTACTTAAAAGCAGGATGGATACTAGCTATATCTCAAATATTGATTTCAAATGAAGCGAAACCCTATTTTACTATCGTCGATCATAATTACTGCTTGTAATAATTCCGATAAGTATTCCTTCAAAGATAAATAAACCACACCATTTGACAATTCAACGAACTGTTTAAGGTCGGCACCAAACTGTCTGTAATAGTAACCTGTGTTCATTAAAATCTGTCTGTATGACAAGTTTCTATGGGATGACAGCTGCCGGCGACATACTTAACGTTGATCGGTCTGTAATCGTAAGTTGGTGCAATCCGCCCTTAAACAGGCAACTAAATGAACCTAAGCACACTGGCGGTCTTATAATTTGCACAAATAATCTGATCGTGGGTTCCTAACACATTGGGAGACATAAGCAGTGATATAACCTTTTTGTTTTTTACTCTGGATAGGTTAGAAACAAAAACAGTAGTAGATAGGACCCCAAGAATTAAATGGCGCCAATTATATAGCGAAAAGGGTGAGGAACTTACGTGCCAGATAAAAGCATAGGTACCTGGGCAGTGACATAACCAATAAATATAGAAAGCCCTCGCACTACCGCACAATAAGAGGCAGAGGTCGCCCGCTTGCTACATGGTGGTTCCACAGTATCAAAGGACTTGAAATAGGCCCAGTTTAACATAGAGACAACCCAGGATCGACCGACCTGGGCGCACGAGAAAGAGGGCTGACCCCAAATAGTGGGAAGAGGCACGGAAAGAAGACTCTGGATAGGTTTGAGGTTGACTACACACTACCGGATGATAAGCGACGTTATGGTATAGGTAGGACAAAGCGCGCTTACCTACTCGTAGTAAAAACCGGTTCACTTACGTTTTGAAGAAGGGGAACAAGGATTCCGGCAAGGAGTTCCCCAGCTTGGCTGTTCCCACAGTAAAAGTGGAAGCGTAGCGCTTAGTACGAGATCTCGGAATTGCCACCGTAAAACCTTGCCACCGACCATTTGGCTGTCACATCGACTGGTTAAATAATACCACCAGTTCATGTGTCGAATCCATAAAAGCCACCTCATGACAGGGTTATTTCACTGATAAATCTCCCAACATACCCCAGAGCCATGATTCATCATAATTAGTGCAATTATGACGACCTAAAGTTAAGGCTTGATCACATGGCGCTACGCAGGCGGGACGTCTGCAAAGCGCGACCGCTGCGCACCGTAATGTACGAACGGGTTAGCGACGCCACACAGGCTGCGCGACGCAAGCGGGACGTCCTGCGTAGCGTCGCGAACCAGTTACAGTATGATCACAAATATAAGTTCGAATCGATATAACAACCGTTTGCAATCGGCAATCTTCGTCTTCCTCTGCGCAGTGCGCATAGTGATAAATGATGATGATGATGTAACAAGGTATTTTTTTAATTGTTGCTTACCGATTTTATTCAGCATTTATCACTATTCTGCGCAGGCATGCTGCTTTCTCTGCGTAGACGAAGATTGCCGAATTAACTTATATTTTTGGTCGTACTGCACCGTACATTCCGGTGCACAGAGGTCGCGTTGCGCGGACGTCTCGCACGCTATGTTACCAAGCCTTCAAGGAAGACCTTAAGTTGCAGAACCCGGTAGACAGACAGCTTGTTTATCTCTGTAACGAAATACTTAAAGGAAGTGCAATATAAAAACTCATATATGTGCAACTAAGACAAATCTTATCGTTAAAAAGCAACACTGTGACAGCTTAAAAAAAACTAGAATGCACAATCAAACTTCCCGAGCTCTCCACTAGAGAGATACATGGATCTTATATACGTATAAAATATAAATATCATTATATTTCACTAATATACGATGATTTGTGTCATGCATTCACACATATTCATTTAATATATTTTCTGTTACATGCAAAATAGATCATATTTAGCTTGTAACAATTTAAAAAATACGACGACAAGATCACTTTTTCATTGCATAGTAGATCTTGTCAACTAAATTTACATGCATACAGGATATTCTTAATTAATCTGAACTTTAAATGTTTACTTCCGAAGCACTAAGTAATCAAAACTAAAAGCTACCTGGCTCGTATGCCAAAATATATCCAGTATACAACCTACGTATGATTTATCAACTGTGCCAAGTTAAATCAGTTAAATGTTGTTGTTAGCATCTAAAGTAATATAAATAGCGTTAAATATATAGATATGATGTATGTTACAACACAAACATGCTCGTGTGACAGCACAGGCGCTACCAAGGGCAGGATTAGTATCACAAAGATTTTATGATCCGAGTTGAAACCTACCTGTAAACTCGTCCTCCCACTCTAAACCCGGGTTTAGATTGTACTCATCTTGAAAAAGGGAGGAAAAACAAAAATGTCAGTATCTTTCGACCATTATAAAAAAACACTATACATAGATTTAGCAAACAGTGCTTTAATTTACAGCATGACCTAACTGTTAGACCGGTGCAGGGTTAGTCGGCTCGAGACAGCGTGAGATGATATGGCGTCCCATACTACCACCATACGAGATATACACATATATGGATATGCGGCCGTGATATATACTGCGCCGTGGACGCGTGGAGAACTCTGGAAGGCCACGTGGGACACGACGAACATGTGACGATCTGACATCACTCGACCTCATTATAAGATCAGATACTTCAGATTTCTTGATAAAAAAGTTTAAGTTCCGATTATTTTGCATCCATTTATAATCATAATAGATAATCTATTATATATTATATCGAGTAATCTGAAACTATCGCCTATACCGTGTTAGTAGGAAATAACTAGAAGCGTGGATAGTTTCTATTTACAACTATCGAGATGAAAACTATTAATATAATTACAACCGACACCAAGTTATTGGACAGAGACAAGATGTTAACATTTAACAAACGGGAGGAATAATGACTTACCGTAGTAGTCGGTTGCGTGTGCTAGAACGAGACAAAAAATAAAAACATTTGTCAGTCAATACAGCGTGTTGCGAAAACTGATACAGCTACGTGTAATTTAATACATAATATTGCTCACCCATTATTTATATTTACATAAAACCTCATTTACTTTAATGTGGATGATATTCACAATGATGATTGCGGCTAGCCAAAAAAAGGTTTTGTTACTTATATTTTCATGTTCTTATGAAATGGTGCAAGGCGTGAGTTTAGCAAGATAAACACATTTTAACTGCTTTTTTAATGCTTAAATTCATAAATTACTCCGAAACAATTTTCAATTGTTGTGGTGAATGCAATTTAAGTGAAAAGATTTCTATTTGGCTCCTTCTACTTTTGCCATTTTCCAATTAGAATACCTACTCAATATGATAAGTACTAAGTTTATGTATGTTCTGAAGAGCCTACCCCTTCGTTTATAAAAGAATAAATTTGTACATTCATTTAACGTTATAACACACACAAAACATGAAATGAAAATAAAATGACAGGGGAAACGCTAAATAGGATCCCACTCAGCGCCGCCGGTATTCACTGAAAATAGATCAGTGGAGATTTGGGGACTTAAAACTAGGATCAATCAGAGCACTGACGCCAACGACCGATGATTAATATAGCTTTTTTAACTAGCCGCAACTATTTGATTTGTGTTTATTAATTAGTTAAACTTGTTATGGATAATGGACCCCATGCAGTGAGACATGCCAGTGACACATGTTTTTCATCCCGAGTTAATACCAAATAGATCACTCCAAGTCAGATTATCACAAACTCATGCATGTTGATTTTCCACGCGCACTGCCAAAAAGGTGGATTAAAAATATCTTTTATATACTTAATTTAGGTATTGGAAAATCAACCCAATGCACCATGTAAACATTTTTAAATCATATTAAAATGTGTCGTTTTCTGACAAAAGGTCCGCTTTATCGGTTGTCCCCAAGGACGATTTTTTCATTACATCGCAATGACAATAGCATCTTATTACATACCAACGAAATAGTATCTTTTGCCCGAGAACGACAAAAATGTTGCTCATGTTCCAAGAAAAAACAGAACATTTCGCAATACAATTTTCCACGAATAATGCAATAAAATGATTACGTAAACATTTAAAAGTTTACAAGTTTTACTTAAAAAGCTAGTCTCAATTAATTATTTTCATAAAGTCCCACTTCTAAGAAATTGTCCATGGAAAATTGTGTTTTATGCCATTGTTATAAAGTTGTGTTTACCTTTGCGGGGCCTCCACCAGTCCTCCATGTATCCTGCAAGCGGTGACGCATTGGAAGAGCCTTGTTTTATGGTAGCACGAACACAAACATTGCACCAAACACTCATACAGTATTTACTTTTACCGACGATTAGAGTATACACATATATGGACGCCACTCAACTGAGACAAACTAAATTTTGAATGATCAGCTGTCTGAACATAACATAATGGAGTTCAAACTTTGATTCAATATACAACATTAGACATTAAAATAAACTGTCACATACACAATCTATATTTGGTTGTGAGTCTAGAACACTTTGGGAGTTTTAACACTGATATATATATTTTCATAACGTGGTTGTGAAATCGACAGGTTAACTCGTCACATTATGACTTCAGAGATATGCATTGAAAAATTAATTGTAGCATACATATACATATGTTAGAGTACGACTTACAAAAAATCTTATACATTGATTAGGATAGGACGTAATAGTACGTATCGTAATAATGAGTAGTTTTGTTACCATTTAAATTTTAACACGAGAAAACAATATATATCATTAGGAATATATCATAATCTGCAGGATATAAAGAGTAACGCAGTTTTCCTCAAAATCTGGGGGCACGGTAGTGCCCCCGCCAAGACGAGCCAAGCGAAGCGCAAGGGCATTACCTACCTTTTCTCGAAGTGTTTCGTCGTTTTTTTGAACCCTCATAAAGCTGGATTCCAATGTACCAGATAATTCAGATTCTCAGGATATGATGTCAATAATAGACTAATTAAACATACAAAGTCTCAATTGAATAGCTCTAATACTTTAGATTTTATTGATATCTAAAATACACCGATTTCGTCACTGACACACTGAATCTGATGATCATCAAAATGTTTGGCTACTTCCTGAAGTGCTAGAAAGCTGAAATTTGGTATGTAATCTAAGTTTAGTATACAATCAACAAAAAAAATCATAATCTTATAACTTTCGCCCCCCATCCCCTAAAATGGGGGGGGTGGAAGTTTATATGAGACTTTCACCAATTTCATGAATTAGGACATGAAAGTTTACACGGGACTGTAGAGAGTAACTAAAAAACCTATTAATAAGTACTTAAAAAAAAGAAGAAAAAAAAAAAAAGAACTGAAATCCCACCAAAAACATTTCATGTAAAATGTTGCCAAGACGACCACATAAGGTTTGCCCTGTGAAAAAGATATCAGATGTCATGTAGAGCCTGTAATGTATGTGGGTAGACTTGTAATTTGTATCTTCGTGGGTAGTTTTCAGCATGCCCCTCTCTGATAATAAACGGATGACGGAACGGACGTGTTTTCTGTGATCTCTTCAAATCCTGGGTTCCCTGACCTATCAGCAGATATCTTTCAGTGGCGACGAGAACAATTGGACGCTGGTGCATTTGTGACATTGTAAATTCGTAAAGTTATACCGTGTTAGTGTACGAAATGTCGGTGGGGAAGATAGGACCGTTTGACCTTGCCAAGGACAATTGGGAAATGTATGTTGATCGTTTAGAACAATATTTTGTGGCAAACGGGGTGAAAAGTGAAGTGAAAGTTGCCACTTTAATAACGGTTATAGGTAGTGAAGCTTACGAACTGATGGTGAGTCTATGTACACCCGATAAACCGGCAACTAAAACATATGAACAATTAGTGGCGTTGATGTTAAGTCATTTAAATCCCAAGCCGAGTGTACTTGCAGAACGTTTTAAATTCCGACAGCGGGTGCAAAACCGTAACGAAAATATTGCAAGCTTTGTGACAGACCTGAAGAAGTTGAGCAAGAACTGCGGGTTTACAGGGGAAAATTTAAAGGAAAACTTGAGAGATCAATTTGTGTGCGGACTGATCAACGACGCTATCAGGCAAAAGTTGTTTACGGAGGCCGACTCGATCACGTTCGACCGGGCGTACAAGCTCGCAGTGTCCATGGAGGCAGCCGAGGCAAACGCAGCGCTGGTAGATGACTGTGCACGGAACCGAACCAGCGACAGTGTACCAGCGAGTGAGTCGTCATGCGTGCATCAGCTGGGCCGAGCCCGAGCCGCGGCGACAGCGGACGGTGGCGGCCGGCCAGCCGTGACGGCGGGCAGAGCGAGTCCCAGCAAGATAGCAGCAGGCGGCGGCCCAAGCGCCATAAGCGGAGCGGGAAGCGGAAAGTTTCGTGGTTTCGGGCGAAATAATAGGGCATATTCAAATGCTGAATGTAAAGTATGTGGAGCAAGTCATGAAGCCGAAAGATGTACATTTAAAAATTATGTGTGCAGAGTTTGTAATCAGGAAGGGCACTTAAAGAAAATGTGTCCCAAGTTGCGTGGAAAGTTATCACTATACAACGTTAAAGAAGAGGAGGTTGTATATAGCGACGATTCCGGAAGTAACGAAAGCGACGAGGTAAACAATTTTTCTTTAAATAACAGCGATTCGATTTCGTTTGCACCATACACTATAGATGTTTACATTGAGGGGTCATTGGTTACTATGGAGATCGACACCGGTAGCTGTATTTCATGTATTAGTCTGGAATGCTATAAAAAGTTGTTTACCCATTGCGAGTTACAAGACAGTAATTTAGTGTTGCGATATTATACAGGCGAAAATATCAAACCCATAGGTAAAATAACACCGAAGGTGCAGTATAATGAAACGTGTAAAAAACTTGATTTATACGTAATTGCGAGTGGCAAGGCTAGCCTTTTGGGTAGATGTTGGATAAGTGAATTGAAGTTAGATTTATCAAGGCTAGCCTCACAACAAGTGACTAATATAAACAAATTATTTAGTGAAAAGAAATTCAGTTCCAGATACTGTGAGGTGTTTGCGGAGGGCCTGGGCCGGTTCAATGGGGGGACGGTCGGGTTCCACCTGCGGCCCGAGGCGCGGCCGGTGTTCCTGCGCGCGCGCCCCCTGGCGTACGCGCTGCGCGAGCCGGTGGAGCGCGCCCTCGACCAGATGGTGCGCGACAACATCATCACGCCTGTCACCACCTCCGACTGGGCCACTCCGATAGTGCCGGTAGTTAAAAAAGATGGCACCATAAGGGTATGTGCGGATTTTAAATTAACATTAAATAAATGTCTAGAAGTGGACCACTATCCTTTGCCAAAAGTAGAAGATTTGCTCACTAAATTACACGGGGGAAATAAGTTTAGTAAGTTGGACCTTTCGCAAGCCTACGCTCAGTTTGAATTAGATGACTCAAAAAAGTACACGGTGATTAATACACACAAAGGGCTTTTTATGTATAATAGACTCATATATGGGTTGGCATCGTCGCCAAGTATATTTCAGAGAAAGTTAGAGCAAATGTTTGCAGATATGCCGCGAGTAGGGGTATTTTTGGATGACGTGATTATTACGGGAGTTGATGACCAGTCACATATAGACACGTTACATGAAGTGTTCGATAGGTTAAAAAAATATGGTCTGAGAGTAAAGAGAGAAAAATGTTCTTTTTTTGCGGACTCGGTCACGTACCTAGGATTTGTAATTAGTAAAGAAGGAGTCCACACATGCCCCGAAAAGATTGAAGCAATCAAGCGAGTAGCGGCACCGAAAAATGTATCGGAATTGCGATCATTCTTAGGGCTAGTGATGTATTATGCGAAATTCGTACCGAACATAAGCACTATATTAGCACCATTATATGCATTATTACGGAAAAATGTGTCATATGTGTGGAGTGAAGCATGCATGCGTGCGTTTAACGAAACTAAGCGCATGTTAATGTCTAGCGATATATTGGCACACTACACGCCGGATCTTCCTTTGGTACTGACAGTAGACGCAAGTAGTGTGGGGGTCGGTGCAGTGATTTCGCACCTCATGCCCAGCGGCAGGGGCGACTGCGAGCGGCCGATAGCATATGCGTCGCGAGTGCTCAATGCAGCTCAGAAATCGTACTCTCAAATAGAACGGGAGGCGCTTGCGATTATTTACGGGGTCCGAAAATTTCACCAATATTTGTATGGCAGGAAATTTATTCTTAGAACAGATCACAAACCATTGGTGTCAATTTTTGGAGACAAAACGGGAATACCTATAATGGCTGCGAGTCGGATGCAGAGATGGGCTGTTATCCTAGCGGGTTATGATTACACTATTGAATATGTTCGAAGTGAGAGTAATGCTGCTGACGCCTTATCTCGCTTGCCAGTGGGTAAGGAGAAAAGCCAGCATAAAGAAATCACTTATTTAAATTTCATTCAAAATTTTCTACCAATTACGAGGAAAATGGTACAAGATCATATTAGTAAAGATGAAGACCTAAAAAAAATTTACCTGTTTATACTGTCCGGATGGCCTGCGATTTGTGAGAACGAAAATCTCAAACCGTACTACCTGCGGCGTAATGAATTGTACATAGATCGAGGGTGTATAATTTGGGGCTATAGGTTAGTGGTACCAAAAGCTTTGAGGGGTAATTTGCTAAAAGAGTTACACGTAGGTCATTTAGGTATTGTGAAAATGAAAAGTCTCGCCCGAAGCGTGATGTGGTGGCCCGGTATAGATGGTGATATTGAGGAGTTGTGTAAGCAGTGCACCACATGTGCGCTGGAGGGCACCGCACCGCCACGCGCGCCGCCGCAACCGTGGCCATTTAATCCAGAACCCTGGTCACGATTACACTTGGACTTTTTGGGGCCTTTTCATGGTCAGACCTTCCTGGTTATTATAGATTCTACGACTAAGTGGCTAGAGATATTCCGAATGCATAAGACAACAGCTACCGCAGTTTTGAAACCGCTACGCGAAACATTTGCTCGTTTTGGTTTGCCTTTAGAAGTAGTATCAGACAACGGGCCGCCTTTTACGAGTAAGGAATACGCACACTTTATGACAATAAACGGCATAAAAATGACATTTACAGCAGCGTACCATCCAGCTTCTAATGGTGCAGCGGAAAACGCTGTTAAGCTATGCAAGCGAGCTATCAAAAAGGCACTTCGTGACGGTTGTGATGCAGACGAAGCCCTTCAGGCGTACCTCATGATGTATAGGAACGTAGAGCATAGTACGACTGGTACAGCTCCGGCTATGTTGTTACAGCACCGACACCTGCGGTCTAGGTTGGATTTGTTAAGGGGAGATAGGCAGGTAGAAGCAAAGGTACAACAGGCCCAAGATAAACAGGTTTTAAATGCAGGTGGAACGACCAGGGACGTTAAGGTGGGTGACTCAGTGTGGGCACGAGATCACGCCGGGGGAAGCTGGTTAAGGGGTCAAATAAAGGAAAAAGTCGGGTCTCGTAATTTTATTATTGGCCGGGATAGTGGTTCACGTATCAAAAGACACATTGATCAAATCAAGAAAAGGCGCAGTAGTTATGCCGTGTCCTCGTCGGATAATTCGGGGGTGGCGTCAGGCGAGGTGACCAGGGAAGATGAGACTGCGCCGAGTGTGTGCGCGGCGGAACCCGATCGACCTGAAGTTGAAGAAACGCGGATGCACGAGGATGTTGTGCCTCGGGACCAGAACGCAAGTCCTGGTCGAACCGAAACCATTGTATCCCCTGCGGACCGACCCAAGCGCATCCGGAAACCCGTGCAAAGATATGGTTTCGAGTTTGATTATCTTTACCGAATGTAACTAGCATTAAGAAGTTAGGTGTATAAAGAATTAAGGGTTGAGGTGTAATGTATGTGGGTAGACTTGTAATTTGTATCTTCGTGGGTAGTTTTCAGCATGCCCCTCTCTGATAATAAACGGATGACGGAACGGACGTGTTTTCTGTGATCTCTTCAAATCCTGGGTTCCCTGACCTATCAGCAGATATCTTTCAGAGCCAAGCTTCTGAATCTACACGGTCTAACTCTACCGACCTTAGAGCATACATAACTGGAGTGGCCAGCAGCGCATCTTACCAAACAAACTATTATGCCAATTTTTGCGTTATTGCAAGCCCTCGAATAGCCCTCACGCACCTTTTTTGTGCTATAAAAACCGCTTCCCTGTTTTTTGAATTACCCCAAAAGAGGATCCCATAACGTAAAGTAGAACAAACAAAACCATGACAGTCCATCACAGTCTCCATACTCGCTTGCTTAGAGAGTTTGTACAAAGCGAAGGCATATTGATTTGTTGTCAATTTGCACTCCCAAGAATTTCGTATCACAGACTGATTCAATTACCATTCCTTCAAAATTACAATTGATGGGTCTCGGAATTTTTCTTTGATAAAAGTGCATTATTTTTGTTTTACTTAAATTCACCGTTAAGTTTTTGTCCCTGAGCCACCCAATTATACTTTGTAAAGTATGATTAATTTCATATTCATAATCTCTATCATCTTTACAGTCAATTATTACTGTGCTGTCGTCAGCATAGAGGACCATTGGATAGTTAATGTGACTAGGGAGGTCATTGATATAAATTAGGAAAAGCAATGGACCTAATACGCTTCCCTGCGGCACTCCATCTCCATACATTAAATTTCGCTTACCGGACCTGTAACAGACTTGCATTTTTTACTTTAAACATATTTGTGACAGTTCAGTGTACTGTTTTCTACCATTTAAGTATGATTTCATAAACAGCAGTCCTTATTTCTTTAAATACGGTGACGTCAAAGTGACGTTTCACAGCTAGCTGTAATGGTCAAGCACGAATGTCTTTAAATCGATTTTGTAATCGATGCTCGATTTACGATTTGAAATAAAACTTGAATTGCGCATTAAATTACAAATAAACCAAAAATATGCTTACAGTATGTGAAATTACCATCAAACTTTTTGTAAATTTATTACCGTAAACAGCAGATAAAGGTATTTTCACGGAGCTCTTCATACGCCGAAAACGATTTCCAGACTGACTTATAATCGATTAATGAAATAGTTTCTAATATTTTTTTGCACTTTGTGCCTATTTTTTAGCAGAGGGGTAAGTATACTAATGGCTACTCCGTTATGTATGCTCTAAGCTACCGACCCTAACTTCAACAAATTCTGCATATCAGTAAATATGTATGGCTTGGCTGTTCCGTTACTTACTTCAGATCAGAAACTAAATATTCGCATCACTTCCACGACAGTAGCGAAACGGCGAAGCCATACATATTTACTGATATGTAGACTTTGTGGAAGTTAGGGTCGGTAGAGTTAGGCCGTGTAGATTCAGAAGCTTGGCTCTACATGAGATCTGATATCTTTTTCACAGGGCAAACCTTATGTGGTCGTCTTGACAACATTTTACATGAAATGTTTTGGTGGGTCTATATTAATAAGAAGAAACTGGTAAAATGAATTCACCCAGTCATCCTTACTTTTTCCACTAGATTCTATTACTACTGCATTTTTGTCGGAAAAATATACAAAGCTTAATAAATATAACTTGATTTTAGTACATTTTCGAAATACTTATCCGTTATGTCAAAAATCTTGTCTCCGCGGGCGGGCGACGAGCACAGCAATTTAATATCGAGCAAATAGGGTGGAACTAGCGAGCGTGCGAAACAATATTTTAGCGACGACGACGATATAGCCTTAAGGAATTGTCCAGTCAATATGAATGACAGCCACGTCATGACAGGTATTAATGTTAAATCTCGCAAAGTATATAAGACTCAGGAGTCAGGACCCATCACAAATTGTGCATGTTATAGAAATCGGTACCGGTAACTCAACTGTTACCAGAAAACGAAGACGGCTTAGTTCTATTAAGGAAAATTCTAAATTTCAAATCAAAGGAAAACATTTAAAAATATTGTGCTCCGAGCGAGATTTTGGTGCCGTTAAAAAAAGCCTGAGTCTTCTAGGCAGATGTTGCTTTACGCTTCTCTAAGGCGTTGTAAGAGGCTAAAGCGATTGATCGCGTATGCCAAGACGTCGCGGGTTCGAATCCTGCTCGGAGCACAACATGTTTAAAGTTATTCCACATAATTAGAAATTAAGCACCTATGTTCTGTTTTATTCAGACAGCACGATGAAATGCCGAAATAAAAATTAAGAGCGAAAAGTAAATACTGTCGAACTACAGATGCCATTGGTTATGAGAGGGCACTTGCAAATAAAAGTTCAAGATAAATTAAGTTATAAATTAGGGAGGTTAATTTACAAAACTACACTTGCAGACAAACCTAGAGTTTTTAAATGAATTTGCTACATACCAATAACCTGACTTGCATCTCCGATAGCTTAAATCATGACCAGTCTCTAGGATGGCAGTGAAACTAAAATTGCTTACTGAATAAATAAACAATTTGAATCTTTGAACCCTACCTACTAGCAAAACTAACAAACATAATATATACATTCTCCACTCTCCTAATATATACTTCCATTACGAAGTTTATGAAATGAAAGAGAAGACTATCAAATCAATACTGTCATGTGTCTCAGGACAAAACATAATTCAGTACACTGTAACTATTCGGCTATACTTTGCACATGTGTTACATTACATCATCGTATTATACTGGGTTGTAATGTTTCATACCCTACAATAAAGTACTACATACACTACCGCTCATAATTATTGAGGCACCCATACCTTTTTCCATACATCTGTAGACAAAAATGACTTTCAGAAATACACTGCCAAGTCAAAGTCCCTTGACAGTTTTGCGTGCTTTTTGCATTTTTTATTTAGCTGATTTATTGAGCCTAAAATCGGTACCAGAGAGCCCCCTTTTAAAATGGTAGTTTTATTTTTGCAATGACTTAAATAACTACTAATTGCTGGTTCATACAAACACACTACACTTTTATAAGTCAGCTAAATAAAAAATGCAAAATGCATGCAATACTGTGAAGGGACTCTGACTTGGCAGTGTATTTCTGAAAGTAATTTTTGTATACAGATGTATGGAAAAGGGTATGGGTGCCTAAATAATACTGAGCGGTAGTGTATATGCATACAATTACAATGTGGCATTCATTGAAGATGGTCATAAAGCAGACTTTATCACAGTCGGGCTCACTCTAACATAAAGAGCCTTAGGGTACAAGATCGTTAACATTGTCATTGTCAATGGAGTATACCTAGAAATCACTCTTGCACTCTCTCAAATAAAGTAATATTATGATTACTACTTACTAATAACAAATTACATTTAAAAATCATGGTAATGCATGCAAATATATTTAGATTTAGATGGGTTAGAATTAGAAACACAAAAAGAAAATGAGAGTAGTGGTACTAGTGGTTAAAAATTAAAGTTTAAATATTTGCAAATGGCCTAGTTAAATACCAGCACCCGACATCACTGTTAATGTAACTTCACATGTTGCAGTTCTTAAAAAAGAGCAAAAGAAATCATCAAAAACTCTTACCAAATATAATGTACAAAGAAATTAATATCCATTTTTTTTAATTATAAATAGAGTATATTTAAATTGGATAAGGGGGTACAAAATATATAATATATAGACAGCTATGATCAATAATAAAAAGTAAATGCATATATGTACAAAGAAATCAACACTTTATGTGTATAACATATAAGGTAGGGTTTCTCTTATGCGATGTCAATAATGTATCACGTACATCAGATTTGGTAAGCGCAACAACATAAACAAACGTAAATGTACAAAAAATGTCAATAGAATTATTGTTGGTAAAACTTTACCTACACTATTCATGAATAAAGTTCAATGGAACTATTTCAGTACAAATCATATTAAAGATCACCCATTTCTTTAAAGTAAGTCATAAAATCGATTACTTTATTTAGTTCCTTTGCTTTCCCAATGAACCCAAGTAAATCCACCTTTTCCATAAACATCTCCCGCCACTCTCGAAAAAAACTAGTCTTGAATTATTATTGGGTGCCTTATACCCAAATGAACCAAAAAATCCTCCTGTGCATTTTCGTCGCGCGATTAGTGCAACTTTTGGCTCTTGATAGTTGTAAGTAAAGTTCATTTTATCTCACTTAAGACAAATTGTAATTCATAATGATGAGTCTTTCCAGAATAATAATAATTGAAAACACAGAGAATTACCCATTATATATGAGAGTGGCGTGTCTGTTCTAATATGGCAGGACTATATAAACATTCAGGAAACTTACCATCTCTGATCTCAGTGATTCCAGAGGTGGTGGTCTGTGTCTGCTTGGCGTAGGTAACATTCTCTTTAGGCGGGATATCCGTAGATTGGACTGATATGATCTGCAGCTGAGTT
Source organism: Notocelia uddmanniana (assembly GCA_905163555.1). Classification (NCBI taxonomy): domain Eukaryota; kingdom Metazoa; phylum Arthropoda; class Insecta; order Lepidoptera; family Tortricidae; genus Notocelia; species Notocelia uddmanniana. The sequence goes on along the minus strand of LR991059.1, from coordinate 7,720,283 downwards.
GCTTTCTTTGGAACCCTGGAAACAAACATTTATTTATTTCGGAACAAAAAGTTTATTTAACACAAGGCACAAATTAATGTAATTGGTTTTATTGTGTGGCACTTTTCTCTTCATCACCAAATTAGATGGGGCAACATTGTGGTAACTATTAAGGCTTCATCATCAAATCAAGTCTATGGCATAGAAATATTGAAATTGATAGATGCATAGCAATATTATACAAACAAGTTAAAATAGTCAAAGTCAGGACTTGTTTCAGAGAGGCAGAGATACTGATACTTCAGATACTTGATTGACCTCTATATAAAAGCCTGCATGCAGCAAGTACTACCCACTGCCTCAGAATGGACTTACCCTCAGTCCAGAAGAAGAGGGTAAGTCCATTCAGGGGCGTGAGTGACGAGTGTAGGTTGATGCCTGATGAAGCAGTCTGCTGGGGCGCGAGTGACCGCACAAACAGCACGTCCTTTACAGTGGCCACGCCAAGCAATGCGAGCAACTCACTCAAGTCTATTCTCGATAGCCACTAGACCACTTAGATTCACCTTTAAACAACAGCCTGTATCAAGTACTAACCCCTGTACAGGCAGGCTGGCTGTGTTCAGGCTGGTGTCCGGTGAAGCAGTCTGCGGGGGCGTGAGTGATTGCATGGAGGAAAGCGAAGACAACACATCCTTTACAGGGGCCACGCCAAGCGACGAGAGCATCTCGTCCAGATCTCGACGACTGTCAATGCTTGACGTGGTTGATGCTCTTTGCTGTACAGAAAAATACATGGAAACGTAAAAATATCAGAAACTGTATGTGTATATTTATATATTTACTAAAAAACTTGTATAGTTAATTTCCAGGTCATTCTACTTTAAAATGCACATAATTTTTTGACACTTTCGCTTAAATATAAATGGATTAGCGGGCGAGGGGGAACTACCAAGGCTTCTTCAGCATCTTTCTGCTCTTTCTCGCGGCGCCGACGATCCTTCTCCTCGCGAAGTGCTTGCAGCTTCGCCTTCTTCCGCTCCAGCTCCGCCTTCCTGTCTGACATGCTCGACATGGCTGATTCTGTAACATTATGGAGGTAATTAGTAAGTATATGTATGTTTTTTCGGCCTGTTAGCCTAGTTGATAGTGACACTGCCTCTGAAGCTAGAGGTCCCGGGTTTGAATCCCGGTATGGGCATTTGTTTCTGTGGTGAGCAGAAACATTTGTTCCTGAGACTTGGATGTTTTTTATGTATTTAAGTATATATCTATTATATACATCGTCATCTAGTACCCATAACACAAGTCTTATTGAGCTTACTAGGCTAGGAGATAACGAGTTCTGCACTATATATTGAATAAGGGAACTAAACAAAAGTTTGTATAAATAACCAGATAATGTGTAACCATAGCATCCCTACTCCGGTTACACGACTAACATCAGTTTGCGACCAACTAAACTAAAGGATCAAAAATATTAAAATTTCTACAGACCCTAATAGAGTGAGTCATATACAGGGCTCAGATTTTTCATCACAAGGTAAGAGGAAAGAAAACTATGGAGTCGATATTACCATTAAAACTTTACTTATATTCCTACTCTCCTTAATAATTTTCTTATTCCCATAATTCTTTCATATTTATCCTATCTTTCATATATATTATCATGTTGTAACTATTAATAACTTAATTATGTATCTAGTTATACAAACAATACTGTTGCAATAGACCTATCAGTGTGTCTGGGTACTGGCCGTGCTATCAAATTTAATTATGCTGTGTGTACCAATATTTCTATAATGCAAGGTTTTCCAATAATGGATGACCTTAGGCAATATTTAACCATTTTTGGCCCTGAGAAAGTTAAAGATAAATTGTAAAAAGTACTCAATAACAATTAGACTTCGTTAAAATAAGACTGAATGAAGATTTGGGTTTAATTAAATGAATGAGAATGAATATAAGTAAAGTTACATTACTATAATACTGACTCCAAACTTCAGAATTCTATAGTTTTCTTTCATCTTACCATGTGACGAAAAATTTAAGCCACCAGGGCATATATGCATTTTACTTAGTAATTGTCAATTTGCAATTCATTAAAAACCTAGACAATATACTTTCAATTCACTATGTAAGTGGTAAAACTAAGTTAGCTGGTCACTCAGACATAATGACCCTAGCCAACAAATGTGGAAAATAAAAAAAGATTGAACATAGAAAGAACAACTCACATGGACCTGGATTGGAAGCCTAAGTCCAATCCCAGTATCTTTAGAAAGCTCAATATTAGATGCCCGATTTTCCTTCTTATAATAATAGAAATAGAGGTCATTTTGCTCGATAATGAAGTAGGTAGCTTAAAGTAGACTGATTTCATTGGAGCAATTGCTTTATATTTATGAGGCCAATCATACGCATGTAAACAAAAAATGAAAAAATTTAGTCCGTATTTCTGGACCTCACAATGTAAATAAATAGTAAAGTAGTAAATAAATCAAGGAAAACCAATTATATATTTTTTGATGACAGTTTAATCAATGTAAGATGGGATGTTACAGACTTAAAGGTATTCATTGAAGAAGCGGTGTTCAGAAAATGCAAATACGACTGACAGCAGCAGGTCTGATGTCACCACCCATCTGCATAACTTATTGGGACTCCAATGATTCATTGCGAGCTTATAAGAATCGAAACGGTGCCTTACCTTATATATGATCCGTAGATTAGACAACACACATCATTTTAAAACAATTTGTAGAATAAAAAGCCACAAGAACGTGGCACCGAAACTAATAACGGGAATCGAAAGTGTGGAAAACTATGAATTACTGCAACTATTACACTGGACCGGCATATAGGAATTAAAGTAATACATTTATTTGAACTATTTCACAATGAAATCAATCGATATTGCGAAGTTGTTTTTACAATGTGGATCAAAATATGAGAAAAATCAATCAGCCGTATTCCGTCACATACTTTGGGAATTGGGAGAAAACTGAATGTTGCCAATGTAACCAATGTTGCCATTGCAATTAACATGCATGATTTTCAATAACCTGGTAGTTAAGTTTCGGGTAATTCCACTTAGTCTGGCTTAATCTATAGCAAAAACAAGTTAAAAGTTAAAGTATAACAAAATTTTAATACATGTCTTGATAAAAGGTCAATTAATTATATATAAAATAACAAAAACATATTTTACCTACCATGAAGTAAGGATAAATCTGGAGTCCGCATTGCACACATACAAACATTGACAAGTACACACGTAGGAACGAGATACAATGTCACATCTTCTGTCCCTCATCGCGTACAGGCTTTTATTGTTTGTCACCAGCCCGGCTAGTATGATAGCTTATATGTCGGACATATAGCATTCGTCCCTCTCGCACTTACATACTTGACAGTACGGGACGAATGCTATATGTCCGACATATAAGCGATCATACTAAAAATAGCCCCACAGCTTATTTGTCACCGGACTGTCATCGATGAACCGTCACTATGAAGTAAGGATAATACGAGTCCGCATTGCAAACATACAAACGTTTGCGAGAGAGATGAAAACATTGACAAGTACACACGTAGGAACGAGATACAATGTCACATCTCCTGTCCCTCATCGCGTACAGGCTTTTATTGTTTGTCACCAGCTTATTTGTCACTGGGTAGTATCTTCTTAGTAGTCTGTGGTCACTGGACTGTCATCGATAAACCGTCACCATATATAAAACGACTAAAAATTAACGTGTTAAAGGATGTATCTGTCGCCTGATACTTCTCAATTTAGTCAGGTTAGCATTAGCATGACTTCAGGGTGCCCAGCGAATAGAAATATATTTTACCCATACTGTTAGGTAATCCAGCCCGAAGGTTATAAAATACAAAGTAATCATTTATTCGCGATTATATTTGGACTCCAACTACGCATAATTGTTGAAAGACAAACTTATTCCTGTTTAATACCTCCTTGTTTAGGTAACTCGGATGAAAAGAAATAAGGCTTGACATGACAAGCTGTCCTATTTTTATTACTTATTATGATTGATATCGAATGTTATGTATTGTTGTGTTTATTTCTTGTAACTCTAATTAAATATATTTCTGTGTGAGTATGATTGTTTTTTTCCAATTTTAACATGGTAGCAGAGGTGAGCCCGAAAAATAAATGGAAGTAAGGAGGATGGAAGTAAAAGTAAGATAAAAATAAGTGACTGATTGATTGAAAAATGTCAAAACAAAAGGAAGAATGTTCCGTTTTTTCATTCAAATTCATCGTACTTTCATTCTGTACAAATATTCGATGGAATGAATTACGACAAATGGAAGTACAGGCTAAAAATTTACATGGAATTGAAACAATGTTATAGCGTAATTGCAAATAAAACGAAACCGCTAGAAATTTCAGATGCGAACTGGGCAAAAATGGAATTAATTGCGAAAAATTGTATTGTAAACAGCGTAAGCGATAAACAATTGAAAACAATCATATGTGAAGAAACAGAAAAATGATCGAAAAATTTAACATGATGTATTTAGCTAAAAGTAGTGCTAACAAATTAATCTGCAAAAGAAAATTACTAAAATTAAAGATGGCAGACACTGATAACCCCGTCGATTTTTTTGATTTATTTGATAAACACATAAATGAACTGTAGAATACAGGAGAAACTATTAGTAAAGAAGACGAATTAAATCATTTACTTCTATGCTTACCACCCAGCTGTGAACACATCATTGATATTGTAGATGCACTCCCAGAAAAATCAGTCGACTACATAAAATCAAAACTACTGTTGAACTTTAAGCAAAGAGAAGAAAAGGAAACTCATGAAAAGTTGATGGAGACATTCAACATCCAGAGGAGAATGTCAACAATGCAGATTAGTACAACGAGGAACTGCTATTACTGCAACGAACCAGGACATTTACAAATAAATTGTCCAAGAAATAGAGGAAGTCGTTGGCAGGGAGGCTATAATTTAAGACACCAAACCTCAAGAGCTGAAAATTGGAGAGGTCAAAATTGGAGAGGACAAAATTGGAGAGGTCAAAATTACAGAGGACAAAACTAGAGAGAAAACCCAGAACATAATAGAGGATCATTTCGAGCAAGAGGAGTTTTTCGTAAAGAAATAATGGCGTCTACATCAGATCCGGTGAGTCACCAAGAGTACATTAGTAGGGACAATATAACTTGGCTACTGGATAGTGGATGCTCGGACCATATTATAAACACTGATCAATATTTTTCAGAGTACTCAGATTTAGAGTGCCCTATAGATATTAAGGTTGGTGATGGATTTCCTCTAAAAGCACAGAAAAAAGGTAATGTTTTAATGTATTTATATGTTAACAGTAAATAGCTGGAAACCAAGATTAACAATTTATATTATGTACCAAGTATGAAACAAAACTTGTTGAGTGTTTCATCTATCACTAACTACAATAACCGTGTAACTTTTGATGATTACGGAGCAAAAATGTATGGACCTAGTGGTAATTTAGTAGCAGTAGCTGATAGAAAAAATAAATTATTTGTAATTAACGGTAGAGTAGGTAACCAGTTTGTACAATCTTACACAACTAACAAGATGACTGAAAAAGAGAAATGGCATAGAGTTTTTGGACATACTAATTTTATACTTTTAAATTAAATGTGTAAACAGAAATCCATGTACTAATTTCTGTTTACACAGTTTACCAGAAAAACTTGAAAGTGACTATACACAGTGTGAAATTTGTTTAAAAAAATAAAATGTTTAACTTACCTTTTGAAAACAATCGACAACGCGCTAGAGAAGTTCTAGAAATCGTGCATACAGACTTAAATGGACCTCTAAATCCTACAGGTGTGAATGGAGAACATTATTTTGTATCGTTTATTGACGATTATAGTAGAATAGCTAAAGTGTTCAGCATTAAACATAAAAGTGAAGTTTTAAAATGTTTTACAGAGTATATGAATCTTGTTGAAAATATGACAGGAAAAAGGATAAAAGAGTTGCGATGTGATAATGGGAGAGAATATATAAATGAAAATATGTACAGATTAGCAAAAGAAGAAGGCATATATTTAAACCCATGTCCACCATATACTCATGAATTAAATCGTGTATCTGAACGATTTAATCGATCAATAATGGACAGAACGAGATGTTTGTTGTCAGAAGCCAAAATCGACAAAAAATATTGGCCGATGTGCGTAGAGACTGCATTATATATCGGAAACAGATTGTTAACAAACACACCGATCAAAAAGACACCATATGAAAAAAAGTAAAAAGTAAAAGTAAAAGTAGTTTATTCTTCAAATTAGGCATATTACATGCACCTATGAACGTCAATAAACTACCACCGGTTCGGAAAAATAAACCTCTGCCACGAGAAGAACCGGCGTAAGAAACTCGGCGAGGTGTCATTTTTTCAAAACAATATACATTGTATAGTTAAATATAAAATTACAGTCTCAGTTACTACAAAAATAACAAGCTACAGTAGAAAACCTATTTTCGCGATAGATTAGCCGTGCAGGACACTATCACTGCCAAACATCCCTGTCCATGATGTAATCGTTTACCTTATAATATGCTTTTGAAATAAGTGTTTGTTTTACTACAGATTTGAATTTAGAATTGCTAAGTTCAGTAATGTGTTTTGGAATTTTATTGTAGAATTTAATACAATTTCCCAAGAACGACTTTTTCGCCTTTACTAGTCTATAGAAGGTTATTTTCAGTTTCCCAGTGTTTCTGGTGGCTATTGGTTTATCAGCGTTCGTTGGGAAATTGCACAAATTCTTCCTAACATACATTATTATTTCAAATACGTATAGGGACGGCAGGGTTAGAATATCTATTTCTTTGAAAAATTCTCTTAATGAGTCACGCGACCCCAAGTTATAAATTGCCCGGATAGCCCTTTTTTGCAAAATAAAAACAGTTTCAATATCTGCAGCTGATCCCCACAAGATTAGACCATAAGTAATTATACTATTAAAATAAGCAAAGTAAACTAACCGTGCCGTTGCCACATTGGTAAGCTGCCTTATTCTCCTGACTGCAAATGCAGCAGAGCTCAACCTACTTCCTATCGCTGTTATATGGGAACCCCACTGCAATTTTGAGTCCAATGTAATACCTAAGAATACAGTTGACGTAACAAATTCTAATGTTTGGCCATTAAGTTTAATATTTGTATCTAAGTTTCTATTTGACGAGTTCGCTAGAGAGAATTTCATACATTTAGTTTTTTTCGGATTCAACACTAAGTTATTGGCAGCAAACCAGTCAGATATCATGGACAGGGTATTATTTGGTTCAATGAGTTCAGTATCTTTCCTATTTACCTTGAACAGTAATGAGGTGTCGTCTGCGAACATTACAATGCCTGATCTTCGGCTTACCATATATGGTAGATCATTTACATAAACAAGGAACAGGAAAGGGCCTAGAATAGACCCCTGAGGTACTCCCATCTCTACCACTGTCTCTGACGAAAGGGCTTTATTTATCGCTACCTTTTGATTTCTCTGTGTTAAATATGATTTCATAAGATCCAATGCATGTCCTCTGATACCATAGAAATTAAGCTTACAAATTAAAGTTCCATGATCTACACAATCAAAAGCCTTGGAAAGGTCACAGAACACTCCAATGGAGTCATATGACTCTTCCCAAGACTGCAAAATAAATTTTATTAAACTTGCACCTGCATCAGTAGTTGATCTACCTTTCGTGAAACCGAACTGCTGTGCGTGCAAAATATTGTGTGAATTAAAATGAGAAACCAATTGCGTAAGCATTATTTTTTCGAATATTTTGCTAAACGCAGGTAGGATAGAAACTGGACGATAATCAGAAGGATTATCTCTATGACCTGATTTGAAAATAGGAACTACTTTACTACACTTCATTAAGTCTGGAAAAATGCCATTGTCTACACAACTATTAAAAATGAGAGCTAGAGTGGGTGCAACGACCTCGAGAATAGATTCCAGTACCATGACTGAGACGCCCCATAAGTCCTCAGTCCTCTTTATTTTTAACATTTTAAAAGACTTCAGTACATCTAGAGGAGAAACATGATGAAATTTGAAAATATTTAGTGACTCTAATTTTACGTTCTCATTCAGAAGGGATTCTGCTATTGTGGTAGATGATGCCAAACTTTGAGTCGTGACTATAGGAATTTTGGAAAAGAAATTATTAAATTCATCGGCTACTTTTAGTGCATTAGTAATTAAATTATCCTCTATTTTCAAAGAAATCGTGGACTCTTTATTACTTCTCTGCCCAGTCTCTGTGTTTATTATTTTCCAGACAGTCTTGGCTTTGTTATCTGAGGACTTTATTTTATTATTCAAGTGCATTGCTTTTGCCTTTGTGCACACTGTTTTGAATAATTTGGAATAATCCCTAACATACTGATGGAAGCGTTCGTCAGTGGTGCAAGATCTCCTTTCATAAAGTTGGTATAAGTTATCTCTACTCTTTCGAATTCCGGTAGTTGCCCAATCATTAAATCTCATTTTATTGTTTATTTTAATACGCTTTTTACTACAAGTCCTATTAAATTCGTTACACACTGTATTCAGAAGCATTTTGAATTGATCATTCGGATCATTTGATTCTACCTGGGTGTTCGGCATGGCGACTAGTAGATTTGACTTTAGTAGTTCTAGTCTACTTTTACTCAGGGGTCTTATTTCTATAACGCGATCTGGAGGTTTTACTTCGCAAGGTAGCCTGACCATCTGAGCTTTATGATCCGACCGGACTCCATTCACTATGCTTCTGTCTAGATGAGGACAGTTTAACCAAATATTATCTATGCAAGTGGCAGAGGTCGGAGTAACTCGGGTAGGTGCTTCAAATAAGTAGTCAAAATTGAACGATTTAAAAAGAGTGATGTACTTATCTTTTTCGACTGATTGTGATAAAATATCGATATTAAAGTCGCCACAGACCACTACTGGTTTTTTACCACTTATTGCTTTACTAAGTACATCCTCCATAATTTCTATAAAAGATATTAAGTCACCTGATGGTGGTTTATAAATGCAAAATATCAGATACTGATCCGTCTCTGCACAAGCAATCTCACAAACACGATCAACAGAACAACCTGAGAGGTCTTTACGTTCTTTAAAAGTTAACCCATTTTTCACTAAAATAATAGAGCCACCACCCTCTGCGGTAGTTCTGTTGAATGCGCTGGCCAAAACGTAATTATTTACATTAAATTTCATCATATGATTCTTTAACCAAGTTTCTGTTAAGCAGACTACATCTACATTAAGCTCTTCTGTAAATAATTCTAAATCTAGTATTTTGCCAGTGAAGCGATTTATATTTTGGTGTAATAAAATTACACTATTGTGCTTCTCCATTGTCCCAACAGTCAGTTTAAAGACAAATCCGCTATTGGAGATGTCGTCCTATCCAAGGGGGAGGGGGAGCTTATATTTCCAAAAACGGAATTAATAAAAGATGCTAAAGATTTAGCAAGTCTGTCAGTTGTAATACGGTAATCACTAATAGCATTATTAGTGTCAAAAAATATAACGTCACTATGACGGCACGTCAGCTTATACATAAGCTTATTGAGATTACACGCATGACTGTTAGCACTGCAAGGAGAAGCAGAATAGGGTAACGCGCCTATAATAACATTTTTAGCACCTAGCTTTGACAGGCATTCGAACTCAGTCTTCATCTCAGAGTACCTAATATTTGAGCCATCACCTAACATTAATACAATTGTGGTCTGTTCATTTATATGGACATCTTTAATATTATTTATGATTTTTTCAAATGAGGCATCGGGCATACAATAATTTATAACACAGCTGTTCTGAATATTATTACATAAAATTTTGCCCAATCCTCGTCCTACCCTATCTGAGAAAACCAGAGTTCTATTTACATTATTACAGGCTGGGGTTATTTTTTCCGGTGACACCGGCAAGCTGCTGTTCGACACAGATGAGTAAACTGCATCTCCGGGCAGAGGGTGAGCCTGCCGGAGCGCATACTCACATTCACACGAAGACTGCTTGGTAAGCAGTGCTTCCAAACATTCCTCGTTGTGGTGGCACAGCTCCAGCAGTTCATCCGCTGCCAGGATATGTTCACTAATTTGCTTCTGAGACATTACATATTTATTAGTTAGATCTTTCAAAGAATTTTGTAATCTGTTCAGTTCGGCTTGCAGCTTGTCAGTGTCCGTTTCATAAATGGTCCTACTGTAGCATAATTGCTCTTTGTAAGAATTTAACTCTTTCAAGACACAGACATGATTTTTTCTCAATTGAGTAATTTTATGAATATTATTATACTGTCTGTACAATCGTTTTGATTTTTTTATAAATCTATTTAACTTAACATACTTTTTGTATTTCTTATAACTTTTAAAACAAACTTGCTTATCATAAAAGGAGTCCTCTGTCAAATCTATTACACTAGAAGGTCCAAAATTGCTGCAATGCTTTGCATAAGCGTTTGGTGTCACAAGTTCTTCAAAGAGCCGCTGAGTGTTGTTTATTTGCTGGCTCTCTGCCTCTTCTTGCAATTGACGGACCACCTTGTGGGCATCGGAGAGCTCATACTCTAGGTGATCCACACGTTGCAGTGTCCGCTCATGGATATCACAGCACTCTTGAAGACTGTTCAGTTTCTCCAACAGATGGTCACGCTGTATGACAGTATCCGCATGCAAAGCATCCAGGTTGGCTAACTCACATTTGAGTCCTGTGTTTTTTTGAATAATCAATTTAACCTCCTCTTCACTTTCATCTCGTTCCCGCAGTAGCTGGTCACACAGAGATTTAGATTGCTTTAGTTCCTTGAGTGTTGCATTTAATTTCCTTTCCAGTTCACGTACTGTGGCCTTGCGTGTCATAACTGAGCTAGACATGTTGAGCTAGCTGGACACACAGCTCTCCACAGCACCTGAAATATGATGGCAACACGACTAAACACCAAGCAAGGAAAGCACAGTCGAGAGAGAGTAGGACTGAACAGATATTAAGTGTATAGATAGAATATAAATATGAACGTAGAAGGCAGAATTGAATTGTGAATATAAGAGTGAAAATATGTATGAAAAGAATATTTGACAGAGTGAAACACAATTGGCATAAAAGTTATGAATCAGCTGACCGAGTCCGATGTCAGTTCCGAGTGAGGTTATGCTTGTAGTTACTTATTAATTTAATACGGGAAGTATTCAAGTTAAATGTTATTTAATGTAACATAAAATGCAGCTATGACTTATTTATATTGAACACAATACTCCCCAGATTAATCGTTGAAGTTTCAAACGATGATGCGTTACGATGACGTTTGGCCGGTAGCAATTTTAGTTCTTCTTTTTCGTCTTTACACTGTCTTTAGCGATTAGTTTATATAACTAACACTATATTTACACACTATCACTTGATTTAACACTAAGTAAGTGTTTTTTTATATTTAATTATATTATTTTTACAGCTGTGTAAAATTTGACGTCTATGCTATAAAAATCTCTCTTACGTTTTGCTCTCTCTTACGTTTTGTAATATTTACAGGTAGAAAACCAAATGTCTCAAACATGAGAATAATTGGAAGTAAATTATTTGTAAGAATTCCGGAAGAACGAAGAAAATAAAATGAAATCCCAAGGCAGTGAAAGGTATTTTAATTGGATACACAGATACTAAATACAAAATATTAGTTGAAAATAAAGTAACTACAAGCAGACATGTAAGATTTGTGGATGAAAGTGCAATATTAATCGAAGAGAACAATAATGAAGAAGAGGAAATACAAGAGGAAGATGAAAATTTTGAAGATACGATTGATTCAATAGAGAATGAGACTGAAAATAATATGCAAGAGCAAAGAGATGTAAATAATGAAGAAAGAAATGAGCCTAGTATGATTGTATATGGAAGGCCACAAAGAAAAAAGAAGGTTCTCGAAAAATATAATGATTATATTATTTATGCAAACATGTGTAACGCGAATATACCTGAAAACTATAATGAAGCAATGAATTGTTCTGAATCTATGAAATGGCAAAAGGCTATGCAGTCAGAGATATACAGTTTAGCAAGGAATGAAACGTAAGAAATTGTAGACGAACCAATAGATAAAAAAATAATTGAAGTTAAATGGATTTACACTATTAAATCAAGTGTAATATATAAAGCGAGAGTAGTGGCAAAAGGTTTTCAACAGATGTATGAAGAAAATGAAGAAATATATTCACCAGTTGCTAGAATGACTACATTAAAAGTACTACTATCAACTGCATGTGCACGAGGATGGAAGATTAAACAAATGGATGTAGAAACTGCTTTTTTAAATGGAACAATAAAATCAGAAGTATACATATATCGGACGGTTATGAAATCCAGCTGAATAAAGTATGTCGTTTAAAAAAGGCTCTTTATGGATTGAGAGAAAGCCCACGAGATTGGTACGATTGCATTCATGAATTCTTTTGTAATATAAACTTCAAAAGATCGGCGTATGACTATTGTCTATATACAGGATGCATAAACGACAAGAAGACATACATTATCCTATATGTAGATGATTTATTGATCACAAGTGAAGACGAGGGAAGTATCAAGAGAGTAAAGGATATGCTAAGTGATCGTTTTCGCATGACGGATTTAGGATACCTAAAACAATATTTAGGCATTAATGTAGATTAAAATCCGGAGAAAAGAACTATGTATCTTAGTCAAGAAAAATATATTGAAAGTTTAGCTGAAAAGTACAAGATTACCGATTCAAAACTGTTTGATACACCTATGGAAATCAACCTAAAATTAGAACTTGCAGGAAGACAAAACGAAAAACTAAATTATCGGAATTTAATTGGAACTCTTTTATATGTGGCAAACGGAACACGTCCAGACGTAGCTTACTCAGTAAATTACCTAAGCAGATTTCAAAATAACCATGATGAAACTCACTACAAATATGCTTTGCGAGTACTGTAACCACCACCACCATATCAGCCAAAAGACGTCCACTGCTGGACATGGGCCTCCCCCAAATTCACGGGGGGTATATTCCATAATCGCCACGCTTGGCATGCGGGTTGGCGATCGCAGTATCTCCACCGCACTCCAGGGACGCTGCTGCCCATCCCCCGGTGGTCTTGGTCGTAGTTTTAGGACATACCCGGGGCGAGTACTGTAATACTTATATAATACAAAACACCTGAAATTAGTTTACGGATCAGATATTACCAATATAATGTACGCATATGTGGATGCTGACTGGGCAGCAGATACACAAGATAGAAAATCTACGAGCGGTATAGTTATCAAAGTATTCGGGAATGTTGTGATATGGAAGTCACAAAAACAAAAGATAGTCTTGAGAGCGTCAACACATGCTGAGTATTATGCACTTGCTAATTGCGTTGAAGAGGTGCTACCCATAAAAGGAATTTTGGGAGATTTAGATGTGGAAATAAAGAACAGTGTAAAAATATACGAAGACGCAATAGGTTTAGCCAAAAACGGAAAGTTTTCTAAAAACTCTAAGCACATTGATATAAGTTATCATTTTGTGTATATTTATGAGAAGAAAGGTTTAATTACTGTACAAAAGATTTCTACTGAAGATCAGATTGCCGATATTCTTACAAAGTCTTTATGTAAAGTAAAATTTCAGAAACTTAGGGAATTGTTAGGAGTTAAAGAATGTTAAATGGACTAACTAAGTATTAATTAAGTTTATATGTAGAAGATACATTTATTAATTTTGTTTTTCATGTAATAACTTAACAAGGGATATTAAATCAAGGGGGGGTGTTGAAAGACGAACTTATTCCTGACATACTTATTCCTGTTTAGTACCTCCTTGTTTAGGTAACTCGGATGAAAAGAAATAAGGCTTGACATGACAAGCTGTCCTATTTTTATTACTTATTGTGATTGATATCGAATATTATGTATTGCTGTGTTTATTTCTTGTAAATCTTGTAATTCTAATTAAATATATTTCTGTGTGAGTATGATTGTTTTTCCAATTTTAACAATAATGTTAATTGATTGATGTTAGTAAATTTTCTAAAAAGATTTTGCTCTAATGAGGAGAGTGCATTTTTAATTACTAAGACGTTTGATAATACTGTGCATAAGTATATTGAATGTATTGAATTGAATTACTGTTCTTTCCTTGTTATATAGCTGCGGGTTGTAAGTTGTAATTGACAAGTTAAACTTAATATGGGTCTTGGTCGATTTGTGTATGATTGTCCCTCAGAAAAGAAGAAAGAAAGAAGGGGCATTACGACAAACCTAGTCAACCCGATTTTTAACAATTACTAATAAAAAAATACAAGGTTATGCATACACACTAACGCCGGGCATTATATTAAACTGGCGTCACTAGATTGTATTGCTCCGTCTATCTATTCTTCTTGATCTGAGGATTTTCCACTGTCCTCTCATATTTATTTAGAGTTTATTTTGAAGATCTCAAACTCGATAACAACCACATAACCTACTTCTACCTGGGGAGAATATTCTTCATGTAGTATCCCCGGAAGAACTGTCAAATTATCTTCCAGGGGTGCTACCGGGAAGTTCGAAATCGAACATTCGAATGACGGATTTGACCAAACGCTACCGCGAACAACTGTCAAACGCTAAACGAAGAACGAAGTTCGAAAGATTGAATGATATTGTGAAAAACCTACCGGGAACTCCGTACTTTCGAAGATTTTGACAGCTCCATTTTCGTCAGAAACGTCAAAATCCAACGATAGCTCAAGAGTTATCGTTTTTCGTTGGATGCGCCATTTTTGTATTGGCTTCTCATGCTTTCCCTATCCCCAAAAAGTTGCCGGGCTGAGTAATATCAAAAGTATTATATTATATTCTCTTTGATCAAATCAAAAGTGCGTTGTTTTGGCTTTAGCTGTGTCAGTGTTTAGTGTTATCCTTGTAGACAGCAAGTTCTATGTAAGTAGTTAATTTTAAAGAAAATATGAAAGTGATCACGGCCGTAGCATTAAGGATACCTACACTTAGATCCTAGTTTTACCTCAGAAGGTGGCAATAACTTACATGTTTAAGATTTGTCACGGTGTCGGACTAATTATGTTGTCCAACAAAAAATTTTACTCGAGCTGGACCTATCAAGTCCTCCAGTATATCTATCCGTCATCCCCTATTTACGTGACAGAAGTTATAATTATAGTCATATTAATTACGTTATTATTTCTCTTGTAACTACGCCAATTCTTGGTATTAGGTAGCGGACCCCAGGCATCCTTCAGGATTCAACTGTACTGGTAATAACTCTAGGAGGATGATGATATGTAACTATGGAGCTATTTATCAATAAATTATTGTGTTGTTTAAAATAAGTGTAAACCTACGGACCCACAAGGGACCCCCTATTGAATAGTCACTATTATTCCTAGCCCCACAAAACAAATTTTACATTATAAAGAATTAAGTTTCTGACACTTCTTCTAAAGCCCTTCCGTTGCAACCACTGTACCTGGTTTGTAGATTCAAAAAGAGATTTAAGAGACCCAAGAGCTTTGTGTTCATAAGTCGAAAACAAATAAAAGTATTATTCCTTTAAATAACGTACTCATTCCAACTTTTCTAATCATCTGTTTTTCATAAACACTTTCAGATTTGCTGCCTCCAGGTCCTGTATAAAGTTGTGCTGTAAGCAACCTGAACACCTCTATTCTAACCAGCTTTCTCAAATGTTCAAAGTTTTTATTTGGTAAGTTTAACAAACAGGAAAGTTTATTGAAGAATTGATATTGATTGGTACAGTATTTTACCCTCTAGTTTGCCTTTGAAATTATTAAATGAGATAGAAATAAATATTTGTGGATAATCATACACAAATCGACCTATACCCGAACTAAGCAAAGCTTGTATTATGGGTACTGGACAGTGAAATACATACTTATTATTACTTATATATATAAACAAATACTTAAATACATGGAAAACATAGTCATGACTCATGAGTAAGGAACAAATATTTGTGTACATGACACAAAGAAATGGCTTGACCGGGATTAAAATATTGAGTAGGTCTAATACCTTCTTAGCACTAACTTGATATGTTATAAATTGTTCTCTATTATTTTAAGATTTGCGTCGTTATTGCAGAGCGCCTATATTTATTGGAGATGACAGAACAGGAAAAGCGAAGAGAACGCGCCGCACAGTTTTAATACTAATGCCTCCAAACAAAGAGCTTCTGAATAATTTCACTCCGGAGAGGTTTGAAACTCTTTTGGAGGTAATTCCACTTTTGCTTCCAAAAGTGAACACCAGCGGGATTAACCCTGCAACTAAAGTAATAAAAGTCAAAGTTAATTATTTATAATCTATACACTTTCTGAAAGTCAATATTCATACATACATAGTTTACTGGTTTTAGAGGTACTGTTTGTAATGCCAGTCAAATGCCTAGTGTTGGATAATACCTTTGCCTAAAAGTGACTTGCGATTCCAGAAGAATCACAGGCGCATTGCCAATCATTTATTGACTCGAGGATTTGTTTTATTGATAGCAGCTATCTAGCTGCTGAAGACATAAGTAGGTCCCTTAGTCTCAACATAGTGCATCCTCGCCCAGGCCTTCATCCTAACATGGTCACAACAGAACATATCCAAAGTGAACAGGAACAACTAAATTATACATAAATCAATGGAGAGCATTATTTTAAATTGGCTGAATTCGTAGATGTCCTGTTCATTTTAATACCCTATTTAAGATTTTGTTCACTTCCACAGCAGTGACTAGGGAAGTAGGCAGGTCAAGTATGTAAAAACTGGCCTAGTGCATTTCGAGCAACATACAATGTAGTTGTTCACAAACTATATTTTAATAATGTTGTTAGTAGTGTTGGACATACTAACAAGTTGACAACATTATCTGAGTAATCAATGAAAATTGTACAAAAGTTTGCTTTCCAGGTACATTTCTTAAGTTCAGCTATTACTCGTTAACTAGTAATGTCTAACTAGCTGTGGTAGTTTTCCTTTTTAACCAACTTATTAGAAGGAAGGAGGTTCTCAGTTCGTCTGCATGTTTGCTTTTTAGGGTTTCGTAGTCAACTAGGAACCCTTATAGTTTCGCCATGTCCATGTCCGTCTGTCTGTCCGTCCGAGGCTTTGCTCTGTGATTGTAAATGCTAGAAAGCTGAAATTTGGCATGGATATATAAATCAATAAATCTGACAAAGTGGTAAAATAAAAACAAAGGAAAGAAAATTAAGGGTACCTCACCTACACGTAGTGGGTATGTTCTTTTTTTCTGAAACCCTATGGTGTGGCCGGTGTGGGGTGTTGTTGGATAGATCTTTCAAAATGAATAGAGGTCTTCCTCAAACATTTTTGATACAGTGAATATTTTCGGAAATAATCACTCATAAAGAAAAAAATGTGACCCCTCCCCTCTAACTTTTAAGCTGTTTTTGAGTTATCGTAAAATGTCTCCCCTTCTTAGTAAAAGACGTATGAGACATTGCGAAGGTATTTCCTTTTTTTGTTATTATTTGATATTTTGATTATTTGAACCCTACACTTATTAATCTTATTATGACCTGACATGCTCTTGACCGATTTTTTTATGTATGTATGTATGTTCCCTGATAACGCTTGACCACATTGGTCGATTTTGATAATTCTTTTTTTTTGTTACAAAACAGGTACCCCCAAGTTGGCGCATATAAATTTGGTGAAGGTCTGCTGATGGAATATAGGAGGAATCGAGGGAACTGCTCGAATTTGATAGGCACGCATATGCCGATTTCGGTATTTTCTGTAGGTAACCAAGCATTGGCTCACGGAAACTCACTCCTCAATGATGTAGGCACTTCACAGATTCCGATGAAATTTCGTTCACGTAGGTAGCAACTAATGCTCGTAAAAATACACATTTTGAAGTAGAACTTATGATGAGGAACTAAAGGTCAGTATGTGTTCCCTGAGGAATCGACGGACCTCCTCAAATATCATCATCATTGGCCCATATAAAGTGACTTGGTTGGGATCTGTAGTTACCACCTCATTTGCTATCGAAAAGCAGTACAGGTCATGAAGTGGCAAAGATATGTAAAAAAACTGGCCAAGTGCGAGTCGGACTCGCGCACGAAGGGTTCCGAACCATTATCTATAAAAACGGCAAAGAGTCCGACTGGCACTTGGCCGGTTTTTAATATTTGTAGTTATAGCGGCAACAGAAATACATCATCTGTGAAAATTTCAATTGTCTAACTATCGCGGTTCTTGAGATACAGCCGGGTGACAGACAGACGGACGGACAGACAGCAACGTCTTAGTAATAGGGTCCCGTTTTTTTTACCCTTTGGGTACGGAACCCTAAATGACGGAGCCTCTTCGCCGCGTAGACGAACTAGACGAGTTTTACCGCATTCTTTTTTTTTCACTCACTTTCCGGTATCCGAATGAGCTGAAATTCGGCATACCTACTTATATAAGTATATGTTAATTGCAGTTATTTATTTGCCTTGCTTTTGGTCGTATATATTTTAACAAGCTTTTATTTAACTTGCAATATTTGTTAGTGAAATACGTATGTATCTATCTATTTTCGGGTCGAATCATGCAACTGAGTTTAAAAACCGTTATGCAATACCAATTGAGCTGAAATTTGGCATGTGTGTTGGCATGTAAATTCGGTGACCATGCAATGCTATGGTACCTCCGAGCTGATTTGATGATAAAGATAGAAAGAAGGAGGGTATGTTCGGGTCAAATAATACAACAGAGTTTTATAGCAGTCATGCAAAATTGATTGAGCTGAAATTTTTCATACTTATGTAAGTTGGGTGACAATGCAATAGTATGGTATAGTCAAAGAATGAAAAAGTTCGTCACTTTTCGACCTTAAGAGCATTAAAATAGAGTCGAAAAGTGACGAACCTTTTCATTCCTCGACTGTACCTCCGAGCTGATCTAATGATAGAGACAGAAGGTGGGCATAGCAACTCCTAAACTACACATGATAACCCCGTCGTGTTCGAGCTCATTTCAACCATCTCAACGAGTAGTTTATGACTGTAAAAAAGAAGTGAAATTGTATTTAGAAGCGTATACCAAAAATGAAAAAATTTACAGAACCTTTTTTACTATCGTCGCTTCATGTCGTAATAAGATATCAATAGCAGCACTATAGAAACGGTATAATGAGATAAGACTCTCGATATCACCACAAAAAATACGCGTGTGCTATCTTTGACGATTTTTTTTGTTTATTACAGGCAAAATAGAAATTCAGGAGCAACTTTCCAGAAATCTACACTAACGAGCAGGCGGGATCGTCAGCTGCACCGTTTGATAATTTAGATGTGCCTGAAGCTATGGTAGATCTCCATAGCGCCGCGCACGGTGCAGGGAAGAAGCACGAACGAATCCGTCATTTGACAATGGTAATAATTTGAGGTGGCTTTAAACGGAATACATATTTGGTGATATGGGAGATACTGAGGTACGATTAGCGTGCGTCAAGATCTACTATAAGAGCTTGACCTTTCGTGAGTCATGTTTAAAACTATATTACTAAATCGATTAAAACGCACGTATCAAAGGTCACTCCTCACGACATTTCGAACTCTTCGGGAGCAGCGCTGTGCTGCAGGTGTATAGTGCGCCTCCCGAAGAGTTGGAAACATGTCGCCCGGAACGACAGTTTATACGTGAGCTTTAACCGTTTTAATGAGTTCCACTGTCATTTAAATAAAAATAAAAAAACCGTTTCGTAAAAACTTCGAGAGCTAAACTGCAGAACAGCCTATCTTTCCTTCGGTTCATGTCAATGAAAACGGCCTAATGCTTTTAAACAATGTAATAGCACTCAGATCTACCCTGTATAAAAGGATACCATAAGCTAAGGACATTTACATCGCCAAAGGTGTCACAAAGGCTTTATCGTCTCTTTATGTGCGTGCATTTTTTTGTATTGCGTTACTAAAGAAATTGCTCCTTTTTGACACCGCCGATAAGTAATATTTAGCTCTAGAATAGCAAGCGTCCATAGAATACGGTGTCTGTTTACCATCAGGCAGTTTGTACCTAAGTTTGTGTGTCACCGTCGTATGCACGAGACAACGTACCGGTTGTGCCTCAAATTTACGATGTACTTCAACTGAGAGTTTACCATTTTAATTTCCGCTCGAATAATTTATTAATTTGACCAAAGAGTTACTTCGAACGAAAACACACAATCGGTCATTATGAATACGTAAATCACTGTATTATACATACAGGCATAGAAGAAGCTCAGGAGACGCGCCGTGCGCTGCGCTACGGGCCGGGATCGTCGCCGGGTCCTTGGTGTCCAACGCGCAACCTTAAGCTCGACTTCAGGGAAATAGGCTGAATGATCCTGACAAGCAAACGGACACGCGGGCCACAGCGTAAACGATGTTAATGTTAAATAATTCTCCAATCAGTAATCCTTATACTCGTACTGATGATTTCAAACTTATACGTTTTGAGGGTCCTGTAGCCAGAATGGCGAAAACGGAACCCTTATAGTTTCATTATATCTATCCGTCCGTCCGTCCGTCTGTCCGTCCGTATGTCACAGCCGATTTACTCGGAGACTATGTATAAGCTGCCACAGACAAGTGATGCGAAAATACGTAACCGGGGGGATGTACTCGTAAGTGCCATGAGTTCCCGATGAAGATAAAACC
Source organism: Notocelia uddmanniana (assembly GCA_905163555.1). Taxonomy (NCBI): domain Eukaryota; kingdom Metazoa; phylum Arthropoda; class Insecta; order Lepidoptera; family Tortricidae; genus Notocelia; species Notocelia uddmanniana. Next base: position 7,699,586 of record LR991059.1, on the reverse strand, counting down.
TTTTCTGATTTAATGTACTCGTATTGTATAGTGGTTTTAAATGTGGACTAGTATTGGTGTCGGCACGGAGCCCTTTTTGCGTGATCCGCCACGCACTTGGCCGGTCTTTTAAAATTAGATTATGACTAACCCGATTAACGTGGGTTGTCTAATTTATTGTGGTGGACCTATGATCTGAAAGGGCCAATTCGATACCTAACCATGTTAATAATGTAAAATTTCTAATTAACTTATTATAAATCTAAGCAAATCGCGATCTATTTGACCGAGCGAGCGAAGCGTCTCCGTTTCACCTTGGGCAAGGATGCTTTCGTATGTCCTGCTGTTCTTCTTTATAGGTTTCATAGCTCAACCGATTCTCTTGAAATTTCGTGAGTAGGTTTGATAATTATAATTATATAGAACTACCCCGGCGAGCCAAGTACAGTGAGCCGCGGAAATGAGTTACATGTTGTGACGGATAATTAATGTTATGCTTTATGTATGTATAAAACTCCTAGACGTTAACGCTATGCACCATAATCTAGTATTTTAACTGTTATAAGGTAAGTGTCGCAGAAAAGGCTTAAATTGTAGATATTATAATAAGATTATATTCACAACAATCACAACCTAGGTGACGTAACGTTCCAATGTTACAGCATTAAGCTAACATTTCTGAGTTTCGTGCAATAAAATTAAAATAAATAAATTTGCCCCCCTTCTTTAGTCTCAGACCAAGAAAAAAGATTGACTGAGCATTACGGACAACTGAGTTAAACGGGTTTTTAAACCTTGCCCAATAAGTAAGAACACGCTGACTTATAAACTAAATCATGCCCAGAACTCCAGTACTTTAAATATTAGCTAGTGAGAATATAAGATACTAAAATTACAAGCGTATTAAATAAAATAGAATGGTAAAATACGCGATAGGAATATTAGCTACAATGAAAATTCAATTATGCCCATACATTTCTATACCGTAGTCGGCGGACGTATTCATTATCTCCTTTCGCTCGATATAGGTACCTCAAGTATATTACTTTCGAAACATAAACGCAAGCTAACGCGTTTAGTCTCACTTTGTATGGCAATAAAGGCCGACAGAGGCGCTGTTCGCGTTGCCATACAAATTGAGTTAAATTTTGAAAATAATATACTAGAGGTGCTGATGTCTGCCTGTAAACAAATCTTGTAAGTCAAATTCACGGCGTCCCGTGAATGCGGTCGTTAGGATCTACTCAATTAGTAGTTGATCACTGTGTAAAAAAAGTAAATTATTTAACTGGTGACCGAAGATCTGGCGACTTCCTCGCACAACGTATCAACATTGCGATACAATGCCTCAAGGACCTGTTTTAGATTTAAGTTAGTTTTAATTTTATTTAGGTTGTTTTGGTTAAGTATTCTTGTATATATTTTCTTGGTACGTAAATAAATGTATTGTTTTAATTATTTCGGTATTACGAGAAGTGGGTAAAATGCGACTCGTAAGATTTGGCCTAAATATTTATAGGAAACATCTGAAAAGAACGTAAAGATTAATCTGGTGAAAAACTGTTACAGTGCTCAACATGCTGACATCCACCACGACGGCCACAGCTGGACATAGGCCTCCCCCAAATTCACGGGAGGTATATGCCATAATCGCCACGCTTGGCATGCGGGTTGGCGCTCGCAGTATCTGCACCGCACTCCAGGGATGCTGCTGCCCATCCCCCGGTGGTCTGCTGACATAAAGAAGTTCAAATTTTCACCAGCAGTATACGGTGGCGCTACCAATGTGAATAATGGCGAGTTCCTGCTTAAGTATGACAGGTTAGATTTGTTAGTAACTTATTTACGAGCAGGGCTTGTAACCGGTTAACTTCTCCGTACAAAAAACCGGTTAGGAATTTCGTTCTTTCGTTTACTATTTCATGTTTAATCAGGCAATCTAAAAATACACAGTCATAACCTAAATACTTTATACAGACCTAGATAAAGAGCATAAACTAATTCAAATTATTTGGCTATTTCGGGGTTTTTGAGATTAACCGGTTACAACCCCTGTTTACGAGTATATGAAGTATGATAGATTATCGAATAGTAAAGGATACCGTCTAGAAGTGTAGATTTGTTAAAGAGTATCCCATCAAAAACATAAATGTGAAAATGGCAACCAAGTTCACCGACAAAAGAATTGAGATCTAAATGGGCGCCAAGTTCCGTAGATTATCTGAAATGGTTCCAAGACCGGCACTACATTGTTTACAGTAAAACTAATTTACTGCGGCTTAATGCATTTTGAGCCTTAACTTGGCAGTTTTAAAACTGCCAAGCGGTACTACGTATCACATCAAGTCATCATCATCATACCGAATGTCATTCGCTAGCCTTCACGTAGCAGCAACACTAAGGCGGCTTTTACGCATAGAATTTCGCGCTGCACGCTGCTCGCGCTTATCAAACCGTGGGTTTCCGTACATTCTGAAAAGAGCGAGACACGCCGCGCGATGTCGCCCGTAAACACAACCTTAAGGCCTCGGTACACACATACGAGAATCGCATGCGAGTTTCATTACATTGCGGGTTACCATGGTATAATGAGTTCGATCTGATTAGATTTTGATTTTGATTTGCCCAGTCAGTAAAGCTCTTTTATAACTAGTTAATTTAATACAACTTGGCCAATTTAAACGATTTTCACTATACTATAATTTAAAGTATTTTTTATAAACATATATATTATGACATTATTTATTATGTGTATACATACCTTAAAATAGTAGGTTGTGTTGCGTTCCGTGGGTCACGTACGGTTCTGTCTGAAAACCAGCGCTGCAGGTGTCTGACACCTCGGCATAATGCTGAGACAGCAACCGATTCACTGCCGCGAAGACACACGTTATGTGTTCTATTTTATGTGAGTTCTATTCCTTTTGTCTGTGTTGTATCTGTGTGTCTTTTGTGTTAGTGAATAAATGTCTTTCTTCTTCTTCTTTTTCATCTGTCAAACCGCGCAATGTAGTGAAACTCGCATACTAGTCTCGTACGTTTGTAAATAAGGCTTTAGGGATTAATAACTGAGCGAGCGCAGATCGCGAGCCAAGCATCTAAGTTTCCGCTTGGTTAAAAATTCTTTGATGAACTATGGGTCGCATTTCTCAAACGATTCTCGTGGAATTTTGTGAGCAGACTTATAATTACACGAGTTTTATTTTTGGATCCAGCTTTCTTTTATTTTTTCCTAAATAGCGGAGCTATAGGGTATAAAACCGTAAATATATCACTCGCGATATATACAGTACACAAAGCCTCTAGTTCTTGATTGTAAAAAATGCCGTTTTTATTAGACTCTAACTCGTCATTTTATTTTAAATGCGGGATAAAGAAAACATAATATAAAGCATACAAAATAGGACTTACAATAAATAATTATAAAATAAACGAAACAGCGTGTAGACGACTTTGTACATGTTTTAAAATGGTAGGTTTCTTCACTCAATGTGCTAGTCCAAATCCTCAGAGCATAAAAAAGGGAGAAGTGCCCTACTGCTTCCTTTCAACGAAAACCAATGTCTCCAGTTTTGTCCCACCAAGTCCACACACACACACACACACACACACACACACACACATTGAACCGTGTAAAAACAAAACCTCGGGGGGTGCCGCCGAGTTTACTACATCATGCAAACAAGCGCTGCGATTGGCTTTTTTTTATACGACGGTGGCAAACAAGCTTACGGCCTACCTGATGGTAAGCAGACACGGTAGCCTATGGATACTTGCGACTCCAGAGGAATCACAAGTGCGTTGCCGACCCTTTATTGAATTGGGGATGCGCTGTGTTGAGAGTGAGGGACCCGCAGACGTCTCCAGCTGTCAAGGTAGATATATATGCAGGCTCCCAACACAGCGCATCCTCGGGAGCTCTGGCGACCTTACTACCCACCAGGAACACAACACCACATACCTACTTAACAGGCAAAAAGTGATGCTATTATGGCTGTGGTCTTCTGTAAGGTGGAGGTACTTCCCCAGTTGGGCTGCTCTAAATTTGAGCAAGATGACGTTTCGCTGTGCCCTACCTCTCTTGGCTTTATGCACCCCTCAAAAAAGGCAATGAACACTAATAGAGGGAGACAAACGTTAAATGATGTTTTATCGACATCAAACTTTAAATTATTATGTTAAGATATTGATGACTATTGAAATGGCCAGTTTAAATGATGTTCATATAATTACCAAAGTTGTATAACATAGAAAAGCATTACAGCGGTACATACATAAACAAAAACATAAATACGAACTGAGAACCTTCTTTCTACTATCAAAGTCGGTTAATAAGATTAAATTGGAAGTGGGTCTGCAGTCTTTTGGAACAAGTTATGCTTATTAAATATTGATTTGTGAATTTACCGTTGATATTAAATGACTAGTTCGACATTCTATTCCTATTTTTTTTTCCTATTTTATGACGCATAAACTGCAATTTTAACCGGCGCCACTCTAGTTGGGCGGAGCCGAACAGCGGGCTAGCGGCTGCGCACCACTAAATAATTCACGCAGCGACCAAAGCTACAGCGGTATGATACATTGCGCCGTGGCTTAGCACGGTACGGGGTGATTATTGTCCAAAACGTTCAATGTACAATCCGCAGAAAATATAAGGCTTTTTCATATGTTATCACTTACACTTCTTTTTGACAATGTCGCGGTGACATGCGCCACGCCCCCGTTTCACATCTATTTCTTTCTATGATCTGAGTCCAAATCAGACGCATCTTTTCGTATGTCCCAGTACAGTGGCTTAAAACATTTTTTTGTCATTTCAGGCTTGTGAATATGAACGGTCCTGGATTATTGACGCGGCACAAAAGCAGAAGAGGAAACGGCAATTCAAGCAGATGTCGACTAGAAACGTGTAGTCAACAGCAGATAATAAGATCAATAAGTTAACAGTTTTGTACCTCACCACAATGGAAAAAGGGAAATTTTTTATAACATAGATTTGCTCTTGACTGTGTTTAGAGGGTCTATAAGATTTGCAGTTTTACCAAAATAGTTTTGTAACTTTCTCTGTTTATTCATACTCGTGACGCCCGCCGCAAATTTGAATGAAGTTAAATGAAAAATAGGCTTAATTTAATTTAACCCCTGTATTCACAAAAACGGTATACGGAGCATGTGAAATGTAAGTTTCTGTATCAGTTCTGGAGAAAAGGGGAAAAAATACGTTTTAAAGCTATTGTCGACTTTTACGACACCCCCAATATAAGGTACGAAGTAACCCAAAACCAAACGGCGGAATCAACTAACCGTTCATTTTGTTCCATATTAAGAGTCCCCAGTACGCTCGGCTGAACTCGATTCTCCATACAAACGTAGTTTCGTTCTCATTTTAAAACGCCTTGCTGAAATAACATGGAACTTTGTATACAAAATGGGAGCCGCCATATCTAGGTCGGAAATTAGATTCTGTTGCTAGAAATTGTAATACAAAGTTTTTTACGACTTGTATGAAAATCTTAATAATCGCTGTATTTTTTCTCCATTATAATTTCAAGCAACAGAAACTAATTTCCGACCTAGATATCCCATTGTGTTTACAAAGTTTCATGTTATTCTAGCAAGGCGTTTTTAAATGAGAGCGTAGCTACGTTTGTATGGCGAACCGAGCTTACTGCGGACTCTTAGACAAAGACAAAGAAATTTATTTGCAAGAGACATGGTTACAGAAATAGATCTTTATCATTGATAGTGAGATCAGCATATCTCGCCTATAAAATTGGCATGCAAATATGTACAGATAGTTTTGATGTATATGTGAAATGTCGAATGCTTTATTTCCTGAATAATAAAATGATTATTTTGTTAAGTCACTATTAAGTGTTACCTCTTCGGGTCTGGGGAAATCAAAGGAACAGCCGCATTATATATAATTATGTAATACACTTTACCTTGAGTTGATAAAAATGTATCCAAGACTACTTATGATCTAAAATGCCATTCTAATGCATTTATTAAAATTAAACAGCACCTAATCTGCGGTTATTAGGAGGTTAATGTAAACTGAGAATATAGTGTAATCCACTCGTATGTGAAATAAATTGTTTAAACACTGTAACATATGTTTTATTTAAGGTGTGTTCTCGCCAAAGTGCTATTATGAACATATTGTATGGGAAATGTATTATTTCTATTAATGAATGAATGAATTAAGATAATAGAACCAGTAGGAGGATATAATTACTTCATGAACTGCATTTATCGCCTTTGGTCCCTCGTACTTTGATCACCAACATGGTATAGACAAATAGGTCTTGATGTTCAGACAGCAAATAAATAAGTTCTTGCCTCTGCAGTGACTTCATCTTAGCCTTTTTTTGGGAACCAGGGGTCCGCTCGACTACCAAATCTCAAAAAATGGATAATTGATGGAATTATTAATCACTAATCAGCACTTCTTAACTTTTAGTTATCATCTAAGTATCATATTTATTTTTATATATACAATGACAGTGCCAAATAACCTTACAGCCTACTTGATGGTAAACAGATACCGTAGCCTATGGACACTTGCGACTCCAGAAGAATCACAAGCGTGCTGCCGATGTGTGCTGTGTTGTGCATGGGATTGAATTGAGGATTTGTTATGTTGACAGCTAGCGACATATAGGTCTCTTCCACTCAATGCAGCGCATTCTCGGGAGGTCTGGCGACCTTTCAGATCACCAGCAACACAATACCACATACCTAAAGAGTAAGTAGTACTTTTATGGTTGCAGTCCGTGTGTTTCCCTTGCATCAATTGCAAATTTTCTCAGGAGCAACGTATATCATAATGCAGTAATTTAGCAATAATATATGCAAAGAGAAATATATCTAGATAAAGAGCATACATTATATTCGAGTAACTTAAAAACATCTTAGCGAGTGATGTTGACCGTTGTTATTTTGCAAAATATGTAATTTGTACGACCTTGTATTGTATTAAGTATCATTTTAGTTTCCTTAAATAAATATAATAAAAGTTTTCACATGACGATAAGATCACATAAGAAAATAAATTTATACATTCGTTATACATGTTCGTATGCTTGAGTATATCATTCAATGAATATTACGGGAAAAAATTACACAAATCGACCTAGTTCCATAGTAAGCTCAATAAGGCCCATTAACAAACAGATCTAACAATAAAAACAAAAAAAACAGCAAACAAATTAAGCAATTAAAGATTTTTTAAAGCACCAGTTCAGTTCAAAAGGCGGTAATTTAAAATCCCGCCAAAATCTACAGCCGCCGATTTGACGTCTTCAAAATGTTAACCATAGAGGAAATAAGTCTGTATATTACCCAAAAATATAAAATCTAGCATTAAATCTAGTTCTACAGAAGTATCTAATGCCAGTATACGTTCTTAATGCGGATTATATAATATTTATCAATATTTCAGGTTTATTTTTAGCAAAATATCATTTTACCGCCTTTTTATCGCTGCGTGTGAAATCACTTTACTAATTCATTCGTTCTTTCCATTCACGATAGGAAGTCCGCAAGTTGTCTATGGAAACGAAACTAAAGGCTTCGATCGAAAATGCTTCCCGGTAGGTGTCACATCTTTCTTTCGTTCGATCTTCGTTTTCGTTTTTCGTTCCGTTGACAGACTTCGCGCTTTCGGTGATACGCTAAGATTCGTTCTATAGTTATCCTCTTTCTACGACCGTCACCATATATATATAACACGACTAAATATGAGATATCATAAACGTGTAACGGATGTATCAATCACCTGATACTTCTCAATTTAGTCAAGTTACCATAACTTTAGGGTGCCCAGCGAGTAGAAGTTTATTTTACCCATAATGTTAGGTAATCCAGTCCGAAGGTTATAAATTACAAAGTTATCATTTATTCGCGATTATCTTAACCTTTTCGATGCCAACTACGCATATATCCGTACCATCAGTTCAACGCTGACGACGAATATATCGGTCACGGCGTGCAGTGCGATATCAACCTACATGCATTTCAACAGGGCTCAAATTCGTGTTTGACATTTCGTGTGAGTGCCAGCTTTTGTATTTGACAGAGCGTTGAAAAGGTTAATGATTGATGTTAGTTAAGTTTTTGAAAAGATTTTGCACTAATTGAGGTGAATGCATTTTTAATAACTAAATTACTAACACGTTTGTTAAGACTGTGTATAAGATTATTGAATATATTGAATTAGATTACTGTTTTCTCCTTGTTATATAGCTGCGTCTCCAGGTTGTAAGTTGTAATTGACCAATTAAGCTTAATATGGGTCTTGGTCGATTTGTGTATGATTGTTCCTCAGGAAAGAAAAATGAAAGAAGGAGCATTACGACAAATCTGATCAAACCGATTTTTTACAATTATTAATAAAAAACACATTTACACATGGTTACACATGCACTGCACACTACCGCTGGGCATATTTATTAAAATGGCGTCACTAGATTGTAATGCTCCGTCTATCTGTTCTTCTTGGTTGGAGGATTTTCTACTGTCCCCTAATATTTATTTAACTTTATTTTGAAGATTTCGGACTCAATAACAATCTACTTCTGTCACAGAATAAGTAATAGTACACGTACAGAAATTTCACTTCCTTACAAAAACGGCGTTTAGGAACGTGCCTACTCTCTGCATCTCTGTCTATCGCATAACTTGTATTCATTCACGCGCGGCACGTGTAGCCCTAGGGTGGTCACGCCAAAAATACTTCAATGATGCAAAAAATGTTGTACCTCACCAGATGTCGCAGTGAACCGATATTAATTAACTACATGTTATTTCACAAGAATAATAAGTCTCATATTTTTTTAACAAACCATCTAACGGTACCCCACACGATGGGTTTTGTAAGAAAAAAAATGCATCCCCATTTTACGTGTCCCTACACGTACCTTCAAACTACATATATTGTGTTACATTTAAAATGAAAGAGCTCATTGCGTGCATCTCAAACATATTTTTTGTAATTTTAAAATAGTTATTTTAGAAATTATTTAAGATAATAGCCAAAAAATTACCAAGGGGGCCTTCATCTCCAAAACTACTGTGACTAAAATAAAAAAAAATACATTTCATCTCATCAACCAACAGGTTATGTCGGACATACAAATCAACAACAAACACGTCACAACTGCATACAACAGGACAGGTCATCTTCTTATGTTTTTCAGCTACTTATACCTACACTTTGTCCGTGTTTCAAATGCTATGGCCACAATAAAAGACAACTATCTAAATAAGACAACAATTATGTAGCTAATCAAGTAAAATAAATTTAATAACGCGTGTTTCATTTTGAATAAAATGACAGTTAGTTACTTAATAAGTAAATCGTAGGAATTGGTGAGTTTAATCTATAAGTACCTAACAAGTAGCCAAGTGGTTCGTATCGTATTTATTTGTTTTGTAACTTACTTATACAACTTGATAATTTTAAACACCAACCAATAATTTTAAACACCAACCAACACTAAATAAGTACTTATTATTACATATACCAAACTAAAATAAAAGAACCTACCGTTCAAAATTTGTAGGCAACTGAAAAAAAGATACACCAACGTTCCTTCGGGTATTCAAACAACCATATACACAGAACATGTGTGGCCGGTTATCGGTTTCATCGTGGGTTTTTTAAATCATACAAAAAATTACGTAGTAACGCGCGGTTCGTCGCGATCAAGTTGGCGGCGCGCGGCAGCGGATCACAAAACGACGCGCACGTACATGCTCGGACGGCGACGGCCCGCGACGGGCAGCTAGCGTCGGGGTTTTCGAGCGTTAGGTTATTAACGCGGTGCGCTCCACCCATTGCAAGCCCCTTGCTTCTGTCAATATAAATGGGGAGAATATTCTTCATGTGGTATCCCCAGAGGAACTGTCAAATTATCTTCCAGCCCTTTCGGTGATACGCTAGGGCTCGTTCTATATTATCCTCTTTCTACGTTACCTACCGACAACATTACGGCAAATAGTATCTTCTTAGTAGTCTGTGGCAAATAGCCTCTATGCAAATAGCGTTCTGAAATCGACTAGTTGTAATAAAACTTGAATAAATAATAAAATATATTATTATTTAAATAAAATACTAGTTATAATAAACTATTTCCAGATCGTTTAATTAAGTTGCATTTCGCAACTTTTTTTCAATCATTTCAATGATCAGATTTAAGAATACTGTGGAACACGTCAAATGTGGTATTTGAAAAGAAAAGTAGATTATCAAATTTGAGTTTATTTAAATTACTTTTTCGTTTTTAGGATTTTCAATTGACTTTCTTTAGTTCAGGCTATTATTTAAATTCACATATTATATAATGGAATAATTCAGTGATAACTATGAGCCAATATATTTGATAGGAATTTTAGTTATTCCGAACCGGATTTTACCCGCCATTGTGATTTCATATCCGATTATTCCATGTCCGAGTCACGTGACTGTCAGCCACACAAACCACAAACCTAACTAGTTTTTGAGAAATGGCTGACGATAAAGAAGTGGAAAAAACGATCGCAGAGGACTTGGTTGTGACCAAGTACAAACTGGCCGGACAAATTGTAAACCGTAAGTCATTTGTGCAGTGAAGTTCTATGTGAAATCGTAGTGGAACCCTCTAGTCTGATGGGGGTGCTTGGCTTGAGTGGCTGAAACCGACGCGTGTCATGTCACCGCCATGCGGGCCATGTGCCGAGTCCGGCGAGATTCTTAAGGTTCTTGGCACATTCCTGACTTAATCATTCGTGTATACTAAGACCATTTTATCTCTTGCAGGTGTTCTAGAGCAAGTGCTTGCAAAATGCGTGCTGGACGCGTCTGCGCGAGAAATCTGCGAGTTTGGAGACAAGGCTATCCTCGATGAGACCTCAAAGGTGTTCAAAAAGGAAAAGGACTCCAAAAAGGGCATCGCATTCCCAACATGCGTGTCTGTAAACAACTGTATATGTCACTTCTCACCCATCCCTAGCGAAACTGATTATGTCCTGAAACAGGGTGATTTGGTGAAAGTGTAAGTTGCCTTTACTGTAAGGTTTTATAACCTGTACCTATTAGTTCCAGTAATAATTGCCTTATCATTATCAGTATTTCTGCTATTGCTCGATTACTATTGCATGATAGTGAACTATTCACAAACAACCTGATAACAAACAAATATATCATTTAAAATATAAGTTATATTTTAAACTGACTGTTTATGAAAGTTAATAGTAGGTAGTACCTACTTTACAGTCCTGTTTATGATCTTAATCCTTAGCTACCTTTTACTACAGAATGAGCAGAACAAGTCGGTTAGTGAAGGTCAAAATTGATTTGAATTAGACATGGATAACAACATGGCCCAAACTCTTTCAGTTCTAAAGAGTCACTAAACACCTGTGAGACAACCTGTTTACCCTAGGTGGTAGTGACTCTGCCTCCGAAGCCAGAGGTCCCGGGTTCAAATCCCGGCTAGGGCATTTATTTGTGCATTTATCATGGATATTTGTTCTTGGGTCTTGGATGTTTTCTATGTATTTATCTATATAAGTATGTGTATTGTCATCTACTACCCATAGTACAAGCTTTGCTTAGTTTGGGACTAGGTCGATTTGTGTAAGATTGTCCCCGAATATTTATTTATTATTTAATTAGCTTATTAGCTGCAAATGGGTTATCATAACAAACAATGCAAGAAATAAACTTGGTTACTAAATATTGTCTACCCCTGAATTCTTTCCAAGTATGTCTTGAATGACATGCTTGGCAGTTCTCAGGGTAAAGTATCTGTGTAATTTCTACTGGGAAATACTCATTGTTTCTTGGTTTACTTGTACATACAATATTTATAAGAACATTTTGGTTTAATAGTGTAATTCCTACGGATTGTGCAGTAAATAGTGGTAATATTTAGGCAGGTATTCATTATTTAGTTTCAGATTCTGTTATAAAGAGATCAAGGTAAAAAAAAGGTACAATAGGTAAGCCAAGCATAATAATTTTGAAATGCAGCACTACAAATTGTTACCTCTAAACCTGATTAGATGATTGCTATTGCCTATTTCCAATAATAACTCTGTTATTCATATTCCTACCTAAAACCTTTAAGCAAAGTTATGTTGTTTACATGTGCAACAAATCATTGATTGAAATATTAATTTGCAGAGATTTGGGTGCACACATAGATGGCTTCATTGCAGTGGTGGCGCACACTGTCTGCGTGGGAGAAGGAGAGGTGAAGGGCCGTGCCGCAGATGTTCTCTTGGCTGCCCATTATGCAAGTGAAGCTGCTTTGAGATTGCTCCGACCAGACAATGAGGTAATATTCTTTCAATTTTATGGCACCACTGTTATAGTCCATTCACCTAAGCTTGAACAGCCATAAAACTCCTAAGCAATAAAATAAAAAGTGCTTTTTATTTTGAATGGTCACAAGTCATAATAGGAACAAGTGAATAACAACTTAAGTGAGAGAGTCTTCTTCAAAGCTTAAAATACCTTGTGTTCCACAAACATACCTATCTCTACACCTGTGGTCAAATATTTTGTTACATTTACTATTTAATTGGTGTCAATTGACATTGAACTTTGTGTGAAGTATCATATTGGTTTTTTATTTAAGTTATCACTTATATCTTTAGCAAAAGAGTAACTAATTAGCTTATCTTTATGGAACAGCCATAAAACTCTTAAACCAGTGAATTAACTGTATGTTTAGTTGATATATTTTTACAACTTGAAACCCTAACTTTTCAGTCAGGTTTCTGTGGTTAGTTAATTAGGGTCTAAGTGTAACTATCTAATGGGACCTTATAAACGGTAATTATTCGCAATCCAGGCATATCATGGTATGTATCATATGAATGTTGAAGCAAAATCCATACAATTTTGAAAACCACAAAAATAATGACACCCCAGTATTGAGATAATATTAACCGAGTAAAGTGCCCCAATGAGTTTACAACATTAATAATAAAATATTCTTACTAATCTGACTAAACCAATAAACAAACTACTCAGAATCAGAAAACATCACAATTCAACTTAATTTTAGCTGTTTTGAACATTTTCTAATATGTACATGAAATTAAAAAGTGCACATTGATTTCCTATTTCCCTACCAACTACATACTAACGGAGTGCTTTAGATGTTTCATAAAATGCTGACCCTGGGCATCCTTCAGGATGCTACTCTAGTGGGATAATGCTTGGATAATGATGATAAAAAGTTGCTGATTTGACTACCAGTCAAGATCCCTTTTAGTCCTCTATTAGAATATTTATATAACTCTGGATTTTATAAAATATTATTATATAACCCTATAGAATCATTGTTTAATTAACTAACCAAAAACTGATTTTAATGTTACTGTTGGGCCACATATCTAATATATCTATGGAGTAAAGAATGGAGTCTCAGTGTCACAAAAATGTACCATTGTTCCAATTCCTTTTCGGAGGTCAGTGAACTGATTGTTTGACAATAAATACATCAGCTATCCAGGTTGTATATGAGCATAGAATTTTATTTAAACAGATGGAGTGATGTTGTGTCAACATTTCATTGACAAACTACAATTACTGTTCATTGCTTGCATTAAAAATATTCCCCATTAACTCCTTGCTTAGTACAGAATAAGAACAAGAAAAAGTTCTAGACCCCTATAATTACTATAATAAGTGATTAATATTAAATTACTTTAGACATAAAATATGTGATGTTGTTCCCTAATAATATAAATACCTACACAGAAATATTGTAACTAAGCATTTTTGCAATAACATCTACAAGCAATTTTCATAATTATGCAGCACATTCAAATATGTTTGCTTGCATTGTTAGCTCTGACATACATACAGTACCTTACCTTATTTAGTACCTTTGTGCAACTGTGCCAAGGCTTTTTCGCAAAAATGCCTGTGGCTTCCATGTCCTACACTTACTATTTCTAAGTTTGGTTACAAATGTATGTCTATTATACTATAGTACCTAGGTGACCGAGCATTGCTCGTGTTTTTCCGAAGAATACGAGTTTTCCCACATGAGACCTAGCTAGATATTTTTTTCGTTAAATTTTATTAAAATAGTTAGATTGGATTTCGGGATTTCAATTACAAACAAATAAATTCACAAATGTTGCTCATTTATTGTATAGGATTATATGTGCATAAATGTTGGACGACCATGGCAAAGATGGTCAGATGAAATTAAAAAGTTAGCTGGAAATAATTGTCTAAGAGTGGCGCAAGACAGAGACGTATGGAAGAAGCTAGAGGAGGCCTATACCCTGCCTACAAGTAAAAAACAATTTATCAATAGCTTAGCAATTAGATTTAAAAAAAAAATTATAATGTTTTATTTGTACTGTCATTTTGTTGGGAAATAAAAGGCTTTATTATTATTATTATTATTTTATTAATTTATTTAGAACACAAACAGTCGCATGGCAAACTATACATATGTGTACATGTAGTGTACTAAACAGTAATTTTAAAAAAAGACCTGGAGGTTCATTTTTATGTAAAATGTTAACAAAAATAATATAAATAGCAAGAGAAATGGAAACTTAATTGTACCTTAATTGTATTTATGTGCATAAATAAAATGCATGTAAAATATTATATTTACATAGGTTATGGTTATGGACCTGATAAATGGAGTATAGTATATTGTATAGTATAAAGAACATAGCATGTTTTATATTCTGGAAAATGAATGATTTTCAAGAGTAATGCTAAATCGCCATGTTGAAAGTCCGCAACATAAAGGGAGTACTTACTTACACAAGTATTTATTTCCAGAATTATGCAGTAACAGAGGCTGTACAGAAGATCACCGCAGAGTTCGGCTGCAAGCCCGTTGAGGGCATGCTGTCACACCAGCTGAAGCAGTTCAGGATCGATGGGGAGAAGAGCATCATCCAGAACCCCTCGGAGGCGCAGCGCAAGGAGCATGAGAAGACCACGCTGGAAACCTATGAGGTGTACGCCATGGATGTCCTGGTTTCAACAGGAGAGGGTGTTGTAAGTTGACAATTCATGTTCATTACATTGTTTTTTTTTTAATTGACTGCATTTGGTTTCATTAAGTTAATATGTTGATCGCAAATTTCTTATCTGGTAAGTTAGATTAAATGCATGTGTAAAGAGAATAGTAGCCGTAAATATTACACGAAATTTTCATTGCATTTAGTTGCCAGTAGTTTTTAGTTGTAGTTGCCTTATTGACAAACAAAAATGTGGTCCCTTTTGGCTGAAATGATATAAATTAAAAAAATCCCCTGAATTCTTTCCAAGTATATCTAGAAAGACATGCTTGGCAGTTCTCAGGGAAAATAAACTGTATAATTTCTACTGGGAAATATTAATTGTTTCTTGGTTTACTTATACAGACAAAACTTAATCCATATCAAGGAGGATCTAGTCAGTGTGCTTAATTCTCATTGAAACAAGATCATTGAAGATAGTTGTCATTAGTTACAATTTTGAACCCAAATCCCATGAAATAAGGTAGAAATTAATAAATCTTCACATTCACAATCTATGTGAAATTAACATGCATTTTCTTTATTATTCAAGGGCCGTGAAATGGATACACGGTGTACGATATACAAGAAAACCGAGGAGATATATCAGTTAAAACTCAAGGCGTCCAGAATGTTCTACAGTGAGGTGAGTGGCCTGATGCTATTTATAGGTTTTAGCTTTATTCTGAGTTATTATGACACTTTACAGAAAGAGCTTCGCATGCGGCGCGAGCGAATTGATGAAAATGTGTTCCTATTTCGGGGACAGCGTGTAAAGGAAGAGAGCGGGTGGACTGTATTGAAACAACTTCGAAGTCACCAAGGCAAGGGCGCTTAGCTTCGAAAACAATTGATGCCTTTATTTAATACAAAGACAGTGGCAAACAGGCATACAGCCTGCCTTATAATAAGCAGACATTGTAGTTCTTAGGCGCTCGCGACCCCAAATGAATAACATATAAAAATAAATAAATAATAATTAAATATTAGGGGACATTTTTTTACACAAATCGAACTAGTCCCACAGTAAGCTCAATAAATAAAGCTTGTGTCATGGGTACTAGACGACGATATATTTAATAGATATATACTTAAATACATAGAAAACATCCAAGTCTCAGGAACAAATGTCTCTGCTCACCACAGAAACAAATGCCCTTACCGGGAATTGAACCAGGGACCTCTAGCTTCGGAGGCAATGACACTACCAACTAGGCTAAACAGGCAGACAAAAAATATATGAAGATGATGTTAGCTTGTTGCTGAATCTTTATTGACTTGAGGTTTCATTTCCTCCCAGACGCCAAGCACTAAATCAAATGTATGTTTTGTATAGCATCAATTGACGATGTCGCAATCATTGATTTGTGGCACAACCAACAGGCGATGGCGATGAAACCGTTAATGACATTAATAATTTATGTACAAAGTATATTTGTATATGTTGTGTTTTTGTACAATAAAGAGTTTTACTACTACTACTAATTTCATTATTTTTTTGTAAACATGATTTATGTATATTTATAGGTTCGCAATAAACACGGGTCCATGCCGTTCAACCTGAGGAGCTTCGACAAGGAGACCAGCGCGAGATTGGGCGTCGTCGAGTGCGTCAACCATAAACTCATCGAGCCTTTCCAGGTATGTTATACTTGCATAACCCAACCCACAGACAAAGTAAGAAAAGTTTGCCTCTGACAAAGTCTTGACGACATTCACATAGCCCGCGCAAAAGGTTAGGTATGTACAAGATATCTTAGATAAGTTGCATCTCTGTCTGTAGAGCAGTAAACCAAGACCAAGAAAATGGTCTATAGTTTTTCGACTCTATTGCATATTTATGTGTATGTTAGACTTCAAAAGCGGTAGACCACATTCAGGACTGGCTGTGTCGTCAGCCTCACAAGAGTTTAACACCTTTCTACCGCGTCGCTTTAATGTCTTGTTGAAACTGCCATACTAAATTTCCAACCAGCGAAAGTGAGAAAGTCCCAATGTGCCTACTACAGGACGAAAATGAACATGCTGACGGGGGCATAAAAGACCACTTGCCAACACTGTAATGATGCGTCGAGTTCATTTCGTCTTCGTTCTTAGATTAAGACGCTATTATCGCGAGGAATTAAAAGCCCGACCATCTGCGGCCATTTACTAAAATCATGTCGGAGGAGTGCAGACATGTGGGGAGTGTGCTCGCACATTCACTGCGAAGATAGGCTGGCAGTCACCTGAGAGCTCATGAGCGATAGTCACTAGCCAGTTTTTCTTGTTCTTTCCAGTCACCACGTTTGAAATCTGCCATTATTATTGTTATTTTAAAAATGGTTTTATTAAAAATGGCCAGCATCTAGCCATTATGTTAATCCTGGCCGATTTCAACCACGGCGGACGGCTGAATTATGCATGTAGTGCGAGCGATGTCTGCGAGAGTGACCGAGAGGTCCGACTTAAATCCTTATTTTGGCCTTGTAGTAGTAGGATAAGCTTGTAAAAGTGTTCTCGTACCGAAGAAAACCTTGCGTTTAAGAGTTTCTTCATAGCCAGCCCGTACAAAATGCTCGATAAGCATCTAAGTTGCTACTTCTAGCAGCGCGAATTATTCTCACGAAATAATGTAATTTATTTCCCATTATGATTTGCATGTTAATCCCTGATATCTTTCCAGGCCACATTGTCATACTGTGTGTTTGGTACAAGCCCAGGGTAAATTATAATGTAATAATTGAGCCAAAATTGTTATTTATTAACATTTTTGTTTGTGTAATTACGACAGTTTGTGTATTATAATATTTATAATTATTAACTTCGAACGAGAGTCAAAAACCTATACAGGTAGACAAACTGTAATAGTGGGTTTAATAATTTATTTCTGGGATCCTTGAAAACGTAAATTTAAGGAATTTTCGTAGTTAAATATATTTTGATTTGAGTATACTCCGATAATTAGGAGCGCTCGTGGCCCAGCGGCGACCGCGTACAGAGTGCTGTATGCGAGGTTAAGCACTGTCGGCCGGGGTCAACTCTTGGATAGGTGATCACTTAATTAAAGACATATTTAGCCGATGATCCCGGCTGCAGTCTATGACAGCAGTTGTTAAGCAAAGTTCCAAGCCTTCTGGTAGCTCGAGAACAGAACGGTCACTTCCGTATAAACTAGTGCCTATGCCAATTCTTGCGATTAGGTAGCGGACCCCAGGCATCCTTCTGGATGCAACTGTACTGGGATAACTCTAGAGATACTACAATAATTAAGTAACTATACCATTTGTGACTTGTGTTTAGGTTCTGTACGAGCGCCCGGGCGAGCTGGTAGCCCAGTTCAAGTTCACGGCGCTCCTGCTGCCCTCGGGTACGCACCGCATCACCGGCCTGCCCTTCGACAAGAGCACCTGCAAGAGCGAGCGCGCCATCAAGGACCCCGAGCTTAATGTGAGAAACCTATTTTTACTATATTCCAACTACGGCGATCGCTGCAACTCCGCTCGTGTTAATCTTGTTCACGAAAACTTCACAATTTAATATGTGGTATCATGCTGTTTGGGACATAATGGCTTGATTTAGAATAGAATAGTCATTTTTTCGTGACGGTAACAAAACATGAACAGAGATTAAAATAAATATAATGGAAGCCACTGTCTGTATTCCCTGATATCTTTCCAGACCACATTGTATACTGTGTGTTTGGTACAAGCCCAGGGTACATTATATTGTAATATTTGAGCCAATGTGTTATTTATTGACAGGTTGTTTGAATAATTACAACATTTGCACATACTATATGGTGTAGTACAATATTATTGCCATCAATGTTTAACCCGTGACGCCGAACGCAAAAGAGGGATGTTACAAGTTTAACATGTGTACATATCTGTGTACATGTGTACACAGATACACATGTACACAGATGATGATGATGTGTGTCTGTCTGTGGCATCGTAGCTCTTAAACGGGTGGACCTATTTGAATGCGGTTTTTTTATTTGAAAGCAGCTTTTCCAGCAATGGCTCTTAGACATGCATTAACAAAATCGGTTCAACCATTTTTGAGATATTAAACTGAAATGAAAATTATAATCCTTTCTATTCTTTCTACAGTCCCTCCTGAACTCCTCCGCGAAAGCCAACAAGAAGAAGAAAAAGAAGACTGCTGAGGAACCTATGGAAGTAGAAACCGTTGCCTAGCAATCGTCTAATTCCCTGGAAATCTATTGAAATCAACAGCTTTTGCATCATCTCCTCTAAGGACAATACACAGATTTCATTGAAGCTCTACTAGATTTCTCGAATTGAGATCATCATAAACAGCGTAAGGACCCTCCACAGATTGATGTTAATGAAATTAAATTTTAAATGTGTGTATGAAATTCATTGTTATCGTAATTGTTCATCTAGGTGTTTTATCTAAGAAAGTAATGACCTTTTATCATATTCCAAAGACATAGACACACTCACACTTTTGTAATTGTTTTTTTTTTTGTATCCTATGTCCATTGAAAAGTGAATATAATTTGTACATATTGAATACATAACTTCTTACACAATAATAACAAAGCATAATGTGAAAACAGGACATACATTTGATTACCATTCCTTAGTGACTATTTGATTCACTGTTTTTTGCACAAATTCGTTCTCACTTGTTTTATAAATCCCTGTAATCTCGATGTTCGTGTGACCAGGCGGTCCGCTAGGAGTGTTAAGTTATCCAGTTGTGAAGATTCAACACTTGTGAGAAAGGAATAAATCAAACTGTGCCACAAATGTGGGCTGTTTTTTAATCGATCTTCTTTTATTCATCTAACCCTATCTTACCTTAAATATAGTCAGAGTTTCTCCGTGTTATTAACAATAATTGAAATTCACCTGGCATGTGGATAAGGTTTTTTCACTATAAGCTGAAGCTACAGTACAGAACGGCAAGCGTGCTACCTACCCTTTTTTTGATTAGAGGATTATTTCTTGGTATTGACGGCTAGAGACAAATGCAAGTGCCCCACTCTCAACATAGCCCATCCTCGTGAGCTCTGGCGAACTCGGGAACAACACCACATAAGTACAGATCATGTAGTGGTGTTAAGAGCGCTTTACTAAAATGTAACAGGTCCACTAGCGCCGCTCGTAAATAATTGATTATTTAAATTTAACTGTATTAAAAAAGGGGGCCACTACATACTGTATTTTGTACTTAAGTACCTTTTGAATACATCAAACTAGTTTTTACGTTGTTGGATTCGTCGATCTGAGCTCAAAATAAAACGGCCGTTTTAATTTTGGACGCGTAAAAACTCATTTGATGTAACCCTTTGAACGCCAAGAGCATATAAAGTGGTCGTGTGTCGTCGTGCCCACCACGCCAACAACTACTAAAAAGGTCGGATTGAATGTGTACCTACTTTGATCATGAAAAAAACAATTTTGAACTTTTTTTGACACCTTGGCGTGTGAGTAATACATAAATTTTTGACGCCTTGGCGTCCACAAAGTACAATATATGGCGTCTGAGTAATCACTTCATTCAAATATGATGGCGTTCAAAGGGTTAATAAGGTTGCGGTTTCCAGTAAGGTGGAAGTACTTCGGTAGTTGGGCTGCTCCAAATAATGAGCCAAATGACACTCCACTGTGCCCTACCTATCTTAAAAGCCGCATCCAAGCATGCGCGCTTAGTGTAGATAAGTCACGCTGAGCCACGCAGTCCGAAAAACAAAACGGAATGGCACATGTGCAGCTGAAAGGGACCTACTTGGCTTGACCTCGGGCACTCTTAAACTTCGACAGCAATCCACGCGTGAACTGTTCGGCCGAGGCGTGCGGCCAGTGTGGACCCTGCTAATATCTATCCTTATGCGACAACACTGTTGGTCAAAATCAAAAAACGTATGACATTACCTGGGCAGTCCTTGTGGATGAACCAGCTATACAGGGGTATAGCTTACACCACATGTTTGTCATTTCTTTTTTTTACTTCTTATGCAAAGAAAGCCTCTGATTAAAAATTTATATGCAGGGTGGGGTTCATGTTTCTCTGCAGCTGACTACTATAGTTTAAAGGTAAGAATGGTGAACAAAATACAACACAATTTTTTGGTTCACTTTTTAATAAATTATACAAGAATGTAAGGAATATCACATCAAAAACATATACCCTGGTTGTAGGTCATTATAGTGAATTGAAACTGTATTTTTTTCGGAAACTTAAAAAAAAGATTCAGTTCACACTACATTGCTGTTTTACTGTGAAATACTGAAATTGAGTTTTTTATTTTATTTCCAGGAACATATCCAATGTTTTTCAGTTCAGGAGAATGGTCTGTAACTAGGGTATTAATTTTCACCACAATGTTACTTACACTCTGTAATTATTGCTTTACTGTGGCCTACATTACATTTCATTTATCTTTAGCTTGAGTAAGGTTTGCGCTGGTTTCTGCTGATTCCAAGGTGGCTGACACTATGTCAATTGTTTTGGATGTTAAATCGGAAACATGCTCTGGAAGATCCACAAGGAACCTGAATGTTGCTTTTACTCCACTATTCCAGTAATACTTGAATAGATATGACAATCTATCATTAGATGGAAGTGGAGGTAGCTGAAAAATAAGACAATCTTATTTATATTAAATAAACACCATAACTAAACATGAAATGAAATGTGCAGCAATGCAGCATCTTTTTCAACCTATAACTACATAGTATCAATAGAATATATATGTATTATGTTTTATTTACCTCATAGGGTATTTGTTTCTTGAACTCTCCCACATAAGGAGATGCTCCCTTTTCGAGATCTTCGTATAACGCACTTGTAGTGGCGCTGTCTCTCCATACACCTTTGTCGATCGTATAGTAAATTGCTGTGCCGAAGATAGCAGACTTAATACCAAACCTATAAACAAGACGATGAAAACATATTGAAAACTCTGCACTACATCAACTACAGGAATGCAATAGTGAAAACTTGATCAAATCAAAACTTACTTCAGCATTGTGACTAGTGAACAAACATAAAAATATTATATTTAATAAACAAAAACAAATGTTTGTTTCCTGCGGGAATGTCTTTGAAATTATGTAATTCAAGTTAACCTATAATTGCGTTTTTTTTCTGTCTTGATCTCGGTTGAGATGACATTTGTCAAATTTGCGTTTCAATATTGCATTTGTTCGAAAACAAATGCCTGAAATGCCACCGTTTCAATAGCGGAAAAAGCTAATGCGCCCATTCTATACAGTTTATAAAATAAACAAACAATCAATACCATTTAAAGTAAAATTACTGCTAGAAATGATACTTAGCCAAAGACCTTATTATCTCTATGTACTCCGCAAAGAAGTATGTGATTATGCGATGCGTGTAAAATACGCTACGCACGTGTATATGTACCCTAAATGTCAGTGGGATCAATGGGATGGGTGGGAACTGGGAACCGAACCAACCTTCACAGGTGTTTAATCGATCAATACAAAATATTTGAAAATACCTACTTGATACGTACCGAAAAGTTTCGGGGCGAACCGCGGAGGCTAAGTGTTTCGTTTGTTCAACCAAGTGAATTGCAGTATATTGTGGGAAAATGGAAGACACTATTTCTAAGCTAATGCAAGGCATAGAAAGATGTTTACTGCCAAAACTTGAAAGAAATTGTGAAGAATGTAAACACCACAGCGAATACAGTTATCGAAAAGATACATTGGCCGAAGAATTTCCACCAGTATATAAACATCTAGCCCAATTAGAGCTGAGACATGTTCCATTTCCATCAGCCTCGGATATTTTGTCGTCGTTGCTGATAATGTATGAAGAAATGCTGTTAGATGCTGCATGGAACCCTCATGTCGCCAAGGATTACACGCAAAGACTTAATGCGTATCTGGAACTATCATGCGAAGTAACATTTGATGACATGTTGAAGCTAAAGGGGACTTTTTATGACCCACAGGAGGTCTTTGATTTATGTATGGAAAAGATACACCGGAGGCTTACACCCGACTATTTTAAAATGTACCCAGCTACTATCGACGTGTATTGTAAACTTGTTCAAAATATAAAGGTATGTATGTATCTTCATTTACACTTACATTTTATTTCATTTAAAAATGTAATCAATTTTATAAATTCTTGGTGACAATGCAATATTGTTATATTATAGACACGGTCTGCTATCTTGGTTCCGTAACAAACAACTACAAAGAAAAGTATGTTAGGCAATTGTCGGAGAAAACCGAAATTTTAGCCGTAACTGTTAATAAGGTTTTACTGTGACGGACTGGCCTTATTCTATATTTGAATTTTACAATCGATATTGCACATGTCATGTGTCAGGTTTGTTTACTCACTCCGGTTGACTTTTTCTTACTGAAAGGATGTTTTTGATAATATAATTTATAAATACAAAGTGTATCTCCAGAAATAAACTATAGTTCTATTTATTGCATGTGATAGAAACTTTAAGAAAGGCTTTTGAATTAAGAATATGTGAAGAAGTGTCAAATTATATCGGTTTGGACATAAAACAAGAAGGAAATGGGATTAAAATTTTTCAAAAGACGTATGCTGAGAAGATTGTGAAGAAATTCAACATGAATGAAGCTAAAGAATGCAGATGTCCAACTATTTTAGTAGAGCAACATCCATCAATAAAAACTGATATTATAGGTTATAGGTTTACGCGGGCTGGTTTTCCGCAACTCGACGTCATATGCGCCTATTTTGCGTAATGGGTTGTTGACGCTACACGTGCCAACCCAATTCTACCAGAAAGCCTAGCAGACCCTTGATGTTGCCGACGACTTCTGGCAGCGACCTCGGGGATCCGAGGTATTTTGCCCGGTATGCTGCCACTTCAGGACATGTCAGGATGACGTGAGCGGCTGTCTCTTCGTCCTCCATGCAGGCTCTGCAGAGAGGGCTATCTGTAACACCTAAAGTGAAGAGGTGCTTGTTTAGTAAGGCATGTCCAGTTATGGCCCCTGTTAGGAGACGGAGTGCTGGCCTTTTCAGCTGCATCAGCTTCCTAGACAATCCGGGGTTGATTGTCGGGAGGGCCTCCCTGGTTTGCCTGCAGGTACCTAGGTTATGCCAATATTTTTGGTGTTCTACCTTAGTGTTCTGTCATAGTGTGCTGCGCAGCCATGCAGGAGGTAGAGGTATTATAGGCTCTGGACCCTCCATACTGGAGTCTGAACCCTCTCTAGCTAGTGCGTCCGCTGCGTCATTACCACGTGAGTTACTGTGACCTTTGATCCACTGCAGGGTAATTCCATTGTCGGTACATACCTCTGTTAGAATCTTGTGGCACTCGTATATTAGCCCTGATGTTGTTGTGTGCTTTTGCAGAGCTTGTAGCACTGATCGACTGTCAGAGAGTATACGGATGGGATATCCCCTTACCTCCCTGGAGACGATTGCGTGGGCGGCCATTATTATGCCCATACACTCTGCCTGGAAGACTGTGATGAATATCAGATGCGCAGTAGTGTCTAACGTTTTAGACTCGTAGGGATTTTACAAACGTTATAGCAAGTAAAGCACATTAAATATCGATACGTTGTTTTATTCAATCCATTTTTATATTGACAGACATGACAACTACATTTCATATTTATGAAATTAGTTGTGGACAGAGTTTGGATATAGAAACTCCTTTAACACTTTCCCTTATTCAACACTCTACTCCAAGGTCACGACGAAGGGATGAAAATCGTGCCCGTGGCAGTGCTTTTGTCAGAACGTCGGCGAGTTGCTCCGAGGTGCCGACTCTCTTCACCTCCATTGCACCCTCAGAAACTTGTTCTCGCACATAAAAATGTCGAATATGTTTCGTGCGCTTGTGGAACTCAGGGTTATGCGCTAATCGTACAGCTGACTCGTTGTCCACATACAGCGTTGGAGTATGCTTGACCTCTGTAAGCTCTTGCATTATTCTGGTAAGCCAAACCAATTCTCTAGCAGCCTCACTAGCTGCAACTAGCTCTGCTTCGGTTGTAGAAATAGCAACCGATGCTTGCCGTTGGCTGAGCCAAGATACCACGCCTCCTGCATAGCGACATACCACGCCTGTAGTAGATCGACTTGTGTCACGATCTCCTCCGTGGTCTGCATCACTAAAGCCTTCAAGTATTGCAGATTGTTGCGATTCATACTTGATTCCATAGGAGCAAGTGCCTTTGACGTAACGCAGTATACTCTTTACTCTAAGCCAATCTTCCTTAGACGGAGACTCCAATTTCCTGGAGGCTACACCCACGGCATAGGCAATATCTGGGCGAGTCCCAACCATTAAATATGCCAAGGCACCGACAGCTTCTCTATATGGGAACTTTTCCATCTTTTCAGTTTCGTCTTTCCTTGAATCAAAAGTTTCCTTTTCAATTGGTGTCGTGACTGGATTGCATTCTGCCATTCCGAAACGTTCCAGGACTTTCTTTGCGTAGCATTCTTGGTTTATGAAGATAGAGCCAGCCTCTTTTCTGGTGATTTCTAAACCGAGATAATACGATGCAGGCTTAGTCGTAATAAGCAGTCGTTTTCGCAAATCATTCAGAAAAGAATTTGCCAAATCTTCATTTGTTGCGGCGACTAATCCATCATCCACGTATAATGTGATTAATAGCTTGTTGTCATCTACTTTCTTGGTGTATAGACAACAGTCAGCCTCACACTGCTTGAAGCCCATCTCTAGTAGGATTGCTTCAAAACATGAGTTCCAACATCTGGGAGCTTGCTTTAGGCCATATAAGCTTCTATTAAGCTTCCAGACTTTGGATGTCCCATCGTCAAAACCATCTGGTTGCTGTATATATATTTCCTCTTCAAGTTTTCCGTTGAGGAATGTTGTAACAACATCAAATTGAACGAGGTACATGTTCTCTTGTGCGCTAACACTTAAGAGTGCTCTGACGGTGGCTAGGCGTGCGACTGGGCTGAAGGTCTGATCGTAATCGATTCCTTTTCTCTGTTTAAAGCCCTTCACGACGAGCCTCGCTTTGTATCTTTCGATGGAACCGTCTGGATTTCTTTTTGTCCGAAGAACCCATTTGCAAGGAAGCACTTTTCTCCCTTTCGGCAGATCACAGGCCGTCCACACTTTGAGGTCCTTTAGTGACTTCATTTCGTTTTCCATCGCTTTCCGCCATTCTTTATAATCATCGAGATTCATTGCATCAGCAAAATTCGACGGGTAAGTCTCTGTGATGCACACATAGTCATCGTGTCTAGCAGGCTTTCGTATTTCGCTGCGATTTCGCAAATTGTATCGCGGTGGCTCTGCGTCATAGAATTCATCGAAATGGTCATCAATGTCATCATCATGAAGTGGCTCAGGTTCATGAACGTGCTCTTCTTGATCTGGCTCAAGTTCCAAGTTCTCATTAGATTCATGAACGTGGTCTTCTTGAACTGGCTCACGTTCCAAGTTCTGTTCAGATTCGTGAACGCGGTCTTCTTGAACTATTTGAGGTTCCAAGTTCTCTCCCTCAAGGCCACGTTCAAGATCGTCAGAAAGCGTTAGTTGACTTTTGTCGGAATCTCTGTCGGGTTGGATAGGTAATGGCTGACGATGAACGTCTTCATCTTGATGTGAAGCTGGTGCCTCGTTGCTGAAGGCGTCGTCCATCGGCAAACGCAATATGTACTCCCTCGTATTTGCGTCATTATTTGCACAAGATGGGTGAACATCGCTGTAAAGTAATGGTTTCTCATCAAACGTTACATCACGCGAACGGACGAGTGTATTCCTTTTTCCATCAGATATCCAGATTCTGTATCCATCTTCATCATAACCGACAAGTCTTCCTTTCATGGCCTTCTTGTTCAGCTTCTTTCGTTTTTGTTTTGGAATGTGGACGTAGGCATTGCAACCTATGATTCGAAGATGTTTTATAATCGGTTTCTTTCCACTCCAAAGTTCGTACGGTGACTTGTCGTTCTTATTTGTTGGACCGGTTCTATTAAGGATGTATGCGGCAGTGTTTATTAGTTCTGCCCAAAGTTCTTGTGGCATGGATTCGTGCGCATACATCATAGACCTCGCAGTTTCAACCAAAAAACGATTTTCTCGTTCGCTTACGCCATTCTGTTCCGGTGTGTACGGCGTGACCAGTCTCTGTTTGATTCCATGAGAGTCTAGTAGGTCTCGAATGGACTTGTTGTGAAACTCACCACCGTTGTCGCTTAGTAAGCATTTTACGGTATGTCCTGTAGTTTTGGTCTGAGCTAACATTAAGGCGAGCTTATCCTTAACCTCTGACTTGCGCCTCAGAAAATATACCATACGGTAGCTGGTGTAGTCGTCTTTGAACAACACGTAGTACTGGTATTTCGAATAGCTCGGTTGGAACGGTCCACAAACGTCAGTGTGTATGAGCTCTCCGGGCGCGGTAGCTCGAGTCCTCGTACCAAATTTGAGTCTATGAGCTTTCCCATATATGCAACCTTCACATAGTTCCTTATCAAGAGGAAGATCTAAGTCCAGTTCGCGCTTAACTGTAGCTTTGACGTGTCTCTTGTTTTGATGCGCCAACCTCTCGTGGTATAGTTGCATGGTACTCAATGAAGCGCAGACTTCAACAGGGTTTTCTGGAAGTACGACTTTTACATCCAGTTTATACAATCCTCCCTCTTTTTGTCGCTTTCCTATTAAGCCCACTTCTCCGTTGACATAGACGGTGCATTCTTTTGTCGTTGATGAGAATTGGCTGTTCGGAATCTTATCATGAACTGCTAGAACCGAGAATAGGTTTTTTGTTATGGCTGGAACATACCAAACATCATGCAGGGTCACACGTTGCAGCTTCCCTCTAATATTTGCTTCCATTAGTATTGAACCCTTTCCTTTAGCACTGATCTTGTTGCCATTAGCCGTGGTTACAGTACGGATTTCATCGAATTGTTGATAATTTTGGAACATATCAGCCCGGTTTGTTACATGGCTCGTGGCGCCATTATCCACGTACCAATTCTCGGTGTCAGAATTGATCATAAATATTTCGGTGCTTTCTACAGACATAAGGATCATGTTCGCAGACTTAGAAGTAGAAGGTGTTGCTCGAGGATTACTGCTTTTCGGAGGCTTGCCGTCTTTGATCCACTTGTGACAGTTTCTCACTCGATGGCCGATAGCTTGGCAGTAGTTGCATTTCAACTTTCTATCTTTCTTCTCTGCAGTAAACGGAGTGCCGGAATTTGAGACGAGAGCTTCCTGTTGAAGCACGTTGTTGCTCTGAAGTGCTCGCTCATATGCACACAGATGACTAGTTAGGCTTTCGATGGTTCTCTCGGCTTTTGGCAGCAGTAACCAGCTGCTTCTGAAAGAGAAGTAAGTTTCGTCGAGCGTATCGAGAATCTTGCATAAGAGTAGCAGTTCTGGTAATTGGCTCGTTTTATCTTTACTTAATTCCTGATTCAGCTGCGTCCAGATATTCTTAAGTTTTGACATGTGGGTAGCTATGTCGTCTGCCGGATCCTTTTTAAAGCCAAAGAAACTCATGCACATATTATAAGACTTGTCCTCGTCAGCGCCGTCGAAAAGTCTATGTAATTCTAGCCATACTTCTCTCGCGTTTGTAAATCTCATGACCTTTCTTAGTGCGTCTTCTTGCATATTGGTTGTGATAATTAGGAGAGCGGTTGCGTCCGCTTTTACAAATCGCTCCATGTCGGCATTGAACGTGGCGACAGCAGCAGCATCTCCTGATGAGTCAGGGGTGGGTGCTGTGGGTTTTATGAACGTGCCTTCTACTATTTCCTGCGCGTGCGGGACGGTTCTTAGTAGACTTATGGCTTTGTACTTCCATGTATCCCAGTTTCCTTTCCCCTCTAACAAACCAATTTGTATTTTCGTAAAATTCTCCATATCGTGTCAGGGGCCGATAACCTGATGAATATCAGATGCGCAGTAGTGTCTAACGTTTTAGACTCGTAGGGATTTTACAAACGTTATAGCAAGTAAAGCACATTAAATATCGATACGTTGTTTTATTCAATCCATTTTTATATTGACAGACATGACAACTACATTTCATATTTATGAAATTAGTTGTGGACAGAGTTTGGATATAGAAACTCCTTTAACAGACTGTGTTGTGGAATCCTAATGGTGTCGAAAAAAAAAAAAAAAAAACTGATATTAAAACTCATGAATTGTATCTAGAGATGATAGGGTCATTGTTGTATCTTTCTAATAAAACTAGACCAGATATTGGATTTCATGTGGGTTATTGTTCGAGACATCAAAATAGTCCAAATTTAAATGATTTAAACAACGCAAAAACTATTTTAAGATTTTTAAAAGGTTCAAAAGATCAAGGGATTCACTTTGGTGAAGGTGATAAAGTGCTTCGAGGATACTGTGATTCAGATTTCGCGGGGGATCCAGACACTAGACGTAGCACCTCGGGTTTCGTGATTTGGTTAAACGGTGGACCAGTGGCATGGAGCTCAAGAAAGCAGTCAGTTGTAGCCCTATCAAGTACGGAAGCGGAATTTATAGCTGCAGCAGAATGCTGCAAAGAACTTCTTTTTGTAAGAGACCTGATCGATGAGATGACAAATGAAAAACTAGAGATTGAGATGAAAGTAGACAATCAATCAGCAATTTGGCTAATGAAAAAGGGAATTATGAACAAAAGAAGCAAACACATAGATGTAAAATATTACTATTTGAAAGAGAAAATTGATTCGAATCAGATATCTGTTAAATACTGTCCAACGGGATCACAGATAGCAGATATTCTAACGAAAAGCTTGCCACCTGTAAAGTTTGAAAGATGTCAACGGAAACTAGTGTATTAGTGATAGTGTATAAGTGCGGGCTAAAGTGAACTATTATGGTATTTTTGGTTGAAACATGGGTTATAAGTAGTATGTAAGTTTTTTATAGGGTGTGTCATTCTCTATGATAAAGAAGTTATGTAGAGTGGTGTTGTAAACTTAAGGAGTCAGTAATAAAACAATAACGTACGTTTCGATTTTACTTAATGAAAATATGTTTTCATTTAAGGGGGTGCCTGACTATGATTCATTTAAGGGGGTGTATTTGGGGAATCATTCGTATATGAATCATGAGTCTATATAAAATATCATCTAACTATCTCAACACGTGTATTTGGGGAATCATTCGTAAATGAATCATGAGTCTATATAAAATATCATCTAACTATCTCAACACCAACCGGACATAACTTGGTATGGCTTTACACGGTTTTATTATGTTTTATTGACCTTTAAGTTTTCATAGCACATTTTATTTTGTTCAATTTGTTTTGTTTAGTTACTATAATTATGTTTGATGTTTTATGGATTTAAATAAATGTGAGCAGGAGAATTTATATAATTGATGTGAACGTATGGAGTATAATATAGTATATATTAGTGAAGTCGAGCAGGAGATTTATATGGTGATTATAATTATAATATAGTTGAGATAAAGTATGTATCTGGAGTATAGTAGAATATTTTAATGAAGTCGAGCAGGAGGATTTTTAATGGAGAATAGTATGTAGTTAATATGAAGTTATATGGGGTATAATGAAATTATGCATAGAGTCGAGTGGGAGGTTTTTTAATTTAATGGAGAATAGTATATAGTCAATATGAAGTTATATGGAGTATAATGAATTTATGCATGGAGTTGAGTGGGAGATTTTTAATTGAAAAATATTATAAAGCTGAATAATGAAGTTGAGTAAAACAATATAATAATAATTGTAAAATGTAATTTTTCAGAAAGCTGTTAATTAATGTAAATGTGGGTTGATATTGTATCGTTTGAGATTTTCTTAAGGGGTGATTGTTTTTTTTGGTTAATATTTAAGGGGTGATTGTTTCTTGGTGAATATTTAAGGGGTGATTTTTTTTTTTTGGTGAATATTTAAGGGGTGATTATTTTTTGGTATATAGTTAAGGGGTGTTTGAAATTGTTTTGAATTTTTAAATTTTAATTTGTAGATTGTCATGCGCAATAGTCGATTGAGGGGGTGTGTTGGAATAAGGTTTTACTGTGACGGACTGGCCTTATTCTATATTTGAATTTTACAATCGATATTGCACATGTCATGTGTCAGGTTTGTTTACTCACTCCGGTTGACTTTTTCTTACTGAAAGGATGTTTTTGATAATATAATTTATAAATACAAAGTTGTGTATCTCCAGAAATAAACTATAGTTCTGCCAGAGTCCCATGGTTTCATTGTTATAGTAACTTTCACATTTATTTCAGAAAGTTTTAAAATGCTTATTTACTTGCAGGAGTACGGGATAACTGTTAATCCACAGAAGACCCTACCAGCATCACTGCTCCTCATTGATGACTATGTGACAGTACACAGGAAAAAAGGTTTGAAGAGCTGTGCTGCCATATTGCAAAGCATGGTGAGATCATATTAAGCAAGAAAAAATATGATGAAGCAAAAAAAATGTGGGTGGATTTAATTTATTTTCTCTTTCAGGCATCAAATGGGTTCCATAGTGGCAACTATTATGAAGTAGTTTATGCAAGCCTCAGGAACTCTCTCATAGTGCAGTATGTAGATGTAAACAAGATGTCTCACATCTGTCTCATGGAATTGATAAGATTACTCCCTGCTCAGGAAAAGGTATGAATTTATGACAAAGATGTGTGTGAGAATGTGTTAACATGCATTTGACAGCTAGCTGTCAAGCTTGCGAGGTGTAACCAATGGTGTAACACACAAAGTACAATATATAGACTGAGAGTGTAACATGTATGAAAACTAAGAATTTCGATTCAAATGTCCATGTTATACACCCACACATTATTAATTGTTCATTCACTTCTTGCTTCTTCCTTAATCATGTTGCAGCAAATGTTTAATATTTCTAGCACTTTTGTGACTTTTTCAGACAGCCAAGTCAGGTGACCTGTTCATGGTCACCCTGGAGCAGATCCACACAGAGTCCAATTTGCTCCGAAAAGCCAACAACTTCAGATTCAGCAAGAAGCTGATAGAGGTCCACGGAGTCAACTGTGTAAACAGGAAGAAAGTGTTCAACATTATCCTGTGCGACAACTTGGATACTTGCTCTAATGTGGATGTGGCAGAGATGCTGCTTATGTCGATTTTAGAGGTGAATATTTAAACGTTTTTTTTCTTCTTCTTCTCTATTTCTATTTAAATGTTTCTGTATTGCTGATTTAGATCATGCATGTCTCTCCGGCGATACCTTAATCAGCCTTGTCTTCAGGTTAAGCTACAATAATAATAAATAAACACGCAATAATAATCAAGCTCAGTTTGGGAATATTAGAGGAAATCACTTCATCCTTTTGTTTTTGTGTGGGCTAATTTTCTAGTACTTTAACTGCTCAGTGCTCATCGTATAATATGTTGCATAAAAACATATAAAACATGTTGAAATTGAATGAAAGAGATGTGCTCTTATTAATTTCATTCGCAAATCATTGGCCCCATTTTCAAACAATTTCTGTCAAAAAATATTTTTTGAGATTAGCTTTTATTTGCCAACTGTACTTTTTTGCACAGTAGCCAACAACAAGATGTAATTACAGACAAACACCGTGACAGCTATTCATTGTAAATACCTACACGTAAACAAGTGTCTGATTATTCAATTGCTCAGTCTTTGTGACCATTTTGATCTAAGCTGCGTATGCATTTGAGCGGTTCGGCCTAAGGCGTGCTCGCCCCGAGCTGCTCGCGAGCAAAACACTAACTAGCACATCGCACAAAATGGCGTCCGACTCAATGCAGCTGTTGCTGAATTTATTGTAATCGACCGAATTATTACTTAAAAAATGCATTGTGATGGTGGATAAAACAAATATAAGAGTCGTAAGCGTACGCAATTGAGTTAACAGGCGAGCCGTGCGTGCCTCAAATGCGTAGGTACACACCTTAGACAATTACATCCGGCCACGCCCACAATATTGTATTTTGTCTCATATATTTTTTCATGTTTTCTTACAGTGTTTCGAAGAATGGATAAAGCACTGCTGGTGTGTCTGGAACTTGAGACTCCCTTCAGACCAACACGTCCTGTCACTGCTCCTGAAAGTCATGTACATCAACATCAACAATGAGCAAATATCCAAAAAACTTCAAGAAATTCTAGAAACACTCATTTGCATTTCAACTAAGGAAGATCAACAGCAGATTCTGTGCAGCCTCGAGACAAGGAGGCAATTAACTAGTCAGGAGTTCTTGAGAAGACTCGAGGCTACTAGGAATGAGGCGCGCGCTTTTGCGCATAAATAAAGCGCTGTCTTAACACCAAGTCTGGGCGTCACTGAAATGATGTTCCTCTCAAATGTACCATTGGTGGAATTATTGACAAGAAACAGGTGGCTGGTGGATTTTTGTCGTTGTGTCGCGGCCGTGTCCTCACAATGTGCCATCCGACGTCACTTTTACATGAATGTTGTTGTCGATGTTACGCTACATGTTGTTGCCGTATTGTAATAGTTTCGTGATTCAGAAATATTAAAATATCTTATCATGTTCAGTCACGAACATAATTCTGGATGTTAGGAATAAGTAAAGCTCCTGCCGTTGTTCCATTGCAGTACAACATATCTATTTATTTCATACCTGTCTGTAAGACTACTTTCTTGTTACCCGTCATTTCATCTACCTATTCATATAATTTCGTTCTTTTTCTATCTATCCATAGCGCATACACCTATTCTCTTACATCTCTTCACATTAAAACTATCTAATACTCAGTGTTAGGAAATAATGACAAAATATATTGATGTAATACTTTTATAGTACATTACGATACAAGTGCAAATAACAGGAAATTCGCAACCAGTGGTGATAAATTAAAACACAACCAAAGGGAGGGGTAGGCAGGGAAGGGGGATGTACCCCCATATTTATAAATCCTAAATCACTTCGTCGGTTAAAACAACATGAAAACATCTAAGGTCACCACTCAACTTTATGGGTGAGAATGTATTCGGATCCTGCCATTCCATAATTTAAGTAGCCAATTGTGTAATTTGTTGTTGAAATATGTAGTAGTGAAATGGATGTTTCGTAGTTGAATGAAATAAACGGAATAAATCATTTACGAAGTAAAATCCTTTCCCCGGCAGACGTAAATAAATTTAATAACCTAACATTAATTATATGTTTAATTTTTCGCCATCGAAGTGAAAAGCGGATTGTATAACTCGTACATAAAACCCATTTTATCCTCTACTTTATATCGACCCTCGCCTGCGGCTCGTATCGATAAATTTTCTCAGATAAAATGGCTTGTTTTATGCACTTGTATAATCTACTATTGAAACATCGCGTGCCGCACGTGTTAAGGAAGTCTTTACAAAAAATTCACCTGCTGCGACTTAAGCATATTGTTATTGGTAATGACGGTCTCAAATGGCAACACGCCAGATAATATTAAATGCACTAAAACTAATTTGTATACATATTTTCATTTTGTAAAGTCGTCTAGATTGGTGCGGCCTAGAAAAGGGTTAATTCTAGTAATTAAAAACATTTTATATATAAATAATTTATTACTTCACAATTGACAACATTTAATTTTTTTTAAGCAGGCTTTTTTCCGATGAAATCAAATAGAGGTTAAGTAAAGCCACATTTTTAAATTCTCGATAATATCCCAATTTCATATAAATAAATCAATTCCAAAAGTTCCTCATTCCAAAAGAGAGTGACAAGTAAGGCGCATATGGGCTTTCTTGACATTTTCGTGAATATTTAGAAAATTAATAGCTATAAAAATATTAAAAAAAATATTTTTGGGTTTCTTGTTACCAAATAAAAGAAATGAGTTAAGATTTCATACTACTTAAAAATTTGAAATGTTGTCAATTGACCCATTTAAAACCAGAGACAATCCATCTTTTGATGACTCTCCATCGCCATTAAAACTCTATGATTTCCTTAGTGAATTGGTCAGGTAGATGCGCAACGATGTCTTGTAATTCTTCCAGTTTGGAGTGTGCACTAATTCTCGCCCAGAGCACAGGGCATGTTGTGTTGCTACAGTGTATGGACTGGGCGTGCCCGCAGCATGATTCGCATATCTGAAACCAACCATTTCTTATTATAACATAACTCAAATCGTAAAAACCGGTCAAAAACGAATGTGTTTTATCGTTGTATTGGTATTTGTTGGTAGAATATACGTAAGAAGAAACATTATCACCAAATTTCAACTTCATTGGTGAAATGTGTGACAGACGACAGACCGACAGCAATAGGGCTTCGTTTGGACCCTTTAGGTTTGGGTACGGAACTAAGAATGACAGTGAGCGAATGGCTTGGCCAAGACGGTCTTGGTCAAGCCATTTGCTTTCGCAAGGTTTTTGAAGAAAATAATAATTTTTTTATACAAAAAAAATATGTCATTACTGGAAAATGCACCACGTGACAGATATCCACCCAAGTTTAAAATATTAACCAAAAATCCTTCTAAAGTTACCTGATAAAAATAGACCATATGAGAATATTCCTAAAAGACTGCAGTGAAATCCAAGATTAAAAAACGTAATTTTGATCCAAGCGTTTTTTTTTAAAGAAAATATGTTATATTTTAGGTATATTTTTTTAATTTCCTCAACAACTAGCAGCATTTCA
This sequence comes from Notocelia uddmanniana, assembly GCA_905163555.1. Taxonomy (NCBI): domain Eukaryota; kingdom Metazoa; phylum Arthropoda; class Insecta; order Lepidoptera; family Tortricidae; genus Notocelia; species Notocelia uddmanniana. The sequence continues at coordinate 7,663,989 of LR991059.1, read as the reverse complement.
GTGTTAATATTTGATGAAATTACATATTATGCTTAGTTGAATAACTCAGGAAAAGGATAACAAATTTCAGTCTTGGGGCCGATTCTCCATAGGTACGTAACCGGCTATACCCTTTTTACTTGCGCCGTGGTTTGTGCCCTACATGTAATTACCGATGCCCTATCTTAAATTCAACTCTGGCTACGGCCCTGCCAAGACCCTTATACTATCTATCAGAATCAGAACCAAATACATTATACATATATAAGTATTATAACTAGACTAGAGAACGGATACCGGTTTTCCGATAGTATAAAAAAACCGGAATATCTTACCAAATTCCGATATTAAACATAGGTTTGAGTTTTTACCAATATCGATTTATGAATAATCGTAAAATTATTAAATTCGCAATAATATTAATCGAATTCCTTAAAATATTCAACGTTATAAGATGGTTATTATAAGTTATAATTATAACTTAGTGATTCATGTTGCCATGCCAGTATAATAACAAGCTCATAAAATCGCAATAAATATTAATGTTTATCAAAACCATAAAAAGACGTGAGACGAAAAACGAACACCTTTTTTATCGTCCAAGAGTAAATTAAAAGATAACATTAGAACCCTTATGTAAAAACAAAAGAATAATTGTATGATAACTGTGTACCTAAACGCAGTATTTCACGAACAAATGAACGACGCGAGACCCGTCCCACGAGACGGGATGATGACCTGGCTAAGGTCGCGGGGATCCGCTGGATACGGGCAGCCTATGACAGTCGTGGCAGTCTGGGGAAGCATCATAACATGAGGGGCTAACCCCTGCGTCTGCGTAGCTGGACCTGACACTGTGGGTACTAACCTGTCGACAGTCCAAACACCGCTGCCTCGCTCTCGCACCCCTGGTGGCCAGTAACGCCGCAGTCGTGTCTCTCCGTTGCGCACACGTGGTACACACAGCGCGCACGCCACGAACGCCACACGCCACGCATACGGAACGCCACATGTAGCGCGCGATACTGCCCGCTAGGGGCGCGCGAGCGGAGATATTGTCTGGTCGGGTGAAGCCGAGCTCTTTCCACCTGTGACAAGATTGTGATCAGCGAGTGCAATAAATTGGTTTTCACACATAATTACTAGTCTACGAAACGCGACTACATACGTATTAAATAATCAGTTAAGAGATAGTACACTGTAAAAGCCACCACGGTAGTTGGTAGAGTGACAGCGCTAAGTCTGTATTAAAATAATTTGGCAACACCGCCATAACCGACAGGTATAGATGACATGGACTTATTTAATCATAATTTAATTATATACACAATTGTGACGTTCCCACGGACAAAGGTACTTTATGGCGGTAGCGATAATCCACCTTGTGGCTTCCGCCATTAGGACGCCATAAGGTACCTTTTCCGTGGAACGTCACAAATTTTGTAATGTTAATAATTTAATAACATAACGTAAGTTTGTTAATCAATTAATCATTGTAGTTTTGAAATCATTATTATTATTGTCAGTTTTTTAAAATTGTATAAACAATTTTCATTATTATTGACTTGTAAAAGTGCCCTTCTGGCCTATTTGCAGTTTTTTTTTTAATTTTGAATTTTTGAATTATATGTACACTCAGTACACTTAGCGTGGACCTATGACGCGAGGTATTCGCATAATTATAGCCTTAGACACCTGAAAAGAAATTGGAAAACATTTCTAGAGTTCATGCATGACACATACTCGTAAGTTCCGAGAAACTCATTGCTACGAGCCGCTATTTGATCCCACGACCGTCGCTTGACAGCCGCATGCTTGAACCTCTAGGCCACCGTAGCTGCACTGTAGCCCACATTTAAGATGGGAGGATCTTAATTAATTAGTAATTAACATATTACGAACCATTTAAACACGTCTTGTCCCAACAACGACATGCATCGGTGGAGCGGCGGCAGTAACACTCGCGCTGCGTAGTACGCAACGTGTGGTAACAGCGATGGATCCCGCGTGAGTTCCGCCGGCGTGCGCGCCAGCTTCACCAGCGGCGTGCCGGGCGCGCCGGCGCACACGAGCCAGGAGATACGCCAACCCGTGCGCGGGAGGGCGCGCCGGTCCCGGCCCACCAGTCTCCTAGGAAAACATAATCATTAACTGAGTTATCAGGAATAGCACTAGTAACTCTGTGAGCTGTTGACTCTCAAATTTCAGAATTTCTAAACACTGACGACAATAAATCTGTATAATTATCCAACTTGCTTACAAAATTTCACGAGAATCGGTTGAGAAATGCGACCTGTAGAGGAGAACATCCAGACAGACATACGAAATAATTTTTATCGAAAGCTGAAACGGAGAAGCTTCTCTCGCTCGGTCAATAATAGTCATTAAGAAAGTATAACTAGTGGCTCCGTGAGCTGTAGACCTCGCAAAAAAAAAAAATCTTTTCAAATTACAAAATTTCTAAAAACTAACTCGACAAAAAAATTCTATATAATTAAAATTATCGAACCTGCTCACAAAATTTCACGAGAATCGGTTGAGAAGGTGTCTGGTCGCATGACATGTAGAGAAGAACATCCGCACAGATGTACGAAAGATTTTTTGACGAAAGCTGAAACGGAGACGCTTCGCTCGCTCGGTCAATTAATATCATGATGATATTTTTTATGATAAGAGAGAAAAACGCGATCAAATTAGAACGCAAATGTGCTAAAAACACTAGTGAAGTGTGATCGAAGAGTAATAATTTTCTTGATCATTTCAAACCCTGCTAGCTAGCACGATAACTTATACCATCACCACGTCGGTGGCAACCTATGGACGCCTGCAACTCCAGGGGTGTGACATGCGCGTTGCCTACCCTTAAAAAATTTATACACTCCTTTCTTGGAAAACCCATCGAAATATAATAAGTATGGAAGCATAACCGTCGCTCAAAACCGGTGCCACAAAATCTAGTGCCAAAGGCGGAGCTTACGTTTCCAGTGACGTTTCAGTGCCCAATCGCAACTCAGTCAACTATCCGACATAGAGTTGAACGGTTGACATTGTGTCAAATGAAAATAAGTGTTGACCAGCACTATTAATTGGTGCATAAGCCACACGAATGGCAAGCTGGAAGATATTTATTTCCATTATTTAAATATTCGATTTACAACAATCCCATACATTTGTGTGATGGATGACGCTATGCAATATATGTTTCAGAAATAGTATATTAGAATATAAATAAAAGCTTACTGATAAGTCCGCTTTCGATATTAGTTAATAAAATCTTAAAATATGCACAACGAAAAATTGGTGTACAAAATTTAGTGAAGGTTAATTTTTCTCGGACAAGAAAAAAGAAGAGATGAGGCGATACATGACATTGAATACTGTCGACGATTACATAGTAATTTGGTCTAAAACCACAGTATGCTCGCTTTTTTTATACAACAACGGTGGCAAAAAGCTTACGACCTGCCTGATGGTAAGCAGACACCGTCGCCTACGGACGCTATCGACTCCAAAATAATCACAAGCGCTTTGCCGACCCTTTAATAACTTGAGGATTCGGTGTATCAACAGCTAGAGACATAACAAGCAAACTCGCTCACAATAATGCTCACTCTCATCACAGCGTATCCTGGGGAGCTCTGGCGACCTTACTCACCCCCGCCTTTTCTCACTGACGGACAAGCAATAATATTGGTCAAATCGTTTCGAAGAAAATAATCTAAACTTGCCTGGAGGGCACTTCCTCCGTTTTGTCATGGATGAAAATAAACACTTTTATCTTAATACTGATGTGTTTTGATTACATTTTGGTCAATCAACCCAATAATAATTTACAAAAATTTACCGGACCTAAATACAGTTTAAGATTTCATTTGTACAACTGCTTGATATTTCTCGGTGAGGTTTAGTATATATTATAGAAGTTTATTGATAGTATGAGGAACCTATTATTCCAAGAACTACCTCCTAGCAGATGAATCAGGTGAGACCTAAGGTGAAAGTATACCGCGAGACATAATGTACTGATAGCACGATCGTATTTGCGTCCACTTATCATCCACTTGCTAGATTCACTAACCAGCTTTTTTTCTTACTTTCGTTAAGATTGCGATCGTGCTAGCAATATACTATTTCGCGTTAGTTGCCTGTGTTTTGGGCGATACGTCTATCGTATAATAATACGTATAATATATAATATCCATCTAGGAGAGAGTAAGGTTTATTACAGATAGTTCAACTCAGTTGTGCGCGCGGCGCTATGTGTGCGTGCGCTTGTAACTATGCGGGTTTGATTTGTGTGCAAGTGACACGGCATTCGTTGTTACAAGCATTCGCACTAGGGTTTCTGGTTTCTCGACTTTTTATTTTTCTCGAGATTCGAGAAATCTCGAGGGTAATTTCTCGAGTACTCTCGAGTCTCGAGGATTTTTAAAAAAATCGTAAAAATTGTCAAAATGTAACCAAATAAAACAAGTTAAATATCAAAAAGTAAGTTTAATTGCACCATTATTAATTGTATTCATATCAGTCACATAAATCATCATTAAATGACGAAAAACATAAAATAAAATCTTCCTAAAACAAATCAAAAGAACTAATTACTAAAGAACTATTATATTCATTACGTCAGTCTCATTGTTAGGTAATTTGAATCCTCTACGCTGAATGGAATCTCTTATAAATTCACTTCTAGTAATTTGTCGAATAGTGAGGCCATCTTTTGCAGCTAATTCAGAAACGATTTCGCCGAGGGACTGTTGTTTTTGTGTAGAAAAGCTCAGAGTCGTTTGCGTTGTAAGCTTTGGTTTTTTTGACCCTGGCGGCTGTTCGTCTTCATTTTCATTACCAGCAGTCGACGTTGATGCAGTGGCCGGTGATGATGGCTGTGATTCTGTTTTCAAACTTATTTTATGAACGTTTTCTAAATGTCTGACCAATCCCGTAGTATTTGAACTTTTCATGGAAATTTTTTTCGGGCACTTTTTGCATTGTGCTGTGCCTTCATTCTTGATTTTTGTATAATATTGCCAGACTTTTGATCTCTCCATTGTGTGTCTTACTGTAAAATATTAAGGTAAATTTGTGATTTTTGTAACAACAATCAGCTATTTTAGTAAAGGTTATTCCATTTATTGATAATATTGATATATACTAAAACACCACGTGGGAAAGTACGGAAGCAATGATAAATGCATGATATAGAGGTATTAACGCGATATTTATTTCGTAATAATCGAGAAAAAATAATATCATCCCGTAACGCTATTACGCCAGGTCTGGACAGCCTTGAGCTTGAAACAAAGTACTTAGGTACTTAGACGAAATACGAAACAAATTAATATTATACCTACCCAACCTAATTAAGTCATTAATAAACAGAACATATATTGATTAAGAATAGAATATAATTTTAAATGGTACTTACGTGATAATGGTAGTGTCCAAATAAAGCAGTTTGTCGACGACTTCGACAATCGCGCGCGGCGATACGACACGCACGACCTTCACCGTCGAATGTGAGTCGGACACTAACTGACTAGTGTAGCCCAGTTTGGCGTTGCCGCTTCACCCCGTCACCCGCGCTGCCACGCATTTCGCGTCGTCTTCGTTTTAAGCGCCAAAATACGAAATGCCGGGTGGTATAACACGGCAAAAAATTAAAGTGCATATACCGGTTGCGGTACTCGAGACTTCTCGAGTACTTTGACAAAAAATCTCGTCTCGAATGAAGCCAAATTTCTCGAGTAGTCTCGAGTTCGAGACTTCTCGAGCAGAAACCCTAATTCGCACACACACAGCGAAAGTTACAAGGCACGCACACATGGTTAATTTTATCAAACTACCTATTAATACTTAAATCCAATTTTAGAATAAATAAATATAAATTAAAGATAGAAGATTGAAAGAAGATACAAGATTGGGTCATTTTGTAGTACACCATCCATGTCCAAAGTAGGCGTATTTATATTAAGTTCAAGAAAACTGAATTCAACTAATTAACGACAAATAAAATCACCTGTCAAATGTATTGTAACCAGTCACGGCACATGTAACTTTTTTTATTGGTGCAATAGTATAAAACCTTTGTGAAAATGTAGTCTACTTAAACTATTTTGAATATTTGATTGGCCAATGATACATAAGTCGTTTTAGTTTCGAAATCGAGAAAAATGGGCCATATTTCGACGTCAGTTTTGTTTGACGTTACTCTTCTATACTTATTATATTTCGATGGAAAAACCCCATACTGTAGTCCCTTGGGCAAACTTCGGCAGGGAGCTGATTCCACAACCGGAGCGTCCGAGGGAGGAAATTCCTCTGAAAGCGTAGCGTACGCAACCATTTAGGTGTGAGGATGAATGAATGCCCTGCGTGGGCATCATGTCTTGAACAGTTCTTTTAAGCACAACCTATAATACAAGCAATAGAAGCTCCTTGTGCGTGCAAGGGGGCAAAATTTCTTCTTAAATTTAACGGTTCAATACCGCCCGAAATATAGTAAAATGCGGCCTATATGGCCGAAATGTACTTAAGTGTCACATAAAACGTGACGGTATAAGCTATCGTGCTAGCTAGGCTGGTGTTCAACCGTTTGTCTAGGAAATTTCTTACTTTTGTCCATAAGACTCTCCACATACAAGCTGGGTTCAGCTACCAAATTCCGCCCGCAAGTACTCCATACACAAATGGCCCTGCCACAGAAGACAGGCGGATGAATTTGGTGGCGGAATTTAGCCCGCCAGACTGTGGCAAGGATAAAAATTGTACAATGTTCAGGTGGAATCAGCCCAACTAACTACCTACGTGGCGGCCCTAATAAAACGGAAAGTTTTATCGCGTTTCCAACTCCATGGATATGATTCATAATCAGTCTTATCTTCTGCATAGGTTTCATTCGTAATCAGTGTTTCAAATGTTGATACGCAACTAGGTTTTCCATATACATATTGTTCACAATAATTTGCACGTGTATAAAACCCTAATTGTTAATATAATTTGTACTAACTTGGCGATCTCATTAGGCGGTGCAGCAGCGGCAGCCTTGTAGCCGCCAACGCCGTGGTACTCTCTCGTGAACAACAGTTGTTGGAGGGGTAAAGAGCCATCTGCGAGTTTGCCTAATGTTGCAGTCACTAGTCGCTTGACGCGCGACATATCGCCTGAGTCGAATAGCTCGCATAGGGATTGTTGAAGAAGCTGGAACAGAGACAAGGTCATCACCATCAGCCTATACACGTCCTACTGCTGGACACAGGCCTTCTCTCATTGAGCGGAGTGATTGAGCAGTAATCCCCAGTGGTTGGGACTTCACATACGCCGTAGGATTTCTTTAGTATGCAGGTTCCCTCACGGTGCTTTCCTTCTCCGAAAAGCTAGAAAGCTTCAGCAACAGAAGAGATGACTGACTGTAGAGGTTGTTTCGGAGTTTCTTCTCGGCAGTGGTCTTCTTTTTCAGAAACGCTAGTAGATTTTGAAATGTAAAAGTGCCATTGCGGCCTAATTGCAGAATAAAGTTCATTTATTTCATTTATTATGTCAGAAGATCGTTATACTTCAAATTTATAAGCTAGCTAGAGGAAATCTACACTTCGCGTTCTCGTATTAAGCGCCATTAAGTATGCTTCCTGTTATATAGTGTCTGTGTTTTCTAACTGAGACTACTCGCTTATTTTAGTCTAAAACAAATGCTCAACTACTTAATCAACATAGTCGGTGTCTTGTTCACTTTGAACTAAATTTCTAGGACGACAGAGCTGATAATGCCAATAATAGGTTTCCAGAATATTTTCGGTACGAGCTTTTATTTCCGACGATACCTTTTTTCCACAGTCATCACTCATCAACTACTTGTTGAGATGGTTCCGTTGCGCTCATGCACGACCGGTTTGTCTCGTGTAGTTTAGGGAGTCAAAAAAATGTGCTACAATGTAATTACATAATTTTATTTTATAATGAATAAACAGTCGAAAAGTGGCAGACTACTTTCTTGGCTGACTTGTACACCACCACCACCACCACCGTATCAGCCGAATGACGTCCACTACTACTGGAAGTGCTGGACAGGCTTCCCCCAATTTCATGGGGGGCAAATGGCATAATCGCCACGCTTGGCGGGCGGATTGGCGATCGCAGTATCTCCACCACACTCCAGGGATGCTGCAGCCCATCCCTCAGCGGTCTTGGTCGTAGTTTTAGGACATACATAGGTCCGGGTCGCTGACTTGTATGTACAGTGTTGAGTTAAACGATGGCGCTTCAGAGAACATTACCTTGACTCCGGCGGGGCAGCCGTCCCGCCGCACCGTCTCGATGCCTTTAGCCTCGTACACGGGGCGCTCCTGGTCGGGACTTTCGTACATGAAGCCAACGTAACGCTTTTTCGTCTGAAGGATACACGGCTGGTACACCTGGTAACAAAGAGAAATGCAACCTTAGTACATTTTGATTATTACGTCAGGGTTAACTAAAACAATTTTCAATCCAAGTCAAAAAAATTCAAAATATTAGCCACGAGTGGGATTTGATATCACGGCCTCTGGAATCCGAAATTTTTCACTTTGATTGAAAATTATAATTTCGTTAGCCAGCGCTTCTGATTAGCTCAAAAGATACGATAATTATACAGTTTAAAATATACGAAATCTAACTTTCCAATCCAACCTTGGATTAGGTTTTTAGAAGGAAATATTACTCCAATTAACAACTGATGCTTATAGGCAACGATCGAAACCAACAGCTTGCAAAGTATAGAAGCGCTCAGATACCTCTCATTTTTAATATCCCCTAAAATTGCTAAAATTAGTGTCAATCTAGAGCAGGGGTTCCCAAAGTGGTCCAGGTGGACCCCCAGGGGTCCACAGGAGACTCGACGGGGGTCGTTGGGTACGTTGGCGTGACAAAAAAATGGGGGTTTTGGTAATATGGTAGAAATGTGGTGTAAGGGGTCTACCAGAACCAGTTAACTTTTGAAAGTGATCTATGAAAAAAAAAAGTTTGGGAACTCCTGATCTAGAGGCTACCCTAGACTACGAGTGCTTAAGCGTAACACACATAGAGGACGGGCGCGGTTTAACCATGGACTTACTATACCTTCTCGAGTTTAAGTGCCACTGGCGAAGGATTGTCCGCTGTGACGGCGTCAGCGATGAGTTGCCCGATACGAAAGGCTTCTTCCCGCGTTCCGCCTGGCACTTGCACGAACATAGAGTCCGTATCACCATACACCACCTGATTTAGGAATAAAAAACATGAAGCTTCAGTATCAGAAAATTTTTCACGCCAAAACTTATAAAAAAACCAAGTCTGCTAGGTGAAATTAACATACGTGCTTCCAAGAAGATTTCTTCGCTGCCATTCAACATTCGAGGAAATAGCGAATATTTCCAAATTTAATATTAGCATTTAATTTGGAAATAATTCGGTTTTGCAACACCATAGCAATGAATCGCCCTCATCATGTTAAAGGTCAATTCCATGTTGTCTCCCACTAGCTTGATAGCTCGCTCGAGCATCTCTTGGCCTTTTGCGATTACGCTGTCACCGGACGCTGAAGTTAGCAACTGTCACTTAAACAACTAACTTCACAGCTGTACCTAAACATTACGCTTCTTGCTGTCTCTTGAGTGGCTTGACGTCTGAAAAACGCGAGTCTCAAGCAATCCTATTGTAACCTGAAGTTAGCTATGAAGCAGCTGTATACAGTTAAATTTATAGCTAATGTACCTTGGCATTCCACTCCTTGTTGTCTCGCACTAGCTTGATGGCTCGCTCGAGCGTCTCTCGGCCTTTAGCGACTACGCTGTCACCGACTTCGACACAAGGCATGCGTCCGCTGAAGTTAGCTGCGGTGTAGCCGTATGTCACGTTTGCTATTAACTTCAGACCTGTGAAACGACAAGGCTGGTTTGAGATTTTCACTCGCCATTTATCTAGAATCTAGCTAGATGTTGGGGTGGAAATAATTAGATATGAACCGGAAACTGACATGTTAGTAGAATATGAAGGGGGTTACAGCAATTTCCAGAGAAATGGACCACTATACAATTTCATTCTGTAGATTGGATTTGTGAAGATCTTCTTCAAAACATGTCACATGTGTAGCGTTACCCAATGTTAAACCGTTACTGCCGTAAATGCCTACCTTTTTAAATCTGCCGTGCGTGATTTTCAAATTATTAAAATATAATGAAAAAGGTAACTTATGTCTTTTGTAAGTCTCAAAGGATTACATTCATGTATACTAAGAATGATTAGAATTGACCGAATTGTATAAAATTAGTGCTTCTAGTAGTCTTAAGAGGATTACCAGCAGTGTGAGTGGATGGAAAAACCAAGAATGGTGTAAAATTATGGAGGCCTACATTCAGCAATGAACCGATTATGGCTGATGATGATGAGTTCGCTCAAAAAGCGACTTTACTTTCTAAGCAAGAAGGTTCAAAATAGAATGGCAGTATTTTTACAAATCAAGACATTTAAAAGAATTTCAATAATAAACAAACTGAAACTGAGACTAATTCAAACTGAAGGTTGACTGGTAGAGACTACTCATGGTTAATAAATACCTTTTGTACGTTAAGATTTCCTATTGTGCAATAAAGATTAAATAAATAAATAATACCTAGCTGTCGCGAATGCATAGCCTTCTTCACTGCTTCGTCTGTCTGCTGCTTCATACTCTTCTTCACAGCCTGTCTAGCAGCCAATATTCTTCGCAGCAACGCTGGCAACACTCCCCTTCGGACGGATGGCTTCACGAAACCGACACCAACAGGTGACCAGTGGACGAGCCCGTTTTTTACTAGAGCGTCTAGTTTAGCTCGAGGTATACGGAGTCTCCAAGCACCGAATTCGTAGGCCGATTCGCTGTAAATGCAAACATATTTATGCGGATCAATTTAAAACGGGACAGCACTATTTCCATTTGAAGATCACTTTCGAAATCAATTGTAAGCACCATTACACGAATTAACCCCTCCCTCACCATTTCGCCATCGTGGGACAAGGCGCGGACATGGGTTCTACCCTTATATTGTTGATATGCCACTGATTCGCACGAAGCGATTTGCTTCTAGTTTTCTTGCGAGGACTGCAAAGGAGTGGAATTCTCTTCCGGATAATCTTTTCCCACATACCTATAACTTGGATCTTTTCAAGACTTGAGTGAATAGGTACTATCTAGGTACGCATGTAATACCCTCGACCTCATCATCACTTACCGTCAGGTGAGATAGTGGTCAAATGCTTACCTATCTTATATATAAAAAAAAAGTAGAAACGCGTTGGATAAAACAGTAGTGAAATAATGAGTTTCTGCCAAACATTTCATTTTTGGTACAAGCTTACTTGTTGAGAGGGTGCCAATGAGCTCAAACACGACGAGTTCATCTTGTGTAGTTTAGGAGTTTATATGGCCACCTACTGTCTCCATCATCAGATCAACTCGGTGTTGTATGGTCAGTATGCCAAATTTCTGGTCAATCGATTGAGTTGAGTGAGAGTTGATAACTGTACCTTTAGTTTTTTTCGAAACAGAGAAACAAACGAACGCGTTTGCATTTATAGTATCAATTTGTGTGGCAGCAATTACCACCAAAGGCCGCCAGAGAAATTGAGACTAAACGCAAACACATTCATTTGTGTTTGTTTCGAAAAAATATATACTAACCCCTAGTACTGGTCTAAAATTTAGTTGCAAGATTTGTACCACACGTACGTACAGTCTACAGCAAATGTAAATGATCATTTTTTAGTACTTTGTCGCATTAAAGTAACCCATACTGGGTTGGGATGTCTCAAAGTAGTAAAAGTGACAAGGTACTAAAATGACCATCTACTTCTGCTGTTGACTGTACATACGAACTAATAGGGCAAGTTAAATAAAAGCTTGTAATAAAAGATTAGCTTAGAATCGGTGTCTTATGCGTTATTAATGATTCACATGGTTAAAGTTTTCTCTAATCTTATAATTAAAAACCTTCGCCACAAAGCTGCATGATTCATGACCAGCAAGCATATACGGTAAAGTCCGTTAACGCTGTGGTATGAACTTTATAAATATGTAATTCGAATTATGATGCGCCTAACCCGAAGCAAAAATGACAATAGTTTGAGGACCATTGTTAGAGAAAATAATTAAAAAAAAGTAAAAAGGTTAAAGTAATTTATTCTTCAAATTAGGCGTATTACATGCACCTATAAACGTCAATAAACTACCACCGGTTCGGAAAAATAAACCACTGTCACGAGAAGAACCGGCGTCAGAAACTCGGCATGCTATTTGTATACTGACCCATTGATGTTCTGCACGCGACCGATACACGTCGAGAAACAATAATTGTAAGCAATCATCATCGAGGGATAAAGGCTTTGGAAATCCAACACGATGACGGGGTCCGCGTAGAAACGAGATTCTGTAATATGTAAACATTTGGATGACGCATTCTGGGCGGTCGGAAGGAACGAAGTTACAAAAAAATATCGGCGAAATGAGCTGGTATATAAATAAATATATTTATGATTAAAGGAGGCAAACGAGCATACGAATCGCCTGATGGTAAGCCCTTATCGCCACCCATGTCAGACTACGGAGGTTAAAAGGTAAATGTATTTTATTTATTTATATATGGTAGAATCGTTTCGTCCAGACCTGAGCTTCTGAGTGAGATAGAGTGCTTTTATGGACAGCTATACACGTCAACTAGCAGACCCGAAGTTGGTCTGGCGGAAGACCCTAGAGCTAGATTAACCCGGCACTACACAGAAGATATCCCGGACATCAGCCTGTACGAGATTAGAATGGCTCTTAAACTTAAGAACAACAAGGCACCCGGTGAAGACGGAATTACAGCGGAATTCCTGAAGGCGGGTGGAAAACCGGTCCTTAGGGACCTTCAGAAGTTGTTCGATTCCGTCTTACTGGAAGGGAAAACTCCAAAGGCATGGAACAGAGGTGTGGTGGTGCCGTTCTTCAAAAAGGGTGACAACGTCTTACTGAAGAACTACCGACCCATCTCAATTCTGAGCCATGTCTATAAGTTGTTTTCAAGAGTCATTACGAACCGTCTCGCACGCAGGCTAGATGACTTCCAGCCTCCCGAACAAGCCGGTTTCCGAAGAGGCTTTAGCACCGTAGACCACATCCATACGCTCCGTCAGGTTATACAGAAGACTGAGGACAACCTGCCCCTCTGTTTAGCGTTCGTGGACTACGAGAAAACCTTCGATGTCAGTCCGACTCCAGGACCAGCCCGCGTGCCTATTCCGTTGCAGCGGGGAGTCAGGCAAGGAGATACATATTATTTCTCCGAAACTGTTCTCCGCTGCACTGGAGGATGTTTTCAAGACTCTGGACTGGAGAAGGCTAGGCATCAACATAAACGGCGAGTGCCTCACTCACCTTCGGTTTGCTGACGATATAGTAGTCTTGGCTGAGACCATGGAAGATTTAAGTACAATGCTCAATGACCTCAGTAAAGCCTCCGAGCGAGTTGGTCTAAGGAAGAACATGGACAAGACGAACATCATGTCAAATGCCCATGTCGCACCAACTCCCGTAACAATCGGACACTTTACGCTCGAAGTTGTAGACGATTACATATACCTAGGACAGACTGTCCAGTTAGGTAGGTCCAACTTCGAGAAAGAGGTTAACCTCTTTAATTTAATCGTAGAATCCGACTCGGCTGGGCAGCGTACGGGAAGCTACGGCACATCTTTTCGTCCAATATTCCGCAGTGTCTCAAGACGAAAGTCTTTGACCAGTGTGTGTTGGCAATGATGACATATGGCACTGAAACGTGGTCGCTTACTATGGCCTCAAAAGAAGGCTCAAAGTCACCCAACGAGCAATGGAGAGAGCTATCTTAGGAGTTTCTCTGCGTGATCGCGTCAGGAATTAGGCCATCCGCAGCAGAACCAAAGAGACCGATATAGCCCTCCGAATCGCTAAACTTAAGTGGCAGTGGGCGGGGCAAAGGTTCTCGAATGGCCACCACGTACCGGAAGGCGTAGCGTGGGCAGGCCTCCCACACGGTAGACTGATGACCTGGTGAAGGTCGCGGGTGTCCGCTGGATGCGGGTGGCGCAGGACCGGTCATTGTGGAAGTGTTTGGGGGAGGCCTATGTCCAGCAGTGGACGTCTTTCGGCTGACATGATGATGATGATGATATACGGGACACCAACGGAGTACCTGTTAAAAGTTCTTATTTAAAAAAATACATTTACTTGGGCGTACATGGGCCCTTATTACAGGTGAACACATCAATTTGTAACTGTAAATCATGCGTGTGCTAAATATAAGAATAAAATCAAACACAATACACTTAGAAAGTTACTAACATAAAAAAAAAAAAAATTAATACATCAATTGACAAAATTAATACTTAAACAGTTAAAAATTAAATGTATGATAGAGCTATTGTTGAAGATTACACCACTCCATCTCTGGAAACTCAAAAAGTTTAATTTAAGCTTATTGCAATTTACAGTGTTGTTAATCTAATAAGCACAAACGTATCTATCGTAAATGGGTACCTACATAAATTTACATAAATCCGTCCAACAAAGAATTCAGAAATGAGACAATACGATACGATACGAATACTTGTTATTGCACACCTTACACAAATGAAACGTTACAAACAGAAAAAATAAAAAAAACAGTAATATGGAGGTAGAGGTAGACAACAGGCGGTCTTATCGCTAAAGAGCGACAATACTGCCTGAGTCAAAAATTAAGCTTAATGGCACTTGTAGATTAGATGAACACTGGAATTATATTTTTCATCACACCACCAGAATTATACTTTTCATTACACTTGCTCGTAAAGGGTCTTATTGTACGGAGGCGTATAGAGCAGTTATAACCGATTTACCTCCTGCAGGAGTTATGGATTTTCATAACTCCTTAGGGAGTTATGAGTTACTCTAGTGTTCTAATTGATTTAAAAAAATCTAGTTTGCCGCACTCCACAAGAATACTGCTCTGTGAAATTAGTTGTATTGGTTGAAATATTGAAGCTGACAAATAGTAGGCCGCGCGCTGCATGAATAGGTACTGCTTTGTGATTGGTTGCAATATTAAAGTTGCGCGCTCCTCTCGCAGGGACGCCCCGGCGACCATGCACTGATACTGGAGGTGAAGTTGTCGATTTCTTCAATTTTGATTAATGCTGGAGTTATTTATGTCCTCGCAAATGTGATGATAACATTGTGATTAAGCATCGGGCGTAAGAAAATAGCAAACTCGAGGCATCAAAAGCCTTCTGATAGACTCTCGTTCGCAATTTTCTACTTACGCCCCTCGTTAAACAATGTACTTTTGTGTATGTATATACCTGGTTCAAAGATAAGTGGTAGCATCTCCGGCGCCCTCATAGCAGCCCGTTGGCGCACGCTCGGGGACAACGCGATCAGGTTGAGAGGCCTGGCCGCACGTAGCATCAGGGATTCCACTCGGAATTGGGAGCCCCTGGAGAGAACCTCCCACCACTGTAGTCCGAAGAGACGAGCCAGCTCTGATGTGCGGTCTAAGAGATTTTGTAGTTTTAGTTGTGGTTCGCTTTTATCGTTAAATTATATTATAACCAGTTATCACTCAACCGCAAAAGCAGTTAAGCGGACGAGGATGCGCTCAAAATGATGAACACTAGTAGCCCTTAGTCCCGTATGATAAAGACGCGTGTAGATCTTTGTGACATATTCGTACGAGTGACTTCTGCTGCAGGCTGTATCACCAGTTGTATAAATGACTTAATATTCTGCAAGTACTTACGAGTAGATCTTACGGGCAGTTATCCAAATTCCAAATAATTTATTTCACGTAGTTTTAGGTACAATAAGGTCTTACAAGTAGCATTCGTATTACTAAAACCTACCATACATGGCATGTGAAATTGAAGTGTACACTTACTTATAATCTAATAACTCCTATACACTACAAAAGCACTTTTCGGTCAACCACCTTTTTAGAGCTACATTTTTTTTTAACTCTACAAGTATTTTTAGAGAGGTGATCACTGTGTTTGGAACTAAACAATCAGAATCATTAAACAATCGGACCAGCCGAGCAAGTTTCTCGCAAGATTGTATAATAAATAATAATCGAGACAGACAATACGATTAAGTAATTAAGGTACTCGTACTTACTAATCATGTCAAGTTTTTCCATCATCCTCAAAGTTCCAGACAGCTTAGTGAGGTAATGCTCCACAGTTATCCACCTTAATATCCTGGACGAATCACTCCACCACGCCGCCAACTGTGCAGGGCTGTACATCGGCACCCGTTCTTTTAAAATCTCATACATACAGTTCTCGAAACTGTAATCCGACAATGCCAACTCATGCCGCAACAAACGCCAAACGTTGAACATAACCCGCCCAATAACTCTGCCTTCAAAATCGTTCTCTTCGCTCCTCCAACGCTTTTGTCGATTCTTTTCAGTGATTCTAGAAATTTCCTTCACAATTTCTAGCCCTAGCGAATGAGCGCGCTCCAGTAAATAACCCCAGGAGCTCATTTCTATTTCATAACCAGTGATTATGTCAGGATCATGATTTTTAACCAATTCCACAACTTTTTCAATAAGATCAGATTCTGTCTCTACATAAGTAATTTTCTGATCAAAAACACACCTATCCAGTACTTTAAGCTCAGAACTGTCATCAACAGCTATAAATACTGTTAATCTCTTTTGTAAGAAGTGACTTGCTGGGCAATCATTAGATATCTTTAGGAAAGCTGCTTGGATGGGATCTTCTAAAGGATCTGGGTTTAGATCCCCTCTAACTGACGCATGGACCTCTATTAGCATTACTGTAAGATAATCCACCTGTAACACAAAATAAAATCAACCACTAGTTCTTATATAATGTCTTATGCCAAATATGTATGTAGTTAACTAGTAAGTTACCTCTAAGACGGGTGTATCGTTGGATATGCTGTAGAATTGCTGATTTTCACTTCCTCCAAAACACAGAAATGATCCATCGGGGTGCATAGTAACTTGCAAACTATTATTTAAAGAAGATTTATCCTGTTGAATAAAATATACAACTTACTGTCAACTTCAACTAGCGATGCAATTAAATATTGTATATATACAGGGTGACATCGGAGACGTGATCAGAAGCTAATTTTTCAGACTCTACACATGATCGCCTTTTCAATGCAATAATTGTTACATCACATAAAACAAGTTTATTTTTTCAAATTTTTACTACAAAAATAATGACGCCAGACTTAAATCATGGTCACCCTATCACTTTTGACACACGTTGTATGATGCATGACACGACGTCGTGTGGTGTAGGGTGACCAAGCAGTATTAAACATTATTTTTTCTGTTAATAATTTGAGGAATAATAGTCAATATTGCAAGTAGTAACTGTGATATCATCTTTATTGAGTTTGTATTTCAATACTTCATTGAGGCAAATAATTTCTGATCACGTCTCCGATGTCACCCTGTATATATAACAAAACATACCTTATCATTACTTTCTAAACTAATGCTATGATTTATTTCATCTTCATTCAAACCAATAGCTTGAGAGTTTTCAAGATCATCTAATACTTTAGTTGTTTCTCCTACTTCTATAAACTTACGTTCCTCTTTATCATGATTGTGTTTATAGTCAATCCATTTTACAACTTGATTTCTAGTTGGTGGTTTTCTAACTGGCTCTAGAACATATTGCTTATTTCCCGCGAGAAGTGCTTGTAAAGCCTCGTGTTTCGAGGTCTCCTCACAAACATCATTTGTCTGAAGAAACAGCAATTGTCGCCATTCGTCGATACTCGTGACGTCCAAAACTTTCTCAAAGGGTTTTTGATCTTTGGCAGATTTACTATATGTCTTCAAAACCATATGACCGATTTCTACTTTATCTCCCGAATCTTTATGGTCAGAAAAGAAAGGTTTTCGGTTTTTTACTTTGGGTATTTTGTAATTCTCTAAGCTGGAGATTATGTAGCTCTTAGTTGGTGGTCTTATTTTAGGAGTCATAATTACACCGTGGTAGAATAAACTGTTTAACTTTCGACTAGTTTTTAAAGCTACGGTTTCGGTTTTGATTTGTGTGCCAACATTTGTGACCAGTGGGTTAACTTCATCACTTTTCATTTGAGTATCTTCAATATAACTAGCAATTGTTTTACCGTCTACAGACATATCAAAATATCTAGATTTGTCGTAAAAACTCTGTATACCAAACTCTTCTTCTTCTGGTGAAGATAGGAATGATTCATTATCCGACAGTTGCGACATATTTGTAGACTTTACAACCGTGGAGCAACCTGCCACGGGCTCGTATTGCTTTTCAATGTCGTACTTTTGTGCTTCTCCTATATCAATACTTGTGTGCTTATTATGTATATCTATATCTGTAAAATTTTGTTTTTTTACTACAACTTTGTTGCCATCATCGTCAAATATATTACTATGTCCCTCTATTTTTACTTTATGGGGTCCAACTGAGTCCAACGTTTTCATGATAATACTTTCATGTTTACTAGTTACTTTTTCTACCAGATCTGTAATATTTTCTTTTTTAATAATAACTTCTTTGAAATCTTCATTTCCAGAATTTAATTCATTGGAGCTATTCAAACTTTCTCCTTCCTTTTTTACAGTCCCTTGTAAGTACAAATTTGAAATACTATCTATTGTTTCCTGAGAAACATCTACTACATCAACATCACTTATATCAGACTTTTTATCAGTTTGTGTTGTTTGTTCTGGCACATGTTTCTTCTTAGGCCGCGATAGTCCTAATTTGAATGGTCTCATTTTCCTTTTTCTTACCTTTTTAACATCTGAAGGGTAAAAAATTTAATTAAATTTAATTAATTTTTACATCATCATCATCGTCAGCTGATTGATGTCCACTGTTGGACATAGGCCTTGTCCTTGACTCTTACATCAAGTTAAAGATTATTGGTGGAAGTATTCATTATACTCACGATCATCATCACAAGTTCCATCAAGCTGTGGTATGTTGGCTCCATCCCAGAATGAATCATGCCATGATGGTGAACTTTCGTCTGTGCCGATTTTACTACAAACAAAAATTACTTACCTTAACAATCTGCAAACATCTAATACATCAATTATAAAATGTTTCTTTAAATTACCTATTAAATGGTTCTAATAGTATAGTGTCTTCATTAAACACTTGAGAATATTCAGCATCATCAGAATCTACATCAGCATCTGTCTCTACACCAGGCGTAGCCATTATACTGTCATTTTCTGGCTTTTCGGTTTCCTCCATATCCTGCAGCATGCCAACTAGTTCGAGATCTTCACTGTCCACTGAAAAAAAACTAATCAATAGTACTCCATTTGAAGGTATGTTACCATTTATAAATAATTTTGGCATTACCTACACAATACTTGACTGTAATGTAAACTACTGTTCAGCGCCACATTTTCATCCACAAGAGTTTCATCAAGATCTTCAATAACACTTTCTTTTGTTCTCACTAAGGTTTGATTTAAACTACCATTGTGTGACACATTCGGTAAATGTATACTTAAGTCTACTGCATTGAAAAATTGTGAGCCTTCTATACTCTCTGCTGGATAATACACCTCCTCTATCACTTTATGAATATTAAGGTCAGCTGGCTTGTTCACTAAATCTGACATTTTTAATAAATACATCTGTTCAAATTTGTAGTGTGTGTCTGTTTCCTGGCTTTTGATTCTGCCTTGTGATAATGATTTGCTAGCTATAGACATATTGAGTTGCTTTCTCCGTTCCATCTCTTGATTCCACACTTCTTCTAAACCTGGATTTTCAATTCCATCACCTCTACCAATTCTTTGCCTATTTATTATGTGTGATGCAACACAATCAGCTTCGTAATAACAAACACTTTCAGGTTTTAAACCCAATTCTTGGGTATCAATAGGGACATCACTGTTTTGTGAAATGCCAGTTTTTCTAAACTTCACTGCCTGTAGATCAATATTACTCATTCCAAATAGATTGAAGTCTATAAAGAACTGCAGGGTGAAGTTGAGGTGAGATTCATGTGGCTGGAATGTTTGGCCCAGAATGGCGCCATTGCTGCAGAGTTCCACAGCTTGCTTAATCAAACCAGGATTGTAAAGAAATACCTTCAGGTATAAATGATCTTTGTCATGAAATCCGTAAAAGGGTCTGAAATTGAAAGAAAGCATTTATTTTAGATTAATTATTACAGTTGTGTGCAGTATAGTTATATACTGTCTTTTGTTACTAGAAATCTGTATTGTTTGGAAGACTTACAAACCCTTGACAAGTGATATTTTGTACACATGCTGATTTGCTGATGATGCTTGCTTTAGGGCTATGTTAAGGGCCTTGTCCAAACTTCCCGCAATCTATAAAAGAAGATGTACTTTTTAAGATATTTGATTTATAAACATATGATGTGATGAGATGACTACATATAAGAATAATAAATTTACATTACTTTTTCAGTTAATTTTTATGCAAACACAATATCATTGAATTTACCATACAAATTAATAAAAAATTTAAGTGCAGTCGCTTCTATTTCTAGGGCTACTAGGATGTCAGATATTTATGCATGCATTGTTGTGGTACCTATTATTGCTAATAATTGTGCATTGTAATATTTTAATAACATGATAATTACATTACTATAAACATACTTGATATAGAAACTGTGGTTCCGGGTTTTGCGCAGGACAAGGTATGTAAAAATATGGGAAGACCCCATGAACATGAACACATGCCTTGCGGCCATCAGAGGCAGGGCCAAATATGCGTAGTACTGGAACCTGGGATAAACAAAAAAAAAAAAACTTCATACGTAAAATCTGGTAACCAGTCACACCAATAGCAGGGCTACTAAAACCATACACTCATCACTTTCTTTGAAATTTATAAAGTTATAAAACTTACTTGTTTTATGTCAGATCCTCTAAAGTCTGAATAGATCACATCTATTCCTGGCAAGGGCTTGGTTAAGTAATGATCGCAGACTACAATTCTCACGGAAAACTCAGGGTTTGTTTGGCAACATGCTGAAAACATGCCAGTTTTTACACTTTATAAATATAATATGCAGTTGAGGGCTATGCTGGGAGTTTCTCTGCGCGATCGCATTAGAAATGAGGTTATCCGCAGTAGATCCAAAGTAACCGACGTAGCCCTCCGAATCGCTAAACTTAAGTGGCATTGGGCAGGGCACATTGCTCGTAGAACCGATGGCCGTTGGGGCGGAAAGGTTCTCGAGTGGCTACCACGTATTGGAACGCGCAGCGTGGTAGGCCCTCCACAAGGTGGACTGATGACCTGGTAAAGGTCGCGGGAGTCCGCTAGATGCGGGTGGCGCAGGACCTGCTATTGTGGCACTCTTTAGGGGAGCCCTATGTCCAGCAGTGACCGTCTTTCCGCTGATATGAAAATGATGAATTGATATATAATTGATATATGTTACTTACAGTTAGTAGAATTCATAATCATGTACGGTCACAAAATAACAACTTAATTATATTAAAAGTTATTGTATTCCTTATCACGTTGCGATTTTTCCATCGCAAGGTGAATTAAATTTATTGGATTAAAAACATGTTAAAAACAAAAACACGTTGTGACAAGTTCTGTCAAATGTCATGTCATTGTCACCATAAACCATAATGCATGGTATACACGAGGAACGTAACGTATGCTATTCTAGATACATTTTATATTAAGTCCTGTATTTCTCAAGTATTTCTAGTTGACCAATTAAATGTTTCAAGTAATAAAGAATATATTAGCAGCGAACGCAGGCAATGCTAGTATTATTTTTTATTTCCAAGATGAACAGACAGAGACATTACACGTGAAACGAAACGCGCCCTTTGTTTTGTCTTTTGTTTCAAGAAGGTTACATTTCTTACATTTTTCGTAACTTTTGACCCCTTCGCGTAACATGTAAGTAATTTTAATACTTTAGGCAATTTTCGTAACTTTTCAGAACAACGAGATTTGTCATACTAGATTTCTAATGCAAACAGTTTACGAACTCATCCAAACTGACGCATACTTAAAACTGGCACGTCTTTCACTCCATATCACACTCAGAGATGGCTCTCAATGGAACGCGCTATGACAAAATTAAACTCGATTTTGCTTGACCGTATGCGCGCTCGTTTCCTACTTCGCGAGTTCAGGGTTTCTTATCAACTTAGCTAAAAAAAAATCGAAAATAAACACGGCTATAATTTTGTATCGTTGTGTTTTTTTTTGACGACCTGTTTAGCCTAGTTGGTAGTGACTCTGCCTCCGAAGCTAGAAGGCCCGGGTTCGAATCCCGGCCAGGGCATTTATTTGTACATTTTTCACGGATATTTTTTCTTGGGTCTTGGATGTTTTTCTATGAATGTATCTATATAAGTATGTATATCGTCGTCTAGCACCCATAGTACAAGCTTTGCTTAGTTTGGGACTAGGTCGATTTGTGTAAGATTGTCCCCCAATATTATTGTTTGTTGTCGTACAACTGAGAAAAGTGCGCTACTAGTATTACATGACAATTGTCGCGAACTGTATCGCGAAGTTTGTAACCCATGATCGGGGCGTGTACTGGCACCTTAAGAGATTATTTACTCTGGCAAGTTTATTACTTGAGGGTAGAGGGAGATCTGTAGTCTCGTGTATTTAAGCGATTAATTCCGTTGGAAAGGCCTCATTCGATAGTCGACTGCTGGCAAGGATACAACTAGTAACGTCTTGCTGCCCGACGAGTTGGAGCTACGCCGCATTGAGAGCTAAGTGTATTTAGATCTTAGCAGCGTAATCGTTCTATAGATTATCTTTAGTGTTCCAAGACAACTTGTATATTGTGTCTAATAATTACCTTTATTTATTGTCATATCTAGATTGTGCCGACGTAAGATTACCCAATTGAACTTAAGGCTATCTAGCGTACCTGACTGTGGTAGTAAGACATGACAAACATATTCCCAGACGAAGCATTGACATACTTGAGGCATTGACATACTGATCTAAGTGTACTCCCTTGTGTGGACTTAATGGACGTTCATGTTGGCTAGGACTTACACATAGCCCTGTAAAGTAGCTCAGATATATATTAGCCTGATAGAACCTTTAGGTGCTAAGAGCTATGCACTGGTGACAGTTGAAGTCATAGGGTATTTAAACCCACAGGTGGTGAATACGAGAGTCCTGGGATGGGTGCGAAGCAGATAGAATAGTTCGGAGACTGCGCGGGATAATTGAAGGTAGGATTCAAATAATCCTACTAGATTTGTCGTTACGCCCACAATTTGTCGCAGTCTAAATGTGTTTATACATGAGTAACAATTATATATCTTAGAATGTCTAACATTCATTACCATATGTAGAGGGCGTGGCGACAAAATGGTGGTAGTGCTGGAATATTTGAATCCGTGCCTATTGTTTAGATTGAGATGATAGGCAGTTTGTTTACCTAGTTCATTCGTACAGGGCTATTTGAACGTCTGTTATGGCAGTTGAAGAGGTTCATGCAGGAATATCGTATGGCATCTAATAATAATTTATCATTACTCATGCATTTCATGGAGTAATTAAAACGCCCCAGCATTATACTTATTTATTTCATAGCAATTTTACATTTTGAGAAGTGCTATTATACATAGTTTGCAAATTGAACAAATGTCCAGAATACCGACTACAATACAAAGTATATTCGTTGAATAACGATTTAATGATATTTCTTCATTTTTTCCAAGTTTATTGCTTCCATGGGACACTGATGGTTATGTCAATTCAGTACCGGCCGGGCTGGTTGTCGTATCGATGAGTGTTCCTATGTCGTAGAATAAATTAACGATCTTCTCTGGCTTGCATTTCATGAACTAGAAAGTTTATCAATGATTGCTTGAAAACATCATAAGATATATTAATCGTTTGCGTATGCTGTAAATGCATCCATGAATAATTTCTCATGTGAGAGTTATGTAAAAGCAAAGAATGCTAGATTTATTTATATGACAGGACGCCATACGATAATATACTCGTAGCAAGGGATTGAACTAGTGTTGTCGTTAGATGGCAATGGGAATAAATACCTCTGTACAAAAACAGCTCAATTTCTGAATCTCTTTATGAGGGTAGTTGAATATTTCGCGGCGATGGGCCGAAACATTTCTCACATTGAGTTATGGTTGGAGACAATTAGAAAGTTGTGTTATGAAAGAGTCAGCTAAGTAGTTTGACAAAGATTGAATAGTGAAGGATGGCAATTTGCGCAGCACACGGGTTTGTTAGGCTGAATCGACAGTCCCCATCGGATTCGGCTTATGAAGCTATTGTTTTGAAGTATGACACTGCTATGGAATTTGGATTAAGTTCAATTGTTTACTAGAGGGTATTTTATTCACGGCGGGCAGTGGTACGCGATTATGACTTCTTAGCTTGTTGCTTTGTGAAGTGCTTATGTTTCTACCCAAATATGTGATTATAACTAGACTCGTGAAGCTATTTTCAGCTCATTAATTTGTATTGAATGTGTCAACTGGTAGCACTACGTGTATGCCCTAGCGGATACAGATAAATTTGGTAGTTGCACATGTGTCATATTTATGGGCAAAGCAGTGGTTGATTGATACTCATTACATATGGTGTGTGGTGTTCCCGGGACGAATGTATTATTATGTTACATTCGTTCATGGGTCGATTGTGTTGAATACATTATCATGCTGACAGAGCTTCTATCCAAAGATTGGAAAATGACTCGGTATTCCTTATTTTCTCTTGGTTGTCGGGAGTGTCGCGAACTGTATCGCGAAGTTTGTAACCCATGATCGGGGCGTGTACTGGCACCTTAAGAGATTATTTACTCTGGCAAGTTTATTACTTGAGGGTAGAGGGAGATCTGTAGTCTCGTGTATTTAAGCGATTAATTCCGTTGGAAAGGCCTCATTCGATAGTCGACTGCTGGCAAGGATACAACTAGTAACGTCTTGCTGCCCGACGAGTTGGAGCTACGCCGCATTGAGAGCTAAGTGTATTTAGATCTTAGCAGCGTAATCGTTCTATAGATTATCTTTAGTGTTCCAAGACAACTTGTATATTGTGTCTAATAATTACCTTTATTTATTGTCATATCTAGATTGTGCCGACGTAAGATTACCCAATTGAACTTAAGGCTATCTAGCGTACCTGACTGTGGTAGTAAGACATGACAAACATATTCCCAGACGAAGCATTGACATACTTGAGGCATTGACATACTGATCTAAGTGTACTCCCTTGTGTGGACTTAATGGACGTTCATGTTGGCTAGGACTTACACATAGCCCTGTAAAGTAGCTCAGATATATATTAGCCTGATAGAACCTTTAGGTGCTAAGAGCTATGCACTGGTGACAGTTGAAGTCATAGGGTATTTAAACCCACAGGTGGTGAATACGAGAGTCCTGGGATGGGTGCGAAGCAGATAGAATAGTTCGGAGACTGCGCGGGATAATTGAAGGTAGGATTCAAATAATCCTACTAGATTTGTCGTTACGCCCACAATTTGTCGCAGTCTAAATGTGTTTATACATGAGTAACAATTATATATCTTAGAATGTCTAACATTCATTACCATATGTAGAGGGCGTGGCGACAACAATATTAAAAAAAAACCAATGCCAGATTGATGCTTCGATGTTTTTTTGTATTTTTTTTTGAAAAATTTAACAAAATTTTTAGTTTTTTGTCTCACATTAAAAACCTGTCAAAATTATAATATTGTGTGATTGTGAACGAAAATTTAGAAAGACTAGTAAGAGGGAGATTCACGAGTACCTAATCTAATACACAATAAAGAGAGATGACAAATTATCGTCGACAGTGTAAGTCTTTGTCGGTTTTTTTTCACTCCAACGCAGTACATCTAACCCCTAGGGAAAATATGTATACATATTTATGATTTACAAAACATCGTAACACGACCAATCAAAACAGTTCACCACATTAAATTCACCAATCATAATACATTACTTTACCTCTTATAAAACACAATTTATATTGATATCAATCAACCAGAGTACAGCTACACTAAAAACAAGAAATCGTAACAGAATTATTTTCTCAAAATGTTAAGGTGTCTTTGTCCCTATTTCATAATAATTAAAAAGTAATTAAATAATAATAGATTTTATGACTAGGGTCTCAAATAACCACGAGATGGTAATTTTGTTCGAGAAGTAATATGGCTTTTAGACCAGAGCGCGTCAGTGTCTCCGCTTTCATAACTGTAAATAGTACGTGTGTGAAGTTTTGGATCATATGGGATTTGACATTTTGGTGTGCTTTTAAATGAAAACAATCCGTTAACAGCCGAAATTGATCGTACTATCTCCCCCGTTCTAACTCTACTTGGTTAACCATTCGAATGCAAGGAGACAACTGTATGAAAAATTATCTTGCTTAACGCTACGGATCTGTTGGAATTATTAATCTAAGGGTTGGGAAGGTTGGTTGAATAAAAAACTAAGTTATTTCAATGAGTTAAAAAGATAGTGTATTGTGATTGGTGGATCCGCCACCACAGAATAAGTAATAGTACATACAGAAATTTCACTTCCTAACAAAAACGGTGTTTAGGCATAAGAAACGTACCTACTCTCTGCATCTCTGTCTATCGCATAACTTGTATTCATTCACGCGCGGCACGTGTAGCGTTGGGGTTGTCACTCCATGAATACATTAATAAGTACATATTACTTCACATGTAGGTATGTCAGTGTCATTATGAATAACACCAATAATAAAACTGATCTCGTGAACGGAAATTCCATTTAACTCTTGTAACTTTAATTTGTAAGTGAGTAACACAAAAAGTAACTTAATAAAGTATACCTACAATTCTATTAAGATACTCTTTTTAGGGTTCGTACCCGCTTTTATAGGAGATTATTTTGAACATTATAGCTATTGAGTAAAGCCCAAAAAGGTTACGTTATCACCGGAAGACTCCTCCTTACACAAAACGACGTAAGTGCCGTAGTTTTCTTATGAGGATACGTTCTTTTATATTAGAAAGGTACAAATTGTTTGGTAATGTCCTGCATTTACTTACATAAGAAGGTACGAGAGAGGCTACAAATAATTCATTAACAATTTAGTCGTGGTTTTATAAACCACAGAATAAATAGGAGTAAATAAAATAATAATAATAATAATAATAATAATAATAATAAACATTTATTGCAACCATGTACTTAAGCTAAGATACAATGGACCCAGGAAGGGTGTAGCAACAACTATGTAATATATAACTAGGTACAATATCTTACCTAATTTCGTTCTAACATTTGCAACATTTATGATTATGACTGTTAACATATTATTAAATTACTATACGAATACATTCTTATCTTCCATGAACTCAGTTATGGAATAATAACACTTTTTAATCAATTTTGATTTTAGACTATTTATGAAGGAAGAGTCCGTAGGTACAGTTTTTATGTGGGTGGGTATTTTATTGTATATTTTTATTGCTCTATAATATGGTCCATTTTTATATATTTCTAATTTAGGTTCTGGAAGTTCCAGGTTGTGACAGCGACGAGTGTTTTGGTTAAATTTAAATAGGTGAAGGTTTTTACGGACGAAAATTGCAGTTTCTAATATATATAGTGAAGGGAGAGTTAGGAGATTCAGGTTTCTAAAATGGGGCCTGCAGCTATGAGGTTGGTGGATGTTGGCTAGGATTCGGATGCACTTCTTTTGCATGACAAATATCTGGTGGATGTCAGTGCTGTGACCCCACAACAGGAGACCATAGCGCATCCAGGCGACCGCCTGCGAGTGGTACGCTGCCAGGGCGCACTCTATACCCGTATTTGCTTTCAACATGCTCAGTGCAAAAACGAAACGAGATAATCTATTTTTTATTTTTTCAAGGTGTGCTTTCCAGTTTAAATTACAATCTAATGTTAGGCCTAACAGAGTACAGTCGGTTACTTCTTGTACACCTAGATTATATGATATAGTGCTTAGGTTAAGAGGTTGCTTTTGCCTCGGTCGGAATTGTATTATTTTGGTTTTATTGTTATTTATAATGAGGTTATGGTCTCTTAACCAACGCGTTATTGAGTTAAATGTTTCCTCTATGTGTGTGTTACTCTGGTCATCTTTTGGACATTGGAATAAGAGAGATACGTCGTCAGCAAACATTATTATTTTATGGGGTGTGATTTTCGGAAGATCGTTTATGTAGATGAGAAACAGTACGCATCCTAAAACACTGCCCTGTGGTATTGAACTATCGATCATTTGCATGTTAGATTTTATATAATTTATGTTTCCTGAATGATTATCAATGTGTTCAATTTCAACATACTGCTGTCGCGATGTTAGATATGATCTCATCCAATTC
Organism: Notocelia uddmanniana; assembly: GCA_905163555.1. Classification (NCBI taxonomy): domain Eukaryota; kingdom Metazoa; phylum Arthropoda; class Insecta; order Lepidoptera; family Tortricidae; genus Notocelia; species Notocelia uddmanniana. The sequence continues at coordinate 7,635,626 of LR991059.1, read as the reverse complement.
AGAGCTTTCCCGCGAATACCTATTGCACTTAATTTATGCAATAAAATTGAATGTGAGACTCTGTCATACGCTTTCGACATATCTAACAGAAGTCCCACTGCATATTTTTTGTTTCTCAAGTACTCTACTACCGTTTGTATATAATGATAGACTGCAAGGCTGGTAGAGTGTTTTTGTCGGAATGCGTATTGGTTCTCATCTAACAAGTTAAACTTTTCTAGAAAGCTATAAATGCGGTTGGACATACATTTCTCAAAGATTTTTGATATTACGGGAAGAAGGGCAATGGGTCTGTATTGAGAGGGATTGTCTGCTTTTCCACCTTTTTTTTAAGATGGGTCTGATTTTTGCTATTTTTAATTTATCCGGAAAGCTACATTCATCGAAAGATTGGTTAATGAGTTTAGTAAGTGTTGGAGTCAATTCTTCGATGCAGGCTTTTATTAAAATAGAAGGGATTTCATCAATACCACAGCTAATTTTATTTGGTAACTGTTTTATTATTGTTTCTATTTCCTTTTCCGTTACAGAATGTAAATAAATGGAGTTAACAGAAGTTTGTATTGCTGGACGTTCGGTGGCGGGTGCAAGGATGGCGTCACCGTCGTCAAATATCGGAGACTTTCCAACCGAGATGTAGAAATCGTTGAATGTACTAACGATTTTTTCTGGACATTTCTCAATTCTATTACCTATTTTTAGTGATATATTTTTGTAAAGTTGTGTTGTATTTTTATTTGTTACTTGTTTTACAATGTTCCACATGGTTTTATTTTTATTTTTAGACTCCATCATTTGCCGAGTGAAGGCAAGTCTTTTTGATTTAAATACACATTTTTTAAGGACTTTTGTGTAATTAGCACAATGTTGTTTTAAAACACTATTTTTTGACTGATTTGCTAGACATTTTAGATATCTTTTATGTTTGCATGCAATTTTTAAGCCAGTTGTGAGCCAATTTTTCAAGTTACGTTTTTTTTGTTTTATATTTTTAAGGGGAATGTGAGTATTCAGGAGTTGAGATATAATTTTGTCAAATATATTATAGTTATTATTTATGTTATTTGTGTGTACGAGCCTTTTTTCCCAGTCTATTTTGGCCAGTGCAGATTTGAATGACATTATATTAGCAGAGTTGAAAACTCTCTTCTGTAAGTGAATAGGTATTTCAGGAGCAGGGTTATCTTTAAACGTATACAATAGACTTTTATGATCTGAAATACCCAAGTCTTCTATTTTGATGTCGAAATGTTTGTTGTTAGTAAAAATTAAGTCAATACAAGATGAGCTTACGGTAGTTTCTCTAGTGGGTTGGTTTATGATCTGATGAAGATTATACTCAAGCATAGTATTCATTAGTCTAAGGTATGTGTTTGAATTGTCAGTTCTATTTATATTAAAGTCACCAGCTATTATAATATGTTTCCTGTTCCCTGCTCATTCAATCAAATGTAATTTTTTTTTAAAAAATACTTGAATTGGAAATTAATCTAATTGCCTTTTACAATAACAAAGTTTATATACAATTAGTGACTTGTTTATATTTCATTCTCTGGAAAGACATCCACATTATGAATAGGCGTTATTTACGCGCGGTTCGTCGTAATTCAAGTCGGCGGCGGAGGCGGATCGCGACACGACGCACGCGCTGGCGCGGCGACGGCCCTCGCCTGACTGATCATCCCGAGGTTTGCAAGCGGTGGGTATAAAACGCGACGCGCTCCGCCCATTGCCACTGAGCATATAATCACTTGCCCATTGCAAGCCCCTTGCCGCCACGGTGAAATGCTTCGACCGGGGAAACTAAAATAACTCGTCAATCATGATAATGATTTTCCCCAGGGTTCAATGCACCACCCTAGCCCCGCCCGACAAGACCAATATGAGTCATGAGTTCATGATACACTTTTCGAGAATCAGAAAGGAAAAAGTAACAAAGTTTGACATTTTTGTACTTTTATTCTTGAAAGTTAGGTATCAGACTAAATAGTAACAACAGTGAATATAGCGCTGTGTACAAATCAAACTAGAGTCCGTTTTAGCATAACATTACTTCATAGATTCCTTTATATTCCGCGATTTCGCTGACATCAATGGGGCCTTTTACATAGTGATTATTACCATGCGATACACTCATATCACGATCAGCCCGGCTAGTATGATAGCTTATATGTCGGACATATAGCATTCGTCCCGTACTGTCAAGTATGTAAGTGCGAGAGGGACGAATGCTATATGTCCGACATATAAGCGATCATACTAGCCCCTCAGTATCACGTAGATATTGAAGCAAAGTCCATACAATTTCAAAAACCGCGATAGTATTGACAAATCAGTATTGTGATAATATTAATCGATTAAAGGGCCCTAATTTGCCTCCGACCTGCAACCCCAAAAACCATAATGTAACTTTTGCAGCAAAAAGGAACAATTCAGGAAACTAAACGTAACTTACGACTCAAGTGCCCTGGCAACACTGTTTTTGTTTCACAAATAACAGATAAATGTTTGTGTTTTGTTCTTTCTTTAACGCGTCATTCCACCGCTCAGTTCCAATATTCACATTCTTCATTCTCATTTTCTCATTGTATTTTGTTGTTCAATGACTTGAATGACTCGCATTCAGCATTCATTCGCGTGTCATTCGCGCAGTATCTTCTTAGTAGTCTGTGCATTCGCGACTGTGCCGTCGTGAGTGAAATGCGTAACGAAAGAAATCATTCAGTCAATAAATAAAATAAATATGTCACGTCAAGTCTATTAAAATTGTCCGAGTGTTTTTGGCGTAACGTTTATCTTATTTTATGCGCTTATGAAAAAATAATGACATTGAGTTCTTGTGTCTCGTAAAGTGTACAAGTGAAAAAATATAGTGCATCGAATTGTGCGTATAAACTAAAAAATGTGGTGGTGAAGAGTGAAAATGCAGTGCTATCTTGTGAAATACTTCGTTGAAATAAAAAATAAAAGATAGGAGTCTAACGGATGGACGATGGATGATGAAGAAGCGGACCTGCGTGAGCAGATATTCCATAACAATGTCAGGGAACAGATTGTGAGTTCAATGTTATCTTCAAAACAAAGCTAGATTTCTTATTTCCCCTCACGTAATTGTCAATAAGTACTTGTTTGACGCCCCTGTTTTTGTTGTAGATATTCCTGCTACTATTTATCCTACTTTACCTCTTCTCGTTTATGCTGATTGAGAAGTTTCGTCGGCGAGACCACGAAGATTTCTTGACGGCCGACGAAGAAGAAGTCAAAGTGTACCGCATCAGTCTATGGCTGTGCACATTCGCACTGGCCGTGTCCCTGGGTTCACTGCTTCTGCTGCCTGTGTCAATAGTCAGCAATGAGGTGCTCATACTGTACCCAAAAAGCTATTATGTGAAGTGGCTGAACAGTTCTTTAATACAGGGTAAGTGGATAAATCTTAAGACTTAAATCTATTGAACAACCAAATTTTGTTTGTACTAAATTTTGTGGATTTCTTTTATTTCAACCTTTGTAGTAGCAACTTTAGGCTTTAGCAACCTGTTTGCTTCAAGTTGCCAGTTCCTTTCCATCCCGGAACCCATAGCACACAAAGCTCGGCTCCAAGCAGGTGATGGTGGAGGTTTTAAAGTCATAATCAACAAATTCCTAGAAATCCCGTACTGATTTGCAACCTGATATGGCTATTAAGCAATGAGACATAACTCAAGGGAGTATTTTTACACAACTAAAAGCTATCTTATTTTTTGTTTACTTCCACACTTGCTGGTCCTAGCTTATTGTTTAGTTTCATGTAGGTAACATATTACATTAAATTTAAGGCTTAGAGCAAATTTCTGAATGTTATGTATGCATCCCTTACATGTTCACTGGCGGTACTTACGGTGATGACTGTACTGCCAGAAAGCAAAGTTCAATGAATTTTAACTACGGCTAGAGCTGTTACCACTGGCAAACATCCATATTGTGAATATAGCTCCTAGACACATTTACTGTTAAAGAAAAAACAGAAATATTTTCGAGATTGGAAAATAGAAAATAATGTCGATCTATGCCAGGAATTCAATGTTTCTCTATCACTGGTATGGCAGGAATGCCGCAACTTCATGAATTAAAAAATTTGGACCTTGGCTTCTAACCACTTTTTACAAGCTTTTATTTAACTTTCACTGTTTGTATGTAAATATATATATGTAAGTTGTCATCACAATTTGGAATTCTTTTTTCAACCATAAATGATGAATTTTTTTGAACAGGTTTGATTATTAACAAGAATTTTTATGTCCAGTTTGCTTTAAAATTGAAAAAACAACCAGTTTCACATCAACTGCTCATAGCCATATTACTTTCTTTTACTTTATTAAGAGCACTTATTGTTGTGAATGCAGCTTTTTTTGTTACCCTATTTTCCTTGACATTTAATTCAACCTTGATTCAAATATTTTCTGTTCATTCATATTAGTATTGCCTCTGATCAGGTATGTTATAGAAACCATCAAATTTGAAAGAAAATGTCATTAGATTTACCTACTTGGGAGTAACAAGAAAATACGAAATTTAGTAACCAGTTTCTTTTTTGTCCAGGTAAGTGCAAATATATGTATAGAATAAATCCAACATTAGACCTATGGTACATTGTTGGTGAAGTTGAATGCACCCATTTTTTTGTATTTGACTGGCCTTTTCTCATAATTTATGTAATCATTACATCTATTTCATCATGCAGCATTTGTTTCTAGAAGAATATTTCAATACTTAACGAATATTTACATCACACTGGACACAATATTGAACATAACATTGGCATGGTGCAAAAATGAAATAAAGTAATTTATTACGATCTCTTGCAAAAATTCTAATAAGGATCTAATAGTCTAAGCAAGCGAGTTCAAATTGTAATGAGGCTACATGTTTTCATTCACTTCAATCACCCATATTGTATGAAATCTATTTGTTTCGGTTACTGACCTTGTTATTACAATTTTACTGTCATGGGTGACGTAAATTTGGCACAGTTCACAACCCTCTTTTTAAATGCGATTTTGAAGATGGTTACAGAATATTAAGTTGAATTAGCAATGAGAGATTTGCATATAAGTGGCATTCAGAATAATTATCCGTTAAAGGTTTTAACCTCAACATTACAAAATATGTAGTTCAGTTAGTGGGGTTCAAAAGTTCATGGACATGTTTTAACCCTAATACTAGCAATACGGTCGACATCTGTCAACATTTTAATGATTTAATGAATAATAATAAACAATTAATATTTTACAGTACAGTAACCTATCGTCAGCTACGTAAATAGATCAAAGAAACAGGTTGTTTTCCTCGACGTATGAGGCCATACCCTATGTGTAAATATTTGAATGCTTTATTGATTTTCGCTATTGTATATGTATATTTTTTTTTTAATATGTAGTTGGTTCCTAAGATCTGTCACAAGTATTTCGATAGATAAAATAAAATAACAAACTTTCTGCAACTCAATATATATATATGGTTTAAAGGCTATGTTATTTCGATTAAATACAAGAAGAAGAAGAAGTTAGAGGAGGCCTATTTCCTGCCTAAGGGGTCCCAATAACTGAAAAAATAAAAAGAAGTTCTCAATAGCTTAACAATTAAGTTTTCTAAAGAAAAATTATATGTTTTATTTATATTGTTACTTTGTTGGGAAATAAAAGGCTTTATTATTATTATTTATAAAATTATTCAATTTTTTTTGCCCTTTTTAAAAAGTTCCGAGTAGTCTTAAGCCCATTAAAATAGAATAAGGACCAATATTCCTCCCGCGTGTTTTTGACGGTAAATTTTGGTCCGATATTTGGAAGTTCACGGGAAATACTTATTAATTGCGGTAATATTTTTAAACAAATTTAATTGTTATCTATTCAGTTTTTAGCGAGTTGTCAAACCAACCCAACCAACCCAAATCAGTAACAACAAAAATACTGTGTTGTTCTTTTATAAACGGAAAACACTTGTGACAGAACTTTGGGACTGAATACGTAAAAAATTGTAACCAGACAAAAAACATAAGCCGATGCTTGTTACTGAAACATTTGATGAAATCAGGCTCAAAGTTTCGCCGTACGAAGGGCGAACCAAACAAGGTCGGCAACGCGCATGTGACACCCCCCGGGAATTGCAGGCGTCCATAGGCTGCGGTGACCGCTTACCATCAGGCGGGCCGTACGCCTGTTTGCCACCGACGTGGTATAAAAAAACTACAATTACAATATCACAACATTATCAACAAGATTTCTATGCCAAGTTGCCAACCGGAAGAAAATTGGCGCAGACTTTTACTAAACTCGTAAAACGTCGTTACACGAATCATATTAAATAAAGACCAGTACCAAAAAAAACTTTAATTTACAGTTTAAAATCCTGGATCAACTGTTCACTAAATTTTGATGATAAAACCGTATTATATTTCTTCCGTTCAGGAAAATCAGGAATGAAACTTATAGGTATATCTCTAATTATCTGAAGTTTCTAACTGTGACCTCTTTTGTTACAGGACTATGGAACCATGTATTCCTATTCTCAAACCTCTCCCTCTTCGTATTCCTGCCGTTTGCCTACCTCTTCTCCGAGTCCTCTGGCTTCCCTGGCTATAGGGGGCTGAGGGGACGCGTGTACGAGACGTTTCTGGTGCTAGCTTTGCTCGGAATCGCCATGTTGGGGCTGGCGTACGTCATATCGGCGTGGTTGGAGGGAGACCGATCCAGTATTGATGCTTTGCTTAGTGAGTATCTTTTTGCTTTGTTCATGTAAGTTTTTTTAAAGGCCGTTACAGCACTAACTTCGGGACTTTTTCCCTTACACATGTTGATTACATTTAGTGCTTCTTAAAAATAAATATATAAGCATGTAGGTACAGTCGACGTCAAAGAGATGTATACACTTTTCCCCTTATTACAAAGTAATATGGTCCACAGCATAAGCAGAAATAAGGTATGGTGTGTGGTATTAATAAGGCATGGGGTTCTTCAAGAAAGGAGTGTATTACATTGGATTTGCAGGCGTCGTTTTCATACCGACACCTTCTAATCCACATTTTCAAAACCACTTTTGTTTGGGCAAAACAGTTTTCCAGCGATAACTCAAAAACTTTTAGACCTATCTTGATCAAACCAAAAATCGTTGAAAGTATCTATTAATGTACAACACCTCAATTTTTTGCAGAATGTTTAACATCATAGTTTGTAAATTAGAGGTGTGAGGTGGAGGGGTTGACTTAATGAAAATGTTTTTAAACCTCTATATCATTTTTTCACTTCTCATGCTCTAAAAATGCTTCATATTAGACCTGCAGAGTAGGGCAAAAATCGTATTTTAGTCCCTAAGGAAAATATGTATACATATTTTTGATTTAAAAAACACTTCACAACAGCCAATCACAGCACTAATCGGCAGTTAATCGGAACTGTGGTTTTTTAGGGTTCCGTACCCAAAGGGTAAAAACGGGACCCTATTACTAAGATTTCCCTGTCCGTCCGTCCGTCCGTGTGTCACCAGGCTGTATCTCAAGAACCGTAATAGCTAGACAGTAGAATTTTTCACAGATTGTGTATTTCTGTTGCCGCTATAACAACGAATACTGGTTTAAGAAGAACTTTATTCTCACAAAGAATTACAAATTCACTTACATGAGAAGTAAACATTGAATAACGTTTCCTGTAGTAAGTACTTAAATTAAACATTAAATAACATTTCCTGTAGTAAGTAAGTACATGCTAAGAACTAAAAACTAACTGGCAGGCGGTGTGAAGTTTTTAACTAGTTATTGTTGCAGTAAGTACAGGTACAAAGTATAAGTAAGTATTGTTGCAGTAAGTATAAGTGTTAGGTACAGTAAGGAAAAAGAAAGTGGGTAGAACTATATAGTTCTACCCGCTAATAACTATATAGTTCTACCCGCTAATAACTAGTTTAAGCGACAAAGTGCATGCGTAAAATAAATGTTCACGAGCTACAAATCAAACCCTGGTAAACATGGATGCGGCACTTGGTGCATGATGTGTGCACACTGCAACAGCGAGGTGCCTTATGCTATGAAATTATTATTTAATATTATTATGACACTAATTTAAATGATTTTGATATTTAATGTGGTATTTAATATTTTGGTACGGTTTTTGCTTTATATTGTATGTTTAAATACCTATAACTCGTTTTGTGCCTACATTTATGCATGCGAGTGTGTAAATGATTCGACTATTTATTAATTTATTATATATGTGTATAATATTATTGCTGGTTTTTTTTTTATATTGTACTTTTGGCTAAAACAAAAGATAATTATTATTGTTCATATATAGATAAATGATTTAATTTATATTTATAAAGTAATATAATGTTGTTAAGTTAAGTTATATTATAGTGTATGTATTTTCGTAAATTATGCTTTTCTATTATTTTTTTGGTTTAAGTTAAAAGGTGTATATTGTTTATAACATGAAATTTCATTGCTTTTTTGAAACTAGTCATAGACTCTCACATCTTTGGGTAGTTTGTTGTATAATTTAGCACCTTCATAAATTATGCTCTTTCTCCCGTATTTTGTTCTAGGTGGTCGCAATATTAAGTGGTCTGCATTTCTTAATTTAATCTTTTGCACTTGCTGTTTTATTGTGAAACTAATGTGTGATTTTAATGTGATGTAAGAATTTTGCGGGTAATATACATATGTTTGAGAAATACGTATGTTCGAAATTTATAATGAAACAAGACTTTTAAAAGTTTATTCTGTGCGATTTGGATTTTATTTAAGTTAGTCTTTGCTGCTGCTCCCCATATTTCTACTAAATAGTCAATATGAGGTTTGACTAAGGAATTGTATATTAAATATTTTACTTTTCGCGGTAGGCAGCGAGCGATACTGTGGGTAGTATCAGATAGTGGTAGAATCAAAATTAAGGCGGACCCATAAACGACGTTAATTTTGATTTTACTTTATCGATATGAGGTTTCCAGGTAAGATGGCTATCAATAATCAACCCAAGATATTTTTCGTTTGTTTTTCTACTGATATTTTGATTATTAATTGATGGAGGTATAAATTCAGGGACTTTTTTATTAATTGCGGTAAATATAATTTAGTTTGTTTTTGTGAGGTTTATGGTAAGTAAATTATACTTCAGCCAGTTATTTATGATATCTAGGTCTTTTTGTACATCTAACATTATATTTTTAATATTTTTATTAGAGTAAAAAAGACTAGTGTCATCAGCTTAAAGTGTCAATTGCCCTTTCAATCCAATGTCTTGTATGTCATTGAAAAAAACAAAGAACACCAGTGGCCCTAGGATTGACCCCTGAGGTACGCCGTACGTAATTAATCGGGGGCTACTCTGTTGTTCGCCTATTTTCACGACCTGTTTGTGATTCATTAAGTAAGATTTCAGAATTTTAGTGCATTTCCAGTAACTCCAATGTTATTAAATTTATGTAGTAATTTTTCATGACAAACTGTGTCGAAAGCCTTTTTAAGGTCTATGAAAACACCTAAGGCTATTTGTTTTGGTCAATTTAGACTTTAAGTGACGTAATCAGGTCAATCGTTACTGATAGCGTGTTGTATTTTGGTCGGAAACCATATTAATACTGTGAAAGGACATTATTGGTAGTCAAAAATGTACGAGTATGGAGACGATTATAGATGACTTTTTCGTAGATTTTAGAGATAACAGGCAGAACTGAGATAGGCCGGTAGTTACCAGGGTCTGTTTTACATCTGGATTTATAGATAGGTGTAACTTTGGCAATCTTTAAACTATCGGGGAAAATGCCATTCACTAAACATTTGTTGATACACTTTGTAAGCTCCTCAGTAATAAGGCATTTTATTGATTTAATTAACTTAGCTGTTATACCGTCGAGGCCCGAGCTCGTATTTGCTTTTAAATTTGTTATGATCTTACTTATTTCTTCAGAGACTTCTTAATACTAAAAACAAAATAATAATAATAATTAAGGGGGGCTCCCATACAAAAAAACCTGATATTTTAGCCCTTTTTTCATGGCTACCACTCGCCGAGCTATATCTCAAGAACCGTAATAGCTAGACAGTTGAAATTTGCACTGATTATGTATTTTTATTGTGGCTACAACAACAAATACTAAAATCAAAATAAAAATAACAATTAAGGGGGGCTCCCATAGAACAGAGTAAGTAGTTGCTGGCGTTTTTTTTCTGGTGGCAAGCATTCTGCTGTCAAATTTAGTATCTGTATTAATTTTATTAAATAAAATAAGTACTTACCTGTTGTTTTTTTAATCAAAGTGAAAAGTAGAGTGTATAACTCGGTAATAAAACCCATTTTAACCTCGCTGTGCCTATCGACCCTCGCCGTTCCGGCTCGGGTAGCTATTGGCTATGTGCACGTCTGAAACGTCAAACGTCAAAGGTCCCGTGACAATGTCAAAACTTAGAGATGTCAAATAATGACACATGAATATTTTATTTACTTTAGTAAACGAGAAAGATCCCGTATTGGAAATTTTACTGAAATAAATAAGAGAATAAATAAATACATACAAACGAAACGAATCGTAGGAAACCGTAAAGAAATCAATAGAAAACGTGAAAGTAAATTTGACAGTGGTCCCCGGTAAGTACACATTTCTGCCATGGTGTGCGCTACGATCGCCTAGCTTACCCCCACCACCTACTTCGCACATAGCCAATATAGCTACCATTTTAGAACGATCCATTTTAGGCGAGGTGTGCATATGCACACCTCGCCTAAAATGGATCGTTTTATTCCCTACTCATACAATCTACTATTAAAGGCTTATCCCTATCTATAGATACCTCACACGCTTATGTTGTGTGTTGATTTTTATTTTCATCCCTATGTTACATGGGATGCCCCCTCCCCCCCCCCTATTTTTTTTGTAATTTCACATCTTATTTCTGTAGCGGTTCATAGAATATACCTTTCTACCAAATTTCATAATTGTAGTGCTAATAGTCTCCGAGTAAATTGGCTGCGACATACGGAAGAATGGACGGACGGACAGACATGACGTAACTATAAGGGTACCCTTTTTGCCATTTTGGCTACGGAACGTCGACAGCACCTGGCTACTTCTATTTGCCGTTTTTTTCCGTAAAATTGGCCGAATCACAATCTCCTGGCCTGGTTTTGGTTGATTCCGATCTATTGTTTTGTGTTCACGACTTATTGTTGCATAGTTGTTAGTGAAATATAGTTACTACAAATCTCTGCGTTTGATATGTTTGTTGCAGTAACTGGTAGTACCTATACTTACCAGTCGGACGGGATTCCACAATAAGCGCGGGCTTAGACATTATCGTAGGCTTAGGAATAGTAAATTTAAACCTAGCGCGTAGGCACATTTTGTAGGACACCACCCATACGCAAAAATTAATGGTAGGTAAATTTAAATAGTAAGAACGATTTTCCAAATGACGTATTATAGTCTTATTACTTATCTGCCTTATGCCGGTTCAAACAGCTAACATTTTTTTCTAACAAAATTAATTTTGCCTGAGATGAATGGATATACCTAACATGTTAGATCTTAGAAATACACGTAATCATTGGCGCCGCGGACTCCGATTTTTTTTCGGAAATCGCATGTAAAGATCATTTACATTTTTCATCTTATAACAATGGCATACATACATGATATCTCTTTGACGTCAATTGTACATAACATAACCTTTAAAGATGTACTTCAGGATTTCAGTAGTTATATACCTCGATACAGATATATAATGGTTGAGCATTATAAATCTGCAGTAGTAAATTTGAGTAGTGAACATAGATACATAGTAGGTAGAATTAAATATACACCAAAACTGTAATATTACAATGGTATATTATATCACAAGGACTACGGCGCTCGTCACACACAATTAACCACGAACAACGAGACGCTGGAGCCTAACAGCTTACCAATTCAGAAACCAAGCACTCGTCTGTGGCTCGTGCCCAGTATATTTTGACCCTAGATCTACCCTACTATAAAAGTATAATTGAAATGTCATCATCCCGTTTTCATGACGAAAACTTGGAAGCCATCACCGAGTTTTCGGGGGAATCCTCGGTATTTTCATGATGGAACGTGGAATATTCGGAGTATTACACCTATAATGTCATACTCTGTATCGAGCCTACACGGACGGTTTGAATCCTAACTAGGTTCTTACCACCATAAGGATCAGAGACTGGACTTAAATGTTGTGTTGTGAATGACCCGTCTACAGCGCATCGGTAAGCATCGTGAATTGCCGCAAACAGAAAATGCAATCGGAAAGATAGTTATGTTGATTGGACGCATTATATTTGACTGCTCGCGTGGGACAGATATGTGCTTTCCTCGCAATCGAGTGAAAATGTAAATACAATTTTCTGTAACATCGAGATCGTGAAATTGGATGCACATCGTACGTATTTCATGTTGGTTTGTTTTCTGATTATTATGTATATTCCGTATGTCAGACATTTTTGACCGACTTCGAAAGCAAGTTCTCAATTCGGTTGTATTTCTTTAAAATGTTTGTTACGAGTACCTCAAAACTCGTTCATCTATAAATTAATATGGATTTTTTATATGGGAGATGGGAGGAGTTACGTTCAAGTTGGTGACATAATTTTAGTGTAGATGACGAGATCTATGAAGAATCATATTAGACAAAAAATTACTTGTTAATGAACTAACTAATAATTGTTAATGACATAATAAGCAGAAACGAGAAAAATAGTAGGTTATTCAGTATTCTAAATCAAGACAAATAAAAATCGTACTAGTAGTAAACTTCTTGACTATCGCAATATCTGGTTTTTTATTCAGGATTAAAATCTTACTTGTTCTCTCAGAAAAATACATTCCAGAAAATTAAGTTTGTCAACAGAAGGCATTCTTATCTTTAAAGAGCGATAAATGATAATCGAGTTGGTAGAAAATTTAAGCGACACTTCTGCAATGTATTTTCTTCGACAAAAATTCGAAAACTAATACACCAATAATAGTACTTTGTCTTTTTTTATGTCATTTTTTTATACCACGTCGGTGGCAAACACGCGTACGGTCCGCCTGATGGTAAACGGTCACCGCAGCCTATGGACGCCTGCACCTCCAGGGGTGTTACACGCGCGTTGCCGACCCTTTAAAAATGTATACACCTTTCTTGAAAAATCCCATACCGTAGTTCCTAGGGAAAACCTCGTCAAGGAGCTCATTCCACAACCGGAGCGTCCTAGGGAGGTAGTTCCTCTGAAACCGTACCGACCATTTAGGTTCAACCACAAATTTTAAATCACTACCGATTTGTCTGCTTCTCTTTGTCTGCCCGCGTGCATTCGACACAGCTGGTCTCATAAATACACCTAATGAGTCTATTAGTAATCAGTATTCCTAACATAAGTGCATGCTAAGTCGCAGTGCCAAATTGAATCACAAACTACGCGTTTAGCATTCAACGACTGCTGACTATTTAAATGCGTTGGTAAATAAACTGTCTGTTCCTACTTTAGTATTTGCTTTGTCTCTAAAAGCCTTCGATAATAATGCGATGTATGATCGAGTACAAAGATACACGCATAGTGAAAAACCTTTTGACACAAGCCAGTCTACTACCATGATCGCCTTTATTTCGGATTATACAGGAGGGTGTGCTACGGCTATGCCACATAGAGGGGAAGAAATTTAGAGTTCAAAGTGTTTTACTTGTGAGTACGTCAATCTGATTGTGATTACAGTGGTGGTAAACAATTAATATATGTAGCACTCTACCCTGCCTGATATGATGTCGTACAAATTCTTGATTAATTATAGTTTTACATACCCAAATATATGGCAAAATACCAAATATATTTACATGTCTCTATTGCTAATATTTAAAATAAAATCCTGTCATATTGAACTATTAAATTTATACGGCAAAAACTCAGAAATAGAATTAAATTCAATTTTCAATTAAAAATGTCAAGAGTTTATGCTTAAATTGATTTATGGGTAAAAATCGCAATAATTTTTAGCGCATTAAGGCCCAGTGGGGCTAGTATGATCGCTTATATGTCGGACATATAGCATTCGTCCCTCTCGCACTTACATACTTGACAGTACGGGACGAATGCTATATGTCCGACATATAAGCGATCATACTAGCCCTGCTGGTCTCCTATTTTATGCTATACGCGACGTCTGACTTCAGCGTCAACATTTATATGGACGCAAGACGCTGACGTCAACGTTTGAAAGAGACCACTTCAGTACATTTCTATAGTAAGCATTGTGACGCTGAAGTCAGACGTCGCGTATAGCATAAAATAGGAGACCAGGGCCTAAGGCAGTATTTGCGGAAACAGGAAAGACATTCTGGGGGACCAGAAAATATTGAAGATACGAGTAGGACATTTAACAGAAATGAAACCTCATTACATTCTTTTAAATAATTAGAACTTCATTCACAGGTTTCAGAAAAATGGCCTGCCTGTACCAGGAATCAACTAAAATGTGTAAAATACGAAGTTATTAAGGGATCTATATTATTAACCCTTTCAATTGCAATAAAAAATACTGGTGATTTTTTTATTAATTTTAGCGGGTTCGATTCAGGCAGTCTTTTTCAAAGTCTGTAAAAGCGGTTCTATTTGTTTAAAAAAAGTTCTTTTTAGTAAAACGTGTTATGTTCAATATTTTAAGTACTTCCCCTCCGTGTGGCATAGCCGTGGGACGACACTGTGTAGCAATCATCCATCTCACACTAAAAAGTTTGGGGACCACTTTGGCTTAGTTGGTGCATAATTAATTTTACACCTAATTCTAAAGGAATGAAAACTGCTCTAATCTAATTAACCCATGTGATAACTTTATAATACGTATTATTATCGGCGTTTTCAAATAATTACTGCAGTAGTTGGAGAGTAAAATATAAATAGAGGGAGAGGTTAGAGAGTAATATAGGTATGTATGTATATATAGTAGAAAAATAAAAAATCCCTAATTTTATTTATTTATGGCTGATTAGTTAAAATATAAATAATATTAAAATAACTAGTTTACCGGTAGTATGCAGGGAAATATAAATATGTAAATAACAATTAATTTAAACAATGATTAAGTTAGTAAATACAGGAATCTTATTCCAACGAAATGTGCTATTTACTTAACTACGAACACAGATAGCTAAAAATTTGTAAGAGATAATTCGTAGTACACAGGGACATATTTATGTACATATAGTCATCATCATTTTAAAACAATGTTGAACTACGTGTTTCCCTCCGAGGTATTTTTCATTTTTATTGTGTGACTAAATTATCTAAAGCCTGGTTCAATATCAAATAACTTGATGTCAAAAATTAATTTTCTCGTTGAGACGGTTCGAATGGACCCAAACACGATCTTGTGTAGTTTAGGAGTTGCTCTGGCCACCTTCTGTCTCCATCATCAGATCAGCTCGGTGGTACCATGATATTGTATGATCACCGAACTTACCTAAGTATGCCAAATTTCAGCTCATTTGGATACCGGCAAGTCGCTGAAAAAACGATTGCAAATTTTTATGACAACTGTGACAACACTGACATATTTATTTATTTACTACTTATATAGGAACTGTGCAAGTTAAATAAAAGCTTGTAAAAGGATTGCGTTTTATATGTCCATATAAAGAAACGCCGACTAACCCAGACTATGTTTACCGTTTATCACGTTCCTTCCAAAATAACTCTGTTCGACACAATGTCAGTATGTAGGTCAATGTCCGTGTTATCGCTTGATTTGTAATATCTTTGTTCGCAGATCTATGGACTTACCTGCCTTTCCTGTACTCCTGTGTGTCATTCGTCGGCGTTATGATGCTGTTAGGTGAGTGCACTTAGTCTGTCGATGGATAAGGTGCGGATTTCGCAAAAGATATTACTCTTTGTATGGATTGCTTTCTCTTCACTCACTTACAAAACTTGTTTCAAACATTTGAGAAATCGGCACCTGTTGTCATATTGAATAAGGCTTTCCCGTTGGTAAATTGTATTAAATGTTGACAAGTTTATGTCTGTCAATGTGAAACTTTATTAGTCAATGTCAATTGTCAGAATGAAAACAGAGCTGCTACTGCGAAACATAAACGGACGAGGTTCGAATATCTTCCTCTCTGTCGCTCGAATGTGCATTGCAAGTGCAACAGATAGGGAGATAGATGAACTTGGTTCGTTTTCGTTTCGCGGTAGCAGTGCAGGTAGTATTTTGCCATATTACACGATAGATAATACTTATACGATGATTGATTGACACTTCTTCGGATCTGGTTGTATTCCGAGATTAGCCAATGGGAAAGCATTACTCACTACATCTGTACTTCTTAGTAGCCGTTCATATATAAAAACATCTGCAGCCTGTGTGCAGTTCTCAGATTCGGGTGGTCGTTGATGAATAAGGAGAGAGAGTAGTTTTTATACAGTTAATATATTTTAAAAAACATCAGTTATTGCACATTTACGAGTTTCGGAATGTCTTTGCCAGTTTCAATTAATCATCATCATATCACTGACTATATACGGTTCACTGCTCCCCTATTATTCACTAACCGACTCGTCCTCACCTGTCACCTCACACCTCACCCATTTTTATATGGAACTTTCAAATGTGATTTGTCAAATTTTGACAGTTTCCATATAAAAACGGGTGAGGTGAAAGGTGAGGACATTCATGTATGGCTTTTTTCCTTGCGTGGATATGATTTCATTAACTTGACGTCATAATTGCGTTAATTTTGCGTTATGAACACAATTCTACCAGAAAGCCTAGACCCAGGCCTTTCACCTTAATCTAGTAAAATAAATCTCCTACGATTCCCTGCGTTCACGATATGACGTGAAAGCATTCTATATTCAACATCATTATAGTAATTGGCAGACTGGCAGTCTTCACCAATGTAACACTTTCTATTTGCATATCGCTTCTTTGAATAAAGCTCATATTTATTATTGCGTACTTTATCTCAAAAATATGTCTTGGCTGTACAGATTACAGTCAGCTATAAAAATATTTTGACACTAAACCCTGTAATGACAGAATCGTTATTATTTTTTTAATTTTACATTACAACATTTTGTTTTAAGTTAGGGTGAGGCTGACTTGGTGCATTAAGTTCGCCTTTTGTACTTTTGCTGTGCAATAATCACCATATCAGCCGAAGGACGTCCACTGCTGGACATAGGCCTCCCAAAATTTCATGGGGGTAAAAGCCATAATTGCCACGCTTGGCATGCGGGTTGGCGATCGCAGTGTCTCCACCGCACTCGAGGGATGCTGCTGCCCATCCCCCGGTGGTCTTGGTCGTAGTTTTGTGACATACCCGGGTCCCTGTGCAATAATACATTAAACTTTTTTTATCAAACTAACTATATGAAGTGGCTTCACTTATATGTAGATAGATTGTTGCTACGGGTAAGATGCTTGGAACTCCTCAGTAATGACAATTTGCCCGCGAGTGAAACCGTTTCACAATTAGTATTTATACGAAATCTTCTATTTAGATATCGTAGTCGTTGACTGAATATACAGAACAATTATGGCTAAGTTACATCTAATGTATTAGTAGAAATACTCCTTTTATTGTGATCGAGTGTCAGTAACAAGTAACATATGAATTTGATCACGAAACGTGGGTCAGTGTGGCATTGTCACGGCACAAGGCGAAACCGCTGACCCTGTTTCTATAATGGTCGATGACCCTTTTAAGCGTTGCAATTTATTTTGCTAACTGTACTGTCGCTGGCGCTTCATATGTTGAAGCGGATAGGGTTGTCAAAAATATTAGGCACAAGTTAAGGCTGCTTACATTGCTTGATGGGCACGGGTTCTTAGGGTTATACAGCCTCCAAGCTCTCGTTGTGGAAAAAAGATGCACCTTCTTAATAAAAGTGAGCCCCGAAATTGGAAGTACCTACACTACTTATTCTTTTAAATGATTAGTAAAAAAAATCCTTGTTTTTTGCCGATTTTCGCAAATTATTGTGCGCGGGGATCGAGCCCAGAGGGCCTACTCCAAACTTCGACAAATCGAATTTCGTAACGTGCCGTCCCTTTCAGTCATATAGTGTATAACATGAGAGTGAAAGGGAATTAGGTAGCGGACCCCAGGATGCAATCCCATCCTTCAGGATGCAACTGTACTGGAAATAACGCTAGGAGGATGATGGAGTAGGCCCTCAGGATATCGGGCGTAAGTTAACTAGCAAGCGAACGAGACAAGATTTTGGAGACGGTAGAGCCTTAATAAATTTAAACTAATTAAAAAAATACTAGAGGCCCTTTTTTCTAACCACCTGTCACGTGCCTGTCACTGACTAGTGGTAGCCCGTACCCCGTTGCAATAAGGTTCATGAACGGTCAGTTATTAATTTCGTTTAGCGTATAGCCCGCAACATAAAAATGTATATACTTAAAATTATTTCAATTGACAGAGTTGTATAAAATTAGACCGTTCAAAAATCGACTTTACTTTCCAAGCAAGTCAAAATCGACAGGCAGTTTTGTAAAAAGTTGGATATTTTAAATAATTTTAACTTTACAATTTAGCACCTTATTGTTTAAGAAATAAGGTCGAAAATAATGTAGGTGTTTATGAATCCCGACCATCTGCCTTTCGCTTATAGCAGTCGAAACATGTTTTCATTTCGCGATTGACAGCGATTGTAGGCGGTATGATATTCATAAATTAACACTTCAAAACGATTGATATTTGAAGCATTGCCAAGTTCGCTTGTTATTGCATGGAACAAACAACTTTCTTTCGTGTTCATTATTTGTATAAAAAAACGTGAAAAGTAATCATACCATATTTCACTATATTATAAGTCTTTTCCAGGAGCGTTATATCGTCTAATTTAATTAGAAAGAGAAAATGGTAGGTGGTGTCGGTCAACTATTTTTAACCGACTTCAAGATTTCAAAAGAGGAGGTTATCAATTCGGCTGTTTTTTTTTTGTAATGTTTGTTACTCCAGAACTCCGTCATTTCTGAACCGATTTTGAAAATTCTTTTTTTGTGTTTTTATCAATAAATCGAGCATTTTCATATAAAAATGTGACATTTGATGAAGTCGAACTGCTGATGATGATCAGGACAGAACTCTTTAACGACTAAAAGTTTGCGTTTGGCGATTTGTCCTCCTAGCTGTATTTGTTAAGCAAGTTCTATTTTCACGGTTAATTTTTGTCATGCTTGAATTCTGATGATGGGATCCATGAGGAATCGAGGGAACTCCTCAAATGTGAAAGGCACACGTATAGTGATTTTAGTATTTTCATGAACTAAACAAGCATTTTCATTTGATGAAGTGGAACTGCTGATGATGATAAGAACGGAACTCTTTAACGACGCATTGGCGAATTGTTCTCTTTGCTGTGTTTGTTAAGCAAGTTAGATTTTCAAGACAATCATTTGTCAAGCTCGAGTTCTGATTATGGGATCCATGAGGAATCGAGGGAACTCCTCAAATGTAAAAGGCATACATAATATGCATATAGTGATTTTAGTATTTTCATTAACAAATCAAGCATTTACTTTTACATTCATTTCATCAAATGTCACTTATACATTTGATGAAATGGAACTGCTGATGATGATCAGAATGGAACTCTGGAACTCTTCAACATAGTTCACGTTTGGCGATTTGTTCTCTTCGTTATGTTTGACAGCAAGCTAGGTTTTCAAGACACATTTTTGTCAAGCTTTTCTTTTGAGACTTTTAATTTGAGTTCTGATGGAGGATTCCATGAGGAATTGAGGGTACTCAGTCTTCTACCATTATAAACATACTTATAGTCATTTTTATTTCATTGTATGGAATGTAAGAGTGCACCATCTAAGTATAATAATCTTTCACCGGCCTCCCCCATAGAATTAGGTTTTTATTTCTTAAAAATTATTTGTTCTTATGGTGTCCCGTTAGCCAGGAGAAAATTTGACAGAATTTCTTAGAAAAAATGTTACTTGTATGATTTAACTAAAAATTTAGCAAATTTAAAGATTTTGAGTTCACGGGAAGTACCCTGTAGGTTTTGATTCCCTTGCGAGTGTCAAAAATTTGCGCAATTTACCGCATAAACGGCTGTATCTTTTGATTGCGTTGGCTTAGAAGTTTAATTTTTTCACAGCTCCAAAGGACAGTAGACCTGAGTATTTGATATAAATTCCAGCTTGATACCTCCACGCGAGGGTCTTGACAGACAGACGGACAACAAAGTGATCCTATAAGGGTTCCGTTCGAGGTACGGAGCGGTAAGGGGGTTAAGTGTCAAATAAATTCTACATTAAAAGGACCCGTAAAATCCAGGACACGTAACCATGGCAACTAGCGACAGAAAAAAGTTGATTCACCCCACCTACATCTCGAGAAGTACTGGAATTACTCATCTGGAAGTTTCGAGACTTTTACTGTCTTTAATTACCTAATATTGATACGCCTAATATTGGTTGATATGCAACAAGATCCGGTATCATTATCAGCTTAATTAGCAAGATTAATCAGTATCATTGACGTGAAAGGTAATTTTAAATACGATGCTAAATAAATGTATTTAATTGCCAAAAAAAAAAAACCAACACATATTGCTCACCATCAGCATCATTTAGTCATAACTATGGACGTGGATAAAATAACAATTAAGTAATGAAAAACTCCATTAGTGAGGCGCCTCCGTCATAATGATAATAGTTTATCTTTTATTCCGATTTCGCACATCGCCTTTGCCGATTTTTTTTTCTTTTTCAATACGCATGCTTCCTTTATTGGGGCAAGTTAGGTTTATAACAAGATTTTTAAAAAAGCTTGACAATACATATTTTGCGAACGTAAACTCAGCTGCATAAATATCTAACAGATCATCAAATCAACGCTCGTAAAAATATACCGATATTTGAGTGCGTTTAAAGCGTATACATTTTTAAAACTGCATGTAGACCTAAGTATGTTACAAATACAATAAGAAAGCTTTTGTAAAAATGGACATTATAAACCCAGCCAGTCGCATGATGTTTATATGTGTATATGTGTAAATTTAAAACGACAAGGTGCACTTGGGGAACATCCACATTACCACAGCCAAGAATTAAATATCGAAAAAGAATCACTGATTTTCTTCTTCTTCCTCCTCCTCACCATGTTGACCCTCCTTCTTCTCCATGAAGTACAGAATGAGATCCTCATGTTGGGGGAACATCTGTCTCAGTTCCACCAGGCACTCTTCTAATTTGTCTGTCTCTTCAAGCTCCTTGTGGGCTTTAGCCTTGTAGAGACGGGCCTTGAAACTGTTTTCGTTCAATCTGATGGCCCAGTCGCAGTCTTGGAACACCTGTGAATGTTATAAAGTCATAGTTAACATTGTTTTTTTGACACATCGCTCACCATAATTTCTATTGGCCTTGTTGGCTGATTCCTAGTTAGTGTTGTAACTACTTTTATAACCTTTCCCACAGTGCAATGAAATGCCTATTAGAACGCTGTATGGTCGGCGTTAAAGTTTGTTTACTTCCACTTTAGTACATTATTTAAATAAAGCAAAAAAAAAGCATAATTTTTGACGTTGACTGTAGGTTCTATCAGCATCACAGTTAAATGACCATTCGTGAACCTTATTGCAACGCTATAAGGTCTACCAATGGTCAGATAACTGTGACGCTCATAGTACACTAGATACATTTTATGGCTGATTGTCTCAGTCAAAAAGCACCTTTCTAATCTCAAAATAGAACATTTGGCTAAACCGAAAGCCGTTCAACACAAATAAAGCAAATCCAGCAGCAATATAGGTAAGCAAAACGATGTGCAAAATGCTGTCTCCGTTTATTTGCGGCTAAAGAAGTTGAATAGTCATGTTCAGTCAATAGAACAATTTGATAAATCAGAAATTCTATTAATTCTCGTACTGTAATGGAACAAATGAAAACTATCGTACTGTGACCATATTTTTATTTTTTTAAACGTTCACATTCCGCCACCCACAGCTCGAGTATTTTTAGTATATTTTCTATATAATGTAGGTACTCAATGTTTTCTTATAACGATCTGTTTATAAAACTTGGGTTTCTCCGGCTGTGGGGGTGTGGAATGTGGACATAAAATAAAACTAAAAATCCAATCAGAAATATATTACGATCGAGTACAATACAAATATATGTTTACTCGTACGTTTGCATCTTTTTCCGTTGCATTAAGAAACACAAAAGTGATTTGATTATATATTTTTATACTCAACTGTATACCGTTGATTGGTTTTTCACAGGAAGATTAGACGAAAGTGTGCGTGACCATTCTCATTCTAATTTAAAATAAATCCTCTTTGTCTAGCTGTTCCGCGATTCGTGATAATTTTTTATCATCAATCATGACATAATGATAGCTTTAAACACGCAACCGCGAGAAAATTACAGAATATTACGATAACATATACTCGTATCTATGATGCATACTTATCTAATTACGTACGTGTACTTATTGTATTCATCTATTGGAGCGTCGTGACACATTGGTCATTCATTAGTCTTAATATATTATAATGTCAATGTGAATTAAGTCCGAAGTGCAATTGCCTAACATATCGACCTAAAAATAGTCTAACTATCGTCGGAGTGACATACTAACACAAGGAGACAGTTGACAAATACTGTGCAATTCCGTTTCTAACCACAACTGCTTGCATCTTGTAAATTCTAATAATGACTTTACATCTGATTATCTCCGTGAAAGTCGGACGCGGCGTAGTATTGAGGAAGTATACGAGTAGTAGATAATATAGGCCTGACAGATATTAAGGTCAATAATAAAGTCAATTGACCAAGACCTTCCAACGAAACATGTATCAACAGTGGTTATCTTATAAATATTTAGGTTGACTTATTTGATTTAATTTTTGTGTTAGCTGATTACGGTGACAGTAAAAATTAATCCACTTTACCTTCTGGAAGTTTCCAAGCAAAAGGGCAAGGTCATTGTACGCGAGAGTTTAGAGTTGCCCTTGCCTTGGTATGGCTTGTGGACTGTGCGTTTGTAGGACAGCGCTATTTCAGACTCCGGTCGGATAGACGATTCAAATGCGCTGGCGAGCCTTCAGCGCAGCTGCACTGAAACTTTAACTATACTATTTCGAAGACCTCCAACTCCGATCTAGAATGATCACGTTTACGTTGGACGCATAGCATTCGTCCTTAACTAGGAAGCAAGTATGTAAATGCAAGAGTGACCTTTTCGAACTCTATGAACACTTTACCGCTCCTCGTTCGCTGTCCGCTTTTTTTAAAGAGACGGCGCGCTGAAAGGCTCAATAACAATTTTGAGGCTTTCAGCGCACCGTCTGAACCGTCTTCGATTTCAAATCGGTAACTCTTACCGTGTGGAAGCTTCTCAGCTTAAAACTATATAGCAGATTTCACTCCGGTAGACTATCTAACTCTACCTTTGCAAAGTTTCCCAGCTTGATATTAGTCAGGGCACGATCACAATACAGCATAGGGTTATCTTTCACTTGTTCTAAGGCTCGGTTGTAGCAGGACAGCGCTTTCTCGAACTCTCCTCGATCGAAGGCCTTTTTCGCTTGAGTTTTGAGGGTATCGGCGCGCTCTCGCCGCACCTTCCTGTCTTGGTAACGCATTTCTGCATCCTTACTCATTTCGGCCATCCATGCGTCTTTGTCAACTTCACCCTGTAACGTGAAACAGTAGGTAAATTAACCTTTTCGCCGCCATTGACTTGGTATAAAGTTAGTACATTTAGCGCTCCACACGCCATAACCTCATATCAAGTTGATGTAAAGGCAACCTACGTGCTATCACGTAAGTTTCATTGTCAGTCTTTTGCTACAAAGACGTAGGCGTATGAGACACAACTTACGGAATCTAATCTAACCGTGGCGGTGAAGAGGTTAAACAAACACAATTTTTGTTTAATGTCATTGTCAGGTTGTTACCGCACCAATACTACCATCGATCGATGGTAGAATGGATTGGTGAGATTGATCGACAGTTTCTACTACGCCAATCGATCGGCCAAACCTACCACACAAATCAATCGACATCGATCCTAAATTGTAAATGTAAAGTACACTATTTTTTATTTTAATTCGCACGGTTTCCTCCCCTTTTGTAAACAACTACAGTGTCTAAGGTCTAAGATAATGTTGTTATGACATGGGACATGACTGCCTAATAATGATATTTTCTATTCGTATGGCTTATAAATTAAATTAAAAATCATATAACTAGTACCCGTATATAATTTTTAATCACTATGTTCATATTAAAAATACAAATTCAAATAATAATAAAATAAGCAGCAATATGATATGAATGCCTATAAGTTTCCTACGTACTTAGGGAGTTCAATAGTAAACAAGGTGCTTATTGATTGGGATAAATTGCTTCCATAGTTAATTATAGATTGGGAATGTGTTGTGGTTGTGAGAGATGAAGTGTATCAGTCAGAGGAATGTCAGGTTCACAATGCCTAAACTGTGTCAGTAGAAAAAAATTTTTTTTGAGAGATTTGCTTCTATCTTCTATGGAAAAAGTCATAAAACATAGTATATTTTATTTCTTTCCCTTTTAGGGTTCCACCATGCCAAAAATACGTAATTCAAGCAGTATTTTCAATATAGATGTATAGTCGACGTCAAAGATATGTATACATTTTTCGCTTAGTTATTAACTTATTATAATAATATATCTGACAGCGTTCAGAAATATCTTACTCAACTGCAGCATTTAGAGACTGTCTGGTGAGAGATGAGCGCATTTTCCAGACTCTTATCAGTCTTATCACACCAACTTGACCATTGTGAGGTGACAAATGTCTATTTCGTGAAAAAAAGGGCTTGACAGATATTATTGAAGGTGACTGTACATTGGGGCCAAGCTTTTCATGCATGATCTGTTCATCTGAGCGTTATTACTGCTTACGATCTGGCTAATTGAACAATAACAAAGACTCTATTGATATCAGACGCCTTTATAGCTCTTGTGTAACGCTTAAAAATAAACCTCTCGTAACTACTGATCTTGGATGCAATATTGGGAATTTTTCAACGTCCATTACTTGCACTCCTGTAATGTTTATATTAAATAATATATTATCAAGTATTTAACGTATGATAAGGTCTTAATCACTACGCCGATTATGATAAGCCGTGCAAAGAAAATTAGTGCTGCCTCAGAACCTGTTAGTCGTATGTCTTATACATTGATCAAAGAATTGAGAAATTCATTTCGAAGCGCAAATTTCAGATGTCGTAATTCTGAAATGGCACCTGTGTCGAACATTAACTCTGTTTAATTGTGTTCTGTAAATAGAGGCACGATAATATTCGAAGGCGATATTTTATGTTTATTTATATTGTTACACGTGCAAAGTTGCTTTCACTAATAAATAAGTCACTTCTGTTATTTATGAGGTTTCATAAAAGTTGTACAGGTACGCCTCTACCAGAGTGATGGAATAATTATTTGTAGAGAGCCACTTTAATAGGCATGTAACTTTTTGCAAGCCTAATATATTTACTTACCGTTGCAATTCTCGACCTACTACCCAAAAAGTCCAAGTTTGCCCACTTTGTACCTTATTCCATTGTAATAAGGCGAATAATATATTTGTTTTAAGTAATTACTAAGTATAGAGCTTTCTAGTAAAATTAATGCCTGTACCTACCAAATGTTTCCGTTTTACCCAATGGTTGACTGGTAGAGAGTGCGTTATGGAATTAAGTCCGCCCTTTGTACATATTTCTTGAATAGTGCAATTTAAATAAATAAAAATGTAAACATTACTTTGAAATCGACTGTACGTATATCTTTTGATATGTAAAGATTCATCACGCTTTAAACTACAGTTTTCGTTGGGAATATTTTTAATCAATGTCTGTGTAAATTTCACATTTATTAATTACGATGATGCACGGCCTAATTCGATCAAATCAATTCTGCAAGGTTAAATATAAGGCACTGAAGGATTATACAGACATTCGTTGATTACATTACTCGCTCGCACGTGCAAGTTTTTAGTAATGAATTCTCAAATTCTTGATAACTATCTAAACTGGGCCACAATTATCGCCACGCACCTACCTGTGTTTGCTTACAACCATACACACCTCATTCTCCATAGACTTGAACGCCTTTTTATTGATCACCGTGCGGTCAGACTTGACCTTCATTTCCACGTCTTCATCAATAATCACCTTTCCATTGAGGTACTTGTCGGCTAGTGAGAAGGCAGCATCAGCCTTCGCCTTGTCTCCACTAGCCATGTCTTTCACGAGGCCTGACACTTCGCCGATTCGCTTCACAAAATTGTTCCATTCTTCATTCAACTCCAATTCCTTATTATCCTTCAAGGCAGGATTCGACATAATACTGCGTAGACTCATTATTGAAGCTTGAGCTAAATTATTTAGTTTTATTTAAAAAATCGCTTGTTGTTGTTTGCTCGTTGTTTGTTGTTTTGAAAAGTCAATGTTACTGACAAAACACTGCGTAGCAACGGTTGCCTAGACGATAACTTATCAAAATCTATTGTAAACTTTGGAATTGGAACTTAGCGCGATCGAGTGGGTAAAACCGCGAAAAGTTGATAAAAGAAGAAATCAGATTTGTTATTGTTCCTAATCATTGATTAATAATTACCCTTTGACTCACGTCGCATTTCTAAACAACGTTTCAAGCTGACGATTAGAATTCAAAACATTTTAAGTGCGGCAAGTCAAACAGTTTATAATACTTACCTAAGTGTGGCGATTTGTCAAAAACTGTTGTAGGTATTCATATTTCCCTCATTTGTGGCGATTATACATATATTACCTAGGCGACATTTTTTTTTTCACAAATTAACTAGCCCCATAGTAATCTCAATAGAATAGAATAGAATAGAATATATTTTTATTGTTTAACTGTGTAAAATACAAAGATGGACTTTAAATTACATGGCTCAACAGTTACCCTTTACGGGCGTACAATAATTGTATCTTAAAACTAACTACATAATATATACTCATATTTTTTCTTATGTTATGCAACAGGCAACTCAAGAAACTCAGGATTTATTTAAATAGAATTCATTCAAATTATAGAGTACCTTATGAATTAGCCAGTTTTTAAGCTTTCGTTTAAATAAAATCCCTTCAAGGACTTTAATCTAAGCAGGTAAATGGTTATAAACACAAATGGCCATTATAAAAGTAGATTTTTTATACATAGAGTTGTTTACTCTTGGAAGGTGTAAATTGTATTTATATTGATCCCGTAGATTTGATTTTATCGAAGATTTTTTAGTAAAGTATGATGATTGACCTTTCACAAATATACATGCAGGGGTTCCCAAAGTGGTCCAGGTGGACCCCCAGGGGTCCACGAACGATGTGACAGGGGTCTACGCTGGAGTGGCAAAAAAATAGGGGTTCACAGTTTGTACGTGGGGGTCCACGAAAATTTATCTGGTTTCGATGGTAAATAACGAAACAGATAATGATTTTTGTATTATTTTTATAGCCTGGACGACTGATAAATATATAATAAAAATATTGCGTTCCTCCGTGATAAATATTTCGGTGAATCAAACTACCTATACTATATTTTTGCGGGGAACCTAAATAATTCAGAAGTTTAAAGTTAGAGGTTGGCGATAGATAAGTGACGCAATATTTTATCATGTATCTGTTTTATAAGTGTTACTTACCTGTGTCCTGTCCCTAAAACGTAGTGATTATACTGATTATATTCTTCTTGCCCTAAAAACTGTGAAATTCTTGTGTATGTGTTATTAATTTTATTATGTTCGAAGAAAATAGCACTAAGTAAAATATATATACAGAGATTACAGAGATAAGAAACAGTCATAGAGATGTCAGTGAAATACTCCACAATCTCCACATAGATCGAGCGCTACTGTGGTATAAAGTAAGAACTAACCGTACGACCGCTGCATCTCTGTCACTCCAATGTGTAAGTGCGACAGAGGAAGCACCCAGTGACATCTGATACAAACGAGTTAAACTAGCATCCTTTGCAAAAAGTCGTACTTTAAGCCACAGATTAGCTTCGAGCTAGATGCCTGGATGCGTTCAATTTTTGTATAAGGCCGTGTGGTACAGTCGGGTTCACTTACACGTACACGCATTTGTGCCTTATTATTATTATTTATTGTTTATGAAGTGTGTACGTGTGTGTGAACTTGGCTGTGCCGCACAGATCGTGACCCATCAATGGTCCTGCCGGAAGACCAGCGCTGACTCCTGAGTCAGCACCATGCTGAGGCGGGACCATTTCATGGTAAACTTTGAAAATTGTAAAACTTTTTTAACATTTTGTCTGTTTGCCATGAATAAAGCTTTTCTATTTCTATTTCTATTTCTATAATACTATATTATTAAAATTACAACTTTCGGCTCCAAAACTTGTCGACTGCAAGTCTGCAACATATCGCGAACGAGCTGTTGGACAAACGAACAAGTCTAGGCTTGCGAAGCACCGTCGCGTCGCTATCGCCGGCGCCGACCAAAACGCTTGTTCGGACGTGCAAAGGGACGAAATACCTATGACTTACGGTAATGTGCTGTGCTTGTATGCACTTGTTTGATTCTTCACCAATAAATACGAATGCTAAGAACAAACGTTACTTATTTGTTTCCGGATTTCGACTACAAAAGTAAAGTGAATTGCTGTTCCTGGTTGCCAGAATCGTGTCGGAAAAGTAAGTACATTATTTGTTTATTTGCTATACAACTTATAGGTATCTCTTTTTGTAGTTAATATATTTGTCTTCTTTGTGTATGATAGACATGTATGAAATATGAAATAATGAACATTACGATTATTACCTACCTACTTCCATAAAACAACAGACAGCCGAAAAAAGTTTATTAGTATTCTTTTTTTGATTCATAGCGAAAAATTATAAACTCTGTTCTATAAAATAGCCATATCCTGTTAAGTAAGACTAAGAAGAAGTTAAGTAAGAATGTTAAGATCACAAAAACTTTTTTATACTTACAGGTAGCTAATTTGAAACATGGCGGAGCCAAAGAAGAAAATTAAGTGTCGACAGTACAGTGTGGAATATTTAAAATTTGGCTTTTTTCCATCAAACGCGGACAAGCGATTGCCCATGTACCTTTTATGCAATAAAGTTTTGAGCAATGACTCTATGAAACCATCGAAGCTCGAAGATCATCTAAAAAGGTGCCACCCTGATAAAACAGGTAAAGATTTGAAATATTTTCAATCATTGAAAGAAAAATATGAAAAGAGACCCACCCTGCAAGGTATGTTCGCTTCAACATCTGAAAGTAACGATGATGGCTTGCGGGCATCTTACAACATCTCATTACTCATAGCGAAATCTGGAAAACTCCACACCATTGGTGAACAGTTAATTTTACCCGCTGTTGAAGAAGTTTTAAAAACTGTTCTGCACAAACCTCCATTTGACATACTCAAAAAATTCCTTTGAGTAACAACACTGTACAAAGACGTATTGACGAAATGAGCTCTGATATTGAAAGTTTCTTGTGTAATTATCTGCAAACAACTCATTTTTCTATTCAACTGGACGAGTCAACTTTACCTGATAATGAGGCATTATTATTAGCATTTGTGCGATTTGTTATGGACGAAGAAATTCATGAAGAGCTATTATTCGCCAAAACTTTGAAGACTGACACTAAAGGTGAATCGATATTTAACATCCTGATCGATTTTTTAAAAGAAAAATCAATTCCGTTCACAAACGTTACATCGGCGGCAACAGATGGAGCTCCTGCAATGGTCGGGAAATATCGTGGGTTCATAAGCCATCTAAAAAAAATGATACCAGATTTAACTGCAATTCACTGTGTCATCCACCGACAACACTTAGTAGCAAAAAATTTGAGTGCTAGACTGCACCAATCGCTCCAATTTGTGATTAACGCGGTTAATAAAATAAAAAGCAATGCTTTGAATACGCGTTTATTTGCCCAATTGTGCGATGAAAATGATGAAGACTTCCGACGATTGCTCTTACACACTGAAGTACGCTGGTTGTGGAAAGGTGCATGTTTAACAAGATTTTACTCACTTTTTGAGTCTGTCTTGGAGTTTCTGGATAGTAAAGCTCCAGATTTAAAAGAAAACCTGATCAAGTTCAAAGCAGATATCGCGTATTTGACAGATTTGTTCAAAAAGTTTAATGATATTAACTTACAACTGCAAGGGGACAACCTCAATTTAATTAAAACAAAGAGTGTGATTTCCGCTTTTCTTGGAAAATTGAAGTTAATGAAGCAAAACATTAGTCGACGCGAATTTTCCCAATTCTCAAGCTTGTCACAGGTAGAATGCGAGGATGATGATATTCAGACATATGTTCAACATTTGATTGCCCTGCATGATGATTTCAAAACCAGATTTGAAGACATTCTCACGATGGAAATACCACCATGGATTATAAATCCATTTGATGAAATGGAAGTGGAGAACGTGATATTGCAAGAGGAGCTACTTGAGCTTAGCACTAATGAGGAGCTGAAGGTGAAATATAAAAAAGGGTATCAAACTTTTTGGCTGCAAGCAGAAATACCCGAAAAATATCCTGGACTGTGGAAAATTGCGAGAAAGCTTTTGATATCATTTCCCTCGTCATATCTTGTGGAAAAAAGTTTCAGCACCGTTACAAACCTTTTAACGAAAAATAGGAACAGACTGAATATCACAGAACGAGGAGATTTGCGATTATTCCTGACAAAACTGAACCCAAATATTGACAATTTGTTGTCAATTCATCAAGCTCATCCCTCCCATTAATTTTGAGTGTCATTGTACTTAGAAGTTACGTAACAATGTTTAATTTTAATTATTTTACGACTGTTATTATCATCATAAATATTATAAAGTACTCGAATAAACACAACACAAGCAAAATATACTATATTTAATTTTATTTCACCACTCCGAGATTTAGATTTGATTGATTTTATTTTATTTGATGCTGGAATAGATAGGTTGTGAGTAGATGTCAAAAAAGTAAAGTATTTATTATTGACAGCATATTAACCAATCATTTTTCACTTTTTTTTCTAAACCTGTAAAGAACATTTATGTCACACCTGGCTAAAAGTGGATTTTTTCGCCCGATACATGTGCGGAAATAGCCGCTTTTTCGCCAAATGTTGACATAAAATGATGTATACAACACGGGAGATAATAAAGAAAGCCTTGATCGCACATTTGCGTCCTTCGCTTGCAGCTCGGGCCGTAAATATCTGCGATCTCGGCCTTTCTTTATATTATCTCCCTAGGTGTACATATAATATACTATACTATTTCATAGTTATATCGTCACCAGAGTTAGGTAATAGTCACATTTTTGTAATTTTTTGGGAATATGGTGTAGGCTGTAGAGTAGGGGGTCCACCAGAACCAGCAATTTTTTTAAAGTGGTCTATGAGAAAAAAAAGTTTGGGAACCCCTGCTCTAAGATATAAATACCGGTTAAAGTGAGAAAACGTTTCTCCCGGAACACGTCTCGTAGAGAAACGTCAGCGCGGATGCGATACACGGTCCTTAAGCATCTTTTTTGTAGTGTAAACGTTTTTTGTACATGCTTAGATGATCGATAAAAGACGACGATGTATTTAATATATATATATGTATGTATTCTTAAATACATACAAAACGGTCAAGTCTCAGGAACAAATGTTTCTGCTCACCACAGATACAAATGTCCTTACCAGGATTTGAACCCGGGACCCCTAGCTTCGAAGGCAGTGTCACTACCAAATAGGCTAAACGGGCCGACAAAGCTTACAGCTTTTTGTCGGTTTCAACAAGCCTTTCTTTAATGCCTAATATGTGTGCATTCAATATTAGATACTTGCAATAAGGCAGATAATAAAACAAAAATATACATTTTCGGGATGTTAAAGCAAATGTTTCGACTCGTGCTAAGCCCGATTCGAATCTTCGCGGGATTATCATAATGAAAAAGAAGAAAGCGGCCAAGTGCGTGTCGGGTCACGCACAGAGAAGGGTTCCGTACCGACACCTCCTAATCTACATTTAAAACCACTATACAATACATTAAATAAAAAAAGTCGTATCTTGATAGGGAAGTCACGGCACTTACGCCCTTTTGTTTGGGCAAGACAGTTTTTCAGCAATAACTCAAAAACCGGTAAACCTATCTTGTTCAAACCAAAAATCTTTGAAAGTATTTATAATTGTATATCATCTCGACTTTTTTTCTGAATTTTAAACTTCATACTATGAAGTTTTTTTGAAACCTCTGTCATTTTTGAAGGCCTATCCATACATATGCCACACAGCTATGTGCATTGAAAAAAAAATGTAGACCCCTTGTTACATGTATGGGGTGCCCCCCCAGTTTAATATTGTTGTTATTGTTTTTTTCGTAATTTCACATCATATTTCTATAGCGGTTCATAGCATACACCATCCTACCAAATTTCATAATTGTAGTTCTCATAGTCTCCGAGTAAATCGGCTGGGACATACGGACGGACAGACACGACGAATCTATAAGGGTTCCGTTTTAGCCATTTTGGCTACGGAACCCTAAAAGCTAAGTCATCATGCGTCTCTCTACAGATACCCTCTTTGCCATGTGCTCCTGACTATTAACACTATAAATCACTACTAGTGTAGTGATGTGTGTAATAGTTTATCTACGGCACATAAGTGGGTCATTGGAAGGGAAACCTGACTGCAAAGGACGGACGGATTAATTAGCTATAAAAGGACATAGATACAGTCGATAACAGCGTGATGTGTCGTAATTGTCTACCTACTGAAAACGTGACTGGATTTAATTTACAGTGATTATCTAAACAATGACATTGTCTACGCGTGAAAATACACATTATTTTACGTTATCTCTAAGCAAGTTTATGAAAAGCGACTATAAGCGCTAGTGTTAAAATTCTTGTTCATTATTGCGTGCGGGAGCAAAGATGCCATATTTTCGCTTCTTGGCGCTGTTTAGGTAATATATACGGAAAATAAAATCTTAAACTACAATATATCCCGGTTACCGTTGGAAACATTTTATATTGAACCTGATAGTTATAATCAATGCTAATTTGCACGAGAGTCTCAAAAACCCAGATCAACATTTACATTCAAGTACGAGTAGATACTAATTTAAATTGACATGTCATAATTTGTCTGCTACTGCTGGAAAATGTGTAGCCCAATACTTGATTAGTAAAACCATTCTGCTCCGTACAAGCGATGAGGAATACAGATTCAAATCCTGTTATTGTTAGGTCGTAAAACTGTTTCAGGCTAGTGTCTTAAAAAAATATAATTAGTCAGCCAGTTAGTTAGGTATCAAAAAATATTTAACTTTTTTTCTTTTTTCATTTAAGCAAAAAAGCCTGTCAAAGTTTTGCGTGACGTCACTCCATGGTACACTTACTTTTCGTCACAAGCCCCGATTCCGGGAACTTTGACACGCTTTATTTTTGTGTTATATTTTTTCATAATTAAACTGACGGACAATTTTTATCCAGGACACTACCCAATTGTAGGTTATTTAGACTTTTTCCTGTTTAAACACAGGTTTTCTTATATAATGGCACTCTGTCTAACCATTCTTTTGTTTCCAGTGTTCACCCCTCTGGGCTTCGTGCATCTCTTTGGAGTGGTGGGGGGCGTGTTGGTCAAGCCCCAGTTCCTCCAGGACCTCAACGAGGAATACTACGTGTACTCCTTCGAAGAGGAGACAGTCAGGCGGAGGATGAACAACGCTGTTACATCAGGTATGTTCCGTTCATATCAGCGCCGAGCTATATATTCTATTTTGACGCTATTGTAAAAATTTGCACACCTGCATGCAGGTTGAATATGCACGTACAATTTTAGCCATTAAGAACATGTTTTGTTACCATATTCCGACAAATAAGGACATTCTGATGTTTTGATTTTGAGCCTGTATTAAACCGCAAACACCAGCTGTGACGTGTTGCGTTTAGACGCAAATTCGCAGATTATATATTATATCTTATCTTATAGTATAGAAGCAAGAACCCCACTATCCAATTATTGTTATAACGATACTGATGCACTTTATCTACGCATTACGTGCGAAATGCCGCTCACCTAGGGAGGGCGGAGGCATTTTTTGGTACTAACTATACATGTCATATTAGGATTATGATTATTCATCGCTTTTTTATCCCCGGCGTGGAACGCCAAAGAGCGCTATTATAAGTTTCTGTGTATGTGTGTCTTTCGGTGGCATAGCTCTTAAACGGGTCAACCGATTTGAATGCGGTCTTTTTATTTGATAGTAGGTTTTCCAGCGATGGTTCTTAAACATGTGTTATCAAAATCTGTTCAGCCGTTTTTGAGATATGGAACTATGAAATGAAAATGTAGGGGATTTTTCAACTTTTCTAAGTTGTCAGTTGTTCCTTTAGATGGAAGTGTTGAAAAAACAACTAATATGCACGTATATTTCCGATTGTAGCTTTGCATTTATATCGCATTTCAATATATTTCGTGCGTTTGCGAAATGCGAAAATGATCTGAATACAGACCCAAGACGTCCTCGTATTGGCTAAGGCTTACCTTGGCAAAATTTTACTGATACACAAAAAGCCAAGTCAGAAGATCCAAGGGTGCGGTTAAAAGAAAAGAAGTACCTATTGTAAGAGTTTGCGGAGTATTTAAAGTTCCTATCTCAAAATCTATGCAGGCTATTTCATCATTTAATACCTATCGATAGCTATAGTTACCGGTGGAAATAAATACTTGTAATTATTTAATACCGACAAGTGAAGGTCATGATTCATGATATTGAATTTCCTAATTTCCTGCATAGTATTCAGTTTCGGTAAGCAAAAGTACAGTCAGCTGTAGAACTAGCTAAGCAGAATAACACGTTCAGAATGCACGTACACAGAGCCGTATTCTATTGAGTACGTGTGCAGATCATTTTGAGTACCAGTTCTCCTACTGACTGTACTACCGGTGTTGGAACGAGAAGCCGGTGCAACGTGGTCACGCTTATGTGAGTATGTCAGAGTCAAATTAGTAAGGTAGGTTCTCGTTGCACGAAAGCATTGAATATGTATGGGAATTTTTATTGAATCATGAACGTTAGGCTTCATAGTGTAAGTTAATTGAGAATGTCGATTCTATGAAAGTGTGCTCCGCCCGGGAATGGATCTCGTAAATAACGGTCACTCGGCCGGCGGCTCTGGTACAGCTGTACCAGATTTAAGTAATAGTC
This sequence comes from Notocelia uddmanniana, assembly GCA_905163555.1. Taxonomy (NCBI): domain Eukaryota; kingdom Metazoa; phylum Arthropoda; class Insecta; order Lepidoptera; family Tortricidae; genus Notocelia; species Notocelia uddmanniana. The sequence goes on along the minus strand of LR991059.1, from coordinate 7,600,366 downwards.
GGTTTATTACTACTTAGTTCGTGACGAACCATACACAGAAGCTAACAACAACCCCTGCACAAATATGATGGACAAAATAAATAAAAAAAACACTGTCATAATAATGCCGTATTTTCGTTCTAATTGCAATTATGTCACATGTATCCGCAGCAATGAATGACCAACATAAACGAGGTATTTCGGCCTTTAGGTCGGATATTTACCATTTGGTTCAATATTTATACTTAAGTGCAGTCACGCCAATGCTGCACGCACCCCATAAATCTAACTAGTAATTGCTTTCGTGACCGGTGATCGAACATAAGCATTCTTGCTTAACTAATGTTTTAAAACTAGCATTGCTCTTGACTTTACAAACTTGATCGCTGAATTGTTTTTTAACCTATCTCGGGTTTTTGTAAAGCGATTCCGGTTTTGTATTAGGTTTTAGGTTATTTTTATGACATAGAAGGCAAACGAGCAGACGAATCGCCTGATGGTAAGCGATTAGCGCCGCCCAGCATGGACACTCGCAACACCAGAGGGGTTGTAATTGTAAGGGCATTGCCGGCCTTTAAGATGGGAGTATGCTCTTTTCTTGATGGTTTGAAGGTCGTATCGGAAGGTTTATTGTATTCTTAAATAATTTTAATCGCGTAAAAGACACCCCATCTCATTCATATTCTTAGCGCTGCAGCTGCCTAGAATCCACCTTAAACGACAATGCCGTCAACGTTATAGGGGACGAAGTATGCAATACGCGTAATGAGAACTGACAATGTCTTCTTACAATACGAGTATAATCAGGGGGAAAAACAACAATGCAGTTTTTCTGCGAATGCTACCGAAAGCACGTTGATCAATGATGTTTGGAAGCTGTAGTGACCATTGTCTCTGTGGGACATTGAGCTCGTCCGAGCAAATGTGTAAGAGCAAGGTGGTGTGTGTGTGCAATTTGTATGTGCAGCTACACGTTACAAGTTTACCCACATTAGCATTAATGAATGATATATATGTAACATATAATCAACACCTTTATCATTTCATTCTTTCTTCGTACGATAGATTAAAGAGATGTCGATGCATCTTCTCCGTTATATAAATAACGTCAAGTCGAAGTACTATATAACTTTGCTCAGGGTCAAACATTATGCAGTTTATCTATTTAGCACTTGCCTCAAACATCTAGTAATCTGTTTTACATGCTTACATTTTGAAATTTACTTCAAGCGATAAGATTCCATATCGTATCCATTCCGTATAGTTGGCATATTGCTGACCGAGGAGGGGCACGCAGACTTGATTGAATGAATGATAGATATTAGTGGGGCAAATGAAATAAACCACTTAACATCCTTAAAACAGATTTCCTAGTTTCAATACTTCTTGTTGTTGGAATTCATATTATTGAATTCACACAACACTATAATACAGTCAGAACAACTATATAAATACAGTTAAAAGCAAAAGTAACAATCTAAGATGTCAGAATGCAGTCTAATCGTATCTCTGTGCTGAAATCTCGTGTCATAAATCATTTTGAGCACCTCTCCCACACAGCTCCTGCTGCTGATAGTACGCAGTGTGACGAGGACTGGCACATCCTCGTGAATTGAACGATATAATGGATGATAGAAGAGGTAGGGCACAGCGAAAAGTCATCTTGCTCAAATTTGGAGCAGCCCAGCTGGGGAAGTACCTCCGCCTTACAGGAGACCGCAGCCATAATAGCATCACTACTTGCCCCTTAGGTAGATATGTGGTGTTGTGTTCCTGGTGGTGAGTAAGGTCGCCAGAGCTCCCGAAGATGCGCTGACAGCTGGAGACATCTGCGGGGTCCTTACTCTCAACACAGCGCATCCCAAAGTCAATAAAGGGTCGGCAACGCACTTCTGATTCCTCTGGAGTCGCAAGTGTCCATAGGCTACGGTATCTGCTTAACATCAGGCAGGCCGTAAGATTGTTTGCCACCGTCGTCGTATATATATATATATATACGTCCCGCTCCGCCGGCTGTTATATATGGAGCCATTAGCTAACACAGTCCAGCTTAACGCCGGAATTGCTGATATCCGCGTTTTTTTCCGCACATACGTGATCGCCGCGACCTCGGACGATACGACCTTCGTATACTCCGACTTCGACCCCTTGACGAGATCTGTTGTTGTATCGGATATAGATTAGAGTGCGTCATAACATAACATAACTCGTATTTCAGATTTGCACTTAGTAAACATGCTTGTTTTTATTCATAAACCTGGGTTAACGGTGTTAACACTTTTAACGTTGTGCCTGGAACGGGCGACAATGGTGTTGGGCATCTAAAATGGATAAACCATAAACTGATAGAGGTCAATTAAGTCATCATCATCAAGTGCTTGTTTGGATTTAGTGAAGTATTAGAATTTATTTTAGAAGTCATGGCGTGGGTAATAAGTAAATGTAGTGACTTAATATCAAGTCGATGACGGCGAAAGGTTTAAGTAACGCTGTATCCTGTATACTCTTGGATAAAACAAGGACACCGAGTAGGTACATTAGAAATAGGTTCCTGGTCTTCAACATATAATTATCTAAAGAACAAATTGGAACTTACATCCTATTGTCATTACATTGCGGGGCGCACTCCCTACCGAGGTAAGGCGGTACGATCAAACTATGCAATCTAATTAAAATTGCATTTAAATTGAATCTAATGAATATAATTAAAATTGAAGCCCTGAAAAATAACTCTAGGCAGGTAGTTGTCGAATGAATCGAAGCACGCGGTCGAATGCTGATAGCGATCCCGCGGGGTCCCCCTCGACAAATCGGAGTCGGAACTCGTTGGGGTTTTAGACGGTAGTCCAAGGTATTGCGCTTATGCGTTAGACCGTCATACCCGTCCTGGTCCCCCAACTGGACGGGATGCAGGCATTTCCCCAACGTAAAAAAGGTAGATAGATATCAATAATAATGTTTTTTAAATTCGATACTTATACAGTTTCAGACAACACTATAAAATCAGAACAAATAGCGAGATCAGAGCAAATTTCTCCAGAACAATAGCGACGATTACAAACAATGCTCGTGTGTTGTTCGCTCGCGTTACAATTTTCTGTTTGTGTAGAGCTTTACGTCATGTAAACTCTGCTTTATTTGTATATCTTTAGGCGCTATTGACTGGACTAACATACTCAAACATTTCATCATTTACAAGAAGTAAGTATATACAGGTTTTGGCAACGGTACAGATAATATACCGCTTATGCCACTCGTGTTTTTGATCAAATTATGCCTCAATTTCAACAAACGTGCTTCAAAAATATAACAAAACAAAAAGTAGGGATTGGTAATGATAATGACTTGCGTGGATTTTTTTAAACTCATCATAAGTACAAATAATGCTATCTAATATATACATCATAACTGCATTCAATTTGAATTCATTAGGTAGCTCAAACAGTTTAAAATGCTTCTAATGTTAACAACATTTGTTATAGAATGAATAACAAACATGTACATTTAAATTAAAACCGGTTTGTTGGAACCTGACTATTTTGACTAAATTTTGCAATCTTTATTTGCCGTAAGGTTGGGTTGCCGTTGGGGAAATGACCATGTTGTGATTCTTAAAGTCAAGCCGTCCTTTACCATGCATAAAGTCTGAGGATATCCTATTCTATTCTTCTAGTATCTTAAACACCGATATCACCAATCTTAAAGGCTGATGTACATTTTTATTATATTGCTGGGCTGCGGGTTACCGAGGTAAGACGAGTAAGATTAAACACTTTCCATTTTGTGCGCACGGATATCGTATCGAGGATGAGACAGAATACTTATATTTAGAAATAAGAATGGTTCATTGATTCAAAACTTGAACAAATACGCGTATCAAAATCGTATATACCTAGATAGGCCAATGATAATTTGATATAACAAAATTGCTGCCGAGTATAATCATTTATATCCACAGTTTTTATATCATATTTTATGTCATTTGATATTAACAGGTATCGGCTACATATCACCCGAGCCGATGTACCCAGACCGAGGCGACGTGTCTTCGTCCACCATCGACTCTGTGAAGAAGGAGTCTTTCCAAGAGACGCCACTGCTGAGGCTCAGGAATGGAGCGTTGCAGGCCGGCCTCAACGAGAGGCTTAAGAAGATCGTCGCCATGAGAAAGGTGGGTCTACTAACAATACGAACCTTCCTGTGAAGCTGACGGTCCTGTACCTCTAGTATATTTTTTCGAAACATAAACGCAAACGAACGCATTTGCGTTTAGCCTCAATTTGTATGGCAACAAATAGTTACCACAGAAGGCCGCCAGAGGCGCTTTGTGCGTTGCCATAATTGAGATTTAGGCTGGATTGCACCACTTACGATCAGACTGATCAACGTTAAATATGGCGCCGGCAGCTGTCATCGCATAGAAACTTGTCAAACTTTCCATACATTGAAATATTAACGAACACAGCTTACGATTACAGACGGTTTGGTGCAACCCAGCCTAAATGCAAACGCGTTCGTTAACGTTTATGTTTCGAATAAAATATACGTACAAGATGGAATTCCGGCAAGTGCAAATATTGGTGCATAAACATAAACACCCGTCTGTATTTCCAAAAGAGATGGGCAGAGCATATATTTAATTCCAGTGCCAGGTAGTTATAGTATCTAATTATCGGGGCTTTACTAAGAAAATGTGATATTGCAGTGATTTGTCCGGCCTCAACGTGAGGCTTTACAGGGTCGTTGCCACTAGATGGTTATTTATCAGTACCGCGTAAGAGGAGATTAAAGCAATTTTAATTACATGCTTAACTAAATTGAGGTTACTACGAAATTAAACACCGGTTTCCATTTCACCTATGTCGACTGAAAGAAACTGATGTGTCTGGATTTATCCACAAAACCTCCAGACAAAATTCTAGAATGTAAAAAAACTTCTGCTAGTTCATTATAAAAGAGGTACACGATACATACCTAATGTGAACGTGACTTTAATCAAAGAATTGGGTCGTTATATCAGGGACATTGGCCTTGGACTCCAATTGGTTTTTGTTGAACATGAATCTGAAACAGATCCTGATGAATTCAAATATTTGTTCGACAAATAAGCCTCGAGGGCTCTTACTCGTACAATGCCTAGTTTACAAATACAAGGCATTGTTAAGTATGAATATATATTATGAACATTGACACTACAATACAAATAAGGGCAACAATATTGGTTTTTGTTGCGTTTGCGTCGGGAAGCAGGGGCGTTCCTCGAGTATAATTTTGGGGACCGCTCAAGACGGCAAGAACCAGGTAAGCACCGGGAGAAGTATAAATGTGTTCGCAACCCCATCCCACGCAGTGATCTAATGACAGTGTGACATAATGCGATGAATTTTGTAGAGACCGTGAACTCCAGGTTCCAACATTGACTGTAAATTGAGACAATATGATTGAACCGATAGAAACATTGAGGTCGATAACCCAGTGTTACTGGGTTAGTTAGCACTGACATGCTATAGTTAGTAGCGTAAGTAGTGTGACAGGAACAGTTATCAGTCAACGCGTACGCAGCCATTGCAAATATGTAGTGTGATAACCTACGTTAAACCTACACTAACACGTTCGCTATTACTGATTCTGTTGTTTCTTAAATTAGAATGGTTGTGGCATTTTATTATTTCATCGCCCTATCGGACGAGACGAGAGGCCATTCATAATTATATATACTAATGTATAGAATCCCAATTGTCAGCATTAACTCCTGACTTGGTTTTATGGATAAAATATAGAAGAGTACAAGTAACTATCGTTTTGTAACTTATATATTTGTTTTTTTTACCATCCAGCCAGCCGGCATGCCAGCAGCCTTGCGGTTTTCGGTAGTTGTATAGAAACGATTTTCATGCAAGAAATTTTGTTTAAATATGTATAAGTAGTCTGAAACAGACATAGCACGTGAAATAGGGGTGGAAGGAGTGGGTGGTAATAGGGTAGTGGGTGAATCAGCGAACAAAGTCTCGGGATAAAGCTAGTTAGGATATAACTGACCGTGAACTATGATTTACTGCAACTATAGGTACTAATAAACATAGAAAACGTTGGTTTCTAAAATTCTTAACATTATCCTTAACAATTGCACAATGTGTTTTGTTTTATAGAACAAAAGATCCCGTCGCCATTTTGTACGAATAGGTTCTCAGTTCTCACATTCCATCCATTGAAACGTGGAGTTGAATGTTTTGAAAATATTACTTTCCCATAGAGATTAGCGACTGTCATCCTCATCTCAAACACAAGCTGCCGAATGATGTAAACCACGTATGAATGTTCAATATTATGCGTCTACGAGTAGCAGTGAAGCAATGACGAGGCGTCTACTGAGTACCTTATCCCATTGCCCTTGAGAACAAGTATGCTTAACTAGTTCTGGTTTGATAGATTATTATTAAGACTCTGTTGTTTTTCTTTGTACAGTCAGCAACAGAATTGTAGATTGTTCAGTTGACTAAGGAGCGAGGCGAATCTTTATGAATTAAACTATCTGACGTATTAGTTAAGTACTACTGCTGAGTGCTGGTAAGATAGATCATCCTAGATTCCCAGTTAAGTGACATCCTAATCCTGAAAGATACCCGTGCTCGGCTACCTAATACCGAGAATTGGCGTAGGCACTAGGCACTGACTTATAGTTTTTATGGAAGCGAATGAGATTTGTGACTCAAAAATATTAATTCCGTATCCCTATTGTTATCAGGAAGTCGAGAACAAACGCAAGACCTCATCATTGCAGCGCAACGTAGTTTATCCACTGGCGATGCTGCTACTGTTAGCGCTGACGGCCATAACCGTGCTCATGGTTATCCAGAACACGCTCGAACTCCTCATTGGGATCAAGGCGCTGCCGTTGAGTACACGGGTGAGTAACGTCACAACGTGTTCTGCCCACTAGCGATGCTGCTACTCTTAGCGCTGACGGCCATAACCGCGCTCATGGTTATCCAAAACACGCTCGAACTCCTGATCGGGATCAAGGCGCTGCCGTTGAGTACACGGGTGAGTAACGTCACAACGTGGTCTACCCACTAGCGAAGCTGCTACTGCTAGCTCTGACGGCCGTAACCGCGCTCATGGTTATCCAGAACACGCTCGAACTCCTCATCGGGATCAAGGCACTGCCGTTGAGTACACGGGTGAGTGACGTCCAACGTGGTCTACCCACTAGTGAAGCTGCTACTGCGCGTGCTGATGGCCATAACCGCGCTCATGGTTATCCAGAACACGCTCGAACTCCTCATCGGGATCAAGACGCTTCCGTTGAGTACACGGGTGAGTGAACGTCCAACTTGGTTTAGCCACTAGTGACAAGTATGAGCTACCAATCCTACCTACCTACTCTTAGCTTCTTTAATGCAGCTAATACGGCTCGTCAAAATATTTATAAAACGACTGATTTCCATATTATTATTAAGTTTCCAATGTACAGTAGGAAATCGAAACACGTACCTTTTTCACTCTTGTCACTATGACAATAAAGCGTATACGTATACGCGTTTACGTTTGCTTATACACGGTTTAGTTAATTTTATTAGTATTTAGAATAAACAAAGATATTCTAAAGCTATCCTAAAGGTCACCTTTACGTTACGTTACGGTCTAGATGTCCAAAATAGAAGAATAGGTAGCCAAACCGGCCAGCGATCCAATCTAGATAATTTTATCTAATCTACTCTTAACTATTTTTGGTAAGTATTTAGGTTAATGGATATAACCGTATTTATTTCTAGGTCCAAAGTTTAAAATTTTATCTTGCCGTTGATGTTGGTTTATTGACGTTACTGTTCCTAACTTTACAATTACTAAACAATTTCTTACTGCTGCCTAAAGATCATGTGTTGTGGGACTTGTGGGTAACAATTGTTTCTGAATTGTTAGTGTTCCTTAACATATTTGGTTCGACTTAATGCGATCACTTAGCGTCTCTTCGTGTGTATGTCACAAAATCCTTTCTGATTAATCATGCAAATGAAATTTGCAAACCCGTACAATTGTTCGTTTAGGCAAAGAGGATTATAGGTTATAAGCTATGCCATCTTTCGCAAACGCCGTTGATAACACTTGTGTGAGATGCAGGGACAATGTGCACACCCAAAATAATCAACCTGCTTTTGTGACTTATTTCTGAAATAGAAATGACTGAACTGTTTGCTCTAACACGTTTTGTTTTATAATTTCCAGCTCGAGCAATTCACGCTAGGCATAGCGTCGCTCTCGAAACTGGGTTGGGCGGGCGCGACCCTAGAGACCTTCCTCATACTGTACCTCTACGTAGCGTCAGTCACAGGGTTGAGTCTCGGAATAAGCGCGCTGGGAGTGACTCCGCGCGTTCGCCGCACTCCTCTACCCCGCATCATAGCGCTGTGCGGCGTTTCGCTCGCGCACTCCACCGCTATGCCGCTGCTCGCTAAGATACTAGGTGAGTCAGTGCGAGTATGTTGTTTAACACTAGAGACCTTCATAGTGTACCTCTATGTGGCGCCAGTCACGGGGCTGAGTCTCGGAATAAGCGCGCTGGGAGTGACCCCGCGCGTTCGCCTCACTCCTCTACCCCGCATCACAGTGCGCCGTCTCTCTCCACCGCCATGCTGCTGCTCGCTAAGATACTAGATGAATTTGGAACAATATTCCTCTGCCGATCATGATCCTAGAACACGTCCATAGTTTCAGATTAAAACTTAAAAAATTCATGCACGATCACCAACGCAGGCAGGAAAATTTGTGTCAGGACACTAGCTGCATTTGACTCTTCCTCACCTCTTGTCGATGTCCCATATACATCGCCATGTTTATCCTTTTGTAATAATAGTAAATAATTGTATGTATTGTGTTTTGTACCTTCTATTAATTACCCATTTTTATTATCTGTGTTATCTCTTACAACCACGATCTATTCGGACGTTGAATGTTTTGCTATCTGTTTCCAATATTTGCCACCCACTGGCGCTAGTAGCAGTGGTACCAGCGAAAATGGCTGCGTTCATGGTTTGCGCAAAAATAAGCCCTGTATAGACGTAATTGCTATCTAGTTCTTGTCAGCTAGTTTGGTAAAAAAAAAACATTTCATTATTTTATTTTCTCACTGTGTTTCTCTGGGGCCTTTTGCACGATTATTATTATCACAATGCTGGGGGTGTCAATATTAACATGGGTTTCAAAATTGTATGGATTTTGCTCCAATATTCATCAACATTCACGTGATACGTATCGTGATATGAGAGTATTGCGTGAATAATAACCGTGTTAAAGGGGCCTTTAGTTTATATCCATTTTTATTTTTTTCCTTTTTTGATGTGTTGCACGCCATTTCATCACGTTATAGGGCCCTTTACACTGTGGTTATACAATACTCGGATGTCAATATTATCGCGGATTTTAAAATAGTGTGGATACTGCTTCAATGTTCATAAGTATTGACGTAATACGTATTGGTGATGGTAATCGCCGTGTAACGGGCCCCTAAGGGACCTACGGAAGAGCAGCGCCGGCTGTAAAAGCCTGCATATGCTGAGTGGGTTCCTTTTCGCAACTTAGCCTTTGTTGTGTATGTTTTTGTTTACTTTTGTTATAGTGCTTGTTGTGAATAAATATTTGTATCCTGAATCTTGAATCAGTCTCATATATCATACTGAAGGCATTCTGTGCCACGGGTTCAGAGTCGCGTTGGTTAATTCCAATTTGTATGTGGGAGTTTCCCACAACAATAACGACGTTTAGACTAAACCATTGTCACTACTAACTTATCCCGGGTGCCGAAATACTAGCCGATGATGCCTAATCCCAAGAATTACCATTTGTTTCAAAAACAAATGGTAATTCTTGGAATTGCCAATTGTCCTTCCAACTCGGAACTGGCAGTACCTTCTCATCTCTCGGTTTAAAGAATTCGCAACGTGTACGTAGTTCTGTGTAATATTTATAAATTTTATAATAATTGACGTGTATGCATTCGCTTTTCAGGTATAACAAATTTCGATTTGCTCGGCGAATTCGGCCGCATCGAATGGCTGGGCAACTTCAAGCTAGTGATGCTATACAACGCCATATTCGCGGCCATCGCCACACTGTGCCTCGTGAGCAAGTTCACCGCGTCAGTGCGCCGCGAACTCTACAACAGGTTGGTCGAGAACGTGAACACCGTCGCGCATTGCGTGTCTTTTCTCAACAACTGACTTTTTTAGTGGCCAGTAACATCTCAAAATCGGTGCGGTCGTGTCGGTCGTTTAGAACGCAGTTTTATTTTTCTTTTTGAGTCTCGGAAGAGTTTCGCTATTTGTGGCCAGTGAACCAAAGTTGGGTCAACGCTGACCGAGCAACGTTAAGCGTGTCACAAACAGGCCCGGCCTGCGGTGGCGGCTGGCCGCAGGCCACTTGACAGGCCGCAACAACAACACACTGGCGCGACCTGCGGTGGCGGCCTACGTCAATTTTCGCGCCTAACCAAATGTCAAACCGTTACATAAATAACAAAAAAAAAAACTTTTTTGCTTACTCAAAAGTAAACTTAAGCCTGCAGTTTTACTCTGTCTGTCTAGCTGACAAATGTATGATCAATCGGTTTTTTTTAAATATATTCATTATATTGGATTTTATATAATATAATCTAACTATGCATTTTTATCTATGGTTAATGGCGGTCAGTTGTGAAAATTTGCAACTGGCCGCGCGGCCGTTCACACATGCGCATTGGTGGAGGGGGCGTCGGTCAGCCACGCAACCACCGTGTCAAGGCCGCCTGTGTGTCTGAATCATTGTTAGGATTGTCAAACTTTACAACTGGCCGCCACCGCAGACCGCGCCTGTTATTTAAGCTTGTCACAAACTGCAGCAGACACGCTTTAAGCCCGTCACAAACTGACGCGGCCTAGGCCGCGCGGTCAATAGTAATCTTGTCATTAGCTGTCAAATTTACTATTGACCGCGGCCGTGCGGGCCGCTCCAGTGTGTGACACGCTTTAAGCCTGTTACAAACTGGCGCGGCCTAGGCCGCGCGGTCAAAAGTAGACGTGTCATTAGCTGTCAAATTTACTATTGACCGCGGCCGCAGGCCGCTCCAGTGTGTGACACGCTTTACTCGATGGATGGATACGCAGCAGTTTTTCGAGCTCATTATATTACTTTTTAAATTACTGGCCAGTGATGCTATGGTTTTCAGTGGCAATCTTGGCTAGTTAGTCCCTATTTTTTATTTAAATTTTCGAAAGGCAAGCCAGACACAATTATGTTTGATTTCTTTTTCTTTACCTTTGGTTTCCATTTCTTTTTGGGATTACCAACTGTTCAACTATTAAGTTACTATGATTATAATACCTAAGATATAAACATACTAAATATTCAGTATAACTGCGTTCTTCGATCTTGTTTCAAGGAACAACACTCTGGCTTGATAGTTGGGATGTCACTAGCTACTTAAGAACTAGTTTTTGGATGTGTCAGTTCTCGTACTTGTCATAAATGTAATGTAAGCCTGACGAAACAAATGAAAGCCAAAAGTTGAGGCAAGTTATTAATGTGAAGGACTGCAATTTCGCTTTTGTACGGAAATCGTATATTACGTAGCTATGTGGGGGTAGGTAAGGAACTGGCAAACGTATCAGTAAACTAAGAACAATGAAAAGAACTGAGTAGCTTGTACGAGGGATATTTGAATGGCCTAAACTGTGTGCTGTATGAATTAAAAGTGGACCAACTGTTTGTGGCAAATTGTAAACGGAACAGTTGTTGGTATAAGAATGTTTATTAATATTCTTAATGTTACCCCACCTGACCTTTTTATTTTACTCCGCAACTAATGTATTACCATAGAATTATAGACATTTATCAATTGTTCAAATTATAATGTGAAAACGAATGCATTTGATGAAGTGCACAATGTATTGTCAATATAATTACTAGTACCTTAAATTGGTTACTGTCGCTACATAGTGTATAATGTAGATGCTGTAATTTAGAGCCACGCATTTTATCATTAATTTTGATTCCTATTCCATAATTATTAATTGATATTTTTATTAAGTCACTCGTATTTTATTATATTTTAAGTTTTTGAGGAAAGACACATTAGGTAATAAATTGTTTTTATGACCAATGAGACTGAATTTTGTTAAATAGGTGTGATTAATTATGTCGAGATTATTTATTTTGTTAATTGTCTAATGGCGTCTAATGTATTCATCATTGTGAAGAAATTGTTTAATGTCGAATAAAATTTAGTTTTAATTATATGAACATGTGTTACTATTTTCTGCCATGACATTATATTTGTGGTGATGATTAATTAACATAATTAATCATTATGAATGATTTTTGATAGTTTGACACAAAGAATGCCACAAATTTACTTGTAGATTATTATTAAGTGCTTGCATTAGCAACATCTAAATGGCAGATTATTATGCAACGTAAAAAGACATTACAAGACTGTTGTCAGTTTGCTCAATAATCATAAAAACATTTTGTTTGGAGGCTAATAAATTTTCTAGTCGCGTAGAATCTCGTATCATCAGAGTTGGAGTGCCTCTTGTAGCTAGACATGTTTATTGTGAATTAACAAGCTTTTCATTGCTACCATTACTAACCAATGTATTCACACTTTTATTGTAGACTTTGTAGTTATTATATCTCTAGGCCTTTTACTTCCTTATAGCCAGAGAAAATGTATTTTTAAACATCAGCAATAATATCATAATGTAATTATTAAAATCTATATCACAATGGAGTATATTAAGCAACTATTATATTATTAGATTTGATGTGAAAAAAAAAACCTATTGTTAGAAGTTAAAATATAGTTGCAAAGGTGCTACCAACTAAGTATATCTTAAAACTGTTTAAATACACAAGTTATTATATTCTAAAAATAGAACAGGCAAGAATAGGATGTTGCTTATGTAGGTTTTGTGTGTGAAAATTGTGTTGTGAATATTATTTTTAAAATTCTGTGTGCATATTTTATACATTTTGTATTACCTGTACCAAACGTTGAGATTGCATTTGAAAATAATACATTAATAAAAATTGAGAAATGCTTTCATTTTACCCAACCAATTCATCATTATTAGGTAGTAGCACTCATTTTGCTTGATACAACTAAAAATCATATGCTTCCCCCAACTAAAAAGAATCATTTGCTTATTTTGTTGTTCAGTCTCATTAGGTTTTTATTGAATTTATTCAAACAATTTTTTATTTGTACAGATTTAAATGGGTAGCAGACCTATTTACGTTGCCTGATGATGCTGCATCATTTGATTTGGCACCAATGAATCCGCGAGCTTCAGCGGACTTGACCATTAGTGAGAAGATAGGACCAGACAAGTCTGAATAACCAATGTGGTGCTGGAACAGAACCTCAATGGACAGTGAACATTTTCTACAAAAAACATGAAAGGGTTAAAACTTAATAATATTCACAAATGTGTACAAATGTTTCCAAACTGTGATGCTTAATTGTATTTGTAGGAACATAAGATTGATAAAATTTAATACTATACATTTTTACAAGTTTTTAAAAGGCTATATTATTTCATAAACACAGTTTTAAGAGGCAGATGTTTTATTAATATCATTTTCAGCAACAGTTCTAATGGTCATGTACATTTTCCCGCACTTCCTTCCCTCCGCCTTCACAATGAGCCGTCTGGTGTTGCTCCTGATAACTTCTAGACTCTGGTTGCTGTTGAGACCTAGAATGAACCCCAAGTTGATGATGTCGTGCACATCTCGCACTTGCATGGAATCCTCCGCCGCACTGGTGATAATGATGTTTTTTGACTTTCCAACAGCATGGTACATGTGTGCTGTACTTATAATGTTTTTCCTTGCAGTTGAATCTTTAATAGCTGGAGAGTACATTAGTTCAAAGAAAAGCCCTCTGTCCACAGCTTGTCTATAAAGCTTGCGGCTAACTTTGAAAGGAATTCGGGTCTCAGGCTCAAAGCTTATTATATCTATGTCTAATGTACCACAAGCATACTGAAAAGCTTGCAATGTCTTTGGTACTACAGCAATAAGATCATACTTTTTTATGTTTTCGGAGCGGTTAATCTTATGTGCGATGCTGGACTCGGTGAACTCAATTGTTACTCGGTGAAGAATGTGAAGTTTTAAATTTTCTGTTACGTGTTTAGGGATTTCTAGTGGAGCAGGTATGTAATCCTGAGTTTCTCTCACTTCCCCCTTTTTTTTCTTTTTCTTTGGTTCATCGCTGGGTTCTGCCACATGTGTGTTAATGGCTACAGTGTTGTAACCAAGTCTTTCTAAAAAGTACAATTTATTGACATCATAGTTTTTGCTAAGAGATAGATCACAGAACCCCCAGTTCTTTGTAGATGCCATTCTTCTGGGATATAGTAATGTAAAATAATGATTCCTAAATATAAACAAATTTCTTTCTATTTGACAGTCTGTTTGGTGAGGTTAGGTTATTAACTAACGTTTCCGTTCACGCGAATGTATGTTCATTTTCATCGTAACGTGTTGAAGTATGCCAATGGTTAAATTATTACTCTATAAATAATTTTGGATTAAAATTATAAAGAATTTGAAAAGTATATTTTGTAGAAGTGTGATGATTATTTATGATTGACGAATTTAAACTGATATTGTCACAGCATTTTAATTTTTGCTTGAAATGAAATGTCGATATGAAACGTCATCAAGCCAGCTGCGAGATTCGTTCAGAAATTTGATCGTATGCTCATTCTAACTGTAATTCCATGGTATGCGATTAATCGATTAATGACATCGGAACGATTTCAAGGGGCGCTACCGCCATGCTACCGCAAACCGAAAAAAAATATCTACCTCTGTCGCACTTGTGTATTCGACCGACAGAGAGAGCGCTACGTGTTCGGTTCGTGGTAGGCCCGCAGAATGTACACAACACTTGTTTGAACACCTTGAGCTCGGCCTACATACACTGGACGAAGTTATGCAAAAACGATCAAATCCACAAGAGATCACCAATGTACCAATGAAATGTATGACTTTTGTTTTAAGTAGAAGGTTCCAATTTCAAATTTAACATTGCAGGGGTTGGATCGTCTTTGCATAACTACGTCCCACTAGAAATCTGCGATCAGCCGCTGTACCGCAAACAAACCGAAATATCTGCCTCTCTGTCGTACTTGCATGTTTGAGTGACAGAAAGGGAAATACTTTGTCTTCGGTTCGCGGTAGACCTTCAGAAAGAATCGGATGCATGTTGTGTGGCCAAGTGTAGCACAATTCATGGTGGAAACACAATTCGGGTTGCGTGTTCGCTTATCTTTCTTTTGCGGTATTAAAGAAAGAGATGCAACACGAATACTTGCACAAATACTACCCGAAGTATGGTGCCACCATCAATCACGTCTTTGGTGTGGTGTGAACTGCAGGAACATTTTAAATGTTAACGAAATTAAACCTTCTTTCTGACTCATTATATTCATTTCATCGCGTCACTCGCTATTGACAATATTGAATCCTACTGTCTTCAATAATATTGTCACATTATGTCATGTATTTGTAAACAGGAGGATTAAGAGTATTATATTCTCTTTGTTTGTAAACCTGGGGTTGAAACCAAGACTGGAGTTAATTTTTGCTTAATTAATACTATTGTCGTCACGTTGCGTAAAAACAATGGTTGTTAGAATTATCATTGCAGGTGCATCACAGTGCGAACATTTTGCGCAAGTTACCTTAGTAGTGGATCATCTTTCACAAAATCTACCTAAATTTTGTTATGAACGTATAGAGAAATCTATTCCAGAATGGAAAGTAAGCAGTGCGACCCGCTAAGTGAATTTTATTTGTTCATTAGGCAAGACGAACACGTAAATTTTTAAATATACGAAGTTACCGATTTTGCTTTTCAGACATGGCTAATAAAGATAAATCAGAAGAACAAATGGCACCACGTTGGCTCCCCTATAGTTTGGAAAGAACTCTTAATGAAAGGAAGTAAACCATATTATATTGGTGGCCTTCCAGAGTTTCTAGATTATTGCTATTCATATTACAAATTTGATTATTTCATTTCCGATTCTAAATTTAAAGGTTTAATTGAAAACTGTAACCAATACCAAACAAAACTTAAAAAGGATAAACAAGACGTGCATTTGAATACAACTGTGAAAGATAAAAATTTGGAAAGGCCACCGAAAAATGATTTTGTTGTATGTATTTCCGGTGCTGGTTATCAAGTGACCGAATATTTAATATCACAATTACTGGAATTGTCCGTTGGTAATAAATCTATATCAAGAATATATATCTATGATAGTGAACGTCCTAGCCCTCCGATAGACCGAATAGAACATCAGTGTAGTTATGTTGCAACTAACTATTCCGGAAAAGTGGTGAAATGTGTTGAAAAAATTGGCATTGCTTTGACATACTGTGACTTATTGATAGTACTGGATCATGTACCTTTAGAGTAAGTATGTATAATATAATATACCTAAGAACTAGGTACAGCCGAGGAGTGAAAAGTCACAAGTTCGTCAGTTTTCAACCCTATTTTAATGCCTTAAGTTCGAAAACTTACGAACCTTTTCAATCCGCGACTATACAAAAATATTTCCGAATCTATATCCATAATGAAGGCGGTGAAGAGACATTAATTAGGTTTAAAGAATCTTTATTTACTTCTAGGAATGTTTAGAATTCTCTTAAATGAGTAACTAAACTATGTAATATATTGGTAAAATCCAAACTTGACGAGTACCTACTCTACATGCTTAATTTTCGCTTATTTTTATTCAAAGTGCCAAACTATGTGGCATTTCGGCCGAATACCGAACATAATTTTTTTTTATATTAAATTAATTTAAATAAAAAAAACTTTCGATATTAAAGTATAAGCGCGCCCAGCCTAGCTAGCACGATAGCTTATGATATCGTCACGTTTTATGGCTAAAATGTACTAAAACGTCACATAAAACGCGACGATATAATCTATCGTTGTAGCTAGTTAGTAACATACACAAACAAGCCATCGCGTGCTTTGTTAATTAAAGTGCGTGAAAGCAAAATACTTAAAAATATAGATTTATAAATGTTTTCAGCATGGATATACCAATTGGCGATTGGTTGGAAGCTAACAGACACGTCATGGAAGATATAGCATTAATGTTAAATGCATCGGCTCCTCGAAATATACGCATACTTTTACCTAATCTCGGGCCAGCGTGTTTCAATGCAACCATTCTAATGAAGATGGCGAACATAGATAAATCCAACATAGTTGTCGCTACATCTGATTTAGGTTTGGAGGTTACTCCAATAATAGCGGAAATTGCCGAAGTCCCGATGAGGAACATGTTCTGTCCTCCTGTGTGGGGATTTGTGGGAATTAATCATTTAGTCGACATTAGAACAACAATACATAAATATAATACTTTTGAGCCTTACAAAAGATATACAAGAGTTAGAAATTCTACCTTGAATGTCGGCAGTCTTACACCGGAAATGCGAACAATGGAATATCTAATGTTCTTTGATAACTCTTTATGGACGAAGGTCCTCGAGAGAAGAGTAAGTGTGGCGTAATACATCTAGACGATTATCAAATATTCAGTCAGATTCTCATTTTAACAGATCTTTATCCACAAAGTCCGAATTAACAGTCCCAACCTGCGGACGAGACTGGAATCTTAGATCTAAGAAATCTGCGGAAATTAATTCTCCGATGTGGGAATCCGTAGTCAAGAGAATGTATAGATGCAAACAATCACTTTGTTGTGTTACGATGATGCAACTTATATTATCCGTGTCTCGTTCTCAACATGCTTTAGGTACTAGACATGCAAAGTAAACAACTAATTACCTAACTACTCTTACAGAAACAATATAGTTCGTCGCAACTTCCTATAAATAAAACCATAAGTCTTGTTAACGTTGCTAAGCTTTGGCTTTTTGGTTGCAATGCTGACGAGATTATTTGCCTTGGAATCAAGTGTAACGGTAAATCTTATTAATTAAATAATTGAAAAGATTTTGTTTCTCGTACTACGTAATTATATGAATGAATGCTTTACATAGTTCTGCCCGGCTAGTATGATAACTTATACCGTCACGTTATATGGCCAAAATGTACTGAAACGTCACATAAAACGTGACGGTATAAGCCATCATACTAGCCGGGCTGAGCTCAAGAGTACGGGAACTAGGAATGCACGACCAAATAATGTCCGGCCCGAGAATGCGCATCCACTTTTTTGGACGCGGATTCTCGGGCCGAGCATTATCAACCCGAACAAAAGTGGCTTCCGACTGTCGCCCCGGACCAAGATTGCTCGGACCTATAATGCACGGCACAGTAATGTCTGGCCTAGTAATCGGCGTCCACTGCTTTGGACGTGGATTATCGGCCCGAGCAAAACTGGCTTCCGATTGCTGCCCCGGACCAAGATTGCTCAGACCTATAATGCACTGCCAGTAATGTCCCGCCCATTAATTGGCGTCCACTTTCCACAGATAAGAAATAGTTACTAGGATGAATCTAACATTAAGTCAAACAGTAGATAGGTTAGGTTCATTAGGTAGCTTCAGACGCCCGAAGGGCAAACCGCCCAGAAATAGGAGCCCCGCGAACCGGGGCTCCGTCGTCTCGCTTGGTACTACCTATTTAAGTTTATATTGTCTGTGGATGGACGCGGATTACAGGGTCGGGCATTGTCGGTCCGAACAAAACTGGCTTCCGATTCTTGCCCCGGACTAAATTTGTTCGGAATGATATTGCCCGGCCCAGGAATGTACAGCCCAGTAATCGGCGTCCACTTTTTTCGACGCGGATTGCTGGGCCGCGCATTATCGGCCCGAACAAAAGTGGCTTCCAAATATTGCCCCGGACCAAGTTTGCTCAGAGCGATAATGATCGGCCAAATAATGCACGGCCCAGTAATCCATGTACATTGGACGCGGATTACTGGGCCGGACATTCTTGGTGTGTACAATATAGGGACTCAAGAGTAGACGTCAAATAATAATACCGCTACGAGCGAGATGGTCATATACTAAATTGAA
This sequence comes from Notocelia uddmanniana, assembly GCA_905163555.1. Taxonomy (NCBI): domain Eukaryota; kingdom Metazoa; phylum Arthropoda; class Insecta; order Lepidoptera; family Tortricidae; genus Notocelia; species Notocelia uddmanniana. The sequence goes on along the minus strand of LR991059.1, from coordinate 7,581,331 downwards.
TAAGAGCGATAGAGAGGGATATAGTATTCGTTGTCCTCGTCTCGGTTCCGCTTTTCTTTATTTACCTGCCCGGCTAGTATGATAGCTTATACCGTCACGTTATATGGCCAAAATGTACTGAAACCTCACATATAACGTGACGGTATAAGCTATATAAGCGGTATTGGAATTTTTATAAAATATTATGTATTTCATTAGTACCTATATTAATTTAATTGTCAATTTATGTAGCCTGTAGTGTATATATTTGACATGTTTATTGTGTATGACGACGTATGATCAATGCAAATAAATGATATGATATGATATGATATGATATGATATGATATGATATAATACTAGCCGGGCTGAATGTCATCTATACGTCATGTCAAATACGAGGCAAATAAACGATTACCCGCCCAGATTAAAGAGGTTCTTTATGGTGAGCACTTGGAACTCGTATAGGAGCTCTATTGAAATCCGTCCGTACTCTGAGGTATACTGAGTCATCTTTATCTATACCGATATTGTATTTTCAGGATCCTTTGGATTGAATTTTAAAGGTGCTTTTTCACAACCAGCGTGTTACGTTAATGGTAAGTGGGTTCCTGCAGAGAAATATTTTTTGCCAAGAGATCCTCAAATAAAACTACCATATTTAGAAGAAATGGCTCGATTTTGCATGAAAATACAACCAGAAGAATTACCAAAAGTCGTAACTTATACTCCATGTACTTGTAAAATGAAAAAATCGCCTCCTAAAGTTGCTAAAATTACGCGTTTTAACTAGGAAGTCACCGTTTTAACATGGTGATGCTGATGCCCTTCTCTTTTAAATAATATGAAACCTATTACGAATATTACGATGTACGAGTTGAAGAACAACAGACTGTGAATTTACGATAAATTTACGATAAAATTTTCAATTTAATCGATTTTAACTACGTATCGATTACAACTGTCTGTTCACATTTCTGAACGTTATCACAAACAAGTCGGGTCACTTCGTTTCGCGTCGCAACATTTACAACACTAGGTGAAGTGAACCTACACTAGTGCAAAACGAAACGTTGCTTGGATATGACGGGTTTCATGTTTCGCGGGGCGATGTTATGACGTGCAGCAACTGTCTTTGTTTCAACAACATTCGTATAGTTTTCGAGAAGATTGTTAGTTAAAATGATGTGATAGATCGTATTTAGTATGATGTGATACGCTGTGGTATTGCGATATGAATTTTTCCAAAGCATGACCGTGCCAATAGGAGTTATTAGCATAGTTAGGATTTCGTATTGGTTAAGTTGTGTGAATGTTGTGCCAATAATGAGATAGTGGAGTGTTGTGATGTGGTTTGGGGACATGCGGGGGGTGGTATGGGTGGCGTGGATCGCCACGGCGGTGGCAGCGGTCGCCGCGACTCCACTGGAGTCCGAGGCGCCTGTTCCGCGAGGTGAGAGGAAGAACCTTGCCACCTACGCTTGCCTGCCCGAGCCCTGCTCGCCCGTTCTTGTTAACATTGCATGCGCTACTGCATTCACACGATACCTTTTCTGTTATTTACACTTATTTTATGGAAGGTGATAAAGATTTAAGTTATGGAAGTTTTGTTTGTTTTAATAAACTTGTACGCTTGAACGCATGCTTGTTTGTTTTGTAGTTGTAAGTGATCTGATGCTAGTTTATGCAACAATTGTAACAGGAAAGCCAAAATTTGTTACTAATAAGGTTGAGGTAGCAGGTACAGACCAGGTTATTTTTGCATGGGTCAAGGGTAATAAATTGCAATAGCATTCACTTTCATTTAACTCTGTGTTCACAATGTTTTAAAAAAAAAATTACTGCATGAGTCAATAAGTCATGTTTTTTTTTCATATGGGCTCTTTCTACATGTCAGTGCACTACTAAATTCTGATGTATTTGAAATAAACCTAAAATTATTACTACTATGTAGTTTATGGCACTGACAAATGAGAGAGACCCAGTGATTAGTTCAAATGGTTGTGTCAGCAATGTTTACATTATAAATGATTGTTCATAATAAAAATATCCTTTACTAAATATGTATACTGTTATTCTCTAAGGCTTAACTGAAACTAGTATAAATGAGATCATTGTGGAATGGCAACATTAGACAAGCCTGTCCTGGTACCAGGCACGGATAGCTCTGTGGTGCTCTTTTTTTAACAATAAAAACAACAAATGTGTATTTTGTATAGTGTTAAGACCTGGCTTATACCCCTGTCACTATAATGAGACATCTTTATTCTTCAACATTACTCGTCTGTAAAAATTTACTAGTTTCATAAAGTTTAATAAAGCAAGAACATTAATTCATGATCATCAAAATATTAAAAAGTTTTAGAAGTGTTTTGTTGCGGTTGAGGTCATAAATTTGGAACCAATTGTAATTTGTGGATCATCTATGTGTGAACAACTAAAAATTAACTCTTATATTCTAGATACTTCAAAGCACAGCCAACATCAGAATTGCAGGATTATGATAGTCACATATGCAAGTGTTCTGTTCACAGAAGCATAATACCAGATAATACCTATGTAGCTAATTGGTGTGCGTACCTAATATAGGTGTAGTAATTTCATCACATAATCAAGACCACACGTCTATTTACTACTAGTGTTTATAATATAAATGAAATTTGCTAAGCCACACTATAAGAGAAGTCGCGGCCAATCGGTGGCCGTATGCTTGTTTGCCACCATTGTAGTATAGAAAACTGAGTTAGCTCTACAACAGCTTACGAGAAACTTAATTTTGCCAATCCGCTTTAGCTGTCTTCTACAAACTATTGTCGCAAACCCACCTGAACCTAACTGGGCCGTAAGACATCTCAAATTGGTCCAGCGAGAGCACACGGCGCCTAATGACGGACGATCGCTTTATTTGGCTGGAGGTCGGCCGCAAATCCCCACAAATTGCTCCCAGAGACGATAATCTGGCAGCCATCGGTCCGCGAGGTTCCCCGTACGATTTAGCGCGCACATTAGTTCTCGCTACGCTAAGGAATGTTCTCATTTTCTTCTAATCTACATTGGGTGAGTATTTTCGGGTCTCGGATTTCAATTTGTTCCGGTCTCGTTAAGGAAATCGGTTGGTATTGCGGCGGCTCAATATAATTTGTTTGAGAATAAAGGCGCAGATGGTAATTCATTCGGGATACCGATTGATGCCGATTGGTTTCGCGCCATGGCGTGGCTCCACTTTGGGACTTAAAACACTCTCCGAATTAGTTAACATTCAATGTTTTTTAAGCCGCGGCTTTCAAACCAATAACATCTAATGCATACCAAACGACGATTTTACGTACTTGTAACAAATTGAGTAACATTATTCAATTCGGAGCTACTTTGAGAATCGCGTAAACTTTTAATCCCTAGAAATGTTGATAGCTTGGTCACGCGTTGGCGGATTGCAAAGTTCATAAACTGTATCCGATGTTTATGAAGTTTGTTTTTCTACGGTCGAACCATGAACAATTTGTTGCGTGACTCAATTTTAGTCCCCGACTCGTCCTGTCTGATCAGTATGCGTGACGTGGCAGGCCATAACTTGGCAGGGCTTCGTAAGTGATGGTCCTCAAAAATTACTTCGCTTCACGGAATTACTTCGTTTTCTTATAACCACTCTGCCCCTAAAACTATAGACACCTCAAGATGCCACAGGAAATGTTTAATTTACGACAAACTTCCTTCCATGGGTGTACTTGTAGAAAGTATGCTTCAATATAATACCTGGTAGATAGGTACAATTTGCGTGGCGGTATTCTTAACGCGGAAAGCGTACGTGTGTCGAATTGGTTGGCTCATAAAATTTTCATATTCTCATACATCGCGTGTCATGGCCTGAAAGGGACGTGTTCCGTGGTGAGATTTTACTAATGAATAACGCAGGTCGTCCGCGATGGATGGCATGGAGACATGCGGGCTGTAATTAATCTTTGTGCCAGTCGGGTTTAAAGGGCGCGATGTCAGGCTGGATGTGATCAATATACTTGACCCGAAGAACTGATTTTATCATTTATTATGACTCTCTTTCAAGGTTAACTGTCCTCTGCGACTTAGTCAAACTTAATTATACTCAATAAACTACCCTTGTTTGCCGAACTGACACTTAACGGATTTAGACAAAGATTTGATAAACAAACCAAGAGCAACTTTGAAAGAACACTATAGTGGCTACAGACTAGTTAGTAATCTAATTCTCCTACAATGTTATTTGATTAATTATGATGAACGTAGATATATTTCTAGTTTTATAAGTCTGCATATCATATACGGTATCGTGGCCTGCTCAGACAGGTTTGCTATCCGCTAATAAGGTACTCGTTTCTCCTATTTTGGATTGCAGCACCTGTGCAGGATACACACCAACCAGTATTTACTCCATTTTTGCGTAGGTCTTAGCGCTACCTGTTCTAGACGTAGACGGTTAGTTAGGCTTCAAATGCCAGGTTTCTCTCGAGCGGTCTTTTTTAGACTAGGAATCTTAATAATTTCATTACAGTAAGTCGTCAGTTAATGGATATAGTTGTTCAGTTTTAATCTAAAAAGAGCTTTTTTGCTGGTTCAGTTATGTTGTGAATCACAACTTGTGATAAGTCTTTATTTTCGTGAAAATAAATTGTAAGATGAGATTTGTACGCTTAAGTACTCCTAAGCTAAGTAAACTTTCATGTTTTAGTGATTTACCATGTTTATATTTGCGTGGCATTTGCTAAAATGTATTCTGGAGTGCCTCGTGAATGTTATTTATTTGATTCAGGCAACAACAGGCCCATATTAACATATACCTTACAGACTAACATACATATAAATACAAAATATTCTTAAAAACTAAAACACATTATTTATTAGGCGACGTATCCGCGTGACTCCGGTGCGTCGTTAACTCCGGTGTAGGATTCGGTAGGTTTGTAGGTTGTGTTTGTGTGTGACCAGGAGGCCAATTCTCGGGCCGTTAGAGATGATGTCTATTCGAGATGATCTCGATTGACGCAATGTCTATTGAAAAAGAGCACTAAAATGTTGAATACAGCAAATTTTCTTATTCTGGGGCACGATCGAGATTATGTCCAACGAGGATCTTAAATGTCTATTGCAATATGCGTTCCGTTTGTTTCGATTGTGTTAGTTTACAATCGAGTGTAAAATAACGCATCATTTTATAAGTTTTTCCACTTAATTAAATATTTCTTATCAAAAATCAAAGTGTTATTACTGATTTAACACATCAAACATATTTAAAAGTGTTTGCTCTTTTATAAACGTGGAGAGGATCGCAGGACGAGGACGCTTGGCCGTAGTTTTTGGACATACCCGGGTCCTTATTTTATATCAATCACGTTGAATATTCAGTGGTTTTCTAACAGTCTGGTAGTTCGAATATTTTCTTCACGGTCTTCTCGCTCAAATAAGTATCCTATGATATGCAAGCCGATGGCAATCGAGTTTATTGGACGCGTCGCCGCTGCAACATTAGCTTCTGTAGTCATGCGTGCATGGTGCACTACTGGAGTCTTCATAGGCTACGATGTCCGCATCATTATACAGAATGAATTATGCTTTTTTGCTACCATAGTGACGACCTGTTTACCGTAGTAGCCAGGGTACCCTGCCTGGCTGCCTGTGCTCTGAGCCTGTGAAGCACAGACGTTTCTCGAGCTTTATTTCTATTTTCTATACTTATAGTTTGTCTGGCGGTTACATAAACGAAAGTTTCAAAAATGTATAGTTATTGTGGTACACTTTATATCTCCATATGGGGATAGATAAAGAGCTCGCGATTTATAACATAATTAAAACAAAAGTAGCATTTTAAAAGAAATTCTCATTAATGTATAATTATTTATTAACCTTTTGAACGCTATTCTTCTTGAACGGCTGTGACACTGGCACACCAACTCATGTTCCATCAGAGACACACTATTAAAGCACGAAGGTGACTGGCAAAGTACGTCATAACAACTGTAGTCCTACTACTATACATGCAACAGCTTTAGGTGCTCTTGGCGTCCAAAGGATTAATATTAGTATAGAAAAACGTGTTGCATGGAGTATTGTATGGTGTTACGTGTCAGGCGAGTTGCGGATACAAACGGCGCGCGCGCAGTCGCCGGTTGCATAACAAGCGGCATCCGGCTAACGGGACCGCGGGGCTCGGCCCGACGCCAATCAAACCAGAAGGCGTATTATTTTGGGCTTTAGAATATGTCACCTTTACCACCTTCCTTAATTCCAAATAGTGCAATGGCTTAAAGAACAGGATAACGATAGTGGCATACAAGCTAGACCTAGATCACCGTAGCCTATAGCCGACACTCCTGGGGAGTAATAAAAAAATGCATATTTATATTAACCGATTAGATACAGTATTTCAAGTTTAGGAATGTAAATATAGGGGTAATAATTATACAGTAGAACATCTTTGGGTCTCATAATTTTATTCTTCCTAAGAACTCTCCAAAAACTTACTTTTAGGAACTCTACAAAAACTCTTTGAATCTTTACTCTACTAGTTTAACTCGTTCACTGTCCCCATACAAAGCGATCAGACAATGTCATAAGTCCAATGCGTTCAGTATGGGGATGTGACCCCATAGTGGAAGCATGGGCTCCTGAAAAAGAGGTTCATGACCCCACATTGGGGGCACCCGGATTGGAATATTAAGCAAGAACATGATATATTTTATTGTATTCCACGATATAGAGAGTATAAAATAATAATAATTGAGGATACTTACCCGAACAAACTTAGCACTGTTAATGTTATCCAAACGGTTACCAATGTACAAGGCTATGCCAGGTGTGGGAACATGGCCTAATTTAAGTTCGGTTCCTTTTTTAACGATTTTTGTTTTGTTTTTCAAGGTATTCTTAGTTCTATCCTTAATAGGCTATTTTTCCAAACACAAATAGCAGTACTTAATTAGGTAATCATAGCTGTATAATAGATGGATATATCTTAATTAGTACGAATACAGAGCGTCACTTGTGTGGGAATGATGGTTATTTTGCTATTTTTGCCGGACACAGTAGTTATTGAAGGGTATTTTCTTCAAGGAGTGTTAATGTACGACTATTGTTTTTTAATCATCAATAGTCACCCGTTACCGGTTGGTCAACTCCAAAAGTTTGTAGGTATGTTAATATAACGCTTATTGGATAAAGACGATTTCAAATTGAATTGAGATCAGAGAATATAACTTGAAACGGACAGACAGGATATTTACGGAACTTTTGAACGTATGTCCTAGTGATTATATTCTCTTTGGTATGTCCGTTCTTTTTTATGATTTCATGACATCATAGATGGGTTGTGTCAGCGGCGCTACCATGAAAATCGAATTACTCCACCTTTCGCTCGAGTCTTAAAATAGCGATGGAGGAAAATATCTGTTTTTCGCATTTATGATACATATAATAAAAAAAATATCCACGGAAATTAAATTTAATCTTATGTCAATGGCATAAAGACTACCATTTTTTTCTGACGTTCACGTTCATTTGTGTTATTTCTCTGCCAAAGAATATAATTGTATATTTTTCTGCTACGTCGAATGCTTACTTTGACAATATATATCTACCTGGTTCAGTATTGAAATGACTGACGTCCTCACGCTCCAGTAATGATTGTTATCTTGCCTTTGAGCCAATGGCATCAGCTCCAATAGTCGTAATCCAATCGTACCGAAATTCAAAGGTTTCTAAAGGAACTAGCGAATAACGATGTACTCGACACCGCTTCTCTAGGAAAAGGAAAAACATTGTAAGAATATACGGGAAGCCTCTATGCCAGGACGTTATTCTTAAACATTATTGCAGACAAGTAAACCATTACGGGTGTATGGGTTCTTTACAAAGATATGACGTCTTTCCTCTGAACGAGTCCGTAATCCCCATAAATGAAGAAGGCTGTAAGAATGTTTTAGAATAGAATAGGCATTTATTCGTGGACAAAAGTAACAAAAATGTATACAGAATTCCGAATATCTTATGTGCCATCGGCGGCGGCGCGGTGATGGTTAACGGTGGTGGTGGATGGTGGGTGGTGAACGGGGATGGTGTTTGCGAGGAGTGCTGAATAAAGGTATTTTCAATTTGCCAGCGGTGCTGAAATGCACGGTTGCACGCAGTATTCTCAGGCGCTGCACTTCCTTAGTGCGTCACGAAACATGACTAAAACATAAACATGAAGGCACAGAGAATACTAGTATAGTACATTACGATACAAGTGCGGAGAATAGGAAATTCGCAACGAGTGGTCAATTGGTCTCACCTCAAACCTCACCAGTTGTTATATGACAGTTTCCATATAAAAACTGGTGAGGTGAGAGGTGAGGCCAAATCTGTTTGTGAATAACACCCCAGGTTATTTTTAGCACTTGGCAGTATCAATCACATGCAACCTTGTTGTTTTCGAAATGGTTTATTTTACGTAATTTTACGAGTCAAGAAAGCAATGACACGATTGTCGTATTGCCATTCAATTAACGTGTTTGTATGTTTGACTATGTCTTGCGAGATTTAATTAAACACATGCGAAGTTAAATGCGCAAATGATTAGGGTGCGGGTGCGCCCGTTAGATTCCCTAATTGGTTGTGTTGCTTAGTTTTCCCCGCTTGCGTGTAGGCATTGCTCTTGGATTTGGTATATTATGTGATTTGTATGTATATAAAGTAAATGTCCCAGTGCTCGACACTGACTTAATACATGGTACAGTCAACAGAAAAAGTAGATAATCATTTTAGTACCTGATCACTTTCACTACTTTGACGCATCCCAACTGTCGCAATATAGTGACGCTAGAGCGACGAAGTACAGGTAATTACTTTCGAGACGTTTTGCATCTGTAGTAGTGATTGTATACTTACAGGGACACACGTACACGTTGACGTATACAGACACACGTCAACGTCTGTGAGGCTGGCTACAGCGCAGCGATCACAACTACAAATGCGAAAACGTCTCGAAAGTAATTTACCTGTACTGAAATGATCATCTACATTCGCTGTTGACTGTACTTTCTATATTATGTCATAATGAATTAATGACAGAGGTGATCAATAGGTCAATAGGTGTCGGATATTTGGGCGTTAAGTGTCGAGCATGTGTTAATTTGTCTATCTCTTGATCCCTGTAGTCCACTCATTTGATCAAAGATAACTGGAAGAATTCCTTTACTAGTCAAGTTCGTCTTTGTAGGTGTAGGTACCTACAAAGACGAACTTAGTCTGTTTTGTCTATATTTTTTTGCTAAAATAAAGATTTGGACGAGTGGAGAACCTCCTCATTTTCTTTAATACACCATCGTCGGTGTTTTTAGCGACCCATTAAGAAGTATTTCCATCGTTACATAATTATAATTAATTATAATATAGTCAGGAATTAGTATAAATTGTGACAGGAAGTTGTTGGTCTGTATACACATTTTCTGTGTTCCGGTCCGTTGAAACCGTTCGTGCCCCGAGCCGGGGCCGTGTCGGATCGGACACAATGCCCTTAACAGATCATCACTTGACGACAAAAAGATGTTAGCTACAATTTAAAGCTTAAAGTATTCTAAACAATCTGCTACAAGTAATAGGGCTCAATGTTTGACTACCAAAAATGTTATTTGGAACCTTTGGGTTTTCAAATGATGATATGCAGTAATACTGCCTTCCGCTTTTGTATACAATTTCTATTTTTGTACGTGTTTTCATTGTCTTAACTGGATAGTATGCGTAAACACATCTAAACCTAAAGTAACTTTCGCCATTGAGGTGTATGGAGTAGGACCATGTCATGTATTGAATATTATTAATATAATATTAAACACAGACCAAAAACATATAAAAAATAACAAAAATATTATAAACTAGCTGTACCCGCGACTTCGTTAGTGTGAAAAAAAAATAGTCACATGGACATTAAGTATATTGCTCTGTATGTGATTACTACCTATGTGGTTTTGTGTTCCTGATGGGGAGTATAGCGCCAGAGCTCCCGATGCACTGTGTTAACATAGGCACAACAAATGCTCAAATAAATAAAGGGTCGACAATGCGCTTGTTATTCTTATGGGGTCTTAAGTATATGCTACTACCGTCGTAGTGTTTAAAAAAATGGTCTTGTATGGCATTAAGTACCTAATTTCAACTGCTCATTTATTGTATTACCTACTGTGGGACTTTAGACGCAGATTTTACCTATCATACTTCACAGCTAGATAGCCATGTGATTATTAGGGATGCAGTGCTTTACTATTTTACAAGTAGCAGTTTCTTTATGTTGGCACTTGACAGTTTTAACCTAAAATATATCGACTTACTAATAGGTACTATACCATTTGCCCGCGACTTAGTTCGGGTGAAGTTCGAACTTCCGCATAGGTACACTTACATGCTCGTTTTCAACCCTCTGAGGGACGTTTTTAGGGATAAAAATACCATCCTTCCTTCCTTGGTTCATAGCCATAGCGTTAACGTAATAAATCACACAAAATTTTAATAATAATAGCTAACCAGTAACTACAACGACTATTTCAGAGCGACGCATCTTACTCTCTACTTTGCATGTAGCATGCATTTACAAGTAGGTATTTTGCGATTACGTGTTCCTGATTATGGAGTGACCGAACGGGGTCTAAGGAACTTCATGCACGGCATGAGCACCCGCTCGGCCTCGAGTTTCGCGTGCAGTGGGACGGGGCTTGCGGCGTCCATCTCAATCTCTCAACACATGCGAAACGATGCCGCCCCGCTGCACTCTCCGCTTCGAGCGGGCACGGATCCCACTATCCAACGAAGAGGACGGCTTGACCAGGCATGACGGTACGATGCTATAAGATAGAACCAGCATGATTGCTTTTATCGTCACGTTTTATGCCCGAAATGTAATGAATAAAACATCACATAAAAAGCGGCAATATAAAGGGTTCCGTACCCGAATTTAAAATCACCATACTATACTGTGAGTCAAAAATGGTAACTCACGGCACTCACCTTTTGTTTAGGCGAAATTAGAGGTTGCAGTTTATCAGCGATAACTTAATAACCTTAACCTACTCGTATTGGATCTATAGTTCTTCGGTGTAAGTATTCAATAGTCACTATGTTTTTGATTGATATGATACCCAAATGTTACTCGTAATTAGTTTGTCTAGAATTAGCTAAGTGATAAAAGTAATTGAAAAAAAACTATAAATTATTCAAGTTTTATAATCATAGACCACTTATTACTAAGTGAGATTAAAAACAACAGAAAACACAGCACTTTGCCTTTTTCATATCACACTATATGTATTTCACTTCGGCTCTATTTATGTATATATTATCGCACTACTATTTCACTTTATCTGGTTGGGATAGTATAGTTCATAGCGTTTTCGTCATTCGTTTGTATTTCTAACTTAACTGAGTTACCCTAATAATTTCCTCACCTTTCACACTACCTATATGTGTCAATTTATCTCTTCATAGGAATTGAATGGCTTCACAATTAACATCTCTTCATGGCAGAGTTTCTTAATTTTCTTGGCACTTTGAAACATCAGTTAGAAACTAAGTAAGTTTTGTCGCCGGTTAGGTATTAATATTTTACCATTTTTACCCTATTTGGTGGGCGCATCTGTCAAGCCTGCGAGAAGAGCAACCAAACCTATTTCTCGTTAGCTTTCAGCATTCTGTCCTTTATAGTTTATTTATAGCAATAACAAACTAACTCGTTTTACTTTAAAACTTTAAAGATATTCAGAAACTTTGCCGTCAAGTGAAATGTCAATTGACAAAATGTCAGAGCAGTAACGTTTCGTGTTCCGATACGTCCGTTTAGAAATACATAATATTTTTTTATTTCACTTCATTGGTTTTGCTTATTTGTTAACTTATTAAAAACAAAATGTTTGCAGATAAATGTACTAAATAGGTACCTGCAAAATGGCGCCATTTGACAAATTAAAATGAGCTTTATTTTGACGTTAGCTCACACTGACAGGACAGAAGTGACAAAAATGACGGCGGCAGGCTTAAAGAAAAATAAAAGAAAAATCCAAAGAGGCCACATATTTCGGAAAATTAATTAAGAGTCGCAGTCAAATAAAAACTATCCTATGACAAGGCCTGAAGGCGTACCGCGAACTTCGAAAATCGAACTTCGTGTCGTGCCGTCCCTTTCACTCTCGTGTTATACACTATATGACAGAAAGGGACGGTACGATGCGAAGTTCAATTTTCGAAGTTCGCGGTACGCCATCAGCATAATAATCTACATATACAGCAAAAATTGTTTAAATCGATTCAGCGGATCCTGAGATCCTTCGGGACACAAAACCCTCTCTGAAGGTACTGGCTGGAATTTTAGAGATTTATTATATAGCCTTTTGAATAGAAATTAATTGCAATGTATAATACTAATCTAATAGATGGAATTCAATATGTCCTTAAAAATAATGTATCAATCGAATTTAATTAATGGTAAATGTTTGATATGCTGACATCTTTGCTAAAATGTAATTATAGCTAGTTGTAGACGTTGTAGTAGATTGCTATACCCTAACTAAAGGGTACATGTTGAAAGAAATTGTATTTTTGACACCAAGTAAACACATGTATGCAATAAATAATATTGTGGGGTATGAACTAGGGATAGGCCTTCAAAAATGACATAAAGGTTCCTAGAAAGACTTTTCCATTTAAGTCAACCGTTGGCGAGATATTAGCTATCAAAGTGGTAAAAAGTGTGTCGGCCCCGCCCCCCCCCCCCCCTCTTAATTTCTAAACTATGAAGATTAAAATTCTGAAAAAAAATCAAGATGAGTCTCGTGATCTTGATTACGATTTTTGGTTTGAACAAGATAGGTTTAACGGTTTTTGATTTATTGCTGTAAAACTGTCTTTCCCAAACATAAGGGCCTAAAAAAAAGTGCCGTAAGTTTCCTATGAAGATACGACCTTTATTGATTAAATGTATTGTCTTCCTAAACAATAATAGTACATTACGATACAAGTGCAGAAAACAGGAAATTCGCAACGAGTGGTGATAAATTAAAACACGACCGAAGGGAGTGTTTTAAATCGACACGAGTTGCGAATTATCTGTTCGCACGTGTATCGTACAACGTTTTACAGTACATATGTCTCTTTCGACATATGCACGTAATCTGCTGATTACCGCACTTGTGCGGTAAAGTAGCACCATATGTACTGTAAAATTCCTAAACACATTACTGAACTTAGCAATTCTAAATTCAAATCTGTAGTAAAACAAACACTTATTTCAAATCATATTATAAGATAAACGTAAAATACGTAAAATTACATCATGGATGAGATGAGGGATGTTTGTTTGGCAGTGATAGTGTCCTGCACGGCTAATCTATCGCGAAAATAGGTTTTCTACTGTAGCATTGTTATTTTGTAGTAGCCAACACTGTAATTCTATATTTAACTATACAATGTATATTGTTTTGAAAAAATGACACCTCGCCGAGTTTCTTATGCCGGTTCTTCTCGTGGCAGAGGTTTATTTTTCCGAACCGGTGGTAGTTTATTGACGTTCATAGGTGCATGTAATATGCCTAATTTGAAGAATAAACTACTTGTACTTTTACTGTATAGTGGTTTTAAATGTAGATTAGGAGGTGTTGGTACGGAACCCTTCGTGCGCGAGTCCGACTCGCACTTGGCTGTTTTTTTTTACCATATTGATACGGAACCCTAAAAATGTGTACACTTTGTATGGAATTCATTACAAAATGTACACATTTTGTTTGCTCTTGAGTGAAGCATAATGAATTTGATGACTTCTGTATGTCAACAAGCAGCATTCAGACAAATATAGGTAAACGTTAGCTAAAGCTTGAAACGCGCTGAGCGCGGCGCAGCGTCGTTTCGAGGCGGAGGCGGTGTTGCGGTAAAGCGATGGCGGTCCTGGGCACGTCGCACCAAAAAACCGCGCGCTATTCGCTAGCGCGGTCGAGCGAAGGCGACGTGTGTGACTTATGAAGCAGTAGTCAACAGTTTTAGAAAAATCATAAATGTAAAACCGCCGCCGCCTTGTACCGCGCCGCGCCCGCTCTGTGCGTTTTGAGCTTAAAGCTTGCCAAACATTTGAACGGCAACTTCAACCTCATTTTATGGTTCTACTTTTTATTTAATTTAATCGTATGGCATTTATTTATGAACCGTATGATCTTCGAGAAGACAAGTACGGTTGCCAGTTTTGTTGCACTTTTAGCACCACCCAGGGGTCACGTGTAGGGTAACGGTGGGTACTCGCTACGGACGTGGTGCAACTTCGACACCCCTTTGTCATGTGAGTGGGCAACTTGACTGTTAGAAGTTCTCAAGCTGCCCGAAGGCCTCTAACTTGGCTTAACGACTGCTGTCTACGACAGCAGCCGGGATCAACGGCTTAACGTGCCTTCCAAAGCACGAGAGCGCTCAGTTAGTAACCACTCAAAGCGGTCACCCATCCAAGAACTGACCTGCGCCCACATTGCTTAACCTCGCATACCGCACGCGGTAGGCGGGCGCCGCTGGGCCACGAGCGCTCTACTCGTAGAAGTATTCTCTAATCTACTTACCAAATAACTTTCAATTGACTTTCGTATTTAAACAATAACGGCCTCGGTCTATTTATGTCGTCGGTAATGCCAATCGCATTCGGGCTATAAAAGAAAAGTTGCATCGCGAATTCGTAGTCACGACATCGATTACCTACACTGATCGTAAATTAATATGTTTGTCCTCGGAATCTGAACCGAATAAAACTTGATAGCTTGTGGTACATTCTGAATAATGTTAAATAATTTCAAAGACAATTTGCATAATCGGAGGACATATTTTCGGGTCAGACTACATAGTTATCAGAGACTAGCACAACCGATGCGACACGAAACGCTCGTGGCCCAGTGGCACCCGCGTACTGCGTGCGGTATGCGAGGTTAAGCAATGTCGGGCGAGGTCAGTCCTTGGATGGGTGACCGCTTTGAGTGGTTACTAACTGAGCGCTCCCGTGCTTTGGAAGGCACGTTAAGCCGTTGATCCCGGTTGCTGTCTTTGATAGCAGTCGTTAAGCCAAGTTAGAGGCCTCCGGGCGGCTTGAGAACTTCTAACAGTCAAGTTGCCCACTCACTTGACAAGCCTATTCCCAATAAGGTCGGTTTCCCCCTCCGGTTGGAAGGTCAGATGGCAGTCGCTTCCGTAAAAACTAGTGCCTACGCCAATTCTTGGGATTAGGTAGCGGACCCCAGGCATTCTTCAGGATGCAACTGTACTGGGAATTACGCTAGGAGGATGATTAAATTCCTTTCTCTACCACTACTTGGTAAAAAGAAAAATGGTTTTAACATGTTCAATCCCTTTTAGATTTTTACCTATACATCTCGGCCATTTTACATAAAAAATAAAATTGCATGTTTTAATTTACAATAAGCTTGTCGCTTGTATTAGAAATTTGCAATACATAGTTCTAAACAAGGCCGTTCGGCCATGCAAATTTCTAATCGATAGCATACCTAGTTCCTGAGATACATACCTAATTATCACAGACAGATAGTAAAAATATTACCGTAAAACGGGGTGAGTAGGTTTCGCGGGGAGAGGTGGGTTATGAATGGGGTGAGAATGTTTGAGAGGGGGGTGAGAAGGCTACTGCTACAAAAATAATGTATTCTAATTTAAAATGGAGCTATAGTAATACGCATAATAAAAAAAAAACGATCAAACAATCTTCCAAAATCACCTTTGTATGAAACCCTCTCTCACCCCAAATACGAGGCACTACGGGGTGAGGTGGGTTTTTCTCTTTATCGTCAAAGTTATGAAATGGAACTACCCAAAATAAAATAAAAACTAAAATACAAACGTCCGGAACACTTATTATATACACCATTCAGTTTTCATATGTAAAAATAAAATGTTATCGAGGTTTGAATTTCAGTTTTGACTCCTACTCACCCCATTTTACGGTACATTGTAAAAACATTCATAGATAAGCCATACTAAAGGCTTATCTATGAATATACGTACGTTAATATTTTTAGGGTTCTGCGCTTGAATCAAGTCGAGACACAATAATAATATGATTGTTGAGAATCGCATAGTTGACGTCGTATTCACATAGGAAATGCCTAACTACGTAGGAATAGCAGCCCAGTGGCGCGCTCCGGCTATTTCCCTGTACGCTATTGTTACGTAGACATAATTGATTCATATTCAAGTTCGGAGAGGCAGACCGCGGTTCCTGTCTGACCGCGTGTCAGTGCCTTTGACAAAACATGCGAAAATAAACCTTATCCTAACGTAAATCATTATGACTATGATTTTAATTTATAAATTTTATAATATTACAATTTTATTATAAACTAAATCTTAATTTGTTACAAACAAAATTAGAAAATAAAATATATAAAGAAATTAATATTGTTCTGTAAGTTTTATGTACAATTTGTATGATATGATATGACAAAACTACGGCCAAGACCACCGGGGGGTGGGCAGCAGCATCCCTGAAGTGCGGTGGAGATACTGCGATCGCCAACCCGCATGCCAAGCGTGGCGATTATAACATTTACCCCCCATGAAATTGGGGGAGGCCTATGTCCAGCAGTGGACGTCTTTCGGCTGATATGGTGGTGGTGGTGATGGATATGACAAAACTTGTCTCATTTTATGTATGTACCTTAATTGTAAGTGGCTCTAACGATAGCTTAAAGCTTTAAAGTAAAAACACTTAGTTACCTCTAAGTTTGCAAATACATACCGTGTATGAGCTCTCAAGTCTCAACAGATGAACATACTTATGTCTTATTTTTGAGTCGATAGTCGCAGTGGAGTCAGTGGAATTAATCAACCGTTTAATACGAATAATTGAATAATACTGACATTAATTATTCGTTATTAACTGACTTCAAAATTTCAAAAGAGGAGGTTATCAATTCGGTTGTATGTTTTTTTTTTAAATGTTTGTTACTCCATAACTCCGTCATTTCCTAACCGATTTGAAATTTTTTTTTTGATTGTATGAATATATATCCAAGTTGATCCCGTTTTTGTCAAAAGGCAGTTCTGATGATGGGATCCATGAGGAATTGAGGGAACTCCTCAAATCTTTAAGGCAAACATATAGTGATTTTTGTGTTTTTATTAACAAGTCAAGCATTTGCATCCAAAAATGTGACATTGGATGAAGTGGAACTGCTGATGATGATCAGAACAGAACTCTTCAACGACGAAAAGTTCACGTTTGGCGATTTGTCCTCCTAGCTGTGTTTGTTAAGCAAGTTCTATTTTCACGATTAATTTTTGTCATGCTCGAGTTCTGATGATGGGATCCATGAGGAGTTGAGGGAACTCCTCAAATCTTAAAGGCAAAAATATAGTGATTTTTGTGTTTTTATCAACAAATCGAACATTATCATACAAAAATGTGACATTTGATGAAGTGGAACTGCTGATGATGATCAGAACAGAACTCTTCAACGACGAAAAGTTCACGTTTGACGATTTGTCCTTCTAGCGGTGTTTGTTAAGCAAGTTCTATTTTCACGATTGATTTTTGTCATGCTCGAGTTCTGATGATGGGATCCATTAGGAATCGAGGAAACTCCTCAAATGTGAAAGGCACACAAATAGTGATTTTAGTATTTTCATGAACTAATCAAGCATTTTTATTCATAAAAGTGACATTTGATGAAGTGGAACTGCTGATGATGATCAGAACGGAACTCTTCAACGACGCGTAGTTCACGTTTGGCGATTTGTTCTCTTCGTTTTGTTTGTCAAGCAAGCAAGGTTTTTCCATGATTTCATGAGGAATTGAGGGTACTTAGTCTTCTACCATTATAAACATACTTATAGCCATTTTTGTATTTTATTGTATGGAATCTAAGAGTGCACCATCTAAGATTAATAATCTTTCACCGGACTCCCCCATTGAAGTCGGTTTTTTTTTCTTAAAAATTATTTTTAATGAGAATATCTGGAGTCGACTGCGTCAGATAAAACTTACCTGCAACAGTTGCAGTTTTCTTCTTCTTTACTTTAGTTACTGCCCACTGCACTCCATAAAGCTTTTATAATTTTGCCGACTAAGATTAATATGTAAAGTAAAACTGAGGTTTTCCTTAATTAAGAGGCGTTAGATCTCGGTTAGGACGGTCAGTGAGTGGGTGCGCCGTTGCGCCGGTTTATACACACGGCCGACCGGCTCCCGACTGGTTGAACTCAATTTGGACGCCTACTAGTTGTTGACGGATATGTTTTTTGTACGAATACCGACGTCAAATAGCCTTGTAGAGATCAGTCATCTCTTATTTCCACAAAAATGATTAAATAAATCGCGTTGCTTTAATAATAAAATTAAAAAATCTAAATTGTCATTTTTGGTTCGAGCTTTTACTGCCGACTATACTCACTGGGAACTCGCGGCGCTTATACCTTTTCTTCCATATACATTATCTACTTATTGAGACGGTTCCAATGAGCCCAAACACGATATCTTTATCTTGTGTAGTTTAGGAGTTGCTATGGCCAAATACCACATTCTGTCTCCGTCATCAGATCAGCTCGGTGGTATCAAAATATGGCATTGTCACCGAACTTACGCAAGTATGCCAAATTTCAGCTCAATCGGATACCGCAAGTCGCTGAAAAAAAGGATTGCAAAATTTGATAACAACTTACACACTTCCATCCATACGAGTACGAACGAACCGTGCAAGTTAAATAAAAGCTTGTAAATTGGTTATCCTGCTAATATTGTAAATTTGAAGGTTTTGATGTTACTTACTCGATCACTCCTAACAGGCTGAACGGATTAAGATAAACTTGTGTACACAAATAGTGTATACTTTTATGTGTCCATATACCGATAATTATCCCTCAAGGGGATGAAATCGTAGGTAGAAAACGATGCGAGAGTTAACGCAGGTAAAGTCGCGACGAAAAACTAGTAATTGGAGCATATACCTATATAACGGATCATCAGCACAAATATTATAAAATGGCGGCTGTCAGCTGGCGGGCGTGTTTAACTAGCAATTCATTCCAGTTTGCATACACTCCGTACCAACTATCTCTGAGTAATTATATAATTAAATAGAGAGGGGTACTTCAAACCCTGAATAGCTCAGATTGAATACGTATAATGGCGCACGCCAACTTCCTCTAAATGAAGTTTGCTTCTTTCGTAGAGGTTGTAGCCAGTCATATTGTGGTTTGAATATTCTCTGCAGGTGTTGATTGTTTTTGTAGTCATGTCATTAATTAAAAACATTAGTCATTACACATTAGTTAAAAAAGTAATGTAGCAGGTAAATCGGCAATTATTTTACTATGAGAAATATCGCGGAAAATTTATAACCAATGTGACTCTGACTTGAATGAGAAACCGAAATAACTAAGTCTTAAAAAGCTGCAGTATACATATATGTACCAAGGTCTTTTTACATATTTTCAGTACATTTTAAGTAACTACCTAGAGTACCTAGCTATAATATTTGGTTTAGTCGTACTCGTACCTCGTTACAATAAAGCAAAAACATCAAAAGGCCAAATCGTTAGATCGTTATCTCATACATTTATTATCAATTTTATTGTAATGATGTAATTCTTAATTCTTTAAAAGCCGATAAGGTAGATAAAGGGTAGATCTTAAGTAAGTATGTAGGTGTACATATTGAAACCCCATGGTTTAGGTTTTCTAGTGTCTTTGTAGTGCCTTTTATTTTCCTCCTGTCTTGGTCTGCTATGCGACTAGCTTCAGCTATATTTTGGCGCAACCTCCCTATGTATGTGGCTTTAAAAGGAACAAAAGGAAAATTCTCGTTTTAGAGATTCATACTTTAAATCTTCAAAGCACCATTCTCTGGGTAGAAATTTTTCGAAATTAAAGGTCTGCAATTTCTGACCGCTTAGTTCGTTAACCACCAGCCAGCGTCGTTATCTTCAAGTAAAAAGACTGTCAGTCTCTACTGACAAGATCCGAGAACAGTAAACACTTATCTGGTTCAATGTTAAACAGTCTACCAGGCCAAACGGGAACACTTTGAATTACCTCGGACGAACGGATGGCAGCTTCCAAGTTTCAAAAGATACATTCATCGGCGCTAAGGTCTGCGAGCCGGAACGTCAGTGGATTCCGATAGTACATATATCCGCTTTACTTTTATATAGCTGCCAGTACAAGTACAAATACTTACAGCGTATAGCCTTTGCCAGGAGCTGGGAGCGGATGGCAATACAGAACTTCCGGGAAGCAAGGTAACGGAGGACGTAGCATAGTGTCAGTACGAAATACAATAGGAAAGGCGCTCTAAAACTCTAAATGTATACTAGTTATGCTTTGTAAGCTTTATTTTATGCATTTCAATTTATGATCATGGGTCTGGGACACTGGGATATGGAACAGTGATATATAGGCTTAGGACATTTGGTAGCATACCGTGGTTCTAAAATCCATGGAGTCGCCGAATGTGAAATTTTCGAAGTGAACTTCAAAGTATGAAGTTATATTAAAGGCTTAGGACTTTTTGAAACATATCATGCTTCTATATTCTAGGGAGTTATTAATTGTAAAATAATATATAATAAAGAAAAAAGGACATTTAATAAAAATAGTATAATGTAATGTAATATATTAAGTTAGAATGCATTTTATAACGGTGATATAAAAATTATACCTAGAAAATATAACGTTAATTTCTACAGACGAAACGTGATCGGTCGAAACGTCGCTAAGCTTTACTCAACAAATCAAACTTAAACTTCCAGGCTTCCAGGGGCTATAACAAAATTAATTAATGAACCATTTCTTTAATTAATTATTTTATTTATATTTTTTAAGTTTAAGGTTTAGTTTTAGTTAAGTATTTTAATTTAATAGTAGTTTTATTATAAGTATATGTTTTTTTTATTTCTAGGTCAACTCTATCAGTTCTTTATAAGCAATAATTCTACATATTTGAGAAAGTACTGGTGGTTGGAATAAGTGTGTCATAATCCTCATCAAATTTTACTTCATTTTCGTCATTGAAATAATAGGAATGTATAGTTATGATTTTGTCTATATTTTCCGGTGTTAAACGAGTTCTACAATTATCAAACACCCTTTTGTGTGTCGAGAACGATCGTTCCACGTCCACTGAAGTTAACGTTGTGTTCTCGAGGAATTGAGGTATTTCTTCATCATGGTGCTGTGACCAAAATTCGGATATTGTCGAAGTCAGGGTTCCGATCTAACACTTTCTCTAGTTTGTCTAGAACACTAACTGAAGCACACCATTGTAAAACAATATAAGCTTCTTCAAAAGCTTGTAACGAGTCGTTTAGAGAAATATTTGTACACTCTAGTTTTGTAATGGTTTCTGGTATAATTTCGTATGCATTTTTTATAAAATCAAGTTCGTTTTATAATGTTCGATTAAAATGCACTCAGTAACGATGTGACAGTATGTATAAATCTTTATAGTTAATAAGACATCATACTTTTTGACTTTGACTTTGACTTCGAAATTTTTACACATGGCGGCTCCAAAGATTTTAGAACCACGGTAGCTATGCTACGAAAAGTCCTAAGCCTGGTGATATAACATTGACCACTCTCGTAAACTGTTTGTACGATTAATTAACAAATTACGATGTCCAGTCTATAGGACATCCAAATCATGAGAAGATGTCGGTGAGGTTGTGGTGTTGTTTTTTTACTACATGTCCTCGACTAATCATAAATTGACCAAGGTATCATTATTACCTACGTTATAATACAAATATCGCTTTATTGAATACCTCAATAAAATAAACCAGTACCTATACGCTAGTAGGTAAATAAAAACAACAGTCGGTCATATCATATCGCTAAAGAGCGATTTATTCATTGCCCGTACTTGTTGAACTTTAAAAACTCGAATACGAATTATTTTACTAGCTTGATTGATGCCTAAATAAAGATTACACATAAACTGAATTAAGTTATTGAGCAAATCTGCTACTTTACAATAGGTGCATTAAAGTGGAAAAGAGCAATATATTATTATGTAAGGACAATTATGAATAGTGTGAACGCCGCAACAGCTCGGCGATTGTATGGCCTCGCCTATTGTGATGTGATGGCATACAAAGACTGCCGCTAACTGAAAGTTGAATCGTAAAACGATATTTAAGGATCATATTATGTAAGGTTGTCACTGTAGCCGAGCAGCAAGGCACGCTCCTTTCATTGTGGAGGTCGTGGATTCGTACCCCGGCTCGTACCACAGGGTTTAAAAAACAACTTATGTACGAAATATTTGATACTTGGAAATGGGTATTCAGTGAAAGAAAAGTTCGTGAGGAAACCGTTGTAATCCCAACATAGCCTAGTTTTCCCTTTTCCAGCTGAGTTGCAAGTTGGAAGGTACGAGATAGCAGTCGCTTTCGTAAAACTAGGAATCCTTTAGGATACTACGGGGAAAATTCTATAGGACGAATCTTATATGTGACATGTAAGATACAGTCTACTACAATAGTTATTTGTTCAACTATTTTGAGCGTAGCGAGGGACTCAAAGACACGAGATGCAAATATTTTTGATCTCGTGTGATACATGCAACTTTTCACGTCAGCGGTGAGAACATATAACGCAAATTACGCAAAGGCATAAGTGACACAGAAAATGGAGTTTAAATGTTCCAAGTTTGTATTACACCCCGCAGTATGAAAAGATGACCTGCGACTAACCTACAATATGAAAAATTTAATAGTAACTTTTTTCCACGCTCGCATTTTGCTCACTGATTTTAAGCTGAAAATAGTTATTTGTTATACAAGGGTGCAAAGTTGTATTGTACCCGCGAGTGTGGAATTGAAACACGAGCTAGCGAAAGGATTCTATAGTTGAACCACGAGCCAAGCGAGTGGTTCTAAAATAGAATCCTGAGCGTAACGAGTGTTTTAACACACGAGAAGTAAAATACAACTTTGCACCCGTGTGTAACACAAAACTTTTCTCCTCACTATAGCGAGGAAAGTGCAACATGCAAAAAAACACAGTTCCACAGGCATGATTTTCATTACTGGAATCACTGATATTTTTACGATATTATAACAAAAAACTCTGGAAGTTGTGTATAATATTTACGTGAGTCGGAGACGGTGACAATGACAAGTTGTGTGTATTTTAGTTGACATTGACAATGATGACATTTCTGACGTTCTGCGTTTTGAAATTGCATCGACTCAACTTGTGCGCTTACAATTATACTCAATATCATTATAAATAAAATGTTAGTTATATAATTTTAAGGTTTACGACTTAAATCATTAAATAAAGCTAAATCTGGTATTTTTTATAAAATTCTCAAATCATTTATTTAATGATAATTGA
Organism: Notocelia uddmanniana; assembly: GCA_905163555.1. Lineage (NCBI taxonomy): Eukaryota > Metazoa > Arthropoda > Insecta > Lepidoptera > Tortricidae > Notocelia > Notocelia uddmanniana. The sequence continues at coordinate 7,557,987 of LR991059.1, read as the reverse complement.
TATCAAACGAACCATTATTAGGAGCGTTTTACGTTTTGTTATCTGTCAAAAGCTACTCAAATGCGTTTTTACCCGCTTGGTTCAAAGGATAAAAGACGGCTTTCCGAGCTAGTGAGGGGAAAAGTTTATTTCACGCTCGCAGCAAAATTGCATTTTGCTCACTGGTTTCAAGCAGCAAAACCGCCATGTTCGAGCCGCTTCGGTGAAAAGAGATATACCATATAACACTTTTGGATCTTAATTACAATGCAATAGTGTGAAAAATTGGATACCTACACGTCTTTGTAGTTGACTGTACTAAAAAATAAGGTACCGCTGTATTTAGAGCCGAATAATTTCTCTTTACTTATTTTAAAGTGTACAGTGTAGCTGTAGACTACACATGGGCATGGGAAATCCTCAAACAAATTGTTGTGGAAAATTAAGATTTTTTTTTACTGTTTTTACGGAAACGCCCCTGCATTCATATAACCAATAATATTAGTGATTAAAATCTCTTGAAATATAGCTAGAAAACTTTTCATTATTATTACTTATCTGCCACCAAAGACTATTATGAACTTCAAGAGTAAGGATTTCTATAGAGATCCTATACGAGTTTCACCAAGGGGGACAGAAAAGCTCTTATGCAGCTAAATTGGGAACTAGTCTTAGACGTCTGGCGACTTACAATAAACAACCTCTTTAATTAGGCCTCAAAATATTTGACTTGACGTTTAGATGACATTGTGGCAAATAAAGAAAAGCGGAACTATGTCAAGGACAACAAATGATATATCTCTCTCTGTCGCTCTTATTCAATTTAGTATATGATCTTCTCGCTCTTAGCGGTGTTATTATTAGACGTCTACTCTGGGTACTATAAATGTCTGCCACTTCACTAATGTCGAATACATATATGTCAATTGAAATGAAATGATTTTGTGGCGATCTAAGTGTGGCTTGTGAAGTTTTTTTCATTTCATTGAATGTGGTTCTTGCTAATTTGTGGCGATAATCTATTAGAAGAATCATTTAAGATTTGCTTAATCATCGTCTTGGGCGTCAAATTTCTGGTCAGGTGTATGTATACACAGGTATTTATTTATTTCAATCAATAAACTAGAAAAACGCTTCTTATTTCGCGATGTTACACGCTTTTTAATTTCTCACCAGCGAAAGTTTTAAAGGTTTTCCATCAGAGAAAAGTTTATTACGTCTGCTAAGAAATTCAAATATGTATATAGCCGCGTATCTACTGGAGGCAGCCTCAGGTTGAGCGGCTGCCTCGAGCCGAGGCTGCGCAAATGGAGACTCTGCCTTAACCCGAGCTTTCAGGTTGAGGCAGCTTCCCATTTGCGCAGCCTCGGCTCGAGGCAGCCGCTCAACCCGAGGCTGCCTCTAGTGGATACGCGGCTTATGAAGTGACCAATACGCACTTGGCTAGTGTGGGGTGACTGGGACCAATGCCCGTTGCTTCTCATCTATTTGAGGAGTCGTGTGCCCAGCAGTGGGACGTAACTATATAGACTGATCATGAATATCATGATGAATACGACGTTGCCAACCCGCTCGGTTCCACCGTGATTATGCCTTTCTCTACTAGGACGGGGCATTGGAAGAGGCATGTGCTGATCCCCATAAATATAAATAAATAAATAAATATTAGGGAACATTTTTTACACAAATCGAACTAGTCCCACAGTAAGCTCAATAAGGCTTGTGTTATGGGTACTAGACGACGATATATTTAATAGATATATACTTAAATACATAGAAAACATCCAAGTCTCAGGAACAAATGTCTCTGCTCACCACAGAAACAAATGCCCTTACCGGGAATCGAACCCGGGACCTCTAGCTTCGGAGGCAATGACACTACCAACTAGGCTAAAGAGGCCGACATATAGGGCATGATGATATTTAAAAGTACAAGTAAATTTTTAACAAAAAAACACCGACTCCAAACTTTGCCAGACCCCATCCTCCTGGTATATAATTTGAGGAGTTCCCTCGATTTTTCCAAGATCCCGTTATCAGATCCAGACTTGGTGACAATGGGGCCAACTAGAACACACACTTTCAAACAAAAAAAGATTTTTTGAAATCGGTCCACTAGTCTCCGAGTAATCGGTGAACATACATAAAAAAACCGACGAATTGAGAACCTCGTCCTTTTTGAAGTCGGTTTAAAAGTATTTTATTCTTCAAATTAGGCATATTACATGCACCTATCTATGAATGTTAATAAACTACCACTAGTTAAAACGAAATAGGTATGATGATCGTTATAATTGTTTGTAAAGTTAAGTAATTGTTTCAAATTATCTAGGATTTATTAGGTATTTTATTCTTTTACAAGAGCAAGGCCGGGCCCACAAGTGTATTTTGCTTATACCGTCAAATATCACACTGAAATAATTTGCATTAATTATTACACCGCAATTTGATACGAAAAAAATATTTGCGAAAGCTTTTTCTTTTTAATATCGTTGATTATATTATAAGCCTGATATATGACGGGCTTTTGAACGTGTAAAGGACTGATGTTAGCAGGTACGGTACCCTCCATTGTGCGTGGTCCAACACGCACTTGGCCGCTTTTACAATAACCGTTTTGTGATAAGATAACATCGTATCATGATTATCCCTTTTTACATACATATACTCAAGCCCGTATCCCATTGGGGTAGGCAGAGACCAGAGAATCCCAAAACTTACGCGACGCGGTCCTTACATACTTCTATCGCTTCAAACACATCCATACCCATACATCTCCTCATACATGCTCGTCGGTTGCGGGTACTTCTAACTTGGCTTTTTTCAGTATCGTAGAAATATGATCAAGATACCCTCGCCTTGGTCGTCAGCCCCTTCCATCCATCTTCTGAACGTAAATCCTTTTTTTTAGGGTTCCGTAATAAACAAGGAACCCTTATAGTTTCGCCATGTCCGTCCGTGCGTCCGTCTGTCCACGCCTAGCTTAGTAACCACTATTATAGCTATAGGTTGCTATCCGTAATAAACAAGGAACCCTTATAGTTTCGCCATGTCCGTCCGTGCGTCCGTCTGTCCGCGCCTAGCTCAGTAACCACTACTATAGCTATATTAGCTATAGGTTGCTACTGGGTATGTGAAAAAGAAATCATGGTAGTAGTATATACAGGGAGTTCCACGGCTATGCCACATGGAGGGAAAGTACCTTAAATATTGTAGATGGAACATTTTACTGAAACAAGACATTATTTTTAGTAAGCTTTTTAAATAATTACATGGTTGAACCAGGAATCGAACCCGCTACACATGAAAAAAAAAACCCTGTAGCTTTATCATGCCGATCGAAAGGCTTTATCATAAGGATTGTTTTTTGCTAAATAACATAGTGTCAGAAATAAAAGGAAGATCATGAATTGTAACATGTTAAATTTTAAAACCGAAAACCGCATACTGTCACGGGTGAACTGCTACGGATCATTGCGCGTGTCCCGGCACGCACTTGGTCGCTTTTACTGTAATAAATCGGTTAAAGGCATTTAACTACTATCGTTTCATCATAAAGCTTAAATGAATACTCGTACTTTCTATTGTTTGATAGATCTTAAGCTATTACGTAAATAGCTCCTAGATACGAGTAAACTCACTAATTCTATGGTAACGCAAGAACTGGGCATTGTGGGCATCCACAATGCGTTTTGTGGCGGAAACTACCTATTGTAGTGAAAATAATACAATTTTTAATGACGCTTGCATGCTTCTAAAACGCTGCTGATTCGCGTTACTAATTCGTAAAGGATTTCAAGTTATTTTAACATAATGGCCGCCACTTGCGGTTACGAGTGTAGTGACATTGTAATTTTATAAATTGGTTTATGATTTGGTCAAAACTGTTTGATGCGGTTGTTTTTGTTTACTAAATAGTCTGAATAAACTATACAGGTTGACTTCGAGGGCCTGGCGCGGTCAACCTAACTCGATTATCAGTTTTAGGGCTCTGTACAGAAATTGTAAAATAGGAAGGAACCCTTATGGTGCCGCTCTGTCTGTCTGTATGTCTGTCACATTGCTAAATATGTCAAGAATGTTATCGATTTGAAATTTAGAATAGTTATCATCATCATCATGTCAGCCGAAAGACGTCCACTGCTGGACATAGGCCTCCCCCAAAGACTTCCACAATGACCGGTCCTGCGCCACCCGCGTCAAGCGGACACCCGCGAGTCCCGCGACTATTATCAGATCATCAGTCCGTCATCTGCCCACGCTACGCCTTCCGGTACGTGGTTGCCACTCGAGAAACTTTCCGCCCCAACGGCCATCGGTAGAAAAGTTGTAAAGAAGGCTAACCCAGATGCACTTAATATGTTTTTTTTTTATATAGTTTCTTGGAGGATGGATAAATTTTGATTTATGAAGGAAAATGTAAAAGAATCGAACATTTAACAGTGGAAATACAGTGGAGTTGAGAACCTCCTCCTTTTTTGAAGGCGGTTAAAAAACAGTGCCCCGCTTATCTCCGAAGTGAAAAAATGAAAATATCACACAACGTTAATACCAATATAAATTTTACAGGAAAAATGTGATAATATATATTTTTATCTATATATTTTTTTAACATCAAAAACATTTCTAATCTAGGTTTGTATAATGCTCCGATAGATAGCGCTGTACCCATGGCGTCCCAATTTTCCTGACGGGTACACGATCATGGTTTATGTACAGAACCCTCAGTGCGCGAGTATGACTCGCACTTGACCGTTATTTTTACATTTAAACAGGGGTAATTCATATTTTCAACCTAAACTCCCAAGGACCCCTCGGGCTTTAGTTAGCCTATGATACCTATCTTTTATTATTTTTACCGCGTAAAGTTGATTTCAAATCACAGCTTTGTCAAAAATTAGTCAGGTTCTTTACTGTATCAAGAGCGGGTACTTTTTGACTAAAACAGTAGCAATTTTAAGTAATTCGCGAGGGCTACTGTCTGCTTACTTCAGCCGCCCAATCAATTCCGGCGACAAAGGGCAAACGCGTTTGAAAGTCAATTGCTCCAACATTCATTGCTTTTTTTATTAAATTCCTCCACAAAGCCAGCAGTGAATAATGAATTCATGAATTAATTGACTCTATTCATGACGTCACCAGAATTTCCGGCACTCATTAAATTTTAACAACAATTTTAGTTTTCACCTCTGGCTTATGGCTGTAATCTACATTAAATTCTCTGGGACCTGCAGGTTTGTCACGCGCTCCGAAAAAGTTTTAGTTAATGAGATGCTTTTGTTATCTAATTCAATATCTAATATTATTTTTTAAGTTTGCTGATTGATATAAAAAATACGCATAATTAAAGTATACACGGTACATTGTTATTAGAGGGTAGAAATTTAATTGAAAGTGGACCTCGGACTCTCTGGATGTAACTGGGATAACTATCGCTACGGTGCAAAAGATGAACGTCGTATAGTATTATTGCTTTTCAAGATAACCTCCAAATAGACCGTGGGCCAGCACCAGATTTCCATAACCAAGTTCCTCTTGCGTGATAATTTGTACATGCTTCAGAAAGTTATATTACGAAGCCGCGTGAAATTCAGTGCGGTTCCGTTGGCGGGTCTCTCAAATGCGTAAAAAAATTTTTTTTGTAATCTTCTCTGGATTCGATTTCAAAACTTCGAATTCAAAGCCAGCGGGAAAATTTTGCCGAGAACCTTAATTATATTAAATAACTGGAGCATTGTTTAACATACGTCATTTCCCCCCGGTTGGAAATTCGTAAACTGATACTTTATATGATGCTCTAACTCAGGGGTTCCCAAAGTGGTCCAGGTGGACCCCCAGGGGTCCACAGGAGACTCGACTGGGGTCTACGTTGACGTGACAAAAAAATGGGGGTGCACAATTCGTAAGTGGGGGTTCACGAAAATGTATCTGGTTTCGATAGTAAAGAACGAAAACAGATATTATTTTTTGTGTTATTTTTATAGCCTGGTTGACTGATAAATACATGACAGCTTTATTACTATTTTGGTTTTTGACATCTATTCACATTCAATTAGATTAGATAATAAAATTAACCAATCATATCTCACTTTTTTTTGCAAATCTGTTAATTCGTGATTGTAACTCAGCCGCAACGAAAATGCTCCTGACTTAGGTAATCTTCACATTTTTTGCCGGATTTTGGGAATATGGTAGAAATGTGGTGTAGGGGTCTACCACAACCAGTTAACTTTTGAAAGTGGTCTATGAGAAAATAAAGTTAGGGAACCCCTGCTCTAACTACTTTAAAAAATCAGTTTGTAATATATCGACGAAAAACTCATTAGCTCGTTCATTTAAATAGCCCAAAAATTCTCCTCCGTGCTCCAATTTTTAGGGCATCAGCTGATGGGTTTTCCACCGATATACAACCAGCTGACGCTGCCGTGTTTCTTTATTTTCAACATATAAACTGTCATCAGCCCGGCCAGTATGATAGCTTATACCGTCACGTTTTATGTGACGTTTCAGTACATTTTGGCCATATAACGTGATTGTATAAGCTATCATACTAGCCGGACTGACAAACAATGAAATAAGGAAGAAATGACAAAAAAAATGTTACACGTTTATGATAGCTGACGATTTTTTCCTTATGATATTGGGTTAGCTATCAGACTTTGTATCGAGAGGAAATGACAATTTTTCAAAGGCTACAATGTATTATATTGATATACGAATTTTTAGGTATATAAAATTAGTAGTATACAAAATTTTGTTGTATACAAAATTTGTAGTGTTTTTATGTGCATAGGGTGAAATAATCAGTATAATGTTTGCATTTTTTTTTTCTAATTTATATGGACGATGTAGTAGTAGGTACAGTTGTGGACACTTGCTGGACCTGACATCGTCACTTTAATTCGTCAAATAAAGGTACGATAAAAAGGGTAAACTGGGCTTTTGAAAAGGTAGCGTTATCGTACGGCGCTAAAGGTATTAAATAGTATTATTAATCCTATTTGTTTCTAATTGCTATAAAAGTTCCAAAGTATTTAGTTATAAGCCATTAACATGAAAATTTCATCACGCTGCTGCTGAAAGCACTTCTCTGAAACATGAATGTATACTAAGTAGTATTACCAGTATATTTAACAAAGCGTATTACACTGGAATCCATACAGCACATGAAGTATATGTATAATGTAATGTTAAGTTTAAACCAGTCGCTCTGGAAGTTCGTTTAAGCACACGAACACGTTACAGTAAATGAGAATTACTAGCTACCGGTCTCTAATGTTGTTAATTATCTATTATGTCTGAAGTCTACTTAATTTCAAGGGACAATTAAAAATGTGCTATAACTGCTATAAGATTAAACGCTAATTGAGTTAAATGGACCAGGTGAAATTCGGACCACTTTTAAGTTAATCTGTGACTTTCCACCTTTCCAGTATTTAACGACGTTATAGCTATCTATGTTTGACTTGTTTGAGTCAAACTTAGATACTTATAACGTCGTCTAATGCTGCAAAGTCGCAGATTAACCTGTTTGACACCACAGGCGGATACTTCACACTTCACACCCTTCAAGTATTCGCGGCTCATAATTCGGGGCTGCGCAAAAAACGAGGATTCCGTTGTTTCAGCCACATCACAAGCCGCGGCCTTTGTGCAGGCGGTTATTCGGTTATTTAAAAAAATGAACAGCTATTAGTGGAGCAATTTATTTTTTGTGCACGCCAGGTTTGTCTCCTCGGGCTCTTTGCGGTCGAAATTACGGCTCGAATTGAAATCCGGTTGTTAACCGCTAGTGTTTTCTGTTTTACGGCTTTTGGTGTGCAGTCTTCGATAGCTACTTGATAGAAAAAAAATGTATGATGAAATGTGTGATAAAAGGATTAATGCGATTTTTTGTTGGATATCATCTTGATGAAACCTAGCTTAGTTGATTTTGAAATGTAATTTCAATACTGTCTGTATATACTAACTAATACATGTTTTGTAATGTACATTTTGTTACCAAGCCTAATAAACAAATAAACTATTCAGACTAAAAATAACCTTCTGTACTTGTATGTTGGAATTCGAAGAATGGATTAATATCCGTAACCTCACAGAAAATAGGATTAATTCTGTGATTAGAACCTGCCACCATTTGTAGACAAGGTTACGTTCAATGCCGGAGCCCTATGTCTAATTATTTCGACACAAGCCAATTAAGGCTTGGTTTAATTAAATAGCGATTGCTATCTGGATAGTTTTAGTCAAAAGGCCTGTGCGCTTTGGAGCGACACACGATTATAGGCCTTTTTAGGTTTGTCGTCTGTGGTTTGGCGTGTTTATGGCACAGTGTGGGAGCGCGGCCTTTCATTTGGTTGTGATCTTCACCTCTTAATCGTGTCTATGACTTACTGTATAGCTAGTTAATTATGGGGCGATGCCCATAATCAACCAACCAACTAACCCTATCCACAGCTCTCGAATACTATGTATACCTCCACCATTAACCATTATATATCTCTCTCTGCTGGGCAAAGGCCTCCCGTTCCGTTTCCAATATTGATAATCCTGAGGTGTCCTGAGTATTTATTAAAAAAGTATACATGGCTTCTCTCACAATCGCCGGCGAGGTCTGCCGCGTCTCCTTTTCGAACTGTCGGCTTGCTAGTCAGTGGCGATCTTCGCTTGAACCAAAGAGGATACATATCTATGGTATAACCACATTTTTTAATTCTCGAAAGTATCGCAAATTCATATCGTAAATCAATTTCAAAAGTTCATCATTCTATAAGAGTACCTAAGTGATAAGTTAGGCGTCACAGCTTAAAAACTCATACCGAGGCGGATTTACCAAAGAAAGTGTACGCTGTTCTTTTCTTATTGTGCGTTGTGACTGTCACAATTCAGTCTTGTGACAACACACAGATGATAAAGCCTACCATCGTCTGTGTGTCTTCACATTTCCGTGAATATCTTAAAACCTAAAAGCTATAAAAAATATATATATAGGTTATATTAACGAAAGGAGTTAAGATTTCATGCTACTTGATTTGAAATGTTGTCGACTACTTGTGCTTTGTGTTCTGTGGGTTATAAAGAACTTGCGACAGCCGTACTTAATAATAATCGGTCGGCATGTCCGATCTCCTTATATTCATATTCATACATCTGTATGCGGCTTCCACTCAAAAGCTATACATTCATTATTTCGTTCCATTCTACGAATTGTATTTATCCAAAATCCAAATCAACTCCATTACAATCCCCATGCCAAGGAGTGGTTACGACACTTGCGATAGACATGACCTATGTTAATTTTACACTGCTTATTTTATTTTCATGAAACAACGTAGTTTGTATTTATTTACGCATTATCTAGAATATTTAAGACACTTTACCCACTCACTTGACAATCTTAATCCCAATAAGGTCTAGTTTCCCCCTCGGGTTGAAAGGTCAGATGGCAGTCGCTTCCGTAAAACTAGTGCCTACGCCAATTCTTGGGATTAGGTAGCGGACCCCAGGCATCCTTCAGGATGCAACTATACTGGGAATAACGCTAGGAGGATGATGATATCTAGAATATTTAAGAATCCCAATAGATCTCAATGTGAATAAAGTGTATGTTCGGGAAATAACTTTAAGTATAGTAGTACATATTTAGGTACTAGCTAAAATACAACATAAAACTTAATCGAATACATGGCGAGATTGCCGAGTGTTCAGAGTGTCGAATAGGGAATTACAAAATGTTTCGCGCATCTCTAAACTGTGCATGCAAATTATTGCCGTATATGGAAGTACTAAGAGCGCTAATTCAGTGGACCGGTGGACCCCAAGTGTCATGTTACCTTGAATAGTAACTGCGTGTATTAACACCTTTTCTATGAGGTAGCTTGAGATGTCAACACCTCATTATCTATATAATTTACTACTCAATAATTTGGTATTGCTATCATGTCGACTATAATTTTCGTGTTTACTATTTTGACCCTCGAGTCATCGAGTGCTACATACAATACAAATAATACAATACAAACACACCTTCAAAAATGCCTAAATTAAGCACAACAGGCGGTCATATCGCTAAAGAGCGATCTCTTCCTGACAAGCTTCACAAACCAAGTTAAAAATGTTGTAAATGTAAAATTTTAATTTGAGCCTTTGCCGAGTTACTTCCAATGGGCTACACTCTACAGCCTGGGACTCTTCAAAAAACACATGAATAGGTTTGCAACCGACGTGGTATAAAAAAGTAGTATTATATGGCAGAATTATTCCACAAACATAGCTTGAAATAGCACACCAAACCAAAGATATACGGAGTTACGTCAATTCAAGGCGAATGCATTTAAATACATCTGCATATTTCAGGATATAGGTACAAAGACTAGTGAGTGCCAATTTAAAGTGACATTAATGTCGGTGTCATATGTACGAGTATGTGTAAAATTTGCAACTCATTCCTTTCTAAAGAGATGAAAAACATATCTTTGTCATCGACTGTACAGGTATAGTGATAAACCCTTTTACACAGGCTTGTGTCAATGTCATAACGTGTTTGATACGAACAATTTTTCTCACTTTATTTGTTACCTGTTTTTTCAATGTTCAGTTAATGAAACGTGCTGAACGCACATTACAGAATTGATTTCCGTCTAGACGACAGGCGAGGCGCACCATTCACTCAAGTGGGAGATGAAATACCTACAGCTGTACAGGGCGGAGTGTTTAATATCATAACTGTCTTGTCTTGTGCAAGGTTTCGTGCGGCATTCACGTGCAATATGCTTGTAGTAGTTAGATTCCACGCCTATCGTTAGCCATATCATCTCGCACGAAAACTAGTACAGTGGTTAAGAAAGTTGTATTATGAAGGACCGTGGACGTAAGCTGGCGATCCGTTGGTGGGTTGAGGAGCAGCAGCCTCTCAAAGACAGTAAAAAAAAAAAAAAACTGTAATTTCCTCTTGACTGAAACTCGTGTCAAATGATAGCACCAGCTTATTGTAAGGTATTCACCTTACAGAAAAAAAATCGTCCGCTGGTTGTAATAGAGCGGTGGAATACCCGTCAGCCGGTCACATGAACATGAAAAATGCGTCATAGTGGTGAAAGTGGCAAGGTACGATCATCTACTTTTCCTGTTGTCTATACTTATACTTAGGACCTCCAGATTGAAAGGAAAGGAACATGCAACAAATGTAAGTTCGATATGAAAGTTATGAAACCAACGTCTGGTCTGGTGGACTCCCACTCGATATTGCAGGAAGCTAGGTAGGTAACGTGTGATCGATCATATTATCAGGTACTGGCTAAAAATATCACCTCCGTTATAATGTGCTTTGTCTACATATAAAACAAGAACGCTCTTATTACAATGAGACAAGATTCAATTTGTAAATCCCATTCGTAACGAGCTATAAAATTATTTTGACTATCCAAGCAAAGGTCCTATATCGCAGTCGTAACCGTACACTTGTTACCTTTTGGATTTGTTGCTCGGTTTATTACGAACGGTATTTACCCTTGCCTCATTTGTCTTTAATTCGTTAATGTATTAAAATAACGACTTTGTAAACAATGGCTTGGTCAACAACATTAAACCCAGTAAATATTAAAGGTAAATATAAAGTCGACGCCGAATAAATCGGATGGTTGAAAACAGTAAAATGTGTGTATTTCCATACATACACATCATTAGTCCTTGGTGAACTGTAAGCTAAGCTATTGTAGCCTACTGGCCATGTTTTCGTGAAGGGAAACATCGTAAGCAAACCTGTACAGTACCGGCCAATAATATATCACCTTTAGGTATTTAGGGCGAAACTTTTATTTTTTATTTTCCTAAATGTTTTTACCTTACCTCATCATGCAATTGGTAGTATTTAGACTCTTTGGACGAGCGATAAGAAAACCTGGCCACATAAAGGTTTTTTATTTAGTGTTTTGTTTTTTTTCCCGCAAAAACACTACAGGACGGTTTTCCTACAGTTGTATGTAAATGTGAAATTATTCGCTAAAATAGCTTAAAAATGATAGGTGGTTAACGAGGTGAAGATGACGAAGACTCGTGGGGCGAAAAATTTGAATCCCTGTCAACAACAAGCTATCTTTGCCGGCTACAAGCAAAGGCGTACCCACAAACAGCTTTCGCAGCAGTTTAGTGTATCAAGATTATCAAGAACCACGATTACTAAGTTGCTGAAGCGATTAAAGTCACCAAGAAGTTCCATTGGCAATAAAACACGTGGCAGACCACGTTGTACAGTACAACGTGGTCTGCCACGTGTTTTTGTACTACACATGTGACCGACCGTATCATTTTGCAAGTCTCACGCGAGAATCCTCGGTTAACGGCGACGGATATAGTCAAAGAAATATCAACCCCAGGACAGCGTACTCCATCTTTACGGACTGTCCGACGTCGTTTGCAGAACGCCGGATTAAACGGAAGACGCCCTGTAAAGAAACCGCTTATATCTGAGAAGAACCGAAAGATAAGAGTAGCTTGGTGTAAAGCACGCGAACACTGGACACCGCGACAATGGTCTGATATACTTTGGAGCGATGAGAGCAAGTTTCTTTTATTTGGAAGCGATGGTATAAAGTGGGTACGTCGCTCTACTGGTACCCGATATACTTAAACCCGAGTTACCAACCAACTTCCCGCGGTAAAACACGGAGGAGGCTCAGTAATGGTGTGGGGTGCCTTTTCTGCTAAAGGCATGGGCCCCCTTCATAAAATTTAAGGCATTATAGACCAGAATTTGTACTTAGATATTCTGGACAATGTGATGTTACCATATGCACGACGATTTCTGGGCCGCGGGTTTGTGTTTCAGCAGGACAACGATCCAAAGCATCGTGAAAAACGTGTCACAGAATGGTTCAAGCGGCGACGCGTTACTCTAATGGACTGGCCAAGTCAATCCCCTGACTTAAATATAATAGAGCCGCTATGGGATGAACTAGAACGCCGTTTGAAAGGTAAAAGAGCCACTAATGCGAGCCAAAAGTTCTCTCAGCTACAGGAGGAATGGCATAAAATCCCTCAATCAACTATGGACGCTCTTGTGGACTCTATGCCTAGACCAGATGTTCCCAAACTTTTTTTCTCATAGACCACTTTCAAAAGTTCACTGGTTCTAGTTGACCCCCTACATCACATTTCTACCATATCTACAAAACCTCCATTTTTTTGTCACGCCGACGTAGACCCCCGTCGAGTCTCCTGTGGACCCCTGGGGGTCCACATGGACCACTTTGGGAACCCCTGGCCTAGACGTTGAAAAGCAGTTATTGAATCAAAAGGCTTTGCTACAAAGTATTAATGTTGTTACACTTTAATAAAAAATATAAAATGTTAATCTATCACTTCTTTTGATTTATAATAGGTTCATAAAGACCGACTGCACTTTGTTATGTTGTGCAGGTTTTAAGTATATAATGAGTATAACTGTGCTTTCACATTATTTTATTGAAATATGCATTCTATTTTTTGGTAAAGCTCTGGGTAATATTTACACTTTATAATCTTAACAATATATACATGTTTACTTAAAAAAACACAAAGGTATATTATTGGCCGGTACTGTACCTGTAAAGAAATTCAAATGTCCCCAATCCCCACTGGGCCAGCGTAGGGACTACCGCCCGATGCATCTCATCTATGAGAGGATGCCTGTGCCCAGCAGTGGAACTTATATAGGCTGACGATGATTGTGATGTAAACTATATGTTCCAAAGACAGTTGTCCTTATGGTCTTTTTTATACTACGTTGGTGGCAAACAAGCGTAGGCCCGCCTGATGTAAGCGGCCATCGCAGCCTAATGGACGCCTCCAACTCCAGGGGTGTCACATGGCGCGTTTCCGATCCTTTAAATATTTATACACTCCTTTCTTGAAGAAGCTTTGCTTTAAGCATACTGTAGTACCTCGGAAAAACCTCGGCAGGGAGCTCATTCCACAACCGGAGCGTCCGAGGGAGGAAATTCCTCTGAAACCGTACCGTACGCCGCGACCATTTAAGTTCTAAGGTGTGAAGATGAATGCCCTGCCGACGGCGAGCGGTGTGATGGTAGAAAGCGGCCATGGGCATCATGTCGAACAGTTCTTCGGAGCATAACCCATTATACAAGCGATCGAATGGTCAGAACTCCATGTTTCGGCCTCGGCTGTGGCAACTACTGTAGATAGGTACAGCCAGTGGTGCTGGTGGTTAATAGCTACCGTAGCTTATGTGCACTTTGGATAGACAAGATAACACATGTCTTAAGAGGATTGGTTACTGCAAATATCCGTACATTAAAAGGTAAAACATTCTTTTAAATTGACTCATCAGCTAAGGTCACCTCGCAGATCCAAACAATCTATAACCCAACCAAGCGAAGTAGACACCCGGTACGGACGATAAGCTATACATTTCGTCGGTCTACTTGGCTTGGTCCGCTAGTACGTCATCTCATCAACTCTTTTATATCTTTATGTGTATAAAAGCTCACGAATACCTACTTAATTTATTTACCATCAGAAACCGGTCACAGGTGCATGTTTAAAATACCCTGCTTAAGGCAAAGCGACCTTGTAACAATTTTCTTAGAATCGATATATACGTGAATGAGCTTGCGACGAGCGTGTTTATTAAATCGCAAGAGAGTTTAAATAACTATTTTAAAAATGGTAGCTCATCATCATCATATCAGCCGAAAGACGTCCACTGCTGGACAAAGGCCTCCACTATCATCGGTCTTGCTCCGCCCTCATCCAACGGCTTCCCGGGATCTTGACCTGATCGTCTGTCCATCTTGTTAGGGGGCCTTCTCACGCTGAGTCTTCCGGTTCGTGGTCGCTAAATAGTAACAAATGTGTACCTATACAGACTGATGATATCATATCTCAATATGAATCAGAATACTCAGAATGCTCCGAACTACATTCACTCGTGCCTCGTTTTCTAGGTGTGGTTATTTTGTGCACTTCTCTTAACTTATTTAATCTTCGCGTAATTACGTTTTTTCTGGGCATGATTACATGTAGTGTAGAGTAAGTAAGTGTAACGTTGTTACGTAACGTAAGTACTGTCTGAGGAAGGCTTAAGCCACGTAACTTATTGGATAGCTACGGTAAGGCTTCGTTATGGGTAAATTTGAAGTAAATAATATCGCAATGTGGAACAAAGGTCGTATACGTAACCAGTAGACACATTTAGTTCTATATGTTAATATTCAAAGAACTTTCCACTTATTTTCATATATATCATCCATCTTACACGAATTTACATACTACCTATACACTACAAACAGTTTTACATGATACGTAGGTATGACCTATTTTAGATAAAAGATTCATATAATGAAGAATGTTTTTAATAACAACAAGATACATATAATATACAAGTCTATTTTAAACAATTAATCATTTTCGTTTCAGGTATGTACAGCAGCTTATATCGTGCAAGATACTCCTCCGTTAAGTAGGTATGCGTATGCAAATAATTAATCAGAGATCGTAAACTTTGGAACATTATATTGAGGCGCAGTGCAAATAGAACAGCTTAGCTACTAGCTATCGTTTTAGTATATATCTTATGGCCGATACATACTAAAACCTATCGTGCTAGCTACACAGGGAGGAAGGAGACGAAAGTCCTTCCTGGAAATATTGCATCGTTTAAGTGATATACAGTAGATTTGTAATGGTTAGAATTAGAACCATGAATTAAGTAAAAAAGAATAAAACGAAATTTACGACCTTTTCACTGATGTGATGACCCAATTGCATCTGCATTTCACGGCTAGATTAAGGAATCGCCGTAGGGAAAGCTCGGAAATTAAGCTTTTTACCGAGCATTCACGTAATCGCACTGATGCATTGAATGACGCACAAATGTCAAATAAATCGAATAAATGCGAAAATATGAATACCAATTACTTTATTACTTATAGACCATAGCCCATAACTACACACACAGTTTTCAAATGTCCACTCACGCCTTGCACGCTGCAGCCCGTGCCGGAGCATGTCGGTGGACATGCGATAGTGTCACTCTTCAACATTTTTTCTACGCGGACTGGCGAAGGCAGCAATCAACTTTTGTTCCATTTCGTCCGCAGCGTCGGATTCAGTTTTGTATACTATGTCTTTTTAACACAGGTCCACAGGAAGAATTCTAAACAAGTTAGATCTGGAGACCTGGGTGGCCCAAACCGGCCGATCTATTGGTCTCCAAACTCATTGTTCAATTTCATTCGTACTTCGTGAACAGAATGAGCTGGTGCACTATCTTGTTGAAACCAAGTGAGTCGTCTTTCAGCCGGTGGTAGCTCGTCGAGATAAGGGTCAAGCTCGTTGTTTAAAAGATCCATGTATCCTTGGCTGTTTAGAGTTGGAGGCAGATACACAGGTCCTATAATAGGTAACTAGTTGCTTTTATTTGAAGAATATGACATTAGGTTAGATTTATGTCAATTTTATTAAATTTCAAACATCAGGCATCTTGTCGATTTCTAACCACGCCACGCAAAGAGGTTCGTTAGTTATCAAAAAGGATTTTCTTTTAAATATTTAGGAAAAATTTCGCAAGTACGTTTTCAATTTACTGTTCTACCTACTCAGTCAGGGCACAGTTTCAATTTATAGGTATTCGTGCATGGTTTTGTGAAACGAGCTAAAACCTTTTTATTAGTCCAGGTAAACAGAGTTATTTATGAGGAAAGAGGTTACGATAATTATCATCTTTGAGCTTTCTTCCAGTGAGTACTTTTGAGTGGGTGTCAATGTCACCATTTGAACTATTTATTGTGGTTAGTTTTATTCATTTAAGGGAGAGCTTTTATTTACTTCATCCAAAAATTAAACAAGTGGAGCTACAATGAGAATCGCATCCGCACATCCTGCAATATTTCTTACCGCGTTGCAAGAACTAAGAATGGATAAATGACAACAAATTAACATAATATCCTGACGTGTAACGATTGTTTACTTGCAAGTTCATTGACGCAGTCACCTATTTAGGGTTGGCATAAGTAGCATTTTTCGTGAATGTTTAATTTAAAAGGCTATAAGTTGAAAACAGCAGTTACACATATTTACATAGTTTGTTTAGGGGAAATATAGTGCTATAAGGCTAAAATGTCTCCCATTTCCGCAAAGGTCCCTCGTCGACTTCCAGCTTGTATATGGATAATTTCAATAGTACCTATTGATTAAGTATACTTAAGAGTTAATAGAGCTATATCATCATCATATCAGCCGAAGGACGTACACTGATGGACTTTCCCCAAGAGTGCCACAATAACCGGTCCTGCGCCAATCGCATCCAGCGGATTCCCGCGACCTTTACCAGATCATCACTCATCAGTCCACCTTGTGGGGGTCTACCCACGCTGCGCCTGGTCCAATATTCCGCAGTGTCTCAAGCCAAAGTTTTTGACCAGTGTGTTTCTCGGCGTGATCGCAGCGCTACTAATATTTTTTTTTGGAACCATCAATAATTATTTATGTAACTTTAAAGGTTCTATGTAATTTTCTAAGTCAATTCATTGACGTAACGACGTTGAAATTGTGTATATAAGGTGTTAATTTATTAGTTGCAGATATTTTTACAGCTGTTAGTACTCGGTCCCTGGAGTATATTTAAGTATGAAACATAATAGCTTTTACGATGTTTTTTGGAGAAAACTGAAAAACAAATTTGTTACGTAAAAACACCCTGTTAATGTGATTATTAAATGAGAACTCATTGAACAGATTCTAGTACCTCTTTTACGTACCACTTAACTGTAACTGGCCACTTCACGTCGATAAATCAAATACTTGATTGTTAATTTCATGTTATTTTCTGTCTAATTGTGTCGTTTGCAAATCAATTTTACTGATTTTGAAATGCCTTCTTTTCTTCATGCTTGCTTTTAAAATTACTTATCAAAGGCTAGTATTAGTTAACTATCCTAATGGGTGGATTTTCTTGACTAGTTTTAACACGACAGCCACAATTTCAATCCTACATTACATCCTACATTTGTAGTTTCTCCGCCGAACCATAATGACATTTAAGACAAACAATTGTTGACATGAGTGACATGACAGATAGTGTTAAACGTCTTATCAGACACATGGTGATTATTTTTAGACGAAATTACTAATTAATTTTTTGTACGGTAAATGAAAACAAAAAAATATATATGAACAGGTTTCTTAATTTCTATTTAAAGTGAACTATTTTAAAGTAAAGTATCATTTGTTAAAATATCTGCAACTAATAAATTAACAACTTATATACTCGAATCCGCCATCAATAATATAAAAATGGAGCTTTCTAGTTAGTCGACAATACATTACTCAAGTATTCCGGCTGGCACATTCCAAGAATCCAAAGACCTATAAAATCACGCCCATTAAATTGAACAAATCCAATTGAAAGCGAAACTATCGGATATCCATTCGCAAAAGAGCCAAATTAAAGAAAATTACCTTCAAATTGGAAATAATCGGTCCGGTTTATTGAAAAACCGGTGGGAACCGTGGAACGGTAATTACTCAATCAATCCCGTACGGTTCGTGTTGCATAACCGGTTGTTGCCATGCTCTTGTTTCCTACCCGTTCTCACAGTTTACAATAACCGGGAGCAGAGAGGTGATTTAAAGATTGTTCACATTATGGCTTGACTATGGGTCGGTGGTTTTCGTCTTAATAATACCTATACTCTATCACTTCTCTATGCCTAAATCATCTTATGTAGGGCTATAAACGCGAGCATAATGCATATATTTAATTTTCACGGGTTCGTTCACTATGCGTGATACGAGTACGTATAGGTGTGTGTACGAGTATGTTAGTTGGTGTTGAATGTTGACTAAATATTTCATAATTTTGTGACGTTTGATCACATCCCAGGACACAAACACATCTTAAGTAGCTTTGTAGGTGAGACTATGAATAAAAAAACCGGTCAAGTGCGAGTCCGACTCGCGCATCGAGGGTTCCGTACATGTTTCATACACCATCATGAACCCATAGTTCTGGATAAAATTTAACAGCATATAGTATGTGTTAGCCATCTACCGGTGTATTTTGTTACTATCTTTCGCGCCAAAACAACTTAGTAGTTATGTTTCTGGAAACTGATCTATATTTTTAACTTTACGAAGAAAAGACACCTAAAACAAATTGGCATGGCGCTTGCGGTATCTAGTTATAAATGCAAACACGTAAGAGGCCTCAGCATTGTAATACTGTGCCTCAGCCAACTTACGAGCAACCTGTGGTAACTTGCGGGCGGAGTGACTCCGCTGCACGATACCGCTGTAGCGCTTCGACGGTAACAATTGTGGGAAAATTTATATAAGGCACACATTTGGCGTGCGCCATAATTGCTCAACAAATCTGCTCGTGGATGACTTTTTCATAACATGAAAACAAACAAGCACTTATCTTTCTATGAGAACAAAAGTGTTTGTATTACAAGTAAGTAATAATAATAGCAAGCCGTAAGGCACTTGGTTTATTAAGGTCCCCTTTTTCTTTGAACCAACATAATTTATTTGGTATTACGGTGTGTAAAGGTATAAGTGTGTGGTTGAAATAGCTCAGATTCATGTGACCCGCCACTCCCGTCAGCAACAGATGTGGCGCCTTAGATAATTAAGTCGACGCTAAACTTAATATAATGTATATACAACGTAAAATACGAGTATTACCGCCAAAATTAATTAAGTTCCGTGGAAAACTTTAACCATCTTTCAACGCTAATAATTATACCGATGTCCTCCAAATTGTGGTAGAACATTAACATCAACAGCGCTCTGTCGACCTAATTGTTTCCGAGCCTTAAATAATGGGTCGCTTTGCGTCCAAGGTCCGAAAAACGTAAATTGTAGGTGTAGGAAACTACAAAATGAGCGAAAACGCAGCAAATGGACAGAATAAATGTGTCTGCGGTTCCCTCTCTAGAATTTGGCCATTTGAATTGTCTCGTTAATGTCCTATTAATTTGTCTTCCTGTAATTATATTGTTTTGGGTTGCGTGTCTTCATTTATAGACGCCCATTTGGCTGTCATGTCTCGCCGCAAACGGTTAAGCTGTGAACAGAGTCGTATGTCGTTGGAACTCTACTAACATTAGGTCCTTATAGCATTGGCATGGAGTATAGGTATATTAGGTATTCCGGGTCCGCGGTTCGGAGCTCCATTCGTCAGTAATTTGGGCGTAATTCCTGGAATACGCTTTGTGAATTACCAATTACGTAAATGAACATTGCGCAAGGTTACGTGTTAGGAGCAAAAGTCGATTTTCTTTGTTAATGTGACGTAATGATGGAGATAATTATACGCACAAGTATATATCTGTATCTACTACTATAGCAATGTGGGTTTCGGAACCTATTAATGCACTTGCACTTAAAAGAATTTACAGTACATATGGTGCTATGTTACCGCACGAGTGCGGTAATCAGCAGATTACGTGCATATGTCGAAACTTTTAAGAGCCATATGTACTGTAAAACGTTGTACGATCCACGTGCAAACAGGTAATTTATCACCACTCGTTGCGAATTTCCTGTTCTCTGCACTTAAATCGTAATGTACTAATATTAATTTAATAGTTATTATAGGCAAGGCGGAAGTGACGGAGGTCAATGGAAAAGTAAACGTCGCGACGCGACGTATCAAGCTATCAAAGGAGAGGCTCAATAAAGAGATACAGTCATCATCAAAAATTGCTACGCATATGAACAGATCAAAAGCTCGTATTCCCTTGTAATAAAGTCTTTTGAAGTTTTCAAATGCGTATAACTACTTTAGACTCTGACTATACATGGCGATTGCTCCACTAATAAGAGCCTAGCTCTTCAGGTGTTCTTACGCACTTGTAGTTGTTGTTACAGTGTAGGTTAAAAGTTTCGGACCACATACCGACTGTTTAATTTTCTCTGTGATGTGGGTTAAAAAGTCTGTGTCGTAAGAGTCGACTATGGAGCTAGAGGGTTGAAGTATGTTGTGGGCAATGAAACTAGTACTACTTTACTTATCAACTTATCACTGGAAGATCACTCTCTCCATTTAAACCTTCAATTGGGAGTATCACTGAAAATCAAATTCCATGTGTTCTGCCTACACCATAAGAGAATACAGGCGTCAGTTTGTGCATATCTAAGTTGAATTATAATTGTATGAAGCGTACGCCCTACGCCAGGACGCTAAAGGCGAAGTGCCTTGTAAATTAGTGCACTGACTCAATGAAGCCCCGCATTACACCGGGAGCCTAACAAGCTCTGGCGTAATATACAGTAAATACGCCACTTGCAGCATAGGATAGAGAAAGGACATGCTTCCTACTTTAGGGCTGGAAATAATAAATATTGGGGGACAATCTTACACAAATCGACCTAGTCCCAAACTAAGCAAAGCTTGTACTATGGGTACTAGACGACGATATACATACTTATATAGATAAATAAATACTTACATAGGAAACATCCAAGACCCAGGAACAAAATCCATGCTAAATGCACAAATAATGCCCTGACCGGGATTCGAACCCGGGACCTCTAGCTTCGGAGGCAGTGTTACTACCAACTGGGCTAAACAGGTCGTCAAAGAAATCCTTGCTTTGTGGACGGCAAATTGAGGAGCGGTATGTGACAAAGTCTAAGGATTGCCATATTTAAATTCTGATATGCGCGCGCGATGTCTAGCTCATTACACGTATCTGTCGTGTACAAGTTCTGTACATACACGCGGCCTCACACTTTTTTAACGACTGTTTTGTTGGACTAACGGCATAGTGATTCTGCCTACGAAACTGGCGGTCCTGGATTCGAATGCCAGTTCGAACGCGTGTTTATATATAAATAAAACACACGGATGGCGGTTGATAAGTAACGGAATTTATTTTATAAATCATAGAATACCATAGCACAAATACATGTTTGCATATTATGCATACTGAACTAGATAGCGTTAGCATGCACTTATTATATAACAGTATACAGGTGTTTTTATTGATTTCCGTTCCTTCAAGCATAGAGGTATAGCCGTTTATAGCCAAAGAAACGACGTAGCATATTTAGTTTTCAAAATTCAAGAAAAACATTTTTTTTTCATTTTCACACAAAATAATTAATTCACCAAGGGTGAACGCGAAACAGCAAAGCAAAAGCTAATGTCAAGTATAACAGTATTCGTAATTCAAATAACAGGCACGTCAACATTGTTTAATTGTTAAGGATCTTTTTTACTTTACTAGATCCCTAGAAGAAGAATTCATTTTCGTTAATTAACCCGTTAATAAACGAAAATGAATTCTTGAATATCTTCGAAATGGTATGAATTGAGATACTAGGGTCTTCGAAAAGATTACTTTATTTCATCTCAGGAATATGCCCTCGCAATTAACGGAATTCAATAAAAACAACCTGTATAACGCCTAAGCTCGTATGATCTTTACCTCCGTGATGCTGATGACCTGAGTTTTTAACGAACAACTCATTTCTAACCTAAATAGCTATTTTACGACATGCATTATCATTAAAGTCTCTCAGACTACGGAACTCAAACCCATCAATTTCAATCAAGAACAGTGCCTTAGATGGCTCGAGTAACGGCGTATACACTAAACTCAAAATAAGTCTCGCCGCAGGCTAACGTACCCGTTGATCTCATCGTTGATGAACTTTTTGGAGCACAGTTCATTATCCTGTGTACATTCAAGAATTTCAAGCGATAATATACCTTATGTTAATACCACAAGGCTTTGATAAACCATCGCTGTAACGTAACGGTAAGAGCTCCTTTAAAATCCGCGCGTAATTATACTGAAGACCTTTCATAAGGAAAGGCTCTAAAAGTTATTGAACCTGGCATGTTTAGTGCCTTTTGTCTTGAGCAGGTTGACCATTGAATCATCGAGCATCGTCCTACTTCGCCCACGCGCGTAATGTAGGTATTATTATGTAAATATTTTTGTGAATGTTATTCTTATTAGTTACGTACTTTACATAGATAGATACAGTCATCATCTTAATAATTTATACAATTTAGGATTCTATTGTTAAAAAAATAAGGTTGAAAAGTTTTTGACGCTAGCTGTACGTATTCTGCGAGGTAAAAGAAGAGCACGCAAGTAAAAGGCGATCACCATATTAGCGATTTTCCAGTCTCGTCCTTCCACATTGCTTCAAATTCCAGGATCCGGTTTAAAAACAATTCCTGAACAAAACACTCCGAGGAATACCTACGAGTGTTTTGTGCAGGAATTTAACATTCATCATCATAAAAATGTAAGAGCTTGGCTCTTGTCAATGGAGAGGATCCTACTCTCATGATCTTCGGCCAAGTTCTTTAGGTCCGGGCAAGGCCTGACGTTCACTATTTCCTCTAGTTTTTGTACAAAACTTCTCCTTGGTCGAATCTGCCGTCCAGAATGTTTGTTAAGAAAATGTCGTGTCTAACTAAGTGACCTATCACTTGGTCTCGTCTATTTTAAATTGTCTTCATTAAGTCTCTATTCTCTCCCACCATTTGTTATTCTTCTTGGTTTTTCTTTCTTTTTGTCCAGTTTATACGACATGCTATATAGCTGTGACCCCGTTACCCGTTGGGAACTTGCGGCTCAGCCCGAGCTCAGCCCCAACTACATTAACATTCATAAGACCTAATACGCCATAATCATGTCGTCTAGGCTAATCAGCCTAGTTGATAGGTATATCCTACGAAGCTAGCGAGCTAGCAGTCCTAACCTGACTCACTTTCACTGGATAATAACTAACGACAAAATGTGTGTTTTTAGTGTTAATGGAAAACAAAATGGGGCTCCGGAACTGGTAATTTCGCGGGTTTCATGCAAATGAACTGTATTGTAGTCTCTCTACTAAAAGACTTTAGTTACCATATTTTGACTTCATAAGTATGCTCGTATGTAATGTCGTCCTCAATGTCATTTATTACTATACGTGACGCTATCCGTGATAGTCAGTGACCTTTTCGGACGTCGCTGGAGTGTAAAAAGGGTACGCAATATCCTTCGCAACAAAGGAACCATTACTTGAACAGGGACAAAAATAAAGGAGATACGCTTTTACTTATTTTTCAAGTAGGCTCGGGATCTAGATTGGACAGTGTCGTTCAGCTTTGATCTGCTGAAGCGAGCGGACGCCAGACGTGTTATGATCTCTGTATTCAGTGGGTCGATTTTTGCCAGTCTTTCGCCATACATTGCAATTTGTTTCGCGCGCTGAATAAAGGCGATACGAATCTAGTTGCTCGCTCCAGTCACGTTGGATGCCGGCGCTGGTGCCATTGAAACCTATTCTCATGCCAGTCCAGCTTGAACGAATTCATATAAACGGTGGAATGCACCAGCAACTTAGCATCTCAACGTGTTAAAACGAGAGCACAAGAACGTGCGTTGTAAATGTAAAGTAACTGAATTGAGGCCTTGGCTGTTATTGCCCGTATATACCTAGTAAATATTGTTCTAGAAGCGTCAAACATATTCAATCAAATTAATAAGTGGGTAATATACCTATCATTTGAATCATGAGAGTGAAGAATATGAAAAATAGGCACGTGAAAATAACTCTAGTTAAATTAATCATGTTACTACATACCTATCTACACGCATGTGTAGGGGGACAATCGTTAGTTCAGAAAAATCAAATTTTATTTCATTTTCAGTGAATTTAGTGCCTCATCGCTTCGCCATTACAATTAAAAAAAAAAAACTTTTTGCTGGACTCGCGGAGTATCTGCTTCTAACGAGTATTCAATCTATGTAACAAAAACATAACTTACATAAACCGTTAACTGTTGCCCAAAGAAGATACTTTGGATTTCTCAATTGTGTGACCTAAATGGACTTTCTGAAATATTTAATAATTAAATTTTAAGTGAGTTTCGTGCATCGTCGCCATTTTAGAAGTACCCGCAGAGACGCATTGTTTATTCAGCGATCTCGAGCGATGCCTCTGATCAATGTTGGACACGGGTTTACGTATTCTGAGTGTGAAACTTGAAAGATTGAAAAAGGTTAAATGTCTAAGGAAAACCTTGAACAGTGTAACAGTGTGTCTCAATACGGTACTCTTACCTATTGTCTATACATTGAGCCTTATATGTCAAGACAACGGTGGTGATAATTCGGGAGCATTCAGGTAATAAAAATGTGAAAGTTGGATGTTTGTTAATCAATCAAGATGCGGCTGCGGATGACGGCTTAACGAATTAAAGTAAACACATATAGGCTGCTTGAAACATAGGACAGGTACTTTTGGAACGAGCGAGCGTAATTCTTCGAGTCTACTGCCCGGCTAGTATGATAGCTTATACCGTCACGTTATATGGCCAAAATGTACTGAAACGTCACATAAAACGTATTATAAATTGGAACAGCGAATTTACAATGTCTATCACGAATCTATACACTGGATTATTATACTTTACGCCAATGTGTACAGGTTAAAATTACTTTCGAGACGTTTTTGAATGTGTAGTAGTATTTGTATATTTACAGGGATAATAAAATACAGACACACGTCAACGTGTGTGTCAGGCTGGCTACAGAGGTCACAACTACAAAAGCAAAAACGTCTCTCAAGTAATTTACCTGTATTTTTGTATTAAAAAAATAATACTTGATTTTTAAGTTACAAAGGAAAATAAGGGGTGGTTAATACTTTTGGCCGTGGCTGTACATACTTATATCGTCGTATTATTATATACTCGTAAGTACATATACCTACCGTAGCATTTCTGCACAGTGGGTTGGCACTGGTTGTCTGCAGAGTAGGACACAGGATTAATTGTTTGCCGCGTCCGGCACGTGTCGGGACCGGCACGGGTCGTTTATCAAACGGTAATCTATGGACGTGTGCGATGGAAGTCGGAAAAGTCTTAATAACCGTACACGTAATGTAGTAGACAATGTAGGTGTGTGTCATATTTCAAGTTTAATAAAAATCGAAATTGTAATATGTTTATAGCAAGTTGTATTGCTTTAGAGGCCCTACTTGTAATGAATAATAGACAAGTTGAATGGAACTGGTATATTTCCCAAAATATAAGTTTTCGGCGTACATAGGTACATGGGGTCAAATCAATAGCTGTTGAGACTACTGATTTTCGTTTGTTCCACTTGGAAACTGGACAACCTGTGTAGGTAACTTGTGGGTGTGAAAAGCCACAATTTTTTATGGATATAGTATAAAGTCATAATGTTTGTGTTGATATTAATGATAAGTAGAGTCAACAGTTCTTAGTGAACCAATTAATATAATAAAATAAAATAAATACAGTTCTCCATAAATAATAGCCCGTCAGCATTTCAGTAGCCTGAAATTGAAATTAATTTATTTTGTTAGCATGCAATTCATTTCAGGCAAGTAATTTCTGGCAAGATAGCTTTTAAAAAAATGATTAGAATATAATGACTTTTATTAGTTTTATTAGTCTTCTTTTTTAAATGTTCGATTTTATGATATATTTTTATACAGCGAGTTTTACCACTTTGAACCCGGAAGCTACGCGCGTTTCAGAGGTACAGTCACGAACTTAAATTTGGGACCCTCTTAAGGTTGACAGCCCTGTCAAACCGTACAGAAAGTTAAGTTTAATTTGCGAAATGGGTCACAAGTTAACGAGCGTGACTGTAACAGAGAGGACGTCAAATAAAAATACCACTACCGAGCAAGATGGTCGAATACTAAATTGAATAAGAGCGATAGAGAGATATACAGCATTTGTTGTCTTTGTCATAGTTCGACTTTTTTATTGGACCCAAACTATTTGATATGACATTGAGGGAAATAAATGATCACCCGCCCAAATTATTGTTGTGTATCATTAGCCTCCACTGCCTCCAGCCGTTTAAGCCAAGTTATCCACTTAGCTGCAAAAGAGCTTTTTCCGTGTCTCTTCGTGGAACGCGTATAGGATCTCTATAGAAATCCTTATAGTCTGAGCGCGGCGTGTATATTTTTTATTTTTCTTTTTTTACCAATTCTTACGTTGCGTCCAGAGTGACACATAATTGTCTCGGCAGACAGTGATCCTGGCCCATCCGAGTGTCCGACGACGTGTCCGACAGGATGAATTGTCTCCGCCGACGGCCACCCATTTATCATCTGTTTGTGTCTACGGACAACACGTGTGCCCGGAGATGCTTTCATTCAAGAGAGCTCCGTTTTCCTGTAGGGTTTTTCGCACATACTCCAATTTGAGGTCCTCATTCCATAACACGAGCGCAAAGCTAACGTACTTAAGCTGACGGTCCTGGGTTCGAACTCCGGTCAGCAGGGCAAATATTTGTGTGATGATGAAATTAAGATGAGCGTATGTTCTAGTGCCGAGCGCCGCTGATTCGATTAAGCCCTGTTACGTTTTTCTCGTCTAAATCAGAAACGTTTCCATATTTTCTTAAAATTTGAACATCAATAAAGAGTCAATAATATAATAATATTATAAGGGTCGCAAGTGTCCATAGGCTATGGTGTCTGCTTATCATCAGGCAGGCCGTAAGCTTGTTGGCCACCGTGGTAGTATAAAAAAAATCAATGGCAGTTCTGTTCCAAAAATGTCACATATTCATTTCCAACGAAGGTTCCAAAATCATCAGGATCTGAACACATTTCGATGCGTTGGCTGTTCCGGAGTTATTTGCCGTTTCTTTGTTAAAACGTACTGGAAATAATTGACATCGATGAAGCGGAAAGGTTGAACCGCCTTTAATTAAAAATGTGCTTAAATACCAACCCAATTCAAACACTCAGCGGTGCTTCCATGAAATTAAAATAATATATGTCGTAGTTCGTTTATCTCCGTCTGTGTCACTCGAATTATAGGTGTGATAAAGACGGAGATAAACGAACTTCGAATTACGATTGTCGTGGTTATTATAGCTCAGACCTTGACCAATTACTTAAATCTTGCCTAATATTAAATTCTAATTAGGCTTCGTTTAAAATAAGGTGTGTAAGGTCATAACCCTTATTATTGAAGGATTTTTTCATGTTGAATTACGCATGGGTAGCACCTTGATATAATAATTAGATTATTAAACTAGTTTCCCTTACATGTATTTCTATTGAAGTGGTTTCGGATTCGAACCCAATACCGTAGACATAGGCACCAACGACAACAACTAACTACGTAACCACTAGGGTATCCTGGCCGTGTAGGCTAAAGAAAGGTTGTGGTGCTATTCCAAAGCAACATCTCACGCCCGTGTAGTGGTAGCTAATACAATAGTTATTAAATTTATATATTTCGTTGGTAGAGAACATGAACATTCGTAAACATTCCAGTTTAAATTAATGTGAGAGTTCCTGTCTGCACTGGAGTTCATCCAAAATAATAAGTATGTATTGATTTTATTGCCGACTGTACCTTTTTTCCCACAGTCATCATCATCTACTACTCGTTGAGTCTGTTCCAATGAGCCTAAACACGACGGGATTATCTTGTGCAGTTAAGTCGGTCTCCTTCATCAGATCAGCTCGGTGTTCGGTGATACCAACTTAATATTGCCTTTTCACCGAACTTACATAAGTATGCCCAATTTCAGCTCAATTGGATACAGGCAAGTGGCTGAAAAAAAGATTGCACGTTTTGAAGACGGTTTACATACGCTTGTAAAAAGTAAATAGAGTCTTAAGAGCCTACAAACCTCTATCTGGCAGAATCCCAGGAAAACATAAACAATGTAAACATATAAGAGCCATGCCTCGTTAGTTTCTGATTGGTTATTATACCTCTATAGTACTTTCCGTTTCTAGTGCTCGTTCAACTTCGTCTGTTGATTGGATGTGAATATTCAAGATACCTACTGAAGGCTGAAATCAACACTAATTGATACAGTCTACTGAGAGTCTACTACAGTTTACATCGAAGTCATAAGACGATTTGTTTACTAGAGTTAGGGGTGCGGCGCCCTATAGTTGACCGAGTGAAACGAAGGTCTCCCTTTCAGCTTCGGGAATAAAATGCTTTCATGCAAGCATTTCATATGCAAGCTACAGGCCGCATTTCTCAACCGATTTTCGTGAATATTTGTGAGCGGGTTCGATAATTTTTTGTCGAGTCAGTTTATTGGAAATTTTAAAAGATTTTATTTAACTTGCACTGTTCGTAAGTAAGTACCTATATAGCTATAAGTATGTAAGATGTCATAAAAATTTACAATCCTTTTTTCAGCCACTTGCCGGTGGATACCGAGCTGAAATTTGGCATATTTATGTATGTATGTATGCATGTTGTGTGTTCAGTTCGGTGACAACGCAATATACAGGGTGAAATTTTATTGACTGTTCAAATTTTTCCCAGGCATTAGGTATCAATAAAAGATGCCATTTCTGAAAAAAAACATAGGTAAAATTTTCACAATAAAATGTATCCGAATAAATAATTAGTAACGTGTGGATAATCGGGAGCTGAGTGACGCTCGGGGTTAGCAGTGCGGGGGGAGGGGCGCGCTCACCTATCTTATCTCGACCAAAATTGCAAATTAGTCGCACGCGCATTTCCGCGTGAGCGGTCGTGCACTTCCGTGTTGTATCTCTTGTAAAGACGCGCGATCGCGAACGAGACACAACAATGTTTACGAACCGGTAGTACCCCGTGCGTGCAGGAAAATTTGCAACGTATGTTTTTTTTTACTAGATTTCTTTAATTTCGTTGTTTTGACGCGTAAGTTTGTCACGGCGACTCAACGTCGGGGCGGGGCGAGCGTTATCAATCAACACCTCCCGCAAAATACGTCACCGCGGTATCCACGAACATATGGTTTTTTAGGATATCTTTCAGCTGCTCTGTCTCAATATTTTAGTACTGAAAGATACTGAAAGAAAAAACACTTACTTTTTATTTTTCGCTAAGGAATCCACTGTGAAATTTTGAACAGTCAATAAAATTTCACCCTGTATTATGGTACAGTCAGCGTCATATAATACGTAGCAGCCAAAGTGGCCAAATAGTTCGGTACACTATGCGAAATATATGGTTTGCCTACCGAACTATTTGGCCACTTTGGCTGCTACGTAACATATGACGCTGACTGCACCTACCACCGAGCTGATGTGATTATGGAGGCAGAAGATGGCCATAGCAACTCCTAAAGTACACAACATAAACACGTCGTGCTTGGGCTCATTGGAACTTTCTTAACAAGTAGTACCTAGTTAAAGACTATGCAAAATGTACAGTCGACAAAAAAGGTTGTGGGTACCAAAAATATTTTTTGACAGAAACTTATTCTTTTGATCGCTCGCTCGCAAGTGGTAGCTCGATATGCCGTGATATGTGCCGCCCGCGGACGGAGCAAAATGCGAAATGGGATTAAAAATTCATATTGTTAAAACGAAATCAAACGTACAGGTTTTAGATAAATGAGATAATTACCAATTTTGCTACCAAAGGACTGTGAACATATAAATTATAGTTAGAAATGATAGCATGAATCGATGCACGAATGATAATTGAAGTATGAATCGTATAAATAAATGTTTTTCTTCATTTATTACCGTACACGTAACGACTTTACAAGGCTTTGAAATTAATATGTCTTTATAGGTGCCGGTGCTTTGTATTACCAACTTTATTTTGAACTGATAATATACAGCAAATTCTTAATCAAGATTTCAACGCAAAACTTTATCAACAGCCCTTGGGTAGAAGTGTTTTGAGTCCGTAGAGCTACTTACATCTCGATCGGGTGGAAAGGTGTCTGGAGACGACCCCACTTGGTAAAGGGCTCTTCTAATAAAGTTGAGATTTAATTTACAAGTCATTGTCGGTACAGATGTTGAGCTCGAGGAGCAAACGAATGTGGCACTGTCTAGCTAACATGATTGCTGTTATGTGGATATATACAGGGTGTGTGTATTACAGGCCACACCCTGTATATAGCATTCTTCTTTCACTAGCATGTTAATAAGTGTGAGAGGCAAGAATGACATGTAAATAAATAAATGTAGGTGGACTATCTTACACAAATCGACCTAGTCCCAAACTAAGCAAAGCTTGGGTTACTAGACGACGATATACATACCTATATCGACTAATACATACTTAAATACATAGGAAACATTCAAGACTCAGGAACAATATTTGCAATAAATGCACAAATAATGCCCTGACCGGGATTCGAAACCGGGACCTCCGTTAGCTCCCCTTCGTGGGCGAGGTCACTACCACTAAGCCAAAGTGGTGGTGCAGGTATCCGACAAAAATAAACGCGACCATGCCAGTTAGGGTGGGTAGGCAACGTGCTTGTGATTCTGCGGAAATCGCAAGTGTCCATAGGCTACGGTGTTTGCTTACCATCAGACAGGCCGCAAGCTTGTTGGCCACCATCGTTGTATAAAAAGTTGCAAACGTTGCAAATTTGATTGTATGGAAAGTGTGACAATATTTATACAATTGCATTACAATACACATATTTAAACAATTTATACTATTGGTATAGGTGAGAGGCGTTCATTTTAAAACCGGTTGTACTCTACCGGACTAACAAATCATTCGTCTATCCACGTGTCACGCTACGAACAAGATAATCAATTAATCATATACAATATAAGTTACGTCTACTTAAACCTTACCTTCCTGTACTTGAACTTGTTATGAGGGAGTGCCGACACAGCTCTTGGTATTTAGTTCAATGCCACTCCACCCATCCTAATCACTGTGTACACCGGCCTTGGGTTATCGGTGATTACATTGATGATTCGTTAGTAAATGTGCGTGGCGGATATTAGCCGATCGCTTCAAGTTGGCCGATCCTTCCCGTCCCGGTACCCATACCGCACCCCGCTCACGCCACGTCCCGCCCTGCTTAGCGTCGAGCGGGGTGGGGCGGAGGTGAATACGTCACGAAAGGAGCTGCCAACTCGAAGCGAACGGGTAATACTTGCACTTGCACTGACTAACCTAAAACATAAACAAAGGCAAGAGCATTTGTTTCACTACATTTTCCGTGGCACAAATACGGATGCGGGCGCCGTTCCCGAATTGGCTTGGACGAGTATAGATAGCCACATACTAGAGTCGTTGTGCATATCATACGAACGCTGTTTGAATCATCTGATAAGATGGTTAATTTTTACTAAGCGTAACGTCTGCTAAAGAAAAATTCAAAATTTCAAACCAAACAGAAAAATAAAAAAAAATCTGCTCCGAGCAGGACTCGAATGTGACGTCCTGGCATACGCGGCCAATTGCTTTAGCCAACTGAGCTATCGGAGCATCCCTTTTATAAAGACTTAGGGAGGCGTACAGCAACATCTACCTAGAAGATTCACACTTAGGCTTCTTTTAACGGCACCAGTCTCAAATTACATTGGGAAATCGTAAGTCACGATGCGCCTAATTTTGTATTAAATGGTTTCGGTAACGTCTGCTAACGAAAGTTCGATTGGCGCGTGCCTGCATATGCCAGAGGTCGCAGATTCGGAGGACCGAATCGGCGCAGGAGCAGGACAGCAGGAGCTCGAAGCACATTTTTTTAAATTTTTAGCGTTCCGTATCCAAAGGGTAAAAACGGGACCCTATTACTAAAAACTTCGCTGTCTATCCGTCCGTCTCTCACTAGGCTGTATCTCAAGAACCGCGATAGTTAGACAGTTGAAATTTCCACAGATGATGTATTTCTGTTGCCGTCATAACAACAAATATTAAATAGGTTTTCGCTTTAATTTTAAATATGTATATGTTAATATAATAAGTCTTAAATCAACTAGTAAGCCCTTATGATGAAATTTTGTACCTAAATCTGTACCTAAACACGTGTTCAGTGTTAAAATATAATAAAACGGGTCACTCACGTCCTGTTTATGACTCGACATGTTTCGAACCGATACTACTCACGGTTCTAGCGCTCGTGATGCCGCGTTTAAACGTGTTCAGTGCTTCAACGGGTTGATCAGTTTGTTTGTAATGGCCTCGAGCATTTCGTTATTGTGGTTTACCTATGTTAGGATGGAAGGAGCTCAGTATTAAGGCCAAAGTATCAAAATTGACCACCACAAAGACAGTTATCGTTGTAAACAAGATGTAACTTCTCGTCTAGTTAACGAAATAAATTTCTGTCAAAAATGTCATTATTATACAAGCCATTATTGCCCACTGTACCATTTTTCCACAGTTCCACTAAGCCCAAACACGGCGGGTGGTTGCGTCACCAGATAAGCACCATAATATTGCATTGTCATCGAGGTTACATAGTATGCCAAATTTTAGCTCAATCGGTTGAGGTATAACTCAAAGGTCTCAAACCCTCAACCCCTTAATCCCTCGAAGGTTAGCTGGAAGAGATCCCTCATAGGGATATGTTCGCCTTTGTACGTTAATCTAATGTGACATGTATACTGTTTTAACCGGTTATTCAATAACCGGTTAAAACTGTTATTGTGTACGATAAATTGCTTACATACATACATATAACTGGTCTGAAATTTAGTTGCTAAAGATTTGACCTATATTACGCAGACATATCAATGTTAAAACGTACATAAACTTATACAAATAACTATGATATTTTATCGACATGCGTATTATAACATTATTTTTCTTATGACACACAGCTACACCCATTCTAAACATCGAACCTTGGCATTATCACCGATGACGCTTTTTGTCCCATCCTTGCGGACTAGAAAGGTCCGCGGTTCAAGTCGTGACTGTGCCTATTTATTTAAAACGAAAGGTTAAACGTAACGTAACGTATAATGTAATCATAACATGTGCACGAACCGGTTAAAGGAAGAGAAGTATATGTTGTGGTGACCTAATTCCCCCGAGGTTGGCTGTGTTGAGACTGAAGGACATGCATTGGTCTAACTGTCAACTCGACGAATAAATAGGAAACTTCCTCGAATCAAAACAGGTTCGCCAGCGCGTTTGTGATTTCTGGAATCGCATAGCATCTATAGCCACGGTGTCTGCCTACCATTAGGGGGCCGGTGCTCAATGGCGACTGCCGTAGTATTAAAAAGAAACACAATCCAATCGCCGGAGTATTGCTTGTTTTGCAGATATGTAAAACCGGTTGCTGCGCTGATCTCATTGCTTGCAATTTGCATTTTCTGCTAATTACTCATATGTAACGAATGCTGATGAGCTCGCAGCTAGATGCCACATTATATCCTAAGTCAGAAAAGTAACAAGTGCCTTAATATCTCGAGTAACATTTGTCTCTTGGATTTAAAATTGAACGGTTTGTGTAATCTATGCTGTAGTTGAATAAAGAACCATATACTCGTAAATTATTGGTGATCGAAATGATTTGGGTATAAGGTAATAGGTATGGTAATAGGTAGGCATGGTAATGCGGCTTAATGCATTTTGAGCCTTAACTTGGCAGTTTTCTATGCAGTATGTTATAATCCCATCAAAAACATAAATGTGAAAATGGGTATATGTATATGCAGTATTGTATAATACTGAAGAAATAATACTCCGAACAGAATAAGTTAAAAACGGTTTAATAAAACGAAAGCAAGTAAAAACACAACAGTGATGATCTAGCAAAATATTGGCATAATATAGTAGCGCCGCATAGCGAGCTTATGTGGAAGCTAGCAATGACGTTTTCGAATGCGTTCAGGACTATGATTATGTTTAACATCTTCCAACATCCTCCCTTCAACATAATCCCATTTTGGACGAACAATAAACCAGTTTTGAGTGCGATGTTGGTTTCGTTAGAGCATCAGCAATCACCTTGTCCGTCTGTATGTAGCGAATTTCAATAGCTCCTCCAAGTACTTTATCGCGAACAAAATGGTGCCTCACGTCTATATGCTTCGTCCTAGAACGGTAACCATCGGAACCTGAAAGTTTTATAGAACTTTGATTATCGCTGTAAATCACTAAAGCATCATTCTTGAGCTGTGGCCAGAGACTTTCTTGAAATTGTTTAAGCCACAATGCCTCTTGTACGCACGACGATAGGGACATGTACTCGGCCTCTGTTGTGGACAGTGCAACGGTAGGTTGACGTCTAGAGTTCCAGCTAATTGCTCCTCCCTGGAACACAAATGCATAGCCAGTACAAGAACGCCGGTCATCTTCTGAGCTTGCCCAGTCAGCATCGCAATAACCATGAACCATAGTTTCCTCTTTGTTTTGTTTAAAACTCAGTCTATAATGTTGAGTCCCTTTTAAATAGCGCATGACACGCTTTAGAGTAACCCAATGTTGCATTTCGGGCTTGTTGTTAAATTTAC
Source organism: Notocelia uddmanniana (assembly GCA_905163555.1). Taxonomy (NCBI): domain Eukaryota; kingdom Metazoa; phylum Arthropoda; class Insecta; order Lepidoptera; family Tortricidae; genus Notocelia; species Notocelia uddmanniana. Next base: position 7,522,809 of record LR991059.1, on the reverse strand, counting down.
TTAACAAATTTATTACAAAACTTATATCGGGTCTAGTAATTTGTGAGATATATAATAGACATCCGATAACCTCCTGATAGGGAACATCTTGAAGAACTTCCGCGTCTTCATGACTACCTTTAATCTTCATATTCATATCCATGGGTGTTTGAACATTTTTGCAATCTGACATTCCAAATTTAATCAAAACTTCTTGTATGTACTTTTGCTGATCTAAGTAAATAACACCTTTGGCTCTGTCTCTTTCCACATGTATCCCAATACAATAATTTATGTCTCCAAAATCCTTAATCTTAAATTTTTTATGCAGCTCTTCCTTAAAATGGTTCTTGGTTTGTTGATTATTTGTGAACAGTATAAGGTCATCAACATAAATGGCCAAAAAAAACATATTGGTATCGTCTACAACTTTGTGGTAAATACAAGGGTCTAACTTTGACTGTGAAAGACCCATTTCTTTAAGTGTGAAATCAATCTTTTTGTTCCACTGCCTGCTGGCCTGTTTCAAACCGTAGAGTGATTTCTTTAGTCGACATACTTGATTACTATTACCATATATTACCATATGGTGGTTGCATCATATAAATCTCTTCCTCTATTTCTTCTTGAAGAAATGCTGACACTGCATCCATTTGATTTATATCCAAATCATGCTTTGCCGCCAGTGCAAAAAAATATCTCAGAGAAGCATACCTTACAACCGGTGAGAATACCTCAGTGTAGTCTATGCCTGGTTTTTGTGAACATCCTTTAATTACAAGGCGTGCCTTGTACTTCACTATCTCTCCATTTTCATTAGTCTTGGTTTTAAATACCCACTTACATGGAATGGGACGCTTGCCGGATGGAAGAGAAGTGATTTCCCAAGTATTATTTTCCAATAAGGACTGATACTCCTCATCCATTGCAATTTTCCATTGTTGAGCATTAGTACTTGACAAAGCTTCTTCCACAGTCAATGGATCTGAAATCTGAGAACACATGAAATTATTTCCTGACATATTATGTTTCTGGTGAGACCTCAAAGTGATATTACTTCGCTCAAAGCTGTCATTGCTATCTGTGCCGCTAGGGAAATAAGTTTCATCATTATTTGTATTCATCACACAGCTGTCAAAGGATGCATTAGAACTGGATAAAGACAATGTCTCATCTTGTATCTCTGCGCGAGAGCTATCAATACTATCATCTTCAGATATTATTTCTTCACTCTGTTTTAAGTCTGAACTAAGAGGGATTGTAATAAGCTGTGGCTTTGGTATGGGTTTCTGTGTAATATCACTTACAGCATTTTCAATAAATAAAACGTCCCTGCTTATCACTGTTTTGCCATTGGTAGGATTTAGTAACCTATATCCTTTTGTATTATCACAGTATCCGACAAAAATTAGTTCTTCGGATTTACGATCCCATTTCAAACGTTTTTGTTTTGGGATATGTACCATGGCCTTGGCACCAAATACCTTAAGGTGTGAAATGTTAGGTTTCTTACCAGTCCACTTCTCATATGGTGTTACCCCATCCAAAACTCTTGATGGCGACCTGTTAATAATATATGCTGCACAAGCTACCGCCTCAGCCCACAGTTGTTTCATTAGCCTTGCTTCAAATAACAAGCATTTCGCACGTTCCACCAGAGAACGGTTCATTTTCTCGGCCAAGCCATTCTGCTCCGGACTGTATGGAGTACTGGTTTGGTGTCTGATACCGGAAGCTGCTAAGAAATCAGAAAACTCTTTATTACAAAATTCTTTCCCATTATCACTTCTCACAATTTTTATTTTTTTTCCAACTCATTTTCTACCTCTTCCTTAAACTTCTGAAAGACCGATTTAATATCCATTTTGTTTTTCAAAAAATATACATATACTTTGCGGGAGTAATCATCTATGAATGTGATGAAATATTTTGCACCACCAGCTGACGGTATCTCCATCGGGCCACACAAGTCGGTATGTATTATTTCTAGCAATGCATTTGCTCTTGAACCAGAATGTGGGAACGGTAATCGGGTTTGTTTAGCCTCACAACAAGGCTTACATACAGTTTCAGACTGTTTATTAGTAATCGATATGCCTTCAGCACAAGACTCTAACCTCTTTACATCGGCCATATTTAAATGTGCCATCCTTTTGTGCCATGTAACTATGTCTGCCTTACTTTCACATGCAGCAGCATATGCATTGCCAGTAACAGTATTGAGTCTATACATGTTATTGGTAAGTCTTGCAGTTGCTATGAGATTCCTGTGAGCATTATAAATGTTACAGCCCATATCAGTGAACTCCACTTTACAGCCATTTTTTGTTAATTGACTGACCGATAACAGGTTTGCACTCAGTTCAGGAATAAGCAAGACATTTCTTACCTGGATAGGACATCCATCTTTGCATAAATGTGTTTGTATGTTTACTTTACCCATCCTTTGCACGGAGACGGCTTCACTGTTTGCCACCATTATCTTTTGGATCGGAGGTGGTTGCAGATCATACATGCCTTCAGAAGACCTCTTCATATGCATAGTGGCGCCGGAATCTATATACCAATCCTCATGATTGATTGAGCTGTAAGCTGAAAAAACTGCTGAAAACCCATTATGATTAGTTTTCTTCACCGTGCACTGATTTTTGAAATTTCCATATTTGTTACAATTAAAGCAGCGTGGACCTTTCCCTTTTGGCTTAAAATTGTGACTAGAGGTAGTTTTTCCCTTTGTGAAAAACACTGTTGATTCGGTAACTCTGACTTCTTGTAAGAGTTTTGTTTTAACAAAATCTGATGAAATCGTAATGCCAGAACTTTCCAGGCCCATGATCATAGGTTTATATGTGTCCGGTAAACCCGCCAGCATGAGCGTTCCCAGCCATTCATCCCCAACATCGAATCCAATATTTCGTAACTTGTATGCAGTACTCATAATTTTATTCACGTAATCTTCGATACTAGAACAATTGTCCAGCGAAGTGTTGATTAGATCTCGAAGTAAGCCTACTTTCCTTGATAGCCCGGAGTCCTCGAATGCTTTTTGAAGATTTATCCATACTTCCTTGGATGACTTTGCATTTTCGATGTGTACATAATTTATCGGTTCAACCAACAAAATTATCTTTGACTTGGCTTTAATATCTTTCTTGGAATCGATTTGATTTCCAGGATCAACACATTCCCACAATTCTTCGTGTTCTAGATATGACTTCACTGCAAACTTCCACGTCGAATAATTTTCCCTACCGGCTAATTTCTCAATTTGAAGGTTAGACGTAGCCATTGTTCCGGGTCAGGACAGATTATTTCGCGACTTACTTGTACTACTTTACTATTAAATATCTTAACCTCAGTTCTAATACGAGTATATGGGACGGCCCATAACCTGAAGAAATAATACTCCGAACAGAATAAGTTAAAAACGGTTTAATAAAACGAAAGCAAGTAAAAACACAACAGTGATGATCTAGCAAAATATTGGCATAATATAGTAGCGCCGCATAGCGAGCTTATGTGGAAGCTAGCAATGACGTTTTCGAATGCGTTCAGGACTATGATTATGTTTAACATCTTCCAACAAATACCGTAAAAGCTGTTGGATATTTAAGAAACCTGCCAAGTTAAAGCTCAAAATGCATTAAGCCGCAGTAAATTAGTTTTACTGTAAACAACGTACTGCCGGACTTGGCACCATTTCAGAGAATCTACGGAACTTGGCACCCATTTAGATCTCAATTCTTTTGTCGGTGAAGACGGCAACCAAGCACCGCATATTCTTAATATTGAACTTGGCTCCCATTTTCACATTTATGTTTTTGATGGGATTATAACATACTGCATAGAAAACTGCCAAGTTAAGGCTCAAAATGCATTAAGCCGCAGTAAATTAGTTTTACTGTAAACAATGTAGTGCCGGACTTGGCACCATTTCAGAGAATCTACGGAACTTGGCACCATTTCAGAGAATCTACGGAACTTGGCACCCATTCAGATCTCAATTCTTTTGACGGTGAAGACGACAACCAAGCATCGCATATTCTTAATATTGAACTTGGCTCCCATTTTCACATTTATGTTTTTGATGGGATATCATTACTTTTTGTCAATCTTCGCCAAATGAAAGCACCATTTGGCGAAGATTGACAAGAAGTAAGAGCGAATGCATGAGTTACTATACAAAATACCCAAATCGCTATAGGTGGACCTTAAAAATATTTGAAGAGTTCCCTCGATTTCTCCAGGACTCTGTGATCTGATAACTATGGGACCACCCCTGAAATATACCATTAAAAACAAAAAAAGAATTTTCCAAATCGGTTAATAAATGACGGACTTCTGAGGTAACTATCATAAATAATAATAATAATAAAACTAATAAAAAAATCACTGATTTCTGATTGTTTCTGGTGTACACACACAATTACCAAGCTGCATGCCAAATTTCAGCTTTCTAGGTCACCTGGAAGTGGGTTAGGTTTTGGATTACTAGTCAGTCATTCAGTCAGTCAGTCCACTAATATTATACAAACAAATGCCGTTTTTTGGAATTTAATATCTTAATAACTATTAAACCTATTGGCTATGTGCACGTCTGAAACGTCAAACGTCAAAGGTCCCGAGACAATGTCAAAACTCAGAGATGTCAAATAATGACACATGAATATTTTATTTACTTTAGTAAACGAGAAAAACCCCGTATTGGAAATTTTACTGAAATAAATAAGAGAATAAATAAATACATACAAACGAAACGAATCGTAGGAAACCGTTAAGAAACCAATAGAAAACGTGAAAGTAAATTTGACAGTGGTCCCCGGTAAGTACACATTTCTGCCATGGTGTGCGCTACGATCGCCTAGCTTACCCCCACCACCTACTTCGCACATAGCCAATATTCATGAAATTTGGGGTTCTAGTTGTTCTAAAGGATTTTAATACATACTCGTACATGTACCAAATTAATTTTTTTATGTTAGATAGATTCGGAGTTATTGGGGGATCCAAACGGTTCGTGTAAAATAACACACGGTTGCTGTCCGCCAGTTCCGGGTGAACTTGGCTGGACATGCTGCTGCGTGTCTAGACCAAACGTTTTTAGATAACCTTTTTTGGCATATCAACCTCTTTGTGGCAAATCGATCGACGTAGCATTTGTTTTTTTGTTTTTTAATTTATTAAGCTTTGGCTACCAGGGCCATCAGCTATAAACAGTCATTACAAATTCAGAATAATACTAAACTAGTCTAAAAAAACAACAAACATCACTACAATAGAAGTAAGAGGGAAAATAATTATTACAATTTAGAATTTACAAAATACCAAATGTGTTTTTTACAAAACTAAAAATAAATTTGTACAAACAAATATGTTTCAGTAATTCCTGAACAGATGTCGGAAAAATGCTATCTTTTATTTCATCACTACACAAGCTAATAAATAATAATCTTTGTATGTTAAATAGGGACAAATAAAAAACAAATGATTCAAATTACAGTTATCGGTGTTACAGTATTTACAAACAGAACTACTAGACAATTTTAATCTGTGAAGATGAGCTGGGAAATGGCAATGGCCGATTCGTAATCTGCAAAGGCTTTTGATTAATTGTCTAGTAGCATTTGATTTACATACTATTGGCTATGTGCACGTCAGAAACGTCAAACGTCAAGCGTCCCGGGACAATGTCAAACTCAGAGGTGTCAAATAATGACACAATAATATTTTATTTATTTTAGTAAACTAGAAAGTCTCCTTACTGGAAATTTTACTGAAATAAATACAAACGAAACGAATCGTAGGAAACAGTTAAGAAACCAATAGGAAACGTGAAAGTAAATTTGACAGATGTCCCCGGTAAGTACAGATTTCTGCCGTGGTGTGCGCTGCGATCGCCTAGCTTACGACGAGACGCACCGCTTTGACATCAACGAAGCCGGGAAGCTTTATGTTACCCATTTTAGAGTAGATACTCGTAATTATCAATCTACTCTGTATATACGTCCCATAAATTGTATAAGCAACCCGATGACCCGGGATGATGAACCCGGGTATTTCCTAAAACTACGACCAAGACCACCGGGGAATGGGCAGCAGCATTCCTGTAGTGTGGTGGAGATACTGCGATCGCCAACCCGCATGCCAATGGCGATTATGGCATTTATCCCCCGTGAGATTGGGGGAGACCTATGTCCAGCAGTGGATGTCCTTCGGCTGATATGGTGGTGGGCTTGTATAAGCATCCACTCATGGATGAATGGAGTACCTAGATAATCAATATAATAATCATAATAATATATAGGGGGACAATCTTACACAAATCGACCTAGTCCCAAACTAAGCAAAGCTTGTACTATGGGTACTAGACGACGATATACATACTTAAATACATAGAAAACATCCAAGACCCAAGAACTAATGTCCGTGAAAAATGCACAAATAAATGCCCTGGCCGGGATTCGAACCCGGGACCTCTAGCTTCGGAGGCAGAGTCACTACCAAGTAGGCTAAACAGGTCGTCACAATAAATATAATATGACAATCGTCATCATCAGTCGTTGCCTCAATGCTGAGGATCGTGGCATCATATCCTGATTTTGGCTGACCAGACCAGACTCCTCCATGAACTCTACGAGTATCACCCGCCTTACAATTGTGCAGATGTTGCTGCAAGGGTGCAGTGATTTGGGTGCTCTATCTAGTGGATGAGCTGCCACAGGACCTTTGGCCCTCAACTTTACCAGTAGTCCTCTCTAGCGACTATCCATCAAGAAACGTGAAAGGTATCCGAAATATGTAGGGTACGGTCTTAACATATTGTCGATAAACGAGTAGATATTATTAGCTCTTAAAAAGGCAGAATTACTTCTTTCCTCCTGTGTAGTGGATATGTATGTGAATTAATATAAATGCCATTGTAGCTATTATAAATACTTACACTCCTCTCGACCCCTTGATTCGATATAACTATATGTAATCGCAGGTCAGGCTTATACTGGTTCTTTAGGAGTTATCTGGTAGTTGTGTGAATACCAGTGCTGAACCCAGTGGCTATGTGGAACGTGCGGTCACCCATCTACCCACTCAAGCACGCATTGTATTAATATCATAGCTAGTTTACATCTGACTGTGCGACACTGTTACCTGTTCAACGGACAATAGCATTTATGCCATTTGAAATATGTTTCTTTTCTGTTTACGTGCCATATCCTTGTTCTCTTATTGGTAGATGGTAAGGCTTATATTATGGACACAGATGCAATCATGGTACAGTACCTACTAAGTACCTAAATATTTCTTCGCATCGAGTGCATCTCATATAAATTATAAAATGAAAATATCTCATCTCATCTTTCTGTCATTGACAATAGATTCTTGTTTAGGTAATATTTACTGGGATCTGCTCTGATGTAAATATTTTCGACTTTTCAAGTAATAAATCAGCTTGTGCCTTACATATTTTACCCTGACGTAGGTAACGTGCCTACGATTAAAGTCTACAAAAATACAGAGTTAATTAGTAAGTACGTAAAAACCAGTTGGCCAACATTAAGAATGTACACAGATAGCATCAACGGGTCATTAGCTACGATTATCTGTGGACACAGGTGGTCCACGCACTTTTCACAAAATGGCGTATCATGGGGGGAAATGCTGGCTGTTATGGCGTACTGGGGCTAAATGGCAGTGGTCCCATGACCTCGTCGCCATCTTTGTTTAAAATAAAACTGGTCAAAATATTCACATGGGCAATAAAAATGAAAGTATGCCACTAGGTTGGCAGTGACTGTTGTTTTTGTACGATTATATGTTATTATGAGAAATTATATTGTGTTATTATAATTCTTAGTGTAGAATGCATTGAAGAACAATAATTAAGTGCTTTACTAAAGGTTTCTTTGTATGTCGTTTACGGCGTATCAACGCTTGTAGCATCCCACACCAGCACTTGCCCCATCTTCTATTGGACGGGGGTCATCCAAGTCGTCGGGCTTCTTGCCATCGTCTTAAAATAGGGTAGAGTAGAGCCAGGCGGGATCCAAATAAACAAAATACTCAAACGTAAGCGGCGTCGATAGGAAAATCAATATGTTCATAATAGTTGGTAATACCTAGAACAATAACATTAAACTAGTTAAACATCGATTAGAAGGCCCAAAGCTTACTCAAACAAAATACAACTTGTATAGCTTGTATGAATGAAATATGATTAAATCTAAGGTACATTTACAACCTCAGTCATAAGCATAATGCCTTTTTCAATTCCCTGTAGCCTGAGTAAAATAAGTAAGCCTGTTGATAAAATGCAATATTCCTCTTACTGCGCCATCGACAGGTTTACACTGAGCGAGTGGATATTGGCTCAGGAAATGCAATAAACGGGCGAACCTTTGTAAGCGCCGTAATGAAGTCACAGTAAGTGCCATTGCGCGCGTATTACGCGCATCGGAGACATTCGCAAGGAAAGGTAGTTAAGTAAATCATGTTTGTAAACATTCAACCATTTTATTTTTAGTCTCCTAGAGACCACGGGTGTTGCCAACCATCAGAAAGTCAATTTGATCATTTCTCAAAAACTGTCGACTTGAAATGGGAATAAAAAAACATACACTTTTCGACCCGGAATCAGAAAACACTCGCTTTTATCTATACAGAAAAATATATAAAAGAAAGCATTACAAAAGCACGGAAAACAGACGTGTGTACCTGGATTAAACTAACTTGTTGTCAACAATTCTTTGTACAATTATTTACCAATCTCATAAATGGCTTCGAAATCAGGACAGGCAAATGTATGCGATTCTTTGAACGAAGTTAAATGCTGAATACACAAAGCGGGCGAAGCACAAAGGGAATAGATAAAATGAAATGCACGATTCAGGGGACATTTGGAGTGACGCGAGAATAACAGAGCGTCCCATCATGGATTAATCTGCGATGTGTTTTCCTAACTCAAGGCTTCCGTCAATTACAGTCGGTACAGATTTACAAAACAAATTCTAAAGCCACCTTTATTTTGCCACTCGTGACCATTTTACTATACAACAGCATTCTTTAAAAAAAAAAAATGTTTTTTTAATCTTCATCACAAAATAATGTACAATATCTAACTAGCTTAACTTACTTTTTGAAAAAATTATCCGTTTTTGTTTAAAAAACTTGTTTTTATGCCGATTTTCTTGGGTTTTCGCGCGCGCGGGCGACAGACTATTTAAGCATGTCTATAATGTCGATAACTGAATACTTAATTACATACAAATATCCAAGACTCAGCAACAAATCGCTCGGACGCTCCGGTTGTGGAACGAACTCCCTGCCGAGGTTTTCCCGAGCGACTAATGTATGGGGTTATTCAAGAAAGGAGTCTATACATTTTTAAAGGGTCGGCAAGGCGCATGTTAGTCCCCTGGAGTTAGGGATTGCAGAAAAACCCGAAACCGATATTTCGGTTTTGGAACGGTGAAACTCAAAACCGTGTTCGAATTTCGGTGATAACTCGGAACTTTCGAGTTTTATTTTTACCTTACAAATTGTAGGATTTTACTGAGTTTAGTATCATCTGACGCAGCGATTGTAGGTTTATGGCTAAGGAATAATGATCTTTCTGAGTAATTGCACTAATTGTACATCTGCTTACTTAGTACCTACGTATGAGAGAAAGTCGAAGTAAAGATACCACTTTGGCCGCATCTATATCTATTTTATACATAGTATAAAAACCGGCCAAGTGCGAGTACAACCCGCGCAAGAAGGGTTCCGTTCCAGAAAAAAAAACGCCAACAACTACTCTGTTGTATGGGTCCCCCCTTAATTATTATTATTATTTTGATTTTAGTAGGTATTTGTTGTTGTAGCCACAATAAAAATACATAATCTGTGCAAATTTTAACTGTCTAGCTATTACGGTTCTTAAGATCTAGCTTGGCGAGTGGTAGCCATGAAAAAGGTAAAATATCACGTTTTTTGTATGGGGACCCCCCTTAATTATTATTATTATTTTGTTTTTAGTATTTGTTGTTATAGCGGCATTAGAAATACACAATCTGTGGAAATTTCAACTGTCTTGCTATTACGGTTCTTGAGATACAGCCTAGCGACAGACGGACGGACGGACGGACAGCGAAGTCTTAGTAATAGGGTCCCGTTTTTACCCTTTGGGTACGGAACCCTAAAAATGAGTAGCGTAATACTCGCCCGCATACTCCTGCCAAACTAATGAACCGATTTTAACGTGGTTTTCACCAATGGATAGAGAATTCTGGAGAGTAGGTCCTAACGGTTTACCTCTTAATCGGTGAATATTCCTTCAGGAACTTCTGTGTTAGAACGATTTTTTTTATTCCCAGTGAATTAATAGCACTGTTATTTTTGAACACTTATGTAGCTTAAGTCTACCTGTGCGAAGCCCGGGCTAGTACCCGACCCGGGCAGCTAGTACCTAGTATACCTACACATTTTTGACCTTAAATTTAGGTACCTACATATCAGGTTATAAGCTCTAAATAGGTACGACCTTGTTTAGCCCTGGTCTGGACATTATCCTGGTTACAGCCAGATTATGAACTGGGACTAGGACACAGTAGCAATCACGACGACTCCACAGCATAAAATATACCTGTATGATCTATTTTCTACTTTACTAAAAAAAAAAAAAAATATATAATAAATACCTAATAAAAAAGATTAAATACCTAATAAAAACTGTGTGTTTAGTTGAATAGCCGAAAATCGAACTGATTCGTAACATTTTACGTGACAAAATACTGTATTGAACATAGTATTGAAGACAAGGTCTAGATCAGATCTGATCGGTCTGATCGGTGAATCTTTGAAAACCGACGAATAATATTCGAACTCAAAAACGGTGAATAATCGGCCGGTTTCACCGATACCCAGTTTTCGAGTTTACCGATTGCACACCCTACCTGGAGTTGCAGGCGTCCTAGGGCCGAACACTTGTTTGGTATAAAAATTATTAGTGTCCCTCACTCAAATAAATACCTTGACTGGGATTTGAACCCGGGACCACCAGCTTTGTAGGCAGGGTCACTACCAACTAAGCTACAATGGTCGTCAAAGTCCTCGACTTGGTGTTCGCGTTTTACAAAGATAGTCGTAGGCTGGACAAAATATAACCCGAGGTTTTCTTAGTCATTTTATAACTTTGTGGAAAACAACCTGAAAATGGTACTGTGCAAATAAAGCATTTAAGTAATTATCATCAATGGACGAAACAAACAGAATACAACATTAAAATTAAATTAAACAATGAGGATTTTACAAAAATGGTAGTATAATTTGACTCCTGAATCAAATTTCAGTCATTAAAATGCAAACTTAATGTGTAGGTTAAACAGCCGCTACCCTCAACTCTGAAAAAATGCCATCATTATTCTATTCGGCCTACGAAATTAATATTCAGTTTTATTAAAGAAAATTACACCCCAAAATTGTTTAGGTAACTTTTGTTCTAAAATTTCAATGTTTAAGCAGAAATCTAAACCTCAAACAATTTTATAATATGCTTTAAATGTCGGCAGGTACGGCGGCTTAGGTATTTGGATGACGGAGTTTCGTGTAATTTCACTCCTTTCATAGGTATTTCGGCTAGCTATTAGCATTTCATTAACACGCGCGAATATTTTAAGAGTAAAAGTTTGTAGCCGGTGAGGGATGGTAACACACGGTTAATTGCGAAACTTTCTGCTCGCTTTTTAATTCATCAATTAGTTCCTTTTTTGTTTTCTTTTTTCCAGACTTCTCGACAAAGCTTTTAAGACTGGACGCTGCTCATCGGATGACATATGTATTTGTTTCGTTTCCTGTACTATTTGTCTATAATCTATCTTCAACATGTTTTCCCTGTTCATAAACCACTGAGAGTCGAGATACAAATAGAGCAAGATACTGCATAAGTAATTTTAGTGTATATTGCTTATACACCTACTTTTCCAATTCTTTTTGTCATACTTTTAAATTCGAAATCCGAACTTTGTATGGTGCCATCCCTTACACTCTGCTGTCTCACTATATGAGTGAAAGGGACGGCACCATACGAAGTTCGGATTTCGAAATTCAGAGTAGACCCCCTGGTTAGGTAATACCTGTACGATTTATATGTTATACCACGATTTATATGTTGTACGATTTATATATATGTTATCCATCACATAATCTTTGTCATTATCGAACACATGAGGGTATATTTTTTCATATCTATACCGGATCCTTGATAAAATAAATTGTAATCAAAATCATTTCATAAAAGATTGCATGTTTCCGTTTTGAACTTCGCGATCTTTGAACGAGTATGTTAGTCCTCGCAAATATATATGAGATATTTTTTTTTTGCCTATAAGTCGGTCATTAAAATAACTGTAACCGAGCGGTAGGCAGGTTTCAGACTAGATCGTGGGTTCAAAAGACGGCTCGTACCACTGGGTTTAAAAAAAAAAACTTATGTACCAAAACAACATTTGATATTAACACTCGCTTTTTGGGAAAGGATTGCAGCAAGCTCTAGTTTTTCCTTTGGGTTGGAAGGTAAGATGGCAGTCGCTTTCGTAAAACTAGTGCGTACACCAAACCACGAGGTTAGGTGTCAAAGCGGGCCCCGGCCTCCTTTAGTTTACTACCGGGGACACTCTTAGGAGCATGATGATATGCCCAAGATACGCAAGTAGATACTGTACAGATACATTATGAGTCTGGCCCTGTGGTACTAGAATCATCCACTATCACCACCATATAAAGAGATTGTAAAATCCTACTATGAAAATAAAATAAATAAATAAATAAATAAATATCAGCCCAAGAACGTCCACTGCTGGACATAGGCCTCTCTGAATTTCATGGGGGGTAAATGTCAAAATCGCCACGCTTAGCATGCGTGTTGGCGATCGCAGTATCTCCACCGCACTCCAGGGATGCTGCTACCCATCCCACGGTGGTCTTGGTCGTAGTTTTAGGACATACCCGAGTCCACTGACTAGAACCATAATTTCATTCCTGTACATGCATTTCCGCACTGTATGAAATACATCGCAGCATACGTGCAGAAATACATGCGGAGGATCATAATCATTTATTTCGTCATCATAGGTAGGTTATGTATACAGGTGATATGTATTACAAAGTGGAACAACCATGATGTACCTTTCGGCGTACGATAGATTACAAATAAAATATCACAAACTTAATCCTAAAAATAATAATGATGTTAAATAATAAGCAAACTGATATAACATTGAATAAAATTGCGAAATGTCAAGTGTTACAATATACCTAATAATAATTATTAAGGTAATCTAGAACATTGTAATTAAATTGACTCGAGTTCAAATTTTTTATATCACCTGGTTATTATTAAATAGCTTTGGACCCATTGTTACGATACTTTTTTTCATTAGGCTAGTTTGACACATTTCAAAATGCAGGATCGGTCATTGTGGTACCCTTTGGGGAGGCATATGTCCAGCAGTGGACGTCCTTCGGCTGATATGATGATGATGATGCTGATGAAATATGTTAGTATGTTATTCGCGTGAAGTAACACATTTTATCTCCTGCCGATGTTGTGACGGTAGAACGCCGTTAGATCTCTACGCACTATTAACTGTCAGCCTCAACCATCGCTTCATTACACAAGATAACGGTTATTTATATTTAAATATTGTCTTTTGACTGAATAACAATAATTAACTATGTATTAACTTATTGTTTATAAAAAACCCTGACATATAATATCGACAATTATCAATAAATTAATATGAATCTTAAAATATACCATTTATAATATATGTCTCTGCGGCAAAAAAATACCCAAATTTGGTTCGGTTTTCATATATTAACAATTTATCATACTTAATTTATATAAGTACGTGGTTTATTTTCATGGAAACCTTGTAGACATTAACTAAATACATATTCGGGGACAATGTTACACAAACGGAATTTGTCCCATATTAAGCTCGATAAGGCTTGTGTTGTGTTATAGGTACGACACTATCTAGACATTATGTATAAATTAATAGCCTAAAATGTATGCTCACTCACGCAAGTCACGCATCACTTCAAAACTGCTATAGTTTTGTAGTGTTTGTTTGTCAGAACAAGGAAAGTTACATATATGTAAGAAATACTTATCGGTTTACGGAAAGGTGACGTGAAAATTGGGTTAAAATATCTCCATATAAAAAAATGAGTGAAACAAGTCAGTAGAGAAGAGAGGGTCCTACTGTAAATGGAACATTTGTACTCATTCTCCTTATTAGTTGGCAGCTAGTATTTAAATAGAAACAAATACTTTATTAATCTTTAAGCTCCGATACAAGTAATTATGCTCAACATAAAAAATATTCGCCCTAAACGGGACTTGAACCCGGGACCGTCAGCTTTGCAGGTAGGTTCACCCACTAGGCTACAGGTCGTCAAAGTCCCCCCCTTGCCCGCAAAGTATTTCCCCCTTGCCCGTGAAGGTCAAGGAAATAAAAGCGTCATAATACTTTTAGGTATCAGTCGTTTCACCACTCGCCAGCTCGTGACGAAACTACAAAGAAGCGGATTAGCACTCGATACACGCAAAACTGACCCAAAACCGGGCCGTTGCCGCAAAACTATCGGATCTCGTTAAATTTGATAGGCGACTATTATGAATTTATTTATCTTCTAATAAACATTATTTACTAGCCTATTGTACGTTTATTGCTTGTCCTTTTTCTTATAGTTTCCAAAGGAATGTAACCTATCTATGTATTTATCAACGTATTAGCAATCGGTAAATTTACCTCAGATTTTACCGGTGTGTTAAGTTTTATCGTAGGCTTTTACAGTAACAGATATAAGGTTGAATTTCAGGTCGCGTTTCCACTTTGTCTATAACTATTCTTGTCAAATAATTACAAGTATACAACACCAATAAATTAGTTCTACCATATTTAAAATGTAGGTACGGTGTTAGGTCTTTACTGTTAAGACTATTTTTATTTCCACTCGAGTCGGCGTCGGCCCAAAATATAACCGTCTCTAAAAGGCACATTAGAATAGAGCAGTCCCTTATTTTACATTTAAATTACATTGACTTTGTTTAGGAACTTTAGCTGAAGTCCTAGTGGTAAGTGAACCACAGAGAGCCATTTGAATAACAAAACAAGTTGGCTGGTGACGACTGCCTATCCCGTAGTCTTTCGTGGTGCGACTATTCCGAGAATGTGCGAGTTACTATAACATAATAAGTATGCTAATTGAAAACGCAGCATGAATTTTCGCTTTTAATTAACACTTGCAAAAGTCTGATTTAGAATACTTCATCTAGAATTACTGCTAGAAACGGGATATTTACCACGTATATTATGATTTTTGAGTTCCCGATATATCGGCGCTGTGAACAGTAATTGAAGGGGTGTTTACAAAAACAACATAACTGCACTGGAGGTGATTTTACAGGACTCCAATAACACTAAATTAAGCTTTAAGTGTTACTTAATTAATCTTAGAGCTGTTCATTATATACATAACTAGCATTTGCCCGCGGCTTCGCCCGCGTACTAAGCGAAATTTTTAACCGTCTGTTACAACCAAGTTACTTTTACTGGACCGATTGAATTGCAAATTGGCACAAACTATCAAGAATTTAGAGCGCTTGTGGCCCAACGGCACCCGCCTACCGCGTGCGGTGTGCGAGGTTAAGCAATATCGCAGGTCAGTTCTTGGATGGGTGATCGCTTTGAGTGGTTACTAAATGACTCTGCTTTGGAAGGAACGCTAAGCCGTTGATCCCGGCTGCAATCGTTAAGCCAAGCTAGAGGCCTTCGAGCGGCTTGCGAACTTCTAACAGTCAAGTTGCCCACTCACTTGACAAAGGGGGGTCGAAGTTGCACCACGTCCGTAGGGAGTACCCACCGTTACCCTACACGTGACCCCTGGGTGGTGCTAAAAGTGAAACAAAAACTGGCAACGTACTTGTTGATTTAAATGGAAAAAAATATCGAAACCTCTATGTCGTTTTTAAAAGCAAGTCCATAGATACCCCACACGCCTATATAGTAACATTAAACTTTTTTGCATACAGGCATGTATGGAGTGCCAAATTTTACCTCAGGTTCGTATTCAGAGACCTCTCAGACGCTCAGATATCGATTTTGAACGAAATTGGGACGAAAAATAAGATAGTCAATATGGCCGCCACTTTCACAAATTTTACCTCGGATTCGTATTAAGAGACCTCTCGGACACACATATATCGATTTTGAACGAAATCGGGACGAAAATTAAGAAAATCAATATGGCTTCCAATTTTTCCTAATTTTACCTCGGATTTATATTAGGGGACCTTTCGGACGCTCAGATATCAATTTTGAACGAAATCGGGTTGTAAATGAAGAAAATCAATATGGCTGCCACTTTTTCCAAATTTTACCTCAGATTCATATTAGGGGACCTCTCTGACGCTCGGATATCGATTTTGAACGCAATCGGGTTGAAATCAAGAAAATCAATATGGCTGCCACTTTATCCAAATTTTACCTCGGATTCGTATTCGGGGACCTCTCGGACGCTCAGATATCGATTTTGAACGAAATCGGGACGAAAAAAAAGATAATATGGCCGCAACTTTCACAAATTTTACCTCGGATTCGTATTAAGAGACCTCTCGGACACACAGATATCAATTTTGAACGAAATCGGGACGAAAATGAAGGAAATCAATATGGCCACCACTTTTTCCAAATTTTACCTCGGATTCGTATTAGGGGACCTCTCGGACACACAGATATCGATTTTGAACGAAATCGGGACGAAAATGAAGGAAATCAATATGGCCACCACTTTTCCCAAATTTTACCTCGGATTCGTATTAGGGGACCTCTCGGACGCTCAGATATCGATTTTGAACGAAATCGGGTTGGAAATGAAGAAAATCAATATGGCTGCCACTTTTTCCAAATTTTACCTCGGATTCGTATTAGGGGACCTCTCGGACGCTCGGATATCGATTTTGAACGAAATCGGGTTGAAATGAAGAAAATCAATATGGCTGCCACTTTTTTCCAAATTTTACCTCGGATTCGTATTCGGGGACCTCTCGGACGCTCAGATATCGATTTTGAACGAAATTAGGAAGAAGATGAAAAAAATCAATATGGCTGCGACTTTTTCCAAATTTTACCTCGGATTCGTATTAAGAGACCTCCCGGACGCTCAGATATCGATTTTTAACGAAATCGGGGACCGAAGGGGAAAAATCAATATGGCCACCACTTTTTCCAAATTTTACCTCGCATTCGTATTACGAGACCTGTCGGACGCTCAGATATCGATTTTGAACGAAATCGGGAAGAAAATTAAGAAAATCAATATGCCTGCGACTTTTCCCAAATTTTACCTCGGATTCTTATTAAGAGACATCTCGGACGCTCAGATTTCTATTTTGAACGAAATCGGGACGGAAATGAAGAAAATCAATATTGCCGCCACTATTTTCAAATTTTACCTCGGTGTCGTATATGGGGACCTCTCGGACGCTCAGATATCGATTTTGAACGAAATCGGGACGAAAATGAAGAAAAGCAATATGGCCGCCACTTTTGCCAAATTTTACCTAGGAGTCGTATTAAGAGTCCTCTTGGACGCTCAAATATCGATTTTCGTCGAAATCGTATCGGACGGCACTAATTAATAAAACCACTTACAATACATTGACTCAAGAAAGGTCGTATCTTCATAGGGAATTCACGGCACTTCATGCGCCTTTAGACCTTATAAGGAACCTACATGCCAAATTTGGTATCTCTCGAGTCTCGAACCAGCAGTTTGGGCTGTGCGTTGATATGTCACTCACTCAGTCAGTCAGTTTCTTCTTGCAATTTGGCACCTACTTTTAAGTTTTCATGCCCGCAATATTAAATTTCAAAATCAACGCCATTTTCGAAATTAACGACCCAATAAATCATAAAAATCACACCCATATTAATATTTAGACATTCCAACCCCCTCGGACCCCAACAAAGGGGATGGTATTTCACGTCCTCCACGTGGGATTTTAAAATTATTGTTGTTTTAATCAGCGACCCGATAAACCATAGAAACCACACCCATATCGATTTTCAGAATTTCTCACCAGATTTCCCCCTTTTAGGGGTTGATTTCTCAAAAAACCTGAAACAAATGTTTACTGATTTATCGTTAGAAATACTCCTGTGAAGTTTCGAATAAAATAATCTAACTAATCTTGATTTCCTATACAAACTTCGGACCGCCATTTCACCCCCTTAGGGGTTGAATTTTGAAAAATCCTTTCTTAATGCACCTCAAGACCTTATATGGAACCTACATACTAAATTTGGAATCTCTAGAACCAGCAGTTTGCGCTGTGCGTTGATATGTTTTGTGACCAACAGGTCACTCAGTCAGTCAGTTATTTCTTGCAATTTGGCACAAACTTTCAAAAGTTTTCATGTCCACAATATTTAATTTCAAAACCGATGCCATTTTCGTAATTAACGTCCCAAAAAACCATAAAAACGACACCCATATTAATATTTAGACATTTCATCCCCCTCGCACCCCAACAGGAGGGGATGGTATTTCACGTCCTCCACGTGGGATTTTAAAATCCTTGTTATTTTCGTTATCAGCGACCTAATAAACCATAAAAACAATACCCATATCGATTATCAGAATTTGTCACCACATTTCCCCCTTTTAGGGGTTCATTTTTCAAAAAACCTGAAACACGTGTTTACTCATTTATCGTTAGAAATACTCCTGTGAAGTTTCGAATAAAATAGTCCAGCTAATCTTGTTTCCCCATACAAACTTCGGACCCCCATTTCACCCCCTTAGGGGTTGAATTTTGAAAAATCCTTTCTTAGTGCACCCCTAGACCTTATAAGGAACCTACGTGCCAAATTTGGAATCTCTAGGACCAGCGGTTTGGGCTGTGCGTTGATATGTCAGTCAGTCAGTCAGTCAGTCAGTCAGTCAGTCAGTCAGTCAGTTTCTTCTTTTATATATTTAGATGTAGACATATGGCCACAAAATAATTAATACATATTTAATTATTCCACCCATATTTATTTTTTGAACATATAATAAAATAGCACTGTCATGTGCGCTGTTTTTGTAAAATTTTTGTTAGTTATGTTGTTTTGGTAAGAAAAGTAGATATTTTTTCATAGAGAATCTATATAGGTTTTTGGTAGGCCCTGGTCTAATTGGAAAATTTTGTCTATTTTAATGGTAATTGAACGAATACTCTAGCTTATGTTAATTCTACATTTCACGGTTGTTGTCTTCAACATTCCCATTTCTAAAGGCATAAGAAGTGAATTCAGGAAAACAGGACAGGACCACCATGAAGCAATATCTTATTCACCAATTGTAGCCCATTCTAGGTCTAAAATTCCTTCAATTCTAATATCAAGGACTATGTTACCTTGAAATCTTATTTTATACTTTATCTGTTTCGTAAAGGGCCACAATCGTCCTTTTACTAACGAGGTATTTAACCTACGAGTAACGAAGTAGGTAATATAGTTTCTCCATTGTTTATTACTATTTCGAATAAATAATGGAAGTCATTAACCTGTTATCATGGATTTAAATTAATTAATTTGTAGACTTTATTAGGTTAAATATTCAAATATTTTCACCCATTAATCAAAAATGTTTCCTCGTTTCAGGTAAGCCCTGAGGAAGAATAGCTAGGTCCTGTTCATCGGCTTCAATGGTCACCTGTTGGTTCGGAGCAACAAGTACCGTGGTATTCAAGAATACAATATTAATTACCTATCTCAAATTTGGTAATACAGTTTCGACAGGTTGTCTTCTTGAACTACGCATTGTAAATATTTTTCCTTATAAGTAGGTTAAGTATTATCATTGTAATAAGCATATTTTTGGGAGAAAATGACTGACTGTCGAGTTTGTTTTGGTGTTTCTTCTCGGCAGCGGTCTCCTTTTTCAGAAACGCTAGTAGATTTTGACTTGTAAAAGTGCCATTGCGGCCTGCTTGCAGAATAAAGTTCATTTATTTTATCTCCCAACAATATGATGTACAGCACGTAATATTATATTATAATGCAATTATCGAGTTAATATCCATCATCAGCGTAAAGCTACGTTCCAGTGCTGGGCCCTGGCCTCCTTTTATGAATGAGAGGGATATACTTAAGAGTATTTCATAAAGCCTAAATAGATTTTAATCGCGAAGCATTGCCAGCAAAATACTAAACGAGAAACATTTCATGTAAAGAAAACTGCCAAAAACATAAAAAAAGTAACAGATTCAGTATAGTCACCACTGGGTAGGTACTTAAACATCAAAAGAATTAATCCCAAGACGCGCAAGGGTTGCATCATTCTCCAACTCTTTCTGTCATCAAAGGAAACTATTGTTGTACAAACAATAACATCAAGGCCAATTGTTCCAACTATTTTCTTGTTTAAAAGTAATTCTTTGTCTAGTTAGAGTTGGGACGGGGTCCGAGTCAACAAACCGCTAACAACTGTGGAACACCTACATTGCGACTCTGGGGACAAACAAAAGGTTTGGACAAATATTTGTCCACATGTCGTACACTAAACTTTTCCTTACAATTAAGTTTCCACGATGTTTTTCTCCAGGCGTATGCAACTTCTAGATTAAACTAGTATCGGAAAAGCGTTAGGTTAAGTTAAGTGCTTTGTTCATAAATAATGTAGGATTGTGAAACAGCGCCTACTCGGCTCTGAAAGCCTTCTATAGGGCTGACTTTATAATTACAAGGAATCTCTCCGAGATTTTCCAGCATTCTGCGGCTGTACGAACGTTCCCGATTAAACCTTGGTTTATATCCCCGTAATACAGTGTACACAACACGTGGAATTTAATTCAAAACGTCACGGTTTACTTACGGCGTATAAAAGTGTGCCGCAAGGCTTTGTCGTGTTTAAGCGCGGACTTAATGAAACTCTCGAGAGAGGGCGTTTCCCGCCAAATCCCCTTTAACTGAGATCCGCCGGGATTTCCTCCGTCGACTTTGTAACACTTTCATGCCGGGATTACCGCGGCCGTGTCTTGGGGAATTAAAAAATATTTTTGTACCTGTACAGAGAAACATGACCTAAATGCTCGTTTACGCTTTTACAGCCCACTTATCCCGTGTTCTTAGCCGTGTCTATGTCTTTCGACGTCTCTCCCAAGATGAACGCGCCAGTGACTTTTTATTTTTATTATAAAACCAAACCTAAGTCATATTACGTCACGGCTAACCTGTCAGATTTCAGATGAAACCTATGCTTTTATTTACATATTTATTTATTTCTACAGAGAATCAACAGCTTAAGACAACAACACTTTGACATATAGACAGATAGCCAATTATTATGTCGTAGAATCTCACTGGAAATCTAAATATATAAAAGAAGAAACTGACTGACTGACTGACTGACTGACTGACTGACTGACTGACTGACTGACTGACTGACATATCAACGCACAGCCCAAACCGCTGGTCCTAGAGATTCCAAATTTGGCACGTAGGTTCCTTATAAGGTCTAGGGGTGCACTAAGAAAGGATTTTTCTAAATTCAACCCCTAAGGGGGTGAAATGGGGCTCCGAAGTTTGTATGGCGAAACAAGATTGGCTGGACTATTTTATTCGAAACTTCACAAAAGTATTTCTAACGATAAATGAGTAAACACGTGTTTCAGGTTTTCTGAAAAATCAACCCCTAAAAGGGGGAAATGTGGTGACAGATTCTGAAAATCGACATGGGTATTGTTTTTATGGTTTATCGGGTTGCTGATAACGAAAACAACAATGATTTAAAATCCCATGTGGAGGACGTGAAATACCATCCCCCTGTTGGGGTGCGAGGGGGATGAAATGGCATCGATTTTGAAATTTAATGTAGTGGACATGAAAACTTTTGAAAGTTTGTGCCAAATTGCAAGAAATAACTGACTGACTGAGCGAGTGACATATCATCGCATAGCCCAAACTACTGGTTCCAGAGATTCTTAATTTAGTATGTAGGTTCCATATAAGGTCTAGAGGTGCATTAAGAAAGTACTTTTCAAAATTCAACCCCTAAGGGGGTTAAATGGGGGTCCGAAGTGTGTGTGGGGAATCAAGATTAGTTGGACTATTTTATTCGAAACTTGACAGGAGTATTTCTAACGTTAAATGAGTAAACATGTGTTTCAGGTTTTATGAGAAATCAACCCCTAAAAGTGGGAAAAGTGGTGACAAATTCTGAAAATCGATATGGGTAGGTATTGTTTCTATGGTTTATCGGGTCGCTGATTACGAAAACAACAATGATTTTAAAATCCCACGTGGCAGACGTGAAATACCATTCCCTCTGTTGGGTTCCAAGGGGGTTGGAATGTCTAAATATTAATATGGGCGTCGTTTTTATGGTTCTTTGGGTCGTTAATTTTGGAAATGGCATTGATTTCGAAATTTTATATTGCGGACATGAACTATTAAAAGTGTTTGCCAAATTGCAAGAAGAAACTGACTGACTGAGTGAGTGACATATCAACGCACAACCCACACTACTGATTCGAGAGATACCAAATTTGGCATGTAGGTTCCTTATAACATCTTAAGGTGCATGAAATGCCGTGAATTCCCTATGAAGAGACGACCTTTTTTGATTCAATGTATTGTAAGTAAGTGGTTTTATTAATCAGTGCCGTCCGATATAATTTCGATAAAAATCGATATTTGAGCGTCCGAGAGGACTCTTAATAGGAATCCGAGGTAAACTTTGAATAAAGTAAGGGCTATATTAATTTTCTTCATTTCCGTTGCAATTTCGTTCAAAATTGATATCTGAGCGTCCGAGAGGTCCCCTAAATACGACTCCGAGGTAAAATTGGGATAAGTGGCAGCCATATTGATTTTCTTAATTTCCTTCCCAATTTCGTTCAAAATAGATATCTGAGCGTTCGAGATGTCTCTTATTACGAATCCGAGGTAAAATTTGGAAAAAGTCGCAGCCATATTGATTTTGTTCATTTCCTTCCCGATTTGGTACAAAATCGATATCTGAGCGTCCGACAGGTCTCGTAATACGAATGCAAGGTAAAATTTGGAAATAGTGGCGGCCATATTAATTTTCTTCATTTCCGTTCCGATTTTGTTAAAAATCGATATCTTAGCGTCCACAAGGTCTCTTAATACGAATCCGAGGTAAAATTTGGAAAAAGTGGCAGCCATATTGATTTTCTTCATTTCCGAACCGATTTCGTTCAAAATCGATATCTGAGCGTCTGAGAGGCCACATAATACGAATCCGAGGTAAAATTTGGAAAAAGTGGCGGCCATATTGATTTTCTTCATTTCCGTCCCGATTTCGTTCACAATCGATATCTGAGCGTCCGAGGTCCCGTAATACGACTCCGAAGTAAAATTTGGAAAAATTGGCGGCCATATTGCTTTTCTTCATTTCCGTCCCGATTTCGTTCAAAATCGATATCTGAGCGTCCGAGAGGTCCCCTAATATGACTCCGAAGTAAAATTTGGAAAAAGTGGCTGCCATATTGATTTTCTTCTTTTCTTTAACAATTTCGTTAAAAATCGATATCTGAGCATCCGAGAGGTTTCTTAATACGACTTCGAGGTAAAATTTTGAAAAAGTCGCAGCCATATTGATTTTCTTCATTCCCTTCCCAATTTCGTTCATAATCGATATCTGAGCGTCCGAGAGGTCTCGTAATACGAATCCGAGGTAAAATTTAGAAAAAGTGGCAGCCATATTCATTTTTATCATTTCCGTCACGATTTCATTCAAAATGGATATCGGAGCGTCCGAGAGAATTCTAAATACAAATCCGAGGTAAAATTTGGAAAAAGTGGCAGCCATATTGATTTTCTTTATTTCCAACCCGATTTCGATGAAAATCAATATCCGAGCGTCCGAGACGTTTCCTAATACGAATCCGAGGTAAAATTTGAAAAAAGTGGCGGCCATATTGTTTTTCTTCATTTCCGTCCTGATTTCGTTCAAAATCGATATCTGATTGTCCGAGAGGTCTCTTAATACGAATTCCAGGTAAAATTTGTGTAAGTGGTGGCCATATTGTTTTTTTTTTCCGCCCGATTTCGTTCAAAATCGAGATCTGAGCGTCCGAGAGGTCTCTTAATTCGAATCTGAGGTAAATTTTGGCACTCCATGCATGCCAGGGATTGTAAAAAAAACGATTGAGTTTTAAAAACGACATAGAGGTTTCGATATTTTTTCCATTTAAATCAACCTAAAAAAATTTTTTTTAATCGTATGGCATTTATTTACGAACCGTGAGGTCTTCGAGAAGACAAGTACGGTTGTCAGTTTTTTGTTGCACTTTTAGCACCACCCACGGGTCACGTGTAGAGTAACGGTGGGTACTCCCTACGGACGTGGTGCAACTTCGACCCCCCTTTGTCAAGTGAGTGGGCAACTTGACTGTTAGAAGTTCTCAAGCCGCCCGAAGGCCTCTAACTTGGCTTAACGACTGCTGTCGTAAACAGCAGTCGGGATCAACGGCTTAACGTGCCTTCCAAAGCACGAGAGCGCTCAGTTAGTAATTACTCAAAGCGGTCACCCATCCAAGACCTGACCTGCACCCACATTGCTTAACCTCGCATACCGCACGCGGTAGGCGGGTGCCGCTGAGCCACGAGCGCTCTGAATTCTTGATAGTTTGTGCCAAATTTCAATTCAATCGGTCCAGTAAAAGCAACTCGGTTGTAACAGACGGACTAACAGTAAGGAGTGCGAATGAAAGTGAAGCCAAATTTTCTTTTTGGATGCTCCTTTTAATAAATCACAATCACCAAACTTCGTATACCGAAACTCCCAGAATGTAACAACTACTATTCTGGAAACCGCATCTAAATCGGTTCAGCCAAACGCGAGATAATCTTGGACAAACATACATATATACCTACATACATATATACGGGTCAAACAGTGAACCTCTTTTTTGTAGACGGTTAAAAATTACGCTTAGTACGCGGGCGAAGCCGCGGGCAAATGCTAGTAACAGAATATATATGAAATATACTTAATGTAAACTAGTGGCTGTGTGTCAAAAAAATATTGACCATCAGTTTTGTGATGACCTTCGTAACGATCAATACAAAGTACCTTAATTTGAACTTTATAATACGTATTACAGTATAACGTTATGTATAACATTATGCAAATCTAATAATATTAGGTATAATGGTATCTCGGGTTTCTCCTATCTTTGGAAAACGTTTAAACAGAGCGGAAAAAATTGTCCAGAATGTATTAGAGTCCTGATCCCGAACTTCGTAGACGCTCGACATGAACTTACACACATTAATCTAATCAGCCCATTGGTTAGTAAGTTATAAGAAGCAGACTGGCAGAATGGAATGTTCTCTGAAAGTGCTGAAGGTACAGTCGACTTCGCAACACTGACGACATGTAGACACTTTCGGACCTTATTACAACTCAAGTAAGGTGAAAAAATGTGTTCATTTAACTGTAGTCGATTGTACGTACTCACAGTAAAAAAGTAGTACGCAGTGCCTACAACTAATAAATAACAGGCGAGATTGTACTTTTAGTTAGACCTGGAAGTCCATTTGACACATTCGTTTCGAATTCATTAATGTGTTTCACGCGTTCGATTTCACACGCTTTGCGCTAACGTGTATGAACGATTGTGAAAACACATTATATTGTCATATTAATATGCCATCTAACGAATCGGATTTACCTCCAAGGGGAGTAGATGATGCAGAGTCACAAACGTAACTTCTTTACCACTTACTAGTAGCATATTTTCTTATTAAGTTATTAGGTACCTGCTATTATGGAATGGAAGCGAGGTGAAGCTACAATTTGTATAATAAGTACCAGGTGTATAATAGTCTTTCTTTATCGCCAATAACCTTATTATTTCAATTCAAATCCTTAGCCTCACCTCATCATGAAGTACCCTAAGTAGTAGTATATACCTAAGTTAGAAATCAGTTAACATATCCATTTATGTAAACAAATATAGTTCCACGAGTGATATCAATCTAACCTCTTCTTAAGGTTAATTGGAAGAGATCCTTTACAGGGGAAGTTTATATTTTATAATTGCAACAAATCTTTATAGGAGAGATAACTTTTCGCCCACTTTGATATAATTCTCCTAATTTAAAAACCTATTTACTACAACAACCGTACTATCAACCTTGTTCCCTTAGCCGTAGAGTTGAATAAATCCAAGATATGTCCTTACGGAAGTGTGTAAGCGATACATTTGTGTCAAGTTGTAAAAAGGATTAATCCCCAGCAATGCATCGCGACGCGGGCGCGGACGCCCCGACCGTTAAATTGGATGCTAATGCATATTGCTGTTTATACAAACCGGAGTGCTTGAAGTTTATTTTTGTCCACCGCTTCTGATCCCAAGAATATTTAAATCTTTGGACGCTCTCGCTTCCACGCGCGGCGATCTAACGTGTCAGAAAGAGCGCGAGAACACATTGAAATGCGATTGGGATTTGAATGAGGTGGATTGAGTTGAACCTCTAGGTCTGTTTGTATCAAAGAGACACTCCTCTATGGAATTACTTTCAGAATTCGCACACTAACTTGGTAATTGAGATTAATTTTGCTTTGAGGTTAATGTGTCTCTATACGTCTTTATTTCAAATCAAAATCTGATGAGGTGTTAAAGTGGGCTAGTTATTGCGTAGGGGATCGTCGTTGCTCTAGCTAGGTCGTAGGAGCTAATTTAGATAACCCTACACATGATACCCGGGTGGTGCTAACAGAACAACAACTTGACAACTTCACTGTCAGGACCTCGCAATGCTCACTGGATACAAGGTTTATCCAGTGACTGAAATGCCATACGATAAATAAT
Organism: Notocelia uddmanniana; assembly: GCA_905163555.1. Classification (NCBI taxonomy): domain Eukaryota; kingdom Metazoa; phylum Arthropoda; class Insecta; order Lepidoptera; family Tortricidae; genus Notocelia; species Notocelia uddmanniana. Next base: position 7,495,961 of record LR991059.1, on the reverse strand, counting down.
AATTTGAACCAAAAAAAACATACACTCCCATTTTGTACTTGCAATGCCACAATTTGTGGTTTCTGTGAGCCAATGCTTGGTTAACTACACAAAACACCGAAATCGGTATATGCGTACCTATCAAATTCGAGGAGTTCCCTCGATTTCTCCTAAATTCCATCATCATACCTTCACCAAATTTATATGGGACTGAATAATGTCCGGGTACCTGCTTTGAAACAAAAAAGGAATTATCAAAATCGGCCAACGTGGTCAAGAGTTTTGGGGAACATACACACATAAAAAAAAACAAGCAAACATTCCAACTAACTGAGTACCTCCTTCCTTCTATTGATGTCGGTAAAAAATAGCGCAGTATTTTTGGGTATTATTTGTTTTAGGGATAAAAATAACCATATATACAGTTAGTTACTAGTTACTTTATGTGTATAGCCAACGACATTATCCACATGTGAAAACTGACTGTGAAAACAGGCACAAATAGGACAGTTTTACTATATTTATTACACAAACGTTTACCTCGGTCACCAGCATATTGCATGTGACATTCCTGGAGTTGCAGGCGTCCATAGGCTGCCGTGACAGCTTACCATCCGGCGGACCGGACGCTTGTTTGCCACCGAAGTGGTATAAAATAAAAGCATGGAAATATCATGAAAAAGCTTTGGACAGAGGACAAATTGTATAAATATAAACTGAACGAAATTAATAATAACCAGTAAAAAATATTTTCTTAATATAAGCCCTCACGGTTGCGCAGCTCTAAAAGTTCTTATTAATTTCCAAGATATCTAATTTCATTTGAAGACTTCGAGTGTAATTTATTCTGATTCTTCGAATAATCTGCTTATACGCGTTGCGTGAACGTGAAATTATGTTTATGCAAAAAATATGTACTTACTGCCTTAATTTTGCGTAATCTTTTAGATATTACAGAAGATTTTAATATGCCGTGACCAATAAAGATTGAATACAATGTGGGTATACTCGTACTTACTTAATAATTATACATATAAAGGTGCTTATTAAGTTATTTGCAGAGACTAGTAAATTATATACCTAAACGGCCAATGTCTATGTTGCAGGTTTTTTGTAGGATTCGCCGTGCTATTACATAACGGCTAGCCGTCTTACAAAACAGGGCCGTTTTATATTACGGCAGGTCAACGATTAGCCCGATTGTCATTGTGATACGTTCTACAATATGGCGGCCCACGTTTAGCCGTTTCTGGCTCCGCCGGCTGGTGCCACTGTGGGGTCGCAGTTCCTTCTAATATTTCTCCTCGCTTTGCTCGTCGTCGTACCCAACTATACTAATAAAGGGCCGCTGAACACGGCGTAGTAGGTACCGCGGAAAAGAGGCGGCTACGGAACCGCTGGTTTACATTACGGCTACCCGAATTAAAGAACGTAAAGCTCCGTGCACATTCCGGCGGACTTTCATTCAGCTGTATTCAATCCGGCTAATCGTTGACCCACCGTAATATACGTACAAAATGGCTAGCCGTAATGTATTACGGCTAATTACACAACCCGCCTGCCATATTTATACAGTGTGGCTTACATCGTACTTTTCAAATAATGCCTTGCTCTAGCTTGGCCTAGCCTAGCCTGCTATCTACAGCAAGCTCATTATTTTAAATGTATGGCCTCCTGAGTCCTGGGTATCAAAATTTGCCAGAATAAATTATACTCTGTCAAATTGACAAAAAGTCAAAACTTAATTGCGATCTATGTACTATGTGTAGGACGCTGGGAGTCAGGAGGATGGACAGGTGTTTGCCAATTCGAAAAACTAAACCTCTCTAAACCGATTTGTCGCAAAAAAATGACGTTGGCATACGTCATTTAATAGATTTTACCCGTATTAATGAATTAGGTTAGTATTATAATCCCGAAATATTACAATCCATCCTTCAGCTTAACGTGGTTTTAAAAAAAATGTTTTGTAAATTTTTCGTCGGAGGTATGTACAGTGCGACAGAAAAGAGTAGAAATTAAAAAGTGCAAACACTGTCGTGTTATCCCGTGCAAATCAATCTAGGAAAACCGGCCAAGAGCGTGTCGGGCCACGCTCAGTGTAGGGTTCCGTAGTTTTCCGTCCGTCACATTTTTTTTTTGAAAAAATTACAAAAACTATTCAACCTATCAAGTTCAAAATAATTTTCCTACAAAGTTTTTATAAAGTTCTACTTTTGAGATTTTTTTCATATTTTTAAAACTTATGGTTCAAAAGTTAGAGGGGGGGGGACACATTTTTATTTACTTCTGGAGTGATTATTTCCGAAAATATTAACATTATCAAAAAATTATTTTAGTAAACCCCTATTTATTTTTAAATACCTATCTAACGATATATCACACGTTAGGGTTAAAATGAAAAAAAAATCACTCCCCACTTTACGTATAGGAGGTACCCTAATAAAATATTTTTTTCCACTTTTTATTTTACCACTTTGTCGGCGTAATTGATATACATATTAGTACCAAATTTCAGCTTTCTAGTGCTAACGGTCACTGAGATTATCCGCGGACGGACGGACAGACGGACGTACAGACGGACGGACAGACATGGCGAAACTATAAGGGTTCCTAGTTGACTACGGAACCCTAAAAAAGGGACGACACTACAGTGTTGCCGCTTTTTAATTTCTACTCTTTTGTGTCGCACTGTAGTAGCCTTTATCTATTAAACTTAATAAGTGTATATTATTAGGTACCTTAGTCTGAGGTGAGGTAAGTATAATCATAGGTTAAGCCGTTTAAGTTGGGGTGATAAGTGAATTTGGCTTAACAGCTGGATTAAGGCCAACACTCTAAATTTACGGGCTTTTACAGTTCGTCACGATAATAAAGTTAAACACCGAGAAATATTACCTTTTACGACTTGGCTTAGTTTAAGCTTTCCATCAATATTATCCCACGTAATGGAATTGAGGATGTTTTAATGTTCAATTTTAGGTTCTTGTGAAAATGTTAAGCAAATGCAAACTCATAAATGCCCGGGATAAAAGCACAGTTTGATTGGACTCATTATTATAAGTGACGGGACTCAATCGAGTACAATTAAATTTATTCACCTTTTGCACATACAAACGTAACTGGAATAGGAAAGAAAAAATGCCTAAAAGAAGAAGACTTACATATCGTTTCAGTAAGTCAAAAACGTGTTCCGGAATTGAGCTCCAGATCGCTGATCGGCATCAATCTGGAAGGCTTTACAAAGAACAAAGTAGGTACAATGCATTCATTTAACACGTTGGCTCCTATGAGCATCACCGGCGGGATCACGTTAACTTCTCTGTGGCCGTGAGCATCACCGGCGGGATCACGTTAACTTCTCTATGTGGCCGTGAGCATCACCGGTGGGATCACGTTAACTTCTCTGGATTACTAGATGGATTACTAGATTTGTATGGGCGTGTGAGCAAAACTTTCGGTGAAGTATGGAGCGTGGGAGCAAAACTTTGGGTGAATTATGGTGAGTAGCCAACGTGTTAAAATAAATGTCGCATTTTAGGAAACTGCATCTTAATTTGTACCATAAATTGGAGAATTAAGATTGAAATTCTATTGACACGTATGATTTCGATAAATCTACTACGCCTGGAAAAGGTTAAACTGGCCATTCGTGAACCTTATTGCAGCTGGATAAGGTCTACCAATGATCATTTAACTGTGACGCTGATAGTAGGCCGCCGCGTTTTCCAGCACGTAATGCAATGAAACAGTAATGTAACTCGTTCCGTGAGTTAAAGCAGCGACGTTTGCATGAAAAGTGATGCTTAACTCACCTTTAAGAAAATACCTTTTTTGAAAAAACGTTTATTTCGGCGGCCAGTTAATTAAGGCGACGCTTGTCTCTGGGAGCTATTCAAAAGTGATCCGAATTCAACTCTCTTGACTTTGATTCGCCTTTAATCTCGTCATGTAACAAGGATTCTCAGGGAAATTATTTTTACGTTTAGAAGCTGGTAACTAGCTGTTTGTTTACTATATAGGACCATTCTATTAATCGTATGACGTATATAAACAAAAATAAGTCAGACTTGACAACACTTAATAGGAAAGAAACTGAAGTAAACTATTCAGGATCTCGTGCTATTATTGCGTAAGGTTATTCTTTATTACTATGTGTAATGGAAATGGAGGTCGAAGATTCCGATATGCCTTTACCCCGAATCACGGTTAATCATTTGCACAAGCTAATTTATTTGGTAAGCTAGTTACTAAACTTTGTTAGGATTCCTTCCTATCGGAATAAGGAATTCGCAAGCACTACCCATAACCACAGGTCAGACTTTGTTTTTGACGCGAGTCTGTAAGCGTTGTGACTACCCTTGTCTCCGGTATGGTAATGACGTAACTTTTCTAACGTACGATAGATAAATCTAACTGTCATTTTTACTATGGAATAGCGGAGCGCTCGTGGCCCAGTGGCGCCCGCGTACCGCGTGCGGTACCTATGCGAGATTAAGCAACGTGAGCGGAGTCAGTTCTTGAATGGGTGACCTCTATGAGTAATTGCCATGCTTTTGACGGAACGTTAGACCGTTGATCCCGGCTGTTGTCCGGGGGCTACGGTGATGAGATAGTTAGTAAATTTTGTTACGACAGCTTCTTCTTGGTGGTCGTAACCTCATGCCTGAGGGACGTGACACGTGACTGCTATGGGTGATGACGCTTTCAACCACTGCTCTCCAGGCCGCGCGGTCTTGAGCCTTTTGTACAGTCGCCTCTAATGTGGACCCGGCAACTTCTTGTTACGACATAAGACTAAGTTATAACCAGATTTATCTCTGTTCTTTTGATACCTGTCATCCCGGTACGAGAAACGTCAAATACGTTATAAAATGACATAAATTGTACTGTGATGACAGCTTTCAAAAGAACACTGATAAATCTCGGAAACCTATTTAAGGCACATGGCGAAATCTAGCAATGCGTCATGCCTTTACGTGCGATTTTCGCTTCACTCTCCGCATTCGTGGGCCGATAATGGGCCTGTAAAGTTTTCGTTTATGTATTTTTTATACAAACAAGCTTACGGCCTGCCTGATAGCAAGCAGACACCGTAGCCTATGCTTGCGACTCAAGAAGAATCACAACCGCGTTGACTTGAGGATTTGTTGATGTGTACTCAAAGGTCTGACTCGCTGGTGCTTGAGACGAGTCGGTAAGCGTTGTAAGTGCCCTTTTCTCCGGATCCCGGATCAGTATTCGCAGACGTTACGTTAATCACGTCTCGGCTGGACACTTTAATGAGATTTCTTTTCGGATCGAGGCTCCTTTTGTTGGATCCGTCGGATCAATTTAGGGTTTAGTTGTGAAACTAGTGAATGAGGTTGTGTATCGTTTTTTGTCTGATTACTTTTGGGGATAGTCTCGACAGACTCGGTTAGCGAGAAGTAATTTAGTTATAATGTAGGTCTCGTGTAGGCGTCCGAAGCGTCCGATGTATCATGCGTTGCCTATACTTAGATTTTTCCTGCAGAAAAGAGTACCTACGGTAATATAGATATCTTTCCGGCCGGCTCCCAACCCCAACCTCAATCCCAACTCACCTCACCATTTTAAATGAGTCGAGTTGATAAGCGTTGTGATCACCCTAAAACATCAGATGAGTCCGAAACATATGTCACAAATAGTGAAATACTTTCGTCCAACCATAATTCTACTCTAACGTTATTATGACTCAGCAATGTAAATTTAAATTTTCCCTGACAATGTTATCTAAATGCAGCTTTTCTCCCTCGAGCCTTGTGCTAATGCAACATCGTATCTCCATTGGAATCGCATTATTATACGACCTTTTGTCACACGACGGCAGTATTTTGGCGACGCACCGCCGTCTGTGAAGTCGCCAGGCGGCGCCAGTTGGAGACAAATGAGGCCATAATTCTTCTTTCAACGCGTGACCAGAAACCTGTTCGGTTTTCGTGAAACTTTAACCGTTTTTGTGAGTATATAGACGAGTCGTTCTCAAGTTAGAGGCCGCTCGTTGCCGATGACAATAATAGTCCGGCTACGACTTTGCAGGAATTGCGGCGCAGCAAGGGTTTATCTGTTCGTTGCACGGTTGAGACGAGCAGAGCAACGCACTGCGGGTAGCTAGGATCACGCAATGTGTTAGGAATACCGCCGCCGCTGCCGGTGTTCAGGTGGAATTTAAATTTTAAAAACCAAATCTATCTTAAAGAAATCGAACTAGACCCACAGTAAGCTCAATAATAATGGTTATGGGAACTAGATAAGAGTATATTTAATGGATGTATACTACTCAAAATAAGTTACGGTTTTTATATATGCAATATATACGGGAGAAGAGAATCGATAACAAAACTGATGTTGAATGATTTTAAAAACCCTTGCGTCTGAAGTTTTCATAGAACACAAAAAAGTAATTTACTGCTTGCCAAACTTGTATAGTGCGAGCTATATGCAAATATATATCGGGTGGGCCGTACGCTTCTTTACCAGACATGAAACATGACTGAAGATTGTGGCTCTATACTATAACGTTTGAACTATATTAATGACGTTGCCATTTTGTTGATATTGGTGGCATGACATTCATAATGCGAATGAGTAAGCTGAAAAAGCAGACGCAAACCGACAGTTCTTTGCAATATCTGTCAATGTGTTTTCACCAGACCTACCTAAACGTATTTATGCCTTCCTTGTCATTTAACAGTTTCATGACTGTAAAAGATACACCAAGAGATTTTGATAAATCTCGTTTTACTTAATTCATAAATAAACCGGTCAAGTGAGTTCGGGCCACGCGCAATTTAATTAGGTACTAACACTACCTATAGTTTTAAGAAATTTGTATGGACATGGTCAGAAGTAAATTATCATTATTATTATATTATTATAGAGGGCGCCGTACTTGTCCACCCGTTACATGAAGAGGACTTGAAAGCTCACAAATTTATATCGAATATAGTTTGGCACAACTAACAACATTATATCTAAGTAATCAATGGGAATTGTGCACAAGTTTGCATTTTCAGGTACAATTCTTAAGTTCGGCTATTACTCGTTCTCTAGTAATGTATACTTAGGTGTGATAAATATCAGTTTAGATTCATTAAATACACTACTACCATGATTTTTTTTTCACATATCCAGTATCAAACGTTTAGCTGGTAGAGGACTTTAAAGTTTAATATCACGAAAAAAGGCCAGTCCTGAAATGGAGACATCGCTCGGTCGATAATTCCTCGATTTCTTTTATAAATTTTCTTACTCGTTATCTCCTCTCGATCGAACCCGAGAATTGGCCCCCTGGGTATAAATAAAAAATAATAAATTTCGATACGGTGTTACACTTTATATGTTTTTGTAAATTGTGCACAATCACATGTAAGGCTCCGTTTTATAACCCTAGTGGGCCCTGTAACTGGAGCAAATATTTAAAAGGACGCTTCCTTAGAGCATCTGCAGTGACAGCAGTGACACCTGATGTATAATTTTGTTTCAAAAAATTTCATTTCGGACAATTTTTGACCTAAAGTTATATGACCTCCGAGTAATGGATCTTGAACCACGAGATTATAGCGCATGAATCAATGAAGTGTTTGAGGTAGTATCAAGTAGTGAGTCATAATTGTTTTTGCATTTTTTTGTTTTTAAGGATATTTTTGGTTTTTTTTTTCAATTTTATTAAAATTTAAAAATGAATTGGCATTAATATCACTTCATAAGAGTAATAAAATACACGTAAGCTATCTTTGAAGATAAATAAATAAATAAAAAACATTTTTTTTTAACTGAGACCACTTGGAAATATTTGCTGGCCCGCTAAAATAGTGCACCCTTTAATTTTTTGCTCCTGTTACAGGGCCCACCCTGTATACATATACCAATAACACAACATACCTAATAGTGCTTAGTTATACAAATACACGCTGCCTTCTATCAACCGGGCTGTGCATGAAACGGAACGCACGAGTGGACAATGGACAGCGGCTTTGTCTCTTTCAGTTTGACAAAGGTAGATGTTGAGGCGCGTATATTTTGGAATGTAGGCCTTTTGTTGAGGAAAACTATTCTGAAAAACGTTTCCGGTTTGGAATTCTGTTTGGTAGTTCAGTCACGGATTGAGCAGCAACTCATGTTGTGCCATTTATTTAGTGCTCACAAAGATTAGATTACATTCTTAAATAGGCTAGTGCAAATATGTATGTACGGCCAACCAACTTGATTTCTGGGTCACTTCGTACCTTGTCACAGTAAAAATCAATATAGTAGCTGTTAGAGATCTCTATTATTGTCACTGTGACAAGGTACGAACGAAGTAGCCCAGAAATCCATTTGTTGAGTGTATATAAAGGAGCATTCTACCTTGTTAAGGAGTAACTGAGACTTGAATGCTTTCTATTTAATGATTTTATAGTTCTGTAAATTATTTTAATGTGTAATGTTGTATAATTCCTTTTATTATAATTATTTTGCATACCAGTCATGGTTAAGCATGGAAACCTACCTGTCATTTTCTTTGTAACACCTGTTTGGTAATGTTTAACGCAAATAAATATTATTATTATTATGTATTTGAGTGTATATCTATTAAATATATCGTCGTCTAGTACCCATAACATAAGCCTTATTGAGCTTACTATGAGACTAGTTCGATTTGTGTACAAATTGTCCCCTAATATTTATTATTATTATTATACAGCGTGGCAAAATAAGTCGGGCCCTGGAGGAACTACCTTATAAATATAAATAAAATAAAAACTTCAATCTAACGATAGCCGTCCTAAGCTTACTACAAAAGAACAAAGGCAAACAACAATTACGCCTCAATATTGAAAGATGAAGGAATAATTCGAGAAAACTTTAATCATATCGAATTATCCGCACGCACCGCACAACAAAATACCGTGCCCAAATTGATCCATTCTAAATCCTGGTAAATAATAATAATCGTATGACATTTATTTTCGAACCGTGAGATCTTTGAGAAGACAAGTACGGTTGCCAGTTTTGTTGCACTTTTAGCACCACCCAGGGGTCACGTGTAGGGTAACGGTGGGTACCCCCCTTTGTCAAGTGAGTGGGCAACTTGACTGTTAGAAGTTCTCAAGCCGCCCGAAGGCCTCTTGGCTGCTGTCATAGACAACAGCCGGGATCAACGGCTTAACGTGCCTTCCAAAGCACGGGAGCGCTCAGTTTGTAACCACTCAAAGCGGTCACCCATCCAAGAACTGACCTGCGCCCACATTGCTTAACCTCGCTTACCGCACGCGGTTCGCGGGCGCCGCTGGGCCACGAACGCTCTCAAAATCCTGGTTAAAGAATTACGATTCTAATATTTGACGACGGAATCACTTCTGGTAAACAATTTGCGCAATATAATTCCAAAAATGACGTAACCACCGCGTGTTTTTGCATAACATTTGTCCTTTTTCGTCTGGTCTGAATTGAGTTTCCTTAATGAAATTGAAAGTATAATTGGGTAACTTCAAGAGAAGTCGTCATTGATGAGTTTCATCGTTTGACGTTTCCCGTTCGTAAGGAAGCCAACGCGGTCTCATACATAACTGGATAAGTATGCCGTTATTTATATGATCATTTCATCGCGATAGGTTCATTAATTTAAACTTGAGAAAGTTAAACAGACAGATTCGCATTTATATAATACTAGCTGTTGCCCGCGACTTCGTCCGCGTCATCGTTCCTATTGGTCGCAGCGTGATGTTATATAGCCTAAAGCCTTCCTAGATAAATGGACTATCCAACATAAAAAAAAAGATTTTTTCAATTCGAACCAGTAGTTCCTGAGATTAGCGCGTTGAAACAAACAAACAAACTCTTCAGCTTTATAATATTATATAGTATAGATTTATTCAACGACGGGTTTGTGGAAGCTGTCCATAGCATTGGGTCTAAGTTCTTTAAGGCCCAACGAACTCAAAGAGCCAAAACGCTATATCGAAGTGCTGAAGTATTTGTACGAGAACGCCACTATGTCAGTCCGACTCCAGGACCAGAGCTCGAAGCCTATCCCATTGGAGCGGGGAGTCAGGCAAGGAGATGTTATTTCTCCTAAACTGTTCTCCGCTGCACTGGAGGATGTTTTCAAGACTCTGGACTGGAGAAGGCTAGGCGTCAACATAAATGGCGAGTACCTCACTCACCTTCGGTTTGCTGACGATATAGTAGTCTTGTCTGAGACCATGGAAGATTTAAGTACAATGCTCAATGACCTCAGTAAAGCCTCCGAGCGAGTTGGTCTAAGGATGAACATGGACAAGACGAAGATCATGTGAAATGTCCATGTCGCACCAACTCCCTTAACAGTCGGACACTTTACGCTCGAAGTTGTAGACGATTACATATACCTAGGACAGACTGTCCAGTTAGGTAGGTCCAACTTCGAGAAAGAGGTTAATCGTCGAATCCGACTCGGCTGGGCAGCGTTCGGGAAGCTACGGCACATCTTTTCGTCCAATATTCCGCAGTGTCTCAAGACGATAGTCTTTTACCAGTGTGTTGCCAGTGATGACATATGGTACTGAAACGTGGTCGCTTACTATGGGCCTCATAAGAAGGCTCAAAGTCACCCAAAGAGCAATGGAGAGAGCTATGTTGGGAGTTTCTCTGCGTGATCGCATCAGGAATGAGGCCATCCGCAGCAGAACCAAAGTGACCGATATAGCCCTCCGAATCGCTAAACTTAAGTGGCAGTGGGCGGGGCACATAGCACGTAGAACCGATGGCCGTTGGGGCGGAAAGGTTCTCGAGTGGCGACCACGTACCGGAAGGCGTAGCGTGGGCAGGCCCCCCACACGGTGGACCGATGACCTGGTGAAGGTCGCGGGTGTCCGCTGGATGCGGGTGGCGCAGGACCGGTCATTGTGGAAGTCTTTGGGGGAGGCCTATGTCCAGCAGTGGACGTCTTTCGGCTGACATGATGATGATGATGATGAGATTTATTATAATGTAGATGGGACGTCCCGTACGTTTGGAAACGTTACGTTACGTAACTACCCCCTGCGTGAGTCGCATTCCTCATATCCGCACCGATTTGATTACTTACGTAACGTGTGAAATGTACGCTAGGAAGATGTTGTACATCTTCGTACTACCTGTCATTTTTACTATGGTAAATGGCATTTAGATTTACCTAACTTTAGCACGCTCGAAATCGCTACGTAATGAATGACGCTTAGTTAGGGTTCTATTGTAAACGCACGGCGCTGTATTTCAGCATTTCACGGTAACCGCTACGCCGTAGACGCGTTGATGTTTTTGTTTCGTAGCGCTACGCACGTAGCACGCTACGAGCGGTGATTACTAACGAAGTCTACGAAATATGAAGCGTTTTAACAGTTTGTTGCCTCGCTGGGGGAGTTATTATTGTTTCGACGGAGCAAACAAACATACTCGTATGGTCTGCCTGATGGTAGCAGACACCCTAGCTTATGGACGCTTACAACTCCTGATGCGGAAAAGTGTTGACGGATGACGGATGTGTGACGACGTATCAATTTATGGCGCGGTGTGTATGTTACATACTTGTAGTAGACATTACTTTTTGTTTTATTTCACTGGAAATCAGCGACTATGTGATCTAACAGATCTGAGGTATATCACGCCTGCCTAGAAGATACCTGTTTACTCGCGACTTGAAAACCATACGTTGTACCTATCCGGGAACATATAATACCGTACATATCCTCCTTATAACACTTTATAATTCAAACCGCCAAGGAATGGAAATCCATTTCTTGGCGGTTCGAATTATGAAGTTGGAGGCTTAACAATTGACAAAAAACAAATTAAAATTAGAATTACTGTTAAGAATCGTGTTCGAGTTTCAAGTGAGAGTGCGAACGGTGGCAGTAACGGCAACACTATGTATTAAGACTGTGGTAACACTCTGCGGAAAAAGCGAACCAAGAAGAGGGTAGATGGAGTGTGGGTACGCAGCACGTCAGTTAATCCTTTAAAATGGTGCTTGCAACAGCGCCGAAATATCGGAAACTGACAATGACATAATGTACATGGTAAAATACCCCGTTCTTAACAGTAATTGTAAAGGGGGAATTAGGTAGTATATGGCAATAAATATGGATTTGAATTATAATTAATTATAAATACGTCGAATCGTCGATTTGACAATGACTGGGTGCTCGGAAATAATACGTTGACAAACGGGTGTCAGATCCGGGGTTAAACGAAACGTGCGGGCTGACGGATGTGTGGCCATGTTTCAATTCATGTCGCGGTTTATATACATACTAGCTGCCCGCCCCGGTTTCGCCCGGGTAAAATGTGAATGTGGATTTAGGAACATAATACTAATAACTAATAATATATCTACATTGACACTAATTAAACTTTCGAATCGCGTGCAGATAAAATAATTTCTTAAGTTTGGTAACAATACTTCGTGGAAAATTAAAAAGATTGTCTCAATTACTTTGTTATACAATATTAGTTTTTTTAATGTCATCATAAAGAAGCTATTTCGGAACGACCAAGGTAATATATATATCTGAACACGCCTCTCCTCTACCTATTTATTGTCAAGGCGGAGCGCATCCCATCAGCACCACAGTTAACATTTTAAGTGCCAGGAACCCGCTGGGTGGGCGGTCGGCTCGTACGCGCTTTCCGCTACATACCGTTTTTCGCATGTTATCGGCTACGAGCGTAGCGCTACGAAATCGCTGGCAGTTAAAATGCTGAGCATTCGCGATCCTTATTGCGAGGATATAAGATCTACCAATGGTCAGTTAACTGTAATGCTGATATCTGATAGCTGTATAAAATTTGAAAAATAAACCAGAATTATTTGAGCTATAATACTTCATACCATCTGCGATGTTGTCTACTTTGAATTCTTGGCCATGTAAAGTCATTCCTGATCACGATCCCAAAATCACCCTATGTACTTGATGGCGACTTGTACCGTACATAGTAGTACACGCTTTGCTTAGTTTGGGACTAGGTCGATTTGTGTAAGATTGTCCCCCAATATTTTTTTATTTAATATTATCAATAAATGAGTATGAAGCACTCAGTAGGGACTCATGGAGACCACGGGGAAAGGCCTTATCCCGGCAGTGGGACACTCAATACTCAACTCAATAGGCTATTTATAACCAAACCAAACTAAAGTAAACGCTAGTAAGTAGTAAGTTGATGGCGACTTGTACAGTCGAGTTCATTAAAATATGAGCAAATCCAAGCCTTCAAAAATAAACGTACATAGTAACGTACAAATACATCTAAACAGATTTATCATTCGAAAATATATACACGTGTCATCCGTCATATTCATCTGAGCAAGCCTCTCAATAATATTTAAGAAACTGAAACATAATAAATATATGTACTATCGTTATTACAAAATTATTAAAACGAGTGGAAGCACATAACTATTGACACAAGGATTATTTTCAAATAATTGTAAACACGTAGTGGCCTATAAATACGAGGGGTGTTCAATAAATTTTGATAATCAGTATTAAATATGGGAGATATGTAAATCCTTATATTTTAATTACAATATGAACACTTTCTATATTATCAAATACTTATTAACATCATTCATTTGTTTTATTTACCCCAATAAAATGAAATTTTACTTTTTGAGGTCAAATTTTATACCTTAACTAAGTCATCACCAGCTCGTGATTTTCATGTAGTTGGTTTTGAACATATGTGGATGAGAAGTAGTAGTCGGAAGTTAGGGCTAAATAATAATGGGAACGGTTATCAATTCTGATCTTTACTGGAAGAGCAGCACCCTTGTTAATTAGAAGGCTCTCATGTACAATTACTACCGAAAATAAGTGTTTTTTTTCTTCAGCTTATTAATTGTATTTTTTACAACTCTGATAGAATAATGTTATACAACTCTCCAATAATATTTGTGCTCAATTGGTGAAAGATAATTTCGCAGTTTTTAGTGTTGGCCTCAATAGTCCAGGAAGAAGTCGAAAAATACACCCTAATTTTGGTGACAGAGCTGGAGATAACAAAAAACCACTGCACAGATAACTTGCTTATTCTTTAAATCATACTGATAAACCAAGGTTTTATTTTCAATTACATATTTTTTATTAGTGCACCAGGACTTTTTACAGACCACTCCAAATAATTACAAAACCAACTCTTATTTTTGCAACCTTGTTATTTTTCCCATTCAGATGTTTTTTTGTTCAGCAATTACAGAAAAACAAATGAATAATGTATATATATTTTTACTCTAATTTAATGTTGATTAGTGTCATGGTATAGCCCACATTAAAAGAATATCATTAACAGGGTAGTTCATACCGATTATCAAAAATATGCACTCACGTTTTTCAATTTGTTGTGAACAAGTAGGAGCTCATAAATATCTGTACATATAAAACATTTTGAATTATGACAAATGACAATTACCGAAAAGAGTATGGTACTGTCATATGATACATTTGTGGATGGATACTATTTTGTGGTTTATACTCGGTTTAAAAGAGGTTTGATATCAACATTTATTACTGGCTACTTAAATTTTTATTTTTCTGTCAGTTTTGTTTAGATGTTTATGAGTTTCTACTTGTTCACATAATTGTGGTAAACTTTATTCCAGAATTTAATATTTAAGTGAAATGTTTTACCTGTGCAGATATTTATGAGCTCCTACTTGGTCACAACAAATTGGAAAACGTTACTACATATATTTATGTGCCAGTACCTGTTTATTAATATTTGAAAATAACTTAAATAACCCTTGTCGTTTAAATAATTTCGTAAAAATCGTAGTACAGATATTTATTATGTTTCAGTTGCTAAAATATTATTGAGAGACTTGCTCAGATGAATATGACGGATGACACGTGTATATATTTTCGAATGATAAATCTGTTTAGATGTATTTGTACGTTACTATGTACATTCAGTTTTGAAGGCTTGGATTTGCTCATATATTTATGAACTCGACTGTAATGTACCTACATGATAATACATATCGTTATTTGCCTTGACTTTATCTTTTATTATGTGTTGCGTTGCTTTACATACAACATTCGGATGTGTGAGAACGCGGACCATTCATATTAAGAAGGGGTTGAATATAATTCAATAAAAAATTTAGCTGAAAAATGGCGACGTAACTCCCAAAAGTGTCCTCCCTCACTTCGCCAGTTGCTCCCAAACTTTACCATACATTTTTAAAATTCGCGTTCTAAAAGCACTTCTGTTTTTTAGGAGTAACATTTCAAGTGAAATAATATTTGGGGACGTAATTTTCATTTTTTAACAGCTACATTTTCTGTGCTTTAATACGTAAAGAAATAAACACACACAGAGCTACTAACTCCGTTTCTTACGGTGTATTTTATGCCAATTTTGAATGTAATGCTTTATTGACTTTCTAGATCTATTTGTATTTTTAACCGTCTTCAAAAAAAGGAGGAGGTTCACAATTCGTCGGAATATATATATTATTTATTCACCGATTACTTCGAGACTACTGGATCGATATCAAAAAATCTTTTTTCGTTTGAAAGGGTATGTTTTCTAGTCGGTCCCATTGTCACCAAGTCTGTATCTGATGACGGGATCTTAAAAAAATCGAAGCTAATTCTCAAATTATATAGCAGGAGGATGGGGTATGGCAAAATCGAGGGAACTCCTCAAGTTACATAGCAGGAGGATGGGGCCTGGCAAAGTGTGGAGTTGGATTGGACAGTAGTCCCACGCTGCTCCAGTGCGGGTTGTAAACCCGTTGACGAATAATAATATTCCAAATATCAAATTAAAGGGAAAAATTTAAAAAATTGTGTTCCGAGCAGGATTCTAACCTGCGACAGCGTTACTGCTTAATACAAAATTAATAATAATATTCTATTTTACATAAAGTAAAAAGATTCAACAAAAACCATATTCCTTATAAAAAAAAAAGTTCCAGAATGTTAACTAATTGGGATTGACTGTCGCATTAACCACTAGGCCACCGTGGCTTCTAGAATAATTTATTGAGTAAACCCGTCTTGCTGATGTTACATTGTATTAACGAGTATATGGAATTATATGTTGTATGTTAGCTAATGAAAGAAAGAAAGAAAAAGAATGAAAAACACGTTTATTTGGTGCATAAAATGGTACACAAAAAAGAGAAAACAGAAGTAGAATCATATACCAAAAAGGTTGTCACTCAGCATATGCCACAACTCGTGTGTCGTGACGCTGATTTTTAGGTCAACCGGATATATAATACCAAATTTAACCTAATTATTGTAATTGGAAACGACACGACCGCTTTTAAAAAAAAAATGTAGCACAGTATGTCAAAATTAAATTGAGTATAGGAACTCCACCATCTAATCTAATCTCCCAAGAATTGGTCCCAAGTTCAGAATTTACATGAGTATGATGACGTCCTGACCAATTTCGGTCTCAGCGACTACTATACTTAATATATTAAACGTCAAGTATACTTTATATAATCACGAGACTAGGTACCTATTATATTAAACGTCTGTTGTTCATCCCATATCTAAATATAAGTGGGTAGGCCCGACAAGGTGGCCTGATGACCTGGTAAAGGTCGCGGGAGTCCGCTAGATGCGGGTGGCGCAGGACCGGTCATTGTGGTACTCCCTTTGGGGGAGCCGTATGTCCAGCAGTTGACGTTCTTCGGCTGATATGATGATGATGATATAAGTAAATCCTAATATGATATTTTACCCTAGAAATGAGATTCACATCAACCCAAAAATAACTAGGGATGAACATCTAGGTCATAAATATAAAAAATATCTGAAATCTCAAGAAAGCAAGGAATAAATGAATATGAAACCTCTTTGTGTGTATCGAGAAGCCCATCCTAGCTATTTGTTCCTTGCCGTAGGTTGGAATAGGCCGGGAGTCGGGAACAAATAAATCGTATTATGCTGTTTTTTTTTAATCTCGCAGTTTATCTCTCTATCTGTCATCTTAGGTATAATCACAGCTGTATCCTCAGGTATTTGCGTTTAAGCCAGGAGTCCGCGTTGAAACTTTTTCACCCCAATCCTTATTTTCACACAGTACAGCAAACCGACTCGTCCTCACCTGTCACCTCACACCTCACCCGTTTTTATATGGAAACTGTCAAATGTCATTTGTCAAATTTTGGGGCTCAAATGTCATTTGTCCTGGGTGGGGCATTTTTAGACTTTAAATACTAAAGATACGAAAAATTACTAAAAGGCGACATTCTTTTACTTTGAAGGCCTCTGTACGCACATACAAGACTCGCATGCGAGTTTCATTACATTGCGGGTTACCGAGGTATAATGAGTTCAATCGATCTGTCAAACCGCGCAATGTAGTTAAACTCGCATACGAGTCTCATACGAGTGTAAAAAAGACTTAAAAAAAAACTGCTGCCATAGATTTTTGGCAATAGGCTCAATTAAAAGTGCTTTATCTTGTCTCATTGAATTCATAACTTTAGATATCACGCTTTTATTTTAATTTAATTTACTTAATTACCTAATGTTTGTTACAGATATTGAGTTCTAATTATTTATTTATTTAATCGTATGGCATTTATTTACGAACCGTGAGATCTTCGAGAAGACAAGTTCTAATGATTAACTCTCTCGATTGATGCTATAAAAGTAAATAGGATGCTATTTTTTGTATTTTATCTAGTTCGTTACCTGGCTGTGGCAACCAAAGATAGCAATTTTAC
This sequence comes from Notocelia uddmanniana, assembly GCA_905163555.1. NCBI lineage: Eukaryota > Metazoa > Arthropoda > Insecta > Lepidoptera > Tortricidae > Notocelia > Notocelia uddmanniana. Next base: position 7,478,272 of record LR991059.1, on the reverse strand, counting down.
AATATTTAGTTGCGAAGTGTTGGTAATCGGTATTAATCGTTATTTTAACGTTGAATCTCGTAACTTCGCATAAGATGCCAATCTTCGCCAACAACCACCGCGCCAACTTTCAAAACATCAAACGTAGATAGGCAGTACATGTGAAGGAATAACGCGATTAGTAGGCACCCAAGCATCACTGTTGGATGAAAATAAAACCAATACGGCATATAGGTGAAACTACGAGTTTAAACAGTATTTATTCACTGAACGTGCTAAGCTTTACCTAAATTCGCCCTTAGCTCCTGGGCTATTGTGTTCGGTTCGTTTCTCCGCCGTCACAATGGCACGCGAAGTGTTGGCGCCAACTCGTTAGCACTCGCGACTGCGCGTCATGTTTGCGCACATTAAGTAAACACTCGGATTTATTTTCCCAAACACTTACCCATAACTTTCCCTGTACTATCTGTTACAGATGTTTGCGATATTAATAAAAGTTTCTTAGAGCGCGGACTGGTGAAGTTTACCCGTGTAGAGTTTACACATCAAGTGAGAAAAGTTTTTCCCTGTCGAAATCTTTATAACATTCACATGTGATTGAATTTCACCTGGCCTAGTCCCTGAAACATTATCTATATCTACGATTCAATAATGTAGAGGAAAGTAATTTGATTGTATCTGGCGATACCATCACATGCGACTTCTTAATACGGAGCAAATAGTGGGATAACATTTCAGAAGAAGTTATGTATTTAACACCTCTAAAAATAGAGAAACATCTTACTTTTCTTTTCTTTTATTAAAAGCTTTTATTTAACTTGCAGTCTTCGTATATTTTTTCGGCCAGCTATTTAGCATAGTAGGTGGTGCAGTCAAGAATTCTAAAATTTTTCGGCCATGTGTCACGACGTGGAGATTTGTCGATTGAAAGGCTTGTGATACAGGGCAGAGTTGAGGGCACGCGACCACGTGGCAGGTCCCCCATGAGGTGGACGGACCAAATTAAAGCGGCATTAAAATGCCCGTTGCATGAAAGTGCCAGGCGTGCAGAAGTCAGAGAGGAATGGCGCCGGGTGGTAAAGCTCGCCACCCACAGCATGACGACCACGACCAGAGTGGTCCAAGAGTGTAACGACGAAGAAGAAGAATTTAGCATAGGTGCTTAAGTTCGGTGACAATGCAATATTAATGGTATCACCGAGCTGGTCTGATGATGAAGACAGAAAGTGGGTGGGAGTATTTGAAGACTATGCAAAAAAGTACAGTCGGCAAAAGCTTGTACCAAATATATTTTTTACAGAAACTTATTCATCTTATTTGATGTAGGATGATTTATATTAATGCAACTCATTACGATGGCAAAGTTTGGGTTGCACCATATTACGGTTAGGTAAAGACCAGACAACGTTAAATAAGTATGGCTCCGGCAGCCGTCATCTCTTAGAAACTTGTTAAACATTCACGATCAGATTTTTACAAACACAGCTTTCGATTACAAACAATGGTTTGGTGGGTGGTTTTAGAGTTTTTCGGCAGTATTTATCTCAACGTAGTAGAGCATCACGCCTTCGCATTTGGTATGAGGTATTTGAAATTCCTCCGCAAATTCTTTGGTTTCAAATACTTTTGCTGCAAGCGCCAGGATTGTTTGCGATTTATAGGGGATAGTTTATTTCAGATATCTATTCTTACAACGTAAAGTTGCTTGCGATTGTTTATGCCAGTCTTCATTCATTCCAAATATTTCAATTTCTTTTCCTTTGATATCGGAACAATGATAAGACAATCCTGTTTGAATTAGAGCGTGAAGACCTTTCGTTATTTCTCAAGTTTATCGATATTCTTGCTATTTTAAGACAATATTTGAATTGAATATTGTGTGTTCTTTCATCATCATCATCATCATTATATTAGCCGAAAGACATCCACTGCTGGACTTAGGCCTCATCCAAACAGTGCCACAATGACCGATCCCGCGCCACCCGCATCCAGCGGACTCCCGCTACCTTTACCAGGCCATGAGTCCACCTTGTGAGGGGCCTACTCACGCTGCGCTGTTCGGTACGTGGTCGCCACTCGAAAACCTTTCCGCCCCAACGGCCATCGGTTCTACCTCCAATGTGCCCCGCCCACTGTCACCTAAGTTTAGCGATTCGGAGTTCTATGTCGGTTATTTGGTTCTACTGCGGATGACCTCATTTCTGATGCGATAGCGCAGAGATACTCCCAGCATAGCCCTCTCCACTGCTTTTTGCCTTTGAGCCTTCTTATGAGGCCCATAGGTGAGGTGAGGTGTGTTCTTTATTTATTGTTCATATCAGAATGGGCTTTTAAAACATTTCTTTAAAAATAACATATAATTTACATATATCAACAAAACATAAAATCATTATAAAATCCTAATCTAGGATGCCGCCGATAGCGAGGTTGGGCCATAGCTACCGGTGGAGAGGGTGACAGAGTGAGAAACCTCCGGACTATCCGCGCCGTATCCAGGAGTAATGCCTTCTGTATCTGACTTTTGACCCAGCCATCGAACGCAAGCCTTATAAATACGTAGTGTTATTGTTATGTTATTCAAATAATCAACAAGTTGAAAGCGGCAACTGATGTTTTCGATTTTCTGCGTCTCTGTTACACAACAATAAAAAAATGCGAAGAGAATATCATCCATTCGTAGTCTGCTGTTGGCAGTTCATTGCATTAATGTACCAGAAGTGGTATAGTCAACAACAAAAGTTGATGATTAATTGACTACCTCGTCACTTCCACTGCTTTGACGCATCCCAACTGTCGCAGTATGGTTACGTTAGTCATACAAATTACTAAAATGATCATCTACATTTGCTGTTGACTATATGAATCGGACGAGGCATCGTTAAATGGGCAAACAGCAGGCCCCTGGAGCAGTTCCTTTATGATGTCGATTACCACGACCGCTCTGAGCGAAACGAAGAAGATTCTCATATGCGTTAATTGTAAATGTATATAACGTCTAACTGTTGCTTTTTATCTGTGGCCTCTTAAAGACAAAGAGCGCATAAAGTAAGTGTAAGTAAACATACCAATGTGTGACCTTATTATACGATAGTTGACACCCATATTATACAGGTTGATTCGGGACACGTGAGCAAGATCAACACTACGGATTCAGTAGATCATAAGCTACTCCTTCGTACCACTATTAGTGAAATTAACGTTCATTTATCTTTGGTGTTGAAAACAAAATGTTTAAAATTATTTACGAAATTCATGGTCACTCTACAATCAGAATACTTCAGTCAAGTGTTACGTTTCAAATTGAATGTCATCTGAGATGACATCTGAGTCCGATTACTTTTGAAATATCGTATCTTACTCAATGTGACAATTTACTTTCTTCGTAATTAAAGTGCTGTCATAACAGTTAGAGGTTTAATCTTTATAAACCAATTGTTGTAGGGTGACCATGATTGTAAACAACTAAACTTTAACTTAACAAAAATAAAATACATGAAAAAGGTATGAGTGTTTCACTTAAATACAATGGTGAACGATTCATTGCCGTTTACTATGTATGTAATGTTGGTCCTGCTCACGTCTCCTGAATCAGCCTGTATAATAATACATAAGATTGAAAGTGGCAAGTATTGGGTCAATGTCCACCACTGGGACATTTACCAACCACGCAGTTTTATCCAGAATAAAGTTAGAATTTTTACCATACTTCGTATAAATGCAAGCTTTGCAGCAAAGCAAAATAGTTGATCCAAACGAAACTGAACGAGAAATAAAATAAAATAAACCTTACCGTTCCGCCAACCTTTAACCGAATTTGATATATACGTTTGGAGCACTATCGGGTACTTAAAGCCCTCGTGCAAATTGGGTTTGAGTCGGTCCTCGACGGAGTTAACATTGATTTGTGCGGCCATCTTAAACAAGATACGGTCAAGTACTGGGATTTGGTCCACCTACGGATTCCCTGGGGAGCCTACATGACTGGCTTTGTTCAAGCTCAATCTGAGGATCACGGTAATTTCAAGTACTATATAAATGATGCATGCGTTCGTGATTCAAAATTTGTTATTCTCATCAAACGGCCCCCCTTTGTTGATGTCAATTAGAATACCTTATCTGAAGCACGGTTACCCGTTTCTAAATGAGAAGGTTCGAAAGTATCTATGCTAAATAAGTTTCTGTCAAAAAAAACCTTTTTGGTACAGTCAGCATCAAAAGTAGCTACGCATTTGAAAAGTTCAAGAGCTTTTGACCCCTTCATATGCTTAGCTACTTTTGATGCTGACTGTACTAGCTTTTATTGCCGACTGTGCCCTTTTCTTCCACGCATCAACGGGTTTGTCTTGCATTGTCCATAATATTGCAATGTCACAGAACTAACATACGTATGCCAAATTTCATTTAAATCGGATACCGGCAAGAGGCTGAAAAAAGGATTGCAAATTTTGAGGACAACTTACCTACTCGTACTTACTTATATTCATACGAACAGTGCAAATTAAATGAAAACTTGAAAAAATGGGCTCAAATTGTACATTCAGCTGGAGAGAAAAGCGCACTCCATACATACTACTTTGGCGTGCATACCGACCTAACAACTTTCCAGACTATACAATGTATTATCATCTCATCATCATTCTAGCGTTATCCAAGTGCAGTTGCATCCTGAAGGATGCCCGGGGTCTGCTACTTAGGCTGGGTTGCACCAAACCGTCTGTAATCGTAAGCGGTGTAGGCTTGCACTGAAAGTGGCGGGAATCGAATACTTATTAATTTATTTTTAACATGTATTATACCTTTTTATAATCTCTGAAGTTTCCTTATCTCAACACACTGGCCACTTAGAAAAAAAAAAGTATGGTTCGGTTTCAATTGTTTATTGAAGTCGTCGAGTCACTGCTTAAAATGGAATTGTGCCGTGAAAATTTCAGAGCTATGATTTATTATGACTTTAAAAGTGGACTAACACAAAAACAATGTGAAGAGCGGATGGTTGCTGCTTTTAATATTGAAGCTCCTTCAAAGACTACAATATACAGGTGGTATTCAGAATTTCAACGTGGCCGTGTATCCCTCACCGACGAAGTGCGTGAAGGTCGACCAAAATCGGCAGTCACGCAAGAAAACGTCGATGTTGTGCGTCGTCTGATAAATGAAGATCGACATGTGACATATCGGGAAATTCAAGAGCACCTGGGTATTGGAATGAGTCAAATACAAATTATTTTAAAAGAAGAATTAGGCGTGAAAAAGTTATTTTCCCGTTGGATACCTCACCTATTGTCTGACGAGCAGAAAATAGTCCGTGTCAATTGGTGCCGCAAAACTTTGAAAAGATTTAACAAGGGACGCTCAAATGCTGTTTTTAGCATAGTATCAGGTGACGAGTCGTGGATATACGCTTATGAGCCTGAAACTAAAAACCAATCCCGAGTATGGGTCTTCGAAGACGAGCTCAAACCCACAAAAGTTGTTCGTTCTCGCAGTACGGCTAAGAAGATGGTGGCTACGTTTATCTCTAAATCTGGTCACGTAGCTACTGTGGCTCTTGAGGATCGTAGAACAGTCAATGCTGATTGGTACACCACTATTTGTTTGCCGAACGTCTTTGCTGAACTCCGAAAAACAAACCCTAGTCGTCGCATCATCCTTCACCACGACAACGCCAGCCCACACACCGCTCGGACAACAACTGAGTACCTGGACGGTGAAAAAGTCGAAATATTGGACCACCCTCCATATAGCCCTGACTTAAGTCCCAACGACTTTTTTACATTCCCCAGAATCAAGGACAAACTGCGTGGTCAGCGGTTTCAGACGCCAGAAGAAGCAGTGGAGGCCTATAAAATAGCCATTTTGTCGACCCCTACTTCAGAGTTCAAAAAGTGCTTTATGGACTGGTTTGAACGCATGCATAAGTGCATGAAATACAAAGGAGAATATTTTGAAAAACAATAAAAATAAATAAACTCACTTATACTGCATATTTTCTTCTATTCCCGAAACTTTCAGTTTTACCCTCGTAATGTATTGAAAGTTGGCAAGTTTCTATGGGATGACAGCTGCCGGCGCCATTTTTAACGTTGATCGGTCTGTAATCGTAATAATATACAATGTATAGTTATAAAATATAACGGAACGATTAACCTTTCAAGTGGTACATTTAAAATTACAACAGGTTTCTTGATTAAGTCATGTTTGCATGTGAAAAATTAACCTTTCGATGAAAGTAATGGTTTTGTACTTATAAAGGCTAACGAAACTATGATAGTCGCGCATGAAAAAAAAATTCGCGCTAAAAGAGAATTCCGATGTAAAAAAAATTCATATTACGTCGGTGGCAAGCAAGCTTACGGCCCGCCTGATGGTTAGCGGTCACCGCAGCCTATGGACGCCTGCAATTCCAGGGGTGTGACATACTTAAATAGGTTAGTATTTTGACCTGAAATGTCTTCAGCGGTACATGGCTTTTGGAAATAATTACTTAAGAATTTATTTATCGTATGGCAGTTATAAAACATTGGGAATATTGATTTGCAATAATATTATGCTTGCGAATTATGTAAATAAAAAGGTACCCAACGACCCAACGAGAAACGAGCCAATATTTGATTTTAAATAAGATTAAGTTTCATGACACGTGATAATATCCGTCAAGACAATCTATATTTAATAGGATTGTATGAAATATCCATTTTATCCTTCCCGAGGAGATAGATATATTTGCTAGTTATAAGTCATATAACCTATAAGTGCTGTTAAGTGCTTTAATATTTAATGTACTTAATCGTTTATTTCAAATATTTTTTAAATGCGCAATCTATATTTCATTTAAAACTTACTCTCTTTTGGATTTTTAAACTACTTGTAAACTGGGTACTTGTAAAACGTACTTTAGGCTAGGTATCATTTATAGAATATACGTGTACTTTCAGCCAGCTAGTTACCCTAAAGTGCGATGACCCTCCAACCCTTACGTTAAATCTTTATTCATATCTAATTTCTCCTCAGGACAGTTCGTTTAACTCGAGAGATTTCCAGTAACATAAAAGTATTAATATATAACATATGTATTACTTTCCTTTTAAATTATGATCATTTATTTATGTACAACGAAAATATATACAAGAATACTTAACCAAAATAACATAAAGAAAATTAAAACTAACTTAAATCTAAAACGGGCCCTTGAGGCATTGTACCGAGGATGCTGGCGGCATTTCCTCGCTGTATCGCAATGCTGATACGTTGAGCGAGGAAACCGCCAGCTCTTCGGTCACCAGTTACGTCAACCAGACGCTTCGCAATTTCTGCAAATAACTTATGCGCGCTGGGACCCCATGGACCTAGAGTTTCGATGCCAAAAGGTACAAACATGTACTCTCTGCCGAGGCCCTTGTATTTATTACGCTTTAGAATTTCGGCGTTTTCCGCCGCTGCACCCGCTTTTACTGTAGTCCGTTGGAGGTGAGACGGTGCCAGTGTACACAGGTAGCATCCCACACCAACATCCGTCCCACGCTCCAAGGAACTAAAGACACCCCATCAGGTCTCTTACCATCGTCCCTGACCATGCCAGTCGGCTCAAGAAGAGCAGGCACATTGACGGTGGCAAGAGACCGGCGGATTATATCATTAAGCGTCGCATGTCTCGAAAAACGGCCTGCACTTTTTTGACAACACAATCCATGGTGTCCCAGTCGGTCCACGTCTGTGCCACAAGAGCATATATGTGGGGTACATACCGCGACCCCGAGTCGCAGTCCAGTCGCCAATCTAAGGGAGGTCGGATCCAGGAAGGTACCGGTATTTGGCGAGGGATGGGCATGTAGCCAGTAACCAGCCTCCCGGGTTCCGACCGCCAAAAGTCTCGCACGATCTGGACCTGCACTGTTGTTTACTTTTTATATTAACAATAATAAATATAAATAGTAAGTATATTATATATGCCTTACTACACCCGTAATTAACCTATGACGCGAGGCCAATCAACGAGACCGACATTGTTTTGCCCCTCAAGTTACTTTTGGCTTATTCTTTCTAAATTCTGCTTTTATGAAACACTATACTCTAAAAGACTATGAGCCCTTGACGAAAAATACAGAGGAGTCGCTAGTAGTAGAGGCTGAGAATGCAAGGCAAGTTTTAATACGCGCTGATGACGTAATGGCCTGATTAGCCTATTGGGCGCCGGACCGGCAAATCAGCGGGAAAGGTTCGATTCTTGTCTTGGGCTGCATGCGCCTACGATTCATATTTTCTTTGTAGTTGTTCCCTGAACAAACTATCCACATTTTTAGTAACAATCAGAGTCGTTTGCCAAAAAAAAGTTTAAATATCAACCTTGATAGTTGCTCTTGCTTTACCGGTCAAAATGGTGTCAACGTATTGATTTTCTCACTTACTTTACTCTAGTATCCAACCTCCGCCGTCATTGTACTATCATATTATAGTACTGTGACAGGCTTTAAAACTGTTTACGCATTCTGTTAGCAAGCAAGTTCCACGCTCAGAGCTATCACCTAACCCAAAACGACCTAATTTAATAGGCTTTACATGGCAGTTACGTCTTTATTCCATTAACATCAGTGCTATGACCCTTCATCCTACCACCGCATGTCTAGTGGAGCATTCAACCGAATAATTGAGTCAGTAAAAACATTCTCTGCCTAATTAGGATCGCCGTGAGTGGTTTTCCGTGCAAGTTTTTACATTGAACGATGAACGAACAGCCTAATTAAATGCAGGGTCTGCGCGTTAGGGCCCACTTTAACAGCTATACAGATGGGAAAAATATATATTTCAAATCTTTCGAACAGCTCATTTTAAAGGAAACATTATTTTGTTTATAGTAAACCGAATAATTGCATTCACAGATTTTGAAACACAATTTCTGTATCGAGTATTATTGCAGCCGGATCTGGTAATTGTTGGTATATGCATAGCCCCATAACATTATTAATTCATTAAAACTTACACTATTAATTTATGTAATAAAGAGCGTTGTTTTTCTTCTTCTTAATAACCGACTTCCGTTTTGTAACTGATTTAACTGGGTTCGATTCCCGGTCGTATATCGGTCTGGACTGGAAGGTTTTTGACAAATGCATTTATCATAAGAAATATAAAATAATGTTTCTTTTATGCAAAAAGATCTATCCTTAGAATTTGAGTTAGTTCCTATCCAGGGCCCTTTTTTCGACCCTGTTTAAAGTACTGCTAATTTTATTAAGGATCGACCACCCCAGCTTAATGTATGAATAATATTGAATAATAAAATAAAAATGTACAAAGGCGAAGTTATCCCTTATAAGGAATTTTTTCTAGCTTCTGTAGATTCTTAAAATAGAACCAAGCACAGTTTACGCAGAAACGCGTTTTTATTACGACGGAGATTCGATCAAGGACCAAGTAATATGATAATGTGGCCAATAGGCCTTGGGACCGGTCAAATAGACGATGGGTGTTGGGAAATCCTATTGAATGCTGAAATAAAAGAGCTGAGCTAGCTTAGGTAAACTATAATCTACTTATTATACTTATTTGATTTTTGGATTTTTCTTAGCTCCGAATAGCTCTGAGTAAATATACGAAAAAAAAAACATTTTCTTTCTCATACATTTTGTACGGAACGGGTGGAGGGCGGAACGAAGTTCGCCGGGACAGCTAGTAGTTAAAAGATAAAACTAAGGGCCTACGCTAGCTGGCGCGGGTGCACGGCGCGGGCGCACGCCTGCGGACTCGCTCTTATGCAACCCAGTTAGCGCCGCTCATACTATTTTTCGATAGGCGTGCGCCCGCTCCGTGTAATCCACGCCAGCTAGCGTAGACCCTAAAACAGATCGCTGGCTTGCCCATCTCGAGAGGAAGGAAGACGATCGACTCGACGTCGTCTTCCCCAAGTACTATCGCTGGAAGGATTTGGTAGATCTGCGTGAGCTCGAAAGAGAAGAGAAGAAATTGGGCAGGAGCGCGGAAAGTGGCGTGCTCTTGTGTCGGAAGCCAACACTCATTTTGGATCGTCTTGCCAGCCCAGTTAGTTCATGGCCAGGCTACATGACGCGACCTAGTAACGCTGTACTGTACATTCTGATAGTTAAGTTAATAATTGTAACCTAGAGTCACGCCTCAACTATTATCCGTGTTATAGGCAATTATTTGTAGCAAACTGTATACGAAACCGATTTACTTGTCTCCCTCACACATTCAGTAATTGCTAGAGAGAATTATTTGGGAAGCAAAATCTACGCCATAAAACTTATTCGTGTTGAATAAAGGGCCCTTGCCGGTTTAAAACTAGGCCAGAGTGTATAAATGTTTAAAGGGTAGACAACGCGCATGTGACACCCCTGGAGTTGGAGGCGTCCATAGGCTGTGCATTTATTACGCGATTTTAGGCTTAATTAACTTTGATTGGGAAAGGAACTTACGCGAATATCACTAAAGTTTACTTGTGCTTAAAATGAACACGGGAAGTGTCATGACTAATGAAAAATTTGTTTCGTGCGTGCTCACAGTTTGTAAATAATTTGCAAATTCTCGCATATCTATCCGTCACTTTCAGTTTCGATTGCGCTGATAAATCATTGACACGTGTTTTCACGTGATCAGTGATCATATCTCGTTTATCATTTAAAAATGTTCTTCTGCTATTCGTCATTTCGTATTCCAACCGGGTTTTTTATATTTATCACTATACAGATAGTAGGTAGATTTACGCGCGTGAAAAGTAGATATTTGATTTCTACCGAACCGTGTTGTTGTGATATATATATATATATATATATATGTAGATTATTACATCTACTGCACTCAAATGGCTAAGGAGCGTTTGTGGTTCAGCAGCGTCGTTCGTAACTTCGAAACGTTCGTCGGCCTGTTTAGCCTAGTTGGTAGTGCCACTGCCTCCGAAGCTACAGGTCCCGGGTTCGAATCCCGGTAAGGGCATTTGTTTCTGTGGTGAGCAGAGACATTTGTTCCTGAGACTTGGATGTTTTCTATGTATTTAAGTATATATCTATTAAATATACCGTCGTCTTGTACCCATAACACAAGCCTTATTGAGCTTACTATGGGACTAGTTCGATTTGTGTAAAAATTGTCCCCTAATATTTATTTATTTATTTATTTATTATTTAACTGAGCGCTACCGTGCTTTAAAAGCACGTTAAGCCGTTGATCTCGGCTGCTGTCTATGACGGTAATCGTTAAGCCAAGTTAGAGGCCCTCAGGCTTAGAACTTCTATCAGTCAAGTTGCCCACTCTTTTTTTATTTTATTTATTAAACCCAAAATATAAAATTACAGTAAGCATACACCTTTTGTTCGCCAAACTGTATATACAGTTTGTTGGCGAGTATTGCGCTCTCCCACACATTCGAAACTCAGGTATACCTACTTATTTCCTAAACTTAGACTAACTCGACGAGCCTAATCCCAATAAGGTCCAGTATCCCCTTGCGTTGGAAGATCAGCTGGCAGTGGTTTCTGTAAAAACTGGTGCCTACGCCAACTCTTGACATAAGTAGCGGATCCCGGACATCCTTCAACTGTAAAAAAAACACTGTCAACCCATTAAATCGGTTTCGTTTTTGGTCAAAGTCAAATAGTCAAAGATGTTTATTTGCAGAATTATTAGGGTACAAAATAAAGATGAGATTTTGACGTGTTAATGGTAAAATGGTGTCTATGTATTTACGTATGTATTTATTTATACATATAAGTATGTTTATCGTCATCTAGTACCAATAGTACAAGCTTTGCTTAGTTTGGGACTAGGTCGATTTGTGTAAGATTGTCCCCAAATTGTTTTATTTGACAGTTTTTACGCTTATTGTATAAAAATAGGTTTTTTAGTTTTGCTACATATTCTGAAACAGCAGAATATTAGCATTTTATACATCAGAAGAGACGTACATATCTCTACAACGCTGATGAACATCAACATTATACCCAGCATCGACATGACACACAAGCGCTCTTAATTATAGTACTAGCACAAGATTAACTTGCCTACCTAAATTGTTTAGAAAACGAAACCCTTTTGGGCGCATTCCGCTTTATGCCTGCATTCACACTGCTTACAGAAAAGTCTTACGATACGATTTTCGTACTATCATCTGTGGATGATCCCGAGAGTTGGGCCGGAGTGTCATCTCAGTAATATTTGCAGCAGCACAACTTGAGAAATATCGCCACCTTACAGTCGACCGCAACCTTTCCTCTAGTAACATCATTACTTCTTTTGGAAGTATATGGTATTGTGTTTCTGGCGGTGAATAAGGACAGCAGAACTCCTGAGGATTCGCTGTGTTCAGAGTGAGAGCAAAGCTCTTGTGGCGACTATGGATTTCCAAGCGCCTATACGCTACGGTGTCTGCTAATCACATGTAGTCTGTAGGTACGCTTGTTTGCCACCGTCGTTGTATAAAAAAACAGCTGTGACGAATCTCGGGCTCAACTTTGTTAGAGACTAGTTATTGTGAATCGCAGAGCTGACGCATTGTTTACAATTCGGACTTTCTCCCGTTCCCGGCCACTGGTCGCCGAGTCAACGACTCGGACAATATGCTAATTGGCTGTCAGTGTCGCTCGACTCTAGAGAAATAAAGGCATATTTCTATTAGTCTACGACAGACTGTGCTGTAGTCGTTACGTTGTATCTACGATCCAATGTACGTACATAAGTGGCGCGTGCCTATGTGATGTGCTTTGCGTACTTTTTCTACAAAACAAAAAGGAATATGTATTTGTAGCAACCAATTTGTTGCTATTGAGTAATTTGTATATTAGAAGTCGTTGCAGTCGACTACAATCTTAATCTTACACAGTTTTCATAGAAGCTGTTCTCGTAGTACAATTTAGTACTTTATTGAAAAAAAAGTACTCAGATAACAGCTTGTTACTCGCATCAAGCGTCAATAAAATAGAGTAGAATATTGTATTTAAGAAGGTACGATGTTATAGGACATTATTTGTGCCTTTCCACAATGAAATTTTACCTTCAATTTCCTCTCAAAACTTTTTCCTCCCAAACCCTAAAATTTACCAAAGAACAATTTGCATTTATATCATATAAGATCACTATCACGAGTAACCCTGCAGATCCTTGGGCAAGGGCGTCAACTCAACCGCAAACTTCATCCCATTAAAATTACTGACAATGTGTTCTCTAACTTTAAGGATTTGACCATTAACCTGAATTTAACTATTCAGCGGGAACTGACCTCATTTCCTACGTGTCGCGGGTGTAATTTAGGCTGGAGGATCCTGGGGTCTGAATTAACCCTCGGTCCTTAGGGAAACCCGTTTCGGGGTCACCGGGCTCTGGTTATAGCGAGAGAAAATAGTCCTTAGCACCTCTCTGCGACTGTAAAAACATTTGACGAGGTATAACCGCGAATAATCAAGGGCCGGTGGCGTTGGCGTATTTATTTAACGTATTCGTTAAGTTAAAAAGCTGCTTGACAGTTTTGATGGCGTAAACGTCTTGTGTGAATGAGGTCGGGTACGGAAAACGCTTGTATCCGTAGCGGAAGTATATAATTGAGTGTTCACGCGATATAGTACCATTATAGAGGCCAGTTCCTTCTTTAGGCACGTCCTCAGTAAAATCTCGGTGTTTCAAACTACGTACTTTAGAAAATAATTATCTCTACGTCACCAAGAAATGCAGATGACACTACTGTTAGTGTTACATTACTAACTGCGTGTTAAAAGGTCAATAAAGGGATTAAAGAGCAACGTGCTTATGATTCTTCTAGAGTCGCACACGTCCATACGCTACGGTGTCTGTTTGCCACTAAGCAGGCCCCAAACTGGTATTCATAAAAGGACTGTCTCAATATGACTGGATATGAACATGCAAATTTAATTTAAAGATAATTTAACTTCATTGTATTTTCAAGCTTTATATAGCTTGGTATATGTTATTACCGTAGTATTTAGCATTCTCTGGTCTCTGCCTACCCCGATGGGTTACGGGAATGAGCATATGTATGTATGTATATATTCAAGCTATAAATGTTAGTTTATAATAGTCGTACTCGTAGACATGGCAGAGGGATACTCGGGATGCCAGAACTATTCATAACAATTTAGTTTCCTGAACATCGAGCTTATAGAACTATTCTCGTGATATGCAAAACCTCCATGATGCTGCATAAACCAGTTCAAAGTGAAATAAGTTGCGAGCAAATGTCACTTGCCTCTTTTGCAATTAAATACAAAAAGTATATTTTGAATTTGCAAAAATATCCTTGATAAACCAATTTCGCCGAAAATTTCCCACTTGTATGTATCTGTATCTGAGCTCAAACCACGTGTTTATGTTGCGATAATTAGTGTGATTGCTGATTGAAGCGTATTGGAGCGCTCTCTTGAAAGGGTATCCACGGAAGACCTGTGTCAAGATATTCACAAGGTACCTTGACATGACATAAAGCTGAGTGGAGGCCATTTCAACGAGGATTTGAAATAATTATTAGATGATACTTTTCTTATGTATTGCCTAAGTTTGAAAACGTCATGGATAAACTTTTGTCTATTATGGTCTATTCAAATGGTTGATAAAATCCGCATTACACTACAGCACTGTCTAAACAATTTAGTTTTTTTTTGCGATAACCATTGAGTTAATAATCTACGTAATAAATTAATAATAGGTAGTAAGTAAATGGTGAAAACTATCGATATATGGTTGTACATAATTAAATAATATAGTTCCTGCGTAGTTCCCAAAAGACAAAGTTTGTAAACTGTTCATAAATTCCCGAATATATGATATTTACGATACTGTATCGCGTCGGACCCATACGAGAACAATACATGAGAGCACATTTGAGCCATTTCCACACAAATGTTTATGCTACTATCGACTATAATACATTGGCAATTAGAAGCATATTCGCGTGTAAGACAACATGCACGTCGATCCCTTGGCTGTGCTTTGGCTAAAGCAAAGTATGAGTGTCCTACCTGCACAGTACATAAGGTCGTCAGTTCCGCACTCTTTTTTCAATAATACGTCTTCTTTTTAAGATACTGTACACTTACCCTGCAAAGGAAAATCGCAGTTACTGCATATGTGCCATAAGTGTGGTTTTCCCTTGGCAGGACGCTGGTGGAACGACGCATTACTCGGAACGACAGGAAGTGTGGGTTTATAGCTCTCCTTGCCCGCATAATTTTCGCATCTGAAGGTCTCACGACGTCCACTCCGCCGAGATATAAACCCGAACTCACTAAAACTTGAAGGAAAACTGTATTATTTAAGCTTTTTGAGTTCCATTTTTCACAACTTCAACACTTTCGCATTCCGAACAGTTTGTACATACAATGTTTGTGATGTCAATGTTGTGACATATGAGCGTCGAATTTACAATTTTATAAATGTAAGGACGATTTAATTCCGATATTTGCAGCACGCTGTAATTTTGAGTAAACAAATCTGTAAATCATTAGAAAGGGCAACTCGGCGAAGACCGGCATACTCCATTTAAGAACTAACTAATTGTAGAATAGGATTGCCTAATGCCTGTCAAATTTTCTGAAACTGGTTGATCAAATATTTAATTGGTTTCTATTTAAATTTGCGAAATTCACAAAGAAGGCATTGGTTAAAGAAATAAACACTCTTTTTTAAAACAAGGTGCAATGGACGAACTTACCGCCAATGTCGGCTAAGATCGTCTAATGACGATTTTACCTACTTATAGGCAGCTTACGTAATTACAGATATTTTGTACGAGTGTGATTACAATAACAACTGAATGTGTACCCTAAGAGCTCAAGATTAAGGTTTATTTTTGCTTATTTTGTCAAAAAAGCGAATGTCGGATAAGGCATTCAGGGGTACAAAACATGTCACTTAATATAAAATAATTATTTTCGAAGTATGATTTTATTATATAAAGTATATCTAGATTTGCCCCCGATCTTTTACTGTCATATTTTGAGTATACGAGGCTTGCACTGAAAGTGGCGGGAATCGAATACTTATTAATTTATTTTTAACATGTATTATACCTTTTTATAATCTCTGAAGTTTCCTTATCTCAACACACTGGCCACTTAGAAAAAAAAAAGTATGGTTCGGTTTCAATTGTTTATTGAAGTCGTCGAGTCACTGCTTAAAATGGAATTGTGCCGTGAAAATTTCAGAGCTATGATTTATTATGACTTTAAAAGTGGACTAACACAAAAACAATGTGAAGAGCGGATGGTTGCTGCTTTTAATATTGAAGCTCCTTCAAAGACTACAATATACAGGTGGTATTCAGAATTTCAACGTGGCCGTGTATCCCTCACCGACGAAGTGCGTGAAGGTCGACCAAAATCGGCAGTCACGCAAGAAAACGTCGATGTTGTGCGTCGTCTGATAAATGAAGACCGACATGTGACATATCGGGAAATTCAAGAGCACCTGGGTATTGGAATGAGTCAAATACAAATTATTTTAAAAGAAGAATTAGGCGTGAAAAAGTTATTTTCCCGTTGGATACCTCACCTATTGTCTGACGAGCAGAAAATAGTCCGTGTCAATTGGTGCCGCAAAACTTTGAAAAGATTTAACAAGGGACGCTCAAATGCTGTTTTTAGCATAGTATCAGGTGACGAGTCGTGGATATACGCTTATGAGCCTGAAACTAAAAACCAATCCCGAGTATGGGTCTTCGAAGACGAGCTCAAACCCACAAAAGTTGTTCGTTCTCGCAGTACGGCTAAGAAGATGGTGGCTACGTTTATCTCTAAATCTGGTCACGTAGCTACTGTGGCTCTTGAGGATCGTAGAACAGTCAATGCTGATTGGTACACCACTATTTGTTTGCCGAACGTCTTTGCTGAACTCCGAAAAACAAACCCTAGTCGTCGCATCATCCTTCACCACGACAACGCCAGCCCACACACCGCTCGGACAACAACCGAGTACCTGGACGGTGAAAAAGTCGAAATATTGGACCACCCTCCATATAGCCCTGACTTAAGTCCCAACGACTTTTTTACATTCCCCAGAATCAAGGACAAACTGCGTGGTCAGCGGTTTCAGACGCCAGAAGAAGCAGTGGAGGCCTATAAAATAGCCATTTTGTCGACCCCTACTTCAGAGTTCAAAAAGTGCTTTATGGACTGGTTTGAACGCATGCATAAGTGCATGAAATACAAAGGAGAATATTTTGAAAAACAATGAAAATAAATAAACTCACTTATACTGCATATTTTCTTCTATTCCCGAAACTTTCAGTTTTACCCTCGTACTAGTAAGTATTACATTTATTATTTAGTAAAACAGGTTATGCAACAGAACAATACTTAAAAAATATTTAAATAATAGACAGAAAAGGTTAACGACTTATGAAAATGGCAAAGATCGGCATATGACGATGTTAGCCTCCAATATTTAGACGAAATTCGCCACTACTACATTTTGAGATTAGTTTTTTTTCACCAGAAATATCTTCGTGGAATACGAGTTTAACGTTATTGTATAGGTATTATAATATTCATATAAACACAATAATAATGAATAAATTCGAATAATATATTTCCACAGCTGAAATTTACTTATTTTACAGGTCGACGACAATGTCAGCCTGACTTATTTAGGCTCACTGTTGTTTAACGAGTCAATGAACTTAAAATGTCCTTGATAAAGACTAACTTAATTAAAACTATTATAAGAAACAAAAGAACAGCTGTGGCGACGCCGCCTAAATAGTTTCATTTTAGAAATTGAAACAATGCAAACAAAATTGGATTCTCAAACTCATAGTCATAACTCTAATCCTAGTTGCGAAGCACCAACAATAAAACTTAACAAGCATCTTTTCGTAAAAATGGCTTGTCTCTTTTTTACAAAAACAACTTTCTGAATGGTCGAATAAAGATTAAACGCACATTCTACCGACGAATCTTCTCCGCTATACGTACGCGCGTACTCTATTCCAATGAAATAGAGTCCAAAAGTGACAAACATTCAAATTCCTCGACTGTACACATGCACTGTGCATATTGTTGTGACTACACAAATTTATATTTTCGTGAAATAAGTGTTTCGCGTTACTTATTAAGGCGAAGGGGTGGGCAAGCTCTTTCCATACAAACTTTGTGCAAGTTTTTCTTCGTTTGTGTTTGCACTCCAGTTACTATTTTTGGTCCATATGCTTATTTTTTTGTTAGCTATGTCTTGACGTTTTTATTTTTTGATTTTTTATTTTTTTGTATTTTTATTATTTTTGAAATAATGCAAAATTTCAACATCAAGTTCTGCGTATATCCAATGTGTACCAACAAAAAATTAAATAAAATGCTGTAGTGCCAAAAGTAACGCTAAAAACTTGCACAACCTTCGTATGGAGAATGGCTTGCCCTACCCTGCGCCTTAATATAATGCTGGAGAGACAACCCTTACTAGTCTGTGGGAGATACTACTTATTCTTCCATAATCCGCACCAGATTCTAAAATGGCGGCCACTCTCGCGCCATCTCGTTCACACCATACTGATTATATTGTGTCTGTGTCATGCTCTTCACATGGCTTGTTCTCTTTATGTTATTAGTATAATCCGCCATTTTAGGAATATAATATTTTCTTTATTGGCACAGTTTAGGCATTGGTTAGGTACGTTCGTAGGATCAAAACAGTATTAAAATAATAAGTATCGCCACATTACATAAGGTAGCGCGACCGGAGCCAGGGGCGTCGGGTGGTCTCATTAGGCTCGCGTAATAAGCCAGGAATGCCTCCTGACCCGACCTCTCACGCGTGTACCAACATGACACTATTTATATAACAAGAGGACTTAGAACATTGAACAAACAGTTAAAGAAATTACGCTCTTGTCACTCTAACAATAAGGGACGAAACTGTAACTTTACAAGAGGACCAGATTTTTAAATAATTGACTAAATATTTTGAAGACTATACGACGCTGAAACATGTACCTGTTATATTCATTATTACATTTTATTATATTAACCTTTTATTTAACTTGAACTGTTTGTTATGTACGAGTATTTTATTCAAGTATGTTGTCCTCAAAATTTGCAATCCTGTTTTCAGCCACTTGCCGGTATCCGATTAAGCTGAAATTTGGCATACCTACTTATCGTTTTAAGATTGGGAATAATATTGTATTCACGCTTTTCATATTTATTTATTTACATATATTTACTATTTATATATAATTATAAATATACATATATATTTACATACACAACACTTATGTAAGTTCGGTAACAATGCAATATTTGACAGAAACTTATTGCTTCCAGTTTTAATCTCGGCGAAGATTAATTTAGAATTTAATTTTGTTTTCGCGTCGTGGTGCTACGGCGTTGTATAACTCATATTTATTTATACCACGACGTACGCAAACGAGCGATCTGTCTGGTGGTATGCAGACACCCTATCCTATGGCCGCTTGAGACTACAGAGAATTAACTCATAAGCGTGATTCTGACCCCCTATTGATTTGGAGACTTGTAGTGTCGACGTTGACAGCTAGAGTCAAAAACATTATCAAATCGTTTGATATTAGAGGCCATACGTGTCTGTACTTCCTTTATATTTATCTGTTGGTGAAATATCAAGTATTGGATTTGGAGACTCTTGCCATCCATATTGTTGTATTAATTGCTGTATGGTTTGCTACTAGTTACTTATTCTATATATTAGTTACTTTTCAATCTATATTAACACTTCATTAACTACACATTAGAAAAGCGGTGTGCGGTTGCGGCATATATGCGGCGGGTTAGGTGGTATTTTATAACAAGAATTTTTTTTTTTTATAAATATAATCTGTCATTGATAGATGAACCCTAAAAAGGAGGACGCAAATTAACTGCGAAAACGGTACAGTGGGATCTGAAAAGGTTCATAAAACAACCTTTTTGTAAATAATCCTCACAGACGGAAAGATAAAGATGTGATATTAAATTTCTTGCAAAATATGTGTATCCCCTTTGACGCTCTCCTTTTCAATACAGACCTGCCAACCGCCCTTCTCATTTATATATTACTTTCGTTCGCATTTTGGTCCTTATTTTGTGTGTAGGAAGATTGCTTTTGTGTTTTAAAAAGTAGTAAGATAGGAGATTGCGGAAAGTAATGGATATAAAACAATGAAGCTGGGGCGAGTTTATTAACAGTTGCGAACGTGTTCTTGAATTGTCGTCGGCCGCCCGCGGGCGCAATATTCTAACTAAACATTTTGAGTTTGACTTTGTCCTCCCGCCCCGTACCAAACCTGGAACGAAATGCCTATACAATTACTGATTCACAGTTAATATTTAAGTATTTCACGAATGGAGGTTAGTTTAATACTACGACTACGTTTGCGCAAATTCAGTACTTATAATTAATTAATTACGTACATTGGCGGTGACGATGAGGACGTATTATTTACCCTGATAATCGCTTTCGAATCTACATAAGTACTGGAGGGACCACAAAATGAGTTGTCTATCTAATTTTGGAACCAAAAGATGGCTTTACATTGTTCATGTATCAAACTTTTTACTTTTTTCCAAATTCCTTTTATTAAAGAAAGGGCAATAGTATAAGACTCTCGCAAGTTTCTCATAATTAGTAATAACTAATGCTTAATCGAAATTGTAATTTCCATATGCACAAGTCATTACTGTTATCGTCGCTGATTACACTAATACATCACACGCATCAGCACTAATTAAACTGCACGTTGAAGTGACATGTCCAATAATTACAATCCGGTCCTTTCCGTACGTGGACGTAATTAAACACTAATTGCTTCAAATTAATTGTTCCTAGTGTCGCGTGTTGCGGTCGGGATTGTCGGAGTCGTCCATCATGATGCGACAGGACGCGTGTGGTGGAAGCGAGGAGAGGATAGCGATATACTTTTACCACTAAACGTATCATTTAAGAGGGGGCATAACGCCAGGAAAAAAGTAGAATTCACCCGCGCGTCCCGCGCCTGGCCCCGCTGTGCGTAAAGGCGATGCGTCTGTTGCTGCCTCGCTCACTCCGCATAGTATATGCCCATCCAGACAGATGAAACATGATTATTTAATAAGCGACAGTTATGTTTATTTGTTAGGTACAATTGGAAATTAAGAACGTCCATAGACTACGGTGTTAATTAGAAATTAAAAACGTCCATGGACTACGGCGTCAATTGGGCATTAAGATAAGTCTCCCTGACAGCCGCGCGACCGCGTTAGGTATTTGATTGGGATATTGAAGTCTTTATCGATCGTGACGTAAGCGCTAGCAGCCTTTTGCATGTCCTTCCGCAATCCGAACGCCCATATTCTGACGTGTAGCAGCCATATTCTAGGTGAAACGATTGCAACCTCTTTTAAATATGTTATAGTTTTGAAGTCATCAAAAAAGTTATTACTTACGAGTAGGTAAGTAAATTTATAAATGCTTTTAGGAAATGGTACGTACAGACTAACAATCGTTTTTAACTAGCAACCCACCCCGGAATCTAGCGGATTATGCTTATATATATATATATATACAAAGGTAAATGAAGTATAAGTTAATTGACAAAAGCTAACGCAAAATGACTGTGAAAAATATGACAGTTTGATACAAAATCCGCGCCAGCTTTTATGAATCGACCTATTGTATGGCTACAATAAAATCGGCCAAGAGCATATCGGGCCATGCTCAGTGTAGGGTTCCGTTCGGTATATTCCCAATGAACTTGCTTTAAAAAGATCAATAACAAGCAAAAGAGAATACCTTCACAGCGTTTCATACGTCTTTTACTAAGAAGGGAAGACTTTTTACGATAGCTGAAAAACAGCTCAACTGATCATGTCCGCTATAGTTTTCATTCAGTCTTTATTAAATTTTACTTTCATGATTTTTTTCATATTTTTTGGCCCATAGTTCAAAAGTTAGAGGAGGATTCATTTTTTTTTCTCTTGAAAGGAATAGTTCAAAAAATATTCACTTATCAAAAAGTGTTTGATGAAGACCTCTATTTATTTTGAAAGACCTATCCAACAACCCCCCACACCATAGAGTTGAAGCAAAAAAAAGCGCCCACTTAGTAAAGGCATGAACAGTAGGGTAGACCGGGGACAATAGAAACACGTCATGATTGAAACAAGTCAAATTTCTCGAAAACTATAATACGTACGCGTCTGACGCAACATTCAGAACATGCGGTCGGTCATAATTGAATCCTTGGCCAGAGTGCTCGAGCGCCGGTACGAGACGGGAGTATCTACGAGCCAAGCCAGTTTTTCGCGGTAAAAAGTAAGTATTTGTGCTCTCGTATATTCTCTTATAACTTCGTTTACTCTTGTATTTTGGCTAATCAAATTATTTTGGTGTTATAGTTAGGAATAAACGAATGTTTTTAATGGCCGTTGATCAGCGTTCGAGTTTTTTTATATATAATATTTGTCATTGAAGTGAAAAACGTGGTGTGGGGACGATAGAAACAACTTGCTCGTGTTTTAGTCGTCCCCAAAAGTAAGCGACTTCAAAATATAAGGTTCTGTATTCGATGCACATGTTTGTTATATTAATCTTCACATTTATTTGTGTAGTTTTTGGCCTAGTTGATAAATAATGGATGTAAGTTTTTTTGTTTTCAAACACTGCAGTTTTTTTTTTCAAATACTGCAGTTTTTTATTCGGCATTATGTGAACATTTGTTTTTAACCGACTTCATAAAAAAGGAGGTTCTCAGTTTGACCCGTATGTTTGTATTTACGTTTGTTTGTCCACAATTAACTCGCGTTCGGTTAAACCGATCTTAATGCGGTTTTTAGAAAAGTATTTGTCACATTTTTGAGAAAGTTTTTGTGCATGATATTAACAAATGGTTATTAATAGCTTTCAAAAACAAGGAGGATTTCAAGCTAACATGGTCACTAAGGTTGCTTGTAGGTATACAACACAACAAATGGTTTGTAACTTTTAATGCGACAAAGACACAAGTTTTTAAATCGATTTTTAAAGACTTAAAACAGCCCTTAAAGTTTAGTGAAAAGGGGACTTTACTGTCAGTGCCCCTCTTGTATTCTTTCTGTGCGCTCGGTATCGGTTTGAAAGACGTGTCGGTACTTGTCGGGGCGTATCAAAGGATTTGTTCTCTCATTGACTCGTGGCGTCGGCTCTGTGCGCTCCCTCACTCGCTGCGCACCCGCTTGAATTCAATCGTGTCGGTCGTCAGTTGGTCATCGAACTTGTGTTTTGTTTGTACGTGCGGAAGGTGCTGATACTGTAATGATCAACCTCATGATGATGAAAGAGAAAAGCCTATTGCAAATACAGACACAGAAAAAGAGACCTCTGTTCCTACGACTAAAAGAAAAATTCCTGCATGCTCTTATTGCGGTTAGACAGGCCACAGAAATCAAGTCAGAAATGGAAAATACTTTTGTAAAAAACGTCATTCTGAATTATCATAAAATGCGTGTTATTAGAGTAAGGTAAATCATCAATAATTGATCACCATTAGGAGTAAGCTAGTAATAGACAATTTATACCAATTCGTGTCCTTAGAGATTTATAGTAACTTAATAATAATAACATGTTTGATTTCTAATAATGATAATAACAAATTTGTATTTTGTAGTAAGTCTTATTCTTAACAATGTCACTAAACATTTTACGTCCGACACTAAGGTCCCTTTTCAAATACGTTAATCATTTAGTGTTTGCCGACCCAAAATTATAGGTTTTTGGTAAGAGTTTAATACTAAAGTGTTCTAAAATTAAAACTATCAAAATCGTTGTTATCAGATGATATCACTAAATATTTTACCACTAACAATAAGGTCCCTTTCAGAAAATATAAAGTGGTTGTACCAACTTTTTACTAAACTTTATCTTGAATTTTGAGACTTAAAAAACTACTTTTTAAATATTTCTTGTATTAATTTGATCTCATTTGGCTATGTTTTAGCGTAGTAGATATATATGTTTGTTGATTTTGACTGTTTAATTAGATTTATAACCACAAAGCTATTTTTGTTAAAATAAATATATTTTTATAATAGACAACGTTGATTCAAATCGAAGTAGTTCTTATTGAGTGTTTAATTACTTATAATATTTACTCCTTCTATAATATGTAATGGAAATACACTATAAATAGGAATCTAAGTAAAAAATTCAGCATTTTTTTTTTTACTTTATGCACTTTGCCAAGGTAAACTATACGAAAACAGATATACAATTACAAAATTGTACTTGAAACCTGAAAGCCCATACAATCTACTCCTCAAATAGCATATTATCTATGTAATTTGCAAGAATAATATACTTCAATTGGGTTTATAAGTTTGAATTCAATTTTCTCATAATCACCTTTTCTGACTTTTGAGTTTCAATTATAAAAAAATATATCTATTAAACCTACATGCATGTTTGATATGGTTCGATAGCTCAGTGTATGTAGATTATGGTGATATACATAACTCAATACCGACAGTAAGGTCCCTTCCCGCTGATAAGACCACATATTGGTTTGTCGCGTCAGTTTTTGGAAAAAAGTATTTTTCTGCGGGCGGATGTCGATTTCTCCCCCTCTACAGGTCGCATTTATCAACCGATTCTAGTTAAATTTTGTAAGTAGGTACGATAATTAAATAGAATTGTTTTTGTCGCCTCAGTTTATGAAAATTATCAAGAACAATTTATATTCTCAATGATTTCGTGTGTTTCTGCTGGCGGATTTCGGTTTCCGCTCCTCATCAGGGCGCATTTTTCCACTGATTCTCGTAAAATATTCTTTCTTTGTTTGTCATGTAAAATTTTGAAAAGTAAAATAAACACACTCACGAGGTCTACACAGCTCACAGAGCTACTAGATTAGTGGTTTTAAATGTGGACTGGTATATGGTAGGTGTCGCTACGGAACCCTTCTTTGTAGGTGATCCGACACGCACTTGGCCGGTTTTTTCTTTTGGAGTGTTTCCGAAAAATTTCACTTTATCAAAAAATGTTTGATGAAGACCTCTATTCATTTTGAAAGAACTATCCAACAACAACCCAAACCATAATGTTGAAGCAAAAAAAAAATGTCATCCCCACTTTACGTGTAGGAGAGGTACACTTAAATTTTTTTTTTTAGATTTTGTTTTACCATTTTGTCAGATTTATTGCTTTATAAATCCATGCCAAATTGCAGTTTTCTAGCACTAACAATCACAGAGCAAAGCCTCGGACAGACAGACGGACAGACAGACAGACAGACGGACATGGCGAAACTACTAGGGTTCCTAGTTGACTACGGAAACCTTACATTTAGTGTAATAATTTGACTTGGAGTAAGACTCATACGTAAGAGAAATTCATCGTCTATTTTTGCATATACTACACACAATCGTTTAACCGAGGTTGACTGCCGTGCAATGATAACGTTGTAATTTGAACTGTAAAGTTTGTAACATAAGGTAGATATTAGATTTTTTGTTGAGAAGTTTACATCAAACTTTTACTTGCCATTCATAAACTATAGTGTTGGGTTTTATAAACTCAACGTTTTATTTGGGACACACTCTTGTTGATACTATTATATTTACTTCGCAGTCTTGAGCGCTCCCAACACAGTCCTCTCGTCTCAGTGGAGCGATCGGGACTGGCTCCGCCCGTGAACAGCAACAGCAGATATACTGCGCCGCGCGGAACGTGCGACGGAAGAGACGGTATCGCGCAGAAGAAAAAGGGCTTATGCGCCAAATATGTTTTACCTCAATAACTCAGAAAAATTACAACATTTTGATAAATCGCTAATAACAAAAATTTATTATGTCGAAAGGTATTTTATGTATTTTTTTTACTTCGATAGTATGCAAGGTAACGTCACACAATTGAAATTAGGTGAAAATTAGACATGTTTTGTCGATTCTTTTCTATCGAGCCAACTTTAGTTTTTAATGGTTTTGTTCAAACTCAAAAATAGCAAATATGATCTAGTTTTCGTGTAATTGTTTTTTTTGGCATTTAGACTTGATTATGATAGGTAAATATTCAATCTGCGAACTGCAATTTGGCGTGGTACCCCCTCTTAACTTGAATATACGTACGTGACGTTCCATGGCAAGAGGGTCCTTATGGTAGGTTTTGAGTTACGCTTTGATCTGTTATTTACAATAGATAGGCTACCGTAAACAAAAAAGTGTTTTATTTTAATAAAACCCTGATATCTACGAAACTAGAATGTGCCATAATAAGGAACATCTTCTGTTATGGCACGTCTCATGTAGATGTCACTTTATTGCTTTAAACTGTTTATAAAAAAGAGGATACCAATCTCGCTGAAGCACACACTCATTTATTACGATAAACTCACCGTCATTGTCTACCCGGGGACTAGCATAATTCGCTCCATTAAATTTTAAACTAACAAGACTCGACATACCCGTGCGTATAGAGGGACGGAAAAACTATGCAGCTAAATTGAGAACTTGTTTGAAATGGCTGACGGCTTCGCTTACCATAAACAACCTGCTTAATTTGGGCTGATAATGGTTCGTTACTCACAACCTACCATCAAACCGATTGTGGCCGACAAAAAAAATGGAACTATGACAAAGACAGCTCTTATTCAAATTTGTATACGATAATCTCGTTTGGTAGTGGTATTATTATTTGTGGTCGAGTCTGGTTAGTCTGAGCACCAAATCGTGTGTTTCTGTGCTAATTAGAAAGAAAGGGGATGGTTTCTTCTCTTAGCGATCTAGCTCCGGTTCTAGCCCCGTAAGTCCTTGCAGAGTACTATCGAGTACAAACCAAGTTCACACGCTCCAAGAGTTCAAAACAATGTACATACATACGTACGTCTTTAATATAAGGCAATAAGAGCTAATGTCAATAATTTTGAGTACGTAGTAGCGCGTGCTGTCAAACTGTATTCGTCTGTGTTGTATGTTTAATGCCGTGGACGAAATCGAGATAATATTTTTCTATTATAATTTAAATCTCGTAATCTCAATCAATTTTGTTACAAGAAAACTGCATTTCTTATTTTCCACCTGAATACAAGTTGATCATGCAAATAATTTCACTGAAGCATGTTGATTAATTTGCTTTCCGCTTTCAACTTGTTCCAAGACGCCCATATCGGGAAAGCACGGCCGCAAGACCGTTGACCTGTGGCCAATTGCACCGCCGTGTTTGGATACGTGGGGATCTCCGCTCGCACTACATTGAACCCTGTATTTACTGTGGGTGAACTAAAATCGCTCAGAATTTTTTTATACCACGTCGGTGGCAAATATTCGTACGGCCCGCCTGATGGTAAGCGGTTACTGCAGCCTGTGGACGCCTGCAACTGCAGGGATGTCACATGCACGTTGACGACCTCCTTTCTTGATAAACCCCATACTCTAGTCCCTCAGGAAAACCTCAGCAAGGAGTTCATTCCACAAACGCAGCGTCTGAGGGAGGAAATTCCTCTGAAACCGTACCGTACGCGCCCATTTACGTTCTAAGGTGATAAACACTAATGGTCACTCATGTCGTCTATGGGGAAAATAGAAAGTTGACTAGATTAACTTAACTTTAATTATATTCATTATTTGTTTAATTTTCTGCAATGCAATCGAATTGAAAAGCAGAGTGTATAACATAACTCGTGTATAAAGCCCATTTTATTCTCTAATTAATGTAACCTATATTGTATAGCAAACCTGACAGTAAAATAAGTATAATGATTTGATCATAATTATCTTACCTTCTATCTTGTTTACTCTATTATTCATTACCTCTAAGAACTGCAGTAGGAATCCTAATACACTAATACCCAAGAGTTCGATTCTGAAGCGAGTTTTGACATATTGATAACAAATTATATGAATTATCTCATGAATATTTTAAAACTATAGTGGAAGGGAAAGTGGAAGGAGTGCGGAAGGGAGGGAGACCAAGAAGAACATATATTGACCAAATTAAGGAAAAAGTAAACGTTGTGTCGTACCAGGCTATTAAAAGGAAGGCTGAGGAAAAAAACACATGGAGATTGCTCCACCGACAAGAGCCTAAGCATAAATGATGATGATATTGATGATGCTCTTGCGTATATAGATAAATCTGGGTGCGACTGCAACACATCGATAATCAATCGGTTGTGATTGATATGGTGTTGAATTTTTTTTTATACCACGTCGGTGGCAAACAAGCGTACGGCCCGCCTGATGGTAAGCGGTCACCGCAGCCTATGGATGCCTGCAGCTCCAGGGGTGTCACATGCGCGTTGCCGACCCTTATAAACCTTTTTTTTACCCCTTTTTTCCCTTTTTTTTATTGAATTTTTAGCTGCAAAATGGATGCCTATAGCGGAGGGACGGCCATAATAGGGGTCTTCTTTTATTGCCTACTTTGTATTTTTGCAAGGGGAGGTTTTATTAGCTCAAAGATTTGGCTTTATGGGGCATGTGACTCG
The DNA here is from genome assembly GCA_905163555.1 of Notocelia uddmanniana. Taxonomy (NCBI): domain Eukaryota; kingdom Metazoa; phylum Arthropoda; class Insecta; order Lepidoptera; family Tortricidae; genus Notocelia; species Notocelia uddmanniana. Next base: position 7,449,897 of record LR991059.1, on the reverse strand, counting down.
TAATAAACTTCGATCCAGCTTATCCGGTATTGGGACAAGTGTGTCACTGTTATAATTGAATGCCACCAACCCAAAAAGATATAGTTCCTTTGTTATGCATTAGTATCAAGCGAGTGTCACAGGGTAGTACTAATGGCATGCGATGCGTGTTGCTAGACGACATGTCGAGCAAAGTGACGCAATGTTGCGGGACTGAGCAAAGAACTAATCTTATGGGACGGGAAACCACGGGTTACCACGTCATGAACACATGTAGCTATTAGATTAGAAAGGCAGACAAATATTCAGCCCTACTGAATAATTATCATTTTTCTTCCTCTCGTGTTTCTGACGACAGGTTGCTGGGGGTCTGAGTTTTCGCCTTCATAAAGGGAGAGTTGGTGATTGAAAAAAGGCGACGATTCAGGGAGATAGGGACCGATGCTCGCGGGCTCTTACCTGATGCAAAGGGTGGTAACAAGTGTGATGGGTACCTTTGCGCCCGGTACAACTCGCATTGGCTTGTTATACTAGGCTTTGTTTTGTCTTATTTTTGTATTCTTGTTTTCTTTGTATTAATATTGATAAAACTAGAATAAATTTCAGCTATTAAAATATAATAATAGTACAAGAAATGACCCAAGAAGGTTGATTTTTATTCTTTGCACATTTTTGTACTCGGTGTAATTTAATTTTATTATAAATGCCTTTAAAATTCCAGCCGACCTCATCAGGCATCAAACAAATTGTGACTAATCACTCCAGCGGCGACTCCGACACAAAAGAGCACTTACTCGCCATGATCTTGATGAATCTGCCTCATAAATCGCTCTTACGCTTAAACATTGAGCTATTACGAAAAAATAAGTAGACTTTTTTAACATTGCCATAAGGATGCTGTTAAATTATTGTTGAGCCAGCAAGAGAATGGCTGAAACAAGTTGGAATCATTAGAAAAGGGTATAGAAGGGAACTTTGTCTCCTTAAGTTATGACCAATGTGTTTTAGAAGACGATGATTGCCAAATAAACTACCCTGTCCTTGCCAACCTGTCCAAAACGCTGCCGATAGCATAACAAATGGATATAAAACAAAATGCAGCATGCAGGACTGCAGGTCCTGTCAGGAGTCGGAAAAAATAGACGTAAATATCCTCCGTTTCTGTGAACCACTAATGCGTAAAACAATAGGTGCCTAGAGAGGCACATCATGCCATTAGAGGAGATACAACGAATTGCAAATATAAAGGGCAGCGGCTTAGAAAATGCTCACAATGCTTTACTGAAAATGCACTATGAACCAAAAATCTTACTAGCATGTCCTTGTGTTTTGCTTGCACGCTCATTTGTTTGGTGCTCTGATCTTTGTATCCACTGTACAATAAAATTTACATGGGCAAATTGTTTCCCAGAGAATGTGATAAACGCCTGTAAATGAAAGACATATAACGTTATTCCACCAAGGGAGCGAATTGTCAAAGTTTCAAAGTTGATCCAGTTATAAAACAATTTGAGTGATGGATGTTGCTAAGCTTCCATTTGCAAATGAAACAAGTCTATACGACGTATCAAGTTGCAAATTTTCTAATTGCTGCATGGAGTGTCAAATCTTTATCCGTCTTTAACTTTATTAGATACACTTAGATATATTAAATCCATATTCTGTACTATATACTCGTAGTTACTTGCTATAAATTTATGGCAAAGAAGATATATACTTTTATGGTGCAATTCGAACTAGTTTTTAGGTTTTTTGATGTGGAGTCAACTTAGAGCACGACAAACGGCAAAAACTATTAGGTACAAACAAACCTTGCTCGATGCTATTCCCACGGGAATAACTCCAACAAATTTACACTATATTGTGACGTCACACAACACAAGATATTTGAACCAACTGTTGAATGGAATTCTATTGGTATCCTTCTCGTTACTCTTGGTTCTATATAAATAAAAGATAAGTCTTCGATTTTTTGAAGTCTCATATCTTTTCAAGATTTTAATATACTTTGTAATTTACAATTTGTTGACATATTTTAATGGTTCCATGGATCCATGTAATACCATCTGGGAACCACCATCCTTTTTAACACGAGGAAATTTCCCCTTGGTAATTTTGTTGAGACTACTTACAATTAGTAAGTAGCGGATGATATCCGGAACTACTCATCCAATTTGAAATATTCTTTTGCAGTAGGTATATCAACAGTACCTGTAGAATGACCGTTGGGTTAGAGCAATATTGTATTTTGGATTTTTTGTTATACGCGGGTGGAGCAGCGGGAGAAGTTAGTATTAATATAAATGCGATAGTAACTTTATCTTCTTGCCTCCTTTTGTCACCTTGTTAATCTAATGAACTGATTTAGATGAAATTTGGTACGTAGATCTGAAGGAGTGAAATTAAGTTTGTCTAGTACGAGTTCTAAGTATAGAACTGTAAGAAAGTTCTGACTTAACCCTTAGTATGTAATGACACTTGACAGTGCTAAACGAATTTAAATGTTTCGTCTCTGTCAAAGAGTTAATTTTTATTGGCACTGATCAGTGCTTAAGCATAAGAAAGGTAAACATACTTAAAAAAGATTGGGCTCAACGCGGTCCGTAAACTATTTATTTTGTATTAAGCGTTACATGAAAAAAATTTTACTCATTAAACTGTGACATCCCCGTTATATCCAATTTTGTAAACATGAATTGCCTCACTTTCGCAACTAAATAAAGAAAGTGTAACTTAATTTGCACTTCTGCTTAACTATCCCCTTTAGACATTGTAGTAGTAGCTCATTAAATTACCATCGCTCTTAGTGTAAAACAATACCGTATCGTCGCGACAAGGACCTAACTTCTTGCTTTGCTTGTAGGGAGATAAACCTTTGTCTCACTGCACAGCTCGTCGCTACCCACTTAAATTTCCGTAAACTGTAACTATCTGCGGTAGGTTTAATCCTGTTACGAACCTTTGAAATCTAATTATAATGGATTTTGTCGTAATGAAGAAGCTTTATTTTAATTACTAACACGTAAGGCTGGGTTACCCACGTTTCTTATCGAAGTGTTTTGATTAGCTCAATTATAGAATTCATAATATTGTCTATTTGTATAATCATATAGCTTTACATTTTAACTACTTGTAGGGATAAAATCAATACTATCCTTACAAATATATTTTAAACTAAGTATCTCTATTTTTCATATCAGATTATTATGCGTTGATATTTAAAGGTAAAAAGTCATTAGGTAACAATTTAATTTCGGCTGGTTTTTATTTAGGGCTATTTTCATTTTTCGACGAATTCGACACTTGACAGAACCATATTAGATGATTTTTTAAGGTCAAGATATCCATTCTGTGTCTATTTTCATAATAATAACTGTACTACTATTCTGTATCTTGTTGTTGTTGTCTAAGACTTGTTTCATTTTTCTTCCTATTTTTATAAATGTATTGGTGTGTCTAATTAACAAGGAAAGCATTAATTTGAATAAAGTTTTGAGTTAGTCAAGAACACTCTATTAAAATGGTTAGGATAAAGTTAAGAACATGTAAATATAACATCGCTCAAATTATATACCTCTTAAGAGTTCGATTTTCCAATGAAGTTCTCCAGGTTTTCGTATTTCCCGTGCGGCTTTAATCTAAGAATAAACTGATAAATAAAATAACTTTTCAGTCTACGCCCTTCATAATTTAAAGCTTGTGAAGTCGTGTATAATTAGGCTAAAAGTTTATTTGGAGTACTGTAAAGTGTAAATAAAAGAGCAGCTAACTCTCTAATTCTCTTTTCGCGCTTAGTAACATAATCACTACAATTATAAAAGAAAGTACCACGCTGCGTCTATCTGTATGTTTGTATTGCATTACTACAGTCTATATGTATGCAATAAATTCAAATACTTCCGAATGGTTTTCATATGGTTTTCACCAATGGACGGACGGACGAAGGTTTATGAGAAAAGTTTTTGTGTAAATTGGCCAAAATATAACGATAAATGTCACCTTTATTAAGGCTATTCCCACCGAATCTTTATTTCACGCGTATACAAAGTAGTGGGCAAATGTATTCAATACCACCTTATTCTGTTAATGGATGATAAATGTTTCACTATAATTTTCACTTAAGAAGTAACATAAGCATAAAGTGATGTGTGTAAATTGTTAATTAACTAGTGCGTAGGCGTAAGTTTGAACAGAATTAAGTGACTGTTACGAGTAAATATTTAATGAGAAGTAATGTTTAGCTTTGTTGTACTCACACATAGATAAAACCACCACTTGCGGGGGAGAGTCGTAAGGGTCTCCAAAATTATTTCTCGTTAGTTATTAGTTATAATTAAAGTCAGTCTTATAAATTATTTTAATTTCTTACGATTTTACATTCTCTAATATTTTGCTTCTATTTATTTGCTTTTAAGCTTCTGCTTGTTTCCAAATGACATTTTTAGGGGATGCCCTTTCAAATTGCTATAATTGTATAACTTTTCAAATACAATTAACAAATAAGCGAATGCTAGAACTAGGATAGGTGGTTTGGTTCCTGTTAAGAAGAGTTTATTTTCTTAGTTTTTGTGCGTAATTGAGATACTCGTATATTATTGGCATGTACTGTGTAGTGTAGGTAATGCATTTCATCGACGGATATTTTGTTATGCAAAGTTCGTGCTACCGCGTGTAGAGGCTTTATATTAGGCTAATAAAGACTTGGAATAACGTCTCATTATCGGCGTCGCTTGCCGCTTTTAACAAGCCTCTTCATGGCACTTTTATGGGCAAACTTTGTTCCCTAGCGCCTTTATTTTACCAGAGCACAAAGAAGAGATTTTCATACTCGACGTGACACGATATCGCTATTAAGGCAAACAATGTGTTGTTATAAATCGATGCTGTAATTGAAAATTGTTACATTAACAATATTTGTTTAAAAATCTCCACACTCTCATCTCGTAATATAGCAGCACGTTTGTATTCAGAAACTTTTCATATTATATGTACAGTCGAGTTCATAAATACATTTTTTTTATTAAAAATGGGATTGCTCTTGGTTAGCATCCAGCCAGGGGGCAAAGATGAGGCCGACGATGAAGCGAGCTCACCCAGAAGATGCCTATTCACTCGTGCCTTAAAAAGGTCCAGGTTATATGAACTCGGAAATACAGACGCCGGCAGAGAATTCCAAACCTTAGAAGTGCGCATTATAAGAGAAGAAGCAAAGCGCTTGGTTCGAACTAGAGGATTTTCGACCAGGTAAGGATGGTAGCCAGCCGTACGTCTGGATGTCCGATGGAAGAAGGGGGAAGGCGGTATGAGCTCATGGAGCTCCTGAGCACACTCACCGAAGTACAGTTTGTAGAAGACGCACATACACGCTACTTTGCGTCGATGTGCTAAGCTCTGCATACATGTACGTTCCCAAAGGTTCAAAAATATGTAAGCAACCCTGTGCCCGCCCGCCTATTACACTGAGTACCGGGAAGGTTCACCGGATTAAAGTAGCACAACCAGCTATGGAACTCACAATGCTTGATGGAATCTCTCTGCGAGTACGCATAGAAGAAATTTGCCAACGCACCAAAGCCGCCATAACATCGGCAAGAGGGTTGCAGAATTAAAATCGCAATGGGCCGGTGATACATATCTGCCGAAGAGACGACGGCCGATGGAGGCAACGAGTCTGCCATGGCGACCTCGAGCGGCAAGCTGTAGCGTGGGAAGGCCGCAAGCCAGATGGTTTGACGACATTAAAAAGAATACCAGGCCAACCTGGAAAAGAACTGCTACGTCCAGAACAAAATGGATATCGAAAAAAATTTTGGATTCGACTGCACTTTGAATTTATCATAATGTAGGTATCGTATACGTTGGAGTTGCAATTACCGATCATTTTTCTCTATGAATATGTACTCGTATAGAATTACAGGTACAGCCGTGCATTCTCTATGATCATTATTGCCTATGGAGTAAATAAATGTCAAAATCGATGCTGTAACTATTTATACATATTTTGATGATTTGAGATTTTGATTTTGATTAATTATAAGTCATCTTGTGTACTTTGTTGGTGTATCGTATAATAAAGAAATAAAAATAAATATGCAATATACGCGCGACTATAAGTTTTAATACACATAAGATTTGAAACCCAACGCTTAATATTGTACCTTTCAAATCTGACCAGATCGTCTTTTTCCACTAGACTATACAGTGTACAGTCGAGGGCACCAATATGTATACATTATTTCACCTTATTCCATTGAAATAAAGTCCAAAAAATGTATATATATGTATGCCCTTGTCTGTACACAGGAAATACGCGAGCGATTCAAAATCAAAACTGAGCGTCTACCGTGAACCGCAGGCTTACCTTATGGCATGTAAATTTCCCGGGAATTCCCGGGAAAATTCATACAAATCGGGACCGGGACTGCAAACCCTTCGTTTATATGCCATGTCTCCCTCTTTGTCGCGCTTACGTATTACGATGGACAGAAAAGGTGAAGGTGATGGACGAACGAAGTATGCGGTTCGCGTACCTAGACGCTCTGTTCCACTAACGGATTAGATATGGGAGGTATGAACGGAATAACCCGAGATCGTTAACTAAAGCGACGAGTGAAATCGCAGTGTCTCAAAGAGTTAAAAGACTCAAAGTCCACTGCGATCGCGCTCAGTCGGTACTTCAACTATGAATGCAATAAAGAGAGACAACGCGAGGAATTTCATCAAATCTGGTTCGCTAGTAGCCGCTTTGTACGGAACTTTGCTGCATTACTAGTATTATGAACCTTTTGGAATGAACGACACGGAAAATGCAATATAGTCTTAAAGTGGCACTGTAACGGTTATCTCATTTTTGTCTAGAATCTTGCAAAGCACTTAGATATAAACTGAGCCAAATTATGCACTGTTACCTGCGCCTTAAGCTTCATTTTAATTTGGAGCAGTGTCGAGTTCTGTTTTGTGAGTAAGGTAATGCACCAGACAACACTTATCGTCTCGACGATCTTCAAATATATTGTTTTTAGTAGCGTTACCAGTTCTTGAACAATTACAATGTAAATACTTGACCTGATAAGTTAATTAGGGTAACGGCATCAGTATTGGATACTTTAAACTGGCAAGCACCAGTAATGGACACTTCATTCATAATTAAAAGATCGTACGGTTTTAAGTTGATCCCATCAAAAAACATAAATGTGAAAATGGGAGCCAAGTTCAATATTAAGAATATGCGATGCTTGGTTGTCGTCTTCACCGACAAAAGAATTGAGATCTAAATGGGTGCCAAGTTCCGTAGATTCTCTGAAATGGTGCCAAGTCCAGCACTACATTGTTTACAGTAAAACTAATTTACTGCGGCTTAATGCATTTTGAGCCTTAAGGCGACGCATTGATAAACAATTAAACTCGAATAGAGCCCTCTTACCCTTTCCCCGCATCTACCCCTGTATTTTTACGCGGCTTGCGATCGCGGAGCGCCGGCCGGACAGAGCCCGGTCGTTCGACTCGTGCGCTGCGCGGGTGCGCGCTGGAACATAGACGTCCAAGGAGATTCTATGCTTTCACATTTATTTAAATATTTTGACGTGATAACGTCTTTAAAATCGTTTTAGTCGGGTGACATGTTCAGAAACTTGTGTCACACCAAAACCTCACGAGCGCGATCGCAGGTATAAGTGAAGTGCAAGTGAAGTAAGACGTTATCACGTAAACATCTCGATCGTAAACCTACTTTACAAACAACCAATTTTTTTAATGTTTGTTAGTCCATAACTCCGTCATTTCTTAACCGATTTGGTTCTAACTATACATTACTTTTTGGAATTTACAATGCTGGTACGGATTAGGTTGTATAAGTCTAATTGATAATTTTTTGATTGTCGAATCCAAATGTTGATTTAATTTGCGGTAGGGTAAAGTGCAACAAAAAACATCCTTACTCTTTAGGGGTAACTTATAATAATAAACAATAACTTATAATAACAAATTAAATGATCTCACGGTCAGCTACATAAATATGCATAAACTTGTATTTATATTCGAACCTTATTTCCCTTCCCTTTTTTAAAACCCAGTTTCAATCTAAGAAAATTAATCTTTTTAAGGAAACTTAGCGGCGATATTGTTTTTATTTTCAGCTCCTTCAATAAGGCTGAATGTTGTTTATCGAAAAGGATGTCTCTTGTCCGCCTGTTCTTTTTAAATGGTACGAACAGCATATACTTTTCCATTTTTCTGTTGTAATGTTGTATTTCTATCAAAAGTATACTGAACACCAAATACCAGTGTGGGTTTAGAGGATAATCTCGAATTAATTTGACTGTGGTAACCCTCACAACTGTTAGTAGTGCGATGAGTGTGTCCCGCACAACTTATCAAATTGTGGTTCCTGTTAAACCATGTTTCATGGAAGTAATCAAAAAATAATTTCATTTTCTTCGTGGCAGGAGCAACATTTTTAATAGCCTTTCAAGCTTGTGACATAAAAGTGTGTGGAAGTAAAACAAAATTAGAGCAAATTCTTGCAATGTTTCTTGCACTCCTATCATCACTAGAAGGTTTTCGGACCCTTGCTATTTTCAGCACTTTTCCATTCTCCAGATGGCTTTATTAAAGTGTTGATAATTTAAATAATAACATCCAGATAATTTAACGTTTGGAAAAGTCGATTTGACGGCATTGATCTGGGCAACCTCGTAATCACACTTAAAGGACCTCATGACGACAGGCAGTTTTTCTTTTATTAATTTAAATAATCTCATGTACGTTTTTTGTGTTTTATTTGGCAGAAATGCGTATATAACAGGGAATATGTTTACTGTTGTTTGGTCCGAATATATGTCTAGATGAATAATATAAAGCTGACTAAAAGGACGTGGAGCTGTTTTGAATGTGCCGTCACCACTGTAACTACACAAATTTGATGATTTTATTGCCGATAGTCACTTTGGTTCTGCTGCGGATGGCCTCATTCCTGATGCGATCACGCAGAGAAACTCCCAACATAGCTCTCTCCATTGCTCTTTGGGTGACTTTGAGCCTTCTTATGAGGCCCATAGTAAGCGACCACGTATCAGTGCCATATGTCATCACTGGCAACAAACACTGGTCAAAGACTTTCGTCTTGAGACACTGCGGAATATTGGACGAAAAGATGTGCCATAGCTTCCCGAACGCTGCCCAGCCGAGTCGGATTCGACGATTAACCTGCTCTTTCTCGAAGTTGGACCTACCTAACTGGATAGTCTGTCCTTGGTATATGTAATCGTCTACAACTTCGAGCGTAAAGTGTCCGATTGTTACGGGAGTTGGTGCGACATGGGCATTTGACATGATCTTCGTCTTGTCCATGTTCATCCTTAGACCAACTCGCTCGGAGGCTTTACTGAGGTCATTGAGCATTGTACTTAAATCCTCCATGGTCTCAGCCAAGACTACTATATGGTCAGCAAACCGAAGGTGAGTGAGGTACTCTTTATGCTGATGCCTAGCCTTATCCAGTTTAGAGTCTTGAAAACATCCTCCAGTGCAGCGGAGAACAGTTTAGGAGAAATAACATCTCCTTGCCTAACTCCCCGCTGCAATGGAACAGGCTTTGAGTTCTGGTCCTGAAGTCGGACTGACATAGTTGCGTTCTCGTACAAACACTTCAGCACTTCGATATAGCGGTAGTCCACTTGGCACCGCTGGAGAAATTGTAGTACAGCCCGGGTTTCAATCGAATCGAAGGCTTTTTCGTAGTCCACGAACGCTGAACCGAGGGGCAGGTTATACTCCTCAGTCTTCTGTATAACCTGACGGAGCATGTGGATGTGGTCTACGGTGCTAAAGCCTCTTCGGAAACCGGCTTGTTCGGGAGGCTAGAAGTCATCTAGCCTGCGTGCGAACGGTTCGTAATGACTCTTGAAAACAGCTTATAGACATGGCTCCGAAGTGAGATTGGTCGGTAGTTCTTCAGTAAGACGTTGTTACCCTTTTTGAAGAACATCACCACCACACCTCTTTTCCATGCCTTTGGAATTTTCCCTTCCAGTAAGACGGAGTCGAACAACTTCTGAAGGGCCCTAAGGACCGGTTTTCCACCCGCCTTCAGGAGTTCAGCTGTAATTCCGTCTTCACCGGGTGCCTTGTTGTTCCTCAGCTGTTTAAGAGCCATTCTAATCTCGTACAGGCTGATGTCCTGGATATCTTCGGTATAGTGCCCGGTTAATCTAGCTCTAGGGTCTTCCACCAGACCAACTGCGGGTCTGCTAGTTGACGTGTATAGCTGTCCATAAAAGCACTCTATCTCACTCAGAAGCCCAGGTTTGGACGAAACGATTCTACCATCCTCGGTTTTTAATCTAGCGAGCTGGCTCTGCCCAAAACACAGATCTCTTGAGAAAACTTTAGAGCCCTTATTTTGCTCGATGGCCCTTTTCTACACGGTTTGTATTGAATTGAAGTTTAAAATAATCCATTGAATGATTTTTAGTTTGAACAAGAGTCGTCTAACTGTGTTTGAGTTATTGCCGAAAATCTGTCTTGCCCAAACAAAAGGGTGCAAGTGCCGCGAGTTTCCTATGAAGATACGATCTTTTTTGGTTGAATGTATTGTATAGTGGTTTTAAACGTAGATTAGGAGGTGTCGGTACAAAACCCTTCTTTGTGCGTGGTCTGACAAGCACTTGGCTAGTTTTTCCATAATCATCAACTACTTGTTGAGACCGTTTGACGAATGAGCCCAAATACGGGTTTATCTTCTATAGTTTAGGAGTTGCTATGGCGACCTTCTGTTTCCATCATCAGATCAGCTCGATGGTACCATAATATTGTATGTATTGTCACCTTACATAAGTATACCCACCGTGGGATGAGCTGTAGCATCCCTGGAGTGCGGTGAAAATACTGCGATCGCCAACCCGCATGCCAATCGTGGTGATTATGACATTTACCCCCCATGTAATTGGGGGAGGCCTGTCCAGCAGTGGACGTCCTTGGGCTGATATACCTAGTGGTGGTGCTTACATAAGTACGCCAAATTTCAGCACAATCGGTTGAAGATATCTATTTCAAAATCGAGTTACAAGATTCCACCCGAACAAACATACATACCACCGTATCAGCCGAAGGTTATCCACTGCTGCTCATAGGCCTCCCCCAAATTCACGGGAGATATATGCAATAGTGTTCGTTCTTAGCGTTCGTGCTTAGGGATCTACCTGTTGTAATTAAGTCGACTAATGAGGATACGCATTCTAAAGTGGAGCGAGAGTTTTGGGCTGAAAGTTAATCCCAACAAAGACCCAAGTTATTATTATCGGCAGTAGTAATATGATTTCCAGAATCGACTTCGCCAATCTCCCTTCTGTATATTTCGATGGTATTCAGATTCCTTTCTCAACCCAGGTGAAAAATCTAGGGATTATTATGGATCGCACTCTATCCTGGGTGCCGCAAGTGAGCGAGGTCAGCAGGAAGATGTTTGCTGCAGTAGCTTCTCTAAGACGCCTTCGTAACTTCCTTCCCATCGCCACTAAAATTGCACTTGCCCAAACCCTTCTTCTCCCTATTCTCGATTACGCGGACATCTCATATCTTGATATCACTGAGGAGCAACTCAATAAACTTGAGCGTATTCAAATGTATGCTTACGGTTCATATTTGGGTTACGCAAGTATGACCATGTCTCTAGTTTCCGTTTAAAACTCAAGTGGCTCCCAATCCGTCTTCGTCGTAACTCTCACATTCTTTCTCTTCTCTTTAATATACTTTTTAATCCGGCAACCTCTCGCTACCTCAAGGAACGATTTAACTATCTGCGTTCAATTAGATCCTCTAATAAATTTCTTCTTGCTGTGCCTTCGTCCTCCTCTAAATTTTATAACAGTTCATTTACTTTTCAAGCAGTCCGACTATGGAACTCTCTGCTCCTTGATGTAAGACGGGCTAAATCTAGTGCGTCTTTTAAATCTAGTCTGAAAGAGCACTATTTGTCACTCTTCCATAATATTTTTCGATACTGGTCTGTAGTTTACTTTTGGGTCTCACTTAAGTTTGTGGTATATATTTATGTTTATTTATTTACTTATTTATGTATGTTTATTGTATATATATTTATATATAGTGCTTTATGTGGTTTTTATTATTATATTTATTTTTATTTCTAGTAGTTATTCCTTTTATTTGCACCACCCACTTATCATGTTTGTTTACTTTTTTTTCTTCGCTACCCTAAGGTTTCCTGGAAGAAATCGCTCATTTAGCGATAAGACCGCCTGTTGTTTACCTCTGCTTGTATCTTTATGCTGTTTCTATCTGTAATTATTTTTTGAGGTGAGCAATAAAGCATATTGTATTGTATTGTATTGTAATTTCCACGCTTGGCATGCGGGTTGGCGATCGCAGTATTTCCACCGCACTCCAGGGATGCTGCTGCCCATCCCCCGATGGTCTTGGTCGTAGTTTTAGGACATATCCGGGTCCAACATACATACATACATTGCAAGTTAAATAAAAGCTTGTAATATAAGTAGGTATTATAATACCTTTAAATTAGTTTATAAGTACCTTCCTATCTCCCAAATACTAACCTTTCTAAGGACTTATCTGACATAGTTTCGATTTCGCCTAAATCCGGAGACGACTCCATGGCTTTGCCTTGTTCTAATTATTGTTTTCTAAAATAGGCAAATAAAATTTATTTTTGCTTTACTTATAAATTTAAAAGAATATTTTGTCAGTAGAAACATCTCGGTTTAGTATACACGAGTTTAAAAAAACGATTTATTTTATAATTGGAACATTATTTAGTTTGGCAAATAAAGTTATTTTGGGAAAATTACTTAAAAAAATTTACATTGCTCAATTGAACAAGCCTTCCTTTTTTTTAGAGATCTTCACCAATTATTTCATTATTTTTAAATGAATAAAATACCACTTTAAATCAAACAGTATCCATAACGCGTGGGAGCTCGCCTAGCACAGGCCCAACGCTGACAGTAGTCGATAGCGGACTGAGGGGGCACTGATTGCATAGAAAACACGCGGGCGGCTAGCTGATACCGTAAGGGCGTATGCGACAAAACAGTCTTTTTCAGTTTAAATAAAAACCATTGGTAATTTCATAAAATCCTTTTACAATATTGAAGTGTTTGTTTAGACAAATTTAAATGGAAAACTAAGAGACTTTAACAAGTGCCGTTGATCTGTAAAATGCAAATCTCTGTTATTAAAGAGGTTTAAAAGATAATTATTTTTGTGTTATGAAAGTTATCCAATCATGTAAAGCTTTTACAAAAGTAAAGCCAAAGATACTATGGATCATATAAAAAATAATCGGGTTCGTATGTTTCTTGGTTGCGGAGAAAAATTATAATCCCTGTCGCCAATATTTTCAATTCGTCGTCTTAACTTGGCAGTTTTCTATGCAGTATGTTATGATACCATAAAAGCTGTTGGATGTTTAAGAAAACTGCCAAGTTAAAGCTCAAAATGCATTAAGCTGCAGTAAATTAGTTTTACTGTAGACAATGTAGTGCTGGACTTGGCACCATTTCAGAGAATCTACGGAATTTGGCACCCATTTAGATCTCAATTCTTTTGTCGGTGACGACGACAAACAAGCATCGCATATTCTTAATATTGAACTTGGCTCCCATTTTCACATTTATGTTTTGATGGGATATCATTACTTTTTGTCAATCTTCGCCAAATGGTGCTTTTTAAGAGCGAATGCACGAGTTACTTTACAAAATACCCAAATCGCTATAGGTGTACCTTAAATATTTGAAGAGTTCCCTCGATGTCTCCAGGACCCTATGATCAAATTCTTACCTGATAACTATGGGAACACTCCTGAACTATACCGATTCAAACAAAAAATATTTTTCCAAATCGGTTAATAATTGTCGGAGTTCTGACGTAACTAGCATAAATAATAAGATTAATTAAAGAAACACTGTTTTCTGTTTTTTTTCTGGTGTACACACACAATTACCAAGCTGCAAGCCAAATTTCAGCTTTCTAGGTCACCTGGAAGTGGGTTAGGTTTTTGATTACTAGTCAGTCAGTCAGTCAGTGGTAAAAATGCCGTTTTTTGGAATTTAATATCTCAATAATTATTAAATTTATATTTATGAAATTTGGGGTTCCAGTTGTTCTAAAGGATCTTAATACGTGTACCAAATTTTTATGTTAGAAGATTTGGAGTTATTGGGGCGTCAAAAGTGGCTCCAAACGGTTCGTGTAATACATATAATACACGGCTGCTATCCGCCAGATGCTGGGGTGAACTTGGCTGGACACGCTACCGCGTGTCTAGATTGTATAAAAAGGAATACATTTTAAATAAGCCTTGTCCATTACTCATCCCTATCGATGGTTTAATTAACTAACTATATACTCTTTGCTAATTAATATACATTTATACTGATTATGATTGAGCACCTAATGAGTCCTAAAAAGTATAAGATAGCGGTTTAAAAACGCTCCGGCGTACTTTTGGCGTACGTGGTTGATAAATCTCGAATATGATCCATGGGAACGAATATAGGCAAGAGCTTAATAAAATATCCATGTTGGAGGAGGTCGCCCCGTAATAAGGCTAAAAATGTTTACAAATTTGTGGGGTTCATTATTTACCGTTTCGGCAAGGGAGTTATTCATCATTCTTTAATTATTTTCGTTCGGCAAATAATCGGATTACAAAGCAATTAATTACATTTACAGAACCCTCTCTCGTTTACACGTGACCGAATATGGATTATATTGCGAAAATAATGAGATAAATCAAATGATATGAGGATTATGAGCGAACAATTTAGAAGCTGAGGTTTAGGTTGTATTCTGTATAATGTAGGTATAGGGATGAACTTACCCTTGTCAATTAACGTCTGCCAAACACATGGCGTAAAGATAATAACTATAATAAGTATAATAATTCAGGGTCTTACAAGACTATAAACCGCACAATAAGGGTTCCGTACCGACACCTCCCAATCTATATTTAAAACCACTATACAATACATTTAATTACAAAAGGTCGTATCTTCATAGGAAACTTACGACACTTACGCCCTTTTGTTTTGGCAAGACAGTTTTTCAGCAATAACTCAAAAACCGTTAATTCTATCTTATTCAAACCAAAAATCTTTGAAAGGATTTATTAATGTACATACATCATCATGATTTTTTTCAGAATTTTAAACTTCATAGCTTGGAAATTGGATTGACACACTTTTTACGACTTTGACAGCTAATATCTCACCAACGGCTGACTTAAATGATTTTTTTTTAGAAATCCGTATGTCACTTTTGAAGGCCTCTCCATAGATACCCCACACGCCTATGTATATTGAAAAAAAAGAAATTTGACCCCCCTGTTACATGTATGGGGGCCCCCCATTTTAATATTTTTTTCGTAATTTCACATCATATTTCTATAGTGGTTTATAACACACACCTTCGCACCAAATTTCATAATTGTAGTGGTCATATTCTCCGAGTATATCGGCTGTGACATACGGACGGACAGACAGACAGACATGACGAATCCATAAGGGTTCTGTTTTTTGCCATTTGGCTACGGAACGCTAAAAATCGTCGAACTAAAGTAATTTATGCCTATACTTTTGAGACTAGTAAGACTAGTATTCTTTGATCTGTGCCAGATATGACTACTTCGGATAATTCCAGCGTCCAAGAGGAAATATGTTTCAAATGTAAGTTACTTAAACCAACACAAAATTAAGAACAATGTTGTTTTGTAAAATATAAACTTTAATTAAGAAAACAGCATTTTAAAATGGTAACACATTGCCACTAAACGTAAAATGCAACATGTAAATGGAATATTTCGTGCTTCATTTCTCTACTTTGTATCCTGAAACGACGCAGGAATCCCTAACTCGCGGCCTAATCTCCAGCGGCGACTATTAAACGAAGCCTTGGGTTTATGGCTGGAGACTTTCCTTTGTAGGATAATAATGATAATATTGGGGGACAATCTTACACAAATCGACCTAGTCCCAAACTAAGCAAAGCTTGTACTATGGGTACTAGACTACGATATACATACTTATATAGATAAATACATAGAACACGTCCAAGACCCAAGAACAAATATCCATAACAAATAACATAATATAATACAACATCATGTAAAGTATACATGGTATACTAATACCATGAACATTTTAGAAAGACCTTAGTAAATTCCATATTAAAAATTCAATCAAGTGATATATGTATGTCACCGTTATCGTCTACAATTGTTTATTTGAACTATAGGTATAATAGTATTTGTATATTTTTTGTATATTATTTATAAAAATGAATCATAGTCTACTTTTCTGTTCTCTACTTATGTAAATATGTTCATTACGAAATAATTTTTATACTTGAGGGGTCAATTTTCTTCACATTGTTGTCTTATAAGTTCCATCCATAGAGAAAAAGTATGCGATTATAGTTTGGTCTACGAAGTCTTAGTTCAAACATTAAAGTCGACGAGTAGACAAAATACTTTTGAATAAAAAAAAGAATAAGGCTTATGAATCTAACCAAAGATTATGCTTTCTAGCCCTTACCAAACTCTTAGCCCCCCCTTTTCCCCTTACCCATACCTTTATAATTTCCACAGAGACGCGAACCTAAATCTGTGTACGACCCAGACCTACGGTTAGGAGGGACATAAGGCTTTTCAAGTAGAATCAAATGTCCAACATAATTCAGAGACAATGCCTAGATTTTAGAACACGTCACAAATACCCGAGACTTATTACTTGCCAACTAGGTTTCATTTTGCGTAGCCATAAACGCCGTCTGGCCATTATGCCCACCAGGACAGCTGCCGACAGATATTATTTATACCAGGGATTTGTTTTACGAAGACTGCGCAATAAGGAACCGCCGTCGAATGTCGATATGATTTGAATATTCCCTTACATATCGGTTCTCCATTTGGACGCTTCCGACATACCCAATAAAATAGCGTATGTATATTGATATCCAGCGCAGTTGCAATGTTTTCGTCCGAGTCCGACAATTGTGTGGTTTGTGGCTTACGGTGCCGAAGCGAAGCTTGGTTAGTTTCATCAGAGTGTAATTTATTTATCGGACCGCAGTAACATTGCTGGCAAAAACCGTATGAAGTTGTCGAGTAGCAGTAACGCTACGATGGCTACGTCTACCTCTAGGAAATGAGAAGTAGAACGGCACCAATAATATTATTTATTGATACAGAATATAGTTCATTTGCTTACCAAAGTTACGTTGCGTCAATTCGAGCCCTATGTTATTGGCAACAAATTACGATCCTTGTGTTTATTTACAAGGTCTCCTTGAACTTTTGTCCTTGGTTCAAAATTAATGTCTGATTGATACCTTTACAATAATAAAACAATCAGCCGCGGCTCGAAGCTCTTAATCCTTGGCTTATTTTCATTACCGAGGTTTGAGATTCAATTGGCTGATTAATTTGACAGCCTCGCGCTTTGCTAGGAAGTATATGCTGTTAGAAGTTCGGAGGACATTTACTATTATGATAATAGTAACCATCATATTTACTATGTGCAGTACCCGGGTGGGAGTTATTTATAACTACGTAACACTACCTCCCAACGCAATTAAAATCACTCACACTGTAACAGTATAATTTTATAACAGTTTAATATTTTTTCCAATGTGTCATACAATTAGCTCGTAAGTAAGTTTATTAACTACATATATTGTCCACGATTTCGGTGTCGATACAAACCCGATAGGGTTTAAAGACACTTTTCTGTCAAACCAATGTATAAATTTTCTATTGTAAATAAAAAAAATGTATAGCTAAATAGTTATGTTGGTTGTAAAGATTACATATCGATCTTATTTCTCGTTCAAATATCTCTAAGACATGTAGTTAGTACCTTACTAAGTAATCTTATTTTCGATTCTGTCTCTAATATTGAAGGATTTTACAATGTTAATTTACTTGTAAATTTGTGCCGTGGCAGCCCGGCGTGGTTGCTGAGGCGATTTAAAATAATTACAGGCTTACGGCTTTATTTCAGCGAGGAAGTGAAAGGCTCCAGCGCTAATGGACGTACCTCGCACGGCTTTTATTGTCCATGTACTCCTGGTACAGCTCTCAAATGTACAAATATGGCTTCCGTAGTCACCTCTATGAAAAGTTTTATATATACTTATGGTAACTATTGAAGTGAGAAGTGTGTATTTACTTGTGAGTTGTGTCCTAGTTATATGTGACATTGTGTGGTGTGTATATAAATATAATGAAAGAACTAAGTACTATGAAGGGCCCGTGGGTCGTCGTTAGGCTTATTTTAACGATGGGGCTGTATTTTTTAATGAAATTATGAAGGTATCGAATTTGGAATGCGCGTCTACAAAACCTCATATTTAAATCGCTATTCGGGAATTACAATAGTTCAATTGACCACTCCCTGGTCTTTTGAAACATTACAGAGTCAAATCGAGATAGATATTTAGAATACAGGTTATTACAAAATCAGAACATTTAAACTTTCATTTTCCATCTTAATTATATCTGTGGTAGGGGTAGGAAATACAATTTCAGTGCTTAGCTAATAACTAGTACCTTAATTTAATTATGTTATTTTGTCTCTTTTCAGGTAATAACGATATTTGCTGTCCCTTCTGACGCGTTTGACACGGTACAACAGATTTAATACAAGTTAAGATAATGGTAAGAAAAAATATTTGTCCATTTTACACCTTTACCGCCAACCATTTCAAGCGCCACGTGCTTGTGTGGTGTTCCAGCTTTTTGACTTCGAAGTCTTCGAACATAGGTATACACACATTTGTAGTTACATTGTTTTACTTTTTTTACTTTTCTATAGCTCGCTCTATGGAACTTCCCTCTACGATTACGTAAACGCAACATAAAAATAACGTAAATTCTTCTAAATAATGCCACTATAGAGCAAACGTAATTTTATTGATGTGATGAACGAAAATATAATTTATTTTAGCCTTTAATCTTCTTTCTTCACTGGAATTTCATTGCCATTTCATGGCTAATATTAGACCCGCCGGTGTATTGCCAATTGCAAAAAGGCCTCCACTGCCAAAGTGTTTACAAATATATTGTCATTGATTCAAAGACATGAAATTGGCAGTATTGTTATAGAATATTTTTCGTTTATTCAAGTTTTACTCCAGTAAAGTTAGACTCTATGAGGACTTCTCCTAGCGAATCCCCTTTTTTTGCAGACAAATTTTTCATAGAATGTATTGATTCGCAGAATTTTCATTTGATAGAAAACTTTATCTAGAATCCGTTAACTTTTTAAGAGGGCGCAGTACGATCGGTGTGGATCGGTTCTCCATACAAACGTATTTATGCTCTCATTTTAAAACGCCATGCTAAAATAACATGAAAATTTGTATACACAATGGGATTCGGCATATCTAGGTCGGATCATAGATTCTGTTGCTAGAAATTGTAAAAGAAAAAAATACAGCGGCTTTTTGAGTTTTTTACGGCTTGTATGAAAACCTTAATAATCGCTGTATTTTTTCTCCATTATAATTTCAAGCAACAGAAATTATGATCCGACCTAGATATGCCGGATCCCATTGTGTATACAAAGTTTAATGTTATTCTAGCCTGGCGTTTTAAAATGAGAGCATAAATACGTTTGTATGGAGAACCGAACGTACTGCGCAGTCTTAAGTACAGCTAAAAATAATTGTGTAGAACCTATTTTCGTCTGCCAGAAAAGTAGGCTAGGTTAGATTAGAAGTTGTAACTGTGACCCTTAGTCCAGAAAAAATGCTTTAAAAAAATCTGGGCAACATACATTTGATGAAACATTTTTTACGAGACGGGGTACAACCCTTCCCATAGACTCGTCTCATTGCTGGATAAAATCAGGACTCCTATGTTCAGGTTTAATAGATCTTTACAGATCCGGTAGTTCCTATTTCGCAATATACCAATAGATAACTCAGAAGTTTCTGCGCTCTTGGAAGC
Organism: Notocelia uddmanniana; assembly: GCA_905163555.1. Classification (NCBI taxonomy): domain Eukaryota; kingdom Metazoa; phylum Arthropoda; class Insecta; order Lepidoptera; family Tortricidae; genus Notocelia; species Notocelia uddmanniana. The sequence goes on along the minus strand of LR991059.1, from coordinate 7,429,937 downwards.
ATCGGATAGTTGGCCCCACTTAGGGCGCCACCAAAATGCACGGGCCCGATGCGTTGTTTACATACTCTCGCCGCCGCCGCGTCGCCACGCACACAACGATCAATACCCCGCTAATATTGAATTTTAATGAACCACAACTCAAACAGCTTGCTTGCTCCCGAATTCCCAAAGTGCGTTAAAACTCTCGTTGAAACCGAAAGTTCTCAATTTTCAGTTGTTCAATGCTTTTAATACGTCTTTTAACTGCCAGCGAACTTGACAGTGTTCACGCTCTAACACGTGGAAGTGAGTTAATGGAATTTCACGAGGAATTGAGTTGTTGTAAGTTTGTGAAACTCCAGGCATTGTTCGCCCTGTCTTCAATTTTGTTAATAAGGTGATACAATGTGTTTACACCCTGGGATAATACTATGGCTCTCGATCACAGTATACCTGTCGCATATATATCTTCTTTGCCTGACGTAAGGTAGCGTAATTACGTAGCATTTACTTATCGGTATCATTTCCCTTGTTTAAGAGGGGGTACCACGCCAAATTGCAGTTCGCAGATTGAATATTTACCTATCATAATCAAGTCTAAATGCCAAAAAAAACAATTACACGAAAACTAGATCATATTTGCTATTTTTGAGTTTGAACAAAACCATTAAAAACTAAAGTTGGCTCGATAGAAAAGAATCGACAAAACATGTCTAATTTTCACCTAATTTCAATTGTGTGACGTTACCTTGCATACTATCGAAGTAAAAAAAATACATAAAATACCTTTCGACATAATAAATTTTTGTTATTAGCGATTTATCAAAATGTTGTAATTTTTCTGAGTTATTGAGGTAAAACATATTTGGCGCATAAGCCCTTTTTCTTCTGCGCGATACCGTCTCTTCCGTCGCACGTTCCGCGCGGCGCAGTATATCTGCTGTTGCTGTTCACGGGCGGAGCCAGTCCCGATCGCTCCACTGAGACGAGAGGACTGTGTTGGGAGCGCTCAAGACTGCGAAGTAAATATAATAGTATCAACAAGAGTGTGTCCCAAATAAAACGTTGAGTTTATAAAACCCAACACTATAGTTTATGAATGGCAAGTAAAAGTTTGATGTAAACTTCTCAACAAAAAATCTAATATCTACCTTATGTTACAAACTTTACAGTTCAAATTACAACGTTATCATTGCACGGCAGTCAACCTCGGTTAAACGATTGTGTGTAGTATATGCAAAAATAGACGATGAATTTCTCTTACGTATGAGTCTTACTCCAAGTCAAATTATTACACTAAATGTAAGGTTTCCGTAGTCAACTAGGAACCCTAGTAGTTTCGCCATGTCCGTCTGTCTGTCTGTCTGTCCGTCTGTCTGTCCGAGGCTTTGCTCTGTGATTGTTAGTGCTAGAAAACTGCAATTTGGCATGGATTTATAAAGCAATAAATCTGACAAAATGGTAAAACAAAATCTAAAAAAAAAAATTTAAGTGTACCTCTCCTACACGTAAAGTGGGGATGACATTTTTTTTTTGCTTCAACATTATGGTTTGGGTTGTTGTTGGATAGTTCTTTCAAAATGAATAGAGGTCTTCATCAAACATTTTTTGATAAAGTGAAATTTTTCGGAAACACTCCAAAAGAAAAAACCGGCCAAGTGCGTGTCGGATCACCTACAAAGAAGGGTTCCGTAGCGACACCTACCATATACCAGTCCACATTTAAAACCACTAATCTAGTAGCTCTGTGAGCTGTGTAGACCTCGTGAGTGTGTTTATTTTACTTTTCAAAATTTTACATGACAAACAAAGAAAGAATATTTTACGAGAATCAGTGGAAAAATGCGCCCTGATGAGGAGCGGAAACCGAAATCCGCCAGCAGAAACACACGAAATCATTGAGAATATAAATTGTTCTTGATAATTTTCATAAACTGAGGCGACAAAAACAATTCTATTTAATTATCGTACCTACTTACAAAATTTAACTAGAATCGGTTGATAAATGCGACCTGTAGAGGGGGAGAAATCGACATCCGCCCGCAGAAAAATACTTTTTTCCAAAAACTGACGCGACAAACCAATATGTGGTCTTATCAGCGGGAAGGGACCTTACTGTCGGTATTGAGTTATGTATATCACCATAATCTACATACACTGAGCTATCGAACCATATCAAACATGCATGTAGGTTTAATAGATATATTTTTTTATAATTGAAACTCAAAAGTCAGAAAAGGTGATTATGAGAAAATTGAATTCAAACTTATAAACCCAATTGAAGTATATTATTCTTGCAAATTACATAGATAATATGCTATTTGAGGAGTAGATTGTATGGGCTTTCAGGTTTCAAGTACAATTTTGTAATTGTATATCTGTTTTCGTATAGTTTACCTTGGCAAAGTGCATAAAGTAAAAAAAAAAATGCTGAATTTTTTACTTAGATTCCTATTTATAGTGTATTTCCATTACATATTATAGAAGGAGTAAATATTATAAGTAATTAAACACTCAATAAGAACTACTTCGATTTGAATCAACGTTGTCTATTATAAAAATATATTTATTTTAACAAAAATAGCTTTGTGGTTATAAATCTAATTAAACAGTCAAAATCAACAAACATATATATCTACTACGCTAAAACATAGCCAAATGAGATCAAATTAATACAAGAAATATTTAAAAAGTAGTTTTTTAAGTCTCAAAATTCAAGATAAAGTTTAGTAAAAAGTTGGTACAACCACTTTATATTTTCTGAAAGGGACCTTATTGTTAGTGGTAAAATATTTAGTGATATCATCTGATAACAACGATTTTGATAGTTTTAATTTTAGAACACTTTAGTATTAAACTCTTACCAAAAACCTATAATTTTGGGTCGGCAAACACTAAATGATTAACGTATTTGAAAAGGGACCTTAGTGTCGGACGTAAAATGTTTAGTGACATTGTTAAGAATAAGACTTACTACAAAATACAAATTTGTTATTATCATTATTAGAAATCAAACATGTTATTATTATTAAGTTACTATAAATCTCTAAGGACACGAATTGGTATAAATTGTCTATTACTAGCTTACTCCTAATGGTGATCAATTATTGATGATTTACCTTACTCTAATAACACGCATTTTATGATAATTCAGAATGACGTTTTTTACAAAAATATTTTCCATTTCTGACTTGATTTCTGTGGCCTGTCTAACCGCAATAAGAGCATGCAGGAATTTTTCTTTTAGTCGTAGGAACAGAGGTCTCTTTTTCTGTGTCTGTATTTGCAATAGGCTTTTCTCTTTCATCATCATGAGGTTGATCATTACAGTATCAGCACCTTCCGCACGTACAAACAAAACACAAGTTCGATGACCAACTGACGACCGACACGATTGAATTCAAGCGGGTGCGCAGCGAGTGAGGGAGCGCACAGAGCCGACGCCACGAGTCAATGAGAGAACAAATCCTTTGATACGCCCCGACAAGTACCGACACGTCTTTCAAACCGATACCGAGCGCACAGAAAGAATACAAGAGGGGCACTGACAGTAAAGTCCCCTTTTCACTAAACTTTAAGGGCTGTTTTAAGTCTTTAAAAATCGATTTAAAAACTTGTGTCTTTGTCGCATTAAAAGTTACAAACCATTTGTTGTGTTGTATACCTACAAGCAACCTTAGTGACCATGTTAGCTTGAAATCCTCCTTGTTTTTGAAAGCTATTAATAACCATTTGTTAATATCATGCACAAAAACTTTCTCAAAAATGTGACAAATACTTTTCTAAAAACCGCATTAAGATCGGTTTAACCGAACGCGAGTTAATTGTGGACAAACAAACGTAAATACAAACATACGGGTCAAACTGAGAACCTCCTTTTTTATGAAGTCGGTTAAAAACAAATGTTCACATAATGCCGAATAAAAAACTGCAGTATTTGAAAAAAAAACTGCAGTGTTTGAAAACAAAAAAACTTACATCCATTATTTATCAACTAGGCCAAAAACTACACAAATAAATGTGAAGATTAATATAACAAACATGTGCATCGAATACAGAACCTTATATTTTGAAGTCGCTTACTTTTGGGGACGACTAAAACACGAGCAAGTTGTTTCTATCGTCCCCACACCACGTTTTTCACTTCAATGACAAATATTATATATAAAAAAACTCGAACGCTGATCAACGGCCATTAAAAACATTCGTTTATTCCTAACTATAACACCAAAATAATTTGATTAGCCAAAATACAAGAGTAAACGAAGTTATAAGAGAATATACGAGAGCACAAATACTTACTTTTTACCGCGAAAAACTGGCTTGGCTCGTAGATACTCCCGTCTCGTACCGGCGCTCGAGCACTCTGGCCAAGGATTCAATTATGACCGACCGCATGTTCTGAATGTTGCGTCAGACGCGTACGTATTATAGTTTTCGAGAAATTTGACTTGTTTCAATCATGACGTGTTTCTATTGTCCCCGGTCTACCCTACTGTTCATGCCTTTACTAAGTGGGCGCTTTTTTTTGCTTCAACTCTATGGTGTGGGGGGTTGTTGGATAGGTCTTTCAAAATAAATAGAGGTCTTCATCAAACACTTTTTGATAAGTGAATATTTTTTGAACTATTCCTTTCAAGAGAAAAAAAAATGAATCCTCCTCTAACTTTTGAACTATGGGCCAAAAAATATGAAAAAAATCATGAAAGTAAAATTTAATAAAGACTGAATGAAAACTATAGCGGACATGATCAGTTGAGCTGTTTTTCAGCTATCGTAAAAAGTCTTCCCTTCTTAGTAAAAGACGTATGAAACGCTGTGAAGGTATTCTCTTTTGCTTGTTATTGATCTTTTTAAAGCAAGTTCATTGGGAATATACCGAACGGAACCCTACACTGAGCATGGCCCGATATGCTCTTGGCCGATTTTATTGTAGCCATACAATAGGTCGATTCATAAAAGCTGGCGCGGATTTTGTATCAAACTGTCATATTTTTCACAGTCATTTTGCGTTAGCTTTTGTCAATTAACTTATACTTCATTTACCTTTGTATATATATATATATATAAGCATAATCCGCTAGATTCCGGGGTGGGTTGCTAGTTAAAAACGATTGTTAGTCTGTACGTACCATTTCCTAAAAGCATTTACTTACCTACTCGTAAGTAATAACTTTTTTGATGACTTCAAAACTATAACATATTTAAAAGAGGTTGCAATCGTTTCACCTAGAATATGGCTGCTACACGTCAGAATATGGGCGTTCGGATTGCGGAAGGACATGCAAAAGGCTGCTAGCGCTTACGTCACGATCGATAAAGACTTCAATATCCCAATCAAATACCTAACGCGGTCGCGCGGCTGTCAGGGAGACTTATCTTAATGCCCAATTGACGCCGTAGTCCATGGACGTTTTTAATTTCTAATTAACACCGTAGTCTATGGACGTTCTTAATTTCCAATTGTACCTAACAAATAAACATAACTGTCGCTTATTAAATAATCATGTTTCATCTGTCTGGATGGGCATATACTATGCGGAGTGAGCGAGGCAGCAACAGACGCATCGCCTTTACGCACAGCGGGGCCAGGCGCGGGACGCGCGGGTGAATTCTACTTTTTTCCTGGCGTTATGCCCCCTCTTAACGTTGCCGCGAAGCCTTGATTACGAACATTTTCCACTAAGCCCCAAATTGTGGGTTAAATTTGAAAAGGATTACCTTTGTAATTGGGTACGAAACAATTAATATCGTTTTACGCCGCTGGGTTACATTGAAAAAAGATCCTAGAAGTGTATTCAGATTTTCCTTGTAGCGAATTTTCTTAAAATATTACGTATTACGAACTCGTCTGAGGTAATTACTGACAAGGAACTAGAACGCATAAAGTACAACTGTCATGAAATTCCCTTAGCTAGTTATAAACGATTAAGACCAGTCAATTTCCTTAATTGACCATATCGGGAATCGACTAAGCCGTCCGCTCTGTGCATGAAGCAAATATTTCGAGCCAATATGATCTCGATCTAGCTTCACTACTATATTTACTTCATACTTCACTTTTGAAGCTAACTAGGATTATAGAAGACTCCTCCATACGTAACAAATATAGGAGGAGTACTTTACGGTAAATTCCTACATGATATTTAAGTATAAAACGAGTATATTGCCGCACGGGTCCATATTATCGCAGCGCCCGGGACCCTGTCGAGATATACGACTTGGCCCTGACAATAACAGCCGGCTATAAAAACTAAGCAAATATGAGGCTGGGCCGCGATTGTGCGAGTATTGAGGCCAGGCAGACGGGTCAGTAGGAACCGTTCATTGATATCTAGGCGACAACTCTTGATCTAGTCAGTCTGGAGCGACTATTTTAAATGAATATTTTTTACCTGTGTACAATCATAAATATCAGCATAATACACACATTTCTACCTAATAATAGTTGTGCCAAAATGTGTTTGTGTATATGATGTGTGTGAATGTGTGTGTGTACAATTGTACATGTTTATGATGTTCACTGTATGCAAAAGAAACAGCCATCAGCAACATGCGAATAGGGGGAGCGTGTTTTTTTATTTACGATTAAGATTTTTATTTACCTACTGACGCAGACCACTGTCATCATGCTGGTCTCAAATGGAGATATGACAAAACAACCTTTATCTGCCAGTCGAAAGTTGAAAACCAACAAATAGCCTTTTATCTAATTCCCCGGAACCAAATGTTCTAAATATGCCTATACATAGCTCAATAGTGTCCCGTTTCATTTTTTGCTCCTATTACAGGCCACACCCAAACATTCATATAGTCCTAAACATTCGTTAACTGAAAACGCATAAGTCTCTAAGGTAAAAAAAAAACTTTTTTCATTTATCGCCCTTCCTACATACATTATCTTATGATTAGCGCGTGTTTACTTCGAAACAGCTATTTAGGGTTAACTTTAGGGTTCCGTAGCAATAAATAATTCTTAAATAAATACCGGAGAGATGGTTTTTATGGCCGGCCACTGTTTTATGGGGCCTAACTTTTTTACTGTAACTTAAGACGTTGCCACAGTGTTGTTTATCTCGTCGGAGAATAGGTTCGAGATATATTTTATGAATACTTAAATTTAAGGCGGGCGAGTATTTAAAAATGTTTAGACAAAGTACTTTCGGTTTAAGGTCCTTTATAAAGTGTCTATATTTTATGTAGGCAACAGCCGTGGTGTCCTCTTATGTTCGTGCATGGGCACTGCAAGAAAGGTGAATAACAAATTCGGTAATCCGTACGTATACGTAATAATAGTGTCGATTGAAATCAAACCATTGTCTACTAAATACGGTATTTCACTGATAGTTAAATTGGCAACTAAAATGTTCGGTTAGTATGAAGTTCGTAGGGAAATGTGCCTAATGATAATGACGTCACAAATTTCTTTAGTCGAACTGCGTCCTTATTTCACGTTAATAAATTGCATAAATAAGCTGAAGTTTTTTTTTTGAGGATTCTCATATGATTTTTTATTTTTGACGTCAACAATATAGTTAGTTGAAGTAAAATAGTACCAAACTAATGTATTTGTTCAACTTATAAAATAAACTTAGGAATACATAGATCACATCATACAGCAGTGAATTTAAAATGGTTTTCAAGTGTAAATTCGCGTTTAATATCGATACAGTGATGTCGTAACACAGTCAATAAATTCATCAGTACACTGACGCCATAAAAAGGTCAACGTAATTGAAATGATACGTTATTATTGGCATATTGGCTATGTGCGCAGTAGGTGGTGGGGGTAAGCTAGGCGATCGTAGCGCACACCATGGCAGAAATGTGCACTTACCGGGGACAACTGTCAATTTTACTTTCACGTTTTCTATTGGTTTCTTAACGGTTTCCTACGATTCGTTTCGTTTGTATGTATTTATTTATTCTCTTATTTATTTTAGTAAAATTTCCAATACGGGGTCTTTCTCGTTTACTAAAGTAAATAAAATATTCATGTGTCATTATTTGACATCTCTGAGTTTTGACATTGTCTCGGGACCTTTGACGTTTGACGTTTCAGACGTGCACATAGCCAATAATACAAGACAACCATAACTAAGCAATGTACCTGGGTTTTATTCCGCGTCAATTGTTTACTTTTGATTCGATAAATTTGTAAACTGGTTCCAAATCAAGGTTCAAGAGCGTACTCCCATCTTAAGGGCTGGGAACAGTGGAACACACTTATACAAGCCACCTAGTGTTGCGAGTGTCTCTCCATGGGCGCCGCTAATCGCTTACCATCAGGCGATTCATCTGTTCTTTTGCCTCCTATGTCATAAAAAAATCCTTTTTTATACTTAGCCATGCTACTTATGATGAAACGATTGATAAATAATTTGATAAAATGCACTGATTCATCCATTTACTTCACAAAGAATCTTCACTAATCTCGATTTCAATGGACTTAATGTGGGAGTAGAATCACATTAAGTCGATCTATAGGTATTCATATTACTGCTATACTCGTACTGTGGAAAAATCATAAAGTGCGCTGAAACGGTTCTGATGCTAACTTTAGTGTTTCGCACTGACCGGTATTCTTATCAGAGTTCCATTACAACAATAAACCATTACTTTCCAGCGGAACAAACTTGTGCACTTGTAAGTTCTCTTTGGCGGGGTGAGATTGTTTACTGAAATAAACTTAGAACAATGAGAAATTGGGCAGCTTTACTAGTTGTATAATACTGTTTTATGTTATTTGTTACCCGTGTATAATACTGTTTTATACCTTTCTGTTAATAAACCATTAGAAACAAGAAACGAGAAACAATTCGTACAAACGCAAGTCCTTTCATGCTCATTGAATTGGTTTCTATTATTTTCAGAAAGGACTTTTAATTTATACTTTCTTTCAGATTCAGCCGTGGTCCGTTCTTGTAACTCCTTTGTTTGAATTACGCTTCAAATATGTTGTTTTCAAAGCTATTAGGATTGTATACTGGGTCTATTTACTTTGTACATTGGTAAACGCAATACTCTGTGTATCTTTGGTTCATTAAGATTCAAGTAATAGCGGACTAAGAACAGGGACAACATCCGACTTTGTTCAGAGCTCGTGATATTGTATTTTTGTGACATGGCCGAGAAGATGGCACGAAGTATGTCACATCCATATGTCACCTGTAAAGGATTGGTCATTACAGATTAGATGAACACTTGTTCAACGGAATATTAGAAAATAATCCGAAATCTTGCGATTCTTCGTAGTCGCGAGCGTCCATAGGCCACAGTGCGCCGTGTTACCATCAGGCAGGGCCATAGTATTCAAAATTATGATTAAAAATTACGTGAGCAGAAATTATAAAATGTTATTGAATTTAATATTTCGTCTGCAAAGTTTTAAATGTAGTTATTTATATCAGTTTTGGCCGTCTTTTGGCCAAGGTCTTACCAAGAATTTTTATATGACTTGAAATTATGAGTTAATTAAGAGTCTTCAAGCCTAGAATTTTCTTAAGATTGGCTGTGGGGTAAAGCGGATTTTTTTATATTTTTATATGTCAAGTCGTCTTATGAATCACTTTTTAATTAACTCTTTTTAAGGATGAATTAAGCCAGGAGTTAAATAGTACATTTGCTGCTTACAGTGAGCTTTTTACAACATTTCGAGCTCTTACCGTGACTAAATATTTATGTTTGAATGAAATAAATTAATATACTGCAGGTACAGGTACTGACATTAAGACTATTGTTGTAATCTAAATCCCATTTTCACATTTATGTTTTTGATGGGATATCATTATTTTTTGTCAATCTTCGCCAAATGGTGTTTTTTAAGAGCGAATGCACGAGTTACTTTACAAAATACCGAAATCGCTATAGGTGCACCTCAAATATTTGAAGAGTTCCCTTGATTTCTCCAGGACCCTATGATCAGATTCTTGCCTGATAACTATGAGACTACCCCTGAAGTATACCGTTTCAAACAAAAAAATAATTTTAATAATAATAATAAATAATAATAATAATAAAACTAATAAAAAAGTCACTGTTTTCTGTTTTTTATTCTGGTGTACACACACAATTACCAAGCTGCATGCTAAATTTCAGCTTTCTAGGTCACCTGGAAGTGGGTTAGGTTTTTGATTACTAGTCAGTCAGTCAGTCAGTGGTAAAAATGCCGTTTTTTGGAATTTAATATCTCAATAATTATTAAACCTATATTTATGAAATTTAGGGTTCTAGTTGTTCTAAAAGATCTTAATACATGTATCAAATTTCCTTTTTTTATGTTAGATAGATTTGGAGTTATTGGGGGGTCAAAAATGGCTCCAAACGGTTCGTGAAAAATATGCGGTGAACTTGGCTGGACACGCTGCCGCGTGTCTAGATGATGAGACGATTTACTAATCCCGGTTTTACTATAAAATACTAATAGATCTCATGGTGATTCGTCAAACATTTCACTCTAGGACGTTGAAACATTGGAAGCCCTAGTAAAACTGGAAAATGCAGAAAGAATTCAGGCCAATTTGCAGCATTTTTCACTCGGAGTGGTTTCACAACTACACTGACGTCTCAGACAAAAGAGCGAACTACTAACTTGAGAGGAAATAAGTGTTATTCACGAGAGGCCATTTATATGAGTAAAAAGTTGCCTGAATGAGCATGACCATTGAACCTGCCCCTTTCCAAGGAGCATTTTTCAAAGCGACGCCAGCTACGTCTACCTAAAAACAAAGTTGCCTTGGGAGCCCTCGTGCACCATCTCTTTCATCCTTTGCATTTAAACAATAGAGTGAGGGAGGTGGAAATAGCAAAGTTTTGCGTTTCATTTTACAGCGCCCTGCAATTTGTGAGAGTTGACGTCGCCAGCGTTTTCGACACAATCGTGGAATACTCCCGCTAAATTACGCGAAAATGCTATTTATTTCTGCCGACAGACCGATCCAACTTTGAGTGAAACGGGACGTATCGAATCTCGAGACGTTTGAAATTTTCTTAAAAGCGGATTTATCTTTGTTTTGGAAAATGCAAAGACAGCACGGAGTTAGGGTGGAGGGGAATTTACATTGTTACAGTTACGCTCCCTTCTTCTTAACTAGCAAATACTTTGTTTAAAATTTTTATACAGTTCTTTTCTCTAATTATACCTTGGTGTCAAATGCAGTCTCATCTCTGAACTGAACTGTAATAAGAGACAATGTTGATGAAGCGTTATTCACCATCACCAAGTAGGTAAATGACAAAGCTGACGGCGGGTCGAAAGGCACGAAGCGGTCAAACAGGTCCTTGACAATACTATTCGATACTTAGTAGTATTGAAATCAAATTAGCTGTTACATAGTTTTGAAAACCTTATCCCCCCTTTATTTTTGTTGGCTAGTGGCTGGGTTGTTGTTGACACATAATTATTAATTTTGTTATTAAAACATTCATGGATAAATAAGCTTTAATATGGTCACCATAAGTAAATTACTGACCGTAACAATAATGGCGTCCGCTTTTATTAAATAACAACTCAATTTGGCCTGTGCTCTATTATGTCCCGCGTCCGCTTTATAATGCTACAGACTCATTTTTAACAAAAGATGGCACGTTATTATAGAACGATATTTAATAGTACATTAATATAAAACTGCGAGTCAGTCACCCTGGTTTTGGGAGGTGGCACTGGTGTTGCTACCCGTAGAAAATCAGCCGGCAGCATAACTGTTCAGTCGCGTCGCGCGCGGCTAGCAACACTTTTCTCACTCGCACTGCGAAAAATAGAAATAGGAAAGTGCATGTTATCGTCTTGCGCTGCAGTTTGTTATGTTGAGTTCTATCAAACAATGAGTATTGATAACTTCAGTGTGACGCCCTAGATTCACTGTAGACCTTCTTCTGTATCTAATTTAGCTATGACCAGTAATCCGTGGTAAAATGGTGATACGACAGTATGGTAGTGTAGTATGTGAAATTTTATTATTTTTCTCAAACATAATACTTGATTTCATTTCATCTTCCTTTCGGTAAAGTCTGTTACCGAACGTACGGAACTCGTGAAATGAAATAAAAACTTTGAAAAATACTGGAATCGTTTCAAAAGTAGAACTCGTAACCTCTAATCCGTAAATACATTTCTCGGAAAAGTTGCAAACCCCAGTCTTAAACGGGAGTTCGCGAATATTGTTTTACAGAATCCCTTTAGGTCGGTTGCTTATTGATATCTAGTTGATAAATATAAATTAAGTACATGTTTCTTCGTATGTATATTTCAGTGTTATTATGAAACAAGTGCGAGTCGGTTTCGCCCACCGAGGGTTCCGTAAAAAATTGTAAATAAATATTAAAAATACGTTCTTCCAGTCGAATAAGGTAAATACTATATTTTTTATGTTTTAATTAAAAATGTTTAGGTTTCAGATTTTTCTCTGTACTTGTTGTATTTATAAGACAATTTTCGTAGTTCTTGGTCAACGTATTAAGGGACCTAAAAACACCACAAATCGTCAGGTAACGTGTTTGTACACCGCAATGGTTTGCCAACCCGCCAAATGAATTTAACACTAAAACCGAAAATCGACAAGTGCAGTATTGATTTTGAATGTTTGACTTAATTCATTATTCAGTTTGTTTGTAGTACTTCAAGTTCATGATACATATCAGCGTCTTTAAATAAAGTTACTAATATATGACGTTTTACTAGTTGGGTTCAAATCATAATATAATTAGGTATCTATTTGGTAGTAAACATAACAAAATGTTACTTAGAACTAGATACGTTTATACTATATGATTTTAGAAAACCCATCAAGACATGTTAGAACGAGATATTCAACTACATCACTCGTGATGGATTCTGCTTGAAAAAAAAAACTTTTGTAATGCCTCTTTTACACTTGTAAAGTTGGGATGCTGTGTGCTATCGTTGTTGATATCAAAGAGAATATAATCTCACTACGTATTTGATATTTGTACAGCTCGTTCACCCACAATATTCTAGTCTTAAAAAACCATATTTGATTCAGGAATCTGTTTGCGTGATAGTAAGGTTTAAATTTTAAGTGCTAATTTTCGTAATGGTCAAGTGTAACTTAACTATAGTTCCGTCGACGACAATTTTAAGTCCTGCTCCTTAGTCATGAGTTTTCAAAGTGTACTTGTGCAGGTAAGTACAGGGTTTTCGACGCTGTACGGTTGACATCAAAGACATGTCTGACTGGGGTAGACTGTAAGGTTGACTTGTAGATAATATTTTATTGCATTAAGTCACCATTTGTCTCATAATTTTTCCTTTTAAGCAATAATTAATAAATCAATGTTTACAATTCTGCACATTATTCCTTTGTAACAAGGTAAAAAGTGTGTACATCTCTAACATCGACTGAGCATGAACATCAAGAATCCCCAAATGTCTTGCCTACCGTCGGCGTCGAGTTATACAAATTGCGTTCCATTCCACGCAAAATACGAGCTCATGCAAAAAGGGTTGCGGAGACACTCTTAGTAATATTGCGTTTTTGAAGGAAGCGGAAATCCCGTTGTGCCAGAATGATTGCTGTGTTGACAAACGGGGGACGAGAATTTAGAGCCACGCATCCGTCAACATATATGTTGATGAAATAGTTGTTTGCATCTTCGAATATGTCAGTATATAAAAGGGAAACGACATCCAAGGTGCATCTGATAAGATTTATTTAAATAGATACAAATGTAAAGCAGTAATTGGATGATAGATATAGACTATCCGTCTCTTTCCGTGTGTACCCATTAGATAAGTGGTACCTTGTGCTTGCCGTGCACCAAGCGAAGCCCTCGGGTTCCTTTAGAATGTAACGAAAAATAAATGGTCATTTGTAATATTTTTTGAAACATGTAATAGTTGTTAATATCAGTTTGTTGTATGCGTCTTATTAGAGTAGTAAAAACTACGATCTCTGTCCTATTTTCGCCATGATGGAGGCTCATGTCACGCTGAGATTGTCGTGTGCGATCTCATTTTCTAATCCCCCATTTGATGAATCTCAGTCAGGTCGAGACATCATCACAACAACACATCCCATCCTAATCTCAATATGTTTTGAGCGCTCGTTCTGACATGTTAGGTCGGCAGGTGCGAGAAAAACATTGAAATGTAGTCGGGATCGGGAGCGAAGAATAAAAATAGACCTCCAGTAATATTCCCCAGCCTATTTACTAAAGTACGCTGGTGGGCGGGACTGATTGTTTTACTTAACCTTTTCGCTAAATCCAATAAGCTTAAAACGGAAGGTTATCTCAGGATTTCCTGGTACGTACTTACTCGAAACATGTAACAAAAATAAACAATTACATTGGTAATTTTACCGCTTCACGCAACCGGTGCGGTGTGTTTAATTCGAACGAAGCCGTCAAAATGTTGAGGATAAGAATGAACAATTGTAGAAAAATTTATAATTAAAAATTACGGTACTGGAAAAGAAATGTTTTATCCCATCAAAAACACAAATGTGAAAATGGGAGCCAAGTTCAATCGATCGTTATTTGGTGCACTCTAAGGCTGAGTTGCACCGACTTACGATCACAGACCGATCAACGTTAAATATGGCGCCGGCAGCTGTCATCCCATAGAAACTTGTCAAACTTTCCATACATTGAAATTTTAACGAAACGAACACAGCTAACGATTACAGACGGTTTGGTGCAACCCAGCCTAAGTGCGGAAAAAGGAGTCTATAACCATAACCGACGATTTTTTTTCCAACGTGTAATTCTCGCCTTTATGCGCGTGGGCGATTAATTTGCGCGTTGTTGCGAAATAGCGCGTGTTGAACTTAGTGCGGACTGCGGGCCACGGGACGAGCGTGAATCACGAGTCAATAACCAGACACGTGATTGATTCCTGTGGTAGTCATAGAGCTATTTACGCTACTTAAAAGCCTTTATTATGGATTGGCACGTGGCGCGGAACGTCAAGCGTGTACTTAAACGTGCACGTTTGTACGTAAATTTCACTTCTTTTTTAGTCTAGACCTATCATGTACTCGTACAGGGCATATAAAATTATAGAACTGCAATTTAATTCGTGTCTGATTGTCATTGTGACATGATATGGAGTGATCCAGGATCGAGTTTTTATACTGTAAAGCCACTAATAATTTTGATTGTGCTAAATACATTCTTGGCTGATAAGATCAAACTTGTACGATAATCTCTCTCAAAATATGCGTTTCATAATTGGCGCGCATAACAACCCATTCGTTACCGACCTCCATAGACTCTAATGTCATTGCTCTGTCATCTAAGGGCAGCCATATTTTTCTATTCAAGCGTTCGCTAATCGCCGGCCGGCACGGATCACGTATATCATACCAAAAACTATATATTGCTGTGAAAAGTGGTGCAATTTATCTGGTAACTGCGTGTGGACCTGAAATCTGTGGAAATGTGAGTGAGAACCTTTTTCTTTAGCCCAATAGTTTTGTCGTAGTTCAAACAAAACTAAAAAAATTAACATACACTGTGCAATGAAAGCGGGCGTTGATCATGATCATGAGTCGACTGAGGGTCAATACACTCTTGAAAAAACTGTCTGTGCTTATGCAATTAAATTTGCTACATTGTACGTAGTATGAGCAGTAAGTATACCAAAATAGTGCCCTTCTTAATTGAAGATACTATTTATTTATTACCTGTATGGCAAAAAAGCTTATGATTGTCTGATAATTAGCGGGCATCTTAGCCTATGGAAGCTTGAAGCCTCGCATGCGTGTCTCCGACCCTTTAAAAACCTTTTCATTTATACAGTCAGGCTAGGTTGCACCAAACCAAGACAGTTAGTTAATTCCACCGTAGGCGTTCGCAGAAAGAAATTCCAGCGGTACTTGTTGCCTGCATTTTGTCATAAAAGGAAAACTAAAAGAAAACTCAAGTAAACAAATAAATATACTTCTATATCAATGCGGCTATTGTTATAACACGGTCCTGACTAACGGTCAAACGGTTGTGAGTTGACCTGATATTGTCCTATTCGGCGAATGACTACAGATGAAATTCTAATGGATTAAGAATTTGTAATAATAAAGAATTGACCACACCGAAGATTAAAATATCGACACGTCGCATTCACACGGCAAAACGTTTGAAGAAAAAGTGACACATGCTCATACCATGGACAACCGACCATTCATAAACGTTATTACAATTACAACGAGATAAGGTCTATTTTTTGCCATTCCACCGTGTTTTCCTCGTGTCATTTTGTACCTGCATCCATCATCACCACTAGCCACGCAAAGCTTCGGTTTGATCGGTGCTCGATTCTGATATCTTTGAGAAGACATCGGTCAGAAAAAATCTCATTTAGCTTTGAATTCATCATTCACCCGATAAAAACATTGTTCCGAAATTCATTCTGTTGAAGAAAACCGTCCTAGTTGATGACACGGAGAACATTGGTAGTTTTAGTCAGGTTTTTCATTTTGATAAACGGCGGAATTATGACCTGTGGCGGATTTTTTTTTGGGAAAAACAATTTTTGGAGGAATCCTGCTTTCTAGATTTGAGTATTCAGCGAGTCAATTTGATCCCGTATAAATTTCAGGTATATCTTCGCTTAAGTTCGGTAATTCTGGTAAGAAATTATGAAAGGGATGCCACTGAGCGATAATCGCCAATGTGTAAATTGTACAGTGAGCGACGGGTCTATGATTCTCATCTAACTTTACAAAAGCGAGATGAAATCATTCCTCATTACCTGATAGAGTTGGATAACTTTGACAGAATGAGCCGAATTCTTTAATTCTGTCCACAATGTACTGTCGAAACGGCCCAAGAGGACGTGGCCTTACTGTTGCTGCGTGATTTGCAGCATCACACTGATTTGCATATTCGAGACGTGATTTCATGGCTTTGTTTCTTTGCCCCTTGTTTCTCAGAATCACCGCGAACATGCCTGTGTTTCAATACTCAAAATGACGTAAGCGGCACGATTTTATTTAGAAATGCGTCTTTTTTAAAACCGACGTTAACCTGACGGTACCTTTCCACGCAACCTTTGTCTCGTCTTGTTCGGTTTGTTCGTTAAATAGGAGATTTGGTCCGCTTTCAAAGTTATTGGTCTGGATAAATGGCTGTTGATAACGGGCCGATGACGATTGCTGTTTTGATCGGCAAGAACGAACGGAAAGTCGGGAAGATTCATAGCCTTTAACTTTACTTTTGTTTACAGGAAAGACGGGAACCTAAATCATAGTATGATCCTGAAGGGATATTGTATTTAAGGGGTAAATATTTAACTCAGGAAGTACCGCTTCGCTTACCCCTTTATCTTCAATATTATATAATATAATAAGTCTATAAATTAGTGTCAATAGACATCTGTGCATTAGCGGCAACCGATGTAATTCATATTTAATTGTTGTGTGTCACACACAATAATCTTGTAATTGATTTAATTTATAGGTAACATACGTAATTTAACTGTGTAGTTAGCGCCAGCCAATTTAATTAATTATCATCATTATATCAACCGAAGGACGTCCAATGCATGGTCTATTACTAGAAAAAAAATTAGAGGTGTCACTATAGTACTTCACAGCCACATAAAAAGTTTTTTTTGTCTTTTTTTCCTTTTTTTTATATGTCAATTAGTATTTTTTTTTTGGGTCCCGATGCATATCTAAATAAAGAACATCATTTCAAAATTTGAAATAAATCTCTTTAATACATCCCGAAAAAAGATACATTGTAGAAAAAACTTCAAAAAATCATAAATCAAAAAACGTCACTATTAGGATGTTGATACTCAGCATAAATATTCTTCACCATAAGAGGTACTTAAAAAAAACCTCGAGTCAAATTGATCCAAGGGCCGACTTACTATGGAAACCCGACTGGCCTTTCCGGGACGTCCGCAAAGTTGGCCATTAAATCATTTGAATAAATCGACTTTGTTTTCGTAAATATCTTTATTTTGTGCTGCTACAAACTGTTGATCAACTACTTAAGTTGTCAATATTTACCGCCACTAACAGATCAAATGTCAAAAAAATTGTGATATAACTATCTCGGTCGCTACTGACCACTCGTTGCATCTCGAAAGCTGGGAGTAGACATATCTCGAGTGTGAGATTTCGAGAAAACGCAAATTAGTTTTCGATTGACATGCGCCATTTTTTTTAGGTATGTCTAATAGACATCATCTCGAAATGCCCGAGAATTGGCCTCCTGCGCCATAATTAATTTAAGTATCAGATTGAATTTAAATGAAACATGAATATTTTAATTCAATCTGATTATCACTTATGTGATGCTGTCACACTGTTTTTAAAACGAATATAAAGTTCATAGATCCTTTTTACGTTCGTTTTAATAATCCTGTAGGTACTCGTACATAAATGTCGTAGCCATTCGCTACTCCAAGCCTACGGCGCAGATTCGATCAGAAAATTTCGTTAAAAATTCATGTCGCGATTGAGTATTTTATCATGTTTTAACAAAATTGTGGATGTTTTCATTCGCGATCGTTCTATGACGTTTTGAGTGGCTCGCAGTACCGCTGTGTATAAAACTTGTTAATTAACGAATGCACTCCAGTGTACTCCGCTACACACTTAAAAGATTGAAGCATCCTTTATTTAAAATTTGCAGAAAAGGTTACTGATTCCGTTGACTACTTGAATCGGAAATTGCAAGCTGGAAATGTTGTAAGATAAGCTCTAGTTACAATGTATCATGAATGTTACTCGTATGTTCGTTCATGCATATTATCCCGGTGTATCAGTGGGCATTGATCTTTAGATACGTACACATATATTCAGATTTGTACGCCCACCAAGCTGCGCTCCTCTACTTAAAAAAATTTGACTTTCAAAATGTAACAACTTGACATGTTCTCTTTCTGTATTTCAAAAGGAGAATGACAAAGCCATGTTGAGGACACGACACATGTTTGTAAATGGATCCTCCCCTCTACCAGATAAACGGTGGCTACTGGGTTCAGGGTAGTAGTATCTATATAATAAAGCTGAAGAGGGTCGAAAGTCTGCCCTGCGTTTAGCCCTTTAAGTAAATGTGACGTTGAACCCAAATTTCAGTCCAGTTTTATAGATAGAAAATCAGCATGTGTAAGTTGGTAATCCTATTACTTTTACCGGTTACTTAATGTTCAGTTACTTATACCACATAAATAGAAAGATAAAGAAAGAAAGATAGACACATGATGTTGTCTTAAATAACCTATACATAGTGTGTAGAACTACGCTCTGTCGTCAGCCTCGCGTGCCTTGCCGCCCTCCACCGCGCCTTCGGCCCTCATGATCGCGTATAGCACTCTTGGCTTGACTTGGCACGCCCATCGGGCCTTCGGCGCTCAGGGGGTGAAAAGAAGGGTGAAAGATTGTATCATCATCATCATCTGAGGCGTTACAGCCGCGGGTGGGTCCTAGCCTGGTCAAGCAAATCTCTCCAGTCCGATCTATTCGTGGCTTACCTTCTCTGTCACCCCTAAGGTCCTGGTGTCCTTTTCGACGCCGTCCAACCATCTGAGTTTGAGAAAGTTTTTATGGGAAAACAAATAATTCTAAGGCGAGAACGAGTTCTACGCGGACGAAGTCGCGGGCAATAGCTAGTATATAATAAATAGTATAATAATTAATATAATTATACTATAGCCGAACATAAGACATGTAACTGAAAAAGCAAACTTTCGTACAATTTCCATTGATTACTTAGATAACACTGTTAGTTGTGTCATACATATAGTAAATATAAGTTTGTGAGCTTTTAAGTCCTCATAATGTAATGTGTGGGAAACTACGGATCCCTAATTGCCCGCGGCCTGACACGCACTTGGCCGGTTTTTAAATAATACTTACGTAATCGGATACCAGCTAGTTGATCATGGAACTTGTCAATCTTCCGCCAGTTAAGTCTACGTATCATTTTTAGGGTTCCGTACCTCGAAAGGAGAAAACGGGACCCTTATAGGATCACTTTTGTTGTCCGTCCGTCTGTCTGTCTGTCAAGACCCTTTTTCTCAGGAACGCGTGGAGGTATCAAGCTGGAATTTATATCAAATACTCAGGTTTACTGTCCCTTGGAGCTGTAAAAATATCAAACTTCTAAGCTAACGCAATCAAAGGATACAGCCGATTATGCCGCAAATTTTCGACTCTCGCAAAGGAATCAAAACCTAAACAGGGTACTACCAGTGATCTCAGAATTTTGAAATTTGCTATGAAGCAACGTCTTATAGCACAGATAAAGGAAAAATTGTAAAAAAAAACGTAAATTTTTAGTTACATTATATAATAAAAATATTTTTATGGAACCCTCGGTGCGCGAGTTCGACTCGCTTGTTGCCGGTTTTTTTAGTAAGAAAAATGCCAGTTATAGCCTACATTACGCACTTCGTAAACGTTACATAATCACCCCCAGGTTTAAACAAACAAGTGTCATAAAATGAGTGCTTGCAAAAACGAAAAGGCGAATTTCATTCGCTGCATTTTCATTTATCCTTTTGTCGTATTGATTGAGATCTTTTGTATTCATAAAAGAAGGGAAATCGCGTGAAGCGGCGAAAGAGGGCGCAAATTGCTGAATTCAGAAATGTCGTTACTTATTTGGCAACGATGGGAATTTCTGATAACGGGGGCTGTATAAAATCGAATAAAATCCACGAGGATACTGCAATATTACCATGTTCTAGCTGCGATTATACTAGAGGCAATAGCGCGAATATTTTTGACTTCTGAGAGCTTGTCTTAGGGATGCGTAATAATTGTTCTTCGTTATATTATATCACTTCAAACATTTGAGTTAGAACTCTGAAGGAAATGAGAAGATTTTTCGCGCTAAAAGAGAAGACAGGGAGCTCTATTGGACTAAAATTATAAATTTGATATTACCTTAATTTATATTATAGTACTTTTGCTTCGGCATATAACTAGAAAAAATATTATTTTTCCTTTTCGAATTCCATAGAAAAGCCGCAAATGGGTATTTCTGGCTTCGTACAGAATAGCCGCCCGGAATTATTCCGGACACAAAGCGGCCGAGATAGCACCCCGTCCACAGATAATTAACTTATGTCATTCTCATCTAGCCTGCGTTCTTAACTGAAAATACCTTTTGTTTATTTTGTTCAAAAATATATAGTTAACTCATACCGATATTATGTATTTTCCCGGATAAGGCTAGTTAAGGACCTTGACGAGTGGCATACTGGAAGAGAGGCGCTCAGCAATGGCTGATAACGGGCTGAAATGATGATGATGATAATGATATTATGCTTCATTGTCACGGAATTCTTACCCGATGAATCAATAAGATACTCTACCGCAAAACACCGTAAAGAAAAACTAAGGTCGAAATGTTTTAGGTACTGTTAATAGTAAATCACTTAGATAGATATTTATTTAATCATGTAATCAAAGTACAGTTTAAGTATCCATTCTGCGTCCATCATCGCTTAACTACTGTCACTTTATTTTCTTAAAAATCGTTAGCTGCCTTGTGCTCGTATCATAATGCCACTCGCGGCGCTTTCTACTCCGACGTTATTTTTGACATATCAGCGTTTATTAATTGTATGGATTATAAAATAGCTAACGCTATAATTTACAAAGCAACCATACACACGCAAATCGTGCGCCTAAGAAGAAAGATTTGCATATTCCTTCATACATCTTAGTTACGTTCGCTGACAAAGGTACTATTCCAGCAATTTGGGCGCGATTCATCTCGCGTGCGGTAAATATGAATTTAGGAGGTATTTTTTCCTAGTCTTGCGAAGATTGTGATAGATGCTGCGGGTAGAAATTCCAACCGTTCGTTATGTTTAAATATATTACCCGGTTAGGTTTATACTTTCTTCTTAGTTTATCTGCGCGGCAGTATTAATATTAATTCTATTAGGTTAATCAAAAGTCTTTCCTGATTTTGTAGGACTTAGCTGATATGTTTAATATATTTAAAAATAAGGCTATTTACGTTTAAAAAAACAATTTTATACTTTTTTGTACTACGACGGTGCCAAACAAGCTTACGGCCTGTCTGATGGTAAGCAGAGACGAATAACATTCTGGTATCTCTGTCATGCCCATGTCACAAAGTTTGGAACGTTAATGAGCTGCCAATAACGCCAGTATTTAAAATTCGGAGGGCAGAGGGCGACCACTAACGTCCTGCACGGGTAATCTATCGCGAAAATAGGTTTTCTACTGTGGTAGCTGACACTGTAATGTAATTTTATACGTCATAAACTATAAATTGCGTTTGAAAAATGACACCTCGTCGAGTTTCTTACGGCAGTTCTTCTCGTGGCAGAGGTTTATTTTTTCGAACCGGTGGTAGTTATTGACATTCATAGGTGTATATAATATGCCGAAATTGAAGAATAATTATTTTTTTTACTTTTGAATGTATAATGTGCATAGAAATATGAATGCTACAAATTATATAACTGTTACTCGAAATAACGAGTTTAAAAGTTACCGGTTAAAATGACACAGTTATTACTCGTAAAACAGCGAATGCAAATGGTGCAAAAACAATAAACAATCATTAGTACCCAGTTGCAACTAATGCATTATTCCGCGTAACGCGCTGAATTTATGCAACAAGTTAGTGCTGAATTAATTACGCGGTTTACAAGCTCAAATGATAATTACAGCTTGTAAAATGAAATAATAAAATATATGTACTAGTACACATTATGACAAATGCAACCGCTGTGTTAAATGCAATTTGGTTTAACTGCATCATTCATAATATTTACAGAGTGAATGGGAAAAAAAAGTATTTTTTTTATATACAGCCTTTGCTGTGGACTTTCAGAACCATATTTTGTTTAAGGCCATTAGTATTGGTGATTGGTGCCGAGATCAATTTTTGGGGTTTGGTAAAAAGCATCCGTGCTCCTTAAGAATGCAGCCGTGCGACTAGTAGCAAACTTATAGTAGTATTTTCCTTCGCTGTCCGCGAAACAATAACATTTGGGAATAGGACAACGGCCGTTGCGCCTATTGCGGTCTTTGTCGCACTTATCTGCGATAGTAAAAGGATATCACGAGCTAATGTTATGACGGCCATTCTGATCGATATGTGAATGAATAATTTGCTCAAGTCTTCTCACCTTGTGAAGACTTGAGCAAATTATTCGGTCACCTAACTTTTAAACTATTCAATATCAAGGATGCCTGAAATATTCAAGAGTCGAAGCGTTAAGAATAATTACTTGCAATTAACAATCTGGCCTGAAAATCAGCTTCGACTCCGGTTTTAAACAGATTATCGGGAGGAATCTGGTTCGGCACTTAAATATCTATTATACGAAGTAAGTACCTATGTAGTCCTTTTATACATGATGGGTTAAAATAGAAATGCTTATCATAAACAAGGGACCGATCAATGAGGCACTAGGGGAGGTCTATGTCAAGCAGTGGATGTCCATTGGCTGTTATGATGATGACGATAAAAAATAAACATTTTATTAAAAGATTAAAATCCCGGCCACATGCCATGAGGAAAATATTCCTGACTGAGATTCGAATCCAGGACCGCTAACTTTTCAAGCTAACGAGCCGTCAATCATTCATGCCATTTATGACCTGACTATACTATACCCTTGACCCTATATATAATCATGATCGGTCATCGTTACCATCTGGTCATTAATTCTACCCTTCCCTCTTGTGGTTGCGAAAGTTCCGTAATGCGCATTCAATTAGAGCCCTGTAGTGAGTGACAGCCGCACAAAGAAAATAATTAAGGGCGGCGATTGGAGATGACATCGCGTCATCGGTAGTAATCAGTGACGAAGCCGAGAGTCACTTGTTATACATATATTCTTTTTAATTAACATTGTGATAATAAGTAAGTTTTTTTTAATAAAATGTATTTAGAACGCAAGTATCCACAGACCATTAAGTGGTCAGTGTTTAAACCTAATCTATATCTATATATATAATAAATCTCTAAAATTCCAGCCAGTATTAAAAGAGAGGGTTTTGTGTCCCGAAGGATCTCAGGATCCGCTGAATCGATTTAAACAATTTTTGATGTATAGGTGATTATTATGCTGGCCTTGTTATAGGGTAGTTTTTATTTGACTGCGACATGCTTTATATTGTTTTGTCAATTAATGTGCTTCTTACGGTTAACATCCACCAGAGATACCTATGAGCTACGGAGGCCTAGTGGCTCAAGCATGCAGCTGTCAAGCAGTGGTCGTGGTTTCGGATCCCGGCTCGTACAGTCAGCATCAAAAGTAGCTACGCATATGAAGGGGTCACAAACGCTTATTCCCTTATAAATTATAATGAATACTTTGGAACTTTTCCAATGTGTAGCTACTTTTGATGCTGACTGTACCAATAAGGTTTTCAGGACTTATGTAGTAGTGTTAGCTTTGCGATTAAATAAAACATCGTGAAATTCAAAAGATGTCTCTGAAGTCCCCAACCTGCACGGGGACTGCTGCCCAATCCCTCTCATAGATGGGATGTATCCACTGTTGACGACTGTGTGGAAAACACATTTGTAGTGGATTGGATACTCACTCTTAAGTAACGGCTGGAAATGGGTGTGGACTTACATTATACTTCTTTCTAGTCGAATGCAAGTGAATAAGGCTTGTAAACAATGTTAAATGCGATCTAAATAGTCCTACAGAGTGATTTTGTTTTATACAAAATGTATTTGCCACCACGGCAATTCAACGATGTAAAGAAAATAACATGAATTAATTGGGTTATTTTATACGAAAAGACATGAGCAAATATACCTAAGCTACCTGCCTGTACCTACCGGAGCTAATGCCAGATCAGTAAGTCGGCCACTACACGAAACGAACCGTAACTAATAGCTCCACCAATTTCAAATGACTAATGGTTCTGCCTATTTTGCCAAAGCCTGGAATCTTGAATAGGGTTAATTAAGAAATATGGCTCTGATTTATGATTCGTATTAATATTCATAAATGAGTTTTTAGTCTAATAGCCGCCGATTTTTGACACCTGCCTTGAAATTCAGTTATTGTAGTCGAATTTACGAAGTGAATTAACGCGGGCTTCTAAGAAAATTGCTCAGCCTGCCGCCCCTATAAAAATTGTCATAAAACCTATAACAAACTGTATTAGCATTCCGAAGGAGCCAATGACGAAACGTAAAATCGAAAATGGAAAAGAATCGCTCTTAGTTATATAGAAGCGGGCCGTGTCCCCTAAGAAGAATATTGAAGTGAGTAAAGTTGGGAATATATCCCGGCTCATCATAGTTTGTAAAATCTCACAGGCGCCGACATAAAACAGGATCGGTCCCGGGTGGCGCGCCGCGGAACTTCACTCTTTACACTCTTATACCCGTTTATACTGACACATAACTTTCGGGTAACATACATACTTTTTGACACTAACACAAATTTAAATTTTGTAATGTTTCTGCCCGATTACAGTAGGAAGATGATTAATTTCAAACTAATCAATCAAAACAAAATAAAACGAATCGTCCCCAAGTCTAAGCTGAAAAACTTTCGACAAAAAATATTTCCGGATGTTCTTCTCTACAGGTCGCATTTCTCAAACGATTCTCGTGAATTTTTGTGACCAGGTTCGATAATTATATAGATTTTCGTTGTCAAGTCAGTTTTTGGAAAATTTTAAATATGACAAAACAAAATTTTTGGGATGTGCACACAGAGCCACTAGTATTAAATTTACGTTTTAAGGATTAGTTTCACCGTGACCTCCATTGACTAAACTGCACATACTTTCACAGTTACTCGAACGTATATACAATGAAATGGGATGAATTCAAGTAGACGCTGTTTGTACTTAGCACAATCTTTCCTCTTTCGGGTAGCTCTTGTGGACGAATCTCCTGAGCAACATTCTATTCAAGTATGAGTTTATTAATTATGTTATTTGAAACTACTGCTGTTTTAGAGATAAGATAAGGTTTAGCAGAACATATTATATCGTATTTTGGCACGTGGCTTATAATTAAAGACGCGAACGTCACACATAGACAACACGTTACATCCTTAAATTAGATTATACGAAATAGAGATTGCTTTACATACCCAGTTCGACGTAATTAGTCTCATTAATCCAGTGTTACACCATTTCTAGCCGCTAACAATGTGCGATGTAACATTATACCCACGACTTGCGCGACACGTGGGTGACGTGGTGGGTGGCTCATACGGCAAATCACTTCCAAGCATAATTAGAGTTCTTTCTTTTGTAAAACTCCAACAAGCTTACATATGGTCTCGCACTATATAGAGTTCGTTTTGTTTCAATTTAGTCGTTATACCGTTGTAATAAAGGTTTATTTAATTTTCATGTATGTACATGTGCAGCCTTACAGTATTCATGTAGTTTCGCGGTAACAAGGCTAGTTTAGTCTTTGTCCCTAAGTCCTTAAAGCCGACTTATGCCCTCGAGCCTCACAATGTGCCAAGTGCCTTGATAAAGCATTTTAGTTCTTATTCCCTTGTTATAAATATGATTGGCCCATATAAGCGCCGACGCAGCCTCACAGTTCGTTCACTTGCACCCACTCGCTCATTGACAATGGGACGTGTATGTGGTGTACTTTAGGATAGTCAATTACACGTATAAAAAATTGTGAGTAATGTCCTGGCATTGTGTCGTCGCCCCCATGTGTGTTGTAGCAAAAAAGGATAGATTGGTCAATTATGATTGTACCATTAATATTGTGGATTCTTCCAATGTCTGAGTAACTTTTTTAAGAAGTACATTGATTCATTGTATCTAAAGAGCCGGGGGAAATGGTACAGATACTAAAAAATACCCCAAAACAAAGTGATGAACATGACTTAGAATTCCTCATTTTATGTATATGGTTGACTAAAAATATGTATCCATATCCATAATTTGGTGAAAAAATTGACACCACCCGAGTCGTCTTTAGATACATTTCATTCCTATAAAAATAAAGTTTTAATTTATTTCATTTCAATTAAACTGGATTACTTACCTTGATATATATTTTATCCGAATTCGGATGATAGACCTAAAAGTTTAATTTGCAAAGCCAGTAAACCGTTCATTATGTTTAAGCCCGAAACTCAATTGCGTCAAAACACAATCCCTAATTTATATCAGCCACAAACTTATAGGTCTCGAAGCGTTTTACCCGTGACTTCTTGACTTTGGGATTTCAAAACAATATGTATTCTAAACATCATTCAACAGCTGGCACAAATGTAAAATGTGTACCTATCGCAATTTACGCACATATTCCATGTAAATATAAAACTGGAATGGTTTTTGACGCGAATTCGGTTCGAGAATTAAAATTTTACGAGCGCTTTTATGATATGACGGAGTGCTCCGTAAATTGGAAATTTGATTCCCGGCGGGAGTGACTGAGAGATGGACTAAATGCACGTGTTTCAACCGCAAGCGGTTGCTGAGGTAACCGTCTGATTTTAGCTCCGCACTTGGCTAGCGTGGTACTGCCCGTTTCCTCTCATACTATGAGAGGAAACCTGTGTCCAGCACTGGGAATTATATATGCTGATGATGATGATGCAGCACGTCCTTTTCTTGCATACTTCTCTGTCACTAGTGAATTCGTCACACTTCCTTCCTATTCATATCGTCTCTCGTATAGTATAGGCCATCAACCTTTTCCTATTATTTTACTTATAGGTTATGTATCTACATTCAACAGACGAATGCTATCCCTTCTGTACCTAAAAGTTTCAGCAGCACAAATACTAACAATTTCGAAGAACTACTATATAATATGTGATTTTGGGACTGTCGACTACAAAGAGATGTAACATTTTTGATAACTACAATGGTGAAAAGTGGATACAACTTATTGCAAGTCGACTGTACAAGGTAAAATCCAATCCAACACTTAAAAGTTCCGATTCTATAGTGTTTCGTTTAAATTCCGGGGTCAAGGGGGAATTTTTCGTCTATGTACTATGTAAACGTTTATAGGCCCATGTATTATTGGTGTTGTAGTAACTTACACTGCGTTTACTGGCTATTGAATATGAGATAAGAATTGCGTTATATTTATAGATAGTGTCATCCACGAAGACGCGCGTCACTCTTCTTCCTAATCGCTTACAGTACAAGTGTGCAACCTTTTAGCACTTTCTTTATAGTTGTCTATACACAATAATTAGCTATGAGCGCATACGCACACTACGATACATCGACCAAGGAGAGAGCATTACGAACTCAATCGAAAAATAGTTGCGCGCGTCTTTGTGGATCTATCTAAGGTTTTTTTATCACCGTAAGTCGCTTTAGTATTCTGTAAACTGGCCGATCTTTGACCAGATGTTATAAATTTAGAAAGCAGAGGCTAAAATCTGTCAAGTACAATTATGCAACGACTGCGCAATAAAATATTAAATGAATTATTCGTCAGTGAATTACCCGGATGTCGACGTCGACACGTGACAACAAAACTCAAATGCACTTTTATTGGCGATTTATTCATTGTCGGTTGCCATGATGTCAATCATCATTTATCATAGACTTGTAGTGGATGATATTCCTGGCCAGTCACAAATCGAAACGCAATTCATTCGCTGAATTTACCGGTTTCATCGGAATAGACAACATATTATGTTTGCTTGAAAATTTTTATACATTTTAGAAATAGAGTTAGATATTGTGAAATATGTACAGGAGTGTCGAATAGAACGAATGAAAATAAAAATAAAATAATTTATACCAAAAAAAACCGACTTCAATTTTGTACTTGCTATGCCACAATTTGTGGTTTCCGTGAGCCAATGCTTGGTTACGTACAGAAAATACCGAAATTGGCATATGCGTGCCTATCAAATTCGAGGAGTTCCCTCGATTCCTCCTAGATCCCATCATCAGACCTTCACCAAATTTATATGGGACCAATGTCAGGGTACCTCCTTTGAAACAAAAAAAGAATTATCAAAATCGGCCAACGCGGTCAAGAGTTATGGGGGAACATACATACATAAAAATAAAAAAAGAACAACCAAACTTGCAGACGAACTGAGTACCTCCTTCCTTCTATTGAAGTCGGTAAAAAAATTCAAGTCAAGCTTTTTCTATTGTCCATGTCTATAAAAGTTTTTTTTTATGTCTGGCAGGTTAGAGGCTAATCGTGTCTACATGTAGCGATGTTACAACCCTATGAATAAACCTTAGGGAAATCCCCTGTTTTAAGATATCCACGACAGCAACATCGCATGAGATTCTATATAAACATAAATAGGTTAAAGAAGGTAGGATCCTCAAAATGTCGTTGTGTCACGTCATTAAAAACAAGTCGAATTTTGCCCGCGGACAGTCGATCATCATATATTTATAAAGTATCGACCAAAAAATATACGAGTATAGCCATCCCTACTCCAACGTAATAAAGACGTACGAGTATATGTATACAGGGAGGAACAATAACCACGAACTTTCCTGAAAGTATGTTGTCATTTTAATGATGTACAATCGACTTGTAATCATTAGAAGCTTGTGTTAGAAAGAAAAATACATCATTAAAATAATGATGTATTTTTCTTTCAAACTTTTAATATGAGTAACAACCCTATTGTTTTAACATTACCATTTAAGTATTTGTATATTGAAATGCTACATGCCACTAGCTTTCTTATAAGATAGGGTTGAAACACGCTGTTTTTTTAATTGATGTTAAACAAGCTATAACTCGAAAACGGTTATGAATATAGTTTATTTGGCAAAAGTATAGTACCTACCAAGGATAACCTATCCCCTGTTTACAGGAAAGTTCATAATTCAGTTCCACCCGGTATAATATATCCATAATGACTTGCGAGTAGAAGCGTACTTCGTGTTAAAAGTGAAGGAGACATAAATGTTGCCCCAGAATTTTTTAATTACGAAAAGACAACGAATCACTTTCGCATGGCGCTGTCGTGCGAGCCGCCAATTATCTATATTACTATTAGACAGTGGTCACAACACTGCTATGAACCAGTATTTTACTTCCAGCAACAAAATCGATCTGTAATAGTTACGGATAAAGTGAGAAAAGTTTTCCCTAACAAAGTCTTTATAACATTGACAAATTGAACAATTTCGTCTGGCCTGTGGAAAAGGTTTTTTTTAACTATGTCTTTACGTGTTTATAAGATGACTGAGACATTCGTTTCATTACTAGTTGATTAATTGATTATGCGCGAGGATCTTTGTAATATGACATATTTTGTATCAGACTTTTGAGTCATATAATTGAATATCGGATATTTGGGAGGACATTTGCAAATAAATTTCAGTGGAATACGCTAATTTAAGGTTGAAGAATAAATATCTATACCGTGCACACCTGACCGAATGTACGCAGTTAGGCGGCTCTCCAAATGGGCCTTATTACAAAACTTTTTGACCATCTTTTACGAGTGATAAGGCCAACCATTGTTGATGCGAGTCCTGGAATAAATTTGTACCTACAGAGTGATAATTTCGCACAGGCCAGCCTAGCTAGTATTATCGCACTTACATATTTGCTAGTAAGGGACGAGTGCTATGTGTCCGATATAATCGTGATCATGCTTTATTACTTTTATTAGGCAAATGAAAATTAGTCTCATGTCATAAAGATTTTGCCATAAAAACCCTTTTCTCATTTCATCTATAAGTACTTTATCATAGACATGAATGGAACAATTTAATTTTAATAATTAATTATTCAGTCGTATGGCTTTAATTAATTACAGAGTCGCTTCTCTTGTAGTGTTTGCATGAGGTGAGTGTAAGTCTAGGACATACTAATAATTATTTGTTAACGGGTGGCTGAATAGTGAATGGTAACACAAACATATAACAGAATAAAGCCCCGGGCCTTTCCGGATAGAGCTTCTGCCGTGCGCCGGTTTTCAAAGTTGTAGTGTAACGATTTTATACTGTATATAAAACATATATTGTGGGTTCATGTCATGCAACAATTGGACGCAAGTAGAGGTATAACAGTAAAATAACTGTTATTGGAATAATACGATCATATTTAATGTGAACTCATAAACATGTTGACTTCTAATTATATAAGTGGTTATTTCTACGTTAACCGTACTTCAGACTGAGGTGTTATATCGACCATCGACCACATGTGACATGTCAAATATGCATCTTAATTTGAATGATTGGATGGCACGCGTGCGCGATTGTCGTTCTTCAACTGCCGGCCTGATAAAAGTGGTACGAAATATGCCTCATCATCATATCAGCCGAGGGACGTCCCGTCCCGACCCGTCCGGAATGACACAATGGCCGATCCTGCGCCACCCGCATCCAGCGGACTCCCACGATATTTACTAGGTCATCGGTCTACCCACGCGGTGCCTTCCGGTATTTGGATGCTACTCGAGAACGGCCATCGGTTCTACGACAAAATATGCCCATCTATCTAATCGTAAGCAATGAGCCGGATCCAAAAGAACTGATTGTAAAATAGGCAAAGCCGATGAGAATCGAGATCTATGTATAAACAAAGCCATTTCCGCATGTTAAGTATACCTATCTATTAGGATATGAAGCGGCCACTCCGTGCTCAGCGCGAGGACTATACTTACTGCCCATTCGCTCTCATATGGGAGGATAGGAGGTCTGTGTTCAAAAGTGGGACGGAAATAGGCTGATGATAACAATATTAGCATAGCCAGGGAACAATAAAACAGTAAAGCAAAACGCGATCATGTTACGAAACAACCGCTAGGCATAGATCGTAGACTGTAACAATCGCATTCAATAACCGTGGAGTCAGTCTTGTTCCCATCCATCACAATACCTAGCTACAAAAACGTCCCTTGTAACTGCACTTCACACAGCACTTACGTCATTTATCTTCTGAGTGAGTATCTAACTCGACGTGTGCCGTTGCTGAAATAATGTAGTAAGCGCCTATGGACTACTAGGGCATTTAAGTCGTTTTAGTTTTGAGAGTGTGCCGTTGTTGCGTGGCGTGGTTCAGATATTAGTGTTTTTGCTTAACTATATGCGCTAAATGATAACGATTATGGGTCGCTCTGAATCATGAGATTGTTTAAGTCTGCAGTTGCTCCGAGCTATTGTAGTTTTTAGCAACTCTGTGTCAATAGGTTCATGTATGTATGTATATCTACGACACTTTACTACATAAGAAAAACTTTCACAAAGTTAATAAAACGATGTAAACTATAAACGTACGAGACTGAACAGCCCTATATTAAGGAATCTCTTACAGCTAACATTCGAGAAACTGGTCCGGAGGACCATACAATTGGCAACAAGGTGAAAAATGCATCACCACCACCACCATATATATTAAGAATCGCGAAAGCTCTCTATAGAATATTTCTCTAGCTGTAACGAATTCTCAAATCAATAAAGGGTCGGCAACTCGCTTGTGATTTTCCTGGAGTTGCAATTTTCCATAGGCGGTATCTGCTTACTATCAGGCAAGCCGTAAGCTTGTTTTCCACGGTCGTCGAATAAAAAAGAAAAATAATTAATGCCGGCGCGTTATGTCTGAAACTCAAGGGAGTTTATTTATTTAAAAAAAAAATAGCTGTCCCGGCAAACTTACAATACCCGACAATGTAAGAGAGTTTTTGTACATAATTTACGGATATTTTAATATTTATTCTGCTGTTCGGCACGGAGACAAATACAACTAATCGAAAACCATGAAAATCGGTCCAGCTGTTCTCGAGTTATATATACGTAAAACTTATAAGTGTACAAACAAACCCGACTTTGTTTTAAATATTAAAAAAATAATCTATAGTATTATTTATGAGAAACGTGATCATAGTACCTAACCCTAACAATGCCCTCACAATATTTTCACAAGTCGTATTCGCCCCGAGGCCGCCTCGTATCATTGATCACCACAAGGAGACGTCACTCCGCCTCGTCACCGCGTCAATAAAGCAATTCTGAGGCGATAAATTCTGGTGGCTTTATCGCGCTGCGTAATGAATGGCTCTTTCCTTTTCGCCGGGGCAGGGTTATATCACGTCACGGCTGTATGAGTTGCCTCATGGGCCACCAAACCAATAGATATACGTCTACACTGGTTTAAAAATAATTTTATGCATCCAAAGAGCAAATCAAATAAAACCGTATAAAACGGGTTAAGTGCGTGTCGGATTACGCACAAAGAAGGGTTCCGTACCGACACCTGTGCTAGTCCACATTTAATACCACTTTATATAGTTTCAAAGGTGACCTCAGTGTTGCTTAGGTGTAAGTTTACAAAGTATATGAAATTTCAGGCGTTTCATTACTATCTGGAATGAATAAATTTAAAGAGCACTTTACACTAAACGCAGTTGTGACGCGATGCGATTTCTGCTCTGACGCGAGTGATGTAAAATCTATCAGAACACATTAGGTACACGAATTGTGATACGGTTGTGACTCCGACGTATATTAACACAAATAGACTTTAGAAATTTGTGTCTATGTTTATTCTTTATACTTTTATCTTTATTTCATTGTAGACATGTTCATATAATACAGTAAGGTGTTACAAGTATAAAACGGTAGGTACTTGACACCCTGTAAGGACATAATATCATTATTGTCCTTAAGACTTAAGACATGTAATTGTTTTTTTTTTTGCCAGAAAGTGTTATGTTACATACATACATACACATATAAAATACAATACAACATCTACAATACTGTACAAATTACAGTTCTTTCCTCTTAATCTCAAAAATTAGGTAATAAACGTATTTGACGAAACTATCCAGTAATGTAGCTTTGACATCAGAATAAGACATAAGCAATAATTCGTACCCGTTTAAAGTAGAAGCTAGTCTGTCGTATTATATTGAGCATGTGACGAACACTACAACCTGTACAACTCGCACTGTGGATGAGTTACGAACGCGCTGCGACGCTCCCGCGTCGTCGGTACACCGAAGCCTCTATGATGAAAATGTTTTACATTCTCCGTGGCGGGTTTTAATTATTTTCAAACCCGGGCACTTGGGAGCGTGTAGTGATTTGTCAGACTACGCGTTTGCCATTTTTTAGTTTCCAGACAGAAATATTTCTTGCAATTTGTTCTAACTTTTTTATAGAACTTTGGGTTCTCTTCACAATGTTTCTGGTATAATGAGGCGGCGCTATGACTTCCTTCTGATTCTTAGTATGTCACATATATGAAAATAAATTGACAATAATGAAATAACAAAACGAGCAATTTATTTAAAAAATAATCTCAGTAAATAAATAGTACTAGGTGGTACTAGTAATAGTAGTTCAAATTATATAATTTGTACTATTTTGTACATATTTATATAATTTGTACTATTTTGTGAATGAAAGGTGTTTATTTATTTATTGGAACTTTATTGCACAAAATGTAATTGTACAATTGGCGGGCTTAATGCAAAATGGCATTCTCTGCCAGCCAACCATTGGGCTAAACGGAGATTTATGAAAGGTGCAAAGACAAAAGTTTGATAAATTCTACGAAGAAAATGCGAAGATAAAATGAATAAAAATATTTCTGTCTTCTATGTCTTCTATGTCTATGTCTAATATAAACACTATAAATAAACATACATATACAGTGTGGAAAGATAAGTCGGGCCCTGGAGGGAAACTACCTTAAAACGTTGAGATAGCTCAATTTTCTGAAAGGAAATATTATTTTATTTCTCCTAAGCATTAAAACGGCATTCACAGATTTTTTTAAAAATGTACAGATAGCGTAAAATAGCGAGTTTTTTGACATTTTTGTCAAAAAATTTTGATTCCAATTGATGCCAATAGATCCCATTTTTATCAAGGAACAAAAACTTATTAGACACAGAACTAGTCTAGGATACAAGAGAGCCCAAAAAAAATAAAGACATTTTGCACAATAAGTATTGAAAAAAAAGGTATCTTTTTCAAAAATCTGTAAATGATTTTTATTGCTTAGGAGAAATAAAGTAATGTTTCCTTTCAGTAAATTGAGTTATCTCAACGTTTTAAGGTAGTTTCCCTCCAGGGCCCGTATTTTCTGTATACATGATATTTACGTTTATAAGTTACATACATACAAGAATAAATATACTACTTTTCAAAACAGACACATACGTGTATATTGATGATTCAAAATGTTTTATAAATTATGAAGAAATTCCAATGACTATGCAAAGTAAGACGATGAACTTTGGTTGAGAATGCGAAATTATTACGCCAAACAGACTAAACGTGCCGAAAACCTAACATTTTGGTAGGAAACCTTACAAGAAACTTTGTGTTTATTTTAACAGGCTTTCCCTGACATGAATATCTACGGCTTCGCAGACCTTAGACGGATTATAGGCTAAATTCCTATCCATTTTTAATGACGTCAGTTCACCTGCATTAATAACAGACGCGTAAAGGCGCAAAAATATTTGACAAGTCTTAATTAACCTAACAGCTTTAGAAATATTGCCATGCCTGATATTTTCGCGTGCCTATTTCTCTCATATCTACATTATTTCAAGCGACTGTACTTTTGCTGAATCTATATATTATGGTGGATATTTTATCCCTTATTTTGTAAATAACGCGAAAGTAAGTTATTAATAATTTTAGGGATTATTGATTTGTTTAACGACGAAGTATTTGTAGTAGTAATTGATCTTTAGGTACGTGGTGCTGGTGATGAATAAAAGCCGAGACCCAACGAATGCGTGCGCTGCACGTGCGCGTGCGCGTGCGAGTGGCGTGCGCGTTGTATCGTATGAAATGTCATAGTAGATGACACACCGCTTGCGTGGCGTGCACGTGCGCGTGACTTGCAAGCGGTGTGTTATCTACTATGACATTTCATACGATACAACGCGTACGCCACGCACACGCTCACGCGCACGTGCTGCGCACGCATTCGATTTGGCTCGGGATTAAGGCCGCCAGAGCTCCCGAGGCACCGCGCTTTTGATTCTTTTGGAGTCCCAGGCGGTGTCTGCTTGCCATCAGGCAGGCCATAAGCGTGTTTGCCACCGTTGTTCCACAGGGTGCTTTTAATGATTCCGTTAATTGCGAGGGCTCATTCCTGAGAAGATATAGTAATCTTCTTTAAGACACTATTATCCCAATTCGTACCACTTCGAAGATGTTCAATAAATCATTTTCGTTAATATGTTAATCTATACTAATATTATAAAGCTGAAGAGTTTGTTTGTTTGAACGCGCTAATATCAGGAACTACTGGTTCGAATTGAAAAAATATTTTTGTGTTGGATAGTCCATTTATCGAGGAAGGCTTTAGACTATATAACATCACGCTGCTACCAATAGGAGCGAAGACGCGGACGAAGTCGCGGGCTAATAATCTCTAGTATAGTATAATAATTTATACCTAAAAATAAGGACTCCAATTTTGTACTTGCTATGCCACAATTTGTGGTTTCCGTGAGCCAATGCTTGGTTACCTACAGATAATACCGAAATCGGCATATGCGTGCCTATCAAATTCGAGAAGTTCCGTCGAATCCTCCTATATCCCATCATCAGACATTCACCAAATTTATATGGGGCCAATGTCGGGGTACCTGCTTTGAAACAAAAAATAATTATCAAAATCGGCCAACGTGGTCAAGAGTTATCGGGGAACATACATACATAAAAAAAAGTAAGACAAAAAAAGAACAAGCAAACATGCAGATGAACTGAGTACCTCCTTCCTTCTATTGAAGTCGGTAAAAAGATCCTTAACAATTAAACAATGTTGACGTGGGTGTCATTCAAATTACGAATATTGTCATGCTACTGGACTTATCTTTTGCGTAACTTCACCCTTGGTGATATTCATATAATTCATCAAAATGAAGAAAATATTTTTTTTCGGATATTGAAAACTAAATATGCTACGTGGTTTCTATGGCTATTGGCTATGTGCACGTCAGAAACGTCAAACGTCAAGCGTCCCGGGACAATGTCAAACTCAGAGATATCAAATAATGACACATGATTATTTTATTTTATTTAGTAAACGAGAAAAATCCCTTACTAGAAATTTTACTGAAACAAATAAGAAAATAAATAAATAAATACAAACGAAACGAATCGTAGGAAACCATTTGACAGTGGTCCCCGGTAAGTACACATTTCTGCCGTGGTGTGCGCTGCGATCGCCTAGCTTACCCCCACCACCTACTTCGCACATAGCCAATATCTACACGGCTGTATGCTTAAAGGAACGGAAATCAATAAAAAGTTTCAAAATTGGTCTATTCATTTTATTTTCCCGTATCTTTACGAAGTGAACCTTCTGTATATACATAAATGTTTTGTGACGTAGAACCATGTTGAACACGAACCACATACACATGTATCTATGTATGTATGTTACAAACAAAATACATAAATGTAATTTAATTTAAACTTTCTTGTGGTTTTGATTCTTCGTCTAGAGAGTGATTTAATTAAAGTTACTTAATATAATGAATTTGTAACACAAAATACGTGTATTATTAAAAGTGACGGCGCGTGGAACAATAAAATACAAACATTAAGTTATGTTATGTTTATTAATAAAAGTTTATGTTTGAAGTAACGTCTCCATGACAGAATGTGGGTCGTATCCGTGGGAAAAGTTGATGTTGCGAGTTATGTGCGTCGAAGTATACATTACATTATACAGGTTGTTTTTATTGAATTCGGTTAATTGCGACGGTACAATCCTGAGATGAAATAAAGTACAGGTAAATTACTTTCGAGACGTTTTTGCATTTGTAGTTGTGACCTCTGTAGCCAGCCTCACACACACGTTGACGTGTGTCTGTATACGTCAACGTGTACGTGTGTCCCTGTAAATATACAATCACTACTACTGATGCAAAAACGTCTCGAAAGTAATTTACCTGTATAGTTTTCTCTAAGACACTAGTATCCCAATTCGTACCATTTCGAAGATATTCCACAATTCATTTTCGTTACACCTCTAGTATAATATAAAAGATCCTTAACAAATAAACAATGTTCATGAGGTGCGTGTCATTCGAATTCCGAATTATCAATTTGTCATACTTGACATTAACTTTCGCTCAACGTTAAATCTTAAGGCCGTGTTTTGCTCACCCTTGGTGATATAATTAATTATTTTGTATGAAAATTAAAAAAATATTTTTCTTGAATATTGAAAACCAAATATGCTACGTCGTTTCTATGGCTGTACAAGGCCATAACCAAGGCTATAGGCAAGGAAATCAATAAAAACACCCTGTATAGGTACAGTCGGCCTCATACCTGGACAGTTTGGGATTTTGTAGCTTTCACCCGTTTGACATTTAGTATGACAGTTTAAACATAACTTTAAAGCCACAAGCAAGGTACAAAGGTGTTCAGCCCCTTGTGAGGCCAACCTATTCCGGTACCTTACTGTATAGTTTGTCAGTTTTTATTTCTATCCACGTAGAAACCGCCTACCCCTTACCGACACTATTGAAAATACACACTAGGTATTATAAATCAGAATCAGAATCAGAATCAGAAAAAATGTTTATTGTAGAACATAGGTAGGCTGTAAAATACAGAGTTGATATAAGTAGGTAGGTGTGATCATCTATGTCTTGCCAATGGGCGTACAAAACATTAGGTGCTGAGATACATAATTAAAGTCTCATGCAATTGAAAATAAGAATAAAATGAATAGCTATTACAATTCAAAAAATATAATCTTACTCGTAATAATAAAAATAAAATTGTAATTAAAAATCACATTAAAATTAAATTTGAAATTGTGCATATAATAATTAATGAAATTATGAAGTCACATTTAACATAGTCATTCAGGTTAAATATTACACAAAATTGTCATTTAAGTAATCAGAAATAGAATAATAGCATTTATTAATAAGAAATATCAGAAATTCCTGTTTAAAACGCGGCATAGGCAACTGTTTCAAATCTAGTGGAAGCTTATTATATATCTTGCACCCTAGATAATAAATATTTTTGCGCATCAGTGCCGTATTTGAACCGCGGGGTTATGTGAAAACGGGGGTTGTCTATTTATAATACCGAATGCCTGCAACCTACTGTGTTAATACGTGATTTTTTTACAAATAAAATGACTAGGAAGTATAATGAAAATATTTTCCTTTTCTCTTATAAGGAAGAATATCGAGTTCGCTCCGAGTATTTACATTTTGAACGGAATCAGGACATTTCGGTGCTTACGAGCCGTGAAATACGATACCGCATTCCAGTTCGCCGTTTGATGAGAAACAATGATCTTAATATAAATTTTATTCATAAAAATTATTTTAGGACGAGATATTTATTTATTTAATTCACTGAAAATGTATCTACATTCTACACAGCAGGATTTGAATCTGGATCAGTTTTGTGGTACCTGGGCGGTACTTTTTCCATGTATTTACTCGTTTTCCTAGGAAAAATAAAGTTAGATGTTACATGATATAATAACCTAAATTAGAAATTTTAGTAACCTCCGACATGACAAGCATAGCTATATAAGGTGTTAATTTATTAGTTGCAGATATTTTAACAGATGATACTTTGTTAATTAAGAAACCTTTTCATATATTTTTTTTGTTTTCATTTACCGAACAAAAAATTAATTTGTAATTTCGTCTAAAAATAATCACCATGTGCCTAACAAGACGTTTAACACTATCTGTCGTGTCACTCATGTCAACAATTGTTTGTCTTAAATGTTATTAATTTATTATGGTTCGGCAGAGAGTCGTGTTAAAACTAGTCAAGAAAATCCACCCATTAGGATAGTTAACTAATACTTGCATTTGATAAGTGAGTAAAAGTCATTTTAAAAGCAAGCATGAAGAAAAGAAGGCATTTCAAAATAAGTAAAATTTATTTGCAAACGACACAATCAGACGGAAAATAATATGACATTAAGGCTGGGTTGCACCAAACCGTCTGTAATCGCGAGCTGAGTTCGTTAAATTTTCAATGTATGGAAAGTTTGACAAGTTTCTATGGGATGACAGCTGCCGGCGCCATATTTAACGTTGATCAGTCTGTGATCGTAAGTCGGTGCAACCCAGCCTAACAATCAAGAATTTGATTTATCGACGTGAAGTGGCCAGTTACAGTTAAGTGGTACGTAAAAGAGGTACTAGAATCTGTTCAATGAGTTCTCATTTAATAATTACTATTTTTACGTAATAAATTTGTTTTTCAGTTTTCTCCAAAAAACATCGTAAAAGCTATAATGTTTCATACTTAAATATACTCCAGGGACCGAGTACTATCAGCTGTAAAAATATCTGCAACTAATAAATTAACACCTTATATACTCGTACCATCTGGACAGACATGACTAGACTTAAAATAATAATTAATAACTAAAAATACAGACTCAAATTTTGTACTTCATGCCATACACATGTGATTTTTCATATACGATCGATC
Organism: Notocelia uddmanniana; assembly: GCA_905163555.1. Taxonomy (NCBI): domain Eukaryota; kingdom Metazoa; phylum Arthropoda; class Insecta; order Lepidoptera; family Tortricidae; genus Notocelia; species Notocelia uddmanniana. The sequence goes on along the minus strand of LR991059.1, from coordinate 7,389,621 downwards.
AGTTTGTAGTCGACTGTCCTGCTTTCCGATAGTGAATGAGGTCACTAGTGTCACTACAGAAAATAGCCAAGTCACTTTATATGGCCGGATGAATGAATGATCGTTTATGAATGAATGAATGAATGAATGAATGAATGAATGAATGAATGATCGTTTATTTGGAAAAACAAGCGTAATATAAAGGTGGTAGAAAATACATATAGACCGCATCTTGTTTTGCCATTACTGGCGTACAAATGTTATGTGTATACACAGAATAATATTTAACTACATTATTAATACATTACATTATTAACTTTAACATATTTATATTAGCATACTAATTATAATCTACATTCATTTATGAATTCATTAATCGAATAATAACAATTATGAATTAAATGACTGAATAGTTTTTTCTTAAATATAATAAAAGGCATTTCTTTAAAATCGTCGGTCAGGATGTTAAATATTCTAATAGCCATACAGTAAACATTTTTCCGAGATAGAGCTAACCTGGTTTTAGGTAAGTGTAATTTATTTCTATACAACCCTCTTTTAGAGTTAGTTGTTCTTACTTCAAACAGAGATAAGTTTTTTTTTACAAAGATACACATTTCAAAAATATAGAGAGATGGTAGTGGTAATATGCTTTTTGCTTGAAACAGTGGTCTACAGTGGGCTAAAAAGTCGGTTCCACACAAGGTTCTCAAACATTTTTTTTGTATTTTAAAAATGGTCTCCGCTTCAGCCGAGTTCCCCCAGAGTATAATTCCGTATCGTAAGATAGATGCCACATATCCGTGGTATGCAGAAAGTGCAGCTTCTTCCGACACCACATTTCGCACACGATATAAAACGTAAACAAAACGATCAATTCGATTGTGCAAACTATCAATGTGATTCTTCCAATTACAAAACCTATCTAGTGTTATACCTAAAAATGTTGTGGATTCAACTTCTTCAATTTTTTTATTATTATATTGTATATTTAAATTAATATGTTTACTTTTACATTTTTATTTCATGATATTATCACTTCAAAATGCGTATTTAAACGAGCACTAGTTGCTATGTCAACGAAATTTCATCGGAATCTGTGAAGTACCTACATCATTGGGGAGTTCCACATGTATGTCAGCTGTAGTCATCATTACCAGTTCCGCGTTACCAAATTTGTGGTTTCCCAGAGCCATAGTAAAGTTAATAATCGAGGTACTACTTTTTTATTAAAATGGGATTGCTCTTGGCCAGCATCTAGCCAGGGAACAAAGATAAGGCCGACGATGATGAAGCGAGCTCACCCAGAAGATGCCTATTCACTCGTGCTTTAAAAAAGTCTAGGTTATATGAACTCGGAAATACAAACGCCGGATATACGAAACTAAATGGCGTTTATTTAAAGAAATATTTTCTTTGTTTCAGGTAAAACGCAGCTCGACAAGTAATCGCTTCATGAAGATTACTCTAGGCCAGGGGGTGATTACATTGATTCCCGCCAAAAAGTGATAACAGGGTCACCTAATAGCGTAATTTGGTATATTTTTACGTCAAGCAATCTGAATTACTAATATCATTCTCGATTTCTTTACGCCTACGGACGCCTAAAACTCTATGGGACAGAGGTTACCGACCCCAAACTTGACGTGTGCGATGAATGCAGAACCCCATACCATAGTAATCTTTCTGTACTTAGCTAATATTGTATCTCCTGTGGTTTTACATTAAGCAATAACTGCATTATCTGACTATGGTCGTATATCATCCACGAAAAAAACAGCTGATGGTCGCGAGTTACATCGCAGTACCGCTAGAGCACATAAAAAGCGGCGCAACAAAATCACAACCACCCTGCTTTCATAATAGCTTATCTTAGGATTTGTTGTTGGTTGTTATGACGTTTTTAGTCTACAGCTGGGTCGGTGATGGATGCAGGGCGAGGGTAATTGCGCCGGGCCCTCATTTATATTGTTGTCATTTAATCGCGGCAGTGGACGGTGGCCTTTACTCGGTCTTATCGGGTTTGGGATGTTATGTTGGTAGTCGGGATAGCGATGTCGAAACTTTGCTAAATTGATGACTGAGATAAATTACATTAACTTAGTTTTTGGCCGCGACTCCTTAGTGTTAAAACTATATGTCGATATTTCTACAGTGTGTACGAGTATATCGTACGAACCTACATTTTAAGAGCTAAACGTATAAATAAGCCCTTATGACATAATTTAATAACATCAAATGAACGCGGTAAACTTATTTCCATACAAATTAATTACGCAATATACGTATCGGTATCGGCAAAGGTTACTTGTATATGTATATCTCGTGCGAAATATTGTATTAATTTACTATAATATTAATTTTAAAATGATGTATTTGACTTGTATTTATATGTCACCTCAGATCATAGAAAGAAGGAGATATGGCACGGGGGCGTGGCGTGTGTCGCTTCGATAAGGTCAGTAAACCATATAGGCGCGCACCGCTCTTAGCGCTGACTCATTTGAGCGGCAATCGTTGTTCACGCTATGGTTCCGGGTTTTTTTCGAAATGACGGTCTGTAGCGTATTTATTTGTAAAAATCTAAAAGAAAACAAAAATACAAAATACGTGGAGTAGCATACCGTAAAACGGGGTGAGTAGGTTTCGCGGGGAGAGTTGGGTTATGAATGGGGAGAGTAGGTTTGAGAGGGGGGTGAGAAGGGGTTTTAAGGCTTCTGCTACAAAAATAATGTATTCCAATTTAAAATGGGGCTATAGTAATACGCATAATAAAAAAAAACGATCCAACAATCTTCCAAAATCACCTTTATATAAAAAACCCTCTTACCCCAAATACGAGGCACTACGTGGTGAGGTGGGTTTTCCTCTTTATCGTCAAAGTTATGAAATGGAACTACCCAAAATAAAGTACAAACTAAAATACAAACGACCGAACCACTTATTATATACACCATTCAGTTTTCACATGTAAAAATAAAATTTTATCGAGGTTTGAAAGTCAAATTTCACCCAACTCACCCCATTTTACGGTACCACTGGTAAATGCAATTTTAGATTATTCTTTCTATTATTAATGTATTTTTAAAGTTCTCTAATTCACTTTGTAAAATTCACCCTAAAAGCTTCGACCTACCAGCGCAAACACCTTACGCAGCTTCGAGTACGCGGGATACGGCAGTGGCAGTATCTGTTTGCTTGCAATAGTATCGATAATTGATCGATGCTATTATTAAATATAGTTATTTGCATAACTGAATATCACATTAAACTAAAAAAAAGTCTACAGGTTGACTACCGCTACCCAAAGGTTGTCTGGTAGAGATCGCTCTTTAGCGATAAGACCGCCTTTTGTTTGCCTCTACTTATTGTTATTACGTACTGTACTGTGTCCTTTAATTGAGGTGTGCAATAAAGAGTATTGTATTGTATTGTATGTAAGGTGTGGCTATGAAATATTCAAAATAAATTGACTAACGGTCACTGAACTATTATTTAGGATGTTTCTTTGTCGCACATAGGTACATTACACATCACAGGTTTGTATAATATCAAAATAGACGAACCCCCAATACAATAAATTTGCTCCATAGGTTCGTTAGACTCGTAATATTTACTAAAATCATAGTTTGTTTTTCAAATTAACAATTTGTATTTCTGTAATAAACAGTATTTTGATTAACCCTTAAACGAAGTTTATCGTTTTAAAAGTAAAATTCTCATCTCATGACTTTATCGATAAATGCAAAAAAATAAGCATGTATCCATCCCTAACGAGTTCACCGACGCTGTTGTTTACGTGTACGGTGTACGAGTGTATTCCTACAGTTGCTTTTCGTAGTGAGAGTACCACTTATAGGATTAGAACGCTAGTAGACAACTGGACGGATGTGTGCGTGAACCCAATATTTACAATACTGTGCAAGTAGTGGAAACGCACACATCTTCAAAAGCGGCGACAGCAGTACCGGACTAATTTCGCCGTTAGGGCATATCTACTTGGTTGTATGATCTGAGTATGTCACTAATAATAGTAGATTGTATGACTAGGGAATAAAACGATCCATTTTAGGCGAGGTGTGCATATAGCTACCCGAGCCGGAACGGCGAGGGTCGATAGGCACAGCGAGGCTAAAATGGGTTTTGTTACCGAGTTATTGGCTATGTGCGAAGTAGGTGGTGGGGGTAAGCTAGGCGATCGTAGCGCACACCATGGCAGAAATGTGTACTTACCGGGGATCACTGGCAAATTTACTTTCACGTTTTCTATTGGTTTCTTAACGGTTTACTACGATTCGTTTCATTTGTATGTATTTATTTATTCTCTTATTTATTTCAGTAAAATTTCCAATACGGGGTCTTTCTTGTTTACTAAAGTAAATAAAATATTCATGTGTCATTATTTGACATCTCTGAGTTTTGACATTGTCTCGGGACCTTTGACGTTTGACGTTCAAGACGTGCACATAGCCAATACACTCTACTTTTCACTTTGAATAAAAAAAACAACAGGTAGGTACTTATTTTATTTAATAAAATTAATTCAGATACTAAATTTGACAGCCGAATGCTTGCTATGAAATTCCCGATTTAAAAAAGACGTTTTGCCTCTCTATCGCATTGGCACATTTTGAGTAAAAGGGAGGGAGATAAAAGATGGTTTCATGTTACAGAATGAGCAAACAAAAAGTTCAGAAATTTAGTTTTATATATGCGTTTGTTTTCTGGTATGATAACATTGGCTGAATAATATTTTTAATAATTGTAAAGTATTAGGAACTATGAAACACCTTATGTCTTGACTTGAGACATGAATTGCGTTTTCTGATTGGTGAATTTTAATATATGTGTAATGGTTGATACCAAATACGGAGTTTCTCTTAAACACTTAAATAATTACCACAGTATACGTACCAATAAAAAACCACAGTTCCGAATAACTGCCGATGAGTGCTGTGATTGGCTGTTGTGAAGTGTTTTTTAAACCAAGAAAATGTATACATATTTTCCCTAGGGACTAAAGTACGATTTTTGCCCCGCTTTGCAGGCCTAATATGAAGAACTTTTAGATTAGAGCATGATAAGTGAAAAGATTATCAATTCATTGCCATTATGATATCGATGACATTTGATTGCCTCTAATCTAAGGCCGCGGTCGGTTCGCCGGGCGGAGAGCTATCGTTAATAACAGTAAGGAGTTGCCTGACGAGGTTGGTTGCCAAACTTGCCAAGCCTCGACTTGCTCAGAAATGAGTCAGGGAATTCATTTTCCTGCCAACGTAAATATAGTTCTTTTCTTGAACATTGTGATGAAATAATACAAAGATAATTGGAATAATCAACATTTTCTGATATAGTGTGTAAATTGGGCTAGGAGATACTGACCATGTAAAATTGAATCATTCATAATCATTTCTTAGCTTGTTTAAAACAAAACCAAGGGCATCACGTATGTAAAGGTACCTGCCGTCGGAATACTCGCTCGGAATAGTAAAACTTGACAGCTCACCGGTGACATAGCCACTTTTCACAATAGCTAAGCTATTGCACGAGCTATCACAAGTTGGATAGGGTTTCTGGGATCTAAATCAACTATTGAAACGTTCCGTGACTTAACTAACAATCTTGAAAATCTCAAAGATTTATTTAATTCTGGTATTTTGTCGGGAACTCTAACAAGTCGGGGTTCTTCTACCTTAATGCAAGAAAAGGTTGCATCAGTAAGGAAATTTGAGTTCAGCTTGCGTTTGCGTAATTGTCAGTATCTATGTAATATCACAAGGGTCCTCATTTGTCATATAACAATTTCATTTCAATCCTATTTCGTAATATTCATAATATACTTACATGCAAGTGCGAGCTGGTGCTATGTGACGCTATGTGACGTACATTACCTCACTCAAAGGAGAGAAAAGCATCATTTTAATGAAGGTGCATAGCATGGCCGGCGCTCCGGATGACGCCCCAGCGCTAGAGTTCTTTCAAGATTTTTACATCCTGCCCCTGCCATGCTTATACATTCTCCAAGTGGCACAGTTCACGCACAAAAACCTCCACCTGTTTAAGCGCCAAGGGTCCAACGCGAGCTACCCGCTCCGCAGCAATGAGCACGCAGACCGCCTAGTCGTGAACAAGCACAAACTTGCTAAGACGGAACGTTGTGTGTACTACTCGGGACCTGACGTGTTTAACAGATTGCCCAAATACATAATAGATGCAGTTTCCACCCCGATGTTCAATGGAAGACTGAAAAAATGGCTCCACGAACAAATGTTTTACGACTACAGTGAATTTGATAACCGACCACACACACTGTAACCGTCTGTGGCGACAATGTTTAAATTATTTAAATCATTATATTATTAATTCTTATAATTATTATGTTCTGACAATATTTATTGGACAATTAATTCCCATATTTTTTATTATTTATAAATACGTAATTTCATAGCTTATTCATATTTAATTAATAAGCAACAAAAAGACTTGTAACAATTGTTTTGAATAAATAATTTCATTTCATTTCATTTCATTTCATTTCATTTCATTTCATTTCATTTCATACTCGTATGTCTTAACCGACTTCATGACTCAGCGGAGCGGGATCGTTATTGTGTGTGGTATTTTATTATTTGACGTGAGCTAATGTCGCATAGATTTCTTCACTTACTGATGCTCATCAGCATTACTCGCGCACATCCCGCACCTATCAGGAACTAGGTACTCATGAATGCAGGCACACAGCAAAGAAATGGTACTGACAGTTGACATTGACAACTGACAACTTCCTGATACCGATAAACCACAGCTTTATAAGGCACAGGTCCGCCCACATATGGAATACTGTTCTCATCTGTGGGCAGGGGCACCACAGTACAGGGTCAGGGTCAGGCTGCCTCGTGGAAAACCAGTTCAGACAGACAGACGATCAGATCTACTCTTTGAGTAATGATTGCGAGAAGTTATACAACAATGTTAAATAAAACAGTACCAGCTTCTCCCTCTGGACCGCAACCAACGGCGAGCGACTCGAATTGTCGGCTGCCAGCGGGTTTCGGACCGGCTTGACTCCTTGGCGCTGCGTAGAAATGTAGCCACGCTCTGCATTTTCTACCGCATGTATTACGAGGAGTGCTCCGAGGAATTGTTCGGATTAATCCCTGCCGCTTCCTTCCGCCATCGCCCAACGTGACAAAATTTCCATCATCACCACTTAGATGGTTGGCAGTCCTCAACTGTACGTTTCTCCAGAAATTTCTTGCCTCGCACAGCTAAACTGTGGAATGAACTGTCGCCTGCGGTATTTCCGGACCGATTCGACCACGATTCGACCTTCAAACCTTCAAGAAAAGAGCGTACTCCGATCTTAAAGGCCGGCAACGCACTTACAACCCCTCTGGTGTTGCGAGTGTCCATGGGCGGCGCTAATCGCTTACCATCAGGCGACTCGTCTCCTCGTTTGCCTCCTGTCATAAAAAAAAACAGGAAGTCGCCTCTTTTTACTTTATTAATTTTGAGGGTTTTGTCGACTGTACCAGTATTTGTTCACGGCGTTTATCAGGCAGATTAGGTCTGGTAATTAAAGCCGAGTGTACTGTTTTGTGCAGTTCCGATGGAGCGCTGTCTGAAATTACTCTTATTATCTCCTAAGGCATTGTTCTACTTTTAATTACGGTGTTAAGGTTCAAACATTAATGTTTAACGGACATATCTGCTGAATTTATGGTTTACAACTGGATTATTTAAGCTTGCATTATTTAGTTTGTATTTAGAAAGAAAGAAACATTTATTCAGACACACAGAAGACACACATATGTACATGTCAAAAATTAGAACAGAAAATAAATACACATATAATGTGTGTCCCCGCGGCAGTGAAACGGACACTGGCTCAGCAATATGCTGAGGTGCCGGACCTGACACCTACAGTGCTGATTTCCAGCCAATATCGTCCCGCCGCCGTGCCGTTTTGATGTATTTGATGAAAATATCTCTCCAATGTACAGTCAACTGCAAAAATATAGGTGTATACAACTTACTCAAAAATATGTCCTATACCTCTTATGTTAATTTGGATTAAGGTTGCGGTACGTATTTATGACAGGATTAAATCGATACGTATTTTTGCAGTTGTATTTGTACAGGTTGTAAGGTACAGGTCGCCTGTTGGTAAGCAGAATGAGAAGGCTTAGCGATAAATTGGTATACACGGTATGTCTATACGTCTTTTCGTTTTTAGGGTTCCTTAGTCAAATAGGAACCCTTATAGTTTCGCCATGTCCGTCTGTATATCTCTTCTGTCTGTCCGTCTGCCTGTCCGAGGCTTTGCTCTGTGATTGTTAGTGCTAGAAAGCTGCAATTTAGTATGGATATATTTTTTATGGATATATAAATCAATAAAACTGACAGTCGTAAAATATAATCAAAAATTTTTTAAGGGTACCTCCCCTACGCTTAAAGTGAAGTTGTTCTTTTTTTTTGTTCAACCCTATGTTGTGGAGTGTTGTTGGATAAGTCTTTGAAAATCAATCATTTTTTGATAAAGTGAATATTTTCGGAAATGTTCACTCCAAATGAAAAAAAAAATGTGTTCTAACTTTTGAACTATGGGTCCAAAAAATATGAAAGTAAAGCTTAATAAAGACTTTCAACGAAAACTATAGCGGACATGATCAGTTGAGCCATTTTAGAGTTATCGTAAAGTCTTCCCTTCTTAGTAAAAGACGTATGAAACGCTGCGAAAATATTCCCTTTTGTTTATTATTGATTTTTTTACGAGTAAGTTTATTGGGTAACTACGGAACCCTACACTGAGCATGGCCCGACATGCTCTTAGCCGATTTTTAGTAACTGGTTATGCAACTGAGCTACACGTATTGTTTTTGCACGAAATCTCTCTTTGTATTTGTACACTTTTATTTTTTATTTTTTATGGGAATTTAACACAAAGTGCACCTGTTTTATTCTTCTGCCGTGTGTTATTATTAACTCAATACAATTTATTTATTCCATAACATTTTGTGTCCTAAATATAATTATAATTAGAATTTAGTAATTTATAAGTTATACTATTTAATAATCACCATTTTATACATAAAAACTCAATTTTGTTTAAAACTAAAACGTCGTCGGTGTCAAACAAGCGTACGGGCCGCTTGATGGTAATCGTTCACCGTAGCCTGCAACTCCATATTTTTTTTAACCGACTTCAAGATTTCAAAAGAGGTTATTGATTCGGTTGTATGTTTTTTGTTAATAGTCACGTGTAGGGTAACGGTGGGTACTCCCCAATACAATTATGATGTGCACTATCTAGAGTGTAAACTTACCCCGTATAGGTACATACTTAAAAGATTTGGTTACACGGGTCCAACGCGAATATATTTATTTACCTTCATATTACTGACGCCCCCGTAGTATAGCATCTAATCTTTATGTATACTCTGCGCATAACTGGCCGCTAAGTTCCGGCGAGGCTTCTCGGGCAATGGAGACAGGAAGACGGTCGAGCCGTTTGTGCAAGGAACGTCTAGGGCTCCTGAGCGGAATGTTGAGTCGGACCGCTGTTCGGGGATTTTGCCAGGGACAAACTGTATGGACACGTTGTTATAAACTTTTATAAATATTGGAAAATGATGGGTCATCAGTATGGTATGATCTTAGAGATAGGAGATACTAAGTATACGTAGAGTAGGTACCTACCAGTACCATCTGTGGCCGAAAACGCGAGCCCTTAGAGACTCACTTTTGTCTTTTGTCCCTTTCTAATGCAGGTAATAACTATATCTGTACCTATACATAATTTAATAAGGCAATGTGTGGGACATGGACATGCTAAGACAAAGTGAGCCTCTTTCGGACGCGATTTTCAGCTTATCTACATATGATTAATTTAAAAACTGTCTAGGGGCTTAAAACATTTAAATTTTATTTGTCAAGGTTTTGAAAGATCTTGGTCTCGGTCAGTAAGTAGTTAAGTATGTACATCGGATAAACTACAGATAAACTTTGACTCTGTTTCTTATCAATAGCGAAGCGAAGCTTGGAAAATACACCTATAATAGGAGTGCTTTTTATGTACGTTAAAAGACTTAATGTTGTACCTCTTTACCACTATTCGGTCGAATACTTCCCTTTAAGACGGTGTGTCTTAATCAGTCTGCCATCTTATTGTTTTTGGTACACTACGGAACTGAAAAGTAGCTCAATAACAAAATGTTTGTCAAGAACTATCTATATAGTTTCTAGGGGAATTTTACTAGTTACTTACTGAATAAGGATGTACGGATGTACAAAAGGGTCCCAATATTAAAGTCCACATTTACTTAGACCTTATGAAGTCTTGAAAACCAATGATGAAGACAAATAAACAAAATTATAATTTAACATCTTAAGATTCTACGATAACTCCCCCCCCCCCCCCCCCCATCTTATTGGTGACTTGACTACCTGAATTCGACGCACCACTACTTATCTAGTCCATACGTAGGATGTCGATGTCGTTGGATCCCTGGTTATACCAGGCTATTATGTAAGTCGGTCGTCTGAGGCCGCAGCGCCGCAACCGAATTGTCAATCGACTCGTATTACTTACGTATTTACGACGAGGGAACTACGGTCAGCTGCTACGAGTAAAATGTCTTCCTTAATGACACACCCAAAAATAGTAGGTATAATTTTGAAGAATTGAACGGTAATCTAGAAGACGGCGTTAACCTTTTGACTCGAAATCACTAAATGTCAACTTGACTCATAAGATGAAAGTAACCGAGACTGAAATACCTCCAAAGTAATCTTTTAAACCTTGCTAATTCAGTTATAGTTAGGTATATTAACCGTGGAGGTACGTAAAACTCCCGAACATTGAGCATTAATCAACGATTTGGAGTCCACATCTTATTACTACTCTCTCCTACCCGTTTCTTCTACGGCGCCTGCTGTTGGCTGCGGGTGTGTCCTCTCGTGTGGTTTACATAGCCGATCTTATTCAGGAAGACACGTGTGCAGAGCGGACATGTGAGCACACCATTAATGTCATTGTAGCTGATTGCCGCTGGTGGTCGGGCTTTCAGCTCTCAGCTCACTCAACTAGTATAACGTTACATCGTGCCTGAAAACAAACTTTCGCCCATCTCTACACCCATATGCCCTTCCCCGGAATTCAAACTAACTCCATACCAATTCTCATCTTAATCGGTTGAGTCAAAACGTAGACAGTGTTGAATTAAACAATGCCAATAACTTTAAATATACGTTTATTAATTAAAATAAACTGAATTTAGAGCAGCACAGCTGCCATGTTCAAAGATCAAAATTGCAAGGGGAACTAATAGTGTTGCTATCTATATTATAGAAAATATAGTTTCTTTCGATACATATAAATAAACCTACTTTCTTACAAGTATTCTACGATTAATTGAACCTTATGTTTATCGGTTCTAACATTTTAAAGCCTATTTACTTAACTTTTATTTCCCCGTGTGATGCCGGGTTAGAACAGTACCACCCCCTTTCTTCACTTAAGGTGTCGTAAGAGTCGATTATGGAAACCAGTTTGAAGTGTGTTGCGGGCGATGGGCTAGCAACCTGTCTATAAACTTACAATTGCTAAAAGTGGCACTGAAATTAATGTTCGTGTGCTCTGCCTTCCCCTTTTGGGAATATAGGCGTGAGTTTATGTATGTAAGTATTATTCTACATTAAATTTCAATCTTTTGAACATGGCAGCTGTGCTGCTCTAAATTCAGTTTATTTTAATTAAGTATTAAACATCTATGTACAGTTATAGGGCTTGTTTAATTCACCAGACAGAGGCGATGGATTTCCTTTTGTAATATGTACGAGTATGTAATGTAGTGATGTAACCCACAGTAAAAGGAATATCTCCAGCCAAGGTCGCGGGCACTCATTGATTCGGCTGCCGCAGTATTACCAATAATTCGCCTCCTTTATTTCTCGCCCGTGGTAGAGATATTCCGTCTTATTTATTAGGTACCTGTATTTATTGAGCCCACAGCGACGCTTGAGGCTTCCCTTGTCATTTGTAAACATTAGTGGTGAGGAAAATGTTTTTTGTGAGAAAATTGCGTTTATTCAGTCTTTGTTGCGTAATCGTGGGATAATAACTGGTTGACATCGTGTTTAAGAGAATATATTTCTTTAAAATGGATAAATAAATTATTTGACGTCCACTTTTCCCAGTTGGTGTAGTGACCATTACTCTACAAAGCCGGGGGTACGGTAAAGGGCGTAAATTACGTACAACTTTTAGTGAAGTAGACTTTTAGGAATTCCTTTGACTGGTTTTGGTAGTGCATATTTTGATATTGTATTTCTTTACTAAACGTCATCACATGACCATTACTTCAGGCATTAGAGCAGAGTGTATTAAACGTGGACCATGGACTCCTAGGGGGTCCATCCATGACCCTGCGTTCTCAAAAAGATCACATCAAGTATAGTTAAATGCTAGACCCGTTATTTTCCAAAAGGGTCCATGAACTCTTGAAAATTTTAAAAGGGATCCATTAATAGGAAAAATAGTTAAGAAACTCTGCATACAGAACTGCTCTAATCAGCTAAGATATGACAACTGCCAAACATCTAAAAACTAATTGCGAACCCAATATGTGTCAAAAATCATATTCGTATAAATCTGGGTACAATATATATAGGCCAAACATGAATAAAAACCACAAAGTAGGAATCAAAAACGTAATTAAATGGCAAACTGAAAGGCGCATAAATTGATTTACCCGCGATAACATAAATGGAATAAAGTCCCCACTATCCTACAATCCCGTTTAATGTGAAAGCCTTTTTTACCGAATTATGCAAATTTCATTTAAATAGCTGACATCACCGTACGCGCTAGGATGCAAATTTATTTTACAAAAGTCATCCGCAAATGCCACAGAACATTCACTCTTATCACTAGGATATACAGACTTGGAAAGGAGGTTGAAGCGCGGCGCGTGCCGTTGTCTCGGTTCTGTTGTATTCTCCAATCGCAAGTGGGCGGGGTTTATGGCTTATAGCAGTATCAAACTGTAGTAAAAGAAAATAATGTATGCATGGATTTACTGGTTTATGTTCCTGGCCTTCTATTAGCGTTTCGCTTAGGCGTCCGTGAGAAAACAATTACAGACAAAATAAAAGAAGATGGAGAAAATAAACGTGGACAAGAAAAGAAGGGACGACAGCTGGTTGTTTACGTTTCTATCGATACTCGTGGATGTACGAACAATTTTAGACCCATTTCATGAATAATCCAAGAGTTGACCGCGGCCAACGTTTGTTAACCTCCTCGCGCGGTATATGCGCGCCGCACCGCTGGGCCACGAGCGCTCAAAGCTTTTTTGAGCGCTCCTGGCCCAGCTACAGTCAGTCCAGCGTTAGAGTATTGCACTTGTGATTAATCCCTAAGCTTGGTAGGATCTGTTATGTTATTTGATGCGTATTTCAAATATTCCAAACTTTGAAGCAATTTCCATATATGAATTAGGGCTATGCACAAATTACATTACACTACATAATGGATGCTATGAGATGCCGGCCCTCTTTTTGGGCAATGTTTGCGAGGAAACAACATGTGAAAGTCTATATATTTTTTATATAAGTATATCTTGTCTATTACTTACACCGATTTGCACGTAGTGACTAAGGATTCGAGCTTCTATTTGAGCTTTGTCAATTGTTTCTTGGAAGTAACATCCTTGTCGTTTACGCTCTCTATATTTCTTCACACGAGTAAACTTCCAACGTTCCCGCAAATTCAAAATAAGTTACGATTTCGTTATAAATACGTCCGGAAAGTTACAAAATATTCAAATGCCGGGACCTTTTATATTGGGAAGTATAATAATTTGTAAAGTACCCTTTGCTATCAAATCCAAAGTGCGGCGAACTAGTGTCACGATGATTCCGAAATGGCACTTGTGTGGTTGAGAGCAGAGTACATAGGACATTTCGGGAGGCGAGGCACTCTTCCCTTTTCGTGTTTTTCCTCGCAACATCTCCGAGGACCTTCGAGCCCTAGGGATAATGGAATCCGGGGCCTTTAATATGGAGCTCGGACCTTTGTGACCGATGTCGCTCTCAACACCGTAAACTAACTGCACTGCGTTTACATTTGTCTCAGGAGACTTGATTTATTCTTGAAGTAGAACCCTTTCAAAGACTGCCACGTGCATAGAAACACGTTATTTTTATTTGTTCTATAATACTGGCACTTCGGCTGGCTCCAGACGACACTTTGCACCAGGCAAATTCAGGGAATTTCTTTCTGTGAATACAATTTCTTTGAGAAGTTGTTTTACTCGTAGCTATTTGTTAATAAGGATGCTGGGAGAATAGAATAGATATGAATTTATTTATTTTTTCTGGCAATAATATGAATAGTTGCAACATGCGATGACAGTATAGGTAGGTATTGTAGGTAAGTACAGTCAGATAAGAAACTGGTACCACCTCTATTACTTGTACATTAAGGTTCAAAAGTACACTCGTCATCAAATACATCTAAGGTCTAAGCTATCGAGCGACCAAGGTTTCTTATACATCTGAACAAGACCTTATTGTCACGTGAACGTGAAAGCATATTGAAATGACCACCAAGATATCTCGGCTAGCTGTTAGGCTACATTGCTAGAATACGAGGCTATCCAGCAGCATTTTAGAGCTCTTTACGGTTTACTTAGGACTATACGCAACCTCCACATCCATACGGGCGTGATTGGGCGCACGGGGCACGGCGTTCTGTAAATAAATCTCAAGAAAAAACAAATATGCGGCTAGAGGCTTTATATTTCAAATGTTTAACTGCTAAAGACCCTACATTCAACCATATACATATACTCGTATGTGTGATCTATATGTACCTATATGGTTCATAGGCGCATAAAATTAGCAAAACCTGGACATAATTCGATAACTGTAATTTTCTTTTTCTATGATTTAAAGTATTGTTAGTTATACTTAAAATATAAAGAATTAAACATTTTAAGGCTCCGCGTCAATGTTAAAAAACAAAAGAACTAAATTTTTAACACATTTTGATTTCTTAAGTAAGCTATAATAAATAACTTTGTGAAAGTACCTGTATTATGATGTGAAAAAATATCATTTAATCAATTAGCGTGAATATTTTTGTTTAATATAAATAAATAATAAATAAATATTGGGGGACAATCTTACACAAATCGCCCTAGTCCCAAACCACTTAAGCAAAGCTTGTACTATGGGTACTAGACGACGATATACATACTTATATAGATAAATACATACTTAAATACATAGAAAACATCCATGACCCAAGAACAAAATCCATGCTAAATGCACAATAAATAATGCCCTGACTGGGATTCGAACCCGGGACCTCTAGCTTCGGAGGCAGTGCCACTACCTAACCTACTGGGCTAAACAGGCCGTCAACATTTTATTAGTACTATAAGAATCATATTAAACAAAAAATATCCACGATAATTGATTAAATGATATTTTTTCTTATCATAATACAGGTACTTTTACAAAGTTATTTAATATGGCTTGCTTACAAAATCAAAATGTGTTAAGAATTTTGTTTGTTTAACATTGACGCGGAGCCTTAAAATGTTTAATTCTTTTTATTTTAACTATAACTAAGAATACTTTAAATCATAGAAAAAGAAAATTACAGTTATCGAATTATGTGTGCTTCCTATTCGTCTTCGTCGTGATTCGCATATCCTAGCTCTTCTGTATAGTGTACTATTCAACCCAACCACCCCTGCGTATCTCAAAGAGCGTTTTAAGTACCTCTCGTCCGTGAGATCTACTCAAAACAGACTTCTTGCTCCACCATCTTCTTCTTCAAAATTTTACAACAAATCTTTCACTTTTCAAGCTGTTCGGTTATGGAATGCTCTGCCGTTAGATATTAGATGTGCCAAGTCTCTGCCCATTTTCAAAAATCTCCTGAGACAACATTACTTGTCACTCTCTTAGCTTGTATTATCTTTGTAGCTATATATTTATGTAGTTATGTATGTATATATTTATGTAGTTATGTATATATATATATTTATTAATGTATTGTATTAATAGCTCTATATATTAGCCTAGATGTATGTGTCATTCTACCTCTCTTGCTTTATCTTAGCACTACCTGTTGTTATTTTTTCTTTTTGTTTTCATCTCCTGCTACCCAAAGGTTGTCTGGAAGAGATCGCTCTATAGCGATAAGACCGCCTGTTGTTACCTATTAGTTTTTAAGGATTATCTTGTAAGAATTTCTGTTTGTGGTGCAATAAAGAATATATTATTATTATTATTATTATTATGTCCAGGTTTCGCTAATTTTATGCGCCTATCAATCCACGAGAAAGCGCGCCACTCATTTTTTCGCAACGCAAAAGAGGGGTGTTTTATGTATTTGTGTTTCTGTGTATAAATGTGTGTCTCTCTTCCAAGTTAGAGGCCTTCGGGCGGCTTGAGAACTTCTGACAGTCAAGTTGCCCACTCACTTGACAAGCATAATCCCAATAAGGTCTTTTTTCCTCTTGGGTATGAAGGTCAGATAGCTGTCGCTTTCGTAACAAGTAAATTTTTAACAAAAAAAACACCGACTCCAAACTTTGCCAGTGCCAGACCCTAATTTGAGTTCCTTATTTTTTGCCTTACCCCATCCTCTTGGTTTATAATTTGAGGAGTTCCTTCGATTTTTCCAAGATACCGTCATCAGATCTAGACTTTGTGGCAATGGGACCAACAGATAACACACCCTTTCAAACAAAAAAATAACTTTTGAAATCGGTCCACTAGTCTCCGAGTAATCGGTGAACATAACTGAACTATCGGTGAACTAGTGTTAATACGCCAATTCTTGGGATAAGGTAGCGGACCCCAGGCATCCTCCGATGCAACTGTACTGGGAATAACGCTAGAATGATGATGATGTGTGTCTCTCTGTGCCTTCGTAGCTCTTGAACGGCTGAACCGATTTTAGTTTTTTTATTTATTTATTTGAAAGCTAGTTTACTAGCGATGGTACTGAGCCATTTTTGTATCAAAATCGGTTTTACTGTTTTTGAGATGGATGTTAACTTTTCCAAGTAGGTTATATTAAATTCATACAAAACGGATAATGCGAAAATAAAGTACATATCCTTTCAACAAAAACGTACATATTTTTTATTCGCAGAAATCAAGTATGGTGCCTGATGAAAATCGGTTACCGTGCCATATAGATGCCGGCAACGCCAGGGATTCGCAAGCGTGTTGCCTTTAAAATCCTGTCCACTTTTCTTGAAAAAATCCCATACTATATATAGTCCCGAAGGGAAACCAAGTGATTGTCTAAGTACAAGAATAATAAATACTGAAAACTCGTACACATTTAGGTCTGGTTACACCAACTAACGATTACAGACCGATCAACGTCAAATATGGCGCAGGTAGCTGTCATCCCAGCTTACAAACTTGTCGAAATTTCCATACAGCTAACGATTACAGACAACTCGGTGCTACCCACTCTTAAAGCCGAGCCGACTTGCAAACGGTGTGTAATTTTTTTTCATACCACGTCGGTGGCTAACAAGCGTACAGCCCGCCTGATGGTAAGCGGTCACCGCAGCCTATGGACGCCTGCAACTCCATTTACTATGACATTTCATACGATACAACGCGCACGCCACGCACACAAGCACGCGCACGTGCTGCGCACGCATTCGGTGTGGCTCGGTCTTTATACATTTGATACATGCTTAATACTTGTCCCTAGACCACGTTACAAGACTGTTAAGCTATAACCATTCAAAATTTCATATAAAGTTCCTATTTCATAAACTAATTAGGCATCTTATTACCCCACCGAGTGTAAGTTTAAGCGTTAGTGCTCTACTACACCATATTTCGCTAGCACATTGTCACATTAAATTCAACTTACAAACTTACTAATCCGGATACGGAAAATTGTATGAGAAAGTTATTGGGGCTGCGGCCACAGTTATAAATTAATTAAGACTCGCACCTCTGAACACTTAACACAGTAAACTGTTAGGTGGGTCATACGAAGATTTAGTTTCATATACGGCTTTTGTGTACGTTAGGTTTTTATTATTCAGATTGTACTAAGACATATACGGTTCAAACTCTCCCTAATAGTCCAGTGTATCACCTTCGAAAGTTCCTACATCGTAATTCCGAACATCCTGTATAGATTTATAGACACGGGGACGCCAACCGCGGAGAGTCAAACAAAACAATTGGCTCCAGTTGTGGAATGAGTTCCCTGCCGAGGTTTTCCCGAGGGACTACAATATGGGTTTCTTCAAGAAAGGAGTGTGTGGTTTTTTAAAGGGCTGGCAATGCATGTGATGCCCCGGGAGTTGCAGTCGTCCATATAAGGCTACGGTGACCGCTTACCATCAGGTGGGCCGTACACTTGTTTGCCACCGAAGTGGTATTAAAAAAAGCTCACTAGCCTTTACCATTAGATATACCTATCCCTAGGAAAACCGCACAGCTAAATATATGGATTACCCCTTTAGTTGAAGTACTGCTGTATAACGCGACTGCTGTGAGATATGTTCGGAAACCGTGAATTTGTCCAGTACTACTATCGTAGTTATGAAATTTGTTTCTAAACACAATGTTGTGCTTCTACTAAGGATGTGTTTTCATTCGCAAACTGTTTCTACGTGAAAATAACTCTGCATGTATTCAAATTAATGTTGAAGCTCTGAAACTACTTATCTAAAGGTCAGTTTTTATTTTATATACGTAGTATTAATTTATATACGTTATTGTCACTACATACTTAAACGGATTTTGGAAGTAATAATAAAGTATGATTTTACTATGGCAATGAAGGACTTCATTCATTACACAGGACAGTTAAGGAATGTTTTACCTTAAGTTTGACATTCCAGTCAAATTGTATCGAAATTTAAAGAAAAATATTATGATCTACCTACCTACCTACTTACGGCGTAGCAGTATTAAAGAATTGCCGTCGTGATAGAGCTTCAAATACAAATATATCAGAATTCAAATATACACAAATTATTCAAGTTCTATTGATATTATCCTAAAAATATGCTCAAGATAGACAAAGATCAAAAACATATGACTATTAGGTAAATTAAAAATGTATAGCAATTGGTTGCCAATGATTCGACAGATGAAGAAATTATGCTTTTTGAGTACGTTTGTCACTCATATTTAAGAGGCTCAATTTCCCCAGAATCCCATCATTAGATATCACTGAAATGGGCTATTATACTCGTACTTATATAATGGTCCCATGCAGTGGCGGCTGTACCTTGAGTGCACTCGTGCGTTGCACTACCAAAAATTTAACACCATCAATACCATCGTCATCAATAAAACAATCTCAAGAATCTGTAATATACATACATAAGTTACATTAAAAAAATGCTAAGAAACCACTACGCTATGTCGTAGTCTATAAAATTATTTTTCGCTCAGTCTCAAAAAACCTCTCCGTGCGCTTCGTGGAGCGCACGCACTAGCCAGTACAATTTCTATGAGAATCGCGTTAGAACGCCGGGCGCGTGAGACGGAAGATACTCCGTACAAACTGAATGAAGAAAAAGGTAAATCTCGTGCGGCGCTCGGAGCCCACACGAGGGACCGGCGGCGATATTACCCGACCAAGTGAAGTTAACGCTCAAAATATAAACCTTTTCTTGCGCTTCAGTTGTAAAGTTGGCTTAGGTGGTTAATAACATGGCCTGCACTTCACTTTTCTCGTATCGCGCCATTATTCGTAATTCGTGTTTATTGTTTGTTTTGTAAAGTGAGTGTGACTATGTTTTTAATGGAAAAAATAAGTGTGAACTTGAATATCGAGAATATTAAAAACAATATTAAAACTTTTAGTGATTGATAAATTAGAAATAAAATCGGCTGGGCGCCAAGGTCATGCCTTAATTTAAAACCATTTTCCAGGAATCAAAATCGACGGATTGAGGTACTTAATACATATAAAATTTGATTGTTAGTAGGAAAATGTAGTTGTATTGCAATTTTTGAGTTATATATTATAGTATTTCATAAATCCATAAATTAGCGCACCACCGGTTCTCGTAGTCAGCAGCCGCCACTGGTCCCATGTTTGCAACGTCTTCAAATGTCGGTTCGTCGGTCGTTCGGCGGTAACAATATAAATAGTACAATCGAATAGAGAAATCCGTTCTCTAATTTCTCTGTTGAAAGCCGCTTGAATAATGTGAAGTTTTGCCCTACCTTATGATTTAGAATCTACCCTATAAAGGGATAAGGACACCAAAGGGAGTTAGCGGCAAATCGCTAAACCGACTTATCGTCTTTGTAACTGAACAAACTGGGTCACGCCCCGGATTTTTCATAAAACGCAGCCTTATGAATATTTTACCATACTGCACACAAATAGTCCCCGCAAATAACCTTGTACAACAACTTTGTTACAGGTAAATTACCTACAAAGGTGTGGATAACTGTTTTAAAGTTACTTAGTTTTGCCTTAAGTTTTAAGTAAGATATCTTCTTTTTAGTCGTTTTTTTTTGTCAGAGTGGACGTGGTTGTCAGTTGTTGATTACTTATTTTGTGGTAGTTGTCACAATGAGTAGGTAGATGAGTATTCATAGGGATGATTACGTATCAATTTCGCGCGTACGACCCGTCGTAAATTGCATGCAAGTTATAGTAATTAAATAAATATATCAATAATATAATGACACAATCATACAGAAATCGAACTAGATAAAAAATTACGCTTTCCTAAGGCGTTGTAAGAGGAACTATTCAATAATACTTTATTTCAGGCTTAGCCCATATCATATCACATATCACACAAAGACAGAACATAAAAAATGAATAATTAATGAATGATTTCGTGTCTGAGCTTGATAGTTCCGATAACTCAGTTGCGATTGGTCGCGTATGCCAGAATTTCGCAGGTTAGAATCCTGTTCGTAGCACATTTTTTTTCCTTTCAATTAGAAATTTAGAAATCGAACTAGTCCCATAGTAAGCTCAATAGTAGTAGGCTCTATATATATATATATATATATATATATATAATTTTCATCCCACTGCTAGGCACATGCCTCCTTATATCATTATCCTCTCATATAATATTTCCATACATAAAAAACTTTCTAGGCTGAGGAACAAACATCATGTCCATCACACAATACCTACATTAGCCCTACCATCCGGGCGGCTGGGGCAGCGGCTGAGCTGGCGGCTCTTAAAAAACGAGACAAATATTCAAGCCTGAGGTGCTACTTGTTCGTTTCTTTGGCGGTGGAGACGACCGGCTGTTGGTGCTCGGAGGCTAAAACTTTTATAAACGAGGTTGGGAGACGTATGCGGGACAGGGGCCTTGACCCCGCTCCGGGTCATTCTTGTTGCAAAGGTTGTCTATTGCAGTCCAACGCGGTAACGCAGCAAGCATTTTGGGCACCTTTGCACCAGGAATGACGCGAGGTGGGTTATTCGACTAGCACCTATATCTTGGTTTAAGTCAAGTTGTGTTTTATATTTAATTTTTTGTTTGTGTTTCACAATATGTAAAAATTGATATATATAAATAAAAATTGTATGGCACATTAGCCCTGACCAATTATACTAAATTGATTTTCGTGATTGCATGTTATTTATCCTTTTGAAATTTGAACTTACTCATGTGTTAAAATGCGTTTTACCTTCATTCTTACATTTTGAAACTTTTCTCGCCCTTAAACTTTTTTACAGGCGAAATGAAATGTCAAATACCTAATTGGAGCATTTCATTAGTGGAACTGCAATTCAAGTCGTGTTTTTTTTCCGTTGAGCTGATAAATAGTTCAGCTTAGCTCTGCAAATTGAAGTTGGAAAATTTTCAGAAGAACTTCGGCCTTCAGCCTTCCTTGCAAACTTCGAGAAGGCGAAAAAAGACGCTCGTGATTTTTAATCCTGCAGTAGGTAATTTATCTAGTTCCAACTAAAGCTTAAGCTAAGTAGGTATTAAATAATTTTTTCTCCAACATGCAATGAAATTTCGTCATTACGTGCGTTATAACAGGCTTTCTAAGTATCACGTTGCAGGCGGAACAACTCGGAAAAACTGTAAAGGAATTTCATACAAAATTGGAGGCCTAGGCCGGGAAGCATTAATTTTTTATTTTAATGTCAAACATGGCGTCTGTTAAATTTGTTTTTTGAGTGGTGTATTTTTATTTTATTTCATTGCATAGGTTCGAGAAAAGCGCTATACAAATCTCTGCGAGAAACTTGGCTTGCAACCCTTCGTTTCCCGGCTTCTATAGTAATGTGATGAAAAAATGTTGAATACCAAAAACTTTATTTTGTTTTACCTTACGGCTGCAAGAGCTCCTGAGGATGCGCCGTGTTGAGAGACCTGCATTTGTGTCTCACACGAGTCCTCAATGAAATAAAGGGATGGTACGTACTCTTCTGGCGTGGCGTCACAAACGTCCACGGGTTAAGCTGTCTGCTTACCATCCGACAGGCTGTATGCTTGATTGTCACAGTTTTTTTAAATAAAAGAACCCATTATGTTTGAAATTGCCGTCGCTGCCTGCCCCGCTCCTCCGTTTGCTACCCTTTGACATTTCCTCTTTTAGATCTACTGAGAGTAAATAAATTTAATTTAATAAATTCTGAGAGTATGAAGTTAAACTTTGGTCTATATATAAATGTAAATATGTATTGCCGATTTAAACTGAGGTACACAAATACATGTCCATGAACACTCTTATAGTAAATGCTTTTTAAAAGGAATCTTTAATCCTTCCGTTACTTGTGCTTGGTTTCCATGTTTCAAGTCGTATCGCTCGGATCGGATCGCATTTTTCTGAACATGCAGGACTAGGGCGACAACATACTGTCACGTCAACTTACAATTAATCAATGGAAGAAAGGAAGTGACATTTGAATATACATTCGTATTAAGCAGTTAACGTTAAATACGTATAAAGCTTGTATACTATGGGTACTAGGTGATGATTTGCTTAGCTATACCTATAGATAAATAAATAAATACATAGAAAACATCTAAGACCCAGGAACATAAATATAAATAACATAGAAACGGTTGAACAAAGAGACAGGCGACTCGCAACACGACGAATGGACCTGCCCTTTCCCGAAAGTACTAGACTCCAAATTGCTAAGCATTCGGCGGGATATCAGAGTATAGTTCTGTTTAACAAACTACCTCTTGAGTTGAAATCAATCACAAGTAGCAACATATTCAAAAACAAATTAAAGTTTTTCTTGTTGAGGAAGTGTTACTATTCAATAGAAGAATTCTACAGTCAGGGTCGGGATTAGGCAATGTGTAATAACTCCTTTTACTTAATAAGAACAATTTTTTTTTCTTAATATTATTTTTAAACTTTTACTGACTTTTACACTATAATTTATTGATTATTTTTGTTAAGTTTTAGTTTTAGTGTTTTCTTTGACATTGTAATTTGTTCTGTCATTGTAAATTATGTGTTCTTAATTTATTATTTATAAGGTTTGTAATTGAATATTTATTATTTTTAAGTTTTTTTTAATTGACATGTATTTTCAAACACAATTTATATTGTTAAATGAAATAAATAAATGAAATGAAATGAAATGAAATGAACAAATATTACTGCTCACTAGCTCCTAAATAAAGCGGACCCTGGGACCATAGCACCAGAAAAACGCTAGGAAGATGATGACAATAAATATGAATGATGTCATTTGAATATGCACTAGTAGGATCCTGTGAGGAATTCTTCAAGTTCTAGTCAAATAAACATGAATAATAGGCGCAAGAATAGACACAAAAGTTTGTACAACCTATGCGATAGCTGTAGGAGAATTAAGTGGGTATTCGCGTTCGACGCCCAAAGCCGGGGCTCAGCTATGCTATTCACATTCTGTCTCTACTCATCTCACTCACAACCAATATATCTGGACCCCGAATTGCGTAACTATTAACTGTATTCGGTTGTCAAACATATACTGAGACTTGGCGAGGTATCAGCGGGTGTAGTGAATACCAGCATAGATCTGATCGGCCCGGCTTCAAATCGGACCGATTTGTAGGCGCGACACACGAGTTTCAAATCTATTTTATTCTTAAAAGGTTTTTTTTTCAGTTTTGGATTGTTTAAGCAACACACGCCAAAGTCATGACGATTGACGAGTGTACTGACGCTATCACGAATACCTACACTTCAGGGTGATGAAAAATATCTAAACATGCCCCTTGATTTGATAATAAGACTTAGGCTGAGTTGCACCAACTTACGATCACAGACCGATCAACGTTAAATATGGCGCCGACAGCTGTCATCCCATAGAAACTTGTCAAACTTGCCATACATTCAAATTTTAACGAACACTGCTTACGATTATCGTATAAAAAATATTATATCGTATAAGCAGTCAGTGGAAAGCAGAGCATCGTATGGAATGTTTGACAAGTTTCTATGGGATGACAGCTGCCGGCGCCATATTTAACGTTGATCCGCCTGTAATCGTAAGGTGGTGCAACCGACCCTTAGTTTTCAGATAGTTTGAGCAGTTGTTCGCTCCTATATATATCTAAAGGCGACTGTGCCTATACAATCAATTGATGTATTAACCGTCGGTCCGTCCAGTGTTTACAAGTACTTCCATATTTTACTCGTATTTACAAAATGCTCTGTGCGGGTTAAGATTAGGTCCTATAAAGGATTAGCACCCTCGGGCGGGCAATATATCAAGTCTTACTTACTCATAAACATCCGACTGTGAATGGGAAAAGCTGTAACTTTCCCTTGAGGACTTTCCACACTTGGGCGACAACAATAGATCTTTACGATCGCGCTATGTGGCTTTAAAAGGATAAACTTGTTCGCGCCAGCCAACCAAGCCATAAAGTCTCAAATGTCAAGTGTGAACAGAATGTTTTGATGACATTACAATTTAATTATGACGTTTGTTTATACTTTTGTCGACTAGATCCGTGCTTACATAGTCCTAAATTGAGTATAAGGACTAGTCTCTTATTATCTCAACCTGCTGGGCAACTACAATTTATGCATTTCCTGTTTATGATTAGAATTACACTAATAATTATGCGTACGTACCTACTTACCTATTAATTGTTACTACGGGTATATTACAGTCACCATCACCAATATTAGCCATTAGAAAACGCGCGTACCTACATATCTGACACGGCTCTATTTGTAGGGCCGTTAAGTCGTGTCAGATATTTATGCCTTTATTTTGGCTTTATTTATCTGCTAGTATACCTATTGTACTATGGCCGCCATGATTCGCTTTTCGGCGATAGAGAAAGTTTATATAGATAAACTGTAATTTCAATTTGTATTCACGCTTCGCCTTGTTGGTATGAGATGGAAAAGACCCGGTCTGCTTGCAGAATCAATATTAGAATTTAGTGAAAAGTCTCCATTATATTAATTAGAGCGTTGACTCGGATATCTTTAGAACTATCCTACTATCCCACTAATATTATAAATGCGAAAGTTTAGATGTTTGGATGTTTGTTACTCAATCACGCAAAAACGGCGAAACAGATCAAGATGATTTTTTGTATACTAACAGTATGTAATCTGGATTCACTTATAGTATACTTTTTGTCCCGATAATCACCTTCAAAGGCATGAAATCGGGGGTGCAAATATGGTCTATGAAACGGGGTGATTTAAATCCTCATACGCCATCCTAAGCTTTAAGTTTCAGCTAATTGGGAGTATAACGGCGTGTCAATAATTTTAACGTAAGCCATAGCAGAATTTGACGTATTGTAATCAAGCTGAAGTTTCGATATGACAAAGCCGAAATATCATAATTCTTTCTGATTGATGACGCTATTTTTTAGCATAACCTTTTAGCAATTAGGTCTATTATTGCGTGTAAATCAAAATAAATTTGCGATACTTTGGATTTGTTTGTCTTCATATGCTTAAATACAAAAACAGCTGCTTCAATGCAGTCTTTGTATCGTCGGTGTACAATTTAATTTTGTCGTGTATTCTTGTTTACGTAATTGGTGACCCTCCACACTATAATAACTGTTTGTTATAAGAGATCACTTGGGCTGGGCAGCCCAATCGTCAACATTGACGGTTGAAGCACCTTAGATCTATGCACAAAGTACAATTGGATCTATGCTTATCCACCACCACCACCACCTCAGCCGAAGGACGTCCACTGCAGGACAATATGCCTCCCTCAATTTCATGGGGGGTAAATGCCATAATCGCCACGTTTGGCATGCGGGTTGGCGATCGCAGTATCTTCACCGCACTTCAGGGATGCTGCTGCCCATCCTCCGGTGGTCTTGGTCGTAGTTTTAGGACATACCCGGGTCCAGTATGCTTATTCGTATACATATAATACAGCTGTAGAGGGTCGAAAATCTGTACAGTCAATATATTGGATAAATCAATGGAGCGATTGGTGGGCCCTTGGCAGCGAAACAGAACACATTTCAACAATTTTAAGAATTCGTGTCTGTTTGTCTATCGGTTTATATGTCTAGGCATTGTGACTCTCGGCCTTCAGCCTTACGTACATTGCCGCTCTGCTTAGGGCCTTCGGCCCTCAGCCTTACACTTCACTCTGTGTGAATGATCGGCATGAGAAGCCCGCTCTGTGTGAATGATCTGCCTTTGGACTCGCATGCCTTGCCCCTGTTGGGACTCTCGGCCTTCGGCCCCGCGTGAATTGCCACTCTGCTTCAGGCCTTCGGCCCTACACACGGAGCCCGCTCTGTTGGGACGCTCGGCCTTCGGCCTTGCGTGCGTGCCACACGGCTCCAGGCCTTCAGCTCTCAGCGTTATACAAGGATCCCGCTCTATTTGAATGCTCGGCCTTCGGCCTCGCGTGCCTTGCCACTCCGTTTCGGCCCGTTAGTCATCAACTTTACATGAAGAATCCTCTGCTCTGCTCTACTCTGTTGGGAAGCTCGGCCTTCGGCCTCGCGTGTCTCGCCTCCCTGCTTCAGGCCTTCGGCCCTCAACCTTACATAAGAAGCCCGCTCTGTGTGAATACTCGGCCTTCCGCCTTGCATGTTTTGCCACTCTGCTTACGGTCTTCGGCCATGATATTTACATGAAGAACCCGCTCTGTTGGGACGTTTCACGAAAGAACTGCGTAGCGAAACTTTTATCATTGTACATGCAATATTTTACGGGCTTCATTCGTCTTTAATCGGTACATTTGATATTCTGAAATAAGCTTAATCATTCGTTTTGAAAGCACGAGCACGTAGCACCAACTTCCGTTACAATCGGACACTTTTACTTGAAGTCGTAGACGATTGTATATACCTAGGACAGACTGCCCAGTTAGGTAGGTCCAACTTCGAGAAGGGGTTAATCGTCGAATCCGACTCGGCTGGGCAGCGTTCGGGTAGCTACGGCACATCTTTTCGTCCAATATTCCGCAGTGTCTCAAGACGAGGCTCTTTGACCAGTATGTGTTGCCAGTGATGACATATGGCACTGAAACGTGGTCGCTTACTATGGACCTCATAAGAAGGCTCAAAATCACCCAAAGAGCAATAGGCCTCTATGCTGGGAGTATCTCTGCGTGATCGCATCAGACGTGAGGCCATCCGCAGTAGAACCAAAGTAACCGACATAGCCCTCCGAACCGCTAAACTTAAGTGGCAGTGGGCGGGGTATATTGCTCGTAGAACCGTTGGCCGTTGGGGAGGAAAGGATTTCGAGTGGCGACTACGTACCAGAAGGCGCAGCGTGGGTAGGCCCCCCACAAGGTAGACTGATGACCTGGTAAAGGTCGCAGGTGTCCGCTGGATGCGGATGGCAAAGGAACGGTCATTTTGTCACTCTTTGGGAGAGGCTTATGTCCAGCAGTGGACGTCTTTCGGCTGATATGATGATGATGATGATTTGTTTTGAAAAAAGGTTTCCTATTAAAATTTGCCCAGCGCGGTAAAGAGCATTTCATATTGAATGTAATCATTTCTTAAGGGGGTATAAAGAAGGGTGAATGATGTATGGGAAAACAAATAAACAAATAACTCGAGAATGAGTTCTACGCAGACGAAGTCGCGGGCAAAAGCTAGTAATATTATAAACGCGAAAGTTTGTAAGTATGGATGGACGTTTGTTACTCTTTCACGTAAAAACTACTAAATGAATTTTAATGAAACTTTACAATAATATAGCTTATACACCAGAATAAAACATAGGCTACAATTTACAAGAATATTGTGTGAATTATCCAAATACTAATCCTGCGCAGACGAAGTCGCGGGCACCAGCTAGTTAATTATAATAATATAGTATAATTTTGTAAACTCACTATGTACTTACCTACAAATAATAGTGAATTCTGCTGGAGGAGGATTCTTAATTATTTTTTAGTTTCTACCTACACGCCTTTGACATTTCGTAGAAACTAAAGGTGAAACAAATTATAATAATGAAAAGGTCGAAACAATTTTACGAACCTCAGACAGTAAAATCATTATACTTAATAAGCATTTATAAATTAGTTGTTGATCGTTATCGCAAGTAGATAGATAAATTAGTGAAGGCAGAATTGGTGACATCAATTTCCAAAACAGCAAATGGGAAATCATCGATAACACAAATTACGATGAGATTAGATATTACACAAAAAAAAATTACATAAAATCTATCGACAAAACATTAAATTAAAACTAAATATGGTCCCTGTGGCATTGTGCCTAAGACGCTGGCAGCATTTCCTCGCACGCACTGGTCCCACCGCCGCCGGCGACGAGCGATATACGAGTAGAATTTAATACTAGAAACGAGTGGGAGAGCGGCGAGAATACATACATAGTGACCATTACTCATTAAAGAAATCTTTGTTTCAGGTAAATCATTGTTCATCTATCCTCATCTCCGAGCTCCGTGCAGATCTGCGAAGGAATTAACTTCATAAGGAAAGTGAATATTGTAGAATGAAATTTAAGCTTTGGAAATGGTCACTAAAGAATCCAAATTGTAAGCAATGTCGTGATATTTCAGCGAGTGAAACGAAGGTACATAATTACATATACTAGTACGGCACTTTGTTTCCGTGGAGTCGCAAACAATCTGGGCTGTTATTCAGAAACCGACTCGTCCTCACCACTCACCTCACACCTCACCCGTTTTTATATGTAAACTGTCAAAATTTGACAAATGACATTTGACAGTT
This sequence comes from Notocelia uddmanniana, assembly GCA_905163555.1. Taxonomy (NCBI): domain Eukaryota; kingdom Metazoa; phylum Arthropoda; class Insecta; order Lepidoptera; family Tortricidae; genus Notocelia; species Notocelia uddmanniana. The sequence goes on along the minus strand of LR991059.1, from coordinate 7,360,460 downwards.
TCCATATACAAACGGATGTGGTGTGAGGTTACAGGAGGACGACTCGGTTTGTGAATAAGAGGGTTGTGATGATGATAAGAAAGCCAATAAATACTGTCTACCATCTATTTCTACATACTCACTTTTAACGCACACATGCAAAGCGTTTATACTATATGAGAGAGCAGAGGGCGTGTCGTTTACGAGGGTCGCTATCAGCGGCGGACCGCAGCATGTGTTTACGGCCTACCCCGTAAACGCCCGGTTTACAGCCGGCGGAACTGTCTCCACAAACGCCCTCTGAGCCAGTCGAAACAGCGCTGTAAAAACTAAATACCCTAGTACTCGAGAATAATTATTGTTGGGGGATTGTTGTGGAAGATTGAAAGTGAACCACGCTCACGGGCGAAATGTATGTATAATATTTAGCATAAAAATATTCAATAAATGAAATGTTATATGTAATGTTCTTCTGAGAATAATAAATTACTTAACCTGAAAGTGAAAAGAGATATGGCTTTTCACTAACGAGTACGTTTGGATTAATCGGACATTGTGTAGCATATTCTAGGGACAGGTACAGTCAAATGGCTAAGCCGATGCCATACTTCATTTAATTTCATTCCATTCATTTCAATTGATGCAATCAATGTTACAAAAGATTACAACTTGTATCGTATGGTTGTCTTCTCAATAAACATTAGATTACGTATGTAGATAAAATTTAAATCATGTAACGGAATTAAAATATTTTCATATGTCAAAATGAGGGAAAAGACAAGTCAAAAAGTTAAATATATTTTAATCTAAACCTCTAGCCCTAATAAATGCTTTGATTCATTGTTATTTGTAATAAAATATTCTTTCAATTTACTTTCGAAAGTTCCTTTGACCGGTATATATTTCTGAAAACACTTTCAGACATCAAAGCACGTGAATAATACAGCTAATTTTTATAATTAAATTATATTCCGGTAAACGGCTTTAATTATTCCAATTGTGGCCCAGACTGGTAGTTATTTATTAAAAGCAAAATAGGTACATAACGGCGGGCAGCGTTCAATTAAACAAAATTAGTGCTACACAGGGCTCGGAGAAAATGATGGATTGTGGTACAAAACACATGTCAGTTAAGTCATTTTAGAAACAGAAAATACCTTTGCCGCAGATAAATTTTGCACTAACCGCATCCAACGTTTTAATATTTACGAGTTACCTGTTTTCGATAATTCGAACATTTTACTAATGATTCATTTGTGATGCATATTTACTATTTCCTCGATTATTATGAATCTTACCTAATACATATTTTATTTAAATAAAAATAGAAACATTAACAGTAATGACATTTTTGAACCCGTAAGAAACAACATAACCATATTGGAACAAACTCGTGATAATAGCATTATTTTAGCAAATTGTCAGATAAAGTTTATAATGGAGTTCCATAATTAATTTATAAATAATTAAATCTAATTGTGTAGCAGTTATAGTAATCGAACAGTTTGCTGGTTGCAAATGTTGAGCTGAGCGCGTCTACCTGGTCTCACACTCCCTCCATTTTCCATTGTTTACTTAAATTTTGCTTACTGTACGACTTTTTACATTGACATATACAGAAATTCAGTTTTCCTGTGATTATACCTGCGTGGTATGTCCGATTTTCATTTTTTTAAATCTAAACCATCGTCATGCTCATGATGTCACCTATCGACATGCGAAATGTGAGCGTGATCGGTTGAAGTGTTGAAGCGTCTAGGAGGAGTACGAACTTGAACGAAATACATACATCTGTCGCCTAAGAATGAGCTTTCGCTTCTCTCAGCAATGCCAAACGCTAGGTGCGTGGTTAACTTCAAACAACTGATTGTTGTCAGAATTAATCATATATCAGTCTGAGCAGGAAAACCAAAAAATCAAAATAATGAGAAAAAAGTAAATGGTTCATTTTGAGTGATAACGTGTGGATTAGGCTATGCTATGACATTCATATAGATACATACAATGTTTGAAACTTGATATTAATTGGACCTGCGTGACCACGTACCGAAAGGCGGACTGTGGGTAGACCCATCCCCCAACAACGTAGACCGTTGGATGCGGGTGGGGCAGGGGACCGGTCATTGTGGCACTCTTTGGGGGAGGTCTATGTATGTCCAGCAGTTGACGTCTATTGGCTGAGATGATGATGATTGTAAGTTTATGAAGATTATAAGTTTAGGTTCGGAATTCTTACAACTTTTATTAAAACGTACTGGTATATTTTACGAGTTATCTGCGTCACTCGTGGCCCCAATCAAAGAGCGAATAAGGTCATGAAATGCAACCGAATTCGCTACGTGTGAACTGGGACAAAGTACTGACCTCTCAGGATACTGGCCAAGGCTCCGCCGGGGCCATCTCGGTCAGTCCTGGGTGCCAAGGACGATGCAGCCTTTTGGCTACATTCCGGGAGTTGCATGAGTTTTGCACTTAATTCCAAGGTAAAATATCAATCCGAACTAAGTGCCAGAAATATACAAACTCGGCTTTATTGACAAGGGCGCGCATATATTTTGGTTACTTTGATAACGAACATGTACATTCTGATTTTGACTACTTTGTACCTGACTCCAAAATACCTGGTACATTACACGTAACAAACATAGTTAAACTCAAACCTCTATTTCCAAAAGAGTCAGAGTTTTAGCAGTTGAATTAGGTTTAAAGATTGAGCAAATGTGATATTACAGTGACAGTTTGCCAGCCTACAACATCTCCGACCTATGGGAAGTTGACTCTTACGAAACCCATGAGAAGGAAGAAAGTTGTGCTATTCTAATCCGGAAAATGGAGAATGCTTACACACACACACACACATTCGATATGATTTACCATCTATTTCAGATTGCTTGTCCTTGACCTGTCATCTGGCTGCCATCCATAAAAATGACGTTTTTACTGGGATAACATAGATGTCACGGTACCCAAGCAATCCGACGAAAATAATGCGTAATTAAGGCTCTGTATGCTAACTGTAAAAATGGGAGAGAGACTGTTTCTAGCATGGCCATCTTTTTCCTTATACGGGGCGGGAAGGAGTATACCGACAAACTTTAACCATAGATTCCTGGTGGTATTATGAGAAAATAATGTTATACCAACATGGGTCCAAAATAGTACGATAGTACTTTCTTGTGAACGAAACCTTAGTCTAAAGAGTGATAGATAAAGAAAACTTCACACTTCTCGAACCACTCCTGACGTTTTAAAATCTGATTAACGGCCAGTACGGCCACTACGTAATTCACTAAAAAAAATTAGCACACTTGCCGACTCGTTGATAGAGAACAGAAGTAAAACTAAAGACCAAGCTAGTAATAATTAGTTGTTCTCTTTTGAGTATTACTGATTCTGATTAAAGATATCTTACGCAAAAGTATGAGTGTCTAATTGTATCTTAGTTTGGTACACAGCAATCGCTATCTATCATTAGACATATCATTCATTTCTCTCAATACCTAATGAAGACATTTTGCTGTTTAGACTCAACTTTTATTAAAAAAATATTCGTGTTGAAAATTATGGCAGATGTCAGGTAAGACTGATATTACCACTTCCGTACTGCGTGTGTGCTTGTGTGTGTGGTGACGTCACATAATTAAGGCGTGTTGTTACCCTTGAGATTTATTAACTTGTTAATTACTGAAAAATATTAATATCTCGAAAATTAGGTTTTATCCAGCAATGTTTATATTACTTTTTTTGTCCAAATAGGCACTAGAATCGTTGGTTAAAATCTGTCGGTATACTCATTTCCACCCTGTATATTATATCTGTTACATAGTGCCCACAGCGTCATTGCGAAACGTGTTGGACCGCCGTCAGTCTGTATCGTTGACGTTGTAAACCAACTTTGATTCTTATATGTGGTTAATAATTAGTCGAGTTTCAAATAAAAATATATCCAATATAATAAATAGCCGAGAGTTGTTTGGTTGGGCAGGTAATTAAAAAATGTAGCCGGATGAAGCAGGCTGAAGTATAACTTATTTGACCTTGTATTGTTGGAGCAAATCCAAGAGCTCCCATAGTGCATGCCCAAGGTCGGGTTATGTCAAGAATTGGGTTAACTGTCACTACAAAATGGCGGAGAACAGTATTTAGGACAACTTCTTTGACCTTCATCTGTTGGAGCCGATCCAACTTTGCATCTAAGTTTTCTAGACACGGTGGGTGAATTGCACTAATTGCAGTCAATTGCGTCATAGTTATACAATAGGGATAAGGGCGTGAATCCAGAGGCATCAATCACCAAAAAAATCTAATGCCGTTATAGGGACAGGGCTAATAAGCCCTGTTCAACAATCGAGAGCACGTTTTGACCTCGAAGACGGACACGCATTATAGAAAAATGTCAAATAGCCTTGTATGATCATATCATGAGGCTACATGTAGCCTGTATCGTGTCCTGATGATGACGTGTGCGTCATCATCAGAAAATCCATATCGCATCAGTGATCAGGGATATGAAAGCGGCACCTAGTTTGCAACATTCGAGCGTTTCGATTCGAAAACTATTGAGCGCATATATCGTGTCCGGTCCACTTAAGTTCAAGAATAGTGGTACGTGCGTTTCGTCTCCTCTCCTCAGTCGCTTCCTCATACGTTGACAATTTTTGTCTGCCAAAAGCCTGTCCAAAAGCCTTGTGGAAAGGCATTCCAAACGTCTTCACAAGCAGGTCAGCCCATAGTGTTGGTCTACGGCCTCGTGGTCTTTTGCCTTGTCTTGTCTGATGTCTGTCGTTTGGTCTACATCAACCTTAAGAAAAGCATTATGCGCTGTTGATTATAAGTTTGGTCGGTATAATTTGTAAGAATATGCGTCGTTGCACTGGAAACTACCGGTAGTTGCCCCGGATAAAACTAGAATTTATTACATCCAATCGTTTTGTACCAAAAACAGCTATACAATGCAGTCTACGTGGTCTCAAACCGTCCAGTAGGAGTAGGACGACATTGATCCCGGTTGTTCAATTACTCCGTGCTGCCCGCGCAAATTAAAACAAACCAAAAGCGTCCGGAATCCCGAAAGGCTGCGTTTTAATCCGAGCGTTCAATGTACGGACAAATATCCGGACAAAAACTGTACACAATCGAGTACTTTTATTTAATTACTTTCTGTTTACTTTTATTCTGTTGTATGTTTCCTCCTGGTGAGGCCGCGACGTCGAATTAATTAAAAAAGTTAAATAACAGTTCTTAATACATTCGCATAACTTTTTCATGTTAAATATACACCAATATTTATGTATACATTTATACACCTTCTTCTATTGAAATAACGTTAAAAAAATGTTTCATATTTATGCCCTCGACTGTACGACGTGTTAGAGTTCAATTTAGTGCCTGATTCGCTGGCGCTGTGATGTCTCCTCGCACTGCACACCTACTGCAGAAATCGAAAGGTACCTATGCCTATTACTGGTACATATAGGGTTTATACAAAAATAACACATGTTTAGGTATATACTCTCTCTCTCTTTATCTCTGGGTCGGTCCCTCATCTCTGAGGATCGTGGTCAGCATCAGAGTTGTATCTGGACTCTGGAGCAATTTAATACCACTTCGGTGGCAAACAAGCGTACGGCCCGCCTGATGGTAAGCGGTCACCGCACCCTGTCATCTGGGTTATGATCTGATGCCACCGGTTTCTGTCCAGCACGTCTCACGCACGTTAAAACCGTGTAGAATTAGAGGTATTATATATACAATGTATATATAATTCTGAATGGGTACGTGGGCTTTTCGAAATTTCAAAATGGGTCCATGACTACACAAAGCTTAAGAAACCCTGCTTTAACGATTCTAACCTTACAACCTGCAAAAGTGAATAATCCAGTAAAAACTCTACATAAGTCATACTTCAATTACGTTATTCGATTGTGAAAGTATTGACCGTGAAATGTACGCACAGACCTATCAGCAGAAGTAGCAACGCGTTCCAAACTGTCAAAATAATGGCTTGTCAAGGGAATAAAAGCGTGTCTAGAACATTTTGAGCACTCCATACTCGTAGCTACTTATGTTGATGGTTGTATTACGCGAATTATATAACTTTAATTGATTTTCTTCACCTGGCTAATAACAATTTCTCACACTTGTTCAAGTTTATTACTATGCAAGTAAGCAAAACAGAAATCGTAAAACAGTAGTCGTAACGATCATTTGCATTAGATAATAGTAAACGCCAAACATGCAAGAATCATTCCTAATCCCTTATTTTAAGGTTCATCTAAAGTGAATTAGTATTTTAGTTTTGGTTTTCCGTCATTCACACTGTTCACGCACTGGTTGTACGATACAGTGAGGTTTACTAGGTAACCGGGTCGAGTTACGTAATAACAGGCATAGGAACGGTGAAATTGTTTATTTACTAAATGAAAGCTTGCGTTTCGTGTTTATTGTTCATGTCGACGAGTGTTGTGGGATTTATGTGTTGAAAATAAACATTGTATCCGTAATCCGTATCCTATTGGGGTAGACAGAGATGAAATAATGCCAAATACTACGGCCCGCTGGCCGCAATTTTACAGTCGAGTTCTGAAATATGTGCACGGCACGAACAAAACGATCAGAAACATTTTTGAAGACAACTTATTCTGAGGGGTATAAGGTTGCTCAGATATTATTGGACCTTAGGGAACGTACACGCCTATCGCTGTCGAGTATTGCGCCTGCTAAATTCGGCTGCGAGAGATCAGCTAGCTATGTATATACCTACCTGTCCACACTCGTGACAGCTGGGTAGCCCTCCCGTCTGATCCGGTTTCCAAAACATCCGTGCTCCGTAAACATCTACACCAGCCTGAACGAGTGATCAAGATGAGGACGGATGACCAGCACTGTCTGAAGATGACACCTACCTAGATCGATTTTTCGCTCCAGTAACTCTGTATTGTAAATTTCATAAAAAAAATCATTGAAACTGTTTCCGATGATTCAGAAATAAATAAATATACAAGAATTACTCGTTTAAAGGTACATATCAGACAAACATAGACCATAGTAGCTTCATTCAAAAACTGGATGTCGAATTATGTCAAATTAGAAGTGGGCATTGATTTATATGGTTGCCTAGAGGATTAACCCATGTCTCGATAGACCTGTCATTAGTTCACATCAATATTAGATTATCTTAATCCGATAATTCTTTGATGGGGCTGTATTAACATGTTACTTGTCTGTATTTACCACATAATTGATACTCAGCGTTCAGCGACCTGGATTAAACCTAACTGAAGCAATTAGTTCTGGGTAATGCCTAATTCTAGTACGAGTACGCTTGCAATACAGATATATTGGAATATCACAACTAGATTAATCATAGACAATTAAGTACAAGCCCGTGCTTTGATACTTTTATTTGGGATAACATGTATGGAGTATATGCTTGGTTTAATCGCTTGTAATGTAATCGAGGATTCTAAGAGGTCTCGATTACTGGTCGTTAGAAAATTAAAATGAGAGGACATATTCCATTCCAACCTCCCATGTCTCTGTATAGTCAGAATGGCCGAGACATCAAAATGGGGATGGATACCTCTCTGATATGCATGCAAAGCCATGTTTTATACCAAACGAAGAGTATTTTTATTGCAATTACGGTTAGTTTTTCATCATGAAAAGTTGATATTGCCTTGCAAATATTGTTTGTTGATTTGATGTAAATTTGTCATCAAGATCATACAGACTTTCTGATCCATTTTGAATGAAGTTTATAACTAAAGAAAGTACCATCTTGCCGCAGCAATATATCAATATTGCTTAGAAACTCAATCGAACAATGCTACAGATAGACAATGCATTCAACACAGTCCAGTGCAAATGTACCGACAAGGTGCACCACTTATCTGCTACCTAATCCTTAAAGGGCTTAACCATACACGAGGCAGACAAGAGTCATTGCGCTTGCAAAAGTCGCTATGTGTATGTATACAATAACATTTTGTAAAAGAAAATCATAAGTATGTTTTGTTTTCTGATGGTTTGCCTTTGTACGGCTCCGTTGATAAGGGGTGCCAATAGAACCCTATAACGAAGCATGTGCTGTCCGCCCGTCCGTCTGTCTCACAAAGGGACAACTATTTTTTTTGTTGCGAACGGCAGCGGGCGCTGACCGGGTGGCAGCAGCGCGACCTAATACTCGTAACTACAATACACACAACACAACATACACAACACTACACATACTACACATACCTACAACAAATACAACACACACAACATAACACATATAACACTACATATACTAAAGCAGCTGCAGGCGTCCATAGACGGCGGTGACCGCTTACCATCAGGCGGGCCGTACGCTTGTTTGCCACCTACGTGGTATAAAAAAAATACTCGTACCTGAACTCGGTCGTGTGTTGGTGTTGCGCAACATGAGCGTGAACACAACTCGAACTCAAAAGGGGCTTCACTCTCTTGAACTTTAACGTCATGTACACTAAATTAACTATTTATTTATTCCTATTTATTTTATTTCTACGTGCTATGTGCCCCGCCCACTGCCACTTAAGTTTAGCGATTCGGAGGGCTATATCGGTCACTTTGGTTCTGCTGCGGATGGCCTCATTCCTGATGCGATCACGCAGAGAAACTCCCAATATAGCTCTCTCCATTGCCCTTTGGGTGACTTTGAGCCTTCTTATAAGGCCCATAGTAAGCCACCACGTTTCAGTGCCATATGTCATCACTGGCAACACACACTGGACAAAGACTTTTGAACCGATGGCCGTTGGGGCGGAAAGGTTCTCGAGTGGCGACCACATACCGGAAGGCGTAGCGTGGGCAGGCCCCCCACACGGTGGACTGATGACCTGGTGAAGGTCGCGGGTGTCCGCTGGATGCGGGTGGCGCAGGACCGGTCATTGTGGAAGTCTTTGGGGGAGGCCTATGTCCAGCAGTGGACGTCTTTCGGCTGATGATTTATTTTATTTTATTAATTATTCATTATTATTTTTTCCCTTTAATTTGAAACGTCGTACTACATTTCCAACGGGTGAAAGAGACAAAGCTTCATAGTCTCCAACTACTAACATCTGAGTTCGACTGCAAGAGTTGCACGATTTATTTATTTATTAAAATCAAAAGAAAAATGTACCTAACATTATACAGTTAGAAACCAAAGCGTTACATGATTCGAGAACAAGTTAATTATGTACATAATTTATACAACAAAAAATTCTAAGTTGTATGGCTGGAGCGAACCTCTCGTGCTTCATCTCAAGCACTATCTTCCATTCCATCGCCAGCTTTACTATACTCGTACCAGTCGCAAAGACATCACATTCAGAAACTGCTGCGAATAGGGAGTTGATGAGCGCAACTATTATGTTACCCTTCATGTGCGTGTCTGACTTGCACTTGGCCCGTTGGCCGGTTTTTTCTAACTTGCGCCTTTTATATGCGCCCGGAAGAGTTCTGCGACGTACGTCTTTTCACTACCGAGCACGCAGTCAAGCACTGACCTCACTCCAGTCACAATCCGGATGGCCTTACATAAGTACAAAGCGGCTGATCGCAAGGAAATCAGAGCAGTTAATGCTCATTTATGTTTATTGGTTAACTGTGAACAAGCTCCCATTTTCAGAATGCTAGTTAGTTTTGCTAAAACAATTATTTATTAAACGTTACAACTGAGGCATTACCATCGAAAAATGTATACCTAAGGTCAATCGGGACACGAGGCGCGAATGACAGAAAATGCTTCTTTTCAAGTACTTTGGAAGTAATTTCGCCCTCTTTTAAAGAATTTTACATAGTTCCAAACTTTTACAATAGAGCGTTAAAGTAGTACCATCAGGCGGGCCGTACGCTTGTTTGCCACCGACGTGGTATAAAAGAAAGTTTGTATTAAATCTGTAAAAGACGCATCTCTCTCATTGACGTCTAATTTCCCTGGTTGGCCGTTGGCCCTTAGGTACATACATACTCGTACATATTGTATTGATAAGAATTTTTAGCAGTAGCGGTCGTCAATAAATTATAGAAATTATAAAAAATCCATTTGGAATGCGGAAAGTCTCTAATTTGATTAAATATATTTGAATTATAATTATATTCTAATTTTCCCGTAATCCCTTTTGTATTGATAGAAATGATGGAAGTGATGGAACTACTACGTATTTGTATTGGTTAACTTTCCACTCACGATTGCGGAATCAACTTTCACCTAAAACAGTGTTTAGTTATCAATTAAATAACTAGCTTGTTTTATATAAGTGTCATGCAACTTTTAGCCCTTTCAGGTGGTACACATTAAAAAAACGACATTTTAATTTATAAACTTAAGGCTTAAGTGCCAGTGTCACATACAAATTGGTCCACCCCAGCACAAGTTTGGCGCGGCTCCAAAGTCTCCAAACACGCCAATTAACCTTGCAAGCCCCATGATAAGCTCACATCTGCTGACCTCACCACAATGCAGATACTCTATGCTGTGTACTCTCGTCTTGTCTATTTACAAACATATAAGTTTTGGAACTTATGTCTTCGCAATAAGATTCATAATCGCGTCCATTCAGAGCTGAATAACGATGCATGCTTATAGGAAAATTCGGTAACATACGACGTAATGTGATATGTTGTCTCTTTCGAATTGACCTCGAAGGTATGAGTGTGAAGGAGATGCGGTGGAAATAAGTTGCCAACAGAAAAGATCTTGACCTTGACCATCTTGGCGCGTGTGAACCAGTTTCCCATTTCAATAAATTTAGGTTTTCGGGCTGAAATAATAAAATAGCGTAGTAGTTTGTAGCGTAGTATAATCTTGAGATGAAACTTTGAAATTGTATGGATAATATCTATCTACCTTGGAACAAAATTATTGTCTTGGTTTGTCCAGTTAACACTTACTTATCAAATGATAGGCGAGTCGAGTTGAGATTGAAAACAACTTTCTTCTCAATTTCTGAATACAATTTGAAACGTAAGTAATAAAGTACTAAATTAAAGTATAAACGTAAGTAATCATAATATCAATCTAGAAAGTACCTTGTCGACTGAGATTTGCTCGTGTATTCCCGGCGAATATGAGTTTTGAAAAAATATGAGGCCTAGCTAGATATTGTTTCCGTTCCCGGTAACCCTTATATTGTAAATTTTATTAAAATCCAGGGCAATCATCGTCACACCTTAGAACCTAAAATTAAATGGTCGCGTAAGGTACGGTTACAGAGGAATTTTCTCCCTCAGACGCTTCGATTGTGGAACGAGCTCCCTCCCTGCCGAGGTTTTCCCGAGAGATCTCTCATAGTGTACTATGGGATTCTTCAAGAAAGGAGTATATACATTTTTAAAGAGTCGGCAACGCGCATGTGTCTCCCCGGGAGTTGCAGGCATCCATAGGCTACGGTGACTGCTTACTATCAGGCGGGCCGTACGCTTCTTTGCCACCTACGTGGTATAAAATAATCGTTAGAGCGGTTTTCGAGATTTCAATAACAAACAAATAAATATGTACAAATGTTGCTCGTTTAATAATATATAGGATAGAATAGGATAGACGGCCAGATTACACATATGTAACGATATTATATAAGGGGATCCCTCGATTCTTCAAACCACGCCACCCACGTTAGACATGCTTATATATGACTTCCGCACATGAGAAAACGAGAAGTAACACTTCGGGAATGGCTTTTCCGGACAAATCTCGATAATTATCTAACTTTGTGAAGTTTTATTTATATTTCCTCTTGTGAGAGTTAAGATGAGGTAAAATACCATCATTTTAACTTAAACTTAAATGGACATTTCCATTCATATTTTATTGCTTTAGTAGGCTGAGTAAAAAAACGGAAAACGAAGACACATTTCTTTTTTCTGTAAAGAAAAAAATCATGCAATCATGTTTCAGCTCTAATTACAGAAACAATGATAAAATCAAGAATCATAGATCTGAAAATCGATCCTTATTGTTGCCCTGTCTGGTCAGAACGGCGTTTCAGAGAACGTGATGTTTTTGCTTGCACGCCCTTAGGATTGCCTCCTAATTCAACCGTTCATTAACGGGTGAATTGCAAAAAAAATGTACCTACTGTATACATAGTTAAGGATTTAATTATATCTACATTTTAATTAATTCATTTGTGTTACGAAATTTAGACATACAATTTATATAGGTTACTTTCGTAACATAATGGAATCATTTAAAACGTAGACATAATTGGGTGAATTGCAAAAAAATGCACATAGTTAAGGACTTAATTATGTCTACATTTTAATTGATTCCTTTGTATTGCGATAATTTGTCATATCCATACTAATATTATGAAGCTGAAGAGTTTGTTTGTTTGTTTGAACGCGCTAATCTCAGGTACTACTGGTTCGAATTGAAAAAATATTTTTGTGTTGGATAGTCCATTTATCGAGGAAGGCTTTAGGCTATATAACGGCACGCTCTGACCAATAAGAGCAAAGATGCGGACGAAGTCGCAGGCAACAGCTAGTATTTTATATGGGTAACTTTCGTAACACAAAGGAATCAATTAATTCTCTAGACATAATTAAGTCTTTCACTAGGTATGTACATTTATTTTGCTATTCACCCAATTAAGTCCTTAATTATGTATTTTTTTGGAATTCACCCCAACAGCGTGCAATTTGCAAATATTCAAGTCAAAATCTAACACAATTTATATATGTATACCACTGCCCCTGACCTTGTTAGATAGTCTTATCACGTTATCACATTCATTCATCATTATTCTTACCCTTTTACTATCTTTTCAAATAGTCTGATATTAAATAAAAGAAGCAACGGCAAAATACCTAAATACCAACCTAGCCGTCCTCTTCCAACAGAAAAAGTACCTGGAGGAATTGGCGCTTACAACATATGTTACGTATTGTTGGAGAAAAATACACCTATGGCATCCTATTGTTGGAGGAAAATGTAGATATTTATTATAGACATCTTAGAAATGACTAGTGATGTGATGTTACCGAGACCATTAAGATATTTTCGGCAGCAGCTGGCAATACAGGCACGTTTGTTTTCAAGTCGGGTGGCATACAAGCGTACGGGCCACCTAGCTGCACGCAATCACCGCAGCCTATGGACGACAACTGCTACTCCTGGGGTGTTACATGCCCGTTGCCGACCCTTGATGCTGGCAATATTGCCGGTGGATTCCTGGGAATGAAAATGTTGGCAACGGAACATCATCAAAATATTGTCTATTCTATTCTAACGACACTAACGCCATCTAGGGGGAGTTTCCTTTGACTTAGCGGTACAGCCGCGCTCTTTAATGTGTGATGCATTTCGCAAAATGTTTTTTTTTTGCTATGCAGTTTGACAGGACTTTCAACCTAAAGGGGGTCCCAGAATAATAATGAGTAAGTATAAAGACCCACAGTAGGTGGAATTTCCTTTGATTTGGCAGCACATGTTTGAATATTTGAGCATTGTATGTAACCATGGAAATCAATTCTGCATTGAGTTAGAGAACACACAGCTACTCGTATTTAGATAAGACATGTCAGTAATGACACACACGTCATCTAGGGCGAGTATCTTTCGATTTGGCAGTACAAGTATGAATATTTGAGTATCTAATCTAACCACTCGAAATCAATTCTGTATTGAATCAGAGAAAAAAAAATGGTTGATTAAGACATGTTTGTAATTAATGAAACACCACACAAGCCATCTAGGGCGAGTATTCTTCGATTAGGCAGCGCATGTATGAATATTTGAGTACCTAACCATGGAGATCAATTCTGTATCGAATCAGATCGGTAATGCCGACTCGGCTATCTAGTTTGGCGCCATCGCCATGCATTCGTTACCATAATAATCGGGTCACATACATTATTTATGAACGAGGTAATACTAGAATCGTGAATACGTCGTTAGGCCGAATTGTGTTTTATGTTGATTGACCCAGAAGGTTATGAAGATTTGTCGCAGTTCACTCGCAGTAAAACGATACCTAATACTGGCCTTGTGTATCTAGACAGATACTCGTCTTCACGATGGTAGTATAGCTTCGTTGGGTATTAGGTATCGACTTTTGCCACACTGATCGTGACCCATCAATGGTCCAGCCGGAAGACCAGCGCTGACTCCTGAGTCAGCACTATGCTGAATCAGGACCATTACATGGTAAACTGAAAAAAACATTCGTGTAACATTTCAACATTGTAATTGTCTGTTTACTATGAATAAAGCATTTCTATTTCTATTCTACTTTTAATGGTCCATAAATGCTAGCTCCGGCCTGGTTGGCATTTTGGAAATGGTTATGTCACAGGATACCATTAGGTCCGGCCACACTACTGCCTAAAACGCACTCACGCACTGTAAACGCAGTGACGTGCCTCATGCGTGACGTTTTAACTTATAAGTTTCTCCTTCTCGTTCACTGCGATTCCGTACCGTCACCGTATTTCGCGCACCGATGTGGCAGGACCCTGTTTTTTTATAATTTTTATATTATTTCGTCAAATCTAGGCAGTAAGCCTTTGTTTCGCTCTATTCACTCTTCGCGTAGCACAATAGGGTCGCATGTTTTTGCACTGAAAACCATATCACGAATTCATTAGCAATATAAAGTGAATTCGAAACCTGACAACTTAGCTCACAATGGTCCAACTTCCTTGAAACACCATACGACTCAGATGCATAAGCTAGCTACAATATTCTAGTGAACTAAGCCTCTATAAAATAAATAAGCTCATATTGTTCTATGCTTAAGAGCTTTCCATGGCCCGACTTTGTTCATAATTAAACATTAAACAGTGTGTCGAGAACACCTGAGGGTCAATTCGACTGATTCTACAATATCGTATCTTACTTTAATGCGTTATTGTAAAAGCAACCTTTGTTGTATGATGTAAAGACTATTTTTCAGAACAACATGATAAAGGCACATAGACATCACACACGTGAAGATATCAGGCGATTAAGTACTAGTGATGTTATATTGCTGATAATTTCCTTTTCTTACCCACACTGAAAAATCAATCGGTTAGTAAATTAATGAGTAATAATCTAAAAAACTATCTGAAAAAATGTTTACGATTGAAGACAAATGAATCCGTAGGATTTGATTAGATCAGATTGCTTTCAGTTTTAAATAAGATACAATCTATTCATTCATCAAATAGAGGTAATTAAAAAATATATTGCGGAAAAATGATTAATTGTCCTTGTATTGAAAAAATCCACCTAAAGGGGCCATTTGCGATACATTTTAGTTTCTTAGGAAAAATAATATATCCAAAGGAAATTTCAACGTGAATTCCTTTACCTTCCTTTGCCAATAACAATAACCATCTGTCTATATACATGTCTAGACTTAAAAAGTGTTCGTGGCTTAGAATACGTTTTATCAGGTAATTCCATTTAGGTTCGGGTTCTTGAAATGTCCTCTTGTCTGGTTGACGATCGAGAGAGGGATAGGGTTATCCCCCCACATCAGATAATACGACTCCCTTAAGTACATTTATCATGGAATGTCAGCCGTGCGTTATGCACCCCTGCAAATAATTATCTATGCAGCCTCTTATGCATATAAATAAATACAAATTCAAAAGAATCACGATAGTAGAACATTTTTAAGTTACATTTCTATTCTTGATGATAGAAGCATTTAGGACTTGAACCCATGCAGTATGAAATCCGCAAGATGTGTAACTTCAAGTTTGTCTACACTACATCTTAAATTATCCAATACAATTTTGGACGTATTATCTTTAAAACGTCCATAATTGTATGGGCTAATCTTCGAATAATCTCCACATGTTTGGTCGTATCTTCACTAAACTAAGTAAGTCGTACTTATGCACCAAAATCACAATAAAATCTGTCATAACTCTTAGAAACCTATTTACATACCAAAAGTCACAACAAAATCTGTCATTACTCTTACAAACCTCGTATCTCAGTACTAAAACGATGCGGAGATACGAGATTTACTTTATATCTGTTACTGTTACTTATTGAGTTTTCTTTGACAACCGACGA
Organism: Notocelia uddmanniana; assembly: GCA_905163555.1. Taxonomy (NCBI): domain Eukaryota; kingdom Metazoa; phylum Arthropoda; class Insecta; order Lepidoptera; family Tortricidae; genus Notocelia; species Notocelia uddmanniana. Next base: position 7,344,463 of record LR991059.1, on the reverse strand, counting down.
TATACTCGTTAAGTTTGTTTTGTCAGCATTTTTATGAAATATTCTATCATCAGTATTTTCAATTAAATAATTAACTAAATTGAGAATCATAACAGCAAATGACATAATCGGTATGATGTCTTGAAGCCAAAATTGAACTTAATAAAATAGATTTTTCAAACCACATGCTCGACAATGCCGAATTATAGGTATATGTAAACCCTACCGAAAGCAAGACATTAAATCCCTTGGTATTAGCCGGGTTATAATGTTGTACTGAATTTCATTATAACCCGCTGGTTAATAATATGATTTCACTTTTCATAATTCTTATTACTATATGCATAAAGTTTAATTTTGCTAAACACAATTTGTCCTAGGCCATGGCCTACTTGATTTGACAAAATAAATGAAGTTTGCCTCCGTGTGAACCCCGGTCCGGAGGAGCGCGGTGTTCGAAATTCGAATTTCGAATCTAGGACCACGGCTTGTGCTTTCGAATTTGGAACGTCGCGCGCCTTCATTTGTTCACGCGTGACGAACAAATCGAGTTCTTGTAGGTGCCTATAGAAGATTTAATTTCAAAAATAATATTGAAAATGTCGAGTGATGAAAGTGTTTTTATCTACTGAGCCTGTTTTTTTGTCTCGCATAAGGTGTGAAAAGTAGAGTATACACCTCGGGGATAAGACTGTTTTAGTCTTGGGCGGTTGAACCCCTCACTGCACTCAGGACTCAGTCTTAATTCCCTCGCTTCGCTCAGGAATTAACTTATAACTCCCTCGCTACGCTCAGGAGTTAAATTATGAGTCCTTCGTTACGTTCGGGATTCAATTCGCTCCCGTGACATAAAACAGTGCTTTATCCCCTTAGTGTATAATCTACTATTAAGTCACAAAGAGACTGCAGAACGCGCAATATTACCGCCAATGAATAATGTGGCTGTCCTGGCCTCTGCTGAATAAATTATGCCACCAATCGTACTGAAAGCGGTTTATGTATCTCCGATGCTATAATGTTTAATTTTATTCCCCAGCGGAAAAGTGCGTGACTCGCCGGCAAAGCATGTTTAGCAGTCAGGGGTAATAATATGGGTGAAGTCATCATCTCATGAATATGTATGTGTCCTTATTTCAAGATAAAAATAAGGTACTTTCTCGTTTGAATAACGCGAACGCGAGAAAAATTCGTTAGCTTCATTAAGCAGCATAAAAATACAGTCCTCGTTGCCCCATTTCGACTCCGACTGATATGACGTGAAATGGCCTAGAATATGTTATATGGAATTTCATTGATAATATACATACAACATGTCCACAGAGAGACCTCATTCGAACTGAAAGTTAACCCAACATCAGAGCGTAGTCTTAATATGTATAGAAAGCCAAAGACAATCCGAGCAACAAATCGCATCCCAGCCAATAATCTCTGAATAATTTACGACACCAATCGTCCTGAAAGCGGTTTACGTACCGAAGCTATAATGCTTAATTTGACCCCGAGTGCGGAAAAGTGCGTGCGCTGACAAACTCGCGCGGCCTCAATTAGGCAAAGTGGCTGGATGCGCCGATACGCCTTCCGTTCCCCGTTCCCAAGTTTATGGGAAATTCGCCTAATTTATCACTCGCTCGTGTGTAGTTAAGATTTATGTTTCTTTCAGTATTTGTAATTAAATTAATAACCTACTATCGTTTATTATACAGGGTGGGCCCTGTAACAGGAGCAAAAAAATTAACGGTGGACTATTTAGCGGGCCAATAATTATGCCCAAGTGGTCTCAGTTGAAAAAAAATCTTTTTTGGATTTTTTTTTCTTCAAAGATAGCTTACGTGTATTTTTATTACTTTTCTGAATTAATGCCAATTTATTTTAAAAAGTCAATAAAATACAAAATACTAAATATATCGTTGAAAATAAAAAATGCAAAAACAATTATGACTCATAACTTGATACTACCTCAAACACTGCATTGACTGATGCGCTATAATTCGTGATGTCAAGATCCATTACTCGGAGATCATAACTTCAGAGTAAAATTCCTCCTAATCGAAAATATTTGAAAAAAAATTGTACACCTGGTGTAACTGCAAATGCTCTATAAGGAAGCGTCCTTTTAAATATTTGCTTCAGTTACAGGGCCCACCTTGTATTTATGCTCTATGTGCCTGCAGCGTCGTCCTTGTAGAACTCATTAATCGGTGTCCCGTACTCAGATTCTATCCATTCACGAATCACTCTCAAAAAATGCCAGTGATATACCATGACAGACTGACGGACAGACACGGTGTAGCATACCTTGTGTTCATATGAGCGTCTTCTTGCTCTCGCTTGCCAATTGCGGCGCTGCGGATTCTCAGGATCGGTATCGTTGTACGTATATAACCGCTTGCACTAGCATTTCACGTATGCGCTGTAACCGTAGCAATCCCATTTTTAATTTTAAAAAAACCGTAGGAAAATATTTATTTGCGTAAATACGTAAATGTCAATGTTTCCCAGTAGTAACTTACCTTATCTGAAGATACTTCAGATTTTTGTCGTTTCTCCTTGATTAATGTGGATTAGGCTGTAACAAACCTACATCTATAAGTCCTACCGCGAACCTGCACATCTTAAGTCCTAGCGCAAACCTGCTCTACAGTAAGACCTTGCGCAAACCTGCACTTCAACAAGAGCGTGCGCCTGTACTTCAGTACGAGTATAACTTCGTGCAATGTTGCCTGCCTGCTTGCCTGCCGCTGTTTGGAATCCTGCCGACGCGACGTTCCGACCCGTCCATCAAATTTCAATTAAATTTTATCCTATATTCCTTATAAGTTACCCCAATCCCACTCTTAAATAATTTAGGTAGTTTTTCTCAAATGACCCGGTCTGTGAACCGGTCTGAAACATGTCGAGCGATATTCGACCTTAAAGACGTGAGTGACCCGTTTCATTATATTTAATAGTTTTCCTTAAACCTTTTTTTTTCATCTATTCTGTTTACATCGCCTTTCAACCACTTGGAAAGTGACGTAATACGACAGCGGAGGTACATCCTAAAGTGATCGACTTGCCAAATTTGGTATAAAACACTAAAATGCCGTACGTCCTTCTCCTAGACTACTAAAGATCACTTATCGCAGAGTCGGCGCGAGAAACTAACTATCGGACAGACAAAACGCACTTTTCTATTTATATAATACCTGTTAGGGATTCTTCCCATTTTTTTGGACCGTTGGTACATATGTTTTCTTTTCATGTATTCCCGCCCTTGGGTGGAAAGGGGTGATGATACGTATACGAAGCAGTCGTCCTTAAAATCGTTAAGCGAGAATAGCCTTGTCCCAATTTTGCCTGATTCGAGGCTAGCTTTTGCGGTTAACTATTTTTTGTTTCGGATGTTAGGAGGAGCTATGTATGCCAGTTATTTAATATAGCAGTAGTGAACTAGAGAAAAAATAGTATTCTGGATAATATATTGAAAGATCACTCGTGTTCTAAAGAGCGATAAACAAAAACAAGATCTTGTAATAAAAACTCAATTTGAATAGTCTCTTGTAGCACGAAATATGCCAATGAGATTAAAACGTGACGGCATGAATGAGCGTCAGCGTGGATGCGGGTCTCGGCAGAATTAAAACAAAAACGTCCTAAGTGACGACACGCTATCTACGCTTAGGACTTTTCTTACCAAGCGTCATTCGAGCCGGATTATCGACGCGATTGTGTCCGTAGCGATTTATTTTTTCTCGATAGAACACGTCGTGTCACAAAGGTCTCGGTTGCGCAAGGTTTGCGCAATGCATTATGTAAGCTTGTCAGTTGATGGAGTCCGATGTTTTTCATATAACCTGTCAGTTTTGATAATTGCCGGGGGAAATCGATGTTAGGAAAACTGTCTCTTTATTTCAGGCAGAACCAATACATCATTGTCATCATCGCCCGCGTTTTACGGTGGTCATCATCAGCATCATCACATCAGCCGAAAGAGGTCCACTGCTGGAAAGGCTCCCCCAAGGATTTCCACAATGACCGGTCTTGCACCGCCCTGACTAAAACGCCTTCCCGGTTATATCATAAAGGAATCCGGGTTCCGATCGGCACCTAATCCGAAGATTTAGCATAGACACTATTAGTTTTACGAAAGCGACAGCCGATTGACCAGATGGTCAACCGAGATGGAAACTAGACCGTATTGGGATTAGACGGGTTTCCTCCAGGAAATGTAAAAACCGGTCAAATTCCAAAACCTGTTTTGATTTCGGTTTTGGCAGACAATAACCGGTTAATACCGATTTTCAAATTTTCTTGTAAAAAAAAGGAAAATGTTGGAAACGGATTGATCAGGTATTAGGAAATAGCTATAACAAGAAAATGAGGCAACAGAGTGCATGTATGTAAAATGCAAATGAAACTAGTTTGATTCGTTTTTTATCCAACTTTCATTAAATATTTTATAGAATATTTTGAACATAAATGAAGACGAAAGTATTGGTAATTCCAATAATCTGACATGATGCTTTTATTAAACTTTTATATAGGAGCCATTTTTTATTTTATTGTCTGTATAAAAATTAAGCGGAACATAAAATAAGTTTTAGCATGAAATCTGTAAATTTTGAGTAATATTCGAATTTCTGCCGGTTTCAGTTAAAATCGGTTTGCATTCACGATGTTTTTTTTTCACCGTAAAGCTACATTGGTTCGAATTAATGACCTCCAGATTAAAAGTCGCAATGTACTACCGCTTGACTGGGTTACGAGTACAGCACTTAAGCGGCGCGGCTCCTCCAAAATTTTACCAATATACCTAAGTCCTAAGCCATTTTTCATTTACAGAATAATGAAGAGTTTGTCTATGTATGTTGCCCTTGAGGTTTACTTACAGGTTTAGATAGTTCTATATTTAATCTAATTGTTACTGGATACAGGTTTTCCCGACTTTCTTTCCTTCTATCCGCGGTTAATATAGGACGCAAACCGATACGCAAGTCAAGCAATATTTATTAATAACGGTAGCTCGAATAAGACCAGTAAAATTCGGCAAAATCATAATATAATCGGAATTTGATATATCTACTTAACTTGAATTAACTCATAAATAAAGCTCTTGTATAAGGGGGCTCTTAGCTGTTAACCCTATGCATTAGGATTACGTAATTGCTTATTTATGAACTTGAAAGCCGTAAAATTTGTAAAAGGATGTGTAGGGATTGTTTATACTACCCGTACACTGCACGGTTACAGATATAATACAGAGAGATTGCTTCATACAACACGCGAGGACGAGATTTTGTGTTAATTCTACATACAACACGGGCATACATACTTATATAACCTGCCGACATGAAGTGTTTTTTGAGCGACGTGTATGTGTATGGGACGCTATCACGGCAATAAAAGAAATCATTCCTTAAAACTACAATTGCTAGACGTGTCACATAAATTAAATGTCATATACTCTGACTACCCGTTTTCAGAATATTTGCACGCAAAAGAGCTTTGATTGTGTTCTCGCCAAAATAATTAGACAGGTACCAATTGTATCTAAAAATTAGATACCTTTGTAGCCAAATGAAGGTTAAGCTAATGATGATTATAATCTGTATTTATGACTGCGAAAAGGGGAATACACTAAGCCCCTATTTAGGCGATCCACGAAACTGATAATTTATAATAATACTGGGTCGATAAATAACACTACAATATAAAGAGCATCATAGTGATTTTCATAGTGGGGTGGCGATTTAAAGAAGAAATTTTTTATTTCTTATTTTATTTTTTGTTTATACAACGACGATGGCAAACAAGCTTACGGCCTGCCTGATGGTAAGCAGGCACCGTAGCCTATGAATACTTGCGACTCCAGAGGAATCACAAGTGCGTCGCCGACCCTTTATTGACTTGTGGATGCGCTGTGTTGAGAATGAGGTTGACTGATAGGCCTCCCCCAAACAGTCTGTCGGCAATTTATGAATCTATTGCCAATCCGCGGTCTCCAGTCAAGTACTTACATGTATCTCAGCGGCCATAGTTTTTACAGCGAATATAACCGACCCAAGTTTCTTGATCGTATTTAAAAATATATATAAGAACGTCGCTGGTAGCCAGTCATATTCTAGTAGAATCTAGTGTTCGACCATATAGAAGAGTGTGAAAGTGCACTCTCTGTTCAGTTTGTTCGTGCTATGGTGAGGGCCATTAAGATTTATGAGCCACTTGGTTTCAATGACACGCCGATATAAAGGGATGAAGAGTGTGGAAATAAACCTTTGAAGCGAATCGAGTGGGCGTTAGGTCTAAACACGGGTACCTTAAACATATTTCTTCTTGTTCTTCAAAAATAGTAGTACAGTTTATTATTGTCAGACACATCAGTGATATGTAATAGGTACTCGTAGCAGAGTAGCGTTTTGTTTTTTTTTTTTTTTATATTGGGGTACAATCTTACACAAATCGACCAAGTCCCAAACTAAGCAAAGCTTGTACTATGGGAACTAGACTACGATATACATACTTAATATTGATAATTAGATACATACATAGAAAACATCACCCAAGAACAAATATCCGTGCTAAATGCACAAATAATGCCCTGGCCAGGATTCGAACCCGGGACCTCTAGCTTCGGAGGCAGTGTCACTACCAACTAGGCTAAACAGGCCGTCAATGGACTGATGACCTGAAGCGGGTGGTGGGAAGTGGTTGGATACAGAGAGCTGAGGACCGGGTGTGGTGGTGCCAATTAAGGAAGGCCTACGTCCAGCAGTGGAGGTCTGTGGGCTGATGATGATGATAATTACTAATATCTACATACTTTAAAATATACTCGGGTATAACCACAGCCGAAGTGGCAAGACGAACAGGCCTGGTAAAGCTTCATCATCATCATTATTGTCATAACAGCCGAAGGACGTCCCCTGCTGGACATAGGCGTCCCCCATGCCTTTCCCTATAACACACGTATACTGTGGTAAATTTTATTGTAGATTAAAAAAAGCCTTTGCCCAGCAGCGGGGATCTTATAGGTATCTAAATAAGCCAAATAGTTAATACATCTATATTTACCATAAGCGAGGTCACTGGTAAACCACCATATCAGCCGAAGGACGTTCACTGCTGGACATAGGCCTCCCCCAATTTCATGGGGGTACCTAAATGCCATAATCGCCTCGCTTAGCTTATCGCTGTATCTCCACCGCACTCCAGGGGTGCTGCTGCCCATCCCCCGGTGGTCTTGTTCGTAGTTTTCGAACCTATTTAGGGGGTGAAAAGAGTGGTGGAAATAATAATACTTATAGCTATTTACGATACAAGGGTTGTAAAACAAAGAAAGGCCGATATCGCAGATGTTTGAGGCCCGAGCCCCAGGCGAGGGTCATAAATATGCGAGAGAGGGCTTTCTTTTTACGACCCGTGTTTTGTATACAATTTTACGTCACCACTTGGCCAAAAAGTAGGTTTTTCCGGACGCGCAGCGTGCGGAAAAACGCGCTTTTTGGCAAGGTATGGTGTAAAATACTTTATTGTGCACTACACGGATAATTTATTTTTATTTGGAAGTTTGTATAGGAGAGTGATAATTAAGCCTGCGCCTGCAATAATTTAATAGCAATTATTTTTTTAAGGCGTTCTCTTGTTCCCCTCGGACGAAGTCGGGCAAAAGCTAGTAAATTATTAATTTCTAGTATATAGCGGTGCGTTTTTCAAGCGACAAAAGTGTACGGGGTACGTATTACACAAGGTAGACCTCCTAGTGCTTGTCACAGACCCTATATGTGCCACTATAACTACCTCTATAACTATCACTTACACCATAATATAAGGTAAGTGAGCAATACATGTCAACTACTCGGTATTAAGGTGTCCAACACTGGGATGTTTACCTTATAAGTAACTTTCTTTCACACAATTTTCTACATAAACATAATGCTACCTCTAAAATAAATTGATGACGATCGATATAAAAATAAAATTGAAAATAAACGAAGCGAACGTAATCGAAGTCTAACGCACGTGAATAATTCCGCTCCCCTACGCAATGAGGAATATTGCGAAGAAATCAAATAAAAACGCGAGGGGGAGCTGGGAGGAAATTGGAACAGTGACACCTAGTAGGTGGCGATGAGCGCACCTGCGCCAATTATGCCCGGCTTCCCCGGGGTAATGTGATGTATACACGCCTTTAGATTGCACAAGATAGGAATTATTGATGAGTGAGTATCTTGGAGCATCTAGATGACACGTCCTTGGATGTCTTTGTTACACATGCTCGTCATTTAACCGCGCTGGCTGCTTGTGAGAAGAAAGAAGCGAGGTTACTGTTATACATGTCATTTAAGTTTAGTGAAGTGTTATTTATTTCTGCTAGTGTCGATATGTTTTTAATTTTTGATACTCATCCAGTAATACGCTTCGGATGGAGGAAAAGGTCTGCCCGTCTTTGGTTTTTGACATATACAATGTATGTATGTGAACGGACGCGTTGTTAAGACCCATAATATATTATTGATCTTAACAACGCGTCCAATATATATATATATATATATATATATAATACTTATGACTTAGTAATAATCAGATGAGGTATCATACTCTGCGGCTGGGCATACTCTGATAATCATACAATCAGAATGTTTAGATTGCACAAGATAACCACGATAGGAATTATTGATGAGTATCTGGAGCATGTAGATGACAATCCCTTGGATAATTTTCTAAAAGCTCTTGTCATTTAGCCGCGCTCGTCGCTTGTGAGAAAATAGAAGCGAGGTTATATGGGTTTCTTAAAGTGTTATTTCTTCCCGTTACGTGTCGATATTTTTTTGATACGGGATTGGGAATTTAGGATGGAGGCGTAAATGCGTTACATTATATAGAGTCTGGCTAGCCAAAATTTGTTGACAGATATTTTCTTGTGGTATCACCAATTGTCTATGATTTTTTAAAAATTAGTAGGTTGGTGCTCCATAGATATTTTGATACTTTATGTACTAGTTCTAACATTTGCCTATAACTTTGATTAGTTACGTGAATTTATTAAAAGCTGAATCTCATAAACCGAACAATTGTGTAAAGAAACGGATAAACTAGAAGTTCTGGAAAATATCAATAAAATCAAAACACTGGAGCGTAAGGAGCTACTTACTGAAAACCAATATTTAGAGGAAATCTGTGGAGAGACTGGTCTGTAGTAATTTGATATAAAAATATAAAATATTGTCTACTTATCCCATTGCGCCGGTGCAACATTACTCTAACGTAACCCATGTTACCGTGCAAATGGCCCCATACAACACCAACCATTATTATTTTTAAATTGTATTGTATTGAAGTATCGCGGCTTCCGATTTAGTTGGAATTTGGCATAGCACAGCCATCAGCAAAAGTAGATGATCACATTAGTACCTTGTCATTTTCACTACTTTGACGCACCCCGACTGTCGCAGTATTGTTACGCTAGCGCGACAAAGTACTGGAATGATCATCTATATTTGTTGTTTACTGTACTTATGTAATTTTTTTGGTGATGGATTAATATTATGGTAATTAAAAAAACATAATTACCTACTTATATAATACATAATACCTTAATGGATTAATATTATGGTAATACATAATATGGCTTGTTTTTTTTGCCTGATAGCACCGGCAGAGGAAACTTTGGTGCGAAATATACTTGTTTAATGATGATATGATATGGATTCTCAGGATCGTTTTTGCACCGCGTGTCGCACTCCAGACTCCACGTAAAGCACGAGTATTATTTTGCCATAAGGCGGATGAAGTAAAACCAATTCATTCACTCATTCATTTCTAGCCCTTATTATCCCACTGCTTAGCAAAAGCCTCCCTCTCTCGACGTTCCTTTATTATGACGTACATATGACAAAAATTGTTCTCGTTAGCGTATGTTTAATTATTACCGAATCTGTGGCTGAGATCACTTTTAAACCGGTCTTCTCAGTGAAAGAGACAGCTCTTTTAGTGAATTGTCCTACTGTTATCTGCTCTTTCATTCAGTTTACGTGTTTTATTTGGCTCGGCGCCTGTAATCTCGCCGGCAATACGTCAAGCTTTGTTTTGTAGCTGTCATCTCGGGGTTTATTCTCTTTGTAAACGTGTACTGTACAGTCGGCCGAGGACGTACAGTGACATTCTGTACTGTAATCACTTGAAATTGGATTGTTGTATGGTGACAAGGTCACTTAATTAATTAGGAGGATGAGGTATTCTGGCCAGCATATACGATACCTGATGATAGTGATGATTGTTACTAGAATTTTGATGCTTGTTCCTCTTAATTTCAAAGATGACTGAATATTTTTTTATGAACTTATCCTAAAATGTAGCTTAGACAGCAAAATAGGTCACTGGCTACACGCACAAAGTCGTATATAAGTAAGTAAGAAAGAAAGAAGTCATTTATTCACTGCACAAAACAAAAGACACACAGATAAAAAAAAGGAAGAAACGCACATTAAACACAATAACGTGTACGTGAGGTAGCAGCTAGTTTATCCCGATGATTTTTAATCGTTGATCAGGAATCAATTTAACTTATTCAGTAACTGATGGCTCTTCTTCGTCGCATCCTCATGACTGAGGGTCGTGACTACATGAGGCCTTCACTTTGCGCATGCACTTTTCCTCCCCAGTCCGCTCGGTTCTTGGCCATCCAGATAGACGTCCGCAAGTTTCCCTTAGAGATTTCCTTGACGGTCGTGTCGCCATATTTAACGAATAGTCGGTCTGTAATCGTAAGTTCGTGCCTCAATACCGAATAGCAACCCTACCCGCGAAATTGTTACCTACAAGAAAATTAATATTTAATTCCCACTATCGTCCAAACCGATTTTCAAATTTAATTTTTTAAACTCGACTGACTGTACGAACCGAATACCCTTATTAAGTGTGTCTCACCCCACAGCCCCTGCGGGTCAGCGTCCAGCCTTTTTTGTATTGTTTACGGGTACATGAGCTGTTTTTGTTTTCCAGGGTGCTTGTTTATTGTTCCTGGCTATGGCTGTTTACCTGGGGTTTCGTTGCGGGCTACTTTCGTTCATGGTGTTTCTAATATTTATGGCTGGCAATTTCGCTTGCATTCATTGGCATTTGTCTTTTTGCAATTTAAAAAAACACAATACACGTTAACATTTACAGTCTACTATTTGGTCAAATTTTTATACGTACCTACCTATTGGCCTATACTTTTATTTAAGGGTGAGGCCACACCAGCGAAATTTGTGAGTTGCGAACGGAGTAATTTCGGTCCTCGCCATACTTGTGACATGCACTGAAAATATCGGTTATAGTCACAAGTATGGCGACGACCAAAATTACGCCGCTCACAACTCACAAAATTACGCTTGTGTAGCCTCACCCTAATACTTATGTACGAATTAAGTATGTATGATTTGAAATTTAACGTAGACTTGCGGTAAAAGAAAACATCGTGAGAAAATCGGCCTCTAGTTTTCCCTCTGGGTTGGAAGGTCAGATGGCGGGCGCTTTCGTAAAACTAGTGCCTACGCAAAATCTTGGAATTAGATGCCAAGTTGTAAGTTTGCTGCTTTTTTCACCCGTTCATAGAATCACTCTTCATAATAGACATTGACTTGTTAATCGCAGTTACCTATGTAATATAATGAATAATAAGACATTAGGTTTCAAAGATGATACAAGAGTTATATTAAAGGCTTTTATTATAACAGATTTCCAACTCGAAATATTATTAAAAACATTTCGACATTTACCCAGAAGGCAAAGAGAAAACATTTAATGAATGTGGGCGCTGTAAGCGTGAAATTTCGATAATTGGAGTCAAGGCGTAAAGTCACTTTGTAGAAGCATTGCGTTTATTCCAGTTAAAATTAATATTATTTTGTAAAATTGATAATTTGCTACAAAATATACTTTCCTGACTTCATGGTAGTACTAAGTATTATATTGTAGTATAAGTAATATAAGACAAACGTAAAAAAAAAAACATTGTAAAAAGGAGAAAATATAAGGGACAGATCTTCTTCTTTCCACTCATTGATGAGAGGTATTGATTTATTCCATGTAATCGTTGACCTGACGTTGTTGTCTGATGACCTGGTAAAGGTCGTGGGAGTCCGCTGGATGCGGGTGGCGCAGGACTGGTCATTGTGGTACTCTTTAGAGGAGGCCTATGTCCAGCGGTGGACTTCCTTCGGCTGATACTATGATGTAATCGATAGAAATTATAAAAGTAACAATGTAAACAAACTGATCAACCTGTAATAATAATTGAATTAAAATTAAATATTATTTATTTCGGACACGGAATCCATAATTTGTTAGTAACAATGTATGTACTTAAATCTAATGTTTAGCAAAAATAAACTTAACAATATAATAACTAACGTCAAGGTGTTTTATATGTGTTTGTTGTTTGTATATTTATATTTTATTTTATAAACATATTGTATAGACCTAGCCTATGGTTAAAACAATGAGACGTGAGATGGTGAGGGACTAATGTCATATTTCTTTTGTTTTCAGGTACGGTAATTCTACCAAAAGTGCCACGTCTCCTTATTGTATATCGGATAATGAAGGTGATATTGATAACACCGTTTTCTTTATACTGTTTACGATCAAATTATTTTGTTTCATACATATAATCACGCATATTTCCCAGAGAGGTATGCAACGATCACGGATTTCTATTTGCTGCAATCCTGACATACAACTTTCGCTTCATGAACTCTCATAACATTCTTTATGCATAGGTCCGCGCTGATTTAGGGTATCCTTGACCTTTTGTTTTATATTTTCTGAATAATGTAAATTTAACGTGAAAGTTGCCATCAAATCACATTCAGTGTCAGGAACCCGCTCGGTGCCGGGCGCTCGTCTTGTAAGCGTTTTTTTCTACATACGGATGTTATGGGCTACGAGCGTGGCGCTACGATATCGTTGGCTGGGTTTGTTTGACATAAAGAACAACCAGAGTCGGCGAACCAAAGGAGCACGTTCGATTCCTGCTTTGGGCTTCATGTCAGTGCAGTCGTTAAGCCAACTTAGAGGCCTTCGGGCGGCTTGAGAACTTCTAATAGTCAAGTTGCCCACTCACCTGACAAGGGGGGCCGAAGTTGCAACACGTCCGTTAGGAGTACCCACCGTTACCCTACACGTGACATGTGGGTGATGCTAAAAGTGCAACAAAACTGGCGACCGTACTGTCTTCTTGAAGATCCGACGGTTCGAAAAATAAATGCTATACGAGTATTGTTATAGTACTCCCTGAACATTAGTACACTCTACGTAAGCATGTGGCAAAATTGTGGGTAAGTTATTTACAGCTCCTGACCTTTACTTTCGGGACTAAGAAAGAAGTATTTATATTCTTATACCATGACGTTGGCAAACAAACATACGGCCCGTGTTATAGTAAAAAGACACCTTAGCCTAGGGATGCTTGCAACTGAAGAGGGCATATATGTACATATATTGCCGATCCTTTATTGATTAAAAAGTTTAATGACTCAAATAGAGAAATGAAATTACATAAATATAGAAGGAAGGAACTGGTTTAAAACATTTTCTCATTTGCATGCCGTGATTTTTATTTAATTTGTTTCGCGGCACAAAAATGTGATTGACGGCTTTGTAGCGGTATTAAACCCAATTGCGAAGTGATTGGAGTTTAGGACGGACGTTAAATACGTTTATTGTTAGCTTCATACTCGTTTACGTCCGTCTCTAGCGAGATTGAATGGACCAACTTAATAAAAAATATACAATAAAGGTCGGGTCGTAATTTTTTTTTTAAATGAACGCACCTCCTAGCAGACGGTTCATTGTGTGAGTTTTTATGTTTTACGAGTGTATATCCTCTATGCTTACGTCAAATTTTAGCGGCAACACACGGACATATTAGGTGATATAAGCCTGTTGGATACAGGTGTCCTCTAATTAAGAGTGCGCAGTACGCTCGGTTCTCCATACAAACGTATTTATGCTCTCATTTTAAAACGCCAGGCTAGAATAACATGAAACTTTGTATACACAATGGAATCCGGCATATCTAGGTCGGACCATAGTTTCTGTTGCTTGAAATTATAGTGGAGGAAAAATACAGCGATTATTAAGGTTTTCATACAAGCCGTAATAAACTCAAAAAACCGCTGTATATTTTTTCTTTTACATATTCTAGCAACAGAAACTTATTTTCGACCTAGATATGCCGGATCCCATTGTGTATACAAAATTTCATGTTATTCTAGCATGGCGTTTTAAAATGAGAGGGTAAATACATTTGTATGGAGAACCGAGCCAGACCGAGCGGACTGCGCCCTCTTAAGTTGTCATAGGTAATCTCCAAAGTTGTTATAGGTAACATCAGGCCATTGGATATAGGTCTCCAGATTTGTCATAAGTAATATCAGCCCATTAGATACAGGTCTCCAAAGTTGTCATAAGTAATATCAGCCAGTTGGATACAGGTTTTCAAAGTTTTCATAGGCAATATTTAATTTATAGTGTATAGCACTGGCGTGTTCTTGCTATTCTTGGGGTATCTACTGATGTTACGTTTATTAAAATCCGCGCGATAATTAATTTGCTAGGAGCAAAGTTATGATTCCAGATTTGACGCCCTCTCACGTGCGACGTGATGTTGAATTTTCTTAAACCCAATATACGCCAATATGTATCAGAATTAGGAGCAATCTAACACCACCTTAATTGTTGGAAACCATCAAGCACCTTGACTTGGAGGGAACTATTAGTACTTAAGAATGCGCAGTACGCTCGATTCTCCATACAAACGTATTTATGCTCTCATTTTAAAACGCCATTCTAGAATAACATGAAACTTTGTATACACAATGGGATCCGGCATATCTAGGTCGGAACATAGTTTCCGTTGCTTGAAATTATAATGGAGAAAAAATACAGCGATTATTAAGGTTTTCATACAAGCCGTAAAAAACTCAAAAAACCGCAATATATTTTTTCTTATACAATTTCTAGCAACAGAAACTTATTTCCGACCCAGATATGCCGGATCCCGTTGTGTATACAAATATTCATGTTATACTAGCATGGCGTTTTAAAATGAGAGGATAAATGAGAGGGTATGGAGAACCGAACCAGACCGAGCGTATTGCGCCCTCTTAACGATCTATTTAAACTATTATACTCGTATCCTTCTTTTTGGCTTAGCCTCATCAGCTTGTTTCATGCAAGTTTCTAAAGTTGGTATAGATAGGTAATATTAGCCTGTTGGACACAGGTTTCCAAAGTTGCCATATGGGCCTGATGGATACAGTCTCCAAAGATCGCCACAATAAATATTTGTTGCCCTCATCCAGGGACGTATTGCAACTTTCATCAAAGTCTTAAATCGGTTCATCTCTTGCATGGTGATTCGGATTAGAAACGCTGACCTTAAATATAGACCGATCGTCAGTAGAAAAAAATCACATATTACGTGTTCGGTAACTAGCTACTTTCTGTATAAATTATCAAAAACTTACTAAATCAGTAGCCGGAAAGACACCGAGTTAATATTTCGTATTGAATTATTGACTAAGCAAAAACTAAGCTAAGTTTGAAAATAAGGTTAAATAAACAACGAATAATCGTGAAATCTACGTCAATATTATTATTTATTTACACAGACGAATGGAACGTTCTGTTCCTGACATTTTCACGTCGAATTAGCTTGGTTATCAAAGGAATGTCCATTTTATTCGTTTGCGTGCCTTTTCCAACAAAAGTAAAAGGAAAATTGCGAAGTCTCAGCGTTGAATAAACAGCAGATGTTTAGGACGATGCGAGCCAGATGGGCGGCGAAATTCGTAATCAATTTGCTTTAGTTTGTGCAACTTGCCTGCTGCGGACAGGTTTCCGGGGTTATAATCAAAGAACTGAAAGTTTTTTTAAGGAAAAGTTTGGAGTGAGTTATTTTTAGGGTTCCGTAGTAAACCAGAATCCTTATAGTTTCGCTATGTCCGTCCGTCCATCCGGCCATCTGTCCGCGGCTTAGTTCAGTAACCGTTCGTTAGTACTTGAAAGCTGTAATTTGGCGTAAGTACTTATAAACATATCAAACACGCCAACAAAAACGTATGAAAAATATTTAAAAAAAACATACAACAAACTCCCCGACACGTAAAATTGGGATGTAATGTTTTTTTCTTAGATAGCTCACTTAAAAATAATGCAATCTTTGTTAACCCATTTTTTGATTAAGCTGTCCATTTTCGTTATATTAATTTTTAAAGTGCAAATTTTTGTCAGTCATGTCTCTTCGATCTTATTTTGTATCAACTCCGCAAAGCTTGTTTACTTTATACCACTGCTTTGAAGACTTTCACATTTGTATTCCTTGTGAATTCCATTCATTCTCCTTTTATTATCATTATTCCAGTTTTTGTCCTCTAGTTTCTGCAAAAGTGTCTGCCACTCGACCTACTTACCCTACAGGAAGAAACTATTCTCAATTAGGCATAGGAATTGGTTTTTATCCATTAATTGATTTATTTAGCTTTGAGTTATAAATCTCATCACAATATCTCTGATACCTGCCCCTTATTCACAACTTAACTAATTAACAGTATATTATTTACAGCTAAAATGTGTTTTATCTACATAAACACAATTAAATAATATCTACATAAAAAGTAACAAATAACGTCAAAGGAATCATAACGGCATTTTTGTTAAAATAGGTTTGCTTAATGTTTATGAACAAGGGCGCTATATACCTCTAAGCTTGCCCTTTACTTACTTAAACATAACCTCTAACTCAAATATAATGACAAATTTGATGCATATTGATGCGAGTGGCGCAGGACCGGTCATTATACACTTTAGACAGGGGACTTATCACAGGGGAGGCCTATGTCCACTGCTGGACATAGGCCTCCCCTGTGATATGATGGCTGATGATGATGATGCATATTTTAGGTACAAATTGTCTCACAGTCAACCAGAGCCAAAGAGAATAATAAATTACCTGTTTAAATGAAACAAGGGCAGAATTGCATGCATTTTAATTAGAGCAATTGTCCCGAAACACGTGGGGTAAGACGGATCACCGAACGGAATAATTAGTCCCGGGGCTCGGCGGTTTTATTGCATTAATTAAATCAGCGGATAGTGCATTGTCTGGTTAGCTGAGGCTTAATAAAGCTGTGTAGGTCTTTCGACCAGGCGTAATTCACTAAGGCCGTGTTTACCGTGAGACAGGTGGAGCGCTCGGCAGTCCACGTCGGTAAGTGAAGGAAACTCGCACGTATGTAGTGGACTACAAAGATCCGTTTTCGGACTTTATTACAATGCAATAAGATAAAAAGTGTATATATCTCCTTTGTAAGAGTGTGGCGATTACTTTCCGAAAATCGAATTTTACTGCAAGCGTTTTTTCCAGTCGCATATTTTCCCAATTTTATATATAGTTTCCCATTTTTTACCCGGAGGGTAAATTACTGAAATTAATTTGTACTAAAAGTAATATTTCCACTCTCACTTATTTCTAGTCGCGAAATTTGCACATTCGCTTACACGCTTACTAGACAACATTGCTATGAGCAATTTTTCCCAACCTAATTTCTATGCTATTTTGTTTAATTTCTCACTAGCAATTTTAGAAAACCATTGGGGTATGATGATCGCCTTAATCATATCATTTTAAACTGACTTCAAAAAAAAAGGAGGACGTTATATTTATTTGCATGTTTTTTAGAGTATTGTCACCGTTTACTCAAAGATGACTGGTCCGATTTGGATTTTTTTATTTTGTTTAAACGACATACTTTTTAGTTGCTTCCATTCTGATTCAGGTCAGGTCAGGAGGATAGGAACTTATTAGTATGTTGTATGAATATAATTCATTTTATGATTGAATTGGTACCTAAATCAGATATAGATATATAGATATTTGAGTAGATATACCCGCCATTCCGACTCTCACAATGTCACCTTACATTTCACAATTTTCATATTATGTCAAATAATAGAAAACGAATGTCGAATAAGGATTCTGGCATACCTACTCTTATTTTTACCTGTAGTGAAATAAAACAATTTGTTTAAAATATCTATTTATATTAAAAACTTATTTGAAATTGAAACATGCAAAAACAGTTATAATACTTTATCGTGTTTTGGTTTCAAGATACAACGGACATAATAATATGTATTTAGCCTTGTTATGGTTCCGTATGTAGGTTAATAAATTCGTGCAAAAAATAAGAAAAAGAATAAATAACTTATCTGTAAAAAAATTGAATATAACACTAGAGAGAAAATTTAAGATTTGGAAAGTATGCGACACGAAAAATACCTTTTGAAAAATTCAACATCTGGGAAAAGATTGGATTGTGAAATTTTGCGAAAAGAAAAATTTGTTAAAAAAAATCTACTTCTGGGAAAAAAATATCAGGAAAAGATTAGATTGGGAAATTTTTAGAACGGAAAAATCACTTTCAGTAAAATTCCATTTTCGGAAAGTAATCGCCACACTCCTTTGTAGACGGCTGTTAAAAAATTATATTTAAAAATATATTAAGGCTGACAAAATTAATGTTCAAAATATTTATAAATACGTATTTCCGTTTAAACACAGTCCTAATGTAAAACCAAATTAAACTCCCAACTGAGTTTCCACTGTATAAACAATACGCCCTTGTCGGGCACAAAACTATTTCCCGAACTTTCTAGTCAAAGAGCTTCGAAACTGTAGATTGCAGCACATTCTGAGGACACCATATTCAGGAGCACTTGTAGAATGTTCAAACATTGTTCAAGCAAAAACTATCTAGAGCATTCATCATTTTCATTGTTATCACAATGTTATCAGATTATTCTGCAGTGTTAAATTATTTCTAAACAGTAAATGTATAACTATTTTTACGGTTTTTATTTTTTATCTCAAGAACCGTAATAGCTGTAACAACAAATACTAAAAACAAAAGAATAATAATTAAGAGGGCTCCCATACAAAAAACTTGATATTTTAGCCCTTTTTCATGGCTACCACTCGCCGAGCTAGATCTTAAGAACCGTAATAGCTAGACAGTTGAAATTTGCACAGATTATGTATTTTTATTGTGGCTACAGCAACAAATACTAAAATCAAAATAATAATAATAATGAAGGGGGCTCCCATACAACAGAGTAGTTGTTGGCGTTTTTTTTCTGATACGGAACCCTTCGTGCGCGAGTCCGACTCGCACTTGGCCGGTTTTTTTTCATCGGAACTATTTGCTATGCCGGAAAGCTATACGTTACATATATCGTTTTTTTTTTTCGGCATAGCGAATAATCGAACAACTATTTACAAAGTTTACAAACTGACCATTTTAAAGGATTAAATCATAAGAAAGCGGAAGTATTTTGAGCGTGCTCACTTTAAATATACGCCCCAACACAGCATACTTTACCATATCAGTGTTGAAGTAAAATAACTTTGATGCATATTCCTACGTGGCATGCAGTCAAGTATATAATAATATATAAAGTTAGCGTACGAGTATGATCTTGAGCGTTTTCCTGATGCACCGACATCGCGACGACACGCCGAACGCGACAGGTATGCGAGCTCCGCGAATACTTCCTAACTCTCAACATTTTCCTAAGCACTTATGGATAGCTTCTAGGATCTTGAAGAATCACGAAAATGAATGTAGCTGACACATTTTTTTAAGATTCCCTAATAATTGTTCGTCTGGCCGCCTAATAACCGTTAACAAACGATTACTCACATATGTAGTAGCGGAGAGCGAGGAGTTGCCGTTTCAGCTCATAGTTATGCACTGTAACGTTCCATACTGCTGGGTAGACAGTGTATGACTAACATGGGCTGTTTTACCTTGAATTAGCGTGGTTTCAGGATCAGGCTCAAACATTTCAGAATCTCCATTCAGAGTTTGAGGTTACTTTTTCATTTCATTCATTGAGGTAGCGAATCATAGGTTGGTCAGCTCATAGGTTATGCGATAGCAAAAGCGTATAAATCAATACGATTCTTATGTTTTTGGAATTGGGTTCCAACAGTAACGGTAGAATTTTATTATAGAGGGGAAACATTGATTAAATAATAAAGATCGCCCCTCCATTTATCACTTGTTAGCCCATGTCCTGTTTAAATATAAAAGAATTAATTGGGCACATCCAATTGGACCATAAAATAATTAATACGGGCACAAACAATGAAATTACAATTAAATGCCGTACAATTGGTAAAAAAGATATTTCCTCTCCGCGTTTAAACCCGGTAAATATACCCGACGTGTTTTAATGTTATTAATTGTTTACTGTTATCGCCCGTTCCTTTGAGCCTACTACATTTTATTGATGTAATTTATGTGGGGTGTTTTTCACAAACCAAATCGTCCTCACCCCTCACCTGACACCTCACCCATTTTTACATGGAAACTGTCAAAATCTCACAAATGACATTGACAGTTTCCATATAAAAACGGGTGAGGTGTGAGGTGACAGGTTTCACTGGAATTTGTGTAATCGGTGTCAAAAAGGTTTGCTTGACCAAACAAGTCTATAACCGTATAGGTAGGTGTAAAACTTAAGAAGATGACCAGAAGATGAGATAGATAGATGTATGTAGTTGTGACGTGTTCGAATAGGCTTTTGCTTTGTTTGTGTTGCACATTTTTTTTAAAAGGCGGAGGTTCTCAATTCGTCGGAATATATATTTTTAAATACTTAATGTCTTTTCGAACACGCTACAATTACATAAAGTAAGCACCAGTTGAAAACGAAAGAAATGTTAACAAACAATGTATTGAATTTGACATATTAAATGTCAACGTTGATTTTTATACATAAAAAATATTCCGGTCGTATGATTTTTAGTTTATTAATGATTATTGTCTGTCGTTTCATTTCATAATTTTAAGGATAAACACAAAATATTCGGAAATCCCACTTCACCCCGTAGTTGGGGTTAGTAGGGATAGCAATGAGAATGAATTGGGAAAATTGCTGGAGTTGACACTTTCGGATGTCAAATAATAGAACATCAACATTGACAATAATTAATATTAAAAAATAAATTTACTTTAAGTGCAACCTGAACCCAAAAATTAAAGCACCAACTGAAAAAGTAAATTCTGAATTCACATCCCTACTGCCCCCGCCGTCCCTTCTACCCCCGTTTTACGCGACCCTACCCACGGTAGGTGTTTAAGTGTAACCAATATTTCGAAACCGTGAGTACGTACGTATACGTAATAAGTTTTACCCATTTTACATGGACGGGACGTACTAACTTACTTAGTAATTTAAAACATTTAAGAATTGAAGGGATGTTTACAAAAACAACATAACTGACTACACTGGTCGACTCCTGAGCCCATTATAAATGTTCCTCCAGAAGTGTCAACCGGTCTAAGCAGATATGTTGTTTTTGTAAACATCCCTTCAATTTCTTAGGTTAGATCGTGGTATATACCTAACAAGTGCATTGATTTCAAAAGTAATTAGGGCGGTTATATAATTTAGTGTACCTACTTAAATATCACTCATAATAAAACAACGTGAAAAAGAAACTTCAAGATGCCTGTGATAGCCATTTTTTTCAACCTACAAAGACTACAAAGTGAGTTTTGTATAGTACCAATCTAAATATTATTATACAAATAGAACATTTTCCATCAAATTTGAATTAGGTTTCGTTCAAAAGATGGATCTGTCTCACCGAACTTCAAAGTGAAATAAATTCCATTTTAGAAAGAAGTTAGCATCCTCTTAGGTCTAATGCGTTCTCCTAATAGCCCCCCGCGGCAAGCCCACTGAACTGAAAGGATTTTTATTTTATTTGACGCTCCATATAGGTAAGTTAACATCGTAGACCTACTTAGCTTGCTTGTGAAATAAATATAATGTTATCATTTTATATCAAGTTGAATATTATTCTATCACAAAACTTTTCTTATCTGCCACTGAATGCAGGCCGTTTTTGGAAGATTGTTTTATTTGAAATATCTGAGTCGGAAGACTTTATTGTACCTAAAGGTAATTTAAATCCCTGTAGTATAGTCTTTATTCACCTGGATTCTGTTAGAATGCACAAAAACAAATCCTGCGTCCTGCTTTATCTTGGACTTTGTAAAACTTTCTATTTCACTCCTGTGAATATTAATGCTCTCTTAAGTGTTATGTTTTTGTTTACGTTAGTTGCCTTGAATCGATCACATCGCTTAGTTAACTCGCTCGACTCTTTTGATAAATAATATTAATAATCAGACTTTATAATTAAACTGTTCTATTAATTAATCACCCTGAACAATATATTCATACACCTATGTGCATTAAGGACACTAAATCAACTTCAATCTTTTTCATGCCAAATCGAAATTAGTTTCTAAAGAATCAATAAGACCGCGTAAAGATACTTCTCTTCCATTAGGTACTATGTTTTCGTCACTTCTCGCAAAACACAAACTAATTACACAATGTTAATATACTCATCAGCATCTAGAAAGAAAGAAAGAAACGTTTATTCACAGACACAGAAACACAAATATGACACAAATTGAAACACAAGAAAACGTACACATAAAATGTGTGTCCCGCGGCAGTGAACCGGACACTGGCTCAGCATTATGCTGAGATGTCAGACACCTACAGCGCTGATTTTCAGCCAGTGCCGTCGGTGACTGACGGAACGCCATACTAATATATATTACATAAAATACGTACATAATTTTAATCGTGACAAAATAATAATCGAGATTTCGAAAAAAAATAAAGGTATGTACAGCTTGGAATATGGATAGAATATAAACCCATTGTTTCTGTTAAAATTTATATTATACAGCAGAAGGTTTTCGCTATTGTAACTATTTTATATTCATGATATTCAGGAGGGGAGTTTGACGCCCGGTGGCAGCGCTAATCAATAAGGCAAAGTGCAATAAACTTGTTTCCTCCACTTAATACTACTGTGCATTGAATTGAACTAAATAATGCAGTACATTACAACTTATATTGGTAACCAGTGTTTAAAAAGTTAGGGGTAGGTGGTTCTACTTTCTTAGACGATTATTTATGAATACAAAGGATACACGACAAATATAAACGTTACCAATGCCGGTAACTCCGGGATTTCCCGTTATATCTGCTTTGTAGGTCGAGCTTATCGCCTAAAGGATACTTTCCACCAAACGGCTCGCATCACATGCGAAAGGAACGGATTTTACAACCTTTAAACGATATTAAATCATGAACACAGTTTAAAGTGTATATTAGAGTTCCGCGACACGCGACAGTAGCCGAAAGTATGCTGCCGTTTCGCGGCTTGCTAATATAGACTTTAAATACTGTGTAAATGATTGAATATCGTTTAAAGATTGAAAAATCCGTTCCGATCCGATGCTACGCGAGGCGTTTGGTGAAAATTATCCTTAACTCTCCTGCATCGAGGATCACACGAGCTCTGTAAAATGTGTTTTTCTTCTTCGCCGTAGTGGAGATGCACTTCAAAATCCGCGTTCATGACAAACTTTTGCTGAACACATGTTGCATCAACGTATCAACATAGTCCCGTCAACCCCACTACAAGACACACTTTGCTACAAAGTTTAGTAGTTAACAATTAAAAACCAAGAGGGATGTTCACCAATCTGTATCATAGGTTGGGGTGAAGTCGTCCAAATTTTTAGGTTCGTATGTGCACACAGTACAGTATGTACCTGCTTGATTTAGTTAGACCATTATCTACGTACGCCGATGTTGTTTTTTTTTTTTCAATTAATCACTGAGCCTAGTCTTATCTCACCTAGTGCTAAGCGACGACAAGACCTAAGATGTAGTTTACTGGTTCAAGGTATATGATAGGCTATTCACTCTCGCTTTATAGCACATTGCGTTTTTCTTTGAATATTACTAAATATTACTTATTAAAACGTTCTTACGTAATTCAAACTGACATTCAACCTGAATACTCAGATTTTAATAACAAGTTGATTTGTTAGTAAAACGGCAGAATTTAAATGACTTCGATTCCGACTTTAACGAGTGTCACTCGACACCGCATTCGGCTTATAAACGCGAATAGCAATTACAAAGTCAACTTAAATCTGCTCAAAAGGAAATAGCCAAAATCATTGACTCTTTGATGTCGCTGAGACATTCATCTGTTTACGTTGCAAATTACAACGTCACTGGATCTCAACTAATCTCGAATATGACTCGTTAGGCTGACAAAGCATTCTCCGTTGAACCCTGTCAGCAAAGCCTCCGCTTTCATTAAGCCACAAGAAGGCTATTGATTTTATTCAGCCTGTCTAATAAAGGTAAATTTGCCTCCAAACGGCGTTCAGTGGGATTTCAAAAGAAGCCTCACTATCGCAGTCTCTTTGTTCTGTCCCACCGCAATTATAAAAGGTCTTCCACGAAATCCCTTTTGCACCGATACCTACAGATTCTTTCATCCGCATTATATCTTTACAGGCTATAGATAGCTATACACCTGCTGAATTCCTCAGCTTCATTCACTTATCGTGTCCCAAGTTTCTAAATAAAGCTTACTTAGCTTAGTCAGGATCGTTTGAAACACCTCTCTTAAGAATTTGAATCACAGAATGATCATGTATACTTACTTAAACAAATACAGCGCAGAATGGAACGTTTTGCAAGCATTTTAATTCGGTACATTAAGCAATAAGGCCACTGCGAATAAATTAAATAAACGGTGTCATTAATAAATAGATGCTGAAGCAAAAAACAGGGAAAAGACATAAAGATTCCGAGAATGTCTTAATTTGTTATCTCAACGTAAACATTGCGATGCGAGACGCGGAGATCTGTTTACAATATTAAAATATTTTAAGAGAGAATTTCTTTTGTCAGCGTTCTTCAATACGATTTAGTTTCCGGTGAGGACGGTGAGCTAAGTATATAGCCCGAGAGCTATACGGTTTCACTGTATGAAAAAACAACAATATATCGGTATCAGCAAATTTTGTGCATCAAAAATTAGGTTAAGTAATTATACTAAGTATTCTTAAATAATACACCTACATTTATTAACGCGACGGTAGAAAATATTAAAAACAAATCTATAAAAAATCCCTAAAAATCTAGCGAAAGTACTATAAGAATTATTTTCTTTATGATATACTACTTCTATTTATCTTCTTTGTAATACATGAAAATCAACTTGTTTTTGTTACGGTAACTTTATAATACAATTAATTATTAATATCGTAAAACATAAAAATGCATTACGCTAATGGCATATAAGGTATCATTACAGTTAGGGTTTTTATATGCCTTTATTATATTTCTTGACACTTTTTATACTGAATCAACCCAAAATACCTAAAGCTGTAATAACTTTGAATAAGTCTTTTGAAATTAATGTGGCAGCCGAATACACTATGTAGACTATTCATGAAGGTCAAATTGAAGCAGATATATTGATAATGGACCATAAAAAGCTATTAAGTGTTTTTAAATACATTTTTATAAATATAAGGCGCGAGAGGGGAATACGCGGGGTGAGCAGAGGTGAACGACGCGGCGCGAAGCGCGCGGGCGGCTGACAAGTATTGACACGCGCGCTCAATTCCGGATCGATATTAGGTATATTATCCTGTGACGCGTGCGCTTTTCACTTTGCTAATTATTTTTGAAGTGAATAAGTGTATTTATTGCCTTTTATATGAGTCAAACTAATCATGGAGGGCAACGAGCAGAACAAGTGTAGAATATGTAACTGTACCTTGTGCTTTGATGTCGTTCAAGTGGGTGAAAAAGGGTTACATAAACTATACGAATCTAGTGAAATACGACTCGATCAATTGTTTTCAAGAAAATTTTACTTGAGATATAAACAAACATTGATTTATGTAAACATTGTATAGCTCTCGCTATCGTTAAGTGAGTTTATCTAATAAGCTGCAATTTTTTTTCTTTGTTGATGATTGTTATTAATAGTTGCTTTACATTCTAATAAAACAAAGTTGATTTCATTCCAAAATTGTTTAATTTTAATCTTTTCATATAAAAATAATGGTTATAGGCATCACTACACTCTTATACTTCTTGAGCGAGATGTAAGTTAGAAAACCAAATGAATATTTTATTACATCTAGACACGCGGCAGCGTGTCCAGCCAAGTCCACCCCAGGAACTGGCGGACAGCAGCCGTGTGTTATTTTACACGAACCGTTTGGAGCCACTTTTGACCGCCCCAATAACTATAATCTAATCTAACATAAAAAAAAAATTTGGTACATGTTTAACGATCCTTTAGAATAACTAGAACCCCAAATTTCATAAATATAGGTTTAATAGTTATTGAGATATTAAACTCCAAAAAACGGCATTTTTACCACTGACTGACTGACTGACTAGTAATCAAAAACCTAACACACTTTCAGGTGACCTAGAAAGCTGAAATTTGGCACGCAGCTTGGTTGCCGTTAGCATGCCGTTTTTTTGGAATTTAATATCGCAATAACTATTAAACCTATATTTATGAAATTCGGATTCTAGTTGGTCTAAAGGATCTTAATACATGTACCCTTTTTTATGTTAGATAGATTTGGAGTGATTGGGGGGTCAAAAGTGGCTCCAAACGGTTCGTGTAAAATAACACACGGCTGTCCAGCAGCAGTCCAAATCCAAAACCCCGAGAGCTTTCAGCTGGAACTCCAAAACCGTTTCGATTGTCTAGGAGGTGATGTGGACGAATTCAACGACGGCTTTTTGGAAGCTGTCCATAGCATTGGGTCTAAGTTCTTTAAGGCCAAACGAACTCAAAGAGCCAAAAGGCTCTCTATCTCCACTCAGAGGCTCATCGAGCAAAGGAATGAGATGAATCTGCAGTCTTCAGCCGATGCGAAATTATACAGGCAGGTCAATAAACAGATCTCTTTAAGTCCCTTACCCGCGATCTGCGCGAATTCAATACAAATCGTATTGAAGAGACCATCGAGCAGAATAAGGGCTCTAAAGTTTTCTCAAGAGATCTGTCTATTGGGCAGAGCCAGCTCGCCAGATTAAAAACTGAAGATGGTAGAATCGTTTCGTCCAAACCTGAGCTTCTGAGTGAGATAGAGTGCTTTTATGGACAGCTATACACGTCAACTAGCAGACCCGAAGTTGGTCTGGCGGAAGACCCTAGAGCTAGATTAACCCGGCACTATACCGAAGATATCCCGGACATCAGCCTGTACGAGATTAGAATGGCTCTTAAGCAGCTGAGGAACAACAGGGCAACCGGTGAAGACGGAATTACAGCTGAACTCCTGAAGGCGGGTGGAAAACCGGTCCTTAGGGCCCTTCAGAAATTGTTCGACTCCGTCTTACTGGAAGGTAAAACTCCAAAGGCATGGAACAGAGGTGTGGTGGTGCTGTTCTTCAAAAAGGGTGACAACTCCTTACTGAAGAACTACCGACCCATCTCACTTCTGAGCCATGTCTATAAGCTGTTTTCAAGAGTCATTACGAACCGTCTCGCACGCAGGCTAGATGACTTCCAGCCTCCCGAACAAGCCGGTTTCCGAAGAGGCTTTAGCACCGTAGACCACATCCATACGCTCGTCAGGTTATACAGAAGACTGAGGAGTATAACCTGCCCCTCTGTTTAGCGTTCGTGGACTACGAGAAAGCCTTCGATTCGATTGAAACGTGGGCTGTACTACAATCTCTCCAACGGTGCCAAGTGGACTACCGCTATATCGAAGTGCTGAAGTGTTTGTACGAGAATGCCACTATGTCAGTCCGACTCCAGGACCAGAACTCAAAGCCTATTCCGTTGCAACGGGGAGTCAGGCAAGGAGATGTTATTTCTCCTAAACTGTTCTCCGCTGCACTGGAGGATGTTTTCAAGACTCTGGACTGGAGAAGGCTAGGCATCAACATAAACGGCGACTACCTCACTCACCTTCGGTTTGCTGACGATATAGTAGTCTTGGCTGAGACCATGGAGGATTTAAGTACAATGCTCAATGACCTCAGTAAAACCTCCGAGCGAGTTGGTCTAAGAATGAACATGAACAAGACGAAGATCATGTCAAATGTCCATGTCGCACCAACTCCCTTAACAATTGGACACTTTACGCTCGAAGTTGTAGACGATTACATATACCTAGGACAGACTGTCCAGTTAGGTAGGTCCAACTTCGAGAAAGAGGTTAATCGTCGAATCCGACTCGGCTGGGCAGCATTCGGGAAGCTACGGCACATCTTTTCGTCCAATATTCCGCAGTGTCTCAAGAAAAAAGTCTTTGACCAGTGTGTGTTGCCAGTGATGACATATGGCACTGAAACGTGGTCGCTTACTATGGGCCTCATAAGAAAGTCACCCAAAGGGCAATGGAGAGAGCTATGTTGGGAGTTTCTCTGCGTGATCGCATCAGGAATGAGGCCATCCGCAGCAGAACCAAAGTGACCGATATAGCCCTCCGAATCGCTAAACTTAAGTGGCAGCGGGCGGGGCACATAGCACGTAGAACCGATGGCCGTTGGGGCGGAAAGGTTCTCGAGTGGTGGCCACGTACCGGAAGGCGTAGCGTGGGCAGGCCCCCCACACGGTGGACTGATGACCTGGTGAAGGTCGCGGGTGTCCGCTGGATGCGGGTGGCGCAGGATCGGTCATTGTGGAAGTCTTTGGGGGAGGCCTATGCCCAGCAGTGGACGTCTTTCGGCTGACATGATGATGATTATGATGATGAACATACGGCTGCCGTCCGCCAGTTCCTGGGGTGAACTTGGCTGGACACGCGGCCGCGTGTCTAGATAGTAGTAACTCGTGCATTCGCTCTTAAAAAGGCATTCGGCGAATATTAACAATATGTAATGATAACCCATCAAAAACATACTTAACCGACAACTTCACCGACAAAAGAATTGAGATCTAAATGGGTGCCAAGTTCCGTAGATTCTCTGAACTGGTGCCAAGTCCGGCACTACATTGTTTACAGTAAAACTAACTTACTGCGGCTTAATGCATTTTGAGCCTTAACTTGGCAGTTTTCTATGCAGTATTATTGTATAATACCATAAAAGCTGTTGGATTTTTAAGAAAACTGCCAAGTTAAAGCTCAAAATGCATTAAGCCGCAGTAAATTAGTTTTACTGTGAACACTGTAGTCAAATTACTGACAGTGTCTGGCAGGCTTTATTCTCATTTCATACGATAGAAAGGGTGACAAAAGTCCTTTAATTTCCTGCCTTAACATTGCAACAAAAGAAATCACAGGTTTTGTTTTATATTAACATCTATACACCTAAAATAAAAGTCCGTTTCATTAGCACTGAACCAAAACTGAACAATAACGCTGTTTTCGGACAGGCGGTAGCTATATTTAAGTACCTAGTACGATGCAAGCCGACTCCAGCCTTTTGATCTGAATCCTACATTATTGAAAACTAGGTAAGTACCTATGCAATGCAGAATGCAGGCTGCAAATGAGCGGAACTTTGGCATTTTGCCTTTGCATTGGAAGCAGATCGGTTAATATAAGCCGTTTCGGTGGAGTAGACACACAAGCGATTTCCATCTGCGCTACGCGCAACTAGTAGGTAATAAATAATAAAAACACCACCGGGGCGAGGCGGCGGCGTCAGCACGCGCCGCGCGCGTTTTAAGATACCTACCTTTGCTATGCCTTCCCCATCTCGCCGTGCGTTCTAAAATAATCCTTAATAAACAGGCAATAAAGTCCAAATAAGATTGCATATGTATGCTGTAATTGAGTATAATAACGATAATAAATAAAATTTGGGTCATTTCTATTCGATAGATATTCTGAGACATTAAATTAAAAGTCTATGGAAATAATTCCACTGCCCTTTTTTTGATATCAAAGTTATTACGGGATTAAAAAAAATGTATTTACCAAATATATATGTCATTCCATTTTAAATGATAATTTTGAGGAACAATATTTGTGTTTCAAGTGTGGCTAAAAAAAACTTAGGGTCATGTGTCATACAGTGGATCACTTTTTTTCCAAGACCCATAGCTTCGAAACAAATAATCATAGGATGTTGATATTAAGGGTGTACATAGTTAAATTTAATCTATTTCACATATTTGTTATTAGTTTTTTGATATAGGCTATGGGTATATTAATAAATGTGTTTTTTTTTTAAATCAGAAATGAGCCACTGTGTACGATGGGGTCGAAACACTGGCTCGGCCTAATTTATACAGTGGTTCGGGGTGGTACACAGTGGATAATTTCGGGTTACTAAACAGAAATAATACAATTGTATTCATAAATCAATCAGTCTCACTGTTTATTTATCATTATAATTCTTAACAACTAAAAACTTAACGACTTATTGTAGTCAGTCACAATATGGCAGGATATACAATTTAAAAAAAATGATTAGGTACTTTCTTCTTCATAAATTCTTATAACAAAAATAAACAACAAAGAAAATAAAACCGTTACTTTTTGGTTTTGTCAATATAAAAAAGTAATTACTAATCAACTTAAAATCACAGCTTTGGTGAAAAAAAACATTATTTTTAGGCACTTTAGAGATCAAAATAATTCAGCACATGTTCAACTGAGATAAATCAATGGGAAAGCAATAATAAGATTGCTGCCGTGTTGTACTGCCACCAATTGCAGGTTTAGGCAAAATCAACTTAATATCATCTTCATTCACATTTGCGAGATCTGGGACTGCAGGAATGTGATATTTATTACCATTTTTCTTCCTCAGGAAACTAATGTAACATTCTAAGTTCTTGTTTCTTTGTTCCAGAATCTTACCAATGTAATAAATCACCTTCTTTTTTGTCGCAAATCTGACTAACACGTATTCACCCTCCCTCGGCAATCTGGGTAATGGCTTCTTCAAGTCATTTTCAGTCACACCTATATTGTTATTTTCTATCACATCTTCTACTATCCACTCGTCTTCATCTGATTCTTGATATGGAACTTTAAAGTCTTGCTCTTCTTCATCTGAATCACTCTGAAGTACTCGCTTAACGGCTTTATTTTTCTTTGTAATTTTTTTATGTGTGTAATGTTTAAAGTAGTCCTTTAAAATTTCTTCCTGCTCCTCATTAAAAACTTTGTTTATTTCGTAATTGGGCACTAACCGTATGGTTTCCAAATCACGAGAAACCGCCGATTTTAAATTGTAGCGCCTAAGGGTTGTGAAGGGTATTCCTGACAATTTAGATGCTTGCCGCACGCTCATCCCTCTGCGAATTCTTTGCAGTGCCTCCTTCATATCTTCTTTAGTGTGGGCGCCAATAGAACGCGGCTTTGGCAGCCGAGGCATCCTAAAAAGAAATGCATGCTCATCACATAAATAACTATAGGTATACTCATATTCTAACAGTAAAATTCAGAAATACCAAGTATAACCCTGATTTTAATGTGTATTAAATTTTATTACACAGTGGATCATACAGTAGATTTAGTACAGTACACAGTGGTTCATTATCCACTGTGTACCCCTGCGAGTTGCTCCACTGTAGATTAACACCGCTATTTTGAAAACATTTACATGTTTCGAGAAATGTAGTACCTATTTTCAGTTGCAATTTACGCCTCTGCCTCCCCAGTTAAGCATATATTGCGAAAAAAAATACAATGGGTATGAATGGGGAACACTGCAGTTACAAAAAAACAAATAAAACTTACTTGAATCCAAAAATTTGGGCCCTTCAAACGAAAAATCCTCCTCTCACAACAACCTTGCAGCGCACACGCCACCAGACTGGTTCGTTCGTGCTCATGGACCGAGAGCTATCGTGAAGTGACGAAACGGATGAAATATAGCTATCCTTTTCTCGCAATTTATGTCTGCGCCACTGTTCCCGACCGCGCCACTGTATGACACATGACCCTATATTTATATTTCCATTTAGTAAATTTGCCAAAACCAGAAACTACCTATTAGATATTTTTTTTCTCATTTCCCGTTGCACATATTGTTCGATTCTGGTCGTAAGTATTAAAATAGACATATACATAGAAGTACACATCATAAAAATACTGATACCCTGTTTGCTCCAAAAATTCACCAGTTTTCGGGCACATATTTTTTTTTCCAACTTCCGGTCTTCAGATTCGGAAATTATAAAAATATAGGTTCTTAAAATCACATAATAGGACCGTATAACAAAAATTGGCCAGTTATTGAATTATTTCCAAAAAAACCGTATCTTTCTCGGGCTAATATGGTTATGGTTATGGACTCCTTTTTCCGCACTTAGTCCGTGAAAGTTGGACCATTGTGCGTGACGTAAAAAACGCCGGCTAGGGATCTAGCCAGCCTAACTCCGACCAGAAGCGCAGGATCCTCCTGGTGTCACCACAGGCTTCGCGGAGTGACCTCGGTGCGTTGAGGATTTGAGTCCGTTGTGTAGCTACACCTTCGCATTCCAGGATGACGTGGGTGGCTGTTTCATCGGCCGACAGGCATCCCCTGCATAGGGGGCTGTCGGTCGTACCTAGAACATATAAATGTTTGTTGAGTGAGCAGTGTCCAGTAATGGTGCCTACGATTATACGTAGTGACGCTCTGTTAAGAGAGAGTAGACGCCTAGTAAATCGTGCATCCGGGTGTGGCATTGTTTCCCGGGATTGTCTGCATGTACTGGTATTTGTCCATTGATCAGCGTGTTGTTCAGATGTTCTGTGACGTAGCCATGATCTTATCTGGTTGAAAGGTAGCGGGAGCGTTGGACTAGGGCCAAACGCAGGCCGGCTAGATCCTCTCCTGGCCAGCTCGTCAGCTACGTCGTTACCTAGAGAGTCACTGTGCCCTTTTATCCATTGCAAGGTGACAGTGTTTTTTGTTCCTATCACCTCCAAAGCTCGGTGGCACTCTAGGATGAGCCCAGACTGGATGAGGTTACTGTCTAGGGCTTGTAATACTGCAGCGCTGTCGGACACAATGCGTATCTTTTGGTCTCTGATATGCCGCTTAGCTACTGCCTTGGCAGCCTGTGTGATGGCGATGCATTCGCATTGGTAAATGGAACTATGTTCGCCTAAGGCTATTGATATATTAATGTTTATCTCGGGTGAGTACACTCCTGCGCCCGATCCTGTCTTCGTTTTCGAGCCATCGGTGTAAATACGCAGTTCTTGTACTCCGGACCGATCGTATTGTTCTTCAACTAGCTGTATTGCATAGCTTTTGTTGAAGATATGTTGTTTGGGTACCTTGTCATTAGGAGCGGCTATCATTGGTTGGTAGGTGATTGCTTCCTTAAGTACTTCGGTATGGGTCCCATTTGTTACCCCCCAGAGGTTAAGTGACTTTAGCCTGATGGCCGCCGAGGCCGCCTCCTGCTGGATAAACAGGTCAAGAGGCGGCAGTCCCAGCAGTACCTCCAGTGCCGCTGTGGGTGTAGTTTTCATGCAGCCAGTCACCGCTGTACAAGCTAGTCTCTGGAACTGTCGCAGTTTATTCTTGGCGGTCGTTAGTCTAGTTCTTGGCCACCAGACTACCGCGCCGTAGGTGATTATGGGTCTTATCACTGCAGTGTAAAGCCACATGGTGATTTTGGGGTGTATGCCCCAGGTTCTCCCAAGCAGCCTTTTACACTGCCAAAATATGACACAGGCCTTTTCCAGTTTGTTGCTTAGATGTTTACTCCATAGCAGTTTGTCGTCTAAGGTTACACCTAGGTATTTTACCTCTTTTGTAAGGGATAGTGTAGTGCCTTGAAGTTTTGGTAAGCTAAGATTGTCTAGAGTGCGCTTCTTTGTGAACATTACTAATTCGGTTTTTGATCGGTTCACTGACAATCCATGTTCAGAACACCATCGTTCGACGATTTTAAGTGCCCCTTGCATAAGCTCGCATAGGACCTTTTCAAACTTTCCCCTAACGAGGATTGTTACATCGTCTGCATAGCCAACAGTGTAGAAGCCGGCCTCGTTGAGGGACCTGATCAGGTGAGCTAAGTATATTTATAGTGAGACAGTGTCTGCACCGCTAACAGGAATACCGTGTATTTCATCAAATCCCCGCTATTGGTTTCTATCGCTAAAGAACCTTTGCGTCGGAAAAATGAGTTTTCCCCGCTCACCACCCCAGTTTATCCAATTCGCTCCTCCGTCGGAACTCTAACTTGCTTATTTTACAAGTTTAAATGAGATACATTGTATTTTAAACTTGCTCGTAAGACAATCAGTCATTCCTTATTCAATGCCCACCATGTCCAGCTATTAATATTAGTTAACGCCATTGTGCTCCGCTTTCTTTTTCTACTTTCCATTGAATGGTTTCTTTTGAAGGG
The DNA here is from genome assembly GCA_905163555.1 of Notocelia uddmanniana. Taxonomy (NCBI): domain Eukaryota; kingdom Metazoa; phylum Arthropoda; class Insecta; order Lepidoptera; family Tortricidae; genus Notocelia; species Notocelia uddmanniana. The sequence continues at coordinate 7,310,265 of LR991059.1, read as the reverse complement.
ATTTTTATTGTACTAATCTGAGGCGCGACATGATAATTGCCACTTTCCATTTCACGTGTATTTTTGACATGGCGTGGAATATGTTAATGTCGTTGAAGGACGCTTTATTATGCTTTATTAAGTTATAACTTTTGTACAGGTACAGTTCATACGTACACTACCGTCAAAAAGTTTAGGACCCAACACAATTTTTAGTTTAAATTTCATAAATTATTACGCAAACTAAACAAGGCAAAAAGATTTATGTATTTTAAAAATACTATTTTATAGTACTAGTTTTTATTCGTCGGCCTGTTTAGCCTAGTTGGTAGTGACACTGCCTCCGAAGCATCTATTAAATATATCGTCGTCTAGTATTACCCATAACACAAGCCTTATTGAGCTTACTATGGGACTAGTTCGATTTGTGTAAAAATTGTCCTCTAATATTTATTTATTGTTTATTTTACAACACAAATTGATACTCGAGACAAAACCTACGATCTCAAAAGAAATGAATACTTAAAAATTTCAATACCGTATATACCTACCTAACTAAGAAGTTACATTAAATAATGCATGTTTTTATTACAAACAGGTGTTGTGTATACAGGTATGATAAACGTAAATTAATAACTATTAGTGATTACTATCCCTGGTTTTGTATAAACAATTTATATTGTATTTATTTTATATAACGATGGTTACATCTCACCTGCACAACGGCCACTCGAAAAGTACCTATGCCATACGGAAAGTATTAGTGGGAGCGTCTGTTTTAACATTCTAGACCACAAGCGGAACGGCAATATTGCTTCGACAGGCGAATTTGCATGGAAAGAACCCCCTAGAGTGGCGGAACGAGCCGCGATTGCTTCCAAACGGCACCTGCATTGCCGCGCTGGTGACCAGAATCTGAGAGCACCCATTAAAGAAAAGATTACAGGCATCTGCGGTGAAATATACTCGACAGATATGTATAGCTGCGGTAAAAAGAAATAACAGTCCACATGAGTACAGTCGAAAAAACAAAATCGTCTCTTCTGCGAGTATGGTTTATGAGCATTGTAAGTTTTTTTTTATCAGTTCGGAGTTTATTCCAAAAATTTGGCTCAAAATTAACTATGTCCACCACAGCTGAGACTTTGACCTAAATCTGCGTATGTCCCGAAACGACCACGGCACATACGAAATTGTCTCATGTTACGTAACATATGACATGCTATTGCTATTGTGTCAACAAAATTGTTTAGTCTAAGTTTCGTGACGCATTGGTTACACTGTAATAAACATTTTTAATAAATAAATAAATAAATAAATGACTCACTTCAGGTGTCTAGAACTATGACGCTCTTTGAGACAATTTTGTTTTGTGCAGTGAATAAATGTCTTCTTTCTTTCTTTCTCTTCGAAAAGTGCAGCCTGAGAATTCGCCGTCTCATAGCCACTTTTCATGTAATGAGCTGTGTTTGTCATTGGCGCCCAAATATCGTATGAATTGGTTAACTTACTAAATTAAATATGACATTAAAAATGCAAGAGTTCGGCTAGGGTCGCCGACGCCGTTAAAGGCGTGCGGTCAGACCTACATAAATAAAATAAATATTTGAAGATAAAGAGAAATATTACTAGCATGACGTTTACAAAATGTGTAAGTTTTTCATTATTATTAGAGACTTAGAAAATTAACTGCTTCAGCACTAATCCAGACACCCGCCTGTAAATCCACGCCACGCCAGGCGTTTATAAAACCGTATTTCGCCATAAAATACCGTGCATAATTTAATCCAGCTCGTACTTCAAGTTTTTCCAGTTACCCGTTCATATTGTTGGTGGAACAAGGGTGTATCTCAACGTAATGCGCATAGCAAGGATGAGACTTTGTCTTAGCGAGGGTTCGCGTTTATGAAGCAGCGTCATTTATTAGAAGCAGCTGTGACCCTGCCTTAGCGGGGCACATGAGGTCATTGTAATCATTTAGCGTCGAGAATCTTTTGTTTACGTACTTAGTTGGCAAACACTAATTTGAAATTTTCAGACGTTTGACAGAAACTTGGTATATTGATGGTGTTTTGTTCAAAGAGCTTTATTATTAAAGTTTAACGGTATTTTCGTGAGATGGGTGCTTTATTTAGTGAGGTCATTGAGTTAAAGTTTTTGTAGTTAATGTTGGCAACATGAATTACTTTTATTGACCGAGTGAAACGAAGGCCTCCGTTTCAGCTTCGGAAAAAATGTTTTCGTAAATATTTCCGGCTGGCGGATGGTGGATTTTCGAAATACCCGCTGTTCTCCTCCACAAGTCTCATTTCTCAACAGATTCTCGTGAAATTTTGTGAGCAAGTTTGATAAATATGTAGATTTTGTGTTGTCAGTTTTAAAAACAATTAAATTTGTCAGATTGAAATTTGAAAATAAAAATCTTGAGGTCTATAGCTCACAGTCACTAATAGTATTAATTTTAATCAGTTATGTCACAAATAACGCATCTCTTCTCGCGTAAATGCCCTAAAATATCTTACTGAATTGAATTAGAGGACAAACATAGATGAGAGCAGAAAGTATTGTGAAAGAAAATTGATCCAAAAGTTCTCGACACTTAAGAGTGATGTATATATATTTTTTTTTATGATAGACTAACCAGCGATTGGCCTTAGTCTCACCTGATGGAAAGCGATGAAAAGGCCTTAGATGTTGCTCGCTGGTTCAGTAATAGCCTATTCACTCTTGTCTATGCAAAAATGTTCCACCCAACTACCCAAACCAGTCAATAAACTTTAGCCGAAAATAATGTAGTGTTCCATCGAGTACCAGGAGCCGAGAAGGCGAGCAGAGGTCACGTCGAGGCAGGCTGACGCCGCGCACGTCCATTCTCAAATGGTGCGCAAAATTATACGCTCCTCTCCCACACACACGACTGCGCCGTAATGTACTCGAGCTCCTTAGACCGCAGGACCAAAACACCAGTAAGAAGAACAATTTTAAGGCCACTTAGGACCTTTGTTTTTTGGGAGAGCATTTTCCCAGCTCATCTTGTTATGTAGATTTTTGCTTTCGGAAAAGGATGAGCGTTTTAAAATGAAACGAAAAATCTCTACTGTGTGCAATTCGCATAATTTTGACGTTTGGCCATGACTGCTAGAAATTAGTTAATTAGAAGCGGGCAGTTGCGGGATAGGATTATACGGTACACAGTCCAGTTCATATATCATAGTACGCCCGCGCGCCCTGTCGTCAGATTATTCGATGATACGTTCAAGTGCAAAATATTTGCGAACACGACTGTATCTACCCCTCGGACGCACACCTCGCCTGATTCTAATGGCAATACAATTAAACTCAGTTTACGACGATTTATTACTTATAGTATAAGATAAGCCTACTACTCGTCGCAAAACGGCATCCCAACTGATAAATTTGACACCGTACACATACTTGATGCTCCCTACCCTGAAGCAGGCCTAGGTGCTCTTTTCATAACTAAAAGTTGTCTCCCCCCTCCCTCCTCTAAACCTAATCATGGATCTGCGCCTGCATATGTACAAATTTGCTATCAAAATTATTATGACTTAGTAACAAAATCGTAATGGTATTTAATTGATAATTAAATAGGCGAACAGAAAACTTTATGTGCTAACGGTTTTGGTCTGCATAGTAGTTAAATACATAAATAATAATAATAAATATTAGGGGACAATCTTACACAAATCGACCTAGCCCTAAACTAAGCAAAGCTTGTACTATGGGTACTAGACGACGATATACATACTTATATAGATAAATACATACTTAAATACATAGAAAACATCCAAGACCCAAGAACAAATATTCGTGATAAATGCACAAATAAATGCCCTGGCGGGGATTCGAACCCGGGACCTCTAGCTTCGGAGGCAGAGTCACTACCAACTAGGCTAAACAGGCCGTCAATATGACATATGTACATAATATTATTTTAATATGCCTCCTGTTATGATTATAGCTATACTGAAATTATCGATGGAAACTAATAATAATTAAACATCGAATTTACATATCAATGATTTCAATTATTGGTCGATCGTGCAGGAAATGAGATTCGCCGAATAACACTTCCGACTAATTCAATTATTAAATTACCGGGTGGGAATGTGAAGCTTTAATAATATTTCAGATGAGTTTTAATTCTGCTTCCATAAAAATTGATAGCGTCGTTAGACTAGCACAACTTGCTTCCAAGTGGCTTCGCGCTGCGCGTGATTCAGAGGAATCTATTTCACTCGCACTGTGCAAATTAGAAAGAGGAGGTATCGTCTCACATCGCGTACCGGCGCAAGTTTTACTATAGCTCCAACAATTTTGACATACACATACACATACATTCACTCTTTCAATTCCAACATTCACGAAGTTGCTTCTAGAAGTTCACTATAGATTTAGAAAAATGGCATCGGGGCCGGGTGTTGGGCAGCAGCCTCCTTGGAGTGCGTTGCAGATACTGCAATCGCCATTCCGCATGCCAAGCGTGGTGATTATGGCATTTACCCCTCATGAAATTGGGGGAGGCCTATGTCCAGCAGTGGACGTCATTGTGTGACAAGCTCCTTAAATAATGAAGAAAAATGTTGCATTCAAAGAGTCTGTAATCGGGAGTGGCTGTGAAAATTTGACAAGTTTGTATGGCATGACAGCTGCTGGCGCCAATTTTATCGTCGATCGGTCTGCATTCGTAAGATCATGCAACCCACCCTTGGAAATTCAATATCTCCATTGCACAATGCTGCTAACATCTCACTAATCGATGGCGATTTAAACTGCATCCAAAGGGTATTTGCACAAACACTGAAAGGGGCCACGAGCAAATCCGAGCGAAGTGACGCTCGAGAGCTCAGTTATAAATCCAGCGCGGTAATCCAGACTCATTTTAGACTAGGGTTTAGAGTTGTGCCTATCCGGTCTTTGAACGCAACGTTGCGTTCTCGTTCAATAGGTAAAAGGAACTACTTTGGTATTTCAGACGTTGTAGTTCCTTTCGATCAGTGGTACTTGTCTCGCTGGCACTGCGCTCTGCATCGCTTCGGTACTCTTCTTAATATTGCGAATTAGTTTTAATTCCTCGTGTGATAATAATAAATCAATTAAATGTCGTCCTGTTATTAATTCGGGTATACCTACTAGAAACCTTACGTATTGGCGTAACAAAAACACCCAAACATTGTGTTAAACAAAGTACGAGACAGCGCATTGGTAGTGCGTAGCCAACGATCAACTGCAAGTTTGTATGTGCGAGGTGCGAAATTAAAAGAGCTAAAATCCAGCCAAACATCTTCAGTCCATAAATTGATTGCACTTAGATGATGCACTTAGATTAAATTATATAATAATAGAACACAAGTTTTAGTGAGCCATGTTTTTTTTTTTTTTATTATGGCTTCTACTCCTTGCTTCTTCTAGCAAGGTGGATTTGCCAACATCGAGTTTTTCCTTGACATATTACGCACGAGATTTGTCGGTCTGAGAATTTTGCTTGGGGGAGGATCTGGTTGGGAATCTAAAACAAATAAAAATTATGGACATCACAGACAATCACATGACATATACAGACGTTATTAGTAAGAAAAGAGCGGGAAAGTGGATGACGGAGTGTTAGGCATGCCAACATGACGGATATTGCGTTGCGGGAAAGGGGTCATTCAAAAATCATGTGATGATTTTGACCCCCCCCCCCCCGTCCCCCTTGGTGATCTTAACGCTACCCCCCCCCCCATCCATGATCACGTATAGTTTTCGAGTGATTTTTGAGTCAACATTTTCAATACAAAGTCAACGAAATTATGTTACATCACACCGAAAACAGTAAGTACTTAATTAAACTAAAGGAAAAAGGGAATATGAATTTCTCAAAATAAACGATACATTAAATCTATTAATCTATTTTTATAATTTTTTTTCTTGTATAATCGGCGATCAGTCTGTAGACTATAAGCTGATTTGTTGGCAGCAAGTGGCTTAGTGACTTGTAGGCGAAGAGGCCTGCGCCTCTACTGTCCTTTCACAAAACATTCTTTTCTTTTTAGTCTCTTCTCATTGAGAACAGGCTGTAGAAGCTGTGTTGCCAAGGGATTAGGATTTAGGATGTATAGTCAGGCGTTCCACATATTTTCCCGTGTGTTTTTCTATTTCTTCATGCACGGTTGGTACTTCGAGGTGTTCATGAATCTCATCATTCCTGGAGAACCACGGTGCGTTCGCAATAGTGCGCAGAATGCCATTTTGCATGCGTTGTAAGCACATGATGTTTGATTTGCTGGCTGTACTCCAGAGTGGGATACCATAGGTCCAAATAGGCTTAAAGACAGAGTTGTAAATCAGGAGTTTATTATCAACCGAGAGAACCGAGTTTCTTCCTACAAGCCAATATAGGTTTCTGAATTTTAGATTTATCTCATCTCTTTTCTTTTTTATATGTATTTTCCAAGTGAGCCTTCGATCCAGATGAAACCCGAGGTAGAACAGTGGGACCAAGCCTCACAGATGGCGTGTCCAGTTTTCTCAATGTAAAGGTGAAATAGTTTGATTTCTGTGCACTTGCCCGAATGCGCCACTTTTCCAACCACGTATATGTCTTGTCTAATATATTTTGTAGTTTGTTGCTGGCTTCTTTAGAGTTTTCATCACTGGCTAGGTAAGCTATATCATCAGCGTATGTGGCGACAGTCACATTTTCAGAGGTAGGAAGGTCGGACGTGAAGATGTTATATAGCATGGGGCCAAGAACAGAGCCCTGCGGTACCCCGGCTTCTATCTTATGTAAGTTAGACCTTGCATTCCCGTGCTTAACTTGGAATAGTCTGTCTGTTATGCACGATTTGATCAGGAAAAAAAAATCTATGATCGTGTTGCCCCAAATTTCAGCAAGCACATCTCCAGCCTTTTTGAAGTTCTTTGTTTCTAAATCGGAATCTATCGTGTTGCCTTGTGCATCTAAATGCGAGCCATAAAAATCATGGGGAAGGATAACACCAGATAATTCCTGACTTAAGGGTACCATCCTCCTCTCTACGCGATTAAACGCACTTCTGCCGGGTGCATTTGTAAATACGAATATGGCCTCTAAATCATCTTGTTTTTGAGTTTCATCTCCCTTTTTACCTTTTTTAAATTCATAAAAAAGGTCTTTGTATAGATTCCCCAACTTCGACATTTATGGAATGATTCAAATTGATCACATACAACAAATTAACAACGTACCTACGTCTACTCCTTACGAAAATAACGAAAACTCTGGCTCCCCGTGAGCGCCGCGCCGCGTTCCCGAGTCGAGGTCAGAGATGGGGTTATAAAATTTCGTTGTTCTGGGTTATTACACTGTGTGAAAAAAAGTACACGTGATGTGATTTTGGACTCGCCCCTCCCCCATCGTGATCAATCGTGATATTTCTTTGACCCTCTCCCCCCCAAAAACGATCACATGATTTTTGAATGAGCCCAAAGTAAGAACATAGAAATAGATTTAAAATAAATGTACAGTGATTAAGAAAAAATATTATTATAGTCTTATATTATGAGTTTGGATATATTTAATAATAATAGCGGTTAAGGGAGAGTCCAGTGAACAAAGAAGCAAGTAGAAATTTATAGGGCGTGGGATATACTTAGGCAGTACGTCGTATAACGAATAACTGAATCTAGGACAGCTGAAGAATATGTGGTCCAGTGAGCCTTCGTCGATCCCGCATTCACACAATGAGTTATCCCGCACCCTGATCTTCGCAAGGAATACCGGAGTGCAATTATGACCGAGTCTAAGGCGGCAAAGGGTTGACGTTGCCCACTTAGGGGCAGTACGAAATTTAAAGAACCAAGGTTTACGAGGGATCTGGGGTTGAATACCCCCGTAATGGCGTCCTGTTTGTAATCTGGAAGTATCCCACTGTTCCTGCCATGAGTTGAACAAGTGTGACTGAGCACAAGTCAGTAGGTCTGAACTATAAATTATATTGTGATGCTGTGACCCTATTTCTATTGCCTGCTTTGCCCATGTTTAGTTGCAAGGATGAGCGTATGACAGTACGGAAGAGACGTCATAAGCATAGATAGTAAAACTAGATGTTTGACTTTGGTATTTATTCGAATGGGGGTTGTACACATACAAATTTTAACACATTGTTCTCGCCATCAATCAAGTATTTCTTTACCGATACTCGTACTTATCGGTGGTGTACTTACACCAGTCTAGCTAGCATGTTCGCGTTTATTTGTCGGACATATGTAAACATTTTCCCCTTACTATCCAATGTGTAAACAAGTGCGAGAGGGACGGATGGTACCTTTATGTAATAAATATTAATAATATAAACGAAGCTAGCTTGTATGTATGTCCGCACAATTAACTCATTTTTAATCATTCGATATAACCTCATTAGTTTCTTAAGATTTTTTTAATATTTTTTTTGTAATTATGTATTTTATAGCTGTGCTTCTCCGTTATTTTATTCGCTTCGTCCCGCTCAATCAGTATGTATTTTCGCGGCATGCATGACCGATTTACGAGTAGGTCGTGCAAAGGGATCTAGTTCCTTTAGGTCTGGGACGGAAATTCATCCTAATAGTTCATAGTTCCTGGCCGACTCAAACCCACTTCCATGTTCTCTGGGGAGGTAAACGTATGGCTGTGATTCCCCAATTAGGTGCAACTTGGACTCGTATTTCCGTTGTGGTCGGCGGTTCACGATGCTCAGCAACTAAGTATTGGTAGAAGTTATATAACTCGGAAATCAGTCTGGTAAGGTCGAGATTTGCTTATCAAGAAGCTAGTTTTCTTTTCATGTGGTCTTGCAAATTAGGTTTTTATTAACAGTCGACTACAAAAAAAAAATTTTTTTTTCTTTCCGTTGTTTTTACGACGCAATAAGGTTTTTTAATTGTATATAGTTTTAATCAACACTTTGTGCTTACCAAATCAATTTAACACTTGTTGTTTAGTACCAGAGATACAATAATTTATAACTTTTCTATGCTACGACGGAGGCAAACGTAGGCACGTGCTGCTGCCTAATGAGTAATGGTACACCTACGGACGTTCAGAAGAATGAACAGCTTGGCACTCTTTATTGATTTGAGGGTTCGCTGTATCGACCGCTAGAAACATATTGTAGGCGATCTTACAGAACAACATTACTTACAATGAAAGTACCTAGGGAGATTGCGTCTTGTGTAAGGTGGAGGTACTTCGCCACTCCCCATATGGCCTGCCTGCCCCTGATATAAGTTTTAAAGTTATCTATACTTGTATACTACAGACAATTTATTACCCACCCTCCATATAAGTCATTCGTACTATTCCCACAAGTTGACTTAACTGTTTGTGTGATAAAGACCAATGGTTTATCTAGAACTATAATCGTTGGCGTGCTCGCTACTCCGAATGCCCGACATGAGTTCGGATGAACCCGAATACCGATTAAAGTTAGCGCTCAACTAGTTCGATTCAACTCGTAACTGAGTCGATTTAAAATATCACTCGTTTTCACTAATGGGAAGTTTCCTAAAAGCTTAAATGAGAATTTAACGTTTTCGTGATACGTAATGTTTAAATGGAGCCAATTACTGTGGTTACAAAGTATCAAAGTGCATTTTAACTTTGAATTTGAAATTCGTGTTTGATATCTTTTGGAAAGGATGATATAAATGGTTTCGAAACGAGACGAGAGTACTAGATAAACTTATTATAACCACTTGAAATGTTTCTCAAACATGCAATGAAATGTTGAGGTTATGTTCCTTATAATAGGCTGCGAAGTATGACGTTTCAGGTGCGGCTAGGACAAGTGGTCGTTAATGGAATTTTATACAAATCTTACTTGTCTTCTCGAAGATCTCACGGTTCGTAAATAAATGCCATACGATTAAATAAAAAAATACAAATATTGTAGGCATAGGCCGACAAAGTTCTCTTTTTTAATTTCCATTCCAGTAATTTTATAGCACAGGTATCATGACATTCTGCTACTATGCGTTTTATAAATAAAACTTTGATTTTTTTGTTGTTTATTTTATTGCATGTTTGAGAAAAGCACTATACATACCTCGGCGGAAAATATGGGGTTGCCCGCCTCAGACCTATCCGGCCTCGCTGCGCTCGGCCGTCTATTGTCTTCGGCCGGCAACCCCTTTCGTCCCGGCCTCTGTAGTAATGTACTATTATACTTTTTATAAAAATTCTACTTACATAATAAAAGTTACTATAAAATATTCCTTTGTATTCGCTAAATCACATTTTGGTTAGTGATCGACAATGGTGTATACTTGCGTATTATTTAATGTAGTTAATATTACCACCCTCCCTCTGTACTGTTCAAAAACATAAAAACGTTTCAGATCATCTGTTGCTCCATAATAATCTGCATTTAATGGATACCCATCTACATTGTTCAAATATCCATCAATCTTACTTACCTGAAATTTGGCGTTTCGGAGTTTTTAATTAAAAATGGCTGCGCTTTAACGATCGTTCCATGTAAATGCGGACCGCTCATAAATTAATCATTTACTCTGGCACTTACCGACATTTCCTATTTTCTAACCTTGGGAACTAAAGTTATGAATTAAGGGGAAGTTTTAATATTAAGCGGACGCGGTGTTCTAGTTAATAAAAGTTGCCCTGCCAATTAATTAGTCTGTATTGCGTTTGTGAGATGGAATTGCTTTTAATGTAGGTTTTCTCTGATGAAAGTTTTGAAATCTTGTTGTTTAGTGATTCTTTGCCAATGGATGAATACATACAAAAGTAAAGAAATAAGCTGTAGACTTGTTTAAACATAAATGAAGTACAGGAATGGGAAAATGTACATACATAGGAATGAACACACTTTGGTAATATGAAATGAACCCGTAGACACCTTTGACTACGAAGATGCGCGTAAATTATTGTCCTAAATCATCATCATCATCATATCGTCGGTCGACAACCAAAACTCACTAAGAACCAAATACCTACATAAAGTAAAGCTCGTATCTCACCATCGCTTCAGTACTGAGACGATGTTTCGAAGAGTAATGACAGATTTTATAGTGACTTGGTTGTCACGTGCACTGTTGTCCTAACCCTACCCCTACCCTAAATTCCTATACCCTAAATTCGCAATGCCCTTAATAAGTAACCAGCGATCGCGTAACCTATTAACGACAGTTCAGGACTTAATCCAACATCGGTACACACAACCCTTGCGCTCGGTTAAAATAAACACCGCCAGTGAAACATACCCGATTAATCAAACTACCTCTGCAGGGTAACCGAATAAACTGCGTCGGCAAACACGGATTCCCGGTGTAGTTAAATATTTTACTTGTCCCGCACTCGTCACGTTTATTCAATTATTTGCGATTAAAGTCTCGCTCAATCACCGAAAAAAATGGGAACGGGGATTTTTCTCAGTGTATTTTTGTATACCTTTAAAACGTGAGATGAAAAACCGACTTTGCACGCTAGAATAAAAGTTGAAATTCGAGAAATAGTGCCCGGGACGCCTTTTACGAAAATAATCGACATTTTGAAATTGATACACCAACGCAAAAATTGAGTTGAGAAAGAATCTGAACTTTATTGTTAGAGTTTTTAGAGCTAGTTTACATGTTTATAAAATGAGTGGTCATTTTGCACCGGCGGTGGTAGCGTTTCGTTTTGTACTTTGGTATATAGTTTTCTCTATTATTTTCCGGGTAAAAACTGAATTTTGATCAAAAAGAATTCGTTTGAACGGTGTATTGTATACAATTTACATATGTACCTACTTCCGCAAAGAGTTTCAGTTTTCAATAACGAATTCGCTTTGAACTAGTATGTTGTTAGGTTTCAGTTTTTGGGCCGGGCCCAATGACGCTCGAAAGCGAGCCGAGGCTCGAAAGTAGCTTAGTCTCGGCCCGGCCTGTGTAGTTCGATTTGTATATATACGATCGGTCGCTATATTACTGCAGAGACCGGAAAGGAAGAAAATGCTTGCCGCGTGAGTTATAGACGGCCAGGTCCCCAATAATACGAGGCAGGCAATCCTTTTTCCGGCCGAACCATGTATAAAGATTTTCGCTCTAGATCTGAAAGATATAAGAAACATCCTAAGGATTCTAAGGATTAAATGATAAAAATACTTGCTGTAGCATTCTGTTAGTTTGCGCCACCCGCCCGATGAATTTGGCAGTCTATTGTTGCGAACGTAAACTCCTACTTTTCCGAGCGTGTTTGAGAAATGTTTATTTATTAGTACAATATTGTTGCAGGGGTGATTCTGACGCCCTTCGTGCGGCATTGGCAGCCGGCGGCGTACGAGCGCGTGCGGCGGCGTCGCGCGGCGTCTGCGCCCGCGCACGACTCCAACACCCTGCGTCTATCATTCAGCGCGCACAACAGGTGAGAATTTGTTCAACAGTAACACAGAATTGACAACATTTCAAATTTTTAAGTATGTGGTATGAAATCTTAAATCATTACGTTAATTTGTTAACAAGAAACCCCAAAATATATCTTCATAGCTATTAGTTTTCTAAATGGAAGAAAGCCTACTATGAAATTGTGACAGTCACAGCGCACAAAAAGAACAGCAGTTCACTTTCTTTAGTAAATCTGTCTTAGTAACAGTGCTGCAGTTAAAGAGCGCGACCGTAAAATTAAATAAAGTCGGACAGTGATCACAGTACTGGTGATCTACAGCCTCAGTATCTGTGTCAGGTTCTCAGTATTCGTACAGTCGGATTGATAGGGAGACTGGGTGACAAGATTACAGCCGCGCCCGGATATTTGAGCAGACAATGCTTCATTTTTAGCTAGTGCAAAAAAGACATATGATCTAAAGCTCGAAACGCACAGAGCGGGCGCGGCGCGGTAAGATAAGATAAGAATTTTATTGCAAAAAAACTGTGTACAAAAGTATAGCATATATTATATATACAATATAGGTAGGTTGTCAACAGTTTGCCCATTTTGAGCGTACAATACTGGGTTAAGTTTCAGTCTAACAGTGAGAATTTGTAATCACAATAATAATAAAGTTATAATTCTTGCAGCATTCAGAAACTTACAATATCATGCAGCATAGGTACGAATGTACTACTACTACTACAATTTATATTAAAATATAATCAAAACTGAAGTAAATTATAAAAGATCACTACCATCATCGAGTTATTAAATAAAAAGAAATAAAAATACACTCATGCATTTTCACCAAAATTTAAGACATAAAATTAATTAAAATGTGAAAAATATAACCAAAACAAATCAAATCATAAAAAATAATCATTTAGGCTGTAAAAATTTTTAGATACAAGCCAGGGCGGAAGCGGTTTTGATACTGTCGATAGTGTTGATTACTGCTTAATATGTCACACACGCCGCCTCCGCTACGCTATCCCACGCGGTTTTTTGGTGCGAAGTCCCCCGGACCGCGTTCACTTTACCGAAAGACCGCCTCCGCCACGTAACTATAGTACGATTAATTTGAGTTAAACACTGACATATGCTCTTATTCCATTGGATAGTCTACTTTAACGCTTATGTAATAGAATAGAGTTTCTATTACAAACATACAATTTTAAGACAGTGTCTTTGTAATAGAAACTCTATTACATAAGCGTTAAAGTAGACTATCCAATGGAATAAGAGCGTATGTCAGTGTTTAACTCAAATTAATCGTACTGTACGTTACGCCGGCGCCGCGCTCTGTGCGTTTCAAGCTTTAGTGCCACAATCACAATTAGAGTCTGATACTGAATAGGTACTGAGCTGAGCTTAATATACTAGTGCATTTACTCTGGTAATTATCGTTTCTAACCTTATAGGTACCTATGGAGCAGAGCTTAGGTTAGGTAGGTACACGAAATCGACTTACTCGTCGATTTATTAACCTACTCGCTCGCTGTTCAGATCAGTCAACACCACGTCATAATCAATCGCCACGTTTGAGTTTTTGCCTGTTTATATTTATTTTGCTCCCCCTGTGATTGATATGCCGCATACAGCGATGTTATATGGTTTTATGTATAATTAAAGTAAAGAAATACTTAGTTGATAGTTTGTTAATTTCTTTTAGGTCAGTTAGCTATCGATAACGAAGACTTTTAATAATAATAAATAAATTACTTTATTTACGACCAACTTGACAGACTGAACAGACCGCCGGGGCATGGGCAGCAGCATCCCTGGAGTGCGGTGGAGATACTGCGATCGCCAATCCGCATGCCATGGCGATTAAGCATTTCCCCCCCCCCCCCCCCCCCATATCACGGGGGGTCTATATGTCCAGCAGTTCATAGTTCGTTTATTCAAGAACAATACAGCAGTGGACGTCGTTCGGCTGATATGGTGGTGGTGGTGGCAACAAAAACAATCTTATAAGTAGATCTTGTATTGTGTACGTCGTCCTGCGTGAGGAAATGTCAGGAACCTAACCTATACATACTTGTACGTATACCTAACACCTGTGTTTAAGATATCCGTTCTATATTGTGTTAGTGATGTGAGAGAATTATTGAAAACCTCAAACCCTCGTTAAGTCATGAAGCGTACTTGACGTGTATATACGTCAAACATTAATGACGTAATTTAGCGCTTCGGTATTCTGTATCAAGTCTGATTAGGCTCCAAAGCCGTTAATAACATGTTTCTCTATTCAAATTTACGTTCGAATCTACGAGTTAGGCACGATATTATCAAAATAGACGTGGGAAATCAATTACAGGTATCGTATTTGATAGAATTGCTAGATTATAAAGTTAATTCCCCCCACGGCATTTGAAAATACATAATTTTATCTTTATGAACAGGGCTCGTACTTTTCGTGCCGGGTGACGTCACGCTCCATATAGGTGATTTTAATTAGTTTTATTGTAATCACTTAATCATCATTTATTAATCAATAATTATGTATACATAAACTTTTTACAATTATGCCCCTGTAACAACCGCAATTTGCCTGTCAAATCACAAATTATAAAGTACAACATTAGGTATTACTGCAAGTTTTGTGACTGGTTCATGTGTAATACCAGTTATTACCAAAAATTAAACATACCTCGTCGTCATAGAGAGTTTACGTTCATATTTACATTCAACATTCCTATAACTTGGTATAAAACCTGAAAAACGATGAGTTCCTCTCCTGCTTATAAATTAAAATTCTAAATAGAAAGATAAATCCTTTATTATCATCGGATGCAATTACCCGTATTAAAAAAAAATGATTAATAATTACCATAACAGCAATTAGAATTATCCTATGCAGTGTGACGTCAATTTTACGTCACTGGCACGAAAAGTACGACCCCTGTGTATGAAACTTAAACGTTTTTATAATAATTTAAACAAATTTCCATCTCCTATTTTAATCCCTAAAGATATTCAGATATGAAACTAATTCTGTTTGTCTCCGCGACTTAAATGCTTTCTGGTAAAAATGTACATCGATCGATAAAACGACATAAAAAATATGTTGTTTTCGAGTCCATGATTCCTGTTACATCCCTACTTATTAGGTACGGTTCATTCGAGATAAATTAATTTGAATTTAAATAACAAAGACTCCACAATGTCGAAAAGGCAGGGGTTGTAAAGATTGTCTGTAAGGTACTCAGTGGTTATCATATGCATTATAATGTTCTTTCTGTCTGATGGATGGAATAATAATGTATTTTTCTAAATTTGTGCATACTGTTTGCGAGTATTTTCCTCGGTGATGGCATGTTGGAAATAAAACGAAGAAATTAAATATAGCCAAGAGCGACGAAAATACATTTTGTATCGATATTTGTACAAACTGACCCGCTGAGCAATCTCTATGGTTGTATTTTAGTCCCCTAATTATTAATTCACTTCTTACCTGTAACTTGCCACTTAGTTTCATGTACAGGTCAGAAAACCACTTAGCGCAGCACTGATAAGCAACCACCCCGTTACCCGACAGCATTGGCACCCGACTCAATGAAATGTGTTCCAAACTAATCCACTTTCAACTCACATTTAATCAACATCGTATTTCTCATCTCGTAAGCAGTAGTTTTAACTTTATACGGTCACAATGAGGTGTATTTTGCAACGAGTATTTGAGACAGATAGGAGTTTGTGTATTTATAGTGAATTTGTAAATGTATCGGCTATCGAGTGGAGTGCAGTAGTCCATTCGCTTAATTAAAACGCTTTCCATGGGTCAATGTGTCACATAAATTTTTCATAGCTATGATTCACGAATTTTTATTTACAGTTTTGCGCGAAATCGAGCGTATCGTAAAACATCATCATATCAGCCGAAAGACGTCCACTGCTGAACGATAGCGTCCCTTAAGGATTTCCACGATAACCGGTCTTTCGCCGCCCTCACCCTCTTCCCGCGATCCTGACCACACGTCTGACACACAGATATACTGACGGACACCTCTATTCCCAAAGCGGATTGGCTATTTTAGTACCACTTCTATCAATAATAACAAAGTTGGAGATCATGTAATATTGCAGTGCTATTTTACTTAGTCATCAACATGAACCCTATTTCCAATATTTGGCTCTTACGCTACCCAAAGAAAGAAAGGGATGGGGGGGGGGAGGAAAGGGACAGTCAGCTGCAAAAGTACCTGACAAGACAAGCCGCAAAAAATATCTCACATGTTTCTTTTTCTATTAATTGCAACAAATAAAATCAACCTGCAGCATGCGGTACCTGATTTGCTTACTGCGGGATTTGCTTTTTTAACGCGTAACAGATTTTTGAGTGACTTGCCCTGACAGCTATTATTAGAGCTGAATATATACCCTATGAGGTTCCACGGGAGCAATATTGTCCGTGCCAACAAAATAACAGCTACTTCATACATTTTGGTTAATCGATCTAAGTCCTCTTCCTAAGAAACAGCATTTTTTTTCGCGCGTACATGGTTGGCCTTGTACCTAATAGAAGTGGTTCAAAATCATGCATAGTTAATTTTAAACCACGACTTATGTTACACTTTGTATTGATATTGTTTCCGAACGTAGTCGCCTTTTCTGTATTAGTCTGTGTACAATATATACCTATTGCATATACATTTATAAAAACAGATATTACGTTGGAATGCGAACCATAATTGTTTGATTAACCCGCAGCGGACATCTGGCTTGGCGTACCTTATTTAAACGCTTTGTGATTAGGAAATTAACTATTGAGAACTTTATGGCTGCGCGGCGCTCGTAAAACGCGGTTTCGACTATAGCTTTGTTTATTCAAAGGACTGCACTCGAACAAATTGCTGTGTGCGTTTGACATTGTGATAATATGTTTTCGTTAAACACAGAATAAATAACAGTACTAAAGTATTGTTTCGAGCAATTATTAAGTTCGTTGTTTGACACGAAAGTATACCGAATCCTAACGTTTGTCTATGCCGCACCGCAAGCGTCCTAGGTTTATTGAATGCTGTATACATCAGATAATATCTAATGAACTGACAAAACGTTTAGAATGTAACGTAATCTGTCCTGGAGAGGAGAACAATCTGGTAACCTAAACCAGAATATTTTGTTTAATTTAATTTGATTTTTATTTGCATATGTGACAACTATAAAAATAGTAAACTATACAATTCACTTATATTTAAAAAAATAGTACCAATAGAAAAATATGCATTTAGTAGAATAGTATATAATATTCTTGTAGTATAGTAAAAATACGTTTCGTTTACACCATGATACCATTGTAACTATTACTTAATTGTTGTTGCCTTCATAACCTTTACACAGTAACGCGTACAAAATCTCCACTTACTAGAACTAAATAATATCCATTCCTAAATAAATTGTAATCACTACGTATAAATTGTTCGGCTGTACAGTAAAATTTGTTTAAAATTTCGTTTACTACATATTCTGGTAGTATAGTCAAAATATATTTCTTCCGTGATAAAAAAAACATGTTATAATATATGCCGGTGTTATTTTTTTCCTGTAGTTACTACTACTATAGGAGAAAAATAACTATTGAGAACTAGTCTGTAAATAAAACTTACAAGATCTTAAACTGTTTACTTTGGATTTATATCCAAAGCATTAAGATCTTGTAAGTTTTTATTTTGGAATCGGACCCTGGCGTGTGAAGCGTCTTTACGACTTATGACCTTATCAATTTGAGACTTTTCTATAAAATCGTTAAGTATGCTAAAACATCAAGATTTTATATAAAAAAAATAATAGATGTATGAAATGACTACCACGTTTCGTCGTAATTATCATGACGAAGCCTGTCGCGGATTTCATCTCTGATGCGTATGTGACGAAGCCTAGTGCTGATATACCTATAAATATATGAAATGACTACCTCGTTTCGTCGTAATTATCATGACGAAGCCTGTCGCGGATTTCATCTCTGATGCGTATGTGACGAAGCCTAGTGCTGATATACCTATAAATATATGAGATGACTACCACGTTTCGTCGTAATTATCATGACGAAGCCTGTCGCGGATTTCATCTCTGATGCGTATGTGACGAAGCCTAGTGCTGATATACCTATAAATATATGAGATGACTACCACGTTTCGTCGTAATTATCATGACGAAGCCTGTCGCGGATTTCATCTCTGATGCGTATGTGACGAAGCCTAGTGCTGATATACCTATAAATATATGAGATTACTACCACGTTTCGTCGTAATTATCATGACGAAGCCTGTCGCTGATTTCATCTCTGATGCGTATGTGACGAAGCCTAGTGCTGATATACCTATAAATATATGAGATGACTACCACGTTTCGTCGTAATTATCATATGACGAAGCCTACGTTGCGGATTGGAATTTGTGAACCCTTTAAATAGGAATAAATGCTTAAAATTAATTTAAAAAAATTATAGTACGTTAATTATCATATTTAATTGCCGTCTTGCCCATGCTCGTCCGTATTTGATTACACCAACACCGTGGGCTGCTGGGCGGAGGGGGTAAACAAATTGCATGCCCGCGGCACCGTAACCTCTCTAACTACTAGACTGCATTAATACTACATGTGTGCCATAAAACACGAGGTCTGTTTTCGTCCGTTATTTCCAATCCTAAGCACATTTCAATCCGTTTTGCGCCCTCACTTCCACGCGTCGAACTAACGTGACAAAAAATTACTTAACTGAAAGAGAGATACGGCAAAGTGGAACATTATCCCGCTTAGATTTGGAGCAGCCCAACTTGGGAAGTACCTCCACCTTACAGAAGATCGCAGCCAACAACACCACTACTTGCTCGTTAGGTATGTGGTTTTGTGTTCCTGGTGGCGGGTAAGGTCCCGACGACGCGATGTGTTAAGACTGAGGGACCTGCATATGTCTCTAGCTGTCAACACCACGAATCTTCAACTCGATAAAGGGTCGGCAACGTGCTTGAGATTCTTCTGGAATCACAAGCCTCCATAGGCTATGGTGTCTGCTTGCCACCGGGTAGGCGGTAAGATAATTTTCCAACGTCATCATATAAAGAAAATGGTGAAAGATATTAAAATGCGATTAGGATGTGAAAGAGATGAACAGAGTTGAGGTTCTGAACTTTGCGCAAGTTTCATCCCTTTTAAAGTTGTAGATATATAGGTACGTGTGAAGAGTTTAAAATAAGTTTTGTTGGCAATTTTGTTAACATTGATACAAGTTGAAAGTTAGGGCAAACTTCTTTTCCGATGCCTGCTGGGCGCACCAACGGCATGTTGAGAGTTGGACACAAGAATCGTACATCGTTTTGATATATTTATTTCTTATTTACTTAATACTGAATGTCTAGTTTGTCCTTTGGCTTCGAATGTGAGATGGTAGTCAATTCCGCAAAAACTGGCACCTACTGTCTACGCCAACATTTGGAAGTAGGCTGCAAGCGATTGGCATAGCAGTAAGACAAATGAGTTATTACTTCATTCGTTGGCATCGTGTGTATATATCTGGATGCATCAATCAGAACGGTAAGGATGCACCTTATCTGTTCTGACCTAATTTTATGGTGGATTTACATACGGCAGCTCGCCGTCCGGAGAATTCTTGAGGGCTCATTTATAATTTTATATCCTTATATAGGTTTGATCTAGAAATTTATTTTATATATTAATAAATTAATGATCTCAGATCGTCGTCATGTTTGTTTAGGTTTTACCTTTAGGCTACTAAGTTAGTAAAAAAAATGTAAAAATACCGCACTCAAAGCGATTCATCCGTTAGGGAACTACGATGCCACAGACAGACGCACCGCACGTATACAGAGATACACATATTAAACTAATAACACCACTTTTTACGTTGTGTCGGAGTTTAAAAATGAATAGAAATACACATTTTAGTTCACAGAGGTTTAATAAGTGTTATGAATAAATAAAGCATTTTTATCTCGATAGTGAAAAAATAAGTTCAAAAAATAGTATTCTTTTAAAAACGAAGGCAAACATCGCCTCAGCAGCAACAATAGCAAGACAAAATAAAATACATTATTAAATCAAATATTTGTTCCATCAAAAACTTATTTTCACTGGTAAATTGTGTTTACCCTCGATTAAAATAATGTTATTCTTTTGTCTGAAAACTATTTATTTTACGTGCTTTTATAACATTGAATTTACATACTAAATGCAGCTGTAACCCACATAGTTGTTTTTATACGATTTTTAGTTAGGAATAACTTCTACGGAATGCTTACATTCATGAACGTAGCGTGGCTACGAAAACCGTAGCCGTAGCACTGCTACGACTTTCATAGTCGATTGACTGCTATCGAATTAAAGTCGTAATATTTTTAAAATGTGCAATGATTTTTCTGTGACGCTTTCTAAGTTACCCATTTCGCAAAATTTTTCGTTGAATTTCTATACAGTTTGACTTGACAGGATTGTCAACCATAAGGGGGTTCCTAATCAAAGTTCGTGGCGGTACATTACTTTTAACAATTTAAGTGCCAGAAACCCGCTGGGTGGGCGCTCGGCTCGTAGGCGCTTTCCGCTACATACCGTTTTTCGCATTTAATCGGCTACGAGCGTAGCTCTACGAAATCGCTGGCAGTTAAAGTGAATTGGCGACTCTGTCAAATGTGCTACGCGCGTAGTATAATTTTTCCGCCTTGTAACGAAAGTCACGCGTAATGGCCTGGGATGGGTCACACATGACTGAGTTTCATTTTTAGTAACCTTAAAAAAGTATATCGGCGCTAATATCACTAATCCTTTCGAGCATAATGAATTGCATATTAGTGATATGAGTCATGCGTCCATCTGTACGAGCGATTACCGCGGCTTAGCGGAAAACAGCAGCACTGCCTGCAAAACTGGACTAGATTGGCTAATTTTATAATCCTATTTTTATTGACTGGCTACTCTTTGTCTGCCTCATAGCTCACAAAGCCACCCTTAGCTTAATGATACGGAAAAATCTCACCCAATCGAGCGGGCTACGCCTTAATACCTCCGTCGGGAAGTTACCGATATTTATAGATTTTTGCACGCAATTACCCTCTGGGGTTCGATCAACTTACGTTTAATATTTCAATTTGTTTTGAATGTGTTTCGGGTAAGCCAGGCCACTTTTAAACTGAAGTTCAATCGAAAAAGTTATGTACGAGTAATATTTTGATATATAAAAGTATGTTTAGCGATTCGGAAAAGTTCTCGAGCGGTGACCACGTATCGGAAGGCGCAGCGTGGGTAGACCACCCATAAGGTGGACTGATGACCTGGTAAAGGTTGCAGGAGTTCGCTGGATGCGGGTGGCACAGGATCGGCCGTTGTGGCACTCTTTGAGGGAGGCCTGTGTCCAGCAGTAGACGTCCTTCGGCTGATATAATAGTTTAAAAGTAGTTTTTCAGTGAAGACAAACATCGTGAGAAAACCGGTCTAATCACAACAAGGTCTAGTTTTCGATGTGCCTATACGCCAAATCTATGAACAGGTATATATCGGTAGAACCGGGAAAAACGCTAGAAGAATGATCTTGAATGCGTTTCGTGTTGTTTCTGACTTCTCAGCTTGGCTCCGCTCGTGCAAGCGTATTAACAGTGAATTATGTTGATGTGAAATTGAAATTCGAATTTATATATTTTTTTAATATCCAATGAATGTCCTTCTGCTGGGCAAAGGCCTCTCTCCTAGATGTCCATGCGTCTCTACTGAGTGTTTCTTCCTCCCAATTGTGCCAAATGCGTCCAAGTCCCGCCAGTAGGTACTTGGTGAGTTACCATTAGCCCACCTATCCGGATGCAGGCGACAAGGAGGAGGAGGAGACAAGGTCGGCCTGGTCCCACTTGAGCCTGGCAGTTTAAGAGACTGTGTGCTGACGACAGCTATGCGTGTTTTGGAGCACAGCGTAGTGTTTCGGATATCATATGATATATCTTGACATACATCTTACATCGTCGGCCTGTTTAGCGTAGTTCGTAGTGACACTGCCTCCAAAGCTAGAGGTCCCGGGTTCGAATCCCGGTATAAGGCCATTTGTTTCTGTGGTGAGCAGAAGCATTTGTTCCTGAGACTTGGATGTTTTCTATGTATTTAAGTTTATATCTATTAAATAATACAAGCCTTATTGAGCTTACTATGGGACTAGTTCGATTTGTGTAAAAATTGGTCCTTATATTTATTTGTTTAACTTAATACACAAAATACAAATAATAGTAACGAAGCATAGTTGACAATATTCTTGGCTCCGACTGTTCGAAAATGTCTCGTCTATACCCGAAACTTTTATGACAACAAATACTAATGGTGTTATTCATAAACCTACAACAAATATATTTTATCTAAAATGCCGTTAAAATTCGTTTGTGTTGGTTCGTCATTTTGACATTTGGGATTGTGAGGGCCAAAACACATTTTAGTTAATAAATTAGGTAAAGGTCAAAACTACGTCACTACTCGTACATGCGAATACTTAAAAGAAAAGAAAAACGGCCAAGTGGGTGTCGGGTCACGCACAGAGAAGGGTTCCGTACCGACACCTCCTAATCTACATTTAAAACCACTATTCAATACAGTAAATAAATAAAAACCGGCCAAGTGCGTGTCGGGTCACGCACAGAGAAAGGTTCCCTACCGACACCTCTTAATCCACATTTAAAACCACTATACAATACAGTAAATAAAAAAAGGTTGTATCTTCATACGGAAGTCACGGCACTTACGACTTTTTGTTTGGGCAAGACAGTTCTTCAGCAATAACTCAAAAACCGTTAAACCTATCTTGTTCAAACCAAAAATCGTTGAAAGTATTTATAATTGTACATCATCTTGATTTTTTTCAGAATTTTAAACTTCATAGTTTGGAAATTAGAGGGGGGCCACACTTTTTACTTTGACAGCTAATATCTCACCAACGGTTGACTTAAATGGCTAAGTTTTTTAGAAACCTCTATGCCATTTTTGAAGGCCTATCCATAGATACCCCACACGCGTATGTGCTTTGAAAAAAATTTTTGACCCCCCTGTCACATGTGCCTGTGCCCCCCCCAGTTTAAAATTTTTTTCGTAATTTCACATCATATTTCTGTAGCGGTTCATAGCATATACATTCCTACCAAATTTCATAATTGTAGTGCGCATAGTCTCCGAGTGGCTGTGACATACGGACGGACGGACAGACACGACGAATCTATAAGGGTTCCGTTTTAGCCATTTTGGCTACGGAACCCTAAAAAGGTCGTATCTTCATAGGGAAGTCACGGCACTTTTGTTTGGGCAAAACAGTTTTTCAGCAATAACTCAAAAACCGTTAAACCTATCTTGTTCAAACCAAAAATCGTTGAAAGTATTTTAAATTGTAACATCATCTTTATTTGGAAATTAGAGGGGGGGGGCACACTTTTTACGACTTTGGCAGCTAATATCTCACCAACGGTTGACTTAAATGGAAAAGTGTTTTAGAAACCTCTGTGTCATTTTTGAAGGCCTATCCATACGAGTAAATACCCCACACGCCTATGTGCATTGAAAAAAAATTGACCCCCCATACACCTTCCGACCAAATTTCATAATTGTAGTCATAGTCTCCGAGTAAATCAGCTGTGACATACGGACGGACGGACAGACATGACGAATCTATGGGTTCCGTTTTCGCCATTCTGGCTACGGAACCCTACAAATGGCTCGTGTCGAGTGTTTTTGCTTATTTTTTTAGGAACAAAACTAACTTTACTATATAGGGTGTGGCCTGTAATAGGAGCAATAAATTAAATGGTACACTATTCAGCTCTCTAGCAATTATTTCCAAATGGTCTCAATTGAAAAAAAAAATTCTGGGATATTTTTTATAAAAAAAATACATAGCTTACGTGTACTTTTTTACTCTACTGGAGTGATATTAATAACTATTTATTTAAAAAACACTAAAAAAATACAAAATCTCAAAAATATCCTTTTAAACCAAAAATGCAGCAGCGATTATGAGTCATAACTTGAAGCAACCTCAAAATCAGCATTGACTGCCGCGCTATACTCGTAATCTCTGGGTGTCAAGATACATTACTTGAAGGTCATAACTTTACATCAAAATTTCTCCCAATTGAAAAAAGATATTTTTTTGGACACAAGAGGTTACTTACTGCAGATGCTCTAAGGAAGCGTCCTTTAAATTTATTGCTTCTATTTAACCTAGGTACCTAAAAATATTTCAATTTAAATAAAATATTGTTAAATGTATCGTAATTGTTCAAAAGATATCAAAATTAAATACAATGTGGTACATAATCGCCCAGTTTAGCTGGTTTGGCTAAATATGCATAAAACTTTAGGCGTTTAGGCAAATGGAACACATTAACTTTAAGCTAATGATTACCGATTCTTGTTACACAGCGGGCTTGTGTTGTGTTTTATTTAATTGTACTTGTTAGAGTTCATTTCGAGCACGTATTATTGGTTCGAGGAACGTAATTACATTTTAGCTGTTAGCGTTTATAAGCGCAATATGAGAAATAATTAGCATTATTGTTTTTATTACTCTACAAAATACCCTCTAATACAGTGCTTGTGAGGAAGTTCTATATTTAATTTAAGTATGTTGTATGGATTTGTTGTCATTTCCGTTTTTTTATAGTTGTTTAGTTTTGGTAACGTAAATTTTCTTATTCACTTTTCTTCAAGTAGCGATTTTTCATACACCGATTTAATAATAATTTTTGTGTATGTAAAGAATCAATATTTTGTTACACTATTTTATCTCCTACTTTCTTTACAGTTAAGGCTTTGAGATACGAACATATTTTTTGGTATTGCAATTAACCTCCCCTTGTTCCTTCACTAATAACATTTCGCGTGGATGTTGGTATTTAAAATTCTGGGTTCCTAGTCATGGTAGCGCTATATAAAGCAAAAGGTATCTTTCTTAAAATAAATGCACAAATGTAACAAAAAATGTGTGCAGGTTCCTATCCTAAACAAATAGACACAACATTACGTGACAATATTAAACATCAACACAACATATTTCACAATAATATTAAAAAAAGTGTTAATTTAACTTTCTCAGCATATAGTTTTTGGGCTCATTCGACTCAGAATCAATAACTCTATCGATTCTGGAAGACATTAGTGTCCCCAAAACAGTTTTGTTACTGTCCATACGTTGATGTATAGCGGTAACATAATCGACATTGAAATTTTGTATGTTTTGGGGACATTCTTAAGCAAATACTCGTACACGTCTGTCATGATTTTTAAAATGTTGGGTAGTTCCACTTTTGTGACGGCAAGGCCGGCATCGTGCCTTCTCCTACCGCGCCCCTCCGCTGATTGGTGGGGCAGGTATTATATATTAAACCCGATGACTCTTGGGGAGTCATTCCTTATTATTCAAGTCGACAGATAACTTGCTTGCTGTAGTGCTAAGTTATTATGAGTGTAAATCGTTGTAAAAGTGATTAATAAACGTGTGTTTCTTCATAAGCTGCAGTTGTTCATTTCACTTCAGCAGTGGGATACACCCAAAAGGGGACAAAAGTTAAAGAGTGCGTAACTTCCATGATCTATTAATTATATTTAACTTGCTACAGATTTTGTTTGCCCACTTAAGACGATTATGTTATTTTAAAATTATTTTTGGTTTTCTCACTGGTATTTTATTTGTGTAGACGTTTGGTCGGGGCACTCCCTGACAACGTTTCTATTCTATTATCGTACTGGGGTGGTATAATAGTACTTTCCAGTATTTCCAGTATTTCAGTATTTATTGCTTTCATAGGTATACAGATGGTGGTACATTTATGTAGTTCAACTATGAAACCCTGCAAGGGCACTGCAACATGTCTTGAGCTTAACTTTGCTGAAGTTATCAGCTGGAATACTATCGCAAATTTATCAAGGCACTAACCTTTTACTTTTGAACTTCAAAAAGTACATTACCAATATCTATTGTAGCAAAGTTTATTTTTAACTAATGTACACCGTTCGTTAAAAGTGTTTGCAATATTAATTTCTTTTACCTTTCCAAATGATACTGTGTTACGTACTATTTTACATTTTAATGCGTTTTTCTTGTGCAGCTCTATTCATTTTACGCATTTCATAATGTTCATATACGAGAACCTTTGACCTATTTTCACCTATTGTTATCATTCGATACTTTTTCTAGTTAATTATTATGATCAATATGCTTTAAATACCCCACGATGAGTCCCCCATTACCAGTTTTTCTATATCATGAATACAACTGTGTACCTACAATTTATACAGTGGTGTTAGCCAATTTAATTCGCTTGATAAGAATAATACTTTAAAATAACATTTTATTATATGCACTTATATGTACGAGTATGTTCAGTGGATTATTGAGTAGATAAGGTTTTTATACCGGTTACTTATTGTATGAGTGAACTACATATCAGCGTCGGATTAGCTAGATGAATAGTTTTACTCACATTGAAGTGGGCGCGATACGTATGTTTGCTGGATTATTGAGTGGATATGGTTTCCGCTGGTTACTTGAGCAAACTGCGCATCAGCGTCGGATTAGCTAGATGCATAGTTTTACTCACATTGAAGTGGGCGCGATACGTATGTTTGCTGGATTATTGAGTGGATATGGTTTCCGCTGGTTACTTGAGCAAACTGCGCATCAGCGTCGGATTAGCTAGATGCATAGTTTTACTCACATTGAAGTGGGCGCGATACGTATGTTTGCTGGATTATTGAGTGGATATGGTTTCCGCTGGTTACTTGAGCAAACTGCGCATCAGCGTCGGATTAGCTAGATGCATAGTTTTACTTATATTGAGTGGGCGCGATACGTATGTTCGCTGGATTATTGAGTGGATATGGTTTCCGCTGGTTACTTGAGCGAACTGCGCATCAGCGTCGGATTACTTGAATGAATACATTAAACGGGCACGATACGTATGTTCGCTGGATTATTGAGTGGATGAGGTTTCCGCTGGTTACTTGAGCGAACTGCATATCCGCGTCGGATTACCTGAATGCATATTGCATACATTGAATGGGCACGATACGTATGTTCGCTGGATTATTGAGCGGATGAGGTTTCCGCTGGTTACTTGAGTGAACTGCGTATCGTTGTCGGATAATTCAGGAATAAACTATGATCTGTCATTAAGTGGTTACTAGATTGAATGTGCCTACTCACTGGATTTTGGATGGACTATGATTGCCCATTGATTAATTTTTGTCTACCTAGTTTACTCTTTTTCTAATTTATTTACTTATTGTAACAATGAATACTACACATTTATTTAAACTTTGATAATGATAATAAAATAACAGATAATATTTATTTCACGTTCAGCAGCATGCAATGAGTTATATAAAATAATTGCTTATATCTCTGATGCAAGTGGTTCAAAGATATGTTACTTTCAAGGAAAATTGACATTTCAGCCTCCAAGTGAGATGTCTGGCGGCAGTGACTGCGGCACACTGCCCAGTACGCTTCCAAGAAGAAAGCGTTCCATGAAACGGTGTTGGCAAAGGAGCCCTTCTACTTTGCAATTCTTCTGATGAATAAGTTAAGCGGAAGCAATGGAAGTCTTGCAGAAGGATGCCAACAAAGGACATGAAGAATCATTATCTTGCCTGTAGATCGGAAAACCATGCAACAAACATCGTAAGCTCTAAAAGACCAACTTTGATCTCATAGAAAGTTTTTGCTACAGTCTGTCGCAGCATTTACAGAATAATTATTAGATATGTATGTCATGAGCGTTGCTATTAATTACGAATTGCTATATTTTCCATGTGACAATCCTATGTAAACATTGCTTGTACTTTATTTGTAGAATTAGCCATTTTACTTTCGTAATATTTTTCTGGAATAATATTATTATGATCCTTTTTAGCAATATACTATACAATTTATAGTGAGCTAGGTGTCTCTCGATTTTACAAAGCTTTGTTATGATAAATAAATGACGCTTCACTGCATTCTATTCCTAATGCCTTATGACGGCCAGTTTTTACGATTATACTTTTGGCAATGCATATTTTTAATTCTAATCTTTAGACAACATTTATTAAAATTTAGTATTAAAATGTCATGAAATTAACTGAAACCTATGCTTGCGTTTTTCGTTTCATAAACGAAACCCCAGAATACTTGTTGTAGGAAAGATCTTGCCATATTGACAGTTAAGTTCCATGTTACACAATATACAAGTACTACTATGATTTGTAATGCGGGTCAGTTCATTTACACGAGGTTTCAAGTGAAACGTGTTAAAGCAAATTTATAAGGTTTCTTGTGAACAGGCTATTGCTTAATACATTTTTTTTATTGAAAACACCAAATATTATGAATCTAAATCTTGTAAAACAGGTCCTCCTTTTTTACGAGCTCTGCAATAGCTGATACTCTCCAAAAGAAATCCAGTTGTTTTGAAATGACTTAATTTGTGACACTTTCCTATGATGTTCAGTTATCACTGTTATCAGTAGTATGTCCACGCCTTTACCGTCACTGGAAGATAACCATATTTCGGTTTGAGACATTTTATGGGTACTTAAACTTTGGATATTAAAATGTACTATTACTACATCTCCCATGCCTTTATTTAATGTTAGTCAACCAACGTTCATTTTGCAGACTGGTAACGACAATATTTTATTCACGAGGGAACTGTGATTCATGAAAAAAAAAAAACGGGTTTCTTTTGGTTCGGATATGACATTCATGCCTGTGTTAATTGCTTTGTTTGTGAACGCTGCCTGCGTACAGACACTACTTCTGTGATAAATTTCTGATAATAGGATTCACTGAAAACCCCAGCTCGACTATCATCGAAAAAAAGGATAAGAAAAGAATAATCTAGGTTAAAGTCTACCAAATACGCATATTCATGCTGAAAAATATCTTTGTACAAAATATCGTTAACCAGTTTTTATACTTTCGTTACTATTCCTACTCAATCTATAGGCCGGCACACAAATAACTATATTGGTATGAATCATGCTACTCATCAGTTTATTCTTAATTAAAGTTACAACCTCATTATACTCTTCATAAGTAGTTAAACTTCTGGACTCATTATGGCCTATTAAGATAATTTAGATGACCCATGGGTTTACCTTTTTTTTGTGTTTGAAATAATTCCAGTTTTGTATATAATATTATTGAGCAGTCGCAAAATTCGCCTGTGACGGATTTAATAGCCATCGAAGGTTTTCTCGACTATTTTAAGCACGGTGTTTTTACTGTAGAATAAGATAGAAAACAATCATTTATTTACTGAAATATGGTACATATTGTTGATATTGATACTATAAGGACGAGGGGCATTGCAGCTCGAAGTACGATTTTTTCTGTGGAGATATTCGTTTAACTTGTTTGTACCAGATGTCACTGTGTGCTATCTCTATCGCACTCGCATACTGGAGTGATAGAGATGCAACGGTCGTGCGGTTAGTTCTTACTAAATACCACAACGGCGCTATGGAGTATTTCAATGATATCTCTATCTCAGTATAATATATTGTACTTTGTGATAAGGACTTCCTCGTGCTTAGCCGATATTGGCATGCAAATTATTGTCGTAATTCTAACAGTCATATTGAATGCAATTTTCTCATTTATAAGGTCATAATCTTGCGAGGGCGGCGAAGGAACCATATGCGCTTTAGGGCCTACAGGTGTTCGAAAGTTTTATCTAACATACGGCATACAAAATTAAAATATTGCGATCTGGAGGTTTAAAGACAACACAACACAATGTTCCGCAATGTAGTAATGAAGGGCATTGTAGACAGCGTCCCTTGAAGAATAGTGATTTTGTTTAATGATATCCGTAGTTGTTATTGATGTGCGATTTCCTTTGTGTCTCAAGTCTGATATTTCTAACAATATCCTGGCAATCTCGTTCTTAGCTATCTCTAACTCAGACTGGAAATGTTCTATTTGTTCTTTCTTTTTACACCTTTAAACAGCAATAAAAATCTCTAGTCGATACATTAGGTAGACTATTATGACTAGAGTTTAATTAAGTAAAAAAAAAAAAAAAAAAAGTAAAAGTAAAAATTATTTATTTACAAAAGTAGATCTTAACGCTACAATTAACATTTTAGCCTTAATTTAGCCTTGTTCTTAATCAATCAATCTGTCCAAAAATAATCCATCAATACATAAAATACAATTATTTTACATGTCAGTTTTGAACAATTTATATAATGTCATGCATTACAACTTCATCATGAAAAGAGTACTTAAAACTCTTGTCGGTGTAGCCGATGAAGTATGCAGTGCATCACAACTTAACTATTTATTATTGTAGTAACTTAAAACGTGAGTGATTACACAGTTATTTAATAGTGATATCGTTTAATTTTTTTTTATAAAGATACATATGTATTGCTGTCAATATGGGCAAGCAATCAGGCATTAACTTTGAGGTGATTTGAAAAATTCGTCAACCCTGTATAACGCGTCATCAATCAGTTTTATTTTTTACTTGGTCATGGATGATCTATCGCTAGATGCATTTTTTGCATGCAGGACCTTTGTCATATAGTCTTACAGTAACATTATCGTATAGCGACTTTATGCTATCAAATCATGCTGCGATGAATTCGTTATTAAACATATTTAAAACACGGTCACTTGTCCAGGAGCTAAAATGATCTCGAGGAATAATTTTGATAGCAGCGGGAAAAGTACAAAGCTGCTGTCGAAATACGTAGTTCCAAATAAAATAACAAAAGTCCTAGCCAACGATAGGCATAGAATAGCAGATGACCAAGAGGGGTAAACTTTATATAAGTATGGCAGGGTAGTGTGTATTCAAATTTAATTTGTTTTGTTTTAAATTCGGATCGGTGCATAATTCACTGGTTGTTTGTCGTCATCCTCTATTTTTTTTTAATTAACTAATTTGCTCAAAGTTTAGCTGGAAGAGACTCTTTGGAGGGATAATTTCGCCTTTGTACGTCTACTTTTTGTTCGTTTCTCATTTTTGTCGTGTTTTATGTACAATAAAGCAATACTTACATACAAATATAAGATTATGTAATAGTATTTTATGCAACAGTTACATAATGATGATATAATCCATTATGATTCTCCTACCAGTCATGTAATGAACTGTCCATGGTATAGAGTTGCATTGTTGTGTAAATTTTATTGTTTTGATACTGATGTTGGTCATTCAATTGATAGATTAGGTACAATGAGTAGAAAATAAACATCAATAGATTGTGATGTACTTATAAGACTTATAATATATAAAGTGATATTAAATTTATATTTAACCTGTATAAGAGTAGCACTTAAATCTTCGCCTCACCGAATGTCATGATTTTGTATTAATTTTTTTGCTTAAATTGATTTAGAACGCGTGCGCCTGGAGTCTGCACGATGTCGGATGGCCGAATGACATGATTTTTAAAATGTTGGGTAGTTCCACTTTTGTGACGGCAAGGCCGGCATCGTGCCTTCTCCTACCGCGCCCCTCCGCTGATTGGTGGGGCAGGTATTATATATTAAACCCGATGACTCTTGGGGAGTCATTCCTTATTATTCAAGTCGACAGATAACTTGCTTGCTGTAGTGCTAAGTTATTATGAGTGTAAATCGTTGTAAAAGTGATTAATAAACGTGTGTTTCTTCATAAGCTGCAGTTGTTCATTTCACTTCAGACAAAATCGAAGTTGAAAGAAAATTTAAAATTACAAGTCTTTATTACAAGGGAAATAGAGCATTTGACCCCTTCATATGCGTAGCTACTTTTGATGCTGACTGTACCTTCCTTCGCCAAATCTTGAGATTAGGTTCCAATTCGGATCTCGGGTTCCTTTAAGATTCAACCGAGAATCGCGAGGACCATTAGGCACATATCACATTCCAGTTCCAAGAAATCCCAATAAATAGTCTATTCAGGGCCTATTCCGGTATTTCAGTAAGGATATTACGACTACATTCATGTCGAGCAAACGTCGCGCGTGGCATTCAGCTCATCCACTTGAATCTGCCAAACAGATATTATTCGCTCCATATTCAACGGCTCTCTAATGGCGAAACTTCATATTTAATCCGGGAGCAGCGTAGGTACTTATCTTACACGCTGTAGCTATTTAAATGTAGAGCGTGAAATGATTTAACTTGGCGAAATCGTGGTGTAAAATAGTTGGTTTTCCGATAACATAATAAAGGAAACAAGATTAAAGTTTATTCTGATGTCAGAATCGTCAGATGAATATTATTATTTTTTTTTTGGGTCATGTGCTGGCCAGCAGCCTTGCGGCTTTAGCTGGGGGTCCTGACTGTCTGTGGATGGACGCCTCTTATGGGGCCATCCGTCAGCTCGGGGTATGAATATTAAAACAATAATTACAATAGATTTGTAAATTGTTAATAACAGAATAACGAAAACGATCGATGGCCCATTGTGGGACGCGGATATTGGTTAGAATGAAAACTGTATTTCTCTCATTTTTAGTTTCGCCATGTCCGTCTGTCTGTCTGTCTGTCCGAGGCTTTGCTCTGTGATTGTTAGTGCTATAAAGCTGTTATGTGGTATGGATATATAAATCAATAATACTTTATACGTTGTTGGATAGCTCTTTCAAAAAATATAGAGGTCTTCATCATACGTTTTTCGATAAAGTGAATATTTTCGGAAGTATTCACTCAAAAAGAAAAAAAATGTGCCCTTCCCCCCTATAACTTTTGGAGTATAGGTCCAAAAAATATGAAAATAATAATGAAAGTGAAGCGTAATAAAGACTCAACGGAAACTATAGTGGACATGATCAGTTACGCCGTTTTTGAATTATCCTAAAAAGTCTTCTTTTCTTATTAAAAGACGTATGAAACGCTATCGCATCTAACTAATTTATTTAACTATGACATGTGGTATTCATCTGCGTGTATATTTTGTATCCATTTTGAAGCTTAGAAGCTTGAATTCTATTGTAGGGGCATTACGGCATAATAAAGTTGATTTAATCTATTCAAAAATAGATCAGTATAATATCACGGCACCAAACTTTGTGACAATATAAAAATAAGTTATGAAGTGAAAGCTACTTAGCACTTACTCGTACCTACGTGTCACAACTGCCCGAATTTTCCGACTCATTTCCCAAGATAAAATGCCCTTTTAAAACTTTGTACTTGATTACCAATTTGTAGGTATTTATGAATAAAACAGATATTTATTTGAAAAGTAAAACATTATAATTAAATCGTAGTGAGGCGTGCTCGAGATCAAATAAACTAATTAATGCAAAGTACGTCTCCTATCGAATGTTCTAGTACCTAGATGTAAGAGGCTTTGAGTCCTCATCCCCTGGAGAGCTAAGCTAGGGTCTAGTCCTTTGCTGTCTGCCTCTCATATTTTAACATGTGCTGGCGTTTCATTTTTATTTTATTATTTATTAAAAATGGGACTGCTCTTGGCCAGCATCTAGCCAGGAGGCAAAGATAAGGCCGACGATGAAGCGAGCTCACCCAGAAGATGCCTATTCACTCGTGCCTTAAAAATTCATTATTATCGAGTTCGTGTTTTACGAGTGTGTCGGTGAAAGTTAAAAAGTGTTACAAATATATTGCGAGTGTTATCAATATCTTAATTAGAAGTTAAGCTATGGTTCACATTGGTAATTCTTTGACCTAGGACATAACTGATATTGAAACTCTGCTTTCAATAATACGATATATACGAGTATATACCTTTCACGCGATTTTTTCACTTTTTTTAAATTATTATTGACAGCGGGTCTAACACAATATTTAATTGCCTTCATTTCTGATTTTCGACGCAGGTTGCACGCGGCGAAACGTCGAATACATTATGTACATATAAGTGAAAAACTTAAGAAAATGACCTGTTGTATGTAGTTGTAGCGTGTTCGAATAGACATTACATATTTAAAATGTGCAACACAAACAAAACAAACGCCTATTCGAACACGTCACAACTACATACACCAGGTCATCTTCTTAAATTTTTCACCTAGTATGTTTTAATATACTATACCATGTATTAGGTCCTTTATAAGTATAAGCACTACGAAGGATCGTAAAATCGCATCCACGAATGTTAATAAAGTAATAAAAAGGATGGCGAAGCCGGTGTTAAAATTTAGAGTCCCACAGATTATACTAAAGAACGCCGCTAAATCGACTGAATTTTACGTTGAATGAAATAATCAAGACCTTAAAAGTCTTCACTCGTGTTTTAGTTTTAGTAGGTCTGTTCTACAGAAACAAACTTTTGCTAGCCATTTTCTATCCGTTCATCTATTGTACCAAATAAGAAAAAAAAGTATATTATACAGTGTGTTACTGGTCTGCGGGCTCTTATTCAACCTAGAGCTTAATTTGAATTGCCAGCAATGTTACAGCAAATTAAATTGACTAGACAGTACAATTGACAGACCTTAATGTTCTATTTACTACGACCTCATCTTTTAAGCTTTGCCTAATACATTGAATATTGTGCAGGTTTAAGGAATAGAATTTAATTAATAATTATTAAAAATTAATAATGGTGAATTTAAATAATAATGGTTTGCACACAAACATTTGCTAATGAAACATACTATAATCCGTTTTGAAAAAGGGCACGCAGGCCTGTTTTGTTTTTCTATAGTAAAGAGTTACTACTAGTATAACTACGTACTTCATAAATTCATACGAACTCTGAAAAGGAAAAATATTTTAGCCTTTAGATTATTCATTACCTTTAAAGCCTAGCTAGAATATTACAGTGAAAATAACATTGTGCAATTTCGTTGGCAAGTTGCCGTAGAACTATTTTCGCTTGTCTTCAAGTTCCCTCACAATCAGGGAAGTTTTTGAAAGTTAGCGTTTACGGGTACTTGGCACTTTTGTGGTTTTAAAACGGTTTTACTGTTTGCAATATTATGTATACAGTAAGTCTATTAATAGCAATCTGCTATCCAGTTTTATGTTTTTAAACGCATCCGAATATACATTACTAATTGCAGTGCTGTGTTATCATCTGTGTAATTTATTGCTCTTATCACCTGGCCACAAACTGTACTTTGTTAAATATGTAATAGTGTAAATTACAATTTAATGATGAATGTGTGGTAACTATAATTGCGGGCATATTCGTGACAAATAGTACCAAATCGATCGGGCAAATATTCGATCACGCATAAAGAGACAGCAAAAAGAGACAACATACACCAGCATGTATGTATGTAAAGCATTGTTTCTATTTCTAATCGCAAAAAAGTGAATGTTACTACGAGTATGATGCCGAAAAAATGTTGTAATAAATTGACGGTGACGATGTTAAACTTTATTTTACAATCCGTATAACTGAGTCTATATATGTACTCGTAAGCTAGAGAACGGAAGCTACTAAGCTACTAGCTCCCTCTAGCTTATGAATCTAGGAGTTTATAAAGAAAAGTATACATAGTATCTGTAGATTTCATATAAGCTGAAATAATTATATTTTTTCATATCATAATACAGGTACTTTTACAAAGTTATTTATTATGGTTTCCTTACGAAATCAAAATGTGTTAATAATTTGGTTTTTTGTTTTTTTTTTTTTTACCTTGACGCGCAGCCTTAAAATGTTTATTTCTTTTAATTTCAACTATAACTAACAATACTTTAAATCATAGAAAAAGAAAATTACAGTTATCGAATTATGTCCAGGTTTCGCTAATTTTATGCGCCTAACACTACAAAGACAGCGATTAAATTGCGTTGTTTTTTAAATAGTGACGGGGTCACATAACCCCATCACGTATAATCCCGAGTAGACACCACACAGAGACACTAATGTAAGGCCAACTAGAAGAGATAATACAGCATGACAGAGAAAAGGAGTGAACTACTAATAATGGTGTTTGAAGACAAAGATGAAAGTATACCTCGTCTCGTCGATTTTGCTTTACGCGTAAGCTCAAAAGCTCTGAACTCAGTACGATTAAAATTTTAATGTACACGTGAGCCCGGAGCGAATTAAACTTTTATAAAAAGGTGTGACACGTTTGCAAACCAATTTACTTTGGAACCCTTGGCTTGATACACCGTTAATTAACGCCACAAAGTGACTTTTTCAAATGTTACATGACAAATATATGTCAGGTGTTAGAGACAGTCTTGGAAAATTATTTAATGCAAATTACTCGTTGCTTACAGGTGTGGCATAGTTTTATACACAGTACTAATTTATTGAAATGTAACATTGGATCGTTTTGCAATTTATATAGTAATGTAAAATATTGTTTGTATATGGCACTTGTGTGTGGTATGTGTAAGTAGTACGGGTATGTAGTTATGGGTGTTTTCAAGGAGCCGAAATCGAGCATTGAACTCAATTAATTCCAATTGACGAGATATCTACGGGACCGTTTATAATTGCGAAGGTGTCCAATATAGCGGTTAGGGCACATATATCTTTGATTCGATTGTACATCAGAGAGGTCAAGCGGCCGGGTCTCTGAAGACCCAAGGGAGAGGATGGGGAAGGGGTTAGGTAGATGTCGAACTGGCCACAAGTTTAATTGTATTTCCCGGTTGCGGTTCAAAGAGAACCGACCATTTGTAAACTTTAAGAGGAGTTTTCGACGCCACGAGCGCCAGCTAATGGATAAACACGATATTATACCGACAAAACCCAGTCAAGGAATGTCCTGAAAAGTGCATCTGAGTGCTGATTGCATCAAGGAAATTAAATTAACGTGAACGCCGTCTCAACTGTGATGACAGTGTGAATTTAGCCGATTTGATTAATTCTATGTACATGATGATGTAGAAATTAAAACATGTTAATGAAGAAAATAATCAAAACGGCAAATTACCCATTAATTACATACCTATATAATACAATTTGCACGAAGTCTCTCTATTAGTAATTAATTACTCAACTCAGACTGAACTTCTGTAGAATATAATGTGATAATTAAAATACAAGTTAGTCATGTTATAGTGTATACAAGCTTATTAGTTTTACGTGTATTCATAAACCGACATTGCTTTCTTAAATATCCGTGTTTGTGCAAAATTATTTTGTCGCCTTTGTGTACTACATTTATTTTTCTCATGTTATCGAAGGTTAGCTGGAAGAGATCCCTTATAGGGATAAGTTCGCCTTTGTACTTTTATATTTTGTTATTTTGTTTCGATTGTTATTGTTTTTTTTGTGCAATAAAGTGTTATACATACATACATACAAGTTAGATATCTACTACGCAATATCGTACTAAATGATACTGAAAACTGGCATCCATTTTATGAAATTGTTCACAGGAGTTTTGTTCTTTATATGATATGTAACTTACCTACTTGTACACCTATAACTTAAACATTTTTAACTAACACAAATAAGGATCAAATGTTTGTATCCTTATAGAAGTTATTTTCTAAGTTAGAAAAATATCATGGAGCATATTGCAAGTCCCAAATAAGTGTCCCAACTGGTACCCAAAATGAGTAATAGGTTGTGGAAATAACGTCTGTTAATAACTTCGGAGTTCAGATCAGCAAACGAGGATGAACGGTGGATGTGGGCCAACTTGGTAATAAAACTTGAACCCCGTCCGATACTTTGTTTCCATTTAAAGGGCTTGGCTGTTAATGCGACAGCGCGTCTTGAATCGAGCTGAATGTTCGTGCATTAAGTAGTTAAGGACTTGCAACAGTCTTGGGGCTTTGAAAGTTTATGTACTTGGTAAATGGGAATTAAAACGTTATGTTTCGCTCTCCTCACTACTTGTATTTGCCGCTATATATGATTGATATTTAAAATATGGTGGTGATTATTTTTTTAGGTATAGTCGAGGAATAAAAAGGGCACCTTTTTTGACTGTATTTTAATATTATCCAAGAAGAAACGACCATTTCATTCCGCGACTGTAGGTACATACGTTACTCAGATCTAATTCATGTAGTTACTACAACAAATACAATAAAGGTCGAATCATGAACCACTTTCGGCTTTGTCGTGGCGTATACATAACGTAAAAATATTAAAACTACAGGTAGAGGCGTGATTAAATACTGCAGAATATCTAATTTATTATTTTAATTTTCGATTACATATTGGCTTATTTTGTCTAGCCTCCGTCTTAGAAGAGTTGATTTCATGACTCCCGTTCTATATTCGATAATTAGTTATAATAATTTGATAAGCACACCTTGGAAGAAATAATAGTAATTTTGTGTTTTTCATTTCTATCTCCCAGCCAACCAAGTCCCTAGTGTTCTTAATTGGATTACATATATTTATTATGTCGTAGCGCGCAGCCGGGCTCATACAACTTAATAAAGAGTGCCGCTAACTTCGTTACATGTCCGTCCCCGTCTAAATATAGCTTAAATGTAGAACTCAAGTCCCTCGCAAAACTTGGATACTTAAAACGAGACAAGAAATTGTGATCTATATTTATTATTTAAGCCAATTTTCCTCTCGATAATATAAGAAATGTGCTATGGAAATATTAATTAGGCTTATTGTTACGTTGTATCAAAGTTTTCTTTTATTAATATGCTGGATATTTTATTAACTTTTTTCACGAACACTGTGTTCACTATCTCCATTATACAAATTTAGTTATTTCATAACTGATTCCTATTTATTAAATTAATACAAAAGGCCTCAGGTTTAATTAGAAACTAAGCAATTAATGAAAATTAGTCCTTAGAATATTTCATTCACCCCCGATGTTACCAAATTTTCGAAATTATTAAATTCGTTGGAGCTAACCTACTTAAAGTTACGATCCATGCATAATAAAATTCGAAATAGCTTCAGTCTGCAATTAGATATTTTGGTAGATGTCAGGTAGTATGTGAACCACATGTATGCATCTGCGATACCATAGTGGGTGCTGACGGGTGGTGACGGCACACGTGGCAAACGGTCTAGACGGCTAGCATAACTTGGCGCGCCAGCTATCTCACGCGCGAGATAGACTATCCGCCTCTTTCTAATTGGTACACACAGAAAGAGACGGATTGTCTATCTCGCGCGTGAGATAGCTCGCGCGCCAAGTTGTGCTAGCCGGGCTGATGGCCTGACTAACGTCAGTACACCTAGATTTATAATGCCTAGCTTTCTGTTATAATTGAAACATCAAAATTATCGGACCCTATGCGAAATCGGACATCTTGAGCCTGATCCAACATGGAATAACGGTAGCATCAGAGATCTAGTGATTATCATACGTACACATAGATATGCTGTGTGGTCACGGTTCGAACGTTGCTGGTTCCACGACACAGTTTAATATTGATCCATAACACTTTGTATGCGGTGCGACGAGCGATGGAATTACACTGGTAATTAATTCGTTAATCAACTTAAAGATCCGGTTAGCAAACAATAGAACGAAATTCCGTACCGGTGCACCAATTTCGTAATGAATAAGTAGGGTTGAATTTTTACGCCCCGTTGATCATTCTCTATACGTGCTCATTACTTATGTTCTGTACACGTCACGTCTGTGCTCCAGGGCCGTAATTGAGTTACTATTTACTGCCATTGTTTATGATACTACCCTCATACTTTTATTAGATGAAATAGAAAAGAGAAAATACGCGGATAGCACACATATACAGGAATCGTAGGAACTCTCATTGGGTTTATTTGATGGAATCTCCGAAAGTTTTCCAGTAACGAAGTTAGACTAAACAAATACGGGGAGTCTCGTCTGTCTATCTGTCGCCTAACAGCATTATGATGGCACTTTTGATGTTGATATGTTTGGGAATTGTGGGAGTGTTATTGCTTGAATTTCCCGCCGAGTTTGTTTAATAAGGTGGCATTTCGATTAGGTTTATGCAGATACTTCGTAAGCAGGGGTGAGTAAACCTTATAAATGCAAAGCCAGGTCAAGGTAAACAAGATTGGATTTTGCGGCGTATATATGGCCTTGCTTACATTATTCGGAAGAAAAGGCGCTTCGTATGAAACAAGAAGTATAATGTTCGCGAAGCACGTAGGACGTTAATTATAATTTAGCGCCGCAGAGAGTTGAAAGTGTATTAAAATGTAGAAGAGCACCTACCGGCCGGCGTTGGTGTGGCTATAAATCAGCTATAACTCTGATATATGGACGGCGAGCACGTCACCACTTTATGATTTTAGTTAACTCCCGAAGTAACTGCAGCACCTGCTTAAAGGCTAGATAAAAGTAACGACGCTATAAAATGGAGCAATCTGAACTTCCCGTACAAACTATACGAGACCTACTCGAATAAGATAGTTTGCTTGTAAGGTAGGTATAATATTTGGCATTTGGCAATATTTTCGTCAATGCTAATTTACCTACGTTCCATGCGGCTCATCCTGGAAAACGCAAATATATATAAAAACTTGTACAATCAGCAAAATAGTTTGCTGCGCACATTTGAATACACATTTCTCTACTACTCTTGCTGTACAGTAGGTAAACCAAGAAAATGGTGAAATATTTCCGACTCTATTATTTGTACAGTAAGATTCAAAAATGGTAGGCCACATGTTGGCTGACTGTACATTAATGATCACTGTTTTGATAATTTCTTTATTGGCAGCTTGTATGAGTTA
Source organism: Notocelia uddmanniana (assembly GCA_905163555.1). NCBI lineage: Eukaryota > Metazoa > Arthropoda > Insecta > Lepidoptera > Tortricidae > Notocelia > Notocelia uddmanniana. Next base: position 7,269,339 of record LR991059.1, on the reverse strand, counting down.
GCTGCGCTACACTCAACGTTTTCAATTTTAGTCCCGTTACTAACGCTACAGATAGTTCTTAAAGTAAAAGTGATGGTATCTGTGCTAAAAACCAAATACTAACGCATATTATTATGTTTGTGTTTATTTTCCATTGATGGTTATTCTATTTAGTGACGAAAATAAATAGGTAGGTAACCTAAGACCACCACCACCACCCCCATATCAGCCCTAGGACGTCCACTGCTGAACATAGGCCTCTCCCAATTTCATGGGGGGTAAATGCCATAATCGCCACGCTTGGCATAACCGCACTGTAGGAATGCTGCTGCCCATTCCCCGGTGGTCTTGGTCGTAGTTTAAGGACATACCCGGGTCCTAAGACCACACTACATGTCAATAAAGATGTATAATTTCCATTGAGCTCTTATAATACCTAGAGTCACAGTCCCGAACTAAATCTGTCACAATAATAGCTCATAACAATGTTGCATTCGAGTAGAAGCGAAGTGACTCAATTCATAACCACGATCGTAAAACTAAAAAGTAAAGCATGCGAAAACTTACTTTATTACAACCAAGATAAGACTCAAATTAGTACAATGTGAAAAATCATCTTCATTAGCGACATTTGAAACAACTTCATGTCCTTCATACCCAATGTCAGCTGTCACAATGGGAACACAGTTCGGAATGGAGTCGCGTTCATATTTTTTGAACAATGTTTTTATGTAAGGATTTATTATAGTTAGTCGTCGAACTATGTGACGTGGTCGAAATGTGTTGATATCAATTCATAATAATGAAAAATCAAGTTTTATTATTACTTTTCAAATTACACATGTTAAAAATGTTCTTAATTTAGCTGCACAAGAGCATTCCCGTCCCTCGTAGTCGCACGGGTATAGCGGCTCGACGTCATCCTTTAAGGTTCTTAGCGTGTCTTTTTTCTCTACATATACCTGTATAATTAAATCATAATCATCGTCTTCTTCTTTTAGAAGAACAAAAGATACAAAAGTAAATCGCGCCTTTCAAATTTCAAAAACACGTCAGTCGTGTTGTCTCACGGAACACTCAGAACCAACTGGAAGACGGCGCTGCCATCTGCTGCTGCCGTCTGCAGTTGGGTTCGAAATCACGGCCGGAGCAACATGACGCCGCGACATGTCGACGTATAGGTATGCGTATATACGTATACGTATAAGTTTACTATCTTAACTTTAATTTAAGCATCCTTCAATCACTTTATTGGAATTATCAATAGGTACTTTAGTCATAAATCATAATTTAAGTTTAAAACATTTTAAAATTTGCAAGACCTTATCACCAACAAACGTCCTCATCATCATTCTAGCTAGTGTTATCGCAGTACAGTTGCATGCTGAAGAAACATAATTTCACATAAATTATTCATTTATTAACTAACTTTTCGTAATTACTATAATTAGAAAGGGGGTAGCTACTCCACAGATATTTTATTCCTGGAGATTGTCAAATTACGCTATGATAATATAACGAGTACTGACCCTTTTAAATACAAAATTTAATTCAATAACGATTGGTACTTACTGAAAATAAGATAACCCAAATTTTTTTTCTCTTTCTGTTTGAATTTCTGCATTTAAGCACTAAACATTATGCAAGTAACCGGCAATGACAAGTTGTCTTGTCAAACACTATGATATTCACAATCTGTCTAGACTTGCCTCACCATACGTTCTATTATATCTGGACCTTGAGATTCGTAACGACTATGCATAATCGGAGGTCAGGCTTATACTGGTTATCTAAGATGAAGTTTTCGTACGTCAGTAGGCATTGTGAATATCAAGCACGTGCTCGGAAGTGTTCGGCTCCGCTCGACAATCCCCACTTAAATTGTGCACATGTACCGGCTTTTTATACATTATAGTATTTCTATGATAATTTCTTACCAAGAGAAATATCAGATGAAAAGAAATTATATATACACTTTTTGTTGAAAAATTAAAGAACTATATCTACTGTCTGAAACTTTATACACCGAGAAAATATATATGAACTTATAAATTGTGAGTTTAAATGTCTTGATGTTTCATAGTTTATTCAGGCCTAGATTTTGTTTTTATTTTATGTTATAGCTTGAAAAGCACAGAGCGCGGCGCAGCGTCGTTGCGGGGCGGAGACGGTTTTGCGGTAAAGCTAATGCGGGCCGTGACACGTCGCACCAAAAAACCGCGCGGTATTCGGTAGCGCGGTAGAACGGAGGCGGCGTGTGTGACATATGGAGCAGTAATCGACAGTCGGCAGTTTCGGAAAGATCGAAACCCCAAAACCGCCTCCGCCCCGCGCCGCGCCGCGCCCTTTTTCGCGCGTTTCGAGCTTAAATGTTAAGTTAGTTATAGGTAAATTACTTTCGAGACGTTTTTGCATCTAATAATAATAATAATAATAATATTGGGGGACAATCTTACACAAATCGATCTAGTCCCAAACTAAGCAAAGCTTGTACTATGGGTACTAGACGACGATATACATACTTATATAGATAAATACATACTTAAATACATAGAAAACATCCAAGACCCAAGTACAAATATCCGTGAAAAATGCACAAATAAATGCCCTGGCCGGGATTCGAACCCGGGACCTCTAGCTTTGGAGGCAGAGTCACTACCAACTAGGCTAAACAGGTCGTCTCTGTAGTAGTATTTGTATATTTACAGGGACACACGTACACGTTGACGTATACAGACACACGTCAACTTGTGTGTATGAGGCTGGCTACAGAGGTCACAACTAGAAATGCAAAATCGTCTCGAAAGTAATTTACCTGTATATGTTACTGCTTTGACCTAACGGGGTCCATGCTGCACTGTATACCCCTTGTAAAATCTTACAATACCATGGTTAACAATCAATAAAAGATAATGATGATGAAGTATCCACTTAATATAATTTACGATTGGATCCCCGATACATCCCCCTGTTTTTTTAGTTCAATAGTAGGTCTAATAGACTTTTGCTGATGCGATAACTTCTAAATTCCTAAATTGACAATTGAGGCAACGTGATGGTTTGATGTTTCGGCCTGCCTGTATTTTGTTTGATCTCTAAATAACTATTAATCAGCAAGAGCCAAAACTATTGTGCTTGCTCTGAATTTGGACGGTATTCCATAATTAATAACTACATATCGGTTTTCCGAAAACCGCAGGACATTTTGAAAATTCATTTCCGAATGATTTAGTGGCTGGTCGCTACATCCGGAATTAATTACTCTGATCGAGATGTTCTTTGGTAGCCGGAATATGTCAGGAAGAATTGGCTGCAGAAAATTATATATACCTAATTTACTAGTTAAGAGTCTTATATGTCAATAGTTATGGCAATGCCAACGGCATCTGCATCCGTCTTAAAGGGTTATTCACATATTAAAGTTATAAATTGTATTTCGTGTAGCTAATAGTTATTTAGAGTACATCACATTATATACTTGCTCATAAATGTCAAAGTCAAAATGTTGTATATGAGTATTAAACGATGAGGGATGGACAAAAATTTTAAACAGTCACAGTCATAGTATTTTAAATCATCAACAATACAATAATCACTCGTTAATCAGTTGGTCGCTTTAATAAGTTGGCAATTTATAAACATAAATCGTTCATTCGACAAGAAAAGGGAACTAATCTGTGTCTAAATAAATTAAAAGCATTATGTGCTTGCCGTGGGGCGCTTCTTCGTGAATTTAATGATTTATATTTTACTACGTAACTTACCTTAAGTATTCCAAAGTAACACTTCTGAATCGCTTAATAAGTAGTTATGTTGCGTGTGCGCAGGGACTTCACGCTGCTGCTGAAGCCGGACACCAGTTCAGTGTTCGCGGAGGGCGCGCAGTTCCACTCGTCGGCCGGCCCGCTCGACTACACCGCGCAAGTCTACACGGGCAAGCTGGAAGGTTCGTATACACAATATGCGCGCACAGGGACTTCACGCTGCTGAAGCCGGACACCAGCTCAGTGTTCGCGGAGGGCACGCAAATCCACTCGTCGGCCGGCCCGCTCGACTACACCGCGCAAGTCTACACAGGCAAGCTGGAAGGTTCGTATACACAATATGCGCGCACAGGGACTTCACGCTGTTGCTGAAGCCGCAATTCAGTTTTGTGTTCGCCGAGAGTGCGCAGTTCCACTCGTCGGCCCGCCCGCTCGACTACACCGCGCAAGTCTACAAGGGCAAGTTGGAAGGTGCATATACATTGATATGGTGCATATCTACTGCATCTTTTTCACCAAAAAAATGGTTAATTCGCAACGAAGGAAAAATTATAAAGATCAGTTACAACTGCCTGCCTCTAAATTAGAGATGTTCAAAAAAGGCCCATACTATCGATGCATAAATATAGCAAACAAATTACCACAAAAAAAAATTAAATAGAAGACGAAGTGTTCAAAAGGGAACTAAAAAAATTGCTCCTCAAAAAATGATATTATTCCATAGACGAGTACCTCAATGATGCATCTTTTCCAAAATTAAATAATACTTATTATATCCGAAGATAACGCATGTGAATTAAATATATTATTAAGTAGGTAAATTAGAAAAAATCTATAATAACTATCAAAAAAATTATATCTAGGTAAAGAATTGTAAACTCTAAACTTCATCTCCTAGCTTTAGCTTTAATTTTAAGAAATACTTGCCGCGCCCTAACAGGGTTCATGTGTGATCCAACCCTAATGTAACACCTATTTTGTACCACATGATTAAGATGCAATAAATGAATTATGAATTATGCGCGCACAGGGACTTCACACTGCAGCTGTGCAATCATTTGTCGGACGGTTGAAGGACGTCCACTGCTGGACATAGGCTTCCCTCAATTTGGGGGTAAAATGCATAATCATAATTAATAACTACCAAAAACTATATTGCTCTTGATATTTTGTAGGAGATTGAATCATTTACAGCTTAGTTAAGCCACATGTACTAGCATAGCCCGTTGACTTGTTTTCCCGGCAGCGAAAATTCGTAAACCCATGATGCATACGTATAGCGCTGAATGCGTTAAGCTCGGCCGAAACGGAGATGTACCTATAGTTCTGACCGTCAGAACGGACTTTCAGCTCCGCTTCCTGGTCAAAATAGCATTGTATGGCACTAAGCCGGATTTGCAGTACTCTCGTCCGCCGGCGGTTATTTAACGACACAATAACACTCAGACGAGCGCTTTAGTAAATACTCCGCGGACCCGGTTTATCAAGAGCGGGCAGGCACTAGTGTAAATGCAATCCAATTCTACGACGGTTGACAAACTTCCGAATAGAGCGACGTAACGTCTTTCACGGGTATTGGAATGGTCGGGCGATCAGTATTCAAACTTTTTTTGAACTTTAACTTTAGGATGTCGCTCGAAAAGAGCTAACGAACAAGAGCGTTGTTGGAATAAAGTTCGCGATGTCAATGCACTCAGAGCGCGTCTCAAAATGTCCTTATTGACCAAAGAGCAGAGTAGTGCTGATTTCAATGAAATTTTCGTGCCCTTGATAAATAGGTAGGTTTTTAATCCTCGGCGCAAGCAAGGGGTGTTAGAAGTTAAACATCATGTTAAACTTGTCTTGTTTGCGTCTGCTATCCATCTCATCATCATTTAGGTCTACCTATTTGAGTATCTGTTTATGGCATCGTACCTTCTAAGCTCAACAGATGGGCCGGCATGAATGCGGTTTTATTTAAATCGAAACGCGCGCAACTAATATCAATTTCATTTATAGAATATCACTACGTCTATTGAAACAGATTCTCACTTCACTTGAAAATAGAATAATCGCCCATCGATGGTAATCCTAGATCGTTCCATTGTTACATGAAGGTCAATCTTACTTACTTACTACTGTGGCGCAACGACCCGAAGTGGATTTTGGCCTCCGATACCAAAGACCGCCAGGCTTCCCTGTCCATGGCTGTTTCCTTCCATTCGACGACGGCTTGGAGCTCAGTCAGGTCCCACTGCACACAGTCTGGACAGTTCAATATATACGGTGCTTGTGAGTAGCTTCGGTGAGTGTGCACAGGAGCTCCATGAGCTCATACCGCCTTCCCCCTTCTTCCATCAGACATCCAGACGTACGGCTGGCTACCATCCTTACCAGGTCGAAATTCCTCTAATTCGAACCAAGCGCTTTGCATCTTCTTTTATAATGCGCACTTCTAAGGTTTGGAATTCTCTGCCGGCGTCTATATTTCCGAGTTCATATAACCTGGACCTTTTTAAGGCACGAGTGAATAGGCATCTTCTGGGTGAGCTCGCTTCATCGTCGGCCTCATCTTTGCCCCCTGGCTAGATGCTGGACAAGAGCAATCCCATTTTTACTAAAAAAAAAAATACGGGGCTTGGTGTTTCTGGTCATTAGCCTGGACACTAACACTTTATGCAGGGCAGCTGCACAAACAAGGGCGCCTTGGACCCGGATTTGTATCTCCTATTCCCTCTGGTTGGTATCTGTGACGGTGCACCCAAGATACTTAAATTTGTCGACTCCCTTGTATGAGGTTTATCCCTTCGTTAAGTTTTTCCTACGAATGTTATCGTTTCTGTATCGTTTCATATGAAGGTCAACTTTCTCGGCTCCTTCCTCCAAACTCTGGGCAACTTCCCGGACATCCGCTTCCTGACACTTCGATTTGGGCTGTTTACGCGCAGTTATACTGATAAAGTATTTCCGCGTATTTTTAAAAATCCCATCATAATAATTAAAATGAAAATGGGAGGTAAGTTCAATATTAAGAATATGCGATGCTTGGTTGTCGTCTTCACCGACAAAAGAATTGAGATCTAAATGGGTGCCAAGTTCTGTAAATTCTCTAAAAAGGTGCCAAGTCTGGCAGTACATAGTTTACAGTAAAACTAATTTAGTAAGCCGCAGGCTTAATACATTTTGAGCTTAAACTTGGCAGTTTTCTTAAATATCCAACAGCTTTCATGGTATTATATCATGCTGCAAAGACTTCAATGTTAAATGTCAAAAATACCACGGGAATGATATAAATATGAAGACGCCTTTTTTTATAACCACGTCGGTGGCAAACAAGCCTGATGGTAAGCGGCCATGGCAGCCTATGGACGTTTGCAACTTCAGGGATGGTACATGCGCGTTGCCGACTCTAGTAGTCCCTCGGGAAAATCTCGGCAGGAAGCTCATTCCACACTGGAGCTTTCGAGGGAGAAAATTCCTGTGAAACCGTACCGTCCGTGACCATTTAGATTCTAAGGTGTGACGATGAATGCCCTGCCGACGGCGAGCGGTGTGATAGTAGACAGCGGCCATGTCGAATAGTACTTTGATCAGAGAATAGGGCCGACGCTGGGACCCAAAGATTGTTTTAGGTGTTCACGGACCGTTAGATGTGAAATGTAAGTAACAGACTGACCTCCAGCTTGTTTACCGTGAGTCGTAACCTTTACTTAATTGTAGGGATTATGTAGTGGACTGGGAACAGTAATTAAAGTGATACACGGCCGCGAAGATAGGAACACAATGAAAAGAATTCACATAATCATTTCACCGCATCTGATAAACATTAGTTATGCAACCTGGCCTGACTCCCGAGTAGGGTTGCCGCTTGTCGCTCTGAATTAATAATGTTGTTTGTGTAATGAGAAATGTTGCTAATGCAAACTGAATCTAAAATTACTTGCGCTTTCATCTTTGTTGAGTATTGCATATTCCATATATTTAACTTGTCTACGAGTTAAGTCTAAAATGAACAAAGAACGAAAGAGGTTTTATACACGCTGTAATAACAAAAGTATTCTTTCCTGTGGTCAAGAGTTAACGTTATGTGCATGTAAGTTATGTTTTATTACACAGATTTATTAGAAACGAAGACGCCGTTTATGTGAATTATGAGTCCAAACAAAAATTAGGCTTTCTATTTGCCCTTAACATACGATAAGTCCCCGTAAAGGACGCGGGCCTAAATCTGTGTATGATTAAAAGGTAAAGTAGTTCATTCAAACTTCAAAATTAGCATGGTATTCAAGCTACTGCCTGAATTATAAGAGTCCGTGTATAAATATCTGATTTGCTCTTCATTATCTGATTTGCTATACTCATTGTATTCAATTATTGTCAAAATTCGATTTGCTTTGCATTTCTATTGACGCACTAAATAGGGTCGCGGGTGTCCGCTGGATGCGGGTGGCGCAGGACCGGTCATTGTGGAAGTCTTTGGGGGAGGCCTATGTCCAGCAGTGGACGTCATTCAGCTGAAATGATGATGATGATGATGACTAAATAGCGTCTTAATTACGCTCACAACAGACAAGAATAATGAAGCACTTTATTTGTGCATTTCATACTATTTTGGACTTCGGCAACCAACACCCACTATAACCGGACTTCGCAACTATTCGAAAAGCTATTGTGTTAATAGATTGCCAATTAAACTTAGCTTTTACAATGGCCGACGTTGTTACGTAGTATTTTCTCATTACAGAAAGCTTTATGTGCCAGCCCTAGTTAGGAGGAACTATTAACAAAAGCCAGTCACGTATTCCGCGGCTCGTTTGCGCCAATTCATGCGCCCTTCTACACTACTGTTTTAAAAAAGGGAATATCAAGTAGGAAATCTTCGGGACTTAAGCCCTTTTTTATATGCAGCATTTTATTCGACGCGACTTCGCGCGATTGAAATGTACCTTCAGTTGTGTATAACTTTAATACAATAATATGTGCCCCGAAAGCGAAAACGGTTGCTTCAATATTGAAATCCTAGGTATTCCTTTTATGCCAGATGCGCGTGATAGTAAAAATCGATTTAGGATTATATGATTACAAATTGCCTTTCTATTTAGCATATTTACCTATTCTTAATATATAGTATAAGAGAAAGAACACAGATAAAAGATATAACAAATACAATAAAAAGACTTAAGTGGAGATGGGCGGGACACATATTTAGAGACAAAAAACAAAAATGGACAAAAGAAGTTTCGGAATGGTACCCAAGAGAGGGGAAAAGGAAAAGAGGTAGACAGATTCGTAGGTGGGTGGTTGACCTTAAACTAGTAGGAGGAAATGTTTGGAGAAGAAAGGCCATGGATAAAAGAGAGTGGAAATCTTTAGAGGAGGCCTATGCTAGAAGGCAAGACGACAGTGTCGATGTCTGTTAAGAGATAAAATATTATGTACATTAAAACATTTATATGTAATTAAGATGGTCGTTAAATAAAGGCTTATATTATTATTAATATGTGGTATGGTATAAGAAAAAATTAGTCTCACGGCTCCTCCCCAGTAATACAAATGCTAGGCTAAGATCTCAATTAAGTACCTTACTGACTAGTGACTTACCTACTTATATAATCAATTATAGTTAGTAACTAGTCTCCTTATTTGTATATAAATCTTAGCAAGCAACTGTTAGTTAAAATAGTTTTGATCTATATAACTACGAAAGACAAAGATAAATAAAATTAAAGTTTGACAGACGTTTATGAATACCTACCTAATTTGCAAAGCAAGATGGTTCAAGAATTCCACTCCAAAATTGGATAGCCTTTTTTCCTTTACGAAATTATCGTGTTTAATGTTGATTTTACAAGAATTATTTCTAAATCAATAGAAACTTCACGTTCCTCATTTCTCACTGATTATAAGTATAACGATATTATAAACTTTTCCTTTGTTTTCTGAATGTTGACCGTACTTGCTCCTTCCTATACAAGGTGGGCCCTGTAACTGGAGCAAATATTTAAAAGGACGCTTCCTTAGGGAATCTATAGTGTACAATTTTTGATCAAAAATTTTCGTTTCGGAGAAATTTTGATCTAAAGTTATGACCTCCGAGTAATGCATCTTGACACCACGAGATTATAGCACATCAGTCAATGCAGTGTTTGAGGTAGTACAAGTTATGAGTCATAACTGTTTTTGCATTTTTTGTTTCAAGGATATTTTTGGTATTCTTTAATTTATTTATTTTTTCATTATATACTTTTTTATTTAAATTGACATTAATGCCATCTCTGAAGAAAAAAACAATAAAAAAAAATTCAACTGAGACCACTTGGAAATAATTGCCGGCCCGCTAAATAGTCCACCGTTTAATTTTTTGCTCCTGTTACAGTGCCCATCCTGTATATCGGCTCCATTGTTTTTTAATGCTCGGTTTAAACATAGAACTTATAACGAGGAAGCTAGTTAGGGGGGTAAATGCTAGTTGGAATTAATTTGCACTTTTTAATTCAACTAGAATGCGGCAATTAGACACACGTTGCATAGATAATGCTTCATGTTTTGTTAAGTACTGTGTTTTAAAGGTTTTTGCTACGCGTCTTTAATAGTTTTAACGCTGCTAACGAAAATTCCACGCCCCAAAGCGCCTCCCCAAGGCGTTGTAAGAGGGAACTAGCGAAGGATTTCGTGAACGAGCTTGGTTGTTCCGATAGCTCAGAGGCTAGGCAGGCAGAGGCCTGTACGAAATTATAATGTATGCCAGATGCCAGATGTCGCAGGTTCGAATCCTGCTCGGAGCATTAAATTTTTGATTTTTTCCCTTGAATTTGAAATTTTTAATAGTTTTTTTTTTGTAATATTAACGCTTAATTCATAAACGTCAAACCTCTTAGTTTTCACCTCCTAAAACCCTCCATATAATAATAAAACATTGTAGAGATATTTGATTGAACTAGTGTACGATTAGAGTAGGGTGTGGCCGACCTAGTATTTAATAAAGCAAATTCTCTGTCTCTGTTCCAATAGTTTTTAGGGTCCCGTACTCGAAGGGTCCAAACGGAGTCCTATTGCTGTCTCTCGCGTACGTCTGTCACAGAGGTTTAACAGCCAAAATGGTTGGAGCTATAGTCCTCAATTTTTACACAGTATACACCATCTTGTTGATCCAAAGCCATATAAATTGTAGATTGTACAACAAGTGCATAAAACAAGCCATTTTATCCGAGATAATTTATCGATCCCGAGCCGCAGCCGAGGGTCGATATAAAGTAGAGGATAAAATGGGTTTTATACACTCTGCTTTTCACTTCGATTTCGAGAAAATTAAACAAATAATTAGCAAATAATTTATTATTCAAATTTATACTTGACGACCGCGGGCGGCAGCGCCGTCGCGCCGGCGCACGTCTGCACGCGCGCCGGTGCGCTGAGGGCGGTTTTTACTTTATGCTCTAGAGCATAAAAGCGCCTTTATGTCGCCTATGTTGAGCGTAAAGACGAACTTTTAGAATTTAGAGCATGAGAAGTGAAAAATATTTTTTCACTTCTCATGCTCTAAATTCTAAGTGCACAAAACAAGGCATTTAATCAGAGACAATTTATGTCGCCTATGTTGAGCGTAAAGACGAACTTTAAGAATTTATATATAGGCGCATAGGCGACATAAATTGTCTCTGATTAAATGCCTTGTTTTGTGCACTTGTTGTACAATCTACTAGTTTAACCTACCGCATCGAGTAGTGTATCGTTACTTAGAACTCTTTATATAGATAAGTAGAGAGAGTAGGGTAGATCGCAACAGCGACTGTGCGGACGTCTGACTGCTTTGCTCCGCGATATAATTAGTTAGTTGTTACAAAAAGTGGTTATTCGTCATTACGTTGGACATTATTTAATAGTTATTAGTACAAACGTGAAGTGCTGTTATTTTACGGACTTAATTTAAACGACTTTCGTCATTATAAAGAAAATAATTTAGGTAGTTAAAGGTCGGCGCTCGGTGTGTTGTGAACCGGTCAGCGCTGCGGCCGCTGCCCATTTGTGATACCTGTCAGGCGACCTTTTGTTTGCTGTAATCGACAGCGCTTACAGCGCTGTATTGTGGAGATCGTTGGAAGTATGAGTCGTGAATTGAAAGAAATAAAGGCCGCTGCCGATGCCGAAAGCGTATGTGCAGCGTGTAGAAAACATATAAAAAACGGTTTATATTTGGACTGTGGTACTTGCAAACTCAAATATGACCTTGCCTGTATTAATGTATCCCAAACCACATTCCGTACTATGTCAAAGGAACGTAAGAATAACTGGACGTGCCCGGAGTGCTTATACAAAATGCCTAAAGTGGACAATCAGAATTCCCCAGCGAGGCCTCTCGCTGCATCTCAGTCTGGCAGCAGTACTGGTGGAGCCGTGGTGTCCGGTAAGAATAATGCAAGTGAGGAAGTTGAAAATGTTACACAACGCAAGAAGACTGCCCACAAGCACACCGTTACGCAGGTCACCTTAACAAGCCCGATAGATAAGACCTCGGAGTTACTCTCTAATGGCCCCGTGGACATAACAGAACAAATACAGGACTGTTTTAAATCGACCATGGAAACCTATGTAATATCAAAATTGAAGGAATTTGCAGATAAGTTTATCTCCCGGCTAGACAGGCTAACGAATGCGATGGACACAATTACGTCGCGGTTATTATCGTTTGACGAACGTATCACGTCCTTGGAAACGCGACTGGAGGGCAAGACATGTACTGATCACGACGATATTGTTTCGGAAGTATCAAGACTGAAGTGTGAACTTAATAAGCGTGATCAAGATGTGCTAAGAAATGACCTGGAAATTACTGGATTACCCGAATCAACCAACGAAAACAAGTTTCATTTGATATCGCTCATAGGTCAGAAGGTCGGCGTGTCAATTTCGGAGCAGGATATTGTAAGCGTGACGCGAGTTGGAGCTCGTCGCGCAGTATTGGATCAGGGTGGAAACACCATGCCAAGCGAGGAGGCGAGCGAGAGTGTCGTGATTGAGCGCGGGGCGATGAGTGACGAGAAAAGTACATCGGGCCGCGTGACGGCGCGACCTCTCGTCGTGCGGTTCGTGCGGCGTGACCGGCGGGACGAGCTGCTCCGCGCGGCCCGCGTCCGCCGCGTGATCAACACCGAGGGTTTCGGCTTTCCCGGAAAATCCAGTCGAATTTATGTGAATGAGCGTCTCACGTCTACGAATCGGCAATTGTTCTATAAGACCCGTATGGAAACCCGGCGCTTGCAGTGGCGGGCCCCCTGGACGAACCATGGAAATATTTTCGTGAGACGTGACGTTGGACACCCAGCGCAAAAAATTGCTTCGGAAACAGATTTAGCAAGGGTTTTTAAGTATGAATAAGTTAGCTCCTAGTGTACTATTAATTGTTTACATTGTGAGTTTATGGATAATGTCAACTAAGTTTCTAAATAAGCCACAATCCAATCGGTTATTTTATTGCACGCTGTATCTATTATGTTTTAGTATATTAAACTATAAAAATTGTACATTACGGTTACAAAGCAAATGCAAAATACTTTTACAACTTTTAAAGAGTAATATGAAGTATGCATACCTAAATACCTTTCAGTACGTGTCAATACAAGTGTCTTTTATACATTTTGAAACTTATTTGTGTAAGATAGAAACAAAAATTCCACGCATGTATCTATATCTGACCGTCTTATACACATCTTTTTTCACACATGTTATAAAAATATATCTACTTATATGTATCGTTAATGAAGTAAATATATATTTGTTAGTTATGCTGTATATTTATTATTATTACTGTATACTGTATATTACTAATCACTGTACCTATGACCATCAGAAAAGTCGTTACGTCATGGAGTGCGCAGTTCAACCACGAGCCTTTTTCAATTTATTATATCTCACATCAATTGATCGACGACATATGACACTTTTAAAGCAGTTTCTCGTGAATAGCTTGTTTTGTCAACTGGTTTTTTCTTACGTCATAAAATTCGTAAGTAAGATTAAAAATCTAAAACTAGGCTTACTCAATGCAGGTTCACTTGGAACCCGTCATGATGAGTTTTTGGTAGCTCTTGACCGTCACCCAGTAGATATCCTAGCGATAAACGAAACCTGGCTGCGCGCGGGAGAGGAGGCGCGCGCGCCGTCTCCGCCTGGGTTCCGTCTGCGGCACTCGCCTCGCCCCCCTGGCCAGCGCACTCGTGGAGGTGGCGTTGGCTTCTATATAAGTCGAGATGTGAACGCGCGGGTACTCGCGACTCCAGTGGCATCGCAGGTTGAGCAAATGTGGCTCCGCATAAACATTAATGGCAATAAGATTGCTATAGGTACCGCCTATCGTCCTCCGTGGCAGAGTATTGACACTTTTCTTGAGGCACTCAACGAGACAATATGCACATTGTCGACGTACGACCGGATTGTGCTACTGGGAGATTTTAATATAAATATTTTACGTATGCATGATCCGAACACAAGCAAATTATTCGACTTTTTAAGCAGTTTGCAACTTTCACAATTTGTTGAACATCCTACGCATTTTACTGATCATTCGGAGACTTTGATCGACTTAGTATGCTCGGACACGAGTTTAAAACATGTATCCGTTCACTACATGCCTGATCTGGGCAGTCATGCGTTTATTAGCTGCGAACTAAACATTAAAAAAGATAAACCGTCTCCAAGGTGGATAGTTTACCGACCGCTTAAGGATATCGATCTCGAGACTTTCAACGTAGACCTGGAGTCCATAAACTGGGAGCGCTTGTTGTGTGAGAACGTTAATAATACGGTTTATTATTTCAGTTTCTATGTCCTACAACTTTTTGATCTGCATGCTCCTTTCAAAAAAGTCCTTATTAAAAAACAAAGTTACCCGTGGATCACTCACACAGTCAAAGAAATGATGCGGCTCCGTGATGAAGCGCATGCAAGAAGTCGTCGCACTGGTCTGGAGGAGCACAAACGGTACTATAAGGACTTAAAGAATATAGTCAGTACGGCTTTATTTACCGAAAAGTCGGCTTTTTATCGGGCGCATATTACGAAAAATCAGAATAACCCCAAAGTTCTGTGGAAAAACATTAAGCGCAACATAGTAGATTTTAAAAAACAAATTGATCTCCCGGCTCATTTTAATAACCCGGATCAGATCAATAGTCATTTCCTTAATCTGCCCAAAGGGAGAGACCTTACCATTTCCGGTCTGACGTATTACGAATTTCACAGGTTCGGTTCGTCAACATTTCATTTACGTCCAGTGGATGAAGTCACTGTATTGAAAACTATTAAATCTTTTTCCAGTAATGCAGTTGGTACTGACGGAATCACGCTGGATATGATAGAATTGACCTTACCAAGAACGCTAAGTATTATTACAGCTATTATAAATCAATCAATTAGTACAAGTATTTTTCCCAATGCCTGGAAGACTGCCATTGTTAAACCGATACCCAAAATACTCGAACCCACTAATCAAAAAGATCTAAGACCCATCAGTATTCTGAGTTGTGTGTCCAAAATCTTGGAGAAAGTGGTATGTATGCAGTTAACTGATTATTTGGAAGAGAATAATATACTACCCAGTAAGCAGTCGGGATTCCGAAAGGCTCGTAGTACGGCTTCAGCTCTGTTGGATGTAATTGATGACGTCCTTTCAGCACAGGGCAGACAAGAAGCATCTCTACTCGTCTTATTGGACTTCTCCCGCGCGTTCGACACCATTAATGTCACGTTACTACTCTCCAAACTAGCATACTATGGGTTTAGTGAAAAAACAATAAAATGGTTTGCTTGCTATCTGTCTGGTCGTTCTCAACAAGTGGGGCTGCATAACTCCTCAGGGTTGACGGATTTCTCTCAAAAGACTGCGGTGACTTGCGGAGTACCGCAAGGTTCAATTCTGGGTCCAATGTTATTTATCTTGTATGTGGCCGATATTACTAACTGCATTAAGAATTGCAGCTACCACATGTATGCAGACGACCTACAAATTTACAAAACATTCCGCCCCTCAGAGACACTTACAGCCGTAGAATTGTTAAATGAAGATTTGAAGCGTATTGACGAGTGGTCTAAGAACTGTGCCTTGTCTCTTAATCCTCTCAAGTCCAAGTTCATGGTGCTTGGCACCAGAGGTCAGGGAGACAAAGTTTCCAGTTACAACATTGAAGTGATGCTGGGGAATGAACGTCTGCAACGTGTGACCATGGCGCGTAATCTAGGCCTACTTATGGACGATCAGTTGCGTTTTGAACAGCACGTCTTGGATACTGTCAAAAACTGCTACTATAGATTAAAGGTTTTATACCAGGTTCGGGCATATCTTAGCGTTGACATTAGAATAAAGCTTTGTGATACATTGATTTTATCGAAGTTAAATTACATCGACACAGTCATAAACGGGTGCTTACTGGCTCGTTCTAAAGCTCTTCTTCAGCGAATCCAGAATGCCTGCGCTCGATTTTGTTTCCCCATTCCACCACGTACGCACGTCACTCCCTTTCTTAACCATGGCAGAATGTTAAAGATGGAGGGCCGTCGTTGTTTGCATTTTGCCGCCTTGCTTTTCGGTGTGCTGCGCTATCGTCAGCCTCAATATCTGTTCGAGAAGTTAACATTCTCTACGCGACCAACTAGAGAAGCCACTCGCCTTACTTGCCCGAGACACGGAAAATCAGCAGCTTTTCGTGGCAGTTTTCGCTACTGTGCCACGAAATGCTGGAACAACATCCCTCCCCCAATCCGAAATTCCAAAACTTTAAACATTTTTAAAATACGTCTTAAACAACATTTACTTAATTTGCAGCTCTCTTAATCCGTCTCATTAACAAAATATAAAATTAAATTAAGGTTGAATAATCTCCCAAGCATTCATGAAATCTCGGCCGGTATTTATTACAAAACGCAACGCCGCGATTAAATTATAGTAGGTACCTAACTAACCTATATAATAACTAGCCTAAAGGTTAACATTATGTATGTGTACACTATCATCTTATCATATATATCATCTCTTAGAATCCGTTAGCCACTCCTCACCAAAACTATTATTTATAATTGTTTTATGTTTTGTATGTTTTATTCACGGACATGAAGATAACTTAAAATAAGTCAGATCTATTTTGTATTATGTATTTATGTAGTCCGACGTTCGTAACATTTAGCTGTTTTGAACTACCTTACAGCCCTGGGCTCCACGGAAGACCAGCGCTGTGGCATTGCTTGATGCCAGAGCATTATGCTGAGTGGTGTCCACTTGCGGCCTCTATAGCACCACCACTATCTGATAGTGTTTTTTTCTTTTGTATTCTTGTTACAGCTTTAGTTCTATTTAAGTAGATTTAAGATTAAAGATTTTCTGTTAAGGTTTTGATGTGGTGTAATTTTGGCTTGCAATAAATTATTTTCTTTCTTTCTTTCTTTATTGATGTTTGGCATAGTAAATAAGCAAATTCCCTCGTACCTGTATAATAAGCTGACGTGGTTTCATAACTCAAGATCCTCGTCAGTGAGGTCGCCGAGATTTCTTCAGCTTGTTTGTCCACGGCTGCACACAGCAGCATTTAGAGGCAGCTTCCGCTATTCAGCAACAAAGTGCTGGAACAATATCCCCCCTCCTCTCCGTGCCTTAAAATCGATACACGGGTTTAAATTAAAGCTTAAGAGCACATCTTTTAAATGCACAAATTGAAAGCTGATTTCCACAACGTTTTTGTAGTTTTTGTAATGTACGAGTAGTCGAGTACTTCATGCCGTTAGCATACGTAGAATTTGGGTTGCAATCATTTTTTTAAATTGTACCTACACGTAAATTATAAACTGATTACTTTTCTTTTTGTATTGCATATAATAGCTGACTATTGGACAATATATTTTGTTATGTTACCCGCTAGTTTTAAGGTCATATGCAGGTCGCTTTTCTAACTGTTAGGTACTTAAACGAAATTGCCTAAAAGTTATAAAATTGATGTTTGTTTAGTTGTTAGTGTGTAACAAATAAATTTAATTGTTATTACGTGTACCGTAGCGACATCTATTGGAGCGCTCGGATATGTCCTCGCCTAAGCACGGACAGCTTATTGAATCGATCAATAAAGCAGGCTAATTTGTTTCTAGTTCCAAAATACGTCACCACAAGGTAAGAAGGCGCTCGCTGGTGTGTCTTTTTCCCGACAACTCTGATACCGTTCGGTCGACGTCCTGCTTGAATTGGAAAATAAAGTATTCCAAAATGGCGCAGTCAGCCACTTGCGAGTCTAAAATTAATTTAGGGCCATACGCCCAAGTATATTTTATTAACATTAGAAATGGCAGTGTAACGAGTTAAAACTCAGTAAATCCCAATTATGTAAGTATTGCTTAAATCTACTTTGTCTAAAAATAGGCTTGGAACCTTAGGTCAGTACCATTTGTAACCAGGTCATCATTTTGTCTTAGGGGTCCTTAGTTTTGGTCTATCAACATCTTCACTTCCGTCCCCGGTCTTCGGAGAGGTGGCATAAGTAAATGCAACCTTAAATTACGTGTGTCACATATGCTACGAGTGGTTCCTCACGCTGATGAAGCCAGTGTGTGTGTAAATGTGTAAGATCACGACAAAAGGTCAGTGTACCCATATTTTGTGATCTAAAGGGCCATAAGCTCATTGGAACTGAGTAGACTTCTGTATTAACGTTGTTTAGTGCTTTACTCTCCATTGAACCTGAACTGTTATTTATTAAATAAGTTGCACTGCCGAATTGATTGTATTTTTATTTGAAATAATTCCCAGCAGCAAGGCGCCCTGAGGTTTATTTTTAATTAATATATAGAGTTTCATGCCAACCGAATTGGGTGGCTGGTGGTGACCTCATCTTAAGCGGTTACAAGTTTTGGGGCACTCACTGATTGAAAATCAGCGTCACGGATTCCGTGACAACATGCTGAGTGAGTGTCCTATTTAAGTAGCAAAAAGATTTTAAAATTTTGTTTCTCTGTATTTTTTTTGTAATGGTTTGTGTGCTAAATAAAAAACTTCTTCTTCTTCTATTTTCTTTTTTGTTTTAAAAAATATTGAAAAACAAATGAGAAGCCACCAAGGTCGGCAATTTTTTCATAGTTTTATGGGGAATAAATTACAATACCTGGTTCGTTGCGATTCTTTGAAACCTCCTTTACACGTTCGGGTTTCCTTTCCGGCACACTGGATAAAATTGCTGCAGCGCTTGGTAATACGCTTTGGTGTGAGTGTATTTATATTTAATTATTTTTATAAAAGCACGATTTGCGAATTCGGTTTTCTTGATACAGTTCAAGGGGTATTAACTACGCTAAGACATGTAGGGTGCTTCGTAATTGCGTATGTGTGAGTTGCAGTGAAATTAAATTGTTACCAGTAATACTTTAAGGGCATCCAGACAGTGCAACATAGCAGTCCACCTTGCAGTCTGCCGTGGGAAGCAACCTATAAGATAGAGCAAAATAGGAAGATTATAGACCTCGGTTGTCTCGTTCTATTTTATAGCAATGCTGGAACGTCTGGGTGGGGCTTAATTTGATTTATCAATGGTGCCATGCATCTAAAAAATCGTTTAAATTTATGTAAAATTTGCTCTTGCATTTTAGTCGCGCAAGATATATTATTTCATGATTAATTCTGTGTATTCTGTGTTAAATTTTGTATTGTTTATTGTTATAGTAGCGCTACTGTGAAGTTATAGCAAGTGAACTCTATGGTTCGGTTACCATGGAAACTTCATATATTGAAATAACACTTGTGTCAAACTACCATATCATAAATATTGTCAAAACGTATTTCAACAAAACAAACAATTATATTTACAAACGTTATTTTTGCTTTTCTTGTGGCATGCTGTTGGTAATAGAAATCCACAAGCATAAGTTAACATCGATGGAACATTACAGCTACTTTTCTTCTCGGTAATAAAGTTGAACGATTGAAGACCGAACACGAACAATATTCTATTTGTGGAAATTGTGTATTAAATTCAGTTTTGGCTAATATATTCTTCTTGTCGCGTTGTCTTGCCCGACAGCGACAACGCATGCAAATGCATTCCATTATATTCAGTGTTCAGTATAAAATCAAAGCAAAGAAGAGAATTATAGTTTGTGTGTTATACTGGACTTTAGTTGGGCCTTGGAAGATAGTACCCACTTGCGTCACGTTTGTGGATTATTCCACCTTCAGTTTTTCTCCAGTGGTTGTTAGATGGAAGATGTAATTAAATCCACAAATGAATACACGATGTGTGCTAAATGTGGAGCTGCTGCCCAAGATCAAGAATAAGTTCGATTGCATTATTTCCCTTAGCCTAACAATCGGGATCTATTTGCCGGAAGAGGCGAACAAAATATCTCTTTTTAAAGAGAAAATCAACAATATTACAAAATAAATATTTTTTCACACATACACAGCTGCATTTTATTTAAATCTATATAGATTGTTGGAATAAGGTTTTACTGTGACGGACTGGCCTTATTCTATATTTGAATTTTACAATCGATATTGCACATGTCATGTGTCAGGTTTGTTTATTCACTCCGGTTGACTTTTTCCTACTGAAAGGATGTTTTGATAATATAATTTATAAATACAAAGTTGTGTATCTCCAGAAATAAACTGTAGTTCTGCCAGAGTCCCATGGTTTTATTATAATAGGTCATGGGCCTGGCTATAAAAATATAAAAGAGCATTAAAGAATAGGTTTTTGAGTGTTTTTCAGATCATTGTAATTATTATCCAGAAGAGAAGATTTTTTTTTATAAGCTTGACAACCAGTTCAACTAGTATTCAACCAGTTAAACCAGTTTGTTGATTTTATAAGCGCTTGACAACGGACGAAACATTGTTTGTATTTGCAAACGGACTGTATGTATTACATTTTATCTATACCTTGGTGAATAATGGAGTGTACTAAACTAAAATCTGCAGATAATTACTCCAATTGGAGACAAATGACAAAATTATTTTTGGAAGCAAAAGGATTAAAAGAAGATGATAAAGATTTTAATGATGCAAAAGCAAAATATTTAATTTTAAATTCAATTGACGAGAAATTTCTACATTATGTGATTAATTGTACAACATCGAATAACATTTTTGAAAAATTAGATTTAATATTCAGATTTGAAGCAAAAGAAGACAATCATTTAAAAGTTATACAGTTTTATAGCTACAATTACAGCGGAAATATAATAGAAGACATTAGTAAACTACAGAATATGTGCGCCGAACTAAATACAAGTGAAAATAAAATAAGCGACGAAATGTTAATACAAAAAATACTGACCATACTACCACCAAATTTAATTTATTTCAAAAATATCTGGCAAGTTACTCCAAAATGTGATCAAACTATTTATAATCTTATCCAAAGATTACAAAACCAATTACAACCAAATGAACCCAGTTTCTCAAATAATGAAGCTTTCAAAAGCAACGAGAAAAAATGTTTTAGTTGTGGTAAAGTAGGTCATATCTCTAGGTTTTGTAACCAAAGAAAGTGTAACATATGCAACAGAACGGGCCATAATTCTACAGATTGTTACACTACTCAAATCTGTAAAAAATGTAACAAGAAAGGCCACATCGAGAGATATTGTCGCAGCTACAGCCTGGTAGGTGAACAGTACCATAATGAAATACGTGTTAAAGCTGTGGTAGATTCGGGTGCCAGTTCCCATATGTTCAGTAATAAAGACATTATAAATTTTACAGAGAAAATAAATGTAGAAATAAAATGCGCCAATGCAGAGAACCTCATCGCTCAGGCTACAGGTACTATCAGCACAAGTTTTGGACAGTTTGAAGACGTATTATATGTTCCTGAAGTTTCCAGAAATCTAATTTCTGTCAGCTCGATCACAGACCAAAATGGCTCCGTACTCTTCGCTGGAAATAAGGTATTTATTAAAAAGAATGGTAGAATAGTATTAACGGGATATAAAACTAAGAATGGTCTTTATGAAACTGAATTTAATGCCAATTTCACTCGCGAAGCGCTACTTACTGAGAGCGTCAATATCTGGCATCGTAGGCTAGGTCACGTATCCGATGTGCCGCGTCTAGCTAAGTTGGTTAATGGCATCGAAATTGGGGGAGGGAATTTGGAAAAATTTTGCGAAATCTGTACTAAAGCTAAAATGACAAGAAAACCTTTTGGAAATAGTAGAATAAAAGCGAAATTCCCTTTGGAAATTATTCATACTGACGTCTGCGGACCAATCGAAATTCCCACCTGGGACAATAAAAAATATTTTATTACATTTTTAGACGATTTTACACATTTTTGTGTTGTCTACTTAATTACCTTCAAAAGTGAAGCCTTTGATAAAGTCAAACAATTTGTGATGTTAGCGGAAAACCATTTTAATCTAAAAGTTAAAAAATTACGGTGTGATAATGGACGGGAATTCTCGAACAATAACCTAATCTCATGGTGCGAATCAAAAGGAATAGTTTTAGATCTCACAATACCCTATTCGCCCCAACTTAACGCAAAAGCTGAAAGATTGAACAGAACATTAATGGAAAGAACGAGAGCGTTGATATTTGATGGTCGTGTTCCAAA
Organism: Notocelia uddmanniana; assembly: GCA_905163555.1. NCBI lineage: Eukaryota > Metazoa > Arthropoda > Insecta > Lepidoptera > Tortricidae > Notocelia > Notocelia uddmanniana. The sequence continues at coordinate 7,247,033 of LR991059.1, read as the reverse complement.
CTATCTTTGGGGAGAAGCTCTACTGACCGCCAGTTTTCTGGTCAATAGAAGTCCAACGGAAGGCAGAGATAAAACACCAGCTGAAATGTGGTTCAATATTAAACCTAACTTATCAAACATCAGAAGATTTGGTTCTACAGTTTTCTACAAAATAAATTCGGGCCTGCGAAAGCTTGATAAAAGATGCAACAAAGGAATACTGGTTGGCTATGTTAGAAATGGCTATAAAATCTGGGTAGATGAAGAAAATAAAATTATAAGGGCAAGGGATGTAAAGATAAATGAAGATGAACAAGGAATCTATCTTTATGGTGAAGAAAATAATATTAGAATCAATGGACTTTGGCAGTTAGATGAAAATGAAGAACTAAAAACAAAAGAAATAAGGGAGAACACAACACGAGAAGGTCGAGAAGGTGAAAAAGAAAGAAGAAGTATTATTAAAGATAAAGAAATAGAAAAATCGAAAACAATGAAAGATAATCGAGAAGGTGGAAAAGAGAGAAGATTAATTATTGAAGATCGTGAAATAGATAATTCAACAAACGAAGTTGAAACAAATGAAGTACAAATAAATGAAGGTGAAACAAACGAAGTTGAAACAAATGAAGTTGAAACAAGTGAAGTCGAAAGAAATGAAAGTGAAATAAATGAAGATCATGGAAGGACAGTGAATATTAATTTGAATAATAAATATAACTTTGGAAGTCGTTTTATTTTTGATAATCCAATATATTCTGATGGGAATGAAGAATTTTTTGATAGTGAAGAAATTGAAGAAACTGGAAGTCGAGCTGTGGAAAATAGTGAAATTTCTAATGAATCTAGGAGAAAAATTAGTTTAAATGAAAGTCGAGCTGTGGAAGATAGTGAAATTTCTATTGAATCTAGGAGAGAAAGAAGTTCAAATGAAAGTCGAGAAGTAGAGAATAATGAAAATAGAAGGCGCCAACCTGCAAGAGAGAGAAAACCACCTGAACGCTATAAAGATTATTTGATGGATTATGATACGGAAATATCTATGTTAACTTATAAAGAAGCAACCGAATCTAGAGAAAAAGATAAATGGAAGAAAGCTATAGAAGAGGAAATCAAATCTTTGGAAGAGAATAATACGTGGTCTTTGGTAGACAAGAATGAAGCAGACGGTAGAAAATTAGTAACGAGCAAGTGGATTTTTACAATTAAATCAGATGGAAGATATAAAGCTAGATTAGTAGCGAGGGGTTTTCAACAAAAATATAAAATTGATTATGATGAAACATACAGTCCAGTGGTCAATACCACTTCTTTAAGAGTTTTGTTGTCAATTGTTGCAAGTAAAGGACTTAAAATGAAACAATTTGATGTGAAGACCGCCTTTTTACATGGAGACTTAAAGGAATGTATATTTATGAAAGTGCCTGAGGGATATAATAATAAAAATGACAAAGTTTGTAAATTGAATAAGAGCTTATACGGTTTAAAACAAGCTCCGCTAATGTGGAATATCAAGTTTACAGATTATTTAGTAAAAATGGGGTTCAAACAATTAAAACTTGATCAATGCATCTTTGTGATGGAAGGTGAAAGAAGAATTATTCTTGCAATTTATGTCGACGATGGGTTGGTTGTTGGAAAAAGAGAAGAAGATTTATTGCATGTGATAGAAACCTTAAGAAAGGCTTTTGAATTAAGAATATGTGAAGAAGTGTCAAATTATATCGGTTTGGACATAAAACAAGAAGGAAATGGGATTAAAATTTTTCAAAAGACGTATGTTGAGAAGATTGTGAAGAAATTCAACATGAATGAAGCTAAAGAATGCAGATGTCCAACTATTTTAGTAGAGCAACATCCATCAATAAAAACTGATATTAAAACTCATGAATTGTATCGAGAGATGATAGGGTCATTGTTGTATCTTTCTAATAAAACTAGACCAGATATTGGATTTCATGTGGGTTATTGTTCGAGACATCAAAATAGTCCAAATTTAAATGATTTAAACAACGCAAAAACGATTTTAAGATTTTTAAAAGGTTCAAAAGATCAAGGGATTCACTTTGGTGAAGGTGATAAAGTGCTTCGAGGATACTGTGATTCAGATTTCGCGGGGGATCCAGACACTAGACGTAGCACCTCGGGTTTCGTGATTTGGTTAAACGGTGGACCAGTGGCATGGAGCTCAAGAAAGCAGTCAGTTGTAGCCCTATCAAGTACGGAAGCGGAATTTATAGCTGCAGCAGAATGCTGCAAAGAACTTCTTTTTGTAAGAGACCTGATCGATGAGATGACAAATGAAAAACTAGAGAGTGAGATGAAAGTAGACAATCAATCAGCAATTTGGCTAATGAAAAAGGGAATTATGAACAAAAGAAGCAAACACATAGATGTAAAATATTACTATTTGAAAGAGAAAATTGATTCGAATCAGATATCTGTTAAATACTGTCCAACGGGATCACAGATAGCAGATATTCTAACGAAAAGCTTGCCACCTGTAAAGTTTGAAAGATGTCAACGGAAACTAGTGTATTAGTGATAGTGTATAAGTGCGGGCTAAAGTGAACTATTATGGTATTTTTGGTTGAAACGTGGGTTATAAGTAGTATGTAAGTTTTTTATAGGGTGTGTCATTCTCTATGATAAAGAAGTTATGTAGAGTTGTGTTGTAAACTTAAGGAGTCAGTAATAAAACAATAACGTACGTTTCGATTTTACTTAATGAAAATATGTTTCATTTAAGGGGGTGCCTGACTATGATTCATTTAAGGGGGTGTATTTGGGGAATCATTCGTAAATGAATCATGAGTCTACATATCATCTAACTATCTCAACACCAACCGGACATAACTTGGTATGGCTTTACACGGTTTTATTATGTTTTATTGACCCTTAAGTTTTCATAGCACATTTTATTTTGTTCAATTTGTTTTGTTTAGTTACTATAATTATGTTTGATGTTTTATGGATTTTAATAATGTTTTTAAAAAATAACAAAAGTCAAGTAGGAGTTTATGTGAAGTTGAAGTCGAGTAGGAGTTTATGTGAGGTTGAAGTCGAGTGGGAGTTTATGTGAAGTTGAAGTCGAGTGGGAGTTTATGTGAAGTTGAAGTCTTGTGGTGAATATAATGATATAGTGCATAGAGTCGAGTGGGAGGTTTTTAAATTAATGGAGAATAGTATATACTCCATATAATAGTATATAGTCAATATGAAGTTATATGGAGTATAATGAATTTATGCATAGAGTCGAGTGGGAGGTTTGTAATTGAAAAAATATTATAAAGCTGAATAATGAAGTTGAGTAAAACAATATAATAATAATTGTAAAATGTAATTTTTCAGAAAGCTGTTAATTAATGTAAATGTGGGTTGATATTGTATCGTTTGAGATTTTCTTAAGGGGTGATTGTTTTTTGGTTAATATTTAAGGGGTGATTGTTTCTTGGTGAATATTTAAGGGGTGATTGTTTCTTGGTGAATATTTAAGGGATGATTATTTTTTGGTATATAGTTAAGGGGTGTTTGAAATTGTTTTGAATTTTTAAATTTTAATTTGTAGATTGTCATGCGCAATAGTCGATTGAGGGGGTGTGTTGGAATAAGGTTTTACTGTGACGGACTGGCCTTATTCTATATTTGAATTTTACAATCGATATTGCACATGTCATGTGTCAGGTTTGTTTATTCACTCCGGTTGACTTTTTCCTACTGAAAGGATGTTTTGATAATATAATTTATAAATACAAAGTTGTGTATCTCCAGAAATAAACTGTAGTTCTGCCAGAGTCCCATGGTTTTATTATAATATAGATAAATACAATGCTACGAAACCGAAGTAAAAATATATATATATATTTCTTTACCGGGATTCGAACCCGGGCCCCAATCTCCGGAGGCAACCTGCCTACCAACAAGCCACCTTTTAGTTCACTGCTCAAAAGCGATGTCGCTAGTAGTATAAACGACTTTTTGACGTTTCGGGAGGGTGTAATATTTTTTGTATGGAGTTATCGTTCTTCTCATTAGTGAGTATTATATTCTTTGATACAGTTTATGACACTGACGTTACATTGTCGTCTTCTCGCCGGCCAGGTTCACAAAGTGCAATATATAGACTGAGATAGAGATATCAGTGAAATACTCCACGTAGATAGTAGCGCCATAGTGTTATTAGTACAAAACTAACCGCACGGCCGCTCGGCGGCAGGTACTAACTACTAAAATACATTTCAAGTTCCTTTCTCAAACTAATGCAAAAATAAGGAAATAAGTAATGAAATAATAGTTACATTACAATTTCAGACCATTTTTAATAAAATGGGCATGACATTCTTCTGACAATAAAACAAAATAGGTAACTTAGTAAATATCGTTTATTACACAATTTTACTTACAAACATTCGATATTAGCAATCGCACCAAAATTTATCAGTATTATAAACAATAACACAAAATTAACACGTAAAAAGTGGCATATTATATTTTGTAGGGAGCGGCTTTGTCATTCGAAGATATTCAGTTTTCAATGAATCCATTACACTCTGCTTAGCCGCACGATAGATTTTACCGTCACGTTGTAGGGTCGAAATTATTTACTGAGACTATTACTATTAACAGCAAATCGTAATATATAGTTATTAACTGCACATAATTATATAAATATACAATTAACCTAAAAAAGCCATTAGACATTTGAATTTTTAAATTGACAGCGATGTCAACGTACCGTGCAAACGTTTAGTTTTACGTAAAATATTTAAGCTTTATAAGCTTATATACACTCCACATCGATAAAATTTCACTCGAAATTTGTAAGGTAGCAGAAGTTGAAAACATACATTCTTCTCTTCCTATGGAGCATTTTATAAGCACTCGAATCTACTATCCATTTGCACGAATAATTGACGAGGCTAAATTAGTACAATGTAGTTGTCACAATTTTGTGTACATTACCTAATTATGTCATTATTTTGCGTACGTTGGAACGCTCGAAATTTAAACATGAAAAAAATATTGAACCATAACTTTAGGTAGTAAACACATCATCTGAATTTTAGGTAAAGTATACATGACAGAAGTACAACCGCGAAAGATGTGCCTCTTTGTCAATCACAATGTGCAAGTGCGATAGAGAGGCAGGTGAAACAGTACACACAGTGTCATCTGCTGGCTAAAGTAAAAACTTACATCTCCTTGGAAAAGCTCGTTCTTCGAGCTGAAAGGCCCCTGGCCAGGTTTTAGGTCCGCGCAAGGAGGTAATGCCAAATAAGTTACGGCGTAACCAATTTTGTACCGAAGATTTTTTTAATTTTCCATTTACCTATGAACTTAAAATTTGGGATAATGTTATTATAATAAAATACCAATATTTTATGGTAAAATTGCTTTTCTGCCACTTGTATCGGTCCTGTGCTAGTTCCCGCGAATCCATACAAAACGCATAAAGGGCGTCCCACTTTCTCCTTTTGGGTCTGCCTTTGCCAATTGAATATGATCGGGGTCCACGGGGTCCACGGGTCTAGCAGGATAGTGATTTTCAAACTGCTTAGGTTCGATAACACCTCTATTTGGCTGTTTTCCAGTACAATTTATACCATAAAAAATAATAGGTTATAATTGTAGGACTGGGTTCACCAGGTACCGCCGTAACCCAAGCAGTTCGAAAATCACTGTAAAGCGTTAAATATTAAAAAAAAATCTTATTCTATCTGCGACTTTAATATTCACATTTTTTAGTCAGACACTACAAGTTATTTCAACTATCAGTGGTTTGTAAGTTTAATGAATATACTGAAATATATTTATTTATCCCCATTTCAGTAAAAACAATTTACAATTTCGTTAACTTCATAATGTTAAGTCTTTGTTGATTTTATTCCGGTTGCAAAATATCTGGAGAATCAGTCGTAAACTCCAGTTATGGCGGTTTCCAATTACGCTTTTTATTTCAGTCTTTCATAAATTGAACGACTGGGCTCGGAAATTAAATTGTTTCCTCAAACCGGTATATACCCGCTTTCTGGGTTTCTTTTAATTACAAGAGTTTAGCTACAATTTTCAGTGTTACGCTATACGTACTATAAATTAGGTGTTGGTTTATAGATTAGTTCGAGATTACTTTAGTGATCTTTGAAGACTGATTATAATAACTGTTTCGTTCTAAACACAAATAAATACACAATGTAGTTTCTCTATTTTCCTACCTTTGTCAATATAGGTAATTTGAATAACCGTTACGAGTATAACTTACGTCCAAGATACACAATAAGTAAATAGATTATAAGGTAGGAAGGGTAAAATACGAAACATAAATAAGTAGATGGTGGTCCAATTCTGGACAATAGTTAATTTTCTTCTTACAAATTATATGGGTATCTTTCGTGTCACAACGGAAGCTGTATTGTAGACGAATTAAAAGCCCTATTTATTGCCCAATAATTTTAATTTACATTAGATTATTCAACGACAATAAAGTATTGAGTTGTTCAAAATTAAGCCTCTATTTGCTCTAACGACCCTCTGATGCGAAGCAGAGATTTCGGCAGCTCTATAATTGATCTGATTTATACGCGATCCGAAGTCACTTATATAAATTTTCCAAATTGCCGAAATTACCAATTAAACACGATCCCAGGAAACTTCAACAGCCTGTGACTAACTTAATAAAACAGAATTATATGCCGAGACCCATCTGGCATCCCAGAGACAAAGTTAATTTTGATGAAATTAATTCAAAAGTTTAATTGAGTAAATGCTTCTTGAAGTTTCTGGTTACTTTACGTATAAACACTTTCCGGCGCTCGAAGCTGCTGCAACCCCGTTTTAAATTTGGATCATGTTCAGATACTTGACCCGTTTTCATTCGGTCACCGAATTATAAAAGTAAGCACATTTCGGTATTTTTATGTGGCTTCACCCTTTGAGAGGAACCTCATAGGATGCCCTGTGCAAATTGCGTATGACCATTTCCAGAACTCGTTTATTTTAATCTGGATTCAGCCAACCGTTCCACAAGGCTTTTGATGTGCCCGCTCTGAGCCGAAAATCCAAGAAGACATTAAACCTCATTAAAACCGCTTCTTAGAAATCCTGCCTCTTATAAGGGCTTTCAAGAGAGCTTGTTTTACATTTAGTTGATTTTTTCCTTTTATCAGAAAATGAATGAAAGGGAAATAGAGGGAAGGTGCGGCAGTAATTATCGTTATTTATGAGCGGTTTCTATCCCTCGCAACTGCGACTGCAGGTTGTGATTTTATTCATCGGGATACCCGAGGCTTTTGCACCTCGAATTAGTTTTCACAAAATATCGCCTGCCATTTGTTTAAGTGTCCCCGGCCCGTTTGTTTCAAAGGTTGTCTCGGAATAGTGAGCGCTTTCCTCTCGCCAATTTAATTAATCATGGACAAATAACGGTCTAACATTCCTTTTGAAACTATGTTATATAACTTTGAATCATTGAATTAGGATTCCTGTGTTCGTTGCCTATGTTAGCATATTCATCATTCTGTTAACAAGAATTTTCTTGTTACTAAATACATTAGGTACCTTCCTACTCTTACATTAGTGAAGGTGTTCAGTATTTTGTGTCTTAAATTCCTACTATCCAAAGATTATCGGGTAGAAATCGCTTTATTGATAGCGAATTGCGATTAGATTATGAAAATGAAATATATACTTTTAGTTTGTGTGTATTAAGTAAATGTACAGCCCTTATGGACAGATTTCAATGATTATTTATTTGAAGAATATTTTACTTACGTAAACAACTTACTGGCCATGTCATTATTCCAGATGACGAAACGTCGGAGGTGTACGGCGTGATCACGGCGGACGGTCTGTTCGACGGGACTATCTGGACGGCCACCGAGGAGTACTACGTCGAGCCCCTCTCCCGCTACGACACCTCGCACCCTTCCATGCACAGCGTCGTCTACCGCCGCTCCGACGTCGACCACCCCCACGACAGCCAGCCCACGCCCTGTGCCTCCCACCAACTCCACCTCAAAAGACTACAAGGAAGCCAAGACGAACTGTTCAACTTCACAAGACAAAACTTAGAAGACTCACTCAATAGCACAGAAGATATAAAGAGCGAAAATAGACGCAAGAAACGATGGCTTCCAGAAGACGAGATGCAAGACGACGAACCTAAGAAAAATCCCGAATTACCATTAGACTTAGACGTTCCTTATACTAGTAACAGTGATTTCGAGAAATTAAGTACGAGAAAACCGAAAATTAAAATCGATAAAAGTAACCTCATTACTAAGGTCCGACTCGATTCTGAGGAAACGAGACCGTCGAAGCCAAAGACGCACGTCGAAGTGATAAAGACGAAGGCGGGAGTCGTAACCGTTAGTAAGGATATTGTTAAGAAAGAGCCTGTAGGATACACGGTGCTGACTGGGAATGGGAGCGACGACGGCCGACATGTCAATAAGAGGGCCACTGTCGACCCGAGGAAAACCACGTGTCTAGTCTACTTGCAAGCCGATCACATGTTCTACCAACGATACGGTTCAGAAGAAGCCTGTATAGAAGTAATGACGCGGCACGTGCAAAAAGTCAACGCTATATATAAAGTCACAGGTTAGTAAATACATTTTCGTATATCTCTTTCACTGGCATGCATGAGTAGACAGTCATAATGTAATTGCTTTTTACAGACTTCAACCAGGACGGCAAGCCAGATAATATCACATTTATGATCAAAAGGATAAAGGTACACACGCTAGACGCTATGAAGGATCCCGCCTACAGGTTTCCCAACAACTACGGGGTTGAGAAATACTTGGAACTTTTCTCAGGTGCTTATTTAATTACGTTTTTAATATAACATACATACTTTTTTATTATTTTGACAAGCAAGTGGGCGAATAACGACGTTGATAAATTGTTTTCAGAGGAAGACTACGACGCGTTTTGTTTAGCGTACATGTTCACTTATCGAGACTTTGAGATGGGTACTTTGGGTCTAGCGTGGACGGGTGACCTAAAAAATGCGGGGGGAGTTTGTGAGAAAAATGGGGTAAGCATCTGTCATCAATCATCAAACATAGCGATTAGATGTATCATTTTTAGGGTTCCGTAGTCAACTAGGAACCCAGTTTCGCCATGTCCGTCTACCTGTCTGTTCGTCTGTCTGTCCGAGGCTTTGCTCTGTGACTGTTATTGCTAGAAAGCAGCAATTTGGTATAGATATATAAAGCAATAGAAATGAGAAAGTCGTAAAATAAAATCTATAAAAAAATTTTTTTTAAGGCTACCTCCCTTATACGTAAAGTGGGGATGCATTTTTTTTTGCTTCAACTCTATGGTGTGGGGTGTGGCCGGTTAGGTCTTTCAAAATAAATAGAGGTCTTAAACAAACACTTTTTGATAAAGTGAATATTTTCGGAACTAATAACTCCAAAAGAAAAAAAATGTGCCCTATAGGTGAACTATAGATCCAAAAAATATGAAAAAAAAAACCATGAAAGTAAAACTTAATAAAGACTTTCAAGAAAACTATAGATGACATGATCAATTAAGCAGTTTTTGAGTGATCGTAAAATGTCTTCCCTTCTTAGTAAACGATTATATTATTCCTTTTTGCATGTTATTGATTTTTTTAATGTATGTTCATTGGGCAACTACGGAACCCTACACTGAGCATGGCCCGACATGCTCTTGGTCGATATTTTAATCTAATATTTTAAAGAGGCTTGTATGTACACTCGGGTGACGATGATAGACTCGTGTACGAGTACATAAATAGTAAATTACAAGATGATAAAAACGTAAATCCAAATTATTTTAATTTGTACGTGAGTGGGACATGAGTTTGGAACACTTTGGTAGATTAACAGTGATAAAACCTATGGTTGACTGGTAGAGAATTCCCTGAGGCATTAAGCCCGCCATTTGTACCTACTGATTTCTTTTCGGGAGTAAAGTTTAAATAAATAAATAAAACCGAGTCATAACGTCTCTGTCCCATCGACCGGTTAATAAATCAGTTTAGATGTCCAAACGATATGGCAGCCAGGACACGGCAGGGTTGATCACAGTTAAATCGCGCTAAGTTGGCCAAACTCACGACCCTTAACTTTTTGGACGCCAAAGGCGAATATATATCCGTCACGGCGTGCAGTGCGATCAACCTAGATGCATTTCTATAGGGTTCAACTTCGCATTTGACATTCCAATCGATCTTACGATTTGAATGTCAAATGCAATTTGACACAGATTGGAATGTCTTGTATTTGACAGAGCGTTGAAAACGTTAATAAATTGTGCAAGTTATACATACGAGGCTTGCACTGAAAGTGGCGGGAATCGAATACTTATTAATTTATTTTTAACATGTATTATACCTTTTTATAATCTCTGAAGTTTCCTTATCTCAACACACTGGCCACTTAGAAAAATAAAAGTATGGTTCGGTTTCAATTGTTTATTGAAGTCGTCGAGTCACTGCTTAAAATGGAATTGTGCCGTGAAAATTTCAGAGCTATGATTTATTATGACTTTAAAAGTGGACTAACACAAAAACAATGTGAAGAGCGGATGGTTGCTGCTTTTAATATTGAAGCTCCTTCAAAGACTACAATATACAGGTGGTATTCAGAATTTCAACGTGGCCGTGTATCCCTCACCGACGAAGTGCGTGAAGGTCGACCAAAATCGGCAGTCACGCAAGAAAACGTCGATGTTGTGCGTCGTCTGATAAATGAAGACCGACATGTGACATATCGGGAAATTCAAGAGCACCTGGGTATTGGAATGAGTCAAATACAAATTATTTTAAAAGAAGAATTAGGCGTGAAAAAGTTATTTTCCCGTTGGATACCTCACCTATTGTCTGACGAGCAGAAAATAGTCCGTGTCAATTGGTGCCGCAAAACTTTGAAAAGATTTAACAAGGGACGCTCAAATGCTGTTTTTAGCATAGTATCAGGTGACGAGTCGTGGATATACGCTTATGAGCCTGAAACTAAAAACCAATCCCGAGTATGGGTCTTCGAAGACGAGCTCAAACCCACAAAAGTTGTTCGTTCTCGCAGTACGGCTAAGAAGATGGTGGCTACGTTTATCTCTAAATCTGGTCACGTAGCTACTGTGGGTCTTGAGGATCGTAGAACAGTCAATGCTGATTGGTACACCACTATTTGTTTGCCGAACGTCTTTGCTGAACTCCGAAAAACAAACCCTAGTCGTCGCATCATCCTTCACCACGACAACGCCAGCCCACACACCGCTCGGACAACAACTGAGTACCTGGACGGTGAAAAAGTCGAAATATTGGACCACCCTCCATATAGCCCTGACTTAAGTCCCAACGACTTTTTTACATTCCCCAGAATCAAGGACAAACTGCGTGGTCAGCGGTTTCAGACGCCAGAAGAAGCAGTGGAGGCCTATAAAATAGCCATTTTGTCGACCCCTACTTCAGAGTTCAAAAAGTGCTTTATGGACTGGTTTGAACGCATGCATAAGTGCATGAAATACAAAGGAGAATATTTTGAAAAACAATAAAAATAAATAAACTCACTTATACTGCATATTTTCTTCTATTCCCGAAACTTTCAGTTTTACCCTCGTAGTGGTGTACAGTATGTAAAGCACCCAAATCCCAATACTAAAATACCCGGTAAAGTGTTGCTGGAAAAAGTGTCGCGGCACACATATTCAATTTTTATCAGAAAAGTTTTTCCTGTACCACTTCACTGATAAATAATAACATCCGGTTCTAAGGACCACATGTCCGTATATTTATTTATTTATTTAGTACGACATAGTATACGTCGTATTTAGTGTCAGTTGTATACTATACTAACAAAATGTGTGCCACGACACTACTTTCGACTCATGTTTTAACGAGTTTTTTTTGTGTTTTTGTTGGATATACATACCGTATTTTACATTTTTGGCACATAGAAACTATGTAACGTGTGCTATGTTTGCAGCATTACCGAGGCAGTATGAAATCACTGAACACGGGGATCGTGACTTTATTGAACTATGGCAAGCATGTGCCGCCCGCTGTCTCCCATGTCACGCTTGCGCATGAAATCGGACACAACTTTGGATCTCCGGTGAGTCATCTAATCTATAAAATGTATCGACGATTTGTCTATTCGATCAAGTTTTTAAAGAGAGGACCTGCCCCACTATAAACCAGCGCGGCAGCGCTTCGGCATGCCGTGGCACTATGTTGAGGTGAGAGGGGATCCTATTTAGCGTTGACTCTCTTATTTTGTTTCATTTTGTATGTGGTTATATCCTTAAATAAAGGTATTTCTTCTTCTTCAATTGCCGCACAAAAAACCTCTCTCAATATTGTTAGTGATGCTACAGCGTGCTCTATAGGCAAATGCTAATGCAGTTAGCGTTAGATTACTTTTTGAAGCAATAGCTAAGCCGTTCCGTTCCATAGGAAGTGACCCACTCCACATCGTGAATTAAGTAATTTGTGTCATGTGTATGGCGTAGGGCATTTTTTCGTGGATTGAACGATCTCTAAATCAATTATCTTTAGTTCAATGAGAGACGTCCATGGCAATCTATTTGCTTGTTTTTAGAAAATAAAGACCTCGATAAATATTTTATTGATTAAGAAATATTGTAAATTTGTCAACAAGATCATAATAAATTATTAAACTCTGTTGGGTATACACGTCCCATTTCACAAAGACTTGGAACTTGTAATACAATAAAAGTCCCTTGTCAACTCCTTTTCAACTCAGTTGTCAACTCCTTTTTTTAGAAAGAGACTTCTGGGCTTATTAACGACGCTTCAAGTAACAATTTTACACTTCTAAAGAAAGCCACAGCAAGGCTCAACAAGACTCTTGACTAATAACTAACACTGCTGCCAGTTCATCATCATCATCATCATGTTAGCCGAAAGACGTCCACTGCTGGACATAGGCCTCCCCCAAAGACTTCCACAATGACCGATCCTGCGCCACCCGCATCCAGCGGACACCCGCGACCTTCACCAGGTCATCAGTCCACCGTGTGGGGGGCCTGCCCACGTACGCCTTCCGATACGTGGTCGCCACTCGAGAACCTTTCCGCCCCAACGGCCATCGGTTCTACGTGCTATGTTCCCCGCCCACTGCCACTTAAGTTTAGTGATTCGGAGGGCTATATCGGTCACTTTGGTTCTGCTGCGGATGGCCTCATTCCTGATGCGATCACGCAGAGAAACTCCCAACATAGCTCTCTCCATTGCCCTTTGGGTGACTTTCTTATGAGGCCCATAGTAAGCGACCACGTTTCAGTGCCGTATGTCATCATTGGCAACACACACTGGTCAAAGACTTTTGTCTTGAGACACTGCGGAATATTGGACGAAAAGATGTGCCGTAGCTTCCCGAACGCTGCCCAGCCGAGTCGGATTCGACGATTAACCTCTTTGTCGAAGTTGGACCTACCTAACTGGACAGTCTGTCCTAGGTATATGTAATTGTCTACAACTTCGAGCGTAAAGTGTCCGATTGTTAAGGGAGTTGGTGCGACATGGACATTTGACATGATCTTCGTCTTGTCCATGTTCATCCTTAGACCAACTCGCTCGGAGGCTTTACTGAGGTCATTGAGCATTGTACTTAAATCCTCCATGGTCTCAGCCAAGACTACTATATCGTCAGCAAACCGAAGGTGAGTGAGGTAGTCGCCGTTTATGTTGATGCCTAGCCTTAGTCTTGCCTAGTCTTGAAAACATCCTCCAGTGCAGCGGAGAACAGTTTAGGAGAAATAACATCTCCTTGCCTGACTCCCCGCTGCAACGGAATAGGCTTTGAGTTCTGGTCCTGGAATCGGACTGACATAGTGGCGTTCTTGTACAAACTTTTCAGCACTTCGATATACCGGTAGTCCACTTGGCACCGTTGGAGAGATTGTAGTACAGCCCACGTTTCAATCGAATCGAAGGCTTTCTCGTAGTCCACGAACGCTAAACAGAGGGGCAGGTTATACTCCTCAGTCTTCTGTATAACCTGTCGGAGCGTATGGATGTGGTCTACGGTGCTAAAGCCTCTTCGGAAACCAGCTTGTTCGGGGAGGCTGGAAGTCATCTAGCCTGCGTGCGAGACGGTTCGTAATGACTCTTGAAAACAGCTTATAGACATGGCTCAGAAGTGAGATGAGTCGGTAGTTCTTCAGTAAGGAGTTGTCACCCTTTTTGAAGAACAGCACCACCACACCTCTGTTCCATGCCTTTGGAGTTTTCCCTTCCAGTAAGACGGAGTCGAACAACTTCTGAAGGGCCCTAAGGACCGGTTTTCCACTCGCCTACAGGAGTTCAGCTGTAATTCCGTCTTCACCGGATGCCCTTTTGTTCTTCAGCTGCTTAAGAGCCATTCTAATCTCGTACAGGCTGATGTCCGGGATATCTTCGGTATAGTGCAGGGTTAATCTAGCTCTAGGGTCTTCCGCCAGACCAACTTCGGGTCTGCTAGTTGACGTGTATAGCTGTCCATAAAAGCACTCTATCTCACTCAAAAGCTCAGGTTTGGACGAAACGACTCTACCATCCTCAGTTTTTAATCTGGCGAGCTGGCTCTGCCCAATAGACAGATCTCTTGAGAAAACTTTAGAGCCCTTATTCTGCTCGATGGCCTCTTCAATCCGATTTGTATTGAATTGGCGCAGATCGCGGGTAAGGGACTTAGAGATCTGTTTATTGAGCTGCCTGTATAATTTCGCATCGGCTGAAGACTGCAGAATCATCTCATTCCATTCCTCGATGAGCCTCTGAGTGGAGATAGAGAGCCCTTTGGCTCTTTGAGTTCGTTGGGCTTTAAAGAACTTAGACCCAATGCTATGGACAGCTTCCACAAACCCGTCGTTGAATTCGTCCACATCGCCGCCTAGACAAACGAAACGGTTTTGGAGTTCCAGCTGAAAGCTCTCGGGGTTTTGGATTTGGACTGCTGCTGGACGGAGCGTGGACTTCATCAGTCGAGAGCGCTCTTGCTTGATTCAATGTGCCTCTTACCAAACGATGATCACTTCCGGTTTTAACCGTATTGATCACAGAGACATCATTGAATATATGCCTCTTCGTCGACATAATGAAGTCAATCTCGTTTTTTGGTACACCGTCGGGACTCATCCAGGTCCACTTCCTGTGCTCGCGTTTCTTGAAGAAGGAGTTCATCATGTAGAGTCCCTCCTTCTCCAAGAAACCAGCCAGTAGTTGGCCCCGGTGGTTCCGACTTCCAACTCCAAATTGCCCCACTCTCGGCTCCAGCTGCTGCCAGTTAAACTTGTATAATTGTAACTATAGTTTCGTGAAACGGGCTGCTTGTAAGCCTTAATGGAATGGGCCCCAGAACGAATAAGGCTGAAATGGTGTTTCTCATGTTTCCAGCACGATCCCGAGGTGTGCACCCCGTTCGGCGAAGACGGCAACTACATCATGTTCGCGCGGGCGACCAGCGGGGACCGCAAGAACAACAATAAATTCTCTCCGTGCTCGCTCAGGGCGATAGACCCAGTGCTCAACAACAAGGCGCGGTCGCCTAAGGGATGTTTCACAGGTAACTTGTAGTTCATAAAAAAGTTAATGACAATTCATATGTATACAAAACGAGACATAGAAGTTGGAGTCAAAATTTTAATCTAATTCAATTCCTGGTCATCATGTCAGCCGAAGGCCGCCCACATATGATTCCCCCAAAAGACTTTAACAATGACCGGTCCTGTGCCACCCACATCCAGCGGACATCCGTGACCTTTACCGTTACCTGAAGGCGTAGCGTGAGCAGGCCCTCCACACGGTGGACGGAATTCCTGGTATTAGTCTCAAATCTGACCAATCACGGTATTTTCCCAGTGCCACTAGGTCCACCAGGATCAATAGGTACAGTGATTGCGCTTAGTCTCCCCTCCTAGATTATTTGATTAGCCGCAAATGATAAATGCCCTTAGTTGGTGTTGGTTATACGGTCTTTAGATTCTTGGACAAACAGAGCATCCAAAGGTTTGCGACTTCGGCAATGTCAGTCATTAGACGAACCCTTTGCGTTTGTACAAAATAACATTTACACACCTCGTCATATACTTGACCGATACTAACGGAGCGGAGTCTAAAAATAAATTTCCTCGACAGAGCCTCAGCCAGCGATCTGCGGCAACGGCGTGGTAGAAGAAGGCGAAGAGTGTGACTGCGGCTGGGCCTCGGAGTGCACGGACGTGTGCTGCCGACCGCAGGCCGCGAGGCCGCAGTACAAGCCCTGCACGCTCACTGAACATAGTGTGTGCAGTCCTAGTCAGGTTAGTTTCGGTAGCTAGCTGCTTCACTTATGCGATTATTCAGACACTTACGAACACTGATTTGCGATGCGTTTGTGTTAGGCAGTGGATAGTGTAAATTAAAGGTCTATTACCTCCGAAAGATCGAGACAACCGCCGTACCTAATAATTAAAGATACATTTTGCTACTGCAGAAAGCCCTCCTTCTTTGTCACTGCATTGCGTATAAAAGGAACTGCGACAAAATCATCTTCTTAAATGGCTTATATTATAAGAACGAAATGAAATTTCTATTTCCGCAGGGTCCGTGTTGCACGGCGTCGTGCACGCTAAAGTTCGGCGACAAATGTCGGTCCGACAACGGCTGCCGCGACGCGGCGCACTGCGACGGCAAGCGCGCCGCCTGCCCCGCCAGCCGGCACAAGCCCAACCGCACGCGATGCGACAAGGAGCTCGTCTGCTTCATGGGGGTAAGTCGCACTAATGTCGGTTCCACAGTGACTTGCAGCAGGTAGACACAAATCTTTATAGGTGAAGTTGAAGCTTCATTGCTAAACCGCTCTCAACCACGAGTTACATACCAAGTAACCAGCCAGTTTAGGTTTAAAGATTTAACTCTGTATTTTCGTGAAGCAATATTATTTGCTGCTGAGACCATCAAATCTTAATTATTTTTTCCCGCACTTTTATTGGTGTAGCAAATGTAGTTTGCGTATTCTTCACTGGAAAGTATAACTTATAACATTGTATGACAAAGTTGAAGATTATTAAATTTCCTAAAAGTTTACTGCAAAACTTATTTCCTTTTGTATGTGGTTGCAAGTGTTGTAACGTTAAATAAATGTATTTCTTCTTCTTCTTTAATTGCCGCAATAAAAATCTCGCTCAATATTGCACAAGATGCTACAGCAAGCTCAAGCCAAATGCTACTGCAGTTAGCGTTAAGTTACTTTTTGGAGCAATGAATAAACCGTTCAATTCCGTAGGAATTGCCCCGCTCCTTAACATTGCGAACTAATTTGTGTTATGGCATGGCATAGAAAGTGGGGTGCTTATTAGTAATTTGAACAATCAACATACATGGCGTCGAATGTATATAAGTACATATGTAGGCCAGCCGGATCTAAATTGGCTTATAATTTCTCCAAGAATGTAATAAAGTACTCAAAATAGGCAGTCCTCGCCACAGCTAGATAGTAATCATTTATGATGTCCACAGGAGTGCACCGGCTCAATTTGCCTGGCCTACGGGCTGGAGTCATGTCAGTGCGCGCCCCGCAAGGACGACCCCCGCTCAGCCTGCGAGCTGTGCTGCCGCAAGCCGGGCGGCGCCTGCGTCTCCTCGTTCCACTGGAACGCGGCGCCCTACGACGTACCAGACATGTACGCCAAGCCGGGCACGCCGTGCAACGACTACAACGGGTGAGTCTGCAGTCATTGTCATTGTCATCGTCATTGTCATAGTCATCCATCATTATCATCATCATCATAATGTTCAGCCTATAATCGCCCATTGCTGAGCTTAAGGTCTCTTCGAGCTCGCCACTCATCGCGGTACTGAGTTAGTCTTATTCAGGAATGATCATCGACCATTCGATTTGGAGGTAGATCTATATGTGCTCACCAATCTATTAGAAGCTTGGCCCCAATTTGGCTGTCTTTCTGGCTGGCAACATATCTTGCTGGACTCCAATCGACTCTAGCAACGGAGAAGCAGAATCACATTTTCTGTTCTTCCTTTCCTAGGTACTGCGACGTGTTCCAACGCTGCCGCGAAGTAGACCCTTCAGGGCCGCTGGCCACGCTACGCAAGCTCCTCCTCTCCGACGAGAGCATCGCCGGATTCAAACGCTGGGTGCTGCGGCACTGGTACGCCGTGCTGCTGATTCTGTTGGCTGTCATCGCGTTGCTGGTGAGTTTAACTTAAATATTTGTGATTTAATATGGTCTGTATATGATGTACTAAGGTGTTTTTACCTGCGTCTTGTCCATGAAGAGGAAGACTGTAAAAAGATCAAAAGCCTCAAGCTTATCCATTAAATAAGAAGTGGGCAGTAGTATATCTAACCGACAAGATATACTTTAGTATAACATTGCACTATTTGGTTAAATACCCGATCGACGTGTTTCATCGTCTTTCCAAAGAAAAATATAATTTAGTCACTAGCATGCTGGAAAGGCGTGTACCTAATCGTTTACGCATAAGTTGAAAGTTCAGGAATACTTATCGATAGTCTTATTACATGTAAGTTATATTAATTTCATTGTTCTTTAGCGATGTTGCCGCATCTTAGATTCCACGATCGAACTTCAGGTCAACGCTAAGTATTAGCGTCCTACAACCGAGGTATTGTGTTCGAGCAAACTATGTATTACGCCTTAATGCTAGACGAATGAGAAAGTTGAATCTGATATGCTAGATAAACTAATTGGGGAGATTGAAGACAGGGAGTAGAAACTTTATAATTTTTAAGAAAAAAAAACCGACTTCAATGGGGGGAGTCCGGTGAAAGATTATTAATCTTAGATGGTGCACTCTTAGATTCCATACAATAAAATACAAAAATGGCTATAAGTATGTTTATAATGGTAGAAGACTAAGTACCCTCAATTCCTCATGAAATCATGGAAAAACCTTGCTTGCTTGACAAACAAAACGAAGAGAACAAATCGCCAAACGTGAACTACGCGTCGTTGAAGAGTTCCGTTCTGATCATCATCAGCAGTTCCACTTCATCAAATGTCACTTTTATGAATGAAAATGCTTGATTAGTTCATGAAAATACTAAAATCACTATTTGTGTGCCTTTCACATTTGAGGAATTTCCTCGATTCCTAATGGATCCCATCATCAGAACTCGAGCATGACAAAAATCAATCGTGAAAATAGAACTTGCTTAACAAACACAGCTAGAAGGACAAATCGCCAAACGTGAACTTTTCGTCGTTGAAGAGTTCTGTTCTGATCATCATCAGCAGTTCCACTTCATCAAATGTCACATTTTTGTATGATAATGCTCGATTTGTTGATAAAAACACAAAAATCACTATATGTTTGCCTTTAAGAGTTGAGGAGTTCCCTCAATTCCTCATGGATCCCATCATCAGAACTCAAGCATGACAAAAATTAATCGTGAAAATAGAACTTGCGTAACAAACACAGCTAGGAGGACAAATCGCCAAACGTGAACTTTTCGTCGTTGAAGAGTTCTGTTCTGATCATCATCAGCAGTTCCACTTCATCCAATGTCACATTTTTGGATGCAAATGCTTGACTTGTTGATAAAAACACAAAAATCACTATATGTTTGCCTTAAAGATTTGAGGAGTTCCTTCAATTCCTCATAGATCCCATCATCAGAACTGCCTTTTGACAAAAACGGGACCAACTTGGATATATATACATACAATCAAAAAAAGAATTTTTCAAATCGGTTAAGAAATGACGGAGTTATGGAGTAACAAACATTAAAAAAAAAAAAAAAAAACATACAACCGAATTGATAACCTCCTCTTTTGAAATCTTGAAGTCGGTTAAAAATAGGTCTCGACCGAGAATTTCTAGCAGAAATACCTCATTTTATTGAGTTTTTTAACATGTAAGGCGTAGGCTTTGTTTTATTTATTTTATTGTATTTTTCTGTATCGCTCGTTGAGTTGAGTCTTATAGTTTGAGTGCGCAGGGGGTATACGTAACCTAATAATACATTTGTGTATTTCAGGTGGCTAGTACGCGTTTCTTAGGCCGCCACGGAAAGAAACTAAAGTCAGTCACTATCATCCACTCGTCCACAACTGAAACCGTCCGTTTGCCAGATGCGGCAGACCCTGGGGGGTTGATCGTGCACACCGCTGTCAGGTAAATACAAATATTTATTTAATAAAAACATATTTTTTACAAAATATCACATCTATAGCAGGTTCCACTATTCTAACCATCATCGTATACCAGTTGAAGTTTTAATTCACTTTTATCTACAACAAATGACCTGGATTTATGTTTTCATTTCCAGATCAAAACTTCCTCTAAAGAAGAAAGTCGCCCTGCGCACAAAAGCCTACCGTAATAAAAAGGATCATAAAAATAAGCAAGGAGATAAGGCGTCTCCGGCACACGCCGCTAAAAAGAGGGTAAGTTGACACTTTTACAACCAATTAATGTGCAAAGATTCATTGAAATAGCGGTGATAATTTAAAAACTTTTTTACTTTTTCAGAAGCCAAGTCAACCAGCGAAGCCCGAGGAAACCGCTAAAGTTACGAAAGAAAGTACCGTAGTGGTGACTAACGCTGAAGGAAAATCTCCTAAACATGTACTTCTATCGAAGCATAAAGGAAAAATAAAGAAACGCAAATCAAAAATCAAGAAGGAAACAATAGACTATAGCTCCATTCAGAAACATCCATCCACTCCCACTAAAGATACAGAAGCTTTAACTAAAGTTACGAAGTGGCTTCTGAGCTCTCCACAACCGACTGCCATTCCTAAATCGAAGTCTATACCGCTAGGTCTCACGGAACGGACACATCGACAAGTACAAAAAGGAACAAGAAAAACTAGACCGTCCAAGAGCGCCACCAATCTGTTATCCGGCGAGAAGGCTAGACTGCAGGTCGTTTTCAAACCCCCGTTCAGATTTAGCCTGAAGATCTGCAAGAGCGATAAAACTAAAGTCGTCCTCGACAAATCTTCGAAACCCGACCTGGATAGAAAACGCCAAGAGGCCGGAGCACAGATGACTTCCATCGCGGAACACGCCAAATCGAATCCTCCTCAGAATAAACCTCTGAAACATTCAAATTCCACGAAAAAAAATGCAGAGACTGCCGCTCCTACTTGTCCAAAACCGGTAGATAGAACACAAAAAGAGGAGAGCAGCCATAGATACGCTAACTTACTACCTCGAAGTGCGAGCGACTGCAAATTGATTAAAAACATTCCCGAAACAAAGAGTCAGGGACACAAAAAGAGTAACTCGGTCGGGCAGCGAAAGGAGACGACCGAGAGCCGGCAGAACCTGATCACGCAGGAGGACTGCGATAGCGTGCACGTGTACGAGAACGTGGCGCAGGAAGCGCTCGTGCCGAAGAGCTGCAGCATGCCGCGCCGGCAGCCGCCCGCCGGCATCATGCGCCAGGCCAGCCACGGTCATCTGCCGCGCGCCCAGCCCCGCCCGCAGCGGCACAGCTCCGCCTCCCGCAACGGCAGCACCGGCGAGCTCGACCACTTCTACAACACCATCGACACGCTCCGCCGCAGCCCCGACGCCGACAGCGGCACCAACACCTCCAGCTCCTCCGGCGGCCGGCCCGCGCGCGCCTCGCGCCAGAACAGCCTCGTCGACAAGCGCTCGAGCCCCGTCGAGGCGTCGAAGCTGAAGCGGCAGATGAGCGAGAACGAGCTCGGTCGGCCCGACGTCCGCGGCTTCCAACTCGTCTTAGGCAAGGACAAGCTGAAGCGGCAGCTGAGCGCGAACGAGCTGGGCGGCGCGCGCGTGCAGCTCGCGATGCCGATGTCGGCGGGCGCGGAGCCGAGGCAGTTCTGTTGGAACAAGCGCGCCAGCCTCGACTGCGAGGCGTCGCTGCCGGTGCCTCGAGGCTCGCGGCGGCCCGCGCGCCCCACCTATACGTTCGGCGAGCTCAAGCACACGGTCCCCGACGCAGTACCGCCCCGGGACGACGTCTCCTCCGAGGACTTCCTCAAAATCATAGACAATTGATGTAGTCATGTGAAACGGTGCGGTGCAGCTATTTTTTAATACGTACGGACGAGTGCTCGACGTGTGTAGATAATTGCTAGGTGTGATCGGCCGGTGTAAATATTGTAATTTGCTTTTAATATTAGATTTAACGTAACCTGCCACTGAAACGGACCATCGTTCCGTCCGCTCGCGTAGTACGCGTTAAATATTCCGTACGTTTTGCCAGGCGCTAGCGAATATTTATAATTTCATAGTATTCCACGTAAGGGTGAATAAAAAGTGACTAGTATCTATAATAAAATCACGAGTTTGAAGTCGCGCACTTGTCGACTAACGATGGTCCCGTTTCACTGAACGATCTCTAAAAATGAATCTCTATTTTTTCTACATGCTATGTATTGTAAAAAATTACTCATACTTATGTAAAGTGTTCATATACGATGATTTGAATAATATTTTATAATACTTTACATAATTTAATTGCGTAATTTTAATTGCAGTATTAATTTGAAAAAATATCCGACAAAATTATGATTATTAGTACAATGATGGTTTTCGTGCAGCTAATTTAGATAGCCGTCAATTAACGAGTCAATCTATCAATCGACATAAATATTATGGTTAAGAAATTCAACTTCTCACAGAATGTCTATGATAAAAAAAAAATTAAACGTAAATTTATGTAGGATTCTTTATCGTCCATTCAAATTATTATTAATACATTATTGATACAATTGTTATGAGCCATCAGTTCAATCCTCATTTATAATATAATGCAAGTAGTTCAGCTGCATAGGTTTCATCAACGACTTTGAAATCGTTTAGAAGTGTAAAGTAAGCAGTTTGCGCGTTTTATACAAACTATAGTTGCTTCACTTTGTAATAGGAATAGAACCTACCATAACATGCAACATACCTGGAGTTTGGGAATCCTACACAAAATCAACGTCCAAATGCTAATATTATACACAGAACTATAATGTTTTATCAATAAGGATGTTATTTTTTTATTAATATTGGATTTAACACGAACTAACAGACAAATAAAAATGTATTGTCATACCTAGATAATAAGCGAACTCGTGGCTGTAATTTCAGTTTGTTACTCGTTGTGTTCTGCAATATCTGGGATGGAATCTCACTTTACTAATTCAACGTATTAGTACGACAATATTGTAGTGTATGTTACATTAAAACGTGTTGATAGTTATCCTATTATAGATGTTAGATACAAAATTGTATATTTTTGGTTTTTAATTTAGGTCCCGCCTAAAGCGTACAGACGATTTTCTTATAGGAAGTTTTGTCTATGGTCTCAAGTAGTAGGATCCAAGAGTATCAAATCGAAATCAATATTTTTTGCAAAAGGAATTAATAACCGCAAGGATAACAAATAGAAGTACATGACTAAGTACATTTTTCTATCTCAGATATTTATCAGAATGTGTTCCGGTATTTTTGCGAATCGTGCGGAAAGGCGCGAAAGCTTTGCGGCTGCGGCCCATCGTCTATGAGCTTCGTCGTAGGGAGGTAAGGGTAAATCGTAAAACTATTGTGTAGAAATGGATTTCTAAGACGATACTAAAAGTATTGGAGATGTTACAAATTTGTATTTTTTAATGTTTCTTGTGTGGATGATGTGGAAGATGTCATATCCTGAAACGTGGCCACGTTATCCACACGGATTATATTAGAGTTTGTTCGACACCTGTCGCTATATTTCTGTTTCAACTCGTAGCTCTATTGATGTTCTTCCTTATGATCGACTTAAGTATGTGTTAATTGTGCATTTTATAAAAGATAAATGTGATTAGATTATATGGAACTATGTAATGGTTTTCTTGTTTATATATAAATTAACTATTCGTAGTTTCAGATGTGTATCAAAATGAATCCATTAATCTTAATTTTACTGTATAAAAAACGTTTGAATATTATTATAGATTTAATAGACACATCTGACCACGATCTCGCTGTATTTGTTCCAAGTGCCTTATGAACAAATCGTTGCATTCCTACTATACATTCCAATCTCAAAGCAAGGAAATACATTATTTGCCCGTGGTTCTATTGTGTAGTCCTACTGGTGGTACCACGGCATGGGCAAAACCAATTGCCTTGGGTACTACCAGTAGGACTACAATGTAGGATCTCGGACTAATAGGTTTTATTTACTGTCTGGACAACTTGTATTCTTATTTTTTTTTTTTACGTATTCTATGAACTGGTACTATGGTCTGATCAAGTATGAATTTTAGCATAAATATATTATGTAGCCAACCGTACTTAAGTAATGTTAGTCTGTGATAGATTTTCCGTTTCATTTATTTTATCTGCCAGATACGAAACTAATTTCTAATTTTCGCTGTTATTCTAATTAAGGTCTATAAATACAAATTTGTAATACATTCATTTTCTAACGTATTTACTATTTCTTTCTGCATTTTTTAAATATTAAAAGAATCGAACAAAACTTCCATCTTTCATTTACATACTCGTAAGTATATTTCAAGCTAGGTACTTGAACCAGCTATAAAGTAGAAAAGAAGAAGTTATCGCACTCAGAAATATATAATAAAATAATTATATTTTTTGTTACTGGGGGAAATTTATTTATCAAAAACCTAAAAGCAGACAGAATTGTACCCTTTAATTTAAATACTACATATGTTAAAGTGAATCTCGGATAAACCACGAAAACTAAAATATTTCCATAGACTAATTGTAAGGTAGCGTAGCGGAGCGGCCTAATAGATTTCTCAGTTTAACCTCTTCACTAATGTCACTGGCAGCAATTTTGTGACCATCTTTTTAAAATAATTTCAATTGATTTCTAGGTATTCGTTTTTCATTTGTTAAATATCTTGTCAAAGTCGAAATACTGTCATACATTTAGGCGAAACCAATGTAGTCGGCTTGCCACTTCTCCATTTACTAACTAATGTAGTAGTCGGTTCTTTTGTACAGTAAATGAAATTATAATGGCTCCTATACGTTATAGTCTCCATTACGAAGATTATTCTGAGCACCTAATGTCCAGATTTGGTAAATTACTACAAATGCAATCGTTGGTGGACATGACCCTAATGTGTAGTTCACACACTTTGCGTGTTCACAAAGCGGTTCTTGCGGCCAGTAGTGCATATTTTCAGGTATTTACCGATAACATGATTAAATATTTCTACTGGACATTATTTTAGTGGTGTGCTGTAGACAAAAACAGTGCTTTGTGTTATGAAAAACACTATTTTCAGGAAGTGTTGCAAAAACAGAATGGTGAGCCATTGATTATATTGAAAATGAGATTTAGTGTTCTCAAGTCGCTTGTGGAGTTCATGTATTGTGGGAAAACTCAATGCTTGGAGGAAAACCTGGACGAACTAGTGTCTGCAGCACAATTTTTGAAAATTAAGGGTCTTTCGAAGGTAACGAAAGAGGGACTCGGAATTAACAATCACAGTAAGTATTGTTTTCATCCTTGTTTAGATAACTGCGTAGCACTTAAATGACCTGTTAATTTTTCTGCACATAGGAAGTTTAGAAAATATCTACGATTTTAGTTACATACCTACATAATTATTATCCTGAAGCTGAGCGCTATTGGGGTTATTGTTTATTGGCGTGCCTTGGTAGCTCCTAACTACCTAAACCTAATATAAACTTGGTACTATTAATTCGGGAGGTGTTTTAACCACCTAATAAATGTCACACCTTTTAAACGCCAATGATGCCCGGGGCATGATTCCACGCTTGACGGCAGACTGCAGGCGGCTTTCTGGTCTGTTTGCCGAATATTTATTTGCATTTGGTTTGGTAAATAGGTAACTAAATAAAAAAAAGCATTCAAAGCAAGTGTTTATGCATTGTCTATGATAATGATAAGTCTTATCTTATCCTAGGCCATAATTAGGTTTTCGTATCAAGGACTAAGGTATATAAAAGCTAATTATACCTGTATGTTGCATTTCAGGCGAACTCCCGGTATTCACGCCTCCCGTTGTTATCAATCGCCCGCCACAGTCCCTAGTCGACTTGCATACGCCGGTAGGTTAGACTTGCATTTTAAAACCTTAATTTTTAGGGTTCCGTGGCCAAAATGGCTAAAACGGAACCCTTATAGATTCGTCGTGTCTGTCCGTCCGTCCGTCCGTATGTCACAGCCGATTTAGGTACTCAGAGACTATGAGCACCTACAATTTCGAAATTTGGTAGGAAGGTGTATGCTATGAACCGCTACAGAAATATGATGTGAAATTACGAAATAGTACATTACGATACAAGTGCAGAAAATAGGAAATTCGCAACGAGTGGTGATAAATTAAAACACGACCGAAGGGAGTGAACGAATGAAACGAACTTAGAATTGGACTAAAAACGAATGAGACTAATTACGAATGTAAGCAACATCGAACGTGTCCAAAAATTTAGGCGAATATTGAATGAGACCAAAATCGAAAAGGAAGAACGAAGAATGAGTCCTAGGAAGACGTGACGAAATACGATAGAGATTCAATAAGAATGAGAAAAGTTACAGAATTAGAATTAGGAAGATATATAGCGAACAAGACGAATAAAGAATGTGTGACGAATCCAGAATGACACGACATACGAATTGAACGAAAAACGAATGGGACGAATAACGCTGATACCAACGGTTTTTGAGTTATTGCTGAAAAACTGTCTTGCCCGAACAAAAGGGCGTAAGTGCACTGACTTCCCTATGAAGATACGACCTTTTTTGATTTACTGTATTGTATAGTGGTTTTAAATGTAGATTAGGAGGTGACGGTACGGAACCCTACTCTGTGCGTGACCCGACACGCACTTGGCCGGTTTTTTGTTACTTGCATCGTAATCGCTCCAGTAGGGAGAGTAGTGACATACCCTTTCAGCAACATCACTAAAATAAATAATCTTTGGAACAATATACTTAAATTAAAAGTACTTTGACATTTATTGAATAATATTATCCATCTTAGTCAATAACCCTTTAAACGCCAACGACAACTAAACCAGTCGCACATCTTATCTACTTACCGAAAACGACTTTTAGTAACGATTTCTTGCGGCAAGACTGTTGGCATATGATAAAAGGCACAGAAAGTTCCTAGATACAATGTAGGTAACCGTTTGATAGGTAAATAGTATAAAATGGATTGCATTACCCATTTGCGTATTTGATCGAATTTGACTAAACTGGAATAAGGATAAAATTTAGTTTGGGGTTAAACTTCAAAATAAACCAAGGAACTAGTCTTAGAATAAACCTTACACCTACTACTCTTGTTTGGTTGAATCTAGCCTACTTATGTAAAAGTTCCTTTGATTGTTTTTGTCGTTGTCGAATGTTGGACGAATATATTACAGAATATACCTAAGTGCATTTGATTTATTGCTGACGAAACTTGTAAGTGCAATTTTATAGATGTCTTATTGGGTGTTTAGGATAGTGGTGATCCGAAGCTTCTGGCAGCACCAAACACCGGCCAGCCAGTGGACAGCATGGGACGCCCCAATAAGGTGAAACGAAGCTCCTAAAATATACTCTGGCCCAAATCTTCGTACATAGTCTAGTTAAGGAAGACTGAAATTTAGAGGCTGTATTTATCATAATCTTCCAATGAAATAGGCAGGCTTATGACCTCTGTCTGAGTGGTTCCGGTCCCCATCCCAACCATGCCATACCTTGACCAAAGTTCGCAAGCAATTGTTTTATTTTGGTTTGGTAAAAAATGTTGGTATAATCCATGTTTTACTGCTAGCAGACCTGTCCCACTTGCCGGTCTGCTAAACTCTACTCCCGCTCACCTTCAAATTAACAATAAACTAACCGCCGTGGCCGGCGCCTCTACTATCAGTGAAATACTCCGCATAGATGTAGCGCCGCTGTGGTCTTTAGTAAGAACTAATTACACGACCGCTGCGTCTCTGCCACTTCAATATGCAAGTGCGATAGAGATCAGCACCCAGTGACATCTGGTACAAAGTTAAACTAACATTTCCTTAGAAAAAATCGTACTTCGAGCTGAAAGGCCCTGGCCTCTACCGCGTCGCGTAGTTAAACGTTACGGTTACGACCCTAACAATATGAAGGAGTCCAGTTTTCTAGCGTCATGTTAGACAGTTGTACTATTATTTATTGATATTAACCTTTCAGGACATGGTGGTCCGCATACCGTTCGACATCGAGAACGGCAGCAACGCGCCGAGCGGCTTAGACTACGGCGACACGCCGCGCTCCATAAAGCCACGCCGAGGCCGACCCAGTGTGAGAGTGAGCTTGTTTTCTACACCAAGGTTCAGAAGACGCATTTAACAACGACTTAATAGTAACCGATGCCTCTTTACTACTCTATTCATAAGAAGCCGTCCTTATTACTAGTTATAAGTCGTTGTGAAATAGGATGCGTCTTTCAGATTTTTGCAGTCTGTTTATAATTTAGCTATCATCTATTTTGCAGGCTATTTACTTATCCCTAGACTTTGAGAATTTGTGGTAATGAATTTAACCATAATTGGAATTACTTAGAACCTCAGGCAGTTTGTAGACGGCCATAGAAGTCATGGATCATCTTATTGATGGATTGGTCTGTTCCAGCGCACCGGAGGCTGGGAGAGCTCCGGGCCACTAGGTCGCGCCGCCGAGCGAGCGCTGATGCGCCGCGAACAGGATTCGCGCAAGGCCATACACCAGCTCAAGCATTTGCAGACCAGACACATGCAGGTTAGAGTGCTTTTTTTTGCTCGGGGAGGATTGCACCTACTTACGATTAGTTACGTTAAAGATGGCGCCGTCAGCTGGTATTCCATAGAAACTTGTGAAACTTTCCATACGATCTGATTTTCTTTGTTAATTTCCTTAATTGTTTGTTTCTTTATTTCCTTTGCAGTCTTGTCTTCTTGGCCCGTTAGAAAACGGAGTTTTTACCAAGCGATCATTTCGACCCCAACCCTTTGAACGCTTTCGTATTTGAATGAAGTGTTCACTCACAACCCAAGCACTGTTGCGTTATCAAAACGTGATGTAACAATAAAAACAATTCATAATAGATTTTTTCATGATCAAAGTAGACCTTCACTCCGACCTTTTTGGTGGTTGTTGGCGTGGTGGGCACGACGACACACGAACACTTTATAGGTTCTTGGCATTCAAAGGGTTAACATCAACCCATCAAACATGCCAATAACTGCTGCTAGTATTTACGTAAGTATGTATTTATCTATATAAGTATGGATATCGTCGCCTAGTACTCATAGTACAAGCTTTGCTTAGTTCGGGAGTAGGTCGATTTGTGTAAGATTGTCCCAACATTTATTTTATTTATTTTAATAACTTGCGCAATGGGGCATAACAGTGCCCGGTAAGGCTGTTTTTATTTAATTAAAACGCAACAAGCATGAAGCTGATAGGGTTGGTTAATATTATTTATAAATAAATAAATATATATATACGTCTAAGTGCCTAATTTTCATTAAATCAGAAAATAAATCTTTCTTACGAAATAACAAACAGATTTTAGTTAAAATAAAAATCTAGCTTGCAGTAATTCTAATTGTAAAGGCATTTTTTTTTTACTTTTCAGGACTACATGGACAGGGTTACGCTTTCACAGGCGGTAAACAGCATATGCGGCCCCGAATCTTCCAGCACCCACAACTATATGGGTGTGGACAACGATCTCATGTACATGGACCAAACTGTCTCCTCCAACGTTCTAGATCCCTCCATCCCCTACCCAGACGAACACCCCATGAGGTCAGAGAGCATGGTCTCCAGCTACGCCAACACTACCACCACAAGCTCGGCGAATGATTCCAATAGCAGCATCAGCAATGCCATGTCCCAATACGTTGATGCCCTGAAAAGCGCTGGGCTACCTACTGATCTACCCATACTCTTTGAATCCGGCGACGGATCCTACATCAATGTTAACGAACAAGTTCTTCTCGACATGGTACAAAGCAGCGAGATTCAATATGAAGTTATCGAGCAGCCTAATATCATTGAAAAGGTTGCGGATCCTAGCGAAATTAAAAGCATAGATGACTTGTCCAAATCGATAGAAAGAGGAGAGTTGATGACGGGAAATAAAAGCTACTCAGAAGCTAACGACTTTGACAAAGATGGTGTGCAGTTCAGCAACCACGAAGACTCTATAAACAGTCTGAACGCAATCCTTCCAGATAATTTGGACTCTTTTGGTGAGCAACAGAATTACGTCGTCCTTGATCAACGCATGCAGAACAATAATAATCCTATGGATCATGATCCTGCACATGATTTCTCGTGCATCGAAGGAGACATGCAATTCTTTACAAAATCAATGAGCGATGATGTCAAAAAATATTACGAAGAACAACATCTAACAGATGCGAGAGTTATGGAGCAACTGTGTCCCACGAGCAACGCTCTAGACACAAATTTTAGTATGTCGTTACTTGACACGAAAAATTCCCACTTGGATGAAAATATGACCCAGCAATTTAGTCTGCACTCCGAAGATTTAAGAAGAAATGAAGATTGCTACGACTTCAGCCTTCAACTGCCTCAACCCAGTGACTTTAAAGACGATGGTTTAGACTGCTTAATGTCGACTCCGAAACAGAACCAAGATAATAGTTCGTACAACGACAATAACAGTCAATTGGAGAAAACTTGCCAAGGAAGAGATCAAATCATTAATGATTTAATGAGTATTGAAGAGAATATGGGTTTGGTATCCAATAACGATTGTTCCGTAAATGAAGCGGGTAAGGAGGGTACAAATGCCAATGTAGGTTTTGACGTAGATACGTTGAATGTTAGCGATGCTTTCGAAACTGACACTGCTGGAAAAGATATGCCGGCAGAGAATACACGGCCATCGGATGATATTACTGCTAACATAACATCAAGTGGCATACAATGGGACGATAATCTTGATATGAATAGCCAAGAAACTGTAAATAATCATGTTGACAATAACGCAGTAGCCAATGAAAATCATGAAAACTTGCCTGACTCTGGATATGATGTCCAGAATTCAGTAATTGATCTGACAGCACCAGCGACATCAGAATGGGACGGAAAAAATAACGACGAATTAACAGATAAAGAAAATCAGCCCCGCAATGATTCTTCTAATGTCGATTCACCACTAGATGATGACATTCCGTACGCTGTGGGTTTGCTTCCTTTGAAGCATGTCCAGCCAATAGAAGACAGCACGATGAAGCGGAAATCTCTGGACGAGGATTTGTCACTCAATGTAGATGCGAACTGTTTAAAACGTAAGGTAAAATATAAGAAAGTACAATAAGTTGGTTTAGATTGTAGATTAATAAATATTATAAAATAACTGGGAGCGTGTTTTGTCTAAACAATTTCCGTTCCTTTGTGTAGTCATCATCATATAGGGTGAAATCGGATACGCAATCAAAAGTAAATTATTAACCGCCGAGAATTTTTATCGAACATGCCCGTGTCGCCGTCGTTACGAAGTTACACAATCTTTAAAGTATAAATAAATATTTTTTTTTTATTATGCAAATTAAAACCAATAAGATAGAATATGCTGTTAACCCTTTGAACCGTTTATTCCCAGTAGTCCCGTGGAAGGAGTTCCATGGCGGAACTAGTGAAACTTTTTTTCCCAATAGTTCCGTTCCCAATGTTCAGTTGTGGCGCTTCGCCGGCCGCTGCCGCGGCACGCTCGCTTCGCTCGCTCGGCTCGCGCGTTGTAGGGTCACAGTTCTACTAACACTCCTCCTCGCTTCGCTCGTCGTCGTACCTAACTACCACTCTGTACCGTTGACGGAACTATTGGGAAAAAAAGTCTCACTAGTTCCACCACGGAACTACTTCCACGGGACTACTGGGAATGAACTCTTTGAACGCTTTCATATTTGAATGAAGTGATCACTCAGACGCCAAGGTATAAAAACAATTCATAATAGTTTTTTTTTTTTTCATGATCAAAGTACACATTCACTCCGACCTTTTTAGTGGTTGTTGGCGTGATATGCACGACGACACACGACCACTTTATAGGTCCTTGGCGTTCAAAGGGTTAATAAACATACCAGACTGCGGCGAAATCAGCTGGATATTTTGTCTTATCATAAATAAGGCTTATCATAAAAGGTTAAGACTACATAAGATCGCCTTTCCTAAGCAATAGTTGTTACCAGACCCCGCTATCGGCGGTGCAAATTGGTAGCTGTCAAGTTCTTAGAGACGGGTAAAAATGTTTAAGATGTCGATATCGATTCTCTTGCTTTTTCTGTACCATTAGTTGTGTTGTTGTGTTTTTGTATTTAGAATTTTATCTATTTCAGTAACAAAGCTTGAGGTTTCAAAACTTTGTTTAACGGAATCCTTAAATGTATTACTCGAAGTTTAGAAAATCTTTCACTACCTATTACGTTTGCATCAAACAGGAATACTTAATTATTTAAAAATACGGAAAGTGATACATAATAATCCTGAATTCACAACTATACAAATTACAGTTGTAAATAAGAATACGGTACAAAATTACGCCAATTGTAAATTTTTGGCCATTTTTCTGTTGAAGTAGAAAAGTCATTTTCCTTCTTAAAAGGGATTTTTAGCAACAGAAGACGAAGTCTAGCGCCCTTTAACTTAGGAAAAATGATAGTAATATATTACGAAACATATATATTTCTAAAAATGAATAGGGCTAAGTTATATTGGGTTTAATGTTGAATATATTCATCGCAACTTCACTAGATTACTTAAAAGAAGACTACTGAAAAAAACTGATCGTTCATTAAGAATACGATACCGATTTTTATTTTTCTATTTTTAAGTATATGATTTTTTTTTTGGTGGAAATAAATTATTTAACTTTTAATTAATTTGTGAATGTTTAGTGCTATGAAGATAACAATAATTTGTTAGTAATGATGAATAGTTGAATATTTTTATTTGTAAAAATGAAAAATATTTAACACTCATAATATTTACTTTTTAACCGACTTCAAAATTTCAAAAGAGGAGGTTACCAATTCGGTTGTATGTTTTTTTTTTTTAAATGTTTGTTACTCCATAACTCCGTCATTTCCTAACCGATTTGAAAAAATTTTTTTTTGATTGTATGTATATATATCCAAGTTGGTCCCGTTTTTGTCAAAAGGCAGTTCTGATGATGGAATCCATGAGGAATTGAGGGAACTCCTCAAATCTTTAAGGCAAACATATAGTGATTTTTGTGTTTTTATCAACAAGTCAAGCATTTGCATCCAAAAATCTGACATTGGATGAAGTGGAACTGCTGATCACGATCAGAACAGAACTCTTCAACGAGGAAAAGTTCACGTTTGGCGATTTGTCCTCCTAGCTGTGTTTGTTAAGCAAGTTCTATTTTCACGATTAATTTTTGTCATGCTCGAGTTCTGATGATGGGATCCATGAGGAGTTGAGGGAACTCCTCAAATCTTAAAGTCAAAAATATAGTGATTTTTGTGTTTTTATCAACAAATCGAGCATTATCATACAAAAATGTGACATTTGATGAAGTGGAACTGCTGATGATGATCAGAACAGAACTCTTCAACGACGAAAAGTTCACGTTTGGCGATTTGTCCTTCTAGCGGTGTTTGTTAAGCAAGTTAAATTCTATTTTCACGATTGATTTTTGTCATGCTCGAGTTCTGATGATGGGATCCATTAGGAATCGAGGAAACTCCTCAAATGTGAAAGGCACACAAATAGTGATTTTAGTATTTTCATGAACTAATCAAGCATTTTCATTCATAAAAGTGACATTTGATGAAGTGGAACTGCTGATGATGATCAGAACGGAACTCTTCAACGACGCGTAGTTCACGTTTGGCGATTTGTTCTCTTCGTTTTGTTTGTCAAGCAAGCAAGGTTTTTCCATGATTTCATGAGGAATTGAGGGTACTTAGTCTTCTACCATTATAAACATACTTATAGCAATTTATGTATTTTATTGTATGGAATCTAAGAGTGCACCATCTAAGATTAATAATCTTTCACCGGACTCCCCCATTGAAGTCGGTTTTTTTTTCTTAAATATTATTAATTAATAGTCCTGTTATATAAAATAAACATGTTTAATTGAAGTCTTAGACTCTCATTATGGCGAAGAAAAATTATCGACATAGCTATAATTATCGACATACCTCTAGTATTTCAAAATAATTTTTACCCATCCATAAGAACTCGACAGCTACTAATTTGCACCGCCGATAGCGGGGTCTAGTTGTTACGTATCGTTAAGCTTTTCATAATTTTACTAGAAATAAAATAACTGAATACGATACAATGGCGACCCTAACCCTTTTAGCTGCATGAAGTATCAAAAATGATACCACTGAAATGACATAAATCGAAATCAAATAAACGTCAATTTGGGACTTTGTCAAACTACCGTAAAATGGGGTGAGTTGGGTCGAAAACGAAGTTCAAACCTGGATAAAAGTTTATTTTTATATTTGGCACATTGATTTATATACAAAAAAGTGTTCCGGAGCGAAGATATGAATTTTAGTTTGTCAATGATAATTTGTTGCTTCATTGAATAGTTTCAACGAAAAATACGTAATAGTAGGCAAACCCAGCTCACCCCGTAATTGGGGTTATAAGGGCTAGCAATGGGGTGAGATGGGAAAATTGCTAGGGTTGACACTTTCGAATTAAGACAATAGCTTGAGTTGTCAAGATATTTTTTTATTAATGTAGCTAAATTATGTTTTATTTATGCTCCTACTTAAACCGGTTTAATGTTTGCTGTAAGTTGTGACCCTTATTTTTATGACGTATAAATAGTTTTTTAGATCAATAAAAAAATCTTTTATCTATATAAGTAGATCTAGTAAGGTGAATCCCATCAAAAACATTAATATGAAATTAATGATCTGCATGACACGTCGACAGATAGAAACGTGTATCGACGTAGTGTTACAATTTTGTGTGCAAACACATGACTAGCGTGACACTGCGTCTGCAGAAGGGACGTCTTTAGACATAGTGTCTAATTAAATATTCAAAAGCATGATCAGCACAGCATATTGCACATTGACATTTAAGCATGGTCAAATATGTTCAAACACGTCGTTAAAATTCCACGTCTGTCAAAAAAAACCTCACGAGTTGAATAAAAGTCGATTAAACACACGGTAGGTAATAGCCTGTATTACTGTATGAAATAAATAAAATGCACATTTTAATATAACGTATTTATTTAATTAGCAATTTCTTTAATTCTTCCGCTAGTTGTTATATTTTTTTAAATAATATTTACCATTTTATCATAATGTCACTTTAGTTATGTAAATCGACAACCCTGAACTACGAACACCAACTCCCCCCTCTATCATCCCGGTACACCCCGTTCGTAACACCAACTCTCTCCATTCATTACCCAACTGTCCCCGTTGTCGACCCAACTCACCCCTCAGTACATCCCTGCTCTCCCCATAAAAATCCTCAAATGCGATTGAATAGTTATATTATAAATACGTTTAGTCCGTTTTCACAATGGCGGTTTCACAATTGGCTGCGAAAGAAGAATTATTTTTCACTGTTTCGCAATCAATCACGAAACAGGAATTTATTTGCTGTTTTCGAAATCGAGTGTTTTTCTTCTTTCGTAATCAATTACTAAATAATTTACTTTTTCCTTGTTCGTAATCAATTACTAAACAAGAATTTGTACTCGATGAAGTCGAGTTCTACTATATGCTAACTGAGAAGAGGGTGGTGGTCTGCTTCTTATAGAATCGATGGCTGTGCTATGCTAAATTGTGCTGACCCAAAAACCAGCAAAGTCTAATGCCCTGTGGTTAGCTTTAACCCAGTCTTCCTGTGAGTAGGAGGATGCGCAAACCGGGCAGTTGGTAAGGTGCGCCAAAGTTTGTGAAGTGATACCACACACGCAGCGGTTAGAGGATGCCCCAATGAAACCCCACTTGCACAGGCTGTCTTTACTGCGACCAACACAAGAACGCAGTCTATTGAGGGACTTCCATATTGCCCAGGGCAGGTCGTACCCAGGTGGTAGGCTTAGTGCAGGTTGTACAAAGTTTTCAGGTGGGCGAGCTGTTTCTTTCCACAGGTTGAAGGCCTCACTAGTTCGGGTTACTGTGATTGGATCAGCGGAATATAGGAAGCTGGATCGTCTCTTGAGGCGAGATAGGCTCACCGGCCAGAATAGAGTGGATGGCGAGGGTCAGCATTTTGTGCAAACAGTTTTTCCACCGAGCAAGTGACTCTTCTGCGCACGTTGGGAGGTGCTACGCCGGTCAGTCAGTAAAGCATTTTAAGAAGGTTGGCTTCAAACAACCAGTGGTACTTCGCACTTGTGATTTTTCTGGAGACGCTAGTTTCTATATGCTACTGTGTCTGCTTACGATCAGGTAGGCCGTAAGCTTATTTGCCACGATCGTTGTATTAATAAAAAAAAGAAATAGTCTTTTCTAGCCCGTTTAGAGAGAGCGACACTCGTGTTTGCTTCCAAGGGAAGCAAGCGCAATAACATTGTGCTCCCTGTCGGCAGGGAGCAAAATCCAGTTTTGCTCCCTCTAAACGGGCTAGACAAAACATTTTTTCGAATAGAAGTTTTTTTTTTTATTTACGTTTGTTTTCTAGATTTAAGTAGTAGTTTTAGTGAATATGCCATTATTTATAACATTGTAATTAATTTTTAGATTATTAGATTGGAAATGAAATGTAATGTTTAATTGCTTATTTGCTTGAGACATGGTTAACAATAAGGTGGAACAACTTTGTTTGTTTGTTGGTTATCGACATTTTTACTTTTATTTTATGTTTACTTTTATTTTATGTATTATTTACTGTCCTCTAATTGTTAACTCCAAGCCTATAGGTTATAATTGATGTTCAAGAACATTTTTGTGTATATTCTATTTTAATAATGTCGTTTTTCCTTTTCATTTTGCATGCCAGTTGCTGGTGAAATGTGTCTTGCACATAAACATAATGATGTCAACTACATGTACCACATTTTATGAAAATAAACATATTATTATTATTATTCACCTTATTTATTTCTTTTGCTTAGGTTAGATTTTTTACAATAAATTTATACAAGTAAAATATAAAAATATACATACAAATATTGAAGCATTATAAAAAACCTAACCTAGGGTGCCGCCGGCAGCGAGGCGAGCCTAAGCTACCGGTGGTTAGGGCGGCAGAGAGAGGAACCTCTGGACTATCCGCGCCGTGTCCAGGAGTACCACCTTCTGTATTTGACCCTTGACCCAGGCATCTAACGAGAGTCTCTTGAGATGTTGGTCGAGACTCTTCGCTATTAGACCGTTCACAGAGATTATTATTATTATTAAAATAATTAGTATAATATTTTTTTAACAGCACGCTTGCTCGTAAAGGGTCTTATTGTACGCAGGCGAGTGTAGACACTTACTTCCCGTGGGAGTTATGGATTTTCATTACTCCCGAGGGACTTGTGAGTTTGTGTGTGATCTGATTGAATACTGGTTTGTGATTGGTTGTCACATTGATGCGGCGCGCACCTCTCGCAAGGACGCCCCGGCGATCAAGAACACTAGAGGTGAAGTTGTCAATTTCGTCAATTTGGAATTTTGGATTTGGATTCATTTCCTCGCAAATGTGATGAAAAACATTGTCATTCACTCGGGCGTAGGATTGCAAACTGGAATCATAACATTACTGAAAAATGACCCCCTATTATTAACCTATATACCTATGAAAACTGTTATTTATGGATTACGTCAGCGTAATAAATGAAATTGACGAAATAGAAATTTCTAGATCTTTTGTATGTGACGTACAAGACTCATAGACTGTCGTTCGCTTACGTCCCTCGTTAAACAATGTAATAAATTGTTTAACATCACAGAAAAAGAAAAATAAATCTTCTTTGGGCGGAGTTGAAAATGAAATTGACGAAATAGAAATTTCTAGATCTTTTGTATGTGACGTACAAGACTCATAGACTGTCGTTCGCTTACGTCCCTCGTTAAACAATGTAATATATTGTTTAACATCACAGAAAAAGAAAAATAAATCTTCTTTGGGCGGAGTTGATTAGGAAAGATTATTAAAACGGCAAATAAATTCCTGTTTCATGATTGATTGTGGAACAGGAAAAATAATTCCTCTTTCGTACCTAATTCATTACGAACAAAGAAAAAAAAATCTTCTTTCGAAGTTAATTACGAAAGTTGATTTCTAAACCGGCAAATAAATTCCTGTTTCGTTATTGATTACGAAACAGTGAAAAATAATTCTTCTTTGGCAGCCAATTGTGAAACGGCAATTGAGAAAACGGACTAAACGAAAAATCCACTGCTTTCGAGCATCAATTTTGACAGTGAATCTGTGTTTCAAAATTGTATGATTTGGCAGCTTAGTGTTGCGAAAAGAAGAAAAAATATGTCTAAAAATATAATCAAATTACTTTGAGAGCAACCTGAGCCCGAAAATTAAAGTAACTACCGAAAAAAGAAATTCTGGATTCGCAACCAAGCTCCCCCGCGAACCCTACTCACCCCATTTTACGGTATATATTTATACAAGCAATTTTACTATATATTTATGCAAGCATACAGTGCGTTACCGGCAGGCGGGCTTTTTTCAAAACAGGCAATAGTATGTTTCATTAGCAATTGTTTGCATGTATTAGCAAATCATAATTATTTGAATGAACTATACAATTATACTTCTTAAATCTGCACCTTCAATGTACTAGGTGCACTTACTTAAGATGACGCCGTAGTAAACAAAACATTAAGGGCTGTTATTTGTACTGTCTTGACATTTAACTTTGCTTTACATTGCTGGTAATATACATTTTGTTAGAAAACGAAGGAAATTGAAATTTTAGTTTTATAATAAAACTAAGCTCAGGGTTAGGTTTAGGAACTACGTTTCGATACCCTGCTTAAAGAAAAGCCCGCATGCCAGAAACACACTGTACTCGTACACTTATTTCAGAAGGTCGATCAACGTTAAAATATGGCGCCGGCAACAGCCATCCCATATGAAATTGAGGATGATGGACTACATAGTGTAGTAATCAATAATTAAATATTTTTTACAAAAAAAAACCGACTTCAATGGGGGAGGCCGGTGAAAGATTATTATACTTAGATGGTGCACTCTTAGATTCCATACAATAAAATAAAAATGGCTATAAGTATGTTTATAATGGTAGAAGAATAAGTACAATCAATTCCTCATGGAATCCTCCATCAGAACTCAAGCTTGACGAAAATGTGTCCTGAAAACCTAGCTTGCTTGACAAACAAAACGAAGAGAACAAATCGCCATGAACTACGCGTCGTCGAAGAGTTCCGTTCTGATCATCATCAGCAGTTCCACTTCATCAAATGTCACTTTTTTGAATGAAAATGCTTGATTAGTTCATGAAAATACTAAAATCACTATTTGTGTGCCTTTCACATTTGAGGAGTTCCCTCGATTCCTAATGGATCCCATCATCAGAACTCGAGCATGACAAAAAATAATCGTGAAAATAAAACTTGCTTAACAAACACAGCTAGGACAAATCGCCATACGTGAACTTTTCGTCGTTGAAGAGTTCTGTTCTGATCATCATCAGCAGTTCCACTTCATCAAATGTCACATTTTTGGATGAAAATGCTCGACTTGTTGATAAAAATATAAAAATCACTATACGTTTTCCTTTAAGATTTGAGGATCAGAACTGCGTTTTGACAAAAACGGGACCAACTTGGATAGATATACTTACAATCAAAAAAAGAATTTTCCAAATCGGTTAAGAAATGACGGAGTTATGGAGTACCAAACATTTAAAAAAAACTTGAAGTCGGTTAAAAAGCGTCTTGCGTCGTCCGATTTGACTGCGACAGTTCACATCATTTTGATTTTGACGTCCGCGTGCTAAGCATTTATCTATTCTAATATTATAAAGCTTAAGAGTTTGTTTGTTTGTTTGAACGCGCTAATCTCTGGTTCGAATTGAAAAATTAT
Organism: Notocelia uddmanniana; assembly: GCA_905163555.1. Classification (NCBI taxonomy): domain Eukaryota; kingdom Metazoa; phylum Arthropoda; class Insecta; order Lepidoptera; family Tortricidae; genus Notocelia; species Notocelia uddmanniana. Next base: position 7,207,110 of record LR991059.1, on the reverse strand, counting down.
TTTTGTGTTGGATAGTCCATTTAACGAGGAAGGTTTTAGGCTGTATAACATTACGCTGCGACCAATAGGAGCGAAGACGCGGACGAAGTCGCGGTCAACAGCTAGTTATAAATATCAAGGTCATTACATTAGCCAGTTCTGTCACACCTATACAAGGGTTAAGTTGTTAGTTAATAGGTGATCTGTCTATCCAAAACACCAAACCAACTACAATGAATCCAGCTAACTTTGAATATCGGATTCAGATTGAACGGCTTTTCAGTTCGATGATACCTAACTTCAACACTTCACCTTATTAATATTTGTAGAACGTGTGTGGAACGAGTTACTGTTCCATTTTAGTATTCAGGTGATGTATATCCGAGGCGAAAAGGGTTAAAATAATATTAGATCACCTGAATTAATATCTGTTCTTGGTATAAAGATAATATGAATGAATGTAATGTTTCTAAATATGTTGATTTATAATTTAATATATGCTTTTACTTGAAAAGTTTATTTCTAGATTCTGAGTATTCAAAGGACCCTAGGAAGTTAGGTATCATCGAGCTGAAAAGCCGTTCAATCTGAATTCGATATTTAAAGTTAGTTGGATTCATTGTAATTGGTTTAGGAGTTGTTGCCTTTTAAAATTACGATATTTACCAAAGTTGAAATGAAAACAATGTCACACAAAAATGTATAAAAAAACATTTATTTCACGAAACTTTTAATATTAAACATTACGTACAAAATTTCAACATGTATAAGGCAATTTTAAATGTCACATTTTAGTTAAATACAATGCTCACTGGATGGATAGGTGCACTTTTTCTCACATACTTTAGAGATTTTGTTTTGCTTTAGATAATAAAACATTAAGTCGTTTTATTTACTTTTCGAATGTACACAACTAGCTGCATTACTTTGTACTATATTACAATAATAAACAGCTTACTTAAAATAACTTAAAAAATAAAGAAAATGGCTCGGATTGTAGAAGTAAAACATAATGTATAAAAAATTTAAACAATCATATAGCATTGACAACGCAGTTCGTTCGAAACATATTAATAAAATATTGTAGAATACTTATATTATTATACAACTATATCTCTAATATTTAAATCAATATTGTGATATGGTATCCCATATTCTGTGGTTTTAGTAAAAAGGGGTACAAGTTACATACAAATGTATGAGACATGTACCCGATTTTACTAACTTTCAGTTAATCATTAGTCTTATAAAATAAATGAGATTGCTTTCCTTACTTATTGTCAATAGAAAATCGAGATTGGAATGTTAGATAATATAGCAAGTTTGTAAATTCTAGCCTAACTTAAAGATTATCAAAAGTGTATTAAAAACAGGAATTAAGTTATTCACAACTCAAATTACAGAAAATCCGGTTATTCTCACATGTTACTACCAATTTCTTGCCACTGGTAACACCAAAAAAATTGTAGTATTGGGAACAAATACCAATAAGTGTTGGAGGGACATCATTACAAAGGACAGTTCCTTATACAAGACTGTTCTTTGAAGAAATCCGACAATTTTGGCGATTTTCGGTCTGATCATATTTCAAGGATTGACCTAAAGATTACAATATATTCTCGAGCCTTATTCATTTTACTAAGGCAGCTGCCATACAATGTACATGTAAGAGACCTCGTGGATCGCCCCTGGTGGTGACAACTTTTAGTGGTAAGAAATTGGTGTGAACTGATGAGAATAACCCAGAAATCATAAAATAGATTCCAGGTAACATAATAACATAAGTAAAATAAAAATCGAGTAGAATGGAGGGGTTGTAAAATACAACCGAGATTGTGAAAAAAGATCAAATATTCGTCATGTTACGTCCTTTACAAAAATATATCTTAAAACTTTACTGCAAAAATATATAAGTCTATTGCAATATAATATCATAATCGGACGTTATCAGACCTTACTACTACTAAGGGAATTAAGGACAGAATAGACATCACGAAAGCAGCCACCTAAAGGCCGAGTGAACTAACACTATTGAGAAAAGTGTACTTAAAGTTAAGCTATTGAATTTGTGGGCAGAGGAGCCCCTTACATAATAACCATAAGAATCGCTATGATAGTCTCCCATCTGGAAGGTGATGGGAGGAGAGGACATGCGGCCGTCGCCTCCGTTGGAGTAAGCGAGGACTCGCAGGTTGTAGGTCTTACCAGGGATGAGGCTGTTGACGTACGCTTCAAGCTTGTGTTCCACGGGAATGATGGTGTCATTCGCTGTGCTCATGTCCTGGTCGGTTTCCCATACTCGCACCTAACAAGACAAAGAAATAAATATTAACATTCATTCTTAGTAGTTAGTTTGATCTGGTTTGATTTTAGATCGTCCAATTCACGAGAACGCGCCTTGCCTTCATGGCGTTCTAGTTTGTCTATACTGTAGGTACGAGTGAGGCAGCGCAGTGTCTTCGTGGATTAATAATTAACCCTTTAAACGCCAAGAACGTGCCCCACGGCGGTAATAACGACTATAGGTGTTATGGCGTACGATGTCAAAGTCACCTTCGTGCTTTCAATTAAGGTTCTATATTCTATCTCTTGTGGAAAAGTGATGGCGTGCAATTGTCACTGTCGTACAGTCAAGAACAAAAGTAAGTTAACACTTTTTCCCCTCATGACAATGCATTAAGATAAGTGTTAACTTACTTTTGCTTTTGACTGTACATAAAAATGGCGTTCAACGGGTTACATAATAATAATAAAGTCAGGAAAGAGCCAATTCAATTAGAAGATTCCTTGATGCAACCCAGCCTTAGGCTGGGTTGCACCGACTTACGATCACAGACTGATCACCGTTAAATATGGCGCCAGCAGCCGTCATCCCATAGAAACTTGACAAACTTTCCATACATTCAAATTTTAACGAACACAGCTTACGATCACAGACGGTTTGGTGCAACCCAGCCTTAGTCTGCCAAAGGCACTAATCATTACTATTAAAGGTGCGCGCAGATTAGCCGTTGTATTTTTAGCAAGGCAAGTCGACATACGTAATATACGAAGATATACCTACGTCATATATGTCTTGTACTAATAGTCCCCGGCTAGGCGAAATTTATTCTTATACCGATGTCGTTAAGACGTAGATGTCGCTACAATTCTTACTGACCTTGTGTCCAATGATGACCAAGCCAAGCGAAATTAAATCTTATACCAATGACACAGACTTCTAGCTATTTTCATTGTACTGACCTTGTATCCAATGAGCGGTTCCTCTTCATCCGTGGGCTGGACGTATCGCCACACGACGCGCACCGTGCTCGGGTTGACGGCCCACACGTTGACGGAGGCCGGGGGCTTCTGCGGGGCCTTGCGGTACGTGCGCTCCAGGTAACGCTCGCTCTCGGGGCCCTCGCCGGCAGAGTTAAACGCCATTACCTGACGAGGAACATTTAATTTTAATAGCAATTAAATAAAATTAAAAATCATTAAAAACAGGATGATACTCTTGTGATTGGCTGAGGTGGTATCAATCACACATATCTATTTAATTATTTTATTTTTATTTATTTATTAGGTAATAGGTACACTTCGTTTTGGTATTGTAATTTACTAGTCTGTTGCAGGACTGGGATCAGATATGCAAAATTGAGTTAATTAATAAACATTGACAACCTGTTTAGCCTAGTTGGTAGTGACTCTGCCTCCGAAGCTAGAGGTCCCGGGTTCGAAACCCGGCCAGGGCATTTATTTGTGCATTTTTCACAGGTATTTGTTCTTGGGTCTTGGATGTTTTCTATGTATTTAAGTATGTATTTATCTATTATAAGTATTTATATCGTCGTCTAGTACCCATAGTAAAAGCTTTGCTTAGTTTGGGACTAGGTCGATTTGTGTAAGATTGTCCCCCAATATTTATTTATTATTAAAACATTTCTAATAAGTAATCGTTTTAGGGGTGATATCCATACCTTCACGTAGTAGTAAGTATCCGGCTGCAACCCCACAATGAGAGCCCAGGCGCGTGTAGTCCTCGACAAAAAGTAGATGCATTCCTCCTCCTTGTTCGCCTGTTTCCAGTATTTCAGCCGATGCCCAATGAGCTTACCCCGAAGTCTGTCGCGTGACTGGTCGATAGGGTTCCAAGTTACGTTGAGAGACGTAGAGTTGTACGATAGCGCAGATACCAGTTGCGGTGCCACCTGAGGCATGTCCTCGGCAGAATATATCGTCACAATATCGCTCTCAGGACCCGCTCCTAAGTCGTTAAAAGCTTGTACTTTAACATCGTATTTCGTAAAGAAATAATCATGCACCACATGAACTACATGCATACCGATATTCCCATATTCCTTCAGCAAGAGCGATTGAAATTCGAACTCTGCTCCAGTCCTACGCCAGAATATTTTATAGTGTATTCCCGGACCGTTTTGCAAATGTTTCGGCAGTGGAGTCCAGGCGATTGTGAGATCACCGATCTTGCCACCACCCCCGCCTACTCCTGAGGGTGCTAGGTTAGGTTTATCGGGTAACGTCGAAAACTGTGGACTTGGCGCCGAAGGTTTTCCTATTCCCAGGAAATTTACAGCTTGTACTCGAAACTCGTAAACTGACCAGGGCATAAGGGTGACCGGCACAACCGCCCGCTTGCGCCCGTTGTAGCGATCTACTTCCATAACATTGGCGACATTATCGGCGATAGGAATCCACGTAACATTCCAGTTGGTGCGGCCTGTGATAGAGTAGCCAGTAATCGGTCGCCCATTGGAATTACTGTCAGTCCACTCGAGGGTTACAGTGTTTCTTAAAACATTCAGAATCTGCAGACCGCCCGGAGGCCCAGGTGGACCTTCGATACGCAATTGCGTGTGACTGGATATGCGGCCAATAGCTGCTTTAACTATGCACTCGTAATCACCGACATCGGAAAGACTGACATTATAGATTGTGAGCTCACCACCATCAATTTTAATTCTTTTGTCAGCGTAAAGATCAGCTGCTTCCTTCATACGTATGCCGTTGTGGTTCCACAGATAGGCAGTGTCTAAGAGCGGATCGATTTCAGCATTACAATGTAAAAATATGACTTGGCCGACTTGCGTTGTAATGCGCGGAGGTAAGCGCACGAGGAATCGGGGAGCGCGTAAAACTATCAACCTTCCTCTGCTTTCATCTGATCCATACTGGTTTTTGGCAACACAAGTATATAATCCTTCATCATCTCTAGAAATTTGTCTGATGATCAGATTTCCATTCTCAGTGATAAAACGTTTCCCACCAGCACCTATTACATTGCCATCTTTCTTCCAAGTAAAGGATGGTTTAGGTGCCGCTTCAGGATTACATCTTAAAGTTACATTTCCTCCCTCTGATCCATATGTTTCCAATTCGAGGGGTTTCTTTTTAAAGGATGGTTTGAGAGATAACACTCTGAGCTGTCCTGTTGAATATCTTGCTCTTAGCTGATTCTTAGCTTCACATTGGTACATGCCAGGATCTCTGACAGGATCTAAGTGTTTTATTGTTAGGACATTATCCTGGATTATATATCTATCCCTGTCTTCCAGTTCTAGAGTGTTCATTGAGATTTTATTACCATTTTTCCACCATGTATAATTGACGTCAGGGATACCGAAGGCTTCACAGTTCCAATGCAACTCACCTTTGTTGTCAACATGCTTGTCAGCCAGTGGTATAGTGAAGTTAGGTTCTGCCTGTACTTTTAAAAATACACTGTTTGATATCCGCGCCCTATCATTGCTGACATCACAAATGTACTCTCCTTCATCTTCAACACCAACATTGGATATGGTCAAAACACGATCAAAATTGCTCAGTCTTGCTCTTCTAGGCATAGGACTATTCTTCCTTGTCCAATTGTATGAAGGCACTGGATATCCAAATGAAACACACTCTATCCTGACCTCTTGACCAACAACAGGAGCTTCCGGAAACAGTTTGGGGAAATTATTGGGGAACTTGAGCTGCTGATAATCGGAGTGAGGATACACCGACAGTGAGAAAAAAGGTCCATTGCGGCCCATGTCAGAAACCTTGCTCATCACATTACAACTGTAGTTACCTCTGTCTATGGTCTCAAGTGCAGAGAAATAAACCCCTCCATCACTTGACACGAAGACACGCTTATCCTCCTCTACAAGGTTAGGGAAATAGTTTCGAGCCCACAAGAAATTCACAGATGGATAGTAAGATGGTGGATCACAATACATAACTTTTCCCCAGTACTGTTGGCCACTCTCCATTGGTCTTTTTTGATTAAACTCTCTAATAAAACCAAATGACAGTCTGATGGATTCCGAACGAATAACACCAAATTTGTTAGTAGCTGTACAATGATATTTAGCATTATCTTTGTCTGCATCTGGGTAGTAAATCATCAAAGTGCCACCACTTAGAATGAATCTAGTATCATCTAGTGGATTGACTTCTGTAAACACGGGACTGTCTACTTGGTAGTCTTCTCTAAACCACTTGTAAGTGGGTGCGGGATACCCTCCCGCAACACAAGTGAGCTGCACAAAGTGGCTCCGGAGAGGATCGTAAATAGTGTCTACAGGCTCTTTAGTAAAATAAGGTCCCCTTGGAATTCTCTCTGGATCGTATACATCTAACCCATATGTGAAAGATCGTGTTTCCTCCATTAGAAATCGTAACCTTTGAGGCTGACCCTCACATATAAAATGAAAATATTGAGTACCTTCAACAGCAGACAAGCCCCAGCGACCATCATGCTGTGAGAACTTGTATATTAAATAATCACGAGGCAATAAATTGTAACTGTTGTAAAGTGCTGTAGGATCGTCAAAGAATGCATTTTCAAGACCAGACAGCTGAGAGCCATCTCCATCGTTAGTCCAGTACCCTGGAGATTGTTGATGTGCTCCAACGTACCAAGATCCTTTTTGAGGGTCCAATTTCATTAGATTTGTAATGATGAAGCCATGTTCCTCTGGAGAATTAACAGCTACCAAGTCCGATTCGTAAGCTTGACAGATCTTCCGGGCCTCATTCCTCGGCCGATTGGGCGATTTCGTGAACCGGTAGCAAGATTCTCTAAAACTTATCCAATTGGGAGGGCATTTGTATCTCTCTTCATAGTCTAAGCCTGCGTAGTAGCTAGCAGTATTTTGTGGATCTAGCTCATTCTCGCCATCGCGATACGGGTCAGAGTTGAAACCGTCCTGATAAAAAGTACTTTGAGGCTGTTGATAGTCTTGGTTAACTGGGAAACTTCCGTACGGTATTTGAGGATTGCGGTATGTACTGTTTTGCGTAATATCAGAGGGAAATTGTTGTGGCGGAAAGTTTTGGTTATAAGGATCTTGTTGAGCATAACCGCAACTCGTTACTGCTAACAGTAACAACATATACTTCATTTTCGGTTGAAATGAAAACAACGGTTTTATAAACAATGATACATCACATAAAACACGCACTTCACACCTTTAAAACTTAAAAACCAAAAACATAAAATAGTTCTTATTCAGGCAAGTTTTTTTGGAAACAAATAAAATTATAAAAGGATTTACAATAACATAACAAACTAAACTCAAGCCTCGCCCATTCCGTCAATCGTCATCAACCAACGGAACATTCCTGAGAACGGAACGGAAAGGAAGGAAAAGAACGGAACGGAACGCGAACGGGTCGGAAGAGTTACCAGTTACAATACTTATTATTAATTTCCACTTTTTGTTGTTGCTTTGTTAAATTGAATATGTGTATTCATATTGTACATGATACAGGAACCAATTGTTCAGATTATTCTAAATCAAATTAATAATTAATTGTATATTTTTATATTAAAAGTTATTCGTATAAATTTTAGTTTTGGCTACATTTTCAGTACCAACATTGTAAATCGATATCTATTGACATCCGGTCCGTATCGTACAATCCAATTAGTCCTCAGAGTAAGGATTTTTATTAGTCTGTGAGAGATACGAACGAGTTTCACTAAGGGGGACAGACAAGCTGTTATGCAGCTAAATTGAGAACTAGTCTTAAACGTTTGGCGGCTTACAATAAACAATCTCTTTAATTTGGCCGGGTAATTGTTTATTTGCCTCAAACTATTTGACTTGACGTTTAGATGACATTGAGGCAAATAAAGAAAAACGGAACTACGAAAAGCGACAAGGACAACAAATTATATATCCTTTACTGTCGCTCTTATTCAATGTAGTATATGATCTTCTCGCTCATAGCGGTATTATTATTTGACGTCTACTCTGGGTGGTATTCCACTCATCCAATATCTTTGTCCAATTTCTTTGTCAAATCTTTGATCAAAGTTCTTTGACGTAGGCCCATTCCACTCATCCAATCTTTTTCCAAGTTTTTTTTTTCATGCGTAGCCATATTGATTTAACTGTCATCGCATCGGAATCTTTGATCAAATGTCGGGGTCCCATCCAAGTTTGATGAAATCATCCAATTTCTTTGATCAAAGATATTGGATGAGGTTAATACGGGGTGGCATTCTACTCATCCAATATCTTTGTCAAATCTTCGATCAAAGTTCTTTGACGGAGGCCCATTCCACTCATCCAATACCTTTAAAGGTACACTTCTTTGAATGGCGATAAATTAGAGAAAACCAATACTTCACTTGAAAATGGATGATATTTAATATTATAAAATTCACCACACAAACAATAAAAATACATGAAGAATATCACATAACATTGACAACCTCTGTCATCTTTTCCCGTCATGCGATCAGCGGCTAACGTCTACGGAGGTTTCATACCGCTGTCGCCACATCAGCCTCCCCCGAGATCCTTAATGAAGGTATCGTTCGGGAAACCAAACCCGACGACCAGAACGGGTCGTTCTAGGCTTGAGCTTTTTGGCTAGGGTGTCTTGGTGACAAGGACAGGAGCAGGTGGAACTACTTCCGGAGTTGTTTTAGTAACAGGGACGGGTGGCGTACTAGCACCATCTGGTTGTTCCAATAGAATATAAGTCGGCTTTAGCCTATCAATGGAAACAGAAACTGAATTCCCGGACATTTCAATTTTAAAATATTTATTGTTCCTTTCCAAAACCCTGTATGGACCTACTTACATAAGGTGGCTGGAGAGACTTGCGTACAAGATCTTGCCTAACAAAAACGTGTGAAGATGTGGCCAAATCTTTAAATACAAAGGTTTTGTGGGTGCCATGACGTACCACTGTTGCAGGCTGCATCTTTCTAATATGCAAGCGCAATCTAGCTAAAAAGTCAGTATAGTCAGTTAGTCCGTCATTTGTTGGGTGATTGAAGGAAGCCCCGCGGAGCTTAAGGTGTTCCCCGTAAACAAGTTCGGCAGAAGAAGCTGAAAGGTCATTCTTCCATGCACTGCGTATGCCTAGTAGAACTAGTGGAAGCGACTCTGTCCAGGTATCGTTTGCATGGCACATTATAGCCGCCTTCAGCTGTCGATGAAAACGTTCCACCAAACCATTGGCAGCTGGATGGTAAGCAGTTGTTTTTAAATGGTTGAAACCAGTCAAAGACGAAATCTGACGAAACAAGTGGGATTCGAACTGCCTATCTCTGTCCGTAATTACCTTATCAGGACATCCAAAACGAGATATCCACGAAGTTATAAAAAGCCTTTGCAACGCTTTCGGCAGTTACATCTACAATCGGTACTGCCTCGGGCCATCGAGTAAATCTATCGACGGCGGTAAAACAGTACTTAAAACCGTCTGAGCTAGGCAATGGACCTATTAAATCCAAATGAACATGCGAAAATCGCGCTGAAGGAGGTTTAAAATCGTAAACAGGAGAGGGAACATGTCGAGAAATTTTAGACTTTTGACAAGGGATACAAGTTCTGGCCCAGTATCGACAGTCTTTTCTAACTCCTGGCCAAACGTACCGTTCAGTAACCAATTTTATTGTTGCTCTTGCGCAAGGATGACTAAACCGATGAAGTGAGTCGAATATTGTCTTTCGGAAGTCTGGAGTTATATAAGGACGTTTTATAGGCCCGGATATGTCACAATACAGTTTTGTATTCGCATAAGGCACTTGGCGTAGGTTAAGTGATGACCCGTTTTTTATTAAGTTATTGAGTTCTATATCCGTGGCTTGGGACGTAGCTAAAAGATAGGGGTCTAGTCCGTCAGAAATGGCGTCAACTCTTGAGAGTGCATCAGCTACGACATTGTACTCGCCTGCGATGTACCTTATGTCAGTAGTAAATTGAGAAATGAAGTCTAAATACCTAAACTGTCTTGGAGAGCAGGAAAAATGAGATTTTTGAAAAGCTGAAACTATAGGTCTATGGTCTGTCATAATAAAGAAAGGCTTTATTTCCACCATGTGACGGAAATATTTCACTGACTCGTAAATTGCCAGTAGTTCCCGGTCGTAGGCGCTATATTTAGTCTGGGCTGGAGTTAACTTCCTAGAAAAGAAACCGAGTGGTTGCCAGTGACCGTAAACTTTTTGTTGTAATACGGACCCTATGCAAAAATCAGACGCGTCAGTAGCAATAGCAAGCGGAGCTCGCAAGTCTGGGTGGGCTAAAAGAGTGGCGGTTGCGATGCTCTGCTTACAATCATTGAAAGGTTTCACTAATGCCGGAGTCCAATTTATAGCGGTACTACTTTTAACAGAAGGTCCGCTGAGTAATGCGTGTAGCGGAGCCTGCAGGTGGGCAGCGCCAGTAATGAAACGCCGGTAGAAATTAATTGCGCCGAGAAAACGCCGAAGTTCTCTGATTGTTTTAGGCTGAGGAAAATCTTGTATTGCCTTGACCCTATCACCGATAGGTTTTGAACCTTTCGAGGAAACCAGATAACCCAGGAATTCAATTTCTGGAACGCCAAATAAACATTTGTTCGGGTTTAGTAAAATCCCGTGTTGGCTAAAACGTTCGAAAATCAAACGTAAATGTTCCTCGTGCTCCTCCTCGCTTCTAGACGCTACTAATACGACATATATATAAGGAAAACAGCAATCAAGACCTCTCAAAACCTCGTCCATGAAGCGCTGAAAAGTCTGCGCCGCGTTCCGTAAACCAAAACTCATGAACGGGAACTCGAAAAGACCGAAAGGGGTCGTGATTGCTGTTTTAGGAATGTCTTCAGGTGCGACAGGAATTTGGTTATACGCTTTAACTAAATCCAATTTACTAAAAATCTTACAGTTAAATAGATTATGCGAAAAATCGGCAATGTTACGAACTGGGTATCGGTCTGGTATCGTACGAGCGTTAAGCGCACGGTAATCGCCACAAGGACGCCATCCGTTATCCTTTTTTGGAACCAATTGAAGGGGAGATGACCAGGCACTTTCGGATCTCCTTGCGATACCAGTACGTTCCATGTCCTCAAATTCCTGTCGCGCGATTTTTAAACGGTCCGGAGCCAGCCGCCTAGGTCGTGCAAATGGGTCATAAAGAGATTTAGGTTCGCGTCTTTCCTGTGGACCTAATTTTTGTATGGACTCATAATCCGCATAAACGGCGTCTTATCTTATATAATTTAATGCGATAAAATTATTGTATATGTGCACGTAACCCCTTAACGATTGACCACAGGAAAGACGACTTTTGTTTTTGGTGCTCTTTATGACCCAAATACCGGTGGGCGTGGAGTTGTCCTGATATAATGCTGTGTGGTGTGCTTACAAATACGTTCTTGAGGGCTGCCCATAGGTTGCAATATATCAGGATACTCTGCCAATAGCTTATGATAACGAGATGTACCGGAAATTACTTTAATTTGCGGACTATTTGAAAATGATGCCACTAATGCTGCCGACGTAAGCAATGTCGTATTGTCAATTAAACGTGAGTTTCGAATATCCACTAATAAATTATAATAGGATAAGAAATCTACGCCTATGATGGGCTCATTTACGTCTGCAACCACAAAACGCCAGACAAAAGTACGCCTTAAACCAAAATCTAGTGATAAGCCCAAATAGCCAAAAGTTCCAATAACTGTATAATTCGCGGCAAATAATTCATAGTCCGTACGCCGACGCTTTTGTGTGCCGACACACAAATCTGACCCTGTGTCAATTAAAAATTGGAGCTTAGATCTAGTGTCAGTGACAAACAAACGATTAGACACCGAATTACACTCGTCGCGCTTATCACTATAGCTATCAGTCGCAGCATGCGACTGTTTAATTAGTTTTTTGGAAAGTTACAAGGTGGGATACACTTAGCTGCTTTGTCAGCGAACATGAAATGGTACCAGCAGTACCGCCGGCCGGCACCTGCACGTGACTGACTTCTAGACCGGCCACGCTGACTAGGGCGGGACCTTGTCCTGGATACAAATTCACGACGTTGCGCCGATGTGGTCATTGCATCGACCTTCGCTGTCAAAGCTTCAATCTTCTGGCTTAATTCGCCGACAGCGGAAGATGGCATAGAAGATGTCGAAGCAGCAGACACATGAGGAGCAGATATAAATGAGCTGGTATCGTACGCCTTATCAGACATTCCGGCTAATTTATCCAGGGAAGTCGCGTCATCTTGCATCGCAATCAGGCTCTGAACCAAATTTGGTAGGCGGCTAGACCAGACAGTGCGAATAAATTCATCTGGGTAGCCAGACGCCGGCAACGTTGCGAATATGGCGTAAAAACTGGCTAGGCTTTCTATCGCCGATTTCCTCCATAGTCATAAGTTGTTTTAGTTGGCCGCTACGTGACCTCGATGAGCGAGAAATTAGTTCACGCTTAAGGGTGGCGTACTTGTTAGCTGCTGGCGGGCTCTTAATAATATCTTCCACCTCCGTCGCGTATTTCTGATCTAACACCGGAATCACATGGTAGTAGTTTGTGGTGTCCACTGTAATTCCCGCGATTTCGAATTGGCCTTCTATTTGGCAAAACCATAATTCCGGGTTCTCTGGCCAAAAGGGGGGAATCTTAACACCGACACGGCAAACTGCCGACTCGCAGTAGGTCCCACTATCGGGCATGGTTTTACAATATATTGTGGTAAGTATATAAACTGTGTTCTATTAAGTAAAGTCGTAGGTCACCAATTAAAGGTACACTTCTTTGAATGGCGATAAATTAGAGAAAACCAATACTTCACTTGAAACTGGATGATATTTAATATTATAAAATTCACCACACAAACAATAAAAATACAAGAAGAATATCACATAACATTGACAACCTCTGTCATCTTTTCCCGTCATACTCAGCCAGTGCGATCAGCGGCTAACGTCTACGGAGGTTTCATACCGCTGTCGCCACACTTGTCCAAGTTTTCTTCTTTTTCATGCGTAGCCATATTGATTTAACTGTCATCAGAATCTTTGATCAAATGTCGGGGTCCCATCCAAGTTGTATGAAATCATCCCATTTCTTTGATCAATCAAATGTATATTGGCACAGAATAAGTAATAGTACAAGTACAGAAGGTTCTCTGTTAACAAATCCCCCGTTTAGGTATGCCAAACGTGCCTAAACGTAGCCATCTCTTTCTATCGCACGCAACGTGCTCTTTCGAGGCCCCGCCCTCAGCGCTAGGGTTCCCACCAGCGAGAACCTATTTTAATATACGTACTTTATTATTAGTAGTGTTGTTTACAATGCAATTACGAATAGTGCTTTTAAGGTTCCCTAATAGCCAAAATGGTGAAAACGGAACCCGTCCGTCCGTCTTTTCGTCTGTATGTGACAGCCGATGTACTCGGAGACTATAAGCACTATAAATACAATTAAAAGTGTGTTCTACTCGTATGAACCGCTACGTAAAAGTGATGTGAAATGACGAAAAAATATTAAAGTAGGGGGAGGGAGGCACTCCATACATGTAACCAGGGGATACAAAGTTTTTTACGGGGTGTACCAAGAAGTAGTGATATACTGAAGCTGGGAGGTAGAGGACCTAGAGGGTTATCTGAATCACCCCTCATGTATGTTCAGCGATTTTTAGTATTTTCGGAGTTATGTTTTTTTTATTTAATTTTGCACCTATCGCCGCGTTCGATGAGATTTTTATTTATGGTGACGTGAATTATTGCGGTAGATGCTTGATGTTTTTTGTGTGCTAAGCTGATAGATAGGCCAATTCAGTATGGTAACATTTACTATCGTTAGATCTTTGAGTGGCATAAAAAAAAATTAAATGCCAAGAAAGATAAAATTACCCAGTATGTTCACAACTTCAAGGGCCCTTAAAAAAATAAAATCACATAAAAAATAATCACCGATTGGCTTTTAAAAACTTGCTCTATCTATCAGGTAGCTACCCTGAAAATTTCATTTTATTATTAATAAGGCTTCAATCAAAAAATTAATTTATTAAGGTCCATAGCGGCTAGTCCAGGAGCTAGGACTCGTGTAGGTATATTTAAATGGCCTAAAAGCGAACGATCGCATTTTTTTCCCTAAAATCCATTATAAATGTAAATGTACATGCTGCAATACAATAATACTGTGGTTTTGACATTATTATTTAACACGAAACGGATTATTTTATGATCGTACAGCGGTACAGCAGCGCGTGCGCTTGCGATCCGTAACGCTGCGCCGCAACCATTGAATAGTCACACGACGTGTGAGCCGGCGGCCGCATGTACTTTGCGCGGCGCGATGTCGTCACGGTAGTAAACCACCCCTGATATTGGACAAAGATATTGGACGAGTGGAATACCTCCCGTATTCCAAGACCCAAGTATCCGAGTTTCGAACGAAAAGTTTGAATGTCAAAGTCAACTGTCAAGTTGGTTTGTCTCCGGACTAAAAAAACTTAAAAAACCGAAGGAGAGTTGATAGAAAGTGGAAGAATATATCTTATTTTATTAATGTTTGTTAAGAATGAGGTGTAGAATAAAGCAGTTTTTCTTTCTATGCGAACCGATGCACCATCAAGTACACTGTTGTTGTAAGTATGTATTTTATTAATTTGATGTATGTAAGTATTCACCTTACATTGCTCCTTAAGGCCCAGACTTTAATAAGCGCATTGGCGCTCTTTTCACTCCATATGTTACCCCACATTACATTTTTGTTTGAATTCTGTAGGGTCCCAAAGAGGGCAAACACTTAAAAACTGTTTATGGGTCCAGGTTTACAGTACCTACAGGGTTTGTACAACGGGTTCGTGAGGCTAGAACAGCCGCCTACGTGCTTTCCTATGCCTAATTGTAGCAGAAATAGGTGTGTAACATTCTAACAATATACCTGTCCTCGCAGATGAATTGCCTAACAAATATTTAATATGTGATCCACTAGAAACGCGTTGGAAGGACTTTAGAATATGCAACACCGAGTTTAGCGTTCATATTTTTTTTATAAATAGTACTCACTATTAGAAAGCTTTCCACAAAATTTCAAGTTGCGGAGACGTACGGTTTAAGAGAAAAAAAAAAGTAAAGTTGAAAGTTTCTATACTAAAATCGGTAAATAATACTACGCCATGACAGTCCGACTCCGCCTTAGCTCCGGCGCTGCGGGACGAGCAGCCCTTCCGCCTTCGCGTAACAAAGCACGGTCGTCCATGCTCGGCTCCGCAGCTTTGCCTTGCTCAGCCGCTCCACCTCGCACGGTTCCCGCGCTTTGTCACGGCGGGCGAGGGCTGCTCTCCCTTCGCGCCTCCGAATTTTTATATACACTCGACAAGACCACGTGGATAGTGGGGTGCTCTGATTCGGTTTTTGATATACCTAGGTCCCAGTGACGTGAGTGACGTAATCATCTGACTGTCATGGCGTGGTGTTTATTACCGATTTTAGTATAGAAACTGTCCAATTTTTTTTTACGTTTCCGCAACTTGAAATTTTGTGGAAAGCTTTCTAATCATGAGTACTGTTTATAAAAAAAATATGAACGCTAAACTCGGTGTTGCATATTCTAAAGTTGAGTCAACGCGTTCTCGGAGGATGTGCCTAGGTATTGTATCTCTCCACAGTGATGAAATGGTAGGATATTTATCAAAACAAGCACTTGATACACATTATAGTTAATTCAAAAAATACCAAAACTAATTCCTTGTACTTCAAGAGATATGTACTTATACTCTTAATCCATGAAAATTAAAAACTTTGTATTCTGAATTGTTCACATTTTAATTTCTTATGTTATCAACCAGACAGTGTCAATAATTACAATAATACTTAAATGTAGATACAGACAGGTATTAATGTTTCCATTCAGAAAGTATACACACTGTAGAAATTGTCAGTTACAATAATAACATTTAGTTCTCACACCAAATCCCGCTCTCACTAGTCCTTCTAAAATCATCACAGATTGTTCATGTACTTCTTCGTTTCGACTATTTCTGAGATATAAGTAGATAGGGCGGAACATGGCCTCAAAATACAGAGTAAAAACTGCTACCTTCCATACAATGTTCCAAAATACTATCTCCAGGCTAAATAAATACCAATAAACATATCTAGTGTCCATAGTCTTATTGGTTCTATTCAGACAAGATAGAGCTCCAAAATAAGTTAAATATAGGTATTTTGTTTACAATCAATCTTATTTACAGACTTAATATTTTTTCGATATGCATAATATGCTTTAATAAATTTTCCTAATATCTTACAGAACTGTATAAATAAAAACATAACTGTTTATAATAATTGTAAATTAATTGTACAATAATTAACATATTGGACATATCATTATAATAATAGCAAACATAACAATGTATTCACTATTGGAAAGAAATTAATAGAATAATCTCATAATAATAAATGATGAATTTATAATTTTAACATTTTGAAAATATAACAGTGTCAGTGATGTATTAGTCAAATAATATGAAGGTTAAAGTGTAAGAGTTGGGAGCCCCGTACGCTGCGGTTGGGGTGGAGCTGCTCACAACCTATCTAGTTGCATACAATACCTACAAATTGCACTTGCTAAATGTCCTTCATAATTTAAGTACAGCAATCATGTGCTAAGGCTTTTTCCAACCCTGTGACTGATACCTCCGCACCAACTCAACTGAGCCCACACATTCAATCATTACAATATATGCTAACATTCAATCAAGCATGATTATTATTGCACACACATTTAAGATATATATATGCTAAAGTCTGATCCTAGATTGTGGTAACTTTATTTCGTTATTTCAATTATTACATTATATTAATATTAGTGTACTAACTATTATCAAACTTTCCACTTCAATCGCTTCATTTACCTATCTATCTATTCCAATATACACCGTCCACCAACAATAGCACCCATGAGAATACACTTATCTTACCAGACAACATTTATACACAAATTACTTCTACTATATACACTATATACATATTGTTCATTAGGTTCACTAAATAGACAATCACACAATATTGATTAATGGCTACTACCCTTTAATCATTTGTTCATATGAGATACAGCTTTGTTAAGATTAAAATAATCAGTCAAAGTATTAAGATCTCGTTGAGCCATTCGGTCCCACGTAACCGGACGTGTATAGCCGGGTGAAGTCCTATTATTCCTCATTTATTTTTGCACTCGACAATTGTACGATGACCTGTAGAAATTTTCAACCATTAGAGGTTATTCTAGAATGTCAGATGTCACACGTCACTATTGGAATGTCATGGCAGTAGTCTTTCTCCTTAACATAGGCCTCGTGAGCTCACGCTCACGGTATACATGTGCACTTTTGCTGGCACGCGTGGTGTCAGCTAACCAAGACTGTCTCGACCTTGAGCAGTTGTCGCAGCTTGTCGGTCACCCGCACCAGCGCCACCTTGCTCGCTCGCACGTTCACCTTCTCGCCCGCGCACAGAAGCTGGTGGCACTGCGCTCGTTCTAGGAACTCCTGAGTTCTGATCTCGCGAAGCAGCTCCTTTGGCGATCCGGAACCGCAATGGATCTGCTTCAACAGGCTGTCTTTTGATTTTATCTGGAAATAAAGTCCGTGCGTTACAGGCTAATCTATTTGAATGATCATTTGGAGAAATATTGAAGTCAGAAGAATAATTGGATTTCAGGCTTTCCAAGAAAGCAGCGAATTATGTTCAGAGCTGTGATGTCGAAGGAGGAACACACTTGACAACCCAAAGAAGGAAATAATCACCTGTAATAAATTGGTGATATCTTGCAGCAGGCACCAGAGCCCGTCAGACGGCTGGCCGGGCGCCGGCCGCAGGCTGTAGAACGGCGGCAGCGGCGCCTCCGTGCACTGGATTTCCATCATGGAGTCCGGCGGCGGTGGTGGGGAGGCCGGCGGAGGGGATGATAGCGCGTCGCAGCCGAGCTCTTCTTTGTCTGCAATGTTAGGATTCACTGTTTACATATAATTATGATTTTCATGCTGGGTTCAAGTTCTCATGGACAACAGCTAATATAGCCCCTACGTCTGACCCAGTATTTTAAAATGAACGGATGTTAGCTTGATTAGATTAACAGCGTAGTGTAATCGGCATCCCGCGGTCATCATATTAAATGTAATACTATTGAAGATTTAGAAATCCTGTTCATCTGGAGAAAACATACACACACACATACGACTAAGACAAGACATATGACTAAGGGATCTTGTTACTGACAATGTATCCTAATACTGAAAGATAACCCATTTTCAGTTAGAATAATAGTGGTAACTAACCAATGATAACTGATGGCGACGGAAACCGCCACGGCTCCGTAGCCGTGCCCTGGACGTCCGCGATGTGCAGGCGCAGGAGCTTCGCCGCCGGACCCTCCGCTAGCTCCTCGGGGGTCTGTCCCGCGTATGTGCCGAGCAGGGGGTCGGCTCCGTACGAGAGCAACAGACGGATCACTTCTAAACGGCTGTTCTCGCATGCCTCGTGTAATGGTCTGGAATTACAAAAGTGCAGGTTTTTAATATGGGCACATTTCTAACCTAGAAATATACGTCATCACAGAAAGGAATAGAAATACAATAGCTCCAATGTTATGTTACAATGAATGCTTCAATAAATGAGTGTTACTATGGATTTTTTTATACAACGACGGTGGCAAACAAGCTTACGGCCTGCCTGATGGTAAGCAGACACCGTCACCTATAAACGCTTGCGACTCCAGAAGAATCACAAGCACGTTGCGGACCCTTTATTAACTTGAGGTTTCGTTTGAATAGAATGGCAGTATTCTTTCTCCTTAAAGGCCGAGCCACACTGAATGCGTGCACGCCACGCAAGCGGTGTGTCATCTACCACATGAGTAAAGAAACGAACAGAGACAAAGCTTCATACAACCGCTCTGCGATAGGTACACTAATACAAGCGCAACGCGCGTGTAGGCGTGAGCACTAACTCTTCGTCACGTACGCAGAGAAACCGGTTTGAACTGGCTCACTTTGTGCTCAAACGCAGGGTCTACGAGTCGCGCGTCGCGCATTGCGGTTTTTTCGTCTTTACGTTTTGAGTGGTATACAAGTGGAAAGATAGTGTAAATATAGTTTACTGTACTGTGTGTATGAACAACAATAGAAAAAATAAAGACATATCTTATTTAACCTATCCCAAAGACTCCATTAGGTAAGTAAAATCTTTATGTCTAATACATATTATATCTTTAATGTATTAAAACTAGGTGGTGCAATAACGTATTGACCGTGTTAGGTATCGATTTTGGCTGTTTTTTGTAAGTAGTAAATTGCACAGAATGAATGGGTAGGCCTGTCTCGTAAATGGTGTACTTATTATTAATATTATTATGGTAATAGCTAAAATAGATATACTTAAAATCATTTGAATAGACCGAATTCTACCAAATTAATCCGACTAAAAAGCGTAATTTTAAGCAAGAAGGTTCATAATCTGATGACAGTTTTTTTTAAGTCGGACATTATAAATAATCTCAAACATACCTAACGACAGTTATACGAGAATATTTTTGCAATTAAGTGTCAATTCGGCCAAACCGGAATAGAGTTTATGCCAGGACTAGCCCATACAATTTTGACGTTAAGCTCATACTAAGTCCTTGATCCTGTTTGGTCGAATTCGGCCTAATACCTACAAGATTCGCGCAGTCTGTTTAGGTATGGTATGACTGACAGTGACGAGCAATTGAGACCACCGGCTAAATCGCGAACGGAACAATTAAATTATGACCCATGATTTAAAACGCTTAGGCATTCCCCACAATACAAATATCCTTTTTATGATGTGTGTGTATCTAGAGCATAAACTAAAATCTTCGTATAAGACTAAGGCATTTCGGCCTGCGGCGCCAGCGAGCTGGTCGCGGTTGGACTTAGAATAGAAAAAACCGGCCAAGTGCGAGTCGGACTCGCGTTGCAAGGGTTCCGTACATCATAAGATTTTAAACAAGCAATTTATCAAAAACAAAAAACTTACATATGTGTACCAAATTTCAACTTAATTGGTCCAGTAGTTTCGGAGAAAACATTATTAAAAAAAACCCGTAGGAGTCGGGTCTAAGGCTAAGTAATTAAATACTCCTGTTTGGTAAGTGTTTACCTACTAAACTAATACTTAACAGTATAAACCGACTGCGTTACGATATTTTTACAAGTCATTCAATGTTAGAGAAAGAGATTGCACACAACCAATGTTTTTTTTAATTATTATTATTAAAGTAGTTAGAAAAGGCATTTAGGCATGCTAGGAGTGAATGGTGCAGAGTTTCAGGCGGCACTTGTCACTGTAGATAGTGTGGACACGGCAGAGCTGCGCCGGGCTGCTAGGCGGCTTAAATCGCGCAGTTCGGCAGGCCTTGATGATATTCCTCCATATCTTGCGAAAGACTGCATATCAGCTTTGGAGAACCCACTGTTGCATATCTACAATTTGGCACTGAAATACGCAGTCTATCCTGCTCGATGGAAAAAATCTAGTCACTCCCGTACCTAAGAGTGGGTCAGGTACGGAAGTAGAAAAATATAAACCTATAGCGGTCCTGTCTGTCTTTGGCAAGCTGTTTGAGTCGATGTTAGACTACCGAATCACTCATCAGATCACCCAGCTTGCTGATGGATAACATGGTTTTCGCCGAGGCCGCTCTACTTCCACTAACCTCACTGTTTTTTGTAGATTATGCCTCGGTGGAGATGGATGCTGGTCGTCAAATTGACGCGGCGTATTTTGATTTTAAGAAGGCCTTCGACCTCGTTGACAACGACATCCTCTTGCAAAAGTGTGCCTCTGTGGGATTCTCACCAAGACTTCTTAGATTCTTTGCAAGTTATTTAAAGGATCGTTGCCAGGTCGTCAGGATTTCTGGATGCGAATCAAAGCCTTTTTACACACATTCCGGGGTAAGTCAAGGGAGTACCCTTGGCCCAACGCAATTCATCATAATGATTAACGATTTACCGAATGTTGTTAGCACTGCTAAGTGCTTGTTGTTCGCAGACGACCTACACCTTCTCCTAGGAGTAGCCGAAATAAGCGACTGTCAGGCGCTGCAGCGAGATATAAATGCGGTAGCTGAATGGAGTGAACTCAATAAATTACATTTTAATATCTCCAAATGTAAAACGATCACTTTCAGTAGAATCCGAAAGCCGATAAGTGCATCGTACACTCTGCACGGCGTCCCGTTGGAGCGCGTCACAGAGATTCGTGACCTGGGACTAACTCTCGACAGAGAGTTAAGCTTCCGGCAACATGTGACTGCTGTTTGTCGGGAATCAAGCAAAACGCTGGGATTTATCATGAGGATGTCGTACCAGTTTCCTAGTGCCAATGTTGCTCTAATGCTGTACAATGCGTACGTCCGCAGCAAACTCGAATATGGCGCTGTAGTTTGGGATCCTCATGAGGTCAAGTACATCTTGAATATAGAAAAAGTACAGCGTAAATTTGCTAGGTTCCTGTACAAGAGGAAGTACGGAAACTATCCTTATATGTATCCGTCGCTGTTTGTATCGGGTATGGTAGGATTGGATACGTTGGAATCGAGAAGAAAGCTGCTACTTATGGTGCACTATATCAGCTTCTACATTATAAAGTAGACAATCCGTGTGTGTTAGAGCACATGAGACTACACGTCCCGGCGCCAAGGACGAGTGTGCCTGGGCATGGAGGCGGCGGCGCGGTGGTGCCGCGGCGGCGGCCGCGCCCGTTCGCGCGCGGCACTGCGCGCACTCGCCTAGGGGGCAATGCTCCCACGAGTAGAGCAGCAAAACTGCTCAATGATCTGTATGCACGGATCCCTGATACAGATATATTCCACGATAGTATGGGTGTTTTCGTGAGGCGTGTTAGGCTGTGTATTGACAGTTGCAGCGCAATATAAATGTTGGTGGTAATTATTTCACACGATTTATTTAATATTCGACATGAATGTTTTAATTTTTATTCAGATTTGATTTGTAAAATGACATGACCTTATAATTATTTATAGGTAATGTAATGAAAGTATAATTTGTAGTAAATTGTAAGTGCTTTGGTTATGAACTGTAAACTTGCATGTGTTCGAAATAAAATAAATTTACAGTTAGTTAAAACTGCACCGTTAAACCAAAGTTTGGTTTGTCTCGATGCACCATTCCACTTTGACATCTACTTGCTCAATTTCAGAAGCGAATAAGTATCTATTTAAAAGACGAAGAGGGACTTTGTCATCTTACGAGTATGTTTAGCATGGAGGAGTCATCCGATAACGTGCTACTCTACTCACCTAATGCCTCCTTGTGCGGCCGCAGAAACGTTGGCCCCATATTGTAGAAGAAGCCGCGCGATCCGTACGTGGCCCTTAGCCGCCGCTACGTGTAGAGGCGTGAAGCCTGCGTTGTCTTTTGCGGTTGGCTCCGCACCTAATTTCTCCAAGCAATATGCCACGCAGTCCTGAAATTGCAAAAATATACACTCAAGCGGCGTAGGCATGATGCAGTTTCAAAACGTTTTCATACAAAATTTCGTACATTTTGTATGAAAACGTTTTGAAGCGTTATTTAGCGACGTGACGGTGAATAACACTTCACCTTACGCCGTCTCTGTATAATTCACACGTAAGGCTTCAATATTTTTTTAGTCTGCCAGTTTAGCCTAGTTGGTAGTGAGTGACACTGCCTCCGAAGCTAGAGGTCCCGGGTTCGATTCCCAGTCAGGGCATTATTTGTGCATTTCGCACGGATATTTGTTCCTGGGTCTTGGATGTTCTCTATGTATTTATCTATATAAGTATGTATACTCGTATCGTCGTCTACCCATAGTACAAGCTTTGCATAGTTTGGGACTAGGTCGATTTGTGTAAGATTGTCCCCCAATATTTATTTGTTTGTATAAATGTTGGAATATATGTTGTGAATTGCGATAGATACTCACCGTATATCCCAACCTCGCAGCGCGGTGAAGATGCGACTCTCCAATGCTCTTGTTAATAAACCATCCTTTGATTTCTTTTTGGATATCGTGGACAGATTCGGGGCTTGGTTTCGCCGCTGGACGGCGCGCCTGTTTTGTTGCATCGTCTCTTCGAATAATCTTCTTCTTCTTGCGAATGTAATCAAACCCGGAACTGAACTTTCTTCTTCCAAACAAACGTTTCAATCGCCTTTTACTACTCCCTTCTGTTGTACTGGGAGAACTACCTTCCTCTTTTGATGTATCCTTATCATCTGGAGATGGACTTTTTTCTTTTTTGAGTTTTGGAGTGGAAATATCTTTAACTCTCTTGTTCGCAAGAGTTTTTATTAAGTTGTTTCTTTTTTTCAAGCGCATTAGACGCCCTTTAGCGTCGTTTCTTTTCAGTGACTTGGTACTTCTGAGTCCATCTCTAATAGAGCTAGATCTGCGTATCATCTTATCTTTCATGATTTTCTTAGGCTTGATCTTGGATTTTGCTTCCGGTTCTTTCTTAATTTCTACGTTCTTATCTGTTTTTATTTCATCCTCATCTTCGTCTCTACAGGAGGTAGGTGGTGCTGAAGCTGGTCTTTCGTCTCCGAACACTTCTTTGATTGTTGCTCTTTGCTTAATTACTCTGCTTTCTGTTCTCGTCCTGGACTTCAAAACAACTGGAGCGAATTCTTCCGTAGCACCCATAAGGCCATCCGTGTTATTGATAAAGGCATTTCTAAACGCTGCAACTGTTTCTTTCCTGAATGCGCCTAAATAATATATATCTTCCATTAACTTGTCTTTCCTGGCGCTCAAAATTCCCTTCGTGCCACTTTTCATTAGACCTAAACTAGGTGTTGGTAATAGCTCATTCGGATTGCAACTTTTCGGAATGATTTTAGGTGTATTATTGAGTTTGTCTTCTTTTTCTTTAGATTTTTTCTTGTCTTCTTTTTTCCCACATTTTTGCATGAGGACGTCGACTATGGAACTTCCCTTCTTTTTAATTTTCGACGAGAACACAGTAGAGGTAGACGCTTCAGAATCTGATTGAAGCCTAGTATGAACAGCTGAACAACTAGAATTGGAATCGAGATCACTGTCTAGGGTTAATTTATCTGGACGCCTGGCGTACAAATCATCGGTTGCAGCGGAAGGAGCCGAAGACGGAGCAGGTGAAAGTGGAGCGGGATCCAAATCAGGCAAAGAAGTAGAACCCCTGTTAAATAACGTATTCGCGCCTTTAACAAAAGGTCCTCCAGACCGCCCTCGAGGAATAGCGATGAGTCTGCTCGGCATGCGAAGTGAGCGTTTGTATCTGTACAACTCTTCTTCCCATCCTGGGTGAAAGTCGGAACCGTCTCCGAAACCTGTTTTACGTGCAGGAGTAGAGCTAGCGCTACTGCTGCCATTATTATCTTGTTTTTTCGTGGGAGTCGATTTTACTGTACTCTTGTTGTTAACTGGTGTTGTTTTAACATCCTCCGTCTTAATAGTTTTACGCACTCGCAGCCTACTCGCAACGGTCAGATCTTCATTATCACTCTCTGAGCTTGTAGCCTCCTTGCGTTTATCATTTTTAGAGTTATCTGTAGATAGGGACTTCCCCTTCGCTCTTGAATTTTTTCGCACCAATTTGCCTTTAGTTGGTTTATCCTCTTTATCTTTTACATTTGTATCATTCTTTTTAGTAAATTTACTAACGTCTACATCACAGCACTCCAATTTTACGTATACTGACATATCTTTAAACATCGCATATTTAAGGCGTTCATTACGTTCCTTTTCTTTTATCAGCTTGCTTTTAATTAAAGGTTCGTCATCGTCAGTGGACTCTGCCTCTTCTTTTATAATTGTTTTTATTTGTTCTTTTTGTTTTGTGGTGTTTTTCATATTTGCAGAACTTGTAGATGTGGATGATTCACTCTTATCTGATATTGACTTGCGCTTTAATGGCGATTTGGTCGATTTCTCCCCTCTTTCCTTATGTTTCTTGTTGTTTTTATTTTTCTCACTCTTATCGGTATCTTTTGCAACAACTTGTTTCGACACGCTATCCTTTCTTAAAGTTTGATTTAAAGTAGGCTCTTTTATACCAGTGTTGTTTTGTGTTTCGATGACTTCTTTATTTTCTTGTTTATTAGCAGTAGGTTCTTTAATATCAGATCCTTTATTTGAGTCTGATTTAGTCTGGCTGAGTAGTTTAGGAGTGGAGTTACTGTGTACTGGGTGTTTGAGATCGTGCATATTTTCGATTACGGTTTGGTTTTCCATATCATCGGCATCTATTGGTTCTTGTTTTATTACAATACTGGAAGTAGGTTCGTTCCGAGATATTTCAGGTGTTTCTTCTACTTTCAGGTTCGTAGATTTTTCGCCACTGACACTATTTTCTTGGTCCAACGTTTCAGTGCGTTTTTTGCGTAACTTCTTTTTATGGCACCCTGTTTTCAATTGCTCCATAAAGTTATCACACGCGCTTGCCCAATCTAAATCCTCTGGAGTACTACTTTCTGGGATAAATTCGGTGTCCAAAAAGTTTTCAGTTTTGATAGATATTACTGCATCTTTCTCTATCTCATCTATATTCATCGGCTCAGATTTTATATCTGGTATTATCGATGTTATTGGCTTTTCACTTTTGATAACAGATTCTAACCTAAGATCTTCTCGTATCTGGTTAAAAAGATGTTGCTTTTGTGACTTTGGAGTCGGTTTTAGATTTTCTTGACTTTCTATTGCCGCACAGAGTTTCGATTCATGTTTTAGAGGACCATCTTGTGACGGAGGCATAACTTTTAATTCCGCCTTCGTTCGTATCCTCGAAGCTACATCATTTTCAGGAGACTTGCTCATCGGATCTATGTTATCAACTTTTTGATAATCTGATTCTTTTAACATAGAATCTACTGCTTTAGGCAATTGTATGTGATGTCCGAGAGGTGTTGTAATGTTAGGTTTGCCCAAAGGTCCATTTTTAAGAGCTGTATCATTCTCCTTTGTTAAATCGGTTATTTCAACCTCAGAGTCATCGACGTCGTCTATGACAATGAGTTCTGGTATTGGTCTTGGTTTTGCCACTTCCGTATGCTTTGTTTCGAGACTATTCCTTAGTATACTTAAGACTCGTTTGTCCGCTGGTATTCCACTATGAGGATCCAGCGGATGGGTATGTATATCTCTGTGGTTCGGAATCTTTTGTATAACCTGGCGGCTATTACTAGATGGATGTCTATCTGGGGCATATTGAGAGTGATAGTCTCTTACATCTCTGCTCAGCACTTCAGGCGGGTAGGGATACCTATGGTTGACGTGACGATGTTCATGGTAGATACTTGAGGTGACCGGCCTCTTATGTTCGCCCGGGTAAGCCTCATAACGCTTATGATTACTGTAACTGTAAACAGGTTGGCTGGCTAGATCATGTTGCTCTCGAGCGTTGCGACTCGTCCGATCCGCTATCCGGCTGTCGGCCGTCCAGGTCTCGTATCTAACAATCTTCTCCGGAATGTTACTAACTATGGGTCCCGCGGGACGTTTCCTTTCGTCAATTACGAAGTGTCGATCGTCGCGTATTCTCCCCTCATGGTGAGGGTTCTCAGGAATCGACGTCGTGAGATCTATTCGAGGTACAATGTATTCTGGCCGTGTACCAATTGGAACGCTATACTTAGTGCGGTCATGATACCTTTGGTGTCGAGGATCTGGTGGGTACCCTTCTGTAATGGCCCGTGGCGGTTCGTGCGCACCATTATATCGTACCGGAGGTTGCCCAGGAGCCACTGTAGGGCTGTGGTTATTGTTTGTCTCTCGGTATTGAGTAAAATCAGGGGCAAAGTCAACCTTGTGAGACGCGACAAAAGTAGGCACATGTTGAGAAGGAACGTGTCGACTGCTGGGCAACTGTCGCGGTTGTAACGGTAAGTTTTTATTTTCAAGCGACACCGAGTCAACGGCATCATCTAAGGTAGTGGAAGAATCTGCTGAGTTTTTAACAGTTTTTACTGATAAATCTAAAGGAGACTCTTTTTTCTGTTTTGTTTGATTCATTTGATTGACCAGCGACGTTACTGATACAGTCATACGCGCCTGTTGGTTTGGAAACCCCGGCTTTACTGTTGGTCGAGCAGTGGTTTGAACTTGATTCGTCGTGGGGTATTCATAGGAACATTTAGGTGCTATCGAATGTCGGTGACCAGTTCTTGCCTGCTGCTGAGTTTGAGGTACTGGCACTGGTACTGATGGTTGGTAGCGCACTGAAGAAGTAGAGGGGCTCTGATACAGGTAGCTACTCCTTGCGTCAATGTTTCGGTTGGCGGTGGGATAATCTACAGGCCGTTGGGGCGGTAGTCGAGCTGTGTCGTGAGGGTGCTGTGCCGGCGCGCGATCTGGTGGTCTCGTGGCGTAATGTGCACTGATGGCATCCATTGTGGGATGCTTATATTGGACTTGAAAATGTTCTTTATAGACTTCAGTTCGCTGACTTGGCACTGTTTGTGCCACGGTTTGCGTTTGTCTATATCCAGGATATGATTGTTGAGGGTCGTATTTTCTCGATGGAATAGCTTGTTGCCGTTCGTAATGTGACGGTGTTCGAGCAAAATGCGATGATTCATGTCGCGGCAGAGTTGAGTAAACCTGTGGCGAGCGTCGATCCCCCTGTGCCAGCGTTTGCGGATGATGTATGGGCGGCACGCGATCGTTGTGAGGATGCGGTGCGGACGCTTGCGCAGCCGGCAGCGTGTAGCGCGACGCCGGTGGACTGTGCGTGGACGACTCCCGCAACCGCGACGCCGCGTGCTGCGGCACCGCGCTGGACATCCTCGCGTAAGTTTGCTGAGGGCTACTGTGACGCGGTGGTGCAGACGGTTGAGGAGAAGCCACCAAAGGTCCGTGGGAACCTCTACTTGGGTCTGTCATGTTCGGATCATAATGGTAACGCGAATAACCCTCCGGTGGTCGAGACGCGGTATAATGATCTGGAGGGCGGCCGGGAGCAAAGTGCTCGATAGGCCGCGTCGTCGTAGGTGTCTGCACGCGGTGCAGAGGTGAGCGGTACTGCGCCGTACTGGGCTCAGAATGCGGCTCGGGCGTCGGCTGCGGCTGTAGTGGGGCGGCCGAAGGAGGGCGAGCGGGGGACGGACAGGGCGCCGCCGGAGCGGGCGCTGGGGACGGCAAAGCGCGCTGCGGCGGCTTGCGAATAATATGTGAGGGCGGCGAAAGCGCATCCATGGGTTCCTCTTCATCTTCTGGCTCGGGCAGTTCGCGTCGCTTTTCAGCCGCCTCACGCATCACTGTGGCTTTATGTATTATGTGGGGTTCCGGCTCCAGGGGCTCGGAAGGCGGTCGCGGCGGTGCAGCGGTTGCGACAGGCGCAGGTGTTGAAGGTGGAGCGGCCGCAGCAGAGGGTGGGCGAGACAAGGGCGCGGGCGCGCCGGACTGCGCCGGGGCACCCTCCTCGTGGGGCGGCGCGCCCGCGGGCCACACAGGCTGCCCGCTGCCTTCCGCCTGCGCTTGCTTGGGGAGCCCCATGAAGTACTGGCGAGTCCCTTCCAGTACATTATTGATGTCCATACTACGGGGTCCGCCTCCTTGGATCACCACCTGAAATTAATGAGCCATTTTACTTCACTACAATGAGTAGGCTGTGCGATCGAAATTGAAAACGTCTATATAAGGGAGCACTGTAAACGGGAGTTCATCAATCATCGAGTGAGTTGTGAATGCCGACATGGAAGACAAGTTGTTGAAGGTGCGGTGGGGTCGTTTCCCGCCGGCTGCCCTTGAGCGTACTTCGCCCTCGACCATAGTACCTATATAATTATCGTGTATGTATGATACACACACTTGTATGGCACGCACAGAACTTCCGTATGACTCGATACGGGTGTGAAAAAGTTTACTGACCTTCAAACGCGAGTTAATAAATTACAGATTTCTTTATGGCATGACTACTTTATGCTTAAATTTGTGGATTGTTCGTGTATCGTGTATGGTTACTTTAATACACGGAACAGGAAAAAAGTTTTTGTGCCATCTCTTGAATGAGTGTCATGAAAGTCTGCGGGTTTATGTCGTGGCACTCGCGGCCTCAAATCACATAGAGACCTAGTTACATTAGTTTTAAGTTATTAACCCAGAGAAAGTGACTTAAATTACATGCGGCATACATAATATTAGGCATTCTGGGATTCAGGCTAAATAAGAAGAGATCTGAGAGTATTGGTAAAAGGGCAAAAGGAAATGAAGTCGCAATGAACCCAGCTAGGTAAGACATACGTAGGTACTAGGTATATGTTTTAGCGACTTAAATGCGGTACGGAGCAGGGCGCGTGGTTGTCATGGGAGCGAGCTTGTGCTGATCGAATCGATAGGGCACCGGAACAGCTCCCGCCCGGGACAACAAAGGCATACATTTCATACATATTAGCATATTACTGTTACCTTTATGATAATGTGAAGTTTATGTTAGTATATGGGAGACAGATGTTCGCTTGAAAATATGGAGAAAACCTTTTTCTGGAAACGAGACCTAGCCGATTCGATTTTTCGTCCTGTTATTATAAATGGCATCGAATGTATTATAAACGCTCTGATGACAGAGTTCAGGCTTAAATATTAAATCATTTCCTGAACCAAACGCGCCAACAACAATTTTACTACCTAAAGTACCTAAATAAAGAGCGCAACATGAACTTTTTTTGCTTCAACATTTTCTCTTCTAGGTTTTGAAAAATTCTTAATTACATATTTGTTGTTAGATTTTGAAAGTACTCAATAACAATATCAACACGTCTTACACGCGAACAGATTAAACCTAGACGGTTGCGTGCCCAAGATGCAATTATGCATGCACTTGCATGGTTTCCGTTATGAGGCTTAACCATTGGAAAACATACTTTTACCAAGCACTTAAGCGCGTAGGAAAAACTCTTTGAAAATTGCTGCGAGCTATACGCGTTGTTAGAGGTACTTGAGGTAGATACATTCTCGAATTTATTGAATCCTTTATCCGTCATATTTTAGAAACTCGCGGTAATCATACGTTATAATATACAGGCTGAGAGGAACTACCTTAACTCCTTAAGATAGCACATTTTTAACCCCAACGCGCAATGCAAAAGATGGAGGTAGGTCTAAAGCGGGTGGACCGATTTGAATGCGGTTTTTTTATTTGAAAGCAGGTTTTCTGCCGTAGGGCCATCGATAAGATTTGTTTTATCAAAATCGGCTCTGCCGTTTTTGAGATATTGAGCTTTGAAATGAAAATGTCGGAAATTTCAACTTATCCTAGTTGTCAATAATACTAAAAAGAGCTAAGTGCTAGGCATATAAGGCGTGAATTCCACTGAGACGGCGTAAGGCGAAGGCGAGGCACAGCACAGATACGGCGCCGCGCCGCTTCTGTGTAATTTACCGGCACGTCGCCTTCCTACATTTTGTATGAAAACGTTTGAAGCGGCATCGTGCCTGAGCCGTACCTTCGCCACGCCTGTGCCGCGTCTTCGCCACGCCGTTTCCGCGTCGCTAGCAGACACGATTTCAGCGCTGCGCGAGGAGGACGTCGCTTGTTATATAAGTACAGTATGAGCCGTATTTATCAATTCTATAACAAACATTTTCAGACTTCGAATAACAGGGCTTAAAAAGTTACGTGAAGAGAAGCGCACCCTAATAAAACTTTATTACTTAAATATCAAAGATGTTTTACTAACATTAACGTTATCAATAGTCTTTCTTCAGGAGGGACTGGTTCTCTCCAATTTGTATGCTGCTTCTGAAAACCGTGCTTTACTTTCGACAATATAATTTAGAAACATTATTGTGACATTTTATACACTATACGAAAACGATCAGGGTATTCATGTAATTTTTCCATTATTTTAAAATATCTATGTTCTTCTGACAATTTCCACACAGGATGGACCCAATATCTTCTGTGCTTCTGTACATTAATGAGTTGCAGCAAAGCAAACGCATCTTCGTCTTCTGAAGAGGAAGACATGTTATCGCAACAAAATCAGCCTGTATAATGACGCATCGTACCGTCTCTTCGCCGCTTCTGTATAACTTTAATCGCGTCCGTGCCGTATCTTTGCCACGCCTGCGCCGCGCCTTATGCCTTATGCCGTCTCAGTGTAATTCACGCCTAAGAGAAGTTAAGGGCATTGGCTATACCTTCCTTCCCAAAAATCTTTTTCGTAAACGCAACGTATCTGATTAAAGTTTTGCGATTGATTGCAGATAATAAATGAGTAAATATCAGCATGTAGTAATCGATGATGTACACCATACATGACAAAACCACAAAACCATACATGATGAATTTATAAATAAGCAAAATATTAAAAAAAAAACAAGGGCGAGGCGGGGACAGAGCTACCGGTTTATTTATTTATTACTTTTAGGCACAGTAACAATACACAAATCACATTTTATAGTATACACTTACATTACATAGTTATCTTGGTAAATTTGTACATCGATAACAACCGTGCACAACATTTGAATTTACTCATTGCTTTTACCGTTTTATTTTAAGGGAGTTTGGGTAGGGATACAAGCTTATGTTTAAATGTAATGAACCTGTGTTGGAAAATGTCCAGATCTTTGTTGATTTCATTGTACAGGGAGCACATTCGCGGAAGTGGGCTATGGTGTGATACATTGTTTGTAGCTAGGCTGGCTATACTGAATAAATTTTGCCTACGGTTGGACTTGCTCTGTACTTTGAAGGAAATATGGCTCAATAAAGTTGTGTCTAATGTAGAATTTATAATTTTATATTATATATATAAGTAATGTGCATAGGTCGCTTATCTTACGTCTAACTTGCAATGTCTCTAAATTGAATTTCTTAAGCCTGTCTTCGTATAAAGGAAATTCTCTTTTTAATCTAAATCAGCTGCATAACTGCCTGATAAACTTCCTCTGTACATACTCCACTTTTCAATATGGATCTTATAATGTGGAGCCCAGACCACACTGCAGTACTCAACTATGCTTCTCACTAGGGGAGTATAGAGAGTCAGTATACTGTCAGGGTTTTTAAATGGTCTGGTTATCCTATTAATGAAACCTAATGTTTTTCTGACCTTAAGTACAATGGAGTCATGGTGGGGTTTGAAGGAGAGTTTGGTGTCCATTATTACTCCGAGGTCTCTTATTGCTGTAACGCGATCTAAATTTATCTTGTTAATTTTATATGAGAATGTGATTGGTTTAATTTTTATAGTAAATGTAATGAATTGACACTTTTTAACATTTAATTCTATATTATTTAGTCCGCACCACCTTTAAAGTAAATCAAGGTCTGATTGGAGAGTCGCGCAATCATGGATTGTATCTATTTTACGGTATACTTTAAGGTCGTCAACGTATGCAAGGCAATCACTTGAGAATTGATCAATTAAGTCATTTAGGAATATGTTGAATAGCAACGGACCAAGATTACTTCCTTGAGGGATACCAGACTGCCTCAAAAGGCACATATTCGTAGCCATGAACCGCAACCAACTGATTCCTATGCTCTAGATACGATTTCAGCCAGCGTAGTAAAGAACCATGAATGCCCAAAGACGAAGCTTTCGCGCATAACACAGAATGGTCGACTTTATCAAATGCTTTAGAGAAGTCAGTATAAATAGCATCTATCTGTCCTCTTTCGTTAAATGTGTTAATGATATGATGCGTTTATGTGAGAAGATTGGTCATAGTTGATCTCGAGCTAACAAATCCGTGTTGTTTCACACTAATCATTGGTTTTACATGATAATAAAATAATGTTGCAAAGCAGTTAATAATGCTTATTGGACGATAGTTGCTAGTATCCCCCTTACTACCCGATTTGTGTAGTACAATTTTAGAAACTTTCCATAAATCAGGAAAGCACCCATCATTAAGTGATTTGTTATATATGATGCTTAGCGGCTTTATAAGTCCTGCTGTACATAGCTTAATGAATATAGGGGGCATCCCGTCTGGCCCAGCGCCTTTACACACATCTAACCGTTTCAAGAAACATTTAATCTCATTATCGGTGAGCTCAATCTTAGATAGTAAAGAACCAGACATGCAGCATGTGGGACTGAATTGTTTTACTTTTGTTTGATTGTAGACCGATGCAAAACACTTAGCAAACAGGTTCACTATACCAGGGCCGTCATCGGCTTGTACATTATTATAGTACATACGTTTATGGTAAGCGTTTGTCTCTTTCTTTGATTTGGTGTATCTCCAAAAAGTCTTAATATCATATTTCAAACTATCTTCGATTTTATTTATATATTTTTTGAAACATTTGCCATATTCTACTTTGGCTCTCTCTCTCTCTCTCTTAGAATGCAAAGCAGTCACGATCTCTTGGATTTTTAAATTTAATGTATTTAGCGTGGTATTTATCCTTTTCTTTAAATATTTTTATTAGGGATTTAGGGAACCAACATGTATATTCGCGGTTCCTTTTAATTGATTTTTGTGTATTTTTTTCTATTACAATCCACAAAAAATTGTAAAATTTGTGTAGGAAATCATTACAATCTAAATCAGTAGCATATGACTCCCAGTCTATTTGTTTCAATTCTTGTATACAGGCTTTATATTTAGTTTTATGAAATAGGTATCTCTCTCTTACCTTCATGTGCAATTTGTGGGGCTTCTCATGTTTAATTACTATATTGAATGGAGGGTGATGTGCGTCAATTTTACTTATCTCCTGTGACTCATTAATTATACATTTTAACGGTGACTGTGTGATAACCAGATCAACATTTTTTTTGTTATGGTTAATAATATTGTTAAATTGTAGGAGGTCGTCGCTATCTAAAAATTCGCTGGAATATATTGATTTCAGAGAATTATATTCAAGGAGTTGACTAGGTGAGGTGTCCGACCACTTTATATCATCCAGGTTGAAGTGAGGGATTTGTCACCGACAGTGAGGGATTTGTCACCTTGGGATTTGGATATAACTCTCGCGCAATTATCTAAAAATTCAACAAAATGTTCATAATCGAGGTAGGAGGTAAGATACACCGAGCACACATTAATGCATTTATAGTCAAGTTTTATTCTAACCCAAATATCTTCCACAGATGACTGCCAACTTGGCCTTTGTTCGGAGTACAGCGAGTTTTTGACAGCTATCAGTACACCTCCACCATCGCATTTTTTATACTTTCGTTTAAAATTATCAGATCTGTCGCGGCGATAGGTCGTGTATCTACTATCAATAAACTCGGCTGACTGAATGTCACCATTAAGCCACGGTTCACACAAACATATTATATACAATACAATACAATACTCTTTATTGCACACCTCAATTAAAGGACACAGTACAGTACGTAATAACAATAAGTAGAGGCAAACAAAAGGCGGTCATATCGTAATTATTGCAAAGTATATTGTTATAAATATCATGTAATTTCGATTTCATACCACGGATATTCTGATAATATATAGATAAGTTGTTAGGGCGACAGAGAAAGGAACTTCCCGCGCGTGCAATTTGGTCATCTAATATAAATTTTCATATTAACATCATTAAAATTGATTTGTCTTTCTGGTCACGTTGGTATTTGCAGATGCTTGATTTGTCGGCCTGTTTAGCCCAGTTGGTAGTGACACTGCCTCCGAAGCTACAGGACCCGGGTTCAAATCCCGGTAAGGGCATTTGTTTGTCTGGTGAGCAGTAACATTTGTTCCTGAGACTTGGATGTTTTCTATGTATTTGAGTATGAGAGATATATCCATACTAATCCATACTATATACTTACTATATACTATAATATTATAAATGCGAAAGTCACCCGTCTGTCTGTCTGTCTCTTACCTCTTCACGCTTAAGGCCCTCTAGTCCTGCGAGAGTAGGTATTTAGCGCTGTCCTGGCGGTGCGTGAACAAGCCCGCGCGGACGAAGCGACTGTGAACTCGGATGACCCCGCTAGCTTCATACTGGTCACAGTATAGAAATATAACTGTATTTTGACTTAAGAAATGCATTAATTATGATTAAACTTTAGTATGTCATTGATATCATTTTTTAATAAATAGGTAGTAAATAAATAATTGAAAGTGGAACTTACGGTAGGATCCATTATAATGAAAAAAAAACAGAATTCATAGTACAACCCTGAAATTCGTTATTTAATCTATGAAACCTAAGAACCTAAGAAATATGTCTTATACCTCTCTACTCGATTTGTTAAATAGGTCATGCAATTTTTTATCTATTTGTGTTATATTTATTTATTTATTTTTTTTTTTTATTTATTTATTTATTGGAAAACCAACAGCACATGAAACAATTTGGCAATATATATAAAAATCGGAGGCCAATTATAGGTTCTCACAGATAGAAATTACATAGAAGAAAAAACTTCTCTAAGTATATACACATACTTTACAAATCTGCGTAGACTGGGCAAGTACATACATAAGTTAAAAACGGAAACAAATGAAAACAAAAATCATTACAGACAAAATAGAAAGGTCAAGCTCACTCAAAGAATTTACGCGTCAAAATACGGCGTATAGACTGCGTATTTATATTAAACACATCAATATCGTGCTCTCTTGACAGATTGTTAAGTGATCTACCCGCGCGAATAAGGAAACTGTTACGTCTGTAATTCGAGGATGCAAAAGGAACAGAAATAGGGGGATAATACCTTTTAACTCTATTAGGAGTGTTAAACATAATACTACTAAGCAGTTCAGGACAGTCAATGCTGCCGTTTGTAATTTTTAAGAAATATATAATGTCAGCAATTTCACGTCGCTGTAACAAGGGTAACAAATGGTGTTTTTTGCATACACCTATATAGTTAGATGAATTATATGGGGTGCGTAATTTATAGCAGAGAAACTTTATGAATTTTCTCTGAATCCGCTCGATCCTATGTATATAAACATTGTAGCAGGGATTCCAGATCTGGGAAGCATACTCGAGTTTGCTTCTTACAAATGAACAATACAAGATCTTGATAGTTTTTGCCTGTGTAAAATCAGAAGAGCTACGCATTATGAATCCAAGAGACTTAATAGCGCTCTTCACAATGCTATCAATGTGCTAGTCAAATAATAATTTGGAATCATGTATAACGCCCAGATCTCTTAGAAAAGATACTCTTAATAAATTTTGATTATTTATAGCATAAAC
Source organism: Notocelia uddmanniana (assembly GCA_905163555.1). Taxonomy (NCBI): domain Eukaryota; kingdom Metazoa; phylum Arthropoda; class Insecta; order Lepidoptera; family Tortricidae; genus Notocelia; species Notocelia uddmanniana. The sequence goes on along the minus strand of LR991059.1, from coordinate 7,170,737 downwards.
AGAAGTTATCGGTGATCTCTGACGTGAGAAGGTAACTACATGACATTTAGACAGGTTAAGATCCAACTTATTTTCACTGCAATACATACCAAGACTATCAAGATCGGCTTGTAAAAGAGAAACATCTCGGTCTGATTTAATCTGAGCAATAATTTTCATATCATCTGCAAAACAAAGCAACCTAGAATATTTAAAGCATACAGAGATATCATCAATGAAAATATTAAAAAGCAAAGGACCAAGCAAAGATCCTTGTGGGACACCACTTGGAACCTTAACCCAACCAGAAACATAATTACTTATAACAACAGCTTGAGATCGGTTATTAATATATGAAGAGAACCACCTCAACAGGTCACCATTTATCCCTATGCGCTGAAGTTTCACGATAAGCAACTTGTGGTCAATACGATCGAAGGCTTTACTGTAGTCCGTGTAAATTACATCTACCTGATTACCTTTATCCATTGCCCCCGTAATAAAATCATTAAGTAGCACCAGGTTGGACACCGTAGATTTTCGCTGCATAAAACCATGCTGACTATGATTAAAAGAATGTTTTATAGCATCATAGACTTGTACATATACTAATTTTTCGAACACTTTAGCTAAGATGCATAATTTAGACACAGGTCTGTAATTAACTATTTCTATCCGAGACCCTTTTTTGTAAACGGGAGTAATGTACGCAGATTTCCATATATTAGGAACGACACACTCACTAAGTGACCGTTTGAACAACAGTTCAATAGGCTTCAATAGACCTTTAGCACAATTAGTTAAAAACTGAGCAGGAAGCTCATCAGGACCTGCAGATTTAGAAGGGTCAAGGGTAAGAAGCAAACGAAGAATCAAATCCGGATCAACTTCAATCTTAAATATTTCAGTTGGTGAGTTCCAGGTACCATTGTAAGACAATACATCTGAGCTATTGGTAGGAGCAGAAAAAGTTGTATAAAAATAGTCAGAAAATGCATTGCATATGTCTGCACCATTTGAAATCGCTCTGTCACCATACTTCATGGAACTTGGTATACCATGAGAAACACTACGCGATTTAATAAAGGTCCAAAACTGTTTTGGATTCCGAGCAATATTGCTCTCAACACGAGCAATATATCTCGAATAACATTCTCGTTCAATTCTTTTAACACGGTCTCTTAAAATACAGTAAGAAGTATAGTCGGACTTATTGCCATAAATTTTATATTTTTTCAAATACTTCGTTTTTTCTTTAATAACTTTTTTTAAAGAGGCAGAAAACCATGGAGGAAAACTACCCATGTTTAGGACCTTACAAGGAATATATTTATCTCTTATTTTTTTTAAAGTAGAATAAAAAAACTCAACGCATTGTTCAAGTGTTCGGCAAGAAAATTCTTTTACCCAAGTAATCAAGAATAACTCATTGTCTATCGAGGTATAATCACCCTTGTTATAATAATATTTATAGCGTGGTGCAGGTTTAATAGAACTTAACACAGAAAATTGCAATGAAATAACTAAGGCTTCATGGGGTGATTGGTTATACAGGGTGTTATATTTATTTGTCGTGTGCGTGTCATCGTCATCATCATCATATCAGCTGATGGACAACCACTGCTGGACATAGGCGTCCCCTAAAGAGTGCCACATAAAATACAGACAGAATATTTTTTGGTGGTTTAATTTATTCATCAAAAGTTATTAGCTCTCAAAGCATAAAAAACATTGCGAAGTTTTTACTATTTATGCGAAAGGTTACCGTATTTTTAAAAAATAAATACCAGAAATGATTTTTACATAAAGATGACAAAAGAATCAATATGGTATATAAAATGATACCAAACTTGCCACGGTAGCTACCTGGAAATGGGTAGATCTTATAAAAGAAGATTAGCTAGAAAGATAGAAAGTGTATAAATTTTAAAAGGGTCGGCAACGCGCATGTGACACCTCTGGAGTTGCAGGCGTCCATAGACTGCGGTGACCGCTTACCATCAGGCGGGCCGTACGCTTGTTTGCCACTGACGTGGTATTAAAAAAAGACGGCCGGAATTAATGTGTTGAAGCTTACAGCTTAAAAAAATATTCAAGTGCAAAGCAGTACTCGTAGATCTCTTACTATATATACAATTTCTGGTAATAAACATTTCATTTATAATTTTACCTACTTTGGTTCCATTTCTGGAGGGGTTCAGTTCAGTTGTTATACTGTCATTTTTATACTGTGGCACTATGACCATAATTTATTTGTTAATAATTACGCCTTTTTTCATTCGGGTTTTTATTGCCCTTCTTAAATAATTTGCAACCATTATATAAATTCATCAAAAACTGCTTGTTTGGTGCACGAAACTGTCGCGGATAAAACTGACACAGGTCCGTTGTCTGTAAGCGCCAGCGCGCGACTGATCGGGCCTGCCGAGCCTCCGCGCTCGCGCATTTCGTAGGTATTTAAACATATTAATTCATACAATCATTTTAGCTTTTTAAATTCTGCAAAAATGTCTAGAAATACTGAATGGCTTTAGTTTAGTTCAAAAACTTTATTTAAAACATCAATAGTTTAGTCGTCAGATTGTAAATGCTTTACAAAAAGGAGTAACTTTGGGGTCTCTTTCTATCGAGCGAAGTTCATTAGATCGTGTATCTGAGTGCAACTTTGACTAGACTAGATCCTTAAGTAAAACATAGAATTTTTTCAAATTTTTAAAACCCTTTTTCTACGTTTCAGGTTGTTTTTAGAAAACTCGAAAACGCTAACTTGCTTGACGACCTCCCCTTAAACCGCTTAGGGGGTGAAAAGTGGGGCAAGAGTTTGAATGGGCGCCTACAACAATTGAATAGCAATTATTTCAGTATAATAGCATTTGCTAAGAGTGTAAACGCTAAATCCATTTCTTAATATTTTTTCGTTTAACCCACCAGTATGTAGCAAAAATGGTGCATCGCCTGAAAATAAAAGCTACTGCCAGTTATTTTAACAAATTTCTTAAATCACATGATGAGTCAACTCCACGAATTTAAAGGTTATCGGCTAATAATAAAATATACCCGCCATTTTCATAAGAATTTTGATCGCCTAGACGTGTGGCAAAAATAACAACTTTGATTAGTGTTTTCGGTGTAAACGAAGAAGTATGACATCGCAAAGGTATGTACTTTTATTGCTTTTTATTAATATATCGTGAATTTTAAGCTGTAAATCCAATACAATCACTGTTTTGGGTTTAGAATAACCTCTTATCAAAATTTTATGGGAGTGATTAACCCCTGATTCAAAAAGGGAGGAATATTATATATAAGTAAAGTACAACGTGTCTCTCTGTGTATCTGTCTGTGGTATTTTAGCTCCCTAACGGATAAAACGGTTTTTCGTTTAGTTTATTTGTGTCATAGATAATTTTATCCCGAGTGTTCTTAGCCATGTTTCATGAAAATCTGTTCAGCCATTTTTGAGCTATTGATCTTTGAAATTAAAATGTCGGGGGTTTTTCCACTTTTCTAAGTTGTAGTGGTTCAAGTCGAGAGTCTTTGACCAGTGTGTGTTGCCAGTGATGACATAATGGGCACTGAAACGTAGTCGCTTACTATCTCATAAGAGGGCGTAAAGTCACCAAAAAACAATGGAGAGATTCCCTGGACCACCGCAAGGTGTAGTCGTGTTTAAGGCCCACGTTAATTTTATTATATTTTTTAAGTGCATAAGTAACGCGAAGTAATTCTTGCGCATAATGAATATTTTCGCACAACACCCAATACTTAGATATTTTTATTTCAGAAGATTTATTTAGTTTTTCAAGAAGTTTCTTTGTATATTAAGTACCTTTTGATTTACAGCATTTATATGTATATGTATATATCTTAGGAATTTAGGTACTTGACATGAATATCTATTTACTTTCTTTTTTTCGACAAACCGTTAAATCCAAAATTTTAAACGTTATTTGATTGCAAATACAGTGAGATTAAAAAAGTCAACATAAAAAATAGATAATCAATACGCTTTAAAAAAAAATAACCTAATTATATTTTTCCCGTTTTTAGGGGTTTAATATTTTAATTTCAATCATTTTTTTGTAACTCCTGTTAACTTCCATAATATAACGTTATCAGGTTTACACCATTAGCCGTCGATATAATTAATTGAACGCGGTCGAAGTCGCAGGCAAAAGCTAGTTGTTAATAAAATCCGTATGACTATTGAAAATGCTCACAAAATTTCACAAGAAACGGTTGAGAAATGCGCCCTCTGTATGCGTATCCGTACATCCATGGATAGACATACAAAAGCATTTTTGTCGCAGGATTTACATTTATACTAATATTATAAAGCTGAAGAGTTTGTTTGTTTGAACGCGCTAATCTCAGAAACTACTGGTTCGAATTGAAAAAATATTTTTGCGTTGGATAGTCCATTTATCGAGGAAGGCTATATAACATCACGCTGTGACTAATAGGAGCGAAGACGCGCACGAAGTCGCGGGCTACAGCTAGTCTATTAAATATATCTTAGTCTAGTACCCATAACACATTCCTTATTGAGCTTATTACTATGGGACTGGTTCGATTTGTGTAAAAAAAGTTCCGTAATATTTATTTATATCGCAAATAATTTAAACTTCAGTTCAAGTTTATCGGCCTGTTTAGCCTACCCCAACCAACCACCAACCGCAGGCAGGACCAATCGGAGGCAGTGGCACTACCAACTGGTAGTGTCACTGCCTCCGTTGCTAGAGGTCTCGGGTTCGAATCCCGGTAAGGGCATTTGTTCCTGCGGTGAGCAGAGACATTGTTCCTGAGACTTGGATGTTTTCTATGTATTTTAAGTATTGTCTATTAAATATATCGTCGTCTATTACCCATAACACAAGCCTTATTGAGCTTACTATGTGGCTAGTTCGATTTGTGTAAAAAAATTGTCCCCTAATATTTATTTATTTTATTTATTTATTTAATTACTTAATAGCTTATTAGAAAATAGCTTATTTATAATTTCTGACTTGTTTGGTTAGACGGATGACACTGTCTTAACTTAAGATTGCGTCTACCTATTTAATAGCGTCTAGACGGGACATATAACGTAAAACTGAATAATTTATACTGTCTCTTGCAGTCAAGGGCATAAATATTTATACTTGTTTGGACCTTAATTCACTGGAATAAGGTGAAAAATTTTATACATATTGGTGCTCTCGACTGTACCTACTTGTTTCTATTCGAGAGAATCTATAAAACGCTCAAAGTTCGAAAATAGTCCGTACAATTGCACCTAAAAACATTATAATACCTACATACCAACATTTTTTTTCACCGTGGCAAGAATATTTTGAGTTTCGGGGTATTACAACATTTATAATGTAGATAAGTATCATTCTTAAGTACCTACTTAGGAAAAAACTTCACTCCATTTTTTCACTACGCATGGACAAACAGCCAAACACCTTTGTATGATTTTAATACTTACACGTAAAGAAAAATAAATCTAAAAAAGCGGCTAAGTCCGTTAGACACAACTAACAACTTAGTTTGGGGGGTGTTTGGGGATTGCAAGAAAAAAATGCATCCCTCCCTAATGGAGGTAGTACATGTAGGGAAGGTACCTGCCTTAAATAATCACTGTCAAGATTTTATTCTACGTATATTTTGTCGACGTAAATGGTATGTATGTATGCCTTTGCCAAATTACAGCTTTCTATTCTAGTTTTAACGGTTACTGAGCACAAACGCGGACGGACGGATAGCTATGGCGAAACAATAACTTCCTTGTTTACTACGAGTATACTAATACGCGGAACCCTAAAAAGCATACCGACCTCAGTTTATTTCAGTTTGTTACCGGGATAACGCTAATATATGAATTACTAAAAATCTGAAGTGTTCATTTGTTTAATGAAATAAACGAAAGAATCAGTATTATCTTATATACGGTTCTCCAATTTCTCCATAGGTAAATATTTATAAGAATGAGCGAACCGAATGCGAAGTGACTGGACATCTAATTTTGAAACTGTTTCCTCCTTCCCGCCTGACCGACTGCTGATATCAAGATCTTTTGGTGGAAACTATAATAAATAATACGGCCCAAACATCTGTACATACAACATTTAACTTTGTTTGTGATCTTTTTGTTTTACTTTTTTTATTTATTAATAAGATGATACTTACGTTTGTCATCAGCTACCCTGCTTGATGGGAGTGACGCTCCTTTATCGCGTTCATGACTACGTGTTTGCCTCCCATGCAATCTGAAATAAAAGAAATATTTTATGAATTACATCGTTAATAAATGCTGATGTCGTAAGGACCAAGTCGATCTACTTAACATTGTCTAGACAGGGCATATTAAGGTGAACGCTGAACGCGAATAGTATACACGCCGTCTCATCAAACTTGTTTTTATTCTTCGAGAGAGATAATAATGGGCTCAAAGTATCATACGAGTACACCAATATTGACAAAATGTAATAAGTTGTCAATAATTTCATTCTTTCGTTCGAGCTTTTATTGCCTACTGTACTTTTTCCTACAGCCATCAACTATTAGTTGAAACGGTTCGAATGGGACCAAACTCGACGGGTTTATCTCCTGAGTTAAGGAGTTTCTATGGCCGCCTTCTCTCTCCATCATAAGATCAGCTCGGTGGTACAATAATATTGAATTGTAACCGAGCCTACATAAATATGCCAAATTTCAGTTCAATCGAATATCATTTGCAAATTTTGATGACAACATAGGTACATTCCTAATATATACACAGGAACTGAAATAGTAGATTCTACAACAAGTGCATAAAACAAGTCATTTTGCCTAAGTCAATTTATTAAGAGCCGCAGGCGAGGGTCGACAGAAAGTAGAAGATAAAATCGGTTTAATACATGAGTTATAAACTCGTTTCACTTTAATATAAGTTAATACATACAAAATAAAAACCCCTTTATTTCCCATTTAAAATGTTTACATTATATCCATTTTGAGTGTATCTTATTTAATTTAATGAGACAACCATTTACTTACTGCCTTTCTCGTCCATCCTCTGCCGTCTAAAGATAAGTTACCTACCGACTTATAAATAAATATTTCTAACTTTTTTTTATTTATTTATCCGAACAACAAAATAAATTCCAATTTCCATAGTGAACTGCATGTATTTTTGTGTGCTACAAACAACTTGTAATTAGTTATAGAACATCTGTTTTGCAAAACTGTATCAAATCCCGATTTAGACATTGACCTAATTCAACATTCACCGCGTTGACAGGGGTACGTACCAACAACGCAAACAAATCACTCTATTGACATGGAAATGTATTTGGATGAATAAGAAAGTAGACAACAGCCACTGAATAATAACCGGTGTAGTGAAGTGACGACATTATTATTTAAATCGAAAAACAATTTTGTTCAATTTGATGAGAAATAATGAGTTAATGACTAATAAAACTCGTCACTGATAAGATAAATTATCAAACAACGACAAACAAGTGACCGAAACCACCTATTAAGCAGGTATGATACCGATTTTCCAAAGCAATGTCGGTGTAATAGTCATACATTTTTTTTAAATAACTAACTACTCTCTTGTTTGAATCTTTATATGTATTTCGACTAGGTATTTTTAGGGATATATCAATAGTCATGATATTGGTATAGGTTCATCATAATTACTTGCATAATCTGCCCGATAATGACAAGATAACAAGACAACTACGTACTTCAAAAAAATGTACCAAAAACTTCTAATTATATCGATCTTATCCATAATATCCACGCACGAAAATATTTTTCCACACAGAACCAGCAGTGTTAGTGTAGTAGTGTGTAGACATGCCCACAGCTGTGTGGGGTCAATGCCCCGCGACGCGCGAAACAAGGTGACTCGTGCGTCTGGTTTTTATTCCTCCTTCGATTGATATTCGTGTTTTACGACTATGTTTGCAAATTTAATTGAATCATTTTGCTACTTGTGAAAGTGCCTAAGATGTTAAAATGTATCATCTGCGATACCTAATACTTACATTGGGCCTATTTTGTTTCGTAGTAATTTTAAGTTAAGATGGTTGAAATAAACACCTTAAGTCTGCTGACGTCTTTTAACGGCGTAAGAACATTGTTTCTGAATTTTTAAACTGCTGAACAAATTAATTATGTACAAACGAAGTGCCTACAGTCTCGCACTGAACTGCTTATTCATTGTGTAGCAAACGTGCTAACAGGTACCTGACCTAGGTATTACACTATTTTGAATTTGAAATCACTATCGAGATGAATGACTCTATTGATTTTATATTTAACTAAACCAGTTGTTCCAATTATCGTCGCACTAACACTCAATAAGTATTCTGTGTGCAAATACCAATAAAAGTTAGTGAATAAGACTCCACAGCAACATCAAAGATTTCATACCTATCAAACTTTCCGATCTTCTATTTATCACGTAAAACGTAAAAGGCATTGAAACTATGCAAATATGTGCCTATTGCAACTCGTCCCGTTTTTAGGGGACGGAACACGAATAACAATCGCCCTTGTTCAGAGACAGCCATTTCCATAAAAGAGGGGACACTAATTGTTTTCCCTCCAAATAGGCATTGTAAACGAAGCAAAGTTACTCGTACAGCTATATATAAAAACCTAACAGGTACATCTTTTGAGCATTTAATTGATCAACACTAATATTTACTTAGGGATTCCCCGAACCAGCCCAACCCCGATATTTTATTTGAATGTCGAGTACGACCACAAATCAAAGTCAATGACATTTTGTACACTCACTTGTTTCTACTTCGGGATTAGGATACTACCAACCAATTTTAAAGGTTATTCAGCTGATTCAGCTCTAAACTCTTTTCAACAGACTTCCAAAAGTCAGCAGATTCTAACGTAATTCGACTATTGCTTTCTTACCCCTGAGCTCCAATTCTACAGCAATTATTAACCGATTTCGAAAGTCCACTTTATATTCGAACGAGATAATTTATCTCGACATCTCCAAATTTGTCAGAAACGAGAGCTGTTAATTCTGATAGGATATGATATGATTAATTAAAAGCCAACAAAATTCCAAACGCGCATTTATATCCATTTGAATCATTTGTAAAGTGACTCGTATATGCTCAAGGAAAGTTCAGTGAGATCGGAACGAAACAAATCGCCGGTTACATTACTCGTACATGGATATTATAATAAGAAATCTATGTTGTCTATCTTGTTCTGAATATAAAGGACTTTAGGTCATTAAAATCCACAAATAATATTGTCTTCTATCAGCAGCAGTTCCCAACAAGAGTGCACTTAGTGCGATTCCCTCAATTGACGCGGGGACCTACTTGGTGGCCTCCCGCTATGTAATTTTAGGCGTAGGCTGATAGCGGCTATAAATAATAGTAAATGGGTCATGATATCTTTATTTCTGTCATTGACAGACAAGACAGATGAAATTTATCAAGAAAAATATACAAACAGAATATTCGGGTTTCTGCCAGGTTTGCTTAATTAAATTTATCTGTCGTGGATACCGCTATGAACTTACGATCTTTTGAAGCACATGTGTCTAGATGCGCCGCAGCGGCTGTGGCCCACATTTCGCGTTCCATATTACCAGTGCTCTCTATTATTAGACACGTTTTGTTTGTTGTTCACGACCGACTTAACGCCAAACTGTTGTTATATCAGTTAACGTCTACTTCCCGTTTATTGTAAATATAGCCGCATATTTACTTTTCTTGGGGTGTTATTCAATAAGTATGTCTTCAACAGAATACATACGTACATAAACTCACGCCGTTATCCCATGGGGTAGGCAGAGACCAAAGAACGCCAAATACTACAGTCCTTACATACTTCTTTCGCTTCAATCACATCCATACATCTTCTCATAGATGCTCGTCGGTTGCGGGTACGTCTGACCGGGCCCTTTTTCAGTATCGCCGAAATTTGATCCAGATAACCTCGCCTTGGTCGTCCCCTTCCGATCCTACCACTCATTTCCTGAACGTTAATCCTCTTAGTCATTCTACTTTCACTCATTCTCTCTACATGCCCAAACCACCGAAGATACCCTTCTCAACCCTAGTCACTACATCATCGTCTATTCCACATCTTTCTCTTATCACACTATTTTTTATCCGATCACACAAACGTACCCCACACATACTTCTTAACGCTCTCATTTCAACCACATTCAGTCTATTCTCATGCTTTTTCTGCCATACCCAAGTCTCGCTTACATACATAAGTGTAGGAACAAGCACTCCTTTGTGAACCGCTAGTCGAGCCTTATGTGTTATATTTTGGCTGCTGACAAACGAGTGCAATGCTCCATTCACCTGATTTCCCGCTTTCACTCTCCTTTCAATGTCACCATCACATTTTCCATCTCTTGTAAATAAAGAACCCAAGTACACAAATTCATGCACTTGGTCCACTTTCTCACCGTCAATCACAATATTGCACGCAGTCGGACATGCATCTTTTTCAAACACCATCCCCTCAGTTCACCTCATTTCAACAGAATCCCGGGTCAATTCGCGTAAATCAACCAAAAATGTGTTCCGGTGTTTTTAAAATAAACAGTGACTTTATCGTTATTTATTCATTTGTAGAACAATACAGGACGTGTTTAGCCACAAGTCGCCACAATTCATGTTTGTTCATTTGTTTTAGGCAATTTAAAAATCTAATTAACACGCACTAAACGTCATTACTATCAGATGAAAAATTGGAGGTTTAGAACTTCGTACTATATTTCTTGAAAATCCACCGCACGGAATCCGTGTTTTTTTTTATTGTATGTCGTAAATGCATATCATGTTAATATTTATAAAGAAATCTCAATGCGTTTCATGAATAATTTCTAAGAATAAAAAAATAATAAAATTTTGTCATGGAATTTCACCATTGCCATTGCAGCCGCGTTAAAGTTTTTTATTATTATAACAAGTAGCTGGATACTCGAGACGCCAACGCCTCCCTGTTCCTCAATTGCCATTACGAAGAGGACCAGCACGCACGCAAATTTCCTGCATGTGGAAAACTATTTTTTTGGCTTAAGTTTAATATAATAGTACATTACTACAGAGGCCGGGACGAAAGGGGTTGCCGGCCGAAAACGGGATAGGTCTAAGGCGGGCAACCCCAAATTTCCCGCCGAGGTATGTATAGTGCTTTTCTCAAACATGCAATGAAATAAACAACCAAAAAAAAAAACAAAATTTTATTTTTAATACGCATAGTGGCAGAATGTCATGATGCCTGTGCCACAAATTTATGTGGAATGGAATTAAAAAAGAGGACTTTGCCGGCCTAGGCCTGCAAGATTTGTATGAAATTCCATTAACGACCTCTTGTCCTAGCCGCACCTGAAACGTCATACTTCGCAGCCTATTATAAGGAACATAACATCAATATTTCATTGCATGTTTGAGAAAAATATTTTTTTTTCACATTTTAGCGCCATCGCTATTAGCACACTAAACTAGGTAAGATAAAAATATTACATTGATTGAACTAGGATGCGTGATAGGTCTATTATGCAAGTTATTAAAACGGCAGGCAAGTTATTTGGTTTCAACCTATAATTTAGAGTTTTGTCGGTATTTATCTGTTTTCGTCATCGCCGTAGACATCATTACCATTTTATTTGTGTATATGGTAATGTTTTTGTATGACTGGTAATGACGAACTGGTATTTTCTTTTCGAAGTTTTAAGATAAAACCAAAACTAAGGTCATCTACGAATTTGTTTAATGATAAATTTCTATTTGAATAAACATCTTATAAAATACTACACTTAAAAAACCTCGGTATCGCCAGATTAAAGCGTACTTACAATGAGGCGTAAAGAGCGCGGTATTGTCCGCCAACCCTAGATGCACTTTAGGGTGCCTGGGAATGTCGTTAGTCTTACTTGACTTATATTCCTGTGTCCCCTAGATGGGGAAAAGGGCTTCCACAGTGCCCCGCCATCCCGTTCGGTCTAGAGCTTCGCGCTTCAATTCGCTCTAAGTCTTCCTTATGTTGTTCGCCTCTGCGATGATCGTCCGCCGCCAAGTTTGCTAAGGGCGGCCAGGCCACGTTTACGCTTTCCTTGGGGATTCCAGTCTAGGGCTTGCCTCGGTATGTGATCAGGGACCCTTCGGAGCGTGTGGCCGATCCAGTTCCACTTGCGGCGTTTAATCTGCTAGTTGAGTCTCATCGCAACGTTCGCACAGTTCTATGTTGGGCCAGTAAACTCCGAGAATACGGCGAAGACAACGATTGATGACGACTTGAAGCCGGCGCGAAATGTCCTTAGTAACCTTCCACGTCTCACATCGGTACAGCAACACGGTTTTTACGTTGAACCGGAATATCTTGAGATTAACTCTCCTAGTCAGTTTCCGCGATTGCCACACAGGACGGATCTGTGCGAAGGTTGCATTTACTTTGGTGACTCTCGAAGCGATGTCCCCTTCGGTCCCTCCAGTTTCCGACACTACACTACCGAGGTAAGTAAATTTGTGGATCCTTTTCACAGCCTCTGTGCCAATGAGTAACGGCAATGAGCTTGTCGCCCCGGACATCATTTCCTCGGTTTTCCGGGTGTTGATTTACAGTCCCGCCTCCGTGATGTCGTTCGTGAATAACAAATATAGAGTGGGAGAAAGCACGGAGCCTTGCGCTACGGCTCAGATGTGGTTTGGGTCTGAGTGCGTTCCCTCTAATCTGTAAACACAGTTTCGGTCCCTGAGAAAAAACTGGTATATTGAGTACGAGTCTGTCCGGCAGGCCGATCAGATATAACTTGTACATCAATTCATTATGCCAGACCATGTCAAAGCTACGTTGCGAAGCTACGTTGAGAAAGATCGCACTGTTCTTGAACCCCTGGAATCGAGAGAAACCGTCCAGTACGTGCTCCGTGAGACGGTGCACCTGTTGAACGTACGAGTGCCCGGATCCGAAACTGAACTGCTCGTCGATGATTATGTTGTTCTTAGCCGAAAATCTGAGAATTCTAGTGAGAAGTATCCGCTCATATAGCTTTCCAAGGGAACTTATAAAGGCGAAGTCCGGGGTGTACCGAGCTTCGCTATCCCTATGACCGATGTACCTTTCAACGCGGCTGGAAAATGAGCATTGGTATTGGTCAGCGCGGCATTTAAGATACGAGCAAAATGAGTTTCGGGGAAAATTCTCAGGATACGATTAGATATACCACCTGCACCCGAAGCCGAAGAAAACGCCTGACAAGGTCACTGAATAACGGTATAACCGGTGAAGTTACGGGGAGATGCGATCTCGTGTCCACCTCGGAATCGACCCATCTATTATGTTATTAGCTTCTTCGATGTGCAGGAGACTAGGCGAACATTGGAACTCTTAAGCTACTTGCAAGGCATTCGGCTTTCTCACTATCCTCGAACGCAGGGGTAGGGTGATAAACCGGACGATTCAAGGAAAATTTAGCGGAAAACACTATATATAAGCCTATTTACTATAATCCTACCGCCAGGGTAACCCGCCGACTGAGAAACATCATCAAAGACCAGGAGGGTCTATTTATGGAGGACGATTTCAATGGCCTATACAGATCGAAAACCGTCCAACCACCTAAATTATAAGGACTGGCTAAAGTATTGTGAGTCAGATTGGCTCGCCATCATATGATCTGGCAAAGCATGTGGCAGGTGTGTTGCAAACAATGGTGGGAAATACTTAATCATACGAGAAAGACTCGCGTCATTTCATTGACATTGTTCGAAAAATACGTGTGGAAACAAGCGAGATTGTGGTGAGTTTAGATATGGAATCGTTAATCACCAATGTTCCATTAGCGAAGTGTTTGGATATGTAACCATATCAGCCCCAGGACGTCCACTGCTGGACATAGGCCTCCCCCAATTTCATGGGGGGTAAATGCCATAATCGCCACGCTTGGCATGCGGGTTGGCGATCGCAGTATCTCCACCGCATTTAAGGAATGCTGCTGCCCATTCCCCGGTGGTCTTGGTCGTAGTTTTAGGACATACCCGGGTTGTAATTGTTTCTACCGGCTCTACCATTGGCGGTCTGATTTGAAAGAAGCGTAAGCGAAGAAGAAATAAAAAGTCGAACATAGCAAGACGAAAGGAATATGCGGAAATTAAACAAGGCTTAGAAAAAGGGAAACAAAGATTTAAAGAGAGGAAAGAAAAAAGCAGTTCAAAAGTGTACACGTGAAGTCCCCTCGTGACTAACGGAAAAAAGGAAAAAAGGCGCGAAGTGTCCAAAAAAAAGAGACAAAAAAGAAAGAAAAGTCAAATAAAAAAATTGTAGTAGCTCCTGAGATAATTCTTATTGATGCAACCGATAAATATGAACCTAAAAATGAAGTAGCAGATCTATTAACAAAGTCTCCCGTTTGTGCAGGTTTGGAAGCAAGAAAAACAAGATACCGAGAATTGAAGAGAAGAAAGTACCTGCTGAAAGTAATTGAAAAGCTGGAAGAGCAAAATATTATACATGAAGTGTAGTTTCATTCACAACCCCGGTATTTTTTAATATATTCGTCATTACCATCTACTTGGTATCATTACCATATCTAAAAACGTCATTCCATATGCCTACCGTCATTACCGTTTTCATGACGTAACTTTTGGCGCCAAGAACTTCTAAGTTAATTAGTGCATAATGGTGCCTCCTGCAGATTTTCTTCCTCTTTATTATATCTTTAAATTTAGGCCACTTAGCACGCATTCCTAACAATTTAAAAAAAATGAAATAATCAAAAAGGCGAATCCACCCTGATACACAACAAATGTAATTCGTTGACGGTGACCCAAAGACGGACACTTCTGGAGGTAAATTAGAAAAACAAAAAAAAGGTTTGCAAACTATGTTGTATAGATATGAAATGAAAGGGCTAGTTGTGAGAAACCTATTTTTTTTTAAATTAATATAAATCGTTTAGAAGTTACTTAAGAAAATGGGCGATAATTGACTATTTGCTCTGTGTATGGAACACCACGCGTGGCCCGACACTTACTTGGCCAGTAAACAGTAGCATCTTAATGATGTAGATGTAGCTTCAATGCAGGTTACAGCAGCTGTTGAATGCAAATAGAATGCGATGGAATACCTTCTCAGATCTATTTAAAGACTTGTAACAACTAGAATATATATATCCATTTGGAATGACTCCAACATTTAAGAATTTAAATATTGTTTTGTTTCATTGTACGAGTTAATGCAATTAAATTTTATATGTAAGTACAATCAAGTGCAAAAATATGGGTGCATACAACTTGCTCAAACATACATCTCATAGCTCTTATGTCGGCGGATTAAAGTCGCGGTACGTATTTACGAGAGGATTAAATCGATACATATTTTTTCGCATCTGATTTTTTATTCGTATCTTACCGTATATACTTACCTATACGAGTGATTAATGACCAAGTACCTACGCTCTTTTCAAAGGTAACGGGTATCCGTTTTAATAGTATTTTGTTTAAACTACCTAATGCATGAAGGTGATAACTATAATTGATAATTATATTAATTATCCTTTCAAACCCCGGTTTCATGAACAAAACCCTAAGAAAAGAAACATCTCTTGATGGAACACTTAAAAAAAGAGTAGAGAATGCCATGACATGACAAGCCTTTATAGTCGTTAGCTTAAAGCCCGTGCATTGGAACTTATAGTTTAATCTCAAGGTCACTATATCATTACTGACTGACTTCGACATTCGCATTCCACGAGTTCAAAAAAAATGCATTACATATTTTACTTACGCCAATTGTCGAACGTTATTATTACCGCGTTTCTCCAAAACCAATAGATAGCATAAATAACGAAGAGTCGAAACTTATGTCGCATGCAACCGGCCCGTTATCCTTCGGTCTAAGCAGTATCTGTGTCAGTAGGTCAATAGCTGCAGGCGTTGTGCAAATCGCCCGGCGCCGCGCCGGTAGCCGTGTTTTGTATACATCAACATTTTTCCCATCACAACACGTGTAATGTCTTACGGATGTGGAAAACAAAATTTAGGTACTTCATTTTCCGCTATTATATCTAGGAAGTCAGTTTGTTTTCCTATTCAACATCCTTTAGATCGCGGGCCTCCGGAAAACCTGAAGTTGTTAAATGGATTTGTCCTCTGTAGTTGAGTTTGTAATCATTTTATTTGACTGAGTATTGTAGCCACGATGGGTACAAATAAATGGTGGGCGGTCGGCTTTCTGCGTAGGCGCGAGGAAAATTTTATATGTAAGTATGTAATTTCAAAAGAGGAAAAATTTATGTAACGTATGAAATGCGTCGACATGCGATTATAATTTTATTACATTGAAGACGTAACTGTAAATGTAACTAGGTTGATGATCACAAGCAACGTAACGCAAGAGCAGCGAAACAGTAGAATTTGTGCATGCGAGTGATGCTATCTGGGTGAGCCGGCAAAACATCTACAATTAGTGGGTCAGTAGGCCAGTGTCACAGCCCGGCCGCTCACTCGGCCGATATTCGCAAATCGATACACATGTCATATTCTAAATCAGTTTTAATAGCAATCAATCAGCAAACAAATTGATAGCTCTAGTACAAATCTCAGAATTTCCAATTCTATGTATTACAAAATACAAATATCACGGTTTACAAAAGTAAACTTAAAAATCTTACCGGGAATTTAATCTTATCTAAATCTACAACGTGTCTTCAACGTATCAGTTCTGACGATAAAAATATGTGATTCATGTAGCTGCGTAAATAAAACCGTTTCGATCTTCTAAGAACTGGACGTTTGTGAATCTCAAACTGTCTTTATGCGACTGTAAAGCAACATTAACATTATTACCTCTATTATATTACGTCGTAATCTTCACTGCCTACCTATATACTAGACGAATCTCATTTTAATTCTAATCTCTGATCGAAATGATTTATCAGAAGATGAGGTTGTTATATTATAAACTACTGAATCGTAAGAACTTTAAAGGTCCAGCCACGCCACTGCCAAATAAAACGCACTGATAATAGTGATAATAAAACGTACGACGTGCCTCATACGTTTCTCCCTCTTGTTCACTGCGATTACGCACTACACCTTAATTAGAGCACCGCTGTGGCCGGACCCTTATAAACCAATAATTCGATATAAAGGCAAGTGTACATAAATTTACCTACGCTAATGCAGAGTAATGCGGAAATAGAGGTGAAAGTGGGGTGAAAGCGGCGCGCGCAACGTTTACCTAATCGTTCCCCGGCGCGCGCGCGGCCTCGCGTTACATCAGAGACCCACCACACTGATGTGAAAGTCAATGTTACATTAGATGATCGCCCCGCTTCAGATAATCATGACCGGATTTAGAATTCGCAAACGACGAAATATGTTTCGTAAATCTGTAGGCCACATAATAAAAACTAGGAAGACGGAGAGACACTGACGACACTGAAGCTTTGCCAATAACAAAGACGTTATTGTAGCTCACTAAAAGGTCAGAGTAAAGAGGATGTCTATAAATAACTACTAGTAGGTAATAGAAAGTGGCAATAAGACACCGGAAATCATAGTTGTACGTTGTGTAATTTTAATATATTGAGCAAGTACCCGGATAATGTAAACGTTAGCTGGAAGAGATCCCTTAAAGGGATAAGCTCGTCTTTGTACTTCCACTTTTTGTTTGTTTGTCATTTTGCCGTGTTTTGTGTACAATAAAGCAATGTATACCTGTTTATCGGTGAAGAAAAATATTGAATGCTATTTATGTAGGTAATTACTTATGAAATTGGAGCATGTTAGAGAAAGTGGTTCGTCTTTATCGTAACTGTAGTGATACCACTGGTATCTAAGTGGGTCGGTGCAGGCACACATAACCGCAAACATCTAGTGCAAACTGCTATTTTCTTTGTTTACTTTTGCGCACTTTCTTTGTTTACTACAAAGATAACTTCAAAATGACTTAGTGTCACATTATCTAGTTTATCTGAACCAAAAATCTCGTATATTTCAATAGTACCACGATCCAAATTTAATTCGAATGACAATACAACACACGATTACGTTTATCAACAAAATCCTTGACCTAAAATAGAAATAGATAATCGCTTGCCCCACTTTTAGAAGAACATGTATCAGCAATCGTAAACGTTCAAAGTTGGTGGATGTCACAATTAAGAGTACTTATTTCCAAATTTCTGAGCATCGGGCGGTGAAATACTCGTAACCTATTATCTTCTGTTAATGCCTACGGATAATACTACTATTTCGGTATTAATACCAATTTGTGCATCGGTATGGATGGAGCCGAGGAGATGGAAATATTATGGTTTACATGGAAGTAAACATTGTAGAGTTTATTGCAGCAACACTTGCACGTTCTCGTGAGAAAACGATGAATTCTTCGAAACTGGAATAACCAGCTCATTTCTCCGTTTATCAGAAGCGTTTTTGTCTGATACACGATAAATTGTTTATGCGATTATATGAACACTTGTTGCAGTTTTATTTAATTCCATGTTACGTCGTCTCTTTTACAGACGCATTGAGTTGAGGATTGAGAAATCCCGTCATCCGCAACGAGCACTATCAATTAATTTATACAGGCAGTTTATTTCAATAAAGGTGGTCTGATAGAAGCGCAGTAACGAGTGTCTTCCTCGTAGCACCGAGGTAGACTGAGCTAGTAGGAAACGCAACCGAACGCGCCTTGACCTACTTTGGTCTACACTATACTTACGGGCATACTAAGAGCTCTGCACTCGATAGGCTAGCCTACAACGATCATCACGTACTTACTAGCAAAATCTCTGTAAAAGGATAAGCCACAATTCCCAGATTTCAAACATGATGGACCTACATAATTATGGTCAGCTATGATAATGGGCCATAAGTTGAAACAGAACATTAACACCACTCAAATATTATTACAATTTATTACACAAACGTCTCTTATCTTATCATACTAGTTATCAATATGCCATAAACATAATGATCCAGGAGTTGCTTGTCAAATTTCCGTTGAATTCGCGTAAACGTCCATGGCATCACTCGTTTTGAAACACTTATCGATATTGAAAGCGGAGTTTGGAGTTAACGGACAATGCATGTGTATGCCTCGATCTCGATATTTAATACGAGCTCGCAAGTTGTCAACATTGTCAGTGGCGATCTAAATTTAGTGAACTTGTACACGAGGTCGTCGCGCGCGTCAGTCGAATCGCGAGAAGATGGCGCCCGTATTCCAACACCATTTGTGACCGATTGTCTCATTAGCTCACAACCTTGCTGGTAGGATCACAATGAGTGGTTTAGTTTAGTGAATAGCATTAAATTTCAAAGAATTTTTGCCTGAACGCGTGGGAATACGTGGAATGTTCACGCAACTCTACCGCGCAATGCGACGATTGTGATTCTGGTTTCAGAAAAAAGTTTTCGTAGTCTGTAGCTTCATTTCTGACTAGCTGGTGTCCGCGACTTCGTCTGCGCATTCACACATTATCTTAGTAAATTGTAGCCTATATGTTATTCTGATGTATAAGCTATATTGTAAAGTTTCATTAAAATCCATTCGGTAGTTTTTACGTGAAAGAGTAACAAACATCCATCCATACTTACAAACATTCGCGTTTATAATATTAGTAGGATTGATATGAGCATCTTTGAGTTATTATTATTAAACTTCACTGGTACAAAAATTGTCAAAAAAGTTATTTTTAAATTCCTTTCAGTTCTTAAAGTTATTGTTCATAAGAATAGGAACCTATTTAATTAGTAATATTGAAGAATTTGATGATATACAGTTCTCGCGTTATAACTGAAGACAATAAACGAGGTTAACTTTAAAAGCCGACGGAAACGTTCAGTCAGTGGATTATGTTTTAAAGGTCGCGGGAGACGGCGAGTAATCTCTTCACACTAATATGTATTCAACATAGGTTTTCCCTTTCCCTGAATCATAAGCATTCATAAGCCACTAAACTAACTACAAAATTTGCTAAATAAAAATAAATCAAGATACTTACAGCGGCCATTGAGCTGCTAGAAGTCCAAGTAAACAGATAACAATCCAGTAATGTACGAGTAATTACACTAATCACTTGTTTAAAGAGCATAACAATCGAGCATTAATTGATGCTCTATACACTTCACTTTATTTACTAAACACGAATCCACTGCAAAGCCAAATGTCATCCGACGTTCCACACACTCCGCAAATCGGGCACACAAATTCCACTTAGGTTTCTTTTATAATCGTAGGAAAACGATTACATAAAACTTCACACACCGTATCTGAATTCACACCCAGCCCAGTTCCAAGTAGGCAGGTACCTGTAACAAGACAAAGCGGTAGTCGAGTTATATGATTTCATGCACATGTTCAAAATGATTATTTTATTCAACATTGTTAACGAAATGATAAACAGACGTACTTGGCTGATGCTAGTTAAAATTGAGGATAAAATAAACTGTGACGTAAAAAGTCCGCGATACGATTTTAGAGACGTACATTCGAACGTGCGGCCAAACACTGACTGACTGGATTGGATTAGACGGCTGTCGCTAGCGCAGTGGGGAGGCTCGGGGGGAGGGAAAGAGCAGGCTGAGAGGCAGACGGACGGAGGGAGGACAGATAGAGGAAGGGAGGGCCTCTGACCGACTGGTTGGTCGACCTATTGGCATCTACCAACACGGTAAAGCCGCGTTTACAGCAGGAAATAATTGCGTGACAATATGCCGAACAAGAACGAAGTCTTCCTGACTTCCTGAGACCCAAATTGCTGGCCATAATTTATACCTTTAGAAGTGGCACGGGCGCAGATCACTTGAGTGAGAGATATAATTACATCTCGCATCTTTAAGGGTTGTGGAGATCGAAACGCTAGTAGCACATTGAGGATGTAACATGTAAGATACTGGCTACGGTGTTGAGCGGTCATCCGCGAAACACGCAACCTTCAGGAGATTCTCATGGCCACGCGCTCGGCCGTAAAGGCCATCCCGCTGTTGCTGAGCTCGACAAACCAACAGCTAACAAATTGTAACAAAAACAGATCTGACTGACAATACGAAATATGCATAAAAAATATTTTTAATCATCACAAGTCTGAATAATTTTGTTGTAGTCTTTTTTCTTTTTCAAATTTTGCAGTCGAGCAATATGTCAATACATATACGGCACATTCCGTTCGATGTTTGTTTGCATTAAGAACTGGCAACCGTACCGTCTTCTCGAAGATCTCACGGTTCGAAATAATTGCCATACAATAAATAAATATTAAATAGAACTCTTCAACGAAATGTATCGTGACTTACTAGGCCATTTACAAAATTGCTTTACCCTTTATCGTATTTGTGGTTTAATTTTTGTGTTTAGTAAAATTATTTACTGTACGTATATACGTTATAGTCATCTTACACGTGTGTGTACTAGCGGTCGCCAGATAATGCCCTCAGTCCAACTTCCTACTTGAGTATACTATACGTCACGTATATGTTAACCTTGAGGATACATTAACGTTACCATCTGTAATATCTTTATTTACTAAACCGATTTCTTTATGGGTTTTGATATCTCAATTATCACTTTTTGTATCGGCTGATATTACAGTATATTCGTTGTTGCCAAAGACTTATGATAAGTACGGTGTTACAAAAAAGCAAGAATTTAGAAGTACTTACCTTTGAGAAATAGCACAAGCTCGATTTCTAATTTAAATACAAAAGAGTGATAATAACAAAGTCGTTTCAATAATTATGCATTGAAAAGAAACAAAGTAGAAGATACTAATTAGGTACGACGTGCCTGCTATTTAAATTTTCGCGTAACCGTAACCAACAGGATGTGTTAACATACTGTAGCCGTGTAATGAACCACGTTAACCTCGAAATATGACAAACACATAATGTAAAGACGCTCTAGATCTAGACAATAAAGTTAACGAACCAAAGTAAACTAAAATTACGATAACTGAACTCGTTATGTTAAGGAAATCCATCGACATAAATCCAGCTCCTTCGAATAAACATCGCAGCCCGTTTACCATTCGAGCGTATAGGCACGTATAGGTTGGCTCGCACCGAGATAAAGATAACTATGTATACGATAACTTCGAGGGGGTAACGCACTTGTTGGGTGTTTTTTTGTTCCCTACGCCGAGTCATCGGCTTGCTTGGCTGCCATTCTTTTTTTACACAGTCGAGTGTCGTGTCGCGGCTAGTAACTACTATGACATTTTGCTTAACGGCCGCCAAGTACTATCATTAAATTCGCCAGTCGTTAATTAGTTGAGAAATATTGCTGACACAGTAATTGCCCAGTTACGCCTGCTCGATTGCCAAGGTTCAATTTGTCAATATTTTATTCAAATAAAAACGAAGTTTGCTAGATTTGCAGTTTGCAAATGGATCCTTTCGTACGGCCAGCGAAATCGTCATCGACATTATTGCAACATAGGCAGTCGCAAGGTTATCTGCACCGCACGTAAGGCAGGCGCATACATTAACACGCTACGAGTAGCAACATGGTTGCCAGTTGGACATTCAACAGTTTATCACGTTCGTGGTAGATTTAGTGATATTTGTACGCGTGTTAGTGCTCTAAGCACGTCGAGAACAACTTGCGAGTGACAGCATACGCCGGTCGGAGACGGGGACCTGTTCTGGAGAAAGTGACGGTTGTTGCGATTACTTTCCAAGAGGTATGGGCCTGAGACCACGCTCGCGGGACTACCGTTACGTTCGGTTTGCGTAACGAGGTCAAGCATAAGTTTGGCATTCTTAAGCCAACCTTACACCCACGGTTTGAGTCACAGTATTTATGTCAACTAAGTAATCGGACTCGATATCATCAACAGTGCTGAACGGTAACGCAGCGATTTGTAATAGGAAAGATGACGTAACAGCAAATAATAAGCTGTATCAAGTACTGTAACGAGAAATCGTGTAGTTATGTAATGTCGTAAACACTCGTACTCGCACTCGTACTTATATTATGGCAATAATTGGTGGAGCCATAATGATATCGGTAATAATAATCATGGCTAATCAATGTCTTATTCAGGGACATTGGAGGTGTGGAAGTGAAAATAAGTTACCAACTGGGTGCAAAAAAAAATCTATGTCAGTAATATACCTAATAAGAAATAATGAGGACATGAGCTGAAGTGGCTTTTTGTAATTATAATACAAGTAAATCATTTGTATCTACAATAAATAAATACATCTCATCATCGCTCTGTATAAAAGAAATGGTACAAAATAATTAATTGGACAGAAAGTTTATATACTATCGAACAAAACTAATAGAAACGTAGAAACCATCGAATCACGATATTCCTCTCTATCGCATGGCACGTGCTCTGTCGTCTAAATTAGGGTAAACTCGTATGTGTTTCAATGCCGTCACCTACTAATGTGTTTACACAACCTAGTTGAAAGATGCTATCACTGTTTGGCGGTGTCAGTCACATTCAGGTGAATGTACACCCCGGTGGGATATTAGAGCAAAGTTAAGCGGAAGTCGCAAGAGAAACAGGCCTGATTATGGTATAAAATCGGAATGCAAAATTACGTTGAAAATTGACTTTGTCAAATAGGAACAAAAATCTGTGACAGTCAGCTTTCAGGGCATCGTCGGTTTTGACTAGATTAGCCGAGACAAGTTTTTGCGGTAGTCGTTTTGCTAGGATAGAGGGCGTAGGGGGCAACCGGTCAGGGGGCAAGTCAACGTCCTGCAGGGGTTGTATTCACGACCTTTACCGACAGCAAGCTTCATTTGAACCAGCATAAGCCTGACCTCCACGTAGGATAGTTGTTACGAATGTTGGGGTCAACATCTACTAGGGTCGAATAAGGTGAGTAGAAGCGGGTTGTGAAACGCATAGCAGGGGTTCACTAGTCACGGGGAATGGCCGCGCGCCCGTGAGCTCGACCCGGCTGGTCCAACTCTCAAAACCTCATATCTCGCCATCTCTACGATTACAAATTCAACTTTCTCTGCTAACCCCAAGGGTTCAATTTCACGTAAACGCAAGATAGGAGTTCGCGGAGTTTCCCTGGAATGATACGCTTGTTTGGAATGCGCACTGAATAGATTGTTGCATGTTGGTTTAGAACCGGCGAGTTCCGGCTATGACAGTTTTGGTATTTGCTGACATGAGTTATCTTTGCGGTAATAATAATATATAGTCTATGATAATTGATAACCTTTTCTATTTACCAGTTACTGTGGTAGGCTATCTGCAATAACGGGTGATAATATGCAAATAAACCTATATGTACATCATTTTCACGTCCCGAAATGAGCCCACGTAGGTGACTGTTTCGATTCTGCAGCGATGATTTGAGAAACAGAACTTTTAAACCACTTCAACCATTTTTAAAGACACTATTGCGTCCGCACCACTCTAAATTCAAATGTTAAAAAAACCTGCCAAATCGACGGAATGTAATAAAAGAATAATAAAAGCGTTTGCCGTTATGCGACAAACGGTCAACTCCGGAGCCGCTACTCGAGCGCGCGCGGGCGCATACTAACTGCCTTTCCACAAATTAAAATAAGTATTTAACAATCTAAATTCGTATTTGAGCTCTATAGTTTCAATTATTAACACCGTCAAGAAGATTTAAATTATATTAGTAAATCGAGTACCAAAGTTGATTTAAAACCTTCCCACAGTCGAACCTTGAAGAATGTAAGTCTCACTTTTTACAAACGAAACTATTTACGAGCGTACCTTTTCGAATCTTATATCACATATAGTATTCACTTGAAGTTTGAAGTAAATATATGACGAGATATTGGATTCATTTAATATCCGTGACATTGAATATTTCCATTAAGCAGTACGTTACAGATGTTTTTGTTTTCACAAATATTATTTAATTAGTCTTATCTGTTTGCGTCATTAGGTACAAATCATAACAAATCGCGAACGGTAAATAAGAGTTATCTGTCAAGTAAATAATCAGCGTCCACCGCCTTCCTTATCTCTTATAACATTGTAATGTTGCCCGTTTATCTAAACTAACTATGCAGCTAATGCAGCCGACCTAAATATGAGTGTGTTACAGAAACAGGCTACATAAGGACTCGGCTACGTATAAGTATACGTCCGCTCCAATTTAACATTGCATTACTGTCGCCATGTGTCATAATAAAGAGTTGAAATCATTTAAGGAGTCCTCAGATTTTAGGTGGCTACCGTGAAGTAATTGGGATATAGTAAAGGGGCGACGGCAAAATATGTTTTACTGACGAAAACAAACATTTGGCAATTCGAAATCCACATAAAACCAAACGGATCCGGATGAGTATCAGGCGCGTCGAAATCGATAGACGATCACCGCATGCCTTAGCCGCATGCCGAAACCATTACAGACAAATGCCGAAAGGACCATCTTGTCGTCGTATCCTAGTTCTACTCTGAAATAACAGACAAAGTGAGGGAGACTAAGTTTATATTTAGCACTGTGTTTCAATGAAGCTTCGACTTAATACGTAACTAATTAACTAAATGATAACTGAAAACTCTTAAAAGTAAAACCAACATACGCTTAGATTGCAACATTAGCAGGAGGTTGATATTGCAAAATATTTAACAGCAAATCATATTTAGTTTTAAATTATATCTACACACAATAAAAGAGACTGTTAAACTTACGTAAGTATTATTTATATCTATTTTCGATCTAACGATGCATTATGCTAACATGAGCGCCCGACGCCACTGTCGAGACAGCTTTCCACTTTCGTTATTTAGTTCGCATCTCATATATCATTATAAATTATTTGTACAAGTGTACCAGTGTTATATCATGGTTAAATGACGAAGTCAGCACGTTAATAACCTACGCCAGACTGTCTGGGACGTGGTAACCCGAGGAGGTCGCTTCGCCTACGTACTGAGTCTAATCGAGTTAAATGAATTGCCCATATTTTTTACGCTTAGGAATTAGTCACCTCATGAGTCACGGGTTCAGCAACAATAATAAACAGAATTCTTATTAAGTGATATACGATCGCCATCTTAAGTTACTAATGGTCGACGGCACCGGGAACGTAGAATGAGACTTGTGCTACGTTTCATAATATATTTATTTCATATTATTATACTGTAGTGTAGAATGATACTCGTAAGTGCAGTGACATCATTTTTCACTATATTAGAGCCTCGAAAACTTTACAGACATCGTGGTAATAAGATGTAGTTCGGAACTTCGTTAGACTGGTGTCGTATAAAAATAAAGGTTCAATCACATTAAATGTCCCTAAATGTGCCCCATTTAAATGTATAGGTAACAGCTTCCGCCAGGTCGTCACGTATTGCAAAATTGCAGTTGTAGTTGTGCAATGCAGCCATTAATGATTGTGCCATGCCACATTACAATGTTCATCTATTCATGACTTTTTCCTTCATCCGGTCCTTCAAACCGGATATCCATAGTAAAAGTGTAACAAAACACTGAAGGTCGGCTAGATTGCCGCACCGTGTATCCAACGCGTCTAATCCTTTGATTGTCCCTAAGAGGACTAAAATAATATCTAATGAAAGCTGCAGCTGCAATCTACGAGATACGTTTGCTTTTCGGATGCCTCTTAATCTGTTTATGACTTTCGACATGCACTATTTCGACAAAAAATCTTGACGCAAAATCTCAAAACCTGATTAATTCTGTGCTTACTGCTTTTACAAGAACATTTTATTTTCTTAAATATCCAACAGCTTTCATGGTATTATAACATACCGCATAAAAAAATGAAAATGCATTTAAGCCGCGATAAATTAGTGTTACTGTAGGTTAAGTTTTCAGTTAATCTACGGAACTTGGCACGCATTTAGATCTCAACTATTTTGTTGGTGAAGACGACAACAACGGCTCGAATATTCTTATTATTGAACTTGGCTCCCATTTTCACATTTATATTTTTGATGGGATATAGGTCTTTCAAAATGAATAGAGTCTTTGATGAAGACTCATTTCACTTTCGGAAATATCTACCCCAAATTAAAATTGTGCAACCCCTCTAACTTATGAACTATGGGTCCAAAAAATATGAAAGTAAAGCTTAATACAGACTTTCAACGAAAACTATAGCGGACATGATCAGTTAAGCCGTTTTTCAGTTATCGTAAAAAGTCTTCCCTTCTTAGTAAAAGACGTATGAAATGCTGCGAAAGTATTTCCTTTTGCTTGTAATAGATGTTTTTAGTTTTAGAGTAAGTTCATTGGGCATCTTTAATATCCCGAAGGAGCTCTGATGAAATTACTATTATTCCCTGTCATTGTTTTTAAGGCCGTTTTACCCAATCTTATTGCGTTTTGATATAAGTAGGTAGGAGTTAGCGCGACCTTGCCTCCGACCACGGACGCCGCATTTGGGTTAGTAGGGCGGCCGGTTTGCGCTTTTTGCTCAGGTACCATATTACCATTGCACTGTACCGACTTCGTTGCCCGCGATATCTGATGAATATCAAACACATTTGCCACAAAACTAAATATATAAGGATATTATAAAAGGATTTTCATTCCTTCTCCTAGCGTTATTCCCAGTACAGTATTATAAAAGGATATTAACTCACTTATTACAAACCAAAATCGCAAAGACCAAATCAAAATTTCGTTTATAGTAATAAAAATCATGTGTGATTTATAGTTCATATTTATATATTCATATATTTCATATTTATATATCTTGCCAAGTATCTGTGAGTTTGCTAATCTACTATTTCTCATGTAATATACAATTATTTAAATTGATTGCAGAGTACATCCCAATTTTGAATTAAGCATTATTTGTAAGATAAATAGTTACCCTAATATTCGTATTAATGATGAATCTGGTCTTAGTTCTCAGACTTTCTTATTCTTGAAAATATCTACTGGTTTTGTTTTCCAATCTCTTAGTTACACACTGTTATCTTCAGAGACATTCATGCCCCTTTTTTTCAAAGGAAGCATAAATTCTGTCCCCTACCCTTGAACTGTTCTATTATCCATTCTCGCAGGTAGATGACTCTTTATTTTATTTGAGGGGGTGGTTTTTATGCACCCAAATAACTTAAGCTTATAAGTTTTCTTTTTTTTATAAGAATCGAATCGGATAGCGCTTTCAAATTCATATATTCTTGTTATTCTTAAAATAATTCTTTAAGCATTTTGTAGCGTAGACTCTGCAGACAGCTGCGTGCAGAATATTGTTTTTCACACACATATGTATTATGTCATAAAACTCATTAATCGAATGTACGACCATTTTCGTCTTCGTAAACGTTAATTAAATCGTACATTATGATAATGATAATATATTTATTTGGAAAGAACTTGATGGTTGGTTACATAAAGAGGATATTATACAGTTTCATGTCCAAGCATATTCGGTTAAACATGCATCGTAGTTTATCTTAGGTTTCATTCAATGTCAAATTGATCATAATATAGAGCAATATAGATATTTGTCAATATGTACGAGTATTACAAATGCTTTTGTTTATTGTTTCTATTATGATCAGACAAGTTATTAAAAAGCTTGATGGTCATGTTACCTATGCATTTTTCCTAAGCATGATAAGATTTGGTTTTTGTAGCGCCAACTTATCCCTTACCCGACATCTGTTAGTTATAAGCTTGTTCTCTCGTTTGGCAAAAACTCAGGGTGTCGTTTCACAAACAGTATGATTAGTATGAAACGACAAAATTGTCTTTCTTTCGCAAAGTAAATATTCCTCTCAAATATTCTTTTGGTTCTGGATTAGGGACGGTCTAATAGTATACGTCCACAATATTCCGAATACCAATTCTAAATGTCAGTGGGTCATTTATCTTAATTTTTTGTACGTCTGGACCGGATAGCCAGATGTTGGTCTGACGGCTCCTAAACATTATATGTTCACTGTTCACTGCACAAGAATTGCTCGAAATTAGGCTTTAATATTAAGGTTATAAAAACATTTAAAGGTGCACTGGCGACTAAGAAGTATAAATAATAAGTACAATAATGTGTGACGGGAAAATAATGTGAGTCTCGTATTAACCATATTGTTTTTATAGGAATGTGAGCGGGTTATGCAATCGGATGTGATTAGCTTGTCTAATGAATACCTACCGACATCGTGAAACGTTTCGACAGTTTATATTTTTTGGTGATGTGCAACCCTAGCGACATCACAATGATGAACAATTGCATTGTGCGGACGTAAATTATTTGACACTTGTCTCTTGCGCAACATGTGCGGGGAGCATGGGGACACGCTGCACCGGCGCCGTGAATCTATTGATACCGCACCGCACAATAGATTCATTTATTCGTCCCCTTTTACAATGCCCTGCAAAAAATTGCGATAAGGATTTCATCAATAAATATGTCGAATTTTACTAAGATTTTATCATCTTCGTAGCTTACGACATGTCACCTGAATAATGATATTGCGTTTTTAATTTAAACATGTATTTTCTTCACTGCTGCCGTGAAAAAAGCTTATTAGTTTCCAATAGGTTTTCCTAAATAAAACTTACAGTGCGCGCATATATGATTTTTCGCTATGTTTAAACATGTTACAAAGTTGCAAATTGCTCTTCAGGTGTAACATAAAATAAAAGAGACAAAATATTGCTCGCAGTAAAAGTAAGTAAATCATTTAAATTCAACCCGTGGGCAATTTACAAGGTAACTTTGGAGCAGGTAATTTCGAGGAGAGCGGGAATAAAGGGAACACAAGAACATGTCAAAAAGAAACAGGATCGTACCTAATCGCGCGTGATTCGGAATCGCTCCGGCTTTGTTCGCCCGTACTATTCGGGATGCGCTAATAATAATAACTCGTAGCATTAACAGGCGGCGAGTCATCGACCTTCGAAAAATCTGACCTGCGCTACGTGCGCCCGCGCCGCACCGCACCGGCCGCAAGGTTGCGATACCAACACGACCGACTTTAAAATTTTACCCATTCATTTAAATTTATTAAGTAGTTATAAATACTGTACATTACCTATTCAATTATAAACATACCTTGTATAACGACTTAACGAGTACAGTTCGTTAAAGTTTTACTCAAATCAAACAAAGTTGTAATTTTTTCACTATCGATTCACTTCGTCCGATTGGCCCTGATTACACGTTGTCGAGTGATTTTATTATGATGTTGATATCGAGACATAGCCAACTTAATCAGTTTTTGTGACTTGCAATAACCTTTATTGGTAGAATAGGCACTCTGCAAGGTGATCAACATAATTTGCAAAAAACTTGATTCTGCTCATAAAATCGGCGTCGAAAATGTCGAGAAGCAGAGGTTATTGATTATAAATATTTGTTTATTTATAGAAACGTATAAGTATGTATAACTGGTATTATGTTGTCTTGATTGGACGATGTAGATGTATTTAAAGGTGTAATTAAGGATTGGATAGAAGTAAAAAAACAATACCGTGACAAACTCCGTAATTTAAGTGGGTAAATTACGTTGATCTTCGAAGCGTGAAAAGTGGTTTGTGCAACGCAACATCAAGCAACTTCATAAATCATTACATTTACACTAACGTATTTTTCAAGGAATCCCAGTGTCACTATCAGATTCCTATTTCGCACACGTGACAATTTATAACACAGCGGGTGGACGTCAATTCAATATGCATATACTTCCGTACATCTCCGCAATTATTGACTACGAAACACGTTTGGTATTGATGTTATCACGTTTGGAAAATATGTGCCCGGGTGACATTGACAGCAGAAAACCTATTGGTCTCTATGTGACTTTAGCGAGTAGCCAATGTCAGTTTGAATCATATTCAATCTCTCCATGTTAATTACAACCGTATGCAAAGTGTGAACAGAGGTGAACACCCCACCAAGGCGAATCGTTGACCCTTCGATCACCACGCAGAGGCGCTCTAGGGTCGGAGATCTTGTACTAACACTGGTTTTTGCAATAAACTGTATACGTCACCTCATTGGTACGTAAGTACATAGGCTGCGCTTGTAAACACCGCCTTCAGTTAATTAAAAACTAATTGGTATCGGTAATGCTAAATCTGATGTCCTAATTGAAATCATCGGAAGTCAACAGGATCAATCATCATCATCATCATCATCATGTCAGCCGAAAGACGTCCACTGCTGGACATAGGCCTCCCCCAAAGACTTCCACAATGACCGGTCCTGCGCCACCCGCATCCAGCGGACACCCGCGACCTTCACAGGATCAATAGTTCTATCATTTTCATCGTTACATAATTTGAATGTTCAATTGCTTAGTTAGCTACTTAAACCCTATTTATAGAGACATGTCCTGGGAAATATGAGTTACAATGAATTGTCAACATTCATGTCCCAGTGCTGCAGTGGGGTATGTAGAACCACTAGGCGCCTATTGGTTATTCCCCCCATTCAATCTTATCTTAATCTATCTAAATATATAAAAGAAGAAACTGACTGACTGACTGACTGACTGACTGACTGACTGACTGACTGACTGACTGACATATCAACGCACAGCCCAAACCGCTGGTCCTAGAGATTCCAAATTTGGCACGTAGGTTCCTTATAAGGTCTAGGGGTGCACTAAGAAAGGATTTTTCAAAATTCAACCCCTAACGGGGTGAAATGGGGGTCCGAAGTTTGTATGGGGAAACAAGATTAGTTGGACTATTTTATTCGAAACTTCACAGGAGTATTTCTAACGATAAATGAGTAAATACGTGTTTCAGGTTTTTTGAGAAATCAACCCCTAAAAGGAGGAAATGTGGTGATTTATTCTGAATATCGACATGGGTATCGTTTTTATGGTTTATCAGGTCGCTGATAACGAAAACAACAATGATTTTAAAATCCCACGTGGAAGACGTAAAATACCATCCCTCCTGTTGGGGTGCGAGGGGGATGAAATGTCTAAATATTAATATGGGTGTCGTTTTTATGGTTTTTTGGGACGTTAATTACGAAAATGGCATCGATTTTGAAATTTAATATTGTGGAAATGAAAACTTTTGAAAGTTTGTGCCAAATTGCAAGAAATAACTGACTGACTGAGTAAATGACATATCAACGCACAGCCCAAGCTGCTGGTTCTAGAGATTGCAAATTTAGTTTGTAGGTTTCATATAAGGTCTACAGGTGCATTAATAAAGTATTTTTCAAAATTCAACCCCTAAGGGGGTGAAATGGGAGTCCGGAATATGTATGGGGAATCAAGATTAGTTGGACTATTTTATTCAAAACTTCACAGGAGTATTTCTAACGATAAATGAGAAAACATGTGTTTCAGGTTTTTTGTGAAATCAACCCCTAAAAGTGGGAAATGTGGTGACAAATTCTAAAAATCGATATGGGTATTGTTT
Source organism: Notocelia uddmanniana (assembly GCA_905163555.1). Classification (NCBI taxonomy): domain Eukaryota; kingdom Metazoa; phylum Arthropoda; class Insecta; order Lepidoptera; family Tortricidae; genus Notocelia; species Notocelia uddmanniana. Next base: position 7,138,452 of record LR991059.1, on the reverse strand, counting down.
CTATGGGTTATCGGGTCGCTGATAACGAAAACAACAATGATTTGATATCCCACGTGGAGGACGTGAAATACCACCACCTCTGTTGGGGTGCGAGGGGGTTGGAATGTCTAAATATTAATATGGGTGTCGTTTCTATAGTTTTTTGGGTCGTTAATTTCGAAAATGACATTTGATTTTGAAATTTAATATTGCGGACATGAAAACTTTTAAAAGTTTGTACCAAATGCAAGAAGAAACTGACTGACTGAGTGTGAGACATATCAACGCAGAGCCCAAACTGCTGGTTCGAGAGATACCAAATTTGGCATGTAAGTTCCTTATGAGGTCTAAAGGTGCATGAACTACCGTGAGTTCCCTATGAAGATACGACCTTTTTTGATTCAATGTATTGTAAGTGGTTTTATTAATCAGTGCCGTCCGATATAATTTCGACATAAATCGATATTTGAGCGTCCGAGAGGACTCTTAGAATAGGAATCCCAGGTACCTAAACTTTGAATAAAGTAATGGCCATATTGATTTTCTTCATTTTCGTCCTGATTTCGTTTAAAATCGATATCTGAGCGTCCGAGAGGTCCCCTGATACGACTCCGAGGTAAAATTTGGAAAAAGTGGCGGCCATATTGCTTTTCTTCAATTCCGTCCCGATTTCGTTCAAAATCGATATATGAGCGTCCGAGAGCTAATACGACTCCGAGGTAAAATTTGGAAAAATTCGCAGTCATATTGATTTTCTTTTTTTTCGTCCCGATTTCGTTCAAAATCGATATTTGAGCGTCCGAGAGGTCTCGTAATACGAATCCGAGGTAAAATTTAGAAAAAGTGGCGGTCATATTAATTTTTATCATTTCCGTCCCGATTTCGTTCAAAATCGATATCTGAGCGTCCGAGAGAATTCTTAAGACTGCGCAGTACGTTCGGTTCTCCATACAAACGTATTTATGCTCTCATTTTAAAACGCCAGGCTAGAATAACATGAAACTTTGTATACACAATGGGATCCGGCATATCTAGGTCGGACCATAGTTTCTGTTGCTTGAAATTATAATGGAGAAAAAATACAGCGATTATTAAGGTTTTCATACAAGTCGTAAAAAACTCAAAAAGCCGCTGTATTTTTTTTCTTTTACAATTTCTAGCAACAGAAACTATGGTCCGACCTAGATATGCCGGATCCTATTGTGTATACAAGTTCTCATGTTATTCTAGCATGGCGTTTTAAAATGAGAGGGTAAATACGTTTGTACGGAGAACCGAGCCAGACCGAGCGTACTGCGCCCTCTTAATACGAATCTGAGGTAAAATTTGGAAAAAAAGGCAGCCATATTGATTTTCTTCGTTTCAACCCGATTTCGTTCAGAATCGATATCCGAGCGTCCGAGAGGTCCCCTAATACGAATCCGAAGTAAAATTTGGAAAAAGTGGCAGCCATATTGATTTTATTCATTTCCAACCCGATTTCGTTCAAAGTCGATATCTGAGCATCCGAGAGGTCCCCTAATACGAATTTGAGGTAAAATTTGAAAAAAGTGGAGGCCATATTGTTTTTTTTTTTCATTTTCGTCCCGATTTCGTTCAAAATCGATATCTGAGTGTCCAAGGTCTCTTAATAAGAATCCGAGGTAAAATTTGGCACTCGATTCATGCCTGAATGCAAAAAAGTTTAATGTTACTATATAGGCGTGTGGGATTTCTATGGATTTGCTTTTAAAACGACATAGAGGTTTCGATATTTTTTTCCATTTAAATGAACCTTTAGATTTTTTTAAATCGTATGGCATTTATTTACGAACCGCGAGATTTTCGAGAAGACAAGTACGGTTGCCAGTTTTTGTTGCACTTTTAGCACCACCCAGGGGTCACGTGTAGGGTAACGGTGGGTACTCCCTACGGACGTCGTGCAACTTCGACCCCCCTTTGTCAAGTTAGTGGGCAACTTGACTGTTAGAAGTTCGCGTGCCGCTCGAAGGCCTCTAACTTGGCTTAACGATTGCAGCCGGGATCAACGGCTTAGCGTGCCTTCCAAAGCACGAGAGTCAGTTAGTAACTACTCAAAGCGGTCACCCATCCAAGAACTGACCTGCGCCCACATTGCTTAACCTCGCACACCGCTCGCGGTAGGCGGGTGCCGCTGGGCCACGAGCGCTCTAAATTATTGATAGTTTGTGCCAAATTGCAATTCAATCGGTCCAGTAAAAGCAACTTGGTTGTAACAGACGGACTGACAGTAAGGAGTGCGAATGGAAGTGAAGCCAAATTTTCTTGCTTCTACCACCTACTGCGAATTGTAATTATTTGCTTTAATTTCCGCTACCCAAAGGTTGTCTGGTAGAGATCGCTCTTTAGCGATAAGACCGCCTTTTGTTTGCCTCTACTTATTGTTATTACGTACTGTACTGTGTCCTTTAATTGAGGTGTGTAATAAAGAGTATTGTATTGCTTTTATTTCATCGGCCCTTTCCTCTTCGGCCTCTCGGAAATGTATGATAATTGTTTTCGATCCTTATTTTTGCCAAAATCAAATGAAATTCAACAGTTTGCCGGTTCTCAGAATGTATACCTACTGACTTTTCATCTGTTCATCTGTTAATGAATCACAATCACCAAACTTCGTATACCGAAACCCCCAGAAAGTAACAACTACTTTTCTGGAGACCGCATCTAAATCAGTTCAGCCAAACGCGAGATAATCGTGGACAAACATACGAACCTGTTTTTTGTAGACGGTTAGAAATTTCGCTTCCAACGCGGGCGAAGCCGCGGGCAAATGCTAGTAAATATATAAAATTGAACAACGTCCTTTTTGTTCCGAAATTGTAGCCATAAAAGCCACCGTAGCCATAAAAGTAGGTGTAAAACTAATGAAAGCATTTCAACTCCAGGAAAAATCGATATTAATCCTCAATATCTCAAACTCTTTATGTGTGAATTGGAAATGATTTTGACTACCTTTTGTGTGATTGCCCCTTATAATCGGTAATGCCCTGTTGGTGTACTAATACCTGTTATTAAACTGTCGTAACGGTAGATATAAACATTATACCTAAGTCATTAGGAGAAGCAGCGATCAGAAACAGGATACCGTTGTGGTTCCCGCTAGAAAATGACATAATGAACTGTATAGGTATACGACGGCTTGCGGTAGGAAGGAAACATTATGCAGAATCAGGATTGCTGATAGCAGAACTACAACAGAATTAATTACAATATATGTAGTTGATTCTACAGAGATAAAAACTTAAATAACGTTAGTATAAATAAATCTTAAAAATACAGTACCTATCTAAGACAGCTGCCCAAATAAATCCCTTTACGAGCTTTTCTTTGCATTCATCGCGATCAACTGGAATTTATGAGGAGTTATATAAACAGCTAATCTCTCACGATTTTAGTGCCAAAGCGAAGGTCGCTGGAGACAGGAGCTAGGTTATATTTCGCAACAAACGTGACTTGTTGAGTGTTTGTGTGACGGTCGGTTCGCCGCCAGCTATCAATGCTATCATATAGAAGAGAATATCGACGATACCCGTTTACGCTTTGTTATTATTATTTGGTGGACTTCAGAGCATTATTTTTTCCTTATACGAAATCAACAATTCAATACCTACCACTTGTAGGTATTGTAGAGGTTGATACATTATGAGACTGGCCATGTGGAACTAGTACCATAATGTATACAATTCTACATATTATGAATATGTTCTGGAATGCCTGTCAAGCAGCATTCCTTGGAAAACAGTTGGTTTTTCTGAAGGATTCCTTATCTGGACTCGATTGGAGTCACACGTGTTATTTAACTATATTATTGTAATTGTATTTCGGCACAGTAAGAAATACAATAGTGTGTTTTAAAGTCGTAAAGTATTTCATTACACCTACAACCCCCTAAGATCCCCTAACAGTACCTCAGCAGGACAAGCGAGGCTTTACAGTTATCTAAAATATTTACTACTCTTTTAGTTCTACTACTACTGTCTATTAATGCTATGTACAATGTATTCCAACATTAGATTATTTATTAAAAATTTACTTGAGCCTAAAAACTCCAATAAAATTGTCTATGCACTGTCCAAGCGCTTTCTAAAGCGTGAAAAGCCACAGTACGAATAAAAAATCTTATGAAGAAACTTTCGACCATTTTCTATAGAGGTTTGTTGCGACAGGCTTGCGAAAGCGTTGCATTGCGCCATGAACGCGGTTGACACTGACAGCTCGTGCGATAACATCGTATTATCTACGTACGAAGCAGGGGTGATGTTTCATGTTTCCCCTCGTTCCTCTCTCGGAAATCGAAAAGGATATTGTGTTTTAGATTCAGTATGCCTAAAGCATCACTAACTTGATTAATACAATACTATACATATACAAATACTTTATTCTTTGCCGTTTTCTGTTATATATTTTCTTATTTTCCAGGCTCCAGGAGTCTTAGCGTGCCTTTTAGTGTAAGTGGACCTACGTCCTACGATAAGTAATAAAATTTTCCATATTAGTGACTAGTTAAATGAACAAGTATAGTGGTCTCGGTACCGAATATGTATATTTAAATTTGTTCCGTTCGGTGTTGAGACCCTCGGTCCGTGGGCCCAGGGCCCATGACCTCTTCAAAGAAGTTGCTAAGAGGTTAGTATTCACCACTGGTGACCAAAGAGCTGGTAGCTTCCTCGCACAACGCATAAGCATCGTTATACAGCGGAGAAATGCTGCCAGCATCTTTGGCACTATATACCGCAAGGGGAATTAAGATTATTTATATTTAAGTTTTTGCTAAGTATAGTTATTTTATTATTTTAAGTGTTTACGTCTTTGTTTATTTTGAGTTAGTTGAAATACATCAATTTTACGATTGAAATTCGTTAAAAGTATTCTAATGCAAGTTTCATTGTTATTTATAGGTTTGCGATGCGAGAATTGGATCGTTTTTTTGCAATTGATACGCAGCGAAGCAGAATGTAACCTAACAGGAATGTTCAGCAGGTAAGTAAGTAAGAGTACTGTACCTGAGAGTAAACTAGATATACTGGCTGGAGCGATAGGGTTAGCAATAATTTTATACATACATGAACATTTAAAAGAAACCTCTTAAATGCTTTAACTCCTCGATGCTATTAATTAAGGCCTTAATTAGCGAAATATTATGAATACGAGCGTATTAAATTTTACCTTCATTGCCTAAGCAAGGGTTAAGTGGTCAGTGCCTAAGCATAACTATCACATTAATTGGTATCTCAACGTTTGCGATCTTTTAATAAACAGGAACGTAGATTTTAGTGCTTATACAATAAAGGTTAATCAGATAAATCACCATTTGTTGACGCGATCCGACGGATTTCTCATTGTTCATCGATTAACTAGTTTTAGACGAAGTTAAGGGGAGGTCGTCAAGCGAGTTAGCGTTTTCGAGTTTTCTAAAATCAACCCGAAACGTAGGAAAAGGGTTTTAAAAATTTGAAAAAATTCTATGTTTTACTTAAGGATCTAGTCTAGTCAAAGTTGCACTCAGATACACGATCTAATGAACTTCGCTCGATAGAAAGAGACCCCAAAGTTACTCCTTTTTGTAAAGCATTTACAATCTGACGACTAAACTATTGATGTTTTAAATAAAGTTTTTGAACTAAACTAAAGCCATTCAGTATTTCTAGACATTTTTGCAGAATTTAAAAAGATAAAATGATTGTACTAATTAATATGTTTAAATACCTACGAAATGCGCGAGCGCGGAGGCTCGGCAGGCCCGATCAGTCGCGCGCTGGCGCTTACAGACAACGGACCTGTGTCAGTTTTATCCGCGACAGTTTCGTGCACCAAACAAGCAGTTTTTGACGAATTTATATAATGGTTGCAAATTATTTAAGAAGGGCAATAAAAACCCGAATGAAAAAAGGCGTAATTATTAACAAATAAATTATGGTCATAGTGCCACAGTATAAAAATGACAGTATAACAACTGAACTGAACCCCTCCAGAAATGTAACCAAAGTTGTTAAAATTATAAATGAAATGTTTATTACCAGAAATTGTAGATATAGTAAGAGATCTACGAGTACTGCTTTACACTTGAATATTTTTTTAAGCTGTGAGCTTCAACACATTAATTCCGGCCGTCTTTTTTTTAATACCACGTCAGTGGCAAACAAGCGTACGGCCCGCCTGATGGTAAGCGGTCACCGCAGCCTATGGACGCCTGCAACTCCAGAGGTGTCACATGCGCGTTGCCGACCCTTTTAAAATTTATACACTTTCTATCTTTCTAGCTAACCTTCTTTTATAAGATCTACCCATTTCCAGGTAGCTACCGTGGCAAGTTTGGTATCATTTTATATACCATATTGATTCTTTTGTCATCTTTATGTAAAAATCATTTCTGGTATTTATTTTTTAAAAATACGGTAACCTTTCGCATAAATAGTAAAAAAGTAAAAACTTCGCAATGTTTTTTATGCTTTGAGAGCTAATAACTTTTGATGAATAAATTAAACCACCAAAAAATATTCTGTCTGTATTTTATGTGGCACTCTTTAGGGGAGGCCTATGTCCAGCAGTGGTCGTCCATCAGCTGATATGATGATGATGACGATGACACGCACACGACAAATAAATATAACACCCTGTATAAATATAACACAAATAGATAAAAAATTGCATGACCTATTAAACAAATCGAGTAGAGAGGTATAAGACATATTTCTTAGGACCTCTTATCTAAGAAAGGTTTCATAGATTAAATAACGAATTTCAGGGTTGTACTATGAATTCTGTTTTTTTTCATTATAATGGATCCTACCGTAAGTTCGACTTTCAATTATTTATTTACTACCTATTTATTAAAAAATGATATCAATGACATACTAAAGTTTAATCATAATTAATGCATTTCTTAAGTCAAAATACAGTTATATTTCTATACTGTGACCAGTATGAAGGTAGCGGGGTCATCCGAGTTCACAGTCGCTTCGTCCGCGCGGGCTTGTTCACGCACCGCCAGGACAGCGCTAAATACCTACTCTCGCAGGACTAGAGGGCCTTAAGCCTAAGGCAGCATTCAAGCCTCGTATAGTCAAGAGCAAAAGTAAGTTTACACTTTTTCACCTTATCACAACAGAAGGAATAAGATACAAAAGTTTTAACTTACTTTTGCTCTCGACCCAGCTTATTTATGCAAGGCGGAACCACAGCGGAATCACATATAGAGACCTAATCCAGGGCCACCCAGGGCTCAAGTCAACAAATTTCGATCTTATTAGCGCTTACCCTTCAAGAGTTATTGCTTTGAGCTGCCAAATCTAAATCCTGACAAATGGTAACCCTAGGTGAGCTAACCGCGAACTGGTTCACGGGGGGCGGGGCGGGGGCCCAGACGGAGGGACGTCATTGACCTGTCGGGCCCCCTCCCGCCTGCCCCCTCTCGCGACACCCGCACGAACCGTAACTTCATTGTATCGCGCACTGCGAATCAAATTCGTTGTTAGATGTTTTTGCGAAAGTTTGAAAAGAGCTCATTGAAGGAAAACCGAGTTATAACTTTAACAGCTGTTGTTCGGTTTTAAATGCAGTCCACTGCACGCTGAGTTTACGTAACTCAACATGTAATAAAATAAGACATAGATCCATAGATTAAAGTTTATTCGCTGAATCAAAGAGGACTGCACTGAGCTAAACCCATTTAAAACATCTTTGACAATGTAAGTCGGCGGTCTTCATTATGTGCGAACATAACATAGAAGTTATGATATGATAACTATATGCGCATTTATTTGTCTCCCTCTTTCTACATGCATGAAATACACCTGGCCATTTCAATAACCTCGTGAGGTTTTAATGCGATACACAAAGAGTGCGCCAAAATCAAGCAGTTCATCAAACCTACCTTGGTAACACGCATGTTCACATAGTAACAAAGTTTTTAGTTTAAACGTTTCTAGGATACATATTTCAATCTTTTTATTGAACGGTGGTTCTTTTACTCCGTTATAAGCTCTTGTTTTGGATATTTTTTTATAAATTAAAGTTTATTCATAGCTATAAAAATAATTAATATTGTTTAGGAACAATGGATTACCGATGGGAACAGAGAAATTATCAGATATATAAAAGTCAGTTAATTTTGATTGGAATTACCTACATTCTTCGATCACATATACAATACAACAATTGATAGAAGTCAATTTACTTTTGCAATTATTCTGTAAACTTATTTAGTAATAGACGCAGTTTAAATACTCATATAGTTTTTAAATGTTATTTATATTATAATAATCCGTGTGTTAATAAGAAGCTCAACAAATATCAAGGGTGTTACTGTAACATAAAATTGGGCAGGTTGTCTGAAGTTTAGCGAAGGTCGGGAGACGAGGCAACCCTGTCCGGCGCGCAACTGGGTCAAGTTCATTATTTAAAGATGACTAGTCGTGGGGGTGTTTTTTCCCCAACCTCCCCTTGGTTCGACAAGATCTGTTTATGTTTAATTTATACTGTGCTAAGAAGAGTGGAATAGCGATGACGCCAGCACAAAAGTAGTAGAATAATGATCAAATACATGACACATTTACATCTTAAATAACTGTTTTTGGGATCTTATATAGTCAAATATAGATATCGATACGTAACAATACTAGAAGTACAAAATCATAGATACTTATCTATCGGTACCTATACCTACTAATAGAGGTAGTGACTAATTCAACTTATTTTTAAACCCCGACGCAAAAAGAGAGGGGTGTTATAAGTTTGACGTGTCTGTCACATACTGTCTGTGTGTAGTGTAGTAGCTCCAAAACGGATGAACCGATTTTCGTTTAGTTTTTTTTGTCATAGATAATTTCATCCCGAGTGTTCTTAGCCATGTTCCATGGAACTATGTTCAGCTGTTTTTGACATATTGAACTTTGAAATTTATGTCGGGGGTTTTTCAACTTTTCTAAGTTGTAGTTATGATTCTTATTGATATTGCTAAGAATCGTAGAAAGAAGCATCGCTATTCCACTCTTCTTATACCTTAATTAAGCATCGATCTAGCAGTTTTCTACGGGTTTCCCTCACAGAACACAGTTCGTTCTGCCGGGTACCTGTACCTGGTATTAAACGTAAACACCGCATGCATTAAAAATTGTGAACTTTTAAACTACTAATCTACTTAAAATTTGGCGTGGCGTGCACGTGCGCACGCATTCGGTGTGTCTCGGCCTTTATAGGCTCTTGGCGTTCAAAGGGTTGAATTTGTTGCGCAATTTAGTTACTACTTATAGGTATGGGTTATTATTGTTCAATTAAAGAATTATAAATACTTTACTTAAATCTAAAAACAGAGTCAAACTGCACATCTATCACATAACTGTTAATTATTTTACACAATCTTGGGGTCAATCTACTTTCTAGAACAGTCCGTCTTGAGTGGTGCGTACCTACTGGGTTGGGAGGTGTGATCCCAGATATCATTAATCTAATAAGGGTGTGATAGGGTGGTATTCCACTCGTCCAATATCTTTTTCCAATTTATTTGTCCAATCTTTGATCAAATTTCTTTGACGGAGGCCCATTCCACTTATCCAATATTTTTGTCCAAGTTTTATTTTTTTCATGCGTAGCCATATTGATTTAAATGTCATCTGAATCTTTGATCAAATGTCGGGGTCCCTTCCAAGTTTGACGAAATCATCCTATTTCATTGATCAAATGTATATTGGACAAAGATATTGGATGTGTGGAATACCAAGGGTGGTATTCTACTCATCCAATTCCTTTGTCAAATCTTTATTTTTCTTTGACGGAGGCCCATTCCACTTATCCAATATCTTTGTCAAAGTTTTATTTTTTCATTGATTTAAATGTCATCAGAATTTTTGATCAAATGTCGGGTTCCCTTCGAAGTTTGACGACATCATCCAATTTCTTTGATCAAATGTATACTGGACAAAGATATTGGATGTGTGGAATACCAAGGGTGGTATTCTACTCATCCAATTTCTTTGTCAAATCTTTATTTTTCTTTGACGGAGGCCCATTCCACTTATCCAATATCTTTGTCAAAGTTTTATTTTTTCATGCGTAGCCATATTGATTTAAATGTCATCAGAATCTTTGATCAAATGTCGGGTTCCCTTCGAAGTTTGACGAAATCATCCAATTTCTTTGATCAAATGTATATTAGACAAAGATATTGGATGAGTGGAATCGAGCCCGAAAAGATAGAAGGGCTAATAGTTGCAGATCATCAGATTTATCTTCATCTGCCTGGCGTACGCATAGGTACATACATATGTACTGAAAACCTAATGTCTTTGCATCGATATTCGTTTCAGCTTTGTTTTCTTGATATTCACGCGTTTTAGAGTTATTTTTCAATAAGTACATTACAGTAGGCTATATGGATCACAGTGTAGTTATAGTATCTGTGTAGTTATACATATTTACTGATATGTAGAATTTGTTGAAGTTAGGGTCGGTAGAGTTAGGCCGTGTAGATTCAGAAGCTTGGCTCTACATGAGATCTGATATAAACCTAAACCATCCTCAAAAATCACTGTATTGATAGATGGAAACTGCATGAAAATCTGTTCAGCAGTTTTCGAGTTAATCGCGAACATACAGACAGACTTGTTTTATAAGGTTTAGTGATGTATATAATGGCGTTTCCGTTTATATATATTTACATAATATTTCCTTAACTTAGACGCACATATAAGCCGTTAATAAAGATTTACCACAGGAGAGACCACTTTTGTTTTTTCACCTGTGTATGAATGATCCCTTATATTCTCATCTCACGTTCGGCTACAATTAGGAAATAAGTACATATTACTTACCTAACACTGAATCGACATTACCTATAGATACATTTATATGAGAAACTCTCACCACTAACTCCGGGTTTACCAGTTAGGTACCACAGATCTATAACAATAAACTTCTAACTCAATTGTAGCGTGCCACAGGTTGAATGGTCTGGTTTTCCTGCCACAGTAAACAGCTACAAAATATAATAATTGACTCACGTTCGGAGTAATCTTTACGAATTTATGAATAATATTTATACATTCTAAGTATAAACGAGGAAGTACTAGGAATTTTATTACATACACTTGGGATTACTTTGGAAATTGTTATGTTGGTCCCCCAGTACTTTAGCCGTATTTGTGGCCAATAGCTACCTATCCTAGCTTTATCTCTTTTTTGTCACGGTCTGTTTTCCTGCTTACGCTCATGCAATATGTATATACTCCCTAATAACCCTGGGCTACCTTATTATAATTACTTACTTACATATTGCGTTAAGAGTACGCATCAGTAAGCTCGGTTATCCATACAAACGTAGTTTCGCTCTCATTTTAAAACACCATGCTAGAATAACATGAAACTTTGTATACACAATGGAATCCGGCAAATCTAGGTCGGAAATTAGTTTCTGTTGCTTGAAATAATAATGGAGAAAAAATATTATTAAGGTTTTCAGATAAGACGTAAAAAACTCAAAAACTCGCTGTACTTTTTTTCTAATACAATTTCTAGCAACAGAAACTAATTTCCGACCTTGATATGGCGTCTCCCATTCTGTATACAAAGTTTCATGTTATTTCAGCAAAGCGTTTTAAAATGAGAAGGAAACTACGTTTGAGACTGCGAGCATATCCATTCAGAGTGCCCAATGGCGCCGTTTCTAAGAGGGTCTCTGGGGCCGTCCGAATAAGTAGATGTGTATAATCTCATTATTTTCAGGTTATACTTAACTATATGTCTAACGTTTAACTAGTCAACGGGAGAGGGGTAAGTGGGGAGACGTCACGCGGGTAGCGGGCGGCGAGTCCAGGCCCCCCGCTACTCCTCGCGCCGTCTCAGTTAGGGGTCGACCTATAAATGTTGCCATAAAATAGAATTATATTCCTAAATTGTCAGTAACGTATCACGGTATCAGATCCTTGTATCGCAAGGTGATTCGTATAGAGGCAGGTAAGAATAATAGATACAGAAATAACCTCAAGGTGACAGCGAGTCAGTGCCTTCTTATCTGTAGGCGTACGCTGTCGTCATCGACAAGAGTTCGGCAACTATTATTTATAATGGTTGACGAAAAACTTTGGCCCTGTGTTTGACATTCAACAATGCCATATGGCTACCATGTAGTCTATCGTCTCTCTTACACATAAATACACCTAGCTAGATCGACTATATTGAACAAGAAAATCATAGGCTTGGCTTGTTGTTATTGTCGATTAAACTTATTTACGTTATACACGAATTGTCATTGCAAAATAAAATAAACAGGTAATATGTATGCTAAGATCTAAGTTTTGAGTCACACTTATAACATAACGCAGACGAATTTAAACCATGTCGAGCCATTTGAAAAATTTATGTTTGTGTTGGATAGTCCATTTATCGAGGAAGGTTTGAAGCTATATAACATCACGCTGCGACCAATAGGAGCGAAGACGCGGACGAAGTCGCGTGCGACAGCTAGTAGTGAATACGACATAATGTCATATTGGTCGCAGCGTGATGTTAAAACGTTACTCGATAAAGCCTTACTCGATAAATGGACTATCCAACACAAAAAGATGTTTTTTAATTCGAACCAGTAGTTCCTGAGATTAGCGCGTTCAAACAAACAAACAAACTCTGTAGCTTTATAATATTAATATAGACTAGCTGTTTCCCGCGACTTCGTCCGCGTCTTAGCCTAAAGCCTTCCTCAATAAATGGACTATCTAACCTAACACAAAAAGATTTTTTAAATTCGAACCAGGAGTTCCTTTATAATATAAATATAGATTTGAGTCGTTGCTAACTGTACACGAAGTCTGTAATGTGATTCGATGCGTCATTCATATTTTAAGTTAGAAGGCCGGACGTTGTCCTCACCACGACACATTTTTAGGGTAAAACACCCGTAAATTGACGCTCCGAAACATCAGTGGCCCATTTTACGAAGCCATAAGTTAAGTGTAATCTGGCAACACTGAAACGTTATCGATACGTTACATTCCCTTAATAACGCGTTACCTTAAGAATTGAAATAGATACACTGAAAAGTTACGTAATCGATATTAGTTACATACATGGCAAACATATTATTGAATCACAAGTTAATTCCGAAAAGGTCCGTTGTTCCAACTCAAGGCTGCAATCATGGAGTCTATTAAGGTGTTTGATAACGCTCGGCTCGGGTCTCTAAATGTCAGCCTATTTCTGTTATGCCGATCTCCTTAGGTCACTATGAGATGGAAAACAAGGACGGGAATACCTAAATGTACGATTGTAACGATTGATAAGCCGCTCAAAAAGATCAAACATTGTTTTCATTCCATTACAGAAAAGATCAACAAAATTCAATGACAAGAAGAAAAAATCTATCTCAAGCGTAAAATGTCAGAATTCTTTTTATATAAAATACTTTGAGAAAGAATCCAGCATACTTACAGTATTTATTCGCCTTGAATAACGTCTTCGGATGTCAAAGTTTTCTGAAACAAAAGAACACAAATATGAACGCGGACGTTAATTTGAAGTTTTCCTACTTTGGAACTAATTAACATCAACATTCTTTTTTTAATTTATTTATCAAAAATGGAATTGCTCTTGGCCTGCATCTAGCCAGGGGGCAAAGATGAGGCCGACAATGAAGCGAGCTCACCCAGAAGATGCCTATTCACTCGTGCCTTAAAATGTCAAGTATATGAACAAGTATATGAACTCGGAAAATAAATCGAAAAATAATTCGGAAAATAATGAAAAGTCAATAGGTACTTAAGTCTACGCGGACCACGCGAAAACTGTAGAAACGTAAATAAATACAGATGATCACAAAGATGTAGCAAAGTCGAGGAAGTTGTCTCGAGTTCTCGAAGCGACGATTCCTCGCCACAAAGTTGTGAAAGCCAGGAAACTGTAGTCACTCACTTAATCATGGTCGTATCGTTTTACACATTGGCTCAGCTGATTGAGGAAGAATTATGTTATGAATGACGTTGATGCACTGATATCGAAATTAGAACCTAGGCGTAGTTATAACGCAATCAAATACGGGCATATTAAACACAGACTACTTGGTTCGTATGGGTATTTTGGTAAGAAAGATGTCTAGCCTAAATTCGTTAGGTATGTTAAATCGTGAGTCCCTTTATGTGTATTCCTCTTCATTGCTTCTAATATTGGTTGTGTTGGGACGATTTATAACTCTCCAAAAGGGATTTATATTTTTCCCTCGAGAGAACATAAATAAAACCACTTTACTGGGCCCATTATTCACGAATGTTGACGATGTCAGAACGATGTATACAGTGGCTGAATGCTGAACTAAAGGTCCAGTGTTGAAATATTACTCGCTACTTATCCGCTGCTCGATAAACAACGTTCCAGTTTGATTAATGATGTAACCAGATATCTTAACTATCAAGGGCAAGGTCTAACGCGACAACACTATATTTGACCGCAAAAATCTTGAACTCATAATAGCTGTTTACAAATACTCCTTGATTATAGCGAGTTATGTGACGTCACTAAACTGGACGTGATATATAGCAATAGAATAAACGTAACAATTACAATGCCTAGCTGACTCTGTTGTCGCATCGGCGAAACTCAGCTCTCGCGCTCCTCTGGGGTAATGATGCTCCCAATCGTAAGTAAAGAGCATCGGCTGCGCCGAAAGCGTGCCTGCTGAATGCCATGCCTATTTAATTTTCTAACTATCTATCATCATTCATCGGTTTTGTTAAACAGAAGACCGTCGTACGGAGTTGGTACTATTATTTATTCTATACCTGGATTTTAGCAGGTCGTGACGTCACGACACGAGGCAAGGCATAACAATAGACGTGCCAATTACTCAATGATCGGTGGTCGACAGACGCACGACATGGCTGCTGCGCTCACAAGATGGCGGACGGTGAAAGTGTCCGGTGGTCGACGGCCGCTCTCTGACTAACGGACGGCTTTACCGATAACGAGCTCTGTAAGTCCTTAATTAAGTAAACATTAATTAATCATGAGATAATTGAAGTTTGCATGCTTATGAAACGACAAATGAGACTTGGCGGCAATTCAAAATATACGTAGGTACAGAGACGTAATGCACTATTTCTACAATAAACTATAGCTAGTATATATATTATATATACCGGACTTAGAAAAAGATGGCATTAAAACACAGAATAGTATCAGGGTATACCCTGATAGTATTACATACATTGAAAGTAAGTAGGAGATGTGTTCAATATTTGTCATTACTTAGGCGACTTCCTGATTTGGAGGGGCGGGAGCGATATGTCATAGGTATTTTGCTCTTTCACGAGAATTTACCGATGTGAGATTTCCTCACTTGACGAAATACTGTCAGTAATACGTTTGCACAGTAGTAATACTATGCGCAGAAGTGGGGCAGTACTGCATTAGTATCGGTTGACACTGACAGCTGACAGTTTTCTCATACCGTACCGCCCCCGCATCGACAAGTTAGGAAGGCGCCTTAGCCTCTACCCAAACTCGGGATTGAGAATTTCAAGATAATGCTCCCGGTTACAGACATTTTGACACTTCTCGAAAAATACACGGAAAACATTGGCCGAACATACACGAACCGTTTGGAGCCACTTTTGACCCCCCAATAACTCCAAATCTATGTAACATAAAAAAATTGGTACATGTATTAAGATCGTTTAGAACACCTAGAACCCCAAACGTCATAAATATAGGTTTAATAATTATTGAGATCTTAAATTCTAAAAAAACGGCATTTTTACCACTGACTGACTGAATGACTGACTAGTAATCAAAAACCTAACCCACTTCCAGGTGACCTAGAAAGCTGAAATTTGGCATGCAGCTTGGTACTTGTGTGTGTACACCAGAAAAATCAGAAAACAGTGATTTTTTTGTTAGTTTTATTATTATTATTTATGCTAGTTACCTCAGAACTCCGTCATTTATTAACCGATTTGGAAAAATCTTTTTTTGTTTGAAACGGTATACTTCAGGGGTGGTCCCATAGTTATCAGGTAAGAATCTGATCATAGGGTCCCGGAAAAATCGAGGGAACTCTTCTAATATTTGAGGTCCACCTATAGCGATTTGGGTATTTTGTATAGTAACTCGTGCATTCGCTGAATTCGCTCTTAAAAAACACCATTTGGCGAAGATTGACTAAAAGTAATGGTAGTAATGATATAACTGCCAAGTTAAAGCTCAAAATGCATTAAGCCGCAGTAAATTAGTTTTACTGTAAACAGCGTAGTGCCGGACTTGGCACCATTTCAGAGAATCTACGGAACTTGGCACCATTTCAGAGAATCTACGGAACTTGGCACCCATTTAGATCTCAATTCTTTTATCGGTGAAGACGACAACCAAGTATCGCATATTCTTAATATTGAACTTGGCTCCCATTTTCACATTTATGTTTTTGATGGGATTAATATCGCAAACATACAAGAGTCTCAATGCTTATAAATTATAAAATGTTCAGCCGAAATAGCTACAAAACAGTTCTAGTCCCTTGACGCACGTACATCGTAATTAGTCGCAAACAAATTACATAGTACAAATGGAAGTTTAATGAAGTGGCCTTGAGGCTTGAACACTATGGAAACCAGAGTACTTGAGAGACTCGTAATTAATGAGACCAAACGGCATTCAATTACGACATGGCCCTAACTTAGATGAGCATTCATAGAAAATCAACCTTTAAACCGACATTGTCTCTAAAATCTTTTTAGGGCATAGAATTTTGTCAATAGGAGTTCCTGAAAACTGTAGGTACAGAAACATACATACTGAAAGTAGTAACAGTCACAGACTCTGGTACTGCACCTGAGTTCTAGCTAGAACTAGGCGCAGTAGCAGACCCCCGGTGTCCTTAAACTACGACCAAGACCACCGGGGAATGGGCAGCAGCATTCCTAGAGTGCGGTGGAGATACTGCGATCGCCAACCCGCATGCCAAGCGTGGCGATTACGGCATTTACCCCCCATGAGATTGGAGGAGGCCTATGTCCAGCAGTGGACGGCCAGGGCTGATGTGGTGGCAGTAGCAGAGTCTGTGAATGTTTCCACTTATTTGCAAGAGATTGAAAACTAACGACAGGGGTGTCGGCGCGTGTCTTACTTAGAGTCAAAGGAATTTGAACCTTCTACACAGTAGAAGAGAGTAGGAGTTCTAATTACTGTCTAGAAGGTTCAAATTCCTCAAATTTCGTTCGTGCTAATGGTCCATATTTATCAAATCGCGCCTGTAGGGCCTGTCCTTAGTATAGTAGTCCACGGTTCTAACATTACTAACAAGCATTCGCTCGAAGTAGATTATCTAGCTAGACAGCGAGCGTCCTTTTGAAGCTTTTTCGAAGCTGGCTGTTATGATTATGACTAGTCATTGATGATGGTAAGTTGTCAGAGGGTGTACTGTTTTGTTTGAGAGGGCCTATAAGATTTCTGCTATGTGCTTTTTTCGCAATTGGAATTAGCGGTATGAATGGAAATGTGTATCTTTTATCCTTATCCTCCTAACTATATATATATAATTACCTATTAATAATAGGTAAGTATTCACAAATATACTCAGAGACAGCTCGCGTCACTCAGGTAGGTAACCGATCTTTTTTTAAGAAGCCCTTGGACAAGCTATCTGTAGCTACTTATGATATATCTGTAGCTGATTAATTTTAGTAGGGTGATATGTCGAGATAGGTTGTGAAACGCGTGCTGGCTTGTAACAGTCCTCATGTGACATATGTATGAGTTTCAATCGGGTGACCCTGCTCCGTGCATCGAGGTCACTCTTCCGTGGTTTTGCCGGAAGTCGTAAACAAGGATTGAACTTCGTGACGTAACCTCCGCTTCCTCGGCCGAAGGTAAATTAAACAATTGGCTGAGAAAACAATTGAATTAAATAATCATTGATCTAATGTAATACTTGCATTCCAGTCAATGGACTAACATAGAAGATGTGAAAATTGAGGGTTGCTATCTTGATTAAAGACTTTTTATAAGCCAGGGCTTTTGGTCTACTGCTAAAATTTATTTGAAATTACATTTGTAACGTCATTGTTGCTTTCATTCATGCCTAATCAAACATCTACATAAGTAAGTGCTGGAAGGATTCATAATATTTGATTATAAAACCTGCGTTATTAAATTTTGGCTCATTTCAGTGTGACAATCGACATAGAAATGGTTGAAGAAGAATAGAACGTCTAACAAACCTTATATTTTTTTTAATTTAACCAGGGCACAACCATAATTTCTTTTGATTTTACCAGCGGGGAATGATCAAACTTATGACTCCGCCTTACGCACAAAGGAGTCATAACTCGAAATAACATCTAAACACAGCATAAAGTCAGTCATTCTGAAGAAGTAGCTACTTTCCGTCTTCTTATAGAGAAAAATTGGAAACAAACGAGACTATATTAAATCGATAAAATTATTTTTTAAAAGGTAATATTTAAGGCTGGTTGATGTTATTTTACTGTCACGAGACATTGTTTCGTGTAATAAAACAACGCCTTCAAGAAAGTAATCAAGTTCAGTCCCCGCAGACTCTTGTCTCGATCAAAGCGAGCCTAAATGGAATTACGACGTTGCCAGTGTTGCCATGCCAACAACACAATTATACAGCGAACGGCTAGGTATTATCGATCATTGTCTAGTAAATATGTGGATATACTTTAAAAGGTTTAACTTTCTTTGTTGTAGTATTGACGTTTTAATACAGACTGTAACCCTAGCTTCTTTAGAGCTCAAGAGTAAAGTTGAAAATGTAACAAAGCGTGCAAGTATCGAGTCAAGTTTCTAACAAGTCAAGATCAAGAGTTGTTCTGTTTAAGTATAATATGAGTCTGTTGAAACATTGGAAATTCTTGATAGTTTTTGCATAAACAAACTTACTTGGCTTATAGTATTTTTCTACTCATGTATATGACTCAAGACAAATTATTAGTTTTTACTGAGTACTAAATCGGAGACTAAGGCTGGTCTCTACATTTTATTCGATGTAAATCTACATCTCAAATCGGACTCTGAACATAATGGGATCACATTCTTACTCGTTACGCGTCCGAGTATCAGATATGTATTCGTTATCAACCTTATCAGTCCCGTATCAGTCCTGAGAAAAATACATCCCTTTTGCGGTTTCGAAATGAGGACATCTACCTTTATTACCCGTTGCACAAGATCGATATAGCGTTACCTGTGATCTTGTTCTTCACTTATTTTGTCTTTCCGACTTCGCATTTCTTTTTTATGGGAATTATTAGAGCTTTCTCTGGAGACATTCATTCCTAGATTTGAGATTTTTACCCGACACGTTGGCAAACGACAGTTGTGTCTTTTTTTATAGAAAAAAGTCCCTTCCTCCCTTAGACTTTAGAGGAAGAATCGTAGAATTAGCCACACTACCCGTCATTTCAGTACAATTTAATTATAAATAAGTCACTTTTAGGTTATATGTATCTATTGGATTGATGAGTGTGCCGGCCATCAGGAGGCCATAGTAATAAAAGTCAACTTTCCTCAGTTTCAAAATAAAACCTAATTTGTAATTCTTTCTTTTTGGTATATCCTTAAAAATGTATCTTCCGTTTAAAACTGGTTTTATGCGCTAATTAATAGTACATTACTGCAGATGCCGTGATGGCCTGATTGCTGGACGAGTTTGGGATAAACGGCCGAATCGTAGGCGAGGCCGGATAAAACGAGTCCTGCAATCCCTGTTCCGGCCGAGGATTGTATAGTACTTTTCTCAAACATGTTAGAAAAAAAAAACAATAAAAAAAACTACAATGTAAAAAAAATAAAAAAATACATAACGTCTAGAAATAGCAAAGCATCACGGCAAATAACGGAAATTAAATAAAAACACGAAAAATGCTACAAAATACAGGCACTATTTAAAAAAACACGAAGGAACTAAAAATACCAAAAAACACGTAAAAACTAAAAAAAATACCAAAAACCAAAGAAAAACAAAAAAAAAATGACGAAAAGTACAAAAAAAATACGAAAAAACTTAAAAAGCCCAAAAATATCAAAAAACACAAAAAACGCTACAAAACAACACGAGAAACTAAAAAAAAATGCATAAGCACTCGAAAAATTCGAAAAAAAAAACAACAAAATACAAGAACGATAAAAAAACCTAAAAATATATTAATTTACAAAACAAATTAATAATATATATACAAAATCGTGGCGGTTGGCTCTATGTAATATTTCCTTTATCAGTTGATTTTAGTAAGCAAATTTAAAAAGTTAAAGCAGCGGACAATAAGGACGTTAAGCTTCATACATTCTCCATACATTATACATAAGGAGGGAGCCATAAACAGGTAACTTCAAGTCCTCTTTTCGTGACATTAATGCACATACATTTAGGCGCATGATTGAGAAAACGAAATTACTTACACGTTTGGGATGGGAGTGAGAAGCAATTCGTACCGACTCTTACTCACCGTTTAATCAGTTTCAACTTGAGTTAACTTATTAGACATAAATAGTATGAAATACCAGCTTAGCGTCGAAATCATGAGTCATGGCACGGCCGATTGTGGGCAATCTTAGCCAATTACTAGCTAACCTTGCGATTTCGTACTATTGTGATGTCATCGATGTTTGTCAGTTTCTGAAGGTTTTACTTGATGAAATCTTACGTTAAGAAAGATATATTCGAATGTTGTACAGTCGACATCAAATTCCCAATTCCGCCAATCCTTCAATTCGTATTAGATCTTATTATAGGTACACTACCGCTCATAAGTATTTAGGCACCCATACTAAGGGGCTTGCAATGGGTGGAGCGCGCCGCGTTAATAACCTAACGCTCGAAAACCCCGAAAGTAGCTGTCAGTCGCGGGCCGTCGCCGTCCGAGCATGTACGTGCGCGTCGTTTTGTGATCCGCTGCCGCGCGCCGCCGACTTGATCGCGACGAACCGCGCGTACGTAATTTTTTGTGTGATTTAAAAAACCCACGATGAAACCGATAACCGGCTACACATGTTCTGTGTATATAGTTGTTTGAATACTCGAAGGAACGTTGGTGTATCTTTTATTCAGTTGCCTACAAATTTTGAACGGTAAGTTTTTATTTTAGTTTGGTATATGTAATAATAAGTACTTATGTAGTGATGGTTGGTGTTTAAAATTATTGGTTGGTGTTTAAAATTATCAACTTGTAAGTTACAATACAAATAAATACGATACGAACCACCTGGCTACTTGTTAGGTACTTATAGCTTAAACTCACCATTTCCGACGTTTTACTTATTAAGTAACTAACTGTAATTTTATTCAAAATGAAACACGCGTTATTAAATTTATTTTACTTGATTAGCTACATAATAGTTGTCCTATTTAGGTAGTTGTCCTTTATTGTGGCCATAGCATTTGAAACACGGACAAAGGTAGGTAGGTATAAGTAGCTGAAAAACATAAGAAGATGACCTGTCCTGCCCGGCTAGTATGATAGCTTATACCGTCACGTTTTATGTGACGTTTCAGTACATTTTGGCCATATAACGTGACGGTATAAGCTATCATACTAGCCGGGCTGTTGTATGCAGTTGTGACGTGTTTGTTGTTGATTTGTATGTCCGACAAAACCTGTTGGTTGATGATTTGAAATGTATTTTTTATTTATTTTAGACCCAGTAGTTTCGGAGATGAAGGGGGGAATGGTAATTTTTTGGGCTATTTTCTTAAATAATTTCTAAAATAATTATTTTAAAATTACAAAAAAAAATATTTGAGATGCACACAATGAGCTCTTTCATTTTAAATGTAACACTATATATGTAGTTTGAAGGTACTTCCCCTACACGTAAAATGGGGATGCATTTTTTCTTCTTGTAAAACCCACCGAGTAGGGTATCGTTAGATGGTTCGTTAAAAAAATACGAGATTTATTATTCTTGTGAAGTAACATGTACTTAATTAATATCGGTTCACTGTACTTAAGCGACATCTGGTGAGGTACAACATTTTTTGCATCATTGAAGTATTTTGGGCGTGACAACCCTAGGGCTACACGTGCCGCGCGTGAATGAATACACGTTATGCGATAGACAGAGATGCAGAGAGTAGGCACGTTTCTTATGCCTAAACGCTGTTTTTGTTAGGGAGTGAAATTTCTGTACTTGTACTATTCCTTATTCTGTGCCCATACCGTTTTCCATACATCTGTATACAAAAATGACTTTCAGAAATACACTGCCAAGTCAGAGTCCCTTGACAGTTTTGCGTGCATTTTGCATTTTTACCGACTTCAATAGAAGGAAGGAGGTACTCAGTTCGTCTGCATGTTTGCTTGTTCTCTTTTTTTGTTTTTTTTTTATGTATGTGTGTTCCCCGATAACTTTTTTCAAAGCAGGTTCCCCAACATTGGTCCCATATAAATTTGGTGAAGGTCTGATGATGGGATCTAGGAGGAATCGAGGGAACTCGTCGAATTTGATAGGCACGCATACGCATATGCCGATTTCGCTATTTTCTATAGGTAACCAAGCAATGGCTCATGGAAACCACAAATTGAGGCATAGCAAGTTCAAAATTGGAGTTGGTTTTTTTGGTATAAATTATTTATTTAGCTGAATTATTGACAGAAACACCCCCCTTTTAAAATGGTAGTTTTCTTTTTGCAATGTCTTAAATAACTACTAATTGCTGGTTCATAGAAAAGTGTAGTGTATTTAAAGCATGGTTTATTATAGAAATGGCACTAAATTAAAAATTCGTAGAAGTAAAAAAAAAGGCTATCACAATTCGTAGTCAATATTTTGAAGTGTTAGTGCTAAAAGTTGGGCTCTGATAGGATTATGCATTTTTTAATTGAAAACGATGGAAGTTGAAAGCCGAAAACTGATAGTGGACAAATATATACATAGAAAATCCCTCATGGCCCGGATCGAAAATCGCTAAATGTAAAGTTAAATTAACCAAATACCACGGTATGTAGGGTCATAAGAGGCTGACAAGCGCCAATGACCTTGGCTATATCTGTCTGCATCTAATTGCGCCGGAGTGAAAGAGAAACTATATACCTGCTATACAAGCAGATAACCAGGAATTTAATCATAAAATTAAATATATTCACCACATGTGTAATATAAATCGTCTATGCTTTAGGTTTGAGTATGTTGGAACTGTGTTTTTAATTAAGTATACATGTTTCAGTTGAAAAAAAGACATCATGATTGTATAAGATGATTTTAAGACGTAACTTTGCGATATTTTTCGATCGAGCCGATTTTCTTAAATCGTGTTTTGGTATCGACCACACCCTTTGAAATATAATGAATATTAACGTGTATATTTTTTTTATACCAAAACAAATGGTTTTTTGTTGAATCACCGTTTAAAAATGGCAATTTAGCTCTATTTAGCGACTTAATAAAATAAAAGGATTGCCTACTATGGAGAAGAACTTGGATAAAAAAGTGGTAAGGCCGATCAAACAAAATCCAGGTATATCGGATTATGATCTATCTCGGAAATCCAAAAAGAGCCGCAGTACTGTAGTGCAGCAGTGATTTCGCACGTAATACTAACAAATCTGTTTAATTTCTGTAAAAACTGCGAAATAAATAAATATTATTTTATTTATATTGCTTTAAATCGGTTCTACGTGCTATGTGCCCCGCCTACTGCCACTTAAGTTTAGCGATTCGGAGGGCTATATCGCCGAGGGCTGTACCGGAAGGCGTAGCGTGGGCAGGCCCCCCACACGGTGGACTGATGACCTGGTGAAGGTCGCGGGTGTCCGCTGGATGCGGGTGGCGCAGGACCGGTCATTGTGGAAGTCTTTGGGGGAGGCCTATGTCCAGCAGTGGACGTCTTTCGGCTGACATGATGATGATTTAAATTAAAGCCATGTATGTGTCTTAATTTACTTGAAAATGCTTTGTCTTCGATTGAGCGAATCGTTATCTTCAGGGTAGTTAAGTTATTTTTCATAACAATTATGAGTATTATTTTGAAAGGTTAATATACAAACAAACATGAAACAAAGGCAGCAATCATGTCTTGGAAATCAATGAGTTGGCGTTAGATAAGTACTTTGATTAGGCTCAGATGGAGAATGAGCTGGAAACTGGAAATCAAAGGTTGCAAGAGCTGCAAGTTTTATCTCTTAAATTAATGATGCTACCATACACAAACAAATTTACTTGAGCATGGGCAATTCTACTAATACTCTACCACATGCGACAATAATATGTGTGACATATATACTATTCTGCTGTTTATACTTTTATCAACTCACCGTCTCCGTGACTTAAGTTTTATTTCTCGTTAAGCTTTCGAGCACAAACAAGCCTGTTAATTTGTTCCGACACTTCGATGTTGATGTTGCCAAGAAATATAATTCTTATTGTTATTTATTTGTTATCTTCTATGCAAATACGCTACACTGTGAAATTTATTATTAACATTATACTAATTTTGTTACGATCTAACGAAAATTCTAAATTTTAAATTAAAGGGAAATAATTGAAATATTTATTGCTCCGCGCAGGACCCGAAACTGCGACATCTGTCATTCGCGACCAATCGCGTTAGCCACTGAGCTATCGGAACAATCAAGCTCAGTCACGAAACATTCACTAGTTCCCTTTTACATTTTACAACGCCTTCGGGAGGCGTACAGTGATATCTACCTTACATGGAAGACTTAGACGTCTTTTAACGGCACCAACGTCTCAAATTACATTATTTGCTGGAACGATTGGCCACGTATGTATACCAGATGTCGCAGGTTCGTATCCTGGTCCAAGCACTAAATATTTCCCTTTCTTTGAAATTTATTATTAACACTGTTTACTTTCAACTTACAATCGCTAATTCGCTACCCACTACCACCATGAATGTTTCAGCTATTCCTTTTACAATATATTATATACACTTGCACTTATAGTATACCTATGTCTTCTATTTTGATAATTCGTGATATGCAGTCACTCCATGCGTACCTTAAGTAGGACCTTATTGCGTAGTTAGCATTATCTCATACGTGGCGGTCCAACGCGCATCGTCATTCGGTTCGGTCGTGGAATTCCGCCCGTGTGTGGCGGGCCTAACATGTCCTATTATACGTCAATAAGCATCATTGGGTTCTTATTGGTCGTCTGTGTTGTATGCCTATAAGTACATACAGATGAAAGATCAAGGTTAGATCTACAAGTGATCACGATCCTCAGCATTGAGAGGAAAGAAGAAAAGTGAAGTGCTTAATAATGACTGATAAAAACCTATATAAGAACTTATTGTCCAATTAGGTGACGAAGCTACGATTCTCAACTTGCAGGTCGGTAATACGAAACGAAATACTTATCACGAGCTGTTCAATTAATGTGGACCCGGGTGGAGCGCTCGTGGCCCAGCGGCGCCCGCGAACCGCGTGCGGTATGCGAGGTTAAGCAATGTGGGCGCAGGTCAGTTCTTGGATGGGTGACCGCTTTGAGTGGTTACTAACTGAGCGCTCCCGTGCTTTGCAAGGCACGTTTAGCCGTTGATCCCGGCTGTTGTCCATGTCAGCAGTCGTTACGCCAAGTTGGAGGCCTTCGGGCGGCTTGAGAACTTTTAACAGTCAAGTTGCCCACTCACTTGACAAAGGGGGGTCGAAGTTGCACCACGTCCGTAGGGAGTACCCGCCGTTACCCTACACGTGATCCCTGGGTGGTGCTAAAAGTGCAACAAAACTGGCAACCGTACTTGTCTTCTCGAAGATCTCACGGTTCGAAAATAAATGCCATACGATTATTATACCCCCCGTGAATTTGGGGGAGGTCTATGTCCAGCAGTGGACGTCCTTTGGCTGACATGGTGGTGGTAGTGGTGGTTCAATTAATTCCTTAATTCCTATAGATGAAAGATCTCCACAAATAGCAACTTATCGATTTATTAGCTTTCATTGCCTCCATTTTCCAGAGCGATGGGATTAAGTTACAATAAGATGTATTATTTACTCTGCGTAGGTCGCCTTCGATGTTTATTACCTTGGGAATATCAACGTTATATTATCTTGCATCAGTGACTAAGTAAACAACATCAAAAGCTATTCGATTCCGTTATTTGTCTCGAAGATGCCTCCCGAGACCAACATGACATGACATCGAACGTTGCACCCCAGCCCCAACTATTGACATTATTGATTTTCTACCTACACTTCTTCTTTTTGTGTGTTGTTTATTCCTATTTTATACCACAAAAGAAAATGGGAAGAAAATATTGGAAGCGTATGTCAGAGGTGGAGGACAATGACGAACATGATAGATTTTTGTTGTACAGGATATTGAAGGAACAACGAGAGGTAGGATTGCGTGGCCCTGAGCCCAAAGCCTCGGGGCGACTCCTTGACGTTTTCGGATTTTGTTCATAATAATCTAGAAAGGACTATTCATATAATAACAATGCTGTAAAGCCAGCATTGTAGATGTTGAACATACAACCTCTACACCTACAGTGCGAAGACTACAAGTACTAAACAAGCGTAATAAATACCACAGATTAATATAATAGTTATTCGATAATACGTTATGAGTGATGGTGATAACCTACGGACGCTTGCTAATATAGAAGAGTGACATGCTCGTTTCCTACTCTATTGATTTTTCTACTCCAGCATTGGTCTCTGTCAATGAAATCAAATGACTTGTATGCAACGTTAAATAATTAGACCTTAAAATTCAACTATAGTGACTCTCGCTTTTTAAGAACACTTTTTATGTAACTGTTAAATAAAATACAACAGATAGAATTCACAAAACTAGAATGAATTACTTAAACGAGTAAATGAATGTATCAACTGACTACAAAGACGGGTACGACAAGATTGTATTCGCGCAAAGATAAATGATATTCGATACGGACGGGACGGTATGAAATTAGAATCGGATTGCGTTAATAATATATACAGATACACAATAGCCAATCGTACAACACAGCCGTAACCAACGAGGATTATAATAATATATAAGTGTATAGTTTATTTAAAAGATGGCGTTGCTCGTTTTTATTACCTGCAATAAAGTACACTAATAGGCTTCCGTAGAACTACTTACATACGAATACAAAGCGCACGCCTGTTGTCTAACGAATCGATGGACATTTTTAATCGTAAATCAAGCCGAAAAAATAGTCCGATAACCCATCGACCTCGGCGTGCGCGATAAGTGCGGACGAGACAAAGTCGAGGCCATTGGCCTCGGCTATCAGCTGACGACACCGGCCCAACTGTGGGGACATTATCTCTCATGGCGTTCACTAGCATTTTGAGGAACGATGAAAACCATGCTTGTCGTGGGGCAACCTTTCGTCGGTTCGACGACCTATAACGTCCATTTTATCTCCTATTTAATGCAGGAATTGCACTATTTATGGTAGGTCGTTCGGATTTTTGGGAGATTAATAGTAAACAACCTTGTCACAACGTGGTTTTCAACACGGGTGGTAAATCAGTTGCTCGTATAGCTTTAGTTATAGCTACCCTGATACTGAAGACGTTACGATCCATTCAGAAACTATGCAAGTTATAGCTCATCTACGCACGCGCGTGAGATACATTCCTCATCTCTCCCTCACTCGCACTGTGCGAAGGGAACGGGAGACGGCCTACAACAAGCTGTCTGGTTTAGTATTAACGATTTCTGTCAATTTTGTACCCGAAAATCCTATATGTGGAGGCATATACATATATACATACCTAGTCGACAGAAACGATGCACTTCTCGCCAGCTTGCTACATCTTTACCTTCTCGCATCACCACTTTAATGCTAACTTTATTAGAATACCGGACGTATATTCGCGATGTTCTTCAAATATTTACCACGGCTAATAAAACGAAATGCAGCGATCAGAGTGAATCAGAAGCATCCGGCGTTTCGTTATTCTGGTGCTCTGACCCGTTTTTATTTCGTTCTCTGAAGCTTCGCCGATTAATCAAAGGAGCATAAACCTCGGGCTGTAAAACATTCCAATATTTACTGCGTAGTCATCATCATCTTCAAATAATGCAGGTAGTTCTTTATTGATATATCTATTTTGTGATAATACCTAAACCTAGACCCGTATAATTAGACAAAAGCAGATTCATTTTAATGATAGTAACAATCTAAGTCATAAAAAAATTAACATCAATGTAAGTACGAAACTTCTGAAAGAAGCGGAAGTATTGATAAACAACTTAATAAATGGCGGACAGGAATAGAAAAATCTTTCAATAAAGCTGCAGTGAAAAATAACTTAAGAAGTTTCACGCGAACTCTGTCGGGACTTTTATTAAGTTCGATTAACTACGAACGTACTTTGTTATTGCGTTGCCATAATTAACTTTAATTGCTTTTAACATTTGTGTCGGATTTTCTTTAGATTCATTAGATTTTTATCGATTATTATTCGTCCAAATAAGATGCTGGCTCGTTTTAATTTGATGACTATCCCAAGACTCCCAAGAGGCAGATTTTGCTGAAGTTAATCAATGTATCTCTTTTTATCACTTCCTTCGAATGCAACCAGATTTGTTGAATCCGATCAGAATACACACACTTCTTAATGGTGACTCCAAGTAATCGAAGTGTCACACCATCCACACGACAATCGCGAGCGATACCACATAAACAAAATAATGTAATGTTGACTGTTTCTAGAGATAGCATTGAATTGAACGTGTAAAGAAAACTCATGGGAAGCACTAAAGATCAAACTGTTCTTGGCTTAATTAAGAATAATTAGCCGGTCTAATTGAAGTTAAATGCAAGCGATATGTTGTCCTTCGTATTTGTTCGGTGGCATTGAGCTGTGCGTAGTCAGGTAGAGCAAATATCGCGACCTACTTACGCCCGCCGCGCTCATCGCGCATAGCGCTCTAAAAATAGCCGGGTTGAGAAAGCACTAGGCAGACAACATCGGCCGTAGTTTCGACGCTTTTGTACCTCTAGGAAGTCAGACAATGATCAAGTTTCAAATAGAAGATCATGGTGTTAATTGTAATAATGAAAGCATCGGCTCTATCTATCCAAATAGCAGTGAACACCGCCAATCTTGGATAGATTATTCAGAAAGACCTAATCGGGATCCTCCGCACGCAGGGAGAGAAAAAAGAAGTGCTAATGACTGTTATAAAGCTACACCTCGTTGTCCAATTAGATGATGTGATGAAGAAATTATCCATCCACTGCACTCTTTTATACTGTCCGATCAAGCATGACTTGAATTCAGCCGATGAAACGTACCATCAATGCCGCTTTAATGATCAATTGATCATAGTATAACTAGTCGGGAGAACCTAAAAGGCCAGTGCCTACAGCTACACGCCAAATACATGTTATTACCGATAACAGGTTACTAAGAAATTTTAGACGGCTCGTTAATAATCAGAAAGCAGAAAAAAGGTATTCTTTGCATTAGTAGATCTTCGTCTAACCATGTCTAACGGAACAGCCGTGCCGTGAGATAATGACACAATCGTCTTGCCATAAAAACCCAACCGTGTAGGTTTTACATTTATTGTATGTACTGATTACCCGACAGTTGAGGAGTGCTATGTTAGCACGCTAATTGACTACCAAAATTGAGTGCTTTTTCTCGACATCTCAAGAAAAGCAAAGAAAAACTACGTCAATCAACACCACCACCTGCAAGTTAAAATCAAAACGTAACCTGTAACAAAGAACTCTCGTATTGTAAGTACCTGACTCATAACCCCACCGAAACGACTATAAAAGTAGCGTTTTAGAAAGCTAAAAACTTTTCTGCAGACATCCAGTCAAAATTCTTCTCAATCGCTCGACTTTCTAATCCGAGATGTCGAGGTTTTCATACTGCTTTATGTTCAAACACGACAAGTTTTGCCATCCGACAAAATTAGTCAGTTTTCAAGAGGTTCCTTCGAATTCCCAGCTAGGTATGGTGATGTCGAAATTTTTCAAGTGGTCGCAGCGTAGTTTAAAAACCAGTCGTCGCAGCCTTGGAGCATTTGTTACTTGCCACGCCCATCATACTCAATCGTGTATTATGTTCCATATAAAAGAATCGACTTATTAGCACGCAATTAAAGTCCAATAATGTCGTTGTAACCCAAGCAGTCAATTGCCCCATTCATTACTCTTTTAAGTGGTACAATGTTTTGTTTACATTTGAAACAAAAGCCAGTTGTGCCCGTCGCGTTATTAAGAAACAATAAGAGCTCAACATTTCCGTAAACGTAACTTCTCTATCAATTCCGCCGTGTGCTAATAGCACCGAAGAATAACCTAAGGATGTAACAAAGATACGTATTTTATTAGCAGCCGTACAGGTGTGATGTCATGATTATTGAAATTTGAAATACTTCACTTAAGAATAAATTCTAAATATGTTTTGAATACATTTTACAGAAACCAGCTCAGGCAGCAACGCAGCAAAGTGACTAACGGTAAAAGTCTTGACTTGAACCGCATTCATCTCGAATCCACTGGAGCGAAACTGAGGAAAACTATTCCCATTAAATTCGAATGGTTCAATGAGCGAATATTGTACGAAGCACAACGTAATCCGGTTCCGTCCACGTATGCGATTGGTGTCGTAGGAGTCTCATTTACCTCGCGAGAATCGGAGGGAGGACGCCAACTCAGGCACGGCGACGTAGCGCGAGCAGCCTCGCTTCACTGTCACCAATCCATCCACACAAGCACTTTCTAGTCACTTCACACAGTCCTGGCGCGGCCAAAAGTCAAATCACACCGCGAAAGTTCCAACAGTTTAATGGTTTTTGCAAAGAATCCACGAAATTGAAGACGGATGAGAACACACTGAGAACCGACAGGGCGTCCGCTTGCGACTCTAGCTGTAAGTAGACTGGCCCGGGCGGGTGGAGAAGGGGGGCGGTCTGGTTTGTGCGCTCCGCTCTCGCAATCACGTCCGAGTAGGGGCGCGAAGAAGGCCGAGGGGCTCCGAAGCCCGCCGAGAAGCACCCGCTATGTCGGTACGGTATCACGGGAGCTCGCGGGGAGGGCGTGCACGTGCGGCTGCGGGCGACGGACACGGCGCGCTCCGGTATTGGCCCCGTCCTACAAGTTGCAGTGCAACGCATGCACCGACGCAGATAGCTCGCTGCCATGCGTGATAATCATAACAAGCTGGCGATATTGATTGAGTACGGCTCTGATGAGGATGTAAACAAATGGGATGGGCGTAAACATAACTACAACATACGAAACGCTATATGCGTGTTCAGCGAATCAAGTCACAAGACAACGTAACATAAGACATCAACTAGTGGCTCTGAGCTGTAGATACCTACTATCCCCTTTTTTTTCAATTATAAAAACTTCCAAGATCTGACTCGACAATACAATTTTATATAATTATCAAACATGTTCACAAATTTTCACGTGAATCGTCTGAGAAATGCGACCTGTACAAGAGGACAGCCGGAAATCCGGACATACAAAAGCATTTTGGACGTAGGTAGCTGAACTCGGTAAATTATTTCACTTTTGTATAATCTAGGATCTAGCTTCCTAATAATGATAGGTACCCGTGATTATGCGCCTGTTCAAGGCCTCTAACTAAATTACAAAATCAATGCAATCATTATTCAACCGCGCGCAATAAATCTAGTGTAGCAAATTGTCTCATACTTAGTTATGAAATTTACTCCTGTTTAATAGAATTAGACATGCCTTATTAGTAGTATCACATATACAATAATGATTAATAACATTGCAGATAAAAACTAGTAACATAAAGACAACACAACTGTACAATAATAATTAGTTGCTGTTGACTAAACAGAGAAACTGTTTTCTGTAATTTACAAAAGAGATTATGAATATTTTTATGATTGACAAAAAACTTGATAGGATCATAAAAGTTATAATCATTACATCTGTGTTCTTGGTTACAGTGCAGTCACGCATGCATTGCTCGCATTTCGAGCTACTTTCTTCGTAGATACTTCGCGCTGCGAGTAATTTTCGCAAACTTTCCGATGCCATTGTATCGCTGGGAAACTCAATTTTCTTGGGGAAAACTGCTGTAAACGTTAATGAAATCCTAGGTACTTACTCCCTTTCTCGGTAAGGCGTTTAAAGTGTTTTTGTTCCGTGTTCCATGCGAGTGTAACTTGTTTATGATTGCGGCGTTTTGCCTTGGGATGTTTCCCGGAGTTTTTGCTTCAATGATGAGTACTTTAGTGTAGGTTAGGGCTAATTGTCGCCCTCATGGCTTCAACTGTGTGGTAATTACGTAGTTGTTAACTGCATTTCTAGTTAGATACAAATGCATACGCAGATTAACTCTAGTGGTAACTTATAAATATAATAAAATTATACACTTATTTAAATGTCAATCTCATGTCAATGCACTTTGTATTTATCCATTTTAGCGGACTGTGGAATAATGTTTTGGGTAATAGTTACAATATATATAATAATTCGCATATGTTTAATTCTTCATTGGTACACACAGGCCAATCCTCACAGAGCTAGTAAATACCTTGGCCTATGTGTGCACTATGCATGCATTGCAAAACAATTCCATCGTAAATTTTTTCTTCGAGTTCTCGCAGATCGCGAATATTTAATCTTATTTGAATACATTTCTTTAGCGGCTTCGTATCGTTGTCATCATTAAGGTCAGAGATCTCAGTTGGGTCGCGCTCACGCTGGTGGTTGCTATGCTACAACCAGCTAATAAACACGGTAAGTACCCACATTTGCCAATATTGTATTATAATTAAGGTGTAGAAACTACTATTTTATATAAGGTTAACACTTTCGTGCACTGTTAAGATAATTCTGTATTTCTCTAGTTTAGGTGAATTGTAACATTCTTTTCTCAAACATGCAATGAAATATTGATGTTATGTTCCTTATAATAGGCTGCGAAGTATGACGTTTCAGGTGCGGCTAGGACAAGAGTTCGTTAATGGAATTTCATACAAATCTTGCAGGCCTAGGCCGGCAGTCCTTTTTTTTAATTCCATTCCACATAAATTTGTGGCACAGGCATCATGACATTCTGCCACTATGCGTATTAAAAATAAAATTTTGTTTTTTTTTGTTGTTTATTTCATTGCATGTTTGAGAAAAGCACTATACATACCTCGGCGGGAAATTTGGGGTTGCCCGCCTTAGACCTATCCGTATATATGTCTTCAGCCGGCAACCCCTTTCGTCCCGGCCTCTGTAGTAATGTACTATTTTAGAGAAATAAATTCTTAAACCATAAACCATATACTATACTACTTATTAATCTAACGAAGATTACTCATTAAATAAGCAAAGGTCTAATCCGAAACAGTGCTAAAAGAAAGAAATACGATTAATACTCCAATGTCCACTGCTGGACATAGGCCTCCCCCAAATTCACGGGGGGTATATGCCATGATCGCCACGCTTGGCATGCAGGTTGGCGATCGCAGTATCACCACCGCACTCCAGGGATGCTGCTGCCCATCCCCCGGTGGTCTTGGTCGTAGTTTAAGGACATACCCGGGCCCCAGCGTTGAAACTCACTTGTACCTAAGTCAACACTCATCCTGATGAAGGACTCCAATTTGTCGTCCGAAACATGTCGCAAATAGTGACTTACAAGTGGTTTTCAAATATTTCTTTCTTTAAGTGGTAAATATGTCTCACGTTAGTATAAATTTATGTATATAGTGTTAATGTAAGTTGGTAAAAAATTGACCTGCCAAAAAATAATTTTTAAGAAAAAAAAAACCGACTTCAATGGGTGAGGCCGGTAAAAGATTATTATACTTAGATGCACTCTTAGATAGATAAACAATACAATAAAAATGGCTATAATGTATGTTTATAATGGTAGAAGACTAAGTACCCTCAATTCCTCACGGAATCATGAAAAAACCTTGCTTGCTTGACTAACAAAACGAAGAGAACAAATCGCCAAACGTGAACTACGCGTCGTTGAAGAGTTCCGTTCTGATCATCATCAGCAGATCCACTTCATCAAATGTCACTTTTATGAATGAAAATGCTTGATTAGTTCATGAAAATACTAAAATCACTATTTGTGTGCCTTTCACATTTGAAGAGTTCCCTCGATTCCTAATGGATCCCATCATCAGAACTCGAGCATGACAAAAATCAATCATGAAAATAGAACTTGCTTAACAAACACAGCTAGAAGGACAAATTGCCAAACGTGAACTTTTCGTCGTTGAAGAGTTCTGTTCTGATCATCATCAGCAGTTCCACTTCATCAAATGTCACATTTTTGTATGATAATGCTCGATTTGTTGATAAAAACACAAAAATCACTATATGTTTGCCTTTAAGATTTGAGGAGTTCCCTCAATTCCTCATGGATCCCATCATCAAAAATCGAGCATGACAAAAATTAATCGTGAAAATAGAACTTGCTTAACAAACGCAGCTAGGAGGACAAATCGCCAAACGTGAACTTTTCGTCGTTGAAGAGTTCTGTTCTGATCATCATCAGCAGTTCCACTTCATCAAATGTCAGATTTTTGTATGAAAATGCTCGATTTGTTGATAAAAACACAAAAATCACTATATTTTTGCCTTTAAGATTTGAGGATTTCCCTCAATTCCTCATGGATCCCATCATCAGAAATCAAGCATGACAAAAATTAATCGTGAAAATAGAACTTGCTTAACAAACACAGCTAGGAGGACAAATCGCCAAACGTGAACTTTTTGTCGTTGAAGAGTTCTGTTCTAATCATCATCAGCAGTTCCACTTCATCCAATGTCACATTTTTGGATGAAAATGCTTGACTTGTTGATAAAAACACAAAAATTACTATATGTTTGCCTTCAAGATTTGAGGAGTTCCCTCAATTTCTCATGGATCCCATCATCAGAACTGCGTTTTGACAAAAACGGGACCAACTTGGATATATATACTTACAATCAAAAAAAGAATTTTCCAAATCGGTTAAGAAATGACGGAGTTATGGACTAACAAACATTAAAAAAAAAAAAAAAAAACAAAAAAAAAATACATACAACCGAATTGATAACCTCCTCTTTTGAAATTTTGAAGTCGGTTAAAAATCTATATAGGTCACGAACCCCGCAATCTCGTCGATGATTATAACCAAACCATGGTGTACGAGTAGTTATTCTACAAAATGCGTATTATTACATTTATTACGTATAATTTGTTTATTGTTCATCGTATTTGACAGTTGTTATTATTTCTCTCTTTGTTATCTAAACATTTCCGAGTAGATATACTTTTACAAAATAATACGAGTATCTTATGTTGATCGATCGATCGAATGCAAACATGCAATGCACCTCTAAAATTATTCAGTCGTAAGAGTTACCTGGTTTAAATGTTTCTCATTCACAGAATGTTCATGAGAAAAGCCATTATTTCTGATATAAAGAGATCTAAAACCGCACTTCTTATACAAACGTGACTATTTATTTGAGCACGACACGTATAAGACCGTAACGATTCGCGCGGCACGTGGTACGACTTACGAGTACAAGTACGAAAATAAACAATCAATATGGTTACGCATTCCTGTACATTCGGTATCCGATGTACTCGTACAGTCAGCAATCTCAGCATCAAAAGTAGTTACGCATATGAAGGGGTCAATAGTTATTTTCTCCTCACTAGCTCGGAAAGCCGTCTTTTATCCTTTGATACAAGCGGGTAAAAACGCATTTTATCCACAAGTGGGGAAAGTAATTTGACCTTGGAGCGTGTTTGAGTAGCTTTTGACAGATAACAAAACGTAAAACGCTCATAATAAATTAACGACTTTAATCATTAAATAAAGCTAAATTTGGTATTTTTTATTAAATTCTTAAACCATTTATTTAATGATAATTGATATCAAACGAACCATTAATATGAGCGTTTTACGTTTTGTTATCTGTCAAAAGCTACTCAAACACGCTCCAAGGTCAAATTACTTTCCCCACTTGTGGTTAAAAGGCGTTTTTACCCGCTTGTTTCAAAGGATAAAAGACGGCTTTCCGAGCTAGTGAGGGGAAAAAGCTCTTATTCCCTTATAATATGGACTTTTGAACTTTTCAAATGCGTAGCTACTTTTGATGCTGACTGTACCTGTTAGGACTAGGTAAAATATTACCTACAATACAACAAATGTTATACATAAATGGAAGAAATTGGGGTTTTTATAACTGTCTTGCAACGATACGATATAAATATTTATATGAACTCGGAAATACAGACGCCGGCAGAGAATTCCAAACCTTAGAAGTGCGCATTATAAAAGAAGATGCAAAGCGCTTGGTTCGATAATTAGAGGAATTTCGACCAGGTAAGGATGGAAGTGTGGAAGTCTTTGGGGGAGGCCTATGTCCAGCAGTCGACGTCTTTCGGCTGACATGATGATGATGATGATGAAGGATGGTAGCCAGCCGTACGTCTGGATGTCCGATGTAAGAAGGGGGAAGGCGGTATGAGCTCATGGAGCTCCTAAGCACACTCACCGAAGTACAGTTTGCAGAAGACAAAATCAAAATCAAAATCAAAATAATTTATTTGTCAAGACGCACAGACATGCTACTTTGCGTCGATGTGCTAAGCTCTGCAGCTTATTTCCCACTACCGTACTGCCGCCAATGAGCCTCCTGGCTCTGCGGTCCACCGAGTCCAGTGCGGCAAGTTGGTACTTAGCCGAGCCATCTCAAAGGTGACTACAATACTCCATGCAAGACCGGACTTGGGCTTTATATAAAGATAGAAGCTGCCCAGGGGTGAAGGATTATTTAGGATGCCCAGCTTTTTGGCCGCTGTTCCGGCTTTGGACTCGATGGTAGTGCCGAAGTTAAGGTTTGAGCTTAACGTCATGCCAAGCAGCTCGAGATCTTTGGCTACAGACACGGTTGTACCTCGGAAAGTAGGAGCCAGATTGAATGAGCTCCTTTTTGCGGTAAACAGACACGCTTGCGTTTTGGTGGCGTTGAAACTAACCAGATTGTTATCACCCCATTGGGAGACAAGACTTAAGGTTGAGTTAATTCGCTCTACGATTGTCTCTCTCTCAGACTGAATTTCATCACGACCAGCCCCCGCGCTGGACAAATATCTCTCCATGACCGTACTGTCATCTGCGTATGCGACCACTCCTGGCAGAAGAAGGTCGTTAATATGAAGCAGGAAAAGGGTCGCGGAGAGAACAGATCCCTGAGGAACACCGGCATCAATGGCCATGAGGTCCGACGAGCAGCCATCAATGACTACTCGGATCGACCGCCTACTCAGGAAATCAGATATGCAGCTACAGAGGCCAGAAGGGATACCGTATGCAGGAAGCTTGCGAAGCAGACTAGCATGTCAAACCCTGTCAAAAGCCTTCGTGATGTCAAGAGACACGGCAAGAGCCTCACCGTGTTTCTCGATGGCCTCGCTCCAGTAGTGCGTAACATACACAAGAAGATCCCCAGTGGAACGGCCCTGGCGAAACCCATATTGCCGATCACTGAGAAGGTCGTTAGCTTCAAAGTAAGTCAGCAGCTTACTGTTCAGAACTCTCTCCTTAACCTTACAGAGTATGGAGGTAATGGCGATAGGTCGATAATTGCAGGGATCGGCACGACTACCTTTCTTGGGCACTGGTTGCACATTGGCAAGCTTCCAGGATGCCGGTACGGTATTGACCGAATGACACGAAGGTCTCGGTTTCAGCTTCAGCAAAAATGATTTCGTATGTCCGGCCTCCTCTCTCTTACAGGTCGCATTTCTCGTGAAATTTTGTGAGCTGGTTTTGATAATTACATAGAATTTTTGCTGGGTCTGTTTATGGAAATTTTGACATTTGAAAAAAAAACACGAGGTCTACAGCGCACATCATCATTGGCCAGACCAGAGCATCTATCGTAGATGTTCGTTGCGGCGCTCGTGGGTATAAGGAAATCCTATAGCAGTGTGGCATTTCTTGTCACATCGATCGCTAACAAAACGTGAGTCCAAAGGAGGTGGCAGAGCACGACGAAGACTTTTCTGCCTCAAGATCTCCAGCTAGTTATCGTCATACTTTGATGTTCCGACTTTTATATCGTTTCGCCATTCAGATTTCATTTCAGCGCGTTCCTTCCAACTCATAACTGTCGCTCCGAATACCAAAACAGGAGTCCTTAAACCTTAGAGTTGCACGCCCAACAGGTATTTTTCGCTCTGCTATCTGACCCAGCATTACTTGGCGTGGTAATCTCTCAGGGTCCTTGCGATGAACGTGACCGAGCCAGCGACGTCTTTAGCTCACAGACCCACTAGTAATTTAGGAATAGATAAGTGTATTTTACATTGGGTTGTCATCAGGCAAATCAAATCTATTACGCTGCCAATCGTCGGATTGACTTAACGAGCCAGTGTAAACTGACCATTATCCCACCCCTTCCCATTTTGCACTTACAAACTTTCTAGAATCACCATTCTCCCATTTACTTTATTCTATTCTTCCATATCTCTCTATGGTTTAATTTTTTCTCATGCAATCCATCCACCTTTTTAACCGACTTCAAGATTTCAAAGGAGGAGGTTATCAATTCGGTTGTATGTTTTTTTTTTAATGTTTGTTACTCCATAACTCCGTCATTTCTTAACCGATTTGGAAAATTCTTTTTTTGATTGTAAGTATATATATCCAAGTTGGTCCCGTTTTTGTCAAAACGCAGTTCTGATGATGGGATTTATGAGGAATTGAGGGAACTCCTCAAATCTTAAAGGCAAACATGTAGTGATTTTTATGTTTTTATCAACAAGTCGAGCATTTTCATCCAAAAATGTAACATTTGATGAAGTGGAACTGCTGATGATGATCAGAACAGAACTCTTCAACGACGAAAAGTTCACGTATGGCGATTTGTCCTTCTAGCTGTGTTTGTTAAGCAAGTTTTATTTTCACGATTATTTTTGTCATGCTCGAGTTCTGATGATGGGATCCATTAGGAATCGAGGGAACTCCTCAAATGTGAAAGGCACACAAATAGTGATTTTAGTAGTTTCATGAACTAATCAAGCATTTTCATTCAAAAAAGTGACATTTGATGAAGTGGAACTGCTGATGATGATCAGAACGGAGCTCTCCAACGACGCGTAGTTCACGTTTGGCGATTTGTTCTCTTCGTTTTGTTTGTCAAGCAAGCTAGGTTTTCAGGACACATTTTCGTCAAGCTTGAGTTCTGATGGAGGATTCCATGAGGAATTGAGGGTACTTAGTCTTCTACCATTATAAACATACTTATAGCCATTTTTATTTTATTGTATGGAATCTAAGAGTGCACCATCTAAGTATAATAATCTTTCACCGGTCTCCCCCATTGAAGTCGGTTTTTTTTTCTTAAAAATTATATTTGGTCTATATATTACATCCCCCCACATTCATACCTAATAACCTTGTCATGTAATTTTCATCCCTCCGCTTATCATAATATAAATAAACAAAATGTTTTACGTCCAGCCTGCAAAACTGTATGTACCGCAACACGCCAAAAGCAGATTATGGTCACGTTTAAAGCATTATAAAAACAAATGAAAAAAACTTTCGTTTATTTTTATCATGTGTTGCTAGAAAGAGATAAATGCTTTATCGCAAGTGCCAAAGAACGCTTAGGCATGTTGTCAACACGTGGAGGTTGTTTACCAAATATTCCAAACACAATGCGCCACTA
The DNA here is from genome assembly GCA_905163555.1 of Notocelia uddmanniana. NCBI lineage: Eukaryota > Metazoa > Arthropoda > Insecta > Lepidoptera > Tortricidae > Notocelia > Notocelia uddmanniana. The sequence continues at coordinate 7,098,845 of LR991059.1, read as the reverse complement.
ACGTAAACTACAAATGGTAGGTACAAATACAGCAACCGATTTAGGTCACTGGAGCTCATGCATCGGTAATCTCACTTTCGGATACTACAACAATACATGGATAAACGTGTCACTAATGATAGTAATGATAAAAATCGACCAAGAGCATGTCGGGCCATTCACGGTGTAGGGTTCCGTAGTCGACCAATGAACAAAGTAAATATCGGCCAAGAGCATGTCGGGCCATTCTCAGTGTAGGGTTCCGTAGTCGCCATCGTAAGGATAGACTTTTTACGATAACCCAAAAATAGCTTAACTGATCATGTCTGCTATAAGTAAGTAGTTTTCGTTGAAAGTCTTTTACTAAGCTTTACTTTCATGTTTTTTTTTTCATATTTTTTGGACCCATAGTTCAAAATGTAGAGGATACCATTTTTTTTCTTTTGGAGTGATTATTTCCGAAAATTTTCACTTTAAGAAAAAGTGTTTGATGTAGACCTGTATTCATTTTTAAAACCTATCCAACAACAACCCCACCATAGGGGTTGAAGCAAAAAAAAAACATCCCCACTTTACGTGTAGGGGGTGGTACACTTAATTTATTTTACTACTTTGTCAGATTTAATTATTTATATATTCATGCCAAATTTCAGCTTTCTAGCACTATCAAGCACTAACAATTAGCAAAGCTTCGGACAGACAGACGGACAGAAAGACAGACGGACATGGCGAAACTATAAGGGTTCCTAGTTGACTTCTGAACGGAACCTTAAAAATGATCGTAAAAATACCGAATTCCTAACAGTTATTTATCAAATGTAGTTATTTAGTAATTTGAAAACACGCGCCACCTGTGACGTCGAATCGTAAATTAACATTTCAACGTTAAGTTCACATTTCATAGCTAATTGATTTCTAACTATGTATGTACCTCACAATATAATTTGTACCTACTTACATACAAATCAATATTTAGGGTTCGCCAAAATGGCGAAAACGGAACCCTTACAGATTCGTCACGTGTCATGTCTGTCCGTCCGTCCGTCCGTCCGTATGTCACAGCCGAAGCCGATTTACTCAGAGACTATGAGCACTACAATTATGAAATTTGGTAGGAAAGTATGCTCGTGAACGTTCGAATGGAATTTGAATTAGGTACTTTGGAATGGCGAATGAGTTGACGTATGATTCAGTATGTAGAGCGAGTTGAACGGAGTAACATGTTTTTAGAGTGTAAATAAAACGAAGATTTTACAAAAAAGATTTCATTATTTCCACGTAGATCCTCCGGGGTCTACATAGGCATGTGGGGTATCTATAGATAGGCTTTCAAAAATGATTCAATGTATAGTATCTTCCTTTTGATTCAATCTATTGTATTAGTGGTTGTAAATGTAGATTAGGTGTCGGTACGGAACCCTTCTTTGTGCGTGGTCCGACACGCACTTGGCCGGTTTTTTTAAGATATTATTTCGAGTGGGTGAGTTACCTACCTCTATAAGCCTAGTCAGGTCGGTCTTCTTAGCGCAAGTTCTTTCTAAACATAGAAAACTTTCATTTCAATTTTCTGGAAGTATTTTTCTTATATTTTAATCTAACCAATTAAACGTGAATAAAACAAGATTTCAAAGGTAAGGAAGTCCACAGCCAGTCCACGTACCCTTCTTAAATGGTATAATGCATTGTAAATCAAAGGCATGAAAATAAATTCTACATGTGCCGCGATTTGCGACTACCTATCAGCATTTTCACACAATAATGATTAAAATATCATTAATATTTATTTATAGTAAAGTTTCATTCACAAGCTAGACTGTACCAAGGTACTTTAAACTATGAAAGAAACCAGGAGAACCAAGGTTCACTAAAATCGTATATCTATTCTAGTTACTGTAAATCGATTCCTGAGTCGTGCACTCTTGCCTCTTGGCAGTGTTCGAAACAAGTGCTCACCCGATTTCGACTGACGATTCGCGATTCTATAAATACGTTTGGCGTTTGCACCTAAACAAGTATAATCGGTCGTGCACCCCGCGTGCTTACGTTTGTCGAACGAGTTTATTGAGACTGCGTGTTCCTTGTATAACTACTTAAAATTATTTGAATTGTCCGAATTCTATCAAATTAGTCTGTTCATAAAACGACAACTCTAAAAGAAATAAGGTTCAAAATGTAATGGAAGTTTTTTGAAACACCGGACATATGGCTGAATTTTTCTTTTTTTTTCAAATATCTATATATTGACTTATCAAAAAAGACTATATAATTATCGAACCTGCTCACAAAATTTCACTAGAATCAGTTAATAAACGCGACCTGTGGAAGAGACTTTCGCCTTCGTCATTACACTGGGTGTGCTCACGGCTTTGCTTCGCCCTCGCGTAACAACGTTTTTTTGTCTCTGGGGTCTGAGTCGGTCTGACAATTCTCGGAAATCTAATTACCGTAATATACCGGAAATGGTTAGGATGAATACAAAAATAGTACATTTCGATGCTAGTGCGGAAAGTATGTCATTTCTTCACGAGTACCGAGGGAACACTCGGGACGAGTGAAGAATGACATTTCCGCACGTGTATTGAACGACGTTTTTTAATACAGTTGCGAAAAAATAAGAAAAACAACAAGTAATATTTATAAAAACAATATCGAATGTTGCCTTTAGAAACTTAAAACATGCTTGCAGTAAGTAAAAACGCCTCTTCTTTGACAGGCGTTTCGGCAGCTATTCCGTTCCACTCAGACAACTTATTAAGAACGGTTTTTCAATATTCAATATTAAAAAATAAACGTGTTATAATGATGAAGAGGTAAGTAATAAAATATGAAATGTGTATATTTTTCGTATTCTGATATTAATATACTGTTAACAGTAGGTTTTTATGTTGATTACGACGTTTAAAGGAAACTAATATTTAACACCCAGCAATAAGGAGTCATGCATTGGAAAAAGCATAAATTTAAAAAAATTGGAAAATAGAAAAGCACTAGTGCGCGAAAACCAACTTTCCGCACGCTAAACAGCTACGTAAAGTAGCACTTTTTGAGCAACTGTATTAAAAAATATATAATGAGACTAAAGTTGAGCCTTTTATCGATATATGTAGAACATCGGAAATTTGGAATTACGAGTAGTGGTTGTAAGTTTAATTATACCTCTAATTCGGTTAAAACTCACGTTTCGAACTCTTAGCAATACCCGCGGTAGCTCAGTTGAAAAGAGTGATAGACGGATTTCAGAAGTAGGTCGTGGGGTTCAAATCCCGCCCGGGGTGATCAATTTTTCACTGCGGTTGGAAATTATAAATCCACTAAGCGAACGATTCCGCTTGTAAAAATATTTACAGTTAGAATGGGGGTGCATATTGTTACTAACGATTCTCAATGCAACTTGAGACGTTGGTGCGTTTCAAAAGTTGTAGCATATTCGTGGTAGATGTCGCTACAAGCGTCTTTAAGGCTTAATTATAAGAGTGAACTGATTGAAAGATTCGTCGCCACGAGCAATACCCGCGGTAGCTCAGTTGGAAAGATCCGAGCGATGGACGGAATCCAGAACCCAGAAGTCGTGGATTCTAATCCCGCCCCACCATATCAGCCCTAGGACGTCCACTGCTGGACATAGGCCTCCCCCAATTTCATGTGGGGTAAATGCCATAATCGCCTCGCTTGGCATGCGGGTTGGCGATCGCAGTATCTCCACCGCACTCTAGGAATGCTGCTGCCCATTCCCCGGTGGTCTTGGTCGTAGATTTAGGACATATACCCGGATCCATTTTTTCAATCCGGTTGGAAATTAATAAATAAATAATAGATGCTATTTCTTATACGCATAATTTCTTTCTAAAAATCTTTGTACTGGAATACAATATGTTAAATGTTGACTACTGATTTTTACAGTTTACTATTTTACTTCTATGTATTTTATTTACTACAGTGACGTAAAAAAAATACATTGCCGATAAACAAAATTAGCAAAAGTAGTCGGAAAATTATGTTATGTAGCAATATAATTTAAATTCATGATTAACTAGTTACGTAGCCTATTGACCCTGAAATAAAATAAGGCGATGTGACTACCGGTAGTGATAATCTATTATCGCTGGTTTTTCATAGATATTCGTACAATATACACGCCGGGCAAGGCCAAGATACAAGGTTATAATTATATTATATTTACATTTGTCTTAGAGCGGGATAACTAGAGAGTAGATACTTTAGTCTGCTTTAGTTCTACAGTAAGGAGAAAAAAATCGAATTTTTGCGAATTTTGGACCACGGGGTTTTGTCTTATTAGATCTAACTACTTTAGACCTAACTAATTTAGCCCTAAATCACCTAAATGCTACATTTGACGTAATGTTTCATTGAACCTAATACATTTTTAGGGGTCCGTAGTCAACTAGGAGCCCTTATAGTTTCGCCATGTCCGTCTGTCTGTCCGAGGTTTTGGTCTGTGATTGTTAGTGCTAGGAAGCTGCATCTTGGTATAGATATACAGGGTGTGGCCTGTAATAGGAGCAATAAATTTAAAGGACGCTTCCTTAGAGCATCTGCAGTAACCTCTTGTGTCCAAATTTTTTTTATCTTTTTTCAATTGGGAGAAATTTTGATCTAAAGTTATGACCTCCAAGTACCTAATGGATCTTGGCACCCAGAGATTATAGCGCGGCAGTCAATGCTGATTTTGAGGTTGCTTCAAGTTATGACTCAAAATCGTTGTCGCATTTTTGGTTTAAAATAATATTTTTTGAATATATTATTTTTTTTACAAGTTTTTAGTGTTTTTTGATTAAATTGTTATAAATAGCACTCCAGTACAGTAAAAAAGTACATATAAGCTTTTTTTTCCAAAAAAAAAACTTTTTTTTGAATTAAAATCATTTGGAAATAATTGCTGGAGAGCTCAATAGTGTACCGTTAAATTTTTTGCTCCTATTACAGGCCACACCCTGTATAAATCAATAAATTTGAATAACTCATTAATTAAAATCTAAAAAAATCATGTTTTATGTGTACCTCCCCTACACGTAAAGTGGCCAGTGGGGATGAAATTGTTTTTTTTTGCTTCAACTCTATGGTGTGGGTTGTTGTTGGATAGGTGTTTCAAAATGAATAGAGGTCTTCATCAAACATTTTTGATAAGTAAAGTGAATATTATCGGGAATAATCACTTCATAAGAAAAAAAAATGTGTTCTCCCACCTATAACTTTTGAACTATGGGTCCAAAAAATATGAAAAAATCATGAAAGTAAAGCTTAATAAAGACTTCCAACGAAAACTACGAGTATAGTGGACATTTTTGAGTTATCGTAAAAAGTCTTTCCTTCTTAGTAAAAGACGTATGAAACGTTGCTAAAGTATTCTCTTTTACTTGTTATTGTTTTTTTTAAAGTAAGTTCATTGGGCGTTTGGGGTTATGCTGTGGGCTTTATTGTTTGAGTATGTAATAACTGTAAAAATTCTGTCTGAAATATGTACCTATCAATAAATGTTTTTGCACGCCTATCGGTAAAATATAGCGAATCTGTTAATAATAAAGACCATCACACACAGAGTTTGGGCAACTACGGAACCCTACACTGAGCATGGCCCGACATGCTTTTGGCCGATTTTATTTCCTAATTAGAAAACTTTGTAGGATTAAAGTTAGTTTGCAATAGGTACCTACTATTGCAATCTAACTAACCTAATGACTTTTATTTGATGAATTTATGATATTCAAACGAAACCCGAAAATTTCACAGTTTTGAAGAAAAATGAATTAGGTCTAATGTAACATTAGAGCAAAAGTTAGTAGGTCAAGTGACAGGTCAACCCGACCACTTCTGTCCTGGCGGGGCGGGATCGATATTGTGCTATTTTGTTCCTTGACGTGAGCTCACTGACTTACTGATGTCGCAAATGTTTCCTCACTTCACGAGATACCTTCATACCGTCAATCAGTATTATATTTTCGCAGTATAGGAATATCGTGCGCGCAGGAGGAGGCAGCACTGCGTTCGTTTTCCCCGGGCCCTCCGGCGTCATCTCCTGGTAAATGTAGGAGTCGCACCAGAACTACTAAAACAAAAAACTGCGTTCGTATCGTCTCGCTTCCTCGCATCCCGCATCAGACAGGAAGCACTAAACCTTGAAAAGCATAGAGCGCGGCGCAGCGTCGTTCCGGCGCGGTCCGGGGGACGTCGCAACCAAAAAACTGACCGTAATAGTGGAGCGGAGGCGCCGTGTGTGACATATTAAGCAATAATCGGCACTATCGATAGTTCCGGAAAGATCAAAAATGCAAAACCGTCTCCGCCCCGCACCACCCCGCGCCGCTCCCTGTCCGTGCCTTTCGAGCGTAATATAAATGTAGAGGCACAGTGAAAAGCGGTAGGTACTGACTCGACTTGACAGTTTTCGCACCTACAAATCAGGAAGACGCCTGTTGAAAAGTGGAAAGTAACTGGCGGACGCGAAGTAGTCTGTAAAATTCTTTTCCCCTCACTAGCTCGGAAAGCCGTATTTTATCCTTTGAAACAAGCGGGTAAAAACGCATTTTATCCACAAGTGGGGAAAGTAATTTGACCTTGGAGCGTGTTTGAGTAGCTTTTGACAGATAACAAAATGTGAAACGCACATAATAATGGTTTGTTTGATATCAATTATCATTAAATAAATGGTTTGAGAATTTAATAAAAAATACCAAATTTACCTTTATTTAATGATTTTAAGTAGTAAACCTAAAAATTCAATAACTAACATTTTTTTATAATGGTATTGAGTATAATTGTAAACGCACAAGTTGAGTCGATGCAATTTCAAAACGCATCGTCAGAAATGTCATCAATGTTAATGTCAACTAAAATAACTTCTCACCGACTCCGACTCACGTAAATATACACAACTTCCAGAGTTTTCTGTTATAATATCGTAAAAAAATCAGGGATTCCAGTGATGGAAATCATGCCTGTGGAACTGTGTCTTTTTGTATGTTGCACTTTCCTCGCTATAGTGAGGAGAAAAGTTTTGTGTTACACACGGGTGCAAAGTTGTATTTTACTTCTCGTGTGTTGAAACACTCGCTACGCTCAGAATTCTATTTTAGAACCACTCGCTTCGCTCGTGGTTCAACTATAGATTCCTTTCGCTGGCTCGTGTTTCAATTCCACACTCGCGGGTAAAATACAACTTTGCACCCTTGTATAACAAATAACTATTTCCCCTCACTAGCTCGGAAAGCCGTATTTTATCCTTTGAAACAAGCAGGAAAAACGCATTTTATCCACAAGTGGGGAAAGTAATTTGACCTTGGAGCGTGTTTGAGTAGCTTTTGACAGATAACAAAACGTAAAACGCTCATAATAATGGTTCGTTTGATATCAATTATCATTAAATAAATGGTTTGAAAATTTAATAAAAAATACCAAATTTAGCTTTATTTAATGATTTAAGTCAAACTCTATAAGTAACATTTGTTTTATAATGATATTCAGTATAATTGTAAACGCACAAGTTGAGTCGATGCAATTTCAAAACGCATCGTCAGAAATGTCAAATGTCATCAATGTCAATGTCAACTAAAATAACTTCTCACCGACTCCGACTCACGTAAATATACACAACTTCCAGAGTTTTCTGTTATAATATCGTAACAAAATCGGTGATTCCAGTGATGAAAATCATGCCTGTGGAACTGTGTTTTTTTGCAGGTTCCACTTTCCTCGCTATAGTGAGGAGAAAAGTTTTGTGTTACACACGGGTGCAAAGTTGTATTTTACTTCTCGTGTATTGAAACACTCGATACGCCTCGAATTCTATTTTAGAACCACAATCCTCGTGTTTCAATTCCACACTCGCGGGTAAAATACAACTTTGCAACCTTGTATAACAAATAACTATTGTTTTGGTAGGTAGGTAAGGTTAAGGTCCCCAATGCTCGACAGCGTAATGCTCTATACACAATACCTATTGACCACCTCTCTTATGACATAAAATTAAAAATGCAATGCATCTGGTCAGTATCGAGCACTGGGACATTAAACTTAATCATCATTTTAAGTTTATTATCATAGACCTTCATAAGACTTTTACCTTTCTACCTCTAAGTCTGACTAAGTGTAGCAGTTCCAACAAGACAGTGTGGTCTAATTAGGTAACAGAATATGACGCATGATACAAGAATACCCAAAGCCTCTCACCTAATCTCGCGTGGGCGAGAGGGCACCCTCTCGACAAAACGTTATTTTCCGTCGTAAATTCGCGAAAATCATTTGGCGTATATAATGGACGCCCTTGACTGCCTACACATTTTCTCAATCTATCAAGTTACCACAATAGCTTAAACATCACGATGTATGGCCGAAATCAACGTGACGGTAGGGGAGACCAGGTATGAAAGTAACACGGGATGAACGTAACAAATGAGTTTTTGAACGATTTATGTGGGTCACACACATTTTGAACCCCCCTTCCCTCGTGTAGCGCTTACAGCGCTAAGCCGTCAGGTTATGGAAGTAATGAGTCGGTGCCAAAAAATACGTATAAAGTAAGTTTTTGGACCGTTTTTTTAAACCATTATTGTTTTAATTATGACATGGCTTAGCTCATATGTTATGTGTGAGTAATATAGCACAACTATTCGTCTTTCTGTTTTGGCAGCCGGAATTTATAACGTTTTTTTAGGTTGTATGCACATGTTTGCCATATTTGGGACAATTCATAGATCGGGATAAAAGTAACAACGCGTTACTTTTATTTCGATTATGATCATAATAACTTAAATCCCATCTACCTCTTCAGCTACTGTCCAGGACGTGACAATGACATCGTTTAATCCCTATGAAGCCCCTACCAAAGGCAGGACCGAAGAAGAATAATGGAAAGGGAAGAAAAGGGAGATAAACAGCATCAATAACATTGATTAATACACCAAACAAGCTTGAAATTCAAGAACAAGAAGAAAAATGCTCAGGGCCAAATAAGCTAGGAAAAAAGAAAAGAAATTTTTCAGACTGCTAAAAAGTTAAAAAAAAACAAGAGCACCTTGTCAAAACTATTTAAAAACATGGGTATAAAGCACAAAATAAGAAAAAAGATGATAGAATAACAAAATATATATAGTGATCATTCAGATAGCGAGGATTGCTTTTGACTAGTCTATGTGCAATCATTTGCTAAAGGCAGGCCAAATGAAAAATGGGAACGATGCCTCGAGTGTCTCATGAAGACTGTACTAATAATGAAATAAGTTATTTATGCCGTAACTGTTAGTCTGATTGAGAATGTTGACTTTATTTCTTTTTAAAAACTGAAAATTGTTACGTTCGTCCCTGGTCTCCCCTACTTATATAACTTTGTGCTAGCTAGGCTGAACCACCATTTTTGTATGACTTAAACCACCTCCGTCCCATATGGGAACCCAAGTGAGTTAATTACCATTTCTCCTAATGACCCGGCGTAATTCAGTCACTCTTGAACTGGGTTATCAGCCGAGTTCGAACAACTAAATAAACACGCGGAGCAAGTATTCAGCTTGTTCGTAGGAAAAACTGTGTTTTGGCGCAGAATTTAGTAGTATACCTAAAGGTCATTACTCAGTATTTCTATGTTAAAGGCACTAAAACCCCACTGCCTCAGTGATTCGCTGAAATTTCGCCTTTATTAAGGTTTCCCCGACGTTTCGAATGTATCACAACATCCGTGGTCACGAGCTGACTCCCAGCTCACGGAGCTCAAGGAGTTTGTGTAAGATGGTCCACAAATATTTATTTTATTACTTATTATACCTTATCAATCATAATCATAACGAGAACGAGGTACCTAATATATGTGACTTCGTATATATCCAGGTATATTGCGGGTAATCTCCGTAACTACTCATAAAATTGTACCTGATACGAATAATAACCACAAATATATATTCGGTACTTCGGCTCTGCGCACGCCTTCCAAAGGTCCGGGACACCATTGTCCCGTGAGCGGAAAAGGCCACAATATATATTAGTGCATAGGTTAAAGGTTTGCATAAAGGAGATGAAGTTTGAAATAAATTACAGCCTATGTGTTATTCTGATGTAATAAATAATAATAATAATATTGGGGGACAAGTTGTCTAAGCTACAATACTGGAAAGTTTCAAAAAAATCAGTTCAGTAGTTTTTAAGATTAGGAGGAACGTGTGCATCAATCTATCCAAATTTTCACGTTAATAATACTATATGGGTCAGGACTAAATTTTTGGACCTTTGGGCTTTAATACGCCTACAATTTAATTTATTCCGTTGAAACACGAAAGTTACCCATATCAATCGTATAAAAAATTCGTGACACAAAGAAATCCGGACACAAAGAAAAGACGGAGGTGTGGAGTGAATGAAGATATAGTGACGAAAATTGAGAAAGGTATGCTAAGATGGTTTGGACATGTAGATAGGATGGATGAAAGGAGATTGACAAAAGGAGTGTCATGAAGGAAGAGTGGATGGAATAGTTGGAAGGGGAAGACCTCGGTGAACGTACTCTGACCAAATCGAAGACATTCTGCAGAAAGGCCAGGTCAAGAGTACCCTAAATCGGCGCGCATGCATGAAAAATTTTATGAGAGTTCATGAAGCGAAAGTTGTATGTCAGGATCGTAGCAAGTTGGAATCCGTGATCTCTGCCTACCCCTCTGGGAAACAGGCGTTATTATAAGTATGTATGTATGTACAAAAAAATCCGATAGGTAAATTGTATAAATGAAATGCTTCGACTATGGTACAAAAATTTGGTCCTTACCCACATTATCTTGTTTCTATCTTCTGTGGTTTAGGCTGTGCGCTGTCGATCAATCGTTATCTTACTAACCCAAGAGTTTTATTATATGTATAGATTAATTCCTAGGCAATAGACACCCTTCTGTCCGTCTCCAGTAGTGTCGTTTTCGGACATCTATTTACGCGCAGGTAAGCAGAGCAGCCGAACTGAAAGTGTACTATTAACATAACTGATTTCAGTAAAGCAGTTTAAAACTGAAAGTGTACAAATCATGGTTACAAAACTGATACAAACGAAACAGTTGAACTGAAAGGGTACTACCATGGTATTTTGATAATAAACATCAGATTTGTTTGGAGTAATCTATCGAATTGACCTTTGGTAAGGCATTTTCTATCGGCAATCTGTTTATACTAATCCGAACTTCACCAAGGATACTTACTCCATTACTCATTATTCTCATTAATCCAATTATGCATGAATTGTGCCCATAGGGACTGATGATGATGCACCTAGTGCACCTTTTTTTTAAGAGGGGAAAATGCGTTAAGCGTACCACCAGGGCGCAGGGACAGGCCCTGGTGGTTATGTGGGACTCCCATATCGGCTAATGAGGCCTATGGTGTACCCACTAAAAACCCCTCTATATGTCGCCTCCGTGCTATAAGACGAGGCCACGGGAACGCTGTACACACTTCCGTAACCTCGCCAGCGGCCGTCCAGACTCCGGACCCGACTCTGGTGGGAGCAATTTGTCCCACTTCCTCCTTAGGGGCGCGCCGAAATACAGCACGCCTGCCACTCGGGGACCCTTGTGTAGGTGACAGACGTCCCCGTGCCTGTCACCCACAGGCACCCTTATGGGGGTAATCCGCGGTTGTAGGCCAGCCGCCGTCTCCTCACGCGTTTGCGGCGCATTGGCTGGGAGGCTGGATCGTCCTCCCTCCCACGCTCCTTCTGCGCCATCACGTCCTCGCAGAAAGAGGCCATCGCCTTCCACGACCTCTCACTGTCAACCATGGCTTCTGCCACGGCAGGCAAGGAGAGGTCATTTCCCACCACGGCCACATCAAGCGCGGCCCGCTGCTCAGCCCAAGCCGGGCACACCGCCAGCGTGTGTTGCGCCGTGTCTTCGGCGTCGCCGCTCTCGTGGCATTCCTCCGTCGGCACCTAGTGCACCTACCGTAACCACGTCGATAGAAAAGAATTTTTTAAAACCTAATTGGAGCGCTAACCCCTTTGTGGTCAGATTTTAGTAAGGACTTAGAAGTCCGCTTGAACTACTTAGGTCACCCTATCGAAATGAAGGTTAATAAACCTTCATCCTAGGGAGCGTACCCAAACCACGTGACCAGCTTTTTACAGTTTTTTACCCCCCTCCCTTCCCTCCGGTGACCAAGCGTAGTATATGCCAAGACCCCCACCCTCCCCCTCTAGTTTTCACGTAGTATAATTTATTAATATTTTTTTGCGGAAAGTTAAAAAAATGGCTCTTGTTTGTATTTTCACATATAGCCCCTAATGCATGACGTCGAAATTGTATGCGTAGTTAAATTGAAACTGTAGAACTTTTAGTGGTGGGGTAAACCGTGGCGCGAGAGTCCGCTTCAATTAGAATGTTTCTCAAAAAGATTCCACTAGCTACGTGACGAGAAGCTACCCCCCTCCCTTCCCCGGTGACCAAGAGTGGTATTTTGACGACCCCCCTCCCCCCGCTAAACGAGTCACTTAGTTTGGGTACGGTCCCCTATGCACTATCCTGATCACGGTTGATTGCTTTGACACTTACAAAATATAAACACATTAACACACCGCAAATAAACGCCACTAACCTTCCATTGAGCGCTTCATAGCGTTGTTCAAGTTCAAACAAGGATTTAATCAGTTTTTACATTATTGTGAAATAAGAATGAAACAATGTTGAAACTTTAAGAAATTAATTCTGTTTCCTGAGTGTATTTCTGTGGTTGACACCTAATACATAGATATTTTAAACAGTGTTTGCTATGGGTGGATCTTAAACGCTGATATACTTGATTGGTATAATTTAAATGTCTTGTAAATCAAAAATTTGTATTCATATCTCCCCGAGGGCTTAAAACTTTAGCCTGCTTAATAAGTTTTATATGACACACTTTTAGATCATGAGAAGTGAGTTTTTAAATGAAAGTTTTCAACTGTAACACGCAAACTTGTCATACAAATTTATGGTTGATATTTTTGCTACCGGCCAACAATTCAACTTTTTAATTAAACTCTACTCATATGATGGCCGTATGTCAGCCGATATAGCCCTCCGCAATATTCCGCAGTGTCTCAAGACGAAAGTTTGACCAGTGTGTGTTGCCAGTGATGACATATGGTACTGAAACGTGGTCGCTTACTATGGGCCTCATAAGAAGGCTCAAAGTCACCCAAAGAGCAATGGAGAGAGCTATGTTAGGAGTTTCTCTGCATGATCGTTGATCGCATCAGGAATGAGGCCATCCGCAGCAGAACCAAAGTGACCGATATAGCCCTCCGAATCGCTAAACTTAAGGGGCAGAGGGCGGGGCACATAGCACGTAGAACTGATGGCCGCTGGGGCGGAAAGGTTCTCGAGTGGCGACCACGTACCGGAAGGCGTAGCGTGGGCAGGCCCCCCACACGGTGGACCGATGACCTGGTGAAGGTCGCGGGTGTCCGCTGGATGCGGGTGGCGCAGGACCGGTCATTGTGAAAGTCTTTGGGGGAGGCCTATGTCCAGCAGTGGACGTCTTTCGGCTGACATGATGATGATGATGATGATGATGTCAGCCGAGCAAGCATGATTCATGTCGGAGATCGTCACGAACTAGCAAATATCTAAGTGCGAAAGCTAGGCAGAACAAGGAAGTCACTGATCTCCCTTTACGTTACGCATGGGAGCGTGATCGCCTTATACCAGTAACATCATGTAATCCACTCGAGCGTTATTTATTCTCTCTCAAATCAGTAGGGTTAGTACGCTGCCACTACCCGTTGTATCACATTATTGCTTGTTAAAAAAACTGGTCGCGAGTGACCTACTTTCCTTTAGAACCGCGACGTCATCATGCCTGTCTGCCGGATATTGAACGAGTTCACACAAATACTGTTACTTAAATATTTCTTACTCTATGATACTTAGGTATATTTACATACCGCCAGAATCAGGTCGATACATGGCTGCAAAAATTTAGGAACAAAGGGCATTAGGAATATTGTAATTTATATTTTCCGACCACGATATCGTGATATTATTTATTTCTAATACATTGTGTGTGTCTTATAATAGTTATAATTAATACACTGTGAAACTACATACTAAAACTTAATATTAACACACTAGGCTACCTTATAATTATAATCCGGTCATCTAAGCAATTAAAAGGGGTTCATTTCGGAATAAGAGATAATAAGTTGGAAACTTGTATACTTACACCTTCATTTTGACAATCCATAAAGTTATGGAGCACTTTTAACCCTTAACTTGGCAACGTCCCCTGGGTTTCGCACACTTTATGACCGTCTTTTTGTATTTTTTTCTTGGCCAGTATAAGTATGACTATTCAGCCGCACCGAGGCTAGAATTAGGGACATTCTCTATTTCTTGTCAACTTAAGGGTTAAGGAACTGCTTCAAAAGTCTCATGAAATCTCGTGTCTGGGCCGTAAGTTATTCATTTCATGGTCAATGATCACAAAAATCGGTTTATTTCCACTTAACTCACTTTCAATAGGTACAGTCACCATCAGATATATCGCACGAGGTACTCAAATATTTTCTGGCTAGCATAAAATTTTAATAAATTCTGTTCACTACATATAGCCAATATTGAATGTCCAATATGTCATAAATATATCAGCAGATGATTTCCAATAAATACTCTACAATGTAATAGAAGCTAATACCTTCATTGAATCTATAGAAATTCAAAAAATCGCGAAAATCAGTTTCCTGTGACCTTGTATAACTTGCGGCTCCAACACGAGATTTTATGAGACTTTTGAGGCAAGGCAACTTATAAAACGCCAAAATATAGATGGCAGGAAGTTTCCTGCTTATTATCTCTCATTCCGAGGTTCAACCCCTAATATGGCTGGGCTGGACTATTATTTATGTCGCCAATTGCCGCGCCAGCATGTGTCACTCCGGTGCTAATACCGTAGAGCCATCAGGACCCGAAGTATCGGCGAGTTTGTATCTACCACACTACACGTGCCGTTGGTACCTGCTAACATGAGCTGCACTTATTTTGCCTCGGTAGATACAATAGATCTGATTAAGTATGTCAATGGTTTTAGATAAGGAAATATGTGTAAATGCACTGATGTAGTCAGCTGCTGAGAAACCTGACCCCCGTTGCAGAAGTTTCTAAACTTCTATGCACAATGGCTGACGTTTCTCTGCAGCTGTCTGTACAGTCCTGTTCATCATTTCATAATCATTTCAGCCGAACAAATAAATTATTCACAAAAAAACAAGGGTATACATCTAATAATCTTGAATCCGGATTTATAAAAATGCGGATTCTAGATTAGGATCGGATCTATTTTTTGCTACAGCAGAAATACCTAGTCTTAGGTAACAGTCAACTATCTGCCGCTTTTGCGTCAATAACAATAAACCTAATTATAACTTTTGCGAATTATTCCGAGGAACCAGCCCCACGCTCAATCCTGCTACTTTCGGATCACATTTACGATATTATATTACCATAGTATGGTAATATGGCGATGACGATGACGCAACGTTGTGAAAGTTGGCAACTGGGTTAGCCGGCGCGTGCGCCTACCGGCGGCGGCGGAGACAGGGTTAAGGTTCCGCATAGTGACACATAACTAAATGGACGTAATTGAGCGATAGAATCGACCGTCGTCGCCGTCATATATCGGCCTATATACATCCCGCTGAGAAAAGGCCTCCTTTCATGGATGAGAGCGAACAGCGTGTCTCGTATTATATTTTGAAATTTAATCTAACTGAAAAAAGCTGTTTGTTTGGGAAAGTACTACCGGCTAATATAATATATATTTATGTCTCGTAAATTATGAGACTTCTCCGAATCAAACGTTGTATATGAGGTGTGACCAGATCTTCTTGGCGGTCTTATACAACTACTACTAAATTCTTCGCACCCACTAATGTTATCTTATTGAAATCTTTCAGGAAATATGAAAAAGTTTTTCAAACATAATATGAAGGTAATGTAACTGAGATATTATTGGTCGGTACTGTACAAGTTTTATGATGACTTTGAAAGAATTTATGGTAAATGACCTGTGTTGTATGTAGTTGTGACGTGTTCGAATAGACATTACATATTTAAAATGTGTACAGTCAGCATCATAAATATGTATACAATTTTGAACCTTATTCCCCAGACATTAGTTCCGAAATGTATACATATTTATGTTGCTGACTGTACCACAAATAAAACAAATGTACACCTAGATAGGGATGCACTTAGTTCTATTTTCCCGTATTAACATTTACTTTAATTACGTTAATTACTCAATTAGCAAGACAAGTTAAGTAGTACCCATAGTACCTACACAAGCTTAGCTTAGTTTGGGACTAGGTCGATTTGTGTAAGATTGTCCCCCAGTATTTATTTATATATTATTCAACTGTGACTTCGAAATGTAGGTACATATATTATAAAATGAATACTTATGTACATGTGTTATTGGTTTTTATAACACTGTTGATTATATTTTTATGTAAGTATCTCTGGAATACAAAATTCTGTTATTTTGCTACCCCATTTGGGAGTATTTACTCGTAAGATATAAGAACAGATCAAGTATGTGTCAGGCCATGTTTGGTGAAGGGTTTCGTAGTTGCCGTCCGTCACAATGTGCGGTCATATGGAATTGTAAATTTTGTAGCTAAGCATTAAAAATGAAGGAAACTAACTGTTTTCAGCGGTTTTCAAACTTTACCGTCTAAAGCAGGGGTTCCCAAACTTTTTTTTCTCATAGACCACTTT
This sequence comes from Notocelia uddmanniana, assembly GCA_905163555.1. Classification (NCBI taxonomy): domain Eukaryota; kingdom Metazoa; phylum Arthropoda; class Insecta; order Lepidoptera; family Tortricidae; genus Notocelia; species Notocelia uddmanniana. The sequence goes on along the minus strand of LR991059.1, from coordinate 7,082,133 downwards.
AAAAAATTTGCTGGTTCTGGTGGACCCCCTACTCTACAGCCTACACCATATTCCCAAAAAATTACAAAAATGTGACTATTACCTAACTCTGGTGACGATATAACTATGAAATAGTATAGTATATTATATGTACACCTAGGGAGATAATATAAAGAAAGGCCGAGATCGCAGATATTTACGGCCCGAGCTGCAAGCGAAGGACGCAAATGTGCGATCAAGGCTTTCTTTATTATCTCCCGTGTTGTATACATCATTTTATGTCAACATTTGGCGAAAAAGCGGCTATTTCCGCACATGTATCGGGCGAAAAAATCCACTTTTAGCCAGGTGTGACATAAATGTTCTTTACAGGTTTAGAAAAAAAAGTGAAAAATGATTGGTTAATATGCTGTCAATAATAAATACTATAATAATATGCTGTCAATAATATCTATTCCAGCATCAAATAAAATAAAATCAATCAAATCTAAATCTCGGAGTGGTGAAATAAAATTAAATATAGTATATTTTGCTTGTGTTGTGTTTATTCGAGTACTTTATAATATTTATGATGATAATAACAGTCGTAAAATAATTAAAATTAAACATTGTTACGTAACTTCTAAGTACAATGACACTCAAAATTAATGGGAGGGATGAGCTTGATGAATTGACAACAAATTGTCAATATTTGGGTTCAGTTTTGTCAGGAATAATCGCAAATCTCCTCGTTCTGTGATATTCCGTCTGTTCCTATTTTTCGTTAAAAGGTTTGTAACGGTGCTGAAACTTTTTTCCACAAGATATGACGAGGGAAATGATATCAAAAGCTTTCTCGCAATTTTCCACAGTCCAGGATATTTTTCGGGTATTTCTGCTTGCAGCCAAAAAGTTTGATACCCTTTTTTATATTTCACCTTCAGCTCCTCATTAGTGCTAAGCTCAAGTAGCTCCTCTTGCAATATCACGTTCTCCACTTCCATTTCATCAAATGGATTTATAATCCATGGTGGTATTTCCATCGTGAGAATGTCTTCAAATCTGGTTTTGAAATCATCATGCAGGGCAATCAAATGTTGAACATATGTCTGAATATCATCATCCTCGCATTCTACCTGTGACAAGCTTGAGAATTGGGAAAATTCGCGTCGACTCATTAGTCATTTGCTTCATTAACTTCAATTTTCCAAGAAAAGCGGAAATCACACTCTTTGTTTTAATTAAATTGAGGTTGTCCCCTTGCAGTTGTAAGTTAATATCATTAAACTTTTTGAACAAATCTGTCAAATACGCGATATCTGCTTTGAACTTGATCAGGTTTTCTTTTAAATCTGGAGCTTTACTATCCAGAAACTCCAAGACAGACTCAAAAAGTGAGTAAAATCTTGTTAAACATGCACCTTTCGACAACCAGCGTACTTCAGTGTGTAAGAGCAATCGTCGGAAGTCTTCATCATTTTCATCGCACAATTGGGCAAATAAACGCGTATTCAAAGCATTGCTTTTTATTTTATTAACCGCGTTAATCACAAATTGGAGCGATTGGTGCAGTCTAGCACTCAAAATTTTTGCTACTAAGTGTTGTCGGTGGATGACACAGTGAATTGCAGTTAAATCTGGTATCATTTTTTTTAGATGGCTTATGAACCCACGATATTTCCCGACCATTGCAGGAGCTCCATCTGTTGCCGCCGATGTAACGTTTGTGAACGGAATTGATTTTTCTTTTAAAAAATCGCTCAGGATGTTAAATATCGATTCACCTTTAGTGTCAGTCTTCAAAGTTTTGGCGAATAATAGCTCTTCATGAATTTCTTCGTCCATAACAAATCGCACAAATGCTAATAATAATGCCTCATTATCAGGTAAAGTTGACTCGTCCAGTTGAATAGAAAAATGAGTTGTTTGCAGATAATTACACAAGAAACTTTCAATATCAGAGCTCATTTCGTCAATACGTCTTTGTACAGTGTTGTTACTCAAAGGATTTTTTTTGAGTATGTCAAATGGAGGTTTGTGCAGAACAGTTTTTAAAACTTCTTCAACAGCGGGTAAAATTAACTGTTCACCAATGGTGTGGGGTTTTCCAGATTTCGCTATGAGTAATGAGATGTTGTAAGATGCCCGCAAGCCATCATCGTTACTTTCAGATGTTGAAGCGAACATACCTTGCAGGGTGGGTCTCTTTTCATATTTTTCTTTCAATGATTGAAAATATTTCAAATCTTTACGTGTTTTATCAGGGTGGCACCTTTTTAGATGATCTTCGAGCTTCGATGGTTTCATAGAGTCATTGCTCAAAACTTTATTGCATAAAAGGCACATGGGCAATCGCTTGTCCGCGTTTGATGGAAGAAAGCCAAATTTTAAATATTCCACACTGTACTGTCGACACTTAATTTCCTTCTTTGGCTCCGCCATGTTTCAAATTAGCTACCTGTAAGTATAAAAAAGTTTTTGTGATCTTAACATTCTTACTTAACTTCTTCTTAGTCTTACTTAACAGGATATGGCTATTTTATAGAACAGAATTTATAATTTTTCGCTATGAATCAAAAAAAGAATATTAATAAACTTTTTTCGGCTGTCTGTTGTTTTATGGAAGTAGGTAGGTAATAATCGTAATGTTCATTATTTCATATTTCATACATGTCTATCATACACAAAGAAGACAAATATATTAACTACAAAAAGAGATACCTATAAGTTGTATAGCAAATAAACAAATAATGTACTTACTTTTCCGACACGATTCTGGCAACCAGGAACAGCAATTCACTTTACTTTTGTAGTCGAAATCCGGAAACAAATGAGTAACGTTTGTTCTTAGCATTCGTATTTATTGGTGAAGAATCAAACAAGTGCATACAAGCACAGCACATTACCGTAAGTCATAGGTATTTCGTCCCTTTGCACGTCCGAACAAGCGTTTTGGTCGGCGCCGGCGATAGCGACGCGACGGTGCTTCGCAAGCCTAGACTTGTTCGTTTGTTCAACAGCTCGTTCGCGATATGTTGCAGACTTGCAGTCGACAAGTTTTGGAGCCGAAAGTTGTAATTTTAATAATATAGTATTATAGTATAGGTAGTTTGATTCACCGAAATATTTATCAGGGAGGAACGCAATATTTTTATTATATATTTATCAGTCGTCCAGGCTATAAAAATAATACAAAAATCATTATCTGTTTCGTTATTTACCATCGAAACCAGATAAATTTTCGTGGACCCCCACGTACAAACTGTGAACCCCTATTTTTTTGCCACTCCAGCGTAGACCCCTGTCACATCTTTCGTGGACCCCTGGGGGTCCACCTGGACCACTTTGGGAACCCCTGGTCTAAAGGGATGAAATGAAACTGATGATTATAATAAGAAAACACACTACACGTATAATGTAAATCACCAAACTTCTTAAGTATGATGTGATGTAATTTTGTGATTAATCATACTCACCTAATTTAAATAAATAACGACATATAACTGTATGAAGAAGATTTTTAGACGTAACTTCACAGACGGAAAACTTTCTCTTTATGCGAGATTAGAGATGCTCAATTCTTTTGTCGGTGAAGACGACAACCACGCATCGCATTTTGAACTCGGCTGCCATTTTCACATTTATGTTTTTGATGGGATTTAAAAACACGTAAGAGCGAATGCACGAGTTACTATTCAAAATACCCAAATCGCTTTAGGTGCACCTCAAATATTTATGAGACTACCCCTGAAGTATACTGTTTCAAACAAAAACAGAATTTTCCAAATCGGTTAATAAATGACGGAGTTCTGAGGTAGTTAGCATAAATAATAATAATAAAACTAATAAAAAAATCACTGTTTTCTGATTTTTTCTGGTGTACACACACAATTACCAAGTTGCATGCCAACTGTCAGCTTTCTAGGTCACCTGGAAGTGGGTTAAGTTTTTGATTACTAGTCAGTCAGTCAGTCAGTCCGTCAGTAGTAAAAATGCCGTTTTTTGGAATTTAATATCTCAATATTTATTAAACCTATATTTATGAAACTTTGGTTCTAGTTGTTCTAAAGGATCTTAATACATGTACCAAATATCATTTTTTCATGTTAAATAGATTTGGAGTTATTGGGGGGTCAAAAGTGGCTCCAACAAGCGGTTCGTGTAATATAACACACGGCCGCTGTCCGCCAGTTCCTGGGGTGAACTTGGCTGGACACGCTGCCGCGTGTCTAGATCTAAAAATCTACACGTTTTCGCTGACCGAACTAAAGTAAAATTAGTTTATTCTTCAAATTAGGCATATTACATGCACCTAAGGACCTCAATAAACTACCACCGGTTCGGAAAAATAAACCTCTGCCACGAGAAGAACCGGCGTAAGAAACTCGGCGAGGTGTCATTTTTTCAAAACAATATAATTGTATTGTTAAATATAAAATTACAGTCTCAGTTACTACAAAAATAACAATGCTACAGTAGAAAACCTATTTTCGCGATATATTTTAGCCGTGCAGGTGCAGGACACTATCACTGCCAAACATCCCTGTCTATGATGTAATCGTTTACCTTATAATATGCTTTTGAAATAAGTGTTTGTTTTACTACAGATTTGAATTTAGAATTGCTAAGTTCAGTAATGTGTTTTGGTATTTTATTGTAGAATTTGATACAATTTCCCATGAACGACTTTTTCGCCTTTACTAGTCTATAGAAGGTTATTTTGAGTTTCCAAGTGTTTCTGGTGGCTATTGGTTTATCAGCGTTCGTTGGGAAATTGCACAAATTCTTCCTAACATAGATTATTATATCAAATACGTATAGGGACGGCAGGGTTAGAATATCTATTTCTTTGAAAAACTCTCTTAATGAGTCACGCGACCCCAAGTTATAAATTGATCGGATAGCCCTTTTTGCAAAATAAAAACAGTTTCAATATCTACAGCTGATCCCCACAAGATTAGACCATAAGTAATTATACTATTAAAATAAGCAAAGTAAACTAACCGTGCCGTTGCTACATTGGTAAGCTGCCTTATTCTCCTGAATGCAAATGCAGCAGAGCTCAACCTACTTCCTATCGCTGTTATATGAGAACCCCACTGCAATTTTGAGTCCAATGTAATACCTAAGAATACAGTTGTCTTAACAAAATCTAATGTTTGACCATTAAGTTTAATATTTGTGTCTAAGTTTCTATTTGATGAGTTCGCTAGAGAGAATTTCATACATTTCGTTTTTGTCGGATTCAACACTAAGTTATTGGCAGCAAACCAGTCAGATATCATGGACAGGGTATTATTTGGTTCAATGAGTTCAGTACTCTGCGAAGTAGTAGTAGTAGTCTGCGAACATTACAATGCCTGATCTTCGGCTTACCATATATGGTAGATCATTTACATAAACAAGGAACAGGTGTGGGCCTAGAATAGACCCCTGAGGTACTCCCATCTCTACCACTGTCTCTCACGAAATGGCTCTATTTATCGCTACCTTTTAATTTCTCTGTGTTAAATATGACTTCATAAGATCTAATGCATGTCCTCTGATACCATAGAAATTGAGCTTACAAATTAAAGTACCATGATCTACACAATCAAAAGCCTTGGAAAGGTCACAGAACACTCCAATGGCGTCATATAACTCTTCCCAAGACTGCAAAATAAATTTTATTAAACTTGCACCTGCATCAGTAGTTGATCTACCTTTCGTGAAACCGAACTGCTGTGCGTGCAAAATATTGTGTGAATTAAAATGAGAAACCAATTGCGTAAGCATTATTTTTTCGAATATTTTGCTAAACGCTGGTAGGATAGAAACTGGACGATAGTCAGAAGGATTATCTCTATAATTTCCAACCGAAAATGAAAATTTGAAAAATTTGATCACCCCGGGCGGGATTTGAACCCGTGACCTCTGGAATCCGTCCATCGCTCTTACCAACTGAGCTACCGCGGGTTAGCCCGAGGCGACGAATCTTTCAATCAGTTCACTCTTTAATTAAGCCTTAGGGAGACTTGTAGCGACATCTACCGTCAAAGTTACTACAACTTTTTTGAAACGGCACCAATGTCTCAAGTTACATTGAGAATCATTAGTAACAATGTGCTACCCCACTCTAAATGTAAATATTTTACAAGTGGAAACGTCCACTTAACGGAATTATAATTTCCAACCGAAAATGAAAAATTGAAAAATTTTATCACCCGGGCGGGATTTGAACCCGCGACCTCTGGAACCTATCTCTATGACCTGATTTGAAAATAGGAACTACTTTACTACACTTCATTAAGTGCGGAAAAATGCCATCTAATTAATTAATAGGTATACTTATTTTATAGAGTGATCCTATCATTGGAATAAGAGATTATAAGCTGGAAATTTGTATACCTTCATATAAGCTGCCTCAAAAATCTCATATAGTCTCGTGTCTGCGCCGCAAGTATACAAGGTCAAAAGTTACAAAAATAGGTGAAAACCAATTAAGAGATAATTATGTCTGTTTATATAGCTCCCTATTTAGAGGGGATATTGTTATTAAACTATTTAGAGGGGAACAAATTTTATACATAACTCACACTCATAACATACATAACTCACGCCTATATTCCCAAAAGGAAAACACGAAAATTAATTTCAGTGCCTCGAAGAGTTATTGCTAGGGAATGCAATCCCGTATGAAGAAATCAATCCCGGTATTCAGCGGGATTGAGATTTCTAGTCCCGCTGGATCCCGGTATTGGCGGGATCCCGCAAGTTAGTGAGCTATTTTTCACTACACAGCTCGGAAAGTACCCACTTTGTCCTTAAATCGCTCGTCACCCATTTCAAACGCCTCATGATGGCGTCATGTTTCAAAGTTTGGCTGTTTTTTGGTGCGTTTCCTTGCTTTAGTGTGGTAAAAAATATTATGTTTCACTCTGGAGCAAAGTTTGATTAACTCTCGTGCCTTGAGAGTCTTGAGACCCTCGCAGCTCTCTAGAATCTTCCGCTTGCTCGGGTCTCAATATTGGCAAAATTCGATGCGTTATGACGTAATAACAATTTCAAACTAGCTAAAAAATACACAAATTCGCACAAAATACTCTTCTACGGCTCCCCCTTACCCGCCGTTGCATCTAGGCTCCGCCGCGAAGAAATTCCGGTTGTTTCGGCAGTACGCGCGTTCCCGCGCTACGAGTAGCACGTATAAACTATGTCGCTCTTCAATCCCGCAAATCCCGCGGGATCCCGCATAATTTACGTGCGGGATTAATACCGCATATAGCATGCGGGATCCCGGTATTTCGGGATCCCGGTATCCCGGTATTGCATTCCCTAGTTATTGCATGTTTATAGATGGAGAAAAAGTGATATTACAGTGACAGGTTGCTAGCCCATCGCCCACAACACACTTCAACTTGGTTCCCATAGTCGACTCGACGACATCCAAGGGAAGAAAGGGGGTGGTGCTATTCTAACCCAGCACCAAACGGGTAAATCTTTAACCAAAAAATATTCGACCGCGTAAGCGTTTCGCTTTCGTGTTCCTCGTGACATTGCTCTTGACCTAGTAAGCCTGCATGTGAAGGTTTCGTCAGCAAATATTGTAACGTAATTTGCTGTGGTTCTGTGGGCTGATCTCGCGAGTGATTATTTTTACGTTTTACGACTAAACCATTTTCAAAAAGAGTCTGTGTGTAGTTCATTTTAAGCACCCCCCGCGTAGCTACTTCTGCTGCTGACTTAACCTAAGGTACATTACTAAAGGTAAGGTACTTGCTATGCATTCAATTGAATGTCATAAATTCTACGGTTGAGCAGTTTTTTTGAGACCATTTTAGAATAATTACTCTCTGAAATTTGACACAGACCTAGACCCATACTATAGATACATTCTACTCGTATTACCAAGCTGAATGTCAAATTTCACCTTTCTAGGTCACCTGGAAGTGAGTTACGTTTTCGATTACTAGTCATCAGTCAGTCAGTGGTAAAAATTCCGTTTTAGGGTTCTGTACCCAAAGGTAAAAACAGGACCCTATTACTAAGACTTCGCTGTCTGTCCGTCTGTCTGTCACCAGGCTGTATCTCAAGAACCGCGATAGGTTAGACATTTTAAATTTTCACAAATTATGTAGGTATTTCTGTTGTCGCTATAACAACAAATGCTAAAAAACCAGAATACAGTAAATATTTAAGGGGGCCCCGGAATACCTACAACGAACGTGAATTTTTGGCCGTTTTTATAGATAATGGTACGGAACCCTTCGTGGGCGAGTCCGACTCGCACTTGGCCGGTTTTTGAGACTTTAATATGTCAATAACTATTTCACCTACATTTATGAAATTCGGGGTTATACTTAGTTGTTCTAAAAGATCTCAATACATATACCAAATTTTCTTTTTTTATGTTATACATTTGGAGTTATTGGGAAGTCAAAAGTGGCCTCAAACGGTTCGTGTAAAATAACACACGGCTGCTGCTCGCCAGTTCCTGGGGTGAACTTGGCTGGACACGCTGCCGCGTGTCTAAATATTCACAGTAGTTGCACATAGTGGTAGTGGTAGGTAGTGGCGGTTAGTTGCGTAATGTTTTAATTTAAGTTTCCGATGTACCTAACGGGAAATTGAGGAAAGTGCAGATATACTGTATAAGTATAACGTCTCGTGTTTGTTCTACTTAATAAATCACGATCGCAGTACCCACGATGTACGGAGCTTCCTTAATTAAGTATTAATTACTTTAATTAACTGCATCTGGCGCACTTGTTACCCAACGGTTGAAAGGAGAAAGGAACGTTTCTTAGCACTTTTAGTAATGTAACTTCTTTATACCTACATTGTATTAAGGCACTCTAAAATGTTTATTTTTGGTAAGTAGAGATTATTATTCAATTAATTTGCAGTTCATTTCTCTGCAATAACTTTGATACAACATAAGTTTAAATCTATATATATTGCTAAAAGTGGCACTGAAATTCATTTTCGTGTGCTCTGCCTGCCCCTTTTAGGAATAAAGGCGTGAGTTTATGTATGTTATGTATGTTAGTTTAACTCTGGTGGTTCGTATTGCGGTATGTTTCCTTAAGTTACAGTCCCAGGTCTGGTGTAAAGCTATTTTGGTCTCTTATTTTGAAATAGGGCTTCTATTTAACTATAATTAATTGGGTTCAAGTTTAACCGTACCTACCTTAACTTGTCTAAGATGTAGCATGTAGCTATGTAATTCTCATTGCTTGCCGTTCCCGTGAATATTATCGGTTTGTGTAGGTATTCCCAGCCCGGTAACATTGCCCAAAATCCACACATGATGACTTGTGACAGAGATCTTAGGTGCTTCTTTCTTTCCTTTGTCAAGACAACCGCCCTGAAAGTGAATGAATTGGCTACTTGACTATTTTTTACGGTGCCATTCGAACGAGTTATAGAGATAGGTTTTGAAATTTTAACATGCGAAAAGTACCCAACAGAATGATTGCTGTCGCCTTGCAGTGGCGGATCCACTCCAGGGTTTGTGTGGTTGTAACCTTGACTTTGCTTGAAACCGTAGAGGGAGGGAGGGGATTGTAGTTGTTGGGTCAGATTTGTGTATAGACTTGGATACAGTTGGCTTGAGCCCCCGACCCCTCCATCGTTTATCGATGCGTCTTAAGGTTTTTAGTGAGAAATTAATAGGCGGCTTACTATTTGTCACTTATAACATTTGTGTGCACGTATGTTTGCGGTATGGGAGGGACCCGAGTATGTCATACGACCAAGACCACCGGGGGATGGGCAGCAGCATCCTTGGAGTGCGGTGGAGATGCTGCGATCGCCAACCCGCATGCCAAGCGTGGCGATTATGGCATTTACCCCCCATGAAATTGGGGGATGCCTGTGTCCAGCAGTGGACGTCCTCCGGCTGATGTGTTGGTGGATGGATGTTTGTGGTATTAAGATGCCAGTCAGCGACACGGCTTTGACCCGCCGGATTTGGGTCAAGAGGAATCGATTATGCCTCCACGTGCAGCCAGTTATGCAATGCATCCAGCTTTATACATTAGAACTATCGCAAGGTCAGCTCTAGCCTAGTCTGTTTCGTGATTCAACTACATAATCGCTACGGAAGTCTCCCTTTTATAAGAATTGGCAAGGTTGAATTTTATTTAGCGCTAAAAAGTTTACAATGTTAAAAGACTATTTCTGCATGAATTTCAGCCATCTATGTATTATTCTTAGACTGAGGGCCGAGCAAATTAATTCAATATTAATTTGGCGAAGATTCTTAATCGGCTTTTGATCCTCTGAGAAGGCCTTTTTAGTTAGTTTTATTCCTCATGTCGAGAATAAGAGAAGTAGCTTATTTCAAGAGTATTAGAATGTTTTCTACCTGGACGAGAAGAGATATAGAAATATAAAAAAAAACTAATATGAAAATACTAATGGTTATTTTTTCTATTTATAATGTTAATGGAATTATAATTGAAGAAACCTTTTGAAGGCTCCTCCTTGGCAAATTTTCTATAAAAATGAGTAGCTCTATAAACATTTTATGCATTGACTATTACGATTTGTATAACAGAAAACAATGTATAATCTACAGGATATAAAGAGTATCGTTGGTTTTCCTCAAAATCCGTATATTCTAAATGTTGGAATAACCTGTCGCCGCCTCTGAGGAACCTGAAATGTATGCATAGTTTCATGCTTAACCTAAAAAAAGAGTTGTACGAACACCAGCGAAGACAGGAAGATTTCAGACATGATATCAGTTTTCTGTAAACAACCCCGGACATACCTGTAGTTTATGTCCCATAAGCCAATCATTCTGTGCTATTTTGTGCCTTGTATTGTTTGTTTTTCGTTTTGCAATTGTAGTATTGCTTGCCCAGTAAAATTCTAAAATTAGAAGTAACAGCAATACCAACAGACGAGTTTTCCGAGCGCCATTAAGACCACGGTGCCGGAACAATTCAGCGAGATCCATAATTACACAATATTGAAAGTTTGTCACAAACCGGCAAGGAACTGGGCCTCAGTTAATCTCTTACACGTCCTAACCGCATTTCAATATGTTTCTCGCGCACTTTCTAATACGTTACGATAGCGCGCGTGGAAGCAGTTGCGCGAAACTTGCTGAAATGTTATTGGGATTAGAAACGACGGACAGAAATAGGCCTCTTGACGTGCCAGCCTGCACGGAGGCTACCGGCCCGGCGGGCCAGTGAAAGTTGCCCGCTCCCGCCCGCTGTCCTCGCCATACGTAGCCTATTGAGCGAGTTATGAAATGAAAAGGCCTTCACAAGTCGTCGAGATTTGTTGGCCTATCAATCGTAGCTCCATCCTGGACGAGGTTTTCCCGACTATATCTGCTACAAGTATAGGGTTCTTTAAGAAATAAATGTATACATTTTAAAAGGATTGGCAACGCGCACGTGACAGCCGTGGAGTTGCAGGCGTCCAAAGGCTGTGGTGGTACGCGTACGCTTGTTTGCCATCGACGTGGTGTAAAAAAGAAAAGAATACTTGTAAAATCTAAAGTATTCTGACAGAAATACAATTAACTTGAGTGGGAGTTGAAAACCTCGCAAAAAAGGCTCGCAATGTTTTCAGATCAAAATGGCATACCTAATACTCGTACCTATACAAATAGTTAAATAATAATCTTACGGCATTTATTATCGAACCGTAGATTTTCGCGGAAGACAAGTACGGTTTCCAGTTTTGTTGCACTTTTAGCACCACCCAGGGGTCACGTGTAGGGTAACGGTGGGTACTTCCTACGAACGTGGTGCAACTTCGACCCCCCCCCCCCCTGTCAAGTGAGTGGGCAACTTGACTGTTAGAAGTTCTCAAGCCGCCCGAAGGCCTCTAACTTGGCGTAACGATTGCTGTCTTAAACAACACCCGGGATCAACGGCTTAACGTGCCTTCCAAAGCACGGGAGCGCTCAGTTAGTAACCACTCAAAGCGGTCACCCATCCAAGAACTGACCTGCTCCCACCTTGCTTCACCTCGCATACCGCACGCGGTACGCGGGCGCCGCTGGGCCACTCAAAAAGTTTATAACTACCTACACAAATTCTCAAATGTAAGAAAAATTTAGAGTTCAAGCCTCATTTGCACCTTGTAGGTAAAGAATGGAAAAAGAGCGTCAAAATTATACTATGCATTACGAATTAAAGGTTAAAAACATAGGTTCACAAGGACGGTTCAGGTAGGCCCACATGGAGTATTGCTGTCACCTCTGGGCGGGAGCACCTGGATACCAGCTTGGGCCTTTTGACTCGCTTCAGAGACGTGCTGTGCGAATCGTGGACGATCCCAAACTCACGAGTGATATTGAACCGTTAAGTTTAAGGAGAAACTTTGCCTCGTTGTGCGTGTTCTATCGCTTGTATAATGAGTTGTGTTCCGAAGAACTGCCCACGGTCGCTTTCTATCATCGTTCTGCTCGCCGTCGGCAGGGCATTCATCCTCACACCTTAGAACCTAAATGGTCGCGTACGGTACGGTTTCAGAGGAACTTCCTCCCTCGGACGCTCCGGTTGTGGGTGGGATGAACTCCCTGCCGAGTTTTTCCCGAGGAACTACAGTATGGGATTATTCAAGAAAAGAGTGTATAAATTTTTAAAAGGTCGGCAACGCGCATGTGACACCCTTTGGAGTGGCAGGCGTCCATAGGCTGCGGTGACCGCTTACCATCAGGCGGGCCGTACGCTTGTTTGCCACCGACGTGGTATAAAAAAAAAGGTTAAAAAATCACCCCACAGATGGATGTAATTGAAGATGGAATTCATATGTTGCGAAGTTCACGCGGACGAAGTCCCGAGCAAATATTAGTCTAGAATATGATAAAACGGGCCACGCACACCTTTAAGGTCAAATTAAATCATCATTCAAAGTTAAGGTCACAAAATGAGGACAAGTATACAGGGAATGTGTGAGGCAAATAATTCACGGGTCGGACACCGAAATTTAACACGACGCGGCCTTGCAAGGGATTCGAAGATGACTCACATGGTAGGGGAGCCCACGATGTTAAACGTGAATTTACTCGAGCTCGTTGGGAGCTATCGGATTTTGAAGATTAGAGAAAGAAAAGTAAGAAAGAAAGAAAGTCTGGGTGTAAGTATTATTGATAGATCTCATAATGCCAGATATACTTAAATCATGAAATTGATCTGCACTCAAAGAAACCAATAATTTTAGGTTTGTTTTTGCGATTGAGTGAATGCAATTAATTATACTACATTTGCATGATATTCCCTGAAAAAAAAAACGCAAAATTTGTCAAAAAAATATACAATATTTTTTATTTTTATTGATCTTAGGAATACGCTGTAAAAATCTTTTGGGTTCCTCGGGAGTACCTTATATATAGAGGCCTTATGAGGCCTTATAAAATAGTTGAGGTACTCAACTCCATAGAGAACAAGGTATCCCTCCATATTTACTCGTGAGTAAATGAGTAAATACCCTCTTAGGCTCCCCTACTATAAAGCTCGGCATTTCCGACCATGTTTCATCTTCAATTCCAAGTATTCTTCACCTTTTTAAAAACTCAAAGCTTTGTTTATCCTCCTAAGATTGCAGAGGTGTGGTGTCGTGTTCCGGTGGTAAGTAAGGTCGCCAGAGCTCTCAAGGATGTGTAGACTTGAGAGTAATAAGGGACCTACACCTGATCTCTACTTGTCAACACTCAAGGGCCAGCCACGTGCTTGTGATTTTCTGCGGTCCCAAGCGTCCGTGGGCTGCGGTGTCTGCTTACAATCAGGAAGACCGTAAACTGTTTGCCACCGTTCCTGCATAACAAAGCGAGATCGATTACCGAGCGAGATTCTAGCAGTTTCTTACTGGTTGTTTCAGGCGATTTAGTTGTTTTTTTTTTTGTCGTCTTAACATAATCTGCGATCTTATTATGGGTGATTATCGCCGTCTAGTCTAGAGTAATCCGGAGCCTTTGCCTCTTTCTGAGACATTATAATCTAGTTAAATACATTATGTAGAAGGAATATAAATATCAGTAGATGTATGACAGTAATAGGTACACTCACAGAACAAATAAATACTATAGAAATGGTAATGGGCGGGGCGCGCGTAGCCGCGTATATGATCGGATTTACAAGCACCTGTCAAACGCAGTCAAAAGGCAGTTCAGTTGTCAATGGACCGCGAATGAGGAATTATACCCTTTTAAAAATATAAAAATGCTTTGTTGTGCAATTTTATCGTACCTAGAACGAAGCTACAACCTAAAGGGTCAGCCGGGAGTGCTTTCTTTTCACTGATAAACACTAAAATAATTGGTTTTTGGAAAACATTGCAATGGATTATGACATTCGCCATTACTCCGTTAGTATGAGAGAATCGGTATGGATGCTTGACATTGCTTGCTTGCGAATGGCACCGATTAAGGAACTACCGTAATGTCACCGCAATGTATCGCGCTATTCGTGTTCCTTTCCGTTTGTCATTTTATCGGAGCAATTGGTAGCAGGGCTAGAGTGGTACCCATACCTAATGTACGAATTTATCGATTATGTTAAAATAAATTAAATTATGTTTTAACTTGGGCACGACAATAAATAAAAATATCTAATAATTTCTACATGTCATTATATAACATAACTGATGGTATATTCCGATAGTTACTTGTCATACGTCTAATTTAAAATAACATATTAAGCATATTTATAATAATAAATAATAATAATATTGGGGGACAATCTTACACAAATCGACCTAGTCCCAAACTAAGCAAAGCTTGTACTATGGGTACTAGTCGACGATACACATACTTATATAGATAAATACATACTTAAATATATAGAAAACGTCCAAGACCCAAGAACAAATATCCGTGAATAATGCACAAATAAATGCCCTGGCCGAGATTCGAACCCGGGACCTCTAGCTTCGGAGGCAGAGTCACTACCAACTAGGCTAAACAGTAAACAGGCCATCAATTATTTATTTATTTATTCAGGAGTATTTTTTTTTATTTAAGTACTATCTATTTAATTTATTTTACGCGCAAGACATCTTGCCCACATTATATAAATTCCTACATATTGTACTGTAATAGAAAAAGAAACGTATTTATTGCAAATCTAAATTACACCACATTACTATACATTCATTCTGCTTCATTATTGGTACGTTCAAATTCAGTACATTTTAACTAATCACATTAAGCTTTGTAGACTCAACTTAAAACCAAGTTTTAAATGAACG
This sequence comes from Notocelia uddmanniana, assembly GCA_905163555.1. Classification (NCBI taxonomy): domain Eukaryota; kingdom Metazoa; phylum Arthropoda; class Insecta; order Lepidoptera; family Tortricidae; genus Notocelia; species Notocelia uddmanniana. The sequence continues at coordinate 7,066,980 of LR991059.1, read as the reverse complement.
TGCCTCTATTTAATAAATGTGAAACATGCAAGTTCGTAAATGGTTATTAGCGATAATAAAATCCCATCAAAAACATAAATGTGAAAATGGCAGCCAAGTTCAATATGCGATGCTTGGTGGTCGTCTCTCAGTCTCAATAACTATTTCACCTATATTAATGAAATTTGGGGTTCTAGTTGTTCTAAAGGATCTTAATACATGTACCAAATTAATTTTTTTACGTTAAGTATATCTGGAGTTATTGGGAGGTCAAAAGTGGTTCGTGTAAATTAACACACGGCGGCTGTCCGCCAGTTCCTGGGGTGAACTTGGCTGGACGCTGCCGCGTGTCTAGATAAGCTTGAACTAACTGGAAATCACGTTCTTTCCAAGCTCCTTAGATTACAGCACCTGACATGCATAACTGTTTTTTTGCTTAAATTGCATTAAGTTGCATAAAGAATTTTTTATGTTATTTGTTACTCAATAGTGCTAATTGTAAAGTTTCCTCTTTTTCATTTTCTGCTTCTCGATTGATCTTAACCTAAAGTGAATAGGTTCCTTAAATTATCATACCTTAAATTCGAGACACTTATTCGAATATTTAACTAAATCGTTGCCAACGACATACCTAGTCTGCATTGTACTCAAACTCAAAGATTAAAGTTGATGAATAAAAACATGCAGTTAAATTTTAAAATAGGTAGCCAATAACATAACAAGTCATTAATTGATTAAAAGCACTGGAAAACGTTATTCATGACAGAAACTGTGATCTTACAACGTCAAAATTACGAAAACCTATTTTTGCGCTTTCCGTTTTAGACAGGTTCTAGGTACTCAACTTATTTATATCGATAATTAACGATTATACCCTCACCCCTATTTCTTTCCAAATTCTAACACTCACTTCCAAATAGGTGTGCCACCACAGACTTTCATAGTAACATAAGACTTTTGGCTTCGAACGCAATCAAATGTCAAGAGTATTTGACCGCGGTCTCCATTTTGCAAACAAGGATTCCATAACAATTTCTGTCCAAAGTACATCTCGCTCACACTCGCTTGGCTATGTAATAATGCAAGAGGGAAAGCATATATCAATACTAATAGAATATAATTTTTATGCCTTCCGATTTTTAGCCCCTATATTGACAAAACAAAGACTTACCTTTCATTTTTTAGGCATTGGAATTTAGGCCCTAAATTGATCTTGAGGTCATTTTCTATTTAAAAATGACAACCATTAAAATCGTAATGGAATTATAAGCGTTAATCCATTCAAAAGCGTTTTGCGTTAGTGTTGTCGTGTATGTATTTAGTTATGATTATGTTAGAACGGCTACGGTGGTTCCGTGGGTACACTACATACACACACTTTCTGTAGCTAACATATTTCGTAAACAAAACCGTACTCATTGTTCATTTTATCGCTTCATGACTAGTTGCTCTGTGAGCTGTAGGTATTTCCTCTTTCACGCGATTTCTTCTTTTTAATATTTTTTTCAAACTAAGATATTTCGAAAATGTGACTCGTTTTCTAAATTTTATATAATTATCAAACCTGCTCACAAAATTTCACGAGAATCGGTTGAGAAATGCGACCGATGCGGTAGAGGAGAACAACCGGAAATTCGGACATCTGGACATACGAAATCATTTTTGTCGAAACTGAACTTCGTTTCACTCGGTCGATAAGCGCTCGTCTCTTCTAAACACATTTTAACTTAATTGTGTAGAACGAGATGATGATAAAGTCTCATAAAGTAGGTATTTCAAGAGTTATCACTTACCTTACCCTGCCAGCTTACCGTGGAAACGGTAACATCGGACGAAAGTAGGTGGCTCCGCGATCACCCACGGTTACATGGTTGCGTGTTCGCGATCGCAAAAAAACTCCTGCGACCGGTTTGGAGAGGTACCGGTGGCCCGAGGCCGGCCATTCAACGCTTCACTCTTCGGCTTCACTGTATCGGACGTGGTTCTAGCGAGGCTTCGCGAGGAATTGTATAGTTATCTCAAATTTTTCTTACCTATCATTTTGTCACTAACAACCTAGAGACACCATTATAAGATGGAAAGAGACAATCATTCAATTCATTCGCTTTCAAGGCGAATGTCTTGAAAAATTGGTGTGTTTGTACAGAACGCTTTAAATAAATAAGCACAATTTATTGTTGACGAAGCCTGTTGCAGATTTCAATGTATTGCTGAGGGACTTGACTAAGACTGTGTTGCGATTTTTGAAATATGGAATACATATACTATATCTTCTTTACTTAGTTTTGTTATGAAATATAATGATTAGTTTAAAAGAAAAACCATAACAGGTAAATTTATTGAAGTTTAAAATATATGTTAACTTTAATTTGGACCAAAAAAATTAGCTTAATAGGAACATTTTCATAAATTAAAACTAAATATAATTAAACTTATAATTATATTCATCATCATCATCATCATCATAATTTCAGCCGAAAGACGTCCACTGCTGGCCATAGGCCTCCCCCAAAGAGTGCCACAATGACCACTCCTGCGCCACCCGCATCCAGCGGACTCCTGCGACCTCTACAATTAAATTAAATTGATTTAAATACTTAAAAGGTGTAAGTAAGTATGGAACCTTAGTCTTGGCCTTGAGGGTCTTGGTTTGGCTTGGAATAAGTGAGATAAGCAAGTTGAAAAGATCACCAAATAATATCTTATTTACGATTGACTAGGTATTCATTATGATGGAAGCTGCCATGACGATGCCTATGAATAATGGAGAAGACTTTAGGTGTACAGACAGCGCCTTGTTCAAATTCATATAAATACGTAACGTAACCCCATATTCGGATCAATATGTAAATGAGAGTATGATGTCACATACATAATTTACCTGGTATTAGGGCATTACATATAAGGCAAACGTCCCAATGTTCGGCACCTTAGTGTCAAAAAGGTTAAATGTTGAGTTGAGGTTGAGTAGATGTTGAGTTGAGTTGAGGTTGAGTTAAGTTGTTGAGTTCGCCTCTCTTGTTTTGAATTAAGATTGAAAGTGCCAACTGTGTCGATCACTGCGACCATTACCTTAGTTAAAATTATTATAATTATTTCAATCTTATTCGTGATATTTTATCGTTAACTATTGCCCTCGTGAACTCTTATTATGTTAAAATTTGTACTTTTATTAAGTAAGCTTTTGCCCGCAACTTCGTCCGCTTGGAATTCGTTTATTATTCTCTTCACACAAACTTTCACCACCACCCCTTTTGCCCCCTTACTCCCTTAAGGAACGGATGATTTCCGAGATAAAAACTATCATATGTCCTAATTGAATGAGAATCAAGTATTGGAACATTTACCTTACTCTACATAAACAATTGTGTATAAATAGTATACCCACCTTTCAGTTTAATATGCCCTGGCACATTATCGAGCACCTAATTTATACGTTGGATCATTTAATCGCTGATCGCTCATCCGTGCTCGATTTACGCGCTCGGCAATCAAAACACGCGTGAAAAATCTTAAGTAATATCTGCTTTCGCCACTTTGACAAACCACCGTAACACCTTTGTTTACGATTTAAAATCGAGCAACGTTAGAATCAACTTAACTCTTTAGTCGATTTGTGTCTATTATGAAGAGATAATAATTTCACAGCAGGTATTTATGAAAAAGTCCGTTCGGAGTCTGGAATTACGTGTCCGTTTAACGAAGTTACAATTTAAAATGCTGTGATTTAATCATGATTTAATACACAGTTACTGATATCAGTACCTGGGTGACCGAGCCATGCTAGTCATCTTTCGTGTTTTTCCGGAGAAAACGAGTTTTCGTGAAGGTCAGACCTAGCTAGATTTTATATAGCCAATTCAACGAAATCTAACAATTTCTCTAACGAGCAGTTTCCGAGATCCCCAAAATAAATAAACAGGAACTGCGCGTTAAAAGATATTATATATAGGTACTAGCTTTTGCCCGCGACTTCGTCTGCGTAGCACTCATTCTCGCTTTAAAATTATTTGTTTTCCCATAAATCTGTCACCCTTCTTTACACCCCCTTAAGAAATGATTACATTCAATATGACATGCTCTTTACCACGCACGGCAAATTTTAATAGAGGATCCCTATTAAAATTTGCCGTGCGTGGTAAAGAGCATGTCATATTTTTCAAAACGAACCAACATATCAGCCGAAAGACGTCCACTGCTGGACATAAGCCTTCCCCAAAGAGTGACACAATGGCCGTTCCTTTGCCATCCGCATCCAGCGGACACCTGCGACTTTTACCAGGTCATCAGTCCACCTTGTGGGGGGGCTACCCACGCCGCGCCTTCCGGTCCGTAGTCGCCACTCGAGAACCTTTCCTCCCCAACGGCCAACGGTTCTACGTGCAATATGCCCCAGCCACTGTCACTTAAGTTTAGCGGTTTGGAGGGCTATGTTGGTTACTTTGGTTCTACTGCGGATAGCCTCATTTCTGATGCGATCACGCAGAGATATTCCTAGCATAGCCCTCTCCATTGCTCTTTGGGTGACTTTGAGCTTTTTTTATGAGGCCCATAGTAAGCGACCACGTTTCCGTGCCATATGTCATCACTGGCAACACACACTGGTCAAAGAGCCTCGTCTTGAGACACTGCGGAATATTGGACGAAAAGATGTGCCGTAGCTTCCCGAACGCTGCCCAGCCGAGTTGGATTCGACGATGAACCCCTTTCTCGAAGTTGGACCTAACTAACTGGACAGTCTGTCCTAGGTATATATAATCGTCTACAACTTCGAGTAAAAGTGTCCGATTGTAACTGGAGTTGGTGCCACGTGCTCGTGCTTTCAAAACGAACGATTAAGCTTATTTCAGAATATCAAATATACCGATTCTAGACGAATGAAGCCCGTAAAAATATTACATGTACAATGATAAAAGTCTCGCTACGCAGTTCTTCCGTAAAAAGTCCCAACATAGCGGGTTCTTCATGTAAGTAAGATGGCCGAAGGCCGAGTATTCACACAGAGCGGGCTTCTTATGTAAGTTTGAGGGCCAAAGGCCTGAAGCAGGGAGGCGAGACCCGCGAAGCCGAAGGCCGAGCTTCCCAACAGAGTGGATTTTTTATGTAAAGTTGATGACTAACGCGCCGAAACGGAGTGGCAAGGCATGCGAGGCCGAAAGCCCATAAAGCGGGATCCTTATAATTATAAGGCTGAGGGCTGAAGGCCTGGAGCCGTGTGGCACGCACGAGAGGCCGAAGGCCGAGAGACCCAACAGAGCGGCGGGCTCCTTATGTAGGGCCGAAGGCCTGAAGCAGAGTGGCAATGCACGCGAGGCCGAAGGCCGAGAGTCCCAACAGAGCGGGCTTCATATGTGGGGCCGAAGGCCTAATGCAGAGGGGCAAGGCATGCGAGTCCAAAGGCAGACACAGAGCGGGCTCCTCATGCTGATCATTCACACAGAGTGGCAAGGTAGCCAACAGAGAGCGTTCCGCTCATGTAAGGCTGAGGGCCGAAGGCCCGAAGCAGAGCGGCAATGCACGGGAGGCTGAAGGCGGAGAGTCACAATGCTTAGACTTAAAAACAGATAGATAAACAGACACGAATTCTTAAAACTGTTGAAATGTGTTCTGTTTTGCTGCCAAGGGCCCTCCAATCGCTCCATTGATTTATCCAATATCTTCAATGTACAGATTTTCGACCCTCTACAGCTTTATTATATGTACGGATGAGCATAGATCCAGAGGCCTTTCAGCTCGAAGTACGAATTTTTCTATGGCAATGTTAGTTTAACTTGTTTGTACCAGATGCCACTGGGTGCTATCTCTATCGCACTTGCATATTGAAGTGACAGAGATGCAGCGGTCGTGCGGTTAGTTCTTACTAAATACACAACGGCGCTACGATCTATGTGGAATACTTCACTGGTCTTGCACTCTATCTCAGTGTATATATATTGTACTTTGTGCATAGATCTAAGGTCTCAACTCTCAATGTTGACGATTGGGCTGCCCAGCCCAAGTGATCTCTTATATCAAACGGTTATTATGGTTATTATGGTGTGAAGGGTCACCATTACGTAAAAACTAATACACGACAAAATTAAATTGTACGCCGACGATACAAAGACTGCATTGAAGCAGTTGCTTTTGTATTTAAGCATATGAAGGCCACCAATTCCAAAGTATCGCAAATTTATTTTTATTTACACGCAATAATAGACCTAATTGCTAAGAGGTTATGCTCAAAAATAGCGTCATCAATCAGAAGGAATTATGATACTTCGGCTTTGACATATCAAAACGTCAGCTTGTTTACAATACGTCAAATTCTGCTATGGTTAAGTTAAATTTACTGACACGCCGTTATATTCCCAATTAGCTGAAACTTAAAGCTTAGAATGGCGTATGCGGATTTAAATCACCCCGTTTCATATACCATATTTGCACCCCCGATTTCATCCCTTTGAGGGTGATTATCGGGGACAAAAAGTATACTATAAGTGAATCCGGATTATATAGGTACTGTTAGTATACAAAAAATCATCTTGATCTGTTCAGCCGTTTTTGCGTGATTGAGCAACAAACATCCAAACATCTAAACTTTCGCATTTATAATATTAGTTGGTATTTGTCATAACTCATTTAAATTAACTCAGGTAAGTTTTTTTTTCTATGATTGGTCGCTGCAAACTATTTTACAACCATATAAGTATATACATTGTATTTTTTCGCACTTGCCTTTTAATAGTACATTACGATACAAGTGCACAGAACAGGAAATTCGCAACGAGTGGTGATAAATTGAAACACGACCGAAGGGAGTGTTTTAAATCGACACGAGCTGCGAATTACCTGTACGCACGTGTATCGTACAACGTTTTACAGTACATATGGCTCTTTAAAGTTTCGACATATGCACGTAATCTGCTGACTACCGCACTCGTGCGGTAATGTAGCACCATAGGTACTGTAAAAGTCCTTTATTTTGATACCGAGCTTGATAATATTTTTAGATTACACATTAAAGTGCCTATAATCCGCCAGTTTCATTTTTAGGAATTTTCCCAGTGACACTCGCGGTATTAAAACGAATCTATTTAATGACGTATCAATAAACGGTAACGTATTGGTTGAGCCGTTGAGTAGTTACGAACGGACATACTTACATACAGGTCAAACACATAACCCCCTTTTAGCCTTCGTCGTAGTCGTCGTAACAGTTTCAACAGAGAACCACACTGGATCTGTTCGTTCAGGTTCTCACATTGTTGGACCTGACTGCTTTAGCCCTGAAAGCTTCATTGACCTAATTAATTTTATTAAATAGTGAACTTTATAGGTAGGATTATTGCAAAACAAACTAAACCTAACCTAATGACCACAATTTGAAGAAATACAAAGGAAACCTGAAAGTTCAGCAATTCAGTATTTATTTTAAAGAATAATAATAGCATCAATAAATTACTCTAAATAATTAATATAATAAAATGTTATAACTGACGATTTGAAAGTGCTTGTTGCTAGGCCTATTTGAATAAAGAATATTTTGACTTGACTTTAAATTTGTTCACTATTCTGAAGAAAAATGCATTAGGTCTAGTAAAACATTAGGTCTAGTGAAACATTAGGGCAAAAGTTAGGTCAAGTGACAGGATCCCGTTCGTTCAATAGCTGTGCAGCGCAAAGCGCAACCAATTTCCTATATAATGTGTTCGTTGTTATACATAAGTATTTACTTTTATGTTATGGACTTAGAAAAATAGGGCCCATGTACGAGTATACTTTAATTATCGTTGGTCGTTAAATAATATAAGCCTTTATTTAACGACCATCTTAGATACATATAAATGTTTTAAAGTACATAATATTTTATCACTTAACAGACATCGACACTGTCGTCTTGCTATCCATAGCCTTTCTTCTCCAAACATTTCCTCCTACTAGTTTAAGGTCATCCTCCCACCTACGAATCTGTCTACCTCTTTTCCTTTTCCCCTCTCTTGGGTACCGTTCCGAAACTTCTTTTGTCCATTTCTCTTTTTTGTCTCTAAATATGTGTTCTGCCCATCTCTACTTAAGTCTTTTTATTGTATTTTTTATATCTTTTATCTGTATTCTTTCTCTCTCTAATACTTTTAATTAACAATATACAAACATGCTTACCTTTCTGCAGCAGCAGGGAGCTTAAATAATGAAATTCCTGGTTTTGCAATACACAAATTTAAATCCATAAACCACAAAATTTTACATGCTGATTATCACATGATACACTCATTATCACAATACCTATCCTGTGAATATTGAAGCACAATCCAAACAATTTTGAAACCGCAATAACATTGTTTTTGGGGCATCACATCACGTCAAATTAGTTTCCATCAATGAGGGATGAGGGCTTGAATCGCGTTCACTTGCAAGCTTCATACCGCGCTACACGCCGCGCGGCCTGTCCGGCAACTATAACGTTTCCCTCATCCGTGCCGACCATATTCTATTTCACGAGAATCGGTTGAGAAATGCGACCTTTGTAGAAGAGATCAGCTGGACCTACGAAAGCATTTTTACCGAAGCTGAAACAGAAACCTTTTTTTCTCTCGGGCAATTATGCAGGAATAAGCTATTTGTCTTTTTTTTATGGTGCCATTCGAACCAGTTTTTAAAGATGATCAAACGTTTATATGGGACCAACGACCTCACGTTTTTTTTAGGGTTCCGTTGACAGCATGTTATAAATTTTAACATGTCGCAAATATCTAATATATTAAGAGGGAAGCAGGGACCTCTAATAATGTCTCTAATACCTACCCTATAGGAACTGGTGCCACCATCAAAGGTAGGTAATGATCAGACACGGCGCAATTCGCATTTTGACGATAACGAGAAGAAATTTGACGCCTCTTTAGTTAGATCTATTGCAAACATATAAGTACATATTATTATGCAGTATTGTGCCGCTAATAGGGAACGCTATAATACCTTTGGGTTGGTAGCGCCTTCAAAGGTAATGATCAGGTACGGCGCACCCCACGTTTTGACGATATCAATAAGGTCTCTGGCTGCACCCACGCCAAATTCTTTGACATATTGTATAGTGGCAGACCACTTAGCCTAGCGGTACAGTCAGCTTCAGAATAGCTACGCATTTCAGATACCTATCCTTAGTAGGTACGTTAAAAAAGGCATAGTTTTATGAAAACATGTCTCCGCCAACAAACTGTTCTACAGTTTGGCGGGTTCTAGGCTAAATTGCAATTAACGATTTATTTATTTTATTTGAAGAGATCGAAAGTCTTTATTACAAGGAGCTAAAGCGGAGCTTTTGAGATGATGACCTGGTAAATGACGCGGGAGTCCGCTGGATGCGGCGCAGGAGTGGTCATTGTTGCACTCTTTGGGGGAGGCCTATGTCCAGCAGTGGACGTCCTTCGGCTGACATGATGATGAAGAGCTTTGACCTTCTCATATACATAGCTAATGTTCAATCTGGAGGCTGTGAGTTCGAACGCCGTCACATACCACGGGAATTAATAAAACTTATGTACCAAATATCATTTGATGTTTACTTACCATAACTGTAGCTTTTCGCTAAAGGAAAACATTGTGAGGAAACCAGTCTAATCCCTACAAGTTACCAGTGCCTACAAATGTTACGATTAGGCCAAAGCGAACCCGGGCTCCTTTACAGCCGCGTAAATGCTGGGCTTATTAGTTAAATAACCCTAGCGAGCTTAAAAGTTTTTTTTGTATTTGCAACAAACAGAAGAATCTTGAATCGGTTATCTTTTCATGTCAAGCAAAAATAGTTAAAGATTATATTCTGCGATAGATATTTTTCTACGTCAAATTAAATGTCCTTGTTATTCCTATGATTCCTCGGTAAAAGGGTAACGCGTCTCACATATGAGTCATACGCATACATCTAGAGGTACAAGCGCTTTTCGCTAATAAGGGGAAAAACTGCCGCTACGACCTACAGCGTAGCACACGTAGTGGGTTAACACTTTCACTGCCGACGATTTCGTAGCGCTACGCTCGTAGCCGATGTCATGAGAAAAACCGTGTGATCAATTGTAGGGAAAGCGTCGCGCGTATACAGGATGTGTCCTGTAATAGAACAAAAAAATTAAAGGACGCTTCCATAGAGTATCTGCAGTAAAGTAAGCTCTTCTGTTAAAAAAATATTTTTTTTTTTCAATTGGGAAAAAATTTGATCTAAAGTACCTAATGGATCTTGGCACCACGAGATTACAGCGCGGCAGTCACTGCTGATGTTGAGGTAGCATCTAGTTATGACGGTTAGTTGTACCTTGTTTCGCAGACAAAAGTTTCATAGAAGGTGTTTCCCATCATTTTCATTTCATAGAAATTTTTTTTTTCACCAAGGGTCACAGTTCTAACCTAACCTAACCTAGTTTTCTGGTAGATCCAAATGAGTTCTACACGATGATCTAAAAAGCCTACTTAAAACTCTCACTCATAATCATTGTTGCATTTTTGGTTAAAAGGGTTATTTGTGGGATTTTTGAAACATTTTTATAATTTTTTATTTATTTTTAAAGTAAATAGTTATCAATATCACTCCAGTAGAGTAAAAAATCGGTCAAGTGCGCGTCGGACCCCGCACAAAGAAGGGTTCCGTACTGACACCTCCTAATCTACATTTAAAACCACTATTCAATATATTTAATCAAGATAGGTCGTATCTTCATAGGAAACTTACGGCACTTACGCCCCTTTGTTTTGGCAAGACAGTTTTTCAGCAATAACTCAAAAACCGTTGAACCTATCTTGTTCAAGCCAAAAATCGTTGAAAGGATTTATTAATGTACATCATTTTGTTTTTATTTTTAATTTTAAAATTTTTACGACTTTGGCGGCTTATATTATCTCACCAACAGTTGACGTTTGTAATTTTTGAAGGCCTATCCATAGATACTCCGCACGCCTATGTGCATTAAAAAAAATGTTGACTCCCCTAGCTGTTACATGTATCGGGTGCCCCCCCCAATTTAATATTTTATTCGTAATTTCACATTATATTTCTATAGCGGTTCATAACATACACCTTCACACCAAATTTCATAATTGTATTGGTCATAGTCTCCGACTAAATCGGCTATGACATACGGACGGACAGACAGACAGACATGACGAATCCATAAGGTTTCCTTTTTTTGCCATTCGGCTACGGAACCCTAAAAAGTATACTCTATTTGCATGAAAAAATAAAAAATGTAAATAAACCTTCTTTTTTTCAATTGAAACCATTTGGAAATAATTGGCGGAGAGCTCAATAGTGTATGTACCGTTAAATTTTTGCTCCTATTACAGGCCACACCCTGTACATCTGCTGCCTGCTAGAAGCACGGGAACACACCTGGTACTCGTACTACCTTACTTCCTAACCTAAGTACCTACTTATCGATCTAGGTGTATAAATAAAATTTAACTCGCCTATCTTTGTAAGTGCGGAGCTTCGAGAATCTAAACATAAACGAGACAATACGAGGAGAAAACGGTGTTGAAGTGTAGGGACCTACTTGTTGTGTAGTTACTTAAATTAAACTTGCTGTCAGGTCTTGTAATAGGAAACTGAACTTGTATTATGGACCTATAAACTCAGTCAGGACTGTCGGGAGTCACTCTTAAAAAACTTTCGTTTAGTTAGACCCGATTCACCGTATTACCAACGAATTCAGAATATCATTGTATGCTGGATATCCATGATGTAGACTTTCATTGCCAACGATTTATTTAGTAGACGCTCGTAGCCGATAACATGCGGAAACCATATGTAGAAGAAAGTGTGAATTGAAAGTATGAATTGAAAGTGTGAATTTTGTCGGCCTATTTAGCCTAGTTGGTAGTGTCACTGCCTCCGAAGCTAGAGGTCCCGGGTTCGAATCCCGGTAAGGGCATTTGTTTCTGTGGTGAGCAGAGACATTTGTTCCCGAGACTTGGATGTTTTCTATGTATCTAAGTATATATCTATTAAATATATCGTCGTCTAGTACCCATAACACAAGCCTTATTGAGCTTATTATGGGACTAGTTCGATTTGTGTAAAAATTGTCCTATAATATTTATTATTATTATTCTCCTTATTTATTTCTTTCTCTTAAGCTAGGCTTTTTACAATAACTTTATAAAAGTAAAATATATAAACATACATACAAAATATAAAAGCATTATAAAAAACCTAACCTAGGGTGCCACCGGCAGCGAGGCAGGGCCTAAGCTACCGGTGGTTAGGGCGACAGAGAGAGAAACCTCCGGACTATCCGCGCCGTGTCTAGGAGTCCGCCTTCTGTATCTGACCCTTGACCCAGCTATCTAACGAGAGTCTCTTGAGATGTTGGTCGAGACTCTTCGCTATTAGACCGTTCGCAGAGACGACTATCGGGACAATGATCGTTGAATCAACATCCCACATGGCGGTTACCTCGTGTGCCAGGTCTAGGTACTTGCTGGAGTTGTCCTTCTCAGCCTTCACGAGGTTCTCGTCATGGGGGATGGTGATGTCAACGAGTATTGCCTGGCGCTTCAATCGATCCGTCAGCACGATATCAGGCTTGTTGGCTACAATAGTCCTGTCCGACAGATCGATCCCAATAGAGCGTTGCACGACCATTTTCGAGAACTGGCGCAGGTGTGTACTTATAGTACGGAACTTCGAAGTCCACAAGACCGTACAGAAGAGCAAGCTGCTGGTGAATAATCCTGGCCACCAAGTTATGTCTAAAAATTTATTTGCGTCAATTGCAAGTACTCGCCGTTAGCAAGATGACTACAACCGGAAATAATATGCCTGAGTGACTCTCCGGGACGGCGGCATGCCCGACAAATGTCGACCGTACCGTCCTTCAGGATATACTTCCGGTAGTTGTTCGTCATGATAACCTCGTCCGCAATTGCACAGACAAAACATTCAGTTTCCCCAAAAATATCCCCAAAACGTAACCAGTTCACCGATGCGAGCAGGTCCGCCCATGTAGCTCCTTACTCTTCCACACCGCCCTGCGCGGTCCTCGGTGCTCAGCACTTTAAGTCTGCGCCAGTTCTCGTTTGCCATGGAGAGCGGGGTGAGGAGTGTGCCTACGGCCACCACATCACGATGCATCCCACACTCGCTGTTTAGGAAATAATCTCTGAGACTGCACACGTCGCGGTTGTGGAGGTCTTTGGCATTTAAGAAGCCGCGGCCCCCAAGCTTCCGCGGGATGTACAGTCTCATAACAGACGAACGCGGGTGTAGCATACGGTTCGTAGTGAGCAGTACACGCACCCGTCGATCCAGTAAATCGAGCTCGGTCTGAGTCCACCTTAATATGCCAAAGGAGTATGTGACCAAGGGCATCACCCAGGCATTGAAGGCGCGCACCTTATTGCCGCCCGACAAAAAACTATTGAGTACTTTTGTCAGGCGACAGAAAAAGCGCTCCTTCACCACCCGCTTGATGCCCTCGCCGTCGATACCCAAAGACTGTGACATACCAAGATATTTATAGGTATCGGCTTCGGAGAGAGATCTGAGTGACGTTGTCTCAGAAAGCTGTAAATTTGTTGAATTTACAATTTTCCTCCACTGTACATGCATGACCGCACACTTCATCATCCGAATGACGTCCACTGCCGGACATAGGCCTCCCCCAAAGACTTCCACAATGACCGGTCCTGCGCCACCCGCATCCCGCGGACACCCGCGACCCTTACCAGGTCATCAGTCCACCGTGTGGGGGGCCTGCCCACGCTACGCCTTCCGGTACGTGGTCGCCACTCGAGAACCTTTCCGCCCCAACGGCCATCGGTTCTGCGTGCTATGTGCCCCGCCCACTGCCACTTAAGTTTAGCGATTCGAAGGGCTACATCGGTCACTTTGGTTCTGCTGCGGATGGCCTCATTTCTGATGCGATCAGGCAGAGAAACTCCCAGCATAGCCCTCTCCATTGCTCTTTGGGTGACTTTGAGCCTTCTGATGAGGCCCATAGTAAGCGACCACGTTTCAGTACCATATGTCATCACTGGCAACACACACTGGACAAAGACTTTCGTCTTGAGACACTGCGGAATATTGGACGAAAAGATGTGCCGTAGCTTCCCGAACGCTGCCCAGCCGAGTCGGATTCGACGATTAACCTCTTTCTCAAAGTTGGACTTACCTAACTGGACAGTCTGTCCTAGGTATATGTAATCGTCTACAACTTCGAGCGTAAAGTATCCGATTGTTACGGGAGTTGGTGCTACATGGGCATTTGACATGATCTTCGTCTTATCCATGTTCATCCTTAGACCAGCTCGCTCGGAGGCTTTACTGAGCTCAGTACCGCACACTTATCGACACCAAATTCCATTTTGATGGCACTACTGAAGACCTCTGTGGTTTTCAGTAGCTCCAACAGGTCATGTGTATTTGGTGCAAATAGTTTAAGGTCGTCCATATAGAGCAGATGAGAAATGACCTCACCCTCTCTCCGCAGCTGGCAACCTAATCCTGAATCCTTCAGCAGAGTACTGAGCGGATTCAGCGCTAGGCAGAACCATAATGGACTCAGACTGTCACCCTGGAATATACCTCGCTCAATCCTGATAGAGTCTTGCGGGACAGAGGGACCACCCCCCCTCATGGTTGACGAAGGACAGTGGGCCATTGCCTCATGCAAGCACGTAAGAAGGATGTAAGAGCTGCATCAACTTTATACAGCTCTAAGATCCTCCCCAACCATGAATGAGGCACCGAAACATAGGCCTTCCTATAGTCAATCCAGGCGGCTGAGAGGGTCCCTCTGTTCCGCCGGACTTGTTGGCAGATGGTCATGTGTATGAGGAGGAGCTCTTTAGTACCACGTGACCCAACCCTATATACATTTTGAGCAGGGGCCAAAATATTGTTCACAACTATATGTGCGTTGATTTTTGCCCTCAAAATGGATGTAAGGAGCTTGTATAGCGTAGGTGTAAGCACGTGATGGGTCTGTAGTTCTTCGCTTCCGTGGTACTACCGGACTTATAGAGCAAGGAGGTAACACCAGTTGTTAAGGGAGGTGGCAGGGAGCCGAGCTCGAGGGCTTGCTGGAACTGTGCTGCCAGACGTGCGTGCGAACACCGAAACCATTTTAGACAGAAGTTGTGCAATCCATCCGGTCCGGGACTTTTCCAGTTCGGAGCCGTACGGATGGCACAACTTACGTCCTCGGGGCTGATGGTGACAGACCCTATGGGTTCGATGGACTCACACTCACGCTCGACAACACCGATCCAGGGACCCTCTGTGTGTTCAACAGGCACCGACCAAATACTACGCCAAAAGTTAACCATGGCAGTAGCATCCGGCCGCTGTCCGTCGGACACACGATGGTCGGTTCCATCCCACTTCCGGTATACCTTCCTTTGGTCACTTTGGAAAAGGCGATTATTATTATTATTATCATTAATTAAACTTTATTCTAATTCTTTTTTTATATATCGCCAGGCCACTTATGTTGCAATGCCAGCATACTATATAAATCTTCAAGCATTGTTTTTAACTAATGAAATGAAATAAGCATAAAAATAACTTACGCAATACCACCTAAATCATATTGTTATAGATCTACGGGGAAATTGAAGACCCACAAAGTACGGGCTCGAGATAACGCACGGAATGTAGTCGGCATCGGCACCCCACAGAGGGAATATTGTACGTCTTCGTAATTGTAATTAAAAGCTCGGGATTTCAATGCGTTACTGTATTTTTATAGGTTTCCCATTTATTTATTTTTCTTATGAGTAAGTTTAGTAACTTAGAAATGATTAAAGAATACAGGCAGACCGCTTAGAAACTGAATATATAAGTTTTTGTTTTTTACCTAAGTACAGTCAGCATCAAAAGTTACTACGTTTATGAAGGGGACAAAAGCTCTTATTCGCTTGTAATACAGACTTTTCAAATGCGTAGCAACTCTTGAAGCTGACTGTACCTGTACCATATAATTGTGATTAGTATCTTATTTAGAATTCTGATTAGTTGACTTAACTATTGTAACCTACCTATATTTCGGAAAAGAGTTAATTGAAACATCATTCATTGCTGGTAGGAACGTCCGACCGTGAGCGAAATTCGAAAGTAGGCTACATACCTATATGTAATGTCTTTTCGAACACGTCACAACGAACATACATCACATCATTTTCTTAAGTTTTTCACCTATACCTTACCTCCTACTATTCTATTGATTATTAATTATTTTGATGACTTGGTTAAGCCTACTAGTGGGTACTCTGCCAGCGATGCTGAATGACGATCCTTGTTTCAAATTCCGGTAAGGGAACTTATTTATGTAGGTAATGTTTACCCCTATAACACCAATTGGAATCATCCTGCATCCTTTATGCGGTGTGATGTCAATTTAACGTCATCGGCACGAAATGTTCGAGCCCTAGTGATGACATTTGTTTTGTAGTCGTCTAATATCCACAGGCTTAGCTATTGAGCTTCACAGACCTTAATTAATATAGATTAAAGTCTGTGATTGAGCTTACCTTGGTGTTACTTAAATTTGTGTATAATTATCTCCTTATATTTATTTTATTTCATTAAAAAGACCGAGAAGCGGGCGCATGATGGATCGGACGCATGACGATCACTTTTCGTTGTGGATAAAATATTCGTTTCGTTCTCACTAAGTAGTACTTACGCGAGTGCGAAAGTGACGCGTGCCTTATCCACAATACTGTTAAAATCGCAACCATCATAAGCCCGGAAACAATCTCGAAAATACATGGCAAGTATGGCTACTGCCGTTTCAGCAAGGGAGACTTCGACATAGAGAGTCTATTACAACTCCTTACCTTGCCCTGTCTAGTCCACAATAACCAGCAAGCTTTAATTACTTGCGTCACTCACGATCATATCAATGAATGAATAAAACAGCGCAATTGAGCCAGTTGTCCGGACCTGGTGCGTGAGTCGCCTCGCCCTCATTTCGCGAGCAAATGTTCACGATCAAGGCCGCTAGATTGTGCATACGTTTCCCTTACCTAACTTAATACAGTTGTGAAACTGAAAAAACGGTTCAGACTGTTTGACCTACAAAACGATTGACCTGAACAACCTAAGGTAAAGTTTCGCCGGATTTACATTCGCCCTAACGAACTTTTCTTTAAACAATTTCATCAACGGATCTAACTGGCGTGGCATTTTGAGACCTATGAAACTCGTAGACGGTGGAAATAAATAAATTTATTGAAAAAAAAAAACATATTTGATATAAGTTTTTATTGCCGACTGTACCTTTTTTCCACAGACGGCTCCAATGAGCTCAAGTACGACGATTTTATCTTGTGTAGTTTATGTGTCGCTATGGCCACCTTCTGTCTCCATCATCAGATCAGCTCGATGGTACCATAATAGTGCATCGTCACCGAACTTAAGCCAATGTCACCGAACATGCCAAATTTAGGCTTAATCGGTTGAGGATAACCGGTCTAAAATTCACTTTCAAGATTTGACCCACACATACGGACATACAATTAGTAGCACAACTGAACCAATGCCCACTACTTTGATAAGTATCGTCATTTAAAACATAATTTTTAAGAAAAAAAAACCTGACTTCAATGGGGGACGCCGGTGAAAGATTATTATACTTAGATGGTGCACTCTTAGATTCCATACAATAAAATAAAAATGGCTATAAGTATGTTTATAATGGTAGAAGACTAAGTACCCTCAATTCCTCATGGAATCATGGAAAAACCTTGCTTCCTTGACAAACGAAACGATGAGAACAAATCGCCAAACGTGAACTACGCGTCGTTGAAGAGTTCCGTTCTGATCGTCATCAGCAGTTCCACTTCATCAAATGTCACTTTTATTTATTTATTAAAAATTTATTGCACAAAATATAATCGTACAAATGGCGGGCTTAATGCCAAATGGAATGGATGAATGAAAATGCTTGATTAGTTCATGAAAATACTCAAATCACTGTTTGTGTGCCTTTCACATTTGAGGAGTTTCCTCGATTCCTAATGGATCCCATCATCAGAACTCGAGCATGACAAAAATCAATCGTGAAAATAGAACTTGCTTAACAAACACAGCTAGAAGGACAAATCGCCAAACGTGAACTTTTCGTCGTTGAAGAGTTCTGTTCTGATCATCATCACCAGTTCCGCTTCATCAAATATGACATTTTTGTATAATAATGCTCGATTTGTTGATAAAAACACAAAAATCACTATATGTTTGCCTTTAAAATTGGAGGAGTTCCCTCAATTCCTCATGGATCCCATCATCAAAAATCAAGATTGACAAAAATTAATCGAGAAAATATGACTTGCTTAACAAACACAGTTAGGAGGACAAATCGCCAAACGTGAACTTTTCGTCGTTGAAGAGTTCTGTTCTGATCATCATCAGCAGTTCCACTTCATCAAATGTCACATTTTTGTATGATAATGCTCAATTTGTTGATAAAAACACAAAAATCACTATATGTTTGCCTTTAAGATTTGAGGAGTTCCCTCAATTCCTCATGGATCCCATCATCAGAAATCAAAAACATACAACCGAATTGATAACCTCCTCTTTTGAAATCATGAAGTCGGTTAAAAAAGGGTGAAGAATTATGTTTCTATTGAAACATTATTCATTAGCGTGCATTGTATAGGTAGGGATAATCTGCCGTTATGTATAAGTAATTTCAGATCAAGATATTGCATTTTGTCTCTGTGACATTAGCATTGAATCAAATTTGCACGACCATTTTCTATGGAAGTTTGCCTGATCTATCGGCTGTATCTTAGGAAATTGCCAAGAAATTAACATTAATTCAGTCAGCTGTGTTCAGCAAGAATCAATAACAAAACTGTAACACCTTTGAACAACGACACAAGAGGAGAAAAAAAAGGTTTAATCCTCAAGAAACGTGTAAATTATATGTTTTTGTTTAACGAAAATTTTTTTTTTTGTATGACCACCCCAAATTTTTTAATTGTCTATAACAGTTAATTCTAGCTTCCTTAAAATGAACTGCCTGAATCAGACACGAACTTGTGTAGTTATTGTAGGGTTAGACTCGGTTGAATAAGGTGTCCACCATTCAGTTTCCATACTTATTTACATTGACTCACTTTCGCACCGAACTCTTTGTAGCCAATAATTACTTGGACTTGCGCACGAAGGGAAACCAGAAAAAAGGCTAAAAGCTGGTGCCAATCAAACACTTGCTTTATTGAGTAATTTTTTGTATTTGTTGTTTTAGCGGCAACTACTCTGTTGTATGGGAGCCCCCCTTAATTATTATTATTATTTTGATTTTAGTATTTGTTGTTGTAGCCACAATAAAAATACATAATCTGTGCAAATTTCAACTGTCTAGCTATTACGGTTCTTGAGATCTAGCTCGGTGAGTGGTAGCCATGAAAAAGGGCTAAAATATCACGTTTTTTGTATGGGAGCCCCCATTAATTATTATTATTATTTTGTTTTTAGTATTTTTTGTTATAGCGGCAACAGAAATACACAATCTGTGAAAATTTCAACTGTGGTGACAGACGGACGGACGGACGGACAGCGAAATATTATAGTCCGGGAAAGAAACTTTCAGTTGTTCGAGAATTGCACATTAAATCCTACACTATATATTTTTTTGCAATCTGATAGAACATTATTTTGGGATAATAAGTCAAAGGTTTTCCCCAAAAAATATATTGAGTTTTCGGAAAAAAAAAAATTTAAAGTTTATATTTTTCATTAAATTGAAACATTTAATCCTACACTAGTGATTTTTGATCTAAATGGACAAACATATTATTAAAAACAGTATTTTAAAAAATCACCTCTTATATCGTAGAGCATATATAAATAATAATAAAAATATTGAAATAAATTAATAACAGCTATACATTAATTCAAAAGTTGGTGGTTTTTGACTATACTGTCAGGACAATTATTTTACCCATTCTTAAAAAAGAAAACCACCGGGGACTTTATTATTACTATTTTTTAAACAATTTTAACTGATTTTAGTACATGCGCATTAATTCTACAGTAGTCTTTTTTAATACACCTTATGGCTATAAATTAAACCTACCATAATATCAAATAATCCCTCGTTATCACCCTGAGCATTTACTACAATTGCCAAATTATTGATTTTCGAAATAAACGTGATCGGCGTAGGGCGCGAATCAACAACGCTAACAAGGCGAGTCTCTAGGTACGATACGATTCTAACCTAACTGCACAAGGGTTTTCAAGCGTTTGCCCAGTAGATACGTCTCATATTTGAATGGCGCCATCCGGTCGGAAGCGGTGTGAATAATTATTAAACAATTTTATTAATTATGAACCAAATCGGTTTAATACAATTACAAATGTAAGAGTTGTGAAAATAATTGGATAATAAAACTACGCCCTTAAGGTATCATGTACTATTTTTGACAATATTAATCCAATGTAAAGAGCTATTAATGTTGTATTCGAGTTCACCATAGAAAAGGAACTTTAATGAATTTAGATAAACATGTTTATTAAATTAAGATAACGAAATTATTCAAATATTCTATGACTTGTAAAACTTAAAAGTTTATAAAACCTTTCGATAGTTATATCTTGAACGTGTTGGCGCCATTTTAGATATTAAAAAAATGGCGAGGATGACAGCGATTTTGACGTACACAGAACTTGACAGAACGGAACCGAATAGAATGTTATGAGGTCTTATTGTTCGTATTGTTGTAAAGAATAATAAATTACTGTAATAAGAACATATCCTGGATTTTATTGGAGAGAAAACCTACAAATCAGAAGTGGGATGCACTACGTGCCGAAGAAAGCTGCGTGCCATCTACTTATCAATGTTACTAGATTAAAGTCTAGAGAGGTTTGGTTGGAACTTGAAAGGTAAAGTCAAAACTAATAGTATATTATAAGGTGAGTTAAGTACACATATAGTACTAGTCGGTACATATTGTACAGAAAGAGATTTTTGAAATCAGAACATTAGAAGATGGAAGATGGTTGTTTAATTGTAAAACAGGAATGATAACACGATTCGAGAATGTAGGTACTTATGTCGTAATTGTTAGAACTGGTGAAAATACAATGAATCGACGGAGTTATGTTGATTTAACAAGAAATGGTATGCCTAAGTATAATTTATATTGGCGCTATTCGAGAACTGAAACTAAAGTACTTTATAATTATCATATAGGTATTTACTGAGTGAAATCGAATGTTTTAGGAATAAAATTACGAACTGAATTATGTGTTTTACAGTATATTAATGTAAAATACTTGAGTCGGGGAAGTCTTGCCCATTAATTGGATGTTGATTTCAGAGTTATAATCGGACAATATGCTTGAATATGGTTGCCGCCCGCCTTCGCGTTCAAGGCCCTTCGCGGTGAAATCGGCGCCCTAGCGAGTTGTTGTGGTGGGAGAGCTACCGGCATGAGCGATGGTGGTTGCAGCAGAGCCAACCAAGCAATTGAGGTTGAAGCAGCCCCATGACAAAAGAACACCGTCATCAGCACGAAGCCGGCGCGAGCGTGCCACCGTTGCATCTGGGAGGCGTGAGCGTAAGAGAGAACATCAAGCCTAACAAGGTGATGTTCAGCTTTAATGCAGGTATTTAAGCTGGTTGAGAAGTTGTATGCACAATCCAGCAAATGTGACATTTTTGACTGACTAGGTACTCAAGCCTAAATTCATACAGCAGGTAATAGACAGCTAAATCTTTTGTCATGAGGATCATGATTGCAGTAAAATAAATAGTCTGATTTTGATATCAGATTCATGGTTGTGAGACAAATAGGTATTTTTACATATAACACACATCAGAGTTATTTGAAGCAAAGTGAGTTTAAATATATAACACTGATATACCTCAAAATCTGAATTATCTATCAGCTGATGGCAGTTAAAAAAAAAGTTTGATTAGAGCATACACAGTTGAATAATTAGTAAATTACAATGACCCCAATTACTGCACTTCCACCACCATATCAGCCCTAGGACGTCCACTGCTGGACATAGGCCTCCCCCAATTTCATGGGGGATAAATGCCATAATCGCCACGCTTGGCATGCGGGTTGGCGATCGCAGTATCTTCACCACACTCTAGGAATGCTGCTGCCCATTCCCCGGTGGTCTTGGTCGTAGTTTTAGGACATACCCGGGTCCTGCACTTAATACTATCTAATTTACTCTCGCTGAGCATCAAGATTGGTAATTACTTTATGAAAAAAAAAAAACAATGACAACGGTATTAGCATCATCATCACATTCCTAAGAATATCTCTTAATTTTAATTGTTATACCAGAGACTGACCTTAATGCAAAGAGTAATAAAAATACAATAAGGTAATTCTCAACAATCTGAAGTAAAATAGTGTGGATAATGTATTGTTGGAATAGTTAACAAATTGTATATTATACCTTCACAAAATCATAGTAAAAGAAATGTCTAACTGTTATAGGTATGGTCTTGGCAAATAAGAATTATATTGAATGAAAACGATTAAATAACAATTCAATATTATTATTTTTATTGACCGGTGGGATCTCATTCCTTTTTGTAAGACATCTAATTTTGAACCATGAGAATTAATACACACTAGCTGTTGCCCGCGACTTCGTCCGCGTCTTCGCTCCTATTGGTCGCAGCGTGATGTTATATAGCCTAAAGCTTTCATCGATAAATGGACTATCCAACACAAAGAGATTTTTTTTTCAATTTAAACCAGTTGGTTGATTTATGAAGAAGCTGATTATTACACAAGAGGCATTGAGAATGCCTTTTGTACTTACTTCCATGTTCTTACTAATCATGGACACGAGGTAGTTACACTACGCGATCTAAGCAAACAAATAAGGTTAGATATGATCGGGAACCAACCGGGTAAGAATTTACTAATATAACCTAGAACGTTTTGGTTTATAATTGGCCCATACAAACAAACTGACAAAAGTGTATGTATGTGGTATTACGTGGTCATGATAAACCAAATTTGTTGAGACTAATCAGAACTCTTAAATAAGTAATTGAATCAGCAGCAAAAGTCATTAAATTGAACTTTTAAAAGAAATCATTGGAGCTTTAAAATAAATGTGTATCAGATGTAAGCATAGATATTGTGATTAGTTTGTTGAAATTGGTAGCACGAGTAATTTAACTGGTAGTTACGCATTGAATCAAATGTACACAATAAACAGGATTATTTTGAAAATTTGCTTGGACATAAGTAAAATTGGATGAAATTTTTATTTAATAGCTGCCTAGATAATTGTCATAAAAAGCTCTGAAATAGTGCATTACGTTATACTGAAAGTTATACATTAGAAATAATATATATTCTTTTAGTACTGAATCAAAGTCAGGTAGTTAGTACTCATACTCATGCTCATCAATGCATGTTGCAAAAGTTACATGTCGACGTTATACTAGAAGAAGACAAGAGATAATTTGTAAGTTATATGACATATGAGATACTTATTTATCATAGCATAATCCGATAAGATCGTAGATTTTACCATACGGTATCGGTAATAGCTTAGAAACTGCAGTAAAACATAAACTAGCCAGTAATAAAAAGAATGATGCAGTCTTTATCCAGAGTTAAAAAGAAAATGAAAACACTTGTAACACCACTTAGTCACAAAACTTCGCCACTACGAGCCCATTCCAATACTCGTGGGCAAGCCAGTAGAAGGATCAAATAAACAATCAATGAATGAAGAACGGGTTCGTAATATGTTTATATGGGGCAGAGATTCGTCATGAAAATTTTGTTAGGTACTTATATGTTACAGTGCCTTTATACGGCTCGAAAATGGTTCTCTTGAGCCAAGACTCAGGTACGTTTTAATGACGTCATTTTTATTTACACAGTGGTACATAGATTAAAATCACTTGCAGTAATTAGCTACTTAATTTGGACAAATTTCAATCTCATATAAAGCTACCAGTATTCAGTAACCAATGTGAAATTACTATGCCACCACCGCGATCTAGTAACGGTATAGAATTCCTTAAGGGGAAACGGTAGTTTAGGCGTAATATCTAACAGCATAGTCGGTGGTGGTAGGCGGAATGGTAGCATGGTTGTCGATATAGTATTGGCGTTTATTTATATTTATTTTAAAGTCGTCGTCTATGGCATAGCATGCTAGTAGTAGAAGTTGAAGTTTCAAGTAACTAGTAGTAATGATAATAACCATATGAGCAAAATAAATGACTAAGCGATATGGCTTAATATATTATAGTTAAGTAAAACAGCCATTGTGAGTCATATTGCATATATTTATACAAATATATATCGAATTTAGCAAAATATGTATCATGGTTTGTAACGTTCAGTATGCTCAGAAAATATAAATCCCAAGGTGTGCAGGATTACGGGGATGATAAAATACTATGAAAAGTAATGCTGTAGTTGACAGGATGATTAGGAGTCAGTTTCACTGTGGACTAAATCATAAATAACTGAATAAAATATGGCAACTGGAATACGTAGAAAAGTGCAAGTGACTTTCATATGAAAAAAAAGGACGTTCCTAATCATTATATGAATATAAAAAAAATAGATCATACTAATAAAAAAAAAAAAAGCAGCACTGTATAATAATAAAGTCTGACAAGTTTACAGACTACACGCATATACTCTCAGAGTACCCCAGAGTAGACGTCAAATAATAATAACACTACGAGTGAGTAGTGATATACTAAATCGAATAAGAGCGACAGAGAGGGATATAATATTTGTTGTCCTTGTCACAGTTCCGCTTTTCTTTATTTGCCTCAACGTCAAGTCAAATAGTTTGAGGCAAATAAACGATTACCCGTCCAAATTAAAATGGTTGTTTATGGTAGGCAACCATGCGTTTTAAGACAAGTTTTCAATTTAGCTGGATAAGAGCTTATCTGTCCCCCTTGGTGGGACTCGTATAGGAGCTCTATAGAAATCCTTACTCTGATCATATAATAGTAATACCCGTAATAGTGAAAGTATGCTGTTGATAAAAAAAAAAGAAAAGCTCAATATGTTATAAACGGGCTCCGTAATGATAATCTGATTTCCATGATTGTGATATTTGTGATAAAACATGCAGCTTATGCTATATCTTAGTATTGACAGAGATACTGAGCAGTTTTCTTAATAAGAGGGAACAATTACAAAACTTATTACAGTTTGTTATTTGCCGTATGTAGTGGCGAATAGAAGTCTCTAGACTAGACACGACCGTCTGGAGACGTGTGCGTGTAATAACGTAGAATTTAAACACGCCAGCCTGTAGGCGGGTGTGTGTAGAAACATGTAGTATTTAGACACGCCAGTTTGGAGACGTGTGCGTGTAGTAACATGTTCTATTTAGACATGCTAGTATGGAGATGTGTACGTGCAGTGACATGTCGTGTTTAGACACGCCATTCAGGAGACGTATGCGTGTAGAAACATGTAGTATCTAGACACGCCAGTCTGGAGACGTATGCGTGCAGAAACATGTAGTATTTAGACACGCCAGTTTGGAGACATATGCGTCTAGTAACTGTAGTATTTAGACATGCCAGTTTGGAGACGTGTGCTTGTAGTAACATGTAGTACTTAGACATTGCAGTTAGGAGATTTTAGCGTGTATGGGTTATTATGTAGTAGTTAGAAACGAAAGTTTGGGGTCGTGTATGTGTACATTTAGTAATTACAGTATTTTAATATTTTAAGGCACTGTGCTGCTCGAGAAGTCAGCGGGCCAGTGACAGCCTGTGCAGTCGGCGGTCCAGACAGCTGGCCAGTCATCGCTTGCGCTGCCATCGAGCCAGTGGCGCTCGAGCAGTCAGCGGGCCAGTGACAGCCCGTGCAGTTGGCGGGCCAGGCAGCTGGCCAGTCATCGCTTGCGCTGCCATCGAGCCAGTGGCGCTCGAGCAGTCAGCGGACCAGTGACAGCCCGTGCAGTTGGCGGGCCAGACAGCTGGCCAGTCATCGCTTGCGCTGCCATCGAGCCAGTGGCGCTCGAGCAGTCAGCGGGCCAGTGACAGCCCGTGCAGTTGGCGGGCCAGACAGCTGGCCAGTCATCGCTTGCGCTGCCATCGAGCCAGTGGCGCTCGAGCAGTCAGCGGGCCAGTGACAGCCCGTGCAGTTGGCGGGCCAGACAGCTGGCCAGTCATCGCTTGCGCTGCCATCGGGCCAGTGGCGCTCGAGCAGACAGCGGGCCAGTGACAGCCCGTGCAGTCAGCGGGCCAGACAGCTGGCCAGTCATCGCTTGCGCTGCCATCGGGCCAGTGGCGCTCGAGCAGACAGCGGGCCGGTGACAGCCCGTGCAGTCAGCGGGCCAGACAGCTGGCCAGTCATCGCTTGCGCTGCCATCGGGCCAGTGGCGCTCGAGCAGACAGCGGGCCAGTGACAGCCCGTGCAGTCAGCGGGCCAGACAGCTGGCCAGTCATCGCTTGCGCTGCCATCGGGCCAGTGGCGCTCGAGCAGACAGCGGGCCAGTGACAGCCCGTGCAGTCGGCGGGCCAGACAGCTGGCCAGTCATCGTTTCCAGCAGTCAGCGGGCCAGTGACAGCCCGTGCAGTCGGCGGGCCAGACAGCTGGCCAGTCATCGCTTGCGCTGCCATCGAGCCAGTGGCGCTCGAGCAGTCAGCGAACCAGTGACAGCCCGTGCGGTCGGCGGGCCAATCTGCAGGCAAGCACGTGTGTATGTATATTTTAAGGCACGACTGCCTGGAGGCAAGTACGTGTATATCTGTATATGTTTATGTAAGGCACGGCCGTCTGGAGACGAGCACGTGTATATGTATATTTGAAGGCACGGCTGCCTGGAGGCAAGTACGTGTATATCTGTACATGTTTATTTAAGGCACGGCTGCCTGGAGGCAAGTACGTGTATATCTGTATATGTCTATTTAAGGCACGGCCGCCTGGAGACGAGCACGTGTATATGTATATTTTAAGGCACGGCTGCCTGGAGGCAAGTACGTGTATAATAATGTATATATATATATATATATATATGCTGTAGGACAGGTCTTAAAAATGTTATAGTTTTGCTGGAAGTTATCCATATTATTTTTGTTATTTCTGCACAGAAAAACGTTATATTGTTAGTACAATTTAATTTTGTATTATACCTGTATCTCATCTTGTTAATTATGATGAATTATAACCGTTTACATTGTCTGAAGAATAATTAATCACTATTTTGTTATTACTGCTCAGCAAAAGTTAATATTGGTTATTAATGTAACAGTGTATTTTTATAATTTGAATATTTAAAACAAATTAAAATGTTTAACTAGCAGTAAATTATATAAACAAGAATTGAATCACTTCTCGAGGACGCGAAGTTTTTTCAGGATGGACGAACTGTAAGAGTTGTGAAAATAATTGGATAATAAAACTACGCCCTTAAGGTATCATGTACTATTTTTGACAATATTAATCCAATGTAAAGAGCTATTAATGTTGTATTCGAGTTCACCATAGAAAAGGAACTTTAATGAATTTAGATAAACATGTTTATTAAATTAAGATAACGAAATTATTCAAATATTCTATGACTTGTAAAACTTAAAAGTTTATAAAACCTTTCGATAGTTATATCTTGAACGTGTTGGCGCCATTTTAGATATTAAAAAAATGGCGAGGATGACAGCGATTTTGACGTACACAGAACTTGACAGAACGGAACCGAATAGAATGTTATGAGGTCTTATTGTTCGTATTGTTGTAAAGAATAATAAATTACTGTAATAAGAACATATCCTGGATTTTATTGGAGAGAAAACCTACACAAATGATTGTTATGTATAACATATAAGATGTAACTAGAGTGCTCAGCCCGTTTGGTGTACAAATCACATCAAAAACATTATTTACCTACATGTGAAAATATGGAGAAAGATTCTTATACCTATTTACTACAAAAAAGTTTTGAGATGTAATGTTAAACCAAGTCAATTATTTTAGTCAGTACCGGGGAGTGTCAATAAATGTTGTTACCTACAAACCTAAAGTATACAGGGTAGAAAAAACAATATATTCATTTTAATTTAGTAGTGTTACGGAGTTACGGATGCGGTTTTTTATTTCACCTTTTATTGTAATGTTGTCTACTATTTCTGCGACTGATACTCATTAATGGTTAAGCGTTTAAAAGCTTAGAGAAATAGTACATTACTACAGAGGCCGGGACGAAAGGGGTTGCCGGCCGAAGACATATAGACGGACGAGCAAAGCGAGGCCGGATAGGTCTAAGGCGGGCAACCCCATATTTCCCGCCGAGGTATGTATAGTGCTTTTCTCAAACATGCAATGAAATAAACAACAAAAAAAGTCAAAGTTTTATTTTTAATACGCATAGTGGCAGAATGTCATGATGCCTGTGCCACAAATTTATGTGGAATGGAAATTAAAAAAGAGGACTTTGCCGGCCTAGGCCTGCATGATTTGTATGAAATTCCATTAACGACCTCTTGTCCTAGCCGCTCCTGAAACGTCATACTTCGCAGCCTATTATAAGGAACATAACATCAATATTTCATTGCATGTTTGAGAAATAGTACATTACTACAAAGGCCGGGACGAAAGGGGTTGCCGGCCGAAGACATATAGACGGCCGAGCGAAGCGAGGTCGGATAGGTCTCAGGCTGGCAATCCCATATTTCCCGCTTAGTGCTTTTCTCAAACATGCAATGAAATAAACGACAAAAAAATCAAAGTATTTTTAATACGCATAGTGGCAGAATGTCATGATACCTGTGCCACAAATTTATGTGGAACGGAAATTAAAAAAGAGGACTTTGCCGGCCTAGGCCTGCAACATTTGTATGAAATTGCATTAACGACCTCTTGTCCTAGCCGCACCTGAAACGTCATACTTCGCAGCCTATTATAAGGAACATAACATCAATATTTCATTGCATGTTTGAGAAAAGAAAATTACGATTGCGTCCTTTTTGTAACGAAAGTGGATCATACCTACAAAATATACGGGTAACTCAACGAAGGAATCAGTTAAGTTTGGTTTTAATTTAAGCCCTTAACTAGGTAAATTTCTATTAATAACGACCCAAATAGAACAATTTAAACGAATTAAATCGCAAGTACGGGATTTTATTAACTCAAATTGTTTTATTGTTTATAACTAATCATCAATGTCTTACCTCTTACACTTAACAATGTCGGCTCAAAATGATCAATTACAAGGGCAAACCCTAAAAATCGGCCCAATTCACATAAAAGCAGCATTATAACTTTTATGTAACAATTACATAAAAGTAACATATAAGTACTTAAGGTAAAAGCTAATACATAAATTTGATTCAAGATTTGTAGCTAACAAGGTCACACTAGAATATTGTTAAGAACGGAACCATGTATATTTGATTATTTATCATCAAAAAATAACCAATATAAAATATGCCTAATAGTCGATGGTGATGTAGACAAGGTAAGTAAAACTTTCACTATACGAAATTATGCGACCACTTACCATCGAACAACACCCCACACCGTAGGCTTGAAGCAAAAAAAATCATCCCCACTTTACGTGTAGGGAAGCCTTAAAATATATATTTTTGGATTTTATTTTACCACGTTGTCAGTTTTATATCATCATCATCATCATCATTTCAGCCGAATCACGTCCACTGCTGAACATAGGCCTCCCCCAAAGACTTCCACAATGACCGGTCCTGCGCCAGTTTTATACGAGGCTTGCACTGAAAGTGGCGGGAATCGAATACTTATTAATTTATTTTTAACATGTATTATACCTTTTTATAATCTCTGAAGTTTCCTTATCTCAACACACTGGCCACTTAGAAAAAAAAAAGTATGGTTCGGTTTCAATTGTTTATTGAAGTCGTCGAGTCACTGCTTAAAATGGAATTGTGCCGTGAAAATTTCAGAGCTATGATTTATTATGACTTTAAAAGTGGACTAACACAAAAACAATGTGAAGAGCGGATGGTTGCTGCTTTTAATATTGAAGCTCCTTCAAAGACTACAATATACAGGTGGTATTCAGAATTTCAACGTGGCCGTGTATCCCTCACCGACGAAGTGCGTGAAGGTCGACCAAAATCGGCAGTCACGCAAGAAAACATCGATGTTGTGCGTCGTCTGATAAATGAAGACCGACATGTGACATATCGGGAAATTCAAGAGCACCTGGGTATTGGAATGAGTCAAATACAAATTATTTTAAAAGAAGAATTAGGCGTGAAAAAGTTATTTTCCCGTTCACCTATTGTCTGACGAGCAGAAAATAGTCCGTGTCAATTGGTGCCGCAAAACTTTGAAAAGATTTAACAAGGGACGCTCAAATGCTGTTTTTAGCATAGTATCAGGTGACGAGTCGTGGATATACGCTTATGAGCCTGAAACTAAAAACCAATCCCGAGTATGGGTCTTCGAAGACGAGCTCAAACCCACAAAAGTTGTTCGTTCTCGCAGTACGGCTAAGAAGATGGTGGCTACGTTTATCTCTAAATCTGGTCACGTAGCTACTGTGGCTCTTGAGGATCGTAGAACAGTCAATGCTGATTGGTACACCACTATTTGTTTGCCGAACGTCTTTGCTGAACTCCGAAAAACAAACCCTAGTCGTCGCATCATCCTTCACCACGACAACGCCAGCCCACACACCGCTCGGACAACAACTGAGTACCTGGACGGTGAAAAAGTCGAAATATTGGACCACCCTCCATATAGCCCTGACTTAAGTCCCAACGACTTTTTTACATTCCCCAGAATCAAGGACAAACTGCGTGGTCAGCGGTTTCAGACGCCAGAAGAAGCAGTGGAGGCCTATAAAATAGCCATTTTGTCGACCCCTACTTCAGAGTTCAAAAAGTGCTTTATGGACTGGTTTGAACGCATGCATAAGTGCATGAAATACAAAGGAGAATATTTTGAAAAACAATAAAAATAAATAAACTCACTTATACTGCATATTTTCTTCTATTCCCGAAACTTTCAGTTTTACCCTCGTATATCGATGCTAAATTGCAGCTTTCTAGCACTAACAATCACAGGGCAAAGCCTCAAACAGACAAATAGACACACGGACATGGCGAAACTATACGGGTTCCTGCTTGACTACGGAAGTACGGAACCCTTAAAAAAGGTTTTAATTTTTGTTGACCAATGTGTAATTGACCTCATACCACTATCAGGTAACGCTACATCAGAAATCGGCAAAAAACGTTACATACGTCATATAATACCGACCCTCACACACTCCAAATCGATACAAAAAATTTAATTTTATGACATTACAACGCATAGATTAAATGTATAATGCAAACTTCATTTTACATTCATCATAAATATGACGAAGCAGTGTCCACTCGTTTTGACCGCCCGTAAACGACTAAATATGGCCAATAAGAAAAGCTATGTTTATGCGGTAGATAATAGACTGCGTATCCAATGTACTTCATCTATTTCTACCAAATAATTGGTAGATTTTAATGAAAAAATATGGTAACAAAAGTTTTGTTCCATAAAAGCGTGGATTCAGGGCATATAAAGTTTTTTTTGAAGCTGAGAGCGTAATAAAACTATTTTAAGTCTAAGTAAAATACTGAAAAGTACATCGAATATGCTCTAAAATGATGAGATTAAAAAAAAATGCACGAAAGCACATTTACAATTTGTATGGAAAAGCGTCGTCACCATCAATTATAAAATCCAAAAAAAAAAATTGTAAATCTTCTTTTTGTTGATAGTTGAGGATTAAAAAAATTGCTTAAAATACTATTTTATGACATACAAGGACAGACATGATACTATTATGAATAGTTTTTATAAAACATCAGAGCACATTTTGTATGTAAAGAAGTCCAATTTTTGGGCCTTGCCCGCAAATCAGCGGAACCTATATGGCAGGTATATTAGAAAAATACAGGTAATTCATATTGGTTCATGCTGCGGCATAAAAAGAAGTTATTTTTACCAGTCATGCTTATAGTAGTAAGACCCGAGAAGCAAACAAACTTACACCTCATCAAATGAAAGCTTATCAATAGTTATTTCGAAACCTAATTAATTACTTTAGCTGGATTCGGATAAAGTTCAACTTTGTACACTCCTATCCAAGGTAAACATGTGAAAATGGTGTGTTTAGTGTGGGTAAAAGCATTATTTCATGCCTTTACAACATAATAATTGCAGATGTAAAAACCAAATGTGATTGATTGATCATTTATTAAACATTAACTAAATTATCCTTCTACAAATCACTATGTTTAATATACGCGCTCTCTTCAACGCTCGAGAAGAGATTTCGTGTCCCAAATTTCGTTACATAAACTCAAATCTTTTTCATTAGTATACGCCATTTTTTAAACATTGTTTTTATTCAATTGGCAACACTGTTTTCTTATTAGTATATCTATGGATACCCTACCTGCTGTTGACCATAATAACTTGTATACCAACATTTGAAGTGAACGTTCATGAGTGTATCCAGTTTATGTAACACAGTAGTATTTGGTAATTTTAGAGCTTACTTTACATTCATTTGTTTTATACATACATAAACTCACGCCTATATTCCCAAAAGGGATAGGCAGAGCACATGAAAATTATTTTTCTGTGCCCTTTTTAGCAATTGCAGGTTTGTTTTATAATGTATACAAATAATATATATCTTGAAAATGTTATGTCTGATGTATGATTTAGGTCTCGTGCATGAATCGTATGAAATAATAAAAGAATATATTCAATACAATACAATATAAAAACTCTTTATTGCACACCTCAATAAATTACATAGCTTATTATAACAGCGTATAAAACTTAAAACTAGAGGTAAAAAACAGGCGGTCTTATTGCTAAAGAGCAATCTCTTCCAGACAACCTAGCGCAAAAATAGCAACAAACGTATTAAAAGTGGGTGGCAAACAAAAATATTACTGAATTCAAACTTATGTACAATCACGTAAATTAACATAAATAGATACATTCCTACACATATAAATAAATATTAAATATATATATATATATAAATAAATATGAAAATAATTATATTCATTGGGATGTCTCAAGTTATGAGTTTGTATTCCTTTAGGAATTGTTTTCGTCACTTTTATGTAGCTATGAAACGCTTTTATGAAACGTATGTAGCACTTCTGGTCAGTTTTTTACGTAACACACTCTTACATAAAGAACTGACCATAAAGGTAACGTAAAGGCGCCATCACATTGGTTTATCATTATCACACTTAAAAAATACTTTAAGTTTGATGATGAGGAAGATAAACCGATTTAAACAAAATTTATATAAAAGTATACTTACGAATGTCATTGACACACAATAATACAGGAGTTTTAACAATTACGATATTTCTGGTACATATGAATATAGGTACCTTCCTTTGGAATTATGCTACTTTGCATTTTGTTACTTTTTGTATTTTTTTAGGGTTCCGTATCCAAAGGGGGCGTAAAACGGGACCTTATTACTCAGACTCCGCTGTCCGTCCGTTTGTCTCTATCTGTCCGTCTGTCACCAGGCTGTATCTCATGAACCGTGATAGTTAGACAGTTTTTTCACAGATGATGTATTTCTGTTGCCGCTACAACAACAAATACTAAAGCCAAAATAAAATAAATATTTAAGGGAGCTCCCATCCAAAAAAAATACAAAAAGTTGCTCGTTGTATTCATCAGGCGCTGGGTCTCAAAATGTATGGGAAAACTAAAATCCGACTCGCACTTGACCAAAATTCTACTTGATATTATTTTTTACTGATAAAATATATTATTATTTAAATTAAATTAAAAAAGGTTATAATAAAGTGTATAATGTTGTATAGATAATAGTACGGAACCCTTCGTGTGCGAGTCCGACTCACACTTGGCCGGTTTTATAAAACATATACCATGTGTTTTAATTTATGTGACACTGTTAACATTAACGCCTATTGTTGCTTTTATGTTAGGTACATAAATACTTAATTATAATCACGCTCAAAATTATGCTACATTATTTTGCGCACTGTTTATAAATGTAAAACAAATGCAACGACTATACTAGGTGGCCCATTCAAATCGGTCAGTATGGGAAAGTCTGAAACTATAAGACATACGAAGATTTGTTCTTAGGAACCATGTCACCGATTTTGATAAAAAGAAAAACTGCATTCATACATTTGAAAAAAACACTGTACCCAGCTAGGGAATCGAACCCGGTTGTTTTGAAAAAATAAACTTACACTATTTCTATTCAGATATCGTTTGTGTAGGTCTTAAGCAGTAAATGTCTCTAAGAAACATAATGTCTAAAATTAATAAAATGCATTTTTTTCACATACTTTAATTTATCATAGTAGGTGTTCAAAGTGACCACCGTTACAATATTCAACAAGTTCAGGCATGTAAAATTGTCTCTATGGTTGTTTGTACCTCTCTACTTGTAAAATCGGTGACATGGTTCCTAAGAACAAATCTTCGTATGTCTTATAGTTTTAGACTTTCCCATACTGACCGATTTGAATGGGCCACCCTGTATACCTAATTATTACCAACACGCCGGCCGGATGCGCCGCGCTCGCGCGTTATACTCGTACTTACAACGAAAGTATACCTCTCCTTTTCACTCACATCATCGGAACGCGTCCCACCAATATAGACGGCATAGGCTAGACACATAATAGTAGGCAAATTCGCGCGAAAGCGGTGTTTTTAAAAAGTGAGCCGCAAATGATTCGCTGTTTATTTCGATTACTCTTGAAGCACTTGATATTTTTCGGAGATTTTTTGAGTACGCGTGGTAAATAAACAGACAATTGAAGAAATAATCTCCAATGTAGGTTTTAATGCAAATATAGTATAAGCAAATAAAAACCAAAATTCATCATAATAAATAGATCCAACTAAGTCACCTTGGTGAAAAATTACTAATATGTTTAGATTCATATTTGTAGCCAACTACCAAATTTTCGAATTCTGTATGAATTTGTAAGATCCATTTATAGCAATTATAGAAAAAAAATCAGAAAACTGAGTTTATTTTGATAAACTCGATGGACAAACAGGGGATAATTTTATCATTAGTCATAACTTATTTGAACATATATAATTGATAAATAATCCCGAGTGTAGGAATTAGTGAACACATTGTGCCAGTGATTGACATTAATATCTTCAATTTACTGAAATGCTCAATTGCTGCACTGGGGATAAACGCATAATGATAATCTGAAGACCTTATTTAATGAATAGAAAAAGCTTCCAAAACTGTAGGTTTTAATGTGAGTAAAAATTTTTCTTTCCCCGACTATTAGTAATAGGGTCCCGTTTTTACCTTTTGGATACGGAACCCTAAAAACTATAAATCGTAAGTAATACATTTGTACAGCAGTTTTGTTGCTCGTTTCTAGGAGTAATATTGTATATAAAACATTTATATTTTTATATACTTTGACATCTATTAAATCAAATCTTACTAACATACGAATATTGACTCACTTATGCTACTAACTGTACTGTATGTACCTCTATATATCAACAGGGCATGTTGAATAAAAGCTTAAAATAAATGTGATCTATGATTGTCGGCCTGTTTAGCCTAGTTGGTAGTGACACTGCCTCCGAAGCTAAAGCCCTAAAGGTCCCGGGTTCGAATCCCGGCCAGGACATTATTTGTGCATTTAGCACGGATTTTGTTCTTGGGTCTTGGATGTTCTCTATGTATTTAAGTATGTATCTATATAAGTATATATATCGTCGTCTAGTACCCATAGTACAAGCTTTGCTTAGTTTGGGACTAGGTCGATTTGTGTAAGATTATCCCCTAATATTTATTTATTTATTTAATGATCAGAACAACTTTTACTATGGGACGTCTCCGATGCGATGCTAAGTATTTCATCCGTGCGATATGAAAACAGCAGCAGCTAACTACTTCATAAAATTTAGTCAGTCGATTGTAGACCTTTCCAATAAAAGGTTTGCTTAGGAGCCGAGTGCATACAGCTTGATCATTACCACCACCACCATATCAGCCCAAGGACGTCCACTGCTGGACATAGGCCTCCCCCAATTTGATGGGGGATAATTGCCATAATCGCCACGCTTGGCATGCGGTTTGGCGATCGCAGTATCTCCACCGCACTCCAGGGATGCTGCTGCCCATCCCACGGTGGTCTTGGTCGTTGTTGTAGGACATAACCAGGTCCCTGATCAGTAAGTTAGCGCATAATTGGCCATCATCCTCATCATCGTCATGTCAGCCGAAAGGCGTCCACTGCTTGATAAGGCCATTGGCCATATCATTAGGTAAATACACACAAAAGGTACTGATTTAAAGAAGTATCAATCAAAAGTTCAATAGCTACGTGACCTTTTCTTCTTGAGTGCCGAAGTGGAGCCGAATAATATATCTATGATCTATAGATCATAGATATATTATTAGGTTAATATATTATACTCGTAGTTTCTTATCGATAAGAGGCTTAGAGCATCCGACGCTGTCTCGTCGTATTCCAAGGTTCGAGCACCAATTAGTATCTAATAAAAGGCTTTCAATAAATCAAACGTTTATTATTCCAGAGATAAGAGTATGGAATGGAAACCAATAATGAAATAATTTTGTACATTACACGTCCAGAGCTGTAAAACGCTTGACGAATATGTAGGTTTACACCATGCAAATAACATGTTATATTTTGAAGTCTTTAATAACTTTTTAATTTATCACAGCAACCGACAGAGACGCAGCTATAAGTTAGAATGAGACATCACACCATTACCTACACACTATCATTCTAATCAAAGCTGTGATGATAAGTTGTAACGTTTATATCCAACATTAAGTTTACTACTTGCATGGAATTACGTCATACCAATACTGATACGTATGGGGCTATTTACATGGTGATGATTATCACAATACTGGGATGTCAATATTATCGCGGATTTCAAAATTGATTGGATTTTGGTTCAATATATTCATCAAAATTTACATGATATGACAGTACCGCGCTATGTGACATTCACATTGTAAACGGACCCTAGGTCCGCTAAGAAACCTGCAGAGTGAATAGGTACCTACTCGTACATAACTCTTTCAAACCGACTTATGGTTGATGTAAATGTTATTTTCGATTCTAAAATTAACATCTAGATCATCCTCATGAACGTTTGACACGTTAGTTAATCACCCAGGTATTATTATATAGTTCCATGATGAAGGTCATAATATAACATTTGTCATTCTTAAGATGTAAACCCCATAGATCCGTAAAATCGTTTTCAGCTCGGGCAAGCCCCCAAACCCGATAGTACCGTGATGCAAGCAATTTCCAGCCGAAATAGATGCAACGATTTTTATCGAGTTTTTGTATGGTTCGTTGACATATTTGCACAATGTATAATGAAGATGATACGACTTTTAATTATTAGCACCTAATTAGGGATATACCTACTAATTAATAACGACACTGTTTTCTGGTTAATAAAAAGTCCTAATCCCAATTACTCAACTGACGCTCAGGAAATAGAGGTTGTAAAGCGTTTTAGTGATATAGATTTGACTTAGACTCTCCTCTTCTATTTAGTATATCTAATGAATTCAGGGAAGTGAAATAATTATGATCACTTGACTTGCTCAGGTTTTAGTTTAGTGATTCATCCATTTCCATCCGAATTTGGGAATATCACACATGTGACCAAACCATTATAAATACCTAATATAAGCCAATGCCAAATTAATAATACCCATAGCATGGCACTCACATCCCTGATAATATTGTGAGCATATAGCATATGATAGTGTCGGATACGCATATTTATTTTGCTTATTTTTGTTTCATTCCTAGGCTAAAGCTTATTTTACCACTTTACCGGTAGCCAATAAAGACGACTTTCAAATTCCATGGCGCCGTACTATAACACCCGATAAAGTGGTACCATCTGCCTTAAGTCAGATGCATTTGATGTATTTTTCAGTTTACTTAAAATTAATTAATTATAACTACATGTTCGGGTTTCTACATAACTATGTTAATAATGTGGTTCTAAAAATGACTAAAACTATAGATACACATGTTTACTAAATTCACAACTGAGTAGGTCCACAGAGTTAACATTATTTTGAGCCATTGGGGTATACAAAGCAGTGTGACACACTAAATGCAAGTTAAGTGATTAAAGTGAGGTGGGATAAGACTAAACTGGGCATTAAGTGGAGGTAAGATTTGTATCTTACCCCTTAAGTCCACTAGCTCTTACATCCAATGTCCTTAAGTTTTCGTCTTTCCCCAGTGCTCATCTTAATTCTTACCCCACCTCATGTTATTCCAATAAGTACCTTATTTACATCGAAATTCAAAACCTAAGTAGGGGTATGTTATAACTACAAAGAAATTAAATCACGAAATTCGTAGGCTCTGTCTGTGTCTGCTGTGTGTGTGTGGTAAGTGTATCATATGTAGGGATATTTCGGTAGTCTGTAATTAGACGACATCAAAAACACAAACGATTTAAACTTAAAAATAAATCGCGTGTTATATTGAATATTTAATTATGTCGTTAATTTCTCGTTCGTCTGGACTGATGTCAATCGGCCTTAACTAGGTAAAGTAGAGTAGGCTATACTACTTCTCTACCACCATTGGTGTAAAAATGGCTATGTGTGGGTAAATAACTTGCCGGGCACTTACTTGGCAATACGAGTAGCGTCATATTTTCTGATATCTTCATGCGGCATCCATTCCGAACTGTACTCAATCAAAGTAGGATAAAAGTTAACATCGCTGTTCTTTAGCAATCATTAGATAGATGAAAGACTAAGCAATTTTATGAGGCCACTTCGACGTGACGTGTAAAACAGTGACGTGTTGGGACGTGGACAATCTTTCAATCCTATTGAAGCAATCTGCTACAATAACATCGACCTCGATTATCGTGCCACGTAACCAGCAATCTTAGCCTTTGAGACATCGCACTAGTCAGGTTTTAATTATGGTGTCATCATAGATACGCCATTAAAATTATGGACTATATACGGTGACTTTAAAAGATAATAAATAAGTCCTGTCCTGAAAATTAAGGACACTGGAAACTAATAATGTGTTGTATTTAAATTTAAACTATAACGGCCCCAATGTTAGTGTTGAACTGTCATATATTAATATATTCAATTCTGCAGATTCCTACCATTAGCCACAGAAAACACAAAATTATAACTGAAACACATTTGCATGTTGCATGACTAGAATTGAATTCGAGAGTGCTTCATTATTTTATTGCACTTACTTCTTACATATTCTCCTTCATAAACTCGAGTCGAGGGTAAGTAGGCTCGCATCGCGAGACCGCTTGAGGGGCACGCGTGATTCCGCAACGGGTAGCGAGGCCAAGGTGGAAACGGAGAGGACCGCATATCGCACTAATCAGATTTCTTTAAGATTGATGCTAAAATGCAAGTTTTACTCAATGGCATGACTAGAACTGAATTCTATAATGATGCGTTCGCTTATTGTCCTTAGCGGACTCAGCGGAGCGACGGCGCGCGGCGGCGTACACCGCAAGCTTCGACGGCGAGGGCAGGCTCGAGTCGCGAGGCCGCACAAGGGACTCGCGGGACTCCGCCGCGGGGAGCGAGGCCGAGGTGGGGACGGAGGGAAGTTTGCGGACTGTGTCGTATGGTAGCGGAGAGTTGCGCGAGGCCGTGGAGGCGATGGAGCCAGAGCCGTCAGAGTCCTGGAAACAGAATAATTGGAAGTGTGTAAATGTAAAGAGGTAGATTAGACATACAAGAAATAGGAATCATGAAGTTAGAACACAGAATTTTATTAATGTTAGTCGGTCCTTTGACTAGGAAGATTCTCTTAAGTCGAAGGGTCAAACTTTGTGCACGTTTTTCTTCGTTGTGTTTGAAATGAAATGAAATGGTTTATTTGCGCTACAGCTATTATTTTTGGTTAATATGCTTATTGCTTATTTTTCTGCTAGCTATGACTTGATGTTTTTCTTTTAATTGTAATTATTCTTTGGTTCTTTTTTTTAAATAAAGCAAATTTTCAACATTAAGAGGGTACAAACATTTCGTTACAACTCATCAAAGTCGCGATCGCCTGGGAGCGGCCATGATTTAGAAGAACTTTAATTTTGGCTCCATTTTCTCCTTCCAAAACCGGTCAGCTTTATTAATTCTTACAGTCTTAAACTCTGCTCCTGTCCATACCGCAAATAGACATATATTTTTTGGCTGGAAACGAAACAAAGTTTTTGTTAATTATTTAATTTTATTTACGTTCTTCCATAACATCAAGAGTATTAAATAGTATTATAGCCGCGACTTTGCTTAAGGAGTACGAGTAAACGTGAGACTTAACGAGTTGCGCAGAGCAGAGCTGGTGTTAGCTCTCCTTTTGCAAACCTGGAAGGAAATGTTATAATTTGTACAGAATAACCTAGACAAAGAGAAAAGCCTACCATTACGACATTGTGATAAAAATAAAAATAAAATACATCACATCTTTACAAAATGAAACCGGCCAAGTGCGTGTCGGACCACGCACAAAGAAGGGCTCCGTACCGACACCTAATATATCTACATTTAGACCCACTATACAATACATTGAATCAAAAAAGGTTGTATCTTCATAGGAAACTCACGACACCTACGCCCTTTTGTTTTGGCAAGACAGTTTTTCAGCAATAACTCAAAAACCATTTAACCATCTTGCTCAAACTAAAAATCGTTGAAAGTATTAACCCATCAAAAACATAAATGTGAAAATGGGAGCCAAGTTCAATATTAAGAATATGCGATGCTTGATGGTCGTCTTCACCGACAAAAGAATTGAGATCTAAATGGGTGCCAAGTTCCTTAGATTCTCTGAAATGGTGCCAAGTCCGGCACTACATTGTTTCCAGTAAAATTAATTTACTGCGGCTTAACGCATTTTGAGCTTTAACTTGGCAGTTTTCTTAAATATCCAACAGCTTTTATGGTATTATAAAATACTGCATAGAAAAGTGCCCATTTTCACATTTATGTTTTTGATGGGATATCATTACTTTTTGTCAGTCTTCACCAAATGGTGCTTTTTAAAAGCGAATGCATGTGTTACTATACAAAATATCCAAATCGCTATAGGTGCACCTTAAATATTTGAAGAGTTCGAAGAGTTCCCTCGATTTCTCTAGGACCCTACGATCAGATTCTTACTTAATTACCGTGGGACCACCTCTGAAGTATACCGTTTCAAACAAAAAAAAGAATTTTCCAAATCGGTTAATAAATGACGGACGTTTGAGGTAACTAGCATAAATAATAATAAAACAAATTAAAAAACTTTTTTGTTTTTTTTTCTGGTGTACACACACAATTACCAAGCTGCATGCCAAATTTCAGCTTTCTAGGTCACCTGGAAGTGGGTAAGGTTTTTGATTACTAGTCAGTCAGTCAGTCAGTATAAATGCCATTTTTTGGAATTTAATATCTCAATTACTAGTAAACTTATTTTTCTGAAATTTGGGGTTCTAGTTGTTCTTAACACACGTACCAAATTTCATTTATGTATTTTAGATAGATTTGGAGTTATTGGGGGGGTCAAAAGTGGCTCCAAACGGTTCGTGTAAAATAACACACGGCTGCTGTCTGCCAGTTCCTGGGGAGAACTTGGCTGGACACGCTGCCGCGTGTCTAGATTAATGTACATCATCTAGCTAGACTTTTTTCAAAATTTCAAACCGTATAGATTGGATATTAGAGGGGGACAGGGACACACATTTATTAAGACTTTGACAGATCCATAGATACCCCACACGCCTATATGAAGTAAAAAAAAATTACCCCGTTTCATTTATGGGGTATTAAACTGGTGGTGGGGTGGTATACATGTATTTTTTTTCAATGTACATAGGCGTGTGGGCTATGAATAGACCTTAAAAATGACATAGAGGTTTCAAAAATTTTTTTTCATTTAAGTCAACCGTTGGTGAGATATTAGCTGTCAAAGTCGTAAAAAGTGTGTCCCCTACCCTGTAATTTCCATACGATGAAGTTTAAAATTTGGGGCGACCTCTGGCGTGGGACGTGACCTGCGTGGACACGTTGGCACCGTCACACGTCCGACGTTCGGCCCAGAAGCCGGGGTCTGCCGCAGATGACGCCCAATTGGTCAAGTGCCGCAAATATGCTTTTTTGAAAAGCAATTACATATTTGCGGCACTTGCAGTAGAAACGTTCGGGCCATGGTCGTCAGACACTAAAGGCATAGTGAAAGATCTGTCTAAAAAATTTGTCAGTATGTCTGGCGACCTAAGGGCAGGTTCCTACTTCGCCCGAAGGCTGAGCATGGCAATTCAGCAGGGAAATGCGGCCGGCGTGCTGGGGACAATGCCCCGGGCTACCTTAAGTTTTATAGAATGTATTTAATGTAAATATTTGTTTGTTAACACTTTTAATAAATTCGTTTTCATTGCAAAAAAAAAGTTTAAAATTATGACAAAATCAAGATAATATACATTAGCAAATCCCTTCAACGATTTTTGGTTTGAACAAGATAGGTTTAACAGTTTTTGAATCATTGCTGAAAAACTGTCTTGCCAAAACAAAAGGGCGTAAGTGTCGTAAGTTTCCTATGAAGATACTATCGTATGTGATTAAATGTATTATATTGTGGTTTTAAATGTAGATTAGGAAGTATCAGTACGGAACCCTTATTGTGCGTGGTCCGCGTGCACTTGGCCGGTTTCAACATTTCGGGACACGATTTTTTTCTTTAAGCCCGACCGACGATTACGTCTACGGTAAAACACACGATCACATCGTTTCAATTCCAAAACTTTGATGGACTTTTGTCAAAGTTGGTCTTATTGACCGAGCGAGCGAACGGAGCGAGGCGTCTCCGTTTCAGGTTTCGACAAAAATTCTTTCGTATGTCTGTGTCTGTCTGTCCGGATTTTCTCCTGTACAGGTCGCATTTCTCAACAGAAATGTTATATAGAATTTTTTTAACGAGTCAGTTTTGACATTTAGAAAAAAATTGCGAGGTCTACAGCTCACAAAGCCACTAGTATAAGTTGGTTTGAAGCTTACCGGTGTTAAATGCTACGACAGCAGCGTGATAACAAGCCGAGAATGATTTATTCAAGGAAAAAAATATACGTTTGTAACTTACATAACACCTAGGCAGTATAAACATAAATAATACGTATGAGAAATATTTGGTAGCATTGTGACTTACCTTTTTGCTTGTCTGGCCGCAGTATTATTGAATTTTTTCGTTTCAAATAATTTGCGTTTATTGCCCATTTCTGAAATAAGTTTCTGTAAATAATGTATTTTTTTTAAATATTATATTGCTGACTACTTTTTTCGACAATCGTCAACTACTTGTTGAGACGGTCCAAATAAGTTCAAACACGACGTGTTTATCTTGTGTAGTTTAGGAGTTGCCATGGCCACCTTCTGTCTACATCATCAGATCAGCTCGGTGGTACCATGATAATGTGTTGTTATCTAACTTACATAAGTATGCCAAATTTCAGCTTAATCCGATACCGGCAAGTAGCTGAAAAAATGATTGCAAATTTTGATGGAAATTTATTTATTTATATACTTACTTACATAAGAACAGTACAAGTTAAATAAAAGCTTTAGTCCATTAAGAAAATATATAAACTTACTTAGCATGTAATATTACTTACCAAGTATCAATATGTAGTGGACACACTAAAGCTCAGGCGCGTGTCGGGTACGCTCGGTCATCGACCTTTAGGCAGCGACGAGAGCGATACGTCCGTTCTTTGGGAAGGCCCGGCGCGTAATGGATCAAACGAAGTTTTCGCGCGCGGTTATATAGTGGTTTTTAAAAAATGGACTAAATTAAATGGCTAATCTATGAGCGTTGAAAAAAATACAAAAAATAAAATAATTCCTGTAGTTTTACAATAAAATATTTTACTTCGAAAACGTCATCAAATACGTGAGAAAAAAAATGTTTAATGAAACCAAATTAGACATTCTGTACTATTTTTTTTAAATAGTAAAAACGCATATTTTAGATCTATTGCGTTTGCTATGTACTAAAAGACTATATATCCTATTGAAAAAAGTAGACATTAGAACATTTTTGTAAGTTTAAAAGGGAAATATCCTAGCTAAAAGATAGCTCTGACGCGTGTTTTTGGAAAACACGTCGACAAAAACCTGTTTGTTTTAAATAACCGTTTATAGAAATAGAATTATAGCATTGCTATGGTCTAGAATAAGAGTTTATCTATACAAAACAGTAGTTTACGTTAACAATGTAAGCATTTGAACAAAAATATGGCCTTTGAAAAAACCTAAAGTTTGCTAAAACACCAACTTTTCGTTCGTACCCTCTTAAGGTTTGCGTTCATTCAATATGTATAAGCAAAATAAAATAAAATGCTGTAGTGCCGAAACAAACGAATAAAATTTGCACGACGTTTGTATGGATGGAGAATGTCTTGCCCTACCTTTCGCCTT
Organism: Notocelia uddmanniana; assembly: GCA_905163555.1. Classification (NCBI taxonomy): domain Eukaryota; kingdom Metazoa; phylum Arthropoda; class Insecta; order Lepidoptera; family Tortricidae; genus Notocelia; species Notocelia uddmanniana. Next base: position 7,022,558 of record LR991059.1, on the reverse strand, counting down.
AAAATAACGAATTCCATGTGAATTAGTTATTCGTGTTTTATGTACGTCTCGAGCTCTACTGGAACCATAACTGCATTTACAAATCTATATAATTACCTAAATGAAGTCCACACCCAAGTTTAAAACCTCAAACGCATGTTAAACCTAACTTATTCCGTTATATACAAAATATACTCAGAAACTCAATCCGAAAATAATAATCATACTAGAGTATCCGTATTACGTATAATATTATATTATACTCCAATTGCTACAAGTATTAACAAATATTTCAGACTTGGCAGTAAGATTGCCGCTGATCGTTACTCGATAAAGAGTTAATTTCCTGTCTAGTTAAGTTCTGTATCGAACGCTTAACAAAGCCTGCAATTTCATTGATTTATTTAATCAGAATAACAGTGCTATTAACTCCATGTGATTGCGATCCCTGTCACTACTTAAGTACAGTGTATAAGTTAAACGTAGTATAAGTGGTAATAAATAACAGTTATATGAATCGAAAATAAAAATCCAACGTGTAAATATATCTTTAGAATGCATTTTTCCCTCTATAGCGAGAACAAGGGGTAATCGTCTTTCATCATCATCATCATCAGCCTTGTATAACGTCCCTCAGGTTGGCAGAGACCTCTTCTGATTGATATGGCATTTATGTTTTGAGAGATCTTCGAGAAGACAGTACGGTTACCAGTTTTTGTTGCACTTTAGCACCATCAAGGGATGACGAAATGGAAATTAAGTACGAGTACCAAAATCTCGCCATGCATCATTTAATGTTAATCAACGTATGATACGTACGTACGTACGTAAAATGCCAAGGAATACCTTATTCATAATTATGATAGATAGATACACATACCTGTACCACCTAATGTATATTTACTATGTAAATAAATGGTGAATAAATCAAGCAGATTTGTAACTACGAATACCAATACAGATTTTAATACGATATTGTTTGGTGTTTACCGGAAGTTTCAATAGGCGAGATGGCATCCGAAATGGATTCCCGGCATGTGGGCATCCATTTCAGAATCTTTTCTTAATCTATTATCCCATCATTATATTATCTTAATCTATTTTACCTACGGAATGCAAGTGAATGACCGCGCACGTGATTTTATTGATTACAGGTACACATGCCTAACTAACATATGCGCGACGAACCAATCACTTGTAGAGATTATTTCGGAATTTGCGGAACACTTGAGTTAGAGACTTTTTATATGACCTTGGCTCTTCTGGCAGTACGTTTTATGTGTTTTTACATAAACCTTGACATTGTCCATGTGTTTCAGATAACCGTGAGTGTTACGTGAAGGTCAATGTAATACGACAGATCAAACGATAACAGTGGAAATCTTGACTTCACTTCAGTCGGTTACAAATTTTCATACATTTTTATATTAACCATCACAAGCTTGACGGGCCCGGTTGAGCCCGTCATCTGCCCTTCCTACCCTGTAGATGACTAGACCAAGCCCTCATCGTCCACGCCGAAGGTTACCTTGACGTGAGCGGCGGTATACTACTGGACGATCGGGTATCTCGCCAAGTCCTCTCAATGACACATACTGTCCTGTTATCCTTTGTGTTCAAGCCAATTATAATTCGTCGTCCTCACCGAAGTTTTCTATGCCGGGCGAGGCAAGGCTCATGGCAGTAGCGGTAGAATGTTATGTTGCCAAGCCACATAATACTTACTACCTTTTAGTTACAAGTTCCTTCAGGTTGTCCCTGTATTCAAGCCGATTATATTTCGTCGTCCTCGCCGTAGGTTTACGTGGCTGGCGAGGCAGTTTTTTTATTTTACCATTGATAATGTAATTTTTATTGTATAAATTCAAATTGTATTGTAAAAGACATGTATCCATTATATCGTTATTAATAAAAAGCAATATATATATACCGATATTTTGTGAAGCGCTATAATAACGATATAGGCTATCTCTTGCCTCGCACACAGTCTCGTTCTTACCTGCGCTGTGACATGTACGTTAAACTCGAGCACGTCATTGTCGCCACCGTCACGTATTATAACGTTATTATAACATTATCATATAAGGTTATGATTTTCATTTTGTTATGATATGAAATATCGTTATAAGGAATATCGATTAGGATTATAACGAAATTTTAAACACTAACGAAATATATCGTTATAATATCGCTTACTTTCATAACGTTTTAAAGGCCTGTACAAGACGTAAAAAACTCAAAAACTCGCTGTATTTTTTTTCTATTACAATTTCGAGCAACAGAAACGAATTTCCGATCTACATAGATATGGCGGCTACCATTGTTTATACAAAGTTTCAATTTTATTTCAGCAAGGCGTTTTAAAATGAGAACGAAACGCAACGAGAATTGTGTTCAGCCGAGCGTACTGGGGACTCTTAAATTATTGGATCCATTAATGATATCTGGAATGTATCTATTAAATTTTGTTGTACCAATACAAGCTAGGATTAAATATATTGGAGTATAGAGGCAAGTTCGACAATGTATACTATAATATTATAAAGCTGAGAGTTTGTTTGAACGCGCTAATCTCAGGAACTATTGGTTCGAATTGAAAAATTATTTTTGTTGGATAGTCCATTTATGGAGGAAGGCTAGGTTATAAAACATCACGCTGTGATCAATAGGAGCGAAGACGCGGACGACGTCGCGGGCAATAGCTAGTTAAATATAAATATGTAAAGTTGCACGATAATATGTCTTTACCTTTGGAATATATTATAATACTAGCATTTGCCCGCGGCTTCGCCCGCGTACTAAGCGAAATTTTTAACCGTCTACAAAAAACAGGTTCGTATGTTTGTCCACGATTATCTCGCGTTTGGCTGAACCGATTTAGATGCGGTCTCCAGAAAAGTAGTTGTTACATTCTGGGGTTTTTCGCTATACGAAGTTTGGTGATTGTGATTCATTAACAGATGAACAGATAAAAAGTCAGTATACATTCTGAGAACCGGCAAACTGTTGAATTTCATTTGATTTTGGCAAAAATAAGGATCGAAAACTATTATCATACATTTCCGAGCGGCCGAAGGGGAAAGGGCCGATGAAATAAAAGCATGTCTTAAATGGCTCTTAGTAAAAGTATCTGTGTACTACAGCAACACCAATAGGTATGTAAACGACCTAACAGCGCGCAGCGGCCATAAACTCTGGTCCTTTGAAGTACAGAAATACGGCTAATTCAATATCATGTGTAACATTTATTTTTCCTACAATTAAATTTATTAGGTAGGTTTTGCCAGTTACCATTGGAGCATCCAAAAAGAAAATTTGGCCTCACTTCCAATCGCACTCCTTACTGTCAGTCCGTCTGTTACAACCAAGTTGCTTTTACTGGACCTATTGAATTGCAATTTGGCACAAACTATCAAGAATTTAGTGCGCTCGTGGCCCTACGGCACCCGCCTACCGCGTGCGGTGTGCGAGGTTAAGCAATGTGGGCGCAGGTCAGTTCTTGGATGGGTGACCTCTATGTCGTTTTTAAAAGCAAATCCATAGATACCCCACACGCCTATATAGTAACATTAAACTTTTTTGCATATAGGTATGAATGGAGTGCCAAATTTTACCTCAGATTCGCATTAAGAGACCTCTCGGATGCTCAGATATCGATTGTGAACGAAATCGGGACGAAAAAAAAGAAAATCAATATGGCCGCCACTTTCACAAATTTTACCTCGGATTCGTATTAAGAGACCTCTCGGACACTCAGATATCGATTTTGAACGAAATCGGGACGAAAATGAAGAAAATCAATATGGCCGCCACTTTTTTCAAATTTTACCTCAATATCGTAATAGGGGACCTCTAGGACGCTCAGATATCGATTTTGAACGAAATCGGGTTGGAAATGAAGAAAATCAATATGGCTGCCACTTTTTCCAAATTTTACCTCGGATTCATATTAAGAGACCTCTCGGACGCTCAGATATCGATTTTGAACGAAATTAGGATCGAAATGAAGAAAATCAATATGCCGCCACTTTTTCCAAATTTTACCTCGGATTCGTATTAAGAATTCTCTCGGACGCTCAGTTATCGATTTTGAACGAAATCTGGACGGAAATTATAAAAATGATATGGCCGCCACTTTTTCTAAATTATACCTCGGATTCGTATTACGAGTCCTCTCGGACGCTCAAATATCGATTTATGTCGAAATCGTATCAGACGGCACTGATCAATAAAACCATCTACAATACATTGAATCAAAAAAGGTCGTATCTTCATAGGGAACTCACGGCACTTCATGCACCTTTAGACCTTATAAGGAACTTACATGCCAAATTTGGTATCTCTCGAACCACCAGTTTGCGCTGTGCGGTGATATGTCAGTCTCTCAGTCAGTCAGTTATTTCTTGATATTTGGCACAATTTTTCAAAAGTTTTCATGACCACTATTTTAAATTTCAAAACCGATGCCATTTTCGTAATTAACGTCCCAAAAAACCATAAAAACGACACCCATATTAATATTTAGACATTTCATCCCCCTCGGACCCCAACAGAGGGGATGGTATTTCACGTCTTCCACGTGGGATTTTAAAATTATTGTTGTTTTCGTAATCAGCGACCCAATAAACCATGGAAACAACACCCATATCGATTTTCAGAATTTGTCACCAGATTTTCCCCTTTTAGGGGTTGATTTCTCAAAAAACCTGAAACACATGTTTACTCATTTATCGTTAGAAATACTCCTGTGAAGTTTCGAATAAAATAATCCAGCTAATCTTGATTCCCCATACAATCTTAGGACCCCCATTTCACCCCCTTAGGCGTTGAATTTTGAAAAATCCTTACTTAATGCACCTCAAGACCTTATATGGAACCTACATACTAAATTTGGAATCTCTAGAACCACCAGTTTGCGCTGTGCGGTGATATGTCAGTCTCTCAGTCAGTCAGTTATTTCTTGAAATTTGGCACAATTTTTCAAAAATTTTCATGTCCACAATATTAAATTACAAAACCGATGCCATTTTCGTAATTAACGTCCCAAAAAACCATAAAAACGACACCCATATTAATATTTAGAAATTTCGTCCCCCTCGCACCCCAACAGAGGGGATGGTATTTCACGTCCTCCGCGTGAGATTTTAAAATCATTGTTGTTTTCGTTATCAGCGACCCGGTATATCATAAAAACAATACCCATGTCGATTTTCAGAATTTGTCACCAGATTTCCCCCTTTTAGGGGTTGATTTCTCAAAAAACCTGAAACACGTATTTACTTATTTATCGTTAGAAATACTCCTGTGAAGTTTCGAATAAAATAGTCCAACTAATCTTGTTTCCCCATACAAACTTCGGACCCCCATTTTACCCCCTTAGGGGTTGAATTTTGAAAAATCCTTTCTTAGTGCACCCCTAGACCTTATAAGGAACCTACGTGCCAAATTTGGAATCTCTAGGACCAGCGGTTTGGGCTGTGCGTTGATATGTCAGTCAGTCAGTCAGTCAGTCAGTCAGTCAGTCAGTTTCTTCTTTTATATATTTAGATTGTCGCAAGTTCTTTGCTTTAGCGTGCAACGGTGCATCCCAGTAAATTTGTGGTTGCAGTTATGAACACATACTGTACTTGTAATGTAGTAAACACAATTGTTACCAATAAATTTTTCATTTCATATCAGTACCAAATGCGGTAGCGGTAGACAGGACGAGCAGGTCTGTTGCCAAGCCCTCTACCTTAAAGTTACACGTACCCACCTTCCTGTTGTCCCTGTGTTCAAGCCGATCGTGTCTCGTCGTTCTCGCCGAAGGTTTCAGTGGCGGCCGAGGCAGGGCGGAAGGCGGTAGACTGGACAAGCAGATCTGTTGCCAAGCCCTCTACCTTAAAGTTACACGTACCTTCCTGTTGTCCCTGTGTTCAAGCCGATCATATCTCGTCGTTCTCGCCGAAGGTTTCCGTGGCGGCCGAGGCAGGGCGGAAGGCGGTGGCGGTAGACTGGACGAGCGGGTTTGTTGCGAAGCCCTGCCCTGCCTCTCGAGCAGCAAGGCCTCTTCGCCGCGCCCATTGGTGCCGCGAGCACCGACCGTGCCAAGGCCGGGGAAGCAGCAGAGACCGCGCTGTGAAAGTAGTAATACATTTTCTGCATCTAGTAAAAATTACATTTTAATTTAATGTAAAAAGTAGGCATGTAGAAATTTTACACTTTCCCACGAGTATGAACAAACCGCTAAGTCAAATATAAAATTGAAGTACGATATATTTCTTACATGATAATAAGTAGCTGTTCTATCGAAAAAATAATTGTTCGAAAATTTTTCAGTCCAGAAATATCTAACGAATATTCACCAAATTTGCATAGGGAACAAAATATGTATGGCGTTTTATAAACATCTTCTTATGCTAAATGTTGTACCTAACATACATTAATTAGGAAAAATCGTTATCGTGTTAATCGGCTATTACAATGGAACAATGGGAACACAGTCAAACACAAACTCAATTAAAAGTAATTAGTAATTCTTACCTCATTACGGAAGCACCGGCCGAAGAAAGTTATAGCATGGTCACTCAATTTTGGGCACGGCCTAATGACCTGCCTAATTAGGTTTTTATATGTGTCGTTTTTAGGAATATGAACCTTGTCAACGATGCACCAAGATCAATTTCCCCATCGAACAACAGATTTGCTTTCACCTAATTAAATTAGGTTCCACGGAAATACAGGTGTAGTGTAAAAGAAATCCTACCACGTACCGTTTTCGCCCTTGACACAAAGACAATAAGGCATAAAAAGGTACGTGTTTCCGTCCCCTTGATGTATATTTTATTCTCGTATATAAACAAACCTAAAATGAATGCACGTAAGTCCAGGATACCTACATAAATTCTCAAGTGACTCGGAACTTGGAAGGAGGCAAATCGAGTTGGTAGTTTTTTTTACCAAAATAACAGATAAAGTTACATCAATTCTTGACTGAAATATTGGCGCTATGTTCGTTATAATTAGGCTGCGCAGTGTCACATTTCGGGGGCAGCGAAACGAGCGGTCCATAATATGGTATTTCATACGAAATTAGAGCCCTAGGCCGGCAGACTTCCTTTGTTTGGGTCTCAAAATCAACTTGTCCACGAAATGCTTTTTCCCGGTCTCTGCAATAATGTACTATTATATCATCGGCGTTAGTTCAAGCTCAGGTGCAAAAATGTATATTTTTCCATTCAGCATAGCGGAAACCGATGTAGACAGGTGTTTATGCGACTAACGTAGCATGAGACTAGCTGCCAACTACATACATTTTTTACACGTTGTTTGAAAATGTCAGTGAAAATATCTTGTCGATTTCTGAACGCGGCTTGAGCCATAAAAAATCAAGAGGCTGATTAGTTTAAAAACCAGAACCTCGAGGGGCCGCATTGTTGTAGCCGCGTTACAACCAACTGGGTCACTGGCGTATAATAGGTTTGTGTCAGCTCGAACAAAAGCAAACATTAATTATGTTAATAAAGCTCACACGGTGTATATGTAACTCAGGTTTGCGTATTATAGGGCGAAAGGGTCATTCGGGAAACTAGAGCTCGCTAGACCCGTGGTTCAAACATGTTTCAACTTCATACCAACTTGGTTAGGTTAGGAAGCCATAAAGAAAACCACAACAAACAAAACATATGTTTATTCTAATACATGCTTATAAAAATACGACAATAGTGATTATAAAATATCTTAAAAAATATTTATTTAGGTATATACAATCTAGCATTAGTAAAATTTTAGTATCTAAAATATTCCTTATTTGCAAGCCTCTTTTCTGTAGATAAGGCATTTTTATTGTATCAATTATTTTACAATCAGATTGACTACACCGTTTTGCTTATTATACCATAATTTTAGCTTTAAAATGTTAAAGGCAAAAAAGGTATCAAACAAACGTTAAAACACACTTAACTAGAGCACTTAAAACTTACGTCTAAAAAATAAATAAAAAAATCTTTACGAAAAGTCAGAGTTAAAACGAAACCCGAACATTCGTTTACGATAATAATCTTAAATTAAAAACCCACGAATGTTAAACTTAATTTACAAAAACACGAGTCCAAAACACAACAATGTTATTCTAACTTTGGCATAATTTTGTGACAGGACGCTTTTGTTTTAAGTCCAAAAACACGTAAAAATAAAGTTTGCCTCGGCGTACAATCTTTAGCCACCTTTTATATACAACTTAGTTGCCGATACAAAGCATGACTACAGCATTAAGGACTATTTCGCTGGTCCTTACAGTCCGCATCTCGCATCCCCTTTAACAAAAACAAGGAAGAAAGAAATCGCTTCTAGAGATAAGTTCGCCTTTTGTACAGATATGACCAAATTTGTCTGTGTTTTTAAATGTGTATTGTGTACAAAAAGTACCAAGTTACATACATACAAAGATGGCACGAGCTCGTATGCCACATGCGGACCGCAACTACCAGTGAAACCTAGACCTTATCGCATCGAGACTAGGGTGCAGATTAGTGGAGATGAGGACTAATTGCCATTTTAGAGATTCTAATAACAATATTGGCACTTTATTGTCAACCGTCTACTACTACGAATAAGATTCAATTCATAAGTTCACTTCACCATCTAGCCAGTTTAATAATGATAAGTATTCTATGTTAAGTCTTTTAGTCCTACGGAGCGTTTAAGGCACTTGGTTGTTCTATAAAAAAATCTTCTAGGCACCAAATTAATGCAATTTTGAGAAGAACCAATCTCTTCAAAAATTCACCTTTAAATAAACCTTATTTAAAGTCAATTTATGTAAGTTTACTGTGGAAAATTACCGAAATGGATAACACAATATCGGTGCTCCTGGGTATGATGAAGCATTGGTTAAAAAGCGTTATTTGACGGTAGCGTCAAGTCTTCTAGAATCACACTGAACACAAAACGAAGCTGTGACAGCGAAGGAATGTCTTCACAAGGTACAAAGGAATGTTAGAACTGATTCGGTCCACAAATTTAATATGAATAAGTTTCGTAGAATAAACGAAACTTCTTACGTTTTTCTTCTTATCTACGATTCTATAAGGAACTTTAGTTATAAGAAGTATTTTCCCGTCTGTATTAATTAAAAAAAAATATATTAATATCTCGTCATCATTTGCCTCATTTTTAATTAACGTATAGTTATGCTTAATTTGATATATTTTCATATTCCCATGTCTGATGAAATTCTTGCAAGACCTGAATTATATTGAACCAACGGGATACTTATCGGTTAGAGCATTTTATTCATTTAGAGTCTAACCGAATAGAATCACCTGTTAATATAGAGTGTAATATTTCAAAAAAGACCAAACCCCATCCAAAGGAAGGCTTACGACCCGTTTGGAGGATTATACTCTTAAAAGGTCTAAGTAGCAATATGAAATAATATATCCGAAACTAGCATTTGATGTATTTCAGATATACTAGGCTTTTAAGTAAAAGACAGCCAAATTCTGGTTTTGAATCGTTGAACTGGTCAGTTAGGATGCATGCGGCGTAAGGCGAATAATACACGGCGGTGTGCGGCCGAGTTTAAACCGTAGGTATAGTTGTAGGTTTTGTGTCTTTCGTTTCATGGTCATACAAGTTAATCTTATCTTTCATGTCGAATCATCTGCCTAGGACGGCAGACTTGATAATTCAAGTTTTTGTAAGCAATTGTGTTACCATAAGCAATCCTGTTACGACAAAGGCATTCTTTTACGATAAGAAGCTCAAAAACCAACAACTATATCGAGGGGTGTTTACAAACGACACAGGTGTACACAATGCGAGGAGTGTGCCGTGTATTATCCATAAGGGGGCGGTCAGTAGTATGAGGGGCGGTCGTCGCGCGGCAGGTAACTCACTGCGGGCACGGGCGGCCGCTCCAGCCGAGACTCCAGCGCAGCCAGTTGCTCGTCTAAGCGGAGAGATGTGCTGTCGAACCCGCACCCTGTAGTTAGGAAAAATTTCAATAAGCAAGATATTTGTTTTCATATTGGAAGAGTGTGTGTTGGCGGCGCTAATCGCTTTTCATCAGGCGATTCGTCTGTTCGTTTGCCTCCAAAAAAAAACACAATAAAAAGAAACCAGAGAGATGAGGTACACGACTAAATAGCCCGAGAATTCGCTATTCGTCTGAGATCACACAAAAAACAAGTGCATTCAGTTTATTAGATTATATTCTTATTTTATTGCAGTAGCGAATTGTCACAGCGTATTTATGAGGCGGTAGGTAGCTTCAAATGCCCGAAGCGCAAATCGTCCAGAAATAGGAGCCCCGTCCAGCGAGGCTCCGTCGGCTTGGTAGATATTTCAAAATATATAAGTAGAAAGAAATTTTGTTATCATAAAACATCTGTTAAACCCTAAACGAGTAATCGCTATATAGAAAAGAAAAACTAAGTGAATCGTGAAAAAATTGTATGTGAAAATTTGCTAGTACGTTCACGACTTTAATTGTTGAGCCATTTAGAGCTCAAATTATACTGGACAAATTACAACTACCTATTGTGTAGCTCAACAATTAAAGTCCGTGAGTTACCCATAGGTAATAAATTTAACAAATTGTCTATCCTACCATTCTAAAGACTACGAGTACAAAAAGTAATACCTAAGAATAGGTCAGTCAGGTTCACAAATGGACAGTAGACTGTGGTGGCTGTTCCTGTTACGTACCGCTGCAGTTCTCCTGCGGCGAGTAGTTGCGGCGCGCGAGGTGGCGGTAGCGCGGCACGGCGCCCACGCCCTCCGCGCTCGAGAACGACGCGCCGGACGACAGGCCCACTACAACGTTATACATTTCTAATTAAAGGAATTAATCGAAAAATCCCTTGCTCCGAGCAGGATTCGAAAATGCAACCTGCGCGGCCAGTCGCTGCTACTCAACAAACCCACGCAGCTGCCGGCTCGCGGAGCCTCGATTATGTTTCTTTACAGTACGTAATCTGCTGATTACCGCACGAGTGCGGTAATCAGCAGATTACGTGCATATGTTGAAACTTTAAAGAGCCATATGTACAGTAAAACGTTGTACGATACACGTGCGAACAGGTAATTCGCAACTCGTGTCAATTTAAAACACTCCCTTCGGTCGTGTTTCAATGTATCACCACTCGTTGCGAATTTCCTGTTCTCTGCACTTGTATCGTAATGTACTATTATGTAATCATTGGTACCTTTATGTATTCAATTGTTATTTATTCAGTACGCATTGGGTTTCTGTAATGTAACGTTTGTAATAAATAAATAAGTGGCGAGGGTCATCAAAGGCGGGCGCGACAACCATGACAAGGCCTGGTTTGGTCGTCATGAAGACCGAAGGAGGTCCCCAATTTTCCTGCCACCTCTGCGGGAGACAATGCCGCTCCCGAGTAGTCTAACAAAGTCATTTCAGGAAGTGTTCACTGGTCGCTGCTTAAATCGTCTGATAAAGCCTCCTTGATCGCGACCATACCAGGGAACCGAATCCGGGTACCTGACATATGCGTTCCAAGTTCTAACCCCCTTATTCATAAACGTCCATTGAGCCTATATTAGTTAACAAGCCGCTAAAGTTGGTTTGTCCTTATCTGTCTTTTTGACATTTATGTTTGTGAGAAAGGGACAAAATAAGTTTAAGTTAACAGAGGTTTTTAAGTTTTATGAATAAGGGGGTTAAAGTTTACACTAACGCTCTGGACGATCGATTGTGAACTGCGTCCTTGAATGCAATTGATCAGTGTTATTCTGATCATAACTAGAGAACACTATATCTGTAATACGAAATAACAAGACGTGGGACGCGCCGTCGAACAAATGTATTACGTTGATGCTATAAATACCTAGCTCCTCGCGACTAGAGTTGTTCCGTAGAGAGGCTCCGCTGTCGTAAGCAGCACTGGTGTGTTTCTGTAGCACTTTGATCATCGCGTCACGCTCAGCTACTTTGGACTCTAGCTCCTTAACCCTGTAATGAATAATTTCATTTATAATCGTGGGTTGTCGTTAAAATGGAATATCGACTTTTTGAAATAGAAATACAAAGAAATAGAAATACATTTATTCGTGGCAAAAATACAGAACAATAAACAAAACATCATACATAACACATAAAACAGCCACGAAATTGCCCCAAATCAGCATGTGCTAGCCACAAGCTAGCGCTGGTCTTCCTCTGGGGCCAAGTGACAGCACGATAGACAAAACACAAAAATTAGATATACAAAATCAGTAATACAAATAATATTATTAAGCTATTATACATATACGAGAAAAAAACGAAAATAAAACGTACAAATAAAAAGTTCAAGACTTTTTATTCAACAACAAGACAAGAATCGTGAACGCGACCATAAAATTGACAGCTATCGCTACGTCTGTAGGGTCTGTAGCAACTAGCACCAGCGGAATTATTTTTATTATGACATGGAGGCGTCATCGTCACGTCACTATCCCGGAAAATATACAATAAACAATAAGTACGAGTACAACTTGCTAAAATATACAAAAGTACTATGTGAATACAATTTTGCGTATTTACATAACGCTCATATCCGTACGGTATATTTTTCTCCAGCTGCCGTCAACGCTCTGGCATAGCCTCTTTGAAAATTGACATAAGGCTTATTTTGGACCGCTACACGTAGTCAGTCATTACCTGCTCTCGAAACCGGCCAATTTATTCTACACAAAATGCAGTTCGTCCAAGTGGCAGATCTTCTATATTGGATTCTCACAGTGCGCCCACACTCACCACCAGATTTCGATTTTGGACACAATTGAACCAATATTAAACTAAAAAATCCCTTATCTAATTTTAAACCACATTTTTTGAGTTTTATGAAGTCGGTTTCACAAAATCTAAACAACCCTTCAGAAAAAAAAACACCCTTTCAATTAGTTTGCGCTTAATTTCCTCGTTACACGCCGTTTTCGGTATCGAAATAATATCGGTTAGGTACCGCTATCATAACATTTAAGGTAAGGTATACTAATAACAAAATAGCGGTACCGTTATTTCAAAACCGTACCTATACCTTTATAGGCGAGCCGATAGCAATACCTTTATAAAGAATGGATATTGTAATTTTATACTTCTACCATACCGTTCTACCGTAACCGAAAACTGCTTGCCACACCAGTTTTAACATAAGGCTCATATTTGGACGGTACCTGCTCTCCAGGTCAGCGAGTTTCTTCTGCGCAGAATGGAGTTCATCCATGTGACGGATCTTTTCGCTGCGCGCCTCCGCCATTAAGCGTTCTGACTCCGCTGATGTCTTCTCTAGAGCTGCTATCTTCGCGTCTCTGTACACATACAAGATCATGTCTTTTTTTACGTCACAATTTTCCAGAGCCACTAGTATAGAGTGTACAGAACGGAAGTGTGAAGGATTTATCAAAATGGAATGCGTTTTACAGTAGTATGGCAAGAACAGATAAGAGCCGAAGAAACGGCATTGGTGGCCGCCAACATGCCTCGTGACATATCAATTAGGTCATATCTAAATGCGGGCGATGAAACGTAGTCGCTTACTCGTCTAAGTCACCCAAAATCACATCAGAAATGAGGTCATACGCAGCAGAACCAAAGTCACCGATATAGCTCTCCGAATCGCTAAACTTAAGTAGCAGTGGGCGGGGCTTATTGCACGTAGATCCGATGGCCGTTCCGTTAAAGGTTTTCGAGGTGCAACCACGTACCGGAAGGTGCAGCGCGGGTAGACCTTCACAAGGTGGACTGATGAGCTTAGTTTGGGACTTGGTCGATTTGTCAGATTGTCCTCCAATATGTATGTATAATTTATTTAAGTTTGTCAATGGCAGCATCCAGTGACGGACGTAAGGCGTCCTTACTTGGGTATGGAGGCGGCGGAGACGGCGGCCTGGCGCAGCGCGGCCTCCTCGAGGTAGCGCTGCTCCCACTTGGCGCACTCGCCCTCGAGCGCGAGCAGGCGCTCGTCGCGCTCGCGCAGCTGGCGCCGCAGCTCCGCCTCGCCGCCCGCGGAGCCGCCCGCGCGCGACCCGCAGTTACACTCGCGTTTCCTACGCAACACACAAACAGTCACTCTCTGTCAAAAATTACATTTTCACTAATCATGCTCTAAAAGTTCGTCTTTACGCTCTGCATAGGCGACATAAAGTCGCTTTTTATGCTCTAGAGCATAAAGTAAAACCCGCCCGCGGTCGACGAGCACATAAGTATAAATTTGATGAAATAACTTTAGTTATATTCATTATTTGTTTAATTTTCTCGCAATCGAAGTGAAAAACAGAGTGTATAACTCGTGTATAAAACCCGTTTTATCCTCTACTTTATATCGACCCTCGCCTGCGGCTCGGATCGAAAAATTGACTCGAGTAGAATGGGTTGTTTTATGCACTTGTTGTAGAATCTAATATTTTGGTATAGTTCGTTCGAAACTCTTAAGAGTGTACCTGGTCGACCGAACTTCGGTCGGCATCTTTCATGTTTACCGGAGAATACGAGTTTTCCCGAAGTTGTGACCTAGCTAGATCGATTTATCGTTCCCGTAAACCCCAATTGGAAATTTCATCGAAATCTTTCGTTCAGGATCCCCAAAATAAATAAATAATTATACATGCATGAATTGCTCGTTTAAAAATATTAAATTCTGTCAAACGAACGCAAGCAAAAAACTACTAAGAGCTCAGCCTATAAGGTACATTTTTGCTTGCGTTTATTGACAGCATTTACTCTTACAACTAAGAATATGAATAAATTGTTTTTTCACCATGACACTGTTACATATTGAAAGAAGATATCCAGTGAGTCCAAAAGTAGGCAGAGCCTGCATCTTTGAACTCGTGGATTTATCAATTACACATGTTGTGTCTTAGCTGCGAGACAAAATTTTGTTTCAATGTTAATTATTAGAAACGTGTTATGACAATATTTATAAGTCAACAACATCGAACGTAGTGTACAAGTTTTTATTGTCGACAATACCTTTTCCACGGACATCATCCGCCTATACATATGTCGTAGAGGGTGCCTAAACAAAAATTTTATGAAGAAGAACTAGTTACCTCAACGTCTGAAGCTCCTTCTCGAGCTGAGCCCTTAGTTTCCGCTCGGTGTGCTCACGCCGGTCCGAGGCCTGCTGCAGCGAGGCCAGCGCCCTCTGTAGACCCATCACTCGCTCCACGTAGCCGCTTGCGTGTCGACACTAAACAATACCAGGGAATAAACAAATCGTAGTAGCAGGAAGTGCTGCGTTCCAAAACTGGTATTGACAATATGGCTGCAAAGCGTAGCGAGGGGTTCACACCCAAGACGGAAATAATTTTGCTACCGTGTGACGCATACTGCTTTTCACACCCCTTATGAGGCCCGCTGCTAAAAACAATGAAATGTCTTATTTATTATATTTATTCAGGACAACAACAGCCGTAAATACACATTTTACATCAGATTGATTACATAGCAGAAGGCCAATAACAGTTATCCATAGTCTTACAAATAAATTTGCTACCGAGTAGCACATACTGCTTTTCACACCTTTTATAAGGAAAAAAATCATTGTAGTCCTCAAATGAGGGAAGAAAAGTACGACTTTTTCGAGGCCAACAATGACTCTTTTATGAATAGCTGGTGTGATATTTTTTATTGTTAAGTAAATTGTTTAAATGTAGGTTTGTATAATGTAGATAATAATAATCACACATGACGACTTTATTGCATCTTGTTGCATGTCCGTATTTGTTTTCCGATGTTTTCTCCGAGCTCTGGTGACAAGTTTCATAAGTGATAGACCAGTATCTTGGCTTACTATACCCCGGTTTTTTAAGATTAGAGTTTTAACGGTCAGTTTCGCCCACGTTTCTTCGTTTCCCTAGGATATCAGTTTATTACGTTTCAAAGATAACACATCGCATATGTTCACGTTTCAAGATTGTTTTCCTTGAAATCCCATGACAGATAACGCACGATTTTTCTAATCTGCAAAAGAACAAGGTATAATATAATAACGTCACTCAAGTGGTTGGTGTTACCTCCTCCTCGAGCCGCACGACGTTGGCCTGTGCGTTGGTGAGCGCGGTGTCAAGAATGTCGATGTGAGTACGTTGCTCTTGCAACGTGGCTCGCTGCGCCGCCATCTCGATCTCCTGTCGTTCCTTGCCGCACGCTAACTCCTTGTCTATAAGCGGTTAAAAAGAAATTTAAATATTATGATTTTCTACTCTCCTCTGCTATTTATCTCTAACTCATTCCACTTCGTTGTCCTTTTTTCCTACAATTTTAGCATTATACTTTTTTATCTGCCCGTTGTATACTTGCCGCTCTCTCTAACTCCCTGACATCTTCTCTATCTTAACCACATGTTCACCCTCTGCCCCTCCTTTCTCTCTATTCTCATCATTCAAGATGTTCACGCCAATTAATCAAATCATGTTGATGTTTATTATGTAAGTAGGCCTCAACGGCTTTCTTCCAATAAGAACAATTAATATATGACATTCTGTGACATGACAATAGTGGTAATGAACAACATACAATACCTGGGCACATACATACTTAACGAGAGATGGATAGTGTCTCCGATATAATATAAACTAACACTTTCGCTGCCATGGACATGGTGGGATCTCTGTTCATACCCAGTTTTCGGAAAAACGACGGCATTAGAGCGTAGCATTATGAACATGTTATGTACGATTCTCATCAAACAGCTGAGGCGTGTCTTACTAGAGTCAAGGGAATTTAAACCTTCTATACAGAAGTCAGTTTTCTAATTTAACAGCAGCGAAAAATGACTGCTCGCGACCACAGATCCTCCATTTAAATATGAAATCGAACTTCTGCATAGAAGGTTCAAATTCCTTTGACTCTCGTAGGGCGGGCTCGGACTCCAGCCGTTTGATGAGAATCTTACATGAGCACTGTATTCGTGAACTTACTCTGTGCAATGAGCTGTGCGATGAGCATCTCTCTGTTCTGCAGTTCCTTGCGCAGCGCGTCAGCGTTGTTGTCGCTGTCCGTACGAACACCAGCGGACAGTAAATCCACCTACAAAGAGACATACGCGGTCAAGGATGTATTACTTAAGACTGCTGTACAAGAAAAAATTGTAACGAAAAACTGACTTTTCTTTATCGGGTCATAAATGGCGGACTTTTGAGTTAACAATCATTTAACCCGTCGAGGGGTCCAACAAAAATAAGAATAAATTAGAACGAGAAAAATTGAATCATTGACATTTATCGGATCTAGATACGATAAATAATAATAATGTCATAAATCTTAATCTTATTTTATATAACTTTGAAATTAATATTATATGAATGCAATACCTTCTATAAAAATAACTATTTAATATTAGAATACAATAGAATACATTTATTCAGAAAACGCTTACACACAATACAATACAACAAATTTATAAATTTATTATTAAGCGTCACTGAAAGGGTCTCCACTCAGCTTAATGTCAAGATACCACTTAAGGATCTCGACGCTGGTCTTCCGTAGAAAGCGCAATTCCGAGAGAGCGCAACTACGCGCTAAGGTACATAATATTTCATAGTGCAAAAAGTTTCAAAAGTGTAATAAGGTATAATTATTATTCTTGAAATAAAATTACAATAACAAATTCAAAACTACAATAACAATTTAATTTAAAGTATAGCAAACTAATATATTTATTTTAATTAGTCTTACATGCGTGTCTCTTGTGTTTTGTCCCACGATCAAGAGAGCGAGTTGGTGGGAGGCGTGCGTTTAGTTACCACAGGTACCCAAACAGTAATTAATCCTTGATACAAGGTGAAATTAATGATATAAGAGGCGTTCGCTTTAGTAAGAATGGCACAGGAGTATACCCAATTATTTATTTATTTTGTAAGTTAGAGATGTATTTTTAAATTTACATTTGAATGAACCAATTGATGGTGAGTTCCTTATAGGTGGAGGTATATTGTTCCAGCACTTCGTGGCAGAGTATTTAAAACTGCCACGAAATGCTGCGGTGCTGTGCCTAGGGCAAAGAAGACGAATGGCTCCCCTAATATGGTGTTGTGAAAAAGTTAACCTTTCATAGAGGTAGAGGGGCGTCATGGTTTTTATAATGCCAAAAAGCATGCAAGCAAAATGCAGCGAACGTCGCGATTCCATATTCATTAACCCGCTATTATTTAAATAAGGAGTTACAAGAGTTCGAGGTGGGATATTGAAACAAAACCGCGCACATGCGTTCTGCACCCACTGCAATAGCTTTTTTGTTTGGTACAATAGACATCCACCTACTCGTATGAAAACATCAGCATAGTTGAGTTTCGACTGAATTAAAGATTCACATAGAGATATTCTAAAGTCAGTACTTAAATATCTACGTACACTACATTGATGTACTATTAGATGAAAAGAATGGAATATATTTCTTTAGGTTAGTTAATTTGATAACGTTACAAAATGTATGTAAAGTCCTGGTAATTTCATGGTTTTGAATAAATAATTTTGTTAGTTCAAATTAAAGGTTATCAAGAAACAAAATGTAAGGAGTCGCTATTAGGTCAATATTTTTTTACATGAAATTTGTAGGAAATAAATTTATGTTTTAATTCAAGATTTCCACAACATCCTCAGCGACGTTCAGAATGGATCGCTATTATAGCGCAAAATAGACGTGACGCACTCTATAAACCAAGCCACACGAGTGTTGTGTGTTCGGCCCATTTCCCTAATTCCGATATATACAGAACCAATAAAAACTTAAATCGACTAACTGCAACTGCTTGGAGATGCTTAATCCATATTTTTGGTTAGCGGAAAAATTTATGAGATGTAGGCCTTCGAAATGAACCTTAGCATCCTAGGTAATTAATTAATTAATTTTAGTGGACTGTATTTTTTGGCTTTGAATAAAAAGTCTTTGCGCGACACTAGCATTTACCTATTGTTTTAGAGGCTATGGAGTGGAAAAGGAACACGTGCACTAACCTTTCAACTTTGGGTAGTCCTTTCTCCAACTGCCAAGTGTCTCTATCCCACTAGAACCTCACAAAACACTCGGGCGCGCCCAGAACTTGTGTACACCACATTTTTAAATTAAGTTTATTGTCAACACTCGGCGTTCAGTATTATCGCCATCAGGACCATGCAACAGACATGCATTCAGTCCGAAATCAATGAAGAATCTGGCCGTTAATTCGGCTCACAAAATTATATGCGCAAGAGTGAGAACGCATATTTAAATGTGCACGTGGGTGTAAAGGAAAGGAGATGTGACGGGTTTGTAGCAAATGCAAGTATACCCTCAAATGTAAATATGAAGCGAATCTGCCTTAAATTTTACAATAAATTTTTGAAACTCAACACTGCTAAACCTGTCTTGAACGTAAGTCCGTTCGTTCCAGATTCAAACAACATTATTCGAATTCTGTTTTAACATATAATTTTATCGTGAAAAATTATGCAGAGGAAAACATATTCATATACTTATATGAATTGATATAATAAAAATCAATTTAAGGTTAATGTTTAATTAATTTATCTTTCAAGTTCATCGTCGGTATCTTTGTTTTATAGATATCAGAGATAGATGACGATGACTTGCAAAGCAATAGTTGTAAAAGTACAAACGCTGCTCCAATAACAGAAGTCAGTACTTTTGAAATAACTACGTATAGTCTTGCTCATGAGTTTCATGAAAGTAAACATCTTTATCTCTAACACAGAAAAAGAACTACTATCACAGAATTGTACGCGAATGTGTGTTAATATTGAAGTGGAATGTTTTATTTCTTATTTATATTTTTTTTATTTGAAAATATTATTAATATAAAAATAATTTAAATAACCAAAGCAACTCCATTACTTTCAGTGTTCACTTTTGACGTTTATAAAGAAAACATTGGTAGCCAGTATACGATAGTGCCATTTTATTAAAAAGTTTTAACCATGTTGGTTCTTATGTTTGCAAATATGACACTTGACGCCAATGCCTGTAAGTTCTTTTTTGTACGCAGTTTTTATCTTGACTCGGACTATAATGAAGCGTTATTATCAGCTATTGGAATGTAACTGTCAGTGTCATCTTGCGCCACATTTTTAGTTATTTATGTTTGGCATTGTGTGTCTATTTCTTAAGTCAATGGTACACTATAAGATCTTAAGTCTATAAAAACATACTCTAGAGATCTCCAGTACGTGGTTGTGGAATCTAAGTTTGCCGTCCATGAGCACACCCAAATTCCTTGCTTCCGTTACATGCTGCATATTATTAATGTTTCAAAAAATACAGCATGCAAAACAATCCAAACAAAGCACTGTACCACTAAATTGTTTTCTAATGCATATTTGTACAAAAGTTTGGAATAATAAAAGCCTATTTTATTTTTAATAAATATTTAAAAAATAGAACAGAATTGAGAACTTCCTCCTTTTTGAAGGTGGTTAAAAATAGTAAGAGATTGTGCGGCTGGTATAAAACGAGGTAGTCAAAATCATAAGAGATGATGTCCATTCAAAATGATCTCGATTGACGCAATGTCTATTGAAAAATCTCACCAAAATGTCGAACACAGTCATTGTCATTTCTTATTCTAGGGCACGATCGAGATTATGTCGAACGACGATCTCAATGTCTATTGTAATACGCGTTCAGTTTTTTTCGATTGTATTAGTTTACAATCGAGTGTATAATAATGAATCATTTTTTTCCACTTAATTAAATATCTCTTATATCAAAAATAAAAGCGTTACTTATTTACAATAATCTAATAGATAATTATGGTGATTTAACTACTCAAACATATTTACGACTATATGCTCGTTTATGTACTTACGTTAAATGGAACGCATAAAAACTACCACCAGCTGTTATCCACCCTCGCCACCAGCGTCCCAACAGGGGTGATCTTGCTTGTTGTTATCCATGTAGACTGCAGATGTAATCCAGATTATAATATAACCTTGCTGAACGGGCTCATGTTCTCATCCGCAATTGGAGCGCGTAGATTACATCCGTTTAGCCGGCGTTTATCCTAAGATAGTTGCGCTGTGGCAGGCAGGCACGTATGCGAGTGCAAAATGTCGTCCGAAGACCAGAGCCGCGAATGCGAAATTATAAGTGAGTTAATCGATCTCTATGGAGATTTGCCATGCCTGTGGGCCAAGCCATCGCCGTAACATTGCCAAGTACACCCCTGTTGGAACGCCGGATTACATTAGCCTGGATCCAGTTCAGCTGCTCACGCCGCGTGCACGACCCCACTAGCTCCTCGTGTGGCAGCGGACCTTCTCCACCTCCTCAGTAATGCAGCATGTGGTACCTGCTGCTTGAGCGCGCGGTTGAGGTCATGCAGGCGGCGACAGTCGGCCTGCAGGCGCGTGCGCGCCGCGCGCTCCAGCTGCTCGCGCCGCGTGCACGACCCCACCAGCTCCTCGTGTGCGCAGCGGACCTTCTCCACCTCCTCTTCCAGCTGGAACAAATCAATCTATTACAGTGAGTTCATTCAAATTGGTGGTATAGGTCGATAGGCCGGTTAGCGATCGGCTATTATGGTATGCCGGTTTGCAACCACATGGATGAGATGAGATGATGAACTAAAGGATTTTGTCTAGTTTTTTTTAATAGATTTCTATTCAATATCTACCAATTTAAATGTATACATCTCACTGTTTTTTTAGGGTTTGTAAAAATATTAGTATCTTTAATTGTTAAAACCTCGGACTTTCGATGATCGCAAACTGACGCCCGGTCCCGCCGGTTTTCCCGGAGAATACGAGTTTTCCAGAAGATAAGACCGATTTTTGTGAGAGTATTGTTGGCCTCCAACGGTCTCCGGATTCCGATATAACCAATATTGCCATCGAAAAAGATTCAACGATCTCCGACCTTGTTGGTCTTGAAGACCCGCTCGAGCGCGTCATTTAACTGCCCTTTCAGCTGCTGGTTTTCGGCCACGAGCGCTCCAGGACAGTATCGGTAGTCCTGAACAGAAAGTCTTTGGAATCCGGTATGACCAACTGTGCCATCTAAAACAGGTCAACGGTTACCGACCTTGTTGGTCTTGGAGACTCGTTCAAGCGCATCGTTCAACTGCCGCTTGAGCTGTTGGTTCTCAGCCGCTAGGGCGTCCAGCACAGCCGTGAGCGCGTCGTCCGGCTCCTCGACGGAGCCCTCGCCGCCGCTGCACCAGCCCGAGGACTCCGAGCCGCCGGGGACCGCGCGAACGCCCACGCTGGCGCCCACACTGAAACCAAACATGTGAATCTAAAGAACGAACTGCTTAACAGTGCCGTTGGCACTTCTCCAATGGTCTACGTTACTGACTTTACTACGTTACTGACTACGCTGGCCCAGCGACCCAAAGTGGATCTTGGCCTCCGACAATAAGACACGCCACTGTGCTCTGTCCTGGGCAGCTTGTCGCCAATCAGAGTCGGCTGAAGCTGGCAGAGACCTTTTTGGACTTCGTCTATCCAACGATACTTTGATCGTTAGTGACATTAGTTTTATTTTATTAAAGACTGACCAGTGATTGACTTGTTGGCGACAAGCCTTAAGATGTAGCTACACCTATTCACTCTTGCTTTAAAGACGCGCATCGGATTTATCAGGGAACACAGTAGGTTCTAGAAGAGAGTGTTCTAGTGATGTATCACGTGTGTGGACGCCACTGAACTCAGTGCCTCAAATGTTTCTCATAGTCGGAATAGATTAGATTGTTTCCTCAGTAGCATTGCGTATGTTCTTACCCGGTCAGATCCGGCTGCGATCGGGCAGACTCAACTTCTAATTGCCGTGTTTTATAAAAGGTTTCCCTTGATGTTGAGGACTTGTTGAAGTAACCAGATATCTCAGTTTTGACTCGAGCGTTTCTCAGAGTCGCAGAAGATTACGCGGGACCCGTTAATGACTTCCATTTGTTCCTAAAGGTATTTAAAGACACGGTATCTGCGATCCGGCTGCGACCGGCTTAGATTGAGCTTCGGTGCTGAATTTCGAGGACTTGTCCTTGAAAATCAAAATCAAAATCAATTTTTCGGTGTAGTTCTTGGAGGTACTCACCCAGTAAGATCCGGCTGCGACCGACTCAGACTGAGCTTCTCCTTGCTGAGTTTTTTAGGTTTCCCTTTGGATTTGCGTTCGACAGATGCTCGCTCGGCACTCGGCGTGCCAGCCACCTCTTTAGCCAGATGTTTGAGGACTGATGACTGGTTTAAGAAGTCATCGGGGATCTCGGTTATTTCCTGAGGATAGGAGTTGAGTAAAGAGGGTGGTTATTTTAATAGAACACACACATTATTTCGAACATATGTAAAATCTTGTAGTCGTATAAAGGACATTTGCGGCCTTTCAGACTAAGGATGGCACAAAATTGTCGTATTTACAAATATAATGCGACGATGCAAGCTCGACGCTCGGGATGAGACGCGCGGGGGACTGAGGCAGCCACTGTACCGCACCGCCCACCGCCTCACCGCCGACACGCATATAAGGCCCCGCGCGACCGCGCAGCGTCAGAGTCCGGCCGGCGCTCCGTAGCGCACCCGGCTCTGCCCCCCGCCTACCCTTCCTCCTCCTGACTTCCCCTGGCCGGTAAGGTTCCCGACCGGCCGAGAAGTCCCTCTCTCCCCGCCACCCCTGGCAGCTCGGAGTCCCCGAGTTGGCCGTCGTGGTGCACCCGTCACTCCTGGCAGCTCGGAGTCCCGAGTTCGCCGTCGTGACGTATCCGCCCTCACCGGAACCCGCTGGCGGCTTGGCTCCCGAGCCTGGCCCTCGTTCCGGCCCCCGTCTGTCGCGTGTAGTGCCCGCTCCTCTCCCGCAGGCAGCTTGGTCCCCGAGCTCGCCGCCGTTGCTCCTGGCAGCTCGGAGCCCCCGAGTTCCGCCGTTGGAACGTATTCCTTACGCCCCTCACTGCTGGTAGATAGGACCCCTGAGGTCACCACCGTAGCGTCCCGTATTTCAGCGTACTATTCCTGATAGAGAGTTAGGATAACGTAGGCCCCGTACCGTTCCCGTCTAGATTTAGTATTTAGTATCAGCCAGGGTTTACTCATTAATAAACGGGCATAAAAGACCCATTATTATATTCAATCGTAATTGGCGTTCTTATTTTCACCCCTACTCCCAGATTAGCGCTCCTGACCCCGCTGAGCTAACTAGGAAACCTCCCAAAGCCCTTCAGGCGGGAGGATATGTGTGTGTGGCTAAAACCACACATCACATTTGGCGCCCAACGCAACAGCTCACACGGGAGTCTCTAGGTACTCTAGGAGCCGGGAGTAGGCAACTAATAGTAGTTTAGCGATTTTAACATTAGCATTTTAATATAACGCACGCGTAAAACCTGCGCGCCACGTCCCGCCCACCCGAATAGCATAAGCATCACTCCGACCGGAATAATCACCCCGTAGAAACCCGCGCCGCGCCGTAAATCCCAGAAAATTACATATGCAGACCGCCTGGATATACCAGTTACGTAAGGAGGAGCTCATTAAGGAAGCTGAGGACAGAGGTATCCTTACCGAAGGCTTAACAGTCGAGCAAATCCGGAAACTACTCGCAGAAGCACTTAAAGCAACCGAGGAATTCAAAACACCGATTAAACAACAACCCGCAGAAATGGCGGACGAAGATGAAAAATTAAAACCGGACCGAGTCAACCGACTCATCAAGGAATGGAACCTGTCCTTCAGGACAACCGACAACCCGGTGGAGTTTATAGAGCGATTAGAGGAACTCATAGCGGCTGGAGGAATAGACAACGAGGACGTTCTACCAGCCCTACCGCGTATCCTGCAAGGAAAGGCTCTACTGTGGTACAGGAACAACGCCGAGTCCTGGGAGACATGGGACCAGTTTATAGAGCTATTCAAGCTTTATTACTTCCCAACTAACTACGAGGAGAATCTCATACTGAAAATTGTCGCTAGGAAGCAGAGGTTTAAAGAGAGCTTTACGGATTACCTAACAGACCTGCAAACCCTAATAAGGCGATACGGGAACATGACCAACAAAGAAAAATTACACCGTATACACGAGAACATGCAAAAGGAATACAAACTCTACATAAAGAAAAACGAATATAAGGACCTAAATGGACTCCTGCGATTGGCGGCTGAGTACGAGAACATTACAACCACCTCTGATAATAATGGGCCGGCGGGATACCATGAACCGCACACACATGGGCACGTAACGAACGCATACAGGAGACCGCAATACAACTGGCGACAGACACCGGATCCAACACCCACAAGACCACACAGAGACTTTAATGCCCCAGAGCAGCCGTCAGGCAGCGGCAGACCGAGGAACGATGCAACGACTAAAGTACACCCAGCATATGATTCCAGGACCTGTTGCTGGACCTGCGGGAAACCAGGCCATAATACACGAGAGTGTAGATCGCAGGGCCGACTCTTTTGCAGCGGATGCGGCAAATTAGGCGTGCTGAGCCGGAATTGTTGCAGGAGCAGGGCCGGACAGCAACACGAGTCACTGGGGGCAGCCGGAAACCAGCAAAGGGCCGATAACAGAATATACGAACGTGCCACAATATTAGGAAACGAATATAGATGTCTCATAGACACGGGCTCCACAAACACTTACGTGAATAAAGAAGTGTACGAAGCAAGTAAACACCGGGGAGCGCTCGCAAAACAAACACAAATAGGAGTCGTACTAGCTGACGGCACCAAGACAACCATTGACACATGCGTACTAGTCGACATGAAGATAAAAGGGAACCTGATAAAACACTGGGTAAGGGTGCTCCCAACAGCCGCCCATACAATAATAGGAATGGACGTACTGAAAAGAATGGGGGCGACCGTAGCGTGGCCTACCGACGCCACAGCACCAACACATTCTCCACAGACACCACAACAACCCCAACAGGCAACCAACGAAGAAGCCGTAACAGTACCCACCGATACCCAACAAACCCAAACCAAGCAAAACGCAGAGGAACGAACGCTAACGAAACCACAAAATGAAATATTACAGACCACACTACAACGAGAATTCAAACTATGTGAACTAAGTCCAAAAGGAAATACGTGGGTCGAGCATAAAATAAAGTTAAAACATAAAGAGCCCATTAAACAAAAATACTATCCTCGCAACCCGAAGCAACAAGACATTATCGACACACACGTAAAGGAAAATACCTATAAAACATCCTACCGTAACAACCGCAACGCAGATACACCGGTACACCGATTACACAGCAGAAAACTACCTCACCCGAACGACCAGAACCCATCTCCCAACCCGCACCTGAAGGACTTAGCGGCGTTACAAGACAGATATCAATATCATAAAGCCCGGCAAAACCAACGGAAAGCGCCCGCCACACAAAAACACTATTACGATAAGCAAAGGCGGCATTGGGAGTCCGCCTCCGGAGAACTAGTACTAAAACGCAACTACGTAATATCCAGCGCAGACAAAAATATCGGCACAAAACTCATGCCGAAATTAGCCGAACCATATACAATCATACAGAGAACGTCACCGGTAATCTACATACTACAAAGCACGAGTGAACCCAACAGAAGAATTACAGCCCATATTAAAGATTTAAAAGCGTACAAATATTACAAACCGAACGATACAAACGTACAATTTAGACACCCCACGCAAACACTCCTGGCGGGGCCCTCTCGCTCGACACAGCGCATCCCCAAATCAATAAAGGGTCGGCAACGCACTGGGGATTCCTACGGGTCACATGTGTCCATAGGCTACGATGTCCGCTTTCCGTCAGGCGGGCCGTAGACTTGTTTGTCACCGCAGCGTTTCAATATATATAAAAAAAAAAAAAAAAAACCCCCGTCAATACAAACCGAATTTCACGAGGGGTATACGCGGTACTCGCCGCGCTCGGCGTGCGGGTTGGCGATCGCAGAAGCACCACCGCAATCTTGCTGCGACCCAACCCAGTGGTCCGAATCGTAGTTTTAGAACATACCAGGATCTAACAGCCATTTTCATTCAGCCATTATTTAATTCTTATATTTAGTAGACAAAAGGGAAACGGAGGCCTACCAATTGTAGAATTAATTGAAGTAAATATAGCACGTAGAAATGAGATATTCATTTTAACCCTATACCGTAGTAAATTACACTTAAATAAACCAGAAATGACGAGGGAACAAAATAAAACCATACATCACATTTGGCCAACCATACACCCGAAAATAAGAATAGCAATAATAAAATAAACCGCAATCTCTCCAAACAAATATGGACCGTAATTCCAACGATATAAGGCCGGGAATGGGACAACCCCAGTTGCAGTTAGCTCCGATTCGTTCACATGTTTTTATTTAACGGCATGTTAGTTTATTTGTACTAAAATGAACATTTCAGTACCAAGCATTTCTTGTAAATTATAACGAGGGGCTACAACCATAAATGTATAAAAAAAAAAAAAGATATTAATTTAATTATTTTCCCGAACCTATGACTAAAGGCGATTTTTCCCCAGGTAAAAATCTTCACACGTGGAGGGGGAATGCGACGATGCAAGCTCGACGCACGGGATGAGACGCGCGGGGGACTGAGGCAGCCACTGTACCGCACCGCCCACCGCCTCACCGCCGACACGCATATAAGGCCCCGCGCGACCGCGCAGCGTCAGAGTCCGGCCGGCGCTCCGTAGCGCACCCGGCTCTGCCCCCCGCCTACCCTTCCTCCTCCTGACTTCCCCTGGCCGGTAAGGTTCCCGACCGGCCGAGAAGTCCCTCTCTCCCCGCCACCCCTGGCAGCTCGGAGTCCCCGAGTTGGCCGTCGTGGTGCACCCGTCACTCCTGGCAGCTCGGAGTCCCGAGTTCGCCGTCGTGACGTATCCGCCCTCACCGGAACCCGCTGGCGGCTTGGCTCCCGAGCCTGGCCCTCGTTCCGGCCCCCGTCTGTCGCGTGTAGTGCCCGCTCCTCTCCCGCAGGCAGCTTGGTCCCCGAGCTCGCCGCCGTTGCTCCTGGCAGCTCGGAGCCCCCGAGTTCCGCCGTTGGAACGTATTCCTTACGCCCCTCACTGCTGGTAGATAGGACCCCTGAGGTCACCACCGTAGCGTCCCGTATTTCAGCGTACTATTCCTGATAGAGAGTTAGGATAACGTAGGCCCCGTACCGTTCCCGTCTAGATTTAGTATTTAGTATCAGCCAGGGTTTACTCATTAATAAACGGGCATAAAAGACCCATTATTATATTCAATCGTAATTGGCGTTCTTATTTTCACCCCTACTCCCAGATTAGCGCTCCTGACCCCGCTGAGCTAACTAGGAAACCTCCCAAAGCCCTTCAGGCGGGAGGATATGTGTGTGTGGCTAAAACCACACATCACAATGTGGTCCATCATAAGAGTTTCCTGATTTATAAATATAGAACGTGCGCGGGCGAAGACCACGGCATATCGAGCTACCATCCATTACATAAGAGTTGGCCCTAAGGGGCGGGTTGCACCAACATACAATTACAGAGTGATCAACTTAAATATGGCGCCGGCAGCTGTCATCCCATGGAAACTTAACAAACTTCCCATACATCAGACTTTAACGTAACACCACTTAGTTGAGTGTGAAATTTACTCTGGACATAGAGAAATAAGTAAGAATAGAGTGCTCACTCCATACATCAGTTTTTAGTAGTTATTTCTTAGTAGACATCTAGCGTCAAATAGCGGAACTATCAGTACTGCTACTTGACAATAGACGCCGTGACGAACGAACAATCGTGACATCTAGTATCTTTATAGCAGTACTGATAATTCTGCTATTTGACGCTAGATGTCGACTACGAAATAACCAGTAAAAACTGATGTATGGAGTGAGCACTCTATTCTTACTTATTTTTCTATCCTCTGGATGACGTCTGCAGTAATCTTTTGACACAGTCTAGCCCTAAAATCGGGCTAGTTTTGTCTGCAAATCAAAAAACTAGTTCAATACCTTTGTATCTTCCTAGTCCACAGCAAAACTGACAGTAACTACATTCCTAAAATTTCAAACACTAACCAACCTGAACAGAATGATCAGGTGGACTAGTATAGATCCTCTGCCCCCCTATATCAATATAGTTCGCAGAGGTGGTGACTGCCTGTTCCTTGTGTATCTTCGGCAGGGGTATGCCACTGGGTTTCTTGGTTTCCGCCTTCTTCAGCGTGTGATACGGCGAGGACTGAGTCGTCGTGTGCTTCACTTCACTGCTGGTTCGTTCGTGTTCTCTGGGGGATTATACCTTGGTTAGTAAGTTTTATTGTAAAACAAGAAAAACATAGGTAAAGAGACAGGAATTCGGTCACACTGAATTTGGCCAAAAGTATGTATGTTTATTATTATTATTATTATTTATGTTATGACGATGCTATTGTGAATTTTACTACGTAATTATTTCTTATCTTGACATGTCTACAACAATAGGTACAATATTTATTTTAAAGAATTATAATAACATCAATAAATTGCTCTAAATAACTAATTAATAAATGTCATAACTGACGATTCGAAAGTGCTTGTTGTTAGGCCTATTTGAATAAAGAATATTTTGACTTTGACTTTGAGTTTATGTTCTGTGTTCTCAAATAATTCGTAGGTACATTTGCGGTACAGTCCAGTCAACAACAGAAGTGACTATGCGGGCCTAGTGCTCAAAATTAGCTACACACCCACTCTAATGTCAAGATAATAAGGCTCTATGTAGATAATTGTGAACGTGTTATAGTGCTTTGCTGCTTCTGCTGCTGACTGTACAAATCCAATCTTTTCCAACCTTTAATGAATGGTTGTTTTAAAACGCTATGTATATCCTCATCTATCTGGATTTCAGTGTATGCAATGGATATCGGAATGGACTTGAATAAACGCAAAAATTATTTTTGTAATAAAAAAACACTGTTCATTGATTTGAGGCGCTCGCACCCAACTCACCTAGCGAGAAAATGACTGTCTAACCAAAACCTGCTCCGCTACTACGCAAATAGCCCCGTGTGATGCTGGGTTAGAATAGCTGTCGTAAAAGTTGACTAAGGAACCGGGTTCAAGTGTGTTGTGGGCGATAGGCTAGCAACCTGTCACTGCAATATCACATTTTCTACATCTATGAACCTACAATTGCTAAATATGGCACAAAAATTAAATTTCATGTGCTCTGCCTACCCCTTTCGGAAGAACAGGCGTGAGTTTATGTATGTATGTGTATGTACCACGCAAATAGAGTGTCTTCTCGCTCCCAAATTTATTTATTTATTTATTAATATAACAAGAACGGTTTACACCACTTACACCTGTTAATCATACGAGTACATATAAACAACTGAACACAAATATTAACTATACTACTTAATACTAGGTGAAATACACATTAAAAAAATCTAGAAATAGTAATTAAAAAAGATCTGCAACAAGAACAACCACATTCATTCATCGTTCTCGCAATATGTGAGACACCTGGACGTTAGCCCGGACCAGGAGTCTGCAAACAGGTCGACATCCCCATCAGAGCGCAGGAGCCCGTTGATTACGCTGCACATTGCGCACAGCGGCGAGTGCCGCCGCGCCACACATGCGCGGGCCAGCCTCTCGTCGGCCAGCTGCAGGCGCGCGCACCTTCGGGACTTGTTCGGAGGCACAACAATGCGGTTGAGTGCGTTATGCAGATCTGTACCATCAATTTTACCTCTCAGTATCTTACACGCCGTCAACATTTGCACGTTATGTCTCTGAACTTCGAGGGAATTCAGCCCCAACACGCCAAGTAGGAATTTGGTTGGGTAAAGGTACGGATAGTATCCGTACAGTCTCCTGTACAGAAAGCGAAGAAACGTTTTCTGCACTTTCTCAAGCATAAGCACATACTTAGCCTCATTAGGTCTCCAGACGCAGGCGCTAGTCTACAGTTTACTTGTAACCAGTGCCGTATAAAAAAATCCCTGACGTTTCTCGTCACAAACCCCAGTCGCCGATACGACTCCTTAGCAGGGGTCGGAATTCTCGTAGCACTTTTGAGCTGTCATAGGGACTTCTCATTTATCGACTAACGATCTACATATTATATCGATACATTATAGAACACAACATGTTGATAATGATGAATATTAACAGTAGAGGTAAACAACAGGCGGTCTTATCGCTATAAAAGAGCGATGTCTTTCAGATAACTTGAGTAGTTGAAAATGTGAAATAGAGATATGCAATGAAAACAATGAAAAGTTAATAGTTAACAATTTCACATTTTTATTTTTATTAGTTCAGTTCAGTGTTTGTGTTTGTTTGTTTGCATATGTCTATAAAACTACTAATCAAAGGTCATCAGACTGGCCGTACCTACATAACATAATATCATTAGCAAACCCCGGACCACGGGAGCAAAAATGCACTTGTCACTAGTGCTTAGTTAAATATCGACTATTCTATCGACATCCATACGAACAAATTATTGAATCAGAAATGTATAGATCAAACTTATTATCTTACATGTCAGGTTGTTTACACAATATTAGGTACATCAGGCAAGTATAGATACCATTTCAGTCTACTAATTACATTGGTACTATAATTATATCATACTCACGGGAATGATCGTAAAATAGATAAAGTGAATGACAGTTATAAATAGATACTTTTCACATAACTTACAGACCTCTTTCATATCATATTTGCATATCGCAATTATAAACAACCGCTATCTGACATTGACTCAAGTCAATCGGTGTCAATCTTAGAAATTACATTGAGACGAACTAATTTACTATCATTTATTTGATTCATTATCATTAATATTATCGAGCCGCCACCATGCCACGCAAGAAGAAACAGCGTACTTGGATAGCCGATTACGCGGAATATATAGAAGATCGAGGGTGAACAATTATTTTGTACAAAATGTGAAATCACAATGTCAAATTCCAAATTTTCCGTACAAAGACACATCAGAAGCAAAAGGCACAGCGGCGTTTCAACAAAAACACAAAATTTATTCAATCTGAACTGTTAAAGTTTATTTGGCTTGCAACATCCCCTGGACCCAGGTTAAGAACCCCATTTTCACTAATTTCATTTGCAATTGCATATCCGGAAAATTTTGTAAAGTCCGTATTCCCGATGAATCTTTTCTGAGAAAAACTACTTTGGACATTGCATATAAAGAGAAAATGCACCAAATCAGGACTGAACTTGCAAATGCTAGAATTTACGTAAGCGTAGACGAATCCTCAGATGCAAACGGACGTCAAATCGGTAATGTAATGGTTGGAGCTTTATTAAAAAAACAGATGAGTACCCCACACATTATATCGAGTTTTTGGTTAGACGAAGTTAATAAATGTTACTATATCAACACTCATTAGAATTGCCTTGGAGAAACTATGGGGAAAGACCATAATAAACACGACAGAGTCTTGTTTACTCCTTACGGATGCGTAGCCTATATGTTAAAGGCAGGAAAAAACTTGAAAAAACTTTTTCTTAATTTAGTTCATGTAACATGTCTAGCTCATGGCGTAAATAGGGTGGCTGAAAAATTTCGATTACTTTTTCCCTCTGTGAATAATTTAATCGCATACACAAAAAAGGTGTTCCGAAAATCGCCTAAAAGAATAAGAACGTTTCGTCAAATCTTACCAACTGTTCCTTTACCACCGCAGCCAACTATAATAAGATGGGGAACATGGATAAACGCGGCCTGCTACTATCATAAATATTTGCCTGAAATCAAGCGAGTCATACAGACATTCCCTAATAGAGATTCAATGTATATTTTGAAAGTCAAACGTGCAATGAACGATTTAAATATTTTGAATGATCTAAAATGGATAAACAGTAATTTGTCAACAATACCTAGTACAATAAAACAATTACAAAATCAAAATGTAAGCCTGGAAGCCAGTTTAAATATAGTACACAAGTTGAAAGTGCACTTGTCAAGATTACGGTTACATCCTCAAGGTAAGGTTATTCACAACAAGTATCAGGATGTGTTGAAGAAAAACGTTGGCTTTTTAACTTTAAACATCTTAAATAATTTGATATCTGGTAAAGAAGTGGAAGTACGTTGTACAGAAGAAATCCATAACCACTATGAATTATTTAATTTTGCTCCGATTACTACAGTAGATTTAGAACGGTCCTTTAGTTGGATGAAATGGATTTTATCGCCAAGGCGAAGGAGTTTAAAATCAGAAAATTTAGAAAAAATGATAATTGTATATTACGAAAACTATATAAAATACTGAAAAAATACAAACATTTAGTTTTAATTTTATTTTCAACAATAATTAATACTTCTGCATATCATAGCGGTAGTCCAGTAGGTACATCGTGCTTTTTATCAACATCGATTTATATGATATAAAATGTGTGTCCTCGCACTATAAAGCTGTCAACGCATTTTTGCTCCCGTCATCCGGGGTTTGATCATTAGGTACGATGGCAATTCTTGTTTTGAAAAACATTCTAAAATTAAAGCCTCGTAATAAGAAATCCACAAATTATTTATAGGGCACAATAAAATATGATTATATTGATTATAATAATTCCTATTTAAAATTTCCAAAAAGTTGGCATCCAAAGGTTATCTCGAAGAGATCGCTCATTAGCGAAAAGTCTGCCTGTTGTTTACTTTACACTTTTAATATTCTGTATTTATCGACATATATTTGTATATCGGAAGTCCATAAATGAGAAGTCCCTATGACAGCTCAAAAGTGCTACGAGAATTCCGACCCCTGCTCCTTAGCGAGGCAGCTTACGTGATCGCGGAACGTCAGTTCACGGTCAAATTTGACACCCAGGTCCTTAACGGAGACGACGCGGGTTACCGTATTTCCGTCTAAAATATAGTCATATTCGATAGGACGTTGACTGCGTGTGTAAGTCATAACTTGACGTTTGGCATAGTTAAAGTAGAGCTTATTCTCATTACTCTAGCGATGCACTAGCTTCAAATCCTCTTGCAATTTTTGACAGTCAGTTTCACTATGTATACCCATTACTAATTTGAGTTCGTCCGCATATAGTTAACACTTAGTGTGTTGAATGCTTTTTACGAAGTCATTGACTATAATTAAAAATAACAGAGGTTCGAGCCCTGACTTACCCCGGAACGAGTTTGGTAAGTTGAGGACAAGCAGCTCAGAGTTAAATCCGATCTTGCTAAGCTTAACCAACAGTACATCGTTATCGACTGTGTCGAAAGCTTTGCGGAAATCGAGGTATATGACATTGGCCTGTATTCCATTGTCAATGCATTTGCTAATGTAATCAACGTGTATAAGTAGATTAGTATCGTCAGACCGGCCGGACCTAAACGCGTGCTGAGCGTCGCAAAGGTTCTGTTCTATCTGGCGGTATAATTCGTTATGCAGGATGCTCTCGAAGGTTTTCGCAGCGGAATTAAGTACAGCAATTGGACGATATTCTTCCACTTTATTCCTATCCCTCGTTTTAGGAATAGGTGTGACTCTAGTAAGTTTCCATATGGTTGGGTAGAAAATATGGCTTAGTGGTCTAGCAAAAATGTCGTTACAAGCGCGCAATATATAAGGTGTAAGGTATAAGGTAAAGTATTATAAGGTCAATAAGTGTTATAGAGACCACTCGAATTTCGTGGTTCCGTGGCCTTGTACTCGTACTGACCTGATGGGCGTCGGACGCGCGGGCCACGGGTCGTCCTGGTTGTGTATGATGAGCGTGTTGTAGGACGACGACGACACGTCGAGCGAGCTGCGATTGCTGTTGCCGCCACCCACAGACTCCTTCAGGGAGTTACGATTGCTGCCTGTTACACTTTCCTTTAAAAAATATTATAAGAATAGATATTAGAAGATATAAGTAAACAAAACGACGACCACTTTGGCTTAGTTGGTAGAGACTCTGCCTACGATGCTGGAGGTCTCGGGATCGAATACCGGTCAGGGCATTATTTGTGTAGTGAGCATGAATATATGTTGAGGTCAGGTCGGTCAGGGGTTGTAAAGAGATTTGAATACCCTATATAAGTCCCACACTATTTGTCTCAGGAGGCTTCTCAGTTTCTTCAGGCACTTGGGGTTAAAAGGAATGGCCACTGGCTAGTTGGCCCAAGTAGATTGAGATTGTGAAATTTTACCTAGAGGTGGGGGCTCAAGATAGAGATGCATCAAACTCACTGGAAGAGGCCTTTAACTCTTAAGAGGGTTCTTTCTGGAGTGCCCATTAATATAGTCATAACTCATAACTATTCAATTATGTTAATTAAGACTAAAACTTTTTATTTGTACTTTACTAACCAGGCAGTTTTTTATTTTATTTTATCTACCTTCAAAGAATTCCTATTATTATTATTGTTGTTCTGGGTTTGAGTCTCCTGTCCCTGCGGCTCAACACGTGCTGTGTGGCGCACCACATAGCGCTCCTCACGGGACAGGTTTTCGTTCGAAGTTGACACATCCGTTTCACTGCCAGACAGACTTTGCGGGAAACCACTGCCCACTGGAAAAGGATATTTTAATTAACATATTATTTGTATTTTACTAAATCTGATAAATTCATACTGGAATAAAAAAGGGGAATTGTTGGGCTTAAAAATAGGACATGACTAAATATTCACACTCTGAAAAATAAGTAAAAGCTACACTTTTCTGGGAAAAAAACTCGTTTTCGCATTTTACAGTGCATTTTCGATTTTTATGTATAAAAAATAAATAAACAATGACTGACAATCAATGAATGATGATGACAATGATGATTGACTTTTTCAAAAGGTGAAAGTCAACAGCAACGAAATAAACATACGCAATTCTAATAAAAAAAGCTACCCAAAAAGGGGTCCATATGAAAAACATTATAAAAAGTAAAACACAACTTAGATTACCGAAACTATTAAATAAATAAATCATGCCAATATAAACAATAAGCAATTGACTTTTCAAAAGGTGAAAGTCAACAGCAACAAAATACAAGCATGCAATATTAATTATTGTGCATGATGCAATTTTAATAACTTTCTACATCTTCCCTCTGAATATTTGAACAACAAGACCTAAAAGAGGTACTTTAAACTCAATAGAATGCATTTATTCATGATTCAGATAACAAGGACATTCAAGATCATATCAATTCCATAATTCATGACTAAAGAATCTTGTTTATTTCAGGTAACAAAATATGGTTGAACTTACCAGTTGGTTTCTGTGGTCTCGGAATGTTCTTCGTAAATGAGAGGAATCGTCCGGTTGGTCGCATGGACCCCATTGCACTGTGCAGTGATAAATAGATTTCAAAGTAAAATCATATTGCACTGCATCCAATATCGTCTTCAACGATCACTTTTGCTCTCAAACGTTATCCATTTAGAATCTGAAAGCAAAATAAGTTACTCCCGTATAAATTGTATAGTAAACACTGTTGTAGAGCATAGAAATAGAACAAAATAAGAAGCAAAACGTCTGGACACGGATGTCACATAACATCGTGATTATTTATAGTTTGAAAGTAAATATAAAAACTGTTTCCAGCGGTAATGCGATAAATGATCTAAATAGTTTGTAAAAACAACACTCACAAAGTTCTAAAGAGCCAAAATAAGCTTAAAAAATTGGA
This sequence comes from Notocelia uddmanniana, assembly GCA_905163555.1. Classification (NCBI taxonomy): domain Eukaryota; kingdom Metazoa; phylum Arthropoda; class Insecta; order Lepidoptera; family Tortricidae; genus Notocelia; species Notocelia uddmanniana. The sequence goes on along the minus strand of LR991059.1, from coordinate 6,986,037 downwards.
ATCACATTTGACTATATAAACTTTGATGAATGGGGTCGACAATTACTACTATTTCTAGTGATTTCAGCATCAGGTACAGGAAACCAACTAATTAAGAAAACGGACTATGTAAAATGCCCACAATGAAAATTCTGGACTAGGAAAAAAAGCAAACAATTTGCTTTTAACTTTTTATTAAATTTAAATGATCAATTATAAGAAAATATGTTTTTAACGTATATTTCATACCAAGACAATGACTAAAACATTTACCAAAATAGAAGTAAAATTTATCCTTTGGTAACACTGCGTAAAGTGTCATTGTATATTGCAAATTCTTTGTGTTCCGAATCACTGAGCATATAATCACTACGTTTTAAGAGACGGAACTCCATACATCACTTTTTGAGCGATTTTTAATAATTTAGTATCAACTTTCACGTAAAAACAACAATACGACCAACATAACAGTGTCAAATGTCAAATTGACATTCAATCTAAAAATGACTATAGGGAAGGACGTCATATAGATATTTTTTATTTAATCGATATCGATACTTTTTTTATCGATATCGATACTTTACAGGATATCCATCCTGTATGTACAATGCGTAATTATAAAAATAATCTAATTCTAGACGAGGAAAATAAAACCAATGACGTTGGCAGGAATAATTTATTTAACTAATTATTAATACTAACCGTGTACCGCGTAGTGTACATCACGGCTAGCCGCATAGTGCGTTGACGGGCTAAAGACTGAAGGCCTGAGGGCCTACTCCGAACTTCGAATTTCATGTCGCGCCGTCCCTTTCACTTTCGTGTTATACACTATATGACGGAAAGGGACGGCACGATACGAAGTTCGATTTTTGAAGTTCGGAGTAGGCCCTCTGCTCCGAGCTTCGAGGGTAGAGTTTCGTGTCGTGCCGTACTTTCACTCTCGTGTTATACACTATATGACGGAAAGGGACGGAGCGATGCGGCTATGCTAAGCGACAGCATCAGGGATTTTTCGCTAGAGTTTATTATTATTATTGATTGGTTGTGGGCCATTTTATGCCACTTTGACCAGTAGTTGTGACAGCCCTTATAGTTCGTTGCTTATACCCACTGCTTCCAAGAATTTCCAGACTCTTTGTGCTGCAATTTGTTTTATCTCCTCTGGTTACATGATGTGCCTCCCTACTCTCCCTAGGTACTTCTTTTGCGCATTACTTTGTTGGATTTGGCAAGGACGTTTGAATTATTTTTACAGTTCTGGACTAGCTTAGAGTCGGACTCTAAGGATTCTAATGCCAGCAGAGCAGACTGGCTGTCAGAGTTGATGGTTTCTTCTCGACAGCTGGAAAAGAGAATGTAAAAGTAAAAGATGAGGAAGTATACATTTGATTGTAATAAAAATATCGGTAAATAAAATGTATTGTTATTTCTCTTGACTTGTCGTACACTCACCGGCCTGTATCCAGCGGAAACTTCGAAAACAAGAGATTTATTACTAGAATGCAACTCTTTAATGCCGCAAACGTCACAAGTTCTATGGCCTTTACCCATGGCGCAACAACGCACAATTAGCACAAAATCACAAAGTTACAGTCACTGTCTCGGAAATATCACTCTAAGCGTCAATTATCGCAATTTTTCAATCAAAAACAAACAAATTATTTCCCACAAATAAATTCCGAATAAAAAAACAAGGGACGGTGGACAGTGGACATGACACTTATGGTATGGTGTTGCCGTAATGAAAAACAGATTTATTACTACACGTAGCGATTACTTTTGGTAACTTTTTGGTAAGTGCGTCTATTAATGGCAATAATCCCTAAATATAAAATAATTGTTATAAAATTTGATTGCTTAAATCAAATCTCTGTTTATGTCCAAAAAAATCTTGTAAATAATTATTATTTGTAGCAAATAACATAGAGATGTTTCTACCTAATGGGAGGTCGGTTATATGTGGCAATAATTCGTAATCAATGTAGGCAACGTTGACGGAAGTGAACGGAAGTTGTTTTAATGTTGGACAATGTCTGTATCAAAATCCATACAAAAAAATAAAGTTCTAAGTTTCTTGAGACTGTTCCGAATGTCAATTACAGTTCAGTTGAAATTGTATACTGATGTATTATTTATTTGCACATGGGATAATAATAGATAAAGATTCACGTTAAGCTAGTAGTGTTTATATAGATAATATTGTAGTAACATGATTATACCTATTAATAGGGGTATAAAAATAACTTCATAATTTACATATGTTACAGTACCATACATTTTGAACGATCTTTCTTTTTTTAGACCATCTTAATAAAAATCTAGCAGCACATGAAGTAAGTATAGTATATACAAGTAGTTAAATTTAAACTATGACAAGTAAAATTACTTTTGACTGTCCCTTGTTTTTAATTCGTAACTTATCAAACACCTTAATAATTATTAAATGTCCTTATTCTGAACGCTGCGTGAGTTTTTTTACAAGTTGACACTAGTACCAATACGTCAATCCAATCAGTCATTTAGTCTGTGCATGTGGTCTGTGCAGTCATTTCAAAAATTCGAGTTCTTTTCAAGGGGTATTAACTACGCTAAGATATGTAGGGTGCTTCGTAATTGCGTATGTGTGAGTTGCACTGAAATTAAATTGTTACCAGTAATACTTTAAGGGCATCCAGACAGTGCAACATAGCAGTCCACCTTGCAGTCTGCCGTGGGAAGCAACCTATAAGATAGAGCAAAATAGGAAGATTATAGACCTCGGTTGTCTCATTCTATTTTATAGATCCCACAGCTGCAATGCTGGAACGTCTGGGTGGGGCTTAATTTGATTTATCAATGGTGCCATGCATCTGAAAAAGCGTTTAAATTTATGTAAAATTTGCTCTTGCATTTTAGTCGCGCAAGATATATTATTTCATGATCAATTCTGTGTATTCTGTGTTAAATTTTGTATTGTTTATTGTTATAGTAGCGCTACTGTGAAGTATAGCAAGTGAACTCTATGGTTCGGTTACCATGGAAACTTCATATATTGAAATAACACTTGTGTTAAACTACCATATCATAAATATTGTCAAAACGTATTTCAACAAAACAAACAATTATATTTACAAACGTTGTTTTTGCTTTTCTTGTGGCATGCTGTTGGTAATAGAAATCCACAAGCATAAGTTAACATCGATGGAACATTACAGCTACTTTTCTTCTCGGTTATAAAGTTGAACGATTGAAGACCGAACACGAACAATATTCTATTTGGGGAAATTGTGTATTAAATTCAGTTTTGGCTAATATATTCTTCTTGTCGCGTTGTCTTGCCCGACAGCGACAACGCATGCAAATGCATTCCATTATATTCAGTGTTCAGTATAAAATCAAAGCAAAGAAGAGAATTATAGTTTGTGTGTTATACTGGACTTTAGTTGGGCCTTGGAAGATAGTACCCACTTGCGTCACGTTTGTGGATTATTCCACCTTCAGTTTTTCTCCAGTGGTTGTTAGATGGAAGATGTAATTAAATTCACAAATGAATACACGATGTGTGCTAAATGTGGAGCTGCTGCCCAAGATCAAGAATAAGTTCGATTGCATTATTTCCCTTAGCCTAACAATCGGGATCTATTTGCCGGAAGAGGTGAACAAAATATCTCTTTTTACTTATTATGTGAGGAGATTGGCTTCTTTGGTACAGACCTCCCAAAGGTCTAGGTCTGTTAGCAAGCATTCGATGCTAAAGAGCCAGTTGTTGAAGTTCTTTCCCGTAAGTTTAGAGAAGGATTGGCTGGAACTTAACTGTACCTCCGATCGAAGTTGAGTTGACGTCGAAGGTGATCCCATTGTCGTAAAATTAATACTAATTATCTTCAAAGCGATGGGCTCCCATAAACACTTATTATGTGAGGAAAAACAACGTGGATTTTTATTGAAGATAAAAATAGTATATTAAAAAAATAGTTTGACACACATGGAATAAGAACAGTGGAATTGACAGTATAGCGAATATATAAAACAAATAGGTATCTAAAAGAAAACATTACAGGGTGACAGTATTACTAATAAAATAAACATGAAGGTTTAACATTTTTAAAGAGAAAATCAACAATATTATAAAATAAATATTTTTTCACACATACACAGCTGCATTTTATTTAAATCTATATACTTATAGATAAATACAATGCTACGAAACCAAAGTAAAAAAAAATTAAAAATATATTTCTTTACCGGGATTCGAACCCGGGCCCCAATCTCCGGAGGCAACCTGCCTACCAACAAGCCACCTTTTAGTTCACTGCTCAAAAGCGATGTCGCTAGTAGTATAAACGACTTTTTGACGTTTCGGGAGGGTGTAATATTTTTTATATGGAGTTATCGTTCTTCTCATTAGTGAGTGAGTATTATATTCTTTGGTTCTTGTGCATTGTGTAATTCAAAATTCGAATATTATTCTTCCCGCCTCAAAATCCAATAATATTTGACTATTGTTACTGTAATTAACTCCATATCTTCAAGAGAGCATAAATTATAAAAATTGCAAATAATAAATACGAAACCAGTAATATAATATGTTTCGGCAAATGTTTACCCGTGGAATCTGCCGGGCTGTAATCATGCCCTCATACTCAGTCTCAAGAAACTTAGAACTTTATTTTTTTGTATGGATTTTGATACAGACATTGTCCAACATTAAAACAACTTCCGTTCACTTCCGTCAACGTTGCCTACATTGATTACGAATTATTGCCACATATAACCGACCTCCCATTAGGTAGAAACATCTCTATGTTATTTGCTACAAATAATAATTATTTACAAGATTTTTTTGGACATAAACAGAGATTTGATTTAAGCAATCAAATTTTATAACAATTATTTTATATTTAGGGATTATTGCCATTAATAGACGCACTTACCAAAAAGTTACCAAAAGTAATCGCTACGTGTAGTAATAAATCTGTTTTTCATTACGGCAACACCATACCATAAGTGTCATGTCCACTGTCCACCGTCCCTTGTTTTTTTATTCGGAATTTATTTGTGGGAAATAATTTGTTTGTTTTTGATTGAAAAATTGCGATAATTGACGCTTAGAGTGATATTTCCGAGACAGTGACTGTAACTTTGTGATTTTGTGCTAATTGTGCGTTGTTGCGCCATGGGTAAAGGCCATAGAACTTGTGACGTTTGCGGCATTAAAGAGTTGCATTCTAGTAATAAATCTCTTGTTTTCGAAGTTTCCGCTGGATACAGGCCGGTGAGTGTACGACAAGTCAAGAGAAATAACAATACATTTTATTTACCGATATTTTTATTACAATCAAATGTATACTTCCTCATCTTTTACTTTTACATTCTCTTTTCCAGCTGTCGAGAAGAAACCATCAACTCTGACAGCCAGTCTGCTCTGCTGGCATTAGAATCCTTAGAGTCCGACTCTAAGCTAGTCCAGAACTGTAAAAATAATTCAAACGTCCTTGCCAAATCCAACAAAGTAATGCGCAAAAGAAGTACCTAGGGAGAGTAGGGAGGCACATCATGTAACCAGAGGAGATAAAACAAATTGCAGCACAAAGAGTCTGGAAATTCTTGGAAGCAGTGGGTATAAGCAACGAACTATAAGGGCTGTCACAACTACTGGTCAAAGTGGCATAAAATGGCCCACAACCAATCAATAATAATAATAAACTCTAGCGAAAAATCCCTGATGCTGTCGCTTAGCATAGCCGCATCGCTCCGTCCCTTTCCGTCATATAGTGTATAACACGAGAGTGAAAGTACGGCACGACACGAAACTCTACCCTCGAAGCTCGAAGCAGAGGGCCTACTCCGAACTTCAAAAATCGAACTTCGTATCGTGCCGTCCCTTTCCGTCATATAGTGTATAACACGAAAGTGAAAGGGACGGCGCGACATGAAATTCGAAGTTCGGAGTAGGCCCTCAGGCCTTCAGTCTTTAGCCCGTCAACGCACTATGCGGCTAGCCGTGATGTACACTACGCGGTACACGGTTAGTATTAATAATTAGTTAAATAAATTATTCCTGCCAACGTCATTGGTTTTATTTTCCTCGTCTAGAATTAGATTATTTTTATAATTACGCATTGTACATACAGGATGGATATCCTGTAAAGTATCGATATCGATAAAAAAAGTATCGATATCGATTAAATAAAAAATATCTATATGACGTCCTTCCCTATAGTCATTTTTAGATTGAATGTCAATTTGACATTTGACACTGTTATGTTGGTCGTATTGTTGTTTTTACGTGAAAGTTGATACTAAATTATTAAAAATCGCTCAAAAAGTGATGTATGGAGTTCCGTCTCTTAAAACGTAGTGATTATATGCTCAGTGCTCATACTATTGTCTAAAAACTGCTGCAGTGCAGAGCTCGATAAAATTATCAAATTTCGCAGCTTATTGTAATTATGTACAATGTTGCACGCTTTCTCAGTATAGACTTGTAGATAAATGAACAACCTCACTTTAACCTCACTCTCTTTTAGATATCTGTCCAAGGGCTGGGACTCAGAATGGATTTTTCGCGCGTTTGTATTCAGAGAAAATTGAAGCACCGGCGTTGACTGCTGACTATAACTATGTGAAGAAAGCTACTAGTAACTCTAGTGTTTTTATTGTAGACGTGAGAGAGCCTGATGAAATAACGGAACATGGGAAAATACCAAATAGCATTAATATACCTTGTAAGTATCTGAAACTGAGTAATCTACTAGAATTTATCGAATGATCTTACATAAATAAACTCACACCTCTATTTTTAATGGGATACTACTTCTAGCAATAGTAGATATACCTAAATCTACCATTCCATTAGAATTAGAAAATCTATAAAGATGGACAACATGTGATGTTACAGGCCTCTTTCAAATATACCACTGAACATTAATCTACACCAGGTTGTTGGTAGAAGTTAGATGAGTGAGGCAACATGGGCTTGCATTGAATAAGTAGGACATGTTAATATTTTAGTGTATACCTACTTCAGAAATTATTATTGTAAGTTTTTTTAAATTGTATATTAGTGCCTGACATGCCAAAGTGACCTTGTGGCCTATTTGAAGAATAAATGTTTGATTTTGAGGTCATATACTTGTTTCTATGTGTATACAAATTGACACAATTCTTGCAGTGGGTTCAGTTCCAACCGTGCTTGGAGAAATGTCTGAAAAAGAGTTCAAGAAGATGTTCAATAGGCCAAAGCCATCTGCAACTTCAGAGTTAATATTCTATTGCATGATTGGGAAAAGGTCTGGAAAGGCGCAACAGGAAGCCATCAATGCAGGGTACAAAAAGTAAGCATTCAAACATATGTCTGGAACAAATAAATTTCATACTATCTTAGTATTAAAAGGCCTTACAGTTATTTAAAGCATGATAGATCAGATCTCACTATAATTTCTGAATTGATTTTGTATTAATATTAATTCTGCTCTATACAATTCATGTTGTTTGTGTAGTCTTTAATTTTCTTTGCTCAAATATCTATTTACATCTTTTGCCTTCTGGTTAGGAGAGCTTTAACATGTTCACTAGAACCACTAGTAAATAATCGTGATTATGAGCATAGATCGACAAATCTACGAACATAATAAGTAGTCTGATGTAATTAAAAATTACTTAAATATAGAATACAGTATGTAGTGGCCCTGTTTTTTCAATATCTATTATAAAATTTAAATAATCACAATTATTTGCACACTCTTAAAGAAACGCAATATTTGTATTATTTTTCTTTAGCACATGTGTTGCTTCTGTAGCTAGAAAAAATGAATGTTTTTGTCTTTTTCAGCACTAGAAATTATTTAGGCAGTTGGAATGACTGGGCCCGCAACCGACAGGCGGGTTAAGCAACATAATCATAAGAAACTTGATTCTGATAGTGTTGTATTGTAGTTTGACTGTAGGGAATGTTTACATAATGTTATGTCTGAAATCCATTGTAATAAATTGTTGGTTTATTTATATTTATTTTTGACTACACCACCACCAGCACTAACTCATCCAATATCTTTGATCAAAGAAATTGGATGATTTCATCAAACTTGGATGGGTCCCTGACGTTTGATCAAAGATTCTGATGACAGCTAAGTCAATATGGCTATGCATGAAAAAAAAACTTGGACAAAGATATTGGATGAGTGGAATAGGGGTGGTATTCTACTCATCCAATATCTTGATCAAATTTCTTTGACAGAGGCCTATTCCACTCATCCAATATCTTTGACCAAGTTTTTTTTTCATGCGTAGCCATATTGATTTAAATATCATCAGAATCTTTGATCAAATGTCGGGGTCGAATCCAAGTTGGATGAAATCATCCAATTTCTTTGATCAAATGTATATTGGACAAAGATATTGGATGAGTGTAATACCTCCCTTAGTTTAACATTGTGTCTGCTGCGCCATCGTAGCTCTTAAGCGGGTGAACCAAAGAGTACATTATATCTACTGGGGTAAACAGATTTAAATGCGGTTTTTTTAGTTGAAAGCAGGTTTTCCAGCGATGTTTTTCACCTTATTCCATTGAACCACAGACTCACTGAACTAAGGTCCAAAAATGTATACATATTTACGCCCGCGACTGTACAGTAAGTACTATCGATTATTATTATGTGCTATTGAGGGAGATTCGAACTTTGTGACAGATTAATATGATAGTTAATTATTTCCGCGGCATATATATGCTTTTTGATTTTACACTAGTACTATTACTTATTCTGTGATTATACTAGGATACCAGTAGGAATAGTAGGATACCAATCAATGTGGTAGAGTTGGTAAAAGTAGTTTATTCTTCAAATTAGGCATATTACATGCACCTATGAACGTCAATAAACTACCACCGGTTCGGAAAAATATACCTCTGCCACGGGAAGAACCGGCGTAAGAAACTCGGCGAGGTGTCATTTTTTCAAAACAATATACATTGTGTTTTGCTTGGCCTACTATATTATTTGCACACGGCTCCGCAGTAGCCAGTAGGTATATGTTTAGCTCGAGCCTAACCAGTTTACGATAACGGCAGATGGTAACAGTTTGTTTTCAAAACATAATTTGATATGCTTGTTTTCTGTCATGCAGTAAGGGTAAAAAATAAAAGGAAAGAATAAAACAAAATCTGCTTATTATATTAAAACACCATAATACATATTTATTTAACAATAGACTGCACCAACCATAAACCATTGTGCCCTAACTCTCGTCTTCAAATGTTTATTTATTTTTCTTCAACATGCGCCGTAATCATGTTTGCAGTAAGTACTTAAACAAATAAAAATTATGGATATAAAATATAACCAATGGCATTAAGTTACAGTAATTAATTAATCTGGATATTATTAAAGAATTGCCTTGCCTATGCAGTATAAAACAGAATGATAGATTCATAACATAATATATTAACATCTTCATTGAAGCTCAGTGACTTGATTACTTATTTATGTAGGGTGAAGTTATTAAAACGAGCAATACATCATTATTTTTTTTGACCTGCTTTGATAGACCACTCATCCCAGCTCCCAACATATGTTTTTGAACTGCAAGAAAAAAAAGTATATGTTATTTATATCATATAAAAAGGCTAAATAAGACCTGTATTAGTGACTCACTTTGAATATCCAAGCTTAAGGGCCTTATCCAGCGCTTCCGAAGACCGTCTACCAGACTTGCAGTAGAATATTAGTTCATTAGAAGGCTTTGGTTTATTGCGCTTGAAGTGCTGCTGGAATTGTTCATCAGACATTGATTTCAGAGCATGATCAACATTGGCCACTGAAAGAAATGCAGTTTATTAATTAATAAAACTTACATATGCCCATAGGCCATGATAGTGTCATCTTCATATAATTTGAAAAAATATTATACAGTTTATTAACTGGGCTTACATGGAATATTGATGCTAGAAGGTATTTTCCCAGTGCTGGCAACCTCATCTGGATTCCGGACATCAATGATTAATTTGTCTGATTCTTGAGTGTACTTAGAAATGTCATCAAAGCTAACAACTCGCCTTGGATCCACCATATTAACCAAATTCACAGACACAAATCTAGTTGCTACAAGCACTGGACACCTAACTAAAAATTTAAAAATATATATATAGCACAGCATTAGTTATAAAATTTCATGTATAAGCGATTAATGTCTTACAAATAGTGCAAGTAAATTTTGCATAAACCAAATTAAAATAAATAATTAACTATACTTAGGCGATGTTGAGTGCATGCAGGCGAATACAAAGCGGACCGAGGCATGCTTCTCGCGATTATCATTGTGCGACGGGATATCATTTTAAAAGTGGAAAATTAACGGATTAGTCACCACCACCTCTAAACCAATAAGATTCTCACTGGAACAAAAGATATTTTTTTTTCTATGATGATCAAAACTTTTAAAGTTTAAATGATAAAACTATTGCTAATTTACCGATACTCTTGGACAAAACTGTGCAATATTTCAGTAGTAGTAATTTATGTATTTAGTTATTAAAACAAATACCAAGTCGCAAGACGTCAAGTATGATCAACTAGAACGTAATGAAACTAATGAACACTAATGAATTATATCAATTTGTGATGAACAGCGTCAGTCAGTCAGTCGCACAGATTAGGTACTAATTAGATTAGCTTACAGGTCAGTCGCAAAGTTAAATTCCTTTCCTATACTCTTTACACTCTTATTTTTTATGAGTAGAGAGGAGAGTAAAGAATTTGAGGTAAAGAAGTGTCAAAATTTATTGAAAGAAAACAATGAAATGAAAATGTCACTGAGTTTGTAAGTTTTGCTCATTTCACTAGTGTTATTTATATCGATTAAGTCAGTCGAGTCGGTTGATTTGAATCTCCGTCTTTATTTTCATTCATTCATTCCTTTCAACATATAGATAGCTAATTCAATAAAATTGTTTAAATTTTATTTTAATTGCAATTATCGCATACTCTTAGGTGAACTAGTGAAGAATTAATTAAATCTTTTATCAAGTTTTTAAAAGTTACTTACATGAATATTCTTTTTTCGATCGCTTCAGTAATGTATCCAATTTCAACAAATAGTGAGAATTTACCTTAGTGTTATGAATTTTAAAACTACGTAAATGTTTAGATTGACTAAAACGTCGATACACGCGACGAGCGCTATAAGATAGTAAAATAAAAATCGGCCAAGAGCATGTCGGGCCATAATCAGGGTAGGGATCCGTTGTTGCCCAATAATCTTACTTTAAAGAACAATCAATAACAAGCAAATTCCCTTTCGCAGCGTTTCATACGTCTTTTACGAAGAACGGAATAAATAAAAATAAAAAAAAACATTTATTCATTATCATGCTTATTTCACATAGTTGAGTTGGAGCCTCTTTTTAAGCATTTAAATATGCTTTAGGAATACTTTTTATGATAACTCAATAACGGCGTAACTGATCATGTCCGCTTTAGTTTCCGCTGAAAGTCATTACTGATTTTTTTCATATTTTTTGGGCACAGTTCTAACGTGGGGAAGACACATTTTTTTGGAGTGAATATTTCCGAAAATATTCACTTTATCAAAAAATGATTGATGAAGATCTGTATTCATTTTAGAGGACCTATCCAACAACACCCCACACCATAGGGTTAAAGTAAAAAAAAAAAAACCATCCCCACTTGTAAAGGAAGTACCCTTAATTTTTTTTATTACATTTTATTTTACGACTGTCAGTTTTATTGATTTATATATCCATAATATCCATCTTTGTAAACCCGAAAGGCACTTGCAAACTTATTTGTAGTTATAAACTTTATTGTTTAATTATGTTTACATTGTAGACTGATTCAATCTGGAGGCTATTTAAAAAAAGTTAATATTTTTTTATGACGCGCCGCGCGCTGTCTTGAGCAAAGAGATGACAGGCTCACTGAGCGCGGATACAGTTGTTTTATTGATTGTAAACAGGTATTGATAAAAACTGTTTTTTACATTTATAAATTAAATAACGATTAAAGTATTTAAATAAATATTTAATAAATACTTGTTAGTTATTCATTGTTTATTCAGATATGTAATATTTCAACCTAATCGGCATAACGTTAGCAAATGTAATGTGTTTTTTTTAGTGCATTTTCAATGTACTTCGAAGGTCGTGTAGTAACAGAAATCTGTGAATTTTTATAAAATATAATTTCAGCTGGTTTGGGATAAGAGTACTTTTGAAGATTATTTTGGATTCCTTTTTAATCACGTGGGTCAGAATAAAAGTAGCAGGGATTCACCGCACTGCATCATGCACCCGCCCACTAAATTGTAAAGATTATTTTAAAGAAAAAATAAAGATATTTTTTTTCATATATTCAAATAAAAACTAGCTTATAATTAAGCAATTGATAAAACTTACTTTCTAAAAAATCGCCCACATGTTAGATGCACCCTGAACGTGTACAGTACATTTCCGTTTTTTTTTTTTATTAAAAATGGCATTGCTCTTGGCCAGCATCTAGCCAGGAGGCAAAGCTGAGGCCGACGATGAAGCGAGCTCACCCAGAAGATGCCTATTCACTCGTGCCTTAAAAAGGTCCAGGTTGTATGAACTCGGAAATACAGACGCCGGCAGAGAATTCCAAACCTTAGAAGTGCGCATTATAAAAGAAGATGCAAAGCGCTTGGTTCGAATTAGAGGAATTTCGACCAGGTAAGGATGGTAGCCAGCCGTACGTCTGGATGTCCGATAGAAGAAGGGGGAAGGCGGTATGAGCTCATGGAGCTCCTGAGCACACTCACCGAAGTACAGTTTGTAGAAGACGCACAGACATGCTACTCTGCGTCGATGTGCTAAGCTCTGCAGCTTATTTCCCACTACCGTACTGCCGCCAATTAGCCTCCTGGCTCTGCGGTCCACCGAGTCGAGTGCGGCAAGTTGGTACTTAGCCGAGCCATCCCAAAGGTGACTACACTACTCCATGCAAGACCGGACTTGGGCTTTATATAAAAATAGAAGCTGCCCAGGGGTGAAGTATCGCTTGACCTTATTTAGGATGCTCAGCTTTTTGGCCGCTGTTCCGGCTTTGGACTCGTAGTGCCGAAGTTAAGGTTTGAGCTTAACGTCATGCCAAGGAGCTCGAGAATGTTGGCTACAGACACGGTTGTACCTCGGAAAGTAGGAGCCAGATTGAATGAGCTCCTTTTTGCGGTAAACAGACACGCTTGCGTTTTGGTGGCGTTGAAATTAACCAGATTGTTATCACCCCATTGGGAGACAAGACTTAAGGTTGAGTTAATTCTCAGACTGAATTTCATCACGACCAGCCCCCGCGCTGGACAAATATCTCTCCATGACCGTACTGTCATCTGCGTATGCGACCACTCCTGGCAGAAGAAGGTCGTTAATATGAAGCAGGAAAAGGGTCGCGGAGATAACAGATCCCTGAGGAACACCGGCATCAATGGTCATGAGGTCCGACGAGCAGCCATCAATGACTACTCGGATCGACCGCCCACTCAGGACATCAGATATCCAGCTACAGAGGCCAGAAGGGATACCGTATGCAGGAAGCTTGCGAAGCAGACTAGCATGCCAAACCCTGTCAAAAACCTTCGAGATGTCAAGAGACACGGCAAGAGCCTCACCGTGTTTCTCGATGGCCTCGCCCCAGTAGTGCGTAACATACACAAGAAGATCCCCAGTGGAACGGCCCCGGCGAAACCCATATTGCCGATCACTGAGATGGTCGTTAGCTTCAAGGTAAGTCAGCAGCTTACTGTTCAGAACTCTCTCCATAACCTTACAGAGTATGGAGGTAATGGCGATAGGTCGATAATTGCAGGGATCGGCACGACTACCTTTCTTGGGCACTGGTTGCACATTGGCAAGCTTCCAGGATGCCGGTACGGTATTCGTCTTGAGAGAGAGACGATACAAACGTGTAAGAACAGGAGACAACTCGGGACCACAGTGCTTCAGAACCCTTGCAGGTATACCATCAGGCCCACTAGCTTTGTTTACGTCTAGACTCTGCAGTGCTTTACGGACCTCTTTGTTATGAATCGTGACCTCCGACATCGAGGAGGTATTGATGGTGGTAGATGAGAGCCAGTGTCCAGACGCGAGTTACTGGCAAACAGAGAGGCAAAGATATTGGCCTTCTCTAATGCGGTGAAAGCCAGCGAGCCATCAGGCTTCTGCATGGGAGGAAGCAACGGACGACAGAAATTGGTTTCGATCGATTTAGATAAGGACCAGAACTGCTTACTACCTGGGGGGTAGGCTAGCCCCTATTCTACGGATGTGATCGAACCGAGCCTTACGGATCACCCTTTTGCAAGATTTGGCGGCTAAGTTGAATGCCCTCTTCTTAGAACGAACCCTTCCAGCTCGATTTTTGCGGTCACGAGCTTGAACTCAGGCCTGGTAGGCAGACTCTTTGCGGGCCTCAGCACGCGCGCAGTCCGCATTGTACCATGGCCGGGCTTTGTGACCGAGCGGGATGTCTGAGAACGGAATAAAATACTCCATTCCCTGCCGTATCACGTCAGCAATCGCGTCAGCGCAGAGCGAGGGGTCGTTCGAAGAAAAACACATTTGCCGCCAAGGATAAGACGCAAAGAAGTGCCGCATCTCATCCCAATCTGCTGACTCGTATCTCCAAACCCTCCTTGTGCCTCTGGGGCTGTCATCAGGAGGAGATCGGATCGATACGGACTTCACCAGACAATGGTCGGATGACCCTAGGGGGGCGGAAACCGACACGGAGTACTGGTCTGGATTAGTCAGCAGAAGGTCAAGGCAATTGGGTGTATGTCCGTCAACATCAGGCACCCGCGTCGCAACGTTCACCAGCTGGGTGAGATCTAGCGTCAATGCAAGTTTGCGCGCCTCTCTCCCAGCGTGGTCGGTTTCCTGGTACGGGAACAGCCACTCACTATGGTGTGCATTAAAGTCCCCCAGGAAGACTAGTTCCGCCGTGGGATACCGCTGTTGGGCAAGATCTGCCGTCTCTATAGGATGGTCAAAAAGTCTGGTTGTCTCCTGGTTACCTTTGTGCGAACGGTAGATACAAGCATAGACAGTTTTGTCTATTCCTGTATCCACCAAAATCCAAATGGTAGAAAACCCAGTACCTTCAAAGCAACGGAGACGCAGACAGCAAATGTCATCACGCACGTACACACAGACCCCAGCGTGTTTCCTGAATCTGTGTTCAAGTGAGTACCCCGGGTAGTTGAGGTACGACGTGTCTGACGGTGTCGCTATCTGCGTCTTCTTGAGAAAGAATAGGTGCGGCTTCTCGGTCTCAAGGTGGTGATGGACCGGACCGATGTTGGAGTGCAGTCCTCTGATGTTGGAGAGGTGCACTTTAAATGGGAGGAAGTGCAGCCGTTTTTTGACTATATTCTTTCTCTTTCCTTGCATAATTTTTAGTGATTATTTATGGGGAAGTAAGGGAAAAGTCGAGGCGCAGCCCAGTTTGTCAAAAAGGAACCGAAGAACTACACCGAACGTTGGGGAACTCATTTGGAGCCTGCGGGGACGCCCTAACCCCCCCGAAATGGCCACCGGGTCCTCCCCTCCAGTCGCCAACTGGCACGGTGGAGCATTTCGGGATTTTTCGCGCGTTGTGTGGGGCAGCCTTTCACACGCGGCTAACGTGCTAATTACCAGATTCAGTGCAGCCCAACAATTTCCAGACCAGACTTGGGCTGCGCGACTGACTTCTCCCTTTACTTCCCCAAAGGCACTGGTACTCCCACACACTCAGCGGAACGCGGTCGCTTGGCGCCGGACTTCGGTGGGAGGGTGGTCGCGAACCAGGCGGCCTTTTGCGACTGCTTTAGGCCTACCACACCGCTTTGTGGGATCTTCAGCCGCCGCCAACGAGGCGACGTTGCCCGGGTTGGACCGCTAGGAGGTAGATCCCAACCACCCCAAAATCCGATACATTGAAAGAGACATCCCTCAGGTCAAACAAAGTTATTTTGTCAAAGCGTCTACTTAATTCACTGTCATCATCATCCTAGCGTTATTTCAGCATAGCTACATCGCAAAAGATGCTCAGGATACGCTACCTAATCCTAAGAACTCGCGTAGCGTAGGCACTAGTTTTTACGCAAGTGACAGCCATCTGACCTTCCAACCCAAAGGAGTAACTAGACCTTATTGGTATTAGGCTTGTCAAGTAGGTAAGTGGACAACTTGATTTTTAAAAGTTCTCAAGCCGCCCGAAGGCTTCTAAGTTGGCTAAACGACTGCTGTTATAGACAACAGCCGGGATCAATGGCTTAACATGTCTTCCAAAGTACGGGAGTGCAGTTACATGGGCTGACGCTGCTTAACGACGCACGTGGTATTCGGGTGCCGCTGGGCCACGAATGCTTTCTAAATCACTTTATTTAGAAGATATTCTGTATTAAGATTGTTCAGGGAAGGAAGGAAATAATTAAAGACAATAATTTTTAAAATATATATATATATTGTATACTTTATCAGTCTTACCCTATTTCAGAAGTGATGAAAAGATTTTCAAATAATGGTTTTATTACTTTTTACATTACAAATAATGGTATCTATCCACTTTTAATGCTTTGTCATATTTTTCACGAGTATTCCACATATAAAAATATCTTATTTTCTTAAACAGACTTGTTACGTGTAAATAAATCTAATTGTGATTTTATCGCAATATTAGCTGTTGTTACCTGAAGGTTACCGCTATCTACATTTCGTATTATCAGAATCCGATTACTTAATAAATTCCCACTATCTAATTAAGAAAAAATTAATCATTGTAGCAAATTTAAACGATTTGCGTATTTTAAAATACCTTCAATTCTTAGCCATTTTCTCGAAGTACTTTTTTTTCTCATCCGGGGTTGGAATGATCTGAAAGCATAGAATTGAAAGAAATTGTGGTAAAAACATATTTCATATCACTGCTCGATTAAATCGCAAAATGGTCTGAATTATGGTGTATGGCTAAAAATAATATTTTGTTGCACTACTGGAACAACAAATCGCATCGACTTGCACATGCCTAGCAAGTACGATAGGTAGCTTATATACCTTTACGTTTTAAAAGTGAATGGGTGGTAATTTAACTCTTTGGCAAGGGGACCCTCTACCGCTGTTTGGCAGTCGTATGCTTATGAAGCTACCAATGAAACAAATTTTACAGTTACGACCGAATAATTAAGTTATTACCGTGTCTTGTCCTGGTTTCCATCCAGCTGGACACACCTCGCCGTGATTATCTGTATATTGGAATGCCTGAACCAATCTTAAAGTCTCATCAACAGATCGCCCTACAGGCAAATCGTTCATGGTAATCTGCCGCAATATACCTTTGTCATCAATGATGAACAAGCCTCTTAACGTGTGGCCTAGGTCTTCTAAGTATACTCCATAATCTTTAGCAATAGAATGACTCAGATCACTAAGCAGAGGAATATTAATCTTTCCAAGACCGCCCTCCTTTCTGGGAGTATTTATCCATGCCAGATGAGTGAAATGAGAATCCACTGAGCATGCCACTACTTCTGTATTGATTTTCTTGAATTCTTCAATCCTTTCAGAAAATGCCAAAATTTCTGTCGGACATACAAAGGTGCTGAAACAATCATAAAAAAGTCAAAGTACTAACACATGACAAGGAAACGTATACTAACGTATAATATATAAATAACGTAAGTACTAACATTATTATTTCCAGTATTAAAAAAAACCACTCACAAGTCTAGAGGGTAGAAGAAGAAAACAAGGTATTTTCCTCTGAAGCTTGACAAAGAGAGTTGTGTAAAATCGCCATTGATCACTGCCGTTGCCTCCCACTCAGGTGCCGGTTTTGAAACTGGAAAAACAGATACGGCAGATTAATATAGAAAAAGTTTAGTTTATTTTTTGTTAGGTTTTGTTTTAGTTTTTAGTCTTTATTCATTTTATGTTTTAAGTTATGTTATGTACTTATTAAAATTTATTATGAAACATGTATGTTATTTAATTTTAATTTTAGAAGTTTTTTAAAGGACCATTCTAGTTATAATAGCTGTCAAATTTGCGTTAATAATTTCCTACCAGAACTAATTAGTCGTGGCATCTTATCGGGGGTGTTTGATAGAAGCTAATTTCATACTTAGGTTAAATGTTATCAGCATATAGTTAAAACTGCAATTAAAATATAGCATATATTTGAGGCAAACGTACTTTTAAAGTCGAAATTTAAGTTTTTATGAATTATTTACTTACTTACGGCTTTAGTAACTTGCAATTTATGGTCTATTTTTCTGGCGCCACCGGGAAAAACATTACCGCTGCCAAAAGAATAACACGAATCACTTTCAAAAAGTGAAGATTCGCTACGGATACTTATACTTGCAACAATTAACAATGTTATTAAGTAATACTTCATGGTAAACTTGTTAAGTAGTAATATTTATAAAAATTCTAACTAAATCCTTACTGCACCGGACACGTATTCTTTACGCACACCTATGTAACGAACACGTTATGTTGTATCCAACACAACCAAATCAAACCAACAATGCAACAATGATGTGTTGTGTATGATGTAGTATATGAGATAGGAACACAGAGAACATTTGTATATGCGTAGGAAGCATAGACAAGTAAAGGATATAGATAAATATTTTTTTATAAGTCGTTGAACTTATGACATGTTGTATTTTAATTACAAGGTTAAAAAAGTTACACGTTTTAAATTATTTCATCTAAATAAGTGAGATCACATAATTCGACGAAAATGCTATCATACGAAAAATATAATTTGGTCAAAATAGGATCGAATACTAGTCGATAATGAACAGCAATCTGTTTGGGCAGCCCTAGTAAGTGAAAAAAAAGTGATATCATCCTTTCAAACTAAAGTTTGGATCGCATTTTATTATGATTTGATTTGACATTTGTATTTTTATAAAAAATATCCGATTATCATTAAAATAATTTTTTTAATCACCACGAAACGAAATTAAGAGTAAAAAAACTGCTTATAAAATCTTGACTTTAGAACTGTCGCGTCGCATCTTTCTATTCGTTCACTTAGTTGTCTCTCATTCACTCCTTGATATATTTCATTCGTTCGCTCGCTACCTAGCTTGCGAAAGTCGTACTGCTATTTTTCAGTTATTATGTATTTGTATTAATGTAATTTATTATTGAAAATGTGTTCCCCAACCTATATGTTCATTTTATCATAACATTAACTAAATTACAGTCCATCGCGACAATTCGCGGTAAGTTCGGAAGTTCACTTGATCCACTTGTTCAGTATGGCGGTGGTTGATACATCGAAGCAAGTTGTAAATAATGTTGAGAGCCGTCGAAGTCGCGTTTGAAGTGTTGTGTTGTGGATTAAGTAGTGTTATTGTGTTTTTTAGATGGATGTGCCGGATGAGGGCGTTTTGGATGTGGATTTGTTAGGGGACGAAGGTTCCGAGGATGAAGGCGAAGCGCCGCCGTCCTCAGGTGAGTAGCCAGGCTTATTATCATACCAGAAATCGTTTCATCCGATCTTTGCTTGTGCTTTTTCGAATTCCTGCAGTATCGTCTTAATACTATTGTCAAAAACAGTGTTAAAACTTGTTTGTATGACGTGTGTGGTTGTAGAGTTCTATGCGGGTCCTGCGTCGACGCCGACGTCGTGTGCTTCGTCGCCGCGCGGCGAGGAGCCCGCGTCGCCACACGGCGGCGCGGCGCCCGCGTTCTTCCACCACCCGCCCTACGCGCGCCCGTTCTTCACGTCGGGTCGCCGCGGGCCCGGCAGGCCGAGGAAGGAAGGCGCTAAGCTCGCGAGAGAGGGAAAGATTGTTAGAAGGTGAGCTATATTACGATCATTTTCCGACAGTAATATGCATTCATTGGCTACATCAGACTATGCTTTAGCCAGTTTACATCTCTGTTATTGATTTAGGCCAGGATGGACAAGTAACTGAGTCATACAGTGGATTTCGGTAGTAACATATATGTGGGATGAACACACATAACTCAAATTAAAAAGGTTATTTATGGTTAGCCTTCAGTTGTTTAAGGCCAGTTTTCAATTTAGTTGCGTAAGAGTGTTTCCGTCCCTCTTGGTCAAACTCGTATAGGATCTCTATAGAAATCCTTACTCTGAGTTTAACAGTTAATATATATCTAGGAGCCATATTCACAAATTAATATGTTCAGTGGGTATGTTGACAGACAAGCCATATGTAGGCTTAACAACTCTTAATGACAGAAGCCTTAAATTAAATTTTTAAATGAATATTATTATCTTTATCTCTATTTTTCTCCGCAAAGCCGAAGACAGACTTGAAAAGGAGCCGGAGGAGGTCTTTACCCATAAATGGGTACCTCACATGTAGAAATATACTGCAATAATGTTTAACCTAAATATGTGAGATATTAAGGCTTATTATTATTAGTTTCTTTTTTTTTCAATAAATTTGCTATTTATATAACTATTCACCCAGATACCGAGGTGGTGCGGGGTCACTCCGCGGCGCCAAAAGACACCGCGGCAGCCGCGATGATGCCCTTGACGACATGATGGATGAGGATGACTTCACCATGCCAGCTCCTGAGGAACCACCTTTTATGCCTGAGAAATGGTAACTTGACTATTGTGTAGAAGGACTTAATCTCAATGAACTTCCGAAGTGTATGGAATAACTAAACATATTGGATTCAATTGGCACTTCGATCACTCTACTTATTACAAGCAAGCTTTTTGTCAAACACCATGCAAAATCTGGAGGAATATAGAAATTATAGCAAATAACATGCACTTTCTGCACTAAAAGCTCAACACAATACATTTTATGCACAAAAATGTATGAAGTTAAGACCTTAGAATAGAGATGCAGTTAATTACTATACTAGTGCCAATGTTTGTGATCATCTGCCTCTAAGATGCAAATTCCGAGCAATATTATAGCGCCATTTTAAACAACATTTGGCTTATTAACTGCATCTTATAAAAATTTAACACAGCAAAGTAAAAAACCAATTTCTTTTCAGGCCTGGAAAATCTTGTGCTCTATGCAACCTCACCGAGCGCAGTCAATTAGGCCAAGGCGAGATGCGACAATTCCTCTGCAATATTGGTGAAGGAGACGGCAGCACCACCCCAACAGTACTCAGTGGTGGAGCCACTCCCACACCTACTCCCATCAGTACCCCAACCACACCTTTAACTCCAGGGTTGGCATCTCCACCTCCAGAGCTTGTGGATCCGAATCAACATCCTCTGGCGTTACCACTGAGTAGGAGGCAGAAGGCTTTTAATAAGTGCAAGTGAGTTGGTTTAGTGTGTATTGTGTACTTCTTTATATTTGGTTACATTTCCTTTGAAGTTGAATTGAAACAAGCAAAGTTGATAGAAATTTTAGATTGAGATTAATTGGTTGATTGTTGCCCGCATTGCTCGCCTGTCCTAATGGAAAGACACCTAGGCCGGGTTTTATATTTCCGTTTGACCAAATATGAGGTAATTTTTTTTTTTTAATTTTGTAAATCTTTACATTTTTTTATACACAACTTACCAATACAAAGTCAAACGAATCTTTTTAAAAACGAGCCTTAAAGCTAGGTCACACTGCTGCTTTACGGAAGGTTCGGTAACAGGTTAGCGGGACGTTATCAATGTTATCATACATTCCCGTGTGACCACCTTTAGTGTCCTTAAAAAAAGCGACTTGTCGCGTGGTTAACGTTCATCTTTCACTCTCTTGACAAAAACATACCATGCTTGGTTTAGTAAAAGTTTTACTGGCTTTCAGAACACCAGTGCACAACCTGGAACACATAGACGAGCTCTCCATCATCGGACACGTGGAGTCTGTAGAGCTCCCCGCCGTGGTCAGTTCCGGAGCGTTCTACATTCACCGCTGCTGCCTCGAGTTCAGCCCGCCGTTCCACGACCAGGTCAGGCCACTCACTGCAATGAAAGAGCCAGCAGGGCTGTCACACTCAATCACAATCAATGTCAATTTTTAACAGCTGTTCTACATTAAGGGCTGGTTGAACCAAGCCTCCCATACAACCTTGTCAACCTTTCCATACTATCACATTTTTAACGAACACAATTACAGATGGTTTGGTGCAACCCACCTGCTTGTCCTTCGTAAAATATCGTACAAATGAGTAGTTTTGTAACTATTTTATGCATTAAATAATACAATTTTATGAATTTTAGTAAACCAAAAAACAATATATCATAATCTGCAGGGCAAGAAGAGTAACGTGCTTTTCCTCACAATCCATATTAGTAAAAAAAATAAGAGAAATTAATTCACATTCAGGGTTCTTTTGTAATGATGTTATTTTATTAACGAGCAGGTCGCAGCCTCGGCTGAGGAAGATAAGGAACAGCTGGAAGAGTCCCGGGTTCGGGGCATCGTGATGACTGCTTTGACAAGAAAATGTGCCTTTTGCTTTAGACATGGTGCAAGCATTCCTTGTAAGGTGAGATGCATTTCCAGAGTAATTATGTAATTAGCCGGGGCACAATTATACCTTTCGTAAACAGATCTTACAAAATAGCTGTGTTAACTGTGAATCGTTAGGCGTGAGGTCCGTTCAAATAACAGATTTTTGCTGTAACTTACAAAAATCTGTTATTTTTCATGGGTCTTTCATGGGTCTTCGAGATCGAGTCTTTGCTTCAGTCAATAAAAATGTCACAACATATATTCAAGAATATCTTTAGTATCAGAAATGAAATGTCATTGTCAATCAACAAAGATGTGAATATAACAGAATAAAAACACATTGAGCCAGAATGCGGAACCCATTTCGTTTTTGGAAGCTTTTACCTAGCGGCTTTTGCAGGGGGATGCTTAGTATGCTTATTTATGGTATCTGTTTTTTTCAGATGAGTTGCAGTAAATACTTTCATCTACCCTGTGTTCTCGCTTCCGGAGGTTTCATGGACTTCCAGACCAAGTCTTCGTTCTGCAAGGACCACTTGTATCAAGTGGCACTTATTTGTAAGTGTTTACACTGCTTAACAAATCTTTATCAATGTTACAGTGCCTGCTACTTCATCAAGATTGTAAGATGATTTAGTGTTGACAATGCCACCCTAGTTTGCCCACCTAATAATGCATACATCGCGTTGTTTGTTAGGCAACTCGGTGCCCAAGTTGAAGGGATGGTGATAGTTCAAGTCGCATAGTTTTGCAAAATTTAGATTTCAAAAGGCGTTAAACAATAATTATAGTCGTTTATAACTAATTTATGTTTAATTATATATTTGGAGTCATGAGGTAAAATAAAATATTATATTATGTATATCTTATTTTACCTCACGTGACAACCCTGGCTTATTTCGGCGTGGCGACACGATGTCGGCGTTTTCGTCAACATCATAGGCGTGATCCTAATGTATAAATTAGGTACACTGTGGTAGCACTGTCTTTGAAAAAACTGGAAATCTAGAAGTATTTCTGTGTTTATTTCATGAAGTGAACGACGAATGTGACATAATTACTTCTATTTCATAGGGATTCGTTTTTGGATGTGCTAGCTCTTATATGGCAAAGTATAATTCTTCCCCTAGAACGCCAAAACGCACACTAAGATATTGAACAAAGTAACAATAAGTATGATCTGTAACTATTCTCTACAGGTACAGCTGACATTGACTGTCGGACGTGCCGAGCCATCGGCGATATTTTCAACCTCATGACATGCGTCACTTGCGGCGCGCATTATCACGGGACCTGCGTCGGTCTCGCGCAATTACCAGGTATGATGCATTTTGAATTAGGTACATACCATTATAGGTAAAAAAACTGAAGAAAATGACCTGTAGTATGTAGTTGTAACGTGTTTGAATAGACATATGTTTTGTTTGTTTTACACATTTAAAATATGTAACGTCTATTCGAACACGTCGCAACTACATACAACAGGTCATTTTAATAAGTTTTTCACCTATACTGGTGTATGATGGTTTGGTTGAGGTTTTTAGATACTGGCATAGAAGAGATGTAATCGCTATTTAGTTGGAAAACTAAAGTTCCTTGATTTATAATTTTTTGTGTTTCTTTTGCCCCGGATCAAACTGTTCTGGTTAGTGTTGGTAAAGACTTGAGTCTTTGGAGTCTTCATTCCGAAGACTCTACTTAGTTTTTTAGACTAATCAAAGCTTGAGTGTTTTGTATAGACACGAGTCCTCTAAAAATACTCGAGTCTTCTATAGAGAATTGGAAGTTTTGTTTACTAAGTGTAAACAAAAGGCTTTTAACTTATTATGATTAGAATTCAACTGTACTTGTAGAAACACGTAAGGTTACGCGGCCTACTCAGTGAAGTAGGTACTGTAGAAATTAGTTCTTTGAATAGACACTTCAAAAGTGAGTCCTTGCTATTAGATTCAAGTATTTTGAGGCACGCCTAAAGTAAAAATTAGAAGAAATACTATAAAAGATACGATAGTTCGAGTCTTTTCGAAGGCTCGAGTTGTGACTACAGGACTCGATAAGACTCGAAAAAGGACTCGACTCATGACTCAAAAGACTCGGAAGTCTTTTAAGCTTGGAGTCCCGTAAGTATGAGTCGAGTTCTTGAATCCGAGACTCCAAAAACTTGAGTCTTTACAAAACTAGTTCTGGTAGGAAAGACCGCTTACAAATATTAATGGTGCTCTCACACTGGTTGTGATAAATGTTGTGTAACAGCAACTATCTTTTCAACACCATAGTGTTTACATAGCCTTTAATTATCCTTGTTATACCTAGTTGGTTACTAAGTTCTGTTACTCGATTTGCAAACTCTTTTCTTGCGTTAAAACAAATGCTACCGAAAAAATTAAAAATGACATATAATGGCGGGTTGTCAGTTATAATTTTATAGCACACACAACACTTATCTCGTCATATTTATAATGGATTGGGGTCTAAAAGAAAATCGTGTCGCTTTAATTGCGTTGCACAAATGCGGGCATCCGCCAAACGTGATTTTGAAGTTGCTTCAAAATCTGAAAATCAGCAAACAATTCGTTTATCGTACCATTAATAGGTACAATAGTACCCTGAGCTTTGATGACCGCAAGAGGTCTGGAAGACCACGCACCGTTCGGACCCCAGCTCTAATAAAGGCAGTGAAGGCGAGAATCGCAAGAAACCCCGTTCGGAAGCAAAAGTTGTTGGCAATTCAGATGTCTGTGAAGAGAAGCTCCCTTAAAAAAGTTATCAATCAAGACCTTAGACTACACGCTTATCGTATACGGAAAGGTCATTTGCTTAATGGACGATTGAAGACTGAGGCTGAATAGAAGTCGCGTGCTACTGAAGCGGTACGCACAAAATGGCCACCGAAATATATTATTTACAGACGAAAAAATTTTTACCATTGAAGAATGTTGTAACCGCCAGAATGACAGCGTGTATGCAAAAAACAGTCAAGAAGCGAGTGTAGCTGTTCCGAGAGTGCAACGAGGCCATCATCCCTCTTATGTCATGATTTGGTTAGGTGTGTCATACTCAGGGTTAACACAGGTCCATTTCTGTGAAAAGGTGTCAAAACTGGGGCTAAAGTTTACCAGGAAACCGTTCTGGAACCAATAGTGAAGCCTTTAAGCCACTCTCTATTTCAAAACCAGCCCTGGGTCTTTCAACAAGACTCAGCCCCTGCACATAAGGCAAAAACCACTCAAGCCTGGTTTCGAAGCAACAAAATTGACTTCATTGCCCACGAAGACTGGCCCTCCTCCAGCCCGGACCTCAACCCCCTGGATTATGCTATATGGCAGGTTATTGAGGAGAAAGCCTGTGCTAAACCCCACACAAATCTTGACTCCCTCAAGCGGGCCATAGTAAAGACAGTGACGGAATTAGATATGACAACCGTGCGTGCCGCTATTGATGACTGGCCTCGC
Source organism: Notocelia uddmanniana (assembly GCA_905163555.1). Classification (NCBI taxonomy): domain Eukaryota; kingdom Metazoa; phylum Arthropoda; class Insecta; order Lepidoptera; family Tortricidae; genus Notocelia; species Notocelia uddmanniana. The sequence goes on along the minus strand of LR991059.1, from coordinate 6,960,190 downwards.
CGTCTGAAGGCCTGTGTTCAGGCCCAAGGAGGCCATTTTGAATGAAATTGACAAATGTAAATCCTGATTGTTTGTACTTCATTTTAATATATAATTTATTTAACTTTCGTTAGTATATTTTATGTAGATAAGGATTATTACAGTAACAGAACTTAGTAACCAACTAGGTATAACATTTATAACAGCCAGTGTGGGAGCACCATAACTACAATCATTCGGCGACAGCGCACAAAGGCAGTATCAGAGTCTTAGAATTCAATTATTAATATGTAATAATTCTAATGGGTATATGATATTGTGTTCATTGTTTTAAAAATCGGTCAGTAAGCAAACTTTTCATTTATATAGAGAAGTAGATTCCGTAGATTATACAATTCACAAGGTAGCGCTCAAATCCTCTTTGCGTACGAGTTTACGCTTGGGATGCTTTTGCATGGTTTGAACAAATATAATGTCTATGATCCAAAGATACCTTTACCCTTAATGCTTGGTCACACCGGAATATCATCATAATCATCATATCAGCCGAAAGACGTCCACTGCTGGACATAGGCCTCCCCCAAAGATTGCCACAATGACCACTCCTGCGCCAGCCGCATCCAGTGGACTCCTGCTACCGTTACCAGGTCATCAGTCCACCTTGTAGGGGCCTACCCACGCTGCGCCTTCCAGTACCGGAATATACGATAGCTGATTAGCGACGCGACACAGGCCGTCTCGCTTGCATTGCTAACCTGTTATCTTACATTCCGCTGTGCGGACGTCCCGTTTCCAAGCCCTTATTGTTCGGGCCGTTGGTTGAGCTCCAGTAAGCAGCGTCACGTTCCCCCCCAGGGGTCCGCGCCGGCTGGTCGTGCCGCTCGTGCCGCGTGTGCCAGGTGTGCCACGGCGAGAGCGCGGCCGGCGTGCTCGCGGCCGACTCGCGCGCCGTCACGTGCGAGCACTGCGACAAGATGTACCACGCCTCGTGTCTCAGGCCGCGCATGGCCACCGTGCCCAAGTACGGCTGGAAGTGTATGGTGAGTCGTTTGTTTTATACCTTGTTTTTCTACTCCTGCGTTGCAATCTGTCAGTTAAATGACTGAAAGCTATTTTATTACGCGTCAATGACCGTATTTTGCCGCCATATCGATTTTTAATATAAATGAAATTCTTTTGCCGTCGATGAAAAAATATTTTATGCTACGTTGTATAATTAGGTCTTAAAATTCTCGAGTTGTATTTTAATAATCCTTATTATGTAGGTAACTGTTACATGAAGTACTATTATGCAACTGTTACACAATGCGAGGTTTTAAAACAGGAGTGTGTTTTTATGTAAAGACGATAAATCATAATGAAATCAGAAGAGTGCTTTAAGCCCTCATTACATAATGAGGGCTTAAAGCACTCTTTATGTAATGAGGGCTTGTAAAGAGTTGTTGTTACATACACTAGTTTTTATACACCCATATTTAAATCCTCTGTAATGTGTTCCTTGTGCAACCATTGAGCCGGCGGAAGCATGTTTACTTAACCCGGCTTCCCCCGCGCGACGGCCCGAAATCTGTACTGTAAACTTGTACGTGATACGTGATCTCATAACTGCATCATATGTGGTGTTGTTATGGCCCGCGCGCGGAGGGAGAGCGGGGCGGGGTATTGAAAATCTAGTCTTTGTGGATGGTTTTTGAACACATTAAAGATACGGAGGCCAGCAGGGTGATTATGTAACGTACGAAGGTAAATCTGTAACATAAAAATTGTGGAAAATGACTTTTATTTATACGCACACTCCAAAACCGATGCCTAATTATCTCGCTGGACTAATTTTGAGTCGTCGTGCCAGCCTAGTTAGTTAGTTGAATGTTGTTCCAGTGCTGCCGCATCTGCTCGGACTGCGGCGCGCGGTCGCCGGGCGCGGGCCCGTCGTCGCGCTGGCACGCGCACTACACCGTGTGCGACTCGTGCTACCAGCAGCGCAACAAGGGCTCCTGCTGCCCGCTGTGCCGCCGCGCCTACCGCGCCGCCGCCTACCGCGACATGATCCGGTGCATCACCTGCAAGAGGTAACACCACGTGGCACTGACGAGCCAGCCAGATGGTAGTGGTCGAAGCTCGAATCCCGGTTCGGGCATTTACTTGTGTGATTAACATGAATATTTGTTCAGAGTCTTGGATGTTTTCTATGTATTTAAGTATTTGTTTATCTATATAAGTATATATATCGTCGCCTAGTATCCATAGTATAAGCTCTGCTTAGTTTGGGATCAGTGGCGGCTTTAGACATTGCGAGGCTCCGGGCAGCCCCGGTGCATCAAATCTTTGCGAGGCCTTCACCTGGGTTACGCGGGGCCCCTGTAAGAGCGAGGCCCCGGGCGGTTGCCCTGATTGCCACCCCCTAAGGCTGCCACCGTTTGGGATTAGGTCGATTTATGTAAGATTGTCCACAACTTAAGATTGTACTTATTTTGGGATTACTTTGGGAATGAAATAACTGTCAATTCATATACACTTAGATGTAAGTATGTGGAAAAAATGTTAGCATGACCACTTATTAGTCTAATCGGTGTTGGTGTTGGGGTAAACCTCTCTAACTTTCCTCAAACTGATCCTTCGATCATTTTGATAACCTTCACTCCGTCGACGATTAAACATGTTTATGTTTGTATAGATACGTCCACGGCATGTGCGACCCAGAAGCAGAGCCGCAGCAGTATAAACTGAAGAAAGAGCAGAACCCAGCGTACGAGTATAACTGCCCCATCTGCAAGACGCACATGCAGATCGCTGGCTCCAAACCGGGTTGTAAGTATACGCTATGATCAGTGGCGGCTGTACCTTGAGTGCGCTCGTGCGTTGCACTACTAAAAATTTTGCACCATCAATACCATCGTCATCAATAAAACAATCTTAATTATCTGTAATATACATACATATATTACATAAAAAAAATGCAATATAACCAACCACTACGCTATGTCGTAGTCTTTAAAACTCTTTTTCGCTCAGTCTCAACTCAAAAAACCTCTCCGTGCGCTTCGTGCAGCGCACGCACTAGTCAGTACTTTTTCTATGAGAAACGCGTTAGAACGCCCGGCGCGTGAGACGGAAGATACTCCGTACAAACTCTATGAAGAAATAGGTGAATTCGGTGCGCCGCACGAAGCTCGCTTATGCCCGCGTACTGCCGCTTAGCCGAAGATATCCGAGAATTTGCCGACTAGACACGAGTCGGCCGGCCGAGTGAATGACTCATGTATTACCCGACCAAGCGAAGTTAACGCTCAAAATATAAAGCTTTTCTTGCGCACCAATTGTCAAGTTCGCTTAGTTGGTTAATAACATGTCTGCACTTTTCTTCGAACTTGTCCGTGCAGCGCGCTATTATTCGTTTCGTGTTTATTGTTTGTTTTTGTATGTAAAGTAAGTGTGCCTGTAAAAGTAAAAGTAAAAGTAAAAGTAGTTTATTCTTCAAATTAGGCATATTACATGCACTTATGAACGTCAATAAACTACCACCGGTTCGGAAAAATAAACCTCTGCCACGAGAAGAACCGGCGTAAGAAACTCGGCGAGGTGTCATTTTTTTCAAATCAATATACATTGTATAGTTAAATATAAAATTACAGTTCAATTCAAATCATTTAGTGACATAAATACAAAGCAGTATAAACCAACAAATAAATACCTGGGCACACTTTCGATGAACTTATCCTATAATACAGAGAGATGTAAAGAGTCTCTATGGTCAAAAATATTATAGATAAAAGCGGAGGTGTAAACAGTCCCCATAGTTAAAACATCAGGTTTTAGAGATGTAAAAGGTCTCTAAAGGACAAAATAAAAACAATTCCGTGTCAGGAGACTGTTAAGCTAGCAGTCTTTGAGCTAATGCTACGGTATACATAACGTGTATGTAACCAATATGTCAAATATGCAATATATGATGAAAAAAAAAAATTGTAATGAAAATAAACAAAAACCTATTACATTAAAACAAGCAGTAGCGGCAGCGCCACAAGCAGCAAACATTGGTCTCCGGGACACTGCTTGCAAAGTTACGACGGCTTTGGAGATCGAACGCTTGGCCATTTTCTTTTATCTTCCATAAATTCTTCGATCTTGTAATATCCTTGGTTCAAAAGGTATGTTTTTATATATTCTTTGAATGAAATATAAGGTAGTTCCCATGCATCTTTAGGTACTTTGTTATAAAACCTTATACAGTTACCCAAAAATGATTTTTTCACTTTCTGCAAACGAAATTTCGGGACAGCTAACTTATGCCTGTTTCGTGTATTTCTATTATGAATATCAGACTGCCTCCTAAAGGACTTTATATTTTTGTGTGTATGCATAATCACATCCAGTACATATTGTGAAGCTACTGTGAGGATACCTATGTCCTTAAAATGTTCTCTCAACGATACACGAGAGCCTAGATTATAAATAGCTCGGATTGCTCTCTTCTGAAGTACGAAGATAGTTTCTATATCAGCTGCCTTTCCCCAGATCAATATGCCATATGACATGATGCTGTGAAAATAACTAAAGTAAACTAGGCGAGCTGTCTCCACATCAGTGAATTGTCTAATTCTTCTTACAGCGTACGCGGCAGAACTCAGCCTATTAGCCAAAGCAGATATGTGAGGGGCCCATTGTAGCTTACAATCCAATGTGAGCCCCAGAAAAAGCGTGTTTTCGACAAGGTCCAGTTTTTCTCCATTTAACATTATGACAGTCTCAACCTGTCTTACATTTGGCAACGAAAATTTAACGCACTTCACTGTCTTTTGTGAAGTGAGGAACTGTGTGTTTAATGGAAAGAATAAGTGTGAACAATAAAATCGAGAATATTAAAAACAATAATAAAACTTTTAGTGATTGATAAATTAGAAATAAAATAGCTGGACCGCCAAGGTCATGTCTTATTTGCCAGGGACCAAAATCGACGGATTGAGGTAATACATAAAAAATAATATTGTTAGTAGGAAAACGTGGTTGTATTGCAATTTTTGACTTATATAATATAATATCCCATATATCCATAAATTAGCGCACCACCGGTTCTCGTAGTCAGCAGCCGCCACTGGCTATGATACATATAGTTTATTGTAGGTAGGGCTCGGAACCGGTTAATCTCAAAATCCTGAAATAGCCAAATATTTTTAATTAGTTTATGCTCTTTATCTCACAATAATATATTTTGGTTATTACTTCATATTGTTAGATTGCCTGATTAAACATGAAATAGTAGACAAAAGAACGATAAGAACTAAAAAAATACCGGTATTTTTGTATCCTGGACAGAATAACCGGTCTCCGAGCCCTGATTGTAGGTACCACATCATCATCATCCTAGCATTTCCAACCGAAGGGGGAAACTAGACCTTATTGGGATTAGGCTTGTCAAGTGAGTGGGCAATTTGACTGTTAGAACTTGACTTGGCGGCTTGCCGCCCGAAGGAGTCGTAGAGAGCATCCGGGATCAGCAGATTACCATGCTTTCCAAAGCACTGGAGCGATCAGTTAGTAACCACTCAAAGCGGTCACCCATACATGAGTTGACCACTGCCGACGTTTCTTAACGACACGTCCTGTCCGCTCCACGTCTTTGTTGGTACCACAAAACTACCAAATGACAGTAAAGATGGCTCTGTAAAACAAGCTGTCAGTAGTCATTGTCAGGCCCCCAAAGGTAGACTGATGTCCTGGTAAGGGTCGCGGGTGTCCGCTGGATGCGGGTGGCGCAGGACCGGTAATTGTGGAAGTCTTTGGGTGAGGACATGATGATGATGATGATGAACGCACCTACTGATCGACCATTGATAGAAGTAGCGAATATCGTCGATCGACCGCCAGTGTGTCGGCATGCTTGCATGCATTTAGCGGATTGGTTGATGTGATCACCCTAAAATCCCCATTGTTATCAATCTGATGTAGAACCAAGTTTCTAACTCTACACGCCCTAACTCCACAAGCCACACACAAACTCTACCACCACCGCCACCACCACCATATCAGCCATAGGACGTCCACTGCTGGACATAGGCCTCCCCCAATTTCATGGGGGGTAAATGCCAAACCCAAACCAACTCTACACCTTAGTCAAAATGTGACTGGCTTAGCTCATCTTGGTGGAGTCACTTTAGTGCTCCCAGACCTGTTTCCTCATGCCCGGGATACACGAGGCTAGTTTTTCAGGCTAGGATAGCAAGCTAGTTTTTTACTAAACTGTCCTGGCTTGCTGACCTAGCTTGGAGCATGCTCGTTCTGTTTACGAGGCTTCTATTTTTAAGCTAGTATTTACTGGAGTGATGAGGTGACCATACGTCCAACTGTTTACTAGCCAACTGCAAACTAGCTTCGCCGGTCACATGAAGCTAGTAAACAAGCCAGGATAGTAAAAGTGGTGGGGAGACACTACTAGCCTGAAAATAGAACTCCATCCTATTAAAAACTGTCCTGGCTTGTAAACTAGCTTACTAGCTTAGAAATGAAGATAGTTTTGTCTACACCAAGCTAGAAGTACTCTTGCTAGCTTACTAACACTAGCTTGCTATCCTAGCTTGAAAAAGTAGCCTCGTGTAGCCCGGTCATAATAGTTGTTTGCATAACAAACCCAGTATACCAGTAAGAGTTGCAAAAGCCATTTTGTGCTAGAATGTTCCTACTTTTATGATGTTTGTTCCAGCTTTCGAGGATGACAACGCGGCTTCTACGTCCCAAGACTCTTCATTCGACGAGAATCCGCAGCAAGAACAAGATCCACTCGCTATTGAACCTAAGGTACCTTTTCTTGAGAACTACCTCTTACAAGTGTCTAGTTTGAGTAGTTGCGTTATTTTATTCAGTTCCGGAATACATGAACTTTTTTACCACACTTGCTCGTTAATGGTGCCACGATAAGCAGGCATGCTGAGCTACAATACGAGTACCCTATAATCGCCCAAGGGCGTAATGCATACATCCCTTTCTTACACATTTACTTTTCTAATACCGTCTCATTCATTCAACTTCGTTCCGATTGACTTAATATTTGTTGTCTATGGTAATTACCATGGTTGCCATTGAAGTTGCCAACGTCGAATGTCGCCATTATTTATCTATTTTTGGGTTTACTGTTTATTTATTTCCTCCAAGTGTGATGAGATGAAAAACACTGTGTGTATTGCGCGCGGTAAGGGTGGCGTTAAAAACACGAGTCACTCTCTTGCCTCCTTCAATGCACAATGTACTTACTATTAGTACCACCACCACCACCATATCAGCCAAACAACGTCCACTGCTGGACATAGGCCTCCCCCATATTCACGGGGGGTATATGCCATAATCGCCACGCTTGGCATGCGGGTTGGCGATCGCAGTATCTCCACCGCTCTCCAGGGATGCTGCTGCCCATTCCCCGGTCAAAAGTCAAAAGTCAAGTCAAAAGTCAAAATATTCTTTATTCAAATAGGCCTAGCAACAAGCACTTTCGAATCGTCAGTTATAACATGTATTAACATATATATTAATTAATTATTTAGAGCAATTTATTGATGCTATTATTATTCTTTAAAATTATTTTGTAGTAAAATTCACAATAGGATCGTCAAAACATAAATAATAATAATAATAAAAAAATATATAAAAAATAGAAATCTAGACAGTTTCTAGAATAAAATCAAAATAAAAAAAAAGATCATATTAATATTTAATGCCATAATGATTAATTCATTAATATTTCAGTCACAATTAATCCCACGGTGTTTTATCATTCATGTAGTCATGTGTGCTATAATATGCTTTCGATATGAGTTGACGCTTTACATAATTTTTAAATTTATTAATAGATAATTCAGTTACGTTTCTTGGAAGCTTATTATAAAACTTCACACCATTACCCATGAATGATTTTCTAATTTTCTGGAGGCGAGTGGTGGGCACCGCGAGTTTGTGTTTATTTCGAGTATTAATATTATGTATGTCACAGTTCTTCCTGAAATTTACAATGTTTTTATGTACATACACAATATTATCATAGATGTATTGACAATGCAATGTCATTACATTAATGTTCTTGAACTTATCTCTAAGTGAGTCTCTATGGTTCATTTTATATATTGCTCGAATAGCCCTCTTCTGCAGAACAAAAATGGTATTAATATCCGGTATTAATACCGGTGGTCTTGGTCGTAGTTTTAGGACATACCCGGGTCCACTATTAGTATGTACACTGACAGACTTTAATTGTTGAGCCATTTCGAGCTCACTTCATACTGGGCATCATAGTTAGCTATAAAGTGTCCAGTATAAAGTGAGCTCTAAATGGCCCAACAATTAAAGCCCGTGACCGGACTACCAACATATGAAGTATAGGGTATAATGGAATATCATCTGGTGATATTCGTCATGCAGTGTGCACTATTGTACACATGAGGCTGGTTTTAGTGTCAGGTTGACCATCCGCGCTTACAGACCAATATCAATAAGATGTGCAAGAAGTAAGACGCTTCTTGCACATCTTATTGGTACCAATGAAACCATGAGATCATGGACCAAGAAGTTTCTAAGCAATTAAAAACCATAAGGAAGTGAGTGTAGCGACAAAATTTATTAAACTTTGACATGTGTTTTTTTGTATAAAAAATGAGTTTGTGGTGAAATAACAAAACACGTCCCCATTCTTTATTCATGTTCTCCAACATATAACGAAACCAGTAATTAATTATCAATTTTTTTGAACAAATCTCTTCTCAGAAATTAGGTTTGGTCAATTTTCAGTACTTTGAAGGCCATTTTCTCCTAACAAGTTGAGTTTGGGCAGCTAAAAAAAAATACATGTCCGTTATTTTAGACTACTCTATAACATATATCAAAATAAATCAAATCGGAGTCTGACAGTTGGGTACCCTTCCTTGTTAGAATAAGCAGCTGAGCGCTGACGCGTACGCGGCCGTCACAGATATCAAAGTAAAGCAGATCCGCTCATTTAAGTTGAACTCATCATCATGTCAGCCGAAAGACTTAAGTTTAGAGATTCGGAGGGCTATATCGGTTACTTTGGTTCTGCTGCGGATGGCCTCATTCCTGATGCGATCACGCAGAGAAACTCCCAACATAGCTCTCTCCATTGCCCTTTGGGTGACTTTGAGCCTACTTATGAGGCCCATAGTAAGCGACCACGTTTCAGTGCCATGTCATCACTGGCAACACACACTGGTCAAAGACTTTCGTCCTGAGACACTGCGGAATATTGGACGAAAAGATGTGCCGTAGCTTCCCGAACGCTGCCCAGCCGAGTCGGATTCGACGATTAACCTCTTTCTCGAAGTTGGACCTACCTAACTGGACAGTCTGTCCTAGGTATATGTAATCGTCTACAACTTCGAGCGTAAAGTGTCCGATTGTTAAGCGAGTTGGTGCGACATGGACATTTGACATGATCTTCGTCTTGTCCATGTTAATCCTTAGACCAACTCGCTTGGAGGCTTTACTGAGGTCATTGAGCATTGTACTTAAATCCTCCATGGTCTCAGCCAAGACTACTATATCGTCAGCAAACCGAAGGTGAGTGAGGTAGTCGCCGTTTATGTTGATGCCTAGCCTTCTCCAGTCCAGAGTCTTGAAAACATCCTCCAGTGCAGCGGAGAACAGCTTAGGAGAAATAACATCACCTTGCCTGACTCCCCGCTGCAACGGAATAGGCTTTGAGTTCTGGTCCTGGAGTCGGACTGACATAGTGGCGTTCTCGTACAAATACTTCAGCACTTCGATATAGCGGTAGTCCACTTGGCACCGTTGGAGAGATTGTAGCACAGCCCACGTTTCAATCGAATCAAAGGCTTTCTCGTAGTCCACGAACGCTAAACAGCCTTAAGACGGCGCAGTACGATCGGTGTGGATCGGTTCTCCATACAAACGTATTTAGGCTCTCATTTTAAAACGCCATGCTAGAATAACATGCAACTTTGTATACACAATGGGATCCGGCATACCTAGGTCGGAAATTAGTTTCTGTAGCTAGAAATTGAAAAGAACAAAAATACAGCGGTTTTTTGAGTTCTTTACGGCTTGTATGAAAACCTTAATAATCGCTGTATTTTTTCGCCATTATAATTTCAAGCAACAGAAACTAATTTCCGCCCTAGACAAGCTGGATCCCATTGTGTATACAAAGTTTCATGTTATTCTAGCATGGCGTCTTAAAATGAGAGCATAAATACGTTTGTATGGAGAACCAAACGTACTGCGCCGTCTTAAGTTGAACTATTTCTGTACATCTGATCTATTCACTAATGTACAAATCAGAAAGTTTGAGAGAGACTAGGGTTGTAAAAAAACGGTTTTTTTTTCTGACTTGAAAAAAAAGCATGAAAAAAAACCGGTTTTTTTTTCTAGAGCACGTTTTTTTTTAAAGTATGAAATCTCAAAATTTGCAAGGCAGTTAATACTTTTATATGGTTGTTTTACTTGTTTTAGACTTTATGTTAACCATTAACCCAATTTAATTTAACAACTTTGATTAAGAACTACATCATTTATGTTCATCATCAATCTGTAGTGGTAGTTATGTTATCGCAATTTACTATTGGCAACACCAACGCCTCTCTGAAGTGTACGGGGTTCGAGGGTGTAATGATACTTCAAGCGTCGAGCCAATAATGTCCTTTATTCCGTAAAACGCACGTCTTATATACTGTGTAAACAGCGGATTCATTGGAGTGTTAATAATTTCCATATGCATCATTAGAATGTGTCGGCACAATTGATAGTTGATGCTTCTCCTATATATGGAATAATAAATCATTGTTGCATTTACTCAGGGTCAGGTATCATATTACATGTTATTGGAAATAGAAAATAGAAAATGATTTATTTATTAACTATCAGCTGCGGCTTCGTGTGTGGTCTTAAGGACCATACTACAGCTCTCCCGTTTTTTTTTGAGACAAAAAATGGTAAAATACATAACTACTATTTTTTGGCTTCAGTAAACTTATGTCTATAGTTTACATGGTGACTTATAATAAACTTAACTAACTTAAGTCTATGGTATACGTGGTTTCTTAGTGTATCTTACTGCTAGTTAGAATGTTTACATTACTTGCTCCTTATATGGTATGTGTATTGTTTGATATTCTTATTGAATTATACATTCATTTCGATCAATAGTAAGTAGATAAAAATAATTAATATGAAATATAAATGATCTTATTACAAAATTAATGTTAATTACGATAAATTAAAAAAAATAACTATAAACTTATATTACTTATTGTCATTTATTATTTTCTTTACGTGTAGTAAGGTTTCGTTCTATTTTTATGCACAATGTGCTCCTTACCTAGTGCTAAAAATTTTACATTTGTGCCTTGATCTTGAATTACCGTATATGGTCCCTTATACACTGGGTCCATTTTATTTCTATCTTCCCCTTTAATTAATATTAAATCCCCTATTTTATAGGTTATGGGATTTATTTTGGAATCGTAACTTATTATTCTACATATTTTTGTCTTAATTAAATTATTTCTAGCATCCTCTTGGGATTTTTGTAATCTATACTTAAATTCTATAGGATATGAATCAAAATTATACATAGGGTCTACTTGAGTAACAATATTAGTTGGTATATTACATAACTTACCAAATACTAATTCATATGGTGTATATATAGTTGCAGAATGCACTGTTGTATTATAAGAAAAACACCAATATTGCAACCAATCTGACCACTGATGAGCCTGGTTGTCTGTTTGTATTCTTAAAAATGCTCCTAGAGCTTTATGCGAATTTTCCAAGGAACCAAGGCTTTCATGGTGGTAAGCGGTTGATTGCAATTGTTTTATACCTAAAATATTACAAATGTCGCGCATAGTTGTTGAGATGAATTCACTTCCCCTATCTGTTCCGATTTCTCTAGGAATTCCATATCGCAATATAAAATTATCAACTAAAGCTTTCGCGACTGTCTCGGTCTCCTTATTTAAAAGTGGATATGCCTCTACATACTTTGTGAGCTCGCACTGTAATGTAAGTATATAGCAATACCCATTCGTATCTTTAGTTAGGGGTCCACAGAGATCTAAGAATACCTTATCAAATGAAGCTGTTGCCGTACTAGTAATACATAATGGCTGTTTTATATATTTTTGGAATTTTTGTTTTTGACATTTATCACATCTTTTTACGAATTTTATAATGTCGTTATCCATTCCGGGCCAGTAGTAGTAACGCTTCATTTTATTGGTCATTCGTTGAATGCCTGCGTGACCGCTAGTGGGTAATAAATGAAAATCGTTTAATATGACTCGCCTGTCATCCTTATCACTTACTTTTGTGACACCTTTAATTATACATAATCGGGGTCCGGACCCGGTTTTACTTTTATTTATACATTGAGCTAGCTCCTCAATAATACACGCGGTGTCGTGATTACATAGTATGCATACTTCCGTTATTTGTTGTGCCTTGCAAAATATACCTAATTCTCTCGCGAGGAAAGCTCGTTTCGTACGCGATAGAGTACTAGGTTTGACACACATTGTTAGTAAGGATGGCGAGTATAAAATAATATTATTTTGACTGGTAATATAGTCTGTTTGTCTCATTATTTTGTTATAGTCTTGTTTATTGAAACTTAATTCAGGCAAATCATTTGGCTTTTTAAGAATTTTCACTATTTTTGGTTGCGCAGGCCAATCACAGTTGGAAATCTTATTACCCGAATTATTTACCTGTTTTTGCTGTCTCATTTGTTTTGTTTGTGCTCTAGTCATTGCTGATACTACTTGCTTTGTCATATTTTTTAGCTCTTCACTGGTAATTTGAATTCTAGATAACGCGTCTGCAGCTACGTTATCTTTACCTTTCATATATTCTACAATGAAATCGTATTCTTCTAGGCACAAGCGGAACTTGGTGAGTCGGCTTGATGGATTGTTCATGCTAAATAAATAAATTAGTGGGCGGTGATCCGTAATGATTCTAAATCTACGTCCATATAGGTATGGTCGAAAATATTTTACTGCCCATACTATTGATAATAATTCTTTTTCTGACGTTGGATAATTTTTTTCTGCGTTGTTTAGTGGTCGGCTGGCGTATGCTACTGGTAAGCCATTTTCGTTTGATAGTATCGAACCGATTGCAATTCCCGATGCGTCTGTGTGTATCGTAAACGTATTGTCACTTGAGAAGTCCGGATATTGAAGAACAGGTGGGCTGCTGATTGCTATTTTTAGCGTTTGGAAAGCTTTATCACATTGTTGTGTCCAATTAAATTCTACATTTTTCTTTAGCAAGTTGTTAAGTGGTTGAGTAATTTCTGAGAAGCGGTTAATAAATTTTCTGTAATAATTTACGAATGCTACGAAACGTCTGACCTCGTCAGCGTTTTTCGGTACTGGGTAGTTTTGTACTGCCGAAATTTTTTGTGGATCGGGTTTTATACCTTCTGGGGTTACCACATGTCCTAGGTATAGAATTTCTTTTTGTAAAAAATTGCATTTTTGAGGATTTAATTTAAAATTCACTTTTCGTAATCTTTTAAAAACATCTAATAGGTTCTTATTGTGTTGATCCAAATTTCGACCCATGACAATGATGTCATCTAAATAAACTATACACTGTATATAATTCAGTCCCGACATAGCTATTGTCATTGCTCTGCTGAAGGCATTTGGGCTGTTTTTCATCCCCATTGGTAAACGTTTCATTTGATAGTGTTTATCTGCTATGAACGCGGTATATTTCCTGCTTTCGGGATCGAGTTTGATTTGGTAATAACCCTGGTTTAAGTCCAAGGTGCTGAAATACATAGCGCCGGTTAAAGAATCTAGGATTTCCGTGATGTTGGGCAGGGGAAATTTATCGTTTTCAATGACTTCATTTAATTTTCTATAATATATAACCAATCTCCATTTCTTTTCTCCACTAGAGTCTGGTTTTTTGGGAACGAGGAGTAACGGACTCGCCCATTCCGACTGGGACTCTTCTACTATGTCATTTTCCAGCATTTGTTTTATTTGCCTATTTATTTCCGTTTTTTGGGATTGAGGTAAACGGTATGGTTTGCTGTATACCGGTGATGTGTTGGGTTTTAAATGAATTTTTTGCTCGTATAAATTTGTTGTATTTAACGAATCACCTGGTAGTTGGAAAATGTCGGCATATTTCGCACAAATACTGGCAATGGAATTTTGTTCTTCATTATTTAAGTTGTCGAATTTTAAAAGTGAAAAAAGTAATTTTACTCTATCTGCATTGTTTTTACATCTTTCAAATGAAAAACAATTGTAATCACGTAACGGTCTTATTTCTGGCGTTAGGTTGTGTAATGTTATGATTTCGTCACGCGTGTTTAATATTTTTATTGTTATTTTTCCATTTTTGGTATTAGTTATAGAATTGGCTATAAAAATTCCTTCTCCAGTTTCACTTGACAATATGACGCAATCCCCCGTATAATTTGTAGATAATTTTATTATGGATTCACTTCGTGCTGGTAACTTTATTTGATTTGAGTTAATGGTGACGTCATCATTATTTTGTAAAATTAATGGCATCGTAATTAATTCGTTGTTATTATTTAGTGTTATTGTCCCGTTTTCGTAGTTTATGACACATTTATATTTTATCAAAAAGTCTTGTCCGAGTATTCCGTCAACTTGTATTGGTAATTTCGGGAATACGTGGAATTCATGTTGAAATGTGTTATTCTCGTTTTGTAATTCTAAAGTAACTATACTGTGTGACGTAATCTTTCCTCCGACTCCATTGATGTGAGTCATCTTGGGTGTCATAGTTGCACGGGATAACGTTGCTGCGTCATGTGTGATGGCGCTAAGGCTGGCGCCCGTGTCTATAAGCCATATGTGCGCTGTGTCGTTTATTGCAAATTGCACTGAATTCATATGATTGTAAGTTAGGATATAATTTTTATTCACGAAAAAATTGTAATGGTGAAGGTGAGTTATTATTGTCTAGTGTATTTCCTATCGCCGTATTTACGTGATGTCGCGGTCGCGTGTTAGGTTGATTTCCTCGGTAGTTATTATACGTTTTACGCGTGTTATAGTTATTTGAGGGTCGTATAGGTCGAGTATTTTTCGTATGAGTATACACTCTAGGTCGCCATGGTATTTTGTATGATGGACCACGCGGCGGCAGTGTACGCTGTGGGTATTTACCCACTGGAGCCGTATTGTAATAGCTCCTGTGTGACCTTGGGATGTTACTACGTTTGTTCCGGAAGTGCAATAGTTGCTCCGTATTGGGCGTTGATATGGACACCTCTTGGTCCTTTGCGCCTTGTATTGCATCTTTTAACGAGGTGTAACCTCGCGATGCTATTATGGTACTCAGTTTGTCATTTCGCAAACCCTCTGCGAATTTAGTTATAGTCATTTTCTCGTTTAGGGGTTGTAAAATTTTATAGGCCTCCGGCTTCCCATCGGCCTGTGTTACTGTGAGGTTTACGAATAGTTCCTCTAATTCTTGCCCGTATCGCTCGATAGATCTATTCCCCTGTTTAATAGTTAATAGTTTAGTTTGTATCGCGGTTGCTGATTTGGTTGGCAATAGGTGGATTTTCATCTCATTAACTAAATCGCTGACACTTGTATGTTTTTCTGATATTCTAAGTTTAGCACTTTGAGTTAATCGGGTCTTAACGACGAAATTTATTAATAATTTTACGTCGGAATCCTTTATCATCATAGAGTACAACTCTATGGCGTCTATGAGCTGTTTAGTGACGGCTTCTGAACCGTCCATGACTGGTAGCAATGCTACTGCCGTTTTTAGGTCAAAGCTTTCGTTAGACGTCATGGTGCTGTTTTCTTGGTCTTGCTCGTAGGTATTTATAATTTTATTATAAACTTCTTCTATTTTTACGAAACTAGACTGGATTAACTCGCTGTCCTGTACTGAAATTTCCGATTTTTCTAACTTAGAACTATATTCTTGTATATACCGTTCGTACTGACCGTATAAAACTTTTACTTGTTGTAGTTTATTTAGGCCAATAGCCTCTTTTCGGCGTTTTGGTCCTAATTTCCTAATATCCTCCTGTAATGACTTTAATTGGTCATATAATTTCTGAATTTCGGTCATACTAAATGTACATACATTATTTGAATGTAATAATCACTTGAACCACGATTCTAAACTAATTAATATAAATATTACCATGGAACTAAACTAAATAATATAAAATTTGTCTACACATCACCAAATTCATCAATTAATTTTTCTATATTAAAACAGTTACGTTAAAATTGTACCTGTAGTCAGCTGTTTATCAGCTGTTGAACAGCAGGGTTGTTGAGCGGTGGCGCGGCGGGTGCTGACGCTGCGTGCTGCGTGCTGCTTGTGGTGGTGCTAGACGCTCTGCTCCTTGTTGGTGTTGCGCATTACGGCCGTTGCTGCTTGGCGCTCGATCTTGCGGGTCAGACACTTGTGTATCTTTTTCCACGTTGCGTATAAAAAGATGATGCATATGATGATCAGTACAGCTGTGGTGATGTATGTAACAGCTGTGTTGCTGTCTATCTGTCTTGTGCTGGCTTCGTTGGCGGTTCCGGTCTGTGCGATGATCACCTCTTCTATTTCTTCTGACTTCGTGCACTGACCTCCCATAGCGTGGCTGGGCGTCGGTGGGGTTGGCTGGCTAGCGTAGTGGAGCTGGTTGGTCGGCGTCTAAGCTGGGGCTGCCTGGCGCAGCCCGACTGGCAAGGTCGCCATGAAGTGTACGGGGTTCGAGGGTGTAATGATACTTCAAGCGTCGAGCCAATAATGTCCTTTATTCCGTAAAACGCACGTCTTATATACTGTGTAAACAGCGGATTCATTGGAGTGTTAATAATTTCCATATGCATCATTAGAATGTGTCGGCACAATTGATAGTTGATACTTCTCCTATATATGGAATAATAAATCATTGTTGCATTTACTCAGGGTCAGGTATCATATTACATGTTATTGGAAATAGAAAATAGAAAATGATTTATTTATTAACTATCAGCTGCGGCTTCGTGTGTGGTCTTAAGGACCATACTACATCTCGTCGCCAATTTAAAATTGCAATATGAAAATATTTTGTCTGAAATTCAAGAGGAACCAGAAACAGAAACAGTAATGGACAACATAATAGACTTAGACGAGACAGGAGAAGAACCAGGAAATTCTTGATGCTGACCGAACTAGTGTTGATAGTGCTGCTGATAGTTCTAGTGAATAGGTTTAAAGTTCTTTTTGCATTTACTAAAAATAGTTTAGTTACGTAACATAGACATACTGTACTGACATACTTACTTTAATGTACTTACTTTTCAGTTACTTATAGAAATAAATCACGAAAAACCGTTATTGTGGCATATTTTTGTTAATCTGAAAAAAAAACCTAATTTAGGAAAAAAACCATGGTGCCAGGTTTATTTTCATGTTTTTTTTCAGAAATTTGATTTCTATTTGCAACCCTAAGAGAGACAGACAAGTGATATCTGACAGGTCTGACATGTCAGTGTCTCCCTCTTCATAACTGAAAATTGTACTGAACTGATGTTGTGGTGTGTTAAGTTTATATGGGATTTAACATCCAGGCATGAGAAACTGAACTATATGGCGGATGCTACACGCGCGATATTTATCGTGATATTTATCGTGATATTTGGATCGTTGATACAGATCGTGAATTTTTAGATTACTAGAAATCCAACGATCCGTGTCACGATACGTGATACGCCTATACTACACACTCGATAAACATCGTGATTCTGGATATATCACGATAAATATCGAGCGTGTAGCATCCGCCTATGAAAAACCATCTAGCTTCATACTGCGAGTCTGCTTTTCTCTGATGTCTGTGGCGGCCGTAAGCGCCGCGCGTCCAAGTTGCTGAACGGTCACCCCCGACGCCGATCGCTGCTTGCTTCAGTCGCCTCGCGCACTTTTAACTTTTAGTTAGGGATTTAGTGTCGAGCTGAGCGCACGCGTTGTCGCGGTACAGATATCGTATGACTGATTTTAGTGTCACGCTCACCGTCGGCGCCAGCGGTGAGCGTTGTAAGTTTTATATTTTTATGTTATTGTGCAAGTATAAGTTTTACAAATTATTACATCAATTAAACAAGCAATGTTTGATTCTTTATTTCCGTAATCTCGGAAACGGCTTTAACGAATTCAATGATATTTTCTATGTTTGGATTTTCGGGAGCGAGAAATCGATCGGGCTTGTTTTGATCGGAAAAACTCGTTTTCTCCGAAAAAACACGAATGATACCGAGCAAGGCTCGGTCACTAAGGTACTTATCATTAATGCTGTTTGATGGCGAATAACCGACAATATGTTTAAAATGTCGTGATCCTGAAATCAAGTGTTAGTTCATTGATTTTTATGAGATTTAATTTGAGCGTTCTACAATAATTAGTATTTAATATGTAAGGGTTTTAATATCATTTCACCATAAGTGTCTCCAATAAGGCACGCTGCAATGCGCGTGTAAGCATAAACTGATCCATTTGCGGACCTTTTGTTATTACAGCTCAAATTACATCAGTCATCATAAAACTTTGTGCACTGTTTTAGATCATTTAAATATGTCCGTAAATTATTAGCTTTGATATGTCTAGAGCGAGTTGAAAAATGAATGTTTTAATTTTTTTTCGTGTCAATTTATGTATAGGGGTTACTGGTTGTTTGACTTATAATATGGATGTGACTATAATCGGAAAATTAAGGATATGAAATAGGATCGTGTTAGCATATAAATGTAGGTATAGTTTTAGTTAAAAGTAATAAGATGTTTTGGATAAATTTATGCTGGATTATGATGGCCCAAAGTTTCGTAAAGTCTGGGATCGGATGTGTAGCTATGATTTTTTCGAAAGGAATATTATTGTTATGAGCCTGTAGTGTCCCACTGCTGAGCAAAGCTCTCCCCCCACTTTTGCCAATCCTCTCGATTCGGTTCTGATAGAGTTTCTTTAGGAGTTTTGAGTAGCGTGTGGGAAAGCTAAAATAAGTTTTAGACAGTGTGATTAGCTTGATCGTGATTACCTGACGGTTGCTGAGATTCCTATAAGTATGTTTATGTTGCCATGATGTGTGAGAATGATTTGAATGGCATTTAGAATTGTACTTATTGAGAAGGTTGACAAATTAATGTTAATATGGAAAGTATGACTTCCGTTATCTTCGGTAGCACGAGAGGTGCCGATGAAGGAGTCGGTATAGTAGAAATGTATCGATCGAGCTACCAATCGTGAAAATCCTTGATCACATGGCTTGTTTTATGTAAGGAAGTGTTAAATAAACTACTTACATGAATTACAATAACAATAAAAGTATGTGCACGTAATAATAAATAATTACCCTGTATCCTGAGGTTTGATATTAGGAATAGGTAGCGGACCCTAGGCATTCTTCAGGATGCAACTGTACTGGGAATAACGCTAGGAGGATGATGATCCTGAGGTTTGATATTAAGATATTTAAAGATAAAACTATATGTAATGTTACGTGTCATTTGTAACTCTCACAGTCTACAAGTGTAGCATATTTGATTACTTTATACAGAATTCAATACACTTCCTATGCGAAAGGTTCTTGTAATTTGATTTCTCATCACACTCTTATTTGGATTTGTCCAACTGGGGAAAAGAATTTATAAAGTATTGTTTTGGTGCAAAAAGGAGCTGAAATTCCCAAATTTTGCAGCAGAATTTGAATTTAAACCACTCCGTAGTCTTTTAACAGTTTTTATATACATACATAACATAACATATTAGCATTAATCTAACTACCTGCAATATTTTATTTCAGCCGGACGTCGGTCTCGGCAAGGGCAAGCCGTACACAGTATCCTCAAAGGTTGCGAAGAAGAAGATAGGCGGTTACAAATTTAAAGGCGGGATGCACCCCGCCAAACTGGGCTTCCAGAAGCGAGCGAGGTCCGCCTTGGACTTCGGGAGGAAACGGGGCACCAAGCCGAAGATGCGGGGAGTTTTTGGAGTCCCGGGACTAGGCCTGCAGAGGCCGCAGGCGCCTGATAATAAGACGACGGACGATGATCCGGGTAAGAACAATAGTTGACGTTTGCACCATTTTGGTGGAAATTGCGATTAGATTTTTGGTGGAAAACTAATGGTTACTCGTCATAAATACAAGAAGTTCGCTTGGTAGGA
Source organism: Notocelia uddmanniana (assembly GCA_905163555.1). Classification (NCBI taxonomy): domain Eukaryota; kingdom Metazoa; phylum Arthropoda; class Insecta; order Lepidoptera; family Tortricidae; genus Notocelia; species Notocelia uddmanniana. The sequence goes on along the minus strand of LR991059.1, from coordinate 6,940,033 downwards.
AATCCAGTCTTCTTAATCGGCCTTAGCATACCTTGTTTTATAAAGCCAACAGCAATGTATACATTTTGTATAGAATATCCACGTAGACACATAACGCAAGCAGAGGTTAAGTAATCAAATGAATGCCGAAAGAAATAACATAGTATCATAGCCCGAAACGTCAAATTTCACTTTAAAAAGCCGTAGTCAATACGGTATTTCACTGATAGTCAAATCAGCAACTTTTTACGAAACGTCAGAAACGTTAGTTTACTGTGTTTTGTTGGGAAATGTGCCTAATGACGCCACAATTTTCTATATTCAAACTGCGTCATTTTTTTTTTCAAGTTTATGTAGGTATTTAAATATGGTTAGAATTGCATAAATAAGCTGTAGTTTGATTTTTCCGAGTATTTTCGTATGATTTCTTTATTGGTAACGTAAATAAAAGTTTTGTCTTGTTTTTTTATTATTATTAAAAATGGGATTGCTCTTGGCCAGCATCTAGCCGGGGGGCAAAGATGAGGCCGACGATGAAGCGAGCTCACCCAGAAGATGCCTATTCACTCGTGCCTTAAAAAGGTCTAGGTTATATGAACTCGGAAACACCAATTTTTGGTTGTGAATTTGTGTGTTTGTGTGTGTGTGTGAATTTGTGTCTATTACGTCTTTGAATGGCTTTCATATATAAGCATTGTTTCAGGTGTGGAAAATAAGCTAGTTCTATGTTCGAGTAAGGACAAGTTCGTGCTAACGCAGGACTTGTGCGTGATGTGTGGTGCCGTGGGCACCGACTCCGAAGGGTGCCTTATCGCCTGCTCGCAGTGCGGGCAGACTTCTCATCCCTACTGTGTTAATATTAAGGTAACACTATATTCATTATATTGGATTTTTTATAAATGACGTTATTGTTCTGTTCCTCTATAACTATGGCCCTGGAGGGGAACTACCTCAGAAAGTTAGTTTTTTTACATAAATGAAATACTACATTTTTATATTGATTTAAACTTGCACGATTTTTTCGTATTATCATTGGTAAGCGTGACTTAATCGCTTACAACTCGTGTCAAAAAAGGCGAATAAATTTTAGTTGTACGTGATTAAGTCCCGTTTACCAATGATACTATTTTTTTTTAAGATTGATAACAGCGTTCGTAGTTTTTCAAAAAACCTTCATATACGAAAGCGAGTCGAAACCGATCAATGGTGTGAATAAAAACGGTAGTAGTTTTATTACGTAAATTAGCAGTGTGAAGCCGGGTTTGCATTACAAACCGGCGATCATTGCACGTTTTTAGGCAATAGCGCTGCAGGCGATCCATCTCGAGCAGTGTGCGTGACAGCCATGGTCGTATCACGTCAACCGGTACTGGAGGCCCTATTGCACTACTAACGATAATCGTAAAATTTTGATACGCCTCATAAACCCCATTCACTGTGACCCCGCGGTTCCTAGACATAAACCTTTCCACCAAGGAGATATTGGGAGCCTTGACACTTCTCCAGTGACGTCCAGTTTCTAAGTCGCTCATAATGTAGGGCCAAGGTGGCATCCAAAAAACTCGGTTTGTATAAATAATAGAGCGGAGCTTTATCGTGGGACAGAGACTTATTATATAAGTCACAAGTCCGTTCCCACACGAAGTATAGCTATCATGCACCTTTAGGTGGGAGCCAGTTTGCCTTTTGATTTGCTTCAGGGAAGTGCTGTGCGAAATATAGATAATCGCAAACTCACAAGCTATATGGAACCGTTAAATCTTAAGGAGAGACTTTGCCTCCTTGAGTGTTCTATCGCTTGTATAATGGATTGTCTTGGGAAGACTTGTTCGGCCACTTTCTACCACCGCACCGCTCGCCGGTAAGGCATTCATCCTTAGAATCTAAGCCATTCATCCTTAGAATCTAAGCCCACAACAAACCACTTAATAATAATATAAGGTAGAAGAATAATTTAAGACAGAATAACAACGAATATTAACGAGATAAATATCAATAATCAACTTAATTATTGTTGCCTTATTATAAGTTTTAGGAATACATAACACTTTCATAATATTCCCATTTAACACACATTCAGATAATTCCCGAATAATAGATGCAAATAGTTGTTGTTTTGTTGGTGAAATTGGGGTCAGATCAGACTGATGTCATAAAATATTACAATACATAATGTCATAATCATAAAATAATACAAGACAAGAGAAGGGACTGTTGAGTACCTAATGTCAAAGGATTTATCGAAAAATCAATTATTAGGTCATATACCTCAAAAACATTTAAAATAAATATCCTTTTTTAAATCATATTCGTACGTCTTTAAATTTTTGAGTTATTTACGAAAATAACCTTAATTTCAGCGTGCTTACAATATTTTCGTATTATAATACCGAACTCCCGGGATTGAGATCCAATACCGGATTTCAATGCCGGGATTGAGAATCGTCCGGTATTGCATGCTCTAGTTACAGCCCAATTTTCTCACGTTCAGGGAGGCGGTTTTAATTTTAATAAATTACTGCAGAGACCAGTAAGTAAGCTTTCCTGGCCGAGTATGTAAGTAGCCGAGGCTATGATACGAGGCCAGGGAAGCTAATTACGGTCGAAGCATGTATAGTGCCTTTCGTGGTTGTTAAGTTTTCGTCAAACGTTATTCGAAGGATTCAGTAATCAAAAAAGGCGCTGCAGCGCCGCGCGTTACTTACTGGCTTAGTGATGTAATGTAATGTTGTATGAAAATCCTTTACACGCCTCGCGCTAGGTGTGCCCCGGAATATGGTCCCTACTGGCCTATAATTACGAACGTAACAGGAACAATGCCGAACATTTTTGAGAAACAATAATAATGATTTAATAGCGCGTGTAAACCTTGCCAAATTAAACAACCCACAATCTTTGCAGGTTTCTCAAGTAATAGTAACAATGGGCTGGCGCTGCATCGACTGCACGGTCTGCGAGGGCTGCGGCAATCGGGGCGACGACGGCCTCCTAGTTCTATGTGACGACTGCGACACGGCGTGGCACACGTACTGCGCGCGGCCGCAGCTGGCCGAGGTGCCGCGCGGCGCGTGGCGTTGCGAGCGCTGCAGGAGGTGCCTCACGTGCGGCACCAGGGAGACTACGGCGTGGTGCGACAACTACACAGGTGACACGAGTGCCGACGACGGTCTAGTTCTATGTGACGACTGCGACACGGCGTGGCACACGTACTGCGGCTCTTGTCGGTAGAGTAACCGTCACTCTTCTCTACGGGTTGGGGCCGTTTGAATTCTTGACCATGTAAAATCATTCCGGATAACGGCCCCGGAATCATTACGGATAAGTAGACGACATCACGGTCGGTATGAAGGTTTATAACTCATATAATTCCAATGTTTTCCAAATTTAAATGGGAAATAATACTTTTTCATTCAACTTGGTCACCATATCACAATGTCAACTCTCTATACTTTTCGTCACAGAAAGTAGGGTAACCATGTTTTTTTTTTGTATTCTGTATTTTTGTCGTCAAAATAAATAATAACGAAATGCGTTCGTTTCATGTCACTACAATTTTATTTGTAATGACTATCAGATGCCAAGTCGGAAAAACTGATTCATGATTACGACCCCGAAATCACCCTGTGTTTACTACCTGCCTCTTGACTTCCTCATAAGACGCGGTAGCCACTTTCTCTTTCACTTGACTGAGATACGACCTCTCTTGCTATAAATCTCCAGACAATCCCAAGACAGCGCCATGATATGAAAAACAGCAGTCAAAAAGTTATTTGATTTATTTTTCAAAGCCAAATTGGAGCAATTTTTATGGATTTGAGGTTATTCTATAGGTTCGAATATATGACTAGGATATTGAATGTACGGTCAACTGCAAAAATGCGTATCGGTTTAATCCTCATAAATACGTACCGCACCCTTCCGCTTCCAATCCGCCGATATAAGAGCTATAGGACATATATTTGAGCATGTTGTATGCACGCATATTTTTGAAGTTGAATGTACATGTATATCCCAATGTTTTTTTTTAATTCCTTCCTTATTTTGTTCATCAGAATGCGGTCCGTGCGCTTCGCTAGTGATGTGCTGTGTGTGCTCGGAGCCGTACTCGGACGGGGAACTGATCATCCAGTGCGAGAAGTGCATGCGGTGGCTGCACGCGTGCTGCGACTCTATTCGGAGCGAGGGTGACGCTGAGACGTGTTGTAGAGCCGGGTAAGTCTTCTAGAGAATTCCTCTAGTGATGTACTGTGTGTGCTCGGAGCCGTACTCAGACGGGGAACTGAACATCCAGTGCGAGAAGTGTATGCGGTGGCTGCACGCGTGCTGCGACTATACGGAGCGAGGGTGACGCTGAGACGTGTTGTAGAGCTGGGTAAGGCTTCTAGAGAATTCCTCTAGTGATGTGACTTATGCAAGTTGGAGACTTCTGAGTGGGAAGAGAAAGCAGCACGACGGGCCGAGTGGCGACTGCTAATCCATGAGCAGGTTAATGCTTTTCCTCATAAATGGCCGTAAAAGTGGACGTTACTCGCTACATATGGGAAGGAAAAATGTACAGTTTATGGTCAGTAATACATAAAAAATAAAACGTTGCAGGCTCGCCCCGCGCGACTACAATGTTACATAGAAATTCCATTATTTGTTGTCCCAAACTTTTTTTAAAAGAAAAACTAGCCATACAAAAGATGGCACAAGTCGTATACAGCAAATTCAAGTCGTATTTTGCTGTTGGAATCGCGACGTTTTTGCTTGTGTCTCCACTTGCGATTCTGTTCAAAAGAAAAAAACGGCGAGTTTACAATTTAAGAAAAAAAATGCATTAGGTCAAATAAAGCATTTAGGGCTAAAGTAGTTAGGTCTCGCAAGGGAGAACCTTTGAAAATGGGGTTTAAGATTCTATTATAATGTTAGTTGTGGCCGACGTGCGCTATACTCGCGATTTTTCTTGCTCGGTATAGCTTTAGTTATATAGTCTGCTGCATATCTATTCTAATATTATAAAGCTTAAGAGTTTGTTTGTTTGTTTGAACGCGCTAATCTCGGGAAATTCTGGTTCGTATTGAAAAAATATTTTTGTGTTGGATAGTCCATTTATCGAGGAAGGCTTTAGCCTATATAACATCACGCTGCAAACAATAGGACCGTAGACGCGGACGAAGTCGCGGGCAACAGCTAGTCGTCAATAAAAGGGTATACACAAAATAAAATATTTTTACGTTATCATTAAACAACTCTTACGAAAATACTCGGAAAAAATCATATTTTAACTTATTTATGCAATTTTAAAGATTTTTAAATACAGGAACATGAAAAAAGGATGCAGGTAGTCCATAGAAAATTGTGACGTCATTAGGTAGATTTTCCTACAAACTTCATACTAACCGTGCTTTTTTGACGTTTCGTAAAATGTTGCTGATTTGATTATCAGTGAAATATAGTTTGGCAAAAAAGTCTTGAGGCTAAAAAGTGACATCGCTGTAGTGTCGTCGCTTTTTAGGGTTCCGTAGTCAACTAGGAACCCTTATAGTTTCGCCATGTTGGTCCGAGGCTTTGCTCTGTGATTGTTAGTGCTAGAAAGCTTTAACAATCTTCAAACATTTTTTGGTCTTCATCAAATATTTTTTTATAAAGTCTACATTTTCGGAAATATTCATTCCAAAAGAAAAAAAACAAATTTCTCCCTCTAACTTTTGAATTATGGTTCCAATAATTATGAAAAACACATGCTCCTGGCCGATTTTATTTGTTAGATTGATTTGACGGGGATGACATTACAGTGTTGCCACTTTATAATTGGGAGACGTTTGCCAGACCATACCGTATTGATGAGAGCATACTTGGCCACCAGCTACAACTGCGTGCTGTGCCGCGGGCGCGAGGCGGCGCCGCCGCACCTGGCGAAGGCCGTGGAGGCGCCGCCGCCCGCGCGCGCGCCGCCGCCCACCGCCGCCTCGCTCGGCCTCAGCGGCGAGTACTACGTCGACGACGTGTGCCTCAGCCAGCGCGGCGCGCACCACATGAAGCAGCTCGAGGCCGAGATGGGCGTCACGCACACGCGCCGCAAGAGGAGGTTCAAGAACGAGACCACTGAGAAGGATGCTGGTGAGTTTGTGCCCGCTCAACTGCTCATAAATAAAATTAATATTTGTGGACAATCTTACACAAAGAGCGTTCGTAGCCCGGCGGCACCCGCGCACCGCGTGCGGTATCTACGTCTTACAACCACACTCGTACATTTTGCAAAATGAGAACTTGCATGCCATGCCACATACGACGCACTTCACTATCTTCTATCTGTTGTCCAAACAATGGTTATTACGCGTTTCCAGATGAATTTTCGATTAGCTACACACTGTTTCGTTTGTTAACTTCATAAATAACAATAAATACTTCAAATTAAACAACAACAGTTGCACAAATAAAAAACATGGTCAGAGACGACTACACGAAATTCCGAGGACACGCCATTTTGATTTGTCACTATTTTGACGTCCAATACGCAAACATGGCAGTCACGGCAATAGCCAATCAGAGCTCGGTAAGTCGTCAAAATCTTTTTGACACAATATGGCGCTATCATACACGTTTCGTTCTACGTAGATGAACAGTCCTGGTTAAGCCGAGTCAGTGGACTTCGGGCGGCTCGAGAACTTCTAACAGTCATGTTGCCCACTCACTTGACAATCCTAATTCCAAAAGGATCTAGTTTCCCCTTTGGGTTCGAAGGTCAGATGGCAGTCGCTTCCGTAAAAACAAGTGCCTACGCCAATTCTTGGGTTTAGGTAGCGGACCCCAGGCATCCTTCAGGATGCAACTGAACTGGGAATAACGCTAGGATGATGGACAATCTTACACAGTTTGAGACGAGGCGATTTGTGTTACATTGTCCACAAGTATTTATGTGTCTATATTAAAAATTATCAATTTTCTATCGAATTATATATCGAGGAAATAGAAACATAGATAGGATCACTTTGTAACTTGTCAGTAAAATTAAAGAAGTCCACATATAAAGCATCACGCTACACTAGCCGTTAGTAAATCTTATCGCGTCGCAATTAAGTTCACGAACTTCACGAAAAATTAGTAACTGTGTTGTCGAAAATAAATGTAAGATTCGGTACTACGATTAAAGTCGTGCGTCTCGGCTGCGCCTATCTTCGGCTACATACGACCACAAAAATGCTTGAATTCCGAATACCGACATGCACTGCTATAATCTTAAAGCGTGCCACACACTGGAGCATCCTGCGGTACCGGCCAGTTGTACACTATGACAATCCTAACAGTCAGACACGTGCGGCCTTGATTGTCATAGTTTATAACTGGCCGCCACCGCAGCCCGCTACAGTGTGTGGTACGCTTTATACTATAAAGTTATCACTATAAAACATTGTCTAATATGCATTTTTGTGTGTCCACGCTGGCATTGTGGATTAGAAATAATGGCATCTATTGAAACAGTGGTTCAGAATGCAGACGTCGAGGTGCCTGACGACTCCAAGCCAGACAGCACGGCTGAAGTCAAAGAAGAACCTGGTATGTTTGATTCATAGAATATTTAATCTTATTCTGCTTTACTTTAGGGGTCAATCACATTGTTCATTATATATAGCCAGACTAGTGACAGTGCAGCTAGTTTTCTCCCTGAACAAATACGAAACAAATGAAGTCCGGTTGAAACGACCAGAAAGATAAACCTTGGGTTTACTTTGAATTCAATACAAAACATGGCCAAGATCACATAGAGTATAAGTAAGGACCCTTGCTTTTATAATGCCCTCTATAAAACTATTCTTTTTTTTTTGTAGAACATTATAACTTTTACTATACCACTTGCTATCCGCATGTACATTCAGCAACGAAAGTAGCAACGCTTTCAAAATGATCTAGACAAGCTATAATTACCCTAAAATTAAGCTGTCTGTAAATCAATGATTCACAATCATTATGATCTCTTCGCACGCGTAGCTCTTTCTCCTGCACTGCTAGCACAAGATGGCGCGCGAGCTATATAGCAAGCGAGATAGACTATCCGTCTCTATCTAATGGGAACACACGGAAAGAGATGGATAGTCTATCTCGCGCGCCGTCTTGTGCTAACCGTGCTGAATGCACATTTATCTTTAGTACTATCAAGATCAAGGTCACAATTCCTAGACTTAGCTAACTATAAGTGCACTAACGTAACAATATTGCGACAGTTGGCATACGTCAAAGTTGTGGAAGTGACAAAGTACTAAAATGATCATCTACTTTTGCTGTTGACTGTACCAACCTTACGTGTAATTAACCCACAAAAAATATTTTTCAATTAAAAAAAAAAATTACTCACATTTCCGACAGGAGTATCGAACGCGAACCTCAAAGAGGGCATACTTTGGAACGTAGTGAACGAGGGTCCGCCGCCCGAAGGCTTCACCGTGTACACTACTGAGTCCGGTCTGACCGTGCTGCGGAGGAAGAGACAGAGGAACCTCAACAAGCTCGGCATTGGCGGGTTCGTCGTGCGACAGAGACAGAACACTAAGGCGCAGAACGAGGATGAGAAGGATGGCGATGGGACGCAGGCGTCCGGAGGTAATCAATTGGGCATTTATATAACAGCAAATAAAAAATACATAATTACAATGCAAAATTAATCTTATAAGCATTCTTTGATCTGCTCGATCCAGTGCGTAAATATTGGGCACTCATACTTTTTAGCAATGACGTTTAGAATGCTGTTGGAGCTTTGGCTAATTTATCCATCTATACTTTATTTGAGAACAAAACATTTGTTTACTACATTGCATTATATTGTGGGGATCGTCACATTTGATAACCTTATGCGGCCGATGGGTTCCAAGTTTTCTAAATAAGACGATCGTAGCTCCTGCGAACGAATGCGGCCGACTGATGTCCGCTAGACTTACATTCCTTGAAAAGCTTATTTAGTCATATGCGGCCAACTATGTTTACACTATTTCGTCCCCCTAATAAGGCGAACATAGTTATCGCCAATTACGAACCAATACGGTCTTTACATTATTGCGATCGTCACGTAAATTCAATCCAGTCGCATGTGGCGAACTAAAAATATGACTGTGATAGTGGCTATTTCTTTTCTTTAAGAGTTGACTACTCTCGTTGGTGGAGTAATCGCAATCCGTTTCTGTCCTAACCCCTTCACTCTCGGATAAGACACGGCCTTAACCGTTTATTTTATTTGTTCAAATTTATTTCTTCTTGGCCTTCTTCCCCTCTCCTTCAATCTTCCATTCTATAATGGTCTTAGCAGATGACCCGTTATTATTCCTCTCCTATTCTCTATGACTTGTCAGTATTTGGGATATAACAGTGACTACTATTTAGGATGTAACAGTGTATTGTTGATGACAGAATCGCCCGGCAACAAGCGCAAGCCTCGACGCAAGCCGCGCTCGAAGCTGATGGAGCAGTTCCCCTCCTACATGCAGGAGGCGTTTTTCGGGAAAGAGTTGTTGGAGCCGGCCAAACCGGCCGTCAGTTCTACCGGTAAGCTAATTCGATCATATTATAGTTAGTTCTAGCGGTAAGCTAACTAGATCTTGTTATAGTATTGTTTATTTGGTGTAGCATCCAAGTGTCTAACCTAAATACAATTTTTAGCTGAAATCGAATTTGGCCTTTCGCTTCAGTTTCGACCCAAACCGAGTTTTGGCTGTTGCTTCAGTTGTGGTCGAAGCTGTAACCAGATATTTTGGCCGTAACTGTAACGAGATATTTTGGCCGTAACCGAAAATTCGGTAGAGATAAAAAGATGAAAAATACATATTTTATACCCTACAACTATTGTCATAAGTTATCATGCGTAAGCACTAACACCGGAAAATGCGAAGATCGGTCAGCGAATATATTTTACAGTCTGTGACTGGAATCTCTTTTTTTCTATTAGTATTACATCCAAGAAAGAATGATTATATATTTTTAACTTCTAAGAAGCACCTTTACACTATTGCGGTTGACCTTATGCAGGCGAAACATATCTGTTACCTTTAAACGAGCAATTCTTCTATATTTATTCATTTATTTTGGGGATCTCGGAAACGGTTCTAACGATTTCGATGAAATTTACAATACAGGGAATTTACGGGGACGAAAAATCGATCTAGCTAGGTGTCATCTTCGGGAACTCTTATTCTCCAGAATAACACGATAGATGCCGAGCAAAGCTCGGTCACCCAGGTACTTATACATTATTTTTAGCTACACTAAAAAAACCTACCTACCTCTTTTTAGATTCTCCATTGATTTAATAAGCGGTTTATTGACTGACAGTACCAAGTCAGAATCCCACTGAATGCAAAATCAAGGTGTACACACTTCTTCGGTTCTAGTCGTATTCTGAGTTTTCACGATGGGAACGGATCATTGACTACATCTGTACCTTGTCGCTTTAACGTCACATGTAAACTGTCATACTAAATTCCCAATGGATGAAAGCGATAAAGTATGTACCAAAGTATCCAGCTACATGTGAAATCGACTGTACAGTCGATTACAATGAGATGTATCCTTGTAGCATTGTAATAAGGTCCAAAAATTTTACATCTCTTTGTAGTCGACTGTACAGCAACGAATATGTTTCAGTTAACCCTTCGTCTAGTCCCGGCGGGCTAGCACGGCCCAGCACGCCTCTAGGGTACCGCGAGCTGCGCGATTTCAAGTTAGAGCCTGATAACTCGGACAGTGATGACGAGGAGGTGCTAGCAGCGCTGACCACCTTCAACGAGAACGACAGCTCTTATATAATTACTCTCAATTCCGTGAGTATCTCTTAACCGATTGCTTATCATCATTGCTGAGTATAAGCCTCTCTTTAACTACGCCTCTCGTTCCAGCTTTGATGTCTTATTTAAACAATGCAATTTTAAACGTATATTGTATTGAAACCTAGATCACGAAATACTCTGTCGATCTGACAGGAGGCCTGACTGGCAGGATGTTTTTATTGTTTGTTTTTTTCTTCAATTATAACAAAGTAACGGAGTAGTCCACCTTGAAACAAAGATTTTTTTTTAGTAAAAAGTTAAAATTTTCTTAATAAAAATTTAAATTAAATTGTCTTTAACAATTCTATATAATCTACAGGAGGAAGTAGAGGCCTTGAACTCTCTCAAGCCAAAACTGGAGAAGGACGACTCTGAGGGCGGCGCCAGAATAAAGACTGAAGTTACGGAAGACACTGTAAAGCATACGGAGGATTCTACAGCGTTGAAAAATGCCATACTCGGGCCGCAGCCCGCCGAGAGCGAGCCCCCTGTGCCTGCGGAGACCATACCCACCGTGCACAGCACCAAGACTGAAACTATCAGTAGCGGTAAGTAATGACAGGGTCGCCATGTAAAGACGCTAGTGAACAATACGGACGTTACTACGGTGAGAAAGAACGCTATACTCGGGGGTTCCTATGCCTGCGGAGACCATGCCCGCTGTGCACAGTACTGAATTGTAGGGGCGGCGCTAGTGGAACAACAGCTTTGTGCGATATGTGACTCTTTATTAATCTAATTACTGTGCTTTGCATATTCCACTTCCGTCTAAATTAACTTGTCCACGAATTGCTTTTTCCACCCTCTGCAACAAACTATCTAAACAGTAAAGAAAGGCCTATTGAATGTCCTTTGATCAAAGAAATTGGAATACTGGAAAGTGATTCGGTCATCAAATTTTCAGAAAAAAAAATCAAAACTGTGGATAAAGATATTCTATAAGTGGTCACACCCGAATACAAATTAACGTTCAACGTTTTAAGGTTATATATTGTACTAGGATGACGGCTAAATGACAGGTGTCACCGTACCCAAGCTGAAACACAATAGGCTAGGTATGTCAATGTTTATAATATTGTGGGCATCGTCATATGCATGTTTTGACAGATACCACGTCGTCGTAGGCATGTGACACATCGCTAGTGTTGTCCACAGCACGAATCATTTCACTTTATTTACCGATTACTTATTTATACCTCCTGTCACAGAAACGGGTGGATCGTCCCAAGCGTCAACGATATCGCCAAAAGACGACCTGTCGCTGTTGGGCGTCAATCTTGATGCCATGGTGCGGGACACTCTTCCGGATATGGACAGCAATGACGTTGACGAGATATTCAAAGGCGTACTCACGGACGATTCACAAGTAAGTGTTTTTATACCTCGCCGGTGGCAAACAAGCGTACGGCACGGCTGATGGTAAGCGGTCACAGCAGCCAATTTATTCTTGCGTTGCCGACCCTTTAAAAAATTATACACCTTTCTTGAAGAACCCCTTAGTGTAGTCCCTCGGGAATACTTCGGCAGGGAGCTCATTCCACAACCGTATAGTACATAAATCTAAAATATATGCCGTTATCTTTATCTGATTAAAAGAGCGTCGTATGAAATTCTAAATAAATGTAAACGTGTCAGGTTACTGAAGTTGACACATTCGAGATACTTCCGTGTTTTTAAGGACACTTTTGATGTAACGGTGGTATTCCACTTATTTGGTTTTGTCCAATGTGCATTTGATCAAAGAAGTGGAATGGGTCTTCGTTATCATTCCGTCATAGAAATTAAATTTGATCAATTGTTGGACATAGAAATTGGATAAGTGGAATACCATGAAATAAACTATTAATTGAACGTCTTCTCCAGGAGTCCCAAGAGTCGTCAGTATCGTACGCGAACTCCATGGCCGGTACGCCGTACTCCCAGCAGCGGCAACAGTTGCAGAGTCCCATGGAATACGCCTCGCCTTACCATACTGACTTCGGTGGTAGCAGGTAAGCTCAGACTACATTTTATGTAGATAAATAGGTTCAATCTAACTAAACTCGAATAAGGACTAAGAGTGTCTAATCGTATGGTCCGTCTGTAATTGTAAGTGGTGTTAGTTAAAATTTGATTGTATAGAAAGTTTGACAAGTTTCTATGGTACGACAGCTACCAGAGCCATATTTAACGATGATCGATCTGTAATTGTAAGTTGGTTCAACCCGCTCTTAATCTATAACACCCTTGGTCTTTATCTAATAGAACAACATCTGTTTCATACATTTAGTGCGGTTCGATTCACATGTATTTGAAGCGCTGTGATGTGAGAAGTGACTCGGAAGCGCATCATAGTGCGGGGGAGTGGGGAAGCCGCGACACAACAGATCGGAAGAGTGGGCACGGGTATGACGCGATCGTACGCCGCATCGTATTCAGATATAACCGCGGGTTTATGTCTGAACCCTTCGGAACATTTTCATATAAATAACGAACCGCGTGATTCCCGCACATCAGAACGTGGTCTAACAGTCCGGGCCTGTGTTCCGAATCACGCTAAGAACGCTCACAACGCTTACATTGCTGGCGGTTGGTCCGAATCATCAGCTAGCGCGCTCAAGGCCGCGTGAGTGGCGTTTTGTTTCGGACCGGTCATGAGCGTGTTTACTGTCATGTTCAGCGCCGTCCATGACGTCATTAATGACGTCGCGACATCTCATGTAAGCGCTCTGAGCGTGAATCGGCCCGATCGTGAGCGCGCTCTGAGCGCTGTGAGCGTGATTCGGAACACAGGCCGGGGTTGAATGTGTCCTGTAACTGGTCAGCAGCAACAGCGCGCTGAGCCCGCTGTTCTCGGAGTGTGGCAGCAGCGCGTGGAGCGGTGACGCGCCCGCCGCGCCCGCGCCCTCCTACAACCAGCGCTCCGCCGAGAAGATGCGCGCCGACGAGAGTGAGTGTGCACCACCCTCGCGATCAACTGCCTAACAAACATCTAAATAACGGGATCGCTCTGGAATACTAGTTTGTGCAACAGTTGCATAATGAGAAGCATTAAAACACGAGTGTGGTTACATAATAAGATCACACAAGTGTTTTAGGCTGGGTTGCACCAAACCGTATGTAATCTTAAGCAGTGTTCGTTAAAATCCGATTATATGGAAAATTTGACAAGTTTCTATGGGATGACGCCATATTTAACGTTGACCGATTTGTAATTGTAAGTCGGTGCAACTCAGCCTTAATTAATGCCTGATTATGTACAGTTGCATACACTAATTTATCTGCATTTATATATTAAATCCTCTTTCATGTGTTAGTTCGACAAAGTACTATAATGATCAAATTATCATCTACATTTGCTGTTGATTGACTGACGACAAATTACATGCAAACTTTTTTTCCATAAGAGATTTACTATCAATTAGCCCCTATTGATAGTAAATCTCTTATTGTAAGTATTATTAGCCTTGGCTTAAGAAATGAAGGCAACTATAATTATGACAATGTACGCCGTAACACTTATAGTGGTTATTGACGCCATGGGTACGCAGTTCTTTCAGGCGCTCTTGGCGGGTGCAGTACAGCTGTGGGTACAGGGCTAAAAATTAAGTACTACGATCAGAAGTAAAAAAATATATATTAAAAGTTCTAAAACGCCCAAGTATTGTCAAATTTCATAAACGACGAGTCATAAACATTGGATCAAGTTATGAAAGAGCCCTGCCAGTGGCGTGCCTAAGGTTGCAGAGAAGGGCAAGCCGAGGGATACATTTTTGTATTTTTTTTAACCGACTTCTAGATTTCAAAAGAGGAGGTTATCAATTCGGTTGTGTTTATTTTAGTTTTTTTAATGTTTGTTACTCCATAACTCCGTCATTTATTAACCGATTTGGAAAATTCTTTTTTTGATTGTAAGTATATATATCCAAGTTGTCCCGTTTTTATCAAAACGCAGTTCTGATGATGGAATCCATGAGAAATTGAGGGAACTCCTCAAATCTTAAAGGCAAACATATAGTGATTTTTGTGTTTTTATCAACAAATCGAGCATTTTCATCCAAAAATGTGACATTTGATGAAGTGGAACTGCTGATGATGATCAGAACAGAACTCTTCAACGACGAAAAGTTCACGTTTGGCGATTTGTCCTTCTAGCTGTGTTTGTTAAGCAAGTTCTATTTTTACGATTGATTTTTGTCATGCTCGAGTTCTGATGATGGGATCCATTAGGAATCGAGGGAACTCCTCAAATGTGAAAGGCACACAAATAGTATTTTTAGTATTTTCATGAACAAATTAAGCATTTTCATTCATAAAAGTGACATTTGATGAAGTGGAACTGCTGATGATGATCAGAACGGAACTCTTCAACGATGCGTAGTTCAAGTTTGGCGATTTGTTCTCTTCGTTTTGTTTATCAAGCAAGCAAGGTTTTTCCATGATTCCATGAGGAATTGAGGGTACTTAGTCTTCTACCATTATCAACATACTTATAGCCATTTTTATTTTATTGTATGGAATCTAAGAGTGCACCATCTAAGTATAATAATCTTTCACCTGCCTCCCCCATTAAAGTCGGTTTTTTTTTCTTAAAAATTATTCACACACAATATCAATAATTCTATCTCCTACATTCTTCACTCTTCATTATCACTAACTGGTGTGGCGAAGACAGGACAGACCAACAAAACACTGAAGGCATGCTATTACTAGATAAAATTGTACAGACATATCAGCAATCGCACCGATCTTTGAATTGTCGTTTATGTGACTTGCTTATCTGAGAAATACTCAAGTCAGGCGTAGGTTTCGGTGAAAAAATAAGTTGCTTTTTTGTGCAATGTTTAGCGTGCCTACCTTTTCTGCGCCGATAACTTGTGCACATTTTAAATCGTCACACGGAACGACTTCATCCATCGTCACTTTTCACTTTAATAAACTTTTTAATACAAAACACTATCCGCTCAAATAAATTGTTCAGTTTCAAGTAATGTACATAATTGTAATCAATGAAGTAAGCATCACAATCCATCCAGTCATGAACGCGCACGCGCGAAATTCGCATTTGACTGACATCTGTTGATAACTTCACGTCGAAAGCCGGGCTTCTGGTCACAAACTATTTGCTAGATCTAGCTATAGATACGTATCTCTCGTTTTGTGGGTGTTTTCATAGATAAGAAAGAGAAAAAAGATATCAGCATTAAAGCCCGCTTGCAAGCCCGCGCGTGCGAGCGAGATGACTAGCCCGTGTCTCAACTCTATCGTGTTAAGACCGCTCGTTTCGCGCGGCAGTAGCGCCACTTACTTGCTACAGTCAAAATTTTGGACTACTACCCCGACCAAGATGAATAGAATATACAGACCAGGCGCCCCCGCGCGGATTTTAAGTTTGTTTGAAATGGAAAAAAAAATAGTCGTACATATATTTGGTTTTTGCTAATTTTAGTCACGCAAGCCAGGCTTTTGGGCTTTTAAGACCGTACCGCCACTGAGCCCTGCCTTTTTTGAGATTGATTTACCAAGCATCACTTTATTCTGTGGACCTATAAATATGCCCTAAGTCCTCATAAAACTACAATATTACGCCTGTTCAGGCCTAGGTCCCGCCGCGACTATATCAGCGGTCCTATACGCGAACACCAACCACCCCGAATGGAAGACGGAATTCCCCAACTGGACCGACCGGTGCAAGCAAATCTTGAAGAAATGGCGCGCGCTCCCCGTAGAACAAAAAGCACCTTATTTACAACGTGCAAGAGACAACAGGAGCGCTATTCGCATGAAGAAGGCACAGCAGGTATTTATTTATGTTGTGTTAAATGTGGTGTGTGCTAACCCGACTCACTTACCACTTGTCTTTAATGACGACGTATGTTTTAGCTTCCGAGTTATTTTAACACGTTCAGTGACGATTTTGTAGCCGATAACATGCGATCCGTATGTAGATCACGGCTATAACCACGAAACTCGTTGTTCGGATGTCTCCGTCTTCACGTTTTTCAAACGACAGAGATATATGAACCTCGATATTTGATTATTGTTGTAGTACCGCTGTACGAGCAGATCAGCAGAGCTCCAATCTGGCGGGTTCCTAACACTGAATGTGTTATTAGGGTGTACGCTATTAGCGAGTTGGAAGATGTATTTACTAATTGTATGAATGAAGTAAGCCTTACGATATTGGCAGGTTTACCATGCATGTGTGCGTAAATTCGAAGGTGACGAGAGCCGCCCGACCCACGAATATATAAAACATCAGTAACCTACCTATGTAAGCCCTTATATATGTTATACCCCAAATACCTATATATGCTTAAACCCGCTTGTATCGTTGTATTTAAGAAAGTTACTATTTATTTTTAAGAATAGTTTTAAACTTTCGGCTCTCTTCATTCATACAATAGGTACTCGGCCATCAGCGATCTAAATCCAATTAGAATGCTGGTTTTTATTAAGCACCATGGGGCTAAATAACAACCATTAATTTCTGTACGTCATTATTCAGACTTGCAAAGACGAAGATGACAAAAATATCATCACTAGCTATTGCTACAAAGCATAGATTCCTGATACTCTTGGTTGATGTAAGATGTACCACGCTAACTGTGCTCAATTATAGATCTACCGCATTAATGAAAAGGCGCGTGCGGGTAGCGCGGGCAGAGCCCCGCCGCCTGCTACCCGCGTGACGTCTCCCCTCTAAGCTTCTGTTTAGACTTTTAGGAATCACGTGGTTCTTTATTTATATGAATTAATCGCGCGGTTGGGTCTAAACCCTGCGGAACATATTAATGTAAACATGGAACCGCGCGCATGATTCCCGCAAGTTTGAACACGGGCGCATCCCTGTCATGTTTGAAGAAGGCGCCGTATTAATTAAACGGTAGATTTATAATTGAAGGAGGACTGCTATAAGAACATAAGTTAAAACATAAGTTTGGTTAATAACCAAATTATTTAACAAGGAGTCAGTTTATGCATTTATGTAGGACAAGAATCGTATTGAGACCTTTAGTTTTATTACTTAATATTGAAGGTACTTTGTCGATTTGATAAATGGTTATCACTGCCGCATTTGGGTAGTATACAATGAATAAAACCGCAGAAAATATGCCATCACAAACTAAGATGTGCTATTACGGGTGCTGTAGATTCTCTCGCTTATGCTGAATAGCGACACCCGCGCGTCTCTAGCTCGGTCCCCTTAATATTCTTTAAAGTCTTTCCCACGCAAATGATCGCCTTCGGCATTATCTTATCAATAATTTAAAATTCGTCCGTATTGACATCAGAAAAAGCGGAACCGTTTCTTTGGGAACGACATAGATATTAAATGAGTACATATTATAATCTATACTTTGGATAATTAATTTATATTCAGTTGTCGGTTTCGGGCCCTTCGGGATACAGTAACACAAATATAGCAGTGCTATAATCTTGGCATGACTTCTCTATTATATTATATCATGTCAACGTGACTGCCATGTCATGTGAAGGTTATAACACTGTTCATCCTCGCCAAGTGTCCGAAGTTCCATGAATAATTGACAAAACGTAGTAATTAAGGGAATCGGGCAACAATGCACAGCTTGTATCACAATATTGTGTTTAATCGGTAGTACCTATTTCTAATAAGTATAAGAAAGTAAAAGTGATAGGATCTACAGTTACAGAGAATAGTGTAGACATCGAAATTGTAGGCACCGGAAGCTAGTCTAGACCTTTTTATTTAACCTGAGTACCTGTATAAACCGTCCCTTACCTCGATACAGTATAGCATACCTTTACGAATTTACAAGTTACGACGGCGATACACGTAAGTTCAGTGCGCCAACTTTGCCTGGTTACATCTACTTAAAAGAACTGGGTTGTTTCAGGCCAGGTTTGATAAAGGTTCGTTAGACCAAATTTCAGATTGGAAGCTCATTACATTTTTTGACATAACTTACCGAATTAAGGCTCGAGCTTTAGAAACTACTTAATAGTACAAAATGTCCGTTTAAAACAACTCAGACAAATCCTAAACATTATGGTAGAAACTATGAAGGAAATGAGCCCTAGTTATAAAATGAAAAGTCCAAACCCTAAGCTGTCCGAATGCGCGCAACAGAGCACGGGAGTGGAGCCGGAGACGGCCCGGGCAGCCACGCCGCCGCCGCCGGAGCGGGCCGTGGTGCGCGCGCCCAACGTCACGGTGACCGCGGGCGGGCTCCTGGAGGCCGACCAACACATCCGCGTGCTGACGCCCTCCGAGATCATGCGCACCTTGCCGAGACTCGCCACCGTACCACACACGGTACACACTCCGCGAACCGCCCTCGCATACACGCTGCGCTCACCCTCACACGAGGTCGTGCAGGCGACCTAAACACACTCAAATAATCTCGCGCTCACCAAAAACAACGTAAAGTTGAAGCTAAAAACGACAACAGCAGGCAACAGGCTAGTTCTCTCGGCTTAGTCATGGCGCGTTCGCGATGCAAGCGGAACGTCCGCTTTTGCGCTCGCGCTGCGCACCGGAATGTAAGGTATAACAGGTTAGCGTCCCGGCTGCGTGGCGCACGCTGTGTGATCAAGCCTTTTGGGTTCTTTGCACTAAACAGTCTGTAATCGTAAGCGTCGTTAAAATCTGTATCGAAAGTTTAGTAACCCCAATATAGTGCCGCGGACACCGATGGCGGTACAATTTAACTTCATCTGGCTGCTGCAGAAGCCGAGCTTTGCGTCGGCACCGCCGAAGGACGTCCATTGCTGGGCCCACCCCCAATTTCATGAGAGAGAGCAGTATCTCCACCGCACTCCAGGGATGCTGCAGCCCATCCCCCGATGGTCTTGGTCGAAGTTTTAGGACAATCGCGCGCGCTCTGTTATAAATGGGTTAACGTTGAACGGTCTGTAATCGTATGTTGGTGCACCTTGGTGGCCAAGGTTTCCGACGTTCTTTTCCGCCGGTCCATTTTGTCGACGATATCGCTTGCTTACACGATCTGTTTATGTTTGGTCGTCGGGCGAGTTCGACTGTTGGCAGTCATGCTTTTCTTGTCACGCTGCTAACAGTTGATTTCGCCTGAGGACCCGATGTAAGCCGGCTGTAAAGTTAAATCTTCTATGACCGATCCGCAATATAAATATCAATAAGGCTAGGTAATATCCTTGGAATATCATATTTTCTACAATGGCATTCGCCAGCATTAACACTCGACAGTTTCATTCAGCTTCTTTTGGTGTGATTTAATAAACGAACAAAACAAGACATCATCTTGAAAATTATTTTAGTGAGTAGCACACGGGATAGTTATACTCTAGGTCTAGGCAATTGATGTCTTTTCAATTTAATGTCTGTGAACAAAAGAGGTGTAAGTGATATCCAGACTAAAATAACTGTCACTCACAGTATAAACAGGATTTTTCGCTACGACGCCACGATTTGCTCGTATTACATAACATTCATGTAATATCTGCTGTCTGTCAGTGTAGAACGTTTCAGGTTACGTTTAAATTAATCAAACAACTACCAAAGTACAAAGAAATAAAATTATAGCCAAAACACAAACTACACACCTACAACACACACATAAAACAAACACCCACGTTAGATTTCAAAATAGAATGGATTGATTTATTGTTCATAATTCATGAACTTCTATCTTAATTCCTAGATTAACGGAAGTATAAGGATAAAGATTACGACATGACCCTAAGTAAATAGGATAAAGTCAAGCTAAGGATGATGATAATATTGATAATGATATCTTCATTAAATTCTGACAACAAAAAGTGTGAAGAAGTTATTAAATATGAGTTATGACTCATCCTCGATCCTTTCAAGTGCAACCGAATTGACCAAGTTAATTGAGGTAAAGATAAAGTAATATCCATTCCTCACTAAGTCCTGCACTTAGAAACAAAGGAACGTTGGCACACATAGTATTCGGTATAAATTATGCTATTAAAGAGTGGTAAATATCAAATGGTGGCGGAACTTTTTTATAACCATATCCATAATATCCATATCCGTTTTAATTGTGCTCAATGTTTTTGAATAGCATAGTTTATGTGGAATAATTTAATGGACCAAGAAAGCTTAGTTGATAGGCACACGTACAAAAGTAAAACGTCAGCGTGTATGCGAGCTCGTCCATTGTTGGGTGATCCGCGCTGCACCTCGCGGTCCTTCGCACTCCTCTCAATCTAATTCAAAATTACTCATCACCCAACAAGTTTTTTGGCTGTTAAATGGCATTGTAAGCTGTGTGGACATTTTATTTTACTTTGAGCTTCTTGTTGAGAACTCCCCCTTGATCCTAAGCGCCTCCCGGACTCGTGTCCTCAGTTTCCGTAATGTTGTTTTTTTATTATTTCCGCTTTGCCTTGGTAGTAGTTGGCTTTAACATTGGGCGGTGGCTGGATTTGGTGTGCTAACAATTCTAACAACGTCGATGTAGTAACTTTATTTTGCACTGTTACGCTCTTGTAAAAAGCTTTGTTGTAGGGCAGGTACTTGTGTAACAGTAGTTTAAGTGATTCTATGACTATAACCATATCATTCACTTTTTTTAAATTTTAAAACTCATTTTGATTTTAAGATTGTTGAAATATTCAATTATGTTTGTAAATTTTATTAACACACTGTTGTAATACTGAATAATCATAGTGAAATAATATTCATATCAGTAATTGTATAATTTTTAGACATCTGTATATAGTATGATATTGCTTAGGGTATTAAAATGTTACATGGATTGGCTTGGTCGACTGTAAAATTACGCATGGAATTAAAGTAGGTGGTAGTATCAACTTCATGTTAGCAAACTTACATGAAGCGCATCAGAGTAATGTATGTACAGATGAACATTTGGTATGGTTACGTGCTTTTGCACCAGTAAACTTAAAGAGCATGAAGTAATGGAACAATATTTGAAGCCGTAATCATTCCAAAAACTGCAAAATATGCTGGTCAGATTTTCTAAAGAAATTTCAATTCAAATTAACATTTTTTATCTTTGAGGTAAGTGGTACAGTCGCTATCAAATATATCTGTACTCTTCAAGGTGCTCAAAGATATTAGAACATGCACTCTAACGCCTTGACAATAGAGTTGTGTCCAGATATTTATGAGCACCTTGTTCGCTCCGATATATCTGATGGCCACTGTACCCCTGAAACTTGAGCAGAACTTGACAGACCTTGAGATTTCAAGTTTCAGTTAAAAATGTCAAATTGGGATCAAAATTATGAATTTACTCTTTCTAATTTCTTTGTTACACTCACCTGACACCTGACCAGCATGTTCGTAGTACAATAACAGCGACTTTGCTGTCTGAATGAGCACTTCAATCGGTATTCATTCAGAGTATGCGAGTTCCGTCAATGCAGATGTTTGTCCGTTCGTAGCATTTACAAAAATAACTTTATTATCGCGTAGAAATTTGGAATGCATGAGTATAACTAGCTATTATTAATTTGCATCAGTCTCACTACACTTACAAAATTTGGACTAATTCACGTAAACATTCCAAATTTCAGCTCGAAGGACAAAATATTAGGGTTTCCAATTTTGACGGAACTCCGAAAGCGGTCGCGGTTAGCGATCGAGTCGTTCAGACAGCGAAGGTGCCTGTTGACAGCATGGCTAAAGGCAATAGTGAGTATATAACGAATGCGTGTAGGAGCAGGAGAGAGCGTGCGGCCAGCAGCGGAGCGCGCGCGAGGCGGAACAGGAGAGGCAATGGAAGCAGCTGCAGCAGTTGCGGCAGCAGCAGACTCAGCAACAGCAGCAGATCATACACGACCAGCGGATACAAGGTAGCGCTCTACAGCGGCGCATGTATAGAGGTAACTTGGGCTTAGCTGAGCAGATCTCATACAACCCGAGGACAGAGCAGCAGCGAAGGCTAGGGCGCCAGTGGAAGCAGATGTAGCAGCAAACGCAACTGTACCAGAGCAAATTATAGTGCAGGTTTAATGGAAAAAAGTAACACTCTTAATTTAAGTCAGCTTCACTCACTTGACAAACCTAATCCCAATAAGGTCTAGTTTCCCCTTGGATTGGAAGGTCAGATGGCAGTCGCTACCGTAAAAACTAGTACCTAATCTAATTCTTGGGATTAGGTAACGGACCCCGGGCATCCATCAGGATGCAACTGTGTTGGTGATGATTCAATTTAAGTCAGCTACAATGGCGCCTAGGTAATCTGTATTGTATATGCACTTACGACTCGTTTGCGAGTAAATAGACTGTTACATACCTACATTGAATTTCGTCAGTCTGCAGTATGAAATTATTAGAAATATGTGTGTCCATGAGGTATTGTCTAACGGCCGTGAACCTTTTCTGTTGATTCAAGAGATACCTGTCAAAGAGTAACTCTTAAAATAAATCAATATTTGTCGTCAATATTCTATCCCCAAACCCCTTTTATTATCTAGTCCCAAACGAAGCAAACCTTGTACGAGGGGTGATCCATAAGTTTTGATAATCAGTATTAAATATGGGAGATATGTAAATCGTTATATTTTTAAAACAATATGCACACTTTCTTTATTTTCAAATACTTATTAACGTCATTCAATTGTTTTATTTTACCCCAATAAAAATAATTTTACTTTTTGAGGTCAAATTTTATACCTTCACTAAGTCATCACCAGCTCTTGATTTTCATGTAGTTGGTTTTGAACATAAGTGAATGAGAAGTAGTAGTCGAAAGTTAGGGCTAAAAAATAATGGGAACGGTTATCAGTTCTGATCTGTACTCGAAGAGCAGCACCTTTGTCAATTAGAAGGCTCTGAAGTACAATTTCTCCCGAAAATTCGTGATTTTTTTTCTTCAGCTTATTTATAATATTTAACACAACTCTGATAGAATAATGTTATACAACTCTCCAATAATATTTGAGCTCAATTGGTGAAAGCTAATTTCGTAGTTTTCATTGGTAGGTCTCAATAGTCAAGGAAGAAGTCGAAAAATACACCCTAATTTTGGTGACATAGCTGGAGATAAAAAAAAACCATTGCACAGATAACTTGCTTATCCTTTAAATCATAATGATAAACCAAGGTTTTCTTTTAAATTACAATATTCTTCATTAGTGCATCAGGGCTTTTTCCACGCCGCTCCAAATAATTACAAAACCAACTCTTATATCCGCCATCTTGTTATTTTTTCAATTCAGATGTTTTTTGTTCAGCAATTACAGAAAAACAAATGAATAATGTTTATATATTTTTACTCTAATATAATGTTGATTAGTGTCATGGTATAGCCCACATTAAAAGAATATCATTAACGAGGTGGTTCATACCGATTATCAAAACTTATGGATCACCCCTCGTACTATGGGTAATAGGCGACGATCATACATGTACTTTAAATACATAGAAAATATCCAAGACTAAAACAATAATTCGTGCTCATCACACAAATAAATGACAGGGATCCGAACCCAGGAGCTTCGGTGCTTCGTAGGCACCTTGCCAACTAGACTAAGTTGGTCGCCAAACCCTGTGCTTTACCCTATGTCTGTTTAAAGCAGCGATGCAGCGGCTCCGCACGCCGGACTCGGAGCCGCCGCCGTCGCCGGCGCCGGCGCCCGCGCCCGCGCCCGCCCCCGCGCCGGAGGCGCCGCGGAGCGCCTTCCCCGCGCAGCGCTTCCCGCAGTACGCGAACGAGGACATCAACCGCCAGCTGAGGGACCTGCTGCAGCGGCATCCGGAGAAGATGTGGCCGGGACGTGAGTTGATCCTCCGTCTACGTTAACAACTTAATCATTGCTTCTGCTTTACCATATTCATTATACCGGGACAAACCATATTTGAGTACTTAAACCCTTTTCTTGGCAAATTAAAAAAAAAGTTCTAGACTCATTTACGCTATGTAGAACAAAAAAATTGTCTAGAAAAAAAATGCGAAAAGACCATCCAAAAATGTGTATCTTATATGATGATACACTGTCAAGAAAAGGGTTGAAGGGACAACTGCAAGTTCTTGACTTTAAAAACTGTTCACGTTTAAAACGGTCCATTTGTTGAAGACTTCTGACTATTTAGATCCTTAATAGATAAAATATAATCTGAATACATGCGGATATTACCGATATCATGATGTGTTTTAGTATGGAAACATTAGGGTAATTGTATTTCTCTCTATGATTAACATGAAGGTTGTCCCTTTAAATTAAAGTACTCGAAAGTGATTTGTTTACATGAGTTGTACTGGTATAAGAGATGTGGTATAATTATGAAAACTTACGTAGCACGCGTGATAACGTTTTGCGCGCTTATTTCAAATTTCAAATTCCCACGGGGTATTCGGGACGTATCCGTTAGCGGAGAAGCAGTAGACGCGGGTGGTAAAAAGTTTCCGGGCCCTGACGAGGGGGTGAATGTTTATTTTTATACAACGACGGTGGCAAACAAGCTTACGGTCTGCCTCATGAAACGGTTACCGTAGCCTATGGATGTTTGGGACCAGAAAAAAATCAGCATTGACTTGAGGACTAGGAGGAAGGATGATGTTACACAGGCTGGAATCAGGACCACTGTCGTTGACTGTGCCTAAGATGTTGCTTAAATTCGAGACTACGCTTGTTTTTTTATTGTGTTGTGTGCTCTTGTTTTTCTTTGCTGTAGATTAAAAATAGTCAACTACTCAAGTCTAAATCTGGAAGTCTTAATTCTTACCTTTATTTTTATAACCACCGCGGTCCGATATGTCTGCTAACGCGTAAATAAATGGTTTACAATGCAATATGCGTTGGGATCGGGACATGATCAGATTTACACAGCGTGGCGGCTATGTTAAATACCAAGTGCAGAGCAGAGGGACAAGCCAGCACGTTTGTTACAGAAGGGAGCAGCGAGGAAGGCGCCACTGGCCCGCCGGGACTGGAGGGCCAGCCGTTCCGTCATCCCCTGCCGGTGGGGCTGCGGGCGCGCGCCCCACTGGCACTGGGGCAGCGTCCCGAACACCCCTGTAAGTGTTATGTACCTTCAAACGCATTGAAACTCAACTTCGATTCCTAAAAGTGAAAAGTTTTTAGTACAGACATAATTAATTGAGCAGAAGCCTTTGGTGTAGGTATCACTTAGAAGTCAGGTCTACGATTTAATAGATTGTTTTATTTTCAGTATTGATGCACCAACGGCTGGTCTCTTCCGATGGCACCCCTATTCAACAACCCGTCGGCAACCAGGGCCAACAGGTCGTGGAGCAAAAACCGCACGGCATGACACAACCCAATGGTACGTACTATGTCTACCAATGCATAGTTTATTTCTAAGGTTTAAGATGTTGAATAAGGCTACTGAATTTTAATTCAGCAAAAGCTCTAATTTTGTTACCAGGATACAATCATGACTAGCATAATTCAAGAAGTGTATCCAAGATAGATGTTGCTTGTACAGTGAGCCAATACTTTTCGACAATATTATTTTGTTTATTAAGGTTCAAAAGGTACTCACTTGGCTGATTGTAGCTACCTTATGCTTTACCAACTCCACATCGTTCTACAAGTTGATTCAAGATATTGTCACCTTGTTTTTATAGCGGAGAAGAGTAACTGATAGCTTATGATAAATGAAATATCACGCCCAACATTCATTTGTTCTTGGTGTGTTATTTCCATGTGAGCTATCGACATTTTATTTCGAAAGGTTCTTAAAGTGACTTGATACCAATTGCGTATGTCTTAAAATGCATTTTAATTGACAGCTCAAAGTGGAGAGAGCAAACAAGAACCCGGTGAACACGGGAACGACGAAATGGATATGGGAGACATGGACAAATTGGAACAGGACGCTGGGAACATTGGCGAGGTATGACCATTATTCATTATTTTAATCAAACCCAAAATCAGCACTGTGTGTCCACGGCTGAATTATTTTAAGGTATAACATTTTTTCTAGTATTTCTTCTGAACCATGAAAATATTGAAAGTCTAATATTATTGATCTTTTTCAATACTCAACTGCACCAATTTCCACAAAGGCTGTGTGACGAGAATGACGAGACAGTGGAACACTTGCTGTGTGAATGTCACGCCCTTACCAGACAAAGAATGAATAACTTAACTACTTACCCAGAACCAAAGTAATTCAGAGTACTCCCGCTGAGCTCCATCATCCGGTTTGTGGAAATGTTGGAGAGCAGCTTGGAGTAGGTATAAAAGTGGGGGCAATTGTGCAAAAGATTTTTTGGGTTCAAGTGCATCAGCAAGGGCACTCATCTAGATAAGATTTGATAAGACCAATGTCCACAGGTGGGAGACATCCTAACCGGCCTAGACGGCGAAGACGACGAAGAACTTCTAGAGTCCTTGACAGCCGAGATCGGCGAGCAATTCAACATTCTAGAATATGCCGATCCGGAATTAGCGGCTCTCAACGACACTGAACATATTCTCGATGGGTTGGAGCTCGAGGACATGCCAGAAAGGCACGCTAAGAGGGAGCATCCCATGTGAGTATAGATCTTTTTATTTATTTATTTCTTGTGTGATTTCAGGTGTACGAAAATGTACATACATCATAACATCACACAATAACTAGTGTAACTAAATTCTACCGTTTTAGGTTTAAAAACACTTTTTACATGATAATATAACATATGCTTATACAACATTCTAACAGGTCTGCGAAGACGACCAGGAAGACGTAGAGTTATAGATATAATTATTGACCGAGTGATGGAGATCCCCGTTTCAGCTTCGGCAAAAATACTTTCGTATGTCCGGATTTCCATATATCAGACTGTCCTCCACAGGTCACATTTCTCGTGAAACTTGTGTCGTTTTGAGAATTTCGGAATTTGAAAAAAAAAAAACGTGATGTCTAAGGCTCACAGAACCACTAGTTTATAATCTTTTGGGATCAGTCGTTCACCAGTTCGATAGATAGATGACATTAGGAAGTTGGGTCAATTCAGGATAAGATTAAGTTCAGGACCGGGACGAATGGAAAGGCCGATACGAAGAGATGCTTCTGCTCAGCAGTGGGCGATTACTAGCCGAAAATGATGATGAAGTTGGAAGTGGACATAAACTTTTATATAATAATAATAATAATTCACTTTATTTCAGACACATGGTCCATAGTTTTTAATAACAATGGTGCTTACATATCTTTGTTAGTTTATCTTAACCCTAATACATTTAAAACTTATTTATAGTCTTTGTACTTGGGAACATGCAATGACTTCCAATGACGAAAGAATGATTGTCCTGCCTCTCCCCTATAGCCACTAGGAAGCTGTTGGCGCTGCTTCGCACTCTGCACATCTGGGAGGCTGCCCGTTTGCGCATTATCGCGTAGAAATCATCCATGCGAGCCTCCGCAAACATGCCCGACGCACTACAAAAGCGTGACAGCCCCAACAGCATCCTGTAGCCGTTATTGAATTGGACACGCAAGGCACTGTAAGCTCTCTTAGTGTAGTTGATCCATAGGCTGCAAGCGTAAAACGACTGGCAATAAGACCTAAAAAGTGTCTGCTTCACCTAAGTCGTGCAGCGAGCGAACCTACGGATCAACATGTTTGTTCTGACTGCCAGTGCCCTGCGCTCCCTTTCAATATCGGCGTCGTCATTAAGGTCTTCCGTCACCACATGTCCCAAGTACTTAAACTGTGACACCCTATTTAGAGGAGTCCCGCAAAGAGTTACCGGCTGTGTTACCGGTGGACTCCTACGGCCCGCCCTGAACACGAGAAATTCACTTTTTTTTACATTATAACAAAGCCCGTGAGATTCAGCATAACATTCACATATTTTTACGAGCTCGTTAACGGCGCCTACCGCGGGACCCAGCAACACCATATCGTCGACGTAGCTTATGTTATTTACCATTTGTTATATAGAAATCTCCCATGAGTTACAGACATATTAACATACAATGAAACGGGTCACTCACGTCTTTAGGTCGAATATCGCTCGACATGTGTCAAACCGGTACGCGGTTAATCATGAGCACTTCTGCCGGCGGTGGCACGTCTACCACATATTGTAACATGGACATAAACTGTTTGTTATCCAGACAAAACTGGCTGCTCTTTCTGATACTGGCATGTTTTTAGTTTGTCTGTAACAGTCGAAACCGCAAGCTACCTGTCAACAATTTTTTATTTTTATTTATTTATTCAAAATAATTACACAGTATTACAGTTCGAAACTAAGTCACTGTGAACTACAAACTAGATTACAAATTCTGATATATAACAGAAGACTTCCTTGCATCCATCTCCTCATATAACCTTAAGCATTCACGACACACAATTCCCCAATCACTTGCAAATACATTCACATCCGGTGCTGATGCAAGAAGCGCATTAAGGCAGTGTAGAGCTCGAACGAGAGGAGAATTTTGGCGCGATTTGGTGCGCGCCTCTGGAGCACCCAGTAGCAGCCGGTTACGCGTGCGAAAATGGAATCTTGATAGAGAGGGGACTAGCAAACGGACCGCCTGACCACCAGCTCTGGGCAGTCTGAGCATCCTCGCAAGATTTTGCAAGCGCTCGTTAGTAGCACATAGTTACGCCTCGGCTCAAGTGAATTAAGGCCCAATACGCCCAATAGAAATTTTGTGGGATATAAAATGGATAATATCCATATTTTTTCTTATAAAGAAACCGTAAAAAGGTTTTTTGTATTTTCTCCAATAGCAAGATGTAAGAAGATTCATATGTATTCCAGATTATGGACGCTGTCTCAAGTTTGCTTCTAACTAAGGCGGTGAATACGAGTTGTATAGCTCTGGGACAGTCGAAATCACGCGCATTCCTGATCACGAACCCCAGTCTTTTGAAACAATTCGCCGCTAACGCTTTTATGTGGTCATGAAACGTGAGGCGTGAATCAAATAACACACCCAAGTCCTTGACGGTATCCACACGAGTTAACAGTTCTGTCCCAAGTGTATATTTGGCGTATAGGGGATTATGGATACGGCCAAAGGTCATTATTGAGCATTTTTCTATATTAAGGGGAGGTCGTCAAGCGAGTTAGCGTTTTCGAGTTTTCTAAAAACAACCTGAAACGTAGAAAAAGGGTTTTAAAAATTTGAAAAAAATTCTATGTTTTACTTAAGGATCTAGTCTAGTCAAAGTTGCACTCAGATACACGATCTAATGAACTTCGCTCGATAGAAAGAGACCCCAAAGTTACTCCTTTTTGTAAAGCATTTACAATCTGACGACTAAACTATTGATGTTTTAAATAAAGTTTTTGAACTAAACTAAAGCCATTCAGTATTTCTAGACATTTTTGCAGAATTTAAAAAGATAAAATGATTGTATGAATTAATATGTTTAAATACCTACGAAATGCGCGAGCGCGGAGGCTCGGCAGGCCCGATCAGTCGCGCGCTGGCGCTTACAGACAACGGACCTGTGTCAGTTTTATCCGCGACAGTTTCGTGCACCAAACAAGCAGTTTTTGACGAATTTATATAATGGTTGCAAATTATTTAAGAAGGGCAATAAAAACCCGAATGAAAAAAGGCGTAATTATTAACAAATAAATTATGGTCATAGTGCCACAGTATAAAAATGACAGTATAACAACTGAACTGAACCCCTCCAGAAATGGAACCAAAGTTGGTAAAATTATAAATGAAATGTTTATTACCAGAAATTGTAGATATAGTAAGAGATCTACGAGTACTGCTTTGCACTTGAATATTTTTTTAAGCTGTGAGCTTCAACACATTAATTCCGGCCGTCTTTTTTTTAATACTACGTCAGTGGCAAACAAGCGTACGGCCCGCCTGATGGTAAGCGGTCACCGCAGCCTATGGACGCCTGCAACTCCAGAGGTGTCACATGCGCGTTGCCGACCCTTTTAAAATTTATACACTTTCTATCTTTCTAGCTAATCTTCTTTTATAAGATCTACCCATTTCCAGGTAGCTACCGTGGCAAGTTTGGTATCATTTTATATACCATATTGATTCTTTTGTTATCTTTATGTAAAAATCATTTCTGGTATTTATTTTTTAAAAATACGGTAACCTTTCGCATAAATAGTAAAAACTTCGCAATGTTTTTTATGCTTTGAGAGTTAATAACTTTTGATGAATAAATTAAACCACCAAAAAATATTCTGTCTGTATTTTATGTGGCACTCTTTAGGGGAGGCCTATGTCCAGCAGTGGTCGTCCATCAGCCGATATGATGATGATGACGATGACACGCACACGACAAATAAATATAACACAAATAGATAAAAAATTGCATGACCTATTAAACAAATCGAGTAGAGAGGTATAAGACATATTTCTTAGGTTCTTAGGTTTCATAGATTAAATAACGAATTTCAGGGTTGTACTATGAATTCTGTTTTTTTTTTCATTATAATGGATCCTACCGTAAGTTCGACTTTCAATTATTTATTTACTACCTATTTATTAAAAAATGATATCAATGACATACTAAAGTTTAATCATAATTAATGCATTTCTTAAGTCAAAATACAGTTATATTTCTATACTGTGACCAGTATGAAGCTAGCGGGGTCATCCGAGTTCACAGTCGCTTCGTCCGCGCGGGCTTGTTCACGCACCGCCAGGACAGCGCTAAATACCTACTCTCGCAGGACTAGAGGGCCTTAAATAGAAGCTTGTTTCGAATGCTCCACTGATATATAAGGTCAATGTCCTCCTGAAGTGATTTGCAGTCTGAAAGTTGCTGCACGCCATACACAAGCTTCAGGTCATCGGCATAAAGCAGAGATCTGGCACACTTTGGGATTGACGCCAGATCATTGATCATGATTCCAAACAGTAACGGTCCCAAAATCGAACCCTGGCTGACTCCAGGTCAGAAGTACGTTTGTTAAATCAAATCATCAGGCACAAGTTTTGTTTTTGGAAACGTTATTGAAATCGGACATCGTCATAAATCATTACAATTTGTCAAAGTCTTTGTGATATAAAACCAGATTGAATTTCTCATGGCATGTCGCCAGCAAACATGTCGATATTCTGTATTTCAGAGTTTCTCAACATTTTTTGCATCTTCTCCTTAATTAATGTCCATAAACAAAATATGCTGCCCTTTTTTTTTCTAAAATGCTATCTATCGCAGGCCCTGAGTTGACTCATATACTTCCCATTTGTTTCATAGTACTTTTCAAATCCACCACCACCACCACCATATCAGCCCATAGACGTCCACTGCAGGACATAGGCCTCCCCCACTTTCATGTGGGGTAAATGCCATAATCGCCACGCTTGGCATGCGGGTTGGCGATCGCAGTATCTCCACCGCATTCCAGGGATGCTGCTGCCCAACCCCCGGTGGCCTTGGTCGTAGTTTTAGGACATACCCCCGGGTATCCCATGCATTTTCAAATCCATGCATTCATAAACTGACCTTGTTGTGTGTGTTAAGTTCTACACAACTGGAAAATTTACAGAAAGCTCCAAAATATCAAACTTATTTTTAATATCGAATTAGCTCACTAAATCTAAAAATCGCGAGTCGATTAGGTCGAGCAGTATTCGACTATAATAATGTGAGGAACATTTTTTCCGTCTGGGTTGGTGGGTGGCAGTCATTTTAGTAAAACTAGTGCCTAAGCCAAATACGCTGCCTTTCCTAAGATACAACCGAGCAAACGCTAGGAGAATGATGCGAGTGACCGGTAAAACTACTAGGAAGTACAAGGAAGTACAGTAGTACTTCCTAGTAGTCCCGGGAACCAGTAGGTCGGAAACTCGAAAACAAAACAATAACTAAAATGTTTATAGTCTTAAGCAAAGGTTAAGGTACGAGATCGGACTAGCAGTCTCCTTTTGTGTAAACAATAATACTGGGAGATACTCATCTTCCATTAACAAGAGGTGCTGTTTTACCAATTTTTACATATATTATTTATAGGTCTGTATTGGCTATGTGCACGTCAGAAAAGTCAAACGTCATGAGTCCCGGGACAATGTCAAACTCAGAGATGTCAAATAATGCCACATAAATATTTTATTTATTTTAGTAAGCGAGAAAGGCCCCTTACTGGAAATTTAACTCAAATAAATAAGTAAATAAATAAATAAATACAGAAGAAAAGAATCGTAGTAAACCAATAGGAAACTGAAGAATTTGACAGATGTCCCCGGAAGCTACACATTTCTGCCATGGTGAGCGCTGCAATCGCTTAGCTTACCCCCGCCACCTACTTCGCACATAGCCAATACTTTTAAAATCTTTTTTACTACTGCTGTATCTCATGCTTTTCGTACCTCATTTGTCGACAGTGACGAGTCAGAACAAAAACCAGACACTAAAATGGACAGCGAACTGCAGAAAGCCGTGAAAAATATCGAGGCGTCGCAGTGCAAACCCGAGGACGACAAGCGGCTGCCACACCAGCAGATGTTACAGGTATACACATATTCTACTCATCATATCGTAGGTACCATATATGGCCCACAACCAGGCTTGCTTCAGGTGCCGATGCGGCTAAACTCGGCTCTCGTGCACTCTCGAGGTGACAGATCATCAAATCGCGCGGCCGATGCGCCAGCCCTAGCAATACGAAAGAACACATGCTATGCGGTAGAATGGGATGTCATGATTTTTAGTTTACTAACTGTTGAACAACACTGTTAGACGGTACGTCTTCTGTACGTGAGTACTATTATTATTTTGTCAGTACTGGGTACAGTCTGTTAGCCCCACGGAGGAGAGCGAATGTGCTATAGTCCCTGGCAAAATGGTAGACTGGGGACTTCACTACTTCAAATTAAACTAATTTTCCCCTCTAATTTGTAGTTTTAAATCTGGACCAATTTAAATTAATTTCCTCTAGATGTAAACGGGTTTCCTCAAGATGTCACCTATCACTGAAAAGTATTTCAAGATCCATCGATAAAAAGCTACCACTATATGAAATTACATGTATACAACCAGTATCATCATATCCCTGCCCTTATCCCGCTTTTGCAGGGTCGGCGCAACATGTTTTACCCACATATTTCTGATGGCTAAGTTTTGTATGCCAATTTACTCTTGCATCATAAACTATATACAACCAGTATGTGTGGGTAAAAGTTTGGCGTGAGTAGGCATGCCCCAGAAACCGCTGGCATAAAGAAAGCTAGTTTTTTTGTACACAGGTGACTATGAATCATGGTGCAAAATTAGTCTGAATGCAGAGTCAGGCCAAGGTTTTAGAAAAAAGCGGGCTACGCTAGATTTAGATTTAGGTTTTTTATTTCGTAATATATAATGCCGCCGTGTGTGTTTAACTCCAATAACTTTTTCGTAATAAATAGTAACTCATGCATGTATTGTCAAAAGGAGTTAAAGAGCACGTGCAATTCAATTTCTAGTGCCAATTTTAGCAAATGTAGGTTGAGGAGATGGAGAAAATGTGATTCTGCAGTGATAGTTCTTAGACCTACGAATTTGTTTTTTTTTTTACTTAATAAACAGCCCTATGACCAATGACCAAATGTTAGTCTAATAAAGTTCAGGGATTCTTTCATTATTTTATTTAGAAAAGACCATTAATATATGAGTACACATCACGTACACATACGAAAACTCGAGAAGAATTGCCCTTTCTGATAATTTTTTTTTATTATCAATTTATCACATCACAGATCTAGTCTTAATAATTTCCGATACCAGTTTTTGTGTGGCGCGTAGATTTTGTTTTGATAGGTTTAATTACATATGTTGGCAGTATGAATTTTATTCTATTACATTTGTACCCTATTGTTAATAAAATTTAACAAACCTCTTATACCTAAAATGTGTTTATTTTTATTCAAACAAATGTCAAAATTACATTTAGACAAACTAATTTTAATATTATTTTAACTAAAGTGGGTTCAATTCACAATTACTATGGGCATTTTAGGCTGGGTGGCACCAAATCGTCTGTAAATCTGTAATCGTAAGCTGTGTTCGTTAAAATTTCAATGTCAGGAAAGTCGTGACAAGTTTCTATGGGATGACAGCTGCCGGCGCCATATTTAACGTTGATTAGTCTGTGATCGTAAGTAGGTGCAACCCAGCCTTATTCTTATTCTTTGTCCCATTACCCTTTGCTGGGGTGTAGCTCCGGATCAACTCCCTCCATTTGCTTCGGTCTTGGGCAGTTTGGGTTACTTCCCCCATTTCATCCCGAGTGATCCTAACTCTTCGTCCACGGAACGCCGCCAAGTTGCTCTGTGGCGACCTTTTTTCCGCTTTCTGGGTATCTGTCAAGTCAGAGCTTTCTTGGACAAGTGGGAGTCCGGTTTTCGAAGGATATGAATATATATATGACCAATCCAATGCCATTTCCGTACCTGTATTTCTTTTTGTATGGGTGTCTGTTTTGTAAGTCTCCACAGCTCCGTGTTTGTGATGGGCATAAGTGTACAATATTGTGTCTTGTTAAATGTAATGTTAGTATATGTTTTGCGCAGTCGGCGATGCAAGCGATCAAGTCTGAGGTGAAGCTAGAAAGCGAGGAGATCAAGTCGGAGCCGGAGTGGCGGCCGGCCGCCGCGGCGCCGCCGCGCCAGCTGTTCCCGCCGGGCTTCCCGCGCGTGCAGGTGTGTGCACGACTTTACGTATATATTCTTATATTAACTCTTACCCGCGGCTTCGCTCGCTTAAAACTTCTTTAACCTTTCTTTATTATTATTGACGGCCTGTTTAGCCTAGTTGGTAGTGACTCTGCCTCCGAAGCTAGAGGTCCCGGGTTCGAATCCCGGCCAGGGCATTTATTTGTGCATTTATCACGGATATTTATATATTTACGGTTGGGGGGGAATTCATAACTTTATATACTACTAGCTTTTGCCCGCGACTTCGTCCGCGTGTAACTTGTTATATCGTCGGCTTATAGTGTAAACCTGCTAACGTCATATTATAGTGGCTTACATGAGAGACAAAAACATGATTGAAATTAAAATATTAAACCCCGGAAAACGGGGAACATATAATTGGGTTTTATTTTTTGGTTATCTCTATTTGTTACGATGACTTTTGTAACTTAACTGTATTTTGCAATCAAATAACTTTTTAAATTATGGATTTAGCAGTTTGTCGAGAAAAAGAAAGTAAATAGATCTTTATGTAAATCAAAAGGTACTTAATATACAAAGAAACTTTTGAAAGAAACTAAATGAAATCTTCTGAAATAAATATATATATACACACACCCCAGTATATATATATATATATATATATATATAGGGTGTTGTGCGAAAATATTAATTATCCGGTGCCACCCGCATCCAGCGGGCTACAGCGACTTTCACCAGGCCATCGGTTCATCTTGTGTAGGGCCTACCCACGCAGCGCCTTCCGGTAAGTAATCGCTACTCGAGAACCTTTCCGCCCTAACGGCCATCGGTTCAACGTGCAATGTACCCCGCCCACTGCCACTTAAGTTTAGCGATTCGGAGGGCCATGTCAGGTAATTGGGTTCTACTGCGGATGGCCTCATATCTTGCGCGATCACGCTGGGTTACTTCGAGAATAGCCCTCTCCATTGGTCTTTTGATGACTTTAAGGCCTCTTATGAGGCCCATAATAAGCGACTACGTTTCAGTGCCCATTATGTCATCACTGGCAACACACACTGGTCAAAGACTCTCGTCTTGAGACGCTGTAACAAAGTTCCTTTTAGAATATGAAAAATACCTGCTAAGTACGTTTATCGCGATTGTAAGAATAATAACTCCCATTAATTTTGATAAGAGGTTAACCTAACCCCAAAACAGTGATTGTATTAGTTTTGGCGAGAACACACATCCAGGCGATCAAATTTTTTACGAAAATGGCGGGTATATTGGAGTTAGCCGATAACTTTTGAAACTCGTGGAGTTCACCGTTTTACTCACCATGTGATTTAAGCAATTTGTTAAAATAACGGGCAGTAGCCGCTTTTCTCTAGCGATGCATCTTTTTTTGCTACATAATGGTGGGTACAACGAAAAATGTTACGAAATGGATTTAGCGGGTTTACACTCTTAGCAAACGACACTAAAGAAATGATTGCTATTCAATTGTTGTAGGCGCCCATACTAACTATTACCCCCCTTTTCACCCCTAATAAAACATTCCAACTCCGGAATAAAAACTATCCTATGTCCTTTCCCGGGACTCAAACAATCTCTATACCAAATTTCATCTAAATCGGTTGAGCGGTTTAAGCTTGAAGAGGTAACAGACAGACAGACGGGTGACTTTCGCATTTATAATATTAGTATGGATATTTTTGTCATTTTACCAGAAGGTGCCAGTATTACCAGGCTACTGGGTGAGCTAACACGCGAGCATGCCACGTAGAATTGGCCATGAGAGAAAAAACCCTGCCTTAAATCTACACCTGCCTATTGAAGGGTTTCACCCTGTGACTTGTTTATGGTCATGGTAAAATACACTTTCAATGGAAATTGCAGTCTCTTGAATTCTAAGGGAAGGTCATTGGGAATCAATGGGTACGTGGTATAAACACTGTTTCTCCTTGAGCAGGCCCGTTTACTGTAGAGGACTATATTACGATGCAATGCTTTGACACGCAGGCTAGTGCTATAACAAAGTTTAGGCAGTTTCCAATTTCTAAGTAGCATCACGGGTGTATTAATGCAAAAGGATTTTATGGTATGGAAGACCCAGTGGGTTTACAGAATTCAAAAATTCGACAGGGTAATTAACGGCATCATCTTTATGGATCACTTTATCTACTGAGCTGTTAAGTATTTCATCCCCTTCAAAAGACTTGGGCAAGATAGTATCATTAATAGCCGCTGCATGCTCATTTTTTAGCGTTAGATTAGATTGGCCCTTTTTCAGAACCATGACTTTTGTCTACTTGTTCTACGGTAGTCAAGACAGTGCACAGGTGATCTGGTAAAAGTATCTTTCCGTCATTTTCTGCATAATCACTGTTTCCGAATTTTAATAAAATATCAGGAAATTTACCAGAAGAAACTTCATGTGTACTCTCATATTTTTCGTAAACCGTAACACTTTCACTAAAGGCCATAAATTTTGTTTAGACTTGCTTTAATTTCATCTGCACGTGTTCCCTTGTTGCAGATCGACTGCATTGTGCATAAACATATTTGCACAATACCCAATTTAAAATACTTAAAACGATTGAGGAATAATAAAAAAAGACTAAAATTATAATTCTTATAAAATATTGTAAGTAAGCCTTTTATCAGAATATAAACTTACATCTCCTATGAGTTTTGAAAAATCGTTCCTTAGCGGATGCCTACTTATAAAAGGAATACTTGTGCCATGGCCACCCATCTCATACAACGTATAATTAATACTTAGTAAAATCTCATAGATGGCGCTACAGGTATCACGTGAAATAATATTGCACGTAATCTTGAGAAAATAATGATTTTTACACCCCAATAAATTCACATAGCATATTTTAGTCTCAAACATTATTCTACACATAAAATAGATACTAAATTTTGTATTTTACTAAATACAATAAAATTGATACCTTACGTGTGAGCTTCCAAGTTTGCCACGTATTATTGAGTTTTTTCACTAGATGGTGCTATAACAGCTCTATGTATATTTGTCTCTGTCACACGCGCACAGTAATAGTGCCCTCACGCTCACACAGTAACCGTAATTGCCAGCTGCAGAGATTGTAAACCTTAGGTTCGCAGGTATACGGACGGGATCTTAAGCACGTGTTATTTTGTTTGCAATGTTATTGGTCCCATGATCATAAGCTGTAATATTTTTTAAAGCGGTATTCTATAGTGGGATGCGTTTGTGGTCACATAGTTCTCGAACTCTTTACTTGTTAAATCGCTGTTTAAGTTACGTTTGTTGTGTTTGTTATCTTTTTTGTTACTATTTGTTGAGTTTATTTGCGTTGTTAATTTTTTGTTATTGAAAGTTGATGTTATTAAAGACATGGAACCGACTCCATCTACCCCAAGTGGCCCACGCCCCTTCAAGGTGTTTGTGTCACCACGGAAGAAACGGAAAATGTCTCGTTTAACGGAAAATTTGTATAATCCATATAATAAATGATAATCCAGTAGACGTAGCGTTTTACCTTTCCTATTTTTTTGACGTAAGTAGTTATTTTATTGTGTTTGGTTCTTCACCGTATATACATATTGGCTATGTGCACGTCTGAAACGTCAAACGTCAGGGGTCCCGAGACAATGTCAAACTCGGAGATGTCAAGTGGTGACACATTAATATTTTATTTATTTTAGTAAACAAGAAAATAAATAAATAAATACAAACGAAACAAATCGTAGGAAACCGTTAAGAAACCAATAGAAATCGTCAAAAGTAAATTTGACAGATGTCCCAGGTAAGTACACATTTCTGCCATGGTGTGCGCTGCGATCGCCTAGCTTACCCCCACCACCTACTTCGCACATAGCCAATAGGTACCTTAATTAGTTAGAATGGCAATGAGAACAATAAAATTCAACGGAAACAAGTAAAATGCCCTCTTGAAATGTAATAGATATTATTTTAAATTAATTACACATCCTTGCCATAATTCATTGAACACAGTATAAAAATGTTGTTGACCACTGCACTGGTTGTAGATGCAACGGTCAAGGTCGGTCAGCG
Organism: Notocelia uddmanniana; assembly: GCA_905163555.1. NCBI lineage: Eukaryota > Metazoa > Arthropoda > Insecta > Lepidoptera > Tortricidae > Notocelia > Notocelia uddmanniana. Next base: position 6,900,720 of record LR991059.1, on the reverse strand, counting down.
AACTACAGCCCTAAGCGCTTCGTTTTTGAATGTTCTTATGTGATGTGTGTAATATGGTCTCAAATATATTACTTGTATATTATAAGTATAAAATAGAGTATTAGGTAAAATAATGTGTTGCAAAATATAAACACTTAACACCGTTTTGTCTTCGTGTAAGTATTAAAATCTAAGCTCAAATAAGTAACGTAACGAACAACGTATTATCTTTAATAATGCAATGGAAGTAACAAAACTCACAGACGGTTTGTGTACAAACATTGATGCGTAGTTTTGCGTATAGCTTCGTTTCGTTTGATTCCAAATAAGTTATAAGCGCTCTTTTAGTTTTTTACTCGACTGCACCAGAAGGAGGGTTATGTTTTTGGAGAGTATGTATGTATAAATGTATGTATGTATGACGTATAAATGTAGAATTGTTGGCACGCTCTGCAGCCTGAACGGCTTAATGGATTTTAGCTTGAAAGGTGTCGTTAGATTAGTATTTACTGTGAGAGTGACACTAGATATATAAAAAAAAATATGGCGGCTTTTTGGCGCTAAATTCTAAATTACACTGAAACGCAGTCGGGTTTTAGGATTTAAAATGGAATCCTTATAGATTCGTCATGTCTGTCCGTCCGTCCGTCCGTATGTCACAGCTAGGGCTTGAATACCGGTATTTTTGGAAACCGGTATTGTGACCTTGTAGCAGGAACCGGTATCAGACATGGTACCGGTACTAGCTAAAGTACCAGTATTGCTAAAACCGGTATCGTAAATGATACCGGTACCGTGAGAACCGGTAAATTGATGAAATTTACCGGTTTTTAACAGTTAAAATACCGATACTCGAAAATGCGAGTGGAGTAAGTGAGAGAGATAGACCTACTGAGGTCACAAACACTCACATCGCGAGTAATGTATGGAGAATGTACGCAATTAACATTAGTGTCCGTGACTTTTTAAATTTGCTTACTAAAATCAACTGATAAAGGAAATATTACATAGAGCCAACCGCCACGATGTATATATATTTTTAATTTGTTATATAACTTGTTTTTTTTTGTTTTTCCGGGGTTTTTTATTGTTGTTGAATTTTTGTAGCATTTTTTGTTTTTTGTTGGTTTTTTTTTCCGAATTTTTCGAGTATTTATGTATTTAGTTCGTGTCTTTTGATGTTTTTGGACTGTTTAAAAGTTTTGTCGTATTTTTTGGCTTTTTATAAGTTTATCCTATTTTTTTGTACTTTTCGTCAGGTTTTTTGTTTTTTTCATGTTTTTTTGGTATTTTTTTTAGTATTCACGTGTTACTTTTACATTTTTTCAATTCTTTCGTGTTTTTTAAATCGTGCTTGAATTTTGTAGCATTTTTCGTGTTTTTAGTTGTTTTTTTCGATTTTTTTGTGATTTTCTTTTTAATTTTTATATGTTATTTTGTAGCGTTTTTCTGTTTTTTGATGTTTTTGGAATGTTAAAAAGTTTTGTTTGTACTTTTCGTCAGCTTTGTTTTGTGTTTTGGCTTTGTTTTACGTGTTTTTTTGTATTTTTTGTTCTTTTATATGTTTTTTAAGTCGTGCTTGTATCAGTTTATGAGCTTTTGTTGTTTCTTTCGAATTTTTCGTGAATATAGGTATTTTTTTACTTTTTTCGTGTAATTTTGTAGCTTGTTTTTGATGTTTGTGGATTTTTTTAGTTTTTTCGTGTTTATGGACTTTGTTCAGTTTTTTTTTGTTTATTTTAATATGATTTTTGGTATTTTTTGTAGCATTATTGCTTTTAGTTGTTTTTTTTTCGATTTTTTTGTGAATTGTGGTATTTTTTTCAAGTTTTTAATTGTTATTTTATAGCGCTTTTGCTGTTTTTTGATGTTATTGGAATGTTTAAATTTTTTTAAAACTTTTCGTCAGTTTTATTTAGTGTTTTGGCTTTGTTTTAGTTTTACGTGTTTTTTGGTATATATTTTTGTTCTTTTCTTTGTTTTTTTTAAGTCGTGCTTGTATTTTTGTATCATCTTGTGTGTTTTTTGTTGTTTCTTTCAAATTTTTCGTGAATTTTGGTATTTTTTTTAGTTTTTTTGTGTTATTTTGTAGCTTTATGTTTGTGTTTTTTGATATATTTTGACTTTTTAAAAGCTATTCGTATATTTTTGTACTTTCGTCATATTTTAAATGATTTTTCATGTTTTTTGGATATTTTTTTAGTTCTTTCGTGTTTTTTAAAATGCTGCTTGTATTTTGTAGCATTTTTCGTGTTGTTAGTTGTTTATTACGATTTTTTTGTGGTTTTTGTTTTTTTTTTTTGTTTTTACTTGTTATTTTTTACGGTTTTTCGTGTTTTTTTGATGTTTTTGGACTGTTAAAAAGTTTTTTCGTATTTTTTGGCTTTTTATAAGTTATTTCCTACCTTTTTTTGTACTTTTCGTCAAGTTTTTTGTTTTTTTTTTTTATGTTTTTTTGGTATATCTTATAGTTTTTACGTGTATTTTGGTATTTTTTAATTCTTTTGTGTTTTTTTTAAATCTTGCTTGAATTTTGTAGCATTTTTCGTGTTTTTAGTTGTTTTCGTGGTTTTTTTTTGTGAATATTGGTATTTTTTAAAGTTTTTACGTGTTATTTTGTAGCGTTTTTTCTATTTCTTGATGTTTAAAAGTTTTTTTTGTACTTTTCGTCAGTTTTGTTTTGTGTTTTGGCTTTGTTTTAGTTTTACGTGTTTTTTTTTAAGTCGTGCTTATATTTTTGTATCATTTTGTGTGTTTTTTGTTATTTCTTTAGAATTTTTCGTGAATTGCGGTATTTTTTTAGTTTTTTCGTGTTATTTTGTAGCGTTTTTTTGTTTTTTGATGTTTCTGGATTTGTTAAAGCATTATTCGTGTTCTTATGCTTTTATGTTTAATTATATTGACATTTTTGGTTTTTTTCGTTTTTTTTTGAGTTTTTTGTTGCATTTTTCGTGTTTTTATTTGCTATGCTTTGCTTTTTTTGGACGTCTTGTATTTTTTAATTTTTTTACATTGCAGTTTTTATTGTTTTTTTTTTCAAACATGTTTGAGAAAAGTACTGTACAATCCTCGGCCGGAACAGGGATTGCAGGACTCGTTTTATCCGGCCTCGTCTACGACTCTGCAGTTTATCCCAAACTCGTCCAGCAATCCGTACTTCACGGCCTCTGCATTAGGTACCTAAGTTCCGCCGCCGCGCCGCGCATACGCACGAAATGGCAACATCGCATACAAGTGTAGGAACCTTTATAAAGAACCGGTAATTTTCGGTTCTAATACCGGTATTTTTTCTTAACCGGTTCTCTGGAACCGAAACGAAGAAAACCTATAAATACCGGTATGTTACAGGTATTTTCGGTACCGGTTTCAAGCCCTGGTCACAGCCGATTTACTCGGAGACTATGACCACTACATTTATGAAATTGTGTGTGTGAAGGTGTATGTTATGAACCGCTATAGAAATATGATGTGAAATTATAAAAAAGAAATATTAAACGAGGGGGGCACCCCATGCATGTAATAGGGGAGTAATTTTTTTCCAATGCACATAGGTGTGTAGGGTGTCTAGGGATAGGCCTTCAAAAATGACATAGAGGTTTCTAGAAAACTTTTCCATTTAAGTCAACTGTTTGGTGAGATATTAGCTGTCAAAGTCGTAAAAAGTGTGTCCCCCCCCTCTAATTTCCAAAATATGAAGTTTAAAATTCTGAAAAAATCAAGATGTTGTATTGTATAAGATGATTAATAAATCCTTTTAACGATTTTTAGTTTGAGCAAGATAGGTTTAACGCTTTTTGAGTTATTGATGAAAAACTGTCTCGCCAAAACAAAAGAGCGTAAGTGCCGTAAGTTTCCTATGAAGATACGACCTTTTTTACCCGACAGCGCCAGAAGAAGGGGTAATGTTTTTCGAGAGTATGTTTGTATGCATAATTGTTGGGCACGCTCAGGGGCCTAAACGGCTCGATGGATTTTAGCTTGAGAGGTGACGTTAGATTCGTATTTACTGTGAGAGTGACACTGGGAATATATATCAAAATGAAAATAAAAACAAAACGGCGGATTTTTGGCGCCAAATTACAAAGGAGCGCAGTCAGGTTTTTTTAGTTTTTTTAAATAATTAGTCTTGTTTATTAAATGTATTGTATAGTGGAGTTGGTGTAATGTAGATTATGAGAGGTGTCGGTAAGGAACCCTTCTTTGTGCATGGTCCGACACGCACTTGGTCGGGTTTTTTTGTTTTTTATTTGATTAGTCTTGTTTCTAATAACGACGACCAGGCCTTCTAAACGGATATTGTGATTTGTGTTCTTCATCGTTCGCGACTGTTTATGTGTACGGATTCGGACGAATACAGCACTTACGACGACTTGGCACTGACTTCGGACCCTGGCAGATAAATCTACGCACGACGACGTGCCTTTTGAAGATTATAGAGTCACAATAATAATGTCTTGTTCAGTGGAAAAGATTACAAACACATTATTATAAGTAGCCGGAATTATTCGATTGTAATTAAATATATTCACGTTTTTTAAGGTTTACCCGACGTTTCGGATGTGTCACAACACAACATTCTTAATCGAGGGCTGACTGGAATGGGCATAAAATAAAACCCGTGCGGCTAGATGTTGATATCCGCTCACGCGAGTCAGGGGGTCTACTACGAAATTCGAAATCCGAACTTCGTATGGTGCCGTCCCTTTCACTCTCCTGTCATACACTATATGAGTGAAAAAGATGGCACCATACGAAGTTCCGATTTCGTATTTCGGAGTAGACGCCCAGTTCGTAACCAAGCTTGAAGTGACACATCCGAAACGCCGGGTGATTCTCAAAAAGGTAATTACATTTTAATGGTCGCGATTAAGTCTCATTTACGTACTAACGTAAAGGAGTGAAATCTTGCCAGTTTAGTAGTACCTAGTAGCACTTCAGCGAACGATTTCTACTAAGACAAACGAATAAGTCTACGAAAGAAACTGCATTAACACACTACAAAATACTACTGACATATTGAACGGAGGCACATTCCAATGCCCCAAAATTGGTTTTATTGTAAAGCCAACCGCCTTCCGTAAGTAAGTTTTAAACACGTAGTACTACGATTAAATATCGAACTGTAAAGCAAACAGTGACTCAGGAGAAGCGAGCGCTCCCGAGCTTACGCATACAAGTATACTCAACCCGGTTTCGTATCAAAAAGTTTCAGAAACTAAAAACACGCTAACGTCAACATATAACGAACTGTAAGGCAACCAGTGACTCAGGAGAGGCGAGCGCTCCCGAGCTTACGCATACAAGTATGGCGAACCCAGTTTCGTAACCAAAAGTTTTAGAACCTAAAAAATACGCCGTCATCAATATATAATAAACTGTAAGGCGACCAGTGACTCAGGATAGGCGAGCGCTCCCGAGCTTACGAATACAAGTATGGTGAACCCGGTTTCGTAACCAAAAGTTTTAGAACCTAAAAATACGCCACCATTAATATATAACGAACTGTAAGGCAACCAGTGACTCAGGAGAGGCAAGCGCTCCCGAGCTTACGCATACAAGTATACTCAACCCGGTTTCGTATCAAAAAGTTTCAGAAACTAAAAACACGCTAACGTCAACATATAACGAACTGTAAGGCAACCAGTGACTCAGGAGAGGCGAGCGCTCCCGAGCTTACGAATACAAGTATGGCAAACCCGGTTGCGTAAACAAAAGTTTTAGAACCTAAAAATACGCCGCCATCAATACATTACGAACTGTAAGGCGCCCAGTGACTCAGGAGAGGCGAGCGCTCCCGAGCTTACGCATACAAGTATGGCGAACCCGGTTTCGTATCTAAAAGTTTCAGAACCTAAAAACACGCTGCCGTCAATATATAACCAACTGTAAGGCAACCAGTGACTCAGGAGAGGCGAGCGCTCCCGTGCTTACGCATACAAGTATGTAAACCCGGGTTCGTATCTAAAAGTTTCAGAACCTAAAAACACGCTGCCGTCAATATATAACCAACTGTAAGGCAACCAGTGACTCAGGAGAGGCGAGCGCTCCCGAGGTTACGCATACAAGTATACTCATCCCGGTTTCGTATCAAAAAGTTTCAGAAACTAAAAACACGCTGCCGTCAACATATAACGAACTGTAAGGCAACCAGTGACTCAGGAGAGGCGAGCGCTCCCGAGCTTACGCATACAAGTATGGCGAACCCGGTTTTGTAACCAAAAGTTTTAGAACCTAAAAATATGCCGCCATCAATATATAACGAACTGTAAGGCAACCAGTGACTCGGGAGAGGCAAGCGCTCCCGAGCTTACGCATACAAGTATACTCAACCCGGTTTCGTATCAAAAAGTTTAAGAAACTAAAAACACGCTAACGTCAATTTATAACAAACTGTAAGGCTACCTATGACTCAGGAGAGGCGAGCGCTCTCGAGCTTACGCATACAGGTATGGCAAACCCGGTTTCGTAACTAAAAGTTTTAAAACATAACTGTAAGGCAACTAGTGACTCAGGAGATGCGACCGCTCCTGAGCTTACACATACAAGTATGGTCAACCCGGTTACGTAACTGAAAGTTTTAGAACTTACACACGCATAACTATGACATACATAAAAAAATTGAGACGAACGGAGAACCTACTTTCTTCTATTGAAGTCGGGTAAAAAGTTAATATATTTATACAATTTATAAAACTATTAATAATTTATACCCAATAAAACCTGACTCCAATTTTGTACTTCGCTATGCCCCACACATGACATTTTTGCATATTCTTCCCTCTTCACCACCTGTACTGCTTTCCGATAGCAAAGGAGGTGGTTACTGTTACTACAGATCCCAACCAAGTCAGTTTATATGGGCCGATGATATTTGAGGAGTTCCGTCGATTCCTCAGGGAACCCATACTGACGTTCAGTTACTCATCATAAGTTCCACTTTAAAATGTGTATGTTGACGAGCATTAGTGGCTACGTCAACGAAATTTTATCGTAATCTGTGAAATGCCCTAGATCATTGAGCAGTTCCATAAGTCATCTGTGGTCATCATCACCAGTTCCGCTTCACCAAAGTTGAGGTTTCGGAGAGCCAATTCTTGATTAATTACAGAAAATACCGAAATCGGCATAAGCATATCAAATCAATTCGAGGAGTTCCCTCGATTCCTCCTAGTTCCCATCGTCAGACCTTCACCAAATTTATATGGAACCTCGTTGAGGGTACCTACTTTGATACAAAAAAAGAATTATCAAAATCGCCTAATGTGATCAGGGAACATATCAATGTCAATACAAGAAATAAACATGTTATAGTTATAGTCTATAGGTAGGTATTAAACATTTGGAATCGCACACCGATGAAGGAATAAACTGAATGAATGCTTTAGGTATATTATTCATTTTGAATAAACACAACCTTAAAGAACCCCTGGACGTCGCGCGTCTCCACTCGCTGCCAGAGAAGTCACGCCATCTAGTGACATCTTAATACATTACTAAACTACTAGCCACGGCGACAGCGTCACAGTCGTGTTAACCCAGTGACTGCATCTAGTGTTGGAACTATGGAAATAAAAATTGCCTACCGAATAGCCTACCTTAGGAAGGCACACTTTTTCTCTATGGGATTGGGTATCTGTACTAGTATTCTTTGATCTGTGCTTGTGCGAAATTTTAAGATTCTAGCCCTGAGGGTTTGGCCTGTGCTATTATTCAATTCAATTCAGATAGTTTATTCTATACACATAATTACAATTAAATCAAAATGTTAGTAATAATAATGATACTTAGAACAATGTTAGTAAGCAAAGTATAAGTCATAATTTTAAAATTACAATTAATTAAGTTAATTGTAAATTATGAAATTATATTAAACACCGGGTGGCCGGCGTGGTGTGGATTCATCGCCGCAGTATCGGGGAGCCCCCCTGTAAGTGAGACAAGCAATAAGCAATGTACAGTCAGCTGCAGAGAATACAAACTTCTATGGCGTCACGTTTTGCTACAGCTGACTGTACATTGTAGCTCGCTGAAAATGTACCTGTAATGTACAAATGGCTTTACTAAGCTTTTCAGATAACAGGTGATCATAATATTCATAATTCAATAAAAAAACGACATGAAGAAGAACATTTTAATGTTTTCCCAAAATATAGAAAGCGTAAAGAGCCTGCCCCAATGGCATATAAAATACAAGAGCTTAATTACTATAGATATGATTTAATACATATTTTTATGTATAATAGGCAGGCAGAAATGCAACTTCAATTCCAGTAAAAAACGTACAAAGAGTTCAAAAGAATATTGTCTCAAAATAAGCAAATCAGTCGGTGGGAATCGAGTTCTTTGGACGCCTCGCCCTAATGGCGTGTGTCATAAAAATATTTCGGCATTTCTGCCAACCGTTTAGAATTCAAATTCATTGTTATTTAATACATTCATATATTTTTTTAATTATACTCGCAATCACTGCCAGTCCATGTCCCTAGGACAGACTTGTATAAAAGTAAACGCGTAAAGCAAGCGTTGAAGGCACTTTAATCTTAAAATTATTTTTTATGGCACTAGAGTGCTGATCAATTTAAATTTGCCTTAAAATTCGTAAAATATCGTTTTTACAAGTTGTTTATGTTATGTCTTAGCCATTGTTAGTGAAGGTAGATAACTATTATAATAAGTCGTTTTTTGTATATTTTACTACGAAACTAACACATATGCAAATACTATTGACGTATACACTAATCACAGAAAGTAAGAACACAACGTAATATAAGTAAGCAGATGATAACGGCTTATCACTACAAAAACAAAAACTTTCTTATAGAACAAGTACAACAGATCACATACATCGGAGTACAATGTAAAATTTAGTTTTTATATTTTTAGGCCTCGTACATGCGATCTATTTGATGACGGTTGCAATATAAAATGACTAAATATATTCTTAGTACTTTAAGTTGGCTAAGCCTCAAAAATAGTGCTCGATACAATAAAAGCGTAAATTTACGATTAAAAATTAGTATGAAAAGAATCGTATACACACTTAACGATCAAGGCCATCGGCCGCTTCTGGAATTCCGACGTCCCATTTTTATATAGTACATGGCTTACGCGCTATAAGTGTAACGTTTTCACGCAATTCGGTCATGAATTGAACACAGCTACAGCTATAGTTATCACGATAGGGAGAAGAGACGACACAATTTTCGTCGCTGAATTAAACGATGTTTTAACATATGTCTGCAGAAGGTTGCAGCTCACATATTTCCTCACAGGAGCAGTTAGAATGTAACCATCATAATACTTCATATAGCATTTCATTCCGTCTTTTATTTTTAGTGGTCCGCCATTGAATCGAGGATCCAATGCATCGACTACTACGTCTAATTCATCGTTCCAAACTAATTGTGGAAAAGCCAATGTACCGTTTGGATGCAGACGTTGGGTGACGAAACCTACGTTCGTAACTCGTGCTTCAATCATCGTACCATTAGGATACAGACGCTGTATCATATTACTTGGCATTTGATACTTATGTTCGTTTCTCACGGTCCATATGAAATCGGTCATCAAACGGCAATCAATATCCACCTCTTCAAACCTCTCTGAATCGTATTTGACACCAAATTTACATACTTCTATCGGTCCCGGTTTGTAGTTATTATGGTAATGGCGCGTTTCGCGATTCTTTGACAGATGCCCAAGATTGTACAGAGCCAGCCCGGTCAATAGAACGTTGAATCGACTCTTGGATGACCTGTAGTCGTACACGTATTGAGGTAGACTTTCTTTATACACAGGGTAGTGATACTGCATACCATTGCTTGTTACAAAGTATACGTGTGACGGAGGTTTATAATGGTAATGATGTATTACTGTTGGGCTGCTGTCGTGGTAAATATGAGTAGTGTGGCGATCTCTAACGAATATGTGGTTAGGCGAGGTTTGCGTATGGATAATATGTACTGGCGGCGCTTGTTGGTTAGGATAGTGTACTGTACCGTGCCAGGGATTTTGAGTTGTCGGTTTAAAGCCACCGCCCGATTGCTTATTTGAATTGGGATAGCTATGTGGTTTTGATGTTACTGGTGGTTGACGGTTTCCTGATAAACCGTTGTTCGGAGGATAGGATTGCAACGGTGGCTTTTGTTGGGTGATAGTGTTGGATTGACCTCCTGACATTCCGCTGCTACCAGGATACGAATGTGACGACGAGGATGTTTTGTTGGTATTGTTGAATGCCCCTGCCGACGATCCCCCGCCGCTAGGATATGAATGTAATTGCGAAGACGTTTGTTTGTCGGTAGTTTGAGATCCGCTTCCTGACGATCCCCCGCCGTTAGGATATGTATGTAATTGCGAAGACGTTTGTTTGTTGGTAGTTTGAGATCCGCTTCCCGACGATCCCCCGCCGTTAGGATATGTATGTAATTGCGAAGACGTTTGTTTGTTAGTAGTTTGTGATCCATTTCCCGACGATCCCCCGCCGCTAGGATACGAATGTGATTGCGAAGACGTTTGTTTGTTGATAGTTTGAGATCCACTTCCCGACGATCCCCCGCCGCTAGGATACGAATGTGATTGCGAAGACGTTTGTTTGTTGATAGTTTGAGATCCACTTCCCGACGATCCCCCGCCGCTAGGATACGAATGTGATTGCGAAGACGTTTGTTTGTTGATAGTTTGAGATCCACTTCCCGACGATCCCCCGCCGCTAGGATACGAATGTAATTGCGAAGACGTTTGTTTGTTGATAGTTTGAGATCCACTTCCCGACGATCCCCCACCGCTAGGATACGAATGTAATTGCGAAGACGTTTGTTTGTTGTTAGCTTGAGATTCTCCTGAGAATTTTGCGTTGTTAGGATACGAATGCGCCTGTGGTTTTGGAGTTGTTTGGAATGGATTGTATCCATGGTTTACAGTTCTTGAAGGCTGCGTGCTTGCTGGATATCCGCCATAATGTGGACGCGTCGTTGCATGAACATCTTGATATTTATCGAATTTCTGGATCTTCTCATGCACTGGCGGTTTCGATGTATGGTACGCAGGTTTTGGCGTATAACGCGTTGGTTTTGACGTATAGTGCGGCTTTGAAGTCGCTGGATATTTTGTTTCCACAGTAACAATAGATAAACAAACGAATAACAAACACAAAACTCTCAGAGGCGGCGCCATGGTGGCGCTTACGCGACGCTCAGTCGCGAACTAGTCTGAATGAATCGCGAGCTCTTAACCGACAAAAAATGACCTTCGACGGCTTGTCCTATTTATAGCCGTTACGTAAACTCTTATAATCAGATGCCGTTTGTGTGGCATGTAGTAGAGAGTGTTTTGTAAAATTTATTTCACGATTTTCTATATGAAGTTTTTTTATACCACGTCGGTGGCAAACGAGCTCACGGCCCGCCTGATAGTAACGATCACCGCAGCCGATGGACGCCTGCAACTTGAGGGGTGTTACATGCGGGTTGCCGACCCTTTAAAAAAGTATGCACTTCTTTCTTCAAGAACCCCATACGCAGGGAGCTCATTCGACAACCGGAGTGTCCGAGGGAGGAAATTCCTCTGAAACCGTACCGTACGCAACCATTTAGGTTTTAAGGTGTGAGGATGAATGCCCTGCTGACGGCGAGCGGTGCGATAGTAGAAAGGGCATCATGTCGAACAGTATTTTTTGTACAATGATGAATTGATACAGTTTCGGCGGCTATTGATGACTTATTTATTACTTTGTTTAAACGAAGTATCTATTCAGATGTTTATAAATTTAGAGGCCAAATTTATATAATTCACCATGCAACGAAACCTCTCACATGCTTCGGATAAATTACAATTTTTTTTCAATGACACTAGTGCTTATGTAAAATTCACGAATGTTTCGTGAATTTTACATAAGCTAATTACGATTATATGTACTGTGGGGAATAATGGGTAATGGGTATCGCTTATAATTTGAATAGTTTTTCTAGTTATTGTAATTTAAAAAAGACAAGAGTTGGTATTTTTGTCAGTGTCAGTTCAGATATTTTCGACTCTGGCGTTTTGGACTGTAAATCGAGAATGTAATAAATCGTGTAAATAAATTGGGTAATGCTGCATTTCAAAGGCTACAGGATAGGCATCTTGCCAATGTTTTTTATAGTGTTAATCGATCCTGATTTTTGTGACGATAAAGTCTATTGTGGGACGAAATTAAATAAGAAGACTGCAGAAAACAAACATTAGATTTAAAATCAGACTTTCTAGGGAGCGCTGAAAATGCCGGAATCAAATCGATAGAAATATGTGACAACACATTTTGCTGCCCGTGGCCCGAACGTATTTATGTGAATAAAGAAGTTGAATGGTACAGTTAGCCAAGAAAATGGTCTACCACTTTTGAACTTTAATAAACAAATAATAAAGTCGAAAAAGGGTTGACCGCTTTTTTTGCCCTCTGAACTATTGCCGCGAATTGAGCTCGGGCATAAAAATCAAACCTTATATTTTCATTGCTGAAATGTAAGGAACTTGAGAGCAGCGCTAAATTTTCCGATGGATGATTTTTAAATCATGCCAGAGTTTGGTGTCTCGTATATTTTATGAATGAATGAAGTTTATCTCAAGTCGGGTCCAAATGGGTGTGATACATAATCTATTGTGTAATGTTACACGAATGCTGCGTAGACTGCACTACGAGCCACTCTCTTACATGTAACTCGCGCCTGATCCATCGGCTATCGGTTTTTAACGCAAACCCAAAGGCAGTTCGTGTGGCGTCCACACTCAAAATTACACGTCATCTTACAATATACTCGTCTGGTCCCGGCTACACAAGAAATTGAGCCAGGTCCAGACGTGTAATGTGTAATGGAGTCTATTGTCTAATGTAACACGAATTCTGCGTAGAAGTCTTGGAATGCACTACGAGCATTACATGGAACTCTCGCGCCTGGTCCATCGGCTGTCGGTTTTTTGCGCGAAAACTGTTGACATATTTATTTATTTATTCAGTAACAATGTAAATTGCATTTGAATATGACACAAAACAATATTCCTGAATACATTATATATCAAACACGTCCAAATCAAGTTACAAAAATGGTATAGATAGGCAACCAATAAACAATAAATAAAAATGTCAGATTAACATGTAACACATACAATGAACATGAACACTAATTGAAATAAATGATAAAATTATAATAAGTATACCTATCAAAATTGAAGAAGACATATCAAGTCATAATAAATCCAAAGTCAGCAATTTATCCAATTTATACGTCACAATATCAAAATGTCAATAAATTGAAAATAATAAAATTAAAATATTAAAATTTCCTAATTACATGAAAACCATAACGTACATAACAATAAATACAAAGAATAACATTGGAAAGACTCTAAACAATAAACATATAAGATCAATCAAATTATATTACCCACAAAAATCGTCTGTTGAATAGTAGCATTTTTTTAGTAGAAAAGACTTAAGCCCCTTTTTAAATCGCATATAGTTGCTAGATAACATTTTCAATTCTAGGTGCAACTTATTAAAAAGTACAATAGCTTGGTATCCTGATGAGTGCCTTGCTACTTGGAATTTGGTTACCGTTGTCTGAGGCAAGTCCTTTCTTCTAGTGGCCAGACGTATTTCTCGTTCTTCGGGCGATTCTATGTCCGAAATATGCTTGACCAAGTCTGTCAGAACCACCATGATATACAGGCTTGGAACCGTGAGAATTTCAAGTTCCACGAAATAATTCTTGCAAGATGTAGTTTGAGGTATTCTCGCAAAAGTTCTAACAGCCCTTTTCTGAGCTACAAAAGCAGTATGAATATTGTTTTTGTTAATATTTCCCCAATATTTAATGCTGTATCTTATCCTTCCTGTAGAACATCGACAAGCAGGCGACTTTCCTACGATGTTCAAGGCTTTGCATCTTAGCTTTAATCAAGTCAAAGTCACCAATGAGCTTCCTGGCACGCTTATCAATCGATTCCAAGGCGGCCAGCTGATACTTAGCAGATCCATCCCAGAGGCGGCAGCAGTACTCCATACATGACCGGACCTGTGCTTGATAGAGTTGGAGAAGCTGCCTAGGTGTGAAGTACCGCTTCACCCTAGAGAGGATGCCTAATTTTTTTGCTGCAGCTTGCGTCAAGGATTCTATGTAGGACCCAAAATTCATATTGGAAGTGACCTTCATGCCAAGGAGCTGTAGATGGTCAGAAATTCCCAATTGAAATGGTCAAAAATTCTCCCATAGAAGGAATTACAAGCGGCACGCACTACGTCATCCGGAATATCGTTCCGTATCTTCACGAACCGATGATTGCAGGAATTTAAATTCATGCCGTGTGTGCTCCCAATCTTACTCAGCATAAATACCCATATTGAAAATCCAACGGATTCAAGTCTGGTGAAGATGAAGGCCATTCTTGCCAAGGTATATAGTCTTTCAAATTCGTTCGACACCAGTCTTGAGTGCGTTTGGCTTTGTAAGATGGGGCACTGTCTTGCTGGAAACAAAAATAATCACTCCCATATAACTTTCGGGCATTTTCCAGCAAATGACCCTGCAATACGTCCTGAATATAGTAATTTTGGTTGATTTTGACTCCCCGATCAATGAACAGCAGTGGTAACTTGCCTCTAAGCGATATCGCACCCCACACCATGACAGCCGACGCACTTTGAAATCGCTGTACAGCTAATTTGTCCACTGGTATGTCCCTCAACGAAACGCCATACACGCCACGCGATCATTTTGTTGATTGTTGCTATCTTGTAATTAAAACATTTTTTTCATCCTAAATAATAATGTCAGCGCTCTCGTGCCATGCTAGTAGCTCCGTGCATTTTGTCACTCTAGCTTTTTTCTGGGCGCCCGTTAATCCGTGATTTTTTTGTTTCTTGTAGGCATTCAATCCAATATGATGATGATGATGATGCTGATGATGATTTCCTGTTATCCCTCATTAGGGACATAGGGCTCGCAGAAGAGTTTTCCATTTGTCCCGATCTTGCGCGGCTTCTTCCAACTCTTTCCAGCCGAGACCAGTTGAGCCAGCCTCCTTCTCAACTGACCGCCTCCATGTGTTCCGAGGACGCCCCGGCCGTCTTCTGCCGGTAGATTGCCAGCGTAGACCCTGCTTGGACAGGTGGTCGTCCGATCTTCGCAGCGCGTGTCCAATCCAACGCCACTTCCTTTCCCAGATCTCTTCCCTTATGGGGTTTTGGTCAGTCATCTGCCATAGTCTCGCGTTTGACATGATACGCGGCCAGAATACCCCAAGAATTCGGCGCAGGCATTTGTTGACAAAAACCTGCAGGCGATTGGTGATTGGTGAATCCAATATAATGTCGCAATATACGACTCATTGATTGTCGGGATATTTCATATCTTTCGCGAGTTTACTTGCACTTTGGGCTGGATTTCGCCTAATACGCTCACGAACATTTTTTAATCACTTTTTTGACACGAACAGATGGTTTACGTCCAGGTTTGGGACTGATTCGCGGAGACCATGTTTCATTGAATCTCTTGATGGTCCTCGATATGTACCTAACATTGATATTTAAATGTTTCAGCTTCCTTAATATCCGCACGGGCGAATATTTTTCGCGTCCATTGTTGAAAACAAAATAAAGACAAAAAAATGTCAAGATAAAGTCTAGAGATCATAAAGACGAATAAATTGTGTATTTAAAAACATATGTATACGGTAAAAAAAGCTGGATTATGATCGAAAAAAAAACGATATAAGGCTAGGATACTTAATGTGCCCAACCTTGTATGCTCGTATAATGCATTGATGGACAGTAGACGCCTATAGGCGTAATTCTATAGTTATTTCTATTGTGTCTGGAATAGTGTCCATCAAAGTGTTAAGCTGATGATGATGATTACGTTAGTTAGATATTTTCGTATCAATATAACGATACTGCTGTAAAAACATGCGTGTAAATGGCGTAATAAGTATATACTTCTAGCTTTTTGATCGCGATTGCGTGACAACATACCGTGCCACGAACTGCTTTTGAATTCCACTCCCAATCCCATCACAAAGGGTTTCAATTATGAACTACCTGTATGTCAAATTTTATCCAAATCTGAACCCATTTCCTGGCATGCTACCTTGTAAAGTTAAAATAAAAATTGATATCCTTCTTGCATTTTAGGTAGTTTTTTTGCTTACGGTTTCAAATGAGGCTTGAACCCCCATGTTTTTGAAAATAAGGGTTAAGCCGCTTTTGCGGGACCGACAAATATCCAAACATCTTTTCATTGTATCCAAACTTTTAAATAGATATTACGATAAGCAAGTGTGGTTTACAGCAACAAGGCATGGTGCACACGCAGTTCGCGGCGAGCCAGCAGATGGGGCAGCAGCTAGTGAGGCCACCGCTGCAGTTCCAACAGTCGCAGCACATGCACTTCGCACAGGTAAGTAACAGGTGGCTGGCTCGAGTCGTAGACACTACGTGGTAGTACAAACTGGCCGGTCAACAATACAAAGTATTCTAAGTCTGTGCAAAACTATAGTATGTAAACTAATGACAAACCAGGTAAAACCCTTAATAAATTAATTATGAATGGAAAGAAGTATCTTGCTAAAATATGCCAAATACATTGGAGTGCATTAATATGTATACATTTTTGGATCTTGTTTTATTGTAACAGGCGGTGTCATTGCTATCCTCTCTGCTATATCGATCTCTTACAAACGGCCTTAAATATTTTTTGATAAAGACAAAGTCAAAATATTTTTTATCCAAATAGGCGTAGCAAAAGTAGCAACAAGCTCTTTCGAATCGTCAGTTATAACACTATCAAGTTAATTATTTCGAGCAATTTATGGATGCTATTATTTTTCTTTAAAATAAATAAATATTGAATTGCTGTAGATATGTCAAAATTAAGAAATTAATATGTACTTAAATTCACAATAGGATCGTCAAGACTTAAAGAAAATTATAAAAAATAGAAGGCTAGACAGTTTTAAGAATAAAAACAAAATAACAAAAAAAAACATTGAAATACGGTCCAACCACTACACTGATGTCCACTCAAACTTTAACAGATTTTCAATTCACTACGTAAACTATAGGGTGAAGTCCTATATGCCCTTTATTGATTATTTGGGAAATTAAACAAATCCGTTTTGGCCGTCTTCGATCAAGGATCCTTTATGAATAATTTAATATTCCAGATCAATTGGTGTACTAGTTATCTAAAATAACAAAACATAAAGGAGTTATTGACACTTGATTAAACGGTAGCCGCGAGTTTTTTATTGCTTTTCTTGCGATCGTTTGAGGTCTGTCCATCACAGACAGGTTTTTGTACGATCCGTGATTGGAAAACCATTCTTCACGTGAATCACTTTTAACACTATTATCATCACAATGTCATTTTGTATCATTCCATAGGATAGTTTCAGATTGTCATCAACAAACTATGTGCTTTGTGTTGCTTCGGTTTAAAATAAAAAAACGAATAAATACGACGACGTATTGATTTGTATTCAAAACATCGCGTCTACCCGTCTACCACGTAGTGACCGCTCTGTACTAAAGTTTTGTTGCATAAGACTTGTTGTTAATAGATGCCATCAAATGTTGTTCTTGTTGTTGTACGCATGTTACGTCGCTGCCATGTCGCTTAAAAGACTAGACACACTGATTAAGTAGGCAATACCGCAAAGTTTAATAGTCTATGTATAAACTTAAAGCTTGTATGTACGAATAAGAGGTGATATCTAATATTACCTAATTACCAAACTAAAATAATAGAGTGACATATAGAATGTTTTTTCTGAAGGATATTTATCTTGTCGCTACGCCCGCGACCTTTATAATGATATACCATATGTGGAGCGGAGCCGCCGAGACTGTTACTTCGAATCCCACACATTTGTGCATTCAATATAAAAACCGGACTAGTGCGAACTAAATTCGCACGGAAAAGGTTCCGAACGAAATTACCTTTGTTACTTTAAATACCACAGACATCTTATAGGTTTTCCTGTAGTTTATAGCTAAATAACTGTTTTTTTTTTCTTTAGTTTTAGTAGTTTCGGAGATAATATAATTTTTCGCTTATACTCTTAAATATTTTCATAACTATTTATCTTGAATATATTAAAAAACATATATTTTGGATTCTATGAACAATTCCTTTCGTTTTGATATGTCACACAAAATATTATAGTATTTTTTATATTTTTTAATATACCCCCCAAAAGTTTAAAATTCATTTATTTACATTACACAAGACTGGGTCACCGACTTATAACTTTTGGAGCAAATTGGCCGTGACAGACAGACACCACGAGTCATTTCATTATACTGTTTTTCACGTAAGAAGAGTCCGGTGACAGCTCTCAACCCAGTACAAATTATGTCATTATACGTCAAAAATTACATTATTTGTACTGGGTTGACAGCTGTCACCGGACTCTTCTTACGTGAAAAACAATATAGGTACCGTTATTTTAACTGACGTACGGAATTTTAAAAATTACTACGGACATAAATTAACTACCTCATCCTTTAACACACACAAAGTCGTTTATTTCCAATTAGGAACGCCAACGTTTAATTTGGTGCTTTACAATAGGAACGCTAAGCGCTGCCTATGTGTGAATATACGCACGTTTTTTTTACCTCGGCCCGATAAAATAAGATTAAATATTTACATGGATATGACCTTGACAAAAATAAATGTAAATTGGCAGAAATTGTTGTAATTGTATATTTTATAATGCGTGCAAAAGCGTATCATGGTGATAAACACAGTAGCTAACTTTTACAAGAAAAGGGTGCATTAGTGGCAATGAGGCCTGCGATAGTTGCGTTTGACATCACATCGCTTTGGATAAAACACGTGTCACTTTCACACTTACATTCGTACAGGTATTATATCGGTTATACATAAATCTGCCTAGCAAGCTCGGATCGGATTTATGTCGGACATTAGCATTCGTCCCTTAATAGCAAGTATGTATTAAGGAGAGGGACGAGTGCTATAATTCCGACATACATGCGATCATGATAGCTGGGCTGTTCACTCATGCCACACCTTTGTCGTGTAATGTGGTAATTTATCAAATAAGTATAGTAGGAACGGAATTGTTCATGTAATTTTTTCAATAAAGGCAAGCAAAAATACTGCCTTACTTTCTTACGTTGGTTTGACTTGTTTTGGTCATACTTTGACCGAATTTACCGTTAGAGATTAGCTCTTAGTTGCTATACGCAATGGTAAGGAGTTGGCGAGCCTTTGTGAGTGAACATTTTATCCGACATAACCATAATCATGCTCGTGCACTCAATCAGTGTGTCTACCTCAAGCATTTTTGTTTATTATAGCAACACTAACGGCGAGAGCAAGCGTAGCGCCAATAGAAGTCGCCAAAAGTCTAAACAAATAAGTACTATTTAAGACAACCACCAAAGTTTAATAAAAGTAATATAGATTATATTATAAGGTAGTGTCCTGGGTAAAAAATATGGTATTTAGTCCGTCAGATTTAATTACAAAAAAAAGTCGTGTTTTATATATTATGATAATTTAACTAACGGAATATTTTATTTTTTTAGGACACAGGCCTATTAATACTTATTTCAATTCGATATTCCCGTTAACATCCTTATCCTTTATTTATGATCACATTTAATCTTTAAAAGTACTCGATTGCCGAGTAACCTGATTTGTTTCCATTTTTGGTAATTTCTATAGACCTCGAATTATACGCATTGTTGTGACACTAATAATGTTTTGTTAATCGCAAAGGGCGGCGCGAGCAACGTCAACTCAGCGAGCATCGTGAGCGCTATGCAGGCGCAGGTTCGCATCCATCACAATTCACTTTTGACTGCCAGTACATATCCATGGGAGACTTGTCAAATCGGACCTTCCGTCACTGGCTATATAGACTATTTTCAAAGTGGCCTTAGTCATTACGTCATTAGCATCACTATTGTACTTATTTTTTAACAGCCTCAAAGGCACATTTAATTCAAATTCATTGCTCTAGTAGTGAACTGGGAGAAAAGGACAACGGCTTTTGCGCCTATTGCGGTCTTTGCCGCATTTATCTATCACGATACGCCACATTTTATTTTTAGTCTTCATGAATGTTCAAACAGATTTTTCCCACTACGATGGATATGTATTTGCAGTTTTTAATAACATTTTGTTAATTGGAAAGGGGTACTAACAAAGCTTACCTCATTAAGACATTAAACTAACCAAATTATGATGTAATTCTATGCGTATTATTAAATAAGTAGACAATATTTTTTATAAATTTAACCCGTTCGAATCGCCACCGTTAACATATAATAAAATATAATTTAAGTGGCTATATTAATCATTCCATTAAGATGCTTTTCCATCGGCGAAGCGAAAATAGAATTGAAACCCATAGGACAAGCTTTGCTTAGTTTGGGACTAGGTCGATTTGTGTAAGATTGTCCCCCAATATTTATTATTTATTATTATTATTAATTAAATTTCTTACGATCGACGATTGAAAGTTTATTTATCGTCGATTATTTTTATTCGATTTCAGCAGGAATGCCTTTCACAAATAGTTTCAGAATCAAAGTTTATTATTATTATATGAGTATAGCCGCTCGAATGTAAATAAATAATATAAAAACTATCATCGATATGTAATATTTATAAATCCAGCCTGATGATATTTGATTAAACAATGGCTTGATATTTAGTTGCAAAGCTTTTTATTGTGATCGCTAACGTGCTTATTGATGTCGATAGTCTAAAGACCTCCGAGTTTCATTACATTGCGGGTTACCTTGGTATAAGTTCAATCGATCTGTCAAACCGCGCAATGTAGTGAAACTCGCATGCGAGTCTCTTACGTTTGTCAATAAGGGTTAAGAATCCATTCGACCAATGTCATTATTTTGATATAAATCTAATTCTACGACTAATAAAAAATCCGGAATAACGTTGGTCGAATGTACCAGTTGTGCTTGTTGACATGTTTGTATTACTATGTACATTTTTCCTTATTACAAAGATGGAAAAGTGTAAACTTATTTTTGATCTTGACTGTACCATGCTTCAGTAATCATTCTATAATCATTATCATTGACATTGTTGTTTTCTTGTCAATCATTCATCATATGGCACCAAACGGTTACACGGCATTTTAGTAAAAACTAGTTGAGTAACCAGTGGTGTGATGATAATATCGTACGAAGTTTAACCATCGACAAACATTGCACCGGGATATATGCATTGACAGCTGAAGCTCCTAAGACCCAGAATATAATTATGTTTTTGAAATTAGGTCTTCTCGTTGTTAAGAAAATAATCAAATTTAGCTTTTGTAATCATCTGGGTCTTAGGTAAAAACTGATCACAATGCTAGTTAAACAGGCGTAAAGTTTTATTTAAGAGTGGTAAAATGAATAGTGGTGTTTGGATACAGGTGAAGGCGGCTTTGCAAGCGGGGCGCAACATCGCGCCGGGCACGCGGCTCGTGGGCGCCGACGGAGCCGTCGGTGTCGTGCGACACGATCGCACCGTGCAGCTGCATACTCTACCTCACTCAGGTACATAAAACAGTCAAACTTCGTTATTCTTCAATTCAGGCAATAGGCTAACACCGGGTCGGAAAAATATACCTCTGGCAGGTGAAGGACAGACATAAAAACTCGACGAGATATCATTTCTTTTAACTTTATTTTCTCATGGTACATATCATCGTGTTTTATAGTTTGTCACGTAAATATGGCCCTAGCAGTGGGGTACCTACCACAGGAGCTAATAAAAAACAAGTTATTAAGATTCCAATACTATAGGTATTCTTAAAATAATTAAAGTAAATCTTTAGCATAAAGGGTGATATTCGGTCGCCTAGCCTATGGTAATGGTATACTACCGTAGAATATGCTTATGTTCACAATGTTCTCAAAGTGTGTCGTCTTTTCGAACAAGATTGATTATTGTTTGGC
Organism: Notocelia uddmanniana; assembly: GCA_905163555.1. NCBI lineage: Eukaryota > Metazoa > Arthropoda > Insecta > Lepidoptera > Tortricidae > Notocelia > Notocelia uddmanniana. The sequence continues at coordinate 6,878,765 of LR991059.1, read as the reverse complement.
AACATGCGAGAGCAGAGGGCTTGGTCGTAGGACGTATTGCTTATATAGGTACGGTAGAGGAATTTGATTTCTGGGCCACTTAGTACCTTGTCCCAGTGACAAGGAATATTAAATAACTCTCTATCAGTTTTCATATTTATTTTCGACTGTACTTTTACGTCTTTTAGGATTATGATAAAACCTTAATTGTTTTGTCTACTTAGGTGTATGTTTATAATATGTCGCGACGTACACAGTTTTTTAAGGGAAGCCACTGTAACTGAGCGGTGGGGTAAACTTTCAATCTAATAAAAACTTATGTACGTTATGTCATTCGATATTTAACAGTAGCTTTTCAGCGATACAAAACATCGTGGGGAAATCGGTCTAATCCCAACAAGGTCTAGTTTTCCCTCTGGGTTGGAAGGTCAGATGCCGCTTTCATAAACTAGTGCCTACGCCAAATCATGGAATTAGCTGGCAAAGCTGACCCTGGGCTCTATAATACAACCAATCATGATACTATGAATCAATGATAGAAGAATGATATACGCAGTGTTCTAAGTTTAAACAGGATATAGGTCGATTCACAAGAGCTGGCGCGGGAAATGTATGTAACTGTCATTAATTTCATAGACATTCCGCGCCAGCTTTTGTGAATCGACCTATATTTGAAAAAAACCGCTTTCACAGTCCCCGGCACAGAGACACACCTTTCACATTTCCCATTGAGCGTGACATACCGTTTACAGCTGGTGTAGCGGGCGTGGCGCGCGCGCCGCCGCCGCCGCCGTACCCGGGCACGCTGCGGCAGCCGCAGCCGCCGCCGCCGCCCTACCCGCAGGTATGTGCTCAAACTGACCATGTAACATGTCGCCGAGCTAATGGTTCACGCGCGGTCGACGGTTACGTTTCATTTGTTCAATATATACCGGTGCTATGCCCTTGACAAGCCATGGTATGGCCTTTCCTTCAGAGCTTTGCCAATACGGCCACAATGAAAACGCTGATGGAAACGCAACTTTACGCTAAAGAGTAGAGAGTTGTAATGCAGTTTTCTTTTTAGTTTCAGTGACATTAAAATAACAGGGCAAAAGACTGTCGCCCCCACAGTCAAACTGTTACTACAGTCTTATGAGCCAATTTTTTTAACTAATATAAGTAACTTTGTGCTTATTAATTAAATAAATATTACTAATAATGATATCCAACGTTAACTGTGTCATAAACCAATACATAATTTTGACATTAGTACTCTGTTATTCTACGTATGTCAAGGTATGACAGGTGTGTAGCGCTGGCTTTTGATAATGGCTGAAGAAACTTAGTTCCCACAGAACTTAATGTTATTACCACAATACAAGCGTGCCTGAACAATTAGCGTTGAAAATATCGAAGTGGCTCAATTTGCTGACTGGTACATTTAGATAGGACCATTATGTCTTGTAAGCTGTGTGGTTTTCATTTCATATCACAGAATAGACTTCCACAAGAAATACTGTTCATTTGTAATGCTACCAGTCAACAAATCGGGTCGCTATAACTTTGAAATACTTAATCGATCCCTAGGTAACATATCTGCTAAATCAAAACAAGGTAATTTTCCACTCACAACTGAATGATACTTGCGAATCAGTAAACTTACTAATGAAATAATGCTAGCATTAATAAGTTCATCTTGGAGGATTTTTGATACATTGTCGTGCATGCAGTAATATTTTTTATCTACATGTTTTTGATTGAATTTGTTCGACGTATGTAGCGCTTTCTAATAGTTTCCAAGTACGACGTCGAATCAAGTTTGATTGCTTTAAGTGTATGCCGTACAAGCTTGGGTTCACATCGTGTCACTGTTGATGTTATGTTCGCTGTCACACGAAAATCGCCCCTAAATGTGAACCGATAAAGACGATGTTCATTCCGCTTCTGTCCCGATCGCAGACGCGAGAGCGAGACGATACCCCAAGCAATATTAACTGTCTACATATTGGTGGCGGTTAGTACGGTGTATATACACTTCAAAATTTAAAATTGGCGCTTGTTACATTGACAAGCTTAGAAGACTAATATTGCATGGGTATTTTGATGTCGCCATTTTGATCTATACGAGATTTTTATCAGCTGTCCTATAAGCTTGTATTTAGTGGTCGGAGCATGTACCTAATTCAAAATAATACCTTATGTATGACTGAGAAAAACAACGAAAAGTAACTAGTTCAAATACGAGGAGAAATGTATCTTAGAAATTTGTAGCGTAGGTGAGACCTTTTTGACCATGTTTGTAGCGGTGAAAGTACATGACAGCACTTAAAATACTATTTATATGATGATACTTTGATGGCAAGAAGAAAGATAGATAAATTATTAGTTTCTAAATGTAAAGATCTCTTAGAAAAGCGTCTGTTGTTGTATGTTTATTTACTACGCGATGAACGCGTCTATCCTGTCTGTGGGAAGAAAATAATGTGATAGCAATTAAAAACTAAACTGGTTCCAGCAAGGTTCGATTATTATGAACAAGATCATTTATTCATGATGTATACCAGGTATACATTCTAAGAACAAAGACAAATAACACCATGAAATTTCCCAGGCATTCAAAATTAAAAATATTTATGTGGCGAGTAGGAACGCGATAGCACTTATAAATGAGTTTTCCAACCAGCGGCGAATAGGAACACGACAGCGGTTAAAAAACTCGTATCGTTACGCGTAGTTGGCGATGATGTTGGTTTGCATGTCGGTGATCGATGGTTGTTGGGCAGGTGCCCTATGAAGCGGCGGACTGGGGCGACTGGCTGCATCGACGCCCGCTGCTGCTGCAGGTCAGATCACCCGACCCGACTCCTATTCACCCCTTCCTGCCACACACGGTAGCACTTTGCGATCAGTTGAACACGGGCTTTGAGTGATACCTTATCTACATTCGCAATATTAGTGTAACACCCGAAAACCTTTTTTGTGTATTTTAAAAGACTTGGTCGGGGATTGTCCTAATAAAAAACAAAAAAGGGAGGACTCTTTACGGAATTAATAAATTGCTAAAAAGCAACTATTAATCTTTACCGCAGACAACCAGTAGCAGACGTGTAAAATCGAAGAAGAATCCGTGACATGGAAACGGCAGCTAGATGGTGCTGGAGTGGAGATACCACCTTTCCTATAGAATCTTTATAAAAAAAATATTGTTTATGTTTATAAACAAATGTTGATAGAGTACAATAGAAGGTACAATATTTGAATAATCTGTTGTATTTTACACACAAGAAAAATATAAGAAAGAGCTCTATAGTCGTGTTCAGCCGCATCGCATCGTGCTGACTGATATGTATGATGGCTAGACCCATACACAATCGCACCTCGACCTTAGAAGCTTCCTTTTCACTCAATCACCCTTTCCTCTAAGCTCAGCGGGGTTCTACGATATCCGGGGTAATCTTCCTCCTAGCTCAAAGGTTCTTTATGAAATATGGAAGTTTAGTTATAGGGAAATACAATGCTTCCAAAAAAATCTCCTTTTTCTATCCTACCACCTTACCATGTCCCCTAGATCTAGCTGCCGTCGGCAGTCATAGAGCGCCTCGCCGCTACCTTTTACGTGTCTTTGGCTTGTAACTTGCCTGTTCGTCGCATGCATGCGTACTGACTAACCTTTACCTTTTCAGCATCCCTTCTAACACACACTAACGTACTATAAGTACATTGTACCAGCACTAAAATATACTAAAATGTAATAAAACTATTGTAATGTATTGACGATTGTATATGAGGATATCCGATTGCCTGTCTCATCTTGTTTGTTCTGTCACGGTGGTGGGCATTTATTGTAAGGTTATGGGTCGTGCAAGTTAATGTGACAGGTTAAATTTAGTAAAAAAAAAGATTGTTACAATTTCTGTCAGTTTTCCATCAAAGATGAGACTCGGTCAGAGTATATTTTGACTTGGATATCTTAGGGATCACAGTAGCATATCAAATCAATTAGGTACATTTAGGGGATCACTTTACAACTTTGAATCTAATAAGTATGTAGCATAAATATTTTGTTATGGAATATGATATATATATTCTGGCACTATGTAGTAGTACTATTCACTCTATCAAAGAACTGCTATTAGTATTTTGCACACTATTAGTTGACTCCTTGCCGCCAAACAGTATCAGTATGCAACCTAAGCCGTGTGACACAAAACTTCCTACATAAGCGTTCACATGCTATTCTGTAAACTTCCTCAGTAGACAATCGAGGCCGACCGAGCTAAACATATTGTTCAGATTCACATTACCCTTTTTATTTAAAGAACATACTTACTCTGAAAATCAAGTGAAAGTTTATCGTTTCAGTCGGCCTCTCATCCAAGATGAGATGGGTATATCATAATCTCCATTTGCATTGTTTAAATTCAGAATGATGTACCTTGAAACAAAGAATGAAATAAAATTGTACCAACCGTAATGAATAAAGAAACATACCCTAATGTCGAGGAGGACGGAACGCCACCGACGACGTGCGGTAGCGGGAGTATAGCGAGTAACAGAAACGTGAAAGGCAAACATTTAACCGTCAGAACGTAAACCAGGAGCAACCGTTGCTTCTGGAGGAGCTCTTGGAGCAGGAGAAGAGAGAGCAGGAGCGGGACGGCGAGTGGGGCGGCGGGGTGGCGCCGGTGGCGGTGGCGCCGCCGCCGCCCGCGCCGCCCGCGCCCTCCATCCCGCTGTACGCCGGCGTGGCGCCGCCCGCGCCGCCGCCGCCCGCCTCCGACCAGGACCTCCACGCGCGCCGCGTCTACGAGCAGTGGCTCAAAGCCTACAACGCCTTCGCCACCGACCAGCTCCGCTACTACGAGCAGGAGGTGCAGAAGCTCCGTAAAATCCGCAAGGTGAGCAGTAGAACCGCTTTCGTGTTCGTGAGCTTTACGGTAGTAGCGTGATAGCGTCCTCCGAGCTCCGACTCATTCGCAGGTACAGGGGGGGGGTCGCACTGTGTGATAACCGAATGATATGTACTAACCGGGGATATCGCCAGGGTGAGCGTTCGCCTCTTTATGTGTGTCGTGTCTGTTGATAGTCGCTGAACAGTAAGCAGCGGCAGCTGCGCAAGTCGGGCAACGAGCTGCTGCCGAACGACGCGGCGGAACTGCGCCGCGTGTCGGCCGAGCAGGCCGCGCTGCAGAAGCACCTCGAGGCTGCCAGGAAGCAGTCCAGGCAGCACAGCATGCTCATACAAGTGAGTTCATACAACCAGTCTCAGTTCTAATCTGATTTCTGACGTTCCTAATGCATTTTGCAAAAAGGTTTTTTGAAAAATTGATTAGGTTAGTAGTCAATAACAGTGTACAAAACTTGAATCTTTGAATGAAACATTCGATTATTTGTACGAAACATTGAAACGCAATATTTTTACGTTCTCGTTTACGGATAATTTTTGGGTTATTACATGGTTTTAAAATCGACTTGTAGTATATTTGTAGATTTCATTTTCCGCCAAAGCAAGTTTTCTTTGTTTTATAAGCATCATCGGCAATAAACAACCATTTTCAGGAATACGAGACAAAACAGCGCCAGCAGAATCCTCAGCTAACCCAACAAACGGTCATCAACCAGCAGCAGATCACGACCAACCAGACCGTCTACACTCAGAACCAAAGCATCCCACAATCGCCGCAGATGCAACAAACCGCGATCAACAGGCCCATGCAAATAGGCCTCCAGGGAACAGTTCAGCAACAGCAGATTATAAGAAACCAGCAGACTGTGTTGAGCTCGGACGGCCAACAGAGGATAGGCCTAGTGACGTCACCACTCAACGCTCAAGGCAGAATACTACAAAGTGGACGAACGCTGGTTATAGAACAAACAGGCTCGCCTCAGCAGCAACTAGTCAGACAACTCTCCGGTGTACAAGAGAGACCGCAATCAGTCGGAATGGTGCAATTCGGACAGCAGCAACTCGGCGGAGTTCGGAACACAATGCCCGCGGGGAACCAAACACCTCGACCAGCCGGGACGCGACCTGCCATGTCGCCTCTACACGTGCAATCCCCGCATTCACAATCCCCTTTACATTCCTTAGCGCCACAATCCCCGTTACACCACCTCACATCCCCTATGCAGTCACCACTGCATTCCCAGCAATCCCCTTTACACCACACATCTCAATCTCCTTTGCATCCATCGACGCAATCTCCTCTACACACGCAGCAATCTCCCCTCCACTCCCAACAGTCCCCTATGCATGTGCAGCAGTCTAACGTGCAGCAGTCTCCAATGCATCAAAGCCCTATGCATCAGAGCCCTATGCATCCACAGCAAAGTCCTTTACATCAACAGAGCTCCATGCATCAGCAGAGTCCAATGCATCCTCAACAGAGTCCGATGCATCAGTCCCCATTGCATCAGCAGAGTCAGATCTCCCAACAATCGCCGATGCATCCTCAACAAAGTCCGCTGCACTCGCAACAGTCGCCCATGCATCTGCAGCAGTCGCCGATGCACACGCAACAGAGCCCGATGCAGTCGTCGATGTCGCCGCAACATTTTTTGCAACAGTTGCAGGCGCAGAGAACTAGTCCTCAGTTGCCGACGCCTAGTCGTAGTCCACAAGTGAGTATTTGTTGTTTATTGATCAAGTACTTTAAAGCTGCGTTGCACCGGACCGTCTGTAATCGTAAGCTGTATTCGTTAAAATTTGAATGTATGGAAAGTTTGACAAGTTTCTATGGGATGACAGCTGCCGGCACCTTCAAAAATTACATAGAGATTTTTAAATAACTTTTCCATTTAAGTCAATCGTTGGTGAGATATCAGCTGTCAAAGTCGTAAAAAGTGTGTGTGTGTGTCCCTCTAATTTCCAAACTAAGTTTAAAATTCTGAAAAAATCAAGATTATATACAATTATAAATACTTTCGACGATTTTTAGTTTGAACACGGTAGGTTTAACGATTTTTTAATTTGTTGCTGAAAAACTCTTCCCAAAACAAAAGAGCGTAAGTTGCGTAAGTTTCCTATGAACATACGACTTTTTTTGATTAAATGTATTGTATGGTGGTTTTAAATGTAGATTAGTAGGTGTCGGTACGGAACCCTTCTTTGGGCGTGGTCGACACGCCGGTTTTATTTCTGACAAAAATCTATGCTAGTACAGTCCAGTCCAAAAGTATGTGCACAGGCAAAATGACCAAAATATGTGAACATGACTTTATTGTCAAAGTCATTAGGTTGCTCCGATATATTTGATATTTTGGGACCTTACATATATTTATGAACTCTACACAAGTAAATACCATGTATAATTTGATTATTATTTGCTTTTTTTAGAACATGACTTCACATTTATGTTCTAGATTTATCAACAGTCACAAATCCAAAGCCCGGTATCATCGCACTCGCCTCAAATGCAATCTGTAAGTGTCTCGTTTTATACCCACGCAAGGTCTTCGTGCCAATAGAAATGTTAGATTTACGAATAGCAGGCAAACTACATAATTAGCATTCAAATCGCAACTATTTTTATATGTCATATGTGTAAGATAAAGTTCGTTGCAAATACAGTACCGCGACGGTGGCAAACAAGCGCACCCGTCGAACCTCAAGTCAGTCAGAAATACATTAAAAATTCTATGTAAATATAAGAATACATACGTAAGTTAGAGATCCAAAATTAACTTTCTTGGAAATTGTATGCTCTGATACATATTTACTGGGTGAAACATTACATATCTGTGGTACAGTGTCGGCCAAAAAAACTTATGTTTATGTATATGCCTGAAATCATCATCATGTCCGGCGAAGGACGTCCACCCGCAACAGCGATCTGTCCAAAATAATCGTATGTCTGAAATATCTTGATAAAAAAAAACAATAAAATCATATCTAGACAAGCCTCAAACTTTATGTGTTATCCAAAAGAGTTCTTTATAAACAGTATGAACCTATCTTTGGCTGGTACTGGACGGTGAATGTACAGTTGGGGTAAGAAAAGGTTCGTCACCTTAAAGTCGACATTTGCTTGCACCAAGGCACTTATCAGTCCTGGCAACGTTTCATTCCAAACAAAACAGATATTTCGCATTGACGTTTGCAATAACAGGCTAATCGACTGTGGATTACAACAGAAAATATTCACACTGACAATTAAATACATAAGGGTGGTATTCCAATCGTCCAATATCTTTGTCCAATCTTTGATCATATTTCTTTGACAGAGGCCCATTCCACTCATCCAATCAATATCTTTGTCCAAGTTTTTTTTTCATGCGTAGCCATATTGATTTAACTGTCATCAAAGTCTTTGATCAAATGTCGGGATCCCGTCCAAGTTTGATGAAATCATCCAATTTCTTTGATCAATTGTATATTGGGCAAAGATATTGGATGAGTGGAATACCAAGGGTGGTATTCTACTCATCCAATATCGTTGTCCAATTTCTTTGTCCAATCTTTGATCAAACTTCTTTGACGGAGGCCCATTCCACTTACCCAATATAAAGATATTGGGTAAGTGGAATGGGCCTCCAACAAAGGTCCAACTATTTTTTTTCATGCGTAGCCATATTGATTTAAATGTCATCAGAATATTTGATCAAATGTCGGGGTCCTATCCAAGTTGGATGAAATCATCCAATTTCTTTGATCAAATGTATATTGGACAAAGATATTGGATGAGTGGAATACCACCCTTAAACCTATCGTCGTGCTACAGAGGTATTTTAACTCTCCCGTACCCCACGCTCGTAACAATATGAAACTCGATATATGTAGGTCACATACTATTCTGACTCTTGTTATATCAAGTTTAGTATAATTTTAAATGCACTTGTGTACTCAATACTACCAAAAACCAACCACCAAGGGTTTCAAATGGTACGAAGAGTCTATGACTTATAAAGAAATTTTGACGGCCTGTTTAGCCTAGTTGGTAGTGACACTGCCTCCGAAGCTAGAGGTCGCGGGTTCGAATCCATTATTTGTTCATTTCGCACGGACATTTGTTCTTGGATGTTTTCTATGTATTTAAGTATGTATGTATTTATCTATATAAGTCTGTATATCGTCGCCTAGTACCCATAGTACAAGCTTTGCTTAGTTTTGGCCGAGTTCGATTTATGTAAGATTGTCCCCCAATATTTATATTATATAATGAATTTCACTTTTTCGTACCCCGACTGTACTCTCTAGTGGTACGACTATCCTATGAAGCCTGTAGATAAAGTATTCATGTGTTCATTATAATATGTATTGTGGCAGGGTGATTACACAACGAGTAGGTTCTCGCGACCCGCTCCCGGTTGCTCTCCATTGCCTAACCGCTTTGCTAGACCACCGCATCACCAGCAAGGTAAATATTTCAGAGTAACTCAGAGAACACGTCAAAATAAACATGCAGTCGAACTGAGAACCTCCTTAAGAAGTTGGTTAAAAATGTATAAATTTCCCAATTCATTAAGTAATGGGGCTGTCTACTTCCCATTTCCAAACAGGTTATCAACGAACACTAGTTTTAACCGACTTCAAATAAGGAGGAGATTCTCAATTCGTGGGAATCTTTTTTTAGTATATGAATAATGTCTCTGAAATTTATGTTTGTAAAAACAGGCATTTTTTTGCTATACATTTTAACGGAAGTATGATAGGTTCTATGAACAAGTAAAGTTTTAAAGCAATATTTGTGTGATGTTTAGTTATTCATGTTCTTTACAGGTATGAGGGTGGGAGTGCCGTTCGGTGGTCGCCAACAGACCTCACCTCTCGGTAGCCCGCAGCCTTTGCCTTCACCCGGAAACCCTGCTAACGAGATGGCGGTAAGTATTGAAGTTATGTTCTATATGACCGAGTATATTACAATGCAATACAATACAGATAGATATTCTTTATTGCTCACGAAAAAGAGTAAGCGATCGAAAATAAAATTAAACACATTACTTCAGAAGCCTATGATATGATAAATATGAGTTACATTAACTTACGAGGTTGATTCCTAGAACGAGTGTTGTTTTAAGAGGCAGTTAACGCATCATTATCTTCTTAACCGGTTTTTATTTTGGAGTTAAATCAAGATAGGCAAAGTGACTAAGGTATTTCTGAGGGAAACTAAAAAAGTACCTGTATTTAACTTACTGTAATTTACTTTAATAGCTCATTTTTGTTATGAGCAAAGTGCGTTCTTGCGTTAGTTTTTTTTTTTTTCAATATATGTAAATGTCGAAATGTTTGTTTCAGCGTCAACAAATGCTCCAACGGCAACAGTACAGCCCAATGGGCGGTGCGCCGTCCTCCCCCTCCCTCGCCCGCTCCCCGCACGTGGCGCGCACCCCCACCCCCTCCGCCTCGCCCGCCGCCTCGCCGGCGCCGCACTCCGACCACGGCGGCGGCATGCACCACCACATGGCCCCCATACCGCCCGGCTACAGATACTTCAAGGTCGGCCTTTTCGGCGGCGCTCCCGTTTGGCCCACTAAGGAAGACGACCGTCGAAGACCGCCCCATATCAATAAAGTGTCAATATTGAAGCGCCGAACGCCGCCTCGCCCGAGATACGCCGGCAAAAGCGCACCCGGAACCTCCGAAGACCGGCCGTCTGAAGAATCCGCGAGTCAAAGCCCTAACGAAACGAGGGAGTACGTCCTCTATGCCGACGGGGTCGACTACTCCTCGATGTCTGATGACGCCGCGAGGATGGGCTTCTCCAAAGACGACGATGACGATATAGAGGAGATTGTTGAAGAACATTTAGACGACGCGGATATAGTTGTGGTGGAGCCGGGAGCGATATCGCCCGAGGAGCGGATCGCGACCGAGGAGGACTTCGAAGAACTCATTGATAGTGGGAAACCCGAGGACGAAATGGAAGAAGAAGCGGTACCAGAGAAAACTACTACAAGAACAGAGACAACGACTAAAACTGTAGCAGTGATCAGTTTGTCTACCGCTAACAAAGCGTCTCCCAACGTTCAGCAGTACAAGCTGGTGAATCCGTCGCAAAGCAACGCTCTTTCAAGGCTCCCAGTGCTGAGCGCTACCGTACTCTCCCCGCATTCCAACAATAAGATCCTTAACGAAGTTTCCCAAGCGACTGTAGCTTCGGTTTCTATCGCGAATCAGACTATTTCAGTGCCAGTGTTAAAGAGCCTATCCGTACCTATCTCCAGTCACGGAGGCGGCGCGAAACCTCAGCTTAAGAAAATGCCTATTAATTTAAACAATCCTCCATTAACTATCAACATGTCGACGCATCCACAGTCAAAGCCGATCAGTTCAGTTATCAGTGTTATTTCGTCCAACATTCCTAAAACGGCTACCCTTAATCCAGTGATTACTCTCGCTACGTCCAACACCGCTGCTGGCGCTTCTAGAGTACCAGTGTCGATATTAACGCAGCACCAAGTGAAACAAAAGATCGTAAAAACTATTGAAAAGCCAATGGCTTTATCTCTATCTAACACTAAGCTCTCTAGTCTATCGGTGACTCATGACGCGACGTTACCAGCAAAGATATTCCAAGACGAAGCGGCGTCCCCTGATAGTACAGTTGCGTCTGACACACATGCAGACAAGGAAATACATCAGATAACTACTACCGCTCAACATATGGCCGCTATGAGCTCTCAAGGATTGGCTCACTTGGACCACAAACCACCGCCAATCATTAAAGAAACTAGTAAAGACATCGACATTGAGACTGAGATCAGTCAGCAGACTGAATTACCACACTCGTTATGCATTACTGATAGAACGCCGTTACTCCTTGGTAAGGCGGACATAAAAAGCCCAGATCCAATCCCAGAAAAGATTCCTGACAACATCATGGAAGGAGATGACGAAGACAAACCTGAAGACAGTCTACAGGGCAACCTACTACTGTCCTATAACAAATCAATCTCGGATCAATCACAAAACACGTTAAGTGACAAGCAAGCACAAGACGTGGTAAAGACAATAAAAGCCATCGCCAACCAAACTAAAGAGATGGTCATTGATTCAAATATGCAAATCACATCGGATATGACTCAAGAATCGGTCCAAATCTCTATACCATCCCCTACTCCTTCACAGGAAAGGTATCTTAATGACATCACTATGCAAGAACACGCTGAAGCAGTGGAGGGGAATCCCAAACGCGTGGAGACATTTGAAGACATGTTGTGTATGCTAGAAAATATATCAGACGACGCTAAACCTTTCGGTATGAAACAACCCAATCCTAAACCGAACCCGCAACAACATGCTCCACAAAACCCTAACATAAACCCGCCAAATAAACCGGATATTAAGGAACCTGTTGAGCAACATAGCTTCCCTAAACGAGATACAGATAGATTAAGCCTGCAATCTGCGACAGTTCCTCAACTCTCGCCTCTGTCTCAGCCAGCAGAACTACAGTCAAATATGGCCAACGTGTCTCAACAACTACGGACAATCATGTCTTCCCTAAACACATCTAAAGTAGACGCTCAAACTGTGTCATCGTTAATGAGAAAGAATAGTGACGCTACTGCTCCAACGCAAGTAAACTTTGAGAACCTTCTCCCATCGTCCAAAGTCGAGGTTACGGCTTCGCGACCATCTCCAGTTCAAAGGATGGAGAAACCTATAACGTCCATCCCCAGTTCAGACAATTTGCCAATAAGCGCAGCCCAGATGCTCGGCTCCCGAATCAACACGTTATCATCAATGGGTCAGAATCGGAAATCCCCTACAGTTTCCCCAATTAACTCTCCTGTCATGCAAAATACTCTAATGAAGTCACCCGCTCAATCGCCTCTTATAACTAACCAAGGCTTCCCTTCCAACGAAGATATGACCGCTACGTCTGTAGCTTCCCAAATTATCCAAATGCCAGCACTCTCTAAAATACACAACTCGTCCACGCCGCAGTCCATAATGCATTCCAACAATACTATCACGACAACAGTCAGTGGATTCCAAAAAGGACAAGCACTGCCTACAAGTATATTGGGACATACGTTGCTTCAACCGACAAGACAAATTGGCACTAGCAATCTCCCTTTCAACCCTCAAAGCATCAGCTCTAGTCAGCCACCAGCTTTGGTAATGACTTCGCGACCCATGATGGGCCACAAGGAACCACCTCCAAACGTTACTGTCAGGGCGCATAGTATAGTTAACCCAGGCATGAGCCAAATGAACCAAATGCAGGCGAAGCCTGCCCAGGGCCCGATCAATTTTATCACGTCTTCCAAACTACTCCATACGCAACTAACTTCGCCATTAAAACGATCGAAATCGACCGACGAACCCAAAACTGAAGTTATTGTAGGCCACATACAGCCCACAAAGAGGCATAGCGTGGAATCGGTGATAGTGAAATCAGAACCGATGGAAACCGACGAGCCGACAGCGACCTCCACGATCGTCACAGACCATGCTGGCAACAAAATTATACAACAAAGCTCAGCGAATCAGAGGAATGATGAGTCTCAAAATGTATTGTTGAAACAACTGCTTCAGACGAGCACTACAGCGGCCACTGTTGTGCCACAGCGGACGATGACCATTCAAAGGACTGCGCCTGCCTTGGGCACGATACCCTCGCTCGAGGCCCAGCTAGCTAGACCTTCAATACCACCGCCCGCTCTATCGTTGTCACAAGAAGTAGAAGTACCAAAAAACTCGCCGCGACAGATTATGACGCATAACACACAAGTCAGTTCTCCGTACAATAGTCGACCTGGCATGCAGACCATACACACAATGCAGGGCATGCCCATGCAGACATCCATTCCAACGTCGTCTATGTCGCCCTTGATGCATACTTCCACGCAATCACTCATGGATGTACGAAAACCTAACATGAAAATGATGACTAAAGAAGAAACCACACCACTGCCTGAGAGTTCTCCAACAATCAAGACGATGCAAATGTATCCAATGAGCATGGACAGTCAGCAGCTCCATCAAGCGATAAAGAAAGAAGTAACGCCGCCACAACAGAGCCCCGTCATGAGACCGTTCACTCCCATGGATGTAAAGAAAGAGTTGCTCGATGAGAGTTCCCAACAGTCCGCTACATCGGGAGTCTCCACAGCATCGGACCAGGGGAAACTAGACCACCCGATGAAAGAAGAGTTCCCTGAAAGCGTTAGCATGGATCCGTCAGCGGAAGCTAACGCACCCGAAACACCTTCCGAAGCCAAAAAGCGCAAGAGGCGCGAATATCAACAGAAAAAGAGGAAACAACTTCAATTAAACATGAGAGCGGCGGCGGAAAATAATGTGAACACAACGAACGCTAAAAAGAGACCGCGCAAGGGCTCGCGCTACGAGGAAGACTACGACACTTTTATTGACAATCTCATGGCCCAACTCCGTCTTCTTCAGCCAATGCAAATTCAGGAACCCTCTCTAACTACAAACTTTGCTGTCTGTCCGCTTTTTGGTTCCGGAGACCTTACAAAATTAAAGAACAAGGACTACGACATAATGAAGGGAGATTTAGTCGGTGAGTTCGGCAACGCAAAGATCCCGAATGTCGCCGATTACTACAACACGAAGCCTTTCGGAGACGATGAGCCGTTACCGGAAAAACCACAAGCATCCACTCAAAGAGGGTTCTACGATCAAGAATTCCAACCGATCGTGTTCGACGAAGACCCTGAAGATAAGAAATTGGACTTTATTTGCAAAGAGCGAGATACGGATACCCCTGATAGTATAGTAAGCTGTTCTAGTCCTGAATGTCTCGACATCGAGCCGGCGAATCGCTTCCCTGGACTTAAGTTTATCGATGACGATGAAGAAGACGAAGATAGTGACTCCGCGATGTCTGGCAAAGTATCCCCGATAATACCTCTTATTGCGCCTGTTCCTATCAGAGTCAAACCAGTATCACTGTTCAATTTGAAGGATGAGGAGGGCTCGTCGGCACTGAAGTGCCTGGATTCAGACTCGCCCATGAAGACTGTAGACTCACCTGGCAGCACAGAAAGCAATGAAAACGTTACTGTAACGCTCACACTTACTTCCGGTGCCGCCGAAGATATCCTAGGTGTATTGAAAGAGCTTGCGGGCATTTTACACATTCCACCGCCCACTTCTTATCAAATAGTAGAAAGAACTGCTACTCCGCCATCACATAAATTGGGGTTGTATAGGTCAAAAGGTAAAGACGGAAAGGAGGGTATGCCTATTGATATCCAAAGCATTCTCAATGGAGCGGCGAAGTTCTGCCGACATTGCGATGTAGTCATTTTAGATTCAGTCGTTAGAGCGAAAGCGTCCGAATTCCCATTACTGTCGGCGAACAAAGGCAAAGCTGAAGACATTCTATGCGACAGTGATTCGGAATTATACTTCTGCAGCACACAGTGTTACGAACGGTTCGCATGGCGGCCAACAAACATTATATTAGATGGAAAATCAAAGGCAGCGGTAAAAGAGGACGTTAAATCTGACAATGAGACAAATCTATCAAAAGACCGTGACGACTTCGACACAGCATCCACTGAGAGCATGGAAACGGACGATTTAGACATCAAACCGGATATCAAAGACGAGAAAATGGACTTATCCTTTATAGATTCCCTCGACAACGATGAGCTTATGAAAGAAGTGGGTGAGGATGTCGGACTAGGAGCGTTAGACGAGGACCTCAAAAACGAGTCCGACGAGAAGAGCAATCAAAGCGTGGAAAAGGAAAAATACCGCGGCATTCGGTACAAAGCATGGTCACCAGGCTGCATAGGGCCGCCGGTCAAATACAAGCGGCCTACAGACCGAGAGCTTACCGAACTCGTCTTCCGTACGGGCGTCGCTATAATGCCAGTGACCACTGAAGACTCCAGGAGATGCGAGCTTTGCGGTATCCAAGGCGACGGAGTAGCGGACGGGGTCTCTCGATTACTGAACTGTGATGTGGATCGCTGGGTGCACCTGAACTGCGCGCTGTGGTCTGAAGGAGTGTATGAGACTGTGAGCGGCGCGCTTATGAATGTGGAGACGGCGCTGGCGGCGGGGTCCAACGCGACTTGCGCTGTGTGCCGCCGGCTCGGCGCTACCGTGCGATGTTTCAAGGTAAATATTCTATATTCATTGATGAATACTATTCCCCTTTACTGTATTACAGGCCACTAAGCTCTTTCCTTCCAAGTGTCAGTCATTAAAGCAAGGATTGAACTTTTTAGTTTTCGCAAGGTGTTGTACAGTCAGCAGCATAAGTAGTTACGCGGGCCTAGTGCTCAAATGAGCTACATACGGACTTTAATGTCAAGAGAATAAGGCTTTGTGTAGATAATTGTGATCTGTTATACTGCTATAACTACTTCTGCTGCTCACTGTATGTACCCACTGTCACACAATAGGTATATCACAGCGTACAATACTTCCAACACTCCAACTTACTTACTTTATTCCAACATGCAATGAAATTTCGTCATTACGTGCGTTATAACAGGCTTCAAAGTATCACGTTGCAGGCGGAACAACTCGGGAGAACTGTAAAGAAATTTCATACAAAATTGAAGACCTAGGCCGAGAAGTATATTTCTTTAAATTTTAATGTCAAACATGGCGTCGGTAAATTTGTTTTTGAGTGGTGTATTTTTTATTTTATTCAAAATTCTTTATTTCTTTAACAACTAATACAAATCTTATAGTGACCGGCGTCTCCTTGTAGGTTATTTGCAAAATAACCTGTGCTAGGAGGCACCGCTCTTCCATATCTACAATTTATTATTTATTTTTTATACTTAGTTTTGTACTATTCTTAAAACTATTCTCCTTAGTTATTATAATAGTGTCTTTATGTTAGTGAGTGAATGTGTATGTGGGCGTGTGTGTGGGTCTGCGTGTTTAAGAAAAGCTCTATACAAATCTCGGCGCGAAACGTTGGGCTGCAGGTCAAGAAGATATAGACGGCTGACCGTAGCGAGGTCGTCGTTTCCCGGCCTCTATAGTAATGCACTATTTATTTGCTACCTAGAATTTAACAATATTTATTATTCAAAGGTGCGATGCGGCAGTGTATACCATCTCGGGTGCGCGGTCAAAGACAACTGCGTGTTCTACAAGAACAAGACTGCGTTCTGCTCTTCACACGCACCTAAGGTAAGTTACTTTCCTTTATTTTTAACCCACGCAGAGTGGCATAAATCGCGATTGGAGTCGCAATTGCCATTGACTGGTATTTGATACATTCTTTTAAGGCTCGACCGTCATTAAAAGTTTGTCTCACTTGCTAGTGTTAGTACGATATGCGGGCTCGGCGCCCGCATAAAAAATTACAAAAAACCGGCATAAAACAAGTTTTTTCACAAAACATATTAGAATTTAGAAAAGATAACCAAATGATTGTACATAATTCTGAAAACCTATTACAAATTTTCATATTTTTGCGATAAATATGTAGTTAGTAGTAAAATGGTTACAAATGAAAGCTCTTATTTCTTATTTTTACTTGGAGATTGAGTAGAACCGCGTTACTCTTTATATTTTTCTGATTATAGTGATTATGATGTATTGCTTTCTAGTATTAAAATTGTAATAGTTCGTGCATAAAATATTTACAAAACTAGTGCATGCATAAAATGTTTACAAAAGATTCTTGATTCAATCTCAAACAAATCACACAAATATGATCAAGAATGTATTAGTAGGCCTAGAAGGAGGCAATGCAGCCTGAGTATTACGAGGGCTGCCCTTTAAGTTCTGTCGTTTGCAATCCTCCCGTGGTTGCATAAAAAAGAACTAGTGTCATCTTAAAATATTTGAATTTAGAATTCGAAAACAAAAGAATGACTCGAAATCGGCCCAACCGTTTTAGTACAGCGTTCGTTCAAAGTTGACAAGTCAGTTGTGAAAATGGAAATTTCGAAGGAAAATTTACGTGCGATAATTTTTTACAACTTCAAAAGGGGCTTAAAGCGACTTAAGTGCTTCGAAGAGTTGACTACGGTTTTCAATGATAAAGCACCATGCCTCCGGACTGTGGAACGCTGGTATTTAGAATTTCAACGTGGTTGCTCTAGTCTTGGTGATAGATATCGTGAAGGTCGACCAAAAACAGCCGTAACCCAGGACAACATTGATGCTGTACGGCAACTGATCGTCGAAGATCGCCATGCGACATACTGTGAGATAGAAGCTTCCTTAAGTATTTCAGGGACCAGTTTTCACAGTATTTTGCATGATCACTTAGGCGTAAAAAAGTTGATCTCACGCTGGATACCACATTTACTCAGTAAAGACCAAAAAACGGCTCGCGTTGGATTGTGTTGCAAAACTCTGCGGCAATTCAACCGAGGAAACTCGAAATATGTTTACGACATTATCAGTGGTGACGAATCTTGGATATATGCCTACGATCCCGATTCTAAACAGCAGTCGACTGTTTGGGTGTTCCAAGATGAGCCAAAACCGACCAAAGTAATACGCTCACGGAGCACTTCGAAAAAAATGGTCGCCACGTTTGTGGCGAAAAGTGGCCACGTTGCCATTATCGTGTTCGAGGATCGTAAAACAGTTAATGCTGACTGGTATACCACTGTCTGTTTACCAGAAGTCATCGGCGAGTTTCGAAAAAATAACCCAAGACGTCGTATAAGACTGCACCACGATAATGCGAGCTCGCACACCGCCCGGCAAACAATTGCGTTTTTAAAAGAGCAAAACGTCGAAATTCTGGAACACCCGTCGTACAGTCCAGACTTAAGCCCTAACGTTTTTTTTACTTTTCCAAAAATCAAGCAACGACTTCGTGGTCAACGGTACCAGACGCCTGAAGAAGCGGTTGAGGCATATAAAACGGCCATTTTGGAGACCCCGACCTCGGACTGGAATAAGTGTTTCGAAAAGTGGTTCGATCGAATGAAAAAGTGTATTACATATCACGGTGATTACTTTGAAAAACAATAAATACCACTTAACACTTAAATTGTCTTTAGTTTTTCCAAACGACACAACTTAAAAGGCAGCCCTCGTAGTATTAAACGGACCACCTTGCGAGTCCGTTTAATTAATACGAAGCCGGCAATTGACATTCCAGCCGAGGATTTTCTCAAAAATGGGGGAAAAACAAGACTAAATTAGAATTATTGTGATAAACATAACCCTAAAACGTCAAAAGGTTTATGCTCTCCCGCCGTTTGAACAGAATCGAAAGTCTATTTTTCCACCGAAAACAGCAAATTGTTTCAGAGGTACAAAAACGTCGCGATTCCAACAGAAAAATACGTCTTGAATTGGCTGTATACGTCCTGCGCCATCCAAATTTGGAACACGACAAACAAAACAATAGACAAACAAAACAATATACAGGGTGTGGCCTGTAATAGGAGCAAAAAATTAAACGGTACACTATTGAGCTCTCCAGAAATTATTTCCAAATGGCTTTAATTGAAAAAAAAAAGTTATTGTTGGATTTTTTTTCGCAAATATAGCTTATAAGTGCTTTTTACTCTACTGGAGCTGTATTAATAACTATTTATTTAAAAAACAAAAAAATGAATAAAATCCCAAAAATATCCTTTTAAACCATAAATGCAAACAAAGATTATGATTATTATGAGTCATGACTAGATGCTACCTCAATATCAGTAGTGATTGCCGCGCTATAATCTCGTGGTGCCAAGATCCATTACTTGGAGGTCATAACTTTAGATCAAAATTTCTCCCAAGTGAAAAGAGATATTTTTTTTTGACACAAGAGGTTACTGTAGATGCTCTAAGGAAGCAGCCTTAAATTTTTTTGCTCCTATTACAAGCCACATCCTGTATATGTAACACTAGCTGTTGCCCGCGACTTCGCCCGCGTCTTCGCTCCTATTGGTCGCAGCGTGATGTTATATAGCCTAAAACCTTCCTCGATAAATGGACTATCCAACACAAAAATAATTTTTCAATTTGAACCAGTAGTTCCTGAGATTAGCGCGTTCAAACAAACAAACAAACAAACTCTTCAGCTTATTAATATTAATAATATTACGCGCGGGGCGAGCTTGCAATGCTTGAATTTTTTGATTTATGGCTGACCATAAACTGTACACTTCGCCTTCCTATATGTAGCGAGTAAGGTCCACATTCACGGCCATTTATGAGAAAAAAAATGACCTACTTGTTCCAGAGCGAAAAGGACAACGAGCTGACAACCCTGAGCGTGCAACGTCGCGTGTTCGTGTCCCGCGACGAGCAGCGACAGGTGGCGTCGGTGATGCTGCACTCCGACACCAACCACCTCATCCGCGTGGGCGGCCTCATCTTCCTCAGCCCCGGCCATCTGCTGCCGCACCAGCTCGCCGCCTTCCACACGCCCAACTACATCTACCCTATCGGATACAAGATTGTAAGTCGTTACTTTCTCTTCCTATGGCACGCGCCAGACTTCGGCTTTTCGTGATCATCATGATGATGCTTTCCTGACCGTATTCGCCGACAGTGACTATGTGATTTTGTTCAGGGATTGACGATTGTTATTGATATTAGGTTGTTGGTCTGCTTGTTAACACCACAGTAGATGTGATATGCCATATGGCTGCTAGTGGAGCAAACTTGAGCTCGTTTCGCTTTATATCGGGCTCGTTACAACGCTCAATTTCAAAGGTCCTGTTCATGCATATGCCGTGTCATTCGAACCGCCGTGCTTCTTCTTCCACTGTGTGCTGTATAGAAGCTGGAAGCTCTCCACGGTGCGTGTAGGATCTTAGGGTACCGCTGAGTGAAATGTGTGGACGTTAAAGTCCTATGACGGCCTCCTACGAATTTTCTGCCTGACCATTGAAATTGATCCATGGCGCTGGATCTCGAGAGTTCAGTCTGTAAAATGCGGAAGCCGGAAAACCCACATCGTACGCTGATTCTCAACCCTATAACCTGACCGTGTAAATATGTGGTCGGCGATGCCTTTCCAATCTAGAAGATTTGTTCTATAATGAATTGTTTAATGTTGTACAAATATTTCCAGGTGAGGTTCTACTGGTCGATGACGCGCGCCAACGCCCGCTGTCGCTACGTGTGCTGGATCTCGGAGCACGAGGGCCGGCCGCGCTTCCACGTGCGCCTGCAGTCCGAGCCCGAGCAGGACATGAGCGCGCCCACGCCGCGCGCCGCCTGGGCCAAGGTAACGAGTACTATGTACACTCGACCAATCAAAATGTTTGCCACTTCTGCACTTTATAGGTCTCCTTTCTTTAGAAGACTCCAGAAGTTGCAAACATTTTCATCTTTGGACTCTACACTATGTACTATATACACTCGCGGAACGAAAATGTTCGCCTCTTCTGGATTTTATAAATCTCCATTCTTTAGAAGACTCCAGAAGTTGCAAACATTTTCCTTTCTCAACCATGCAGAACATTCAAACTAGAAAGAGATCGCCACGTTGGTGCAACGTTATGGCATTCACGATGAGCAGCAACAATATTTGGCGAACGACTGGTGCTGTTTTTATTCGGCTGGCGTGCGACGTTACTAAACCTAATTAATAATAGTTAATTAGGTTCAGTAACGGTTAGGTTAGGTTAATTAGGATTTTTTGCGCCACACAGCGCTCCGTCGCTATATTAGGATGGGTTACACCAAACTGTCTGTAATCGTAAGCGTTAAAATATGATTGTATGGAAAGTTTCACAAGTTTCTTAAGTTGGTGCAACCGGCCCTTGGAGATCAGTCGTTTCAGTAGGACATTCTACTTAAGTTTGTTTTGTAACAAAATGTTCTGCTTCCAGGTGTTAGACGCAGTGGCAGCACTACGCGAAGCCCGTGGCGAATCAGGTGTATTGAAACTGTGGCCAAACTACGTGACGGGAGAAGATCTATTCGGCCTCACCGAGCCAGCTGTAGTACGTGTGCTCGAGAGCCTTCCCGGTAAGTTACAATGATAATTGGCTAGGTTTTGATGGATCCAATCATCTAGGCATTATTTTGTTTTAGTAATGAATTTATTCTCATTATAAGTTTGATGTTTGTCTGGCTTATTTACTTCGCTCTTCACTTTGTTGGCGCTAAGTTTTAAAGTGTTTCGAGTGCTCGCTACTGATTCTGGTCTAGTGTGGTATCTTGTTGGGCAATTATTTATCTGTATAGTATGATACATTGACTACGGGATTTTTTGTTGTGAGTAGTAGAGTTATTTTAAGTTCTCACGACTGAGTGGTTTTGTACGCTTCATAGGGAAACAAAATAATTCTTAAAGATATTCGTTTACGGGTCTAACGCGAAATTTATTTATTTATCTTAATTACCGACGTGTCGACACGGGTTGCATCGGTCATAGTCGCGGCAGAACTTACGTGCCAGCAACACGAATATCTTTAAGAATGTGTACAAAGCGCGAGAGTTTAAAGTGTTATAACAAAATAATTGTTTTAGATGTATGTCTTAATTAATTTTATTTCTCTTTTGCAATTACTAAGAATTGACGCTGACGAAGGGTCCTTCCGGTGAGATTAAATTGCCTCAACGTGACGACGCGTTTGCGAGAACATATAAAATCATTTTAAATGGTTGAAGAACGGCAATTCAGGAGTTGTGATTTAAGGAACTTTGAAAGAACTCGGTTTCCAATTAGATTAGAGTTTTTGATGTGATTTGTCCTCATGAAAGGCATAACATGCGGAGATCCTCGCTGGAGGCCTTCGTTCAGCAGTGGACGTCTTTCGGCTGATATGATGATGACAAATTTGTCACTTACGTGTCGTAAAATGTAGAAGTTATCGTATGCCAGCGTTGGCAGCAATGCCCGCATTTTGCTGAGATGGGACCTTTTCGTAAGTTTTAGTATGATGTTATGTTGTTTTGGTCACGGTTTTATTAAATGAACTTTATTCTGCAAGTAGGCCGCAATGGCACTTTTACAAGTCAAAATCTACTAGCTTTTCTGCAAAAAAAGACCTCTGCCGAGAAGAAACGCCGAAAGACACCCGACAGTCAGTCATTTTTTAAAATGACCCATAATATGCTTATTGTATTATTATAATGTTGGTGGCAGGCATCGAGACGCTGACCGACTACCGCTTCAAGTTCGGTCGGTCGGCGCTGCTGGAGGGCGGGCTGGCGGTGAACCCGTCGGGCTGCGCGCGCGGCGAGCCGCGGGGCCGCGCGGCGTGGCGCCGCGTGCCCGCCGCGCGCGCCGCGCCCGCGCCCGCGCCCGCCGCCGCGCCCGACCACCAGGCCTGCCCCTACAGCAAGCAGTTCGTGCACACCAAGAGCAGCCAGTACAAGAAGATGAAGCTCGAGTGGCGGAACAACGTCTACCTCGCCAGGTACCCGCTGCTCCTCGTCTATCTATACCTACCTCCGTGTGCGATGCGATCCGAGACCGGCAGGCAATTTAGAGTTTCGAGCGATCGACTGTTTGACTAGAAAACTGTGTCAAACGATGAAATGATATTTTTGAAATTCCAGCGATAGGACATTTTAAGTCGAGTGGTATTGACCGCTCGTATTCAATTCTATCAATAGAAATTTAATACTTACTAAATAGTTAATTCTTAATCTATTTCCTTTGTACTAGAATTTAATATTATTATATAAATAAAATAAAAATAATAATAACAATCTTACTCAATTCGACCTAGTCCCAAACTAAGCAAAGCTTGTACTATGGGTTCTAGACGACGATATATATACTTATTTAGATAAATACATAGAGAACATCCAAGACCCAAGAACAAAATCAGTGCTAAATGCACAAATAATGCCCTGACCAGGATTCAAACCTCTGATTGAGACCTCTAGCTTCAGAGACACCACACATACACTAATAATACACTATACACATAATAATAATACACTATATACTAATAATATTGATTTAAGCTGGATAAAACATATGTAAACAAGGGTTATTACGAGTTTTCATGAATGAAAACGCGTAATTTTTTCAGAAATTAATTTTCGATGACTTCCACACTTTTTCGTTATTTCACTGCATAATAAACTATCAAGACTACGAATTAAATAAAAATATTTGCACACTTGAAAAATATGTTCAAAGACGAGATCCCGATGAGACACCGTCTTACCATTTTATTTTACCATAACACAAGAAACGTTCTATCACGTCAAAAAAGAATGCAGTCAAAGCAATAGCACATCAGAGCATGGCACATCTGTCAACCGCGCGTAAACCAAGTCTAATTGTACAGGGGGCCAATTCTCGGTCCGATCGAGATGCATGTCTATCGTGACATTGTATAGAATGGTAGAATTGAAATTGAAATTGAAGAGTCACTTGTATGGAATCTCTAATAGAGATCATCTCGATCGAATCCGAGAATTGGCCCCCTGAGCCGTACGGTCTCCCTTCATTGTACGAGCCCCAATGCAGAAGAGTTCGGCTACTATTAAAAATTGAAAGTAACTTTTTTTCAAAGTCAAATCTAGTAAGTAATTTTAGTAGTATAGGTGCAAGAAATAAAAAAAAGTGTTGTAAAATTAATCAACTTTATTTCCTATATAATACAACAAAAAATATTCATGTATTGTAATAAAAAATACAATTCTTCTATCAACTACAACGCATAATAGTTCGGCTATCGATCTTGAGTACGCAAAATAGTTCGCCTACCACTTAGTTGTCTCGCCTTTACTCTTAAGAACAGTCTTGATCCTCAATGGCATCGTCGCTACCAACTCTTCGCACTCTTCTGGGGTTATAGACTTCCAGACAGCGACGATTTTCTCTTTTAAATCACTTTTTGACCTTGATGGAAACTTGCGTATTTTTATTTTTTCATTTTCCACCACAATGTTTCAATGGGTGACAAACCTGGACTATTCGACGGCCACTCCATAGTGGGGATTCCTTTAGACTAGAGCCAAGTCTTCGTGGTCTTCGCAGTATGGCAAGATGCCCCGTCTTGAAAAGTGTAGACATTTTCATATTTCGAGCTTGGAATAGATGGAATTAAACTGGTTTTCAAAATGTCCTGGTATTTCACTGCATTAACAGTCCCTTCTACAAAATGCAGGCGGCCTACCCCTTGTGCCGACATGCAACCCCATATCATCACAGACCCAGGAAACTTCACTTTTCTCTTAATGCAGTCCTTGATGAATGCTTCGTCGTTATTTCGAACGATTTTTTTTCGTTCGTTGCCGATAGTTACTTCGAATTTTGATTCATCACTCCATATTATTAGACGCCATTGCTCAGTTGTCCAGTTTGAGTGCTCGCGAGCGAATTTCAGCCTCTTCTTTTGCTGTAGTAAAGTCTCCGTTAGTAAAGGTTTTTCCTTGTCCGTGTAAAAACCATATCCCATTCTTTTGAGAACCCTTTTGCAGGTATCCACTGAAACGTCTTTCTGGATCATATCACGCCATTTTACGGTAAGTTCCCCGCACGAGCACGGTTTTGTTTGATAATTTTCTTTAAAACTCGGTTATCAGCTGCACTCGTCATACGCGGTCGACCAGACTTCTTCAAACACGGAATTGTGCCGTGTTTCTTGCGATGCTGGATGTTTGACTGGACAGTAGATCTTGGCAGTAATAAATCTCTGGCGATTTGGTTGGTAGATTTTCCACTCTCACTACTGGAAATTATAATTTTCCTGACTTCTTCTGTGACTTCCGCGGGGGCAATTGCTCTAAATTACTTATATTAATGAAAAAATACTTGGAGTATGTACTTATATATGTACCCTTTGACATGTTAAATGACAATGGGTTCCAAATTTATTTGAATCATTTTTATTTATTTGAGTAATAATATTAAAGAGGCTTAACGCTAGGCATCTACAAACTATTTTGCATCAATTAAGAACCTGCCGAACTGTTTTGTGAAACCATACATGAATGAATTTACATAATAAATAGGATTTTTTTTCTTACATTGTATTTATTGTCCAATAGTGTAAAAGCAACGTTGTATTTATGGAGTATAATATTGTAAAAATCGTATGCTGCTAATGCCTTTCTAGAAAGTAACGAATTGATATAAGATTCATATCTATACATATAATAAAGCTGAAGAGGGTCTAAAGTCTGTACATGGAAGATATTCCAAAAAAAGTTGGCTGGGGATACTTAGAATCGATAACAGAACACGTTCCAACAGTTTTTAGAATTTTTGTCTGTTTGTCTGTTTATCTGTTTGTCTGTTTATATGAACGCGCATCACTTGAAAACGGCTGAACGGATTTTGATGAAAACTTTACTAATCTGTCGAGTAAATACTCGGTCAGGTTTTAGGCTATAAAATTTTTGCAGATTTGGGTTAAAAGGGGGTAAAAAGAGGGGTTGAATGTTGTATGGGAACTTCTATAATCCGTGAGTTACAGGTATAAAAATTGGTAAGCATATACTTGACGACAAAGGAAAAATATCCTCATTCAAAATTTGTGAAATCTTAAGATGGAAACTGAAAAAAAAGTAAACGTAAGCGCTGCCCCGCGGCACTGCCCTGCGCGCCAGCCACCACGGTCTCATCAAATGATTTATTCCATTAAGTAACTGTGACTCTAAACCCAAATTTTAGTTCCCGTTCAAAAACTACATATATAACTTTGTAATCCTATATAAAAACATGCAATTATTACTTTTGCCGTTCACTTCATGTGCACTCACTTTATACCATAATCCCATTACTTAATATTATAAATGCGAAAGTTTAGATGTTTGGATGTTTGTCACTGAATCACGCAAAAACGGCTGAACAGATTAAGATGATATGTATGCTAATAGTATATAATCTGGATTCACTTATATACTTATATATTATAAGTGTACTTTTTGTCCCGATGATCTTCCATCAAAGGGATATTAAATCGGGGATGCAAGTCAGGTCTATGAAACGGGGTGGTTAAATCCTCATACACCATTCTACGATTTAAGTTTCAGCCAATTAGGAGTATAACAGCGTGTCAAGAAATTTAACTTAAAGCATAGCAGAATTGTAAACAAGTTTACGATTCATTATGTCAAAACCGAAGTATTATGATTGTTGACGCTATTTTTGAGCACAAGCTTTTCGCAATAAGTTCTACTTTGCGTGTACAGCAAAATGCATTTGCGATACTTTGGCATTGTTTTTATTCATATGCTTAAATACAAAAACAGCTGTTTCAATGCACACTTTGTATCGTCGGTGTACCATTTAATTTTGTCGTGCGTTATTTTTTACGTAATTGTTGACCCTTCACACCATAAAAACTAATCGTCAGCATATATAGACAGTTGGAGCATCTTAGATGTACACTTAAACGAGGTCGAAAGTCTGTACATGGAAGATATTCGAAAAAAGTTGGCTAGGGATACTTAGAATCGATAACAAAAATCGTTTCAACAGTTTTAAGAATTTGTGTCTGTTTATATGTCTAGGTATCACGTGAAAACGAACGAATGGAGTATAATTTACCCTCATTAATATGGCAACTGGAGCTTCGGCGATGACATAGTCGGCCTTCGGCCTCGCATGCCTTGCCACTCTCCTTCGGCTTTTCAGTCATCAACCTTACATGAAGAATCTACTCTGTTGGGAGGCTCGGCTTTCAGCCTCGCGTGTCTCGCCTCTCTGCTTCAGGCCTTCGGCCCTCAGCCTTACATGTTCTCATGCCCGCTATGTGTGATTATTCTCGCATGCCTTGCCGCTCTGCTCCCGGTCTTCGGTCATCATACTTACGTGCAGAACTCGCTCTGTTGGGATAACGTTTTACGGTAGAACTGCGTAGCGAGACTTTTACCATTGTACAAATGTACATGTAATGTTTTTGACGAGATTCATTATTTACATACATTTGATATTCCGAAATAAGCACTTAATCATTCGTTTTGACAATAGGATTTCTAGGGAATGTCATATTGACTGTAAACATTTCTTAAGGGGGTGTAAAGAAGGGTGAAAGATCGTATCATCATCATCATCATCTGAGGCGTTATAGCCGCGAGTGGGCCCTAGGCTAGCCTGGTCAAGCAAATATCTCTGGAGATATTTATGGGACTGGTCCCATCTATTGTGGCTTTCCTTCTCCAACATGTCACTCCTATGTTCCTGGTGTCCACCTGAGCTTGAGAAAGATTGTATGGGAAAACAAATCATTCTAAGGCGAGAACGAATTATACGCGGACGAAGTCGCGGGCAAAAGCTAGTACTTAATAATCTATGACTTGACGAACTCTTCTGCATTGGGGCTCGTACGTAGATGAATAGCCGTGGACAATAATGTACTCGTACTATTAAATTAATGCAGTTGCAGAGAAATTAACGCAATTGTCTCGTAGGTCGAAGATCCAAGGGCTGGGTCTGTACGCGGCGCGCGACATCGAAAAGCACACGATGGTGATCGAGTACATCGGCGAGATCATCCGCTCCGAGCTCTCCGAGATCCGCGAGAAACAATATGAAGCCAAGGTATGCATACATTTTCTTACTACGTGTTTAACCTCTTCACCTAATCGTGAAGGCCAATGGAATGCCTCACACGCCACGGTCATCAATACATGACCGTTATGTACTCGATTGTCAGTTTCGTGGCGTATAGAGCACGTCACTTCGTTTGTTTTGTGGCGCTGAAGAGGTTAATCTTTAAATCATCAAAAATGGCGTGAACTGAAAATATCTTAGTTTTTATTACAAGTTACCTGTTTAATTGATAAGAAGATAGAAAATCAAATGGATTGTCAAAATCAGGCCACGGCAAGCTGAGTGCTCATAAATACAAATTAGCAATTTCAAAGTAGGTGACATACTGGTTACATAATTTTACAAACTTGAAAGTCAAACATGTTTTGTATGACAGAACCGCGGAATCTACATGTTCCGGCTAGACGAGCGGCGGGTAGTAGACGCTACCCTGTCGGGCGGCCTAGCGCGGTACATCAACCACTCATGCCAGCCCAACTGCGTCGCCGAAGCCGTGGAGGTGGACCGACACTTACGGATCATCATCTTCGCCAAGCGGCGGATCTCGCGCGGCGAGGAGGTAAACAACGCAATATCTAAGTTCTAGAACAATCTAGGGACATGTTCCGACGAATGCGCAGTGGAGACCCAAGGTACATCAACCACTCGTGCCAGCCCAACTGCATCACGGAAGTTATGGAGGTCCAACGACACTTACGGATCGCCTTCCGTATCTCGCGCGGTGAAGAGGTAAACAACACAATGCCTAAGTTACAGCTTACAGCCTAGATTCTAGAACAATCCACATCCGACGAATGCGTAGTGGAGACCTAAGGTACATCAACAACTCGTGCCAGCCCAACTGCGTCGCCGAAGCCGTGGAGGTAGACCGACACTTACAGATCATCATCTTCACCAAGCGGCGGATCGCGCGCTTTGAAGAGGTAAACAACACAATGCTTTAGTTACAGCTTACAGCCTAGATTCTAGAACAATCTACATGATCTGACGAATGCGTAGTGGAGGCCCAAGGTGCATCAACCACTCGTGCCAGTCCAACTGCGTCGCCGAACCCGTGGTGGTGGACAGACACTTACGGATGGCCACTTTCGCCAAGGGGCGCGAGAGGAGGAGGTTAACAACTTCACTAAATGTTAATTTAATTATGTTGTATTCGTATATAATAAGGGTTTTCAATTAATTATTCCATGCTGCTGTATTTTTTATTAAATTCTGTTTTATTTTAACAACTTATTTGTGGCGTGTGTGATATTTATTGTCCCATAAGCGTAAAGCATAAGAGTAAAAAAACCCTCCGAGTGCGTGTCGAATCATGCACAAAGAAGGGTTCAGTATCGACAACTACTGTTTCCGCCAATTTGAAAAGAAAAGACCGACATAGATAAGATAGGCTGTGTATATAACTGCAATACGTCCTATAGTCCCCTATAATTTACAAATATGCTCAACAAGGCCTTGTAAATCAGTGGCTTCAGCTTCACCAACTGACCCTTAACCCAGATTAAACTAATTACATAAAATTGTTCATGCCCAAATCAAATTTACCGCCAGATAATCAAAACCTGTATGCACACAATTGTAATAATAACACAAATATACAATGCACTTGTCCAATTATATCTATAACTAAACAAATTAAGTACTTAGGAATAATAATTGATGAGTCGCTCTCTTTTAAATACCATGTCGAGGCTTTGTGCAGTAAAGTGCGTAAGTTAATATATGTATTCAAAAAACTACGTTATTTTGCGGATTCAATGCTAATCAAACAAGTTTACTTTGCCTTATGCCAGTCGGTATTAAATTACTGCATTTCTTCGTGGGGTGGTCTGGCCAAAACAACACTTATCAAACTAGAAAGAGCACAAAGAGCGATTTTGAAAGTCTCTTATTTCCTACCTTTCCTCTACCCCACTGACCACCTTTATAAAGTATGCGAAGTCCTTACGGTACGGCAGTAATTTATAATGAGTACAGTTTTAAAACAGCACGCCGCAATCCCTTACAGCACAGATTATACTAACAAACGACGTAAAGATATTGTTTGCCCCCAATATGGAGAGTAAAAACACGCTTTCTCCTCAAGATTTTTTGTTTTTTTGGGCCCTTTTCTTTATAACAGGCTAAATGCTAAACTAGAGCTATATCCGCTAAGTTTCGCAAATTGTGAGAAAAGGCTTCGAGATGCCCTATTAAAAATGACGTTTGATGATACAGAGAAGCTATTGACTGTATTAAATTGATGTTATATAATTGTATTTTTACTGTTTTATTAGTCTCTTAATTTACATAGTTTTTTTTTAATAAATACTGTAATTGTACTAGTTACCAAGAAATAATTTATTTGTTATATTTAGATGAATATTAAAATAGACATATACCTTTTTGCCTGAACCACAGGGAATCCCTAGCTCAGGTTCCTTTTTATACATAACTAACTGTAAATTTTAGTCTATAGTTATAACATTTGTACAAAAGTTATTCTATAAATTTATTTGTATTTGTATTTTGTATAATATAGTAGCCTGATATAGTCTATTGCAATATGTTGCAATAAATTGTTTGAATAGACATTTTTTGGTTTGTTACAAGTTTTCAATATGTATTTTTCGAACACGTCACATTTGTATTTACAAACAATTAAAAGTTTTCGACCTATAATGAAGTAGCTTGGCTGGCAAACATATCCATTCCACGTGTTACGACACACGTCGAGTGAAGCTGCGCGCTTTCATCTGACGTCGCGGTCGACGTTTCCTATAGCGGCCGTCCGGCCTATCCCAGTATACTATACAGATATTTCTTACATGATCCGAAGGCGAAGGTGACGCCACCGTCTGGGCGTCTCCAAACCTCGGCAGTAATATGTTTTCTACTTTCATTTTCGCTTTTTTAAGTGGTTTAAATAAAGTAAGAAGAACCGATATAAAAATGTTATCGTCACATAGAAAGGTTCCGAGGTTAATTATCTCGCAACGCAAGCAACATTAGAAAAGTGTATTCTGTTATAATTGCGTTCTCGTACAGTAGGTTTCAATAGTTACATTATATATACCAGGAACACAGGTTGTGGAATGAGTTCCCTGCCGAGGTATTCCCAATGGGCTACAGCATGGGAGTCTTCAAAAAAGGCGTGAAAAGGTTTCTTACGGGTCGACGACGCACGAGTGACGCCTCTGGTGTTGCAGGCGTCCAAGCAAGGCAACGGTGAGCACTTTCAATTAGGTGGGCTGTCAGCTTGTTTGCCAACCTCAAAAATGCGTTTGTTGCAC
Organism: Notocelia uddmanniana; assembly: GCA_905163555.1. Taxonomy (NCBI): domain Eukaryota; kingdom Metazoa; phylum Arthropoda; class Insecta; order Lepidoptera; family Tortricidae; genus Notocelia; species Notocelia uddmanniana. Next base: position 6,847,201 of record LR991059.1, on the reverse strand, counting down.
ATAAACAAGTACTGTTTCTTATTATATATTTGTGTAAATTAAATAGTCAAGGCAGTTGTAACAGTTATTGTTTTATTGCCAGCTGGCCTACGACTACAAGTTTGACATCGAAGACGACGCGCACAAGATCATGTGCATGTGCGGCGCGCCCAACTGCCGCAAGTGGATGAACTGAACCCCGCAGACACCGGACAGACAAAGGATCAATGTACGCGGGCCCGCGCCCGACTCGCAGTAGTTAGCTAGTGAGCGAACCGCACCATTATTGGTTTCCTTTTACTGTAAAAAGGCTATGAAACCTAGTTTTTACCAAAGTGATTTTAGTACCCCTAGTAAGTAAGTGTAAAAAGTCGTAGGTAACCGATTTCACTTTCTCGAGCTGGCAAGTGTGATTTAGTAGTAAGATATGTATAATGTTTTACAGATAATCTACAGTTTATTATAATTTTATATGTAGAGGTAGACGTCGTGACGTTTGAACACTTTTTGTACATAATATTAAATCGGTATATGAAACGTTGTTATTGAATTTTGATGTTTTAAATGTGACATTTCTTAGCGTACTGACTGGAGTATTTTTTAATTTAATATTTTGATGTGTTCTATATCAGTGGGCCGCTGTTTTCTATTGACATTTTATTGATTATAATTTAAATATATTTTTTCATTGAATGACTTTCTAAATTGTTGTTGAATCTTATATAAATAATGAATAGATATGGAATAGTAGACTAGTTTTGATAATCTCACAGCGATGAACTTTAGGTAACCAAATAGAATATGCATTTAGTACTCTAGGCACGAGTATATTTTATGATGTAACATTACATAATGCCACGTCGTGCCTGTCCCGTTTTGTACGATAGGTTACTCGAACACCACAGCACGCCTTGGTCCGCCGACCCAACCTATTCTAACTAGTTGTATACGTATTTATGTAGCGTAGCGCTCGCGTGAGACATGCATATAGTGAAGTATACAGTGAGCTAAGGAAACTATGTATACTTACCGGGCCACATAGTCACTTTTAAACACTCCATTTTTATTTACTAGTGTTTTATATCAATCGTAGACCTATGAATTAAAAGTATTTAATTGTAAGCCTCAGATCATATTTTTATCAGGCAGACTGCACTAATAGGACATAGTTAACGAATTATCCGCGAGCTGTAGATAGAGTAATTTATATGAATAGGTTATTCCAAATGTGATATTACCTCACAAGGCGTCACATGTTCATTTCGTAGTGGCGACTTAGATTAGTGTTGGCGTAGGGATTGTATCCTCGGTAAACAAAGTGATATATTATCGGCAGTAGTTCAGCGCGGCGGTGCCGCTGCGACGGCCGCCGCAGTATAACCTAGTTCGAGTTAGCACAAGTTATAGAAATTTATTTTAACAAGAAGTTGCCATCTACCAATGTTATGAAATCATGCAATGTAATTTTAAGTGTTGAATGTGCAATATCGTATCTTGAATACAGTTTGTAAATAATGTCCGCCGGTAGAAGTATCTATTACTCGTATTGTAATCGTGGAATAGTTTTTTTAAAGTTGTACCACAGTAATCGTTTCTATTATATTATGCTTTCATTGCTTTTCTATTCACATATTTATTTACATAGCATTCCCATAAATTTGCACTGAATTAAGAGTCGATCCAATCTGTTGTTTTCAGAGTTATGACAATGTTTGTAAAGTGATTACTGTAGAAATATTTCTATACAATACTATTTTTATTGCATTATTTTCCTATCATTAAACCTTAATTAGTAAACGACATGCCTTTCATTTTCAACCATCATCACAAACAAAAGTTTAACCCCTTTGACAACGTACGCCATAACACCTGTACTGTACTGAGTCGTTATTGGCGCATTTGCCATGACTACACGCAACGCCTTTTGGCATTCAAAGGGTTAAAGTTTTCAGATTTTCCTATCACATAATATTTATCAGAATGTTGAAATAAAACGCGAATATATTTTGTATAAATTTTATTACAAACTTGTTTTTTTTTGGACTTACTGCAAATAATATACCGAAAAAGATTTGCTAAGTACAGCTGGAGACCAGCCGCGTTGATCACAACTTATTCTGGAAACGGCTCGTCCCTCCGCGCCCCGCGCACCCCCAACAAGCTTACAGCGTAGCTATATAAGACGACTGTCTACATGGCTCCTTAGAAATCCAAGGCTTCAACTATACCATAAGCTTCTTGGCACAAAAGCAATTTAATCAAGCAAGTACTTCCACAATAAACTGTTCTGCAAGTTCATATGGGGACAAAACTATGCATTTACTGAATTCTTCAGCTTTGTGCTTTTGAGTTAAATAAGTTAACAAGCGCGGATGGTACCGCACGAGCGATTCGCGGCACTTTTTGTTAATCCACCGGTAAATTGTAAATGGAAGATGATTTACAATATACATTTACTTGACACTGGAGGGAAATACTTAAATTCATCAAAAGACTTCCTCGGCGTGGACTCGCCGTTCCGCGGCGGGCTCTGCCCGCAACATAATCAAGTGATTCAAGTAACATACAAAAATATAACAATCCTCACTTCAGAAATGTACAACACAATGAAAACACATTGTAATCGAGTACCGTGTTGGAATAAGAATCAGAAAATAAATACGACATTAGATTATAATTAGAATAAGACGTAAGTGTGAACAATAAGAAATAATTTATGCAGAGATTTGCCGACGCTCACAATGGATTCACCGAAAACGAAAAAACGATAATATCAAATTATAACGCGTTGCACCATTACCTTAATATATAAATAGACACATTATTCGTCTTGCAACCCTAAAAAATATACGTTCGTATACTTTTTAGAGTCACCAAGTTTGTCAGCGGAACAAATAACTTAAACAATAAGCTGAGCCCGTTGATATAGTTTACAACCACATTACATATACTAATTAGCTCTTCCGCTAGCAATGCGTGACGTGACGAATCTAACAAGTTTTGTACTTTCTGCTCTCCTTTTATAATGTCAATCAAAATAGAATCTTTATCGTGTTAACAGATGTCTGAAATATTTCATAAAATACCTGCATATGTCGTGCTTAACAGTAATTGAAATGTCAAAACAGTTATAAAATGAAATTTCCACGCATTGGCAGAGAAAGAGCAAGTCTCCCCGAGCCCGTTCCGACTTTAACATTTAGGCGGTAGCTGCGTAACTACCACCCTGACACTAACACCTAAGGGCCTGCGCTCCGCGACAACGCAACATATTCCTTAAGAATATGAAAATTTCAAATATTCTAATTTCATATATGTTCAAATTATTTAACTAACAGAATAGATAGGGCACGTAAATGCGCAAGCGAGCGGTCACTGGCTACCGAAAGTGAAAAACCAATCATTACGAAACACTAGACGTCGACATATACAAATTGTGACGAATAGTGTTGCCATGCAATTGAGCTTGTAAATTGTTACATTTATTAAATTTTAACGTTGAAACACCTCTATTTAAAATTTCAACATGTACCAAGATGAAGAACAAAGACAATGCGTTCTTAACAATCGCAGTTCAACATATGATACCACCGGTCGCTACACTATAGGAATTTTCATTATGATTGGCAAGAGGACAGGGTAAATTTATCTTATGCAGCCCTTCCAACTAAAGACATATTCTTACCATACGTCGCACTCCAGAGGGTCTACTCCGAAATTAGAAATCCGAACTTCGTATGGTGCCGTCCCTTTCACTCTCCCGTCGACCCCGTCGTGCACTATATGCGTGAAGGGACGGAACCATACGAAGTTCGAATTTCGGAGTAGACCCCCAGCGGGCATTTCACGGGCACGTCATATTCATATGGTATGGTTTACAAAAAAAAACCTCTTAATTTACTAGTATACATACTTCGTATTTGTTACATACCTGTTATCATATATCAATCTTAAATTGTCTACATCATACTAGTAAATTAAGAGGTTTTTTTTGTAAACCATACCATATGACGTGCCCGCTAAATGCCCGCTGGAGTGCTACGTATGATTCTTACAGTAAATCTATTGCTGTGCTTTGCCTGGTAAAGCTATTGATTTTTAGTAAATTGTAAATATTCTTCCTCTTTTTGTTTCCATACTCAGATTATCATTGTAATAAGAATATTTTTGGAAAAAAAATGACTGACTCGAGTTTCTTTCGGTGTTTCTTCTCGGCAGTGGTCTTCTTTTTCAGAAAAGCTAGTAGATTTTGACTTGTAAAAGTGCCATTGCGGCCTACTTGCAGAATAAAGTTCATTTATTTCATTTATTAGGGTTCCGTACCAGAAGGGTCCAAACGGAGCACATTGCTGTCACTCGCGTGTCCGTCCGTTATCCTTTACACATATGAACTTGAAATTTGGCAATAATACGTATATTTTACCAACAAATACCAATATATTGATAAATCATTTTTTTTTAGTTGTACGGATCCTTGGGTGCACGATTCCGACTCGCACTGGCCGGTTTTTTGGGTAACCTCGCATAAACTGTCTATTTTATAGGTTATATCTCCTGCGCTTAATTTTTTTCGACGTGGATCTGTTTGACCTTCAATTTGTTGAGTTTCTAAAGATCAAAGTACACATAAAACAATGTGTTGATAAATGACAAAGGTACAAAGGCCAATTCAAAGAGCACAAAAAGAGAAAAAATCTCTTTTGTTGGTGGCCGAAACATCAGAGATACCTGGTTCAACACACGGTAGTTTTCTTTGTGCTTCGATCTTAATATCAATAAATTCATTGAATAAAGATTATGGTGTTTCGACATTAAAAATAATGAAACAAGTGTGAACCGTAGATAATTGGTTCAAGTTTCGTTAGCCGGCGTGTGGAAGTGGCGTGGGGGGATTCGAGTGATGCTCAGTCGATGTACTGCGCCAGCCAGCGGAAGCCTTCGCCGTAGCCCTGGCGCTTCAGCACCGAGCACATGAACAGCTCCAGCGGCCGCCCGGGGAGCTCCGACCGGGACACCTTGCCCTGGAACACGAAATATATACACTTGGGTAAAGTCTGATATAGGTTGTTCAGTTTACAAAGTAACTCCCCGCTCCTTCTCATTGCGCACTGGGTTGTTTTTTTCCATATGCTGATAATGATATCCTTGGGCTGATATGAATGGGGCACTTTTTCCTGTGAATTTAACCACCAGTTAATATCCAAATTACGTCCGTTAAAACCGAATAGTGTGAGAAGTGTCATATTTACTAGGGTAAACACTGCCATTTAGTGGTGACATGCTCTTTTATGTATCTAGTTTTTTTTTAAATTTGTACCTAAGTTTTTTAATTGAATTTGATGGCATGTTTTTTTTATGTATCTAGTTTTAAGTTTTTCAAACACAAATGTATTTTTGTTATTGAAATAAATGATGATGATGATGATTTAAGTTTTTCAGTAAAAACACCTCTCCAGACATGGGAATATTTCAAAGGTACAGTCAGCTGCAGAGAAACCCGACCTTTCCTGCACAGACTGTAAATAAAATAAATTGGCAAGAGCGCTCAAAATAAAAGCTTACCTTGCCGGTGGTCTGTTGGTAAAGGTTGAAGAACTGGCGCAGCTCGTCCTCGCTGGCCGCGCCCGGCTTGTCGATCTTGTTCCCGAGGATCAGCACGGGGCAGTTGCTCAGCGTCTCGTCCGTCAGCAGCGAGTCTAGCTCAGCCTGCACATTCATACTTCATTCATATTAAGGAAATCGATGGGACGCTAAAGGCAGCCAGTACAATGATCGTTATATTGTAGGTTGCCTTTGGCCACTGTCGGGCAACGAACGAACTTCGCCAGCCAGAGGCCGGTATCGGACGGTATGTGTACGGGAATGCGCAACGATTGCCACTGGCTTGCCTTGCTACAATTGACTGTGGGATGCCAAACGCGGCCTAGTTTATGTGCACGAGCGGAGCGCAATAAAATAAACCAATAAAATAAAATTGTCGATAATATTCTTCAATATCGACGATATAGAATCAGTCTTTGGCCTGTGGTTGAATGCATGGCGCAGCGAAAGCTTCGGATGATTAATGCGTGCGCAACTCCAACCGGTTTGGTCGAGCAAGCTTCTACAATACAATTTTTGGAAAAACGTCGTCCAGGCTTCGCATCACGAATCTGAGGTTTCCAAGGCAAGGTTGTAAGGTCGCGCCCTTTAGGTTTTACACCATTACGCAAAAAAAACTGCATTTCTATACAGTTTGACAGGACTGTCAAACTTAGGGAGAGGTCCTAGATGTTATGCGAGAACCGGCATTGGGTGGCGAAGGGTCGGGTGTACCTTGGACTCGGGCAGGCGCGCGCGGTCGCAGGCGTCGACGAGGAACACGATGGCGTCGACGGCGGGGAAGTAGTCGCGCCACACGCGCCGCGCCTGCGCGTGCCCGCCCAGGTCGAACGTCGTGAAGCGCATGCTGCCTATCGACAGCTCCTCTGATGCTGGAAGCGGAAACTTATAGGTTAGCGCTATTCGGGGTTTCCACTTAAGCTGGATTAGTACTATTTTTGCGTGTAGCGTTGTGACGCGACATTACGATATCAAATTAAAGGGAAAAAATAAAAAACTTAGCGCTCCGAGCAGGATCACCTTCCTGCGACATCTGGTATACGCGGCCAAGCGGTATAATCAAAAACCTATTTTAAGCTGTAGGTGTAACAACTGAGCTATCGGAACCAATCAAGCTCAGGTACGAAATCTTTCATTAGTTCCTTTTTACAACGCCTTAGGGAGGTGTTTCGTTAGCAGCGTTACTGCTTAATACAAACATAATTTAGTACGGTATCAGTTTAATACATTTAGTATGGATGGATTCACACTCCTCTCACGTGACGGCTCATACTGTATCAGCGTCAGACAGCACCGCGTTAAATATGAATCCGGCTTGCACTCGTCTTTGTAGATGGTGGCATAACCTAAGTAAGTACTGATTACACATGATGAGTATAGGTGCGCGGCCCAGCGCTCGGCAGATATAAACTTTACACAAATTAAAACTGATGGCTCTTGAGAAAACTGTTTTAAATGATGGGCGTATACGTTTTTCTCATTATTTTATAAGCAATTATGCCCATTTCATTAAATTATGCAAATGATTTTTTAAGTTAATATGAAATCATAATATTTCATGAATCACTTCACAGATACAAAAAAATATATTTTGTACATACTTGGCAAATATGGATCCACAATTCGTCAATCGCGTCGTCCGTCTAAGGTTAATATAATTGTCGTGTGAATGGCATCAAGCAATCATATAATTGTGCATCAACAACACGAGTGCTAATAATGAATGTAAATAATATAATTCACTTTCGTTTTTTATGTTTATGTGCCTACTCCAGTATCTCCAATTTTAAGATGAGACAACAAAACTGATTTTAGATTATGTTTTTGCAATGACCAACTGTATAAATATCAGACTAAGGAAAGTTGCAATTTTCGTAGTGTTTTTAAAAGCAGGTGTGGTTACTGTTTATATTTTAGAAGATACAACTTTAAAGGAATCATAACATGCATAGGCTAAAACGCAGAGGCGAAATTTCAACGCCGATTTCTGAGGTTTACATTCTTAATGCTGCATCAATTTAATCCTTTCGCTACTGCATTGTCACAATTTGGTTTTCAGATTGAAAAGGAGTAGTTTCAATGTTTGTGGTGTATTGAAGGATTTAAAATTGATATACTTACTGGGATGTAGCGTGGGCACGTGCTGCGCGAGTCTGTCATCCTTCAGCATGTGCAGCAGTGTAGTCTTGCCCGCGTTGTCCAAGCCCAGGAACAGTAGCTTGCCCGACTTCTTCCATAAGCCTGCATTACAAACTCGGTTACAACAGAAATTAAAAGTAAAAAATGTTTAAGCCAGTTTAACTTATTAAAGTGTAAGCCATTAGGGTCTTAGGTACGAGTAGGGCTAAGTCCCTAAGAGTTTCAGGGTTTATTAAACTTTTTCTAGTCATGGACCCCTTTTCAAATTTCAAAGAGCTTGCGTACCCTTTCGAAAAAAAACGTGGGCTAGCTTTTAGTTATACTTGATAGGCCGTTTTTGATTACGCAGGGCCATGGACCCCTGGCGCTCATTAGGGGGTCCGTGGACCACAGTTTAAGAAGCCTTAAAGACAGCGCCCGGCCCTCGCCCCTGCTCAAGGTAGAGCGATTTATTCCGCGCCACTCAATAGACACCTCCGAACTTGTATATTACCATTGTTTTTTTCCTCGTTTGTCATGGCGCCTAGACCAGCCACTCCGTCCACTCTTTCCTAGGGCTGGCTCTGCTTAAGGCTTGTTGTGACATTCTCAAGAGAATTCTCAATGAGCAGTAGTGTTTAATCAATGCCCACTGGCTTGTCTATTGAACCCCTTAATTCTCTTGCTTGGAGATAAAATTAAAATTAACTGCGAATGGCAAAGTATTGTATAAGAGACATTGTTTATTGAGAATTTCATCAACAATATGAAGTACGCTATACTAAGCTAAGTCAGTTAAAATTTTGATATTTGACAGTTTTTTAGGATTGATTCATCATCATCCTCTCCTAGCCGTATTTGGCCACAGAGACTGCTTTTTACTGCTGAGAGTGTCGCTGGTGCACTCTCAGGTGACTGACATAGCCAATTTTTGCAGCGAATGTGCGGCTATTGCAAGTCAGGATTGATTGCTGATCTTAAGGCAGGTTGATGTTACCCACCTCAAAACTCCATATAAATTTTCAATGTACACAAAAATTCAATTTTTTTCAATTTTAAGAAGCTCTAAATCAGGATGGTGATATTAAACCACTTACAGCAGTCAGCATGATGCAAGATTAACAGGTGTGTTAATGATTACATCATGCCATAGATTGTTTCCTTGCAGATAGGCCTCATTCATATGCTACCCTTGTAATATGCTTGTTGCAACCAATGACAAACAGTAGACATTATATTGTATATCTTACATAGAATAGAATAGAATAGAATAGAAAAAACTTTATTTCGACAACCATGCTAAAAAAATATAATATACAATTTAAAATAACTTAATACTACAGTTGCGAAAATGGGGCCCACTCAGCATGTGTCGGGTCACAAAAGGTGTCCCGACGCTGGTTTTCTGTGGGTCCCGACAAAAAAATGAGTTGTCGACCAATCCACACAACTGCGCAAACAATGCATTTACACATCAATAATCATTGTTTAGTAAAAGTCATGATGATGATGCAAAGTGTGGGACTCAAAACAAGATGACTATCAGGGCTGTAAGTTAGCTAAAAAATTGATATCTCAACTTATCATAAAATGTGTATAGAGTGCCCTATAATCAATAATTCAATTAATATTATATGGTAATAAACACTAAGAGGAAATAGACAATTTGTGCAAGAATTATGGTTTCTTATTATCCATAATTTTTCTTATGATTGACTAGCCTCAATTGATTTTTAGCACACAAGTGATATTCTTATTGGAGAATTTTCAAATTACAAGAAAACAATGTATACAGATGTTCATTACTAAAATTGGATCAAGCAACACTACGACGGCTACCTTTTAAGTTCTTTCGTTTGCAAACCTCCCGTGAATGATTACTTTGAAAAACAATAAATACCATTTAACACTTAAATTGTCTTTAGTTTTTCCAAACGACACAACTTAAAAGGCAGCCCTCGTACACCATAACAGAAACAACAAGCTCTTTGTGAATCTCTATTGGTTGCTTTTTCAGTTTCGACTTAATGTTGGTTGAATTGCTATTCCATAATATAACCCAATTGTACATAACCCAACTATTTTATGTGAAGCATGTATATTATCTTTTTCGTCATTGAAGACTACTAAAATAGGTAGAAAATGTGTGGTCAAGGTAAAATCATGAACTTCACTTACAAATATTTGAATTGTAATTTATAATTCTTGCATAAGTAAATAAGGGGTGAACATACTACATATATTGAATATCACTCATGAATTGAATAAATATGCTATATATTGAGTACTATTTACAATAGAACAGTATTCCAATAGAATCACTAAAACTGGAACTTTCTTGAGACAATAAGAGAATTAGAGTCAGACTTACCCAAGAAGCCCAGTACACCAGTGAACCAGTCCAAGATGAACATTGTGAATCTGGAAGGTATCAAGATGATTAGAGCATCCCCTTCTTCACAAAGAACACAAATGGGTATGACTTGCAAATCCAATTGATATAAATTGCCTAGTTTCATTTGACGCCTAAATAGCACTCCGATAACTTCGCAAACAGCATTAGAGTCGTCCAACCCGTTTGAGGTGCTCGCAAATTATTATATATCGAATTGAGTAATACGACTGACAGAACGTCACTCGCGTAGTAGGAACTTCGAACAGATTTACCATCACCAATGTAACAAAATACTCACTTTTTAAAATTGAACTAGATTAACTAAAGCTATAGGAAGTTTATCACAATATTTCGCACTTAATTCCAACTAATTACGTCGCTAAAATCGACGAAATATTCCCTGATTGATGATAAATGTATGTTGGAACTTGGCTCTCAGATTATGCGATGAATCTGTTGGCAATGACGTACGCTACTTCCGGTTGTTTAGCTAGGGTTATGAACGCGTTTCAAGATAACACCTTCATTTTAATAACAGAAAATAAAATTAAGCCTTATTTTACTAAATCACTCATATATCTCAAGTTTAACACATTAAAAATGTTTATTTTGGTTGATTGAATTTATCTAGTCATTTTCATCAGAAAGGAACATGTTTAAATTAACTATTGAACGCGTTGTAATTGTAAATGCTGCCATATGTAAATATTAAAATATATATATTTTTCTTAGTATTATTTATTGTCGTGAAATACATCATTTAGGCCTTTTTATAAGACTAATTAGCGGTGTTAATATGCATAACTGATTATTGTTATGTAAAGAATATAATATGACGAATTTAAATCATATCTATTAAGACTATTAATTATAAGATTTTTATGTTCTTGATACTGGAAACACTGGTATCCGCTATTCTTTCTAGTGTTTGACAGCTTTCAAAGCAAAAGGTATTTTCAAGTTTCGTAAGAATTGATTGAAAAATATGTAATTACTACGGAAATATAACTCAATTCCCTTAGAACATTTAATATATTTTCTAACTTTATTATCACGAGTTCGCCAGTGCGTGGATTCTTTTGATTATTTGAGGTTAAAAAAGTGCTAAGTGTTGTGTCGTTTTCAGGCTGACTGAGCCATGGCCCCGAGGAAAAACAAAGTTGCGAAGGAGGAGGTCCAGGTGACCCTGGGCCCGCAGCACTTGGTGGGCGAGACCGTGTTCGGCGTGGCTCACATCTTCGCCTCGTTCAACGACACATTCGTGCACGTTACCGACTTGTCTGGTCGGGAAACCATCGCCCGGGTGACAGGAGGCATGAAGGTGAAAGCCGATCGTGATGAGGCTTCTCCCTACGCCGCTATGTTGGCTGCTCAGGTAGGTCTTCAATTAAAATTTAGTTTTCCATTTTTTTGTTGATAATTGAAAACTACTTGACATACCATTTTGAGGTTATGTTCATTCGTTTGCATTGCAAGGAGTAGGTAAACTAAAACTGCACTTTAAGGACTCGGAACCAAGTTGTTAATGATGAATTCCCCTAAAATATACTCGAAATGCTACTTGACAAGCTTAAGTACCTAGTTACAAAACTATGACATTACAGTATTTTCTGTTTACATTTAGTTTTGGAGCTCCGTTGATGATCTGTGATGTTGAGCTCTCCAGTTTTAGATTTATACTTATAAAGACACTAGTTGTAGTATCAAATTAATAATAACAAATAATAATTGGTTAATTAGTGGCTTAAGTTTTAATTGTCAAGATTTAACCCATAATAAGGCTCCATCAATCTAGAAAGCAGTACAGAAAACAATATATTTTGTTAATTTGTACAGAATTGTTACGTTTTGGTGATACATTTAAAAACTGAAAGTTATTTAAGAAAATGAAATTAATTTCAACCTTAATTTGTAGGATTGAATTGAAAGTCATCGCTAAATCACCTCGGCCTTCATATGGGTTAACACATTTTGGGTGGACCATGCTTGACTTTATGGGATCTCTTGTTAAATTTCTCGACCTTTGCATATAAAGTCGGATAACACCGCAGGCATGGAACAAGAGCGTGGTCGTACTGTTCCATAAAAAAGGAGACAGGTCGCTCCTCAAGAACTATCGCCCGATTTCGCTCTTGAGCCATATATACAAGTTGTTCTCGAGAGTTATTACGAATCGTCTCTCCCAAAGATTCGATGACTTCCAGCCACCAGAACAAGCCGGGTTTCGGAAAGGCTACAGCACTGTAGACCACATACACACAGTACGGCAGATTATACAGAAGACTGAGGAGTATAATCAGCCTCTGTGCCTAGCATTTGTGGACTACGAGAAGGCCTTTGACTCAATCGAGACCTGGGCGGTTCTGGAATCCTTGCAGCGTAGCCAAGTTGACTGGCGTTACATTGTGGTGTTGAGATGTCTGTATGAAGCCGCAACAATGACCGTCCAAATACAGGACCAGGAAACCAGACCTATCCAGCTGCGTCGGGGTGTGAGACAGGGAGATGTTATTTCTCCCAAGCTCTTCACAAACGCACTAGAGGATGTGTTTAAGACCCTGGATTGGAAAGGACGTGGCATAAATATAAACGGCGAATACATCTCCCACCTCCGTTTCGCCGATGACATAGTCATTATGGCAGAATCGTTGCAGGATCTGGCGGAAATGCTGATAAGCCTTAATAATGCCTCTTGACGTGTGGGGCTTGGGATGAATTTGGACAAGACAAAGGTTATGTTCAATGCACATATCATCCCAGAGCCTCTTTTTGTCGGAGATTCGGCCCTCGAAGTTGTTCAAGAGTATGTCTACCTGGGGCAGATAATCCAGCTTGGCAGAAACAACTTCGAGAAAGAAGCCGATAGGAGGATTCAATTGGGCTGGGCAGCATTTGGGAAGCTTCGCCGAATCTTTGCGTCATCCGTGCCACAATCCCTTAAAACTAGAGTGTTCAACCAATGCGTCCTACCAGTAATGACCTATGCTGCGGAAACGTGGACACTTACCAGGGGGCTAGTCCACAAGTTCAAAGTAGCTCAGCGTGCTATGGAGAGAGCCATGCTCGGTATCTCTTTAAGAGATAGGATACGTAACGAGCATATACGTCAAAGGACGAAAGTTGTTGACATAGCTTGGAGAATTAGCACGCTGAAGTGGCAGTGGGCTGGTCACGTTTGCCGTAGAACCGACAACCGTTGGAGCAGACGAGTTGTGGAGTGGAGACCACGGTTGAGCAAGCGTAGTGTGGGACGTCCTCCAACTCGTTGGACTGATGACCTTAGGAGGATTGCTGGCAGTGGTCGGATGGGGAAAGCCCAAAATCGATTATTGTGGCGCAAAATGATGGAGGCCTACGTTCAGCAGTGGACGGACTATGGCTGATGATGATGATGATGATTGCATATAAAGAGGGATTCTTAGATAAATGCTTCTGCTCTGAATCCCTGTACTTCTGGAGATGGTCATAAACAAAGTCTCTTATTTTCCAGTGGGACTGTCCTTCCACTGCCCTTCTACTAGGAAAATTGTCACCTAATATTCATATTCATTCATTCATTCATCAGCGATGTCCATCGGTCGGCGTTGTATTCAATGCGCGTCATTCATCCGACTATGTTGGACCGACTAGTTCAACTGCTGGTCGTCGTATGCGCGACGCAGCTGTACAGTCGCCATCAGATAGATCATTATGGACGAGGTGACCAAATATTTCTGTTCCGTAGTCAACTAGCAACCCTTATAATTTTGCCATGTTTGTCTGTCTGTCTGTCTGTCTGTCCTTCTGTCTGTTCGAGGCTTTGCTCTGTAACTGATAGTGCTAGAAAGCTGCAATTTGGTATGGATCATTAAAATCAATAAAACTGACAGTCTTAAAATAAAATCTAAAATTTTTTTTAAGGGTATGTCCCCCTACACGTAAGGTGGGGATGATTTTTTTTGCTTCAACCCTATGGTGTGGGGTGTTGTTGGATAGGTCTTTCAAAATGAATAGAGGTGTTCATTAAACATTTTAGATAAAGTGAATATTTTTTGGATATTCACTCAAAAAGAAAAAATAATAATTCATAAACTAGCATAACAAAGCCACAAACTAAAAACATTAGGATATTTTTAGTATTAGCGTCGACCCAACCGACTTCACAAAGTACATATTACTTCAACCCAAGATTTCGCAGAATTTCAGCTCTAAAAATGCGAACTAATTATCTCCATTTAAGAATTACCTATTTATTAGCAACTTTTTGCATAAAAATATACTCGACAGTCACGGATTATCATAAAAAAATGCGATTTACTTAACACGTGTTTCCATTTTTCAAAAAATGACATCTGTTAACTATGACAGCCAATGGTAGCAATGGTAGCCAATGGAAACTGCTCCCTAACATTTCGTCCGGAAATCGAATTAAATTATTTCTTTAACCCTGAAACTTTCAAAAATCTATACAGAGTTTATTAATATGGCCTTCTGAAAGGTGCATGGGCAGTAATTGAAAGTTAGTTGAAAAATGTTCTGGGCTGGAATCACCATGTTTATTATGGGTTATCAAAAGGCGCATGGGCGCCACGAGGATATATGAGCAGATGATTTCCAATAAATTCTGTACATACAACTAGTATATAATACCTGAACGCACAGAACGTCAAAGATATCTAAGCAGCCAACGTGATGAAAAATATCTGAGCATTTAAGGAAAAAATACCTTGAGCATATTACAATACTCTTCTGTTTTGTCAAAATAAAATTTAAATATGTAAAAAGCTGCTTTGTGTTCTTATTATATGAACCAAACCTGAATAAAATGATCTGACACTTCACAAAAACAGTGCAGACTTGTCATTGCATATGTCTGTCTCACGTTTTACAGTATGTCACATCATACACGTCATTTAATACCAATATGTAGAACCCCGCTGAATGCTTATCACTTATCAGGCCTAAAAATACTGTTTTCAAAATATTCAGCATTTTTCAAGTATTGTATTTAACGGCCAGTATCAATATGACTGATAATATTAATAGTTTAGTTTAGTTTAGTTTTATTAATCACACTATACAATTCTCATATAACAATTTTTTGCTTCTATTACATATTGTATATTGATCGTTAGACGCAACCATTTGCGTTACAATAATGAAAAATAACAATAATTTTTAATAATTAAGAATATAGGTATTACTTACATGAAGACTATTTAGAATTAAATGGCTGGAATGCTACTCTAACCCGGCACCACAAGGGTGAAGATTCTTTGATAGAATAAAACAAAGTGTTTAATAAAAGTAAACTTATTTGTCTAATCGAAGATTACAACCTGAAAGCTCGGTATAACAGAAAGCAGGCGACTATCTAGTGCGCCACTAAGTGTAATACTTTACTATATATATAATTTACAACATATTTGTTACGGACAGCCACGGAAATCTTCCAAATGGTGCTAAGTGAATAAATTGTGTGCGAGAATGGACGCGTTAGAAGTTGCGACAGAGACGCTGTAGTGTTAATCTTAATGTGCTAATTAGCTATAAGGAACGTATGATAATGTAAAGTGATCGTTTTGTACATCGGATAAGCAGCATAAGTCGGAGAAGAGTGTCCGGAACGAGCGCCGAGAACATAATGAGCTGACGCTACAGCGCGCCAGTCATATTTACAAGCTCTGTTAGAAAGAGACAGAAGACGTATCGAGGGTGCCGGAAACGGCGCATTTTCAGCTCTGCGCTCGAAACGGACACACCTGGAATGTTAAAAAGTATATTGAAAATTGAGACTTGGTAATATCTAACTTTTGTAAAGAAAATGAATATCCAGACCGTAGGGTTTAGTTGTAATGGGCGACCAACTTTTATTTTGCGTACGCGCAAAATCTTTGTCGACAGCTAAGCCGAGGAACCCCGGCGTAAATCGGACCACGATAAGGTCTGTCGAAAAGGGAAAACTAGTAACTCAAACTCGAACGCAAGTTTTAGAGAAATAAATTAAAACCGGAGCCCGCGAGAGTCGCGGACAGCGAGTAATGTAGAAGCAGGGAAGTTGGCAAAGTTTGTCGCCCAAGTAAATCCACCAATCAGGAAAGAGGGATTTTTCAAGAACTTTCTAGAAGGGTGTGAAAGGGATATTTTCAGTCTGTCTCGTTCTAAACCACGCCTATTCTCGTGAAGACATCCCCACTAATTGCGGGCCCAGATTGTGGCATAAAAACAGGCCTGGTTTGCAGCGAGTGTGTGTGTGTGTGTGTATTGAGTTCAGTATCCGAGTCCTAAATCCGGAAAAGGGAAGAGAAGAGAAGTGAACAGTGCAGTGGTGACCAGTAGTGCTCAGTGTACGTGTAGGCTTAGTTGTAACGCTTAGTTTAGTGCTTAGTGGTGTAAATAAATAAGTGTCGTGATCCGAGTTGTTTTCATTTCGAACGTTAGGCGAAATAGTGAACCGCGTAATCGCCGCACAAGGAGCGTTGCCCGCTATTCCTCACGCGCTCGCAGAACCTGTGACGCACCGCGACCCGCTGAGACGGGTGGGCAGGAACCTTACGCTCCTCGAGCTATCCAAGGGTACGGTGCTGTGGGAGGGCGTCGTCCACAGTTCGTTGGTCCTTCGAGCCGGATTTAGACTAGGATCACAGTTCGACTGGCTATTGTGTGAGTGCTTCGAATAAGGTGATCCAGAACCCCCGACGGGACTGTGAACCTCCGCGTGCGCGTGGAGGCTATGTTATAACCGTGTGAGACTGTTTAACTGTACTGTGAGTACACTGAGCGATTGACTCTGTGATAACTGACGTCTGAAACAGTGAGTGATTGACTTGTCCGTGTTTAAAGTAACAGTGAAGTGACTTAGTGCGCGATGTTTACCCGCAGCAAAACGAACAAAGCCGACGATCAAGAACGCCAACAGATGAATGAGCAGGCGCTGTCCCAGGCGAAGACTACGTCCAAAGGCGTTGCATGGACGTACGGTACAGAATCGCGTGTTGTCGACGATCGCAGAACTGGTGCGATTCCAAAGAACTCCGGTGATGGTAGAGTGGTTGAGAAGGACGCCACTACCATCCGTCACAAAACCGCCGGGACAGCAGCAGCGTCGCATTTAATTGCGAATCGAACACGAGTCCTCACTTACGGCCAGCCTGCCTCCCCGTCCGAAGAAGATGCGGACAGGCGACCAAGGCCGCGAACCGAAATGGCGGAGCAACGACCGGAGGGGGAGGGGCAGCGAACCGAAACAGAGGAACGGCCATCCGACCGCGACAAGCGACCGAAGCCAACTGAGGAGCGCGCGACGGGCACTGGCAACGCTAACGCGCCCGCACTAGATGACGCGCCGCGTGTCGATACGGGTGCGAACTCGGTCGCGCGCGATCCGGGGAGGCCAGTACCGTCGGTCCGATCACGTGCCAGCAGCGCAGCGGCGAGGAAGAGGGAAGCGGAATTACGCGCAGTAGAGGAGCTGGCAGCAATCGAAAGGGAGCTGATCAAGAAGAGGCTGGCGATTGAATTGAAAATGATCGACGAGGAAGAATCACTGCCATCATCACGAGCGCCTACTCCGCCGGTAACGTTTGTTGACCTTACGGATAAGGTTGATGAATGGTTCTCACGCATCGAGCCAGAACGGGAGGAGCTGGAAGAAGCCGCGGCTCGCCGACCCGACGTCAGAAGTCGACAAAGAGGCGCGGAAAAGACGCCTCTCGCACCGTTGCGAGCAGAGCGCGCCCTATCACCGCCACAAGGGCCGCGTGTACAGAGTAAGGCACCGTTGCCTGAGCGTCGTGAACGCGTCGAACGTACCCGATCGCCGCGCGGGTACCGCGAACCGTCACCCGAAGAGCCACGAGCCGGGTCACCGATCGGCCGATTTGAGTCAACGCCGCTGAGAAAGGGTGTAAGGTCATCGGTAGAGCCGCCCAGTGATGCCGCCACCGCTTTCAACCGTCTTGCCGAGCAGTTGAAGGAGACGATGCGACCTAAGCCGCCGAAACAAGTCTACGACCTGCCGTATTACAGCGGGGATCCGAATGAGTGGTTACTCTTTTATAATGCATATAAAGAGACCACAGCGAGGTATGGTTTTAGCTCATATGAAAACATGGCTCGTCTTAGGAACTGCCTTAAGGGAGACGCAAAACAATGTGTACAACACTTGCTCGCGACATCAAAGCAACCAGAGTTAATAATTAGACTGTTAAAGAAGAACTTTGGTAGGACAGATCTTTTGATAGATAAGGCGTTGGATGAATTAAAGAAACTGCCGCATGTGGGGCCAAGCACAGTAGATTTAAATTCGTTTAGCACTAGAGTTGTAAATATAGTAGGTACTCTTGTCGATTTAGATAGCAAAAATTATGGTGATAATCCCCTTTTGATTAGAGAAATTACGGAGAGACTGAGCCCACACTTGAGGAGTAAGTGGTGTCAGTTTGCTAGAGAACAGATGGGCAGTCAGGGGGCCGGGGAACTGATGTTGCTAGCGAACTTCCTACTAGAGGAAAGTGAAGCCGAGTTGGAATATTCACATGCGAAGGCACCGGCTAAAAGGTATGTGGGTAATAGCGGTCCATCACGCCCTGAATATAAACCGAACGTGCCTGCCAGAGGGAAGCCACCGGTTTATAGAACTTATACGTTAGAAAAGCAGGATCAATGCCTATGCTGCGGGGGCAGCCACAGGACAACCGAGTGTAGAAGGATAGTAGGGATGAATCTGGGTGCCCGTTGGGATTGGGCAAGGAACAATAGAGTATGTTTTAAATGTTTGAGCAGGAAACACAGGAGAGATCAGTGCAGAGCAAGGGGGTGCGGCATACAGGGGTGCCCGCATGGTCACCATAAGCTGCTGCACGACTTTAAAGCGCAAATGAGCGCCCAAGCGCAGACTTCATCGACCCGAACCGAGTCGCCCCGCCAGAACCGACAAGATCCCGAACCTAGGGCGGAGCAAAGCTGCGCGTCAGATGTATATACGGAGCAAGTAGGTATGACGATTTTGTTAAAGGTTATTCCGGTCGTAATAACGGGCCCGAATCGAACGGTGAGCACTTACGCCCTTATGGATGAGGGTTCTACCGTATCACTCGCCGACGAGGATCTTATAAGGGAGATCGGAGCCGTGGGGGTGAAGGAGCCCCTACGAATTCAGGGAGTGGGGTCAATGGCAACTGCGAACGACAAGAGCCAACGAGTGCAGATAATGATAAAGGGTAAAAATAACGAGACCCCACAACGAATGTCAGTAAGGACGGTACGCGCGTTGGGACTGCGCGGCCAGTACCTAAACGACATAACTAAATACACGCACCTATCTGACTTACAGGATGCCTGTTATGAAAAAGCGGTGCCAAGAATACTCATCGGAGCAGACAACTGGCACCTCATGATGCCCCTCGAGACAAGAATGGGCAAGAAGAGCGAGCCGGCAGCCGTCAAGACCCAGCTGGGCTGGGTGGTGTTCGGGACCGCGCCGAGTACGAGCGCGTGGAGAGGTAGCGAGGTCGCGCTTCATTGTCACCTCAAAGAGGACATAAACGGTATACTGAAAGAATATTTTGCTATAGACTCGCTGGGCGTGCGACATGTGGAGAAGAGAAAACCAGAGGACGAAAGGGCAGTGAGAATATCCGAAGACACCGTGAAAAAGGTAAATATGAATGGACCTAGGTACGAGGTGGGGCAAATGTGGCGAGACGACGACCCGAAGCTGCCGCCGAGTTACGGAACCGCATTAACGAGGCTTAGGGGCATCGAGCGGAAAATGGACCGAGATCCGGAGTTCGCAGAGAGTTATACAGCCCAGGTAGACAATTTATTAAATATGGGATACGCTGAGAGAGTAACAGAATTACCTGCTAGCGATAAGACGTGGTTTTTACCCCATTTTCCGGTAACCAATGCGAATAAACCAGGGAAAGTTCGACTTGTGTTTGACGCGGCTTGCACCTGTCAAGGCGTGAGCCTGAATGATTTCATTTTGGAGGGACCGGATCTACTACAATCATTGATGGGAATACTTTTTAGATTTAGAGAAGGCAAGTTCGCCGTAGTAGCCGATTTAAAAGAAATGTTCCTACAAATAAAACTTAGAGCAGATGACCAGCCCTCACAGCTCTTCTTATGGCGAGGAACAGACAGGGAAGGGCCACCACAGATCTACAAAAGGAGTAGCATTCTATTTGGGGCCTCCTCTTCGCCATTTATTGCACATAGCGTAAGAGATAAAAACGCGAGAGATAATGCGGAACGGTACCCGGCCGCAGTAGAGGAAATAACAAGAAATCACTATATGGATGATTTTGTATCAAGTTTTGATAATGAAAATATGTTAATAGACGTAGCCTTCCAGGTAGCCGCGTCGCATAGAAATGGGGGATTTCAACTTCGTGGATGGACGTCAAATAGTGAGAGGTTAATGCAACGTATCCCTAATGAGCTACGAGCAAACACGCCAGCTCAGCTAGGAAATAAAGAGAGTAAGATACTTGGGCTTATATGGAACCCGGTAGACGACACACTAGGGTTCAATACGAGAATGATAAGGGTCCCGCAGGATGTTAAAGACCTTAAAAGAGCACCGACCAAAAGGGAGATGTTATCCGCAGTAATGAGTATATATGACCCGTTAGGCTTGTTATCACACTATACTATAACAGCGAAACTACAATTGCAGAGAATTTGGAGCCTGAAATTGGACTGGGACACGCCTCTACCAGATGAAGAAAAGAAGAAGTTTGATCAATGGTTGAAAGCGTTGGAAGGTGTAGCGAAACTGCGGATCCCGCGACCGTACGCATGCAGCGCGACGGGATCAGAACCGGAGAGACAACTACACGTTTTCGTAGACTCGAGTCTAAAAGCATATGCATGTGTTGCATACTGGCGAGTGGAGTGTGAAGGTAACATAGATACATCACTAATCGCTGCTAAGGCAAAGGTAGCACCAGTAAAACAGCTGAGCGTCCCGAGGCTAGAACTGCAATCAGCGCTGATAGGAGCCCGACTGATGCACGAGATATTGAAGCAACATCGATACAAAGTAAGAAAAGTAGTTTTATGGACTGACAGTCGTACGGTTTTGCATTGGGTAAGAAATAATGCGAAAAGGTACAGCACGTACGTAGCACATCGACTGGGGGAGATTTCGGAGTTGACGAGAGTAGAAGATTGGAAATGGATACCCACAAAGTTAAACCCCGCAGATCAAGCTACACGACCCGACTTAAGCCAAGAAATCGCTTACGACAGAGCATGGTATGTAGGTCCGCAATTTTTAAGAAAACCAGAGACAGAATGGCCTGTGGAACGCATGCCTAACGAAGAGCAACCAGCGGAATTAGAGGAACAATCTTGCGCAATAGACATGGAGGTGAAAGTAAATACGGCACCGTTGCCAGACATAAGCCGATTTTCCAGTTACGAGAGGTTAATAAATGCGACGGGAAGAGTATTCCAATTTATAGACCGTATTAAAAGCAGAAAATATGTCGAATTCCAGGTGAAACACAGATCGGCCGCAGAACATATATGGTTCCAGTGGGCACAGCGTACCGACTTCGCGAACGAGTTGCTGAGCCTGAGCCGCGGAGAACCCATCCACAAGAAGAGCAAGATCTTTGGACTGGACCCGGTATTAGACACCGATGGGTTGCTGAGGATGCGCGGCCGGATCAACGCGGCTCCCGTACAAGGACTGGAGAAACGACCTGTCATTCTAGACGGGCATAACAGTTTGGTGAGGTTGTTAGTTTTACAAGCCCACCGGAAGGCGGCACATGCGAACAACGAGATGGTAATTAACAACTTAAGGCAAAGGTATTGGATCTTGCATCTTAGACCCACGGTGCGAAATGTGGCACACAACTGTCAGCTGTGTAAGATTAGACGAGCCATGCCACAGGTACCGATAATGGGCGATTTGCCTCTCGCAAGAATCGAACCATATAAGAGGGCGTTTACGAATACGGCGGTGGACCTATTCGGTCCAATAACAGTAACGATAGGGCGGCGACATGAGAAACGATGGGTGGCTCTATTTACATGTCTAACGACAAGGGCAGTACATTTAGAAATTGTAAACTCTCTGTCCACAGACTCAGCAATAATGGCTCTTCGGAGGCTGGCAGCAAGACGCGGCTGGCCAGCTGTGATGTACTCCGATAACGCAACAAACTTCCGGGGCGCCGACGTGGAACTGCGCAGCGCGTACGCCGAGTGGCTGCCGGCGCTGCAGGAATACGGGGTGCGACACAACATGCAGTGGCGCTTCATTCCACCGGGGGCTCCGAACCAGGGGGGAGCATGGGAGCGTTTAGTACGCTCAGTGAAGACCGCGCTTGCCGCAACACTACACACAAAGGCACCGCGAGAAGAAGTGTTGCAAACGCTACTTACTGAAGCCGAGAACACCATAAACGCACGGCCTCTCACTCACGTCTCCGTGGACAGTCGCGACGAAGAAGCTATTACGCCGGCTCATTTTCTCCTGGGGGGATCCACGGGCCTACCACCTACGGGCCCATGTGACGAAGCCGACCGACGCACATGGCGAGCAAGTCAGGCGCTCGCTAATCATTTTTGGAGCCGATGGGTGCGCGAGTACCTACCTACGCTTGCGCCCCGCCAGTCGTCAACGAACCTAACCCGACCGCTCCAACCAAACGACTGTGTGGTAATTGTCGACCCGAACTTGCCTCGCAACACATGGCCACGAGGCATAGTGAGAAGAGTATTCCCGGGGCCCGATGGCAACATACGTTCAGCAGACGTCGAGACGAGAGGTGGCATTTTCCGGCGACCTGTAACGCGACTGGCTGTCCTACCGGTGCAACGGAGCGACTCGACCGAGTCAGAGGGGGAGAGTGTTACGGACAGCCACGGAAATCTTCCAAATGGTGCTAAGTGAATAAATTGTGTGCGAGAATGGACGCGTTAGAAGTTGCGACAGAGACGCTGTAGTGTTAATCTTAATGTGCTAATTAGCTATAAGGAACGTATGATAATGTAAAGTGATCGTTTTGTACATCGGATAAGCAGCATAAGTCGGAGAAGAGTGTCCGGAACGAGCGCCGAGAACATAATGAGCTGACGCTACAGCGCGCCAGTCATATTTACAAGCTCTGTTAGAAAGAGACAGAAGACGTATCGAGGGTGCCGGAAACGGCGCATTTTCAGCTCTGCGCTCGAAACGGACACACCTGGAATGTTAAAAAGTATATTGAAAATTGAGACTTGGTAATATCTAACTTTTGTAAAGAAAATGAATATCCAGACCGTAGGGTTTAGTTGTAATGGGCGACCAACTTTTATTTTGCGTACGCGCAAAATCTTTGTCGACAGCTAAGCCGAGGAACCCCGGCGTAAATCGGACCACGATAAGGTCTGTCGAAAAGGGAAAACTAGTAACTCAAACTCGAACGCAAGTTTTAGAGAAATAAATTAAAACCGGAGCCCGCGAGAGTCGCGGACAGCGAGTAATGTAGAAGCAGGGAAGTTGGCAAAGTTTGTCGCCCAAGTAAATCCACCAATCAGGAAAGAGGGATTTTTCAAGAACTTTCTAGAAGGGTGTGAAAGGGATATTTTCAGTCTGTCTCGTTCTAAACCACGCCTATTCTCGTGAAGACATCCCCACTAATTGCGGGCCCAGATTGTGGCATAAAAACAGGCCTGGTTTGCAGCGAGTGTGTGTGTGTGTGTGTATTGAGTTCAGTATCCGAGTCCTAAATCCGGAAAAGGGAAGAGAAGAGAAGTGAACAGTGCAGTGGTGACCAGTAGTGCTCAGTGTACGTGTAGGCTTAGTTGTAACGCTTAGTTTAGTGCTTAGTGGTGTAAATAAATAAGTGTCGTGATCCGAGTTGTTTTCATTTCGAACGTTAGGCGAAATAGTGAACCGCGTAATCGCCGCACAAGGAGCGTTGCCCGCTATTCCTCACGCGCTCGCAGAACCTGTGACGCACCGCGACCCGCTGAGACGGGTGGGCAGGAACCTTACGCTCCTCGAGCTATCCAAGGGTACGGTGCTGTGGGAGGGCGTCGTCCACAATATTTGTAGCTTACAAGTTTGACATCGTGTCACATTGTGATAATCTGACAATATTTACTTAGTTAAATCTGTCAAAATCGCGGAACAGTGACATAGATATGCAATGACAAGTCTGCACTCTTCTGCATTATGACATACCACCCTGCTCTAAAAAATGATTGATTACTACCTACTTGTTACTTACTTGTTGTGTAGGGGACGCCCGGCCGGAAACAGGCGGGCTGTCGATCGCTTGTCGGGATCATTCAGCCCATTTCCCCAAAGACGGAGCTTAAGGTTGCTGTCCCGGCGGCATTCCCACATCAGCTTCTTCCAATCTTCCTATTTTCCTGCAGAACAAAAGGACATCTTTGAGATTGACATCCTTTAATTCGTTCTCCTCTAACATATCTCTACCGAATATATTATATCGCATTGCTGCATACATAACACACTCCGCTAATATATGTTTGCTAGTTTCTTCCTCCCCGCAATATGGGCAGGAAGCGTCATTGCTAATGCCTATTATCTTTAAATGTCTGTTAAGAGAGTTGTGACCAGTGATTATACCTGTCATCATTCTCAGATTACTCTTACCCAGTTTTAGCAGATACCTGGTCCTTCTGTGATCCAATCCTCCTATCATCATCTTTGCCTGTCTACATCCAGTTTCCTCCTTCCATTTTTTATCTACCTCCCTTTCTGTTATTCTTTCTATGACACCCTTTGTTACCTCAGCTGAGAAGGGAAGGGCCGGTTCCGGGCCCATAAGTTCCCGTTCCGCCCCCTCCCTTGCCAGCTCGGCCGCTTTCTCATTACCCGCAACTCCCTGGTGTCCTGGTACCCACGCTACTGTGACTCCTGCACCCTCTCCTAGTCCATTAAGCTCTGTTTTGCATTCTCTCACCAGAGAGGAGGTGACCGTTGCCTTATTTAGCGCTTTCAGCGCCGCCTGACTGTCCGTGTAGATGACTACCCTTCCAGTCTGCTGTTTACTCTCTCTTACTATTTGTACACACCTCATAATCGCATATACTTCCGCCTGAAATACACTGGCATATCTGCCCAGTGGTACAGATTCTCCTATCCCT
Source organism: Notocelia uddmanniana (assembly GCA_905163555.1). Lineage (NCBI taxonomy): Eukaryota > Metazoa > Arthropoda > Insecta > Lepidoptera > Tortricidae > Notocelia > Notocelia uddmanniana. The sequence continues at coordinate 6,822,006 of LR991059.1, read as the reverse complement.
AATTTGGGTATAACGATGCCAGCCCCCGCTAGCTTGGTTGAGCTTCTCCTCGATCCATCCGTGTAACAGATCGTCATCGGATGTTCGATCTCTACCTTCCAGTTATCCCTCTCTCCTATGTGTATTCTGTATTTCTTGTCAAAAATCTCTTGCCTCTTAATTAGGTCGTTATTGGCTATCAGCATGTCTAGCTTTGATATCGCCTCCTTCTGTATCAGCGCGTGTCCCTTGTCCACACAGCTTCCTCTCCATTCATTACAGACTTTCATCCTATACCACTGTTCCATGGCCTTCTTTTCCACTTCAATCCTTAGTGTCCTCATTCCTAGCATTATTTCCATAGCATGTGTCGGAGTCGTTCTCATCGCCCCAGACACCATTAGGCATGCTAGTCTTTGCACCTTGTTTAGTTCTTTGTGATATTCTTTTATTTGAGCCTTGTGCCACCAGACCACGGCTCCGTATAGCACCCTTGGTAGGATCACCGCCCTATAGATCCAACTGATCACTTCCGGCTTCATCCCCCATTTTCTTCCCACTGCCCTCTTGCATTGGTACAGTGTCCTAATAGCCTTTGCCGATTGTTCTCTGATGTGCGTCTTGTATCTGAGTGTGCTGTCTAATATCACCCCCAGATATTTCAGCTCCTGCACTAACTCTATTTCTTTTCCTTGTATCTTTATTGGTTTCATCCCCTCCTTTTTCCTCTTATTGGTGAAGAGCACCATCTTTGTTTTGGATGGATTCAGGTCCAATCCCCTCTCCCTGCACCACCCTAACACCTGTTTGAGACCTCTTGCCATGATGTCTCTAACGATGCTCAGGACTGTCCCTCTCACCAGTAATACTCCATCGTCAGAGTAGGCCTGCATATAGACGCCTCCCCTGTTGAGTTTTTTCACCAATGAGTCCAGTAGCAGGCACCACAAAAGAGGTGATAAACATCCCCCCTGCGGGAACCCTCTTCTTGGACTTATGCTTTTTGACGCTCCTCCCAGTTCCGCCTTAATGGCTCTGTCCTTGAGCATTCTACCTATCCATCTGCCCACTGCTGGACTGATGCCTTCTCTGTTTAGACTTTCTTCCACCGCCGCGAAAGACGCCTTGTCAAAGGCCCCCTCCACGTCAAAGAAGCAGCCCAACGCAAAGTGTTTCGCTTCTAGAGCTCTCTCTACCCTCACCGTCAGATTGTGCAGGGCAGTTTCTGTCGACTTCCCTGCCATGTATGCATGTTGGTTCCCATGTAAGGGATTTCCCCCGCATTCCACTCTGTCTCTTATTGATTTGTCTATCATTTTCTCCAAAGTTTTCAGTATGAAAGACGATAGACTTATGCTTCTAAATGATTTCACTTCCTGGTACGTTTTCCTCCCTGGTTTCGGCAAGAAAACTACCCTTACTTCTCTCCATGATTTTGGGATATAGCCAAAGGCTATACTCGCTCTGTACAGTTGTATTAGGTTCTCCTTGACGTATCTGTACCCTTTCTGCATAAGCACTGGTAGTATACCGTCAGGTCCGGCTGCCTTGAAGGGTGCGAAGGATTTGATCACCCATTCCATTCTCTCCTCCTCCATCACCTCCACTGCAGCCCCCCATTCTATTCCACCATTCCTTCCGTTCTCTGCTGTTTCCTTTTCCTCTTCGGAGTCCGGAAAGTGCGTTCTCAGCATAATTCCGAGAATCTCCCCCGGATCCGTTATAAGATCTCCGTCCACTCTTAGGCTACCCAGCTGGCACGTCTGCTCTCCTGCAAGCAGTTTCACCATACGTGCTCCCTCTGCGTAGCCGCTTATACCTTCTGTAAATTTTCTCCATCCGTCACGGCTTGCTTTCTCTCTCTGTCGGGTATACTCGTTCCTGACCTCCCTGTATGCGTCCCAGCTCCGAGCATCACCCTTCTTTAGAGCTACCCTCATTGCCCTCCGTGACTTCTTCCTTAACTTATTCAGTTCTTTATTCCACCATGGTTGGCCCTTTCCTGTTTGTATCTGTCTTTCGGGGCACGCCTTATAGTAGGCTTCCATGACGCTTTCTTTAAGTTTGTGGGCCCCCATTTCCAGGTCTTCCACTTCTCCATACTTCTCCCCTGAGTTGACTAGTTTCGCTAGTTCCTCCTCATATCTCGTCCAGTCTGTCTTACGTGGATTTCTTACCCTTATCTTCTCAGTCTGACTCTCGAGCCTGAAGAGCACCCTGCGGTGGTCAGACATGCTGTCCTCCTCATCAACCCTCCAGCTCGTTATTTTGTCGCACACTTCTCTTGATGCTAGAGTTATGTCCAACACCTCCCTTCTGGCCCTGGTCACAAACGTCGGCGTATTGCCAATGTTCATGATCTCCAGGTCATTGCTTACTATAAATTCTAGTAGTGATTCCCCTCTATCGTTGGTATCAGTGCTGCCCCACACCTCATGATGTGCGTTAGCATCGCATCCAACAATAAGTGGGATTCTCTTACCTCTATATCTCAGTACCGTCTCCTCCAGCTCCCTGGTTGGCGCCTCTCCGTCACCCGGTATGTAGCATGATGCTAGCGCCACCTTGTGTCTTCTCCCTTCATTGTCGATGAATTGGGTCTCCACCACGATCAAGTCTCTGTAACATATGGTCATGACACAGCCCATATTTCTTATATTATTACTCACATATATGCATGCTCTAGGAGGTAGCTCACCATTCCTTTCGTAGTGAAGAGCTCCCCCCAGATGTCCCAGGCCTGCCACCTGATTTCTCCATGCATATGGTTCTTGTAGCAGCGCAATTTCAACTTTATTCCTCACAACATACTGCCCCAACTCTGACATAGCGTTTTTGCAGTGCTGGAGGTTTACTTGACATATGTTTGTGTGTGTGGTTGTGTGTGTACGTTTGTGTAGTGTTTTTTGTGTGTTCATAGTGTTGTTATTTGTGTAGTGTTAATGCTCCCGCACCTTCACTCGGAGAGCTCACTCCCACCGACATCCATACCTCCCGTCTCTTCCGTATGGATGCCGCCTGGTTCAGAGCTCTCCTGCTTCAGTGCGGGTTCTCCTGTTCTTATTGTCTCGGACCTGTTCAGCTGGTTCACCCTCAGGATCCGAACTCGCACGCTGGTGGCTGCGAAGTCCATCACCTTCGTTCTTTCCTCCCCCCAGCTCTCTTCTACCCCTTCTGGCACCACAAAGGTCAGTCGGGTGCCTAGTTCCAGCGACTCTCTCCCTGCAGCCTTCCATCTCAAGATCTTTAATTCCGGGCGATCCGGATTCTGAGCATATAGGAACTCCTTCACATACTCCGTATCCGTATCGCCCGGAATCCAGACCTGCACTCTGGTCTGCTCCAGCTTCCGCGCTGTGATCTTATGGCCGCCCAGCTCGCCAAAGTCCTGGCCTAGTAGCCACTCCCTCGACTCCGTCGTTTTCGGTGTCACCAGGAAGAATCCCTCCGACACCAAACCCGACGTAGCGAACCTAGGTGCTACCAAGCCAGGCTCTCCCCTGACCACTCGCAGGACGACCTCCTCGATCATTTGAGTCAGCCTTCTCCTGATGAGTTTCGCTAGGGCCTCATCCACCGAAACGCCATCCTCTCGGCTCACAGCCACAGCTAGACCCCGGTTCGCCTTAGCGACGTCCCGCGGTCCCTCTGCGGCTGCTCTTCCTTGATTTTGCCGCTTCGCCGGAGGACGCTCCGAGCGACCCTCATCGGTGCTCTGCCTCTTGATTTTTGGGCCTCTCGTGCTGGGGCCTGGTTGGTCCTCTCCAGTGCACATTACAACCTGAAGATTCCCTTCCACAGCACGGGTGGCCTTTCTTCTGGCTAGTTTTGCTTTGCGCTTCTGCGCTTTGCTCTCATATTTGTGAAATTTCTCTTTCACCACTCGGACATCATCCCCTTCGGTTTCTTCTGTCGGTGGCGACCGCAGCAGCTCCTCTTCTCTCAGTGACAGGCCCCCCATTCGTTGTTGGACATCTGGGGTCACCTGCCCGCTTCCACTTCCTTGCGGTTCCCCTCGTCCCTCGGCCCTCGGGTCACCCCCCTTCTTATATTGCTCGGTCAGAGGTCCACGCGATGGCTTAGCCCCTTCCCTCACTATTACCCTTGCGGGTGGCTTATCCGCTTGCGCGGTGGAATTATTCACATTTTTATTAATATTCTCCATATTGTTGCAATTATCTGTGGGAAGAGAAGTTTAGAGTGGCAGCAGTGCTCCCTTACTGCCCCCCAGCAACATTGACCCCTACGCAGTGGCGCCACCCCCCTGCGCATAGTCGTTAAAAACAGCGATTGTGCGGGGTGGGCTCGCAGGCATGAAGTGACAGCCCCTGTGTTGCTTTGTGTTGGGAATCCGTGCGCTTCCCGTCTACCCCAAGAAGGTCGCTCATGACCAACCGGGGCTAACGACGCACATCATTTTCCTTTCACTTCAGTATCCAGTTCGGGTCAGAAGTCCGTTCACCCCTAGGGCATCCCTACGTGACACCCCGGAGTTCCCTTTCCTCCATCCCTCCCTTTCCCCGAACACACCACAGGTCCTGCCACCTCCCTCCCCGCCCGCTTGCGAGCCCAACCCGCACCAACCCCCCGCTGCCCACAGCCGGCTGTGAGGGTCCTCGGCACGTCCTCCCACCTTGACCCTGGGGGTTTTTGGGGACGTGTTGCCATGAAGGAGCGAACCCCTAGATAACAACACGACCATGATTACTACCTATCATCATTTCATTGAGGGCACCATTTTGTCATTTTGAAAAAATGTTCAAACTGTATGTTACCGACTTAAGGTATTTTTTCCTTGAATGCTCAGATATTTTTGATCACCTTGGCTGCTTAGATGCCTTTGGCGTTCTGTGTGTTCAGATATTATTACTCATTGTATTTTTAGAATTTATTGGAAATCAACTACTCAGATATTTGCATAGATACCTTTGAGGTTCTGTATGTTCAGGTTTTATATATTCGTTGTATGTACAGAATTTATTGGAAATCATCTGCATAATATTTCACATATTGGGTGTTCTGATAATATTGGCCATATGTACTGTAAATAATTTATTGAAATTTTATGTTGCTTAGAAATATTTGAGCACCTCGTCCGCTACGATATATCTGATGGCGACTGTACACCTGTAGTAGTCTCTTTCACTGTACATTTTAATTGATATAGCTGCATTCTACTGATGTCAAAGCCGATTCGAACCCAGTACCTTGGGGTTATAGGCAGTGTCACTTTCAAATCAACAAAGCCAAAGTGGTCATCAAATTTATGCCAGTGTGTGTGAAACAGTACACACCTCTTTAAACCCACCTGAAAGAGCTTGATTTGGTCAAAATAATTGAAGGGATGTTTACAAAAACAACATATCTGCTTAGACCGGTTGACACATCTGGAGGAACATTTATAATGGGTTCAGGAGTCGACCAGTGTAGTCAGTTATGTTGTTTTTGTAAATATCCCTTCAATTTTGTTCCCCACAGCAATGCACATGCAATGAATGAATGATGTTGAATTACCTACAGATTCAATAAAGTTATATCAAAAGAATGATGTCTGTACTAAATTAGAGGCATTTGTTAAATTCAACAATCTTTCTTGTGTATATTTTTCATCCTCATCTAGTCCTTTTTTTGAGGATGGAAGAAGTAGACACATTTCTATAAGTGCAGTCTAATAATTGACGGACGGTCAGCGCGTATGCTCGGTCGGGCGTAGCTATCGCTGTAGAAAGCATACTGTGCATTTAGACTGATGCTGACTGTCTGCGCGTATGCGGCCATACAACAACAACACACGCGACCGACCATACGCCATGACGTCGGTCGAGCACTGTTTCCAGCCTTAAACGCTATTTTCGGCCAATTTTGCATCAAATCAGCATTCTTCTGTTTTATGTCATTCAGGTATGATTAAAATAGTATACTGTATTTATTCAAACCTATAATTCTTTACAGGATGTCGCAGAAAAATGCAAAACCCTGGGCATCACTGCCCTCCACATCAAGCTCCGCGCCACCGGCGGTAACAAGACCAAGACCCCTGGCCCCGGCGCCCAGTCCGCCCTCCGCGCCCTTGCTCGCTCCAGCATGAAGATTGGTCGCATTGAGGATGTCACTCCAGTGCCCTCGGACTCCACCCGCAGGAAGGGAGGCCGACGAGGCCGCAGGCTGTAATCTGTTAGGTTAAGCTTACTGTGGACTTTTAATATAAAGTATACGGTAATTTGTGTATTATTTTACTACCTTCAAACACGTTAAGGTCATTTTCTCATTAACCCAACTGATTAAAAAAACCCTAAACGCTGTCATTTCGGGGGTTAGCGGGTTCAGTAAAGAAGGCGTTCGTGGCCCAGCGGCGCCCACGTACCGCGTGCGGTCTCTATACGAGGTTAAGCAATGTCGGGTGGGGTCAGTCCTTGGATGGGTAGCCGCTTTGAGTGGTTACTGAGCGCTCCCGTGCTTTAGAAGGCACGCTAAGCCGTTGATCCCGGCTGCTGTCTATGATAGTCGTTAAGCCAAGTTAGAGGCTTTCAGGTGGCTTGAGAACTTCTAACAGTCAAGTTGCCCACTCACTTGACAAGCCTAATCCCAATAAGGTCTAGTTTCCCCCTTGGGTTAGAACACAGGGTTGGAAAGTCAGATGGCAGTCGCTTCCTTAAAAACTAGGGCCTACGCCAATTCTTGGGATTAGGTAGTGGACCCCAGGCATCCTTCAGGATGCTACTGTACTGGGAATATCGCTAGGATGACCGATGACCTGGTGAAGGTCGCGGGTGTCCGCTGGATGCGGGTGGCGCAGGACCGGTCATTGTGGAAGTCTTTGGGGGAGGCCTATGTCCAGCAGTGGACGTCTTTCGGCTGACATGATGATGATGATGCGGGTTTAGTAAAGAAAGCTAGTGTTCCATTGAAGTGGATAGGACAAAACTAAAACCCAACCACCATAAATAAAATCTTAATTCAATCAAATATAGGTTATCATTATCACCAGTGATCGTAACTTGTAGCATTTTCGGTGCAGCGTAGTGGTGTTAACGGAATTTGGATAAACTATTTAAATTCTTGTGATTAATTAGCGTTAATAACGTTAGTACCTATTAACCGTTTAATTGTATTTGTCCATACCAACTCCGTTAACACCACTAAATACGCTGCACCGAAAATGCTACAAAAGTTACGATCACTGGTTCACATCACCTGTGGATTTCTATAACAAGGTTCAATATACGCATTTGACATTTATGTGATATGAATTCAGGTGGAACTGGCGGAAGTCTAATGTCTATGTAGGAACCTATAAAGATTTTCGCACTGTAAAGTTTCATTTTGTAGCTTTAGATTATGGCTCTATTACCATATGCTACAACATACCTAAACAAAAGAAGAATAGGACGAGAATGTTAAAAGAATACAACAATTCTGAGAGAACAATGCATGTTATTATAATTGTTTATTATATTCCATAATAAATAGTTACTATTTTAAAATATACATACAATACTTTATATGATAAACACTTTACGCCTACAATTTTCCAAATAGTATTTAGAATTACTTTTTAAATTCACAATTTACCTAGAAACATTATAAACATTATTTTTATACAATAATATTGCACAGTTATGGTTTGATTGCCCAGAGAAGTATATAACATCTGCGCCTCCTTCTATGCTACTTTGTGATACTGATAAGTTTATTAAATGTTAGTCTATTATAGCAAATATCTTTAAGAGACCTGTAATGATATTTACAGTACATGTGGTGCTATATTACCGCACGAGTGCAGTAATCAGAAGATTACGTGCATATGTCGAAACTTTAAAATGCCATATGTACTGTAAAACGTTGTACGATACACGTGCGAACAGGTAATTCGCAACTCGTGTCGATTTAAAACACTCCCTTCGGTCGTGTTTCAATTTATCACCACTCGTTGCGAATTTCCTGTTCTCTGCACTTGTATAGTAATGTACTATTACAGCTGCGAGACAGCATTTAAACAAGGATTTATTTCTGTACTAACATTTATGCTTTAAAGCAGAGGAGTGGCCTCAGGAAATCACCTTGTGATAATGTTTTTTATCATAGACACAGATTTTGGGTGGCGACAGGCGACATCACTACTGCCTGTCATAAAATACTCGTGCCCATAATACCATAGTGTCCATAGTGTTAAAAATACTTAAATTCATTTATCAGATTCTATTTGGCTTTGCCGTTGTGGGGTGATAATCAAGTCCCTGAAGTATCGCTGAATTTTATAGTCTGATATAACGAGGTATCTGGTAAATTGTCTTCTTTCATATTTTGGGAATGTAGTATTCAGGGCGCGAGTGAAACTGATGTCTAGACCATTCAAAAAATAAAATCCATACAGCCATCCGTCACCCCTGAAGGTACGCAGGCATTGATAAATTTCAAACGGAGACTCGGGATATGGTTTTAGCTGTTTGATCTACGTGACTTTATACCCAGTGGAATTGTTGAATGACGGTTAGGTTAGTTTATATTCTTACGGGTCAGTTTATAAACTACCTACCGAATTTCACGATTTAACGGTGTTATACACTAGTCTAGATTTATTCGTGGCACCAAGACAAGGCTACACATGTTACATACAGAAACAAATTTGTGAACAACACTCAAGTCCACAGCCACCACAAGTTCCTTCTTAATGAGATCAATTTCATTTTATAAATCGCTCCTGGAGCCAAATCTTTAGTAGGTACACTTTACAATTTTAGCATTATTACAAGGTATATAGAGTTTCTACCTTTATGTCTTTTAATAAAGCCTTAATTTCAAGTGCAAAGTATTGTAGTGCATATAAAAATGTCATAATTTGAAAAATAAAATAACGAGAAATACACACATATGGCAAAGAGGATAACTTTTGCCACTGATACAATTATCACTATGTAAAACAATAAAATATTCACACGTAAAAATCTGTAAAACTGCAACAAAAAATAATAACCAACACAAACATATACTTGTAGATTTATAGTAATTCTCAGTGATTCGGGCCTTTTTGTTGTACCCGTCTAATATCTGCGGTGTTTTAAGTGGGAATAAAAGAACGGGATAGCTGAGAATAACCCGTGTTATGCTCCATTTTAATTTTATAGGCATTAATATACGAATATATTAGGAAAACATACGTTATAGTAGGATTTAAATCGGAAGTTACCAACTCTTTCGTGGCAAGTACATAATCCGTTCAAACAAAACCGAACACATCTAAATAAACCTATGCTAAGATACAAGAAGAACAGTTCTAGCACTCTTAATTTGTATGGCAATCTCGTCGCGAGCGGCCGGCGCGGGGACCTGCGGAGGGGCGGAGCAGTCTTGGCCGCACTAGAGCGCTTAATACTAGCCACTATTGCTTAATCGTTTTTCATTTAATTTTAGTTGCCTATCGGCCACTGATGCCAGGAGCCCACCGCGGCAGACGTGTTACCAATGCAAGTTTAAATTCGCTTAGTGCGTACGCACCGCTAGCGCAGATCAAATAATGGAACCACGGGGTTAGCGTACGATGCAGCGGACTCTTCCAGAACCCAGTTTTTGATACAGTCAGCGAAGAATGTGCTCTACCACTTTTCGACTCTTACATTAAGTTTCAAAAGTAGATCACATCTTCATTGCCTTACTTCTTTATTTTGAACCCAACATCTTTATGATAAGGCTCAAACTTAATGTAATGTAACAGTCTGGTTGGCCACACGCCTAGTTGGTTTCAAGACTAGTCCGCCACTAAATGTTCACTTACTAGAGGTGTTGGGCGCGCACGGTTCGGGGCGCTTGGGCGCCGGGCGCGCTCGAGGCTTGCGCTACAAGCCGGACTTCAGGCGGATCTTCTTCAGGTGCTGGGGCTGGGGGAACACCTGGGGCCGCCGCTTGCCCGCCATCGAGAGCGAGTCTTGTCGGGAGAGACCCGCTAGAGTCCCACCTGGGACCTCCTCCCAACCAGTCATCTCTTCTGAGGATGAGGATGCCATCGCGCGACAACGGTTGGTTTCGCCGCGAGTCACGGCGCGAATGGAGCGAGTGAAGCTTCGCTTGGAGCCGATCTTGGTGGAAATCATGGATGGACGAGGGCTGTCGTCATCAGCGGAGCGGCGAGCGGGTTTCGTCTTGTTTAGCTGCGTTTTGCTCGCGTTGGGTTTACGTACCGCTAGCACGTTGCGGCGTTTCACTAAGGTCTTCGGCTTCGGTTCAGGGTCGGCGAGGTAGCGGGCGCGTTCTGGTCGAACCGCTGAAGTTATTTCATGCACGGATCGCGCTGGCGGAGTCCTTCTTTGTTCATCAGCTTTAGCACCCGCGTAAGTGTTCTCCTTCCGCTCCACGTCGGTGACTTTGGCTTTGGACCGAGCGTACAAAGGCGCCCGCGTGGGAGACGACGTCTTAGGCCGCAACCGGGACATGGTCAGCTGAAATACAATTTCGAGACCTTGCTTTACTTTCTACTGAGTAAATTACATACAATCGCAATTAAGTGATAAGACTGTCTTGCAGCCGAGTAGGAGACGAGCGGAGCGACACGGATCAACCAATTAGATTTCGTCTAGTGAGTCGTGTCAACAAAAATGCGGCAATTAAAAAAAAATCTGGTAATAGTCGATTCACACCAAACGGCCGGAGTCGGCGCGCACGCCACCAGAGTCAAATGAATTTGAACCATCCATACAGAGGCTAGACTTCGTATCCAAATGGCAGCGGCAGAACCGGCGGCAGCCGACCGTCTTCTGTATGGAGGGTTCGAATTCCTTTTGACTCTAGTGAGGTACGCGCTGACTCCGGCAGTTTGATGTGAATCGTCCATTATACGCAATCCATACCGACGCGATAGGCATTTAACAATAGTCAGCAGTACTGTAGGAGTATTATAGTAATAATTTAATAATGGTTTACTAATAATGCTCCACGTTGGTCGCAAATAAAGACTAGATCACACGTTACAAGTATTCGGTTTGGTTAAAAACTGATTTCACTAAGTTGTTGATCATTACTAACAAACGCTCCGTATCTTTTTTCTTGGTCTGGGATAACTGACAGCTTATTTGTTAGGTAAAATTGTTGCTAGGTAAGGAATTTGAAAAAAAAAATGCTTGTGACACCACTTGCTCAGTAGACTCGGATGTTGATATCGTTTCCGTCCTGCTTTAACCCTTTAACCACCGTCTAAAAAAATAGCCATTTTCAACTAAGTTATTAATCAATAAGGTCTGATATATCAGACGATGGATGTTAGGGTTAAGAGGAATGGCTGATTTCTGTCCGCTCATCTCTTTAGATTAAGTTTACAATGCAGCCTATGTATAAAGCATGTGTCTTCTGGTGTTAACAAGTAAATTTTTAACAAAAAAAACACCCACTCCAAACTTTGCCAGACCCCATCTTCCTGCTATATAATTTGAGGAGTTCCCTCGATTTTTCCAAGGTCCCGTCATCAGATCCAGACTTGGTGACAATGAGACCAACTAGAAAACACACCCTTTCAAACAAACAAAGAATTTTTGATATCGGTCCACTAGTCTCCGAGTAATCGGTGAACATACAAAAAAAAAATAAAAAAATAACCCGCCGAGTTGAGGACCTCCTCCTTTTTTGAAGTCGGTTAAAAAGACGAATGCTTGAAAGACGAGCATCACAGCTTGAAGTCGTATTTATTGAGGCTAATAGATAACCCGGCAAAACTAGATTAAACCAGCTACAGACTACAACCTCAATTGAACAAACATTGTTACATATGTAGGTAGTGAACAATGCTTGTCGCTATCAATTATCGTATTAAATGATTAAGAATTTAATGTCTGTTGATGTGTAACTTAATTACTCAAATATCAGAATGAATAATGATTTCGCGGTACGAAAAATAAATGCGATACCATTATTCTTCTTCTATCAGAATGAAAACTGGTAGTATTTAGTAAATTGTCGTGACAGATACGGTAATTGAACACTTGTTCACTACATGATTCAGTCATGATCATTTTCATCAGTAAATTTCGCAAACACAACACACCCGCGATCGGTTTAGTAACTAGTGAGAGATGGATGTTATTTTCTTCGCTTTGGGACGAATTTCTTACCCCGATTATAAACAAAATGCTGGTGGTATTTTAAAGTCGTTTGGTGGGTGGGTTGTATTTAAGCACTGAAATTAAAGAGGTACAGTTGTAAACAAAAGGCAAAAGAAAAAAAACTTCTTTCTAAATAAAGGTAGGAGGTGAGGATATCAATTATTTATTACATTATCCGGTAAAAGTAACCAGTTACTTTTGCCGGTTAGGCGCAGTCGAGCATTAGGGTGAATATCCAGCGGATGTGTTTTCATATATTGAGCACCACGCACCATCAATAGCTAGGTCGTAGATAAACCACATCTTAGCACATCTGGGGTGGATGCTCACCCTTAGCTGGTTGCACCAAAGTGTATGTAATGCTACGGCCACATTATATAACCGGCCAAGTGCGAGTCGGACTCGCGCACGAAGGGTTCCGTACTATTATCTATACAACAATAGACGCTTTATTATATATAACCTTTTTTAATTTAATATAGATAATGTTTTATTTTTTATTTTTGATATCAGCAATAATAATAAGAACGTAAAATAATATCATGTAGGATTTAGGTCAAGTGCGAGTCGGATTTTAGTATTCCCATACATTTTGAGACCTAGCGCCTGATGAACATACTCGTAACGAGCAACTTTTAAAAGATTTTTTGTATGGGGCCTCCCTAGAAATATATATTTTATTTTTAGTATTTGTTGTTATAGAGGCCGAAGAAATACATCATCTGTGAAAATTCCTACTGTATAACTACTATGGTTCATGAGATACAGCCTGGTGACAGACGGACAGACACGACAGACAGACGGACGGACAGCGGAGTCTTAGTAATAGGGTCCCGTTTTACCCTTTGGTTACCCTAAAAATCGGGTGAACTACATCGGTTCATTACGGAACTGGCGGCAATATGGAGAAAGCGTTTGCGTTATATTCTATGTCACTTAGGCTGGGTTGCACCAAACCACCTGTAATCGTAAGCGGTGTTCGTTAAAATCTGAATGTATAGAAAGTTTGACAAGTTTCTATGGGATGACAGCTGTCGGCGCCATATTTAACGTTGATCGGTCTGTGATCGTAAGTTGGCGCAACTCAGCCTAAATCTTGATTTTTGTTTCAGTGAACACGTCTGGTCAAAGATTCCCCGAATCCCGATAATGTGGCCAAGGTATAATCGTAAGTCGTGTTTGTTCAAATCTGATTGTATGGAAGATTGTCAAGTTTCTGACAGCTGCCGGCGCCATATTTAGGCTGGGTTGCACCGACTTACGATCACAGACTGATCAGCGTTAAATATGGCGCCGGCAGCTGTCATGCCATAGAAACTTGTCAAACTTTCCGTACATTGAAATTTTAACGAACACAGCTTACGATTACAGACGGTTTGGTGCAACCCAGCATTAATCTTGATCGGTCTGCAATCTGAAGTTGGTGCAACCCGGTCTTTGTGTGCAAAGCCAAGTTGACGTCACGTCAGCGTCGGGTAACATAGGGATAACAGCATGGCTAGCACAAGACGGCGCGCGAGCTATCTCACGCGCGACATAGGCTATCCGTCTTTTTTTGTGTGTACCAATTAGAAAAGGACGGAGAGTCTATCTCGCACGTGAGCTAGGTCGCGCGCAGTCTTGTGCTAGCCGTGCATAAGGATGCGGAGTGCAATATTAGCGCGTTCGGTGTGCGCTCATTCCTTGCATACCCAAGTTGAGGGCCGGCCGCGACTTCAAGCGGCGGCGGAGGCGGCAGCGGTGCGCCGTACCACAATGCTCCCGAAAAAGGATGGTGACACTAATAATAAAATAATCAATAATTTCGAATTTTCTCGAAAAAGGATTATAATCTCATAATGCTGACAAAAAAACACAAAGGACTAAATTATCAAATAGATTAAAGATTTAAAAGGGGCCGTACTGACCCTTTTCCGCAATGCATACCTTCATATGGAAGGATAGACATTTACTATGATAATAAAAGTTCGTGACATCATAGACAGTTTTCTCTCTCTAGCTAGCAACATTAAAATGGTTGTAGATTTGTAATTTTTTGAGATGTTTGAATGAGCTTTGTTTCAATTTCGGAACAAAAGCAATCAGTACAGTGATTTCCTAAATAATATGATTCTAATATCACTGAACAACTTTTTATATGGTGGGCAAGTATGACATTGCTTATATCCGTCCAGAAAAGAAAAATGTTTTCGATGGGCAATTTAATTAGATAATATTTAATGTTCTTAACCACTTAAGCACGAGTTAAAAATGAGTTTTAGTAGTAAAAAAAATGTAATTAAATTAGGTAAAAAAAGTAAGAAACAAAACTAGTTGTTTTTCGAAAACTAAAAAAACACACTTGGGAAATTTTAACACTATTTTAATTTTTCATATTAATTAGGCTGCGGCTACCGACCGGTATCCGGTACCGAGCGGTTGGCATTTCGAGTATTTTAGAGGGATCAAAAGTTTGTGCTCTGATCTCTCTCTCTCTCTCTCTCGTATGGTACACCGCTGCCATCGCTCGAAGTCCTAGCCGAACCTTTCGACGCATCAACGTGCCTTTGGCCCAAGGAAATAAATTCAAGTGGGTATGCGCTCATCTTAGGGCGGCGGAAAGTGCAGCGTGTGTATGTGTAGGCTCCCCCCAAGGCGGACTGATGACCTGGTAAAGGTCGCGCGAGTCCGCTGGATGCGGGTGGTGCAGGATCGGTCGTTGTGGCACTCGTCGCGGGAGGCATATGTCTGACAGTGAGCGTCTTTCGGCTGATAATATGATGATGCTGAAAGACGTCTACTGCTGGCCATAAGCATCTCAAATTCACTAATGTAATGACAGCCTCAAAATGCCACTAATCCGGACTCTAATCATCATAATATCGGCAGAGAGACGTCCACTGCTGGACATAGGCCGGCCCGCCTGCGGGGCTCGGTCGGCACAGGAGCATACGTACCGCGGGGCGCATGGTGCGCGTGTGCGCGCGCAGCCAGTCGCGCACGGAGGCGAGCGTGCGGTGCTCGGAGCCCGGCACGCGCGAGTTGGGGTGCTGCCCCGTCAGGTCCAGGATCGACGCGCCCAGCGACCGGCCCACCTGTGGGACGACACGTCGGTACACGAATGTGTTGCTAATCAATAATAATAATATACTATTGAAAACAAAATAGCGGCCACTTAGATGTTTCTGTTTTATTGCTAATTATTCGGAGTAAACTTAATACGATTATATAAGTGAAACGATTGACTACTTTAATTAAATGATTAGAGCAATTTCAAAAAAATGGGACATTCCAATATTTTAGCAGAATATGGACTTTTTTGGGCTTATTCGACTTAGAATCTCAGACGCTATCGTTCCTAGAAGAAAAATAAGTGTCCCCAAATTTACAACACAAAATTTTGATGTCGCTTTTGTTACAGCTGTACATAAATGTATGAAAAGTAACAAAACTTTTCTGTCGAAACTTTTTTCTTCTTCTAGAATCAATTCATCATGCGTCCAAAGTAAAAACGACCGTTTTATTTTTGAACTTATACGCCGACGAATCCAGCAACGTAAAAACTAGTTTGATGTATTGAAAAGGTAATTAAATACAAAATATTTTACAAAGTGGCCTCCTTATTTCAATGTCTATCGTTAAAGTTAAATAATCACAATTATTTAAGAGTGGCGCTAGTGGACACGTTAAAGCCCTCTTTACAATCACACAATATTCGAGACCTGAGGCTCAAAGTACGACCGCAAGGATAGTCGCCCAATACTAAGGCAACGTCTGAAATAGCGTGAGACTATTTGCAGCGAATTCGCTCATTCTAGACAGTCTAAATAAAAAAATACGGTAAATAACCAACGTGTCCTGATGACGATGATAGTAGTAGTTAAAATCTGTATATGGAATCCCGCCAGTAAGGGTGGTGTTCCACTCATCCAATTTCTTTGTCCAATCTTTGATCAAATTTCTTTTACGTAGGCCCATTACCCTTTGATCAAATGTCGAGGTCCCATCCAAGTTTGATGAAATCATCCAATTTCGTTAATCAAATGTATATTGGACAAATATATTGGATGAGTGGATACCAAGGGTGGTAATAGTACTCATCCAATATCTATGTCCAATTTCTTTGTCCAATCTTTGATCAAATTTCTTTGACGTATGCCCATTGCACTTATCCAATATCTTTGTCCAAGTTAAATATTTTTTCATCCGTCGCCATATTGACTTTGCCATATTTATACAGAATCTTTGATCAAATATCGGGGTCCCATTGAAGTTTTTCTTTGATCAAATGTATATTGGACAAAGATATTGGAGAGTAGAATTATGTATAGTTTCGGATTTAATCTAAAGTGCCTGTGCCAGCGACAAGCGACTGTGCTGAAGCGGCAGTGGTACAGTTAACAACCAATGAAAAAATCTGGAGAATTTGGAAGAGATCTATGAAAATTATATAATTCTACTGTAACGCCCATGATGCTTCATCATAATCTAATCTAAGGCTATCGAGTTGCATCTGACATACGCAAAACTACTGATAAAATGATAAATAAATGTGATAAATAATGTATTCGAATGTCTCCAAAGGAAATGTAAATATTCATGAAGTAATCTCGCATATATTTTAAAGTTTCTAATTAATGTATTATGATGGATAGTATTTGAACGGCCTTGAAATAAATGGGAATATCGAGACATTAGTACAAGTGTGGGCATCTCTTTCATTATGTGTGCATAAAAAAGAAAGGTCAACACCTATTTTCTTCCGATGATCAGCAGAGACGTGATGTTTGCGAGTCAACCAAATCATTCGAACAACTGCAAAAGGCACATGTTCGCATATCACGTGATAAAAACATAATAGTGCTCGTCTCTTTCAATCAAGTGATGACAGAAGGAATCGAATACTTTGCTAGTAATTACTACGTACGAAAGCGACCGATGTAGGTCCACAGGGCAACTCCAGTGAGTTTAGAACACTACAATAGCATGTGCGCTGTGTCTCTAGTGTACTAAATGGTACAGGAAGCTCGTAGTTTTAATTAGACGTGTGACTAGTACGTACAGCCGAAGTCAAAATATGCACACGAAGAAGTAACACTATATTATTGCCAATGGCAATATTAGAGCCTCCAAATAATTACTTCCAATATAATAATTTTTTTAAATAACAAAGTCTCGTTTTATCACGTTTAAACCCAAGGATATCTCAATAAATGACTTAGGCTGTACATTATGATAATTACTTTCACTTGGCAATTTTACCAACTCAAAAACCGCTGTTAATGCTCATTTACTTATTCTTATGCGCCATTAGACGTATATTTTGAGAAGGCAAAGTTAGCATCCCTTGGTAAAGTTGCCAGGCTCGACCACAGCTACTGGGAATAAGCCGCAAGCTCGGGCTGAGTTGACCAACCTGGAAGGGGTCTATATCTCTATCTTCAAAATTCTCCAGATTCTTATAGCGGGGCCTCATCTGAAATGGGGGCACCACGTCTAAAACTCTTTCATTGTTTGTGCGAACTATACTATTATTGTAGCGAATGGCAACTTTGCCAACGTATGTTGAGTTTGCCCTTGGATTTGCTACGTGCGTGTTACTTCTTTCCGACCGAAATCGAATTAACACGATAACATAACGTATAAATGTAAGAAAGTAGAGTTGACCACTCTTTGGCAAAGTTGCCAGGTGCAATAGTAAAATATGCCATTTTTAACCTATTTTTTCATTGACTGTTTGGTTTTTACTTGTGCAATCCTTTTCTATAACCGTATTATTAATGGTGCTCCGTGACTTAACTTCAAAATTCACTTCTATTATCTGAACCTCGTACCATATCTACGCCATGGTAAAGCTTTCATATAAGTATAAGCCGATCTCGACAGTTTCATACGACTTGCTACTCAATCTAACTACCAGAGAGTAATCCAGTTTCACTCGATGGCGTTCCAATTGATGTCAACATAAACAGTATAAGGACGGGTTGCGCCAACTTACGATTACAGACCGATCAACGTTAAATGTGGCGCCGGCTGCTGTCATCCCATAGAAACGTGTCAAACATTCCATACAATCAGATTTTAACGAACACCGCTTACGATTATAGACGGTTTTGCGCAACCCAGCCTAATTGTGACGGTCGGTGCCCGACCACGTCACGCCATCCAGAGAAACGGGCATTTATGGTAGGGGAGCCCACGATGATAAATGTGGATTTACTCGAGCGACTGGGATCTATTGAATGTTGAAGATTTGATGGTAGTAGGCAAAAATGTGCTTAAGGAAAAAAGCTTCAAGTATTTGCCGCTGGCGCTAGTACCAGCGAGCGAATGGCTGCGTTCATTCTATTGCACAGGATTAGGCCTTATCACACGATTGTATTACTTTAAACTTGTTTTTTCTTTTTGTTTCTTGTAAAATTGTGATGTTAGTCGTATTATGTTTTAAATAAGTATATTATTAGCAGCACTCTTGTTTTTCTTCTCTGTTTTTTGTTGCAACGTGTAATGTTTTTTTACTTTATTTTTGTTCTTGTAGTACTATGTTTGTTTGTATACTGTATGTTGTGTTACCCACCGTTTCCTCACTTAATGGGCCTTACGGAAGACCAGCGCTGGCTGTAAAGCCAGCAATATGCTGAGTTGGGTCCATTTCGTGGCACGGCCCTTTTTTGCTTGTCTTTCCTTCTTTTTATTATTATGTACCGTGTGTGTCACGAATAAACGTTTTTGAATTTTGAATTTTTTTGAAAATGGTTATATGATGTGTATGTACCCCTTCGCCGGTGGGAGTCTAGTTTGGTAAAAAATAATGCAAAAAAAAAACAGTGACTGGATTCCCTTAGATATTGACAGTGTACATATACGGCCACATGTTTTTGATTCTGGTTTGCGGTTTGAATGATAGGGATAGCCGTACGGAAGGGCACAAACTAGTGGTGTAGGAGAAAAAAAAAACGAACGCAGCAGATATTCACCGCTGACTTTAAGTAGACCCGAGAGAGTAATCATTTTCAACACAATATTTATTGTTCTGAATAAATTAATAAAATAATAGGAAGAATGAAGAAATTTATTCACTGCGCATAACAAAAGACACAAAGATACAAAAGGAACAAATGCACATTGAAGATATAAGTGTCTTCGCGGCAGTGAATCGGTTGCTGTCTCAGCATTATGCCGGGGTGTCAGATACCTTCAGCACTGGTTTTCAGACAACACCGTACGTGACCCACGGAACGCAACAGAACATACTATTTTAAGGTAGGTACACAAAGAACCTCCCGTTTATTAATCTGACGAGTTAGGCGTGGCGCGAGGTCGTGGTGCTTTTATTGGCGACAGATGTATTTCGTTTGAGTTCGTACTCCTCCTAGACGCTTCATCCACTCACATTTTGAACGTCGACAGGTGACATTGTGAGGATGGTATGGATTAAAAAAAACATGAAAATTAAACACACCACGAAGGAATAATCACCGAAAAACTGAATTTCCGTAAATTTCAATGGTAAGCCAGTAATTGACAGGGAGTTTGAGACCGGGTAGACGCGCTCAGCTCAACATTTGCAACCAGCAAACTACATTGCATACCTAGTTTAAATGCCCTAGACGCGTTATCATATATAGAGACCTTATAAATAGTTGAAGTACTGGAATTAGTACAAGGTATTTTAATTTGCCGCGCTCGAGTAAACCCCCAAAACCCCTCCTAGGCTCCCGTACTAGGGCAAATCGAGTACAGCGGTCCGCTAGCCAAACGTCCGCGGCCGCGGCACAAACCTGAAACGGGTTTACCTCTTCGAATATGTGCGGCGTGTACTTGGGCGGCGCGGGCTGCGCGGCGTTTGGCGCCGGCGCGTCGCGCACGGCCGGCGGCAGCACGTTGACCAGCCGCCCCGTGTTGTAGTTGCACTCCAGCGTGTACGAGCGCACCAGCCCCGTCGCCTTCAGCACCGCCACCCGCCCCGAGCCCTCGCGCGACATGCCGTCGCGCCGGTCCCTGCCAGAAGAAGTAGCTATATTAACATGAGACTAAGGGTGGTATTCCACTCGTCCAATATCTTTGTCCAATCTTTGATAAAATTTCTTTGACGGAGGCCCATTCCACTTATCCAATATCTTTGTCCAAGTTTTTTTTCTCGCGTAGCCATATATATTTAAATGTCATCAGAATCTTTAATCAAATGTCGGGGTTCCTCCCAAGTTGGATGACATCATCCAATTTCTTTGAACAAATGTATATTGGACAAAGACATTGGACGAGTGGAATACCACCTTAACGACTATACAATTTATACCAAAACAAAAACTGACTCCAATTATGTACTTGCTATGCCACAATTTGTGGTTTCCGTGAGCCAATGCTTGGTTACCTACAGAAAATACCGAAATCGGCATATGCGGGCCTATCCAATTCGAATATTTCCCTCGATTCTTCCTATATCCCATCATCAGACTTCACCAAATTTATATGGGACCAATGTTGGAGTACCTGCTTTGAAACAAAAAAAGAATTACCAAAGTCGGCCAACGTGGTCAAGAGTTATCGGGGAACATACACACATAAAAAAAAGTACAAGCTAACATGCTGACGAACTGAGAACCTCCTTCCTTCTATTGAAGTCGGTAAAAATATTAAGGATACGAGGGAACCTATCTTGTAGTTGTTGCTTCAAAGGGGCAGACCAGTCAGCCACTGTAATGTTCTTCATTAAATGAAAGATGGTCGTGAGGGATACATGCTTTGATCGTGTGCGTGTCGTTCGTCTTGATCTTCTTAGCTTCGGTATCAGAAAGAGGGCGAGAGGCAATTTGTAATTGCTTTCTCATGAGTATAGGGGCAGACTCGCTGTGGCTTTCAGAACAGCCACGAGACACAAAATAGCTATTTACGTCACCACTTGGCCAAAAAGTGGGTTTTTTCGGACGCGCAGCGTGCGGAAAAACGCGCTTTTTGGCAAGGTGTGGTGTAAAAGAATAAATTAAGTAAGTTGAAAAGACGACCAATGTTGCATTTATTAGTCTACTAAAACAACCCTCTCCACCAACGGCTTCGAGCCTTCGACATGGTTCCGTATTGCATATGTGTACACTCACTTGAGGTACATGTTCCGCTCAGTGAAGTTGCACGAGGAGAAGTGGAAGTGCATGTTGTTGAGGGACATGATGCGCGGCAGCAGCATGCATTCCACCGACGCCTCAGAGTCTTCGAAGTGGTTCCCGTACATGAAGATGCCTGAGACATAGCCATTTCAATTACTCATTCAAAAATCTCGCCGATTCTTGGGATTAGGGTGGACACTCGTCCAATATCTTTGTCAAATCTTTGATCAAAGTTCTTTGACGGAGGCCCATTCCACTCATCCAATATCTTTGTCCAAGTTTTATTCTTTTTCATGCGTAGCCATATTGATTTAACTGTCATCAGAATCTTTGTTCAAATGTCGGGGTCCCATCCAAGTTAGATGAAATCATCCAATTTCTTTGATCAAATGTATATTGGACAAAGATAATGTATGAGTGGAATACCTCCCTTAGGCAGCGGACCCTGGGTATCCTTCAGGATGGAACTGTACTGGAATAATGCTAGGATGATGATAATCATTAAGAGATCTGCCACTAGAAGAGAAGTCAACACACTACAACCAAGGACGACTGATTAAATGTAAGGCAAGAATGGTTCCACGACTATTCTGGCATGATTAAAAGCCACGAAAAAGCAGAATCATCTAGCGATATGATGAAGTGATGATCTCAAATGTTGTATCTGTCGCCACATGCGTTGGTCATTTCGCGCTGATTTGCATGGGGGCTATAGTTTACTTTTTTACACTCGTTAGAGGTTCGTGCTCGTTAGTATATCATCATTATCATCTTCTTCAGCCGACTGATGTCCACTAACTGTTCATAGGCCTCCCCCAAAGACTAGGTCATCAGCCCACCTCGTGGGGGTCTTCCAACGCTGCGTCGTCCGGTACGTGGTCGCCACTCGAGAACTCGCTGGCTACACCGGCCATCGGTTCTCCGGGCAATGTGACCGGCCCACTGCCACTGTTAGTGTGTAACGTAATGTAATAGATTCAGAAGAAGTAGGAAAAAGCTTTTCCAGTCAAAGTCTTTATGACCTTGGCATAAGATTGAATTTCACCTGACTCGAGGAAATCATTTTTTAGAGATGAAGTTATGAGGAACTTTGGGATTGTGTTATTTTTACCTTTCTTAGAAGCGTGTCCATGCAGGTCGATGTACAGGAAGAGGCCGGATTCAGGCTCCTTGGGCTTGGGCGGGGGCGGCGCGGGCGCCTTCTTGCGGCTCCGCGCCGCGGGCGGCGGCGACTTGCTCTTCTCTTCTTTAGGCGGGGCCGGTGGCGCCTGAAAATCAAGGTGTTGCCTCGGTTCGGTTAACCACGTCTGTGTAAAAGACACGCTTGTCTTCCGCGAACGAGAAGGGTCATTCCACTTTAAGTTTTCGACACATTTGCTTAAAATGCATATTTTGGAATACTTGTCCCTCACTTCAATTTCCTGCTTAGTGATTGTAAAACGGGTTTAATTAGGCTATTAGTTTCGATAGTTTTGGTAAATATCTAAGAACTGTAAATATCCATAAATCGAGTAACTAGATGTATGGATGTGTTTGAAGCAAAGAAGTATGTAAGGACCGTAGTTTTTGGCATTCTCTGGTCTCTGCCTACCCTAATGGGATACGGGCGTGAGTATATCTATGTATTAGTATACCACTGTGGGGTTACCTTGTCCTCGGGCACGGGGTCGTCGACCGGCGCGGCGGGGCGCGCGTGGCCGCTGTCGCCGTCGCCGGCCGGCACGCCCACGCTCGTCGTCGACACGCCCGACGCCACTTTCTGCACGCAACGGGCATAGTGTCAATCAGCCTGTTAGCCTACACTGCCTACCAAGCTGGAGGTCGCGGGTTCTAACACCGGTAAGCTTGATTATGTGATGAGTAAAAACTTGAACGTAACCTTTTTTCTCCTTTGCTTTGTACCGTTATTATTATTATTTGTTTATCGGTACAAAAAAGGTACAAAGCACTGGCAAAGCAATGAAGCCGGTCATACTTATTTCAATTATACTTTTATATTGTAACATAACAGTACATTACGATACAAGTGTAGAGAACAGGAAATTCGCAACGAGTGGTGATAAATTGAAACACGACCGAAGGGAGTGTTTTAAATCGACACGAGTTGCGAATTACCTGTTCGCACGTGTATCGTACAACGTTTTACAGTACATATGGCTCTTTAAAGTTTCGAAACTTTTTTTTTAATTTATTGGCCAAAATCCCTGATGCAAAAGTAGTATTGATTCACCAGCGGAAACCTCAGGGGTTTATATGCTGATGAGTAGTTCGCTTATGGTACATTTACTACATATACATACACTCGTACATTACAAAAGACTATTATTAGCTTCAGATAACGTTCGATATCTTTTTAAAGCCGGTATCGACTTCGAGCTGTTTAAGTATTTATATTGCTTTAAAGAGCCATATGTACTGTAAAACGTTGTACGATACACGTGGAAATAGGTAATTCGCAACTCGTGTCGATTTAAAACACTCCCTTCGGTCGTGTTTTAATTTATCACCACTCGTTACGAATTTCCTGTTCTCTGCACTTGTATCGTAATGTACTATTATGAAACTATAGGTCTAGAATAGTATTACTCACATAGCCATAGCTAGATGAATTATATGGTTTTTAAGACCGTTTGTTTCTAAATAAAGTAAAAATTGTACTTAAAACTTGGATGTTTTCTATGTATTTAAATATACATAAAGTACCCAATTTGTATTCCCAAGTCTTGATGTTATCCAAGTTTTTAAGTATGGATTTATCTATATAAGTATGTATATCGTACGTACCCATAGTACAAGCTTTGCTTAGTTTGGGACTAGGTCGATTTGTGTAAGATTATCCCCAATTTTTTTTAATAAAACAAGTCTTATTTAGCTTACTATGGGACTAATTCAATGTACGTATATTTATCCCCTACGTATATTTATTTATTCAATATTATTATTTATAATTGCTCATAAGAACTCTTCTGCTGCCTGGCTAGCGCGATAGCTTATACCATTACGTTTTATGGCCGAAATGTAGTAAAACGTGACGGTATAAGCTATCGTGTTAACTAAACAGGTCACATAAGACTTGCATCTCTCTATATGGTTTTGAAATGTAAAAAAAAGGTTTTCGGCATAGAAATACCATTATACAGGATGTCTCATTTAAATCGGTCAGTATGGGAAAGCCTGAAACTATAATACATACGAATATCTGTTCTTAGGAGCCACGTCATCGATTTTAATAAGAAGAAAAACTGCAGTCATACATTAAAAAAAAGCCTGTACTCAGCTCGGGAATCAAACGGTTGTTTTGAAAAAAAATAAACTTGCACTATTTCTATTTAGATATCGATTGTGTAGGTCTTCTTATTAAAATCGATGACATGGTTACTAAGAACTGATCTTCGTATGTATTATAGGTATTTGTCAACTGGTCATCGTGCCCGATCCGAGAGTTCACGATCGTTACCAGGTGCTTCAAATGCCAGCAGTATGGAAAAAACTGGCAACCGTACTTGTCTTCTCGAAGATCTCACGGTTCGTAAATAAATGCCATACGATTAAATAAATAGTATGGACACGCCGCCAAAACGTGCAAGCAATCTGACCACACGTGTGGTCATTGCGGCGATGCAGGGCATTCGGACAAGGAGTGCCCAAAGAAAGGAGATCAGCCCATATGCGCAACGTGCAGATTTTTCAAAAAGTCCAACGACCACAAAACGTGTGGCCCTGATTGTCCTGCTAGAAAAATTGCCGAGTCATCAACTCAATTGATTACGAAGGGACCTAAGAGCGCCGCCTCGTTTACTGTATAGTTTATGATTTGGATTATTTTATTAGTGTAGATTTGTTTTCTTTTTCTCATGATCTGCATTTATCAAACTGTCAACAATTAAATACCTACTCGTCATACTTTGAAACCGCAAAAAGGCGAAGGCCGCAACGCAAGCAATTATTTATTTACAAAACTAGTTTTTATTAAATAAGTGACTTTTATGATTGACCTAGTCTACCGCAATAGAATAGAAAGTGCTGAAACTGAAGTAACGTACTGAGAATAATCATAATAGGCAACAATTTATATGTAATGTAGAAATATGTAGCTATTATTGTGACAAATCTTATTATAAGTACTCGGTGATATCCAGATACATTAATATAAAAACACCGGTTTTTTAATATTATTGTAAATAATATAAACATAAACTTACAATTTCCTCATTATTTTGCGTAATAATGTAACGCTTAAAGCAGTTAGTGCAGAAGTAAATGTTCTCGCCCATCTCTGCCTGCTCTAGGTCTTGTAGCTGAAAAACAAAATAATAAAAAATCAGCCACAATCCAATGACTTCGATGAACAAATTGCTTATTTTTTTTAATCGGAAGGGATTTCAAATAAACAATTGGGATGTTGGCAACAATAAATATAAATTACTCTTACAATAACCAACAAACAAAACTCACGTCAATGCTCGGAAAATATCACGCTTCTACTTATTTTAACAGTTTTAAAGATTTTTAAATACATCATCATCATGCTGATGTATTTAAAAATCTCTCTCTCGCCCGCATGCCAAGCGTGGCAATTACGGCATTTCTCAATAGGATAGGCACTTTGTGGCGGTCTCTAGGGGAGGCCTATGTCTAGTATTGGACGTCGATCGGCTGATGATGTTGATGATGATTCGCTGCACATTGTGTAATTTAAGCAGGTATTAACCTGTTAAATATATTTATCATTTTCAGCATATCAGTTTGCTGATTTGATCATCACCATCAGTCAATATCCCTATTGTTATATTCTATTTTATTGTACAGAGAGAGAGAGCGCGTCCTGTGCCGCGTCAGCATGGCTCGGCTGTAGAGACCTTTCTCTCCAACGCCTTCTGCTCGTCATACTGCTGTTTCTGCACCTCGCGGTACTCCTGGATGGAGTGGCACGGGCTGCTCGCTCGAGACTACGGTGGAAAAAGGATTGGAGGTTAGGAAAAATGGGGAAACTTGGCGGATTTATCACTACACTTAACTAAAGCAAAAAGTTAGAACCCTAATGGGAGGAGTTCAAATTTTTGGACCATACAACCTCACCTGTACCGCTAAAGCATTAATGCGTCCAAATTTTATCTCCTGTCTATGACAGCTCACGTCAAATTTTGAACCCGGTACTCTCCCTTTGAGCCAAGGTCTGGAATGTTGATACTGTAGTGTACCTATGACTTATTTTTAGGTCCAGTGGACTTGCTTGAATCAAAGGCTTTGCGCTATGAATATGACTTAAATTTGTGTTTAGGTGGTTTTATTTCATTCAGAACGAACGAACGAAAAAAGTTGGAAGCCATCATTTATTCACTCTCATCGTTACCAATAAACAAATCATATGAAAATACTGGAAGACATCAAACTTTTTTATTATATTTTAAAGATTTTTAAAATACATAAACATTTAAATAAAGACGCATTTTGACCATAGAAAATTGTGATGTAATTAGGCATATCTCCCTACAAACTTAATACTAACCAAGCGTTCTGACGTTTCGTAAAAAGTTGCTGATTTGGCTATCAGTGAAATACCGTATTAATTGTGACGTTCCACGGACAAAGGTATCTTATGGCGGTAGCGATAAGGGACCTTATGGCAGAAGCGATAAGGGACCTTATGGAGGAAGCCACAAGGTGGATTATCGCTACCGCCATAAGGTACCTTTGTCCGCGGAAGGTCACAATTCATTCCCTTGTTACATGAAATTTTTTAATTTATATGGGTAACTTTCGCGTCACAACGGAATTACAATGAAATTAACTATGGTCCTAAAATTTTAACTCCATCCTATAGGTAATCAGTTCTTATATTTTAAACAATGGCCGTGCCCGGACAGGAACTCGTGTCATCACATCTGTGTTGTGTGTTCCGTGCGACACACACGCAACGTTCGCTCGCGCGGTGGCATTCGACTTCTCTGCTTATTATACCGCTGCCACACACTCGTTGACTGCGAAGTAGCGAGGAAAGGGGGCAGAGACGCAGTGTGGCAACATTACTCGTCAAACTTCCTGTCATGGCCACCGCTCCCTGTTTTGTCAATTTTACCAACACAAAGGACCTAGTGCGGGTGTCACGATTTTTTTAATTCACCTTTCTAATTTCAGAGTAGTATGAAATATTTACTCATTTCGTTAATTACTTAACAAGACTTTTTAAAAAAATTGGTACAGCTATTAGTTTTCAAGATATTCACGAAAATGTGAAGAAAGCCTACCATTGTCTATGTGAAGTCACAAGGCTGGATTGTGACAGTCACAACGCACAAAAAGAACAGCAGTACACTTTCTTTAGTAAATCCGCCTTAATGATAGTGCTTCTGTTTGATTTTAATTTGGTAAATAAATCACTTACTTTACTTACTTTTACGCTGACGCCTAACTTGTCACTTACACTCTTTTAGTATAGGGAACTTTTGAAATTGATTTTTTGATATGAAATCAGGATATTTTTGAGAATTTAAAAATGTGGTTATACTTAATTTTTCATGCTCTATTTGAAGACATCAGAAAAAGCCCGTTTAAAAAAATGAAATGTTGTCAATTGCGCGAGTAGAGCAGTGTGTTGGCAGAGACAGCAGCGCGAGGAGCGTAGTTTGGCAAAGCTATTAGACTCAAAGCCTTGACTTACCACGGCTGCACTGAAGCCGGCCACAGTCCCGGCCAAGCCGGGCATGGTCTCCTGTAGTTTGGCGACGGCGCGCCGACAGTCGTGGCACCACCCCATGCGAACATTGGAGTTCTCTTTACGCGTAGAATCGCTACAGTAAACGAAAACAATGGTCGTATATTCCTCTAGTATATATTTTTTCAAAACAAACGAACGCGTTCGTTCTAGTCTCACTCGTTGTGTGGCAACAAATAGTTACTACGCGAGGCCGCCAGAGGCGCTGTTCGCGTGGAGACTAAACGCAAACGTGTTCGTTTGAGTTAATATCTCAAAAAAATACTAGAGATACTGAGTATTCATTAGTTTAACCCATTCAAAGCCAAGTCACGAGTCGACTACGCGCGGATTTTGCTACAAGGCCACAAATACTATGGCGTAGACATGAGGAAAACCGTTACTTCTTGAGCAGCGTAACTCTTGTTCCCGTTTAAAAAAAAATCGGTGAAAAATCATCGCGAATGTCACTCCGGTTCTTGTGTCACGACATATGCTTCGACCGTTCCGGGGGCTGTAACTGATATTTCTACTAAGGTGACTGCTACTTCTGTTCCTAACATCATCATGTATAAGTACATTACGGGCGCTACAAGACAATCGCCAATTCGCGATTAGATGAACATGCACCTCTAACGCCTTGACAATAATGGCGTTTTTGCTAAGAAATATCTAGGTGATTATGTAACGTCGTTGTTCCGTCGTGACAAATCACAGTGATACTTTTTGACGGTGGATCACAGTGTTTTTTTCATCGTGACGATATTTATTACCCATCGCTACTACGGCGTAGCACATGTAGACTCTGTGCGGAAAGAGAAGAGTTGTGAAATGTATAGGAGCCCATACATTCTACGACTCTTCTCATTCCGCACAGACACTAGCGTTGTGGGCTTCGAATGGGTTAGTTTAATAACCTGTCCTAAATGAAAAAATATATTAGATACGTACAAAGACGTACTACGACTACGTAGATATTTACACAGTATGATCTAAATGAACAATATGTACATGTTGATAACTTATTAGAATAGAAACGTTTCCTATTAATACACAGTAGCTATACAGGTACAGCGTGCACAATGTCTAAAAACCTAAATCTAGGCTATTCTGAAATCTAAGACCTAAAATAAAACATAATAAAGACCGTTGTCCACCAGCTACACAACGCAATATGTAATTGATAGAACTTCTAGCCACTTCTAGTGTTCTATAGGGGGTCGTAGAAGAAAAAATAATAATGAAATTGGAATCAATTATCTGTTTCGTTTTAAAATATAACGAAAAAAAACAAATGCAACTCTTCCAATTAGGAAGGTAATAAGTTCATTGAAGACGAGGATACCGTTAAAGAGGTTTTTGGGCGGTTAGAGGATATAACAAACATTATAGAACATATTTAAGAACTCAATAAGTTTTGTTGCGTTCGTTCTCCAATAGTTGATATTCTATTGGAAAAAAGGGCTTTTCGCATAGCATTTCATGACGTCATGAATCTGTTGCGCTTCATCCGTATTAATCAGAGCAATGATGTATAGTTGCGGTATCGTATCATAGTAAACACGGGGGTATGGAAAAAGTGAAGGTCGAGTTGGCTCAGCTCGGGTCACAGGGCGTATCTACAACACTTTGGGAGTCATTGCTTGAACTATATTGTATTCGAAAGTACTTGTTGCTAGGCCTATTTGAATAAAGAATATTTTAACTTGACTTTGACTTTAGACATATTGCGATGTGTTGCAAGTGGACAGGCCCTTACGCGACAGAGGGCGAGCCCATAAGCAGGCTGATGCTGTTCTTAAGTGTGTCACGCAGCGGCAACAGCGGGTTGGGGCCCTGGAAGTTGAGCTCGTCGCTCGAGCTCAGGTGCACGGCCGAGCCCAGGCACGACCTGACCGACCATCCACATTATACCTACACTATTTAGACAATATACCTTTTCACCTCAGCGGCACGAACATGGCGGTTTTTCTGCTTGAAGCCAGTGTGAAAAATGCAATTTTGCTGCGAGCGTGAAAACATCTTCAAATCGTAAGTTAGGCGCAGGTCATCTTTTCATACTGCGGGGTGTAATGCAAACTTAGAACATTTAAACTTCATTTTATCTGTCACTATTCCTTTGCGTTATAGGTTCTCGCCGTTGAGGTGAAAAGTTGTATGTATCACACGAGAGCAAAGATATTTGCATCTCCTGTCTTTGAATCCCTCGCTACGCTCAAGATTCTATAATTGAATATTTCGCTTGCTTGGGACTCAACATCAACACTCGCAGCAAAAATCTACTTTGCTCTCTTATTGAAAAAAAAAAACTATTGTTATTCTACAAGGCAATTGTAAGATTTGCCGTTATGGATCGGCATGTTGGGCCGCAAAGGTGACGGATGAAAAGAGGTTGCACGTTTCGGAGATGAGAATGGTGAGATGGATGAGTGGCGTAACGAAAATGGATCGTATAAGGATGAGTATAAGAGGAAGCTTGAAATGCGGAGGGATGAGTTCATGTTCATGTGACAAGAAAGGTATTCATTAGGTATAAATGTGGAGGGATATAAGCCTAAGGGAAGGAAAACGTGAATGGATTGCGTGAGTCGATATGCAGAGGAAGGATGTGAGTGACGACATGACGGGCGATAGAGATATAAAAGATTTTTTTTATGGGTCATCTTCTAAACATGGTACTCTGTCACAATGTCTCCTGGCTACTGGAACAGAATAATAATAATAGTTATTTGTTCAACAAGAGAGCAAAGTAGATTTTTGCTGCGAGTGTTGATGTTAAGTACCGAGCAAGCGAAAGATTCTACAATTGAATCACGAGCATAGCGTGTGATTCAAAATTAGAATCTTGAGCGTAGCGAGGGACTCAAAGACACGAGATGCAAATATCTTTGCTCTCGTGTGATACATACAACTTTTCACCTCAGCGGCGAGAACATATGACGCAAAGGAATAGTGACAGAGAGATTAAAGTTTAAATGTTCAAAGTTTGTATTACACCCCGCAGTATGAAAAGATGACCTGCGACTAACCTACGATATGAAAAGAGTTTTTTCATATCGTAGGTTAGTCGCTCATTTTGCTCACTGGTTTCAAGCAGCAAAAACGCCAAGTTCAAGCCGCTGATGTGAAAAGTATTTTTTTAAGATACTATGTCACAATGTCTCCTGGCTAACGGAACAGAATAAATGATCGCCGCATGTATGAATTTTGCGGAATGGTAAAGGGTGTGGGTATACGAAACGTTCCTTGTGGAATACAATTTTTAATGAACATTTACTGAGTCGGTACTTGTCTTTCCCAGTGATGAGTGATCGGTTTTCCTAAATTCTGCCTCGTCAAGAAGATAAGGCCCCGTTGTTCAAAATATACATATGTACCAGAAGCGTAGTACGGAGCATACCTGAGCGTCTCCTCGTTCAATAGCGAGGGATTATTGGAGGGACGAGGCGAGCGCGATTCTGTCGTCTGTGACGTCATCTCTCGCAGACGAGTCTCGCATGCCTGGCAAAAATAAGCATTAATTTCATTTTACAAAGCTACAAGCCAAAATTTGATAAGTCTAAGCAAGTTACAGTGAACCGCATAACAGTTTAGGGGGCCCTGTTCGTAAGCTGAAAGTTCTTCGTTGAAATCTGATCAGATGGAAAGTCTGACAAGTTTTCGTGGGATGACAACAGCCTTCCGGCGCCATATTTAACCTTGATCGATCTGAAGGCAATCGCAAGTTGGTGCAACTTGGCTTTAGTTTAACACAATTCTATACAGTTGCCCGTAGCATATACATATTTATTGTATGAATTTGTGTTGAAAATTGAATTAGTATGAGTTCAACAGTCAATGGACAGTGGTGCTAAAAGTGCAACAAAAACTGGCAACCGTACTTGTCTTCTCGAAGATCTCACGGTTCGTAAATAAATGCCATTAAAAAAAAAAGTCAATGAATCATACATTATCCTGTATTACATTTAGACTACTTCTATATGCTCTTATCAGTCTGGCTCTGAATCAGTGATTAGCTTAATTGAACTGACGCGGGTGTAGACACCGTGCAAATTAGAATTTTATCTAAAGCTTCCGTTTAACACTTAATTTCAGATCGTGTTATATGTTCATTTTGAAAACTTTCCAAACTGAACAGGTTGATAGGTGCGCTTTCATTGCGAAGTTTGATAATAAATGACAGATTACTTGTGATATCTATTGCATATTATATTCTTTTATACATAGGGTTGAATACGCTATTTGTCAATTTTGTATGGTGCCATTCGAACCAGTTTAAAGAGACCGTCAAATATCTACATGGGACCAACTACAATTTGAGCACAAGGGCAAAATTCAGGGACAAACTTCTCTCGACGCTAGTGGTTCCTACAAATTGACACTTGGGTATGATGTCACGCACAAGTTATTGAACCACCCGTTGGACGACCCACAAAAATAATTATTTGCTGTTTTAGTCGTCAAATAATGCGTTAAGGTACATTTGTCATCCAATTTATTCATTATTTTTACATAAGGATTCTATTGATACCTTTTATTTGACGTTTGGACGATAAAGAATTTTTGAAGTTACATATCTTTTTACTTTTTAAATCATCCTTGACAAATAAATTCTATAAAGTAATCAACCTGTTTACAAAATTTCACGAGGTTGCTTGAGAAATGTGACCTGTAGACAACAGCGGGAAATCCGCCGGCCGGACATACGAAAGCATTTTTGCCGAAAAAGCGGAGACCTCGTTTCACGGTCAATGATTTTGGTAAAATTTTGTAGTTTCCAATTTATTCAGATAATTTGATGGTTTACTATCCATACACACACACACTATGTTATTAATTTTAATATATGGCAAATGCCCATCTGTATTAAACTGTATCCAAGTACCTGGTCGCTTAAGTTTTCTTCTCCCGAGCTTTGTGGCTTGCTGGGCGGCACCTGCTTGGAGCCTTCAGCGGTAGACGGTCGCTTGATCGTATTGGATGACTTGTTGGGAGACACAGATTTCACTTTCAATGGCGGACTCTTTTTAGCATCCATTAACTGCGGACAAAATGCGAAAGTGCTTTAGAATATGCAATACCAAATATAAAGTTCATATTTTTTTTCTAAATGGTACTCAACTATTGGAGCTTTCCACAAAATTTCAAGTTGCGGAGACGTACGGTGTAAGAGAAATTGTAAAGTTGAAAGTTTCTATACTAAAATCGGTAATGAATACTACGCCGTGACAGTCGGACTCTGCCTTAACCCCGGCGCTTCGCGCCTCCGGTTTTTTATATACACTCTAGGGGTAGGGTAGACAAGACCACGTGGATAGTAGGGTGCTATGATTCGGTTTTTTATATACCTAGGCCCAGTGACGTGAGTGACGTAAATCATCTGACTGTCATAGCGTGGTGTTTATAACAGTTTCTAGTATAGACACTGCCCAATTTTTTTTACGTTTCCGCAACTTGAAATTTTGTGGAAAGCTTTCTAATCATGAGTACTGTTTATAAAAAAAATATGTCTCGGTGTTGAATATTCTAAAGTTGAGCCCAAAATGCAAGGGCTTTATGCCACTAAGTAATAAATAGTGCCCGGTAGTAGAGGTGAAAATTTTCACTAAAATACCTGATTAATAGCATTTACGGTTTATGTCATTATAAAATTTTGCCAAAGGTTTATGGAAGCGACATTTCACGACGCACCTATTCCTGGGACATTCAGCTCTTCGGGTAATTAACATTACCTAACCTACTGGGATAGAACAACTTTCTGCCAAGTCACGTCATGTGCGACTCAGTGTTTCCTGTCGCACTCGCACTGTGAGAATTAGAAATAGGATAGATTTTTATCGTTACGCACGCCAGAATCTGGGGCATTTGGAGTTAGCAGTAAACATTAAAATAACTTTAACTGGCCGAGTATCAAATCAGTTCGGTCAAAACGCGACTTTTAGACTCAAAATCTAATAGCATTTTTTTTTAAGTTGAACAGTTTGAATAATATCAGCTATAACTATGTGCTTGGCAACTCTGCCAGCCAACGCCCAACATAAGAGTCTCTTATATTTTATTTTTATATAACGGAGATTCACTTCGCGGGGCTCATATTCCTGTAAGGTTTGGCTTTCGGGGATTTAAAAGTTGGCTTACCATTTGAAGGCTGTATATTGGGTAAGTCCCTTGAAAGCGTAAGGATCCAAGGAAGTTTCATCTGATATGGTGTATGTTTGTGTGTACCTGATCAATAAGGAGCGCGGCCTCAGTAGACGGCTGGCGGATATGCTTGGGGTCGGCGGTGGAAGGCCGCGACGGCTTCAACGTGCTCGACGACTTGGTCATTGGCTTCGACTTGAACGGAGGACTTTTGGACTTCTTCTTCGAGTCGAGTAACTGTTACAAGGTATATGTAGCGTCAGACAAGTATTTCTTGACATGGCGCGGAGTACATAATGTTATAATATAAATCTAACCGTTGGGCTTGCTTGACAGAATTTGAACGCCAAATTAGAACCTACGAGCAAGCATTTGAATCACAGTGTTAAACTGGGGGAATTGCTCTCAATGTGCAACCGAGGCTCAAGTCAAGGATTCCATCTGCCATCTTTTCTTATAATTCTCATGACTGCAATGACAACTATTATGATCAATATGATCATAAACATGAAATAAATGAATGAACTTTATTCTGCAAGTAGGCCGCAATGGCAGAAGACCACTGCCGAGAAGAAACGGCGAAACAAACTAACCAGTCAGTCATGCAGTACGATTTCGTAGCACCCGTAGACGATACTGTGGTTTTCTCGCTAGGTAGAGGAAAACTAACGAACCCCGCGGATTACTGGTATTGAAAATGTTACGGCCCGGACACGACTTCGAGCTGTGCGGCGCGGCGGCGACGGCGACGGTTGCGAATACATTGCGTCCAACTAACCGCAGTGCGCCGGGCGGGCGTCTAGACCGTGCAATGAATAGAAATAACGCTTGCCGTGCCGCATTTCGCGTAAAGTCGAGACCGCGCCCTTAAACAGCTCTAACGTTTCAATTTTGTATTTGGAGTGTGTTAATAACTAACCAACTTAGGAAACTTGATAATACCTCGACATTATAATTTAAAAAAAAAACTCAAATACGGTTTATCCAATTTTTATGAACCATGTATCAGAACCATTGCTATTGCTAGAAAACCTGATATTAAATTAAGAAAAACGCACTCAAATAGGTTAATCCGTTAATGAGCTACGGTGCCACAGACAGACACACATATAGAAAAGCTTAATAGAAAAGCTTTATTCATGGCAAACAAACAGACAAAATTTTACGAAGTTTTACAAGTTTTAAAAGTTTACCATGAAATGGTCCCGCCTCAGCATGGTGCTGACTCAGGAGTCAGCGCTGGTCTTCCGGCAGGACCATTGATGGGTCACGATCTGTGCGGCACAGCCAAGTTCACACACACGTACACATTCCATAAACAATAAATAATAATAATAAGGCAAAAATGCTTGTACGTGTAAGCGAACCCGACTGTACCACACGGTCTTATACAATTGTACAAAAATTGAACGCATCCAGGCGTCTGGCTCGTAGCTAGTCTGTGGCTTAAAGTACGATTTTTCCAAGGAAGTTTAACTTGTTTGTATAATGTCACTGGGTGCTATTTCTGTCGCACGTACATATTGGAGTGACAGAGATGCAGCGGTCGTGCGGTTAGTTCTTTCTATATACCACAGTAGCGCTACGATCTATGTGGAATATTTCATTGACATCTCTATGTCAGTTTCTTTTCCCTGTAATCTCTGTATATAAATTTTACTTCGTGCTATTTATTCTCTTCGAAGATAGTAATACAATAAAACATAAACAAGATTTACAGTTCACAGTTTTTAGGGCAAGAAGAGTATAATCACTATGTTTTAGGGACAGGAAACACAGGTTAGTAACACTTATAAAACAGATACATGATAAAATATTGCGTCACTTATCCATCGTCAACCTCTAACTTTAAACTTCTGAACTCTATAGGTTCCCCGCAAGGCAACAAAAGTAATTAGATGAAGAATATCATATCAAGAAATCAGAACATAATCAAGACACAAAGCGAGAACACAGTAACAAGACAAAAGTGACAGTTTAATACATGCAAATAACCTAATACATGTAATCGAGATGGTTACCAATGAATGATATATATGACGCGGTTACATTACAGCTGCTAATGGCTTGCAAGCAGTTCTATCTATATGTTAAATGGGACCGAAAAAGGCAGGTATTTATGTACTTTTTTTTTACATGTTTAAATAATACTGGGACCCGGGTATGTCCTTAAACCACGACCAAGACCACCATAGGATGGGCAGCAGCATCCCTGAAGTGCGGTGGAGATCCTGCGGTCGTCAACCCGTATGCCAAGCGAGGCGATTATGGCATTTATCCCCCATGAAATTGTGGGGGAGGCCTATGTCCAGCAGTGGACGTCCCTGGGCAGATATGGTGGTGGTGGTGGTGGTGGTGGAGACATAATTACATTAATTACAATATAATATAAAGGAAGTGGCAAATTCTGGATGTTAACATTATTTTATAAATAGCTCGTATCCAATCGAAGCGTCTCCTGCTGTTGCTGATGTTCATATATATTTTTTTTCAAATTTGCTCTAAAACTAGATATATATTCCAGGTTACGGATGGGGGGTGGAATATTATTCCAAATCTTTGTCGCCGCATATCTAAAACTCCCACGGAATGCCGCGGAAGCATGCCGGGGTGTCATCAGCTGCATACTACATAGGCGGGTTCCACGCGACCTCCGGGCAGACATCCACGACAACTTCTCATAAAGATAGGAAGGAGCTTTGTGATGAATTACTCCAAAAAGTAGGCATGCCAAATGAAGTTTGCGACGGTGTTGCATTTTTAGAATATTGTGTTTATTTAAATATGGAGTAACATGAGCCCTTGGTGGAATACTGAAGCAAAAGCGAGCACAGGCATTTTGTACCCTTTGTATTAGCCGCTTAGTTTTTGCTAAAAGACGTGGACCATACACTGCATCCATGTAATTTAATTTGGATAAAATTAAAGTATCAACCAACTGTATGCGCAAGGTTTCACTAATAAATGGCCTTATGTTATAGAGTATTTTCAGCCTGTAAAAGCAGTTACTAACAGAGCCCACTATATGCTTCTCGTATCTGAGTTCGCTATCCATAATAAGGCCTAGATTTCTTGCCTCATAAACGCGCTCAATGGGTTCTCCCAGTAATAAAACGTCTGTAGTGGTTCGTATACTATTTGTTTGGTTTTTTGTGCCAAAAATAAGATATTTCGTTTTTGTGGGATTAAGCACCAAACTATTACTCTCAGCCCAAGATGCTATATTAGCGAGGTCAATATTAAGTTTTTCTAAGGCATTGTCGATTTCATGAGGTTTAAAAGATATGTAAATTTGTATGTCATCTGCATATATATGATACTTGCAGTGTGCAATGCGGGTTCCGATGTCTGCAGTGTACAAAATGAATAAGATTGGCCCGAGAATTGAGCCCTGTGGTACACCTCTAGAGAGGCCCATCCTGTTTGAAAACTTGGTTGTCCCGTCACTTAGACTCAATTTTACATACTGGTGACGCTTATAGAGGTAACTATAAAACCAATGCCGCGCACCAGCATCCAGACCATAGTAACTTAGCTTTGCAAGCAGTAGATTAATATCTATACAGTCAAATGCCCTGGAAAAGTCGAGTAGTACGAGCAGTGTGCACATGCCCTTATCCTGAGAGCACAATATACTGTCAGTTACGTCAAGCAGAGCTGTCACTGTGCTCCGCCCTTTCCTGAATCCCGATTGTACATCCGGCAGTATATTGTTGCTCTCAAGATAGTCAGTTAGCTGCGCGCATACAGCCCTTTCCAGTATCTTAGACATACACGGCAGTATACTAATCGGTCGTAGGTCTTTTAACTCGATGGGGCTAGAACTTTTCGGTATTGGACGTACTACTGCCGTTTTCCAGAGGTCAGGGAAAGTAGAGGTTCGAATAGATGTATTAATAATATCAGTAATTATATCTATTGTATATGGAAAGGTCATTATGACCATATTTAAATTAATTAAATCGTTTCCTTCAGCATTTGATTTAAGACTTGATATGATTTTTAAAATCTTATCTGAGCTGACTGGTTCTATATGGAACACAGACTCATTAAATTTGTGAAATTCAAAATAAGTCAACTGAGAAATAGATGTCGGTGAAGCAGCTGGCAAGTTTAAAAAGTGTGTGTTTATGACGTCCGGGTCGCTGAAAATATCAGGCAATTCAACGTTATTCTTAGGCAAAATGGTAGATTTAAGGTTTTTCCATAATACTTTCGGTTCTTTTATTTTATTGTTTATGTTATGATTAAAATAGGCTGACTTCTCATGGTGTAATGCTTTAATTACAGTTGATTTTAAGTCCTTATAGTACAATCGTTTGCTCTCAGAGCCTGTCCTATGGTAGTCGGCAGCAGCTTGGTCACGGATGCGCATCATTAGCTTCACCGTGTCCGTTATCCAGGGGTATGAAGGGCCTTTTATGATGTAGGTTTTCACAGGAGCATGCACGTCAAATAGACAGACTATATGCCGGCTTAATGAGTCAACCTTTTCATTAACATTAGACAGTGCAGACATCGAATCCCACCCTAAACTCCGCAGATCTCTATCAAAATCAATAGTATTAATATGATTAACAGGCCTGTGTGTTACAGTATAAGGTTTAGGTTTAATTCGCCTTATATTAAACTCGCATACTATCAGACAGTGACCAAAAAGAGTTCCCACATGCTCATTACTTATACTCTTACAAATCAGGTCAGTGCAAACTACATCAATAAGTGTCTGACTAGTGTTAGTGAAGTGGGTAGGCTCTGTTACTAATTGCGCTAAATTGAAAGTGGTTAAGAAATTATTGAGTTTAATTGTTTTTGGGTCAGAGATGGACAGTAAATTAATATTCCAGTCTCCCAAAAGAATTATGTGGTCGTATTTACGTATCGAACTAATGGTGTCAGATAAGGCATCAAAGAAAATGTCCACGCCCTGCCAGGGCGGGCGATATGCTGTGCCTATTACTATTTTTTTCCCTTGTAGGGTCATATATACCCACATTTGCTCCACTGATTTGTGCTGGGGGTCGAGGGAGTGCAGCAAGTTGTGAGCGCAGACATTTTTTTTAATATACAATCCAACCCCTCCTCCTCGCGAACGTAGTCCCTGTGGTCGCGGCTTATGGCGAAGCCTGCACCCGGGCAGCACAGGAGCACGACTTTCATCCCCTTCTTTTAACCAAGTTTCGTTGATAGCCAACACATCCATATCTAGACGAGTACAAGTCGCTATAAAGTTGTCATGATTCGTGCCCAGAGATCCCGCGTTGAACAATCCAATGCGCAGTTGTTTTCGTGTCATTGTGCATACGTATAGCAATGCATAGATAAGGGGACGACAAAGCGGAACCGGTCTGTCATTATACTCATAAATAAGATTATACTAGCCATAGTGGTCAGTGTCGGTGTCGATTGGAGGTTATTTGTTATAGCGTAGGATTGTTTATAATGTGTTAAATGTGTGTGTTTGGGATGTACTGAAATTAGTGGTTTTAAATTAACATGCCAAGTGTTCGGGTCAAATGTATTAAAGTATAGTGTTTGTATACATACAGTGAAAGTATAGTTTTCATTTGTATAAATATAACCATGCGGCAGCAGTGACAATAACAAAAGTATTCGTTGACGATGAGCAAGCGAGACAATTATTACTAGTGCAAAGTTAGCAAGCTGATCCAACATTACGTGAGCCAAAAACACGACTTAAATCTGACTCCGTGCGTATGCGGTGCCGAGGTGTGTCCGTGCCTGCCTGCTGACGGGCGAAGATCTTACCGTCCCTGGTCCAGACGTATCGCCACCCTAATTGCTGCTTAAGTTCTCGAGCCCTGTACAGCAGACGTCGGTTATGGGGGGTCAACCGCTCGTTGACATAGAATCTGGTCGTTCGGCCGGGGATGCCGGTGCCCTCCGTGGTGGCCCCGCGACGTACGCGCGCGGCCTGCAGCAGACGGTCGCGGACGGCGCGACGCGCGAGGCGCACCACCAGCGGCCGCGGCCGCGACGCCGGCCCCAACCCGCCGTCCTCCAGCAGAGGCGCACGCCCCACACGAGTAGCGTTCACGACATCCTGCTCAGTGAGTGTAACCCCTAACTTTTGACCCAGTGTTGCCACCAAATGCATAACATTTTCCCCACTACTTTCGGGCACACTAGATATCTCGATGTCATTTAGTAGCAACTCCTGGTCGCGGTCGTTGAGCTCCATCCGAAGCTGTGTCACGGTCTCGACCAGAGTGGTCTCTGCAGCAACGTCGTTAGGCCTGTTCTCCAGGGACTCGACCCGGGCACAGAGCGCGTTGATGCGCCCATCGCAGCCATCGATCCTGTCCGCCAGGCTCGACATGGCCGCGCGGAGAGCAACAATTTCGTTGCTCATCGCCCTCATGTCCTCGCGGAAAAGCCTTAGCTCGGCAATCAGCAGCTGCATGTCGGTGGCGCGAGTCGTGTCGAGCCCATTGTCGACCGGAGTGGTATTGTGTAGAAGATGACTGTCAGTGTAGGATACCTCCATGACGGAGCTGTCTCCCTCGTGCTCCTCGGGGCTCAAAAGTGCAAGGGGACGTCCAACACCTCGGCACAAATTGACATTGGCATGACCGCCCCGTACCGGCGTCTCCGTATTATCCGTCCTAGGCACGGCACTTCGGCACTGCACACAATTCCAGCTTTTCCACTCTCTGGCTTCTTTGCTTTGGAACACCTCCTCGGGCACGTTCGCGCAGAGGAGATCGTATTTTTCGTTGCAATTAGCGCAATTCAAGAATACGCCATCAACGATTTTATTGCGACAGCCTGCACAAATTGCCATTGTGAAATCTGCTTTGTGTTCTTTGTAATAAGGTCAGTAATCGATCAACCTGTTTAGCCACCTGTCAAACGTGCACACGCGAACGCTAACAGCTGATTCGCTGAAATCCGGTCAGCTGACCCTCACAAACACTAATTGTTAAATAGCCACAAGTCAATTTTCAAACACTGATATTATGCACAATTGTTAACTGTAAACTTATTAAATGTTTTTTTTACATAAAACAATGTAAGGTTATTATTTATAGGACCCTCGTAGCCGTTCACTTAAACTTTTTAACGTAATTTAGAGCAAATACAACGGAGCTAGGTAAAAGTAGGTGTTGACAGTTCAGACGTCAAACCGTGACACATATGAACATGTTAAACTCATAACACCCCTCTTTTGCGTTGCGTCGGGTGTTTAAAAGGAGTCTGCTTACCTCGACGCTCTCACTGATGTTCTGTATGCTCCGAGACGTTATGCTTTTGGCGTCGTCGAACGTGTCTTCCTTTTCGCACCCGAAATGATAATACCTGTAGCATAAGAGGGCAGAAAATCAGTTTTTTCCTTGGAGAAAACCGAACACAACTTATTTTAGACTCATCTTGAACACCTGTCACCGCTGCAGTTGTATTGCGATAATGTTCGTAAGCTTAGTCTTGGGATACTTTGCCCTTATTAGTACCTGAGAGTGAATCAAAATCAAATGTAAACTGTATGTTGGTCTATTTTACAATTCATACAATAAGAAAAATATGTATTAATACAAGGGATAATTAATATTCCGGTTTGATACTAAAAACAAAAGATCTTTATAATGCGCACTTCTAAGGTTTGGAATTCTCTGCCAGCGTCTGTATTTCCGAGTTCATATAACCTGGACCTTTTTAAGGCACGAGTGAATAAGCATCTTCTGGGTGAGCTCGCTTCATCGTCGGCCTCATCTTTGCCCCCTGCCTAGATTGCTGGCCAAGAGCAATCCCATTTTTAATAAAAAAAAAAAAACTACGATCGCAACTGATTCTGTACGAGGACAAAAAGCTTTCAATCGTAACGAACCTGCGGTTACATCCGCGACCAAAGGGGTATCATCTTGAACACGGAGTCTCTGCAGATGTATGGTGATATCGGGGATGATTTTCCGAAGCTCGGCCTTGGAATACTTTAGCCCTAGTACAGTCAGCAGTAGAAGGAGCTAAGCAGTGTAACACGCTTACAATTATCTACACAGAGCCATATTCTCTTGACATTAGAGTCCATCTTTAACTCATTTTGAGCAGTAGGACCGCGTAGCTACTCCTGCTGCCGACTGTACCTAAAAGTGATCTTTAGATAACTAGAATATATGTCTGACTAACCTAATCAACGCCCTCGATGCGTAAACCGTCGGATGGTAGATCAGCGAGGGATTCAAATACACCCTATTCAAGTTAACCCCCCTCGTGTCCGTCCTATAGTGCCCCCTCGCCACACCGTCTGGGTTCAAGAAGGGTATCAACTTGAACACGTATAGTCTTCGTAATTGTATAGCAATGGGGTCGTGTCGGGTTAACAGCAGGTTTAGGAAGCCGTTGAACACGAAGCTTGAGGGGGTTTCGCCGGGATGTACGCGCGCTGATATGAAGATTACCTGTTGGAATAAATACTTTAGTAAGT
This sequence comes from Notocelia uddmanniana, assembly GCA_905163555.1. Taxonomy (NCBI): domain Eukaryota; kingdom Metazoa; phylum Arthropoda; class Insecta; order Lepidoptera; family Tortricidae; genus Notocelia; species Notocelia uddmanniana. The sequence goes on along the minus strand of LR991059.1, from coordinate 6,779,580 downwards.
AGGCGGTGTTTGAATAACTCGTGCCGCCCAACATATAAAAATATGGTCAGTGAAATTTAAAGGTCCACTTTGGTACAGTCAACAGCAAAAGTAGATGATCATTTTAGTACTTTATCGCACTAACGTAACAATACTTTGACAGTTGGGATGCGTCAAAGTAGTGAAAGTGACAAGGTACTAAAGCTGCCATCTTACCTTCCAACCCAGGGGGATACAATACCTTGTTGGAATTAGGGCGTTCGTTCCCGTGACCTCCAAATAGAAAGTCGCCTTACCATTCGGCTGCAGTGGCCTTTTGCCTGATAAGTATAGGTCATATAAGTTTATGTTAAAAAAAATTTTTTTAGTACAAACTTAGGCTTTTTGCCGACTGTATTTTTTCCACAATCATCAACTACTTGTTGAGGCGGTTCGAATGAGCCCAAACACGATGATTTTATCTCGTGCAGTTTAGGAGTTGCTATGGCCACCTTCTGTCTCCATCATCAGATCAGCTCGGTGGTACCATAATAATGTATTGTCACTGAACTTGTATGCCAAATTTCAGCCCAATCGGATACTGGTAAGTGGCTGAAAAAGATATTGCAAATTTTGATGACAACTTACATATTTATACGAGGGTGAATCAAAAAGTTCTTAGAACTGCATGGTGATAAAACCTTTTTAAATGTAGTTTGTTTTTGTTTTTTTTTAGCTGTCATTATGACATAATATGGCGGCAAATTTTATTTGCTTACGCGTACCAATTGCACATAATTAGTTATTTTGTGAAGCAAATCGCTCAAAATCTGTCATTATGGACAAAAATGAGTTACGTGCCGTGATTAAGTATCTCTGTCTGAAAAAAATGTCCACTAAGGAAATTCATTTGGATATTCAGCAGACTATAGATACTAATGCTATACCATATTCCACGGTTGCTTACTGGGTTGCCGAATTTAAGAGAGGTAGGCCCAACTGTGAAGATGACCCTCGCTCCGGCCGGCCTTCCACCTCGGTCACTGATGACAATGTGGCGAGAATTGAAAAATTGGTATTGGAAGACAGAAGAATTAGCATCAAACAGTTAGCAGAGATTCTACACATCTCTTTTGGCAGCGTGCAATCAATATTGACGGACGTTTTGGGGTTTAAAAAAGTTTCCGCAAGATGGGTTCCGCGAATGTTAAATGAGGTAAACAAAGAACAGCGTGTGGAGGTTTCGAAGCGGAATCTGGAAATCATCGAACGTGACCCGGATGCATTTTATCGCCGTTTTGTGACCATGGACGAAACATGGCTCCACCATTTTGATCCCGAAACAAAAAAAAAAGCATGACCTGGAAAAGACCATCTTAGCCACCTTTAAAAAAAATCGAGTTTTTCCGACGGCGGGCAAAGTTATGGCCTCTGTATTCTGGGATGCGGAAGGAATCCTATTCATTGACTACCTGCCGAAAGGAAAAACCATTACAGGTCCCTATTATAAAGAATTGATCCCGAAAGTGCGGCAGGCGATCATAGAAAAACGCCGGGGAAAGTGGTCTGCGGGCGTACTGTTTCACCACGACAACGCCCCAGCTCATCGCTCAGAATTGGCACTCACTGCTATCCGCCAAGCTGGCTTCACGCTGCTTGACCACCCGCCATATTCTCCGGACTTGGCTCCTAGCGATTTTCACCTATTCCCGAAATTAAAGGAGCACATCCGCGGAATTAAATTTCGAGATGATAACGCCGTAGTGGGTGCTGTAGAGGAGTTTTTCGAGTCCCAAGGGAAATCGTTTTTTTATGATGGAATAAAAAAAATTGAGAAACGATACTTAAAGTGTATAGAACTACAAGGAGACTATGTAGAAAAATAAAAAGTAAGAAAACATTATTTTTTTGTTTTTCACCCTTATTCTAAGAACTTTTTTGATTTACCCTCGTATACTTACTTACATACAAACAGTGCAAGTTAAATAAAGGCTCGTAAAAACGAGGCCCTGTATAACCTTGCATGTTTAGCAGGTCCACGGTAATGGCATTCAGCAAGTGCGCCCTCTTGCTCACGTGCGAGTAACTCACCTTTTTGTTCTGGAATTTGAACGCTCGGGGTTTGTTGTCTGGGAACAAGTGCTTTAGCCTCTCCTCGCGCTCTGCCGTGATACCGTGGTGTGATGATATCGTTAGCAAGTCCACTCGCCTGCCTGTATACAACCAATTCTAGTTAACAGACTATTTTAAGCCTTATTCTAAACGATAGAAAGTACATAATAAAATAAGCACATAACCGTATACGCCTTGAGAGCTTGTCGATTCAAAGTATATTGAGCCCTATTTGCCAGAATACTTGTATACTGGCAGAAAGTGTTTCTTGAAAGACAATAGCATATCTTCAGTAGTTGAGAGTGGTAGATGTTTATCGCGATGCGAATGGCAGCGTTGTCCGAATGAACGCAAAGAACTTCAGTTTCAGGGCTCATAAACCTTAAACCGGCTATATGAGACATTCTCTGCAGTAGTATATAATATATCGTCAGGGGCCTGAGATGAAGACGCGGGCAGCATCTTGGGGTCAATAGAGTAGGGGGTGATTTGTAGCTCAGCGAAAGAGCATGGGTAAGCCCACAGAACAAATAAATACTATAGAAATGGTAATGGGCGGGGCACGCGTAGCCGCGTGTATGATCGGATTTACATGCACCTGTCAAACGCAGTCAAAAAACAGTTCAGTTGTCAATGGACTGCGAAAGAGGAATTATACCCTTTTAAAAATATAAAAATGCCTTGTTGTGCAATTTTGTCGTACCGACAACGAAGCTACAACCTAAAGGATCAGCCGGGAGTGATTTCTTTTCACTGATAAGCACTAAAATAATTGTTTTTTGGAAAACATTGCGATGGATTATGACATTCGCCATTACTCCGTTAATATGAGAGAATCGGTATGGATGCTTGACATTGCTTGCATGAGAATGGCACCGATTAAGGAACTCCCGTAATGTCACCGCAATGTATCGCGTTATTCGCGCTCCTTTCCGTTTGTCATTTGATCGGAGCAATTGGTAGCAGGGCTAGAGTGGTACCCATACCTAATGTACGAATTTATCGATTATGTTAAAATAAATTTAATTAGGTATGTTTTAACTTAGGCACGACAATAAATAAAAATATCTAATAATTTCTACTTGTCATTACATAACATAACTGATGGTATAGTCCTATAGTTATTTATCATAGTTCTAATTTAAAATAACATATTAAGCATAGTTTGCTTATAGAATAGAATAAGTATTTTTTTTATTTAAGTACTATCTATTTAATTTATTTTACGCGCAAGAACTCTTTCCCACATTATATAAATACCTACATATTGTACAGTAATAGAAAAAGAAACGTATTTATTGCAAATCAAAATTACACAACATTACTATACATTCATTCTGTTTCATTATTGGTACGTTCAAATTCAGTACATTTTAACTAATCACATTAAGCTTTGTAGACTCAACATAAAACCCAAGTTTTAAATGAACGTGCCTCTATTTAAGAAATGTGAAACAGGCAAGTTCGTAAATGGTTATTAGCGATAATAAAATCCCAACAAAAACATAAATGTGAAAATGGCAGCCAATTTCGATGCGATGCTTGGTTGTCGTCTTCACCAACAAAATAATTGAGAGCTCAAAATGCATTAAGCCGCAATAAATGGGTTTTACTGTAAACAATCTGGAGCCAGACTTGGCAAATTTTCAGATAATCTGCAGAACTTGGCACCTATTTAGATTTCAATTCTTTTGTCGGTGAAGACGACAACCACGCATCGTATATTGAACTTGGCTGCCATTTTCACAATATTGTTTTTGATGGGATATCATTACTTTTTGTCAAACTTCCCCAAATGGTGCTTTTCAAGAGCGAATGCACGAGTTACTATACAAAATACCCAAATCGCTATAGGTGCACCTAGAATATTTGAAGTGTTCCCTCGATGTCTCCAGGACCCTTTAATCAAATTCTGACCTGATAACAATGGGACCACTCCTAAAGTATACCGATTCAAACATAAAAAGAATTTTCCAAATCGGTTAATAAATGACGGAGTTCTGAGGTAACAACCATAAATAGTAATAATAATAATGAAACTAATAAAAAAATCATTGTATATCTGTTTTTTTTGTGTACACACACAATTACCAAGCTGTATGTGTAAATTTCACCTTTCTAGGTCACCTGGAAATGGGTTAGGTTTATGATTACTAGTCAGTCAGTCAGTAAGTGGTAAAAATGCCGAGACTTTTATATCTTAAATTATTTCACCTATATTAATGAAATTTGGGGTTCTAGTTGTTGTAAAGGATCTTGATACATGTACCAAATTTCATTTTTTAAGTTAAGTGGATTTGAAGTTATTGGGGGGGCCAAAAGTGGCTCCAAACGGTTCGTGTAAAATAACACAAGGCTGCTGTCCGCCAGTTCCTGGGGTGAACTTGGCTGGACACGCTGCCGCGTGTCTAGATAAGCTTGAACTAACTGGAAATCACGTTCTTTCAAAGCTCCTTAGATTACAGCACCTGTCATGCATAACTTTTATTTTTTGCTTAAATTGCTTAAAAGGATTTGTTGTTATTTGTTACTCAATAGTGCTAATTGTAAATTTTCCTCTTTTTCATTTTCTGCTTCTCGATTGATCTTAACCTAAAGTGAATAGCTTCCTTAAATTATCATACTTTAACTTCGAGACACTTATTCGAATATTTAACTAGATCGTTGCCAACGACATGCCTACTCTGCATAATACTCAAACTCAAAGATTAAAGTTGAGTTAGCCAATAACATAACAAGTCATTAATTCATTAAAAGCACTGGAAAACGTTATGCATGACAGAAACTGTGATCTTACAACGTCAAAATTCGTTCAAAATTACGAAAACCTATTGGACGCGCTTTCTGTTTTAGACAGGTTCTACTCAACTTATTTATATCGATAATTAACGATTATACCCTCACCCCTATTTCTTTCCAAATTCTAACTCTCACTTCCAAATAGGTGTGCCACCACAAACTTTCATAGTAACATAAGACCTTTGGCTTCGAACGCAATCAAATGTCAAGAGTATTTGACCGCGGTCTCCATTTTGCAAACAAGGATTCCATAACAATTTCTGTCCAAAGTGCATCTCGCTCACACACGCTTGGCTATGTAGTAATGCAAGAGGGAAAGCATATATCAATACTAATAGAATATAATTTTTATGCCTTAAATGCCTTCCTATTTTTAGCCCCTATATTGACAAAGCAAGGACTTGTCATTTTTTAGGCATTGGAATTTAGGCCCTAAATTGATCTAGTTTGATGTTATTTTCTTTTATAGATGACAACCGTTAAAATCGTAATGGAATTATAAGCGTTATCCATTCAAAAGCGTTTTGCGTAAGTATTTAGTTATGATTGTGTTATAACGGCTACGGTGGTTCTCTAAGTAGATAGCTGTCACGCCGCTTCCATCTTTTTATATATTCCGTGGGTAAGCCTTATCCTCAAGGGATAAAGTCTAACCGTACCTTCATACTCGCTTGAACATTTACATATGACACATACTGACTATACAGGGTGTTTGGTAGCTAGGTGCAAACTTTCAGGGATGATAGAGGAGGTAATTTGAAATATTTTAGGCACAACCTGCGTTGTACACAGTCTTTCAGTTTCCAAGATACGTATGCACCATTTTATTTTTTAAATTGTATGTTTTCCATACTACCATACATTTGGAAAATGTTTAGAGTTTTTATTGTTCCCTTTTTTCTGCCTTATCGTAATTTTTCAATAGCTGTAGGTACTAAGGAAGTTTTGAAATGAATTGAGTTGCCACTAACGACTTTTTACTGGCTGTATTCACATGGTATACAGATGCGAATTTCTCTCCATACATTTCAAATTATCTCCTCTATCATCCCTAAAAGTCTTTGCACCTAGCTACCAAACATCCTGTATGTCCAGGCAGCATCTTCAGGTCTATAGAGTTGAGAGCGATTTGTAGCTCAGCGAAAGAGCATGGGTAAGCCCTATCCTCAAGGGCCTGAGGTGAAGGCGTGGTCACCTATTGAGGTAGATAAGAGTTAAGGGCGATTTGTAGCACAGTGACAGATCATGGACAAGCCCTATCCTCAAGGAACAAAGATCAAAATACTATACCTTCAAGCGAGTATATAACACTTTCGCTGCTATAGTAATGTCATCAGGGGCCTGAGGTGAAGGCGCGATCATTTCTTGAGGTAGATAAGAGTTGAGGGCGATTTGTAGCACAGTGACAGATCATGGATAAGCCCTATCCTCAAGGACCAAAGATCAAAATACTGTACCTTCAAGCGAGTATATGACACACTCTCTGCAGTAGTATATATCGTCAGGGGCCTGAGGTGAAGGCGCAGGCAGCATCTTCAGGTCTATGGAGTTGAGGGCGATTTGGAGCTCAGCAAACGAGAATGGGTAAGTGAACGCGAAAAACGTCGTCGCTTTAAGGTTGTCCGAGGTACGGTATTTGAAGCTTAGTGTGAAAGTATTGTCGTCCATCTGAAAGAGACAAACAACATTGTCGATATTTAAATATAAGGGTATACTGCGCTGCACAGCGGAGGCGGTTTTTCGGTAACGCGAACGTTGTCCGGGGCACGTCCAAAAAATAAACCACGCGGTATTCGGTAGCGAGGTAGAGCGTAGGCGGCGTGTGTGACATATGAAGCAGAAATCGACAGTCGACAGTTTCAGAATGATCAAAACAGAGGGGCACAAATAACAACATAACAACTAAAATTGCAACAGGCAATTACAATTACATACATCTATTTTTTTTATAAATTTGTTATGTGATATTGTTATATATCTATGATTGTATGTGTATGTTTATACATAAAAGTATCTTCTTCTTCTTTCTTCTGGCTATTGTCCCAGTTCATTTGCGGTCAGCCCTCCTAGTAATCCTGCGCCACATCACGCGGTTGTGGGTTGTGGGTCTGTTGTGTTTCTGTCTCTCATGATGGTCTCAGGTCATTGGTGGTCGTCCGGGTCCTCTCTTTCCTTCCACGATGTTCATCACTCTTTTGGTCATATGGTAATCATCCCGCCTCATTACATGCCCATACCAGCGCAAACGGTTATCGCAAAGTTTTTCGTGCACTTTGGACACTTAAAAGTACCGTGGATGTATTCGTTCCTTATTTTGTCCATTCTTGTTACCCCCCAGACCAGCGCAACACCTTAATCTGTTTGGTGTGAATTTTTTGTTCATCTGTCTTTCTCATCGGCCAGCACTCGGAACCATAGAGTAGAGCTGGTCTTATTGCCCTTTATATACATTGCCCTTTATTTTAATTGGCATACGGGAATCGCATATGACACCAGACAATGATCTCCATTTCAACCAGGCCGTCTGGATTCTATTCTGTATATCCCTCTCTACACAGGCTTTAGGTGCTATAATGGATCCGATATACTCGAATTCCTCCACTCCGTGGAAAGGTGTGTTTCCGATGGATGGACTAGGAACTACAGCTGGACTGGTTCCAGCGAAGTTGCAGTATATGTACTCACTTACTCAGTCTTCTGACTACTGACTCTCAGCCCCCCTTTTTCCAGCGACTTCTGCCAAGCTGTCAGGTCTGATTGTACTTCTGCTAACGATTCGGCTATAAGCACCACATCATCGGCGTATAGTAGTGACCATGGCGCTGGTTTTTGTATGTCTGCGGTAATAAAATTCATTACTAAGTTAAATAGCAGGGGGCTTATGGTCGAACCTTGATGGACACCTACTTTAACCTCGAAAGCTTTACTCGAGCCCGCTGGACTGATCACTTTTGTAGATACATTGTAGTATAAATCTTTGAGTGGCTCGATGTAATGTTCTGGCAACAGTTGCACTCTCATTGCATGCCAGATAAGCTCTCGTGGTACCAGATAGAATGCCTTCTCGAGATCTATGAAAACCATGTGCAGGTCCTGTTTCCGCGACTTGAACTTTTCCACGAGTATTCTAACGGAATGAATAGCATCCATGGCACCCACTCCGCTGGTAAATCCACACTGGTTTGGTGTAATGTTTGTTATTTTTGTTAGCCTTTTTACGAGGACATATTCCCAGATCTTAAGGGTGTGAGAGGTTAGCTTGATTCCTCTATAGTTTCCACAGTCCGCTACATCCCCTTTATTCTTATAGAAAGGTATAAGGTTACTGTTTCTCCACATTTCCGGTATTTTTACAGAAATAACAATTTCGTTGAACAACTTGGTCAGCCATGCTACACCAGTATTGCCCAGACGTTTCCAAAGATCGGCAGGAATCTGGGGGCACGGTAGTGCCCCCGCCAAGACGAGCCAAGCGAAGCGCAAGGGCACTACCTACCTTTTCTCGAAGTGTATCGTCGTTTTTTTGAACCCTCATAAAGTTGGTTAGTCACATCAGTAAATATGTATGGCTTGGCTGTTTCGTTACTTACTTCAGATCAGAAACTAAATATTCGCAACACCTCCACGACGGTAGCGAAACGGCGAAGCCATACATAAATAAAAAATAATAATAATAATAAATATTGGGGGACAATCTTACACAAATCGACCAAGTCCCAAACTAAGTAAAGCTTGTACTATGGGTACTAGACGACGATATACATACTTAAATACATAGAAAACATCCAAGACCCAAGAACGAATATCCGTGATAAATGCAAAAATAAATGCCCTGGCCGGGATTCGAACCCGGGACCTCTAGCTTCGGAGGCAGAGTCACTACCAACTAGGCTAAACAGGTCGTCATATTTACTGATATGTAGAATTTGTTGAAGTTAGGGTCGGTAGAGTTAGGCCGTGTAGATTCAGAAGCTTTGCTCTACATGAGATCTGATATCTTTTCCACAGGGCAAACCTTATGTGGTCGTCTTGGCTACATTTTACATGAAATGTTTTAGTGGGATATGTTATATATAAAAGTATATAAGTATGTATTTTATAAATTATTTTGTATGTTTCATATTAATCTCTGCACCACCTACCTGCATATATAAAAGTAAATAGAGTTGATTTAAATTGAGAAAGCGGATACAAAATATATATGGACAACTATGAACAATAATAAAAAAAACAGTTGATGCATGGCAGGGTGGCACTGTCATCGAATCCCAGCCATTTTGCCACGGGTTTAAATTTGTGGCGAGTGCCACATATGCACACGCTGGTGGCATGTATGATGGTAACACTAATTCAAGTTCGGTATATTGGTTCCAAGTCTGCTATGGCTTATCCCATCTGTTTGATGAAAGATGACATTTGTTGTGCGAAGACGCCATCCACTGACGTTACTATACGGTCATATAATGGTGTGAAGATAGTGTGTCGAATTTCAAAGGCATTTGCATATCTTCTCTGCTTTTGATCTACATATATTATTTCTCTTTTTTCCCCCGCTACCCAAAGGTTGTCTGGAAGAGATCGCTCTTTAGCGATAAGACCGCCTGATATCTACCTCTACCTATCTACATGTTGATGTTTCCTTTTTGTTTGTAACGAATTCATTTCTGTGAGGTGTGCAAAGAGTATTTGTATTGTATTGTCCTTTAGTACCTCTGGTAGGTAATTGTGTCTTCTTGACAATGCCAAAAGGTCCCCTTATGCTTGAAAATAACACAAAAAATGTTAAATGATGAATTGATGACTTACAGAATGCACAGGACGGTCTCTTATCCTCTCCCACTGTGGCTTTCCAGGCAGTGTCCGGGTGACAGGGGCCATGCCCTGGTTGTACATCTTGCCCTGCTTGTTCAGGTTTATTAGGTTCAACCGCACCTGCAAGACAAGAAGAATATTGATGTGTAAGTTCTTATTATGAAAACTATGCATTTAGTAGGCGATTGTGAATTGGGAGCAGATTTACTGCTGGTTTTTTTATACAACTATGGTGGCAAACAAGTTTATGGCCCGGTGGTAAGCAGACACCGTAGGTCGTGCCTAAGGGTGCTTGCAACTCCAGAAAAAGCACAAGTGTGTTGCAGACTCTTTTTGACTTGAGTGAGTATATGAAATAAAGATTATACATTAGCAGCTACAAGCATGTATATATCACTGCACTTGTTATTTAAACTAATGTTTCTTTTTTTGTTTTGTTTTAAATATTCGTCCAGTCTATTTTTGAAGCTATTTACTGAAGGGGCACTTATCACTCATCTCTGGTAATTTATTCCAGTCATATACTACTCGATTTGGTAAAAAATGCTTCCTAGGATTGCTTGTGCTGGATCCCTGAGCTGCTGTTTTAAGCTGTGGCCTCTTAGACGATAATTCTTACTCATTGCAAACAGAGTCTTTAAGTTAGATAGGTCATAATAATCATGCAGGATCTTATGTCTCTATGAGGTTGCCACACTGTCTTCTTCGCTCCAGGGTAGTCAAACCAAGATTGGTAAGCCTTTCATCATATAAATGCATCTTATAAATGTTATAAAGGTTTGGTTCCATTTTAAACTGTTTAAGGATTACTTATATATAATTCAAAATATAAAATTTATGAATAACTTTTTGTGACAATGGTTAGTAACATTATGGCAACATTCAGCCTGGCTTGAATGCCAAAGCATGCCTTTCTCAAACTCAGTCCAGTCACTCTATTGCATTTGTTTTGCTACGATACTCACGGTAACATTTGGCTCCCGGGCTTGGATACCAAAGTAAAACCATGTGCGGTTGCCATTCTCAAACTCGGTGCCGGCACAATCCGGCCGTGTCCACATATTGAACTCATAGTCAGGGCACTCTGTAGCATTAGTTTTCGTGTTCACACTTGATGCTGTAAGTTAAAATGTTCAATAAAATTTGACAACTTGTAAATTAAAATATTGATATTAGCCTAGCATTACTTACAGACTTCATTAACTTTACATTAAAATAATGAAATAAGCATGAGAGGACCGCCTTACATAAACCAATCAAAGTCTCTAACTAAGCTAATCAAGAGGGGCTCAGGCAAATATATTCAGATACAATTAAAAAGATCATTGTTTTTTAATTATTTAAAATTGTAACTTTAACTATGCTTGAATCCGTTTTATTTTACACATAACTAACTAACTAGGCTGGCATGATGACCCAAAATGAGTTTTGGCCTCAGAGACAAGAGCACGCCACTTTTCTCGGGCACACATAACTCATGCAAAATAAGATTCATATTTAATAATATAACAATAAGGCACTGATCAGATCATATTCGTATTAGACTCAGATGGTTGGTTCTGGGCTTGGCAGGAAATAGTTGACCTATAAAGCAAAATGTCTATTGAAAATGTTCCCAATCTCGGGTTCTGTTTCGTATTAAAAATTGTTCGTTAGCTGTGAGAGAAATCCCTGCTTTATTGGCAGTAACAACGGGTTCGGTATTACGGCATTGGACTTTGTAATTTGGCAAAATAAAAACAATAAGAAACTTACCAATAAGCTCCGTAGGCACTCGCTCAACATGACCGAGATTTCCAGAGTCAAAATTATGTATAAAATAAAATCCACCGCACTCAATTATATTGTTGTGATCCATGTTTAAAATATATATTGTGGACTACATTCTACAAAAAGTCGTAAATTAGTCGAGAATTTTGACACCCTCTGAGTAAACATTTACTTGAAGAATTTGTTCTGCAGAGCATTTATATGAATCTGCATGTTTCCTAATATCAAAATGACACTCAAAAACGGAGGCTACACTGTTTTTCTAAACAAAATTATGTAATTTTGTTGACATCGATTGACGTATAACAGCTGATTTGTTTTATTGGTGATCTTTTAATAATTTTAACGCACTTCAAAAAATGAACTTAAGTGGTTTAGCGTTTATAAATATCAGATTTTTTTATAACAAATTTTACTTTGCTTCTCATTTACTAATATTCACATTTACATTTTATTTGAATTACACTTTATGCCACCGTGAAATTTTATTCAAGATGGCTACCAGTGCATTAACAAAGGAAAGCGGGAGTGCGGCGGCGAAGACTGCCAGTGTGAAAAAATAAAATCAGCGCTGTTCGCGCTTGATAATCTTCTTTATCTTTACAATTACTTTCAAATTTAGTTAAGCCCAGGCTTATCGTCACTTTGGTATTAGACCTACCGCAATCGGTAATTTTCACCTTTATTGGAAACGAATATACCTACTTATCGTTATTTTTGCAACGAATTTAGATACAACACAAAGACAACATAGACAGACTCACAGACTTTAGATTTCAGTCTCTTTAATATACTTATAGATGTCACTAGTAACACATTTAATCATGATGTAGTGACATCTAGCGATTTTATACTTGGATTGTATTTTCAGAGCTAACAACAATTTCGTGGGTATTTCCATGGTATTTCATGAAAACTGATACTCGTGTAGCCGACAAGTGCGAAAGCGGCACTCTGTAGTAAGATCAGCATTTCTGCCGATTCTCCTCCACGGATTAGCCAACCAAGTTTCCCGTTTGCTACATTTTATGAAATATTGACAAACTAACAGGGATTATATGAAATATTGACAAACTAGCAGTGAGTATTATTTATTATTAATATGCAATACTGAGAAATATCATAATTATTGGATCACTATTAGGATGAATTGCATTTTATAAACATAGTTAAGGGTGTCCCACGCACGCTCGACTGAACTCTTTTCTCCATACAAACGTAGTTTCGTTCTCATTTTAAAATGCCGTGCTAAAATGACATGAAACTTTGTATACACAATGGGATCCGTTATATCTAGGCCGGAAATTAGTTTCTGTTGCTACAAATTGTAATACTGTAATAAAAAAAAAAGTTTTTGAGTTTTTAGGCCTTGTATGAAAACCATAATAACCTCTGTATTTTTTCTCCATTGTGATTTCAATTCAAGCCCCAGAAACAAATTACAAGTCTAGATATGCTAGATCCTTGTTGCTTGAAATTTTAATGGAGAAAAAATACAGCGATTATTAAGGTTTTCATACAAGACGTAAAAAACTCGCTGTATTTTTTTTTCTATTACAATTTCTAGCAACAAAAACTAATTTCCGACATAGATATGACCGCTCCCATTGTGTATACAAAGTTTCATGTTCATCCACTGAATTCCTATACACCCCATATAATTATTTATCTATTATATGTATGTACGTACACCCCACATAATTATTTATCTCTTTAGACCCTGTAGTTGGCCACGTCCGTGAGCTTTTCAAGTGTCAGCAGAATACAGTGTCCGCCCATGGATTGTTGAGCCATTCGATGATGAATTGATGATGGTTAGCCACCGTAGCGGTTTAAAAAAAAACAATAATTTTAACTCCAAAACTGTATTTTCACATCGTTCTTATGTTTATAACAAAATTAAATAAGCTTAATTAAGTATACAATAATAATAGATTACTTAGGCGTGGCACTTACCTAAGGATTATAAAAATTACATTCCTTATACGATTTCAAACAACTTGGCCAATAAATGCCTTCATCACAAAAATCATCTTTTTCTTGTTAGATCTACGAGTAATATCTAAATATACACTTGGACTACATAATTTGTCTACACCCTTGCATCCTACTTAATATGTCTTTTGTGAGCATGATTGAGTGTGATGCTTAACATAGTCTCAATATTACACCTATTCACCAAAAAGCTTCTAAGCGGTGACAGGTAAAAATAGGACGAATTGAATTGTGAAATTTGGCAACTTCTTTTGGCATATTCACCAAAATAATAATACACCTGCGGGGCTAGTATGATCGCTTATATGTCGGACATATAGCATTCGTCCCGTACTGTCAAGTATGTAAGTGCGAGAGGGACGAATGCTATATGTCCGACATATAAGCGATCATACTAGGCCCACTGGAAAAATATATACGTATTAAGTTAACTCTCCCGGATGATAAAGTAAATATAAAACTGATATCTTGTACCAAAATATTGTCAACGATGTAAAATAAATAAAAATATCACATTTCGGAACTACGCCTAGGGATAATTATATGTGTTTTGTATGAAGTATGAATGTACTTATCTTAAATTTAACATCTTAAATATCTATTAAACTACAAATAACAAAATCAAAGGAAAGTCTCCTACAGATTACAATGCCACGAAATACTTTCATTAAGCCGAAATTAACGATTCTTTATGTATATTCTGTTTTAGAGTCAAGCAATTAAGGTAAAACACCAGCAGATGGGCCGTCAGCTTGTTTGCCACCGACGTGGTTTAAAAAGGCGTAAAAATCATATGAAGGGGTACTTACAGGTGCGGTTTGTTTTATACCTACTCGTATTAGATTTGTATATTTTCTGTACTGTTTCTATTGTATTCGAACGGCAACTAGCAGATAAGATAGATCCCATGAGAATACAATAAACTACCCCTGGCTATGGGCAGTCAGATATGTTTAACAGAAACATTACATGTAGCTCTTTGACTTACTTCTTTTTTATAGGTTTACCAAGAACTCTTAAAAAAATGTCTGTAGAATATTTTAACATCATTATTGTTACGACTAGGACACATATATGAGCATTTCACACAAAAATATACACACCGTACATAATAGTCTCATACATAGGTAATATAGGTATAGTGAAATAAACAATGTTGAATTAGGAATAATTTACTTATCAATAAAATAATAACCACTATTTTCAGACACAGGATAGTAAAATATTTTAAAGTAAGGCATTCATTCCAATACGTTCACATATTATTTTGATCTAGATCTTTTAACCACATCTCTAAAATACGACATTTGGCGGAACAAAATGCTACAATATCGAGCAAAGAAAGGTACGATATAATTAATTGAGACTTTATTTAATTAACTGATTGAGTAATGTTTCTGAGCATAGGTACCTATTGTTAACAATAATTACGTTATACATTGGATTTGTCCTACAAATTATATTAAGGAAGATTCAAAACAAATATTACGTAATCAATAGTGAAGCTACTTCTGTTAATTTTATTATTTACAATTATAATTAGATAGTGATGGAGTGAAATTCAGGTGAGAAATTTAATTCAATGTGACAATTCATCAGATGGTGCTACTAACGGAAGACAAATGTGATTATTTGAGCTGACATCAAAATCAATAAGCAATGTTTGTGGATCTATGGAAAAATTACATCGTACTCGGATCCGTCAAACAGCATATCGTGATAAGACGGGTTCAGTATTACCTCGTCAAATCATCGTAGTTCTCCAAAAATAAGTTCACATTATCCTCATTACACATACATAACATAATTATAATAATCTAATGTTTCAGTCCTTTGAGATCGTTTAGCCCTTTCCTTCGTCAGGTATCGTAATGGAGACTGTAGCTGGTCTGGTTCGATCTGAGACCTTGTGAATGCTGGCGTGCACGGGAGCGCTTCGGTAGATTTCGTCTGTTGTCGTCATCTTGCACTCGACTACACGGTAGTTGCATGTGGGTGACCCGCAGTCGAAGTCAGGACGAGTCACAGCGTTCGGTATGCTATCGTTCTGGATCATTGGTTCATCTTTGAACGGTGGACAACTGAAAATAGAGACCACATAATATCAATATGAGAGAACAACAACTACAAAGAGTCGGAAGAGACCATATAAATATTGAATAAATTTTATCATTGTCATAATGTTTATAAATGTCTATACCTCTGAGGGGGAGGAGTTGGCGAGCGCGACAGAGGGAAGCTGGCGACTTCCCTGGATATTGCGAGAGATTTGATGGATCCAAATGTTGCTTCGGGACTTAACGGAGCTCCTAAAACAGATGCCATACCCCTGGAACAAAGATAAAACGATGAATATTTAAAAATAAGCCATATATAATTTGTACAAAAGATACACTTATAATGAACTATTTTTGTATTAAAGAAATAATACAAAATAAGTATGAACTATAATGATATAAGTGCTGCTGCTGATGTGTAATGAATATTTAAATATAAGCCAAATATAATTTGTAGGTACAAAAGATACACTTATAATGAACTATTTTTGTATTAAAGCAGTAATACAAGATTAGTTTATTATAAGTGCTGCTGCTGCTGTGTAATATAATTTGAGACTTTGGTTCCATTAAAAGAAGTCTTAAGTTTTCTAAGGTGTCGCTGTACGCCTCCCTAAGGCGTTGTAAGAGGGAACTAGTGAAGGATTTCGTGCCTGAGCTTGATTGGTTCCGATAGCTCAGTGGCTAGAGCGATTAGCCGCGTATGCCAGATGTCGCAGGTTCAAATCCTGCTAGGAGCACTAAACTTTTCAATTTTTCCTTTAATTTGAAATTTACACTTACAGTGAAATTAATGACGAAAGCAGTTCTGCCAAACATAGTGCACAGAATAATCACTAACGATCAAAATGCTTGAGGTACTTACACAACGGAGTCAGATGGCACAAGGAAAGGTAACGGAGGCGGGCAAGGTGCGTCGGCGCGGGCCGGCGAGGCGGGCTCCGCGGAGCGCGGGCAGCGCGGAGACTCGCCCTCCTCTACCAGTCCCAGCCAACTGCGCACTCCACGCCACACGCCACTGGGACTACCTGGTAAATAATAACATTTTTTTTTATTAATTAAACAGTACTGTACAGCAAGGCTGAGGCTCAACTGTACTGCTTCTTATCCTAGCTTTAAACCAGTTTTATTCCGAGGGATCACAAAAATGGGCGTAGGACTAGTGCGATTGTCATCAGATCTTACAACTTTTGTCAGATGATTAAGCTACCTTTCTACTCGATCCTTTGAAGCAATACGAAGTCTTACTCAATTTAAGGAATGCTTTTATACACAACAAGCAAGATCAACTGCTTAGATCAATATTTTACAAAGCATCAAAGTACGAGTAAATACTCAGTATAATCACATAAAGCAGGCACCGCAAGACTGAACGCTTCATTAGGATATATTTACTCTATTACTTATTCGCAATTAATTTAACTTACTCGTATTGACCACTGAAAATTACTTACGGGAGTATTTTCTGCTATTCTGTGGGCTCAAAGGATAGAAGTCACCATGAATGGGGCAGTGGAATGCCAGTCTCCTCTGCCGGCGTTGGGCAGCACGCATCAATATGCATAGCACTATGCCTGCAACAATTAATAATTTGTTTGTATGATACAAGATAACTTAGAAACAAGCAATCGCTTCGATTGTAGACTTCATAAAGCACCGGTTAGGGTATAAATTGGAATGGATTAAACTTCGAACTTCAAACGTTTATTCGTGACAACACAAAATCGTACAATTTATTTACAGACAATAAAGAAAAACAGATGATTGAGAGGATTAGTTGTTCGGCTTAGACTGTTCAAGTTTTTAAGTCTGAAATTATTGAAGTATTAGTATACAATTATAAGAGTGGGTTCGGAATCATATATTTACGAATACCCGTCTACAAACTCCTGATTTGAAATGGGCTGGATTTAAATTGGATTAAAACATTTTACAGTAATAGTAAATTCAAGAGCAAGAAAGTAATTCCCGAACTACCACAAAGTTAACTAGCTAATATTAATCGATATCTCATGAAAAAAGTGTCGTGTAGGTAATAATTTTCATTAATAAGTGTGAGCAAAAAGACTTCAATTCAATTCAATTCAATTCAATGATTTATTGCGTTTCATGTTAAGTAATACAATAAGATCTTAAAGTTAGGTACAGTTCAAACATGAGCTCTGTTGAGCATAGCAATTTTTAAAAATTAAATTTAAAATGTTCAAATACAAAATAATAAAAAATAAAATTATCACTGTTTCAAAATGTATAAAAAGAAAGGGTACAAAATATTAAAAATAATATATCAAACTTGGTAATAAATTATCAAATAGCACATGCAAAACAAAAAACAAAAACAAAAAGTCATTGCATTATTTGTAAAATTCATTTAAAATGTCAAAATACAAATTAATATTTATAAAATTATCTCAATTTTTCAAATATATACTAAGAAAGGGGTACAAAATGTTAATAATAATAATATGTCAGTGTGAAATAAATTATCAAATAGCACATAAAAATTAATTAATTGTAAATACCTAGATTTAATAAATAATTCAATGACAATTTTTATAAACCACAAAATAACATTATTGCTGTTCCATTATTATCGGTATTTCATTTAATTGGTTTCAGCATCATTTAGGAATTCTGGTATGGAGTAATAGGCTTTATTACTTAAATATGTCTTAAGTTCGATTTTCAATATGCGCATATTACTTGTATCTTGGAACTTTTTTGGGATTTTATTAAATATTTTAATTGCCATGGCGAAAGGGCCAGAGCTAATCATTTTCATTTTCGTGTCAGGTAAGGCCAGTTTATTACGGGGTCGTAAGTTAGATCCGTGCAAGTATTGTGGAAATAATGACATGTTATTTTTCACAAAGATAGTAGCTTCTAAAATGTATATGGAAGGTAGGGTTAAAATTTTTTGTTCAATAAAATATTGCTTGCAGCTTGTCATACTATCCACATTAACTAGTATTCTTAGGCAACGTTTTTGGAGTCTAAACAGTTGTATGGCTTCTATTTTTTAACTTCGGTAATTCTCGAAGGTTACACATAACTCATATCCACATTTGTATTTATCTTCGAGTATTCTATTATTATCAAAGTCTTAATAGCATCGGAAGCACTACAAGTGTAACGTCAAAAATTTCTTTAATTAGTATTACTCACGTAATCCCAGATTAACTTAAACTTTACCAGAAAACTGTTGCAAAGTTTTAATATATTTATTTCGACTCTAGCGCTAACGTATCACATCCCAATCCATTACGTCTGATACATAGACGAGACCATTTACAAATATTTTTTCTCATGGCTCTACAATATATGAATTCAATTTGAGGTAAATATTAATCGATTCGATTTAGAACTGTCAATTTCTTACGTTGAACCTACTGGAAATAATATTTGTCAATAGAGCGACGGTAATTAATGAATCAAATCCCATAATTGTATCTATATACAAATTACTGTAACAATATGTCAGTGGACTAAGCTGAAGTAATATTTTAGAAAGAGTGATGATTACTTACCAGCTATTGTCATAAGTGCACCGGCGACTATGCAAACAGGGCCGAGCACCCGAGAGTTTCCTGTAAATGCGATCCGAGCTTCGTAATGATCTTTCTCTTCATTTTCCCCGCATCCGCGGTACGACGCAGCTGTGAAAATATTAAATTTAATTGTAGCTTTCCATTAATACAAGCTCTACATAATTAAGGTCTCTTTTATTTTTAAGAATTTAACAACGCGCATTAGCGCGGCTCATTGCGAACATAGGTATCTATGTACAGTAAAAAAAATGTAAATACGTATCTTTTTAACCCTGATTGACATTGTGACAAGAGCGGAAAAAGTACGTGTTTTTATAATTTCCTTGACTGTACATACATTGTTTTTATTTTACTCAATTTCAGAGTGACGAGTTTTATCCTAAATTACCTACGCCATCTATATTTCAGTTCTAACTTTAATTTCATATTATATTTGTGTATGGTCCATATCGAAGGGTAATTTAGCTGGTCAATACACAATTTTAGCGCCATTTTTAAAACGCAATTTTCTGTTTCCGTTTCCACAAATTTGAATATGAATAGGTTAATGTAGGAAAATGGAAATGCACGCGAAAATAAATTATGTGTTGTGGAACTTGTGGACTAACCAGTAAGAACGCATCCAACCAGCATGAAGAGGAAGCCGAATATGGGCAGGACGATTTGGCAGTTGGCGGCAACCACGACGCCGGCAACTGCCAAGCCGCCCTCAACTTTCTCGACTCGCAGTCTTGAGATGGCCGGCGGACATCTTGGTTTGCCCACTGGCGCTCGAACTAGGGGTTCGCCTGGAGGTGACGTTGTCCTGTAACAAAGAGTGACAAGACTTAGTATTCAATCCCGTGAAAGACAATTACACTCATTAAAGTTCAAGTGGTGGACTTGATACCATAAGGCATTCTCTACCAGCCTATGTATAGGTACTTTGCAAATGTTTTGTCTCGAGCTAATTTGAAATATTCTCCGGTCACGCTGGGTTGCGGATGACACGGACAGCTGTTCTAGAATCCAGCTCACAATATTTTAATTCACAACTAAAACAATTTTACAAATAACTATTATATTAAATTATTAAAGAAACGCGCTCACTCATCTCTAACAATGATTGCAGATGATCGAAATTTACCATCTACCTACTTATGAAAGCAATTTGTGGTACAAAGGTAACTCTATAACTAAGATAAATTTTCATAAGATGTGGGCGAATCTCATAATTCAGGATCAGTGAACAGTAAAATACCTAACAATAATATGAATACGTGATTTATGCTCGGTTATTATCTATTGCCAGCTTACTTTAGGACGTCTGTAAGATTTGAGGTATTTGAACTGTGGAAGAAAGAAGTACCTACACCATACCCTTTCTGATTTTCTCATAAATCATTTTGCTTTAACTTTAACACGATGTAGGAAGTTAACTTGGTTTTAGTACATACAGCCGTTGTGTTTGCTCAGTCATTCAAGAACTAATAGAGTAGTAAAAGCTCATTTTATGTTAATATTTCTAGTTTTTTGATAGAGACTTCTGTCAAGAAAGAGGTCCCATGGTTGTCTATTTATCTATTTCGTAATACACTATAGTATATGTGTATACTATAGGTACACTGTCAAACTTAGTGATACAACACTTGGCTCTGCGCAAATGTCTCTTATAATTTTGGCTCGGCCTTGAGTAACGTACGGGACCAAGTCTAGTCTATTTTTAATAGTATTTATTTACTCGTACCAAACGTGTACTGACACTTTCGATGTCTTTAACACGTGAACAAGTAAGATAAGATTTATCTTCTGACACGATGTTCTTAATTAATTACGATCTTTTCTCTTACTATAATATTTTTAGTGTGATACTTTTGGATTTTTCACGCATCAATTTAGTTTGTCAATAAAACACACCCGGGAAGTAGATTTAAATACAAGACTTATATTTTACATATTTATGCGATCAATCTCTGTTTTTAGGGTTCCGTACCCAAAGGGTAAAAACGGGACCCTAATATTACTAAGACTTCGCTGTCTGTCCGTCTGTCACCAGGCTGTACCACAAGAACTGTAATAGCTAGGCAGTTGAAATTTTCACAGATTGTGTATTTCTGTTGCCGCTATAACAATAAATACTAAAAACAAAATAATAATAATAATTAAGGGGGGCTCCCATACAAAAAACGTGATACTTTTTCATGGCTACCACTCGCCGAGCTAGATCTCAAGAACCGTAATAGCTAGACAGCTGAAATTTGCACAGATTATGTATTTTTATTGTGGCTACCACAACAAATGCTAAAATCAAAATAATAATAATAATTAAGGGGGGCTCCCATACAACAGAGTAGTTGTTGGCGTTTTTTGCTGTATCTCATGAACTGTAATAGCGAGGAGGTTAAAATTTTCACAGATTTTGTATTTTTATTGCCACAATAATAACAAATACTAAAAATAAAATATAAAAAAATATATTTAAGGGGGGCTTCCATACAACAAAAGTATTTTTTTATTTCTGGTACGGAACCCTTCGTGCGCGAGTCCGACTCGCACTTAGCCGGTTTTTAATTTATCAGCGGCAGCGGCAGCAATATATTTCTAATTTAATCCTAATTCAATGTGTTTATCAGTATGCCGCGCTCTCTAACATTTGTCTACGCTAGCCCATTAACCATTCCAATGTAATCTCAAAATATTAGTAACGCATTCCAAATGGAGCCTATTAGGGTGCCTTTCCATCAGATATGTGCTATGCAGCTATGCTGCGAGGATGTTAAAGCTACGGGTGGTATTCCACTCGTCCAATATCTTTGTCAAATCTTTGATCAAAGTTTTTTGACGTAGGCCCATTCCACTCATCCAATATCTTTGTCCAAGTTTTAATTTTTTTTCATGCGTAGCCATATCGATTTAACTGTCATCGGAATCTTTGATCAAATGTCGCGGTCCCATCCAAGTTTGATGAAATCATCCAATTTCTTTGATCAAAGATATTGGATGAGTTTAATACGAGGGGGTATTCTACTCATCCAATATCTTTATCCAATTTCTTTGTCAAATCTTTGATCAAAGTTCTTTGACGGAGGCCCATTCCACTCATTCAATATCTTTGTCCAAGTTTTTTTTTCATGCGTAGCCATAATGATTTCTTAACTGTCATCAGAATCTTTGATCAAATGTCGGGGTCCCATCCAAGTTGGATGAAATCATCCAATTTCTTTGATCAAATGTATATTGGACAAAGATAGTGCTATGCTATGTGGACCAACGAATATGATTGGTGTATTCAAACGCATTCATAGTACCGTACGTAGCATAGCATACCTCTGGTGGAAAGGCACCCTTAGGTCGTCAGCAAAACGAAGAAACTCATAAATAGGATGCCACTTAGGTTGGGTAAACAACCTATTGTCGGCTCGCCTACATTGTTTAAATTTAAGCTTTTGAAACTGCCGCACACAATTAATAAAAGCTCTTCAATGTCACCATGACAACCAAATAGAGCCAAGCAGCACCAGCCGAAACGAATTCTGAACCTAAAGAAACTGAAAGGGTCCCAAACATTCCACGAATTTTCTTATTTTCCCGCATTTCACGCACTCGCAAAGAATAAATTGAATTATATATTGTAGCACGTCTGCAAAAAGGCCCTTTGTGAGAATAGTGAGGTCTTTCACGAATTTCTTTCTGAGATCCCGGGTTCGCAAGCCGGATTTATTTACATGAACACGTAACCGACGTATCGTTCGTAGTACCAACTAACATCTAGTTAATCATGCCGACTTGACTATTTAAATGTACGAGTAAGCTCAGTGCATGATCAATGATCATTGATCATACCTTTAATATTAAGTTATTGATTCTTGACGATGAATGAGACATGTACATGGATGTTAAGTGTGTATTTTGTATTCTTGGGTTGTATTGTATTAATGAACGTAGTAAATGTAACACTTTCTCGTATGATATCTTTAAGCAGCTTATCTATATTACGAGTGCCAACGTCGTACCGAACGGTCTCGCCTAATTTCCAATGTTTTTTTTTTTTTTTTTTTTTTTTGGCTATTACGGATGATTAGCCAGTGTCATGTCGATTTATATGTAAGAAAAAGAAAAAACGGACTCATAAAAGGCTGGTTCCATTTCCAATGTTATCTACATCTAACTAGCATTACCCGTCATATTAGTATTGTGAGTCGATCAGACACTTACATTAGAATTTTTATTTGATATGCAACTTCACGAATTATTTTTACAGAAAAATACAAGAAATCCCTACCTACAGGTGCAGTATATGCATGACCCGGAACTTAATGTATGTGTAGATTGTGTAGATATTCTGAAACACGCAGTTATTTTCAGTAACCATTCATTGGAATACCACAAAACCAACATTCCGGTTTACGGTCCAGCAAATGGCTCGTCCTACATGTAACAGATGCGATGAAGACGTAAAAAAGCCCACATTAAACACAGAACAACAGAAAGCTGCCGTTGGTAATAAAGGTCAATAGAACAGAGCGAAATTAATTACCTATAACTGTAAAGTTTGAAACGTACAGAGCGCGGCGCAGCGTCGTTGCGGGGCGGAGGCGGTTTTGCGGTAAAGCGAACGCGGGCCGGGGCACGTTGCACCAAAAAACCGCGCGGTATTTGGTAGCGTGGTAGAGCGGAGGCGGCGTTTATGACATATGTAGCAGTAATCGACAGTCGACAGTGTCGGAAGGATCAAAAATGCAAAACCGCCTCCGCCCCGCAACGCGCCGCGCCCGCTCTGTGCGTTTCGAGCTTTAATTAGGTTGGCGCGGAAAATATATCAATGCAGTGGTGGATTTGCAGTCTTGGTCGCCGTAGGCCCCAGGCCAGCATGTTGTAAATACCACCATCAGCCTCCTCTTTCACAGCACCGATTGCTGGCCGCTTGGTAGCCCTAGCTTCGGGCCTTAGGGCAAATCTGCCACCGATTATGTGTTTTTGCGATAGTTTTAACTGGGCGTCTGTTTTCATTAAGATCCGTTATACAAAAAAACCTGATACCTAGTGCATAATCTAACCACCACCACCACCACCACCACCATATCAGCCCCAGGACGTCCACTGCTGGACATAGGCCTCCCCAAATTTCATGGGAGGTAAATGCCATAATCGCCACGCTTGGCATAATCTAACATCATTGTGTAATTGACCGAGCGAGCAAAGCGAGCGAAGCGTCTCCGTTTCAGCTTTCGACAAAAAATCTTTCGTGTGTCTGTCTGTCTGTCCGGATGTTCTCCTCTACAGGTCGCATTTCTCAACCGATCCACGTGCAATTTTGTGACCAGGTTTGAATATTATATAGAATTTTATTTGTCGAGTTAGGTTTGGAAATTTTGAAATTAGAAAAAAAAAAATTGCGTGGTCTACAGCTCACAGAGCCACTAGTTTAAACATAATTAGCACCTCTCTGTATACCTGTATAAGTTATGAGTGCAATGCTCGTAAGGCGTTATTTATGGACAGGCGACGCGTGCAACGGCTTCCCGGATAAATCGAAACGTACAGAGCGGGCGCGACGTGACGCGGGGCGGAGCCGGCTTTGCATTTCTGATTTCCAAAATTGTCAACTGTTGATCACTGCTTCATATATCACACACGCCGCCTTCGCTTTACCGCGCGGTTTTTTGGTGCGACGTCCCTCGGACGTGTCACCGCAAAACCACCTCCGCCTCCGCCCTGCCGCCACGCTGCGCCGCGCTATTTGCGTTTCAACGCAAGCAACGCCACCTTAGGACGGCTACCGAGTACCGACACTACCGACGCAGGAGCCGCTCCTTCGAAAACTGTTTGTACAAAGAACGCGGCCTAAAGGGGCCAATTCTCGGTCCGAGCGAGATGCATGTCTATCGTGACATTGTACAGAATGGTAGAGTCATTTGTATGGAATCTCGAATAGAGATCATCTCGATCGAACCCGAGAATTGGCCCCCAGGACGTCAGGCGTCGTCGGCGTCATGGGATTTTAAAAAGTTCATATATTTCATACCTATGTACTTCAGTTTTGACGTTGTTTTCCTTTTATTGTAATAAAATCAATGTGAAATAAACCAATAGTTTTCCTATGATTTATAGTAATGGTTTCCTGAATCACGGTTAATTTGGAAAAAGAGCTTATTGTTCATTTTTTTTTCCATAGAGTCATATCATATAGTTTAAGGACAAACACGAAAAACTTTGTAACACAAAATATTATCATACAATATAAACAAAATGTCTCTAAGTAAGTAAAAAATTGAACTAAAACACCAATGTTCAAAGTCGTAATAACTTTTGATCCTTTATTTTTTTGTGAACAAGCAATACATATGCAAATGTCTATAGAAGCTCCAAAACTTGTACAGTTAGCAAAAACTAACGAACTGAACGTCCCTGAAAACGACCCTATGGTCATGAAAATTAGGCCCATATCTGCTGCTGACTGTTCCTACTCGTCTCCACGCGAATCACGTACAAATGGCTATTGGCATATTTATTCGGTACTATTGGTATTCTCAGATGCAAGGTGTTTTACCTTCCAGAAATGTTTGGTAACAACATTAGGTACCTGCTTGAATAATCCATGAATTTGATACGACGATAAATAAAGCGCGAGTATTAAAAACATGGCTTTCCCTCCTTATTAAATTGTAGACATGACAAATATAGTCGAAAATAAAGGGTTGTTTGTAAATAACTTTGTTTGTAACTAATAAAAAAAATTAAACATCTCTCACATTGTTACAAGTTTCTATTGACACATTTCAGGATAACAATATTAAAATTACATTTATTATTGACACTGATAGGTATATTAAATGTTATTATATCTAATTTAGAATTACTCTCAAAAACTAAGGCGTTTTGTTGTCGTTTACTCACCAAAAACCTAGTCATGTATTTGTGATTTTGATATCGTGTAATAACTACGAATCGAATAGCTTTTTAAGTGACTTCGCAACTGTTATGGCTGAAATTGGTGGTAAAGGACGTCTTCAGAGATAGTGTTTACGTTTCACCGCATCAAAACGTCGTTACTAGCATTAACTGTAGCTGTTTAGAAATAACGAGTTTTCAATTCCTTCTAAGTTATGAAGTTAAATGTTGAATGCAAAGTGTTCGAGTTTAGAAAATTAAATTAGAAAGCACGAAACTTACGGTCGTAAGCTTTAAACTGTTTACTTTAAAGTGACTGGAGCGAGGTCGCTGGAATACATAAACGTAATTTTTTTTCAATTATTTAATATGTATACGTGTGTGTCCGAAGTCCGCACGACAAGTCAAAAAGGGGAATTCATGTCGGTGTACAGTGTACAATATGCAAGTAGGTACTCGTAGGTACGTGTTTTGTGACGTCAGATTTTGGCAGTAGACGAGTCACGTTTTCCAATTCAGTTTTATGGGAATACTGCCATCATAATTAGTTTTAGTGCAGTATAATAAATTTTAGCTTTCAGCAGGTGTTTGGGGTTTGTTGTTAAACTAAACGATTTTACGTATTTATGGCACAAGAATTAAATATTACGAACTTAAGATTGACGAATGCTCCCGGCCGATGAAATGAAATTACATACCTATTTGGAGCGGAAATGGAAGTAAATATGTAAAAGTATTCCATTCATATTATTCATTATGTAAAGATTCCGTCCAGGCCCAGTTACAGGGGGTAAAAAAGTAGGCCCTAGGTGCCCTTTTTCTAAATATACAAACGATTGCCTGATATTTCCCCCTCCCCTGACTGATATTGCCCTCCCTGAACGAGATCCTCGCCTGTTTCCGTCGTCCCAGTTACTTATTAGGTTATGTTCACATAGCGACGTCAGTGACAACTGAATTGGCGCAGTTACTTTGTGTTTTTTTGATGTTCTACGTTCAACTGAATCGAAAAGTACCGGGCTAGAGCTCACACAAACACAACTGTATAATTCACTATGTAATGTAATGTCGCCATTCTCAGAGGCAAAAATGATTAAAATACAATAGCAGGTCAGCTACCATCCATATATGAAAAACAAAGCGTGTAGGAATGATTTATAAATATAATTGTACAGGCGTTTCCGCTTATAGATCAGGTAGTTGTAGTTACCTAAGTTTTAGTACGTCTTTCAAATGCTACATAATCAACAATGTTATATTTTAATTGTTTGCGTGTCCACTTTTCACTTTATGGTTCGCCATTATCAAAGCAAAGTTGTAGGCGTTAACCTCTTTTTCCGTACCGTCGCCTAAATCCCTGCTAAACTGTAAGAGTTCACGACACAATCACTATTGATGTGAACAGTTTATGACGGCTAACTGTGTCGTGGTTCCGGGCTGCCGCCGGCGTCATTTACCGTACAGTTTCCGATTCGCTGACCATAGACAAATTCGATTTGAGCGCAAATTCGCGGCAACGCATCGCTTTATTGTTACAAGCCCGGAAGTATTGCCACGTTTTCATTTCATCCTATATCGGAGTTATGCGCAACTGCATTGTAACTACTTATTTTCTGCTTAAGTATATATAAATCTGTTTTCGCCACGATTAGCCGCGAGTAAACCATCAGCGTCACACGCAAAGATTACCTGCCTGTGATAGGTTATTCTGGTCGCTCTGGGGGGCAATTTACTGTCATTAGGCGGCTGAGAATAGTTCGTTGTGTGGGGGAATTGAATGACAGAGGACGCTGGTGGACTGCTCGCCGCTTGTATCCTGTCGGTGAGTCGGGTGCGACGGTAAGGCCAAACGGAATGTTGGCAAAAATCAGTTTTTAGTCTATGACGCATTTGGCGCAACCAGATCTGCGTAAGAGACAATCATTCCAGGAAAGTGTTTGTGGAGTTTGAATTATTTTCAGCAGGTGGTTACGTTGA
Source organism: Notocelia uddmanniana (assembly GCA_905163555.1). NCBI lineage: Eukaryota > Metazoa > Arthropoda > Insecta > Lepidoptera > Tortricidae > Notocelia > Notocelia uddmanniana. The sequence continues at coordinate 6,751,682 of LR991059.1, read as the reverse complement.
ATGGGTCTAGATGATAAACGAAAATACCTAAATACATACAAACCTACACCTACATACGTAGATCTACTACCCCAACATAATAAAATAATAATAATAATAGAGGGAAATAGTCCACACGCTAAAAGGCTCTTCATTTTACAAAAGAAATGCCTTAGAATTTTGGTCAACATTAGAGAATGGGAAAGTTGTAGGCTACACGTTACTAAGTTGAAAATATTAACATTGGTGTCTATTTATATATTTATACGAAATATGTAAATTCGTAAGAAATCATAAAGATGTTTTTGGACGTGAAAGAGATGATTGTTGCCAACCAAACCTCAGGAAGAGGAACCAATTAGTTAGCTCTTTTACTAGACTAAAAATTTTAAGCACAGCCACTCACCATATGGCAGTAAAAATTTATAATGAATTACCGATTACAATTAAAGGAATAAAAAAATATAGTTTGTTTTGTAATTCATTAAAGAGTTTTCTTTTAGCTAACTGTTTTTACATTACAAGAATTTTTTGATCATGAAAATAAAATAAATAATTAAATATGTAACTAATATATAAAAGTTACTAATATATAAAATACTAATATATAAAAGTAATATATAAAAGTTTAATATATAAAAGTGGTTTAACTTATATTGCAGTGCCCTTGCGGGGTTTATGTTGAAAGCATGTTATGTAGTTTTAAGACCTTATTGTACAACATATTGTATGAATATGAATAATGGAAAAGGTTAAGAGGCACTGATATAAAGCTCTATATGTCTTCACAAAATCCCTTGATTGCCTCGATGTATTTTTACAGCAGTAGGTACGAGTAAAAGTGAAGTTTTCCGACACCGCTTCGCCTTAACTCAAATTACTCACGTGTTTTATACGAGGTACGGTTTCCTTATTACGATACTCGGCGGATGAATACTCTCATCACAATTGTGTTAAAGTGAGTGACGGCAGTTATAAACCACCGCTACTTGTCTGGGTAAAAATAGAAATAGAACTCCTCCCCTCTCTTATTAGTTCACACTGAAATAAACTGTGGGGATACCTACCGGACTGAATATTTTAACAAGAGCAGTAATAAAAATACAGAAGCAGAAAACTACTACACAATACGTCTCATACAGAGAACTGTTATTTGTAGAAATGCAGTAAACAAATATTATGCTCAATGAAAGGCAAAGAGATGGGAACACTGGTTATTGACTTTCAATCTAAACTTCTAAATCATCTTTAAGACCGTAAGGTAAGATTTCAGTACGTAGAGATGTGAGCAGTAGGTACATATGTACATTAAACCTAGTACCCAATCGCAAAGTTTTATTTTGCCTAAGAGCAGATCAATTTGAGCAGAAAGTAATAATAATTATCCATAGTGGACAAAATCGTTTATCTAGAGCTGGAATCGCTTCACAATTCCACAACAGAAAGATACTAACTTGTCTACGTCTACGTCTTTAATATCGGTAAAAGATGTCTATAGTTGTTAATTTACCTCTATTTCAATTACGCTTCTGCTTCGGTCTCTACCTATTTAGACGAGCATTATTTCCGTGACACTTTTGACAGAGTTATTATCGTTCATATTACTGTCAGGTACCCTCTTAAAGTTAATGGTCCCTTTTCGGTGGTCGGAAAGTGACGTAAATAGTCGTAGAATGGAATATCCAATGAAAATTTATTTTCCAATTTAGTTAATTGTTTCATTCCAATTCACACAGGTCATTCAACTTACAAGTTCAATTTATTACAGAAGGGTAGGTATTAAAGATAAGGAACAAAATATACTCAGGGACTGCTGTGTACTTAATTCCAGTTTCGAGAGTCCCGCTTGTTGAAAAGGTCATGCATTAGCAATGGCCACGTTGCGGTGGCATATTGATGGTATTGTAGGGTATGCACACTACTAAGGTATGGCAGGCAAAAATCAATTTTAATATGAATGTTAACAAATGCTGTACCACTAGGGTAGTATGTGTGAGTTTCTGTGTATTGCCTCTATATTTCAGGCTAAAAGTTAATTAAGATTTTGAATTCTAAGGCTTCAAATAGTCTGGCAAAAAAGTGTTGAAATTAAAAAGTGGCAACAGTGTAGTGTCTTCTCTTTCAAATCAATCTAAGAAAAAAGGGACGACACTACTTAATTTTAAATTGTTGCCACTTTTTTATTTTAACACTTTTTTGCCAGACTGTAAAGTATATTTTTTGAGCTGACCTTTGATACTAGTCGGCCAACTTAACTAATTTTAGAAATCAGCGATTTCAAACTAAATATGGTGAGATAAATAGAAAATTATAAATATAAAATTTTCGGGATGTTGCCGTAGGCTATTAAGGTGCGTTTCCACATGTGAAGTAATACAATACCGGTCCAACCACGACTTCGAGCGGCGGCGGTGGCGACAGCGGTTTTCCAAATACATTGCGTGTGATCCAAACTAACCGCAGTGCGTTGCTCGTCTCGAGCTCGACCATGCAAACGAATGAAACAAGGCGTAGCGTTGTCATAATACAATGCGACCACGCGAACATCGCAAGTTCGTGCGAACTTTACTCGCACGAACGCGCGTCTAACATATTGAACTCGAACAGAGGGCCTACTCCGAACTTAGAAATTTGAACTTCATGTCGTGCCGTTCCTTTCACTCTCGTGTTATACACTATATGACGGAAAGGGACGGCACGATAACAAGTTCGATTTTCGAAGTTCGGAGTAGGCCCTCAGGATGTAAAACTATTTTATCACGAACAGTGTGAAAATTCCATCTTCGCGTCGCCGGTGAAACACTTCCATTAACCCAGCTAGCATGTGCAGCACTGACCACAAATATGTCTGTATTGACAGACAGAGAGCTCTAAGACCTAGGTGCCCCATAATTAGATAATACAGCTTCTCACGGACAGTCGTCATCAGGAAGTGGGTAATCATTCATTATTGTGTGTGTGAATGTACCATTGTTGGGAGGTGTGTGTTAATTACAATTACTGCTTAGATGAGTTTACATATAATAAGAATGTGCCTACTTTACTTTTTTTATGCCTATTTAGACGGTACAAACAGCTTCATTATGACAAACTCCTTCTGGGGTCTATATTCAGATTTGTTAATTAGTTAGTTTATATCTATACCTATTATTTATATTACTTTGCAATAACACGCTAACAGCCACACAACAGGTGGTATAGGCCTTTAAAAATGACATCGAGGTTTCTTAAAAACTTTTCCATTTAAGTCAACCGTTGGTGAGATATTAGCTATCAAAGTTATATATTAGCTATCCCCCTCTAATTTCCAAACTATGGAGTTTAAAATTATGAAAAAATCAAGTAGATGTAAAATTATAAATACTTTTTACGATTTTTGGTTTGAACAAGATAGGTTTAACGGTTTTTGAGTTATTGCTGAAAAACTGTCTTGCCCAAATAAAAGGGCGTAAGTGCCGTGACTTCCGTATGAAGATAGAATCTTTTTTTATTTACTGTATTGAGTAGTGGTTTTAAATGTAAATTAGGAGTATTCGGTACGGAACCCTTTTCTGTGCGGTCAAAAACAGTAAGTAAGTGCTGGAGAACAAATGCTCATAATCGCGATCATGATATCTATTAGTTAGGCAGAAGCTTCAAAAATATAGAGTTACCCTGGTTACCCGTCGTCAAATTAATTCCTCAAGTGTTTCACGTTAAATACTAGCCGGAGTACACACAGCGGTCCGTCCAGCATGATGGGATTTATGGTCACGTTACGTAATGATTTAGGCCGTAAAACATAAGACATATCATGCTAACTGGGCGAGTACATAAACATTCGAGTTCAACTACTTACTGTATAAACGCAGGACGTTGTTGTAAATTGTCAATTTGCATAACCTTCCACCGTCCGGTTTGTGATGACTCTGTATTGTTTACTAACAAGCCGCGCCGAATGTTGTCGGTTACACTGACACGGGAAATGTGCGCTTTGCGTCAAGTGTATCTCGAGGGTTAACAGGTTCCAAACAATATAAAGGTATATTGCCTTATGCTGTTTTCTTATCCGGTGCTGTATTCGTTATTCGTAGCTGTTGCTGAGCAGTAAAAAAAACCTGTTTTCGGATTACGGTTCCCAAAAAATACGGAATAGTTTTGATAAACGTAAGATATAAACAAACTTCGCAAGCCCCATGACTCCGCCATATTGAAAATTTTGAAAAATAGACGATGAACGATTTCCAAAGACTGTATTGACCAAAATATCCATATATTTATCGAACCTGCACACAAAATTTCACGACATTGGGTTGAAAAATGCGACCTGTAAAGGAAACGCTTCGCTTGGTCGATTAATCGATTGTGAAAAATATTCATGTTGATCAAATTAATTACCGTCACTTTCTTTTTCTCTAAGAAAGAAGTGATGGCACGTGGCTTGCTTTGTGACATTGGATCGTGATATAGATATATTTGAAAAGAATTGCAACTAAGTCAATTCGCTGACTGAGTCACCGTGAGACCTTTTTGCGTTGCGGATTTCATTGTGTAGGTTAATGTTTTATTCATACTATTACACGTATATTAAAATAATTATAACCGTGGCCAGGCGGGTCGGAAGCGGTGGTGTGGAAACGGGACGAGGTTCAACGTCCTCCGACCAGACTCCTCGCTACGCGCACCGTCAGACCCGTTGACATTCCATTTCGTTCCAATTTTAAATATAAAACAAAATAGGTGCGTTATAAAACGAATATTAGGTATTAAAAGAGTAGCGCGAGCATATTAAAACTGCGACTGTCAGAAACGCCTCTGAATTTCAATATGAAATGCGAAATAATGAATGAAGTGCCAAGCTTGGACCTAGAACCAAAAATAACCCCGTGAAACTCGCGGTTGGCGTGGAATTGAGAAGTCATTTTCGAGGCGGCTCGTGGCCTATTTGATGAATAAATAATTGAAATTCTAATGAAAATGGCTGTCGTCCGAGATTCCGGTTGTGTTCGAATTTCCGTTCATGGAGGCGATCGTGCCAACGGAAACTAGCCAACTGGGTTTTAAATACAAGTGATGAACTTCCGAATAAAAATCGCATATAAATACCTATAGTAGAGCGTTCGTTTTTAATTTAGACCGTGGTATTGAAGCAATCGGTGACGAATATACGCGTAATAAAACAAGAACTACGTTGAAATATTCCAGTTTTCAACCCCGGTATTCTTTTGTTTTCATGCGTTTTAAGTCATGTCTATTCGCTGTTATGTAATAATTGGCTTTTTTGTTAACATCCAATCACTGACGTTGTGTTATAGCCTTAGGTTAGAGGCGCTTATCGGTTTACTTATATTAATACTCGTACGTCATTGTCTAAACGTTTCACATTACATGACTGAGGAGAAGAAAAACAGAATAAATTATATTGACATGCTAACGGCTTCTGCTCTTTATCACACGCGAAGACTCCGTAAATAACCTAAAACCGTACGTGATGCAATATAAACAGCCATAAAGATAATCTAAGTTTAATTATGTTTGCCCAAGTGTCGTAAGCTGGAAAGGTGAAAGAAAAATGTCGTTTGCAAACAAAGCTAGACTAAAGTGAAAAGAATGCATTTGAAGAAGAAAAGGGTGCTTTGTTAGACGAACGCTTTAGTCACAGGAGAACATATGTTGACGCAATACATAGAGATATGTTGCACGTTCTTATTGTATAGGTGAATTGTTTATATTGGTGCATAGATGACCTAGTAAATATTTTCATTTGTGTAGCCAACTTAGGCGAAATAACTGCCAGGCTCAAGCGGGACTGCGCTGCAGATAACGTCTGTTTGATGCGTCCTGATAGGTTAATATAGCCACCAAGCCATGTGGATGCCGCAAGAGAGACGCGGACAGAACAGGCCTAGGCGGACAACAGTGGGACACCAATATCGGCAAGGAAAAAATACTATACGGGCTAGTGAATCATGGTTATAGCTTGGAATATATTTTACTGGAAAAGACGCAAGAGGCGCATTCTATCTCTTTCTCACATTACTCTTTTTCAATAAATAATTAAGACGGAAAGAAGCAGGCGTATGTTACAAAGTGTTAAATTATGGAATGGAAAAGGATTTCTTTTTCTGCAAGGTATAGGTACACGACTCGTGATCAAAATGTTTTGTTTGAGAATCTAAGGATATAATATTAAAACCATAAATGTAATTTTATCTCATCATCATCATCATCTTATCAGCCGAAGGACGTTCACTGCTGGTCAAGTGGACATAGGTCTCCATTAAAACCATAAATGTAATTTTATCTCATCATCATCATCATCTTATCAGCCGAAGGACGTTCACTGCTGGTCAAGTGGACATAGGTCTCCATTAAAACCATAAATGTAATTTTATCTCATCATCATCATCATCTTATCAGCCGAAGGACGTTCACTGCTGGTCAAGTGGACATAGGTCTCCCTCAAAGAGTGCCATAATGACCAATCCTGCGCCACCTGCATCCAACGGACTCCCGCGACCTTTACCAGGTCATCAGTGCACCTTTTGGGGGACCTCCCCATGCTGCGCTCTCTGGTAATTTTATCATTTTTATCTAATCAACATAATTTAAAATACAATAGTCGCCATGTTGATGACGAAACATGCTCATAAATGAGAAAGCACGCGATCACATCTCCGTCAGAGACGCTAAATATCGTTGTAATTTGGACTAGTTAGCACCTTCAAATTATAATATACCTAAATATGACGAAAGACGCTATAATTACTTGTATCAATGTAAACATATAATTTGTACTGCTGTGTCAACAAATTAGATGAACTATATTTAGCTAGTCCTTCAATGATCATTTGTATAGGTAACTAATACTGCCCAGTCTTATTTATTCTTAATATTTACTTCACCTACTTGGACAATAGGGACCATAGTAAATTTTATGTCTTAAATTTCGACCAACATACATTAGTGTATTTTTTATTTCTTTTTATTTAATAACTTGATGATGGTAGTGATATTTTTTTATTCATTTCAGTTTTGGTTATATCTTAATATAGATTGCTAGTATTAATACATACCTACCTATGCTGCATATATTATTGTAAGTTTCTGAATGCTGTAAGAATTATAACTTTATTGTTATTGTGATTACAGATTCTCACTGTTAGACTCAAACTTAACCCAGTATTGTAAGTACGCTCGAAATGGGCAAACTGTTGACACCTACCTATATATTGTATACTAGCTGTTGCCCACGTATTCGTCCACGTCTTCGCTCCTATTGGTCGCAGCGTGATGTTATATAGCCTAAAGCCTTCCTCGATAAATGGACTATCCAACACAAAAAGAATTTTTCAATTCGGACCAGTAGTTCCTGAGATTAGCGCGTTCAAACAAAACAAAAAAACAAACTCTTCAGCTTTATAATATTAGTATAGATAGTATAGATATATGACATGCTATATACCTTTGTATATAGCACAGTTTTTTTGAAATAAAATTATCTTATCTTATCTTAGTACTATGTAGTACCATTACTTATTCTGTGACCATAGGGAGTTACAAGTACATCGAATTGTTCGATCAATTACAAAAAAAAACACATTTTATGCATTGGAATTTTTTATTTCTATTGGTCCAAAAATTCGGTGGACATAGCATTTATACATACGAGCATTACGAACGTACAAGCTCCTTGTTTTCTGAAGTTGGTTCAAAATAAACCTACAGTTGCGTGGTAAAGGTGTAGGTAAAGAAAGTTGGTATAACTATTTTAATGTAAATATTTGAGCACGAAAACAATAGCTCCCATCTTTATACTTTATACATCGTTTTTACGTCTATGCTACTTATCCCACTACTTGTAAATACTTATTAGAAGTGTCTCCAAGTCCCTTACTTATTTACAGGCATTTAATATTGTCAGCCCAGCCAGAAATATTGATTGTCCAAAAATAGAACTTTCCGTTTCTCGATTACTAGCATTATTTCGCTGGCCTAATTTCGCCTCATACTGCTCAGGTTATGGCCTACTATAGTAAGTGGGGTAACCAAAGGTAAATAATTAATCTATTATCTTCATAAACTTGAATTTAGGCACTAAGTATATCAACATTTGGATACACGTTATACTTTATTAATCTACAGTTACTTACCAAAATATGTCTTAGTATTTAAATTGCGTGTTCTTCCTGCATATTTAATCTAATTATGTGTATATTGAAAAAAATATTTACTAGGTAGAGCGGTATCCAAAAACATCCACTATAGTTGCCAGTTACTTATAATATCTCATACCTTTATTATCGGTCATGTTCTAAAATTACTCCCGAGCAACTTAGTTATACAGGGTAAGGGACCTGTTAAGTGATAATGTCGAGACGGGTTAATGGAGGCTCCTATGACCTATAGGTATAAGTATAATATACCGCATTTTCGTCACTAGCGCGTCACTCGCCGGTCGTGACGTCACGATGGTTAAAATTAAATAGCCACGTTGGCAGACCATCGACTACCAGGCCGATTTAAAATTCAATGCACATTTAATTCGTAAAAGATAAATACATTGTCGACGCTTGCCTCGTTGGAAAGGCAATGTGTATGGAGTAATAAGGGCCTGGAAAATAAGTTAAAAAATAATTTAGGAAAATAATCACTTATTGTAGCTATCGAGGCTTATATGTAATAGTAAAAGCCTTTCGTCTCACTTGATCTACAAGCTTTTGCTTAAATGTTTCTTTAGACCTATAATAAATTTATTAAGTGACGACTTTTTAAAGGAAAACTAGGTCTAATGAAAGATTAATTCAAAAGTTGACATGTCTAACAAGGGTGAACCAAATGTTACATATTTATTGCTAAACTACTTAACAAAGCCCATCAAACGAGTCTGAAAGTAGTTAAGGATGCAATGAAGTGATTAATAACCCGTGGAAGTAAACAACAAACAAGGCACTATTGTGATTGTTATTGATTAGCAATTACATTTCCAATTAACACTTTGCTGTTCCATCTTCCGACGTTGGTAAATCTTAAATTAAACGAAACCCACTTTAATAGCTAATTTTCCCGAGAGTTGATACTTATGTTCACGAGGCGTAAAATTTTATAAAATATAGCTTGGTTGTGAAAATGGTATGAAATACTGAGTTAATTTTCTGCGACATTGGTCTACATATGCCCATTCATATGATCTGACAGGTAGAACTCGAATTTAAAACCAAAAGAGATGTATGTATAAATTATAATACGGATTCTGTAACTCAATACACGCACGGGATAGCCAAAAACTACTTATACCCAACTGGTTTTTATATGGTTTTCAGTAATGGGCCGAGTGTTTCATGTGAAAGGTTTATGTTATGTGTATAATTCATTAAGGTTTCTTTGTAAATTGGCTAAAATATAGGTAACAATAAAATTCACCCTTTTCTAGTCCCTAAGAAACTTTATTACATGCGTACGAAGTCGCTGGCAAAAACTAGTAAATATTAAATTGAAAAAACTACGCACATAGAAGCAGTAGTACAAGGTCGAGTTAAATTTTTATAGTTATTTAAGTGTTCACTTAAATAACTATAAAAATTTGTCTGTGTGACTGTCCTCTATTCTGGCAGCACGTCAATTCAGCAGTGGTCATCCCACCCTAATGGCGACTTCCTGCTCATTACTACGAGTAGCACATAGTCACATCACACGTACTGATCTGTACTCATACTGCTACTAACTTACTCATGCATATGTTCGAGTAGGTCTACGTAATTCGGTTGCCGCACGCAGAATCCAAGTATCTATTTTATTCGTTTTTTTTTTTTGGAATCATCTAAAAATGACCTGAATAATAATAACAATCCTTTATTTCAGGCATCTGACGCCCATATTACAAATACCTTAGAGACAAACATACATTATTGTTTTATATCTTAAAATTAAATTATATATCGCGATGGGACGTCGCGTCGACGCGACGCGCTTATTCGGGGTGTCGAATAACTGGCCAATATGGCTGAATAGGGATCTAACCACATCACAAATTGTATTTTAAGCCTCGTATTTTCCGAGTTCAAGTATCTTTTTTTGATCACTCATTCTAGACTGAAATCATAATGATCATCTCTCAAATCTATAGGTACATTCAGACTGTCCTCTATTGTACCAACACGTCAATTCAGCAATGCTCATCCCAGCCAGGTGATTTCCGGCTCATTAGTACGAGTAGCGACATACACTGGTGCTATAAAGTTACTCATGCATATGTAGGTCTACGTATAGGAATTACCAGTTTAGACCAGCCGTTCGTGTCATTTCCGTGCGGATCGCTCGAAGTTTATGTGAACGAAACCTCGACGGGTGAATTTAGTTTTCTTGTTTCCTTTTTTAAGGTGTTTTTTTTATTATGACACCTACTTGAAACTCCCGTTTATCAAAAATAAATCACGTAATGTGAAATAATATACTTATAGACAAGATTTTTTTGCGCTATGTTACCGACGATTTTCTGTATATTGTCCTTATTAATACAAATTACTCTTACGGGACCCATATTCATTAGTATGTATTTTATTACCCAGAGACAATCAACGAGCATTTTGAAATAATTAAAACCTGAGCTGATTCCTTTTTTGTCCTTTAACGACCTAAATTGCTTGATTGAAGAGAGCGCTAAACAACCCAATACATAATTTGACTTAACAAGTTAACATTCGCATACTCGTATTTTAAATTAAATTATAAAGTAAAACTAACCTTGTTACCTGAAAATACGGTTTAAATTTCCTGTGAATTTTTAACCTGTTAGAGGTGATAGAGCGCAAAATTCTGCGATTTGCATTACGATTAAAGGTCATAAAATATGTGGAACTTATCTGTGTTAAGAATGCTATAGGATATACATCAAATCTGGTTATCTTCGTTTTACGATGTGTGCCAATTAAACAAATGAAACCTTTCAATGCCCCACAAATAATCACCGTACAAACTAATTAGATAAATGTAGGTTTACAGCTAAACCACACTTAGTGCGTTAAGCCACGATAAAGACTCGTTGAAAGTATTGTTAGGTCATTATCAGACTTCGCCTGCCGTACAAGTGCAGGGGTCGGCTCGAGGCCATCCATGTCGCTCAAACACGTGCGGGATAACTATATGAACTTGCATATTACTGTGGCTCTGTGAGCTGGAGACTTCACGATTTTTTTAAATTTTAATATCTCCAAAAACTGCTCACAAACATTCACGAGAATCGGTTGAGAAATGAGACCTATAAAGGAGTACAGCCGGAAATCCGCCGGACATACGAAAGCATTATTGCCGAAGCTGAATCGCAGACCCTCGTTTCACTCGGTCAAGTAGAGCACACGGAAAGAACATAGAGTCCTTTAAAATTTCAAAGCCAGTTTGCACAGTTATTATTAGTTAGATTGTTTTTTGTCTTGAAATTTGCGTACCATTTTTTCTAGCCTTAAGTGTGGTGAAAAATCCTACACCAACACTTATCTTTTCATTCTTGGGGCTCGAGTCCCTTTGAGAGGGATAATAAAATTGCAAGTAACGTCAAGTCAACGTATGATTTTATGACGTTTTAGACAGGCAATCACAGAGATTTCAATCCACGGAACTCCGTATTCGGTTACAGTGTGTTGTGAGCCGGGCGGTTTCGAGTGACCTTTTTTGTCCAGTTATTTGACGAGCTCTTGTTCGCGTATCAATTGACGACACACTGATTGGTTTTTGTTTGCTGATACTTCCTGTTGCCAAGAGTGGATGTTATTCAACCGCGATTACTGTGAAATAGCCCAACGATCACGGGAAGATCAGCGCTGGCAATAACGCCAGCATTACTATTATGCTGTGAACACTTACTTTGGTTGTTCTATTTCATTATATTACATTGTATTTGCTTAGTTTGGGACTAGGTCGATTTGTGTAAGATTGTCCCCCAATATTTATTATTATTATTTATTTGTATTCAATATCCTTAGAAATGAGATAGCTGTAGATAAAAATACTTTGACATAATTAAATAAATAATAAAATAAATAAATATTGGGGGACAATCTTACACAAATCGACATAGCCCCAAACTAAGCAAAGCTTGTACTATGGGTACTAGGCGACGTAATACATACTTATACATATAGATAAATACATACTTAAATACATAGAGAACATCCAAGACCCAAGAACAAAATCCGTACTAAATGCACAAATAATGCCCTGGCCGGGATTCGAACCCGGGACCTCTAGCTTCGGAGGCAGTGTCACTACCAACTAGGCTAAACAGGTCGTCAATTTGGCAAAACTTTCACCTCCATTCCCAAACCTATCGCGATCGAATAATACAGGCTAATACGGTATATATATATTCATAGTAATCTTTGTACGGTATTTCAGTGATAGTCAAATCACCAACTTTTTTCGAAACGTCAAAAATGCTCTGCTGTCATGAAGTTTGAAGGGAAATATGCCTAATGGCGTCACAATTTTCTATGGTCAAACCGCGTTCTTTATTTCATTTTTATGTACTTATTTAAAAATCTTAATAATTGCATAAATAAGCTGACGTACGATATTTTCCGAGTATTTTCATATGATTTGTTTATTGGTAACATAAAAAAATGTGTTGTGAAATACCCTATTGTAATCAAGACAAGACACAGTTAGTTGATAACATGATAAGATAACATAACGGGTCAAGCTAAGGATTTATAGTAAAGGCCCCAATGACAAGCTAAATGACAGTAACATTGTCAATATTGGCGCTTCGATCAATTAGGTACAGACTAATTGCCAATCCACATATGCACTGTATATGTGTACTATAATTTACAGTGTGTTGATTGAGGTGTTAGCAATTCCCATTTGTATTGATTGGTAGCAAATCCATAGCAGTGTCGTTACGCCAGATACGCGACCAGCGCGTCAGTTCGTGACCAATATATAAGGACAAGGTTTCTTCAATATACATTATTTGCTAGTTCTTCAATTGGAATCCATTACAAATCCAAGAAAAAGGAAATATGTATATTTTCTGTCAACTTCTTTTTAAAACAGGCAGACTATGGCTATAATGGTCGCTGATCTACGTAATGACCCTACGAGGTAAAACGTTAGTAGATATTTGAATGCAGAATTTTAAATTCGCATTTGTTATGAAATTGTAATACATATATACAGAATGTTTTTATTGAAATATTAATTTTTTTTAATGAATTTTGAAAAACTAAATATGCTAACTACGTCGTTTCCATTTCTATGCACGAATTATGCTTGAAGAAACAGAAAATTGTTTGTGGCTATGTGAAATGTATTAGTTACACATTAATTTTATATTAAATAAATAAACAACAACAAACAAATATTAGGGGACATATTTTACACAAATCGAACTAGTCCCACAGTAAGCTCAATAAGGCTTGTGTTATGGGTACTAGACGACGATATATTTAATAGATATATACTTAAATACATAGAAAACAAAAGAAAAATAAGAAAACAAGAAGAAGAAAGAAGAATATATTCAACGCATAATAAAATTTTCACACGCCTAATCGACGCAAATAGCAGAAACAATATAGGCTTATTTTCGCTTTCTCAAACGAACGACGATAGACACAAACTGCGCATAGAAAGTGACAAATGACACTGATGAGCCTCATCTATCTTGAAAATAGAACATTTCTAAACAAAATGACGAAATAAATAACTAATAAATTAAAGATGCCGTTATGTGCCCTTGTCACGTCGCGAAAGTATAGCATCATTGTTGCTAAAAGCTTGAGTCATTCGGCAAAGGCAAGTTAGAAGTAATTTACAACCTTCGTCGACTCACCTCACCACTCACCTCAAGTGTATCTTGACCCTAAGATTCGTAAATCTTTTTCTTTATACTACATACTACCGACGTTGGCAAAAAGCATACGGTGATTAATTGACTATCTGATGGTATCTAAGCAGACACCATAGTTTATGGACGCGTGCGACCCCAAAACAATCACAAGCACACTACCGTATTATGATTTGAGGATTCGTTGTATTGACAGCTAGGGACAAATACAGGTCCTAACCCTCAACATAGCTCACGCTTGGGAGCACGACCAGCCCAGCTAGCACGATAGGCTATTACCGTAATGTTTATTTTCTTTCGGCCATAAAACGTGACTGTAACACTTGCATAGTACCTATGTAGCGGTGGTCTTCTGCAAGGTGCCTCCACCCACATCCACTTCCCCAGTTAATAGGCTGCTTCAAATACGAGCGAGCTGATATTCCGCTGAGCCCTGCCTCTCGTAGGTATTCGAAGGTCAGACTTACGCTGGTTCGATTGAGGCGGATTGTAAGTTGTGAGCATCAGGCCAGGGTCATGGTTGCCGTGATTAGGTCTTATTACATGCCGTTACCGGCGTTTGCATAAATCAAATCCATTACTATGAAACACGATAAGAATCCGATATTTTAATCAGTTTCGATATTGCTATTAAATAGTCGGGTATGTTTATTAAACTCAGATTGGTGTTTGTATGTTTTACAGTTTGGTATGTAGTTATCGTCGGTAGATATACAAGTACGAGTATGACTACAAAACGACTGGCACAAAACACAAAGTAAGTACGTGCGTTGCAAGGAAAGACGCGATTAACAAATATTATAAAATATGCCTTTTGTCTCTAGTTTTTCCTCTGGGTTAGGTCAGATGGCTATTGAGTTCGAGAAAATTGTGCCTACTGATTAGGTGCCAAATCGGACACATAGTTCCTTTTGTATACAACTGGAAACGCGAGGTGGATGATAAAATGCGCCTTTTATCGCTTGTCGCAGAAGTACTGAGTTCGAGAAAATTGTGCCTACTGATTAGGTGCCAAATCGGACACATAGTGCCTTTAATGTGTACAACTGGAAACGCAAGGTGGATGATAAAATGCGCCTTTTATCGCTTTCGCAGAAGTATGGCGCGCAATGGCACATGTTTCAGTGATTTCGTTATTTTAGAGCCGGATTCTTTTCCTAGGGATATAAATAAATACTCAGGTATTGCATATAAATAAACGTTTCAAACGTAGGTATAAGGTGCCTTTGATTTCCTCATACCTGTCTACCTTTTCATTACCAAGCCAATTCCATTCTCGAAGCCGTAAACATCGTATTCCAATGGTTGTGTTCGTGACACATCGGCATAGCTCCGATGGCGTGCAAGGAGCGATCGAGCGTTATTGTAAACCGCCCGATTCATCCTCTAAGGGAAAAACGGAGAATTTTAATGGGATATAAGAGTTGTTACTTCCTTTTGGATTTGAGTCGGTGCCGTTTCGCGTGCCCTGGCTGGTCTTGAAGGCCAGAACAGGACCCTGGCAGTAGGCAAGGCCTTCCAAAACAATAAAATTCTTAATTTTACTTATAATGGCGTAGATTCGTTGAATGTTGGATGTTTTTGACCAAAGGTGCATTTTACGTTTTGTCGTGGAAATCTAAATTACATAAGAATATTCCGCATGGACCTTAAAAATCAAAAGCAAAACATATATACTGCGCACACTACACTACAAGCGCACTTTTAAAAGTCAAAATCTATTTGTATCAATGAAGCAAAAATCGGCCAAAAGCATGTCGGGCCATGCTCAGTGTAGGGTTCCGTAGTTGCCCAATGAAAATCAATAACAAGCAAAAGGGAATACTTTCGCTGCGTTTCATACGTTATTTACTAAGAAGTGAAGACTTTTTACGATAACTCAAAAACAGCTTAACTGATCATATCCGCTGTAGTTTTCATTTAAAGTCTTTATAAAGCTTTTTTTATTATTACAAACTTTTTTTTTTTAGAAAATATTAATTTTATCAAAAAATGTTTGATGAATACTTCTATTCATTTTGAAAGACCTTTCCAACAACAACCCACACCATAGGATTGAAGCAAAAAAAATGTCATCCCCGCTTTATGCGTAGGGGAGGTACCCTTAAATTTGTTTTTATTGATTTTATTTTACGACTGTTTTATTGATTTTTATATCCATACCAAATTGCAGCTTTCTAGCACTAACAATCGCAGAGCAAAGCCTTGAACAGACAGACGGACAGACAGACAGACACACAGACGGACATGGCGAAACTATAAGGGTTCCTAGTTGACTACGGAACCCCAAAAACAGTACAATACAGTCTTACATGTCAAAAATAATGAAACCGAACAATAAGAGAGAATAAAAGCAACTAGATTTGATAGAGATGTATATGCAATTTTGATATTCCTTTTTGAGAAAAAACTATAAACAAAATATGCCCATGACAATGATAATAAGAGTGAATATTAGGCTATTACTGAACCAGCGAGCAACATCTTAGGCCTTGTCATCGCTTTCCATCAGGTGAGACTAAAGCCAATCGCTGGTAAGTCTATCATAAAAAAAAACAGTTTACGTATCGCAAAGCACAAGCTCAAAGTTTATACTTATATAATGACGACGTGACGAAACACACTCGTAGACGCGGGTAGGGTATCTGAATCAAAGGCGTTTGATTTTAGATTAGTTTGGTTCATGTGGCGTGGCATGCCATGTATCAGCTAGACGGCTAGGCCTTTCTAGACATTACGTAAGACCCGATTTTTATACCAAGGAGCTTAGGTGCCAAGTTGACGTAAATGTTTATGCGATTCTCGGCTGAAAGTTATTGAGAATTGAAATTATAATTGCGTGTAGAAATAATTAGACTTAGGTCGCTCTGGCGTGGCTCTGGCTCTCGTTACGTTACGTTTAGAATATTAACCTACGAGTATATATTCGCACGCTTTCCTAAAGACCTATTTAATTAAGCATCTGAATTTACGAGTGACAAATTTTGGTTCTGACCTAATTTTAACGCGACATTTGGACAATACTGTGAGTAAATAATGAAAATATAATTAGTAGTTTCCAAGCACAAAGATACTATATGGTTATTAGTAACACACAAATTACAATTATACTGTAGTATTAGTTTCGTGGCTCACAGGTTATAATCTCAAACATTTGGCCGTGCGCCAAATCATTTTGCGTTAGTATGGATCGGTCGTAATTAAGACTTCTGACTATTTGTGTTTATATGACAGCGATGTGAAATTATGTTGTTTATTTTCGAATGAGTTCACGCGAATCAGAATCAAAACCGTGTGTAATTGTAAGCGGTGTTCGTTAAAATCTGGGAAGTACACTATACCACAAAACTTTACAAGCGTACAAAATTGACAACTTTTTCAATGGAGAACTGTACGATTTTGTCGAATTATAGAACTGTAAAGTTTTGATTTTGTGGTATTGAAAGTTGTAATGGAATGTCAGGCGCGGCGCCATATTTATTGTCGATCGCACTGTGAGTTATATCGTACGTTGGTGCAACACAGCCGTGGAATATAGGACTTATTATGTTTCTGGGGTGTCGAACCGTTTATGGGTTGATTTGCTTAGGATCAAGGCAGATGATAACAGCACAGGTACAGTCAGATGCAGAGAAACCTGACCCCCTGCATACAAACTTCTTCCAGGCAACGGGCGTGGGGGAGCGGGGACACGTTCCTCTGCAGCTGACTGTACAGTTTACATGTAAATGCATACGCAATACGTAAATTATTCCCAAAGCAATTTGATTTCAAAGAGGATTACCCAAACAGTGTTATTTTTCCGTACGCAAATTTCGTTCGTGTTTGAAGTTATTAATAACACACGAAATGAATACACAACTTTATTTAATGTTGAACGCAAAAATAAACTTAAATATAACATTTAACATTCCACGGTTAGCAACTGAGTCGACAGGGGTCACCTAGACCTACATAGTACTCCTACATACATAGTAGTATACATTAAAGTTCGACTACGATAGTATTTATTGCTTTGCCTTTTAAAAAGCAATAGCGCCTGCACATTTCTAATATGAGAAGTGTAAGGTAAAGGTTGTATTAACACCACACAGATCCTCTTCCAAAACAGCGATACTGCGATACTCATTTCCAACATTAGGCACAGTCAATGATAACATGACCACTCTTCTTGTGTTGGATATTGTTGTTCTGTTGGATGTTTATCTATTGGATAACGCACGTGGCGATCCAGGCGAGCAGCCACAAGCGTTCAATCGTTGTCACACGCAAATCGTAAACGTGATTTACTGTAAATCAACCAGATAATAATTAATTTCATGGCTTCAGATTACTGCAGGTTTTGATATTAAACACGTTTTAGGAGTTTTTCGTGCCTTAATAATTTACAAGTAATGTCATTGGAATTGCGACTCACACAACTCAGAATCTATATAAAATTAAAAGTTAGTTAAATTAGGTTAATACTCGTAACGACCTTGACTAACGACAAGTTAACATTATCAGGATTAACTATAAATTATCGATACCTAGCCTATAGCACATCATCTATAAGTACAAAGATGAAGAGCTAAAAGGCAAGGGTTCTGTTCTGAGTATCGAATCATCAAGATTCTAGACTTTTACTTGACGACGGCAAATCCAAAAGGAAGGGTTATGTTTTGATATTAGCAAACATAATGTATCTAATTTTTTAATTTTTCAACCAATCGTTCATGACTTTAATTTAACGCAACTGCATTTAATTCGCATTAAAAAAAGTTCTGCGGGCTTAATTGTAACGATATTAATTCAAATATCCAAAGTTAAACGTTAAACGTGATCCTAGGCATTATACGTATACGGTGCCCGTGTAATATTGCATGTTTGAAAACAAAGCACAAGAAAACTTTTAATTATGATGTTTCGGGAAATTTTCCATTATAGGATTCTACGAATATTGTTTCAAACTCATATAGAACGCTTGAACTGAGCACAACAATATCTATTCTATGTACTTATGGGCTATCTGGATATAGACTTGTTTTGTTTCTCAATTGTTCAACGCCACAAATACGTAGTAGTAGTGCGAAAAATGTTTGATAGTCCTTAATTGATAATTTAATCTAGCTTCTAATGTGATATTTTATACCTACCTACCAGAAAAACATGAAATCGGCCAGTTGACGGAGACACGTGGCATTCTTAATGTTGAATATCGGCTCTGCCCGGCTCGTATGATTGCTTATACCGTCACGTTATATGGCCAAAATGTACTGAAACGTCACATAAAACGTGACGGTATAAGCTATCATACTAGCCGGGCTGGTAACCTTTACATAAGAAAACTTAGGTCAATTTTAGACCTTATTGTTTTTTTTTAGGCTAGGTGAGGTAAGGGCACAGATTTTATAATACTAGGTAAGGGTAAGTGTAAACTTGCTAAAATGAGCTTTGGCCACTTTGGTTCAGAAAATTTTGTGCGCGCGGGACCTGTTGTAATATCGATCGATGGCAATTACTTCCTGGAAAGGTAATCCATCGCACAGTGCGACGATCAATTCAAGAGTTAATGAAAACAAACATTCAGTCAATTAATTAACTGGATGATCCACGTGCCGCATAAAATTACTTGGAATTTGATAAATAATGACATGAAAAAATTACCTTTAATACACCAAACATTTTCGAAATGCACATCGCCTTATTAATATTCGTAGAAGGCTAGCCTTGTTTACCAAAGACCCTCACTCAGGTGATGGGGCCAAGCCTCTATGAAAAATTACCGCAGCGAGTGAAAGACATAGCCAGTGTATCGGAATTCCAGTCCCAATTAAATAAATAAAATAAATAAATATATTCGGGGACAATTTTACACAAATCGACCTAGTCCCAAACTAAGCAAACCTTGTACTATGGGTACTAGACGACGATATACATACATAGATAGATAAATACATACTTAAATACATAGAAAACATCCAAGACACAAGACAAATAAATGCCCTGGCCGGGATTCGAACCCGGGACCTCCAGCTTCGGAGGCAGAGTCACTACCAACTAGGCTAAACAGGCCGTCTCAATTAAAACTTCTTACAAAACAAATACTGCTTGAGATGAGAACACAATATATTGTATGAACGAATTCATGACCTTATGAAGCTCGGCGTTTTTTGTTTTCGTATTGTATATTTGTATAACGAATAATTTCAATTTTTACAATTTTGACGATCATAATATTCATTCGTATAGATTGACATTAATTTAATTTATAATGTAATGTAATAATATGAAATAAATAAATATCAATATCAATTTCATGCAATTTAATTTTCAGTCAGTGCCACTTCTAGAAATTGTAGTAAGTAAGATGAAGAAAATGTCGTACTGCTGTGATAAGGAGCTAGCTCATTAAATGGCGACCAATTACAGAATAGTTTCTCTAACTAATGTAGTTGAAACTCATTTTAATCTAGATCATAGACCATACCAGTCGGTTAAACGGACATCGCATGTCACAAGACACCTCTTGAAGTTAAGACCCAGTGGGTGGATTGCTACACATTTTGCAACTCCTTTCCTATTAAAGACTTGCCAAGAGAAATAGTAACGCTCGCCGTCAGATATGTTTCTTAACAGTTAATTTATATCAGGTTTTGAGCCCGCATGTAGCTATTTATTGTCTGTGATTGAATTAAAGCTTGTGAATAGATTAATAAAAAGTATTTGTACGCTTTAACAATAGTAATGTGTCCGGTTTAGGTTAATATGTAAATCTTATATAATTTAATTACTATGGAGATCGGGTTTATGTAAGTGGGTATTAAGATTATCCTTTCAGATTATGTAACTAATAGACAAATCATAGTAAAAGCATGATTTTGGATATAGCTGGTCCACTTTTAGAAAAAAGAGTAACATAATTAAAAGATCATCGATTTTTAAAACCGCCTGATCGTATCAGTCTCGTTAGGTTTTAGGTAAAACGATATCATAAAAGATATCGCCGATATCTCCACGATGCCTCTGTAATGTACCTATAAGTATAAGTGTTTCACGCATTTAGCAAAAAATGTGTACTTAGATATATTAGATATCACTTATGACCATACTCAGCCGATCGCATTCCAAGCCGAAATGAGGCACGATGATTCAGAGCCTTCTTTTTTTCTTATTTCCCATTCAAAACATAACACATAGAAAGAGACCGGTTAGCCTACTTTATCTTTACAGCTCGGGCGAGCAAGCGCTTAGTCGTGCCGATCGACCAAATAGAGTCGAAAAGTGGTAGATGCTTGGCTTAATGTACCTATACCTCTAAGACCTATACGTACATTTATTTTATTAATATACAGCCCGGTCTTAGAAGCAACCAACTTGATCGACGTGATTACCGATTGGATCCAGAGTAAATAATTCGAAGAAAGAGGGCAGACGCCCGGAAAGGAATATTTATGATCCATCATTAAAGGCGAGGCAGGTTAAGAGGTCTCGATACAAAAAGACGGTGCACAAAAAACGGGGTTCAATGACCGGCGGACAGGTTGGATGCTAACAGATAGTAAAGCTAAAGTTACAGCCAATTAAATCGGTATTTTATACAACTTTTATGTTTTTCAGAGAGATGAAATGTCTTGGATTTATGCAAGTTTGTTTGCTGCTTGATATGAGATGCACTCAATTGATACCAATAAGTTAAAGTATTTATCTAATATATTTTGTGGAGTTCCTAATTCATTTGATAAACTAGCACCGCACAAAGCGTACTAAAGGTAGGTTTATTTATAATGTTATGGAACCATATAACAAAACATAAAGGCCCAACGTTTTTGAAGCCTTTACTACATAAGATTGAAAATATCAAATATTGGGAGAGTATCAAGGACGCGGACGTGTTTCATTGCTTGATCTTATTTTGCGAATTTTCTTGCTGATAGTGTCAAAATGCAAGTTTGCAGCTTGTGCAGAAAGCAACTTTGAATATTGGCGTCCAGAGGCAGGTGTCCAATGAAATGAATTCAAAAAGGTCCAAGTACGTGACGTGGCCGCAGCTGCATCATGTATCTCAAATGAGAAATAACCCTTTCCATCTATTTCATTGTAAATTGGCCATTTCCATTTATGCCGTGACATTACGAGGAGTTTTAATAAGTCCCATTGATCGCAAAGGTCAAGTAGAGTGAGTTAGTTGCTACACAATTACTAATTCTCGTATGTGTATTAAAATCATCGCTGCCGTATTTAGCCGAGTTCAAAAGTCTAGGTATACGATTTATCAACGGGTCAAGTTATCTTTTTTCATGTTCTTTATTTTGGACCGTTGTGATTGGACCATGGAGCAGAAAAAAGTCTGTCCCGTGGCTTGGACGCTAGCGCGTAATCAAACTAGTCAAATATACATAGCATAGGTATATGTTAAGAGCACGCTCAACCTAATAAATGCCTATTGCTAAATAACTCTATGGGCACATGTCACGAAACTTCAAGTTACTATTTTTCAAGATTAAAGTGGTAACACTAATGATGAGTCGTTTGACCAGTGCTGCCAGTTCAGATTTGTAAAATCATAACTAGAAGCTGAAACGGGTTACGGGCTAACGGGTACAGTTCACAAAATGAGCACCACTGCGATTTTGATGGACATAATATTTGTGACAGCCGATAAAGAATCAAGTCTACTTAATATATAATAGAGACGTGAGTTCAGAGCTGTAAGTTTACAAATCGACAGAAATTTCAGATAACCAATTAAGACTTAGAAATTGTACCAAATCTCGACCCTGAATACTTGACCGATTCGCAACATACTGCGAATTATGTACAGTTCTAAGTTGTAACGGTAGTTCCGCAGTGGGGTATGTACACAGAGATCTAATGATTCATTGTGTACTTGATTACTGCCTACTGTTCCGTTATCTGATGCCACGATACTGTTCTGGTTTCGTTTCAGCTTTAATTTAGTATCGATTATTTGATCATTTTATTAGTTTATTGTCTTTTATTAGGTTTCCGACGATATAGGATTTTTGTGTTAGTATTTCTAAAACGATAAAAATATTTATTTGGATTTTGAAAAGTATTATAGTACTAGGTACTTAGGTTAGTAACTGTTTTATCTTATATACTTACTATGATGTTGATAAAATATGTGTTGATAACGCTACAACATAGTTTAACAAATTTTTTAAATAATTATAAACATAAAATTCAATTTACCATCGTCCTAACTTAATCTATTGTTGTCGGGCTCTATAGATAAGAAAATATCCCATTAAATGAGAAGATAAATGATTGTTTCTTGTTCAGTGAAAACAATCCTCTAATTGTTTGCGCGGAAACGAGACTGACAAAGGATTCATATCATGGTAATGGTTAGTCAATTATTACCTATTTCATTAAATAAATTTATTCTCTTTGTAATACAGCTTTTGTTTGTAATTTATAGGATTAAATACATGATCCTGTAATTGGATATTGCTAAGTGAATTACAAGAGTTTACACCGTGAAACTTAATTAAAAGCGACTGTCACTTATTTATATGGAGAAAACACGTTACGTAGCGCAAAGCTTGGGTTTGTGGTTTCAATCCACATGATTTATACTTTGAATAGTTTTACACATTAAAATAGTCCTCCGTTCGACCTACTCCTTCGGTTTAGTGTTGTTTTCGGCACAAAATTAGTACTGGGACAATAAAAATCAGCTATAAACTCGTTAAAACCAGGATATCAATAGTTTACTATCGACATAATACGTATTTCCATTCTCTTTATGTATTGTTAGAATAGGGTGATCCATACTCGGGCGTCAAACACTGCGCAATTTCTGCTTTGAGTTTCGATGAATTTAGCTAACGAGTTCTATTTCAGAGATTTGTCACCTTTGCCTTGGTATAAAATGAGTTTGGCGGCGTCTGGTCGAATCTAGGGCGTTTATTATTCTAAAGTACTACCGATCTATGATTTACCTGAAATCCTGTTAATTATAGACGCACTTCTTGTTGCTCGGTAAATTATATACCGCCTTTTTCTATTTGGTGCAA
This sequence comes from Notocelia uddmanniana, assembly GCA_905163555.1. NCBI lineage: Eukaryota > Metazoa > Arthropoda > Insecta > Lepidoptera > Tortricidae > Notocelia > Notocelia uddmanniana. The sequence goes on along the minus strand of LR991059.1, from coordinate 6,727,859 downwards.
TGAGAGGGTCATGGATGTTGAGTATCGACAATAAAAATTCCAGGCTGTTGTATTATATTGATAGATTTTTATAGAATGTTCTTATTGTTACTTTGATTGTTTTTTTATAGGATGATAGCTGCCCGGCGCCATATTTAACACAAACCGATCGTTCAGCGATTGATTCCATATCTATTAAATGAAATGCAGTAAATTTGTCAGTAGCTTAATTACTAGGTAATACATACATTTAGGTAGGTAGATAATAGTCAGAACTATTTTTATTAAGAACAATTAACTGTTAATATATGTATACACAAGTGTTAAGTAATTAAAATAGTATGTAAGTATGCCACTAGTAAATAATGTCTTAAGATAGCCTTCGGCGTCAAGTATTTTCTGGTCATTAATGTGTATTTATATAAGATATAAGTAAAAGGTGCATGCAACGAGCCATATTTATAAAGCATCAGACAACCAGACACACTAATCAAGAAGATGACTCAAAGGATCATATTAAAGAGACGAGACGACGATTTAAGTAGAGTGCATACTGGCAGAATTGATGAACGTACTTACGATTTTTTACTACTTAACAAATTGTACGGTCTTCGCGCTCTCCATTCCTAAATTAGGAACAAGAAAGACAAATTGTCTAGGCTAAAAAACAAGTAAAAGTAATCATTTGTTTTTACTTACACAAGCATATTTAGCTATGGAATCCGGGGCAGATCTGTGTTACGTGAAGCCTACTTTTCATCACAATACATTAGTCACCGCCAACAATGGTACGGCGCTTTCCGCCGCCATTTTTAATTCGTCCAAGAAAGCGGCACGCGCCCCCTGATAACACCACAACGAGAGGTTAGGTAACTTCTTGGCTTGGACTCAGAACGCGCAAGACATAGCTAGGGCAATCGTTAGCTACTATCATACGGCTGATGGCAAAGAAGATTATATACTAACGTAAACTGATGGTGTGATGATGTTGTAGCTATCTCTAATGTAGAGTGATAGATGAGGCATGGCAATATAAGTAGACATGTTTATACGTGATATGATTTTTCCGTATATTAAATACAAGCACATTGAGTTTACGTTTTTTGTTTGCTTTGAGTTTTGAGATGTAACATATATATATGTAGCAGCTTGTATGTCGACGTGTTGTGAAGATTAATTTAATCGAGATTCTCGAAACTTGATCAATAAATTTTAGATACGGTAAAACATATTTTTAAACCGTTATTACGCAAGTCGGGATGCAATTTTGAGTTACATGATCGTTGTTTAGTGTGAAACAGTCTTACTATGATTTTGTTTTCAATCATGTTATATGCCTTTGGTACGGTACTGTCATGTATCTTGTCTACTAGTTTGAAACGTTGTACTTCATTCATATTCGTAGTTTAGTGTGATGTTCATGAATGAGGAATTTTCCAAAGTTGCAGTGGAGAAAAATTCACTTATTTTTTTTGTAGTGTTCGAGGATCACCTGTGCAATAGTTCTGATGTGTCCGTGTAGGTCACGCCCAGATGTATGCGATACAGTAGTGAAATTTACCTTAATACTAGAGCAATTTAAGTATTCGTAGGTACCTAAACTAATTACCAAAATGTGATGTGTGGGTATCGCATTATCACATGTAGGTATCGTATTTATATATTTAATTAAATACAATGACCGAGATTCCGTTTAAATCATTACTAAAGTATTTCGTATTTTATATTCTACTTCAATCTTTTAAGAGCATTAAAGTGAAAACCTTGGTAAACACGTATGTAAAGACTATTCTTATTACATCGAATCATGATCCAGATTTCTCATATGTATTATATTTTCAAAATAATTTTCGTGTTCGACTTTGTCCAAAACGATGCATTCTGTCAAATACAAATTACATATTCATTGTTACAACCATTGTTTAAACAACGAGTTAAAAACAAAAGAACGTTGTTCCGTTTCCTTTACCGTTTTTATCTTAAGAAATAGAGTGTGGTAATTCTGTATAAATATAGGTATACTCGTAGGTAGTTATGTAGCCTCAGATTTATCTCGCTTCTTGGCAGTGTTGACACGTTTTGTGAGTTTGGCCGGCTATCTCGGGTGTGCTAACTTCGAATGAATCTTGCCCGCTGGGTAAGGCTCGTTTTCGACCGAAACGTAAAGTAATTTTACCGGAAATCTAGATAATAATCATTATTTTAGGTATGATTCAGCGGTGGTGGTTGGTGGAGGGGAATTATGCCTTTGGTTCTGTGCATTTAACTGCGCGGAAGATTAAACCGATTTTGATCCCAGTTTGCCCAGAATAAATATAATTTGTGTACATGTAAATTAAATTTTAATTGTAGATTTGTCATGAAAAGTAATATTTGTTAACGTTATTTAAGAACAAACTAATTAGCAACAAAGAGTAAAGCGTAATTAAGTGTTCATTATAATGATTCACACACAACAGTTAATAACAAACAAAAACCATTCATTGTAATACCCATTAATGTGTAACTAATAATGCTTTCCATATTGATTGAATATTTTCAGCTTCGTAATGACCTGTTATTACTGTTTTAATAAACTTGAAAATATTATTTATACATATAATCGATAAAGTAGATGCCGGTGAATAAATAATAATGTTAGACACGTCTATAGAATACTAAACTACTTACTTCTAAAATAATTCGAATTATTTGTTTTACGTAGTACAATAGTTAATGAATATGTAAGTGAATGAATAATTCACATTCATTTTCATCTGGAAAGGAAGTTATTACGCATCACAGCGTCCGATACGATGTTCTTGAAATCTTACGCGTAATAATCGATTAACCGCTACTTAACTCCCCGCTAATCACGTTTTACACGCTACGACGCTGTCAAATCTGCACTAGCGCAGTAAACGTTACTTTACATGAGCACGTAATATTTTCTTATCATACTAGTTACATAAAAGGTTCGTGGGATATTCAGAAGCTCTACGTGAACAAACCGCATGGAACACGCACTGAAGTGCTTTTGCACAGAAACTATTGACATTCTATTTTAAGCTGAACACATATTTGGATGGGATGTTTTCAAGCTATTAAAGAACAAAGGTACCTACGTAAAATTTTGGTAACAAGCGAAGTCTACCGATCCTGGCTAAATTTGTAACTATTACAGTTTTTGTTGAACAAAAAATCCATAGAGCCGAAGTTGAGAAACCGTGCATTACTAAACATATAAATAAACAAATTAAAAGCAAAAATAAATACAAACTGAGTTACAACCGAAAAACAAACAAGCTGGTAGAGCTTTCTCTACACGAGGGTTATGGGTTCTCACCAAACCGGTTGGCCCTTCATGCTGGTTCGCTGCACAGAGAGACACAGCATCCCTCAACTACGGCAGAACAACGCATACCATATCTGATTGCAGCAAACTTCACCGGTCATCTTGTCAAGCACTTCACATGTTCAATAACAACACTCACTCGTGCGCGTGTGCTCTGCGCGCCGGCCTACGAACGACTAACTCGCCGAGGAAAATAAACGAGATGTGAGACAGCCTAAATAAACGTCTGCCGACACAATATCAACGCTATGTTTTCTAGAATAAGGTTTAAAGTTTAATCAACTTGGAGGTGTTTACGACGGTTATCAAATATGGCTTGTTTACCGATTATCAAAGCCTAGATGCAGGGAAGAAAGTAGGTGCATTTCCCCGCGCTTGGATGCTGCGATTCGTGGCATACGAAATGCGGTCGCCGTTTCATGATTTAATAATATGGTGGAAGTCGGTCGATGGCCGGGGCAGTCCAGGGTTAACTTGGCTAGTTCGAACTGTAATTGAGGTTGGAGTGTATATAGGGTTATATAATTAAGGGCACCTTTGCTAGAAGCTGAAATAATGGTCGAATCGAAAGCATGTATCGAAACGGAAATGATAAAGTCTGTTTACTGTTCGAAGTATTTGTTTGTTTATTAAATGTATGTGGTCTTTACAGCACGAAGTAGACAAATGAAGATCCACACACAGGTTTTGGTTAGACTTATGACATTCCATGATATATCATGATTGCGAAAGTCAACTCTGAAGATTGACATGGTAAAGGGTCTATTCTCAGTAATTTCATCGTCTTGGGGACAATGAGACACAACTGGGCCTCAATTTAGTTCCTTTAGATACATTAGTTCGGCGTGCGAGGAAGCGAGGCAGACACATTGAAATAAAAAAGAGGTGTGAAGGGACTAACAAAAATATACCTCCAGTGCGATTGCTGCTGCTCACGTTAGGTGTAATTATCCTTTTCATTAAGTTTTGAGGCCCGCTAAATTTAATATAGACATTCCATCTTCATAATATAACTTAGAAATAGAACAAAAACACCCCTTTGTGATATCTCTTTTAACATCCAAGCTAGTTGAGAATGGAATTTCATTTACTTAGGAAATACCTGCTTTTACATAATGTCATTTTTAATAAAGATTCATTCATTTTTCTTTAATATACTTTCTGTCACCGTTGAATAGGCACCGTCCACGAGGTTTCAAGGCTCAATGATTTTAATTAATTACTGGAAAAGTGAAAGTGACATCTTCCAAATACGGACTGGTATGGTAGAGCCCGCTAGGGGTCTACCTACGCGCGGGTCTTAATAAATTCAATTTTTTTTTCATAAATTAGGCATTGTATAGTTAGATTAAAAAGACGGAGTAAACCCAAAAACATCTAGAAAGTTTTGATTCTGTGTCGAGTTTTCTGAATAACTTGGCGAAGATATACCTATATACTTGGGATAAGCGCGCCTTTTTAGGGTTCCGTAGTAAAGTTCCGCTGTTTAGATTCGTAACTAGTAGAAAGTTCTTAGCTCTGCTACCCTAAATGAATCTTGGCCTCCGTCCGACACGAGAGTGCGCCACTTTTCTCAGTTCTGTGCTAATTCTTCCCAATTGCTATTTTGGAATACGCACAGATCCGCCTCGATCATGAAATTCACGAAAGACCTCATATAAATATCCAAATTCATCATCGATCAAACATATCGATTGTTCTCTGGAATTAGGAGCATTTTAATGTCTTAAATGTCGAGGATATCGTAAGGATACCTAGATTGTTCAAGCCTCAGCGTTACTGCCTTTCTTTAAAATTACATTACCGTCAAGTCAAGGTTGAAAACTAGTACAGTCAGTATCAAAAGTAGCTACGCATTTGAAAAGTTCAAAAGTCTTTATTATAAGGGAATAAGAACTTTTGGCAACTTCATATGTGTAGCTACTTTTGATACTGACTGTACGAGTCTATGACATTTAAGTACTTGCGTATATATAGGTCATTGTCGCTCAAACAATAACCAGCAACAGAAATGCTAAATATGAAGATTGTGTTGTGTGTACTACGTGGTACTACTTATTACGTTGCTGGATTCGTCGATCTATGAGCTCAAAAATAAAACGGCAGTTTTAACTTTCTACGAATCCAGCCGCATAATACCTAACTAGTTTGATGTATTCAAGAGGTACTTAAATACAAAACACTGTACATAGTGGCCCCTTTTTAGGGTTCCGTACCCAAAGGGTAAAACGGGACCCTATTACTAAGACTTCGCTGTCCGTCCGTCTGTGTCTGTCCGTCTGTGACCAGGCTGTATTCACAGATGATGTATTTCTGTTGCCGCTATAACAAAAAATACTAAAACAAAAAAATATTTACGGAGCTCCCATACAAAAAAACTTTCAAGAAGTTGCTCGTTGGGTTCATCAGGCGCTGGATCTCAAAATGTATGGGAAAACTAAAATCCGACTCCACCATATCAGCCCAAGGACGTCCACTGCTGGACATAGGCCTCCCTCAAATTCACGGGGGGTATATGCCATAATCGTAGTTTTAGGACATACCCGGGTCCGACAAAAAATCCGACTCGCACTTGACCAAAATTTTACTTGATATTATTTAACGTTCTTATACTACTGATAAAAAATATTATATAATTAAATAAAAACAAAGGTAATTCGCAAATTTCGTATAGATAATAGTACGGAACCCTTCCTGGGCAAGTCCGACTCGCACTTGGACGGTTTTTTACATATATAACGTTAAATTTAAATAATCACAATTACTTATATTTACGAGTGGTGCTAGTGGAGTGGACACGTTAAAGAACTCGTAAGCCTGCACCTAAGATAATTTAGAAGCATTATTTTAAGAGTTCCTTACCTCAAAACGAAATAACGGGACCCTTATAAGATCACTCGTGAGACTGTCTATCTGTCTGTCCGTCCATCTTTCACAGTTTATTTGCTCCAAAATCCACTGGACCGATTGAGTTGAAATTTGGTACACATAATGTAAGTCAGTGACCCAAAGACGGACGTGTAACGTATATAAATTAATTTAAAAACATGACGGACACATTAGGGAACTTAATCATCATCCTCCTAGCGTTATTCCCAGTACAGTTGCATCCTGAAGGATGCCTGGGGTCCGCTACCTTATCCCAAGAATTGGCGTAGGCACTAGTTTATACGGAAGTGACTGCCATCTGACCTTCCAACCCAAGGGGGAAACTAGACCTTATTGGGACTAGGCTTGTCAAGTGAGTGGGCAACTTGACTGTTAGAAGTTCTCAAGCCGCCCGGAGGCCTCTAACTTGGCTTAACGACTGCTATCATAGACAGCAACCGGGATCAACGGCTTAACGTGCCTTCCAAAGCACGTGAGCGCTCAGTTAGTAACCACTCAAAGTGGTCACCCATCCACGGACTGACCTCGCCCGATATTGCTTAACCTCGCATACCGCACGCGGTACGCGGGCGCCGCTGGGCCACGAACGCTCCACAAAAATCTAAACTATATCATGTGATATATCAAATGGAAGATCTTATTGTGAGCATCTCTATTATGAGATAAAAAGTTTTGAAGTTATACAAGAAAATTGACTAAAATTGACCATCGCCGCCTTATCTGAAAAATAACTGGGCATTCAATTTTGAAAGAAATACACATTTATTAGTTGTTTACTGTTATTTACTTGTAGATTAGTGGAAAACCTATTAGAAGTCTATAAATCCAACGGTTTTTTAATTATCTTAAAGAGCAAGTAAGAAGTAATGTACTTAAGTAGTAATGGTATATTTCTCTAAGGTAGTTGAAAATAATTAACATATTTTTCAATACCTTTAAATTAAATACAGGCTAAACTACATCTCGCTAAATTATGTAGCTAAATAGTCCTTAACTTTCCAGAATAGCAAAGGTTTTATTTATTTTGTTTCCCAGGTTAACTTTTCCTATTTAAGCACAACTTTTAACCGGCTAAATGAAATAACTGCCGAACTATAACTACTTAACAACGAGACAGCTGTTCGGACGTTAATTGCATGAATTAATTAAGTTTCTATTTACGGACGCCCTCGGAGGCTGCTGTTGACCTTCTCGTTGCTGTAAAAAATTCGCTGAAATGCTGTATAAAACTACCCAAGCTGTAAATTTTAGGGATCTTTTGGGGTTCATGGTATTTACGTAGTCAAATAAAGAGCACTATTTGGAGGCTTACAAAGTTTATACATACCTACTGCTCTATACATAAGTATAATATACATATAGAGCAGTACATAAGGTGCACACACTTGAATATAATTTATTATTTTGCATTTGTTTTTCATAGATTTATTATTTTAATGGCTTACCGATAAATATATTGTGTTTATGGATAGGTACAAAGGTACGAAGTTAATGCTAAATTATGCTGAATTACCTACGCTAAGTATCATTTAAGTTGGTAATTGTGAAGAACAAAATGACAATGGAACAAGAATATTTGAAAATAAATAAAATATATTTAAATATAAAAAACTACCTTATAAAAATAAAAATAGCAGAAAATAAACTGAGATTTCCAATCCAGCCATGAGATAAAATAAAAACCTACGATTTCATTACACGAGACCTTCTAAACATAATTCAATCCTTAATAAAACAGTAATTTAATATAGACGAAATACTTCTTTAGTAATTAGCTACCTAACAAATATACAATTTCTAAAAGTTTTATCAGCTTCTGAAGTCGGGTCGCTGCCAAATGTTTCTCGAATTGCCTAGGTGGCGTGGCGATATTAGTCCTTTAGTCATGCTTTTAGTGAAAGCCCGAGTTCATCTCATGCTCATGACTATTCCAATAAGCCCAAACATGGCTGTTTAATTACAAAGTTCCGTTGCCTACCTTCCAGCTTCAATCACCAGGTCAGGTTATTGAAATGTTGCTATAGCAACATTTCATCAGGATTCAAGACCATTTAAACTGACTTCGTCATAGTCCTTTCACTATGTTGATCGAAATATCTTGGCGCCACCCATGAAACACTTGGAGTTTTTAATGACCATTCGTCGTCTTCTTCATCAATCATCAGTTCCAGTTCACCAAATGTTCTTTCTGAATGTAAATGCTTGGTTTATTACCGAAAATACTAGAATCGCTATGTTTCTTTTCAATTTTTGAGGAATTCTCTCAATTCCTCATGGATTCCATCACCAAAACTGGATTCTGGTAACAATGGGACTAACCTTGAAGCAGATGCTTTCAAAAATAAAAAAAAATCGAAAGACAGGGTACTGAGGTACCTATCATACATTCAAAAAATGAACGTGCAATCCAATTGAGAACCTCCTCCTTTTTATGAAGTCGGTTAAACGTTGTTGTACACGGTGTAAGTTTGTCTCTCAATCCCTCAAAGGTTAGCTGGAAGAGATCCCTCATAGGGTTAAGTTCGCCTTTGTACTCTGATCCTGTATGACATGTATATGACATGTATATTGTCTATGCTGGCTGCATTACTGGTCGTACAAAAAAGCTCATACAACGAGTGCAAAACGCATGCATTCGTTTCTGTTTTCGAGTCTCTCCCCGCTCCCATATCACTCCATACTTGAACGCCGCTGGTCTGCTGAACATGCCTGCACGCAGGCGCCTGCACCTCGCCACTCTTCTTTTTGGCATAGTGCGGTCTGGGGTCCCAGCATATTTGCTGAATAAACTTTTATGGCCCAAAAGTGCGCGCAGGTGTAAGGCAATGGTTCTGGTGGCTAAGCATCGAACCGCGGCGTTTCGAGGAAATTTCAGATTTGCGGCGTCCAAGTGTTGGAATGATCTCCCTCCACCTATCCAAGCAGCGTCTAGCAAGTATACCTTTAAGCGCAAGCTTAAGGGCTATTTGTTGACGCTCTTAAGATCCAATTCCTAACCCATCCAGCACATAAATATCCCCACTTTATCTCTTTTTCCCTTACGTTCTTCTTCTCTTGTAGCTTCCTATAATTGTTTCGCTCTGAAGCTGTTATTTGTTTTTAGCGTGTGACATTATTTATTATTATTATTCTCCTTATTTATTTCTTTCTCTTAAGCTAGGTTTTTTACAATAACTTTATAAAAGTAAAATATATAAACATACATACAAAATATAAAAGCATTATAAAAAACCTAACCTAGGGTGCCACCAGCAGCGAGGCAGGGCCTAAGCTACCGGTGGTTAGGGCGACAGAGAGAGAAACCTCCGGACTATCCGCGCCGTGTCCAGGAGTACCGCCTTCTGTATCTGACCCTTGACCCAGCCATCTAACGAGAGTCTCTTGAGATGTTGGTCGAGACTCTTCGCTATTAGACCGTTCGCAGAGACGACTATCGGGACAATGATAGTTGAATCAACATCCCACATGGCGGTTACCTCGTGTGCCAGATCTAGGTACTTGCTGGATTTCTCCTTCTCAGCCTTCACGAGGTTCTCGTCATGGGGGATGGTGATGTCAACGAGTATTGCCTGGCGCTTCAATCGATCCGTCAGCACGATATCAGGCTTGTTGGCTACAATAGTCCTGTCCGTGATGACAGATCGATCCCAATAGAGCGTTGCATGACCATTCTCGAGAACTGGCGCAGGTGTGTACTTATTATTATTATTGTTATACAGTCTTCATCATTATCGCACTTTGAATCTTCCTGCTCGGTCGGTAAGGAACTCTGCCAATTCAAATTATTTGAAGAATATTATGTTTTTAAGTATATTATTATGATTATATTAATATGATTTATTTATTATGTGTACCTTTTATATATTATGTTGTGTTGCGTTCCGTGGGTCACGTACGGTGCTGTCTGAAAACCAGCGCTGCAGGTGTCTGACACCTCAGCATAATGCTGAGACAGCAACCGATTCACTGCCGCGAAGACACACGTTATTGTGTTGTATGTGCGTTTTTTTCCTTTGTTTTGTCTCTGTGTCTTTTGTTTTGTGTAGTGAATAAATGTCTTCTATCTATCTATCTATCTATCTATCATATGTTTTAAACTGTTATTGTGTACAATAAAGTGCTTACATACATACATACAAAATGAATAATGATAGGTTGGATTAGTAAGTACAGTGTCATCGTACTATTTTGTAATTCAGGCCCAAAAATGTGATTATGACAAATCATGTGTAATTAATTTTATTTTATGGAGTACGTAACTTAATTAATACCATAATACCTATATAAGACACTGGAAGAGTCAGAAGGAAGATATTCATTAATTTATTTACAGTACATATGGTGCTACATTAGTATTTATTATGTCGAAACTTTAAAGAGCCATATGTACTGTAAAACGTTGTACGATACCCGTGCAAACAGGCAATTCGCAACTCGTGTCGATTTAAAACATTCCCTTCGGTCGTGTTTTAATCTATCACCACTCGTTGCGGATTTCCTGTTATCTGCACTTGTATCGTAATGTACTATTATGAATCTTCATTAATTTCATTATGCAAAGTTTGGCGAAAATAAAAATAAAAACCTTTCTAAAACCGTCAGCGAAAACCGAGCCTTTCCCGTCTGTTGTTTATGATCCCCAGAAGTGCTAGTTAGCATATTTTTACGTTTTCCAGCAAGGATGCCTCTGCGAAGCTATTCACAGATCTGCTTACTTCAACCCCATCCTAGATCTTGGCCCCTAGATTCGTAACAACTGTTAGTAATCGGAGGTAAACTTATCCTGGTTTACAATGGGCCAGTTTTTGGAAAGCTACGTGAATATCTTTCCTGCATTGCGGGTAACGAGACAAACATAATGGGAGCAACATGGCTTGTGTTTCGTCGGGACACATGTGGTAGTGCCATCTTAAATGGTATACCGATACAGTATAGCAAGTAGTAACATGCTCAGCAATGGGTGCTTTCTGGCGTAGTCAGTAAGGCGCAATTTCCTGACGCACTTTAACAATCTTTCTGAATGACATCTATCTATAAAACCTCTTCCTGATAATGACAGAATTGATGATTGAGAACTCTGTTAGTGATATTAGAGTTCGCTGCCCTGAAAACTAGTTATGGTAATGTAATGTTACTCGTATGGTAATAAATGCAATGACACAAGAGTGGCATCGATTGGGACATTAAGTTAAGTGAAAAGTCTATATTTAATTCAATTTAACTTGGTTTCTAAAAACAACGTAGGGTCGATAGTTCGCACATAGTTCGGTTAACAACCAGCTAATTTAATGTGCCGGTTTGCGACCAAGTGGTCAGTCAGTGGTTGGTCAGTGGTATAAGTACATGAGGTGACCAACTGAGATGATATTGACTCGTTTTTAGGGTTCCGTACCTCGAAAGGAAAAAAACGGAACCCTTATAGGATCACTTTGTTGTCCATCCGTCCGTCCGTCTGTCTGTCTGTCAAGAGCCTTTTTCTCAGGAGCGCGTGGAGGTATCAAGCTGGTATTTATATCAAATACTTAGGTCTACTGTCCCTTGGAGCTGTGAAAAAATCAAACTTTTAAGCCAACGCAATCAAAAGATGCTTATGCCGCAAATTTTCGACACTTGCAAGGGAATCAAAACCTACCGGGTACTTCCAGTGAACTCAGAATCTTGAAATTTGATACGAAGCAACATCTTATAGCACAGATTTATCTATTTTTCCTTTAGGAAAAATTGCGAAAGCGTAAATTTTTAGTTACATCATATAATAAAAATACTATTACGGAACCCCTTGGTGCGCGAGTCCGACTCACACTTGGCCGGTTTTTTTAATGGATTCTCATTCAATAACTATCAAGTGAAATGCACACAACTCACTGTTTCTTTAGGGTATGTAAAAATGTTAATATCGTGGTCGCAAACTGACGCTGGTCGCGTAACCGGCCTAGCGAGAGGAGCTTTATTATCGTTAGGTACTAAATGACGTCTAGTTGTGCCTTTCATATGTATGAGGCGAATTGTTTAGTGGAACAAATGCGGCTGTTTTTTTATTGTACTGCAATCTGCACCTTAATGTAGTCTGTAAAATTGTGAAAAAGCAGCTGTTTATGTAATCGCACTTTTTGTTGCTTGGTACTTACCGTAGGCGCTATTACTCGTTACATCGAATGAAAATGCAGCACTTACCTGTAAAAGAAATAAATCTCATCATTATATAGGTCTTTAATGTCTTAAGCTTGATGCGGCGCGGTGCGGGGCGGAGGCGGTTTTGCGGTGTTAGTGAATGCGATCTGGGGGACGTCGCACCTAAAAACCGCGCGGTATTCGAGCGCGTTAGCGGAGCAGAGGCGGCCTGTGTGACATATGAAACAGTAATCGCCAGTCAACAGTTTTGGAAAGAACAAAAATGCTTAACTGCCTCCCGCTCCGAACAGCGACGCGCCCGCTTTGTGCTTGTGCGTTTCGAACTTCACTGGCAAGTACAAACATAATATGGGCATATACATAACAAAAATTACTCGAAAAAATGTCCCAAAGCTATAATGTCGGAGCATTAAGGTTTCGGTACCTAAATACATATTACTATATTGTTAATGGTTTTCAAGGTTTTCTTAAACGGTTGGGAGGGTTAAAAATACTAATTAAAGCGTAACTACTAATTTTACGAGGGGTGATCAATAAGTTTTGATAATCGGTTTGAACCACCCTGTTAATGATATTCTTTTAATGTGGGCTATACTATGACACTAATCAACATTAAATTAGAGTAAATATAAATAAATATTATTCATTTGTTTTTCTGTAATTGTTGAACAAAAAGCATCTGAATGGAAAAAATAACAAGATGGCAAAAATAAGAGTTGGTTATGTAATTAATTGGACTGGTGTGGAAAAATTCCTGATGCACTAATAAAGAATGTTGTAATTGAAAATAAAACCTTGGTTTATCATTATGATTTAAAGAATAAGCAAGTTATCTGTGTAGTGGTTTTTTTTATATCCGGCTCTGTCACCAAAATTAGGGTGTATTTTTCGACTTCTTCCTACCAATCAAAACTGCGAAATTAGCTTTCACCAATTGAACTCAAATATTATTGAAGAGTTGTATAATATTATTCTGTCAGAGATGTAAAAAATATTATTAATAAGCTGAAGAAAAAAAATCACCAATTTTCAGCAGAAATTGTACTTCAGAGCCTTCTTATTGACAAGAGTCCTGCTGTTCGAGTAAAAATCAGAACTGATAACCGTTCCCATTGTTAATTAGCCCTAACTTCCGACTACTACTTTTCATTCACATATGTTCAAAACCAACTACATGAAAATCACGAGCTGGTGATGAATTAGTGAAGGTATAAAATTTGACCTTAAAAAGTAAAATTGGGTTTATTGGGGTAAAATAAAACAATTGAATAACGTTAATAAGTATTTGAAAATATAGAAAGTATGCAAATTGTAATTAAAATATAACGATTTACATATCTCTCATATTTAATACTGATTATCAAAACTTATTGATCACCCCCTCGTATAATGAATAAACCATAATATATAAACTAGAAGGTCTATGTCGTAAACGTCGCATTATAAACGGGTACGTATGCTTGATAGTACAATTCCATAGATGGTTCAAGTAAAGCGCCAAGATTGTAAACCGTACACAACAACAGGGAAGTCTCTTTAGGACCCACTTAGGACCTTATCGTTTTATCAATTACTTTGCGCGCGTGAAGTAAAAGATAATAAATGTATAGCGACAAGGTTGTAGCTACTTAATCTGTCTGGCGGATAGGGAAAGTTGTTCTACGGCCGCTCTTCCGGTTTGCTCTTACCGTACTGTATCGACTCTGCCTGCAATCAGCTCTACAAGCCTGGTTAAAAATTATCTATTTTTATTTCCTAAATAATAAAATGTAGAGGAGGCCAAGACCCACAAAGGGTTGTAGCGCCATCGGAAGGAAGAAGTAAGTAATGTAATTATATAATACATACTCCTATTAAGGACCTCTCGTCGAGTGGAGACCTCCTCCATTTTCCTCCAAATATGTAGTATAGATAGGTCTTTGGCGGTGGCAGCCCAGTCAGTAATGTATATATAGATTATATTCCTTAAATTTAGTAGTATAATTTCTTTAAATTATAAAGTTCATTTTTGACTGATACTAATTTACTCAGGTAGCGGATCCCAGACATTCTGCAGGATGCAACTGTACTGGGATTAAAGCTAGGAGGATGATGACTAATTTACATAGGAGCGTTCGTGGCCCAGCGGCGCCCGCGTACTGCGTGCGGTATGCGAGGTTAAGCAATGTCGGGCGAGGTCAATCCTTGGATGGGTGACCGCTTTTAGTGGTTACTAACTGAGCGCTCCCTTTGGAAGGCACGTTAAGCCAAGTTAGAGGCCTCCGGGCGGCTTGAGAACTTCTAACAGTCAAGTTGCCCACTCACTTGACAAGCCAATAAGGTCTAGTTTCCCCCTCGGGTTCGAAGGTCAGATGGCTGTCGCTTCCTTAAAAACTAGTGCCTACGCCAATTCTTGGGATCAGGTAGCGGACCTAGGCATACTTCAGGATGCAACTGTACTGGGAATAAAGCTAGGAGGATGATGACTAATTTACTATTACAAGTAATTGATAGCGTTACTGGCCCTAATTTTTATACATACATACATGAAATTTAACTCCAATGGCACTTTTTCGCAATTGTAATTCTAAGCTTGAAATGCACTGAGCGCGGCGCAGCGTCGTAGCGGGGCGGACTGGCGGATGCGGTTTGGCGGTAAAGCAAACGCACGGCACTTTGCACCAAAAAATCCGCGCGGTATTCGGTAGCGCTGTAGAGCGGAGGCGGCGTGTGTGACATGTGAAACAGTAATCGACAGTCGACAGTTTCGGAAAGATCAAAAATGCAAAACCGCCTCCGCCCCGCACCGCGCCGCGACCGCTCCGTGCGTTTCGAGCTTTAAAGATGGCGGCACAGCACGGGTACGGGTTCGGTATTTGTTATCTATTACCGAGCTTCACATTAAACCCTTTGTGTCCTGTTTGGTCCTGCTTATAAAGTTCTAATGCTAAACAATGGGAACTCCTACATGCTGACTTGTTATTCAAAATAACTATTACAATACGAACACAAAGATTTCATTGTGTTCATTTAAATATGATAAAAGGGTACTTTTTAAATTCAAATATACGTTGAATAAATAATAAGCCGAGTTTAAAGACTTTAAACATTCATTGCGTCTCTAATGGTTTCTTAGCGTCTTTACAAGAAAACATATTTTTTAACGTTTTTGTTCTCTCAGAAAGCAATTTAGCAAGTTGGTAAAGGTGACCTCTAGTTTCCGATTTTTGATTATTAACTTTCTTGCAAAGGGTTTCATGTAAACTAGAAGGCCTGCAATTCTATTTTGCAAGGGCAACAGCGCCCGGAAAGGTCGATTGGTGCGGAAAAATAAGTTTTTCTCTTATAAACTCTTGGTGAAGTTTGGAGTGTTATCTTATTCCTGTCCTACCGTAAAGGGTTATTCAAACTTTTTCCAGACCCTGTTTGTCGAATTGTAAGAAAGACAATTTTAGAGAGGATTAAATGTTTGTATGCTGGGACCAACCACAAAAGACAAAAATGAAGAAAAAAACAAGATACTCCACGGGCCCGACACCCATGTTAAGCTACACGGAGAGAAAAACATAACTAGAACGTAAAAACAAAGACATTTTGTTACTGCCCTAATTACTAAATTTTAGTCATTACGAGTAATACTTACTATTAAAAGCTATGTTTAACACCAGCCTAGTAAATATTACGTTTTTGTTATCCCTACAATCTAGCTTTACTCAATTGTACAAAATTATGTATTTTCCATGAAAATATTGTAAATTTTATAATACTTTAGTAAATTCCAAATGGTCCTTAGTAAACAGAATTGTGATATCGAGTAATCAGCTTTAGTAACGTATACGCCATTGTTAAGCCTTCGTGATAAATACTAAAGTTGCGATTCGGTAGTAGTTCGTGTATTACAACTTCGAGTATCATAGTGGCTCTGTGAGCTGTTGAAGTTGACCTCGCCGATCGGCAAAAAGAATCCATTCTTAATTACTGAAGCTGCTAACAGTGCTCACAGAAATTCACGAAAATCGGTTAAGAAATTTGACCTATAGTGGAGAGCAGCCGGACTTCCGTAAGAATTTTTGCCGAAGCTGAGACGGAGGTGCATCGCTCGCTTTCGCACTCTGTGAACAAGGCTGTCACTTTCATGATACGTCTCGTGAATAAAAGTGATTTGTTCGACAAGTTTCACAAAAACATTTTTTCATAGTAGCGAATTTTCACATCGCGTTCTTTCATGATCGAAAATTTTATTATTCATCTTTTTTCATGTAGCAATTTTTCATAAAGCGTTTTCTAATATTCGCGTTTAATTTTTTCTTTTATAATAATATTGTATTAAACACAAGGTGTTAATCGTAATATTCCTGAAAAGAAAAATGACAAACTGATTTACACTACCTTGCTCCGCAAACTTTCAGGGGCAGTATTCTTATTTTAATCGTAGTTTTTTGTATCTTAAGTATAATAATACGCTAGTATTAAAACATCAACGTGTAAAAAATCTAGATTTGTAAAAAAAATTGACTACAAATATATGCGATTGATAAATAAATCTACTCGTACTGGTAAAATAAGCGAAAAATTTTAATGCGAACATTATAAAACGCTTTATGAAAAATCGCCACATGAAAAAAGACGAATAATAAAATTTGCGATCTCATGAAAGAACGTGATGTGAAAATTCGCTATTATGAAAAAATTATTTTGTGAAACTTGTCGAACAAATTGAATAAAAATTGTTTCTATTTTATTTGGGTTAGTGACGTCATCTTTTCATAACGAGTCTACGTGTGCCCATGCATTATGATTTATCATACATGTATTACGATCTACAGACAGATGGATCGTGCCACACGTGAGGGTAAAAATACACTTGTAAACTATGCATGTTATTATTATATGTATTACCTTATCACAGTAACACGTTAATTTAAATTTGGTTTGATTTCGTCAATGTTAATGACGGTGACAAAGTTCTAAAATGTTCAGTTAGACTGTACGATGCTCCCGTTGGAAAACATGTGTTACCCGCATGCTACTCTCTGCCAGGCTGTTTACTATAAGACATTGTTTGGCAACACAGACTTTTAATGTTATCTCGTTATAAGATTTTATATAAAATACATATAGGTAGGTAATATAATCATAATAGGTACGAGTACACTTATGCTAATGCCACGTAAACGAAAGCTAACGAATTTTATGATGTACTTACATATACAGTTATAGTTTCGATAAAATAGTAGAGTGGATATGCCACCGCAAAATTGTAAACATCGATAGGTCTGACGCATAAGGTTATAATAGCTATTTACGATACAAGGGTTGTAAAACAAAGAAAGGCCGATATCACAGATGTTTGAGGCCCGAGCCGCAGGCGAGGGTCATAAATTTGCGAGAGAGGGCTTTCTGTTTTACGATCCGTGTTTTGTACGCAATTTTACGTCACCACTTGGCCAAAAAGTGGGTTTTGACCAAGGAAACACGCGCTTTTTGGCAAGGTGTAGTGTAAACTAATTTAACCTAAAACCTAACCTACAGTTTACAGTGTTAACTTTACACAATACGGTTGTTACTATTCGTACCGTACAATTTTACAGTGATACAGTGCTTACGTATATGAAGGTAAGATGTACATATTTTTAAATTCCTTACTACATTTTTTGATTACAGCAGGACCTCTTTAATCCAAACTCCGAAAATTTACCCCCTGTTCGGATTCGTGGAGCGTTTGGATTATAGTATAGTGAATTTACAGGGTGTTTTCCTATGAAATGAAACGAACAATATTGTGAAAGAATATATTAAGAATAAAATAGAATTTATTAAGAATATATTGTGAATATTGTGAAGTCGGAAATGTAATATATATAATTATTATGAAATAAATAGCTTAAAAAAATGTATATTCATATGTAGACGTAACATATATTACACTATCTTTAATTAAATCCAATATTTTAGTTTGTCGGGTGATATTTATTGACAATTAAAAAGCTTTGTCTCGCATATTTCGTAGAAGTTGGCGGGGGAAGGGCGTTCGGATTTAAGAGGTCCTGCTATATCTATGTAATGTACTACTTATGTTCTTGCATTTTATGATCAACAAGAGTTCATTGATTTGTGACAACGTGCATTGTTATACAACTTTACTTTAAATAATCTAAACCCAACAATACTGAAGAGTAAGTAATAGGTTATAAATCCTCAATGTCACAGTCTACTATTTGTATTTCGTAAAAAAGATTCATAAAGAGCTCATGTCGTTCATGTCGAGACGAGATATTTCTGTTTTGAAGCGATGCCAAAATAAACTGAGGCCTAGGATAAAACACAGTAAGCGCCTTATTATTAAACTATGCTTATTTCTTTTTATAAGAACAAGAATCTTAAATAACGTATGCATATATAACGGCCTCTTTGTAATGTAAGTGGTCGGATGAGTTTATTTTATTTGCGCATTGTTGTTAGGTACGAGTATATGTTGTCCACCATTGTTTCTATGCTGGTAGGGTCAATGAACAGTTAGTTTATTCAGATTATATTATATATTATCAACGCTTTTAATTTCCCAAGAGATCATTCAGGGAGTTAAATATATCATGTCTATAAACGATATTTTCGTCTGAAATCTGTCAGAAAACACGTGAGATTATCGGGTCTAAAAATAACTTCGGACAAAATTAAGCTGTGGAGATGCCTAAGGACAAAAAAGTATAGGCTAATGAACTCATTATTAACATTACTGGCGAAAATAAATGGTATTGATCTCGGCACTCTCGAAGACCGAAGTGAATACCATGTAGGGCTTTTTAATCGACATGAGCTAAAGTCATGCATGATTAGTAATTTATTAGTAATGAATAATGATACTCGGTTATGTCCTAAAACTACGACCAAGACCACGGAGGGTAAAATTTAAAATAGTAACAAGACATTATGAGAAATACAATTGAATTATTAAAAAGAATGTAGGAGCTTTGATGTAGGCTAGGCTTATTTAAACTAAGCGCCTAAGATAATTTCAGCGCAACGTACCTATATAACGCATTACTCCATTCATTATCTCTCAAATACAACGCTGCTCTTACTCGTAGTATATTTTAAAAAACAACCTCGGATGATATTTAATAGCATTTTTATTGCTCAAAAGCTTTAAGTAGGTAACTAAACGCCTTAATATACATAAAACCATGAAGGACATTGCGTTAGTCAAGCGTAAGCGTTTACGAAAAGCTTTTTAAATCACATTTTCTTGTGGACTACGGATAATAAATTTTATCTCTATTTTATGGTTCGACCGCTGGAATAACCTTGTTCTTAAAAGTTTTGGTTTATGTCTTCGATGGACGCTATTTAGGGACACATGAGTCACATACGCTGTTGTTATTTGTTTTTAAGTGTATAGGCACATTAACTTTAATGTAACTATGTGGATTTGCGTGCTGTTTGTATTAGTATTAAGTATCAAATTTAAGGAAAAAAACCGGCCAAGTGCGAGTCGGACTCGCGCACCGAGGGTTCCGAAAAAATATTTTTATTATATCATGTAACTAAAAATTTACGGTTTTCGCAATTTTCCCTTTATCTGTAAATAAATATTAGGGCACATTTTTTACACAAATCGAACTAGCCCCACAGTAAGCTCAATAAGGCTTGTGTTATGGGTACTAGACGACGATATATTTAATAGATATATACTTAAATACATAGAAAACGTCCAAGCCTCAGGTACAAATGTCTCTGCTAACCACAGAAACAAATGCCCTTACCGGGAATCGAACCAGGGACCTATAGCTTCGAAGGCAATGACACTACCAACTAGGCTAAACAGGCCGACGTGCTATAAGACGTTGCTTCATACCAAATTTCAAGATTCTGAGTTCACGGGAAGTACCCTGGTTTTTTTATACCTTTAATTTGCGGAAATTAGCGGCATAAACGGCTGTATCTTTTGATTGCGTCGGCTTAGTTGATTTTTTCACAGCTCCAAGATACAGTAAACCTGAATATATGATATAAATTCCAGCTTGATACCTCCACGCGTTCCTGAGAAAAAGGGCCTTGACAGACCGACAGACGGACGGACGGGCGGACAACAAAGTGAACCTATAAGGGTTCCGTTTTTTCCTTTCGGGGGAAAATAAAGATGTCATGCAAAATTGCAATTTCACGCTTCTTTACTCGTAAATGACGCTTAAAGATTTCTCCTTTCCTGGGAGTTCTTTTGGAGAGGGACAAATGATATTGATGTTTTTACCACTCACTTCTAAGAGGCTGTAGTATAGAATTTTTGTATGACTACAATTAAAGTGTTGCACGCTAGAAAAAGGCTACTTATATCTAAAATAGCTGCCATCTCTGCAACACAGTCAATGCTCGGAACACAATTTATCTAACACTTCTCCTAGGCCGCTATTCCATCGGCGATATTTGAGAGAATGGAAGATGGCTGTGTTATTTACACAATGACAAAGACTAAAAGACTTTAAAGTGGCGATATGTCCCCTTCTGTCAAATAACGCAGATGTAATACCTACCGGCCGGTCCTAGTTCAAATATTAAAACAACCCGGGATAAGGATTCACCGGCATGTAACATTAATGATTGAGTGACGCAATGCGTGCATTTTTTGCGCAACACTGCATTGTATGATATAGGCTGGTAACTTTCAATGGGTCCATTACATTAAGGATGCCTAGAGTAAAACTGTGTTTAAAATGAACGCTTCATGTTTAAAGTGTATTGCCCTTTAATGATTACGTCAAAATGTGTGCGGTAACAATCTGGAAGGCCGTTAAGTTTAAGATGGGTGCACGGTGTTCCTAAAGTTTAAAATATCAGAAGCACCAGAAATATACGAATTTGGTCACGCAGACGCTGTTTTGTGATTTATAGCACAGCTGTTAATGTCCATTGGAACAATGTAGTAGTATAAATTTCTGAGAGACTAGAGAGTAGATACCTGTCTAGACGCATTAGCAAGTATGGGAGTAAGTAAAGGCCGGCACGGGCGAACACTATGGAATACGAGCACCGGCTAGCGTGCGGGTTAAACTATGCATGGTGTACAGTGAATCACCTTCTGTTATTGCTGCCTTGGATATACCATAGAGACGAGTCATATAATCACAAGGTTCACCTGTGGTTTGTTATTAGGAATGTTATTATTTAACTTGATGGGATGTTTATGAACTTCAATACGGATATTATGGTTATGGTGTTTCTACCCACAATGGAGAATTTACTCTACACAATCATACACAATGCACATGTATATGTGACATTCATGAATGTCCATTGTCGCAGATCACCTAAAAAGATATCATCATCATCATCATGTCAGCCGAAAGACGTCCACTGCTGGACATAGGCCTCCCCCATAGACTTCCACAATGACCGGTCCTGCGCCACCCGCATCCAGCGGACACCCGCGACCTTCACCAGGTCATCAGTCCACCGTGTGGGGGGGCCTGCCCACGCTACGCCTTCCGGTACGTGGTCGCCACTCGATTACCTTTCCGCCCCAACGGCCATCGGTTCTACGTGCTATGTGCCCCGCCCACTGCCACTTAAGTTTAGCGATTCGGAAGGCTATATCTAAAAAGATATACGTAACTATATGTATACTTATACTTACATACGTACGCCAGTTGAAACAGAAACATGCACATGGTTATCTCGGAGACTGTAGAAGTGTAATAGGCCTATCCCATATATCTCGCAAGCCGTCACACGCGCGGCCCCAGTTATACTCATTTCAGTGTCGCGCATCTAAAGGATGGTATTCCACTTATTGACCAAGAGAAACGAAGGTCTCCGTTTAAGCTTCGGCAAATGCTTTTGTATGTCCGAACTTAGGATGGCGGACTTCCGAATTTCGCGCTGTTCTCTACAAGTCACATTTCTCAACTGATTCTCGTGAAATTTTGTGAGCAGGTTCGATAATTATATAAAGTTTTTGGAGATTTTGTAATAAAAAAACTACAAAAGGTCTACAGCTTACAGGGCCACTAAGTTCAATATCTTTGTACAATATGCATTTTGATCAATTAAATTGGATAAGACTTCCTCGCTGCCAGCATCCTTGGTACAATGCCTCAAGGGCCTGTTTTAGATTTTAGTTTAAATTTTATTTATATTATTGTGGTTAAGTATTCCTGTATATATTTTAATTCGATAAGTGGAATGGGCCTCCGTCCTCATTCCGTCATAGAAATTAAATTTGATTAATCGCTGGCCATAGAAATTGGGTAAAGATATGGAATGAGTGGAATACCGCCCAAAATGATATTTCATCCAAATGCGGACGACAATGAATTTCAGCGTTGTGTTACGACAATGACACGCAACTGTGACCATCCTCTAGATGAAAGAATATGTGCTTTAGTGTGCGATCCATGATTTGAGTATTCTAGCTGTGAACACACAGGTTTTTCGAGGCATTGAATATTTTTGTACGTAATTCTCGCCTCCCGAACAAGCCGGTTTCCGAAGAGGCTTTAGCACCGTAGACCACATCTATACGCTCCGTCAGGTTATACAGAAGACTGAGGAGTATAACCTGCCCCTCTGTTTAGCGTTCGTGGATTACGAGAAAGCCTTCGATTCGATTGAAACGTGGGCTGTACAACAATCTCTCCAACGGTGCCAAGTGGACTACCGCTATATCGAAGTGCTGAAGTGTTTGTACGAGAATGCCATTATGTCAGTCAAACTCCAGGACCAGAACTCAAAGCCTATTCCGTTGCAGCGGGGAGTCAGGCAAGGAGATGTTATTTCTCCTAAACTGTTCTCCGCTGCACTGGAGGATGTTTTCAAGACTCTGGACTGGAGAAGGCTAGGCATCAACATAAACGGCGAAAACCTCACTCACCTTCGGTTTGCTGACGATATAGTAGTCTTGGCTGAGACCATGGAGGATTTAAGTACAATGCTCAATGACCTCAGTAAAGCCTCCGAGCGAGTTGGTCTAAGGATGAACATGGAAAAGACGAAGATCATGTCAAATGTCCATGTCGCACCAACTCCCTTAACAATCGGACACTTTACGCTCGAAGTTGTAGACGATTGCATATACCTAGGACAGACTGTCCAACTTCGAGAAAGAGGTTAATCGTCGAATTCGACTCGGCTGGGCAGCGTTCGGGAAGCTACGGCACATCTTTTCGTCCAATATTCCGCAGTGTCTCAAGACAAAAGTCTTTGACCAGTGTGTGTTGCCAGTGATGACATATGGCACTGAAACGTGGTCGCTTACTATGGGCCTCATAAGAAGGCTCAAAGTCACCCAAAGGGCAATGGAGAGAGCTATGTTGGGAGTTTCTCTGCGTGATCGCATCAGGAATGAGGCCATCCGCAGCAGAACCAAAGTGACCGATATAGCCCTCCGAATCGCTAAACTTAAGTGGCAGTGGGCGGGGCACATAGCACGTAGAACCGATGGCCGTTGGGGCGGAAAGGTTCTCGAGTGGCGACCACGTACCGGAAGGCGTAGCGTGGGCAGGCCCCTCACACGGTGGACTGATGACCTGGTGAAGGTCGCGGGTGTCCGCTGGATGCGGGTGGCGCAGGACCGGTCGTTGTGGAAGTCTTTGGGGGCCTATGTCCAGCAGTGGACGTCTTTCGGCTGACATGATGATGTGCTAGAAGCATTAAATGTCTCTCAACAGTCGACATTGTCGACAAACGTAAACAAATGTCCTCAAAACTCAGATACAATTAAACAGGCTCTTTTCCTAAATCGTAAAACTTGATTAAAACGTTTTCATCTCTAAATGAGCAGTAATTAGTCTCGGAAACGGTTTTAGGCAACGCGATTAAATGAGAAAAAAGGCACTGGGCCCTAAAGCCGGGTTTCCATTTGAGCGGGTTTTGATGTTTAGAGTTCGCAGGACCAGGCTCAGGATTTGTAAAATATTAAGCTTATCTCGATCCTATCACTGGCACATGTGCTCCGTCGTTGCCCATAACCATAGTAGTTACTTAGCGATAGTAGATAGGTCATGCTTGGATGGTTGGTTACCGTTGTTTCTTCATATTTGTGCCTGTATCGAAACTCCGTCAATCGATATATTTTTTAAATTGATTAATTTTATCATATCATGGACCAGAAAAAGCTTGGTCTCATCAGGGAGAGAGGGAAGGGTGGGGTTTCCCAACGGAGTGGATTCTTCATGTAAGGTTGATGACTGTAAAGCCGAAGGAGAGTGGCAAGGCATGCGAGGCCGAAGGCCGATCTATGTCGTCACCGAAGATCCAGTTGCCATATTAATGAGGGTAAATTATACTCCATTCGTTCGTTTTCACGTGATGCCTAGACATATAAACAGACAGGCAAACAGGCACAAATTCTTAAAACCGTTGAAACGATTTCTGTTATCGATTCTAAGTATCCCCAGCCAACTTTTTTTCGAATATCTTCCATGTACAGACTTTCGACCCTCTTCTAAGTACATCTAAGATGCTCCAACTGTCTATGCTGACGATTGGGCTGCCCAGCTCAAGTGATCTCTCATATCAAACATTACGTAAAAAATAACGCACGACAAAATTAAATGGTACACCGACGATACAAAGTGTGCATTGAAACAACCGTTTTTGTATTTAAGCACATATGAATAAAAGCAATGCCAAAGTATCGCATATGCATTTTGATGTACACGCAAAGTAGAACTTATTGCGAAAAGGTTGTGTTCAAAAATAGCGTCAACAATTAGAAGGAATTACGATACTTCGGTTTTGACATAATGAATCGTCAACTTGTTTACAATTCTGCTATGCTTTAAGTTAGATTTCTTGACACGCTGTTATACTCCAACTGGCTGAAACTTAAATCGTAGTATGGCGTTTGAGGATTAAACCACCCGTTTCATAGACCTTACTTGCATTCCCGATTTAATATCCCTTTGTGAATCCAGATTATATACTATTAGCATACAAATCATCTTAATCTGTTTAGCCGTTTTTGCGTGATTCAGTGACAAACATCCAAACATCTAAACTGTCGCATTTATATTATTAAATAGTCGGATTATTATATGGTATAAAGTGAGTGCACGTGAAGTGACCGGCAAAAATAACATTGTAATTGCATGTTTTTATATACACAGAGATATACAAAGTTATATATGTAGTTTTTGAATCTAGAAAACGGGACTGATTGAATTTGGGTTTAGAGTCACAGTTACTTAATGGAATAAATCATAATAGTGTTCAAAATTCGAAGAGACCGTGGTGGCTGGCGCGCACACTGGGCAGCGCCGCGGCGCAGAGGTTGCGTTTACTTTTTTTTCAGTTTCTATCTTAAGATTTTTTGAATGAGGATGTTTTTCCTTTGTCGTCTAGTATATGCATACCAATTTTCATACCTGTAAGTCATGGATTATAGAAGGTCCTATACAAAATTCAACCCCACTTTTTACCCCCTTTGAACCCAAATCTGCACAATTTTTATAGCCTAAAACCTGACCGGGTATTTACTCGACAGATTAGTAAAGTTTTCATCAAAATCCGTTCAGCCGTTTTCAAGTGGTGCATGTTCATATAAACAGACAAAAATTCTAAAAACTGTTGGAACGTGTTCTGTTATCGATTCTAAGTATCCCTAGCCAACTTTTTACAAATATCTTCCATGTACAGACTTTTGACCCTCTTCGGCTTTATTATATGTATAGATAGATAGAGAATTCATTCGACTATTAAGTTGGCACTGCGTTACTTACCGTTGTTTCTTCATACGTATTTGTGCCTGCATCGAAACTCCGTCAATCGATATTAAATGTTTTAAAAATGATTAAAGTTATCATGGACCAAATCTTCGTCACTTTATAATATTTAGTGAGGCTGAAAGCATTTTACACTATAAGAAAAATGGTGACCATTGTCCGGTCTGTGCTGAAATGGGTACAAAGTTTAATGAATTTAGAACCAACGCTGAAAAGCATGTCGCCATTTTGTTTAAAATGTCAAGTAATTTTCCGGGTCAGAGCGGTCCCTTCGGATGTGTGAGCATTTACACAGTAATTCTTGAATATTACGTTACGATAACGCTGTTTTGATGAAGAATTCTGATTACATACATACCGTAGACGAGATGAGACTTTATTACGCAATAAGGCAAACGACTCATTGTTTGACACCTTAATTAACCTAAAAATGATTTAGGCATGCAGAACAAACAAACTGAAAACTTATTTCGGATTTGAAATTCACTATAAATCCTAAAATTGACAGTCTAGACACCTCTATCGTTGATTTGTGTTGTTAGTAATTCAAGATAAAAAAAGAGTATCAAATATTTGGATCAGTCAGAACTCGGACGTTTATCTTAGCTGTCCTACGCAAGCTACCCGGGTGTAAAGATATGTTGCATTATTTTAAAGAACCGTGTTTTTTCAGGTTATGAAGTAGGTTAATAGACATTAAAATTACATCGATCCGTTATTGTGACGTGCAAGCTTTCTACGATTTTCTTGTATGTAATAAATAAATAAATATAATTCGCGTGTTGGTATCGAAATATGCGATCATGCAGGGTTTCATTTTATGATATGTTTAATTAACTAGTAGAAATATCGTAACTTTATTGTTAGTGTTGATAAAAACTGACAAGTGAAATAAGGAATTAAATAATTAAGAAATATTTTACGAACTTTGCGTTTGTAGTCATTTTTATTTATTTGTGCGTCTATTCCAAACTTGGCACCTAATATTTTTAAGCAACTAATATTTTTGGTATTCTTTTACCACGGATAATTAACTTAAGAGTCTGTTGTCGTTAATACCCCAAAAGTTTATGCTAAAACATTTAGAATAAACGCATAGATTATGGCTAAACATTAGCTCAAGCTTCCCTAAAGAGCAGATAACTCATAACAAACAAATGACTTCTACAGTGATAAAGCGATGTTTGTTTAACTTTTAGGCTAGAGGGTGAATGACCGAGCACAGAGCTGTCACCGCGAAACCCAGGCCTGTGGAAATGACGGTTGCTATTTATACTTTTGTCTCAAATTCGGCTTACTCAGTAATTAAATTAAGATTAAACTCCCCGAAGTGTAAAACGGTTTACGCTGAATGTGCGCGGAGGTGTGAGAACGGTTTTGTGTTGGATTTACAATGTCCTGGCTACGTTACGTTAATGCAAATCTTACTAATGTAGTATGGGAATGGAGTGTTCGCCCACGAAGTGCGTTAACTTCTACTTGATACAACTCTATATTATTATTGTTGGTGAATCACTTCAGGGATGCTTATATTTAGACTTATGCGAGACCAGAGATTCAATAGGTTACGTTTTCGAGCACATATAAGATTGATCTAAGAAATGACATCCACTAAATATGACTTTTAGAGCTACCTAGAAGTGGACAACTACATTTTGACATAGTTTTGAAATAATTTGCAACAACATAGATAAAAATGACGATCGAGCGTAATATTATCGTTATCGAACGACATCAATTCCATTGTTATATTGAAAATATTAATTGGTAAAATGCATCAAGAAACTATTAATGTTATCAATTTATGTGTTAGATTGAGGAAATATATTTTTTACTTTTGTTTAAGTTCCAAATCTACCTGTATAATATAATCACCCTCAGTCAAGCTAAGAGAAAATAATTTTGAAAAAGTCCCATAAGCATTTCCTAATATGTGATATTGATGGAAATTATTCAGGAACGGCCCTTTGCGGGTTTTGAGAAACAGAAGTATATAAAAAAAAACCGACCACGCTTGTTGTTTCACGAATGTTTACTTTTTACTAAATGGTTTAAGATAAAACCAAATAAGTTGTGAAAACTACGATACATGAAAGTTTTAACAAAACCCAAATTATTTTAAACTAGCTACCTATAAAAGAACATAATTCATGTGGGCACACGTCAAAGCTCTTAAATAGTTGACCGAGATCCGAGAGGCTATTTATTGCTTAATCTGCGCCTAAGCAACTCCATAGTGATAACTTGGTTGTCATTCTATATCATTATCAACAATCCATAATTAATTCAACAGTACTTATAGAGTAAAGGGTACGTATATGTATAAGCTTATATTATGAACTACCTATATAATGTTCTTATAGGTGCTCACTAAACCGTCATATCATATCGTGTTTTATGGCTGTTTTGTATCCAGTAGCCTATCGTAATATCTATCTCAAGTTTTGATGTATCCCCTTAATTATGGATCGTGTTGACATGACACAAGTTTCTTATCAAGATTATTCGTGCATACTTTCCTGGAAGTCCATTTGATGCGAAATATCACATGATAATGTGATATCAATGTGCTGCAGGCACTCGCGTCCAAACACGATACTACCTTATGTACCGGGTCTATTCTCGACTTGTATGGGGTATATTCTTCAGCTGCGACTTATAAACCCGGTAAACGACTAACCTAAACTTAAATGTTTGGAGGCAAATAAGGTTGTGTACTTATTTATGCGATAATTCTTCCGGTGGACATAAAAAAACAGCTATTTGATAGAAAAATCAATTTTCTAATTCAAGCAAAGATAGGCATCATAGGCAATTCACTAATTCATCATCATCATCAATTAATTTATTAAAAAGGCATAAAATTATTCAACACAAGAAAAGAGGATATTTAAAACAAAAACTATTAAAATTAAACAAAAATAAATGAATATTAAGTAACTAAATTTATTAATTAATTTATATATTCATCATTAATTCATTTCAGTAGCTTGGGGCAAATGGAAGCGAGAGAGCACAGCACATTGATATCATATTGGTACTCAATTTCTCGAGCTAGATTGACCTCCTGAGCGGCACGTGCATATGGGAAAGTAATTAGACTCTAACGCTGTTTCAAGCCCAGTCTAACTAAAGTTGAGTCTGAAGCGTTAATTAAGTCGCTATCAGGGGCTGAATTCTGGAACGCGCCTTAACCTATTGCGATTCAACGTTAAAAAATCCGGCCAGTTGCTACCTAGTTGGACTGACATACGAAAGGTTCCGTACCAAGTAGGTATATACAGAATGAATTCCTGTTCTATTTGGGGTCTTTAATTTTTTTCGTAATGGTAATACATACATATTCTGTAAAAATGTCATCTGTATAGGTAAACAGATGAACGACATACGCACGGACATCAGAGACCAAGTAATAGGGATCCATTGGCATCTTTTGGGTATCTAAGGTAACCTAAAAAGTATCTACACTTCTTTCTATGACCGATTGTACGGTAATCGGTTTGTTTCATGTTCTGTCACAAATAAGAGTGTAGTAGGTAATATCAACTAGCGCAAGAAGCGTAGCTTTGTGTTAAGGAGTGTCGCCAGCGTCCATAGGTACGTGTGGTACCAACGAGCCAAGAGGTAATCGCATAACTTTTGTAACGAGAGTTTGCTTAAACTGCCTTTTTTCCTTGCAAAACTGACAGTTAGATCTACCTAACATCAATCGGCAGGTCCTTGCTCGGTTGCCACAGTCGTGGCATAAAAAGATTTGGTAACGATTAATCTAAAATTTATGTTTTAGAAGCGAAATAGAGTCCCGGTTATGTAACATCAGAGCATCAGTGACTAAGATAATTGGGTTACGCTTTAGTATTTAGTAGGGTAAAATTGTGGAAATTTAGTAGAGATACTGAGCTTTATGGGCATTATAGTGCTCAGATTACGGAGCTGACCGCAAGCGAGGGTCTTCCGCCGGGGATTATATTTAGCATACAACTTGTTGTAAAACATACATAAACTTACGCCTGTATTCTCAAAAGGGCACACCATATTTATCCATACATAAAGTTGCTACTCGTAGACATTGCTTGCTATTGCTGTTAGGTTAAAACTTGATAAGACATGAAGTTGCATCCAAGAGGGAGGTCACACAACACAACACCGGAGACTTAGCATAAACTTAATGTTCTGGTTAATTAATACCGTAAATTCAAGAAGCCGTGATATTCTCGGAGAAATAAAGTGCTGGGAAATCTCTCAGCGCAAAGCTTCTTTATGAGTAAGGCTGAAGAAAAATTCCACCTAATTGAGTTAAGAGGTAACCTCACTTATACTGAAAACGTATTTTTATCCAGCAGATTTCTGGTAAGTGGTTAGCCCAAAACATGCCAGTATGATATACGAGTTCGGTGGAATGGAACTATTTTCAAATTGCACTGCGTCATTGAGTGGGGCGGATAACCGAATGGCGATATGGCGAATCCTAATATTATCAATGAATATGAATGTTTGTTACTCAATCACTGAAAGGATTTAGATGAAAATTTGTCTAAAAATCCATACTCGATGTTATAAATGTGTCTGTCTGTCGGTCTGTCGGTCTGTCTGTTACCTATTCACCACTGAACCGATTTAGATAAAATTTGGTATAGGATGGAATAAAGAACATATAATAGTTTTTATTTCGGAAATCATCCCTTGTATAGGAGATACGAGATAAACGAATTCAAAGCAGACGACGTCGCGGGCAGAAGTTAATTTATAACTTGAATTAAAGCATAGCAAAAATGGAACTGGTGAAGATATTGATAAGCGATTTCATACGGACAAACTTGCGGAAAATGCTAGACTATTCATAAATCGTATTGAACGCAAGTTTGAGCTGCCATATTGTAATTGGAACCGTAAATTGTATCAACTATATACGTGAATGGATGTCAGACTTAAACTGGTGAATAAACTATAAATAGCTAAGGATTTTATCTCTCATGACGTACGTAGACAGCGAGATTATACACGCACGCTCCTATTAATTAGTGAGTTGTACTAGTCAAGTGGAAATATATATGGGTGTACTAGCTTTTGCCCGCGACTTCGTCTGCGTAGCACTCATTCTCGCTTTAAAATTATTTGTTTTCCCATAAATCTGTCACCCTTCTTTACACCCCCTTAAGAAATGATTACATTCAATATGACATGCTCTTTACCACGCACGGCAAATTTTAATAGAGGATCCCTATTAAAATTTGCCGTGCGTGGTAAAGAGCATGTCATATTTTTCAAAACGAACCAACATATCAGCCGAAAGACGTCCACTGCTGGACATAAGCCTTCCCCAAAGAGTGACACAATGGCCGTTCCTTTGCCATCCGCATCCAGCGGACACCTGCGACTTTTACCAGGTCATCAGTCCACCTTGTGGGGGGGCTACCCACGCCGCGCCTTCCGGTCCGTAGTCGCCACTCGAGAACCTTTCCTCCCCAACGGCCAACGGTTCTACGTGCAATATGCCCCAGCCACTGTCACTTAAGTTTAGCGGTTTGGAGGGCTATGTTGGTTACTTTGGTTCTACTGCGGATAGCCTCATTTCTGATGCGATCACGCAGAGATATTCCTAGCATAGCCCTCTCCATTGCTCTTTGGGTGACTTTGAGCTTTTTTTATGAGGCCCATAGTAAGCGACCACGTTTCCGTGCCATAATATATGTCATCACTGGCAACACACACTGGTCAAAGAGCCTCGTCTTGAGACACTGCGGAATATTGGACGAAAAGATGTGCCGTAGCTTCCCGAACGCTGCCCAGCCGAGTTGGATTCGACGATGAACCCCTTTCTCGAAGTTGGACCTAACTAACTGGACAGTCTGTCCTAGGTATATATAATCGTCTACAACTTCGAGTAAAAGTGTCCGATTGTAACTGGAGTTGGTGCCACGTGCTCGTGCTTTCAAAACGAACGATTAAGCTTATTTCAGAATATCAAATATACCGATTCTAGACGAATGAAGCCCGTAAAAATATTACATGTACAATGATAAAAGTCTCGCTACGCAGTTCTTCCGTAAAAAGTCCCAACATAGCGGGTTCTTCATGTAAGTAAGATGGCCGAAGGCCGAGTATTCACACAGAGCGGGCTTCTTATGTAAGTTTGAGGGCCAAAGGCCTGAAGCAGGGAGGCGAGACCCGCGAAGCCGAAGGCCGAGCTTCCCAACAGAGTGGATTTTTTATGTAAAGTTGATGACTAACGCGCCGAAACGGAGTGGCAAGGCATGCGAGGCCGAAAGCCCATAAAGCGGGATCCTTATAATTATAAGGCTGAGGGCTGAAGGCCTGGAGCCGTGTGGCACGCACGAGAGGCCGAAGGCCGAGAGACCCAACAGAGCGGCGGGCTCCTTATGTAGGGCCGAAGGCCTGAAGCAGAGTGGCAATGCACGCGAGGCCGAAGGCCGAGAGTCCCAACAGAGCGGGCTTCATATGTGGGGCCGAAGGCCTAATGCAGAGGGGCAAGGCATGCGAGTCCAAAGGCAGACACAGAGCGGGCTCCTCATGCTGATCATTCACACAGAGTGGCAAGGTAGCCAACAGAGAGCGTTCCGCTCATGTAAGGCTGAGGGCCGAAGGCCCGAAGCAGAGCGGCAATGCACGGGAGGCTGAAGGCGGAGAGTCACAATGCTTAGACTTAAAAACAGATAGATAAACAGACACGAATTCTTAAAACTGTTGAAATGTGTTCTGTTTTGCTGCCAAGGGCCCTCCAATCGCTCCATTGATTTATCCAATATCTTCAATGTACAGATTTTCGACCCTCTACAGCTTTATTATATGTACGGATGAGCATAGATCCAGAGGCCTTTCAGCTCGAAGTACGAATTTTTCTATGGCAATGTTAGTTTAACTTGTTTGTACCAGATGCCACTGGGTGCTATCTCTATCGCACTTGCATATTGAAGTGACAGAGATGCAGCGGTCGTGCGGTTAGTTCTTACTAAATACACAACGGCGCTACGATCTATGTGGAATACTTCACTGGTCTTGCACTCTATCTCAGTGTATATATATTGTACTTTGTGCATAGATCTAAGGTCTCAACTCTCAATGTTGACGATTGGGCTGCCCAGCCCAAGTGATCTCTTATATCAAACGGTTATTATGGTTATTATGGTGTGAAGGGTCACCATTACGTAAAAACTAATACACGACAAAATTAAATTGTACGCCGACGATACAAAGACTGCATTGAAGCAGTTGCTTTTGTATTTAAGCATATGAAGGCCACCAATTCCAAAGTATCGCAAATTTATTTTTATTTACACGCAATAATAGACCTAATTGCTAAGAGGTTATGCTCAAAAATAGCGTCATCAATCAGAAGGAATTATGATACTTCGGCTTTGACATATCAAAACGTCAGCTTGTTTACAATACGTCAAATTCTGCTATGGTTAAGTTAAATTTACTGACACGCCGTTATATTCCCAATTGGCTGAAACTTAAAGCTTAGAATGGCGTATGCGGATTTAAATCACCCCGTTTCATATACCATATTTGCACCCCCGATTTCATCCCTTTGAGGGTGATTATCGGGGACAAAAAGTATACTATAAGTGAATCCGGATTATATACTGTTAGTATACAAAAAATCATCTTGATCTGTTCAGCCGTTTTTGCGTGATTGAGCAACAAACATCCAAACATCCAAACATCCAAACATCTAAACTTTCGCATTTATAATATTAGTGGGATTGAACCCTTTTAAAATACATGGTGACGATCTTTTATATAACGATATAATTATGAACGTTATGAAGTTATCTTGAGATATTCGAGAGAGCAAATGATTTTGCGATGATAAAGATGGTCTAACGTTCAAAAGATGTATTCACATGAAATATTTTATAAATCAGATGAAATATTTTATTTTAAATTTCACCGAAAAATATTTTCGTTTTGATACGTTAGGCAATTACCTTGTTATCCTTATTGATATAGGTCATATTATTGGCCTATATCTAGTAGATGTCCTGATGTGATAATTATGTTTCCAAAATACACAATAATATTACTCTTAATTAACCATCATTGGGCCATTCTTACTTTTGATTAAAATTAATATTTTAAAATACTTGGCCTTCACTCCAATTTAATGTATTATGATATTTATGATTGAGAAAGAGGTTTAATTAGGGAATCACTTCCAATATAAATGGAGTAGCACAGTGGTGCTTCATGTCCACCAATTCGTATGAAATAATGGTATTTACCACTATGATACAGCTTTTTTAAAGTTTTTTTTTTAATAAATTCCTTTTTTTAATGTTCCGGTAGTATATCGAACTACAACTTTTGTACTCTAATTCAACAAGGATCACAGTTTTTTTCGCAATTGACATTTGGGTACGAAAAAGTAGAATGTCCCCATTACCTATGTAGTTGTACGTATTACACACAAAACTAAGAAGAAAACTAAGACCGTCTTTTTTGATGTTTAGACTATGTGGTCAATTATTATAATGTACCAAAAAGTTTGCAATAAAGTGCCATTTTGACGTCGAATTTGAAAATAAATTGAGATATGAATTCAAACTACCACCATACATTTTGCTTTAAAACCCCCAAAATGTGCCCACTCGTCTTAATTAGGCAATCTTAACTTGGCTTTAAATAATTGCCGAGAGTTTACATAAAATTAAGGCTGAACTGTCAGAGTGAGCTTATCTGCTCTAACTTTATGCAGATTGGAGTCAGAAGAGCTGTCGTTAATATTCGACCGCCATCTTGACATCCCTGACGAGGCTCGATGTCATCGCGATGAATCGGGAAGATAACATTTAAGTAGTACGTAGTACCCACTCATTAAGTATCTGAAGTACCTTTGATGGTAGCTGTAGCAACTTACATTTTACATGAAGGAAGCTTCAACATAAGTAGGTAATTATTTCTCAGGTTCCTTATAATTTACCGATGGATATCATCAGGCTGTATAATACGCTAAAGCATCTACAATACTACTCTTGAGACATTTCAATAAAAAGTTGTAGTGTTGTTACATGGTACAAAAAGTACTTTCTAACAATATAATATAAATACAAATTCGGTCACAAGGACATGCAAATATTTAAGAAATGTCGTGTCATTATC
Organism: Notocelia uddmanniana; assembly: GCA_905163555.1. NCBI lineage: Eukaryota > Metazoa > Arthropoda > Insecta > Lepidoptera > Tortricidae > Notocelia > Notocelia uddmanniana. Next base: position 6,692,705 of record LR991059.1, on the reverse strand, counting down.
GCAATTTAATTCCTAAGAATCAATGTTATTGAAATATTATCGAATGGAATAATAAGCCTTAGATGCTAAAAATTATATAATGCAGTTTTAAATTTTATACCGCTTTCTAGTCTTAAGATCTTCTTTAATGGTAGTATATTGAATATTCGTGATGCCATACCAAATACACTTTTTGAAGACTTATAGTTATAATAATTCCCTGATGCCTCAAGCTATTAATTCTAGTAATTTAATTGGTTCATGTCATATTTGACATACATTGATATTTCGTACACATACATGCAAGGTAGAGTCAATGAAGAATTTACAGCTATTAACATGAACATTTCATATCTACCTAAACATAGATTTGGGGACATATCTAAACTGTCAAGGGTAACTCCGTGAAATTATTTAAGGTAAGCGAAAACTAATCATTATTTATCGCATTACCTATGTAGCCCCAAATTTATCCAAGCTACTCCGGTCTACGGTGTTAGTAAGTACAAGTAGACCATTTTTTTAGTTAGCTGTACGAGCAGGTATCGGTTCTGCAAACTGACGGTGTCCTTTTATCCCTCATCAGGATCAGGCATATTGGGTTTTCAGTAGGGGTTCGATCCTTGGCGGCAACTTCAATTTCCTACCAGCAAAGGCCCGTTGGGGCAGCCTTTGTCGACTGTGCGTCTCCCAGCGGTAAGTTGATGTAAACTTATATTAAAATTAGTAGCTTAGTTAAAATAAAATTACCTGAAATCAGTCTCTACAGAAATATAAAATCTAATTAAGGCTAGGTCGTCAAGCGAGTTAGCGTTTTCGAGTTTTCTAAAAACAACCTGAAACGTAGAATAAGGGTTTTAAAAATTTGAAAAAATTATATGTTTTACTTAAGGATCTAGTCTAGTCAAAGTTGCACTCAGTTACACGATCTAATGAACTTCGCTCGATAGAAAGAGACCCCAAAGTTACTCCCTTTTGTAAAGCATTTACAATCTGACGACTAAACTATTGATGTTTTAAATAAAGTTTTTGAACTAAACTAAAGCCATTCAGTATTTCTAGACATTTTTGCAGAATTTAAAAAGATAAAATGATTGTGTTAATTAATATGTTTAAATACCTACAAAATGCCGAGCGCGGAGGCTCGGCAGGCCCGATCAGTCGCGCGCTGGCGCTTACGGACAACGGACCTGTGTCAGTTTTATCCGCGACAGTTTCGTGCACCAAACAAGCAGTTTTTGACGAATTTATATAATTGTTGCAAGTTATTTAAGAAGGGCAATAAAAACCCAAACGAAAAACGTCGTATTTATTAACAAATAAATTATGGTCATAGTGCCACAGTATAGAAATGACAGTATAACAACTAAACGGAAACCCCTGCAGAAATGGAACCAAACATGGTAAAATTATAAATGAAATGTTTATTACCAGAAATTATAGATATAGTAAGAGATCTACTGCTTTGCACATGAATATTTTTATTAAGCTATGAGCTTTACCACATTAATTCCGACCGTCTTTTTTTTAATACCACGTCAGTGGCAAACTAACGGCCCGCCTGATGGTAAGTGGTCACCGCAGCCTATGGACGCCTGCAACTCCAGATATGTCAAATTTGCGTTGCCGATCCTTTTAAAATTTATACACTATCTATCTTTCTAGCTAATCTTCTTTTAATAAATCTACCCATTTCCAGATAGCTACTCGTACCGTGGCAAGTTTGGTATCATTTCATATACCATATTGATTCTATTATCATCTTTATGTAAAAATCATTTCTGGTATTTATTTTAAAAGAATACAGTAATCTTTCGCATAAATAGTAAAACAGTAAAAACTTCGCAATGTTTTTTATGCTTTGAGAGCTAATAACTTTAGACGAATAAATTAAACCCACAAAAAATATCTGTTTTTTATTAAATTAAATTTACGTTTTTTCCACGCTCGTGGCACCTAAAGTGTTAGCTGTTACAATAAAGCTTAAAACTAGTGGCTCTGTGATGTAGACCACGCAACAAAAAATATTTTTTCAAATTTCAAAATTTACAAAAACCGTGTCGACAAAAATATAATTAAACCTATATAATTATCGAACCTGCTCACAAAATGTCACGAGAATCGGTTGAGAAATGCGACCTGTAGAGGAGAACATTCGAACAGACAGACATCCGAAAGAATTTTCGTCGAGAGCTGAAACGGAGACGCTTCGCCCTCTCGGTCAAAAAACTATGTTAGTATAATTTTATGACAGTCGTGGTTCACTACTTTTGGGCCTGTGTATATGAAGAGTCGAACATTATCAACTTATATCCATGCGCTTCGTCCGGTTTTACAGTAGACTGAGGAGTATACCCTGTTGCCTGTGCCCTCTGTTTGCCGTTTGTGGATTACGAGAAGGCCTTCGATTCGGTTGAAACCTGGGCTGTACTACAATCTCTCCAGCGGTGCCAAGTAGACTACCGCTATTATCGAAGTACTGAAGTATTTGTACGACAACGCCACTATGTGAGTCCGACTCCAGGACCAGAACTCGATACCTATTCCGTTGTAGCCGCGAGTCAGGCAGGGAGATGCTATTTCTCCCAAACTGTTCTCCGCTGCACTGGAGGATGTTTTCAAGACTTTGGACTGGAGAAGCCTAGGCAATAGGCATCAACATAAACGGCGAGTACATCACTCACCTTTGGTTTGCTGAGGATACAGTAGTCTTGGCTGAGACCATACAGGATTTAAGTACCATGCTCAATGACCTTGGTAAAACCTCCGTGAGAGTTGGTCTTAAGCTGAATATGTACAAGATGAAGGTCATGTCAAATTCCCATGTAGCACCCACTGTCGTTACTATCGGACACTTTATACTCGAACTTGAAGTTGATTATGGTATACTAGCGACCCGCCCCGGCTTCGTACGGGTGCAATGCTGATACTTATTATAATTATATACTACAGAATGTATTTATATACAACCCGGCCGATACCGCCGCAACCGCTATGTTCCTGCATTTTAAATCAGTAATATCTTCAAAAATATTCATTTAAATTACATGCTGTCAAGTGCCATATTGATCTATATAAAATGCAAAATGTATTTAAGGTATTTTATTGGAGAAGGATTAATGCTGTATTGCTTAAAATCGCTTCGTAAATAAGCCATTATTTTTCGTAAAAAGTAAAGGATATAAAATGGTTATTGTGGGTTATCCCTAAGAGATAGACATATACCATAATCGACTTTTTTGTAGACCTTTTTAAGTTGTACAATACTGTAGTACATTATTTTGATTTATATCGTAGGGTTCAGCCAGCGTTTGCAATGTAAGCGCAATAAAATATGTTTATTTACGACATCACAATAGAAACCTATTAAATTATCTGTGTTTCTCTACTATACACCTTTAACCAAGAGGAAAGAGCAATGGAGAGGGCTACGCTGGAAGTATATCTGCGCGATCGTATCAGAAATGAGGCCATCCGCAGAAAAACCAAAGTAACCGATATAGCCCTCCGAATCGCTTAAATGGCAGTGGGCGGGGCATATTGCACGTAAAACCGATGGCCATTGGGGCGAAAACGAAGGTTCTCGAGTGGTGACCACGTACAGGAAGGTGCAGCGTAGATAGGCCCCCACAAAGTGAACTGATGACCGGGTAAAGGTCGCGAGAGTCCGCTGGATGCGGGTGGCGCAGGACCGGTCATTGTGGCACTCTTTAGGGGAGGCTTATGACCAGCAGTGGACGTCCATCAGCTGATATGATGATGATGTTGATATATTTACATGAATAGTTGTTATAGTGTATACAAGCTTATTAGTTTTACGTGTATTCATAATCTGTCATTGCTTTCTTAAATATCCGTGTTTGTGTAAAATTAGTTTGTTGCCTTGTGTATACTATATTTATTTTTCTCATTTTCTCGAAGGTTAGCTGGAAGAGATCCCTTATAGGGATAAGTTCGCCTTTGTACTTTTACATTTTGTTATTTTGTTTCGATTGTTATTGTTTTTTGTGCAATAAAGTGTTATACATACATATGATGATGATAACACGCACACGACAAATAAATATAACACCCTGTATAATATAACACAATTAGATAAAAAAATGCATGACCTATTAAACAAATCGAGTAGAAGGATATAAGACATATTTCTTAGGTTCTTAGGTTTCATAGATTAAAATAACGAATATTAGGGTTGTAGGTATGTACTACGAATTCTGTTTTTTTTTTCATTATAATGGATCTTACCGTAAGTTCGACTTTCAATTATTTATTTACTACCTTATTAAAAAAATATATCAATTACATACTAAAGTTTAATCATAATTAATGCATTTCTTGAGTCAAAATACAGTTAGGTATATTTCTATACTGTGACCAGTATGAAGCTAGCGGGGTCATCCGAGTTCACAGTCGCTTCGTCCGCGCGGGCTTGTTCACGCACCGCCAGGACAGCGCTAAATACCTACTCTCGCAGAACTAGAGGGCCTTAAATGACCCATCGAAATTCGTCGTATGACCTCAAATATCTCCGATGATTTCACGATTTTCATGAAGCATTTGTGTGGCGTGTCATTATCAGGGCTTGGCACTTTACCAATTTTCCCGCGAACCCCGCTGATTCATGATTAAATTATTTGTTTAAATTTAAATGATAAATGGATGGAATCATGCAGCTTTAAAAGCCAATAAGTATCAGCTTCAATCGTGGCAGGAGATTTGTAGGCGACGAAATATTTTTAACACATACTACACACATAAATGCTACAAATCCTAGTAGAGTAATATCCCAGTGCTCGACAGTGCTTCATTTATTAATTAACGTCTTCAATCTTAATTCATGGCAATAAGTGTAAAACAGTATGTGAATCAGAATTATTATGTTGATAATTGGGACTTTTACCATGCCTATTTAGTACACCAAGTGGAATCTACAGGGGCTGCGTAGGGCAACTTTATGCCCCTAAAAATGAAACCATGTTCTAATATCTTTGATCATTTTGCCGTGCACATATTTTCGTAGAGGAATCCAGAATGTAGTAGACTTCATCTTTCCGAAGTAAAATGCGTTTAATTCCGTTCAACGGCTGTTTATATTCTGACTGTGTCACAGCGGATCATCCAGATTCCCGAGATGACTGATCGTGACTAAATGAACTGAATCATTAGCATTTTATTAGCTGGATTTTTGTCTAGTGACGCGCATTTTATGTTTTCATTGCTTTTAAACATATTTATATTTTTTGAAATAATATGAAACTCTCATTTCGATGAAATTCGCCGATTTGCCATTTAATTATTTTGTAAATCCGAGTTCATTCGGCTACCCACAGGTAGCTGTCCACTACTACATAAAACTTGTGTTTATAATTTAAATTTATATGTGAAGTAAAGCTAACATGAAATTAGGGCTTGTACGCATTTACCGAAAACTCCGGGACTTTCGATAATTACATATGTATTTTTAATTTTGTAAGTAGTTCCGGGCAATCCAGTCCTTTAGAGTTAACTAATTTAAAAAGGAACATTAGATCCAGTGTTTTTCTTCTGGTACTAAGTGATGAAAACCGAAAGTACTTTAGTCGCTCATGATATGAGTGTAGCTTATGAGTATTGCGAATTGAATATCCTAAGTGTGTTAAGAAGCGTCTTTGCATCTTTTCTTTGCAACTTTTGCGTTCATATTTTTATCTCAAGGAAGGGTTTAATAAAATACATGAAGTTCATCATTTTATTGATTGAGGTGCTTCACTTTTCAAAGTTTTGCTCGCGGAAAACGGTACGATATCATTTAGGAAAAAATAGTTCCCTGTCGTCTATAAGAGGTCAGAAAATAGAACAAATTCCTTTAATCATCATCCTTTAAGCAGCCTTTTAGACACCAAAAAACTGATATACCTACATACACTGGATAGATCAAGTAAGTTAGGATTCTTGTGGATCTTAAGTCTTGTTTGTTTACTTTCTTTATCTATAAATCTGTTTACTCATCGTGGGCGTGTCTAATTCAACGAAAATACGTTCGTTCACCGTAAATGCAAAGAAACTGCAGTGTACTCGTACGAGTACAAGTATATGCAAAACAGTATCAAGAAACGCTGGATTAACTTTACGAGTTTGTCGACCGATGTACGATTAAAATTACATTCTTTTTTGGATGCCAATGCATTGTGTTGTCAGGTTAAGAGTTACATACGATTTATAAGTTATTCCATCGCTAAATCAGATTTGCCAAAGCACAGATCAAAGAATGCCAAATAATGAAAATATCGAGTCAGTTGTATACAAGTTTTGTTTAACTTTGCAAAGTATGTTTTATGTTTTGCTTATTTGAAACCTTCAAATCTATTTTATGTTGCTGTTTGGCGGAATGTGGTCGAAATCATAAGTAGTTGGACAACTTAGTCGCTTTCACAGTTGGAAATGGCGATAAGGTACAAAGGTGTTAAGTCCGACCGTACGAGGGTGGATAAATTACAAACGTCAAGTGCATCCCATCATACATTAGTTTGTATATTTTGTGAAGTCATCAAACAAGTTCTATATCAATAGTTAAATAGCAGTCCATATCCATATGTCTTTCTACTTGTACCATTCTCAGCCCGGCTAGTATGATAGCTTTTACCGTCACGTTATATAGCTAAAATGTACTGAAACGTCACATAAAATGTGACGGTATAAGCTATCATACTACTCGTAGGATACATAAAATGCGAAATGCGTGTAACGTCAGATTTCTATTAAAGCAATTTAAATACACAATTATTGTTAAACCATGTCGCTTTAGTTTCTCTTTTACAATTCAGCCCGCACGGCACCTACTTACTGTAAACTGTAGTGTCAGAAGCGAATCGGAAAGATATCGCGAGAACAGCATCAATCGTCGTTTCTGCCTCGCGAGGCAACACATTACGAATTTCATTCACAATCTCAAGTATCAGCTATTTATAGGAAGTCACTGACTCACGAGAGCTAACAGAAACTGTCTATCTACTCTACATCTGAGAACTGTTTACAACTTATTCACAGTAAAACTGAAAGATGTAATGTAACATACTAACTGCATGTCCCGGTTAAGTCAATTTGAACCTTATTACTAACCAAAGAAGACTAAAAATACTTGCAAACGACGTTAGCACGGAATTGGTTTTCAGAAGTGACGCTGCAAGTATAATAAGGATGTATTTTGGAATGCTCGGAAATAGTAAATTTGAAGAGGAGTAAATATCACGCAGACCATCACAGACTGAGATTTACTTCGGTTACGTTGATTGTTTGATGATACGAGGAACACATAGATGTGACGTTGCCGTGCCCAACAATAATTCACCTAGAAAACACTAGAACATTGCCCGTCAGTGGCGGAGCAAGACCTAAATTTTATGTGGGCAAGATACGTTTTGGAAAGCCCTCTGCCCGCTTCAAATTTTTCAGCGCGTCCACGGTTTTTAACTTATTTCAAAACTTACGGGGCGCAAGGCCCCTGGATCACGAGGCCGTAGGCAGTGGTGGCCCACGTCGCCCGCTCCTAATGGACGATTCACACCGAACGGCTGGAGCTGTAGTGGGGACTACAGTCAAAGGAATTCGGACCCTCCATACAGAAATTAGATTTCATATTTGAATGGATTGCGAGCAGCCGGACGGCTGCCGCCGGCTCTGTTGCTGCCGTTTGGATACGAAGTCTAGCTTCTGTATGGAGGGTTCGAATTCCTTTGACTCTGGTGGCGTGCGCGCCGACTCCGGCCGTTTGGTGTGAATCGTTCATAACGCCACCTCTGGCCAGTACAGGAACAGGCGATGTTGCAGATACAGGAAAAATAAATCTAGTAAAAATAAATAATGTTAATCAATGTTTGTGAGAAATCGCTCTTTAGCAATAAGTCCGCCTGTGTGTTTACCTCTACCTAGTTACATGTTGCTGTTTTCATTATGTTTGTAGCTATTTAATTTGTGTGAGGTGTGCAATAAACAGTACTTGTATTGTATTGTATTGTATTCTTTGTGTGTTCGCATAGGTACACCTAATGCGAGCATTTTATCACTTTTGGAACGCATATTAATACCGTATACGAGCTAGGTATCGTCGTATTTTCTTAATAGCGCAACAGCTCATTTTAAATAAAATACCATCAACTTTCATAATTTACGGGCGCCATTTATCCATCCTGTGTTATTGCGCTCTCTAATTTAAGTAATTTATCATCACGTACGATGGTTTGTTGGCATTCTTAAGATCGTTGCCTTATTATATTTTCTTTTATACAACGACGGTGGCAAACCAGCTCACAGCCTGCCTGATGGTAATCAGACCGCCTATGGTCGCTTGCGACTCTAGAAGAATCAGAAGCACGTTACCGACCTTTTATTGACTTAAGAATTTGGACAGTAAGAGACATAGAGACATATGTAGGTCCCTCACTCTGACTCTAAACACAGCCCTTGGGAGCGCTGGCGACCTTACTCACCACCAGGAAAGTAGTTGTGTTAATAATAACACTTCCTGCTCTTTAGCCATAAGGCTGCGGTCTTCAGGTAAGGTGGAGGTACTTCCCCAGTTGGGCTGCTCCAAATATGAGCAAGATGATGTTCCGTGGTGCCCTATCCCTGTCTTAATTTTTATAAGATTGTAAAGCAATAAATTCTCTGGTAATGCCCTAAATCTACTCTCACTAATGCAAATGCTCCGTAATGGAGTGGGTGAAGATTTTAGATTTCATACTATAATGAGTAAAACGACTGTAATTAGTTGATTTCATACGACTAAAGACTAAATAAATTCACTACTCTGTGGAACGCAACGGCAGTCAACAAAGCACATTTCTTGGAGATTAAATGATTAAATGGACTTAAGAGTTATTTCTTAGGTCCATTCACCATTCAATCTCCAAGAAATGTGCTTTGTTTACTGCAGCTTGCGTTCCAAAATTATGACATAATTATGACCAAATAAATTATGAAGCGTAATATAAGATGCGTACACATACGCGGGGTTAAGTTCCGGTGTGGACGGTCCTTAAAATAAGGTATTTATACAAGATGTTGCGGATGTTAATATTTGAAACTGTTGAATGAAATGTCATCATGGCTCACAGCCAAGTCATGACTTGCAAATACTCAAGTTTCAAAAGTATTTCCAGTTCCGGACCAGCTCCCGACTCGCACTTGACCTGCGGCTGAAAGCCGGCGGGTCGAGGGCCACAGCCTACTTGCTTTCAGCCATGTTGACACAACCTACTTCCCACACAGCATCTACTCAGAGACAAGAGGTCATGTGGCAAGATTTTATGCAGCAGGTTACAAAATCCAAATTCCGGTATTTGCCATTACGTTACGGCTAGTACCGGAAATCCGGTATTCAATAAAAGTAAATTATACCCGGTTGTAAATACTCTACATATATTAAGTCCTCTTACAAAAGGTAAATACAACGGCTCAGCCTTTTCCGATCACTATCGTCACATTTCCTTTCGCGTTTGTATTGCGCGTCATCGCCATGCCAGCCGCGTGACCATTCCTGTCACCCGCGATCGGATAAATTGCCACCTCCGAGATGCACTAAAGCTGAACATTTACTATTGGGATATTTGGGATGTAAAAGAACAGTTTTCATACAATGTTAATTTTTACTTTTTTTTTGCTTTCCCGTGCACTTAAAAACTTACGGTCCTCAAGGCGAGAGTGTGCCGGATTTTCCTAAGGTGAGCGCGTCCCATCCTAGACCACAACATCGCTTACCATCGAGATGATTTGTGGTCAAGCCCTAACTGATCCAAAGTACGAGTAAAATACATATATCGTGATTTGTCGAAATACGAGTACTGCACTTACCTAACATATTAAACATGTTTTGGGATGTTTACATTAACTACTGTTTTCCGGTAACCATTGTTTTTCTGCAATTTAAATGCGCAATAACTTCATTGATAATATTGAGGTACGTGCATAGATAAGACTAATAAAGAAGTCAGTCACATTTCAGTAGAAGTATGTTAACAATTTACTTCAGCGATATGTCCATCACATGTATGAAAATAATTGTTATCAAAATGTACTTGCGTTATCAGAGCAAACTTAGTCCAAAAGCATTGCTTCTTAGACTCTAAGTAGACTCTTGTTAAAACAATCTTTGGGTACTTCTCTTGTAGCTTGTTCATACACTTTATTTCTCGAATCTATGCCAAATTAAACGATTTTCATTGATATAAGCATATTTTGCTTACAGATGTGTTTGACATATTTTGACTCTGTGTTTATTACCACTACCAATTTCACTCGTTGTTGCTGTAACTAAAATATTAATTACTTACTACACGACTTTGCGTGAAGCTGGAGTCTTCAAGATCGTTATTCAAGTTTAAGTTAAAGATAGATATTCGATACCTATCGTTCCTAAAGGCCCACTTGAGAGGGACAAAGGACCATCTTGGGAGAAGGCGAAGGTCGCGACAGCCTATAGGCTTTTAGAGTGTCCTCTCGATTGGACTTAAACCTGTGTTATCTGTACTTTTATATCCAAGTTTGGCTCCCTATCTGTATCGCTAGATGGAATTGGGCAGTTTTGAAAATCTTGTATTTACAACTAAGTACTCGCTCTGCTTTGCCCGCGTTACAAAAAACACAGACAGATCAGCAAAATAAATTGCAGCTTATGTCCACTAAGGGCCATTGCTTACGTATAAGATTTTTTGAAATCGGTCGAGTCGTTCCGGGGATTAGGTAGGCACCCGTATACATACAAACTTACAACACAGGTACCATGTACGAAACGAACTCTAACTCTACCATTTTTGACCGAGCAAGCGAAGCATCTCCGTTTCAGCTTTTTTGTAAACACTAAAATATTATGATAAATGATAAAAGTACATATATGTCATGTTTAAAATTAATAAATGTAGTAACTTAAATGCACCTAATTTACTGCATGATTTATTACTCTTCGAACATTAACCCCTTTTTTAAAATAACCCATTTGATATTAGAGACATTAGGGTCAACAATATTACAATACTTAACCCTTTTTCGTGAATCAAATATAATTATACCTTAAGTGAACATTACAACAATCATGTTATTGTGACTCATCTAGGGCACGGAAAACTGCCCGGTGGTCGACACTGCCCGGTGGTCGACACTGCCCTATATTTGACACCGTCAATCTTAATTTACAATTTTACAATAATAGAGGGGTAGTGTCATTACCTTATAGTAGTTATAGTGCTCATCACATAATGAAGACACTTTGCCAACATACATATGTACATACACTGGATAGAAACAAGTAGCACCCTCATAGGGGGTGCGATAACCTTATGGTTAAAGACAATGACCGGAATTCCGATCGAAAAGTTCACAATTTTTATCGTCGATGAAAATGACATTAGATCGTTAGGTATGTAAATACGTAAGTAAACAAAACACCGTGAAAACGGAACGGATTTATTTAAAAAATGCTGACATCGAATGACCTAGTTAAGTTCGTTGACTAGATCAATAAATTAAATCTTAATGAGCAGCTGTGGCGTGGCAGTTCTCCGAGCATTTCAACCGCTGTGATTTCGGTGGCCGTGTTATTGACGATGCCTTCAGGTTTCTGTGGTCCATTTTGAAAATAATGATAGCAGTCCCCGCCTGCTCTACAGCCTGAAATCGTCTCCAACTTTGTATAGATGTCTTCAATAATGCGACCACCGAAATCACAGCCGTTGACACGCTCGGAGAGCTGCCCACGTAGAGTTTAATATAATACTGACTGCGCTTGATAAGATGCATTCGTATTGATGGATTGACGGTTACGAACACAACGGAAATATTTTATTATCACTTGACCCCGCCGATAACTCGTTTATTTAACCTAATAACAAAAATAACCCATCATTAAAGTTAAATTCGCTAGCCTTGGCTCGTCCGATATAACTTTTTATTCGGATACCAACTAATAAAGCCAAGCCAAAACTATTAAATATAATGAAACGGGTCACTCACGTCTTTAAGGTCAAATATCGCTCGACATGTTTCAGACCGATTCGCGGTCCTTAATCATGAGCACCTTAAAGACGTGAGTGACCCGTTTCATTATATTTAATATGTCTCAAACTCACGAGAGTTTTCTATATAAAATTACAAGCCAAAACTGTTTAAAGAGCCACACTATCTACCTACCTACTTAATTTAATTAAGTTTAATGTGCAAGTCTGATGTTTGCCAACTGTTAACAGCGATAATGTCGTTGATTGTACATAGAGTAACACTTAGACTGGGTTGCACCAAACCGTCTGTAATCGTAAGCTGTGTTCGTTAAAATTTCAATGTATGGAAAGTTTGACAAGTTTCTATGGGATGACAGCTGCCGGCGCCATATTTAACGTTGATCGGTCTGTGATCGTAAGTCGGTGCAACCCAGCCTTAGACTGGGTTGAACCAAACCGCCTGTAATCGTAAGCGGAGTTCGTTAAAATCTGATTGTATGGAAAGTTAAACAAGTTTCTATGGGATGACAGCTGCCGGCGCCATATTTGACGTTGATCGGTATGTGATCGTAAGTTGGTGCAACTCACACTTACTGTTATATCGTTTGTAATATAATATGTACAATTGTTTGTTATCCCTAAAATAAATAAATAAACATTACCGAGAAAAACGATATTTATGTTAAACAGCTTGTCTATTGGCTTGTATTGTACAGTTGACTTAAATAATTTGAACATTTTTAACATTCCGTAGTAAACAAGGAAGCATTATAGTTTCGCCATGTCCTCTCGTCCGGCCGTCCGTCCGTTGTCCGCGGCTCAGCTCAGTAACCGTTACTACTAGAAAGCTGTAATTTGGGCATAAATACTTATATATAATAGTATCAATCACGCCAAAAAAACGGTAACAAAAATCCTGAAAAAAAAATTACGTTGCATCCCCTACACGTTACGTGAGAATGCGTTTTTTTCTTGCAAAACCCATCGTGTGGGGTCTTCTTAGATATCTCGTTTAAAAATAATTTAATATGAGCTTTGCTTAACTATTTTTGTCAAGAGTCCCGCCTCTGCGAGTTTTTAGCTACGGAACCCTACATTGTACGTGACCCGACACACACTTGGCCGGCTTTTTTACCTTATCTAAATATGTGGGTACTTACAATGTAATACCTAAGGTGAAAACGGGACCCGTTAGGAGTTTGTAACTTCCTAAGTATCTAATATGGATATCCCTATTGTTATATCTGTTTTCAAAATCAGAATGATAGAGATATGAAAAACAATACCTACATATCACAGAGACGCCCTCTTCTGTCATTCAGACAACTAGAATCGCGGCCCTGAACTCCTGTTTAGTTTAGGCTAGGAAGTTTAAAAGCTGTGTTTATAAATAAAGATTTTTATATTTTTAGCGAACATTTCCTCGTTAAGTCTAGACATGTTTTTCTTCGAACTCATCGTGCCAGGTAAGTATTACCAATTATTACTTATTACCGATATTTGGATGTGTAATATATCCGACGGTCGGGTTATTTTTATCAATAGATTACGTCAGCAAGTTATATAATATCTCTCATAATATGTTAAGCAATTTGGAGGAGGTATTCAGTAACATAAGTACCTTTGAGGAAAAAAATGTGGTCTACTTATATACAAAAACACATACAATATATTCACCACATGTAAAGAATAGTTTGTATTAAGGGTGGGCTTCACCAAACCGTCTCGCGTCTGTAATCATAAGCAGTGTTCGTTCAATAGTAGATTGTATGACAGGGGTCTAAAATAAGCCATACCACTCGTATTGTGTAATTAGACAATAATAAAGAATTAGAAAATAGTACTATACGTCAATATTTTCGTAATTCCATTGGTATAATTTGAGCTATATTTTACAAAAAATGATTCAACGGTATCGCATCTGGAGGTCCCCAAATTTGGTATGTTTTGAAAATGATCAACTCAATTTGGCACTATGGGTACGGACCGTGGCTGTAAATTATGGACTCGTCCATAAAATTGCACTTCCGCCCCAGTTAGTATCGCCCTAATGTACCGGGAAATGGAAAACCCAGTGAGCTTCCGAATTAAGGCGATAAGACGCCCTGTTAAACATTACTGGATGAACTAACAGCTTCCATGCGGAAAATAACATGATTCTAATACTCTATTTGAATTACAACTTACTTCTCATAATATTTAGAATAAAACCATGTTTAAACTGTACGCCTTTCTCACATCTGACGTAAGCAATTCGGTGAAATACATAATGAATAATGATTCTAAATCATAAACTCATACTCGTAGATACCTCATGGCTCATAGGAAGACAGTCAAAATTAAGTGTAGAAGACAAAGTATTGATTTACAAATGTATCATCAAATCGATACGGACTTACGGCATACAATTGTGGGGCTCAGCTTGTCAGTCCAATATTGAAATTCTGCAACGATTTCAGAACAATGTCTTAAAAGTAATAAACAACCATCCATACTTCATAAACACCACATAAGCACCACGTGAGTATCTGGAAATGCCAAAAATCAAAGAGGAGATACAAAAATGTTGCTAAAATTACATGCACAGAACAAGCCATCCTAGCATTAGCATCATCAAACATAACCAGCACTTGGAGGCAACCTACCGAGTTCTATACCGGAGATGATGATGCAACAGAGTCACGCTGTTACGTCGCCTAAATAATGTGTTTTTAATTCTTAAGATTATTTTGTATTGATATGATAAAGTCTAAATATCGTCCGAAAAAGAAACGCTTAGTTAGTATCAATCGTCATTGGATTGTCAACATTGTCACATTGTCATTGGATTTGCGTTACACTTGATATTTTCATTTTTCTTCTCCGAACATATCTGATTAAGGCTCAAAGGATGATGCCAGGTAGAAAAATTTAAATATACATAAGGTGTTTTGATTGATTTCCGTTCCTTCAAGCATAATATAGCCGTGTATAGCGATATAATAATAATAAAAAATAAATATTGTGGGACAATCTTACACAAATCGACCTAGTCCCAAACATAGAAACGACGTAGCATACCTACCTATTTAGTTTTACAAAATTCAAGAAAAAAATATTTATATCATTTTCATACCAAATAATTAATTATACCACCACGGGGGACGGGGGAGATAAGCAAAAGTTAATGTCAAGTATGACAATATTTGGAATACGAATGACACGCACGTCAACATTGTTTAATTAATAAGGATCTTTTATACTAGATATACTAGGGTATTAATAAACGAGAACTAATTCTTGAATATCTTCGAAATGGTACGAATTGGGATACTAGTGTCTTAGAGGAGATTACTATATTTCATCTCAGGAATGTGCCCTCGCAATTAACTGAATTCAATAAAAACATGCTGTATCTATCTGTATCTATATCAGCCTGTACATACAGGCTGACATGATTGCAATTTCATAAATGATTGCAATTTCAGGTATAGGTTAGTTTTTAAATAATTACAGCTTTCCATTAATAATTCAAGGAATCCAATATCCCTTAATTCTTAAATTATGTTTACCCTAAACAAATAGAGTAGATGAGTAAGAAATTTCAACATAATAAAATTGCCTTTATGGCCAAGAAAGATTACCAAAATAAATTATTAAAACAATATACTTATATTCAGCCTGTATAGTTATGATAGTAAGAGACAAGAATAACCTAGATTCTATAACTGCATTTAATAACTTTACAAAAGCACACCTATTTTCAACAGGCTTATTAGTTATGCCGGTAATTTGCATTAATAAAGGCTTAGTGAAGCCTTTCTAAATTACCATAAAGCTCAACTCATTAAATACGTCCCGTTCCAAGGTCAAATTATTATTTTTACTCGTCGATTTTAGCTTTGAAATAATACTTTGTAAACCTAACTGTAATCACATACGTCTATACTTTTTCTCTATGGAACTCATAACACAACGCTTCAGAGAACTATAATGAAATCAATAACGTGTAGACTGTAGCCGTTAGTGCACTTTAATGAATTTGACCCATTACTTGTCGCAGTGCAATGCGAAAAGATATCAATGAACGCTGACCCGTTGGGCCTGCACTTGGTTTCCGCAGGACTAGTTTATTTAATTATTTCTTTTTGTTCAATTTTATTTAATCGTATGGCATTTATTTACGAACCGTGAGATCTTCAAGAAGACAAGTACGGTTGCCAGTTTTTGTTGCACTTTTAGCACCACCCAGGGGTCACGTGTGGGGTAACGGTGGGTACTCCCTACGGACATGGTGCAACTTCGACCCCCCTTTGTCAAGTGAGTGGGCAACTTGACTGTTAAAAGTTCTCAAGCCGCCCGAAGGTCTCTAACTTGGCTTAACGACTGCTGTCGATACAGCAGCCGGGATCAACGGCTTAACGTGCCTTCCAAAGCACGAGAGCGCTCAGTTAGTAACCACTCAAAGCGGTCACCCATCCAAGAACTGACCTGCGCGCACATTACTTAACCTCGCATACCGCACGCGGTAGGCGGGTGCCGCTGGGCCACGAGCGTTCAATTAATTCGGTTGACTCGTAGAAAAAGTATTGTATACAATAGTTGTATAATTAGCTTTTTACTCATCTAGCCTCGTGGTCTAAACGCGGTAATCTACTAAAAACCTTCAGGGGTGGACGTGAACTAACCTCAACCTCATTACCTTCAGACATTTTTAGTAAACGAGATGTAGACTGTAGGACTACTTTTTAGTGTCTATCGTACAGGTACTCGAACACGTTTTAACACAATTCCGGATTCAGGTAGACATAGAAGACGTAATCTAATGAGTAATCAGAATCACTTTTTCCTCTGTGTAATGGTCTCTTCGATGCAAGACGTAAGGCAAGATTTTTTTCAAAACTTAGTGAGAATATTAATAACGGAATATTTTATTCATGTTTACTTTTGGCGCATACTATGAAAAATGACGCATGGGAAATGACGAAACGTCGCGTCGCGTATGACCAATTTTTTTTTGACAAGAAATTTGGAAAACAATACGCAAAATTACCACTTACTCTTTGGTATTATTAGATAAGTTCGTTTTCCAATACTTCACCATGTCCATTCATTTTTGCTTACGTTTCCGATGTCATCCTGTATAATTCCCGCCTCGTATACAAGTAGTACATATTGAGATAATTCCAGTTTGTTCAAATTAGGCCTTTATCCGCGAAGAAACACCCTAATCCTATTTAGATATCCTATGAACAAAATACAATGCGCGTCCAAGCGTATTTTACGATTTTTATTAAACGAGTATTGCTTAACCTGGATTTACGAGAACATATGGTTCGGATGCGACCCACAAAGACCAATATGTGCCGCATGGCCCTTGTACGGCTGTGTAAGGATACTTAATTAAGTGCTATAACACGTATATAGGCGACAACTGCGGCACAACACAAGGCGGAATTAACTTGCTAATAAGTTCCTAGATAGCTAGAACATAATATCGTACCTACAGAAAACGTATACCCTGGATACAGAATATAGATAGACCCTTATCGTGAATTGAAATGAAGCGGCAATTTTTGCGCAATATCGAGAAGAAAATTGTCGTAGTTGCCACATGGCTGTTTTCTTTTCCTGTAACATGCTAGAATATTTTATTTTATTTTCGAGGGAAATTTACGATGTTTTTCAGCGTAGGAAAATGGTCTGACTGAAATCAGGGTAAACATTATCGGTACGATGTTACTTATACTCTGTATACTTACCGACGAAGAGAAGAAATAAGGTAAACGCTCACGCTTTTCCATATTTTTTTACTGCGACGATGGCAAACAAGCCGGCCTGATAGTAACCAGACACCGTAGCTTATGTGCGCTTGCGACTCCAAAGCAATCACAAGCTCGCTTCCGACTCTTTTTAGGGTTCCGTAGTAAACAAGGAACCTTTATAGTTTCGCAATGTTTGATTTGAAAATTCGTTGTATTGACAGATAGAGACAATTGCATGCTCTTAACACAGTGCATCTTCAGGAGCTCTGACAACCTTACTCATCACCATCGGGCCTATGATTGTTGTCATTTTATCACTTATCGCCGTGGATAAGACATTCGTCACATTCTGACAAGTATGCGAGAGCGAGAGTGACGGGCGTCTTATCCACGACCACGACAATAAGTGATAAAATGGCAACCATCATACGCCTATACAGGAACACAACACTATAGGTATTGAAATCGTAATTCTGTCACACACCGCGCACGTACTGAACAATTCAACTAATATTGATTCACAGGTCGTATCGGTAAATAAAATTTTAAATCAACTAAATGTGCAAAACGGAGACCTAGAAGTAAATAAGAATGAGTACCTATAACAATGCCTTAACCACTATTTTTGAGTGCATTCGCAGTTGCGCACCTATACATGTATAAAGTTTTAATGTCACGGCAGAATAAGCACAATGTTAGTGGAACAACGCCAATGCCAGCTCTGCCAAGTTCCTAGCTCGTCGATAGCTCGATATGGGCATAACCTGCCAAGTTACGCCGATATGTACGTATGGTCAAAACAACAGTGGACGTTTGCTAACTATCTAAATGTTAAAATGGAAATAGGCTAGGACGCTTAAAAAATCTGAATACTTCTGCGTTCACCATACAAAAAGATGAGCTTCTGGTTCACTCAAATATTTTTGATGGTGTATTGCTTGGTGGTGAATAAGTGGACCCGGGTTTGTCCTAAAACTACTACCAAGATCATTACCCCCCAAGAAATTTCGGGAGGCCTATGTCCAACAGTGGACGTCCTTCGGCTGATATGGTGGAGCATGTATAGGCTAGTGTGTTTACCAGCCGGATGGTCATCGTGGTATAATAAATGCTTGTAGACCATGGGCCAGCCACCTATCAATATAACATAATAATAAGTAATTAGTTAATAGTGCAATATTTATTTTTACTGTCGTTAACTGCCGTCGTGATGGAAGGTAGAGATTAAATTTCATGTGTATGCCTGCATCTTTTTATACAAAGATCGTGAGGAAACCTGCTTATACGTACATCTGCGAGGAAAGTCAAAAGGTGTATATATGAAGACCCCAACTCGCACTGGGCCAGCGTGAGGTCTACTGCCCGGTCCCTCTCATCTATGAAAGGAGGCCTGTGCCCAGCAGTGGGATGATGATGATGATGATGATGTCTGCCTCTTTACTGGTGTGAATTTATGTAATAAAATGTTGAATATAATTATTGATCACACGCGGGAGTAATGACCTTCAATTGTAATAAAAACTATTAGATACAATCTGAAAGCAATTAGTATACTGATATAACAAATCTCATTTAAGTGTTTACTCGTGTTATCTTATCTAGTTTGCACAGAATGTTGTAACCATGTGTGAATGAGTCTATGTACGCACTGCCTACTGCTTATGCAAAAATAGACCTAATAGCTTTAGGCGTTTTAGACCTTTCTGGCATCAGATCTTATTGCAGTAATAGCACGGACGCAGTGGGCAAGAGCTAAGAACCAACTGCAAAGAGACGCCATTTAAGAGTGTTGCGTAACTGCGATTCCTTTTGTCTAAAGCCTTTTGTGTTGGTGATATATTGGGACAAACACAGTTGCAATTCCTGCGATAAAATATGCTAATGGCACGGATTAAGTGACGTTATCTTCTTGTTTTAGTATCTCGATGTGAAACTGTAGTAATACCTACTGTTGATGCGTATGCGAATAATGCTACATTAAAATAGTAGTTCAATAAATATAGGTCTACAGCTGCACTAACCCCCCGTTCCCACTTACCTCAGAACATTTTACAAGAAGCAATAAATATAGGTCTACAGCTGCACTTACCCCCCGTTCTCACTTACCTCAGAACATTTTACAAGAAGCAATAAATATAGGTCTACAGCTGCACTTACCCCCCGTTCTCACTCACCTCAGAACATTTTACAAGAAGCAATAAATATAGGTCTACAGCTGCACTAACCCCCCGTTCCCACTTACCTCAGAACATTTTACAAGAAGCTGTTCCGCCGACATCCGATAAAAATCCGGGCCCAACCGCCAACCTCAACAAGTAGGTAGACCCAGGGTCTTACACTGAGTCTCATCAATTTGGGGAATTGCTTTAAGTAGTTCTCCATATGAATTTACACTTTAACAATTCTTCTCTCTCCGTCACGCTCTGCTACCATGTTGAAGATCCGGGATATTGATACAAACCACCATATCAGTTATCAGTTCGAGTTATTTATTGTGAATGAATTTTGGGCCGACCAAACAGCAAACGTAAATACAAAGGTAAACAAACCATTGACATCCGTCATAAAAGAAGTATAAAGATTATTCTAAAAACGGTTTGAGTTTGCATTGGTACATATAGGAACTCTATGTTCCAACACCCAGGCCCCCTATTTTCACAAAGGACAATGGACAAATTTGTATGAGCACCAACAGAAACGAAACATGTCTGATTTCATTTAATAGATCTTGGCTACCTGGTTTTCTTGGAACATCGTATTTTATAAAAGTATTTACTGCTTATTTCGTTGACAGTTACCGGAAGAAAGTTACAAAAACATTATGTTACTAGCAATAATATGTATATTTTTTTACACCACAAATACCTAATACTACTTAACTAACTATTGAACATAATATTTATGTTTAATAATAATTATTAAATATAATAAAGATATCGTAATCACCGCGATACGAGTGACTAATTGACCATCATAGCTCTACTGGAAGTGTCAACTAAATAAACAAAATATATATATAAACAAAATACAAGTTTCGTCTATAGGGTGATTTTCGTCATAGTAGAACGTCATAACCATCAGGTTGCCAAGATCTAATTAAATGAGACATGTTTCGTTTCTGTTGATGGGTGGGTACATTTCTGCCCATGGTCCCTTGACAACTGGATTGAGATTGATATAATTAGGCGTTACGTTGCGGAATTCCACGTTTAATTTTTGGTTTTGTTTTTAATTAATCTATATATACGTATAATCTAAGGTAAGGTAGAGTTAATAATATTAATTATAGATTTTACAAGGTAAACTAAAAAACAAATTAAACTAACTTAAAAATAAATATAATATTCGGATAAAATGAAATGAAGTTAATTAATTAAATTAAATTAATTTAACTAAGTTATTATTTGTTAACTAAATAGTTAACAAATAATTTTTAAGAAAAAAAAACAGACTTCTATTGGGGAGGCCGGTGAAAGATTATTATACTTAGATGGTGCACTCTTAGATACCATACAATGAAATAAAAAGGACTATAAGTATGTTTATAATGGTAGAAGACTAAGTATCCTCAATTCCTCATGGAATCCTCCATAAGAACTCAAGCTTGACAAAAATGTGTCTTGAAAACCTAACTTGCTTGACAAACGTAACGAAGAGAACAAATCGCCAAACGTGAACTATGCGTCCTTGAAGAGTTCCATTCTGATCATCATCACCAGATCCATTTCATCAAATGTCACTTATTTAAGTGTAAATGCTTGATTTGTTTATGATAATAATTAAATCACTATATGTATGCCTTTCACATTTGAGGTGTTCCCTCGATTCCTCACGGATACCATCATCAGAACTTGAGCATGACAAAAATTAATCGTGAAAATAGTACTTGCTTAACAAACACAGCTAGGAGGAAAAATCGCTAAAAACGTAAACTTTTAGTCGTTAAACAGTTCTGTTCTGATCATCATCAGCAGTTCCACTTCATCAAATGTCACATTTTTGTATGAAAATGCTCGATTTGTTGATAGAAACACAAAAATTACTATATGTTTGCCTTCAAGATTTGAGGAGTTCCCTCGATTTCTCATGGATCCCATCATCAGAACTGCGTTTTGACAAAAACGGGACCAACTTGGATAATTGTATACTTACAATCAAAAAAGGAATATAAAAAAAAACATACAACCGAATTGATAACCTCCTCTTTTGAAATCTTGAAGTCGGTTAAAAAGTGGCCAATTAGACGGACGTAGGATATGACTGGATCGCCAAGTAAAGGTGGTCGCTGGACAGTGTTATTTACCGCTGTCATTGTCAGTTACAATTGACAACATGGTGATATAAGGGCCAGGCATGACTGGAGTTAATTGTCAAATATGTGCTCATAGCTGTCACTCCCATGTATAAACCCTAAAAATCTGACGAGCCACGTGCGTAAGTGCCGCACCTCTATG
Source organism: Notocelia uddmanniana (assembly GCA_905163555.1). Lineage (NCBI taxonomy): Eukaryota > Metazoa > Arthropoda > Insecta > Lepidoptera > Tortricidae > Notocelia > Notocelia uddmanniana. Next base: position 6,670,559 of record LR991059.1, on the reverse strand, counting down.
GGTGCTGCTTAGACCAACTGTTACACATGTAAAAGGCCAAATTAAAGTAGGTTTTAAAAAAGCTATTCGTCGTCATCATCATCATCATGTCAGCCGAAAGACGTCCACTGCTGGACATAGGCCTCCCCCAAAGAGTTCCACAATGACCGGTTCTGCGTCGCCCGCATGCAGCGGATACCCGCGGCCATTACCAGGCCATCAGTCCACCTTGTGGGGGGCCAACCCACGCTACACCTTCCGGTACGTGGCCCGGTATTACATATAAAAGTAACAAAGGAACTCAGTCGTAAACAATTTCGTTCAGCTACTCCGAAAATTTTTTAAGAAAACAAAATTTCTTACTACTTATCAAAAGTGATGTCAACAACCGTTTCCTCAATTTCGCCTTTGAAATGCTGTTATATCGTTGAACGATACTTCCTTCCGGTGGCGCGTCGTATGGGGATGACATGAGGGAAATGCGGATTAAAGTTCGGATATACAGATGCGACTGAATTTGACGCTACTAAGGCTGCTTTTAGGCCTTGTTTATTATATCCTAGGGTTATCCCGGTGGTATCCTAACGGAGTCCGGGCAGTTTTATGATAGCGACTGCCATCTGGCCATCCCACCCACATGTTTTCGTTTACCAAAAAGCTACTGTTAAATATCAAATAGGTATTGCGAAAACTAGCACGTGGCTACGTGTGGTGGCCGGGGCTCGACGAAGCCATATAGGTAGAGGCACATGCCGCTCGGGTGCTCTTATGTCGGGGAATTAAGGTTTTGATACGTATTAGGTATTATGAGAGGATCCATTTATACACTTATTTTTGCATTTGACTGTACCAGCCAGCACGAACTCAAGTAACCCTAAAAACCCTAGAAGCTACACTTACTCGCTCAGCTGTTGGCGGATCAATCTCAAAAGTGCGTAGCTGAATGGTATATCTTTATTAAAATTAAACAATAGGTTAGGTCAAATCAATAAACAGTGCGTATTAAACTGATAATTCTAAAAATATCCGAAACCGCGTAGCAGACAACGATAACAGCTATAAAATGTGTCTACCTAGTCATGAATCAAATAATGTACAACATGATTTAGTTAGGTTATGTGGCACGGAACTGACTCGTGTTTGGCGCATCATTCATTTACAAACCAGACAGAAAATTGAATGTCCGATGAAAGCTAGATCTTGACCTAGAAGGATACTACCTGACTTGGGACGGAATCTGGCCACGGTATTTTACTTTACCGAGATCCTACTGATGATGTACAGATATCCTCACTTGCCAGTTTACATTTGCGCAGTAGAGGCGCGGCCGTATGGATTTACTACTGCATTCGCACCGCTTTGCTCCCGCGTATCACGCTCCAATCAAGAAGAACGATTTTAAATGTAGGGGCGCAGAAAAGAATGTGTACTAACCCGACTTCTTCCTGATACTACTTTATAAAAGCTTCTAGATACCGACAAATGCTATAAGATCTAATGCGGAGGACTCTTCGCGTAATCCAAACTCGGATCACTCAGTCTAAATCACTTAATGGTTTGTAGTGATGCAGATGAAGATGTCTACAACACTATCCCTCCGAATCTGCATGTGGCTCTAGGGAAATGAAGCGTATTGGCGTATCGCCAACTAGGAAACGTAAATGATGATGTCGTCGTAATACAAAATGAATCTCGTAAGAGTGCAAGAGTCCGTAGCTTGCGATGCGAGTTTATAAGAGGTCTCGTTGTCATCTTATGTTTTATTAACTAAAATTGTTGCTCAATGTTCTAGTAGTCACATATTTTTTTTTTATACACCACGTCGGTGGCAAACAAGCGTACGGCCCACCTGATGGTAAGCGGTCACCGCAGCCTATGGACGCCTGCAACTCCAGGGGTGTCACATGCGCGTTGCCGACCCTTTAAAAATTTATACACTCTTTTCTTGAAGAATCCCATACTGTAGTTCCTCGGGAAACCTATATTTACCTATATCGAGGCTTTGGATTGTTAAGTACTATAACATTTTCATTAAAATCATATGGATCTAGCAAAAGCACTTACCTCTAGGTACTCGTAAGTAGTAAATATGAGCGCGCGGTTTCCGTTTGATTTCTCTTTCTGTAATGCTCTAATGTTTTTTTATGCTTAGTAATAGATACTATCAAAGACTTCATAAATTATTAACGTAAAGATTGCGGTTGAAGCTTGTATTTACTCTCTGAATTTTATCATTAAAAAGCCATATCTATCTATCTAATCTTCGAGGGCCATATGCATCATCAATATCGTCATATACCTACACGTGAGGTACCTACGTACCTAAGGATTGCCACGAGACCTGAATCGATGACACGTGACTTAGGATGACGCCATGGCTCAATAATACCTACTCTATAGGTACTTACATCATTGATCTGACGGAAAGTCAATGTATAATTATTTAATTTATAAGTTTATCCAAAGCTTAAAAACTTAAGTAAATTCTATCCTACTACTATCCGCATGAAATCGAGGGAGGCCTATGTACAGCAGTGGACGTCCTTGGGCTGATAATTATGGTGGATCATAATCAGCCTTAGATACGTCCCAGTCCTGGGACGCCTCATTTTATGAGAGGGATTGGGCAGTAGTTCCCTAGCTAGCCAATGCATGTTTGGGACTTCGAGGTAAAAAATAAAATCGCTAATACCAATTCGGGTTATAACCCGAATAATATAAATACATATGTATAATATAAATACAAGGGGCGGCCAGCCTTCTGGGCACCCTACCGTCGAGTTCCGCGCTCGAACCCATTTTTTATTTGTAAATTAGGTAGGTAATTAGGTTTTTTTTTTAGGTAGTGTAACATTGATTTATTGTTTTTAGGTAAGGTATTTAATTATTAAAGACACGAAGAATTGTTGAAATATAAATACAATACCACACTAAAGTAGAGATTGATAAGTTTCAATCAGTGCGGTTTATTTTGTTTTCCTCTCATTATCTATGACAATTTATGCCTGGAAATTTACTGAATCAGTATTATGAAACACCGCCGTAATATTTTTCTTTACATCAATAGTCAAGCGCAAAATGGGTGCATACAATTTATTGAACTGAAACTGAGCACGTATACTGTATTATAAACATATTAAAACATAAAAAAGTAAAAGTTTTTTTAAATATTATTTATTCAAATAGGCTTAGCAACAAGCACTTTCGAATCGTCAGTTATAACATGTATTAACATAGAGGTATATATTAATTAATTATTTAGAGCAATTTATTGATGCTATTATTATTCTTTACAATAAATATTATAATGTTGTAGACATGTCAAAATAAGAAATAACTATGTAGTAAAATTCACAATAGGATCGTCAAAACATAAATAATATAAATAAATAAATAAAAATTATAAAAAATAGAAATCTAGACAGTTTCTAGAATAAAATCAAAATGTCAAAAGAAAAATAAATATATAATATTAATGTCTAATGCCATAATGATTAATTCATTAATATTTCAGTCACGATTAATCCCACGGTGTTTTATCATTCATGTAGTCGTGTGTGCTATAATATGCTTTCGATATAAGTTTACGCTTTACGTAATTTTTGAATTTAATAATAGATAATCCAGTTAGGTTTCTTGGAAGCTTATTATAAAACTTCACACCATTGCCCATGAATGATTTTCAAATTTTTTGGAGGCGAGTGGTGGGCACCGCGAGCTTGTGTCTATTTCGAGTATTAATTCTTCAATTTAGGCATATTATATGCACCTATGAATGTCAATAACTATCATCGGTATTGAAACAATACACACCCAGGTGATTGGGGTTTTAACAACCCTAAATGCAGATAGCAGTTAAACAAGTAATGGTTGGATTAAAGTACTTTTCGTCGTTTTAAATAAAACAAACTATACTACTGCATAATCGGGTTTAACAAACTATCGTAAAGCGTAGCGTAAATAATGGTTTAATTACGTATTTACGTTAGTAGGTATACTATGTATGTGTTATATTTACTTAATTTACAGCTTTATTGTTCTTAAGATTGTCATGCATCCAAGTTTACGTTTGCCATTATTTTCCCCGTAAATTCCTTGTAAAGTATTCCCGTTAGACCAAACTACGCAAGGAACATTAACTAGGATCAATTAAAAGTTCAAGAATATGTATAAAAAGTCAAAGTAATCAAAGTAATCCATCTTAAACTTGAGTGAACTAGGCACCTAATAGGTAATTGATTTGTTCTAATATTAAAAACCTATAGGTAAATTAAACCTGAAACTCCTGTGAGTATTGACCATAGATTTTATTGAAGAAAAGGGATGGTACGAGTATAGATGCTGCCTGCGGATTTTTTCAGTGTAAGTAAATTATATTCTTGTTTAAATGCCTATGTATAGGTTACGCAATTAGTTCTTTAACAATTACATAAATAAGGTTTATCAGCTTAGGTTGTGAATTCCTAAGCTAAGCAGTATTGTGCGTGGATTATCCAAAACGAATGAAACGTGGTGGTAATGATATTTTTTTCTAGCTATAAATCCAACAGGATTTTAATACCTGCACTAGACATTTATACGAACATCCAAAACAAGTTATAGCGACCAATCACATGTTCAATATTTAAAAATAGTACTGACCCGATCTCACGGTTCTCCAGCGAATTGTTCGAAGACCGGGGCACTAGAGGTCGGTAGCTGGATCTCGTCATAGTTAACACTAAAGAGGCACAGGACTTAAACACTCATTACCGTATATCACACGTTAATTGAGCAAACGGATCGCCTCGCACACGACAAAGTACTGATTAACATTGTTTAGTCAAGCCTCACAAGTAGCGGGCCGATAACAGCTATCTATCATACATCGAGGACGTATTTATTTAGGTACTCTTCGCGCCAAACAATAACATGACGTTAAATACCTACTAAAAACAATTTTGTACCGATGCTCTGAATGGTCCGATCGATAGTATTAACTTGGGGTGAAAGCTCGGGCCACCACGCCTCCCGGCCGGTTCTGTCAAAGCTTTTGCAATATTCATTCCAACGCCACCTAGCGTCAGATAGTTACATTAAAAATCTACTGAACGCACTCGATGTTTACCTACTTTAGGATTCGCTCGAGGGGCGCTGATTGTTCCTATTGATTTTCCGTGTCTCTGGATATAAAGACGTATGTGACATGCTTTTCCTATAGAAACACGCCATTTTGTCCAAATGGCACCACAAACCTTGGCGCTAAAAATAAACTAATCAGACCGTCTATGATTTATTACTGTGCCTAAAGTATTAATAGAAAAATATGTGTAATGTTATATTTATAAATGCTATTTAAATATTAAATGGTCTTTTTGTCTTCGATTTCCTTAGTTTCAGTTTCTTCTACTTGTTTTTCCTTTTCATTTCCATCTGTATCCACTAGTTGTTTGTCATTGTCTTTTTCGTCGTGTTCCTTCACCAACTCGTCGAGTTCTTTTTCGGCATTCAGGAGGTCTTCTTCGGTTATGTTGAGGTCTGGGAAACGTCTCTGTAAATGACAAGAAAATATCGTAAATTTTAATATTATTTAGTGTTGAAATATAATAAAGTTCATTTCATAAACTACTGCTAAGGAAGACCTAAAGTCTCAAGAATATCTATTACCTATGTAAACTTATGTTTTCATTCGTTTCTTTTTAGCAACTCTAGGTATTTTTTGGCAACCCTAGACATAAAAGCGTGACCCATATTTTGAGCGGCATGTTCTGCGGCTCGGAAGTGCCGGCAACCTTACATTCCACCAGTATCACAGCAATACCATTTGACTAGTACCACACACATTTGACCCTTGACCCAGCCATCTAACGAGAGTCTCTTGAGATGTTGGTCGAGACTCGCAGAGAAGACTATCGGGACAATGATCGTTGAATCAACATCCCACATGGCGGTCATGGCGGCCTCGTGTGCCAGGTCTAGGTAATTGCTGGATTTGTCCTTCTCAGCCTTCATGAGGTTCTCGTCATGGGGGATGGTGATGTCAACGAGCCAATAGCCTGGCGCTTCAATCGATCTGTCAGCACGATATCAGGCTTGTTGGCTACAATAGTCCTGTCCGTGATGACAGATCGATCCCAATAGAGCGTTGCACGACCATTCTCGAGAACATGGAGGTGTGTACTTATAGTATGGAACTTCGAAGTCCACAAGACCGAATAAAAGAGAAAGCTGCTGGTAAATAATCCTGGCCACCAAGTTATGTCTGTGCTAGTACTCGCCGTTAGCAAGATGACTATAACCAGAAATAATATGCCTGAGTGACTCTCCGGGACGGCGGCATGCCCGACAGATGTCGACCGTATCATCCTTCAGGATATATTTCCGGTAATTGTTCGTCATCATAACCTCGTCCGCAATTGCACAGACAACACCATCAGTTTCCCCAAAAAGATCCCCAAAACGTAGCCAGTTCACCGATGCGAGCAAGTCTACGTCGGGACCCGTAAGGGCCTTGTAGAACCGCCCATGTAGCTCCTTACTCTTCCATACCGCCCTGCGGTTCTCGGTGCTCAGCACTTTAAGTCTACGCCAGTTCTCCTTTGCCATGGAGAGCGGGGTGAGGAGTGTGTCTACTGCCACCACATCACGATGCATCCCACACTCGCTGTTTAGGAAATAATCTCAGAGACTGCACATCTCGCGGTTGTGAAGGTCTTTGGCATTTAAGAAGCATACGGTGCGTAGTGAGCAGTACACGCACCCTCGATCCAGGAAATTGAGCTCAGTCTGAGTCCACCTTAATATGCCACAGGAGTATGTGAGCCAGGGCCCAGGCGTTGAAGGCGCGAACCTTATTGCCGCCCGACAAAAAACTATTGAGTACTTTTGTCAGGCGACAGAAAAAACGCTCCTTCACTGCCCGCTTGATGCCCTCACCCTCGATACCCAAAGACTGTGACATACCAAGATATTTATAGGTATCTGCTTCGGAGAGAGATCTGAGTGATGTTGTCTCAGAAAGCTGTAAATTTGTTGAATTTACAACTTTCACCCGCTGTACATGCATGACCGCACACTTATCGACACCAAATTCCATTTTGATGACTACTGAAGACTTCTGTAGTTTTGATTAGCTCCAACAGTTCATGTTTATTTGGTGCAAATAGTTTAAGGTCGTCCATGTAGAGCAGATGAGAAATGACCTCACCCTCTCTTCGCAGCTGGCAACATAATCCTGAATGCTTCAGCAGAGTACTGAGCGGATTCAGCGCTAGGCAGAACCATAAGGGACTCAGACTGTCACCCTGGAATATACCTCGCTCAATCTTGATAGTCTTGCGGGCCAGAGGGACCATCTCCCCCTCCTGGTTGACGAAGGACAGTGGTCCACTGCCTCATGCAAGCACTTAAGAATGATCTCAGAGCTACATCACTAGATCTCAGAGCTACAACTTTATACAGTTTCAAGACCCTCCCCAACCATGAATGAGGCACCGAATCATAGGCCTTCCTATAGTCAATCCAGGCGGCCGAGAGGGTCCCTTTGTTCCGCAGGACTTGTTGGCAAATGGTCATGTCTATGAGGAGGAGCTCTTTAGTACCACGTGACCCAACCCTACATCCATTTTGAGCAGGGGCCAAAATATTGTAGGCAACAATGTGTGCGTTGATTTTTGCTCTTAAAATAGATGTAAGGAGCTTGTATAGCGTAGGTAAGCACGTGATGGGTCTGTAGTTCTTCGCTTCCGTGGTACTACCGGACTTGTGGAGCAAGGAGATAATACCAGTTGTTAAGGGAGGTGGTAGGGAACCCAGCCCATTATTAATACGAAATGGGGTTGCTATACATTATGTTTCAAAATTGAATTTAATGTTTGTAATACTCTGACATATAAAAGAGTCCTAGGGGTCTACTTGCAGAATAAATATTTTAATTTTTGATTATAGAAGATCAAATATTTATAAGTAATGTAAAATAATTATTAACAATATAATATTTAGTAGGTGAAGTAGTGTTGGGCAGCGCTTTTGCTGCTTCGTACGTGACTTGCATTGACTTGGCCATCGCCCAGAAATCCGTGCTTACTTGCTATGACTAGCTTTATAGTAAGTAGGTGTCACCTGTAGCTCCTGCAAAGACTCCTCTATAGTCTGCTGCTGTTGTCTTATTCGGTGTGGGAGCGTAAATACAGCGCCGAATAACCGCATCGTCACCCAACACAGTGCTGTCAGCGCCCCGTACGTCAGCATCGTTTTGCCTATCGCCCAGAAATTCACGTTTACTTGCTAAGACTATAGCTATATAGTAAGTAGGTGTCACCTGTAGCTCTTGTAAATACTCCTGTATAGTCTAATGCTGTTGTCTCACTCAGTGTAGGAGCGTGATCACAGCGCCGAACAGCCGAATCATCTCCCAACACAGCGCCGTTAGCGCTCCGTACGTCAGCATCGACTTGGCCATCGCCCAGAAATCCACGCTTACTTGCTATGATGACTAGCTATATTAGTAGGTAGGTGTCACCTGTAGCTCCTGCAAAGACTCCTGTATAGTCTGATACTGTTGTCTCATTCAGCGTAGGAGCGTGAACATAGCGCCGAACAGCCGCGTCATCACCCAACACAGCGCTGTTAGCGCGCCGTACGTCAGCATCGACTTGGCCGTCGCCCATAAATCCACGCTTACTTGCTATGACTTGCTATGTATATAGTAAGTAGGTTTCACCTGTAGCTCCTGCAAAGACTCCTGTATAGTCTGCTGCTGTTGTCTCATTCGGCGTGGGAGCGTAAATACAGCGCCGAACAGCCGCATCATCACCCAACACAGCGCCGTTAGCGCCCCGTACGTCAGCATCGACTTGGCCATCGCCCAGAAATCCACGCCTACTTGCTGTGTCTTCATATTAATTTCCGTGCCTCTAGTTTGAGGCTCTAGAGTTGTGTATGTGGGTGAAGATTCTTTGTTCTGCCTATAAAAAAAAATTAACATCTGACTTCTACACAAAATAAGTAGGTGTAAAAACCGTTAGTTACTCTCTTTTAGAATGAAAAACTTATGAAATTGATTTATTTATATGAAATGTGGATATTTTCGAGAATTTAAAAATGTGGTTTTATTTTACTTTTTATCCTCCATTTGATTTCATCGGAAAAAAACCCGCTTCTCAAAATGAAATGTTCTCAATTATCAAGAACTTACTAGTATAAGTTATGTAGACCCCAGAGTCCACTCAGCTTAGTAAAATGTCTTTGTTTATACGCCTCGTTACGCACTTTTAACCACTGCGTCATCCGTCAGCCTATATAGTTCGGCATTCCAAATAAATTCAAACCACATTTGACCATTTCTTCCCTATTCATCGTCTAACTGCCGGCAACGTAAATACCATGAAAATGTAGCAATACCACAGTTATGTTTGAATGTGATATGCACCCTTGAGGGTGCGCTGCTAACTACTTTAATGATTATACATATGTATAATACATAAATAATAAAGATATTCTTACCCAACTATAGTCCTTAATTCCTTCCTTTTGAAAAGGACCTGGGAGAACCTAACCTTCTGTTTGAAAAAAAGTTAAAACGGATACGCCATCACGTCAGCTGGCTAGAGTGGAACGAGTTAGTGTGATGATCCATTTCCCATGGCGATGCCGATGGGTACGAATTATTGATGGTGCAGGGGCGGTCAACCGCGGTCGCTAAAGTCGACAAAACTAAACTTTAAGGGGCGGTGCAATGAAATGACTATAATGACTTACTTAAACCGGATTGGTCCATTCCAGTGTTAACACTGGAATATGGACTAATCTGAGTTTAAACGTGAAAACTTTTTGGGCAATTTTTTTGGCCGAATGGCAAATGAGTAGTTTAGTAACTATTTAATGCATTAGTTATAACAATTTAAATACCAGAAAACAATTTATCGTAATCTGCAGAACATACAATATACTCCTTAAAATCCAAGCTGTTAAAAAAATTACTAAGCCGCCATTATTTTTTACACATGCTTTATTGGTCATACTTTAGTTCGATATGTGTATAAAATTGTCCCCCTACTGTAATAATATTAAGTACGTTATGGACCCATGGAATCGATAAATCGATGGACGTACTCGTAATTACTGGCGTGACGACCAGCTGACCGTTTAACGCCACAGTTGATAATATTAGTATTGACGCGGCAATCCAATATTACAGCCCTCTTTGGTTATCGACGCACGCCTGCAGCCTATTTAGGTACCCATTTCGAATCGTTCTTGATGTCGGTTCTTTGTCAATGCGTTTTATAGAAACAAACCATGGGAAGAGCTGTAGCCTACCAACCTAACTGTCCTATCGTCCTAACAAGCCTAGACAACCCTAAAGCCCTACAATGCCTAGCACTAATCATAGGTTAAAATATACATATATATAATAAGTGCGGGATGTCTGCACCAAGAGACTAAGGCAACAGACGGAAAGCGTAAAGTGGGATATTCTCACTGCCAATCACACAGACTCATGTGACTGTTACGGTTAAAGGTGTCTTGACCACAGTGAGAGGAATGACAACAGCAACGTCCAAACTGAAATAGACTTTATTTACAAATTTACAAGCTATTTACACAGATTTTTACATATGTGTGTGTGAATACTGATAATCCATGTCTTAGATGTATTTTGTCAATTTAAACAAAACGTAGTTCGCACTTTGCCTGCTCTGTCAGCAGCTGTGCAGTTTCTTGTCCCAAATCTTGATGCTGATGCTATGTAGGCATGTTCAACGCACGTGAACATAAGCTTTCCGGTTGAATGTGCTATCAATAAATATTCCTTCTACAACAGAGCCACCGCTGATCAGGGTGCAGAGATTTATTATTCCGCAACATTAAAACTACTCTACCCTAGAGCCGGCTCGTTGACTTTATTTATTACACACGCTGCGATGTAGGTAAACACTAATATAGCCGCATTACCCAAAAATGCGACATACTTCGTAGCACGTCGCGCGCGTGTCAAGCGCTTTGGATTTCAATATATTCTAACAGGGGTGTTATTCACAAACCGACTCGTCTTCACCTCTCACCTCACCCGTTTTTAGGGTTCCGTAGTCAACTAGGAACCCTTATAGTTTCGATATGTCCGTCTGTCCGAGGCTTTGCTCTGTGATTGTTAGTGCTAGAAAGCTGCAATTTGGTATGAATATAGAAATCAATAAAACTGACAAAGCCGTAAAATAAAATCTAAAAAAAAATTCTTAAGGGTACCTCCCCTACACGTAAAGTGGGGATGCAATTTTTTTTCGATTCAACCCCATAGTGTGTGTTGTTGTTTTTTTGGATAGGTCTTTTAAATTAATAAAGGTCTTGATTGAGAGTATTGGGATCCTTGGTGTCGATATTTCCAGCGACGTCCAGTTTCGGAGCCATTTAGAAGGCAAAGCGAAGCTGGCATCTAAAAATCTAGGTGTGCTCAATAGAGCGAAGCGGTACTTCACCCCGGGACAGAGACTTCTATTATATAAGTCGCAAGTCCGTCCCCATATAGAGTATTGCTGTCATCTCTGGGCGGGAGCACCTGGATACTAGCTTGGGTCTTTTGACTCGCTTCAGAGACGTGCTGTGCGAATCGTGGGCGATCCCAAGCTCACGAGTGATATTGAGCTGTTGAGTTTAAGGAGAAATTTTGCCTCCTTGTGCGTGTTCTATCGCTTATATAATGGGTTGTGCTCCGAAGAACTGTTCGACATGATGCCTACGGCCGCTTTCTACCATCGCACCGCTCGCCGTCTACAGGGCATTCATCCTCACACCTTAGAACCTAAATGGTCGGTTTCAGAGGAATTTCCTCCCTCGGACGCTCCGATTGTGGAATGAGCTCCCTGCCGAGGTTTTCCCGACGGACTACAGTATGGGGTTCTTCAAGAATGAAGTGTATAAATTCTTAAAGGGTCGGCAACGCGCATGTGACACCCCTAGGAGTTGCAGGCGTCCATAGGCTGCGGTGACCGCTTACCATCAGGCGGGCCGTACGCTTGTTTGCCACCGACTTTTGACCGTTTAGTATAAAAAAGAAAACACTTTGATAAAGTGAATATTTCCGGAAATATTCACTCCAAAAGAAAAAAAAAATGAGTCCCCCCTCTAACTTTTGAACTATGGATCCAAAAAATATGAAAAAAGTCATGAAGCGGACATGATCAGTTAAACTGTTTTTGAGTTATCGTAAAGTCTTTCCTACTTAGTAAAAGACGTATGAAACGCTGCGAACTTACTTTTGTTTGTTATTGTTTTTTTTAAGTAAGTTTATTAGGCAGCTACGGAACCCTACACTGAGCATGGCCCGACATGCTCTTGGCCGATTTTTATTAATAAATATTTTTTTACACAAATCGAACTAGTCCCATTGTGAGCTCAATAAGGCTTGTGTTATGGGTACTAGACGACAATATATTTAATAGATATGTACTTCAATACATACAAAACATCCAAGTCTCAGAAACAAATGCCCGGCATTCGAACCTGGGACCCCTAGCTTTGGAGGCAGTGACACTACTAACTAGACTAAACCACAGACATCAGAGAAAAGCAGACTCGCAGTATTAAGCCAGATGATTTTCCATATAGTTGTCTCTTTAATCCTTATGGCGCACCAAAATGAGTTAGAATGCGACAGATAATACAATCATTTTCGGCTGTTAACAAGTTGTCTCGATTTGCGAGCACACCAGGATGTTAAATCCCATATAAACTTAACACACCATAACGTCAGTTCAGTACAATTTTCAGTTATGAAGACGGAGACACTGACAGGTGAAGACGTGTCAGATGTCACTTGTCTGTCTCACTTAAACTTTCTGATTTGTACATTAGTGAGAATAGATCAGACGTACAAAAATCGTTCAACTTAAATGAGCGGATCTGCTTTACTCTGATATCTGTGGACTAAACAGGCCGATATTTTTTATATGGAAACTGTCAAAATTTGACAAATGACATTTGTTTCCATATAAAAACGGGTGAGGTGTGAGGTGACAGGTGAGGACGAGTCGGTTGTCCACCCCACAACCCAACCGGATGAGCTGACATTTGGCATACCTACTACTTATGTAAGAACGGTGACAATGCAATATTATGGCACCATCACCTAGCTAATATGATTAAGGCGACAAAAGGTGGCCATAGCGACAACTAATCACAAGATATACTCGTCGTTTGGACTCGTTGGAAACCTCTTAGCGAGCAGGTGAAGACGATGCAAAAAGTACAGTTGACAATAAAAATACTGGGTGACAAATTTACACAAATCGACCTAGTCCCAAACTAAGCAAAGCTTGTACTATGGCTACTAGACGACAATATACATACTTATTATACATAAAATACATACTTAAAAACCAAAACCAACCGACCAAAAAATACATTAAGACCATTATTATTAATTGTACCTACCAAAAATTACATTTTTGACAGAAACTTATTAAACGTCGTCGCTTATTCATTTCACTCATCCGTTAATACGTGTAAAACAGTCTACGCTCATAGTCGATACTTAGGTAGTAAAACGCTTCTTACAAACAGAGCGCCAAAGAGTACATTATATCAGAGCGCCCACGTAACGACTTTTTGGCACCGAATATGTCCGAAAACTATTTGTACCTACACATATTTAAAAGGTTAGTATTAGTACCTACCTCCCGTGGGCTCTAAGAATCGGTCTACACTGCTACGTTGCGTCGCAGTGACGCTACGATGTTTTACATATATGTTTTATGACATGCCACATTAAATCCGTTGCGACGACGCGACGCAACGCAACGCAACGCAGCAGTGTGGCCCGGTTCTAACGCGACGTAAGATCCAGTTTAGTGTCGTAGCTATACGCCACCGATACAGTTTTGCTCGCCGTGATGTGTATCGGGCTTGTAAATTCTCTCCTCAAAGAAAAGGTTAAAGAGGGACTCATTGGATACTTACTGGTAAACAGAAAAGAACACTGCTAACAATTGAATCACTTTATTGATGACGAGTACCGCTAAAGCAGCCAGTTCGTAGTGCATTGCGATATGTGTTGACTAATGAAGCACTATGCAAACTGGTCATCCAAGGACATAATTGAAAGACGGTGTTATTTTTATTAACCCCCACAATACAGCCTAGTCTGACTATCGCAAAAATCGTCTAGCTTATATAATTAATATAAGTTTTTCCCCCCGACTTTGTCCGCGTAGTACTCGTTATTGCCTTTTATTTTATTTTATACCACGTCGGTGGCAAACAAGCGTACGGCCCACCTGATGGTAAGCGCTAGAATAACACTAAACTTTGTATACACAATGGGATCCGGCATATCTAGGTCGGAAATTAGTTTCTGTTGCTTGAAATTATAATGGAGAAAAAATACAGCGATAGTTTTCATACAAGCCATAAAAAACCGCTGTATTTTTTTTCATTTACAATTTCTAGCAACAGGAACTAATTTCCGACCTAGATATGCCGGATCCCATTGTGTATACAAAGTTTCATGTTATTCTAGCATGGTATTTTAAAATGAGAGCGTAAATACGTTTGTATGGAGAACCGAGCGTACTGCGCCCTCTTAAGTACCTTTTGAATACATCAGACTAGTTTTTACGTTGCTGGATTCGTCAATCTGAGTTCAAAAATAAAACGGCTGGGAGTTTGGGACGATGTCGATTTGTGTAAGATTGCCAAAAATAAAATAGAAAAATACAACTGTTTCATTATATTTATTTTACTAGTGGACGAGGCAGGTTTCTGCCCAGTGAGGGAACTGTCCGAGTTAGCTTAAGTTCCAAAGAGACCGTTTCAAACAGCTTTATAAAGTTTATATAAAATGGTAAATGCAATCACTGAACGCCCGTCCAGTATTTTCGCATGACGCTTATGCGTATCGCATGACACATTAAAACAATGAGCTATTGCATTCACGGGTTGCTAGGTTATCGTCCACAACGCACTTAACGCTGTCCCGTAGTCGACTATTATATTTTACTTTATTTAATATGCTTGAATCCGGATTTTACAACACCGTTTTGTTGCCTGTATAAAAGGAAAATATAACAAAGACATAACACATTTAAACAAGATACACCTGCGTATTTGTTTTACAACTCTACTTGTAATGGTTGGTTTAAAGTACTTTTTGTCATCTTAAATAAAACGAACTATACGTCCGTCTTTCTGCCGAAATGGTGATATAAATAAATAAATATTGGGGGACAATCTTACACAAATCGACCTAGTCCCAAACTAAGCAAAGCTTGTACTATGGGTACTAGACGACGATATCTGTGCTAAATGCACAAATAATGCCCTGGCCGGGATTCGAACCCGGGACCCGGGAGCTTCGGAGGCAGTGTCACTACCAACTACGCTATAAACAGGCCGTCATATAAATACTAGCAAATTGAAATATTGCAACAGCATAATGTTCTGCGACATTATGGGCTCGTCATTTTTTCACGCTCAGCGCTGGAAGGGTTAATAATCACATGGGAAATAATAGTTTGAAATCGTTTAAAGGGCGGTTCAGGCTTGCATAAAATTATAGACAATTTTTATAAGTAAAATCAGTTTATTTTATTCCTTTCTTTACATTAGCAATAAAGATAATTGGGAATAAAAAAAATTATAAAGAAATATTATAATATAATCAACAAAAATATATTAGCGCATCTATATCTTAATAAAAAGGGATAGCACGGCTAGCAATATGACTTTGGAGAATATTACTTATCTCTATCAGTTTAGTAAAGTACGAAAATGGTCTTGACACTAAACAAAATCGCAGCCATATGTGTCTGTTTGTTCATGATAGTCACTTTTGACAACTTTTTATCGCAATAATAAAATTATATGATAAAATGTGACTATATTAGACCCTCTGTCAACCTAACAACGACCTTTAATTATGGGACTAAAGTAATATCATGTCGGCGGCAGGTACCACTTTGCCAGTAGTCATTGACATAGAGATAAACTACGATAACATGGTCCGCCCCTCCAAATTACTATTTCAATGTGTTTAGTGACATCCTTACGAAAGAGTTTGTTTGATTGTTTGACGGCTGTCTCAGCACGCACATATTCGTTGGGAGTCTTGGTGGTGCTTAATAAATACTTCCACAAATACATTGAAGCATTTTGAATATTGGAGATCGGGCCATGTTATTGTAGTTTATCTGTAACAATGCATATAAAAATCGTGATTCTTGACAATCAATAATGCAGTATCTATTGATTGGGAATGACGCATTTGATTGACGATTGATGATTTGATTGACGTTCATCGAATTTACGTTCACATGTAAATTTTCTTCATGTATGAAGAAAATTTTAATTTTAATTTAATTTTTGCCGATCCCAAATTATTACAGCACTGTAGTGCTGTAATTAATAATTTGGGATCGGCAACATACCCATTCTGCTGCTTTTAACGGCTCAAGAAGCCACGTATTTATCACTACATACATAAAAACCTTGCTAATAAGTTGGTCTTTAAATCACAGTTGAGTATTAAACCATTTTAAGCATTTTCTACTAGATATATTCGATTACATAATACTAAACAAAAGCATGGCCGAGTAATTTCAATCTTTATAAACTCGACATGTGCGACACGACACTACACGAGTATTCGTAGTTTCGATCCGCGTGTCGCGTGACAGTCGAGCGATGTCCGGCAATGCTGCCCAACTTCACCCGACGTTACTGGCGACAGCGACGCGTGTTGGCCGGACATTTTGTCCTCTAGTGAATCCCTAGCTTTACTAAAACCTCCTCTCTTTTTTTTGTAAAACTAAACATTTTGCAAGATGTATTTTATTGGAATGGGATAGAAATTGGATTTATCACTATAATATCTTAACCAAACAATACTTTTGTTTGTCTTTTTGAAAACATATACAATGTACAAGGGGACTTTCGCATGATATTCTCAATAAATTATATTCATAGCTTTGTAATATGTCGTTCTTAGAAAAGGGAACCTAAGAGTGTATTTGGCCAATCGTATTGGTCCCTTTGCCAGACAACAACACATTACTTAAATACTCCCAAACATCCATATAAACTTGCATCATCACAAATTGAAACCAATAATCAAAAACATACTTAATATTTATAATTTATAATACATCTAAAATTGAATCCAAACTATTGATTCTTATAAATTGAGATATAAAAAACTACTAGATTTCATTCGAGTTAAGAAAACGGCACTGTTGTTCACTAAACATCGTCCTCACACAATGCTTCTGAGATTACTAATTTTGATCGAAACGTGTACATGTATAGTAGATTTAAAATATATATATATATTATATATATATGTTATTTTCTACAAATAACATACTTCTCGCGTTATATGTAAGTACGCAACAATCGATCCTGGGACTGAAAAACGGAAAAGACTGACGTTCATTTATTCGAAATGCTGGAATAATAAATGGCGATTTTTTTCTCTGTAAGTACGCTAGCACAAGTATTCGTATTTTACGTGTTATACTCCTGGATCTCGATAAGACTCTAAAAAGGACTTTACTCGCGACTCCAAAGACTCGGACGCTCTTAAAACCCCGAGGTCCCGTAAATATAAGTAGAGTTCTTAAAATTTATACTCCAAAATCTCGACTAACAATAATTGTGATTGTGACCGGGTAGAATTTTCGTATTTCTAATATTAGTATAGTATGGGTGATTCTTACTAACGCTAACAACAATACCGATTTCTGTCCCATATGGTATAACCATTTGTGACAATGACAGTGGATGAGACTTCTTACATTAAATATTTACGTATGAAAGCGGAGAATCAATAAACTAGTGTACAATAATACTACCAAGGCTATAGTTACTGCATTCAAGGCAAGTATTTCGCAATAGGCAGATATGTATACTCACCCTACTCAAATAGGCGATTACTTAACTGTCTATAAGGAAAAACTACGAGGTATAAAAATGTCTAAATACTAATTCTTGTGATAAAAAAAGTCGAAAAATTATAATTGACAAAGTATAAAAATGACGGGATGTATTTTTAGAAAAGACTAACTGACAATGGTCCGAAACAAAAATGACCAGACTTGTAATTCTAAAACAGATCTACTATAGGTGATGAACTGATGAACAACAAACAGCCTCAGGTCTAGACCTAGAGATTAGGTAACTTCAGATGCCCGAAGGGCAAACTACACAGAAATAGGAGCGCCGCGGAGCGGGGCTCCGCCAATTTTAAGGCAGAGTGCAATGAGTCATTTCAATAATTCGACCAAATTCTATTTGGACATTTTATTCCTCGCCCTTGTAATACTTTGTCATTTTTCCATATTGTGTTTTTAGATATTTTTATACCCAGTAATTTTTGCTTACAGATAGTGGTCGCCAAAAGGACCGTACTACGTCACCAAAAAGGTTATGTATACAATATAATCTACATCTATGTATATTTACAGCTAGTTTGACTCGTGTTTATATTTTCAAACAAAGAATAAACTTTTAGACTGCCATGAAAAAAGTGACCGATGAAAAATGAAACGTAAACGCCTTTGAAACTGAAACATATTTTGATAAACAACTATGAAAAAAGCCTACGAGTCAATTGCCTTTTACTGGCCGCTCTCTAAAAACTGGTCACGAAGCACGTGTTACTTGGTGTTATTTACAATTAGGTGCACAAATTAGGTATCTTAAAGGCGCTATCTATTACATGTTAAGAGATGATACAGTCTTTATAATTTTAAAATTATGGTGTGCCCTGAACTTTCCACGTCTTTGGTACTTAGTCCATCGCCTTAACTCAAATGAGCATACGCCTAGTTTAGTTGAATAACCTGTACAATTTGGTATACGCCCGCGGGCGGACCGTGTTCAGGGCATGTTCTGGAGACATTCCTTTATTTGGGTCCATGCTTGTAGATTCTGGAACAATAAACAAATAGCGTTCATCATCATCCTAGCGTTATTCCCAGTACAGTTGCATCCTGAAGGATGCTTGGGGTCCGTCCGAAGCGATTGCCATCTGACCTTCCAACAATAAACAAATAGCATTAAACACTGAAAAAGAGATATTTGGATTCTTGGATGCGTCGTCTAGTAAGTACCGTAAAACGGGGTGAGTAGGTTTCGCGGGGAGAGTTGGATTATGAATGGGGAGAGAAGGTTTGAGAGGGGGTTGAGAAGAGATTTTAAGGGTACTGCTACAAAAATAATGTATTCCAATTTAAAATGGGGCTATAGTAATAAAAAAAATCGATCCAACAATCTTCCAAAATCACCTTTGTATGAAAAACCCTCTCACCCCAAATATGAGGCACTACGGGGTGAGGTGGTTTTCCTCTTTATCGCCAAAGTTATGAAATGGAACTACCCAAAATAAAATACAAACGTCCGAACCACTTATTATATACACCATTCAGTTAACACATGTAAAAATAAAATTTTATCGAGGTTTGAAAGTCAAATTTCACCCAACTCACCCCATTTTACGGTACCTACAACACAAGCCTTATTGAGCACACTATGGGACTAATTCGACTTGTGTAGGATTGTCCCTAATATTTATTGTTGGACATTTTTAATGTGGTTCTACCAGCCACACTAGCATTTTAACAAAATATATGGCAAAGCTATCTGAAACCACCCTTGTGTCTATAGTCATAGAGACCAGCTAGTTCGAGATTGAGACGTAACGTGTCAAACTTACGCTCGGTAGTTTTGTTATGGAAAATGACACTTAGATCTATCTACCTTACGCACGCTCGGAAACGTTACGTAATCACTCCTCTATCTGTACGATATTTATGATTTTTGTTTCGTACACATATCAATGTTGATGACTGTACTCGTGAAAACAGGATAAAAATGAGTGGACCACAATAATAAAATAACAAATGATATGTCTTGTCCTTTCCGATAAAAATCATTAATAGCGAAAGATTTCATTTTACGCATGTGTAATTTTGGTAATCTTACCTTTTTCGCAGCTTTGACCTGCAAAGATATGAAGCCGACCAGCGACTCGTGCAGGTCTTTATCCTTTTGCTTCTGGAAATGTTCTATTTCTATAGCAGCCTTCTTTGAAAACTCTCTGAAACAAGATTCATAATTTAGTTTGACGGCAGTCAAGAGCAAATGCAAGTTTACACTCTAGCGCCTTACTTTATTACGATAAGGTCCACCGTTGACTTATTTCTGCTGTTGAGTAATTTAAACATAAAATATTTTCAGCCCTACAATGGCACTTCCTAGTGGCACTGGAATTAATTTTCGTGTGCTCCACCTCCACCTACCCCTTTTGGGAATATAGACATGAGTTTATGTATGTGTAATTGTGTATGTATGTATTCTTTTTAGTTATGTAAAGAGATTTAATGTGAATCCGTTTGATAAAAACATTGTGTGAAGATAAAACTTCACACAAGTAACCTAGGTCAGATCAGAGTTGGCTATTCATCTCTCTGTGTGCAGCTCTGTTTCCTCACTTCCAGCTTTTTTTCAGATTACAAAAATCGTGCGTTATCCGTCATGTTTCAAGGAAAACAATCTTGAAACAGGAACATATGCGGTGTGTTATCTTCAAAACGTAATAAGTTACTGAAATAAGTGAAATTAGTACAATATTATCCTCTGATGGGAACGAAGGGAAACCAAGGGGGCTTGCTATGGGCGGAGCGCGTCGCGTTTTATACCCACTGCTTGCAAACCCCGGGGTGATCAGTCAGGCGAGGGCCGGCGCTGCGCGAGCACGTGTGTCGTGTCGCGATACGCCTCCGCCGCCGACTTGAATACGGCGAACCGCGCGTAAATACCTCCTATTCATAATGTGGATGTCTTTACAGAGACTCAAATATAAAAAAGTCACTAATTGTATATAAAATGTGTTATTGTAAAAGGCAATCATACTAATTTCTCAATTCACAATACAAGTATTTTAAAAAATATATTTTTTTTTTCTCCTATTTATTCTGTGGTTTATAAACCCACGGCTAAATTGTTAATGAATTATTTGTTGCCTCTCTTGTACCTTTACCAAATAATTTGTACCTTTCTAATATAAAAGAACGTATCCTCATAAGAAAACTACGGCACTTGCGTCGTTTTGTGTAAGGAGGAGTCTTCCAGTGATAACGTAACCTTTTTGGGCTATATTCAATGGCTATACTGTTTAAAATAGTCTTCTATAAAAGGGGGTACGAAACCCTAAAAAGAGTATCTTAATAGAACCGTAGGTATACTTTATTAACTTACTTTTTGTGTTACTCACTTACAAATTAAAGTTACAAGAGTTAAATGGAATTTCCGTTCTCGAGATCAGTTATTGGTGTTATTCATAATGACACTTACATACCTACTTACATGTGAAGTAATATGTACTTATTAATGTATTCTTGGAGTGACAACCTCAACGCTACACGTACCCCGCGTGAATGAAAACAAGCTATGCGATAGACAGAGATGCAGAGACGTACGTGTACGTTTCTTATGCCTAAACGCCGTTTTTGTTAGGAAGTGAAATTTCTGTATATCTGTATGTACTTATTCTATGGGGAAACGAAGAAACATGGGCAAAACTGGGCGTTACAAATATAATCTTTAAAAAAAAACGGGGTATAG
Source organism: Notocelia uddmanniana (assembly GCA_905163555.1). Lineage (NCBI taxonomy): Eukaryota > Metazoa > Arthropoda > Insecta > Lepidoptera > Tortricidae > Notocelia > Notocelia uddmanniana. The sequence continues at coordinate 6,648,986 of LR991059.1, read as the reverse complement.
AAAGCCGATTTATGGTCTGATTATATTTCACGGCCTGACCTGACAATTGACAATATATTGAGCTATTAAGCTTATTCATTTTACTAAGGTTGCTGCCATACAATACACATGCCTGCTGTAAGCGACATTCTCGTCGAAAGCTTGTTCGTATGTAAGTTGTCATCAAAATTTGCATTTTTTTTTTCAGCCACTTGCCGATATCAGATTGAGCTGGGCATACTTATGTAAGTTCGGTGACAATGCAATATTATGGTAATGGTACTACCGAGCTGACTGATGATGAAAACAGAAGGTGGCCAATTGGCCATAGCAACTCCTAAACTACACAAGATAAACCCGTCGTGTATGGGCTCATTCGAACCGTCTCAAAGAGTACTTGATGATTGTGAGAAAAAAAGGTACAGTCCGCAATAACAGCTTGCAGAAATTATAGACTATTTGGAAAGGAATACTCACTCGAGGTCCCGCTTGGCCTTCTCGATGTTGTCCTTGTCCTGCTGTATCTTGGCGTCGAGCGCGCGCGTGGCGTGGTCGCGGACAATGTCCGGGTCCGTGCCGCCGAACAGACGCGACATGAGACCGGATTTACCGGCGGCGGCGCGGTTCCGTTCCGCTATCCTGAGAATAGAATCAAGTGTTAAAAATCTCCACCATAACAGCCCAAGGACGTCCAATGCTGGACATAGGCCTCCTCCAATTTCATGGGGGGTAAATGCCATAATCGCGTGGCATAATCGGGTTGGCGATCGCAGTATCTCCACCGCACTCCAGGGACGCTGCCGCCCTTCACCCAATGGTCTCGGTCGTAGTTTTAGGACAAATAACCTAGACGAGTGAATATGCATCTTCTGGGTGAGCTCGCTTCATCGTCGGCCTCATCTTTGCCCCCCTGGCTAGATGCTGGCCAAGAGCAATCCCATTTTGAATAATAAAAAAATAATTGTGAATAGGGTCCCAAATAAAAGAGCGTGACGAAAGGTAAATATTTGTTATGTTACAAACTCAAAAGTATATGTCGATATCTGTTCTTCTTAATCTCAAAACCGACTTGATAGTTTCCAATAATGTATCATAGCCATCAGAATAGGACACAGGCTATCATTAATGACTGCTATTAGTCCAGATTGAAGATCCTATTTTAATAAAAAAGAAATAAAACTTGATTCCTTATATAACCCCAATACTGCCCCATTAAATGGAGCAAACGCATTTTTGGCTTCAGTTATGGAATAAGGCCATCAGTTGCCATTTCTATACAAAATTTTACCTTTCTATGTCAAGCAGTTTTCGCGAAAACTTTCTGTGAAAGACAGTAAATACAGAGTGATTGAATAAGTTGGACCAATTTTGATACGGAACACTACAAAGAAGTAGGAAACGCAGTCTCTTCATCGAAAGGATGAAGCGATGAAAAGCGTGCGATGCCATCTAGAAACAAAACAAAAAACCTACTTAAGTGCGAGTCGGACTCGCGCACGAAGGGTTCCGTGCAATTATCTATACAACATTAGACACTTTATTCTAACTTTTTTTATTTTAATTTAAATAATATTTTTTTATCAGTAAAAAGAAAGTTAAATAATATCAAGTAGAATTTTGGTCAAGTACGAGTCGGGTTTTAGTTTTCCCATACATTTTGAGACCCAGCGCCTGATGAACACAACAAGCAACTTTTTAAAAGGTTTTTTTGCACGGGAGCTCCCTTAAATATTTATTTTATTTTGTTTTTAGTGTTTGTTGTTATAGCGGCCACAGAAATACATCATCTGTGAAAATTTCAACTGTCTAACTATCAAGGTTTCACAGCCTGGTGACAGATGGACAGACAGACGGACGGACGGACAGCGGAGTCTTAGTAATAGGGTTCCCGTTTTACCCTTTGGGTACGGAACCCTAAAAACAGTTTGCTACCTGTTGGCGAGTGTATCGTGTGCTAGCTCGGTGGCTCGCTGGAGCGCCTCATGGTTGTGTGCCAACTGCTGCAGCGCGCACGCGTAGAACAAGTACTCTTTTAGTTGGTCGGCCAGTTGTTCTTCGTCTTCCGCTACTGCGTCGATGCCTTCCGCTATTGAATCTGTGAATTATGTCTCATAAGAACAATGCTGTACATAAATATCTTCGTATATTATATTTATAACAGAGGATCAATTTACCGTGATTTTACGCTAACTAAAGGTTGAACACGCCAAAATTTGGGCATACATAAGTACTTATATATTTTTTTTTACTTTCAAAGTAGAGACACAATTTAGTACTATACTTATAAACTCCATAGAGTATGATGAATTTAATTTGTTATGACATCATGTCACTTCATTAATTTCTTTTGACTATGAAGAGCTCTGCTGTGCTACCGCGAACTTCGAAAATCGAACTTCGTATCGTGCCGTCCCTTGCCGTCATATAGTGAGACATACACGAGAACGAGAGAAGTTCGATTTTCGAAGTTCGCGGTAGCACAGCTGATTTGAGCCCTAATTATTTAAACTTTTCCTAAAATCCTTGCGGTCAAAGTAAGTATTGTAATGAAGGGTAGATACATGTTTTCTGCCGACAAACTGTCATACAGTTTGGCAGACACGTAAGAATATGTTTATGTAACCTTTGTTTTAGTAATAATTAAAATTATAAAAAAGGTATTCTCTCTGCGCTGTCCTCGTCGCACACAGATACGAATACCCGTCGCACACCCATAACGAATTTTCCTCCCATAAAAATAAAATAAATAAATAAATATTAGGGGTTAATTTTTACACAAATCAAACCAGCTCGATAGTAAGCTCAATAAGGTTTTTGTTATGGGTACTAGACGCCGATATATTTAATAGACATATACTTAAATACGTAGAAAACATCCAAGTCTCAGGAACTAATGTCTCTGCTCACCACAGAAACTAATGACCTTACCGGGATTCGAATCCGGGACCTCTAGCTTCGGAGGCAGTGACACTATCAACTAGGCTTAATAGGCCGGCAAAAAAGGTGTGGTATTGCATACCGAAGTAGTGTCCCGCCTTCTGCAGGCCATCGCCCATGTCTTTCTCAACGACACTCCACTCGCTGAACAACTTGCCGTAGCTCGCGTGCAGTTTGCATACCGCATAGTTCTTCTCTATTATTTTGGACCTGAAACCAACACAGATCATATTAACAACGAGGAAAACAATTAACACATTCTATTCTACTATTTCTAACACTTGGGTTGAAAAAAAAAATTAAATTTGAAAAACTAAAGGCATCTCTCCTCTGCGGTCAATAATTAACAACTTATGTGCATGGAAGTTATGTTTATAATTACATAGATTTATAGAAACGGAGCCGCTATGCAGATTATGAGTCCAACCAAAAATAGTATTTTTTGCAACAGTTACATTAATAAGGGTCGTTTAAATCCGAGTCACTGTAACAAAACGAGCATAGCGAGTTTTGTTATCAAAGACTCGTAATTTTAAGACCTAATCATGTAATGTTGCATACAATTATTTCTCTACGACAGCATAATAATTTGATAATTAAAAGTAGTTTATTCTTCAAATCAGGCATATTACATGCACCTATGAATGTCAATAAACTACCACCGGTTCGGAAAAATATACCTCTGCCACGAGAAGAACCGGCGTAAGAAACTCGGCGAGGTGTCATTTTTTCAAAAAAATATACATTGTATAGTTAAATATAAAATTACAGTGTCGGCTACAACTGATATAATTAAAAAATCGATATGGTGGCAGAATACAAGTTTGTGAGTCAAGGGACTGAGGCTATTGACGTGCCTCTTAAAATTAAAAAACAAAGTTGTATAATAATGTATGGAAATCTGTTTTGATTCTCCCACCAGTCATATAGTGATTTGTCTATGGTACAGTCGAGGGCATAAATATGTATACATTTTTAGACCTTAATTCAATGGAATAATGTGAAAAAATGTATACATATTGGTACTGTACAGACTTGCATTTGTATAAAAAGTTTCTGGTCTTAATACTGCTGTCAGTCATTCAATTGACAGATTATAATGCTGGAGTAGAAAAATAATATTATTTCGATGTGTGACGCAGATTTACACTATATGTTATATGGGTGTTATGATGTGTCAAATGAGTTTCAGTACATTTCGAGAATTGTAATTATGTTGCATAAACGGTTCTTATATTTTTTTTATTATTCTTAAGATTGATCAAGACCAAATACCTAGTATAAAGAAAGTTTCCTAAATTAGTCTCTAGCTGCTTGCCATAGTTCTTGACATTTTCTATTTCCGGATCCGGTTTCTTCAGCCTAATTGACACTGATAGGGACTTTAGTTTGTTCTCCGCTTGTAGTAGGTATCCTGAAAATATTAAAGACTATGTCATATTCAAAACATGAACATTTCCTAAAAATATAGATTTTTCGCCTATAATTTGAACTGAGGGCATTTTGCATGAGAATTTGAAGGAGTTGTTTAAAAGGAAACATTTTCAACTCTATCTGTAAACATAGTTCAGTATAAGATTAATAGTTCAATCTGTTTGTCCGTAAAGTTGTGACAGTAAAACTTTAATTATTATTTACTTCATTGATTTAGCGATAATCTCTTTAGTGTGAGTTGCACCAACTTGCGTTTACAATCCGACCAACGTTAAATATGGCGCCGGCAGCTGTCATTCCATGGGAACTTGTCAAACTTTCCATACGATCTGGTTTTAATTTGATTGCATGGAAATCATAGCATGCAATTGATTTTTTTGGTGCAACCCACCCTTAATATACATGTCAATCTGTCTGTGTGTACATACCACTGTCGGTGATGGTCTCCCGCCAGTGCTCCTGCTGCAGAAAGCCGATGAACTGGTCATCGAAGCTGAGCCGCGGGTGCGAGGCAACCCGCAGGAGAAAATTCTCGAGCCCTGCTCGCCGTCGCTCCACGAACTCTGGGTCTGTCGTGTCGGACTTACGCCAGGCATATAACACCTGGAATTATAGAAATAAAATGTTGTCATTGTCAACCTATGTGTGGAGTGGTTACTCATGATAAGTTGGCCAAAAGGGCCACAAGGTGGACATGGACACTATAGATATATAATTTATAATGCAGAGTTACATAAGTTGCTGTGCAAGACAATATCGTACTATGCGTCCGCTTCGTGATGGCTCCCTCGTCAATGTGTTTTCCTCTGCCCCCACCTCGCTCGGAGGTGAGCGGGCGTGAGTGGGGTGCGGTCTGGTGGTCTACTCCGAAATTCGAAATCCGAACTACGTATGGTGCCGTCCCTTTCACTCATATAGTGTATGACAGAAGAGTGAAAGGGACGGCACCATACATACTCTATTTATGAATATTTACAGTACTTAGATAATACAAATACTATCAAAAGTAATAGCATGATTAAGCCCCTTTTACAATCATTAGACAGAAAATTGAAGTGGGTCTAGGGCCTAGTATACCAAAATATTATTATTTTAAGCATATTTATTTATTTAAACAAAGACAACTGAGATCCAGTCGGTGTTAGTTAGGCTTAGCGTGTGTTAGTATACAATTGAAAATAGAAAAATATGCTTAAAGTAGAATAGTCCAATAAGCAATAACAGTTCTAAAATTTATTAATATAATTGTTTATGTTTAAAAAACCAAAGGACAGCCTTGCACAAAATTAGCTAACCACACAGTAAGATATTCACAAGGTTGTGGTTGGTGTACAGACTGTGTGAAATAAATGCTTGAATAAATAAAAATTACTGTACTTTGATGCCCATCCCACTAATACTTATGGAGATTTTAATGCAAAATTGATGATTGTTGGAGACAGGGATTCTAATGAAAATATAACATGGATATGATTCTAAGACAACTTGTGTATGCAGTTTTTCGGAAATATTCCAACTAACTAGGATATTGACATGAATGAAAAAGAGCCACAACTCAATAATTAACTATGAAACTAAAGCAAACATCATTATAAAAATAGATTGTTACCCTCTTCTCCGGCAGTGGTGGCACCACACAATGAGGATATGTCACCAGGAGGTAGTCATGTATCTGTTCAAATTCTGTGTATCTTCTCCAGATAGTGCTGATTTTGGATTGCACTATTTTGTAGTCCGGATCTGTCACTCTAGAAAAAAAAACTTTTAATTAAAACTTGTCCTGAATTCACAAGCCTGGGGTAACCTCTCACCAATAGGCAGGCTGTATCCCTGTTGGCTACCAACATAGTATATAAAAATACCTACCAGAATTAGTTCAAAATGTAAAATTATATTTATACTGCCTTTAACAACTCTATCATAGTTAGTAAATGAGTTAGTCATACGGTCACATAGTTATTGAGGTCAATATCATTCAAGCAACTGCAAACAATCATATATATACCTGAAGTTGTTGATAAGTACTAACAACTGGCTATATAGGACGTTCTGCAAGTATATCAGAGTTCCAGAGGCACAAATTAAGCGTTAATTGATCCAATTTACAAGCTTAATGTGTTAATAAGCATAATAACATCAATATCTTACTTCAAGTCTATTAGATACACCGTGTAGTGATCCCTCACATGTAAGGTTCCATTAGCACGTTTCTCTGACTCCACTATTGATATATCAACATGTTTTATCAAGGTGTCCTGCAAAATACAATAATAGAACTGTGTTATGATGATTGCACAGCCAGCAAGTAGGCGTTTCAACAAGAACAACAAACAGCCAGTCAACCTGAGCCTCATAATCTTCTATAGTTTCTATCACACTCGGCGATCTTGAAGGCTTGATTGGTGAATTATCTGCAGACATTTTAGCTAATATTTTTGGTATATTGCTATACCTAACAATGAAATCAATTTACAGTCGAAAATTGTTCAAAATCATCTCCTGTCTAATTTTAGGGTTATACTTACGTTCGTGATATAGACTATTTTTACGCTAATCATAATAAACCGAGTGTATCTTCCTAAAGAATCTGCTCAATTTTTTTTTGTAATAATAAAAATATAATTAATTATATATGTATATATATATTTATATTACACATTATCTATGAATAAAGAGTAAAATCGTAACGTAATACTAACCACAATAATACGTTGCTTACATCTGCAACGAAACGGAACGTAAACCATTCTCAATGTACGTAGCAGTAGACACCAAAAGTTAGCCAACAATGACAAACGATACGTCAGGTGTCATAATAGTGTTGTGCTACCCGAAATAAAAATAACATCAAACCTAGCTGACCGGTTTACTCGATTGCTTGGTAAGATTGATTAAAAAATAAAGGATAGGCGGGAAACTGTAGTTTGATTTCTTTGACTATGGAATTCAATGGACCGGGCGTATTGTTCTATTTGTACCAAAGCTACTGAGGCTCAAAATCGCCATGTTATGTTCCCCGGTACGTCAATTATACGTCAATTGAGCAGTACACGACCTGTCAGTGAGTGGAATAAAAATTGAGAAGTTATAAAATAAACAGTGTTATTAAAATAAAAACCGCACAAGACTTTAAAGGAATGTGAAGTTAAATGCTGCGATCATGCCTTAGTGTAGCATAACAGGATGTGGCTTAAGACAAAGCTAGAAACAGAAAAGTTTGTCGTTGCATAGCTTTGTTATGTTTTTCTATTGAAATATTAGATGATTTGAACATTGTCGAGAACAAGGCACATGTATCATAGCATAATTAGTGTACAGATTAAGATAATTTATATTTTGTAGTGGGATTTAGCTTTATTTTCAATATTTTCGTATTAAAAGTTACCCTGAAGCAGTAGCTAGGGTTGTTCCTGAATATATCGATAATGAATTGTGATGACTTACTATACCTACTCATTGATTCGGTGATTTATATTTTTAAAGGTTGCCAAGAATTGAATTTCAGAAGAAAAAATGGTTAGACGCTATTGGAACTGAGAATGAAACTAGTGGTGGTTGTTTGAATTGAAAAATAAAGACCTGTGTAAATTATTAATATAAAAATATCCTGATCTGACGTTGTTTCAATAGTAACCTTTTAATATACCTAATTTGTGGTTATCTCTTGGTTAGTTCTCCCCTAATCTGTGGTGGTGATGAAACGATAAGACGAAAGAACATCTATACAAAGTATATAGTATTATTAGCATATTCCAAAACTAAACTAATGGGATACATCCAGCATACTTGAGGGTGTCTCGTAAGTTTTTATTATTGGTGACGGGCAGGCAGATCTATTTATGCTACATGCCGTTATTGACTGCATGTAATTAATACACGATATTTAGCGAAATAGTAAAGAAACTCTTTACTAGTAACTTTAATCTGTTTCACAGAATCATTAAAGAAAACTGCATAGAAAAGAGGTCACTATTATACATATATATCTAATAACATTCTAGGAAACCAATACGTTCTAAGATCTGTCTATAATATCGATAAAAATGTTGATTATCGGGACAGCGCTATATCCGCCATGTTTAGTTCCAATATGGCCGCAAAATGGACACGCTCTTAAATTTGACAGTTCGCGTCCAGAGTTTCCTTAGTCAAAGTTTGATTTGAGGTATAATTAAAATTAATAACTACATATGTACTAATATGTGAATAAAAATCGTGATTACATACGAGATCGAGAAAAATGAAATAAATAAAATAAAATTACATATTTTATTAACCGACTTAAATAGAAGGACGGAGGTTATCATTTCGTCTGCATGTTTGCTTTTTTATGTATGTATGTTCCCCGATAACTCTTGACCACGTTGGCCGATTTTGTTGAATTATTTTTTGTTTCAAAGCAGGTACCCCCAAGTTTGTCCCATATAAATTTGGTGAAGGTCTGATGTGAGATCTAGGAGGAATCGAGGGAACTCCTCGAATTTGATAGGCACGCATATGCCGATTTCGGTATATCCTGTAGGTAGCCATGCATTGGCTCACGGAAACCACAAATTATAGCATAGCGAAGTACAAAATTGGAGTCGGTTTTTTTGGTATAAATTATTATATTTGGGTGACCACGCTTTGCTCGACATCTTTCGTGGTTTTCCTGAAGATGACAACTACCTATTTAGGTTTATTTTTCGCCCCCTTGAATCCCAGGGTGCTACCGCGGAACTAAAAAGAACGATGTTTAAATGTTGATTTCTCAGTCGCTCGAATACGCAAAAGCGTTCGTTTGTTTTGGTTTCGCAGTAGCAGCTCTGAATTTAAATTTCATCGAAATCGTTAGAGCCCTTTCCCATATCCGCGAAATAAATAAATATAGAAGAATTGCTCGTTTGAAGATAATATTCGTACGATAGAAAACGTGGTTATGAGAGTGGGTCGAAAATCTATAATTGTAGTTCTGCTTATGTACTCGTATAGGTATATGCTGCTTACTACTTATATGCCAACACACCCAGACAGTAGCAACCGTGACAGTAGTATTTATCGCCTATTTAGATGCCTATTTAAACTGAATAGTTGTTTCTCAGTTATTATAGTTGTTAAGATGGCCAAAACGGAACGACTATAGTTTCGTCATATATGTCCGTCCGTCGATTCGTCCGTATGTCACAGCCGATTTACTTGCAGAATTAGCACTACAAGTGTGAAATTTTGTAGAAAAGATTATTCTATGCTACTTAAAAGTGATGCATGTCAAATGTATTGACATGCATCACTTCATCTTATTCCATTGAAATAAGGTCCGATAAAGCATAACAGATACAAGTAATTTTTTTACAAAAAAACACCGACTCCAAACTTTGCCAAACCCCATCCTCTTGGTATATAATTTGAGGAGTTCCTTATTTTGCCTTACCCCATCCTCTTCTATACTAATATTATAAAGCTGAAGAGTTTGTTTGTTTGTTTGTTTGAACGCGCTAATCTCAGGAACTACTGGTTCTAATTGAAAAAATATTTTTGTGTTGGATAGTCCATTTATCGAGGAAGGCTTTAGGTTATATAACATCACACTGCGACCAATAGGAACGAAGACGCGGACGAAGTCACGGGCAACAGCTAGTGGTATATATAATTTGAGGAGCTCCTTCGATTTTTCCAAGATCTAGTCATCAGATCCAGACTTGATGACAATGGGACCAACTAGAAAACACACCCTTTCATACAAAAAAAGAATTTTTGAAATCGGTCCACTAGTCTCCGAGTAATCGGTGAACATACATAAAAAAAATATTCCGACGAATTGAGAACCTCCTCCTTTTTTTGAAGTCGGTTAGTAATGAAAATGTAGTAAAATTTTCGTAAAATCAATCATTGAAAACTGTACGTATGAGGAACTCGTTGGAAGAAGCCTACTCGTACGATTGGGGAAAAAAAAGGGAAAAAAGTACGGCCAGATTCAAGCTGCACTCACTGGCTCCCGAATTTGCGGAATTTGGAATACACTCGTACAAGGGCATAACGCATAATGCAAGTTGACTCTATCTCCTAATTTACCACGAAGATTTCAAAAAAATTAGTTTGTGAAACGAAAATTGTACTTATATTTTTGATACAAGCTCGGAAGGACACTTCTTCACTATGACAGATAGGCATCCGAAAAATAGCCATTGTAGCTTCGCAGCAAGGGTATCCTAATTAACTGAACAAATGTAAGCATAACTTCCTTCTAGAAGGTTGTCTCCTTTGGTAGACCATTTTTTCCTTTATTGGAGTGTGCATCTGTTGCCATGATTTGCAACGTTGAAGAAGAGTAACTTTTCATTCAGTTAGTTCAGATTCACGGAGAATAGACAGTTGTTCCAGTGGCAAAAAGTGACCTGGGGGTCAACATAGAGATTTCATTAGCATAACTCAGGGACGGGGAAATAAAGGACGCGATTTAAGGAGTGCTTTGACTTAACGGTGTCAAATTCTTGGAAAGAGAGGCGTTGAATATCTGTCATTGTGCTCAAGTGTGTCTCCATTCATTTTACTCCTACTTCGGCCAAGCCGGACAAGTGCGAACTCTCAGAAACAAACTCGCAACGCAACGCAGTATTAGGAGATAGGTATAGAGTGTAGAACTAAATTCAATGTCATTTAGAACACAAAAACACATTTAGAAGATTATTTTTGTATTATACTTATTTTATCTGTAGTTTTTACAAGCCGGGTAATACCTTAATCGACTCCAAAAACAGGTGGGTACGCGGGTTTCGGGATTTTCGGGTACCCGGGTTGTATTCCCTGAAGACCAAAACTTTTGAACAATACTTAAGGCTTTTTAATTCGCCTATAATTTAATTGATTCCGTTATAACACGAAAGTTACTTATATACACTCGCGGTCAAAAATTTCGGGTCATCCTGAATTTGATAACCGCAATAAGGTTTTTTATAGTTACATAATATACTATTACCAACCACCACCCAACCCAGCTTGTACTATTTTAGGAATATAATGACAGTATTATTTACCGATCCGTATTCTTTGTCCTCTAGTTTAATTGTATGATTTTTAACGACTTCAAAAAAAGAGGTTGTTCTATGTTCGTCTGTTTGTATTTTTCTTGTCAAAATGGCATCAATTAAACTGTAGGCGAGTTAAAAGCCTTGTAAGTATGGTTACCTAGTAATATTAATCATTCTGTGCTATGGTCCAAAAATTTGGTCCTCGCCCAACTACAAAACAAGTTTTAATTAAATACCTATCTACAGGAGTAGAGGTTTTTTGTTGAATTATAAACATATTCTGTCTTAATTTTCTATTAAAAAAATACCGTTTTGAGCAATACAAAAATATTTTATCACTGTCCGAAACCAGCTGAGACAGACGAAATTTCGGACGATTGAGTAAACGAAGATCATAAATTATGATTTTTGAACAGTTATTATTACCTACCACCACTCATTGATTCAATAACTGACTTCTATTAAAGATAATTTACATTTTCAATCTTATTTTAATTAATCTAATCCAATAGCTGATCCAATACTTACTTACGTATATGGGATTATTGCGTTCGTGCGACTTTGGTAACTGTGTACTCACGAAAGTACTTTAAAAAATCTATTGGTCCCAGACACGGTTGCTATAACGCTACTGTATAACGCTAGGAGGATGATGATGATATGGTATAAACTGTCATATGACTGTTCTTTTTACATGTTTATGTGACCAGCTATCGGGTATTCCACCGCTCTACAATGAGCTGAAATTTTTTTTTCCATAAGGTATTGGCTTAGCTATCATTCGTTACAAGTTTTAGTCGAGAGGAAATGACTTTATTTTTGATTTCACGAAAGTCTTGGAGAGGCTGCTAATCCTCAACCCACCAACGGAACGGCAGCTGACGTTCACGGGGTTTCATACTCGTAATATTAACTTTCTTAGCAGTTGTACAACTTGTACTGGTTATGGTGCGAGGGGGGGGGGGACGGGACATTGGTCATTGTTATCTGTTGCTGGCCCACCACGGTTTATTAAATCAAAAATGAATCAACAAAATGAAATAAGGCTTCGTGAAAAGTATGTAACTGTTGACGCTTTTAAATTAGAATGCGTTTGACATGTAAAAGAAGCAAACAATTCAGAACAGTTTGAAGCTGCCCTTTGGCGATGCAGATTCTTTCATTCAACTTTTTGATAATTTAACTTTAAACCCCATTGAGTGACAAGCCACTGGCCTACTTTACAACTTTATTCCGATGCCGGTTCTTCATTTATTAAATTGCGAAATTAAAATATAAATGATCCCAGAGGGATTTTATTTTCCTCTTCAGAAATTTTGTTGGTATTATGACAACCTTTAATCAGTAGGGTTTTCGAATTCCGATCCTCCTAAAATGTAAGGTACAAATTTTTATTCTAAATATTCATAAAGATAAATCGTCTAAAGTAATTTGATTTTAAATTCGACAATTTCGTTTTTTTTGCATTCGACCTGTTGTTCTCGTCATATTTTTATCTTCCGTTTGAAGTGTTTGAACATTGTCTTATTGTCGATGTGCGAAGTACGTGGTGGGGCACTAGTGACGTGGGGGTACCTAAAAGGATCGCAGCGCACGTCGTGGCAGAAATGTATAATCGCATCGGACGCTATGTCAAAACACTATTATTACATCTCCTATCTCCTAAGCTGCGTACGCGCGCGAGCTGCTCGCGAGCAAAACAGATGTACATAAACTTAAACAATGACATAAACATGATCGAATGAGACAGCGCGCTCGCGGCGAGCCGACATTGTGCGTCGCACAAAATGGCGTCGGACTCGATAACAGCTGTTGCTGGACTTGTTGAATTTATTGTAATTGACCAAATTATTAAAAAAAATTGCGGTGGTGGTGGGTGAAACAAATGCCAAAAAATCGTAATTCATGTTTTGCTCAAATTCGTACGCCGCGCTTCACGAACAAGCAAGTCAGAACGTGTCCGAAAAGCCGCAGCGCTTCCACGTGGCTCGCGCGCTATTCGCGGCACGCTCGGATGATACACGTCTAACACGTCCAAATTACCTATACGAGCCACGCACACCGACGGTCAAAAGACTGACTCCGGCCGGCTCGCCGCGAGCTGCTCGCGCATGGCGCGCGAGGTGCGTACGCATTTGAGCAAACAGGCGAGCCGTGCGTGCCTCACTCAACCTGAGGCTGACTCAGATGCGTACGCACCATTACAATTTCTTTGTATTTTGTATTGGAAAAAAATGTTGTTGTGGTATAAACTGATAAAATAACGTTGCACATTCTATATTTTTCCTACAGTAGCAAACAAATTAGGTACACGAAAGAAGTAATTTAAATGTGCCTTTGAAAGGCACCCATCATCATCCTCCTAGCGTTATTCCCAGTACCGTTGCATCCTGGAGGATACCTGGGGTCCGCTACCTAATCCCAAGAATTGGTGTGTTATGACATACTTAAATTGTCATTTTTTATGTCATAATATAAATTGGCATTGTTAATCGAGATAATAAAAAAAGAATCAATGGCTTGCGAGTGCGGTGGAGATACTGCGATATTACCTAGCTAGCTCGATAGCTTATACCGTCACATTTTATGGAACGGTTCAAACAGTACGTTTCTGACATACAACGTGATGGTATAAGCTATCGTGTTAACTAGGCTGGGACGATAACTAAGATGGACAAATTTGTTTTTTATTTTTTTTTATTTTTTTATTATCTTAAATAGTGCATGAGTTTTAACACTTTCAGTGCCAGGAACCCGTCCGACAGGTTGTGACTGACGCCTCGTTGACGCTTTTCTCTTATCATTGGTTTTTCGTATGTTATATCGGCTACGAACGTAGCGAGCGCTACGAAATCGGTGGCAACACCTCTCCCTCACATCTCTCCCGTTTTTATATGGAAACTGTCAACATTGAAATGACATTTTCCATATAAAAACGAGTGAGCTGTGAGGCGACGGGACAGGACGAGTCGGATTGTGTAAGAGGGCAGTATACTCGTACGTAAAAAACTTAAGACAATGACCTGTTGTATGTAGTTGTCGCGTGTTGAAATAGACATTACATATTTAAAATGTGTAACACAAACAAAACAAACGCCTAGTCGAACACGTCAAAACTACATACAACAGGTCATTTTCTTAAGTTTTTACCTATATCTGCCCGGCTAGTATGATAGCTTATATGTCGGACATATAGCATTCGTCCCTCTCGCACTTACATACTTGACAGTACGGGACGAATGCTATATGTCCGACATATAAGCGATCATACTAGCCCCTCTGGTATATTATTTGTCCATTAGCGTAGGAAAGGCGACCCTTTACCGTGCATGGAGTTCTTTATGCTCCGCGTTAATATAGCTTACTTACATTTTAGACCTTCCATCACGTTGAGTTGAGACAAGTAATTTGATTCAACATCAATTCAAAGAAAATCTAATTCTATTTCAGTTGCATTATTCGCTTTGTTTCCAACGCTTTTGTGTTCTTTAATGTGCGAGAACAATATAAGTAAATGTTTTATAAATGTATTTAACGAAACACGGGATTTCGCAAGGAATCCTTAGAGTTGTTTGTAGAACTGAAGACAATAGAAATATCTCCGTTTTTTGATAAACGGGCATTTTAAATATTTAATTTTGATTTATTTGTTACGTATCTTCATTTATTCAGTAGTACCTACTCAAAACTACTTCTGCAGAAGACTGTACCATATTTTTCATTTCGAACAAAAGGGACTCACATTGATAAGAGAAACTTGTGAACCTAAAGCAAAATCCTAAAGTTTAGCCTCCATAGGGTCCATTTACTGCTTACCCTTGCTTGCTTTGCTTACTGGTGTTAGTTAAGTACCCTCGTCCTTATAGTCGAAACAAAAAAGAAAGAAAAAGAAAACAGAGAGAGAAAAGAAGGAAAGAGTAAAAGGGAACAGAAGATAATCATAGACAGGGCGACCGCTATCTTATGTGACGTTCCAATCCATGGGTGAAATTTTGGCTTAATCAGACTTCGTGTCATTAAGGTGTTATTTCCGTAACGACGCAATCACAAATCGTCCTCAATGACATCGAAAATAAGCGTCCTTTTGATAGAGAATTTTAAAAATATATTGAAGCCTAACAAATAATGCTCGTATTTTAGCCAAAACTATACTAATCTTAGAATTTGAGCAGATATTAAATTAGGTTAGTGCACTTGAATTTTGATAGCACGTCATGTCTAGAACAGGCGGTGGTTCTTACTCCAACAATCAAGGAATTTGTAGGAATCGTCTATAATGTTTTGGATTACCGAACCAGAGCAAATTTCAGCCTTACTCGTACCGGATAAAGTTTACAATCGATTTGAAAGTGGAATCAAAGTAATGTACCAGAAGACTGCTCTCGAGCCACGGCGAATTAAACTTTTATTCGAAGATTAATCACAGTCCTAATTTATTTATTTACTATTCCAAATTAACACTAACAGACAAGCTATCAGCACCATTTCAGCCCAAGGTCGTCCACTGCTGGACATAAGCCTCCCCCAATTTAAAGGGGACTAAATGCCATAATCGCCAATTCGCCACGCTTGAAGACAAGCTACACGTATTAATTATTCTGGAAAATTTAAATAAGTACATAGTACAGAGGAGCTTACAGCTAATCTTTATTTCGGACAGAATCCATAATGTGTTAGTTTTTTTTTTACATAGGAGGCAAACGTGCAGACGAATTGCCTGATGGTAAGCGATTAGCGCCGCCCATAGACACTCGCAACACCAGAGGGATTGTAAGTGCGTTGCCGGCCTTTAAGATGGGAGTACGCTCTTTTTTTGAAGGTTTGAAGTTAAGTTACAAACTAAAAATAATAAAATATATAGTAACAATTGACTCCAAGATTGCTACTTATAAAATGTAACATTATATTATTTTGTACTTAATAAAACCCTGACACTATCAGAAGCCTTTAGAAGAGGCCTGTGTTTAGAAGAGTTATCAACTGTCCCTATATTCGTGCCCCTGTGATAAGCGGTCACCGCAGCCTCCAACCGCCGCGCAAACTCCACGGGGAGTCACATGCGTATTGCGGACCCTTTAAAAATTTATACAGACCTTTCTTGAAGAACCAAACACTGTAGTTCCTCGAGAACCTCGGCATCATTTCACAACCGGAGCGTCCGTCTAAGGGACGAAATTCCTCCTTTCCTACTGCCTCTGCAGGACAGACGGTACAAAAATCCGTTATGACTTACGAAAATGGACATATAATGCCGTAGAACGAAACGATTTTTTGTCCGGTTTGTCCTACGGTGTAAACAAAATCATAGAACAAAACGCCCAAAACGGACTACTTCAACGTTTCAGTAGGACATTGATCCAATCAATAAATCAGGGCGTCAAATATTTGATTGAAGGTGATCTTCATAAACAGTTCATGCTGACTTAGTTATGAATAAGGGATTTTTTATGCATACTGTTGTACTTAATGTAACTGTTCCATATACGAACGAAAACATAAGATTACAAGGTAAACACATAAAAACAACTTAACCAATTTTATGACTTGCCGAACGTAACATCGAATGATTAAAACAAAAACGTTGGACCGTAAAAGCAATAGGAAAACATGTTTATACTCTGGAGAGTTTTCCCTGCAACGATCGGGACTCGGGAGAAATATTTTTTTAAAAGGGATGATTTATTATACCGTAGTACTCCATAATTATAATTACTAGTAGCACAAAGGCCACGTTTTTTGCCGCCTCTTGTCTCACAAATAAGAAGCAGCGCCGTACCTATTGGCTATGTGCGAAGTAGGTGGTGGGGGTAAACTAAGCGATCGCAGCGCACACCATGACAGAAATGTGCAATTTCCGGGGACTTATATGTCAAATTTACTTCGACGTTTCCTATTGGTTTCCTACGATTCGTTTCGTTTGTATTTATTTATTTATTTTCTTATTTATCTCAGTCAAATTTCCAGTAAGGGGTCTTTCTCGCTAACTAAAATAAATAAAATATTCATGTGTCATTATTTGACATCTCTGAGTTTGACATTGCCCCGGGACCCGTGACGTTTGACGTTTCTGACGTGCACATAGCCAATATGCCATTTACATGTCAATATATGCGAACGTACCGTCAGCATCAAAAGGTTTCAAAGGCTCTTATTCCGTTGTGATAAAGACTTTTGAACTGTTCAAATGCTTAGCTACTTTCGATGCGGACTGTACTAGTAGGTAGCTGTCAGTCGATCTTGTATATCGCCGCACTTTTATTATACTTGTATGCTAAAAGCGAATAATGTTCACGATGAGGTCCATGTTTATTTAATATCCATGGTTAAAGTAAAAAGCTAAGGTTCAGGAACTCGTTGGCTAATATCAACACAGACAGAAATACATTTTTGTTGTATAGTTTCACGGAAAAGGGGAGACAGAGAGATGTAAACGATTTAACGCACAAATAAACAGAAACAGAGTTTATTGCAGTTTGTTTTCTTTCGCTTGAATGCGCCCGCTTTATCCTATCAACCGGCTATTTCAAAGAGGAGAACGATTTCTTAGTGTGAGAAATATAAGAAAACTATTGAATTTATTAGGTATTAAATATACATGGAATTGTGCACTATTATCATACGGTTAATGACGTTAACGTGCATTATTACCATTGCCCCAATAATAAAAGCCAATCCGCGTCCGAAGGCATGGAGTGCGCAGTGCATTTTCATACTTAATATAGCTGAAGAAACTGTACTCATTTATTTGACAGATTACAATACTGGCGTGGCTAAAAGATGTTTCGCAAATGTCAAAGAAGATACTAGATTGTAATACTGTGATACTAGCGTACAACCCCTCGGAAGTATCTGCGAACCTGGACCCAGGTACGCAGATATTTCAGACAGCTTGTACTAATGTTATAGCACAGGTTATAGCCAGCTTCACGATCTGCAATAATTACAGCTCATTCATGGATATTTTACTTCCTAGGCATTATCAAATTAACTACGACGCAAAGTTATATATTGATAAATGACAAAACTGACAATTAAATAAAAGATAGATATTTGGTTCGAACTCTTACGAAGTTCTTTATTTGCCTTTTTTTTAATACCACGTCCGTGGCAAACAAGTGTACGGCCCGCCTGATGGTAAGCGGTCACCGCAGCCTATGGACGCCTGCAACTCCAGGGGTGCGACATGCGCGTTGCCGACCCTTTAAAAATTTGTAGTTCCTCGGGAAAACCTCGGCAGGGAGCTCATTCCACAACCGGAGCGTCCGAGGGAGGAAGTTTTTCTGAAATCGTACCGTACGCGACCATTTAGGTTCTAAGGTGTGAGGATGAATGCCCTGCCGACGGCGAGCAGTGCGATGATAGAAAGCGGCCGTAGGCATCGTATCGAACAGTTCTAGGTCATTATGTCATTAATAAAAAGGTTTGATGTTGATACCTACTATTATGACCTTTGTCTTCATATTAAGTACTTAATAAATTAAATTAAGGTTTATTTCAAGCTCATGAAGTAGTGACAATGTGGCTTAACAAACAACTTAAGTATAATTTTACATGCACCCGTCTAACTAGTAGCGGTTTCAAAAGGTACTAAAAGTCTGACTTTCTAAACGAATTAATTTAGTAATAACTGACAAACTCCTACCCCGACTGTACATAGAAAGTACTAGGTAATCGACACTTATTTCCATGTTACTTTACTTCGAAACTAGACTTTATTCGTAAATGCAAAAAAATGCAATTCCGAATAGCATTCGAGGTAGATTTATTATCTTTTAAAATCTATATATATTTTTAACAAATCTGTTGTTGTGCTGTGAGGTATACCTACTGTGTATTTACAAGTTTTATTCAATTTGCTAAATAGTCAATAACAAAACTTCGACTGGAATGATATCGATTCAAATTGAGTTAAACAGATTTGTATTATTGTGATTAACTGTACTTTTTATGTTTCAAAAAGAAACAGTCAATAACGATTATTTTGTACCCAGATACTTTTCGATTTCTCTAGACAGTTAAATGTATAGGAATGGCCATTATCGCTCATATAATCGTGAGTCAGCGGCCCTACCGCGAATCGAAAACAAAGTATCTCCTTCTCAGTCACTCGAATGTGCAAGTGCGACAAAGAGGCACTCTAGTCGGCACACACGCTAAAGGAATGCGTGCCGAGAATCGTCCGCGCGGCCACACAATGGCCCATCATTCAGTCGCGCGGTAGCAGCGGTCAAGTGTGCGTGTACTTATTTGTGGTTAAATACGCGACAATGGTTGGCTGGACGAATGCGGATCATTTCAAATTCATTGAAATGTATCGAAAAGAACCGTGTATTTGGAATCCTAAGTGTAAATACCGCAAGGATAAAGTAAAGGTGAGTAGATAAATACTTAAATGTAATTCGGCTCTTTACGCATAACACTTTTATCATCCACAAATATGAATTAGATACAACATAATCATTTATAATGCATACTCTTACCGAAGCATAAGAAATATTGATAGTTCGGTACGACGCGCTGTGTGAATAGCGAAGTGAACTGGCAATGGCTGGCGCATCATGGCGTGCGGGTGCCATCTTGTGAATGGCGAGTGTGTGAACGGGGGAGTGCAGGCATCGTTTGACTATTAGCGCGCGAGAGTGAGACAACTATAGTGCGCGCGTTACAATAGTAATAAATGTAAATACAGGTGTTTCTTGACGTTAAAAGAACTACTTACATTTTTACAAGCATTATATAAACTTTCACTGCATGTTGTTGTGTGTTGGTATGTTAGTTGTCCTTCATATTTTTTCAGCCACTTGCCGGTATCCGATTGAGCTGAAATATGAGTATGCATATTCTGTGACAATAAACATTGAAAAACTTATTCTGTAAATAGAAATTCTATCGTGGCTCGAATAGCTCCGACTGAGATCGATTTCTTTTACACATATTATATTATGTATGTATGCACTGTATGTATGTAAGCACTTTATTGTACACAATAAGACGATGAAGTAATTTCAAATTATGGACATTAGTTTCAAACTATGTATGAAGTCTTCATGCCTATTACAAAGAGGCCAAGTGCGGCTCGGACTACGCACAATACTTACTTATTACTACTATATCGAACAAAAGGTCGTATGTACATAGGAAACTCACGGCATTTACTTCTTTTTGTTTGCGCGAGGCTGTTTTTCAGCGATAACAGAGGGCCTACTCCGAACTACGAAAATCGAACTTCGAGTCGTGCCGTCCCTTTCACTCTCGTGTTTATATGACGGAAAGGGACGGCACGATGCGAAGTTCGGATTAGGCCCTCTAGGGTGTTATTCACAAACTGACTCGTCCTCACCTCACCCCTTTTTATACGTAATCTGTCAAAATTTCACAAATGACATTTGACAGTTTCCATATAAAAACGGGTGAGGTGACGACGAGAAGAATTAGAGGCTTGTGAATTAGAGGGCAGAACCCCGCGGGCAGAAATCGCAAGTGTCCAGAGGCTACGGTGTCTGATTACGACGACCTGTTTAGCCTAGTTGGTAGTGACTCTGCCTCCGAAGCTAGAGGTCCCGGGTTCGAATCCCGACCAGGGCATTTATTTGTGCATTTTTCACGGATATTTTTTCTTGGGTCTTGGATGTTTTCTATGTATTTAAGTATGTATTTATCTATATAAGTATGTATATCGTCGTCTAGTACCCATAGTACAAGCTTTGCTTAGTTTGGGACTAGGTCGATTTGTGTAAGATTGTCCCCCAATATTATTACCATCACCAGGCAGGCCGTAAGCTTGTTTGCCCCTCAGAGTAAGAATTTCTATAGAGATCCTATACGAGTTTCACCAAAGGGGACAGAAAAGCTCATATGCAGCTAAATTGAGAACTAGTCTTAAACATCTGGGGGCTTACAATAAACAACCTCTTTAATTTGGCCGGGTAATCGTTAATTTGCCTCAAACTATTTGACTTGGCCAGGGCATTATTTGTGCATTTAGCACGAATTTGTGTTTTAAGTATCTATATAAATATGTATGTATGTCGGCGTGTAGTATCCAGCAGCTTTGCTTAGTTTGGGACCTGGACGATTTGTCTAAGATTAACCCCCAATATTTTTATTTTTTTATTACAGGCTAATGATGCGTGGCTCCGTATTGCCGAAGGTATGGGAGTATCTGTAGACGAAGCAAAGAGGAAAAAGGAAACACTATTGGCGGCGTTCCGACTGAACCATAAGAAAGTGCTTGCATCTCGCAACTCTGGGGAGGATGAAGTGTTCAAACCATCGTGGGTATATTATGAAGCTTTGGCGGATTTTATGGCAGATTTATACGAGACCAAACCCGTAATTACTTCAGAATATCATGTAAGTGTTACCTAACTAGCCGGCGATACGACTATTTTTATAGTGCTATAAGAACCAGTTTCCAGAAACGATTAAATGTGTATATGGGACCAACAGTAATTAGAGCACAATTAATACATGGCAAAAATATCATTACAAGGAAGGCGCAGCGTGGGTAGGCCCCCTACAAGGTGGACTGATGGCCTGGCAAAGGTCGCAGGAGTCCGCTGGCGCAGGATCGATCATTGTGGCATTCTTTGTTTGGGGG
Organism: Notocelia uddmanniana; assembly: GCA_905163555.1. Lineage (NCBI taxonomy): Eukaryota > Metazoa > Arthropoda > Insecta > Lepidoptera > Tortricidae > Notocelia > Notocelia uddmanniana. The sequence continues at coordinate 6,627,029 of LR991059.1, read as the reverse complement.
AGGCCTATGTCCAGCAGTGGACGTCCGTCGGCTGATATGATGAAAGGGCAAAACTTAGGGACAAACCTAACAGGATGCTGGCGGCCCCCGAAACGGCTCCTACAAATTAACACTGGCTATGACTTCACGCAAAAGTTATCGTACCAACCGATGTATATAAATATTTTGCGGTTTTAGTTACATAGTTGTCATATAGTTTATTGTTTTTTACATTTAGGGGAAATCCGGGCATAGTAGATACTTTACGCCTGACCGCATATATGAAAAAGTTTTACAATTAAGAATTAAAACATATGTCAAGGCTAGTTACTTGAACATCAAATCACTGACCGTCGTTCAAATGACTGACTATAGAGTTTGTTTTGGCGTTTCTTCTCGGCGGTGGTCTTCTTTTTCAGAAACGCTAGTAGATTTTGACTTGTAAAAGTGCCATTGCGGCCTACTTGCAGAATAAAATTCATTTATTTTCATGTTACTTTCATTTATTTCATTTACCGTCAGCTTGCGATCACCTGAAAAAGAAAATTTCTTCAACGTAATAGTTTTACAAACTCCAAAGAAACAGTGAGTCATATGCTACTTATTTGGTAGAAGAATCCAGTAAAAAAAACTAGCCCAGTGCAAGTTGGACTAGTAGACAGCAGCCGGGATCAACGGCTTAACGTGACTTCCAAAGCACGGGAGCGCTCAGTTAGTAACCACTCAAAGCGGTCACCCATCCAATAACTGAGCTGGTCCCACTTTGCTTAACCTCGCATACCGCACGCGGTACGCGGGCGCCGCTGGGCCACGAGCGATCATTGACAGCTTACATTCTCAAACTAATTTCAGTCTCATTAATGCCTTGCGGAGTTTGACCGTAATCGTATTACCTCGCCACCTCGATAGCCCGCAATGTAGTCAAAATCGCACGCAAGTTCTGGCGCCATGTAAATCGGCCTTAAAACACAATTAATTTACGGAGCCACGCCGTTTTGTCGCCAAAATAATGTTTTAGTTTTAAGAATATAAATGTATGTATGTTAGCTATAAGGTATTTATCAATGGGCCCTTTTGCCTGAGAATAAATAAATGATTTATTGTTATTCTCTTTATTTATTTAAGGACTTAACATGAACAATTTTGTGTTTTGAATACTATAAAATAATATTTACAAAACATAAAATTATTATAAAAAATCTAACCTAGCGAGGCAAGGCCTAAGCTACCGGTGGTTAGACAGAAAATAAATTATATAAAATAATAATTTATACCAAAAAAAAAACTGATTGAATTTTGTACTTGCTATGCCACAATTTGTGGTTTCCCTGACCCAATGCTTATAGTTACCTACAGAAAATACCGAAATCAGCATAGGTATGCGTGCCTATCAAATTCGAGGAGTTCCCTCGATTCCTCCTAGATCCCATCATCAGACCTTCACCAAATTTATGAGGGACCAATGTCGGCGTACCTACTTTGAAACAAAAAAAGAATTATCAAAATCGGCCAACGTGGTCAAGAGTTATAGGGGAACATACATACATAAAAAAAGAACAAGCAAACTTGCAGACGAACTGGTACTCGAGTATGTCATTGGCAAAGCTCTAGTCAAGTATTCGAATACGTGTGTCGAAGTAAAAGTATATTAAATTAAGGAAATGATTCACAAACAAGTACAGGAATTTCAAAAAGAGAAAAAAGTCTAGTTTGAGTTGCGAATAACATAACGAATAATTTCAAGCCATTGAAGAACGTTATGCATGACAGGTGTTGTGATCTAGAGAGTAACAAACTTGGTTTCCAGTTTCACCACACTTTTTTTAGCGAATCCGATTACAAACTCGGATTGCTTTTACTTTAATGTTTTTGATAGGATACGTATTAACTAATACATTTACCAAAAAACTTCTTCCAGGTTAAAGAGGAAAAAGATGAAGATTCAGTATTAGAAGACTCATCTATTCACCAAACAGCTTATGTTTACATACCAAAAGTCAGCGATGAATCCAGTGAAGGAGAAGAGATGGATAATGCTGCACATATTACTCCTCGAAAACGCCGAAGAATGACTTCATCCGAACCTACGGCAAACAACGTGCTAAGCGAATATAAAAAGAAAGAATCAGAAGATGACTGCGACCTTTACTGTAGGCTTCTGGCGAAAAAATTAAGGAAGTTTTCAGAGCTTGACAGATTGGATCTAATGTACCAAATTGATGGTATATTATTAAAGAAGTGCAAGTCTATTGACAATATTTCATAATCAGAATACCCATGTAAAGATATGCTTCGTCAGAACTTCCAAATTATAATTACCAATAGGTAAAGTTGAAACTATTTAAAAAGTCCGACATTTAAAACAAATGCCATTAGAATTTGAACCTTCTTGCTTGGAGAGTAAGGTCGCTTTTAGAAAACGGACAAAATTGACAACATATACAACATATTATATTTGGTATCTATATCGTCGTCTAGTACCCATAGTACAAGCTTTGCTTAATTTTGATTTGTCTAAGAATGTCCCATTATATTTCATTTTGGTAAGCGTGCTTTTTTTCCGATAAAATCAAATAGAGCATAAAAAATTAAGTAAAACCACATTTTTAAATTCTCGATCATATAAATAAATCAATTTCAAAAGTTCATCATTCTAAAAGAGAGTAAGTGACAAGTAAGGCGTCATAGCGTAACAAATCATACAGAAGCACTGTTACTAAGACAGATTTACTAAAGAAAGTGTACTGCTGTTCTATTTGTGCGCTGTGACTGTCACAAGTTCATCCTTGTGACCACTGTGACGTTATTACGACGATGGTACCGTAAAATGGGGTGAGAAGGAAATTGCCTCGAGTGGAGAATGCGATGATAGGAAAAGGTTCATGCAGGTTATGATGATCTGTGATGACAGTCATCCGTGGTCTATGCGGTAATTTATCATCAGTTACACCACTACGCTCGAGGTTTTGCGTGCAAATGTGTGATTTACTATAGAAAATATCGAAATCGTCACATGTGTGCCTATTTTATTTGGGGAGTTCCCTCAATTCCTCAAGATTCCTATCATTAAATCTTCACCAAATTTATATTGAAGATGATTATTAAACAAATAATTTCTTAGAACTGGAACCAATTAATTGTTTGGTTGGATGGTGGGGATGGTAAAACCATAATTGAACATTGAAATTTGGTTCTCGAAATGTTCATGTGTCAGACATATTGACTTATTGCAACCAAAATCGGTACTTAAAAAATGATAGATAGCTAATACCTGATCTACCTAAAATTTGATAACCATCATCTGGCTTCCCAGTTTTATGGTGAAAAATTAAAAATAAACGCTATATAATAAAGGCTCTGGAAATACATCAAATTCAATTCCGAAATTTCGATATTCCGAGTGTTCCAATTCCGGAATTGTAATATCGGAAAAAATTGCCGAGATTCCGGTATTTCGAAATTCCGGAATTCCGGAATGCATGCACTATACGGAAGCAACTCTAAACGATGATAATATACGCAGAAACTTAGATGATAAATATGAACACCACAAAAATCAGCTATTTATCTATTTATCTGTATCTGTTTTTCTTTGATATTTTTCTGATTGCATCTCTAGTTATGTATTTACCTATTTTTGAACAATAAACCATTTGTATTTGGATTTATGTAGCAGGCTAATTAACAAAACATTCAAAGCGACCTCATACAGTGACCAAAAGATAGAGCTAAAACTGAAATGAGTGGATTCTTCAAACGTAAATGTGACCAAGAGATTTATTGTTTTGCATACAGGCTCAAAGGCAATTTCTTTCCAGAAGGTTTCCATCGGCAATAGTGTCAAAATGAAAAATATTCTTGTTTCCGTTTTACTCCAGCAGTTGTCAGCGAGCCGGACGCAGCCGCTAAAAGGCGTAAACCCTTCAAATGTAATCAAAAGCTACATTCAGATGTGACGTAATCCGGGCGTCAAAGAGCACTTACAGCGATTCCTTTCTGAGGGACAATTTGCAAAGTGCGTTTCACATTCAAATAGGACAGGACTAACGTGTCAGAAAGTCAGAACCAGTGTGCAGACATGGTGTTTAGCCACGAAACTCCTGCAGCGTCAATGTATAGGTTGGTCCAATTACCCGGTAGATGACGCTGGTACCGCCTTATTTCTAAAATAATAACCTCTGCCTCTGGCCGGTGGTTTTCGTTGATTGAGCAAACTTATTCAGTATCAAAAATAGAAGAAAAAATTATATTGAAACATTTTTGGCTTTGGTTATACGTATTATTAGTGTGCAGTCAAATAAAGCAATTCATTTGAACAATGTGAATGCCAAACGTAATTCTCATATTGACCCACCGCGAGCGGCCATTAATTCACGTCATTTGCGTCCCTGAATTACACGACGTCCCGATGACTCGATTATACGGGAAACAGCAGTTTCGCGGCTATCTTTATTTATATTAATGTATTTTTCTCAAACATGCAATGAAATTTCGTCATTACTTGCGTCATTACAGGTTCAAAGTATCACGTTGCAGGCGGAACAACTCGGGAGAATTGTAAAGGCATTTCATACAAAATTAAAGACCTAGGCCGGGAAGTAATTTTTTTAAATTTTAATGTAATGTCAAACGTGGCGTTTTTAGTGGTGTATTATTTTATTTCATTGCTTGTGTTTGACAAAAGCACTATACAAACCTCGGTGAGAAACTTTGGGCTGCAGGACGCGTATCCACGTCGACATCTACTTGCCCTGCAACCCTTTGTTTCCCGGCCTCTATAGTAAACACTACTAAGGGCAAAAAAAGCTTTCGAAAAAACAATTTTTGTACTTACCGGCAGCATTCCCTCGTACTAAAGACGTTTGACGCCCAACGACAAATAAAATGACGCAAGACGGCGAAAAACGATTATGATGCAGACTGGCCATTTAGAAATTTCCTTCGAGTGTGTTTTCTAAATGCTTCAGACTTTCTAAATGACTAATAATAATTTTATTATTAATGTAGATAAATATCCTATCCTACTAACTATATTACGTATACATGTGCGTATGTTTTGGTGTTTTCAGTAATGGCAACTACTTTTAATCTACCGTATTTGATCGTTTCTTTTCTCTTCAAAATCGACATGACACTGGCTAATCAATTGGCATAGCCATTAAAAAAAAAGACTAATGACTTAGGCTGGGTTGCACCAATCCGTCTGTAATCGTAAGCTGTGTTCGTTAAAATCTGAATGTATGGAAAGTTTGACAAGTTTCTATGGGATGACAGCTGCCGGCGCCATATTTAACGTTGATCGGTCTGTGATCGTAAGTCGGTGCAACCGAGCCTAAGTCATACGAATATGTGTCACATAGTTTTCATTGATTGTAACGGTGTGACGAATGTAATATACAAAATATTGGTAGGTACTAATCGCTGAAGAAATTGTGAGGTCTAGCTCAGACTGCAGACTTTTAAAACAGCTGAAAGAAATGTGAATTTTGTTTTTCAGTGCTCTATGGTGCAAAATATCACAGAAAAGATTGGTAGTGCTGTTGTGGATTCAGCGGTCACGGATTACAAAGGTAATGCAGTACGAAGCGTATTGCAAATCAGGGGCCTTTCAGCTCGAAGTACGAATTTTTCTATGGAAATGTTAGTTTAACTTGTTTGCACCAGATGTCTCTGGGTGCTGTCTCTATCGCACTTGCATATTGAAGTGACAGGGATGCAGCGGTCGTGCAGTTAGTTTTTACTAAATACACAACGGCGCTACGATCTATGTGGAGTATTTCACTGGTATCTCTATCTCAGTATATATATTGTACTTTGTGTTGCAAATCCTGGGATTTTTAAATGATAGGATCTCGATGATAAAACTGTTAACTAAAACGTGCGCTTATCGTGTAATAAATGAATAATTATATTTAAGTTTGTGTTTATTTATGCAGCGAATGAATAACAACTTAGCGTCATAATCATCATTAAATTACGAGCCTTGCTCTTGTCGGTGGAGTAACAGCTATTCCGTTCTTCTTCTTGCTACGAGTACTCGTACATAACCATCTCCTGAGCTTTGAATAAAGTCAAATAATAACACACATAACAATATTCTATCCAGCGAGGAAATGTGGCCAGGCTTATGGGCATACTCCCCAGAGGCAGCGACTTCGGGAATGTAGGTGTATATTAGTAAAGTTGTAGTTAGGTGTATGTTGTATAGGATATTGGTTATTTTTTTTACTTGAATATACTTATTTATTTCTTGTTTTGGGATATTTCATTTATTGAATTATTAATACACAGATGTAATTATTTGAAAAAAAAAACTGCGATAAGTGGCATTAATTGAATGAGTTTTGCCAACCCCTTTTTTGAAAGTCCGGCGTGAGTGTATCGAATCTTTACTATAATCAAAAATGATCTCCAACGTTATAATTAAAATTCTAATACATTTTGTGAATCACACTACGCACTAGTAAAACACTACGTTTATCACTACGAGTTATTTAGTTTCATGGGTTTAGATTAGTTTTCAGGTTTCAACTAGATATCCAATTCTTGCCCACGATGACAAAAATTCAAAGCCATCGGGAATATTCCCTTATAAAAAAGACTTTTTTTTTTATTAAAAATGGGATTGGTCATGGCCAGCATCTAGCCAGGGGGCAAAGATGAGGCCGACGATGAAGCGAGCCCACCCAGAAGATGCCTATTCACTCGTGCCTTAAAAAGGTCTAGGAATACAAACGCCGGCAGAGAATTCCAAACCTTAGAAGTGCGCATTATAAAAGATGATGTAAGGCGCTTGGTTCGAATTGGAGGGATTTCGACCAGGGAAGGACGATGACCTGGATTAGGAGGAGACTTTTGACGTCTTTATACGCGTAGCTATTTCTGATGTTGACTGTTCGTAAGGTAGTAATTTCTGAATACACAGATAAGAGACTCGCATGCGAGTTTCATTACATTGCGGGTTACCATGATATAATGTAACCTATAACATTAACGAGTTTTATAATTATAAATCTTGCATGTTTTAATTTGCTCTACTAGGTTATAAGAAATGTTAAATATTGTACGTCCGTGACGGATAAACTGTTGTAACTCTTAACTTTACTGATACCATCTCTGTACACAGTTATGCAATAAAATATATTCTATTCTATTCTATTCTAATGAGTTCAATCGATCTGTCACACCACGCAATGTAGTGAAAATCACATTTGAGTTTCGTACGTGTGTAAATAACGCTTATCGTTTGCTCGAAAAGTTACGTAATTACTATACTAAATTACCTCTCTATAAATCTATGCTGGGATGTAGGTGCAACGACTTTCTCCATTTATTTCGGTGTCTTGGGCAGTTTGTATAAGTTTTTCCCAATCCATCCCTCGTGAGTAGCAACCGGTCCGACAGTTCCTACGCATACCCAATATTGGCTATGTGCGAAGTAGGTGGTGGGGGTAAGCTAGGCGATCGGTAGCGCACACCATGGCAGAAATGTGTACTTACCGGGGACCACTGTGGTCCCCGGTAAGTACACATTTCTGCCATGGTGTCTGTCAAATTTACTTTCACGTTTTCTATTGGTTTCTTAACGGTTTCCTACGATTCGTTTCGTTTGTATGTATTTATTTATTCTCTTATTTATTTCAGTAAAATTTCCAATACGGGGTCTTTCTCGTGAGTTTACTAAAGTAAATATAATATTCATGTGTCATTATTTGACATCTCTGAGTTTTGACATTGTCTCGGGACCTTTGACGTTTCTGACGTGCACATAGCCAATACACAACGTTGGAAAAATAAAATTAGACACAGAGTAGGTATCGAGCAAAAGAAGAGAAGATTTTCTGTATGTAGTCGGCATAAATAATGTATAATTTTTTGGACCTTATTTCAATGTCATAGGGTGTTTAATTGTACACATATTGGTGCTCATAACAATCTACATAAATCCAGTTGCGAACTTCGTCCTTCTGACAGAGATTTTAAGTATGAAATGGTTATTAATAAGAAGGTGGTATCTACTTATAAATGTTTATATATATAATACACAAGTAAAAATCGTCATACATAAAAAGAAGTTAAAATGGGTGTGAGCCGTGCAGGCAATTATGTATTTAAAAAAATCGTCAGAAAAAAAGAACCAAGAATATCTGCGTATGGTGTATACGTTAATTTTTGAATATATTTTTTCTACTTCAGCATTATAATCTGTCAATTAGATTTTTCACAGCAGTATTAAAACAATAAACTTTTTATACAAATGCAAGTCATAGAAAAGTCATTATATAACTGGTGGGAGAATCAAAACGGATCTCCATAGTTTATTATGCAACTGTAGTTTATTTTTTAATTTTTAAAAGATGCACTCGTCAATGCCCTATTCTCCATTCGAGGTGTTAAAATAAATATCTCGAGTTTTTAATACAAAACTCGCTACGCTCGTTTGTTACAGCGACGACTCGAATTTTAAGAACCCTTATTATATAACTATTGCATATTATTTTATTACAGGATACATTCTGGGCGGCTAGAGTAGACGTTACAATATTCAGAACTCTTAGGCATAGTTATGTTTGATTAAGAGTAAAATTTTAACGAAAAAACACCGACTCCAAACTTTTCCTAATCTCATCGCATCGTGCTAGATCCCATCCTCCTGCTATGTAATTTGAGGAGTTCCCTCGATTTTTCCAAGATCCCGTCATCAGATCCAGACGTGGTGACAATGGAACCAACCAGAAAACATACCCTTTCAAACGAAATAAGAATTTTTGAAATCGGTCCACTAGTCTCCGAGTAATCAGTGAAGATACATAAAAAAATTATCCCGATGAATTGAGAACCTCATCCTTTTTTTAAGTTGGTTAAAAAGTAGATCTACCTAGTCAGCGAGGTAAATCTTATATGTATGTTACCTAATAACGTTAACAATTCCTTTTCCTCCACAGGGGTTACAGAGGCACTTGGTTTACCTTCATTTCCAATGTAATTGTGGCCTAATGCAAAGATGAACTTAGTGTAATTATCACGGTGACGTAGCCCTTACAAAGTGTGTAAATTAACTTTCTCCAGCTTTGACGGTGCGCTAACTTTAAATTTGGTTGGAGAGTTGCTTTAACGAGTTAACTTCCTTTAAGCTTGTGAATAAAAATATTTGTGGTAAGCTTATGATACAGGCCAGAGATAAGTTAAACCGATTCCTTTATCTTATCAAATGGAATGTTATGGACAAGTTCGGAACATACGCAAACACAAATATATGTCATATAGCCTTGTCTAGTATACTCAGCTTAGCTCATTTAGTTTAGCGCCTCGACATGCCACGATAGCATGCTGTGTTCCCACACATCCTATTTAAAGTATTTTCGAATCATGTCATTATTTTAATGACGACTTTATATAAATATATTCTATATGTATTTCTTCTTCTTCAAAAACACCGAAATGCTTCTAGAACTATGTCTCTCAGTCTGAAGAGCTATCAGAATGTTAATTTATATACTATTTTCTATTACGCGGGATTATTTCCCACATTGTATTATAAAGAGGAACATCCAATAGAGCACAATAATCGTAAATACGGGCCGGTGAAAGAACGGCGTACGTAGCAATTTCACGCCCATTGCAACTGCTCCGAAGGAAATTCTCCGAGTCAATTCCAGCTTCCCGTAAGCCTGCTGTTATTTATCTATTGGTATGTTTTATTTTCTTTGTATAGCAGAGTAATCAAATCACGTAGCTTTTGGAACGTACGATATGCAATTCTAACTGTCAGTTTTACTATGGAATATGACATTTAGATATAATCTAACGTACACGTACGCTCGACAACGTTGTGTAACTATCCCGAACCCGTAGAATTTAGATATAGCCTCCTGAGTCCCCACGTACTTGTACAAGTACAAATTAAGGATATCAGTTAAGGCCTGACATTTCTACGACATAGATGAAGTAAAGGCCTAATGTACTTACCGAAGTACAAATTTTTGTTTCGCCATTTACTGGGTAGTTTTTTTACAACGGCAACAGTGACGCGGTCATTCTGTTTCTTAACTCTATGGTCGATTCCGTCATGTTGCCCAGGTAACGTCAACTGTCAGTGTCAGTGTCACTTTTTCGCAAGATGGCCACACGGTCGGGTCGCCGGGTGACACGAGATAAGCTAATCTGTTTATATTGAAGTTATCACTTGTTATTTCATTTGTTTTTTATATTAATTAGTAAATACATATTGTGAATATTGTAAAATAAACAAAATTTTAACGAAAACTGTATGATTAAGTTGTTTTATGATCAGTCAAAATAATATGTACTTGACGTGGTACGTTAGGCGTTTGTTACATAAATAGAGTTATAGAATATAGTTGATAGAAGACTACATTTTATAATTGTTTCAAGAGAAGAAGACTGTTTATGTTGTAATACAATAATGTTTTTTACTTAAATGTTGTTTAGAGGAAAAATGTGATTTATTTTTGATACTAATATAAAATGTTCAATCTTTTATGTTGTTTTCATTATACTCTGCATAAGCCTAATGTACTCAAAGAAGTACAAAATATTTTAAATAATTTTCTCGCTAGAGTGTTGCTATACATAATAAACATACCATAAAAAATACAAAAAAAAAATATCACTTTAAAAATGCCTAAAATCAACAATTTTTTGTCTCGGTCTTAACCTCAATTCTTAGTTTGTACTTGGTATAGTACATTCGGCAGTTAGGACTACCAACGTTGAAAAAACACAGGACTCAGGAGGATAGTACAATCGATACGAAGCCGCTGTAGTCGAGTGGAACATGCGACTTTCAATATGGACTTTCAAGGATTCGTACCACTGGGTTTTTCAAAAAAATCTTATGTAGAAAATAGGTGTCACCTGATATTGAACGGTTAAAAAAGTAAAAGTAGTTTATTCTTCAAATTAGGCATATTACATGCACCTACGAATGTCAATAAACTACCACCGGTTCGGAAGAATAAACCTCTGCCACGAGAAGAACCGGCGTAAGAAAATCAGCGAGGTGTCATTTTTTCAAAACAATATACATTGTATAGTTAAATATAAAATTACAGTGTCACCTACTACAAAATAACAATGCTACAGTAGAAAACCTATTTTCGCGATAGATTAGCCGTGCAGGACGCTATCACTGCCAAATATCCCTGTCCATGATGTGTTATAAGTTGGCTTTCGGTGAACGAAAATAACCCGAGCAAAACCGTTCTGATCCCAACAAGTTTTCTCTGGGGGTTCAGATGGCGGACGTTTTTGTAAAACTAGTGCCAACGCCTAATTTTGACAAAAAACGTCCATCGGTCTATGATCGTAAGTTGGTTGTTTAGTATAGATCCGGGAAAACGCTAGGAAGGTGATTTGATGGAACACAGTTAGGGAGCTATAGCTGTAGTTTTCTTTCTGCGATGATTTGTCAATGATGAACAGCTTGTCGAATGCGTTATGTTTCTTAAAAACATACGTAAGGTACATAGATAACAATGTCAGTTTTTAGGGTTCCGTACCTCGAAAGGAAAAAACGGAACCCTTATAGGATCACTTTGTTGTCCGTCCGTCTGTCTGTCTGTCAAGACCCTTTTTCTCAGGAACGGGTGGAGGTCTGGAGGTATCAAGCTGGAATTTATATCAAATACTCAAGACTACTGTCCCTTGGAGCTTTGAAAAAATCAAACTTCTAAGCCAACGAAATCAAAAGATACAGCCGTTTATGCCGCAAATTTCCGCAAATTTTCGACACTCGCAAGGGAATCAAAACCTACAGGGTACTCCCGTGAACTAAGAATCTTGAAATTTGGTACGTAGCAATGTCTTATAGCATTGATAAAGGAAACATTGCGAAAACTGTTAACTTTTTAGTCATATCATATAATAATAAAAAAACTACGGAACCCTCGGTGCGCGAGTCGGACCCGCACTCGGCCGGTTTTTTATAAGGGAAAATTATATACAGTTAATTAGTCCTAACGTTTGTTCGAAAGTAAACGAAACTATCCCTTTGACTACAAATACCTTTATAACTTTAATATTAGTGTGACATTGTGTTCACTATCTAAAAACTGGCTGAATTATATCACCAAAAGGCCCTTTAGGGTAGGTAGGGGCGCAGTAAAGGTACTGAACTACTGAAACAAATGACTATTGACACTGACAGCTGACTGCTTATAGATATGGTATCATCGCCGCACCGATAAATCCGGTTAACTTTTGGTGCACAAAAACCTAATATTGTGGCCAGCCAGATGTCCAGGATTTAAAACGTTTTTTACTAATCTAGCTCCAAAGTTAATGGCTAAAGTTGCTGCACTTAGCCGAGTGCTTCCTAACATTGGTGAGCCTAATGCCACGTGCATGCTCCTGTATTCAATGGGTCATACGGAGCATGGCATTGTACGGGGCTCCCGGATAGATTGACGCCCTCTCAGTAACTAATAAGACCATGCCCCGCAGACCTCAGAGGGCTATTTCGATAAGAGCCGCCCGAGGATATCTCACGATATCTTTTTCATCGACGACGATCCTGGCTACGAATTCTCCTTGGGACCTTCAAGCACAAGTGCTCGCTAAGGTCCATCAATACAGGACTGAGAAAAGAGTAGCAGGAGAGTTTTTCGACCGGCCGAAGTTGGAACGGGTTCGGGCATTGGCCCGGAACGAATCACTTCGTCAGTGGAAGGAGGAGTTTGGAATCTGCGGGCTACGGCTTGGTGACGGTAGCGACGATACTACCTTATTTAAAGCGCTGGGTGGACAGGCGGCACGGAGCCCTGATGTTCCACATTGTGCAGATACTTACTAACCATGGTTGCTTTGGAGGGTCTCTGCATCGCATAGGGAGGGATCGGGGTCGAATGCTGATAGCGATCCCGCGGCGTCCCCCTCGACAAGGTGGAAGGTTGGTAATCGTTGGGGTTTTAGACGGTAGTCCAAGGCGTTTGCTGCGGTTAGTCCGTCATACCCGTCCTGTTCCCCTAACCGGGCGGGATGCATAAAAATATTTTCCAAACGTTAAAAAAAGGCTTTAAGCGTGTCACAGACTGAAGCGGCCTGCGGTGGCGGCCGCGGTGGCGGCCAGTTGTAAATTATGACAGTCGAGGCCACGTGTGTCTGAATGATTGTTAGAATTGTCATAGTGTACAACTGGCCGCCCACCCACCGAGGCCGCCATCGCAGGCCGCTCCAGTGTGTGACACACTTTAAAACGTTTAGCGAGGCCAGATTGAAGAGGTTGCACCCCTAAATACAGAGAACACTGGACGTTACCAACAAAGCTGGCACAAAGGAATTATGTAAAACGTAACCTTTCTCCCGGGACGCATCGTTGTGCAGACTCAGTTGAGCTTTCGTGACAGTGCATTTCGAAAATCGAATCGTTTAATGTTATTACCAAAGAGAATATAACCCAAAGTATAAATACTCATATAACCACCACGTAAACAGAAAGCGCCTGATGCTTCTGCATTTTTTTGATTTTCGCAATTTTCTATCTGTTGTGAGTATACATGGAGAGTTATTATTATGTTAAATTCTACGTGTGTGTCGTTTTCTTTTTCAGATGAATTTATTTAAAAGGCCCTTACGTGTTCTGTAGGTAACGTTTACAATATACGTTTCCTGTTCTTTAGGCAAATATCATCGGCCATATATACTGAATTGACTATTTAAATAATTGTTCGTACTGTTAATTATGTTATCGTTATATCTAAGTTGTAAATAATATGGTCCGCTGAAGGCATGGTGCAACCAAACAGTTATTTTACTGCGCCATGAAGAACCGTAACCAAATTATAGTAAGTGGGTCACAAGAGTAATGAGATTGCTCCCTAATATCGTTATTACTTGCAGGTCGATGTCGATGAGCCCACAGTTGCCGTAATAATATCTAATGAGGTATATAATTCTGCTAATGAGCAGACGTAATTGGTCGTGTCGTCTAAGTATAATCGGTAATAATTAGATTGGAATAATGATTGTATAATTCCAGGTAAACAAAGTTACTAGTAAAGTCTGTTACGTGAATCACTTCTTTTGCCTCAAAATATAAATGAGTGAGGTCCAAAAATTGAGTTTATTTATTGAATAGAAAATTGTATGACCAGGGTCTGAAATAAACTGTGATACCACGAGATGGTGATTTTCCCGAATTAATTGAGGTAAAATAGATTCAGAGGTGATATGGCTTTTAGACCATAAATACTCTACTTTTCACTTCAATTGCGAGAAAATAAATAAACAAATATTATCCTCACAAAAAGAACAATAAATTCTATAGCGATTATACCGAACATATATGTATAATTTGGCGGCAATGGCGGCAACCTTTTTAACCGACTTCAAGATTTCAAAAGAGGAGGTTATCAATTCGGTTGTATGTTTTTTTTTTAAATGTTTGTTACTCCATAACTCCGTCATTTCTTAACCGATTTGGAAAATTCTTTTTTTGATTGTAGGTATATATATCCAAGTTGGTCCCGGTTTTGTCAAAACGCAGTTCTCATGATGGAATCCATGAGGAATTGAGGGAACTCCTCAAATATTTAAGGCAAACATATATTGATTTTTGTGTTTTTATCAACAAGTCAAGCATTTGCATCCAAAAATGTGACATTGGATGAAGTGAAACTGTTGATGATGATCAGAACAGAACTCTTCAACGACGAAAAGTTCACGTTTGGTGATTTGCAAGCTCTATTATCACGATTGATTTTTGTCATGCTCGAGTTCTGATGATGGGATCCATTAGGAATCGAGGGAACTCCTCAAATGTGAAAGGCACACAAATAGTGATTTTAGTATTTTCATGAACTAATCAAGCATTTTCATTCATTAAAGTGACATTTGATGAAGTGGAACTGCTGATGATGATCAGAACGGAACTCTTCAACGACGCGTAGTTCACGTTTGGCGATTTGTTCTCTTCGTTTTGTTTGTCAAGGTTTTTCCATGATTCCATGATTTCTTCTACCATTATAAAGATACTTATAGCCATTTTTATTTTATTGTATGGAATCTAAGAGTGCACCATCTAAGTATAATAATCTTTCACCGGCCTCCCCCATTAGAGTCGGTTTTTATTCTTAAAAATTATTTTTAATTGCTTTGACACAAACAGAACAAAGGGGCCCTATACACGATTAATATACTTATACATAATTACAATACGGGGTAGTCAATATAATCACGGTTTTCAAAATTGTATGGATTTTGCTTCAATATTCATCAATATTCACGTGATACGGGATCGTGATATGAGTGTATCGCGTGATAATAATAACCGTGTGGATAAAGACACCGCTAATAATTGCCTCTGGGCACCTACCACCAGCTCTTAATTCCAGACAGTTTACGGCGTAAACTGAACTGCCTGGAATTAAGGCGACCACGAGCTTCTTAAATCCATTCAATTTCCAGTTTTTTCACGGTCACGTGACTTTATCCAGCCAGCTTGAACTGGCTGGAAATAACGCTACCATGACGTCTAAATGCATATCTGTCAGTTGCTCGGAGTGCGCAGTATAGTATGGTGACATGGTCGAACTTAGCAATTCAGAAAAAGCTGGTATTGAGTAACTTTTATTGAATTGTTTTGTGATACTTCAACATATTTTTAAAGTTAGGCTACGAATTTACAACTGTATATGCCACTATAATTCGGTTTCTGCCTAATAATGTTATTTTTAACAAAAAAAAACTCACAACACCAATTTTTTAGGGTTCCGTAGTCAACTATGGGAACCCTTTTAGTTTCACTATGTCCGTTTATCTGTCTGTCCGTTGAAACGGTATCGGCTGGTACCTAGGCTGTGCCTAGCTTACTTACCATCTGGATGATAACTGAACTGTAGCTAGGTACCCACTTGAATAAGATACAGGTCTGGTTTGTAGAGGAGGGTGTGTAAAGAAAACAATAGGCTAGAATGGAAGTTAAAGCTGGTTTATTAATTCGTATTTATTTGTAATTTAAATCGAAACTTTTCATTATTTAATTGGACAAAGTCGGTTAGAACTTTCTCCAATATCTGTTTCCGCTCACTAAGGCCAATTTCCTGTTACGAGGTAAAAAGCGAAACAGATAAAACGGAAAAACCCCGTGCCTTTAATGCTATATACATCATAGTCAACTATTTCAAATAAATTCAATAAAATTAATTACATCAAAACTTCTAAGTCCGTATGCCGACTTCAGAGCGTTAGGATACAAACGAACCAAATTCACAAGACATTGTACGCACGTTAATTAACAACATATGAGCCTTATAAAATATGAGGCTTTAGAAAAGCACTTATATTTACTGCCAGTAGCTGCTTTCTGGCCGCTCACACAAATTTGATTCTCGCCAAGGATTTGAACCCTCGCATAAACCACACAATTTACAATCCCAATTTCAATTGGTACGAGGTTTGAACTCGTCATCCACGCCGGCAAGTCACATACTCCAAGTTCTAAATAGCAGCGTAATATGTAATTTATTTAATCTGTTACTGGCCACGTAGTTATGTCACATAATTTACATCCCATCTAATTTACATGCAACATATTTACAGTCTATCATTTTACTTCGTCGTCTTGCCAATAAACTTCACTGAATAATTTGATAAGGTGGAAATCGAATCCTCCTGTTAATTCATATAACACAAACCAAAATTCAAAAGCACACATAAAACACATTCAATGTTAATTTAACATTGACATTTAAAATAACTGCTTTATCATTCGAATTGATCCAGTATTTGCATGAAGTTCGTGTAATCGTTATTTAACGATTACGTATTTTATTTAGTCAGGAATGGAAATAGATAAAATGAAGGGATTTAAAATATAGATCTGTCCCCGAATGAAAAGGCTGTCTTAATATAATAATTACTTAACTTGGTTTAGCCAACAGGCTCCACAGCCACACTTCACCGATTCCACACTCGTTATAAAATACAATTATAATCTCGTACTTAATATGATTCACAAAATTTTGGAATACTCTATCTCAGCGTTTTATTAAAATCACCCGCACAGCGTCGGTGTCTCCAATCAAGTGTCCACATTTTTCTTCTAAGTTATTTAACGAAAGTCTACGTTACAAATACAATTCTAGTGTAACTTATAATTATTCCCGACTTAATTACAACAACATAGGGATTTTTCAACTGCAGGTCCGTTTGGCATGTCTACCCGCCGGGCGCCGTAGCGAATAGTTAACACATCTGTTGTGCAGACTCCGCACTGTTTGGCTGGAAAGAACATACACCACCGTAACCTTTGTATGGGATAATATGCGTTACAGCTCCATAACAGAGCTCAAAATAGCTAATTACGGTGTGTTTTGACCACTTCGTTTTTGTTTTACTAGAAATTCCTGACAAGCACTTATTACCCGCTGTTAACCCCAATCAACCAATTCCGTGAAGTAACTCCGATCATAAATTCAGTATTCTATTATCCTAAAATATATTGTTCCTTCGTAGAAATACTTCATGTTATTATTTTGCAAAT
Organism: Notocelia uddmanniana; assembly: GCA_905163555.1. NCBI lineage: Eukaryota > Metazoa > Arthropoda > Insecta > Lepidoptera > Tortricidae > Notocelia > Notocelia uddmanniana. The sequence goes on along the minus strand of LR991059.1, from coordinate 6,609,547 downwards.
AATAAACACTTCTACGGAAATTAGGTACCTATATCACGTTGCCATCTCACCGTCTGACTCTCCGAGGCTTTGCTCTGTGACTGTTAGTGCTAGAAAGCTGAAATTTGGCATGGATATATAAAGCAATAAATCTGACAGTTTAAAAAAAAAATGGGGTACCTCCCCTACGCGTAAAGTGGGGATGATTTTTATTTTTTGCTTCTACCCCATGGTGTGGGGTGTTGTTGGATAGGTCTTTCCAAATGAATAGAGTTCTTCATCAAACAATTTTAGATAAAGTGAACATTTTCGGAAATAAACACTCCAAAAGAAAAAAAAATGTGTCCCCACTCTAACGTTTGAACCAATGGGTCAAAAAAATATGAAAAATAATCATTAAAGTAAAGCTTCTTAAAAACTTCCAATGAAAACTATAGCGGACATGTTCAGTTAAGCTGTTTTTGAGTTATCGTAAAAAGTCTCCCTTCTTAGTAAAAGACGTATGAACCGCTGCGAAGGTATTCCCTTTTGCTTGTTATTGATTTTTTAAAATTAAGTTCATTGGGCAACTACGGCACCCTACACTGAGCATGGCCCGACCAAAAAATTCGTAATTGTGACCTAATTTCGATTTTTTAAGAGCTTTATGATATGTTTGTATGTAAAGCCGCTTCAAAGTTGGATGACTACGACGGTGGCAAACAAGCATACGGTCTGCCTGATGGGAAGCAAACACTTTAGGTAGCCATGGACGCTTGATTTGACAATTCATCGTATTGATAGCCAGAGACGAATGTAGGTCTCTCACTCTTAACACAATGCGTTCTCGGGACAACTCCACATACCTACGGATTCGCTTCAAATTATTAATAACATTTTAGGTGGAGGTATTATTTACGTACAAACCGTTTCGAGTTTTCATCAGGTGTAAGGCTTAGGTCACTGGAAGATTTTTTTATACTACGACGGTGGCTAACAAGCTTACGGCATGCCTTATGGTAAGCAGACACCGTAGCCCATAGACGCTTGCGAGTACAGAAGAAGTACAAGCGCAATACCGACCCTTAGTGATTTGAGGATTCATTGTGTTGACAGATAGAGACAAATACTGTCGCTCACTCTCAAGACAACGCATCCTCGGTATTAGCTCTGAGGATGAGAAGGGATGAACTACTTAGTCTAACTTGGGCATTTGCCCAAGTTGACGCAATGCAAATAATGTCTTTAGTAATGTTTTCGACAAATAAAATTAAAAAATATTGGCGTTTCTGTAAACAGTTCATTTATTTATGCAAAAAACGGTGTGCTCACTTGACAGTTGTGGCGGCAAAAATAAGTTATACCACCAAAAACATTCCGTGTAAAAAATAGTTCAAGTCTCGAAACTCTTTCACCGTAAAAAGTTGTGAGATATTACGTAGAGCTAAGTCAGGCATATTTTTTATCTGTTTGCTAAATAAGATTTTGTGACCTGGGAATCACACAACATTACTTGCATTGATTATTTTTTGCATCGTTACCTAAAACGATGTACCTATTAGGTATTGTGTGATTGCCAAGTGACAAAAATTTAATTAGCAAGTAAATAATGATTTATATCATTAGGTACTTGGCTCCATGTAACATCTCACAACTTTAACAGCTATAGCCAATACAAAATTACAGGAGGTTGAAAATAGCCTGAGTAGCTTCGAGAAAAGGATATACTGTCTTAATAAGATTATTGTGTAATCTTAGTTAATTCTACTGCCTTTTTTGTTTAGGGGGGGGGGGGGATGCATTACGCATACCACCCGGGCGCAGGGGGTGACCCGAGTGGTTATGTGGGATTCTGAGACTTATGAGACCCACGGTGTACCTACCAAAATGCCAGATGTTTTGGCGTGCCTTCCTCCTCGACCTCCATCTTGTATAGTAGCGGACCCCCCTAAGTCCATTACATGGAGGTTATGGGTGCCGAAAAACTTCCAGCACCCGGTGGTGAAGCAGGTCACTGGTTCCGCCACGAACCACTCCTCGAAGGATAGGGAAAGCGGAGCCCCGTAATACCGGCATTCCTCTTCCTCTACGGTCCCACCAACGCCGTTGCCGCGGAACGGCCCCGCAAAGTTCGCAGGGGGTAGGAAGAGTGGCGCACCGTTATACCAACACGCCTCTCCCCCTGCGATCCAGCCTCGGCCGCAGAAGATAGGAAGAACAGCGCACCGTGATACCGGCACTCCTCTTCTTCTGCGGCCCCACCTCAACGCATCCCTCTGCGGGCTAGGTAAGGGCTGGGAGCGCCCTCCTCGGGCCAGCCGGCATCGGCAGCCCAAACAGGCCGGCAATGGGTGTCCTTAGCTTCACCGTAGATGACCCAGTTACTAAGTACTTCAATTTACCAGCAAACTTCTTAATTACAGACACGGACAGACATGGCGAAACTATAAGGGTTCCTAGTTGACTAAGGAACCCTAAAAATGATTAGACTAGCTTTATTCATCAACTAGCGTTTGCCCGCGGCTTCGCCCGCGTACTAAGCGTAATTTTTATTCGTTTACAAAAAAGAGGTTCTCGGTTTGACCCGTATATGTATGTTTGTACGTATGTAGGTATGTGTATATGTTTGTCCACGATTATCTCGCGTTTGGCTGAACCGATTTAGATGTGGTTTCCAGATAAGGAGTTGTTACATTCTGGGGGTTTCGGTATACGAAGTTTGGTAATTGTGATTCATTAACAGATGAAAAGTCAGTACCTATACATTCTGAGAACCGGCAAACTGTTGAATTTCATTTGATTTAGGCAAAAATAAGGATCGTAAACTATTATCATACATTTCCGAGAGGCCGAAGGGAAAAGGGCTGATGAAATATATAAAAACATGTCTTAAATGGCCCTTAGTAAAAGCATCTGTGTACTACAATAATATCAATAGAAGGTCTGATAACGACCAAGCAGCGGTCATAAACTATGGTCCTTTGAAGTACAGAAACACGGCTAATTCAATATCACGTGTTACCCTTATTTTTCGTAAAATTAAATTTAATAGGTAGGTTTTACCAGTTCCCATTGGAGCATCCGAAAAGAAAATTTGACCTCACTCCCATTCGCACTCCATACTGTTTGCTCATATACTGAATTTTGTTCATCTGTTAATGAATTATAGTTATTCAGATCAACCCCTCTAAAGCTATTACATCATACACAAAAATCTGTTAGGATACGCAGGGCTCGTTCCGTACCTCAACAGCAAAACGAGACCCTTATTCCTAATTCACGTGTGGCTGTCTGTCAGTCCGTTTGTTACAACCGATTTGCTTTAAAACTACTGGACCGATTGAATTGCAATTTGGCACAAACTATCAAGACACTATCAAGAATTTCATCATGTCAGCCGAAAGACGTCCACTGCTGGACATAGGCCTCCCCCAAAGACTTCCACAATGACCGGTCCTGCGCCACCCGCATCCAGCGGACACCCCCGACCTTCACCAGGTCATCGGTCCACCGTGTGGATGCCTGCCCACGCTACGCCTTCCGGTACGTGGTCGCCACTCGAGAACCTTTCCGCCCCAACGGCCATCAGTTCTACGTGCTATGTGCCCCGCCCACTGCCACTTAAGTTTAGCGATTCGGAGGGTTATATCGGTCACTTTGGTTCTGCTGCGGATGACCTCATTCCTGAAGCGATCATGCAGAGAAACTCCCAACATAGCTCTCTCCATTGCTCTTTGGGTGACTTTGAGCCTTCTTATGAGGCCCATAGTAAGCGACCACGTTTCAGTACCATATGTCATCACTGGCAACACACACTGGTCAAAGACTTTCGTCTTGAGACACTGCGGAATATTGGACGAAAAGATGTGCCGTAGCTTCCCGAACGCTGCCCAGCCGAGGCAAGATAAACAAGAATTTATATCAAGAATATTTATTTATATTTCAAGAATTTACATGTCCATAATAATAAATTAAAACCAGACAAGTGCGTGTCGGATCACGCACAAAGAAGGGCTCCGTACCGACACCTACTAGTCCACATTTAAAACCGCTATAGGAAACTCACGGTACTTAAGTCCTTTAGTTTGGGCAAGACTGTTTTTCAACGATATCTCAAAAAATGGTAAACCTATCTTGTTGAAACCAAAAGTCGCTGAAAGTATTTACTAATGTGCACCATCTCAATTTTTTTCAGAATCTTAAACTTCATATTTTGGAAATTACAGTGAGGGGACACAATTTTTACGACTTAGACAGCTAATCTATACTTATATTATAAAGAGGAACGATTTTATTGTTCGTTTACATTGAATAGGCTTCGAAACTACAGAACCGATTTGAAAAATTATTTCACTGTTGGGAAGCTACACTATCTTCGGGTGACATTGACATGGGCTATGTTATATTTTCAAAAAATTAAGGATTCTTACTAAAACTCCAATAATGTAACCCAAGGTTTAAAAATATACCTAAAATATTCTTTACATCATCGCGTGAGCTGCGAAAACTATTGATGATAGAATAACTATTTGTTGATTATTTGTATGGGCCGGGCTGCTAGTATGTAATACTAATCTAAAGGTTGATTTAAATGGAAAAAATATATAGAAAACTCATATGTTGTTTTTAAAAGCTAATCCATAGATACCCCACACGCGTATATAGTAACTTTGAACTTTTTTTTACAATCCCTGGCATGTATGGAGTGCCAAATTTTACCTCGGATTCGTATTAAGGGGAGGTCGTCAAGCGAGTTAGCGTTTTCGAGTTTTCTAAAAACAATCTGAAACGTAGAAAAAGGGTTTTAAAAATTTGAAAAAATTATATGTTTTACTTAAGGATCTAGTCTAGTCAAAGTTGCACTCAGATACACAATCTAATGAACTTCGCTCGATAGAAAGAGACCCCAAAGTTACTCCTTTTTGTAAAGCATTTACAATCTGACGACTAAACTATTGATGTTTTAAATAAAGTTTTTGAACTAAACTGAAGCCATTCAGTATTTCTAGACATTTTTGCAGAATTTAAAAAGATTAAATGACTGTATTAATTAATATGTTTAAATACCTACGAAATGCGCGAGCGCGGAGGCTCGGCAGGCCCGATCAGTCGCGCGCTGGCGCTTACAGACAACGGACCTGTGTCAGTTTTATCCGCGACAGTTTCGTGCACCAAACAAGCAGTTTTTGACGAATTTATACAATGGTTGCAAATTATTTAAGAAGGGCAATAAAAACCCGAATGAAAAAAGTCGTAATTATTAACAAATAAATTATGGTCATAGTGCCACAGTATAAAAATGACAGTATAACAACTGAACTGAACCCCTCCAGAAATGGAACCATAGTTGGTAAAATTATAAATGAAATGTGAAATTGTAAATATAGTAAGAGATCTACGAGTACTGCTTTGCACTTGAATATTTTTTTAAGCTGTGAGCTTCAAAACATTAATTCCGGCCGTCTTTTTTTTAATACCACGTCAGTGGCAAACAAGCGTACGGCCCGCCTGATGGTAAGCGGTCTCCGCAGCCTATGGACGCCTGCAACTCCAGAGGTGTCACATGCGCGTTGCCGACCCTTTTAAAATTTATACACAATCTATCTTTCTAGCTAATCTTCTTTTATAAGATCTACCCATTTCCAGGTAGCTACCGTGGCAAGTTTGGTATCATTTTATATACCATACTGATTCTTTTGTCATCTTTATGTAAAAATCATTTCTGGTATTTTTTTTTTTAAATACGGTAACCTTTCGCATAAATAGTAAAAAAGTAAAAACTTCGCAATGTTTTTTATGCTTTGAGAGCTAATTACTTTTGACAAATAAATTAAACCACCAAAAAATATTCTGTCTGTATTTTATGTGGCACTCGGGAGGCCTATGTCCAGCCGTGGACGTCCATCAGCGTCCATGATGACGATGACACGCACACGACAAATAAATATAACACCCTGTATAAATTCCGCTCACGCGCAGCGAACCGTAAGCACACATACGTTGTTGTACTAAAATTCTTACATATCTACCCTCATAATGAATAAGTGTACAGTTTGCAAAAAAACAGTGACAAAAAAGACTCCAGCTTTAACATGCAGCCGGTGTGAGGCAATTGTCCATGAAAAGGCGGATTGCAGCGGGCTGACCAACAAGCAACGGACCGCACTCCATGCCGCGGAAACGCTGGAGTGGGTGTGCAAAGATTGCCATCTCTCATCTTCTAGAAGAACGTCTTTCCTGTCAGCTGATGACTACGATGATGATGATGCAGAAGTGGCTTCTGACGCCACAAGACCAGCAATTGATTTAAAAAAACTTCTTAATAACATCTCTCAAGAGGTCCATAAGATTGTGATGCGTGAGCTGGAAGCATTAACAAAGGCTGCTCAACACGCTAGCGACAAGATTGATGAGTTTGAGGAGATTGCCCAAGCCACTAAAGAGAAAATAAAAATGCTGGAGAGACAAAACACCGCCCTCAAAAATCATAATACCCACCTAGGAACTAGAATCGCCGCGCTCGAGCAGCGGCTTGATGCTACCGAACAAGCAGCTATGGATGACTACATTGAGTTAGTGGATGTGCCTTTGAAAAATAATGAGGATACATTGCAACTGGCCCGGAAGGTAGGAATATCGTTAAAAGTCTTAGACGAAAACAGCATGCATAATGTACGCTCAGCGCGTCGGCTGGCACCCCGAGACGGTAGGACAGGACCGATTCTCGTGCAGCTAAGCAACCCTGATACCAAGTTGCAATGGGTCTCTGCTGGACGCAACACAGAGCTCCTGGCCTCCACCATCCTCCCGGAACTGTCTGGTGAGGAGGCGGCTGCCTCGAAAAAAATTTTTCTGAGGGAAGCATTAACCGGCCGGACTAAGTACCTTCTATTTCAAGCCAAAACTAAACTAAAGGATACCCATAAATTCAAGTATATCTGGTGCAAACACGGTAAAGTTCTTGCTCGGAAAGGCGATAAGGATAAGATCTTCTGGATACGCACTGAAAAGGATATCGAAACTCTAGAGTAGTATTAGTTAACTTTGTTGTCATTGTATTTATCATTTTTTTTTCTTCGTCCTAAAATATGGCTGATATAAGCGAAAGTGTAACAGAATTAACTGAATGTATCGATTTAAACCACTTCTTAAGTCAACTACCTGCTATAAAGTATAATAAATTTCTATGTGTACATATTAACTTGAAATCACTCTTAAAGTATTTTAGTAACCTACAACAAATTATTTATTCGTGTAAAGTTTCCGTCATTGATATAATAATAGTAACGGAGGCAAATATATCCATTACTGTCAGTAATTTGTTTAACTTGGCGGACTATACAATGCACACACAGTTAAGGAAGAATAGGAAGGGTGGGGGCATCATTGTGTATGTACACAAAAAACACAAATTTGTCCATCGAAAATGCAATAATAGTAGCTTTGAATGTCTTGCCGGTAGCCTGGTAACCCCGTCAATGTACAACTTGGCTCTGTGTGCAGTGTACAGACCTCCAAATAAAAGCAAACACTTATTTGTAACTGAGCTTGAACGTACTTTACACTTTGCACAGGGATCTGATTTAATTGTTGTGGGAGACATGAATATTAACCTCGCGGCAAATAATAGTGACACTGTAACAGAATCATACAAGAACATGATGTGCAGTCACGGTCTTGTAAGCGGGATCGCGAGTTACACAAGAGTAGAAACCCGAGTAAATGAAGTGACAAAAACGTGTATCGATCATATATTTGTCCGATCCCGCTTGCAAGATGTGTACTGCGGAGCGCTTTGCACTAAACTGGCCGACCACAAAATGACCGCGGCCGCGCTGCTAGGAGGACCCCGTGTACAGGCTGCTCCAAATTATGTAACAAAAATTAACCAGCAACGTTTGCACAAAGAACTTGCGTGCGTCAACTGGGCGTCACATGAAGAGTTAAATCATCCCCAAACTATTTACAATTTCATTCAAAATAATCTGTCAAAGTGTTACGATAACTCAAAATATAGTCTGAAAATAAATAATTCAAAACGGAATAAAGAACCGTGGGTCTTTGGTAGGGTACAAGTAGAATGCAAAAAACGTGATGCGCTGTATTTAAAATGGATTAAAGATACTAGTAATATGGTAAACCGTCTTGAATATAACAAACAAAGAAACAAAACTAATAAACTAGTAGAAAATCAGCGGAATTTACATTACAAGCAAAAAATAAATACAAGCAAGGGAGATATTAGAAAACTATGGCAAATTTTGAATGAAATGTCTGGCAAAATATCGTCATCAATAAATGATACTTTAGAAAGGGCCTTCCAATCATTAAACTCTGAGAAACTTGTGGCTGACTTATTTGCAGATAGTTTTAAACAAACAGTACAAAACATAATACCAAATTGCAGTGTACCGCTACTCAATCCGGGAATCTATGGAAAACCAATGGATAGATCAATGCTAATGAAAAAGGCCACCCCGAAGGATATATTTAAAATAATTATGAAGTGTCATAGTAATAAAGCTCCAGGAATGGACGGGGTCCGAGCCGTAGACATTAAAGTCATAGCTGATAAAATTTCATCAGCGGTAGCGCACCTTATAAACAGCAGTTTAACCCATGGATATTTTCCTGACGAGCTTAAGGTAGGATTAGTCCGGCCGGTGCACAAGGGTGGTGATACAAAGTCTTGCACAAACTATAGGCCTATAACAATGCTACCGATTTTAGATAAAATCATGGAAAAATATATTAGTACTCAAATACATACATTTTATAGCACCCATAACGTTCTTTCCGCGAGCCAGTTCGGATTTCAGCCGAATAAAAGCACTACCATGTTGCTATCCAGGTTTACAGACGAAATAAATCAGCACCTTAATGATCAAAAACATGTACTCATTATTCTTATAGACTACAGTAAAGCGTTTGACACTTTGCGTCACGATTTACTGATACAAAGGCTAGAGGCTACCGGGGTACGTGGGAAACTGTTAGAATGGTGTACGAGCTACTTAAAGAATAGATCGTTCCATGTTAAAATAGGGGACGCTCTTAGCGACAAAGTGCAGGTTACGGAGGGTACAGCACAGGGCTCTGTGCTTGGGCCCCTCCACTATTTAACATACGTCAATGACATGGACAGCTGTGTACAAAACTGTAGTATCTACCAATTTGCGGATGATACATGCCTCGTCTCTGCAGATAAAGACATAAGGCTGGCTGAAAGAAATCTGCAAAGCGACTTCGACAAAATCTGCATGTGGTCCCATGACGCAGGTCTGGTCCTAAACGCAACCAAGACGAAACTTCTACACGTGCACTCTAGTAATTCAAGAACAGTGCGACCGGTCTGTATTGTAGGGCACGATCACCAGTGCTTGCACTCTAGACGGAGTCGTTCTAACACTTGTGAATGTCGCCTGTTAGAACAGGTTTGTAAAATAAAATATTTAGGTCTTATAATTGACAAACATTTCAATTGGGATGTTCACATTGACTCGGTGTGTGCCAAATTAAGGGCTGTTATGGCAAAAATGTACATCTTACGTAATAGAATACCGTATAATATAAGGCTCGACGTTTACAATGCGTTGGTAGAAAGCATAGTTTCCTACGGGTTGAGTAGTTATGGTCGCACTTTTAAGTCGCATCTTGATAGAATATACAGGTTCGTCTACTTAAGCTTGTAGTACCTTCTAACGTCAAGGAGAGTGTGAAGTGTGCTAGGGAACTCTTTAGTATGTGCAACGTATTACCTATACATACTAAATTCGGGCTCCAGTTTCTAAAGGAACAATATTTTAGAAGTGAGATCCAACACGTGGTGTCACACCCAAAGACCACTAGACAAGTTTTAAATCGCGTGCTAAAGAAACCTCCTTTTCGAAATTTTTATGGCCGAAGAACATCTGAATATATTTTGCCAGATTTGATAAACAAGCTCCCTAAAGAATGGAAAGACAAAATTACACCAACCAATATTGCGAAGTTTCTTAAAAAAGAAATGTTAAATAAATTAAAAAGCGGTATTTAGGCGCGTGGTTAGTACCTTGTACGTAAAACGGGTAGCAAAATTCGTTCATTATTGCTGACATTATTGGATCATCCTGTACCGAGCGGACGCAAACCGGTTCGCTTAGCGCGGCCGGCGGTTGAGAGATAGCTATAAGACTCAGAGCAATGTTTCACTTATTAGATGTAACGCTGGATGTTATTGGATGAAATGTTATATTATATTATACGATTCATAGTGCAAATAGATATGTAACGATTCACAATATTAATACCTATAGTTAAGTATAAAACTGTTATTGTACTAGTTTTTTTAAGCTGTTGTGGAATGGTGCATCGAGACAAACCAAACTTTGGTTTAACGGTGCAGTTTTAACTAATTGTAAATGTGTTTTTTAACTACTTTAATAATAAATAAATAAAAAAAATAATATAACACATTTAGATAAAAAATTGCATGACCTATTAAACAAATCGAGTAGAGAGGTATAAGACATATTTCTTAGGTTCTTAGGTTTCATAGATTAAATAACGAATTTCAGGGTTGTACTATGAATTCTGTTTTTTTTTTTCATTATAATGAATCCTACCGTAAGTTCGACATTCAATTATTTATTTACTACCTATTTATTAAAAAATGATATCAATGACATACTAAAGTTTAATCATAATTAATGCATTTCTTAAGTCAAAATACAGTTATATTTCTATACTGTGACCAGTATGAAGCTAGCGGGGTCATCCGAGTTCACAGTCGCTTCGTCCGCGCGGGCTTGTTCACGCACCGCCAGGACAGCGCTAAATACCTACTCTCGCAGGACTAGAGGGCCTTAAGAGACCTCTCGGACGCTCAGATATCCATTTTTGTCGAAATCGTATCGGACGGCACTGATTAATAAAGAAAGGTCGTATCTTCATAGGGAACTCACGGCACTTCATGCATCTTTAGACCTTATAAGGAACCTAAATGCCAAATTTGGTATCTCTCGAATCAGCAGTTTGGGCTGTGCGTTGATATGTCAGTCAGTCACTCAGTTTCTTCTTTTATATATTATATTTAGAAATTATTCACAGTTAGTTAAAGTTTTCGCAATTATGAGGCAATATCAAAAAGTGGGGAATCTTTTCGGGGTTTACCCTCCGTACTCGTATAATTGTTATAGTTTTGGGTGAAATCTTATCTATTATGCTTTAAATAATAAATGAACTTTTAAAGATTATGGTACTTCAACTTTTGATTGAAGTTAATTTTATTTCAGAAACAGAGATATTTAGACTAAACATTAAAAGACACATATTCATTCACTCCCAATGGTGCTCTGGTGGATAGCCTCGGGCTCCATGATCTCTCTTGTATCAAGTCACGCCTCTCTCAATGACATCATTCGTCGGGCCTTTGTCAGCGCTAACGTGCCGGCCGTTGTAGAGCCTCCTGGCCTGGCTCGCGACGATGGCAAGAGGCCCGACGGCATGACCCTTGTGCCCTGGAGACTAGGACGGCCCCTTATTTGGGACGCAACATGTGTCGATACCCTGGCGCCGTCCCACCTAGGTGCAACTTCATTGAGAGCGGGCGGAACAGCCGCAGCGGCCCAGGCTGCGAAGTGCCGCAAATACATCGGACTTGCAGACCGTCATATATTTGCAGCATTTGCTGTGGAGACACTGGGACCGTGGAGCGCTGGTGCCCACCGACTTTTTGGGCAACTATCCCGAAGGCTGGCCGAGGTGTCAGGAGACCGTAGGGCTGGCTCGTTCCTCGGCCAGCGGATCAGCATAGCTATCCAAAGGGGAACGCTGCCAGCCTTATGGGAACCCGTCCACAGGGCTCCGATCTGGGAGACCTTTTTTTAAATTAGTTTTAGTTGTTTTGTTTTATATATAAGTATCATGTTTTCATGTTTGTTGTATTAATAATTAAATTTAGAAAAATAGAGTTTGTATACTACATTGAGAAAAGCCGATTGAATACAGAAAATATTACTCCCAATAATACAAACAAGTTAAGGTAGAATAGAATCTGTAATTTTTATATTAATTTTACAATCTACCTACATGACAATCTCTAAGATGTAGTTCACTGTAGGTACAATCTATGTCTATTCTGTGTCTCTGTATAACCTGAAATGTAAATATATTGCAACAGTAGGAATCTCTGCATTATGATTAACTAGATTGCTTACTCTTTTGCAGCTAACCGACCTTTGTAAGGTAAACGTCCCAGTGCTAGACAGTGACCAATCAAATGATGACTTTGAAATGTAAAACAGTTTAAATTGTTACCAAACAATCTTTTTAGAGTTATGGTCAACTAGGAACCCTTATAGTTTCGCCGTTGTCCGTATGTCTGTCTGTCGAGGCTTTGCTCTGTGATTGTTAGTGCTAGAAAGCTGCAATTTGGTATGGATATGGAAAAAAACTAGGAAAATCGTAAAATAAAATCTACAAAAAAATGTTTAAAGGGTATCTCCTCTACACGTAAAGGGAGGATGATTATTTTTTCTTCAGCCCTATGGTGTGGGGTGTTGTTGGATAGAGGTCTTCGCACACTATATCAACTCCACAACACTACAGCAAGAACTCAACTCAAATATGTAGGTACCACATGGACAACGCGTAGACCACACGTTATACACTACCTTTTTTGGAAATTGTACTGTAAATTGTACTGTAGGAAATACGACATGAGGCTTAAATTTCAATATTTAGCTTTGAATCGACTGGCTGTTGAGTCGTTATAGTGTGCCTTTCAAAATGAATAAAATAATTCATGGTTGTTTATCTTCATCTTCAATTGTTTTCTTTCAACTCATTTGCTCAAAGGTTAGCTGGAAGAGATCCCTGAAAGGGATATAAGCTCGCCTTTGTACTTCCACTTTTTGTTTGTTTGTCATTTTATCGTGTTTTATGTACAATAAAGCAATGCATACACACATGAAATGAAAATATTCACTGCAAAAAAATGTGTGTCTCTCCACCCCGCCCCTAACTTTTGAACTATGGGTCCATAAAATATGAATAATCATGAAAGTAAAACTTAATAAAGACTTTCAATGAAAACTATAGCGGACATAATCATATGAGCTGTTTTTGAGTTATCGTAAAAAGTTTTCCCTTCTTAGTAAAGACAGGTAGGTATTTCCTTTTGCTTGGTATTGATTTTTTTAAAGTAAATTCATTGGGCAACTACGGAACCCTACACTGAGCATATCCCGACATGCTCTTGGCCGATTTTATTCTTTTTTTTAATACCACGTCGGTGGCAAACAAGCGTACGTCCCACCTGATGGTAAGCAGTCACCGCAGCCTATGGACGCCTGCAATTCCAGGGGTGTCACATGCGCGTTGCCGACCCTTTAAAAATGTATGTAGGTACACTCCTTTTTTGAAGAACCCCATACTTACTGTAGTCCTTCGGGAAACCCTCGGCACGGGAGCTCATCTGTATTGTAAGTGGTGTTCGTCAAAATCCGACAATTACATGTGGATTTTAACGTCCGTATAACCATCTTCAAAGTCACGTATTGTACTTAATCGTTATTTGGATTGCCGATTAAGAAACGCATTTCCATCAAAGTAATACTAATACCTCGGGTAATTATTTTTTCATAATTAGCGAGCATGAAAACAATTTTTGGTCTGTGCTCATGTCACATTCGACACTAGAGAAAAACCGGCCAAGTGCGTGTCGGTCACGCACAAAGAACGGTTCCGTACCTACCGACAACCCACACAGACCACATTTAAGTAAAACCACCACAAAAGGTCGTATCTTCATAGAAAACTCACGGCACTTACTTGAGTCCTTTTTTGTTTGGGTAAGACAGTTTTTAAGTGATATTTCAAAAACCGATAAGTAGATCTATATTGTTCAAACACAAAAATCGTTGAAAGTATTATAATAACGTACGCCAGCTCATATGTTTTCATAATTATACTCGTAATCTTTATAGTTTGGAAATTAGAGGGGGGAGATACTTTTTACGACTTTGAAAGCTAATACGAGTATGTCAGAAAAAGTATTTCAGAATCACTTTGCTATTACGCATAAGTATGCATTGAATTTTTTTCATTGGCCGGTTACATGTAATGGTGTGCCTCACCTAATTTAAAAATTTATCGTAATTTTACATAACTTTTCTATAGCGACTCATAGATTACACCTTCCTACCTTTAATAATTATATATATGTATAGTGCTAATACCTACTCGTAGTAAAGCGGCTGTGACATACAGACGTCCGTCAGAAACTAAGAACACACTAAAAGCATCTAACTTAACAAAATATCATAAAGTGGATAATCTTTTAAGCGAATATACGTTAATCGATCGAATAATACCTATAATAAAGTGTATTCAAGAAACTTGCCATTAATACCCATTTGTATGTATGTATGTAAAATCCTTTATTGTACATGAGTGAAACATAACAATAAAACAGCAATTACAAGAACAGTTGACATATGTACACGGGCGAGCTTATCCCTATAAGGGATTTCTTCCAGCTAACCTTTGAGCAATTGAGTGGAGATAGGATTTATAGGAAATTTTTACCCATTTATACCTAGGCTCAAAACGACGACCCGTCATTAGACGATATTGTGACGATTGTGATGTAACTATGTTGTATTGGGGAGGACTTCTCCGTCTCCAATAAGTAAGGTGAGTTATATTACCACTTTTATTGACTAAGTACCGCTCAGTACCCTTACCTATAGTATACTCAAGAAACCTAGCCTAACCTCTATAACTGTTTCACTACAATAAACTTCTAACTCAACAATAGGTAAGTAGGTACTTACTCTTCGTTCTCCTGTTACCTACCTCAAACAACTTCTAGTCGTCTTTTTACTTAACCTTTTGAACGCCACGCTCGGCCATAGACGTCAACGTAAAATCGTCAACCCGACGCCAACGACGGCACTGGCCGACAATTTTTTTTTAATGAAAAACTACTGAGAATCTGCCCAATTTTATATTGGCATTATTTCTTTACACATCATTTTTTTACCGTTGTGGCGTCAGGGGCACGGCGAATTACTTTGACGTCTGGCGGCGAAAAGGTTAAGGGTCCCCCGCACGCTCCGCTGAACGGTGTACCCTGTCTGAACTCTATCCTCCATTTCAAACGTAGTTTGGTTCTCATTTTAACGTGCGTGAAATAACATGATACTTTGTATACACACTGGAATCCGCCATATCTAGGCCGGAAATTAGCTACTGTTACTAGAAATTATAATAGAAAAAAAAAATACAGCCAGTATTTGAGTTTTTTAGGTCTTGTATTACAACCTTAATAATCGCTGTATTTTTTCTCCAATATCAATATCAAGCAACACAAACAATTTACTGCCTAGATATGCCGGATTGCATTGTGTATACAAATACAAATGTTCATATTATTCCAGCATGCCATTTTAAAATGAGAGCGAAACTACGTTTGTATGGAGAACCGAGCTTCCTGCGGACTCTTAACAAGCTTTTACTTTATAATTAGCTATTATAGCCGAGCGATAACGCACGCGACTTTTAATCTGGGGACTTGGGTTCGAACCCCGGCGCTCACCAGAGGGTTTGACATGAAAAAACTTATGTATGAAATATCATTTGTCATTGATTTTAAGATTAGCTTTTCAGTGAAGGAAAATATCGTGAGGAAACCGGTCTCTTCCCAACAAGTTTTCACTGTGTGAACAAGAGTTCAGTTTCGGCAGGTCAGATGGCAGCTGCTTTCATAAAACTACGAGTAATGTCTATATCTAATCTTGGAATTTCGATACCAAAGTAGACCCCGGACTCCACGACACGACACAATACAACCGGGAAAATGCGAGTAGGATGAAGCTTGTACAACAAGTAATAAAACTTACAACTTGATTTTTGTAGTAAGTATTAAATCATTTTCCAAGTCAGGCATTTTTTTACAAGTTGATTTTACAAATTCATGTATGTATAAGTAAATAATGTGGGAATTTATTTCAGGCTGAGAATAAAAATGCATCACCAATTTATGCCAAAGTGAAACAAACAAAAATGTGTGCAATATTCAGACCAAATGAAGTGGAATAGAGCATAATTAGGATTATTAGAAGAATTACACAAGCTTCCTTGCAATTGTAATAAAAATGATGATTTAAGTTATTCAAAGTTTTGTTTATGAATTGGCCTATACAGATAGTTACTGCCTACAATGTTTAGTTTGTTTCTTTATACTGTTATACCAAATGCACTATCATATTAGGTACTTAGGTATGATATTAAAAACTGCAACTTCATCAGATATTGCTCCTAATCTTCCTAATAAAAACTGTGGTGTCAACTATTAGATCATAATTTTCATCCAATACCTTAGTTCATTTAGATTCCATCAACAAGCAATAGTCCCCATGCCAATGTTGTCTATGTCCCATTATATGGCCGGGGACAGCATCAGCTCAGTCGATACCTGTATTTCTTTAAATTGTTAAAACAGCTTCTACAGTTGGTCAGCTCCAAATATGAGTGAGCTGGCATTGTGCCACACCGCACCTACATTTCTTATAAGTCAACTCCAATATTGATGAATAAAATAAATAAACCAACAAAATCTTGCAGGTGTAGAACTCATAGTCTTTGAATACAATAGGATAAACCTATGCTATTGTTTATCCTATTATATGTTTTAGGGATGGCACCTAAAATATACAATAAATTGCCAAGAAATATAACTAAGTTAGAAGGATTAACACTATTGACAGATTCAAAAAAAGCTTGTTTGCATTCGTAGTTAAAAAGCCTACTATTCATTAAATGAATGCTATACAGATGAAGAATTGTAATTGATTACGCATGTTCCATCTTGACTGAAAATATTTGTATGCGTTATGGCAAAACATGGAGATACTTTTTGTCCTTTGTGTTTGTCTTTATGAACTAGTTATTGCAAAACCTGCAAATTTTGGGAACTCTTCTACTTTTTAAGTGTGCAATTTTATATAATGTGTTACCTGTATCAGGTACATGACTTAATATAGTATTCTAAACAATACAATACCAAGGTAGTGTAGAGAATGCCTGGGGTGTCAGTTGTTTTGCTCACCTGCTGGTCTGCTTGCAGTATGTAAATGATTTACACACATAACTGGCTGTATATTAGGTACTATATAGATTACCTAGGTACCCTAACATTTTAGGTTTCTCTATACATTGTAGGTACTGTATAAAATACTAGATTATACAGATTACTATTGAAATACATATAATGATATAAGGTCACATATACCTAGCATGTATTACAAATATCCGCATCTACCAATTTTTTTTCAAAATGAGAATGATAAAAAAAACCGGGAACTTGTTCTGTAAGTCTGATGGGTAAAAAACATATGCCATGCACTTTTATAAAATAATATACTTAATTTTTACACAATAATTTGCATTATTTCCACTGTGCCCTTGTGCTAAGTTCATACCACTATTATATATATATAGCCAGCCAGCCTATATTCTAGCATTTTTCTGAAAGTAAATTTCATGTGATTCACTTAATGACTATATTTGTGTCCTTATTGTAGGTACCATCAAGTAAAACATTACAATAAATTAAACTGTTTAATATTTTATTAACACATTTAAATAGAAAATGGCACACTCACACTTACTACACAATGTTTATTAGATACAATTTCGCGCTCTCTCTCTCTCTGGGTCAGTCCCTCATATCTGAGGATTGTGGTCAGCATCAGGGTTTGATCTGGAGCGAATGATCTGCCTCCACCGGTTTCTGTCCAGCGCGTTAGAATTTGGAGGACGAAGAGTGTTTCACTTGATAGGTCCATTCGGATACAATTTAGCCTTGCTGCTGTTCCTCATTGTGGTTTAAAGTAGTTTTTCTTGTTTGATAATGTGACACTTCTATAGTGTATATTCTTCAATAAAGTTTGATACACGAAGATCAATGAAGTTTCACAATAATGAGGTGATCGAAGTTACATTTATAACATGAGCTTTTCTCTTCATTTTTCGTAGGCCTAGCCCTTGGGTAAGATCCGTATTACACCACTTGTATGGGTACTTTATATTAACAATTATATCTATGTTGTCCGAGTCCGATATTTTCTATATTTTTTATATTTTATGGTGTTCAATGAGATCGCGCCGCCAAACTCGTTAGAATGTTTGTTGACAGCAAGGAGCGTTCATACCGTTCATCAATATACAGTGAAATAAATTCAAAACTGACAGTTTTATAACTATAAAATAAGAAATATACTAATATTGAATGTATTTCCTCATTTATGATTTTATAATAATTATATCAACTTATTTATAAGCATTTTGTCGCAATCGAAAAACCGATAACTTACCGAAAAAAATCACAAACTAGTTTCAGAACGCGCATACCATAGATAAAAGCAAAGTCTCCTAAAAGTTAATCCAGCCAGCTAACGTCAGAAAATTGCAAAGCAATTCATTATACGCTCAACTCCCGCCCAACTTAACGACGTGATGGTAGGTCTTAAATCCAGTCAGCGGTTGAATGGAAACTGAACTGCCTGGTTTAGCTGCCTGGAATTAAAAGCTGGTGGTAGGTGCCCTGATCTGCTTCATAATTGGTCGATTTTAGTGAAGTCGTTTTCTGGTTAGGTAGTTGGGTAGTTGATATCAAATATAAAGTTATTTTTTAAATAGTTATATTTGTGTATTGTCATTGTTCCAATTAAAATCTTTTGTCAATCCTAAAAATGTATACATATTTTCCCTAGGGGTTAAGTGTACTACTTTAGCCCTGCTTGATAAGTCTAATATGACGCACTTTTCGAGGCTGATAAGTGAAAAATAAATAAATGACAACTTTTATTTCAACATAAAAACTTTATATTATATTGAGATATATGCTTCATGATAAAACAAGCCTCAACGAAAATAACATACAATTAGATAACCTAATTATGGGTGGTCTGGAAATTATGGCTCTTAATTAGGAAACGCAATGTTGACAATGTAATACCATTTGTATGGTTTGGATACCGATTCAATTACGGGCCGCAACTGAGTTAGTTCTAAATTAATGGTAATTTCGAGTGTGGATGCAGGCAATTAGACTATAATGATTATGATAATTGTCTAATTATCCATATCAGTAGTAGTTATTTAATTTAAAATATTTAACATAGTTTTAATGGAAATGATGACTGCGAAAAAAATACATTGGACCAATTGGACAGAAGTGGTTATGTGTTCGTTACTTTGAATACTTAGGTCATATTACAAATTAATTAATCATGTACTGTACTTTGATCACACAGACAAACTGTTCCGACAGTTTTGATAATTGTTATCCTGATAATTGTTATGTTTTTATAATCTGTTTATTAAAAAAAAAAATGTGATTTATCAAGCTGCAAATCAACTAACATAGGCAATTAAAACAAATCAAGTCTAACTTGTTCAGTACCTACAGTGTTCTGTACCTAGAGTAAGATGTCCACAAGATGTCAGAAGGTGATTTGTATTGAATTGGAACTTGCTGTGGAAGTTGTTTCAAAGGGTTGATGAATTTGTGAATGAATTTATGAATGTATTTATTTTATTTCAGACAGAGTCCATACTAATGTGTTATACGTGCCTAAGAAGAGAACTAACTGTCCTCCCAATACCAACCACAAAATCTTGTCCCATACAATCTCCATAAAATATGCGACGTTTATGACATTATTTTTAGGTAGCGTTTGTCAAATTCACGTGGGTTTCTGCGGTTATGGTGTCCATAAAACTTATGAGAAAAGGCTGTATTATACATTTGGTTCTTTCATTTACACTTTTGCTTCCGTGAAAAAAACATCAAAACGTAGCCTACAGTTTAAAGCGATTTTGTTTGATATTGTGTCAAAATTTGAATTAACATGAAAGTTATCGGCGTTTATGATCCTGGGCATTAAGTCCGTCAATTGTACTTTTGAATAGGTATCTGTGCAATAAATTTTAAATAAATAAATAAAAATTATATATATATATATATTAGAGTTGTAAACTATAACTGCCATTTGCGGTAAAGAGTTAAGTAGAAGTTTAAGATAAGTTTATGTTACATTTCAAGTACCTGCCTAGCTTGCATAAGCGTAAAGGAGCCTCGTCTGCCAACAAACCACTCTGTAGTTTGGCAGAAGAATATATGTACAAGTAAGCAAGATATGTGAAAAAACTTTTTTTTTACTTTTTGAAGGTTTTTCATCTCCGGTGACCAATTGCATTTTTGTGGGTTAGGTACTAACGTTGTTTGCTCTGTGTTATCGAATTATTAGTAGGATTTATACCATATTTATATTACGCAAAGCCTTGTAATGCGTTAATTTGAATCATGTTAATTGAATGAACCAATATAAATACAACTTTAAATTATGTAGGTTCTAAGTTCAATTGAAACCGAGTTCAGTACATCGTGATGCGCATATTGCTCACATGAGACTACGAGGAGGTCTATTTTCCAACTACAAGCACAAAATGCGAGTAAACCAGTAAGAAATAAACGCACGGATAGTATTCAATTTCCTCCGCCGTTGCCGGATATCCTGGAGTTCGTTTGTACTAAAGATGCGCTTTCCGAAGTACAGTTCTCGAGAACAGGGTGATTTGAGTGGTTTTGATATCAATATTTTTTGACGGCCTGTTTAGCTTAGTTGGTAGTGACACTGCTAAGTTGCACACACTCCTAAGCTAGAGGTCCTGGGTTCGAATCCCGGCCAGGGCATTATTTGTGCATTTAGCACGGATTTTGTTCCTGGGTCTTGGAAGTTCTCTATGTACTTATATAATCGTCGCCTAGTACCCATAGTACAAGCTTTGCTTAGTCGATTACTATTGTTGTGTGTTGTTGTGTGTGTCGATTTGACTAGGTCGATTTGTGTAAGATTGTCCCCCCAATATTATTATATATGATAAAGAATATTGTAGCATTGCAGTAAATCAGTTGGATATCTAATTGATGTTTCTTTATTTACTAACTAATTCCTTATGTAATTGCCTTAAAACCCAGTACCATTTACTTTTTCCACCTTTAAACTTTCAACTTAGCACTTTCAATCTTATGCCATTATAATACCACTATTGGGTATTAGGGTGTCAAACGGGTACCGGGTTTACCTTAACTTAAAAAAAACGTGCCAGGGGATAAGGTTTTTTTCTACCAAGGGTTGCAGATAGAATATAGGACCTTATCACATTTATAAGAAAAAGATTAGTGAAATTCGTTCCACTTGGTCATGAAAGTTATTAACACTATTACGAGTCATACACAACATGTTTTTTGGACGTTCACTCCGACTACCGCGGTCACCATTCAATAATTATTTTTTCACCTCAGCGGCAAGAACATGGTGGTTTTGCTACTTGAAACCAGTGAGAAAAATGCAATTTTGCTGCGAGCGTGAAAAAACTTTTTTCATATCGTAGATTATTCGCATGTCATCTTTTCATACTGCGGGGTGTAATACAAACTTGGAACTTTTAAACTTTGTGCTCTCTGTCACTATTCCTGTGCGTTATACATATGTTCGCGACTGAGGTGAAAATTTGTATGTATCACACGAGAGCAAAGATATTTGCATCTCGTGTCTTTGAGTCTTTCGCTTGCTGGGGACTCAACATCAACACTCGCAACAAATATCTACTTTGCTCTCTTGTTGAACAAATAACTATTAATTGTCAACCCTCATCAACACGGAAAAAAAAACTTAGCTGTAGTAACTACAATTTAGTTGTGATAGCTAAATTCCTTACAAACTATACGGACAGCGAAGTTTTTAGCTACCATAGCAAAGTGTTTTTTGCTACAAAAACTTAGCTGTGATAGCGAATATTTTTAGCTGAAATCACTTCGAATAATAAAAAAGTTAGCTGTGGCAGCTAACTATATTAGCTTAATTTAGCTGTGGCTGCTAACTGTATTAGCTATATTTAGCAGGGACAGCTAAGTATTTTATCGAAATTTAGCTGTGGCGGCTAACTATTTTCGCAGGGTCAGCTAATTTTATTAGCTATATTTAGCTGTAGCTGCAAAAGAAATTAGCCACAGCTGCTAATTACTTTGGCTGCGATAGCTAAAAAAATTCGTCGCCATGGAAGATAAAATTAGCTTTAGCAACTATGTCAGTTTGATACTTTATCGAATTACCTTAGCGATATTTGACAATGATCTTAGCTGTAGCTGTGAATTGCATTTGTTACTATAACTAAGAGTTATAGTTGTAAGTTTTAATCGGTTTAACTGTGACAGCTAAAATAATTTGTAGCCATGGAAAATAGTGTTAGCTATAGCAACTAAGTCCAGTTTGATACTCGCTCGAATTACCTTATCGGCATTTGACAATGATCTAAGCTGTAGCTGCGAGTTGGATTTGTTACTGTAACTAAGAGTTTTAGTTACGAGTTGTAATCGGTTTAGATGCGACAGCAAAAATAATTTGTAGCCATGGAATAAAGTGTTAGCTATATCAACTAAGTTAATTTGATACTCTATCAAATTACCTTATCGGCATTTGACAATGACCGTATTACACGAGTATTCTCGCAGTGAATGAGTGTCCTAAGATACAATATGACACCTCTTTTATAATAAACATAATGTTATTACAATAATTTCTGCATTTGTTTCTTTTTATAACATGAAACTTACTTGCGTGATGACTTAATTATGGACACTAAAATTCTTTGTTACTATTTTCTTTTTAGCAGCAGCGGTAGCATTAAGTTTAATTTGACTTTATCGTATTATTACGACTCGATAGAATATCAAATTAACTTAGTTGCTGTAGCTGAATCATCTTTCATGCAGCTTAGCCTACTGTTAAGGCGATAATTATATTTGGATGAGTCGCATGAAAGATAATTTGAGCTGCAGCAACTGCGTAAATTGCAAACTTTATCGAATTAGTTTTAACTGTGACTGTGAATAGGGTTTGTTATTTCAACTAACTGAATTAGTTAAAAGTAACAAGCTCAATTTACAACCACAGCTAAAACTAATTCCCTATGGCTGCGAATTGAGTTTGTTACTTTAACTAAGTGGATTAGTTAAAGTAACAAACCCAATTCACAGCCACAGCTAAAACTAATTCGATAGAGTAACAAATTTACTTAGCTGCTACAGCTAAAACTAATTCGATAGAGTAACAAATTTACTTAGCTGCTACAGCTAAAACTATCTTACATGCAACGAATTATTTTAGTCGTCTCAACAAAATTATTGCACCACGCAACTAAATTCCTTAGTTAAAGTAACAAACCCAATTAGCAACCACAGCTAAACTTTTTTCTATTACCGCCAAGGTAATTTGATAGAGTATCAAACTTACTTAGTTGCTATAGCTAACACTATTTTCCATGATTACAAATTATTTTAGCTGTCGCAGCAAATCCAATTACAAATCGTAACTAAAACTCTTAGTTACAGTAACAAATCCAACTTGCAGCTACAGCTAAGGTCATTGTCAAATGCCGATAAGGTAATTTGATAGAGTATCAAATTAACTTAGTTGATATAGCTAACACTTTATTCCATGGCTACAAATTATTTTTGCTGTCGCATCTAAACCGATTACAACTCGTAACTAAAACTCTTAGTTACAGTAACAAATCCAACTCGCAGCTACAGCTTAGATCATTGTCAAATGCCGATAAGGTAATTCGAGCGAGTATCAAACTGGACTTAGTTGCTATAGCTAACACTATTTTCCATGGCTACAAATTATTTTAGCTGTCACAGTTAAACCGATTAAAACTTACAACTATAACTCTTAGTTATAGTAACAAATGCAATTCACAGCTACAGCTAAGATCATTGTCAAATATCGCTAAGGTAATTCGATAAAGTATCAAACTGACATAGTTGCTAAAGCTAATTTTATCTTCCATGGCGACGAATTTTTTTAGCTATCGCAGCCAAAGTAATTAGCAGCTGTGGCTAATTTCTTTTGCAGCTACAGCTAAATATAGCTAATAAAATTAGCTGACCCTGCGAAAATAGTTAGCCGCCACAGCTAAATTTCGATAAAATACTTAGCTGTCCCTGCTAAATATAGCTAATACAGTTAGCAGCCACAGCTAAATTAAGCTAATATAGTTAGCTGCCACAGCTAACTTTTTTATTATTCGAAGTGATTTCAGCTAAAAATATTCGCTATCACAGCTAAGTTTTTGTAGCAAAAAACACTTTGCTATGGTAGCTAAAAACTTCGCTGTCCGTATAGTTTGTAAGGAATTTAGCTATCACAACTAAATTGTAGTTACTACAGCTAAGTTTTTTTTTCCGTGTTGATGAGGGTTGACAATTAATAGTTATTTGTTCAACAAGAGAGCAAAGTAGATATTTGTTGCGAGTGTTGATGTTGAGTCCCCAGCAAGCGAAAGACTCAAAGACACGAGATGCAAATATCTTTGCTCTCGTGTGATACATACAAATTTTCACCTCAGTCGCGAACATATGTATAACGCACAGGAATAGTGACAGAGAGCACAAAGTTTAAAAGTTCCAAGTTTGTATTACACCCCGCAGTATGAAAAGCTGATTTGCTACTACAGCTAATATATTATTGCTGTCATTTGCATAGGAAATTCGGTGGTGTGACAAAGATTTTTAGCAACGTCGGCGAATTTTGACTTAGCTGTTTCAGCAAAGAATATTAGTTAAAGTTTTTGAAAAAAATAGTCACAGCTACAAAATGTTCTTAGCAGCCCCACCCAAGTCTGATTTGCTACTACAGCTAATATATTATTACTGTTAACTGCATAGGTAATTCGCTGGTTTGGCAAACATATTTAGCAACATCGGCGAATTTTTATTTAGCATCTGCAGCAAATAATATGTGATAAAATTTGTAAAAAAGTTAGTTACAGCTACAAAATGTTCTTAGCAGCCTCACATAAACCTGATTTGCTACTACTGCTTATATATTATTTTTCTCTATTGCCTAGGTAATTTATTGATGTTACTATGATTATTAGCAAGACTGGCGAAGGATATATTAGTAGATGAGTATGAAAATAAAATTAGCAGCTGTTGCAAAACTGTTGTTAGTGATTGCAAAATATTTTTATCAAATGCAACAAACATTTGTTTTTGCTGCCTTATACATGTACAATTAGCAATAGTAACGAAGTTCTTGTCCACTACAACAAAACATTATTAGCAGTCCCAGCTAACAACAATGACGAATACAATTTTGTTGGTACGGATAAATAAATTAGTTATAGTTGTTAATCAATTAGCAGCGGTAGCAAATTATTTAAAATTCTTTTAGCTAAATATCGTTATCAAGGGTAGCTAACTGGTTTTAGTTGCTATAGACAAGGCTTTGTTACAGTAGATAAGAAATTGTATACAGCAGCAAAGGAAATTTCAGCAAAGCGTGCTTAGCTACCACAGCTAAATCATTTCTTTCCGTGAATCCTCTCCAAGTATCCCTTATATATTAATGAAAATATTTATATGTTTAGATTAGGTACATATAACGGACGATGTCCATGAAATACGCTGCTAATTGTACTGTTCAGCATTTTACGGCAGTAGGTATTAACCGAACTTTTAATAAACAGAGTTACTAGCTTTCCAGTGGCGGATTCTTACCTGATATTGACGTGATAAAACTTGATAAGAAAACTTATACTACTCCTTTCGTGTTAAAATGTTATATTTTGCTAACACGAAGAAATATAAAATGGTTTTATGCAAAATAAACTTCTAGAGTAAAATAATAAGTAATACCGAAAGAATTGGATTGGTTCTCCAATTACTGTTACGATATCAAATAATGGTTGCTGCATTTATATGAGACTACCTGTTCCCGGGAACTTCGTTCCGCCCCCGATCCGTTCCGTATTATTATACGAAAACGTATAAAAATATGGAACAAAGGCGAAAGGCAAATCAAAAAAATTCAAGATCATAAAAATCTGCTTATGAATGGTGTAACTAATACGACTTTGTTTTATAATTATATATATCTTGAATCCTAAAGGTTTCTGGATTATTCGGAATTTTTCGCGATAGCATCGAGCTCACCTGGGTACAAAATGTACGCTGACGCTGCGTTTACGTTCATGACATGACAAGTTTTACGTTACTTTGACATAGAAATATTGGATCAACGTCAAGCTGCATCAAATTCGCATATTATAATCCATTCGGTTGAGTCAAGGCACCGCACGCTCGTATCGAACGTGATGGAATGGAAACTAGGTAAGGGGAGACATAATCGGACTCGGATTGCCAGTTAGACTTAGTAATTTAAGTACTAATAAGTATTTAGTTTAACATCGGAATGGTACCCCAGTGGGTCTAGTATGATCGCTTATATGTCGGACATATAGCATTCGTCCCTCTCGCACTTACATACTTGACAGTACGGGACGAATGCTATATGTCCGACATATAAGCGATCATACTAGCCCCTCAGGGATTTCAAGAGAAGTAAAGGTCGACAAATGAAAATTTGGGAAGATGACCTAAAAGAGTTGCTGGGACAGAATGGATGAGAATTGCAAGAGACAGAAATATGTGGAAGTGTTTGGAGGAAGCCTTTGTCGAAAGACAAGCTGTTGTCGGAAAACCAGATCCAGACGAATAAATGTACTACTTATGGATTGTAAATTATGGTAAAACAGCAATAAAGGCTTATTTTATTTATTTTATTTTAATAAATATTTAGTTTAAACGTGTGTGTGTTACCAAACATCTTGTTTGGAATTTACTAACCGTAAAGATTATAATACATACGATCTCGTACCTCCTTTACTTGACGTGTACGTATTAAATAGTTATTTCTGTAAATATATTCAGATTAGACGGGTTGTGTGAAGTTGGTTTTATAGGAGCTGTTAGGAGTATTGGTAAAAGATGCGTGAAATAGGATCGCGGCAGATGCCACGAGCAGAGGATGCATGGAGTAGGTAGCACATAACCCAAAAAGTACTCAACTTTTATTCCATCAAATTGGAAACTTGTTCAATTCTTGATTGTTAAGACTGTTTTCACACTGAGCCTAAATTACGATATTTGTGGAAAGTAGTATGTGTCATGTTAATTGCTCTTCCTTCCCCGGGGTAGATTTCAAATTTTAAAATATGAAGTAGCGTTTGTCCACCCTTGTGGCCCAAGTTTTTTAGATTACAAATTCATACACAAAATTACTCTTGCTCTATTTATTATAAGGAAGTAGTCATCTTTATTTTGCCGGGATCATTAAATCATAGAGACGGTAAATTAAATGTCTCTGTAAAAACTTACACATCAAGTCTGCTCCATGCCCGCTGCTGTCCACAAGCCGCAATGACATGGACGTATTCTTGTCGCGTGGATATTTGTCTTGCCCATTTGTGCCACGATTTTGTACAGTACAAGTAGATTTAAATACATATTATAAATAACATGCTATTATCGTAAAAAGTAGAAGAGAGTTACTTTGCTTTTCTTAAGAGTAGTTAATTTTGTTTCTAGCTACAAATTGATTTTTTTGGAGTTACATAGCAGCCATAGCTGGGTCAAAATTATTTTCGTTGAATTATTTGTGCTTTTCTATGTCAATGATTGAATTTCATTTGGCCAGTGGAAAAAGTTTTGTATCTGTACCTGTCAATAGGTTTTGTTCCGATTCTGTTTTGTGTCATTCATAACGAGAAGATGAACACTTTCATAACAGTCACCTTGAGCGCTAGCGAGAGAAAATTACATTTTTTTTTCAGAGATTGTTTTTCTCACTCGTTTGTTCTACGTACCACGATAGCCAGGCTGATCGTCAAAATAAGCACCTGCGACAAATCCCAAACCGATTTTAATTCAGTACGTTAGTCAAATAGACCCCCAGGTGAAAACGCGGCGCTAAAAATAAGTAAAAAGCCTCATGTAGCAATTGTCACGGACAGCGGGGCTATATTTTTTAGAGAAATACATTTGAACAATGCAATGGGCGAAAATAATTCACAGATATGTTTTATATTTCGAAAAACGTGAACATGTGAAAATTGGATCTCACACATGCTTTTACACTAATAGTGAAAAGATGACTAAAATTGATGAAAAATCAATTTTAAGACGAAATTTTGACTTAAGCCGGGTCCACAGCGCCATGTTTTTCGTGTTTGCAAACATCAAACATGTTTTTCGAACACAAAATAGGCGTGGCCTCAATGTTAAGGCCGATCCACTGCACCAAAAATCCAATAAAACATGTTTGATGTTTGCAAACACGAAAAACATAGCGCTGTGGACCCGGCTTTACGCATTCATAACCTGTAACATTTATGTATGTATTCATGACATAACCTATTGGCCTATAGCCACCACCGCCATATCAACAAAAGGACGTCCACTGCTCGACCTAGGCCTCCCTCAATTTCATGGGTAAATGGGGGGGTTAATGCCATAATCGCCACGCTTGGCATGCGGGTTGGCGATCGCAGTATTTCCACCGCACTCCAGGGATGCTGCTTATCCCCCGGTGGTCTTGGTCGTAGTTTTAGGATATACCCGGGTCCCGGGGCCTATAACACCACTCTTTTTTCAATGAAAATTGGAGCGTATGACTTGTCAATACAATTTATAATTTTATAACCGAGCCATAACAAATATAAAGAGGTTGAGTAATTGAATAACACACAGTTGTGTATAGTGTACACCTCTTATAGATGTTACAAACGACAACGCACTATTGGAGGTCCACAGAAAATGCGATGTTCATTAGTTTCTTTATAAGTTTTATTTTGTTATCCTCCTGACCCAGATTAGGAAAGTTATATTAAAATTGTTTCCTTCCAGTAATTTACTTTATTTCGTTAGTATGTTTTGTTAGATACTCGTACTTAATGAAGTTTTGGAGCTAGAGTTCTTGTCACTATGATTATAAATTTAAATATTTTTACAAGCGGAAACGTCCACTTAGCGGAATTATAATTTCCAATCGAAAATGAAAAATTGATCATTCCGGGCGGGATCCCGCCCGGGGTGATCAATTTTTCATTTTCTATTGGAAACTATGATTATATGTATATACTAAAGTAGATGAAAACAGGGATTTTATTTATTTATTTATTTAATCTTTATTGCACAATAAGAAATCTTAACGTACAAAAGGCGGACTTAATGCCATGAGGCATTCTCTACCAGTCAACCTTTAGGCAGAACAGAAAGACTGTAGGCGGTGCAACTATAAAATACCAGAGAACAAATTTGGTAAGCTTGATGTATACAAGATATTGATTCAAATATATACATCTGTCATATAGTTACATAAATAATTATTTAAACTATTACATAGACATACACAAATACATAATTATAGATAAATAGATATAGGTACTTATATAATAACGAATACCTACTAAACAGATACCCTAAGAATTCCGTAGACTACCAGCAACAAAAACGCGTACAGCTTTTTTGAAGGCAAATTTGCTAGGAATATTTTTAGACGGAAAAGGGATCGCGTTGCAATGCTAGGGGAATGACGACCACTTTGGCTTAGGTGTTAGTGACCCTGTCTACGAAGCCGGAGGTCCCGGGTTCGAATCCCGGGCACATTTATTTGTGTGATCAGCACGAACATTTTGTTCCTGAGTCTTGGATGCTTTTTTTTTTTTTTTGAAATTATAAATGGTATTATTTGGAACCACTTTGGAGATACTCCTAAAATTATTTTTAAATCGTTTTATAAATGACAGAGATCTGAGGTAACAAGCATTAAAAAACATTTTAAAGCCGGTTAAAAAGTAATGAATCTACAGAAGACATCTACCAAAAAAAATTACACCTATTGTATCGTACCCCTTTAAAAAGGCAAAAAGCTGCTAAAATTTTGATGTTATTGGTATTATACGGTAAATATTTTTTTTTAAATATCAATTAAAGTTTTTAATTACATATTTTCAACATAGGTTTTTGCTAGAAAGCTCAAATTAGCAAATTACACCATATTTACTATTATAATGAAGTCTAAATGTTTATTTAATTGCAAAATTTAACTGTGGCTTTAGTAAATAGGAATAAATAAAAGTTACATACAAATCGTATGCGACTTGTACCATTTTTCATTGTGAATATAAAGAATGATTATGCACTATCAACCTACTATTTAAAAAAAATATTTACCTATCAAAAACTTAGTGCCAATTAATGCATGAAATAACACAATAAATTATAAGAATACGTAACTAAAATTATTCAAAGCAAAAAGCTTATGAAAATCTAAAAACAGGCCCCTGCGGCATGGTGCCAATAATGCTGGCAGCATTTCCTCGCTGAATGGCGATGATAAGACGTTGTGCGAAGAAGCTGTCAATCCCCTTGTCCCCGGTGACGTCGACCAGTCTCTTCGCCAGTTGATGGAAGAGCTCTGTTGCAGCAGGCCCCCCCGGACCGAGTGTCTCGACGCCGAAGGCAAGGCAACGAAGTATCCGTGTGTCGTGTGTAGTTGTATCCGTGTAATTATTTGCGAATTTTGGTGGTTTATTAAAAACATAATGCCTACATTACTATGCTGCGTCTGCAATGCAATATCTGTATATATAAAAGTATCTAAACCTTATAAAATGTGGCTAGAGTGTAAGATTGCTAGAAAATTTTCTTTGACTGGTGACTTTGATAAATTTCAACCTAAATAATCAAGGGCTCAATAAATAAGCCTGCAGAAAGTTTCAAGACCCTTAAAACACTTAAGATACTTTAAGAAATTGACGAAGATCCCTTCCAAACTGAACCTAAGTGATTTCGGGCAATTCACTAAGTTTGCTGCAAACGTCTCGTATGTTCGGTACAAATTTGATTTGGAAACCTGGCAAACTAAGGGTATCTGCATCCGGAAGTATGTTTTTAGATTTAAGTAAAACTGATTTAAAATAACTCGAATGTAGCATGAAAGTACTTTTTTATTAAGTAATTGAGGTTTTAAATCTTGAAAACAGAGTATTAAAAATGATAAAACGGAAAACATTTTTATTATATTTAAATCTAGATTAATTCCAGAATCTTAATTCAGTTATTTGACAAATAGAAATATAAATTCTAAAAAAAACTTTGAGCTCTAGTCAATATTTTTGAGCTTGACCACGTAGCAGATGACCTCAGTAGTATTCAGATATTTTTATCACTGATTAATGCTTATCTTCGTGCTGGTTTTGCTGGTGCTTCACCATTCGAAAGTGATCAGTGTTTTCAAATCAATTTATATCAGTTTTTATCCATTGTTGTATGAAACGGCCAGTTAAAATATGTTCATTCATTCATATTTTAACTCTTTGTGTCTTTAAATGTCCGCTTTGTATAGTTTTATAGAAAATTTATTGAATTTACCTAAACTACTTGTACCGGTCGCTTTCGGCTGGTGCAGTTATAATATCGAGTCTAGGTAACACAAAAATTTGTCTCCTAACGTGCCAACCGCAAGTCAAGAAAATAATGCCACGCACTCAACGTGTTAAGAACGTTACCTAATCACAAAAGTACAAAAATGTCTTCTAATGTATTGCGAGATTTCTCGTGAGTGTTGCAAAATCTCATGATTTGGAGATTAATCACAGTAGTTTGTTGGTTCTTCTCGGTACTATCCAGCTCCATTATTTGGTAGAGGTTGTTCAGAAATGAAGATCCTCCGGTTTTTATTGTTGTTGATTTTGTTGATACATACCTATACATACGGATATAAATTGACGCTTATATTCCCAAAAAGGAAAGGCAGACCTCAAATGACATCTAACTTTCTGTGCTACTTAAGTCACTTCTAAGAACATACCTCATTACCTATAACTATACCACCTATACCTACGGAGAAAATGTTATGAAATAAAAGGTTGCTAAGCTAACACATCGCCCATACTCCAACCCTGTTTTCATAATCGATTCTTACAATACTTTACATAGTTATGATAAAACACTTTTTATAAATGTGCAGCCATTCAGCAGTGTTAAGACAAACTGGTACACAGTTTTAGGTTTCCTCGCTTCATTATCTCAGTCCGACTGGGAAAAGGACTGATAATAGCGCAAAATGCTAAAAGTAATACTAAAACTCCCTTGAAGAAACGGGCGCATTACTTCACGAACTTTCGCGAAGGTTTATGGCCCCATTTTTTATAATTTACGTCCAAATTTTTCACTTTTCTTTTATAGGACTACGAGTATATCTGGGGGCATGGTAGTGCCCCCGCCAAGACGAGGCAACCGAAGCGCATCGTAGTGTTTACGAACCCTCATAACTTGGGTTTGAATTACCTATACCAGATAAACAAAATTCTGTAGGTATGATGTCAATAGTGGACTTATTAAACATACTAGCTTTTGCCCGCGACTCCATCCGCGTGCAACTCGTGATGTCGGCTAATAGTGTAATCCTGATAACGCAATATATAAAACCTGAAAGACGGGAAAAATATCATGGGTTTTCTTTTTCCCCCTTTTGTACGAAAATATTCATCCTCATCATATCATATATATCGGCCTGTTTAGCCTAGTTGGTAGTGACACTGCCTCCGAAGCTTAAGGTCCCGGGTTCGAATCTCGGTAAGGGCATTTGTTTCTGTGGTGAGCAGAAACATTTGTTCCTGAGACTTGGATGTTTTCTATGTATTTAAGTATATATATATTAAATATATCGTCGTCTAGTACCCATAACACAAGCCTTATTGAGCTTACTATGGGACTAGTTCGATTTGTGTAAAAAAATGACCCTTCATATATTTATTTATTTATTTATATCAGCCGAAGGACATCCACTGCTGGACGTAGGCCTCCCCAAAAGAGTGCCACAATGCCCGTCCTACGCCACCCGCATCCAGCGGATTACAGCGACTTTCATCAGGTCAACAGCCCACCTCGTGTGGGGCCTTCCAACGTCCGGTACTTGGTTCCCACTCGAGAACTCGCTGGCCCCACCGACCATCAGTTCTCCGGGCAATGTGGCTCGGAGAACTAATGGCGCGGGTATCCGCTGGAAGTGAGCAGCCATTGACCGGTCATTGTGGCAGTCTCTGCGTGGGGCCTATGTCCATCAGTGGACTTCTTTCCGCTGAAGATGACGATGATGTTTTGTTAAAATTACTTCACGAAATGTAATTTTGGTCACATGAGTTAGAATAATACGAACCTAAAATTGAAGTTACATAAAATTGTCTTCTTTCATAAATATTAATCAATTATAGAGACAGATAAATATGTATAACGGTAATAAAGACTCAATCTAGACGCGATTGAAATAAGAACTAAGTGTTAGCTTCATTCAAAGTGTCTAAATATACGACAATTTTATTCACGACACGCAATGTTACTTATGCACGATTGAATTTAGATATTATCCGTTATTTGTAAATTATTAAATCCATAATAGATTTAGAAAGTGACTAAGTGATTGACAGCATGTTTGATGAATTTGTTAAATTTTCCCTTTATTATAGCGGTTCAACTCAACAGCTCTCAATGTGCTTATTTACATGACTCAAGTTTATTTTTATCACGAATAAATGGTTCTTATTGTTATTCAATAGTGAAGGACTAGTAGCAGCAGTAATCGTATGGCATTTATTTTTCGCTCCGTGAGTTCGAAAGGACTTAAACGAATATATATAAAAAAAAAAACACAATTTTATTTCTTATTTATAATAATAATTGTAATAATTATACATGTTGCAAGGTATCATTGCTATCCGGCCAAACTATGCTTTCTATCCACGGCACATAGTAAGAGACCTTTGTGTAGATCCCGGGTATTCCTGGGACCCCACACCTCCAATTTGTGGCATGGGAAGTGATGCCAATGACGGAGTACATGCAGTTTACTCTAGGGTTGTGAATGGTTAAGGGCCCGCCGCTGTCGCCCTGGAAAAGTAAAAAAAACAATTCTGCCCGGCCTTAAGCAACTTTCGCAATTGGCGCGGCGGAATCTATGTGCGGTATTTTGTACTTCACTTGGGTACTTGTCAGTTTTACATAGCGCGGGGCGGTGCTGCTGAATTCCACACCGACTCCGCACCACACAATCCGGATGTGGCCTACGGGATTACATTTGATGCAGGCTAATCTAAGAGAGACGGGGAGTCTATAAAAAACGTGGTGACACTCTCTTAGTGATGCCTCAATGCTTGAAACGCACAGAGCGCGGCGCAGGCGGTGTTGCGGTAAAGCGAACGCGGTCCGGGGGGGACGTCACACCAAAAAACCGCTCGGTTTTCAGTAGCGCGGTAGAGCGGAAGCGAGGTGTATGACATATGAAGCAGTAATTGACAGTGGACAGTTTCGGAAAGATAAAAAATGCAAAACCGCCTCCGGCCCGCACTGTGCAAATTCTAATTGCCATTTGTCTGTGACTATTTCGCAAGCAGGTAGATCTGTAATTTTAATGGTGTCCCGTCCTATGGTACATATGGTACAATGACAAGAAGAGTTCATTAATTACCTTACAAGTGTCCGAGCGTTCAGTGTGGTGCCCGTAGCATAGTTGTGTGGTTGTGTACGATCCAAGCCGATCATGGCGAGTTCTGTTCCAGCATACATCGTCACTAAACCGATTCAAAGTCACCTAAATCAAAAGATTTATAATGGGCTAGTTTCCAAAAAATATTTACGATGCCATTCGAACCAGTTTCTAAAGGTGATTAAATGGTTTGTATTGGATCTAGGTGATAAAAAATACATTAATTTTTAGAAACGTTCATGTCTCGTATTTTATTATTATTTTAATTTTATTTTGTGATTGTGATGGTATAACTATTCAACTATTTAAAAAAGGATTAAAATTTATACTATCAGATATGATTGATTAAGCAATGAACATGCTTTCATAGCGTAGTAATAGTGCTAAATAATTAAGATTATTGTTATTTTTATAACGTGGTGCGGGTGCCACCGGCGATACGGTCAACTGACCGCTCGCTCACTGACACTCACACTGACTTATTGCAACAAGATAAGGGCTGTTATTGTTTGAAACTTCAAACTTAGTTTATACTCGGGTGTTATTCACAAAGACCCGGGACCCGGTAGGAGCCGGGTATGTCCTAAAACTACGACCAAGACCACCAGAGTATGGGCAGCAACATCCCTGGAGTGCGGTGAAGATACTGCAATCGCCAACCCGCATGCCAAGCGTGGCGATTATGGCGTTTACTTCCCGAGGAATGGGGGAGGCCTTTGTCCAGCAGTGGACGTCCTTGTGGTGGTGGTGGTCAAACTTTGACAGTTTCCGGTGTTGGTCTATGTATACAGTGAATAAAATGCATGACAAAATTGGGATCACCTTCTGTTCACGCACCTACTCGCGACATCTAGCGCCCAGTGTCGATACTACACCAACCGGCCCTTCCGGACAGAAAATCTTCGCTCTCACTCGACACGATATACGGCACGACAAGCGCACGTTAACTTTTAAACGATATATATTTTTGTACAATTTCATTTTGCGCAATAAACGCACTTCGGAACTTTAATAATAAATTGCTTCATTGAATGGACCCTGGAAACCACCGAATCCTGCACATAATTGGTCCTTCGAGCCGGATTCAGCGAGAAAGTCAGCTCGTCAGGACGACGAATTCCTTTACGAGAAGACACCAGCACCTCGCCGACGTCTGCAGCAGTGAACGGTCAGGTCTACCTATCCCGTCTATTCCTCTCCTAATCGAATTGTGTTAAAACCGTGTCGTTTTGTGCATTCCAGTGCGCTCGTTATCGCAAGTCACGCAGCGGCAGCTTTGTCATCTACCGCACCCGTTCGCGTTAATACACGTAAGTTATTTCTATTTCACTTAATCTTGCAAAATGGGTGAAGGGGATGAGGCTGGTGCAAAGTTGATTATTCCTGGTGGGTCAGGAACACCTAGGAAAAACCAGGACTCCGCAATTTCAGACCTTCGAAAACAAAGAGGTCACATGAAAGGTAGATTAACTCAATTTAAAAAATATGTTGACTCCTTTCTAGCGGTGTCTCCTTCTAAAGTACAAATTGCCGAGTTAAAATTACGTATGCAAGCGGCTACAGAGATTTTTCAAAGTTTTAATGAAGTCGAAACACAAATTGAACTTTGTACTCCAGACTCGGAAATGTGTGCAAATTACGAATATGTAGAAACACTCGAAATTTTGTATTTTCGTACTATGGCTAGCGCTAATTGCCTAATCGAAAGTGTAGAAACAAATAACGGTCCTATTGCAAGTTGTAGTCATACCGCGCACAAACCGTTATCAAATCTGAAACTACCTGAAATAAAATTGCCTTCTTTCGATGGTTCGTATGATCGTTGGCTCGAATTTAAGAATTCATATGAAACTATGATTCACAAACATTCCGATCTCGATGCGATTCAAAAGTTTCATTATTTGCGATCGTCACTAAGCGGTAGTGCATTACAAGTAATTAGTGCATTAGAATTTACGGCATCTAACTACATTCAAGCATGGGAATTACTTGAAATTAGATTTCACAACCCTAGGCTTTTAGTACACAACCATGTAAAATCGTTGTTCAATATTTCAGCCTTGAAACAAGAATCTTCGACTCAGATACGTAAATTGATAGACACTATTTTACGTAATTTACGTGCTTTAAAAACGTTGGATGAACCTACTGATTCGTGGGATACGCTATTAATCCACTTAATTGTGTCAAAACTCGATGCTACCACGGAACGTAAATGGGAATCCCACATAGGGTCTATCACAGATAAGTCAAGCAATAATGAGTCTAAGAAACTTAAGCTGGAAGATCTCTTATCGTTTCTCAGAAACCGGGCTGATACGCTAGAAATGATAAACTCGAGTCATTCTAAATCAACGATTGTGACTAATAATAATAAGCATAATTACGCGTCTAACAAACCCGCGCAAGTAGTTAGTTGTGTCTCTGCCAGTACAAATGCGACCAAATCTAAGTCGTTCAATAATAAACCTTTTCGATCCTGTGCGTTGTGCAACGAGAATCATGCGCTGTATACGTGTGTTAAGTTTTTGAATCTACCTATCCAGGATAGATTAAATTTAGTTCGTAACAAAAACTTGTGCATCAATTGTTTGCGTGAGGGACATTCCTTAAATGAATGTTTATTCGGCCCATGCAAACAGTGTCAACAAAAACATAATAGCTTATTGCACGTCGAGAGTAGCCGCAGTGAGAATGTGTGCGTGAGGCCGTCGAATGCGCCTGCACACAGCGCTCACTCATCGGTAGCGAGTACGTCTAGCTATTGTGCATCAGCTGACCGCGCGCCAGTGGCTCAGTGCAGCGAAGGCGCCGTGGAAGGAACAGGGTTCATTCCCCAGCAAGTTATACTTTCAACTGCATTAATTGAAGTAGCTGACGCGAACAATAAATTTCATACGTGTCGAGCTCTTCTGGACAATGGGAGTGAACATTGTTTTATTACGGAAGAATTAAGGAAACGATTAAATGCGAATAATATACAGTCCACTATTCAGATCTCGGGTGTAGGACAATCTGTCACGCAGTCGAGTCATTCATGCGATATAAATATTCGTTCGAAAATAAACGATTATCATACGTCAATAAAATGTATTGTCTTGCCGCGCATAACTTCTAGTTTGCCCTCGACTTACATTGATCTTGATCTTATACGTATTCCTGATAACATTCAGTTAGCAGACCCCACATTTAACGTACCAACCAAAATCGATATACTTATCGGTGCGGATAAATTTTGGGACTTATTAGACGAAAATAGGATTCGATTATCAACTGGACCATACTTACAAAATTCGAAGTTAGGCTGGTTGTTATCTGGTCCGATAAATACACGGAACTTGCGCATTAATAATCAAGTCCAGTGTAATTTTACTCAAACGATTGACGCTCAACTCAGAAAATTCTGGGAAATTGAGGACATTCCGCAATTAAATTGTGTTCTTACAGCTGACGAACAGATATGTGAGGATCTTTTTACAAATACGACGAAACGCGAAAGTAACGGTAGATTTTCCGTACGCATGCCGCTAAGAGAATCAGCTGACTCGTTAGGCGATTCTTACACGTTAGCAAAAAATCGATTTTTATCCTTAGAACGTAAACTTGAACGTTCGCCGGAATATAAACGTTTATATTGTGACTTCATGCGCGAATATGAAGAGATGGGTCACATGACTCGTATAAACGAATATGGTGCGCCGAATTATTTTCTCAGTCACTTTGGAGTATTTCGGGCGAGCAGTAGCACGACCAAACTGCGTGTAGTTTTTCATGGTAGTGCTCCTACCACCACGAATAAATCCCTAAACGATATTCAATTACCGGGACCAGCACTCCAAAATGATATTTTGTCCATTTTACTTCGTTTCCGTCAGTACAAATACGTAGCTTGTGCTGATGTGGAGAAAATGTTCCGGCAGGTTTTGATTCAACCAGATCAGAGATGCTTACAAATGATTCTCTGGCGTGAGAAACCCACTGATCCGTTATACATCTACGAACTCAATACGGTGACATATGGAACTGCAAATGCACCATATTTGAGTATGCGATGTATGCGACAGTTAGCTTCAGAATGTGGTGATGACGTCATCGCGCGCGTTATCAACCAAGATATATTTGTAGACGACTTAATTACGGGGGATGACGACTTCCGAACACTACTCGATATTTGTCAAAAAACGTATGACGTTCTGCAATCAGGGTGTTTTCCTTTGCGTAAATGGACCTTTAACCGTGACGTAGCGCACGACGAATCTAAGGAACATTTTGTTGGTGAACACACACAGAACAAAACTCTCGGGCT
The DNA here is from genome assembly GCA_905163555.1 of Notocelia uddmanniana. Lineage (NCBI taxonomy): Eukaryota > Metazoa > Arthropoda > Insecta > Lepidoptera > Tortricidae > Notocelia > Notocelia uddmanniana. The sequence goes on along the minus strand of LR991059.1, from coordinate 6,570,841 downwards.
AGGCTGGGATAATACACGCGATGAATTGTATTTTACCACAAAGATCGATCCGCTGCCTAATTCGTCACACTTAAATAAACGTATGATGCTGTCAATTATTTCACAGATTTACGACCCGCTAGGTTTGCTCTCTCCCGCGGTGATAGTTTCCAAAATTTTACTACAAAGACTTTGGTTAAGTAAAATCGATTGGGACACTCCCGTGCCTAGAGACATCGCGTTAACATGGCATAGTTTTATGGACACTCTGCACTGCTTAAACGATTTACGAATTCCGCGTCATGTAAGGGGTGAACACACAGGAGGTTCAGAACTTCACATTTTTTCTGATGCATCATTACATGCTTACGGTGCATGTGCATATGTTCGGTCATACGAGAATGGGTCAGATGTCACTGTGAAATTATTGTGTAGTAAAAGTAAAGTAGCACCACTAAAATCACTAACTATTCCGAAACTTGAACTTTCTGGCGCGCTGGTCGCTGCCCGCCTTTATAAGAAAATATTAGATTCCTTAAGGTTAGTATTCACTAACGTTTACTTTTGGACCGACTCGACAATAGTCATGGGGTGGATTCGTATGTCTCCACATTTATTAAAACCATTCGTTCAAAATCGAGTAACCGAAATAAACGAACTGACTGGTAATTCGACATGGTTACACGTAAATAGCGGAGATAACCCGGCTGACTTATTGTCGAGAGGAGAAGGTCTAGATAGTTTAATTAACTGTTGTTTATGGTGGAACGGACCTTCATTTTTACGCGAACCAAAATCGGAATTTAGTAATGACAAATTCAATCAAAATACAGTAATTGATGATTTACCCGAGTTACGATCGAAAACTGTAAGTTTGGTTTGCAATCCATGCGATGCAACATTTAATTTCGATAGATGTTCATCATACATAAAATTAATTCGTATCGGCGCGTATGTACTCCGCTTTATTCATAACTCACGCATTAACTCGGAGCGTAAACATCTTCGCCAAACCGGTTCATTATCAGCGGATGAGCTGGGTGCATCACGTCGCATGCTAGTTAGATTCGCACAGATGCAATCATTTCCGGACGTTTACGATAACTTACTTAAAAATAAATCCATTAAGACGAACGCTAAACAATATAGTCGTATTTCTAGTCTTAACGTGTTTTTAGACGATCATAAGTTGATTAGAGTCGGTGGTAGACTGTGCAATTCAGCTAGTTTCGACTACAACAAGAAACATCCAGTGTTATTGTGCAGTAAACATAGTTTCACGGTGTTATTGTTCAAGTACGAGCACAAGCGGCTGCTTCATGCAGGCCCACAGCTCCTCCTATCCACTATGCGTGAATGTTGGTGGCCATTAGGTGCAAGGAACCTAGCGAGGAAAATAGTTCAGCAATGCGTTACCTGTACTCGATTTAAAGGTAAGGTTCTTAGTCCTATTATGGGTAATGTTGTTTTAGACCGGTTAGAACCTAGTTTTCCCTTTGTTCGTACCGCGACGGATTATGCGGGGCCAATGTTCATCCTAAATCGAAAGGGAAGGGGAGCTCAACTTATAAAATCATATGTTTGTTTGTTTATATGTATGGTCACACGAGCAGTCCATTTAGAACTTGTTACGAGTCTCTCCACTAATGATTACATATTAGCGCTTAAACGATTTATTAGTAGAAGAGGTAAACCTCATGTAATATTTTCCGACAATGGAAAAAACTTTGTAGGCGCTGAAAAAGAGTTTTCATTATTTCTTAAAAATAATTCGAAGGCAATAGTCGACTTTGCAGCTAATGATAGCATTAAATTCAGCTTCATTCCTCCTTATTCTCCACATTTTGCTGGATTTTGGGAAGCTGGAATAAAGGCGTGCAAATTTCATTTAAAACGGGTTGTAGGAAATGCTAGACTAACGTACGAAGAGTTTAGCACGGTTTTAACACAAATCGAAGCCGTCCTAAACTCCCGTCCCATGTCACCTATGTCCGCAGACCCTAATGATTTGGATCCAATTACTCCGAGCCATTTCCTGATATTTCGACCACTGACCAGCCCTGCAAGCGAGGACCTGACAGCTGAGCAGCCATCCCACCTGTCACGCTACGCCAGAATCGAACAGCTACGCCAACACTTCTGGCAGCGCTGGGCCAAGGAGTACATTGCAGAGCTCCAGCTTAGAACGAAGTGGAAGACGAAGAAAGACGACATAACCCTAAACAGCCTCGTCCTAATCAAAGACGATAACTTGCCACCACTCAAATGGCGGTTAGGCCGAGTCACGCGTCTGTATCCCGGAAACGACGGTGTGTCCCGCGTCGCCGACATCCGCACAGCGACGGGTACCATTAGACGAGCTTTTTCAAAGATCTGCCCGCTACTACCAGAGCCGGCAGTCCTCGACGGGTGAAGACTCCTGTTGGGAGCTGGTGCTCCCAAGGCCGGGGGCATGTTCACGCACCTACTCGCGACATCTAGCGCCCAGTGTCGATACTACACCAACCGGCCCTTCCGGACAGAAAATCTTCGCTCTCACTCGACACGATATACGGCACGACAAGCGCACGTTAACTTTTAAACGATATATATTTTTGTACAATTTCATTTTGCGCAATAAACGCACTTCGGAACTTTAATAATAAATTGCTTCATTGAATGGACCCTGGAAACCACCGAATCCTGCACATAATTGGTCCTTCGAGCCGGATTCAGCGAGAAAGTCAGCTCGTCAGGACGACGAATTCCTTTACGAGAAGACACCAGCACCTCGCCGACGTCTGCAGCAGTGAACGGTCAGGTCTACCTATCCCGTCTATTCCTCTCCTAATCGAATTGTGTTAAAACCGTGTCGTTTTGTGCATTCCAGTGCGCTCGTTATCGCAAGTCACGCAGCGGCAGCTTTGTCATCTACCGCACCCGTTCGCGTTAATACACGTAAGTTATTTCTATTTCACTTAATCTTGCAAAATGGGTGAAGGGGATGAGGCTGGTGCAAAGTTGATTATTCCTGGTGGGTCAGGAACACCTAGGAAAAACCAGGACTCCGCAATTTCAGACCTTCGAAAACAAAGAGGTCACATGAAAGGTAGATTAACTCAATTTAAAAAATATGTTGACTCCTTTCTAGCGGTGTCTCCTTCTAAAGTACAAATTGCCGAGTTAAAATTACGTATGCAAGCGGCTACAGAGATTTTTCAAAGTTTTAATGAAGTCGAAACACAAATTGAACTTTGTACTCCAGACTCGGAAATGTGTGCAAATTACGAATATGTAGAAACACTCGAAATTTTGTATTTTCGTACTATGGCTAGCGCTAATTGCCTAATCGAAAGTGTAGAAACAAATAACGGTCCTATTGCAAGTTGTAGTCATACCGCGCACAAACCGTTATCAAATCTGAAACTACCTGAAATAAAATTGCCTTCTTTCGATGGTTCGTATGATCGTTGGCTCGAATTTAAGAATTCATATGAAACTATGATTCACAAACATTCCGATCTCGATGCGATTCAAAAGTTTCATTATTTGCGATCGTCACTAAGCGGTAGTGCATTACAAGTAATTAGTGCATTAGAATTTACGGCATCTAACTACATTCAAGCATGGGAATTACTTGAAATTAGATTTCACAACCCTAGGCTTTTAGTACACAACCATGTAAAATCGTTGTTCAATATTTCAGCCTTGAAACAAGAATCTTCGACTCAGATACGTAAATTGATAGACACTATTTTACGTAATTTACGTGCTTTAAAAACGTTGGATGAACCTACTGATTCGTGGGATACGCTATTAATCCACTTAATTGTGTCAAAACTCGATGCTACCACGGAACGTAAATGGGAATCCCACATAGGGTCTATCACAGATAAGTCAAGCAATAATGAGTCTAAGAAACTTAAGCTGGAAGATCTCTTATCGTTTCTCAGAAACCGGGCTGATACGCTAGAAATGATAAACTCGAGTCATTCTAAATCAACGATTGTGACTAATAATAATAAGCATAATTACGCGTCTAACAAACCCGAATCCTGCACACCTTCTGCAATATATAATAGTAGCTTTTGGTCTCTGTTTGACCCCACCCCGTCGCTGTAACAGTGGTCGTATCTCCACCAAAGATATCTAAGCAAGCCGGTACTGCGGAATGACTCAGAGATATTCTGGAAAAAATGAAGGTATAACAACAATATATAGGTGAAAACTTAAGAAAATGACCTGTTGTATGTATTTGTGACGTGTTCGAATAGACATTACATATTTAAAATGTGTAACACAAACAAAACATATGTCTATTCAAATACGTCACAACTACACACAACAGGTTATTTTCTTAAGTTTTTTACCTATAGTAATTTATTGATGTACAGTCGGCGTCAGCGAAACGTGACCCCCATGTACCCTAATGACAACTGTAGAATAATTTCGACTATTTGCTCCTGTAACAGGGACCACCTTGTATAGGGGCCCTTTACACGGTTAATATTATCACAATATACGGTTAATATTATCACAATACAATGTTAATATTAACGCGTTTTAAAAATTGTTTGGATTTCCATCAATATTCACGTGATCTGTTTCGTGATAGTGGTGTATCACGTAATAATCACCGTGTAAAAGACACCTTATATAGCGAAAATATAGTGGAGTGGCGTTCAGTTTAAGATTGAATTTTTGAAAGCATACTTACCTCGTCGCAGTTTTAAGTAATGCGATATCGTGATGTCTGTTAGGAGGTCTGTAGAGAGGGTATTTTATGATGCCTTCCGGGAGAATGGAGTACACTTGATAACCATCTAAAACGGTTTTTTGGTTCTGATTCTGAAGTGAACCAATAGCTGCATGCGACACGCGATATATTCTGAAAAATAATATTAATTTTCATTGCATATGCAATGGTGTTTTTTTATTAATTCCGTGGCGCTGATTTTCAGAGGCGGAGGTCAGGCTTAGAGCATCAGGTAACAGGAGAAGGTAGCTGCTACTTATCAAATAAACCACTTACTTAAAATAACATACGCAAATCTCCAAACCGTACATACCATACATACACGCAATACGTGTTCTGTCAATCATCGCGGATGAAATACCGGGTTAGCAGTGTATTAGAGAAACACTATTCTGTTGTCTTATTGAACTACACATTGTAAATATTCTTCCTCTTTTTGTTTCCAGACTCAGATTTACTTATATTAAGTAGGTTAAGTATTATCATTATAATAAGCATATTTTGGGAAGAAAATGACTGACTGCCGAGTTTCTTTTAGCGTTTTTTCTCGGCAGTGGTTTTCTTTTTCAGAAACGCTAGTAGATTTTGACTTGTAACAGTGCCATTGCGGCTTACTAGCAGAATAAAGTTTAGTTTAATAAAGTATTTCATTTACTTCAGTGTGTCCGTTCTCATCATCATCATTCACTTACCCTTAACCATTTATTCGGGTCGACGCAGCATGTCTTTTTTAACCGACTTCAAAAAAGGAGGAGGTTCTATGTTCCACTGTAGGCATGTATTTTTTATGTATGTCAACTGATATCTCTAGCTTTGTCAATTGTGCACCGATTTTTTATATTTTTATTTTCTTATTTGATAGAGTATATCTACTCCTGAGGTGTTCCCATTGTCACCAAGTCAGGATCTAATGATGGGATCCCAGGATAATCGAAGGCAACCCTCAAATTTACAGGGACGTATTACGTGTTTCATATTGCTATCACTATACCTTATAAAACAAAGTCCCCCGCCGTGTCAGTCTGTCTGTATATATGTATGTTCGCGATACATTCAAAAACTACTTAAAGGATTTTCATGCAGTTTTCATATACCAATAGAGTGATTCTCGGGGAAGGTTTAGGTACACAATTTGTTAAGGTTTTATGTAAATTGGTTGAAATATAACGATATTTGCCAATGATGTCGGAAAAAACAATCACGGTGTCTAATTCGTTTGACAAATAACAACACAATCTATGGTGGGATTGGCTCGCTTTTATTAGTCTACAAAAAAGTCTGCGATCGTATTCCGATCATACATGACGACAGGTCTTATAGATTTTACCCTTGACTCAAAGGTGCATTCCGGCGTCATCAATTGTTCCCGAGACCTGTTACCATTTCATCCACCCAGCGCAAATTCGGTATTTCACGTCAGGGTCGATATCGCCATCACACTGACAGGCATGTGAGCGCAATTCGCAGAAACTCATAGATTGAAACAATCTACTAAGAGAGAGCCGGTCATTAACCTCCGACGCGTAACGCAAGAGGGGTGTTATGAGGTTATGATAAATAATAAACCAGTAGACAGAAAAACTGACCTTGCGACTAAATACTAACTCATAAAGTATTCGCACAGTCAGCGTTTCAGTCAGTACGTTTTAGTTTTTTGTAGGTTAGGTTAGGTTAGGTTATGTTCGGAGCTTTTATTAGGTACTACCCTAAGTTTATTAACGCCCGACGCGGAACGCAAAAGAGGGGTATTATAAGTTTATATACCCCCAAGCTGTGTTTCTCCTTTTTGATTGAGTTACCTTAAACGCGAGATGCCAAGGATCCGTTCCTTATACCTCAAGATTGTGTATCTGGGTGTGTGTGTATCTTTCTGTGGCATCGTAGCTCTTAAACGTGTGAACCGATTTTGATGCGGTTTTATTAATTTGAAAGTAGGTTTTCCAGTGATGGTTTTTAGACATGTTTATTACAATCAGATCAGCCGTTTTTGAGATATTGAACTTTAAAATGGAAATGTGGGGAGTTTTTTCAACTTTTTTTAGGTTGTCAGTTATTTTAAAACTACAATTAATTACTCCACGTCGTGAAGTAAATGAATTAGCACGAACTGTCATGACGTATGAGAAGGTCAACCTACTGATTAATACTCTGGCCTATTATTGGTTTGGAAGTGCAATGTCCAGCTGTGAGAATGAACCAGTCACTGAGTAGAGTACCGCTGCAATGCCACGCCACGTAGTCTTCAATCTGAACGCCGATCTGCACCTGAAAACAAGATATGCAGAAACACAGCTACATGGAGGTCACTAAGTCGCGACTTGAGGACGATTCCCAATAGGCCGTTCCGTTTCCGGGCCGTGCCGAGACCGGGGGTTGGTTCAGAACCTCGGCCGTAGCTCGATCAGCAATCAAACATTTGTGTTGACTAAAAAGCGGCTGGACTGGGCCGCTTCCGAGCGTCACCGGGCCCGCACGCGAAACGGCCGGCATCTTGCTGTCATAGAAAACGGGCCGGCCCGGACACGGAACGGCCTACTGTGAATCATCCTTTAAGCTCTAAACGCACAGAGCGGGCGCGGCGCGGGACCGAGGCGGTTTTACATTTTTGATCTGTCGACTGTCGATTACTGCTTCCTATGTCACAAACGCCGCCTCCACTGTACCGCGCGGTCGAATACCGCGGGGTTTTTTGGTGCGACGTGCCCCGAACCGCGTTCGCTTTACCGCAAAACCATCTCCACCCCGCAAGGACGCTGCACCGCGCTCTGTGCGTGCTTTAGTGACTAGTCGTGCAAACTGCAAGTACAAGTAAAAATTCGGTATGATGTTGTAGTGGTTGGACCCGGGTATGTCCTTAAACTACTACCAAGATCACCCGGGAATGGGCAGCAGCATTCCTAGAGTGCGGTGGAGATACTGCGATCGCCAACCCGCATGCCAAGCGTGGCGATTATGGCATTTACCTCCCATGAAATTGGGGGAGGCCTATGTCCAGTATTGGACGTCGTAGGGCTGATATGGTGGTGGTGGTGGTTGTAGTGTGTTGTTTAAGTTTGTACATTATAAAAAAATCAAACATTGCAGGCTCGCCCCACGCGGCTACAATGTTACATATAAATTGTGCTTGTCGAGTTTCAAACTTGTTGCAAAAACAAACCGCCATACAAAAGATGGCAAAGGTCGTATTCAGCCAATTCAAGTCATATTTTTCTGTTGGGAACGCGACTTTTTTGTATGTGTCTGAAATAATTTGCGGTTTTCGGTAAATTAATACACTTCCGATACCGTTTAAATAATAAACGGCGAGAGAGTATAATAAACATTTTGACGTTTTAGGGTTATGCTTATCAAAACTTAACTTAAGATTAGATTTTTTTTCCCCCATTTTTGAGAAAAGTAGTATATTAGCCTAGGCTGGAATGGAATATCAATTGACTCCTTCCATGCCTCGACAATAATGTACTTACTATTAAATATTTACCCATAATACGCCTACTATGGGGTTTGTGCGATTAACGTATGCTTGTTCTCTAATATTTAATCATTATTTATTTACTGCCACCCTGGAATAGTTTTTTCTTCTTATTTATCTATGCTAGAAAGCTTACCATGTGAGGGAACTCATCTGTGGTTGATACTTTTCCTCCGACGATGACAGTGCCAGCCGAATGCTTGCAGTAGTTGCGGCGACTGTACTTACGCATTATAGTCATGGCGCGTTTGCACGGGTATATCAGCTGTTTCTGGTATTCTATGCATTCTGTTAAACAATTAATTTGAATTGTAGTAACGACTAAAGGATGATTCACAGTAGGCCGTTCCGTGTCCGGACCGGCCCGTTTTCTGTGACAGCAAGACTCCGGCGTTGCGCGGCCGGGCCTCGTCCGGGCCTGATGACCCTTTTTTTAAAGAATAGAATAGAATAGAAAAATATGTATCACCACACAACAGACACAAAAAAGGCAGTTACATGCATGCAAAATGAGCGAACGCAGCAGCAGCAGCGTTTCTTTTTTAACGTTGGGGAAGTGCGTTTGCGCATCCCGTCCTGATGGGGAGGACGGGTATGACGGACTAACTGCGTCTAAATAGCCTTGGAATACCGTCTAAAACCACCAACGAAGTCCGGCTCCGCCTTGTATTGTGGCGCCGCAGGATCGCTCTTGGCATTCAACCGCGTAAGGGCCCGGTGAACCTTGGAAGCGGTCCAGCCCCTTTTATTTAGATACCATAAACGCTTGATGGCCGATCGAGCTACAGCCGAGGCTCGAAAGCAGCCCGGTCTCGGTCCGGCCCGGAAACGGAACGGTCTAGTGGGAATCATCCTTAATTTTGTATTAAGCAGTAACGTCTGCTAACATGCTACTAACAAAAAATTTAAATTTCAAACTAAAGGGAAAAATTCTATTCTGTCTTTTCAGGACGAAATCTATCTATAAGTGGAGGGATGTAAGACGAAGGGTAGGCAAAGGAAAAGGTGGATGGAGAGACGATATAAAGAGGAAGTGTTAGTGAAAAGATGACGGGAGATAGAGAGGAATGGAAGAATAAAAACATGCTGCGCTGACCCCAAGTAAATGGGAAAAGGGCACGCGAATGATGATGAATCTATGTATAAATTTGAAGTTGGAAGATTTGATTGATAATGGAGGACTATTTAAAATAATTCTAAAAACCAACCTCATCGTTTAAAGGTAACTACAGAAATAAATTAAAGAATTGTACCCCTACATTATTTGAAAACTTGCGGTACTTACTGTCCCAGGCCTTTCGACCATTTTTTTCGGTTGTTAGTTCTTGGGACACAGCTACGCATTCTGATTCTACCGATGGGTCTAGTACAGGTTCTATTATTGGTAATCTGAAACAAAGCAAAACATCAGAATGATAAATATCCGAAAGATAAAATTATAAAATAGAATAGAATACAATTTCAAATTAAGAATTAATCCCGTATCAATTTCTGGTTCTGATGGCCAGAATTTCTCTGTTGGGTATTCAAGTGCACCAGCAAATGACTCCGGATAGGGTTCCTCTCCCTAGCAGTCTGTGACAAGAATAATATTTTTAGCGTCATAATACAGGTTTATGTTTTGAATTAAAGAAATGATACGAAATAGTGCTATTATCATCATCATTCTCAGCTTGTAATCCCCCACCATAGGCCCCTCTTCTAGTACACCACACGACTGACCACGGCCCTGTGTTAGCCCCATCCAAAAGTGACCTGGAGTTTTTAAATATCATCAATCCATAGAGAAAGAGAAGGTGAACCACACGCTCTTTTGCCTGTTCGTAAGTGGCCACCATGTTATTAAAACAGACTGCTTGAGGTAAAAAATCCAATACTAATACATTACACATGTTAGAGGAATTCAACGAGATTCTCCAACGAGACGCATTGGAACTCTTCAAGAATGGAGTAAACAGGAGCCAGCGTTTCCAGGGCCAACAAGCGTCCTTATAATAGCCATCATCCGGCCATGATATCTATGTCTACCATCGTGATATAGAAAAAATAACATATATTACTCGGCAACTGCGGTAACACGGGTGTCCAGGCAGCATACCACAGTTTCGCCAACGTCGTCTTCACATGGCTGAAAAAAAATTGGCGTTTAAGTGTAGGTTGCATCAGACCGTATGGGAACTGTGTCAAGTTTTTATGGTATGACAGCTTCCGGCGGCATATTTAAAGTTGATCTGCCTGTAATCGTTAGTTAATCGCTTTAGTTAGTGCTACCCGACCTTAGTGTATGCGACCCGGGTATGTCCTAAAACTACGACCAAGACCACCCGGGGATGGGCAGCAGCATTCCTGAAGTGCGGTGGAGATACTGCGATCGCCAACCCGCATGCCAAGCGTGGCGATTATGGCATATACCCCCCGTGCATTTGGGGGAGGCCTATGTCTAGCAGTGGACGTCCTTTGGATGATATGGTGGTGGTGGTGGACCTTAGTGTAGATTTTCTGACGACCACTTTGGCGTAGTTGGTAGTGACCCTTCCTACAAACCCGGAGGTTCGAATCCCGGTCAGTCCGCGGCATGGCCGGCAAGCCAGCCGACGGCCCGACGCGGGACCTCCTCCGGGAGTTCCAAATCCTGCCCCTACCATGTCTACTGAGACACAAATTAGCGGTCTTCGCTTACGAAAGCCTTGGTCATTTCAAGTCCAGGGGCACGAACCCCAGATATCCCTTGCGTAGTAATTAGCATAGATACAGGCTGGCGGCCGAGCGTTGCAGACTAGCGAAGTCAGCAAAAACGGACTATAGCCTCGGCCCTTCAGTACAAACCTTCAAGAAAAGAGCGTACTCCCATCTTAAAGGCCGGCAACGCACTTACAACCCCTCTGGTGTTGCGAGTGTCCATGGGCGGCACTAATCGCTTACCATCAGGCGATTCGTCTGCTCGTTTGCCACCTATGTCATAAAAAAAAAGTATACAATCGTCTGCCAGATAAAATTATCCTAAGCGGTGTTCTTTAAAATCTGACAGTAGGTATAATTTGACAAGTTTCGCGTGCTGCGCTTTCCATCACTATATTTTAATCCAAATTAAGAAAGTGGCTGCTTAAGAAATGTTTTATGAATACATTGAATTTTTTAAGTTAGGTACGATCGGCTATGTGACAATTCACTGATTTGTAACAATAATTTATGAATATTAAAAAACAATAATTTATGAATTAAACTATATAAACCTAATTATTTATAATTAGAGCAGCTTTTTATTTCATTTCATTTCAGGGCATTTATTTGTGTGATGAGCACGAATATATGTATGTTTCTGAGACATGGATGTTTTCTATATATATAAGTATTTATTTATCTCTATATAAGTATGTATATTGTCGTCTAGTACCCATAGTATAGGTGAAGAACTTAAGTAATTCACCTGTTGTATGTAGTTGTGACGTGTTCGAATGTTGTACTTTATTGTTCCAATATTATATTGTACTTTGTGCATGTCAGAACTATTTTGCGCTACCAATATCAACTTGACAAATAATGAATTATGACAGATAGGCGAATATACTTCCTTATTAAAAACAAGTGTAATACGTGGTATACATGATATAAAACAAGTGGTATACGAAAACACCACAACTTAACCAAATAATACCATAATTATACATAATATATAATTATCCACAGATATCGCGGAATGTGTTAAAATCATTAAAAAGTTATCAATGTTAATGTCAAACAAAGGTCATCGTTCCACACAACTACACGCCTAAAACAATATGACAGGCAGCGAAACTTTGGTGCCGATGACATCATTATGACGCAACTAAATTGGCATACAGGATGTTTTTATTTATACGTTATACACAACATAGTTATTAACCTTTACCACGCTTTGACAGATGCAACATTTGTCACTAGCATGCCGATTTAATAGCAATGTCAAAGATTTATTGTATTATAATAGAAATTTGTTAAATCCATATAAAAGTCTTGATGTGTCATTTTTGATCCTTCTCCTTCAATGTGCTTTTTAATTTTTTTAAATGTTTTTCTATGTTACTTGGTTTAGCTGTTAAATTTTGCTGACAGCAGGAGCAAAACATTTTTTCATTTTTAACAACTGAAAAGGAAAATTCTGCAAATACGGCTGCATAGACTCCATGGCTACTACGGTCAAGCGATACCTATAATGTGTACCTTATAAATGTTGTACCTTATCAATTCATATTTCTTAAATTCACGAATAAAAAATACTAAAACGATGTACAATATTGCCTTCGATAATTTTCTGATGAAAATGACCAAGACAGTTAAGTAATGATGTTTTTATAAGTACTGGACGTCTCAAGTGTCAATAAAATATCCGTGTACTTAAGAGGCCAATAAGTTGTTAGTGATTAATGATTATCTATCATCTAAATAAAAACACTCTGTATGAAGCCGCTACGTCATACGTCTGTCATCGGCACCAAAGTTTCGCTGCCTGAATATGACTCATTAAAATAATAAAGAAATAATCGTGAAAATATTGCCCGATCATAGCCATGAACTCCATAATTATTATAGAATGATTATGTATCTATAAAACGCATGTTTAAATGCAACAAATAATGCAGAAAGAGTTTTAGCAAACCATCCATTATCCTAAGCGGTGTTCTTTAAAATCTGACAGTAGGTATAATTTGTCAAGTTTCGATGACAGCTACCGGTGCCATGTTTAACGTTGATTATCTCTATCTCAGAGTACCCCAGAGAAGACGACAAATAATAATACCGCTACCGAGCGAGATGGTCATATACTAAATTGAATAAGAGCGACAGAGAGGGATATATAATTTGTAGTCCTTGTCACAGTTCCGATTTTCTTTATTTGCCTCAATTTCATGTCCACGACATGTCAAATAGTTTGAGGCAACTAAACGAATACCCACCCAAATTAAAGAGGTTATTTATGGTAAGTCGCCAGACGTTTAAGACCAGTTCTCAATAGGATGATTCCCACTAGACCGTTCCGATTCCGGGCCGGGGCGAGACCGGGCTGCTTCCGAGCCTCGGCCGTAGCTCGATCGGCCATCAGACATTTGTGGCAACTAAAAGGGGCTGGACCGCTTCCGAGGGTCACCGGGCCCGGATGAGGCCCGGCCGCGCAATGGCCGGCGTCTTGCTGTCATAGACAAAGGACCGAATCGGACACGGAACGGCCTACTGTGAATCATCCTTTAGCTGCGTAAGAGATTTTCTGTATTTCTCGGTAGAACTCGCATACAATCTCAAATCCTTACTCTGAGGTCTCTAATCTTAAGTTGGTGCAACCCATAAGACATACGCTTACTGAAATCATCCGGAACTCAATCGGGAATTGTGAAGCCGACGCACACTCACTCCGCCGCCGACACGCGCCTGGAAGACCTCTTTGCGAACATCTGCCACCAAGGATTGCACCTGGAATCAAAGAATCAAGACCAAGTTATTGGCACAGTTTATTTCAATATAACTTCATACAAGTTTGATGTCTGTTTGATTTATTTCTTGTTTCGGTGAGTAAGTTGGAATTAACCTGCGTATGTATCTAGCTGTGAACATATTAATGCACTCTCAATTGAATAACGCCGCGCACAAATATTTGCCTTATTTTGGAATCATGTCTTTGTCATTAAAAGAAACAAACATAAAACCGTGTATTATGTAACAGATTGTACCTTGAGCATTAACTCTGTGGACTATACTTAATACTATCACACACAGTATAAGTAGTTTGTACACCGCATACATTTTTATAATTTAACACTTTAATAAAATAAATCACAAATAATGTTTACACCACTTCTCCACCTTTAGAAAAAACAGCTACTAATAAGGAAATAAGTTAATCATTTTCAAGACTTCAATTATACCTCTACTACTAGTTCATTGAAATAAGTAATGTCTTCAACTTTAGATCTCGACGCGTGGGCGCCAACTGAAGTGATTATATATAAATCGACATTATCGACCCGTGAACGTTATTCTAAATAGAGATAAAAGTATATATTCTGAGAATTAAAAACACCTTCTTATCGGACGGAGCTACGTTCGGAGAAATTCCCCATATGCCTAGTATTTTTTTATGATTGACTGACCGGCGATTGGCCTTAGCCACCTGATGGAAAGCGATGACAAGGCCTAAGATGTTGCTCACTGGTTCAGTAATAGCCTATTCACTCTTGTCTTGAAGAGACCCAGATTGTAAGTATTTATCAGGAAATATACAGACAGCGGCAGCAGCCTGCTGTTTGATGGGGATGGAATATACTATTTAAACGAAATTTTCATGATAATGGGTGTTATTGTAAATAATATAAGGTAAACGTCCCAATTCTCGACATCTTTATGCCCAATAGATGACACCTATCAATGACCTCTGACATTATGACATAAGTTTGAAAATGCCTTGTATTGAGTGGTCGAGCATTAACCTTCTTATATTGTAACTACGTTAACAAATAGAAAGGAAATGTGTACCAACTCAATTGTAGGTATATACTATTAAATCTCTTCAAAGAGTTCCAATCACCAAAAATATGACCTAACATAAATTAGCCAAGGTGTACGGTCGACCAATTTGACTTCTAAGCCATTTTTGAGAAAAAAAAAACCACTTTATAAACGTTGCGCGTTTAACCTCAGATACAAGATTATAATGTTCTCACAATGTATTCTTTCTTATTAATAAAGTTCTTGAAATATAACAGCAATTATATCACTAAGGCTTAAATGAGTTCAACGCGGACGAAGTCGCAGGTAAAAGCTATAGTGTACAATGTAATGTAATGAATTAACTGAATATCTAATTATGAGGGTTCCTTTTGATTGAATAAAGTCTATGTGGCTTGCGACCGCGTCGTTATATTTGCAATCATACGCAGATTATCCCAATTCCCGAGCTACCCCAAGCCCGCTTCGGAGATGGCAATCTCAAATTAATCCCATTTTACTTCCTAAAGCACCCCTAATGAAAATGTCAAAGTATATTCCCATCATTAAATCGTCAGTTGTGGACTGAGACCCCTTACGAAAGTTTCCAACAATTCGTGAGTTACAAAGAGAATCCCGGGGATTTGTTATAATGTAAGTTCTTCACAAATTGTTATAATGACGTGTGTTGTTATTGTTGGAAACATTCTCACTCTTTTAGTTCTGTTCGGGATCATGTCTGTGGAGTTGTTGCTGAAGAATGTAAGAACGTACCTTCGAAAATGAACAAAATTGCTCTGGATTGCGGGCGTATATTGGTTGTCATTTTATCGTGGATAAGACACCCCGTCACTCTCGCACTCGCATACTTGTCAGAACGTGATGAATATCTTATCTACGACGATAAGCGATAAAACGGCAACCATCATACGCCTCCTAGATAATGATTGTGTATAGATTAGGTAACTGTAACCACCTGTAAAGGTCGCAGCCTTTTGGCTAATAGGATGATGATGATGAACCACCTGTAACGTTGTCATAGTTTGCTGCTGTCAATACAGCGAATGGTGAAATCTGTTAGGGATCGGCAGCGTGCTTACATGACTTACCTGGAGTGGTGTCGCAATCGTCCATAGGCTACGGTATACGGTTGACACTCACTGTAGTACAAATCTTGATTTTACCAGCGGTGTAAGGAAAGCAATGGTAAGTATACTTACTTATTGATTTGTATATGTATGTACCTATCAAAATATAATAAAGTACTGTGAAAAAATACAATACAATACTATACAAATCCTCTTTATTGCACACCTCACACAAATGAATTAGTTACAAACAGAAGAAAAAAAACAGCAACATGTAAGTAGGTAGAGGTAGACAACAGGGGTTTTATCGCTAACGAGCGATCTCTTCCAGACAACCTTTGGGTAGCGGGAAAAGAGAAAAATAATATATGCAGTAGGTGGTGCAGAGATTTATATGAATCATGTAAATTAATTTGTAAAATTCATACTTATATACTTTTATATATAAACATACATACACAATCTTACATATATATAATAATATTACATAACAAATAAGAAAAAGACAATATATATACACGTGCCGTGTGTCCTGGAGCCTCCGGGGCTATGCCGCACTGATGGAAAAAGGCCAGACGGTCTGACATTGGTTCCTTGGCGGAAGGGTCGGTGTCTCTTATGGGACGCAACGTGCGTGAGCACGTTTGCCCCATCTCATTTGAGTCACACCATTAGATCCGCGGGGTCAGCGGCAGAGTCGGCGGCTCGAGCGAAACATTTAAAATACTCTTCCTAGGAACCAGTGTACGACTTTGTGCCGGTGGCGGTGGAGACTGCGGGACCCTGGGGTGCAGAGGCCAGGGACTTTTTAAAAGATGTGGGTCGGCGGCTGAGAGAGAGGGGTTGCGATCCTCGTTCCGGATCGTTTTTGGCTCAACAGATTTCGTTGGCCATTCAGCGTGGCAACGCCGCCAGCATCATGGGAACTTTTGAGCCATCTACGATCCGGGGCGGTCCTTTAGATTAGGTTAGGTTAGGTTGACGGTGTTGACGAAGCCTGTTGCGGATTTTGTAATAATTAGTTATTAATAAATTAAAGTGTTTGTATATATACACATATTTGTAAAGTCAGCCAAACTTTATAGGTAGGTGATATTAATGGAGAGACAAATAATGTTTTTTAAGTAGGGTTTTGAAAATATCTATAGATTTTGCCCGTTTTATGTCAAGCGGTAGAGAGTTCCACAGTAGAATGCCTTTAAAAGTGAACGAACAGTTGTAAAATTTGGAAGAGGACGATGGCACTGCTAAAAGAAAATTATTTGAAGATCTGAGCGAATGTAAATAGCTGAAACGCTCGTTGAGATAGCGGGGAGTCGCAGGGTTGAAAAGAACATTATACAGAAGAGAGAGAATGTGAGAGTTACGGCGATAACGGATTGGGAGCCACTTGAGTTTAGAACGGAAACTAGAAACATGGTCATATTTGCGTAACCCAAATATGAACCGAATGCAAACAATTGGAGACGCTCAAGCTTATCAAGTTGCTCTGAAAGGTCAAGGTAGGAGATATCACCAAAATCAAGAAGAGGAAGAAGTAACGTTTGAGCAAGCGCAATCTTACCTATAGCGGCGATAGGTAGAAAATTACGAAGCCGCCTTAGAGACCCCACTGCAGCAAACACCTTCCTGCTCACTTCACTCACTTGAGGCACCCAAGACAAAGTACAGTCGATAATGATCCCAAGATTTTTTACTGTTTTAGAGTACGCAATTTGAATCCCATCAAAAAATATAGGTGAGAGATTAACAAAATTTATTCTGGAAATCAGTTTGCTACTGCCAATTATAATGACTTGAAAATACCTAAGAATAAGAAGATATTATTTCGTCCTTAGACTTTTGAATCCTATGGGATGATAAAAAACTATTCTGAAATAGGTACCTATAAAAAATGCAGAAATGCTAGTAAAAGAACCACGTTTAAATGATTCACATACCTCGAATTATAGTTACATTTCCTCGAATTTTTTTCTTATTAACAATAATTCTGTATTTGCAGGTAGTTTTTTTGTTTAGGGGATAAAATTACAACATATATCAATGTTTTTCGTATTAGTTCTTTTTATGGATACGAATGCCTGGTAAAAGTATTAATAATTTTGGTACCTAAACAATACATGCTTACATATTTTTTATGCTACGTGATAATCGTGCAAGTCGTCTACGTGCAATATCAAGAAAATCATATTATCAAACATAACAAAAGAAGTATCTAGCTTTTGTTTTATAGACAACTTATAACTGAAACAGTGGTAAAGTATGAATGTTATGTTTATTTCACCCCGTTCCGAGGCTATAAATAAAAAAATAGGTGAGGGAGATCATGTTGAGACGCGAGATATGGTAATGTAGGATTTCAACAGTCATGTTTTATTAACCATCAACGTAGATCGGCAAAAATCAAACACCGTAGTAAGTTGAACCATAATAACACCACTACTCTAAGTATTCGGGAAAATTAAAAAAAAACTGGCATTCCAAGGTTTTAACAGGGTATGGACTTTTTGGGCTTCGAATCAGAAACTCAGTCGCTATCGTTTCTAGAAGAAGATAAAAGTGTCCCCAGATTTACATACAAAATTTCGATATCGGTTTTGTTACCGCTATACATAAATGTATAGAATAGAATACAATAGAATAATGTTTATTGTTGAGCTGTGTACAAAGCTGTACTTAGACTTTTCCGGGGAGACTTTCTTTCTTCTTCTAGAATAGATAGCGTTTATTGATTCTGAGTCGAATGAGCCCAAAAAGTACATATTATGAGGAAAAAATAGCCATTTTTTATTGGATGTGATTTTACACATTGGGTCGCATATAAATAATAAATGAAATAAATGAACTTTATGTTGCAAGTAGGCCGCAATGGCACTTTAAAAAGTCAAAATCTACTAGCTTTTCTGCAAAAAAAGACCTCTGCCACAGTATAATATATATAGCTCAAGACAGTAACTCAAATAGAGTCGCTTAAGACCTTTTTGGACCTGCGCTTCTTTAGAGCGATAGGGTTGCATCTCTCAATTTCAGTATGTAAATTTGAATAAGATTATTATTGCATGGAGATAGTTTGAGGCACTCCCGGAAGTGATCCTTTAAGGAAGTGAAAACAAGGGTAGAAGTTTGTACGGGAGAGCGATAATCAAGCAAACGCCTGAAATGATTAAATAGTAATTTTCCTCTATATGACGATTAAATGAGTTCCACGCGGGCGAAGTCGCGGGAAACACTAGTAATTTATAAAACTAATTATAATATAACATTGTGTGGTTTATCCACACAATAATTATTATATATGCGTCATTTTTATTTCAAAGATTTAATCACATTTTCATCATTTCTTCACGTTATGTCACGTCAAATCAAAATAGTGGCCAGCAAGCGCTAGTTTATTCAAAACTTCTTCAACTTCTACGCGATACGTGCGCGGCACACGTGTTAGAAACCCTCCGAGACCTCCTTAAGTTTACTGTAATGACGTGTGTCTGTGTGGGTACTGTGGGTGCATCAAATCGGACGTTTGTATGGATTTGTTTTACTGTTATAGGCTATATATCTACTGTGCCACTGCCGAGAAGAAACGCCGAAAGAGACTCGACAGTCAGTAATTTTTTCACAAAAATATGCTTATTACAATGAAAATATGCTTATTACAAATAAATCTGAGTATGGAAACAAAAGAGGAAGAATATTTACAAATTGAACAAGACAGCATGTGTTTACTAATTTCCTAGACGTGATACAATGAAAATATACATATATGAATATTAATGCTATTAAGGTCTCTAATATACACCATGTATAATCAAAATCCTCATTCAAAGTTTTCTATAACGTACGTCGTACTTATGGCGCATCGTCATGGACGTTCTAGTTCTGCAAGTCTCCCCCGTGGCGATGTTCTAGTATAACTTTATACCGGTTCTAGTATATAAATTCTAATCGATACTTAATTGCTTGATGTTATTATTAATGTATGGCGAAACTAGCAAGTATCACAGTAATTAGTAGACGGAGCCCGTGTACGCTTATTGATGTCGTTGCCATGGCAGATTTAATAAATTACGAATAACTCGCTTGCTCGGCGTTTTCATTAACTCCGCTATTTTCAGAATTTATAAAATGGCCTCATTCACATGTAGTTTGGGAATGGAGAATTATATATTTTAAAGGAAACTTTCCTGTGCTTGGTAATATCAGCCATATTAACAATTAATTTTGTACTAAAGCAGTAACGCTGCTAACGAAAATTTCAAATTAAAGGGAAAAATTGAAAAATTTAATGCTCCGAGCAAGATTGAAACTGCGATATCTGGCATACGCGGCCAATCGCTCTAGCCTCTGAGCTATCGGAACAACCAAGCTCGTCCACGAAATCCTTCAATAGTTCCCTCTTACAACGCCTTAGGGAGGCGTACAGCGACATCTACCGCAGAAGACTTTCATATTAACACTAGAGAAATTTTTCATATTAACAATGTTACACAAATATCTAAAATGTTCTATTAATCCTGATTCTATCGAACATGTTTGCGAAGGTCAAAAAGGCAGTGGGTCTACTCCGAAATGCGAAATCCGAACTTCGTCCCTTCACTCATATAGTGTATGACAGGAGAGCGGAAGGGATGGCACCATACGAAGTTCGGATTTCGAATTATTTCGTAAATAATTCAAGCGCTTTCTCCTGACACCCCACTTGATATCGTCACTAGACTTTGAATTTTTGACCCACCGTTGTATCGGTAATATTACAGAAAATAAATAAATATTGTTACGAGCGTGGGGTACGGGATAGAGTTAAAATACGTCTGTAGCACGACGATAGGTTTATTAAGCGATTTAGTTACACTGGTAGAGTTTACTGAGTTTCCGCGCACTAATAAGACTCAATTAACACTCACAAGTCGACCGAGTCCGCGCCTATTAGTGCGTGTGCTGTCATAGAAAACGGGCCGGCCCGGACACGGAACGGTCTACTGTGAATCATCCCTTACTCCAACTTTAACACTACTTTCACAACTCACTTCCATATTCGCTTCGATTCCCTCTCCGATCCTCCACTTAACTAATTCCACAGTGAACTGCCTTGTACCGGGGGAGTTGGTCCCCTTATATACCCCTCTCCGAATATTCAAGACGATAATTTCGATATTCATTTCGCTATTCATTTCATTACTCATTTGTTCCGAGTAGCGTTGCCTATTCCAGAAACTTGCGCTGTAACGACGATTCTCGAATATTCTAATCCCAAACATTTTCCTATAAATGTTCTTAAGCACCGAATACTCCATGTCTCTGTAGCCCACCAACACCATATCAGCCAAAGAACGTCCACTACTGGACATAGGCCTCCCCCATATTCACGGGGGGTATATGCCATAATCGCCACGCTTGGCATGCGGGTTGGCGCTCGCAGTATCTCCACCGCACTCCAAGGATGCTGCTGCCCATCCGCCGGTGGTCTCTATAGTAACGAACTGTTATTACTCCGACGCCACAATATATTAACTAATTTTTAAGAAAAAAAACCGTTCTCAATGGGGGAGGCCGGTGAAAGATTATTATGCTTAGATGGTGCACTCTTAGATTCCATACAATAAAATACAAATAGCTATAAGAATGTTTATAATGGTAGAAGACTTAGTACCCTCAATTCCTCATGGAATCCTCTATCAGAACTCAAGCTTGACAAAAATGTGTCTTGAAAACCTAGCTTGCTTAACAAACAAAACGAAGAGAACAAATCGCCAAACGTGAACTACGCGTCGTTGAAGAGTTCCGTTCTGATCATCATCAGCAGTTCCACTTCATCAAATGTCACTTTTAGAATGAAAATGCTTGATTAGTTCATGAAAATACTAAAATCACTATTTGTCTGCCTTTCACATTTGAGGAGTTCCCTCGATTCCTAATGGATCCCATCATCAGAACTCGAGCATGACAACAATTAATCGTGAATATAGAACTTGCTTAACAAATACGGCTAGAAGGCCAAATGCCAAACGTGAACTTTTCGTCGTTGAAGAGTTCTGTTCTGATCATCATCAGCAGTTCCACTTCATCAAATGTCACATTTTTGTATGAAAATGCTCGATTTGTTGATAAAAACACAAAAATCACTATATGTTTGCCTTTAAGATTTGAGGAGTTCCCTCGATTCCTCATGGATCCCATCATCAGAACTGCGTTTTGACAAAAACGGGACCAACTTGAATATAATGTACTTACAATCAAAAACATATTTTTAAAATCAGTTAAGAAATGATGGAGCTATGGAGTAACAAACATTAAAAAAAAACATACAACTGAATTGATAACCTCCTCTTTTGAAATCTTGAAGTCGGTTAAAAATAACATGTTCAATGCATCTTTCCTCATAACTATTCCAATTCAAATCGATAGTATAAGTAGTTCTCGAGATGTTTCGCAATGTGACAAACAGACAAAGCGGCACCATAAGGCTTCCTTTTTACCATTTTGGTACAGAACTCTAAAAATGGTTATAATCGCTTTACGCGTATTGGAGATACCCTAATTTATTTTATTTTATTTTATCCTTTCGTTTCCTCGTTGTAATTAATATGTATATCCATGCCTGAATGCATTACAGCTTTTCAGTTGTTCTAGTTGTAACGGTTACTGAGGTAAGCCGTGGACAGACGGACGGATCCGATTTGATATTAAAATTGTAAAATGGACTCGTGGTACGGTGACAATAATAGTTATTTGTTATACAAGGGTGCAAAGTTGTATTTTACCAGCGAGTGTGGAATTGAAACACGAGCCAGCGAAAGGATTCTATAGTTGAACCACGAGCGAAGCGAGTGGTTCTAAAATAGAACCCTGAGCGTAGCGAGTGTTTCAACACACGAGAAGTAAAATACAACTTTGCACCCGTGTGTAACACGAAACTTTTCTCTTCACTATAGCGAGGAAAGTGCAACATGCAAAAAAACAGTTCCACAGGCATGATTTTCACTGGAATCATTGATTTTTTTACGATATTATAACAGAAAACTCTGAAAGTTGTGTATAATATTTACACGAGTCTGAGTCGGTGACAAGTTGTGTATATTTTAGTTGACATTGACAATGATGACATTTCTGACGATGCGTTTTGAAATTGCATCGACTCAACTTGTGCGTTTACAATTATACTCAATATAATTATAAAAAAATGTTACTTATAGAATTTTAAGGTTTACGACATTTCGACTTAAATCATTAAATAAAGCTTAATTTGGTATTTTTTATTTAATTCTCAAACAATTTATTTAATGATAATTGATATCAAACGAACCATTATTACGAGCGTTTTACGTTTTGTTATCTGTCAAAAGCTACTCAAACACGCTTTAAGGTCAAATTACTTTCCCCACTTGTGAATAAAATGCGTTTTTACCCGCTTGTTTCAAAGGATAAAAGACGGCTTTCCGAGCTAGTGAGGGGAAAAATAATTTAATCAATTCATGGACTTTGCTGACCGTATTGTGTTGCGCAGGTGGCAAAAAAAAGGATAAAACTAAATCGGTTTCAATCTGTGAGATAAATTAGAGGCAATTGGACAATGGATTGATGCTGGCTGTCGAATGTTGGGCCCGAGTTGGCCACAGAATATGATTGGTCACAGAGAGAAAACTTCTCTGATCGTATGTGCAACAATGGCTCTTGCAGGATTTTCACACATTTTCATTAGTAAATGGGAAACAATTGCGAAAATTTACATTTATTATTATTATTTGTTTAGTTAGGTAGGTACCTCTCTCACCAACGTGAATTTTGACTCACACCAACTTTATGATTTTAAGTGACAAATGATTTTTTATTGAAATTTCACAAGCTGATTCGTGAAACACGTGAAGAGCTCGGCATATTGAACTTCTGCTAGCAAGCGAACGTGGCAAAATTTTGGGAGCTTCTGGGGTTTTTAACGGGACAACGTATTTTTACTTACATACATACACTATACAGTTGCCAAAATTTCGTCTTGCTCGCACGCTAGTGTTAGCTCGATATGCTGTGCTCTTCGCCCGCGCGCGGAAACTTGCTATAATCGTCATAAAATCTTTTTTTGTCACAACAGATTATTATTTGAAATAAAGTACGGCAAAGAAGTTGTTATACATTACTTTGAAATGAAAATTACAAAATTATATATTTTACCGATAAAAAGGTAGTTTGAAAAGTTTACAAGTGGAAAAATAAAGATGACTTGGTGAATTCATTTCGTTAAATTTCTTTTGATTAATATGGGGTACTACGAATGTTGTTACTAACGCTTGTATATCCTTGCGAATAATGAAATTAAGTATAATACATATATTATTTTTGGGACTAGACATGTAATAAGTAAAACATAAAATGGTTACAAAACTACGTATTTTGACGATAAATTTAAGGAGGACAAGCCTTGGGGTTTTATAGTGGTTGACCTTTTCTATTAGCATTTACTTACATGCAGTATATAGATCTGACTGAATACATAGTTACTGCAAAAAAATAAAAATGACTTCAATTCCTTATGTATCTGACCAAGATGACATCAGATCTTCTCCAAAATTATATGGGACCATTTTGGTGGTGGTATTTCCTTAAAAACAAAATAAACTATATTCAAATCGGCTTATAAACGATGCAGTTCAGAGGTAACAAACATTTAAAAGATACAACCGCAT
This sequence comes from Notocelia uddmanniana, assembly GCA_905163555.1. Taxonomy (NCBI): domain Eukaryota; kingdom Metazoa; phylum Arthropoda; class Insecta; order Lepidoptera; family Tortricidae; genus Notocelia; species Notocelia uddmanniana. Next base: position 6,546,436 of record LR991059.1, on the reverse strand, counting down.
TGAGAACATCCTCCTTTTTTGAAGTCGGTTTGTAAAACTGCTTAAGTGGACAGTGTATATAAAGTGTCCAGTCTGTATCGATACTCAGTCACACATCCTGCGATTGCGTGGACGCCCGCTGAAATATTCGCAACATTACAGTCACCATGAAAAATTGACTCAAACTGGTCGGCCAACGTACTGTTTATCAATTCGTTGATAAATGTATTTTTACATACGTAAAAAAGATTTAATTCGGCTATACAGGGTGGGCCCTGTAACAGGAGCAAATATCTAAAAGAACGCTTCCTTAGAGCATTTGCAGTAACACCTGGTGTACAATTATTGTTCAAAAATTTTTGTTTCCGAGAAATTTTGATCTAAAGTTATGACCTCCGAGTAATGGATCTTGACACCACGAGATTATAGCACATCAGTCAATGCATTGTTAGAGGTAGTATCAAGTTATGAGTCATAATTGTTTTAGCATTTTTTGTTTTCAAGGATATTTTTGGTACTTTTTAATTCATTTTCAATTTTATTGACTTTTAAAAATAAATTGACATTTGGATTGTTAAGTCGTCAGCGAGATCGGACGTGTCTCTTAAACAAAATAAATAATATTCATCTGCTGTATTTGTGACCTAGATCGAACAAGCGCAATTGATTTAGTAGTGTAGTCAGCATAACTCAGTGAATAATAATGTAAATACAGAGTTGTTTAACTAAGTGAAATGCCGAATACAAATAATCCGGAGTGCAGCCCTTTCAACCGGAGCAGGATGATGCAGCGCAGCCCGCCGCCCACGCCCCCACCACAGCCGCAGCCTGCGCCCACCAAACAGGAAGCGGACCCTCCGAAGATGATACCTACACCGGAACTTCAAGGATGGATGAAGTCCATCGAGCAGTATCTCAATGAGGTATGCGGGATCGCTACGGAAGGGAAAATGAACTCGGACCAAAAACTGAAAGTCCACAATCTTTGCCGCAAAGTAGGTCACTGCGCGTCACAGCTGGTCGTTGAATACCAGTCTCTCAAGGCAAAAGCTGCCATGAACTACAACTCTCTTATAACCCTGCAAGAGAAAAGTGACCTATCACAGCGTGTCCTAGAGTTAAAACATACAATAGATCTTAACGCGAAAGTTAATGCGATACCTGCGACTTTTGCCGAAAAGCTCAAGACCTATCAACCATCCAGGTACGTCCAGCCCACCAGTGTCAACTCGGTAGCGATTTATCCTACCGACAAGCAGAAAACCAGCGAGGAAACAAAATCCCTGGTACAAAAAATCATAAGGCCTGACGAATGGAAACTTCAAGTGCGTGGACTTCGTAAAGTTAAGAACGGTGGCGTAATCATCAGCACGGACTCCAAACAAGACCTTCTTAAGCTTAAACAGTCCACGCAATTGTCGGCCTCTGGGCTTACAGTTGACGAGCCCGTTAAACGGAAGCCCAGAATCGTGGTGATCGGAGTGCCGACGGCCCTGCAGGAAGCGGAAGTTTTTACCTGCATCTACCAACAAAACTTAGCCGACAAAATACCAGCTATGTCCCTCGAAAAGTTCCTGACCTCTGCCAGGCTTAGCCATAAGTCCGGTAAAAAAGGCGCTGAAACTTGCAACTATATCATTGAAGTCCCCGCCCTTGTAAGGAAGACCTTAATTACAAACGAGAGAGTTTTCCTGAACTGGTCATCGTGTCCTGTGAGAGATTTCACCCTGGTGACGAGGTGCTACCGATGTCAGCAGTACGGTCATGCGGCGAAGACGTGCAAGGCGGAAGTGGATACCTGCGGTCATTGCGGCATTTTAGGTCACGTGATGAAGGAATGCCCTAAAAAGACGGAGTCACCAAAATGTGCCACGTGTCTGCACTACAAGAAGCCGGCTGAACACGAGACAGGCGATGCGGACTGCCCAGCCAGAAAATTGGCCGAAAAAAGGTATATTGACTCGATTGATTATGAAGGCGTCTAAGAGCGCCGCCTCCTATCTTATATTTCTAGAACTTAAATCTTAGTTTGTAAACAATGACAAGTAATTTACTTTCTGACCTAGATAACTTCTCTGTATCTGAGTCAAAAACCTGCGAAGTTGAAAATTGCAAACAATATATTTGCTCTTCCCGAAATCCGCTAACTATACTAACTCAAAACATACGTAGTATATATAAGAATTTTGATAACTTTACAGTATTTCAACACAGACTTGGCCTCGATTGTGATGTTATTATTCTCTCATTCAGACGAAGTTTACAAATATGCTCAACAAGGCTTTAACCTTGTAAATCAGTGGCTTCAGCTTTACCAACTGACCCTTAACCCAGATAAAACTAATTACATAAAAATTTTCATGCGCAAATCAAATTTACCGCCAGATAATCAAAACCTGTATGCACACAATTGTAATAATAACACAAATATACAATGCACTTGTCCAATTATATCTATAACTAATCAAATTAAGAACTTAGGAATTATAATTGATGAGTCGCTCTCTTTTAAATATCATGTCGAGGCTTTGTGCAGTAAAGTGCGTAAGTTAATATATGTATTCAAAAAACTACGTTCTTTTGCGGATTCAATGCTAATCAAACAAGTTTACTTTGCATTATGCCAGTCGGTATTAAATTACTGCATTTCTTCATGGGGTGGTCTGGCCAAAACAACACTTATCAAACTAGAAAGAGCACAAAGAGCGATTTTGAAAGTCTCTTATTTCCTACCTTTCCACTACCCCACTGACCACCTTTATAAAGTATGTGAAGTCCTTACGGTACGGCAGTTATTTATAATGAGTACAGTTTTAAAACAGCATGCCGCAATCCCTTACAGCACAGATTATACTAACAAACGACGTAAAGATATTGTTTGCCCCCAATATGGAGAGAAAAAACACGCTTTCTCCTCAAGATTTTTTGTTTTTTTGGGCCCTTTTCTTTATAACAGGCTAAATGCTAAACTAGAGCTATATCCGCTAAGTTTCGCAAATTGTAAGAAAAGGCTTCGAGATGCCCTATTAAAAATGACGTTTGATGATACAGAGAAGCTATTGACTGTATTAAATTGATGTTATATAATTGTATTTTTACTGTTTTTATTAGTCTCTTAATTTTACATAGTTTTTTTTAAATAAATACTGTAATTGTACTAGTTACCCAGAAATAATGTATTTGTTATATTTAGATGAATATTAATAGACATATATCGGTACCTTTTTGCCTGAACCACAGGGAATCCCTAGCTCAGGCTCCTTTTTATACATAACTAACTGTAAATTTAAGTCTTTAGTTATAACATTTGTACAAAAGTTATTCAATAAATTTATTTGTATTATTTGTATTTGTATTTGTATAATGTCACTTCAGATAAGTAATAAAAATACACGTAAGCCATCTTTGAAGATAAAAACCAAAAAAAATATTACTGAGACCACTTGAAAATAATTGCTGGCCCGCTAAATAGTCCACCGTTTAATTTTTTGCTCCTGTTACAGGGCCCACCCTGTATAATGTTTCGGAAATACTATTTCCAGCTCCCGAGGTTGCACTGTTTTGAGATTGAGTGACCAGCATTTGTTTCTAGCGGCCCGGCGGGTGGCGGCGGACCCGGGTATGTCCTACAACTACGACCAAGACCACCGGGGGATGGGCAGCAGCATCCCTGAAGTGCGGTGGAGATACTGCGATCGCCAACCCATCCAACCATGCGAAGAGTGTCGATTATGGCATATACCCCCCGTGAATTTAGGGGAGGCCTATGTCCAGTAGTGGACATCCTTTGGCTGATATGGTCGTGGTGGCTTACCTTCAAGCAGGCTGCATGCCTGTTTGCCACTATTGTAGTGTTTAAAAAAACATAGGATACACGTTCTGGGTGCTGAACCCAGGCCTAATGCTGGACATTACTTAGAGGCGAAGAAGAGGTGGATTCTATTAGGAATTAGGATTCTCAAATACATACTGGGACTTTTACCGTAGATTTGATCATAAGAAGTAAAATTTACCTGGTGGTATCCCACCTTGAAAAAAAAAGTTCTCTCTTGCTAAACCAGTAAAAAAATATCCCCATAGAACGTCGTTAATTATCAAAATACCCTGGATTTATAAGTGAAATAAACATTTCTTTGGTGCAAATATTATAGCGTAGGTCTAAAACAACATCATCACTTCTGTTCATTTGTCTGTTCTCTTTTTTGTTTTTGTATTTTTTTTTGTTTACTACCTTTTTGTACTTGTAGCAAGCAAATAAATGTCTTATCTATCTATCCTAGCGCTATCCCAATACCTACAGTTGCATCCTCAAGGATTGGCATAGGCACTAATTTTTACGGAAGCAATTGCCCTCTCAACTTCTAACCCAAGGGAGAAAATAGAGCTTGGGGTAAGGCTTGTCAAGTGAGTGGACAACTTTACTGTAGTCGTTCTCAAGCCGCCCGAAGGCCTCTAACTTGGCTTAAAGACTGCTGTCATCAACGGCTTATCACGCCTTTAAAAGCACGGCAGCGCTTAGTTAGTAACCACTCAAGGCGGTCACTCATCCAAGAGTTTTATGACTCTTTTTTTCAGGGGGTAAAATTCAGTACGCATACCACCCGGGCGCAGGGGGTGACCCGAGTGGTTATATGGGACTCCCGTATAGGCTAATGAGACCCACGGTGTACCCATTAGAAAACCCCCATTCGCCGCCTCGCCGCCTTGTGACGAGATCACGGGAACGCGGCAGCCGCTCCCAAGCGGCTCCTTCGTAGATGCCCGGAGGCCCTCCACGTTAGGCACGCCAGATGTTTCGGCGTGCCTTCCTCCTCGACCTCCAACTTTTACAGTAGCTGACCACCTGAGTTCGCTACAAGGAGGTCATGGGTACCGAAAAAACTTCCGGCGCCCGGTGGCGGATTGGGTCTGTAGCTCCGCCACGAACCACACCTCGGCCGCAGAGGATAGGGAAAGCGGCGCACCGTAATATTGGCATTCCTCTTCCTCTGCGGTCCCACCAACGCCGTTACTTTTGGAACGGCCCCGCCGAGTTCGCAGGGGGTAGGGAGAGTGGCGCACCGTAATACCATCACGCCTCTCCCTCTGCGATCCCGCCTCGGCCACAGAAGATAGGATGAACCCTTCTTCTGCGGTCCCACCATAACCCATCCTCAACGGGCTAAGTAAGCCCGTTGGGAGTGCCCAAACAGGCCGGCCCTGGGTGCCTCTTAGCTTCACCGTGGATGACCCAGTCCACGGTTACTAAGCCCCCCCGCCCCGGCAAGGCGGGCACCCACGGGGGGAAGAGTTTTGTGACCCCGGACGACGTTGCGTAACCTCACACATCGCACGCGGTATTATTTCTAAATCAACAGGGTAATTTTGTCATTATTCAGCAGATTTTTTCAATCGTACAAGATAACTTTTATGTTAGCGTAAAATTAATTATTAGTCTTCTATTGGTTAGGGATAATGTGAAGGAACAAGATAAACCAAGAAATATGGTATTTTTTTTCTCTTTATTTAGGAAACAAACGTTCACATACAGATTAAAATAGTACTTATTAATTATACTTATAAACCTGTAGTTTCATTAATTATGAAGTAACAAAATTTATAGAAATTTCGAAACAGGGTGGGTAAGTAATGCAAGCATGCCTACTACGCTCGCGCGACACTATTTATATAATATAGATAGGTATACGGGAAAGATCCGCTAAACTTAAAGTTATACAGTAAAATTTTTAGTTAATACTAAATGCAAAGATTCAGTTGTGTGTGTGTGCAATATGAATTAGCTAAAGAGCTGCAATAGGAAATTGTTGTTAATGTTAAGAGAAAATTAAGCTACGCTGAGCTCCACTGTATTTGTTAAGAGATAATGAGAAGATATCTAAGTTTATAAAGTTGGTATTATAGTCATGACAGGCTCTTCTAAAGAAACTGTTCCTAGCAGAATTGGAATGGTAAAGGCTGATATAGAATGTTAAGGGGTGGCGAGGGGGAAAATGTTATTGTAATTGATTATATAAACTTCTACTAGGGTGAGTGAGCGCGTTTTACATTGATAAATTGTTCTTGGAAGTCTGACTATTCCCTCGACAACTCTATCTGATAGGAAAATTAATTTGAAAGTTTTAGTCATCCGTCCAGATGGTATTCTAGACAAGGGTTAGACTAGGGCGCGAAAGACACGACTGTGTGAAACGAGAAAAGTAAGTTGCACAACAAAATTAGCGAACTAACTACTCAACGCCACCAGATTCCATGTCAATCATATAGGCACCATAGAATGCAGTTGTTTACAACAGCACCATAGAATGCAGTTGTTTACAACAAGTTTCTGTAAAGAAAAACATTTAAATTTTCTGCTGCTTTCCACATCAATTACTTACACACGTCACAAATATGACGGGTTTATCGTGTGTTGTTTAGGAGTTGCTATGGCCACCTTCTGTCTCCATCATCAGATCAGCTCAGTGATACCATAATATAGCATTGTCACCAAACTTACATAAGTAGGTATGTCAAATTTCAGCACAATCGGATGCTGGATAGTGGCTTTAAAAAGGATTCCAAGTTTTGAGGACAACATACACATCGAACACGTCCCACTGTGACACACAAGTGAAGTTAAATAAAGGCTTGGAAAATATATGATTTTTTCATAATAAAATGAAAATGAGAATACCCGGTAAAAATCAAACACACGACGATCCAAAATTGAAGCTCTTTTCATCGTAGGAAATCCTGAAGCTATTGTTCCTAATTCTCTACAAACTTCACAGAAACTTATCGTTTCTGACATTTCATGAAAAGTTGCTGATTTGACTATCAGGCAACATCCCTAGAGAGTTTCTTTAGTGATTATGTCTGTTATACGGAAAGACACAAGTCTAGCCATCCTAAGATATGACGATATAAACAACTTTCTCCCTTCTGCCTAATCCTATCTAGAAATGAGTAAAGAATCGGCCACATGGCTATGTAACATACAGAAACCAATCCAATTCTAATTCAAAAATATATTCTATAGAACGACTGATGGCTGAAGACATACTAAATTGGAAAAGTTACTTCAAATTCTGTAAATTCCGTTTTGTGCCTTGTAATAATAGACTTCAGCCTTGTAAATCCAAAGTTTAAAGGGCATAAGTGCATGAGGGCATGCACTGCTATATGGCTTTAAGCTGTGGAGTGTGAGTGGCATCTGGAGATGACCCAAATCCGGACAAGTAATTGTAGTCTTTGATTGAAAGCTAACATTGGAGTGACTGTTTCTAATAAATTATTAATGATTAAACTCATTCTAAATTCGGCAGATGAGTGGACATACGTATGTTGGGGATAGATGAGGTCATCGTGGTAAAGCACACAAAAATTGAATTGGGCCCAAATATGTCGGTAACAAAATATTTTTTAAGATATTTCATGTTTTTAGCAGCAGGCCTCATAGGCGATGTGAAAAGCAGTTAATCTCACACAGTAGCAAAATTATTTCCGTCTTGAGCGTAAACACTTGATTCCCTTGCTACGCTCCAGAACATACTTTAGAATCGCTCGCTACGCTCAGAATTCTTTTTTAGAATCTTTCGCTTCACTCAGGATTCAAGAAACTGCCCTCGCCGTAAATATATAATTTTGCTCCCTTGAGACACGATCTACTATTACAGTTGGCATACAATATTCAATATACACTTAGTTATTACAGCCGTAGCGGGACTCGCAGGGATCGGATATCCTATTGAATTGTCTGGTAAATACAGCCTGTTTTTGTTGAATTCCAAGTACTCCAAGAAAGCGTCGCTTGCGCACAAGAATTATAAATTTCTGTGAAACATTGTTATTTCTGTATTGAAATCCTTTTCACGCACGATAATCGAACCTAAATCTTTGTTTGACCCAACATTTTTTTACCAGTAGGTACTCATTTGATGACTAGGTATATATTCACTTCAAAGGACGCCGTACTGAAATGAAAATAGGCTTTGATATCAAATTGCAATACCTACTTATTAAGGCAGGGTTAAGTTTGTTGTGACGATCTAGTCATTGATATGACATAGTTTTCAATTGTTTAAAGTTTTTTTTTTTTTTTTATTAAAAATGGGATTGCTCTTGGCCAGCATCTAGCCAGGGGGCAAAGTGTTCAAATCAGATCTCACTAGTTCGGAAAGCCGTCTTTTATCCTTTGTAACAACCGGGTAAAAACGCATTTTATCCACAAGTGGGGAAAGTAATTTGACCTTGGAGCGTGTTTGAGTAGCTTTTGACAGATAACAAAACGTTGAACGCTCATAATAATGGTTCGTTTGATATAAATTATCATTAAATAAAAGGTTTGAGAATTTTATCAAAATACCAAATTTAGCTTTATTAAATGATTTTAAGTCGTAAACCTTAAAATTCCATAACTAAAATTTTTTTATAATGATATTGAGTATACCTATAATCCCGGGTATGTCCTTAAACTACGACCAAGACCACCGGGGAATGGGCAGCAGCATTCCTAGAGTGCGGTGGAGATACTGCGATCGCCAACCCGCATGCCAAGCGTGGCGATTATGGCATTTACCCCCCATGAAATTGGGGGAGGCCTATCTCCAGCAGTGGACGTCCTAGGGCTGATATGGTGGTGGATACCTATAATTGTAAACGCACAAGTTGAGTCGATGCAATTTCAAAACGCTTCATCAGGAATGTCATCATTGTCAATGTCAACTAAAATAAAATTTTAGTTGACATACATATCTTCTCACCGACTCCGACTCACCTACACAACTTCCAGAGTATTCTGTTATAATATCGTAAAAAAATCAGTGATTCCAGTGATGAAAATCATGCCTGTGGAACTGTGTTTTTTTGCATGTTGCACTTTCTTCGCTATAGTGAGGAGAAAAGTTTTGTGTTACCCACGGGTGCAAAGTTGTATTTTACTTCTCGTGTGTTGAAACAGTCGCTATGCTCAGGATTCTATTTTAGAACCACTCGCTTCGCTCGTGGTTCAACTATAGAATCCTTTCGCTGGCTCGTGGTTCAATTACACACTCGTGGGTAAAATACAACTTTGCACCCTTGTATAACAAATAACTATTTTTGGTTAGACCTATACTCCGCTTTAATGCGCGGCGTTTCCTCTTGTAGGTATACTTTTAAATAAAAGATAAATGGTTTCATACAATTCATGCACATGAATCCTTAATGCACTATTAGCTACAGGAGAGACGGCTTTTGTTATATAGTATCTGAGTATTGTAACAGAACGACATCCCTCAGCCTGTGAAAACGCTTCTAAGCTTCGGGAAAATCGGGAAAGCTTATTTATTTTCTTGAATTTTCATTATCGATGAAGGTTTTCATGGTAAAAGTTAATGGGCTTTAAATTAAGTTTTAATAGGTTTGATTATCTACTATTTCTTCATAATATCTCCCAAGTTTTAATGTATTTTTATTGTATTTCAGAATAGTATATCAATATAATTATTAGAACAGCTTTAACAAAGTGTTGTTAATGTTTGTTTAGGCCAGGCAGGGCCATCTAGCGACAAGTTGCTTAACTGACAAGAGATAATAATCCAACCGTGTCAAAGATACGTCATTTGGTAGGTCCAGTAGCGATATCTGTAGCCATCTGAATTTATACGGGTAGTTGTGAGGACATCATTCACAGCGCTAAAGTTGAAGTAAAAATTACCTCACCTTAGGCGAACCAGTGTAGGTCTGACCGCCGACTACGAGCTGTTAGTACGGATCTCGGTGTCAAGATATACTAGGCGTGAGCTGTGAGTCTCGCTGATGGAAGTTATTAACTGAATAGCAATAGCTGCCGAGCCGGCTTGAGCGGGTAGACTCGTGCCTGACTTTATGCTTACCCAGCTAAAATGAAATTTATGATAAAGTAAGCAAGTGGTTCTGCATAGGTGACTTTTTATTTTAGTGAGGTTTTAAAAGGAATAGCGAGAGTGGAGGTGTCTGGTGTCGAGTAGGAGAACTTGCGAGTTTTGTCAACCAATAGTATTTCAGATTTAGGTTGAAAACCAATGAGAATCGTTCCCTCCAAATTTACGGAAAAACATAGTGATCGCGTGATATTGGCGGCGCTGATGATCGGATGAGGGGGGTATATAAGGAGATTTTTAGGGGACTTTTTGCCTTCACCAGAGCAACGAGAAACAGTGGTTTAGTTCTTCAGGAGTATCATGTGAGTCGTTTAAAGTGTAGTGTCTAGGCTAGGGATTCTTGTAGGGTTTTCATTATGTTAGGATATTTAGGATGTGTGTGAATAATCCTTTCTGTTCACAGGGATTTCTTTGTCAGCGAATGTCTTAAAACCGCATATAGCAAATATTGGTGATATATTAGTGTTCCGTTATTTGACTAGATAAACCACAAGCGTAAGTTCGTTTTCCTTTCTTAATTTTGTTTTACTGAAGTGAGACGTTATTAAGGTATTGCTTATCCAAGAATCAAACCATATTTCTCGTTACGGAGCGAAGTCCGGAGAGTAAAATGGTTACCTATACATATTTATCTCTCTAGGGTACCCCCTAGATTTAGGTATGTATGGTGATTCGGGATTAGCATAGCCTCGTAATTTTAAATTGTGTAGCGAGGGTGCGTGCGGGGCGAAAGGCAAAGACGGAGATAAAGTCGTGATAAGGTTTATTTTAACAATTATAATTCTACAAGATAGATCCGAGAGGAGTTCCCCAACCAATTGGTAGGTAGAATTGGAGCGGAAGCAACCTTTACGAACGATACCTATTTATAGCGCGTAGTTCCACAAGGGAAGCAGGGGGCTATACGTAGGTATGGTTATCGTTTCCCTAAGATTCGATACAATTCGATTCGATACAAAGCAAATTACAGTAGGTGGACCTAACCAAATCAGGAAAAATCTTAACAGCGCGTTCTACAATTTAGTATGGCGAATTCACGATGGGAACAGCGACATCTACGTTGTACCCGAGCAGGCTTCAAAGATACGGCGTATTTCAAGTGGCGGTGAATTGCTTTGTGTTCACATCTTTCTGTTTAGTGCTTTCCTTAGTTAGCGGTGTTACAATTGTTAATTTCTGACATGCTTTATCAATAATCGAACCATATTTGTCGATACGGAACGAGTCCGGAGACTATATGTGGTTAATTATATATATTTACCTGGCCAGATAACTCTCTGGTGGAAGATATGTATGAGGATTCAATAAAGCATATCACATTCCCGTAAACGGATGATAATAGAATTGCAGTTTATCATTTTCTCCGTTAAAGATGCATTTTATTCTATCGAGTGTCGTATTGCCTTATTTAACAACTGCGTTATCTATATATTTGCTATATGAGAGGTCCATCGGCGGCGTTTGATTACTACCTGATTTAATAAATAAATTGTCTTTTATTCGACCTACATTTATTGTGCATGCTAATTATTTATCAAATTATGGTGGCGGATTTGTGTGTACTATTTCCTTTATTGACATCCGTAGGTGCTATTCATACAAGCTGGTTATTACCGAATCTTATCTTAACTATAACCTTGGTCATGGATCATAACTTCGTACTTTTTATACAATGACGGTAGCAAACGGGAGTACGTCTTAATGAGTGTGTAATGTTCATGTTGATTATAGTATCGGAGTGTTATTTTAATGTTACGAGATTTATTAGTTTTTTGGTGTGTTTGGGCGTATCTTTTTATAATGTTATCCGTAGCGCCTGATTTACATTTCGTGATATACTTACAGTGGTTATGCGTTTCGTATTGAAATAATATCTCCTTTAAAGTATTTGGATGATGTATGTGTCTAGTCGTAATTTATGTTTCTATAACTTTGAATGAACTTTATCACAATTTATAATTATACATGATAAATATAACTATTAATATCCAACACATTCATTACGAATTCTTGAGTAGGTTTTGTATATTTTCATAGGTTTTGCGGTTATCATGGGTTTTGCATTATTAGTGAAGGGTACTGGTTGTGTTAATGTAGGTAGTTAAATAATTAGGGTTCAATTAGTGTAACATTCAATTGATTATTACATCTAGTAGATTTCTATGCCATAGTTCGGGCGTTTGGAATGTTTTGCGAAATCAAACCCTTTTAAGAGAAGGATAGCTAGCCAGCCACATCAATATGGATAATCGATGACCAGATCCAGGCCACCATCAATCTACTGCTGTGCCATGACAATGTGATATCCGCCAAGCATCCATCAAACGCTATATCCAACTGCGTTGCTGCGCACATTACCATATGTTTACCAGAAGTTTCCGGCGCTGCGAACAACTGACTACCAATGAAGACCATCGCAAACTACACCTGTACCAAGACGATCTGCCATTCCTCCAATGCTCAACCGTGAGGGAGTTCGTGAACACCATACCATTCTATCTCTGGTTTATCTCCTACAACCTTGAGTGGCAATCAACGGCTTTCCTTACCACTGCTAGAAGATGGTCACGAAGATGTGCTGCAACATCGAACTGGTTGGTCAAGGCTTCAACAACTGCATATGGGAATTGTTCCGGCATGACGGCTTTGAAGAATACGGCTGTACACGCACAGATGAAGAGATCCTTGGATGGTTTTCTAAGTTTCGCAAAACCTTCTGACTGTGTGAGCTATGGTACTTATTTATACGAGGCTTGCACTGAAAGTGGCGGGAATCGAATACTTATTAATTTATTTTTAACATGTATTATACCTTTTTATAATCTCTGAAGTTTCCTTATCTCAACACACTGGCCACTTAGAAAAAAAAAAGTATGGTTCGGTTTCAATTGTTTATTGAAGTCGTCGAGTCACTGCTTAAAATGGAATTGTGCCGTGAAAATTTCAGAGCTATGATTTATTATGACTTTAAAAGTGGACTAACACAAAAACAATGTGAAGAGCGGATGGTTGCTGCTTTTAATATTGAAGCTCCTTCAAAGACTACAATATACAGGTTGTATTCAGAATTTCAACGTGGCCGTGTATCCCTCACCGACGAAGTGCGTGAAGGTCGACCAAAATCGGCAGTCACGCAAGAAAACGTCGATGTTGTGCGTCGTCTGATAAATGAAGACCGACATGTGACATAGCGGGAAATTCAAGAGCACCTGGGTATTGGAATGAGTCAAATACAAATTATTTTAAAAGAAGAATTAGGCGTGAAAAAGTTATTTTCCCGTTGGATACCTCACCTATTGTCTGACGAGCAGAAAATAGTCCGTGTCAATTGGTGCCGCAAAACTTTGAAAAGATTTAACAAGGGACGCTCAAATGCTGTTTTTAGCATAGTATCAGGTGACGAGTCGTGGATATACGCTTATGAGCCTGAAACTAAAAACCAATCCCGAGTATGGGTCTTCGAAGACGAGCTCAAACCCACAAAAGTTGTTCGTTCTCGCAGTACGGCTAAGAAGATGGTGGCTACGTTTATCTCTAAATCTGGTCACGTAGCTACTGTGGCTCTTGAGGATCGTAGAACAGTCAATGCTGATTGGTACACCACTATTTGTTTGCCGAACGTCTTTGCTGAACTCCGAAAAACAAACCCTAGTCGTCGCATCATCCTTCACCACGACAACGCCAGCCCACACACCGCTCGGACAACAACTGAGTACCTGGACGGTGAAAAAGTCGAAATATTGGACCACCCTCCATATAGCCCTGACTTAAGTCCCAACGACTTTTTTACATTCCCCAGATTCAAGGACAAACTGCGTGGTCAGCGGTTTCAGACGCCAGAAGAAGCAGTGGAGGCCTATAAAATAGCCATTTTGTCGACCCCTACTTCAGAGTTCAAAAAGTGCTTTATGGACTGGTTTGAACGCATGCATAAGTGCATGAAATACAAAGGAGAATATTTTGAAAAACAATAAAAATAAATAAACTCACTTATACTGCATATTTTCTTCTATTCCCGAAACTTTCAGTTTTACCCTCGTATACTCTTGCGATTTAAATGGCATAAATTACATCTTGATAGCAAGCCGAAATGATATCGTTGCGTTGTGTGGTATGATTTTCTTAATCACTGAAACCAATTAATTGTGTGAGCTATGGTACTTAATTATATTCTATTACGATTTAAATGGCATAAATGATGTGATCTTTATAGCAAGCCAAAATGCTGTCGTTGCGTTGTGTGATCAGATTTTATTATTTACTTACAGCCAATTTCTTGTGCGATCTTGATTTATTTATCTTTTGATGGAACTTTGTTTCCGATTGCAAATCTGTCTACTACGTAATTAATATTACGTCAATATCTTCATCATTATTCTGATGTTATTACTCAATCTATGATACTTATTTATGTTCTCTGGCGATTTAAATATCATAATTAATGTTGTTTTTACAACAGGCCTAAACCATATTTCACGTACGACAAATGTCTTGAGTGATCTTGACTTATTTACCTTGATGGAATTTGATTTCCAATTACAGCATAGTCTGTCATTTACGTAACTCTTATTTCGTCAATATTGTCATCGTTATGACGTCACCCTATACGATATATACATATCTATACTTACTCGTGTTACGAGTAGATACTGTTCTAGTATTCTACATCTATTTACCAACTGACATATTTTACTAACAATTTATTGTATTGTTTGATCTGGCCGAAATGGATTTTATCTGTGGCTATTTCTAGCAATGAGGTAACGTCACAGCCTGGACTGCCAATCGTTTGATACGATTTAGGGTGGTTTGTTCCAGCCTATGACGAGAGGTTTTGGTTGTACATGTAGTACCCAAATATACCTAATAATAACTATTTTGCTAAAGAACGGTTTTCCTCCAGATCGATGAAATACGGTCATCAATGGGTGTTAGGGACGGTCTTTACAGATTCTTAACGACAGGTTTTCTTCTTTGGACTGAATCCACGGGACGGGCTTTGAAAAGGGCTGCTGACCCGGTTAGGTGCCGGATTCTATTACTGCTTGTCGGAATCTTTGATTCATACAAGACACTATAGATCCGTACGGACAAGAAATCTGTATTGCCGTTTGCTGAAACTGATCATTAAAGACCCCAATATATATGTACCCTTATATACTCTACTATATGGGCGAGATGGGATGTGAAAGTTCAATGGCGATACAGGTTATTGAAGACTCGAGCAAAACTCCTTGCTGTCGTGAGAACGCTGGTCAATGCTGAGGTCTTGCGGTTGCATAACTCAGTAGTGATACTTAGCTTATGGGATGACTGTATGATTCGATTTGGACACTAAACCTGAATAGTAACAGCTTTGTTTTGTTTGCACAATATTTGGGTACGAGGTAATAGATTGATCATCATCATATGATCTGATTGACGTCCCTTGCTGGACGTAGGCCTACTTAGTGTGCCACTATAATATATTTATATTTCAGCTGATCTGTGGATCATAGTAGTTTATACTACTAATGCTTTATGCATTTATTCCAACTGGCTTCTAATTCAGATCACAGTTGTGTAACATGGATTGATCATTATCATATGATCTGATTGACGTCCCCTGCTAGACGTAGGCCTCCTTCGTAGAGTGCCACTATAATATATTTATATTTCAGCTGATCTGTGGATCATAGTAGTATAACCTACTTATGCTTTATGCATTTATTCCAACTGGCTTTTAATTTAGATCACAGTTGTTTACTTTGCCTATGCTTTTATGCATTATAAAATGGCTGATCTCATAATATTATGGGCTACGCTCCTATTATTACCATGTATATGTTCATTCATCAGGCACTATTGTCACATATCTCTCATAGTCTCGGTCATGTGCCTTGTGCCTGTACCACCTGCGAGGATACTCTGATTGCTCGTGTTATGTGTTAGGTAGGGACATACCCAAGTGGCTAGCTTGACGCGCCCAGCGGGTTAGCATTAGTTTATACATTTCTCACACCTCAGTGAACTATGGTTACTACGTTTTATAACAAGGTCTTAAATATGTCACTAGATGATCATGCCATTTATCTTTCAATTATTTAGATTTCTTATGATATTGTAATTTAACAAGATATTTAAATTACTTATTGTATTAGCTTTATGGCAACAAGGGTTTTTGTGTGTCCGCTTGTTTTCCCTTGTCTAGGTTGGCCTAGTAATCAAGCGGATGTCTAATAAAGTTCTTCCCGGACTTTATTAGATTCGAGTTTCGAGTAAATCCATTTTTATTAAATAAATGTTTTGTTTGTTTATTTTCTCTCTCTCAACTTTTTGTTTGATTTATTTTCTTTCCCTATAGTAGGAACCCTATCATTTAGATCTGAGAAACTTTAGTAAATGCTTTAGAACTTCAGTAGGTATTAGCAACTTGAGGAAAATCCTGGTTTTCCGATTTTCTGGTAAAGTAAGTATAAAGCTTTAGGTATACTTTAGGAATTTTAGGGAAATTTTAGTTAGGCTTTCTTTGGATAGACTTCCTTGACTTTCCATTAAAGTTCTCCCCTTAGGGGTTGTTACAGTATGAGCCATTGATATGAACAATGTCTCAAGGTAAGACTGAACTAAACAATACTCCGCCGCACCTGAAACGTCATACTTCGCAGCCTATTATAAGAACCATAACATCAATATTTCATTGCATGTTTGAGAATAATATATTGCATGTCAGACACAGTGTAGGTAATTTTTGCATATATTAACATTATTTATTACTAATCCATAATTATAAATATAATTTCATTTTTTTTTCATAGTAGCTTAAATTAAAAACCATCTAGCAACGTGCTGAGCACATCGATATAGTCTGACAATAAATTGTCAGACTATACGCTAGTTCAATCGTCCTAATTATGGGGAAAGTTTGCTCACAAGCGAGAGCATTCGTGGCCCAGCGGCGCCCGATAAGGTAGCGGACCCCAGGCATCCTTCAGGATGCAACTGTACTGAGAAAAACGCTAGGACGATGATGGCTGTACAAATCATAAAGTCTTAATTTCGCCACCTTTTTTCCGTAATAGTACGATTGTGAACTAGGGTATCGACATATAAAAAAATATTCGTTTTATAATATTCGCTAATTCTCGCATAAACTGCGAATTTATTAATTTACCGTGACATGGCTTATGGCTTACCGTGACATGTATGCATGGAGCGAACGTGGCCCAGCGGCGCCCGCGTACCGCGCGCGGGCAAAGTGGGGCCAGGTCAGTTCTTGGAGGCTTTGAGTGGTTACTAACTGAGTGCTCCCGTGCTTTGGAAGGCACGTTAAGCCGTTGATCCTGGCTGCTATCTACGACATCAGTCGTTAAGCCAAGTTAGAGGCCTTCGGGCGGCTTGAGAACTTCTAACCGTTAAGTTGCCCACTCACTTGACAAAGCCTAATCCCAATAAGGTCTAGTCTAATAGGGGTGGCAGTCGCTTCCGTAAAAACTGGTGCCTACGCCAATTCTTGGGATTAGGTAGTGGACCCCAGGCATCCTTAATATAATATAATACGACGCAACTGTACTGGGAATAACGATAGGACGATGATGATGATGGCTTATGTTATGTGTCCTAAAAAACCTATGGATGCGACATTGGTAATATTGACATTGACATTTGACAGTTGTGGGGACGATCATGTGAAGTGAAGTTACTGGTTTAAATCTTTTTACTTATCTCCATCCCTTGCTCATACGAGCGATAGTGATATACGAAATTCGATCTTTGGCCCCCTGAAAACTGCCACCGTCACTGTCACAAGTATCAAAAACACAGTAAACTTCTTACTTTTTAACCGACTTAAAAAAAAGAGGTGGTTCACAATTCGTCGGAATATTTTTTTTATGTATGTTCACCGATTACTCAGAGACTATTAGACCGATTTCAATTTTTTTTTTGTTTAATAGGGTGTGTTTTCTAGTTGGTCCCATTGTCATAAAGTCTGGATCTGATGACGGGATCTTGGAGAAATCGAGGGAACTCCTCAAATATGTGTTTTTTATAGTTATGTATAGTAGGAGTATGGAGGAGATTGAAGTCGGTTTTTTGTTAAAAAAATACTTGTAATTGATTAAGTTGACGACAGTGCTAATCTTATTCATCCTTTAAACCTATGCCGTTTATGAACGTGGCAGTTCAAAATTACCAATATGAGAGGGTTTTAATGAAATAAGATGAAAAGAAAAACCACAGTCCACTGACTTTTCCAGAGCTATGAAATACCTAAACAAAATAAAGTCAGTATAAGTCAGACAAAATACAGGTTGTCAATTAAGAATACCGAACTCAAATTTGTGTTCCTAAAAATATTCGTATACTTGACGGGTCTAACGCAAAATGTACTTATTTACCTTAATTATCGACGTTTCGAGATCTCCATTGACAACTTGCTGGGACGTCAGTTTATGGGCGACCATGACCGGTATAAACCGTGTCGAAACGTCGGTAATTAAGGTAAATAAATAAATTTCGAGTTAGACCCGTTTTACGAAAATTTTTAGGAATGTGTGTAAAGCGCGAGAGTTTAAAGTGTCATCTTTGTGTTTCTTGAAGCGAGTCGGTTACTTCTCCACATATCATACCGAAATGAGTTTTCCCCTCACTAGCTCGGAAAGCCGTCTTTTATCCTTTGAATCAAGCGGGTAAAACGCATTTTATCCACAAGTGGGGAAAGTAATTTGACCTTGGAGCGTGTTTGAGTAGCTTTTGACAGATAACAAAACGTAAAACGCTCATAATAATGGTTAGTTTGATATCAATTATCATTAAATAAATGGTTTGAGAATTTAATACAAAACACCAAATTTAGCTTTATTTAATGATTTAAGTCGTAAACCTTCAAATTCTATAAATAACATTTGTTTTATAATGATATTGAGTATAATTGTAAACGCACAAGTTGAGTCGATGCAATTTCAAAACGCATCGTCAGAAATGTCATCATTGTCAATGTCAACTAAAATATACACAACTTGTCACGGACTCCGACTCACGTAAATATTATACACAACTTCCAGAGTTTTCTGTTATAATATCGTAAAGAAATCGGTGATTTCAGTGATGAAAATCATGCCTGTGGAACTGTGTTTTTTGCAGGTTGCACTTTCCTCGCTATAGTGAGGAGAAAAGTTTTGTGTTACACACGGGTGCAAAGTTGTATTTTACTTCTCGTGTGTTGAAACACTCGCTACGCTCAGGATTCTATTATAGAACCACTCGCTTCGCTCGTGGTTCAACTATAGAATCCTTTCGCTGGCTCGTGCTTCAATTCCACACTCGCGGGTAAAATACAACTTTGCACCCTTGTATAACAAATAACTATTATACTTAACTTGGCCATCGTTTGTTTTTATTTTCAATTCAGAAATGTCCAAAAATGTCTCGAATTTTTAAATAAATAAGCCGAATAGCGCCCATGGAAGTAATCTGGATTCGAACGACTGGCTCAGTAATTGGCACGGGACTTATCTGGACTTATTAAAATGTAACTTAATAGGTTTCAATAATGAGCGTTGCTTGGAAACATCTGGTTTTTGCGGAATTTTGAGGCAAATGAAGCAAGGACCCTTGGGATCTTGTGATGAGAAAAAACCATTTCTAAGCTAAGTAAATTGTAACGAAATTGGTAAGTTTATGAATGAATAATTAATACTACAGTCTTGTACTTCAAATATTTAAGTAAACACCCTAGCATTTGATACCTCAATTCCAATGTTACATTGGAGTAATGTCGAGCACTAGAGCTTATGAAAACTACTTTCAATATTGAAGCTTATTTTATACACTTTAGTGAAGAGTTGAAAAGCTTACTGAAATGTTAACTAATAATTAGGACGCTGCCTAGTGGCATCCGCGTTTGGGTATGCGAAGTTAAGCAACTTCGGCCGTGGTTAACTCTTGGATGGGGCGCTAGCCGGGTAACCTCCGCGAGTGTCTGGGCTCTTCCAGTTCCTGTGGACCCTCGCGGGTTTGTGGGAAGGGGGAGGCTCCTGGGCGGTGCGCCCTGGAGGCAACGGTAAGTGATTAGGAGGGATTGCTTACCGGTGCTACCAATAACCCGGAGAGGCCGTCGTTCTGGGTATTCCTCTGTTTTAGCAGGGGACACTCCAGATGCGACCAATGGGAGGGGGGATGGGGGATTCCGGGATTCCGCATCAGGGAGTCGCAAGACACCCCACGTGCGGCATGTGGGATAGGCCATTCCGTATGCCTGTATAAAGAACTACGGACCCGTAAAGCTGGCTGCGGCAGAGGGCCGCTATAGTCCGGTCTTATCATATTAGAGGCGGGCTTAATGCTTCATAGCGTTTTAAGTCAGCCAACGTTAAAAAATATTAGTATACGTAACAAAGGATTCCTTTTATTGTTAGTAGCCTAATCACCTGTAAAGTAAAACTAGCTTTTCTTTGGACTAAGTTTTTGTTACAAAAAATATTGATTTCTAATTCATTTCCGAGATATAAAAATATCCTATTTCAATCCTAGTTATATAATAATTATCCTGTCCATGAATTTCGTTCAACGGTGTTTTTAATAACAAAGACTAGTAGGTATGATTAATCAGATTCAGCAGTTAAATGGCAAAAACAGATCAGTTTATTAACGATCGGTTTCCGTAAACAATTAATTTACAAGTTCGCGTGAGTTTGTCGCGCGCCTGATTGATTATCAACCAGAGTTCCTCCTTCGTCCACTTTATCGTGACCCCTGGCGTTTGCTACTTCTTACCATTATAATTGGCACATTCACTTATACAATGTGTCTTTCATGCGAACCTGGAAGAGCTGAAAGTATAAGCCCTTGGAACATGATTTTACAATCTTACAAATTATTTCAGCACGCAGCACAATGGTGTGTGTATGTCGCAGCCGGATTGTTTAATTCGCCGTATTACATAACGGCTAGTTTTGTATTACGGCGGGTCAGCAATTAGCCGGATTGAATGCGGCTGAATGAAACTCTGCCGGAATGTGTTCGGCGTTTTACGTTCATCAATGCTGCTAGCCGTAATGTAAAACAGCGGACCAATAGCTGCCTTTTTCGCCGTATACGGCGGATTATACAATATGTCTGCGACATATACGAGTACATTACCTATTGACACAACTTTAAAACTCAATTTCGCGCGATTATAGCGGGTTGTTATAATTTTATGACACAGCTGCTAACAAAACTTAAAAGTATCGTTAGCTAAAATATAAGTTTGTACGGAAGATACACTCTGCAATGTATATTAGTGACAGGCTTGATTTTGGAGCTAAATTATGGTTTGAAAATATCAACGCAACGTTAATCGGCAGCGGTAAGTGAAAATTTACAGATTTTTGTGTCACTTGTGTTGTTGTCATGTGTAAATAATGTATAAACTTGTTTTTTAAATTTACTTGGCCATGTTACTTTAAAGGATACTGGTAGGCCAAGCCATACTGGTCATCTAACGTTCTATTAATCTTATTACGTCACTGAGGCATCTTATCGGCTTTTAGAGAACACGGTTGATATTGAGAGTGATTGGCCTTTTGGGAGACTCCTAGAAGTTTAGACGCACCAAAGATCTGTGTAGTTCTGGGTCATGTAACGCCGTAACATGCACGATGTAAAAGAGGACACACTGCTAAGTTTTGCGGCCCCGCGACAGTCTTTTGTTCATCTTATGCGATTTTGAGGGATGCCACTGATTGCATACCAATTGCCAACGCATGGAAAGGCGTCGAATGGCCAATGTTTGGAATATATATCCGATTTATGCCAACGCGGTTATATTGACTCAGTTATACTGACTCATCCTTACTTACGAGCACTGACAGTTGTCAGTTTTCTTATATTGTACCGCCTCCGCATCGACAAATCAGGAAGTCGCCGTAGGAGTAGCAATTTCGTTTCGTTAGAAATAGGTTATTCTGTCTTACTTGCGTCTTTGACGCAGTACTCATTTCGCTACATACTCTCATAGTCTGTCTGCGCAACAATTTTTAATACAAATGGCCACCTATTTAGGAATCTCATTTACCGTCAATCCAATAAGCACGCTTCCAGTAGTCATTGAAACTTCAACAGTTTCTGAAATCAACAAGCTACGAGGATCTATTTTTGATGTATTCTATTTTCAATCTTATTGGACGGACGGTAAAGCTGATTTTAGTAAGTGTGTGCTATAGTAGGTTTGTTGTTTAGGAAGGATTACTGTCACCGACTAAGTTGTCGAATGCACCACAAACTTCAAAGCGAAGTGACCGATCCATCTTGAACTCGCTTTCTAGCATTGCAATAAGTATTAAACTTGCAGCAGGTATTAGATGGTATTTGCATATTGAAAAGATTAATGTTATGGCACTTTCTGCAAGTTTTATTGTAGAAAACCTGCCTAACGTGACTGACTATTTAAGGTCATAGAAGAGCGTATATATGTCACTAAATTAATCTTAAAAATGTATCTAACAATTGTTAGAATTACAAGGAACATAATTATAAGCACTTACTAATACTTCATATGTCTTTATACATGTTTTTTTTTTGTTGTTCATGGCAATAAACTTTTTCTTATTCTTTATTCTTATATACACAAGTATTAAGTATGTATAGTATGTAATTATAACGTAATTATAACGTTGTTTAGTTCTATGTCTATTTACTGGTAAACGAGTAACTATAGTATCTTTATTTGTTTGTAAATTGGTTATACATACATATTGGTTATACTATTTAGATGAAATTTACAAACATGAGTTTAAAAGGGCAAAAATTAGAACTACTATGTTTTCATATTGAGAAAACTCATTTTCCTCAAAACACAAAAGACGTTGAGAACAGTTCTGTCTCCCACCTACTAAATAATTCGTAGATTTAACAGAAATTTTAGTTGAAAAGCTCAGACTTGCCTATTAAGATCTAAAGAATTGTGAATTTTCAAGATTAAATTTTGAAGGAGTACTTGTTTATTACAAAAGGCGTCATGTTACACAAAAGTTAGGGTGATAGTTACTAAGATTATGTCCTAGACTTGAAAAATACTGAAAACGAAATTAATATTCTATTCAGCGCGTCTAAATTCAAGAAGACTGGATATTAAATATGAAAATAAGAGAATCATTATTAATTTATCGTCATTAACTGAATTGAATATGTAAAATGCTAATCCTGCCACTTAAACTCGAATTTGTATTGACTTTTGTATGCATAACGTTTGTACGTTTGCGTGTATTAATATTGTATGCAATCGAAATAAATTAATAAAAATATTGGAACAATAAAGAGATTACAAAACGATTTATAAAATACTAGCTCTTGCCCGCGACTTCGTCCGCCTCTTCGCTCCTATTGGTCGCAGCGTGATGTTATATAACCTAAAGCCTTCCTCGATAAATGGACTATACAAAACAAAAATATTTTTTCAATTCGAACTAGTAGTTCCTGAGATTAGCGCGTTCTAACAAACGAACAAACAAAGTCTTCAGCTTTATAATATTAGTATAGATTATGAATACGTTTCTCTACAGTGGATTACATCTACTGTATCGAAAAGCTCATAAGAAAGTACCAAGAGTTCCAAAGGCTACTCTATCTTGCATTTTTTGATTTTCATAAGGCTTTTGGTTTGATACTTTACACCAGCACTCAACATGGGAATCCCAACATTCACAAATCATTGAAACAGCATATTTGCAGGTTCTATAGCACTTATACCAAGATTGCAGCAGTAGAAACAAATTAGAAGCGACTGGACCTTCTGTAACCATTAGAAAAGGAGTCCGACAAGGAGAGCCTATCTCTCCGACTATTTTCATTGCAGTATTACAAGGGGTCATTAGGAAATTGAACTGGGATAGAGTTAGTCACTTAAGAGTCCGCAGTAAGCTCGGTTCTCCATACAAACGTAGCTCCGCTCTCATTTTAAAATGGCATGCTGAAATCATTTGAAACTTTATATACACAAGGGGATCCGGTATATCTAGGTCGGAAATTAGTTTCTGTTGCTTGAAATTATAATGGAGAAAAAATACAGCGATTATTAAGTTTTTAATACAAGACCTAAAAAATACAAAAACTCGCTGTATTCTTTTTCCATTCCAATTCCTAGCAACAGAAACTACTTTCCTAGATATGGCAGATCCCATTGTTTATACAAAGTTTCATGTTATTTCACCATGGCGTTTTAAAATGAGAACGAAACTACGTTTGTATGGAGAATCGAGTTCGGTCGAGCGTACTGGGGACTCCGACGATATTGTCCTACTGTCAGAAAGCAAAACAGAGTTGCAATGATAAACTCCCTTCACAAAGCAAGTCGACAAATTAGTCTTGATATAAACCGAAGTAAACCTATTATCATGAGATCATGACCAAACCAACACCACCGAGATCTCAATATACTTACAAAACGAGCAGCTCAAATATACAGACACTTATATATAATACTTATATATTTGGGAAAACAGATATCTTTCAAAAACAGAGGAATGAACACGAAATAGAAAGGAGAGTGTGAAACGCCGGGATAAAGTTTTGAAGTTTTAAAGAAATTATGAAAAGTGACATACCGATCCGAATCAAGCAAACAGTGATGGATACTTGTATACTTCCAACTTTAACCTACGCAAGCAAAACCTGGAAGTTTACACAACCAATAAAAAATATTTAGGCATGTCAAAGAAGCATAGACAGAAGTACATATATTAAGAGTAAAAAAATCCACAAAAATCGACAGGGTGAAGGTTGCCGATGCTCTAAACCAACTGCAAAACACTGAGGTAGCGCTGGGCTCACCTGAGAACTCACAAAAGATGCTCTCACTAACCATTTTCTTCTTCTTTTCGGCCAGGGTGATGACAAATGAATTAACCAAAATGTAATGGAGTTTAAAAAGAAAAAAAAAACATTCCTATCGCTGATGACATAGCTTTGAGCTCATCAACTTACCATGGAGTTCTGTACAGATCTTTTTCACAGTATGGTACACTTTACACATGTTTAAAATTAAATTCATGTATAAATTGTCACAACTGGCGTTATGTTCAAAACTCTTTGGGATTGAATTTCACCTGGCCTGTAAAAAGGTTTTCCACTATGCATTCGGAATATTGTTCTCATTGAGACTAGATTAAAGTTGATCACAAAGCAATTTAATAAATTAATATTAGCTCCCAACTCATCATTCGAGCGCTGTCCCAGTACTGAAGGATGCCCAGGGTCCGTACCTAATCCCACGGATTGGGCTAGGCACTAGTTTATACGGAAGCGTATGCCATCTGACCTTCAATCCCAAGAGCGAAACTAGACCTTATTAGGATTAGGCTTGTCAAGTGAGTGCACCCATCTTGTCTGTTAGTAGTTCTCAAGCCACACGTAGGCTTCTAACTTGGCTAAACGTTGTCATAGGCAGCAGCCGGTATCAACAGTTTAACGGGCTTTCCTTAGCACAGGAGTACTCAGTTAGTAACCACTCAATTCAAGAGTTGACCCCGGCTAGCGTTGCCTAATGTCACATATCGCAATCGGTACTTGGGTGCCGCTGGGCCACGTGCGCTCCACCATATTAACTCCTAACTACGTTTAACAACACTACATACACCTATTGCAAGGAAGCAATTAATGAATATTTAGCTCACGACAGCGACACAAGTTGAATAAATTTAGCTCACACGAGGAGATCGATTCGGAACGCGTTTATGACTTATTGAATTATCATGTTCATGTTCTTGATTGATGCACTCTATCTTACGTAAGCTTGTAACCGCGCGTGTGAGTGGGATGGACTCGTATTGAGATGAGATTATCTTACAATTAGAATGGATGTTTTAGCTGCAATATTGTGGCTCGGGGATTGTTCGAATAAAGCGGTTTGCGGTAGAGAACAAAGAACTACCCAGTTCTGATTGTTTTACGAATCACGAATGTGCATTTGCAGGCATGAAGTTTAGAATAGTAGGTAATACAGTTATTGGATATTTTTCATTTATTCATAAGCCATAATTTGTATGTGTACATATGGATGTTATGCAATACAGAATCAATAAAATTTTACCCAGTGGGTGTAGCTACATGTTTACATACTTATTGACTAATAGTTTATATTATAGTATTCACTTAAGGTGTAGGGGCATAACTCAGTGACAAATTTTGTAAGCGCTGTAAAAAAAATCGAGAGAGTGAGTGATTTAATTTCTACACATAATGTATTATACACTTTAGCAGCCACATAAATAGTGCTGCGCTGCGCGCTCTGGTAGATTGCTGTCGTAGCAGCAGGGGCCCGGATATCGTGAGCAAACATTGAGTTTAGTTTGTCACTGTTAAAATTATTTTTTGCAGGGTATTTATTTACATGTCGTCGAACTAGTTTGCAGAGCTCTATTATATACAGTGCAGTAAGAGTGGGCAAACCAAGTTTTTTAAAAGAGGCTCTGCACGACTCTCGGTTTGACTTGATGCCATTTAAAATACGTACACATCTCTTTAGTAGTCTAAACAGCCGATGGATGTCAGCCAGTACAACTGCCCCATATGGCTAATCCATAGAGAACGTGTGATTGGAAAAACGCATGATACGCCATATAGTTTTACCGCATTACCATTGATACATATAATGCTACATACGACTATTTCGCATTGAAATTTTGGCGTGTTGTGTGTAAGTAATACGTGGTGATTATTTATATCATACGTTGCGCGGTTTCCATCATGAATATCCTAAAAGAGTAACAGCGTTGGATTACCAGTTGCGCTTCAACGTGATCAACGAGTCATTCGTTAGTTTAGGATACGCTATAACTTATTATTTATTAAACGTTTACGTGCCTCCTTGCGCGGACCGAAAATCAGGCCGGCGAAAAAGAGATAAACAGTATTGAGTCAATGCTGTCAAATTCACGAAATATAACAATATTTTCCACAAAGTCGTGCTTTGAAGCTAAAACATAGAAATTAAACCTCTTAGACTCTGAATATTAATCATCATCATTATCATATCAGCCGAAGGACGTCCACTGCTGAACATAGCCCTCTCCAAAGCGTCACATTGACCGGTCCTGCGCCACCCGCATCCAACGAACTCTCGCGCCCTAAAAACAAACATAACATACCCACATTGTGCCAAGAAATGAACTAGTAAGGAGGCCAAAAAGAACCAGTAACGGAAACACTATAAGGTAGGTACCAAATTCTTGATCATTCTCCATTGAGCGAAGGAAACCAAAGTTAAAATGTATTTTTTTCGACCAAAATATATACATCTACTTGTCATCAAACTTAGCCTACGCTCATAACGACTAAGGGTGGGTTGCACCAAACTGCCTGTAATCGTAAGCTGCGTTCGTTAAAATTTGAATGTATGGAAAGTTTGACAAGTTTCTATGGCATGACAGCTGCCGGCGCCATATTTAACGTTGATCGGTCTGTGATCGTAAGTCGGTGCAACCCAGCCTAAATACTTATAAGATTGCGGGATAAACGATTCATAGTCCAGAATAACCTTATAACATTTAATGATGCCTACCCTTCTAGGCCTGATTATGCAACAAGATCCATACTTCGTTTGGTGCTTTTAATTCGCTCAATTTGATATTTCCAAGCACGAGGTACTTTGTATTTCATTTACAAACATGTTAGTTTTTAATCTTTTTTGTTGCTTTTTTTCGCAGTAATATTGTGGCCCTGAAATGATGATGAAATATTGAGTTCTAAAAAGTGATTGCTGATTACGTTACCTGAATCAGTCTGCAGATGATATTCAAGACTCCTCCTTCTCATTCTAATTTTATCCCGATTCAATACAATATCCATTGAACTCTTGCAAGCTATGACAGCACGACTGAATTCAAAATGATGTCAGCATGACCGGTTTTGAACAATGTAACCGTATGTTTTGTTTATTTGATGGTATTTGTCTATACGTACGTACTTAAATAATTGCCCCTTTGATATTGCTGGCCCTTTGCAGGGTGTCACAAGTATACCTACTTATTTGTAATTCAATTCACGTTTGTCATGTCATATGGAATAAACAATTCTATAATATTATATCCTATTCAATCGTTGATATATTATCCTTTAATCGAGAGTTAAATTCGCGGAAATCGTTAAAGTAGGTCAGTTCCCATTCTAAGCAATCAATTAGTTATCTAGTGACATAAATCACTCAGGACTCGATAATGTCAGCATACTCGTACAGAAAGGGCTCTTTTCTTCCCTGTTATAAATGAAGGAGATAAAGCACTAAATGATTCTTGGCAACTATCCGTTAAAAATTGTATGAACATTCATGTTGGATATTAAAATCATGTACATAAAGTTTCATTTGGGCTAAACACAAATGTACTTACCCACTAGTGGGTAGTGGGTAGTAGCTAAAGGAAATTCAATATCGAGTACCGATACTTATTGTGTACTTCGTCAAGTGCAAGGTCATTTCGGACATGATGGTATTTTTAGTGAAAAGGGAAACGAGAGATTTGGCTTGGGTTGGGAGGAAAAATTATAGTTACCTTTTTAACCGACTTCAAGATTTCAAAAGAGGAGGTTATCAATTCGGTTGTATGTTTTTTTTTTTTTTAATGTTTGTTTCTCCATAACTCCGTCATTTCTTAACCGATTTGAAAAATTCTGTTTTTGATTGTATGTATATATATCCAAGTTGGTCCCGTTTTTGTCAAAAGGCAGTTCTGATGATGGGATCTATGAGGAATTGAGGGAACTCCTCAAATCTTTAAGGCAAACATATAGTGATTTTTGTGTTTTTATCAACAATAAAGCATTTGCATCCAAAAATGTGACATTGGATGAAGTGGAACTGCTGATGATGATCAGAACAGAACTCTTCAACGACGAAAAGTTCACGTTTGGCGATTTGTCCTTCTAGCTGTGTTTGTTAAGCAAGTTCTATTTTCACGATTGATTTTTGTCATGGTCGAGTTCTGATGATGGGATCCATTAGGAATCGAGGAAACTCCTCAAATGTGAAAGGCACACAAATAGTGATTTTAGTATTTTCATGAACTAATCAAGCATTTTCATTCATAAAAGTGACATTTGATGAAGTGGAACTGCTGATGATGATCAGAACGGAACTCTTCAACGACGCGTAGTTCACGTTTGGCGATTTGTTCTCTTCGTTTTGTTTGTCAAGCAAGCAAGGTTTTTCCATGACTTCATGAGGAATTGAGGGTACTTAGTCTTCTACCATTATAAACATACTTATAGCCATTTTTGTATTTTATTGTATGGAATCTAAGAGTGCACCATCTAAGATTAATAATCTTTCACCGGACTCCCCCATTGAAGTCGATTTTTTTTTTTCTAAAAAAATCTTGTTTTCAATATTTAGCTACCTGTATCGTTTTTTGTATAAATACGCGTACTTTTATGGCAACTTATTAATCCGATCTGGAATAAAACATGTATACCCAGTCGCATGTGTAAAAAAGTGGTCTAAGTCCATATAAAAATATTTTGTAGATTTCTGATTTCTGTTTTCTTCTCTTTTCCGGACGCAGTAGGAAATGAAATGAAAGTTTATTCACAGGAACATATGGTACTTATACGAGTACATTAGATCTTATAAACAATAATTAGGTCCTTGATATGTTCAGCCGTTAGGCATGTGAAAATTATTTTGGGTTTAAGTTAGTACTTAAGCCCCATAGTTTCTTTTCGTCTTAGTACAGGACATCAAAATTTCATTTACATTGTGAAATAGCATGCTTTTAGTACAAATTTAGATTAAGAGAATGTCAAGTCATGATTATTACTGAGTCACATAATGTTATTGCATTCTTAATGAGACAGGTTTCAATGTTATATTTGCTAACCTACTAAAAAAATATTAGTAACTTCTCAGAAAAGCCAATATGAATGCAAAAATACAATCATTTTTTCCCTAACAATCAGTTGGCGCTTTCTGAATGTATTTTTGGATCAAACATACTTAATGCATTTCTATTTACATACTTATTCATAAACCCCACTCAACAACTCAAGGCAATGTAATGTGAAAGACCCCACACATGAGGATTTCTGTAGAAGGCAAATAATGTGTGTATTTTCTTTGAAGATTTCATAAAGGCCTTAAATACGTATATGACTGTTATGTAACGTTACTCAAACCTTGTCGGCAACCCTTAGCTTCGACCCACATTATATCGGGTATTAATAAAATTTGTCGCGGCTTCGCGGCCTGTCGACCCTTGTGTGTCAATATTGGACTCTGATAAAAGTTTGCCAACTTGGACAGTTTGTGTGAGTTTGCCATGTTTTTGAGCTTTTTATGGACAAATTATACGTCGATATCTAGAAAACTGTATTGTGATTGTTTAGATACTGCCTTTTAGTAGGTATTTGTCTGACCTTAAAAAGAAAGGCGCCTTCTAGACTGGACGGGGAGGAGTCAGTAGGTACGTTATTAGTGTCAGCTGTCACTGTCAACTGTCGTTCGAATCAGTACCGCTTCTTACTGCGCGCCTACGTTTGCATTAGTAGATGGAGTATTTAAATGAGTGGAGTGGAAGCAGAGCCAATACAGGAAGTCGCCGATATACTATGGACTTTATACAGTACTTCCTGTTCCTTAGTATACTTCCCGTACAGGGTTTGAGTAATGTTGCAATGTTCACTTAATGTAGAGAAAAAACAAAAGTGGTCTGTCAATGTAAAATTACAATAATTTATAAGAAAAAAAAAACGACTTCAATGGGGGAGGCCGGTGAAAGATTACTATACTTAGATGGTGCACTCTTAGATTCCATACAATAAAATAAAAATGGCTATAAGTATGTTTATAATGGTAGAAGACTAAGTACCCTCAATTCCTCATGGAATCATGGAAAAACCTTGCTTGCTTGACAAACAAAACGAAGAGAACAAATCGCCAAACGTGAACTACGCGTCGTTGAAGAGTTCCGTTCTGATCATCATCAGCAGTTCCACTTCATCAAATGTCACTTTTATGAAAGAAAATGCTTGACTAGTGCATGAAAATACTAAAACCACTATTTGTGTGCCTTTCACATTTGAGGAGTTCCCTCGATTCCTAATGGATCCCATCATCAGAACTCGACAATGACAAAAATCAATCGTGAAAATAGAACTTGGTTAACAAACACAGCTAGGAGGACAAATCACCAAACGTGTACTTTTCGTCGTTGAAGAGTTCTGTTCTGATCATCATCAGCAGTTCCACTTCATCCAATGTCACATTTTTGGATGCAAATGCTTGACTTGTTGACAAAAACACAAAAATCACTATATGTTTGCCTTAAAGATTTGAGGAGTTCCCTCAATTCCTCATGGACACCATCATCAGAACTGCGTTTTGACAAAAACGGGACCAAGTTGGATATATATACTTACAATCAAAAAAAGAATTTTCCAAATCGGTAAAGAAATGACGGAGTTATGGAGTAACAAACATTAAAAAAAAAAACATACAACCGCATTGATAACCTCCTCGTTTGAAATCTTGAAGTCGGTTAAAAAGAACTGAAATCCCCCCAAAAACATTTCATGTAAAATGTTGCCAAGACGAACACATAAGGTTTGCCCTATGAAAAAGATATCAGATCTCATGTAGAGCCAAGCTTCTGAATCTACACGGCCTAACTCTACCGACCCTAACTTCAACGAATTCTACATATCAGTAAATATGTATGGCTTGGCTGTTTCGTTACTTACTTCAGATCAGAAACTAAATATTTGCATCACCTCCACGACGGTAGCAAAACGGCGAAGCCATACATATTTACTGATATGTAGAATTTGTTGAAGTTAGGGTCGGTAGAGTTAGGCCGTGTAGATTCAGAAGCTTGGGTCTACATGAGATCTGATATCTTTTTCACAGGGCAAACCTTATGTGGTCGTCTTGGCAACATTTTACATGAAATGTTTTTGGTGGGATATAACATTTTTGATAAGAAATGCGACCTGTAAAGGAGAAGATCGGGACAGACATACGAAATTTTTTTTTTTTTTTAATTTCATAATTTCCAAAAACTGACTCTACAAAAAAAATCTATATTATTATCGAACCTGCTCACGAGAATCAGTTGAGAAATGCGACCTGTTGAGGAGAACATCCGGACAGACAGACAGACATACGAAAGAATTTTTGTCGAAACCTGAAACGGAGACGCTTCGCTCGCTCGGTAAATAAGGTTTAGTCATTGCTACGCATAGAAATGATTATGCTTCGTAATATTAGGCCTATTAAAATAATCTGTTAAATTTTAGTATTCCTGAGAATTCGGTCATAAAAAATTAGACATTATGAAAATTCGGTAAACTGATATTAGGGCCAAAGGATAGTTAGGAAAACTGAAAATTAGGTAAGAAATATTTAGGGCTAACGGAAGGGAACCATATTCCAAATTATAAATAAAAAAAAAGAGGTGATGTACATTCAAAACTACGACGCAAGTGCCGCGAGTTTCCTATGGAAATACAACCTCTGTTAATTAGGTACACAGTATAGGATAGTGGTTTTAAATTAGGACTAGTAATATTAGGTACGGAATTCTTCATTACGTGGTACGACACGCACTTGGCGTCTATTTGAGGAATATTTAAAACATCGACTATACTGGCTTGTATCAAAATTGGCGAACGCTCACATGTCTTTCATTGGAAACATGAAGGAGAAATTGTCATCGAAATCTCGGAATGACCCTGATACCAAGATAAGGTACTGTGATGATGTCGTAAACAAACACATTTTTTGCGCTTATATTGCAAACGCTGGCTGAACCCTACGAGATAGATCAAAATAATGTACTCCATTATTATACACCTTAAAAAGGTACAAAACATGTTTGTATTGTCAAAAATGACAGTTGTCAGTAACGATAGACATTGTCAGTAATGACAAAAAAGATGTGAACATGACAAAGATAAAAAGACATTCTGCAGTAAATATATTTAGTATTAGCATTGCACCCGTGCGAAGCCGGAGCGGGTCGCTAGTTTTACATATAGAGAAGCCCCTGCTAAATTAAGGCGATACAAGCCCAGAATTTAACTAGCATAATTATTAAATGGTTACAATATAACAGTAAGCCAAGAATTAACCACTTATCGACTCTATTATTTACAAATAATGGGGATAAAATTGGGATGAAAAGTGGTAGACCACTTTCTTGGCTGACTGGACACTTTACATTAAATTTGTGTTTATACCAAAGAAATTTAGTTTACGTAATAATTACTATCAGCATTTCCAGACATTTAGTGTTTTAGTAAATAAGTTTTTATTGTGCCGTAAAACCAGAAGAAACCCGAGTCAGGAGAAGTGGCTCATTGTAATTAGCCCGAACGACGTTATTTACAATTTCAACCCACGTATACAAAACACGAAAAGGTGAATGCCGAGGACCGTGCGTCATTGACATAATGCCTAATATGGCTTGTTTAATGTTCTTCTTGGTTGCGATAGAAACTGCTTAGATCTTATTACTACTTAAGCTGGGATTGGAAGCAATCAAACTGGACAGACAAAAGCACGTAGCGCTTTAAGTTTACGAGTGTCCTTTTACCACCATCATGTTTACACTTGATGGAAAAATACGGAGAAAAACGATTTATGATGTCACTCAGTTTCACACTTTATAATCTTCGTGTTTCATGACCTAAATGAATTTGCTAAATTTAGACAAGTATTGTGCTGGCAAATACCTGTTGAAATAAAATAAACAAAACTGTCGTTTTTAATTCGTGGCAATTTCGTTACCTTACTCTAGTAATTGCGCGATAATAATAAATATTCCATAAATAGATGTTATCACATACCTACCAAAATTATCTTGAAGATAATATTGAAGATCTAGCAAGGTAACGAAATTGCCACGAATCAAAGTCGACAGTTTTGTTTATTTTATTTAATAGGTATTTGCCAGCACAAAGCCAGAGACCTAAATAGCATTAATATGTATATTATGTATATTTACATTGTACCACGTCTAGTAAATTAGTAAACACATGTTGTCTTCTTGAATATTGTAAATTAATTGTAAATATTCGTCCTCTTTTGTTTCCATACTCAGATTTATTTATATTAAGTAGGTTAAGTATTATCATTGTAATAAGCATATTATTTGGAAAAAATGACTGACTGTCGAGTTTCTCTCGGCGTTTCTTCTCGGCAGTGGTCTTCTTTTGCAGAAACGCTAGTAAAGTTTGACTTGTAAAAGTGCCATTGCGGCCTACTTGCAGAATAAAGTTCATTTATTTTAATACTTGTCTAAATTTAGCAAATTCATTATAAATAAGTTTTCTTTGAATCGCTAAATTATCTTACTACGAATCAAGTATATAGGCCCAGTAAAATCAAGCTCCATTGAGTAGAAAGCGGAAATACAGATCATTTGAATCAGCAATCAAAATCTTTCAATAGGTATGTATTTTCCTTAGCATCTTGGGGTTTGTCTGACTGAGCTCATGAATTGAATGATGACCAATAAAACTAGATTTTGTCTACGACTTCGTCCACGTACAATTCGAGTACTGGAATATCATTGCTATGTAATTATTTCAAGCGTTTGCTTGATTATCGCACCTTCATACAATACACCCCCTTAAGATATGATTTCCGGGAAGAAAAGACTCCTATGTTCATTCGAGATCTCAGATTATAATTATGCATACCAAATTTCATCGTAATCGGTTGTACGGTTAAAGCGTGAAGAACAACGTAGAATTTATAATAATAAAATATGTTTTTTTTTCAGGGTTTTCAGGGTTCGCTATGAGAATAGGTAAGCTAATCACTGTTTAAAGCACTAAACAGAAGGGTGTGAACACAAAGCAATTCACCACCACACGAAAATATCATAACTAGCGCCCGCCTACTGCAAGTAAACAATATCGAAAGTACACCGTAGCACAAATAGATGGCGTCGTCTACCCGATTTTATACATATTTTGGAATCCAAAGTTATATGATACGGCCTCCTTAAAATACCCAGAAGGTGCCCCGAGAGTTCTAACACAGAAACAACGCCGTTATAAAATACACCGTATCTTCGAAGTCTACTCGGGTACAATGTAGATGTCGCTGTTCCCACCGTGAATTCGCCATACTAAATTGTAGAACGCGCTGTTAAGAATTTTTCTGATTTGGTTAGGTCGGCCGACTGTAATTTGCTTTGTGACGAATCTTAGAAAACGATAACGATACCTACATATAGCCCCCTGCTTCCTTATCTAGGTATCTTTCGTAGAGGTTGCTTCCGCTCCAATTCTACCTACCAATTGCTTGGGGAACTCCTCTCGGACCTGTCTTGTAAAAGTTAGTCAGTAATCCGTTACAAAATACACCTCTTCACGACTTCATCACCGTCTTTGCCTTTCGCCCCGCACGCACCCTCGCTACACAGGTTATTTTGCAATTTAAATATAAATAAATACTGTAATTTAAAAGTGCAAAAGGGGAGTGAAATTTTTGTACGACTATAATTATTGCTATTGCACCTGTGGCAAATCTATATTAATAATTTCGTGCAGGGGTACGGTAGACCCGAACGAGACCTGTCTCAAATTGAAGAACGTATAAAAATATCGATTTTTGAGTTGAACATATGTATCCGCAAAATTCGGATTGTCGCGTATTTTGCATTTAAAAGTGTTAATTTGATGACAAAACGTCGGCCATATTGCCCACAGACTATATTGCTATATTAAATTTGTTGGTTGACAGTGTCGGCTACGTTCGAAAATCGTGAACTATTTTTGCGTCCGGTATGTTGGCCAGGTTGCTGGGCTGCGTTCTGGGTGATGGGCCATCATCGCCCATTGTGTGGATTCGGCTAGCCGCGTCTGCAGCGTTTTGTTTTTGTAGTTTTCAAGCGTTCTATACACCTATCAGCCTAGCTAGCACGATAACTTATACCGTCACGTTATCTGGGCGAAATGTATTAAAACGTCACATAAAACGTAACGGTATATAATCTATCGTGCTAGCTAGACTGATTGTCACAACAACCGCCTTCAAAGCGAATGTATGGGGCCTGTTACATGGACTCATATCACGATAAGTATCACGTGAATATTAAAGCAGAATCCATACAAATTTGAAAACTGCGATAATATTGACACCCCAGTATTGTGATAATATTAATCGTGTAAAGGACACCACTTGAATGTTTGCTGAGTCTGTCCGCCATCTTAAAGCTGCGTCTCTATTTTGTTTGTGACAAACTACTAGGTGACTTATGGCTTTTAAACGTCTAGCAAAATTCTATCCCTATCTCGCTCTATCTTATAACTTAGTGGTACTGGGGGACTACTCCGAAATCCAAAATCCGAACTTCGTATGGTGCCGTCCCTTTCACTCATATAGTCTATGACAGGAGAGTGAAAGGGACGGCACCATACGAAGTTAGGATTTTGAATTTCGGAGTAGACCCTCAGCTCATGCCGTTCGCCGCGCTCGGACGTTAGAGGCGCTACTGCGAACCGAAAACGAAGTATCTGCCTCTCTCGCACATGTATATTCGAACGACAGAGAGGAAGATAGTTCGTTTTTGATTCGCGGTAGGCCCTCAGGCGTCAACTTTAAAACGAATAGGGTATTTTACTATAAGAGAAATAAAATTCAAAATGTAATAAAAACCAGCCAAGTGTGTCGGAGTCGCACACTGAGGGTTCCGTACAACTAAAAAACAAATGTGATTTATCAATATATTGATATTTTTGGTAAAATATACTTCATAATAAACATTATCACTTAATTTCAAGTTCATAGGTCGATGGGAAGCTAAAAAATTATATGTGTGACAGACAACACACGGAATGTTCTTTGACTTTCTTCGACCGTCCGCCACGCTCGGACTAAGGTGCTACCAACCGAAAACTAAATATATATGCCTCTCTGTCGCACTTGCATATTCGAGCGCGGAGAGGGAAATACTTCGTTTTCAGATCGTGGTAGGCCCTCTGGTCTGACGGCTCCTATTCCTGGATGGTGCGCGTATCGGAATGTGAAATACCTTTGGCAAAACGGAACAAGTTGTTAAATAGCTTCCATTAATTGGAGAAAATATTACCAACTGTTATTATTATCACGTGAAACACTGAATATTGAAGCAACATCCATAGGGGCCTGTTACATGGTTATTATTATCACGCGATATACTCATATCACGATCCGTATCACGTGCAATGACTATTGAAGAAAAATCCATACGATTTTGAAAACCACGATAATATTGACACACCAGTATTGTGATAGTATTAA
Organism: Notocelia uddmanniana; assembly: GCA_905163555.1. NCBI lineage: Eukaryota > Metazoa > Arthropoda > Insecta > Lepidoptera > Tortricidae > Notocelia > Notocelia uddmanniana. The sequence continues at coordinate 6,509,338 of LR991059.1, read as the reverse complement.
GCGTTTAACAGACTCCATACAATTTTAAAAATCGCGATAATATTGAGTGTAAAGGGCCCCACTAAATAGAATTAGGCGGAGAATAGAGAGCTGCTATCGCGAAACGAAAACGAACGAACATCGTGTATTTCCCTCTGTGTCGCTCGAATTTGCAAGTGCGACAGAGAGGGAGATACACGAACTTCATTTGTTTTTCGCGTTAGCAGCTCTGACTTCGCACCAAAAATACTGACTGGCACATCAATATTTAACAATGCACATCTGAATTGAATTTTAATGAACGATTAGTATTTTAGCTATACAAATCAGTACTGATTACGGTGTCAAATTTTTTATGTGCCTTTAAATACTACCCTTATAAAAATGCTTAGGATTAACTTGCAAAGATACTAGCCTTTGCCCGTGACGTCGTTTGCGTAATCTTTTACTCCCAATTCCATATAATTCCATTCCATACTTTTATTCCCAATCCAGACTACAGACTATATTTCTATACGATTCGAAGTTTCATTATTTTTATTTTATACATTTTTGTACACTATTTCTTTCGTCGTTTGCATAACTGTCACGAATAAATGTTTTGTTTATTTCTTTCTTATTTATTTCACCCGAGCGAAGCCGGGCTTTCATCTAGTCTAAGTATATTTATTTGCATGGTAGCTTTGAAGTTGACGTAGGTATTATAAGTTTCACATGTTTAGCCAACGGCAGGCATGCAAATATTGAACTTAAAATAAACAATAATAATTATTCAGGTATAAACATTATATACATTGACACTAAACTTATTTACCGATACACTACATTTCCATTATAAATTGAAAGAAAATAGTACATTACGATAAAAGTGCAGATAACAGGAAATTCGCAACGAGTGGTGAAAAATAAAACACGACCGAAGGGAGTGTTTTAAATTGACACGAGTTGCGAATTTGAAATTGGCACGTGTATCGTACAACGTTTTACAGTACATATGGCTCTTTAATGTTTCGACATATGCACGTAATCTGCTGATTACCGCACGAGTGCGGTAGAGTAGCACCATATGTACTGTAAATTACATTACATTACAATATTATTAGGTCATACATAAAAAAAAGGTTCAATTACAAATTATTTTATATTACCATATTATTAACTTATGCATTTCATATAGCATGTTTGACATTCGATTTTATTTAGGCGTTTTGTTAATTCTTTAAGGCTATAACGAGTTCTACGTGAATGAAGTCACGGGTAAAGATAATGAAAAAAAAAGTTGCATAACAGTCAATGAAATCTGTGCGTTTTTATATTCAGTTAGGTATGCATGGGATGTAATATTTTGGCCCCATTTATCGGATTCGTCTTTATAATTCGTTTTGCATGAAAGCCTTGTCACTGCCCGTTCCCGTGACGTGGGACAAAATAGAATTAATTTGCAATTTCATCGCAAAATCTAAAGTTTCAAGTGGCGGCTGATAATTTACACAGAACACTGGTTTGTTGATCGTATTATGAGGGTGACCACATGTCAGGGACGTCACCCCCGTTCAATATAGTCATTAACTTAATGGTACGTTTATCGTCTGTTTCTGGCACGTGTTTATACATAAGGATGAATATCCACTACAAGAGATATGCGATGTATGTTTCTATATATAACTGGGTTAGTTACGAATTACGAAAAAAAGATTCTTCCTAGGAGAAAACCAAATAAAATCATGGTTGTTCATCATCATCCTAGGCGTTATTCGCAGTACAGTTGCATCCTGAAGGATGCCTGGGGTCCGCTACCTAATCCCAAGAATTGGCATAGGCACTAGTTTTTACGGAAGCGACTGCCATCTGAACTTCCAACCCAAAGGGGAAACTAGACCTTATTGGGATTAGGCTTGTCAAGTGAGTGGGCAACTTGACTGTTAGAAGGTCTCAAGCCGCCCGAAGGCCTGTAACTTGGCTTAACGTCTGCTATCATAGACAGCACCCGGGGTCAATGGCTTAACGTGCTCTCAAAGCACGGGAGCGCTCAGTAAGTAACCACTCAATCCAAGAATTGACCCCGTCCGCACGCGGTTATCGGGCGCCGTTAGGCCACGAACGTTCCTTAAAATCATGGTTTTTAACGAGGAAAAATATTTCATATTTGATAGCTGAGTTAGCTAGGAAGATTTATTATGTTTGTGTAAAATCAGATATCAAACTGGGTTATCTACGGGTTAAAAGGGATACTGCATTTGTATTGCTCCACTTCCGCGCATCCCGCGCCAGTAAGGGAGCACTCATGTAAATGTTACGTATGGTAAAGAACTGTCACTGTTTCTACTGAATTGACACTGACAACTGACAGTTAACTGATATCGTACCACGTACCGTACCTCCTCCGCAACCACAAGTCAGGAAATCGTTTAACTCGTCATTAACACTATTAAGCTCAATATTAAGTTCAGGCAGGCAGGCATTGATATGGATGTTATATAACTTCTATTCTACTACAACTGCTTACTAAGACTACTCTATTGATAATAATAATAAATAATAATAAATATTGGGGGACAATCTTACACAAATCGACCTAGTCCCAAACTAAGCAAAGCTTGTATTATGGGTACTAGACGACGATATACATACTTATATAGATAAATACATACTTAAATACATAGAAAACATTACGGACAAATATCCGTGAAAAATGCACAAATAAATGCCCTGGCCGGGATTCGAACCCGGGACCTCTAGCTTCGAAGGCAGAGTCGTTACCAACTAGGCTAATCAGGTCGTCAACATTTCTCCCAGTTGAGTTGCACATTCTGAAACAGCTTTTCTTTTTTTGGTGGGTAAATTTTGATTTATGAAGAAAAATATAAAACAAAATACCGTTGCCCCCATTCTTATCTCCTAAGTTTACCAAGAAAAGATATACATACTCGTAAAATTATTGCTTAACGTTAATATCACATACATGAAAATGTATAATTATATCTCTTAAAGTAATCTTGGGGCCAATTCTCGGTTTCGATCGAGATGATCTCTATTCGAGATTCCATACAAGTGACTCTACCATTCTACACAATGTCACGATAGACATGCATCTCGCTCGGACCGAGAATTGGCCCCCTTCTCTAAGACACTAGTGCCCCAATTCGTACCATTTCGAAGATATTGAAGAATTCATTTTCGTTAGTTAACATCCCTACGTTTGTAGTATAAATAGTTGTTTGTTATACAAGGGTGCAAAGTTGTATTTTACCCGCGAGTGTGGAATGGAATCCTGAGCGTAGCGTAACATACGAAAAGTAAAATACATCTTTGCACCCGTGTGTAACACAAAACTTTTCTCCTCACTATAGCGAGGAAAGTGCAACATGCAAAAAAACACAGTTCCACAGGCATAATTTTCATCACTGGAATCACTGATTTTCTTACGATATTATAGCAGAAAACTCTGGACGTTGTGTATATTTACGTGAGTCGGAGTCGGTGAGAAGATACGAGTAATGTATGTCAATTGAAATTTTATTTTAGTTGACATTGACAATGGTGATTGATGACATTTCTGACGATGCGTTTTGAAATTGCATCGACTCAACTTGTGCGTTTACAATTATACTTAATATCATTATAAAAAAAAAATAGTTATGGAATTTTATAATTAAATTCTCAAACCTTTTATTTAATGATAATTGATATCAAACGAACCATTATTATGAGCGTTTAACGTTTTGTTATCTCTCAAAAGCTACTCAAACACGCTCCAAGGTCAAATTACTTTCCCCACTTGTGGATAAAATGCGTTTTACCCGCTTGTTTCAAAGGATAAAAAAACCGCTTTCCGAGCTAGTGAGGAGAAAAGATACTTAACAATTAAACTACGTTGACGTGCGTGAGCGTGCGTGTAATTAGAATCCCATCAAAAACATAAATGAGAAAATGGGAGCCAAGTTCAATATTAAGAATATGCGATGCTTGCTTGTCGTCTTCACCGACAAAAGAATTGAGATCTAAATAGGTGCCAAGTTCCGTAGATTCTCTGAAATGATGCCAAGTCCGGCACTACATTGTTTACAGTAAAACTCATTTACTGCGGCTTAATGTATTTTGAGCTTTAACTTGGCAGTTTTCTTAAATATCCAACAGCTTTTATGGTATTATAACATACTGCATAGAAAACTGCCAAGTTAAGGCTCAAAATGCATTAAGCCGCAGTAAATCAGTTTTACTGTAAACAGTGTAGTGCCGGACTTGGCACCATTTCAGAGAATCTACGGAACTTGGCTACCATTTAGATCTCAATTCTTTTGTCGGTGAAGACGACAACCAAGCATCGCATATTCTTAATATTGAACTTGGCTCCCATTTTCACATTTATGTTTTTGATGGGATATCATTACTTATTGTCAAACATCACCAAATGGTGCTTTTTAAGAGCGAACGGACGAGTTACTATACAAAATACCTAAATCGCTTTAGGTGCACCTCAGATATTTGAAGAGTTCCCTCGATTTTTCCAGGACTCTATGATCAGATTCTTACCTGATAACTGTGGGACCACCCCTAAAGTATACCGTTTCAAACAAAAAAAGATTTTTCTAAATCGGTTAATAAACGATGGAGTTCTGGGGTAACTAGCATAACTAAAAATAATAATAATAAAACTAATTAGAAAACACTGTTTTCTGATTTTTTCTGGTGTACACACACGATTACCAAGCTGCATGCCAAATTTCAGCTTTCTAGGTCACCTGAAAGTGGGTTAGGTGTTTGATTACTAGTCAGTCAGTCAGTCAGTCAGTGGTAAAAATGCCGTTTTTTGGAATTTAATGTCTCAATAACTATTAAACCTATATTTATGAAATTTAGGGTTCTAGTTGTTCTAAAGAATACATTTACCAAATAACATTTGCCAAATTTCATTTTTTTATGTTGGATAGATTTTGAGTTATTGGGGGTCAAAAGTGGCTCCAAACGGTTCGTGTAAAATAACACACGGCTGCCGTCCGCCAGTTCCTGGGGTGAACTTGGCTGCACACGCTGCCTCGTGTCTAGATTCCGAATTGTCATACTTGGCATTAACTTTTGCTGAACTCCACGTTAACTCTTTAGCCCGTTTTTCATACATCCTTGGTGATATAATTAATTATTATGTATGAAAATGAAAAAAATATTTTTTCTTGAAATTTGAAAACTAACTATGGTACGTCGTTTCTATGGCTATACACGGCTATTTGCTTGAAAGAACGGAAATCTATAAAAACACCCTTATTATAGATTATATATTTTTATCATCAAGATTATTTATAAGCTAAGTTTGTAACTCAATCCTAAACTCTAAGATAAACCTCCACCAGGGCCTTGTTGGCGATGGGCTAGCAATCTGTCACTGCAATATCAAATTTTCAGCATCTATAAACCTACAATAGCTAAAAGTGGCATTCCTTCCTGGTCAAAGTGATATGTAGATAAAGACTAATGAAATCTTAACGACACTTTAGCTATTAAATGTGTTTGATGAATGTATATGAATAATGACATTAATTTAAAACTTTTTATCGTATTTAAGGTCCTAAATGTGCAGAGATCGAATTTATAATCAAACCATGTTCAATTTCTCATCAAAAGCCGGTCATGAAACTCATGAATAATTTCATATCAAACGTAATTACTCGCTGATGTAATCATTTCATTCATCCTAATTTTAAACTTTGCTAATATTAGCTGGGGTGTGTTTAGTTTAGTGCTTTAATATTTAATTAACCAATTTACCACAATTGTTAGTAATTGGAACATTATGTAGTTTATAGATTATACTCGTAGTTAAAGAAGAAATTAAGGTAAAGCTAAACTAGTTATGCCCGCAGGTCTGCTTGCGTTCTTCTTATCGTAACTTATATAAAAAACCCTAGGTAACTTAATGAGGGCCATTTATTTATTTGCTTCAGGCAACAGAAGGCCCATATTAACATATACCTATGTATAACCGACTGACATACATATCGATAAAAATATTCAAAAACATTATTTAGGCGACGTAACAGCGCGACTCTGTTGCGTCGTCATCTCCGGTGTAGGACTCCGGAATAGGAGCAAAAAATGAAAACAGTACACTATTGAGCTCTCCATAAATTATTTCCAAAGGGTTTTTTATGAAAATATAGATTACATGTACTTTTTTACTTTACTGGAGTGATATTGATAACTATTTATTTTAAAAACACTAAAAATTTATAAAATAATCCCAAAAACATCCTTTATAACCAAAAATGCCACAACGATTATCAGTCATAACTAGATGTTACCACAAAAGCAGCAATGACTGCCGCGCTATAATCTCGTGGTGCCAAGGTCCATTACTTGGAAGTCATAACGTTAGATCAAAATTTCTCCCAATTGAAAAAAGATGAATTATTTTGCACACAAGAGGTTACTGCAGACACTGTAAGGAAACGTCCTTTAATTTTTTTCTCCTATTACAGGCCACGGCCACGGCTTGTATAGTTTTATTCAATGTAGCTAAGACACTCCTTTTCTTTTATTTTTGCTGATCTTAACTGTTATTTTACTTAGGTACTCGTAAATTTCTGAAATACCTTTGCTTTTCAAACGTCTTATTCCACATATTTTCAGCACGAGCGGCTTCGGCAAATTTAACCAATACTTATCTCGAAGTCTGTCAGATAAGGGGAAAGTTTTATTGAAAATTCTTACAATAGACCCTTCAAGATTGAATAACCGTCGGAGTTTATTTTATCATTATTATTTTGATCAGTTTAGCACGAGGCAAAAAGTAAAAACAGACGGCCTACGTTGTAAAAATGAATTGGTCTATATTAAGCTCATTGTTGGTTACATTAAAAATATGAGACGTAATAGTACGTTATTATCGAGGAAGGAGGCAATTGCAGGCTGAGTATTTGTTTTAAACGGACGACCTAGGGAAATCGATTAATTTATTTTTTATTATGAAACAAATTAAAATTTTAGACATAATCTAGCAGATCCCAGAACGGTAGGTACCTGGTGCAAATGTGCCCAATATGCTGGCGGCATTGCCCCGCTGCACTGCCAACGATATTTGTCGAACCAGGTACGATCCGGACCTGGGATCGCAACGTTTAATTAATACGAAGTCAGCAATTGACATTCCAGCCAACGCTTATATAGTGCTTTTCTCAAAAATGGGAAAAAAGACTACATTGGATTTAAATTTCGATAAATATTAGTAAGAACCATAAAATGTTTATGCTCTGCCGCCGTTTATTTTTTTAAACAGAATCGGAAGTGTATTTTTCCACCGAAAACCGTAAATTATACTACTTGTTTTGGCTGTATACGTCCTGTGCCATTTTTTATACGGCTGTTAGTTCTTTTTAAAAAGTTTGGAATTTATATGTAATATTGTAGTCGAGCGGGGCGAGCCTGCAATGTTTGAATTTTTAAAATTTATGAGTGACCATAAACTGTACACTTCGCATTTAAATACGTAGCAAGTGACGTCCACTTTTACGGCCATTTTTGAGAAAATGTATACGAGTATACCGCACCAGTGGCTATATCGGATGCTACCTGGTGACTCTAGTTTATACTATTTGAATACCTAGTGTGGCTTTCTGCCTTAGTAATATTTTGCAGATGATAATACAATCCGGCAAAAACGTTACAGTGTAGGGGAGGTACCCTACAGATTTCTAGTAGTACCTAACGGACGGAATTTCAAATTAAAAAGTCCAAAATTGAATTTTTTTGTGCCCCTAGCAGGATTCCAACCTGCGACATCTGGCATATGCGGCCAATCGCTCTAGCCTCTGAGCTATCGGAACAATCAAGCTCGGGCACGAAATCCTTCACTAGTTCCCTCTTACAATGCCACTACGACATTAAATTTTTCCCTTCAATTTGAAATTTGTAATTTTTGTTAGCAGCGTTACTCCTTAATACAAAATTATTTTTTTAACGGACGGAGTTGTTCCGAACATGGGAAAGCTATAAGGGTTCATTGTTTATTACGGAACCCTAAAGATTACCATGTTTCTCAGATATACATAAACACAGAAATTCAACCACTTAACTAGTTTTTTATATAGAAAACTCCCGTGAGTTTGAGACATATTAAATATAATGAAACGGGTCACTCACGTCTTAAAGGTCGAATAAGAATAAGGTGCTAAGAAAACCGCCGCCGCGATAGGTGCTCATGATTAAGGACCGCGAACCGGTCTGAAACATGTCGAGCGATATTCGACCTTTAAGACGTGAGTGACCCGTTTCATTACACTTAACTAGTCTTTTTCCGTTTAAATTCTACACACTAAACAAGCAAAAATGGCTCCGTTACTTTCTAAAACTTTATTAAAAGCAGCGTATCCTTCAATCAGTTTATTGGCATTATCAAAACTTTTGTCATAATGCGAGCAAAACATTTTAAAAGAGGCATCGCCTCTTAATTTACAAAAAGGAAAATTATGCTTCCCTCCGGGGTTAAATCGTGGTTAAAGCATTATTGCCGTTCATAACAATTTATCTTAACTCTATTGAAGTGAAATCAACTCGAGCGTCAAGGCGGACAACAAAAGGAGAAAATTAAGGCCCTTAGCGCCTTCGTCCCTTAGTTAGACATCTCAAGTAAAGCAGGAACCCAACTTGATTCTTGACCTTTGCAACCATACTTTTATTCATTTACAACACGTCAGTGGCTAACATTCAACTAACTGTCGACTTTGATTCGGCGTTTCTTCTCGGCAGTGATATTCTTTTTCAGAAACACTAGTAGATTTTGACTTGTAACAGTGCAATTGAGGCCTACTTGCAGGATAAAGTTCATTTATTTAATTCTTTTCATTTATAACAAGCGTAAATACTACTACTTTCGGATTTGTTGAGTCGGTTTACTCAAATGAATAAACTGTGGAGCTCTTAATTCTGTTCGCAATTAAGAAACGCCTCAAACGGGCCTGTGTTTGATCTATTGGCTTTTCCAGTCGCTTCCAGGATATAAAAGTTCCATTGGAGCTTCGATATGAGGTCAACAGTATTTACGAGTTTCAAATATTTTTTCAAGTTACAGTCATACCCAAGAAAAAAGGTAATTTATGTTTCGGTTAATAAATAGATGAATGTAAATAAATAAATATTGGGGACAATATTACACAAATACCTAAGCAAAACGTTCAAGACTCAGGAACAAATATTTCGTGCTCATTCCACAATTACGGATTCGAACCTGGGACCTCCGGCTTCGTAGGTAGGGTCACTACTACCAATTTAGTAAATCAAAATGGTCGTGAAATGACAGTTAGATCTACCTACTGATTATTACTCGTAGCAGACCAAAACCCTAGAATTTAGCCGTTGCATGTATTATCATCATCAGCCGATGGATTTCCACTATTGGACATAGGCTTCCTCAGAAACTGCCACAAAGATCGGTCATGGGTTGCCTGCATCAATCGGGTCATCAGACCCTCCATCCATCCTCCAGGCCATCAGACTTCGTGCGGGGCCTTCCAACACTGGGCCGTGTACGTGATCGTCACTCGAAAAGTCGCTGTTGCATGTATCAGATATTTTGTATTCGAATGTAGAATGGTTTTATAAAATTATTAACATACGAGTATATTCAATGGAATTGAACACGATTCCTCTTTATCTGCTGCGGCATAATGTCCTTTGAGTCGAGAGGCCGGCGCGTGGCTTGTTTATTAAGTCTAGTCTAGCCTCGGAGTTCGAAACTCAAGGGGTTTATTGGACCTATATTGATTTTATTGATATTGGTTTCAATTCAAATTTACATTTTTTGCGCGAACTTGCTCTGACTCGTTACTTTGTGATAAGAATCATACTCATTCGTTTTTGCAATTACTTAAATCGTTCGAGGGTATACAACTGCAATGTGCCAATATTCATTCGAATATTGGCACATTGCATGCTTGCCTCATTCTTTAGGTGGAGACCAATAAAAACAATATTTGTAGTCATCATGACATGACTGAGTCATCATCATCGGAATCTGTGTTCCCCATACCTGTTCCTGCGGCAAGAGTGTAGAACAGCTGGGTCGACATGGTCTCTCTTGCCCTAGAAGCGCCGGCGGTTTATACCGTCATGGCACCATTAATGACTTGGTCCGCCGCTCGCTTGCCACCGTCTGTGTGCCCGCGACCCTGGAGCCAGCGGGTATGGCAAGAGACAATGGTAAGCGTCCCGACGGTGTCACGTTGGTGCCGTGGAAGTTAGGGAGGGCCCTGGTGTGGGACGCCACATGTGTGGACACTTTTGCGCAGTCCCATATTCAAGCAACTCGCTCTCAGGCCGGCGCTGCAGCTGACCAGGCCCAAGTTCTTAAGCGCCGCAAATACTCATCCTTATTGAGTAATTACGAGTTAGCAGCGCTTGCGGTAGAGACACTGGGTCCTTGGTCGGCTGACATGAAAGCCTTAATGAGAGCCTTGTCGTCGCGGCTGGTTGACGCTTCGGGTGACTCCAGGGCTGGCGCTTACCTCTCGCAGAGGAATTCCCTCGCCGTTCAGAGAGGTAATGCGGCCAGCGTTCTGGGCTCCATGCCGCAGGCTGACCTTCTGGACGGGGTGTTCTTTTTATAATTGGAGCTCCCTTTTTTGTTATTATTATTATTATTAGCTTTTGATTAGGTATATTTTAAGTTTTTTTTTATTTTGTTTGTTTTTTTTATTATTTAAAATTATAATCTTTATTTATTTGTTAATGTCTTCTTTATTACTTATGATGTGTTACCTGAATAAATGTGATTCTATTCTATTGTAACACTCATTTATATAATAAATTGTAATTTTAATTTTCTTATACTACACTTTTCTTCTTATTTTCTTTTCTTTTCTTACACTAGGTTTAAAAATATAATGAAACAACAAATCAACAAACTTTTTGTGTCGAGACGGCTAGATTCATAGGGCACCATTACGCAATACGTACACTTAAATTGAATGCCTATTGAAGAAACCCTTTATAATTTAGGTCTTCTTTAATACCGGGAACTCCATTTTGGATCGCATTATAATTACAATTAGTTACGCACTCTTGTGACTATGTTGACTCGGCGTGCATGCATATAAGCGAGCGCGCGAAACTCTTTAAAACACATTGCGACGCGAAGTGACCTTTCAAATTGACCTTCGGGCTGCTATTTCGACAATTTCTCAGGTGTAATTAGTACAAGGAAAAGGGCTATTCGGAAAGGGCACAATAAAGGGTTCGAACGAATTCCTAATCGCGTGACCGGCTATGAAGTCGAATAAAAGAGAGATACGCCCTCACCTCATTGCTTTGTCTTTTCTATTTTGTTTGAAATAAAACCATAAAACTCATTGCTTTAGAGCTGATTGAATAGCAAATAATATGTAACAATGCAGCTATGCAGCAGGTATATATACAGAAAAGCAGAGATGGAATTATAATCGCTGATTGTGCATAGAGGAGTGTTGGTGTCGACACTAATGTATGGTAGCGAAAGTTGGGTGTGGCAGAAGAAACATCAGAGTTGAGTGAATGCAGTGGAAATGAGAGCGCTGAGAAGTATGTGTGGCGTTACTTTGAGAGATAGAGTGAGAAACACAGTTATAAAATGGAGGCATGGAAAATTGAAGATACAGTGACGAAAATTGAGAAAGATGGTTTGGACAAATGGACATGTACGTAGAGAGGATGGATGGAAGAAGACTGACAAAACGAGTGGATGAAGGAAAAATCGATAGAAAAGTTGGAAGTGGAAGACCTCAGCGAACGTGCTCCGACCAAACCATTTTGCAGAAAGGCCAGGTCAAGAGTACCCTAAATCGGCGCGCATGCATGAAGAATGTTATGAGAGTTCATGAAGCGAAAGTTGTTTGTCAGGATCGTAGCAAATGGAAATCCGTGAATACCGAATCCGTGAAACAGACGTGGTTATGTGTATGTATGTATGTACGTATGAATTATAATTCAGTTAATACTCTGACATAGTGGATTCTCGATTAGATTCTAAAAACCGGCCAACTGCGTGTCGGATCACGCACAAAGAAGGGTTCCGTACCGATACCTGCCTATACTAGTCCACATTTAAAACCCCTAAACTAGTGGCTCTGTGGGCTGTAGATCTCGATTATAATTATCGTACCTGCTCACAATACTTTACGGTCAAGAAATGCGACTTATGGAGGAGAACAAGTAGAAATCCACCCGCAGAAACATACATACAAAAATATAATCTATATACATATTTATAATAAAGGTGAAGAGGGTCGAAATGGAAGATATTCGAAAATATTGGCTGGGGATACTTAGAATTGATAAAAGAACACGTTACAACAGTTTTTAGAATTTTTGTCTGTTGGCTGCTTATCTGTTTGTCTGTTTAGTTGACCGCGCGTCACGTGAAAACGGCTCAACGGATTTTGATGAAAACTTCACTAATCTATTGAGTTAAACCCCGACCAGGTTGAAGGCTATAAAAATTGTGCAGATTGCGTTAAAAGGGGGTAAAAAGAGGGGTTGAATTTTGTATGGGAACTCCTATAATCCATGAGTTACATGTTTGAAAATTGGTAAGCATATACTTAATGACAAAGAAAAAACATCCTCATTCAAAATTTGTGAAATATTGAGATAAAATCGAAAAGAAAACGTATATTCCTTTGCCGGTTACTCAGTGTTTAGTTACTTATACCACATAATTAGAAAGATAAAGAATGAAAGATAGACACATAATATCGTCTAAATAAACTATACATAGTATGTACAACTACGCTCTGGCATCAGCCTCGCGTGCCTATTGCCACCCTCCACCGCGCCTTCGGCCCTCATGATCGCATATAACACTCTTGGCTTGACTTGGCACGCCCATCGGGCCTGCGGCACTCAGCCTTATTAATCAGACCGCTCTGTTGGGATGCTCGAGCTTCGGTCTCGCGTACCTTACCACTCAGCTTCGGGCCTTCGGCCCTCAGACTTATTAAAGAGACCGCTCTGATGGGATGCTCAAAGTAACGATCCCGCGGCCTCGCGTGCCTTGCGGCTATGCTTCGTGCCTTCGGCCCTCAGCCATAAATAAGGAGGCCGTTGTGTGTGAATGCTAGACTTTCTGTCTCGCATTTCTTGTCGCTCTGCTTTGCAATTTCGGCCATCATCATTACATAAAGAACCCGCTCTGTTGGAACGCTTGGCTTTCGGTCTCGCATGCCTTGCCGCTCTGTATTGGGCCTTTGGCCCTCAGCTTTGCATAATAAGGTGCCTGCTCTGTTGGTATTCTAGACCCGCATGCCTTGCCGGTCTGCTTAGGGCCTTAGGCCATAATACTTGCATGAAGAACACGTTCTGTAGGGACTCTCGGCCTTTGGCCTGGCATGCAATGCCGCTCTGCTTCGGGCCTTTGGACCTCAGCATTACATAAGGAGCCCGCTCTGTGGAAATGCTCGGCCTTCGGGCTCGCATGCCTTGCCACTGCACTTTGGTCCATCAGTCATCAACCTTTACATGAAGAATCTTCTCGGTTGGGAAGCTCAGCCTTCGCCCTCGTGTGTCTCGCCTCTCTGCTTCGGGCTTCGGCCCTCAGCCTTACATAAGAAGCCCGCTCTGTGTGATTACTCTCGCATGACTTGCCACTATTCAGTCATCGACCTTACATGAAGAATCTTTTCTATTGGGAGGCTCGGCATTCGACCTCGCGTGTCTCGCCTCTCTGTTTCGGGCCTTATGCCTTGCTGCTCTGCTTTCGGCCTTCAACTTACATGAAGAACTCGCTCTGTTTTTGGGACAACGTCTTACGGCAGAACTGCGTAGCGAGACTTTTATCATTGTATATTCAGTATCATTGTATTGTTTTATCACTGTTTTTGACGGTATACATTCTTCTAGAATCGGCACATTTGATATTCCGTAATAAGCACTTAATCATTCGTTTTGACAATAGGATTTCTAGAGAATATCATATTGAATGTAATCATTTCTTAAGGGGGTGAAAAGAAGGATGAACGGTTGTATCATCATCCTCATCTGAGGCGTTACAGCCGTGGGTGGGCCCTAGGCTGGTCAAGCAAATCTCTCCAGTCCGATGTATTCGTGGTTTTCCTTCTCTGTCACCCCTAAGGTCCTGGTGTCCTTCTCCACGCCGTCCAACCATCTGAGCTTGATAATGTTTTTATGGGAAAACAAATAATTCTAAGGCGAGAACAAGTTCGACGCGGACGAAGTCGCGGGCAATAGCTAGTTTAGAATATGTCCTAGAATTGACGCGACAAAAAATTCTAAATTATTATTGAACCTGCTCACAAAATTTGACGAGTATCAGTTGAGAAATGTGTGACCTTTAGAGGAAAATAAACCATTGACCACATGTTTTTGAAAATTTAAAAAAATAACTCGACCAAAATAAAAACGTAATTTTTGAACCTGATCAGTGATCAAATATATCACGTCACATATAACATATCACGACAATCGGTTGAGAAATGCGACCAGTAGAGGAAAACTAACCGAAATCCGCCCGCAGAAACATACCTACGAAATAATTGTAAATTAAAACTGTTTTTGAATATTTCCAAAAACTGGATCGACAAATAATCTATATAATTATAGAACCTGCTTGCAAAACTTCACTAGAATCGGTCGAGAAATGCGCCCTGTAGTACTCTACACCCCTACTAACAATCGAAAATCCGGACATATGGAAAATTTATTATTTCATTTCATTTCATTTATTTATTGCAATTATCATGTTCATTATACGAGTACAGTGGATGTTAAAATGTAATATTTAGTCGGTACATGATACCCTGCAAGGGCACTGCAATTTTCTTACATTCTAAAATTAGGCTCTTTCTAGATATATTATAAAATATTACAATAACAACAATTTCATTACAATAACATATATAGCAAATAAAATAAAATAAAACTTATGATTTAATATAACTGATACTAATAATTAGTATATTTGATTAAAAATTTAATATTTATAATTTTTCATTTATATATTCATTTAAAGAATAATAGCATTTTGAGATTAATAATTCTTTGATTGTTTATAAAAACTTTTTATCACATTCTTCTTGTTTTATTTTCTCTGGTAGTTTATTATAAATTTTTATGGCCATAACGCAGGTACTATTTGAATGCATGTTGTGGGGAGTTCATGCCTTTTTTTAAATAAGTCGATGTGTTGTCTTTCGAATTTGCACATTTCAAAGATGTAGATGCTTGGCAGTGTTAGAATTTTAAGTTGCTTTTCAGTGTGGTTTGCAAGAATCTCTATTCCTAATGTTGACTATGACGCGAATTAGTCTTTTTTGTTGCGTGAATAGGGACAGTACATCTGAACTATTCCCCTACAATATTATGCCGTAGGACAACCATGCGTTTGCATATGCATAATATTTAGCGAGTGCTGTCTGCAGGTTGGTTGTTTTTTTAATTTCTTTTAGGGCATAGGCGAAGCTAGCAATTTTGGATCTTGTTCGTTTTATGTGCCCCTTCCAATTAAAATGCTTATCTATCACAATTCCGAGCAGAGAGAATTCGTCAACAGTTTCTAAACGAGTATTTTTGTAGCAGAAATTTAAATCTAGTGGTAGTCTCTGACGGGGATGGAAAGTCATCAACTTTGTTTTAGTATAGTTGACCTCGAGATTATGTTCATGCAACCAATTTGTTATCTTGTCTAAAACAGAGTTCAGTTTTGCGTTTAAGTTATTATTATTTTGATGTTTAATTATGAGAGAGATGTCATCGGCGAATAGTATGCATGTTTCTTCTAGTATTTTGGGGATGTCATTAATATATAGTAGAAATAATAGGCACCCGATTACGCTTCCTTGAGGAATAGATGAGTTGACTATGTTCTTTTGTGAACGGATCGTTTTTATTTCTCTACTCTTTGTGTCTCGATATTCTATCTCCGTGAGTTGTACTCTTTCCTTTAGATATGACGCAAACCAGTTGTGAGTCGCTCCTCTAATTCCTACTCCATACAATTTATTCAACAATATTGGGTACTTCACTTTGTCGTAGGCTTTCGTCATATCAAGGAGAATACCTACAGCATAATCTTTGGAGTTTATGATGTTTGTGACTTCTTGAATATATTTATACACAGCTGCAGTTGTAGATCGCATTTTACGGAAAACGTTTATATTTCGTTGAATATCTTATATTTCTCACAAAAGGTATATACGCGGTCACACATTGCCATTTCGAAAACTTTAGATATCGTTGGTAAGAGGGCAATAGGGCGATAGTTATTTGGGTCCGTTTTGGAGTCTTTTTTGTGGATTGGCTTTATGAGAGCCGTTTTTAGTAAGTCAGGGAAAGTTCCTTCATCGAAAGATTGATTAATTAGATCACACACGGGGAGGGTCAGGCAATTTGCACATTGTCGTATGAGGAATGGCGGGAGATCGTCTATGCCACTACTGTATATATTTTTTAATTTTTTTTATGTACATGTCAAGTTTAAAGTTTTTAGTCAAATAGCCCGCCCCGTGTCATTTCGGGTGCAAAGGTGCCCATCACGCTGGCCGCATTACCGCGTTGAATCGCAATAGACAACCTTTGCAACAGGAATGACCCGGAACGGGGGTCATGATATTTTTATGATATTATAAATTTCGTGGTTCCGCTGGCCTACTAAACATGGTGTTTTCTGTGTATTAAATTGCCGGACGACCGCGGGGTTCACCAGCTGAACAATTTGATGACTCACCTATTGCTGTGAAGTGATTGTTGAAGGTATCAGCTACGATTTGCGGGTCACACGTTAAACTGTTATTTATTTGGAGTTCAAAATTTTGTATTAAGTGATTTTGTTTTTTATTCGTACGTTCATTTATGATGTTCCACATTGTTTTTACCTTATTTTCCGAGCTATATTATCGAAGCTGAAGCAGAGACCTTCGTTCCACCCTGTCAAAATATCTTATTTTGTGTTGTAAACGCTAACCTTTAGTCACCATAATGACATAAAAATAATCGTAAAAAATGGTATAATTTTTACTATAAGTCTGTTTAAGTCTGTTAAGTCTAAAATGGTTGAGGGTTCGCACGTAACAGTTCCCGAACCAATTTTTTTTTCAATATATTCACAATAGTTATTTCATGAACAATACCTACTAGGTTACTATATGATTTTATAATACCTACTAGGTTAACATCAAACAGTTGGGAAGTTACTGTTTTTTGTATTTACTTCAATTGAACCACTTTGAACTCATAAACCTTATTATATATCTTGTTTCCTTACCAGTAAACAAATTTTAAAAGTTTTCAAAGATAATACGCAATACTTATTATTTATTTAATTTATTTAATTTAATCGTATGAACAATTTCATAACACATTACACTAAATGCGCCAAACTGCAGTAACCTGTTTTTTGGCGCGTCGCGCTCAAGTTACATCACTTGGGTATTGTTTACAAGTGTGAATTATTATATTACTAGTGAACTTACTCAACTAGGGCATGCATAGTAACAATAAGAGGTGGTTAAATATTTTGACCATTGTAAAATGCCAATAGTGTATTTTTTAGCTTATCTTTAAAGGTTGCTTTGTTAATAATATCGCTTTCACACAGAAAAGGTATGTTATTAAAGATTCGAGGAATCAAATAGTGCAAAGTTCTCTCACCATAATAATTACAACTATTATGAGTAGACATCAAGTGGTAGTCAAAGAGAAGGATCAACGAACAATATTTACTTGTTTAAACAAACAACTAGCTCGAGGAAATTCAGTACACCATTAAATTTCGATCCTTTCGAATGCAAACAGTCTCGAACGGATGAGTTAACGGAGTCCAATAAAGATGGCCGCTGGACTTTAGGCTAGTTTTACACATCGCATAGGATTGACATTTCATTTTTTTAAGTGGGGTTGTTTTCCGATGAAATCAAATAGAGAATAAAAAAATCGGCCAATTGCGAGTCGGACTCGCGCACCGAGGGTTCCGTAAAAATATTTTTATTATATGATGTAACTAAACATTTACGGTTTTCGATGTTTTTCCTTTTTCTCTGCTATAAGACGTTGCTTCATACCAAATTTAAAGATTCTGAGAGGAGGCGGGGACCAACCACTGCAGCAATATAATTTAACTTTGATTTTATAAAAAAAGGGACTCCACTAACCTGATTCGCAGGTTTACATTTATAAATTGCCTAAGTTTATACTCTAATTGTCTGACATTAGAAACTATACAGGAGTGGCCCAGCAGAGGTCAAGTAACGTCGGCCCAGGTCAACTCTTGGGTGTTGACCTGGGTCCCTTACCCCTTTGAGTGGTTACTACCAAACGCTACCGTGATTTGGAATACACACTAAGCCGTTGATCCCGAGTGCTGTCTATGACAGCAGCCGTAATCGGCCAAGTGCGAGTCTGACTCGCCCACCAAGGGTTCCGTTCCATTACATATAAAAACGGCAAAAAAATCACGTTCGTTGTATAAGAGCCTCCTTTAATATTTATTGTATTCTGTTTTTTTAGTATTTGTTGCGGCAACAGAAATACATAATTTGTGAAAATTTCAACTGTCCTAGCTATCGCGGTTCTTAAGATAGGCTGTATCTTAAGAACCGTGACAGACAGACGGACGGACGGACAGCGAAGTCTTAGGAATAGGGTCCCGTTTTTACCCTTTGGGTACGGAACCCTAAAAACCAGCGTTACCGTTTAAATTTCTCCTTCTTACCTATACTAATAAAATCAACTTTCTTACCGAAAGCTACCGACCAAATCGGTAGATGAAGTACCCTCCAAAATTCGGTAGGAACACAAAATTCTCTCATCTTAAATTTTTAGGAGGTAAAGATCTAGATTAGATTACATTAGATTATTTTATTTCATGATAAGGAATTACAATATAAATTTGCATACATGTCAAAAATTATACGAATTGCTATCATGAGCGTCATAACAAGGAAAAAATTGGTAATAGCACAATGTCAACAAAGGTAAAATAATATAAACGATAAAAAGTAAAAACAACCGCTACTACAACTACTACAACACACTACAACTACATACCCCTTTACACCCGAACTGAAACGATTGTGAGCCCTTAATTACATTGAAATATCATTTTTTTTACAATGTCATTAAAGTTCATTTTTATTTATATCAATCGCGAGTTCTCGGGTGTAAAGGGATATAGCTACTAACTTGTTAATTTTGTATTAAGCAGTAACGCTGCTAACGAAAATTTCAAATTAAAGGGAAAAATCAAGGGATAAGTATAGTAAGGGATTATTTTTTTGCCTTGAATTTGAAATATGGAATTTTCATTAGTAGCGTTATAGCTTAACACAAAATTAGTTCAAGTAAGCAAGGAGCGTTCGTGGCCCAGCGGCGCCCGCGTACCGCGTTCGGTATGCGAGGTTAAGCAATGTGGGCGCAGGTCAGTTCTTGGATGGGTGACCGCTTTGAGTGGTTACTAAATGAGCGCTCCCGTGCTTTGGAAGGCACGCTAAGCCGTTGATCCCGTCTGCTGTCTACGACAGCAGTCGTTAAGCCAAGTTAGAGGCCTTCGGGCGGCTTGAAAACTTCTAACAGTCAAGTTTCCCACTCACTTGACAAAGGGGGGTCGAAGTTGCACCACGTCCGTAGGGAGTACCCACCGTTACCCTAAACGTGACCCCTGGGTGGTGCTAAAAGTGCAACAAATACTGGCAACCGTACTTGTCTTCTCGAAGATCTCACGGTTCGTAAATAAATGCCATACGATTAAAAAAAAAAAACTAAATTAGTTTAGTATGGGATGACGCATCGTTACTGACAAATTCTCAATGTAATTTGAGACGTTGGTGCCGTTAATCGAAGCCTAAGTCTTCTTCGGTAGATCTCGCTGTACGCCTCCCTAAGGCGTTGTAAGAGGGAACTAGTGAAGGATTTCATGCACGAGCTTGATTGTTCCGATAGCTCAGAGGCTAGAGCGATTAGCCGCATATGCTAGATGTCGATGTCGAGGGTTCGAATCATGCTCGGAGCATTAATTTTTTTTTCCTTTAGGCGCCTTTCTGATTTTTCGATGCGGAGGCGGTACGATATGAGAAAACTAACAGCCGTCAGTGACAACCGATATCAATGCAGTACTGCCCCACTTTTGCGCATCGTATTAGTACTGCGCAAACGTAATACTGACAGTAATTCGTCGAGTGAGGAAATTTCACATCAGTAAGCTTACGTCAAACAACAACATATCGATCCCGCCCCGCCAAGTCAGGAAGGCGCCTTAATTTGAAATAAAAAAACTTGTTGTTACTGTACTTATCAAGCTCGAAACGCATAGAGCAGGCGCGGCGCGGTGCGGGGCGGAGGCGGTTTTACATTTTTGATCTTCCTGAAACTGTCAACTGTCGATTACTGCTTCATATGTCACACACGCTGCCTCCGCTCTACCGAGCTACCGAATACCGCGCGATATTTAGGTGCGGCGGGTCCCGAACCACGTTCGCTTTACCGCAAAACCGACTCCGCTCTGCTAAGATGCTGCACTGCGCTCTGTGCGTTTAAGAATTCAATCCTTCATCTTTTCTTTGGTAGGTTTTTGAAACAGCAGGTAATGTCGGAAGGAAAGGTTAAAAACTCGACGGAATTTTAGGATACCTTTTAGCTTTTACCCGCTAAATTGGTAAGGTTTTTAAACAGAGGGTAATTGAGGAAAAAACTGGCGTGACATTCCGATTTTATTCCTCCTAAGTGACTTACCTACCAATAAATTCAACGTTCCCTCCGAATTCTACCAATCAAATTGGAAGGTAATTGCAACTATCCAAAACATTACTTTCTCCAGCCATGGTCCAGCAATTTTTTAATTCGGTTTACTTTTACTTACTCGAAACTATTCTGTAAATAAATAATTAATAAATAAATATTAAGGGACAATTTTATACAAATCAAACTAGTATCATAGTAAGATCAATAAGGCTTGTGTTATAGCTACTAGACGACGATATATTAAACAGACATTAATACATACTCGCAAATAAAAAAAAAAAAACATCCAAGCCCGAGTCTTAGAACATTTATGCTTATCATAGAAATATTTGCTCTAACCAGGATTCAAACACAGGACCGTTGGTTTTGTAGGTGGGGTCACTAACAACTAAGCTAAACCAGTCGCCGACGTAATGTGTACATAAACAATTGACAACATTTCAAATTTCCAAGTAGTATGAAATCTTGACCTATTTCGTTAATTTGTTAACAAGAAACACAAACATATTTTTTTTAGATTTTTATAGCTATTACTTTTTAAGATATACACGAAAATGTGAAGAAACCCTATCATCGTCTATATGACGCCACAAGGCTGAATTGTGACAGTCACAACGCACAAAAAGAACAGCAGTCCACTTTCTTTAGTCAATAGTGCTCCTGTATGGACTGTATGATTTTGTACGCTGTGACGCCTTACTTGTCACTTACTCTCTTTTACAATGAGGAACTTATGAAATTGATTTTTGTTTATGAAATTGGGATATTTTCCAGAATTGAAAAATGTGGTTCTAATAATTTTTACGGTTCCGTACCTCGAAAAAAAAAACGGAGCCCTTATAGGATTACTTTGTCGTCCGTCCGTCTGTCTGTCTGTCGAGACTCTTTTTCTCAGAAACGCGTGGAGGCATCAAGCTGGAATTTATATCAAATACTCAGGTCTACTGCCCCTTAATGAAGCTGTGAAAAAATCAAACTTCTAAGCCAACGCAATCAAAAGATACAGCCGTTTATGCCACAAATTTTCGCAATTTTTCGACTCTCGCAAGGGAATCAGAACCTACAGGGTACTTCCCGTGACAAAAACTAAAAGGCTGATTCAACGCGTCCAAAATGCATGTGCCTGGTTCTGTTTCAGCATTCCGTCAAGGGCTCATGTCACTCCATCTATACATATAATAAAGCTGAAGAGGGTCGAAAGTCTGTACATGGAAGATATTCGAAAAAAAGTTGGCTGGGGATACTTGGGATCGATAACAGAACACGTTCCAACAGTTTTTAGAATTTTTGTCTGTTTGTCTGTTTATCTGTTTGTCTGTTTATATGAACGTGCATCACGTGAAAACGGCTGAACAGATTTTGATGAAAACTTTACTAATCTGTCGAGTAAATACCCGGTCAGGTTTTAGGCTATAAAAATTGTGCAGATTTGGGTTAAAACGGGGTAAAAAGAGGGATTGAATTTTGTAAGGGAACTCCTATAATCCATGAGTTACAGGTATGAAAATTGGTAAGCATATAATTGACGACAAAGGAAACAATGTTACTTTTGCCGTTCACTTCATGTGCACTCACTTTATACCATAATCCCACTACTTAATATTATAAATGCGAAAGTTTAGATGTTTGTCACTGAATCACGCAAAAACGGCTGAACAGATTAAGATGATTTGTACTCGTAGTATATAATCTGGATTCACTGATATATATTATAAGTGTACTTTTTGTCCCGATGATCTTCCTTCAAAGGGATATTAAATCGGGGATGCAAGTAAGGTCCTTGAAACGGGGTGGTTTAATCCTCATACGCCATTCTACGACTTAAGTTTCAGCCAATTGGGAGTATAACAGCGTGTCAAGAAATTTATTTAACTTAAAGCATAGCAGAATTGTAAACAAGTTGACGATTCATTATGTCAAAACCGAAGTATCATAATTCCTTCTGATTGTTGACGCTATTTTTGAACACAACCTTTTCGTAATTAGTTCTACTTTGCGTGTACATCAAAATGCATTTGTTTTTATTCATATGCTTAAATACAAAAACAGCTGTTTCAATGCACGCTTTGTATCGTCGGTGTACCATTTAATTTTGTCGTGCGTTATTTTTTACGTATAATTATCACCATAAAAACTGTTTGATATTAGAGATCACTTGAGCTGGGCAGCCCAATCGTGAGCATAGACAGTTGGAGCATCTTAGATATACACTTAGAAGAGGGTCAAAAGTCTATACATGGAAGATATTCGAAAAAAAGTTCGCTGCGGATACTTAGAGTCGATAATAGAAATCGTTTCAACAGTTTTAAGAATTTGTGTCTGTTTGTCTGTCTGTTTATATGTCTAGGCATCACGTGAACACAAACGAATGGAGTATAATTTACCCTCATTAATATGGCAACTGGATCTTCGGCGACGACATAGCTCGGCCTTCGGCCTCACTTGCTTTGCCACTCTCCTTCGGCTTTTCGGTCATCAACCTTACATGAAGAATCTACTCTGTTGGGAGGCTCGGCCTTCAACCTCGCGTGTCTCGCCTCTCTGCTTCAGGCCTTCGGCCCTCAGCCTTACATGAGAAGCCCGCTCTGTGTGATTATTCTCGCATGCCTTGCCGCTCTGCTTCCGGCCTCCGGTCATCATACTTACATGAAGAACTCGCTCTGTTGGGATAACGTTTTACGACAGAACTGCGTAGCGAGACTTTTACCATTGTACAATGTACATGTAATGTTTTTGACAAGATTCATTCGTCTAGAATCGGTACATTTGATATTCCGAAATAAGCACTTAATCATTCGTTTTGACAATAGGATTTCTAGGGAGTGTCATATTGACTGTAATCATTTCTTAAGGGGGTGTAAAGAAGGGTCAAAGATTGTATCATCATCATCATCTGAGGCGTTATAGCCGCGGGTGGGCCCTAGGCTAACCTGGTCAAGCAAATATCTCCAGTCCGATCTATTCGTGGCTTTCCTTCTCCAACATGTCACCCCTAAGTTCCTGGTGTCCACCTGAGCTTGAGAAAGATTGTATGGGAAAACAAATCATTCTAAGGCGAGAACGAATTATACGCGGACGAAGTCACGGGCAAAAGCTTTCTTAAATAAACATAAAGTTCTTAAAATGCAGCACAGACGGAAACTTCATTTAGCTTGTTTGCTTTTTGGAGTACTCAAATAATATTAACACGTCTCGAGGAGGTCGGTGGTGTGTATTGCAACTGTTGACACCTCGACATGCCTCGGCTGCTTACAGAGGTGGTTTCCGTTATGCAGATTCAAAGGTGTGGAATAATGTCCCACCTCCCATAAGGAACCTGGAAAATATCCATTGTTTCAGTAAAATGCTTAGAAAACATGTTTTTGAACACCAACTTAGTGTTAGTGAGGAAACAATATGGATACTAGCTGATATATAGCCACAGGCCTTGTTAGTGTTTTTATAAACTATTCTTCTATTTCCTACTTACCTCTGGATGATTTCCTATGGGCCTTGCCATGTGCCATTTGCCATAAATGTAAATTAGTCTGCTTATGTTCTTATTTTTTCTTTTATGCACGCCGTTTTGTATCTTATTTATTTCGCACTTGCAAATTGTGCCTGTATATTTCCGATATTACTTTGTGTGTGTGTGTGTGTGTGTTATCTTTTATCTGAAATACGGTTGTTATTGTAAAATGTCTGTCTTTTTCGTTAGTCCATAACATTATTGTAATTTTTCCGGATGCGACCATCGTGAGTCCTTATATTGTACGGCCATTATAATGCCCGGCCACAAGAATGTCCGGCCCAGTAATCCGCGCATGAGTGGATGCGCATTCTCGGGCCGGACATTATTTGGTCGTGCATTCCTGGTTCCCGACCATCGTCACCATCGTATTCGTGTTGTTTTTTTTATAGGTAGTTCCCGTCAATTCCGTCAGTACTAGTGCAAGAAGGAGATGGTCGCGTTCAGAAATAGTGATAGTTTTAAGCCGCGCACACACTGTACTTGTATTACTTATTATGTAACACATTTTAGCTGCAAAATTATTGTTATTTGTTATTTTTGTTAATAATTATTGTTCTATTTTCTGTTATATTTAGTGTCTATATGTTAAATGTGTGCGCTGCCCGTGATCTCGCTGATGGTCCCAACGGAAGACCAGCGCTGGTTGCAATGCCAGCTTCATGCTGAGTTGGGACCATTTCGTGACATATTTTTGTTGTAGTTTTATTTTTGTTTTATATTTGTTTCATGACATGAATAAATGTTTTTTCTTTCTTTCTTTCAATTGTGAATAAGAGTAAACCACCACCACCACCGAGACATTTTTAAGACACGAGTGAATAGGTATCTTCTGGGTGAGCTCGCTTCATCGTCGGCCTCATCTTTGCCCCCTAGCTAGAAAAAAAAAACACCACCATATCAGCCAAAGGACGTCCACTGCTGCCACGCTTGGCATGCCGGTTGGCGATCGCAGTATCTCCACCGCAAGAGTAAACAGGTACAGATATATAAAGAGTTTCCAATGTCACGATATAACGTGTCGTTGTTCGAGAAGCCTTAAGCTGGACTCGATCGTTTGTGAAGCAAAACGAACGTAAATACGAGAAAATAGTATCCTGCAAACGGATTGGGAAGGCATTTCACGAAGTGCACCTGTACTACAGTTCATGCACTTTAAGGAAAGTGTTCGCGGAGATAAAACGTCAGCGCCTAGGTATACAAATAGTCCCTGTAAAGTAAGTAAGGTAGTTTGAAATTAGTGACTAATGAATCTGAGTCTTTAGTAACTTGAAATAAATAAATTATTATTATTATTATTATAAATAATGGCGTCTGAATTTGAAAATGAATAAAAATTGTAACCTTTTGCCCAATTCAGGTGACCTAAATTTGGTTTCCGTACTGATTATCTTGATTCAATGAAGCTTCAATTAGAAATTTTAAAAACTTGCTACTTACTTTTCGATAATCAATTGGGTCTAAGAGTATTTTGAAGTTTATACTTTTTAATTACTTACCTTTGTTTAGCATCATCTCAGGAGTCTATAGTCTCCTTGCGTTGGAGGGACAGATAAAAATCCTTTACGCAAAAACTATAGGTACCTACCTACATCTATACTATACTCGAGATTAGGTAGCATACGGAACCTAGGCTCCTTTAGGTTGCAACGGAGTAAACTCTAGTTTTACTGCCCCCAAATTTCATTTGATATTTTGTGGATGTTTGAGTTAAAAATAGTAAGATAATAAATGGGTTTTCTTATTATTTTCAAAAGTGTAGATATTTGTTTACTTTCGCAAATGTTCTACTTTGGTTCTACATAATTACATCACATAATTGTGTAATAAGCCCCAGTGGCTCATAATTAACGGACATTATTTTGGCTTATCCGACAGGTCCCAATTTGCGATAGCAAGGGAATGATTAGTGCTCCGATAATTACGAGTTTGTGAAGCTGAAAATGTTAGCAAAATAACAGAATTAAACGGGCCAGTCTGTATGAAAATTCGATACAAAGTGTAATTTTATTTGCTCTTGACCATATAGGTAGCTACAGTAAAATCTGATTTTAACGAAGTAGAAACTCGGTAGGTTTCATACAAATCAGTTTTTAAGTGAATCAATCCCTTTAGTACTACGCTATGATAGTGCGACGTAATATCACCGGTCCTATGACTGTCCTGTCCTTGTATCTGGATTATACTGTAGGACTTATTATAAAATCTGTGCTGTAATCGTATCAAAAATATATGGATATAAGAGTTAAGACCTTGGTAATTTTGTGAAGGTTTCTACTAAATGGAGTGGATAAACGCCTTAAGGACCTCAAGGGTCTCAGGAACAATGGCTCACCAGAGGGCTTCCCCGTCCGCATGACAAAGCATAATTAAATTAACAGTTTCCGTGAACTTAATAAACCGAAAGCCTGCTAATATTTCGGTATTTCAAGGTTATGTTTATACAAAGTCAATATAAGTGAAATTCTAAACCTTCAAATGCACATCAGAGCGGGTGGGGCGCGGTGCGTGGCGGAGACGATTTGGCATTTTTGGTCTTTCCTAAACTGTCGATTACTGCTGCATATGTCACACGCGCCGCCTCCGCTCTACCGCGCTACCGAATACCGCGGGGTTGTTTGGTGCGACGTTCCCGGATCGCGTTCGCTTACCGCAAAACCGCCTCCGCCCCGCAACGACGGTGCGCCGCGCTCTGTTCGTTTCAAGCTGAAGTGCATATAATGTAACGGGTGGACAACTACGGAACAGGACATATACATAGCGCGTGGCCCGATATTATTTTTATAAATTTTAGTCTGAAGTTCTTGTTTAGCTTTAATTTTATACGCCATAGTAGTATGGCGATTGGACACATTTAGGCTGGGTTGCACCAAACCGCCTGTAATCGTAAGCTGTTGTCGTTAAAATCTGAATGTATAGAAAGTTTGACAAATTTCTATGGGATGACAGCTGCCGGCGCCATATTTAATATTGATCGGTCTGTGATCGTAAGTTGGTGCAACTCAGGCTAAGGTTGAGTTGCACCAAACCGTCTGTAATCGTAAGCTGTGTTCGTAAAAATCTGAATGTATGGAAAGTTTGACAAGTTTCTATGAGGTGACAACTGCCCGCGCCATATTTAACGTTGATCGGTCTGTGATCGTAAGTTGGTGCAACTCAGCCTTAGTGTTTAGCAGTAACAATAGTTTACTGCGAAATAAACGCATATTGCTTGTATAAGCGATATCTATTATGTGTATAAATTAGGTAGATTATTAGAAATAAAGGTTCTGTAATACGGCCCTTCACCAAGCAAATATCTATTATGAAATACAACCTCTTCCTCAAACCCTTCTACATTCCAACATGTATAATGTTGTATGTATCAGTGGCGGATAGGTACATACGGGGGGTGTCCCCCCCGCACGTGAAGGGCGGTATGTAGGCGCTCCCCCTTTGAGTTTTTTTTCTGTATCCGCCACTGGTATGTATATACGCCATGAATAAATTTGTTATTTACAACGTCACCGAAAATGCTACAAAAGTTACGATCACTGCATTCTAAACACGGTCGCACACCGATGGGGCAGTCCAGTCCTGAGAGACTGGCTTAGCCTTCACGAGCCATAGATATATTTTTTACTAACCTTAGTTAGAACTGACAATGTATGTACTAACAATATATGGATGAAAGTCGGATGTAAACATTATTATTATTATTCACTTTATTTATCTTTGATCTTAAGTTAGGTTTTCTGCAACATATTTACAAAAGTAAAATATAAAAATATACATACATAATTTTTAAGAAAAAAAAACCGACTTCAATGGGGGAGGCCGATAAAAGATTATTATACTTAGATGGTGCACTCTTAGATAGATATACAATAAAATAAAAATGGTTATAATGTATGTTTATAATGGTAGAAGACTAAGTACCCTCAATTCCTCATGGAATCATGAAAAAACCTTGCTTGCTTGACAAACAAAACGAAGAGAACAAATCGCCAAACGTGAACTACGCGTCGTTGAAGAGTTCCGTTCTGATCATCATCAGCAGTTCCACTTCATCAAATGTCACTTTTATGAGTGAAAACGCTTGATTAGTTCATGAAAATACTAAAATCACTATTTGTGTCCCTTTCACATTTGAGGAGTTCCCTCAATTCCTAATGGATCCCATCATCAGAACTCGAGCATGACAAAAATCAATCGTGAAAATAGAACTTTGCTTAACAAACACAGCTAGAAGGACAAATCGCCAAACGTGAACTTTTCGTCGTTGAAGAGTTCTTTTCTGATCATCATCAGCAGTTCCACTTCATCAAATGTCACATTTTTGTATGATAATGCTCGATTTGTTGATAAAAACACAAAAATCACTATATGTTTGCCTTTAAGATTTGAGGAGTTCCCTCAATTCCTCATGGATCGCATCATCAAAAATCGAGCATGACAAAAATTAATCGTGAAAATGGAACTTGCTTAACAAACACAGCTAGGAGGACAAATCGCCAAACGTGAACTTTTCGTCGTTGAAGAGTTCTGTTCTGATCATCATTAGCAGTTCCACTTCATCAAATGTCACATTTTTGTATGAAAATGCTCGAATTGTTAATAAAAACACAAAAATCACTATATGTTTGCCTTTAAGATTTGAGGATTTCCCTCAATTCCTCATGGATCCCATCATCAGAAATTAAGCATGACAAAAATTAATCGTGAAAATAGAACTTGCTTAACAAACACAGCTAGGAGGACAAATAGCCAAACGTGAACTTTTTGTCGTTGAAGAGTTCTGTTCTGATCATCATCAGCAGTTTCACTTCATCCAATGTCACATTTTTGGATGAAAATGCTTGACTTGTTGATAAAAACACAAAAATTACTATATGTTTGCCTTGAAGATTTGAGGAGTTCCCTCAATTTCTCATGGATCCCATCATCAGAACTGCGTTTTGACAAAAACGGGACCAACTTGGATATATATACTTACAATCAAAAAAAAAAAAATCCAAGTCGGTTAAGAAATGACGGAGTTATGGACTAACAAACATAAAAAAAAAAACAAAAAATATAAAAAAAACATACAACCGAATTGATAACCTCCTCTTTTGAAATTTTGAAGTCGGTTAAAAATATAAAAGCATTATAAAAAAAACTTAACCTAGAGTGCCGTCGGCAGCGAGGCGGGGCCTTAGCTACCGGTGGTTAGGGCGACAGAGAGAGGAACCTCCTGGCTATCCGCGCCGTGTCCAAGAGTACCGCCTTCTGTATCTGACCCTTGACCCAGCCATCTAGCGAGAGTCTCTTAAGATGTTGGTCGAGACTCTTCGCAATTTTACCGTTCGCAGAGACGACTATCGGGACAATGATCGTCGAATCAACATCCCACATGGCGGTTACCTCATTACTTACTAACCTGGTCCTTCTCGACCTTCACGAGGTTCTCATCATGGGGGATGGTGATGTCGACGAGCACTGCCTGGCGCCTCAATCGATCTGTCAGCAGCACGATATCAGGTTTGTTGGTTATAATAGTCCTGTTCGTGATGACAGATCGATCCCAATTAGAGCGTGGCACGCCCATTTTCGTGAACTGGCGCAGGTGTGTACTTATAGTACGGCACTTCATTGTTATTATAACAAACAATATCATTTTATAAGATGGTTTCGTCTTACTCTATAAATCTATCCTGTTATATCTACTTGGTTCTATTTCAGGCAGAAACTTATTGGATCAAATTTCCAGTTAAAACTTTATTCGGCTATCATAAAACAATAATAAACCTTCTTTACTAAAAATCACTCGGTTTCAGTTTCTAAAGATGATACCAAACTGTTAGTATTTGGCAAACAAAAACTTAAAATAGAAGTTTGCTCCTTATAAATGGTAACTCGAAACTTTTTAAGCAGTTTTCAATAACATTGAAGTTTTTGTGTAACTTATCCTTGCTATCAGCTAAATGTTGTGAACTTTTAATTGACCGAGCGAGCGAAGAGTCTCTATTTTAGCTTTTGACAAAAATTCTTTCGTATATCTGTCTGTTTGTCTGTCCGGATATTCTCCTCTACAGATCGCGTTTCACAACCGATTCTCGTGAAATTTTGTGACCAGGTTTGATAATTATATAGATTTTTTTTTCAAGTCAGTTTTTGTATATTTTGAAATTTGAAAAACAAAAAGTGTTTGTGCGTTCTACAGCTCAAAGAGCCACTAGTATTTTATTACATAGTTTAGTATGGCTTAGCACGATTAACATTCGATATTATAATGGCGAATTTAGCTAATTATTGAGTCGCAGCTAGGGCCCGTTTTACAAGCCAATCAGTTTTAATTTGTCAAGTCCAAATCAGCAATACTTGTTCAAAATATGTACAAAACTTCACGTATAATATAGCAACACCTTCAGAAAGCTTTTGAGATTTCCGAAATAGTGTTAGCCAAAACTCAAATCACGGATGGTTTCCAAGCGATGTGTTGAAAAATACGCGTTAAGGAAAGTCAAAACGGCATTCTAAAGGTATTGCTGGGATATTCGACTGCCCCATATTATAAGATACATACCATTTCTATAGTTTGTGGTTATTCCTAATGACAGCGATATCACTCAGTCAGAATAATACCTATTGGCAGGAGTGGAAAAATTATGTACTGAGTACATCAAGTCAGGACTACTTTGGAAGTGTTTTTAGAATTAAGTAACTGCAAGATCGAATAAAGCTGAATCGAGTTAATATCGAGTTAATAGGCATCTTCTGTGTGAGCTCGCTTCATAATTGGCCTCATCTTTGTCTCCTGACTAGATGTTGACCAAGAACATAAAAAAAAGCTTTTAGTATGGTCTGAAATAAAATATTTGATTAATTGATTGAATAAGGCCAGTCGACATAATTTGTAGGTATTAGCTTTATAAGATGACCCCTGAGGGTAAGTGGTCAACGTAGCCTAATGATACCGACAACTCCAACAGTCGTAAGCTGCGTTGACAACCCTATTAAAAATTAAGTAGTTAAAATTTTCTTTGGCGACTTCCTGATTTGGCGGGGCGGGAGCGATATGTCATAGGTATTTTGCTCTTTGACGTGAATTTACCGATGTGAGATTTCCTCACTTGACAAAATACTGTCAGTAATACGTTTGCGCAGTAGTCATTCCATGCGCAGAAGTGGGGCAGTACTGCATTAGTATCGGTTGACACTGACAGCTGACAGTTTTCTCATATCATACCGCCCCCGCATCGACAAGTCAGGAAGGCGCCTTTGAATAACCTCATGTAAGCCCTAGGAAAACATCGGCAAGAAACTCATTCCGCCTCCATTACTCTGAATCGGCGCTGAACCCAGCTGTAGACGACGCTATAAAAGTCCACCCAGAAACGTAAACCAGATAGTTGATAACTTGCCATGTCAAACATACTGGTTAGATCTGTCATTTTTAGTATGGAAATCGACAGTTAGTTAGTTCACTCGAAAACGTTAAGTAAACACCCCTCTTAGGAATGAAACAAATGTCGAGGCATTCAACCTCCACGCAGAAGACCTGTGTGCGGCTAATTTTGTGACTGACCTTTTCAACTAGACAGTCGCGCAGTACGAACGTGACACACAAAACGTAGTAATCGTAGTCTGACGGCGGCATAAGATCACAACAGAAGAAAGATGTTCGACGAAGACGACCTACGTTGATATCGGATCGTGAGCGTATTCCATCAGGGAAGGTCCAGTTTCGGGGTCCTTCGGGCATTTTGAAAAGACGGTAATTATTTACAAATTTTGCTTTCACTTCAATATTGTTACAAAAGTCTTGGGTAAAAACCATCACTAGTTTCATATTTACCGACGTGAGCCTGCACCCGGTCGCCTCGGCTGATCAAGGCAGGGCGATATATTCAGCGCCTCTCAAAAGGCTCTTCCCATTATTCTTTCCCTTGTTTTTTTTCGGCCGTTCCATCCGCTTTACCCAAGGGCCACTACTGCTACACCAGCTATAGTAGGTATATGCACGTACATATTATAGTGTGTACTGTCCTATATTATACAGAATTTAAGTTTAAAAACTTAAGAAACTTAAATGCATTAGGAGTACTTGAAAATTTGCATCCAACCCCGAAAATGTTTACGTCAATAAAAGTCTAAATCCAACTCCAATAAAAGTCATTGAAAAACGGCTGCCGCTCGTAAATCCTTTTAAACGTTAGTGAATTTTATTTCTCTTGTTGGCAAGCTGCACCCTGTAGCCTGCAGTTGACTTATGTTTATGCAAGAGCGTACATTACGTAGGTACGTTCAATGTCTTTGGCCCTGACCAAGGCGTTTATTGTGCCCTTCGAGTATGAAGTGCATCAGTCATTTACTCAGTCGCTGTTCTCGGCATTATCTACTCGTGACCACGTGAAATATTAATCCTAAATCTCAGGGATAAAAGAAGGTGAATCATTTCATTGTGTTTCTAAATTAGACAACCATACATTAAGCCATTTAGAACTGCTTAAGGTATTTAGAGTTGAAAACAATGCACGGCGGTTTTATTCGAAAAACCAAGAATTGACTTTATCTAAAGTCAAGTTTTACTTAACCGCTACCTACCTACCTTTTTTTAGTTACTTAACTAATTGTGGCTGGCAGGGTATCCCACACGAATCGTTCAATTGCGATTACCCTGCTGTTTAGCCAGAACGGGCAGATTTTTGTATTCTAATTTTTAAGTAACTCTTAAATTAATTACGTATACATCCTGTTTTTATTCATTACAATAATGAAAAGTTACAACAGTAGATATTGTCAAAGAACCTTAAAATTAACCCAATCTAAACAATACACAATTCTGACGTATATCAACAATTGAATAACATTCAAGGACAAATTGCTCCAAAAAGGTAAACTGGTCTGTAAACCTTTATTCCATACATGGTTTCTCGCTCTGAATTTATCTAATTCTAATGTTAGAGTTTGAAAGTAAGCAAAGACAAGTATTAAAAGAAGTGAAATCTGTCGCAATTCTCTCAATCAAGCTTATCTGGTTTAATTTAATGCTCTTTTCAAGTTCTTGACTGAAATGAGATGAATTATTAAGTTTTTGAGCGTTCTTATAAATGCCATTAGTCTTCTTTAAATTAAGTCCACTTAAAATTATATGCGTCCGCATTCTTACAGTTAACGGTTCCTCTAATGTAGTTATTATAATTGTTTGAAGAATTCCTATTCTATACTTTGATTGCTTGTTTTTATACGTAGGAAGTTCGTAAGTTTTTAGACGAGAGTGTGTGTACACACATGTAATGATTTATTTTTAAAAATTTTGGTGACTGTATCGAGTCTTATTTGTACCCTTGAGTACAAAACCGAAAAAAAAAACACAATACCGTAAAAAGTAAACTACAAGACTAAATTGCAGTAATTTAACATGGGAAACAGCACAGAGGAGTTAGAGAGGCAAAACCTAGGTAACTTTACAAAAATCTCTTCTGTTTCCCAGTTAGGTTCGTTCGTTAGCTATAATCCCTCAGAGATAATCCGTTGTCCTGCTGGAGGGTCTAGGGGAAGTAGGGGATTAAAGTTTGTATGATTTTTTTATTCCTTGCACATATTTGCATGAAATATGGTATGAATTGAGTACGGCAACAATAATGCGTTACGTATTTCAGCGTTTTACCCCTGAGAGGGTAAAATAGGGGATGAAGTTTTTATAATAATATAACCACACAGGCCCAAACCCTTAGGGTTAGAAACTTAAAATTTCGCACACGTATGCCTCTTGTGATGTAGGCATCCACTAAGGAAGGATTTTTCAAAATTCATAGGTTATAGAAATTTATATGGAACTTTATATACCGTGCTAAGGCTTACTTAGAACATTGTATAAGAATTCTAAATTAAGTTTTTTGTTTTTATTAAACCTCACCTATTTCAAATACTTTAATGTGGGTATTTTGCAAATATGTTTATGCACAATGCACTCGATCTGCAACAAGGGAACACGTGCAGTTGAAATTAACCCATTGAGTGCCAATACGCGACATTGCGTAAGGTGGTAAATAATGGCCGAGGCCAACTACGAAATATTACATAGAACTTCTACATGTTTTAAATTGCAATTTATGTTATTCGGCACCTTGTGTTGGACATCATTATGTTCTTTGGCCTCCTAAATTAAATTACATATAGAAAAAAAGTTACTTTATTGTTATTAAAGCATGTTTAAAAAATCTATTTTGTGCCCTTCAGTGAAAGTGTTACGGCTTACGAAAAATACGAGAGTACATCTGGGAGGTGATGTTTCTTCTGGTAAATTTTCTGATATTTTGTTAAAACTTGGAAACCGTGATTATTCAGAAAATGACGGTAAGATGCTTTTACCAGATAACCGGTGCACTGTCGTGACTATCGTAGAACAACTGATAGAAAAAAAATATCCGGATGTTGCCCATATTAATGAAAACCCTACGTCATGGTTATGCGAAAGGGCCATTCTAACGTCAAAAAATGGAACAAGCAGCGGCTATTATCTTGCTCAAGTCGTTTGAAGCGGATCAAATAGTTTCCGTAAAGATGACGCCCGTTCATTACCCAGTCTTTTTTTTTAATTCCTTAAACCCGCTGGGTCTTCCATACCATAAAATCCTTTTGCGTATTAATAATACACCCGTGATGGTATTGTGCGTTGCTGATATTAGGCGTTGCGAATACATATAATTTAATTATTAGAGAAACGGATATAAGACAACTTGTATATCTGTAGTATGATTATTATGACTATTTATTATGGACTAGTCATACGAGTATAAATGTGTATAAAATTATTTGACATTTATACATTATCCTCTTACATACGACTAATAGGTTTAACACGTCTTAGGTTAGGTTAGAAAGCAATTTATTGGGATTGATGCCAAAAAATATGTTAAAAACCACTGAAACCACTGTGACCATTCGAAAAAGGCTCTAACGATTTTCAACAACTTAACTCTACTTGAGATATCATAATCATCATCATCATCATCATATATGATATATCCGTCGAAGGACGTCCACTTGTTCTTCTTCTTTTAAAATGTCTTTATTAATAATAATAATACAAAAGTTACTTACTTATCTAGTGTACATTTAGATCCTAGAAAGCAAAATCACAAGACCCAGCCAGTTCAGTGAGCTAATGCGCTCATTTTAAACTTTTTAAACACGACCATTCAGGCCTTACACATTAATTTTAACTAAATAAGTAGTAGTATACGCTATGCACGCCATACACGTCTGCTAGTTGACGTGCTATACACGTCAACTAGCAGACCCGAAGTTGGTCTGGCGGAAGACCCTAGAGCTAGATTAACCCGGCACTATACCGAAGATATCCCGGACATCAGTCTGTACGAGATTAGAATGGCTCTTAAGCAGCTGAGGAACAACAGGGCACCCGGTGAAGACGGAATTACAGCGGAACTCCTGAAGGCGGGTGGAAAACCGGTCCTTAGGGCCCTTCAGAAGTTGTTCGACTCCGTCTTACTGGAAGGGAAAACTCCAAAGGCATGGAACAGAGGTGTGGTGGTGCTGTTCTTCAAAAAGGGTGACAACTCCTTACTGAAGAACTACCGACCCATCTCACTTCTGAGCCATGTCTATAAGCTGTTTTCAAGAGTCATTACGAACCGTCTCGCACGCAGGCTAGATGACTTCCAGCCTCCCGAACAAGCCGGTTTCCGAAGAGGCTTTAGCACCGTAGACCACATCCATACGCTCCGTCAGGTTATACAGAAGACTGAAGAGTATAACCTGCGCCTCTGTTTAGCATTCGTGGACTACGAGAAAGCCTTTGATTCGATTGAAACGTGGGCTGTACTACAATCTCTCCAACGGTGCCAAGTGGACTACCGCTATATCGAAGTGCTGAAGTGTTTGTACGAGAATGCCACTATGTCAGTCCGACTCCAGGACCAGAACTCAAAACCTATTCCGTTGCAGCGGGGAGTCAGGCAAGGAGATGTTATTTCTCCTAAACTGTTCTCCGCTGCACTGGAGGATGTTTTCAAGACTCTGGA
The DNA here is from genome assembly GCA_905163555.1 of Notocelia uddmanniana. Classification (NCBI taxonomy): domain Eukaryota; kingdom Metazoa; phylum Arthropoda; class Insecta; order Lepidoptera; family Tortricidae; genus Notocelia; species Notocelia uddmanniana. Next base: position 6,473,128 of record LR991059.1, on the reverse strand, counting down.
CTGGAGAAGGATGGGCATCAACATAAACGGCGACTACCTCACTCACCTTCGGTTTGCTGACGATATAGTTGTCTTGGCTGAGACCATGGAGGATTTAAGTACAATGCTCAATGACCTCAGTAAAGCCTCCGAGCGAGTTGGTCTAAGGATGAACATGGACAAGACGAAGATCATGTCAAATGTCCATGTCGCACCAACTCCTTTAACAATCGGACACTTTACGCTCGAAGTTGTAGACGATTACATATACCTAGGACAGACTGTCCAGTTGGGTAGGTCCAACTTCGAGAAAGAGGTTAATCGTCGAATCCGACTCGGCTGGGGCGCGTTCGGGAAGCTACGGCACATCTTTTCGTCCAATATTCCGCAGTGTCTCAAGACAAAAGTTTTTGACCAGTGTGTGTTGCCAGTGATGACATATGGCACTGAAACGTGGTCGCTTACTACGGGCCTCATAAGAAGGCTCAAAGTCACCCAAAGGGCAATGGAGAGAGCTATGTTGGGAGTTTCTCTGCGTGATCGCATCAGGAATGAGGCCATCCGCAGCAGAACCAAAGTGACCGATATAGCCCTCCGAATCGCTAAACTTAAGTGGCAGTGGGCGGGGCACATAGCACGTAGAACCGATGGCCGTTGGGGCGGAAAGGTTCTCGAGTGGCGACCACGTACCGGAAGGCGTAGCGTGGGCAGGCCCTCCACACGGTGGACTGATGACCTGGTGAAGGTCGCGGGTGTCCGCTGGATGCGGGTGGCGCAGGATCGGTCATTGTGGAAGTCTTTAGGGGAGGCCTATGTCCAGCAGTGGACGTCTTTCGGCTGACTGATGATGATACGCTATGGTATGACAATAAGTTCCTTATTTTATGTGAGCTTAGAAGAGCTCGCATTTTTAGCATGCATGTAGGTACTAGGTAAGCACCACTTTTAAATTGTCACCTAAGTTATTACTTATTAAATACTATTACTGTTATGGAAACAGTATCTCCATAATACTAGTAGTAAGGTATAAAGAAATACAATACTACCGAACTACAATATAAGTAAACATCAAAATGGTGCCATTAAAATTGGCAGTTCATTTGGATGATTATGTCGGTAGAAATGCATTTATGTTGCTAAATCAACTCAAGCATTATCAGCGCGTAGTGGAAGCGGTCCGAGCCCACGCCGCGAAACCGGTTCCAGTGCGACGTCACTCGGCTCGAGCACGTAGTGATGTGGTAGCCTGTATCGATTATATTTATCAACATATGGAAGGTCTCTTAAACGACTTTTGCCTATATTACTCACAAGTTTATTTTTGTGACGGGGATTTTTAACTAGGTAAAAAGTTTTAGTTAGTTTTAAAATGAAAGGTTTAAGTAACGGCAGCTTAATTTTATTATGTAATGTCCGAAGATTGGTATAAAGTGGTGTATTACAAGAGATCTTAATTGCTTTATTCTGGACTACTTGGAGTTTATTGTAGTGTGTATCGGAAGTACTACTCCATACCGGGCAGGCGTAAGTAATGACGGGCCGTACGAGGGTTGTATAAATTGATATTTTAGTGCTTGCACTTAATCTTGATCTGCGATTCATTATCGGAGAGAGTGCACCTAACGCTTGCAACCCTTTTGAGCATAGTGACATGACGTGAGTACTCCAGTTTAGTTTGCGGTCCAGGTGTACGCCGAGGTATTTTACAGATATACTCCACGGAATCTCATAGCTACCCATTTTAAGTTTTCTTAGAGGTAATTTACGACGCCCAGTAAAAATGATAGCTTCAGTTTTGGTTTCATTGAGTTTTAATTTCCATTTAGTGAAATACTCGTGAAGATGATCTATTGACAGCTGGAGTCTAGAAATTATGAGGTCAATGTCATTTGAGGACGTGAATGACGTTGTGTCATCAGCAAAACATGCTAGAGTGGTTCTTGGTTGAATAGGAATGTCGTTTACGTATAGAAGAAATAGATATGGGCCCAATATGGACCCCTGTGGTACTCCAGCTACTACAGAACGAGGACTGGAAATAATGTCCCCAATGTGTACACAAAAAGAGCGGTTTGAGAGATACGACTGGATTATTTTAATCAGCGACATTGGTATTTGGCACAATAGCATTTTATGAAGAAGGCCCTCATGCCACACTGTATCAAATGCTTTTTCTAAGTCTAGCATAAACATTCCAGTGGAATTACCCACGTCCACTGCTGGACATGGACGTCCACTGCTGGACATGGGCCTCCCCCAAATAGAGCCAGTATACGTATCATTCCCAATAATTAGGTACGTTCGTACGTGAATATCGGCCAGAGTTTGCGTAGTTAATTAAAATTTCCTCATTTTGCCCGCAAACATTATAGTGACAAATCCCTTTTGATGTGGACTAGCGTAATTGCGTGATTTCTCTGAGAGTTGCAATCTGCTTCAAATGTCAGTTTAGTACACAAAGGGAATATAATAATTACGTTGTATAATGGTTACATTTATCTATAAATGTAAACATCTACATTAGTCGTCATGCCAGTCCAGTGCGGGTTGCAAGTTTGCGACTTGACATTCACCTTTGAATTTCTTTGCAGATGTATGCTGATTACCGGAAGGCGTAGTGTGGGTAGCCCAACGGTGGACTGATGACCTGGTCACGGGTGTCCGCTGGATGCGGGTGGCGCAGGAATGGTCATTGTGGAAGTCTTTGGGGGAGGCCTATGTCCAGCAGTGGACGTCCTTCGGCTGGCATAATGATGATGATGACATCATGTGACAAAATCAGCACAGAATACAAATTATTTTAGAACCCTGGCTATTTGTCTAGTAGGTATTTAGGTAAACACATACCAGCCAAACAATTATTCAGTGACATGCGCATCCTCACAATACATCTTCGACATCGCTAAACATGTAAACACAAAAAAAACTCACTCGCCCCCAAATGGGATTTAAAACGCGGCTTCTCTCAGCCAACCACAGACTGAACAAGTCCGCCAAAACTATGCAAGTGATAGGCCCTAATGTATATAATGTATTACGAATTCACAACAAAACGGTGAACTACCTCAAAACTTTTATTTGAATTATAAAAACAATATTTTTTTCCATATATAAAATAATAACGATTTTTATAATTCATATAATAGTCCTAGCGTGGTGTTCTAAGTAATTAACAACAACACTGCTGTTTCGAAATGTAAGACATATTTATAGCTATATGCGTATCAGCATTGCGATACAGCGAGGAAATGCCGCCAGCATCTTCGGTACAATGCCTCAAGGGCCTGTTTTATATTTACTTGTTGGATTTTTTATTTATATTATTTTGGTTAAGTACTCTTTTATTAAACTGTATATTTTTACAACTATTTGTAATATTAGTTTATTACAAATCTATAATTTTGTTACTTTTCTATGCCAAAATTACACTGTCACATGTTATATTTAACAATATTATGGATAAAGAGTATACGTACGTACAACCGTGCGCTGTGCGATATGTTGAATTACATATATAGCATCAACACGAGATCTTGAATGCATTATTCAAGGTATCACGTGGGCCGGATGCAGGCATGCGGCGGTGCATTACGGTATTGCATCCAATAAAACACTGCGCATTACGTTTTCTGCTTATTGAATACGTGGGGATATTGTATGCTATCCTATGCGAATACAAAGCCTATATTTCGAATTTAAGAAGTCTTGTCTATTTTCATTGAAAGAAAGATATTTGTGAACACAGGCAAACTCTTAATTATGCTGTGTATAATAAATGCGAAGAAATGGACAAAACCCGTACTTAACTCCAATTTCTTTTTTTTTGTATGGACCAGTTAAATCCTCTTAAGACTGATTTTGCACGGTAATTATTAAATTTAATTTATTTCTAAAAGGACGCTTACATTAAATAATTTCTTGGCGAAATATCTGCCTCCAGAATAAAATAAGTGTCCCAGTTCCCTTATCTAGGAAAACGTAATTATCTCTTGTAGGATTTATGGGCTCATAACATCGAGGTATAATCAATTAGTGTAAGCCCTTGTTATGATTGTCCGTCGGTTGTACATTACGTTATATACCTAGCCTTGTATCGTACCGTACCTCATATCAGTCATATCGTCCATCGCATTATAAAATAGTTCCTAACAGTATTGAAGATGGGTACGTTTTAAACATTTTTTTTAACATTGCTCATATTAATAGAATAGAATAGAATAAATAGGCATTTAGTCGTGGCTAAAACAGTAAAATATGATGGATGGAGATCAGCATACCTATAAAAAACAATACTTATGTGCTTGTGTGTAGTGGTTCCGTCTTGGTTCGTTCTCTATCATCATGGTACTAGCGTAATGGCCAGCGCTGGTCTTCCGATGGGACAAGGTAATTTCACGGTGTAACACAGTTAAACACATGTATACAATAAATTAATGTTGTGACGTTAGTAATTACAAGTGACGAAATGATTCATTTGTAATTAATAACGTTAAGGTTGGTTTACCTAATATTATGGATAAAATATATTTCTATTTGCTGGGACCCTGATATTATGGTAATCTGACTAAATTGAGAAGTATCGGGTGACTGATACATTCTTTAACATGATTATGTTATCTCATCTTTAGTCGTGTTATATATGGTCACGCCAGTGACAGTTCATGGATGACACTCCGGTGCACAAATATCAGAATAAAGCAGATACATTCATTTAAGTTGAACCATTTCTATACATGACTGAACTGATGATTCTGACGTTATCGTTTATATGAGATTTGACATTTTGGTTAGCCTTTAAACGGAGACTGTTCGCTTGAATAAAGGCCGTACATATAATAAGGTTACCGGTCGATTTGTTTGTTTTGTGCGAGTGATATTAATACGAGTACATCTTACTCTGCAAAATCGTAATCTTTCACAACAAAGCCGTAATGTAATAAGGCTTCGGAACATTGTGAATCAACTGAAGACTCAACACGAACTGATGCACTGAAGAGGAACGAGAAATTGTACGAGAAGAGCGCCGCGTTAGTACCTTGCCCGACTTGTTCGTGTTTTTCAAACGCAGGAGCAAAAGCCCGTGAAATGGCTTGATTAGCGTTGAGAAAACGTCGAGCTTGAAAATCACACAGATCAACCCTAATAAGCTATTGAATTATTATTGTTTGCATACATTTTATCATGATAATTAAATCCTATGTTTGGCTAAAAGTGAACACGACATTAATTGACTGTTAGGCGTTGCGAAGTTCGCTGGGTCTGCTAGTTTATCTACATTTTGCTATTGAGTGTAAATTGTTGAATACTCAAAGAAGTGTTCCACCTTCTCCTTAAGTATTAATATACTTACCTACACTAAAACCGAAACCAAAACAAAACCTTAACTAAGTTGACCCGGTACTTTTAGTTCTACTTTAGTACAAGCCTTCAAATTATTATTTGTAGATAAAAAAGCTACTACTGACATCGAACAACGGACAAGAACCGTTTATTAAAAACGCAAAGCAATATCAGGATAATGCTTCCACAATATCCGAATAGCTTTGTTTGTGCAATCATCTTTAATTGGGCCTATAGTTTTATGAAAGCTAAAAAAGTCGTCATCGAAATATTTACGTTTACACCGCGTTTAAAACAAAACGTTAAGAACGTTTATTTACGTTTTGTTTGTGTTAGGCGCCTTCCTGATTTATCGATACGGAGGCGGTACCGATATCAATGCAGTACTGCCCCACTTCTGCGCATCGTATTAGTGCTGCGCAAACGTAATACTGACAGTAATTCGTCAAGTGAGGAAATTTTACATCAGTAAGCTTACGTCAAACAACAAAATACGTATGACATATCGATCCCGCCCCGCCAAGTCAGGAAGTTGCCTTACGTGTTGTTCAGCGCATGGGTAGATTGCAATATTTTTTCCGCGAAAACGCCTTAAGACGCTCAGGTTCACGTAAAATGCTTTCGGAAAACCAGTGTACTTAGCGCTTGTCGGAAAAAAATGAAACCAATATATCCACCACCACTACCACCACCATATCAGCCGAAGGACGCTCACTGCTGAACATGGGCCTCCCCCAATTTCATGGGGAGTAAATACCATAATCGCCACGCTTTACATGCGGGTTGCTGATCGCAGTATCTCCATCGCACTGCTGCTGCTGCTGCCCATCCCCCGGTGGCCTTAGTCGTAGTTTTAGGACATACCCGGGTCAAAGTATATTTTATTCTACGATTCTCAGCTAGTCGATTACGTAAACATTTCTAACGTAAGTTAGGTAGATCTAATTGTCGTTTTTTCACGTTACATTATTAGTCACTGTTGGCCAAACTGCGCTCAATTTATCTAATGTTTCCTAGGAAAATATGAAAATGCTACGAACTAATTATTTTCGACGTTATGGGTTATGTTATAACGCCGCACGTCTTGACGTCGCTTCCTTGTAGATTAATTATCTTTTTCCTATATATGGCTTTTATCACCGCAGTCGGTCCATACACGGCGGCCATACAACCTAAATAGTTGTTGACCTCACTGTTGACTAGGGCTCCGATCAGTACCATTACCATGAGTTTGCAGTGACCGTAGTCGCTAGCGACTGCGTAAACAATCAGTATGGAGAATAAGTACAGCGCCTCTGGTGGTAACTCATAGAACTACAGACTAGTAATCGTACCATGAGTCAATTACACGTTTACTATTACGTTATATACCTAGCCTTGTATCGTACCGTACCTCATATCAGTCATATCGTCCATCGCATTATAAAATAGTTCCTAACAGTATTGAAGATGGGTACGTTTTAAACATTTTTTTTAACATTGCTCATATTAATAGAATAGAATAGAATAAATAGGCATTTAGTCGTGGCTAAAACAGTAAAATATGATGGATGGAGATCAGCATACCTATAAAAAACAATACTTATGTGCTTGTGTGTAGTGGTTCCGTCTTGGTTCGTTCTCTATCATCATGGTACTAGCGTAATGGCCAGCGCTGGTCTTCCGATGGGACCAGGTAATTTCACGGTGTAACACAGTTAAACACATGTATACAATAAATTAATGTTGTGACGTTAGTAATTACAAGTGACGAAATGATTCATTTGTAATTAATAACGTTAAGGTTGGTTTACCTAATATTATGGATAAAATATATTTCTATTTGCTGGGACCCTGATATTATGGTAATCTGACTAAATTGAGAAGTATCGGGTGACTGATACATTCTTTAACATGATTATGTTATCTCATCTTTAGTCGTGTTATATATGGTCACGCCAGTGACAGTTCATGGATGACACTCCGGTGCACAAATATCAGAATAAAGCAGATACATTCATTTAAGTTGAACCATTTCTATACATGACTGAACTGATGATTCTGACGTTATCGTTTATATGAGATTTGACATTTTGGTTAGCCTTTAAACGGAGACTGTTCGCTTGAATAAAGGCCGTACATATAATAAGGTTACCGGTCGATTTGTTTGTTTTGTGCGAGTGATATTAATACGAGTACATCTTACTCTGCAAAATCGTAATCTTTCACAACAAAGCCGTAATGTAATAAGGCTTCGGAACATTGTGAATCAACTGAAGACTCAACACGAACTGATGCACTGAAGAGGAACGAGAAATTGTACGAGAAGAGCGCCGCGTTAGTACCTTGCCCGACTTGTTCGTGTTTTTCAAACGCAGGAGCAAAAGCCCGTGAAATGGCTTGATTAGCGTTGAGAAAACGTCGAGCTTGAAAATCACACAGATCAACCCTAATAAGCTATTGAATTATTATTGTTTGCATACATTTTATCATGATAATTAAATCCTATGTTTGGCTAAAAGTGAACACGACATTAATTGACTGTTAGGCGTTGCGAAGTTCGCTGGGTCTGCTAGTTTATCTACATTTTGCTATTGAGTGTAAATTGTTGAATACTCAAAGAAGTGTTCCACCTTCTCCTTAAGTATTAATATACTTACCTACACTAAAACCGAAACCAAAACAAAACCTTAACTAAGTTGACCCGGTACTTTTAGTTCTACTTTAGTACAAGCCTTCAAATTATTATTTGTAGATAAAAAAGCTACTACTGACATCGAACAACGGACAAGAACCGTTTATTAAAAACGCAAAGCAATATCAGGATAATGCTTCCACAATATCCGAATAGCTTTGTTTGTGCAATCATCTTTAATTGGGCCTATAGTTTTATGAAAGCTAAAAAAGTCGTCATCGAAATATTTACGTTTACACCGCGTTTAAAACAAAACGTTAAGAACGTTTATTTACGTTTTGTTTGTGTTAGGCGCCTTCCTGATTTATCGATACGGAGGCGGTACCGATATCAATGCAGTACTGCCCCACTTCTGCGCATCGTATTAGTGCTGCGCAAACGTAATACTGACAGTAATTCGTCAAGTGAGGAAATTTTACATCAGTAAGCTTACGTCAAACAACAAAATACGTATGACATATCGATCCCGCCCCGCCAAGTCAGGAAGTTGCCTTACGTGTTGTTCAGCGCATGGGTAGATTGCAATATTTTTTCCGCGAAAACGCCTTAAGACGCTCAGGTTCACGTAAAATGCTTTCGGAAAACCAGTGTACTTAGCGCTTGTCGGAAAAAAATGAAACCAATATATCCACCACCACTACCACCACCATATCAGCCGAAGGACGCTCACTGCTGAACATGGGCCTCCCCCAATTTCATGGGGAGTAAATACCATAATCGCCACGCTTTACATGCGGGTTGCTGATCGCAGTATCTCCATCGCACTGCTGCTGCTGCTGCCCATCCCCCGGTGGCCTTAGTCGTAGTTTTAGGACATACCCGGGTCAAAGTATATTTTATTCTACGATTCTCAGCTAGTCGATTACGTAAACATTTCTAACGTAAGTTAGGTAGATCTAATTGTCGTTTTTTCACGTTACATTATTAGTCACTGTTGGCCAAACTGCGCTCAATTTATCTAATGTTTCCTAGGAAAATATGAAAATGCTACGAACTAATTATTTTCGACGTTATGGGTTATGTTATAACGCCGCACGTCTTGACGTCGCTTCCTTGTAGATTAATTATCTTTTTCCTATATATGGCTTTTATCACCGCAGTCGGTCCATACACGGCGGCCATACAACCTAAATAGTTGTTGACCTCACTGTTGACTAGGGCTCCGATCAGTACCATTACCATGAGTTTGCAGTGACCGTAGTCGCTAGCGACTGCGTAAACAATCAGTATGGAGAATAAGTACAGCGCCTCTGGTGGTAACTCATAGAACTACAGACTAGTAATCGTACCATGAGTCAATTACACGTTTACTATACTCGCTAACGTTAACACGATTCATCGAGTAGTTTACGTTACGATACGGAGTGACGTGCCTAACTTCACAGCATACAAAGCTCTCTTTCTAACTATACTGAAAAGACAGAGCAAGGACGATATTGGACAAAAGGCTACGTACCAAAGGCTTCCTTTCAAAAGTATATAAATAAACTTGCTAATTTAAAGTGTCATAGAATAGTAGCACAAGGTTAAATGTTAGTGAATGTTGAATTTGAGTTGTTTATTTTTGGTTATTATTGCCATACATATAAACTGTGAGTGATGCAGTCTTCCGAGTTTTTATGATGTTTTTTTTTTCATTTGATTAGATGTACATAGATTATAAATAATTAATAAACCTAATCTCATTTTATAATATGTTGAAATGGATTTTTTATGTATTTCTCATATCAGCCTGAATTTATACCTGTTATTTGTCGTTCATCTTCTTACGCAGCCCTCGCTAGCATATTCCACACTAAATAATGCCTTGCCGATATTATTTAGATAAATAATTATAACAATAATTTATGAAACAAGATCTCTACTCACTTCACGCTCCAATTCCCTAGTGAAATAGTTTACTACAGTCGATACAGTATTTTTCGATAGCGACTGTCAAATTGGTGACTCATGGTACCGATCTACGGCAACCGATAACAAAACGTTAGTCGCTAGCGAATGACGTTAGCGTCGGGCGGGCGCAGTGAACGCGCGGTTGACTTTATGGTACGAGCACAATCGAAATCTATTCGAAACGCGTTTATTCGGTAGCGACTGTAGTAACGTAATGTATGTTTTCGATAGCATTTCATGGTAGCGGTACAGGTGGCCACCAAAAAAAGTAAAAGTAATTTATTCTTCTAATTAGGCATAATTACATGCACCTATGAACGTCAATATATTTACTACCACCAGTTCGGAAAAATAAACCTCTGCCACAAGAAGAATAACAATAATAATAATTATTATTATTAAATATAAAATTACAGTGTCAGCTACCACAAAACTACAATGCTACAGTAGAAAACCTATTTTCGTGATAGATTATCTGTGCAGGACGCTATATCACTGCCAAACATCCCTATCCATGATGTAATCGTTAACCTTATAATATGCTTTTGAAATAAGTGCTCGTTTTACTACAGATTTAAAATTTGAATTGCTAAGTTCAGTAATGTGTTTAGGAATTTTATTGTAGAACGTGATATAATTTCCCAAGAACGACTTTTTCGCCTTTACTAGTCTATAGAAGGTTATTTTGAGTTTCCCAGTGTTTCTGGTGGCTATTCGTTTATCAGCGTTCGTTGGGAAATATCACAAATTCTTCCTAACATACATTATTATTTCAAATACGTATAAGGACGGCAGGGTTAGAATATCTATTTCCTTGAAAAATTCTCTTAATGACTCACGCGACCCCAAGTTATAAATTGCTCGAATAGCCCTTTTTTGCAAAATAAAAACAGTGTCAATATCTGCAGCTGATCTGCACAACATAAGACCATAAGTAATTATACTATATAAGCAAAGTAAACTAACCGTGCCGTTGCCACATAGGTAAGCTGCCTTATTCTCCTGACTGCAAATGCAGCAGAGCTCAACCTACTTCCTATTGCTGTTTGAAAATGTTGAAGATGCCCTGGGCTGTCGACGTCCCTGAGGTCACCTGTAATTAACGGCCTAAAATTGGATATATCTCGTGGCTCAGGATTTGTAGATGCTCTCACTACCTGTATTTTTTTTATTTCATACTTACAACCGTCCTAGCTGGCTATGGTCCAAAAATGCAACAGTGTGGATGTCTCGAACATATTGGCTTGATAATATGAGTACATATCAGCAGTTATAGTATAGGTAAACATGCATTGACATATTCAACGTTACGGTAACATAAAAAACTTAGTGTAAGGGAGGTATTCCACTCATCCAATATCTATGTCCAATATACATTTGATCAAAGAAATTGGATGATTTCATCCAACTTGGATGGGACCCCGACATTTGATCAAAGATTCTGATGACATTTAAATAAATATGGCTACGCATGAAAAAAAATAAAACTTAAACAAAGATATTGGATGAGTGGAATGGGCCTCCGTCAAAGAACTTTGATCAAAGATTTGACAAAGAAATTGGACAAAGATATTGGATGAGTAGATTACCACCCCGTATTAAACTTATCCAATATCTTTGATCAAATAAATTGGATGATTTCATCAAACTTGGATGGGATCAAATGATCAAAGATTCTGATGACAGTTAAATCAATATGGCAACGCATGTAAAAAAAAATTGTACAAAGATATTGGATGAGTGGAATGGGCCTCTGTTAAAGAAATTTGATTAAAGATTGGACAAAAAAATTGGACAAACATATTGGACGAGTGGAATACCACCCTAACCTTTGTGGATACTTATCCACCCTGAGACATTGTGACACTCGCGACGCTCGCCGCGTGTGGCAGCAATCCTTCGATGCTGTTTTGTGTGACCCCCAGGTCCTAGGTAACGCTTTCTTCCACGAAGAGATCGGTTACCCTTACCACACCGTGTGAAGGTAGTAGAATTGTCGAATAAAATTCACGTCGAACTTACACAGTTGGTTTAATTACTTTTCTGACATGTGATAAATTACATTTTTACACTTAAACTCCCGCGACTTTACGTTTTAACCATTTAAATGACTTATTATGATGAGCGGCACATCGTCGACACGCTACTGTTATTGCATTTCATATGGAAGTAATAAAATACAGATGTGCGATCGGCCGTACGTACACACGCTAAGATTTCGTTCTGAAATCAATGACTGAATGCAAGGACCTTAGCCCGCCATGCTGGCAGTATGAAATGTCATTATCATCATGTCAGCCAAATGACGTCCACTGCTGGACATAGGCGTCCCACAAAGACTTCCACAATGACCGATCCTGCGCCATGAAATGTAATGACAATTAATTCCATTTAATCTATATGTTCAATTTTCTTCAACATTCATCCTTAAATTTGTATGATATAGTGGCTTGAGGTTTTCTTTGAGGTTAATCGTTCGTTATAAGCGGGATATTACGAAGCAGTAAGCAAACAATGGCCCATTGTCGTTCTAAGAAACCCGACTTTATTTATAGCACATATAGGGGTAATAAGTACGCCCAGAATAACCTTTTCTTTTCGATTTCTCATTCTTAAAGAAAATGAGTTCAACGTTTATTAATTTCTCTCAAAATTCAGAAAGTTAGTTTAGAGGGAGAGGGGAGAATTTTATCTTGTCCTTGTACTTATCACATTCCCTATATTAAATAATACAACATCTTCCATCCATGCAACGCACTTGTTTTATATTCGTATATAAATATTTTATTGTACACAAAACACACGTAAAATATAGACAAATTCGGTTATATTTGCACAAAAGCGAGGAGCCTTTGAGTAATTGAGTGGATCACAGGAACTAAATGTCAGACAAACTAACATACTAAGTGGTGTATCGTAGGGTAAAGACGAAGTCCTTTCTGTCTTTTCATGATACATGACAGATGCTTTATCACGTGACAAATACCACCACGCCGTAATGTTCGAATGTACCGCAGACATCAGAGAATAAGAGAATAGGAATTCGACAGATAGTGCGATCATTTTCGACTGTTAACGAATTGTCTCCATTTGAAAGCACACCAGGATGTTAAATCCCATATAAACTTAACACACCGCAACGTCAGTTCAGTACAATTTTCAGTTATGAAGACGGAGACACTTGACAGCTGTAGTGAATAATCCGTTCCTATCGTGAAAACTCGGAATACGACATGACCCGAAGAAGTGTCAATCATTTACCGTATTATTTAAGAGTCCGCAGTAAGCTCGGTCCTCCATACAAACGTAGTTACGCTCTCATTTTAAAACACCATGCTATAATAAGGCTATTGTACCAAACCGTCTGTAATCGTAAGCCGTGTTCGTTAAAATCTGATTGTATGGTAAGTTTGACAGGTTTCTATGGGATCACAGCTGCCGCCGCCATATTTAACGTTCATCGGTCTGTGATCGTAAGTTGGTGCAACCCACCCTAACATGAAACTTTGTATATACAATGCGATCCGGTATATCTATGTCGGAAATTAGTTTCCGTTGCTTGAAATTATAATGGAGAAAAAATACAGCGAATATTAAGGTTTTCATACAAGACGTAAAAAACTCAAAAACACGCTGTATTTTTTTTTCTATTACAATTCCTAGCAACAGAAACTAATTTCCAACCTAGATATGACGGCTCACATTGTGTATACAACGTTTCATGCTATTCTAGTTTTAAAATGAGAGCGTAACTACGTTTGTTTGGGGAATCGAGTTCAGCCGAGCGTTCTGGGGACTCTTAACATCTGTCATGTCAAATGGCAAAATACTACCAGATTTCATTCTGACATTGATATTGACGTATAAAGTTTCACATTAACAGACATGAACATGTCAATCATCACTACATATTACAAAACAAAGTCGCTTCCCGCTGTCTGTCTGTCCCTATATATGCTTAGATCTTTAAAACTACGCAACGCATTTTGATGCGGTTTTTTTTAATAGATAGAGTAATTCAAGAGAAAAGTTTGTATGTATAATACATGCATAATATAGTAGAGAAACACTGACTGATACTTTTGGGGGTTTCTAATGTGAGGTCGTAAATAAACACATTTTTTGCGCTTACATTGCAAACACTGGCTGAATTCTACGAGATAGATCAAAATAATGTTGTACAATATTGTACATCTTATAAAGGTCTAGAAAAAAAATCGCGATGGTATCTGTCTATCTCTTAGGGAACCTCTAAAGAAAACATGTTTGTATTGTCTAATGACGACAAAGCTGTGAATGTTGTATATAAAGACATTCTGCCCGGCTAGTATGATAGCTTATACCGTCACGTTATATGGCAAAAATGTACTGAAACGTCACATAAAACGTGACGGTATAAGCTATCATACTAGCCGGGCTGTAGTAGGTATATATAGTATCAGCATTGCACCCGTGCGAAGTCGGGGCGGGTCGCTAGTTTAATACGATAATTGATAGCCACTTCGGTTCTAATCGTATTCCGAATTTCCCCATTCGGAACGGATTATTCACTACCTAATCCTTTTTTTTTATTAAGAAAGCAAACAGCCATACATGATATAATAATTACAAAATTGGGTACAAAATAGGCCTAAAGTTTCCTATATTACTAATATAACAAATTAATGTAAAATTATGCGATTATAATCACAACCCATAAAATCGCAAACAGAGTGAGTACCTAATAAAACATGCAAAGGATTGCTAAAAACGATATTACCACTGTCATATTACATCTGTAATGTACTCAGAACTTGGCTTTGTGGAAGCATCATTTGTCGTTGCCGGCTTAAGCCGCGACTTATAAAACGGTTCACCCTATTCGAGTAAGCTTGTTAGACGTAACACGACCTTAAACATGTTTGAATAGATAACGCGTGTGTAACAATTTGTTTAAAAAGTGAACCCATTTCTGAGTAAATATTTGATGATACTTGAAAACATTTATAGCTTTTCGTTTCGATTCTAAATTTGATTCGACTTTTTACATCATAAGTGCACAAATCTAATATGAGAAAATCCATAGCAAATAATTTGATTTGATTTTGGAGTTCTTTTGGATTCACAAACAAAATTATTAAGTGACAGATACAGCGTAAATTTTTACTAACTGTTAAAAAATTTCCCAGGCATTAGGTATCAATAAAAGATGCCATTTCTGAAAAAAAAACATAGGTAGGTAAAATTTTCATAATTATTCTTTATTTTCATAATTATTCGGACACAGATCGTATTAAATATACGTCCTTAATATTTGTAAATTTATTTTCATTGAATTGTTAATCAGTACTTATATTTTTAATCATTATTATTAAGATTATTAAGATTGACAGTTTTTTAAATTATATAAATTCACGCTTTGACATGTAAAAGTGTCCTTGTGGCCTATTTGCAGAATAAATACTGGATTGTGATTTTGAGTGTGAAATTTTGAGCAGTCAATATTGTTTCACCCTGAATATATAAACGAACGTTAACGGTACTTTAGCTAAAATAGAATTGATGAACTTTCATAAATATGACCAACTAGGTCAGCGCCACAGAATCCATTTGAAGTATTGAGAATAAACCTTTTAAGTTATTTTTGTCACATACAGTGCTGTGGGTTTGCATGATCTACCTTGATATACGTCTGTGATCATGGCACACATTTTATGGTACAACGTTTGACGCTCATTCTTAATATGGTGAGGATTGTGGCATACGTAACCCCTTTGAATAAATATACTTTTGGGCAAAAGGCGAGTAAATTTCTCTGAGAAAAAAATAATGGTTTCCAACACAAATGATTTTAAAATGATAAAACATATTTTGATATTGACATTTAAATAGAAATGAGGTTCAATCTTTAATGGTACCTACTGACTCGTACATAGTACTCATTTAAATGTTGTAAGAATAAAAAAAATCTAGTATTACCAATTATAATTTTTATAGTCTTGTTAATTTTTTCAATATTTAGTTAAAAGAATAAACAAATACTTCCTTATTTTTTTGTTTTAATTAAAAGTCAATAACTTTGATATTATCTTATATTCCTTTGGCTTTGCTTTCCATTCCAAAGTGCGCAGAATGATTTCCCTGTTAAATTATATTTAATGTAATCAACCGATTATTAAAGCGCGCAAACCTCAGTCAAACGTTAGCAATTAAGACATCAAATGGAAGAGCAAAATAATTTATGGAACCATGAAGGCCTCAATGAGGCTCAAGGCTTTGGACCGTCCCTGGTGACTGCGCTTTGTGTATTCATAATTAAGGGACTTTTTACATAGATGAGAATTTAGATAGTCCCATGTTACGTTGGATTTCTGGTATTTGACGGTATCTGATTGTGTAAAAACATAATTAACTCTTCTTAATTGGCCTGCCTGATAACTGTCACTGGTTATTAATTTTGGATTTAAAACTGGATTTTCAGAAATGTTAACTAGTAATAACCGATACATGACAAACAACCTTAGTACCACATAAATAAATATTTCTTGAAAATTTTGATTGCACTAATCGATCCAGTCCAAAACTAAGCAAATATTCTAATTTTATGTGCCAGTATTCGACTTACAAAATGTGACTAGTTTCTGTAGTGTTTCATAAGTTTCATTCTCATTTTGAAGTGAAAAATTAAAATTCACACATTTTGAAATTTATATCGTGCCCCTACCATATACTAGAGTAAACTTTACTTTCTGTTTCCTGTTGTCTAATATCTCTCGGATACATGTACGTATGAGGTGCCCTCCCCTAATTTAATATTTTTTTTTATAATTTCACTAATTTTTTTGTAGCGGTTCATAGAATACACCTTTCTACCAAATTGTATTATTGTAGTGCTTATAGTCTCCGAGTAAATCGACTGTGACATAAGGACGGATGGACGGACGGACAGACATGACGAATCTTATATGGGTTCTGCTTTCGGCATTTTGGCGACGGAACCCTAAAAACGAGCTATAAGTACGTAGTATTGGTCTAATAAGTAGTTCAAAAGCCGGCGTGTGTGCTCTTCAGATTCGTTGACTTCAAGAACCTAACATGGATCTACTTTACTTGAATTCCTAGGAATAATAAGAACACATATGGCTCTGACATTACACCTAAATGCCTCAAACCAGCCGAAAAAATACGAAAATAGCCAAATATACAGCCTCGAAATTTGAAACTAAATACACACACACAACACAGTGAATACAGTGAAGTGGCGGAACGGAAGACTGGTGAACCTTTGAAAAAAATAAAGAGGGGTCGCTAGTACCAAGTAACGGATGAAAATGTAAAGCAATGATTCGCTGTGATGATGTATTAGTGGTCTGGGACATCTGGGTAGCCTAGCGACGGATGCTGGTCCGATAAAGCACGGCTTATTTTTCTTTGTATAAGTATGTTCTCTGTATCAAATGATAGACACAAAAGATTTCTTAGACGTATTTTTCATTGTTTGGAGCCTGCATGTCACGAGAGGATTATTCGAGGTAAGCATCTTAGCCAGGGGCCAATCCAAAACATATAATTGCATTTCAATTCCATTTAATTTTAATGTAAAGTTCGCTTCCACGCGCCAAGCGCGCAAAATAAATTAAAATCAAACTGGAATTCAAAATATTTGTTTCAGAGTGACCTCTGAATACCTACTACTCCTGGGAGACTAACGAATAATTATAAAAAATACTCGTTTTAATGAAATAAAGGCCTTAGAGAAACGAATATGCCGGTTATTAAATTACTATTCAAACATTAAGTCTTATTAAATGTCCTAAGTAAATATTTAGGTTTCGCATAATTTATATAACTTTAATGTGATCTCAATTTTATGGCAAAAAACGCTGGCACTTTAGCAGATATATTAGAAACAAAGGTCTTCGTACTTGTCAAGTCAGGGATTCACTAAGGGTCAAGCGTATCGCGAACTATGTCGAGTGAGGGTCAGCAACGTCTTTGTTATACCAGGGTACACCGTTATACCCTTGTGAGTTGCATGCGTCTATAGGCTACGGTGACAGCTTCACGTAGACGTGTCATGCGTGTGTAAGCACTCTATTGTACTTAAGGCGCTAACAAGACCTTTTTTTTTTTTTTTGACCCAGAGAAATGCGTTACGCATACCAATACGTAATATGAGGCCTGCGGGGACAAGCCAGATATTACGCATTAGTTATGTGGGACTCTCCGGTCCAAACGAGGACCAGCCTACCCACTAAAACTCTGGGATGCTGCCTCCACCGTGCCCGAGTGGTGATGCCATGGGATCGCGAACATTTCACCACGACATCACCGGCACCATCGCCCTAAGGCGAACCCTCACCAAAAAGGCACACTGTAGCATGACCAGTGTGCCTTCCCGCACAGACCTCCCTACACCCCGGGAAGGTTAGGGACCCGCACCGACACACGGTGATCTGGTCCCACCCGCGCCACGGCACCGGGAGGACAAACGCCCCTACCCCGGCGCCCAGCGGGAGGATAAACGCCCCTACCCCGCAGCCCTCCGCAGCCGAAGCCGCCGGCCCCCCAGTGGGCCGTGTAATTTTTTATAGAGGTTTTCTTCCTCGCGACTGCAAGCCTACCGCAAGCGGGGTCTTCACAGTCCCCGGTCCGGACATCATGGACATCATCACAATCCTAGTCGGGATTACGGGGCCGTTATATTTGACGAGGCAAACGGTCGGTGCCTAGAACCGCACTACGCCGCCGAAGCGGCCCACCTTCGTCGGACCTGGGGATTTCTCCGTGGAGAAGTCCTTGGTCCGATACCCTCCTCCCCCCCTGACAGGTTATTGGTAGCCCGACAAGTGATCACTTAGGGTCCACTAAATGATCACTTGCCGTGCCTCCAGGACGCACCGGCCAAGACTTACCTGCGGATCAACCGGATCAACAGGTATTGGTAGAGCCCGGACACTCGAGGAGGTTACCTGTCTCGCGCCGCGCGCTAACAAGACCTAAATTGACTTCATTTTACAGTATTTTACCAAAACTATTTGATCTGGCAAAGCGAAAAAAGAATATGTTATTATTCATTATATCGGAGCTCTCTCTATATTAGCACCGGAGGTCCACCAGGGGTGGTACCACAGACCTATATAAACCTAGACGCTCCCAATGAAATGAAAAAAAAATGAAAATTATATTTATTGGGTATCAATATATCAGCTTAAATAGATGTGAAGTACAGAGTGCACTTATAGATATTTAAATAAGCCTAAGAACGGTGTCCGTGCCCGAAACTAGGTAAACCTGTCTTATAGGGAACAGGGTATTCTGACACTCATTTTGAGATCGCTAAATGCTACATTGTTACCTATTTGATACAGAAGCGAAATACATTTAGTAATGGCTTTTAACTTAAGAAACTAGGACAAACATCTTGGATTACTAAAGATCACTTAAAGGAAGACAGTAAGTAAATAACTTAAAGATAAAATGTACTAAGTTAAACAATTTGATTCAACATTTGGTCTGATGAATCTTTACAATCATCGGCCTAGTTGCATCAGATTACAAAACAAAATAAAAATAAAGTATAAGGTGAGTAGAATAAATTTATAGTTTTATCCTATTGTAGTATTTATTAACCTAGAGGAACTTATATTTATTTGTATCTTAAGGTCGTTACACAATTATTTAATTTATTTATGTTTGTACATAACTAATTATGCTTGAGTATGTGTGGTGTGTGATTGAGTGTGAGTTTGCGTGTGTGTGAAGGAGGGGCATTGATGAATTTTTTGAGAACCTTCTAGATGGCTTCATTACGTTAAATTTGATGAAAGCGTCGTATCCTTCAATCAGTTTATTGGAATTATCAATAGTTTTGTAACAATTTGTGTTCAAGATATTTTAATACTTGTAGAGTTAAAGGCATGTAGATATTATTATCTTATGATTTCTAGAACTTTTTCCGTTTCTATGTAATCGAGGGTCATGGCCCATTTTCGAACTGATTTTAATAATATATATTTATTACAACATCGGATGTTTAGACTTTGGTTGATTTTATTATAAAGAAAAGGTGCCAGAAAGTCGAATTGTCGTCGATAAAAGGCGGTGTTGTGTACGACTGAACTGAACACTTTTGTATTTTCTTCGCCCATCTAAACGTTTACGTGTGTTTGCGCTTTGTTGGTCTGGAACTTTATGTTGTTTTAGACAAGTACGTTCAATGTACAGTTGACGGACTGTTAGCACTTGGGCAATAGAATATAATGTTTGAATGCAAAACCTCCTAGGTTTGGCGATTGTTTGGCATTGCTTTTAAAATAGACCTTTGAACGCGTTCCAATGGGAGCAGGTGCGTTTTTGCAGCACCTCCCCAGACCGTACTTCGCGTGTATCTAAATGGTGCGGTGCACCACTTGCCGCTCAGTCGCGCTCCTGTCGTTCTAACTGTCAGAAGTTTGTTGCTGCACTAGAAAATGCCTCACTACGCCGTAATTAACTGTTTAAATTCAACAAGAGTGATTAGTCGAGTAAATGGTGACGTATCCTGTCATAAGTAAGTATTTTTTCTAATAAATTTCGCCTTATTTAATTTTTTTATTTTTTACTTGGAGTGATGTCGTGTCGTTTCTACCAAAATAGTTACACACATAGTATAATTTTCGAAGTACGCCATCCATTGCGGCTTCTACTTTAAACTATACTTAAGGAATGTTTTCTGTAGGCCGCAATGGACAGTAAAGGAAACGATTTTTTCGTAAATCTTCACGATGTATGGTAGTAGGGATTTTCTCATTGTATGTCGATTTAAAGTGAGTAGTGCTGTACACTGCGATGTTTCATTCAATGTCACTGTGCAATTCGATTTATAACCGATTTTTGTGACAGGCAATGATAATTAAGGCTAGTTACTACACAATACTGTTATTCTTTTACATTAAAAATATCGAATAATTTTAATTTAATAATATTTTTTAGCAATAGATTCTTAATGAATGAATTAATGAATGAAATAATTTTTTTGTAAGAATACGGTTACAAGGTCTTAAAAAATATAGGTAATTCCAGCGCATTAAACGTTTAAACTTGAACACAGGTGTGCAAGTTTTTACAAATTAATATAAAAAAAGAATAATGTCATTTTTAAATCTTACAGACAATAGATTTCATGATTTGTCTAGACTTAAATACTAACACTTATAAATAGGCTATTGGATTAAATCTATTTAAGCGTCACAGAAGCAGGGATCTTCTTTCATAATGTACTTAGTTGAATATTTATTTGATTGTTGACTATACGTAGGTATCAGGGCATTAAGCGAAGAAGAAAATCAATCAATGATTAAATTGCATTTATTTTATAACCACCAAGCACTCATTTATTACACTAAGTCACGTATTGAATGCTATCCAAAAAAATCACTTAAAAATATCTATTTTCCTTATGTCTATTCCTATCTGAAATGATCTATAGTTTTGCATCGATAAAAGGTTGTTAAAACTAAAACGGGCGGGCTGCGTACCTCACCGCAAAGGCAAACTGAGTACTAAACAGACGACGGCGGCGCCTTCGAATCGGTTTAACGCGGCGGTAGTATTGGATATCACTAAATTGCTTACGTGACATCATAGTAGGCACGTAAAAATTGACACGCTCCTTTTCCATACTATTGAGCGGGTTTGCGGCGTCTATATGGTCTGTGGGTGGTACGGATATAGTGAAGCGTGTTATGCCTCACCTCACGTGCCATCGGGTCACCAGCTGGACTCGTGAAACTGCTAAATAATAAATAATTTGAAATTGGGCAAATAAAACGATTGCTATGTACAGGAATGGTTAACAACAGTCGGAGCTGAACAGTGGGCAAACGTCATTAATGAAAAGGCAACTACAGAGCCTTTTATCATCACTGTCACTTATGATGATACGTCGGACAGTGACAGTATCACCAATGACAATGATATTGCAATGTGCACTGTTAAAATGTTAATAAATGATCGATTATTTTACTTTGTTGTTATTATTATTGTCTTTGCCTATTTATTTTTATTTGCTATCATGGAGCTTAATATCCGCATATAATTGAATCGAATATTAAAGGATGATAAATATATCTGACTAACAACACTAAAATACATTTTGTATGTCATTGTCTAATGGATTGATTAATTAATGTTAATACTTTCCCATCCCTATTTATATTATTTACAATTTCAATTGGCGTCCACCATAAGTGACACTTCATTTTTTCCACCTTGTTAGAAGAACTCAGGAACCCAGGTAACAATATTTATCATTTATATACGTCTACCTCCTTTTGCTTTTAGACACCTAGTGTATGAATATTACAAAGATTGAACCTGAATGTTTTGTATTTTTATATTTAAGAGCACTTTATCCCTTAAGATGTAAATGTAAAGCAGATAATTTATTTCCAAGTCACGAACAATTTTCAAGGATTCTTACGTGTCACTTTTGGTATCTTCCAATAATCTAATTGGCTTGGAAATAAGACTAGTAAAATAAAATACAGTTTCTGATCGTGAATTCATATTCGCCACCAATCAAGAAGAGGCTCACA
This sequence comes from Notocelia uddmanniana, assembly GCA_905163555.1. Lineage (NCBI taxonomy): Eukaryota > Metazoa > Arthropoda > Insecta > Lepidoptera > Tortricidae > Notocelia > Notocelia uddmanniana. The sequence continues at coordinate 6,450,685 of LR991059.1, read as the reverse complement.
AATGCTGACCTACCCTTTCTTTTTACCCAACTGCGCCAGAAGGAGGGTTATGTTTTTCAAGAGTATGTATGTATTTATGTATAATTGTTTCGTACGCTCTGCAGCCTGAACGGCTCAATGAATGCTTGAGAGGTGTCGTTGGATTCGTATTTACTGTGAGAGTGACAGTGGGTATCTCAATATAAGAAATAAACAAAATGGCGGATTTTTGGAGCCAAATTCCAAATTACACAGAAACGCAGTCGCGTTTTTAAGTTTTTTAATTAATTTCTCTTTATAAATATTTCCCCACCAACATTCGGGTCTCCCTAATGTTGCCGGTTCACAAATATCTCTTACCCACTCAAACATAAATGGTATTCACACTATCTAATATTAATAATTAAAAGATTTATTACATTATATAAATTCTTTGATTTTTATACTACCCAACACAATCGCCTTTTGGAAAAAAATCACAACATTAAAAGTTATAAAGACAGAATACAATCTTTATGAAATATTTATTTTATCTGGTACCTTTACCCTGTTCCCCGAAAATTGATTATTATATCTAACCAATATTTGGTAATCATATCTTGCAAGTTGATTTTCACCTAATGCCAGACGTCGGATTGAATTGAAATGAAATGTTTACAGGATGAATGAATGATAATTTCTATGTGTGTATCCACCACCACCACCATATCAGCCAAAAGACGTCCACTGCTGGACATAGGCCTCCCCCAAATTCACGGGGGGTATATGCCATAACCGCCACGCTTGGCATGCGGGTCGGCGATCGCAGTATCTCCACCGCACTCCAGGGATGCTGCTGCCCATCCCCTGGTGGTCTTGGTCGCAGTTTTAGGACATACCCGGGCCCACTAGATGGTAAAACACAGGTTGATGCAATAAGTGATTGATTATGTTAATGGTGTTTTAGACAATTTAGACGCAGAACCGCCAAAATGCAGTGTCACTGGATATATTTTCCGAATATTTACCCTTTGGACGCCAAGAACACCTAAAGTCGCCATATACTGCCGTGCTGCCGCCAACGATTCCTAAATATGTCTGAAAACTTTAAAACGATATTTAGTTTTCTTTTCACAATTCTAACAAGCCGTTACATGTTGATTCCTGACTTTAAAAATAATTACTAACATGATGAATGAATAACTCAAACGTATTATGTATTAGTTTACAAAATATTAGAAGGCCTTTGTATAAGAACGGCACTCACACTGCCACTCACAGTGACAAGTGACATTACTTTCGTTCAATTCATTCGTGCCAGCTCTCGTGAATCGACCTGTAGTGAAGGTTATTCTTCATTCTCTCTAACACTATTCCTTTGCGTTATGTTCTCGCCGTTGAGGTGAAAAGTTGTATGTATCACAAGAGAGCAAAGATATTTGAATCTCGTGTCTTTGAGTCACTCGCTACGCTCAAGATTCTAATTATAGAATCTTTCGCTTGCTCGGGACTCAACATCAACACTTGCAGCAAAAATCTACTTTACTCTTTTGTTGAACAAATAACTATTCCGATCGTCTTAACTCGGAATTACCACTAGGCCTAGTGATAGTGGCTATCTATTAATCGTATTGAATGATTGACAAGTTCATGTCTGATTGTCAATATTTATTAGTGAATGTCACATGTCAAAAAAGAATTTGGGCAATTTTCCAACGAACGCTGATAAACCAATAGCCACGAGAAATACTAGGAAACTCAAAATAATTTAACCTTCTATAGACTAGTAAAGGCGAAAAAGTCGTTCTTGGGAGAATTATTATCAAATTCTGCAATAAAATTCCTAAACACATTACTGAACTTAGCAATTCTAAATGATAACAGGGATTAGGCAGTAGTCCCTACACTGGCTCAGTGCGGGTTGTGGACTGCACATACAACTGTGGATTACTTCGCAGAACGAAATTATATCTCACTCATATTATTATGTACTCGTATTTAAAGCCTTTGAATTTATTTTCAGTTTGAGAAGTCTCAACATTAAAGGAGTCAATACTGAAGTGTTTGACTGTATCTCCACCTTACCAACATCAAATAATATGTCCTTTTTTATTTATTTATTATTTAATCGTATGGCATTTATTTACGAACCGTGAGATCTTCGAGAAGACAAGTACGGTTGCCAGTTTTTGTTGCACTTTTAGCACCACCCAGGGGTCACGTGTAGGGTAACGGTGGGTACTCCCTACGGACGTGGTGCAACATCGACCCCCTTTTGTCAAGTGAGTGGGCAACTTGACTGTTAGAAGTTCTCAAACCGCCCGATGGCCTCTAACTTGGCTTAACGACTGCTGTCGTAGACAACAGCCGGGATCAACGGCTTAACGTGCCTTCCAAAGCACGAGAGCGCTCAGTTAGTAACCACTCAAAGCGGTCACCCATCCAAGAACTGACCAGCGCCCACATTGCTTAACCTCGCATACCGCACGCGGTAGGCAGGTGCCGCTGGGCCACGAGCGCTCTATAATACGTCCAAAGGCATAATATGTCCTGATTCTGGGGGTGTGCGATTTTGTGTTTCTGATGGCGAGAAAGGTTAAGTTAAGGCTCCTACAATCCATAGGCTATAGTATCTGCTGCCTATACCTAGGCATGCTAGCTAGGCTATATATGCTTTTTGCAACCGTTATGATAAAATAATCTTGAGCTATTAAGACAGCATTATGCACATTATTAAAAAATAATACTATCTCAAGGGAGTAAAATGATATATTTAATAATGAGTGTGGTTTATTGAACCCTGAGAACAAACCGTAGAACCGCTGCTACACTAAATGTGAATTTGACATACGCGAGACAGTGAACTTTTGAAGGAAAGACCTTGCATCAAGTTTATGTATTAAGTTATTCCGTCTAATCCTGAAAGTTGTTATGCCATGCATCTCGTTAGCTGAACATGGCAGTGTTTTGTTACAAGACACGATAGAAATCTTGTGGAATAAATAATTTTAACTCCATAAAGCAATATTTTCCGAGCATACTAGCGCAGAACAGCAGATTTAACAGGATACTTATCGTGTTCTCCGCTAAAAGCTGATGCAGGAAAATAATTCGTTTACATTGTGGCTACGTTCTAACCGGTTTCTTGAAGGCCTTGGTAATAAATGTGATGAAAATTTCAGTGCTCTTGTGCAACTCAATATCTTCAACTTATTCTGAACCTATGAAGTTCTGCTGCTGTGATGTTAACTTTCTTGAAACATGCTCCATTTAAAGGTTTTTTTTACTTTTCTCGCCTCCTTCTTGTTTCCTTTAGTAATAAAATGTAGGATGTGGTTGTGATACGATAGCACAACTAAATCCCATTGGTGTAAGTGTGGCGTGAGTTTATGTATATACAAGATGCCCCAAAAACTAACGTCAAGCCGCCGACTGCTGCGAGCGCAAGATTTAAAGTTATAATAGGCTATATACAGGGTGTGGCCTGTAATAGGAGCAAAAAATTAAACGGTACACTATTGAGCTCTCCAGCAATTATTTCCAAATGATTTTAATTGAAAAAAAAAGTTTTTTTTTTTAATTTTTTTTTCGCAAATGTAGCTTATCTGTACTTTTTTACTCTACTGGAGTGATATTAATAACAAATTATTCAAAAAAGACTAAAAATTTAAAAAAAAAATTAAAAAATGCCAGAAATATTCTTTCAAACCAAAAATGCGACAACGATTATGAGTCATAATTTGAAGCAACCTCAAATTCAGCATTGACTGCCGCGCTATAATCTCTGGGTGCCAAGATCCATTACTTGGAGGTCTTAACTTTAGATCAAAATTTCTCCCAATTGAAAAAAGATAAAAAAAATTTAGACACAAAAGGTTACTGCAGATGCTCTAAGGAAGCGTCCTTTAAATTTATTGCTCCTATTACAGGCCACACCCTGTATATATTACTGTAATATAAGTATTTCTGTAACATGGACATAAGGAAAAATATAAAGTTGCCGATTAAAATGATAAATATCTCTGGAAGTCCTGGAAATCTCTGAACATTCTTGGGGGTTAAATTATTAGCTTTCTACTTGCTCTATCAGCTCTCGACGGCTTGACGTTGGTTTTTGGGACAACCTGTATATGTTGAGGTGTGTAAGTTGCTGTGCACATCTAAAGTAAACACACTCGGTGTAATGTACAGAAAATCACAAATTGAAACTATTTCTGCGACGTTCATTTTAAAATTTGTGTTACTCGTACTCCATTTAATTACATAAATAGTATCGTAGAATAATTCACAGTACAAACCTACAGACAGATTTTCTATCTAACAAATCCGATGTTTGACAGCAAATAATGGAATCGCGCACGCAGCATAGCCCGTGCTCTTTAGTTCATAGCGCAATCGTATATCACATATGTACACCACGAAAGTGAGTTAGAGCCGAGTAAAGACAAAGCAATAAGAGGAATAGGTCTGACAGCATCTGTGTGTGCCAGTCGGTGAGATGACATGCATGCCGGATTAAGACTACTTTATGCCCTAAGCAGTCCCATCCCTCCCCAATGATTAAATAACCTAATATCTTTCTTTTTTTGGTGCTGTTGATGGTACCCCTTAAGACGTGATACTTAATTTGCTTGCTTATTGGCTAATACGGAACGGCGTTGCATGCATGTCATGTAGCTGTGTGTGACTGCCAGTCAGATGGAATGCATGCATGTCATGTATCTGTGTGTGACAGTCGGTCAGATGGAATGCATGCATGCATGTAATGTATCTGTGTGTGACAGTCGGTCAGATGGAATGCATGCATGTCATATATCTATGTGTGACAGTCGGTCAGATGGAATGCATGCATGCATGTCATGTGGCTGTGTGTGATAGTCTGTCAGATGACATGCATGCATGCATGTTATGTATTTGTGTGTGACAGTCAGTCAGATGGTGAGTAGTGAACGCATAATATTTCAGTTGGATTAACGTTGGCACCAAATACTAAAAAAACAAGAAGTGCTGCAAATTAAGGACCTGATTTGATGTATATTAAAAAAAAATATTGGAAAAAAAAGTTTTAATTTTCTTCCTTAAAGCCTGCCGGAAAAGGCTGAAAATAGAACATAATTAATGTGCCGTAGCACGCGGCTCATCTAATGACGTTTACCGACGTTGTTGACACTAATTGACAAACATTTTTGCGCTCCTCAATTGACGGTTAATTGGGCGTATTTATGAAATTGTTTTATATTTGAGCTATGGTTTTAAGGTTATGTCAATGTTTAAGCAGCAAGATGCGGGCTGTGGATTATTTCCATACCTAAAATAAATATTAGGGAGTACCTTTCACAAATCGATCTAGTACCAAGTAATAGTAGTAGTAGTATGTCAACCAGTTCTTGTAATTACTATTTTATTGTTATGTTTTACTCATGTACAATAAAGTATTTTACATACATACATACATAAATACATACGATATAGTACCAAACAAAAGAGGGTTAGTATTGTATCTAATAAAGGATAAATTAGGAAAAAATACCATCAAAATCTGACAGCTTGGTAAAAAAAGATCACTAAATATAAGTACATGAATTTAGTAAAGGCGAACAGAAAACCTGCTCCCCTCGACTGAAGTCAGTAAAAATAAAATAAATAAACTACCTGACTGACAAAATTTCACGTACAAACATTTTAGGTTTCCCGAAAGTGCTCAGATTAGAGTACCTATGTAATATTTATAGTACAACATATTTTATCGTAAGCGTAAAGAGATGTCAGAATAAACTTATTTTCTGAGAACCGTCGTGGGTATTCCTTAATCTACATGAAGTTATTTGAAACATGTTGAATAATATATTTCGAAACCGGATTCACGATTTGATCGACTATGAATTATGTACCTATACAATTTTTGAAAAACACAAGCAGAAAGCTACTAATTGTTAACTGGTGGCTCTGTGAGCTATAGAAGTCGTAAAATGTTCTTTTTTTCAAATTAAAATATTTCCAATAACTGACTCGACAAAACATCTAATTATCAAACCTGCTCACATAATTTCATGAGACTCGGTTGAGAAATGCGACTTGTAAAGGAAAACAGCTGGAAATCCGCCGGATATATTAAACCAGTTTTATCGAACCTGAAACGGATGATTATATATTGATTTTTCAATGTACTTTACAGTACATATGGTGCTACTTTACCGCACGAGTGCGGTAATCAGCAGATTACGTTATGCAGGTGAAAAGTTGTATGTATCACAAGAGAGCAAAGATATTTGAATTTCGTGTCTTCGAGTCACTCGCTACGCTCAAGATTCTAATTTTCAAGAAGATTCTTTCGCTTGCTCGGGACTCAACATCAACACTCGCAGCAAAAATCTACTTTACTCTCTTGTTGAACAAATAACTATTCCGATCGTCTTAACTCGGAATTACCACTAGGCCTAGTGATAGTGGCTATCTATTAATCGTATTGAATGATTGACAAGTTCATGTCTGATTGTCAATATTTATCAGTGAATGTCACATGTCAAAAAAGAATTTGGGCAATTTTCCAACGAACGCTGATAAACCAATAGCCACGAGAAATACTAGGAAACTCAAAATAACCTTCTATGGACTAGTAAAGGCGAAAAAGTCGTTCTTGGGAGAATTATTATCAAATTTTGCAATAAAATTCCTGAACACATTACTGAACTTAGCAATTCTAAATTCAAATATGTAGTAAAAACAAACACTTATTTCAAGAGCATATTATAAGATAAACGATTACATCATGGATAGGGATGTTTGGCAGTGATAGCGTCCTGCACGGGTAATCTATCGCGAAAATATGTTTTCTACTGTAGCATTGTTATTTAAGTTATTTTACAGTACATATGGTGCTACATTACCGCACGAGTGCGTGCAGCAGATTACGTGCATATGTCGAAACTTTAAAGAGCCATATGTACTACTGTAAAACGTTGTACGATACACGTGCGAACAGGTTATTTGCAACCCGTGTCAATTTAAAACACTCCCTCCGAGTCGTGTTTCAATTTATCGCCACTCGTTGCGAATTTCCTGTTCTCTGCACTTGTATCATAATGTACTATTACATACTTACTTACTCATTTTAATTTATGTTTATTATATTACTGGTGGACCCGGGTATGTCCTAAAACTACGATCCAGACCACCGGGGGATGGGCAGCAGCATCCCTAGACTAGAGTGCGGTGGAGATACTGCGATCGCCAACCCACATGCCAAGCGTGGCGATTATGGCATATACCCCCCGTGAATTTGGGGGAGGCCTATGTCCAGCAGTGGACGTCCTTTGGCTGATATGGTGCTGGTGGATGGATATTATAGGTACGGGTGTTAGCTTATGTTTTACTTTTTCTAGCGCGGAACACAAGAACAAAGAAGTCGCAGGTAAGAATACATACTGTAGGTTCTTTCTATATGCTGGTGAAATATTTTTTTAATCCATCATTACTTGGACGTACCTTCAGGCATTCCCCAAGGATCCCATTTGGGGCCATTACTGTTTACTCTCTATATTAATGACATTGAAGATAAGCTTAGCTACACTAGTCAACTATTTTATGCTGATGACACCAAAATCTTTAAAGTCATCACTTCAGTCGAGGATTGCCATAAATTACAATACGACCTTCTATCTTTGTCAACGTATTGCTTAGATAACCAATTATTTTTAAACACTGACAAATGTTATATTATCTCATATACTCCGAAGTCCAAGCCAATACATTTCAACTATAAACTTAGTGACTCCACTCTTAAACGAGTTTCTGAAATCCGGGACCTTGGCATCATCATGGATGACAAAATGACCTTTAACAAACATATCGACTATATAGTTCAAAAATCCTTTCGCAATCTAGGTTTTATTAACCGGATAAGTAAACCTTTCAAATCCATTAAAACATTTAAACTCTTATATTTCTCATTCGTAAGATCATCGTTGGACTATGGTAGTGTCATTTGGAGTCCATACTTTCAGTGTCATAAAAATAGACTAGAAAACATCCAAAAGAAATTTCTGAAAATGTTGAATTTTAGACAATTTAGTAACCTACTTAGGTACCAAGAATCCCTTGAACGATTCAATATCCTATCCCTTGATGACAGACGCAAAGTATCTGATATGGTTTTTCTATACAAACTCCTTAACAACGCAATTGATGCCCCAACTCTTGTTTCAAAATTAAATTTTATTAGTCGTAAAAAATTGCCCGTACGCTCCTCTCGAACCAAAAATCTCTTTCTACCATGTAATCGAAAAAAAAATTACACTCGAAACTGCTTCTTTTCCGTGCCCCAGAATTATATAACAAATGTTTCGCACATATAGATCCATTCCATCTGTCACTGAATAATTTCAAAAATAAAATTACGAGTACGCAATGTATGTTTAAAAAGTCTGAAGACACTCAAGCATAATTTAATTGAATAATTTAATTAAATAACCGTTGATGATTAAATATCTTTTGATGGTTTCAAACTAACCTGTGAAATAATTTTGATATAAATAATTCACGTTCTTTTTACTTTTATTTTGTACTAACAACTTCTACTTTTTAAGTAGCCTTACAAACTGTTTCTCTTTGTATAGAATCACTAAAGAATTTAAATGTAATTTCCGCTACGTCTATGCAGCTATATAAGCTTACATTTTTGTATTTCTCTTTAAGTGAATTACTTCACATCTGTTTCGGCACTGTCAGGTCTATTAAATAGTATAAGTAAGAATTATTGTAACACTCATGTAATGACTGTTTTGTTGCCAAAATAAATAAATAAAAAAAAATATATTATCCGTCCTTAATGTCTCATCTACAGGAAAACTCGTTAGATGCCGAGCGAAGCTCGGTCACCCAGTACTACACTGACCCGCGTCACTCGCATTTCAGACTTGGAGGTAAAAGCTAGTGGCTTTTTTTTCAGCTTGTATCTCATAATCGTTGTCTAATAAATTACCCGGGATTCTAGAAGACATGTGTCCTAGGTAATCACTGGGGGAATTACCTCAGAAAGCCTATTTTATCCTCAGAAGGTTACGGATAGTTTGAATAAAATATATATGCGTTACTGCTGGCACTGCACTCCAAGACACATTAATGGTAGTAATGGATCATGGCACAATAGCTTATTTCGGCCGATTAGAACAAATAGTTATAATTAGGTTAGCTCGTCGACGCTGTCCCTCTTGCAGTTAAGGCTAAACTCGGCGGACCTCGCTCTCGGACACCTCCGAGGTGCAATTTATATGAATGCGGTTGACAGTGACATTCATCGTGGCGCGGCCAGCTTTGTACCACGATGATGACATGTAAACCTACCTCACCATTTCAGCCGAATGCCGTCCTCTGCTGGACATAGGCCTCCCCCAAAAACTTCCACAATGACCGGTCCTGCGCCACCCGCATCCAGCGGACACCGTGACCCTTACCAGGTCATCAGTCCACCGTGTTGGGGCGCCTGCCCACGCTGCGCCTTCCGGTACGCTGTCGTCACTCGAGAACCTTTCCGCCCCAACGGCCATCGGTTCTACGTGCTATGTGCCCCGCCCACTGCCACTTAAGTTTAGCAATTCGAAGGGCTATATCGGTTACTTTGGTCCTGCTGCGGATGGCCTTATTTCTGATGCGATCACATTAACCTACCTATTACTAATGCAATTAATGATATGATGTGTGTGATATTTACTGTTCTTTTGACGATTCACTTTATCGTAGCTAAATAATTTACCATTTTACTTATACGAAGCTTTAATTTTAAAATATAATCACATGTAAACATGCTTGTATATTTATATTAGTGTTATACTTAATGTCATTTTGATAGGTTTAAATTTTACATACCTTAATGTACCTATTCGAGATTGTTGTGGTTGATGACGATGCAAAAGTGGTTCAATTAATCCTATTTGAATAAATGAGTTCTTATCTTATCCTATCTTATCTTACAAGTACATAAAAGAGGAGGTGCTAGGCGATAGAACGGAATGTGTCTGTCACCAAGAACCTTCTGTTCGTAAGGTGACTTCGTGACTTGACGGGGCAGGGTCGATAAAGTAATATTTTGTTCATTAACCTTTTGAACGCCACGGTCGGCCATAGACGTCAACGTAAAATCGTCACCCCGACGCCAACGACGGCACTGGCCGACAATTTTTTTAAATGAAAAACTAATGAGAAACTGCTCAATTTTATATTGGCATGATTTCTTTACACATAATTTTTTTACCGTTGTGGCGTCAGGGGCACGGCGAATTACTTTGACGTCTGGCGGCGAAAAGGTTAAAGTGAGCTTACTGATGTCGCAGAGATTTCTTCGTTTGACGAGATACTTTCAGTATTATGATTGCGCAGTAATATTATCATGCGCAGAAGCGGTGGCAGTATGTAACTGCATTCGTATGTCCCCACTTCCCCGCATCCCACGCTAGTCAGGAAGCACTGATTTGAATGTAGGGGCGTTATATTGTTATTGGTAGTAGTATAGTAAATAAAGTCTTACTCGTGTTTACACACGTATATGCGACTCGTATGCAAATTTCACAACGTATACATTGCGCGGTTTGACAGCTCGATTGAACTCATTATTCCACGGTAACCCGCAATGTAATGAAACTCGCATGCGAATCTCGTATAAAGAGGTCTTTAATAAATAATTTTGTTTTTTTTTTAATTTATTATTCACGAAAGATAAACTTAAAAACTACTACAAAACTTCGCCGAACTGCGGAGCAGTTTGTTGGCAAATATGGCTTTAGTACACTCATTTTTTGCTTAATCTACCGTGCTATTTTTTATATACTAAGTACTAAACAAAACATGGTTGACATTATAACTGACAAGCTAACTACCATTTTTAGAACATTTTTAAATAGTTGATACATTTTTAGAGCGTTCGTGGCCCAGCGGCGCCAGCGTACCGCGTGCGGTATGCGAGGTTAAGCAATGTCGGGCGAGGTCAGTCCTTGGATGGGTGACTGCTTTGAGTGGTTACTAACTGAGCGCTCCCGTGCTTTGGAAGGCACGTTAAGCCGTTGATCCCGGTTGCTGTCTATGATAGCAGTCGTTAAGCCAAGTTAGAGGCCTCCGGGCGACTTGAGAACTTCTAACAGTCAAGTTGCCCACTCACTTGACAAGCCTAACCCCAATAAGGTCGATAGTTTCCCCCTCGGGTTGGAAGGTCAGATGGCAGTCGCTTCCGTAAAAACTAGTGCCTACGCCAATTCTTGGGATTAGGTAGCGGACCCCAGGCATCCTTCAGGATGCAACTGTACTGGGAATAACGCTAGGAGGATGAGGATGAGGATGAATAACATTTTTAAATAGATTGTCTACTCTTAACAGTTTTTGTTACAGAAATTGTTAATTAAAATGCGCCTCTAGCTTCGGAGGCAGTGTCACAACCAACTAGGCTATACAAGCCGACAAAATTAATAGATTATGGAACACTATATGTTTTGCCTGTAGGCGCCGAAAATCAGTAGCATGATTAACACTAAACTTTTCATTCTTATCAATGACATCCTGAGACTTCATTCCTGTGAGTCACAGGCACAGCCCAGCCCAGGAATGAAATCTTTGTCCTGTAAATTATGTCCCTATACTCATTATCATGTGTGATCAGGAGAGTATTTTATATTTATGTATCTTTTTATGGTTAAGTTAAATTTAAGGGTATGATTTTATCAATTACCTAATAAATTTTATTTTATTTATAGCAAACAAAATGTATACAGCATCACAAATTACCAAGTCACTGTACAATGATAAAAATGATGACAGTTAAACAGGTACTTATATAAAACAATACTTAACTTTCGTCCATCTCATTGCAATATTTAAGACAAGCACGACATACATGCGCCCATCGACTCACGAATATATCACATTCGGGTGCCCATGACAGAAACGAGTTCAGCATCCTTACAGCCCTGACTACAGGAGAGTTTCTGTGAGCTACAGTGCGAGTAATTGGGACCGCTAGGAGGTTGTGATTCCTCGGCCTCAGAACATTTTTAGGCACAAACGGGATATTGAGCTTCACAACTCGCGTTACCAAATCCGGACAGTCTGTATCGCCGCGTAGAATCTTACCAGTTGCCACCAGAAGGTTGTAGTTTCTCCTCGTTTCAAGAGAATTGAAACCCAAAGACCCTAACAAGAACTTAGTTGGGTAGAGAAAAGGATAGTAGTAGTACATTTTTTTATACATAAATCTGAGAAAGGTCTTTTGTATTTTTTCCAAAAGCAAGGCGTACGTACTCTCAGCTGGATTCCAAACTATGCTTGCCGTCTCAAGTTTACTCCTAACAAGAGCAGTGTACAATAACTTGAATGCATTAATCCGATGATTTATACTTAGAGACAGTTTTGATTCAAATGATGACTAATGTATTTCTTGGTGGATAGATATTATAATTAGGGTATTGCAGATAAGTGACACATCTAAACTTAGGTGACAGAAAATATTGTTACCTAAATTTAATTGGATTACTTTAATGAATACCCAACCTAATTAAATTACTACTAAATATTTTGGTCTCTCTCTCTTCTTTATTTTTTAGTCTCGCAATCCACCCCATCATCCAGCGTCTCCAAGCCAAGTTCAATGTTTGGTACTTGGATGATGGGACGTTGGGTGGTGATGCAGTTACAGTTTACAATGATCTCGCTTTCCTAATAGACGAGTTCCATGCGATCGGCCTTGAAGTCAATTTTTCGAAGTGTGAACTTTATGTTTCAGACTCCTGTCCCGCAAAAGATTTGGTTATACAGAAATTTAGTGATTTGGCCCCGAATATTACAATTATCGACAAATGTTCTCTAAGGTTACTGGGCTTCCTTGAAGAAAAAATTGAAAATTTCATGCAATGCATGGCTTTCACCATTATTCGGTTTTGTTTATTTGTACCTAAATTTACGTATACTGTACGCTGTTGTCAACTCTGGAAGCACCCGGAGTTTCTTCAGAATATAAACAACGTCATAAGAAATACATTGGCTTCAATTTTAAACGTAAATTTAAACGAGCGAGAGTGGCTTCAGGCTGCACTTCCAATGCGTTTGGGAGGCCTGGGCATCAGATCAAGTTCTGGTGTTGCTCTGCCAGCGTTCCTGTCTTCAATATATAGTACAAAAGATTTGATTGAAAAAATTCTAGCGGCCTCTTTAAATAATTTTGACATAACCTCCTTGAATGAAGCCAGGAACACTTGGCAGTTAGCCTGCCCAGACACAGAGTTCCCCAAAACTCTCTCGTAAAGTAGTGGGACGGGCCGCTCTGCGAGCAAGTACGAAAAAATATTTTACAAACGTGCTCAAGCTTCGCAGATCGCGCCCGTCCCTTAGCCGTTGCCGAGTGGGAATCTGGTTTGTGGCTCCAGGCTCTCCCTTCACCTAACACCGGTACTTTAATGGACTCAAGCACTTTCCGTACTGCGGCGTCCCTACGCTTGGGCGCTGCGTGCTGTGCTCCGCACCGCTGCTAGTGTGGCGCTGCCGTTGACCGGCTTGGTCACCACGGCTTATCATGCCAGAGAAGTGCTGGAAGGATTCCCCGTCACTCCAGCCTTAATGACGTCATCCGTCGGGCTTTTACCGCCGCCAACTGTGCGGCTATACTAGAGCCAAGTGGCCTCATGCGTGATGACGGTAAAAGACCTTACGGGATGACCCTTATTCCGTGGAGGATGGGACGGCCTTTGGTGTGGGATGCTACCTACCCTTGCGCCGTCACATCTTCCCGGAACGAGGAATAGGGCTGGTGCGGCGGCTGAATCGGCGGAAATCCTCAAAAGGCGCAAATATAGTACCCTCGATAGCGGGTACTTATTTGAGCCTTTTGGGGTCGAAACACTGGGGCCGTGGGGACCGAAAGCGCATATTATTTACAAAGATTTGTCTAGGCGTCTGGTCGACGCAACACGTGACCAAAATGCTGGACTTTATTTTGCACAAAGATTGAGCATTGCCATTCAACGTGGCAATGCCGCTAGCATTTTGGGGACGTTACCCACTGGCAGCAGCTTATTAGATTAGTATTTATTTATTTTTCTTTTATAAGTATGTAGGTATTAGTTAATTTTTTTAATATTTGATGCCTATATATTATGACGGATTCCTCTGTTTATTATTTAAGTATTAAATTTTTTTTTCTGAAAATGAATATGCACGTATTTATCACGGTGCCTAACGAAGAGGTTGGAGCATCAAAATGTTTTTGAGACAACCCCTTTGCGGCTGGCATCATTAATCTTGATTCATAAATCTCGCCGGTTGCATCTGAGGATAAAACTTTTTTTACTTATTTACTGACAATGATTTATCAGAGTCGAAATTGTGTAAAATTGCCACTTATGTGGATAAATATTTCAGCAAATGATTAAGTCTATTAAGTCAATTTTCAAGTTTGTTGTGGCTTTTAAGTGAAAATTAAAAATGTGTACTGCTTGAATCTTTCTATTTAGCTAATATTGTTTATTTATTAATGTCACTTCAAATCGATCAAAATAAAAGGATGTTTTATTTTGTAAATATAGCTATGCAGTGTTTACTGAATAAAGCGGTATAAAACAATCGCCTGGGTATACATATTAGATTTATGTTTATTAAAAAAACATAGTATATTTAAAAAAAAACAAGTTATTACGAGTAGGTGTCGAAGTCTATCGAATCATAAGCGCGACAGTAGAATCGACAGTAGTATCACAACGCATGCCTGTGAACTTTGGGAAACTTAATCAGCACCAAGAACACAAGAGCTATGTGGTGATAGCTACATACTTGGTTTTTAAACGATTTAATACCAAAATAAACGTATACTATACTTTCAGGATTGTGATATGTTGACTACATACAGTAGCAAGGAGAGAGGGCGTTCGCAAGAAAACACATTATTTGGGGTACATAGTATACTCGTAACTGTACTGGGAATAACGCTAGGAGGATGATGAGTATACTCGTATGTAACACCTTAGTACAATTGAATCCCATTCCATTCTTAACGTTACAATTTATATTATTAGATTACGTGCTATAAGAGGAAATCCCTTATCCAGTTAGCACACACTCTATTTGTCATTTATTTAATTAGTGCTTATTATATTCATACGTGCAGATATGAGTGTTTGCCTATCACAGGATACTTCCTTGTCTCGATCCTTTATCGCGTGTTCACTAATAGTCCTATTTTTATATAAATACTTCATAGACTTAACTTTTTGCTCTGATCTACGCGGGTGCGTTGCGCGATCCGTAACTGAAGTGTTTGAGTTATGTGAGGGAAGGCTGGCTCCACTGTAATCGGATTTATATCAAGTGCTTTGCTATCCTGATACAATATTCAACACCACCGCGTTTGTATATATACTTATATACTTATAGGCACAGATCTTTACATCCACAAGTAAACACCTCACTCCCCCATTATCTCCGTAATGATCAGATTAAGAATCAACGAGGACAGATTTTAATAACACAAAGGTGCCTCGAAAAGAATTTGAATAATTTTACCAGCGTATTCTGGACCATGTTTTGAAAATTAAGTGTTATATGAAGTATGCTAAATTCGGCCACAGTTATTTTTGTAGGTACATATTTTATTTCTGGTCTGTTTTGATAGAAAAAACAAACGTTGCCATGTTCATCGACTTTATGATAGGTAACCATCCATGGACCAGTGTAGTCAATTGTTAAATAAAAGAAGAAGGAAAATAATGTTTTAAGAACCAAGAATAAAGTTTGTTATTTTTGTCATATATATATCAAATAAATTACATTCGTTTGTCCAATAAAAACATCTAACGATGAACATGGCAACGTTTGTTTTTTCTATCAAAACAGACCAGAAATAAAATATGTGGTTACCTATCATAAAGTCGAAAATTGTAATGTCGATTATTAATACCCCGAAAACGTTTCCCATTTTATTAATTAGCCTAAATTTTGTTTGCCCGAAAGTACGTTTCCCTGTTCATTACTTTCCCCCCTTCTCAGTTCGCTGCAATTTTATTTCGCTTATGATTCGAATCAACACTTGTAAAAATTCCGAAGTATCATTTGCCAACTACTTTTTGTGGCGTAAAGTATTTTGAACGAAATATTATTTTCCCTACTTACGCGCGTTGCCTATAACGCCCCGCCCATCAGATCGACAAACAAACAAACAAACTTGTAAGTAAGTAAATTTGTTCGTTCGTTCTTGCAGTAATAACTCGCATATAATATTTAAAAAGTGTTACTATCGCATTGCACGCAACTCAATATTAGTAATTTATTTTATTTTGAGGCTGAGATCACATGAAATGTCCTCATTATTTACTTACCTAATAGCTGAATTTAACTATACTGTATGAAAGTTTTATATAACAAGTTTTTCCGCTCTTTTATTAAAAAAAATCTAACCTATCCGCGATTAGAGTCGGTTTTGCCACTAAGTCCCTATTCCGGTTCCTTATTCGGTTTATTAACCTATATTCAATACTTTCTTACTTTCCTAGCAAATGTTTGTTTCCGCAGGGGTCGCCGTTCTAACCTAACCTAACCCATTTCGATTTCGCGTAGCATCGGATTTATGAAAAGGTGATTAACAAATCGGTTGTCAAATAATAAATTTGGCAACCGTTCTACTGGTTATCGAATTTCGGGAAAATGTAGATGTGGGATAGGAAACTAGAGACATTTCAAAAAATATGGTAAGCAATGTATATGGATTATAAACATTCGAGCAACCGTTTTTGGACAAGTGAAAATCGGACAAAGGATTTTCGAAACTTCGATAGGTGAGGACGAGGCTCTAGAACAGACTAAAAATAAATGAGGTATTAAATTTGCTCATTCCCTACACAAAACCACTTTATTTTTTACCTACCTATTTCTAATCAGAGTGCGATACCAATTAACGCCTTAAACGGATCCACGGAAGTTTTGGTACAACCTGTATATAACTCACACAAAAAAAAATTTGCTCTATTAGACTCAAGAAAGTTACGACTTATTTATTAGAGTCTTAAGAAGCGAGAACTCTTAAAAACACCTCAACGCTAATATTGGCTAAGGCAGGCTTAAACACAAGGGCAAATAAAAGGGCAAAATGCAAAATCACCCCTTAGGATTTACGAGTTCAGTGAGAAAGTAGGGATAGGTACATATTATCAGAGGGTAAATAGACAGAAGGTTTACTCCCTACGCGCTGCTCATGTGTCACGTCACATGGTGACAAATTGTTTTTTAAATACAATAGGGTTGTATTTGGAATAAGTACCTTATTTGGTCTGCATAAAGTCTCATTTCCGTTTATCGAAGAACGGTTTTGTGAACTTAACTTTAGCTTTACTATAATTTTAACAAGCAGTCGGTTCATCTGATCAGTGCTATGGATCAGGGAACTGCAGTCGTGTTTTTGTCAACTACATTACACTTGTAACACCACCACCACCATATCAGCCCTAGGACGTCCACTGCTGGACATAGGCCTCCCCCAATTTCATACTTCACTTGTAACAGGTACAACAGCAACCTGAGGCTCAGTTAATAACAACTTTTTAACTTGTATTACAAGCGGAAGCTTTTTCTCGTAAAATGATTGAAACAGAAACTTACACTTGTAATAGAAAATCCCATCAAAAAAATAAATGTGAAAATGGGAGCCAAGTTCAATTCACCGACAAAAGAATTGAGATCTAAATGGGTGCCAAGTTCCGTAGATTCTTTGAAATGGTGCACCCATTTAGATCTCAATTCTTTTGTCGGTGAAGACGACAACCAAGCATCGCATATTCTTAATATTAATTGAACTTGGCTCCCATTTTCACATTTATGTTTTTGATGGGATATCATTACTTTTTGTCAATCTTTGCCAAATGGTGCTTTTTAAGAGCGAATGCACGAGTTACTAAACAAAATACCCAAATCGCTATAGATGCACATGAAATATATGAAGAGTTCCCTAGATTTCTCCAAGACCCTATGATCAGATTCTTACCTGATAACTATGGGACCACTCTTGAAGTATACCGTTTCAAACAAAAAATGAATTTTGCAAATCGGTTAATAAATGACATAGTTCTGAGGAAACTAGCATAATAAATAATAATAATAGTAAAACTAATAAAAAAAACACTTGTTTTCTGATTTTTTCTCAAACATGCTATGAAATATTGCTGTTATGTTCCTTATAATAGGCTGCGAAGTATGACGTTTCAGGTGCGGCTATGACAAGAGGTCGGTAATGGAATTTTATACAAATCTTGCAGGCCTAGGCCGGTAAAGTCCTCTTTTTTAATTTCTATCTATACATATAATAAAGCTGCTTATAGTATATAATCTGGATTCACTTATATCTATATACATTATCTACATATACATATAATAAATCTAAAGAGGGTCGAAAGCTCGAAAGTATGTACATGGAAGATATTTGAAAAAAAGTTGGCTGGGGATACTTAGAATCGATAACAGAACACGTACCAACAGTTTTAAGAATTTTTGTCTGTTTGTCTGTTTATCTGTTTGTCTGTTTATATGAACGGGAATCACGTGAAAATGGCTGAACGGATTTTGATGAAAACTTTACTAATCTATCGAGTAAATACCCGGTCAGGTTTTAGGCTATAAAAATTGTGCAGATTTGCGTTAAAAGGGGGTAAAAAGAGGGGTTGAATTTTGTATGGGAACTCCTATAATCCATGAGTTACAGGTATGAAAATTGGTAAGCATATACTTTACGACAAAGGAAAAACATCCTCAGTCAAAATTTGTGAAATCTTAAGATAGAAACTTAAAAAAAAGTAAACGCAAGCGCTGCGCCGCGGCGCTGCCCAGTGTGAGCGCTAGCCGCCATGGTCTCTTCAAATTTTGAACACTATTATGATTTATTCCATTAAGTAACTGTGACTCTAAACCCAAATTACAGTCCCGATTTCTAGATTCAAAAACTAAATTTATAATTTAACTTAAAAAATAGCAGAATTGTAAACAAGTTGACGATTCATTATGTCAAAACCGAAGTATCATAATTCCTTTTGTTGACGCTATTTTTGAGCACAACCTTTTCGCAATTAGTTCTACTTTGCGTGTACATCAAAATGCATTTGCGATACTTTGGCATTGTTTTTATCATATGCTTAAATACAAAAACAGCTGTTTCAATGCAGGCTTTGTATCGTCGGTATACCATTTAATTTTGTCGTGCGTTATTTTTTACGTAATTGTTGACCCTTCACACCATAAAAACTGTTTAGTATAAGATATCACTTGAGCTGGGCAGCCCAATCGTCAGCATAGACAGTTGGAGCATCTTAGATGAACACTTAGAAGAGGGTCGAAAGTCTGTACATGGAAGATATTCGAAAAAAAGTTGGCTGGGGATACTTAGAATCGATAACAGAAATAGTTTCAACAGTTTTAAGAATTTGTGTCTGTTTGTCTGTCTGTTCATATGTCTAGGCATCACGTGACGAAACGAAAGGAGTATAATTTACCCTCATTAATATGGTAACTGGATCTTCAGCGACGACATAGCTCGGCCTTCGGCCTCGCATGCCTTGCCACTCTCCTTCGGCTTTTCAGTCATCAACCTTACATGAAGAATCTACTCTGTTGGAAGGCTCAGCCTTCAGCCTCGCGTGTCTTGCCTCTCTGCTTCTGTCCTTCGGCCCTCAGCCTTACATGAGAAGCCAGCTCTGTGTGATTATTCTCGCATGCCTTGCCACTCTGCTTCCGGCCTTCGGTCATCATACTCGCTCTGTTGGTATAACGTTTTACGGCAGAACTGCGTAGCGAGACTTTTACCATTGTACAATGTAGGTACATGTAATATTTTTGATGAGATTCATTCGTCTTGAATCGGTACATTTGATATTCCGAAATAAGCACTTAATCATTCGTTTTGACAATAGGATTTCTAGGGAATGCCATATTGACTGTAATCATTTCTTAAAGGGGTGTAAAGAAGGGTGAAAGATTGTATCAACATCATCATCTGAGGCGTTATAGCCGCTGGTGGGCCCTAGCCTGGTCAAGCAAATGTCTCCAGTCCGATCTATTCGTGGCTTTCCTTCTCCAACATGTCACCCCTAAGTTCCTGGTGTCCACCTGAGCTTGAGAAAGATTGTATGGGAAAACAAATCATTCTAAAGCGAGAACGAATTATACGCGGATGAAGTCGCGGGCAAAAACTATCCGAAATATTTATTTCTAGAGAATACACCCCTAAGGTCCTGGTGTCCTTTTCGACGCCGTCCAACCATCTCAACTTGAGAAAAATTGTATGGGAAAACAAATAATTCCAAGGCGAGAACGAGTTCCACGCGGACGAAGTCGCGGGCAAAAGCTAGTTCCACATAAATTTGTGGCACAGGCATCATGACATTTTGCCACTATGCGTATTAGAAATAAAACTTTGATTTTATTTTTGTTTATTTCATTGCATGTTTGAGAAAAGCGCTATACATACCTCGGCGGGAAATATGGGGTTGCCCGCCTTAGACCTATCCGTGTTCCGTCTATATGTCTTCGGCCGGCAACCCCTTTCGTCCCGGCCTCTGTAGTAATATACTATTTCTGGTGTACACACACAATTACCAAGCTTTTTATCATCGCACTGCTCGCCGTCGGCAGGGCATTCATCCTCCTGGGGCGCTAGTCGGGTAACCTCCACGAGTGTCTGGGCTCTTCCAGTTCCCCTGGACCCTCGCGGGTCTGGGGGAAGGGGAAGGGTTCTGGCCGGTGCACCCTGGAGGCAACGGTAAGTGATTCATCTCCGGAGGGATCGCTTACCGGTGCTACCAATAACCCGGAGACGGGGTCGCTCTGGGTGTTCTTCTGTTTAGCGGAGGACACTCCAGATGCGACCAATGGAGGGATGGGGGGTTCCGCATCAGGGAGTCGCATGACCTGTTTAAAGAATTACGGACCCGTAACCCTGCCTTCGGCAGAGGGCCGCTATAGTCGGGAGCGGGGGCTGTCACTGTCAGGCCGGGGCCGGGTGGTGCCTGCGAGGGAGAAAACCTCTATAAAAAGTTACAAGGGGACCTGAGGGAGTGAATCTGGGGTTTTTCACTCTCTCCTGGCGTGGAGGTCCTTTGGTCGGCAATTGTGTGGTGTCGCCCTGCACGATTGCCGTCGGGTAGGGGGCGCAAGCCTCTACCGAGAGGGGACAGCTCCGGCTGTCGCAACAGGCGGTGTTCGCGGTTGTGTGCCTTGGCGATCCCGTGTCACCGCCACTAATGCTGTGTGATGGGCATACCCTGGTGGTTTTAGACGGTAGTCCGGGCGATTCCCGGGAGTCCGTCATACCTGTCCTAGTTCCCCGGCTAGGCGGGATACGTAAAAGCATTTCCCCGGGTAAAAAAAAAGGGCATTCATCCTCACACCTTAGAACCTATATGGTCGCGTAAGGTACGGTTTCAGAGGAACTTCCTTCCTCGGACGCTCCGGTTGTGGAATGGGCTCCCTGTCGAGTTTTCCCGAGGAACTACAGTATGGGATTCTTCAAGAAAAGAGTGTATACATTTTTAAAGGGTCGGCAACGCGCATTTGATACCCCTGGAGTTGCAGGCATAGTTTATAATAGTTAATTATAATCGTGATATTTCTCGAACCCATTTAATTTTTCCGAACCGGTGGTAGTTTATTGACGTTCATAGGTGCATGTAATTATGCCTAATTTGAAGAATAAATTACTTTTACTTTTTTTACTTTTCATCCTCCGCACTGAAACAATTAAGAGAAAATAAATGTAATAATTTTGCTTTTATTAATATAAAATACTGTAGAGCTCAGGCAAGGCTTTGCAAGTATCGACATAGTTCAGAAAAAGTACAGAAAGCTCACTCTTATTACAAGGAAACTCCAGTATTGGGTGCACTGAAATAATGAATAAAGATCTTTAGTAACTGACCTGAATGTACTAAGTCACTCGACGGTACTAAGTTCAAAAAGAACTAAAAGAATGGCTGGCAAAAAAATGTTTTTACAATCTAAATGAATATTTCGTATAGGTCTACAATTGATTAAGTCTAATTTTAAGTTTAATAATATTGTACGGCCGAAATGGGCAAACTGTTGATACCTACCTTTCAATGTATGACATGAGATCTTATTACACAGTTTTGACAATAAAATGATATGATGATGAGTCCAGACAGTTAATTACTAAGAATAGTTGAGTAAACATATCAGTTAATTATGGAAAGAACATCGCTTAAATCATTATAGAGGCCCATTTCGTGATCTTGTATCTAGACACGCGGCAGCGTGTCCAGCCAAGTTCACCCTAGAAACTGGCGGACAGCAGCCGTGTGTTATTTTACACGAACCGTTTGGAGCCACTTTTGACCCCCCAATAACTCAAAATCTATCTAACGTACGTGGTCGCTTACTATGGGCCTCATAAGAAGGCTCAAAGTCACCCAAAGAGCAATGGAAAGGGCTATGCTGGGAGTTTCTCTGCGTGATCGCATCAGAAATGAGGCCATCCGTAGCAGAACCAAAATGACCGATATAGCCCTTCGAATCGCTAAACTTAAGTGGCAGTGGGCGGGGCACATAGCACGCAGAACCGATGGCCGTTGGGGCGGAAAGGTTCTCGAGTGGCGACCACGTACCGGAAGGCGTAGCGTGGGCAGGCCCCCCAGACGGTGGACTGATGACCTGGTAAGGGTCACGGGTGTCCGCTTGATGCGGGTGGCGCAGGACCGGTCATTATAGAAGTCTTTGGGGGAGACCTATGTCCAGCAGTGGCCGTCATTCGGCTGAAATGATGATAATGATGATGATTATAAACTAGCTTTTGAATGAAGCAGCTTCGCTTGTAATAAAGCTTTTTCTCATAAAATTATTGAAAAAGAAACTTACTTACACTTGTAAAAGAAGATACAAGCTTACAAAATGGACATTTATAATGATTTAAGCATTTTTTCCATAACAAATTGATGTCTACTCAACTTTTCTTAGTAATTGATTGTCTGGACTCATTATTTCAGTCTAGCCAAGACTAGAGTTTTCTTGTAATAATAGTGAGCTTTCTGTACTCTTTCTGAACTATGTCGATACTTGCAAAAGTTATAAAAGCGGCTCACCGTGTTGCCTGAGGTCCTCAGTAATTTTTGTTAATAAAAGAAAAAATCTTTAATATTTTCTTTTTTCTCTTTTTAATGTTTCAGTGCGGTGGGTGATGGATGGATGGATATTTCACTATTTTAAATTAGTATCAACCATACATCTTGGAACTTGTTTTTAAAAAAGTTTTAAAATATAGAAAATTTAAGTATTTTCTAAATTGCTTTATTGACGCCTGATATGATAAAAAAAAATAATCATCTTTTTCTACCTGCAGAAGTCCAAGCTTAGTATGTTTCGAAAATTATTTTCCGTTTTATTTAAAACACGTTGCTGAAATATAGTTCTGCAATCAGCACATAAAATCTTTTTCTCAAACATGCAATGAAATATTGATGTTATGTTCCTTATAATAGGCTGCGAAGTATGACGTTTCAGGCGCGGCTATGACAAGAGGTCGTTAATGGAATTTCATACAAATCTTGCAGGCCTAGGCCGGCAAAGTCCTCTTTTTTAATTCCATTCCACATAAATTTGTGGCACAGGCATCATGACATTCTGCCACTATGCGTATTAAAAATAAAATTTTGTTTTTTTTTTGTTGTTTATTTCATGTCATGTTTGAGAAAAGCACTATACATACCTCGGCGGGAAATTTGGGGTTGCCAGCCTTAGACCTATCCGGCCTCGCTTCGCTCGGCCGTATATATGTCTTCGGCCGGCATCCCCTTTCGTCCCGGCCTCTGTAGTAATGTACTATTATTTTATACCCCACACAATAGGTCTCAGGAAAAAAATCCATACAAAAAAATATGACGTCATACTAAACTTCCCCTCTGTACCAAAAGTCAAGGTGATTCTCCTTCTATGTTCTAAGCGTTCATAAAAATCATCCTGCCAAAGGAGAACCCTTGATCATCAAACGCCGTAAAGTTAAGGGTACAGAGTCAGCGTCATATAGTATGTAGCAGACAAAGTGGCCAAAAAGATTTTGTATGGTGTACCGATCTATTTGACCACTTGGGCTGCTATGACTATATGACGCTGACTGTACAACAGCGACTATTTCTATATTTAAGAATTTTAATAACGTAGACATTATTTAAACTTAGGCCATTAATTTCAACTATCATACTTTTTACAAAGTTATTCAGCGTGATTTTCTCGATATTGGTAAATTCAGCAAGTAAGCAATTTTATTGTAAAACTGAGTTCACATTCATTTCAAGAATGATAGAGAAGCAGTGTCGAATATTCAAGTGATATATAAAGCAACTAGATTGGCATTACAATTAAATAATATGGAATCGGGTTTTACGTTGTGTGCGGTTTTATTTTTTTATAACTTATACAAAAATAGTTATAGGAGAATAACTTGCAGTGTGTCGTCTCTTTTGATTGCACAATTCTTCTGAATGCATAAAGAGCTAGAGCACAGCGGAACGTCAGCTTGCTCATATCTGGACCAGCTCAACTGGGGAAGTAGCTCCACCTTAAAGAAGACCGCAGCCATAATAACATCACTACTTGCTCCTTAGGTATGTGGTTTGTGTTCCTGGTGAGTAGGGTCACCAGAGCTCCCTTGGATACGCTGTGTTGAGAGTGAGGGACCTATATAACTCTAGCTGTCAAAAGATTGAATCCTGAAGTTAATAAAGAGTATAGAAAACATCCAAGTCTCAGGAGCAAATGTTTCTGCTCACCAGAGAAACCAATGCCCATACCGGGATTCGAACCCGGGACCTCTAGCTTTGGGTGCAGTGTCACTACCCACTAAGCTAAACAAGCAGATTATTTCCAAATGATATCTACTAAAGTTGTATAGATGTTTACGATATATACATTTTTAAATTTTACATCAGAATACCTTTTTAGGGTTCCGTAGTCAACTAGGAGCCCTTATAGTTTCGCCATGTCCGTCTGTTTGTTCGAGGCTTTGCTCTGTGATTGTTAGTGCTAGAAAGCTGCAATTTGATATGGATATATAAATCAATTAAACTGACAAAGTCGTAAAATAAAATCTAAAATATTTTTTTTAGGGGTACCTCTTCTTCACGTTAAGTGAGGATGATTTTTTTTGTTTCAACCCTATAGTGTGGGATTTTGTTCAATACAGGTCTTCATCAAATATTTTTGGATACAGAGAATTATTGGAATTATTCACTCCAACAGAAGAATAAATTGTGTTCCCGCCGCCTCCTTTAGCTTTTGAACTATGGGTCAAAAAAATAAAAAAAAGGATCATGAAAGTAAAGCTTAATAAAGACTTTCAACGAAAACTATAGCGGAGATGATCAGTTCAGCCGTTTTTTAGTTATCCCTCCCTTTTGCTTATTGTTGATTTTTTTAAAGTAGGTTCATTGGGAAACTACGGGACCCTTTTTTTTTTTTTTTTTTTTTTGACCCAGAGAAATGCGTTACGCATACCAATACGTAATATGAGGCCTGCGAGGACAAGCCAGATATTACGCATTAGTTATGTGGGACTCTCCGGTCCAAACGAGGACCAGCCTACCCACTAAAACTCTGGGATGCTGCCTCCACCGTGCCCGAGTGGTGATGCCATGGGATCGCGAACATTTCACCACGACATCACCGGCACCATCGCCCTAAGGCGAACCCTCACCAAAAAGGCACACTGTAGCATGACCAGTGTGCCTTCCCGCACCGACCTCCCTACACCCCGGGAAGGTTAGGGACCAGCACCGACACACGGTGATCTGGTCCCACCCGCGCCACGGCACCGGGAGGACAAACGCCCCTACCCCGGCGCCCAGCGGTAGGACAAACGCCCCTACCCCGCAGCCCTCCGCAGCCGAAGCCGCCGGCCCCCCAGTGGGCCGTGTAATTTTTTATAGTGGTTTTCTTCCTCGCGACTGCAAGCCTACCGTAAGCGGGGTCTTCACAGTCCCCGGTCCGGACATCATCGGCCCTCTGCCTAGTCGAGATTACGGGGCCGTTATATTTGACGAGGCAAACGGTCGGTGCCTCGAACCGCACTACGCCGCCGAAGCGGCCTACCTTCGTCGGACCTGGGGATTTCTCCGTGGAGAAGTCCTTGGTCCGATACCCTCCTCCCCCCCTGACAGGTTATTGGTAGCCCGACAAGTGATCACTTAGGGTCCACTAAATGATCACTTGCCGTGCCTCCAGGACGCACCGGCCAAGACTCTACCCTTACCTGCGGATCAACCGGATCAACAGGTATTGGTAGAGCCCGGACACTCGAGGAGGTTACCTGTCTCGCGCCCCAACTACGGGACCCTACACTGAGCATGGCCCGACATGCTCTTGGCCGATTTTTACATTCTAAAAGAGGTAGGGCACAGCGAAACGTCATCTCGCTCAAATTTGGACCAGCCCAACTGGGGAAGTACGTCCACCTTACAGAAGACCGCAGCCATAATAGCTTCACTACTTGCCCTTACTTAGGTAGGTATTTGGTGTTGTGCTCCTGGTGGTGAGTAAGGTCGCCAGAGCTCCCGAGGACGCGCTGTGTTGGGAGTGAGGGGCCTGCATATGTCTCTAGCTTGACAGCAGGAGACATCTGCGGGTCCTTCACCCTCAACACAGCGCACACCCAAGTCAATAAAGGGTCGGTAACGCACTTGTGATTCCTCTGGAGTCGCAAGTGTCCATAGGCTATGGTGTCTGTTTACCATCACGCAGACCGTAAGGTTGTTTTCCACCGTCGTATATAAAAAAAATCAACGTGTATTTTTGTAATAACAAAATAATAGTTAATTTATAAGTCACAAGGAAAAATTTGGGGTGCTCAATTTTACACTAAGCCTTGTGTCATTCTTGTCTCAAACAAATAGTTAAAAAGATTCCATTGCACGCAATCAGAAATCGTCTTTATTGACACTATATATTATTATGTTCGTTTATATTTGATTCAAACTCTATCTAATGCGTACCCTATGCACCGAGCCGTCATATACGACTCTAAGTGTCAGTTTTTGTAACATTTCAATTGTGCCCTGCAAAACTTATACAGTTAGTGCTTCTATTTTCTTTATGTCACTCGTTAATCTTAATTTTTGACGACAAACATACTGCCAGGTGCAAGAGTGAGTGCGATAGCGATAGAAAAATTTACTGCAGTCATGTAGCCACAGCTTAACAGTTGAGATAAAGGGGTATTTGCTTGGCAGGTGATCTCGCAAACTCACCGCTAATGAGTCTTTTGGGGTGAAAAAAACACCGACGTCACCGAAGTATCAAGTTCGGGGCTGATAAATGAGCACATGGAGACTTTGTTTTAGACTGAATTTAGAGAAAAAAATGCGTGGTAAGTAAATAAGCTTGCCATGCTATAACGTCATATGTGCAGTGCGGCTACCTAACAAGAGAAGTGTTGTTTTTTATTGTTATTGATCCATCTCAATGGTCAACTGTACTTTGTTTCTAGATTCAAATTCAATCATAAGCCCTGCCGATAAGGAACAGTTTTTTTAAATGTCAGGAATACTGTCTGGTTCCTTATGTCATTCTATAATACAAGTCGCTATTTTAGAATTATTATTCTTTATGGGCACGGGTTACAATAAGTCAGGGATCCATGGTATATCCACTACCATGAGACTGATCAAAGTTAAATATGGCACCTGCTGCTGGATTCCTACACTCGTCAAGCTTTCCATACGTTCGGGTTTTAACGAACACCGCTTACGATTACAGATGTTTTGATTCAACCCACCCCAAGGCTCGGCTCTATGATGATCCGTGAATCCTTACGTCGGTAACTTATGTCAAAAAATGTACTGAGTTACCAACATTTGATCTGGCATTTGGTCTAACGGATCTTTATAAAACCCGGCCAAGTGTCTTTAGCACTCTTTGATAAATATTTATACGTCACGAACTTGACTGAACACCGACCGCTGTTTGACCCCCAAATCTGTCCGCTCGTCATTGATGGATGCCTCGTTCGGGTAATAGTTTGTCTCGGCTTGCAGAGAAGGTCGCATCTAAGCAGGAAGATCAAGGCACTTAAGACGTTTGTCGTTGGTAAGACATTCCAGCCGTGATTTCCGATTAATGTCGTCTCATTTTACGCAACTTGAAAGGTTCTTCGCACTAGTGTATCTAGACTTTAGGTAAGGTACCTCTTGACTTGGCGAAGCGGAATCCGTATGTTATATTTACCTGACTGCGCCAGAAGGAGGGTTATGTTTTTTGAGAGTATGTATGTATAATTGTTTGGCACGCTCTGCGGCTTCAACGGCTTGATGGATTTTAGCTTGAGAGGTGTCGTTAGATTTGTATTTACTGAGAGACACTACCCAGTGTTACTCTCTCAGTAAATACAAATCTATATAAAAATAATAAAAAAGGCGGATTTTTTTAGCCAAATTCAAATGTTTGGCACGCTCTGCAGCCTGAACGGCTCGATGGATTTTAGCTTCAAAGGTATCGTTAGATTCGTATTAATTGTATGTGTTGTAAATGCCATCATTTACATATTTGCTTGGTACCATTAGTTTATTGGCATGGAACTCCAAGGGCAGTCGATTTTTTTAAATAACTGTAATTTCTTTTGTTCCTAACGTATCAACAATTTGCTGATGTCTTCCAGATTTCTTTACTAGTCGGTATGTATATTTACATTTGCGCATTAAAATTATAATGCACGGAGGCGAAGTTGCATGCAGTATTGCATTCGTTACACTCTACTTCCACGCATCCCGCGCCAATCAAGGAAGAAGTGCAGTAAAAATTCTGTACTGGCATGACTGACTGTTGACACTCATAGATTACTGGTACTATGCCGATAAATGCGGAAGTCACTCAGGGCATTCAAATATCCAAGCCATACTGTGACAAATCTTTCATTAAACTAAAATCTACAATATACTTAATCCGCAGCCCAAACCTCAATAATGGAGTCAATCCCTCGAGATCGCTGCTACGAGTATCTGTAGGTACATTTGGTCGGTCTATAAATTACAATTCGGTTATATGAAATATTCAGATGTAACAGGCTATTGAACACTTAAGAGTGCGCAGTACGTACGCTCTCATTTTAAAACGCCAGGCTAGAATAACACGAAACTTTGTATACACAATGGGATCCGGCATATCTAGGTCGAAAATTAGTTTCTGTTGCTAGAAATTGTAAAAGAAAAAAAATACAGCGGTTTTTTTAGATTTTTACGGCTTGTATGAAAACCTTAATAATCGCTGTATTTTTTCTCCATTATAATTTATAAGCAACAGAAATTAATTTTCGACCTAGATATGCCGAATCCCATTGTGTATACAAAGTTTCGTGTTATTCTAGCCTGGCGTTTTAAAATGAGAGCGTAAATACGTTTGTATGGAGAACTGAGCGTACTGCGCCCTCTTAATTTCTTTATATCAGAAGGCTTGGCCTGAGTACCCGCTCGAAGCGAAGCGTGCGGCGTGTCGACGACGGCATATTCATATGTTTCAAATGCACGCTGCATGCTTCGCTGCACTGCGCGCTCTAGCGGACTCAGGATGTACTCGTACGGTAAAAGAAACACAAATGCTCTAATTTTAGTTACTTTACTCCATATAATACAACAGTGCATACTTTGCATCCCTTCAAGTCTTCAAAATAAGATCCTGTCACTTGACCTATTCACATTTGCCTTAATGTTTCACTAGACTTATTGCAATTCTTCTTCAACGCAGTGAACTTTTCGGGTTCCCTTTGAATATTATCAAATAGAAGTCATTAGGTTAGGTTAGGTTTATTATGAAACAATCCTATAAAGTTTACTATTTCAGAAAAAATACATTAGGTCTAATAAAACAACGCCAAATGAAGCATTTAGGTCTAACGAGGGAGAACCCTTCAAAACGTAAAAATTACCGTCGATATAAAGATACTGAAGGCCCTAAACCCAATAACCTTGAATCTAAAGCTAAAGAGAAATAAACTAATATATTTTTGACAAAATTTTACCCTTTTTTATCTTTATGACGCCATTTTTACCTAAAACGCAGGACCCTACATATCGCGCATCCGATTGGAATCCACAAGGTTATATAAATAGTATATAAGTACTAGACAAGATAAGTAGGACAGTACAAATGATCTCGTAAAATATCATGTGTGATACTTTGCGCAAAAGTTCTGTAATTCAGGCGTAGAGTAAGTAGACTAAAATGGTCTGGGTGGAATAGAAATTGGAGTTGATATCTTTTTATCTTATACGCGGACTCCCAGTGGACTTTGTCGGTTGCCTGGGTTCTAGTCCGTAGTATTATCGTAGACCCACATTTTGGAGCCCGAAGCAGGTGATTTGTATCCTTTTCTGAGTAAATTGCTTTCATTAATGAAAACGGGTTTTGCGCCTTAATAATATTCGCAATGAGGTGCCGTTTGTCTGTAAAATATATTTTCGACACCTTGACATTCTGGCAGAAGACATAAATTCTAAGCAAAACTTAGAGATACATATTTTGAGACAAAATGCAGAAATAAATGTAGTCTTCAACTTCTTCTGACATACATGGAAAACACCCTTTACTCAGAAACAAACATTAGCGCTCACCACACAAAAAATGGCCTTACCGATATTTCACCCGGAAGCCCAAAATGGTGGTCAATATCAGATCTCCTTTTTTTGCGCAATATGATGCTTTCAATGAAAACTTGAATGCTTGTAAGATTGCTTTCCAATTCAAACGAAAAGTATATATCATACTTTACCAAGTTGATTTAGAAATGTAAATTAATATATAACGTAAAAACGACGTAGAAGTAGCCTTATATAAAAGCGTACACGCTAAGGTTTTGTCATTTATTTCTCACGTTTTCCTCGTATTTTTATGTCACTTCATGTCACATACAAACCCCAGAGGGCAATATCTTACTTCGTCATAAAAGGATGTAAGTTTTGTTGTGATTATATTTAAATAAGTCGTTTCGTGTCGGGTTCATGATGTCTGCTCTAAACATCGCCGAAAATACGAAACCAGGAGGAATTGATTCACTTTCCGCTTGATGTTTGTATCTGATACGGAGGCCTATCGGATCGGGTGTCAGTCTGTTAAGAGATTTTTTAAAGCTAGGTCAAAGAGTTCTACTCATACAAGGAACTTATATCATTAGAACATCAGGTGTGTGAGTGTGTGATAACATAGACTTAATAATTTTGTATTAAGCAGTAACGCTGCAAACGAAAATTCTAAATTTAAAATTAAAGGACAACATGAGACTAATAGGTACATTTCCATTTATATATCGGTTACATATTAAATGGCCGGTAAAAGATTATTATACTTAGATGGTGCACTCTTAGATAGATATACAATAAAATAAAAATGGCTATAATGTTGAAGAGTTCCGTTCTGATCATCATCAGCAGTTCCACTTCATCAAATGTCACTTTTATGAATGAAAATGCTTGATTAGTTCATGAAAATACTAAAATCACTATTTGTGTGCCTTTTACATTTGAGGACTTCCCTCGATTCCTAATGGATCCCATCATAAGAACTCGAGCATGACAAAAATCAATCGTGAAAATAGAACTTGCTTAACAAACACAGCTAGAAGGACAAATCGCCAGACGTGAACTTTTCGTCGTTGTTCTGTTCTGATCATCATCAGCAGTTCCACTTCATCAAATGTCACACTTTTGTATGATAATGCTCGATTAGTTGATAAAAACACACTATATGTTTGCCTTTAAGATTTGAGGAGTTCCCTCAATTCCTCATGGATCCCATCATCAAAAATCGAGCATGACAAAAATTAATCGTGAAAATAGAACTTGCTTAACAAACACAGCTAGGAGGACAAATCGCCAAACGTGAACTTTTTGTCGTTGAAGAGTTCTGTTCTGATCATCATCAGCAGTTCCACTTCATCCAATGTCACATTTTTGGATGAAAATGCTTGACTTGTTGATAAAAACACAAAAATTACTATATGTTTGCCTTGAAGATTTGAGGAGTTCCCTCAATTTCTCATGGATCCCATCATCGGAACTGCATTTGGACAAAAACGGGACCAACGTGGATATATATACTTACAATCAAAAAAAGAATTTTCCAAATCGGTTAAGAAATGACGGAGTTATGGACTAACAAACATTAAAAAAAAAACATACAACCGAATTGATAACCTCCTCTTTTGAAATTTTGAACTCGGTTAAAAATAACAATAAAAACTTAAAATACAGACCTATACAGAGTAAATAAAAAAATGAAAAATATTGTGCTCCGAGCAGGATTCGAACCTGCGAAATCGGGCATACGCGGCCAATCGCTCTAGCCACTGAGCTATCGGAACCAATCAAACTAAATCGGATCGGAACGGAATAGGGAATCGGATAAAAAAAAACGTTTAATTTGAAATTTAGAATATAGCCTTTGGTTGGAATTATATTGTAGCAATCATTACTTAATTGAACGTTTTCCAACCTAAATATGTAGACGGATTTAAAGGACTGGTCAAAATAGTCTGTAGTCTTTCCTTTTTTAATACCGTAAGTTGCATTCGGGCTAAAATTATAAATTACTGGCTATCTTAGCAATTCTATCTAATCTATCAACAGAATAATCAAAAAGAAATGAAAATGCAACATTAGTACTATACAAAATACTCTGACATTTAGAATAAAATTAGACGACGACCTGTTTAGCCTAGTTGGTAGTGACTCTGCCTCCGAAGCTAGAGGTCCCGGGTTCGAATCCCGGCCAGGGCATTTATTTGTGCATTGAGGATGCGAATCCTGTTCCACCGTGATACAGTAAAACTACTAGTACGGGGAACAGAGGAAGCTTACTCTAAATGTTATAATTTAATTTAATAAACTGATTGTACGTACCTACGCTACGTACCTAATTGTATAATATACAACATTAGGCTTCAAAAATGTAAAAATGTAAAAAAAAATGTAAATCATAAGCCTAATTAAGTTTAAGTTTACTATAATACCTTACAAAAAGTGTGAAAAAGTGTAAGTAGTCATATAAGTCTTTTCTTGCAAATAAATAAAGTTAAAGTTATTTTTCACGGATATTTGTTCTTGGGTCTTGGATGTTTTCTATGTATTTAAGTATGTATTTATCTATATACATAAGTACGTATATCGTCGTCTAGTACCCATAGTACAAGATTTGTTTAGTTTGGGACTAGGTCGATTTGTGTAAGATTGTTCCCCAATATTATTATTATATTTATTTATACATGTACTATAGAAACATATTTGCAATTTTATATTGTTTTCTTGCTTTTAACACGCCCTGTCACACTTACCATTAGCTAGACATGAAAATACTAAAAACTGGTCGTTACACATTCTGAGTAAAAGCAATAATAATATATCTATTTATGTATATAAAATAATATTACTACCCTCGAAACTCATATTTGATAAACGTATCTGTTATTTGGCACTGAACCTCGTTTTTCGAATCGTTTAAAAGACGACCTTTAATTTAGAATTAATCCTATTTACATTTAAGATTATATTGAGCGTAAATCTTGCTTTTGCAAAACTTGTATAGTAAGAGTTAATTGATTTCCATTTAACAGGCATGAGTTTGAATCAATACATTAAACTTCAGTTTTGGTTTATATTTGATTGATTGGAGTCTGAGTACGTGCAAATAATGCCAGAGGGATTTACAAACAGTAATAAGGATGAAGCCTAAAGGCACACGGTTTTAATAAAACTCGAAACACGTTTCAATATCGAACTTGCAATACGTTTATTGCTTTTGGCCCCCACTCATGTTTCTATGGGAGTTTTTTTTACTCTCTATGTAAGTATGTTACCCACTAAAATTATAATTGCTAATGTTTGTTTTTCTGTTACCTTTTCACGCTGTAATCGCTAAACCCTGGAGTTGCTGGGGTCCATAGGCTTCGGTGACCACATGCGATCAGGCAGGCCGTACGCTTGTTTGCCACCGACATAAAAAACAGGTTTTAAAAATTTGGTATGGAGATTCTGACCCTGGGAAGGATAATGGATATTTTTTTTTACGGGAAATACCATAAGAGAGTTAAAATGGGGATGGAACTTAATATGGAAGAGCGGTAAATGCTATGACGCAGAAGTCGCGAGTATAAGCTAATATAACACAACACTGGCTGGCTCGATTGGTACTTTTTTAAGAGACATCCCCACAGTCCTGCGTGGTAGACGGCATAAGCGTTACGACGATATAAATCTGCTTGACGCTCCAGCGCGGCGGAGCACGAACGGTACGATGCTTTAAGATAGGATAAGCGCTCGGGCATTTGGACGCATCTTTACACCACTCATTTCTTCCACGCCTGCTTCACATTTGGAAGAGCAATCGAGAGGCCTATGCTGGGAGTTTCTCTGCGGAGACCCAAAGTAGCTATAGCTCTCCGAATCACTAAACAAGTGGTAGTGCACATTGCAGGTAGAAAATTGGTTTACGCCATTGGGCCGTTGTGGCGGAAAGGTTCTCGAGTGGCGACCAGGTACTTACCGGAAAGCGCAGCACGGGTAGACCCAAGGTGGACTGATGACCCGGTAAATGTCACGAGTCCGCTGGTTGCGGGTGGCGCAGGACCGGTCATTGTGGCACCCTTAGGGGGGCCTATGTCTAGCAGTAGACTTCCTGCTGTTATGATGATTATGATAAGTTATTAACAAACTTTTTTACTCATTGTTATTAAAAATTACTAAAATTCAAGAAACTGGTTAAGGTACACTTTCTCGTACTGCAAAAAGGGTAAACACTCCACTAACTGAAAAAGTTAAGAAAGAGAATAAATATCACATTAGGGTGGAATGCAAAAAAATTTACATAGTTAAGCTTAATTTAATCTACGCTTTAATTTTCTCAATTTCGTAACGACAATTAGTCATATGTTTTATATGGGTATATAACATTTGTTACGAAAGTAATGACACACACACACACACACACACACACACACACACACACACACACACACACACACACATACACACACTCGTACGCACATACAGGTATCCGCACCGAACGCATGTATACAAAACTAGGACACATATACTATATATAATATAATATACATAAATATCAATATCATATAAAAGGGACCAGTCTGAAAATCAGCGCTGTGTATATAAAACCTATCCAGCAAGGCTGAGACTGGTACCCATTGCCCAGCTATAGGTATGGGTAGTAATTAAATTAAGTTTATTTTAGTTTTTTGTAAAATGGACTTTTCAAAATTCTGATTTTTTTAAATGTTCGCTATTGTGTTGATTTTTAAATTGTGGCAATAAAAAAAAAATTAAATATAAAATTCTGCTCTTTGTTGTATTTAAATAAGAAAATACACATTGATACTGTGAAATGAGTAGTAATTAATTACTGTGTAACGACCAAAGTATCAAGATTTCAAGCCTGTATTAGTTAGAGTTTCTTGTGATTAAAAACATTAAACACAATACCTTTTCTATAGTATACAAAATTAATTTCTATGTCCTATATATTTTATGTATCAAATATTCGTGTTCAGTTTACTACAGCACAGAATTTCCATTGGGGTTAAGGGTTAAGTTAATATTAGGTACTAAGAAAACACGATAATAAAATCAAATCTTAGAATAGAACTTTTATATTTTTCTAGAAATAAAAAGAAAACCTACAGTAATTGTTGCTTTTCACTTTGTTTACCAATTAAGAAAACCATTTTTGACGCTTCGTCAACAATACTTTTCTCCACAATGCATTAACGAGCTGACGGAATCCAACATTTTTTTTATTTAAAGTCACGAGAGGGAATCGCTTTTTCGCTTGAGTTACATTTGACTCTATAAAACGAAAAAGAGTTACTAAAATTGTGTGACGCCATAAAGGAAAGTGGCCGTAAAAAGGAGAATAATAGAAAAAAAATAAAAGTAAGTGATTTGCATATTTTTTAGTTGAAGAGAAAAGGTTTTATGCGACGGCCGTTTGAGTTCCAATAGCACTCACACCTGGCGTTTTATTGAATCAGTTTTATTACCTATGTTGAGAGCATTGCGTTGTGATGCACGCGAACCAATTATGCGTACCTTTGACATCTGGGGACGTGTACCGACTTTGATGTCTCGGGGGCCATATTCCGCTGTATTTGACAGAAGAGGACATTAATGTAGGGACGGGACGCTACCGTAGGTATAAAAAGGCATGACTGAACTGTTCTAGATACAGTTTGTAACGTGAGAGCTCAGTTGTTTTTTTATAATGTCCGATTGATGTGAATATAAAGTAATGTTGTTTTCTGTAAATTCATAGGGTCCACGAAGAAATATATAAGTAAACCATTCTTGTTGAAATTGCTTTATATTGTTTACAAATTGGCTAAATTAAATGTTACTTCGTTCAGATGAACGTCTTACACACTGCGTCATTCGTCAACTGGTTCGCCATTCCAAAGCAAACTACATTCGAACATTCCTTATTCATCAAGTCATCATCTAGAAGCCAGCACTTTACACACCCATTAAAAAATACCCATCCCACATTAAACTCTGTGAGGTACTGATTTTGAAAGATAGGGACGTAAAAGTGGGTGTATATTATTATTCTCATTTGACAAATATCGCGAATGGAATATGGCCCTTGCTTCGCATACCATAAATAAAACGATTTTTTTTAATCATAGTTTTTCCTTATTCATTTGTTCATCAAACCTTGCCTTTGCACAATGTTTTCTAAATTATTTTTGTTCTTATATGTCACTTTGCCATTTGAGTTTCTGAGAAGGGGATAAGACTAAGAGGGTAATGATCTTTCAGTCCACGAAAAAGCACCCAATTTAAGGAGGGGTGGAAAATAACCACTACGAAATATATTCTAGATAATATTCTTCAGAAATTTAAATAAGAACACGAAGTGAGCTTTTGAATTATTTCTATTTTACAAGGAGTATCGTGACTTAAACAGACTCTTGAAAATTAAAAACAAAGCTCAACGCCATAGCTGTTGAATAAAAAAAAGTTGTGCGAGTTTGAAAAACGAAGGCGACGGAAGCCCTTTGTGGTGTTGGACAGAAACGAGAACGTCATGAACACTGCTGTTATAACCATTAACGGAAGCGTCGATTCACTTTCCATACAATTTTCAAGCAAATTTGCGTAACTACGGAATTATTTCCTATAATAGTAATATGATAATAAAATTACCGTGAATACTTTTATATAGTATACCCTGCAAACCTAATACGCTATACTCGAATCTCGTTGCGATATTTTGTAAGAATCGCGGAAGTTAAGCCATTTCTATCAAAAAATGGCACATCTATTTTGATAAAATACGCTTATAGTATTATTATTGTTATTGTATATATTTATAAAAAAATGGCCAACGGCGAATAATTTATATGACATTGATAAATATAATGATATGTATTTTAATTAATTTCTTTGAATGTCTTTGCAATTGTATTTAAATTTTTAATGCACAGTGTAAGAACATTATTGAAGTATTGTTTATTATGTAATTCAATTTATATAATCTAATCCAATTAAAATAATTATATTTAATCAATATAATTTTATTCCTAAGTAACTACAAAGTATATAATAATATTTTTACATGTTATTTTTTTATGAATAAATTAATATGAATATAAATTGCATATATTTGACGATTTAATTGACAGATTTTATCCATCGACAATCTGCACAAAATCTTAAGTGAAGTCGTACCTAAGTGGAGTAAACCAACCTTAAATGGAGTGTCTAAGCATATAAGTAGAGAAATTCAAATCCACAACGCAGGTTTTATCAGGTGGGTACAGATTTTGTAAAAGAACCAGGCGTCCTCACATATTAAACGCGTTTTAAAATTGGTGTTATTCCAATCAGTTACGCATTATTTTTCACCGCAGGTATTATATAATATGTAAAATGCCTTTGGAAATGTCTGAAATTTCGTTTCAAAAGCCACGTAATTACTTTTCTGCTTTGTAACCTTCAGCTTGCCAAACAGTTTCTACTGACTCACATTTCAAAGAAACCATTGACACCGGAATAACTTAAATTATAGCATTCAGCTGTACCAAATTCAGTACAATGTTTTAACTTCAATTACTGGAATGGCCAAGTTTTCTCTGAAATAACTGAACTTCGTCAATTCATCAGAGCACTTGAAGACTCGCCAAATGGTCGTGAAATTCATCATTCTAACTAAAATACCGGTAGACAAAGTTATTGAAATATAAGAAGGTTCAGCACGCCCGCGCCTGTTGCGTTTATTTCTGAAGTAAGGTTGGACTATGCGCTTGTGTTAGGTTACGGTGTTTGCTGACCATCAGATCTCCTCCACCACCTGTCGTAAAATACGAAAAGAGGGGTCGTTGAGGTCACATGTTTTCTCCATGACAAAAGCAACAGCACTCGGCTAACGACCCCAAGGAAGACGCCGAATCATAAGCTAGAAACAACAGCAAAAGTGCGGGGAGGACTTTAGAATTTCCGAAACTCTGTTGTCTCAGCGATGCAAAATGAATCTTATTGGGGCCATACACGGACATCTTGAAGCAGCCGGCATCGACAACTTGAAGCTGTCCGTCTTTTTCTTTCGCACGTAGAAGACTGAGACGGACAGCTTGAAGCAGGCAGTATCAACTGCTGTGTATGGCCCCCCTAAGCTTCCGACACGAGAGTGCACTTTTCTTGGTTTTCCGCTCACGCTTTCGAAAACTGACCCATGTGTTTTCACATTTGACTAAAATATACATTTACAGCTGTCGCTTTATATTCCCAACCCTACCGTGCTCCGAGGTGGATTAACTTGCCTTTTATGTTGAAGTACGGAAAATCACGTGACGTGTGTTCGGTGCCATTACTTTAATTAAATAGTTTCAGGTATTTACGATAAAAGTATCAGGATTTATCATCCTGCTAGCGTTTTCCCCTTTGTATTCATAAGGAGTTCGGGGTCCACTTTAGCAGCTAATTTCAAAATTAGTTTTTTAAAAGCGACTGCCATCTTGTCTTACCTAGAGGAAAAACTGGACATTTCAAATTGTCGGGATTAGACCGGCTTCCTCACAATGTTCTCTTTAGCTGTTGCTGATGTTTATTAGTTACTGCTAATTATTGTTCTGTTCTGAACAGATCTACTGTCAATTTTCCATACAAATATTACTACTTTACGTGCGTTTACAAGTAACGTAATTACCCATCTGTTTCCACAATAAGAAAAATAACCCTGACAATGAAAAAATCAGCATTATAAATGATTGAAAATTTGTTACTTCCGAGCGTGGAGGGCCTGTCCCCTTCGACTTAGATACATTATTCTATGCTTCTGGCGCATGCCGCTATTGGATGATTATGGATTTTGGTCTCAACCGCGGCGAGGCAGCAGCTGCGGCCTGCTTAATAAAAGAACAAACCAATATCGCCATTACGTGCTTGACTTAATATTGAGAAAAAGTTGTTATCGTTATGATACACGTGATGTGTATCTACCACCACCATATTAGCCCTAGAACGTCCACTGCTTTTTTTTATGATTACTGACCAGCGATTGGCCTTAGTCTCACCTGATGGAAAGCGATGACAAGGCCTAAGATGTTGCTTACTGATTCAGTAATAGCCTATTCAC
Organism: Notocelia uddmanniana; assembly: GCA_905163555.1. Classification (NCBI taxonomy): domain Eukaryota; kingdom Metazoa; phylum Arthropoda; class Insecta; order Lepidoptera; family Tortricidae; genus Notocelia; species Notocelia uddmanniana. The sequence goes on along the minus strand of LR991059.1, from coordinate 6,411,094 downwards.
TCTTGTCTTGAAGAGACCCAGATTGTATGTATTAGGAAATACTGACGACGGCAGTAAATTCCAGTCCTTAGCTGTTCGCATTAAGAAAGAAGAAGCAAATCGCTTCGTGCGAATAAATGGTAGGCTGACAGCGTAAGGATGCAATCGCTCACCGCGTCTGGACGTCCGGGGATGGATGGTGGTGCTGTACATAGGCCTCCCTCAATGGGGGGTAAATACCATAATCACCACGCTTGGCATGCGGGCTGGCGATCGCAGTATCTCCATCGCACTCCAGAGATGCTGCTGCCCATCCCACAGTGGTCGGTGGTCATTCGTGATGTGTGTAAGAAACCAAAAATCTAGGAGACCTTAAAGAATAAAAAAAAGTGCAAGTCTGATTGGCGCACCGAGGGTTCTGTACAAAATTACGCTCACTAAGGTTTTTTGGTGATTAAAGAAAACCTCACCAAGATACGTATAGGTTTATAATTAAATTTTTCCTGTAACATTCACATATTGTTAGATTAAAAGGTTCTGAGAAATTTAGCGTTGTGACAGACAGACAGACAGAGTCGCACCCTAAGGATTCATTTTCACCTTGTCAGTACGGAATCCTAAACAAAGGAAATAATCTGGATCCTTTTGTCCTTTTCGTATTTTTTATTAAGTTCCGTATGAAAGGAAAGTTTCGTATAAGGAAATATAAAAAGCAACACTATATTTTTTCTCAAATATGTAATGAAATTTCGTCATTACGGGTGTTTTAATATAACAGGGCTTAAAGTATCATGTTGCAGGCGTAACAACTCGGGAGAACTGTAAAGGAATATCATACAAAAATTTAAGGCCTAGGCCGGGAAGTGTTTTTTTTAATTTTAGTGTCAAACATGGCGTCTGTTATATTTGTTTATTGAGTGGTGTATTTTTTGTTTCATTGCATATGTTTGAGAAAAGCACTTTACAAATCTCAGCGAGTAAACGTTGGGCTGCAGGCCGCGTGTCCCTATCCTATATCTATATCTACTTGGCCTGGAATCCTTCGTTTCCCGGCCTCTATAGTAATGTACTATTCTATAGTAGAAAATTACACCTATCGCAAGTTCAAAACGTTACGTGTTACCCTGTTGGGCTAAAGTAACTCCATTTTAAGTTATAAAAGGCAATCCCATTACTAATATAAAAAAAAATTGGTTGTTTGTAAAGTAGGTTTACGATCGAGATGTTTACGTGATAACGTCTTACTTCACTGGCACTTCACTTATACCTGCGATCGCGCTCGTGAGGTTTTGGTGTGACACAAGTTTCTGAACATGTCACCCGACTAAAACGATTTTAAAGACGTTATCACGTCAAAAAACAAAACCTTGAGAGGGACTTTAGTGCGTTAAGTATTGAGATCCTGGAATCCTCAGCATGATGCAGCGCAGATGGCGGTCATCGTGGAGTTTTTAGTCGATACAAGTACCCACATAATCTAGTCATTCCCCAATCACTGAGAACCAGACTCGCAAGTTTTCTTGAACCTGAAAAAACGATGCAACCGAGAAATCCTTGGAGAACGATGAGATCGAACACAAACTGCCTTAAAAGTGGACGTTACTCACTACATATTGGAAGGCGAATACAAAAGTCAGTCAAATATTTAAAAAAAGTCAAACGTTGCAGGCTTGCCCGGCGCGACTACAATGTAACATATAAATTCCATTATTTGTCGAGTCCCAAACCTTTTAACAAGAAAAACCAGCCAAACAAAAGATGGCACAGGTCGTATACAGCCGATTCAAGTCGTATTTCTCTGTTGGAAACGCGACGTTTTTGTATGTGTCTGAAATAATTTGCGGTTAACGGAGGCAAAATACAGTTGTGATTCTATTTAAACAATAAACGTCGGGAGCGAACGAACATTTGGAGTTTTAGAGATAGTTTTTGTAGATAGTGTATCTGCGGGTCCCTTAATCTCAATACAGCGCATTCCCAAGTCAATAAAAAGTCGGCAACGCACTTGTGATTCCTCTGGAGTCGCAAGTGTCCATTGGCTAAGGCGTCTGCTTACCATCAGGCAGGCCGTAAGCTTCTTTGCCACCGTCGTAGTATATATATAAATAAAACTAAATTCCAATTTATTCTTTTTCACCCCAGTTTTTAGAAAGGCACTATATTACCCTCGGCTGGAATTGCTACCACCACCACCATATCAGCCCTAGGACGTCCACTGCTGGACATAGGCCTCCCTCAATTTCATGGGGGGTAAATGCCATAATCGCCACGCTTGGCATGCGGGTTGGCGATCGCAGTATCTCCACCGCACTCTAGGAATGCTGCTGCCCATTCCCCGGTGGTCTTGGTCGTAGTTTTAGGACATACCCGGGTCGGGCTGGAATTGCTAGCTTCGTATTAATTAAACGCACTCCCAAGGTCATCTGTTAAAAACTACTGTTAAGCCTGCAATTGCCTCTTTCCATGTCTCGACAATAATGACTATTGAAGTTAGCACCTCGTGCTACGCGTCTACGGTGCTACGCGTAGTAATACTTAACGTAGCTGTTTCGTAGCACATGCACCATACTGTACAGTAGTCGGCGGTTAAGGCCGTGGTCGTTCTAACCCGCCGCCCGCGGCTTGCAGCGGCCCGTCGGCCGCGGCGTTCCGTATGGTGTGTTCGTGAATGTTCGGGAGCGGTCATTCTCGCCCTCCGCGTGCGACGTCTATCTGAGAACCACGGCCTACGAAGTCAATCTTAACCGCCGACCACTATAGCAACACTATTATTAATTATGAGTAATACCAGGTGACCGTTGGTAGACCTTATCTCATTGCAATAAGGGTCAAAAACACAACACAAATTTTAAATAACAAAATAAAACCGCCTTCAATAATTAGCTACCAAACAATGTGTTCAAGTCGATGCCAAAACTCCCAAATGCTTCTCTAATTTGCCCAGGTGGCGCTACTAATGCTATAGTTAAGCTGGACTTGCGTATTCTACTTTGTGTAAAAATTGTATATTTGTTAGGTACCTAATAATTAAAGTCTTTTTTTATCACATAGCGAGGGTATCACTGGTGTAGTGACCCAGCCTACAAAGCCGGAGGTCCCGGGTTCGAATCCCGGTTAGGGCATTATTTGTGTAATGAGCACGAATATTCGTTTTGGTTCTTGGATGTTTTCGACGTATTTATCTATATAAGCATGTATATCGTGGTCTAGTACCCATAGTACAAGCTTGCTGCTTAGTTTGAGACTAGGCCGATTTGTCTAAAATTATCGCTCTACATACAGGTTGTGGCCTATAATAGGAGCAAAAAATTAAACGGTACACTATTGAGCTCTCCAGCAATTATTTCCAAATGGTTTTAATTGGAAAAAGAAGTTTTTTTTTTTGGATTTTTTTCGCAAAAGTATCTTATATGTGCTATTTACTCTACTGGAGTGATATTAATAACTATTTATTCAAAAAACACAAAAAATATATAAAAAAAAAACAAAAAATAACATTTTAAACCAAAAATGCGACAGCGATTGTGAGTCATAACTTGAAGCAACTTCAAAATCAGCATTGACTGCCGCGCTATAATCTCTGAATGCCAAGATCCATTACTTGGAGGTCGTAACTTTAGATCAAAATTTCTCCCAATAGAATTTTTTTTTTCGGCGTAAGAGGTTACTCCAGTTGCTCTAAGGAAGCACCCTTTAAATTTATTGCTCCTATTACAGGCTACACGTTGTATATTAATAAAAAAATAAAAAACGAAATTGGATATAGGTATATATATATATATATCCAATTTCGAAATAAAAAACGAATCTTTAACTTAAATAAAATATAAGGGAATACAACCAAAGTTGAATCAATTTAGGGTCGGCAAGCTCCATTAATCTTTTCTTCAATTCTCTGAAAAATAATGGAGGCAAGATCGCAATAAAAAGTGCAAGAACCGTAAAAAGGGACGGCCTTGAACTTGGTGCTTGAGTATTTTTTAATCACCGCATTTTCCTTAAAGGCGGACCCGTTAGGAGATCATTGAACTGCGCTTAAAACATAATTACGGCTAACTAAAAAGCAATGGTTGGTGCCTACTAAAGGCACGCCTCTTTTCGTCCAATATTCCACAGTGTTTCTAGACGAAAGTCTTTGACCAGTGTGTGTTGCCAGTGATGACATACGGCACAGAAGAGTGGTCGCTTACTATGGGCCTTATAAGACGGCTCAATGTCGCTCAAAGGAAGGAATATGCTGTAAGTTTCTTCATATGATCGCATCAGGAATGAGGCCATCCGCAGCAGAACCAAAGTACCGAAATAGCGCTCCGAATCGCTAGACTTAAGTGGCAGTAGGTGAGGCACAAAGAAAGTAAACCAAAGACCGTTGGGAATTCGTATCATGGGCAGGCGCCCCACAACGTGGACTGATGACCTGGATCGCGGGTGTCCGCTGGATGCGGGTGGCGCAGGAACGGTCATTGTTGAACTCTTTGGAGGAGGCCTACATCCAACAATAGACGTCCTTCGTCATGATGATGATGATGATGATGATATGTTCATTAAAGCCAACTGCCCGCGCTCCTCCGCTCGTCCGTGTATTACATAGAATGCAAGCAAAGCCGCGGGGCCTCATCTTTGCCCCTGGCTAGATGCTAACCAAGAGCAATCCCTTTTTTAATTAAAAAAAAAGGAAGCGGAATGTTTTTTTTTTTAAATTGATATTAAGTCAAATGGCGAACCTTTTGATTCGACTACATTAGGTTAGGTTTGCCTATTTAGGTTCCGGAGATTACGTTCTCTACACACAAACACTACCTCGTTTGGTCCGTTTTCGTAATTTCAATTTCACAATTGGCTGTGAAAGAGGAAATATTCAAATATAAAAAATAAATTCAAAAATTGAGAGAGGCAACCATATTGCTCCAAAAAGGTCTTAAGAGACTCTAGTTGAGATAGGGCCTAAAATGTTATTAGAAGATAACGTCACTTCTAAGGTTTTAGAATTCTCTGCCGGCGTCTGTACTTCCGAGTACATATAACCTGGACCTTTTTAAGGCACGAGTGAATAGGCATCTTCTGGGCGAGCTCGCTTCATCGTCGGCCTCATCTTTGCCCCTTGGCTAGATGCTGGCTAAGAGCAATCACATTTTTAATAAAAAAAATACACGTGTTCTAAGTGGAAAATATAGTCTATTCAAATAAAAGTAGGTAATCCAGCGCAAACTGGATAAGACAGCTCAAAAATCGTCTGATCCCTTTTGATGTTTTTATGGAGGGTACCGCGCGGGGGATATAACTTGACGAAAAAAAGGCGTCGGAGGGATTTACTAAACTAGCATTAGTAGCATGCAATAATTCACAATGAAGGAAAATATTACGATCCATTTTGGAAACTAACAATTTTATTTTGATCCCAATTCTCAACTGGTGTGTATAAGTGTTATAATTTACGTTAACGTCTCTTAATAACACTGTCGCGATTTCTCCGCCACCAAAAAGTTGACTGGTAGAGATCCCTCTTTAACGATTATACCTGCGCGCGTATCCACCACCACCACCATATCAGCCCAAGGACGTCCACTACTGGACATAGGCCTCCCCCAATTTAATGGGGGGCAAATGCCATAATCGCCGCGCTTGGCATGCGGGTTGGCGATCGCAGTATCTCAACCGCACTCCAGGGATGCTGCTGCCCATCCCCCGGTGGTCTTGGTCGTAGTTTTAGGACATACCCGGGTCCTGCGTGCGTATGATGGTTGCCATTTTATCACTTATCGTCGTGGATAAGACGCCCGTCACTGTCGCACTCGCATACTTGTCAGAACGTGACGAATGTCTTATCCGTGGGACGTCGTGACGTTAAGTGATAAAATGGCAACCATCATAGGCCCGCTGCTGTTTACCTCTACTTTTAAGGGCTATCTGTGTACTATATTGGTTTCATACATTGAAATGTAGAGTAATAGGGCATGTTACACCGTGATCACGCGATACACTTATATTGCGATACGTATCACGTAAATATTGACGAACATAGAAGCAAAATGCAAACAACTTTGAAATCTACGATAATACTGACATCCTTGTATTAATTATGATAAAAATAATCGTCTAAACACATAAAGATTCTCCCAACGGTCATATAATGACTCATCTATGGTTTGTATTAAAAGTTTATTGACTTAATACTACTGTCAGTTATTTAACTGACATATTATAATGCTGGAGCAGTAAAAGAATATCAAGACAGAAGTGCATGAATCTAGACTGCGTGAGGTTATTGCAGTGCGTCAAATCACATATTGCATGTCGCAAGCGCTGCACAGCAAAACTGAAGCGCTACCGCGAACTGAAAATTAATTATTTGAATCCCTGTCGAACTTGCATATTCGAGTGAAAGAGATAGAGATACTTCGTTTTCGGTTCGTGGTGAGCTCTCTGTTCTGTGTGGTCGACGCAAGTCGATATCGGACCGACTTGGAACCGGGCGACACAGCTGCGTTGCGTTGCGCTGCGTTTATGAATAGAACGTCCCGATGTCGTCATCCTGATTCTATTCATAAACGCAACGTAACGCAACGCAGCTGTGTCGCCCGGCTCCAAGTCGGTCCGATATCCGGGCCACACGGCTCTTACGTTGCACAGTGCGATGTGAACAAAAAAACAGCATTATTGCATTGCAGGAATATTTTAACTGGGATATCACACTAATTAGCCAAAAATTACGTGTGTGAATACAATCAAATGTATTTTAATTTATTCGCATAGTAACGCGCTGATGAAGCGCACAGGAATCGCAATAAAATAAACAATATGAATTTGAGTTGCGGCACGGATTCTGTCATTCAGCATGTATTATTTATTTATTCGGAGATAAAACAGAAATATACAAATAAGGATCAACATAGGTAGAATCCGCAACGTAGGCTACGTCAGTTGCATACAGGAATAGGTATATCAGGCTTCGTCACATAACACCAGAGGTGATATGTGCAACAGGCTTCGACAATAATGATGGTTTATTTAACATAAAGGACCGCCCCGGATCGTAGATGGCTCTAAAATTCCCATGATGGTGGTGGCGTTGCCCCGCTGAATGCCCGCTCAACGAAATCTGTTGAGCCAAGAATGATCCGGAACGAGGATCGCAACTCCTCTCCCTCAGCCGTCAACCCACATCTCTTAAAAAGTCCCTGGCCTCCGCACCCCGCTGTCCCGCAGTCTTCACTGCTACCACCACGAAGTCGTACATTGGTTCCAAGGCAGAGTATTTTGAATGTTTTGCTCGGGCTGCCGAATCTGCCGATGACCGCTGCCGACAATAGCGGCCCTCTGCCGAAGTCAGGGTTACGGGGCCGTAGTTCTTTTTACAGGCATACGGCATGACTTGTCCCTCTCGCCGCAACTGGGGTTTCTTGTGACTCCCTAATGTGGAACCCCTTTTCCCCCAGTTGGTCGCATTTGGAGTGTCCTCCACTAAAGCAGAGGAGCACTCAGAGCGACCCCGTCTCCCCGCCCCCGCACCGGTAAGCGATCCCTCCGAAGATGAATCACTTACAGTTGCCTCCACGGTGCACCGGCGAAAACCCTTCCCCCAGACCCGCGAGGGTCCACAGGAACTGGAAGAGCCCTGAACTAGTGGAGTTTATCCCACTAGCGCCCCCTAACAAGCTGCCCAACGTTGACTGATTGCCCTGGAAAACCAGTGGGTTAGGGGGTCGTCACATCACTACACCTTACTATTATTATTAATACGAGTATGTATGTGTCTTGTATTCTATTCTTTTTAATTTTGTAATACGAGTTACCATTTATACCATTATGCATCCAGTGTCTATCCACTTATATTGTATTGCTTTATGTATTATGCATCATCATCCTCCTAGCGTTATTCTCAGTACAGTATGCATTCTGAAGGATGCCTGGGGTCTCCTACATAATCCCAAGAATTGGCGTAGGCACTAGTTTTTAAGGAAGCGACTGCCATCTGATCTTCCAACCCGAGGGAGAAACTAGACCTTATTGGGATTAGGCTTGTCAAGTGAGTGGGCTTGACTGTTAGAAGTTCTCAAGCCGCCCGTTGGCCTCTTACTTGGCTTAACGACTGCTGTTATAGACAGCAACCGGGATCAACGGCTTAACGTGCCTTCCAAAGTACGGGAGCGCTCAGTTAGTAACCACTCAAAGCGGTCACCCATCCTAGGACCGACCTTTTTTTTGTTAACGATATGGAAATGCGTTACGCATACCCCCGGTCTGGGAAACCTGGTACACAATGGTACCATATATATCCTAGGACTGAACTCGCCCGACATTGCTTAACCTTGCATACCGCACGCGGTACGCGGGCGCCGTTGGACCTCGAGCGCTCTCATATTCTCATGAAAAAAAAACTATAACAAATTACATATAGTAACACTGAAATAGGCTTCATTGGAAACTAATTCAATAAAAGTAGCCATTTCTAAATAAGCGTCATTGTCCTTTTTGTGTTTTTATTTCCCAGAGTTACCTATTGACGAAATATTTTCTGGATCTGTAATCCTTCACACAAAGCCGTATTGTTGCCGTTGTGACCATCTTTACTGGGAAGATCTCAATAGAACGTCCCGCTTTCATTACTGCTTCATTTTCAGTATCATTTGTTCGTGTCTTTAGATTATTCTGTATTTTGATTTTTCAATTTACGTAAAATGTTTACATCAAATTAATAGACACGTTAATAAAACTGGTAATTAATATGTGTAGTTGTGCTCTTAGATGTTAAATGTAACGTAACGTACAAAGTAACATAAGTATAACGTAACGAACTACTACCACCTTAACGATTAAATATGTGTTTCTTGTCTTGCGCGGGATGCTTGAAAGCGGGGCAATACGAATGCAGTACCTATTGTCGCATTTTTACGTATGATGTTACTATTTCTACGTATAAATATCGGGGGGACAATCTTACACAAATCGACCTAGTCCCAAACTAAGCAAAGATTGTAATAGGTCCATTTGTGTAAGATTCTACCCTAATATTTATTATTTATTTATCTATTAACAGTTTTATAATAACCAGACAGATGAACTTTGAATTGTAATTTTCCAGTACTTTGGGCGCATTATCTCTGGTCGCAAGAGCCACCATGCGCACCATGGTCTGGTCGCATGAGTGACGATGATAGGTGATATATATATTTCAGCATCTCATACTATCCCTGTTTTTCTTAACACTTGCATTGCCAACGATTTCGTAGTAGAACGCTCGTAGCCAATAACATGCGATTTTTTTTAAATAGAGGAATACACCTACGCGACAGGTGCCCGATGCTCGAGTTCTCGGCACGAGAAAAGCAAGTGTGCGGGATTTTTTTTAAGGCACGAGTGGATAGGCATCTTCTGGGCGAGCTTGCTTCAACGTTGGTCTCATCTTTGCCCCCTGGCTAGATGCTAACCAAGAGCAATCCCATTTTTAATTTAAAAAAAAGTAAGGGGAATGAAAATTTAATTTTTTATTGATATTAAGTCAAATGGCGAACCTTTTGATTCGACTACAACTACATATGCAGGTTTCCTCACGGCATTTTTGGTTCACCAAAAATCCAACGGCATATCAAACGATATTCCAGTAAATACCTACATAAGTTTCAAAAATTTATTGGTATTAGCCGGGATTCGAGCTGACGACCACCGCTTGGTCGTGGAGAGAACCATAAGGATACACTAGTTTCTATTCAATTCGTATATTTAATGAAATTCTAGTGTTCGTACATTTATTCCTTTCCGTGACATTTTCAGAAGCAGTGCCGCAAAGTTTAGAACAGCGAATTGGCACGGCGCCAGCAGCACAATATCGTGGCTTATCGTTACCTTTTGGTTTCATGATGCCCTGGTACCTGCTATTGGATAACACTGACTTACGAACAATAACTAATTGCATATAGCCAAGTGCAACGTAAAAGTGAAATAATTGCATTTTATGCAATCGGTACATAATACAAGCTATTGAACTCGAGTATCGCGTTAAGTCCACGACGCTTGCCGAGTACTACAGTAAATTATTATTTTACACCATACCCAAACAGAAAGCCCTCTCTCGCATATCTATGACCCTTGCCTGCGGCTCGGGCCTACTGCTGTCAGTGATTTAATTGTCTTTATAATGCTGGAGTATAACAAAAGAAATTCAAAGAATAAAAAAAACCTTTTTGAGTTTTATACTAATAAACTACCATCAAAATCAAATCAAATCAAAATATTTTATTTGTGAATCATAGGTATACAGGATGTTGAAAATACATTGATAATGTTCAGCTATGTTCTACCTTACGGCGTACAAAGGGTTTCTTTTTTATACATTAAATTTAGCCGTCAAATATAGTAGTCATGTTAAATTCGAAATTAAATTGCGCGTATTACAAACTCATAATTATTTTTAAAATCTATTCATATTTTTATGTCAATAAGTCATGCATATATATAATACAATTACTTACAACCTAATATAAAGTGTCACCAAGAAACTCTGGCAACGAATAATAACATTTTGAAATTAATAATTTATTCAAATCATTTTTAAACAAGGGCAATGGCTTCTTCCTTAGAGCTATTGGAATTTTGTTAAAAATCTTGCTAGCCAGACAGAATACACTTTTCCGCATTAGTGCAGTACGAGAAAATACTGTACAAAGGTTGTCGGCACGGTACGTATTTCTGTTAAATATTTGTGACACTTGTTTAAATAAATTCAAGTTTGTTTTTACAAATACAGCAGTTTCTAATATGAAGAGACAAGGTAGAGTCAACAGATTAAATTTTTTAAAATATGGAATACAGCTATCCAATTGATGCAGACCGCACATTGATCTTATGCACCGTTTTTGTGCTTTGAAAACGATCTCCCTGTTGGTAGAATTCCCCCAATATATAAGACCATAGCGGAGGGTTGACCCAACATAACCATGGTATGCGGCAATTACTGCTTCAATGCTTACCAGCTTCGATAATCTGTAAAGCGCGTATGCATATTTACTTAGCTTTGTACAAATTTCTTCCGTGTGTGGTTTCCAAGACAACTTGCTATCAATAGTTAGTCCCAAAAATTTTGTTTTTTCAACTGGATCAATAGCGAGTCCTTGATAATTACAATTTACAGGCAGCATGGGTGTGTTTTGTCGAAAGTGCATTATTTTAGTTTTATAAATATTTATTATCAGATTGTTATCATTAAGCCATTTTATTATATCATTTATAGTATCATTAATTTCCATTTCATAATTATTAATATCCTTACATTCAATTATAACTGTACTGTCATCTGCAAATAAAACTATAGGGTGCTTGACATGTCTAGGGAGATCGTTGATGTATAGTAAAAATAACAGTGGCCCCAATACGCTACCTTGAGGCACACCATACCTCAACATACGCACATCCGATTTGTATGACCGTTCCTCTTTTGTATTCAAGCATATTTGAGTTAGTTCCGTAGTCTGTTCTCTGTTACTTAAATATGATTGTAGAAGTTGCAGAACATTTCCGCGAATACCGTACGCGTTTAGTTTTTTCAGAAGTATCGAATGGTTCACATAATCGAAAGCTTTACTTAAGTCCATAAAAATGGCGCATATATGTTGTCGTTTGTCTATTTTCGAGATTACAGGGTAGACCAAATCGTATATGGCCATATTAATAGTTTTCTTTTTGCGGAAACCCTTTTGTTCAGTAGCTAACAGATTATACTTTTCTAGATAGTTATATAAAGCTTCATATATAACTTTCTCAAATATTTTTGAAAACACTGAGGATAATGCAATTGGTCTGTAATTACATATATTGTATTTGTCTCCTTTCTTAAGCAGAGGTTTAACAATCACAGGTTTTAGTTGATCAGGATAGATACCACTTGAAATTGACAGGTTCATTACATGACTAATTGGGGTTGCTATGATATGGGATACCTGTTTAATAGCCTTAGTACAAATATCATCATGCCCGACACTGTGCTTGTTTTTAAGATTTTTTATGATCGCCACGATGTCACAAGGAACAGTCGGCCTCATATATAACGATCCCGGGACGTTCGTCGTAACATTGTGCGCTCCAGCCATTGCCATATTACCTTTAATTTCATCAATGAAAAAATTATTGAATGCATTCGCCATGTCTGATGGATTAGTTATAGTTATTCCATCCCTAGTAATTTTTAAAATAGGTTCTTTAGGCATATTTTCAGTAGTATTTTTAATGACTTGCCACGTCGCTTTGGACTTGTTAGTAGCATTTTTTATAAAATGAGTATTTTGAGAGCGTTGCGTAAGGTTAATAATTTTTTTAAATTTAGCACTGTATGTTTTAAAATTATTTTTATTTAGTATGCTAGGTTGGGTTCTGTATTTCCAGAGCAGTGACCTTCTTTTTTTACTGCACAATTTGATTCCTTTGGAAATCCATTTAGGTTTTTTGATTATTCTGATTTTAATAGTTTTATGTGGGAAACACAAAGAATAGAAAAGTTGAAAAGTATCTAAAAAGTTATTGTATGCTAAATTCGGGTCGGTACAACTGAATACATCCATAAAAGACAAGCGATTCAGACATTCTTCAAATCGTTTTAAATTCTCTGGACTCAGGTCACGCCTCTTGATTCGCCAGTATTTCAGAATACAGCTCTTTTTTACCGGACATTTTAAAATTTGAGCAGTGTGATCGGACAGACCCAGTTCTGCGACTTCGCCCTTACATCCCTTTATATTATGAGCAAAGTTGTCAAGACAGGTATTAGTACTCTTTCGGGTTGATTCTTTAATCTCTAAGTGTACGTCGTGATTAAGAAGTAGGCATTCAAATTGAAGGGTCTTATTGTTTCTATTTAGGATATTAATATTGAAATCACCGCACAAAATAATTCGTTTTCTAGTATTATCACATACACTAGAAAGTAAAGCCTCAATTTTATCAAAAAACAGATTAATATTAGAGTTGGGTGTTCTATACAAACATATAATAATTATCCCTTGACTAACTAATTCAACGGCACAGCACTCAATGGCACATTTGACAGAAAAACTTTTAACATTACTTAGCTCTACATACTCTAAATTCAATTTAATCAATATACAGGCTCCTCCTCTCCGACTATCCCTTGAAAAACAGGCATCATTTTACGAAACTAACGACTGGTGCCAAAAATCCGTCATTTTTTTATTTTGATATACCCAGTGTCACTCTCACAGTAGATTTTTGCTCCAAAACCCTGACCCGGACCCGGGTATCTCCTAAAAATACGAACAAGACTACCGGCGAATGGGCAGCAGCATCCCTGGAGTGCAGTGGAGATACTGCGATCGCCAACCCGCATGCCAAGCGTGGCGATTATGGCATTTACCCCCCTTGAAATTGGGGGAGGCCTATGTCCAGTAGTGGACGTCTTTCCGCTGATATGGTGGTAGTAGTGGTGGCTCCAAAACCTTTACATTTTGCGTGTTATTATTTCCGCCCATTTATTTTGTACGCCTAAAGTGAAATTACTCTCAATTTCATATTTACATTATTACATTAACAAATATTTGATGTTGTCTTATATCAGGCTATAAAAGATAAAATCGAGTTATGAGAAAAAATGCCGGAAGATATATATTTAAATTAAATCTCTTGTTAGGATAGAATTACACAAGGGAACGGAAGTTTTTATGCGAAGTTAAATTGTTATGGCGCCAGGCGAATTCAATAAATGGTATGCTATATATTTTAATGAAAGTAGATTTTAACATCCTATATAAGACAAGATAAGATGATGTCCTATACAGGGTGATTTCTGGGTCGTGATCCAAAACCATTTTTTCCGACTCTGTAAATGATCCACATTATGATGTGGTAGTATTTGTTTAAAACATAATTAGTTTAATTTTTATTATTTTTCAATTAAAATTAATCTTATACTAAGTAATCATGGTCACCCTATGACTTTTGACATACGCTGTATGGAAAGCGACAAGACGTCACACTGAGTAGGGTGACCAAATTTCATTCTAAAATGTTTATTTCTATTTGTCATCTGAATAATAATCAACATTATTGGTGATAAGCAATCAATTAACAACACCATTAGGCTCATCTTTGAATTTTATATTATGTCTTGCTCTCTTGCTCCACGACCCCGAAATCACCTTGTATAAGACAAGATAAGATGTATTATTGTCAACGCTGTGTTGGTACATAGGTCTTACAAATATCACAGAAGTTTATCAGCTTGCACATTTCGGGCTTACGTACAATATTAAACATTAGTAATACATCCACCACCACCATATCAGCCGAAAGACGTCCACTGCTGGACACAAGCCTCCCCCAATTCCATGGGGGGTAAATGCCATAATCGCCACGCTTGGCATGCGGGTTGGCGATCGCAGTATCTCCAGCGCACTTCAGGGATGCTGCTGCCCATCCCCCGGTGGTGGTTAGTAATACATGCAGACGCAAAAAAACATTACATAAAAATAATTAACTATCTATGTACATAAGATATTCATTTAGATTATAGAAACTTTTAGTTAACAGCCATTTCTTGACCTTGTTTTTAAATATGATCCCATTTCAGGCCTTAATGTGTACAGGCAAGTGATTGAATATTTTTATACCTGAGGCATATGTGTTCCTGTTTAGTATAAAACTAGACGGTCTAACCGTACAAAGATCTTTTTTTGAGTTCCTTTCCTTATAAAATATGTGTGCTTTTCCAAGAACGGCAACGCTCAGTTAGTACGAGTAACCACTCAAAGCAGTTACCCATCCAAGAACTAACCGGGGCCCACGTTGCTTAACCTCGCATACCGCAGGCGGTACGCGGACGCCGCTGTAATTTACTAAAGTATCAGAATTCGCTTTCATTTAGTGATAGTTTTGTCTATAAACACTTTAACCGCCTTTACTTAACCTTAACAAACTGACAGTGAGGGTGTTAACTGCATTTTCAAGAACAAATTGAAACGTCAGACAAAAGTAAAGCCTTAAGCCTCACATTGATGCGTTGATAGGTTTTCTAAAATAAAATTTCCTTTGCTAGAAGTAAATCCGCAGCTTTCTATTTGGCGTAGGTACTTATATAAATTTAGTTTAGTACCTACCTTTACTTCGATGTTGTATAAACTAACAAGTAATGTATATAAAAGTGTGAAAACAGGTAGGTAGCATAAAATCTAAAGTCTAAAATTCTATGTACGAAATTTGTATAATACATATAACATTTCGATAGTCAATTTGACTGAATGCCCTTAGGAAACTCTTAATATCATATTCAGTTGTCTTAACTTCAAATTGAATAATGTGTATGTTCAAAAATGTACGAAATATCTTAAAATGTCTATTATATTACGTACCTAAAGAAAATTAAATTAACTATAGGTAGCTATAATAATTCAAAGCTGTTAATTTTACTGTTTTCTAACCGAGGTACATTTTACAGATATTTTCAGAAGAACATATCGGGGGGTTTCCCATAATAAAAGGTGCAGGTTCGAATTTAATAGAAACCACTAAATTTAGTAATTAGATAACTGGTTTAATATTAATCCACAATCCAGCACCACCATATCAGCCTAAGGACGTCCACTGCTGGACATAGGGCTCCCCCAAATTCACGGGGGGTATATGCCATAATCGCCACGCTTGGCATGCGGGGTGGGGGTTATCTATGGACCAGGTGCAGGTGTTGTTTCCATTGCTTGAAAATTTTAGCTTGCAGCACGACGACGCGGCCGTCACGGCCATGCTGATGTGTATGCGGGTGTGTGTGTGTGTGTCTCTGTTCTTGGCCAGATTAAATAGATAATAAAAGAATAAATTTACTAAATTTTAGCTATTTCGTAAGAAGTAATTTTGATTTTGGAAAGTACAAGGGCTTTAAAAAGTATGCATTCGCACACATACGCACTTACGTTTACGGACATACGTGATAAGGAATTTCATGTGTAAATTAGACTACAATATTATCAAAAATGTGTTTTTCGAAATTTGAAGTAAGTAGTAACCGTCAGACATTTATTGATCATGTGGACATTTCGTCTTACCGGGCACATTCAAATTGGTATGGTCTTTCATACTTGTCTATTAACAAAATTAGGATTAAATTTTGTTAATGGACAAGTATGAAAATAAAATAAAATAAATATTGGAGGACAATCTTACACAAATCGAGACAGTTCCATACTAGTACTCTGAGTACTAGACGATGGTTTACACACTTATAAAGATGAATAAATACTTCAATACATAGAAAACATCCAAGACTCAGGAACAAACATGCGTGCTCAACACACAAATAATGCCTTGACTGGGATTCGAATCCGGGATATCCGGCTTCGTAGGCCGGTTCACTATCAATTTAGCTTAAGTGGTCGTCGGTACAGTAAGTATCTAGTACTCTAGGCACTTTTTTTATAAATATTACATATCTACGAGTACGTTTTGGTTTTCTTTCCATTGAACTCGTTTGTCATTCTGATATATTAAATCTTCAATGTCATAAATTACTTAGTATTTTGTTCTGAATTAAATAGACATACATTTGGTGAAGGTATAATTTTATAAGGCAAAACTACAAATAAATAGGATTAAAGTTGATGTCAACATAATGTTACGAATGTAACCATAATGTTACCATTTGATTCGTTCGCTCTTTGCTCATACTAATGCAGCCGCAGTATTAATTGAAGTTCTCCCTATCTCATTTCCAGTGTTCCGTCAAACGTTAGGCTTCGGCACACTTGCAAAGTTGGTAAGCGAACCGAACTCGGAGTTTTGGCGAGTCGCCAGCGACAGCGATACGCTTAGTGTTCGGTACGACACCTGCCACTTATGCTAGGTGTACAAAGAGGTGTGCCAATTAAGGTAAATCCTGCGCGTGGTCTGGTAAAAGGGTGATTTTTGAGGGCCTAAGGCTCTGAAAAAACTACATATATCTCATTACCAATTTCAATGTTTGCTTTTAAATATTCAATCAATATATTTTTGTAAGGTAGTATATAATTTTTTTTACATAAAAATGATATAAGATTTAAAAAAAAAATTTTTTTTGAACAAGGGATATAAAAAAAACATTTTAATTCAAATGAGAATTCACTACCGCTTTTTAACTGTATGACCGCTTTTTCGGGAGCAAAATAATAAAAAAACTTAAAAAAAAATTATACACCAATTTTTTGCAGTGATGATCCGTTTTGATAACAAATACTTATTTTCATGGAATAATTATCGAAGTAACATTAGCGAGCGAGCGAGACAGAATTTTGACTTCTGCATACGCCTTAAAAGCCTCATTACGGGCAAATATCTCAAGAGCCGTTTTTGCCAGTGACGGTAGCTGACATCGCGAGACTTCGCTTGACATGCCATGCGATGTCACGTGACTTGAGATTTCATAGTTACCAGTATCGCGGGACATATCATGTGAAGTCGTGTGATTTAGTCCGAAGTCACGGGTTACGCGAAACAATGATGAATTCTTTGATCATCATCATCCTAGCGTTAGCCCCAGTTGCATACTGAAAGATGCCCGAGGTCCTCTACCTAATCCCAAGAATTGATGTAGGCACTGCCATCTGACCTTTCATCCCAATGGGGAAACTAGACCTTATTGGGATTAAGATTGTCAAGTGATGCCCACTCACAAGTTAGAAGTTCTCAAGCCACCCGAAGGCCTCTAACTTGGCTTAACGACTGCTGTCAAAGACATCGTCCTAGATCAAGGGCTTAACGTGCCTTCCAAACCACGGGAGCGCTCAGTTAGTAATTCAAAGCGGTTACCCATGATGCATTCTTAGATACGAGGGTAAAATGGTAAGTCAGTAGTGTCAAATTTCATTTTGGTGCCACCACGACGTGTGGGTGTTAGGGAGTCAACGAGTGAACCATTTCCTAGGCAGCAAAGTCCTTTGACATCCGGCAATTAACATTCAATAGGTAGTGATTAGGGCTGCGATTCAATGTCTTGTCTTAACTGACAGAAGAGCATATCCCTTGGACTTCTTCTTCCTTGCTTTTCTTCTATATCTGTAATTGTAATGTTGAAAGTAGGCTATTTCTATGATATGATGCTTCTGCTGGGAAATTTTCATGTTGTTATCTTGATTTAGGCTCCTGTGACCCGTCGTGTATGTAGTTTAATTTAAACGCATGGTCGTGCGCTATAGTGTGATGGTATCCAGTTGACAGCAGTAACAAAAAACACATTGATAATAAATTCTTGAAGAGACGGGGGGGGGGAGGCCTTTGCCCACAGTGGGACACCAAATACGCTGTATAATAAATATTAAATATAATCCCGCGGCTGGAAGGACGGATATGGTGAAGCTACAAGGGTACCCAGTGTTCCCAAAGAGTGCCAAAATGACCGGTCCTGCGCCAGCCGCAGACTTACAAGTTTGCATTATAGGTTTTTCGTGTTTGAGATAAATATAATATTTGAGCCAAACATGTAATAAAATTTCAGTTTATATAAAAGAATGTAGAAAATACCATTTCTGTCTTTTTCCTTTTGGACAAAAATGTATCAAACAAGAACGCATTTATTTGGCTCCTTTCCAATGTACGTCAATCTTACTTTGTAAAAGAATAGACAATAACACAAAACAATTGCCACCGATGTCATCGTACAACCACTCTCCTGCAATTGGGAAAGTTCAAACCATTCAATATGAATTTTAAACTTACATCCAACATTTGCAAAGAAGAATTCAACAGAATTTCAATATATGCAACTTCGAAAGTTTAAACAAGTAATTTCTAGTTTTCTTTTTACTTCATCCACAAGTTAACCAATACATAAAATTTATTGGAAGTTCCAGTCAAAACCATCACAATACGGCCATTTGTCGTACCAATACTAGCAGAAGTACAATTTAAGTTGTTTTGTTTTCGTCCACTGCGTTGGTTGAAACTTATCAACCGATATTAAATATTTAAATTTCTTTTTTATGCATGTGGGGTGCCGTTTAAGGGAGAGGGGTTTGAACCCCCGTTCCGGGTCATTCCTGGTGCAAAGGCTTGCTGTCGCCGTTCAGCGGAGCAATGCCGCTAGCGTGATGGGCACCTTAGCACCGGGTATGACTCGGGGTGGGTTGTTAGAGTAGGCTAGTTTTTATTTATGGTTTAGTTTAGGTTTAGTTTAGCTTATAATTTGATCTTTTGTATATTGTATTGTGCTTTTTGAAAATAAACAATTTTTAAATTTCTAACAGTTATAGTTATGTCTTTTGCGGTACAGCTGGATAGATCCGGTAGATCGCATTTACGCAAGGCGGTATGGTGCGTGCTCTTGTCACACGCATTAGATTTCCATACATTCTGATAGAACGCTAGGTCCGCCTGTATGTAAACGTGGCCCTGTAAGTTTTGAGGAAAATTCAAGGGTGAAGGAAGTTTTACAACTTAGGCCGAAATAGAGGTCACCTAAGTAGTTATACTTTGGATTGGTATTTAAATGAAAGTGGTTGTGTAATACTACTGTTTCATAAGGGTCTGCCAAGCATAATTTAATAAGTATATTTAAAATCATTTGAATTGTCAGATAATTTATTTGTTAGAGTAGCAACATCGCCGTCCAAATACTTTAAATGCAAAGTAGAACAAATAACAATTAAATAACGAATCAATTCACTTTCCGTTTGTCAACGAAATTCATTCCCATCCTTTGGGCAAGTCAACGCAACGGCGCCTAATTAGAATGTAATTCAGATTCAAATTAGACATAAAAGATTTACTTTTCAAGGAAAGCTAATAAATGCGGTGCCTACAAAGTCACGCGCCTTAGCTGCCCTTGACAATTTGAAATTAGGGGGTATTCATGGTTTTTCATGAGATCTCATCAAGTTTGGTCACGCATTTCCTGGTCACAGGCTGTACGCGCGGAGCCGTGACCAGCAGCTTAAGCAAAATGGATTTTAGATGTATAAAGGAGTTTCCCTATGGCGTGTAATAGTTGCGTAATAGGCGATATAACCTGTCATAAAGGTACGGTCGAGATTTCTTCGTCAATGGTATGATAGTTCGCAGTTTACAAAAAAATCATCTAACTCTCTGTATAACACAGCTTTCGTGTATAGCTAATAACAACTATGAATCACAAATGAGCACAGGCAATTTTAAATGTAGTGTACACTATACCACTACTATACAAAGCTTGAAACGCATATAGCGCGGCGCAGCGTCGTTTCGGGCCGGAGGTGGTTTTGCAGTAAAAAAAAACACGTGGTATTCGGTAGCGCGGTAGAGCGGAGGCGACGTGGGTGACATATGCAGTAATCGATAGTCAACAGTTTCGGAAAGATCAAAAATGGAAAACCGCCTCCGCCCCGCACCGCGCCGCGCTCGTTCTATATACCTTTCGAGCTTAAATGGTAGGTGAAGGTCGCGGGTGTCCACTGAATGCGAGTGGCGCAAGATCGGTCATTGTGGCACACGACACACCTTAACAGGTGAATCTTTTGTGAGATAAATACTGTAGCATTCGTGTGCGTAAGGGATCGGTATGTGTTATGTTTTTTGACGAGGGCTTACTGATGTTGCACAGATTTCCTCACTTGTCGGTATACTGTCGGTATTAAATTTACGCAGTAGTGATATCATGCCTGGAAGCTGGGCAGTACTGCATTCGTATCGCCACGCTTCCGCGCCAAAGCCCATGACAATGCGATCTTTACAATATATTTCTAACCTAATACTAAAAAACATCAAATACGCTACGCTGAAATAAATAGGTACTTATTCGTAGTTTACGAACTAACTTCTTGAATAAATATGTAGGAGATCCTTTTCTAAGTCATGTATTAGCTTAGTCCTAGTCTAGTCGGCAAGACTTGGTCGGCAAGGCTGTAGTTTGCTTGTTAAAAAAAACGAAATAAAGTACACTTAATTTATACAACAAAATACCTTATATCAATGTATTAAGAACCATCGTGTGTGAAGAAAATATTTTTGTTGGTGTTCTATACGAGGTTTTACTTTCAGGCGTACATTTTTATAAAGACGTGTAAATACGTACTAATTTGGTGTTGTAACGTATTGCTATGAATTATCTGATATTAGAAATAACGTTTTTTTTTTATTATTCAGAAAAACATAGTTATTTTTACATTTACTACTTACAAATGGACCACTATTGAAAACCTATAGAAGGTTAGTTTAATAGTTGGCGAGTGATTTGCGAGCTCGCACGGATTTTAAAATTAGGTAGAATAGAGTGCCGTAAGCTATCATAATGAGTACATTGCGTAAGGTCATCATGTCAGCCGAAAGACGTCCACTGCTGGACATAGGCCTCCCCCAAAGACTTCCATAATGACCGGTCCTGCGCCACCCGCATCCAGCGGACACCCGCGACCTTCACCAGGTCATCAGTCCACCGTGTGGGGGGCCCGCCCACGCTACGCCTTCCGGTACGTGGTCGCCACTCGAGAACCTTTCCGCCTCAACGGCCATCGGTTCTACGTGCTATGTGCCCCGCCCACTGCCACTTAAGTTTAGCGATTCGGAGGGCTATATCGGTCACTTTGGTTCTGCTGCGGATGGCCTCATTCCTGATGCGATCACGCAGAGCGTAAGGTAATAACTTGGATTTGAACAAAATATTATGGACTTAAAATAGTTTGATTGACTTTGACTTCATAATAAAACTACCTATTGATAAAAATATAAATTCCCATTGATAGAGCCTTACAATTTACGACTGGAAATGTTATAATACTCGTATGTCTTCAGTTCAAATTGAAATGCCTTAAAGCCGTAATCAATGACTGTTTAGTATCGAACCGATGAAACCTGAAAGTAGGTATTGGCCGGAAACAAACCAACGAAACTTAATAAGCCAAATCGACAATGACACTAGTCATCATCATGTCAGCCGAAAAACGTCCACTGCTGGACATAGGCCTCCCTTAAAGACTTCCACAATGACCGGTGCTGCGCCACCCGCATCCAGAGGACACCCGCGACCCTTTCCAGGTCCACCGTGTGGAGGGTACGTGGTCGCCACTCGAGAACACTAGTCAGTGTCAAGAAATAACTTATCACGCTAAATAGCTTCAAATACAAATCTCAGTATTAAATTTCATTAAACTTGGTTATACTAAATCTAAATACTTACCTTTACTATTATTGTGAATATTCGGAACGGAATAGGAGCACTTCTCCATCGTTGCGATGACGGCAGCAGCGGGTGAGTCAACCTTTTTTTATTCTGAGGTGTTGGAGGTCCATCGGCACATCATCAGCATAGCCTGAAAGCACCAATTTACAGTCCACCATTTCCATGGCTTTATGCCTTCATTATAATATCAGCCGAAAGACGTCCACTGCTGGACATAGGCCTTCCCTAAAGAGTGCCTTAATGACCGATTCTGCGCTACCCGCATCCAGTGGACTCCCGCTGTAGTGTTTATATGAACACACGCATTTGTGTGCGTTTACATGAGCATGTATTAGAATAGAACACCTGATTAATATCATATTTCATTGCACATTTTATTACCAATAAAACCTTGTAATACAATACTCGGTACTAATTAATAGCCATAAAGATGATGTATTAAGTTTTACCTATAATATGTACCAGCCTATAACAACAACAGCCTATTGTTGTAAGGACAACTGTAACAGCCTATATAAGACGATGTAACCTTTGAATAAAGAGTTAGTATTCACCTGACTTTTGAGTTGTTAATTACAACCCTCAACGACATACACTTCACCGCGACATTTACCTTTTATGACATAGTGAGTAGTAACACCACATTTAAAATTGCCTGTACTTATTAGTAAAACTTACTACGTAATTACACACGAAAGCTTATGCAATGTAGACTGAATGAGTTCCTAAGTGAAAAATATCGGAAGGACTTTAGAATATGCGACACCAAAATATAGCTTGTATATGTTTTTTTTAATAGAAATCACAATTAGAAATGCCTTTCACAAAATTTAGAGACAAACGGTTTAAAAGGAAAAAAAATTGAGAATTGAAAGTTTCTATAATAATACCGCGCTATGATAGTATATCAGAAAACCACCAAGACCTTCAGCACATGATAGAAACACTGAATATTTATAGCCGGGAGTGCGGTTTAGAAATTAACTTGGATAAAACGTGTGTCATGACCAATGGAGAGAAAAGAAGTATTACTATAGAGAACAACACCATTAATTACGTAGACGAATACACCTACCTAGGCCAAAACATATCCTTAAATGGTCGCTATATAGAAGAAGTTGAAAGAAGGATTAAGAAAGCCTGGAGTTCATATTGGGCACATAAGCACATTTTGAAATCTAAACTCGATATGAAACTAAAAAAGATTGTGATCGATTCTGTTGTGACTCCCACTCTACTTTACGGATGCCAAACCTGGGCCATAACTAAAGAAATAATAGACAAAATACAAAAATTCCAAAGGGCTATCGAGAGAAGTTTACTGGGAATAAAAATAAAAGATAGATTAAAAAACATAGAAATCCGTAAAAAAACAAATATATTAGATGCAGCGGAAATGGTATGTCGTCTGAAGTGGCGCTGGGCCGGCCACACAGCGAGAACTAATGATGGTAGATGGAGCGAAAAGGTACTGCACTGGTATCCGCGCGACGCGCGCCGGCCGCGAGGGCGGCCGCGCCGGCGCTGGCTCGACGACCTCACCCAGCAGGCTGGCATCGCATGGACACGACTGGCTGCTGATAGAACGTTGTGGAATGAGATGGAGGAGGCCTTTGTCCAAAAATGGACAGACCCAAAGAACTTGTGATTTAATTTTAATTTATCAAAATGTGATTTAAAATGATTTAACTTTAATTTATATTATGTGTAATTTTGATTATGGTTACTTACTTATTTTTATTTAATGTATCTAATGAATATAATTTATTAGTAGTAGTAACCAAACCATGTATGCATTTTCTATTTTGGGTTAATAAATGGCTTATTATTATTATTATTATTATTATGATAGTCGGATTCACCTGAATTGCGGGATGAGCAGCTCTTCCGCCCTCGCGTAACAGAGCACGGTCATCCATGCTCCGATTTTTTACATACACTCTAGGGGTAGGGCAGACAAAACCACGTGAGTAGTGGGGTGCTCTGATTCGGTTTTAGATAAACAAACCCCAGTGACGTGAGTGATGAAGATCGTCATCATGGCGTGGTATTAATTTTTGATATAAGTATAGAAACTTTTCAATTCTTTTACGTCACTTTTACTTGAAAATTTGTGGTAGGTTTTCTAATCGTGAGTACTATTTATAAAAAATACATGAACACTACATTCAGGGTTACATATTCTGAAGTTGAAGCCAAATATTTGTGTAAATAAAATTAATATATCAACAAGATTACATGAAAGAATGTCACTCACTCAGAGGACATTCATTTGTGTTCGCGGTTGCTTCTGTAATTTCACTTACGAGTAATACACTATTTTGCCAACCACAGGACAGGTGTCTAGTTTATTATTAGAATTTATGACATGTTTATGACTAATTTTGTACTACGAGTGATGAATATGTATTAAACGAGTAACGTTTGTAACGGGTTCTTAAAAATGGCTCTTATAATTTTACTCCAATTACAATACAGGTTGACGGGGAAGAGTAAGGCTTATTTACGTAAGGTTTTCTTTTAGGACGCAAAGCAACGCTCGTTCTCCTGGGAAAACGAGCGCCTGGGCACATTTACAATTATTTATTTATTTAAACTTTTTTGCACATAATGCAATTATACAAATCGCGGGCTTAATGCCAAATTAAATTCTCTACCAGCCAACCATTGGACTAAACAGAGATTTATGAAAGGTGCAAAGAAAAAAAGTTTGATAATATGTACTAAGAAAATGAAAAGACAAAACCAATATAAACACTACAAGATATTTATATGAGTTACATACATACAAGAATAAATATACTACTTCATATTCAATACATATTACAATTATAGAGATGGATTCTAGTCGAATTCTTGTTTAATTAAGCGCATGCTTGTACGCAGCATTCGCTTGAAAGCAAACTTGCTTGGAGCCTTGTCTGATATTGAGAGGAGTGAATTCCAGAGACGGCTTGTCTGTATGGCGAAGGAATAAGGAATGGCCTGCATGGTGATGTTCATTGTTTGCTGACTACGTCACTGCCCTTATCAAAATACAATACAATATAATACGGCTCTATATTGCACACCTCAAACAGTTGAAAAGAGAAAAAAACAGCAATATTCAGGTAGACTTAAATCATTCTATATATTTTTTTTATGATAGACTGACCAGCGATTGGCCTTAGTCTCACATTATTATGATACACCTTAATGAATGAAACACTTCCAGGCAACTTAATTCTTATTCCATGACATATATACTTGCAATCAATACTCAATGAATACATCTGATCTATTAAATTAGACCAGCAGGACTATCTTCTCATGAGGCGGTTCGGCTTGACGCATTACTCTTTTTTTTTGAACTCGAAGGGACCCGTGACTCATAATTACCGTATTACTTTTAATTTGAATTAGTAAGGAACTTTATACGAAGTTACGGGAAATCTTCGATTCGGCATTTGATCTAACCCCATCAACTACCAACTTTAAGGAACTAATCATTGTGCAACAATAATTATAAATGCGCATCATCATCATCAATATCATCATCCTAGCGTTATTCCCAGTACAGTTGCATCCTGAAGGATGCCCAGGGTCCGCTACCTACTCCCTATAATTGCCGTAGGCACTAGATTTTACGAAAGCGACTGCCATCTAACCTTCGAACCCAAGGGGGAAACTAGACCTTATTTGGGATCAGGCTTGTCAAGTGAGTGAACTTGACTGTTTAGAAGTTCTCAAGCTGCCTGAAGGCCTCTAACTTGGCTTAACGGTTTAACGTGCCTTCCAGCGCACGGGAGCGCTAAGTGGTCACCCATCCAAGGAAAATGTGATATCTCCCCAACATTGCTTAACCTCGCATACCGCATGCAGTAAGCGGGCGCCGCTAGGCCACGAACGCTCCTATAAATATAAATGTGCATTTTATTAATATTATACGAGGGCTGCCTTTTAAGTTCTGTCGTTTGCAAACCTCCCGTGATTGCATAAAAAAGAACTAGTGTCATCTTAAAATATTTGAATTTTGAATTCGAAAACAAAAGAATGACTCGAAATCGGCCCAACCGTTTTAGTACAGCGTTCGTTCAAAGTTGACAAGTCAGTTGTGAAAATGGAAATTTCGAAGGAAAATTTACGTGCGATTATTTTTTACAACTTCAAAAGGGGCTTAACGCAACTTCAGTGCTTCGAAGAGTTGGCTACGGTTTTCAATGATAAAGCACCATGCCTCCGGACTGTGGAACGCTGGTATTTAGAATTTCAACGTGGTTGCTCTAGTCTTGGTGATAGACATCGTGAAGGTCGACCAAAAACAGCCGTAAGAGAGAACATTGATGCTGTACGGCAACTAATCGTCGAAGATCGCCATGCGACATACCGTGAGATAGAAGCTTCCTTAAGTATTCAGGGACCAGTGTTCACAGTATTTTGCATGATCACTTAGGCGTAAAAAAGTTGATCTCACGCTGGATACCACATTTACTCAGTGAAAACCAAAAAACGGCTCGCGTTCGATGGTGTCGCATATAAATACCATTTAACACTTAAATTGTCTTTAGTTTTTCCAAACGACACAACTTAAAAGGCAGCCCTCGTATGACTACTTTAATGGTATTTATTTCATCAACGTCAGATAGACGAGAAACGGTCCTTTATTACATACTCAAGAACTCTTCAATACTTCTAACATCTCATTTTTCCGGCAAAATGCGTGCTTTCGATCGGGGAAATATTGTCCACACCGTCGACATTTTTAAACGATATTTGTTACAGTACGAGTAATAGACATTTTTCGAATACCACGTCGGTATTAAAAATATAGGCAGTGACCCTGCCTACGATCCCGGAGTTTTTTTAATGAAAACTAATATTTGTTTCTGGTTCTTGGATATTCTCTAATTATTTATTAATTTATAAGTATATATATCGTCGTTAAATATGGATATAGTACAAGCTTTGCTTAGTTTGAGACTAGGCCGATGTAAGATCGTCACCCAATATTATCTATATCGTTAGCCCAGTTGTCACTCGGTGTGGTAACTGGCTCGCAATTTTTTTCCACCGAAACAAGCTATTTGGAAAAACTACTTGTGACAGACGGATAAACTCCGAGTGATGGCATAAGAGCTCCGTTGGACCAAATTTTCGTATGACACCAAAAATGGAGTTGAGAATCGGGTCTCCGAATTTCTGCAAAAGAGCTCGAGAGCCCGTAGCAAATTCATAAAGAACTAAGTATGTACAACTTCTTGTTGAAAGTATTCCCACAGTATTGCAATATCAGTTACTGGTGATCTATCTTAAGTAATGTGCCAACAATAGGAATCTGGAATTCATCCAGCTTTATTGAAATTTGTTCAAAAATGCCAATAGCATACTAGTACAGAAAGAAAAGCAATAAAATTACCATCGTAGTGAGATATGTAGAGATGAAGCCAGACATTACATCAACGATGTAGTATTCTCGGTAAAGAATATAGAAAATATTTTTTAAGAAAATAACCGACTTCAATGGGGGAAGCCGGTGAAAGAATATTATACTTAGATGGTGCACTCTTAGATTCCATACAATAAAATAAAAATGGCTATAATGTATGTTTATAATGGTAGAAGACTAAGTACCCTCAATTCCTCATGGAATCATGAAAAAACCTTGCTTGCTTGACAAACAAAACGAAGAGAACAAATCGCCAAACGTGAACTACGCGTCGTTGAAGAGTTCCGTTCTGATCATCATCAGCAGTTCCACTTCATCAAACGTCACTTTTATGAATGAAAATGCTTGATTAGTTCATGAAAATACTAAAATCACTATTTGTGTGCCTTTCACATTTGAGGAGTTTCCTCGATTCCTAATGGATCCCATCATCAGAACTCGAGCATGACAAAAATCAATCGTGAAAATAGAACTTGCTTAACAAACACAGCTAGAAGGACAAATCGCCAAACGTGAACTTTTCGTCGTTGAAGAGTTCTGTTCTGATCATCATAAGCAGTTCCACTTCATCAAATGTCACATTTTTGTATGATAATGCTCGATTTGTTGATAAAAACACAAAAATCACTATATGTTTGCCTTTAAGATTTGAGGAGTTCCCTCAATTCCTCATGGATCCCATCATCAAAAATCGAGCACGACAAAAATTAATCGTGAAAATAGAACTTGCTTAACAAACGCAGCTAGGAGGACAAATCGCCAAACGTGAACTTTTCGTCGTGAAGAGTTCTGTTCTGATCATCATCAGCAGTTCCACTTCATCAAATGTCACATTTTTGTATGATAATGCTCGATTTGTTGATAAAAACACAAAAATCACTATATGTTTGCCTTTAAGATTTGAGGAGTTCCCTCAATTCCTCATGGATCCCATCATCAGAAATCAAGCATGACAAAAATTAATCGTGAAAATAGAACTTGCTTAACAAACACAGCTAGGAGGACAAATCGCCAAACGTGAACTTTTTGTCGTTGAAGAGTTCTGTTCTGATCATCATCAGCAGTTCCACTTCATCGAATGTCACATTTTTGGATGAAAATGCTTGACTTGTTGATAAACACATAAAAATTACTATATGTTTGCCTTGAAGATTTGAGGAGTTCCCTCAATTTCTCATGGATCCCATCATCAGAACTGCGTTTTGACAAAAACGGGACCAACTTGGATATATATACTTACAATCAAAAAAGGATTTTTCAAATCGGTTAAGAAATGACGGAGTTATTATGGACTAACAAACATTAAAAAAAAAAAAACACAACCGATTTGATAACCTCCTCTTTTGAAATTTTGAAGTCGGTTAAAAACAACGCATAATTATACACTCCTTAGATTAGTAGTTTTTTCGTAAATACAATGCTTTATTACTCAATTTATTTATTTTTTTATTATTAAAAATGGGATTGCTCTTGGCCAGCACCTAGCCAGGGGGCAAAGATTACCTAGCCTGAATTACCTGAGTCGTCACATGTTGCAGGGCGTAACGACGAGTTACCGTTAATGTGTTAATTTCTCGTAGGCATATGTTACAATACCACCGGGGAATGGACGGCAGCATTCCTAGAGTGCGGTGGAGATACTGCGATCGCCAACCCGCATGCCAAGCGTGGCGATTATGGCATTTACCCCCCATGAAATTGGGGGAGGCCTATGTCCAGCAGTGGACGACCTAGGGCTGATGTGGTGGTGGTGGATATGTTACAATGCTCGTAGGAATATGGAGTGCCGTGGAGATACTGAGATCGCCCACCAGCATGCCAAGCGTGGCGATTATGGCAATTACGCCCTATCAAATCGGGGGAGGCCTATGTACAGCAGTGGACCTCTGTATAAAAATATATACCTAAATAAGTTTTTTTTTAATATGAACCGTATTTCTATCACAACACAACACTCTTATCAAACTAGCTCCTGTACCGAATGATTCCCGAAGCGCCGAATCATTACAATAGCGAAACCAATTTGAGTCAACAATGCGCCGCGAATGCTGCTGTGCGATTCAGAACCAGGACTGATTCGCATCTCCATTGTTAAGTAGTCTAACCAGACCTACCTCTTCTATACTCTTAATTTGCTAAACTTCCTGTATAAGATTTATCAGGGTAATCATCGGCATCGAATAGGTATCATAAATCGCAGTGAATAAAATAATTTTGGCGCTGCACTACATGATTGTATTTTATTTCTGTGTTCCACATTAGTGCTTTAGTTACCGAGGCGATATACGCTTTTTAATTTTAGGCGCTGGATTATATTTTATTATAATCAATCAACAAAAAATATTTCAGTAGATGTTTATATCCGTCAACAACCCTGTCCCACGCTATTTCGCTCTCGTATTTATCATGTGTATTCGTATTTGTCAGGTAACGTCAACACTAAGGGAGTGGACTTTCCGGACTTTACTACGTTTAGTTATTCTGTGGAATAGGGATATTCCGATTCTCGTATTAATCATGTGTATTCGTATTTGTCAGGTAACGTCAACACTAAGGGAGTGGACTTTCGGACTTTACTACGTTTAGTTATTCTGTGGAATAGGGATATTCCGATTCTCGTATTAATCATGTGTATTCGTATTTGTCAGGTAACGTCAACACTAAGGGAGTGGACTTTCCGGACTTTACTACGTTTAGTTATTCTGTGGAATAGGGATATTCCGATTCTCATATTTATTATGTTTATTCGTATTTGTCAGGTAACGTCAACACTAAGGGAATGGACTTTCCGGACTTTACTACGTTTTGTTATTCTGTGGAATAGGAATATTCCGAACAACAAATGAACTTGCTGCCGGAGGGGTGAGTAGGTAACGTTTTATGTCATTTTCCTCAATAAAAATGAAATTTAGATATATCCGTGGTATCAGAGACCAACTATGTCCACGATACATGGATACTGTCCTAAAACTAAATAAGACAACCTAATTTATAAATGTCCAATAACTTGCAATTACGTTTTCCAATCATATTATAATATGTTGATAGACTTGAGAATTTAAGGATGATTCACAGTAGACCGTTCCGTGTCCGGGCCGGCCCGTTTTCTATGACAGCAAACGCAACGGCCGGCGTATTTCTCAAGAAGAAAACGGGCCGGCCCGGGCACGGGACGGCCTACTGTGAATCATCCTTTACTTGTAACATCGAGTACTCGCCGTTTTTAGCCATTTCATGCGAGTTTTCTAGCGAATGAACCTAAAGTAACATTCCCTGGAATTTTCTTTACAAGTGAATGCTGAAGTCTATCAGCACCTTACAACAAACACGCGAGACGCGAGCGATCCTTGGAGTTGTCAAAATTGCGGGCTCAATGCATTCGCCCTCAATTCAGTCGGTATTTACTTTACGAACGAACGCGCCTGCGCCCGCATAGTACTACCACGAGAACAAAACTCAACAATCAAAATCTAATTAATTATTGGGGGATTTCAATTCAACTACGGTCCGCGTGTCAACTCCCCCATTCTTTTAAGTTGTGTGTTTAACCTCCTTATCCGAGTTGACAGCTCGAAACTTGTCTCAGCGAAAGAGTGTTCTTCAGTTTCATTCGGACGCAGTTACTAGTCATTTTGCCAATGACGTGCGTGCGTGCGTTTGCTATGAATGCGTCTAATCAGGTGATACGTAGTATGTATAAGTAGATTACTATCTGTGGCTGAAAACGCGAGGCGAAAGAGACTCAATTTGACTTAGTGAGACCCTTTAAAATACGGGTGATAACTAATATCTGTATACACGTAGACTTGTATATATTTTTTAATATGATTATGAGTGCGAGAGGGACACGCTAAGACAATGTGAGTCTCGTTCGGACTCGCTTTTCAGCTTATCTATGGTTAGTGTAAGAAGTCTTTTCCTTTGTTTTGTTGTTCATTTATATTTGTCAAGGTTTTTTGGGTTCCGTACCTCAAAAGGAAAAAAACGAAACCCTTATAGGATCACTCGTGCGTCTGTCTGTCTGTCTGTCTGTACGTCCGTCTATCCGTCTGTCACGGCCTATTTTCTCCGAAACTACTGAACCAATAACGTTGACATTTGTTACACATATGTAAGTTTGTGACCCAAAGACGGACATGTAACGCTAACAAATGAATTTTAAACATGGGGGCCACTTTTGGGGAGAAAATGAAAAAAATAAAAATAAAGTTTTTCAAACTATATAGTGTTACATATCAAATGAAATTATGTGCATCTCAAATATATTTTTTTTAAATTTTATAATTAGTTTAGAAATTATTTAAGAAAATAGCCAAAAATTGACCATTCCCCCCTCCTTCATCTACGAAACAACTGGGTCTAAAAAAGACACAAAATAGTTCTTTACCAACAGATGACAGCAAACCCTATTAAAAATCTTATGATGTACTACTGTGTCTTATGATGTTTCTTGTAACGCGAGTCTGACTCGCACTTGGCCGGTTTTAAAGATATCGGTCTTCTGAATCGGGTCCGAACCTATATGACGTAAGTTTGACACGTTACGTAATTTTCGTCACCGACCGTGACAGAAAGTTCGCGATCGGTACACGCAAATGCACTAACGTTTTTTTACGGTATAACAGATACTGTTAAAATTAAGAAAACAAAACTCTATTTTTAACAATCGCGGAAGGAAAGTTCGTCACTTTTCAACTCTATTTTAATGCCGTTAAGGTCGAGTGACAGGCCTTTTCATTCCGCGACTATACCAGCAATATTTCTACCAACACGGGTCAAGTCACGGCAGTATTACCATTGGCAATATTGCTCGATAGGAGTACTGGCAAAGTGAGTATACCCCAGAAATGTATCGCAGGTCACACTTATACTGGTCTCGACTGGCAAGTTGCCGGTATAAGTAAAATATTCTTGGTCGGATATTGAGTTGAGATTGAATAGAGATCTTACTAGCCAATATCCTCAGACGTCAATGCTTTTCCCGCTTATTATAAGGCCAGGCTTTGAGAAGTAATGGTCAAACTCACGCGTGCGATTCTAATGAAGGGTAGTTAGAAGCATACCGAGAAAGGAAGACATGTTTGTAGACACGTAATCATTCACACTAATAGAGCGTAAGGCGCTTTAAAAATTGATAAGTAAATGAAAGGTTGGTGGTAAAAGATTGTCTGGAAGAGATCGCTCTTTAGCGACAAGACCTATTGTTTACCTCTACTTTAAGCTTTGTGTTCTGTATTATGTTCTTTTTTGAGGTGTGTGTGTAATAAAGTGTATTGTAAATTTACATTAAATCTTGAGATGACCTGGTAAAGGAAAATGGACACTCATGTTCTCGTAATGTTTACAGTTTCTTATAGGTATCAGTCAGAAAAAAATGTCTAGCTCGGTGGCTAGAGTTAGCTTGATTTTATGGGTCCTTCGCAAGGAAATTTGCGAAAATCATCATTTAGTTTTGTACTGATTCTCGCAATATATAAGGTGTTAATTTATTAGTTGCAGATATTTTTACAGCTGATAGTACTCGATCCCTGGAGTATATTTAAGTATGAAACATTATAGCTTTTACAATGTTTTTTTGGAGAAAACTGAAAAAAAAATTTGTTACGTAAAAACACCCTGTTTATGTGATTATTAAATGAGAACTCATTGAACAGATTCTAGTACCTCTTTTACATACCGCTTAATTGTAACTGGCCACTTCACGTCGATAAATCAAATACTTGATTGTTAATGTCATGTTATTTTCTGTCTGATTGTGTCGTTTGCAAATCAATTTTACTTATTTTGAAATGCCTTCTTTTTTTAATGCTTGCTTTTAAAATTACTTTAACTCGCTTATCAAAGGCTAGTATTAGTTGACTATCCTAATGGGTGGATTTTCTTGACTAGTTTTAACACGACAGCCCCAATTTCCATCCTACATTACATCCTACATTTGTAGTTTTTCCGCCGAACCATAATGACATTTAAGACAAACAATTGTTGACATGAGTGACATGACAGATAGTGTTAAAAGTCTTATCAGGCAAATGGTGATTATTTTTAGACGAAATTACAAATTAATTTGTTGCTCGGTAAATGAAAACAAAAAAATATATATGAAAAGGTTTCTTAATTTCTATTTCAAGTGAATTGTTTTAAAGTAAAGTATCATCTGTTAAAATATCTGCAACTAATAATTTAACACCTTATATATATTATTAAGAAAACCAATTCATACAAACAGAAAAATAGGGGTGACCTGGTGAGTAAATTTATCTCATCATCATCATCATCATTTCAGCCGAATGACGTCCACTGCTGGACATGGGCAAATTTATCTCATTTATGTTCATTAATATGAGTTTTATGGAAAACCACATTACTCTTTATATTCTGCAGATTATGATGGTTTTCTAAAACTGTAATACTAAAGTTTGAAATGGTTACAAAATATTAGTTTTACGTAGCTAATTTACCAAGGAGGAGCCTTAAGGAAACTCAAAAATCATACATTTTCGTCATCGTACTGTATTATTTTGATGTGTTTAATTTCCTTTATTAATTTTAGAACAGATGCCAGCAATATGATTTTGTTTGTAAACATCGTGTATCTAGATTGAGCTCAATCACCTGCTTTTGTAGCGATAACATATCATGATTTGTGTTTGATGTTCCGGAAATTAAAAAAACATTTATTTATTATTTTCTGTTTAGTATCTACAAAATGGTAATTTTTCAATAATGCTTGTTAGATATTTTTGCTCGTCGAAGACCTGTGTGGCGTGCTAGGCACCGCTGGGGCTACGATGTGCAGAGGGATCTCACTGTGCCACAAAATAAGTAATAGTACTGAGCTCCAAGCCATTGTCGACTGGACGTAAACAGTCATGGACAAGGAAGCCTCGTCGTCTTTGGTGCTGTGATCAAAGAAGCTATGATCAAATTCGGGTCGTTGCTCCAAGGCAGTAAGTAAGAGTTAGTGAGATATTATACCTATTTTTTTTTATATTACAATACATGCATATTTAACACTATCTGTTGCCCGCGATTTCGTCCACGTCTTCTCTTCGCTCCTATTGGTCACAGCGTGATGTTATATAGCCTAAAGCCTTCCTCGATAAATGGAAAAAATATTTTTTCAATTCGAACCAGTAGTTCCTGAGATTAGCGTTCAAACAAACAAACAAAGTCTTCAGCTTTATTATATTAGTATAGATATAATTTGTGCTTCCCAGGTGAAAGCTGGATAGTTTCCTTAGTAAAACAACTCAACTGCAGATTTCTATTTACTATTATTTTTAACAATTTATTTTTAATAATACGTACTAACCAGTACATAATTCGTATCAGCCCGCTTCCAGGCATCCCTCGCCAGTCAGTAGCTATAAAATTTCGATACAAATGCCTTTGAAATATCAAACCATTACGCCGAAATCGAAAAATAAAGCGCGAGCCGTCCGAACAGTGTACGAACGACGATAGCGGTCCCAGATTCATTTTCCGATAAAATCTGATACTTTACCTTCATATATATTATGTAGTGTGGATTGGGTCTAGAGAGAAATATCATTATGCTATGTCATACAGGAAGGATACATAGTGTAAAATTACATGAAAGCTGTGCAGCGGGGTTTGCATGATTAAGTAACAAGCATTGAAACTTACAACTATCCACTTTTATAAAACAATGTAATGAAAACAATAGAATGAGTAGGATTTATAAATATTTATATGTAAAATTTTGAATATTTTTTTGATCATAGTTTTGACGAGCGAGTAATCTTCCTATTACTTATATACAAGTAGGTACGTATATCAATCGATTGCACAACTTTGTACATCACTCATTGATCAATAAATTTTTTTTGAGGACTGAAATGCCCGCATTTAATTGTATGCATTTTTGACAAAAACATCAAAGGATCTATTCTATTTAATCATATAGAATTGAAATGGTTTTGTACAACCGACACGATGCCACAACGGGTACCAAGCCCAATGATGAGTTAGAGCAAGCGCGCGTAAATACAATACTATTTTAAACGCTAACTGGAATAGACCCGCAGATTTAGTGTCAGTACGAAAACTTTCACACTTCGATCAAAAGGAACCACAAATCTTCGTGACCGAAAAGTTTTTAAATCGTTCGTCATACGACCACGAATGACCCACTCAAACTCAGTGCTTCCAAGCCAGAACTTTGCAAAAAATATAATCCTTAAGAACAAGAACGTTGCAAGGAAATCTCTAGGGTAATTCTTTTGAGACTTTATAAATATGTTCACAAAGTGGGCCCCGTATGTTGATGTAAACATGTTTTTCTGTATAAGTTAGTAACTTAATTTTAGGCCAGGAAGCAGAAAATTCTTATGCGTGGTCAGTCCGTTATGTGTAGATTAGACATTGTTAGGTGAACAATGTCGTTAATAATGTCGTCAGGATTTTCTGGCGTAGGCTGACGACGATGAAAGTTGCAAATGATATTTTTATTTAAGGGACCAACTTGCCGTAGGGCTCGCTAAGCCTAGCTAGCACTATAGGTTATAGGACTTTCATATTTTATGTGACGTATTATTTTATTCGGACATAAAAAAATCGTGATAGGTAGCTGGTCAAGTGTACCAATTAATCTACTGCTACAATTTATCTATTATCTTTATCTTGTCTATACAATATATATTATAATGCTGAAGAGTTTGTTTGTTTGAACGTGCTAAGCTCAGGAACTACTGGTTCGAATTGAAAAAATATTTTTGTGTTGGATAGTTACCTACGTGGGTCGTCTCTCGGACCTGTTTGGGTCCGGGGAAGCTTTGCGTGGCTTGGCCACTTTCAGCGGGTTCCGTCGCCGTCCGCAACTACGGACGGGTAGCTGGGGTGAGCAGAGCTCGTCGAGTCCGTTGATGGGGTCATCTGCTTCTTCCGTCGGCGAGGTCAAGCCCTGCCGGGTGAGTCCCCGTTAGGGGAGGCCCAGCGAGCGACACTCGAGCCGACGGAGCAGGAACATCCGGGTCTTCATCAGGGTGGGGCAGGCGGGTCTGTGTGGACCAGGTCCCGTGGTAGAGCCCTCTTGTCGGGCGGCCTCCGATGGTATGGGGCTATGTTCTGTAGGTGAGGCAGGCGTGAGCCGTCCGCACGCTGGAACATAGCCCTGGCTAGTCCGGTGATAAAGTCATCCAGGTGGTCGACTTTCAGATCTCTATGCAGCACCGCGTTGCTCACGTAGAAGTGAGCTCCGGAGGCCGCGCGCAGTGAGAGTGATTGTTGAGCGCGTAATCGCCGCCTTCCGCACTCTCCCACCAGCGCGTACCACGCGGGTGCTGCATAGGTAAGGCGTGGCCTGATATATGCCTTGTATATGCCAATCTTGGCGCGAAGTGGCAGGTTTGACTTTATCACCGGATATAGTAGTGCTCGTGCCGCACGTGTCTGTGAGACTACGGTTTTCACGTGGGCGGCCATAGTCAGCTGTCGGTCGATTGTCACCCCCAGGTATTTCACCGTCCGCAGCCATGGAATATGTTGTCCCATTAGGGTTAGCTCAGGTGGCTGGTTGTATTTCGGGCTGAGGGTGATGGCCTGAGTTTTCGCCACGTTCACCCGCAGTCTCCAGTCGTCCAGCCATTGAGGGAGCGCATCCAGAGTGCGCTGGATTTTTCTGGCTGCGTGATCCAGCTTGTAGGACGTCGTGATGTATGCGGCGTCGTCGGCGTACAGGGCGAGTGTGGCCCCCTCACCCACTGGGATGTCGTCCGTGTATCTAGAGTATAGCACGGGCGACAGGCAACTTCCTTGGGGGACTCCAGCTGTTATTCGTCTCCTCGTAGATTTGGCTGCTTCCACTGCCACTTGGAAGGAGCGGTCTTCGAGGAAACTGGCCACTGTGTGGACGACTCTCCTGGGTGTCAGGGATGTGGTGAGCTTGTGGACCAGGCCTGGGTGCCAGACCCGGTCGAAGGCTTTCTCCATGTCAAGGAGCACGGCCACAGCGTGCTCCTTTTTGTTACGGGCCACAGCCGCGATGTGTAGGATCCTCGCAATCTGGAGGGTCGTGGAGTGTTCGGCACGGAATCCAAATTGCTCGTCCCGCGGTGTGATGTGTGGCACCAGGTGGTTCATGAGCAGCCTCTCGAACACCTTGGACACGGTGGGCAGCAAGGTGATGGGGCGGTAACTCTCCGGGCGGAGGATGTTCTTCCCCGGCTTGGGCAGCATGGTGACTGTCCCCAGCTTCCAGCAGCTGGGAAAGTGGCACGTTCTGGCAATCCCATTGAAGAGCCGCGTCAGCGTCGCGATGGCTCGCGGGGGTAGGTGACGCAGCGCTTCATTTGGGATCGCGTCTGGTCCTGGGGCTTTGCGGAGCTGGGCACGTCTTACAGCCCGCTGGATTTGGCCGGGGGTGAAGATGATTGGGTCCTCTTCTGGCGGCGGTGGTGTTCTCAGGTATTCGCCGACCTCCTGTTCCACCTGTGCAGTGTGCGCGGCATTGGTGGAAGGATTTGGCCGGAACTGCTCCCCCAGGTGGTCGGCGAGTATCTCTGCGCGGTCCTCCGCGCGGTATCTGGGGGTACCGTCTTGGGCAAGGAGTGGGCGCGTGGGTGCTGGCTTCCTTGTGAAGCGGCGGCATAGTCTGTGGATGCCGTTCCAACCTTCGTCGGCTGCGGCATCCACGCCCTCTAGCCAAGAGTAGCGGGAGTTCGCCGCGAGGCTAGTCCCGATTTTCTCGGCGAGGGCGTTTAGCCGGGATTTGAGTGTTGGACATCGTGTGTGGTTGTAGAGCCGCCGCATCTTTTTCTTCTCCTCTATCAATTTGAGGATGTGCGCTGGGGGTCTCTCTCTGAGATCTCCTCGTGCTGGCCCTGTGGTAATTTTGGTGGCTGCTTGTATAGCGACTTGTGTTTGATGGCTGAACAGCTCGGCAAGTCGGTCGACTTCTTCGGCAGAGTTTGCCGGGAAGGACTCCGAGTGTTCAGCCATGTGGGCCGCAAATTTTCGCCAGTCCGTCTTCTTCTTCTTTGTCCGGCTGTGGGTTGTGGTGGCGCTGGTCTGGAGTTCCAACACCACAGGCTGATGGTCTGACAACATGTGGTCATCCAGGACCTCCATCTCCGGCCAGTGTGGAAGGTTCTGGACGACCGCCAGGTCTATCACATCTGGCATGTGAGCCGTGGTGTAGGGGTAATGCGTTGGGGCCTCCGGCCCCAGTACTGCATAGTTGCGGCGCTCAGCATGGTCCAACAGCAGGCGTCCCGTTGGGCAGACCCTGGTCGAGTTCCATGCCGGGTGTTTGGCATTAAAGTCGCCGGCGATAATGGTGGGAGCGCTCGAGTCCAGGATCTGCTCCATGTCGGTCTCGACGAAGGCGGGTCCGGGTGGGCGGTAGAGGGCAAAAATGCGCAGGTTTTTGCCTCCGGCGTGTACCTCCACTCCGAGGGCGTAGATTGCCATTAGGTCCGTCAGGGGCGGTAGGGGCTGGTGCACCACTCGTCTGCCAACGAGCACTGCCAGTCCCCGGTAGGCGTACCCCTGAGGAGAGAGCTCATCTTGCCGGTAGATGACGTAGCCTGATATTTTCAAGCGGTCCGTGGTCTTCAAATGGGTCTCTGAGATCAGGGCTACGTCTATCCGCTCTCTCTTTACGACGGCGGCAAGCAGCTCCCTTCTGGTCCGATCCAGGCCCCCTGCGTTCCAGTGCATTATCCTCAGAGCACTAGCCATCTTGATAGAGGTCGGCCAATCCCCTGAGGATAATGGGGACGGGATTTCTTCCTGTTTGTATGGCGCTCAGGACGTTCTGGAGGATGGCGATGCACTCACCGATCACTCGGTCCCTGACGCCTTCCTGGCTTTGTTGACCCTGCTCACGGCTTGGCCGAGGGGGGCGGATGTGTTGCGCCTCACTGCCTCTATCCGGTGCAGGTGGCTGGTGGGTGCTGGCTTCTGGAGCCGGTGGCGGCGGCTGCGGCAGGTTTGTCGGCAGCTCCTTCTTCCTCCTCTTTCCTCTTCCCCTCTGGCGGCGACGGCTGGGCACTGCGTC
Organism: Notocelia uddmanniana; assembly: GCA_905163555.1. Classification (NCBI taxonomy): domain Eukaryota; kingdom Metazoa; phylum Arthropoda; class Insecta; order Lepidoptera; family Tortricidae; genus Notocelia; species Notocelia uddmanniana. The sequence goes on along the minus strand of LR991059.1, from coordinate 6,371,557 downwards.
GTTCGCTTTCGCCATCAGGGAGTTGGTGGCGTTTTCCACGTCCCCTACTACGTTTGGCTGGGCAATTGTTTGTCCACGGCGTGAAGTAAGGGGTGCTGTTCCGGCCTTCTTGTTTCGGGCTTCCCGTCGGTACACGGGGCACGTGATGTCGTTAGCTGTATGGGGGCCTTGGCAGTTTGCGCAGGTCCCCGGTTGGTCCTTGGGGCGGTCGCACTGGCCCGCGAAGTGCGGTCCTGCGCATCGGACGCACTTTATTGGGCGATGGCAGCCGGTTGACGCGTGGCGGAACCCCTGGCAACGATGGCACTGCGCCGGCCCCTTCTTGCCGCGCCATGCCTCCACAATTACACCTGGCATTCCCAGCAGTTCACTGACCTGATAAACTGCTGGTATGGTGTCGGGGGTCCTTGTCAGCTGCGCATAAAATATGCAGCCTGGTCTTCCGGAACGCGCGTCCACATGCCTCGTGTAGAGCGGTTCGAAGCCCTTTGCTCTCAGGTCTTGCGTGATGAGCTCGGGTTCGGTATTGGAGGGTAGTCCCCTGATGCATACTTTCAGGGGAATCTCTTCTGGGGGGGAGTATGCATGCCAGGAGAGTACCTCTCCCCGAGCGGCTAACTCTTCCTGGAGGGTCGTTAGGTAGCTTTGCACGGCTCTGTACTCCTCGTAGTCTACGGGAAGGAATCGAATTCCGTTCCCGTAGGGCCGTGAGTTTGGATAGCGCCCTAGCCTCTCCCTCATCTCCTGGTAATGGTGTGGCCAGTTCGGGAAGTGGTCCACGGTGAGGGGGCGGGGGCGCTTTACACGCCTTTGCAGCTGGGCTTGTGTGGTGACGTCTGTTGTCTCTTCTTGATCGTCCTCGTCCTCTTCTTGGAGGGGGTCCGTTTCATCCGTCTCTGTCCGCTCCGTGTCCATTGGGGACAACTGCAGACGTGGGACGCTTTGCGGTCTCTCAGGTGGCGTTTGGATTCTGCGCTTGCCGCCGAAGGGTGGTGGCGCGGCGCTAGTGGAAGCCGTTTGTGCCGGTGTTTGCACAAGTGGCGGCGAGTTGGTGCTGTTGGTGAGCGGTGGCGTCCTTGTCGACGTGGGTCGTACAGGGGTGGGCTGCGGTTTGGTGGCAGCTCCTATGGGCGCTCTTTGTGCGGGCGTGGGCGTCGTCACGCGGGAAGTGGTGCCGGGCACGTTTCCGGGCGCCTTGCGGGGCGCGTTAGAGGCCTGGCCCGCTCCGAGGGCGGGTGGCTGTCGCGACGCGGTAGTGGTGGCCGTTTTCGGGCGCTGCGCTACGGGCGCGCGCTGCGGCAGAGGCGCAGGGGCCTTGAGCGAGCCGCTCGCGGCTGCGGCGTAGTCTGGCTGGGGGCCCGTTCTTGTTGTGGGACGGGGGCCGGAAGTAGTGCGAGTGCGGCCATCCACGGCGGCGCGCGCGGCGGCGGCGGGCGCGGGCGCGGCGGCGGGCGCGGGCGCGGCGGCGGGCGCGGGCGCGGCGGCGGGCGCGGGCGCGGCGGCGGCTGGCGCGGGCGCGGCGGCGGGCGCGGGCGCGGCGGCGGCGGGCGCGGGCGCGGCGGCGGCGGGCGCGGGCGCGGCGGCGGCGGGCGCGGGTGCGGCGGCGGCGGCGCGGCCGTCAGCGGTGACGGCGCGGCCGGCGGCGGGCGCGCCGGGCGCCGCCCGCGGGGCAGCGGCGCGGCCGTCAGCGGTGACGGCGCGGCCGTCGGCGCGCGCGGCAGGGGCGCGGGGCCCGGCGGCGGTTGATGGCAGATTTCGGGCGGCTGGAACGAGTTGTCCCAGGATTGCCTGGATCAGGTCCGCAGGTTTGGGGAACATCGCTTCCCCGGCTCCTTCGCTGGTTGGCGTTCCCGGGGTGGTCGGGGTGGTGTTCGGTGCGCGTAGCGTTGCCGCAGATGCGCGCAACACGCTACGGAACGCATTTTGAATGCGCGGGTCGCGGGCGGCGCTGGCCGCATCCCCGAGTCCTCGGCTTCGGCGGAAGGTCCTAGGCCGTGTTGGGGCTCGGACCGTGGGGTCCCTGGTGGGCGGCGGTTGTGGTGGCGGCATGATGTACCGCGAGGGGAACCCGGAGGGTAGACCTCTCCCGGGTTTTCTCGCTCCACCCCCACCTTTGATTTCTCAAAGGCGGGGGGAGCGGGGGGTTGGTGTACCGATCTTGGGAGTCGGCGTGGTGTAGTGGCACAGGTTTTGTGTGCTTTCGCAGTTTTGGCGCGATCGCTGCAGCACAAGCTGCCCTATCCCGCCTCGCCGGGGCTTCTCCCGGTGAGACCCGCTTGTGGGAGGCCGGGATCAGCAACAGCCAGGCGGCACAGGGACAGTAGGCGCGGAAGTAAAAGTGAATGCGATCCGGGCGCGAGTGGTTAAGGTAAAGAAAAGAGTACTTATGGTAGCATAGGCATACACAGAAGCATCAGTTCAATTGGCGAAACTGCGGCGAATCCAGTGTTGGATAGTACTTGATAAAGGAAGGCTTTAAGGCTATAGAGGTATAACATCACGCTGCGACCAATAGGAGCGAAGACGCGGACGAAGTCGCGGGCAACAGCTAGTATATTAAACAATTTCCTATGTACATTTTTAATTATCGTAAATAAAACTTTGTTAAGTTACACTTTAGTTCACAAGCGTTTATCTCTATTTTTGAAAAATCTTTTGTCCGAAAATATATTTGAATAAAATAAATTGATACATTCTATAGATAGGGAATCAGGGATCTATACAAATATGTTCGTTATGATTTTGTATCATATTGGATCAGATTCATGTTTGTCATTTGTTCGATAGTTTTCCCGATTAAACGTCCGATCGTTTATAGAAATTACGGTCTTTGATCGCTTGTTACCGCTGCACAATGACACTTGGCTGACATGGGACCGTGTGGAAATTCATAACGTATTTCACGTCATACATTAAAATACAGTAAGAACTATAGAAAAAATTATACCATTATAGGAGAAGGTTCTATGCTGTAAATTTCAGTATAGACAACTGTTCCAAACTTTGCTTTTGCGAACGGCTTGGCGCTTGATGTTGCAGTATTAGGTCGACCGTCTACGCGCCGACACGGCCCGAACGCTGCGACCGCCCCGTGCGCAAACTTGGACTTGTACTCGCAACATTTTTCCGAGTTATTTCATAAATTTCTTGTTATTAAAATCTGCTTTGTGTTAAAACTAAGACGTGAATGGTTTGGGTGATATTTTAAAAGTTTGAGCCAGATTGGATAGTTAAGTTCTAAATTTTTTTGGTGATTGTGCACTGTTGAAAAAATAATAATGTGAAGTTATGGATAGGCGTGAAAATGTCGCATCGTTGACTGGTAAGTTAAACTTTTTAATTAAGTTGAACGAATGAAATTACTTTGAAATAATTTAAATTATTAATATTTAGAAAAAATATATACTTTTATTGTTTTTTTATTGAACAACTTGCTTTCATCCGAATTGACAAGGTTTTATATAAATTAATACCTAATTATATTTTATTTTGGTGTTGTACAATTTACTTTTATTCGAGTTAACAAGATTAATGTGCTCAAAAATTACCACATATCATCAGTACACGTATTTTCAACACTTTTGCACTACAATACAAAAAGTATTAAAAAAATACTGCACAGCATATTTTTTGTGGGTTAAAAAAAGTCAGTTTCATCCGCCGAAATTTTAAATATTAATATGGACTATTGGTTTACTCGCTTAATTGCAATGCGCAAGAATTTGTTTTAGTGAAGAAACTTTTCCCAGAGTGGTGACGTCATCGGATCGCTCAATATCAAACTTTCCTATTTTAAATTCGCCACTACTGTATCAGTCCAAGGACGTCCACTGCTAGACATAGGCCTCCCCCAATTTTATGGGGGGTAAATGCCATAATCGCCACGCTTGGAATGCGGGTTAGCGATAGCAGTATCTTCACCGCACTCCAGAGATGATGCTGCCATCCCCCGGTGTTCTGGGTTTAGTTTTAGGACATACCTGGGTCCACTGTTTTAAGAGTCCGCAGTAAGGTCGATTCTCCATACAAACGTAGTTTCGCTCTCATTTTAAAACGCTATTCTAGAATAACATGAAACTTTGTATACACAATGGGATCCGGCATATCTAAGTCGGTAATTAGTTTCTGTTGCTTGACATTATAATAGAGAGAAAATACAGCGGTTATTAAGGTTTTCATACAAGACGTAAAAACTCAAAAACTCGCTGTATATTTTTTCTATTACAATTTCTAGCAACAAAAACTAATTTCCGACCTAGATAATGGCGGCTCTCATTGTGTATACGAAGTTTCATGTTATTCTAGCATGGCGTTCTACAATGAGAGCGAAACTACGTTTGTATGGAAAATCGAGTTCAGCCGAGCGTACTGGGGACTCTTAAGTATAGACAAATAAAAAAAAGTTAGGAAATAAAAGTATATTGTTCAGTCAACGCTATCTTGGTACGTTGTGTCTGAAAAGTAGTAGGCAATGTACCTACCGTGCCAAAATAAGCAGCTAAGTATTACTTCAATAGTCGCGTAAGTAATCTACTTTTTTATTAATGACTTTAAGTGCAATGTAAAACAAGCCTTTTGCTTTATTAAAATGATTTTTGTAGCATTTAACATTTGGCATAACTCTAATATTATAAACTTATGTATGTCCACAGAACTTATCAAGGTATAATAACACATTTAAACACGAGATCAAAAATGAGGGATGTGACAGAAAAAATATAACATTTTTAAGAGACTTTTTAGTCAACAAATGTTACTACACCTACTCGCTGCAGGAATATTTTTAGTATACCTAATAGAATACATATATGAAAAAGCTTCGGTCTGCCCTCTATTCAACTAAACTTGCAATGCCCTCCGGGGATTTCACATGTAACCTTACGAAACGCGTGTAAAATGGAATATGGGATCATTTGAAAGCACTAAATAATTAAATAATATACTTAGTTAATAAGATGAAATTTTAATGCCCGAACAGGGTAGCATGTACAATCCCTCATCACAATGCAAATTCATGCATTTATGTGCATTGAAATTGTATATACACAATTAATGAAAATACAAATCAAAATACGTAGTCACCATTGGATAAAATTTTTAGTACCATATATTTTTGCCCGAATATTATTACGGTAAAACACAGAATTAATTGTTGTATTAGCATTTTCAAAAATGACACTAAGTGACATTAAGATTATTGTTGTTTATATATCAATAGAATAAATTAAGTAGGTAATGGACTTTTACCTATAAAATATCTCCAATTCTACATCGCACAATTAAAAACGACTGCTTTTCCCTCGAAGCAAACAAGTTCATTTGGGTGAATGCATTGACAACTTTCATACTATGTAGTTTATTAGCTCATCAGGAACCCGCCCCGTACTTCGTACGAATAATGGTTCACATATATTAAATATATACATACATTTAAAATTATTAACATCATAAATAACAAGCTTCAGAACAATATGAGTGAAGAATTTCGGAATCACCAACAAGATACAAGCAAAGAAGATATTTACTAATTAATTTTATTAAAATATGGCGGAGATTGATAATATCTACATAAAATGGAGAAGTTATTGCTCCCGATATAGCTTGAAGATAAGATCTCAAGTATATGAAGTTGAAAAACCAAACAGTTGAACAAAAACACAAGTGTATACCCACACCCACAATCACTGCAATTTAAAGAGCGTTAAGGTTGTCGATAAAGTAAATATTTAACATTAAGTCTATCATACAAGATACTTTTTAATCTGTGTAAGTTAATTATTGTACGTAACCGCGCCAAAGCGTCATTAAAAAGTGCTTATAAATCTATTGCTTTTACAACTCTGTACTATAAAGTAGGATTTCCGGCTTAATAACAATATATTGATTGGCCAAAAGTCGAATAATATATTTTAGTAATTGCCTTCTTCAAGTAAAATTAAATGCAGGTATATATCCCTTTGTTATATTACAAACAAAAGCTTTTTAGTTATTATCGTCGTAACTATATATTTACAATTCTGTGTATTAACGTCAAATTTGGAGTATTTTTTATTTTCATTTTTAAGAAGTCATGGGCGAAATATCGAAGACATAGGCTGAACCAACTCCACAAATGTTACAATTTGAATATCATATATTTAATGCGTCATCACTTTGGACCTGCATACATGATTTATGTATATTGTCACTCAAGTGACATTTCCTCCAAGGTGGAAAATTGCAAGTGCGACGAAAATGGAAGACAGCTGCAAGAAAGCCCTGGGATTATGAATTCCGTGTCTTGAACACGTCTCTTTTGTGTCTGTTTTATGCCTGTGTGTTGAGCACTAGTGTATAATGAGCACGGGGAAATGTGCTTTTGATTTGTTTAAATTTTAGCACTATTTTAAAACAAAAAGGAATTGAGGATACCTAGTCCTAATAATCTTTTTTTGAGGACTAGGTATTCATATTATTTCTCATGCACGCCGTCCACCTGCTGGTTAATTTTGTAAAATATCAATGTTCGTTAGATAGATGTAACTGACATTTTAAGCATGGAATACCTATTATATTTCGATGTGATTAACCTTATGCAGCTCGAAAATGTTACGTAATCCCCAGAATGGCCATTCAATTAGGAACTTCCATCCGTTAAATATACGCATAAAGCATTAAAATACCGCAATAAATTGCAAATTATTAACTTTTATCAAAATCATAAGAGATAACTTCAAAATAAAAAAAAAGGTTTTATTTGATTGTCAAAGAGTGGTCAAATTACTTGGCTTCACTCTGGACTCTAATCTTAACTGGAAGTGCCATGTGGACAAATTATGCGATAGATTGAGTAGTGCAGTCTTTGCCTTACGTAAGTTAAAGCCAATCATCTCCGATGATGCCTTGAAGCAGGTTTATTTTGCCCATTTCCATTCGCTGATGTCGTACGGCACACTTATCTGGGGAAACTCAACGGATGCCAACAGAGTTCTGCTCATGCAGAAACGTGCCGTGCGTGCGATGATCGGAGCAAAATCCAGAATTTCATGTAGGAACCACTTTTCAAGACATACATTCAAGATATACATTTTTTATATTATGACACACTACTCTCTCTATGTATTCCAAAAGTATAATGTTGGTGGTCCTTACACCCATCTTTCTGATTTTAATAGAGTAAATGTGATTGGCAAAACACTCCGCCGCACAGGGCGTTTGAGAACAGTTCCCCGTCGCATGGCACTTGCAGGCAAGAATCCACGTGTCATTGGGCCTACGTACTACGAGCGACTGCCCGCTGATCTTAGACTTGAACCATCTGACGAAGCATTTCGACGCCGCCTGAAACACCTTTTATTGGAAAATCCATTATACTCTGTTAAAGTGTATATAGATATGGAGATGTAAATAATAATTACTGATTTTTTATATAGAAAACTCCCGTAAGTTCGAGTCATATTAAATATAATGAAACGGGTCACTCACGTCTTAAAGGTCGAATATCGCTCGACATGTTTCAGACCGGTTCGCGGTCCTTAATCATGAGCACCTATCGCGGCGGCGGTTTTCTTAGCACTGCGTGCCCGTGCCCTGTCCGCTCGGTTGCACGGCGCGGGTGGAGGCGGCGGCGGCGAGAATCTACCCTCTATCTCTATCTAAGTGACCCGTTTCATTATATTTAATAATTACTGATTTTTGTATTGAATCAATTTAATTTTAAATGTATTTATATGGACATTAATTATTTTTTAACTGGCTTGACGATTCCTAATGGAAGATGCATTTGTTTTTCTTTTTACTTTTTATCGTTTATATTATTTTTCTCAAACATGCAATGAAATATTGATGTTATATTCCTTATAATAGGCTGCGAAGTATGACGTTTCAGGTGCGGCTAGGACAAGAGGTAGTTAATGGAATTTCATACAAATCTTGCAGGCCTAGGCCTGCAAAGTCCTCTTTTTTAATTTCCATTCCACTTAAGTTTGTGGCACAGGCATCATGACATTCTGCCACTAAGCGTATTAAAAATAAAACTTAGTTTTTTTTTGTTGTTTATTTCATTGCATGTTTGAGAAAAGCACTATACATACCTCGGCGGGAAATATGGGGTTGCCGGCCTTAGACCTATCCGGCCTCGCTTCGCTCAGCCGTCTATATGTCTTCGGCCGGCAACCCCTTTTGTCCCGGCCTCTGTAGTAATATACTATTACCTATGTTGACATTGTGCTATTATTATCATTATTTTCCTTGTTAGGACGATCATGATAGCAATTCGTATAATTTTGACATGTATGTAAATTTATATTGTAATTCCTTATCATGAAATAAAATAATCTAATCTAATCTATATGTAAACTTTTTAACCTTCCTAAAAACTGCTTCGAATGGCATCATAAAAGACCACCATACCACCTTAGGCAATTAGCTCTGATTGTATGTTAAGTAAATGTCCATAAAGTTTATTAGAGCCAACATTCCTCGTAGTCTAGACAATTTATTATTTTGTTTATTGGGCTTGTAACACTTCATTAAAACATAATAAGACTTTGGTAACTCGCTCCAAAACAATGTCGAGTGTAAATCCCAGGCGTATTTCTAAAGAAATTACCTTTCTAGATGTATTAAGTTTTGACGTTACGCATTGTTTTATTGTATATTTATAAAGTTATTTTAGTAAAACTTTTAGCCTAAAATAATTTTAGTAGAGCAGTATTCAAAATACACCTGGAATCCTACCTATCAGTTTGAATGAGAACATCCAATATATCTGTTAAGGGAGACTTATAATATCACTATGCCTATAATGAAACTTGTAAAAACTATCTTTAGAGCTTGTAAATCTTGCAACTCAAATACATGTAACGTATCGAACATTTTTTACACAAATCGAACTAGTCTCATAGTAAGCCCGATAAGGCTTGTGTACTTGGTACTAGACGATGATATATTTAATAACTAGTGGCTGTATGAGCTGTAGACCTCGCAAATTTCCAACAACTGACTCGACAAAAAAAACTACATAATTATCAAACCCGCTCACAAAATTTCACGAGAATCGGTTGAGAAATGCGAGGAGAACATCCGGACAGACAGAGTCATAAGACATACGAAAGAATTTTTGTCGAAAGCTGAGACAGAGACGCTGCGCTTGCTCGGTCAAATATATCTATCTAAACATATACATACAGGGGAATACAGCGGTTGTAAAGAAGGGTGAAAGATTGTATCATCATCATCATCTGAGGCGTTATAGCCGCGGGTGGGCCCTAGCCTGGTCAAGCAAATGTCTCCAGTCCGATCTATTCGTGGCTTTCCTTCTCTAACATGTCACCCCTGGTGTCCGTTTCGACGCCATCCAACCATCTGAGCTTGAGAAAGATTGTAAACAAATAATTCTAAGGCGAGAACGAGTTATATGCGGACGAAGTCGCGGGCAAAAGCTAGTACTTAAATAAATACAAAGAAAGCTGCATCCAAGTCTCAGGAACAAATGTTACTGCTCACCACAGAAAGAAATACCCTTACCGGGATTCGAACCCGGGACCTCTAGCTTCGGAGCCAGTGTCACTACCAACTAGGCTAAACAGGCCGACAAGAGAAGAAGTGATTTAATGATGTTATATCATGTTTTTATTTACATGTAGAGTGCACTGTTTTCCTTAATCTGAAAGTACTTGTATATCAGTTCCAAGTCCGGGAACTCATGGACTTATTAAACGTCCGTTCGACCTATTTTAGTTAAAATCCCGTTGTAATTCGTTTGTGAGACTCAGTTTTATGTGTGTGTGAGAAAACGACTAAAATAGCTATTGTAGGCGACTTCCTGACTTGGCGGGGCGGGAGCGATATGTCATAGGTATTTTGCTCTTCGACGTAAGCTTACTGATATGAAATTTCGTCACTTAACGAAATACTGTCAGCATTACGTTTGCGCAGTAGTAATACCATGCGCAGAAGTGGGGCAGTGCTGCATTGGTATCGGTTGACACTGACAGCTGAAAGTTTTCTCATATCGTACTGCCTCCGCATCGACAAATGAGGAAGGCGCCGAAGATGTAAGGCCTGTAAACTTTTTTACACCACACCTTGCCAAAAAGCGCGTTCCGCACGCTGGGAGTCCGGAAAAACCCACTTTTTGGCCAAGTGGTGACGTAAAATTATATACAACACGGGTCGTAAAACAGAAAAACCCTCTCTCGCATATTTATGACCCTCGGCTGCGGCTCGGGCCTCAAACATCTGCGATATCGGCCTTTCTTTGTTTTACAACCCTTGTATCGTAAATAGCTATAGTTACCAGTGGTTTGTCAAGGTTTGTGAATGAAGGCGTTAGGATAAGAACTTATGGTTTTCTTAGAATGTATGTATAAAGTAAACTGTTCATTTTATAGTAGCTAGCAATTATTAGGTATGTTTTCTGACAAAGACTGGTGTACAGACCCTAAAATTTAATTTGAAAGGATATTACCTTAAACAAATTATTATCGAGTGCAAATTGATACTCGACGCTAGGGAACAGCACCAATCAACACCAGAATCGTGGAATAATACGATCCTCTTTTAATTCCAGATTGCTTTATAAAGGACAGAGAGACGGCGTCATTTTGTTGTTTCACACTGGATTTCCAAAGCATTGGGTTGTCTGATTAGATTGATGTGATTATCCTGTTTCATCTTGTATTTGATTCACAAATTCACGAAATCACGCTCTGAATTCGGTTGGCAATATTGACGCAACCGTGTAATTGCGTTCTAATCGTTAAAACAAATTCACTGTCATTTTTTGAAGGTGATAAATTGATAACTGACTAACTGATATTGACTGGTGATGTCTTTACGCTCGTTCGAAAAGCTACGTAATTACCCTGAAGGTTTTTGTGATCAGATCGACTACAATGTTCCCGAAAATAGTATACAAATTTATTGGTAGTTCGTCCGAAATGCGGTCATCAAAGCTCGAAGTCAGGCTAGACGAAGTGCTCAGATATGTGCCCTAAATTTTGAACCTAGAATGGGTCACATATATATATATATATTGCATTTTACTAATCTTAGAAACATATAAGTGGACAAATGTTACTAAAAATGCTAATATTTATTATTATCGTAACGACTAACACTAGTATATGTATAAGTTTCTAAATAACGCATATGAGTTCTGTCCAAAATAAAATATTATACATATATTATCTATAAATATATGTATATTGTGTATATTTCACAGGGTGTGGCCTGTGATTAGAGCAAAAAAATAAAAGGACGCTTCCTTAGAGCATCTGCAGTAACCTCTTGTATCCAAACATCTATCTATCCTTCGTAAAATTTAAGCAAGCTCTAAAAAGGTGGCTGGCCGAAAAGTGGTTTTATAGTGTACAGGAGTTTTTAGATTATAAGTAAGTTAGTGTACCTATACACTTCAATTTCACATGCCATGTATGGTAGGTTTTGGTGATACGAATGTTACTCGTAAGATCTTATTGTACCTAAAACTACGTGAAATAAATTATTTGGAATTTGGAATTGGAATTTGGCCACACTGATAGTCAGGTCGTGATTATTAACGACTTAGGAGTATTCAGTCGGCCTGCTTAGCTTAGTCGGTAGTGACACTGCCCGTAGGTAAGCTGGAGGTCCCGGGTTCAAATCCCGGTAAGGATTTGAACACGGTTCATGCGGTGAGCAATATCATTTGTTCCTGAGACTCGGGATCTACTCGTATTAAAGATATCGTTGTCTAGTACCCATAACACTTCGTATATGCAAATCGAACAAAGGCCAAGACTGTATTGGAACTAAGATAGGGTATATACTCCTACGTATGCTATATCTAAATGTACATATTTGAAAACCAAATTTCGGTCTTTCTTGGATTATTTTCTATCTATTTCGTATTTTTAAATACAATTCGAATTTTCTTGTAAAACTACACATCGAATTATTTGTTTTTTTTTTTGTGTTTCTTTCCATGTATAATAATTTTTTTAGGGTTCCGTAGTAAACTAGGAACCCTTGTACTTTCGCCATATCCGTCTGTCTGTCCGTCCGAGGCTTTGCGCTGTGATTGTTAGTGCTAGAAAAGTAGAAAGCTGCAATTTGGCATGAATTTATCCCATATCAGCCGAAAGACGTCCACTGCTGGACATAGGCCTCCCCCAATTTCATGGGGGGTAAAAATGGACTAACTTATATAGTACTACTTACAAGCTTTTATTTTTCACACCATTCGAATCAGTGCATGAAGATTCTACACGTTTCTCACGCCAATTTACCATGACACTAAAAGCCTTCTTAGTAAGCCGGCTAGGTCAATCTGGGACCAAGATCTTACTTTTATTTAGGTATATTTATAGGGTTAGATGGAATTTTTTGGTGTTTGCGTCTCATATGTATCGTTATTCTGCAATTTTTAATGAAGATAAATCAAGAAAATACATGTTTAAAGCGCCACCATGAATAAAATATTTTATAATATAATTTCGTTTCGCAATATGGATCACAGCTCAGGGGGCTTCATGTCAAAGATTGCCATATGCGTGTAAAGTATGTACTCGTAATGGATATATTTTTATATTACCATCAGCCTCCATTACCATAATACATTTTATGCGTTTCGTAAATGCGTAAAGCATATGAATATACTTGAAATTATTATAAAATATTAAGTAGGTATATAAGTAAAACAAGTGGAATCAAAAGTTTTTTTAGACCAACAGCTTTGCTTATATTTTTTTCCCCGCAATATTTTAAATACGATTATAATAATATATATATATATATATATATATATATAACGCGTCGGTGGTAAGAAGCGTATGACCCACCTTAAATCGCATGAAATGCGCAGTGTAAGAATTATATGTTTTAATATTTCCCGCCATCCAGACGAATGTAATGATGTAATAATAAATGATTATTTGTCCCCTTCTTCCCCTTTGAATTTGTAAATTACATTTTTTGTTACTGCTTATTACAAAATTAGTACAGCGAGTTCTTATAATTAAAGCTAAAACTAGGAGGTGCACTCACATGCATAAATTAAATTAACTGTAATCAGTTTTCTGCAACTTATATTATTATATAACTACATGACCCTGTTTTTTTTCATAAGCACAATTCCCAGTAAATGAAGAACATGATCAAGATTGTAAATAAATTATAACTTTAAACAGTGTTATAGGGTGACGCCACCAGTGTTGGACACTTTAAGCTGACAAGCACTAGTAATGGACACTTCATTCCTAATTCAATGATGATATGGTTTTAAATTGATTGTTGAATAAAAAATGTATAACTCTTATTTTCTTTTAAATAAGAGTCAAGGTGCATCATTGGTCCTTGTCCATTACTTGTGCTGTCACCCTAGTAGGCACTAACATCGCCATAACCAGTTTCGAAACACTACATTTTGAAAGCTCGGCTCTCCACTCTACACAACACAACAATTTTCTCGAAAACAACTTTTGTTCAAAATTGCAAAACAAGAGCATTATTAAGCTTCATTAATGTCCACTTATTACTCCCAACTTTGAAACTGAGTTGGAAAGTTTCAATTTTGTACCCTGTACCGTTTTCGGTTATTTGCCGCAAGGGACGCGCACGAACTAAGGTAAAATTGCAAATATTTAGAAAATTCCCACGTTTTAATTTTGTGGCTCCCACTGATTATTAGACAAAGTTATAAAACTGAAGTGAACACGTGTACTGAAAGACCTTAGCTAGTAAAATGTTACCTTACTCGTAAAGTACGGTCGGTCCCACAGTCTGGGATAATTTAATACCGTGTCACAATGACTAATTCGGTGTAATGAAGATGCCGATGAATATACAGTTCACCAAAAAAGTGGTCTACTACTTTTGTATCTTTATGTATTTTATTTTGGTGAACTGTTTTATCTACTTAGAACATTACATTAACTGAAAGGAATAGATTAAGTACAGAAATACTGCTGCCTAGAAGATGAAGATTACATTAAAAATTAACTACTTGTTTGTTACTTTGTTTGAATAACTTTCATGAAGGTGGTGACAAATGCACTTAGACGGGTGAAGGTGTGTAAGAAGTACTGATATACACAGCCACTCATAAGTATTTAGACACCCATACCTTTTTCCATACATCTTTATACAAAAAAGACTTTCAGAAATACACTGCCAAGTCAGAGTCCCTTGATAGTTTTGCGTGCATTTTAAAAAATTTATTTAGCTGACTTGTTGAGCCATAAATAGATGCCAGAGACCCTCCTTTTAAAAGGGTAGTTTTCTTTTTGCAATGACTTAAATAACTACTAATTGCTGGTTCATACAAACATACAACACTTTTCTATGAACCAGCAATTAGTAGTTTAAGTCATTGCAAAAACAATACTACCATTTTTAAAGGGGACCCCTCTGGCACCGATTTAAGGCTCAATAAGTCAGCTAAAAAAAAAACAAAATGCACGCAAAACTGTCAAGGGACTCTGACTTGGCAGTGTATTTTGGAAAGTCATTTTTGTATACAGATGAATGGAAAATGGTATGGGTGCCTAAATACTTATACTTGTGAGCGGTAGTGTAAATGTGATCAATAAAAATTCCACAATGTTTTTCCGGCCAAATACTCGTATTCAGAAAACAGTACTCAGCTTGATTGATTTTGGTTTAGTTGTAAGCGAACGGGTGGCGTTTTAAAGTAACTGTTTACTTTTGTAAACTTTAACAATAAAATGGAAATTTTTGTTACAAAATGGGTAATAATATTTGAAAGCCTTTAATGATTCCCCAATCATTCAGGTGATTGATATGTTTTGTTAACTTCAAGTTTGGTTTAGTTATTATGAAATCCAATTTTTGATTTTACCTTTCTTTGCTTTGCTTTCAAGTTCATTAAGAATTATAGGAAGAACTGAAATACAGGAAATTAAGAAAATGAGTTTCTATTATTACGCGTAAAAACAATTTAGTCCAAGTTATTCATCTTTCCACTTAATCAACGACATCTTATAGGTAAAACTTATATAACAGTTCGACCACACCACACGTAAAATAATGTATTTTTTATACAGGGTGTCCCAAGAAGTAGTGATATACTGAAGCTGGGAGGTAGAGGACCTAGAGGGCTATCTGAATCACCCCCATGTATGTTCCGCGATTTTTAGTATTTTCGGAGTTATGATTTTTTTTTTTTTTTTTCACATATCGCCGCGTACGATGAGATTGTTATTTATGGTGACGTGAATTATTGCGGTAGATGCTTGTTTTTTTTTGTGTGCTAAGCTGATAGATAGGCCAATTCAGTATGGTAACATTTACTATCGTTAGATCTTTGAATAACATAAAAAAAATTAAATGCCAAGAAAGATAAAATTACCCAGTATGTTCACAACTTCAAGGGCCCTTAAAAAAATAAAATCACATAAAAAATAATTACCGATAGGCTTTTAAAAACTTGCTCTATCTATCAGGTAGCTACCCTGAAAATTTCATTTTATTATTAATAAGGCTTCAATAAAAAATTTGAAATCTAACTGTGGTAAGTGCAAAATTTTTATTTACATAATCATTAATGCGAGCAAAGTAAAACCAATTACAAGGTGTTTAATTACAATAAATTTTCAAAATGGACCCCCTGTTGCTCAATGCAAGTGCGACATCGCCGGAAAAAGTTGTCTTTTAAACGTCTGAATGCACTTCTATTATTTTTAATGGTTTCTTCTGCTACTCTCAATTTCCGGGTTAACTCGTCCAAATTGCGGCATTCTCTCGAGTCGACGAGGCCTTTGTAATATCCCCATAGAAAAAAATCTACGGGCTTTAGGTCGGGGGAACGTGGAGGCCAGGCTATAAGGCAGGCGTCACCCCGGCCGCAACGACCATTCCATCTTTCAGGGTATCTTTGATTTAAATAGTTTCTCACGTCCAAGGAAAAATGGCATGGTGCACCATCACACTGCAGTACTATGTTTCTGCGTGTCTCCAAATCCACATCTTCTAACAGCAGGAGCAGATCGACGCGTAGAAAATTTAAAAAGTGACTGCCGCCCAAGCGGTCTGGCAGCTGAAAGGGCCCGATTAACTTACCGTTAAGTATGCCAGACCAAAGGTTAACACTAAAGTGTTCTTGGAATGTCGATTCCCTTTTTAAATTCGGATTTTCAATTGCCCATGAGTGAGAATTGTGCATATTAAAAATCCCATTGCATTTAAAGTGGGATTCATCCGTCCACAAAATTTGGTTAAAAAAAATTTCGTTTTCAGCTTGTCTCCTCAGCATTTCCTGACAGAATTCAATTCGCCGATTGTAATCTTCCGGTTTCAACTGTTGCCCTTTTCTAATGTGAAACGGATGATATCCTACGATCTGTAGTGTACGGTGTACCTGAGATTTAGAAAGTCCGGTACGACGTTCCGTAACTCTCACACTGGTCGACGGGTCTCTTTCTACTTCTTCAACAACTGCATCTACTACATCAGGATCCGGCATAGTGGCCATACGGCCTGATTTCGTACCCGGTATGTGACCTTCCAAATACGCATTATGTACTCTTAAGATCATGCGATAGTCAGGAAACGTTTCAGGCTGAGGCCCGCCTCTTCGTTCCACATGTTCCCGGTACAGCCTTGAAGCTTCCGCCGCATTCCCCCTAGCATAACCGTAATAGTAATGCATTTCTGCGTAATCACGTGAAGTAAACATGATCACTTACACGCAAACTCAAGTCCAGTTAAATGATGCCAACTCGTCGATTCCAGGTAATAACACTAATCCAAATCGTAATGCAAGTCAAAGTCCATATGAATAGCCAAAATGATTAGGGAAACGAACAATTAGCAGTATTAAAACACAATTTTTAAATTATTGAAAAATAACAACGATGACCAAACAACGTGAAAATTTTCTCATGCGTCAACCGTCTTTTGTTTTTTGTTCTTTTTCTATTGATGGCCAGTGCGTGATTTAGAACGAAATTTATTTAGAAAGGTTTTGCTTTGCTTGCATTAATCATTATGTAAATTAAAATTGTGCACTTACCACATTTAGATTTCAATTTTTTGATTGAAGCCTTAAATTATTAATAATAAAATGAAATTTTCAGGGTAGCTACCTGATAGATAGAGCAAGTTTTTAAAAGCCAATCGGTAATTATTTTTTATGTGATTTTATTTTTTTAAGGGCCCTTGAAGTTGTGAACATACTGGGTAATTTTATCTTCCTTGGCATTTTTTTTTATGCCATTCAAAGATCTAACGATAGTAAATGTTACCATACTGAATTGGCCTATCTATCAGCTTAGCACACAAAAAAAATCAAGCATCTACCGCAATAATTCACGTCACCATAAATAAAAATTTCATCGTACGCGGCGATAGGTGAAAAATTAAAACAAAATTCATAACTCCGAAAATACTAAAAATCGCGGAACATACATGGGGGTGATTCAGATAGCCCTCTAGGTCCTCTACCTCCCAGCTTCAGTATATCACTACTTCTTGGGACACCCTGTATAAATACCAAATACATACATAATTAACATAGCTGGCAGCTGTATTTAATGTATTATTTTATTCCTCTTCCAGTGGTATTCCAATAACAACGATACCGTAGATCGAACGTAAATGCAATCAACTGCTCCTAGCATCTTGAGAAGGTCGGAGTGGCTTCTACTTTCAGAGACGTCAAATATTTGAGATATTTTGTTACTACATATTAAATTTCATAACTTTGTCATGATATTAATGTGTTTATATTAATGGGAACTGGATCTGTAACGAATGCGCTTTTTCCCATTAATAGTTGTTACGAAACGCCGTTCTTTTCTAATTATAGCTACCTTACCTTACATCCATTTATTAGCAATGTCTTCAATTTATATGTAGCGTCTATCTATAGCCAAAAAAATTTGTAATCAAATTACAACGATATTTAATCGATAAAAATTGTGCTTTTTAGGGCTTTCGGGAGATTCAGTTATGTATCTTTTCTGTGGACATTGCGAAAATGAAGATCCATAAAGCCAAAATTTTAGATTCACTTTTAGAATCCGCATTTATAAACATTATTCACTCGTGTATCAGTTTTCTAAACCGACTCGGGGACTTTATCAAATTACTGGATTTTTCTAGGGAAATAATAAAATGGAGTGCTTATTATAACATCCTGCGTCATTCGATCATATCCCTGTGACATATACTTTTATGCGATATTTTTATTTAATTTTACATGTAAATTCTTCACTATCGGCCACTGCAAATAACACCTTTGTGTCTGTGTATGTCTTTTAGATGTTTTTTTTTCATAATTTCTATACCAATAAACATTACGAAAATATAATCGGATCTCCTCTCCAAATGAAATACGGGTGCGAGGGGTGCGAGTCGTGTGACACGTGTTGGTTGTGCTTATATTAACTGAGCGTATTTTCCATGCCTGCGGTAGTTTTTTTGCTCCATTTGTGAGCGTTTTCGGTATTAAATCTGTATCGAACGTGACTCGAATGGACAATTACGTGTTTGTAGAGGCTGTTGTTCGTGACTTTGCTTGAGTGGATTAAAAACCTTTGTTTCCCCCTTTTTCTCTATGTATGTGAATTCTGGACGGGTTTAGTTCAAGGCAAGGACTAGTAGCGTAGGCACTCGAAGATACGCCTATATACAGCAGGTGGGTGATTTCAGTCTGACAATGTTGATGATCTGATGACTAGTTTTTGCCTCGACGTGTATTGGGCGTGGAATGAAGTTACTGAGAGAATAAAGTTAAATATATGACCACCACCATATCAGCCCAAGGACGTCCACTGCTGGACATAGGCCTCCAATTTCATGGGAGTAAATACTATGATCGGCACGTGGGTTGGCGATCGCAGTATCTCCACCGCACTCCAGGTATGCAACTGCCTATCCCGCAAAGTTTACTCTTAATTAAGTACTAAAACAGCATATATTTTCTCAGTTCATTTCCTTAATTTGAAAACCAATACCTCCATTACGAGCATGGATTTCAATTTACACATAATGCACTTGCCACTGCCAGCCATTTTAAGGTTGTCTGTCATGGAATTGTGTTCAGTGATGTGATATAGTTTTCAAGCTTCCTTCATCGGTTTGCGAATATAGGAACTACTGATGGATTCGTCAATGCACACAGGGTTGTCAAAATGTTGAATAATAGTACATTACGTTACAAGTGCAGAGAACAGGAAATTGGCAACGAGTGGTGATAAATTAAAACACGACCGAAGGGAGTGTTTTAAATCGACACGAGTTGCGAAATACCTGATCGCACGTGTATCGTACAACGTTTTACAGTACATATGGCTCTTTAAAGATTAGACATATGGACGTAATCTGCTGATTACCGCACTCGTGCGGTAATGTAGCACCATATGTACTGTAAAATAATATTGTTATTTTATTATTGATACTAAAATTGTTTACTTAAATAAATATCTAGCGGAAATCTGTATATCCCTTAAATTAATGTAAGGTATAGTATTCTATACCTAATAGTATAAAGCTTAATATTGTAGTTTTGTAAGTTTGTATGATTGTAGGGACTCAGGGGAAATCTCTGGAACCACTTATCAGGTTCCAATTTTTTCACCATATTACATACATTGAACGCATCTTCAGGGTGGCCATTGGCCATAGCTATTTTATCCTGTGATTTTGCATGGCTTCTTTGTTATACAAGCGCGAGGGTAGCTAATCTTTTAAATTTAGCATTTCTCGAAACTACGGGGAAGTACTAGCCTGAGATATACAATTTAGTTATTCAAAATATTTTTTTAGTATCTAAATTTATGCCCTTATTTAATTACTAACTGCTTTATATAAAAGGAGATAATGCTTTTACATATAATTTTCATTAAAGCTTCTGCTAAGGAAACTTAAAAATAGAAATTATTCTTTGTTAATAATAATAATAATATAGTCAGGAGGTTCCTCTCTCTGTCGCCCTAACCACCGGTAGTTTAGGCCCTGCCTCGCTACCGGCGGCACCCTAGGTTAGGTTTTTATAATGATTTTATGTTTTGTAAATATTGTTTTATATTTTACTTTTTATAGAAATATTGTAAAATCCTAATCTAAGAGATAAAATGAATACAGGGATAATAATGAATAATAATAATTTATTCATCATAAACATCTTACAAAACTTTGTCTTACAACTTAAGAGTCTACTTCCTAAATAGGTATAACCTGAGCTTTAGGATAAGCAGTGCTCCTCCCCATATGTTATATCTTAATTTTGATGTTTAATCAATTAATGTTGAACCTAGTACAATTATGCTAATAAAAAGAGCGTTGGTTGCCTTGACAAATGTAAACATTGGCTATATAGATTATAAATTCTCAATAAACTTAATTTCCTTGTGATATTGTTTGATTTATTTTCTGTTGAACAGGTTAAGAATATTTATATTATTGTATTCTATGCCAACTAATTATCTTGGCTCAGCGACCCTAAGCGGATCTTGGCCCCCGAAACGAGAGCACGCCATTTATCCCGATTCTGCACCACTGCTTGCTACTATTCAAACTCAGTCAACGCAATAAGTAGACAACCCTAGTTATAACAATGCAATATGCACACCGTTCACAAACGCAAGACAAGCGACATATTGCTATACATGTGCAAGTTAGACAGTTCTGGCGTTGTGTAAGCTTGATTGATTTAAAGGAAATTGCTTGCATTTGTCATCCTGCTTTGCCAACAAACCTAATATTAGTTGCATTGCTAAGAAAGTGTATGGAAGGATATTCATCAATCAGGATTGTTTCTTTTTATTAATTAGTTTAACTGGGATATTGATTCAACGAATCCCTGTTTCTCCGTCAGATGCTACTCGTTTCCCAATTATTTTATTTTAAACCTTACCTCAGAGAGGTCTATACTCGTCGCAAAGCTTAATTATAATTATTTGAACTAGGCTGTTCTGTGTTTTATTGACTTACGAAAAAATATCTAAGAATGAGCTAAACCTAAAATATGCAGATATAGGTACTATTCTGATTAAATAAAACAAGTTACCAGTGAAGCTTGATTAAGTGTGCTGTAATATACGCGATTAAATCTGATTGTATCGTTTTATTTAATAAGTAACCAAATGCAATAAATATTTTATTATATCTACTTCTTTGCTATGTTTATTAATACATGTATATAAAGATGATACGCGACATCACTGGCAAGTTGCAGCTATTCAAATATCATGTGTGCTTAACACATCGTGACTATTCAGTATTGTAGGTTCTATGTACTGTAGTTATTTACCGTACCATCGAATCCAAGCTCCTAGCTTCGAAATAAGCGCTGAACACATTTGGTTTCAAGTTTGTGTTTTCGATCTGTGGCTCAGACAGTTCCGACGAGGGTTGGCCAGAAACAAAAATGCCGTACGAATTGCCTATTGTTTGAAGTTTGTTAGACATTTGACCTTGATTTGTTTGGGAAACTTGTTGAAAATTAACATGTGGGTAATGAAAGCTCTTTCGTTTCACCAGGTGTTAAAACATATTGTGTGGAATTGGTCAATTTTATTCCTTGAAAACTAATCTTATATACTCGTATTTTGTTTCATATAAATTATTAATATTCGATCTTTGCCCTGTCCTAGGTGCTAGTTAAATTTCAAATTTATAAGTACGTAAGTGTAAGAATGAATAGGTACAGCTAATTGTTTTAGTACAATTTTTAGCATCGAAAATTTTAGTCATTTCTTTTCGCATGAAATTATGTCTGTTTACATGCTATTGTGAAAAAATAATTTCGTCAGCTGATGCCCTGAAAATTTATTAGAGGCACGCGTCAATGCCCATATTTTGTCATCATTTTAAATTTTAAAGCACATTGTATGCAGCGTTACATAATTAGGTATTAAATTTCGAACTGAATCGCGGTAACAAAACAAACGTAGCATCGTATTGAAACCTCGGGAATGTTACCTTAATTATGTAACTGTTGCATACAATACCAATCAATCATTCGTCAATCAATCATTTACTTCATTTTACATTTCATTCAATAAATCTAGAAGTATAATAAGAAGAAGTATAGAGAAGTGTAATGGACGTAATATCGCGTGCGAATATCGTTTTATTGTAAGTAGATTATCGGATTTCTGAAACTGAGGCACAAAATATTCACGTCAATTAACGGATGTACAATTTAACAGACGTACGGGAATGTCAGTCTTCAGAGGCGGAATTTTATTTGTTATAGTGGCATTTCGGGACATGGTGGTCATAGTCAAAGTAACGATGTTTTGGCCTAACAGGCAATTCTGGTTTGTCGTAAAATGCGTCACTGTATTGTAGGTGTGGACATGTCTAACTATATTACTATTAGCTTACAAGGTAAAGTTTGTGAATTCGTAAAAATTTGTGTGTTACGGGTAATGTCTGAAGAGGAGACTAAAATACCTAATACCAGATGAGCC
This sequence comes from Notocelia uddmanniana, assembly GCA_905163555.1. Classification (NCBI taxonomy): domain Eukaryota; kingdom Metazoa; phylum Arthropoda; class Insecta; order Lepidoptera; family Tortricidae; genus Notocelia; species Notocelia uddmanniana. Next base: position 6,349,157 of record LR991059.1, on the reverse strand, counting down.
GGCGAAAATTCAAAAAAAAATATCCTGTGTTATATTTATATCTAATTAACTAATCTGATTTTTTTAATTTATTTTAAACATTCAATGCTAATTGTATGTATGAGACGAGTTATATCTTGAAATAACTTAAAAACTATAGTCCTACGGTTCTTTAAGGGTCCTTTCAAGTAAATATCGGAATTCATTAGTGTAAAATCTGAACGTTTGATATTCCAAAATAATCATCAGTTTTGACACTATTTCGCACGATGTTCCGTGTGTGGGCAAAGAGCATGGTGTATTGAGATTATTGAGCGACCACTAGCAAGCGAACATGACTCAAAATTTGGGACCTACAGTCACCATAATAAAAAATTATGATTTTTATTCCGTGACTCCCGCGTTCTTCTTATTACGCGGATTATACAGCGGGTGGAGCTATTGATAAATCTATTATACTCGTATACATATTATAAACGTGAAAATATGTACCGATGCATCGGCAATAAACATCACGATGTTTGTTCTTCGTAATCTCAAAAATTATTCACGAATGTTGAGGCAACTTTTAAATAAAGCGCTCAATTGCTCAATCAATACGATCAATCAATCGATTCGTGTTTATTTGTAGAATGCATAATATAGGTACATCCAGCCGATGTCTGTGGTGACCGTCGGTCGACCACTGCTAGTGTTAGACATCAGAATAGAACATAGGTTATAATTTAGAAGTCGCAGGCAGCAGCTAGTATAATAGTAGCATAACGGTTGTCAAGTTACAAGACTGGTATCTCAAACTATTTAAACGAGTCGAGTTTTAGTTCTGAATTCTTAAAGCGTATGAGACGAACGTAAATGTGGAGTTTGTGTGCAAATTTAGTGCGCGATGGGTCGCGGCGATTCTAAGATGGAGTGATGAGAGCGATAAACGAAGGAAAGGTCAGACCGCAATAAGGAGGGGTCGATCTGAGAAAAACGTTTCGCATTTTAGTCTAGGTAATATAGAAGACACCAGTAAAAATAAATGATGCTTGTACCTATTACTAATAAACAAATCTTGCTAAAATACTAATAAAAATATTTATGTGAAAGTGTGAGAGCCGCATTACGCTGATCGCCACTTCTTCGTTATAATCAGAAATCTAGCACGCGTTAAACCAATATGAAATGCGAGACATGCATTACAAATGAACCCGACTGATCCGTAATTATTGTCTATCTGTGATCTGTGCTTAAGGAGGCTAACAGAGAGAGAGTTGCCGAATATGTACTACGTTTAACCATTTTGCTAAGATTAAGGCCGCAGACTGGACGCCTACTGGCAGAGGGTGCTAATAGTGTTCGTACATTTGAGCGGGCTCAATGTATGAACGACCATTCACCGACCCGCTCATCGCTGGCGTCCAGACCGCGGCCTAACCGTCCTGCGTTGTTTTTTGTTATAGATTAAGCATTAAGTACACCATATCCATCAATCTAGAATAGAGTTAATTCCAAGGGTATTCGTTACAGTTTTGACGGTTAGATGATTTTATGTAAAGCTCACAACGCACGGAGCGGGCGCGGCGCAGTGCGGGGCGGAGGGGGTTTTGAATTTTTGTTTTTCCGAAACTGTCGACTGTTGATAGTGTCGTTTACTGCTTCATATGTTACACACGCCGCCTCCCCTTACTCCTTACAGATAACCGTGGCTAGATGGTCTGTGTCTCCTAGGAAAAAAAAACTTCACAGTTCACTAGTTATCTAGCCGCGGTTATCTGTAAGGAGTAAGGGGCCGCCTCCACTCCGCTATCCCGCGTGGTTTTTTAGTGCGACGTCCCCCGGACCGCATTCGCTCGCAAAATCGCCTCCGCAACGAGGCTGCTTCAAGCTTGAGAAGTCCTTTTCCAGGTTTAAAAAGAAATCATTGGAGTCATCTTGTGACCAAGCATATTGTAACACATCCGAAACATCGTAAATTTTTAAAAGGTGAATGTATTTTAATTGCAAGCAGGGCCCGTTTGCTTATAATAAATTTGGCTAAGTACCTAATATAATAAGTAGGTATCACCAAACGGCAAATAATGTTTCATTAAATAACTTTATTTATTTCAAAATATAGTTACAAAGTCACTTTACATAGGACAGTCAATCAATTATGAGGAATTTATTGATCATCAGTTTTCTAAACACAATTAATATAATAAATCAAGTTTAGTATAATAACTACTCTATTGAGAAAAAATAATCTTATGCAAGGAATATGTACAAAAAAGTTAAGTAATTGGGAAGTAAAGTAACAGAGAGCATTAAAAACAACGACAATACCATACAAAACAAAATATCATCAATCGTCTATACTATTTTGTACACAGCTTAAATTATCTAATGAAGATTCATAACAAGCATCTAACGACAATCTGCTACATTTCTCAATTCCAAAAACAAGAAATCCTGCTACTCTTTTTTGTTTTAATCGTAATTAATCATCTAAAAATGTAATTTCCTATCAAACTTTTAGATGTATCGTTAGTTATTTACGTCTGAACCAGATTTGTCCGTGAATTTCTTCTCGCGAACTCTAGTTTTAACTTTCATATCCAACTTTTGTTTTTTTTGAGAACTTTTTTAGGATTTTTTATTTTTATTTATTTACGAGTATTTAGGATCACCAATAGACAATACATTTAGTTTGATGTTTATCTAATTATAGGTAACCACAGCTTAAATTAGTATCTTGGAACATTCTACAACAAAGTTAAAAACTATAAGTTATACAATATCAAGAGAAGTACTCGTATAAAGGGAAACTAACATTTTGGATAACAACAAAAAAAAAAAACAATGAGACACACAAACAGACAGAAAGGTTTCGGGGACAGAATAAAATGTAAAATCAAAAAATAGTTAATATACAAAGAATAAAATGCGTACAACAACAATATGATAAAAAGTATCCAATTTATTCATGCTGGATATTAATCATTTCCCTGCCACATTTCGATAAAGTACGTTCATTTGATTTTGCGTAATGAAGTTACAAATATCTAAACAGCCAAACTTTTACATTTACAATAATAAATTAGATATGTAGGTACATATATAAGTCGTGTCCCAAATAATTTATAACACAATAATGTCAGAATTTCCCTAAAAGTACTGTAACACCGCACGTGCCGAAGTTCTAAACTACGTTTGTGATACAAGAACACGTGCTTACATTACTTTATGTATAAATAATCGAATAACCTATAGGTACTGCCGTGTAGCCATAAAGCATAAAGTTGTTTGTCTATACGAATATTGTAGACATATGGCTTTTTGGAAATTGGTGACAGGATCTCTTTGTCCCAAGGGATGGGTGAGATTCCGACTTCCATTTGACACGAAGTATATTTTAAATTTTGAATGATCATGAAATGGTTAAAGGACTTCGCGTTTGAAGCAGTGGTTTTCTGAATTCATTCAACACTTTCAATACATTTGAGACCCGTAAAAGGATATAAATGTATTAGTTCCCTGACATATTCTACTCGAATAAATCATGTAGATTATGTGGATTTAAACAACGTTGATAAATTAAGGCCAGGTGCCTTAGAAGGCAATTTAAGTTTATTTAGAAAACCGAGGGATTTTAAGTGACATTTTTATGGCGCGTAAATCATTTAGCTCGTAAGAAATTGGAAATATGTAAAGAGGATATTGGAAGAGTAATCGTTTGAGTTATCGCAGATGTATAATATATAGATCGATCAATCTACGAAGAATCGTCCCGCTTTTATACATTGTAACTAATGTGCATCTTACCGTGCAACTTCTCGGATCGGTTTAAAAAAACGTCTTACTGAGACGGCTGTCATTCTTGTCTAAAATAAATTACGGAATTGTGATCTATTTTAATTTTAATCTAGGGCCTTAAAATATGTTTATGGATAAAACACAAACTATACATGCATAATTAGGGGTTTAAGTAAGTAAGAACTTCAGACCATAGCGTGAGAACTTTCATCTGATTATATGTCTGTGAAACATTTCAGGAAAATGTTTTTAGGATCGTGAGTTGATTATTTTCACGGAACATAAGCCGCTGACACACGCTCTTATAAAAACGTTGTGAATGGTCAAGAAAACGTGGTTGCAGAGTGCAGACGCCTCGTCACGTATCGAGACTATCACCACGTCCTCACTGCTTGAATATGAAAAACTCGCAGTAGCTCAACAAACAGACACATCATAGCAACTTGTACCCTCGTCCTGCCCAAGCAATTTTAAAGAAACTTCCAGATTCTGCCCAATGTTCTCAATTAACTTTTGTTTTAGTGGGTCCTGCCCAACACATTTATTGTCAAAATAAATATGTTTAAGACAAGTCAGATTTATTAGTATTTTTAAGGGTACAAGGCTAACCTAACGTTCTTAATAAGATGAGCTAGTTTTTGAGTTGATATCTTTTGTTCTTTTTTGAGCACATTGGGCAGAATTGCCACAGTTGTTTAACTTTTTTTGGCATTTATTGAGAACATTGGACACAATCTTCACGATTATTATTTACTAGCGTTTGCCCGCGTACTAGGCGTGATTTTGAACCGTCTACAAAAAACAGGTTCTCTGTTTGACCCTTATGTAGGTATGTACGTATGTAGGTATGTACGTATGTAGGTATGTATGTATGTTTGTCTACGATTATCTTGCGTTTGGCTGAACCGATTTAGATGCGGTTTCCAGAAAAGTAGTAGTTACATTCTGGGCGTTTCGGTATAAAAAAGTTTGGTGACTATGATCAATTAACAGATGAAAAGTCAGTATACATTCTGATTTTGTCCAAAATAAGGATTAAAAACTATTATCATACATTTCCGAGAGGCCCAAGGGGAAAGGGTCGATAAAATAAAAGCATATCTTAAATGGCCCTTAGTAAAAGTACGAGTATTAACACCAATAGAAGGTCTGATAACGACCAAGCAGCGGTCATAAACTCTGGTCCTTTGAAGTACAGAAATACGGCTAATTCAATTTCACGAGTAACCCTTATTTTACGTAGGTTTTGCCAGTTCCCTTGGAGCATCCTAAAAGAAAATTTGGCCTCACTTCCATTCGCACTCCTTACTATTTGCTCGTATACTGACTTTTGTTTATCTGTTAATTAATCATAGTTATTCCTGACTAACCCCTCTAAAGCTATCACATCATACCCAAAAGTCTGTTATAATACGCGAGGCTCGTTCCGTACCTCAAAAGTTGTTAATTGCAGGAGGCAAACGTAATTTTGTAATTCCATAATTAGCACGTCACTGTCACAAGTATAAATTTTTAGTTACTACATATATTAAAAATATTTTTACAGAACCCTCGGTGCGCGAGTCCGGCTCGCACTATTTGGCCCGTTTTTTTTTTCATAGTTCATACCAGCCAATTTTTTGTAAAACATAGACATCAAACGTAAGGCCATACACATACCCGAAGTGTTTCGTGGCAAAGCGTTTGAAGCTGTACCTACATAATATTAGCCACCCAGTCATGAGAACTTTGAGGAAGATGATTCAAAGCTGTTGCTCTTGGCCACCTATGAATAAGGACGTCAGTTCTTGGGCTAAAACTTGCATTCGATGTCAAAAATCTAAAGTACTACGCCATACGTCGAGCGAGCGCCATCGGTGCATTTACAACTCCTTTCCAGCACATCCACGCCGATATCGTTGGGCTACTAAGTATTTCAACGAGTGGTCACCGTTATCTACTTACAATCATTGACAGAACGAAGAATTGGCCAGAGGCTATATCTGTGCAGGATATAACTGCTGAAACAGTTGCCAGAGCTATATATGAAGCATGGATTGCACGTTTTGGATGCCCGGGTATTATTACTACAAATCAAGGCCGCCAATTTAAAAAGTGAGCTTTTTTCGTGGCTGATCAAATTGCTCGGGATAGACAGTGCGTACCACCCTCAGAGCAATGGAAAAATTGAACGATGGCATCGATGTTTGAATTTAAGAAGTGCTAGACAGGATGCAAAAGTCGTTGCAACTGCTATAAAAGAGAATTAAAGTGCACGGAAATAGGCCTCTGCGTCGAAAACTGTGAACGTAAAATAAAGGTAGGTTAATATTATTTTTTCTAAAAAGTAGCTCATCAAATTCAATTTAAATTCAAATTCAAAAACGTTTATTCGTGACACACACGGTACATAATAATAATAAAAAGAAGGAAAGACGAACAAAAAAGGGCCGTGCTACGAAATGGACCCAACTCAGCATATTGCTGGCTTTACAGCCAGCGCTGGTCTTCCGTAAGGCCCATTAAGTGAGGAAACGGTGGGTAATGTTTTATTAATTTAAACAATTTCTCGTAGTATTCAATGCACATTTATTGTCTACTTGTACAAACCACAGATAAGCAACAACATACAGATCCAACACCTCCTTCACAAGTCTAGAACTTGCCTAGGTTTAACTTGTCTACCACTCCTAGTTTTGTAAAGTGGGTTTTCTACGACTACATCCGTATTACAGCTAGTTTGATTGTTACTATTGTCTATTGAAGTATCCCTATCGTCAATACAATTATTTTTATTGGTACAATTATTATCATTAGTACAATTTTCTTCATGATACTTAGCATTTTCAGAACGGGTCCAATAATTATCAACAATGGGAACATTATTTTGATTTCTATTATAAGATGCAACTGTACTAAAAGACTTCTTCAGATGATATGTGCTACGTCTAAATGGCCTAAGCGAGTCATTTTTAGTTATCCAGTATGATCTTGGTTCTTTACATTTGCCAAAAAATAGTGCCTTTCTTCCAATGGTCATCCTTTTTAGATTTATACACAATCTGGTCCCCTTTCTTAAAAACGACTTCTTTTTTATTTACATGTTTGTCATGGAAGGTTTTTGTAATAGATTGCTTTAACTGTAAAAGCTTGTAAATATCTTTAACTACTTGTGGTTGTAACGCTGTCCCTGTCATAGGCACATTTGTCCTTATCCTTTTACTATTTAATATTTGTGAGGGAGAGTATTGTAGACCAGATAAGGGAGTGTTGTTATAATTCATTAAGAAGTCCCGGTAGTCCACTCTATCCTCTGCAGCTTTTTTGAGAAGATTTTTTGCAATGTTCACTGCTTTTTCTGCCATACCATTGCTCCTTGGATAGTGTGGGCTACTTGTTATTACTGTGATGTCTTTAGACTTATAATATTCACAACATTCCCTTGATTTGAATGGATTATTATCAGCTATTATCTCTACTGGATATCCGAATCTTGTAAACACTTCCTGCATGGCATCTATTACACAATTTGATGTTTTATTCCTAATAGGTCTAACTTCGAGCCAATGGGAGAGAAAATCCACAATTACTAAGTAAAAATTTCCTGCGAACTCTAAAATGTCTGTAGCTACTTTGTGATACCTATTCTTTGGTAATTTGTGAGGTAACAATGGCTCATGTGAATTACAAGGACTGAACTTCTCACAAGTGCGACACTGAGAAATGTATTTTTGAATGTCTAGTGCTAAGTTCGGCCAATAGAACAGTTGTCTGGCTTTTTGCGTACACTTGCTCATTCCACTATGACCCTCATGTATACATTTTAACACATACTGTTTTAAACTATCTGGTACAATTATTTTACTGTCTAGAAAGACCAGACCTGCCTCAACATATATCTTGTCTCTAAGTTTATAATATGGATGACATTTTATGGACACATTTTTTTCAGCAGGCCACCCATTACAGTAGTACTTACATAACTCTACTAATGTTGAATCACGACTGGTCTCAAGTTTGAATTGTGCCTTTCTTTCATCACTCATAGGTAAATGGACAGATACAGAGTGAACCATTTCCTGCATCTGAGGATCTTTCTCTGAGATCTTCAAACTATTTCTGGACAGCATATCTGCGAAATGTATATCCTTGCCCGGGACATATTTTAATTCAAGAGTGTATTTTAACAGCTTTAAACACAATCTTCGTAAGCGTGGTGACCCTACTTTGCTTATTGGTTTTGACATTATTGATAGCAATGGTTTATGATCGGTTTGAACCAACACATTTGATCCATACACATATTTATGAAACTTTTGTGTCCCGAAATAGATAGCTAGTAGTTCTTTTTCAGACTGACTATAATTTAACTCACAATCATTCATTGTTCTAGAAACGCAGGCAACTAAATTCAGTACATTGTTTTCTCCCTTTTGGAACAAACAGCAACCAATCCCATTTTGTGATGCGTCACATTGTAATATAATTTGTTTTTGGACGTTGAATGGGCATAAAGCAGGAGCTGAGGAAATTTTGTTTTTAAGCTCTTTAAATACTTTGGCATGGAGGGGTAACCATTGAAACTCAATGTCTTTCCTAAGTAATTTACACAATGGTGCCATCAATTCAGCCATTTCTGGGACATAACGCCTCACATAATTGAATGAACCAATCATTTGTTGTAGTTGATCTCTATTAGTGGGTTCATTTAACTTTATAAGTGACTCTACTCTTGCTTTGTCCACACTCATGCCTGTTCCATTAAATATTTGGCCTACATACTTGACTTCAGATTTTTTATATTGCAATTTGTCTTTGTTAAATACTGCATTGATTTCTCTTGCTCTAGTTACTACTCTACTTACAGCTTGATCATGAATCTCCTCTGTTTCACCCATTATTAAGATATCATCAAACCAAGTGATGACATTCGGAATATCTCCAAAATAGCCCTCAATTTGGTCCTGGAACAGATCAGGCGAGTTACATAAGCCATATGGGAGAACCATGTACCTAAACACACCAAATGGTGAGGAAAAACAACATTTCCATGATGACTCTTCAGTTAACGGTATACAATGAAAAGCTTCCGATAAGTCAAAAACAGAAAATATTTTCTTTCCTCGTAACTTAGCCGCTATTTCCTCTATTGTTAATAAAGTTTTTGGTTTCCTCACTATACTTTTATTCAAATCTGAAGGATCAAGACATAATCTAATTTTTTTGTTGTGTTTTTCTACTATGACTAACCTATTAATACAAGCTTGGCTGTCTATATCATCTACTTTAGCTATGGCACCTCGTTCTACTAATCTGTTTAATTCTGCTTTGAGTGGTTCATATAAACTATAAGGAATTCTCGGTGCAGGATGACATATCTGTTCATGAGGAACAGTAGGTATTGTACATTGCTTTGGGAACTTACCGTTTCCTTGGAAAATATCCCTGTTTTGATTTACAAATTTCTCTTTGGCTACGTCCTCGTCATTTTTGACAGTATGAACTCTCTTCACTAGATTTAAGGCTATACAAGCAGGTAAGCCTAATAGCATTGAATTGCAGTCTACAACCATGAAGTCTTCATAGCACTCTCTATCTTTGTATTTGCATTGAAGATATACTTTGCCGACTGGTTTGATCTTCGATCCTTGAAATGCTTCAAGATTTTTCTTTGTTGGTCTTAACTCTAGCTGAGTTTTAAGTTTTTTGAAGAGTTTCTTAGGCATAATGCTGACATCCGCTCCCGTGTCAATTCTACAGAAAATGTTCTTCCCTTCTATTTTAATTATTTCACTCCACTCATTTTTGTTTCTACTGGCTATTCCACCACAAAACAAGGCATCATCGGAGTCCTCAGAGTCTTGTTGTGCCTGACCGATATTCTTCACTCTGCAGCTGACTGCGAAATGATTTAAATTGCCACATTTAGTGCATTTTTTTCCGTAGGCTGGACATTCGCGGTAACCGTGTTGGGTTTGGCATCTTCGACATCTGAATGTTTTCTTTGGTTGTTGTAATGGTTTCCTTACATAATCAATTTCTATGGTGGGATTCATTTCTTGGACCTGTTTCTTACTCTGCTCTGAAGTTCTACAATAGTTGGCCGTCTTTTCTAGGGTTAAGTTATCCATTTTTAATAAACATTCCTGCAGGCCTTTGTCAAAAACCCCATGAACTATTTTGTCGCGTAGTATTTGGTCTTCCATACTTTCCTGATCTTTCGTCTGTTTGTAGTTGCAGGACATTATTAGTTGTTTACAGTCAGTGAAAAAATTGTCAAAACTTTCGTCTTGCTTTTGTTTGCGATCATTAAATTTAAATCGCTCAAATACTTCGTTGACACGCGGGCTTACGTATTTGCTAATGGCGTCCATTACGCATTCAAACTTGACGGACTCCTCTCCGGATAGTTGAAGTGAGGTTGTGACAATTCGTGTCGCTTCCAACCCCAGCATGTTTCTTAAAAGCGACAATTTCACTTTATCGGAGGCATTGTCTTGCCCCGATCCTACCAAATAGTCTTCAAAACATAAACGCCATATTCGCCATTCCGATGCTGCGTTGCTCGCTCTCAGATCGAAGTTTGGCGGCAGTTTTATTCCGTGATCCATTATTTTATCGATTCAACAGCACTTATTTACCTTAATTTACCGACTGCGCCATGTTTTATTAATTTAAACAATTTCTCGTAGTATTCAATGCACATTTATTGTCTACTTGTACAAACCACAGATAAGCAACAACATACAGATCCAACAGGTAACACAACATACAGTATACAAACAAACATGTAGTACTAGAAGAACAAAAATAAAGTAAAAAACATTACACATTGCAACCGAGATCAGAAAAACAACAGTGTAGCTAATATTATACTTATATAAAACACAATACGACTAACATCACAATTTTACAAGAAACATCACAATTTTACATCAAACATACGGAAAGTCAACGTTTTCGGGTAATACTGTCTAGACTGGTATCGTACTCGTATATAACGGTATTATCGTGTTTTGAACGGTGACCAATTAGTTCGCACTTGAGAAACTATAATGTCAGAAGTGTGGCTTGGCAGCAAGCCATTCAGCACACAACCAAGCCAAGTCACCGCTGCTTTTATCAACGAAGAAATAAATAATAATAATAGACACTGATAATACACACAATTTTGTTGAATAAGAAGGTAGATCGCCTTATAACGCAAGATTCCACCATTGCGAAGTTATAGATTTTTTTATCCATATTTTTGTAAAATGAAGTTCTTAAATATTTTTAGAATTTGCATAAAATACAAGTGTTTTATGCAGATATAGATGTCCAATTTACACGAAAATGATACCAAATTTGCCATAACAGTAGCCAGCAGGAAATGTGTATTTTTTTTAAAGAAGGTTTTCGGCCAGCTTCTTTGCACCCCCCTCACCCCGGCCACGTATTTTTTTTAATGTGGCCCGGACTAGAAATGTTTAAGATTACTTGAAAAATAAAGAAGTGAGGCTCATAACATAATCTTTTTTCGAGTTTCTGTTCTCATACAGAAATGTAGTGGATCTACCACTAAAAGGGCTGTAAAAGTCAAGATTCCAAGTAGTTATACTGTGTAATTATAATTAACTTCAATTATGAATACAAGGCATATACTGTTTAGTTGTGCATCCATCTAATACACCTCGGCAGTTACCAAGCTTCTTTGTTATGCAATGAGTTATTTGTTTAAGTTGTTTTTAGGGTTCTGTACCTCGAAAGGAAAAAACGGAACCCTTATAGGATCACTTTGTTGTACGTCCGTCTGTCTATCTGTCAAGATCCTTTTTCTCAGGAACGAGTGGATGTATCAAGCTGGAATTTATATCTAATACTCAGGTCTACTGTCCCTTGGAGCTGTGAAAAAATCAAACTTCTAAGCTAGCGCAATCAAAAGATACAGCCATTTATGCCGCAAATTTTCGACACTTGCAAGGGAATCAAAACCTACAGGGTACTTCCCGTGAACTCAGAATCTTGAAATTTGGTACGAAACAACGTCTTACAGCACAGATAAAGGGAAAATTGCGAAAACTGCACATTTTTAGTCACATCATATAATAAAAATATTTTTTACGGAACCCTTGGTGCGCGAGTCCGACTCGCACTCGGCGTGTTTTTTTTAATTATCTTATTACTAGTGTTAAATCTCAATATGTACATATTATTGTTTATTTATTTCACATGAAATAAAATAAAAATAAGATGTGTCCAAAACAGAATGAATATAAATAAAGTAGAATCGATCCACTAGCAAACATACGATTATTATTTAAATTAATTAACATAATTGTAAAATTTAAGTGCTGTAATAACAATATACTTGTCTAAGTACGTGTAGTTCAGATATCGCCACAGGGGCTGGGAGTGGCCACACACGTCATAGTATACACTATTTAGTGTAACATCGTACTGAAAACTTGTATTCTGGTTTCAAAGCAGTTTCCTAAACTAAAAAGTAACAAAAATGTTAATCGATATTTGTAGAATTCTCAATCTGTTAGCATAATATTACTAACATTAGTGCAGGAAAACGACCAACTCCACAAGGTGCAATTTCCCCGAACGCGGTTACCCGTGACGTGACAGTGACACTCATTGTACCGCATCCGGCGTAGTAGTACCACGATGACGACACGCAAACAGGACGAGTTAACATAAGACGTCCATCAATCTGATTCGCCTAGATAATCGAACGCCATATTTCCATACCAACTAAATCTACATACTTAAGCTACTATGCTTTTAGCCTAAAATAACTTCAGTTAAAATGACACGTGTACAGGCTTACCTATAGAAGCAATTTGCGCAGAAACATCGCATGTGCTTACACATTTGCACACGTTTTTCACATGTATGTTAAACGAATAAGGTGAAAAATTTAATACATTGCGCCTTTGAATGTACTTACTGCCTTCTATCTGTTGGGCAATGGGTAGCGTGTCGCGCTGCGATCGTCACATGTTTATTTTACTCGCGACTAAATAGCTTCAGTAATCGCATTAATGGCACTATGACGATGAATATACGGCCAGTGTGTAGCCGAAAATTTAGTTCTAAATAGACTTTATTTGTTCAATTACGAATGTTCAGCATAAGAGCATTGAGTCTTTAAGTATCTAGGGTCCTTGATAGTGATATACCTAAAAATGTTTTTTTTTGAGTTTGTTGCTTGGTTCATAGAATGCTGTATATCTCAGAATAAAAATGTATTTTATATTTCTTTTATTAGGACCTGACCTGAGTTCTTGCCTTTGATTATGTATACTGTCCCGCCCAAAAATATTCTTGCCCAAAAAATCTAACTGAGAATTTATTTTAAAATGTTCATAAATACACTTATTTAGTGTAGAAAAACGAGCAACGGTTTTATTTAGCGTCATTCGGTATATTTGCTTTAAATCTTGCGAACGATTTTTCGACCACTTCTACTTTACCGATTTTGATAATATTCCGCATGCGTGTTAAAATCGCGTGACAATGATAAATTATAATAGTTTGAACCTTCGATCCTCAAATCCTGATGCTGCAGAAGTACAGCCTACCCTAACCCAGAGGCTTAAGAAAAATTAAAGTTACGTAGCCTGGCATTCATTTATTCGAATGCCTTGATTCGTTTTAAAACTATTTATTAGTTTTTGCACTTGCACTCTGAAGATTTTGCACTACGAGTAAAATACATAAATTATGAAGAAGTCGCCTATAGGGTATTAAGGTGGTGATACGTTTCCTTCTGTCAAATACCGCTGTTGGAATACCGGCCAAGCTCAAATATTTTTATACACAACACGCTACATTTCCTCTGAACTGACAAGGCGAAGGTCGCAAAACGTTGAAAATTAAACGTTGACAGTCTCGTAAACAACGTGCGATCACATTTAAATTATTTTTGAAAGACAAGGTCGAATGATCACAAATTTACACGTTACGCATATTAATGGAGGAAATGTTTTGTAAACCCTTCAGGGATCGTCAAACGAACGGATTAAGTGCAACTTTGACTTATTAACAAAATGAGATGTATATATTTATATTCTATCCGGTGTTTCAATTGCTGATACGCAAATTTTGAAAACAGAGGCTTATAATTTTATCTTACGTTATTACACACTTGTCTCATTTCTTACCTAAAAAATTGTAAAGATGAATAATAAGGTCATGTACACGGATTTAGTTTCACGTGTTTCCCTTTAACATGTAATAAAGTAAATGGCTAGAAGAGCTAATTACTGGTTAGAATGTCTTAATTTCTAAAAATGTATGTAATTACTACTTAACTTGGGGTTGCGTGTCCGCCTCCATTTGATACATCAAGAGATCTCGAGAGAGAAGAGAGAGAAGAGATGATTTAGATGTAACACGAATATTAGCACTACTACCCCTTGTATTACGCCGGCATCACACTTCGCTATGCGCTATTCGTTTTTCATTTTCGCCTGCATTCGACGACGTGTGTATGGTGTGTTCGTCTATGTTTGATTTCTTCGCATGCATAACACATAAGCACGAATAGCGAATACGCTTATCCGTCGACATGTCAGTTTTTGGTACACATCAAAGTACATGCATCAAAAGGGCATACCGGCACCAAGTGTAGATGAGCATGAGAGGAGTTGGCGCATATAAATATTATTTTGGCCAATACGGCGCAGTCACATAACGAATAGCATATAACGAAGGCGATGAAGGCATTACAGACAAATAAGCGTGACGGGATGTACCTATCCGTGAAAGTTTTGTCTAACTCGCTCGATAATGTTAGCTAGATATGCTGTACTTATCGTCCGTCCACAACGTAACTTGACAAAATTGCCATGAAAATTAAGTTTTTATCGAAATGGATCATTATTAGAAAACAAGTGAACATTAAAGTTGTGATAAGTGATCATTCATAGTTGAAGTGAAAGTATTGTGATTATTTTCCTGAAAGACCGATCCCAATATCATTTATAATTTAGATGAATACGAGCTTAACTCAAGTCTTTATTGACATAAATAAATACTACAATGCTGTAGGTACTCAAATTAAAGGGAAAAATTGGGAAATTTAATGCTCCGAGCAGGATTTGAACCTGCGACATCTCGAAAAATGCGAAATTTTCGTTAGCAGAGTTACTGCTTTAGTACAAAATTAAAATTAAGTTGTAGGTACTCGTACTATTAAAAGGAGGACTCGTAAACACAGGTCATGCTCAACACAGAGACGATATCAAAAACTAGGACGAACCAGCATGGGGTTCGACTACTATCGAACCAGTTATGCTAGTCGCAACGCTGGACCAACCAGAAATACCAGTATTAGTCGTTGATATTTCCAAATAATAATTCGTCCAGACAATAGGTATTTTAATCCCATTTCGCAAGTGGTTCGTGCGCGGGTGATGCAATGCAAGGCATAACTACCTCTAGTGAGCAAGACAAAAATTTGGTAGGCCCACGGGCCTTAAGCTGTTGTTTATGATAATATAGCGTAAGTTTATTTACTTCTTTCCGTCAGTGTTTATAAACAAAGGTGCGCCACGCGGCCACGAGTTTATTATTTCTGTTACAACGCTCAATTCATAAAATACGCGTAGAACAAGTAAACATTTCGTTCGAAACCAACCTTTGAAATGTTTGCGTTTTCATACATATCGGATTCACATCATATCATTGATTACTAAATAGACGGTGTTTGTAAAAATGAATGCTATACCAGCCTAGTTTAGGTTACTTTTCGAATATTTCAAACGAATTATAAGGAAGACAGAAAACAACTGGCGATACAAATAGATTATCTAAGCGGGACTGTGATTTTGAAGATTTTCTTTGATGGTATAATCATCAGATGATGCTTTAATAATACATCAAGGTATCAGATAACTTTATTGGACTATACGTAATATTTTTCGATTGCTCTGGAAATAATTCGGGGTCGTAAATTTTGTAGTTTCATGTGCCAACTTTATTCTTTACTTACTATATATTCTTTAATATGAGTACATTGCGAGTTGTCAGTTCGAGACAAACTACTAGTTATGACGTTACAAGTAGGTACCTACTCAAGTTGTGCACTAATAGGTACATGCCTCCTCTGCACATCCTCTTTTACTCCATAATCGCGTACACACTACAAAATACAAATTCTCATAAAACTTCTGCATGATCTATTTATTTAAATAGGCACACAAAACAGGTATCAATCATTAATACACCATACATATTTTTTTCTTATATAAAACTAGACTGATGCTCCAAACTATGTGTACACAGTGAGATAGAAATTTCTACATTAGTTGAGGGACATTATAGTCGTGTAATTGAGTTATTCAATATAATTATAATCCAAGACTTAATTTTCGTCTTATAAAGTGTAAGTGATAAAGGAAGTATTAGTAGAGTACATTTATCTAAGGTAAGGCAAAATTATTCACCTAAAGGTTTTGGTTATTTGCCTCGTGAAGAATGCTCCGCTACAGTGTCATTATATAGTCTACACATTCTGGTTATGAGGTTGTAATATGAGGTATTGTTAATGTATGTTTGGAGTACAAATATATTCGGGTTAGGATTACGCGCTCTGAACCTGCCTCTGAAAGTGAGTAGTGCTAGAAGAGTAGGACAATCTAGGTGAGAGTGCACAATCTTGTATAAAATGAGTAATTCTGTGCGTTTTCGACGCGAGACTAACGATGATAGATGGAACCGCTCTAGCTTCTTAACATAAGATCTGTACTCTCGACCAAGATTGAGTCTGTGTCTGACAGTATTAAGAATCTTTTTTTGCACCCGCTCAATTCTATTATTGTGAACTTCATAGAATGGTGACCAAATAACCGAGCCATAGTCAAGTGTGCTTCTTAAGAACAATATAAGTGCATGTAGGTTTTTTGGTTAGTAAAGTCCTGTGTCGAGCGAGAAATAAATCTAACAAACAACAACAAAACCGCACAGCTATGCAATTCACTACCGCCTACTACATTAATCACTTGCGTTCCCATTATACCTTGTTCTAACTTTCGTAAGAAAGATTCAGAATCGGAGGTTACACTGACTGGCTGGGCATTTTTATATCTAATCTAATGTAGCACTCCAAAACATTTATTTATTTCACAAATCTCGAAAACTGCTGTAACCATGTCGATTAAAATTACAATCCACGGGTCTAAAGGGGCGAAAGATCGATTTAGGACCGCTAAGCTTCATCTGCGGGAGAACTCGTGCTCTCCGGGGGAACTCGAGCAAAACTCAGGCTAGAGCGATTGGCCGCGTATGCCAGATGTCGCAGGTTCGAATCCTGCTCAGAGCACAAATTTTTTAATTTTTTCCCTTTACTTAGTTTGAAGTTTAGAATCTAGATCTAACTATATTTTTCCTTTAATATTTGTATTGATATCAACGTTCTGTAATAATTTCATATTTTTTTCGTGGTAAACTTCGGAGCGGGGGCGGTATTTTTCCTTACATTTTCCTTCAGATATCAAAAATTATCCACTGTAAAAAACTGTTTAGAAAGTGGAATTCAAGCCCTTTCACAATATGACACCCCACTTGACATAGTCACTAGACTTTAAGCTTTTGCCCCCTCCTTGTATCGGTAAATTTTCCATAAGAAAAAATATATTAAAAAAAAAAAACATGTTCAACGCATTTGGGTTAGCCTTCTTTATAAGTTTTCCAAATTTCAAATCGATAGCATTAGTAGTTCTTAAGATATTTAGCAATGTGACAGACAGAAAAAGCGGCACCATATTATGGTGCCTTATTTACCAATTTGGTACGGAGCCCTAAAAAAACACAACAAAACGTTTTACTTCAAAAAATGAAATTCAAACTTGAATACATTGATGTACTATTATAGAACTAGATTCACAATCAGCCCACAAAAATGTCCCTCGTGAAAGTACCGCCCGCACGACTCGGGCGACTCGGGCGGTACTTTCCTGTTTAGTCGTGTTTGGACCGCAGACAGTGACAGTTGTCGAACAATGACGAAACAAGGAAAAAGACGGAATATACTTCTTTAGGTTAGTTATTTTGATAACGTTACAAAATTTATGTAAAGTCCTGGTAATTTCATGGTTTTGAGTAAATAATTTTGTTAGTTCAAATGAAAGGTTATCAAGAAACAAAATGTAAGAAGTCGCTATTAGGTCAATATTTTTTTAAATTAAATTTATGAGGAATATAAATTTGTGTTTTTTATGTTTTAATTCAAGATTTCCACAACATCCTCAGCGACGTTCAGAATGGACCGCTATTTTAGCGCAAAATAAACGTGACGCACTCTATAAACCAAGCCACACGAGTGTTGTGTGTTCGGCCTATTTCCCTATTACCGACATATACAGGACCAGTAAAGGCTTAAATCGACTAACTGCAACTGCTAAACCTGTCTTGAACGTAAGTCCGTTCGTTCCCGACTCAAACTACATTATTCAAATTCTGTTTTAACATATAATTTTAGCGTGAAAAATCAGGCAGAGGAAAACATTTTCATATAAGAGTAGTTATATGAATTGATGTCATAAAAACCAATTTAACGTTATTATATTTAAATAATTTATCTTTCAAGTTCATAGTCGGTATCTTTGTTTTATAGATGTCAGAGATAGATGACGATGACTTGCAAACTATAAATGCTGCTCCAATGGCAGAAGTCAGTACTTTTGAAATAACTACCTATAGTCTTGCTCAAGAGTTTCATTAAGGGAAACATCTTAATCTCTAACACAGAAAAAGAACAAACACAGAATGTGTGTGAATGTTGTAATGGAATGTTTTATTCATTTTTTTTTGTTCAAAAATATTATTAATATAAAAATAATTTAAATAACCAAAGCGACTCCATTAGGTACTTTCACTGTTCACTTTTAACATTTATAAAGTAAACATTGGTAGCCAGTATACGACAGTGGCACTTTACTAAAAAGTTTTTATCATGCTGGTTCTTATGTTTGCAAATTTGATACTTGATACTAATGTCAGTAAATTCTTTTTTGTATGAAGTTTTTATCTTGACTCGGACTATAAAGAAGCGTTATTATCAGCTATTGGAATGTAACTGTCAGTGTCATCTTGCGCCACATTTTTAGTTATTTATGTTCGGCATTGTGTGTCTATTTCTATATCTTATGTCAATGCTTGAATACATGCGCGGGAATATTTAATTATGTCAGTTACACCACTTAGTAACCTACTCGCTTGTTTGAGCCGTACTAATTAGAGAGTTGGGTAATATTTAAGTACTCAATCAAGACCCTTGCCAATATTCATCAATAGGTATGTAAACCTAATGGCCCTACATCGGTAACAAGGAACGAATTTCGCGCTAGAGTATGGTCCACAAATATAATCCACATAAGTATAATTTTTAACATATTTGATCGTAACGTGGCTCTTATTGCTTATTTTTAGGCATGTACTCGTAATCTAGGACATAACAAACGCGGGTTTAATTTTACTACATCCACATGATTAAAATTAATTTAAACTAATTTGTGAATAAATTAACTATCTCTTCTAAAAACTTGGTAAAATTATAGAAAATACATTGTTTTTAGTATTTAATATGAGTTTGAATTAAATACTAAAGTATTAATTTTATTATGTAGCGGCTGTTTAGATATTGCGTCGCCCCTTTTTGTCACTGCGCGCGCACGAAAAAAAAGTTACGGCGCGTCATTCATCACAATCGTAAACTTTTTCGGTTTCGATGATGGTTTGACTATCATTAAAAAGTTGAATTATTGGAAAAAACAAAAGTGATAAATGTAGTGTTGACGTCACTGGAAATACTTTTCGTGATGGTTCAATTATATTATAGTAATAACCTGTTGTCGACAACTATTGAAATTATTTACCGCATACAACAGTTTATCTTATAGATGATTTTTTTCCTCACAAATGTGTTGAAAAGGTTGTATGTTACCCGTGAGGCATGATCATTTCAAACTCGGCTTCCTTATCGCGCTCCCCATACGACTCGCGCGATCAATTCCGCTTCTAGTGTAATGATCAACCTACAGTTATATCACATTTATTTCAAGAAGCATCATTGATTTATATTTGAAGCTAAAGGTCCCGAGTTCGAATCCCGGTAAGGGCATTTGTTTTTGTGGTGAGCAGAGAGATTTGTTCCTGAGACTTGGATGTTTTCTATGTATTTAAGTATATATCTATTAAATATATCGTCGTCTAGTACCCATAACACAAGCCTTATTGAGCTTACTATGGGACTAGTTCGATTTGTGTAAAAATTGTCCTATATTATTTATTTATTTATTTTATTTTATTCACTTTTATCATAAGATAATACCTGCAATTATTTTCTGCTGAGACATGATCAAACTTGCATGTTATCATGAATAAAAAAATGGCTCACACACAATTGTCGAACAGAAAAAGTTTGTCTTCGAAGTCGATTGAAATAGATTTAGGTGACTATTTAAACATACCGCATTCACAGAGATTTCGGGGATTTTTTTTTATTAACGCCTTCAGCGGTCTGCAGATATTTCAACCTTTAACATTAGGAAATTGTTGTTTTGTGTAATGTAAACATATTATTTATTAGCTTTAGCCCTCGACTTCGTATGCATGGACTCAACCTATCTCTATACCAAATTTCATCTAAATCGTTTTAGCGGTTTAAGCGTGAAGAGGTAACGGACAGACAGACAGAGTTACTTTCGCATTTATAATAATAGTATGGATAATTATGTTATCATTGAAATGACACTTAAATTCCTATAGGCCTTCCTATATATAAGTATGTTTTGATTTTGATTTTTAATCCAAAACGACTTTATTGTTAGTTAATTTAAATAATGTCTCATCTGCTGTCCTTACCTAACGTCGATTGAATAGTTTTCAAATGAAAGTAAAGTAGAGACAGTGTTTCGTGATGTGATTTTCTACATTTTATTCCCACTACGATAGGCTATCGAACATAAATTAACACTAATTAACACTATATAGGCTTTGTAAAAATAAGTGCAGATAAAGCCCATAATGGCCAATAAACGCGATGTTACCAATAAATGTCGACCGATGTCTCCTAGTTGACCCGATTTGGCACTCATACACCTGTCTCGGACAACTTATTGCGACAGTAAAAGGACAATCCGTTTATTTGATTGACGGAATTCCTTTTTAATACGAGTGTCACAAAAGGAGTGTAATTTTTATACAGTTGAAAGGCGCACCAGCGTTATAGTGAATCACAAACAAATATCCTGTTCTGGATTAGTTTCTATTATTATTGACGTTTGGAGACGTTATACATGTCTTATACAATTGTATTATATATTTTTTTTTATTTTGACTCTTTGAGACCGTATAGATCTCTAAAGACATTAAAATAATTAGTATTCAACGTAATTGGACGCTCAGAGACCATATACTCGTATATCTCCGATATATTCAATTCATTTCATATACTCTTTGGTTACTTTGACAGAGACCTTTAATATCTCTCACTCCTAAATTTGTGATTGAATTTGTTAATTTTCAGTTGGGAAAGTAAAATGGGTTTAAAACAAAGCGCAGTATGCAGCTTCTGCCATTCACATCCTTTTTTTAAAACCACGTCGGTTGCAAACCAGCGTACGGCCCGCCTGATGGTAAACGATCACTGCAGCCTATGGACGCCTGCAACTTCAGGGGTGTCAAATGCGCGTTGCCGACCCTTTTAAAATGTATCTGGGGCATACACTTCTTTCTTGAAGAACCCCATACTGTCCCCCAGGAAATCATCAGCAGGGAGCTCATTCCACAGTCGAAGCGTCCGAGGGAGGAAATTCCTCTGAAACCGTACCGTACGAGGTAAAACTGAAAGTTTCGGGAATAGAAGAAAATATGCAGTATAAGTGAGTTTATTTATTTTTATTGTTTTTCAAAATATTCTCCTTTGTATTTCATGCACTTATGCATGCGTTCAAACCAGTCCATAAAGCACTTTTTGAACTCTGAAGTAGGGGTCGACAAAATGGCTATTTTATAGGCCTCCACTGCTTCTTCTGGCGTCTGAAACCGCTGACCACGCAGTTTGTCCTTGATTCTGGGGAATGTAAAAAAGTCGTTGGGACTTAAGTCAGGGCTATATGGAGGGTGGTCCAATATTTCGACTTTTTCACCGTCCAGGTACTCAGTTGTTGTCCGAGCGGTGTGTGGGCTGGCGTTGTCGTGGTGAAGGATGATGCGACGACTAGGGTTTGTTTTTCGGAGTTCAGCAAAGACGTTCGGCAAACAAATAGTGGTGTACCAATCAGCATTGACTGTTCTACGATCCTCAAGAGCCACAGTAGCTACGTGACCAGATTTAGAGATAAACGTAGCCACCATCTTCTTAGCCGTACTGCGAGAACGAACAACTTTTGTGGGTTTGAGCTCGTCTTCGAAGACCCATACTCGGGATTGGTTTTTAGTTTCAGGCTCATAAGCGTATATCCACGACTCGTCACCTGATACTATGCTAAAAACAGCATTTGAGCGTCCCTTGTTAAATCTTTTCAAAGTTTTGCGGCACCAATTGACACGGACTATTTTCTGCTCGTCAGACAATAGGTGAGGTATCCAACGGGAAAATAACTTTTTCACGCCTAATTCTTCTTTTAAAATAATTTGTATTTGACTCATTCCAATACCCAGGTGCTCTTGAATTTCCCGATATGTCACATGTCGGTCTTCATTTATCAGACGACGCACAACATCGACGTTTTCTTGCGTGACTGCCGATTTTGGTCGACCTTCACGCACTTCGTCGGTGAGGGATACACGGCCACGTTGAAATTCTGAATACCACCTGTATATTGTAGTCTTTGAAGGAGCTTCAATATTAAAAGCAGCAACCATCCGCTCTTCACATTGTTTTTGTGTTAGTCCACTTTTAAAGTCATAATAAATCATAGCTCTGAAATTTTCACGGCACAATTCCATTTTAAGCAGTGACTCGACGACTTCAATAAACAATTGAAACCGAACCATACTTTTTTTTTTCTAAGTGGCCAGTGTGTTGAGATAAGGAAACTTCAGAGATTATAAAAAGGTATAATACATGTTAAAAATAAATTAATAAGTATTCGATTCCCGCCACTTTCAGTGCAAGCCTCGTACGCGACCGTTTAGGTACTAAGGTGTGAAGATGAATGCCCTGTCGACGGTGAGCGGTGCGATGGTAGAAAGTGGCCGTGGGCATCATGTCCTCTGCTAGTGGTGAACACTTATGCGCAAAAGAAGTATCTAGGGAGGCACTTGATGCAACCGGAGGAGATACAACAAATTGCAACCTAAAGAGTTTGGAAATTCTTGAAAACCGTGGGAAAAACGCATGAACTATAAGGGCTGCCACATTAGATCAATAACTGGTCGAAGCGGCATAAAAATGCCCCACAACTAACCAATACTAATAATAGGAATGTATTATAATTTAATAATGTAAGATTTATTTATCTTTTGTAAATTAGAGTTTAATTCAACACGTGGAAGAACCCTTGGGCCTATTTCCAGAATAAATGTTCGATTATGATTTCGTTTGGAAAAACAAGCTTGCAAACACAGTCAAATCACACCGCTATGTAAAGTGACGAACCAAATGAGCTCTTGGCAATAAATAAGGGGGTGTGAATTATACATTTGTGGGCTTGGTAATCAATCTACGTGTTGAACGATGCCTGGGGGACGAATAAGCCGTGCCCGAGTTGTGGGTATAAAACTGCGAGGCAGGACCTCTGTTTGAGTGTTTGTACTAAACTTCAGAGTAACCATGGGATTTTATTTGAAATAAAACTGGGACAAAAGGTTCTGTTTGATATTAAGGCATGTGTATAAAAAAAATATCTTTCATGCCAGCTTATAAAAAGGTGATTTCTAGGGCCTGGGGAGGGACCATAAGCAAAGAAATATCTTAAAGCTTGGTAATTGTTTGAAATTTTAGAACAGTTAATACCTACTATGTAAAGAAAATGAATGAGGATATAATATATTTTGAAAGCAAAAAGTAGCAGAGGCAGTGTGCAAAAGTAATTTTAGTGTGCTCTGCCTACCCATTTGTAGGCGTGAGTTTATGTATGTATATTTTTATCGCTCTTTCAAGAAAAGAATCTAAATATGTACTCGTAAATAAATTATTTATTTAATTTACAGATATAAGTAAAAAGACATGTTCATAAATTAAAACTAAATATAACTAAACTTATAATAAAAATAAATTAATTTAAATATATCGTAAATTAATCTGAAACTTAATTGTTCAGTATTTAACTACTTTTTAAAACTTATTTTTATTTATATTTGAGCAGAGAGCCTACTCCGAACTTCGTGTCGTGCCGTCCCTTTCCGTCTTATAGTGTATCACACGAGAGCGAAAGGGACGGCACGACACGAAGTTCGATTTTCGAAGTTCGGAGTAGGCCCTCAGGTTTCCTCGGGCTGGTGACAAGCAAAAAATTATCGAGCTAACATTACCGAGCGAGCGAGACAAGATTTTGATGGATAGATACATTATATAAAGTGCAGTCCTTGGAAATGAAAGAAGTAACGCACCAAATTGAACTGCGTCCATTAAGTTCGTATTAGTTTATCTAGTTGAAGTTTATAGTATATTATTACATTTATTTACGTACCAAGAAAATATATTTCAGAAAATCAATACACGCTGTCTGATGTTGGTAAAACATGTACGAATACCAACGTAAGATCTTAACGTATATAATTTTTAAGAAAAAAAGACCGACTTCAATGGGGGAGGCCAGTGAAAGATTATTATACTTAGATGGTGCACTCTTAGATTCCATACAAAAATAAAAATGGCTATAAGTATGTTTATAATGGTAGAAGACTAAGTAACCTCAATTCCTCATGGAATCATGGAAAAACCTTGCTTGCTTGACAAACAAAACGAAGAGAACAAATCGCCAAACGTGAACTACGCGTCGTTGAAGAGTTCCGTTCTGATCATCATCAGCAGTTCCACTTCATCAAATGTCACTTTTATGAATGAAAATGCTTGATTAGTTCATCAAAAAAAAAAACTAAAATCACTATTTGTGTGCCTTTCACATTTGAGGAGTTCCCTCGATTCCTAATGGATCCCATCATCAGAACTCGAGCATGACAAAAATCAATCGTGAAAATAGAACTTGCTTAACAAACACAGCTAGAAGAACAAATTGCCAAACGTGAACTTTTCGTCGTTGAAGAGTTCTGTTCTGATCATCATCAGCAGTTCCACTTCATCAAATGTCACATTTTTGTATGATAATGCTCGATTTGTTGATAAAAACAGAAACATCACTATATGTTTGCCTTTAAAATTTGAGGAGTTCCCTCTATTCCTCATGGATCCCATCATCAGAAATCAAGCATGACAAAAATTAATCGTGAAAATAGAACTTGCTTAACAAACAGCTAGGAGGACAAATCGCCGAACGTGAACTTTTCGTCGTTGAAGAGTTCTGTTCTGATCATCATCAGCAGTTCCACTTCATCCAATGTCACATTTTTGGATGCAAATGCTTGACTTGTTGATAAAAACACAAAAATCACTATATGTTTGCCTTAAAGATTTGAAGAGTTTCCTCAATTCCTCGTGGATCCCATCATCAAAACTGCGTTTTGACATAAACGGGATCAACTTGGATATATATACTTACAATCAAAAAAAGAATTTTCCAAATCGGTTAATAAATGACGGAGTTATGGAGTAACAAACATTAAAAAAAAAACATACAACCGAATTGATAACCTCCTCTTTTGAAATTTTGAAGTCGGTTAAAAATTTGACATCGTTGGCCTTTATAAATATCTGTAGGTACTATTTACACACGGAATGTATCGGTACCTAGGAGATTAAATAAATGTATATAATATTTTCCTTTCGAATTATTTGATCTAAAAATTTCGGTTAGCTCATAAAATGGCGGTAAATCAAAAGTTTATTATTGGGTGCCCGCATAATACCATCAACAAAATCACTTTGATGCTGCTACCATCGTAAAACGCGGTTTGGACACTTTTATAACAAATCGAAATGGTATATTTGATTATAACGTAGGCATGTTTCTGGAATGTATTACAATACGAAACAATACAAATACTCTTTGTTGTACGCCTCAATAAAAGAACACAGTACATAAAATAACATAAATAAGTATAGGTAAACTACGGGCGGGCGGTCTCATTACGCGCGCTTTACACTCGCGCCGCGAACTCCCACGACACTAGTGTGAATAGGTTTCGCTCCGCGTTCGCACTTCGCGTTCGCTTCGCACTTCGCGACGTTCCCCATCCGGTGTCGGTTTTTTAGCCGCGTCATTGCGGGACTACACTCGCGCGCAAACTTGATCGAAAATGGACGTGTCACTGCTATAGCCATAGCGCGAATGCGAAGGCGTGAACAACATCTACACTCGCGTTTCGCAGCTTACGCCTCACGAGTGTAGATGTTGTTCACGTTCGCGCGCAGCGAACCCTCTATCGCGGACCAAAAAACCGCCACCGGACGGGGAACGCCGCGAAGCGCGACCGCGATGCCGCGAAACTATCCACACTCGCGGTTTGCGGCCTTCGCGGCGCGAGTACAGCGCCCTAAGGATATGCGAAGCGCGAACGCGAACCTTCTCGTGCTGTTTTCGTAAATATCGCACCGCGAATTGCGGGGCAAGTGTAAGGCGAGCGTAGCGATTGGTTTTATTATGATATTTTATTCTATCAATGTAAGTAAGCATATCATAGGAAGTTGCTGGGATTAAAAGCATTAACTAAAGTCGGTTTAATCTTCAATGTTGTTATTTGTTCTGAGACCTACGACTCCCAAAAAATCTAACCTAGAGTGCCGCCGGCAGCCAGGCGGGAGCTAAGCTACCGGTGGTTAGGGCGAAAAAGAGGTGAACCTGCTGACTATCCGCGCCGTGGCCAGCTGTGCTACCGCGAACTTCGAAAATCGAACTTCGTGTCGCGCCGGTCCTTTCACTTGACGGAAAGGGACGGTACGATACGAAGTTCGCGGGACACCCCAGGAGTACCGCCGCGCTGTATCTGATTCTTGACCCAGCCTTCTGTTAAGTGTAAAATAACTTGAATAGGTAAGAGTGTACTACTTCGTGTACTGCAGAACGGTCTATAGGTAACGAAACAAAAGAATGTTAAATTAATATGGTATTTATCTATCTCCGGGAAAACTGGTAATGAAATACATTTATTCGAGACACATACATAATAACACATAGGAAAAGCATAAAACGATATCAAAAATCGTCACGAAATGGTCCCATCTTAGAAGAAATGAAGCCGGCATAGGTAGTAACCAGCGCTGGGTATCCGTTGGAACCATCACTGAGACCACAGTGGGCAGCACACACACACAAAATAGCATATATAATCAAATACAAAATAACAATAATTTTACAACTAAAATAACGGTATAAAATAAAGGCAAAATGAAAAATCAAGCACAGTCTGTGCGTGGCTTAAACTTAAAGCTAACACTATTTCTGAACGCGACCATCTCTTTATTGCGCTATCGCTGACAGATTCTACAGAAACTATATAAAAAGATTAATAAGAAGATGAATGATGATGATATGATGTATATGATGATGATGAAAAATGATCTTGTAAAAAGATTAATCATTGATACAATCTGTCATCTACAATTTAATTACCATAATTCAGGCAAATAAAAAACTGTGACTATGACTGAATAAAATGTATTTTGTATTGAAGATGCTCACAACAAGACCAAGTATTTGATATAGTATAGGACATAGCAGACGATATAGTTTGGAAACCTTTTCTTATTTTCAAATTTGTCCCCCTCCCTACAATTTTTTGGAATCAATCGATGATAAAAATAAAAGGCAGTATTTAACTAGAAAAACAATTGCCCAACTTGGTTAAATAAAGGCGTTGTAAGAGGGACTAGTGAAGGATTTGGTGCCTGAGCTTGATTGTTACAATAGCTCAGTTGTCTAGAGCGATTGGCTACGTATGCCAGGAGGTCGCAGGTTCAGATCCTGCTCGGAGCACTTTTTTTTTACTTTTCCCTATAATTTTCCTTAGTAGACTTAGAGTCCGTCCATGCTAATAATGAAATAATTTGGCAATACAAGAGGTATTGTCACAAAAGTCATATTTTTATACAAATATGAGGTCAAGTTCACAGTCTTGCCAAATTATTTGTTGCAGAGTTAGCGTGGACAGACTTTACTGCTTAGTTAGTCAAACAAGCTTAATTTACCGTAAATTTTACGAGAGAGTCTACTCAAACGATGCAAACATTTAACCCTTATAACGCTAGCTGAAATGTTATTGCCTCTACAAATCAAGGACATTAACAAGTCATTACCCTAGGCGGTAATGATTTGTCTAAACAGCCAGAGATCCTTGCCTCTACTCGAACGCAAATATACGGAAATTAACTTGCCTGAGGCAGTTAGATGGTTGATTTAAGGAATGATACGTTAATAAATTTAAAATTGAAAATGGATGCTTGGGAAACCGCCAGTTACAGTTTCTATCCCATTTTCGTTCGAAGTGTAATAAGATTTAAAATCAATACCTTCTTAATATCAGTCTGTCCCTCTACATGTGGCTATACGCTTGCATAAGGCTACTTACATTAGGTACTTATGCAGTTGTCGGTACGGTTTCAGTAAGTTGTCAGCTGTCAGTATCAACTGTCAGATGAGCCAGAACAGTACAGATTATTTACTGCTTCTTGATTGGATCAAGTGAGGAAATCTAGATATCATCGGTAAGATTTCGGTAAATACCGCAAACAGATTCCACCACGCCAAGTCAGGTAGTGGCCTAAGTGACACAGTACATGAATTAAGATGATTGAATATGAAGTGCTATAGTCTATCGGCGTCCCCATAATCGTATTAATTGCTCAGGTTAAGTAGAAACGGTACGGATGTGTAACCGCTTTAAGCCGTTGATCCCGGTTGTTTTCTATGATAATAGCTGTTTAATCAAGTCAGAGACCCACAGGTGACTTGAGCACTCCTAACAGTCGAGATGCTGACTTACTCCACCAGACCTAGTTCCCCTTTTGGATTATAAAGTATTGTTATGGATGCCTCCGCAAAAACAAGCCTTAATTACTTTAATACTCAAGAGTAGGTACCGGGCGAGCTCTGACCTCCTCTATGATACAACCACAGTAGTTGGCAATAGTAAAAACAAATTATTCTTACAATGCCAATTAACAAGTTACGAATATACTCCGAAAATATTATGCTTTCCAAAAAGGTAGCTTTTTGGCCACAAAAAGGTAATATAACATGTTGCACGTTCCTTTCTGAATTGATGCTAACAGAGAATCATATTAATAGACATGGCGTTTAAAAAAAAGTGGGTGATTTGACTTATTAAAATAAATACATAAATATTAGGGGTTTTTTTTTACACAAATGGATCTAGTCCCATAGTATCTCAATAAGGCTTGGGTTATGGATACTAGTCGACGATATATTTAGAAACATTTGTTCCTGAGAATTGGATGTTGAAACAAATGCCCTTGTCAGTGTCACTACCAACTGGGCTAAAGCAGGCCGACACAATCACAATTATCAATTATCATTAGTATAATTAGTTACCTAACATCTCAAGGTATAAGCATGTTTTTTTCATGATGCCATTCGAAACAATTTTTGGAGAAGACTATGTTTATATGGGACCAACTACAATTAGGACAACACAAAACACAAAATGATGGTCAAAATACATACTGCTGAGCCCTAAAAACGTCCGATTTCATTAAATTGTCAAAAGGGCCACTACATGTTGGCTATGTGGTACTAGTTCGGTACTTTGGTACCTCGGTACACCATTGTCCCTTGAGTGGAAAAGACCTACAATTTTATTTATTTTTCAAAAATGGTACAGCCGTGTTTGTGTAGTCCCTGATTTTCGAGCTAGGTTGGTGCTTGTGTTACAGAAGTCAGCGTCCTCGCGCAGAGAGGACACTGACCATATATAATATTAGGAATTAATTAAACATAATATATAATTTGATTCTTTAGTGTCCACTTAGTGATATCTTGTTACTGTACCTAAGTACATTCCGACTACCATTAGATCCGAGTATCCTTATTGAGTTGATTCACAAATGATAACTATTCATAGTGGGCCTAATCGGTGTTTACTAGCCGTGTAGATTTATTATTTGTGATGTTTTTACATATTCATGAAATTCTCCAATCCTATTTACCACTTACATAGTATAATGTAGGTGTTCGAGAGACAAACATAGTCATTGAGGCTAGACCACGTCGTATAAAAGTCTGCAGTTGAGGCGTGTTTCGACTAGTTTAATAATTGCTCAAAAGATGGCGTTATGCGAAAACACATCTAAATTTAAAAAAACTGTGTTTTTTTAAGTTATTATTATTATTATTTTTACGATAACATTGCCAGAGTATCCGATGACGCACTATGTTAAGAGTGGGACGGCATTTGTCTCTAACTGTCAATACAACGAATCATCCAATTAATAAACGCTCGGCAACGGGCTTGTGATTTTTATGGAGTCTAAATCGTCTGCTTACGGCGGGCCGTATGGTTGTTTTCACCACAGCATAGACAAAAATCAAGACCATCGTGATTCCTCCAAAATTATTTTTTCAGGCTTTTCTTCTCATAATTTCAATACATTTTAAAGCACATATTAACCAATAACCAAAGTTGTGCGACATCGAAGTCTTATTGATTCTGTCAATGACAAGTTTGGATAAGACACGGCCAGAAATAAATCATGAGGGTAGGTGACGGTCGATAAAACTACTAGTGCATAATCGCAATTAAAGTTTGATGCGGGCATGTGTAAAAATAAAATTTGACACATTGTGTTTTCGCTCATTTGACGTAAGCATATGTAGGTGGAATTCAAAGAATTTAAACGTTCTGATAGACGTTATTAAATCTGTAACCGTCGAAGATGGAATTACTCTACCGGTGGCACGTAGTCAAATTCGAGTAAAGTACACTTCACTCGAATTATTTAACCACCCATTTCCAGAAAGTTAATTTAGTATGTAAGTGAAAAGGATGATCGAATAAGGAAAAAAGGTAAGTTTCGTTCAACTGGAACAAAATCCGTTGAAAAGGATTTTTGTCTATAAATTATTGGTTTAAATACCGGTAAGCGAAACCAAAATCGCTATTCATTTCGGTTTTGGGTAAAGCAAAATCGGTTCCAAAATTAAACCGGTATCCAACCCTCGATTACTGCTGTCACAAGGCTCAGCAATGTCACGAGTTATTGGGAATCACTGTCGAATAACGCCATTTTATATCGTGCAATAAAACACTTTGTTTTCAATATATTTGTTTGGATTTAATATGAAATTCCGACGCGGTTACATCTTGAAAGATGTCACATAATGCGACATTTAAGTGAGATCGAGCGAAAATTTCAAGTTGAAATTGAAACGCTTCCAAATTAAACCTTATTAATTAACAGGTAAGATCTAATTTAGAAACAGAACCGGGAGAGACTTTTGAACATGGTCTTTAATTAGTCTGCTTAAGTCGCATATGAGGAATGAATGTTTAATTTGAGGTAAAAGTTATATTTAGAAATGCTTATGTAATATGCGAGGTGAAATCAATGTAATGCTGCATTAAGTAAAATACGTTGAACTGCCTTCCCCGCTTTCGGTCCCGGTTAGCGCCATCTCCTTTCTTTCCATAGGTGTCACAAAAATTAAATATTTATCGTGTTTTTTTTTATGGCTTGTTGTATATACAAAATATTAGACATGTTTTAGTCAGTGACCCTGTCTTTGAAGATGACGGTCCTGGGTTGGAACCCCGGTCAGGGCAAATACTTGTGTGACGAACATTACTGTTTGTTTTTGAGTCCTGTATGTTATCTATGTATTTTTTTTGTTACGACGGCTAGTGCACATAACACAAGTCTCATTGAGCTTAATATGGAACTACTTCGTTTGTATAAGATTGTCCCCTTAATATCAATTTATTGATTTAAATTTATAACAGACTAGCCTTTGCCCGCGACTTTTTTCGCGTGGAACTCGTTTATATTATCGTACCTTCATGCAAATTTCCACCCCTACACCTACTTAGAAGATGATTTCCAGGTGTAAAACTATCCTATGTCCTTTCCAGGATCTCAAAGTACGAGACCGATTGAGATTAAATTTCGTTCCGAGATACGAGGATCTCCATACGAAATTGAAGATCAATTGGAAGAGGTAACAGAGGGCCTACTCCGAACTTTGAAAGTTGAACTTCGTATCGTGCCGTCCCTTTCCGTCATATAAAGTATAACACGAGAGTGAAAAGGACGGCACGACACGAAGTTCGAGTTTCGAAGTTCGGAGTAAGCCCTCAGATAGACAGGGTTACTTTTGTATTTAGAATATTAGTATGGATGAGTTATACTTTGATTAGTCAGCGACGACGGTGGCAAACTAACTTATGGCTTGCCTGATGGTAAGCAGATACCGTCACCTATGGACGCTTGCGACTCCACAAGACTCCCTTTTTTTTAACGTTGAGGAAATGCGTCTACGCATCCCGTCCTGTCGGGGAGGACGAGTATGATGAACTAACCGCGGCTAGATACTCTAGATAGCCTTGGACTACCGTCTAAAACCACCAACGAAGGGCGCCGCAGCATCGCTCTTGGCATTCAACCGCGTACTCCACAAGAATCACTAGCGTGTTGCCGTTCCTTTATTAACTTGAGAATTCAGTGTGTTGACTGCTAGTGACATTTGCAGGTCCCTCAATCTCAACATAGCGTATCCTCGGGAACTCTGATGACATTACTCACCACCAGGAACACACCACCACATATCTAAGGACAGAAGCAAATACGCGTAAGCGTATTTCGTCTTTATACTAAGTGGGCACAGGTCTTATTATCCTATACATATGCAATAACAAAACAAGTAAATTTTTAACAACAAAACACCGACTCCAAACTTTGCCTTTTACTCTCTTGGTAATTTGAGTTCCTTATTTTTGGCCATACCCCATCCTCTTGGTTTATAATTTGAGGAGTTCCTTCGATTTTTCCAAGATCCCGTCATCAGATCCAGACTTCGTGACGATGGGACCAACTAAAAAACACACCCTTTCAAACAAAAAAAGAATTTTTGAAATCGGCCCACTAGTCTCCGTGTAATCGAACCTCCTCCTTTTTTTGAAGTCGGTTAATAACCTCTAGCAGCCCACCATACAAGAAATATTGGCAATGGAATTTCAATTTCTTAACTATGTAATAGAGCTTGTTTTGTTTCGAAATCGAAGGAAAGAAAACAAATGAAATGTTCCAATTTTGAAAAATATAAATTCGTTTGAAGAGGATTCCTTTTTATGGGCCTTTGGGGCAAAGGTCAAAAAATGCGTAGATATTGAAATGCTGATTGTATTAAGCCAGCCCACATATCTTATTTAACTTATCGTCAGGGATCGTACTTTTCGTGCCGGTGACGTCACGCTCCATATAGGGTGATTTTAATTATTCTTATTGTAATCAATCAATCATCATTCATTAATCAATAATAATGTCCCTATACATACACTTTTTATAATGATGTCCCTATTACAAACGCAATTTGCCTGTCATCACAACTTATAAAGTACAACATTAGGTAATACTGCAATTTTTTGTGACTGGTTCATGTGTAATACCAGTTATTACGAATAATTAAACAAACCTCGTCATCATAGAGAGTTCACGTTCATATTTAGATTCAACATTTCTATAACCTCTTATACATTATTTTTAAAATTAAATTATAAATTAAAATCCTAAATATGAAAAGAAATCCTTAATAATCTTCGGATGCAATAGGTCGTATAAGAAAAAATACCAGTATAAATGAATGATTAAATGATTGATGATTAAATATTAATAATTACCATAACACCAATTGGAATCATCCGACGTCAATTTTAGATCACCGGCACGAAAAATACGACCCCTACTCATCGTATTAAATATTGAAGTCAATTAGGTTTAAATCGTTTATTTAATGCGAACTTTAGCGTTTTATTAATCAGAAGGTCCATTAGACAATTTGAAATATTTTACTTTTTAAATACTACCTTAACATTCTAGTAATCCCTAATGCTTCCATAAAACATTCCATCAGGTAGAATTATGGACCTCGATAAAACGAAACTGAATAATTTGTAAGCACATCATTTAGCCTCACACACACACACATAGAATACAGATATTTCGTATATAAAACAAAGTCATGTTATACCATTTATAACCTTGAAAACGACAGGGCCAATTTTTATGATCTTTGATCTTTGGATGGCAGAATAACTACTAAAACTCCGGTAAAATATTAGTTTTTTTTAGGTTTCCGTAGTCAATTAGGAACCCTTATAATTTCGCCATGTCCGTCTGTCTGTCTGTCTGTCTGTCCGTCTGCCTGTCCGAGGCTTTTATCTGTGATTGTTAGTACTAGAAAGCTGATATTTTGTATGGATATATAAATCAATAAAACTGACAAAGTCGTACAATAAAATCTAAAAAAAATAATGGGACCTCCCCTACACGTAAAGTGGGTATGATTTTTTTTTTTTGCTTCAACCCTATGGTATGGGGTGTTATTGGATAGGTCATTTTTATAAATAACTAGAGGTCTTAATCAAACATTTTTTGATACAGTGAATATTTTCGGAAATATTCACTCCAAAAGAAAAAAACATGTGTAACCTTTGAACTACGGAACTCTAAACTGAACATAGCCCGATATGCTCTTGGCCGACTTTTATTTATGATACATTTTGTTCGGAATGGCTCGGGAGTGAAACAAAGTTCACCGAGACAATTTTATTAGTTTGTAATTAAATTCTTGGTGCTTTTAAAACGAGACTCTTGAATATAATATGATTCGTTTTAACCTTACTATTCTATTTTTTGTCTTACTGTAGCTCTTTGGCTGATGCTATATTTATGTGAAAGTTAATGTCTGTTTTTAGGTACCTAGTAAAAATATTTTTGCATACTCGTATCGTATCTATGTTTATTATTAATATTTATAATTAAGTTAAGTGCATTGTGATTTTCTTGAATCCATATTTCGGTTTTCCACCGACTCCAATTTGTAAATTAGTGGAAAAAACGATCGCTCTTTAGCGATAAAACCGCATGTTGTTTACCTCTACTTTAGTATAATAATATTATTAGCGCAAGTGTCTGAACACCTGGCCGTTTTTAACGCAGGTGTTTGAACACCTGGCTATCAGACGAGGAAGGTGTGACTTAGTGGGGGAAGCCGCTCTGACTATAAAGACTACAGCGCGCTCATTTCGGAACATTCCAGTCTTGGCCACTCGACAAGCAGAAACTCTGTCCGTTTAAGGAGCCGTATTGCCTAGTTTACGAATAATCCTTTCTCTTTAATGTAATTCTTTTTCATAATTATTTAAAGTGTTACAAAAAGTGTTTTAAATAAAATCAGTTCCATCAATCTAGTTCTTTTCGTTACTTCCACTCCTGGTTCCTAAAAAAAGTAAAAGTCGAATGTTGTAAGTGTATCTTGGAGATTTCTGGTGAGTCCGTTCCTATTTATTACCTTGGAGGTATACAACAAATACTATATGCACGTTCAAATACGGGACGTTTCATTTCGCTGATCTTATTTTGTGTTATCTGGCTTGTATCATTACCTATATTGACGGAATCTCATAGCAGTGATTCTAATTTAAATATTTTGTACCTCCCCACACACAACCACCCATTTGTTAAATAAAATTGAAATCATGCCGGGTGATGGTCGAAAGAGTAGAAGTCGTTCACGGGACCGTGATTCTGGCTCTAGGCGCCGCAAAGCGCATTCAAAACATTCCCGTGGACAACACGGTTCTCCTAATAATTTATTAACCCAACAAATGCAAAACATTCTAGATCGATTGGCAACGTTAGAAGAACGTCGCCATACGTCTCCAATACCGCCTCGTGAGCGGAGTACCGGTGCATCACCGGCGACACCGTCACCGCAGCGACGCGTGGTGCAGGCCGTGTCTACGGGTCATGATGTTGTACGGGGTCAAGATTCAGCAGCTCCGTCCTCATCTGGGCGTTCCACTAGTGACCCGAATACTACCGATCGAGACTCCGGCGCGACTGATCGTATAGTTGACGCTATACGGTCCATCAACACTATGGTGAGATCCAACCAAGCGTACTATATTTCCAATATTGATCCCAGTGTTAACGATATTGACACCTGGTGCGATAAAGTAGATGGCGCTAAGATTTTAAATAATTGGAGCGATAATGAGTGTCTAGCTCGTATTGGCAATTGTCTTAAGGGTGACGCTAGAACATGGCTTAATGAATGGGTTACTAGTGACCGCAGTTGGAGCAACTTTAAAAGGGAATTCAAGCCATTATGCCCTAAAAATCCTGACATTGCAAACATCTTGTATGAAGTCATGAGTACTAATTCCGACAAATATCCAACTTATGCGGATTATGCTAGGCGGTCTTTATTAAGGCTACGCATAGTGAAGGGGCTAAGTGATGAACTGATTTCAGCGATTGTGATACGAGGTATTACTGACCCGCAAATTCGCGCTTCTGCTACTAATGCGAAGTTATTTCCGAATGAATTAGTGGAGTACCTTTCGATTTATGTCAAGTCAAATACATTAAATCCTAAGAGGTCTGCTAATACTTCGAATAATAATAGCTTTAGAAAAAGTAACAATGATTCATACTCTCGTAAGCGAAGATTCGACGCGGGTAAATGTTTTACATGTGACCAACCTGGACATAAGTGATCTAATTGTAGTAAACGTATGAAGCGTAGCAATGCAAATAATATTGGGGGACAATCTTACACAAATCGACCTAGTCCCAAACTAAGCAAAGCTTGTACTATGGGTACTAGACGACGATATACATACTTATATAGATAAATACATACTTAAATACATAGAAAACATCCAAGACCCAAGAACAAATATCCGTGAAAAATGCACAAATAAATGCCCTGGCCGGGATTCAAACCCGGGACCTCTAGCTTCGGAGGCAGAGTCACTACCAACTAGGCTAAACAGGTCGTCCTGGTCAGGTATATTCTGTATTTTATTATTTCTTTTTTTTACATGTGCATAATAAAGTTTCTTTGTTTTGTATTGTATTTCCCAAAGTACTGTAAAGTTAGTATAAATCCCTGGTGGGGGCATGGTATCTCTTCAGCCTTTTTGCACTCTTAAGATTATAATACCACTAAGCGTCCAGTTGGCTGCTGTACATACAAGGTCGTGAGACGTAATCAAAAATGTTAAGGTTAATTAGCTTAACGATTTACGTAATTTAAGGTAATAATTTATACCAAAAAAAAGGCGACTCCAATTTTGTACTTGCTATGCCATAATTTGTGGTTTCCGTGAGCCAATGCTTGGTTACCTACAGAAAATACCGAAATATGCATATGCGTGCCTATCAAATTCGAGGAGTTCCCTCGATTCCTCCTAGATTCCATCATCAGAGCTTTGCCAAATTTATATGGGACCAATGCCGGGGTACCTGCTTTGAACCAAAAAAAGAATTATCAAAATCGGCTTACGTGGTCAAGAGTTATCGGGGAACATAAACATGAAGACGAACTGAGTATCTCCTTCCTTCTATTGAAGTCGGTAAAAAGGTACCTAATACCTATACATATAAAGGTAAAAACCTACTGTGATCTCTTCAAGTTTAGAGTTAAACGACGGCCTGTTTAGCCTAGTTGGTAGTGACACTGCCTCCGAAGCTAGAGGTCCCGGGTTCGAATCCCGGCCAGGGCATTACTCGTATTTGTGCATTTAGCACGGATATTTGTTCCTGGGTCTTGGATGTTTTCGATGTATTTAAGTATGTATTTATCTATATAAGTATACATACTAATACTTATACTACTACTACTAAGACGACGATATACATATCGTCGTATTAGTACCCAATTATCCATAGTACAAGTTTTGCTTAGTAGGAACTAGGTCGATTTGTGTAAAAGATTGTCCCCCAATATTTATTTATTAAATATAAAACCATTTACTTATACGCTATTTCTAAAGTAGTTTTGATACAAAAATTTCGATTGAGTTCCGATTTTCCAAATTAAAGTTAAATTCTTTAACGAGAATATAAGAAGAGTATAAATGAGTGATTGCGCTTTGCCCGATGCCTTTCTTGTTTTTCCGGAGAAAACGGGTTTTTACTAGAATGACATCTTACTAAATTCATTTTTAGTCCCCGTAAACCCCTAGTTATTGTAAATCTCATCGAATAAACAGATAAATAAAAAATACAATTGTTGAACATTTACCTAATAGATTGTATTGTATAGTATTCTAGGAAATTTAATATGTTATTCAGAGTGCGTAGACACGCATGGGGCACATAAGCTCTTGAGAATTAGGGCTGATTCAATTAAGCGGAACCCGGTTAAATTAATCCTGTTAAATATTACTTGTTTTATTTTAAACATAAGGGACGTGCTCAACGAGTTTCTCAATGTATTTACCATAAATACTGAATAAAATAATAGTACAGTCGACTACAAAGAGATGTATTATGTCACCATGAAATTGCAAATACCAAAAAATATTTTGTGCTTTCCTCCAGCGCTTCGACGAAGACCGGCTGTGCGGGGCTTCTAAGTATTTCCGCTCTGAGGGACACAAGGTAAAGATCGAACCTATTATCTACAACCTTCCTTTTTTTTCTTATATATGTAGTTTATTAGGATAAATTTGTATAAGAATAACATAACTTAAAACATAAAATGACAGAATACTAAAAAAAAACTAAAACTAAACCTAAAATTAAAATTAAACTAAACTATTTCTAAAAAGGGCCCCCGTGGCATCGTACCATAGACGCTGGCAGCATTTTCTCGCTGTATGGCTATACTTAAGCGTTGTGCGAGGAAGCTGCCAGCTCTTTGCTCCCCAGTGGTGTTGACGAGCCTTTTGCTGAGCTCTTGAAAAAGTTTCCGAGCGCTTGGACCCCACGGCCCGAGGGTCTCGACACCGAAAGACATAAAATGGTATTGAGTGCTGAGACCCCGCTCCGCTTCCTTAAGCGACTCGATGTTAAATTGTAAGCAGTATATATTGATTTAAACTTGCACGATTATTGCACATTATTATTGGTAAAGCCGTTGAAATCAAAAAACATCGTAATTTCAACCGGGATGAGGGTTTCAAGGTTTCCTCTTCGTGGAATCCAGTTATTAGTAAGTGCAAGCGTCAAAATACTTCTTCCATTACATTAACGGATGTTGTTAGTGTTGTGTGTCGGGCGAGTGACAACCCTTGTGTAAATGTGAATAATAAAGACCAAGTGCGGGTAGTACGGAAAACCCGTGTGGCTAGAAGATGTTGATACCCGCTGAAGCCAGTCAGCTCGTGACCACGGATGCTGCGATACATTCGAAACGTCGGGCACACCTCAGGTGATTAATTTTTGTACGCGATTAAGTCCCGTTTACCTATAATAATGTGTAAGCAGTATGTTACGGTTCATGATCTTTTGACAGTTTATATTACAGTTTTGAACCTCATTATAATGCAATAAAGTGAAAAAGTGTAATACTTTGTAGTCGACTGCACTATCTACATGGAAAATATAATTGTGTGACGGGCACGAATAATTTGTTCTTGGGTCTTGGATGTTTTCTATATTTTATATTTCAAGTTTTATATATATATAAGTGTGCTTATCGTTGCCTATTACACATAATACAAGCTTTTCTTAGTTTGGGACTACGAGTAGTTTGATGTGTAAAATTGACCAAAAATATATATTTTATTAATAATTACTATAAATAGTTTAGTGTAATCATTGTATCCATAGGGCAGTCAGAATAAAAATGGCATATGAGATTTTGTACTATATTAAATAGTATTTTCACTTATTATAACTTACTAAATAGGTATCTGTTGGATAATAAACCAATGTTTTTTATCATAGAAGCCAGATATGCTGACCGCCGGCAGGAGACGCGATGCTAGCTTTATTTTCTAATATGTCTTTTCATGGTCAGTAAAGTATAAAACAATGCTTTAGTTTACTGCCTGAATATATTTACACATAGGTAAAATATCAATGCTGGTTTAAATGCATCCTAAACCTAATAGGTTATGGGCCCAGGACACGTAATTACAGTACGTAAATAGTTTACAAAGCCGAGATGTTGGAAAATAAGTAATCGGCTACGAGGTCCGGAATATAATACCAAATCATTAAAAACGCCAATCACAAAAGTTTTAATTACGAAACCGGCGGTATTTGTTGAAAAACAAAGGAAATCCCATACGCTTCTGCTGCCAAAAGAATCAATAAAACTACTGTAAAGTATTTAAATTGCCAAACTTTGCTGCCATAAAAACTTGCCAAAAGAACTAAATTCGAAATGCACATGGCGCGGTAACCTACAAATACCGTCGGTCGTAAATCGGCGCACCTATTCCGAAGTCACGGCCCAAATCGAATGGTTTGATGTGGGGATAATGCGCAGGTTACACAGTAAAAAGGCTGTTCTGACAGCTGATTGTCGTAGGTTTTACTCGTATCTATGTGTTGATGGCTAGGGAACTTTACACCGAAGTCTGACCTCCATTTATGGATCATAATTGTGAGAGTATATGTATTTACTGCCAGACACGGGATATTTTAGACATAAATTCACGCTCGTTTTCACGAAATGACTAGGTAGGCAGATCACATGAAATATAATTTACAGTACATACATATGGTGCTACTTTACCGCACGAGTGCGATACTCAGCAGATTACGTGTATATGTCGAAACTTAAAAGAGCTATATGTACTGTAAAACGTTGTACGATACACGTGCGGATAGGTAATTCGCAACTCGTGTCGATTTAAAACACTCCCTTCGGTCGTGTTTTAATTTATCACCACTCGTTGCGAATTTCCTGTTCTCTGCAATTGTATCGTAATTAGGGAATGCAATCCCGCATGAAGAAATCAATCCCGGTATTCAGCGGGATTGAGATTTCTAGTCCCGCTGGATCCCGGTATTGGCGGGATCCCGCAAGTTAGTGAGCTATTTTTCACTACACAGCTCGGAAAGTAGCCACTTTGTCCTTAAATCGCTCGTCACCTCGTTTCCTTGCTTTAGTGTGGTGAAAAATATTATGTTTCACTCTGGAGCAAAGTTTGATTAACTCTCGTGTCTTGAGAGTCTTGAGACCCTCGCAGCTCTCTAGAATCTTCCGCTTGCTCGGGTCTCAATATTGGCAAAATTCGATGCGTTATGACGTAATAACAATTTCAAACTAGCTAAAAAATAGACAAATTCGCACAAAATACTCTTCTACGGCTCCCCCTTCCCCCGCCGTTGCATCTAGGCTCCGCCACGAAGAAATTCCGGTTGTTTCGGCAGTACGCGCGTTCCCGCGCTACGACTAAACTATGTCGCTCTTCAATCCCGCAAATCCCGCGGGATCCCGCATAATTTACGTGCGGGATTAATACCGCATATAGCATGCGGGATCCCGGTATTTCGGGATCCCGGTATCCCGGTATTGCATTCCCTAATCGTAATGTACTATTCCTTGTCACATGGTAAGTATAGCAATTGTGGGTTTAATCTTTTAAATATAAAAAAGTATAAATATTGCAGTGATACGAACTTACTAGCCCATCACCCACAACACAAATCATCCCTATTTATTCTATTAGTTAACTCGTGATACACATGAAGTATTTAAGACAATTTGTGGATGGAATGCAGAGATCATGGGCTTAAATCGCACACGTGATGAATATTTTTTTAATATTTTACCTTTAGTAAGAAATTATTTAGTTAGCAATACTTAGGTTGAGTACTGTACCAGAATAACGCTGTATCTCCACACGCCATAATCGTTTATCGATGAACATGAAAATAACATATCGATCCACGCCGGTTCCCAGAAATATCGTTAGGCTCGTTTCA
This sequence comes from Notocelia uddmanniana, assembly GCA_905163555.1. NCBI lineage: Eukaryota > Metazoa > Arthropoda > Insecta > Lepidoptera > Tortricidae > Notocelia > Notocelia uddmanniana. The sequence goes on along the minus strand of LR991059.1, from coordinate 6,307,462 downwards.
GGAATAACATTAATTGAGACTGCGTACGAACAATATTTGCTGCGATATTCGCGCGCAGATTTCTGTTCTTAATAAATAAACATGTCCCTCTCAAGCAAGAGTACCGGAAACGTTTGGGTAAAACAACGTTACAATAAGTAATGCGATCATAATAGGCTTGCATGATAATGAACAAGAAAAAAAGGAAGGCTTATTTGCATAAATAAATGCGGAAATAAATAGAAAACTCACCGCCGATAAGTATTTGGTAATTAAAAATTTAACGATCTTTGTTGCACATATTGAGAGCCCCCCGAAGATGTCAAAACAAAAAACAAGGGGTCATTTTTTTAAGTAAGTAAATATCTTCCACACTAACTTATGTTTTAAGAAGATGCTACGATTCTGTAAACCACGCTCCCAGTATATGATACACGTTTATGTCTTTCGCGCTCATGAAAACAACATAAAAACACGCTTCGGGAATGGCGTTTTGGATAAATTTTGACAAATACCTGGCTTTGTGAAGTTTTATTCACATTTCCTCCTGCCTATGAAATTTTAGATGAGGTCAAATACACGTCCCACTGCTGGGCAGAGGCCTCCTCTCATTGAAGAGAGAGATTGTGCAGTAGTCCCCACGCTGGTCCAGTGCGGATTGGGGACTTCACATACACCGTTGAATTTCTTCGCAGTTGCAGGTTTCTTCAAGATCTTTTGCTTCGCCAAAAAGTTAACGATAAATATCAAATGACATTCCATGCAAAAGTTTCAAAAAACTCATTTTTACGAAGCGGGGTTTGAACGCCCGACCGCCGCTTGACAGCCGAATACTTGAACAACTAGGCTACCGTAGCTCTGTTTGAATGACGAATTTTCAAAACCTACCAAAAGACATGAACTGTCAGTCGAATTGGTACCATAAAGTAATTAAAACTTTTACAACGAATGGCAAATGTCGGCTGCGGCTGACAAATTGATCCGGTTTTCTGTCGAAGTAATTCATAAAATTGGATGAGCGTTCGAGTGCCATGTATCCCGACGGCTCCCGAGAGATGCGTAATATCTCTGACACGGATGATTGTATCAAGTTACTGGTATACTGGTTTATCATGTATCATGTCAAAATTACGTAGATCTGACACTTTTAGTAAGGAAAATGACATTTATGTCAACTAATAATTATTTCCTGAACTGACAGGGCGGGATTGATATGTTGTATTTTGTAGTTTGATGCGAGTTTACTGATGTCACTGGGATTTCCTTACTTGACGGGATAATGTCAGTATTACGCATGCGCAGAAGCGGGGCCGTACTGTATTCGTATCGCCGCCGCTTCCGCACATTTTGCGATACCTGAGATTAATTATGGCAAATATGAGTTAGTAGTAAATAAATGAATAGAGTCTAACTAGCATAAGTCTGCACCAGCAATTTTAATTTATTGTCTGTAAATTGGTATATGATAACACTGAAGATAGGGCACTAATTAGTCTTGATACTTTTGTATGATCTTTAATATTTAAACAAGTGAAAATAATAGTACTAGTAGTGAGTATTAGTATGTATGTATGTATAAATAAATAAATAATGTATGTCAGCCTATATACCTACGCCCCACTGTTTCGTACAAGCCTTTTTATTCTCGAAAATTGCATGTTCGTGTGCTGGAATCGTACGTTTTTTCTCATGCATCATTGAACGGATATTTTTGTTTTTTTTTATGGCAGTTTTACTGATTAGGCCTTGACTTGACTTGGACTTGATTTTGATGTTAGTTGATAGTACATTACGATACAAGTGCAGATAACAGGAAGTTTGCGAATTACCTATTCGCACGTGTATCTTACAACATTTTTACAGTGCATATGGCTCTCTAAAGTTTCGACATATGCACGTAATCTGCTGATTCCCGCACGAGTGCGGTAACGTAGCACCATATGTACCGTAATAGTACATTACGATACAAGTGCAGATAACAGGAAATTTGCAACGAGTGGTGTTAAATTAAAACACGACCGTGGAGAGTGTTTTAAATCGACACGAGTTACGAATTATCTGTTTGCACGTGTATCGTACAACGTTTTACAGTACATATGGCTCTTTAAAGTTTCGACATATGCACGTAATCTGCTGATTACCGCACTCGTGCGGTAATGTAGCACCATATGTACTGTAAAAATAATTTTCATTTTATTGTGCGTTTTGTTTGCCCTATGTCAAAACTACCACAATTATACTCAACTTACACCTTACTACTTTTATTACTTATACACACCAGGTTTTCCCAGAAGAAAATTGTCTTTCGGTGACCAAAGATATTGAGACATTTTTCTGTAAGATAGTTTGAAGTAAGTACTTGCTTAATATCTTCGAGACCTTATCTGTCAATTCACGTACAAGCAGTAAAACACTGGAAATTTAAACAAAAATAATACTTAGTATTTACTTTGAGTAAGTTAGTTCAACATATACATTTAAAAAATCTAAACATTTTCCGAATGTATGGTAGTATGGAAAACATACAATTTTCAAAATAAAATGGTGCTTCTTGGAAACTAAGAGACTTTGTACTAACGCATGTTGTATCTAAAATATTTCAAATTACCTCCTCTATCATCCCTGAACGTATTTGCACCTAGTTACCAAACATCCTGTATATGTTGTAAAAATCGTCAATTTTAGTAGCTTTTGCAAAAAAGGGATTACACCCTGTATAACTGTTAGCTTAGCTGCCACATAATTCTCGTTGCGGGTTCTGGTAGACGGGCGGTTCTTTTTAATGGAATTTCATACTAACATTGAAAAACTACCAATATTGTTTGATAAACTCACCGGTCAAGGACATGATGAGATGTAAACATTGCCGCTTTTCTGCGATAATCACCTCTCGTTGTTCTCTCACGGTGTCATAATTATTGAGCATTCGGAATAATAATTCTCGCTCGCCACTTTTATACGGTTTGCCCATAATTACGAGTAGTGCTTACAATCGTAAACAAATTAATTCAATTTAATTCGTATGACACATTAACATTTGACATCTGCGTCAAATATAAAACATTGCCATACGTAATTTTTAAATGGTTGACAGTTTATTTGCTTGGAAGAGATATACTGGTCTGACTCTATCAGTGCTTTAATACAGTTTCATCCTCTTTTTTCTGAACAAAACGGGACTGCGTATCACTGCGACATTCTCGATATTTTAACATAACCGTTTCATAGTATTAATATGATTTCAATGTAAACTTTATTTTCACGCCAGTAATATCTAATAATAATTTTGAAGCTGGACCGTAATTGAGAGTGGCGCCAACTAGTGAGCACAAAAACTGGAGTTAGCCGAAAGCCCGAGAGCAGTCATCCTGAAGAAGACCTCCTGAAGGAGTTGAAATATGTCACACTTAGGCGCCTTCCTGACATGTCGATGCGGAGGCGGTACGACATGAGAAAACTGTCAGCTGGTCAGTGTCAACCGATATCAATGCAGTACTGCCCCACTTCTGCGCATCGTATTAGTACTGCGCAAACGTCATACTGACAGTATTACGTCAAATGATGAAATCTCACATCAGTAAGCTTACGTCAAACAACAAAATATCTATGACACATCGATCCCGTGCCGCCAAGTCAGGAAGTCGCCTTAGTTCCAATATGAAAGTTCGGGTAGGTTATTTTCGAGTATGATATACTCGGATCTGAATCCCCGTAGTTGATAGATTTAACCGCGCTATTGGGTCGTATCATGAAACATTACTTCACAGCTCACGTTCAAAGCCTTCGCATTCGAAACGTTCCAATAATTCATAGCTCAATAATTCAGTTTGATACTGAAGCTTACCTTACATATAATGATTTCGACTTGAGAGCACGAGTGTTCGTCAATTGTACTGTTCATCGGAATGCTTTTGATCTCATCGAGTTTGTATATGGATAATACGTGTGATAACGAATACCACTATGAACTATGGTACCTATTGTGGATCATAATAATAAAATAAATTGGTATTATAATGCATATTTCATCATCGGCCCCCCATGTACATTTTAAAAACACAAAACATAAAAAGTATTTATGAAAATCTAGTCCCAACAAGTTGTAGTTTATACTTTCAAGTTAAATAATGGAAAAAATTAGCGCTCTGGGAAGGATTCGAACCTCGCAATCGCCTCGCAATGGGGAGCATTAAATTTTTCATTTTTTTTCCTTAAATTTAAATTTAGAATTTTCGTTAGCAGTCTGCTGCTTATTACCAAATTAAGTTGTAGTTTTCCTTCTGATTTGGAAGGTGAGATGGCTGTTGCTTTCGTATATATGACAAATCTTGTGATTAGATGCTAAATTGGACCCCGGGGTCTGTTATAATAGAACTGGTAACACGTTAGGCCAAATAAAATAACAAAATAATACAATAATGTCAAAAATTAGATACACAAAGCTTAAACTGTAACATGTCAGAGTCAAGAATAAAAATTCGAATATAATAAGTGAAAAAAAATACAAACATCCATCATATTTAAAGAAAAAAAACACAACATTCTTCTACTTTATAAAATAATTAACAGAATATATACAGTCATTAAATTGCATAAATAAGTAATATCCAAAAACACGATCAGTGTATGAAAAATAATGTCATGTAAACACAGCATTTAAAAGTTGGTGACACTTTCTACGAATAATGAGATATGATGTAATAAGATAAAACTAACTTAGGTACTGAACTTCTTCTTATACATGTTAACGAGCGACAATAAGTTAAGAATAATCAGTACACGTTTTTAACTCGCTGTTAAAAACTGCATGTATAATAATTTATAAGTATTTTAGATAAATACATAAAGAAGTAAAAAAATACGATACGAGCGCTGTGACACGCACCTTCGATGAAATCAGTTTTGCAGTCCGACCAATGATCTCACGAATAAAAACCTCGTAAAGGCACTCCATCCCAATAAAGTGACCATTCCCCACACGGATTCAGATCACGTTCAAATCAATCAGCGACCTAACGTGGCTCGCAAAAACCTTTATGCCCCATACCACCCAACCGAGTATTCCGATATCAATAGACAATAAGACTATTTGAAGTCGAGCTGAGGTCGCAAACGTAAAATTCTGCACATTAAATTTATAAGCTTAAGAAGTATCTAGGTCTCGTAAGACCTTTTTAAAATAGCTAGTTGATTATTTATGTAACGTGAAACTCATGTAAGGTCGATAGATGTGTTATTTTTAGTATGGAGATTTATATTTAGTGCTACCTAGAAAAGTTTAATACGAAATAACGTGATCAGTAAGTTATTCGTGTAACGTGTGTAAATCTCCTGCATGCGTCCGTAGCACTGCACACTGCGACAGAACCACCACCACCATATCAGCCAAAGCACGTCCACTGCTGGTCATAGGCCTCCCCCAAATTCACGGGAGTATATGCCATAATCGCCACGCTTGGCATGCAAGTTGGAGATCGCAGTATCTCCACCGCAGTCCAGGAATGCTGCTGTCCGTCTCTTGGTGGTCTTGGTCGTAGTTTTAGGACATACCCCCGGGTCCACTGCGACAGAACACTATGGTAGAACATCAAAAATATTGACACAACCTGGAAACCTGCAGGCAAACCAAGGAGGCCCTCCCGGGATTGTCCAGGAAGCTGATACAGCTAAGAGGTCAGCACTCCGTCTCCTAACAGGGACCATAACTGGTCATAGCTTACTCGAGAACACCTTTTCACTTTAAGTGTTACAGATAGCCCTCTCTGCATAACCTGCATGGATGACGAAGAGACAGCCGCCCACATCATCCTGACATGCCTTACGGATGGAGCATACCAGGCAAATTGCCTTGAATCACCGAGGGTCTGCTAGGCTTCCTGGTAGAATTGGGTTGACACGAATAACGCCAACAACTATTCACGTAAAACAGGCGCATATTACATCGAGTTCTGGAAACTTCCGTAGACCTGTTTTTAATATGGCAAATGACATTTTGATCAACCTTGCCCACCCTCGAAAACGTGACATAACCACCCCATGCGCAGCACACGACGTGACTGATGTACTGCTTCGTCCATTGAAGCCTTATTTATACGTACACACGTATGCGACTCGTATACGGTTTTCACTACATTGCGCGGTTTGACAGATCGATTAAACTCATTATGCCACGGAAACTTGCAATGTAATGAAACTCGCACGCGAGTCTCGTTTGTGTGTGCAGAGGCCTTAAGTTTATTGTATCGACGCGTCTGTGTGAGTGTGTCAGATCGGACGTATGTACAGAATTGTTTTACTGCTTTAACTTTATCTACTGTGCCATGGGTAAAGCGATGGCTTTTAAGCTTTTAGGATGGCTAAGCAGTTTCGCGTTGATTCCATTTTTATAACTTTGATAAAGACGGGTGACATATTTACTTACGGAAATTCTTTTCGGGGTAATGAATTTGTCACCTGACGCCATAATTTGAAACATTTCTCACGAAAGTATGAATTCTTGAATAACAATTAAGAAAAACCTTTAGTATCTAAGTCCCCTCTTGTAATTGTGGCGTGTTCCAAAAGACATTACACATTTCATATTTGTAACACAAACAATACAACTGCCTATACTAACAGTATGCAACTACATACAAAAGTGTCTTTACTTAAGTTTTTTACCTATACAACGTTTTATTCAGACCGAGTTTTGGCACGCAAACACCCGAACTTGGATCGTGTTATGAATTGAAATGGGAAATTCTCTTTCACGCAGGTTTGAGTTCTAATGGCACATTCCTTCCAAAGTTTCAATTCGTAAGAATGTGAACAATGTACATCGAATACAATGCAAACATGTTGGTTTTCATCAACAATAATTATGGTATTATGGCGACCCGGTATTAAGTATCCTATCATTGCTAAGAGGGCATTGGCATCGGCTAACAATAGCCTGCTGTCCTAAAAATATAATTAGTCCATCCCGTAATATAATCAGATTATCAAAAATATTAAACACGTTTTTTTCTCTTATGTTATCGAAAGAAGGCATTTATTTAATACATACATACATACATACATACATATAATCACGCCTGTTTCCCATAGGGGTAGGCAGAGATCACGGATTTCCACTTGCTACGATCCTGACATACAACTTTCGCTTCATGAACTTTCATAACATTCTTCATGCATGCGCGCCGATTTAGGGTACTCCTGACCTGGCCTTTCTGCAGAATGTCTCCGATTTGGTCGGAGTACGTTCGCCGAGGTCTTCCCCTTCCAACTTTTCCATCCACTCTTCCTTCATACACTCGTTTTGTCAATCTTCTTTCATCCATCCTCTCTACATGTCCAAACCATCTTAGCATACCTTTCTCAATTTTCGTCACTATATCTTCATTCACTCCACACCTCCGTCTTATAACGGTGTTTCTCACTCTATCTCTCAAAGTAACGCTACACATACTTCTCAGCGCTCTCATTTCCACTGCATTCACTCGACTCTGATGTTTCTTCTGCCTTACAAAATAAATAAATTGGTATTTAAATTTTTGCTAACGTTATGCCAAATGGGGTAATCATTTATTTATGTACAACGAAAATATATACAAGAATACTTAACCAAAATAATATAAAGAAAATTAAAACTAACTTAAATCTAAAACGGGCACTTGTGGCATTGTACCGAGGATGCTGGCGGCATTTCCTCGCTGTATCGCAATGCTGATACGTTGAGCGAGGAAACCGCCAGCTCTTCGGCCACCAGTTACGTCAACCAGACGCTTCGCAATTTCTGCAAATAACTTATGCGCGCTGGGACCCCATGGACCTAGAGTTTCGACGCCAAAAAGTACAAACATGTACTCTCTGCCGAGGCCCTTGTATTTATTACGCTTTAGAATTTCGGCGTTTTCCGCCGCTGCACCCGCTTTTACTGTAGTCCGTTGGAGGTGAGACGGTGCCAATGTGTCTACACAGGTAGCATCCCACACCAACATCCGTCCCACGCTCCAGGGAACTAAAGACACCCCGTCAGGTCTCTTACCATCGTCCCTGACCATGCCAGTCGGCTCAAGAAGAGCAGGCACATTGACGGTGGCAAGAGACCGGCGGATTATATCATTAAGCGTCGCATGTCTCGAAAAACGGCCTGCACTTTTTTGACAACACAATCCATGGTGTCCCAGTCGGTCCACGTCCGTGCCACAAGAGCATATATGTGGGGTACATAACGCGACCCCGAGTCGCAGTCCAGTCGCCAATCTAAGCGAGGTCGGATCCAGAATATTTAAATTAATATCGCCAGTTCCATTTGGCGTGAACTTGGCTGGACACGCCGCGTATCTAGAACTCAGCGACTGTTCCCTGTGCCAAGTAAAGTCTGCTAGTTTATCATATTAGCTGCCCGGAAAATAATAACGCTTAAACAAAAAATGACGAAGCTATAGCACGTTAAAGTTTTTCGGGACGTCACGTCGTGCTGCACTTTATATCACGCACGTTTGGGACGTTCATTACGAAAATGGCATCGATTTTGAAATTTAATGTTGTGGACATGAAAACTTTTGAAAGTTTGTGCCAAATTGCAAGAAATAACTGACTGACTGAGTGAGAGAAATATCATCGCACAGCCCAAACTGCTGGTTCTAGAGATTCTAAATTTAGTATATAGGTTCCATATAAGATCTATAGGTGCAATAAGGAAGGATTTTTCAAAATTCAACCCCTAAGGGGGTAAAATGGGGGTTCGAAGTGTGTGTGGGGAATCAAGATTAGTTGGACTATTTTATTCGAAACTTCACAGGAGTATTTCTAACGTTAAATGAGTAAACATGTGTTTCAAGTTTTATGAGAAATCAACCCCTAAAAGGGGGAAATGTGGTGACAAATTCTTAAAATCGATATGGGTAGGTATTGTTTCTATGGTTTATAATAATAATAATAATAATAATAATCGTTTATTTAATAGCATAGTTCGTTACATAATTGACAGGGGTCTCCGCACTAGGCTTCGCCTGTATCGCGGGGAACCAGTTAAAACTTAAAAAATAGAACTTAAAAGTTACGTGCAATAAAACAAAGAAAAAGTAGAGTATTACATTTTGCGTAATATGAAATACAAAGAAAACTTAAATTTAAAGTACAGAATATGTAATAAAAGTTAGATCACTATATCTATGATAGCCTCTGTCTCAGCGTAGTTTAAAGAGAGAAGAAATTTTAAAAATTTTTTTAATTATCGGGTCGCTGATTACGGAAACAACAATGATTTTAAATTCCCATGTGGTGGACGTGAAATACCATTCCCTCTGTTGGGTTCCAAGGGGGTTGGAATGTCTAAATATTAATATGGGCGTCGTTTTTATGGTTTTTTTGGGTCGTTAATTTTGAAAATGGCATTGATTTCGAAATTTTATATTGCGGACATGAAAACTTTTAAAAGTTTTTGCCAAATTGCAAGAAGAAACTGACTGACTGAGTAAGTGGCATATCAACGCACAGCCCACACTACTGGTTCGAGAGATACCAAATTTGGCATGAAGGTTCCATTTAAGATCTTAAGGTGCATTAAATGCCGTGAATTCCCTATGAAGAGACGACCTTTTTTGATTCAATGTATTGTAAGTAAGTGATTTTATTAATCAGTGCCGTCCGATACGATTTCGATAAAAATCGATATTTGAGCGTCCGAGAGGATCCGAGGTAAACTTTGAATAAAGTAACGGCCATATTAATTTTCTTCATTTCCGTTACGATTTCGTTCAAAATTGATATCTGAGCGTCCGAGAGGTCCCCTGATACGACTCCGAGGTAAAATTTGGAAAAAGTGGCGGCCATATTGCTTTTCTTCATTTCCTTCCCGATTCCCGACAAAATCGATATCTGAGCGTCCGACAAGGCTCGTAATACGAATGCGATGTAAAATTTGGAAATAGTCGCGACCATATTAATTTTCTTCATTTCAGTCCCGATTTCATTAAAAATCGATATCTTAGCGTCCACAAGGTCTCTTAATACGAATCAGAGGTAAAATTTGGAAAGAGTGGCAGCCATATTGATTTTCTTAATTTCCAAACCGATTTCGTTGAAAATCGATACCTGCACGGCTAGCACAAGACGGCGCGCGAGCTATCTCGCGCGCGAGATAGACTATCCGTCTCTATCTAATGCGTACACACGGAAAGAGACGGATAGTCTATCTCGCGCGCGATATAGCTCGCGCGCCGTCTTGTGCTAGCCGTGCTGAGCGTCCGAGAGGTCCCCTAATATGACTTCGAGGTAAAATTTGGAAAAAGTCGCAGCCATATTGATTTTCTTCATTTCCTTCCCAATCTCATTCATAATCGATATCTGAGCATCCGAGAGGTCTCGTAATACGAATCCGTGGTAAAATTTAGAAAAAGTGTCAGCCATATTCATTTTTAGCATTTCCGTCACGATTTCGTTCAAAATCGATATCGGAGCGTCCGAGAGACTTATTAATACGAATCCGAGGAAAAAATTTGAAAAAGTGGCAGCCATATTGATTTTCTTCATTTCCGTCCCGATTTCGTTCACAATCGATATCTGAGCGTTTGAGAGGTCCCCTAATACGACTCCGAAGTAAAATTTGGAAAAACTGGCGGCCATATTGCTTTTCTTCATTTGCGTCCCGATTTTATTCAAAATCGATATCTGAGCATCCGAGAGGTCCCCTAATATGACTCCGAGGTAAAATTTGGAAAAAGTGGCGGCCATATTGATTTTCTTCTTTTCTTTAACGATTTCGTTAAAAATCGATATCTGAGCATCCGAGAGGTTTCTTGATACGACTTCGAGGTAAAATTTTGAAAAAGTCGCAGCCATATTGATTTTCTTCATTTCCTTCCCAATTTCGTTCATAATCGATATCTGAGCGTCCGAGAGGTCTCGTAATACGAATCCGAGGTAAAATTTAGAAAAAGTGGCAGCCATATTCATTTTTAGCAGTTGCGTCACGATTTCGTTCAAAATCGATATCGGAGCGTCCGAAAGAATTCTTAATACGAATCCGAGGAAATATTTGGAAAAAGGGGCAGCCATATTGATTTTCTTTATTTCCAACCCGATTTAGTTGAAAATCAATATCCGAGCGTCCGAGAGGTCCCCTAATACGAATCCGAGGTAAAATGTAGAAAAAGTGGCAGCCGTATTGATTTTCTTCGTTTCCAACCTGATTTCGTTTAAAATTGATATCTGGGCGTCCGCCAGGTCTCATAATACGAATTGGAGGTAAAATTTGGAAAAAGTGGCGGCCATATTGATTTTCTTCATTTCCGTCCTGATTTCATTCAAAATCGATATCTGATTGTCCGAGAGGTCTCTTAATACGAATTCTAGGTAACATTTGTGTAAGTGGTGGCCATATTGTATTTTTTTTCGACCCAATTTTGTTCAAAATCGAGATCTGAGCGTCCGAGAGGTCTCTTAATACGAATCTGAGGTAAAATTTGGCACTCTATGCATGCCAGGGATTGTAAAAAAAAGTTTAATGTTACTATATAGGCATGTGAGGTATCTATGGATTGGCTTTTAAAAACGACATAGAGGTTTCGATATTTTATCCATTTAAATCAACCTTTAATTTTTTTTAATCGTATGACATTTATTTACGAACTGTGAAATCTTCGGGAAGACAAGTACGGTTTCCAGTTTTTGTTGCACTTTTAGCACCACCCAGGGGTCATGTGTAGGGTAACGGTGGGTACTCCCTACGGACGTAGTGCAACTTCGACCCCCCTTTGTCAAGTGAGTGGGCAACTTGACTGTTAGAAGTTCTCAAGCTTCCCGAAGGCCTCTAACTTGGCTTAACGACTGCTGTCGTAAAGAGCAGCCGGGATCAACGGCTTAACGTGCCTTTCAAAGCACGAGAGCGCTCAGTTAGTAATTACTCAAAGCGGTCACCCATCCAAGACCTGACTTGCAACCACATTGCTTAACCTCGCATACCGCACGCGGTAGGCGGATGCCGCTGGGCCACGAGCGCTCTGAATTCTTGATAGTTTGTGCCATATTTCAATTCAATCGGTTCAGTAAAAGTAACTCGGTTGTAACAGACGGACTAACAGTAAGGAGTGCGAATGAAAGTGAAGCCAAATTTTCTTTTTGGATGCTCCTTTTAATAAATCACAATCACCAAACTTCGTATACCGAAACCCCCAGAATGTAACAACTACTATTCTGGAAACCGCATCTAAATCAGTTCAGCCAAACGCGAGATAATCGTGGACAAACATACATATATACCTACATACATATATACGGGTCAAACAGTGAACGTCTTTTTTGTAGACGGTTAAAATTACGCTTAGTACGCGGGCGAAGCCGCGGGCAAATGCTAGTGTTTAATATTTTTTGATACTGTAACTGACGGACTATATTTTTATTTACCCAGGATAATATCAAATTATACTCATTGTCTTTTATAACGAATTTAAAATTCTCTATCAGTTAATACATAAAACTCACGCCTGTGTTGTTCCCGAAAGGAAGGGCAAAGCACACGAAATTTAATTTCAGGGACACTCATATTAAGTAATTGTAGGTTTAAATAGGAAGAAACTAACATTGCAGTCTAACTTTCAGGTACCCAACGAAAATGATTTGTTTCGTTACGACCTTCTTTGCTAAAGTGATTTATTGTTGAATATTCATGGGAGTATTCTGCCTACTAAATTTCAAGAGTATAGGATAGAAGACAACAGAATATTTTCCGTAATCGGAAATTTTTCGATACATTGAGCTGATTTAATACACGAATAACTTGCGAGTTACCGCATGTATTATTTTTCTAGGATAAAAATAATTTGAGGAAGAAAATATGAAATTATATGTTTGTACGCTTGAATGTACGTCAGCGAAGAAAGTTCATGTTAACATACGATAACGTGGATGAGTTAAAGGGTTACATGGAAGGGAAACATAAACGTCGAATATAGTAATATCCTATATTTCACGTGTAAAAGTTAAAACAGTACCTACAATTTATTGGCAAACTCATCGCATTATCACTGCATGGCGTGAAAGCACACTTAAACGTGCGTTCAAGCACGAACAAACGCATTTAGCCGAGTACAAAGTAAAGATGTATAAAAAATATATATTTGTTTAAATACAAAGACAAATTTACAAAAACGTACATAACCAAAATCAGAACAATTATTCGGTACACGATATGGAACTAGCATAATAGAATAAAAACGTAAATATACAATTGCCTTGCAGCAAAACAAAAGGGTTCATGCAATATGTACCCACAACCTACTATCTAGAAGATGGCTTTTTATTTAATTATAAATATCATGCCTGAAAACGCGATCCAGAATTAGGGCGTTACATAAAGTTTATCTCCGTGTGTTATGTATTCAGTTTTATCTAGTTTCCGTTTGTTGTTCAAGAATAACGACTAACATAAAGCATATCTATCTAAACGTGTAATCCATTGTTCCAAGTTCGTAACAGATAACTCCAGGTGTTATCTACAGGCGTCAGACCCTTGTTCTAGATGAAGTGTTACCTGACTTCGGAGGCTGAGATGTTTCAAGTTAATTGCACACAATTTTATACATATTTCCATAATAATAGTGTTATTTTAGTAAATTGTTAATTGTACAGATTAAAACCTGCTATCTACTTATAATTATGAAGCCCTTGAAATCGGTGGTGGATCTGGATGTATGATATCCGTTAAACCTCAGATGGAATACAAGTTGCAGAACTAATAAACCTGATAATTTTCTCTTTTTCATACTTTAATTGTACATAGACATTTAAAAATACACAGTAAGAATAAAAAATAGCCTAATCTGAAACTAAAATAAAACAAAATTATTATTTTTTAATATACAGGCTGAAACAATAGTCGCAACAAGAAATTTTTGTTTCTATCACAGTATTTTAAGGCAAATCTATTGCATTACCTCGAGAAGCGAACAATTAAACCCTATTAATAATGGTTAATGAAAGCAAAAACACCAACCTTATGGTCACCCTATTCGACAAGACTTACTAGTTGCTGTGTAGATTAAAGTACCACTTTTGATTATTGTTATGCAGAATTATTTTATCTTATCAATTGAGTACCTGCTTAGGCTATCAAACAAGATCATCATGTGAAATATTTCGGACGAATAGCCTGCCTTCCTCTCGCCTGTGCATGAGCTGGAACAGAAAACTGTCCATAATCCCGGAGATTTTGTACCATGCTACGAATCAGGTTGTGCGTCGGCACTGGTGACTCGGGGTAACATTCTCCGAACGCTTCTCGTATTTGTTCTTACCATATCGAGACGTTCAATAAAAGTGTAAGGATACTGAGCTGGCATTTTTTAAACGCGATTTGTTATTTTTTTACAATTTCAATTTGTAGCGTACTGTTTGACTTTTGAATTTGTCACTGTCAATTTAATCTTTTTTCAACGTTCTTACCAGCCAATACAAAGAGGTTGAATGATTAATTTTAGTAACATGCTATGGGTCTATGTCAGTTAGCGTAGGAGATTAGGGTGACCATGAGACTCAGTAAATTTAAAATATTCTTTTAATTTAACGAATTAAAAAACAATGTTACATTATTTCTGCCTGTTGTTACGTCCACATGTTTAAACTAAAGTTAAACAATAAGAAATACACAATTCTGTTTAAGACTAATGTTTCACCCTGTATTTGACAGTCTTGTGATCTGCAGACGTATGATGGTTATCATTTTATCACTTATCATTTGTCACGTTCTGACAAGTACTACCGGGACAACGATTTACTAAATGTACGACAAAAATGTTGCATGGGCTGCACCTTTTCCGGTTTACCGTACTTCCAGTTCAAATTTCGAAATGGCGACAGGCAGACCCGTAGTATTTTGCAGGGTCAAAACCCTCTGATAATGTTGTCACCCCAACTGTTACATGATTTTTTTGCATTGATTAGAGACGTGTTTCCAGTTTTGGACCTTGACTAGTTGTCACGTCACGCAATATTGTTTCAGCCACAGACATCAGAGAAAAGCAGACTCGCAGTATTAAACCTGATGATTTTAGTTATATTCATATAGTTGTCTCGTTAAATCCTCATAGTGCACCAAAATAGTTAGAATAATACGACAGAGAGTATGATCATTTTCGACTGTTAACGAATTGTCTCCATTTGAAAGGACACCAGGATGTTAAATCCCATATAAACTTAACACACCACAACGTCAGTTCAGTACAATTTATAGTTATGAAGTCGGAGACACTGACAGGTGAAGACCCGTCGGATGTCACTTGTCTGTCTCTCTCAAACTTACTGATTTGTGCATTAGTGAGAATAGATCAGATGTATGGAAATCGTTCAACTTTAATGAGCGGATCTGCTTTCTGCTTTCTGATATCTGTGGTTTCAGCTGAACACAAAAATTTTTTTCTACTGTAATTGACATTTGATATTTAGATCTAGCCGTTACAATATTAAAGGTCTATAATTTAACCACCCATGTATAAAAAGCTGAACGATTACCGATATAAATGTTAACTAATTACGTAGGCTGTATTTTATTATTCTTTTCCTTATTTTACAGGTAAGCTGGTCTATTTGGGAAAGGAAGCTGGAATATTTAAGGTAACCCATATTATGTATGTTAAGGCTCTTTTCGCGAAACGCTACTTTTTCATAGTTTAGTAACTGTCCGACCCGCAGTCGAAATTATGCACCTTTTTAATGATAAACAAAGATTTTATATAGAAAACTCCCGTGAGCTTCAGATATATTAATTATAATGAAACGGGCCACTCACGTCTTTAAGGTCGAAAAAACCGGCCAAGTGCGTGTCGGGTCACGAACAGAGAAGGGTTCCGTACCGACGCCTCCTAATCTACATTTAATACCACTATACAATACAGTAAATCAAAAAAGGTCGTACCTTCATAGGGAAGTCAAGGCACTTACGCCCTATTGTTTGGGCAAGACAGTTTTTCAGCAACCAAAAGTCGTTGAAAGTATTTATAATTGTACATCATCTTGATTTTTTTCAAAATTATAAAATTCATAGTTTGGAAATTAGAGGAGGGGGGGGGGGGCACACACTAATGGAAAAGTTTTTTGGAATATGATACCCCACACGCCTATGTGCATTGAAAAAATATTTGACCCCTCTGTTACATGTATGGGGTGCCCCCCCGTTTAATATTTTTTTCGTAATTTCACATCATATTTCTGGAGCGGTTCATAGCATACACTTTCCTACCAAATTTCATAATTGTAGTGCTCATAGTCTCCGAGTAAATCGGCTGTAACATACGGACGGACGGACGGACGGACGGACAGACACGACGAATCTATAAGGGTTCCGTTTTAGCCATTTTGGCTACGGAACCCTAAAAACCGCCGCCGCGATAGGTACTCATGATTAAGGACCGCGAACCGGTCTGAAACATGTCGAGCGATATTCGACCTTAAAGACGTGAGTGACCCGTTTTTTTGACTACCAAACTCCGCATATCTCTTTCGGTCTTTTGCAAGGTTGAAAAGCTCCGCGGCCCTTATAATTCCCGTCCATTCTTGGATCTTAAGATAAATTAAATAGTAATGTAATCTTGTCACATCGTGGTTGTCAAAAAAAATAGGTAAATTAACCAGTTAGTGCATCGCATTAACAGCCACATCAGGACAATGTTGTCATATTGTTAAGCCCGCAAAGTAACCCAAACGCCAACGCAACGCACGCCAAAATGTTACATAGTTAGTTTAATATTACATTATACCAGGTCACACCAGGTGGAACAGAACGATGGACTTTCCTGTAAACAGGGAATAGGTTAGCCTTGGTAATATACTTTTACTAAATACTTATAAACTATATTAATATTCGTAACCGTTTTCGAGTTATAGCTTGATTATCGTCAATTAAAAAAAACAGCATGTTTCAACCCTATATTATAAGAAAGCTAAGTGACATGTGGCACTTCAAAATACAAATACTTAAGGGGAGGTCGTCAAACGAGTTAGCGTTTTCGAGTTTTCTAAAAACAATCTGAAACGTAGAAAAAGGGACTTAAAAATTTGAAAAAATTATATGTTTTACTTAAGGATCTAGTCTAGTCAAAGTTGCACTCAGATACACGATCTAATGAACTTCGCTCGATAGAAAGAGACCCCAAAGTTACTCCTTGTTGTAAAGCATTTACAATCTGACGACTAAACTATTGATGTTTTAAATAAAGTTTTTGAACTAAACTAAAGCCATTCAGTATTTCTAGACATTGTTGCAGAATTTAAAAAGATAAAATGATTGCATTAATTAATATGTTTAAATACCTACAAAATGCGCGAGCGCGGAGGCTCGACAGGCCCGATCAGTCGCGCGCTGGCGCTTACAGACAACGGACCTGTCTCAGTTTTATCCGCGACAGTTTCGTGCACCAAACAAACAGTTTTTGACGAATTTATATAATTGTTGCAAATTATTTAAGTAGGGCAATAAAAACCCAAATGAAAAAAGTCGTAATTATTAACAAATAAATTATGGTCATAGTGCCACAGTATAAAAATGACAGTATAACAACTGAACTGAACCCCTCCAGAAATGGAACCAAAGTTGGTAAAATTATAAATGAAATGTTTATTACCAGAAATTGTAGATATAGTAAGAGGTCTACTGCTTTGCACTTGAATATTTTTTTTAAGCTATGAGCTTCAACACATTAATTCCGGCCGTCTTTTTTTTAATACCACGTCAGTGGCAAACAAGCGTACGGCCCGCCTGATGGTAAGGGGTCCAGGCAGCCTATGGACGCCTGAAACTCCAGAGGTGACACATGCGCGTTGCCGACCCTTTTAAAATTTATACACTATCTATCTTTCTAGCTAATCTTCTTTTAAAAGATCTACCCATTTCCAGGTAGCTACCGTGGCAAGTTTGGTATCGTTTCATATACCATATTGATTCTTTTATCATCTTTATGTAAAAATTATTTCTGGTATTTATTTTAAAAAATACGGTAATCTTTCGCATAAATAGTAAAAAAGTAAAAACTTCGCAATGTTTTTTATGCTTTGAGAGCTAATAACTTTTGACGAATAAATTAAACCATCAAAAAATATTCTGTCTGTATTTTATGTGGCACTCTTTAGGGGAGGCCTATGTCCAGCAGTGGACGTCCATCAGCTGATATGATGATGATGACGATGACACGCACACGACAAATAAATATAACACCCTGTATAAATATAACACAAATAGATAAAAATTGCATCACCTATTAAAAAATCGAGTAGAGAGGTATAAGACATATTTCTTAGGTTCTTAGGTTTTATAGATTAAATAACGAATTCCAGGGTTGTACTATGAATCCTTTTTTTTCATTATAATGGATCCTACCGTAAGTTCGACTTTCAATTATTTATTTACTACCTATTTATTAAGAAATGATGTCAATTACATAGTAAAGTTTAATCATAATTAATGCATTTCTTAAGTCAAAATACAGTTATATTTCTATACTGTGACCAGTATGAAGCTAGCGGGGTCATCCGAGTTCACAGTCGCTTCGTCCGCGCGGGCTTGTTTTCGCACCATCAGGACAGCGCTAAATACCTACTCTCGCAGGACTAGAGGGCCTTAAATGATAATGTTAAAACAATAGGGTTGTTACTCATATTACAAGTGCTTATTTTAATGATATTTATTTTCTTTTTAACACAAGTTTCTAATGATTACAAGTCGATTATATATCATTTAAATGACAACATACTTTCAGGAAAGTCCGTGGTATTGTTCCTCCCTGTATAATAAGAATAAGAATAATTTATTGAATACCCTCACAGCTAATGTTACATCACACAAAATAATAACACTCATGCTACAGGATACACATGTATGTTTAACAAATTCTACAATAAAATTCCTAAACACATTACGGAACTTTACCGTTCTAAATACAAAACTGTAGTGAAACAAACACACATTACATCATGGTTAGGGATTTTTGGCAGTGATAGCGGCCCGGACGGGTAAATAGGTTTTCTACTGTAGCATGTATAATTTATTTATTTGTTTTTTTTTATGTATGCCAAGCGTGGCGATTATGGCATTTACCCCCCATGAAAGTGGGGGAGGCCTATGTCCAGCAGTGGACGTTTATGGGCTGATATGGTGGTGGTGGTGGATGTATAATTTTGTAGTACCTGACAATGTAATTTTATATTAAACTACTAATACGGCCTGTTTAGCCTAATTGGTAGTGACACCGCCTCCGAAGCTAGAGGTCCCGGGTTCGAATCCCGGCCAGGGCATTATTTTTGCATTTAGCACGTATTTTGTTCTTGGGTCTTGCTTGGATGTTCTCTATGTATTTAAGTATGTATTTATCTATATAAGCATGTATATCGCCGTCTAGTAACCATAGTGCAAGCTTTGCTTAGTTTGGGACTAGGTCGATTTGTGTAAAATTGTCCACCAATTTTTTTTTATTTAAAAAAATACGATATTTGGAATAATGACACTTCACCGGGTTTCTTTTCCCAACCGGTGGTAGTTTATTGACATTCACAGGTGCATATAATATGGCTAAATTGAAGAATAAATAACTTATACTTTTTTACATTAAAAGTAATATAGCGTAATAATAGCATGAGTTTACAAATAACTGAGGTATAAGTTCTGATACGTTATATCCAATAGATGACACCTATTTGTTCACCTCTATTATTATGACATAAGATTAAAAATGTGTGAGTCAGGGTCGAGGCCTGGGACCTGGGACGTTTACTTTAAATAAGACGTAGTATAAAGAAATAAGTCTTAGAAAAACATAATGAACTGCAACTGAAGTGTATAAAGAAATTCCAAAGAAAAAGTTTAACTTGGACACTGACAACCCTTTGCAAGTTTCAAAGACACACTTTTTTCAAAGTTGTTCTTTCAGATCGCGCCAGTTTGTTAGCCAAGTCACTTATTTCAAGTAATTACAAGAAGTTCCTTTCAATGTTTATGTTTTTAAAGACAACGTTTTTTGGCTTTCTTCTAAACATTTTTTATGTTAAATCAGTTGCAAACAATTTATAAAATTTAATATCACTGTAGCCTTTGTAAGCGCTGTGGTGGCATTTGAGTCACTCGGAGTATATTAAAAACACCACTATTTAGGCTTATAGTTCAGGTGGATACTCATGACCGTCTAACATAAAAAGTAATGCTAGCATACAGACATACGGACGTATCTGGATCTTTAATTGGACACAGATCTGGCTGCGCTCGTAAAATGTTTATTGTCCTTTTTCTAGGACCTCTTTTGTGACCTAACATAAAAACTATTGCTGTTACACAATACTTTGTCTGAGACAACTTGTTCGTAAATTGTCAGACCTATTTCTGTGAAATCTCACAAGGGAATTTTGATTAGGGACCCATGTCCCAAGATGCAGATTATTTTTTGTTATTGAATTGACTCAAACCCATTTCAAGGAAATCATAGCTATATGACATGATATAAATACTAGGAAATGATTTCACTTACATATTTGTAATCGAGCCAGCTTCACAATTTACATGCACCGTTCGCCATCCCAATATTAGGATAGGCAAACACTTCCATCTGAAATACGCTCTTATTGAATGCCTTTCGCTCTATGCAATAGGTTCGGGCTCTAGAAACGTTTCCTTTTATTCTAAGGCTTTTCCGGCTGCATAATAATGGATATGTCGATTTCATTTGTTTACTGCTAGGAATACTAAAATTATTTAATCTACCTAATGTAAATAAATTCGGTATAATGATATTTTAATGTTTTTCGCCACATTTTGTCAAATTTTGCATACATTTCGAAAATACAAGTAAAGACAACGTGCACCTAGCTTTCATCGTTGCCGAGACCGCAGCCCGGGCCTATTTGGTGTGCTTCTACGTAACTGGGCCGTCGTGACAAATGTCTACGTGCAGTCATAACAATAAAAATTCTCCAAATGTGGTATTTTCCTGTTACTACTTACTGTTTGTACGGCACTATACCGAAGATATCCCGGACATCAGATTTATACAGAAGACTGAGGAGTATAACCTGCCCCTCTATCTAGCGTTCGTGGACTACGAGAAAGCCTTCGATTCGATTGAAACTTGGGCTGTACTACAATCTCTCCAACGGTGCCAAGTGGACTACCGCTATATCGAAGTGCTGAAGTGTTTGTACGAGAACGCCACTATGTCAGTCCGATGACCAGAACTCGAAACCTATTCCATTGCAGCGGGGAGTCAGACAAGGAGATGTTATTTCTCCTAAACTGTTTTCCGCTGCACTGGAGGATGTGTTCAAGACTCTGGACTGGAGAAGGCTAGGCATCAACATAAACGGCGACTACCTCACTCACCTTCGGTTTGCTGACGATATAGTAGTCTTGGCTGAGACCATGGAGGATTTAAGTACAATGCTCAATGACCTCAGTAAAGCCTCCGAGCGAGTTGGTATAAGGATGAACATGGACAAGACGAAGATCATGTCAAATGTCCATGTCGCACCAACTCCCTTAACAATCGGACACTTTACGCTCGAAGTTGTAGACGATTACATATGCCTAGGACAGACTGTCCAGTTAGGTAGGTCCAGAGTCTTGAACACATCCTCCAGTGCAGCGGAAACAGTTTAGGAGAAATAACATCTCCTTGTCTGACTCCCCGCTGCAACGGAATAGGTTTCGAGTTCTGGTCATCGGACTGACATAGTGGCGTTCTCGTAAAAACACTTCAGCACTTCGATATAGCGGTAGTCCACTTGGCACCGTTGGAAAGATTGTAGTACAGCCCAAGTTTCAATCGAATCGAAGGCTTTCTCGTAGTCCACGAACGCTAGATAGAGGGGCAGGTTATACTCCTCAGTCTTCTGTATAACCTGACGAAGCGTATGGATGGTAGCCTGCGTGCGAGACGATTCGTAATGACTCTTGAAAACAGCTTATAGACATCGGAGTGAGAAGAAGTGAGATGGGGCGTTAGTTCTTCAGTAAGACGTTGTCACCCTTTTTGAAGAACAGCACCACCACACCTCTGTTCCATGCCTTTGGAGTTTTCCCTTCCAGTAAGACGGAGTCAAACAGCTTTTGAAGGGCCCTATGGACCGGTTTTCCACCCGCCTTCAGGAGTTCGGCTGTTATTCCGTCTTCACCGGGTGCCTTGTTGTTCTTTAGCTGTTTAAGAGCCATTCTAATCTCGTACAGGCTGATGTCCGGGATATCTTCGGTATAGTGCCGGGTTAATCTGGCTCTAGGGTCTTCCGCCAGACCAACTTCGGGTCTGCTAGTTGACGTGTATAGCTGTCCATAAAAGCATTCTATCTCATTCAGAAGCTCGGGTTTGGATGAAACGATTCTACCGTCTTCAGTTTTTAATTTGGCGAGCTGGCTCTGCCCAATAGACAGATCTCTTGAGAGCACTTTAGAGTCCTTATTCTGCTCGATGGCCTCTTCAATACGATTAGTATTGAATTGGCGCAGATCGCGGGTAAGGGACTTGGACATCCGTTTATTGAGCTGTCTGTATAATGTCGCATCGGCTGAAGACTGCAGAATCATTTCATTCCTTTCCTCGATGAGCCTCTGAGTGGAGATAGAAAGCCTTTTGGCTCTGTAAGTCCGTTGGGCCTTAAAGAACTTAGATCCAATGCTATGGACAGCTTCCACAAACCCGTCATTGAATTCGTCCACGTCGCCGCCTAGACAATCAAAACGGTTTTGGAGTTCCAGCTGAAAGCTCTCGGGGTTTTGGATTTGGACTGCTGCTGAACGGAGCGTAGACTTCATCAGTCGAGAGCGCTCTAGCTTGACGCATATATTCACCGTTTTAACCGTATTGATCACAGAGACATCATTGAATATATGCCTCTTCGTCGACATAATGAAGTCAATCTCGTTTTTTGTTGCACCGTCGGGACTCATCCAGGTCCACCTCCTGTGCTCGCGTTTCTTGAAGAAGGAGTTCACCATGTAGAGTCCCTCCTTCTCCAAGAAACCAGCCAGTAGTTGGCCCCG
Organism: Notocelia uddmanniana; assembly: GCA_905163555.1. Lineage (NCBI taxonomy): Eukaryota > Metazoa > Arthropoda > Insecta > Lepidoptera > Tortricidae > Notocelia > Notocelia uddmanniana. The sequence continues at coordinate 6,284,493 of LR991059.1, read as the reverse complement.
TTGGTTCCGACTCCCAACTCCAAATTGCCCCACTCTCAGCTCATTGCCGTCTCTCTTGCCCAGTTTTGCGTTAAAGTCCCCCATAACAACGGTGAAGTAGGTTTTGGAACTATGTATGGCCTTAGTTATATCCTCATATATAGCCTCCACCTCGTCGTCGGAGTGTGCCGAGGTCGGCGCGTATACCTGGATGGCCTTCAACGAGTATCTCTTTGATACTCTGAGTATAAGGTACGCCACCCTAGCCGACACACTCTCGATCTTCACCGCGTTGTTTACGAGGGACTTGTGGACGATGAACCCGGCACCTCCCTGGGACTGTTGGTCGCCCTCCCGGAAATAGAGCAAGTTGCCACACTTTAGGGTTATCGTGTCCTCCCCCTCTCTTCGGACTTCAGATAACCCCACAATATCCCAACGCAACTTGCTCAGTCCTTCCTCTAGTTCCGCTATCTTTTCGTCGGTCCGCAGTGTACGGGTGTTGTACGTTGCCGGGGCCAGGAGTCGTCGGTGGTGGTAGCCGGACCTTTGCCGGAGATTCTTAGCACCCCTGGCCCCGCTAGTACCCTGGCCGCTATTGTTTTTACATGATGAATTTTATACATACTCACATTATATACATACATACATAATCACGCCTGTTTCCCAGAAAGGAAGGGAGAGATCACAGATTTCCATTTGCAACGATCCTCACGTACAAACCCCAGTATTACAATATATCCAAATTCCAAATAATTTATTTCACGTAGTTTTAGGTACAATAAGATCTTACAAGCTTTTTTTTTTAGCTTTTTTTTATATTCCCTACTGTATGAAACGTCTTTGGTGTCGGGCGACGCTCGTGTAAGTACTTACGCTGTCACGCGCGGATGTGCCAGGGTTGTCACAAAATGGAAAATAAAATAAATGTTATTATTATGCAATGATTTATTATCATGTGTTGAACAGCCAGATATTTAAGTGAGATTTTGTTTTTAGACGTATGAAGTTTGTATTATTAAATTTAACTATGTAATTTATTTGCATGCGTATGAACAATTTTAGCATAAATGTTTGTGGGAAGCATAAGCATAACCGTGACTTGAATTCGATTTTGCTTAGTACATTGAATAGCTTTTCTGAAATATTGTTTCCAACAAACGAAAAAAACTGCTGCCTAAAATGGGCTTCTAGTTCATTATAGTAATCAACGAAATCATTGGGCGGTACTTGTACCTAGTCCTCCAAAGGAATCACGCGTAGTTCGTACCTATGCACCTTCGCGTAAGTAAAAGTTGCTTATGGTTGGTTTGTCACTATAACTGGATGCGTAATTAATTGTTGATAAGCATTTGTGTTTATCTACACAACGCCCTGACACATAACCACAAGTATACAGGAAATTATCTTTTTCAGAAATTCGTGTCATCAAGTAGAATTCATCAAAAACAAACTCTTTCTTCAAATCATCATCTTACGACATTGTTGAGGTACATCCGTACACGGAACAGGTGCGCACCATTGTGTTTAATAAAATCACCGCTCACTCAACTCAAAAAGATGTACACGCCTGCCTTGAATGTTAGAGAACGCAGACTGAGTGAGTTCGCGACGACGGCCTGAGCCGCCCACTCACCCGCGCTAGCCCCCTCTGCTCTGCGCAAGTACATTCGTTGCCCAACTGTATGTTGTTAAACTGTGATACAACTTTCACTTTATGAACTCTCATAGCATTCTTAATGCATGCGCGCCGATTTAGGGTACTCTTGACCTGGCTTTTCTGCAGAATGTGTCCGATTTGATTTGAATGAGATTTTTAGGGTTTCGTACCCAAAGGGTAGAACGGGATTCTATTAATAAGACTCCGCTGTCCGTCTGACAGTCTATCACCAGGCTGTATCTCATGAACCGTGATAGCTAGACAGTTGAAATTTTCACAGATAATGTATTTCTGTTGCCGCTATAACAACAAATATTATAAACAAAATAAAATAAATATTTAAGGGAGCTTCCATACATAAAAACCCTTAAAATGTTGCTCGTTGCCTTCATCAGGCACTGGGTTACAAAATTGATAGGAAAACTAAAATCCTACTCGCACTTAACCAAAATTCTACTTGATAATATTTAACGTTATTATTATTTTAAAAATATAAACATTATTATTTAAATTAAATAAAAAGGTTATAATAAAGAATAAGGTTATAGTAAAGTATAAGTAGTAGTAGTAGTGTATTGTTGAAAGCCAGGTTTCCGGCAATGGTTCTTAGGCACGATTTATCAAAATTGGTTTAGCCGTTTCTGAAGTATTGAACTTTGTAATACAAAATGACGGATAAATCTACTTTTCTAAATTGTCACTTATTAACAAATTTATTGCGATCGTCATGCATCGTACTATCTGACCATTGTAAATCTTGTCTCGTCGTAATAAGGTTCAAAAAAGGTCATTTAACAGTGATGGTGACAGTACTCTGGATTTTGAATTTGTCATTCCCGCCTGTTCAGTACATGCTATTGATTTTGCGAAAAGCTCCATATTAATTTCCCCCGAGAATTAAAATTTAATGAATATTTCTGCCAATATTTGCAAAGTGGTCTAGTCTATATGAAGTTTTCAGCGATCAAAGGTCCTTGGTCCCTCGGGAGTTTGAACAAAGCTGGGATATTAAGGATTAAGCAATTGTACGATCCCCCAAATTATGCAGCAATCAAATTTTCAATACACGTACAGATTTAATCCCGATATAGGTATAAAGTAATGAATTTTAATGACAGACGATTTTTTGTACAGGGGAGGAAATTGGACGTTTACCATTTTGAGCTCTATTCTAATAGAAATAGAGTCCAAATATGCCAAAGATATAATTCCCTTGACTGTACCTATTCTGCTTTGATTGGATCAACAATATATTGCAATTAATTTGGATTGTTTTACACACACTACCCACAATACTGACAGTGAATAAAAAACAACCAATGCTGCTAACTGTTCTACCGTACAGTTGGCCAAATTATTATAATACATGTATACTTTATGTACTCACTTCTGCATTCAGAGAAGGGGTAAGCAGAGCATAATACATTCAATTTTCAGTGCAATTCCTATAAATTGTAGGTAAACTTGAGGCAGTGATCTCCTCTCATTCACAGGTGCTCACCTGTGCCCAGCAATCACCCCAAAACACTCTTCAACCCTATCCCCTCAGCTTCCTCTTCTGAAACCCACTACAAAAAGCGGTGCTGTTCTAATCTGAACCCATAAAAGAGAATTATGTTACCGGCCTTTCCGTCTCCATTAGTCTTATGGACTGTTTAGGAGTCACTTATGGTATCTACTCTGAATGCAAACCTGAAACCAGGGAAAGATCCAGCGGTGTGTTTTCCCACGAGTATGAAGTTGTTTCACACTAAGCTAAATTAGGTATTCTATTCGTCAGAGCCGTAAAAGTCAGTGCTAGTCACTTTTCATGCCGAGTGTTAATTTTAACTACAGCATACAAAATAATCCAATAACAGTACAATTTATTGTCAATAATTGTTTCATTCATTTAATTTAGGCATGCCAGTGCAACCTTCAAATGTCGGTTGTTCCCAGCCTTTCCGGCGCATAATTTTAAAATTATTACTATTCTATTTGTTTATTGTATTTAATTTGTTTATTTATTTTATACTTTAAATTACCGACTGACACGTATAAATCCGCCGTGGCCAGTAGGCCAAAAGGCAATAAGTATATTGGCCCAATAATTTGATTTAGATTTTTTGTTTTCGATAAACAAATTTATGGTAAAAACACCAAAGATATCAAAAGTTCTAAGTACAGGCATAAACCTAAAAAAATGATGAAAAGAATTCCTCTTACTGTTGAATTCGAGCAAACATCACGATTTGCAAACAGCTGCGGCCCGAAAAGATTCGTGTTTGAACGGTAATTTGAGCTGAAACTGAAACGCAATCGATGTCATGCTGTTTGTTCGTTGCGGCCTGCATTGAGTTAAAAGCAGGCATTCAAGTGAATCAAAAGCAAGAACCTGATTGGGCGATATAGAGAGTAGAATATTTAAATACTTTTGACTCGAAGCTACTGGCATTATACAATTTCGATCTCGTCATTTTTATTTTCAAACATACGTTATTACATTATTTTTAACACAACAGTTGATGTCCTAATGCTCGTTTAAATAGAGTATGCAATACCCTGCCGATATATTCTCATTGCATTTATAACACCGTTTAATCGTAGCAAGCCAATAGTAGTTCCAAGGGTGTTGAAATTTTATTATCTGAACATTGTAGCGAATAAAAAGGGAAGGAAGGTTTTGTAAATGTGAATATAGATGGTAAAAGAGTACTACAATAAATAATATACGTACATATATCCCAATAATATAACACGTACAATTGCCGGAAATAAATTTCGAAAAAACTTGAACTTTTGCTATACGTAAGCTAAAGACACACAGAGCGAGGTATTTAATTGCCAAATTAAATAAGTAAAATTCTAATTACCTATACTCTTATTGACATTTATCAATGTAGATCCCGGAACGTAGCGCAAGTTGAAATCGAGGTAAATTGTAAAGAATAAGTTTGAGTGAATCAGGAAGTAAACTAAGAAGTCAGGGGTGGCATAACTATTTATTTAGGCACTTTACGGAGGAATATAAAAGTTAACCGTTATAAAAGTTACAAATAAAGCAGATTGTCGGTAGGATTCCCGGTAATCTCCTTGTTCAGAGTGACGGTTGGACTTCCGGTACTTTCCGATTCGAAGCGATGGTAGGATTCCAGGTAACCTCCCAGATCGAAGTGTCAGCAGGATTTCCGTTAACCTCGTAGATCGGACTTACGACAGGATTTCCGATTACCTCTCAGATTGGAGTGACAGTAGGACTTCCGGTAACTTCTCGTATTGGAGTGACGGTGTGATGGAGGGACTTCCAGCAGAATTCGGATAACCCTATATAGAAAGACTCGGCGTCTCAAAATGGTGGGCTCGGTGCCTCAAAGTGGGAGGATCAGAGTCTCAAGGCATCGAGTTCAGACGAAATCTGGAGATAAGATGACGCAGCAGGTTATATTGCGCGAGGTCTTCTGAAATGGCAGGGACTGGCTTGGCCCAAATATAACTCGACTGTTCAATTGGCAAGAAACTGCTCGTTCTAGACAATGATCGGCTTTTGTATGCTTCCATGCCATCGATCCAGAATTAATAATTCTAAATTTACAATTGCGAGATAATAGGATACCAGTTACATATTTTCGGTACAAAAATGATTACAACCTTTCCCAAAAGTGATTTTGCCAATTTTTGTTGCTATGACGACCGATAAATAGTGGACTCGCACGTGTCCATAGACTACGGAGTATGCTTACCATCAGGCAGGCCGTAAGCTTGTTTACTACTGTCGTCGTAGTATAAAAAAATAAACCATCGCACCATAGTACCATATCGCACCACTTGCCGTCAGCAGGGCATTCATCCTCACATCTTAGAACCTAAATGGCCGCGTTTGATACGATTTCAGAGGAATTTCTTCCCTCAGACTCTCCGGTTGTATAATGAGCTCCTTGCCGAGGTTTTCCCGAGGGACTAAAGTCTTGACTTCTTCTTCTTCAAAAAAAGAGTGTATACATTTTTAAAGGGCCGCGAGATGATACCCATTTTACACTTCTGGACTCTGGAGTTGCAGGCGACCATAGTACATAGGCTGTGGTGACCGCTTAACATCACGCGGGCCGTACTCTTCTTTACCACCGACGGTGGTGTAAAATATAATATTTAAAACAATTTTCTATAAAAAGCTATGGAACTCTAAAAAGAGTATCCCAAAACCATTGTGAAGTAAGAACAGTGGTATGTACTCGAAAAACGTAAAAATAAAGTTTTTTTTTCATATTGATTGATCCCGAGCTTCGTAATAAAGAAAAAAATACTAACGGGAAAGATAAAACCAATGAATACATTAAATTATATGTGCCAGATATTTGAAGATTGTCTTGCGGCAGAATATTTTCTGTGAGCTCCAGGACAGGCAATATCTATGCAAAAATCATGTAGATCGATGGACAGTAGCTACTTGAAAAAATAAAGAGAAAACAAAATCTATATATATATTACGCGAAGCCGATCCTTACAACGCCCATCAGATCTACAGTTATGGACCGATTTTGATAAATTATATACCATAGGATTCGTCCCATGCTGCAGATTTGCAATAAGGTCTTAGTTTTTTGATTTTTATCCTGGATTTTTTTTTAAATTGATATTTACGAAAAATCCTGGATGCCCCGACAAATATAAGCCTCAAAATCGTGTTCGATGACGCCGCATACAAGCGACGGGTCAGCTTACCTTGGTAGAATTGTACGAGGTGTCAAAATTTAGCTTGGTTAACACGTGACTTGGGAACTGGCTATTGTATGATTCCGGATGACATAAAATCAAATATGAATTAAAATGTTCCTGTAAGAAATATCTGGTACAGCATTACAAAATAAAATCTTTTGACTCGAGAAATACCTACTCAATATTATTAACTATAAACGAAAGTAAAATTACTAATTTGTTTACAAGACAATACATAATATTCGGTGAATTCGGTCTAAGTATTTACAGTTTACACGAATGCCAGACGTTTTGTGTCAACATTTAACTTATTTTTTATTGTGGCCCTTTTGTGGATTTTTATTTTCACAATACTGAGGTGTCAATATTATTGCGGTCTATAAAGACAATACAAATTTTATTGATCCGTTAATTTCATGGGGCCTTTTACACGGTGATTATTATCCCGTGACACACTCATATCACCATACGATTTACGTGAATATTGATGCATATTGAACCAAAACACGAACTATTTGGAAAAACGCGATAATATTGACATCTCAGTTTTGTCATTATATTAATCGTGTAAAGGGCCCCATTCATTTCCCAACTTAAGACCCAGTTCACATTATCCGATTTGATGAAGGTTTCGGCTCCGACAAATGTATGGAAATGTGACCAATATCGTGTCGTGCAATGTGAACAGTGACCAGTTTTCGTAATTAATAATACTAACAGATCCGCAGTGTTAAGCAAGATTTTTCTTATAGTTGTCTCTTTGGATCCTTATGGTTAAGCAAGATGAATTAGACCGGGACAGATAGAACGATCATTTTCGGCTGCTAACGAATTGTCTCCACTTAAAAGCACACCAAAATTTTCATATCCCATATAATGCAAAACGTCACAAACGTCAGTTCAGTACAATTTGCATATAAACAAATATATTTGAAAGCAGATGCACTGACAGGTGAACACCTGTCAGATATCACTTATCTGTCTTTCTCAAACTTACTGATAGAAGAGAAAAGAAGAATCTTAGAGAGAAGAGATCAGATGTTCAGAAATTGTTCAACTTAAATGAGCGGATTTGATATATCTGTGGCAGTTTTCTATACATATAGGGATAAGCTAACCTTTTTACTTCCACTTTTTGTCTGTTTGTCATTTTGCCGTGTTTTATCTACAATAAAGCCATACATACATACATACATAACCGTGTCGGCTCCAACGCCGATATCGGATCGGATAATGTGAACAGGGCCTGTTCAGTTCTGTCGAATAAAGCAGAAAATAAATGTAATGTTTCATTGATGTACTATTATAGAACTAGATTCACAATCAGCCCACAAAAATGGCCCCCGTGAAAGTACCGCCCGCACGACTCGGGCGGTACATTCCTGTTTAGTCGTGTTTGGACCGCAGACAGTGACAGTTGTCCAACAATGACGAAATGTGCTGTGAAAAACTGCTTTAATAGCTACAACAAAACGTGGAAGAGGATGGAATATATAAGTATTTCTTTAGGTTAGTTAATTTGATAACGTTACAAAATGTATGTAAAGTCCTGGTAATTTCATGGTTTTGAATAAATAATTTTGTTAGTTCAAATTAAAGGTTATCAAGAAACAAAATGTAAGGAGTCGCTATTAGGTCAATATTTTTTTACATAAAATTTGTAGGAAATACATTTATGTTTTAATTCAAGATCTCCACAACATCCTCAGCGACGTTCAGAATAGACGTAAAGCACTCTATAAACCAAGCCACACGAGTGTTGTGTGTTCGGCCCATTTCCCTAATTCCGACATATACAGGACCAATAAAAACTTAAATCGACTAACTGCAACTGCTAAACCTGTCTTGAACTTAAGTCCGTTCGTTCCAGATTCAAACAACATTACTTATTCAAATTCTGTTTTAACATATAATTTTATTGTGAAAAATTATGCAGAGGAAAACATATTCATATAATTATATGAATGAATGTAATAAAAATCGATTTAAGGTTAATGTTTAATTAATTTATCTTTCAAGTTCATCGTCGGTATCTTTATTTTATAGATGTCAGAGATAGATGACGATGACTTACAAAGCAATAGTTGTAAAAGTACCAACACTCCTCCAATAGCAGAAGTCAGTACTTTTGAAATAACTACCTATAGTCTTGCTCAAGAGTTTCATGAAAGTAAATATCTTTATCTCTAACACAGAAAAAGAACAGTAACTATCACAGAATTGTACGCGAATGTGTGTTAATATTTAAGTGGAATGTTTTTTTTTATTTATATTTTTTTTATTTTAGAATATTATTAATGTAAAAATAATTTAAATAACCAAAGCAACTCCATTACATTCAGTGTTCGCTTTTGACGTTTATAAAGAAAACATGGTAGCCTGTATACAATAGTGCCATTTTACTAAAAAGTTTTAACCATGTTGGTTCTTATGTTTGCAAATTTGACACTTGACGCCAATGTCTGTAAGTTCTTTTTTGTACGCAGTTTTTATCTTGGCTCGGACTATAAAGAAGCGTTGTTGTCAGCTATTGGAATGTAACTGTCAGTGTCATCTTGCGCCACATTTTTAGTTATTTATGTTTGGCATTGTGTGTCTATTTCTATATCTTAAGTCAATGTAATGTTTACATAAATGACATACGTATTGTGTCACTTTTTTTATTGTGCTCTATTATGTCAATATTATATTGTCATGGTTTAAACAAAGAAGTTGGTATACAAACCAATGACGCTTCAAATATACGTTCCGTATATCTTGACTGATATTGATACCTGCCAAAACAATGACAAACCAAATTAAACTTTACGTTGTGAGTTACAGAACTGTTTCTGAGTTAATCATAGATAAGCTGCAAAACATTTTGAAAGAGAAGAGATTCGCTGTGTCTAAGTGTGTCTCTCTTCCACCTATTGCCATACCAGTAGGGTGATCAAGAGATCATAAGCAAAGAAGTTCTCATTGGAGTAGACGTTACTTATTGGTGGATTTAGATCAAACGAACGAGAAAACAATGTTGCACTAATTAACCTTTACGACGCCAACAACGCATTTGAAGTATTTGCGCACCATCAATTCAATACAACTACAAATATATCTATCATGGCGACGGCATCCAATGCGATATTAACCTACATGTATTTCTATAAATAATGCGCTTAAAAGGTTAAAAATATAATTACAACCTTTAATTGCCGAGAACATAGGTGTTATGATATATGAAAATTACCTTCGTACTTTATACTATGTACTATTACTTATTCTGTGATACTATGGTTTATATTCTATCTCTTATGAAAAATGAGTTGGCGTGTAAGTGTCACTGTGGTTCATAAAGTATGGCGTTCAAAAGGTTAATTTGCTATTTTTTTTTTTTCTATGTTTGTCTGAGGATGTCAAACCCTACAAAGTTGAATCCTACAGAAATGCATGTAGGTTGATATCTCATTAGCCCATCATGGCCCACGTACAAGGCCCAGTTATGCGGTGGATCGGGGTGCAAATATGTTTTTTATGATTGACTGTGACACAAATGTTTTTAAATCAACTTTGTAATCGAGAGCGAAGCCACGGGACAGAATATAGATAGGCTATATTCTATCCCGCGGCTTCTCTTGCATTCTTCGTAGTACGTCGACGCGGCGGAGCCGCGCGGGTAACTAGTAATAAATAATAGTAGATTAGTTAGTACTTCACTTCGGAGTTAATACCTATACTTCAATGATCACTACTCTACTTTTCACTTCGACTGCGAGAAAATAACGATTTTCCTCCCTCTCAAAATTAATAATACAAATGTATAATTTGGCGGCAATGGCGGCACGTTTTTCTATAAACTGTTTTGACGTATACAAAATACACTGACGTATACACCGCTTAGAGTAGGTAAATACACCGCGAATAAACTCTATTGAGCGCTTCAAAGCGTTGCTCAAACGCAGGAATCACTTTTTTAATTAGGTAGATATTGCTCCGAAAGCATGGACATTAACGCTGGCGTCCCACAAGATTCCGTGCTATCCACGACGCTGTATTTGCTGCATATCAATGCACGGGCCATAATAGCATGCAATCAAAATCAAATATTTATTCTGCATATAGGCCACAAGGGCACTTTTACATGTCAACCATGTCAAAGCGATAATTGTACAATTAAAAAAAACCGGCCAATTGCGTGTCGGACCACGCACAAAGAAGGGTTCCGTACCGACACCTCCTAATCTACATTTAAAACCACTATACAATACATTGAATCGAAAAAGGTCGTATCTTCATTATAGGAAACTCACGGAACTTACGCCCTTTTGTTTGGGCAATACAGTTTTTCAGCAATAACTCAAAACCCGTTGTTCAAACCAAAAATCGTTGAAAGGATTTATTATTGTACACCATCTTGAATTTTTTCAGAATTTTATACTTCATAGTTTGGAAATTAGAGTGGGGGGGGGGGCACTTTTTACGACTTTGACAGTTAATATCTCACCAACGGTTGAGTTCAATGGAAAAGTTTTTTAAAAATCTCCATGACATTTTGGAAGGCCTACCCATTGATACACCACACGCCAATGTGCATTGAAAAAAAATTGACCCCCCTGTTACATGTATGGGGTGCCAATAAATTTAATATTTATTTTCATTCAATTATTGTGACGTTTCACATGCGGGAAAATATTAAATTTATTTTCATTGAATTGTTAATCAGTATCGACCCGTGTCGATAGACGTATCGACCAATGAAAATGCGCGTAATACGTCAGGATTTGTCCGGACATGGACTTGTCAGGATTTTTGACGCTTTGTCCGGATTGCGGCCGGACTTGGCAAGTGTCAGGATTTTTAAGAATGACCTCATTAAAAAAATGTTTACCTACGTGATATATTTATTGCAAAGTTTACACAGTTTTAATGAATGAAACAACACATAAAAGTAGTAAGTAGTCAACAAAAACATTTCTTTTTCATTGAAAACAATTTAAAATAGGATAAATTACAGCTAAAGAGAAGATCAATTTGTTTGCTACTTTTGTTATTTGGTTTCAATTATTAATCAAATTGCACAATACAACATGTAGATCCACGATACAGCAGCGCAGCGCGCCGCCGCGGCGTCGTTCAAGCTACGCCAAATCTCTGTTACATGAAATGTCGGGATTTTTAGAGTGATGTCAGGATTTTTATCAGGACATTTAATTCTTCCAAATGGCAACCCTACTTCCATCGCGGGATTTGCTCTACGAACTTTCCGCTTGTCCAAAAACGTAGCAATAGGCAATATTAACATACCTTTATTACCTAAATGTAATTTTAAGTGCAATTTGTATATGGAGAGAGATTGTATTTTATTATTAAACACGAGAACCTATTCAACCGAAACATTTGTAACGTAAGAACGTGACACAGTTTCTGTTTTTCCATTCGACATTCGGATATTTCTGATTTGATTGTCTTCGGCATTGCACCACAATCTGCAGTCTGCATTGCTATGGATGACTGCTGTCATGCACCGTACCATTAACCGTCGTTTTCATGAATCATAAAACACTCAAATAAAATTGGAATAGGCACATCTACAGAGACAATGCCAACCAGCAACAATAGGTAATTTTGAATCTGTACTAACACGAGTAAGTAGAGTACCAATTCTGAGAAAACTAGTACATCACTTCAAAAAATATTCAAGAACTTTTAATGAATATACTATGCGAGTAAGTAATTCAGGTTTCCGTGAAATTTAAGTGCCGCAGTGTGTATAATTTAGACTACTACTTTCCTAACCTATGGTTTACTTTATTTATTTTTTATATTTTTTTTTTATGGTTTACTTTATTACTCCCGTCAGGTGAAAAAGAGCTATTATACCTCTTCACGCTTAAACCGCTAAGCCGATTTAGATGAAATTTGGGTTAGAGATATTTGAGTCCCGGAAAAGGACATAGGATATTTTTTTACGGAAATCATTCCTTAGGGGGTGAAAAGGGGGGTACAAGTTTGTATGGGCGAGCGATATTTAAGCCTGCGTCTACAACATTTAATAGCTATTCTTTCTATAATATACGAGGTGCACGCGGACGGAGTCGCGGGCAAAAGCTAGTATTAACATAATAGTGGATCGAATGAAGTGGAATTTTGTTGAGCAAGTCCTTTTCAAATAATGCGGATAGATGGCAAAATTTTATTGGTTTCCACTCGGAATATTTCTAGTTTATTATTATAGGCATTAACTGTATGTGAATGCCTATAATGTTCATGTTTGAAAATTATATATTCACGCAAATCTATCCGATCACAGGTATCCAAAAGATTAAATTTAGTTTGGCTCAAAATACCTTCCAATCTTACAATAAATTCTATACCCATAAAGCCTATCAGCGTCTATAAAAACATTAATAAAGTCTTTGACGCTTTAATGTTTTCCAGAAGATACAAAAACAGCGTATTTAGCCATTCTCAGTGTTATTTTTAATCGGTCGTTTCCGAGTTGTAAATTTTGGGTTTACCTTTGATTTAACGTAAACCAATCTGCTGTGAAGAATGTAAAGAGATTTTCGATTTAAAAGACTCCTAAACTTGTTGTTTTAAGTAGCGGCGCTTTCACTTAAAATTGGAGAAATCATGTATCCTAGTCTGCCACTATATTTTTACGTTTCCACTTTGTGATGGATTGTGGATAAATTAAGGTCTGTGCACAGTGGAATAAAAATTGGAGACTTTTTTATTTATCAGTTATTCTGAACAGGAAAAACAAAATAATTCCTAAGGCGACTTCCTAACTTGGCGGGGCGGGATCGATATGTCATAGGTATTTTGCTCTTTGACGTAAGCTTACTGATGTGAGATTTCCTCACTTGACGAAATACTGTCAGTATTACGTATGCGCAGTAGTAATACCATGCGCAGAATTGGGGCAGTACTGCATCGATATCGGTTGACACTGACAGCTGACAGTTTTCTCATATCGTACCGCCTCCGCATCGACAAGTCAGGAAGGCGCCTTATTCTGAGAAAAAGAGTAGAAGGTGCAACTTTTAGTGAAAACGTCCTAGCGAATCCAATGACGATAATGACAATCGATGAGCGTCATTTATTCAATCTCACTCTTATTCATAAATAAAAATCAGCTTTGTATGTTTGTTAACTGCTACAAATAATACGTTCGCGTCAATAATACGTACCTAACCTTTACGACACGTAGCTATGTTTCTCATAGTATTTACACAAATACATATAGCTTGCTGTGAATCATCGTAAATCATCTCACATTCCTAGGTCCCAAGTCAACCGACCGTTCAATCAATAACATCCTAACCAATGGTCCCGACGTCACGCAAAGCTCAAACCATCAGTCTTGGCTTCACTATGAGATAGCACCATTTTGATTAATGCTCTTTCCTGCGTACCATCGACAAGACATTTAACTGATGTGCCTGGGAACCTTACTTAGCACGGAATAAAGTCTACTTGCGAACAACCTATTCTTTCGCAGATGTGCCCTCGATATCTCGTTGTCGCTTCATTGTCATATAAGGTGTCATTAAAAATAACCTTAATGGTCCGAAAAGGTCGCGTTATGACGCTAAAAGGTGACGGTCTCTGATTTATTATTCTGCGTAAAATGTTAGGAAAAGATTGTGATGGCGATAACACGGACTTTATTATAATTTATTATATTTTCTAGAACGCTTTACAGTACAAATACTATAAAGCAATAGCAAGCAATGAAATAAACACTATAATAATACGCACAAAGAAGCTTATCACTATGTTGATGAGTTGGATAGTAAAAGAGACATTTATCCACGTGGTACCTACCTCTACTTTAACCTTTATGTTTTGTATTGGGTTCTTTTTATTGAGGTGTTCAATAAAGTTTATTTACGAAGGATTTGTATTATTTTGTATCCCAGATTTAATAATTGTGAGGAAAGTAAATATAATTTCACATCAATATAATAAATAAATATAGGGGAACAGTCTTACACAAATCGACCTAGTCTCAAACTAAGCAAAGCTTGTACTATGGGTAGTAGACGACGATATACATACTTATATAGAGAAATACATACTTAAATACATAGAAAGTATCCAAAACTCAGGAACAAATGTTCGTGTTAAACATACACAAATAATCCCCTGACCGGGATTAGAACCCGGGACCTCCGGCTGTGTAGGCGTAGGTCGAATTATGAGTAATTTCCTTCATGCGCAACAATTGTCTAAAATGATGACAGCTAAGTAGATGAGTGTATAATTTTTATTTCATTAAACTTTTAATTAGGCCTATTTAAGGCTAAATTCGGATACAGATTATTTAAAGTCTTGTACCTATTATCAACTGAAACATACGTATATTTGACGCAAATTATAGCACGAAAATGTAATCAAATTTGCCATACATTGCGTACTTAATTGTCTAATTTCAAATATTCTTTGTTAGAGCTTAAATATTCTATAGAAAATTACAAGAACAGTATTCTGAATAATAGTGGAGTAGAAAAGTAATATTTTCTAGTAATTTATCACGGAATTTCGCATAGTAACGCTTGATTCAATCGTGTTTTCTTTAGGAATGTTAATTATTTTAGGTTTGTAATAAGAAAATGTTAGTAGCTATTTTTCACATGTCCAAAATCTGAGAACGGCTCGTAATTCCCAACGGCTCCTTTTCAATTAATCTTCTATAAATCCGGCAATAAACTTAACAGCTGTAATGAAAGTATCCAATTTGATAGCTTGTAAAAGCGTAATAATTTAAAGTCCAGACCCCGAACATTTTAGATTAATTTGGAGGAAATGTATCGGGTACATGAAAAAATACTATTACGACACTAAAACATGGTTTAATTTCTGAATAATAATCATCGTCATCATCGTCAGTCGATCGACGTCCACTGCTTTTTTTATTATTATTAAAAATGGGATTGCTCATGGTCAGCATCTAGCCACGAGGCAGACGATGAAGCGAGCTCACCCAGAAGATGCCTATTCACTGAACATAGGCTTCCCCCAGAGACCGCCACAACGACCGGTCATGGGCCGCCCTCATCCGGCTGACTCCCGCGACATTAACCAGGTCATCAGCCCACCTCGTGTGGGGCCTTCCAACGCTGCATCGTCCGGTACCACTAGTTTGCCAGTTCTTCGGGCTATGTCGGCTACCTTGGTTCTTCAGCGGATTTCATGACATTTTTGATTCGGTCACGCAGAGTGAATCCGCGCCTATCCATCGCTCTTTGATTATGAATAATACTGAGCTGAATTTTTTTTTGGTACAGTCTTTGATTGCCGACTGTAGTTTTTCTCACTGTCATCAACTACTCATTGAGAGGGTTCCAATGACTCAAACACGATGGGGCTATCTTGTGTAGTTTAAGCGTTGCTATCGCCTCCTTTTGTCTTCATCACCCAATCAGCTCGGTGGTACCATAAAATGGCATTGTCACCGTGTTTAGTTACATAAGTGTGCCGAATTTAAGCTCAGTCGATTGAGAATAAATGCTTTTAAAAAGTTGCAAAATTTGACCCGAACATTTACTTACATACATGCAAACATCGAAAGTTAAATAAAAGCTTGCAAAAGCATCTAATCATTTACCACAAATTTATTATAATCCGCAACGCTGGCTAAAAGGGCAAACCAGTAACACGCACCGTCACATAAACTCGTATACGTCGATTCACAAGAGCTGGCGCGGAAAATGTATGAAACTGTCATTAATTTCATAGACATTCCGCGCCAGCTCTTGTGAATCGACCTATAGCAGACTGTTGCCAGGGCTCACACTCACTCTACCTGGGTACAGCAATAGGTCAGATAATGATTTGTCTATTGACTTTTTGAGCCGAGTTTCTTACGCCGGTTCTTCTCGTGGCAGAGGTTTATTTTTCCGAACCGGAGCTTATTGACATTCATAGGTGCATATAATATGGCTAAATTGAAGAATAAATAACTTTCAATTATAATTATTTTTACTTAGTATTTGACTACTTAACAAAAAATTAAGTACCTAACCAATCAACTCTGACGACAAGGGGCTTCTACCTTTATAACATATTCAAATTAAATGAACTCTGCAGCTATCAAAGGGCAAATTGCCTTAGTTTTTACGTGATGCTCTAAAAGCCTTAAAAGTAAAAAATACTTTATTCGCCGGGTAAAATCCATGGAACTTAGGTAATATAATACATTCAGAGGTCTATCTGGGTCAACGCTTGGTTTTATATCAAGTTCACATTTATTGTAGGCACTCGCAGTGCCCCAGTAGACAGTTTGCGACCACCTGAAGAAAGAAGCTTTGTCAATTAAAGGTATTAACGTTTTTACAGCACTTAAAGAAACAGTGAGTTTTATGGCTTTTATTTGTTAGTTAATAAATGGAAATCCAATTTAAAAACGAGATAACATCGATCCCGTTTGATAGCAAATCAAGACGTTAAGTTTAATAGACTCGCCGGTGTTCTATATACATTGCGTTGTACCACTTTTACGTAATATTGGCTTTTCATGCTGCCATTTCGTTAATGACACTGATTCCTATAATTTCCTGGAACATGAACACAACTTATAGTATTGGGCGACATAACGTTCCTCAATATCTTTTGGTCATCATCATATCAGCCGAAAGACGTCCACTGCTGGACATAGGCCTCACCTAAAGAGTGCCACAATGACTGGTCCTGCGCCACCCGCATCCAGCGGACACCCACGACCTGTACCAGGACCATACCACAAAATATTTTAACCATACTTGGGTAACTGGGTGGAAAATGTGGGGCTAATAATGTTAGCCTTTTTAATTGCTTTTCAGCGATAAGAGCTCCTGTTGCCTTTGTTTATGTTTAATTTGGTTTCGTTTTCTTTTTGTGTTCTTTTTTGGTGAACAATATAGAATATTTGTATTATTTATATTGCATTAGCCCCCCTCCTCCTAGCGTTTTCTTGGTTATATCCTAAAGGAGCTCGGGGTCCGATTTTAAGAATAAGAATAAGAATTTCTTTATTTGCCATTAAGAAAAACACACACAATGGATAAGATAAATAAAGTTAAGAAAACAGAAATAAAATATCAATGTAAAAAAAAATAGCTTGCCTAGACTAGGTATTATACAAATATTATAATGCAAGATTTGTGGCAAATGGGTCCCAGTTTCAGTATGTGCCAAGCTTAGCAGCCCAGCGTTGGTTTTAAATTTTTAACCTAATCCCAAAATTTGACGTAGACACTAGTATAAGCGACTGCCATCTGACCTTTCACCCAGAGGAAACAACTTTATTGGGATTACATCGGTTTCCGCACGATGTTTTTCTTCATAGAAAAACTACAGTTTTAATATAGCCAGGGTTTGAATCTGCGACCTCTAGATTTACTGTCGTGACTTACGTCTCGACTATAGGTACAGTAGCTGGCTTCTACGAGTATTTCATTAGTCACATGTATTTTAAAAGACGGAAAAGCAAACACAATACGTTGCCAATATTATTGTTAATATATTCCAACCGAGGTTATGTTGTCCCTAAATTCGCGATTTTTGAAATAATTACGCATGATCATTATCATGTCAGCCGATTGACGTCCACTGCTGCACATAGGCCTCCCCCAAAGACTTCCACAATGACCGGTCCTGCGCCACCCGCGACCCTTATTACGCATCCACCATATCAGCCCTAGGACGTCCACTGCTGGACATAGGCCTCCCCCAATTTCATGGGGGGTAAATGCCATAATCGCCACGCTTGGCATGCGGGTTGGCGATCGCAGTATCTCCACCGCACTCTAGGAATGCTGCTGCCCATTCCCCGGTGGTCTTGGTCGTAGTTTAAGGACATACCCGGGTCCATATTACGCATTCTTAAATATAATTGTTGTACATTATAGACACCAATAGTACTAATAGGTATACACTCTCTGAAAATGAAATTGTAGGACCCTTTGTCGAAGCATAAATTTGTAGGACCCTTTGCTGAATCATATATGTCATCAAGCCTTTTTCTTAAAGAGGTATTACGATCCTGATAAACTCTTTCGGTTCCTTCACTTTCATAGCATTTCTCATACAAGCTCTTCGGTATAAGGGTACTCTTGACCTAACCCTTTCCTTTGAATTTCTCAGATTTTGTCTAAGAAAATTCGGCGAAGTCTTTACCTAATCACAGCAGGGCAAAGCTTAGATACGTAAGGAGGATTACTTTATGTACAAATGTCGACGTTTCCTGGGAATAAAGACTCGGCGCTCTCATTTCCGCTTTAATTATTTGGGTAAGGGCGAAAGGGTTCGAATATGTCGATTAAGCTTTTCCGTCTGCGCTGTGGAGTGTTTAAATTCTAGAAATTTAATAAACGATCAAATAATTTGATAATATGGATGTTTAGAGGTTTGTTATAAAATCAACTAAACGTGCACGGTTAAATGGATTTTAATGTATGTAATTTGACAGACCTATTTCGTGAAACATAGGAACACGCACATTTATCACGAAGAGATGAAAGGGTTGAAAAAAATGGAGATGAAAGTTCACGCGGACGATGTCGCGGGTAAATTCTAACTTCATATGTAGGTACAGGGAAAAACCAATATTTAAATAAACGCCCCTCTCCTATATAAGTAGACTAGCTGTTGCCCGCGACTTCGTCCGCGTCTTCGCTCCTATTGGTCGCAGCGTAATGAAAGTCTAAAACCTTCCTTGATAAATGGACTATCCAACACAAAAGAATTTTTGAATTCGAACCAGTACTTCTTGAGATTAGCGCGTTCAAACAAACAAACAAACTCTTCAGCTTTATAACATTAGTATAGATATTATTTATGTGACCGAAAACACGCTGGAGAAGCGATCAGTTAAATATTGGGCTTTCTTTACAGGATTAATTTTGTACTAAAGCAGTAACGCTGCTAACGAAAACAGGACACACACAGCACACAGCACAGTTTCTTTACAGGGTTAAAAGCAATATGGAAATTAGTAAGTAACGTTAAAAGTAAAATTTATTTAGTCATATGACATTATTACCGAGTCTACAGAGAAGCGAGCTCGTGACCCAGCGGCGCCCGCGTACCGCGTGCGGGATGCGAGTTTACGCAACGTCGACCCCGGTCAGTCCTTGGATGAGTGACCGCTATGAGTGGTTACTAATTGAGCGCTCCCGTGCTTTGGAAGGCATCCCGGCAGCTGTCTAAGATAGCAGTTGACAAGGGCGCGAAGTTAGTACACCACGTCCGTAGGGAGTACCCACCGTTAGCCTACACGTGACCTGGGTGGTTCTAATAGTGCAACAAACTGGCAACTGTACTTGTCTTCTCAATGATCTCACGGGTCGAAAATAAATGTTTTTTCTACGTGCGGGAAACACAATGAAGCTGTCCACCAGTGTCGAAAGTATTAGTGGTAGGAGGGCTTGTCAGTACGCAATAGACTCCTGGAACAGCAATAAGTACCTATTCCGGGAATAGTATTCCCTATAATGCAGTGACTCTGAAGTAAACAGCATAGCATCACTTTCATTGCCGGCTAGTGCTACGCGCTACGCTCGTATGTGCCACTATTTCTCGTATGTAGCCCATAGTAGCTATGTACGAACAGAGTACCCGACAATCGGGTTCTCTGCGCTGAATGTGTTAAGCAAAATAACATTAATTAATGTTAATGGTGTGTTTTGTTGCAATATAAATTATGCTTTGTGTATACGAGCTCAATATGTAATGGCATTTATAATCATTCAGAGTTAATTTTACTCGTTTGCAGTGGTTGAAATTCATCGATTTACGATTACAGACCGCTCAACGTTATAAATGGTGCCGGCAGCTATTATCCCATAGAAATGTGTCAACTTTCGACACAATCCGATCTTACATCAAAAACTCTGCAAACTATCAAGAAGTAGCAATACAGCAATATGAGAAGCTGATAATGTCCCGAGGCTAACAACATTTGCGAGTAAGATGATAAGTAAATGATGTTAACCTCCAAGTATAAACATCCGTGAAACTTCCATTTTGGCACGTCTGAGCCTCTCGCGACAAGACCTAAGCTCTTCATTGCTCTGATAAAAACGTGGCAACAACTTGTATCACAATGGGTGGGATAAATAGCTCCATTTCAGTATGCATCGAGTACCTATTACTATAAGTAAATTACAGTAAACGCCGATAATATCGATGCGGACTAGGTTCCAAAGATTTAAGGCAGGACCCCACTGAAAACCAGTGTCGCGGTTTGCCGTGGCATTATGCTGAGTGGGGCCCTTTTTAGCGGCGTTTGTTGTGTATTCATGAATGTTTTGTAATATGTTGTGTAAAGACGTTAATAAATGTATTTTCTTTCTTTCTTTCTTTCAAAAATTTCGAACATGATTACACACACACAACAAGAGCGTAAACGCGTACAAAACAAACAAATATTAGGGGACAATCTTACACCGACCAAGTCCCTAACTAAGCAAAGCTTGTACTATATATATATATATATAAATACATAGAAAACATCCAAGACCCAAGAACAAATATCCGTGCTAAATGCACAGTTAATGCCCTGGCCGGGATTCGAACCGGGGACCTCTAGCTTCGGAGGCAGTGTCACTACCAACCAGGCTAAACAGAACAAACAACAACAAACATTTTGGTTACAAATTTATCACACACACACACATATACATTACATTCTGGTTAGAACAAATATTTTGGTTTTGTTAACGTCACCAGCATCGCCGAACATCATCATATCTGCCGAAACAAAGGCGGGAAAAGTATCTGACACGTCCTAACGACCATGCATATAGTCGTTTCAGATGTTTTCGTTTGTTATGGCAGATGTACATGTATTATGACTTCCACTGTACATCCCCAGTTCCCAGTTTGTGGCGAACCACATGCAAAACACTAGTTTAATCATCCATGCCAATCTCTGCCAAGATCACAACTGGATGTTACTCCGTGTTAAAAAACCGACTAAGTAATTGTCGCATTATTAACGTAAAATGTCGGCCGCGACATACCGAGGTGTGACACGCCCATAAACCTTCTCTAAACCTATTACATCTTTTATGACTTATAAAATGCAAAATACGGCGCGAGCCACGAGATAAGACGTTTTTTGCGCTGTAAATTAGTCATATACAACTAAAATGGAGTTAAGAACGTGACTGAATAACGCGTGTAATCACGGAAATGTAGTCACTATTTCCAAACATGGAATACTACCGGTTCGCCCCAATCTGTGCACTCGGGATATAACCTTTATAGATACCTACATACAAACGCTGAATTGTTCCAGTAGATTATGAAAACATCGCTCGCCTTGCTCGCTCGTTCAATTACTTTAACTTGGAAACTTCCACTAGTTCTACTAACTCACGTAGCTGTATAATGACATGTCACCATTCTGACCCGATCCGCTGATTCGAACCCCTATTAAGGAAAAACGCCCGCTGGCGTTCAATCCCTATGAAAATGCCTTTTCGAGGTTTGTCAGCTCTATACGTACTACGTCCTATAAAATTGATACAGTATTAAATCATTTTCCTTAAATCCCCACTTTGTATCTTCCATACATACTTATATTTATTGTATTTACTTATTTTAGACACTTTATTGAACTCTATTGATTTCATGATGGGTTTATACCTGTAAATAAAGACTCTTTATTATTATTTTTAATATTATATTTTAACACAATTAAAGTAATAAAAAATATATATATATATATTGGGGGGACAATCTTACACAAATCGCTCTAGTCCCAAACTAAGCAAAGCTTGTACTATGGAGAACAAATATCCGTGCTAAATGCACAAATAATGCCCTGACCGGGTTTCAAACCCGGGACTTCTAGCTTCGGAGGCAGTGTCACTACCAACTAGGCTAAACAGAACAAACAACAACAAACATTTTGGTTACAAATACATCACACACACACACATACACATTACATTTTGGTTAGAACAAATATTTTGGTTTTATTAACGTCACCAGCATCGCCGAACATCATCATATCTGCCGAAACAAAGGCGGGAAAAGTATCTGACACGTCCTAACGACCAAACATATAGTCGTTTCAGATGTTTTCGTTTGTTATGGCAGATGTACATCAAAATCAAAATCAAAAATTTATTCTGCAAATAGGCCACAAGGGCACTTTTACAAGTCAAAGCGTGAATTTATACAATAAAAAAAAACTGACAATCTTACTTAATAATAATGATTAAAAAAATATACTGATTAACAATTAAATAAAAATAAATTTACAAATATTAAGGACGTATAGAATACGATCTGTCCGAATAAACAAAAAGTACATAAAATTAATTTAATATCTCAGAGATGTATATGGTCTCTGAACGTCCAAATACGATTAATAACAATTATTTAAAAGTCCTTAGAGATGTAAATGATCTCTAAGCGCTAAAATTAAAATAAGTCAATAACAATAAAACGAATCCAGAACAGGATTATGTCTCTCGTCAATCTACATACAATAAAATAACACTAGTATTAAGGTATTTACTTTGCCCTTGCAAGCATGAACAGACCGGACTCCACAAACAGCACCCGATCATGAGTATGACGCGTATCTCAGCCATCGCCTCCCTCGACCATCTGTTAGGGAAGGTGGCGATCCGATCAACGACGCCGCCGTAAGCAAAGCCCTTTAAGCGAGCATGACATATTCAGGCTGCCGGACATTAATAATATCAAAGATTAAAATGACTCTTCGGCGAGAAACAGCATCATGTTTCATAAAATGCAACGACAGAGCTATTTATACAAGGAAATAAGCTAAGTGAAGCATATGTATATTAAAACTAACAGGATTTAACTATCACTGGCTTAAAAGCATTTTTGTCATTTAAGAAATCGTTGACAGTATAATAGGCCTGGCTTAACAAATAACGTTTAATATGAGACTTAAATTTACTGAATGGAAAATTAACTATATCGATGGGTATTTTATTATAAAATCGTATACAGTTCCCCACAAACGACGTGCTAGACGACTGGCCTTCACTGCAATCTTGTGTTTACTTCTAGTGTTGTAGTCGTGGATATCACTGTTAAGTTTGAATTCTTGAATATTTTTTCGAACATACATTATATTTTCAAGAATGTATTGACATGCCACAGTAAGAATATTTGCCTCCTTAAATTTTTCTCTGACAGATTCTCTGGCCTTAACTTTGTAGATGGAGCGTACAGCTCGTTTCTGTAGCACGAAGACGGTCTGGATGTCAGCCGCTTTTCCCCACAACAGGATTCCATAGGACATAACACTATGAAAGTAACTGTAATATACCAGCCTGGCCGTCTCAACGTCAGTTAACTGTCTAATACGTCTTACTGCATAGGCCGCAGAACTAAGTTTGCCGGCCAGAGTGGCAATATGCGCATGTCATCGCAGTTTTCAAACTAAGGTGACACCTAAAAACACTGTTCTATCTACAAATTCCATTTCATCAGACTTTAATTTGATCTTAGAATTGTTTGCCTGCTTGACATTAGGCATAGTGAATTTGATACACTTTGTTTTCTTGGAATTTAAAAGCAAATTATTTGCTGTAAACCAGTTCACAACAGTACCTAGTGCCTCATTAATACCGTCAAAGTTTTTGTCTTTGCGGCCTACCTTGAAGATAAGCGACGTATCATCTGCGAATAGCACTATATCATGTTTATCTTTTACAAGGTTTGGTAAATCATTAATATAAACTAGAAACAGAAATGGGCCCAGAATTGATCCTTGAGGAACTCCAAGAGCAACCGTTGTCCCTGCAGATTGAGTCCCGTTGATGACTAACCGTTGAGTTCTCTCCGACAGATACGATGTAACAAGGTCAAGGGAACCGTTTCTTATCCCATAATGGCTTAACTTTCTAATTAAATTCTCGTGATTAACGCAATCGAATGCCTTTGATAGATCACAGAACACTCCAATTGCATCTTGAGCCTCTTCCCAGGCATCAAAAATATGTCTAATTAGTACCACACCGGCATCAGTGGTAGAGCGACCTTTAGTGAACCCGAACTGATTGCTATTGAGTAGTTTATTGCGATTAAAATGGGACATCAGCTGATTAAGAATAAGTTTTTCAAAAACTTTGCTTAATGCCGGTAGTATTGAGATTGGTCTGAAGTTGGTAGGGTCAGTTTTTGATCCTGATTTAAACAACGGGATGATTTTACTGTGTTTCATCAGGTTAGGAAAAACTCCAGTTTCAATACATTTATTGAAAATATCAGCTAAGAAAGGTGCGATTGATTCTACAATGGAATGTAATACTTTTACTGAAAGGCCCCAAAGATCTTCAGTCTTTTTTAAGTTTAATGATTTAAATGCTTTGATTATAATATGGGGGGTCACGTCAGTGAAGCTAAAGATTTATGTACATTCTGTTACATTTTCTTTCAATAACGATTCAGCGACATCTGGTGATGAATTCAAAGATTTCGTGGTCTCGACGGGTACATTAGTAAAGAACCGCTCAAAATGATCTGCTACTTCGTGGTCAGAACTCACTAGAGTGTCATCGACTCGCACATGTATTATGACTTCCACAAACACACACTTAAACAGGACGAAATAAAATGGTGCGCCTCTTTGTGGACTTATTTATTCATACAATCTTCTTCAATTATCCTTCGTAACCTTAATTCATTGATCAAACATCAAACGACGAGTCACAGCTCGCTCCTCGGCTGTCGCTTGCAAAAATAATCACATTATTTTCTCGTCATCCGTTAACGTCAACTTAATCATGTTTACAGAGTGATAACATGTCGCTTATCAAAGATTTAATGAACAAAGACAATGGGCGGTTGACGGCTCTATCCAAATTATTTAAGCGTTTCCTCAACTTCCCCTGAATTCCTCTGGAGGCTACTTCAAAACAACTCTCCCAAGGTTTGAATTAGGTTCGTCTGTTCAACATCCCAATTGCTAAATAGTAGTGGTGAAAAAGTGTTGAGTCCATAAAAATAAATATTTCAATTAAGTTACAGTATTTATTGACGAGCTGAAATTTGAAAACCATAATGTACCTATTTTATTCAATTGAACTTAACTTTTCTGCTTCTCAAAAAATACTGGATTATATTTTTTGTATTAGATTACGCAGATCAATTATTAACTATAAATACTGTATAAAATATTATCCTGAATAAAACTAAATTTAATTATTATAATATATTATTACTGCATTTTTTGTATTTATGTTTGGTAGTAGTATTAAATATAAAGCAAAACCTCTGTTTACTAGTCCGCAACATAAAAGCGTAGATGGTAATATAGTGCCAAAAAAAACGTTTATCATCAGTCTATACATATGTAAGAATGTATACTTTTTCCTGTTGGGCACAGACCTCCCCTTACAGATGAGTGGGTTGTCTTATAATTACGCCATTACTCCAAAGTAATTGGCCAATACCGCAACAAGAAATACGAGTACATCTACAAGGCGTATCTATATATTTTATCTTTTTACGAGCAATTCTATATTTATTTATTGTATGATTATTTATCTCGGGGATCTCGGAAACGGTGTTAACGATTCCCATATATAAATAAATTAAAATAAATATTAGGTGACAATCTTACACAAATCGACCTAGTCCCAAACTACGCAAAGCTTGTACTATGGGTACTAAACGATGATATACGAGTACATACTTATATAGATAAATACATAGAAAAAATTCAAGACCCAGGAACAAATATCCATGCTAAATGCACATATAATACAGAGCACAGATAAGTGGCAGAGATAAGTCATTGTAAATGAAGTTTACTTACTATACAGAGATTTACGGGGCGAATAATCGATCTACATTGCTATACCTTGTTTTTTTTTTACATTAGAAAAATCGTGCGTTATCCGTCATTCGATTTCAAGAAAAACAATCTTGAAACGGGAACATATGCGGTGTGTTATCTTTGAAACATAATATAAGTTACTGAAATAAGTGCAATTTGTACAATGTTATCCTCTGTTATCCTAGGGAAACGAAGTGAAGAAACGTGGGTGAAACTGGCCGTTAAAATTCTAATCTTAAAAAACGGGATATAGATATCATCTTCGTGAAAACGAGTTTTTTATGGAAACACGTATCTTTTATTTTTTAAATTATACACAAAATATGATGAAAATTTATAGGACCGTTTAAGTTGCGCGTGACGACACGAGCCCCGCTTTGTGTAAATCGTACATTATTGATATCGACAATGTGGGTTTTGCTTCAGAATAAAAGTTATTTCAAATGAAGGTCGTTATTACACGTTAGTCAAAAATTCCCTCGTGTGGTTTCTCAACCCAATCATAACTTACAGACCCTTATTACATACAATCATCATCATATCAGCAGAAAGACGTTCTCCTCTGGACATAATACACGCAGATTTTTTGGAAATCGATGATCAGGGACCAATTTAATTCAGTAATACAGTTCTACATAATTTAAATGAGTGCTTCCTGATTGGCACAGCTAGATATGAGTATATCACGTATCATTTGTGGTATACTGTAAAAAAAAATAGCCATATCGTATCTGGAGCCCAAACTTTATGTTTATGTTTTGAAATATATTTTTGTTTTGATAAAAAATAGCTGAAATGTAATGATGTGGTATATTTTTAGAATCACCTTAAAAAGCCCTTTTATATAATACCACACACGATAGGTTTCTGAAAAATGTATTTTCCCATACAAAAAAATATGACTCCCTTCCTAAGAGATTTTTTTTAAGAACTGCGGGTCAAAAAATTCTTTTGACCTCTAGTATGCGTGTGTCAAACGGTACAAGTCACTAATTCGCCTCAGGCTCTGATACGAAGTAATACTGAAAAAGAAAATCTTGAACCTTATATTACTTTTATTGGTTTTTTTTACAATACACAGATACTTAGTCAAAATAAATATTCAAATAAGGCTATTTTCTACTTTAAGTTCGCTACTTCTTTTAAACTTTAACTATTATTTGGACCGCTCGCTCTTTCGCAAGAATAAACAAAAATAATCCAAAACTTAAATGTTCTCGTTTTTGAGGTAGTAATCTGTAGTGACATCCAAAGTTTTTCAAGCCGATTTTCGCAATTTTCCATGCGCGGGCGATAAGCACAGCTTATCTGCTCATTAGTGAGGCGACGCGACAAAATGTTGACGGAATCAATCGCCTTAATAATATTATTATCTTGTTGAAAGATAACCAACTTTCCTCGTCGACTCATTATAAACGGCTTATACGGATCTAATGGGCAACAAGACTCGACATCTTCAAATAACAAGCAATCGTCTCGCTACCAATTACATCGAAGATCTAGACACTTACAACCTGCTTACAAACTCATATTTTTTTCTTCTTTCCCGCTTCATCAAGTGAAGAAACTTGAGTCAAGACAAAGAAAGAGCTCGTCGGATGCAGTTATTATGCTAGTCTGCAGAGATTTATTGGATTTTATAAATGTAATGCTCGAACTTAAAGTGGTATTTCGCAAATTGTTCTATTGGAAACTTTAGTGATTTCTTGAGAACTTTTATTTGATTCTATATTGCTTTGACAGTAATAAAACTTGACGACACAAATTTCGTTTTGCATTAACTACGGCGGGTACTAGACGCGTCTTTAGGGTAATGAAATTACTAAATAATTTTAAAACATACACGAGAACTACACAAAATTTACTGACATCACTAAAATTAAAATGTGTAAATAACCAATAGCGTAGCGAATTTCATACAGAGGCCGTGGGCGCAAGTCTTGATTCGGACTACTAAAATTATATACCCACCACCACCACCATATCAGCCAAAGGACGTCCACTGCTGGACATAGGGTGACATAGACCTCCCCCAATTTCATGGGGGGTAAATGCCTTAATCGCCACGCTTGACATGCGGGTTGGCAATCGCAGTATCTCCACCGCACTCCAGGTAAGCTGCTGCCCATCCTCCGATGGTCTTGGTTGTAGTTTTAGGACATACCCGGGTCCGAAATTATATACGTTGGTATTCTATTTACCACTGGCTTTATGATGAAGTAAGATACCGCAGCGTTAAATTCATGCAGCCAAGAAGATATGAAAGGTTTGAATTCCTCAACCGCGCTGAGCTAGCGTGATGTGCATAGCTCATTCCTTCTCGCATAATAAGGGAGGAAGCTTCTAATCTGTAGTGTGATGTTGTAGGTTTAATATACAGGATGAAACAGAACGATGGACTTTCCTGTAAACAGGGAATAGGTTAGCCTTGGTACTATACTTTTGCCAAATAAACTATATTAATATTTGTAACCGTTTTCGAGTTATAGCTTTTTTAACATCAATTAAAAAAACAGCATGTTTCAACCCTATCTTATAAGAAAGGTAGTGACATGTGGCACTTCAAAATATAAGTACTTAATTAGTAATGTTAAAACAATATGGTTGTTACTAATATTAAAAGCCATTATTTTAATGTTTGTTATTTCTTTCTAACACAAGTTTCTAATGATTACAAGTTGATTGTACGTCATTTAAATGACAACATACTTTCAGGAAAGTTCGTGGTATTTTTCTTCCCTGTATTGGCTATGTGCGAAGTAGGTGGTGGGGGTAAGCTAGGCGATCGTAGCGCACACCATGGCAGAAATGTGTACTTACCGGGGACCACTGTCAAATTTACTTTCAAGTTTTCTATTGGTTTCTTAATGGTTTCCTACGATTTGTTTCGTTTGTATGTATTTATTTATTCTCTTATTTATTTCAGTAAAAATTCCAATACGGGGTCTTTCTCGTTTACAAAAGTAAATAAAATATTCATGTGTCATTATTTGACATCTCTGAGTTTTGATATTGTCTCGGGACCTTTGACGTTTGACGTTTCAGACGTGCACATAGCCAATAAACTTAAATTTAAATGCACGAAAATAAGACCCATCATACAAAAGCTAAACTTAAGGACTGGAATGTAGTCGTGGAATCCATGAAAATGAAAAAAATAATGTTATTTTATTACTCCGTTGTCAAACACACCTATACTACACATATAAACTTTCATGAATACACAAATATTATTATATACACCGGGAATAAGTATGAGCGAAACGAGCGTAACTTATAACCGGTAGGTACTTCAAAAATCCGAGAATATTATATTATTTTCGAATCTTGTGGGTATATGCTAATCAAGAATCAATCCTATAAATGATACTGCATGAGCATGAAAAACCAAAAATATCCAAATAGTAAGAAAAAAGTACACTTTTGCCTCAAAACGCCCATATGAAACAAATAACTTGCAGTATTTGAACGATCCTTCAAGAAGTTTTGCTGCGCTATCAAATCGATTATTCGGCTATGTTGCAAGACTTATTGTCAGCAACTTAAGCTCAATGACAGTCGAAATCGGAAACTGCGGGAACTGTTAAAAATTCTCAAGACCACTTCGGAAGTTTGCACCAAGTTTTATACTTACTGAACTCTTTTTTGCTGTTCCGTAGAAAAAAGAACTTTTAGGTGCATGCATTTCATGAGATCTTAGAAACTTCCTCTTTTGAACTTATTCCACTTTCGTCTTGTGTTTGTTGTGTGGCGAATATTTTAATAGCAAGCTAATACATTTGACACGATTGAAAACTTCCAATGAAGGTGAAAACTGGTAAAATTATTCAATGTGTGAGCTACTGTAATCTTTTTAAATGTCTAAAATAGTTGACAATTCTGTCATCGACTACACTTTTAGCTAAAAATTCTCCTTAATAAATAAAAACATACAAAAGTATTAGAGAAACGTCTTACACAAATCGACCTAGTCCCGAACTAAGCAAAGCTTATACTATGGGTACTTGACTACGATATATATATTTATACAGATAAACAAATACCCCAATCCGTAAAAAACATCCAAGAGTCGGGAACAAATATTAGACTATTCGTGCGTGCGTATCACACAAATAAATGTCTTGACGGGGATTCGAACCCGGGACCTCCAGCTTCTTACGTAGGTCACTGCCAACTAAGCCCAGGTTGTCGTCATGTTTAGATCGCGCACCTCAATTAGCCATTTTTAAAAATCGTGAGTTATTCTAACATATTGGCAAACAACGGTATCAATCGCGAATCATTCTCCAATCATTCAGTGTCAGGATATGTGTATTCGACCGCTGAAACTTTTCACCCAATCCTTCACCCTTCAGAGGCAACAAGCGACACAATTATGCAAAGTAAAGGCTTTAAAAGCCATTGACGAAGTTGGTCGAAGTCTCCCAAGCCCTGATTGATAGCGTGGGAGTTAACCGTTTACTTAATGATGTAGATGTTATTAACGAGGTTTTAAAATGTAGTGCGGTGGTTCTTTTTGTTTAGTATTGTACCTACTTAAACTATCGATATTTATGTAAAGCACAAAAAAGTTAAGAAAGGTAAATGAAAGTTACACGTATTGAAATATTTGTGAAAAGTTAACTCTTATGTACTAACACCAAATATTACCGCTATGAAATACATCAGAATTAAACATTTAAGATAGGAGAAAATAAATATGTACCATCATAAAAACGGCTTTCACTTTTTTCCCACATACTAATATAAACAAATAGGGATTATATCTTAGTATAACTGTTTGTCCTAAAATAAACTTGTAGAAAATTTCATATTTAATTAAGTTCGTCTTTTACATATATGATTAGTTTTTCTTTAAAAAGGATTAACTACGATACGATTTAAAAAAAATGAGTGCTATCTCGCCTATAAACTTGATGATTGGCGATTTTATTGTAAACAAATGTACCATACAACGTTATGAAATAAATAAATCAAAAATAAAATTCGTGTAAAAACTGTACTTATTTCCATTTCTCTTGAGTACCTCTCTAGCGTTCATAATCTGGCTTAGTTACACATATATTTCCTTCTATGCATTCATGTTTTAAAGATAATAGCTAATAGCTAAAAATTGCCATATTATTATTATTATTGTTTTATCTCATACATGAGACAAATAAATAAATAATTGCTGCATTTCTTCATCCACAAATCGATCGAAACGAAATATTTTGCTTAGTTTCCAACTTGAGATTGACGATGTAACCCCCGATACAAACTAACCAATAATAACGGTGTTGACCCGCGCCGGAGTCGATTAAACTTCCTCCAAATTTATAGCGGCAATTTATAGGTTATCGTCAGTTTGCGCTGGAGGCGTGTATGGAAATCTAGTTATTAACTTGCTTAATGTTGACACTTTTGCACAACCCTTGCATGCAATTTTACTTGATAGATATAGTTTCGGAGCCTATTCAATGCAAACAATTTTTTTAACACCTTGGGTTACATTATTGGAATTTTAGTCAGGATCAATAATTTTTTGGAAATATAATATCTCTAATGTCACCCGGGGACAGTGTAGCTTCCCAACATTGAAATAATTTTTCATTTTAGTAAGAATCCCTAATGTTTTTTGACATATGTAATATGGGGTTGCATTTTAATTACGCATTATAGGGAGGAGGTGGGAGAGGAGAGGGGGTAGGAACCCCCGCCCCCTCCCCAAAGTTAGGTAATCAATAGTTACCACGAAACATTTATTTTATTTTTTGAGGTTAAGTTCAATGAAACAAACCTTTCGCCCTTGCGTGTCTGTCAAAAAACGGTCACCTGGGCTCCGTTTCCAAAAAAGAAAGTAACCGTTAAAAAAGTCGGTTCTGGCTCTGGCAGGTCGCTGTAGGGTCGCAGTACACCTAACTAACACTCTTCCTCGCTTCGCTCGTCGTCGTACCTACACGGACCTGCCTTAGGGTAGAACAGGCAGCTGCCGGTCTAGAAGAAAAGCCAAAACGTCATAAAGATCTATACACCCAATGCGTCATAATTATCTATACGGGTGTGTAATGATTTGTATTCGGAGTCCAATATCTCGGTTATTATTAAAGTATATAAAAAACTACGCGTCTCCTAGACACAAATCGGGTGTCATTTGAAGGGGGTGACCGACCCCTACGAGTATAAAATGCCAACCTATAATGCGGGATTCAAATGCCAACCCGTTTCGGAACCTATTCAATGCAAACTTTCTTCTTTACACGTTGGGTTACATTATTGGAAGTTTAGTAAGGATCCCTAATTTTTTGGAAATATAATATAACCTATGTCACCCGGGGATAGTGTTAGCTTTCCAACAGTGAAAGATTTTTTCAAATTGGTTCAGTAGTTTCGGTGCCTACGAGTATTATTCTGTGCAAACAAACAAACAATCAAATCTTTTCTGTTTATAAATAGAGTATAGATAAATTCCAGCTTGATACCTCCACGCGTTCCTGAGAAAAAGGGTCTTGACAGACAGATAGACGGACGGACGGACGGACAACAAAGTGATCATATAAGGGTTCCGTTTTTTCCTTTCGTGGTACGGAACCCTAAACTACATAATTATCGAACCAGCGGGCGCATGATGGTTGCCAGTTAGTTTACTCGTATCAATTATCGTCGTGGATAAGACAACATAGAAAAATAAATTAATTATAAATTTAAAAATCACGACTGTTCAGGTGCTGTATAACAGTACTGACATTCAAAGGGCATTTGTAACCCAAAAAAAATGTGTTAGAGCTGTATATGGTAGTGGCTACCTTGCCCATTGTAGGCCTATATTAGCTTTTCCAACCTGCACAAAAATTTAAAGTTTCTTGTTCAAACGTGTACTCTATTGCTATAAGATTATATAACCGTGTACCAGAGGACTTCCAATGCCTACCGACGAGTCAATATGAAAAAAAAATGTTTAAGTGGCTCCTTGACAAGTGCTTTTATTCAGTTGCCGATTTTCTGAACACATGTTAGTAATGATAAGTTATAATATAAATTGATTGATGATATTTAATAGTCTACTTATAATTAGTTTTAGGAAAATATTTCTACGCCGATTTTCGGCAGAATATGTTGAACTAACACTACTTTACTAACCAACATTGTATCATATTCTCAGAAATAAATATTATCTTATCTTATCTTATCTTATACAGGATGTTTTTATTGATTTTCGTTCCTTCAAGTATATAGGCGTGTATACCCATAGAAATGACGAAGCACAGGTATTTAGTTTTTCAAATTTTAAGACCAAAATAATTTTTAATTCTCATACAAAATAATTATATCGCCAAGGGTGAATGCAAAACGTCCTTAAGAGTTAACGTCGAGTTTAAAAGCAATAGTTAATGTCAAGCATGACAATATTAGGAATTCGAATGACACGAACGTCAACATTGTTTAATTGTTAAGGATTTTTTATGCTATACTAGCGAAGTTATTTAACGAATATGATTTTATTGAATATCTTCAAAATGGTACGAATTGGGATACCTGTGTCTAAGAGAAGATTACTTTGTTTTAGCTCAGGATTTTGTCTTTGCAATTAATGGAATAGAAGAAATCAACCTGGATATTCTATATAATTGTGTGTGCTTTTAAATTGAGACCATTCATTCACACCCGAAAAAGATCGTACTATCTGTCTCGCTCCAACTCAGCTAACCATAAGATCTGAATCACACATTTTAAAACTTATTTCTATCTTTATGGTTCACGTTTATCCACTGCAGTCGTGTTTTTTAATTTTTGATTAATTAATTTCTTAGTGTTTGCCAGTAACTTATTTAATAAAAGACTAATTAATACAAAATACTGCAGTCTTAAATACCGCTCTTATTTCACTCATTTCTGATGCTGATTTAATATAATTGTAGTTTTTATCTAATTAAACTCTCACATGAATGCGACATTCAAGAAAAGAGCCCTATTTGTTTTCTTTCAAATTTCATCTTTGGACTTAATACCAGTCTTATCAATGCAACTGAAAATAGAACTGGCGAATTGAATTTATACCTACCCTTTCAGTTTAGTTTCATCAAACGTCTAAATAAACTTTTCCTTTCAATATACATTCCCTCAACCGTTCCGTCAAGTCCATAAAACTTCTCAATAACATCTGTCAAGAAAACCCAAGTTTTGTGCTATTGTCGGGAAAATATCTCTATAAACGGACAAGTGATTTATAGGACAGTGACATATACTTATAGTAGTGACTAGACTATTCACTGGTCCGTTTATTTTTGCTACCATCCATCCATCATGTGACCTTCCGCGATGCCTCATTTAATACATGTACGAAGAAGACTTATTCTACATATCTACGGTGATACGCATCACTGAATCACGCTGAAAAATCGCATATCTTATTGTTGGAGGTGACTTATGGTGGCACTGCTTATGTTTAAAGAGACAAGCAAATACATTATATTTTAACTATTTGCTTCATGGCAATTGTTTTCTACACATATTTCTGCCAATAACGACATGACAGTTATTTTTTGATGATTTCTTTTAACGACTTCCGAATATGATTATTTTCTCTATTTCAGTTAATTTCATTATTGCCTAAAATTCTATCTCTAATTAAATCCTTGCTTCTCGAAATCATCCGTATTATCATGGGCTTCAGTAAATCAGTAATCAATTCTTGGAATATTGTTTGGGGTAGTAGACCCCGGGCTTCTTTCAGGATGCAACTGTACTTAACTGGGATAACGCTGATGATAAAGAGCAAATAAGTAAATAATAGTTAGGTCGTCAGTAGCATTCGTCAATCGGACAACAGTGAAGTTCAGATAACTAAATGAGGCATATTTTATTAATAACGAAAACGACCCTACAATGCAGCAATACTATTTTGCGCATGATGATGAAATAAAAATACTATCCGAAAATTACCGAAGTAACCGTTACATTTTGTCCATATCGTCCATTACTTATGGAGTCAAGTCCAACAATAACTTTGTAAGTGATATATTATAGTTCGCTGTAGAAAATACTAGCATGTGTAACAATCTTACGTGTTCCACTATAAATCCTGTCGCGAGCCGTGCCAACTGTAGCCACGATTCGTATCAGTGTTATTCCCAAAGCTTCACTTCACCCCGCCTCAAGGGAACCAGCGTTGGTCAGGCCTGATATACACGTTGTTTACAGGACACAGTGTGAAGTGGCAAATAAAATGCAATAGGGACGAGCGACGAGATGAATTGTGAGTAGCTTTAATAAGGATATTACTAGCAACGCTTACCACGCCTCAGCCAACCAGTGTAACTGTAACCTCCAAATACAGAGGGAAGATAATTTGGGCACAGATCTTTCTCATATTCGGAGCAGCCTATCCGGGGAAGTGTCTCCACCTTCCAGAAGAGAGTGGCCAGAATAACACCACATCTTTCTTTGTACGTTCAGGTTTGTCACGAGACGGTCGTCGGGAGACTATGCGGTGTTGAATGTGAGGACCTACATCCTCAAATGAACAAAGGATAGGCAACACGCTTATGTCTCCTCTGGAGAAGTAGCTGCCCATAAGTTATAGTGTCCGCGTTTCATTATTTTTTCATGATTTTTTTGGGATCCAGTCACTTGACCTACTAACTTTTGCCCCAATGATTCATAACACCTAATGCTTCACAAGGACTAATGCACTATTCCCAAAACAGTGTACTCTTCGGGTTTTTTTATACACGTATGTACCACGTCGGTGGGAATCAAGTGTCCGGCCGGCCCGCCTGATGGCAAGCGGTTACCGCAGCTTATAGACGCCTGCAACTCCACGGGTGTCACATGCGCATTGCCGACCTTAACCGAAAATCCGAACCCAACCCCGACTTCGGTTTTCTTTGATTATTATCAAAACAAATCATTTTGTAATAACCGTTTAAAGGAGAAAAATCCATTCGTTCTAATGAAACATTTAGTGCTATTGTAGTTAGGTCTAACAAGGGTGAACCGGTTGTTTTTTTCACTATCAGTCATAGTCATATCGTAGTATCTCGTCATCGTGGTATAAGTACCAAGATAAACAGATGACTGAAAGTAGCAAAAAATACTAAGCGAAGAAGTTGCTAAGGATCAATTTTTACTGGGGATACGTAGAGAGGTTAGTTAAGTATGGTCGTAAATTGCATGGTAAGTCGGCGTTGTCGTGTCACCTGCAACCTGTCTACTGATATAGGAATGCCGCATTCATGTCTGACCTCATGACATGCTAGATAACTTAGAACTAAAGCCGCATTTCATGCTGATTAGATTTATTTAATGCAACTATGTACGGCGGACCCGGGTATGTCCTAAAACTACGACCAAGACCACCGGGGGACGGGCAGCAGCATCCCTAGAGTGCGGTGGAGATACTGCGATCGCCAACCCGCATGCCACAAGCGTGGCGATTATGGCATATACCCCCCGTAAATTTGGGGGAGGCCTATGTCCAGCAGTGGACGCCCTTTGGCTGATATGGTGGTGGTGGTGGATGTACGGCGGAGTGAAATTATTTTGTATAAAAATTCCATTTTCATCGTCTTAGTTGGCAGAAGGGGATATCTCTAAGATATCGCTTTTATTACTTGCCTATGTCATTTTGATTTTGAAAGACAAATAAATGAATGTATACAACCGTAAGACATGACGGAGACACGTAACATTTTGTTAGTAAAATCCAGCCCAAAATACTGCCAAGAACTATCTTTTTTTAAATTCATAAATGCGTAATGGGACTCCTGGCCAATATCCAAAATAAAAACATACTTAATAAAAAAAGTTGCATCTTCGACGAAAAATTAGGTCAAACGAGATTAAATCGCACCTGTTTCACCGACGCGCCGGGTTGCGCTGCCTAAATTGTTTGACCAGTGCTATTATAATTAACGTATTGCATAGGAATTGAGTTTTTATTTACCGCTCGCGCTAGTTCTTAATATATACTCGTGCGACAGCGTCGACTCCTTGTTAGAAGACGCAAACATTATTAAGGAATATTCTTATTATTTAATAGTACATTACAATACAAGCGCAGAGAACAGGAAATTCGCAACGAGTGGTGATAAATTGAAACACGACCGAAGGGAGTGTTTTAAATCGACACGAGTTGCGAATTACCTGTTCGCACGTGTAATATCGTACAGCGTTTTACAGTACATATGGCTCTTTAAAGTTTCGACATATGCACGTAATCTGCTGATTACCGCAGCACTCGTGCGGTAAAGTAGCACCATATGTAAAGTATACTTATTTGATATCTCACAATTAACATGCCATTTTTAAGAAATTAACATAAACTCCCGACTGAAAATGTATTTTATTATACCTAAAATCGATTTAAAATCGAATCGAATCGATTGAGTATTATTTCTCTCTTTAATTTTTTATGTTCTGTCTTTGTGTGATATGTGATATGATATGGGCTAAGCCTGAAATAAAGTATTATTATTATTATTAAAAACTTAATTAGCGTCGTCGATGAAAATGATACCAAATTCCCCCCTACGTTAGGTGTGTACTGTACTCGTATATAGTGCCCTACTTCATCATACATCCCAGATATTATTATTTCACGGCGATTAAGCGATTAAATGTTGTATTTATTATGTCCATTTTTTAATACGAATGTTACCCTGAACTTTGACGTCATTACTAATAGAGTTGCTTTTTAATTAATAGAATACGCCGCGCATAATTCGTTACAAACTGAACTACCACTAAATGACAAGAATATGTTTATTAGGCTG
Organism: Notocelia uddmanniana; assembly: GCA_905163555.1. Classification (NCBI taxonomy): domain Eukaryota; kingdom Metazoa; phylum Arthropoda; class Insecta; order Lepidoptera; family Tortricidae; genus Notocelia; species Notocelia uddmanniana. The sequence goes on along the minus strand of LR991059.1, from coordinate 6,246,614 downwards.
AATCTGACATACTGGAGATTGTATGTCGCATGCACATTGCACAAGATGTACACTGCCTGTGCGCTTTACAAGCTTTTGTTTGAAATTCCTGAATCCAATTCACTTAAATTATACTCGTACTTGAAACTGACTGCATTCAGTGTATTGTCTGTACCGGGCTTACGAGACCAATTTATTTATATTGCTATCAATGGGATTAAGCAAATAGGCGGGTATTCACTCTGCCACTATAGAGGCAAACAAATTTATCGATAAAATAGTATTTTATGAATTTAAAATAAAAGATTCACTCTAATTTCAGAGCAACATTTTTTAAATATTTCTCTTTAATTTAAAATTTAGAATTTTCGTTAGTAGACGTGGCTTACTGCTTGGTAAAAAATTAGTATAGTATCCAACTTATGAATTAGTTGTGGGCCTTTCATCCAAGTCAACGATTTTAGATTAAGAACATGTTGTACCTTTCCTATAAAATCCGTCTACGCACGTCTCTTAATTCCATCGCTGATTATTTCATGAAATGTTCTAGAATGTACATATTTACCAACTTGCAGAAATACTAAGGACTATAATTATAAAGCTTCGACAATCCTCCGTTGTATTTTCAGACCTTGTGAGTATTGCCAGCGCGTAGGCGAGTCTCTCGCGTTTCTTAAGAGTGCGCAGTACGCTCGGTTCTCCATACAAACGTATTTATGCTCTCATTTTAAAACGCCATGCTAGAATAACATGAAACTTTGTATACACAATGGGATCCGGCATATCTAGGTCGGACCACAGTTTCGGTTGCTTAAAATTATAATGGAGAAAAAATACAGCGATTATTAAGGTTTTCATACCTATACAAGCCGTAAAAAACTCAAAAAACCGCTGTATTTTTTTTCTTTTACAATTTCTAGCAACAGAAACTAATTTTCGACCTAGATATGCCGGATCCCATTGTGTATACAAATTTTCATGTTATTCTAGCATGGCGTTTTAAAATGAGAGGGTAAATACGTTTGTATGGAGAACCGACCCAGACCGAGCGTACTGCGCCCTCTTAAGGTAGTCGAGACTGCAAATTTTTCTCTCAATTTTACTATAATAGAGATTGACATTTGTATGTTGCTCGAAAACTATGCGTAATTACCCCGCACACGGTTAAAATTTGAGTATTCTTTGAATTGAACCAATGCAAGGACTTTCACTCTCAACATCCTCGGGAGCTTTGGCAACCTTAGCGCTTTATCATACCCGCGATTTGCAAGCGATTTGCGAGTGACGCGATCAGCGAGCGTTGCGCGCCGCGGTTGCGAAGCCAGCTCGCCACGACACTTTGAAGCACACTGTAACAACCCCTAAGGGGAGAAAATTAATGAAAACTTATGGAAAGTCTAGGAAAGTCTATCCATAGAAAGCCTAACTAAAATTTCCCTAAAGTTCCTAAAGTATACCTAAAGCCTTATACTTACTTTACCAGAAAATCTGAAAACCAGGATTTTCCTCAAGTTGCTAATATCTACTGAAGTTCTAAAGCTTTTACTAAAGTTTCTCAGATCTAAATGATAGGGTTCCTACTATAGGGAAAGAAAATAAATCAAACAAAAGTTAAGAGAGAGAAAATAAACAAGCAAAACATTTATTTCATAATCAGATCACACAGCACAACGATAGCATTTTAGGCCTGTTGTAAAGACAACATTAACTATGATATTTAAATTGCCAGAGAACATAAATAAGTATCATGGATTGAGTAATAAAATCAAAATAATGATGAAGATATGCTCGATGTTGCAAGCACATCTTAGTGACCATCTTCTAGAAGTGGTAAGGAAAGCCGTTGATTGCCACTCAGGTTTGTAGGAGATAACCCAGAGGTAGAATGGTATGGTGTTCAGTAGCCCCCTCAGGTTAAGCATTAGAAGTATGGCAGGTCGTCATGGCACAGGTGTAGTTCGCGATGGTTTTCATTGGTAGTCAGTTGTTCGCAGCGCCGGAAACTTCAAGTAACATATAGTAATGTGTGCAGGATATAGCGTTTGGTGGAAGCTTGGCGGATGTCACATTGTCATGGCACAGCAGTAGGTATCTTCTGAGTATCAGTGATGTGGCTGGCACGCTATCCTTCTCTTAAAAAGGTTTGATTTCGCAAAACCTTCCAAACGCCCGAACTGGCATAGAAATCTACTAGATGTAATAATCAATTGAATATTAAACACTAATTGAACCCTACTTAACTACCTACATTAACACAACCAGTACCCTACACTAGTAATGCCAAAACAACGTTAATCGCAAAACCCATGAAAATATACAAAACCTACTAAAGAATTCGTAATGAATGCGTTGGATATTAATAGTTATATTTATCATGTATTATAAATTGTAATAAAGTTCAAGCAAAGTTATAGAAACATAAAATACGACTAGACACATACATCATCCTAATACTTTAAAGGAGATATTATTTCAATACGAAACGCATAACCACTGTAAGTACATCACGAAATGTAAATCAGGCGCAACGTATAATATAACATTATAAAATGATACGCCCAAAATACACCAAAGAATTAATAAATATCGCAACATTAAAATAACACTGATCCGATACTATAATCAACATGAACATCACTCATTATTATAATTCTATCCTATAAAGATATCCTACAAATCCTCAAGTCAGTAAAGAGTCGGTAACGCACCCGTGATTCCTCTGGAATCGCAAGCACCTACCCTACAGGCAGCCGTGTCTGCTTACCATCAGGCAAGACGTAAGCCCGTCTACAACCGTCATTGTATAAACAGTATAAATAATGTATTATCTATGATCAAGGCATAACAGTTAAAAAATAAGATTCGGTAATAACCAGCTTGTATATACGTATCTCAATAAATTAAATAGCACACGCAAACCTGCCACCATAATTTGGTAAATAATTAGCATGCACAATAAATGTAGGTCGAATAAAAGACAATTTATTTATTAAATCAGGTAGTAATCAAACGCCGACGATGTACCTCTCATATAGCAAATATATGGATAATGCAGTTGTTAAATAAGGTAGTCGTATTACCTTATTTAACAACTCGATAGAATAAAATGCATTTTTAATGGATAAAATGATAAACTGCAATTCTATTATCATTCATTTACGGGAATGTGATATGCTATATCGAATCCTCATACATATCTTCCACCAGAGAGTTATCTGGCCAGGTAAATATATATGATTAACCACATATAGTCTCCGGACTAATTCCGTAACGACAAATATGGTTCGATTTATTGATAAAGCATGTCAGAAATTAACAAATTTAAAATTACGAGGCTATGCTAATCCCGAATCATCATACATACCTAAATCTAGGGGGTACCCTAGCGAGATAAATATGTATGGGTAACCACTTTACTCTCCGGACTCGCTCCGCAACGAGAAATATGGTTCGATTTTTGGATAAGCAATACCTTAATAACGTCTCACTTAAGTAAAACAAAATTAAGAAAGGAAAACGAATTTACGCCTGTGGTTTATCTAGTCAAATAACGGAACATATCACCAATATTTGCTATACGAGGTTTTAAGACATTCGCTGACAAAGAAATCCCTGTGAACAGAAAGGATTATTCACACACGTCCTAAATATCTTAACATAATGAAAACCCTACAAGAAAACCCTAGCCAAGACACTACTCTTTAAACGACTCACATGATACTCCCGAAGAACTAAACCACCGTTTCTCGTTGCTCTGGTGAAGGCAAAAATTCCCTGAAACCGTTGTGAATCTCCTTATATACCCTCCTCAACCGGTCGTCAGCGCCACCACTATCACGCGATCACTATGTTTTTTTCGCAAATTTGGAGGGAACGATTCTCATTGGTTTTCAACTTAAATCTGAAATACTATTGGTTGACAAAACTCGCAAGTTTTCCTACTCGACACCAGACATCTCCACTTTCGCTATTCCTTTAAAAACGGACTAAAATAAAAGTCACCATTACAGAAACAATTGCTTATTTTCTCATAAGTCTCATTTTAGACGGGTAAGCATGAAAGTCAGGCGCGAATCTACCCGCTCAAGCCGGCTCGGCAGCTATTGCTATACAATTAATAAATCCATCTGCGAAACTCACAGCTCACGCATAGTATATCTTGACACCGAGATCCGTACTAACAACTCGTAGTCGGAGGTCAGACCTACACTGGTTCGCCTAAGGTGAGGTAATTTTTACTTCAACTTTAGCGCTGTGAATGATGTCCTCACAACTACCCGTATAAATTCAGATGGCTACAGATATCGCTACTGGACCTACCAAATGACGTACTTTTGACACGGTTGGATTATTATCTCTTGTCAGTTAAGCAACTTGTCGCTAGATGGCCCTGCCTGGCGTAAATAACTTAACGCATTTGAAAACATTAAACATTAAAACTTTCTTAAAGCTGTTCTAATAATTATATTGATTTACTATTCCGAAATACAATAAGAATATATTGAAACTTGAAAGATATCACGAAGAAATAGTAAATAATCGAACCTATTAAAACTTAATTTCAAGCCCATTAACTTTTACCATGAAAACCTTCATCGATAATGAAAATTCAAGAAAATAATTAAGTTTTCCCGATTTTCCCAAAGCTTAGAAGCTTTCATGGGTTTTCACAAGGCTGAGGCATGTCGTTCTGTTACAACACGATACAATATATACTTGTGAATGTATACAATTACATACCTATTAGGTAGCTTACTGATCGCGTCAGTCGCAACACGCTCGAAAATCGCTAATGCAAGTAGAACTACTTCAGTCTGCTCCAAATATATATGTATTATAGGTACCTATTAGGTACCTATTTAGTACATAATCATTCTAAATCACATATCAAAGGAATTAACAGACTAGGACTTAGACGAGAAATTGACTCCACTGATGTCTTAGACTTGTATTAGTTTATCAATTAGCTGATTACTTGATTAGCATCCACATCATGTGCGGGCAACCAATTGACTCATAGATTGTAAGGTGATCATTTATTAAAGGCTCGGCCTAGCAGTATATGTACGACTCATATATGTACTTGTACAAGATGATTTAGTTAATTGGTACGATTATATTACCTTACTCGTGTACTAGCTACTAATTAAGGTGAAGAGATATTACTGCGATTTCATTTTAGTGGAATATAGAGCTTAAACTAAGTATGTGAGTAATAAGCATCCATTTTATGATTCACTCGATTTTACTCGCAGTTTTGCTAGCGTCACGCTGTTAAATAATATATCCTATGTGTCTTTCTTCTCGGGTTAAGATTTCCTGGATAAGAATAATTGTATATCCTTCTTGGGGACTCAAAATCCTTACCAATCTTATATCAACATTATACAATGTAAAACTATTAACTGTAACAAATGTTATTAATATTTTTTTCATTTTCATTTTATCAATAAGCTCAAAGCTTATGGTGTAAAGAAGGCGGTAATAAACAGACATAGTTAATGCAGCAACTATTCGATACAAATTAAAACTACAAATCATTAAGCTTATTGGCATTGTTCAGCTATTGTGTACTGCTTATGTCTGCGTATATTATAGAAACCTTAACTAGATTCGATGAAAAAAGGCTCATCCCTCACCAACTTTCTATGACGCAAATAAATTGAGACGTCATAACGTTCTGTTTATATTAGTAACGGTCTGTCAACACCAGATGGCTACAAATGAACTGAGATAATTTTTCACATAAATCATAACTTATTAGAAGGTTTTGGCTTGAAATATAATGAAATTTACGACTTTAGTAGCTTGGACACTACACGTGAACTCTACTTGACGCGTCAAAGACAAGTCGTAACTTTGTGCTGAATGAGTTCAATGCAATAATAGCAGTGATAACACTGTTACGAAAGAGGGCGTAAATTTCCAAGATGCAGTGGAGCACTTACTTAGGCTTTTGAAGCATTTATCTTCACCGGTATGAATTTCAAATTAAAGGGAAAAAATTGAAAATTTTAGTGCTCCCAGCACGATTTGAACCTGCAACATCTGGCATACGCGGCCTATCGCTCTAACCACTAAGCTATTGAAACCAATCAAGCTCAGGCACGATCTCCCTTACTAGTTCCCTCGTACAACGCCTTAGAGAGGCGTACAGCGACATCTACCTAAGAAGACTTGACGCTTCTTTTAACGGTACCAACGTCTCAAATTACATAGAAAAATCATCAGTAACGATGCGCCATCCCATACTAACCTAAATTTGTTTGAAGAAGTAACGCAGCTAACCAAAATTCCAAATTTCTAATAAAAGGGAAAATTAAAAAAAAAATGTGCTCCGAGCCGGATTCGAACCTGTAACATCTGGCATACGCGGCCAATCACTCTAGCCACCGAGCTAATTTTCGTTAGCAGCGTTACTGCTTAATACAAAATTAGTTCACTGGTATGATTGTATGTATATAAGTATTTACATAATACCTACCTGCCTAGCCTATCCTTGGTTCAAAATTTGCCAAACAGATCCGAGCACGTTTCCTGGATTCTATTGAGTTAAAACTTGGTGCTTTTATTTTACTGTAAGCTAAATAAATAGACAATATTATTCTAATTTAAATACTTATTTAAAATCTTAATAATTCAACATTAGTAACTTAAGGTTGAAACGCTAAATCAAATGACTTATGCACTGCGTGCACTGCCATTGCAGTCGTAACCAAATGAGTCGAAAAACACGTTAGCGCTATCGGTGGCAGACTTACTAAAATGAAATTTCCATTTGATTTTAGTCAGCGCCCGGCGACACCTATACTCAAATCACGTTAACCTGCGCAGGTTAGCGCGCAAAATACCGCCAACTTTAATCTCGTTCCAATACGAGTCGCAGTATTGCTGAATTCCAGAGTAGAATCTCGTTTGCTAGGTAGTTTAATTTTCAGTAGGTATAGAAATCTACTTCACGATACCTATAGATGACCCATTTCAGAAGAGATATTATTTCGATACTATTGAGCAAGAGGAGTAGGTAATAAATTGTTTAATAATATTATTTAATAACTAGCTATTGCCCGCGACTTCGTCCGCGTTCAACTCGTTCTGTCGTCGGCTAATAGTCTAATCCTGCTAACGTCATAATATTATGGAAGTTTACAGGAGAGACAAAAAAAACATGATTTAAATTAAAATATTAAACCCCGAAAAATGGGGAAAAAAGTCTTTGGGTTATTTTTTCCCCTATTTCCAAAATAAAAGACAGGAAAGCGTTTTGGTTATCTATTTGTCACCATGACTTTTGTAACTTAGCTGTATTTTGCAATCAAATAACGTTTTAAATTATGGATTTAGCAGTTTGTCGAGAAAAAGAAAGTAAATAGACCTTCATGTAAATCAAAAGGTACTTAATATACAAAGAAGCTTCTTGAAAGAAACTAAATGAAATCTTCGGAAATAAATATAAATATATATTGGGTGTTGTGCGAAAATATTCATCATCATCATATCAGCCGAAGGGCATCCACTGCTGGGCGTAGGTCTCCCTGGCAAACAGTGCCACAATGCCCGGTCCTGTGCCACCCGTATCCATCGGACTGCAGCGACTTTCACCAGGTCATCAGGCCATCTTGTGTGGGGCCTACTACCTACGCTGCGCCTTTCGGTAACTGGTCGCCATTCGAGAACCTTTCTGTCCTAACGGCGATCGGTTCTACGTGCAATGTACCCCGCCGACTGCCACTTAAGTTTAGCGATTCGGAGGGTTATATCAGATAATTGGGTTCTACTGCGGATGGCCTCATTTCTGATGCGATCACGCTGAGATACTCCCAGCATAGCCCTCTCCATTGCTCTTTTGGTGAGTTTAAGCCCTCTTATGAGGCCCATAGTAAGCGACCACGTTTCAGTGCCCTTTATAATTATCATCACTGGCAACACACACTGGTCAAAGACTCGTTTTGAGACACTGTAACTTCATTCTTTTGAGAATTTTAAAAATGACTTTTAAGTACGTTTATCGCAATAGTAAGAATAAAAACTCCCATTAATTTTGATAAGAGGTTAACCTAACCCCAAAACAGTGATTGTATTAGATTTACAGCTCAAAAGCCACGAAATATTAATAGAAAACAATAATTGTACATACCTTTGCGATTTTATACTTCTTCGATGATACTAAAACAGCAGTTCACTGCTGTGGATTATGCTGTGATTACTGTGTGTACTGGTTAAAGTCAATATGGTAAATATTAAGTTTAAAGTCTTACCGAATAACAAAGTAAGACCATGTAATAATATAAATAGTAAGTGGCTCTGTACGCTGAGGATCCCGCGATTTATTTTTTTGAAATTTTAAAAATTTCCATAATCTGATTCGACTAAAAATGTATATAATTATCGAAACTGCGCACAAAATTTTCCCGAGAATTTCTTGAGTAATGCAAACTGTAGAGGAGAACAACCGGAAGTCTGGACATCCGAACACAAGAAATCATTTTTTTTTTGGCGCTGAAACAGAGACCTTTGTTTCACTCGGAAGACCATTTTGTCATGTTTGGCCATATTCACAATACGTAAGCAAATAATACAACCGAAATTCAAGTTCCTTATCCTATTAATAATAGACGTTAGCTTGCCGTGGCCTTAAGAGCATTGTATGTGCCACGGGATGGATCAATTACATTGGACAATTGATTTCAAATATCAATGACGGGATCCTTTGGGATTGACGATAAAGAGGCTATACAGCTTACCGTTTTCTCTATTAATTGGTTTGTTAGTTTCTGTTCAAAAGATGGTAACGGTGTACAACCTCAACACTTTCATAAAAAAGTTAAAAAACTGGCTTATTAACGATGCGTTCTACAATGAAAATTATTTTCAAAACGGTAAAGGGTCATAAAGAGAACCAAAAACAAAAGTCGTCTTTCCTGTGGTCAATCGTTAAGGGGTTACGTGCACATATATAATAATTTTATCGCATAAAATTATATAAGACGCCGTTTATGCGGATTAAGTGTCCAAACAAAAATTAGGCTTTATAGTGCTTAACTTTGGAAATGTCTACGGGAAAGACGCGAACCTAAAACTCTGTATGACCCAAAATAAATAGGACGGATCTTTATAAACAACTATTTTTTGCATATATAAAGTAATATCGACTTTGACGGAGTAACTAACCACAATACTGTTTCGAACTGTAATTTTTTTTAATTATGGGTTTGTAAAAAAATATGTTACCTTTTGTATGCAAAAAGTACGATGTAATATTTAAGAATACTATGAATAAAGAGAGTATGAGTACCAACCAGACAGTTTTAAAAAATTACTTATTGGCATTCACACATCATCAGTCCTATAGACGTACAAACTTACGAAACTGATAGCTGTAAAGAGAATTATGCACTTACTTCGCATGTGTAGCCCAGAAATATTGTACAACCGTTCCATTGCCGGTGTCAAAGTACAGTGTCGCCTAAAGTCATGGATACAAAGCCTATACAGCCCCGCGAGGAGCATTGGAGAAATGTGTCTACTTTTAAATATGTTCGCCTTTAACATTGTGTCTCATATAACAATACTATGTGGTTGTTTAAACATCAACACATACTGAATGGCAACCATTTGCCTGTATATTTATGACAGCTCAAAAATCTTCTATTATTTTCGCACCAAATAAGTTTCCTTTTCCACAAGCCTTCTAAAAGCATAATATATTGTTTCCCTCACAGCTCGGGCTCACTCACCAAATCGACACTTATTCCCGTTTAGCCCGCGGAAATGGAGCCAGCAAATAAGTCAGCCATTGACAGCCAATTCCGGCACGACTGACGGGTAACGCCTACCAAAATAACGGGGTCCGCTCATGGGGCGAATGTTTGCTTAGACGCGATAGATGGAAGTAGCCGGAATTATTAAGCAATTATATTTTACTCTACCAATATTTTCTTTTATTTACGAGGGCTGCTCCGAAAGTTTTTAGCTGCTCTCACTCTATTCATGCCATATATGTTTTAATGATACCATTATGCGGGTAATATCGATACATATGTGTTGGGGTGAAACTGTGAATGAAAGTCGCTTGGGTTTTTTTAATTGTGTTTTAAGTACGACGTATCAACAGCCCTATCTAATACGCGATGAACGGGTCACAATACCAATTTTGTGTTGCGGGCCAATTTTGATTAATACGTCACCACAACTAAACGAAATTTTATACACCGCAAACTATGAATCTTCCCTGTCTCTACCCACGTAATCTGTTTCGATTGTATGAAAATTAGCGACAATGAGCAGGTGTGTCGAATATTAGTCTAGGTTCCGAGACTAGGGACTGGTCGCCATCACAAAAAGAAGTTAAATTAAATAAAATCATTTAGTGATTTTACATTAAAATCTGCAAAACTAAGTTAGGAAGTCATCCCGGGCAGTTAAGCACAGCTGTTAAGGATTTCGTTGCCAAAACTATTTTTAGGTATCAAAAATAGTACTATTTTCGCAAATTTTTAAAAGCCCATACAAAAGGCCTTTTGGTAAAAGTAATGTTGTGAAAAAAATACTTGCTGTTTACTAACGATTTTATCTCAGCTCATAACTATTGAAATTACCCACATAATGGTGTAAATAAAAAAATATATCGCATGAATAGAGTGAGAGCAGCTAAAAACTTTCGGAACAGCCCTCGTACTTGCCTATCTGTCTGGAAGAGATCCCTTAAGCTCGCCGATAAGCTCGCCTTTGTAACGATATAACCTAATTTGTCTGTATTTTTTAGCTGTGTTTTGTACAATGAAGTAATTAGATACGAGTACATATCTATCTTATTTATATTTGTTGCGTTTATTCCTAATAGCACAATAGGGTTAGTGTGTGTTATTCGGGCTTGTTATCTGACATGCAGAACTTTACGTTTACAAAATAAACATACTTATCACAATTAAATGCAATTGACAAGAAAATAAGTCTAGTCCAGTTTTCCTTATCTTCTGGGTTGGAAGGTATTATGATGGAAGGCGCTCTTGTAAAACGACTGCCTAAAGCCAAATGGGTTTTTCCCAGGGACTCTTTTAGACTACAACCGAAAAGACGCTAAGAGGATGATGATGTGCTCAACGCGCCAGCATCGAGAGAGTTCTTACATTTATTATTCTTTTTTTTCATGATTAAGATCCACGTACCAATTCGAAAAATGTTGAGCAATGTTCGATCTTAAATGCAAAGAGACCGATATGCAAGGGGATATCATCAAGCTGGCTTAATGCTGAAACGAATTTCTGAATACCCATGGTCAGAGGAATTTCTGAATACCCATGCCACCTAAAATGATCGTGTCAGATCGTTCGTCTCGATGAATCATTGGCTAGATACTTGACTGATTTTGTTTCATGGAGCCATTCGAACGTTTTGGAGAGGCTCAAATGTCGGTATTGTACCAACTAATTCGAGCAAAGCAAAAGGTAAAAAATAGGTACAAACCTAGTTCGACGCTAGCGGCCTCAAAAACGGCTCCTGCCTATAAATCGACATTATGTTGTGGCATCACAGAATTTAATTACTCGCACTGTTATAGGGCAGCCTCCGTTGGAGTTTAGAAGAAAACCTTTTTTAACCGACTTCAAGATTTCAAAAAAAGAGGTTATCAATTCGGTTGTGTTTTTTTTTATGTTTGTTACTCCAGAACTGCGTCATTTCTGAACCAATTTTGAAAATTAGTTTTTTGATTGTAAGTATATATATCCAAGTTGGTCCCGTTTTAGTGAAAACGAAATTCTGATGATGGGATCCATGATGAATCGAGGGAACTCCTAAAATCTTAAAGGCAAACATATAGTGATTTTTGTGTTTTTATCAACAAATCGAGCATTTTCATACAAAATTGTGACATTTGATGAAGTGGAACTGCAGACGATGATAAGAACAAAACTCTTTAACGACTAAAAGTGTCCGTTTGGCGATTTGTCCTCCTAGCTGTGTTTGTTAAGAGGGCGCAGTACGTGGCAGTACGCTCGGTTCTCCATACAAACTTATTTTTGCTCTCATTTTAAAACGCCAGGCTAGAATAACATGAAACTTTGTAGACACATTGGGATCCGGCATTTCTAGGTCGAAAACTAGTTTCTGTTGCTAGAAATTGTAAAAGAAAAAAAATACGGCGGTTTTTTGAGTTTTTTACCGCTTGTGTGAAATCTTAATAATCGTTGTACTTTTTCTCCATTAGAATTTTAAGCAACACAAACTAATTTCCGACCTAGATATGCCAAATCCCATTGTATATACATACAAAGTTTCATGTTATTCTAAAATGGCGTTTTAAAATGAGAGCGTAAATACGTTTGTATAGAGAACCGAACGTACTGCGCAGTCTTAAGCAATTTCTATTTTCACGATTAATTTTTGTCATGCTCGAGTTCTGATGATGGGATCCATGAGGAATCGAGGGAACTCCTCAAAGGTGAAAGGAACACATATAGTGATTTTAGTATTTTCATGAATTAAGCATTTTCATTCAAAAAAGTGACATTTGATAAAGTGGAACTGCTGATGATGATCAGAACGGAATTCTTTAACGACGTATAGTTCGCGTTTGGCGAATTGTCCTCTTTGCTGTGTTTGTTAAGCACGTTAGATTTTCAAGACAATCAAGCTCGAGTTCTGATGATGGGTTCCCGCTCTGGTTGGAAGGTCAGATGGCAGTCGCTTCCGTAAAAAACTAGTGCCTACGCCGATTCTCGGCGTATTCTCTTTAGGATGCAACTGTACTGGGAATAACGCTAGGAGCATGATGAGTTTGTTTGTTTGAACGCGCTAATCTCAGGAACTACTGGTTCGAATTGAAAAATTATTTTTGCGCTGGAGAGTCCATTTATCGAGGAAGGCTTATATAATATCACGCTGTGACCAATAGGAGCGAAGACGCGGACGAAGTAGCGGGCAACAGCTAGTAATTTATATACCTATCTTTTCTATACTAATATTATAAAGAGGAATGATTTGATTGTTTGCATTGAATAGGCTCCAAAACTACTGAACCGATTTGAAAAATTCTCTCACTGTTGGAAAGCTACACTATCCCCGGTTGACAAAGGTTATATTATATTTCCAAAAAATTAGGGATCCTTACTAAGATTCCAATATTACGAGTATAACCCAAGGTGTAAAAAAATAGTTTGCATTGAATAGGTTCCGAAACTACAGAACCGATTTGAAAAATTCTTTCACTGTTGGAAAGCTAACAGTATCCCCGGGTAACATAGGTTATATTATATCTCAAAAAAAAATTAGGGACTCTTATTAAAATTCCAATAATGTAAACCAAGGTGTAAAAATAAATTGTTAGCATTGAATAGGTTCCGAAACGACTGACCCGATTTGAAATATTATTTCACTGTTGGGAAGCTATACTATCCCCGGGTGACATATAGTTGGTTTGCATGTCTCACAAAATACATTTTGAATGCCTTGGAGCAATCGCATGAAGCCATTGGTGTTTTTTGTGATTTATCCAAAGCCTTTGATTGTGTGGATCACTCAACATTGCTCGCAAAATTAAAACATTATGGCATTAAGGGAAAGTCTTTGGGTGTCCTTAGCTCATATTTAAGCAACAGAACTCAATGTGTCGATGTTGACGGTTGTAAGTCAGAGGAATTAGCGATCAAAATGGGAGTCCTTCAAGGGTATATATTGGGTTCATTCCTATTTTTAACCTACATCAATGATTTGCCTTATGAGCTGGAAGGTTTGACAAATACCGTCTTATTTGCGGATGACACGTCTCTTTTGTTTAAAGTGCAGAGAAATGATCCTAATGCTGAAACCACTATTAATTCTGTTTTGCAGAAAACTTTGCATTGGTTTTCAGAAAATAATTCGCTTTTGAATCCCAAAAAAACCAAATGTATCCGTTTCTCTACTTACTTGGCGATTCAAAATCCTAAACTTAAATTGATTCTGGGGGAAGACGTGCTAGAGTTTTCAGACCACACAGTATTTCTTGGTTTGACTGTTGATTCTAAATTGCAGTGGGAGTCACACCTCACTTCCTTGGAAAGCAAATTATGCTCCTATCTATCCTATGCTAATAGGAAAATAAGACAAATTACTGATATACGTACAGCTGAATTGGTCTATTATAGCTACTTCCATAGTCTGATGTCTTACGGCATCTTACTGTGGGGAAGATCCGCCAATGTAGACAAAATATTTGTTCTTCAAAAACGAGCAGTGCACGCAATCTACAATTTGAAACCACAAACTTCTTTAGAGAAGGGAACTTGTTTAATTAGAGGAGCCAACATAATTACATTGCCACCATTGTTTATTTACGAGGCAATCATGTATGCAAGAAAAAAATATCAAAACATGGCAAAAAATTGTGACCTGCATAAGTTCAATACGCGAAACAAAGATAAACTAGCCATACGACGTATCCGACTTGCAAAATTTAGGAAATCATTTATTGGGCAATCAATATATTTTTATAAATACCTTATACTATAACTAACCTTCCAGACCATAAGTTTAAGAAAGTTGTTAAGCTTATACTAACTAGGAAATTGTACTATAAAGTGTCAGATTATACAAGAGACAAAGTTGTTTGGAATCAATGTATTTGTAATGAATGAATCATAATAATTAGTTTTCACGATTTTATCTAATGTAAATATTGACGAACATAAGTGTATCTTTGTATACCTACATGAGAACTAAATGAACTATTAAATAGGCTCCGAAACTTCTAATCCGATTTCAAAAATTCTTTCACTTTTCGGAAGCTTCACTATCCCCGGGTCACATTAGAGATATTATATTTCCAAAAAAATTAGGGATCCTGACTAAAATTCCAATAACGTAACACAAGGTGTTAAAAAAAATATTTGCATTGAATAGGCTCCGAAACTATTGGACCGATTTGAAAAATTCTTTCACTATTGGAAAGCATCACTAGCCCTGGGTGACATCGGCTATATTATATTTCCAAAAAAATTAGGGATGCTTACTAAAACGTGTGTGTATTATAATTTTTGTTAAATACCCGTGCGAACCCGGGGTGGGCCGTAAGTTTATAATAAATTTTATATCCAACTATTTACTAGCCCAAGCAGCAACACAACTATACTCGTACACCACTCAAGTATATTGAAGTAAATTATATTCTAAACTTGTAAATTACGACTGGCTTATTTTGGGTAATGTATGGCGTTTTACCGGAAGGCGTAGCATGGGCAGGCCCCCCACACGGTGGACCGATGATGACCTGGTAAGAGTTGCGGGTGTCCGCTTGATGCGGGTGGCGCAGGACCGGTCATTGTGGAAGTCTTTGGGGTAGGCCTATGTCCAGCAGTGGACGTCCTACGGCTGATATGGTGGTGGTGGTGGTAATGGCACTACCTATGTTACAAATTTAAACGCGTGGAAAATACTCAATTGTCAGTTAAGTAAAAAAAATCTTAATCAAAAATTTATTCTGCAAGTAAGTATGTACGACTATGAGAAAATGGCACTATGTGAAGTACAATCAACAATAAAAGCCTGTCTTATAAATTCAATTTATACAGAATATTGGTACCACTTCTGTGGAATACCATTTTATTAGTAACGCGAAGGTCCAGATTGTTCGAGTTAAAAGTTACTGTGTTTGGGATATTTCAAGAGATAATGGGCCCGGAACTCATCAAAGTTAAAGCAAACGAAGAAAATAAATGGATTTAGGAAGTTGTAGGGAAAGATAGCAGCTGAAGGTTTCTCATTCCCCGTTATTCGGCTATTCTGACATTGTTTATTCATCGTTAATAGCTTAGCTAGTGGCAATTTAGTTATTTTTATACTGCGGCCATTTCGGAAGTAATATTTAGAGGCACAGCGGCATGTCATCTCGCTCATATTAGGAGCAGTCTGACTTGGGAAGTACTTCCACCTTACAGAAGACCGCTATGTGGCTCCTGGTGGTAAATAAGATGGCCAGAGCTCCCGAGGGTTCGATGTGTTGAGAGTGAGGGACTTGCATATGTCTTTAGATATCAACACATAGAATCCTCAAATTGATTAAGGGTCGGTAACGCGCTTGTGAATCTCTTGGAGTCGCAAGTATCCATAGGCGACGGTGTTTGCTTCCCATCAGGCAGGCCATAAGCTTGTTTGCCACCGTCGTAATATAATAATAATTTAAACAAAAAAAAACCGACTTCAATTTTGCACTTGCTTTGCACCTGGTTTCCATGAGTTAATGCTTGGTTACCTACAGAAAATACCGAAATCGGCATATGCGTGCGTATCAAATTCAAGGAGTTCCCTCGATTCCTCCTAGATCCCATCATCAGAGCTTCATCAAATTTATATGGGACCAATGTCGTGTTACCTGCTTTAAAACAAAAAAAGAATTATCCAAATCGGCCAACGTGGTAAAGAGTTATCGGGGAACATACACACATAAAAAAAGGAACAAGCAAACATGCAGACGAACTGAGTACCTTCTTCCTTCTATTGAAGTCGGTAAAAATATTTTACAGTACATATGGTGCTACTTTACCGCACGAGTGCGGTAATCAGCAGATTACGTGCATATGTCGAATCTTTAAAGAGCCATATGTACTGTAAAACGTTGTACGATACACGTGCGAACAGGTAATTCGTAACTCGTGTCGATTTAAAACACTCCCTTCGGTCGTGTTTTAATTTATCACCACTCGTTGCGAGTTTCCTGTTCTCTGCACTTGTATCGTAATGTACTATTAAAATGCGTGTTCTTAAAGTGATATTTCATCAAGAGACAATACTTATTTAAAATACCATTGTGTATGTGTGACTCATTATCTTGATGTCTGTCTTAAACAGTCGAACTCTTAAATAAGTGGACACTTGGGAACTTTGTTCACTTTATTCATCTGTTGGTATTTAGTATAACAACATTAAATCGACAAGGTACAAAGGTATTAAGCCCCTTGTGAGTTCGAGAGAACATTTAACACATAAAATTAGGTAACTTATCTTTACTTATCCAAATGATATGGTTCTGGATATTGATTGATGAAAGAAATATTTACGATGTAAAAGATGTTCTCAGGTAATAGTTTGCTTACGATGTTTTCGCTGTTTTAACAATATTTTAGATATAAAATCTTTCAATGATATTTGATTTCTAAATGTAATTTGTGACGTTGGTGCCGTTAAAAGAAGTCTGAGTCTTCTGGGTAGATATCGCTGTGAGAGGGATCTGGGTCTCCCTAAAGCGGCGTGAGAGGGAACTAGTGAATTTTCTCATTAATGAGAAAATTTAAAAATATTGTGCCTCAAGCAGGACTCGAACCTGCGAAAAAATCTTATGATTCCTGAAAAATCCTATCATACGCGGCAAACGCTATAGCCAACGAAGCATCGGATCAAGCTCAGGCACGAATTCCTTCCCTGGTTCCCTCTCACAACGTCTGAGGGAGACCCAGATCCCTCACAGCGATATCTACCCAGAAGACTCACTTCTTTTAACGGCACCAACGTCTCAAAATACATTTAGAAATCAAATATCATTGAAAGATTTTATAGCTAAAATTTAACAAGCAGTGATCCATCATAAGCAAACTATTACCTGAGAACATCTTTTTCATCGTAAATATTACTTTCATCAATCAATATCTAGAACCATATCATTTGGATAAGTCATCGGAACACGCTGCCATTTTATTTGATTTACGGTACGTACACGTATGCGATTCGCTCCACACATCAACCCTCGGAATCACCATGATTGCAATATCTCGCATCGCGGTCAAGGGTTACGAAAAAGCCTATAAACTTTTTAGGGAAGGCCCATGATTTATGGACACTTTGCTCAAGTCGTTGGTCCTATCAAATTTCGTTGTAGGTACCTCTTTGTCCCAATCGTGTAGATTCGGGCAAGAATAGGTCTACGGTCTCCCTCATCTCTTCCCCCGTTGCGAGTGTACCATGCGTGGGCCACAGAACCTGTCTATCAACCCCAGGGAAGATGGCTTTGAACGCTCTGAAAACGTTGTCACCCCAACTGTTACATGACTTGCTTCTTACATTCTACTTCTTAAAAAATTATCCTGCCCTATCAGGTTCTTGGTCTCAATATAACCTAGGTATTTGAAATGAGGGACACGATTCAAAGTAACTCAGTTCAACATAATGTAGGCTGGATACTTATTTTTTTCCCTGAAAATATTGTCTCATTTTTGGAAGCGTTGCACTTCAAACCGTACTGTATAAAATTTAATTAATTTGCATTAACTGATTAACTTTTTAAGTTCTGATACTTATATACCTGGTATTAAAGACGTCCACTTCTTCTGTATACTCGTACAATACAATTTGAAGACTGGTTGTAAACATATAACAATCTTCAACTTGAGTTGTTTCCCCCAGTGCGTTTAAACGTTCTTATGCCAAAATAAGTCATTGCACAAAAACACATTGGATTTCCATAGATTCTGACAGACATTGAACACGGCTGAAGACTAATTAAAGTTAGGTCGCCGATGACATCAACGCCATATCATTATCAGCTCTACGGCTATGTTACAAGCAATTATTAAACCGTTTGTAACAAGGCCGCTGAACTTCAGCGGCGGTTACCGCACATCGTTATTTGCACAATCTGTTTACATTCGCGTCTCTTTATCGCTTTCAGTTGAGTATTGAGTAACCAAGAATACGCAAACACGATACTCGTACTTTGATATAAAAATCTCATTTTACGGCCGCTGAAAATAACTCTCACTTATATAAACCCGACACGATTCCTGAACACGATCGGGACGTAATGAAGCAATATGTGTGGTTTAACCTTTTGCATTCGCTTCTTTTGCTTAAGCGTATATGAGTAAGCGCAACGCACAGAATCTCCACATTAGAATATAATTTGAAATAACTTTCTGCCAAAAAAATATTTTTTGATACAAGGTTTTATTGCCGACTGTACTTTTCTCATCAACTACTATATAAAATACTCGTTGAGACGATTCGGATGAGCCCAAACACGATGGGCTTACATATATTGTGTTGTTAAAGAGTTGCTATGGCCACCTTCTGCCTCCATCATCAAAACAGCTTAGAGGCACCATTGTCCCCGAACATACATAAATATGCCAAATTTCAGCTCAATCGGATATCGGCAAGAGGCTGAAAAAAGGATTACAAATTTTGATGACAACTCACGTACTTACATAGTAACGTACGAACAGTGCAAGTTAAACAAAATCTTGTAAAGATCACGTGAATCGATTTCAATAATTTCCTTTTTGTTTGAAAGTTTTCATATCAAAAATACACACGAAGCTGTTGAAATTAGGGAGTTTATAAATCTTATTTTTGATACAAAAATATATACTCTAGATAGAGATATAGATTTATTTTTCCTGTAAAATTTATACCGACGTTAAGTTTTTTTTTTTTCTTGGTAAACTTGGTTTTATTTTTACTGTAAAGGGGGAGAGGAGAATTTTTTACATTTTCCTTCATGAATCACAATGTATTCCCCGTGAAAAAAAGAAAATCTGTTTCAGAATGTACAATTCAAGCCCTTTCATATGACTACCCACTTGACAATATTATTAGTTACAACACTTTGAATTTTTAATCCCCCCTTGAATCAGTAATTTTTCACAGAAAATAAAAAACTAAGTAAACTTAAAAAATCATGTGCTATGCATCTGGGTTAGCTTTTTTAAAACTATTCATAATTTCAAATCGATGGCATAAGTACTTCTTAGAGGGCGCAGTACGCTTGGTTCTCCATACAAACGTATTTATGCTCTCATTTTAAAACGCCATGCTAGAATAACATGAAACTTTGTATACACAATGGGATCCAGCTTGTCTAGGGCGGAAATTAGTTTCTGTTGCTTAAAATTATAATGGCGAAAAAATACAGCGATTATTAAGGTTTTCATACAAGCCGTAAAAAACTCAAAAAACCGCTGTATTTTTTTCTTTTTCTATTTCTAGCAACATAAACTTATTTCCAACCTATATGCATATATTCTGGGATATGCCGGATCCCATTGTGTATAAAAAGTTTAATGTTATTCTAGCATGGCGTTTTAAAATGAGAGCGTAAATACGTTTGTATGGAGAACCGATCCACACCGATCGTACTGCGGCCTCTTAAGATATTTAGCGATGTGATAGACAGAGACGGAGAAAGCGGCACCATAAGGGTTCCTTTTTTACCAGTTGGGTACGTAACCCTAATAATGCAGCATTGTTGTGTCTTAGGGATATCCCTGATATTCTTGCTTCATGTACCTGTCTTTCAAAATCAGATTAACATGAATGCGATATTCTACGGATATCGATGTCTGTCAATGGAATCGCGGCCAGTGTGAAATTGCTTTTGGATGCAATTCCATTTCTTAATTGAGAGAATCATGCCTTATTAGTGTCCGGTCATTCTGATTTTATCTCTCCACATGAGGGGCATAACTCAACGCCATACCGGGGACGCCACATTTTATAATCTCGAAAGCTCTGCTTTACGTGCTTTGAGTATGTATAAGTATACTTATTGCTTAAAATATTTTAAAGATTTAGTGTCGACAGCAAAAATAATTATGGAAGCGTTGTATAGATACGTCATCGGCTATAATAGATTGATTATAAACTATTCTGAGTTATGGCTCCCGAAACATCCGTGTTTATGGTTAATTACAGCAGATAGGTACAGTCGCCATTAGATATATCGGAGCGAACCAAAAGCTCACAAATATCTGAACACGTCTATTGTCAATGTTATAGTGTCTTTTGTACGTTAAGAGTTCTTATTGTGCAATAAAGATTAAATAAATAAATAAATAGTGCATATTCAGATAATTTTGAGCGCCCCAAGTACAAGGACATTTGATGTCGACTGTACTTGTAGGTCGTGAGTTTGAAACATTTTATGAGATTTAACAATCATTTTTGTCGGCCTGTTTAGTCTAGTTGGTAGTGACACTGCCTCCGAAGCTAGGGTTCAAATCCTGGTAAGGGCATTTGTTTCTGTGGTGAGCAGAAACATCTGTTCCTAAGAATTAGATGTTATCTACGTATTAAATATATATCTATTAAATATATTGTCGTCTAGTACCCATAACACAAGCCTTATTGAGCTTACTATGGGACTAGTTCGATTTGTGTAAAAAATGTCCCCTAATAATATTTATATTTTACCGTCTTATTACGTGGCTATCACATCGAATATAAGTTTAAAAAGTTGTGTGATTTAATTGGATAGTGATATACATGTATATAAACGTACCCATGTGATTTCTTATTATGTATATACTTATATGTAAATATATGTATACATGTAATATTTCTACAAGTCTGCAGTATACTCGTACATATATAATACTACGACTAGCAAGCGCGGGTGATTCCCGCGGCTCGTGGCTCGGACGCGGCCACTCAATTGCTCGGTATGCGCCAATGCTATACAAAATGTATGAAAAACTTGTCCGCAAATTGTGGCGGCCACAAGTGGCTCCAATGTAGTCGCCACTAGTGGCTTAATATGCGGCTACTCTTACACTCTCAACCCATACTAACAAAGTATTTGTCTACAGTTATACGAAAAATCTAAATATTATTATTAACTCTATGAATTGAGAAGCGGAGCTCCTCTACGTGGATTCAATCATCTGATGATAAGTAGTACAGTCGAGTCACGCAACCAATAAGGAATTTTTGGTATTTTTACCTATATGTTAATAAAAGAAAACTCGAAGTTTTTTTACAAAAAAAATCATCACATTGCAAAATGTTTTTCTTCTAAAACTTTCTCATATTTCTTGGGAAAAATAGTGCGTGAGGCAAAATTATACCTACTATCATAAATAAAGCAATATATGGAGCCCTGCGGCGAAGTAATAGTTGCCGAATATGCTCGACCTTTGGGCTTCGAGGAAGACAATGAAGAGAAATATCTTTGTGATAATATTATGAAATTTCCGTATGTGTATTGGCTATACCCAGCTACATGATTTGACTCGTTTTTTGGCCGTGGCTCAGTGAGTGTAAGGCTTTATATTCTTCAGTGCCGCACGAGTATCTTTTTAATTTTAGTTTTAATTCTAATGTATGAGTTTCTGGACTTAAAATAAACAATATTATTATTATTTAAGCTCTTACTATCAACTGTCAGTCCAATATGAATACATTTTTGACTGTGCTGTTTTTTTACATTTAAATGAGTATTTGCCTGATTGGCGCGTATACGAACGCAGTTCCGTTTCTGTATCCATACTGCCCTGATTCCGAGTACTACTATGCAGATGTCATTCTGATAAAGCAAGTAAATAAGGCGACATCAGTAAGATTTCGGTAAAAAATAATTAGGCCAGTCGGGAAACCGGATTCTTGGCAAGCTTTTGATAATTTTAATGTTGAAAAATTGTTACTTATATGTTAGTTAACATATTTTTAAGCATACTTGTAACATAACACGAAAAGTTAGAAAGAGGGTTAGGTCTGTATGAATTAGGTATTTATATATTTTTGATGCTGATTTTTGAATATTGAATTAGAGTGCAATATTTTAACTTCGTTGTTGATGATATGTTGGTCGCTTTATACTAACAAGTTTGTAGAAATTTATTTATGCCGCGACTTTGTCAAACGTAAATTAGCTTGTAATATTTATTTATTTATTCGGAGATCCAACAGCAGCTTAAACTACATTAGTTCCAAACATATGATATAAAAAGCCAATTACAGGTTCTCACCAGTAACTAATATTGGCAATATTGAATTCGAGTTTTAAAAATCTACTGTAATTATTTCTCAAAATTCTCAAGTTAATAGGCAAAGCCGAAAATGTTGTGTAACATGATATTTGCTTTAAAATGTATATGCGTTTGATGTTATGATAGACCCAATATTGAATTACAGACTGTAAGATAAATCTACTACAATAAAAGAAGATTCTGCAGTCATATTTCAGAAATAAAGTCATTTCTGTATGTATCTTCTTATGTACAACACAATTATCTGTGTACTTATATCTAAATTTTGCGATATCAGATACTCTAATTAATTATTTGCATTTTTCTCGTTTACTAGGACGAAAATATTCCAGGTTTTTACAAACGGAATAAAGTAAAGTATTACACGACATGCTATAGTTTTTTGGAACTCGAATTCTATATTACAAAGTTTTTTGGCAAAAAACTAAATATTTCAACATAGCCGAAACTCATATCTTAAAATTTCTAATTTTTTTGATAATTCATATTTCACATGCCACCAACAACATATCTTAAAACGGAAAATTCTAATGCTATAATATCCTATTTTTGGTATGTTGCCTACTTACTTGTTTTAAAAAACAAAATCGAAGTTCTGGCAAAGAATTTAATCACATTGCAAAATGTTTTTAACTTTCGGCACCATACATAAGTGTCGGCACCAATACTCCTCTAGTGGTCGTCAAAGAGCACAAAATGGTATACTACTGTTAAGAGTGCGCAGTACGCTCGGTTTATTTATTTATTTATTTGGAGAACAAACAGAGATGGATGTACATAAAAGACTCTATACAAACGTATTTATGCTCTCATTTTAAAACGCCATGCTAGAATAACATGAAACTTAGTATACACAATGGGATCCGGCATATCTAGGTCGAAAATTAGTTTCTGTTGCTAGAAATTGTAAAACAAAAAAATACAGCGGTTTTTTGAGTTTTTTACGGCTTGTATGAAAACCTTAATAATCGTTGTATTTTTTCTCCATTATCATTTCAACCAACAGAAACTAATTTCCGACCTAGATATGCCGGATCCCAATGTGTATACAAAGTTTCATGTTATTCTAGCATGGCGTTTTAAAATGAGAGTGTAAATACGTTTGTATGGAGAACAGAACGTACTGCGCACTCTTAAAAGAGTTGTGCATGTCACTTTAACATTACATTTACGTATCATTCCAATTTTTGGCTGTAAAATGTAGGTAGTCCGGTGTCTCCAATGTCTCCATGTGATAAATTATTTATAGCTGGAACATGACTTGCGAATATGACAACGTTTAGGAGCTTCGTATCAATATTTCGGGTCGTAATTTTTTTAATACCTGGGGTTCTATTGAACTTAAAGTATGGATTATCAATCGATTTGGTATCACATTAGACTAGGCATCAGACAAATAAACACCAAAACTGAATCCAATTCTATACCTTAAGGCAAATACTTCCCTAGCCTCGAACTCTATAAATATACACGAAGCATTATAATATTATGAGTATTTGAGTACTGAATGATAAGCTCGGACTTAACTGATGACGTATAGATAAGTGTGACTGGTTTTGCTTTTTTCAAATAAACTTGTTTATGTGTCCAGTTTTATATGGTTTATGATTCCGTTATCTGTGTTTTGTGGCTTCGCTATTGTTAGTCACAATAGCGTAGCCACAATAAAAAATTGGCCACAATTTGTGACCGTTACATTATTCCGACTACATACACCAAATTCGTTAAGAACTGTCCCTAAAATGTAGATGATTAGTTAATATCATAAGATACTGGTTTACTAGTGGAAATTATGCATAATTTTTCGACCCGTGGGGTGAGTACGTAAAATTTTCGAGACTGCATAATGTTTCATTTGCAGCGTCTGCGGCAGTATACCGGGAACAATATTTTGGATCACCTAAATCACTACCAGAAGTCGTCGGCGACGTTAAAATAATAAAATAAAATAAATAAAATTCATTTATTTCAGATTTCGTGATCCATAGATTGCTAGTATTACAAGAACTTAAATAACTATGTTAGTACCTAAACTTAAATGAAGGGAGGTCCAGTGCCTCAGCAGTTATGGATCTGCTAGGCTTCCTGGTAAATAAAATTGGGTTGGCACGAGCAACGACAATAACCCATCTCTCAAAAGTCTCGGTGCGGTTACCTATGTAAGCGATAGCAAGCCGAAGACGAAACACACAAACATGGAAACGGACGGTTTCTTAGACAGAATAACAAACATGGGGTGCGACAAAATGCAACCCAAGTTTGTGTTCCACAGGAACTTCAATATAAAAGTTCCCTCGAGGGCAGAGTGGGCTGAAGGTCTGGAATCACTAGATACTGGTGGTGAAGACAATATCTGGTACACGGATGGATCAAAAATGGGATCCGGTACGGGAGCAGGCATCTATGCAAAAGACTATAAAAGTAGTGTAAGCATGGGGCAATTCGCGACTGTCTTCCAGGCGGAGACATATATGCCATAGTTGACTGTGCACAGGATAATATAGACAGACGAACCAAAGGAGAGACTATCTATACATATACTCAGTGACAGTCAAGCAGCCCTCAAGGCGCTTACAGCGCCGAGAGTGGACTCTAGACTAGTTTACAATGGCGTACAAGCTTTGAATAAGCTTGGAAGGCATAACAAAGTGCAACTAGTATGGATACCAGGGCACGAGGGGTTCATCGGCAACGAAAAAGCAGATGAACTGGCAATAATGGGATCTACAGGCCATTTTGTAGGTCCAGAACCGTTTGTGGGACTCTCGCAGAGAACCATAACATCGGCCTTAAAGGATTACGCCAAAGCCAAACACCAACAGGAGTGGAGGATTGAGGCGGGCTTAAGGCACTCAAAGCTCTTCATCGAAGGAGTGGACCCAAGCTGGACCAAGAAGCTTTGGAAATTCAGCAGAAAGCAACTTAGAATTATAACTGGGGTGTTTACAGGTCACTTCGGGGTCAAGGATCTCTTGACCAAGATGGGACTATCAGACAACATAGACTGTAGAATGTGTGGCGAGGATGACGAGACAATGGAACACTTATTGTGTGAATGTCACGCCCTTGCCAAACAAAGAATGAATGACTTTGGTAATGGCTATCCAGAACCAAAGGAATTCAGAGTACTCCCGCTGAGCTCCATCATCCGGTTTGTGGAAATGTTGGAGAGCAGCTTGAAGTAACTATAAAGGAGGGGGCAATTGCACAAAAGATCCCATTGGGTCGAAGTGCATCCGCAAGGGCCCTCATATAAGTAAGATAAGATAAGATACCTATGTAAGGTAAATTTTAATGTCAATTTTTATACTAAAACTGACAGTTAAATCTACCAAGCGTAAGGTTATAAAGGTTTGTCGGCCTGTTTAGCCTAGTTGGTACTGTTGGTAGTGTCACTGCCTCCGAAGCTAGAGGTCCCGGGTTCGAATCCCGGTAAGGGCATTTGTTTCTGTGGCGAGCAGAGACATTTGTTCCTGAGACTTGGATGTTTTCTATGTATTTAAGTATATACTCGTATCTATTAAATATATCGTCGTCTAGTACCCATAACACCAGCCTTATTGAGATTACTAAGGGACTAGTTCGATTTGTGTAAAAATTGATCCCTAATATTTATTTATTATTTATTAACGCGTTACAAAACCAACCAGCTACCCTTACAACCTCTTATCTTGGCAATGGCCAATGCCTTGTATGGGATGATTCACAGTAGGCCGTTCCGTGTCCGGGCCGGCCCGTTTTCTTCTAGAGAAATACGCCGGCCGTTGCGTTGGCTGTCATAGAAAACGGGCCGGCCCGGACGCGAAACGGGCTACTGTGAATCATCCTTAATGCAGATACAGTATTGTATCGTGTCAGGCGGGCTGTGCCCAGTGCATCACAGCATAGCCCATGTCGATGTGGGTGAGGTGCTACCTACTCATATATGTATGTATACTTTATTGTTCACAAAACACTAGTAAAATATTTGTTATATCGGTACAAAGGCGAACTTATCCCTGTAAGGGATATATTTTAGGTACAAGATTACACAAGGTTTACTCGAAAGAAAATCGAATCGAAAATAATAGAAATCGACTTGGGCATACCGCGCCCCTAGTCAAATAGGCTCCCTGATAAATAAACATCCACGCAAAGTATTTACACACATCACACAATATGGTTTAGAGAGAACGAAAAAAGATAAATAAATAAGCCCTAAAGTGAAATTTATTGACCCATATTTTATTTTCACTTGTTTAATGTTTCTTGGTGGAAATAACAGGCGGGCTGACTATATTATGGTATGTCTGTAAATGTTGAGTTGGACAGGCAATTCTTACACGTGAGCTTTTATACAACGTGTAAGAACGAGTTTCAGCTCTATTTGCTCGCCTGCGGCTCGTGTGTATGATTCCGCCTTAAGTGTAATGATCGACATAACACACTTTTATCATACTCATACTCTTTGTGCATAAAATTGTTAAGTATTGCATGTCACAGTGTAGGTAATGTTTGCATAGTGTACCTACTATTACAACATTAATGATGGCTATTAGCGGATAGCCGTTCGGTTAAATATAAGTAATAACAAAGATTCAACTTTTTCACGTTGTTGGTTGTAACAGATGTTACAGGGTAGTTATAATTTTAAATTAGGAAACAACCTTTCTGCATATCCTTGTAATCTAATTTTGTTTCCGTTCTATAAATATTCATAGAACGTTAACCCCGCAATAACTTAAAAATGTTTAAACCTACGATCGTGCTAACGCAAATTAGGGTTACCAATCCCGTTTCATTCTCACGTAGAATGCACGATATGGTTTATGCACTTACCTAATAATCAGAATAATTCACTTGTGATTTCAATACAATAACTGGTAGTATCTCTCCCAAGAAAATCAATCAATCAATTTCGTGGCGCATAATTATTTTGTTAGTATTTAAGTCAGATATTAAATACAGCGTAAATAGGGTCACGTGGTCCTTCGAACCGGATGTTATTAGTGATGGGCTAAAGGAAGTACTTTTCTGAAAATAATACAATATGTGCCACGACACTTCTTTCCACTATACTGGGTTTTAGTTATTTAACATACTGTACACGATTATTTTATTAAGAAAAATTGATTCTATTTTTATTTATTTATTAACTGCGTTAAACTTCAACTTTTCGCCTTGAAAAAATCAGTGGCCATCGAATAGGCATATAGACAAATATATAGGAATATATTTGTTAAGATCATATGGCTAAGTATAATGTGGGATGTGATGTCGAGTCGAGACAAATTGTAAACCTCATAACTGAGCTCGATAAACATTGGACGCGGATGTTTGTATAGAACCACACGCGTGAGCAAAGCCATATTACGCCTCTTGTATCCTATAACGTCAGTCATATGTCTTATCGACAAATGATTCCGCTTAATACATCTAAACAGACGCGAAGTCAAAGGATTGATATTGGACTCACGCCAATCCAACGATTATTCCTGGTAGATCTAAATCGAGACTTATTCACAGCCCATTAGGGTTTGTATTCTTGTAAAAAAATTGTCGACTTTCGGACATTTTTAATTTTAGATTGCCAATTTCAGATATTGCACCATTGAACACTAATGATTGGGTTTTCGAGAAAGCTGTTCGTCTTAGGTTTAGACAACTGCATGAGGCGTTTAACTTTAATGTAAGATTTCCAAATTGAGAATATTTCCTTTGACGTGGAAGTTTGTAATTGATTTATTTTGTATCGTGATGCGCTCTGAATATCAAAATTAGATCGCCCATTTTAGTTGTATACTGGCATTATCATTTTTAAGGTGTCTAAGAGTCATTACTCGGCCGCTTTCTTTTCATACTAGTACGCTCGTGCAAATTTTAGCGCTGGCATTAAAAATTATCATCAATTGAATTAATCTGGCCCAATATTCCATTTACGATATTTGACGATGTACACATATCCCTACTTTGATGCTGTATCATTTTTAATTTGAAAGAATAACGCGGAGAAAGTGAAGAATTCATTTGGAATAATATCCGGGAATACCAATCTACTAGTTACTAAAAGTGGCATGTTCCGTAGCGTTCATGTTCTCAGAATGAGTATTCTTTTGGTTCAGGGTATGTAGCACGATGTGGCCACGATAATACTCATAATATTCATCATAAAGGGATGGAAACATATCGATCGCAGTAACATTTAAACTGGGAGTGTAGCCATGTCATAATTATAGTTATAATTCTGATAATTCATTATAACACTCAATAATTTTAAGTAGAATAAAACATCCAACTTATCTTGAACTAGATCTCTTCGCCCTCAACTGCTGTAATTTAAATGATTCCTAACACTAAAGTTTCAAACATACGTTATTCAAATTTTCCAGTTCTCGAATTAGTTTCCAGGGGCCGACTCTAGTACCAAACTTTTACTTGCTCCGTATAAATTCCCCTCTTAAAGTTACAGGAGAAGGCTTTTAAAGTCCAAATTGGGCACTAATTAAAACACCAATCAGAGTTTTCACGCTTCAACTAAGTTGTAATGATCAGTTTTTCTACGTGTTTAACTCTCCATCTCTCTCTCTCTCATCGTAGCGTTTATCCCGATCCGATCTTCAGCTGCTGCTTCGGAGTCCACTTTCCTGTTGTTTTGCTTCACGGCACACGGTCATAAGCATCCTCTTTTGTGAGACCATTGGCACGCGTGTCATCCCTCACAATGTCCAGCCAGCACCTACAGGACTTTCCCCTTTTCCCGGGCCTATACCCGTTTTTCTTAAGATTAGAAAAATCGTGCGTTATACGCATGCGATTTCAAGGAAAACAATCTTGAAACGAGAACATATGTTGTGTGTTATCTTTGAAACTTGATAAGTGAAATCAATACTATACCATCCTCTGATATTCCAGGGAAACGAAGAAACGTGGGCGGAACTGGCCGTTAAAATTCTAATCTTAAATAAAATGGTGTATAGGCGGTGGGAGCATATCTAGTACATACATTTGTTACCAACGTAACTTGACGGTTTTCGCAGCATATCACCATACAAGCGGAGGCGATGTTCTTGCAGTTTATCTGCTATGTCACGAATATGAAGCTGCCACAAATGCGAAAGTTCCTATAAAAAAAAATTGCTTGTTTGTAAAGTAGGTTTACGATCGAGATGTTTACGTGATAACGTCTTACTTCACTTGCACTTCACTTATACCTGCGATCGCGCTCGTGAGGTTTTGGTGTGACACAAGTTTCTGAACATGTCACCCGACTAAAACGATTTTAAAGACGTTATCACGTCAAAAACTAGACTAACAAAGACTAACCTCCCTACCAACAGCTTTGTGAAATATAATACAGCATACATGTTCTTTGTGCTCCATAAGCTCAGACGACGGAAGTTCGTAGAAATAAGGACACTATTGTTTCTAATTTATATGAAGAATAAATATAATTAAGTACTTTAGATATATCAACTGGAAATGGCTACAGTTACCAAATATAAACGTCCCTTTTTCGGGTAGCCGGTAACTACTTATACTATAAGTAAATTTAGACGTTTAGTTTTTCGTACTTAAGCCGATCCAATGGAACAAGCTAACGGTAACCGCATAGAAATCCGATATGTTAGACAAGCGCGTGCGGCATGCCGCGCAGCATATCGCCTTTGCATAAACGTGGCCTTACGCGATCTCTTGGTGCCTATGCCTCGGTTGCTGGGGGTCTACTCCGAAATTCTAAATACGAACCTCGTATTGTGCCGTCCCTTTCACTCTCCTGTCATACACTGTATGAGTAGACCACGTGTAGTTTCGATTTTTTAATTTTTTTTTAAATACCGGTTTCTGAATAATAATAAGAACAACCATTTAAACCCTCAAAAGTGACTTCTAATACGATCCTTTCATAATAAGGGCTTTATAATGCGTCGGCCTGTTTAGCCTAGTTGGTAGTGGCGCTGCCTCCGAAGCTAGAGGTCCCGAGTTCAAATCCCGGTAAGGGCATTTGTTTTTGTGGTGAGCAGAAACATTTGTTCCTGAGACCGGGACTTGGGTGTCGTAAGAGTCGACTATGGGAACCTGGTAGAAGCGTGTTGTGTGCGATGGGCTAGCAACCTGTCACTGCAATATCACATTTTCTCCATCTATAAACCTACAATTGCTAAAAATGGCGCTGAAATTAATTTTCTCGTGCTCTGTCTACCCCTTTTGGGAATATGGGGGTGAGTTTATGTATTTATGTATGTATTTACTTACTTAAATTTATGGACTCGAAGACAAAAAACAATATCCGAAAAACCCTATTGCCCGAAAGATTTTAATGTTCCAATGTTTCTGTACCTACAGAAAGCCTTACCTAAGGAAGTCCCAAACCGACCAATTCATTTGTATTATTGCCATACTAACAGCAATAGGAATAACAGTACAATAATCCTATGGATCCTCGAGGAATTATCCCGGATTATGCCTTTGTATTTTACAAGCCTCCAATTTCGGGGATTATAGAATCCCATATTTGAACTGGAATTGTTATTGTTTTAGTGACTAGCTTAGTTAAAATTAGTAAAGGAATATATAATTTAGTTGAAATTGAAGAGACAAAAAAATTTTACCCGCCTGGGTCATCCCCAGAAGTTATCAGAATTCTCATCTTAAAATATACGAGTAGCAGTCATTAATCGTCTAAATCCAGCCAAACGCTTTTTATAAAACTTAGGTATGTCATTATTATCCAAAAACACGTTTGAATACTATGAGATTTTTTCAATGAGGGCCAATAAAAACATTAACCTTTATTTCGCCAAACTATAACTGTGCCAAACTGTAGACTAATTAAGCTAAATGTTTTTACTAAATTTATTGAACATTTGAAGTCAAGTGCATTACAGAAAATGTTAAATATACCTATATTATATCACCTACCTAGGTGACACCCTGATATCTAGGGCACATAGTGTTTAGTATGTGCATTCTTAGATCATCATCATGTCAGCCGAAAGACGTCCACTGCTGGACATAGGCCTCCCCCAAAGACTTCCACAATGACCGGTCCTGCGCCACCCGCATCCAGCGGACACCCGCGACCTTCACCAGGTCATCAGTCCACCGTGTGGAGGGCCTGCCCACGCTACGCCTTCCGGTACGCGGCATTCTTAGATAGTACATTATAAAAATTAAATGCGAGTATAAGTACTACGTAATTTAAATACGTACAGTGACGAAAGTCATACGAGGTGACAGAAGTCCACAAATCCTGATTAATACTCCTACTTCTGATTTATGTCGAATCATTCATTCAAGAGTCTTAAGCGGTTGAAAATTTCACAAGTCGAATGCTGAATTCCGGAATCGATTTTAGTGAAGTTAAACGACCACGGACGCAAGAGCAAATCCGCTTCAAAATTTAATTTCTCGAGCAAGCATGCATTCGAGTCATATATTTAAGCGGAATTTTTTTTATTCATTCGTGGCTTACACAAACCGCGATTTCGTCTGCTTGGAATTCGTTTATGTGAGGGTTCGGAGTTCCCTCAACAGGATGGGTTCGGAGTTCCCTCAACAGGATGGGTTCGGATGGTTGGTAGAAAGAAACAGGACACCAGGGCAGAAGGGTATTTATTAGTTAAAAAATAAGGCACCGGTAACAATACAGATTGCGTTTAGCCTACAGTCCTAATGGGGTAAGAGTATGAATATAAGAAACATAAAAATATACAGACACTTACAATAAATGTGCCTTTCCAGAATATGTAAAAATATCTAGGTACTGAAAACAATAACTGCGAAAAGAACTTCACTGCACAAAAATCACAATGTAGTTATGCTTTTTTAAAATTCCCAAACTCCTTGTGCTTTAAATAAATGTTCTTGGTACGAAATCCAAGAACGAACTGAGCTGCTGGAAAATGGCTGCGCCGTGTCACGTGGAATTTGGAATGATGGACAAAATTAAAAAATTTAGAATTGTTATCAGTCAGAAAGTTTGTGTGTAACGTTCCGATACACGCATCGTTACAGTTTATATGGTATCTGGATAATATTTAGTACCCGGGTTTTCATCTAAATTTCAGCGGTTTATGAGTCCGCAGGACGCTCAACTCTCTATACAAACGTTGTTTCGCTCTCATTTTAAAACGCCATGCTGGAATAACATGAAATACGGCATATATGGGTCAGAAATTAGTTTCAGTTGCTTGAAATTATAATGGAGAAAAAATACAGCGATTATTAAGGTTTTCATACAAGACATAAAACTCGCTGTATTTATTTTCTATTACTATATTCTAGCAACAGAAACTAATTTTCGACCTAGATATGGCGGCTCCCATTGTGTATAAAAAGTTGCATTTTATTTCAGCACGGCGTTTTAAAATGAGAACGAAACTACGTTTGTATGGAGGATCGAGTTTAACCAAGCGTGCGGCGGACCCTTAAACGTGAAGAGGGAACAGAAAGTACGGATTAGTATGGATTATCGAATTATTTTTTGCCATTAGGAGTAGTATAACTTTTAAAAGGTTCATCACTTTTGCATCTGTTTGCATTTTATGATACGAGGATTTGTCGTAACACGTTAGCAAAGCTGCAAACCGTAGAACGTAACTTAAAAGTACAGGGGGACTTCGCGTATAAAAATAGAATTGGTTTCATATATTTCTGTCTTTCTTAAACGAGTTTATCACGAGAAATCTAGGGCGCGCGAGAGACTAAACTAATTCCGATTCAATACGTCGAATCTTATTTAATTGTTGATATAGCTACCTTCCCAGCTATAGCTACCTTTCCTTAAAAGTTCCTGAAATGAATGAAAAATAAACAAACACGGATAGAAGTATTTCTAAGTACACCTTCTTTGTTGGAGGCACACGAGCGTGCAATGAATAACAGACAAGA
The DNA here is from genome assembly GCA_905163555.1 of Notocelia uddmanniana. Taxonomy (NCBI): domain Eukaryota; kingdom Metazoa; phylum Arthropoda; class Insecta; order Lepidoptera; family Tortricidae; genus Notocelia; species Notocelia uddmanniana. The sequence goes on along the minus strand of LR991059.1, from coordinate 6,213,036 downwards.
AAAGTGGTCCCGTCCGGAAACGTAATGGACGAATTAATTCTTCGTTTCTCGCTTTTCAAGGGGTTTCACGGGGCGTTCGAATCATAACATGTGTGAAAATGTACGCATTTTGCAAAAAAATATTATGTAGTGTATTTTATTTTTAGAGGTATTTAAATTTAAAATAACTACCAAGCGCGCTCGCTTAGAGCGCTCGTGGCCCAGCGGCGCCCGCATACCGCGTGCGGTATGCGAGGTTAAGCAATGTGGGCGCAGGTCAGTTCTTGGATGGGTGGCTTTGAGTGGTTACTAACTGAGCGCTCTCGTGCTTTGGAATGCACGTTAAGCCGTTGATCCCGGCTGCTGTCTACGACATCAATTACATTTTGAACGGTACAGTAACATGGATTTCTACACATTTTTTGAAATAATATGATGATAAGACAGAAGGTTGAGTAACACGAATGACATTAATTTATTGATAACTGCTGTATACACCTGAAATTTCGTAGTGAATATTGAGATAATCTGATGACCAGTGATCACATATTAATTAATCTGTCAATAACTGCTTAAGACATGATTCGTCCTAAGCAGTTATTGAAAAACTAGCTGTTGCCCGCGACTTCGTCCGCGTCTTCGCTCCTATTGGTCGCAGCGTGATGTTATATAGCCTAGCCTTCCTCTATAAATGGACTATCCAAAACAAAATATTTTTTTAATTCGAACCAGTAGTTCCTGAGATTAGCGTGTTCAAACAAACAAACTCTTCAGCCTTATAGTATTATATAGTAATATAGTATATAGCATATATAGTATAGTATAGAAGTATAGATTCATATCGGCAGAAAGGTAAGGTCAATGTTATTCCTGATACGAAAACTTCTATTTCTGATGATAATCTATTTAAACCTTACTGTGTACTTAACTTAGTCTAACTTTACAAAACGACAGTATTTGTCACATTCTTAATTAATTTACCATAATCCTTTTCTGTCCTGCCTCCTCAGTGGGAACACAAAAAAGGGAATAATTCCAAATTTATACGTAAAATACTGTATTTAAAAAATCAATTTTAAAAGTGTAAGGGCTGAAGGACCGCATTTAACGGGTTATATTAGGTGTTCTTAGGTTTTACGAAAATAGAAGTAGTTTTTCCAATTGTATCACAATAACATCCTGAGAAATACCAAATACACAAGCATTAGCAAATACACAATTATGTACACACTGTGCCACGCCTCACTTACAAGATACAACACAAAACGTATTTATTTTGATTTTCACTTTCACTGCTGTAGCAAAACGTCAAACATGGTCAGTGTGCAACTTGAAAAGAAACCAGTATATCAGTTTACTATTTTGTGGGGCGACCCGACAAAGTTATTGTTGTATGTGGCAAAAAAAGAACTATAAGTATATAGCTCGTCTGTACCGGTATATCGACAGTGGCGCCTTTTGCACACGCAATATTAAATTTGTGGATTGTTGTTATGTTTACGGGCAATAACTTTACTTGATATCTTTAGTCAAGTAAATAGTTCAATTTTATTACGTACAAACCTAATAGAAATAAGTCGATTGTTTAATTAAATCTCTTTTATGTTTGATGTAATCAGTTGCTTTTAAATTAATTAATGATTTAACATGATTCGTCTGGTTAAGTTTAATGATAGTATTAGTAAAATATACTTTACACCACACATTGCCAAAAAACGCGTTTTTCCGCACGCTGCGCGTCCGGAAAAACCCAGTTTTTGGCCTGGTGGTGACGTAAAATTGTGTACAAAACACGGGTCGTAAAATAGAAAGCCCTCTCTCGCATATATTTGACCCTCGCCTGCGGCTCGGGCCTCAAAAATCAGCGATATCGGCCTTTCTTTGTTTTACAACCCTTGTATCGTAATGTACTATAATAGGTTCAAACAATTTCATAATTCCATGTGTCAAGTGAATGATTAAATGAAAAGTCAATTAAGATGCTGATCAAATATAATATGTAAACTCATTAAACCTTTCGATCATTTGAAATTTTTTGTACTTACAAAGTATAATTTATGAATTGTACTAATTAAATAATTAAAACAATTTTTTTTTCTAATCAAGCAAGAAGTCTGCTTGATGTGATCACTTTTTTTTCAGTGTACGCTCAGCTCATCGCTCATCACAACAAGACCACGTTTGGGATAGTTCGATTTCTTTTGACAAGTGCCAGCGACCTAGGAGGTGGTCACAGAAACTCCTCATGTACTCTCGTCGTGCACCGCAGTGTTTGGGCTCGTTGAACGTGTCTTGACAAGTACCAACTCAACTCTCGTCTTGAGACACTGCGGAATATTGAACGCAAAGATGTGCCGTAGCTTCCCGAACGCTGCCCAGCCGAGTAGGATTTGACGATTAACCTTTTTCTCGAAGTTGGTCCTACGTAACTGAACAGGTAGGTATATATAATCGTCTACAACTTCGAGCGTAAAGTGTCCAATTGTAACGAGAGTTGGTGCTATATGGGCATTTGATATTATCTTTGTCTTGTCCATGTTCATCCTTAGGCCAACTCGCTCGGAGGCTTTACTGAGGTCATCGAGCATCGGAATTAAATTCTCCATATTCATGAAACCTTAATAAGCAATATTAACTTGGACATTAACAAAACGATCATGATTACTCACGTCCGGGTTGAAACGCACACATACGCGCTGTAAGTGTACTGTAGGGCAGTACGCTCGTGTACCAATCGCTAACACCATCTATCGAGTAAGATTTCACGAAATTTATAAACTTAAAAAACTAACTAACTACTGACTGTTTGAATAGATTAATCGATAGACACATTTATTTCATAGGTAATAAGATAACATTATAAATGACACAATTTCTCCATCTATAAGCCTACAATTGCTAAAAGTGGCACTGAAATTAATTTTCGTGTGCTCGGCCCTTTTGGGAATATAGTCGTGAGTTTATGTATGTATGTATTGCGAGCGCTTATGAACAGCGAAACATGTTTCATTATATTTTTAATACTCGTATATTTGAACTCTACGTATACATTTTATTTCAATCCAATAAGTTAAGTCAAATAGACCACACGACCGCCTTAACGAGATAAGTTCGTGTCGGCACTGATTGAGACATGCGGCCGATCCGTACGAGATCGAGTGTAATTCTGTTTGTGACGTAAAGAAAACCCTATTATAATGGAACCTTCGTTAATTTGTTTTCTAACTTCGTCTATATACACGCTGTGGTGTTAAAATTAGACTTTTTTTGTAGAGCGCTCGCTTGATGGCCCGATAATCTCCTATGGCTACTCCACATTTTGTCGTTGTAGTATCAGCAAACTGTCACCTGCCAGTGTCAAATGTCAGTCTAGTTAGTATAGATTCCTTACCGCACCGTGCGCCAACATTGAAATGAGTACCTACTACCTGACTAGCGCGGGATGTGCGAAAGCGGGGGGGCACAAATGCAGTATTTAATCCATAGAGATTTCGCGCAATATAATACTGCAGTAGTATCATAGCAAATGTAATACTGTCATGTCAGTAATCAGTAAATCTGAAAATTGAGAAAATAATTAGTTACCCCGCCAAGTTAGGAAGGAGATAAGTGCGGAACGACCTAGGTACAGTTTTTTTGTTACCACAGACCTCCGATAAGAACTAAATTACCCCTGTATTAATAAAACATTTGTCAACATTTTTTAAGGGGGCTTTTTTCAGATTAAGGCTGGGTTGCAGCAAACCGTCTGTAATTGTAAGCGGTGTTCGTTAAAATTTGAATGTATTGAAAGTTTGACAAGTTTCTATGGGATGACAGCTACCGGCGCCATATTTAACGTTGATCAGTCTGTGATCGTAAGTCGGTGCAACCAAAGAGTACATTATATATACTGAGAATAGAGTAATCAGTCGTCAGTACTGACTAACGATATCTAGTGGTCTACGATAACATGTTATGAGTTAGTCCACACGCGCACGCTCGCGACATCTAGTGATTTTTTTAAGTACTACTAGGGTGCCCCCACACACGCACGCTCACGACATCTAGTGGTTTTTTAAGTACTGCCAGGGTGCCCCCCCCCCCCCCCCCCCACCCCGCTCCTCACCCCGCCCCTACGACCCCCCGAATGGATGGTATAAGAGAAAAACTTAAGTAAAAGCCTCATTTGTAAGTAGACGTGACCTGTAGAAATAGAATTTACATTAATAATATGTTTTTAACAAAAACAAATGTCTATTCGAACAGACCACAGCTACCTACAGGCCTTACTTAAGTTTTTCACATATAATGTGTATACGGGTAAAGTGAATTAAAGAATTTCTTAAGGAAAAATCGTTTTTTATTGGTATTCCGCTTTTATCTTCAAATGTAGCTTCCATTTTCGGAAATTAAATAAATGATCAGAAAAAGTCAGCGGTGTCTTCGCACTCCTTAGGCAGTATTCCTTTGTCTGAAATATAAAAATAAGCATAGGTACACTCAGTTGAAACTCAGCAGAAACGAGACTACCCCCTACATACATGTCTGTATCCTTCCTGCCCTGGGCTCATCTAAAAGCGCCTTTAAGGTAGTGGCAGATACGATATTTAGTGAAGGAAATTAAAAAGTTACTTTTTCGCTGTATTGTACCTGTATTTGTAAGTATCATCATCATCATCATATCAGCAGAAGAACGTCCACTGCTTTTAGTATTATATTTCTCTATATCCAGGATTTTCTTAATAGAGGTTCATTAGATGTTACCATTTGGCTATCTCATTCCGTGCACTTGAGATCCTTCATTGTTAAAATATTTAGTATGTACCTTTTATTAGATGTAGAGGGTCAGAGGGGAATTATTTTACTTCATTTACCTCGAACATTTCAGCAGCATGCAATTGTCCTTTTCTTATGTAGAGTGCTTTTGTTATAATATGTTTTTGTTTTTTCGCCATAGGCTCTGCAGTATGGGTCTGCTATATACCTATAAATAATACCATTGCAATTAATTTAAATATCACAAAGTTCATTCCCCCAGTTCCAATTTTTATTGAAGAAAATTATGGAGTTAAAATGATGTTTTGTTCATTTACATATTTGCCTTCCAACTCTATTACTATGTAAACAAAGTCAAACACAATGAAAACATTCAAACTTGGCAAATTTTTTTTTTTTCAAAAATGGTTTTTTGACACAAGCTATTTATTTATTTCATTCTGTATTATTCACTGGTACAGAATTACACATACAAGATAGACTTACCTGGATGGTTGATGTCATATACTCAATTCAAAGTGTTTGTGGTACAATCTTCTTGATTTTCATAGTTCTTGGTTTTTCCCCTATAGCATACAGCCAAGTTCAGATTGTATCCCTATCCTTTTTAGGATTAGGAAGACAGTGCAATTTAATCCCATCAAGATCTGGAAATAACGATAAAATTAAAAAATAAACCCTAATTCAATATAAATACACAAGCCATAAACAACACAAGAAATCAGAAACTATGAGAGATAGCAAAATCTGTTCTTAGAGACCATGGTGAAGATTCTAGTGACATGAAAATCTGCATTCATAGGTTTAAAATAATACCGGCCAAGTGCAAACCAGACTCGCGCACGAAGGGTTCCGTACTATTGTCTATACAACATTAGTCACTTTATTATAACCTTATTTAATTTAATTTAAATAATAATATTGTTTAACAGTAATAATTTTAATGTTAAATAATATCAAATATCATTTTGGTCAAGTGCGAGTTGGGTTTTAGTTTTCCCATACATTTTGAGACATGAAGGCAACGAGCAACTTTTTAAAGGAGTTTTTGTATCCGAGCTCCCATAAATATTTATTTTATTATGTTTTTAGTGTTTGTTGTTATAGCGGCAACAGAAATACGTCATCTGTGAAAATTTCAACTGTTACAATAGACGGACAGACTGACGGACGGACGGACAACGGAGTCTTAGTAATAAGGTCCCGTTTTACCCTTTGGGTACGGAACTCTAAAAAGAACTTGGTACTACACATTTCAGGAATCGAACGGTCTTGAATTGAAGAAATAAAACTTATAGTATTTCTATGAGCATGTTATTAATTTTAGTAAACATACTAACATAGTAACATTATATCTATCGTGGCCGGTAGGTACAAAGGACGTTAACCTCTTATTTTTTAAGTTAGAGGGCATAAATATATATAATTTTGATACAGAAATATACGATTTAGATAGATATGTCATAAAATTATTTTTCTACTTACGGGTTCCATCGCATCTCGGACACAACACTTTTACTTAGACATAAGCGTAAGTCTGGTGAAAATTCAATCATCCAAGGAAAGCACACAAAAATAAGGAAATTATGAACATAAACTGGTTTTTTTTCTCTCGTTATTGATGGCGTCTTCATAAATGGCGTCTTGATGTTTAAACAAATGCGAAATCAAATTGTCACCTCTCAGAGTAAGGATTTATATAGAGATCCTATACGATCTCCACCAATAGGGACAGGAAAGCACTTACACAGCTAAATTAAGAACTGGTCTTAAATGTTTGGTGGCTTACCATAAACAAACTCTTTAATTTGGTTGGGTAATCGTCTATTTATCTCAAACTATTTGACATGACGTATACATGACATTGAGGCAAATAAAGAAAGCGGAACTATGACAAGGACAATAAATTATATTATCTCTCTCTGTCGCTTTTATACAATTTGATATTTGACCGTCTCGCTCGTTAACGGTATTAATATTTGACGTCTTACTACTCTAGCAAAATAGGTAATGTACGTTCCATTCTATCAAGTGATGTACGTCCAAATCACAGTAAGATATTGATTATTGAATAAACATACAATCATTCTTGTTTTTTTTTTTATATTATGTTTATTTTCCACGTAATGACAATTTAGTTTACACATATTTCAATAATTTGGTTTCAATAAGTGTTTAAGATATTCAGCGTGAAATGGAGATATTAGTCAGTGGTGTCAAAATTTGTCAGCTTGTTTAGCCTAGTTGATAGTGACACTCCCTCCGAAGTTAGAGGACCCGGGTTCAAATCCCGGCAAGGGCATTTGTTTTTCTATTAGCCGAAACATTTATTCTGCGACTTGGATGTTTTCTGTGTATTTTAGTATCTATTAAATATATCGTTGTCTAGTACCCATAATACAAGCTTTATTGAGCTCACTATGAAAGTTGTTCCATTTGTGTAAAAAAATGACCCCTAATATTTATTTATTTATGATTTTAAAAACACAATATTTATAATTTATTATACAATACCTAATAACAGTAAAAAATGAACACTTAAATAATCCAAGTCCAAAGTTTAAATAATATAATTGGTAAATATTATAACATCGCAATGCCATCAACTGCGGGTCGATGGGATAACGCCTTGCATAAAACTGAAAATACCCTTCCCAAGACTCAGGATATTCGTGCTAAACATACAAAAATAATGCCCTGACCGGGATTCGAACCCGGGACCTCCGGCTTCAAAGGCAAAGTTACTACCAACTAAGCCAAAGTGGCTTTCAGTTTGGTAAATATATAACAACGTGATGCCATCTACTGAAGTAGGATGGGATATATTTCAACGCTCTTTTTCTCCCATACAAAACGCATTGTATAAAGCTGATAATACCCGGGTGCAACTCAACCTAAATCAAATAGTTCAGATTAAATAAACAATTAAACTTACCCGCATTTTTTATATGTCGGAAAAATCGCCATTTCATATAAAAAAATCGATATTAAAAGTTTCTCATTCTAAAAGAGAGTAAGTGACAAGTAAAGGATGATTCACAGTAGACCGTTCCGTGTCCGGGCCGGCCCGTTTTCTATGACAGCAAACGCAACGGCCCTCGTATTTCTCTAGAAGAAAACGGGCCGGCCCGGACACGGAACGGCCTACTGTGAATCATCCTTAAGGCGTCACAGCGTAAAAAACCGTACAGAAAGCGGGTTTACTAAAGAAAGCGCCCTGCTTTTTTCTTTGTGCGTTGTGACTAGGGATGTTACGGAGGCGGCTTTACCGGAGCCGGAGCCGGATCCGGAGTTTATTTTATTTATTTAACGGATTCGGATCCGGAGCCGGAGGCGAAAATGGAGCCGTATCCGAAGCCGGATGCGGAGCCGGATCCGGAGGTTTACCGGAGGCGGAGCCGGAGCAGAGTACCTTATAAGTGGAAGGTTGATGTATTGAAGGGCAAGTTTAATTTAAACAACACAATACAATGCAATCAAACTAGGTATTTGCTTTAATTATGTGTCAACTAAATGTCTATTTTAGATAAATTAGTTTTTGTTCGTTTATTACGAATATAAATCAACGCGAAACTTAAATGAAATGCAAAAATAATGTGATATGTTATTATATGTAATGTACGAAAAAGAAATGCTATTTATAAAATTAATCAGTTAAATTAAACCTGGGATGCCACAATGAATCGTAAGTTATGTTATGATATGACTAAGTTGAATAAATATTGATTACTGAAAAAAACTCAAGGATTGCAACGGGGCAACGATTTTAGGTGGCCCTTTAAAGACGTTGTTGTTCCTCCTTTCCTAGAATAGGTACACTTTCTCACATAATTTACTCTTTGCCGCGTTTGTATTTATAGTAACAAAGTAATTCCATATGGCACTAGCGAATGACTTCAATTTTAAAGTTTTTAAAGCACGCACTAATATAACGCAACACCTATAAATACGGAAGTGATTGACAGAACTAACTGATTTATAAGACAAAAAAGCGGGCAGTCGTGAGTGATAGGTAAGCACAGACCACTCAACCCTAGACCTTACCTTAACTTTAGGGTTAAGTGGTCAGTGTAGGTAAGTAATTCCCGGACAAGTGAAAACTTGTAGACGTGCGCCGCGCTGCCGCGGCAAATGCAATACCTTCAGCTCCGGTATAACTTCGGTAAAAATATAACGGATGCGGAGGCGGAGGCGGAGGTGTGAAATAAAAAAATAGCGAAGGCGGAGGCGGATCCGAAGGTGTAAAACCAAACGGAAGTTCCGTCTTACCGGATGCGGAGGCGAAGCTCCGTAACATCCCTAGTTGTGACTGTCACAATTCAGCCTTGTGACGTCATATAGTCGACCGTAGGCTTCCTACGCATTTTCGTGAATATCTTGAAAACGAATAGCTATAAAAATATACTTAAAAAATGGGTTTGTTGTTGACAAGTTAACGTAATTAGTTACGAATATTTTATACTACTTGAAAATTTGAAATGTTGTGTGTGATATACTGCACCAGGTATGACTCCGGGGAAAGCCAGTAGTGTGGGTGACACAAGCTTACGTCATTACTTACTGCTATCGATGGATGGCGGTCGTAAGTGTGAGTTCGTGTCTGTACAGTGACGTAAGCTTGAGTCACAATCCGGAGTATCAGAAATTGTTACCACCATGCATGGGTCAAATGAATTGAAGCGACATTTCAACTAAATTGATTTGATGGTCGTTTACGAATCTTCTTCCTAGTTGATCCGTATCTGTATTTCCGAGTTCATATAACCTGGACCTTTTTAAGGCACGAGTGAATAGGCATCTTCTGGGTGAGCTCGCTTCATCGTCGGCCTCATCTTTGCCGCCTGGCTAGATGCTGGCCAAGAGCATTCCCATTTTTAATTTAAAAAAAACCCTGATGACTGAGGATCCCGACCGCATGCAATTGCCCTCCATGCAGTCCAGCTCCTCGTCAAATGGTCCGCGCGGGAAAGGCTGCATTTGGTAGCTTTTTTTTAATTATTTAAAATGGGATTGCTCTTGGCCAGCAACTAGCCAGGGGGCAAAGATGAGGCCGACGATGAAGCGAGCTCACCCAGAAGATGCCTTTTCACTCGTGAGCTTTCTTGACTGCATCAGTCCGGCGTACCGGAATCCTTCCTCTTGAGCATTTGCTTTTCACGCATCCCAGAATAGATATAATCCCAGATCATAATAGGATCCCAGGAAGAATAATAATAAATATTGGGGGACAATTTTGCACAAATTGACCTTTTTTTATACCACGTCGGTGGCAAACAAGCGTACGGCCCGCCTGATGGTAAGCGATCACCGCAGCCTATGAACGCCTGCAACTCCTAGGGGTGACCTAGTCCCAAACTAAGCAAAGCGTGTACTATGTGTACTAGACTACGATAAACATACATAGTAAACATCCAAGACTCAGGAACAAATGTGTTACATTTCAATATAGTCATGTTTTTTTCTTTACAGGTAAGCCTGTGGCCACATGAATGAAGCCGGCTGAAGTTTAGACATATATGTAGGAGAATTTAAAGACTGGCGATCCAGGCGCCTCGTCACAATTTTTTCCATTGGGCATGGTGTGGGCATGCTCGGGCAATAGGACGACGAAGGTAACACGATCTCGTCACGACTACATTGAGTAGGTACACTACAGACAGCAAGTCCTCAAGTGACGAAGGAGAATAGATGTGCTCTTTCCGGTTATAAGAATTTAAGTCCTCGTATTCTGAGGTATCCGAGTATTTCAAGGCTATTACTCCCTCCCCACCAATGGCCTTGCTCGTGCAGCTGCAAAATCAACACCTGCAGCTTGCACGTTGCTCTGTTTTCAACGAGGTGACATCACGAAGCATGTATTTTCTGACATATATTATAAAATGACTAGAAGTTAGGGAGAAGCACGCATTAAATGATGATAAAACTTTTTTTAACTGTAGTGCTACCTTTTTAGCCCCATGTTGGGTGCCAGTTTTCACAAAAACAACTTTATAATTACAAAAATAAAAAATACTTGGGTGTGATATTTAACGGGTTGTGTAATTTCTTAAATTAAAGTATTCTACAAACAATATCCACTGCATCACAGACACGAGGCTAGTTTTTTTTCGTAAGACGATGTCTGATTTTTGATCGGTTCACCATTTCTCCTTCGGCTTCTCTAATTATACCGTAATATTAAGTATCGTTGGGCTTATCTCAATTCTGCAGAATTGGGATTGTTTATTTACATACCTAAATTATGATTTATTTTTATATGTATTATTATTTTAGTGCTTTACATTTTTTATGTCTATAGAATTGTAAATAACCAGCTTATAAACTAAGGCACATGCTTTTACGCTTTAAGGTATAAATAATCTGATAACATTACACCAAGCATGTTACAGCTGAAAATAACTCCATATTTTATCCAACACGCTTTCTATTTTACCAACAAGACCCTTTAAATTTGCTTTCAAACCGGATTAAGGTCGAGTATTCACTGAAAAAGGCGCGAGAAAATATGTTAAAAAATTTGTACCGTAGGTCTAATCAAAGAAACTCCTTTGTGGATGTTGAGCCATTTGCAGGCTCTCGCGTGGTGTACTCACATTTAAGATGAATTCCCCTTCCATCGTGACAGGGTTGAATACTTTTTTTACATTGATGGTTTCTGTCTTTATAATTATAATTGTTTATGACGTCCTAGGTTTGAATCCTGGTCAAGGCATTTATTTATTAGTTTAGCACCATATTCAAAGGAAAGGAACACCAAATGAAATAAATAAATAAATAAAAATATTCCTTATAACACACCTAAACCAAAGAGGATCTATACTTAATTTATGCCTAAACTGTTATTTGCTAAATCAGTATTGAAGTCATTATCATTTTTATAAGCAGTTAGTCACTTTTTTAATAGAAATTTTTAATTATTTTCCAGCATAAACGAAATTAAACAGAAGATATAGATACTAAAATCTACATACAACGTTATATCATTGCACACACTAGTAACACTTCAATGGATTTTATGTAACTTCATTTTTAGCATCACTTTACAGCTGCATTGGTTCTAGAATTTTATTCTATTCACTTTTCGTTTCTTATTGCTGGCGAAAATTGTATTCTGGATTTATTTTTCATCGCTCATTGAAGGCAGATACTGTTGACAGAAACTGGTATTGGTAACAGTTATGTGCAGGTGATGCTCAGAATGGGTTTCTAGCTTCCGTTTAAGTGCCTCGTGTTCAGGGAAACGATCTCTTGTGTAGATTTTTTCATGATTATACATTGTTATTATACATACATTATCGTGTATAGAGTTAAATCAATTCACTTTTTTGATGTTTACTCGACACTGACTAAGATTGTAACAATCGTGCAAGTTAAAATCAGTCTCAAAATATGCATTCAACAAATAGAAAACATTCGGTAATAAGCTGATAGAGCGTTTAAGATAAGCCACATGATTTCGAGTGGATACTTCTATGTTTGCAGTTTGCAAGAGTTGGCTGCCCTACACTCAACGTTTTCAATCTTATTTCCGTTAGTAACGATTCATCATCATCATCATCATATCAGCCGAAGGACGTCCACTGCTGGATATAAGCCTCCCCCAAAGAGTGCCACAATGACTGATCCTGCTTCACCCGTATCTAGTAACGCTTACTTTGTCAGAAATATTACAGAAGGGGAAATAAATTGGAGAAGAGAAAGGGAAAAGTTATAAACAAGATAAAAGAGGATGCGGAGATCGTGTCGTACCAGGACGCCAAGAAGCTGGCCTCGGACCGGCAGAGATGGAGAGAATAATGACTAACGCTAGATGGCGCCAAAATTAAAGTAATGGTATCGGTGATAATTTGCAGAATTACGCAAACAAATTTATAAAGCAAAGGTGTAATAATTTATACTTAAAAAAAACCGACTCCAATTTTAGACTTGCTATGGCACAATTTGTGGTTTTCATGAGCCAATGCTTGATTACCTACAGAAAATACCGAAAGCGGCATATGCGTGCCTATCAAATTCGAGGAGTTCCCTCGATTCTTCCTAGATCCCGTCATCAGACCTTCACCAAATTTATATGGGACAAATTTCGGGGTTTGAAACAAAAAGAGAATTATCAAAATCGGCCAACGTGGTCAAGAGCTATCGGGGAACGTACATACATAAAAAAAACAAGCAAAGATGCAGACGAACTGAGTACTGCTTCCTTCTATTGAAGTCGGCAAAAAGGTATAATTTAATAAACTTTCAAGTAAATGCTAAGCATTTATGTTTGTATTTATTTGACATTGATTTAGTGACGAAAATTAATAGGTATAGGCAACGTAAGTAGTATCCACTTAATATAAATTAAGGTTGAATCCCCAATAAAACCCTCTGCTTTTTAGGGTTCCCTCGGAATAGGGCTCTGTTTGGACCCTTTTTCTTAACTTGCCGTTGACATATGAACTTGAAATTTGGTGATTAATGTTTATTATTATGTATATTTTATCAACCATCAACCTGCAACCCACCTGCCTGCTGCCTGCTGTTTGGGCTAGCAACGTGTCACTGCAATATCACATTTTCTCCATCTATATATAGGCGTCAGTTTATGTTATAATTATATTTTATCAACAAATATAAAAACATATATATATTTTGAAATATATTTTGTTATTAAATCACATTTGTTTTTTTAGTTGTACGAAACCCTCGGTGCGCGAGTCCAGCTCGCACTAGGCCGGTTTTTTAGTTCAAATCCAATTTGTAGACGGTGTTCACATCAATGGTTTTATCAGTCATTGTCTTTGAATATGTCCATAATAATAATATTTATAAGCAGAAATATTCACACCAAAATATTTTCATTTTCACCGAGGACAAATTATACCTAGAGAAATACTCAAGATAAATGTTGTTCATAGTACGCAAGTGATTCATTGGCATCATCGTATGTATAAGAATTTAAATAACATGATTACTGAAGTTAATTACTTTTACGTAGGAACTTTTAGGAAACAGGTTTTATGGCGGGCCCTCCTTTCCGTAATGAAGCCACAAGAGAGCAAAAGGCATTCGTGTTATCTTCGTAAAAGCGTTAAATATTCACTTTCTGTGATGGAAATTACGATCATGAATTTTGATGGCAGATACCTAACGAGCGAACTTGATCTAATAAGAATAAGTAAATGGAAATAAGTAAAAAGCCTTGTGCTTATTTTAGGATGCCGTACATTGAAAGTATAAGGATCCCTTATTTACTTCGTTATTCGTCTGTCCGTCTGTTAAAAGAAATGTTTTTTTTTTCAAAGAACGCGACGATCTATTTGAAATTAAAATCTAATACTCAAGTCTGTAACTCCTTGGAGCTGTGGACAAACCAGACTTCTAGGTTAACGCAATTGAAAGCTAAAAATGTTTATTAATTGATTAGCTGAGTTAGTTAGAGTTGGAATTCGAATTTTATTTGATTACAATGCGTACACGCACGCTTCCACGCGAGCGAAAATAAGGTGCCGAAACGATCGCGTGAAATAAATTATAAATAAATCGCAATGCAAAACAGAACTGTCAAATAGGGTCTATCTGTTTTAATTTTATGAGGAAGTTTAATTTGTTTACAGAAACGGCTTCTAAAGTTGGTTTCGGTTCAAGCGATTACTCGTCTGGAGCTGAAGATTTATCACATGAATCCACAGGCGGATAATTTGATTTGGCATTTTGCATTATAATGTGGAAGTGGAGTTGAAGCAAGCGGGCGCAGCGTATTGCTAACTTATTGGAATCAAAAACAATAACAACTCCGTCTTTCTTTATATCCGGGTCAAAAAATACTGAATTATTGTTGTTTTTGGTTGAGTGGTAAAGGTTATTTTATTCTCCTACTCTGACCAAATCTACTGTCACTACGGGGAGGGCTATATAATTATATATTTTTTATTTTACAATATTTTTGCATTCTCTGAATCGTCTCTCATAGAACTAGGGAAGAGGTCTCGACTTCGCTTCTAAAATATACTTTTAATTCGGTACCAGTCGCACATTATTAATATCAGTAAGTTGAACTGCCACATAAGCAAATATACATACGAGAGAGTGTGCATAAATTTGATGGTTTTAAAAAAGCAAAATTTTAAGACTGTTTTACCTAAACAAATATACAACTGCACTGCACACATCCATGAAAACGTGTCAATTTGAACTTAAATCCGGTACATATACGGAATTAATTCCTAATAAACACTTTAACGCTATTAAGGCGAAGGGTATGGCAAAACTATGAAATGGAGGTGTTTTTGCTGAAATTTTTTGCTTAAAATACAGCATGTGGAGGTTTTGAAAGTTCACCGTCTGAACACACATATACTCAAGTATTTCCCTTAATTGTTCAAATGTTCCTAGAGTTCACAGAAAAATATATAAGTCACATTAAAAGTGCCGTTCTAAGCATTTTTTTGTTTAAGTTTTATTCCCGCTGTGCAAGTTATTTTGTGGCCATACTTTGTAAGTATACTTTTGTAACTTTGTGTTGTGGGCTAGACTTTATTATATCCCTAAAATACTAAAATACGGATTTTAGAGATATTTTATAATTTTTAGAGATATTTCCTATACAATAAGAATGTTAAACATTGTAATAAATGTTTGCTCACATACTATGACCAGGCACTTTGTAACGTACAATAAATTATTATAAACATTAAAATATGATTCAAAGGTTCAAAAAATAAATATATACGCAGAAAATTATTAAAACTTCTTAAAATAAAATTAAAAGTCACTGGGGACTATTTTGCCTTTTTTGTGATGTAGGATTTGAACTTGCATTCATAATTGTATCATTGCATTTTTCGAAGTAAGGAAGGAAGGGCCGCCCGTAAGCGGCGTTGCGAGCTCGTTTCCGTTTGCACGAGTGCTGCGCTGTTGCCAGATTTATTGTCCATCCCACGTCCATCCATGGATATTTCTCTCGTTCGTTGTTCGTTGACGTTTGATAATTCTGTGTGGAGTGTGTGTTTTGTTTTGATAGTTGATATACGCTCATACGTTCTTTAGAAGTGCGGAATTTGGTGTTAAAGGATTTTTAACTGCATTTTGTTATATTGTGTGTGTTATTTAGTTTAGATAATTAAAATAGGTAGTTCATTTTATTCGTTGATTGTATTGTTTCATGATGTTAGGTTAGGTTAGATTAGGTGTATTGTTATTGACATTGGATTAACCCAAGAATCTTATATTAACCTATGTGTTTGGTGCGGTGTGTGACATCAGTTTGATGCGCAAACGTCGAGTACAAATTGCTGCAATGAAACGACTCGACGCCACAGCAAAGTAAGTTTATATACAAAGAGGTATTTGTGTAAAATCCATAAGACCTGGCCTTAGTTGTGTGTGTTCATAATTCAGTGTTATTTATTTCTAAACCCTTGCTTTCCTTTTGTTGTAGCGTCTCTACAGATTTTGACAATGACAATCACGAGTTTAGTACTGACAAAGAAGATATATACTAACGTAAACTGAAGCAGCTAATCAGTTAAACCTGAAACGTAAGTATCTGATTATTGTGTTGCTGAAATGTAACTACTATTATGTAGGCACTCATGGTATTACAAAATATGGAAGAGGCATAATGCAATAGATACAAACTACTGTCAGTGATTGATACAATTACAAGCTGTAATGTTTTTGTCAATCAATAAATCAATTACTATCCAATCATATGAACATCAAAAATAAATGAAAGTAAATGTTAATTTATGTAATTTTATATATTTAAATTAGAAGATGCCCACTGCTACATTGATGAAAGAGTATCCCTCTTTTTAGGGTTTTGTCAATTGTAAAGTGTGGATTAATTTTACATAAGTTTCATTTGCTATAAAACTGTAAACTCCTTTGGATGTGTTTAAATACTACCCATTAGGTTTGTTTCATACAAATCCTGAAGCCACAGGTCCCGGGTTCGAATCCCGGACAGGGCATTTATTTGTGTGGTGAGCATGAATATTTGGACCCCGGTCTTGAATGTTTTTTATGTATTACGTTACAAAACGATAAACAATTTTATAAGGTACATTTAAAAATTAAAAAGATTTAAAAAATATATGCTTACCAAAATTTTAAAAATAAATAATCTATCCCCCGCAGCATAGTGCCAAAGATACTGGCAGAAGAATTTATTTATGTACCCACCACCACCATATCAGCCGAAAGATGTCCCACTGTTGGACATAGACCTCCCCCGATTTCATGGGGGGTAAATGCCATAATCGCCATGCTTGGCATGCAACACAAGTAGTATTTATGTACATAAGTATGTATATCATCATCTAGTACCCATAATACAAGCTTTGCTTAGTTTGGGACTGTTGATTTGTGTAAATGTGTCACCCAATATTTTTTTATTATCCTAAAATACTATAATCTGAAAAAATTATGTTTATGTAAATGATTATTAGGGAAGATGACTAATAATAGCAAAGACATTTATTAAATTTTTCAGTACTTTGCTATTTTATTATATTACTGTGGACTCTTTCTCTGTACTTTTATTTCAGTTCTGTTGCTGCTGATGATGATTCATTTGTAGTGGATGACAATATTGTGGTTGAAAGGTGAGTATAAATAATAAATGAAGTATCAGGGTTCCATATTCTCAGGGTACCAAAATTAACATTATTAATAAGTCTACGCCGTTTTTCTGTCCAACTTCTAACAAACAGGCTTTTTTGCACGGTAATAGTTAGCATGTTGAAATTTCCATATAAATATTGTTATGGCGGATAAGTTATTAATTAATGAAAAGTTAAAATTACGAAGAAACACACAACAGTCTCCATACAAGGTTTCGTCGTATATCATCCTAGCACTATCCCAGTACAGTTGAATCCTGACGGATGCCCGCCATGCCCGGGGTCTGCTACCTAATCCCACAAATTGGTGTAGGCACTAGTTTTTACGGATGCGACTGCCATCTGACCTTCCAACCCAAGGTGTACAATAGACCTTATTGGCTTGTTAAGTGAATGGATAACTTGACTGTTAGAGAATTCAAGCTGCTGGAAGACCTCTAACTTGGCTTAATGTGCCTTCCAAAGCGCATGCATATTTTTATTATTATTACTATTATTATAAAGTAAAAAGGGTAGTTTTTTAACCGACTTCAAAATTTCAAAAGAGGAGGTTATCAATTCGGTTGTGTTTTTTTTTTTTTTGTTTTTTTTTTTTTTATGTTTGTTACTCCATAACTCCGTCATTTCTTAACCGATTTGAAAAAAATTTTTTTTGATCGTTTGTATATATATCCAAGTTGGTCCCGTTTTTGTCAAAAGGCAGTTCTGATGATGGAATCCATGAGGAATTGAGGGAACTCCTCAAATCTTTAAGGCAAACATATAGTGATTTTTGTGTTTTTATCAACAAGTCAAGCATTTGCATCCAAAAATGTGACATTGGATGAAGTGGAACTGCTGATGATGATCAGAACAGAACTCTTAAACGACGAAAAGTTCACGTTTGGCGATTTGTCCTCCTAGCTGTGTTTGTTAAGCAAGTTCTATTCTCACGATTAACTTTTGTCATGCTCGAGTTCTGATGATGGGATCCATGAGGAGTTGAGGGAACTCCTCAAATCTTAAAGGCAAACATATAGTGATTTTTGTGTTTTTATCAACAAATCGAGCATTATCATACAAAAATGTGACATTTGATGAAGTGGAACTGCTGATGATGATCAGAACAGAACTCTTCAACGACGAAAAGTTCACGTTTGGCGATTTGTCCTCCTAGCTGTGTTTGTAAAGCAAGTTCTATTCTCACTATTAACTTTTGTCATGCTCGAGTCCTGATGATGGGATCCATGAGGAGTTGAGGGAACTCCTCAAATCTTAAAGGCAAACATGTGATTTTTGTGTTTTTATCAACAAATCGAGCATTATCATACAAAAATGTGACATTTGATGAAGTGGAACTGCTGATGATGATCAGAACAGAACTCTTCAACGACGAAAAGTTCACGTTTGGCGATTTGTCCTTCTAGCGGTGTTTGTTAAGCAAGTTCTATTTTCACGATTGATTTTTGTCATGCTCGAGTTCTGACGATGGGATCCATTAGGAATCGAGGAAACTCCTCAAATGTGAAAGGCACACAAATAGTGATTTTAGTATTTTCATGAACTAATCAAGCATTTTCATTCATAAAAGTGACATTTGATGAAGTGGAACTGCTGATGATGATCAGAACGGAACTCTTCAACGACGCGTAGTTCACGTTTGGCGATTTGTTCTCTTCGTTTTGTTTGTCAAGCAAGCAAGGTTTTTCCATGATTTCATGAGGAATTGAGGGTACTTAGTCTTCTACCATTATAAACATACTTATAGCCATTTATGTATTTTATTGTATGGAATCTAAGAGTGCACCATCTAAGATTAATAATCTTTCACCGGACTCCCCCATTGAAGTCAGTTTTTTTTTCTTAAAAATTATATAAATGTGAATATGTACTAAAAAGCACATTATAAGATAGTAAATGGTCAGAATTTTGAAAAAAAAAACCCCACTTTATTTTTAAAATCATAAATATAATGAAATGGAGGGTAGTAGCATAGTTATTAGATGTTATGACTTTGATAATTCATGCTGTAATGTTATTTTCTTTTCAGTGATAAAGGCAATGAAAACATTGAGAGAAGAATTGTTAATGTTTTCCAATTTTTCAAGCAACTACAGGAAATGTCTTGTCATGGTCCACTGAATTGTGGTTTCAAAGCAGTGGAAATTGTATCTGAAGTTCGCACTGGTTTACTATCTCAATTTCGGCTGAAATGTAAAATGTGCAACATGGATTTTGTAGTTTACAATGATGATTCCACTAATGAATTGGATCTAAACACAAGCGCAGTGGCTGGAACGGTGGCCATTGGATGTGAGCAGATGAGCAGCACTAAGCAGGTGCATATTTTTATTTGGTCCAATGACCAAAAAAATTTTCTCTGCTAAGATGTATACTGTACATAAAACATGGGAAGTAGAGTTCTTAAAATGTATGGCCTCGCCGTCACACGATTTTTTTCAAATCGATGTATTCTTTCCACATTTGGTGGCATTGTTTCTTGATCAATTTAGTACATTCAGGAAATAGGATATGTTTAATGGGATTCCACCTATGATCTTATATAGTGATATTGTTTATCAACACTTTCACTGCCAACGATTTCGTAGCGCTACGCTCGTAGCCGATAACATGAGAAAAACCGTATGTAGCGGAAAGCGCCTACCAAACCAGCGCCCACACACCCTAGGGTTACTGGCACTGAAAGTATTAATACGTATATTTTACCAACAAATACAAATAAGTATATTGATAAATCACATTTGTTTTTTAGTTGTACGGAGCCGTCGGTGCGCGAGTCCGAATCGCACTTGGCTGGTTTTATTTTTATCTATTTAGGTATACTTCCAGATATGTTTTCATGAAAAATTGCAAAGAAAATTGCCAAAGTATTTTTAAAAACGAAATAATAAGTTTACTTCTTTTTGATTATTTAAAAAAAGGGTATTCATCCTCCGTATGCTTAAGTATTTTGGCCAATGAAATAAACATCATAATAATAACTGTAAACTAGACTTTTATTTTCTAACCCTGTGCCAAGAGCCCGCGCCGCGTGTTTATCACACAGGTAAGGAGTTCAGCGGCATCTAGTCGGCTAGAAGTACCGAGATTGATGGTAGGTAAGTTAGGTTTTGAAGCGATAAATCAACAAACGGTAGCCTTCCTATTCTAGGACTATATCACAATATATTCCTAAATTTTCTTCTTATACTTACATAATAAAAGTTCTATCTCAAAGTGAAGTACTAATTCTAGCTATGTATTAAAGTTTGGATCGTGCTGTCTCTTTCGCTCTCCTGGCCATGCTTTGAGCGGTCGAGTTCCTTCGGTGGGCTTCGGTTTGTTCTCGATTGCGAAATACAGCAGTGAGATAACATGTGGCATTGGATTTTCCTTTTTTTTACCTCAATACTATAAATACAGTTATAATTAAATCACCAATTAAAATATAAATGAAATAATTTACGCCATCTATACGTCAATCCGATTAATAATACATCGATAGCCTACGCTCGCGCCATCTAGTATGAACGCCCGCTGTCTGTGGCTAGCCGCCGATGGGGCAAGGTCATTTGCATATCCCTTCGCCTTAAGTTCTTAGTTAACTATTGTTGATTACAAAATGTATCAAATACCTTACTTAAGAGTAACAGGGCCAATAACGGCAAAAACTATTGCATTCGATGTTTAAGGTGAATTTATCCGTAAACATCAAAGTTTGCTCTCTATCTCATGTTATATTTTATTATATTAGTTCGAATTATTCTGATATCGTCGCCCGCGCACGGACACTTTCGAAAATCGGCATCAAGTTTTATGTCATTATTTCAAAAAACTGTGAATAACCTACACTACGACACCACCGTAATGTCACTTAAACGAAATATGTTTTTTAGTAATTATATGTATGTTAGATTGCTAGGTAAGAGAATATAACGTATGAGCCTGTTTGCTTGATGCAAATGGATAAATAAATAAAATGAAGATTTAGATTTAATTATTTTGTTTATCTTCTTGAAAGAGCGATCATACCATTTATTTATTCTGTGCTCAGCTAGTTTATTATGTCATGTGTTTAACTGTAATTTTTAGTACGATGAATGACATTTAATGTAGATCAACCTTACGCACACTCGAAAACGTTACGTAACCACCCCTCGGAACTTCGTTTAAAATATCATCTTGATGGAACAAAAAGACCTTACAAACCTAGGAAATTAATATAACCGTAACGTCCGTAACGCAATGTGTTTTTTATTTATTTTGAGGTGTAGTATCACGTCTTGAGACAGGAATCTGTAGTGCTCGCGCAAATTGACCTGCCAATTGTATGTCGCATTGCCCCGAGATTTCCATTTAGACGTAATATTTCACCCCCGACCCATATTTTACCCTGGACCCGGGTATGTCCTAAAACTACGACCAAGACCACCGGGGGATGGGCAGCAGCATCCCTGGAGTGCGGTGGAGATACTACGATCGCCAACCCGCATGCCAAGCGTGGCGATTATGGCATATACCCTCCGTGAATTTGGGGGAGGCCTATGTCCAGCAGTGGACGTCTATTGGCTGATATGGTGGTGGTGGTGGTGGTGGTAATATTTCATGCTTATCTTTTAAAATAAATTAAACGTGTCCACTGAGTACAAAATACGTTTATCATTAGGAAGAGTATTCATTTGATATTATGAATGAACCAGTTACCTATGTTTTTATTAACAAACTTTACAAACTTTCAATAAAGTTTCCACTTCAACAAAGTAGACTTCTACAAGAAAACGAAGAATATAGTGTCAATGATAAGGTAAATAAGCCAAAACTTCTACTCTTATCTGATTTTCATGGAGCTGACTTACTACTGCCACTTTCCAAGATAAGAAGAAAGGACTATGATTTCTCTGCTGATATACTTCATTATGGTACAACAGAACGGGTTCTGCAAAATGTGCAAGAGAAGATTGTTAATTTTAAGAAGAGTTACTGTTTAGTTATAATGTGCGGAGGTAGCGACTATAAAGTCACGCCTATAAACTGTATAATAAAATTGTTAGAAACTACGGTTAAGCACGCTGATCACACAAATGTTGTTATATGTAATATTCCATACTCCATTAATAATCATTCTGAACATTATAATAACTACATACATAAATTAAATTCAGCCATATATAATAAGTTTCTAGATTTATCCCATGTTTGGCTTCAATCCAACAGCATATATTTGGGACGAAGGGATTTCCAAAACGACGGCAATCAATTAAGCCACGAAGGGAAATGTAAATTAGCACAACATCTGAATAAAACCCTGAAAATCGTAAATGAAGCTTACTATAATAGCAGCAATTTTATAAGGAACAAGTTTTTTCGTTACAAATCCTTCTGATGATTCTAATACCCGCATATACTCGTACCTGATACAACATGTATTCAGAAACAAGGAAAATTTATGCTACTTCACCAAAATATTTGCGGTCTGTTAAATAAACTAGATATATTAGAAGTAACATTAAATGACTTCCAAGAAAACCATCAGAATATAGACTCTGCTTTAGTGAAACCTTCGTCAAAAAAGGTTCAGAATATAACGTGAAATTGAAAAACTTCAAACTAGCGTCATCATACTGTAGGGTGAAAGGCAGAGGTGGCACAGCGATATTAGTTCGAAAAACATTAGAAACTAAGCCTATAGAGATTATGCCTAAGTTAGCGTCAGACTTCTACTTTGAATGCTGCGGTATTGAAGTCCCTAGTATAAACTTAATTATAATCACTATTTATAGAGTACCACACCAAACTCGATCCCACATAAATCTCTTTCTACACAAGCTTGAGAACTTGTTTGAATTTATAGCCTTGAAGTACAAAAAGAAAAAAGTCTTAGTTTGCGGTGACTGGAACATAGATACCCTAAAGCAAAATTCAGCCACTAAGGATCTAGTTAGTATATTGAAAAATTATAACTTTAAGATGCATATAAAGACACCAACTAGAATAAATACCTGCATTGACCAAATTGCAAGTAATATGCGTAATGTAAAATCTAACACCCACAAACTTTGTCTTTCAGATCATGATACGGCTCAATCAGTATTACTAAACATTAATCAAATAAAATCTCGCACAAGTTAGTTTGAGTATAAAAGAGATTATTATCATGATAATGTCGAAAAATTTCAGGACAGCATTAAGGCTCTTTCTTTTGGTGATGTACTACATTCAAACAATGCGCAGGAAGCATTCACCATGTTCTACGACCTACTGAAACTGATTTATGATTTGTGTTTTCCTTTAATTAAAGTCAAAGTTAATAGTGGATATAAGAAGGTTAAATGGTTATCAAAAGGTATACGTAAATCATGTCAGGTAAAACGCCAAATGCTCTTTGAAAGTAGAAATAGTAAAGGCAACTCGATCTGTAGTAAAATTTCTCTCAAAAGATACAGCAAGCTACTTAGAAAGTGTATACAAAAATCTCAACAAATAAGTAATAGTAAATATATATCATCAAGTAAGAACAAATGTAAAGCAACTTGGAATGTAATTTCATCTTTGACATCATCTTCTGAACAACTCACGGACATACAATGTTTAAAAACTAATGACAATATTTATAGTAATCCTCAAGATATTTGTACTATCTTAAATGATTATTTTGTTGAATTAAATAACATTAATAGTAAAGGCAATCCAATGCAAAAACATGTTGAAAAGTGCCCATCTACAATGTTCTTGATGCCAACAAACAACAAAGAGGTATACAAACTTATTATGTCACTAAATAGCAGCAAAACTTGTGGAATTGATGAAATTTCAACTGAAATAATAAAACTAACAGCATTCTCTTTATGTAACCCCCTGGCTCATATAATAAATTTGTCATTTATTGAAGGTTATTTCCCACAACAACTGAAAGTATCTATTGTTAAACCAATATTTAAAAAAGGCGATCGCGGCAATCCTGGTAATTATAGACCTATTACTATTGTTCCGATCTTATCGAAGGTATTTGAGAAAGCATTTTGTGTTCGCTTAGATAATTTCCTAATAAAGCATAATATTTTGCATCCGGATCAATATGGGTTTCGCAGAGGCCTAAATACTGAAGTGGCTTGCTTTGAATTTATTAAACACTTGACTGAAGCCATTAACGATAAATCACCGGTTATGTCGATATTCCTTGACATGACAAAGGCGTTTGACCTAGTTGACCGCTCGAAGCTTCTCGGAAAATTAGAAGCATATGGAATTAGAGGACAAGCAAACGATTGGCTGAAATCTTATTTAGATAATAGAAAACAATGCACAGAGATAACAAGACTTATAGAAGCTAGAAACCAAATCCAGAAAATTGTGTTCAGATCGCCTCTTCGTACTACTACTTCAGGGGTACCCCAGGGAAGTAATTTAGGACCAATATTATTTCTAATGTTCATCAATGACCTCCCCCAAGCTACAAAGTCTAAGACCATACTATTTGCCGACGACACAACTATCGTAATTAAGGGAAGTGATCAGTGCCCATACGAGGCCGACATAAATAAAGCCTTAACAGATATTAGTAATTGGATCTCCAATAACAGCCTTCACTTAAATCTTAACAAAAGTCAGTACATGCAATTTCACTCATATAGAACAAACCCTCTAAAATTGAATATCCATATTAAAAACATCGAGCTACAGGAAACCAAAAGCATTAAATTCCTGGGTATTAATATCGACTCATTGTTAAATTGGAAACTAGGTACTTGCTGACTTTGTCCTTCTCGGCCTTCACGAGGTTCTCGTCATGGGGGATGGTGATGTCGACGAGCACTGCCTGGCGCTTCGATCGATCTATCAGCACGATGTCGGGCTTATTGGCTACAATAGTCCGATCCGTGATGATAGATCGATCCCAATAGAGCGTAGCACGACCATTTTCGAGAAATGGCGCAGGTAAGTATTTATAGTACGGCACTTCGAAGTCCACAAGACCGTATGAAAGAGCAAGTTGCTGGTGAATAATTCTGGCTACCAAGTTATGCCTGTGCAAGTACTCGCCGTTAGCAAGATGACCACAACCGGAAATGATATGCCTGAGTGACTCTCCGGGACGGCGGCATGCCCGACAAATGTCGACCGTACCGTCCTTCAGGATATATTTCCGGTAGTTGTTCGTCATGATAACTTCGTCCGCAATTGCACAGACAAAACCTTCGGTTTCCCCGAAGAGATCCCCGAAACGTAGCCAGTTCACCGACGCGAGCAGGTCTACGTCGGGCCCCGTAAGGGCCCTGTAGAACCGCCCGTGTAGCTCCTTACTCTTCCATTCCGCCTTGCGGTCCTCGGTGCTCAGTACTTTAAATCTGCGCCAGTTCTCGTTTGCCATGGAGAGCGGGGTGAAAGATGCGTCTACTGCCACTACGTCTCGATGCATCCCACATTCGCTGTTTAGGAAATAATCCCTGAGACTGCACACCTCGCGGTTGTGGAGGTCTTTGGCATTTAAAAAGCCACGACCTCCACACTTCCGCGGGATGTACAGTCTCATAACAGACGAACGTGGGTGCAACATGCGGTGTGCAGTGAGCAGTACACGCACCCTTCGATCCAGGGCATCCAGCTCAGTCTGAGTCCACCTTAGTATGCCAAAGGAGTATGTGAGCAAGGGCATAACCCAGGCGTTGAAGGCGCGCGCCTTATTGCCACACGACAAAAAACTATTAAGTACTTTTGTCAGGCGACAGAAAAAGCGCTCCTTCACCGCCTGCTTTACGCCCTCACCCTCAATACCCAAAGCCTGTGACATACCAAGATATTTATAGGTTTCTGCTTCGGAGAGAGATCTGAGCGACATTGTCTCAGAAAGTTGTAAATTTGTTGAATTTACAACTTTCCCCCGCTGTACATGCATGACCGCACACTTATCTACACCAAATTCCATTTTGATGGCGCTACTGAAAACTTCTGTCGTTTTCAGTAGCTCCAACAGGTCCTGTCTATTTGGTGCAAATAGCTTAAGGTCATCCATGTATAGCAGATGAGAAATGACCTCACCCCCTCTCCGAAGCTGGCAACCTAGCCCCGAATCCTGCAGCAGAGTGCTGAGCGGATTCAGCGCTAGGCAGAACCACAAGGGACTCAGACTGTCACCCTGGAAAATGCCTCGCTCAATCCTGATGGAGTCCTGCGGGCCAGAAGGGCCATCTCCTCCACCCGGTTGACGAAGGACTGTGGTCCACTGCCCCATGCAAGCACTTAAGAAGGATCTTAAAGCTGCATCAACTTTATACAGCTCTAAGATCCTCCTCAGCCATGAATGAGGCACCGAATCATAGGCCTTCTTATAGTCAATCCAGGAGGCCGAGAGGGTCCCTCCATTCCGCCGTACTCGTTGGCAAATGGTCATGTCTATAAGGAGGAGCTCTTTAGTACCACGCGACCCAACCCTACATCCATTTTGAGCAGGGGCCAAAATGTTGTTCGTAACAATGTGCGTGTTAATTTTTGCCCTCAAAATGGATGTAAGGAGCTTGTACAGCGTAGGCAAGTACGTGATGGGTCTGTAGTTCTTCGCTTCCGTGGTACTACCGGACTTGTAGAGCAGGGAGGTAACACCAGTTGTTAAGGGAGGAGGTAGGGAACCGAGCTCGAGGGCTTGCTGGAACTGCGTTGCCAAACGTTCGTGTGAACATCGAAACCACTTCAGCCAGAAGTTGTGCAATCCATCCGGTCCCGGACTTTTCCAGTTCGGAGCCGTACGGATGGCACAACTTACGTCTTCGGGGCTAATGGTAACAGACCCCATGGGTTCGATGGATTCACAGTCACGTTCGACAACACCGATCCAGGCACCCTCAGTGTGTTCGACAGGCACCGACCAGATACTACGCCAAAAGTTATCCATGGCAGTAGCATCCGGTCGCTGACCGTCGCACACACGATGGTCGGTTCCCTCCCACTTCCTGTATACCTTCCTTTGGTCACTCTGGAAAATTATTATTATTATTATTATTAAAAACTTTTAATCAAATGAAAAGCATTTGTGACTGAGATACAGACTGGCAATAATGTCTCAAGGGAACGTCAAGTCTTAAGGTCAGGTTACACAGGGCGAAATGCTACCATGACAGGGAACAGTCATTAGCATTCTATAGGACTATAGGGCGGGTCACTGCCATCCGTTCCCCGTCAGCTACCTTTTCACGTCTCCCTTCTAGCAAAATGCACTGCGCAGCAACCGTCTGACCTAAAAAGCAGGACTTTAGTTAGGTTCACATGCACCGATCATCCAACTTTCCACCCGGATACCACCCATGCTAAATAGTAACCCCTCTCGGTCTACGTGCAAATAATTTGTGCAAACATGTTATGCTAAGCAGATCATCATTATTCTTTTGTCTTTATTCCATTTACTTGGGGTCGGCGCAGCATGTCTTTTTCTTCCATACCTCTATCACCCGTCATCCACACCCTTCCCGTTCATATCGTGTCTCACACAATCCATCCACATTTTTCTCGGTCTATCCCTTCTCTTACATCCCTCCACATTCATACCAGTGATACCATTCTTGTCACATGTCTCCTCTCCCTCCGCATAACATATCCTTACCGCAGTAGGTGATTTGCTTTCAGCTTATTAACTATGGGTGCTGCTTTCAGGCTTCCTCTTACCAGTATGCACTCATTCCTTATCATCCGATCCATTCTGGTCATACCACTCTTGCAACATTTTCATCTCCAAAAAATACAATCTCCTTTCATCCGTCACCTTTGCGCAACATTCCGATCCATATTATGGCTACAGGTCTTACAATGTCTTGTAGAATAGAATAGCAAAGTTATTCGTATATCGTCTAAACGACCGACACGATAACGAACACACGACACACACACACATACACACACACACACACACACGCGCACGCACGCACTCACTCACTCACACACACACACACACACACACACACACACACACACACACACACACACACACACACACACACACACACACACACACACACACACACACACACACACACACACACACACACACACATACACACACACACAGAGAGAGGTCTTACAATAATGGTATGCTAGGCAGGTGTTGCATGAAGATATGAATAAGCCCGATTAGTTTGCTCGCTCGTACAGCATAATTACAATGTGGTGGTAAAAGCCATATAGCTACGCTAACTTTTTCTGTGTAACCTAACCTTTGATCCGAGGTTAGAAAACTAGTAAACTTATAAAAAGAAGAGATTGCTTGGTCAGAGAGCGAGTTGAGTGAGCACTAGTATTATGCAACGCAGTCATTGTTTTTTATTGCCCTCTGTGAATAAACCGTTTTTCTGAAACGACGACACGGACAGTTTACACTGGAATAAAAGATATTTGAATTTGAATAAGGGCGGAAACATATTTGATGTCCCATCCCACGTTTTTAAATGGTAGATTGTATTCCTGATTTGCACATTTTACGGTGTTGGTCTCCTGTTATGTTATGCCACTTAGACTTATATAATTTGTCACCGTAAAGGCCACTCTTAAAAATAAATAGTTACTATTCTTTACTATTTCATATCAACAATAATTGCCCTGCCAATACTTATTTATGTGTCTTTTATTCCTCACGAAGCCTCATAATAACCATATAACAGTTAATAAATTAATCTACACGCTGAAGGTCGAGTATCGTCAATAAAGCCCAGTGACAATGTCCATTTTGTTCGATAGGTACCTGTTGGAGCAAAATGGCACGGCGGTAACATTTCCGCTCAGAGCAAATATTTGTCGCTCCCACAAAACTTTGCTCTAATGCAGGCTTGTGAGGAGTTTTATTTGTATTGAGCTAATATAGCGTCGGAGAAGTCATTACTAGACTGAAATGGAGTTGGTCAGGACATATTGTGGGTAAAGAGATGGTACAGATTGGTGGCTACTTACTGATAAAAGAAGCGTAGGTCGTCCATCAGCTCGATGGGTTGAGGATATTAAGGTCACTCCTGCAGGATACCCAGGTAACTCGTTTTTAATAATATTTGTATACGGATCTAACGCGAAATTTGTTTATTTACCTTAATAACCATGACCGATGCAACCCGTGTCGAAACCCACCACGACCTACTACGATCCTACCATTTCTAATCACCTTTGCAAGAATATGCTGAAAATTTATTGTTTCAAATACCCAGAGACATTACTAAAATCAGTTCTCGTGATAAAGAATTATCTATGGCGTTCAATTTTTAGAATATTTTTCTGAATTAATGGGATCGGGATATTCGGGATGGGTACACAATCTTTGCACGGAACCCTCGGTGCGCGAGTCAGACTCGCACTTGACTAGTTATTTACTACGTAAAATGACATTTATTTCTACCCTACGCACGCTCAAAAATTGCGTAATTACCTAACTAAATAAACTACCTCAGAATCGAGAGTAACAGCATACTCGATAGTACAAGTTCTACTGCATCGTTCCCATACTGAATCTTAATTTGTACTAAGCTATGAACTTCACCACATTTATTCTGCTAACCGTTTCTAGTCCGGGCCACAGTAAAAAAATGCCGCTGCTGGTGATGAGCGGGGTACAATTTAAAGCCGGCCACCTGCCTTCTTTAAAAAAAACTACACATTACCAGCTGGATGTTGTGGCAAGATTAGAATTGATTTCTTGTATTTATTTTAAATATTAGAAGAGAAGTGTAGAAATTGAAAGACTCATTGAAATAAAATAAATAAATAAATAAATATTAGGGGACATTTTTTACATAAATCGAACTAGTCCCACAGTAAGCTCAATAAGGCTTGTGTTGGGTACTAGACGACGATATATTTAATAGATATATACTTAAATACATAGAAAACGTCCAAGTCTCAGGAACAAATGTCTCTGTTCACCACAGAAACAAATGCCCTTACCGGGAATCGAAACCGGGACCTCTAGCTTCGGAGGCAATGACACTACCAACTAGGCTAAACAGGCCGACAAATTGCCGATTGAGAAGGTAAAGAGCATTCTTCTGTCAAGGGAGAATTGGGCTGAGAAGTTAGGGCTTATATTTAAGTTCATTGCTGAATAATGTTTTGAGTGGTTCAAGTCATTTTTTTTTAAGAAAAGATTGTGGTAGTTTAGAGGCTTACTGGAGCTGATATCGTCATCTTGACAAAAGCTCCAAAATAATAAGAGAAAAAAAAAAATGTAACTTTTCGAATAAATAGTAATACTAGTATTTTTTACTCGTGACTCGTCACTTTATCGTAGATACGACTGCATCCATACACTTTATATTCAAAGTTCACTGCAAGAGTGTTGACCTCGACTCGGATCATACTCAGAGTAAGCTGCTTAACACCTGCACTCAGCTGCGTGCGAAAACTCTCTATAGTGATATTCTGAATAAAGATAAAGTGCACGAAAAAGCTACAAGTGCAAACTTATAACCAGAGAATAGTTCTCTTCGTTTGTTTTCGGGTCCAACGGAGTAGAAACCAAACATCACTCTGTTGTCCACAGCAAAGAAGGGTGGCTGAGCACTTAACTCGACGGTAGCTTCCATTTTGTCTTGCTGTCTCTCTAGCTCTTGTTATGTATGCACGGACCAGTTCGCAAAATAAAAATCATTCTGTAAAACAAATTGTTGAACATACTATTTATGGTTTAGGAATAGTACGGGTGTAAGGGGTAGAGAATAAACACCTAGTAGGTTACCTCAAAAGTCATCCTCACCTGCTCGTGGTCTCGTGGTGCACCCTGCTGATCAACTGACGAGGCTCTGACGACCGAATGTCGACGGGATAGCCAACAAAAATGCTGGCATCAAATTCCCCGGCTATTGACGGCCAGCAGCGTCACTAGCGCAAGATGTCAGCACTGCGATCGCCGACCCGCCTGCCCAGCGTCGTGATTATTGGGCAAAGAAAGTGGGCTTGGCAAAGCCCGGATACTGTTACAAAAAATCAGATTGACTGTATCATGAGGATCATGACGGACAAGAAACATATATTTAGAGCTGTATTGGTGATCAATAGGTTCAACACAGGCAGTAACCATCGACTTTTGCGAGGAACTCTGAATATTGCTTACAAGTTTAAACGCAACCTTCTAATAATTGGTTCCTAAAGATTCCAGCTGGGAGTTCAAAACCGATTTGACGTACTGGAAACCGACGGTGATATTGACGACGACATGGACAGAATGGAAAGGATCGTGAGGAATGAAGGTAAGAGGTTTTGTCGGAATACGGGCAAGAAGTCGAAGCATTCTGACGAAACTCTAGACCGCTATGCTCGCGGTCAGATGCGTCAAAATGACGGCCAGTTAATGACGCGAAGTTACTGACAGACGCAACGCGGTATTTTTTTTTAAATATCGACACCTTTTGCTGCTGGGTCTACAGACCTGGTATGCGAAAGGTTAAATGACAACATACTTTCAAGAAAGTCCGTGGTGTTGCTCCTCCCCGTAGTGTAGATACTAGATAGTGAAATAAAGAATAAAGATACCTCCACTTAACTGCACTTTGTTTAGAGATGCTCTCGAAGCGAAGATTATGAGCAAACTTGGTAAAGCTTAAAACTGGTTTTAACAAAGAACGGTGCACCTAACTACTTTTTGTGTTTATGAAAATTATAAAGTATGTTCGTGGAAGTTTCCATGTAGAAGGTTTAGGTTTTAGCCTACCGCGCGATTCCCGCGCAATTTTTTATTTATATATGGAAAAACCGCGCGGTTTTCTCTCAACCCATCGGAACATATTCATGTAAATGGTACCGCGCGGAAATCCCACCCGCAAGATTCCCGCAAGTCTGAACTCGCGCTTAGGGTGCTTTCATTTAAATATTAATTTTAATAAAAACTAGCTGTTGCCCGCGTCTTCGCCCGCGTCTTCGCTCCTATTGGTCGCGTCATGTTGTTGTCTATCCAACACAAAACTAATTTTTCAAATCGAACCCGTAGTTTCTGAGATTAGCGCGTTCAAACAAACAAACAAACAAACAAACTCTTCAGCTTTATAATATTAGTGTAGATCTACTGATATAACACTACATTAACAACAACATCAATATCATGCTTTACACATTATCAGCAACAAATAACAATGTATGCAGTCTAATGCCCTTATTCATAAATGATCATCAAACCAATTTTAGCTAAAATCCCGTTATAATTTGGAGCGTTCGTGGCCCAGCGGCGCCCGCATACCGCGTGCGGTATGCGAGGTTAAGCAATGTGGGCGCAGGTCAGTTCTTGGATGGGTGACCGCTTTTAGTGGTTACTAACTGAACGCTCCCGTGCTTTGGAAGGCACGCTAAGCCGTTGATCCTGGCTGCTGTCTAAGACACCAGTCGTTAAGCCATGTAAGAGGCCTTCGGGCGGCTTGAAAACTTCTAACAGTCAAGTTACCCACTCACTTGACAAAGGGGGGTTAAAAGTACCCCACGTCCGTAGGCCAGGGAGTACCCACCGTAACCCTACACGTGGCCCCTGGGTGGTGCTAAAAGTGCAAAAAAACTAGTAACCGTACTTGTCTTCTCGAAGATCTCCCGCTTCGTAAATAAATGCCAAAAAAAAAAATAGAATATGATAATCTTCATGACTCTGAACAACTTTTACTACGGCAGCAACCTTGTCTATGTCAAAAAAACCGGCCAAGAGCGTGTCGGGCCACGCTCAGTGTAGGGTTCCGTAGTTTTCCGTCCGTCACATTAAGTTGACATATTAAGTACAGAAACACAAAACCCTAAAAACGGGCCCACAGAGGACGGTGATAACTAAAGAAAGAGTTTGGATTATACGGTTAAATTACAAACTTAGTTCAGAAATTATTTTTGTATTTTTTTCAAAAACTATTCAACCTATCAAGTTCAAAATAATTTTCCTACAAAGTTTTTATAAAGTTCTACTTTTGAGATTTTATTCATATTTTTAAAACTTATGGTTCAAAAGTTAGAGGGGGGGGGGACACATTTTTTTTTACTTCTGGAGCGATTATTTCCGAAAATATTAACATTATCAAAAAATGATTTTAGTAAACCCCTATTTATTTTTAAATACCTATCTAACAATATATCACACGTTAGGGTTAAAATGAAAAAAAAAACAATCCCCACTTTACGTATAGGGGAGGTACCCTAATAAAATATTTTTTTCCACTTTTTATTTTACCACTTTGTCGGCGTAATTGATATACATATTAGTACCAAATTTCAGCTTTCTAGTGCTAACGGTCACTGAGATTATCCGCGGACGGACGGACAGACGGACGGACAGACATGGCGAAACTATAAGGGTTCCTAGTTGACTACGGAACCCTAAAAAACAGCTATTTCATACATTGTTATGTCCAGAGAAAAGTCGAACGAAACCTATGGAACAGCCGTTTTTTTTTTCGCACGTATAATGTTGGTCCCATAATAAAAATTGTTCAGAATTATGAAGAGTATTAAATTCTACTATTACGATTCACGACTTACAAATCAACCTGTTATTTGTTAAGTTTTATGAATAAGTGGCCACTTTATTGTTTAGAAATGTGGTCAAAAAGTGTATATATTATTTATGATGCTGCCAAAAGTACCAAGTTCGTAAACGATTTCGCTAATAAAAGAAGTAAGATCTAACTGGAAACCAAGTTCTTTCGAAGCTCTTTCACAGCAAATCGTCATTACGTTCTTCAATTGCCTAGAATGATCTGTTATGTTGTTTGCTACTTAATAGTGCGACTTGGCATGTTTTCAAATTCCTCTACTATATTGATCTGAACGTAAAATTAATAGCTTTTTTAACTTACCATACCTTAACTTCGACATACTTATTCGAATACTACACTAAGACTTAAAAAATAAATTTGATGGGTAAAAACTTGTGAAGTCACCGTCACCGAACTATAGCTCTACCGTTTAACTCGCAAGGTTCCTGCAGGGCGCGCGGCGTAACAGTGGGCCTGGTGTTCAGTAGGCAAAAAATTGGATAACCATCTTAATATTGTAATAGAGTCAAATAAGTGTAGAACAATTTCTGGGCTGAACTGTATGGTATGAAATGTTAATCATTGCAGTAAAACATACCTCAAAAGTGTTAAGCAGTTAACAGGGTACGTAATTGTACATTGTTTAGAACAGGCGTTCAAGCATTATACGTTACGTAACTATGGAACTAGTCCGAGGTGTGTAAAAAAAATTAGCCAATAATATTTATTTATTTAAGCAGCCAAGTAACAAGCTAGGGTTTGCAGTCCCGGTCCCGATTTGTATGATATTTCCCAGGAATTCCCGGGAAATTTACATGCCCTAGTTCAACCAATATTGTAGTAACAATAACATAGTGTTTCCTTAACGAACTTGTTTTATTTCAACGAACAACAATGCTCTAAATTACTTCGCAGTTAATTAAAACGCCTTTAGCCAGTGACTATATTGGAAGTGCAAATGTACCGAGACTGGAGTTCCTCACTTGATTACACAATGAAGCAGTTACTCCAGTCAACGAGGGAGTTCATCTGTATAACTCCAACAATTTTTGGTAGTAAACATTTGTTGTCATTAGTCGGTTATTGACCTTAGATGAATGTTTTTTTTTAATTATTTGAAAATCGCCAAATTCTGTATCCAATAGTATGTTTTTTATTAGTTACAGTAACAGTTTTTAAAATAGGCCGCAAACAAAAGCCGTCAACAATAATCAAAACAGTCCCACACTGAATATGTCCTTCCTATTCAGTTTCCAACAATTTGTTGAGTTTGCTTAAGCTTCGGAGGAGGAAACAGTCGAGACTCGATTTTAAGTTTATTTATTTAAAATGATTTTTCTGAGCTGCAGTGTCCGTATCGCACTGTCACAGAAATATTGATTAAATATTCGTAAATCTGAAAAAACGGCTCAACTAATGTAACCTGACTATCATGACGTGCCTCTAATAACGATTGGATATATTAACCAGTCGACGTGACAGTGACAGTCAAATTATGGTCACAATTAAATCTCACAGTGTTCCAAAAATACGTCCAATCATAGATTTCATCACTCACCCACGTAATGTACATCAACCACAGTGCAGAAATGCCCTTTTTATTATACCTCTGTTTAATTTTATTTGTATTATTCTGAAATTTCTAAGTTACATACGAGTAGGAGACTATACATCTCTGGTACTCTTCTCTGTACTCTTTTATTTTCTCTATTTTTATATTTGCCTTATCCTGACATTTGAGACTCTATACAGGTCTGTATTATTGGATTTGGAAATATATATCTTCCGTTACATATGTGCCCATGTTCCTGTTGTTAATTTGTGTCCCGTTTTCGTAATTTTTATTTCGTAAGTGGTTTCGAAAGAGGATTTATTTTTCACTGTTTTTTAATTAATTATAAAACAGAAATTCATTTGTCGTTTTAGATACCGAGTAGTTTATTCTTTCATATTCAATTACCAAATAATTTACGTTTTCCTTTTTCGTAATCAATAACTGAGCAAGAATTTGTTCTCTATTATGTTCTACAAAACGGTAGTATAATATCTTTTTCTTTAAATCAGATAAACAGTAGGCATATTAGTAGGTAAAAAAATGTGTTTAGTTATTGATTACAAACAAGGTATAATTTGGCGAAATTATGGGACTTCTTTGTTTACTACAGAACCCTTCAATACAATATTTTGATAAATCTTAGAGAAACTTTTAAATAATCATTTCGTTGTTCGTCTGTTGTCAAAACCCCTTTTTTAGCCGACTACGGCGAATTTCAAAAGGACGGTTATGTTTTTGACATGCAAATGTATACTTGTAGTAATATTATGTATGTGTCCGCTTGTAACTACTCAACGGCTCAACCAACTTTGATAATGATACGTCATTATATTCTTAACCCTTAGAACGCCATGTTCTTAACGACAGTGATACTTACACGCCAACTCATCTTCCATAAGAGATTGACTTTCATATTCAAAATTACGAATACGGACCAAACGTGTTAATTACCACTGTTGCCATATCAAAATGCTATATAAAATGTTTTTTTCTTATTATATGAAGTGAAAGGACCCCTTGATGCCTATTTAAATAAAAAACATTTGATTTTGATGTCATGGAAGTTCGACTACCAGTAAAAATGCAATAGTCTCTGTTTTTTATTAGCAAAACATTATAAGCGTGTTTCAAGGTTCTGGCAATTAGCAATATGAAAAGGAAGCTGTCAATTTCCGTCGATTTCTCCTAAATCCCATACTTGCCTTTTGTAAATACCTCATGTATGTTTTGGGGAGCATTTGTTGCTACATTAACGAATTATCGCTCACGTTCTGAGAACCGCCTATCTTTTCCAGAAATCGGTTACAATAGTTTCAATGGCAACAGATAGCTTTTACATCTTAAGATTAATACAAAAAAAGATACGATAATATTTTATTGCTTTTAATTTCAAATCAGCTTATTACAGTACAATACGTAGTTAATACACATGATGATATTCTGCGTAAAGTTGACGATGATGCTTCGTTATTCATCTGAGGAATTTGAGCTATTGTT
This sequence comes from Notocelia uddmanniana, assembly GCA_905163555.1. Lineage (NCBI taxonomy): Eukaryota > Metazoa > Arthropoda > Insecta > Lepidoptera > Tortricidae > Notocelia > Notocelia uddmanniana. Next base: position 6,176,200 of record LR991059.1, on the reverse strand, counting down.
TTCATTAGGTGACATAACTTTAGACAAAGTGCCTTGTATGTCAGCATCGCTACCAGTGACTTCATTCACCTTTTTCCCGTCCTTAATAAAGATGAACCTCGGCACACTAGGCAGCTCGCTTAGCCCATACTTCCAGTGGGTTTCATCTTCTTCAAGGTTGTCTCTATCCACCTGGAGTTGAATAAATTACATGATAATTACTATCAGTTATAGCTAATCACAGAATAAAATATGATATAATTACAAAATAATATATCTACGGCTCTGTTCTGGTGCAAAGGTGCCAAAAATGCTGGCTGGTGCCAGAAATGCAAAGATGTATTTCCATAATTTTGACACCTAATAGTTGTGAAACTTGCAGGGTGTCATATCATCATTCTAGCGTTATGACCAGTACAGTTGTATCCTGAAGGATGCCCGAGGTCCGCTACCTAATCCCAAGAATTGGCGTAGGCACTAGTTTTTTTCCGAAAGCGACTGCCGTCTGACCTTCAACCCAAGGGGGGAATTAGACCTTATTGGGATTAGGCTTGTCAAGTGAGTGGGCAACTTGACTGTTAGAAGTTCTCAAGCCGCCTGAAGGCCTCTAATTTGGCTTAACGACTGCTATCTGCGACAGCAACCGGGATCAACGGCTTAACGAGCCTTCCAAAGCACGAGACCGCTCAGTTAGTAACCACACAAAACGGTCACCCATCTAAGGACTGACCTCGCCCACCATTGCTTAGCCTCGCATTCCGCACGCGGTACGCGGGCACCGATGGGCCACGACCGCTCACTTGCCAGGTGTCAAATATGCAGTATAATAAATATTCATCCTAACATATGTAATGGGAACAGCAAGCTTACAGGCTTGCCAAAAAATACGATTTCACTAAGTCGAACGCCGCATTAAAAAAGCTTGGGCTAAATATTGGTCGCTTAACCCTTTAACGCCCAACATTTAAGAAATATTTAAGTCAAACCTGCCTATGAAACTCGAAAAGAAAGCAGTGGATACTGTGATACTTTCTACACTATTCTACGGATGTCAGACCTGGTCCCTGTCCCTTACAAAGGACATTATACATAAAGTCAAAGTTTTTCAAAGATCGGCTGAAAGGAGCATGCTAAGACTAAGGCTTAAAGACAGAAAAAGAAATAAGGAAATCAGGGGACAGACCAAACTCATAGATGCCGCCGAATTAGCCTGCAAACTAAAATGACGCTGGGCCGGACACCTAGGGAGAACAACCGATGGGCGATGGAGTGAGAAAATAGTCCACTGGAGAGAGGACGTGCGCCCGCGCGGCCGGTCGCGGCGCCGCTGGTGCGACGACCTCGTGGAGGCAGCTGGCGCTACATGGACACGAAAGGCCATGGACAGAGAAAAGTGGAAAGAGATGGAGTAGGCCTTTGCCCGCAAATGGGCACACTAGCAAAATATGTTATAATTAATGTATAAATGTGAATGCGTAACTAATTAGAAACCGCTTGTAATAAAGGCTTAACGATGCCTGGGAAGATGCCATAACTTCTCAACCCGACTAAATTTAGTGTTTGTAGACACATATTTCGCCCATTAATTAAAAATAATTAGTTTCCTACTAGATTCTGATAGATGTTACCGCTACGCTAGCCGCGACCACAAACGCGAGACGTCAAATTATATAGGGAACTCGATGACCGGGTGCCAGTCGACGCTCATCCGGGATTCGGCACGGTATTGGCTATGTAGGGTTTGCAATCCGAATAATCCGAATATTCAATTATCCGAATAGCCGCCGAAAATGATATTCAAAATTATCCGAATACTAAGCCGCGAATTATCCGAATAAACGGATATTTTGAAAACACTAATAAAATCTTTTATAAGCAGGAAAAATTCAAAAAAATTACGAGAAAAAACACTAATGACGTTTTATGTCCATCTGTATTGCCCAAATAAGGTGTTTAGACAAATGTTCCATATTAAGTATTATATTTTATTAAATAAGTACCTGAATACCAACTTACATAAATTACGTAATATACTGATTTAATCTAGCAGACACGAATTGTTACTAATGTTACTATTATTAGGTATTTAAATGAGCAACGAAAACACTTGCAGATAAGATGGATTTTCTACCTGTCACTAAAATAATTATTGGTATTACCTACCTACTCTGAACCGGCCGAGCGGCCGACACCGAACCCATTCGCTCAGTCAGTCTGTATCTAAGTCAGTCTGTGTCAGTGTGTACGTACGAAGGTAGGTTGTCTTGTCTGTTATTGTTTCGCGTCGCGTCACGCATTTTATGCATTATACACCTTTAAATACGCTAATTTTGTTTTATTTTATAAAATACCAAAATTATCCGAAATTATTCAAATATCCGAATATTCGGATAATAAATATTGAAGTATTCAATTATCCGAATATTAAAAAACTGGGCGGATATTGCAAACCCTAGCTATGTGCGAAGTAGGTGGTGGGGGTAAGCTAGGCGATCGTAGCGCACACCATGGCAGAAATGTGTACTTACCGGGGACCACAGTCAAATTTACTTTCACGTTTTCTATTGGTTTCTTAACGGTTTCCTACGATTCGTTTCGTTTGTATGTATTTATTTATTCTCTTATTTATTTCAGTAAAATTTCCAATACGGGGTCTTTCTCGTTTACTAAAGTAAATAAAATATTCATGTGTCATTATTTGACATCTCTGAGTTTTGACATTGTCTCGGGACCTTTGACGTTTGACGTTTCAGACGTGCACATAGCCAATATGGCAATGAGTCGTCCTAAAAGACGACAAGGACAAAATATCACGTCTGAATCAATAATTTGTTTTTTGGTTACGACGCCTTGACAACGAGCTCTTATGTTAATAATAACATCTCACGCTCACCTTCAGGACTATGAGATTTTCCGTCTTTGCCGCGACTTCTTCAATGGTGGGATTGACCTCTTTGCAGTATGGACACCAGGTGGTCATGAAGAAGATGATCACCACTTTATCACCAGCCTGGGAGATCCTAGTCTCCAGATCAGCAGCGTCTTTGATGGCAATTATCTTGCTCCTGGAAAAATAAAAGTATTTTTGTTGACAGTTTGCCTTACACACTACCAAACGTACACATCAATTCACACACACACACATACTCGTTTTATAATATGTTTTTATACACCCGATTATAAAAGATAAATATGCGTTAAATTCTTCGTTTGAAGTTTGATCTCCAGTCTAGACTTTCCAGACCACTATTAGACAGAAGTAAAAATGCCAACATAATATGACTATCTATACCGAATGAAATTGACAATTCGCTGTAAGGACTCATTTTCTTCTTTCTACTCATACGGTGCTTAGCTGAAAAATTACATCACATCCTTTGGTCCTCACGCATCTACCTGAAGAAAACCCCTATTTTTTCTATCCTAGATTGATTACCTACTTATAGGTACCTAAAATATACTTGGAAATGGTCGCATTTTGTTTGAAAATCGAATACGCGAAGTGCCTAATTTTCTTCCGCCTAAATTTTAAAGAGTCCTAAACCAAAATCAAAATCTACTACATCCCGGCTGAAACTTAAAAAAATTGTGACAGCGCCATATGAAATTGCATCGAGTAAGGAAAAATGATGACGACCTGTTTAGCCTACTTGGTAGTGACTCTGCCTCCGAAGCTAGAGGTCCCGGGTTCGAATCCCGGCCAGGGCATTGATTTGTGCATTTATCACGGATATTTGTTTATGGTCTTGGATGTTTTCTATGTATTTAAATATGTATTTATCTATATAAGTATGTATATCGTCGTCTAGTACCCATAGTACAAGCTTTGCTTAGTTTAGGACTAGGTCGATTTGTGTAAGATTGTCCCCCAATATGTATTTTATTGATATTTCTAACGTTTCGCCAAAGAAAACCGCCTGCACCCCGTGAGTTTTCCAGTGAGCGCGCACCTCTATCGACCAAGTGAAACGAAACGTCTCCGTTTCAGCTTCGACAACGGCCGAGTGAAACGAAGACTCCGTTTCAGCTTGGACAAACATGATTTCGTATGTCCGGATGTTAAGATGTCCAGATGTCCAGATTTCCGGTTGTTCTCCTCTACATGTCGCACCTCTCAACCGATTGTCGTGAAATTTTGTGAGCAGGTTCGTTTTCGAAATTTAGAATTTATTTTCGCGTAGTCTACAGTTCACACAGCAGAGCAACTTGAACACCTAGGTTAAGTGTAACAGACACTGTGGACGCCTTTGAAAGAAGTCCTAGATAAAGTGCTGTCAGCTAAAGCAAAGTTAAAATATTACCGCGTTATTAGGTACGACAATATCTTCTTAGAAAGAGAGAGATTAGATAAGAAAAGAAAATAAAGTAGGACACTAAGTTTTTTTGCAGTATTGTTGTGTTCAGAAAAGCACTATATTTACCTTGGCCGAAACCTGGATTGCCTAACTCGGCTTCTTGGTCGCTAAGGTTTTACAACCACCCTGTCGGGCAATCCTCGAGCTGAGCCTCGGTAATAACTATTACCTACTGCTTGTAGGACAATCGGGAAGAAACCTTTTGTCCATCAATGTCACCATTCATTTTTTTAGGGTTCCGTACCCAAAGGGTAAAACGGGCCTTATTACTAAGACTCCGCTGTCCGTCCGTCTGTCTGTCTGTCTGTCTGTCTGTCTGTCTGTATGTCCGTCTGTCACCAGGCTGTATCTCATTAACCGTGATAGTTAGACAGTTGAAATTTCATAGATGATGTATTTCTGTTGCCGCTATAACAACAAATACTAAAAACATAATAAAATAAATATGTATGGAAGCTCCCATACAAAAAAAAAGTTGCTGTTTGTGTTCATCAAGCGCTGGGCCTCAAAATGTATGGGAAAACTAAAATCCAACTTGCAATTTATCTTATCACTAATAAAAAAATTAAACGTTTTTTTTCTACTCAAGCATTGTAATCCGTCAATTAAATGATTGACAGCAATATTAAAACAATGAACTTTATATCCAATGCAAGTCTATATCATAGACAAAATATCATTATATGACTGGTAGAAGTATAATAATGTATCGAATACATTATTATACCACATCAGCCCTAGGACGTCCACTGCTGGACATAGGCCTCCCCCAATTTCATGGGGGGTAAATGCCATAATCGCCACGCTTGGCATGCGGGTTGGCGCTCGCAGTATCTCCACCGGACTCTAGGAATGCTGCTGCCCATTCCCCGGTGGTCTTGGTCGTAGTTTAAGGACATACCGGGTCCACACACATTATTATACATACAACCGTTTTTTTGTATGCCCGTATTCTGCCACCATTTCGATTTTCAATTTAAATCAAATTATTTTGATGACGGCAACGTTACATACCTAATCAGATCTTAAAATTCACCAGTTTTAATACCAAAACTCGCTAGGCTCGTTTTCTCACAGCGACTCGCTTTAGGAACCGTTATTATTTTAACTCTTGCATAAAACACTACAATAGGCTTACGGTAATGGTTTCGCTGTAGTTGTGGATTTCACCTCTCTAGATTCATCAGATCCTGATTCTGATGACGATGTCTCGACGGACCTCTGTAAATAAATAAAAAACTATATATGTATGTATATAAGACACTAGCTTTTGCCCGTGACTCCCGCGTACAACTCGTTATATTATAGAAATAATTGCTAGTAAATTGTTGTAGGTGCAGGCTTAAATATCGCTCGCCCACACAAACTTCTACCCGCCTTTACGGAATAAAAACTATCCTATGGAAAGGTCCAGGGACTCAAAATATCTCTATACAAAAATTTCACCTAAATCGTTTAGCGGTTTAAGCGTGAAGTGGTAACAGAGAGGCAGACAGAGTTACTTTCACATTTATAGTATGGATTAGTATAGTACTCGGCCACTTCACTAAAGGCGCATCCATAGGGAGAAGCTTTGCAGTCCTGCAAGCTATACGTAACATAGGGCCAGAAAACCAAGATCATTCACTTTCCTCGCACTATCTTATAGCTTGCAATTGCCTTATAACGTTGGCTTGAGTGTACCCTTGTTCCATTCACACACACAATTCTTGTCCATTAATTACACATAACTACATACGTAAGTATATTGTGTACTTTATGTAACCGAACAATATCTCACCTTGTCTCGTGGCAGAGCTGTGGTAAGAACGCACATCGCCAGCAGGAGTAGAAACTTGAGTTGCATGTTGGACAGTAGGGTAACTCTAATAATTATAAACACTGACAGTATACACTGCTGTTAAAACGAAGGAGAGTAATGCTTCTTACGGAGCCGAAAAGTGATCTGTTACTGATGTCTCGATATCCGCAGTATATATCTCTCACTAACCGACAACATGCGGCAGAGAACAAAAACTGACTGACCTACAATACCAGGGGTTATCATTGCCTCGTATTGTCCGTCAGATAAGTAATGTGTGTCTTATATAGTCAAAATTAACGCACGGCAAACAGGTAGGGGACCACAGAAAAAATCATTAGTAAACGGAACTTCATCGCCTCTAATTAAATGTAATTATCTCTTCGAGGTAACCCGAGGTTTCAGGTGTATCACAACATTATTAGTGAAGCAGACTTGCCAGTCTGCTGCAGCGGGTATCAACATCTTCTAGCTGCACGCATTTTCGACTACCCGCAATAGGTCTTTATTACAACCTGCTAAGTAAGGCTAATTTTTATAGACCACCTTCTAAGCATTAAAGAACTCCATGCTGGAACTTTGTTTCTAAGAAACTCTGCCAAGTTTTCTCCTGGCTAACGGGACAGAATAACAACAAAAACTAGTTGATTGACTCGTTTACCAAGGAAAGAAAAGTAACATGAATAGTTATGTAACTACGAGCGAATGATTTGTCGGCCTCAAACAGGGATCTACTTAAAAACAGATGGAACTAATTTGGTCTCTTCAGCCATGGGGCTTGAATTCAAAAAAGTTGTTACTGACGTGCATAAAGTCCGGTACCTATTTTCTTTGAACCATAATATCCAGAGCAGTACCTAAACAATTTTTCAACTTGACCTTACAAGTTATCTTCCTTTTGCCACAGTTCAAGTATAAATTACAGATTAAAATAAAATAATAAACAGTCACATTTACATATTCGTAATAACCGATAAGTTATCACTCAGTGTTAACTTTTTAATGTAGGTACGGTCACTATCAATGTTAGGTACATATATATCATGCACTCTTAATGTCTTGATAATAGTTACGTTTAGAAATTTTTGACCAACTTGTCCACCGCAACATATCCGGTGGCGACTGTATCAACTATTCACGGGGACTGCATTTTTTCCTCGATTATACAATAAGCAATTTGGTTTTCAAATATGCAAACGTACGTACGTTATCTCATGAACAGTGATGTCGTTCTTGTTCCTAGACCAATATTGTTAAAGCCAATATATAAGCTTTTTGAGTCAAATTTGCTAGCAACTCAACCTTCCCGTGTGTCTGACTATTTAAAGCAAAAGTCCAGCCACTTCAAGTGTTTTTGTCAACGAATGCTGCAGGGTAGTCACGTAACTTTTTGAACGTACGATAGGGAAATCTAACTGTCATTTTTACTATGAAAAATTACATTTATATCTGCCTTACGCACGCTTGAAAGCGTTACGTAATTACCCCGCTGTTCGTGATTTATCCGGCAAAACTTAGTATTTATTATTGTAGTATTACTTGGGCCGACAGTGAGAACACCGATTATAATTTAGTCCTAAGATATTATTTGATTGAGTAACATGTAACTAAATTGTGTTAATTAAATGTAGTTACAAAAGGACTCTACATATTTATTTAAAAAGCTCCCCATAAGAGCATAATTCGCTCACATCCAGTTTATTTTATAAAATAATGCTTGTTTCTACATTCTACATAATATATAGAACAATTTGAAACATCTTTGTTGATCGGACTAAGAATGGAAACGTCTCGTGACTTGGTGGCTTCGAACTACTTCTATCTTATTGGCCGCAGTATGTTAGGAGCTACACTGCAGATTAAACTTACCTATTAGCACGTACGAGTGCTACCACAGAAAGTTTAGTTTCCTAACTGCATTTGCTTCTTGCTCGGCCTGTATTAATTTACTAGTTTTATCATTTAGTACGGTCTAGTTTTCCTGTTCTTAAGTCACCTTTTGACCACACGTAGGAATTATCAGCGCTCAGATATACCTAATGTAGTCAAATATTTATTAGTATTATATTATTATAATTCATAATAAAAAGCAAAATTACCGATAATAGTTTCTTATTTACGCTTTTTGGCGATCCTATGTCTAATATCTAAGATTAAACTATAATAAATATTTCTAATTCATATACCTACATATAACATTTCTATTAATATGAATGTCAGCTTCATTGTAAGCGACCCCTAATGATAACATCATCTTTGCGTTAATAATGTTCTTTGCGGCCCACTGGTTGGAAAATTCTAATTTAGAGTTAGTATTGTAATTAAACTGTAATTTGCAGCTAAGTTGAGAATGAGTAGGAATACGCGAAACATTTTAAGTTTGATGTTCGAAGTTTTGCGCCTGTGGTCTGCAAGTTTAAGCTCCAGAAGTCTGTACACAACTTTGTTCGTAAATATTCTAACTCATTCACTTAGTAAAGTGTATCGATCTTGTACAATGTACCCAGCATATTTTATAGAAGCAGCGTAATATCCGAAAAAACAAGTTAAAACATAGTTACCATTACTGCTACGAAAATAATAACCCGAGTAACGTTTGAATATGTACGGTAGCAAAATTAAGCGAGCGAATCGAATTGTCGGTTGCCAGCGTGTTTCGGATCGGCTTGACTCCTTGGCGCTGCCTAGAATGTAGTTTCGCTCTGCATTTTTCTAACTGTGGAATGAACTGTCGCCTGCTGTATTTCCGGACCAATACGTCCTTCAAACATTCAAAAAAAGAGCGTACTATCATCTTAAAGGCCGGCAACGTACTTACAACCGAGTGTCCTTGATCGGCGCTAATCGCTTACCATCAGGCGATTCGTCTGCTCGTTTGCCTTCTATGTCATAAAAAAACTGTACAAAGAACATCATCAGCCAATAATATACCATGGATGAGAGATTACGTAGTAGTACACATGCTGTCCCAATCCGGGTTAGATAAATATGAATTTCTTCGAAAAGCTAATAAGCGTACTTAAGTTCCGTAACACCCAACATAAATTAAGTCAAATATCTATACATAACTTTATGCCAATGATAATAGAGTAGGTATTAACTACAGGTAAAAACCCCAAATATTAATGACTGTTTAGTTCTGCAGTAAATATCTGATACTGCAAAGCATACCTATGTATTCAAATGGGCCTAAGCAATAATATTTCTGTTTGGGCGACTCATCACTGACCACGCGACCGCCTCACTTTACATTAACTTTATATTAACGCGACCTTAGCTCGGTGTACACGGAAGCCTGCGTGCAAGACAAATTAAAATATGATTCAAATCTTAAGCGACAGAGAGAAATAGATTCCCATAATGTCCCAGCATATTTTATTTCGTCTACGTAATAAGAAAGAATGTCTTTCATTTGTACCTGTATACTTCTCCGTCCAGGAAAATGCAATAAATTTCACCTGGACATAAACAAGTGATTCGTAATTACGCTGCATTCAAATCAAGTCGTCTGTTTCCCGAATGGGCCTCTGGTGGATTGTTTTACTGCTAAGAGTCAGTGACACAGTAATGTTTAACTGGGTGATTTGGATTAATTGAATCGGTGTTAGGGGACGAATAAAGCCTCGTTTATATGAAAAAAAAAAACACATGGTACTAAATACATACATACATACATACATATAATCACGCCTGTTTCCCATAGGGGTAGGCAGAGATCACGGATTTCCACTTGCTACGATCCTGACATACAACTTTCGCTTCATGAACTTTCATAACATTCTTCATGCATGCGCGCCGATTTAGGGTACTCCTGACCTGGCCTTTCTGCAGAATGTCTCCGATTTGGTCGGAGTACGTTCGCCGAGGTCTTCCCCTTCCAACTTTTCCATCCACTCTTCCTTCATACACTTGTTTTGTCAATCTTCTTTCATCCATCCTCTCTACATGTCCAAACCATCTTAGCATACCTTTCTCAATTTTCGTCACTATATCTTCATTCACTCCACACCTCCGTCTTATAACGGTGTTTCTCACTCTATCTCTCAAAGTAACGCTACACATACTTCTCAGCGCTCTCATTTCCACTGCATTCACTCGACTCTGATGTTTCTTCTGCCACACCCAACTTTCACTACCATACATTAGTGTCGGCACCAACACTCCTCTATGCACGGCCAGCCGCGCCTTTTCTGACACTTTCTGGCTACTCATAAAGGCGTGAAGTGCCCCATTCACTCGATTCCCAGCTATCACTCTCCTTTCAATATCTCCTTCATGCTTACCGTCTCTCGTGAACAAAGTCCCCAAATACACAAACCCATCCACTTGCTCCAACCTCTCTCCATCTACAGCAATTTCACAAACTGTCATACACTCATCTCTTTCAAATACCATCACTTTCGTCTTGTTTACATTCATTTTCATTCCTTTTCTCGCAAATAATCTGTGCATGCTAGTTACCATCTTCTGTAGCTTCTCAGCCGATGACGCTAATAAAACCTGGTCATCGGCGTAGAGTAGACATTTGATAAGCAACCCATTCATTTCCAACCCACATTCATCGTCTTTCAAATCTTGCAAACAACTGTCCAGAAATAGATTAAACAGCCACGGTGACGCTACACATCCCTGTCTAACACCCTTTTCGATGCTAAACCATTCAGTGTAGGACCCGTTTACTCTCACGCAAGCAGAGGAATCCTCGTAGAGAGATTTCAGAGCTTGAATGAGATGGTCGCTCACTCCATATCCGGACAGTACCGACCAAAGTTCATTCCTCACCACTCTGTCATAGGCCTTCTCCAAATCCACGAACGCGCAATAGACCTTTTGACCTTGGGCCAAATATTTTTCGGCTATGCATCGTAAAGAGAAGACCTGATCCGTACATCCCATACCTTTCCTAAATCCCGCTTGTACATCCCATATTTTCTCATCGGTTTCTTGCATTACCCTTTCAATCAACACTTTCGCATATAATTTGCCAACGATGCTGAGTAAGCTAATGCCCCTGTAGTTCTTGCAGTCAAGTTGTGAGCCCTTTCCCTTGTACAGTGGCACGATGACCGCCTTGCACCAATCTTTTGGAACTATGCCGGTATTAAAACATAAGTTGAAAAGGCGATACAACTGACTTGCTACGACGCCTTGCCCAGCCTTCAGCATCTCGACTGAAATTCTATCATACCCCGCTGCCTTTCCTGGTTTCATTCCTTTCAAAGCTTTTACAATTTCATCCATACTAATACTACACTCCTCATGTGGCAGTGCATTATCATTCACTCCTGACGTATTTTCCTCTTCTCTCTCAAATAAACCTTCAAAATATTCCTTCCATCTCCCTAATATGCATTCCTCATCATTCAATAAACTTCCATGCTGGTCTCTAATCGAGGTTAGCTCTGAGGTCTGAGTTTTACCTCTGGCTAGTCGAATGGCTTTCCAGAAAAACTTTATGTTTGCCCGGAAATCCTGAGACAACCTCTGATCCATCTCATCATTCTGTTCATCTTTCTTTCTTTTAACTACCTCCTTTACCAGAACATTCAACCTTTTATAGTTACTTTTCCTTTCACTCACGTCTTCAAGCGTGGCTTTTTGACTTCTTTGGTCAGCTCTTATCGCCAACCAATCTAGCCACGCTTTCTTCTTCTCACTTACTGCCTTTTGTACCTCTTTATCCCACCATACATTCTTCTTCTTCTTCCCTTTGCTCCTTTCTTTCACACCACATACATCCCTGGCTGTACTTACAAGCTTATCTTTAAAACCATTCCATAGTTGATCAATCTCGCATATATCATCTATCTCTCTAAGATTTTCCTTTAGTTTATGAATATACTCATCAGCCACACTTTCCTCTTGCAAATTTTCTACTTTTATTCTCTCCAGAACACTAGTGAATATACGAGGTCGATGCCGCCATCCTTGAAACAGCCCTTTCATTCGGCTCATCACCAGGAAGTGGTCTGTATTTATTCCGGCCCCGCGATACACCCTAGTGTCCAGAACATTCTTCCTCAATCTTTCGTCCACTATCACAAAATCAATCATACTCTTTCTTACGTTCTCCGCCTCACGCGTGTACAAATGAATCCATTTGTGGGCAAACATTGTATTTGTCACAAAAAGATTTCTCTCGAGGCAAATATCTAACAAACTCTCACCATTCTCATTCACTCTCTCGTCACCGTGAGTACCCAGAACCTTTTCAAATCCATCTCGCTTTACCCCTACCCATGCATTAAAATCACCTAACATAATCAACCTTTCATTATCCTTACATCTACTTGTGACATCCCTTAATTCCTCCCAGAACTGTTTTCCCTCTTCCTGGGTCGACTGTGACGTTCTCGTACCCAGGTTTACAGGGGCATATACCCCAACAACAAAGATACGAGTCAGTCCTAATTTCATTCTGACCCATATTAATCTGGGACTCACGCATTCAAATTCATTCACACACTTGGCAATCCTAGCTGAAAGTATGACACCAACCCCCTGACATGCTCTGTCTGAAACGGTCACTCCAGACCAGTACGCTGTATAGGGTCCATGTTTCGTGGTGTCACACCCTTTCCGTTTTGTCTCATTTACACAAAGAACATCAATCCTCTTTTTATCCATCATCTGCCTTACTTCATTCATTTTTCCTTCCATTCCTCCTCCAACATTCAACGTAGCAAAACGGCACTCCGTGAGCCGCTTTTCGCCCCCACTGGAAACGTGACGTGACGGGTGGCGGACCGCGTCGCCGCCATGCGGATGATTTTTATTTTTTCCAATCTCCATAGCGTTCCCACGAGTAAATAGGGAACTAAAGGTCCATCACAGCAGAGCCCTATACTGTGGTAAGGTGGATTACCACTGTGCCCTGTGACCACCAACACAGACACCCTCCGTTCGACACCAGACTCCCCTCTGGCCATGCATCCCTTGGCACGGGTCGGCTAACACCTTGGATTAGGGGTTTTATATCGGGGTTTTCCTTCCCCTAGACAGGTTGCAGGCCAATGCTAACGAGGCCCATCTCCCCGGGTTGTATTTCGGAGTAACCTTCTCCTAGACAGGTTGCAGCCCAATGCTAACGAGGCCCATCTCCCCGAAGGAATTGGTACTAAATAAGGAAGGAAAATAATTGGTCCATGCTATTTTGTGAGCCTGTCCAGCTATGCTGGTCTAGATTTTTTTGTTTATTTATTTATTTACAATAGAAAATTTATACATTGGTTAGACAGAAAAGTGTCGTTAAACCCTATCGGGTTTGTATCGACACAATATAGGAAGGAATCCGATAGGAAAACATTGAGATATCCTCTTTAAATAATGATTGCAAAGGATTCTAGATACGATAAGTTTGACACTCGTGTTTGATATACTTCATAAACAGCACTTAACATACCCCGAACACATGCTAGCCGCAGCAGCGCGCCTTTCCGTACTGCCAGCCCCACGATTCAAACCGGTAGATTTACATTTTTTTTTTATGATAGACTGACCAGCGATTGGCCTTGGTCTCACCACATCAGATTCAGATTCATTTATTCACAATATACGATTACATTATAAATTAAGTATGTCAATTTACAAGAATCTCTATTGTGATCGTCAATAACATTAAATGAAAATAAAGATAATTTAATATAATTAATAACATAAATAATTAATAATACTAAAAATTAGGATGTCCGCTTAATTTAGGTAACAGTGGACAAATAATTTCACAGTATTAAAATTTCACCTGAAAGGATCGTCATTGAATAGGTACAACAATTTCATATTAATATAAATAAATAAAAAATAAAATTTATCCAGTTATGTCAAAAAATTCACTTATAGAATATAAAGGATTTTCCAGTAGAAAGTTTCTTAGCCGACACCTGAATGTTGTTTCCGATGTCTGTGTGCGTATTTCGGCGGGTAGACGTTCATAATACGTTGGACCTATGACACGCGGGTTTTTAACTGCAAGTGCCATGCGACGAGGAACTGTTCTTAGTCGCCCTGTAGAACGAATTGTCTTACCGGCGACCTCAACACGCCTAAACATAGGTAAGTTACGTCTAACAAACATTAGAACCTCAAATAAGTATGTGGAGTAGTGCGTCATAATTTTGTGAGTTACGAAGAGTTCCCTACATGGATTTCGAGGTTTCACACCGGCCAGCGTTCGTAATGCCCGTTTTTGTATTATGAAGACTCTATTGGCATCCGTTGAGTTACCCCAAATAAGTACTCCATATGTCATCAAAGAATGGAAATGAGCATAATAAACCGATTTTAGTGAGACATTGGAAATTAGAGGTTTTAATTTTCTCAAAGCAAAAGCCGCACCACTCAATTTCGTACACAACTTATCGACATGGCACTTCCAGTTTAGACTTGTGTCCAATGTAAAGCCTAGGAACCTAGTTTCGTTGCAAAGTGGCATTGGGCAGCTGGATACACATTGGGGCACAGTAATATTCCGTCCTGAAAAAACCATCACGTTTGATTTTGTGACATTTAGAACCAACCCATTTGTGCCAAACCACTGCTGTAACTGGCCACATGCGTCGTTTATTTTGGTCCCAAGCTGTTCATACGTTTGCGCACTGACTATGACTGTAGTGTCATCCGCAAACAGCACGGACAAGCCCGTGGTGATTGCAGATGGGAGATCATTGACATAAGCCAAAAATAAGGTGTTACCGAGAGCTGATCCCTGCGGAATGCCCTGGCCTATGTAGCCATAGTCAGACTCAAAAGTTGTACCGTTTATGGACAGTTTGACCTTCTGCTTTCTGTTAAACAAGAAAGAACAAAACAAATGATGAGCATCATCCACAACGCCGTAGTATGTTAATTTGTTTAATAACAGCTTATGATTGATTACGTCAAAAGCCTTTGATAGGTCACACATAATACCGGCCATCTTGTACCTGTTGTCCAGTCCTGTCATGATGCAATCAACCATCCTGTGAGCCGCTGTCGTTGTTGACATGTTTTGTCGATAAGCGTACTGGTTCGGAGTAAGGAGGTCATTTGCTTCAAGATGGTCCATCAGGCTAGATGACAGGATGGACTCCACGATTTTCGATATAGTCGGCACTATGGTGATGGGCCTATAATTATTGACGTCGGTCTTTTCGCCTTTTCCCTTATAAACTGGGCATATCCTCGTGCTTTTCAATACGTCGGGGTAGACGCCAGTTTCAAATATACTGTTAATCAATACAACCAATATGTCAGAGACGACCGGATAGATACATAGGATAATGTCTAAAGACATATCATATGCATCCACAGTTTTGCGTGTCTTTAACATAGATTGTATTGTCTTTTGTAGGAGTTCATGTGTAACCAAGGGAAGACGAAATATGGGCACGTCTAAGTTGCCAAGGTGTTGACATAGATATTTTTTAGATAATGACTCATCACTTGGAATAATGTAACGTGATGCAATGTCCAAGAAGTAAGAATTCAATTTGCTTGGTACTTCGCTGTCTACAATTTTACTGTTCGACATTGGATCACGTAAGTTAAATTTTGGCTGAGATCTAGTTTTTGTTCCAATTTCGTCGTTGACGATCCTCCATATATCCTTTTTAGGGTTATTGCTTTCTCTCAGCTTATTTTCTATATGCAATTGCTTAGCACGCAGAGTGGCAGATTTAATAAGATGAGAATAGTGAGCAATGCAGTCTGAGATCAGGCGGTTGTCAGGATATTGGCGTTTCATTTCTTGAAGGTCGCTGTGCTTACGGATGTATTCGGACAGCTCATCATTCATCCACGGGACAGTGTTCTTATTAGTATTTAATTTTATTCGCTTTATTGGAAAATGTAGATTGATAAAAGATGTTAGTATATTAAATAACTTATTAAATTTAGAATTAATATCAATAGAATCAGAATAAATAAAATTAAAATCATAATTGCACATGTCATTATAAAATAAACGAAATGATTCTTGGCTAAATAGTCGATGTTCCACAAACTGTCTAGTTTCATTTTTATCTCGCCCTTGTCTCTGTTCAATTGTGAGTTCATACCGTTGTGCGCTGTGATCACTAATGAACGTGTCCACTGGCAACACAACAAGACACTCTTTGGTATGATTTGTTATGCCACAATCGATGGACGACACAGACTCCGCAGTCACGCGAGTTGGGAAATTAACTGTGTTTTCACAATTGAAGCTATTAAGTATGTCGTCTACCCGCTGCTTCATACTATTCTCAGTAAGATAGTTAACATTTTGGTCTCCAATTATAAGAAACTTTCTACCTTCGTCAGATAATTTATGTAATAAGAGTTCCAATTTCTCCAAATAAATGTCAAAATGCCCATTACCTGTTCTATACAATACAATAATAACTAAGTTTATACATATTATTTCAATCGCTGTTATTTCGAAGTGATATGGAACGCAAAGGCAATGCAAGTCATTACGCTGTCTATGGCGCACACCTTCGCGTATATACAGCGCTACCCCACCATGAGCATTGACTCGTGCGCGACAGTAGGCGTTGGCGAGAGTGTACCCGCACAACCTAATACGATCCAAATCACTTTTTTGGCACCAAATTTCACTTAAACCTAATATATCCGGTTTTTGAGTGTTACATAATAGTTCTAGTAGTGACGTTTTCCCGCAAATCGATCGAACGTTTTGATGCATAATTACAAACTTAGAAATTAACTTGTTTTTGTCGGACCGCGCGGGATCGAGTAGTTTTTTTGTTGTTTTTGCACATCGTTGAACAATCGCACGGTGACACCGTCCGGCCAGTTATCGCGACTCCTGACCAATCTTTGTTTGCCCGCTGGTACTTCTAAACGGAATGAGGTGTAATTTCCCCGGGTGACTATCAACTGTTCACACACTGGAGCTGAGATACCCATTTTTGTCTGGACATGGCTGACAACGTCTTCAACAGTGGTGTCTTCGCTGAGGTTGAAGACATGCAAGCTGACGATGCGAGGTCCCGCTGCCCGTAGTCTAGTGGCATGTGGACAGCTTGGAGCAGAACTGGTAGCTGGGAGTAGCGCTGGAGCCGGTGCATCATCAGCTCCACCATCAGGGACAAGGACAGCAGAAACTACCTTTTCACACGCCGTAACTCGAGTGCGTTGCTTGTTTTGGCCTATATTTGTAACACGACCAGGACGAGGACGAAGTTTTTTATGACCAGAAGCAGGATTACTTATTAACTCTGCGACTGGGTTGACTAAATCGGCTCCTTGAGTGGCAACCATGGACTTACTGGCAACTGGCACAGGGCTCACGGGCTCCGAACTGGGTGTAATGTCCGACAACGGGTTCACTATAGGAACAGCTGCTGGAGAGGATGTCTGTGGCACACTGTTGATGACATCTAGTTGCGGAGGTGCCTCATTGCCTATGTTTATATAAATTAAACCGTGGGGGCCTGACTCGTTCAGTGGTTCGCATATTAGTGTATTTTGTGTGATCTCTTCTGTGGATTTATTTTGGAAAATAGCTTGAATGCATCGGTTCTGGTAAGCCAATAATTTTTCTTGTCCTCTCAATACATCAATGCAACCTTTAATTTCAGCCCTCATTTCTGTTATTTCATCTTTTAGATTTAAAACTAGATCCACCAACCTTGTAACGGCCGCTGCATTTGTCGCTGCTTTTGCTAATGCTGGTGCCATTTCTACTTAGTGCCAACAAATTACCGACTGAGTAATAGTTAATAGGTGTTGAATACACTTAAATTGATTTAAAAAGAAGTATTTTTACAAATTAAATAATGTATAAACAAGAGGAGCTTTTAAATTTGCTGTTTACCGCACAACAGCGCCCTCTATTTATCCATGCATTATCAGAGACACGTACACATCTGACGTGCTTGAGTGACTGTTTTAGGGTGCCTTAGTAAACAAGGCACCTTCATAGTGTCACCATGTCCGTACGTCCATCCGTATGTCGGCGGCTTAGCTCAGGAACCGTTACTACTAGAAAGCTGTAATTTGCCATAAATTATTGTATGTCATACGCCAACAAAACGATAGAATAAAATCTTAAACATTTTAGCGAACCTCTCCTATACAGGTGTGGCCTGTAATAGGGGCAATAAATTAAATGGTACACTATTGAGCTCACTAGCAATTATTTTCAAATGGTTTAAAAAGTATTTTTTTATACAAAAATCGCTTACCTGTTACCTGCTTTTTTACTCTACTGGAGTGATATTAATAACTATTTATTTAAAAAACACTAAACACTTCTTAAATCCCAAAAATATCCTTTTGAACCAAAAATGCTACAGCGATTATGGGTCATAACTTGAAGCAACCTCAAAATCAGCATTGACTGCCACGCTATAATCTCTGGTTACCAAGATCCATTATTTGGAGATCATAACTTTAGATCAAAAGTTTCTCCCAATTGAAAAAAGATTTTTTTGACACAAGAGGTTACTGTAGGTGCTCTAAGGAAGCGTCCTTTAAATTTATTGCTCCTATTACAGGCCACATCCTGTATTTATAGAGGGGATGCAATATCGCGGAGGTGCTTTCCTGTATATATGGTTTCGCATGGCTACGAAATCTTTGGAAGTGAAATTGTTAAATAAGTTGTTTGTTGTGTCAAATACATAGTAAGTAAATATAAGTAAATAAATAAATATTGGGGCACAATCTTACACAAATCGACCTAGTCCCAAACTAAGCAAAGCTTGTACTATGAGTACTAGACGACGATATACATACTTACATAGATAAATACATACTTAAATACATAGAAAACAGCCAAGACCCAAGAACAAATATCCGTGCTCAATGCACAAATAATGCCCTGGCCGGGATTCGAACCCGGGACCTCTAGCTTCGGAAGCAGTGTCGTTACCAACTAGGCTAAACAGGCCGTCAAGTTTGTGAAAATTTAAGTCCGCATATCTCACGGGTGAACAGCTACGCAACCGTACATTGCGCGTGGCCTGACACGCACTTGGTCGTTTTTTTTACATCGGGTACATATCACATTACCTTTTATATTTCTACTATCTTATCAACGGAGAGCGACTCAAATTGTCGGCTGCCAGCGGGTTTCGGACCGGCTTGACTCCTTGGCGCTCCGTAGAAATGTAGCCAGCCTCGCTCGGCATTTTCTACCGCATGTATTACGGGGAGTGCTCCGAGGAATTAAGTTTTCGGATTAATCCCTGCTGCTTCCTTCCGCCATCGTCCAACGCGACAACATTTCCATCCTCACCACTTAGATGGTTGGCAGTCCTCAACTGTGCGTTTCTCCAGAAATTTCTTGCCTCGCACAGCTAAACTGTGGAATGAACCGCCTGTGGTATTTCCGGACCGATTCAACCTTCAAGCAAAGAGCGTACTCCCAACGCATTTACAACCCCTCTGGTGTTGCGAGTGTCCATGGGCGGCGCTAATCACATACCATTAGGCAATTCGTCTGCTCGTTTGCCTCCTAAGTCATACCTATATGACCTGGCTTTTATTGAGTAACTGTAATTTCAAATAATAATACTGGAGTCGTTTGTTTATAGTTATATTACAATTATTTATTATTATCTTACCTCGTTCCTTGGATCCAGACATCCAGAAAGTTGCACTACAACTTATTGAATGCAAACTCGCAGCGCAACACCGCTTTGCAGAACGTTTCCACGTATTGTTAGAAACTGTGCGGTAACCCGACGTTTCCGACCCAATTGTGTTTAATGGAAATCCATTAGGTGGAGCTGCAGCCTCCTGGATAGTAAAACTAAAAGGCTACAGGTAAACTATGCAAATCTACGAGTGTCAAGATTTGACGGCTGAAACGCCGGCGGTAAGGTGAGGATATTAACCTGATAGAGTTATTAGATTAAAGTTTTCTTTGAAAAGTTTATCTGCCAAAGGTGGTAATATCCGTAATGATTGCCAAACTGTGGTAGCGGATGACACCTTCAGAAGATGTGGGCTCCGCTACTGAATTGCGAATATTGAATATGCGATGAACGTTAGGGCGACAGAATTTTAACGCGACAAATGTTAGTTCGAAAGCACTTGGTTGCGACAAATTATTAGCCGACGCTACTGAATTGCGAATATTAAATCTGCGATGAACGTTAGGGCGACAGAATTTTAACGCGACAAATGTTAGTTCGAAAGCACTTGACTGCGACAAATTATTAGCCGACGAACAGAAATTCGATGCACGTTAGTGCGACAGTCGAAGTAACATTCGCATTGAAATACTGTCACACACACGTTAATTGCAGATTAACTATTCACAATTCAATTTCTCAATCGAAGAATGATAACGCGACTATTTATTTACCAATAAACAAAACTTCTCTTTAAATAGAAAAAAAAATTCGACCTTTTAATTGATTTATTTATTACATTCTGTAATCAGTATGCCTTCAAAATTCGACAATTGAAATACTTCAACAAATATTTCATTTAACAGGTATTTGATGAACAAAATTATGATATTTGATGAAAAAAGTAGGCAATAAATTATATTTTAGTACTTAATCTATGGTAACTTACCATTTGAAAAAATAATTGTTAAATTTATGGCAACAAAACGATTACTTTTTATGTTAATATTAATCATAAAACAATATTTAGGTATGTACACGATAAGCATAATATTAAAATACAAAAAGCTAGATCGTCATCACCATAATTCTAAACCAAATTTTGTGTTATAAAATTTTGTGTAATAATCAACAAATCATAAATTATCGAAAATAACAAAAATATCATTTTTTGTTATTTTCGATAATTTATGTCATTGAAGTATTTCAATTGTCGAATTTTGAAGGCATACTGATTACAGAATGTAATAAATAAATCAATTAAAAGGTCGAATTTTATTTTATTTTCTATTTAAAGAGAAGTTTTGTTTATTGGTAAATAAATAGTCGTGTTATCATTCTTCGATTGAGTAATTGAATTGTGAATAGTTAATCTGCAATTAACGTGTGTGTGACAGTATTTCAATGCGAATGTTATTTCGACTGTCGCACTAACGTGCATCGAATTTCTGTTCGTCGGCTAATAATTTGTCGCAGTCAAGTGCTTTCAAACTAACATTTGTCGCGTTAAAATTCTGTCGCCCTAACGTTCATCGCAGATTTAATATTCGCAATTCAGTAGCGTCGGCTAATAATTTGTCGCAACCAAGTGCTTTCGAACTAACATTTGTCGCGTTAAAATTCTGTCGCCCTAACGTTCATCGCATATTCAATATTCGCAATTCAGTAGCGGAGCCCTATGCAACGTAAATCGCATGACACGTATCATTACTGTTGCCTAAATTGTGAGGGTGAGATATAGTATTAATTGGTAAAAAGAAGCCAAAGCCAACAAAGTACCTATTTACTTTTCTCATGTAACGATAAGAATGTTAGTTTCCTGAATGTTAATAAACCTAATGAACCATTCAATTCTTAAATATATCTCGTGAATAATTTTCTGGAATGAGTAAAGATATTTGGTAAGTTATTACTGATTATTCCACATTTAACTTCATTGAACATTGGAATTCTGACGAGAATTTTCTGATTTAGTAAATTTTATACTCTCTCCGATATAATGGAAACATTAAAACACCCCCACATCATATTAAACGATACATTGCTTAATGAAGTGAAAAGGCACACACCGTCATAATAATCTCCAGTCAAACGTTCGACATACGTCAAGTTCACACATTAAAACCCTCGTCTAAAATATTGTCGAAAACCGTAACAATAATGTGTTTAAACATGCGCAAGTGACACTTGACTGCATCTGTAGGGACCGGGCTTCATTTTACTTTCAAACCACCGGTTGATCCGCGGCAACCCACATAATATGTACAGCTTCAAAAACATTTTGGCACTTCATTGTGTTTTTGAAATTCAAATTCAAACATTTATTCATGACTAGTACAAAATACGTATAGAATACAAAAGAAACAAGAATACAGTTTAGGCAGTATCACAAAATAGAATCAGTTTGTTTGGAGGTAAAGTCTAAAGTGAATACATATTAAAGATGCTGATTGCTGACTGTACAAGATTATCCTCGTAACTTCGTGCACTTATATTTGTGAGGGCTCAGCTGAAGGTGCCCTCAACAGGAGTAGGGTACGCGTATAAGGAAAACATTAGGAAACCAGGGCAGGGTAAGTATTTTTATTATAAAGATGGCTTGATGAAAAAATAGCTAAGAGATTGTAAAGATAAAAAGCATCTGTACCAAAACAGGCGTAGGTAAGCTAAGGGTAAGAGATTACGATTAACTTACAATAAAGTGTCTTGGCAAAGTAATATAAAAAAAACTGAAATCAGACAATAATACATCACTGTATAATAGATCTTTTTCTTTCTCGTGTGCAGGGATCAAAAAATACTAAATTAGTTTTTTCCAATATTTTGCCACCTCTATCCCTCGGGGTGTAGCTTCTATAAGGTCTTCCGTAGTACACGAAACCGGACACAGGTAGCACTGCGTCATATGCTGAGTCGTCTGAACGGTACCATATTCGCAGAGTACGTCGCTATTTTCTGCTCTGATTCCCCCTTTCTGGAGGTTATCCTTAGACCAACCAACTCCCGTCCTCAATCTGTTTAAAGCCTTCCACGTGATCCAATTTTCATCTGCGCCAGGGGACAGGCGTTCTGCAAGTTCTATATGTAGTGAAGCTTTACTGAGTTGCGACTTCCATGCCTTTAGGCGAGCTTCCTGAGGCGTTTGGTGCAGGAGGGCTGAGTTAGTAGCAAAATTCCTACGGGACTTTAGTTTGCTGGTTGCAGGTACGCGCGCGTACATCGGATGTCGAGTTCCACGGCAGCAGCTACGTCTCCACGAGTGGATAGTGGTACAATTCCACTTATTTGGTACAGGTGGTCGCATTTGGTGGGCTTCAGGCATCCGGTAATGAGGCGACAGGTTTCATTGAGGGCTATGTCCACCTGGCCTGCGTGCGCAGAGTTCTTCCATACTGGACATGCATATTCCGCATCCGAGAAGCTGAGCGCAAGTGCCGTAGTGCGCAGTGTATGTGGGGTTGCGCCCCATGTAGTTCCAGTAATGCGACTCATGACGTTATTCCTTGCCGCCACCTGTTTTGTGTTGAGACAGTGCTAATAATTCTAGATATGTGTACTGCACAAACTATATCAATAACACAGAAACTTTGGAAATGAATATCACTGTAGCTATAGAACTTTGGAAAGGCATTTAAGGTAAAGTTATATATTTTTAATGATTAACATAATTAAGAAGATATTTATCAATCATATTTAATCCAAGGTCGAACTGAACTAAACTACCAGATAATAGTAACACAGTGTCACGTGAAACATGGAAACAATGCAGTTGAAATTTAGAACAGTGAATTTAGAAACACAAAAACAGCAAGAAACTTTGATAATACTACTTATACTTGTAACGTTCCAATACATGCATTATTACATTGCTTTTAACTATTTTTTTTTACTCAATTAATTAATTGTTCTTTATAAGACTAGACAAATATCACGGTGAGATTTGAACATACGACCTCCGCATACAGTTCATTGCTTAAAACCAACTCAGCTATCGTGAAGACCACTTGACGTGACGAATCATGCAATCACTTCACTTGTCTAATTGCGCCCGGGAAGGCCCGTAGCGACATCTACCTACGATACTGGCAAAATATACCTAAGCTCGTTGACTTAATAACGGACCCACTTAGTGAAAATTTACAAACATCCCGGATTTACAGATGATTAAGTTACTTTTAGACCTTATTATTACGATGCAATAAAGTGAAAAAGTGGATACTTTGTCGTCGACTTTACCTAACTAACTTTATATTACATATACATATCATACATTTCATTTTAACATAAGGAAGATAATGAATTTCCTCCAATTACTTAATTGTTTAAACGATTCTAACGCGATATATTTTTATTTAGCTTAATACCGACGTTTCGACACAGGTTAAACCGGTCATGTTCGCGGCAGAAACTGGCGTTTCAGCAAGTTGTTCACGGAGATAATGGGTACACAAACATTTCACCAACCCACAAGTTTTTTTTAAGTGTAAAATTGTGAAGGGTATACCCAAAAAAGTTTTCTATCCGTCCATTCTGCAACCAACAAATGATTGTAACAAGCATACATAATGTACTTTTACTATTCGTATCATCATCATATCAGTCGGTTGACGTCCACTGCTGGACCTAGACCTCCCCTAAAGAGTGCTACAATATAGGTAATTGTAGCACTCTTTAGGGGAGGAGAGGATAGCCTGCGCCACCCGCATCTAATGGACTCCTGCAACCTTTACCCGGTCATTAGTCCACCTTGTAGGGTGCCTACCCACGCTGCGCCTTCCAGTACATGATCGCCACTCGAGAACCATTCCGCCCCAACGGCCATCGATTTTACGTGCAATGTGCCACGCCCACTACTAAGTGGTAGTTTAGCGATTCGGAGGGCTGTATCGGTTACTTTGGTTCTACTGCGGATGGCCTCATGCCTACTGCATAAAATCATCAAAACAATGACAGCACTTATCCGAAACCTATAATCTCCAATAGAATGAATTTTCATGAGAATCGCTAGATCAAAGAGCTCGAATCAATCGCCAGATTTGATTGCCCGACGGAGTAAAATAAAAGCCGCCATAAAATTGATTTTGACTTGTAAGGCTCCATGCAGGTGTATCGAGTTTAAAGTAATCCAATAGAAACCACTTTAAGAGAGAGGAGGAAATGGAATGGACAAACAATTGAATAAATTTCAAGTTTTGTTTTTCATACTTGCTAGGTTTAAGGCCAGTTGTTTTTCTTTGTTTCTCTGTGGTCCGTAACTATCGATTTTCTCAAGTGTAAAACTACCTTACACGATTAGTTTGAAACGCAGAGCAGGGCGCGGCACACCATCGTTGACGGGTGGAGGCGGTTGCAAAACAAACGCGGTCTGTGGCACGTCGCACCAAAAAACCGCGCGGTATTTGGTGACGCGGAAGCGGTGTGTGTGACATATAAAGCAGTAATCGACAGTCGACAGTTTCGGAAAGATCCAAAAATACAAAACCGCCTTCGCCCCGCACCGAGACGTGCACGCTCTGTGCGTTTCCAGCTTAAAAAAACCGGGCAAGAGCGTGTCGGATCACGCACAAAGAAGGGTTCCGTACCAACACCTCCTAATCTACATTTAAAACCACTATACAATAGATTGAATCCAAAAAGGTTATATCTTCATAGAGAACTCGCAGCACTTATATTTATAAGCCCTTTTGTTTGGGCAAGACAGTTTTTCAATAATAACTCAAAAACTGTAAAACTTTTCTTGTTTAAAACCAAAAATCGCTGAAGGTATTTATTAATTTACATCATTTTGAATTTTTCAGAATTTTAAACTTATATATACTAGTTTGGAAATTAGAGGGGAGGACACATTTTTTACGACTTCGACAGCTAATATCTCACCAACGGTTCACTTAAATGGAATTTTTTTTAGAAACATCTGTCATTTTTGAATGCCTATCTATAGATACAACACTCATCTATGTGCATTGAAAAAAAATTGACCCCCCTGTTACATGTACGGGGAGTGGTGGGGTATTTGAATATTTTGTTCCTTATTTCACATCATATTACTATAGCGGTTCATTGAATACACCTTTCTACCAAAATTCATAATTGTAGTGCTCATAGTCTCCGAGTAAATCGGCTGTGACATACGGACGGACGGACGGACAGACATGACGAATCTATAAGGGTACCGTTTAGCCATTTTGGCTACGGAATCCTAACAACAGTGACCGATGAGGTGAACACAGATAACGCTAGGATGATGATGAGGGAGTCCCTATATCAATTTCCATACCTTTAGCATCAAAGTTTAAGGGGTAGGGAGGGACAAAAATCATCTTTTAGCTAAAGTCCCCGCGTTTTAACAAGTAATTCGTCGGTCGGCCTGTTTAGCCTAGTTGGTAGTGACACTGCCTCCGAAGCTAGAAGTCCCGGGTTCGATTCCCGGTAAGGGCATTTGTTTATGTGGTAAGCAGAGACATTTATTCCTGAGACTTGGTTGTTTTCTATGTACGTATTTAAGTATCACCACCACCACCACCATATCAGCCCATATGCCATATGCTGGTGGTGGTATTTAAGTATAAATCTATTAAATATATCGTGGTCTAGTACCCATAACACAAGCCTTATTGAGCTTACTATGGGACTAGTTCGATTTGTGTATACCCCCTAATATTTATTTATGTATATTTTATTTTTTAATTCCAATTACATTACACTGACATTTTAAATAATTTCAACTGTACGTACCAATATGTCGACCGGTTTGGATCATGAGAGTATTTTAGTTTCATTTACCGATTCTATCCGAAAATTTTTCGCATAGTTCCGGAAATAGCTCGTAAGATACGTCTCATGTGTGGGTCGTTAGTCTCGAATAGGTTCGCCAAACAAATTTCACGTTGTTGCGATCAACTGTACAGTACGACCACAAATTAAGTTACATCGGCTATCTTCGTCTGCGCAGAAGAGTGCTGGTAAATGCTGAATAAAATCAGTAAGCAACAATTTAAAAAACCGGCCAAGTGCGACTCGGACTCGCGCACCGAGGGTTCCGTAAAAATATTTTTATTATATGATGTAACTAAAATTTACGGTTTTCGCAATTTTTCCCTTTATCTGGACGGACGGACAACAAAGTGATCCTATAAGGGTTCCATTTTTTCCTTTCGAGGTACGGAACCCTAAAAATACCTTGCTACGTCATCACACTTGTGCGCAGACGAAGACGAAGATTGCCGATGTAACTTACATTTTTGGTCGTACTGTACTCGAGTTATCATCAAACAAACATTTATAGATATCATCATCATCATATCAGCGGGGGGACGTCCACTGCTGGACAAAGGCCATACATACATACAATATACATATTATATGACAGATCCTAACGCCAGATTATTGGCTTCATCCAATCTCACTGGAGCGCACTCTTAGAGTATTCCAGTATTTAAACCGCCCACGTGGTCGAGACGGAGGTTTCCCCTGGGTTTTCCCCAGACTACTCTCCCACTGTACTCTCCTATCATTTTTAACCGACTTCAAAAGAAGGAGGTGGTTCTCAATTCATCGGTTTTTTTTATGTATGTTCACCGATTACTCGGAGACAAGCGGACCGATTTCAAAAAATCTTTTTTTGTTTGAAAGGGTGTGTTTTCTAGTTGGTCCCACTGTCACCAAGTCTGGATCTGATGACGGGATCTTGGAAAAATCGAGGGAACTCCTCAAATTTTATACCAAGAGGATGGGGTAAGTAAGGCTACATCGAAGGAACTCCTCAAATTATATAGCAGGAGGATGGGGTCTGGCAAAGTTTGGAGTCGTTGTTTTTTTGTTAAAAATTTACTTGTTATAGTTATAATGAACCAGGTCTATAGACTCGAAGAACTTAAAAATGAAGGCCCAGCATACTCTCTCAACTCAGCCAACCACGGCGCTGGTATGGGTATTATAGTGACTTTAAAACCTCTATTCAATCGCAATCGCTTTACGAGCACGCTGTACCGCGGTATAAAGCGCCCATTCACGTTTTATTCCCGCCACTAGCTGAATCGAGTGTATAAAACTGCACGTTTTAAACTTTATTTTTTCCTTCTTTTTCATGCGTTTGTACTCGTATATCGTAAACTTTCTTCTTTGCATTATTGAGCGTTAAACAATTGTAGTGAACGAGTGCACGGCTATTCTAATGGTAAGTGGACACAGCAGCCTATGGCTATGGAGGAATCATTTACGCGTTACAGACTCTTTATTGTTTGAGGATTCTTTGTGTCAACAGCAAGAGATAAAGCACAACACCACTTTCCTACGGTATAGTACGGTAGTGAGCTACGATATAGCTAAGAATTAATGTGAAGTATATGGACTTGTCAGAAATCGGTTCAGTAACTAAAGAGCTACAGTGTAAAGCCGAGTCCACAGCGCCAAAATTCTAACAAAACATGTTTGCAAAACATGTTAGGAAAACACGTTTGTTACAACTGCCCGTCCATTGCGACTTTTGAGTGAATAATGTTTTTGTTTGCCAAATATTTTGCGATCTACGAGGTTTGTCATATCTTCATTTGACAGCTGTCATTTCAGTACTATTTATGTCATCTTTGACGTCTATTGTGTCGGGATGATAGGTGCCAAAGGAATCACAGAGTCAAAACCACAGATATCAACAGGAAATGAACGTCTCCCCCTCCCCCTACAGACGAACGCGGGGAATGTTATCCATCTGGAGCGGAAAACATGTTTGAGTGTTCGTAAACAAAAACCATCGAGGCCACGCCTATTTTCTGTTCGAAAAACATGTTAGATGTTTGTAAACATGAAAAACATGGCGCTGTGGACCCGGCTTAATACACAGAGAAATGCAAACATACATCATTGACTGCTAAAATCACAACCCTTCCTTTTTACGTTGCCAACTTCGGGTAAGAATCAACCTATGAACGCCGTCGAGTGCAAAACTATTCTGCGGCGCCGGCGTCCATAGGCTGCGGTGTCTGCTAACCATGAGGTAGTCCGTTGAAAAATGCTGCCCCGAGCCATGCCGTGAGTGAGTCACGGGCCTTAAATCGATTTTACATTTGTCTGACGAACGTGTCATGACGATGTACATAATAGGTAGGGTACATTTAGCACGGTTAGATTCACAGTCATGCGCTCTGACGTGAACTCGTCACATAAGACGTGTATGAATCCAGATTTAAACTCCACAAAGTCCAATATATATACTGAGATAGAGATATCAGTGAAATAACTCCACATAGATCGTAGCGCCGCTGTAATTAAACTGCAACTAAATTATTGTGTGTTTGTTACTAAATATAGTAAGAACTAACTGCACGATTGCTGCATCTCTGTCACTCCAATACGCGAGTGCAATAGAGATGGCACCCAGTGACATCTGTTACAAACAAGTTAAACTAACATATCCTTAGAAGAGTTCCTGTTAAACCCTACCGAAGATATTCGAATTTCGAAATCCTACATGCTTGATGTCCCTAATGACGTCGGCATAGGGATTAAGCTAATTGAGTAATATCACTACCAGTATCGGGGGGGTAAACAGCCGACAATCGCGGACCGGAACGAGCGAGATAACGATATATGCCCGAACAAATTAGTTCGATAAAGGAGGAGGTTTACCTTAACTCTATTGCACAACGAGTATAGATAGAACAACATTATTTATTAAATTAAATTAAAATCATTTATTTTGTGTAACAGGAGACGCATAAAATACAATAATTGAACAAAATAATCGAAACTAAGTGCATAAACAGTCCTACCTTTTAATAACACTGGTGGAAGTATGCAGCCCTGCACAGTGTAACATGATAGTACAGTCAGGCTTATCCGCTATCATTCTTAGAATGGTAGGACTGTCCCGTACCCCGTCGCATAAAACAAACAAACGCGCGCCTCCGCAAATATATATTATAAGAGTTTACGCCAATGAACAAAAAAAAACACATATCGATCCCGCCCCGAAAATTTAGGAAAATGCCTGAAGAAGGAATAGAAACTGTCAACACTGATGTCCATTATGTCATTTCTTCCCAGAACTAACAATGCACCGGGTAGAAGTTTCTAAAATTGGGAGATATTCACTATAAAAAGTAGTAGTAGTAGTAGTAGTAGTAGTAGTAGTAAACACTTTATTGCACAAATCAAGTACATAAAAGAAAAATCAACTTAATTTTAGACATTTGTACAAAGGCGAACTTATCCCTTTAAGGGATCTCTTCCAGCTAACCTTTGAGTCAGTGAGATGACATATTACATGTATTAATAGATGTTTTAATTGCATTCCTAAAGAATAAATTATTAATGATACATACATGAAAAATCCGTGAAGAATCCCCTACGGAATGTTTCCAATGCAAATTTACTTGCAATTATCGTGAAAGTTTCCGGAAAAATCAGAGAAACTTCGTGAAATTTTGGGATTGTTCTACAACTTGTACAAGGCTACCCAGAACACTTATCGATTCGGGGAATTATCTACCTAGATTTTATGAACTTCCTTACATAGAAGGACCGTCACAAAGCACAGAAGTTGTTAATTAAATTCTAAGCGTACCTACTATGTAGATCATAGTACAAATCCTAGTTCGTAGTGTAAGTTGGACTATGCTAGAAAACAGGCAATAAATTAACCTGCCATTTCAAAGCTTTGTAGTTAGGTAATGTGGGTAATACTATCCCATCGAATAGAGAAAATTATCTAGATTTCTAAATGGACACGGACTTAAAACAAAGAAGTGCCTTCTGTTTCTGAAAGTTATTAGCACTAGAGCCTAATTTAGGATTTGAAGTACATTTGGCTTTTGTTATAATTATGGATACCTATTCCATACTCCAAAGTTGTAATAATTATCAACCACGAAACAACTAACTAGCTAATTTTGAAATGGGAGTACATTTCAATAACCGCCAAGTTTATTAAATATCAAACACGTTCCCTTTGTGTGAAAACAAGAACATAACATGACTTGAAAACTGTTAACTACCACAATAAGTTTAAATTACGTACCCAATTATACTCCCTCCGCTTAAAACGTATGAAAGTACGCCGTATTTGAGCCTTACGGCTCGGCTACAAGTTCGAGCGATGGCGGCAGCGATAGTCTGGCTAGTGAAAGTTGAGACTAGAAAATAGTTTTTTTTTTAATACTCAATGCAACACTCTGTATAAAGTAACATTTGAACAAAAATAGTAGTTTATGCAAGTGT
This sequence comes from Notocelia uddmanniana, assembly GCA_905163555.1. NCBI lineage: Eukaryota > Metazoa > Arthropoda > Insecta > Lepidoptera > Tortricidae > Notocelia > Notocelia uddmanniana. The sequence continues at coordinate 6,145,289 of LR991059.1, read as the reverse complement.
TACATAATGGAGGGTCATTAAAACACGAGTGTGGGTGGTACGGCCCTGTACTGTAAAATTGTACGTCTAAATATATAAAACAAGAAACTGACTGACTGACTGACTGACCGCTGGTCCTAGAGATTCCAAATTTGGCACGTAGGTTCCTCATAAGGTCCAGGGGTGCACTAAGAAAGGATTTTCCAAAATTCAACCCCTAAGGGGGTGAAATAGGGGTCCAAAGTTTGTATGGGGAAACAAGATTAGCTGGACTATTTTATTCGAAACTTCACAAGAGCATTTCTAATGATAAATGAGTAAACACGTGTTTCAGGTTTTTTGAAAAATCAACCCCTAAAAGGGGGAAATGTGGTAACAAATTCAGAAAATCGACATGGGTATTGTTTTTATGGTTTATTAGGCCGCTGATAACGAAAACAACAATGATTTTAAAATCCCACGTGGAGGACGTGAAATACCACCCCCCCTGTTGGGGTGCGAGGGGGATGAAATGTCTAAATATTAATATGGGTGTCGTTTTTATGGTTTTTTGGGACGTTAATTACGAAAATGGCATCGATTTTGAAATTTAATATTGTGGACATGAATTTTTTTGAAATTTTGAGCCAAATTGCAAGAAATAACTGACTGTCTGAGTGAGTCACATATCAACGCACAGCCCAAACTGCTGGTTCTAGAGATTCCAAATTTAGTATGTAGGTTCCATATAAGATCTAGAGGTCCATTAGGAAAGGATTTTTCAAAATTCAACCCCTAAAGGGGTGAAATGGGGTCCGTAGTTTGTATGGGGAATCAAGATTAGTTGGACTATTTTATTCGAAACTTCACAGGAGTATATCTAACGATAAATGAGTAAACATGTGTTTCAGATTTTTTGAGTAATCAACCCCTAAAAGGGGGAAATGTGGTGACAAATTCTGAAAATCGATATGGGTATTGTTTATATGGTTCATCGGGTCGCTGATTACGAAAACAACAATGATTTTAAAATCCCACGTGGAGGACGTGAAATACCATTCCCTCTGTTGGGGTGAGAGGGGGTTGGAATGTCTAAATATTAATATGGGTGTCGTTTTTATGGTTTTTTGGGGCGTTAATTTCGAAATTAGCATTGATTTTGAAATGTAATATTGCGGACATGAAAACTTAAAAGTTTGTGCCTAATTGCAAGAAGAAACTGACTGACTGAGTGAGTGACATATCAACATACAGCCCAAACTGCTAACTAACAAATTTGGCATGTAGGTTCCTTATAAGGTCTAAAGGTGCATGAAGTGCCGTGAGTTACCTATGAAGATACCTTTTTGATTCAATGTATATGTAGTGGTTTTATTAATCAGTGCCGTCCGATACCATTTCGACATAAATCGCTATTTGAGCGTCCGCGAGGACTCTTAATAGGAATCCGAGGTACCTAAAGTTTGAATAAAGTAACGACCATATTGATTTTCTTGTTTTTAGTCCCAATTTCGTTCTAAATCGATATCTGAGCGTCCGAGAGGTCTCGTAATTCGAATCCGAGGTAAAATTTTGAAAAAGTGGCGGCCTTATTCATTTTTATCATTTCCGTCCCGATTTCGTTCAAAATCGATATCTGAGCGTCCGAGAGAATTCTTAATACAAATCCGAGGTAAAATTTGGAAAAAGTGGCAGCCATATTGATTTTCCTCATTTTAACCCGATTTCGTTCAAAATCGATATCCGAGCGTCCGAGAGGTCCCCTAATACGAATCTGTGGTAAAATTAGGAAAAAGTGGCAGCCATATTGATTTTCTTCATTTCAACCCTATTTCGTTCAAAATCGATATCCGAGCGTCCGAGAGGTTCCCTAATACGAATCTGAGGTAAAATATGGCACTCCATACATGCCTGTATGCAAAAAGTTTAATGTTACTAGAGGCGTCTGGGGTATCTATGGATTTGCTTTTAAAAACGACATAGAGGTTCCGATATTTTTTTCCATTTAAATCAACCTTTAGATTTTTTTTAATCGTATGGCATTTATTTACGAACCGTGAGATTTTCGAGAAGACAAGTACGGTTGCCAGTTTTTGTTGCACTTTTAGCACCACCCAGGGGTCACGTGTAGGGTAACGGTGGGTACTCCCTACGGTCGTGGTGCAACTTCGACCCTCCTTTGTCAAGTGAGTGGGCAACTTGACTATTAGAAGTTCGCAAGCCGCTCGAAGGCCTCCAACTTGTCTTAACGATTGCAGCCGCGATCAACGGCTTAGCGTGCCTTCCAAAGCACGAGAGTCAGTTAGTAACCACTCACAGCGGTCACCCATCCAAGAACTGACCTGCGCCCACATTGCTTAACCTCGCACACCGCACGCGGTAGGCGGGTGCCGCTGGGCCACGAGCGCTCTAAATTCTTGATAGTTTGTGCCAAATTGCAATTCAATCGGTCCAGTAAAAGCAAGTTGGTTGTAACAGACGGACTGACAGCAAGGAGTGCGAATGGAAGTGAGGCAAAATTTTCTTTTTGGATGCTCCAATGTGAACTGGCAAAACCTACCTAATAAATTTAATTTTAGGAAAAATAAATGTTACACGTGATATTGAATTAGCCGTATTTCTGTACTTCAAAGGACCAGAGTTTATGACCGCTGCGCTCTGCTTGGTCGTTTACAGACCTATTGGTGTTACTGTAGTACACAGATACTTTTACTAAGGGCCATTTAAGACATGCTTTTATTTCATCGGCCCTTTCCCCTTCGGCCTTTCAGAAATGTATGATAATAGTTTTCGATCCTTATTTTTGCCAAAATCAAATGAAATTCAACAGTTTTCCGGTTTTCAGAATGTATACTGACTTTTCATCTGTTCATCTGTTAATGAATCACAATTACCAAACTTCGTATACCGAAACCCCCAGAATGTAACAACTACTCCCATAGGGATAAGTTCGCCTTTGTACTTTTACATTTTGTTTTTTTGTTTCGATTGTTATTGTTTTTTTGTGCAATAAAGTGTTATACATACATACATACTACTTTTCTGGAGACCGCATCTAAATCGGTTCAGCCAAACGCGAGATAATCGTAGACAAACATACGAACCTGTTTTTTGTAGACGGTTAAAAATTTCGTTTAGTACGCGGGCGAAGCCGCGGGCAAATGCTAGTGATCTCATAACAATTCGTTATATCGTGTAGTTCTGGCGCGCGCGGAGGGCAGGCGGTGGGCGGGGTATATAGTTAAGCTGGTATTTACGGATGGTTTTTGAATACATTAAAGAGGATTTACTATATGGGTGTAAATAATAGTACATTACACAACTAGGGTGGCAAAGCAAAGAAAGGCTGAGATCGCCGATTTTGCGGCCCGAGCTGCAGGCGAGGGACGTATATATAAGCGATCGAGGGCTTCATTTATTATCTCCCGTGTTGTGTACATCATTTTATTACTACACTTGGCCATTAAGCGGCTTTTTACGTACGCGTAGCGTGCGGTAATAAGCCACTTTTTGGCCAGGTGTGGCATAAAATATGTTTCGTAGTGAAGAGTTCACTACATACCTACAATGCGATAGTATTACCAAAAACAAGATTCATGATATTTAAATATTCCGAGTCTGGTACCAATTTCAAGCGCGGAACCATGATTTGGGAATATCAGTCTGGGGGACACTGCGAGTATCAGATGGGGGGGGGGCACTTCTTTAAAGTTACAGTTTAAGTTACAGTATAAGTAAGATAAAACTGAGATGCAATACGCTGCAACAAGTGACACCTGTTTTTCTTGAAGTACCCCGTACATAGACTTACCCGTTATTAAATAACAGACATCACAATACTACCGTCTGCATTACGTTCATACCAAATTAAGCAGAAATTTAATAAAGCATCGAAGCAAATGCCAACCTCCGGATGTCTTGATTAGATCGTATACCTATCCTGAACGAGCGAAACTTAATTCCACCCTTTCCACCCCACTTTAATTTCGCTACCGTGAAGTAAAAGCCACGTAGTGCATTTCTTAGTTTTGGTGAGATACAGTTGCCGTTACATTGTAACATACTGGACGTGCTCAAAATTGAACCTAAACCCATTGAAAATAGGATCGGGTGTAGATATTGGTGAGAATCTTGTTTGCGTACCTACTAATGTGATGACAACTGTTTGGAAGTGTAAATATAAACTCTCTTATACTTGTACATAAACTTAACCACTGTTAAATGAAATGTTCTTTTTCCAGAAATATACATGTCCAAGACTGAGAGAAAAAAAAACATTTTATGCCACACCTGGCCAAAAAGTGGCTTTTACCGCACACTAGGCGTACGGAAAAAGCCGCTTTCTGGCCACGTGTAGTAATAAAATGATGTACACAACACGGGAGATAATAAATAAAAACCCTCGATCGCATATATATACGTCCCTCGCCCACAGCTCGGGCCGCAAAATCTGCGATCTCATCCTTTCTTTGCATTATCACCCTAGTTGTGTAATGTACTATTAAAGCGTTTTAAAATCAGTTTGATGAAAGAAAACTGTCTATTCTAACCTAACGAACACACGAACGATAACTACAGTAGCTCACCGACCCAAAGTGAGTCTTGGCCTCTGTCACGAGTTATCCTAAACTAACCATAATATAAAAATATGCATTTGAATTAGGTAGCCCTTCCTGATTGCCCACACTTCATTCTACAATATATCTAATAGTATTTTATAATCGACATCATAACGACACTGGAGTGTGAAAGTGCCATTATAAATCGATTAGTACTTAGCAAAAACTCGCCGCCATTTTTATAGCACCCGTCAGTCATTTATGCCCCTGGTCTGGAATAGCGTATTGGAAGTTTTTTATCTGGAAGATATGAGTACTTTCAAGTTTAATCTTGCGACTATTGCCATGATAAAACGGTAATAAACTCTTATCTTATGGAACAAGATTGGTGGGGATGTATGCCCAACAGGGACGCATACACGTTAAAGAAGAAGAGATTAAGATGTGCTGCCCTCTTTATGGCATCAAGTAGGTTGTCTTATTTTCACTTAGCATATTATTTATTTATTGATGTCGGTTACATACTAGTTAGATAAGTGTATCTAAAGCGCCACTATTACAGGCCAGACCCTGTATCCATCATCCTAGCGTTATTCCCAGTACAGTTGCATCCTGCCCGGGGTCCGCTACTTATTCCCAAGAATCGGCGTAGGCACTAGTTTTTACGGAAGCGACTGCCATCTGACCTTCCAACCCAAGGGGGAACTAGACCTTATTGGGATTAGGCTTGTCAAGTGAGTGGGCAACTTTACCGTTTTAGAAGTCCCCCGAAGCCCGAAGGCCTCTAACTTGGCTTAACGACTGCTATCATAGACAGCAACCGGGATCAACGTCTTAGCGTACCTTCCAAAGCACGGGAGCGCTCAGTTAGTAACCACTCAAAGCGGTCACCCATCCAAGGACTGACCTCGCCCGACATTGCTTAACCTCGCATACCGCACGCGGTACGCGGGCGCCGCTGGGCCACGAACGCTGTATGTACGGCCACGACCAGACCCTGTATAGCTCTAGTAAATTTTATAACATTTCTAATTAAAAATTAAGAACATTTTTTGCTACTTACAAAATTTAGTATGCCGTAGCACTCTGAATTTTATACGGCGCTTTTAAAATATAGTGACCTTAACACGTAATTTGGAACCATAATTTTGCCAGTTTACAATGCGAATCCTACCACTTTCATACTGAGCTGTTGTAATACTCGTATTATAAAACACTCAAAGTAATACGAAATACTCATATGTATGTAGTATGATTCACAAAAAACGACTGGAGTCGGCGCGCACCTTACTAGTGTCAAAGGAATTGGAACCCTGTATCCAGAAATTAGATTTCATATTTCAACGGCAGCGGCAACGGTCGCAAGCTCTTTCACTTACAGAAGGTCCAAATTCCTTTTTTTTTTTTTTTTATTTGGCTCACCTACAATTGTTTACACTAATGCATTTAATAATGATACAATTACATTTAGTAGGTACATGCTAAATGTAACAATCAATTAAAGGTAGCTGTATCTTTGGTATTTTTATATCTAGGATGGTGACAACTACATATTATTATTTGCGTTTCTCGTTTAAAGCCGAATTATAAATAATAAATAATAATAATAAATATTAGGGTACATTTTTACACAAATCGAACTAGTTCCACAGTAAGCTCAACAAGGCTTGTGTTATGGGTACTAGTCGACGATATATTTAATAGATATATACTTAAATACATAGAAAACATCCAAGTCTCAGGAACAAATGTCTCTGCTCACCACAGAAACAAATGCCCTTACCGGGAATCGAACTCGGGACCTCTAGCTTCGGAGGCAATGGCACTACCAACTAGGCTAAACAGGCCGACGATTATGAAACATATCAAAAATGTACGGGGTCCCATGAACCCCGTACCGACCGCAGAGCAAAATTTTCCTTCTGGTGCGTTACGGGGCCCTTAGAAACTGTATAGTGCAGTCAGAATTACAACACATGTTATCGGCAAATTTAGGTGCCATAGGAGTAAGAAACCATTGTGTTTAAATTGCTATAATTTCGAGCACTAACTTCAGTTCAATTTAAATTATATTAATTTCAACTACTGTGTGATTAGTGAATTTTGTGTCATAAAGTCATATTTTTGATATAAAATGTACAAAAAGTCAGTTCTTAATCCCAAACTGGATTGATGCCTAAGATATGTTAGGATAATAACGTTATTTAATAAGTGTTGAAAATATAACCTTTTTTTAATAAATATATTCAAATTTACAAAGCATCGTTTGTTTTAATTCCCACCACTATCAATTTATCGACATAATCAAATCCGGTGCGTTACAGGGATTTTTAAACCCCGTAGTTTGTAAACTTTAGGGCGGTAAGGGGAAAAAGAAACCCCGCATTTTCTTTTCTATATAACTTCGTTAGTTTTTATCGCGTCTGCGTGCGAAGAGACTATAATATAGGAAATTTCACACTCTTTAAATTAGTCAAAAAAAAAACCAAGATTTCAGGACTCTATAGCAATTGAAACGGACTTGGGTATACGGGGCGCTTTTATACCCTTAACGCACCACGGTGTACACTACTACGGGGCAGATTAAACCTTGTAACGCACTACAATTGAGGTTTGGATTTTGGGGTGACGGCAGTGACCGCAGTGAACGTGTTAACAAAAAAGTATTCCATGTATTTAAAATTATTGTATGAGAGTACTACATAATTACTAAGTACAAAGTCACAAGTGTTGTTTGAGTGACATTAAAATTGATCCCTTACGAGTATGCGAGGGGTGACTGATAAGTTCTAAGCCTGAGATATAAAATGAAAGAAAAGTCACTACAAGTACAGTACACATTTAGAAACTGACTGAAAGTTTAATAGTCACCGCCGTTTTAATATAATTGAGCTATATTGTTATGGGCTGGCAGAAAAAAGGGACCGTGTCTGCCATACGAGTGCTCGACTTCGGAAATTTTCAAAAAAGTAATCGCTTGTTAGAAACGAATTATCCCTTGAAGAAAATTTTGAGGAGTTGTTTCAATATTCTGTACTATTTTAGCTTTTCGTGTGCCATTTTAAAGATATAAATCCGCTTCATTTAAAAAGAACATAAGCGCCATAACATCAATTCCTCTAAGGCGGCTTTTCATGTTCAATTTTATTGAATATTGGTGGACTCATGACCTGGTAAGGGTCGCAGGTGTCCGCTGGATGCGGGTGGCGCAGGACCGGTCATTGTGGAAGACTTTGGGCGAGGTCTATGTCCAGCAGTGGACGTCCTTCGGCTGACATGATGATGATGATGATGAAATATTAAAAATGTCGCAGTTTACACAACAGCCACAAATAATTTAGGAATGAACAGAAAAACTTTCACAAATGGTCACAGCACTTAATAAAGAACCGAGAGTTGCCGGGCTGGTCATCAAATAGACACGATGTGATAAAATAAACCGCCCGGTCTAAAATTGAAATGTGATTTCAAGCTACACAATTTGATTTTCAAATTTGAAAAATGAGGTACGGTTCCAGTTTTGCAGAAACTAAGCTGCATATAGTGGTTATGTAGGGCCATTTTTAGAGGCTAAGGCTAAATAAAATAAAATATCGGGAACGAGGTCTTTTTGACATTCGTATCAAGTGTCTTTTACTCGAGGATAGATACATTTGACTCAATTTATCCGTCGCCGGTCCATGCCTACTGCCGTATATTTATGAAACGAATCAATATTCATTTATTCAGAACACTCCTTTAAAACGACAAAGTAATTATTCATTAAACAAGAATTAATTTAGGTATTAGGTAGTTTGCCGAGTCACGCCGACTTAGTCACGCACTTTCCGCTATTTACAAAAGAGTATTTATTCAATAATTATGTGACACGCTAGACAACAGATTGGTGAGCGGCATATGGAATACGTCAAAGGAATAGGTTTTTTTGTTTTTGTACTATCTTTTGCCCACGACTTCATCTGCTTGGAATTCGTCTATGTCGTATCGCCATACAAACTTTCAACCCCTCCCCCCCTTTCGTTGAATATAGATGTTGGACCTTTTTCTATTATTTTCTTAATTTTATTGCATATCTATCGTATCATGGGTATGTACTGACCGTTCATAGTCAAAGTCAAAGTCAAAATATTATTTACTAGCTTTTGCCCGCGACTTCGTCTGCGTAGAACTCATTCTTGCTTTGGAATTATTTGTTTTCCCATACATCTTTCACCCTTCTTTACATCCCTTAAGAAATGATTACATTGAATATGAAATGTTCTTTACCGCGCTCGGAAAATTTTAATAGTAATCGTTTTTTCAAAACGAATCATCATCATCATCATATCAGCTGAAAGACGTCCACTGCTGGACATAAGCCTCCCCCAAAGAGTGACACAATGACCGTTCCTTTGCCATCCCCATCCAGCGGACACCTGCGACCTTCACCAGGTCATTAGTCTACCTTGTGGGGGGGCCTACCCACGCTGCGCCTTCTGGTACCTACTCGCCACTCGAAAACCTTTCCTCCCCAACGGCCAACGGTTCTATGTGCTATATACTCCGCCCACTGCCACTTAAGTTTAGCGGTTCGGTGGGCTATGTTGGTTACTTTGGTTCTATTGCGGATGGCCTCACTTCTGATGCGATCACGCAGAGATACTCCCAGCATAGCCCTCTCCATTGTTTTTTGGGTGACTTTGAACCTTCTTATGAGGCCCATAGTAAGCGACCACGTTTCAGTGCCATATGTCGTCACTGGCAACACACACTGATCAAAGAGCCTTGTCTTGAGACACTGCGGAATATTGGACGAAAAGATGTGCCGTAGCTTCTCGAACGCTGCCCAGCCGAGTCGGATTTGACGATTTACCCCTTTCTCGAAGTTGGCCCTTCACTAATTGGGTACCTTGGACCTAACTGGACAGTCTGTCCTAGGTATATAATCGTCTGACAACTTCAAGTAAAAGTGTCCGTTTGTAACGGGAGTTGGTGCTACGTGCTCGTGCTTTCAAAACGAATGATTAAGCTTAGTTATATCAAATGTACCGATTCTAGACGAATGAGGCCCGTAAAATATTGCATGTACAATGATAAAAGTCTCGCTACGCAGTTCTTCCGTAAAACGTCCCAACAGAGCGGGTTCTTCATGTAAGCATGATGGCCGAAGGCCGTAAGCAGAGAGGCAAAACATGCAAAGCGAAAGGCCGAGTATTCACACAAAACGGGCTTCTTATGTAAGGTCGAGGGCCCAAGGCCTGAAGCAGGGAGGCGAGAAACGCGAGGCCGAAGGCCGAGTTTCTCAACAGACTGGATTCTTTATGTAAAGTTGATGACTAACGGGCCGAAACAGAGTGGCAATGCATGCGAGGCCGAAGGCCGAGCATTCAAATAGAGCGGGCTCCTTATATAAGAATGAGGGCTGAAGGCTCGGAGCCGTGTGGCACGCATGTAGGGCCGAAGGCCTGAAGCAGAGTGGCAATTCACGCAAGGCCGAAGGCCGAGAATCCCAACAGAGCGGGCTCCTTATGTAGGGCCGAAGGACTGATGCAGAGGGGCAAGGCATGCGAGTCCAAAGGCAGATCATTTACACAGAGCGGGCTCCTGATGCCGATCATTCACACAGAGTAAAGTGTAAGGCTGAGGGCCGAAGGCCCGAAGCAGAGCGGCAATGCACGTGAGGCTGAAGGCCGAGAGTCACAATGCCTAGACATATAAACCGATAGACAAACACACACGAATTATTAAAACTGTTGAAATGTGTTCTGTTTCGATGCTAAGGGCCCTCCAATCGCTCCATTGATTTAGCCAATATCTTCAATGTACAGATTTTCAACCTTCTACAGCTGTATTATATGTATACGGATAAGCATAAATCCAGGGGCCTTTCAACTCGAAGTACGAATTTTTCTATGGAAATTTTAGTTTAACTTGTTTGTACCAGATGTCACTGGGTGCTATCTCTATCGCACTTGCATATTGAAGTGACTGGGATGCAGCGGTTGTGCGGTTAGTTCTTACTAAATACACAACGGCGCTACGATCTATGTGGAGTATTTCACTGGTATCTCTATCTCAGTATATAGATTGTAATTTGTGCATAGATCTAAGGTGCTTCAACCGTCAATGTTGACGATTGAGCTGCCCAGCCCAAGTGATCTCTTATATCAAACAGTTATTATAGTGTGAAGGGTCACCAATTACGTAAACAATAATACACGACAAAATTAAATTGTACACTGACGATACAAAGACTGCATTGAAGCAGCTGTTTTTGTATTTAAGCATATGAAAACAAACAATTCCAAAGTATCGCAAATTTATTTTGATTTACACGCAATAATAGACCTAATTGCTAAAAGGTTATGCTCAAAAATAACGTCATCAATCAGAAGGAATTATGATATTTCGGCTTTGACATATCGAAAAGTCAGCTTGTTTACAATACGTCAAATTCTGCTATCGCTTACGTTAAAATTATTGACACGCCGTTATACTCCCAATTGGCTGAAACTTAAAGCTTATAATGGCTTATGAGGATTTAAATCACCCCGTTTCATAGACCTTATTTGCACCCCCGATTTCATCCCTTTGAGGGTGATTATCGGGACAAAAAGTATACTATAAGTGAATCCAGATTACATACTGTTAGTATACAAAAAATCATTTTGATCTGTTCAGCCGTTTTTGCGTGATTGAGCAACAAACATCCAAACATCCAAACATCCAAACATCTAAACTTTCGCATTTATAATATTATATATATAGTGGGATTCAAATAGGCGAATCGTCAGTTATAACATGTATTAATAAATATATTAATTATTTATTTAGAGCAATTTATTGATGCTATTATTATTCCCTAAAATAAATGAAGGGTCCACGAAAGAGAACATGTCTAGACAACTTAAATATCATAACGAAAAGCAACCTAACTGAAAAAGACATAAGGTGCAAATTGCCTTTGAAATTTCAAAAGACTAGACATGTTGTTTCTGTGGACCCTTCAAATATTGTATTGTTGTAGACATGTCAAAATAAGGCGCCTTCCTGACTTGTCGATGCGGGGGCGGTACGATATAAGAAAACTGTCAGCTGTCAGTGTCAACCGATATCAATGCAGTACTGCCCCACTTCTGCGCATGGTATTACTACTGCGCAAACTTATTACTGACAGTATTTCGTCAAGTAAGAAAATCTCACATCTGTAAATTCACGTCAAATAGCAAAATACCTATGACATATCGCACCCGCCCCGCCAAATCAGGAAGTCGCCTAAATATTATGTAGTAAAATTAACAATAGGATCGTCAAAACATAAATAATAATAATAATAAAAATGTATGAAAAATAGAAATCTAGTCAGTTTCTAGAATAAAATCAAAATGTCAAAAGAAAATAATAAGATATTAATGTCTAATGCCATAATGATTAATTCATTAATATTTCAGTTACAATTAACCCCACGGTGTTTTATCATTCATGTAGTCGTGTGTGATATAATATGCTTTCGATATGAGTTTACGCTTTACATAATTTTTGAATTTATTAATAGATAATTCAGTTAGGTTTCTTGGAAGCTTATTATAAAACTTCACACCATTACCCATGAATGATTTTCAATTTTTAACCGACTTCAAAATTTCATAAGAGGTTATCAATTCGGTTGTATGTTTTTGTTTTTTTTTTTTTTTTTAATGTTTGTTACTCCATAACTCCGTCATTTCTTAACCGATTTGAAAATATTTTTTTTTATTGTTTGTATATATATCCAAGTTGGTCCCGTTTTTGTCAAAAGGCAGTTCTGATGATGGGATCCATGAGGAATTGAGGGAACTCTTCAAATCTTTAAGGCAAACATATAGTGATTTTTGTGTTTTTATCAACAAGTCATGCATTTGCATCCAAAAATGTGACATTGAATGAAGTGGAACTGCTGATGATGATCAGAACAGAACTCTTCAACGACGAAAAGTTCACGTTCGGCGATTTGTCCTCCTAGCTGTGTTTGTTAAGCAAGTTCTATTTTTACGATTAATTTTGGTCATGCTCGAGTTCTGATGATGGGATCCATGAGGAATCGAGGGAACTCCTCAAATGTGAAAGGCACACAAATAGTGATTTTAGTATTTTTATGAACTATAATCAAGCATTTTCATTCATAAAAGTGACATCTGACAACTGCTGATGATGATCAGACCGGAACTCTTCAACGACGCGTAGTTCACGTTTGGCGATTTGTTCTCTTCGTTTTGTTTGTCAAGCAAGCAAGGTTTTTCCATGATTTCATGAGGAATTGAGGGTACTTAGTCTTCTACCATTATAAACATACTTATAGCCATTTTTGTATTTTATTGTATGGAATCTAAGAGTGCACCATTTAAGATTAATAATCTTTCACCGGACTCCCCCATTGAAGTCGGTTTTTTTTTCTTAAATATTATTTTGGAGGCGAGTAGTGGGCACCGCGAGCTTATGTTTATTTCGAGTATTAATATTATGTATGTCACAGTTCTTCCTGAAATTTACAATGTTTTATGTACATCTATACATATAATAAAGTTGAAGAGGGCCGAAAGTCTGTACATGGAAGATATTAAAAAAAAAGTTGGCTGTTGATACTTAGAATCGATAACAGAACACGTTCCAAGAGTTTTTAGAATTTTTGTCTGAAAAAAATTTTTTTTTTTTTTTTAAATTCGAAAAGGGATAATTAAATGAAAAATTAAATTTAAAAAGGGAAAAATTAAATAAATTTTATGTACTTTTTGTTTATTCGGACAGATCGTATTCAATACGTCCTTAATATTTGTAAATTTATTTTTATATAATTTTTTATTTTTATATAATCAGTATATTTTTTTAATCATTATTATTAAGTAAGATTGTCAGTTTTTTTTAAATTGTATAAATTCACGCTTTGACTTGTAAAAGTGCCCTTGTGGCCTATTTGCAGAATAAATATTTGATTTTGATTTTGATTTTGAATCCCGGCCAGGGCATTATTTGTGCATTTAGCACGGATTTTGTTCTTGGGTCTTGGATTTTCTCTATGTATTTAAGAATGTATTTATCTAAATAAGTATGTATATCGTCGCCTAGTACCTATAGTACAAGCTTTGCTTAGTTTGGGACTAGGTCGATTTGTGTAGAATTGTCCCCCAATATTTATATTTATATAAAAATTGTGCAGATTTGGGTTAAAAGGGGGTAAAAAGAGGGGTTGAATTTTGTATGAGAACTCCTATAATCCATGAGTTACAGGTATGAAAAGTGGTAAGCATATACTTGACGACAAAGGAAAAACATCTTCGTTCAAAATTTGTGAAATCTTAAGATAGAAACTGAAAAAAAAGTAAACGCAAGCGCTGCGCCGCGGCGCTGCCCAGTGTGCGCGCCAGCCACCACGGTCTCTTCATATTTTGAACACTATTGTGATTTATTCCATTAAGTAACTGTGACTCTAATCACGCAAAAACGGCTGAACAGAATAAGATGATTTGTATGCTAATCTATCTATACATATAATAAAGCTGAAGAGGGTCGAAAGTCTGTACATGGAAGATATTCGAAAAAAAGTTGGCTGGGGATATTTAGAATCGATAACAGAACACGTTCCAACAAATTTTAGAATTTTTGTCTGTTTATCTGTTTACCTGTTTGTCTGTCGCAATAAATGATAACTTAATAAGGACGGTGAATCCTGACGAACCGTAATAAATGATGATAAACAGGAAAGATTCGATTGCTTGTTAGTTTGTTTGTTTGTTTGCATTGAATAGGCTCCGAAACTATTAAACCCATTTGAAAAAAAATCACTACGTTCGGAAGCTACACTTCCCCGGGTGACATCGGCTATATTATATTCCTAAAAAAATTAGGGATCCTGACTAAAATGTCTAAGTATTTAAAAAAATATTTTTTTTTAAATACTTGTACGAAGCCGGGCGGGCCGCTACACTACTATATCAGTCCGACTCCAGGACCAGAACTCAAAGCCTATTCCGTTGCAGCGGGGAGTCAGGCAAGGAGATGTTATTTCTCCTAAACTGTTCTCCGCTGCACTGGAGGATGTTTTCAAGACTCTGGACTGGAGAAGGCTAGGCATCAACATAAATAGCGAGTACCTCACTCACCTTCGGTTTGCTGACGATATAGTAGTCTTGGCTGAGACCATGGAAGATTTAAGTACAATGCTCAATGACCTCAGTAAAGCCTCCGAGCGAGTTGGTCTAAGGATGAACATGGACAAGACGAAGATCATGTCAAATGCCCATGTCGCACCAACTCCCGTAACAATCGGACACTTTACGCTCGAAGTTGTAGACGAGTACATATACCTAGGACAGACTGTCCAGTTAGGTAGGTCCAACTTCGAGAAAGAGGTTAATCGTCGAATCCGACTCGGCTGGGCAGCGTTCGGGAAGCTACGGCACATCTTTTCGTCCAATATTCCGCAGTGTCTCAAGACGAAAGTCTTTGATCAGTGTGTGTTGCCAGTGATGACATATGGTACTGAAACGTGGTCGCTTACTATGGGCCTCATAAGAAGGCTCAAAGTCACCCAAAGAGCAATGGAGAGAGCTATGTTGGGAGTTTCTCTGAGTGATCGCATCAGGAATGAGGCCATCCGCAGCAGAACCAAAGTGACCGATATAGCCCTCCGAATTGCTAAACTTAAGTGGCAGTGGGCGGGGCACATAGCACGTAGAACCGATGGCCGTTGGGGCGGAAAGGTTCTCGAGTGGCGACCACGTACCGGAAGGCGTAGCGTGGGCAGGCCCCCCACACGGTGGACCGATGACCGGGTGAAGGTCGCGGGTGTCCGCTGGATGCGGGTGGCGCAGGACCGGTCATTGTGGAAGTCTTTGGCTTCTGACGTCTTTCGGCTGACATGATGATGATGATGATGAATTACGCAGACCTTATTGGGATTAGGCTTTTTTTTTTAAGCTAATGGGCCTTTATTATATACATTAGATGAAAATTAAAAAAAACCACAAAAATATAATTATCAGCTAACTAAACTAAACTAACCAACTAAACCTAACTTAAATTATCTGAACCTAACCTATATGTACATATTTCGCCTAAATCGATGCCACTGGGCAGGGTGCCCATAAGGCTGGCCGCGTTGCCTCGCTGAATGGCAATGCCAATTCGCTGTGCGAGGAACGAGCCAGCCCTACGGTCACCTGAGGACCGGATAAGCATGGAACTTAATTTTTTTAAAAGTTTTATTGCATCCGGTCCCCACGGACCCAGGGTCTCCACGGCAAAAGCCGCAAATATGTAACTATCGCCGAGAGTTGCATATTTGCGGCGCTTTGCAGCCTCGGCTACGGCGGCCGCTCCGCCAGCCCTCAACGACGTCGTGCCCAGATGGGACGGAGCTAGGGTGTCCACACATGTGGCATCCCAAACTAAGGGCCGACCCTGTTGCCAGGGCACGAGAGTCATCCCGTCGGGTCTCTTGCCATCATCACGTGCTAGGCCACTAGGCTCTAGTGTGGCCGGCACGTTGACGCTGACAAGAGCCCGACGAATGATGTCGTTGAGGCAGGAGTGGCGGGACATGCGGCCGGCGCTTTTTGGGCAAGCGAGGCCGTGGTGACCCGTCTTATCAACCATTGTGCCGCAGTGGCAGCGATGTTGTTCCACAATATTGGCCCCGAGTCGAAGACCAACAGCCAGTCGAAAACTGTTGGAGTCTAAAAGGTTCCCGTAGTTGGCAGAGGGGTAAGCGTGAAGCCAGTGGCTAGACTCTCTCTCTGAAATGGCCAACATACGAGCCCTTTCTGACGCCAATGTGGAGGTTTCCACAAGGTGATCATGCACTCGCCGGCAGATGGGCAGGTCCCAGAGCTTCTGAAGTTCCGGGCGGACGGGAAGGTCTTTGCCTGGGCAGGCCATCTTCCATGCGTCTCTGGCCTCGGACAAGCACGCTATCTCACAGTCACGGTGTGACGGATTTAGAATTTTACCTGTTAGAGGTAGCGTACTGTGTACCGAGGACAGAAACGCCGGAAGGGTGACGCTAGAAATTTGTCTAATACCAAGACCACCGAACTTAACCGGCAGGGACGCAAGTAGAAACATTCTGTTATTAATTTTAATGTTAATAATTTTTTCTAAATGTGTCCAAATAATATTGTCAAGTTTTTCACAGAAATTTTGAAGTTTCCAAAAGGGGCTGCATCGCATGACGTATGTGAATTTTGGGACAAAATGACAGTACCGGAGGATAAAAATAGCCATGTGAGAATTTATATGGAGAAGCCGGTCCGAAAATGAATTAAAGTGGTCAATATTTTTATTAACAAATCCTGGGATGGCCTCATCAAAAATCGGAGCCCCAAGGAGGTGAAGAGATTCTTTTGAGATAATTTTTATTCCTGGACAAAGGTTTTCGAAGGATCTGATAGTTTCCGTTTTTTTGTCATCGTCTTGGTCGACGTACAGTTCGCATTTACTGGAATTTAGTTGTAGGCCAATGCTTTCGAATTTTGATCTAATAGCGACAAAGTCATTCTTTACATTATTCGCTTCACCTCCCAGGGTGCCGTCGCCCAGGTACCATACGTTAAATTTTGAAGTAAGTTCGGTGATACTTGGTTGAATGGCGAGACTGAAGATGGCCGGGCCCAGGGGGTCACCTTGCTGACAGCCGGTGGATGATAATATAGTGTTGTTTTTGTATTTGAGATGGGAGGGGGAGCTGTAACATTGCCAGATGTAAGGATAAATGTCTGGAATGTTTTTTTGAACTTCACTTAGAAGGACATTCTGGTTGACTGAGTTGAAGGCGTTTTTAACATCTAACTTTAGAAGCACGATGTCATTGGTATTTTTAAGAAAGGTACGGCAGGCGTGCACGGCTGCTTCGCAGCCACCTTTGCTGCCAAAACCAAGTTGTGTTGGTTGGAATTTTGATTCTAAAACTGGGAGGATATGTTTACAGCAAATTTTCGAAGCCAAACGTCTAAAAGTCGAACCTATTGCGATGGGCCGCACACTACCGTCTTTTTTGGAAAGAGCGCAAAGGTGCGCGCCGTAGAGTGTCTTAATAACTGCTTCGTCTACCTTCCCACTTAGCATCAGGTTAATGAGGCGCGTGATGCTGGCCAGAAGATCGCCATAGCAACTACCAGGTGTGGCTGCCAACAGGTCCTTTAAATGTTGGGGAGTGATCCCATCCAGACCGCCAGCAGATCCGTTATTAAATGACATGATTGCCGCCAGGACGGCATCTTCTGATGCAACGAGGCCCGGCAGCGCGGTGTCGGCTGGGTCAGGTAAGTTAGATATCGCGGGGGCCGGCGGGTGCTTGCTCTCGAGGGCTGCGAGGATGTCTGGAGAATCAGGTGCGGATGTGTCGCTGGAAAAGAGGATGCGTGCAGCGCCGCGAAGGTCACCATCATTTACTTTTGTTTCTACTTTTTTAAATAGATTGTGGTGCGTTGACGAAAGTTTGTTTGAGGGAGAGGGCGAAATGGAATGAGAACAGTTATGTTTAATTTTATAAGTTAATGATTTGGAGGATGTGGAATGATCGACGTGAAGAATTTGATAAGCAAAAGTGAGCAGTTTTTCCCATGAAGTCAGTGTGTTGGAATTGACACATTCATCGAGAACTTTTGAAAGGCTTTTAGCTACTGTAATTCTAGCACCTCTTGGTATTCTTTTAAGGATGGGAATGGAATCTTTGAATTCACTTAACTTATCAGATAATGAAGTTGTCGGAAAACTGGGTGTTGATGTTGCGGGGAGTTGAGGAGATGAATTGAGTGGTGGCTGACTACGGCTATGATTATGTGATTTACTAATGTGGATATTCAAACCTCTTCGACCTTTGAACAGTTTAGTGGACGGGCATTGGGGGCATCGAAGAAATTCTTCCAGCGACACATCCGGGTGTGGAGGTGGCATGCGACTCGAGACACTTAATTTGTAAAAACAACTTAACAACTAAGAATAATCAAACATAAAAAAGATATTATGAAAAGTAAACAAAAACACAATATAAATAAAAAGTCTGTCATCACAGCTGTCACGCTGGCAGGGCCGCGGCTTGGCCGCGGCCGGTGCGCCGCCGCGGCCGGCAGTGGATGCTAGGGCTTTTGCGCCTTAATTGGACGTCTATGGAGGCGCTTATGGATGATTTTCGGTGAAAAAATCTCGGAGTGAAGTATGTTTGACGTATGTGGCGTGTCAAACGTATAACAGCTTTCTATTATGGTAGTTTAGAGGCATATTCTTCTTGGAAAGTACTGCTTATCCGATCGGAGTATATAAATGAGCTAAATTGAGATGGCCATGGAGCTTAAAGAACTCGGAAAATAATTATTATGTTTTTTTTCGGGTATGGAAAATTTTTTTTTAGGCTTGTCAAGTCAGTGGGCAACTTGACTGTTAGAAGTTTTCAAGCCGCCCCAAGGCTTCTAACTTGGCTTAACGACTGCTATCATAGACAGCAGCCGGGGTCAACGGCTTAACGTGCCTTCCAAAGCACGGGAGCGGTCAGTAGTAACCACTCAAAATTGTCACCCATCCAAGGACTGACCGCGCCCGACATTGCTTAACCTCGCATACCGCACGCGGTACGCGGGCGCCGCTGGGCCACGAACGATCGTTCGTCAAATTCCATTATTCTTATTACCTCCAAAGATCATTAAAACGAATTCCACCGAGCTGGCCGCATTATTGGCGCTCAATATCTCAGGAAAATTCCAATAAGCATGAGGATTCTTGTGGACGATATTGCTCGACCCGAACGCCGTGTTTTCTGAGCGGCGGCTTGTTACACGAAATTGGGTATTGTTGTGATTATTCGGTTGGTTTTGCGACAATCATCAGACGTATTTTCTGTTCTATTTTTGTACCTAAATAAACGGACAGGAAGACTGAAATGTAATATTACGTTACGCAGTGACGTGTTTAGGCCGCATTCGTGTCCGACTGTCATTTTGTCTCAAAATGGCGCTCTCTATGAGTGTCTATGATAACCTCCCGGTGAAGGTCTAAGTTGTCAGGGCCATTGCCACACCGAATATGACACGCCGCCGTGAGCATTTTCTTTTCTAAATCGGCGAAAAAAGTCAAAAGATGTAAAATAAAGTATAATATTCACTTTTTTTTTGCTTTCATTACTACAGTTCTATTACAGCGTGTGAACGAAAAATAATCTTATTGAATGCACACATATTTATTTATATATGTAGGAATGTATTTATGTATTTTTTTAATGTATGATTTATATGTGTATGCTTATTATGAGTATATTGGCGTGATATTGTAAGTTGATTAAGTAATTATTTTTGTATGCTACCCATTTTTAATATTATCGTTATTGTTCCGCTACCCAACGGTTGTCTGGAAGAGATCGCTCTTTACGATAAGACCGTCTGTTTTTACCTCTAGTTTTAAGTTTTTATAATCTGTATTAGTAGTCTTAATTATTGAGGTGTGCAATAAAGAGTATTTGTAAGTGATTTGTCGATAACCCTCGCTCTAGTATTGTATGTCAGGGTCGTAGCAAATGGAAATCCGTGATCTCTGCCTACCCCTGTGGAAAATAGGCGTGATTATATGTATGTATGTATGTAGTATTGTTTATTGCAATTTTTTACAGCTAACTTATTCATAATTATATCTTTCAATATTCACATGGCTCTTAGCCTTTTGTTTCCAGAATGTTTCGTACAGCATTTCATTCTAACAATGTAAGTTTTATACAGGAATATTGCACACATTTTCTAGAGCCCATTTCAAGTTAATTAATCAAGTATTTTAGCCGAAACTTCTCGCTTCTAAAATAAATATAAACAAAGACAACTTTCGAACCAGACAATAATAGCAAAGTTTTTGAAATTTATTCCAGGATTAGCCCAAACTAATTTAGCTTCAAGTTGTAAGTGGAATCCTTATTCCAGTTCGATCAAATCCAGTTATCGGTCGCTTTATTTAGGTAGCAGGAGTGCACTATTTATCAGCAGCGTAAGTATATATTGTGCGCGGAGGCCATATACCTATATGTAACATATGTGATATTAATTCACATATGGATATATCCATAAGCAAGCTGGAGCTGCTTTGACTTTTCTCTAAGAAATGTCTTCTCTGTGAAAAAGAAAAAGATACTTGTGAAAAAAATACTTTATATAGATATTATTGTATGTTAGACTGACTTTATCGCCTGACTCAAATATATAAATAAAATGCTCTGGGTTGCGTCTGATATACAATGTGTTACCGACATGCGAGCATTTTTTTAAGCAGGGTATCGAAACGTAGATCCTAAACCTAACCATGAACTTAGTTTTATTGTAAGGCTAAAAATTCAATTTCCTTTGTTTTCGAACAAAATTTAAATTGACAGCAATGTAAAGCAGAGTCAACTGTCAAGACAGTTCAAATGACAGCTCTTAATGTTTTGTTTACTACGACGTCATCTTTAGCAAGTGCACGTAGTACATTGAAGGTGCAGTTTTAAGAGGTTTAATTGTATAGTTAATTTACAAGTCAGCAATAGTTAAGTTAGCAAATCATAATTATTGCTAGCACATGCAAACAGTTGCTAATGAAACATACTATTTTAAAAAAGCCCGCTTGCATGGTAACGCACTGTGTAATAAGGATCATTTATTTCAGGCATCTAAGGCCCATATATATCGGCATATATGTACTTAATTAGAACATAGTTGAACGGCGGAGTGTTTTCGACGATCATCCACAGATTGCGGAAGCTCAAATGCCTTTAAAACTGTAGGTTAGTCACGTCCGGGCCCAAAAGTACGGGACCACGTACGATATCGAACGTATATATGTAAGTAACTTTTCCCTCTGTGCAAGTACAGTCACCCGCAACAATGTATTTCAGAACAAGGCGCGCCGTAAATACTCAGAAAAAGAGGAGCTTCTCAATTCGTTTTTTTTTTTATGTTTGTTACATCTCTTCTCTGTATCGTTTCGCGCTTAACACAGTGGTCGTAATCACATCGAGGCGTGCACGTGGTAGAGGCGAACACAGCTCTCCGTACGATCTCCAGCCATCTCTCCCAGTAGTCCCAGTTATATGGAGTCGTTATTCCGCCTAGAGACATGTCCAAAACATTTCAGTATGCGCGACTCTACTTTGACCGACAATGCGTAATGCTGAGCCAAAATCTCCTGGTATGGACACGTTGGTGCGGAACTCCGTCCACGATATCCCGTGCATACTTTTCCTGCACCATATCTTCACAGCATATAATATATCTTCCCCTTTTCCAACTCGCGCCCTGTCTACGGCTCTGCCGCGTCAAGAAAAATGGGGAATACAACAAGTGCTCGCACGAACCTGACGATGGTGGCTTTCGCAATGTTGCGATTCCACTGAAACTATTACTGTATTTTTTTTATAATAAAAATATTTAAAAACTAAATTTTCATTTCTAAACAGTGATTAATTACTTGGTCTTCTTGCTTTTTATACATGAATGAATGAATCGTTTTCCTTTGACAAAACCCTTCTTCAAAGCTGATCTTCACAAAATTCCGCGCGCGGGCGTCCACGACTACGTATAGTAAAAATTCTGACGGCTACAGCCAATCCGGCTATAAGTATTTTAAGCTTCGATGCAGTCAACCCTTATCGCATTTTCTTTTCCATGTGCCGCAAATAATGAACTACCACGCTTCCAATCCACAAATACGAGAGCCGAGATCATCCAATTATATTATTCCGCATATGTCAATTGACATTTATTGTGCTGTGAGTTCGTGTCAATAAGATTGACTGCGTTTATTCAATATATTTTTAAAACATGCGGATAAGATGCTTGCAGCTGTCGTATACAAAAAATTCGCTAAACAGCTAAAAAAAATTTTCTCATACCACAGTTTTGAAATTCCATGGAATCGACGATTCCATGGAGATTGAAGCATTACTTACACAATAAAAATCATTTAGAATCTGTCTAAGAAAGATTGCAAACAACCCATGACTTTTCAAATGGTTTAAGAAACCGTAAAATATTTTTAAGGCAATGGCCTTTTAAGTTAGGAATATTACTAATAGCTGTTTCGGCGAACTTCGTTCCGCGCCCGACCCAAAACCGTACCAAATGTATAAAAAAAATTTTTTTTTTTCGTATACTTAACCGATATTTTCATAGGCATTCTGCTATTCGCAGCCAGGACAAAAAAAAACCATACATTATAAAAATAGTCTTAGCCATTCTCGCGCTATACGAGTCAATACTGCAATGTAAATAACACGACTTTGTTTTTTATATATACACCGCGGGCCCTAATAAGCCGAAAGATTTTAACCACGTATTTTTGACGACACGACGAGTAAACATGGGTCTCATTATTTGTTATAATTAAACTACTATTTCAGTACCACATAAATCAAATTGACCGCTTCTTTGTGAACACATATTTACGTGACTTGCAAATGTCTTCAAGGCAAAAAGTGTCAAGTCAAAAAAGTTGTAGGTGGCTACGTCACGCCTTTAAGGTGTGTTAGACTTGAGATTTTTCAACATGTGCTTTGTTTTAAATAATTAATATATCTTAAATTGTGGGTTTTTGGACTATGTTATACCACATTATATACTCTAATTAGGCTCTAGAATCGTTAGTTTAAACCTTTCGGGTTATTGGGGCCCACGGTGTATATATATTTAATTAAGATAACCGTCCCAGTGCTCGATGCCTTAAAGCCCAGTTTACACTTTGTCACGCCCCCCCCCCCTCTATATTAACTCCCTTGCTAAAAGCCCCACTAAGCTACCGCACCCCGTGAAAACTATGACTAAACTTTACTGAAGTCGCTTTGAGAAAAACGAGCTTTATGAAAATGATTTGGCCTTGTGATCGTCTATGGTAGAACCCTATTAGTGTTGTGAACCGTAAGCAACCCCTGAACTTTAATGTGAAGCTGGTAGGATCGTTGGACTCTTCATCTCTACTAATATTCGCGACCTAATCTATCCTTACACACATCACTTCTCAGTTGACCCAAACGCTACCTAACTAAGATTGGGCTGCGCTGGCAGCTTGTATCATTAAAATACACGCTTGAAACTAATTCTAATAGGGTTTTACTTAGGACTAGCCTATTTGAGAGGAGCCTAGAGATTACTCTGCCTGTCCTAGTCGTTGTAATGGTCATAATAGTACGAAACTTAGAGCGTTACGTAGCTCACCTAACCGACTTCTCTCCTAGCTGTTCCTATAGGCCCTAGCGCTTGGAAATAAGGTTTTATATTTGTATAGATAATTTATCCCCGACCACACCTGTAAGCGTCTCTCTCTGCCTCTTGCTGACGGGGGCGTGTCGTCGAAGGAGGGCAAGTCTCCCACCACAGCACTTTGAAATTCCTAAACCAAGGATACCTGCTAGTCTAAGCACTACACTTTGACTACCCTAATCTTGCGAAAGTTATCCTTGGTTGTATATGTTGCGACGTGCTATTTTTAGCTACTGACGCTGTCAGCAAGAGTAGGAGGATGAGGAATGACGCGCTATCCTTTCAGCTTTCTACATATTCTAGCTTAGCAAAACAGGGTAAGCTGTTTTGCTTGGCCACTCAGATGCTCGCGGGCATCTCTAGTCTACACTACCACTGAAGGCGCTGATGCCTTATTAACCCTATCACTCCTAGCGGCTCTAAGCCCTATCACTAGCATGCCTAGCTCCCGTTGAAGCCAAAAATGCCGAACCGTAACACGTAGCCCACCGAATTCCCCTTATTAGAAAACGAGTTAACCACGTCATGAGCGTTCAGCTACCCATTGTGGAAAACGTCTGATGTACGGCTCTGCTAGACATCAGTCCCTTGTAGACATGTCCCAATTCTCTGGGTAAATGCCCACCTCCTATTCACAACGTACACTGATCACTTTAAATATACCACACTAGGATCGGCATTCTCAGCCTCACCGTAACTAGGTCCCTATCAGGCCTATGCTAAATACCTGAAGACTAGCAGCTTAAGAATCCACTTATCTCACTATTCACTTAACACTTTTACACACGTATACTGAAGACACTTCGTTCTCTGCCATCGGTGCTCTAACTATTCTGCGACTGGAACACTACAAACACTAAAGAATCCCTACTGTGATCCTGGAAATAAAACACTTCACTTACAGAAATATTACCCATCCTAGGTGCCTAATATTATCCCTGTGTATGAATTTAACCTAACACTACCCCTTCTCAGCCCTACTCTGCATTATTCGCAACTAATTCCAGGAATCTGGTTTTAGTTCCGAATAAGGCCGTGAAGTCCCTACTTTAAGCTGTAAAGTCTAGCCGGCGAAGCTAGGATTTAGAAACCTGACACACCTGTGTGTTGTGCGTTCCCCCCGACACGCCCGAGGGCTCGGCGGTGGCGGTAGAACACCCTATTGTGTATATAAATTGGATATATAAATATATTTAACAAGACTGCACCTCGGATACTGACGTCTTCCGCAAGCGGAGTAACCTCCTGTGCTGAGCCTTCAATCGTGCCAGCCATGCTTCAGATCGTCAGCTGGACACCGAGAGTAGAGGGGGGCCTAGACGCATCACCTATGTTGGTAAAGAGGTGATGCCAGACGGACACCCCAATCTGGTAATTTACGGAGCTCCAGGGTAAACACGCTTGGCAGCCGTTAGGTTGTATGTACCCTGTCAGATTAACTGTAATCTGGTTAACGTTCTAGCTTTTTACAACGAAATAAACAATGTATTATTATTAACACAAATAAACTTAAGTAAGAACAATAAACACATCCTTTCGTTACTCCAAAGTCCTTGGTATAACGATAGGATTTCAACTAAAAATACTACAACACTAAACCCCACAAAATTAAACAAACTATAATATTAAGATAGAAAATCCTCGTATCATGCAGCGCGCCGCAGCATAACAGAGAATTCCCTACCCCAATTACTAGAAACCCACCGATAGATTTGTGCTACAAGCCAGAGGTATGTTAACAGCCCACCGCCGAATCACAAAAAGCCCCAACTGCAGTCCGCCGCTTGCTTTTATAGCCATTGACAAGTCAGTCGTTCGCGTCAAAACGTACATCCGATACAGCCTACTCTTTCCCACCTTCCGTCGTTTCGCCCGACGTGACGTCACCGCCGTTCTACACTTTTTCCCATCCCATCTGAGCCGACCGTTTTGCCGTCCAGAATAGAGAGAGCCCTCAACCTTAGCGATATCGATGCGTGCCAGGGTTCAAGTACCAGTGGCGCTGCCTCAACTAAAAATTCATGTTCTCGTGTTGTGAGGAAGGAAGTACCCTACGTATTTGCTAATAAAATCGAAATTCGTCAACCGCCCGACAGATTGTTATGATTTTAGACTCATTATATAGGTCTGCTTATTTCTATGCATTGTTTGTATCTTAAGTTCTTAGTTTGTATGATTGAATGCCAAGTTGAGAATTCTAATTAGTAATATAATTAACACCCGCCTATTCTTTCTATTAAATATTTACTTTTCGACCGAGCAAGCGAAGCGGGCGAAGCGTCTCCGTTTCAGCTCTCGACAAAACTCCCTCGTATGTCTATTTTAAGTATTTTCTTTTGTTTTATAGTGCTTGTTCAATGGCAATGCTCAAGCTTATTTAGGAAACTTATTAAAGCATACGAAACTACCTAGCATTTATTTACATATATGACATGGTTGTGCTTTCGCCAAGACTCCTACTTCAGACTATTTTCTTAATAATGCTTTCAACGGGGAAACCATGAATTTATCTGACTGCCTCTTGGAAAATATTTCAATATGGAAGTGACGGAGCGCAATGGCGTTCTGTTACAACTTATTGTTGACCTCTAATGTCATGAATTAATATTGATTATTGTCAAGTACTGGAAGGTTTTCCTTTTTTAGATGGAAAATAAAATTGATATACGAATAGGTAATCTATATTAATAATTCCGTGCAGGGGTACGGTAGACCCGAACGAGACCTGTCTCAAATTGAAGAACGTATAAAAATAACGTTTTCGAGTTGTACATATGAATCCGCAAAATTCGGATTGTCGCGTATTTTGCATTTAAAAGTGTTAATTTTATGACAAAAAGTCGGCCATATTAAATCGTAGGTTGACAGTGTCGGGTACGTTCGGAAATCGTGAACTATTTTTGCGTCCTGTATGATGGCGAGGTTGCTGGGCTGCGTTCTGGGTGATGGGCCATCATCGCCCATTTTGTGGTCCGGCAAGCCGCGTCTGCAGCGTTTTTTTTTGTGGTTTTCAAGCGTTCAATACACCTATCACATTGTCACAACAACCGCCTTCAAAGCGAATGAATAGAATGTTTGCTGTGTCTGTCCTCCATCTTAAAGCTGCGCCTCTATTTTGTTGTGACAATTTACTAGGTGTCTTTAAAAGTCTAGCAAAATTCTGTCCCTATCTCGCTCTATCTGATAACTTAGTGGTACTGCTCATGCCGTTCGCCGCGCTCGGAGGTCAGAACCGAAAACGAAGTATCTGCCTCTCTGTCGCACTTGCATATTCGAACGACAGAGAGGGAGATACAACGAAATACTTTGTTTTGGTTCGCGGTAGGCCCTCAGGCGTCAACTTTAAAACGAACAGGGTACTTTACTATATGAGAAATAAAATTCAAAATGTAAGAAAATCCGGCCAAGTGCGAGTCGGACTCGCGCACCGAGGGATCCGTACAACTAGAAAACAAATGTGATTCACCAATATATTGGTATTTTTGGTAAAATATACGTCATAATAAACATTATCACCTAATTTCAAGTTAATAGGTCCATGGGAAGTTAAAAAATTCTGTGTGACGGACGACATACGAAATGTTCTTTGACTTTCTTCGGCCGTCCGCCGCGTTTGGACTGAAGTGCTACCGCGAACCAAAATATATGCCTCTCTGTCGCACTTGCATATTCGAGCGCCGAGAGGGAAATACTTCGTTTTCAGATCGCGGTAGGCCCTCTGGTCTGACGGCTCCTATTCTTGGATGGTGCGCGCATCGGAATGCAAAATACCTTTGGCAAAATTTACGGAACAAGTTGTTAAATAGGTTCCATTAATCGGAGAAAAAAAAACCAACTGTTATTATTATCACGCGATACATCATATCACGTGAATACTGATGAATATTGAAGCAACATCCATACAATATTGACACATAATATTGAGTGTAAAGGGCCCCACTGAATAGAATTTGGCGAAGAATAGAGAGCTGATACTGCGAAACGAAAACGAACCAACATCGTCATCGTGTATCTCCCCCTGCGTCGCTCGAATTTACAAGTGCGACAGAGAGGGAGATTCACGAACTTCATTTGTTTTCGTTCGCGGTAGCAGCTCTGACTTCGCACCAAAAATACTGACTGGCACGTCAATATTAAACAATTGCACATTTAACCGAATTTTAATGAACGATTACTATTTTAGCTGCACAAATCAGTACTGAACACGGTGTCATCAGGTTTTTTTATGTGCCTTTAAATACTAGCCTTATAAAAATACTTAGGATTAACTTATAAAGATACTAGCCTTTGCCCGTGACTTCGTCAGCGTAATCTTCTACTCCCTATTCCATATGATAATCCAGACTTAGACTATATTTGTTGTAATGATTTTATTTTATACATTTTTGTACGCTCAAATGCAAAAATTCGTATCGGTTTAATCGTCTCATAAATGCGTACCCGCAACCTTAATCCGCCGATATAAGAGCTATGGGATATATTTTTGAGCCAGTTGTATGCACCCATATTTTTGCACTTGACTGTACACTATTTCTTTGATTGTTTGCATATTTGTCACGATTCTTTTCTTTATTTCTTTCTTATTTATTTCACCCGAGCGAAGCCGGGCTTTCATCTAGTATTCGCAATAATCGCGACTCCATTTTATTAGGGAAGCACGACATTCTACGAAACGTCCTATCAGCATCACGGTTAACTGATCATTGCTATTTATGATCATTATTATCTTCACGAATGGTCAGTTACCTGTAATACTGATAACTCTGTTCTGCTGGTGTGCTCTGTATAACGGGGAGTGCTCCGAGTAATTGTTCAGATTAATCCCTGCCTTTCTTTCCGTCATCGAACAACGCGACAACATTTCCATTCTCACCAGATGGTTGGCAGCCCTCGACTATCCGTTATTCCGTTATTAGTTTGTGTTATCTGTAATTCTTTGTTTTATATTTTAAAAAAAACTCTCGTGGCTTTCCGTAAGAGTGATCTACAGGGTCAGCGCACACTCATGTTATGATTAGGAATTCTGGATCCTTTTTAAGAATCCCCAGTATGCTCGGCTGAACTCAATTCTCGATACAAACGTAGTTTCGTTCTCATTTTAAAACGCCTTACTGAAATAACATGAAACTTAGTATACAGGGTGTCCCAAGAAGTAGTGATATACTGAAGCTGGGAGGTAGAGGACCTAGAGGGCTATTTGAATCACCCCCATATATGTTCCGCGATTTTTATTATTTTCGGAGTTATGAATTTTTTTTTTAATTTTTCACCTATCGCCGCGTACGATGAGATTTTTATTTATGGTGACGTGAATTATTGCGGTAGATGCTTGATTTTTTTTGTGTGCTAAGCTGTTAGATAGGCCAATTCAGTATGGTAACATTTACTATCGTTAGATCTTTTAATGGCATAAAAAAAAATTAAATGACAAGAAAGATAAAATTACCCAGTATGTTCACAACTTCAAGGGCCCTTAAAAAAATAAAATCACATAAAAAATAATTACCGATTGGCTTTTAAAAACTTGCTCTATCTATCAGCTACCCTGAAAATTTCATTTTATTATAATAAGGCTTCAATCAAAAAATTGAAATCTAACTGTGGTAAGTGCAAATTTTTTATTTACATAATGATTAATAAGCGAGCAAAGTAAAACCAATTACAAGGTGTTTAATTACAATAAATTTTCAAAATGGCCCCCCTGTTGCTCAATGCAAGTGCGACATCGCCGGAAAAAGTTGTCTTTTAAACGTCTGAATGCACTTCTATTATTTTTAATGGTTTCTTCTGCTACTCTCAATTTCCGGGTTAACTCGTCCAAATTGCGGCATTCTCTCGAGTAGACGAGGTCTTTGTAATATCCCCATAGAAAAAAATCTATGAGGTTTAGGTCGGGGGAACGTGGAGGCCAGGCTATAAGGCAGGCGTCACCATGGCCGCAACGACCAATCCATCTTTCAGGGTATCTTTGATTTAAATAGTTTCTCACGTCCAAGGCAAAATGGCATGGTGCACCATCACACTGCAGTACTATGTTTCTGCATGTCTCCAAATCCACATCTTCTAACAGCAGGGGCAGATCGACGCGTAGAAAATTTAAAAAGTGATTGCCGCCCAAGCGGTCTGGCAGCTGAAAGGGCCCGATTAACTTACCGTTAAGTATGCCAGACCAAAGGTTAACACTAAAGAGTTCTTGGAATGTCGATTCCCTTTTTAAATTCGGATTTTCAATTGCCCATGAGTGAGAATTGTGCATATTAAAAATCCCATTGCGTCTAAAGTGGGATTCATCCGTCCACAAAATTTGGTTAAAAAAAAATTCGTTTTCAGCTTGTCTCCTCAGCATTTCCTGACAGAATTCAATTCGCCGATTGTAATCTTCCGGTTTCAACTGTTGCACTTTTCTAATGTGAAACGGATGATATCCTACGGTCTGTAGTGTACGGTGTACCTGAGATTTAGAAAGTCCGGTACGACGTTCCGTAACTCTCACACTGGTCGACGGGTCTCTTTCTACTTCTTCAACAACTGCATCTACTACATCAGGATCCGGCATAGTGGCCATACGGCCTGATTTCGTACCCGGTATGTGACCTTCCAAATACGCATTATGTACTCTTAAGATCATGCGATAGTCAGGAAACGTTTCAGGTTGAGGCCCGCCTCTTCGTTCCACATGTTTCCGGTACAGCCTTGAAGCTTCCGCCGCATTCCCCCTAGCATAACCGTAATAGTAATGCATTTCTGCGTAATCACGTGAAGTAAACCATGATCACTTACACGCAAACTCAAGTCCAGTTAAATGATGCCAACTCGTCGATTCCAGGTAATAACACTAATCCAAATCGTAATGCAAGTCAAAGTCCATATGAATAGCCAAAATGATTAGGGAAACGAACAATTAGCAGTATTAAAACACAATTTTTAAATTATTGAAAAATAACAACGATGACCAAACAACGTGAAAATTTTCTTATGCGTCAACTGTCTTTTGTTTTTTGTTCTTTTTCTATTGATGGCCAGTGCGTGATTTAGAACGAAATTTATTTACAAAGGTTTTGCTTTGCTTGCATTAATCATTATGTAAATTAAAATTGTGCACTTACCACATTTAGATTTCAATTTTTTGATTGAAGCCTTATTAATAATAAAATGAAATTTTCAGGGTAGCTACCTGATAGATAGAGCAAGTATTTAAAAGCCAATCGGTAATAATTTTTTATGTGATTTTATTTTTTTAAGGGCCCTTGAAGTTGTGAACATACTGGGTAATTTTATCTTTCTTGGCATTTTTTTATGCCATTCAAAGATCTAACGATAGTAAATGTTACCATACTGAATTGGCCTATCTATCAGCTTAGCACACAAAAAAAATCAAGCATCTACCGCAATAATTCACGTCACCATAAATAAAAATCTCATCGTACACGGCGATAGGGGAAAAATTAAAAAAAAAAACATAACTCCGAAAATACTAAAAATCGCGGAACATACATGGGGGTGATTCAGATAGCCCTCTAGGTCCTCTACCTCCCAGCTTCAGTATATCACTACTTCTTGGGACATCCTGTATACAATGTCGGCATATCTAGGTCGGAAATTAGTTTCTGTTGCTAGAAATTGTAAAAGAATAAAATACAGCGATTTTTTGAGTTTTTTACGTCTTGTATGAAAACCTTAAACTTTTCTCCATTATAATTTCAAGCAACAAAAACTAATTTCCGACCTAGATTTGCCGGATCCCATTGTGTATACAAAGTTTCATGTTATTCCAACAAGGCGTTTTATAATGAGAGCGTAACTAAGTTTGTATGGAGAACCGAGCTTACTGCGGAATCTTAAAATCCAGTGACGTTTCGGAAAAGTGGCTTTTTTATTTGTTTAACAGGTTGTACGAAGTTACGTCCCAAGAATATATTCAAACAAAAGCGCCGTATATTTTAAGTTTGAAACAAGGAACATCAACTTTTATTCACTGCATCTTTAGTTTCAGGAAACTGCACTTAAGATAGAATTGTATACACGAACGTAGAGAACACAGTTATGTGGTTGAAAAGTTTGCACAAACTTGGCAGCGTTCTTGTAGCCACTTGAAAGAAATATATTATTATTCTTTATTTATTAAACCCACAACAAGATTCCAATATATAAAAGCCATGCAAAACTGCTTTGGACAGTTTGTCTGCAGGAACACTTTTAAAACAATACTATAATCTTGGTGTTATGCAAAGTTTTATTCGACACAGAAGGTACTAATTATATACACTCGCAGACAAAGAATACCGGCTCGGTAAAATACCGTCATATATTCCTAAAATAATACAAGTTTGTACAGTTTTTTAATTCTGTCATAACCTTTATTTAATTTTACATTTAAACTGCAAAAATAACAGTTAAAAAAATAACGTTACCAGGTTTAAATCGGGCTCGTTAAAACTCCATAAAAAATAACAACGTTAATGGAGCGAGATATCGCAAAAAAGTCATTTTGGGTTGTTGATATTTATATGATAGGATCCCGGAAATTACTTATAGTTGGGTATAGTTGTTAGTTGGTAATAGCATATTATGGATTATAAAAAAAACCTTATTGCAGTTATTAAATTCAGGATGACCCAAAATTTTTGACCGCGTGTGTAGTTCCACGCCAGTGTATCTAAGTAATAAATTCTTCCTTATTTTTTTCTTAAATATAAGTTTATTTTGCTCGAAACGGATGTCCTCGTTGAAGTTTTTAACTCTAGGCACATCAAACTTACCCGCAGAGAACAATCTGATACCATGCTCGTGAGTAGTTATTTGCAGTTTAAGAGCGCTTTACTAAAATGTAACGGGTCCACAAGCGGCACTCGTAAATAATTGTGATTATTTAAATTTAACGATTAATATTAAAAAAAGGAGGCCACTATGTAAAGTATTTCGTATTTAAATACCTTTTGAATACATCAAACTAGTTTTTACGTTGTTGCATTCGTCGATCTGTGAGTTCAAAAATAAAACGGCCGCGGCCGTTTTTACTTAGGACGCATTTCCAGCAATGGACGTCCAAGATTATGTTGATGATGATGATATATTATAATGTTATAGTCTTAGAACACTTCCGCGTTATCAGTTTATTAGTGAATTCCGCGTTTTTAGTGAACTGTCAACTGTCAGTCAAGGTAGTAGAGATTCAGTACTGCGCATCTATTTATGGCTATTTCCTGATTTCTTGGTACGATATGAGAAAACTATCAGCTGTCAGTGTCAAGTGTCAGTAGAGCCGGTATCGCTTTTTACTGCGTCTAAAGACACACAGCGTGTTATATTATTATTATTATTATATTTTTCTTTATTGAGGAACAACAGACAAGCCGATATAATATGTAAAACAAAATAGTATAAATGTAAGCACTGCCTATATCCTAGCTCAATTCCCACTAGGGTTAAAAAAAAAAATTCGTAATAATTAAGATGGTATTGTAAACGGTACAAATGCCTAAAGGAGAAACATATATACTCTACTCACATAAAATACAAAATCCAAGAGAATATAACTACAAAAGATACTTCTAAACAAAGAGAGTAATCAACGTGAGTTCTCTGTGTGACAGAAGCAAACGCAATTGTATAATTAATTTGTATAGTGCCTTTAGTTTACAGCAGTGATCATACATCAACGTCAGCTGGTCTTAGCTGATTGTAAGGCCACGCCCGGCTTAAGCGATGGAAGTAAAGCGATGTGCAAATTTGTGACAGAGATGTCATTTGTGATGATATTTTTTATAGGAAAGTAAATATAGCTAGGCCATCTTGCCCATACTAAAAGTATATTTTGAGGTCTGGCGGTCGATTGTTTCCTCCTCTATTTTACCATTTTATTATGATTTATTTATTTAATGACCAGTGTTACTTATACTAGTAAAACCACTACATTTAAATAATAATATAACCTACACCTATATAGTACAATAATTACTATATTTCCGTTTTATCTACTTCACTTTTATTTTTTCACGATCAGGCCACGACCTTTCATAAAAACATATTGAATCCTTAAAAATACAATTACATGGGTATTATTAAATTAGATCAAACGGTAGGTAAATTCAAAAACAACCTGCTTTCATAACTTTTTGTTGTTGTTAAAACATCCCAAAGTTTTTAGGTTCCGGTTTTGATCGCCTTTATTTGGTAATATCGATGTTACTTCTCGAATAATTTATGGCGTCTTTTTCTAAAAATATTTATGCTTTGGCGTAGGAAATGTTTTTGTTGGTCAAAGGTACGTAAAAATATCGATCAAAAAATGATTATAAACAGCTAAGCCACCAGAAAAGTCAGCCTGTTTATTAAAAAAAATAGTAGGCATTTGCTTCATAAGTTATTTAATATTTTTTACATTTCTTTCCACTTCACTATACACGAGCTGCTTTCCGAGAGCATACAAAATAATCTACATGAAATAGCCAAATTGCTATAATATCTAAAAAGTTCTGTAGATTTTTCTTGGATCCCATACTTTCCTAACAGTATGTACCTCGACATTAATTCCACTTCAAAATGTGAACCGTTAATTTTAATGATCAATTGGTACGTCAATGGAATCCGGTCGGAATTTGTGCAGAACCCATATAATTAATTAAGGATTTCCATAGGTTGTCGTTATCGCCAGTTTCACGTCACCAAATTAAAAGTAAAGAAAATACCGAAACCGCGAAATGTGTGCACATCATATTTGACGAGTACCCACAATCGAAAACAATTGATTTTTTCGATGAAATCAAATTGAGGATACAAAATCGAATATAACCAAATTTTACATTGTCGAAAATTTCCCAATTTCATGTTTAACACCATTTCAAAAGTTCCCCATTGTATAAGAGTGACAAGTAAGTGGCAGAAGAGCTACAATATAGAAGCGGATTTTTTCTACAGAAAGTGACAGACAGACGACCCGGTAAAAATATCCCTAAATCATACACTCAAGAGCAAGTACAGTTTGTATTGAATGTCCATGCAAAGAGCGCCATTTCTTTTTTCTCTTCGGTGTTCATACAAAAGCAAAACAAAATAAAGACGAATTGGGAATTATTTACTATTAAATCCTACAGCTAGCTGCATGATTCGGTTAGTTGAATTAAAAACCGGCCAAGAGCGTGTCGGGCCACGCTCAGTGTAGGGTTCCGTAGTTTTCCGTCCGTCACATTAAGTTGACATATTAAGTACAGAAACACAAAACCCTAAAAAGCACGTCATTTCATTGTGATTTTGTAGAAATGACAGGTACAATAAACACCTGTTTATACGGTTAAATTACAAACTTAGTTCAGAAATTATTTTTGTAATTTTTTCAAAAACTATTCAACCTATCAAGTTCAAAATAATTTTCCTACAAAGTTTTTATAAAGTTCTACTTTTGAGATTTTTTTCATATTTTTAAAACTTATGGTTCAAAAGTTAGAGGGGGGGGGGACACATTTTTTTTTACTTCTGGAGCGATTATTTCCGAAAATATTAACATTATCAAAAAATGATTTTAGTAAACCCCTATTTATTTTTAAATACCTATCTAACAATATATCACACGTTAGGGTTAAAATGAAAAAAAAACACTCCCCACTTTACGTATAGGGGAGGTACCCTAATAAAATATTATTTTCCACTTTTGATTTTACCACTTTGTCGGCGTAATTGATATACATATTAGTACCAAATTTCAGATTTCTAGTGCTAACGGTCACTGAGATTATCCGCGGACGGACGGACAGACGGACGGACAAACATGGCGAAACTATAAGGGTTCCTAGTTGACTACGGAACCCTAAAAAAGATCAAATTCTTAGTTATTGGCTCTAGGATCGACTGTGTACCTGACATCATCACTACCAAAATTAAATGAGTCATCCGCTACGGTCACTCCAAAGCAAGGGCTTACATATTAGATAGCTTAGGACTAAAGACCAAGAAAACCTATTTATTTTATTGCCTCATTGAATCAGTAATGAAAGTCTAAAACAAGAAAACTAGCTAGGTTTTAGCAAAGTCAATAAAAACAAACTGAAATAGCTCAGAGTGCGGGCAGGAAAAAGGGTCTAATGCATATTCATTTTACAAATCAGGTATAATTTGAACTGATAGCTTAGCATACAAAGGTAGGTTATGCCCGCCTACAAATGGAATGGAAGAACGGATGGTGGATTTTATAAATTCTTCTTTGAGAAGAAAATAAAGCTGGAAAACGTGGCGTTTGCTTTGCGGTATTCGCCTCCAATTATGCAGTCATTCTGTACGCTTCTATACTCACAACTGTATCCCCATGTTGGTATAAAAACTTGATTGGTCCACATTTCTACAATTTATACTCCAATATTTCGGCCACATGATGCGAAGAGGGGATGGCAACCTGGAAAAACTGATTAAATATTATTGGCAATACCGAGGGCAAGTAAGCTTGCAGCCAGTCGCCACCACAATGGGCTGATCAAGTAAAAAGCTACTTTGGACAAGAATCGATGGAAGCAAATTGTCCGTTCAGTAGGTTCCAGTGACCATGATCCTCAGTGATGAGGGACCGATTAAGGAGAGAGAGAGCGTACACTTCTAATGGATCAAGGCTCGGTTTTATAAAAGATCGTTTGGCTATATTATGTAAAAATATCTACCGAGTTGTGAAAATTTGATCTGGAATTGTCTCTAATAAACCTTTATAAAACCCACCCTAAAAGATCCCAGTGATTAGAAATCAGAGGTCAATATTATCAACAGGTGTCGTACATTTCGTGCCGGTTGACGTCACGCCTCCATATAGGTGATTTTAATTATTGTTATTGAAATCACTTAATCATCATTCATTATTCAATAAATATGTATACATACACTTTTTAAAGTACAACACTGAGTATTACTGCAAGTTTTTGTGACTGGTTCATGTGTAATACCAGTTATTACCAACAATTTAAGAAACCTCGTCGTCATAGAGAGTTTACGTTCATATTTAGATTCAACATTCCTTTAACTTGTTGTAAAATTTGAAAAACTATGAGTTCCTTACCTGCTTATAAATTAAAATTATAAATAGGAAAATAAATCCTTATTAATCTTCGGATACACTAGGCCGTATGTAAAAAAAGACCATTATAAAATGTATAAATGGATGATTAAATGATTGATGATTAATGATTGATAATTACCATAACAGCAATTGGAATCATTCTATATGCAATGTGACGTCAGTTTTACGTCACCGGCACGAAAAGTACGACCCCTGATTATCAACAATATGACCTGCAGTTTCAGTTACTGTCAGCTAATAATCGAAATTAAGATGCGCTGTTATTTTTCAAGATTTCCGTTGACTTCCTGATTTATCGTTGCGGGTCGTCGGTACGATATGTATGAGCCTAGATTAGTAATACAGATCCGTACTATTATTCATATAGTTGTCTCCGTGGTTTATTGGTAACCAAAATGAGTTAGAACGGCACAGATAAGAGTAGTATGGTCTTTATTCAAATTTTGCGACTGACTCCGTTGAAAGGCTAGTCAAAATGTCAAACTTCAGTTCAGCACAATTTGCAGTTATTAAAACGGAGACACTGACAGATTCAAGACATGTCAGATTTCACTTATTGTCTCTCTCAAATTTACTGATTTGTGCATTAGTCAGAAATGAGCGGAAATGCTTTATTCTCATATCTGTGGATATGAAAAAACTGCCAACTGTTAATTGGCAGTACCGCGTTTTACTGCGCCCTACATTTAGTTGAGTTCTTCCTGGCGCGAAAACGAGGCTATACAAATGCAGTATTTACCCA
This sequence comes from Notocelia uddmanniana, assembly GCA_905163555.1. Lineage (NCBI taxonomy): Eukaryota > Metazoa > Arthropoda > Insecta > Lepidoptera > Tortricidae > Notocelia > Notocelia uddmanniana. The sequence goes on along the minus strand of LR991059.1, from coordinate 6,107,759 downwards.
CTTCGGCGCATGAAATTACTACTGTGCAAACGTGATACTGACTGAAATCTCTGCGACATCAATAAGCTCATGTAGTATAGAATGACTCATACCTTAGACCACCTAGCTAAGACCACCCACGTCGATTTAATAAATAAATTGTTCATTATCTCAATGTAATATGATACACTTGACAAAGCCGACAATAACAAACTATTTTCTTTAACCTTGTACTATGGACTGATGCATGCAAACAAAGGAATGATTTTCCTATAAAAGCCGCCGCTTTCCAAGACAATAAAGATTATTACTCCGACCGTCTTAAGAGTTTCATTTCTCTATGTAACTCCCTATCACTCCATCACTGGTCCTGTTACTTGATGGCGACCCTGCCAGACGGGCTGCTTGAGGCAGCCCTGATATAAGTCAAGCCCACTGATCCTGACTGCACACCAGCCCAGCCCGCACAGTCGCTTCAAAGAAAGCCAGCCATGCAGCCCAAATAACTTCTGCTGCGAACCAGTCCAGCTCGATCTACCACGCCATATTCATCGTGGAACGCCGCTTCATGGTGAGCAGTCCTGCTATTGCTGGGCACCAAGAAAATTAACAACGAAACTACGCGTTTGCAATGATGCCTGGGCTACAGCATCAGATGCGCCTGCTTTTTCGGCGCCCCCTACTCGTCGCTCGAGAGCCGCCCTTGGCCGCCGGCTCCCACTCCGACCCGTTCTCGCCAGCGCCTAAATAACTGATCAATAATCCACAATAAATAAAGAAGGCGAAATGGAGAAAATCGTCTTCATCAGACATCGTGTGGACAGCAACATGAAGAACAACATAAATAGAGGTTTTTTTTTTTTAAACTTAAATGTAATAAGTAGGTATAATGTAGTTAAGTAATTTACTATAACATTATTAATAACGTAAATATACATAACAATAGTAAATAAAATAAAAATCAATTCTATATAAAAAAAATATTACTAAATATATAAATAAAATAATATCGCTTAATTTAAAATATAATATAGATATTCTCAAACTAAATTCATCATCAAATACCATTCATGCATTGAATATAAAACGATAAAAACAGAATTTATTTAAGTACTGATAAAGTTAGTTACATGAAGTGCAACTACATAGCTACATAAAGTTATTCTATTCTATTCTATAGTAAACGATTCAATAAAAAAGTAAAAGTCTGAAAAATCAAGATATGCCAAATGGGCACAGAATAGTAATATTATTAAAATTTAGCACAGCGTTAGTCATGGACAGTGAAGTAAAGAAAAGACAATTGAATAATTATGAAATTAATTAAATTCATACAACAAAATATAATTACCAAAATTAATAAAATAAAATTAAAAAAGCCTTTTAAATAAAAAACAATAATTAGGAAAAGAAAACCAATGCAGGTACTATATAATGACATTTAAAACTTAATAAAAATAAAAATAAAGATAGTGCCAAACTAAAATGAAAAAAAAAAAACATTTTTAATTTGAAATCACCTTATTATGTAGCAACTAAACATGTTAAAAATAGCTATTAATTGTAAAATAAATAATAAACGAAAACAAAATAATCATACAAGTAAGTTCGTAATTTAAAGGATAAAAAAAAACACTAATAAAAAAATATAATTATGCCGCTTGATGACGAACCAAAACAGTAAAAAATACGTTTCTAAATCAAAATATGCAAGTATAACCACAAAAGTTATATGAGTTTCAGGATTAAAATGATCCACGCGGAACTAATAAAATATATATATATTTATATTTAATCAAGCATTTCAGATAAAAATCAAAACGAAAATAAAAATACGAAAGTTATAGCCTTTACATAAATGAAGAAAAATAAAATAAAAATTTAAGTAAATATTCCAAACAAAAATATAGTCAAAGCAAAAATAAATACGCGTTTTAAAATCAAAATAACTATAAAATTAAAAATAAAATCAAAAATCCTTCAAACAATTTAATAACTATTCAAAAAACATGCTAGCAACACCGCCAAGCATAGACGTCAAATTTTACACAGCTGTAAAAATAATATAATTAAATATAAAAAAAAACACTTACTTAGTGTTAAATCAAGTGATAGTGTGTAAATATAGTGTTAGTTATATAAACTAATCGCGAGAGACAGTGTAAAGACGAAAAAGAAGAACTAAAATTGCTACCGGCCAAACGTCATCGTAACGCATCATCGTTTGAAATTTCAACGATTAATCTCGGGAGTATTGTGTTCAATATAAATAAGTCATAGCTGCATTTTATGTTACATTAAATAACATTTAACTTGAATACTTCCCGTATTAAATTAATAAGTAACTACAAGCATAACCTCACTCGGAACTGACATCGGACTCGGTCAGCTGATTCATAACTTTTATGCCAATTGTGTTTCACTCTGTCAAATATTCTTTTCATACATATTTTCACTCTTATATTCACAATTCAATTCTGCCTTCTACGTTCATATTTATATTCTATCTATACACTTAATATCTGTTCAGTCCTACTCTCTCTCGACTGTGCTTTCCTTGCTTGGTGTTTAGTCGTGTTGCCATCATATTTCAGGTGCTGTGGAGAGCTGTGTGTCCAGCTAGCTCAACATGTCTAGCTCAGTTATGACACGCAAGGCCATAGTACGTGAACTGGAAAGGAAATTAAATGCAACACTCAAGGAACTAAAGCAATCTAAATCTCTGTGTGACCAGCTACTGCGGGAACGAGATGAAAGTGAAGAGGAGGTTAAATTGATTATTCAAAAAAACACAGGACTCAAATGTGAGTTAGCCAACCTGGATGCTTTGCATGCGGATACTGTCATACAGCGTGACCATCTGTTGGAGAAACTGAACAGTCTTCAAGAGTGCTGTGATATCCATGAGCGGACACTGCAACGTGTGGATCACCTAGAGTATGAGCTCTCCGATGCCCACAAGGTGGTCCGTCAATTGCAAGAAGAGGCAGAGAGCCAGCAAATAAACAACACTCAGCGGCTCTTTGAAGAACTTGTGACACCAAACGCTTATGCAAAGCATTGCAGCAATTTTGGACCTTCTAGTGTAATAGATTTGACAGAGGACTCCTTTTATGATAAGCAAGTTTGTTTTAAAAGTTATAAGAAATACAAAAAGTATGTTAAGTTAAATAGATTTATAAAAAAATCAAAACGATTGTACAGACAATATAATAATATTCATAAAATTACTCAATTGAGAAAAAATCATGTCTGTGTCTTGAAAGAGTTAAATTCTTACAAAGAGCAATTATGCTACAGTAGGACCATTTATGAAACGGACACTGACAAGCTGCAAGCCGAACTGAACAGATTACAAAATTCTTTGAAAGATCTAACTAATAAATATGTAATGTCTCAGAAGCAAATTAGTGAACATATCCTGGCAGCGGATGAACTGCTGGAGCTGTGCCACCACAACGAGGAATGTTTGGAAGCACTGCTTACCAAGCAGTCTTCGTGTGAATGTGAGTATGCGCTCCGGCAGGCTCACCCTCTGCCCGGAGATGCAGTTTACTCATCTGTGTCGAACAGCAGCTTGCCGGTGTCACCGGAAAAAATAACCCCAGCCTGTAATAATGTAAATAGAACTCTGGTTTTCTCAGATAGGGTAGGACGAGGATTGGGCAAAATTTTATGTAATAATATTCAGAACAGCTGTGTTATAAATTATTGTATGCCCGATGCCTCATTTGAAAAAATCATAAATAATATTAAAGATGTCCATATAAATGAACAGACCACAATTGTATTAATGTTAGGTGATGGCTCAAATATTAGGTACTCTAAGATGAAGACTGAGTTCGAATGCCTGTCAAAGCTAGGTGCTAAAAATGTTATTATAGGCGCGTTACCCTATTCTGCTTCTCCTTGCAGTGCTAACAGTCATGCGTGTAATCTCAATAAGCTTATGTATAAGCTGACGTGCCGTCATAGTGACGTTATATTTTTTGACACTAATAATGCTATTAGTGATTACCGTATTACAACTGACAGACTTGCTAAATCTTTAGCATCTTTTATTAATTCCGTTTTTGGAAATATAAGCTCCCCCTCCCCCTTGGATAGGACGACATCTCCAATAGCGGATTTGTCTTTAAACTGACTGTTGGGACAATGGAGAAGCACAATAGTGTAATTTTATTACACCAAAATATAAATCGCTTCACTGGCAAAATACTAGATTTAGAATTATTTACAGAAGAGCTTAATGTAGATGTAGTCTGCTTAACAGAAACTTGGTTAAAGAATCATATGATGAAATTTAATGTAAATAATTAGGTATTGACCAGCGCATTCAACAGAACTACCGCAGAGGGTGGTGGCTCTATTATTTTAGTGAAAAATGGGTTAACTTTTAAAGAACGTAAAGACCTCTCAGGTTGTTCTGTTGATCGTGTTTGTGAGATTGCTTGTGCAGAGACGGATCAGTATCTGATATTTTGCATTTATAAACCACCATCAGGTGACTTAATATCTTTTATAGAAATTATGGAGGATGTACTTAGTAAAGCAATAAGTGGTAAAAAACCAGTAGTGGTCTGTGGCGACTTTAATATCGATATTTTATCACAATCAGTCGAAAAAGATAAGTACATCACTCTTTTTAAATCGTTCAATTTTGACTACTTATTTGAAGCACCTACCCGAGTTACTCCGACCTCTGCCACTTGCATAGATAATATTTGGTTAAACTGTCCTCATCTAGACAGAAGCATAGTGAATGGAGTCCGGTCGGATCATAAAGCTCAGATGGTCAGGCTACCTTGCGAAGTAAAACCTCCAGATCGCGTTATAGAAATAAGACCCCTGAGTAAAAGTAGACTAGAACTACTAAAGTCAAATCTACTAGTCGCCATGCCGAACACCCAGGTAGAATCAAATGATCCAAATGATCAATTCAAAATGCTTCTGAATACAGTGTGTAACGAATTTAATAGGACTTGTAGTAAAAAGCGTATTAAAATAAACAATAAAATGAGATTTAATGATTGGGCAACTACCGGAATTCGAAAGAGTAGAGATAACTTATACCAACTTTATGAAAGGAGATCTTGCACCACTGACGAACGCTTCCATCAGTATGTTAGGGATTATTCCAAATTATTCAAAACAGTGTGCACAAAGGCAAAAGCAATGCACTTGAATAATAAAATAAAGTCCTCAGATAACAAAGCCAAGACTGTCTGGAAAATAATAAACACAGAGACTGGGCAGAGAAGTAATAAAGAGTCCACGATTTCTTTGAAAATAGAGGATAATTTAATTACTAATGCACTAAAAGTAGCCGATGAATTTAATAATTTCTTTTCCAAAATTCCTATAGTCACGACTCAAAGTTTGGCATCATCTACCACAATAGCAGAATCCCTTCTGAATGAGAACGTAAAATTAGAGTCACTAAATATTTTCAAATTTCATCATGTTTCTCCTCTAGATGTACTGAAGTCTTTTAAAATGTTAAAAATAAAGAGGACTGAGGACTTATGGGGCGTGTCAGTCATGGTACTGGAATCTATTCTCGAGGTCGTTGCACCCACTCTAGCTCTCATTTTTAATAGTTGTGTAGACAATGGCATTTTTCCAGACTTAATGAAGTGTAGTAAAGTAGTTCCTATTTTCAAATCAGGTCATAGAGATAATCCTTCTGATTATCGTCCAGTTTCTATCCTACCTGCGTTTAGCAAAATATTCGAAAAAATAATGCTTACGCAATTGGTTTCTCATTTTAATTCACACAATATTTTGCACGCACAGCAGTTTGGTTTCACGAAAGGTAGATCAACTACTGATGCAGGTGCAAGTTTAATAAAATTTATTTTGCAGTCTTGGGAAGAGTCATATGACGCCATTGGAGTGTTCTGTGACCTTTCCAAGGCTTTTGATTGTGTAGATCATGGAACTTTAATTTGTAAGCTTAATTTCTATGGTATCAGAGGACATGCATTGGATCTTATGAAATCATATTTAACACAGAGAAATCAAAAGGTAGCGATAAATAAAGCCCTTTCGTCAGAGACAGTGGTAGAGATGGGAGTACCTCAGGGGTCTATTCTAGGCCCTTTCCTGTTCCTTGTTTATGTAAATGATCTACCATATATGGTAAGCCGAAGATCAGGCATTGTAATGTTCGCAGACGACACCTCATTACTGTTCAAGGTAAATAGGAAAGATACTGAACTCATTGAACCAAATAATACCCTGTCCATGATATCTGACTGGTTTGCTGCCAATAACTTAGTGTTGAATCCGAAAAAAACTAAATGTATGAAATTCTCTCTAGCGAACTCGTCAAATAGAAACTTAGATACAAATATTAAACTTAATGGCCAAACATTAGAATTTGTTACGTCAACTGTATTCTTAGGTATTACATTGGACTCAAAATTGCAGTGGGGTTCCCATATAACAGCGATAGGAAGTAGGTTGAGCTCTGCTGCATTTGCAGTCAGGAGAATAAGGCAGCTTACCAATGTGGCAACGGCACGGTTAGTTTACTTTGCTTATTTTAATAGTATAATTACTTATGGTCTAATCTTGTGGGGATCAGCTGCAGATATTGAAACTGTTTTTATTTTGCAAAAAAGGGCTATCCGGGCAATTTATAACTTGGGGTCGCGTGACTCATTAAGAGAATTTTTCAAAGAAATAGATATTCTAACCCTGCCGTCCCTATACGTATTTGAAATAATAATGTATGTTAGGAAGAATTTGTGCAATTTCCCAACGAACGCTGATAAACCAATAGCCACCAGAAACACTGGGAAACTGAAAATAACCTTCTATAGACTAGTAAAGGCGAAAAAGTCGTTCTTGGGAAATTGTATTAAATTCTACAATAAAATTCCAAAACACATTACTGAACTTAGCAATTCTAAATTCAAATCTGTAGTAAAACAAACACTTATTTCAAAAGCATATTATAAGGTAAACGATTACATCATGGACAGGGATGTTTGGCAGTGATAGTGTCCTGCACGGCTAATCTATCGCGAAAATAGGTTTTCTACTGTAGCTTGTTATTTTTGTAGTAACTGAGACTGTAATTTTATATTTAACTATACAATGTATATTGTTTTGAAAAAATGACACCTCGCCGAGTTTCTTACGCCGGTTCTTCTCGTGGCAGAGGTTTATTTTTCCGAACCGGTGGTAGTTTATTGACGTTCATAGGTGCATGTAATATGCCTAATTTGAAGAATAAACTACTTTTACTTTACTTTTACTTTTTTTAAAAAACAAATATCAAAAAAAAAAAAGAATTAACCAAAATAAAAAACTAGCCAAAATGTAGAAAACTGAAATTATTTCAAAATGGTGCACATAAGATTTTCACTAGATAATCAGCCTGATCAACTGAGAGTCGTTGTCAATCTTATATGTATCAGAAAACAAAACATAAACAAATAAAAATAAAACTATCGAAAAATTAACCAAAACACACAAAAAATGATAAATTTAAAATCAAGCGATAAACAAGACCGTCAGTAAATCCTTAGCGCAGGTATTTTTTTTTATACAAAATGTACCATTCCAAAGCGCCTTGGACTCCAAGAATGTCAGGTGTTAAAACAGCTGTCTGAAGGTACCACCTACCTATAAATGAATACGTACTAGATACAAGTACAAAATAAAAATAAGTGATACCATAATCGCCGGTAACCCGAGAGTTGCCGTTGAGTGAATAAAATGACTATGTCCTATACATATATGTGCAAAAAAAAAAAATTACGCTATCAACGGAAAACCCGAGTGGAACCATTGAGCGTAAAATAACAAGGTACTAAGAGAATAAGGCAGACAGATCTCCTTAGCGTAGGTATTTTTTTTAAATAAAAAGTACCATTCAAAAACGTTTTGGATACCCAGTCTTATGTTAGGGTTTAAAGCTACTGTCTGGAGGTATATACCCACCCAAGGTAGATAGTGAAGCCATGACACCCAATCAGGATTCGATCGAGCATCAATCATGAGGGCAATTGGTCATAATAATGTATGTAAGCTATCTACCAAGGTCAAACGCCTAATAAGAGGTATATTTGCGCGCCTATTTTATTAAATCCTTATATCCCAGTAATAAAAAGGGTCGGCCGGCCAAAAAGTTATTGCATGCCAAGTACCAATTTTCTTCAAATAATACTAAATAGAATGCACATTACAATGTCACAAGTAAAATGTAAAGTGACAAGCACAAAAATATGTTAACGGACGTCAAAATGGCTAATCAGAATAAATTAATACGTAGACTTAACAGTCACAAGAAATATGAGCTCATAAAAAGAAAACCAAATAAAGATAAAACAAATATAAAGTACGTACAAAACCCGTGGAAGAAAAAAAACACACTAAATAATATTTCACCATAATTAATAACGTAAAAACAAAATGGCCTAAACCACGAAAATAAAATATACTTACTTCGTAAATAAAACTTCAATCAAATACAAAAAAATAAATTATATATAAATATACGCAAATATAATAATTTCAAAACCCTAAAAAAAAACAAGCGTTGTCATCAAAGCGAGCATACTAGTTTACTAAGTTAATAAACAGTTTAAAAAAAAAACAGTTCATATAAAACAATGCAAACGAATAAAATAAAAACCTAAATTAAAATTCAAAAGGAAATCACAAAATCATTCAAAATCAAAGCACTTAAAAGGGCATACCAGTATCAAATTTGAATTTAAAATAAACAAATAATAATAATAAATACACCACGTTGATCCAAAACCGTAATCATCGAAAAAATTAAACTATAAAATGAAAACTCAAAATTAAAAAAGTATAATCAAAAATTAAAACTTCACCGTAACAAAAACATATGCTTACACGAACTTTTATAAAATCATATAAAAAAAACATATGGGATTCATATAAAATTTTCCTAAAATAAAAAGGGGTCCTTTAATAAAACAAACGCGGAAAACAAAATCATTAAAAAACATTTTTTTATGCACCTAGGAATCTAAAATAATCAAATTAAAACACCATACACTGAGTATAAAATCAAAACTTAAAAACAAGCACAGAAACATCTCCACTAAAAAGTACACAAACAACCTTTTTTTTATTATTAAATTCCCGGTAAAGAAACGTATAAAGTACCGAACAAAACAACGCAATGAAAAATACTTATTAAAAAATAAATGAAACAAAAAAGAAAAAAACATTTCAAAATGAAAAACAAACGGGAAACTATAGCTAATTTATTAAAAAACTCACCGAACAGCGTCGACACCACGCATACAATACATAACTAACACTTCTCACAATTTTTTTTTTAAACATCAGTTCATCACGTCACATTTTATTTTTTTGGCTTTCACAAAAGTTAAATTAAATCAGCATATAATAATAATATACAGTCCCAAAACTTCACAACCGGAGCGACAAAACGCACATTACAACTAAATGAATAAATAAAATCCAAGCCATCACTGCGAACTACTTAATTGTAACATAACACCGGGATGCAGTTCAGAGAAATACTATATTCCAGACCCAAAAGGCGTAAGAGTACACATTAAGACAAACACAATATGACTTATATACAATACATACATTACATACCAACCGCAAATAGAATACGTAAGATAAACATCACTGCAAATAAAAGGACACCACGCAGTATAAAACATACATTTAAATATCAACGAACCCCATATCAAAAATCAAAAAGTAATGTAAAACAAAAATATATAAAAAATCCCTAGAATTCCAATTTATATAAGCAATTTGAAAAAAAAAATACATAATAAAAACTAAATTTAAAAGCCTACAATATAGGGTAATAAGTAAAATAATATATGTATAAACACAAATGTGTATAATAATTATATGTATAATTAGTATTAATGTTTAATAGTTAAGAATATTATTTATATCTCATAAGTAAAAGTGCCATCACCAACACAGTTAACTAAGCAGTTCATGAACCTTAATGCAACTAGATAAGGCCTGTTTTTCACTGCGCTACCAGGAAACAATATGCACTTTAATAGAACCAGTCGGCCAGTCAATATGTCTGACCTATGATTAAACGTAGACACAGAGCAAGCCAGTATCAAGTTGCAGTAAATGAATTGAACAGGCGAACCAAGATATATTGTGAATAGCATACCATACGCATGGTGTGACGACAATAGTACGCAGTAGTTATTTTTAGCATTACATAAGTTTATATTATAGTAAATAAATAGATGTCTGTTTTAAACATTCAAATAAGACAGAGCACATTACTTTAGCGAAATAAATGTATATGCATAATTTAAGATTATATTTAGAGTAAAATAAATAAAAAAAAGAATAAAATATATATATTACACATTTACGTGACCCAATGGAAATAATTAAATTAAAAACTACGCATAATTTCGAAAAACAAATGTATAAGACATAACTTTAGTACTACGTATAATCAATTGTTTCAATGTATAACCTATAGATATAAGCAAGCAACAGATATATTTTTTCCTTATGTAAACTTAGAAATTAAGAATAGCAAATAATGTTCAGTTTTTTTTTAATTATATATTACACATTTGTATAAACATTCATCAAAAAAAAAAGGATAAATTTAAGTAAACTTATAGTAATATTATAACGACAAAAACAGTCTTCATCTATTTTTGTCTCAAAAAAAAAGGAAGGTCGTGTAGTATAGAATGACTCATACCTTAGACCACCTAGCTAAGACCACCCACGTCGATTTAATAAATAAATTGTTCATTATCTCAATGTAATATGATACACTTGACAAAGCCGACAATAACAAACTATTTTCTTTAACCTTGTACTATGGACTGATGCATGCAAACAAAGGAATGATTTTCCTATAAAAGCCGCCGCTTTCCAAGACAATAAAGATTATTACTCCGACCGTCTTAAGAGTTTCATTTCTCTATGTAACTCCCTATCACTCCATCACTGGTCCTGTTACTTCACTCATGTCAAAGAACAAACCTATCACAATATATCGGTCCCGCCCCGCCAACTCAGGAAGTCGCCTACAGATCTGCCATATACTAATAACACACTATTTAATTAACACCTAATGAGATTAAAATAGTACTTTAATAACATCATAATATCATCATCATCCTAGCGTTATTTCCAGTACAGTTGCATCCTGAAGGATGCCTGGGGTCCGCTACCTAACCCCAAGAATTGGCGTAGGCACTAATTTTTACGAAAGCGACTGCCATCTGACCTTCCAACCCAAGGGGGAAACTAGACCTTATTGGGGTTAGGCTTGTCAAGTGAATGGGCAACTTGACCTATAACTTGGCTTAACGACTGCCATCTTAGACAGCAACCGGGATCAACGACTTAACGTGCTTTCCAAAGCACGGGAGTGCTCTGTTAGTAACCACTCAAAGCGGTCACCCATCCAAGGACTGACCGCGCCCGACATTGCTTAACCTCGCATACCGCACGCAGTACGCGGGCGCCGCGGGGCCACGAGCGCTCCGTTAATAACATCATAATATAAACACACGAATGTAAAGAAAGCCACCTTAATGACTGCTGCGTCATTAATTTGCGTCATCACTCAACAGTCAACCCACGCATGTCAATCTCAAATTAATGTAAGCTCCTTACGTTTCCGTTTCTATTGGTGTTATTTTCTTAAAGCAGGTAGTATTAAATATTATTTAGCCCCATATCAAACAAGCAAGAAATAATCGGAGAGACGAAAGTGCACCGTCTCCGCTCGGCCTCAATGAAAGGATGAAGGAAGATCGGGGCGCCAAGTTTGTTTGTTTGTTTGTTTGAACGCGCTAATCCCAGGAACTACTGGTTCGTATTGAAAAAATATTTTTGTGTTGGTTAGTCCATTTATCGAGGAAGGCTTTAGGCTATATAACATCACGCTGCGACCAATAGGAGCGAAGACGCGGACGAAGTCGCGGGCAACAGCTAGTAATTTTTATAAGTGGATACATCTTTAGCGGAATAGGAAAGAAATATTGTTCTAGAAGCTTTTTATAGGTAGTATAACAGTATACACAGGCCGACCGCCTGTCTATAATTTCGAAAAACAAATGTATAAGACATAACTTTAGTACTACGTATAATCAATTGTTTCAATGTATAACCTATAGATATAAGCAAGCAACAGATATATTTTTTCCTTATGTAAACTTAGAAATTAAGAATAGCAAATAATGTTCAGTTTTTTTTTAATTATATATTACACATTTGTATAAACATTCATCAAAAAAAAAAGGATAAATTTAAGTAAACTTATAGTAATATTATAACGACAAAAACAGTCTTCATCTATTTTTGTCTCAAAAAAAAAGGAAGGTCGTGTAGTATAGAATGACTCATACCTTAGACCACCTAGCTAAGACCACCCACGTCGATTTAATAAATAAATTGTTCATTATCTCAATGTAATATGATACACTTGACAAAGCCGACAATAACAAACTATTTTCTTTAACCTTGTACTATGGACTGATGCATGCAAACAAAGGAATGATTTTCCTATAAAAGCCGCCGCTTTCCAAGACAATAAAGATTATTACTCCGACCGTCTTAAGAGTTTCATTTCTCTATGTAACTCCCTATCACTCCATCACTGGTCCTGTTACTTCACTCATGTCAAAGAACAAACCTATCACAATATATCGGTCCCGCCCCGCCAACTCAGGAAGTCGCCTACAGATCTGCCATATACTAATAACACACTATTTAATTAACACCTAATGAGATTAAAATAGTACTTTAATAACATCATAATATCATCATCATCCTAGCGTTATTTCCAGTACAGTTGCATCCTGAAGGATGCCTGGGGTCCGCTACCTAACCCCAAGAATTGGCGTAGGCACTAATTTTTACGAAAGCGACTGCCATCTGACCTTCCAACCCAAGGGGGAAACTAGACCTTATTGGGGTTAGGCTTGTCAAGTGAATGGGCAACTTGACCTATAACTTGGCTTAACGACTGCCATCTTAGACAGCAACCGGGATCAACGACTTAACGTGCTTTCCAAAGCACGGGAGTGCTCTGTTAGTAACCACTCAAAGCGGTCACCCATCCAAGGACTGACCGCGCCCGACATTGCTTAACCTCGCATACCGCACGCAGTACGCGGGCGCCGCGGGGCCACGAGCGCTCCGTTAATAACATCATAATATAAACACACGAATGTAAAGAAAGCCACCTTAATGACTGCTGCGTCATTAATTTGCGTCATCACTCAACAGTCAACCCACGCATGTCAATCTCAAATTAATGTAAGCTCCTTACGTTTCCGTTTCTATTGGTGTTATTTTCTTAAAGCAGGTAGTATTAAATATTATTTAGCCCCATATCAAACAAGCAAGAAATAATCGGAGAGACGAAAGTGCACCGTCTCCGCTCGGCCTCAATGAAAGGATGAAGGAAGATCGGGGCGCCAAGTTTGTTTGTTTGTTTGTTTGAACGCGCTAATCCCAGGAACTACTGGTTCGTATTGAAAAAATATTTTTGTGTTGGTTAGTCCATTTATCGAGGAAGGCTTTAGGCTATATAACATCACGCTGCGACCAATAGGAGCGAAGACGCGGACGAAGTCGCGGGCAACAGCTAGTAATTTTTATAAGTGGATACATCTTTAGCGGAATAGGAAAGAAATATTGTTCTAGAAGCTTTTTATAGGTAGTATAACAGTATACACAGGCCGACCGCGCGTTGCCGACCCTTTAAATTCTTAAAGGGTCAGCAATGCGCATGTGACACCCGTAGGAGTTGCAGGCGTCCATAGGCTGAGGTGACCGCTTACCATTAGGCGGGCCGTACGCTTGTTTGCCACCGACGTAGTATAAAAACACAGGCCCCGTGTGGTGCCGGGTTAGAATACTACCACCACCTTTCTTCCCTTGCGTGTCGAAGAGTCGACTATGGGAACCATGTTGAAGTGTGTTGTGGGCGATGGGCAACCTGTCACTATATAAGTAATATCACATTTTCTCCTCCTATAAACCTACAATTGCTAAAAGGCACTGAAATTAATGTTCATGTGCTCTGTCTACCCCTTTTGAGAATATAGGCGTGGGTTTATATATGTAGTATACCTACACATGATGTTAAAAGGACGAGGTACAGGCACGTTTAATTTGTGACCTATTTCGCAAAGAAAATCTTTAACTTTAGGGTTACGGTTTGATAAGGCTGTCAACCTTATGATTTAAAGTTCGTGACTGTACAGAGGTGGTAAGTCCCTTGCGACTTCGACGCTACGTATCCCAATAGAGAACGAAACTGAAATTACTTTATAGATTTAGTTTATGTATCTAAAAGAAAGCGTAATTTCCCTTGAGCCTGTGCATCCAAAAGCAAGTACACCGAGATTGATGAAACTCTTTTGAAGGGTTCTTGAAATTCAAATACTTTTTTTGTAAGGACACAAATGACAAGTTCACAAACAGTCAGTGGCAGTGCATGTCATAGAACAAACGAAACAAACGATGACTCTAATGGTATAATATCAGTGTCCGCAAATTTGTCAATGTGTGTTGACAAGAGTTGCTAGCACCTAGCTAGTTGATTACGTGATGTGTGAAACTAAGACGAAGCCACGGCGTAGAGTCGTTGCGTGGCGGAAGCGGTTTTTTGGTGAAGCGAACGTGGTCCGTGGGGACCCGGGTATGTCCTAAAACTACGGCCAAGACCACCGGGGGATGGGCAGCAGCATCCCTGGAGTGCGGTGGAGATACTGCGATCGCCAACCCGCATGCCAAGCGTGGCGATTATGGCATATACCCCCCGTGAATTTGGGGGAGGCCTATGTCCAGCAGTGGACGTCCTTTGGCTGATATGGTGGTGGTGGTGGAACGTGGTCCGGGGGACGTCGTACCAAAAAATCCGCTCAGTATTAGGTAGCACGGTAGAGCCGAAGCGGCGTGTGTGACATATGAAGCAGTAATGAATGACAGTCGATTGTTAAGGAAAGAACAAAAATCGGCCAAGAGCATGTCGGGCTATGCTCAGTGTACAGATCCGTAGTTGCCCAATGAACTCAATTTAAAAAAAAACAATGACAGGCCAAAGGGAATACCTTTGCAGCGTTTCATACGTCTTTTACTATGAAGGAAAGACTTTTTACGATAATTCAAAAACGGCTCAACTGATCATGTCCGCTATAGTTTTCGTTGAAAGCCTTTATTAAGCTTTACTTTCAAGGTTTTTTTATAATTTTCTGGACCCCTAGTTAGAGGAGGGGGGCACAATTTTTTTTCTTTTGGAGTAATAATTTCCGAAAATATTGACTTTATAAAAAAACGTTTAATGAAGACCTCTATTCAATTTGTAAGTTTCAACATTCAAAACCTATCCAACAACACCCCATACCATAAGGTTGAAGCAAAGAAAACATCCCCACTTTACGTACAAGTACAGAGGAGGTACCCTTCACTAAACTATAAGGGACACACACACAACTAGGAATAGTTGACTACGGAACCCTAAAAATGCAAAACGGGCTTCCGCGTCGCACCGAGCTGCGCCTGCTCGCTGCGTTTTGACCTTTAGTTAGATTTAGACATCGTTTAGATTGACCTTACGCACGCTCGAAAACGTTACGTAATCTTATCATCACTCCATATTCTGGTCCATATGTATAAAATATATTTTCATTTCAACAACACCAACTTCCCACGCTACGGTAGCCTACCTGTCCCGTTCAAGCATGCGGCTATCAAGCAGTTTAAATGGGTTTTTGAACTAATGTACGAAATATTATTTGGTATTTACCGTTACCTTTACGGTGAAGGAAAACATCGTGAGGAAGCCTACATCCGCGAAGAAATTCAAAGGTGTATGTGAATTCCTCAAACCACACGGGGCTAGCGTGGGGACTACTGCTCGTTTCTCTCATCTATGAGGTGAACATGATGATGTTGTTGATGATGAACTTCAACTTACAGTATTGATACACCCAGACCTTTGCCAAGGAAAGAGAGGAAGTTGTTCTATGGTATATATGTAGGTTTTTAAAGCCAGGAGCCACATAAAATTGTATTAAATATATTTTTATTATAACAGCTTTCCATGTGCCATAACCAGGAACCTTATTCAACCTTTACACAGATCATAGCCATTATTGAAACTATCCAGCCGCAAAGTTGTTTCGGTGAAAATTCCGATAAAACTACTGCCAATGAGGCATCCCACTTCCTTAGGCAAAAACGTTAAATTTCCTGTCCACACATATAATCTCACTCCACAAAAAGCAATGAACACTTAGGATTCAAACGCCCCTTACCTAAATCTCGTATTCATTGAACTTTCGACTTTACCACATTCAGTTAAAGTTGGATTTCACAAAGAAACTATAACTAACGAACAAAGCCACAGCAATTAGAATTAATCATAATAACACGCTGAAAATCCGCTCGGATTCCCAAAGACCCGATCCAGTCCGTGCGGAAATTAAAAAGAAAAGTTGTGAAAATATGTCAGCATTTCATAATGTGTGTGAAAAGTCCGCTGATTAAAGAACTAGGCATTTTGTTCTGCTGTGTGGTGGCCGATTTTTGCTCCCTCGGTGCATTGTGCTGCTGTAATATCTGTGTCACTTTTTCCTGATTATAAACGGGTACCTATTTTTATATAAATATATTTTCTCAACCATGCAATGAAATATTGATGTTATGCTCCTTATAATAGGCTGCGAAGTATGACGTTTCAGGTGCGGCTAGGACAAGAGGTGGTTAATAGAATTTCATACAAATACTTTAATAGTTAATAGAATTTCTAGGATGTAGGTACACAAACTAATGTATGTGTAAATATTCACTGCAATTGATTGTTTGTTTATTCCATAACGGGATAGATGTAGTATATTAATTAAGGGTAGACGAATAAAAGTGTACCTACAGATTTATGAATAAATCAGTGTTCGTCTAGCAAGCTGCGTTTCACTGTGAGAGTCAGGATGGCGGGTGTACCTAAAGAAATATTTAAAAAAAAATATACGAAAGAAATGTACCCAAAATGTACTATTTTGTACCTACTTTAAAAAAAAAATGTACCGCCCCGTACTTAAAGTTATTAGAAAAACAAGGTACACCCGCCATTCTGACGTCAGGATGGCGGGTGTACCTCAATGTGCTATGATTCTACCAATTATTGAGAAATGTTAATGCTTTAAAAAATTGTACTGAATTTGTACTTATACATACAGTTAAAATTTGAGCAGACTAATTCGCGGTTTGCGACTTGTTTTATTTAAGATTTAAGGTTTTCTACTGGTATGTAGATAAGTTTGGTGATCATTAGAATCGCTGGAAATCCTAAGATTTTGTAAGTTTGATTTGACCCAAATTTAGTAACTAATTTGTACAATGTTGTACCTAAGATAAAATTATTTGGACCTCACTAAATGAGTAATGAGACAATGATAGTGTCCAGCCATTCTGACATGACGTTAGAAGGAGTAAACCATTTCTGGTGCTATCAAATTGGGCAGTAATATGCGGATCTTTTCGTCAAAATTACTTACTTATGTTACTCGGCTTACTCTTTTCCAAATTATAATGTATTCATGCTTATTAACTTACACACTAACTACTGGAAATAATTTCACTAATAAATAAATAAATATTGGGGGACAATCTTACACAAATCGACCTAGTCCCAAACTAAGCAAAGCTTGTACTTTGGGTACTAGGCGACGATATACATACTTATATACATAGAGAACATCCAAGACCCAAGAACAAAATCCGTGCTAAATGCACAAATAATTTAAATTTCGAACCCGGGACCTCTAGCTTCGAAGGCAGCATCACTACCAACTAGGCTAAACAGGTCCTCTAATATTTTTGTTTTCATGTCAGAATACGTCTGGCCGTAATGTTTGGTTTCTTTTTGTAATTCTTAAGCAAATAAAATATAAATCCAGATCTGGCCAATAACAAAGTATATTAAATATAATGAAACGGGTCACTCACGTCTTAAAGGTCGAATATCGCTCGACATGTTTCAGACCGGTTCGCGGTCCTTAATCATGAGCACCTATCGCGGCGGCGGTTTTCTTAGCACTGCGTGCCCGTGCCCTGTCCGCTCGGTGACCCGTGGTGAGACGTGAGTGACCCGTTTCATTATATTTAATATGTCTCAAATTCACGGGAGTTTTCTATATAAAATAACAAAGATTAAACCATTCTAACCTAATTTGTATCGTTAAATAAATAAATAAACATTAGTACCTAATTTGTAGCTCAATAACATTTTTTTTGACGGCCTGTTTAGCCTAGTTGGTAGTGACGCTGCCTCCGAAGCTAGAAGTCCCGGGTTCGAATCCCGGCCAGGGCATTATTTGTGCATTTAGCACGGATATTTGTTCTTGGGTCTTGGATGTTTTCTATGTACTTAAGTATGTATTTGTCTATATATGTTCGTATATCGTCGTCTTCTTAGTTTGGGACTAGGTCGATTTGTGCAATATTGTCCTTCAATATTTATATTATTTTTAGATTTTTTTATACACGTATTAAAATGACTAAAAAACACACACACTGAGCAAATAACTTTTTATTACTGTTAGTTCTCTTATACACGGCCGTATATAATACAGTTCGCAATCATCCGCTTAGGGCTTTTGGTAATGTTACATTTAAGGTCGTCATAACATTTCCATGACATATTTTGACGACAATGAGCTCTATAGTGCCCAATAGCATTTATGTTAGTAACGTCTCCATAAGACGGTATAAATTCAATAACTCCTAAAAGGTTATACTTCATGTTATTCAAAGTTATCTCAATTGGTACATCATCAAGAGAAATTATATCGGTTTGATTCAATTCAAACGATATTGTGGTGCACAATTGGTATGTAAATGTTCTTACGCCCTTACAGTCATTACGTCGGCATTGTACAATATTATTGTCTTCACATAATACTGATTGTGCAGATTGATTCAGCAAAGATATTGGCATATTACAATTCAGAGGTAAAAAAGAAACACGTCTTTGGCTGTTATTGATCGTACATGTCGTGTCTGTGCAAGATTCTCGTAAAGTGGCACTATAAATTTCATCTATCAATATATTCTCGAAAATAAAGCTTACATTGCATTCACAACTAACGTAAGTTCTATTACCGATGCATTGTTTTTGAAAATGTTGCTGAAGGATATCTGCTCTATTTTTATATAATTCCGTTCTGATCGTTTTATCATTAATCATAGCCTTAACAAATTTACAGAATTTATTTTCACTGTTAACAATTTGTTTTTGTAAATCATACCGTTCAACACAGGCAGCCGCTATTATTTGAGCAACTGAATCGAATGCACAAGTGTTTGATACCACAACGTCTTCACCAACTAGTGTTCTTGTTCCGTTTGGTAATAAAGGAACGAGTTTCTTCTGCATTCTTCTCATTTTTGTTCCTTTTTTATTTGACTTACCCTTGCCCATCCAATTTTCGACAAATGATGGAGTATTTGAAAAAATTGAGTCATCTGGAAAAAAATCTGCAGTCTCTTTTTCCGTCGATGTCGATACTTGTAATTTTTGTGATTTTTTTTTGGTTTTACAGGGTGTGGCTAAATTATTTTGTTTGCTGATCCCTTCCTTAACTTCGCCCTGTATGAAATCGACATGTTTTACAATAAAGTCGTCCAATCTCAATCTATTTGATTTAATGGCAATGTGGCATAAATATCTTTTAAGGGTTTTAAAATAGCTTTCCACATTTGATGAAGATGGTATTAGATTTGTAGATTGGTATATGTGTATCATAACATTACTCCATAACGGAAGCTGTCGAACTAATCGCGTGAGAGTTGGTATTAATGATGGCATGTAAAATAGATTTTCATGTGCTAAAACATCGTCATCGTCCTGTGTTAACGTAACTATCAATTTTTCACGGTCTAGTTTGTCACTAAACCATTTTGGGACTGAGGTATTGTCGTCTTTAGAATAGGACATTTCGGATTTATATTCCTCTATACTGTCTGGTCGAAGCACATCATGTTCTTGAATATTTACTAATTTCCCTAATTGTTTCAGCCTTAACTTAGCATCTAGGACGTTAGATCCTGGGTTATCATATTTATTGATAGAAACTGTAACCATGTCGCTAATAACTTGTTTTATTTCTACGTAATTATCAAGAGTTTTAACGTGTAAAATACACTTGCAGTAAAAGCTTTTCGTTCTTGAATCTCCGTTTTTGAAGCAAGAGAGATTAAATATTATTTTGACAAAGTGACTCGTGTCAAGGCGTATATAGCATTCTTGTGGAGTTTTATTATTCCGTTCTAACTTCAAAAAAGATTCTTTAAGATATTCATTGGTTGAATTACAGTCAGTAAATGCCTTAATTGCAGCTCCTATTAAAGCAGACGAATCGTCTAAAATTACTTCATTTGGAACTGTTTTATTACCTCTCCAAGATTTTAACCATAGACATATGGCATCCATCGTGTGACTACTAGAAAGCATTTGAGTAATGGGAACACTACGTTCATTTTTGTCGCAGTACATTATTGCTTCATATAAGAAAATGTTTTTTTTTCTCGATAACATCAGATTCCTTGATTAAGCTTCCTGTAGCATCGACACTCATTATAACTCTATCGGAATCAGAGAGTGTGGTGTAGAATGTTTCCTGGGCCAATGACCAATAATGAACATGAAAATGTGGATGTATCGTTATTTGTTTAATAAAGTCGTCATAGGGTTTCACATTTTTCGCCATAATCAATAATGCCAGAATAGGATCAGAATGGTAGTGCTGACTTACTTTATACTCGTGTTTGATTTGCCGTAAACATCCATTTGTAGGTAAATGCGGTGGCTCAGCATCACCAACTTTCATGGCTGAGTTAACTAATCTTTTATGTACTATAATCGGAGCGTCGTGCTTTAGCTCACCTAACAAATCTTTACGTGTTAATGGTGTCATTTTAACTCTTTTTCGTGTATTATGATGAAAGTCTTTATCAAATTTGGTTATTTTACCGGTACAAGATGCTATATTATCAGTAGGCCATTCAATAAATAATTTAATCCCTGCATGACATTGTTTGCATTCTCCAAGGCACCTTATTCTAACGCCATATTCCACAGAGTGCGTTTTAAAGGTCCAACTGCAAGGGGATTTAGACGCAGTCCAAATTTTCTCTCGTAATAAATCAGCCCATTCATGTTTAGGTAATGCATATTTTTGCTGTCGAACATTGCAACCAGAATCAAGTTTTCTTCTAACTGTACACTTTGAAATAGGTTGAATTTTTTGCCATTGATATATATCGAGTGAAAATGATATGTTTTGAGTGTCATCATTTCCCGCCAATGTAAGGATATCAACATCTGTTGATAGGAATGTCCCAATTTCACTAATTGCATCACTTCCATCGGTATAAACGGTACTCTCACTTTCAAAATCTTTGTAATTTGTTTGTTCGCAAATGTTTTCTTTCTTGCTCTCCGTTGAAAAATAATAATCATAGTTTCTCTTTACAGATAAATAAAGTGCTTTAACAGAAAGTTTTTGATTAAGATCGTTACTAATTACGGTAAATATGTCATCATTACACGACGGTAAATCATTACGTGATGGAAAGTATTGTTGATATTTCTCGAAAACTTTCTTCCGTTCTTCTAAATCAACCTCAGTTTTTCTTCCGCGTTTCATATTTAAATATCGCACTCTAAAAGTTGTGTACTAAATTTAAACGTTACTACGCGATTGAAATTGTACGGGTATTTATATTTGACAAAAACATTCGGCTTTTCTCCTATACACATTATACATATTCGCAGATTAATTAATTAATTAAATATTTGAAACAGTAAAAATATTCCGACTTTTATCTGTTCCCTCCATTTAATTCTAACTTTTTTTATACGCACGTCGCGTACGAGTATCTGCGGAATCACGGCGTTCTGCCATGTGGTTTAAAAAAGTTGGAGAGGAGAGAACGTTTATGAAAATAAAAGCGGAAATAGTCATACTTTGCAAAACATTAGATTTTGATAATTTTAGTTTTAAACAGTTAGACCAAAGTTAGACCTACAAATACTTATCTAAAACTACTGTATTTAGATAGTTAAATATTTGTACCTATTATGTTAAAATAACGGATGTAGGAAATATCATTAAACAATTAACAATAACTTTTTGGTGGAGGAAACGATCGTGTGGAAACCGATGCAATCCCAATAACGTCATTTTCGGTTGGAAGGTCAGATATGGCAGTCATTTTCGTAAACCTAGTGCCTACGGCAAACATTGGAATTAGTAGTCATTTGCAAGATATTGAGATTATAATAATTTTATCGTAATTGTAGACAATTATATACCTACCTGAAGTACCTGATTAAAAAAAACTTTTGTACGAAATACCATTTAACAGTAAGATTTTGGTGAAGGAAAACATCGTGTGGAAACCGATGTAATCCTAATAAGGTCTAGTTTTCGGTTGCAAGGTCAGATCGCAGTCGCTTTCGTAGAACTAGTGCCTACGGTAAATCTTGTGAGTAGGCTGACAAAGCGGACCCGGGCTTCTTTTAGGATAGTACTGGGAAAACACTAGTCCTAGCATCTAGGAAGATGGTAATTTTCATATTTGGTTGTATCCTTTTTTTTTATAAGCATTTATTTATGCGTTTTAAGTTTCAACGATAAGTTGTGGAGTGTATAAATCACCAAAAAGTCACAAATTGGCTTAACAAAGAAAAAAATCGGTTTGACGGACCGCGGTACTAATACTCGTATTACGGGTAGGTCACTTTCACGACGCGCAAGTGTGGTAGGTAGGTATCACAGAAAATCTATTGCCATGCTGTGATTAGGAGGCCCAAATTGCTTCTAGTGCGAAGTGCGACACTAATTAAATAGGTACATGCATTGCTGAAGGATGTCGAAAATATAAGATGGGTGCGAATCTGTAATGGATTGAAATATAAACAAGCGTATAGTACATACACAAAACTTTTTTACCAGTAGGAAATTTTAAATGTGTACAAGTCGCAAACCACGAATTAGTCTGCTCAAATTTTAACTGTATATATAAGTACAAATTCAGTACAATTTTTTAAAGTAATAACATTTCTCAATAGTTGGTAAGATCATAGCACATTAAGGTACACCCGCCATCCTGACGTCAGAATGGCGGGTGTACCTTGATTTTCTAATAACTTTTAGTACGAAGCGGTACAATTTTTTTTCAAGTTGGTACAAAATAGTACATTTTGAGTACATTTTTTTCGTATATATTTTTTAAGTATTTCTTTAGGTACACCCGCCATCCTGACTCTCACGTTTCACTACAGAGATCGTTTTTAAAATTCAAAAGTCATTTTCATTACTGAGACTGCATCAAAAGGTAAACTGGTCTATCAAATGCTAAAAATAGTATTATCATAAAATCCAGGATATCTAACATTAAAAAATATCAATAACTTATTACAAAACAAAGAAGTTGAAATCATAGAGAACACCAACGAAAATACGCTGCAACATTACAGAAGAAGCCTTTATTACGTACCCATCAAGTCAGTCGAAGTTAAAAGAAAGAAAGAAGAGAAGTTAATAGAAGATCATTCTCGTACACTAAGTAGATTTTCACAGATAGAAGACGTAGAATAACATGTAACAATTAGAACAAATATTAATTGTATAGGTATCACAACTGGCATGTATTAAATGATTGAAAATATTTTTTCAAATTGGTTTTGTTTGTTCGACTTGTACCTTACTCGTACTTAAGTACTTGTAAAAACACGGTTACATCACTACTCTGTCTGAAACGTCAAATGCTACCTAAATGCCACAAGCCGACGATATCTATAGGACATATTTTTGAGTAAGTTGTATGCACCCATATTTTTGCAATTAACTGTACTATGCGTACTAGACGACGATATACATACTTAAATTTGTATAGATAGATACATATTTAAAAACATAGAAAATATTTATCCAAGACCTTGAAACAAATATTCGTGCGAAACATACACAAATAATGCCCTGGCCGGGATTCGAACCTGGGACCTCCGGCTTCGTAGGTAGGGTCACTACCAACTAAGCCAAAGTTCCTAAGCTTGACGATTCCAAATGGAAGATGCATTTGTTTTTCTTATTACTTTTTATCGTTTATATTATTTTACCTATGTTGACATTGTGCTATTATTATCCTTGTTATGACGATCATGATAGCTTTTCGTATAATTTTGACATGTATGCAAATTTATATTGTAATTCCTTATCATGAAATAAAATAATCTAATCTAGTCTAATCTAGTTGTCGTCTAAAATAGGTACGAGTATGTTAATTAATCGGCTTGTAAGCGCAGTATAATTTAAATAACGCCATTACGTAAGATTATATTTCTGAGCGCACTTTAAGGCGTGAACTGCTGGCGGTAACTTATGTAGACAAATGAGATTACTTACCGTTGCCTCATATTTCGTTAAAAAGTTGAGTCAGGAGCATGCTGCGGCATATAATTTACAACGTGGTTAGTAAGTTTCATAATTTAAGAGAAATATACCTGGATTTAAAAAAAACTTAAGTAGGTAAGACCGCTCTTGCAAGATTTTTACCTATAAAGGACTAAAACGAAGAAATTCAATATTCTAAGCTACGAATTAATTCGACACTTTTGACAATAGCGTTGGTTCCTATTCGGAATTCTGAACCACCTGGATATTTTAAAATATTTTTATTTAATTCTTAACAGGAGTGAGAAATTCAAAACAAAAATACCAACTAAATTAATTCGCAAAGATTGCCGACATCGCCCGACCGAATTACAAAATACGGCGGAAATATTAATCCTCTTATATCTCGAAAATAATTAAAGCTCATGTGGGAAATTGCTTTGCTTTATTCTTCGATAATTGCTTTCTGCCAGTCCGGACATTATTCACCTCAATAATTGATAGTTAATGACAGTTCCGAATCCGATTAAAATTTGCGAGCAATTTTCACTGTTGCATGGTAGTTTTGTAACTTTTCGGACGAGCGTTAAGGATCTATCAAGTGTCTTTTCCACTATCAAAAAATGGCAGTGGATATGTCTCACGCGCGTTCGAAATGTAACGTGATTACCTGCTATTCGAAATTGCTTGTCTTCATCTAGACCCGATACTCGAGAGCAATGTAAAGGTGTTCAGATTGGATATTTAAGCAACGTGTGCGCGTCTTCTTGATTGTAGTTAAAATATTAAGTAGCTTACCTTATTTTTTTACGTTAGTGGCATAAGGATGTTCTTGCTTTATACTTTAGACGACCTGTTTAGCCTAGCTGGTAATGACTCTGCCTCCGAAGCTAGAGGTCCCGGGTTCGAATCCCGGTCAGGGCATTTAATTGTGCATTTTTCACGGATATTTGTTCTTGGATCTTAGATGTTTTCTATGTATTTAAGTATGTATTTATCTATATAAGTATGTATATCGTCGTCTAGTACCCATAGTACTAGCTTTGCTTAGTTTGGGACTAGATCGATTTGTGTAAGATTGTCCCCCAATATTATTATTATTATACTCATAATCGTTTGTTGATAATATTACAGAAATATTAAATGTCAGATATCAGGTACGATTATTATTAAGTGTGTCAATTACACTTATTAATATTATAGAAATTAATTAGATTTTAACACTAATAACACTAGTAACATTAATAACTGTCTTTTATAGACATGTCCTATCAACCATTTTAATTAATTTGTTACTGAAGGTTCTAATACATTTTTTCCATTATAATGTCGTTGGGTATAGATAAATAGGCTATTACTGAACCAGTTAGCAACATCTTAGGCCTTATCATCGTTTTCCATCAGGTGAGACTAAGGCCAATCGCTGTATATCATAAAAAAACATCCATGAATCTTAAAGGGATGCCTCGGTTCGGTAAACCACGTGCGTAATAACCCGTTCACATCTATTCCAGTTACCATTTCAATCCCATTTGTTTAGTGTTTTTGATGATAACATTCATGACTAGAATGACGGTTTACTGTATGGGACTGGAATGCTAACTGGAATAGATGTTAACGAGGTATAAGAGGAGACACACGCTTAGGTCTTCCACGCACGAAAAAAAAACGTGATGGACCGCTCTTCGGACATGGCTTGTTTATGTCGGACATAAAAAAATCATCCGTTACTAACAAGTCTGTGTCCTAAATCAAACCTGCTCAAAAAAAAAAACTTTATGTCCTACATAAACACGAACATGCTTAATAGGCAGGAGTAGTGTTTCTTTGACGCATAGTTTAAGATTCATGGAAGTTCATCTATATTCAAATGTGGGTACAAAACTTTTAACTATAATCTACACTACACTTCAGGGTTCTATACTTCAGTGTTTTAACTGGCATTTATGAATTTAAATTAGATTAACATTATACTGCTTGAAAGCAAACAGATTAAAAAGTGCCAAGTTTATCTAGAAAAATAAATTCTATTCTGTGTAAAAACATGGATGTTTGCGTTTAAAAGTTATTAGTCTTCTACAATACAGATCGTACAAATAAACAGCACGTACACAGCAAAACTCAAACAGTTGTATTAAATTATTCACTGAACTTAAATACTTTACCTTTGAACAAAATAGGTTTCTTAAAAGCGTAGTTCGCAGTTATACAGAAAGATGATTGAGTAACTTTTGGAATCAGCGTTAGCGTTAAGTATCATTAAATATTCACTTTTAAAAAATGACACTTTCCTAAATTTGACGCACTGTGGTGCTGACTTAAGCACCT
Source organism: Notocelia uddmanniana (assembly GCA_905163555.1). Lineage (NCBI taxonomy): Eukaryota > Metazoa > Arthropoda > Insecta > Lepidoptera > Tortricidae > Notocelia > Notocelia uddmanniana. The sequence continues at coordinate 6,081,009 of LR991059.1, read as the reverse complement.
TCCTGATTTGTCGATGCGAAGATGGTACGATTAGGTAAAACTGTCAGTGTCAACCGATACGAATGCAGTACTGCCCCACTTCTATACTATTACTACTGCGCAAACGTCATACTGACAGTATTTCCTCAAGTGCGGAAATCTCACATCAGTATACTTACACAGCTGACAGTTTTCTCATATCGTACCGCCTCCGCATCGACAAATCAGGAAGTCACCTTAGTATAAATAGCACCACCCCTTTCTTTCCATACATTTGAGAGACTATGAAAACCGGGTTGAAGTGCGTCGTCGTATTGTTACTTATGTCAAATATTAATTAGTAAATATAAGGCGCCTTCCTGATTTATCGATGCGGAGGCGGTGCGATATGAGAAAACTGTCAGCTGTCAGTGTCAACCGATATCAATGCAGTACTGCCCCACTTCTGCGCATCGTATTAGTACTGCGCAAACGTAATACTGACAGTAATTCGTCAAGTGAGGACATTTCACATCAGTAAGCTTACGTCAAACAACAAAATACCTATGACATGTCGATCCCGACCCGCCAAGTCATGAAGTCGCCTAAGTTGGGACATTTTAAACCCGCAACATGTCACGGGTGGACAACTACGGAACCCTACATTGCGCATGGCCCGACACACACTTGTCCGTTTTTAGGGTTCCGTACGCAAAGGGTAAAAACGGGACCCTATTACTAAGAGTTCGCTGTCCGTCCGTCTGTCACGAGGCTGTATCTCAAGAACCGTAATAGCTAGTCAGTTGAAATTTGCACAGATTATGTATTTCTGTTGCCGCTATAACAACAAATATTAAAAACCTGCCAAGTGCGAGTCGGACTCTTTTTATAGATCATGCGGTACGGAACCCTTCGTGCGCGAGTCCGACTCGCACTTGGCCGGTTTTTTAATATTCGTATTGATCAAGCTTGGGTCAACTATGGCGTTGTTCTGTTGGGTGATGTAATAAATTAAATATCAATGAAGGAATTAAATATCTCATTAATGCCGTAACTCTACTTTTAAACTCACACTTCCGACGTTTTTGTAATACGAAGTAGAGTTTTCTAGTAAAGTTAAATGCCTCCACCAAATGTTACTGCATAGCCCGGAGTCGTCTAGAGTATAAACTCTAGTAGATCACAAAACAGCGCGTTTCGAGTCCTACATTCGAATAATGGTAATGATTTTCCATAAAAGATTACTGGCGAATCGCTGTGGTATACTCCAAAAGTTGTATTTGTGGATTATGGTATAACATAATAACTCTGCTCAAAGCCGATTTTTACCACGACAAAGCTGTAAAATAAAATAGATCCCGGATGAAGAAATATCTAGACTTTAGTACTTCCGTGTGTGGCAGATTTATGACACTGAATGTATTAAATGGTTGCAACTTTGTCTGCGGCAGTCTATCGTAAACTTTTCATGACAAATCTGTGGAAACCATAGTGTGTATACATCGTTTGGAATAGCACTTATCATCATGTAATTTAATCTTCATCATTTTCATTTCATCTAGTAGAATTGCCTGGACGAATCCTTGGGGGATTTCGTCACCGACCGATGCACTGCCTGCGTCCAACGTTTTCCCGCGATCTTTTAAAGAGTATCGTAAGGAGGCCCCCAACGATATTCTAGGTAAGATCGATTTCTTTTTAGGGTTCCGTACCCAAAGGGTAAAAACGGGACCCTATTACTAAGACTTCGCTGTCCGTCCGTCCGTCCGTCTGTCACCAGGCTGTATCTCAAGAACGTAATAGCTAGACAGTTGAAATTTTCACAGATTGTGTATTTCTGTTGCCGCTATAACAACAAATACTAAAAATAAAATAATAATAATAACAATTAAGGGGGGCTCCCATACAAAAAACGTGATATTTTAGCCCGTGTTCATGGCTACCACTCGCCGAGCTAGATCTCAAGAACCGTATTAGTATTTTTATTGTGGCTACACCAACAAATACTAAAATCAAAATAATAATAATAATTAAGGGTGGCTCATACAACAGAGTAGTTGTTGGCGTTTTTTTTTCTGGTACGGATCCCTTCGTGAGCGAGTCCGACTCTCACTGGGCCGGTTTTTTATTCTTGGAGAAAACGTGCGATACTGGTCTCCAGTCATCGGGGGATGACTGAGTTATGTGATATTTCTATCAACTAAAAACTACACAGCAGCCGCCATCTACGCTCTCGCGGAAGGACGTATGATGTTTGCCATTTTATCACTTATCGTCGTGGATAAGACGCTCGCCCGCTGAACAAGTGGAGCTACCCTCGAGCTCCGCAAAGTTTAGCTCGTTGTATAGGGTGCATAATAATATGATCTTCGTTGTCTTCCCTGGCTGTTGTTAGGGCTGGGGGGGGGTGTCTGCGAGTGATCCATATGTTGCAGCCCCCGTCATATGGATCACTCGCATCCCCCTTTAGTAGTATTTTATGATAGGTGGGGTAGACCGTCCGGGTATGTTCGGACCCGGGAATGTCATACAACTACGATCCAGATCACCGGGGGATGGGCAGCAGCATCCCTAGAGTGCAGTGGAGATACTGCGATCGCCAACATGCATGCCAAGCGTGGCGATTATGGCATATACCCCCCGTGAATTTGGGGGAGGCCTATGTCCAGCAGTGGACGTCCTTGGGCTGATATAGTGGGGAAGACCGTGGATCTATTATGGCCTGATCCTACACAGTAGTCGTTGGAAACCTATGTTTAAGCGCGCCGTTGCCACCCGAGAACCTTACTGCTACAGAGGCTGTCGGTTCTACGCATAATGTAACCCATGCCAGATAAGTTTGGGAACAAACAACAACCTGGACTTAGGGCTTTACGAGCCTGCCATTTTTTTAATATCGCAGATAACTCATGAGTAAATAGTAACTAATATAATTAATGTTTATTTCACGGCGGATTTTATATCCCATCGTGATTTCGGGAAAGTAAAGGTTAACTAATAAGTCTCTCTTTAGAATTAGGCGACTTCCTGATTTGGCAGAAATCATCATCATCATCATAAATTTAAGAGCCTTGCTCTTGTCGGTGGAGTAACCGCCATTCCGTTCTTATTTGTGGCTACATTTTTGAGTTCCTGATACGACATAACATTATCCTCCTCCTTAGCTTGATCCATAAACGCACGTCTCGGTCTTCCTTTGCCTCTTCTTTCCTCTATTTCGCCTTCTATTATCGAAGAGAGCGAAATCGATATTTAGTATTTTGTCCCTTGACGTTGCTTACTAATTTCGCCAAGATTTCCTCACTTATTATGACATTTGCGCAGTAGTAATATGAAATATCATAAGCATAATCAGGGCTGTACTGCATTTGTTTACCCTATTTCCGCGCATCCCGCACCAGTCAGGAAACGCTAATGCAGGGGCGCAGTAAAAAGTGGTACTGACTCGACTGATAGTTGACAGTTTTCTCATATCGTACGGACATTTTCTACTAATCAAAATTGAACCGTATTCTTAGAAATAAATAAATTTATTGATTTATTGATTTGTAGCCTAGTTGGTAGTGCCATTGCCTCCGAAGCTAGAGGTCCCGAGTTCGATTCCCGGTAAGGGCATTTGTTTCTGTGGTGAGCAGAGACATGGATGTTTTCTATGTATTTAAGTATATATCTATTAAATATATCGTCATCTAGTCCACATAACACAAGCCTTGTTGAGCTTACTGTGGGACTGGTTCGATTTGTGTAAAAATGTCCCCTAATATTTATTTATTTATTATTATTTATTTATTTATTGGTTGACAAATAAGGAAGCCGCCTTCAATACATTCTCATTGCGTAATATGTTTATTGTTTACCTTTTCTGCACATATTAAACTGATCATAGATTTACTATCGGAGAATATTTTTTTATTTATGTAGCTAGTCTGTGTTGGTAAAACGATGGATGATGTTGATGAGAATAAGATGGAATCCTCATTAGTCATCGATATTATAACGTCATCATGTTATATTTAATAGACTCCTGACGTCATTCGGCCGAATATACCGATTTAAACTAACATTTACTGACAGACAACCAACAGCATGTGAGCTGCGAGTGTGAGTTATTGGATAATGTATAGTCAGCTGCAGAGAAGCAGCATACAAAACCCCCCCTGCATACAAAACTTCTATGCAGGGGGGGTCAGGTATCTCTGCAGCTGTCTGTACACTTATTTTTTTGTTTAACTCATCTGTACAAAAATTTAGATATTCGTGTAGAAATTCGCACTGTCATTTTACTACCAAGTAAATACTGTTTCTACTGTCCATCATATTTATGAAGAGATTGGATTTAAGAATGCGACTATGTATGTTCTTTCATCAGCATTGATATATTTACTGCATCATTGATATATCTAATGTATTACAATACGCCACAGAACAGCGCCATAGTTGACGTAAGCGTGATCATACGCATATTGAAAAACCGGCCAAGTTCGTGTCGGGTCACGCACAGAGAAGGGTTCCGTGTCGACACCTCCTAATCTATATTTAAAACCACTATACAATACAGTAAATAAAAAAGATTGTAGCTTCATAGGGAAGTCACGGCACTTAAGCCCTTTTGTTTGGGCAAGACAGTTTTTCAGCAATAACTCAAAAACCGTCAAACCTATCTTGTTCAAACCAAAAATCGTTGAAATGATTTATAATTCTACATAATCTTGATTTTTTTCAGAATTTTAAACTTCATAAATTGGAAATTAGAGGGAGGGGACACACTTTTTACGACTTTGACAGCTAATATCTCACCAACGGTTGACTTAAATGGAAAAGTTTTAGAAACCTCTATGTCATTTTTGAAGGCCTATCCATTGATAAGCCACACGCCTATGTACATTGAAAAAAAAATTGATCCCTTGTTACATGTACGGGGTGCCCCCCAGTTTAATATTTTTTTCGTCAAATCACATCATATTTCTAAAGCTGTTCATAGCATACACCTTCCTACCAAATTTCATAATTGTAGTGCTCATAGTCTCCGAGCAAATCAGCTGTGACATACGGACGGACGGACGGACGGACAGACACGACGAATCTATAAATGTTTCCTTTTTAGCCATTTTGGTTACGGAAGTCTAAAAGTGGTACCTACTTGTAAATAGAACTCATTGACCGACCAATTATCTTTGCTAATTAGTTGTTATATAGCACAAACCAACTTATTATGAGACCTCAATTGGCCCTGCTATTAAAATAATGATACCTACCCATATTTAACCCCGGATTATGTACTATTTGGCATAATTAATCGAGGCTGAAATGCCACCACAGTCCACAATGTAACTCGGTCAACATAATGTCAAATAGAACCATTTTACGGGTTAGGGCTGCGTCACAGTAAAAGCGTCAGATAATCTTATTTTCACAGCAACATGACTACAGTTTTTTTTATGACATAGGAGGCAAACGAGCAGTCGAATCGTCTGATGGTAAGCTATTAGCGCCGCCCATGAACACTCGTATAACCAGAGGGGTTGTAAGTGTGTTGCCAGCCTTTAAGATGGGAGTACGCTCTTTTCTTGAAGGTTTGGAGGTCGTATCGGTCCGGAAATATCGCAGGCGACAGTTCATTCCACAGTTTAGCTGTGTTTTTATATAGGATTCCTGTGCAACGTTTATAGCAGTTTTCGCTTGATTATACGCTTACGCGCTTGATACGTGGTGGTGATAATGTCAGTCGGTGTCCAGTTTTTCCTGCGTTTGTTATTAGAGGCGACAATTTAATCTCAATATATAAAACTACCAAAGTTTTCCTTCCTACGATATATTTTATTTTACCACGGTTAAAGTGTTATTATAATGGACACATTACTTATACTATAAAGTTCACGTAAGCCTTAATTAGATTCATCCGTTCGCCTCCCAATTGAATTTCAATGTGTTTTGTGTGACTACCGTGGGATGGCAGCAGCATCCCTGGAGTGCGGTGGAGATACTGCGATTGCCAACCCGCATGCCAAGCGTGGCGATTATGGCATTTACCCCCCATGAAATTGGGGGAGGCCTATGTTACGTCCTAGGGCTGATATGGTGGTGGATGCCAAGAGTGGCGATTATGGCACTTACCCCTCATGAAATTGGATTAGGCAAACTAAGCTGATGCTAATGATTACGTCCTCCCATGATACGCCTGTATCCGTCAATGGCGACATCCTATGAAAATAAATCTAGAGTCGCTAGTCGGGAATCTTTAGGTACAGGGGGTATTCGAGCGTGATGCATGCAGATCATCATCATCAGCCTATATATGTCCCACCGCTGGGCATAGGTCTCTTTTCATGAACGAGTGGGATAGTGTTAGTCTTCACGCTACACTCGTGCGGGTTGGGAGCATCACAAACTTTGAATAACTTCGAGGTTTGATTTGAACGTACGGCCATAAGAGATAATACAACGAAGCTGTCCGCTAAAATAAGTGCAATGGTGAGAGAGTTTGGGCTGAGTTTCACGGAACTGGCGTTTGGCGTCAAAATCTTATACCATTGATGTTGGTCGCACTCGCAAAACGCAAGTGTGTCGAGGCCCTAACTGATTCACAATATTTTGCGACCGCCGATGGGACGCGCCCGTCAATTTCATTATCGACTCGAGTTACTTCCATTAACACGTGTTTATGTGTGTACCGACACACGCTTGTCCGATTTCACCAAATTGCTGGGGTATGGAGCCAAGATTGCCCGATAGCTCGAAGCTTATCTTTAATTGTCTACGCGAGCGAAGAAGGGCCGGGTATATTCCAGGATTAAAAACCAATATGGTTTTGACGTTTAACCTTAATTTCTTACTCCTGCTAGGTCGTGACTAGCATAATTAAGAAGTTTTTCTTGCCAAGGTTGAAGTGTGTTGTGGACGATGTGCTAGCAACCTGTCACTGCAATATCACATTTTCTCCATCTACAAACCTACATAGCTAAAAGTGGCACTGAAAAATAATTTTCGTATGTACTATGTATCAGTGGCGGCCACTGAGATTTTACTCGGGGCAACCCGGAGCAAAAATATGGACCTACCTATCAATAAGGTCGTTTTCTTGTAAGTACATGAGTTTATTACCGACTGTACTTTTTACTTAAATAATGTACCTATTCCCAACATCAAATGACCTTGAAATACGCCTCGATCGCAACTAAACACGACACATAATCATACACAAAACACTGGTACCTATATCGTAAATCTAAATTTCACTAGTATATTAAGTTGGTTTCTCATTAAAGATTACAATAACAATAAGCATTTGTGCATATGTGTTGCTTACATATTTTATACATTATTCACCAAATAACAAAGTACCGTGTTGCGATTCTTCATGGATAATTAAAATAAGAGTAAACTACTAAAGTTGGAAACTACACTAAAATCCATATTTTTTATATATTTTTTTTGTGTTTTAAAGGTGTATACAATATTTGATCATTATAAAATCGATATTTGATAATATTTTGCACATTCGCTCAAGACACGTTTTAGTATAATTTTAATATTTGGCAAAATAAGTCATTTTAGTATAAACTTTATTTTAATACATTTAAGGTTTAAATTCCAGTGAGATAATACCGAAATAAGCCGCCACAAAACGGCTTGCAAAGACGCGTAGAGGGCGGTATTTTTCACGGTATCAATGTGTGCGTGTAATTCCGCTGTGTGCGTGCTGTAAGGCAAGTCGATCTTCACCGGCTTTGCGCGCTCGGCGGCGGCGTGTGAATTCATACTGATAGTGACTTGTTGAAATATTTTTTGACGTGACGCGATTTAGTAAATCGTATTGTCAAATTCAGGGTAGTTTGTATTTATATTGTTGATTTATTATGACATTATAAGTATGGTACACGCAGCAAGAAATTTTAGGTAAGCCGGTGGGAATCGTGTTGTATGGGAGCTCCGCCACTGCTATGTATGTCTTCTTGCCTTATTATGCAAGAAATTATTAAATGTTAGTTATTTATAATGGAATTCACGGATTTCTGATATGATAAAGAGAGAAATATCTCAACTAGCCAGTTGATTTGATCGAGTCGAAGTGAATTGCCAAATTTATCACTCAGTGTATTTTTTATTATATTTTCTTTTTTTTTCTCCTTACATCACGTGTATTTTTAAACCCCGGCGCAACGCAAAATAGGGGAGTTAAAGTTTAACATGTGTATCTATGTATATGTGTGTGTCTGTCTGTGGGACCGTAGCTCATTAACAGAGAAACCAATTTGAGTCAAGTTTTTTTTTTCTATTTGAAAACTTCTGGTTATTGTTCTTTGATGTGTTTTATCAAAATCGGTTCAGCCATGTTTGAGATATTTAACTTTGAAATGAAAATTGCGGGGGCGTATCAACTTTTCGAAGTGTGCTAGTTCTATTTTGTTTATCGCGTTGCAAGTATTCTTTACACCAAAAATACAAAGGTTTATTATTATGTATAATATGTTTTTTTTTCGCTATGACAATAGCAAAAACATAAAATATATAGTAAATATATTTCTTTCGACTCCTGATCACCGATTAAAAATCTTCATGTATACAGCCCGAATTAGCTAACATGCAAATGTTGCAACTTGGAACGTAAATTTATCTCCATACACAAAATTTATGTAAAATGTTGCCAAATGAATAGGCTGGGTTGCACCAAACCGTCTGTAATCGTAAACGGTGTTCGTAAAAACGGATTGTATGAAAAGTTTGACAAGTGTGTATGGGATGACAGCTTCCGGCGCCATATTTAATGTTGATCGATCTGTAACCATAAGTTGGTGCAACTCGCCCACAATGTATAAGCAAAGTAGAATAAAAACAATATTTAAATGAACGCCCCTCTCCTTGTAAACATTGTTTCAATGTGTTAGTTTCTTTGCTTTTCACATATATATATGCTTACGTCAGATGTGTCCGGAAACACTATGGAGGGGCGTTGCGTTTCCAATTAGTTCTACTCTAATACACATTTCCAATTCTAAAGCGCAACTTTTCAAATTAATATCTTGTTTGACAAACGGCTCATCAAAAACAAACATTCATTAATTAAAACCATATCCGTGTCGTGGTTTACTAAGTAAACTTAATAAGGAGGTCTATTTCTGTTCGTTTCTTCGCATCGCATGGAGATTTCTGCGTTTCGCTCGCTAGAATTAACTGTCTCGCTTATAATCATTATTATCGCTCACTCGCGAGTGACTAAAGTGCGAGTGAGAGGTCCGACGTGCCTAATCCCCATCGTCACATTAGAATGCAAGTCGGCATACTTTATAGCTTGAAAAATTACCTGAAAATTATTTTCGGAGTATGTTAGGGTACCAAATACAAGCATAGGGTGTATGCATCACTAAATAATTTTTAAGAAAAAAAAAAAACTGCAATGGCTGAGGCCGGTGAAAGATTATTATACTTAGATGGTGCACTCTTAGATTCCATACAATAAAATAAAGATGGCTATAAGTATGTTTATAATGGTAGAAGAATATAAGTACCCTCAATTCCTCATGGAATCCTCCATCAGAACTCAAGCTTGACAAAAATGTGTCTTGAAAATCTAGCTTGCTTGACAAACAAAACGAAGAGAACAAATCGCCAAACGTGAACTACGCGTCGTTGAAGAGTTCCGTTCTGATCATCATCAGCAGTTCCACTTCATCAAATGTCTCATTTTTGAATGAAAATGCTTAAAATCACTATTTGTGTGCCTTTCACATTTGAGGAGTTCCCTCGTTTCCTAATGGATCCCATCATCAGAACTCGAGCATGACAAAAATTATGCGTGAATATAGAACTTGCCTTACAAACACAGCTAGAAGGACAAATCGCCAAACGTAAACGTTGAAGAGTTCTGTTCCGATCATCATCAGTAGTTCCACTTCATCAAATGAACCATTTTTGTATGAAAATACTCGATTTGTTGATAAAAACACAAAAATCACTATATGTTTGCCTTTAAGATTTCAGGTGTTCCCTCAATTCCTCATGAATCCCATCATCAGAACTGCGTTTTGACAAAAACGGGACCAACTTGGATATATATATGTACTTCCAATCAAAAAAAAAATTCAAAATCGGTTAAGAAATGACGGAGTTATGGAGTAACAAACATTGAAAAAAAACATACAACCGAATTGATAACCTCCTCTTTTGAAATCTTGAAGTCAGTTAATAAAATAGGTGTGACAGACGGACGGACAGACAGATGCACGAGTGATCCTTTAAGGGTTCAGTTTTTTTCCTTTTGAGGTAGGGAACCCTAAAAACGCTAAAAAAGGGACATCCTAATGCCGATTTGTTATACGTATACCTAATGTGTCAGGACGAAACCCTGCAACAAATTGCAATACTACTACGATACGAAATTGATGAAACAAGTCAAACCCAAGCCGCTATCAACAATCAAGAAACAGCAATTAACCACTGTTTATGTAACGTGCAATGAAATATTGACATTATGTTCGTTATAATAGACAAAGTATCAAGTTTCAGGAGCGGCGAAACCAGCGGCCTATAGCGGAATTACAAAAAATATTGGAGTCCTAGGCTGGCAAAGTGACAGTCTTTAGTTTCCGGGGCGCAAACAAGCGTACGGCCCGCCTGATGGGAAGCAAACGGTCACGGCAGCCTATGGACGCCTGCAACTCCAGGGGCGTCACGTGCGCGTTGCCGACCGTTCAAAATGTATACACTCGTTTCTTGAAGAATCCCATATTGTAGCACAGCACAAGCACGAAAATAATCAAGCACAGGCACGAAAATAATCAAGCACATGCACGAAAATAATCAAGCACAGACACGAAAATCTTTGGTAATTAAGATTAGTAGTTAAGTTTGTACAAAAATACCTAACTCCTATTATGAAATAAACAGTTTTGTTTTTAATATTTCACTAGTTCCCTCTTCCAACGCTTTGAGGGAGGCGTACAGCACACGTATCCTGCTCGAGCACAATATTTTTCAATTTTTCCTGCAATGACGACGACCTGTTGAGCATAGTTGGTAGTGACTCTGCCTCCGAAGCTAGAGGTCCCGGGTTCGAATCCCGGCCAGGGCATTTATTTGTGCATTTTTCACGGATATTTGTTCTTGGGTCTTGGATGTTTTCTATGTATTTAAGTATGTATCTATGTATATAAGTATGTATATCGTCGTCTAGTACCCATAGTACAAGCTTTGCTTAGTTTGGGACTAGGTTGATTTGTGTAAGATTGTCCCCCAATACTATTTTATTGATTTTTTAAATTTTAAATTTTGAATTTCCGTTAGCAGATTTTATTGCTTAGAACAGAATTATTTGGATTTTTCTTATAAATTTCAAACTACATAGCATTTTTTGAGAATGATGACTTCTAATTGGTGATACCAGGTGATACAAAATTAAAAAAAATTGAATCTGACGATGATTTCGAACAACAGGTTGTATTTGCCTCGGCGAGAATGGCAATTCGTGGACGCATATGACGTGGACGTGTATAAAAAACTGAAACCATATTGTCCACGAATACCTTTAACTCGGCCTCTACTATAATGAACCATTTCTTTCGTGTACTCTATTTGGTCAGGTGAACTATAAACAATATTCGTATAGTATTGTAACGTTGCAAAAACACTGTGACCATACAGCAACAGGGCAGATCAGTGAATTAATTCATTTTGACATGACGTGCAGGTGTATATTTAATTTCAATTAGGTAGCTCCTTGATTTCTTCGCCTCGAAGCAATGAAAGAAAAAATCGCTTGCGCTTGTAGGTCGATTTTCGTTCATTCTTATTCGTTGTACGTAACTTTGACAATGACCCGCTTAGCGGTTAGTCACCCTGCCTATAAAGCTGACGGCCTTGGATTTGATTCCCGGTCAGATTGTGCGATGGACATTATTATTTGTTTGCGAGTCTTGAATGCTTTCTATGTATTAAAGTATTTTTATTGATAAAATTAAATGTGTACTTCATGACATTTAACTTAATGACTAAAAGTAATAAAATAACTTGCAAAATAAATAATGTAAAATAAAAGGTCCTCGCGGCTTAGTGCTAAATAAAGTATTATATAGCAATGCTAATGCGTTGTCAGAGGAAACCGCCAGCCCTTTGGTCACCAGCGGTGTCCACTAACCTCTTTGCCACTTGTTTGAAGAGGTCATGGGCCCAGAGACCCCACGGACCGAGGGTCTCAACGCCTACATCTATTAAGTAGTACATCGTCGTCTTGTTTCCATAATACAAGCTTTATTGAGTTTACTGTGGACCTAGTTTGGTTTATGTAAAATTGTCCCTTCAATATTTGTTTATCATCATCGGCCTATATAAATCCCACTGCTGGGCTCTCATTGATGAGAGGGATACCTCTTCTGTGGATATTTACTTAAGCACGTCGGTCCTCTTACCCATGTCAATTGAGTACAAAATTATTGCTCCGTAAAACCCTCTTCGCGTTCTCACAAAACGCCGAACGCCATCGATTAAGTGTCACTGTCCCGAATTCTTGATTTACTTTTTATCGGGACGAGCCATCTTAATATGCTGTTAACGGCATATGGCGCTGTGCGTCCTTGATAGCGTAAGCATAAGTATGTATTTATCACGTATGTTTTAACATACTTACTCAACCAGAATATAATACCACGACCACCACCACCATATCAGCCAAAGGACGTCCACTGCTGTATATGGGCTGAATATAATATACACTCATTTATTTGTGGCATTTCATAAAAATTGGGGCATTCTAATATTTTCTTAGAACACTAGAACAGGTATGGAGTATCTGTGGTCATTCAGATTCATAAATCATAAATCATAAAATATTTATTTGCGGAATTACGGTAGGTACATAATAAAAGATGGACATAAAACAATACGTTCAGCATAATTCACCATTTTAGTGGCATGCAAATTAAAATTACAATTACAATTTATTTAAAGAGGCATTTAAATTATAAAAGCATTTTTCTTTAAGCCAACAACGAAGCTTTGATAGAAACAAAGTGTTCGGCAGATTTCTTAATTCTAACGGAATATTGTTATATATTCTTCCAGACATCATGAAGCAGTTTCTATTATACAGGGCCGTCTTATATATCGGTTGTTTGAGTTTAAACAAATCCCTGCTACGTAATCGTGGATGTTGGGTTGGTTTATCAAGTAACTCAGGGTTGTTTCTTACAAATTTTGCATGTTCGTAAATATTAATGCCCGTCAAAATAAGTACATTAAGTTTTTTTTAAAAGTGGTCTGCATGAAACTAGTGATCCAGCCCCGCAGACAGCTACGTATGCATCTTTTTTTCGTCACAAATACTTGATGACTTCAGATGGTTAAATTCTCAATAGTGTTACATAATTGTATGTTTAATATTAGAATTCCACTCAGAATCCCTAACGCTATCGACACTAGGAGAAGAAAAAAAGTGTCCCCAAATTTACATAGAAAATTTCGGTGTCTGATTTGTTACCGTTAACATAAATGTATGGAAAGTAACAAAATCTTCTAAAGACACTTTTTTCTTCTACTAGAATCGATAGCGTTTTTATCCCGAGTCAGTCAGATATAGCAAATGAAAACATGCGTATAATTAATTCGTTTGTTTGTCTGTCTGTCTATATTTCCTTACCTTTTCACGCTGCACTAGAACTGCTGAACGTATTTAGATGAAATTTGGCATGGTGTAATGTTGTTGGCTGTCAGACTTTGACGGCTGTCAAACCGTCCGTGGGTCGTCTTACCGAGACTACCTTTGGTAGTATTCGGCTGCTGTGGATTGAAAAGGAGGCGGGTAGCGTTCTGGAGTTAGCTGGCTGTTCTGGTAGCGCTGACGGACAGTTGCGCGAAATATTGTTCCTCGGCTACACCAGCCGGGGTGAAGGCCTCTGGGCGTAGGTTTGCTGTGCTACCAGGTACCAGTTGAGTTTTAAAGTGTTAAAGTGGGGAGTGTAGGATATGCTTGTTCGAGGACTATTGCCCGGGCTAACCTGGCTTTATTTTTCTTTTTTTCTTTTATTAGTAAAAATCTAAATATTACAATGGAGATGGAGAACCCGAGGAGGACGTAGATAGCTTTCACTTCCACATCTATGGTGGACACTAACCTTGAGGAATGTCTATTAAAAGCACGAAGCGTTGCGGCTGGAAAACTATGCGACGTTATGGACAATTGTGTGCGGACTAACGAGGTCGAGGACTGGTTTGCCTTGTTATCTTTTTCGTATACTGCTCTGAGAGTTCCCGAAAGCGACACAAAGAAATCCTTGACTTCCAAGGTGAAGGAAAATGTAGACAGCACTACTTTGTACTTTCCAGACGACATTTCGCGTAAACCGAGGCCGTTGTATAAACACATAGAGAGCAAGGTAAATGATGGTGACTTGAGAGGTGCAGTTCGCCTCCTATTGTCAGACTCATCACTAGCTCCACGAAATGATGAGACTATTGGGTCTTTGCGAGAGAAACATCCGCCCCCTTCTAGGCCGCTCATGTTCCCGCCGGAGCCTGATGGTTCCAGTCCTTCAATTTGTATTACACCTGTTGAGGTGAGCGAGGCGTTGGGCTCTTTTTACAATGGGTCCGCGTCTGGTTTAGATGGTTTGCGGCCACAGCATCTTAAGGAGCTGACGTCGTCTTCGGCTGGCAACAATGGTTCTCGACTAATGGGTTGTTTGACGAAGCTCTGTAATTTCCTCTTGAACGGTTCGCTCAATCCTTTGGTGTGTCCCTACTTGTATGGGGCTTCCCTCTGCGCGCTCTCAAAAAAGGATGGCGGAATTCGGCCGATAGCTATCGGCTGCACACTGCGTCGCCTGACGGCTAAGATAGGCTGCCGGATGGTCAGGGAGGCAATGGCGGATTACTTGCAGCCAGTTCAGATAGGTTTTGGAACTGTGCAAGGTTGTGAGGCGGCCATACACGCAACTAGAGCTTTTGCTCTTGGGAATGAAGGTACAGGTTCCGTAATTCTCAAGATTGACATTAGAAATGCGTTTAATAGCGTTGAGAGGGACACAATTCTCGAGGAAGTTTTGGACCAAGTGCCATCTCTTTACCCGTTTCTGCGCCAATGTTATCACACGTCTAGCAATTTGTTTTATTGCGACATTCCAATAACTTCACAAGTCGGAGCTCAACAGGGCGATCCTTTGGGGCCCTTAATATTTTGTTTGGCCATACAAAAGGTTATTTCTTCGCTGAATTCTCCTCTAAATGTGTGGTATTTGGACGACGGAACGTTAGGTAGTGAGCCCCATGTAGTGCTAGAGGATTTGAGGCGGATTTTGCCGGGTCTCAAGGCAATCGGTCTGGAGGTAAACCCTAGCAAGTGTGAGCTGTTTTGTTGTAATACCATGGACGATGATGTGATGTCAGCGTTTAGGTTGTTGCTGCCGGATGTGCGTCTTCTTGATAAGTCATCGTTATGTTTGCTGGGTGCTCCCATTTTCCCTGAGGGAGTTAGTTCTGCTCTTGAGGAGAAAAGGTTGGCATTGGTTGGGACTCAAGTACATTTGAGGAATTTGTCAGCACATGTCTCGCTTACTCTACTACGTAGCTGTTTAGCCATGCCACGCCTGTTGAATATTTTGAGAACATCCCCCACCTGGCTATTTAGGGACGATGTAACAAGGTTGGACGATACGCTTAAATTGTCTTTAGAGACCATTTTGAATGTGCACCTTAACGAGTCACAGTGGTGCCAGGCTTCTCTTCCAGTTCGCCATGGCGGACTGGGTATACGTCGGTGTCGAGAGGTTGGTGTGGTAGCATTCCTTGCCTCAGCTGACGGGACTTTGGGACTCGTCGCTCGCATATTGTCTTGTAATGGCGGCGATCCCCAAATACCGTTTGTGGCGGGAGCTTTTTCAGAGTGGTCCACTATTTGCCAGAGTAATGAGCGTCCTGATAACCTTGTTTCCCAGAGATTATGCGATGATATTTTGTGCAGGAATATTTGTGCAACTTTGCTAGGCGGTGCGGCGGGATCCAACTTAGCGCGTCTCAAGGCTGCGACTAGGCCCGAATCAGGAGCGTGGCTGCAGGCTTTGCCATCACCACAGCTAGGTACACTGCTTGATGATGACTCGTTGAGAATCGCAGTTGCCTTGCGTTTGGGGTGTAAAGTTTGTGAGCGACATCGGTGCATTTGCGGGGTCATAGTCGAGGAGGACGGCCACCATGGCCTTAGCTGTCAGAGGTGTGCGGGGCGGTTTTCTAGGCATCACAGTATCAATGATGCAGTTCGTCGGGCTTTGGTGTCGGCTAACATTCCCTGTGTCTTGGAGCCTCCGGGGTTGTGTCGCACTGATGGCAAGAGGCCTGATGGCCTAACACTGGTTCCGTGGCAGAAGGGTCGGTGTCTCTTGTGGGACGCTACGTGCGTCAGTACGTTTGCACCGTCCCACCTGAACAATACGGTCAGGGCTGCTGGGTCGGCCGCTGAGCATGCGGCTAGGCTTAAGCATTCGAAGTACAGTGCCCTGGAACCATTGTACGATTTCGTGCCGATTGCGGTGGAGACTGCGGGTCCTTGGGGGATGGAGGCCAAAACCTTTATCAAGGATTTGGGTCGCCGGCTTAGGGAGATGGGCTGTGATCCGCGCTCCGGATCGTATCTGGTTCAACAGATTTCGTTGGCTATACAGCGCGGTAATGCTGCTAGCATAATGGGTACTTTTGAGCCAGCTACGGTTCGGAGTGGTCCTATTTAGTTGATAAGTTCAGGTTAGTTGACGAAGCCTGTTGCGGATTGCTTTATTGTTGTGTGTGACGACGCCTGTTGCTGATTTATAGTTGTACCCACCTGACGAAGCCTGCATTGCGGATAAAAATTGCATGTTAAAATTTTGTACTGAGTATTAAATAAATTGGGTTTTCTTTTTATTAAAAGTACTTATTTTTAACCGACTTCAAGATTTCAAAAGAGAAGGTTCTTATCAATTCGGTTGTATGTTGTTGTTGTTTTTTTTTAATGTTTGTTACTCCAGGATTCCGTCCTTTATGAACCGATTTTGATTCTAAGTATATATATCCAAGTTGGTCCCGTTTTTGTCAAAACGCAGTTCTGATGATGGGATCCATGAGGAATCGAGGGAACTCCTCAAATTTTACAGGCAAACGTATAGTGATTTATGTGTTTTTATCAACAAATCGAGCATTTTCATACAAAAATGTGACTTTTGATGAAGTGCAACTGCTGATGATGATCAGAAGAGAACTCTTTAACGACTTAAAGTTTATATTTGGCGATTTGTCCTCCTAGTTATGTTTGTTAAGCAAGTTGTATTTTCACGATTAATTTTTGTCATGCTCGAGTTCTGATGATGGGATCCATGAGGAATCGCATGAACTCCTCAAATATGATAGGCACACATATAGTGATTTTAGTATTTTCATGAACTAATCAAGCATTTTCATTTAAAAAAAGTGACATTTGATGGGACTGCTGATGATGATCAGAACGGAACTCTTTAACGATGCATAGTTCACGTTTGGCTAATTGTCCTCTTTGCTGTGCAAGTAAGATTTTCAAGACAATCATTTGTCAAGCTTGAGTTCTGATGATGGGATCCATGAGGAATCGAGGGAACTCCTCAAATGTGTGATTTTATTATTTTCATAAACAAATAATTTCTTTTTCTAAAGCTTCCCCGACTGCAACCAAGGTAAAGTATAAAACACGAGCGTGACCAGACATATCACCACCCTAACATGTATGTATTTTTTTATCTTACACCATCGAAATAAAGTGAAATTGTGTATACCTTTTTATTACCCTGACTGTACGTTTTAATTAAAATTATTTTTCTCCTTCGAGTTCGTTTTTAACAGCAGGCGTGTTTTTTCTTTAATTTTTTATTATATTTTTTTATCAACTGAAATCGAAATAAGCTTTGTTAAAAATTAACCATCCAGTGTCTCAAGGGAGCAAAATGATTTATGTGCGGCGAGGGCGGTCAATCCTGAGTAAAGCGAAAGAATAGAATAGAATAGAATCTTGAGTGTAGCGAAGGATTCAAGTGTTTACGCGCTAGACGAAAATAATTTTGCTACCGTGTGACACATATTTCTTTTCACACCGCCTATTATGCGGCCCGCTGCTAAAATCATTCAGAAATGTCTTACAAATAAATTATTTGGTATCGAGTGGCACAGTCATACTGCTTTTCATACCTTCTATGAAGAAGAGAATCATTGTTGCCCTCAAATGAGGTAAGAAAAGTACAACTTCGATCCCTCATTCGAGGGCAACAATGCCTTTTTTCTAAATAGCAGGTGAGAAAACTCTATTTTATTTCCTACATTAAGTACGTTAGATTTAAATGCCATTGTCATTTTTTCTTGTATGGTGGGCGGCCAAAGATTACGTAGGAGAGTTAGCATTTCGGTACATATTTATCAGAGGATTATATCGAAACATATTTCTGCACTTGACTGTACGAATCACATTGTGTTACAATAGCGATTGTGAGACGGGTAAACTGGATTATAGGACCTAGATTAATGGAAATAGCCTGGCCATCCAACCGTTTTAGTGAATAAGCGATATTGACAAAAAATAAACGAATTTACGCACAGACGATAGATAAGCTATACTTTACCCAAGGCAAGGTTTCATAATGCGCACTTCTAAGGTTTGGAATTCTCTGCCGGCGTCTGTATTTCCGAGTTCATATAACCTGGACCTTTTTAAGGCACGAGTGAATAGGCATCTTCTGGGTGAGCTCGCTTCATCGTCGGCCTCATCTTTGCCCCCTGGCTAGATGCTGGCCAAGAGCAATCCCATTTTTTATAAAAAAAGGCATTGTATACCGTATGAAGTGCGATAATGCCGCCAGCCTTTTGGACATCGTACCAACGAGCTCAGAAGCCATTTTTAGAGTTTCGTACCTTGAAAGGAAAAAACGGAACCCTTATAGGATCACTTTGTTGTCCGTCCGTCCGTCTGTCTGTCTGTCAAGACTCTTTTTCTCTGGAACGCGTGGAGGTATCAAGCTGGAATTTATATCAAATACTCAGGTCTGTCGGTGACATGGTTCCTAAGAACAAATCTTCGTATGTCTTATAGTTTTAGACTTTCCCATACTGACCGATTTGAATTGGCCACCCTGTATAATAGTACATTACGATACAAGGGTTGTAAAACAAAGAAAGGCCGATATCGCAGATGTTTGAGGCCCGTGCCGTAGGCGAGGGTCGTAAATATGCAAGAGAGGGCTTTCTGTTTTACGACCGGTGTTTTGTTTACAATTTTACGTCACCACTTGGCCAAAAAGTAGGTTTTTCCGGACGCGCAGCGTGCGGTATAACGCGCTTATTGGCAAGGTGTGGTGTAAAAATATTTATGTTAATAAATTAGTCTATACATACATATGTACATACATATATGTATATATCCCTCTTGTACAATACATGCTGTTCGGGACATGGACCGTAAAAATTTTTCGGTGTGCTGGTAGGATCATTTGCTAACTTTCCGCCCCGTATATTGTCTGTCACGCAACTAAATTTTTAGACAATACTAAAGGTCGTCTACATATTAATAGATTGAGAATCTCATCGTGTGTTCCCTTGTCACAGGTACAACATTATAATGGCGGAAGGAGAACAACCCACTAATGACTACTCCAACATCACCACGTACTACATCACTTACGTCTATGATGAGGGCAGCCGGTACATCAATGGCAGCAACAGCACAGAGGTATGTAATGAGCACATCGTTAAGGGAGTACAGACAAAAAAATCCGTTGTACCGTGAGGAAACAAAAATATTGCGTTGTACCTTGAGGCAACAATAAGGATTGATTTTCTGGTGTTTGACTATGCGATTTTTAATCCGACTAGAGACGAAACATTTTTTTATTTTTTATTTATTCAGAACACAAACAGTCGCATGGCCAACTATACATATGTGTACATGTAGTGTACTAAACAGTAATTTAAAAAAAAGTCCTGGAGGTTCCTTTTAATGCAAAATGTTAACAAAAATAATATAAATAGCTAGAGAAACGGAAACTTAATTGTACCGGTCCTCGACGCAGTACCAGTGTTTGACACAAGCACTCATGGGAGAGAAAAAAAAGTGATAATAATTATAATTATATAATAATTGACAAGCGTCAATAATGGCAGGTAAAGAGTCGAAGACTGGCACACACACGTCGCACTAACTAATAATTTTCTTACATATTTTAGGAAAACAAATAAGGAAAAAAAAAATAAACAAAAACAAAAAGAGAGTGAATAACACACATTCTAGAAATTTAGATGACCTGAAGTTACATTTACCTTAACTATAATTTTTTGGGGTGAACTTAAATAATATAAGAAGTCTTAAACATGTGTTATTATGGTACGAGTACTTAAGGCCGTAATTCAATAGTCATTTTAATTTCCTTAGGTCAGCCTCGTTAGTTATAATATATTTACACTTTAGAGCTATCGCTCTTTCGCATATGGATCTTACGCTGTTTGACCCATAGGTAACTAAAGTTCAATTTTGATTTTCTGTCACGGGCCTGCCTAAGAAGCATCTTGTTGACAGCCGTTAGATGATCATTAAGGTAAACGGGAACCGCCGGGCCCGTTAGGCCGGCATCAGCGCTGGTGAGGCCGCGGCGCGCGCGCGCTGCTGCAACCAGCTCGTCCTTGCGGCGCGGCTGGCAGAAACGCACGATGATCGCCGGAGGCCTGGGGTCCGCACGGCCCCCGCCACCCACAGATGACGGAAATCGGCGTACGCGATGAATTGTGTCGACATCAGTTTCACGCAGACCAAATCCAACCTTCACGGAGATATTATTCAGAATAGACATTAAATTTTCGCCATCTTTTTGGCCACTAATCTCGACATTGTTCAGCCGGCAAAACTGAACCCTGCCTCGTTCGATCAATTTTAGGGTAGCAAACTCTGTTTCCAGTTGCCTCATATTGGCCTCAATAGACGGGAGGCGGTCAACTTTAGTCTCTGTGAGGGTAAGCCGCGAATCAAAACCATCCAGCCGGCTTTCAATCAAGTCGAACTATCCCTCTAGGCTAGTGATTCCTTGATTTACCTGATCAAGTCCGTTCTGCATTTTTTCCATTTGCACCTTAAAACCTTTGAAATCCTTGACTAGTTCAGTCAGTGGGTCGTTGTTGTCCGACTGACGGCACGAGATGCACTTCAAACTAGATTTTTTATCTGCTGTCATCTTCTTGTAAGTGTTTTCCTGTACACCAGAGCACCGATCGTGGTAAAATCCACAGCAAAGGGAACACAGAACATCGCCATCATTCGCAAAACTAACACCACATTTATTACACGATGACATATCCAATCTGGAAACGACCGTAACGACTCGTGAATACGGTTCAGATTTCAATGGAGCAAATTAATGATGCATTTAAACGTGTGAGTTAACTATAACACATAACCGGTCGCTGGCGCGCTCGATTGCTAACTGAAATTATTCCTTTTAAAATGATGGTATTTCATCTCATATGAACTCTCACAACAGAAATATGAATAAAACTTGACAAAATTAGATAATGATCCAAATTTCTCCAAATAAGCCATTCCCGAAGGATGTTCTTTCTCGTATATCGCTCTATTAATATTTTACCTACGATAATGACCTCTGGCCAAAACTACCCATATAAAGAAAGAAAGAGTTATCATATCACGGCTCTCCAAAAAATTATGTAACGTTTTAGATGTTTTGTATAATACACAGTTTCAGAGTGAAATATTCCATACGAGTAGTTTGCACAGTAAGTATATTATTTGTGGTATTGTATTGAAACCCATCCCAAATGCTCCACTTAAGGACCCTTTCGTATAACGTTAGATTCTCATAAAGTTTCTGAATCATCCCGCGCTTTTTTACTGAATTGTTTTGCTACTAATTATGAACCTTATACACAATATTAATAATTCAATAATAATGAGAAAATCCTTATATTCGTAGTCGGGTTTTGTTGAAATATAGATAAATAAAACCGATTTACAAATGTACATGAATAAAATAACGAAAAGCTGAAGCTGTAGTACACACCCACACACACATTCACACACACTTAAACAAAGACTAAGTAGCTATAAACAATAAAAATAGTAGTAGTGTTAGTTTAATACGTAATATATTTTAATATTGTAAATATCTTCCCTTATGTACCTAACTTTCATAATGTCGTCTACATAGTTTGGTCTCTGATATAATCTCTTTTAATGTACTTATCTATTTTTGAACAATAAACCATTTGTATTTGTATTTGTACATTTGTAGTGCACAAAAAGGATCAATATATTATGGTTGTGAAAAAATATTTAAGCAACTGGGTTTTCATCATAAAGTTTTAAGAGCACCAACTTAATATTCCGCACACGCTTGGGAATTGTACCGTCTGTAATTGGGTAAAGTTACTTTAAATATTCAGTGCTACTTAAATTTTAGGCCACTAGTCACAAAATAAGGAACCGGCTTATGGAAATACTGTAAAGAGAATTAAATATAACTTGTTTATAGAAATATAAAGTCAAAAAATTCAATTTCATATGCTTTTTCCATATCAAAAATACGAAAGAGGCCTCATTTTCCGAGTTCATTCCCCTAATTCTTCCCACTAACTAGGAAATATAGGCCATATTCGCAATCAGTCCGCATTTTTCCATCTCAAGGTAATACGACATCTTGAGAGGCTTTTCCTGCACTTTTCCCCTCTCAACATTATATTTCAGCCTTCCTTTAACAATGTCGTAAGTTAGTGTGAAACCAAAGAAGTTACAACCTCTTGATTTTTTGTGAAAAAGATTTGAAACTCCCAAGCCTGCGGTTACAGACATGAAATGTGCATTATATAAATTCATATGAGACTTCTTTAAAAGAATTTTAATACCAAATTTCGCTTCAAAAGGAGGCTGGAGGTCAAATAGGTTCTACAATTTGTTTAGAATTATGTTATGAATGTGTTGTGCGCGCTAGCTTCCACGCGCCTTGGTTAAAACAAGCACAAGTAAGTAGTTGATATTGTAATATACGCGAAATGGCAAAGCTAATTTGCTTTAAAATAGTCATTATGGTCGATCGTCTGAAGAATTTCCATTATTTTGGTATGGTATTATACCATACTAAAATAATGGCCTACCATATAATTTAGAAGGTTTCCTGACTTTTAGCTAAAACCTGTGTTATATTTTCAATAACACGAATGTCAAAACGATAGCACGATAGATAAAGGAACGTAACTAATTTTAATAGCATTTAAACTGAATTGGTTTGATGGACCTTTATGAATAAGTGCACTAATATATGACAAGGAGGAGGAGGCCTTTAATATCGGTCATTTTTAGGGTTCCGTAGTCAACCAGGAACCCTTATAGTTTCGCCATGTCCGTCTGTCTGTCCGAGGCTGTGCTCTGTGATTGTTAGTGCTAGAAAGCTGCAATTTGGTATGGATATATAAATCAATAAAACCGAGAAAGTCGTAAAATAAAATCTAAAAAAAAAATATTTAAGGGTACCTACACGTTAAGTGGGATGAATTATTTTTTGCTTCAATCCTATGGTATGGTGTTGGATAGGTCTTTCAAAATTAATAGTGGTCTTCATCAAACAGTTTTTGATAAAGTGAATATTTTAGGAAATATTCATTCTAAAAGAAAAAAAAATATGAAAAAATCCTGAAAATAAAGCTTAATAAAGACTTCCAACAAAAACTATAGCGGACATAATCAGTTAGGCTGTTTTTGAGTTATCGTAAAAAGTCTTCCCTTCTTAGTAAAAGACGTATGAAACGCTGCGAAGGTAGGTATTCCCTTTTGCTTGTTATAGATTTTTTTAAAGTAAGTTCATTGGGCAAATACGGAACCCTACACTGAGCATGGCCCGACATGCTCTTGGCCGATTTTATTATATTATAATATTTAACGGCATAAATATAACTAACGAGCCACTATCTAAGCCTTAGATTTAGTTACAAAACCAGGGATAAATTCATTTCCGCTTACGACTTCTGAGCAAAAAAGTTTGCAAAAAGAGCATCAAATGTGTAAGACGCATACGAGTACAAATATATTTAAAAACCCTTTGGTTCAAGTGATTTGCACGAAGAATGTACAAAATATTCGACAAAACAACTAACACAGTGTTTATTCTTATTTTGTCTTTATTGTTTCTTGATTATTTGTTTCTTTACTTCTTTGTTTGTTTTTAATACCACGTCGGTGGCAAACAAGCGTACGGCCCGCCTGATGGTAAGTGGTCACCGCAGCCTATGGACGCCTGCAACTCCACAACACAACACAACGACGACGAGGGGTGTCACATGCGCGTTGCCGACGCTTTAAGAATTTATACACTCCTTTCTTGAAGAATATACTGTAGTCCGTCGGGAAAACCTCGGCAGGGAGCTCATTCCACAATCGGAGCGTCCGAGGGAGGAAATTCCTCTGAAACCGTACCGTACGCGACCATTTAGGTTCTAAGGTGTGAGGGTGAATGCCCTGCCGACGGCGAGCGGTGCGATGGTAGAAAGCGGCCGTAGGCATCATGTCGAACAGTTCTTCGGAGCACAACCCATTATATAAGCCATTGGTTCTCGTAATTGTGTTCATGTGTGCGTCGTCATGGCGCTGTGATGTCACCAAATGGTCACAGCGGAAGACCAGCGCTGGCTCTGCCAGCATTACGCTGAGTTGTGACCATTTCGTGGGCAAAATGTGAAACTGTATGTGATTGTTTTTAAATTGTACACAAATCTAACTAATCCCGTAGTATGCTCAGTAAGGCTTTTATTATTGTGTTATGCTTGACTTTCGTTTGAATCTTACCTTCCTCAATCAGCAGTTCATTATAATTAATTCTGAGATATCGCAGACGGCACGGATCCGGCACAACATTTGATCGAGGTTTAGCCTTAACTATTCAGGGGTGTTCGATAATTACATACTTAATGGTAGTGGAAATTACACAGTTCTTTTGAAGTAGGAACACTCATAGAATAAAATACACATAAACCACCCCGCTTTGCAGGGTGTTAGTTTGCGCTAAGTAGGAAATTTATTAAAATAGATTCTAAATTATTTAAAAAGTGTGAAGTTTGCAACAGAACAGAATCAATGCGATAGGCAACAATTCGTGGGACAAGGAAAATGTAAGCAATTTGGAATACACCACTAACATAGCTAAACTGTCGTTAAAATTCGTTTGTCACTGTCAATCTATCATTTTGACATTTGGGTGATTTGCAAAATAATTGTGCATAGTTAAAGACTTAATTATGAATGCATTTTAATTGATTCGTTTGTTAACGTAAATTAGTTATACAATAGGGATGTTGACTGATAGTCAAATCAGCAACTTTTAATGAAACGTCAAAAACGCTCTGTTAGTATGAAGTTTGTAAGGAAATAGGAACAAGTGACGTCACGCCTTTTGTATGATCAAATAGCGTCCCTTTATTGTTCTTTATTTATTTAAATATCTTTAAAATAGCAAAAATAAGTAAAGCGTGATATATTCTGAATATTTTCGTGAGATTTATTGATTGGTAATGTAAGAGCAATTTATTTTTATTGGTGTCAACATCCCAATTAGGGTAACTTCCTGTTCGTGAGAAAGGGATTAAAGGCTTTTACTATATAACGGAGATGACATAAACAGAACAACACTCTCTCGTACTCGTACCACTAAATACGCTTCTGTAATCGCTGATACATATCTACGTAGATATACTACGGCAGTGTCACGTTACAAGAAATTAACGTCGCTTGACAATTTCACTGAAATATCACCCGCTTTGGTAATGTTACCTAGATACCACATTACACAACGCTGAAGATGTTTCATTAAGCCGTAACCACCTCACACTCTGATAAAGGTAATTATTATGGCCTACCTATGTTTATTAAATGACTGTCTGTCGAGTTTCTTTCGGCGTTTCTCCTCGTAAAAGTGTCATTGCGACATTCTAGTTTGCACAATAAATTTATTTAATTTCATTTATTGAATCTCATCACTCAGGAGAATACCAACCCGCGCATTATCGCAGTAATGTGTCTAGGCTACGCTAAAACCGAACTGCTCCTAATTGTACTTCGCTAAGCTTTTAATCGAACTATTTAGGTATTAAGTTCAGATCTATTCAATACACGCACGCACGCATACTTTCTGATAAATTAAATTAGTGAAGTTCTTGTGATACATTAATGCATAAACTTGTAGATTACGTTATTATTTTCAATACATTTACTTATAACCTGGCTATTATTAAATTGCTCTTTGCTTCATAATCCAGAATATTAAACAAGGGTTATATTATATTACAGCATTTGTGATATCATGGTCGGTAATTGTGGCACTCTTTGGGGGAAGTCTATGTCCAGCAGTGGACGTCATTCGGCTGATGATTTGTGCTATAATTGCTTTTGGACCACGCAGCAAGGTATGAACACGGGACGTACTGAAACTAGACGGGTTTCAATTAATTTTGTCTAATGGACGAAATTAAGCCTTTTTGTAAATAAATTAACTATTCCTTCGTAAATACGTATTCATCTCGTAAATTTTAGTTTAACAAGTAGTAGCTTTAACGTCAATAACACCAAAACACGTGTAAAAGCCAAGAGTTCGTAATCTGAAAACTTGACATACAAAAGTAATTCTAAACAAAACGTATAATTATAAAGTTTAAAACGTTCGTCAACGCTTTACCTTTCATCGGCCAAGTAAAAAAAATTCTGAACACATCGATGTAGAGTCGTAAACTATATTGACAATGCTCCATTTACTAACAATTTACGAAAAAGCAGATCTATGAAAGATATGTACGTCGTTTATGTTGTTTTGCAATTGATTTCATAATCCTTGCCTGAGTTTCTAGTGAGTGCAACAAAACGGAAGGAGACAATAGGGTCATAACGAAAACTCATTTGTCTCGACGCAATATTTTACGTTAAATCACTTTGTTTTTAAATCCGGTCGGACGCAAAATAGTATTCGATTAACGTGATAGTTTTCGTCTGCACTTTTGTTTATGTTACGACTATGCCATTTGTATAGGTGTGGTAGTGACCGTCAGAAAGTTTAGGACCAGACACAATTTTTAGTTTAATTTTCATAAATTATTACGCAAACCAAACAAGGCAAAAAGATTGTAATGGGCTATTTCTCACAAGGATTGGACTTTCGCAAACTGATTGAGAGTACTACGGACATGTATGACTGTATGAATCAAAATTGAGAAATCAAATCAATGTTGATTATTTCCATATTTTGTGTTTGCTCTTAAACTTTCTGACGGTAGTGTATCTAGAATAAACGAATCGAAAGTAATGTTTCTCTCGGATATTTTAATACCTGGCGCTGAACTCGTTTATAGGATAAACATATGTATGTATGTATGTAAACACTTTATTATACACAATAACAGTTTAAAACATATACATGTCACACAAGATCAGAGTACAAAGGCGAACTTATCCCTATGAGGGATCTCTTCCAGGGATCTCTTCTTTTTTGAGGGATTGAGAGGAGATATAAAAAAAAATTAGATAGAGAGACTTTCAATGAGTGAATATAAGTCGTAGCTAAACCATAACTAAATAAATAACCATAAATATGTCAGACATGGCGAAACTATAAGGGTTCCTACTTCACTACGGAACCTTAAAAAATAACCATATATTAGTTTATTTTTAGGGTTCCGTACCCAAAGGGTAAAAACGGGACCTTATTACTAAGGCTTCGCTATCTGTCCGTCCGTCTGTCTGTCACCAGGCTGTATCTCAAGAACCGCGATAGTTAGACAGTTGAAATTATTACATATGATGAATTACTGTTGCCGCTATAACAACAAATATTAAAAACCGGCCAAGTGCGAGTCGGACTCTTTGCCGTTTTTATAGATAATGGTATTACGGAACCCTTCGTGCGCGATTCCGACTCGCACTTGGCCAGTTCTTTTATTATTTTACGGCGTCAAATAATTTTGCAGCCTGGCTGATGCTAAGCAGATATGTAATTACACACGGTTGCGACTCCAGAAAAATAACAAACGCGTTGCCAACCCTTATTGATTTGAGGATTCGTTGTGTTGATAGCTAGAGACAAGTGCTACCTCCATGAATTGCATCGAAGATGCACAAAAAAATAATCATCTGATTCATCTTTAGTACCCGTTCTTTTGCTGTCTGACGCTAACCTGTTGTTTCAGCCGTTCCAATCATTCATCCTGCCGTCGTGGCGTCAGGCAGTGTGGACGGTGTGGTTCGCTATCATGGTGCTCCTGGCCACCATCGGCAACGTCATCGTCATCTGGGTCGTGCTGTACAATAAGAGGATGAGAAGCGTCACCCACTACTTCCTAGGTGAGTCGTCAATAACAAAGAGAGGTAGGGCACACCGGAACATCACAGTTAATTTTTGGAACAGCCCAATTGGAGACTCCACTCGAACTCCACCATACAGAAGACCGCTACAAATAAGACCACTGCTTGCTCGTTAGGTATGTGGTGTTGTGTTCCTGGTGGTGAGTAAGGTCGCCAGACCTCCCGGGGATGCGCTGTGTTGAGATCGAGGGACCTGACCCTCAACACAACGAAACGCATCCTCAACTGACCTCAGTACATCGAAACCTGAACGTCTAATGAATGTCCTGTTAGACGTCAGATCACATACTGTTTATTAAAGAGGCTATTTCATTTGAAAATGAAACTATGTCTTTTACCTCTTCACGCTTAAATCTATTACGATGAAATTTGGCATGCAGGTAGTTTGAGATTCGGTAATGAACGTACGAAACCTTTATTTCGAAAATCGGTTTTTTATGACAGAAAGATAACTACGCAAAAGCCTGAAGTAATTGATATGCTTCGGGACCAACCTTTCGCTTCTTCCTAGGTAAGAAAAACTAGTTTTACAGTACACAGATGTTGATAGTGATCAATAGCGGATCCCCATCTGTTAGGGGGGCTGATAGTGCTATCGTCTCCCGAAGAAGCTGCCTGAAGAAAAGAGTTTTTAGGGTTCCGTACCCAAAAAGGTAAAAACGGGACCCTATACTAAGACTTCGCTGTCCGTCCGTCCGTCCGTCTGTCACCAGGCTGTATCTCAAGAACCGTAATTGCCAGACAGTTGAAATTTTCACAGATTGTGTATTTCTGTTGCCGCTATAAAACCAAATACTAAAAACAAAATAATAATAATAATTAAGGGGGGGCTCCCATACAAAAAACATGATAGCCCTTTTTTTAAGCGGTCTGATTGTGCTTGTATAATAAGGCTTAGAAGTTTTGCCATTTCTGTTTAATTAATTACCAAAAGTGACTTTCAATAACGGATTTACTTACTCCATTGTATGTGGCGATGTGTTTGAGATTGCCAAGTTAAGGCTCTCGAGGATGCGTGGTGTGGTGTTGGAATCAATAACAATTCGTCTGCTCGTTTACCTCCAATATCGATTCATTGGTTTAATCATGAAGAAGTAACAAACAGACTGATTGACATTTATAACATTTGTGTGGATTAAATTCACATACTTAAGTATAATACCTAATGACGTATAGATGTGCGCAATAAAGAACCCTATTTGTCTCCATTCAGTCAACTACCTAAACATTAACCCTTTTCCAGGCGTACGTAGTAAGTTTCATCGACCGCATACGTGTCAATAGAATTTCAATCCTAGTTCTCTGATTTAAGGCT
Organism: Notocelia uddmanniana; assembly: GCA_905163555.1. NCBI lineage: Eukaryota > Metazoa > Arthropoda > Insecta > Lepidoptera > Tortricidae > Notocelia > Notocelia uddmanniana. The sequence goes on along the minus strand of LR991059.1, from coordinate 6,051,367 downwards.
CAAATTACATTGCATTTTTGTAAAAAGTGACTCGTCTTGAAATGAATTACCATAACGTAACTATTTTGAGTATATATTTTGTTTTTTGTAAAGCCTTCTAGATTGGCGCGGCCTGGAAAAGCGTTAAAAGACAAGGGTTTCAATGAGTACAAATTGAGGCATAACTTGAGCGAGGCAGTGTGCTTGGGCCCCAGGGGAGACCTGAGTCTTTGCAATATAATGGACGGGAAGAGAGCTAATGGACAAGTTTAAAATGCTTAGTGCTAATCTGAGGACAGTGGATAGCAAAGCAATGATAAGTTACAGGTATAAGTAAAAAAACATGGTTCATACATTAAAACTACATAGAACTTAACTTATAATTAAATTAAATTTATTTAAATAATGAAAAGATAGAAAAATCAAAATCCTACACTCCCAGCTACTCAAGGTTGCTCATTGGCGGAAATGAAGCCAAGATGATTGGTCTAAGCTTAGTAAGCTACAATACGATGTAAAGAAATTAACATTCACAAATGTTTATGACTTTAAATGTATATAGTTACCTTATATTATGGCCTCTATAAAATCGAATGGCAGTTTTATAGCCATGTACTGTACGAGTATGAACAAGAACGGAGCGAATTTATTTATTAAGATTCCGATTAGACAAAAATGCAGATTATGTTTTTTAACTAGGGGAAATTGTCCTGACCAAACGTAACAGCACCCACCGGGCCCTATTGTGAATCTAAACCATCTAGGGATCCACTTAAACACACATAAATCATTTTAATCAAATCGGTACAATTAAATTTTATTATTAATAAAATAAAATAAATAAATACAGGACAATCTTACACAAATCAACCTAGTCCCAAACTAAGCAAAGCTTGTACTATGGGTACTAGACGACGATATACATACTTATATAGATAAATACATACTTAAATAAGTACATAGAAAACATCCAAGACCCAAGAACAAATATCCGTGAAAAATGCACAAATAAATGCCCTGGCCGGGATTCGAACCCGGGACCTCTAGCTTCGGAGGCAGAGTCACTACCAACTTGGCTAAACAGGTCGTCATATTATTATTATTATTGTGTTTTGTGTTATTATTGTTTATATTTCGTAGGTTACACGTTACTAAATTATTATTGTATGTTACGAGTAACCGAGTGTCCGCCAAATGAATATTTTTATTTTCAAATATTCCTCTGAATCTTTATCTTAAGCAATCTACATTTTCGATGCAACATCTGTAAACATACACATGTAACTTTTACTAAATCGCATGTTTAAAGTCTTTTGGAAGCTTGCCAAAGTGGTGTTGCCAGCACGCGAGTCAGTTTTAATTAGACATACTTATTTAAAAGACGACCATGTAAATACGACACTGGACACAAAGCTAGGAACCCGTATACGCTTTCATTTTGGCGTTCTACAAGTTGCCTAAAAGCTCATGATCGGAGTAAAAAAATCCCGATATTTCCAAATACTGCGGAAAAAATTAAAACGTGTAACTAGGTACTTGAAAGAAAACGCCTATTATAAACGCGATCACACTACCAGCCCATGACTTAGGCTGGGTTGCACCAAACCGTCTGTAATCGTAACCTGTGTTCGTTGAAATTTGAATGTATGGAGAGTTTGACAAGTTTCTATGGGAGGACAGCTGCCGACGCCATATTTAGCGTTGATCGGTCTATGATCGTAAGTCGGTGCAACCCAGCCTTAATATACTTTAGAATTACTGTTTAAAATGGGTTCTTTACCATGTGCCAAAAAAAGCGAACCAAGAGGCTCGATCGCTTCTTACCACTAATTCTAGTGTTAATGACTATGTTAACTTGAAGTCTGAATATACTACTCGTACTTACCTACCTTAGGCATAAAAACCGGCCAACTGCAAGTCACGCACAGAGGGTTCCGTAAAAAATATCTTTTATTATATAATGTAACTAAAAATTTACGATTAACGAAATTTTTCCTTTATCTGTGCTATAAGACGTTGCTTCGTACCAAATTTCAAGATTCTGAGTTCACGGGAAGTACCCTGTAGGTTTTGATTCCCAGCGAAAATTTGCGGCATAAATGGCTGTATCTTTTGATTGCGTTGGTTTAGAAGTTTTATTTTTTCACAGCTCCAAGGCACAATACACTTGAGTATTTGATATAAGTTCCAGCTTGATACCTCCACGCGTTCCTGAGAAAAAGGGTATTGACAGACAGACAGACGGACGGACAACAAAGTGATCCTATAAGGGTTCAGTTTGTTTCTTTCGAGGTACAGAACCCTAAAAAGGAAATGTATTATGTCTTAAATCACTGGTTTATGAGTTTCGCAATGACGATCGATCGGAAAAGTACAGAAAACACCCTGTTTCACAGTGAACCTGTCAGTGGCGGACGCGATGGTGACGACCCTGAACGTGACCTTCAACTTCACCTACATGCTCCACTCCGACTGGCCGTTCGGCGAGATCTACTGCAAGTTCTGCCAGTTCATCGCCGTCCTCAGCATATCTGCGTCCGTGTTTACACTTATGGCGATCAGTATAGACAGGTAAGTTATAAATAGCAATAGTAGATTGTATTACAAGGGAGCATTGTGTTAGCGCTTTGAATACCGAACGAAACGAAGGATTCCAGAATACTCTTCGCTACGCTCGGGATTTTAATATGGTATCCTGAGCGTAGTGAGGGATTCAAAGCGGCACGCCCGTATTACAAATAATTTAGCTACCGTGTAATACACTCTTCTTTTCACTTCTCGTAAAAGAAAATATATTCAATTATTATAGTAGTCGGCGGTTAAGTCAATCCTGACACCTGTCATTTCCATACAATTACAAGCTTGTAAAAATATGTCGAAAATGTCACAGCAAGAAATGCCGGGACAGTTAGAAAACGTCGTTTGTAATAGGTTTTATTAGCCCGTAAATCAGGGAAGTTACATTTCCACCCGCTGCTCGCCATTAATTAAAAGTTCTTGCAAGCCGAGAAATGACTAATTACTGGTGGGGTCTTGGACATGGACTGAAAACGTGTCTTTTAAGGATTCGTGTCTGTTTCACAGCAAATTATAAATTTATTCGTCTTGATTGCCACTCTTGTATTTGTTAAAAAAGATGAAGAACCACTTTTTATGTTATAAACACACAAAAGAAACACAAAGAAAGTTAACAAAATATCATAGAAAACGCTGAGTGAGGATCCTAGTCCTCACTCAGCATGGTGCCACAGCATGCCGAGGCACTGATTTACGATGTTGACATAGTAATATTCTGTTAGCATGACTTTTCGTCTTTATAAATAAATAGCATGAGGTGGTTTGTTCGGGCGATACCACAGGGTAAAATAAGGTTTTATGTCGATCCGGAAAACCATTTTTTTTAATATATCAAAGAATCTTTGAAATTAGTATTTATTACGAAGATCGCCCTCAACACACAAACTTACTAAGTTAAAAAAATTACATCTTTTACGTATTAAGTGTAAAAAGGGCGTTACACATGTTTTTTTTTTTTCATTCCGAGGGTACATTCGTGGGATCAAACAAAGTAATCGTCTCTACCACACTTAAACACAAGCCGATTCGTACAATATCTAAAATATTCAAATTCATTTTCGTAATTAACAACCCTAGTAAATAAAAGATACAATTAAACAATGTTGATTCTTTAAATCCTGTAATGGCCTAAAGTGCTAATTTCCTAAGTGGCCAGCTACATGGAAACAGGTCCATTGTCCGCCTTAAGAACTCATTAATTGTACCTTCTTACACGAAACTTCTCTAACACTGTTGCTTGACATAGGTATCATTCAAAACCTACGTCAAGTAGGTTACGTAGGTCAAGGTAACAAATCTGTGTACCTGTCATGGTCGCCTATGTGTGTGTGTGTGTGTGTGTGTGTGTGTGTGTGTGTGTGTGTGTGTGTGTGTGTGTGTGTGTGTGTGTGTGTGTGGTTTTATTGTCGTGCGTGTCATTCGAATTTTGAATCTTGTCATACTTGATATTAACTTTTGCTTTTGCATTCACCCATGGTAATATAATCATTACTTATATGTGTCAAAAATTAAAATAATATACTTTTCTTGGATTTTATAAAAATTATAATATGCTACGTTGTTTCTGTGAGTATAGGTACACAGCTATATGTTTGAAGGAACGCAAATCAATAAAAACTTTCCGCATAGGTCTGCATTTTAAAATTTACCGATTTCTTAGCTGTGTTTTCTTTTTAATTAATTTTCCTAATAATGCTGATGCGACCAAATTTTAGTTGCTTTTACTCGAACTACAGCAGCAATAAATAATTTAATAATATTTTCCCCTCTACTGCCCCTTTTCCACGCTGCTTAAAATTCAGCTAAGATTCCGCTTTGAAAGCGATTCTAAATTTATTATAAACAGATTAGAAAAAAGAAAAGCAAGAAAGACGGAAATTAATTTGGAATTTTGTTTCTCGGTTTGGTTTGAATGATATCTGAGAACAAATTTGACCGATGAATATTTAGTAAGTTTTGATTACACTTGGTTCAGAATGATTGAATTAATTAATAACGGGATTCGTTTTATTTAAATAAAACGATATAAACGTATAATTATCATTGTATATATGCGGGTGTACCACATGTCATCACTGGCAACACACACTGGTCAAAGACTTTCGCAAGTCAAAGACACTGCGGAATATTGGACGAAAAGATGTGCCGTAGCTTTCCGAACGCTTCCCAGCCGAGTCGGATTCGGATTCGTTGGAGCGGAAAGGCTCAAGTGGCGACCACGTACCGGAAGGCGCAGCGTGGGCAGACCCCCCACACGGTAGACCGATGACCTGGTAAAGGTCGCGGGTGTCCGATGGATGCGGGTGGCGCAGGACCGGTCATTGTGGAAGTCTTTGGGGGAGGCCTATGCCCAGCAGTGGACGTCTTTCGGCTGACATGATGATGATGATGATGATATATGTATCTACTTGTTTATATGCGTCATTATCATGATGTATTTAAGAGCTAGGCTCTTGTATGTGGAGAAATCTCCACGTATTTATTTTCCAAGCCTTTCCTTTGACGGCCTGATACGACGCGACGTTTACTTTTCCTTAATTTGGTCCATATCTAGACACGCGGCAGCGTGTCCAGCCAAGTATGTACTAGTATGTAAGCACTTTATTGTACACAACAACAGTTTAAAACATATACATGTCACACAAGATCAACCAAACCCAAGTTCACGCCAAAAGGAACTGGCAAGCAGCAGCCGTGTGTAATTTACACGAACCATTTGGATCCACATTTTTTGGTTAATGTATTAAAACCCTATCAACAAGAACCCTAAATTTCATAAATATATGCAAAACGGTTATTGAGATCATCATCTAAAAATTGGCATTTTTAGCACAGACTGACTAATAATGAAAAACCTTAGTCACTCCCTGGTGACCTAGAAAGGTGACATTTGGTATCCAGATGGGTAATTATGTTATGTGTTTACAAATAAAAAATCTGAAAATAATGATTTTTCAAGTTTTATTATTATCATTATTAAATAATGCTATTATATTATATTACCTTTGAACTCCGGAATCGTCAAATTAACTTGTAACCTCAAGCTCCCCTTCATTTTAAAAAAACGCGTCGTATTGTGTATGCTTTCGCACCATGAGGTAAGGAGAGTGTAGGTAAGGTAAAAGGAGTAATCCTTACCCTGGTTGTTTCAGTTACTTAACGTTTTTTAGGGTCTGAAACAGTAAAAAAATTGATGCTTGCATTTCTAATTTTACTTAGCGTGCCTACTAGGTTCTGTTTTCTTTACAGCGTAGGTTTGACCTTGGCTGAAGTAACATTCTTTCAGTATTAAATAAAATATTTCATCATAAAAACATATACAAAACACGGTTTTCGTTTTAAGCCAATCGTAAAAATATATGAATACTTGAACTTGGTAGTTGAACGTAATGTGATGTGTGTACCCTACGGCTTGCAAGGCCGTTTACTATAAATAGGTACTTACTAAAGAAAAAATAAGTCCTAACCTTAGAGTAGTCCCAATTTCAGTCTAGTGTAGTTAAAAATAAAAATAATTTTCATTCAAAACTTTTGCTTAACGTGATTTGTGTAGTGTGCGTAATTTTCCTTCAATGGTATTTGGAAAATGAAGTGAAACGATCACCTTAACTTGCTCTAACCTATAAAGCTACACTTTTTAAGAGCTCTAGACATTATTGCGAAGTACTTCATGCCATAAATTCCTAAGACCCTATTTTTGGACAATGGCGATTGGCGATGGAAGGCGAGGTGTAAGGACTTCTTGCAAACATAATCATTGTATAACAAAACGAATTGTATTATTTCATTTTTTATTCAGACGGATTTCATAATTACAAGTGTAACAACTGGTTTAGTTTGCATAACAACAAACTGTATAATAAATACAAATTTAGCAACAAGTATTGTTGACCAAAAAACATTTTAAATGATCATTTGAGAAAAAAATACTTTTGAAATAGCGTTCATTTCATAATATCTTAATATCAATATACGCCGAATGACTCGTTATATCTTTTAATAAAAGGAATTCGGAATATTTTAATGCTAATATCCAATCCGTTCATAAGACATCCGTGGACGGATTCCAGAGGTCGTGGGTTCAAATCCCGCCCCGGGTGATTTTTGGAAATTATAGCTTTGCAAAGCGGATGATTCCGCTTGTAAAAATATTCACAGTTATTATAATGCTTACCTTTTTTATAATCAACCATTAATCCCAACTGCTGTCTATACGTTAAGCCAAGAGGCCTTTGGGTGGCATGAGAACATTTAAGAGTCAAATTGCCCGGCGCTCACTTGACAAACCAAATCTCAATGAATTCTAGTTTCCCCATATTTACTTCAAAACTCATTTTCTTTTAGATGTATAGCGCCAAACTTGGCAATTTCTAGTATAAAACCAGTTTTTTTGACGTACAATTTGTTATAAAAATCTGTCTTACGTTTTAAGAAACTTTGATAAGGAACAGTTATATGTAGATTTCATATAAAATACATAAAAAAACATACTAATATCGTAACAGATTCGACCTTCAAACCTTCAAGAAAAGAGCGTACTCCCATCTTAAAGGCCGGCAACGCACTTACAACCCCTCTGGTGTTGCGAGTGCATCAGGCGATTCGTCTGCTCGTTTGCCACCTAAGTCATAAAAAAAAAGAAGAAAAATACGGTTTTTTGGACCATGTTAATTTAGAATAAAGCATAATAGCTCCTTTTTTGTATTTCGGATTGATTGTCGCGACATGATTATCGCGTGGAGCCCCTTAAGGTCCAGCCAATTGATAGGAGACCAAACGTTTATTATGAATTGAATTACACCGTACCGCATTAAGCGTACCACACACAGCAGCGGCCTGCGGTGGCGGCTGGCACCGCTGACCGCTGCATTATGTGCTACGTTTTATCCGATTAATCGATTATTCACAATTGTGCGTTTTCATACAGTATGTCGCCCCTAACAGAGCACCGCGCGACTTTCGTAAATGAGATCCACGATTGACGAATAGATATTTTCAGTACCGTTGTCCCAAATTAGATTACGCTCACACATTTGTCTCACGTAAAATGTCTATGTCGTTATTATATTTCTGATGGAATTGGGTCTGATAGAGATAATATCTTAACGTGTTGTGATGTAATATAATAACGTTCTTCTATTAAAATATGGAATGAACTACGTGCAGATTTTTTCTCGAGGGGTTACATAAATAACTGAAGGGATTCCTTCAAAGAAAAAGCGTTTAAAGGAACAGGTCCCCGCCACCCATTTGACGCCTCCCTACGCTGCCACCACGCAGGCACCATCTGGGTTAAGAAGCCATACAAATTTTAAAATATTTTGATCACAAATTATAACAAAATGATTGGGAGATTGAATAATTTGTCGGCTTTTTTCGTTTCGTTGTTGTAGTCATGTCTCGCACCAACTACGCATTGATCTGAAGGTTGACTGGTAGAGCATGCCTTATGGCATTAAGTTCGCCGTTTGTATCTGTAACGTGTTACTGTTCAATAAAATTTAAATAAATAAGTTTTAGATAGTAACGGAGGCCTTCAGCGGGCCTATGATGGTTGCCATTTTATCACTTATCATCGTGGATAAGACATCCGTCACGTTCTGACAAGTATGCGTGTGCGAGAGTGACGAGCGTCTTATCCATGACGATAAGTGATAAAACGGCAACCATCATATGCCCGTAGTTAAAATGCTACAAAAAATAATTATAAGGAAAGAAAAAGACGTTTGAAACCACATTTCTTGATGAAAAAAACAAATTAGCAAAGAAAAGCATTGTTTGATTTTATTATGTTCAGTTAAATTTAAGCTACAAAAAATTCTTTAAGGAAAAAAATAGATGCTTGAAACGAAATTTCTTGATAAAAAAAAAAACAAATTAGCATAGAAAGCCGACTCCCCTACTATAAAAACATCGAAATCACCATAGATTGCTAATAATATTTTAAGAGTACCTTCGATTTCTCATTAATCTCGTTCATCTCGTCATCAGATCATTAACAAAATTTTTGGTTTCCGTATTGAGAAACTCCTTTTTTGAAATTGGCTAAAAATACACGTAAGTAAAATCGGCTGCAATACTCCTATACTGGACAGTAACGTAAAATATCAAGATACGTTTCCATTCTCACAGAAACTACTGTAATTAGAGGGTTTTTAATTGATAAGGACACTTATACGGTAAATTTAGTGGATACAGAGTGTGGGTTGTAATAGGAGCAATAAATTAAACGGTACACTATTAAGCTCTCCAGCAATTATTTCCAAATGGTTTTAATTGGAAAAAAAAAGTTTTTTAGGATCTTTTTTCGCATATATAGCTTGTTTGTACTTTTTTACTCTACTGGAGCTATATTAATAACTATTTATTTAAAAAACACCAAAAAAAATTTTTTTTTTATCCCAAAAATATCCTCTTAAACCAAAATGCAACAACGATTATGAGTCGTTACTACATGCTACCTCAATATCAGCAATGGCTGCTGCGCTATAATCTCGTGGTGCCAAGATCCATTACCTTGAGGTCAAAATTTCTTCCAAGTGAAAACAGATATATTTTTTTTTGGATACTAGAGGTTACTGCAGATGCTCAAAGGAAGCAGCCTTTAAATTTTTTGCTTTACAGGCCACATCCTGTATATTTTATTTAACTTATATCTTCCAGATACGTGGCCATCGTCAGCCCCCTCCGACCACGGCTGGGCAAGCGTGCAACACTGGGCATCGCAGCCGCAATCTGGGTAGCCAGTTCCCTCATCAGCAGTCCCAACCTCGTTTACTTCGCCGTGGACACGGTAGACTTGCCGGATGGCAGTAGAAGGTATGCCAAAAACAACGGTTAATGAAGCGTGTCAGATGAGGTCGTCCTTAATTCCTTATATACATATAATGGCTTTTTTATTCCGTGGGTACATTCCTGAGATGAAAAAAGTAATCTTCTCTAAGACATTGACATCTCAATTCGTACCACTTCAAAGGTATCAAGAATTCATTTTCGTTAATTAACACTCCTAATATAGTATAAAAGATCTTTAACAATGAAACAATGTTCATTTTTCAAATCCTGTAATGGCATAAAGTTCTAATTTCCTAAGTGGCCAGCTACATGAACAAAGGTTCAGTACCCGTCTCAGGCCTTACTCACACTGGCGCGGCCTGCGGTGGCGGTCAATAGTAAATTTGACAGCTAATGACAAGTTTACTATTGACCGCCGCGGCCAGGCCGCGCCAGTCTGTGAGAGGCATTACCTCATTAATTATACACCTTCTTACACGAAACTTTTCTAACGCATTTGCATGACATATCGTTCAAAACCTATGTCATTCGAATTTCGAATAAGTTATTGTCATAATTGACATTATCATGTATTTAAGTCCACGTTAACTCTTAAGGTCCTTTTGCATTCACTCTTGGTGATATACCTAATTAATTATTATTTATGAGAATAAAAATAGTTTTCTTGATTTTGGAAAATCGAAATATGCTAAGTACGACGTTTCTATGAGTATACACGACTATGAAGGAACGGAAGTCAATAAAAGCACCCTTTATAGTAACTTTTACTACCAAACATATTTAGGATGATCGACCATTTTCAAGGTAATAGTAATGAAGAGGTTAATGTGAGATATGTTATATTTGATTTTTCTTACAGACGTATATGCTTTCCTAAGTGGCCGGACTATAAAGATCCTGTTTCACTATACGACTACTAGTAAGTTTTTTACACTTTTTTAAATAATCCCATAAATTCTTCCTAATTAGCTACGCTACATAATTAAGTTGTCGGAACTCCGTAACCGAGGATGGCGCGATGGTTGTACGCGCGTGCTTTTGAGCCGATGTGAGCTAAGCCACTGGTTACCTTTTTAGGGTTCCGTAGTCAACTAGGAACCCTTATAGTTTCGCCATGTCTGTCCGTCCGTCTGTCCGTCCGTCCGTCCGCGGATAATCTCAGTGACCGTTAGCACTAGAAAGCTGAAATTTGGTACTAATATGTATATCAATTACGCCGACAAAGTGGTAAAATAAAAAGTGGAAAAAAATATTTTATTAGGGTACCTCCCCTATACGTAAAGTGGGGAGTGTTTTTTTTTTTTTTCATTTTAACCCTAACGTGTGATATATTGTTAGATAGGTATTTAAAAATAAATAGGGGTTTACTAAAATCATTTTTTGATAATGTTAATATTTTCGGAAATAATCGCTCCAGAAGTAAAAAAAAATGTGTCCCCCCCCCTCTAACTTTTGAACCATAAGTTTTAAAAATATGAAAAAAATCTCAAAAGTAGAACTTTATAAAAACTTTGTAGGAAAATTATTTTGAACTTGATAGGTTGAATAGTTTTTGAAAAAATTACAAAAATAATTTCTGAACTAAGTTTGTAATTTAACCGTATAAACAGGTGTTTATTGTACCTGTCATTTCTACAAAATCACAATGAAATGACGTGCTTTTTAGGGTTTTGTGTTTCTGTACTTAATATGTCAACTTAATGTGACGGACGGAAAACTACGGAACCCTACACTGAGCGTGGCCCGACACGCTCTTGGCCGGTTTTTTTCTATATATTATTTCAACGCACATTTAAAAAAAAATTAAAATAAAAAATTTGGTTTATTTGCAAGAAAAATTAAGTACATTCACAAATTATCCTGCGGCCCCACACTAGGCTAAGCCTGTATTGTGGTGACCAGATTCGAATTTAAAATAAGTTAATTACCATAAGTTCTAGTATTACTACGGTTACATACGTATACACAGTTAATATAATCAAAGATCGCCGATTTAAAAAAGATACCAGAAAAATATATATATATATTATTATGATGACCAAACAGTAACTAGAAAGTAGAAACATATAACAACTTAAAGTAAAAGGTATGTGAGTGCAAGTGTGTGTGTGTGTGTTGGTGAGTGTATGTATTTTTGTCTGAGTGTGTGTAAGTGGGGATGCACGACGTGGGTGTGAGGCTACAAGATTAAGGTAGTGCCAAGACTAAGTAATGATCTTCAGGAGTTGCTCGGTTTGCCTATAGTTAAGACCTTTTAACCAACTGAGAATCTTCGCTTTTGCTTCACGAGAAGAATTTCCTGCAATCCTACAGATCCTTACCACCGTGTTGTAAATATACGGATGCAAAAAATTTGGGAGACGCCGTGCAAATGCTGTTCTTGTGCGTGCTTTATCTACCTATTACAATTGTTAAAAACAACAATATCACTAGCCTAAGTAATTGTACAAAATATTGATAGGGCGATTCATAAATCAACGCAGACGATACAGCGCCTTCTAGGGCTTAGATAATTCGATGAATCTAACTACGCTTAAAAGAATTGTTGCGTAGCGAAACAGTCCTAATGGTCAATATGGAGAAGACTTAAATTATTCATCATTTTTATTATTAACTGTAAATTTTCCACTTTGTGCTCCACTTCTACACATTCACTGCCAACCATTTCATAGCACTAACACTCTTCAGTATCCGATATATTGCGTAGAACCGTAAGTAGAGGAAAGCGCCTAGACGACGGGCGCCCGCCTAGCGGGCTCGTGGTGCTGAAAGTGTTAACTCAAACGAAGTTGTGCAGTGCGTGTCACAACACCCGTATAAGTTACAGTAGACCTATAATAGTTTCTTTTCCTTCGCAGTTACAACGTGGCGTACATGATCTTGACATACTTCGTGCCGATCATATCCATGATGTACACGTACACCCGCGTCGGCATGGAGCTGTGGGGATCCAAGTCCATCGGAGAGTGCACCCAGGCACAGCTAGAGAGCGTCAAGAGTAAGCGCCGGGTTAGTACCTCATCACAAAGCAGAACTCAACACTGAGCGCGACGAGCTTAAGCGTTAAGGCTAGACCACCTGCGACCATATGATACAATTCAACTATGTCGGAGGAGTACTGACTTCCAGCGAATGTAACCGCACACTCGCCGCAAATTTTGGCTATGACAGTCACTTGGGGGCGTACCAGCAGAATGTAGTAGAGCCGACAGTGGCTTCATATTTGAGCTGTTCGGCGGAGAAACCCTCGGACCGTGGGGACCGAGTGCGCACCGAATCCTCAATAGATTGCACAAGCACTTGGTCGGGGCTTCTCGTGACCAGAAGGCTGGCTTTTACGTAGCCCAAAGGATCAATTTCAATATTTATTGATAACATAGTTATAAGTCAATCACAGAACAAAATAACATTTCACAAAATACACATAATCATATATTAACACATTGCATTATACATTATTATTATATTAAGTATTATTAATTTATTACATTTCATCTGACAACTGACACAAGTACTCGTTAAGAGAATAATATGCTTTATTAATTAAGTGCTCTTTTAGCTTGGATATAAAATGGTCAGCATTGCCATACAAATTGCGAATGCTGCCAGCCTTCTGGGCACACTACCACCTGGCAGCGATCTGTGGCATTTTTTTTACCTTTAGTTTTAGCTTTATTTGTTCTTTATTGTTATTGGTTTTATCATGTAATGTTATTAATTAATATAATTTAAAAAAATCTCCTTTTTTGATTCCATATTCAGTATTTTTAGGTTAAGTATTATCATTGGAATAAGGATATTTTTGAGAGGAAATGACTGACTTGAATTTGTTACGGCGTTTCTTCACGAGAGTGGTCTATTCAGAAACGCTATGAGATTTTATCTTTTAAAAGTGCCATTGCGGCTTGGTTGTACAATTAAGTTTTCATCATGCGCACGTCTAAGCCTGGTCCTCTGCTATTTACGTCAAGTCGCTTCTCAAATGCCCACCCTCCTGCTGCATAGTTCATCTATCCGGTAGGTTACCCACACTACGTTGGCCTAGAATATATAAATATTAGGATCATGGTATTCATTAGCAGAAGAAATGGCATGGGCTGACCATATCAGTTACAGATAACCGCTGGAGTAAGCCTGTTCTGACTTCTGAAGTAGAGTGCGTCCAGGACTATCTAGGGCCTAGATAGTCCTGGACGCACTAATATTTATATATATTTTTTAAGGAATTTATTAAAATATCATATTATTTATATTATCAATTTATCATTAATGGAGGGTGAATATGACGTTTGAAAAAGTCTTGTTTAAGCAGTTTCCTCAATAGTAATCGTAATGCTATCCCATCTCATCATCATCATCATTATGTCAGCCGAACGACGTCCACTGCTGGACATAGGCCTCTCCCAAAGACTTCCACAATGACCGGTCCTGCTCCACGCGTATCCCACCTAAAAATGCAATATTCCATCAACGTTTCGTTCCATAATATTCATACATAACAATAAATAACAATAACGCATTATACAAAAACAATAAATAATAATGTGTTTTAACGACTCTGAGCCTAACGTTCGTATAAATTCGTCCAAAATGACCCGAGTAGGTTATTTACATAGGTACTTAGATACATTTATTTCCCTTTCGCTCTCGTGATATGAATTTATAATTTCAACGTTCTTAAGGCGCCGTGTTCACGCTTACGAGTGTACACGCGCGACCTCGTATGAGACGTGTATAGCGCGCACTTGTAAGATTGTATGCGACGTGTCGTGCAGCAGTCGCCTGTACGTAAACGCGGACCAAGGCAACTGTCTCACTTGGCGGTGCGAAGTTGGAGTGGCATAAGTAAGCTGCACTGATTCAGTACGGAATCTGTACTGGTTGTACAAAAAAACCCCGAAAATACTGGAGTATACCTACAAGTAAAGACATCTGGGCCAAATCAGTAAGCTCTCGATTAAATAGAAAATACTGCATACTGTTCCGCCCTACGAAATGAGGAGCGGCTTAAAGCAAAGGAAGAATTATTAACAGTACATTGACTTTTCACCCGGTATTGAATGAAGAACAAAAGCCTATTGTTAACGCCGCGCTTTTCAAAAGTATCCAAAGAAAAAACAAAAATAAACTTATTCAGTAAAATTACAAAGAGTTCTGTCGATCTGTCAACTGAATAAAGTACTCATAGAAGTGAGTTTTCATACTGATTATAAAGCTTTTTGGTGAAATGAGGACATTGACTTTTTCAAGTCGAATTAAATCTTTCTTATATCGTGTTTTTCTTGCTTCCCGTAACTTATAAATACATTTCTTAGGTTCAATTTTAGATAGTTTTGATGTTAATGAATTACACAAATTTCATTGTTTTTAGAGCATTACTAAATAGAAGTCCTTGTGATCCATGATTGGGATATTCCTTACGATGTCGACATACTGAATAAAGTACTTATGTTGCGACCAAGCACCCGTCCCGTCACTTTTTGGTCCAAATTAGTTATCCTAACTTAATTCTACGATGCGATTAATTTACGTCCTTTAATTTACAACCGGGTTTGATGAAGGTTTTTGTTAATTTATAGCAACTTATGTTACTGGTATGATTTAGCTTCTGTAATTGTTTAAGTTATTGGCAGGAATTATGGCGACAAGGGTGACGGTGAGTTTGGGTTTGTAAAGCTATAAGTGTAACGATGCGTGTATCGGAACGTTACACACAAACTTTCTGGCTGATAACAATTCTAAATTTTTAAATTGTGACCATCATTCCAAATTCCCCGTGACGTTGCGCAGCCATTTTTCAGCAGCTCAGTTCGATCTTGGATTTCTTACCAAGAACATCTTATAGAAGCACAAACAGTTTGACAATTTATAAAAAGCATAATTATCTAATAATACCTATAAAGTTTTATAGTTCGTTCTGGTGATTTTTGTTTTCAGTACACTTTTTTACATATTCTGGAAAGGCACATTTATTGTAAGTTACTGTATATTTTTATGTCTCTTATATTCATACGCTTACCCCATTAGGACCGTAGGCTAAACGCGAATTTGTGTTGTTACAGGTGCCTTATCTTTTAATTTAATAAATACCCTTCTGCCCTGGTGTCCTGTTTCCTTTACCACCTGAACCCAACCAGCCCGGCTAGTATGATAGCTTATACCGTCACGTTATATGTGACGTTTCAGTAGATTTTGGCCATATAACGTGACGGTATAAGCTATCATACTAGCCGGGCTGTTGAGGGAACCTTGAACCCTCACAATAAGCGTGCGATTATGTGTCTACTATAATGCTTTTAAAATAACTTGGCGACGGTGACCCCAGTGCAAAATATTTAATTTTACGGTTAATCTCCTAATGTTTGATGATTCCATATTCTTTTCCAGGTGGTAAAAATGATGATAGTAGTGGTGGTGATCTTCGCCGTGTGCTGGCTGCCGTTCCACATATACTTCGTGGTGACGGCGTACTACCCGGAGCTGACCAATGAGAGCTACATCCAGGACCTGTACCTGGGGATCTATTGGCTGGCCATGAGTAACTCCATGTGGAACCCTATGATTTACTGCTGTATGAATTCTAAGTAAGTTTTCCACTAGGGCTGCTACGGTTTGATCGCTCTCATCATATATCATATGTCAGCTGAAGTAGCTCCCCCAAAGAGTTCCACAGTGACTGGTCCTGGGCCACCACCGCCGCGACCTGGTCTTATCTTATCTTATTTATATGAGGGCCCTTGCGGATGCACTTCGTCCCAATAGGATCTTTTGTGCAGTTGCCCCCTCCTTTATACCTACTCCAAGCTGCTCTCCAACATTTCCACAAACCGGATGATGGAGCTCAGCGGGAGTACTCTGAATTCCTTTAGTTCTGGATAGACATTACCAAAGTCATTCATTCTTTGTCTGGCAAGGGCGTGACATTCACACAGCAGGTGTTCCATTGTCTCGTCATCCTCGCCACACATACTACAATCTATATTGTCTGATAGTCCCATCTTGGCCAAGAGACCCTTGACCTCGAAGTGACTTGTAAACACCCCAGTTATAATTCTGAGTTGCTTTCTGCTGAATTTCCAAAGCTTCTTGGTCCAGCTTAGGTCCGCTCCTTCGATGAAGATCTTTGAGTGTCTTAAGCCCGCCTCAATCCTCCACTCCTGTTGGTGTTTGGCTCTGGCTGGTCGGACGTGTATTGCTATAATATAGCTGGTAGAGAATGCGTCATGGCATTAAATCCGCCCTTTGTACTTATGAGATTTGTGCAATAAAGTTTAAATAAATAAATAAATATCCGGTAGTTCCGGCATGTAACTAGCACCGGTAAGGCGTGGCGGGACGTCACCCTTCCTACGCTGCGCGCCACGCAGGGACCGTCTGATTTAAGCGGTATGTCTATACAGGATGATTTGGGAGACGTGTGTAGGCCTAACCTCAGGCTCATAATAAATGTTAATGGATCATTCACCATCGTATTTAAGTGAACACGCAAACCTTTTTTTTACTTTTGGTTGAGTAAAAGTTTAAATATCTACAATCATGGTAACCCTACAACAACCAGTTAGTAAAAATAAATCCTCTTTTACTGTTATAACAGGAGAAGAAAAAAAGTATTTACAACTGTAATATTGAGTAAGATACGATGTTTCAAAAGTAACCAGACTCAGATTGCATTCAATTGGACACGTATCAGATAACGCGAATAGTATCGGTACTTGACGGAAGTATTGTAATTAATGAGCGACCATGTATTTCGGATGTAGTCCGATTTGTCCTACGATTTTGTTCACATCGTAGGACAAACCGGACAAAAAAATCCGTTTTGTCCTACGATATTATATGTCAATTTTCGTAGGACAAAACGGATGTTTTTGTCCGGTTTGTCCTACGATGTGAAATAATTAAATGAAAGCAATAGGAAGGGAGGAATTTCCTCTCCGGTTGTGGAATGAGCTCCCTGCCGAGGTTTTCCCGAAAGACTAAAGGGTCGACAACCCCATGGAGTTGCTGGTGTCCATAGGCTGCGGTGTCTGCTTACCATCAGGCGGCCGTATGCTTGTTTGCCACGGACGTGGAATATTTTTGTTGTTAAAACGTCCTAGTCGAATTAATTCAATTGTGAAAGTAAGATTAAATTATATATTTTCTCAATCTATTTCATTATATCTCTAAAACGCATTCCCGTATACAGGCGTGCTCGGGAGGATAAAGTAATCATACCTACTCATAGTATAAATGTGAAAGTTTGTATGTTTAGATTCTTGGGAATTTAAAATTTAATCAAACAGAAACGGTTAAACGGAAGTTAGTGCACATAGATGGTTTATTGCCTGAATTAATCGACTCGATACGACTTTAACCCGAAGATTTTTTAAACGGTACAAAATTTGTGGTGAGGAGGAGAAACACAGTACCGCATAAGTGCGAATAATGACTAATAAAACATATAATGTATTTAACAGTGGGCCGAATGAGAAAGCTCAATGTCAGTCAGGGAGCAATGGAACTCGGAGTTTCCCTACGAGATCGAAACAGAAATTGAAGATCCGTAGGAGAGCTATGGGCCGTTGACATAGTTCAGAGTGGTGCAGGACTCAAGTGGCAGTGGGCGGCCATGAGATACTTGGGAGAAGGTCTGGTCCAGCAGTGGACGTCTTTTGGCTGATGTGATGATTTCATCTGCAGCTGTCGAGTGCCTCGTAGTTTGCATTAATCCGCAATGTAATTTATGTTCCCAACATAAAATATACCTAAAATGCGTCGATTGTATCTAATAATTACCAAAGCGTAATAACTATAATTATAAGACTTTAAAAAAAAATCAAATTATTGTTAAAGTGACATCTTGGGTGTAGTAGAATAAGTTATTAGACACTCTAGGAAGCAAGTAGCTAAATAGTTCGGCTATTTGCCACTTGGAGTAATCGTATTATATTTTAGTAATAATGCCGACTCCACACAATCGTTTTAGACGCTTAAATTTTATAAAAGGTAAATATTTTAAAAATAAAACTTGCCTATCTATCCTATTTTACATAAAATAGCGTCAAAATATTAAATTCCAGTATTAGTAATTAAATTAAATTCCAGTATTAGTAATTAAATCCAATACCTATCAATGGTTTGGAGTGTCAAGGCAAAGAGAGCGCTTAAGGTGCGTTTACACTGGCAACATTTTGAGCAATAGTTGGCCTTGAACAATTGAGTTTTCTTACATTCAGTTACAGATAAACTTACAGATTAAATTGAGAAGAATTATTGTTCAAAAAATTGTCAGTGTAGGAACACCTTTAGACTGACATTACTGTACAGCGCACTTTCTACTCCATTTTGCCGTTAGATGTCCTAGTCTATGCACATTGGGCTCTCCTTCGCGGGATTGATAATTTTTGCGCTTTGAACGGTAAACTTAACCTTTTCGCCACCATTGAATTTCAAGTCGGTAAAAACGACCCACACGCCATGACCTCATATCATTCGATGTTAAATATTGTAAAGGCAACCTACATACTCTCAAGTAAGGTTCATTTTCTGTCTTTTGCTATAAAGTGTTTGGCGTGTGAGACACTACTTACGGAATCTACTGCGGTGGTTTAAGGATGTACTGTAGTAACCCTTTGAATATCATTCTTCATGAACGGCAGTGTTACTTAACGCATTCGCTGACAGTCCTTTTTTCTGGACCTCTGGTTATATTTTTACATTTAGTGCGGCATATACGCACTTTTCAATGTTCTTCAAATGCACATGAGAGTTTAATCAAGTATATACCCAGTGCCTTAAACACACATATGAGTTCAGGATAAGATAAGACATGTGTAACATTGCAAAATGAATACAACTTGCATATGCGTTGAAGGCACTGGGCGAATCAAGCTAAATTATATGAACTCACAGACGCGTTCAGAGCACTAGATGAAAGTAGTTGCTGGCTGTGAATGCGTTAAACGCCAACTAACTGTCCATAGGATTTAATTTGAACCCTAGTGTAAAGGACGGCGACTGGTAGCGTAGCCGAAGGCACGACAACATGCAACATCTTCGTTCTTTAGTTGCTCTTGGCGTTCAAAGGGTTCAATATTTTTATTTAGACCTAGTAGTTTCCTAAACCTATAATGCGGGGTTTATATGTTGGTCTAACATCGGCAAGCATGAGGAAGCTAAATATAATCCAGGGAAATCACATGTCAGCGGTTTTATCGCAAAAATTGCAATTTGATGGATTCATCCCTGTCGCTCGAGTTAAAGTAAGTGCGGTAGGGATGATGGAGTTTGGAATTTCATAATTCTATTTCACAAAGGTGATTTCCACTTATTATTTTGCCCGTGCCACAGAGGTTGTTATACGCATTTATTCTCATTAGTCCAATCGAAGTAGTTACGTGGCGGAACTAGAGAGACTTTTCCCGATAGTTCCGTTCCAATGTTCGGTTGTGGCGCTTCGCGGGCCGCTACAGCGGCACGGTCGCTTCGCTCGCTCGGCTCACGCGTTGTAGGGTCGCAGTTCTACTAACACTCCGTTTCGCTCGTCGTCATACAGAATACCTAACTACCCCTTTCTACCGTTTACAGAACTATTGGGAAAAAATCTCTATTAGTTCCACCACGGAACTTCTTCGACGGGACTACTGGGAATACGCGAAATGTAGACATTTTACCATTATGTAATGTATTAACAGAAAAGCATTTTCTCGCCCGTGAATACCAGGTGGTATCCTAGTTACAAGGATAGTAACATAGGTATACCCGTATATAACAACGTTCCGTGGTAGACAAAACGTATCTTGTACGTTTTAACGGGCAATTCTTTATATCGGGATTTTGGAAACTGCTCAAAAGATTTCAATTAAATTGGGTTTTCGGGGGCCAACAATCGCAAGTCGTGTGCAGCGCGTTTACTATCTGTAATAACAAAGGGAATGATAATCGCGTTATCGCCACCATATAAACTCCGCATAACAGAAAGTATAGAAACAAGCCTTTACTACAATAAAACGTTTATAATATAGAATAATCTCCCAGAAAACTTTATTAAACAAATTATAATGCGTACCATTATTAAACAATTCAGTGATATAAAAAAGTTACGGGTTATAATCATAATCTTTATTTGTACTAAGAATATGTTAAAAGTATCATTATTATAAGTACATTACTATTTAGTCGATTATTAACTAATGGCAGGACCAATTATTGATAGGACAAAGCTACAATACGATGGCAAACAGTAGGTTCTAGAAATAAGGTGCCATCTTGAAGAGTCTTGATTTTAACGGAAGAAGGACGGGACAACGGAACTCTATCGTTCAATTCAGACGTGGAACGCGGCAGGTCCCTGTCCGCCTAAACGGAATTAATCGGTAGACCTAAAACAAACTGACGTACATCTCTGTTGGCGTTGGGTTGGCATACTTTGAAGTCTATCCGTCTCGCACTAGTGCAACAGACATTGATCCATAAATTCAAACTCCAAGACGTGTATGATTTTGACAATTATATTTGTATGATACGAAAAATTGTTAACACCTTGTTATTACCTATGATGGACAAATAAACTCTTTGAATCTTGAAAAAAAAAGACGTGGTCGCCGAAACCTATGGAGGGATGGATGGATACTTGTGACTCCAAAATAATCACAAGTTTGGTAATAATCACATGCTTGGTTACCTACAGAAAATACCGAAATCGGCATATGCGTGCCTATCAAACTCGAGGATTTCCCACGATTCCTCCTAGATCCCATCATTAGACCTTCACCAAATTTATATGGGTTCAATGCTCAGAACATAAAAAAGAGAGAAGTGCCCTACTGCTTCCTTTCAACGAAAACCAATGTCCCCAGTTTTCTCCCACCAAGTCCACACACACCCACATTGAACCGTGTAAAAACAAAACCTCGGGCGGTGCCGCCGAGTTTACGACATCATGCAAACAAGCGCTGCGCTTGGCTTTACGCACCCCTCAAAAAAGGGCAATGAACACTAGAGGGAGACAAACGTTAAATGATGTTTTATCGACATCGATCTCTAAATTATTATGTTAAGATATTGATGACTATTGAAATTTTATGGTGTTCATATAATCACCAAAGTTGTATAACATAGTAAAGCATTATAGCGGTACATACATAAAAAAATCATTAAAACAAGTTTAGATGGTGTTCATATAATCACCAAAGTTGTATTACATAGTAAAGCATTATAGCGGTACATACATAAAAAAAAAAAACATTAATATGAACTGAGAACAGTGAGAACCTTCTTTCTTCTATCAAAGTTGGGTAATAAGATCAATTTGGAAGTTGGTCTGCAGTCTTTTGGAACAATGTTATGTTTATTAAATATTTATTTGTGAATTTACCGTTGATATTACATGACTAGTTCGACATTCTATTGCTATTTTATCGATGACGCATAAATTGCAATTTTGACCGGCACCACTCTAGTCGGGCGGAGCCTAACAGTGGGCCGGCGACTGCGCACCACTAAATAATTTACGCAGCGACCAAAGCTACAGCGGCATGATACATTGCGCCGTGGCTTAGCGCGGTACGGGGTGATTATTGTACAAATCTTTCAATGTACAGCTCGCAGAAAATATCACGTTTTTTCATATTTTATCACTTAAACTTCTTCTTGACCATGTCACGGCGACATGCGCCTCGCCCCCATTTCACATCTATTTCTTTCTATGATCTGAGGTTCAATGCCAGGGTACCTGCTATGAAAGAAAAAAAGAATTATCAAAATCGGCCAACGTGGTCAAGAGTAATCGGGGAACATACATACATACATAAAAAACAAGCAAACATGCATACGAACTGAGTACCTCCTCCTTCCTTCTATTGAAGTCGGTAAAAAATAAAATACATCTACACGCAAGCCTAGGCACCGAATTCTAACTTATTTATAGGTAGGGAGTTTTAATTTGGTTTTTTTTGCATGTAGTGTCAAAAATCGTACTTTCCGCATCATCTAACTCCTGTTTTAGAGTTACCTTCCATCATCAGCTAACCTGAATGACTTGAACGAATACGGCTAATGGCCTATTATTATGTGCATATTTATGATATTTAAAGAATCATCCTCTTACTCCTAACCGTTAAGGAGTTTTACCGTCCATCATCAGCTCACCTGAATGACATGAGGAGCGCTCGTCGCCCGCAGCAGCGGCCGCGTACCGCGTGCGGTATGCCGGAGGTTAAGGTTGGCTGGGGTCAGTTCTTGGATAGGTGCCCGCTTTGAGTGGTTACTAACTGAGCGCTCCCTTCTTTGTAAGCCAAGTTAGATGCCAACTTCCAACAGTCAAGTTGCCCACTCACTTGACGAGCCTCATCCCAATAAGGTCTAGTCTCCCCCTTGAGTTGAAAGGTCCGATGGCAGTCGCTTTCGTAAAACCTAGTGTCTAGACTAATTCTTGGGATTAGGTAGCGGACAGCGGGCATCGTTCAGGATGCAACTGTACTGGGATAACGCTAGGATGATGATGATCATAATGATCAGCTCTCCTGAATAACCTGAAAGAATAAAGGTATCGATTTATACATAATACCTTTAATATTTAACTCGAGAATTATCCTTCAACTCCTAACCGTAAAGGAGTTGTATCTTCACCAGCTCATGAACATCAGATGGCGATTACCAGATGCAAATACTTGAATAGCTTTAGAAAACAAATAAAACAGATAGTAAATGCCCATTAACATATGAAACAGATAGTAAAACATATGAAACAGATAGTAAATGCCTATAAAGTTTGAGAGTTGCCCTCGATTTTCCTATGATCTAATCATCAGATGCAAAGAAACCGGCGAACATCATACATAAAAAACATACGCGAAAATTTAAACCTCTTTTTAGTTGGTTAAAAACAAGGAGTTATAACATTATGGCTGCGGTCTACTGTTAGGTGGAGCTGCTTCCCTAGCTGAGGTGCTCCAAATATGAGCGAGATGGCAGTCCACTGTTCTTTACTTCTCATAAAATCCCAATATCCGCTTCGTGCTTATTATGAATGCAAAACTAAATGTACCTATCCCTTCGTAATCTAGTGGGATATAAGTCACATGGATAACTGACTGATAAGCTAAAAATTAAATCAAGTTTGGGCGGGTAACTAAAGCAACTTTTCTTTAAATAAGTTCATAGCCATTGTAACTCAAAAACTCTTAATTGCTTAAGCTTATGCTTATGCTCGCCTTTGTACATATGTCAACTATCCTTGTAATTATTGTTTTATTGTTATGTTTCACTCATGAACAATAAATAATTTTACATCCGTACATACATACATAACTAGTCCTTCAGCTGAAATTTTATATATTCTTAGCACATCGTAGCAGTATCGTACTATACTATTCAGTCGTATCGTTTCCACTGTATGAAATGCTTCGAATGGTTCACACAACAGTTTGGAAGTGTTTTGATTCGGTGGCCGGCACTTTGAGTTATGAACCCAAAATAACTGATGCCAACTTTCATTTTGCCCGCTCCAATGACTTAAGTCTGAAAAGTTAACAGAAATACAGTGTCACATTTATCGCCTGCATACCGCGTGCAGTATGCGAGGTTACGTCGGCACAAGTCAACTCTTGGATAAACGACCGCTTTGAGTGTTTGACTAAGCTTGCTTTAGAAGGCACGTTAAGCCATTGATCTAATGACAGCAGTCGTTAAGCTAAGTTAGAGGCCTTCGGGTGGCTTGAGAACTTCTAACAGTCAAGTTGCCGAATCTCTTTAGAAGCCTAATCCCAATAATGTATAGTTTCCGTCTTGTGTTGGGAATTCAGATGGCAGTCGTTTCCGTAAAAGCTAGCAAAAAAAGAATCCCAACACTGCCTTCACAAAAATCCCTATGATGCTGTTCTGCTCTTTAGGCCTTCAGCAGTTCATATGAAGAGGCTTCTTAATAAATACTAACAAAACAGTTTTTTTTTTTATATTGTGGAATTTTTATACACAAATCGTACTAGTCCTAAAGTTTAAACATGGTTCACTAAATAATTACCCCTTAACAAGATTCCCTTTAATATTATTCTGATCCATCATCAGAACTTCAGCAGACCATTGTACAGAAGCTACTCAGCAAACACAATGTAAAGAGCCCAAAAGCGGTTAAGTAGCTATGTTTCTTCGAACGGTATTTTGTGATGTTGTTCTACTTCATCATCAGACTTTCAGAAGTTCATTAAGAACGGTTCCTAACCAAACATAAACAAAAGGGCCCAAAAACAGACAAAAATATACCTTACATCTGTACATTCTCAACTATTTTTTTGTGCTCTATCATCAGATCTTGTAATCTTCACTAAGCCCTATCAAAATTTCCCACACTGGTCAGGCAGTTCCAGAGAAAATGCGCTCAAACGAACTTTCAAGCGAAAATTTAACTTCAGAGCCCCTGGTGAGTTATCTTTGTAATATTTATTTGTTATCGTTGTAACATTTATTATTTGAAGTTCGTCCCGAATGAACCAGTAATTCATTGCATAAAACTGTATCCAAAGCGGTCAAGCCGTTTTGGAGATATTGCACAAACAAACAAACATACAACCTCTGACCCTGAACGCATATATATCTTAGCCGTTCCGTCGTGGTTAAAAATACATACAGTGAGTGAAACATAGGGCTTCCTCCTTTTTTGAAGTCGGTTATAAACCGAACAATATAGCAAAGAATCATCGCTGAACATATTTACTTTTTTTCTAAGGTTGTCAGTCAGGCAGCCCTACTGCTGGGCCAAGTCAAGGGGGAGCTTGTACATAATTTATAATAAATAAAATAAAATTATTTAAAGACAAAGACGAAATGAAATTTTAGTCGGTTAAACACAGCTAAACTAATGGCTAGGTCTGGTGTTAAACTGCACGAAGCTTACTAGCAAATAGAGATTACAATATACTAGAAGTATTTTAAAATTGCTTACCTTAGGCACATGCGTGAATATTTTTAGTATCACGATAATATTGAGAAAAGCTATTGCAACTACATATATCACAAAATTACACGTTACAACAAATAAAACGAAATAATTATGTATTTATCTGTCGTAAAGCGCATGCGCACTTCTAAGGTTTGAAATTCTCTGCCGGCGTCTGTATTTCCGAGTTCATATAACCTGGACCTTTTTAAGGCACGAGTGAATAGGCATCTTCTGGGTGAGCTCGCTTCATCGTCGGCCTCATATTTGCCCCCTGGCTAGATGCTGGCCAAGAGCAATCCCATTTTTAATAAAAAAAAGTAAACCAACATGTTCTCAATTTTATGCCATTAAATGATTGATATTTGTATATTTATTTGTTTGATTGTACATAATTCCAGAATTTTTCCTAAAACACGAAACTTACGACAAAAACACGAACATATGACCCGGGTTTAAAAAAAATGCCGGTTTCCGAGCCCTGGACGTCTGTCCAAGCAGCAGCAGCAGAAAGAAGCCTAATGGTATATAAAATTATTTATTATTTAAAGACTAGTTTCCGTCCGGCTCATCAACTAACCAGTATCGGTATTTATCTCAGGTTACAGCCCTATCTGTGTGCAAATTTGTTTAGCCGTTTTTGTTTGATTGAGTAACAAAAATATTAGTTAAACTTTCATATATTATGACGGAGTGGAAATCCGTGACGGAATTTACGGGACGGAAAAGATTCCGACGACAGCTACTCTATATAAAAATTAACCAAGTCACTGTTTCTATGGGGGCCTGTAAAAATATTAATATCTTTGATAAAACCACGTCTTCCAGGTGGTCGCAAGCCGCCTCTGGGGTCGCATAACCGGCCTTGCGACTCTACCGCATGTCATTTCACTGGCCAATTTAAATAATTATATAGATTGAAAGTGTCGAATTCACCATTATGAGCTGCTGTTCAGAGCCGCCATCCCGAATAAATAAATAAATAAAGTAATTGGCCTTAGTACATATCGTCAAGCACGATAATCTCACCCGAATCCGTAATATAATTGCTTATATTCTACTCACAGTAGTCCAGGTCAGCTCCATGTGTTGCGTGTGGCAATGTTCAAGTAAAAGTTCCTATTTGCATGATCAGGGCATGCTGTTGGGCAGTCATGGCGTGGTACAGTCAGCGTGATATATTACGTAGCAGCCAAAGGGGCCAAATACTTCGGAACACCATACAAAATATATGGTGTATCGAACTATTTGGCCACTTTGGCTGACATGTACTATATGACGCTAACTGTACGTATACTACTTTTTAATCATTTACTTATATTCTTAGTGCCAATACTTACTTTGGCATTTGTACTTTGAAACCTACAAAAGTCAGCGAAGAAATTCAAAGGTGTATGTAAAGTCCCATCCCAAGCAACCCGAGTCAGCGTAGGGACTACTGCTCATTCCTGCTTAACTGTGAAAGCAGGCATTTGTCCAGGCCACCATCCCCACCACCATATCAGCCCAAGGACGTCCACTGCTGGACATAGGCCTTCCCCAATTTCATGGGGGGTAAATGCCATAATCACCACGTTTGGCATGCGGGTTGGCGATCGCAGTGTCTCCACCGCACTCCAGGGATGCTGCTGCCCGTCCCACGGTCCCATTTGTCCAACAGTGGGACATAATAGGGTGATGATGATAACAACTTTGTTCAAACAAATATCATAATATTTATCTTCGTGTTGTTGGTAGCTTCTAAAAGCAGATTACCCAAACGTGCTTTCGAGACACTTACCTCTTTTATGGGTATCGCTTTCAGCTCAAAGCGGTTTGGTAAATGGCTATCGGGGGGTCAAAAATAACTTAACAGTTCATATATAAAATTAACCAACAACAAACCACACCATAGGATTGAAGCAAAAAAATCTTCTCTACTGCATGTGTAGGCGAGTTATACCCTTAAAACATTTTATTTTAGATTTAATTTTACCACTTTGTCAGTTTTATTGATTTATATATCTGTGCCAAATTGCAGCATCCTAGCACTAACAATCACAGAGCAAAGCCTCGGACAGACAGACGGACAGACAGACAGACAGACGGACATGGCGAAATTATAAGGGTGCCTAGTTGACTACGGAACCCTAAAAAAACGCCTTCAATTTAGTTTTACGCCAAGGCTCTCCGAGAGCTGAGTATTTATTGACTGCAGAAAACACCGAAATTGCCATCGACTTGCCTATAATATCTGAGAGTTCCTTAGATTCCTTATGTATTTATTCCCTATAATAATTATCGAACTATATGAAAACAGTAGATATAGTAGAGAACTGTGATAGTTCATCGCCTTTGCTACATCTTCATATATTAGCCTACTACTCGTACACACTTATTGCTCTGTAAATAGGTATGTGGTGTTGTGTTCCTGTTGGTAAGCAAGGCGGCCAGAGCTCTCGAGGACGCGATGTGCTGAGAGTAAGAGTCCTATGTCAATACCTAGCAGTCAACACAACGAATCCTAAAATGTATAAAAGGAAAGCAACGTAAACTTTGAAGTCGCAAGCGTCCTTCAGTCTGCTTACCATCAGGCAGGCCCGAGGATGCGCTTTGTTGATCGTGAGGGGCGTATGCATTTGTTTCTTGGTGTCAAAAAGTGAACCCTATCACTTGCGGAGAGTTCAAACACGAAGGGTTTATCTTCTGAATTTTAGATGTCAATATAGCCAACTTGTAATCGTCTACAGTTAGGTAAGTCCAACTTCGAGAAAGAGGTTAATCGTCGAATCCGACTCGGCTGGGCAGAGTTCGGGAAGCTACGGCACATCTTTTCGTCCAATATTCCGCAGTGTCTCAAGACAAAAGTCTTTGACCAGTGTGTGTTGCCAGTGATGACATATGGCACTGAAACGTGGTCGCTTACTATGGGCCTCATAAGAAGGCTCAAAGTCACCCAAAGAGCAATGGATATTCTCTGGTGTTAGGAGTTTCTCTGCGTGATCGCATCAGGAATGAGGCCATCCGCAGCAGAACCAAAGTGACCGATATAGCCCTCCGAATCGCTAAACTTAAGTGGCAGTGGGCGGGGCACATAGCACGTAGAACCGATGGCCGTTGGGGCGGAAAGGTTCTCGAGTGGCGACCACGTACCGGAAGGCGTAGCGTGGGCAGGCCCCCCACACGGTGGACCGATGACCTGGTAAAGGTCGCCGGTGTCCGCTGGATGCGGGTGGCGCAGGACCGGTCATTGTGGAAGTCTTTGGGGGAGGCCTATGTCCAGCAGTGGAAGTCTTTCGGCTGACATGATGATGATGAAGATAGCCAACTTCTGTCTCCATGCTTCCTTGAGTTTGCCAAATTTCAGCTGAATCTATTGAAGATAACTCTAGCTCTAGAATTCAGATGCAAGATTTGTCCCACACACACATACTATACTACTGTTTACTATATTACTGTTTTATTGTTATGTTTTACTCATGTACAATAAAGAATTTTACATACATACATACATACATACTGTTTTACTAGCCCTGCCCATTTTATACGGTCGTAACGTACCTATACAGACTGGTAATAATTATACAGTAATGAAGTTGCCCGTAACATATACCTACCTAATATATTTGTGATCAATTCTTTTAAAATTATCTGAGCCTAATTTCGTTACTTGCAAATAGACTACCTTACCTTAGTAATGATGTCAGCTCATGAAAAAAATCTTCTACAATTAGTGATCATGTACTCTTAACAGCGGGGAAAGACGAGTTTTTGAGCGGAGGCCGCATTTGTATTATGGCACTTAGCACCTGGTCAATCTTAATCATTTATATTTACAGAGTTCCTGAAAGAATAAATTAACATTTAAAGTTCCTGTTCAAATAGTTTCTTTATTCTTAGTTCGTAGCTACTACCAATGGTATCAGTTTACTATAGCAAATGTATTTTTATTTTGAAGAAAGTATATCCTTAACGTTATTAACAAGCAAATCTGCTATTGAACACCTCCTAAGGACCCTATTGCATTCATTTCACCAAACTGGAATTGAGTAACTTAACAATTTTCTTTCTTCTTACATAAGCTAATTGGATGTGTTATTATTAGTTCTTTTAGTCTAGTATTCGTATATAAGTTCGTAAAACTCCAATTGGCACGAGGCGGGATTCGAACATTTCTTACCACGAGCGCTGCTTGACAGCTGCATGCTCAAACACCTGAGCTACCGTTGCTTATATCACATTTGATATTCACCGTTATTTGAGTTGATGATACTTATGTGGAAGAACACCGTGAGTGAAATCCCGAACCTGCAGTGGGGCCGTGTGGGAACTACTAACCATTCCTTCTCGTCTATGAGAGGAGGCCTGTCCCCAGCAGTGGGACGTATGAGGGCTGATACGTCAATTCCAAATTGTAATAGTTGTAATTGTTTCTTTGTTCTCGCATAGAACTATTTCTACCAAAATCTTTTTAAACAAACTTAACTTGTAATTCAGTACTTACCTTTTGGAAATAAATCTAGTCTACATCGAGATTATGTACCTTCATCGGCATCAGCGTCAACGCTATTTATTTGTGTTTCTTGTAAAACCTTACATTACATTTTTACTTATTACATATTTTCGACGCAAGCTTTCATCGCCGATTTTACCTGAAAAAGAATGTCATTAGCTGCCGTCAAGTTTTTGTTTTTAGAACATTCAAAAAGTCCGACTGCTGCCTCCTTAATGGTTGACAGTGTTTGGCTGTTAATTTATGTAACAAAAAAGAGCACATGATATTCTGTCCGAAGATTTCTGTAGATTTAATATTTAAGTTGTATCTAGTTACGTGACGAATAAACAACATATAACTCTTCAGACGCGTTTTACATGCTGCGACATCAACCGGCACCCTCGCCACCAAAATGATGACCACCGACTCCGTTCAATTTGGAGTCAATCCGATCATTCTGCGTGAATGGCTGTTGAACGCCAAACAGCAAAAACAAACAAAAAAAAAATACAAAATTGTCATTAGTGTAAGTTTAACACTAACCTTCTTGCAAAGACGTTTTGAAAGTGCTATTTTAGGTTCAAACTCAGAGTACCCCAGAGAAGACGTCAAATAATAATACCGCTACCAAGCGAGATGGTCATATACTAAATGAAATAAGGGCGACAGAGCGGGATATAGAGTTGTTGTCCGTGTCATATATTTGCTTCAATGTCATATTCACGTCATGTCAAATAGTAGATAAACGACTACCCGCCCAAATTAAAGAGATTGTTTATGGTTAGCCGCCAGGCGTATAAGGCCTGGGGTGCTACCGCGAACTTCGAAATTCGAACTTCGCATCGTACCGTCCCTTTCCGCCATATAGAGTATAGCACGAGAGTGAAAGGGACGGCACGACACGAAGTTCGCGGTAGCACAGCTGAATGACACTGGCGCGGCCTGCGGTAGCGGTCAATAGTAAATTTGACAGCTAATGACAAGTAAGCAAAGCTAAGCAAAGCTTGTACTATGGGTACTAGACGATGATATACTTACTTATATAGGTAAATACATACTTAAATACATGGCGCTTATGGCACTTACCCCCCATGAAATTGGGGGAGGCCTATGTCCAGCAGAGGACGTCCTTTGGCTGATATGATGATGATGATACTTAAATACATAGAAAACATCCAAGAACCAAGTACAGAATCCATGCTAAATGCACAAATAATGCCCTGGCCGGGATTCGAACCCGGGACCTCTAGCTTCGGAGCCAGTGTCACTACCAACTATGCTAAACAGGCCATCAAGCCATGCATGCTATTAATAATTCATGCACAATAAAGGGTTCCGTACCTACTAGTCCTAATTTAAAACCACTATTATATACTGTGAATTAAAAGTACGCGTAATGTAGGGTTCTGTAGTTGTCCACCCGTGACATTATGCGGCTTTAAAATATCGTCTTATATTTACAATATCGCCTAAGACCTATCGCTAGAAAACCTGTTTTCAAATATAAATAAAAACTGGCCAAGTGCGTGTCAGGCCACACGCAATGAAGGGTTCCATAGCTAGTACTACTGCTCTATATTTTAAAACCACTATCCTGCACTTCGTATTAAAAAAGGTCATATCTTCATTAGAAATTTACGGCAGTTAAAGTCTTTTGTTGGGGCAAGGCAGTTTTGTAGCGATAATTCAAAAACCGTTAGACTTATAGAGTTCTTACAAGTTTTCCTGTAATCTATATGTATACATAGAACGATTTCATGTGTTTTTTCAATGGGAGAAGGGTCTATTTTCTTAAATAACTTCAAAACCATTTTTCAGCCCACCGTGCCGCGTACGACTACGACAGCGACACGTGATTAGACAATTTTATTGAAGTTGACTAACGGCGTCACGTGATTGGTCAATTTTCATTATAGGTCACTAAAGTGTTTTCTTACGAGTAGTTTTGAGTTCCATAGAAAAAATTGTGTGATTTAGATTATACGTTGGTCTAGAAACATTTACTTGAAACATTAAATTCGACCACAACCATTGTCACCAACAAGATATCGTACCAAATTCAACACAATCGGTCTAGTTGTTTCGGAGCAAATTGGCTGTGACAGACGAATGGACAGACAGAGAGACAGACGCACAAGTGATCTTATAAAGGTTCCGTTTTTTCCGTAACGTTTTACCGTTTGATGTACCGTATGGAACCCTAAAAACCGCACTCGAATCGGTTCATCTTTTAAAAAGCTGTGGTGCCACAGACAGACACATATACACAGATAGTACAGATACACATGTTAAACTTATAACACCCCTCTTTTGCGTTGCATTGGCGGTTCAAGAATTTTTTTTAGTAATTTCAATATATAACAATGTAGTGGCCGATATAATATATAATACACCTACATTACAAATTGTATTTAAATACACCTTATAAAGACAGACAGAACAGATAGACAGATAGACGGGCTTGACGAAAGTATAAGGATTCAGCTTTTGTCATTTTGGCGTTGGAACCCTAAAAATCCTGTTGTTGTTAATAAGGTTTCCGTAAATAAGAGCTATTTACAAATTTAATTCGATACAATAAAGCATACTAATAATTGACGCCGCAGAATGTAATACTATTATGTGCCGCAGGTCCCTAAAAGAAAACAGACTAAGTACTTCAAGTTTGCAAAGCCAGACAGGGTAGCCGTTAGTGTGACCACATCACACGGACTATATCGGGCCACTTTTTGACCTCTCTATAATTTAAAATGCTATTTGACCTACACACAACTTCCCACGACTTATAAGACCTTCTTCCTATTACCAAATCCTGAATTTCAGTAAAAACTCTTACCGTCCAGGAGATTATGACTTCCAAAAATTACTATATTTATACCGAATGGCTGATTGACTGACTCACTCTGTCACATTGAAATGTTTGACTACTTCCCCCACACGATGAACTGATGACCTGGTAAGGGTCGCGGAAGTCCGCTGGATGAGAGTGGCGCAGGACCGGTCATTGTGCAAATCTTTGGGGGAGGCCTATGTCCAGAAGTGGACGTCCTTCGGCTGACATGATGGTGACTTCCGGGTGATCTAGAATGGTTAAATCTGGCATCCAACTAGGTAGTTGTGTGTATACAAAGGGATAAATCTAAAAACTGAATTTTTACATTTGGATTTTTATTAATTTGCAACGTTGTTTACGGGCAAATCTAGCAACTGAATTTTAAAGCGTTTATCTTTAAATAATACAGAAATATGAATAAAACTCCACGAAATATGTCCAAAAAAGACAATCCCGAAGAGTGGCGTATCTGGTCATTTTTTCGTGCACAGAAGACGTAACCGTCTCTTACAAGGGGGACGCAGTTTACCAAATAGAGGCATTACCTTAAATATATTCAATGAAAAATGTTTTGTAAAAATAATAGCTCCAACATTATGAGGTATTGTTTATTTACTTGTTCATAAATGGCAGCGCTGACCGAAAGGTTCTTGAGTGACGACCACTTACCGGAAGGCGCAGCGTGTAGTAGACCGGCCCCCCAACCCAAGGTGTAATGATGACCTGATAAACGTCATGGGAGTCCACCGGTCACTGGCACTCTTTTCGATAGGCCTTTGTCCAGCAGTGGACGTCCTTCGGCTGATAAAATGATGATGATGAAACTGGTTGGTCTCATGTTTGTTGAACAGTGACGAATTTACATATTTGCTATCCAAAGTAGTTTACTCGTACTTCCTCTACCGACTTCTAATTCGAAACCACTAATTTCTCCTCCAGCCGTATAAGCTGACTATCTTGGTCGTGCTATCTTACTTATTGGGTACTTTTCAGGGACAACTACTCACATTGAGCTCTTAGCTGTAGTCATCACTGCATCTAGTTGATAACTTACATCTTTGCAATTAGTGGAATTCCTGAAATAAAACGTACACAACACTGACACAACAAATATTTTTTCATGAATTTGTAATTATGACAGCTTGTCAATAGTTAACGACGTAAGTATTTTTTTCTTTAAAAATCAGTGCACCGACGCCTTTGTCGGACAATGATGAAGGACTCGTTCATGCAAGAGTAACACCGTCGTTTCAAACTGCAATGAGAATATTACCACAGCGACATCTAGTGTGGAGTAGCAAACCGATTGTGCACGTAATTCAACTTAAATATTTTATGTTTCATAACGTTAACTTAACAACTCTTATTGTCAACGTAGCGAAATCTAGTGTCGAATAGAAAAACGTTGAGCAATGAATACAAAAGTACATGGGAGACCGCGCTTTGCTCGGCATATCATCTAGTTAGGTCATATTCCAAGGAGTGGATGCTTTGCTATGGTGGGATCGTGCGGCTTTCAAAGCCCCCACATAGCATTCATTAAAATCGTTAGAGTAGCCGTTTCCAAGACCCCTAAAATGTATATATAATAATTACTCGTTTAAAGATAACATTAGATTATAGACACGGCTGATGGAACCTATACCGCCCTCACCCACAGGGCCCTCAGGGCCCTCAGGCCCTCAGGGCCATCGACAGAGGTGCTGCACCTCATATCCAACTCAGCTACATAGTTTGCACAGCCTAAATGTTAGCATCTGATTTTGAGAAACTACATGCATTGATGTAACAATTTACTCAGAATAGAATTATTCCCGTCGGGGCCAAAGTTCATTTCTACAATTACATATCACATTTTAATAGCAGTTCTTTTTTTTTCGTCTAGTTCTATTTTTTTTTACTACCACGTTGGTGGCAAACAAGCGTATGGCCCACCTAATGGTAAGCGGTCACCACAGCCTATGGACACATGGAGTTCCAGGTGTATCACATGCGCGTTGCCGACCCTAAAAAAATATATGAATCCTATCTAGAAGAACCCCATAATCTAGCCCCTCGGGAAAAGGAGCTCATTCCATAACCAGAATACCTATTAGCAGTTCGTTTTGTTCTACTCGTTGAACAAATCGTAGGACAAAACGAACTTCTTATTATTTCCGTCCGTTTTGTTCACATCGTAGGACAAAACGGATTTTCATGTCCGATTTGTTCACATCGTAGAACAAAACGGATTTTTTTGTCCGGTTTGTCCTACGATGTGAACAAAATCGTAGGACAAATCGGACTACATCGTATTTCGTGCATAATTTAAAACTTTTGGTTTTCAACACTAAAAAAATGCGTTAAATCTCACTCATAGCGGTACGAAACAGCAGCTTACGATCCGCTGAATCCGTAGGATTGATCCTGCTCACGCGCCCTGAATTATCCTGTATAGTAATGGGGCAACTTGGGGCTCCGCGCATGCTATCATAGAATGCGCACTAATAGTGGGTCACTCAGATAAGGCGCAGAAGTGAATATAAAATAAATAAAGTGACCCGATATCAAAATTAACTCCATCTTTTAACTTTAAAAAAAAGAAGGAATTGCATATGCTCTGCCTATTTTATGTATATGTGAATTACCCACAGGTTCAGAAGGGGTTTCAAGCAGATCTTCAGGTGCTACCGGCTGGGCGCGGGCGGCCTCCGCCGGCACCGAGCCTTTGGCACCGACAGGCTCGAGCGCTCTGGACCCTCGCTGTCGCCCAGCAGGAAAAACGGTACAAGTACGTTGTATACCCCCTTCCCTGCTGTATAGTACAGTACAAGTTGTGATTTCTCGCTTGTCGCTATTGTCTTTTTATACCAACAACGTAGGGAAACTGGGAACCGTAAATGAAGATCCTTCCCCTCTAGTCATGTGGTCCGACTAGTTGCACGAAGCGGAATTGCAATTCGTTGTAGTCCGATTAGTTGAACTAACAGGAAATAAACACGTAGTCCAATTATTAGGGTAAAACAGAGAGGCCACATAGCCAGAGGGGTTCTTTCATATTACTCCCTCCCAGGGAAATATAGACCGACGCAACAGACTAATCTACTCGTAAAGACTGTTGAAAACAAACTAAAATGCTTCAAATTTGACCAAAATATAATCTGTCACTATTGGGTCTACCCAAAAGAAGGGGAAAAAACCACGTAGCTGTAGACTATAGCATCTGATATACTTGCAAAGACTGGAAACTAATTAGGATGCTTTAAATTTGACCAAGATAAAATCTGACACTATTGGGTCTGCCCAAAAAGAAGGCACACACCACTTAGCTGAAGACCAAAGCAGCTGATCTACTTGCAAAGACTGTTGAAACCAACTATGATGCTTTTAATTTGACCAAGATAAAATCTGTCACTATTATGTGTACCCATAAAGAAGGCACAGAGTCACACACCACTTAACTGAAGACCAAAGCAGCTGATCAACTTGCAAAGAATGTCGAAACAAATTAGGATGCTTCAAATTTGATCAAGATAAAATCTGACACTATTGGGTCTACCCGTCATGAAGGCACAGATCATTTAATAGCTGTTGTGTAATAACTGATCTAATTTGTCTTGACAAAATGTGTTAGCATGGGTGTAATAAAAGCTGTAGTTCATATTGTCTTTGGTTCCCGCGATTGTTACTGTTAAATAAAACTATTTAAACAGATTATATTACATACATCCCAACTGCTTCTTTTTCTTTCTGTAACTCAAGCTTTATGGAAAACTTGAGTTACAGAATAAAGTGAGCAATAAGCGAGGAAATACAATTTGCGCCAGCTGTTCTGAGACCTAGTGACTCAAGTCCATGGAATGTTTACGACGTTTTAGTAAAACGCTTCCCTAAGCTTTAAAGCACGACATTGGCTTCAACATGGATTTGGGCCACTGTGTACTCAGGTACATAATAGTTATATGAGTTGGATATTTCTAGAAGATTCTTATTTTAAATCTGCGTATTAAGTTTGAAAACGTTATACAATATTTCAATAACAGCAGCTCAATAAGCAGCTATAATTATCGTGCCTAATTAGACTAGAAATCTTACCAAGTACCTAACCAGTTTAGTTTAACATAGAGTTGCTGCAATTAAGTAAGGAACCTGCAGTGCAATAACTAAGTAGATTTTCTTAAAATAAATTCTCATAAGTGATCTTTTAGAGATATCCAAGTTTTTAAAGTATTTTTTATAATTTTACTAGTTGGTAACAGTCCATAACTAAAAATGTTTGATAATGTTAAAAAGCCTAAATAACTGAAAAGTCAAATTAAGGCCCCCTCATAACGGAATTTAAGCTACATTACCTCTTTGAATAAGGTAAAGGGGTTTATGTCAAATTAGGTGACATAAAATAAAATTGAGATAATTTGTTGATATTTAGCGATAAATTGTTTATGTTGGAGAGGTCTAAACTAAACGTATATAAATGTTTGTTAATAAGTTCCTGTTACTACTGGCTTTTTTAATGCATGTCTAGTTTAAAATTAACCACCTCCTGTAACATTTCTATCGAAATTTTACTAACTATTCCTTATACATAGATCTGAATAACAAACGAAATTACGAACAGCATATTCTTGTTCGTAGGTTTCTCTAGATTCTTCAAGGCACCGCCAACAAAAACGACAAAATTCATCACAAAACCGCCAGGCTCCCCCCATTTGCTGCATGCAAACAAAATACACAAGTAGGAGGTGTAATTTGGTAATTTCATATTGGTGTTATTGTTGTAAATATAATAAATAATACTGGTGTTTAAGCAGAAGCCGCACTGTAAACGTTTTCTCTGATATTCCAAAATAAATGGCATAGAGGTAGCTTTTTATGTAAACAATAAAACTGGCGCCCAACTTGGGGCCCATGTACTTTAAAAGCAAATTTAAAGTCATGGATTTGGGGCTAACGAATGAGCAAATATAGAAATGCGTAAATTGTTTTGCTTATCGGTCAGGTCCTGACCTGACCGTCAGGACTACTACATGTACCTATATTACATATTCTACAAACCATTTAATTTACCTTTATGTTCTTGATGCTTAAAATAAGTAATAAATCTTGCTTAGACTAAACTAGTCTTACTTGTTGTTTGAATTTTATGTTAATTGAACAGTAATTGTAATTCAAATGTTATATGGCAAATTCGGCGGGATTAAAAAAATCTCTAACGTACAGTACGAGTACTTGTAAAAGTTACCAAGCAACCGGGGTTACTTAGCAGTGCATCTGACACCTAGTTTATTGATGTTGAAGACTAGTGCCTTCCGCAACTAAACTATATAATGGAGACTTTCACCATACGCCCACAATAGTACATTGCGATACAAGGGTAGTAAAACAAAGAAAGGCCAAAATCGCAGAAGTTTGGGGCCCGAGCCGCAGGCGAGGGTCATAAATATGCGAGAGAGGGCTTTCTGTTTTACGACCCGTACTTTGTACACAATTTTACGCCACCACTTGGCCAAAAAGTGGGTTTTTCTGGACGCGCAGCGTGCGGAAAAACGCGCTTTGAGGCAAGGTGTGGTGTAAATGTATTTTAAACCAGTTTTCCTTAGCCAAACATCGTGCTTATATTTATTTTTATTCCTGCGTCTTATTAAGACGATATAAGGCCTGCTAATAATAAGTCAAAATGTGTGTTGTTTGTTACCCACGACAGAACTTATAAATTATATGCGTTTTGGGCTAGAGGTTGTACCTATTTTTTGTTTCTTTTATATTCTACTTCAACAGTTCTTCGCCAATATAAAAGAGGCATCTCTTTACACCAGTAGTATTTATTGTTCTCAATTCAAAAGTATTTTAAATATCGTTATGGCTTAACTTGTCAGTAGTTCATCATCCGTAGTTAGACTTAGTGAACGTTATTTGTGCTTTTTCATCCTTACAAGTTAATATTCTTTCTTACCCTATACACATATAATAACTGGGAAAACAAATAACTTTATTTTATCGTAATGCTTAATATGGTATTTTTATTTTGGGCTTCCTGATACAGGTTTTGCATACTTAATAGGAAGTCCCTACCTTTCAATGTGTAAAACACTGGTGTTCTTATAGAAATATTTTTTTTTCTTTTTTAAATCATTTTTATATTCGTTTTTCTTTTTCGTTTGCAATGAAAATTGTACCTATTACGACATTTCGTAGAAACCCGAACATAGTTTTTGAAATCCTAAAATCCGGATGTATGTGTACAGCTCGACATTACGAGTATATATATCTAGGTATCCCAAGAAGTGAAATCAGTATCATACAATCAGTACAATACTAATAGGAAAAAATAAATATTATTATCAATATACATACTGGAATTTGTTTTGTCCATGTCATGTGGTATGTAAATCGTGTTAAAACTAAATGGTAATGCATATGCCGCATGTATTAGACAAAATCGTTAAAAGAATCACGTTCGCGATCTCTGGCATTGAAAGCCGTGTGCCAATAAAGAATAAATTCGAAGATGGCGGCCGCGCTCGCCCTTTCTCACTCACATTATCTTACTGTGTCAATCACTGTCAACTACTGTTTCGTTACTTATCTTCTATATTATAATCATATCATTATTTATTATAATATCATCTATATTATAATCCGGCATGTTAAAATCTATTAATTATTAGCACGTGTTATATGTCTGGATACAAGAAAAACATTGAAATTGCAACGCGTTATAAACTTGCATCCTGCGTAAGATTATCCTTGTAAAAGCAGCCATATAACAAATCGAATATGATTCACTTTTCTCAGTTTTTTAGATACGAGATTTTCTAAGTAAACTAAAACTGGCGCCCAACATGGGGCTTCGTAGGTACTTATGATGCAAATATGAAGGAACCGATACATTAGGTTTCTCATAGAGTACTTTTAGAAGAAATATCAGTTACTCATCTCATAGCCCTCATAAAGGAGGAGAGCTGATATCAGTTAGTAAGCTAAATTATGAACTCACTCTACCAATTTTTGTACTAATTCTCGTTAATGTATACTAATATTATATAGCTGAAGAGTTTGTTTGTTTGTTTGTTTGAACGCACTAATCTCAGGAACTACTGGTTAGGTACAGGAAATTCTTTTTGTGTTGGATAGTCCATTTATCAAGGAAGGCTTTAGACTACATAACATGCGACCAATGGGAGCGAAGACGCGGACGAAGTCGCAGGCAACATCTAGTCTATAATGTATTTGTATCGAAATATCAATTATCTACAGTCTATTATTTTATTTCAAATTATGCGTAAAGAAATAAAAACATAAATTACTGTCTATGCTGGAAATACAGTAAAATTGTTATACTAATAAAATGGATCACGTATATTATCACTACGGGCTGTAGGATTCGAATCCTTGGGAATTATTCTTCTTCAAGATGATATTCTGTTGGCGGTATCGCTCTGCACCCTGAGTTCAGTTAACTATTTCAGTAGTACAATTTTAAACATGCATAACACAACAATAAATAAATGAATTATTCTGATTCTATTCGGTCGGTCCGTTAATTATTCTATTCGGTCTGTTTAGTCTAGTTGGTAGTGACATTGCCTACGAAGCTAGAGGTCCCGGGTTCGAATGCCGGTTAGGCCAGTTGTTTCTGTGGTGAGCAAAAACATTTGTTTCTGAGACTTGGATGTGTTCTATGTATTTAAATATATATCTTTAAAATATATCGTCGTCTATTACCCATAACACAAGCCTTATTGAGCTTACTATGGGACTAGTTCGATTTGTTAAAAAAAAGTCTCCTAATATTTGTTTATTTTATTTTTCATTTTATTATTCAATAAAATTGTTAGTGCCCAATTAGCAATAGGCAGGTTCATATAGTCATATAGGTATTCTATGTATCTTATGTAAGCGATATAAAACATTATATATACATACTAATCTGCCGCAATTTAACATGCGCAGACACAGACGAGACAAGACTGTGATAAATGTCATATTCCATTGCTGATTGGTCTAATCGTGCTTTGCAACGCATAATGCCTTTAATACACTTTAAACAGGATAAGTAATCTGTGTATACATGGCCTATGCAGATTCATTCTCCTTGGACCCGTCATGACTTCCTTTTTCTTCCCACAGGTACAATGAGGATGTCGATGCACAGCACGTACAACAATACGATGGTCATGTCCACCTGACAGCGCCGTCGCGCGTCCGCCGCCCCCGGCGAGCGCGCGACTACTGACCAAGTCGAGCGCACGTGGATATGACGTGCATCTCGCCCCCCGCGACCTTACCTAACCCCGCAAGATCTTTACGCTTAAGCTGATTGGTCAACCAATCGTAGTTAAGCTGTTATTACGCCGTCCTGAATTCAGAACCTTTAGAGTAAGATGTACATATGTGTTAGAGCAAGAGGCTTTAACTCCCCTCCCTATTCAGGATGCTAAATTCGGGACAATGTAATACCGGCTTTACCGTTAGCTTTAAAATTGGGTGAATGTTTCTTGTGAAGTTTTCGAATATAATCTCTCTTCTATACAAACTTATTTTTCAATATCCTTGTATATCTAATGTCTAATCAATTAGTTCTTATTACTCTGCATTTACTCTTGTAAGTTTTACTAATTAAGATCGCAGCTAGTTTTAACAATGTTTACTACTACTACATCAGCCCTAGGACGTCCACTGCTGGACATAGGCCTCCCCCAATTTCATGGGGGGTAAATGCCATAATCGCCACGCATGGCATGCGGGTTGGCGATCGCAGTATCTCCACCGCACTCTAGGAATGCTGCTGCCCATTCCCCGGTGGTCTTGGTCGTAGTTTAAGGACATACCCGGGTCAAGCTAACAATCGGGTCAAGCTAGGCAAGTTAACAATGTTTGCATCCCTTTTTTTCGTTAATAAAACTGACAAAACTGGTCTTACTTTGACGTTGGTTGTAAGAAACGTTCTTTTTTATTGTGAGCGTAGGAATGAGCGGTTGAGTGTAATTGTTTATAAAAATATATGTTAGTTAAGTAAAGAATTTCAAATATCATGGTAAAAAATAGGATAAATTGCTTTGTGGTTCCTGTAAATGTCAAGAAAATGTCATTGGAGAATAAATCCTATAATATTTTTCCCTGTTTAATTTTTTTAGACTTAGGACTGCGTGTCATACGGGCTTAGTATGTTTTTAAAATTGTATGATACGAGTATCTATATTCATATATGTATATGGATACATTAAACAGCTATTTTTAAGAATACTTACTGTGATGTAAATATAAACTTCTTAAAGAATATCGTATTTTTATTCATAAACCATATTATGGCCGGATAATACTCAGATAATAAAAATTGTAAATAAAAATAAATGTATGTATATAAATTTTTTCATGTGTTGAATACGTAGAAGTTGATATTATTATGAAATTTAAGCAGAATAAATCATTAAGTAAACCGGATTTTATTAAATCTGAAAATCTCTTCAAATCCTTTCAGTGTGCCAGCGTGGAGCCTGTTGCCCATTTCCTCTTATCTATCCACTCTTCGGGGGAGGCCTATATCCAACAGTGGACGTCCTTCGGCTGATATGATGATGATGATTAGAGGAGGCCTGTGCCCAGCCAGGGACGCGTATAGGTTAATGGTAATGGTAAATCTTCAATGTGTCATACAAGCTGTAAATATTGATACTTATATGACGACCTGTTTAGCCTGACGACCTGTTTAGCCTAGTTGGTAGTGACACTGCCTCCGAAGCTAGAGGTCCCGGGTTGGAATCCCGGCCAGGGCATTATTTGTGCATTTAGCACGGATTTTGTTCTTGGGTCTTGGATGTTCTCTATGTATTTTAAGTATATATGTATCTATATAAGTATGTATATCGTCGCCTAGTACCCATAGTACAAGCTTTGCTTAGTTTGGGACTAGGTCGATTTGTATAAGATTGTCCCCAAAAAAAAAATATATATATAGGCATAAAATCTTACACGACCCGTGTCAAAATCAACTGAAGAGGTTTTCCCAATATTTTTTACTTTGATATTCGTTTTCTAAGAAAGAAAAAAACAAACGTTTTAAGTAATAAAGAATTATAATTATGATTTTATCACATAAAATCTATTAGACGCTGATCGTATGGAATTTTCAATTTACTTATTTTATCTTGAATTTACTTGAGTTTTCATGAATAAGAGCCGATTGCACCAACTTACGATTACAGTTCGGTTAAATATGGCGCCGGCAACTGTCATCTCATTTATTTATTTATCGTATGGCAATCGTTTTTCGAAATGTGAAATCTTCGAGAAGACGGTACGGTTGCCCGGTTTTGTGTGTGATTCCATAGATACTTATAAAATTTTCGCTTAAGATAACTTGTCAAACTTTCGCTTACGATAACTTGTCGAACTTTCGCTTACGATTACGAACAGACGGTTTGATGCATCCCACCCTAAGAGCAAAGTTCTAATTTCACCGGGAGGATGGCTAACACTACGCTCGGAGATAATAAAAGGACTGCTTTATCATTGAAAATAATAAAAAATCGGTGTCGCATCTGTCGCTTTGCCAGTGGAAATCTACCATAAATGTGCTATTAAACTAGCATATCTGGCCCACAGTGTATAGTAGACAAACACATATTGCAGCTATATATATTTGCGTGTGTCGCATACTGCCCATACAGGCCCACGCATAAAGGGAATAAGGACACTCGCAATAAATTTCACAGCGTTACTACGATGCGTTTTCAAAACGTCTTATCCCATTCACAGAGTTGCTTCAAAACCGGTCTTTATCATGCAAGCTTACGGTCTAATTTAAAACTGGCTATACTAAAGAAATAGCTTCTTTTAAAAGGGACTTTTCAATTGAAAGTAAACAAAATCTCGTTGAGGTAGAATTCGCCCGCTTCGTCTGTATTCGTAGCACAAACGTAAACTGCAAACTTCATTTGCTACGGTCCGCTACGTCGTAGTAAAGAAATTCGTAGCAAGTGTTAACTTTTTCGAGACGTCAACGTAGCACTTGATGCGAGGTAAAGTTAAACATTCATTCTTCACAAGCAAGTATGTAAGTGCGAGAGGGACAAATACTTTGCGTCGGGAATAAACGCGATAGTATAGCTAGAAAAGTGTAGTGTGTTTGTATGAACCAGAAATTACTAGTTATTTAAGTCATTGCAAAAAGAAAACTACCATTTTAAAAGTCAGCTAAGTAAAAACAGCAAAATGCACGCAAAATTGTCAAGGGACTCTGACTTGGCAGTGTATTTCTGAAAGTCATTTTTGTATACAGATGTATGGAAAAAGGTACCTATGGGTGCCTAAATACCTATGAGCGGTAGTGTAAGTATGTATATCGTCGTCTAGTACCCGTAGTACAAGCTTTTCTTAGTTAGGGACTAGGTCGATTTGCTTAAGATTGTCCCCCAATATTTCTTATATTTATTATAGCTACTCTCAAACTTTAAGAACCCTTATTATGTAACTGCTCCATAAAATACCATTATGTCAATTTAAAAGAATTTCTATATTGTGATCGTCAATACATTGAATAAAACTACTCCTCGAGGAAATCGAATTGTAAATTAAGCTTAATCTACCACCATCATATCAGCCCTAGGACGTCCACTGCTGGACATAGGCCTCCCCCAATTTCATGGGGGGTAAATGCCATAATCGCCACGCTTGGCATGCGGGTTGGCGATCGCAGTATCTCCACCGCCCTCTAGGAATGCTGCTGCCCATTCCCCGGTGATCTTGGTCGTAGTTTAAAGACATACCCCCGGGTCAGGACAGGTTTAAATTAAGCTTAATACAATTAATGAATATATGAGTACGAAGTCGCCGGCATAAGCCAGTAGCTTATGAATTAGGAAAACATAAAGTTTATATTTAAGAGTAAAGGTCGCGTGATAAGGCTAGTAAATAAACGCAACAAAGTGTAATAATCTCTAGTTACGACCTATAAGTTTCTAAAGTATCTCAATGGTCGTAAAATTGTTTCTAATACTCCATATGGTACGGTCGAACACCTTTGTACCTTGTCAGTAAAGGTGTCAAGGTACAAAAGTGGAACTGCTGATGATGATCAGAACAGAACTCTTCAACGACGAAAAGTTCACGTTTGGCGATTTGTCCTCCTAGCTGCGTTTGTTAAGCAAGTTCTATTTTCACGATTAATTTTTGTCATGCTTGATTTCTGATGATGGGATCCATGAGGAATTGAGGGAACTCCTCAAATCTTAAAGGCAAACATATAGTGATTTTTATGTTTTTATCAACAAATCGAGCATTATCATGCAAAAATGTGACATTTGATGAAGTGGAACTGCTGATGATGATCAGAACAGAACTCTTCAACGACGAAAAGTTCACGTTTGGCGATTTGTCCTTCTAGCTGTGTTTG
Organism: Notocelia uddmanniana; assembly: GCA_905163555.1. Taxonomy (NCBI): domain Eukaryota; kingdom Metazoa; phylum Arthropoda; class Insecta; order Lepidoptera; family Tortricidae; genus Notocelia; species Notocelia uddmanniana. Next base: position 6,006,420 of record LR991059.1, on the reverse strand, counting down.
TTAAGCAAGTTCTATTTTCACGATTGATTTTTGTCATGCTCGTGTTCTGATGATGGGATCCATTAGGAATCGAGGGAACTCCTCAAATGTGAAAGGCACACAGATAGTGATTTTAGTATTTTCATGAACTAATCAAGCATTTTCATTCATAAAAATGACATTTGATGAAGTGGAACTGCTGATGATGATCAGAACGGAACTCTTCAACGACGCGTAGTTCACGTTTGGCGATTTTTTCTCTTCGTTTTGTTTGTCAAGCAAACCAGGTTTTTCCATGATTCCATGAGGAATTGAGGGTACTTCACCGGCCTCCCCCATTGAAGTCGGTTTTTTTTTCTTAAAAATTATGAAATCTTGAAGTCGGTTAAAAAGTAGGTAGGTAAGGTCGCCAGAGCTCCCGAGGATACGCGGTGTTGTGAGTGAGGGACCTGAGGGCGTACCGCGAACTTCGAAAATCGAACTTCGTATCGTACCGTCTCTTTCCGTCATATAGTGTATAACACGAGAGTGAAAGGGACGGCACGCTACGAAGTTCGATTTTCGAAGTTCGCGGTAGCACCCCTGCTTCTCTCTACCTGTCATGAGAACGAATCCTCAAATCAGGGGCGGAGGCGGTTTTGAGGTAAAGCGAACGCGGTCCGGGGCACGTCGCACCAAAAAACCGCGCGGTATTCGGTAGCGCGGTAGAGCGGAGGCGGCGTGTGTGACATATGAAATAGTAATCGACAGTCGACAGTTTCGGAAAAATCAAAAATGCAAAACCGCATTCTCTCCGCACCGCGCCGCGCCCGCTCTGCTTTTCGATCTTAAAGCATAGTTTATACTTAATCTGAAATGTAGATTGTAGACGACGTATTAGGGCGAAAAATATGAACATGTCAGACGAAAGTTACTTTCCACATAAAATTGCATGATCATGAGAAAATGATTGAGTAGACACAAGTTTTCTTTAAGGTAAACAGAAAAAAACTGCGTCTTCAAATACAGTGGTCGAAGTTCGAGATCTGCTGACATACAACTTTTACTTCTCAGGCAATAACGAGATATCCTTGATACAGTCAGCTAGGTAGTTAGTTGTGCACCCCTTGTGTACAGTCAAGTGTAAAAGTATAGGTGCATACGACTTACTCAAAAATGTGTCCCATGGCTGTTATTCCGGTGAATCAAGGTTATGTTTTGGTTCATATTTCATGAGAGGATTAATTGTATTTGACTGTATATGGGTGAGCGGTTAAATACTTCGCAGTCTGTTCATACAAGAAAACTCTATTTTGAGGGATTTCGATTTAGACGTTAAATACACTTATCCCTGAGAATACACATCTATCAAAACCGAATTTCGTTTAAAACTTTGGCAGGACGTGGGCAGGACTGATAACTGCTTAGGAACACTTAAAATCCTGATAACACAGCGCGTAACGCCTGATGATGCACATAATGTAAATACCTATAGTCAACCCCGAGGTCCCCACCCCAGGGCATAAAATAACCCATGAAAATGTACAAATTGAACGTAGTAAGGAATGTTCTGCGGCGCCGATGAAAATGTATTGCGCCACGGGCGTTTCAAAAGAAAACTGAATATTCAATTATGGCAGCAGATGTCACCATTTCGCGGTGGTCGCCAGTGAGCTTTTACCTACTGCAAGGAGTTTTTACAGCGTTGTCAGTGCTTAGACAATAAGCGCTAAAATATACTATAGAAATGGTTATAGAATGAGATACAAATGTTTTCAGATGCTTCGTTACTGACATGGTTGTACCTACAGAATTTACAATACAATACAATTATTCTTTATTGTTCACAACAAAACAATTAAACAGTTATTAAATAATTAGACAATTGGCGGTCTTATTGCTAAAGAGCAATCTCTTCCAGGCAACTTTTGGGAAGTGGAATTGATGCAAAAAATATTGAATAGGCAAACAAATAATATTAATCATCATAATTTGTTATAAGTCTTTAGGTATAAATAAAGATAAAAGAGTCATACACATCTAGACACGCGGCAGCGTGTCCAGCCAAGTTCACCCCAGGAACTGGAGGACAGCAGCCGTGTGTTATTTTACATGAACCGTTTGGAGCCACTTTGGACCCCCCAATAACTCAAAATCTATCTAACATAAAAAATGACATTTGGTACATGTATTTAGATCCTTTAGAACTACTAAAACCCCAAATTTCATAAATATAGGTTTAATAGTTATTGAGATATTAAATTCCAAAAACGGTATTTTTACCACTGACTGACTGACTGACTAGTAATCAAAAACCTAACCCACTTTCAGGTAACCTAGAAAGCTGAAATTTGGCATGCAGCTTGGTAATTGTGTGTGTGCAACAGAAAAAAATAGAAAATAGTGATTTTTTATTAGATTTATGCTAGTTACCTCAGTACTCCGTCATTTATTAACCGATTTAGAAAATTCTTTTTTTGTTTGAAACGGTATACTTCAGGGGTAGTCCCATAGTTACCAGGTAAGAATCTGATCATAGAGTCCTGGAGAAATCGAGGGAACTCATCAAATATTTGAGGTGCACCTATAGTTAATACGTTTAGGTATTAGATTTTGATTTCGATTTGCCCAGTCAGTAAAGCTCTTTTAGAAATAGTTAATTTAATACAACTCGGCCAATTTAAACGATTTTCACTATACTATAATTTTAAGTATTTTTTATAAACATATATTATGACATTATTTATTATGTGTATACATACCTTAAAATAGTAGGTTGTGTTGCGTTCCGTGGGTCACGTACGGTGCTGTCTGAAAACCAGCGCTGCAGGTGTCTGACACCTCAGAATCAGAATCAGAATCAGAATTATTTATTGTCACACTCACACATTCAACATTTTGTACAAAACAAACAATGCTAAATAGATAGAGCATGCCTCGTCCTGCTCTAAAATACATGAAATCATTATTTGGCACTTATTTTACACTACTTATAATTTATAATTAATTACCATTACATTAATTGTGCTTTTAATATACTTATTAAATTATAACTATTATAATTTCATGTAAAATTTCTACTAGATACTATACGAGTAACTCCTGTTCAATGTTGATTATTTAGCCCACTAATACTGGGATCGTCCTATAGTAAGTAATGTAATAAAAAAATAAAAAAAAAACATTTACAATATTACTACTAACACCTACTAGTACTACTACTAGATTTGTTTATATTAATCAAATTTTGAGTAATCATTACTGAGATATTCTTTAATACTGTATAATGTGCGATCCAGCAAGAGAGTTTTCAATCGTTGATATAATGCGCTGCCACTTTTTTTTTAATATTATACGGCAATTTGTTGTATATAGTGTACACTCCATGGCGATGGGAGAGCGTCTAGCCAGCTTTAGTCTGAGTACAGTCGGCATTAAATCAAGTGACCTCTGTGTAAAGCGTGAGTGTTCTTATAGCTCGCTTTTGCATCTTCAAGATTCGCTCATTTTCTGTAGAGCATCCCCACAATATTATGCCATAAGATAAAATTGAATGAACATAGGCAAAATACGTCTCTTTCAGACTGTCGCGCGATATTATGGGCTTCAATTGTTTTAGAGCAAAAATACCCGTTGCCAGTTTTTTACATGTGACGTCGATGTGTTGGTCCCACGTTAATGCTGAATCTATGTGAAATCCAAGTAATTTCACTACATTATCTGTCCGTACGATTGTGTTGGTTTCTAATGCGATGTCCATGTGTTTTAATGTGGATTTCCCCGTGTGGAACAAAACTATGCTCGTCTTATCAGAGTTTAACTTCAGCCCATTGGCCGTAAACCATTTCCCACACAGATGCATTGCATTCACTATTTTAATTTCAAGCTGCTCGTACGTGCATTCACTAAAATTGTCGTATCATCAGCGTACTGGATTATTCTGCCATCAGTGTTCAATGATGACATATCATTGACGAAGATAAGAAATAGCGTATTTCCCAATGCGGAACCTTGAGGTACTCCAACTGAAATCTCCCGGGGGATGATTTATGTCTTTTACCCTGAGTTTTAATTTCGACTAATTGCTCCCGACCGAACGATTTTATCAAATCACCGCTTTGACCACGAATACCGTAAATTTCCAACTTTTTTAAAAGTAGTTGATGGTCAACAGAGTCAAAGGCCTTTGACAAATCAAGGAAAATTCCCGCGACTTTTTGTTTATTTTCTAAACATGTAACAACATGTTTATGAAATTGATGTGTTGCGGTCGTGGTCGATTGTCCTTTTCGGTATGCAAACTGTGTATCTGAAAGTACGCCGTGTTGTGAAACATGTTTGATAATGGTATTAGACAATATAGCTTCTATTAATTTTGATATAGTTGGTACAATTGTTATTGGCCTGTAACTTTCCACATGTGACTTATCCCCTCTGCCTATAGATAGGGCATACGCGAGTCTTTTTGAGTGAGTTTGGGTATACTTTTGACAACAGTACATTATTCACCAAGTATAATATTTCTCGGTTTAGCGTGTGTAAAACTTTGTATAAAAAGTTGCCCGATATATCATAAAGGTCTTTAGTGTATGATTTACCTATCTTTGTTTGTGCGAGTTTCATTAATTCACTTGGGCTTATAGCACTCATCAGACATTCCGGTAGTCCTTGATATGTATTTAGTACATATTGTAATGCTTTCTTATGATCAGGACTGTTATCTATTGCCATGTGTATTCCTATTTGACTAAAATAGTTGTTGATGTATTCCGGAATATCATGGTCTGAGATTGATTGACCCGTGTTTTTGTTAGTTAATTTCCAGTCCCATGCGTCTGCTACTTTATTGGTTTCTTCTTTTATTATTGCCCACACTTCCTTTTTTGGATTCATAGAGGTCAGCAGCCTTTGAGCTAAATGATCCTTTTTACTGTTATGAAATTTTATGTACCTATTGGCTTTTTTCTTTTCAATTTGAGCTTCAAACACTATACTAGGAAATTATCTCTGAAAATGGTATAAATCTTCTACGTCTTGTTGAACTTTAATTAATTCATGCGTTATCCATGGTATTCTCTTCTTGATTTTACTTTTCATTATTTTAAGTGGGAAGTGATTGTTTAAGGCATGAGTAAATTTATTGCAGTAAAAGTCAAAGGTATTATCCGGATTATACTTTGAGAATATGTCATTCCAATCATGAGAAAGCATGGTATTTAGAAAATTTCGAAAATTTTCATTAGAATAGTACCGATTCTCCACAAATTCTGGCCGTGGACTTCTTGTCCGAATTAGTATCTTCACCAGTTATGCGTCATGATTAGATATTCCTGTTGGTAATGGTTGAACTTCAATTATATCACTGTTAATATTTGTGACCACGCAATCAATCGACGTTCTTGAGTTGCCATCAACTCTTGTGGGAAAGTCAACTTTATTTAGAGCGTTGTAAGGAGTTATCGTATCCATAAGATTTCTTCTTTGCAAAGAATCGGTCAAAAAGCCCACGTTCCAGTCCTCGGCATAATGTTGAGACAGCAATCGATTCACTGCCGCGAAGACACACGTTATGTGTTCTATTTTATGTGAGTTTTATTCCTTTTCTTTTTTATCTGTGTGTCTTTTGTGTTAGTGAATAAATGTCTTTCTTCTTCTTCTTCTTTTTCTTATATAGCCGTGACGTGTTCGAATAGACATTACATATTTAAAATGTGTAACACAAACAAAACAAATGTCTATTCAAACACGTCACAACTACATACAACCGGTCCTTTTCTTAAATGTTTTACCTATATCTAGAACAAGTATGGTCATGGGCTAAGTGGCAACACAGAAACTCACACTTACGACCGCCAACCATCGATAGCGGTAATGACGTTTGCTTGTGTCGCCCAATTCTGAATTTCCCCGGAGTGTCTTACCAGGTGCAGTATATAATTGTATTATTTGTGTTTGATGTTTATTGACGGTAAGGCCACGGAGCTCACCTGTACCTACACACTTAAATCATAAATTTACACAACTTTTTTCAAACGTCTCTATTAGAATTAGCATGCAACTGTATCTTATCTGTGTCTTAGTTGTCAAAATGACATAAGAAGAAGCGTGCTGTCACTTGCTCTGTTCTATCGCTCGTAATGGCTGCGCCTGTGTGTTTTAGTATTAGGATTTAAATAAAAGTGAATAAACAATTCTTTCTTAAACCATGGGGCTTTTATTTATTGAATTATTTTAGTCTCCAATTACAATACCTTTAATTTTATCATCATCATCATCCACAATGACCGGTCCTGCGCCACCGGCATCCAACAGGCTCCCGCGACCTATACCAGGTCATGAGTCCACCTTGTGGTGGGCCTGCCTACGCTACGCCTTCCTGTACGTGGTCCCCACTCGAGAACCTTTCCGCTCTAACGGCCATTGGTTCTACGTGCTACGTGGCCCGCCCATTGCCACTTAACACTTGAATTGCCGGCTAGTGCTACGCGCTACGATCGTAGGCCGTAGCCACGTATTCCTCGCAATAGCCCGTAGCAGCTACGGTTTAAGACATTTCTTATAAACAGAATACAATTCACTTGACATGATAAATATAATTAACAAAAACGTTAGCTTAAAGCTACGAACAGAGTACCCGACAATCGGGTTATCGGCGCTGAATGTGTAAAGTTTAGCAATCCGGAGGGCTATATCAGCTACTCTGGTTCTGCTGCGGATGGCCCCATTCCTGATGCAATCATAAAGAGAAACTCCCAGCATAGCCCTCTCCATTGCTCTTTGGGTAACTTTGAGCTTTAGTTTAATTCCGATTCTTAAAAATGTGCATTTTTTTTGACGTCGAGTGAAAGTCATCCGTCTCTATGATTCCTCCACCTTTAAGTTACGCTTCCCTAGTACTTACTTCTATAATCTACTCTAATCTAAACTAATTTATCCCAAGAAAATGTTATTACTTCTGTCAATATTTTTGTGCGTCCAACGACGGCGATATTTTACGGCGTACGTTAGCAAAACAAGATTACTTCCTTCCGGTCAGGCTGCTATTTATAAGTAAGGCAGTGACAAATCACCGACATCGTACAGGTAATTGAGGCGTTAGGGACAACATTTCATGTGCATTTACGAAAAATCCGGGGTTCTTGCTTGCAAAAGGTGTACATACCTAGTTGTGATGTAGGTAACATAATGTTAAGAGCGATACAAACAGGTACAATTTTTGTCGAATTACGTTCGTAATCGGTAAATTTATGTTCGCTGCTTCTGATTCCAATTCCAGAAGTTTTAATGTACATAGACTGCGGCCCAGGACCAGTTTCCCATGACTAAGTTCCTCTAACACGATTCCTTCGCCCTCACCCTTACGTAAGGAGCCCGCTCTGTGTGAATGCTCGGCCTTCGGCCTCGTATGCCTTGCCACTCCCCTTGGGTCATCCCTACATGAAGAATCTACTTTGTTGGGAGGCTCGGCCTTCGGTCTCGCGTGTCTCGCCTCTTTTCTTCGGGCCTGCGGCCCTCAGCCGTACATAAGAAGCCCGCTCTGTGTGAATACTCTCGCATGCTTTGCCGCTCTGCTTCCGGCCTGCGTCCATCATACTTACATAAAGAACTCGCTCGGTGGGGACAGCGTTTTACGACAGAACTGCGTAGCGAGACTTTTATCATTGTACATGTAATGTTTTTGACGAGATTCATTCGTCTAGAATCGGTACATTTGATATTCCGAAATAAGCACTTAATCATTTGTTTTGACAATAGGATTTCTAGAGAACGTCATATTGACTGTAACAATTTCCTACTGGGGTGTAAAGAAGGGTGAAAGATTGTATCATCATCATCTGAGGCGTTACAGGCGCGGGTGGGCCCTAGCCTGGTCAAGCAAATCTCTCCAGTCCGATCTATTCGTGGCTTTCCTTCTCTAACATGTCACCCCTAGGGTGCTGGTGCCCTTTTTGACGCCGTCCAACCATCTGAGCTTGAGAAAGATTGTATGGAAAAAAATCCAAGGCACGAACCAGTTCTACGCGGACCAAGTCGCGGGCAAAAGCTAGTAACAAATAACTGTTTACCGGTGCCATCTACCGAATTTTTTACTTGCGAAAAACAAAATTGCCGAGAGCGGAAGTCCGAAACCGTTTAGCATTAGGTAACTGACCTTCGGGGTCGATACAACGTAAATCGATACAAAATAAATCATACTAATTGGACGTACGAGTAGAACAAAATGGCAGATTTAGATTTTGCTACAAACATGACATTGTTACGATGTCTTTTCTATCTTAGACTGACTTTTCGTATAGTTTTATTCCTCAGATTTATTTATTTATTTATTTATTGTAAAGGGAAACAAACAGCTTAAAAATTATACATAATATAAACTCAATGAACTAATACACGAGCCAAAACAGTTTCCACTAATGGGATTACAACAAAAAATGCTCAAAGGGAACTATGAATAAAAATGCAAATGAGGAAAAACAAACATAAAAGTAAAATGAAGAAAATTAAAATAAAAATACTGAAGTTAAACAACAAAAGAACGACAAAAGAAAGTTGTACATACAATGTCAGTTTAGACTACCGCTAAACACCATAAATGAACCTAAAAACTATTATTTTTTATCGGATATTCAGTGACGAAACGAATTTACCAAATTTCGTATTGAATAAATCTAGGTCTAAATATTTAACATTATATGTCGAGCATGCTCTCACTAGGTATGAGTTTTTGACATATTTAGTTCTGCAAAATGGTATAGCAAATAAAGTATTTGATCTAGTTCTAAAAGTAGGGCATCTATATAAAATATTACTAATGAGATATTGCGACTCAATTAAATGATTAAGTAATTTAAACAAAAATATCATATCTTTTTGTTCTCTACGCAGCTGAAGACTCACGATGTTGTGGGAACACAGATCGCTGATTAAGCATTTGGCGGTGACGCGAGCTTATTCGTGACGCGATCCCACAGTCAGTCCTCCGCCGCGCCTGCTAGTGTTAACACACCTAAAGTAAATTACCAAACAACCACCTCGGCGTTTCATTAAAGTCCGCAGACACCCATCCGATAGTAGAGCCCCATAATCATCTCTACATTGGTGACCCCGACGTGATCCCGTGACGTGAATTAGAGGAGAATGATGGAGTACGCGGACTTTGTGATCGCCGAGGTGGCGAGGACACGCGGCGAAATGCGGCGATCGGAAGAGGAAATGGCGCGCCTATCGGTACAATGCCAACGCATTACCGAGCAGGCGGCCAGGCTCACGCTGGGGGAGCCGGAGCTACAGGAGGACCCACCAATCGTCCCGGGCCAGCCACGGCCAAGCACACCACGACGCCGGACGCGTAGCGTTCCCCGCCAGGTGGTTTGGGGCCCGCCCGAGATGAGGAGTTGGCCTATGCAGCAGGGGGCACAATCGTTAGCGGCGCCCCCACGTACCGTCGTCACCATTCCGGCCCCGGAACGGCAAACAGCGAAATCGCGGTCCCGGCGGCGCAGAACGGCGAGCCCCGGCGACGCGCCTCCATGTGTGCGGGACTGTTTCTTCCACCACACATTTGGTGCTCGGGCACATAAGTGCCGAAGACCCTGCCGTTGGCAGCAGCTGGCGGCCACCAACGTAGCGCCAGAGTAACGGACAGGGGTTCCGGCACCGGCCCGGCATATAATCTTAGGGAGTGTGGTGCGTGTTAATTTAGTGTGTGTTAACGTAGTGCGTGTGAATTTAGAATAAGTACAGTGTTTAGTGTAGAATTCGGTACTCTCTGTACGACTGCATAACGTGCATTTTGCAGTAGGATCCGCGCGCATGTTAACCGTAATTGTAGGCGTCAAGCGCCACACTACGGGTTAACCGTTTAGTATCGCGGCATTGCACTTCAGTCGTCCCGAGGGTCAAAAATATTTTTTTTTTTGTGTGTGTTAGATAGGTTTAGTCGTGATTTATGTAAGAGTTGTACTACGTTAAGGCCCTTTCTACCTACGTCTTTACGACGAAAGTAGATAGCGGTTCCTATAGTTGTTGCATAACGCGTGGGGTACGTTGCTAAGTGTCGGTTGTGACAAAACGTTTCGGAGCATCGGGTTTGTGGTCCCCAGTTGGTTTCACTCGCGAACATACTTGTCAAACCGATCACCTGCACGCTGCAAAGGGACGTTAGGTACCGTATGCTGATGAAATTGCCAGCGTCGGTGCGCCAACCTGGAATTTTGCATGGAACAACTTATAATATTGTATAAGTTTTATTTTACGCCCCATAAGAGAGGCTATTGTATTAGGCATTAGTTTTTGTTTCCTCTTAAATATTAGAACTTGTTTACTTTGGGTATCGCTTTCAGACATTTGATAGGCACGCTAGTACGGGGAATTGAGCGACGCAGGCCGGCGTTGCTGAATTCGCGTTACGTGCCCGGGCGCCGTGAGAAGCATTCTTGTAATCGAGACGCTGACGCCGCGTATGACAATGTAGTGAGCGAGCCCAAGTAGAAACAAACTTTGTAGTTATATGGTTGTAGCATTTAATGTGTAATTTTCGATTTTAATTTTCTTTGTTTTTTTTTTTGTAAGGGGGGGGGACTACTGTGGGAACACAGATCGCTGATTAAGCATTTGGCGGTGACGCGAGCTTATTCGTGACGCGATCCCACAGTCAGTCCTCCGCCGCGCCTGCTAGTGTTAACACACCTAAAGTAAATTACCAAACAACCACCTCGGCGTTTCATTAAAGTCCGCAGACACCCATCCGATAGTAGAGCCCCATAATCATCTCTACAATGTTATCACTAGAAAAAGATTTAAACTTATATTTCATCCATTTAATAAATTTAGTTTGAATTTTCTCGATGGCATTGATATGAACCGAATATTGAGGACTCCAAACAACCGAGGCGAACTCTAAGTGCGATCGAACATAAGCATTGTAAAGTAAAATAATGGTACGTGGATCCTTAAAGTCCTTGCTCTGTCGAAAAATAAAGCCTAACATCCTGTATGCCTTAGACGTGATTTTGTCAATATGAGAAGTGAGCTGCATCTCATCATCAATATAAACACCTAGGTCTCTGACTTCAGTAACTCTTTTCAGAGTTTTGTTCTTGATGGAGTAATCAAAACGAATTGGGTTACGCTTACGGGAAAATGAAATGGAGCAACACTTCTCAATATTGAGGTCGAGGCAATTTTTGGTACAGTACTGATCCAACCTGTCCAAGTCATGCTGTAACTGTTTGCAATCGTCTACGGATTTAACTACCGTGAAGATTTTTGTGTCATCGGCAAAAAGTAGAACTTTGGAATGATGAAAACAGTCAACGACATCGTTGATGAACATGTTAAACAGCAGGGGACCCAAATGGGACCCTTGGGGCACACCAGACAAGACAGGAGTAAAGGAGGAAGTATGACCTTTGACGATTACAGCCTGAGATCGATTCTGAAGGTATGACGTCAGCCATCTCAACAGATCACCATGAATACCGAACATTTTCAACTTATCAATTAAAATAGCATGAGAAATTTTGTCGAAGGCCTTGGAATAGTCTGTATAGATGGCGTCAACTTGAAACCCTTTGTCAATTACCTTCAATGCAAAATCTAAAAATTCTGAGAGGTTGGTGTCAACCGAACGCTTATTCACAAAACCATGTTGTCTAGTAGACAGCATAGGTCTTACTAAATTAAAAACGGTGTCATAAACAATTTTTTCGAACAGTTTTGGAATCGTAGATAGTTTGGAGATTCCGCGATAATTTTTTATGTCGTGTTTGTCTCCGCTCTTATGTATAGGGACCACCAAGGAGCGCTTCCATACGTCTGGCATGATTCCTGATCTCAAAGATAGCGAGAAGAGCACCGACAGTGGAAACGATAAGGTTTTGCTGCAGCGTTTAAGAAAAACAGGGTGAATGCCATCAGGACCGCTACCCTTTGATTCAATTAATGTTCTGAGGTACCTCTCTACTAAATCTGGTTGGAATTCTATATTACTGATCACATTTATTGTAGAATCAGAAATAGTAGAAGAGTGGGCAATTGGTGACGGATTATGTACGAAAACTGATTGGAAAAACGAATTAAAAAGATTGGCTATACTATGTCCATCATTAGCCACTGTATCATTTAAGAAGAGAGAATCGGGAATACTATTATTACCCTTTTTGGATTTTATAAATGACCAGAACGATCTAGAGTTAATTTTAATATTATTTTCACTCCTAGATATAAATAGATTGTAACAAGATACCTCCATCGTTTTAATTGCCGTACGTAAATTTGAAAATGCATTATAATCGGAAATCCTTCCATATATTTTCCATTTTTTATGCACTTTATTTTTTTTCTTTATAAGTTTTATCAAAGGACGGGAGTACCAAGCTGGGTATTTATCACTGTTAGTAACAATTTTGTAAGGGATAAATTCAGATGTATTGTTGTAGACCACTATTGCCGATGGCAGTATTCCTAGGATCGTAGGCTACAAAGTACCACAGACTACGTAGTAAGGGTTCAGACCGCCAACTCACGAACCAAAAATATAGACCGTAGAACCCTCTGGCCACGTGGTCCTACCGCCTTTGTCGTACCGGTCGGACCACATGAACTTTTTTTTCCGATTGATCCTACCGACCTATAGGACTATTGAAACTGTAATTTTCTTAGACCACGTGGTCCTACCGATAGGACCATATGAACTTCTTTTTTCCGATTGATCCGATTAATAAGTCGGACTTAGGAAACTATCATTAACTGAGACCACGTGGTCCCACCAGTCAGATCACGCGTTCTAGACCATGAGTAATGCGACCTGCATACTGCGATTACTGCGTATTTAGGTAACTTTCTTAGAAAATAATATGAAGACAATGTCAAATGTTAATGTCAATAGATATGTGTTACGAACATTAAGCCGATGGCCCTGGGTTCGAATCCCGGTAAGGGCATTTATTTGTGTGATGAACACGGATATTTGTTCCTGAGTCATGGGAGTTTTCTTTTTATTTACGTAAATAAATAGAAAACTCCCAAAATTAAAAAAAAATAAAAATAAAATAAAATAATAATAATAATAAATTATATATATCGTTGTCTAAGTACCCGCAACACAAGCCTTCTTGAGCTTACTGCGGGACTTAGTCAATTCGTGTAAGAATGTCCGTATAATTAAAGTTATTTTAAGACTAATTAGGGTGAGATCTCTTACCTACTGTAGTCCAATAAAAATTGGAATATCAGTGGGTACATGTACATTCAGCCAAGAAAGTGGTCTACCACTTTTCGACTCTATTACTTGATAAATAGAGTCGAAAAGTGGTAGAACACTTTTTTGGCTGACTGTACCTACTATGTACGGCAGTGACAAAAAATCTATCATACTACAGGTAAAAATGAGTTCATGTGGTCCGATTGGTAGGACGAAGCGGAATTATAATTCTTGGTAGTCCCATCAATCGGATCAATCGGAAAAAAAAAACATGTGGTCCGACCGGTAGGACCACGTGGCCAGAGGGGTAGCAAGAGTCACCATTAATAAGGTTTAATTTGTACTCAGCTGGTAGATTTTTGACTGTTAATTTTTAAACGTATTGTGTACATCCAGCGTTATATTTGAATTTAAACTAGTATACAAGCGTGGTACAAGCTTACGCCATTTTCAATCGAACACCAACTTCCATCGTAAAAGAAACTGAAGAACATTTTACTTATCAACAGATTTATTTGTTAATTTATCTCATATTCGGGAAAACGATATAATATATCTTCGTCCTTTCTAAGAGTTGTACATTTTACTACACTCGTAGTACATTTTACAAAACCACAAACTATGCACTTCATTCTATTCTATTTGTTGCCCAGACAATGGTTATTACACGTTCCCAGATGAATTTTCGATTAGCAGCACACTTTTTTCTTAGGGCATAAAAACTATCAATACTACAAATTAAATAACAACATTTGAAACAACTAAAAATATGTTCAGAGACGAGACCCCGAGTAGACGCCATCTTGTCACTTTATTATGACAGATCGTCAAAAAACAAAACGGCAGTCAAAGCAATAGCCAATCACAGCTCGGCAAAATGTCAAAATCTTCTAAAACAATATGGTGCTATCGTGCACGTTTCGTTGTACGTAGATAAACAACCGTGCAAAGTACCTACCAGTGTTTCAATTTTAGTTTGACTGTGGACAATCTTACACAAATCGACCTAGTCTAAAACTAAGCAAAGCTTGTTTAGGTAGTTATTTTATATTTTTTTAGTATTATCATTGTAATAAGCATATTTTTGGGAGAAAATGACTGATTGTCGAGTTTCTTGCGGCATTTCTTCTCGGCTGTGCTCTTATTTTTCAGAAACGCTAGTAGAATTTGCCTAGCGGCGCCTACTTGCAGAATGAAGATTATTCGTTTCGTTTATTTATTTCATTTTCATGTTATTAGTCAGCCAAGAAAATGTTGTACTGCGTATGAAGCTAGAGGTCCAGGTCGCGATCCCGGTAAGGGCATTTGTTTCTGTCGTGAGCAAAACCATTTGTTCCTAAGACTGCGATGTTTTCGACGATATATTTAATAGATATACCTACTTAAATAAGTATACCTACTAAATACACTGGCGGTCAAAAAGTTCGGGTCATCCTGAATTTAATAACCGCAATAAGGTTTTTTTATAGTTACATAATATACTATTAGCGACCACCACCCTACCCAACTATACCCAAATATATAAGTAATTTTCGGGATCCGGGATCATAAAAATATCAATACCCAAAAATGACGTGTTTTGCGATATCTCGCTCCGTTAACGCTGTTCTTTTTTTCAAGGGTTTTTACGAGTCCGATTTAAACCTGGTATCGTAATTATTTTAATTGTTATTTTTGCAGTTTAAATGTAAAATCAAATAAAGATTATGACAGGATTTAAAAAACTGAACAACCTTGTACTATTTTAGGAATATATGACGGTATTTTACCGACCTGTATTGTTTGTCCGAGAGTGTATATCGTCGTCTAGTACTCATAACACAACCCTTATTGAGCTTACTATGTCCCATAGTACGTAAGCTCAGCAAGGCTAGTTCGATTTGTGTAAAACATTGTCCCCTAATATTTATTTATTTATAACCAAAATAATAAAAGCGAAAGTACTGTCTGTCTGCCAATATGTCTGTTATCTTTTCACGCTTAAATCACTGAACAGATTTAAATGAGTCTTGGAGATAGTTTCAAACCCTTGAAACATAGGATTAGGGAATGCAATACCGGGATACCGGGATCCCGAAATACCGGGATCCCGCATGCTATATGCGGTATTAATCCCGCACGTAAATTATGCGGGATTCCGCGGGATTTGCGGGATTGAAGAGCGACATAGTTTATACGTGCTACTCGTAGCGCGTACTGCCGAAACAACCGGAATTTATTCGCGGCGGAGCCTAGATGCAACGGCGGGGGAAGGGGGAGCCGTAGAAGAGTATTTTGTGCGAATTTGTCTATTTTTTAGCTAGTTTGAAATTGTTATTACGTCATAACGCATCGAATTTTGCCGTTTTAAGTTCATTTAGTGTTGTTGTAATAACTTGCAATAAGATTTTCAAATAATAAACATTAACAAGTGCTTACGTTAACAAATGTAGTGTTAATTATGTCAGAAACCATATATAGAGTTTTCTAGTACTGCTGTTGTGTGGCGGTATTTTTGAAGGCCGAATATTTTTCACCACACTTTAGGCCAAGGAAACGCACCAAAAACCAGCAAAACTTTGAAACATGACGCCATCATGAGGCGTTTGAAATGGGTGACGAGCGATTTAAGGACAAAGTGGGTACTTTCCGAGCTGTGTAGTGAAAAATAGCTCACTAACTTGCGGGATCCCGCCAATACCGGGATCCAGCGGGATTAGAAATCTCAATCCCGTTGAATACCGGGATTGATTTCTTCATGCGGGATTGCATTCCCTACATAGGATAGTTTATATACCAGAAATCATTCCTTAACGAGGTGAAAAAAAGGTAGAAGTTTGCATGGGAGAGCATTAATTAAGTCTTCACCCAAAATAATTTATCATCAATTATTTCTCGAACGCGATGAGTTCAAAGTGCACGAAGTAGCGGGCAAAAGCCAGTTGCTTATAAACAAATGAGTATCGGATTTCAGATGCGCCCCAAATTCAAATCCGATCACTCAGAGCGGCACAATTTGCGGACATACTGATCCATCTCTCGATTACCCTAGCCTAGCTAGAGGTAAATTCTGAATCAATTTTTATCACATTATGACATCAGTTCATTGCACGAGCTTGCTTCCTTTTTTTGCGACCAGACTGTGACTTGACCTGACCTGGTCATGCACACTAGAGCGATAGGAGGGCACGGTGTGAGAGTAGCCGGGGGAAAATCTAGGGAAAACTTCCAACACGACCACGCGGGTGATTCTAACACTGGAATACTAAGAATTTGCGCTCAAGTGAGATTTAAAAAAAAAAAAAAACAAACGAGTGCGCGCAATACAACACATCATTATCAGCATATACACGTCCCACTGCTGCAAATGATTGTAGTCCCCATGCTGCAGCTAGGCCTGTACTAACTATAACTACTCGTAGGGGCTTAATACTCTTTCTCACGATGTTTTCTTTCACTGAAAGGGTATTGGTAATTCAATGGGTGATTGTGTGTCAAGGAAGCAAAATGCTACCCATATTTACGGCAAGGGCGGTATATTGAATCCTGAGTGTAAGCGAAAGATTTTACAATAGAATCCCCAATCGTAGTGAGAGATTTTAAAGTATCCCCAAGTCAGTAAAGGGTCGGCAACACACTTGTGTTTCTTCTGGAGTCCCAAGTGTCCATTAGGCTACGTTGTCTGCTTACCATCAGGCAGGCCGTAAGCTTGTTTGCCACCGTCGTAGTATTAAAAAAACTTTATCGTAACGAGTGCTAGAAGTGGCAATGAATATTAAATTGCAACCGTTCTGCGAATACTTACAGACGTAAGTTTATGTTATGTAATATGCCCTTAATATACCCTATACCTAGATCAAAACAAAACCTCCGTTTGAAACGTCCGTCTTTGTTGTTACCACTAGGATACCATGACGTGCAACAAATTGATAACATATTAGCATGCGAAATATCTAGTTAGATTGGTTTCTCTGATGTCGGGAAAACTGGGCAAATGCGGAACACGACAGTTAATTGGTCGTTAGTTATTTAATCTGGACACAGTCGCAATTTTAATGGTTGGGAAAACATAACAATGTTGTTAGTTTTAGTTTTGTCAGTAGAAATGTAAAGGAAACTAGGAATGTCTGATTCGACTTATTGGTTTTAAAACCAAATTAAATTTGCTGCGCGCATGTATTCTGACTCTATTAGTTCGGTATAGCGCGATAGAAGCAAAAGCCCGTGATAAATGTGTTTTCATAAAGTTGTATCAAAACAGTATGTGCTCGGCCTTTCTTATTAATTAACGTGGGAGATTAATTTCACTTTAACCGACTTCAGCCGATGACTAGACCGACATCAAGTCAAATTGATGGCAAGCATAACCGATTTTAATTAATCATGTACCGCTGTCTAGCCTCGCAGGGATAGTGATGCGCTAAACCGGATATGGCTAGGGTTGGGTTTCCAGGCAAATATTGACACGGCGTACACGGCAATTATTGCCAACGGTCATTTGCATTTACCTCATAGGGCTTGGGCGCCAATTTCAATTACGCAATTCGAATTTCGAATCGAGAATTCGGCACGTTCGAAAACCAACGTTGTTTACGACGTGCAAATCTGCTTATAAATGCATACGAGTATAATCATAAGTGTCATAACTTTGAAGATTTAGTGGAAAAGTTAAATTACTCATTTTAAGTTTATCACTGGATTCGTAAAATTTGCTACAACGTTCATCTCCATAAACACTTTATTGTCATTATAAGTCAAAGGTATATTGCGCTGTGACAGAGTAAGTACCTAAGTGGCGCGATCGTGTATATCGCTTGTATATCGACACTGTGGAAGTGTGCTAGAGCGGAGATTAGCCGAAACGACAAATATCTGCTTCTCTGTCGCACTTGCATATTCGAGCGACAGAGTTGGAGATATTTCGTTTTCGGTTTGCGGTAGCCCTTCAGAAGGCGTACCGCGAACTTCGAAGATCGAACTTCGTGTCGTGCCGTCCCTTTCCGTCATATAGAGAGTGAAAGGGACGGCACGACACGAAGTTCTATTTTCGAAGTTCGCGGTAGCACAGCTGGTATTAAGTTACCAACTACCTATATAGACTGATAATATAATAAAGCTTCAAAACGCCAACGTTGATGTTGTTCACAATTGCTTAAACGTTGAATCCTTGCTAAATTTGTATATTTTCACGTTCCAATTCGACAATAAATAATAATTTATACAATTTTAATGAACAGATCTTTCACTAAATGATTCATAAAGCCCAGTATTTGAAGCGCGAAATCTCTTTTTAATTACCGCAGGCTTCCAAGAAATTGGGAGAACTCCGCTAAAGCCGTTACATTATGGAACGACATTAAATATGAGTGTTCATCAAATACTTATTAAAAGCGTAACCTTTCGTTCTGACCACTTTAAATATTTTGGTATAAGTTTGTGCCGAATATATATAGGTACTTGTTGCCATTGCCATCAGAGTACGTGCACAGTATACAAGGTGAAATAATAGCGACTGTTCAAATTTTCACCGTGGATTCTTTAGCGAAAAATAAAAAGTACGTGTTTTTTCTTTCAGTATCTTTCAGTACTAAAATATTGAGACAGAGCAGCTGAAAGATATCCTAAAAAACCAGACGTTCATGGATACCACGGTAGTACTGTTGTGCGGGAGGTGACAATAACGCTCGCCCCGCCCCTACGTTGAGACGCCGAGACAAACTTACGCGGCGAAAAACTGTTTTTTTAATGAAAGTTACAATGATAGTAAACAATCATTCCTAGTAAAAGAAAAACATAACATGCAAATTTTCCATCATGCACGGGGTACTCCCGGGTCATAAACATTGTTTTGTAAGTCACGTTCGCCGTCGCGCGTCTTTAGGAGAGACACGAAACACACAACTGATCATTGCGGAGATGCGCATGCGACTAATTTGCAATTTTAGTCGAGATCAGATAGGTGAGCGCGCCCCTCCCCCGTACCGCTAACCCCGAGCGTCATTCAGCTCCCAATTATCCACATGTTACTAATTATTTATTCGGATCGCACATTTTATAGTGAAAATTTTACCTATGTTTTTTTTTCAGTAATGTCATCTTTTATTGATGGGAAAAATTTGAACAGTCAATAAAATTTAACCCTGTATATATTGCTTAAGGCAGTAACTAAAATAGAGTCGCTTAAGACCTTTTTGGACCTGCGCTTCGATAGAGCGATAGGGTTGCACCTCTCAATTTATTTAAATTTGAATAAGATTATTATATTTACCAAAATATTGATTGGTATTCTACTCCGTACATACTCAAATGACATTTAGCGGGTAATTTAGGAATACTTACACAAAATAGTGTTTGTGTAAGTATTCCTATCGCACGTAATCTCCGAAACTACTTAAAATAGGTTATATTTTTAATCCACGACGCAACGAAAAAGAAGGATGTTAGAAGTTTAACGTGGGTATCTGTGTATTTGTCTGTTGCATCGTAGCTCCCTAATGGTTAAACCGAAAACGAAACCGGTTTAGTCAAAATTCGTCAAAACCGGTTTAGCTGTTATTGAGATATTGAACTTTGAAATGAAAATGTCGGGGGTTTTTAAATTTTTCTAACTTGGTTATATCCCACGGCTTTGCTTACGTTCTTTGTAATACACGGGCGGGCCAGCGCAACAGACAACATTAAATAAAGTATTCTTATCTTATTTATATTAACCTTTATGCATTCAATACATTTTGTATTATCAGACGAAAATACTTCTACGATACTTCTAACTAAATAACTTACGCTTAAACCGCCAAACCGATTGAGAAAGTATTTCGAATGGAGATAGTTTGAGGCGATCCCGGAAATAATCCTTTAAAGAAGTGAAAAGAAGGGTGGAAGTTTGTACGGGAGAGCGATAATCAAGCAACCACCTGAAATAATTAAATAGCAATTGTCCTCTATATGGCGATTAAACGAGTTCCACGCGGGCGAAGTCGCGGGAAAAACTAGTAATTCATAAAACATAAACCACACGATATTATATTATATATGCCTCATTTATATTTCAAATATTCATCAAATAATTCTTTCACGCTATGTCACATGTAATTAAAATAGTAGCCAGCACGCGCTAGTTTATTAAAAACTTCTTCAACTATTCTACGTGATACGTGCGCGGCACACGTGAACGAAACCCCCCGAGACCTCCTTAAGTTTATTGTAATGACGTGTGTCTGTGTGGGTGCGTCAAATCGGACGATTGTATGGATTTGTTTTACTGCTATAGGCTATTTATCTACTGTGGTACGTGGTATCCACTTTATCAGTCCGAACGCTTTTGTGGTTAGGGAACGTGCCCAATACTACGCGACTGATTTTGTCCCCTGTCACCGTTCGGTGACCACCCGTATTATATGCCAAGAACCCTATCTCCCCTCGACCCCTCTAGATTACATGTAGTAATTCAGAAATATGGTTTTAAATATATTTTTCAATCAAAAAGGTATAAAAAATAATAATATTTTGGGTCAACGTGGGTCAGTGTTAAAATACCACCTGTCAGTTTTAAAATGTGCGCTTTACTTTCATGACTTTTTTAATATTTTTTGGACCCATAGTTCAAAAGTTAGAGGGGGGACACACATTATTTTTTCTTTTGGAGTGAATATTTCTGAAAATTATTATTTTATATCAAAAAATGTTTTATGAAGACCACTATTCATTTTCAAATACCTATCTAGATAACAACACCCCACACCACAGGGTTAAAGAAATAAAAACATCCCCACTTTATCTCGGTATCTACCCCTAAAAAATCTTTTTTTAGATTTTATTTTACGAATTTGTCAGTTCAATTGATTTATATATCCATACCAAATTGCAGCTTAGTAGCACTATCAATCACAGAGCAAAGCCTCGGAGAGACAGACGGACATGGCGAAACTATAAGGGTTGACTACGAAACCCTAAAAACCGGGCAAGTGCGTGTCGAATCACGCACAATTAGAGATTAAACGAACTTACCTGTAAGTGAAGTTCTATCCTAATTATGCGAAGGTTTCGTCCGAAGATATTAGCATAAGAGACACATGTAGTATCGCGTAGCGCATGCCATTTCACACTACTTTGAGAATTTAATTTTTTTTTTTTTTTTTGTAAGGTAGATTGCCTACCAGCTCCCACTTACCCGTACTTCATTTATTTGAGAGTATAGTAACTAGCAGATTTATCATATTTTTACGATCAATGGGGTGTACTGCTATTACACAATGCGGAGGGGGGGTTGCTAATATCTTCGGACGAAACCTTCGCATAATTAGGATAGAACTTCACTTACAGGTAAGTTCGTTTAATCTCTAATTATACTCGGTTTCGTCCTCTATATTAGCATAAGAGACACATGTAGACTTTTAGAGACAATGATCGTAAAAGTATGAGCAATGCAATGAAATACCTTAAGGTAGTCATGAATCATCTTTTATTGATTTACCTTATAAGTAGATGTTTACATTAACTCGGTAGGTATATATTGACTAAGAGATAATCTTTACGACTTAGCATAATCTTTCAAGATTTAGTTGACATTTTTATATATTTAATTTCTCATGATTGTTAAGCCAAAGCGATCATCATCATTTGGATCAATAACGGGCCGGTTATAAAATTTGGCGAATGTTTGCGAGGTAGAACTCCAGCCCGCAGTTTTGCGTATCTTATCTAAACTGACACCTGATCTCAGCGCAGCAGAAGAGGCGGCATGGCGGGTACTATGCGCAGTGAACGATGACGTATCAATTCCGCTTAAGGCTAAAACATTTTTAACCCATCTACTTAATGTTTGCGTACCGACTTGTTTATGAGGCTTCTTAAAACTTATAAAAAGACATTCTGCCTGATTTCTAATATTTTTAGTCTTTTGTAAATATGAGTTAACTGTTCTTGCCGGGCAAATCTCTGGTTTCTCATTAAAAAACGGCAAGACCAGTAATGGTTGTGTAGAACCAATACGCGAAGTTTTAATGAGGTCTGGAATTTTAATTTTGATTTTATCTGGGCAATTTTCAATATTACATATTTTTATATTAGCCAGCGTTTGTACTCTATGAGCTGTTATAAGAGACAAAAGTGTTATTAACTTTTTAGATATATGTTCGAGAGATAAGTCTTCATTGGGATACCATTTTGCCAAAAAATCTAACACGACAGATGGATCCCAGGTCTCGTTATATTTAGGAAGTGGAGGTCTAGAGCGAAATACTCCTTTAAAAAATCGCTTTAAATCATCGTTATCTGAGATTTTTTCATTAGCAATCAACGAGAGGGCAGATCTATAAGAATTTAATGTGCCATACTGGGCACCATTAGTAAACGAAATTGTTAAAAATCGCATGATTTCTGGAATTGATACATCATAAATGTTCAATTTATTCTCTATACAATAAACGAACCACTTTTTATAGCACCCTTCATACTGCTTGTATGAATTATCAGATAATGAATCCAACAATATATGTGTAGAAGATGGTGGGACACCTCTTCTTAGCATCGCTTTGCGGATAATATTCCTGCCACCAGGGTAGTCTGTGAGCGCACCTGCCGGCGGCTGGAAGTAGCAGACAAAATTAGATTATTATTTGCTTCCAGTACTAAAAGTTTTGAAACCAATAAACTTTTGAAAAGTGGATACCACGGTTGTGTGGGCCATTGTGGAACCACCATTATACCTCTAGCTTTATCGTTAATAATTTTTCTTAATGATTTTAAGATCATAGTGAATGGGGGAAAGGCATAGAAGTAAAAGTTAGACCAGGAGACTGTAAATGCATTTATCGCATACGCGTCGGGGTCTCGGTGCCAAGACATATAAATCGGGCATTTATTATTGATTCGACTAGCAAATAAATCAATATGTGGGCAGCCAAATTCATTTACAATATTTTGAAATGCGTAGTTAGCAAGTTCCCACTCAATATCCGGATGAGTACGTCTCGACTCCTGATCCGCTATAAAATTATCCGCAGAGCGAATATATGAGGCGAATACAAATAGTTTTTTCGTTTCGCAATATTGCCAGAGTTGCTTTGTGATTTCTGTCAAATGAGGGAACTGAATACCTCCCATTCGATTAATGTAAGAGATAGCAGTGGTATTATCAATGCGAAGAAGAATTTGTTTATTGTACAAGTCTCGTGAGAATATTTTGAGACCAATAAATGCAGCCATAATTTCTAGCTGATTTATATGGTTTTTGCGTTCGTCTGCATTCCATGGACCGCTTGCCTTCTGGTCTCCACATGCTACCTCCCCCACCCAGTAGTTGAGGCATCTGAGAAAATTTCTATAGCGTAATAATCGGCTTTGATTTTACAACTAGAATTTTCTATTTTATTTTTCCCACCATTCAAAGTCAGTGCGTAGGTTGTTTGGGATAGTCATGAAGATATCGTAATTATCATGATCTTCTAAGTTCAGAAATTTACACCTTTCGAAAAGTTTCGTATAAAGCCAGCCGTATTCGACGGCTGGACATGCAGATGTGAGAAGACCTACAAAACTTGCAAAATCTCTTATTTTGCATCGTTTAATTGCAGAGAAATTTTTAATTTCATTTTTTATTTTTAAATTTTTTTCTTTTGGTAGAGTAACTTCAAATTTGTTAGAATTTATTATATATCCCAGAAACTTACAAGACTTTGAAGGGTTGAGATTGCTCTTTTCTTTATTTATAATAAAGCCTAGAGAGGTGAGAAGCTTATTTGTATTTTTTATATTTGTAAGACATTCATTATAATCTTTGCCGATAAGTAATAAGTCATCAAGATATATGGTAGATAAGTAACCACATGACCTTAGCAACTTCACTACTGGTTTCATAACTTTTGTAAAAATAAAAGGAGCAGTGTTTAAGCCGAATGGGAGTACATTAAATTCATAGATATTATTTTCAAATTGGAATCGGAGGTATTTCCGGTCATTTTCGTGTATTTTAATGAGGAAATAAGCATCCTTTAAATCTAATGTACTTAGATAATAGTCTTTTGATATTAACTTTAAAGCAGTGCGCAAATCCTCCAATTTAAAATGAGATGTATCTATGAATTTGTTCAAAGATTTAAGATTTAAAATAAATCGCATTTCCCCATTCGGTTTGGGTATAAGAAAAATGGGCGACAAAAATTGGTCATCTTGCGCTTCGCATTGTGAGATTGCTCCAATTGACAGTAAATCTGAGATAGATTCACGTATATGTATTTTTTCTTGATTGGAGCAGTTTCTTGTACTTGGTGGTACTAATTGTGAAACTGGTTTAGAAAAAGGAATTTTATAACCCTTAATATAAGACAATATTAGAGGATCGTCTGTGAGCATTAGCCATTGAGTGTAAAACTTAGCTAATCTACCTCCTGGTATTACCGTTGCTAACGATGTCTGTGGCTCGTCCTGTAGTGCTGATGCTGCGATGGCCTCGAGGTGTGCATGGGCCGATGACGTGTCGAGGTCGCAGGCTCCTTCACTCGTGACGGTCTCGGCTGCCTGCGAGCTGGACCCGGCTTCCAGTTTAAATTTTTATTTGTATGTGGTATATTAGGCTTTTTAGCCTGAGGTTTAGGCGTCGGAATCTTAAGGTCTGCTCCAGATTTAGTGATGGCTTTAGCCGATTTCAAGGTGTCGGCCAAGTTTTCGCTGAATAAAAACTTATCAATTTTTGTGTTTTGAAGCTGATCCTTCAATTCCTTCTTCATGGCGTTCAATAAAAAGTTTCGTCTGGTTATGGTATCGGCATGTTGACAATCGCATAAGATTCTACTTGAATCTATCAATAGTTTCAGCAAAGGTGTATTTTTCTCCTTATTAGACATAAGGAGCGTTATAGCCTCACTTAGGCAACTTATAGCGGAGGTAAGTTGTTTTTGTTTATTCTCAATAGCTTTGTCGCGTTTTATTACCGCATCCGATACCGCGGCTTTGACTTCCGCGTTGATTTCTGGAGGATCTATCAATTTGCAGTTATCGGGTGTCAAGTATCTCTCTTTGAATTCTTTGCGCAACTCCTTCGTTAATCCGTTTGTTGCGCAATGTTCTAATCTAATCGACAGGTCCTTTTGTATGTCTTTTCCATATTGTTTTACAGCATTTGGATCAGATCCAAGTATTTCCATCAAATCAGCATCTAAGTCTTCTTCTGTTTCAGGTAACGGCTGGTCAATATTCTCGATGGCGGGAGTAGCTGGAGAATCTAGGAGCGGCGCGGCAGGAGCAGCTGATGCAGCAGGGTTAGCTGGCGCGGCGGAAGTCGGCTGCGGGTCTACTAGAGGCACGACAGCGGCATGCTTCGACATGGCGATGGTGGCCACAGGCGGAGCAACTTCGTCGGTTACGGAACCTGAATCTCTCTGGGCCGGCCCCGAGTATTGCTGTGCCGGTGACGCATGATAGGCATCATCCTCAGGAATCGCCCATACGTCTAAAGGGTCCGTGTCTGAAAAGGAGACACAGACTTATGTCCACGGCGTAGTATAATAACTGTGTAAGTGGCAGTCGCAAGTTTTTTTGACAAGAACTGCCCCCAAACTGTTATTCCACACTTTTTAGTGTACTACGACCTTTGTACGTGATAGTAAATAAACACGCATAAAAAACGTTGTAATGTATTTTTATTGACAACTTAAATCATCGACAGAACAGTCCCACTGCATATAGCAAGTACTGTCCGTAGCCGTACACCTTTGTTGTTTACATTTATAAACATGTAGCCATATATTGCTGCCCTTAATTCGCAATATTTACGCATGACGTAATGATCTACTTTGTTCAAGAAGAAACAGTCCCATTGTACTGCCCGCAACTCAAACATAAGTAGGTAGGTACAAGGTACCACACATAGGCAGTAAAAACTGCTAAATATAACTATATAACTACTCAAACGTATGAGGTTTAAAATTACATTTGTTTAAAGTACCCGATTTTAACCTTACTCTGCTATTTGTAAGCAAATAAGTTTAAAAAACGTTATTTACGTAGACCTTAAAACGATTTAAATAAGGTTGTCTATCGCATACCTGATTCATCCTGCGAGTTCGATAAGTCACGATGTTTGTCACGATCTGTTGATCGTAATTTCTTCTCGAGCCGTTTGATTTTCTTTAAAAGATAATCGTAACTATCTTTATCCTTTTCACGTTTACGTTTAGGCATCCTTGAAAACTTTAATCACTGATATTTTATCACTTTAATACGGGAGCGCGATGTGAAACGGCGGGGCACTAAAAAGCGAATGAAGTACGGGTAAGTGGGAGCTGGTAGGCAATCTACCTTACAAAAAAAAAAAAAAAAAAATTAAATTCTCAAAGTAGTGTGAAATGGCATGCGCTACGCGATACTACATGTGTCTCTTATGCTAATATAGAGGACGAAACCGAGTATAAAGAAGGGTTGAAAGTGTTTATCAATGTTCATTACCTCAAATTTGTTCAGAATATTCCACTTCATAGTTTAGAAATCAAAGGGAGAACACACTTTTTACGACTTTGCCAGATAATATCTTGCCAATGGTTGTCTTAAACGGAAAATTTTGAAACCTCTATATCATTTTCAAAGGCCTATCCACAGATACCCCACACGCCTATGTGCATTGAAATTTTAATCATCATTTTTTTGTAGCGGTTCATGTAATACACCTCTCAACCAAATTTCATAATTGTAGTGCTGTTAGTCTCCGAGTAAATCGGCTGTGACATACGGGCGGACGGACAGACATGACGAAACTATAAGGGTTCCGTGTTCGCTATTTTGGCTACGGAACCCTAATTAAAAAAATACTAACGTTTGCCAGACAAAAACACCGCACATATATGACATATACAAATGTATTGGCTATGTGCGAAGTAGGTGGTGGGGGTAAGCTAGGCGATCGTAGCGCACACCATGGCAGAAATGTGTACTTACCGGGGACAACTGTCAAATTTACTTTCACGTTTTCTATTGGTTTCCTAACGGTTTCCTACGATTCGTTTCGTTTGTATGTATTTATTTATTCTCTTATTTATTTCAGTAAAATTTCCAATACGGGGTCTTTCTCGTTTACTAAAGTAAATAAAATATTCATGTGTCATTATTTGACATCTCTGAGTTTTGACATTGTCTCGGGACCTTTGACGTTTGACGTTTCAGACGTGCACATAGCCAATATTATGATTGATTCCTTGTTCAACATAAAAAATCAACAGAAAGAGAAAGTGCCTGGTGTACAATTTAAAAGCCGGCCAATACCGTTCCGTACCGATACCGTAAATATTATTATTATTCTAAAAGTTTTTTTTAAACACAGAAAGAGGAACACGCGCTAGTGGCGGAACGGAAGGTCTATCGCAAAATTCTGAGACCCACTCGGAGAGAAGACGGCACTTGGAGACTTCGTAAAAATCAGGAGATCGAAGATCTAGTGTCCCAGCCGAACATCATAGGAGAAACGAAATCCGCAAGACTCCGATGGCTCGCGCATGTACAGATGCCGTCAAACTTCTTGAACATTTGACCTTGCATGCGCAGATGCGATTTTTAGGTGTCGTTGGGAGGGGGCGGGCGGTGGCGGCGTGGCGGGCGGCAGGGGTGTCTCGTCGCGTCCGCACGATTGGTCAATCAGTTGACGTTTGCGTTCCGCGCCACGTTCACGTTCCTTTGCCTCCCGCGTACACTTGCGTGCAGTGATAAAGGCAATTGTTATTGTTGGGTTTCTTATTAAAAAAAATTGTTGAGTTTTTGTTAAAGTATTGTTATAGGTATTGAACATTATTGTTGAGTTTCTTGTTAATTTTTTTGTTGAGTTTATTTATTGTTATAGTTATTGCTTGACTTTGACGTTATAATGCCACGTCAAAATAATACAGTTTTAAAAAGACAAGCGCGGAAAGATACACAAACTAGCTCCAACTCCCTTGAACCAAGACCTAGTACCAGCGCTGGAACTAACTTAATGGAAGGAATTTCCTTTTTAGAAGAAGACTGAATACCGCAAACATGACATTTTTAGGGTTCCGTAGTCAACTATGAACCCTTATAGTTTCGCCATGTCTGTCCGTCCGTCTGTCCGTCCGTCCGTCCGCGGATAATCTCAGTGACCGTTAGCACTAGAAAGCTGAAATTTGGTACTAATATGTATATCAATTACGCCGACAAAGTGGTAAAATAAAAAGTGGAAAAAATATTTTATTAGGGTACCTCCCCTATACGTAAAGTGGGGAGTGATTTTTTTTTTTTTCATTTTAACCCTAACGTGTGATATATTGTTCGATAGGTATTTAAAAATAAATAGGGGTTTACTAAAATCATTTTTTGATAATGTTAATATTTTCGGAAATAATCGCTCCAGAAGTAAAAAAAAATGTGTCCCCCCCCCCCTCTAACTTTTGAACCATAAGTTTTAAAAATATGAAAAAAATCTCAAAAGTAGAACTTTATAAAAACTTTGTAGGAAAATTATTTTGAACTTGATAGGTTGAATAGTTTTTGAAAAAATTACAAAAACTACGGAACCCTACACTGAGCGTGGCCCGACAGGCTCTTGGCCGGTTTTTAGACTTTTCAATAACAGCCATTTGAAACATATATATCTTATGTTTTATTTCTCAACTTGTGTTCCATACAACTATCAATATAATTAAATAAATAAATAAATATAAAACTATAAAATAACTGATCAGGATGTATGAAGAGGGTTATGAGAGTATGTGAAGCGAAGGAAGTATGTCAGGATCGTAGTATATGGAAATCCGTAATCTATGCCTATCCCTGCGGGAAAAAGGCGTGATTATACACGGATCGACCTAGTCCCACAATAAGCTCACTAAGACTTGTGTTGTGGGCTCAATAATTATACCGAGATTTGAAATAAAAATTTGGTACTTTTTTTGCACGTATGTGTACGATGCGCAAACTCTCCCCCACCACCGCGCCTAGTGTTCAAGAAGTTTGACGGCATCTGTACCTAGTCCGAATGGGTGACGATCGTACAGTCCGGAGAGCGTACTCGGGCCGTCCAGCTGGTCGAAGACCCGTTGGGCGTCCTAGGCACCGATGGGGCGAAAAAGTGCAGAGGGACCTGACTGAGCTCCAAGCCGTCGTCGAATGGATAGGAAAGCCTGGCGGTATTTGGTGTCGGAGGCCAAGATCCACTTCGGGTCGTTGCGCCACAGCAGTAAGTAAAAGTTTTTTTATTAAAAGGGAATAAGAGCTTTTGACACCTTCATATGCGTAGCTACTTTTGATGCTGACTGTATTACTACCATCATTTTTTTCACATTTCCAGTAGCAACCATTTAGCTGGTAGAGGGGTGGGGAGGGACACAAGACTCCAACAAAAATAAGCACTTTAAAAATTAATATCACGCAACCACCACCACCACTATATCAGCCGAAGGACGTCCACTGCTGGACTACAATTTCATGGGGGGTAAATGCCATAATCGCCATGCTTGGCATGCAGGCCGCGATCGCAGTATCTCCACCGCACTCCAGGGATGCCCAACCCCCGTGTCTTAGTTTAACAATTACCAATTACCGATATCACGCAAACCAATCTCTTCTTCGTCGGTTCGCTCTTTTCAGAGTGGTCGTGGCTCGTGGCCATTATGTGGGTTTTTGAGTGACCCGTTTTACGCAAACCAATTGCTAAATCAAAAAATGGTAAAATAAAGCACATATTAATTTAGAACAAGCTATCTTATCTAACGATACCCAACACGATTAGTTTTGAAGGAAAAATATGTATCCCCACTTTGCGCGTAGGGGAGGTGCCTAAAAAATGTTTTACCAAAATTATATTTTACCGTTTTGTTGGCGTGATTGATATGTACCTATATACCCATGTCAAATTACAGTTTTCTAGTAGAAACGGTTACTGAGACGGACGATTGGACGGACGGACATGGCGAAACTATAAGGGTTCCTTGTTTACTACGGAACCCTAAAGTATTGGCTATTTTCGAAGTAGGTGGTGGGGGTAAGCTAGGCGATCTTAGCGCACACCATAGCAGAAATGTGCACTTACCGGGGACAACTGTCAAATTTACTTTCACGTTTTCTATTGGTTTCTTAACGGTTTAATACGATTCGTTTCGTTTGTATGTATTTATTTATTCTCCTATTTATTTCAGTAAAATTTCCAATACGAGATCTTTCTCGTTTACCAAAGTAAATAAAATATTCATGTGTCATTATTTACCATCTCTGAGTTTAGAGATTGTCTCGGGACCTTTGACGTTTGACGTTTCAGACGTGCACATAGCCAATAGGACATTTCGTATTATAGACATTTTGAGACACGGACAGAGTTTAGAAATTTAGACCCATTAAGCAAAAGATAGGTACGATATTTTTCGCTGCAACCGAAATTTGGTAGTCCTCTCCATCCATCTTTCAACCAATCAACTCAGTCATGTACACAAGAGTGAAGTTATACAGAGTGACATTGGAGCGTGATCAGAAATTATTTGACTCGTAGAAAAAACAATGTTTCATAAAACTTGGTTACCCTACACACGACGTCTTGTCATCCCTCATACAACGTGTGTCAAAAGTGATAGGGTGCCCAGGATTTAAGTACCTATGGTGTTATAATATTTCTAGTAAAAAAATATTTTTATAAAAAAATAAACTTGTTTTATTCGATGTAACTCTATTGCATTGAAAAGGCGATCAATGCGTAGTCTGAAAAAGTAGCTTCTGATTACATCTCCGATGTCACTCTGTAGGTCTATTGTTCACCCGTGAATATGAAAATGTGCTATGATGATAGTGGTAGGCGCTACTCGTTTATTTATACTTTTTCTATAATTATAGTAGTCTGGTTATAAACCGACCGCGAAATCGCCGGAATACAACACCTTTCGGCCAAAACTCCTTCATGAAGGTCGACATCTTATCGGTTGGCACTCTCACCACAAATGAAAGCGAAGGCACTGACAGATGAAAACCTGTCAGATATCACATAACTCTCTTTCAAACTTACTGATTTGTGCATTAGAGAGAATAGATCAGAGTTCAGATATAGATTTTTATTAATTTTGGTTAGTAATAACAAGAATTTACAAGTCATAAATGCACACATTACAATATTACAGAAACAAAATAGTATAGGTGGTATAGGTAAAAAACTTAAGAAGATGTCCTGTTGTATGTAGTTGTGACGTGTTCGAATAGACATTACATATTTAAAATGTGCAACACAAACAAAACAAACGGCTATTCGAACACGCTACAACTACGCACAACCTACTGGTCATCTTCTTAAGCTTTTTATCTATCTATAAATCGTTCTATCTGTGGGATTTTGCGTCAATATTCACGTGATACGGATCGTGATCTGAGTGTATCGCGTGATAATAATAACTATGTAAAAGACCCCATTGATGTCAAACTTTAAAGTTTTATTGAACGCATCCTAAAGTGTTGCACAGAAACCGTTAAAACCGCGGGATTATTCTCACTTGGGTAAGTATACTTTCAATTATTAAAGTGGCGTATATTTATTACAGAGTAAATAATTATTGTTTTTTGTAGTATACTCCTTCTTTTCCTTAAAACTTTTTTTTTAGATTACTAAGTATTTTGACATTTTATTTTAATTTTACGTCGCCATACCGCCTGAGGACATCACTGACATCAATCAAATAATCCAATATGGCTGACTGCTACAAACGGAGGTGCTCGCGGTTAATTTTTCCTAAATTTCTGTTTATTTCAGTAGTTTAATAGAAGACTATCTTGTCTTACTATATAATGTAAGTCAATGCGCCAAATGAAAACGTTAATGTAAGTAGTTCTGTCGAAAAATCCGAGGTTCCGGCAAAAATCCTTGACATGCCTCGAGAAAGTTACTAAGTCGTGGCCCCTGCATATACCTCAATTGATATTACCATTCTGTACCTATTCCGCAGGTATTCTGAAGATGCCAGTTAACTTGGTTGAAACGAAAAAAGGAGTCGAAAAAGCAAAGTTTTCACTGTCCTTGAACAGAAATGCAACTTATCTGAGCAACGAAGACCGACAACTTGCAGACGCGAAAGAGAAATCGGTCCCTGGGAAGTTCGGAAATCAGAATAATAAGGAAAACAGGCCGGCGAAGCGGCCATTGAAAGGAACTTACAGCAATACTTTGAATTCCGCGAAAAAACTAAAGCCTTTGACTGACACAGTTAAGCCGCAAGGTATGTTTTTCAAATAATTTATCTATCTATCCAGTTCCAACTTTATTTAGTAAACTAAAACTACAAATTCTTACACTACATAGAACATATTTTTACTTACTGTAAGTACAGTTGAAAAGTTTCCTGTTACTAATTTGGGCCCCCAGCAGCTGTCTTTAAATTAAATTATGAATAATATCAACAGCTTTCATATTCTGCTCAAAATATAGATGTGCTCTAAACATAAAATTTTAACAATGTTTACTTTGATCAGACTTTCTCATGAGTCACCTAGTCATATGATTATCTTTATCTTTCATTCATCTACTAAAACCAGAATCTACAAATACAAATTAGCTTACTGTGACCATAAAATAATTTTTCACACTTGTATTGTATGCAGATGTAAAAATTGTGCAAACTAATTATGACCTTGTAATGAAAAACAAATGGCCCAAAGACTTACTAGAGTGGCACCCAAGGGATAGATCTAGAAAGCGAGGTAGACCAAACCAAAGATGGGATGATGACATAAAACTAATAGCAGGTCCGAACTGGCAGAGATCAGCCCAAGACCGACTTTACTGGAGATCAATGGAGGAGACCTTTGCCAAATGGCAAACTGAAGTCACAAATGTACTATAGAATTATACATATATTCACTTATAAATCTTATAATACCAAATTGTACCTTCAGTTAATAAAGGTTATAATAAATAAATAAATAAAATGAAAAACATTAGGTTCAATCCTAAGCATATGATAAGAACTGGCTCTCTGGAGGATCGGCACATTTTGAAATTACTTCAGTTTAAATTGAGTTAAATTTCAGTATGTATTAGTGGCTTTCTGGGGGGCCAGCGGGTACCGAGAGGGTGGATTACCAGAATATTAGGTATTCTATATATTCTGTAACTCAAACTATCATGTCAGTGAAAAAGTTACAATCAGGTTTACAGTCATGTTAATTGTAAATTACAAAACTGCTCAAAAAAATCCTAATACCATATTACATTAATCATTAGCTTTCTTGAGGAGTCTGAAGCTAGTAGCATAATCATGCTTATGTCCAACATAAAGCATTCATCCCTTTCACTTAAATACTTATTAGTGGAGGACAAAATGCTTTCATCAATAAGTATTTAAGTGAGACATCTGATGTAAATCTGATCATTAGGGTGGTCCAAAAAAATAAAGTTTAAAAATTTGATTCTCCACAAGGCTCTTTTTGTTTCATATCGCTCCAGGAACTGTTTTACCAATTTTTAGCCAAAAGGAATGATATTTAGGGATCGCGACGATTTGACACTTCTTTAAATGGGATAATATTATGGAATAATTTTAACTTAAGTACTTGCATTTATTAATAAAGTGCCTAATTATCATAAAATTTATTAAAATTGAAGAAATTCGTAAATATTAACCAGCCTATATCTTTATATTCTAAGGGAATTTTTATTTGATTGCGTTTTGAAGCCATAGGAAACTGTTTTCTGTGAAGATCGACCACACACAGGAGGTAATATTTTTGCTATTTATCTTTTGGAATAATAGTATTTAATTTTTGGATCAATGCTATCCCACGCTCTGCACAGTCATTTTCAACCTTTATTTGGCGAGCTTTCTCCTACATTTGGATGTCAAATTTCATCAGTAGGCCATTGTGAAGGATTCTTTCCCAAAAATCCATTGATTTCTCGGTCATTTTGGATTAATAAGTCAAACGGGGTCGCTGCCCATTGTGTATAGAAAGACTGTAATAGCTTTTCAGGGTCAACAGTATTACCAATCAGCCTTTTCAAAGTCTTATATTAAGGAGGTTTTTGCAAGTTTAGAACCATATCTATTTTAGGCTCAACACTAACTCTAGGATTAAATAGAGAAAGTCCTATCAAATGGGTCGGAAAATACCTCAGCCTCCTCAGGTAGCAACGAAACGCTTGTAATCTTTTGGTTTCGATTATTTCAGCAGTTTCGTCTGTCCACCCGGGCAAATATTTACAATAATTCGAGGCACTCATGGCTGCTGAATTTTGACAGCATTGTCGTTATATGCCTTCATTTCTTGACGAAGTGTACAGAGATAGGGAGTATTATATAAATTGTTGTCGGCAGTTATACAGTTTTGTTAATTAATTTCTGTCCATTTATTTTGAAAATGTTAAAAAAGTGTAACCATTAGGTCTACCGCTAGATCCAAATAATGCTTTACAAATGCGGAGAGCATCACTTCGAAAATATGGTGCATGCAAGCAATCCAAATAAAAAAAATACCTTGACAGTTTTCTATCATAGTAAACTTTTTTATTTTATTTTTTATTAAAAATGGGATTGCTCTTGGCCAGCATCTAGCCAGGGGGCAAAGATGAGGCCGACGATGAAGCGAGCTCACACAGAAGATGACTATTCACTCGTGCCTTAAAAAGGTCCAGGTTATATGAACTCGGAAATACAGACGCCGGCAGAGAATTCCAAACCTTAAACTTACAGTGAAGTAATAATCTACTCAATTACAATTATACTTGATCCACCACCATATCAGCCTAAGGACGTCCATTGCTGGACATAGGCCTCTCCCAATTTCATGGAGGGTAAATGCCATAATTGCCACGCTTGGCATGCGGGTTGGCGATCGCAATATCTCCACCGCATTCCAAGGATGCTGCTGCCCATCCCCCGGTGGTCTTGGTCATAGTTTTAGGACATACCCGGTTGATGGATGGTACGGATGACCCTGTCCCCACACAACCGGATTTCAACACTTGATCAATAGTTGGTAATTTTGTTCTTTATTTCCATCATGCATTTTGTCGCGACCTCTAAATGTACTTGAAATTCGCTGATTTTTGGTACATACATAATTTATAGTCATAGGAACAGAAAGAGTCTTGTGGAGAGGGTATAATTCAATTATATTTTTTTTCCATACATATGTGGACCACCCTACTGATCATGCTGCAAGCTAGGCTGATTTTAAATGGGTTATGTGAAATTCGAATTTGTAGCTACAGTACCCCAGTGGTTCAACCATGTGGCTGTCAAGCGGAGGTCGTAGGTTAGAATGTTTTTTCTGTTTCTCATATATATTAACGATCTCCCAAACATACTTGACAACCATTGTGTGCTCTTAGCAGATGACATTTCGGTACTTCTGCCCTGCTCAAGCATTATAGAAGCAGAAAATAAATTAAATATAACTTTAACCAATATTATAGACTGGCTAGATATTCATAACCTTAAA
Source organism: Notocelia uddmanniana (assembly GCA_905163555.1). Classification (NCBI taxonomy): domain Eukaryota; kingdom Metazoa; phylum Arthropoda; class Insecta; order Lepidoptera; family Tortricidae; genus Notocelia; species Notocelia uddmanniana. Next base: position 5,970,872 of record LR991059.1, on the reverse strand, counting down.
CTTAACTTAAATAAAACAAATATTATCCAATTTAAACCCCATCAAAAACCCGCGTTACCGTTAGAATACAGCTATAATAAAACAAAAATTGAATCTGTTAATTCTGCTCCCTTATTAGGAGTGGAACTGGACACACATCTTATCTGGAAAACACACATTCAAAAATTAGCTAATAAACTCTCTTCTTTCACATACGCGCTCCAGCATCTCAAAAAAGTGACAGACTTTGAGACAGCTCTCACAGCTTATTACGCTTTTGCCTATTCAAGAATGTCTTATGGTCTAGTACTGTGGGGACAATCTTCCGAAGTTAATAAAATCTTCGTACTCCAAAAGAAGTGCATCAGAATTCTAGCCAATATAGACCAAATGGTATCCTGTCGGCCTTACTTTATTAAATTTAAAATGCTTACCTTAATTTCTATGTACATTTTGGAATCCAGCAAATTTGTAAAAAAATACTTTGAACTTTATTCCCCAAAAACAGACACTCGGAGAAATGATAGAAATCTTAATAAGCTTAAATTACCTTTTTCTAGAATGAAAATAGTCACGTCCAGCCCTCACCACATGATGATCAAAATATATAACCTTCCTCAATTAAAAACTTGGAGAAAACAACGTTATTTACCAAATATCTAAAAATATTCCTGCTCGGTAAATGTTTCTATAACTTAAGCGACTATTTTGAAGAAAATACCAATGATTATAATATAATAGGATATTGAAAAGATAAATACTTGTTATATTTTGTATTCATGAGCCATTATTATTCCTGTATCTAAACGTTATCTTCAATTCAATTTATTCATATTTCAAGTAGGCTTTATACTAATAATTGGTAGCCCTTTCAAATTGCTGTGCCCTTGCAGGGCGTCACATGTGTCTATATACTTATTTTGTAATCCCACCTCATGTATAAATGTGATATGCAATAAATGTTTGATGTTTGAATCCCAGCTCGCACCAATGAGTTCGTCGCACTTATGTATGAAATATCATTAAATATTTAGCTTTTCGGTGAAGGTAAACATTGTGGGGAAACCTGCAAACATCCAGTATTAAATTCAAAAGTTTATGTGAAGTCCCTGCCACCTGCATTGCCAGCATGGGGACTATTGCCCATTCCCTCTCATCTATGAGAAGAGGCCTATGGCCAGCCTCTTCCTTCCTTCCTTATTGTATCCTCATGGGTGAGGGTCACTCCTCACATCACTCTCCAAGCTGTGTAGTCCTGGGCCTGCAACATGGCTCTCTTCACAGATGTTACTTTGTCTGACCAATGCATAGGCATACGTCCTCTACTACTTTTTCCTGCCAAGCGACCGGTGATAATAAGCTTTTCCAGGCTCTCTGATCCAGACCAGACCAAATGGCCAAAGAAGCCTAGGACACATTGGGTACAGATAGGCCCAGCCTAGCATTGGGACATATGATGATGTGATGATATGAAAATTTGATGTAAAAATTTTAGAAAATAAATACCTATGTAATTATTTTTCTATTTATTAAGAATTTGTGGAATAAATGTCTTATTATCATTATTGTTATATTTTATTCCAGTATTACTCAAACCTGAAAGTGTGGTGCTTGTAGTGAAGGCGCCAGTGGCAAGCACTGCCATGTTGAATGGCCACCACAATGACAATCAGTATGGGACTCAGCGCAAGATACCCATTGCCACTCTGTCTAACCTCGGGAACACTTGCTTCCTCAACAGTGTGCTTTATACCTTACGGTAAGTCTTGCTGAGATGGACCGATCCAGTCTATCAGCTACCAGTCGCAGTGGCGGTACGGCCTTAAAAGCCCAAAAGCCTGGCTTGCGTTACTAAATTAGCAAAAATCAAATATATGTACGACTAATTCTTTTTTCCACTTTAAACTAAATTATAAAATTAAAATCCGCGCGGTCGGGGTAGTAGTACAAAATTCGACCGTAGCAAGTGGCGCTACTGCCGCGCGAACCGAGCGGTCTTAACAAGATAGAGTTGAGACACGGGCTAGTCATCTCGCTCGCACGCGCGGGCTTGCAAGCGGGCTTTAATGCTGATATCTTTTTTCTCTTTCTTATCTATGAAAACTGCTACAAAACGAGAGATACGTATCTATAGCTAGATCTAGCAAATAGTTTGTGACTAGAAGCCCGGCTTTCGACGTGAAGTTATCAACAGATGTTAGTCAAATGCGATTTTCGCGCGTGCGCGTTCATTTCTGGATGGATTGTGATGCTAACTTCATTGATTACAATTATGTACATTACTTGAAACGGAACAATTTGTTTGATTGGATAGTGTTTTGTATTAAAAAGTTTATTAAAGTGGAAAGTGACGATGGATGAAGTTGTTCCGTGTGACGATTTAAAATGTGCACAAGTTATCGGCGCAGAAAAGGTAGGCACGCTAAACTTTGCACTAAAAAAGCAACTTATTTTTTCACCGAAACCTACGCCTGACTTGAGTATTTCTCAGATAAGCAAGTCACATAAACGACAATTTCAAAGATCGGTGCGTTTGCTGAGATGTCTGTACAATTTTATCTAGTAATAGCATGCATTCAGTGTGTTTTGTTGGTCTGTCCTGTCTACGCCACACCAGTTAGTGATAAAGTGATAATGAAGATTGAAGATTTACTAGTATGGTAATATGGCAAGGTGTCAAGGTAGTAGATAGATTTAATGATATTGTGTGTGAAAAAAAATACAAAAATGTATCCCTCGGCTTGCCCTTCTTTGCAACCCTAGGCACGCCACTAACCAGTCGCAATACTCTGTGTGAGGAATGGTGATGTCATAAATAGTAGTAGTAGTAATAGTAGTAAAACTTTATTGTACACAATAACACAAAGTAAACAAAAAATTACAAAGGACAGAGCAAGTACAAAGTCAAATAATGTGGTAAATAATTGTTGGCAGCAATTTCCTGACAAAAGTATATCATGAATATGAATAAGTTCTAGACAAATTTTTGTGTGAAAATGGACACACTTTTCTGAGGTATATTCATATTCATATATATCATATATGTATATGTAACCGATACTTATGGTGTGTTGCAACAAACTCATTCTTTATATTGTCAGTGATGTTCATTAAAGCGGAATTCCAAAAAATTTGCCTTAATTATTTTTTTCTCTGAATATAGACTTTTTAGGTTAGTTCGACTCAAAATCAATAATGCTATTGATTCTAGAAGAAGAAAAAAGTGTCCCCAGAACAGTTTTGTTACTTTGCATACATTTATGTATGGTGGTAACAAAATCAAAATCGATATTTTGTATTTAAATCTTGGGCCAATTTTTTCTTCTAGGATCGAGTGTTATTGATTCTGAGTCGAATGAGCCCAAAAAGTCCATATTGTGAGAAAATAATGAAAACTAGCCATTTTTTCTTAAAGTCCCCTTTTAGCGTTCACTAACTACTTCTGAGAGTAAGTTGTGATATTTACTGATCAAAAACCTTGAAATGAATTAAAATCCTGTTCTGTTCCTTCCAGATACGCCCCAAGGTTCCTTCACAACCTCCACCACCTAGTATCGGACCTGTCCAGTGTGGAGCAGAAGCTGGGCAGCATCAGATTGAAGAGTTCTTCCCTCGGCAGGACCGCGGCCGGCCTCGCCTCCTCCGGGGCCAGGTCTTGGAGCAGCAAGGATCTGCTTTCACTTGGACAGTCGGATAACAGTTCGGAGAAAAGCAAAATAAGGGTAAGAACGGGCTTCTCCATCTACTAAAGCAAAAGCTTGCGCAGACAACAAAAAGGAATAATGCATCTGATGTAAACTTTCATTGTGATAACTGTGGAAGATCATGGCGTTCCCGCATTGGTATTATCACTGACCAAAAATGGTGTGTAGACAATGGCAATGCTTCAATCGTCTGAAATAGATGTAAAGGCCTATGATGATGCATGAGAAGATGGAAGGCGATGTGGGAACGCCGCCGGGACAGCAACCTTAAGCTCCGACTCCAGGGAAATGGGCTAAATGATCTCAATGAGCTATCGACAGCCCACCGGTTTCCGGCCGGGCGTCCTTACATAACATGAACAGTTTCCAACGTCATTTTGCACCAAAATGGCGCTTAATGGCGATGGATTCAGGACCATGTTGGAGTTTTGGTAGTATTACAATAAATATCTAAGAATCTGTTTCACTGTTGTCTCCTAGTTTACAGGATAAATCGACAAATAAACATGGTCTCATGAACAAAACCCAAAATAGAACAATGACATAACGAGTGTCCTTCTGGCACACATTAATTATGTTATCGTACTCTGATCTAGTGCCCTGACATCATTTCCACTTCATGTTTGCTAAAATGTCCATTATCACTGATCAAATATTTTTATTAGGTAATGGAGCTAAAGAAATTTTACTTTGTTGCTAAACAATAGCAGACACGAGACTTGAAACCACTACAATACTTATCATTATCACAAATATGTGTCTAATCTTATATCTTTAAACGACCCATTCTTGTTTATTCATTTATTTAGGGGATCTCGGAAACGGCTCCAACGATTTCGATGAAATTTACAATACAGGGACTTACGGGAACGAAAAATGGATCTAGCAAGATGTCATCTTCGGAAAAACTCGTTATCTCCGGAACAATACAAAAGTTTTTTTTTATTAAAAATAAAATAAAATAAAAATGGGGTTGCTCTTGGCCATCATCTAGCCAGGGGGCAAAGATGAGGCCGACGATGAAGCGAGCTCACCCAGAAGATGCCTATTCACTCGTGCCATAAAAAGGTCTAGGTTATATGAACTCGGAAATACAGACGCCGGCAGAGAATTCCAAACCTTAGAAGTGCGCTTACCGTAACGCTCTGTCACTCAGTTACTATACTCGTACTTAAACTCAAAACGGTATTCACTAAAGAGGTATTGAAAGCACAGAATTTTAGATCTACCTCTAGTATTTATTGGAGAGATAAAACAGAAGACATGCATTGGATAAACAAAACTTAATGGGTCGTGATTCTCATTACCATGACTGTTGCTTTAGTCTGTAGTGCTCTTTAAATATACCGATTTTCTGGCGCCCTCAGTAAACCTTGGAGTTACAAGTGTGCACTTCCTAGATCGCATCAAACCAACGGGTGGGTATTCTGCCTCTGCTTACCAACGGTATAGAAGTTTGTATGGGAGTGCAATGAAGACTTAAAAAGACAAGGTCACAGGCAAAAAATATTTCACTTACACAGTAGGAACAGATAACAGAGCTATTGGCTTATCATATCAATTGTTTACTTTGAACTACTAATTGCATTGGGATTAGCTATCTTAATTGTAAATCAAAGTAGCACAATAATCTTATCATGACATAATATGATCAATATGCAAATCTTGCAGAATGATGGAGCCTAGCTCCTCTACCAACAGATCCGTAGAGTTAAGCAAGATGATTTTTCATATAGCTGTCTCTTTAAATCCTTATGGTTAACCAAGATGAGTTAGAACGGGAGAAATAGTACGATCATTTTCGGCTGCTAACGAATTGTATCCATTTAAAAGCACACCAGAACGTGAAGCTCTATATAAACCAAACGTCACAAACGTCAGTTCAGTAAACTTTGCAGTTATGAAAGCGGAGACACTGACAGGTGAAGATCTGCCAGATATCACTTATCTGTCTTTCTCAAACTAACTGATTTTTGCATGAGTGAGAATAGATCAGATGTACAGAATCGCTCAACTTAAATGAGCGGATCTGCTTTACTCTAATATCTGTGCCTAGCTCAAAGTATTCACTTTGGTGGTGCTAGTGTTGATGATTGACATTGTCAACTGAATTAAGTTACAATTGTATTTGAGTAAATAAGTCAATAAACAATTTTCTGTTTGTTGTCATAAATGAAATGTTAACACCTGGAACTTGTTCAAAAACTATGTTGGAATTTAAACACCATTTTTTTTGGCATGTTAAATGTGGATCTGATGCATGCTCGGAGTCCAAAATTATTATCATATACGACTGAATAATAACTAGAAACATTTCAAAAAGGCCTGTGAACCACCCTGGCCAGTGTATTTTTGATCACATTGTTGTGTAGCTCAGATATTTTGAAACCTTAGAGAACTTACGTATATTTATGAACTCTACTATAGCACTATTGTAAAGATAAACCTAATAATCAAATATGTTAAAATTAAAATATAATTAAATGGGTCACTCGTTTCTTTAAGATCGAATTACGCTCGTAAGTTTCGAACTGTTTCACTGTTCTTATTCATAGGCCCTTCCCAACGTTTCCTTTCCTTTTTTCCGCTGTTTTCCTTTTTTTTTATTTGTCATAAACTCGCGAAGAATTCGATTAAATGATCAAATAATTCAACAAATGACATTCCTTCACAGATAGCAACAGAGAAGCTCCACGAGACGTACCTAAACCTTCGCGCGGCGGAGAGCAAATGCTTCAACAGTAGTTCCTCAGACGCGGTCCCGGAGCCTTTTGCCGCCGACGCCTTCCTTGCCGCGTTGCGGGACGTCAACCCCACATTCGAAGGTAACACTGTGACCCATATATGACCCACGCGTCACCATTTGTGACCCGCATACGTACCAACGTATGTCCGCATTCGGTGGTTAATTGGGTATTATTGAATGAACCTGTCCAGCAGAGCAGAAGGTATCAAGCCTTGAAAATGGGCCGAATACGGGTTTCATTAAATACACCGGCCGGATAATTCGGTTCAAGGCAATAATAATAACAATATATTTATTCGCCTAGAAAATGGTTACATTATAGGAGGCAAGGTTTTCAGCTGTTCGAAAATACACAAACTGTGGAAAATATTCTTAATAACTTTGATAAGTTGCTTGTCGGCCTGTTTAGCCTAGTTGGTAGTGCCATTGCCTCCGAAGCTAGAGGTTCCGGGTTCGAATCCCGGTAAGGGCATTTGTTTCTGTGGTAAGCAGAGAGATTTGTTCCTGAGACTTGGATATTTTCTATTTATTTAAGTATATATCTATTAAATATATCGTCGTCTAGTACCCATAACACAAGCCTTATTGAGCTTACCGTGGGACTAGTTCGATTTGTGTAAAAAATGTCCCCTAACATTTATTTTAATATTTATATTTATAAGTGAAAATATTTGGATCCACATATTGGCGTAGGGATGTGACGACCCCATCGCCCACTGGATTTCCAGTGCAGTCAGTCAACGTAGGGCAGCTTGTGGCGAGCTATTGGGGAGCAGCGACCCTATGTACCCACTCAGGTACTCCTGGGGTTGACCTGTGGGTTGGTTGTATGAACAGGCTTGCCTTAACCGGCTGTCCAGAGTGGAGCCGCTAGAGCTGTGTGAACTTGTAGACCAAAATCTCTATAAAATATTCGGCATTTGAACCGTATAATATTCAAATATATGGCGAATACGGGATATTCAGCGCATCTCTAGTGGGTATCGAGTAGGAAGGAGGCACGGCACACAACTTTTGCTATCTAAGGCTGGGTTGCACCGACTTACGATCACAGACCGATCAACGTTAAATATGGCGCCGGCAGCTGTCATCTCATAGAAACTTGTCAAACTCTCCATACATTCAAGTTTTAACGAACACAGCTTACGATTACAGACGGTTTGGTGCAACCCAGCCTTAATCTTCATCTTTGCCCCCTGGCTAGATGCTGGTCAAGAGCAATCCCTATTTTAATAAATAAAAATATATTTTTTTTTAACAGGTAACCGGCAGCAGGATGCCCATGAGCTACTGGTGTGCATCCTCGACAACATTCGTGAGACTTGTCGCGCTCTAAGCGACCGCGCGCGGCTACACCTTCCTGAAAACGGAGACAGGTATTAAGACTACTTACATAGGTCATTCGTATAGTTATGCCTATAAAATTTGACTAGTTCCCTCGATTTCTACGTGATCCCGTTATCATATCCCGAATTGATGACAATCGGACCAACTAGAAAGCATACTCTTTCAAATAAAAAATAATTTACCCATAAGAATGAGCAGTCTTGTCTTTGAATTAATTATATTATCACTCAATGTTTGATTCAAAATCTTATCAAGCTATAATGGACGATTCACACCAAACGGCTGGAGTCGGTGCGCACAAAGGAATTCGAACCCTCCATACAGAAGCTAGACTTCGTATCCAAACGGCAGCGGCAGAGCGGGCGGCAGCCGACCGGCTGCTCGCATCCCATTCAAATATGAAATCGAACTTCTGTATGGAGGGTTCGAATTCCTTTGACTCTGGGGTGCGCGCCGACTCCAGCCGTTCGTTGTAGCATACTCTTTCAAATAAAAAATAATTTACCCATAAGAATGAGCAGTCTTGTCTTTGAATTAATTATATTATCACTCAATGTTTGATTCAAAATCTTATCAAGCTATAATGGACGATTCACACCAAACGGCCGGAGTCGGCGCGCACAAAGGAATTCGAACCCTCCATACAGAAGCTAGACTTCGTATCCAAACGGCAGCGGCAGAGCGGGCGGCAGCCGACCGGCTGCTCGCATCCCATTCAAATATGAAATCGAACTTCTGTATGGAGGGTTCGAATTCCTTTGACTCTGGGGTGCGCGCCGACTCCAGCCGTTCGTTGTGAATCGTCCTTAAGGCAGACAATAATTGCGCTTAGCCCTGTTAAGTGATAATTTATAAATGTGCCTATATTACTTCCAAACTCATCACAGTACAATGTTTCTAGCAACGGTATCGGCCGTCAGCCGAGTCTCGACGGCGATAGCAAGCCAGGGCTGGGCAATCTACGCAAGTCGTGGAAGAAACGCAAGGATGGCAACAAGCGCAGTTCGCCCACCGACGAGCCACAAGAACCCGAGCCCGACCACAGGCCTGGCTGGGACTTCGTAGCTGACGATTTTGAAGGTAAGCTGACACTGTAGCCAAACGTCAGCTGACACTGTAGCCAAAGGTTACCTGACAATGGGGGCTTGCGACTCCGCGAAAATAAATCTTATTTTTAATATAAAAAAATAGAGCCCCAACGGTGATAGCAAGCCGGGGCATGGCAAGCAAGTTGTGCTATCACACAAATCTCGGCGAGAAACGTTGGGCTGCAGGACGCGTACACCTATACCACCGCGTATCCTATGTCTATATCTACTTGGCCGGCAACCCTTCGTTTCCCGGCCTCTATAGTAATGTAATATGTTGTCCAGGCACGATGGTGGTGCGCACGATGTGCCTGGAGTGCGAGGCGGTGACGGAGAAGGCGCAGGCCGTGCTGGAGCTGTGCGTGCCCGTCGGTGAGGACGACGGCGACCAGGAGCCCTTCCGCGCGCAGTGCCTCACCAGCGAGTACCTGCGCGACCAGAACAAGGTAGCCACCAGTGTGTAGTGTGTTCAGGCACGGTGGTAGCGCACCGTGTGCCCGGAGTGCGCGCCCGTGGGCGAGGACGACGGCGACCAGGAGCCCTTCGCGCGCAGTGCCTCACCAGCGAGTACCTGCGCGACCAGAACAAGGTAGCCACCAGTGTGTAGTGTGTTCAGGCACGGTGGTAGCGCACCGTGTGCCCGGAGTGCGCGCCCGTGGGCGAGGACGACGGCGACCAGGAGCCCTTCGCGCGCAGTGCCTCACCAGCGAGTACCTGCGCGACCAGAACAAGGTAGCCACCAGTGTGTAGTGTGTTCAGGCACGGTGGTAGCGCACCGTGTGCCCGGAGTGCGCGCCCGTGGGCGAGGACGACGGCGACCAGGAGCCCTTCGCGCGCAGTGCCTCACCAGCGAGTACCTGCGCGACCAGAACAAGGTAGCCACCAGTGTGTAGTGTGTTCAGGCACGGTGGTAGCGCACCGTGTGCCCGGAGTGCGCGCCCGTGGGCGAGGACGACGGCGACCAGGAGCCCTTCGCGCGCAGTGCCTCACCAGCGAGTACCTGCGCGACCAGAACAAGGTAGCCACCAGTGTGTAGTGTGTTCAGGCACGGTGGTAGCGCACCGTGTGCCCGGAGTGCGCGCCCGTGGGCGAGGACGACGGCGACCAGGAGCCCTTCGCGCGCAGTGCCTCACCAGCGAGTACCTGCGCGACCAGAACAAGGTAGCCACCAGTGTGTAGTGTGTTCAGGCACGGTGGTAGCGCACCGTGTGCCCGGAGTGCGCGCCCGTGGGCGAGGACGACGGCGACCAGGAGCCCTTCGCGCGCGCTTTGTCTTTATCCTTCTACCTCCTTACTTTCATTACTGCTGATATAGTGGCATGGTCATGGTCATGACCCACAACCCATTATGAATTTACTGAAACACAATGTGATGATCAATTGAATCAGCGAAAACTTAATTTGTTCCAGTATTGGTGCGAACGTTGCCTCCGATATAACGAAGCGCGGCGCAGTGTGGCCTACTCCAGATTACCTCGAATTCTAGTGTTGCAACTAAAAAGGTATTTTTATTTATTTATACAGTAGTTAGACTCCGTCCACGCTAACTCTGCAACGAACAATTTGGCGACACTGTAAATTTTACGTCAATTTGTATAGAAATGTGACGATGGTGGTGGTGTTGCCAAATTATTTCAATGCAGACTTAGCGTGGACAGACTCAAGTTGGTCCTAGTTACATACAAACAGCCGCAGAATCGCTGCATTGTCAATAACAGTTAAATTGTGAAAAAAGATCTGCTGTTTTGTTTTTTTCGAAGTTAAATTTATCCATATGCATATATTTCTTGAATCTCAACAAAGGTAAGGTTAGTTATAACAATAGTGTAAAGTTTTAAACGAGCTACTAGCCAATCTTTAGAGGTACGCCCGTGCGGAGGCGGGGAATCGGCAGCGGCACGTACGCAAAGATTCACGGGCCCGTCAAATAGAGGGAGGTAAAATTTCGCGACAAACGAGTAAAACGTCGGGTTAATTTTTTTTAAAGAGGGACACGTCAATGCTGTTATTCTACCACCATATCGATTTCAATTTAAATCAAATTATTATGCTGTCATTGAAAAAATATTTTATTTTTTTATTTATTTATATTGTAGGCAACGTTTCATAATTAGGTTTTAAAATTCGAGAGTTACTGTAACAAAACGAGCGTACCTAGTTTTGTTATACTCGAGAATTATGTATTATGTAACTGTTACATAAAATACTATAGTAAAACCGTTTTAATAGATCGGCGGGCGTAAATTGGCGCGATTTAGCTAAACGAAGCGCCCAAACATATAGTCAGACATTTACTAGAGATAAACTACGATAACATGGCCCGCCCCTCCAAAATACAAAACGCTTCAATGTATTTGAGAAAGTATTTACTAAGCACCATCATGACTCCCAACGCATGTGTGCAGAGACAGCCGTCAAACCAACAAACACACTCTTTGGTAAGTGTAGTGTTTGTATCATTGATCATTGAGCTATAGCTTAGTCTCGAGATCACGGGTGGTGGGGCGGCAGTCACGTGAGAGCGGACGTGTTAACCCCAGCCACTGGTGACATACCGAGCCAGATATTTCCCCCAGCTCCCCCTGATTAAGGGAGCACTACAGTAAGGATGTGACTAAATACCATGAAATGGTAATTTGGAGGGGCGGGCCACATTATCGTAGTTTATCTCCACTGCACGATGTTGTGTATTGGGCAGGTTCAGCGGCGGCATGGAGAAGATCACGCGGCACGCGCCGACGCCGCTGCTCATGGCGTGCTTCTGCGAGCCCTGCGCGCGCCGCGCGCCCGACCAAGCGCCCAACCACAGGTAACACTTCCTAATGCCCACACTTCTCACCTATGGTGCTGTTCTAATTCCGAATGCGTGGGGTGAAATGCAAACTGAGCCTACAATGGTGGGATTAAGTGCTCCTGCAAATGTTGTATTCCAGTTTGGAATCTGAACAATTTCCTTCTTATTCAAAATACACAAGCCACCCACCACCCTTAAGCGAAGCCCTTCTAACTAAAATATGTTTTGCCTCTTTCTCACAAACGGATGTCAAAGTAACAGGTAAGGTCAAATGAATTTTAACGGCAATAAAGTCAAAATAAGTTTTTGCCTTATGATAATAGGCACCCCTATTCGTGGATTGAACAATCTATAAATGTCCCATGCTCCCAAGCAATTCAGAGTGTAGTATATTGGAATGTATTGTACATCACGGTATTTTCATCGCAGCTACATCCTATGGGCGGTGATCATGCACCTGGGGCAGTCGCTGACGGGCGGACACTACGTGGCGTACGCGCGCGCGGGCGCGAGCGCGGAGGCGGGCTGCGCGCGCGCCGGCGACGCGCCGCCGCCGCCCAGCTCCTTCATGCGCACGCTGTTCCACCGGCCCCGGCAGCCGCAGCCGGGCTGCGCGGCCAAAGGTAACTACCGACGTCACAGTGGGACCGTGCACCTCCCGCAGTCGCTGACCGGCGGGCACTACGTGGCGGAGGCGGGCTGCGCGCGCGCCGGCGACGCGCCGCCGCCGCCCAGCTCCTTCATGCGCACGCTGTTCCACCGGCCCCGGCAGCCGCAGCCGGGCTGCGCGGCCAAAGGTAACTACCGACGTCACAGTGGGACCGTGCACCTCCCGCAGTCGCTGACCGGCGGGCACTACGTGGCGGAGGCGGGCTGCGCGGCCAAAGGTAATTGAACGTCAGAGTGGGATCCAAAGTGTAAAATATGTCAGAATATGATTACAACTAGCCTAGGTTGTTTGTGTAAATTGTATTTTTGGACCCGGATATATCCTCAAACACCACCGTGGGATGGGCAGCAGCATTCCTGGAGTGCGGTGGAGATGTGATCGCCAACCCGCATGCCAAGCGTGGCTGATATGGTGGTGGTAGATTGTTTATGATCAGACTATTTCCATGGATCAGACAGCGAGAGGTAAATAACTACAATCAGTCATAGTCAAAGATTGACTCACGCGTTCAGAGCCTAAGCAACTTATATAGATTTGATATATAGATTGATGAGCTCTGTCATCAGGACGCTGTTCCGCCTACCCGGACAACAGCAACTAGGGAGGGTGTGCGGCGGAAGGTCAGGCGTGGAAATGGGGTAATGGTGTTCATGTGAACCGTGTTCTCATACTACAAAAAAAGGCTCTTAGGTATGTCGAAAAAGCAAAGCCTCTTGAACATTGCCGTCCACTTTTTGTAAAACACAGAATACTAACAGTGATATCGCTTTACATATGTTTGGTCTGCATTTTTTTTTACAAAAATAAGTCCAGTTTTGCATGTAATAGTTACAGTAGAACACGTAGATTATGCAGAGACAATTTTGACATTCTGTTACCTAAATCTAATAATTATGTGCATTTCAAAAGAAGTATTGAATATAATGGTATAAAAATTTATAATAATTTAAACGACGACATAAAGCAATGCGATAATATAAGTGAATTTTCTAGAAAATTAAAATCGTACTTGATAACTCGACCATTTTATAACTTAAATGAATATTTTGATAAATTGTATAAATAGATAATAGTATTATGACGTTTTTTTTTTAAACTTAGATTTTAGATTTTGCATGCCAAATTATGGCGGAACATGCATGAACATGTAATTTAATTCTACTGACATGTAAATTTATAACATCTGTGTATGTTTTTGCAAAATAAAATAAAATAAACATTTCATTTCAATCAAGTGTAAACTTTTTTGAAATAGGATTAAAAACAGGCTTGATTGCCTTCAGAGTTAGCCTAAGAGGCCACACCTAGTATGACTAACGTTGTTAATGGTCCTGTTAGCCAAAGTAAGTTGGTGCAATTCACCCTTCCATGGCTCAGGCAGCCAAAAGTGGTAAAAAAATAGTAGTTACCATCAGAAAGGTTCACAATCCTATCAAACTATAGAAAAATAATTTTCCGTACCGTTAATAGGCTAATGATGATGAACAATGTTTCCAGACTGTTGCGTGCCTCGACCTCGTCCCGAAGCCTCGTGGCTCGCGTGCGACGACGATCAAGTGAAACCCATCACCAACGAAGAGTTCAAGGACCTTCTATCAGCTGAGCCCAAGGTCCGGTCAGCCGCCACACCTTACCTGCTGTTCTACGTAAAGAGCGAAGACGGCTAACGCCTGTGGACCAGGTTTGATAGTCTTTAATCGGTATGATGGTTTGTATACGGACTATTCCTAGACCGGCAATATTCCACGTACAAATCGGGAATTTGAAGATTTACGGGGGTATCACAAAAGTGCTTTATTCAATGTTCATTTTCATGTGTCAAACATGGTCCAACGTCATACATCGTGAGTAAAGCGCGTAAACATTTTACTACAATGCCTTACGTTCAAATATAAGCCAATTATATCACACCTAGGGTTTATTTTTGAACTTTATATATATTTTTTACATAAAGAGTTATTTATTTCCCTTGTTTTTGAATGGGACAATAACAAACATGATACACAATATGAGCGATGGTATGGTGGGCCAATAAACTGGTCTTCCACTTGTCCACTCTATTATTTGTATATTATGGTACAAAAGTGATACACCACTTTGTCGGTCTACTGTACCCAAAATAAGCAAACTATGGCCACAATTTTATAGCAACTTCATACATAAGTAAATTACAGCTTTGTATTAAAATGTATGTGATACAACCCTCTGGTGAGAGTTGTTAGCAATAATGGTCAACGGAGACATTTTGTTTATTGAAATATTATTTTAGATGCTTTAAAAGACGATTTAGATTTAGACAGATTGTAAGGGCTCGTTTACACTGAGTCAGCAGACGAACGATGCTACCAACTGGACAGTGCTGCCGAGAGAACTATATAGAAATAATTAATATTATTACTAAAACTATAATTTGTACAATTTTGGGTTTGGCATGCTTTGCAAAATTTAAGCCGGAAACAATCAACACGCCACGCGACCCATCGAAACGCTACACGTGTTTAGGCGCATCAAATCGTAGTATTTTCTATAAACCACCACCACCACCCCCATATCAGCTGAAAGACGTCCACTGCTGGACTTAGGCATCTCCCAATTTCATGGGGGGTAAATGCCATAATCGCCACGTTTGGCATGCGGATTCGCGTTCGCAGTATCTCCACCGCACTCTAGGGATGCTGCTGCCCATCCCACGGGTGGCCTTGGTCGTAGTTTTAGGACAAACCCGGGTATTTTCTATGAACAGAATCACATTATGAGCACCCGACGCGACGACACGAGCTATCGCCGCCCGGTCGACGTGTTGCCGGCGGTGGTGGTGGGGGCAACACGCCGCTGCTTGCGTGTTGGAGATGTACACGGTGCACGCGGGGTGCCGACACGTTGCGTCGCGTGGCGTGTTGATAGTGTTTCCGGCTTGAACAGTGTTATACTTAAATAATAACCGATTCATTGACCAGCGACGTGACAACCATGTTATGGCCAGATATTACTGTGAAATCTCCCAGTACTCCAAACCGACTAATGTACAGTCAGCTGCAGAGAAACGTGACCCCCCCCTGCATACAAAACTTCTATGCAGGGGGGGTCACGTTTCTCTGCAGCTGACTGTACTTGTACTGAAATATTTCGTTCGCCCGACCTAGTGTAAACGGGTCATAACTGTCAGCCGACGTGATATTATGAATGTAGCTGAAATATAAGATATTATAGTAAACTGTCAAAATATATTGTAAAGTGTATATTATAAATGCATTTCACTATTTTCACTCGACAATATGGACTCGAAACAGTTCGGATGTACCTTCCATTGTATACTGTATCTTCATAGAGTTTATAGAGTATAGTTAGCTAACGCAAATTTTGGGTCACTAATGTATTACATTATTTCATATGCCATAGTAAATTTATTGCTGGCTGGCGAAAGTGTAGTAGGACCCCATAATATAACAATTTTTCTTAACACTTTGATGGACACTATTCCAGACACAATAGAAATAACAATAGAATTACGCCTATAGGCTTCTACTGGCCATCAATGCATTAACCGTCACTATTGTCTCCTCACTTATAGGACAAATAATAATAAAAAAATGATTGATCCAGAAAACCTATTCAAGATTGATAAAAACTAGACTATACTATCTTGATTGTCTTCGGAAAATTGATCAAATCAAATCAAAATACATTTATTACCGCAAACACAAAAAAATACAAGACAAAAGGAATACAGTAACATATTTCTAGATAGGTACATATTTAAGTGCAAGGCAATGGGTACCAGTCTCAGCGTATGCTAGGCGTGCTACCCAGCGCTGATTTTCAGCTTGGTCCCTGTGACAGGATTGATCGCAACCCTACGGGCATAATACACACACAATATTTGTATATATAAAAAAAAGGAGTAAATGCACTGATGAATGAACAAAAAAAGTTACGGCAAAAGAATTATGGCATATGAAATTATGATAAGCGAAGGCATTCGGCAAAATTGGGCCTAAATTATATTTACAGTTGTGTACTTTCTAATATGCTTCGAACCAAAAGTTGTTCATATTATAGATAAGACGAAATTGTTCATAGTGGCGTAAAATAGTCCAGGCAGATATTTTTTTAAACAGTTAGATAATTTAACCCATAGCCTTTTCACCGCCAGAGTTACGATGAAAATAAAGAAATTAAACACGAGCCTTTTTCGCTCTTACTAGTATGATAATAAGGCATAAAGAAGTTACATATTTCAGCCTCCGGCACCCAGCGCAAACATGATGCACTCCAGTTTTCAGCGCTTTTATATTATCATGCAAAGCCTGACCGGAATCATTTGAGGGTGGACATTTTGCGGAATTAGATGGAACTACAAATATGTACGATAGGAATGACAGAACGGTTCCCCATTGTTAATCCTCACAAAATTTGTGGTATGGCTATCATCATCCTATATAACCATGAATTCATTCATTTCACTATTAGTTTTTACCCACTACGGAACGGAAAAGGTATATTGCAAACTGCGTCTATGAACAGTTTTTCAATTTCAATTAAAAAGACATTGCAGGATTAAAACGATTCTTTGTATTCATAAAACAAGTATTACATCTGTTCGTTAAAATGTATTTGGTCTCTTTCTTACATACGCAACTATGAAACTAATTATAACGCAATTTCAACTAATAAAGGTTTGTTTCACGGTTAATATTAGCAATTGTGTTCAGATCGCACGGCGGTGAAAAGGTTAATGAATATTGTTAGTGCTATTCTCAACAAATCGGCCTATTCTTCTTTTCTCGATACTATATTGTTGAACAGGTCTTGCATACACAATGATTTCTTACATATTACATACATTTTAGAATGTTGAATGGTAATTGGGAATAGTGGGATATATTGAATTTTATGTCTAAATGCATATCATTTGATATGTCTTTATTTATCAAGTTAGATTGATAACAAGAAGATCCATTTTTGTAGAGTGTACGAACATTCAGCATACAGAACAGGATTATTTTTGTATGATTTGATATTTCTCTTTTAGGGAGTTCAGTTGAACTTTACTGGCTGATAATTTCATAATACGTGACTTTGAATCTTCTATCTTGGAACGGTAAAATCGGCTATTGATCGATTTTTGATTCAGTCATTCGTCTGTGTTAAATAATGTCTGTATTACTGTATCATCAAAAATATCTATGGAGTCATAAAACACAAAGATTGACACTTCAGAATATTCATTATTACAATAGTATTTTAGCAGGAGAAAACTCTCCTGTTCTGTGTGAACTAAAAAAACACTGATAATGATATTTCTGTTTTGTATGAATATTCCGAAATTTATAAAGTATTTAAACTAAGCGAAAGTGGCTAGCATATCTAAAAATTAACTATATGAATGTGTGTAGCTACGATTTCATAAAGAATTTAATAAAATATTGGCCTGTATAAGGCCGAAGAACCAAATAAAATGAATTTACATTATTCAGTATGTGCTCTATATCACAAAACTATTACAAACTGTACTCCCTAAGTATAAAGGTTTTAGGCCAAACCCGCACAAGGGTGAACGTCTGATGATTTTCGCGAAGTGTTAGCGTCAGTGTGCTCGGTATGTTGACTCCCGCCGTTCATGTTAACATTAATGGTGAATTGGTAACTTCATAGTTCTAGATAGCTTAAATGCTACTGCTTTAAATGTTACATAATAAACAGTAGCGTCCCAAGGAAGCAAAAACATAATATATCGATGATGTAGAGTGCAGAAAGTTTTGTGCGCACAATAAAATAAACTCGTAATAAATTTAAACAGTGTTAAGTTACTATAATTTGGACAATGATGGGCTGTTAGCGAGAAACACTGAGATATATAACAGTAACATAACAATATACTATAAATACTCACACCTCACATAACACAGCATGTAGAAAATAATAAACAAAGATGCAAGGAGACCGAGGTAAAACAGGGGGGATTATAGAGCGATCTCTTCTAACTTTGTCATAATGCATGTCTCTGACGGTCGATTCGATATGGCCACTAATGCACTGGCACAGGCTAGTGAGTTGCTTAGTAAAACGAACGTTCTCAACAGCAATGCGCGCTTGGTGCCTTCGATACTCGGCTAGTGTGTGCAATGCGACCAGTTTATAATTAGAACATTCTAGAAAGATCGTTTTGCTAAGCTACTCGCCAGGTGCTAAGTAAGCCGCCTGTTAATGCGTTGGTGATCTATGACAGTCACGTCATGACCGAGCTGTTAAAATCCATCAATATGATTGATCATCAATATTACATAGAAAAATGCGAAGAATTGCTTCATCCTAATATTGTAATGTGATTACAGCAATATTGATTTAATAAGCTAAATATTTGTTTATGCCTAGCTTTGTGATATAGTGAACAGGATACGTAATTACGTGTACATTTCATAGTGGATGCAAGAGCTATAAATATGAATTTTACGGAGTATGTAAGGGGGCGTTACTTGGCTGCATACTTACAAACCCTTTTTGGCGCCGTCGGAAAAATACGACTGCTCAATTCTTGCTTACTTGTTGACAAGTGTCAAGTTATTTTAAGTAGCTTAATATATTAAAGGTTGAAAACACGTTCCTATTTGTCCAACACATCTTATTTCTTACACGATAATTTTTTACATTTTTGAAATATAAAGATTTCTCAGCCAGGGAACGCCTATTCTATCTATACAAAATTAAATTTATCAAATCTTTGAAAGCAATACTTGAAAGAATTATAGAAATTGTTAAGCTTGTTTAATCCTTATGTCACAATTACTGCGCACAGATTAGTTGTTTATGATATATGAAGACTACAACGATGTACTGCATGCTTGCTGAAATATGACTGCATTATTTTCAACCCTTCGTATGCTGCAGTCTGATTTTGCGTCGTCGTGGCATTAGCCGACACGAAAATGCGCTGACGTGTTTTGTCGACCGTGGCGGTAGAGGGGTTAACAAACTCCTGATGGAGTTCTTATAGGTCGCGTATTTTTTTTACTTGTATATCAACCTTTTCGACGCCACAGTAGATTCCATAAGTTGTGTGTCCCACGTCAAAGTCTTTGTAGCAAAAGGCTGAAAATAAACCTGACTTTTACTTAAAGCACGTATGTTACCTTTACATCGACTTGATATGAAGTCATGGCGTGTGGGGGACTAATGTACTGACTTTATTAAGTTAATGGCGGCGAAAAGGTTAAACTGTCACCAGGAAATATGTTTTTTGAGAATATATTTCAAATCTTCTAAGACTATATGCTGACTTTTTAAAGATCAGTGTAATAAGATCAAAAGTGGTATTTTCGCATCTTTTATGTTGAAATGAGATGCCCGATTCTTTTGTTTCAAGTATTTACAAGTGGTCATAATGGGTGGTGGTCACACATGTAAAATGCTCCATATTTAACATTACGTTATGAAAGGAGGATATGTGTAAGAATGGGATTACTATATATTCCCATTCTAAGCTCTTATGTGAACGATCCTTTGTCAATAACTCGCAAGAGCGACGACTTTTGTTCAGATATAGTGAGAAAATCTTCCACGTATCAGTCTATACATAAGAATGAACTTCGCAAGGCCAATATGTGACATTTCCATTCCACGGATAAAGGGATCCCGAGGGGGAGGGACCTTTATCCGTGGAACGTCGCATATGAATGATTTCATTTCTGTCCCGGTACAGGCGAAGTGAGAAAAGTTTTTATCTGTCAAAGTCCTTATGCCACTGATATAATGTTGAAATTCGCCTGTGGACACGGTTTCTTCACTATATCTTTACAGTTAACAATATGTATTATAATATTTATAATTTACACCATTTTTGTGAAATGAGCAGCCTCGTTGAATTTTTGTAGTCATTTTTATTTCAACTTTTTATACTTGTATCAATTAGAAATATTGTTATGGGTTAAGTTTATTTTACTTATCTAATGTCCAGTGATTTCTGATTGTAATGAATAATGAATTATTTCAACTGTTTACAGCCAATCTCGTGTCTTGCCAAACATTCCCATAAGGCCCTGTTCAACTCCTTATAGTGATATGGTCAGTGCCGGAAACGCATATATGCGTTCATATTTATGCAATGTTGTACAGTCGGCTACAGAAGTAGATTCACATACGAAAAGGTCAAAGTGATTCCGTGTCTGTATTACTAAGAGCATGTACGGTCACGGACTTTAATTGTGTGGGTCACGTGACGTTTGAAGTGACATACGAGATTTCACTTAGCTCCGTAATAATTGCCTTAAAAAATAGTAAACAGTTGATGTGAGCGCCCGAGAGGGTTAAATCTATAAATTATAAACAGTTTTTTTCCTCAACAAAACATTTATTGAGATGTAAGGTTACAATAGTGCATAATATCAGTGTTTAAAATTGGTCTTTCTGCAAATTGACTTTGTTTAACAAATAAAACAGTGAGGGTCAGCTGACCGGCAATAAGCGAATCAGCTGTTAGCAATTGCGCGTGCGCAACTGTCAAGTGCCGACGACAGGTCGACGGACTATAGACTTTATTACCTACTACGGTGAACAGACTTCGCAATGGCGTCTTGTGCTGGGTGTTTGAATAAAATCGTCGATAGCGGATATTTGAACTGCGCTAACTGTCACGAAATATACGATCTCTTCTGCGCGAATATGTCCGAGGAGGTTTTTTACAGCAAAGAATCGAGAGAATGGAGTAGCTGGAAGTGTGTACAGTGTAAAAGTGCAGAGCCTAGGACGGACAACACGCACACACCGGTGCGGGGCGGACACGCCAATGTAAATATGGCCCGAGGTGCTGCACGGCCCCTTGCAATGAAGAGCCCGGAGGAGCGCGAGGAAGACTGTTCTGTCATGGAGGTCTCCTACACGGACAACCGTCCGCACAACACCACTCCGCCCGACAATGGGTTGGACATGTCCCGCGGCACCGATATGCAGCAGCTGGTCGCCGAGCTTCGGCTCTTCCGCGAGGAGATGCGGAGGATGAGCCACGAGATACATGCTCTCCGCACTGCCATGGCGAGCCTGACAGCCAGGATCGATGGCTGCGATGTGCGCATCGACGCGCTTTGCGCCCGAGTCGAATCCTTGGAGGGCAAGCCCGAGCCTAACAACGTCGCCGCTGAGAATGCTCTGGCCGACACGATATCTCAGCTCAGATTAGAGCTTAACGACCGCGATCAAGAGTTGTTACTAAATGACATTGAAATATCTAGTGTGCCGGAAAGTAGTGGCGAGAACGCGATGCATTTGGTGACAACTTTGGGGCAAAAGCTAGGAGTCACACTCACCGAGCACGACGTCGTCGACGTTGCGCGAGTAGGGCGGGCGCCACAGCTGGAGGGCGGGCAGGGCCCAGCGCCGCGGCCGCGGCCGCTCGTGGTGCGCCTGGCGCGCCGCGCCGTGAGGGATCGGCTGATCCAGGCGGCGCGCGTGCGCCGAGACGTGACCACGGAGGGTACCGGCATCCCGGGCCGAACGACCAGGTTCTACGTGAACGAGCGGCTGACCCCCCACAACCGACGTCTGCTGTACAAGGCTCGGGAGCTTAAGCAGCAGCTCGGCTGGCGATACGTGTGGACTAGGGACGGTAAGATCTTCGCGCGACAACAAGCAGGCCCGGACTCGCCTCGACACCGCATACGCACGGAGCCAGATTTAAATCGTGTTTTTGGTCCACGAAATGTTTGAGCTTGACGATGACGTTGCACTAGTTTTTATGGATTCACTCACTAATTATGTACTTTTGTTACTGTTGCCGCTTGTTCTTTTCTGCACAACACCACAAAACCACTCACTACACTTACTTTCCCATGAACCTTACACATGTTGCTCTAATTTGAACTCAATATTTGCATTTTACATACCTATACGTTACCCTTATCTAGATAAAATTTTCACTAATTATTTTCAAACATATGCCACAATACGCACTAAGACAAATAACCTCAAAATCACGTCGCAAATAATCACTGTGCCCAGTTCCATAACAAAACCGGTTCCGCCCCGCTGCCGCTTATCTACGTACATTTACCATGACTAGTAAACAACTGCGAATCGGTTTGTTCAACGCGGGATCACTGGGTACAAATCATGACAATTTTATCGCAACTTGTACTAAACTAGATATGGATGTGTTAGCCATTAATGAAACTTGGCTAAAAGGGGGGGATGAAGGTCGAGCACCTATACTCCCAGGGTGCAGGCTTCGCCACAATCCACGACCACAGGGCTCACGTTCGCGCGGAGGAGGAGTAGGGTTTTTCATAAAGCGAAATGTCAGCGCTCGAAATTTGTCACACCCGGTAGACCCCCAGCACAAGTCGATAGAACAAATGTGGTTACATATGACTCTTCAGGGTAAAAAAATTGTAGTAGGCACAGCATACCGCCCTCCCTGGCAGGACATTGACCTCTTTTTAGACGCCATATCTGACACTATTAGTTCACTATCTAATTATGACAACTTAATATTATTGGGTGACTTTAACATTAATTTAATGACTACCTCTGACCCTAAAACCTCTAAACTAAACAATTTCTTATCTAGTTTCAACTTAGCACAACTAGTAACAGAGCCCACACACTTCACAAACACTAGCCGAACACTGATTGACTTGGTTTGCACAGACATGAATGCAAGAAAAATAAATACTGTGCACGTAGGTTCGCTTTTTGGACACTGCCTGGTCGTGTGTGAGTTTAACATAAAGCGAAACAAGCCAAAGCCTTATACTGTAACACACAGGCCTTTTAATAATATCGTTCCTTCTAATTTTGATAAAGATTTGCGGAGTGTAGGGTGGGATCTGATGTCTGAATTATCAAATGTTAACGAAAAGGTAGAAGCGTTGAGTTGGCATATAGTCTGTCTGTTCGATTTACATGCACCCATGAAAACATCTATAATAAGGGGACCTTCACATCCCTGGATCACAGACACTGTGAAACTTATGATGCATATTCGTGATCAGGCTGCCGCAGATTATCATAGAACAGGGGCTGAGAGCAAAAAAATATATTATAAGGACCTTAAATCCACAATAAATAAAGCACTATATCATGAAAAATCTGCTTATTTCAACCAAAACATAAATAATAATATGAAAAACCCTAAAAAACTTTGGAAGAATCTCAAAACAACTATTTTACCTAAAAAAAATGTAGAATTGCCCGCTATTTTCACCGACCCTGACATTATAAATAAACACTTTCTGAACTTGCCAGCCGCATCACAAGTAACTATTTCTCAACTGACTTACTATGAGTATCACAGATTCAGCGAGTCTGTGTTTCATATCGAATCAGTTAGCTCGGATAAAATACTCAAAATTGTCTCAAGTCTCAAATCAAATGCAGAAGGGAATGACTTAATTAATTTGAATATGCTACTTATGACTTTTCCATACACAGTAGATTTGTTGACAGACGTGATTAATACGTCCATTTTAACTTCCACGTTCCCTGACCCCTGGAAAATAGCGGTTGTGCGCCCATTGCCTAAAAACCCTGACCCAGCCGAGCTTCAGGAGCTAAGGCCAATCAGTATACTACCTTGCATATCCAAGATACTCGAGAGGGCTGTATGCGCCCAGTTGACTGATTACCTTGAGAGCAATGGCATCTTACCAGATGTACAGTCGGGCTTTCGGAAGGGGCGAAGTACAGTGACTGCCCTGCTCGATGTCACTGATAATATCTTGTGGGCTCAGGACAGGGGTATGTGCACACTGCTCGTGCTACTTGATTTTTCCAGGGCATTTGATTGCATAAATATTAACTTATTACTATCAAAGTTGAGTTACTATGGGCTGGATAATAGTGCTCTGTGTTGGTTCCATAGTTACCTCTATAAGCGACAACAGTATGTTAAACTGAGCCTAAGTGATGGATCAACAAAGTTTTCAGCTATGAAAGACCTCTCTAGAGGTGTCCCGCAGGGATCAATCCTCGGTCCAATCCTATTTATTTTATACACGGCAGACATCAGGACTCACATTACACACTGCAAATATCATGTGTATGCAGACGACGTACAGATATACATTTCATGTAAACCTTCGGACATTGACAGCGCAGTGCAAAAACTTAACACTGACCTTAATAATATAGCGACTTGGGCTGCAAGCAATAGCTTAATGCTCAATCCTACAAAAACAAAATATGTTATTTTTGGCACAAATTGCCAGATAAATAGCATCAGACCCACTATAGATGTCAAGCTGTTAGATGAACGCATAGAGCGTGTACACGAGGCACGAAGTCTGGGTCTTGTTATGGACAGTGGACTTAGATTTGAGAAGCATGTTGCGGGTTCTGTTAGTAATTGTTTCTACAGGCTCAAAGTACTTTATAACATAAGGCCTTTTATTAATGAAACCTTGCGTGTACAGTTAGTCGAGTCACTCATCCTGTCCAAATTAAATTACATGGATTCTGTATATGGTCCACGAATTCTAGCAAAAACAAAGAGACTCATCCAGCGACTACAAAATGCATGTGCTCGTTTTTGCTTTAACATTCCACCGAGGGCCCATGTAACCC
Source organism: Notocelia uddmanniana (assembly GCA_905163555.1). Lineage (NCBI taxonomy): Eukaryota > Metazoa > Arthropoda > Insecta > Lepidoptera > Tortricidae > Notocelia > Notocelia uddmanniana. The sequence goes on along the minus strand of LR991059.1, from coordinate 5,945,992 downwards.
CGTACTTAAATAAACACAATATCCTCAAAATGGAGCACCGTCGCAAGCTTCACCTGGCATGTCTCCTTTTTGGAGTGATAACACACAAAACTCCAGCATATCTCTACGAGAAATTGTCATGGTTATCCACCCAGAGGTCACACAGGACACGCCAATGCAGCATACAACTTATGACACCTCAACATGCGTCAGCGGCTTTCCGAGGCAGCTTCAGATATGTGGCGACAAAGTGTTGGAATATTATCCCTCCACCTTTTAGGGCCCTGAAAAGTGTATTTAGTTTTAGAGCAGCAGTAAAAAAATTTATATGTGAACATCAGCGGCGACAGGAAACATTAACACTGGACACAAGCTGTTTTTAGGGATAAATTAGATGGCAGGTATGACTATGCCTGTCAACTGATTTATCCTATCTAGTAGTTAAGTAGTTGATAGGTACCTGTGTTTTTTGTCCCATTTATAAAAATATAAGTTTGTCCTTCGAAGTTGCCGGTTCAATGTTTCAATGTATTTTTATTTTATATGTATATCACATTTCCGTGTATAATATGTCCTTTTTATCGTCGTGTCTTGCTATGTTTTTTTGTGGCATCCATATAGAACTGTAGATGGAAACAAACATGTTATTACATAGTTATGACTAATGATGTAATGTGAGACCAAGCCGATACAATATTATTATAAAACGTCTTACTGAATGTATCTTACCTTTATTTTATTGTCCACAATGTGGTAAAATGCAACGATTTCCTTGTTTCGACACTGTCGCACATGAGGTTATACTATCTTCTTTCTTGTTATTTTATTTTGTGTTTTTGCTTGTTTGTGTAGTTAGAATGTTTAATGTAACTGTATTTTACTTTATATTTCTATTTCTTTTTCGGTTTAACCATAAACTATTTAAATTATACACTGTTTCATAAACTTTATCGCTTTGTGTATGAATGAAATAAAATTGCAGCCATGTTGTACGTGCGGCCTCGCGTCATAGCTGGCGTAATGCCAACCTAATGCGCAAAAATAATAATAACTCGCTCGTTCGCAGCGAGAGGGCGCTGTTCAAGGCAAGCGCAATGGCTGCGTTCAGTTTGATTGTAGGGCCGTCGGACAGCAGGAACGTGGCCCACAATGGTCTCGCCGGAAGACCAGCGCTGGCTTCCGAGTCAGCATTACGCTGAGGCGGGACCATTTCATGACCAACTGCTTGTTTTGTAGCATAGTTTAAGTATATTGATTTGTTTAATATTTCCGGTGTGTTTGTCATGAATAAATTATTTTCAATTTCAAAAAAAAAAATAATTATTGAGCCATTTAGAGCTCACTGTATACTTTATAGCTAACTATGATGCCCCGTATGAAGTGAGCTCTAAATGGCTCAACAATTAAAGTCTGTGAGTGTACAGTCGACTACAATCCAGTTTTGATTTCTTTACAAAGCAGTAAGGTGAAAAGTACCCCAGTACCACAGGTGCAGTAGGGTCTCTTTGTAGTTTACTGTACATCATGATGTTATTTCCAGTCGCGTACCTACTTCTGCCGACTGCATGTACCATTCAAGCTCGTAACTTAGCCTTTGATGCCTATCTACGCCTACAGCCACGACTACTATCGCACCAACTTTCAATTCAATGACATCATACATAATTTATACCCAAATAAAACCTACAATTAACTACAGAAAATAACGAAATCACCATACATGTGCTTATCAAATTTGAGGAGTTACCCCGATTCCCCCTGGATCCCATCATCAGATCACCAAATTTATATGGGACCAATTTGGGTGTACCTGCTTTGAAAGAAAAAAAAATTATCAAAATCGGCCAGTGGTCAAGAGTTATCTGGAAACATACATGCAGACGAACTGTGAACCTCTTTCCTTATATTGAAGTCTGTTGAAAAGGCAGTACACGGGAGTTGCGGGCACCAAACAGTAACTTTATACAGAAATTAAACCAGGCAATAGGCGAAGTTTAGGTAAATAACTTAAGAAAAGGACCTATTGTATGTATTGGTGACGTGTTTGAATAGACATTTGTTTGTGTTACACATTTTAAATATGTAATGTCTATTCGAACACGGCACAACTACATACAACAAGTCCTTTACTTGTTTTTTACCTATAAGAGTTTCGAAGGCACCGCGTGTTTCCTTCAGAACAGGCTCCTTGTTGATCATTGATATTATGAATGGGGCATTTTACACGGTGATTATCATGCGATACACTCGTATCACGCGACTATTGAACAGGGCCTTAGACTCCTTTTTCACGGATCATACGCGTCATAGACAAAACTAGTTCGTGAAAACGGAGCCTTATTCATGATAATGATTTTGATTACAATTCTAAAGTATTTTAATTGAAAATTGTATATGTTTATTTATAAGTTAAAGTGTAATTAATAATAATTTACTAAAATTGCTTATAACCTGTACAATTTAGAATGGCTCTGGGATACTTTGACATTGAAGAGGTATAAGACTGTCATATGATCATGGCCATATTGATTGGGCACATTTAACAAGTTTGTTAAGGCTGGGTTGCTCTAAACCGTCTGTAATCGTAAGCGGTGTTCATGAAAATTGTATTGTATGCTGACAAGTTTCTATGGGATGACAGCTGCCGGCGCCATATTCAAAATAGATCGGTCTGTAATAAGTAACCTGAGGGCCTACCGCGAACCAAAAACGTGGTAGCTCTCTCTGTCGGTCGAATATGCAAGTGCGACAGAGACGCACATATTCCGTTTTAGGTTCGCGGTAGCGCCCCTGGTGCAATACACCACCCACCCTATTCAAGTCGGATGTGATGGTCGCTTGTTAAATTCCCAAAGTATTCCAAATCCAGGGCCCATTATATAAATTGTTATATGATTATATCTAGGGTTTGGAAATTCCCGGGAATTCCCGGGAAATTTCATACAAATCGGGACCGGGACTGCAAACTCTAATTATATCCTAATATTGAGCCTAGCCCCACTATTACAAAGGTGATCATATCTCGTCCACAACATATATTAAAACTGAGTGGCGGCAGTAAAAGTGGTTAAAGCGGTTGGTAGAGTCGAGAAATTTGATTTCTGAGCCACTTTGTACCTTGTCACAGTAAAAATCGATATGAAAGCTGCTAGAAATGTCATTCATAGTCTTAGGTAGGTACGAAGTGGCCCAGAAATCTAATTCCTCGACTGTACATATTGGTACATTGTACGGACAGCCATGAGATTTAAGGCATGCGTTCACGTCCGTTAAAGTTCCTAGACGCGTGGCCTGGCAGCGAATGTATTAAAAAAGAGTGCCAGGAACAAAACGTGCTGTCAAAACTTATTTTTTTTCTTCTGTGACGTCATTACGGCGCTGTACGTACTGTTATACGGGAGCCGCATTGGGGCCCTTTACACGATTAGTATTATCGTGGTATTATCACAATACTGAAGGCGTACCGCGAACTTCGAAAATCGAACTTCGTGCCGTGCCGTCCCTTTCACTCTCGTGTTATACACTATATGACAGAAAGGGACGGTACAATGCGAAGTTCGATTTTCGAAGTTCGCGGTACGCCCTCTGGGCTGTCAATATTATCGCGGTAAGTATTCAAAATTGGATTTTGCTTCAATATTCACGTGATACGTATCGTGATATGAGTTCGCGTGATAATAATTACCATGTAAAAGGTTCCATTCAGGGGAGGTGCACATATTGTATTGTGACGTGTGAGTGTGTGTTATACACTATATGGCGGAAAGGGACGGCACGGTACTAAGTTCGGAGTAGGACCTCAGAGGGCCTACCGCGAACTTCGAAAATCGAACTTCGTGTCGTGCCGTCCCTTTCGCTCTCGTGTTATACACTTTATGACGGAAAGGGACGGTACGAAACGAAGTTCGCAGTAGGCACTCTGGTATAACTCAACTCTATGGTACAGTGTAGGGTGCAATGAGTTTGCTTTTCTTGTAAATATCATATTATTTTCACATTAACGATATGAGATTGGTTATGTAAACGTTATCTCTCTGGTCTGTTAATAGTGATGTATAAAGGCAGCTAAAGCTTCCTTGATTATATATTAAAAAACGCTACAAATATGTTGCTCATGCCATTCAAATGTTTGCAGAAAGGTGATATTCTTGTCAGTAGCTGTAATTATCTGTTTATTTAGTATCGAACAAAATGTTATTTTAATTGATTTTTATTGTAAATTGGATTTGGAAATAAAAAAATCTAAATACGATGTCTTGTTTTATTTTCTTGAAAAATCCTGTACAGTACAAAATATAAAGCGAGCCGCAACCGATTTATTGTACATATATTTATTTACTATGAATGAGCGAAACAATTGAATTCCTACCAAGGGCGCTACAGTATACAATTTTATTAGCGATGGATAAAATGGGCTCCTGGGCTCTAAATAATAATACTATGTCTTACAATGCCTATGGTGAAGGTGACGCCATATAACAATGAATGACAGCCAGGGTGGTAGCTGACACTGTAATTTTATATTAAGCAAAGTATATTGTTTTGAAAAAATGACACCTTGCCGAGTTTCTTACGCCGGTTCTTCTCGTGGCAGAGGTTTATTTTTCCGAACCGGTGGTAGTTCATTGACGTTCATTTCATAGGTGCATGTAATTATGCCTAATTTGAAGAATAAATTACTTTTAGGGGCTAAAACATCTTGCCATATCTGTTCGAATCCCTGCAGTGTGCTATTTTATTAGTTGTCTAAAAATCTACTGCTACCTATTACATGCTCCGTTCAGCTGCTCTCTACAACAGCTGTCGCGGCTCGGAAGCGTACCTTAAACAGTAATTGATCTCGATCTATCTTATTGACGATTTATTTGGTGAAATGATACATGCGATTGATAAGGCGAGCCGTTTTATCAGTCGACGATAAACGGTCGAATAGGACGACTCACAGACGAGTTTTTAAGTCATCCTGGATCGGTCGTGGGTCGTAGTCGTATTCAGTTTAAATTAGAGTGAATCATGAAGGCAATCGAAAGTAGAAGAAATTTCAGGGTATGTATTCAAATGAAAATTATTTATTGGTCAGTTATACTTATGGAATTCAATTAGGCGTTGCACTACTAAATAAGGAGATAAAACTATTAGGTATGTTCAAATTATTCACGATATGGAACTAAAAAACTGAATTAAAAGTAAGTAATTTGACTAGAATTCATAATATTTTCGCATTGACTATATTAAAAGTAGATCAAGGTTCTGAATGTCTTTCCTTTATGGTTGTGTTAAGTCAGAGAAAGTAAACCTTTACGACATTTCATCGGTTTCATTAAAATTCATGAAAGGTATAGGAAACAAATGATAAAAACATTGAAACGTAGGTTAAAAAAACAAAACTAATTGAAGTAACTTGCAACAATGTGGCAAGCGTAAAAACAAAACTGAATCCGGATAGTTTACCTGTGACATTGTTTGACCTCTAAAGTCCTTTACAACTTTTTAGCTGTCAAACTAAAGTACGCGTTAGCGGCTGGGCGCGTTAAAGTAGTTTTATTTTAATTTGTTTTTCATAATTTATTATGGCATCGGTAAGTTCACCATCTCATATCCTTGTTTTGACATTCAGAATGTAAGGTTTCAAATTTGGAACTATTTGAATAATTTTATTGGCACCATCTACGACGGAATTTGAGGAGCACTGAAAATAAAAAAAGACAGCCAAATGTTTTGTATCGTACTAATGAATGAGACCGTTACTTGGTCAAAAGTTAATTGAGGTTGATTCCCGGTTCAATTATAATAGGCATTTTTTGTGACTTTTTGTGATAAGTTTTATGGTTATCAACTTATCACTTTGCTGTCAGATTGGTTTTGTAGATGTTAATCTAACATTGTTTAATGAATTATTGAATCTAATATTATAGACTAAACTGTAACAAAAATTTTACAATATTACAGCTCTAATTTAGGGAAGTTCCAGTTTTATAACCTAAAAATGCATTGCGCTGATTTCCATTTATCAGTGTTATCAGCCAACACAGGCTTGAAACATTAGCTCACAGGTTGTAATTAATTTATGCGCTATAAGTAGATGATTTTAAGCCTAACTCAGCCTGTTTTGTAGGTTAAGAGTAGTACTATTTAGTTAACAATAACACCAAACTAGATTTTGTAGAATGTCTTATTAGAATCTAATGAAATGGGTCACTCACGCCACGCCCTTAAGATCGACTTTTGGCGTCATTTTTCGAACTTATATTTGCCCTTAAAGACTTTAGGGACCCACTTCATTGCATTTTTATATTTTTTGTATGCCTGATACTCACGAGAGTATGCTAATAAAAAGTGCAGAATGACTAATTTCTTAACTTATCTCAGCCTAGCTAGCACGATAATTTTTACCGTCACTTTATATGGCCTTTAAATGTACTAAAATTTCTTCCCTTCCCTTTCAAATGGATTTCCATTGAATAATTACCAAATAAGATGCATACAACACATTATTTCTTTAGGGTCTGTAAAAATATTAATTGAAAGAACCTCGTCCTTAAGGTGGTCAACAAACTTACACTGGTCGCGAAATCGGCTTAGGTTTAGGGACACTTAACTCCGAAGTCTAATTCAAGGCCAAAAAACTACGATGTCACTATCAGATGTGTCAAAGTCGCTTACCTGTGTTACTATCAAGTAAACATATCAGTTGTAACCAACCATTCTATATCAATAATTAAATTATTATTAATATATCTTTAACTGTGGCTAACGTTTTTAATTTAAAAAAATATTTAATTTTAAAATACTGTGAGACAAAATTCGAAAACTCTTTCGTCAACGTCAGATTGATAATTAAAACTTAAAATTAGGTAGGCATTTAAAAATAGGTACTTAGTCTGTTCATTTTTTATTTAAAAGATTACGAAATTATGACGGATCTGTAATAATAATCGTTTTTGTACCACGTCGATGGCAAGCAAGGGCACCGACTGCCTGCTGGTAAGCGGTCACTGCAGCCAATGGACGCTTGCAACTCGAGGTGTGTCACATGCGTATTGCCGACCCTCTAAAAATGTATACACTCCTTTCTTGAAGAACCCCATACTGTAGTCCCTCGGGGAAACCTCAGCAGGGAGCTCATTCCACAACCGGAGCGTCCGAGGGAGAAAATTCTTCGGAAACCGTACCGTACGCGACCATTTAGGTTCTAAGCTGTGTGGATGAATGCCCTGCTGACGGCGTGCGGTGCGGTAATAGACCTAGCGGCCGTGGGCATATCCTTTCGTTTATTATATAAATTTTATTGTAAGTCATCCATAAGTCAAATTAATCTTTGGAATTCAAAAAACGACTTAAGAAAGGAAAGGATGAGGAGGAAATCGTCATCAAAATCATTATGATCATGATCTTCGTTAATATCTGAACGTGACCTTAATCCTTTCAAATCGGAAAATCACCACTGGGCTGACGCAAAATGAAGCACCTATTTCGTCATTTGTTTATGATTTGACAACTAATTGTAACCAACCCGCACAATTGTATTATCAGCGTCACCACCTTACACTACAATAGTCACCTTGTAGTGACATCAACTTGTTATTTTTTTAATAACCTATTTAAGTGACCCACTTCTGGGCAAAGGCCTCCTTTCTTTTCCTCCACTCGGCCCTATTGCTTGCGTGCTCCCGTCAATCCGAGCAGAATGTGTCCAAATCGTCCTGCCATCTCCTTTTTGGTCTGCCTCTGCTCCAGTGGCTATCTTGAGGGGTCCAATCCACTCCGTACTTATTTTTTGGATGCATATGGCAGTCATGTTCAGCCAAGTCTCACTTCAGTTAGGCGATCTTGACACCCACATCTACAACCAATGTTATGGAGCGCAGTTCCGTGTTTCTGATCGATCACTGCTGCCAGCACCTAGAATACTGTATAAAGACTTGTTAGTAATAAAGACGAAGTAAGTATACGTATCATTCCCAAAATTGATATATTATAAGTAACTAACTGACTAACTAACTACAATGTCGTTTTGGCCTACGACACGAGTTTTCGCCACCTATCCTGATCCTGCGCTACTTCCCGTCCCTTTGGCACGACGATCTTCCCCCTTGATATATCCTATATCAGTGCAGACATACTTACCGAATACATAGTAAGTATTTACGTCATTAGAATAGAAAGTATGAGTTGTTAACACTTAATTTGCATAACCTGCCAATTTTATCATTACGGAGGCCATACACATTTCATTAACTAACTTGATGGGCATTTCACATGGTTGCTTCTTTGGTGTAAATAAATGAAAATGTGAATGAATCAGATAGCGATCTTTATATTATGAATGTCTTGCATTGGCCACATTGAACGCACCGCACAATATTCAGCGGGTCGGTGAAAAAAATAACAAGAGCAGCCCAGCTAGCACGATAACTGTACTAAAACGTCACATACAACATGACGGTATAAGCTGTCGTGACTCGTGCTAGCTAGGCAGGTATTTGGATGCTAAAATAAATAGTAGATATTTCGAAAAAAAAAACGCTAAATTAATATATTGTTAATAATACCTCAGTATAAAAATAGATTAAAGAGCTATACGATAACATATACCGTCACGTTATATGGCCGAAATGTATTAAAACTTCACATAAAACATGACAGTTTAAGCTGTCGTGCTAGCTAGGCAGGTCTTTGAATGCGAAAATAAATAGTAGGTATATAAAACGCTAGATTAATATATTGTTTATAATACCACAGTAGAAATATAGCTTTACGAACTATACATAAGCTAGCTTATAGAGCTAAGGTGATAATACTCCCCATGTCCCCATCCAAAACGGTTGAAAATCCCTGCCTGTCACAGGCTTGACATACTTACTACTAGACAATAATAGCGGAAAGCGGAAGTAGCCTACCAACGGCATGCATACTTCCGTGACCGGTGAATCTCCTATATTTGGATAGTATCTATATAGTAGGATAAAAACTTTACATTTGTAGAAAAAGTTATCTGACAATGACATTGACATGACAGATAAAAAACAGGCATTGGCAGATGCGCGCGAATAATAATTTATTTACGAAGTTGTTTTGTTACTTAACAAATAATACAGTTCTTGTAATGTTTATGTATAACAAGTTTAGCACCGTCGATGAGAAACGATTGGCACGTTTTCAGAGGTTTAAATATAGAACAAATCTATGACGGCCCTTTTCTATCAGAATTGTATTAATCGATAACAAAGTGCACTCTTTCTTTTGGCTGAGATTTGATTAATGGCTGGGGTGTAAAAATACCGTTCAAATATTCGGTGTGTTGTATTCCGGGCGCCGCGACGTTCGCTGCGCGCGCCGCACCACGGGACTCAGTACGCAAGTCCAAACGCACTTGCAGACAGTCTAGTTTTCACGCGGAAGGGCAGTTCAAGATCAAAGGCCCCATTCGTCTCACCTCACGTGTGTTGTGAATATTTTCATTGCAAAACAGTAAGGATGGTGTGGCCGACGATCTACGATGGAAAAACTGAGGTGAACAGTTTATTCTATTTTCGTAATTCGCTCTGAAATAGTTTGATGTGATGCGCGTTACCTTGACGATTTTCATGCCGGTTTTTACGTTTTTCTGGCGGTTACGTAGTCGATTTTGTCACGTTTAGGTGTCAACTTTGGCTCTATTAAGACAATTAGTATCTTGGAAAATTAATTACTAAACTTCTAGACTTCATTTATCACAGTTAAATAAACCTAGATATCAAGTCTATCGGAAACTGTTCAGGTTGCCATATGTCTTGTCAGCTGTTTTACTGCATATAATATAATCAGAGCACATTAAAATGACTTTATCTTCCTATTGAATGAAATATAAATGCAATAAGGAAATCTTATGTGTAATAAAATTAATATGTACATGTTAATAAAGTATTATTGATATCAACTATGTAATATATTTTATCTGAACATAGCAATGCTACCTCAACCTCAAGTTTTCAAAATTTTGATTTGGTCTATGTTAACAGTTATCATACTTGTTCTTATAATTTACATTATTAACTGTAGAAAAAATCTGATTGATTATAATTAAAAAAGCACAGAATATACTACCACTTGAATTTGAACTTTAAGTCCTCACAGTAAGGACTATTGTTGCTATACTGACATTCAGTGAAGGTCACAGCTATAGATAACACAAGGGTGCCCTACCCTATTGTATCGGTTCCTTTCAACTTGTATTCACATCCTTAGTATTAAATTTTTTGCAGCTGCAAGAAAATATAACAAGAATTGAAAAACTGGTAGACTTCTGTAATTTATTAATCACTATCATTTTACTCTGTTAACAATGTTTATGCTTAGTATAAATATATTCCCTATATTTGATAGGTTTGTGAATAAAATATAAATTTAAGACATTTTTCATTAAATAAATGGAAATCTCTATTCCAAAACATACTTATAATGTAATAAAAATCAGTACTTCCTAAGTAAGCAATAGAATAGCATGAGTACATAATTAATTTTGATTGCTCAGAATAGAAGCCCACCCATACAGACCCACCTTGTGGATTGCAATCATCCTGCAAGCTTGATAGACTTCAGTTTGGTATATTTAGCCAAGAAAGTGGTAAACCGAACAACGATAAGTCACATACAAAAATAATGTATCTATTCAAAGGCATAACACATAAGTATATGAATATGCCGAATTAATTAACATAACAACAATAGCGCCAGCATGCACTTGACATTACTGGAGTGAACAATCACATATAAATATAACCTAAAGTGAACCGTGTTTCATTGTATTAAAGTTTGAATTTATCTGTCCAAGTCATGAACAAGTTGTCACTCTAAGACAACAGACTTTATTGCTAGAGAGATAAGATCTAATTTAGTTTAGTTTGATGTTTATTTTATTATAATGAGTAGTGATGAATAATTAAATCAGATTTTGTAAGTGTTATATCTTGTCTTATCTAATGTTATAAAACTTATCCAGTATTATGATATTGCAGTCTTTATTTAATCTGTACTGTCAATCCTAATCCCCCTCGGGTTGGAAGGTCAGATGGCAGTGGCTTCCGTGAAAACTATTGCCTACGCCAATTCTTGGGATTTGGTAGCGGACCCCAGGCATCCTTCGGGATGCAATTGTACTGGGAATAACGCTAGGAGGATGATGACCTTCCATCCAAACCATATCAAAGCGGGGGAAAAAGACGGTGTTTGCAAAAAGTAGAAATCGTTCCTTACAAAAAAAACTTTTTGCACTAGAGGATTATTTTGATGACAGATATTAGCTAAAAATATAAAATATAAATATTTCGGTATGTTTTAGTTTCTGTCCAAGTAATATTTTATAGAGTATTTTATTATATAGATACTTTGTTTTTGATATAAAATTATAAATACTGTGTATTTTAACAATTGCTACACCCAAACAGGGGTCCATGGGAGGCAATTATATTGGAAGAACTTTTACTTTATGATGGTGCAATTATAAAATATCTCTGGAAAATCACAATACATCTACAAAGAAATACAAAAGGTATATGTGAAAGCCTTAACCTACACTAGACTAGCTAACGGAGGCGTCTTCTCATTCCGTCTTTGTGCTAAGCTCCTGAGCCCCATGACTCATGATTCTTCTGAATGAAGTTTTTTTTGGATGAATACTAAAGGAAGGCATGGAGGATGCATTTATTTTTTTATCATAATATTTCTAAAATTAAAATTAATTACATTTTAACGAAATATAATCAAATGCGTCACTCACGTCATCATCTTTTAGGTTGAAATTGAATATTGCTGAACATGTTTTGAACCGATACGCTTTTCTTAATCATGATCGTTCATTATATTTTGATATTTCTGAAACTCGGGCGAGTTTTGTATGTTAAATTAAATTCTATTTCCTACTCGGGTAACCGAAATGATAGGTACTCTCATTTTTATTTATTTGATTTCTTCAGAGAAATTACAAAAAAAAATCATGCAGCAAACAATTGTTATACTTTAGAAGGTTAAGACAGAAGGTGACTGACACAGTATAATCTAACTAAACAGGTCATAAGCCGTCACAGATTCTTCTAAATGGGAAGCAATGCAGTTTTAACTGGTTTCCATTAGCGGTTAGTTGTGCATATTATGCTCAATGCCAACTCTGTTAGACCTATTATACTATTGCAATGTGCAACTTCCAATTGGACTGTAGGAAAATATAGGCGCTCATTGGTCATTTTTGTATGAATTTGCAAAGGCTAGTTTCAATATTAATGACATGTCATCCTAATTTTATATCTTTTTCCTTTCATGGTATCATAGATTGACTATGGTCATTTGATTGACTATATCAATGGTGTTGTTGCCTATGCCCATGTGAAAAGGAGTATATTTAGTCCCGTACAATTGCCTAGACACGTATACGCGTACGTACATACGTACTGTACATACAGTAAAGGAAATGTAAACACGTACCTTTTAAACCCTTATTGTCATTGTGACTCTTGTCACAAAAAAAAAGTGGTCGAAAAAGGTACTCAGTGGGCCCGATTAACTCGAAAAATATCTTATTCCTGACCATATTTGAAGATTAAAATGTCATACAAAGTTTGCTTGATTCTGGATTTGAGATGATTTTATTTCGTAACTCGGTAAAAAGGCGCTTTTGATAGTGACGTTGATAATACCTAATATAACCAATTAACCAAGTCTCAAACATGGTTTTAGAGACGATATCAAGGTGACAGATATCAATTCAGAAAGTTATCATTACTCGAATAAAATGTTGATAAATAATTTTATGTGATGTCATGATGTGTTCTTGCAAAATGAAAAAATACTTCATGTTCTAAAAGCAACAATACTGTAGTATAAAAAAAAGAAATTATCTAGCCTAGCTAAGCCTAGTTGGTAGTGACACTGCCTCCGAAGCTAGAGGTTCCAGGTTTGAATCCCGGCCAGGGCATCATTTGTGCAGTTAGCACGGATATTTGTTCCTGGCTCTTGGAAGTTTTCTATGTATTTATCAATATAAGTACGTATATCGTCGTCTAGTACCCATGTAACTAGCTGTTCCGGCGAACTTCATTCCGCCCCCGTCCCGTCCTTGTAAAATGTATAAGTTTTTTTTTTTGTATAATTTACCAATATTTTAATTAATAGTTATAGCTATTCGCAGCAAAGACAACTGCAAAAATTCAAAGATAATAAAAGTTGGCCCAGCCATTCTTGAGTTATAATTATAAATGGTGTGTGTAACTAACACGACTTGGTTTTATATATATAGATAATGAGTTACGTTTGGGTGAATTTCGCCTTTATCTTAAACCATAGCTCCACGTACCTAGTGGAAACTTTTCAGTCTGCCACACATAAATAGTTATCAACAGAGGTCGTACCTTTGGTGCCCGTGGCATAAAATTGACGTCACAGTTACACTGCACATAGGATGCTTCCCAATCGTGTTATGGTAATTATCAAACAGACAATCGATAACATAGGGTTCTCCTATCGCATATTATCTGTGTGTAAGTATCTATCGGTAATACATCACGCCAATACTCAGTTTATCTTAACAGTTTTATCTAGTTATAGCCGGTTATCTTCAAACCAGGCCCGTGGAGCCGGACTCGCACTCTGAGAATTCCGTGCCACATCACTATCTATACTTGCACGAAAGTAGAACCAAAGTGGCCTCATTCGCGAAAGTTCACTAGTTACTGGTGCACTATAGCTTGGGTCCATAGAGCGCCCGAATAACACAGGAAAAGATAAAAAATAATTTTATGCTAGAAAAAACGCGTAGTCGAATGTTACGTAAAGATATTATATTAGTTCGTAATTGTTTTCCACCCTGTTTCCGGCTGCGGTTGTGGTTTAGCTCGTTTTCTAGGTCTAGGCATCGAATAGCATATCTAATATGTAACCTAACCACTAGTATTCATTCAGTCACTTTTAGCGTTGAAGTGAGCCACTATGTGGCATCGTACTGTTGTGTCAACTATTCTCAACTCTATTCAAAATGTACGTACGTTTTACGTTTGGGAATTAAAACTAGTGCAAAATATAGTCACTTACGGTCTGCGATTTAGGCCGTACACGGTTAAAAGGTTCTGGCTGGTAGGAGGGACCCTTTTGCTTGCCTTGGCGCGGACATTGTCGTTTTCGCCGTGCTCCTACATAGGATATATACTCAAGCTATGTTTGCTTGCTTCAGGGGGCAGCAGACAGGCCGGGACAGCAGGCGGCGGCGGCCGACGTCGGCTCACACTTGCAGCACATCTGTGCGCTCGACATCGACTCCAAGGCGTCATATGTCCGTCTGTCTGGAATCATCTGCACTATTGGTAAGCTCTCATCCTCCCTTCATTAACTCAAAGGTGACTTGTTGACATCCTTCCATTTATCAACCGCAGGACGACTGGTGGGACTGAATATGATATGAAGGCGTCAAAAGCTCTTATTCCCTTATAATAAAGACTTTTGAACTTTTCAAATGCGTAGCTACTTTTTATGCTGACATTAGACACTGAGCTGACTTAGACATAACATGAGGCACAGTTATAATGATGAGTTATCGACCTTCGTCATCTTTGTGCGGGAGGAAGCCTTCCTATCCTACGTTTGCTGACCATCTATATTTCTCATCGGCTATGGGCTGCACACCACGTCAGCGTGTTTCAAGACTTAAAATATTTGTCTTCTTATAGTGGTCGGCGGTTACGAAGTCAATCCTGACACCTGTCATTTCCATACACTTTATAACCTCAAAGTGACTTAGGTTATAAAATCTATGGAAATGACAGGTGTCAGGATTGACTTCGTAACCGCCGACCACTATAAATGTATGTGCTTTTAAACTTTTTTCCTCATCTTGGTTCTAACTCTGGCTGTCGTCCGTCCGTCTAAATGAGCCAGTAGGTACTTGCCACAGGATAGAGGCCAGGGAGAACACGAGAAACGACGAAGATACAGATACCGATAAGCGGTTGACTCATAGACCTCATGGTGTTAAATCTAGAATGTTATTTGTTCACTTGGCGAGAAAAGTAACCCCTTAAGCGTAGATGTTACCAAACACGCGGTGTATTCAGGGCCGGCTGGCAACGTAAATTCCGAATGAGAAAAATATAAAGGGAAAGACATTTTTAGGGCGCTTTTTAAGTAATTTGAGTGGCTCGTAATACATTTCTCCACCCTGGTTACGAATTAAGGCCGGCGCTGGGTGTTTCCTTTATTTTATCTATTCCTCCCCAGGGCCCGCCTCCCGTGATGTCACCATGCTGGAGAAGATGATGGAGACCGGCATGAACGTGGCTCGCATGAACTTCTCTCACGGCTCCCACGAGTACCACGCCGAGACAATCGCCAACTGTCGCCAGGCTGAGAAGAACTACAGCGCGAAGCTTGGATTCCCATTCTCGCTGGCGATCGCCCTTGACACTAAGGGACCTGAGATCAGGACTGGACTGCTGGAAGGCGTAAGTATTGATAGCTACAAGTAGCTCATATGGACCTTAAGTATTATATAGCTCACGCACAGTTCACATGGTCCGCCTGAACTTCTCTCACGGCTCCCATGAGTACCACGCCGAGAAGGATTACAGCGCGAAGCTTGGCTTCCCGTTCACTCTGGCTATTACTCGGGACGAACCTTAGAGAGAAGCCTTTGTGGCAAAATCCACCAAACAATGAAATAATTGAACACAATTTATTTATTTATAGGAAAACCAACATCATTAAAACTAAGTAACAACATTCATAGTTACAGCAGAGCCGCAGAGCAGTGTTAATAAATTAATAATTTGTGAATTTTTGCGCCTAACCCTTTCGCTTTAATGCAGGTGGCATAAAATGCATTCTGATCGATTCATGAGTGAGAATCTATTTAGAAAACATTTTGACACTCTCCGAAATATAAACAGTTTTATGGAATGTATTGTTACGTTTTAATATTCCAGGGTGGCTCAGCTGAAGTAGAGCTGAAGAAAGGCGAAACCATCAAGCTATCCATTGACCCCGCATTGGGAGAGAAGGGCAATGCGACTGCCGTATTCATCGACTACAAGAACATCACCAATGTCGTCAAGCCCGGCAACCGTATCTTCATTGACGACGGCCTGATCTCGGTCATCTGTCAGTCTGTGGCCGCTGATGGTCTAGTCTGCACCATTGAGAATGGAGGTGAGTTGTAACATTCAGTGGGGTGTATTGTAACAGCCATTGACCCAGCATTGGCAGAAGAGCAACGCGACTGCAAGAACATTATACCAACGTCGTCAAGCCTGGCAACCGTATCGTCATTGCCGACGGCCTGATATCAGTCATCTGTCAACCTGTTGATTACTTTACACCAGGGGTCGGCAAACCGCGGCTCGCGAGTCGCATGTGGCTCTTTGAAGAGCCAGGTGCAGCTCTTCCAGGTCTCCCCAAAAATATAGTGAAAAAACTAAAACTCTCTCTCTCTGAGGCCCTCTGAGGTTCCCTAAAGATGGTATTTTTACTGAATTTGGCTCTGGTCAAAAAGTTTGCCGACCCCTGCTTTACACCATTGAGAATGGAGGTAAGTTGTACTGGGGTGGGTTGTGACCAGAAAAGGTTATCGTGGAACTGTGCTGCAATTTGGTGAACCTCGTTCCGAACACCATCTGGGCTGCTGTCTTTTTCGGAGGCTTCCTTTTGGCCTACATCGTTATTGGGTGTGTTCAAATACTTTAGTTTAGTTTGATTTTCGTTGTTATTGAAGTAGCTATATATTGACATCGCCAAAGTGGAACCTTGAGAACGATGTATTAACAATAACATCCCTTTTACAGGTATGCTGGGCTCCAGGAAGGGCGTGAATCTGCCCGGGCTTCCTGTGGATCTTCCCGCCGTCTCTGAGAAGGACAAGTCCGACCTGCTCTTCGGCGTTGAACAGGGCGTGAGTAAATTACTGTTAGCATTGAATTGACCTTTCTACAGGCATGCTGATTGCTGGGCTAGAGGAAGGCTGCGGGTGAACCATACCGCGGTCTCTGAGAAGGACAAATTCGCCCTGTTCTTCAGCTTTACATATTGAGCATGTGACTTTGTATAGGCATTGGCTGTGCTCTTGGATCATTCCATGATGACATGCACGTTTTTAACGTTTAAAAGCCAAACAAGTCACAAGTAAATACTTAATCTCCTCTGTTCTCTGTTAGCTTTTTGACTTTTTGGAACGATAAAATCCGTAATTAGTAACCTGACTGCGACTGATATTGTAAAAGAGCTAGTTCAATAGCCTTTTGCTACCTCACTTAGCCAACTTATACAAATAATAAATAGACATAAAAAATAACTTTTAAATCGGAATAGACGTGAATAAAATTTAATGACACTGACCTAACAAAACCTCTATATACTCAACATTTTCCCACTGTTATCATGTATCATGCAGGAAATTAATAATCAACATCACTGATAAACAACGAGACACGCGTTACGCATGCTTGCTTGCCACCAAACATCTCTCTGTCACGCGCGGACCACATGTCACTTATCTATAATACATCTGCATGATATCTACATGAACTTGTTGCTACGTATAGATACGTATTTATCTCAGTTACATAAAGAAATGTAGGTAACTCAACTGTGGGTTATCTAGAAATTATATGTCATTGACCTTGATTGACGAATGGTCGGAATTAATCGCACCTGTCATTATTGAGTTATTTGATTTTGAACCTTAACGAGTTGTATGTTAATATGTATACATGAACTTGTTTACGAATAGATATGGATTTATCTAAGTTACATTAAGAAATGTAAGTCAGTTGTGCGTTATCTAGAAATTATATGTCAATGACCTTAATGAACGAAAATGGTTCGCACATGCCATTGCGGAATTATTTGTTTTTTTTTAAATATATTGGGGGACAATCTTCCACAAATCGACCTAGTCCTAAACTAAGCAAAGCTTGTACTATGGGTACTAGACGACGATGTACACATACTTATATAGATAAATACATACTTAAATACATAGAAAACATCCAAGACCCAAGAACAAATATCCGTGTTAAATGCACAAATAATGCCCTGGCCGGGATTCGAAACCGGGACCTCTAGCTTTGGAGGCAGTGTCACTACCAACTGGGCTAGACAGGCCGTCGAAGTCGTTTTGAACCTCAACGAGCGAATATTAAATTTAAAAAAATACCTGGTCAAGTGCGAGTGGGACTCGCGCACGAAGGTTTCCGTACTATTAAATATACAACATTAGACACTTTATTATTACCTTTTTAAATTTAATTTAAATAATAATATTTTTTTATCAGTAATAAGAACGTTAAATAATATCAAGTAGAATTTTAGTCAAGTGCGAGTCGGATTTTAGTTTTCACATACATTTTGAGACTCCACGCCTGATGAACACAACAAGCAACTTTAAAAGTTTTTTGTATGGGAGCTCCCTTAAATGTTTATTTTATTTTGCTTTTAGTATTTTTTGTTATAGCGGCAACAGAAATACATCATCTGTGAAAGTTTCAACTGTCTAACTATAACGGTTCATGAGATACAGACTGGTGACAGACGGACAGACAGACAGACAGACAGACAGACGGACGGACAGCGGAGTCTTAGTAATAGGGTTCCGTTTTTAAACTGAATATTTTGATGGTTAAAATTATGGCCAAATAAGGAAAAAAAAAAACTTGTGGCACCAACCACGTCAAGCAGTATAATTTAGTCTATTGATAATTAAACAACAATCGTTCAAGATATTGACACAAGTGCCAAGACTGTGTTTGTGTGCAGGTGGATATGATCTTCGCTTCGTTCATCCGCAACGGGGCAGCGCTCACCGAGATCCGAGGCATCCTCGGCGAAAAGGGCAAGAACATCAAGATCATCTCCAAGATCGAGAACCACCAGGGCATGGTCAACCTCGACGAGATCATCGCCGTTAGTATATCTTACACCTTCTAGCGTCGATCACTTTGGTAGTCACGATCACTTTAGTGATCACGGTTATTCATGCTCAACGGCGTGGCGCTCTCGGAGATCCGGTACATCCTCGGCGAAAAGGGCAAGAACATCAAGACCGAGAATCACCAGGGCATGGTCAACCTCGACGAGATCATCGCCGTTAGTATATCTTACACCTTCTAGCGTCTATGATCACTTTGGTAGTCACGACCACTTTAGTAGTCACGGTCATTCATGTTTAACGGAGGGGCGTTCTCGGAGATCCGAGGCATCCTCGGCGAAAAGGCAAGAACATCAAGATCATCTCCAAGATCGAGAACCACCAGGGCATGATCATTCTCGACGAGATCATCGCCGTTAGTATATCTTACACCTTCTGATGTCTAAGACCACTTTAGTAGTGACAACACCAATGTACAGTAAGTAGGCCTGCAAAAGTGCATTGACAATCACAGGAACATTTTGTTTGTGAAATGTCCATCACCTTTGCTGCTTACTGTATGTCCTTGTCCCTTTTAGCCCCTATAGGACAACTACCTGTGTTATTGCCGTTGTACCAATCTCTATGTAATTTTTTCTTGAGCCTTTCTTTCCAGACAACTTGATACGACACGCCGTTTACTTTTTCTATGCTGTTCCATATATGTTCTGCTTGGTCTCTCTCTCGTAAAATATGTCCAAATATCTTTCTTCACCTTGTGGAATGATAATGCTTTTTTTTGCTTGCAGGCATCTGACGGTATCATGGTTGCTCGTGGTGACCTGGGTATCGAAATCCCCCCTGAAAAGGTGTTCCTCGCACAGAAGACCATGATTTCCAGGTGCAACAGGGTAAGTCAGAGCTATACAAGTTTTAGTTTTAGGTACTTATTTCTGGCTGCCTTGCGCTCAGCGCTTATGTCTGTCTTTCTCAAGTCGATTTTGTCAGTAGGATTGGACCTTTTTTTCGTGGATCGAAGGATCTATGCCTACAAGTAAAACAGGTTATTGTAATGGTAACATTTATGCAGGCCTCCAGCAATGTCCAGTCAATTTTCAATTATATTTAAGGAAAGTAGGTTTTCAACCTACTCTGTGGGAGCAAAAAGTGCTTTTATTTCATACGGGTAGGGTAGTATAAACAATGTATACGCCTGTACGCGATAAACTCTAACTATTCTACTCAACTGATTCTCATACGGTTTTCACAGCTCGTGTTCATGGAGGTTTTGTGTAAATTGGCTAAAATATAAATGTTACCATTCCTAACGTTATTCGCTCAGAAAACTAAATCCCGCAGCAGTCGCGTAGAACAAGCTAGTGTTAGTATAAGCAGTAATAATTTATACCAAAAAAAAGCCGACTTCAATTTTGTACTTGCTATGCCACAATTTAGTTTCCGTGAAGCAATGCTTGGTTACCTACAGAAAATACCGAAATCGGCATATGCGTGCCTATCAAATTCGAGGAGTTCCTTCGATTCCTCCCAGATCCCATCATCAGGCCTTCACCAAATTTATATGGGACCAATGTCGGGGTACCTGCTTTGAAACAAAAAAAAAAGAATTATCAAAGTCGGCCATCGTGGTCAAGAGTTATCGGGGAACATACTTACATAAAAAAAAGAACAAGCACATGCAGACGAATTCCTTCCATTGAAGTTGGTAAAAAAGGCCCTTATTATTATTATGCATTATGAATTCCCCAGGTCGGCAAACCAGTAATCTGCGCCACCCAAATGCTCGAGTCCATGGTGAAGAAACCTCGTCCGACCCGCGCCGAGACTTCCGACGTCGCGAACGCAATCCTCGACGGAGCGGACTGCGTCATGCTGTCCGGGGAGACCGCCAAGGGAGACTACCCGCTCGAGTGCGTGCTCACCATGGCCAACATCAGCAAGGAGGCTGAGGCTGCCATCTGGCACAAACAGCTGTTCTCGGAACTGGTCGCCCAGGTTGGTAACACGGCGGACTGCGTCGTCCTGTTAGTCGTCCGGATAGTCATCCCCACTTGCCAATTTTGAGGATAATTAACATATTTGTGTGATGATGTTTATATATGTAAGGAACGTTATCAAACGATTTTTCACCTCAGCGGCACGAACATGATGGTTTTGCTTCTTGAAACCATCTCATCAAAATCTCAGCTCTCTGTTTGAGCAAATAAGTGTTCTTTTTTAGGTACAGTGCAAGTTAAATAAAAGCATAAAATTGTGTATTGAAGGTGTCGGCGCCCATCGAGCCGGCGCACTCCGTGGCGATCGCGGCGGTGGAGGCGTCGACCAAGTCGCTGGCGTCGGCCATCGTGGTGATCACGACGTCGGGCCGCTCGGCGCACCTGCTGAGCAAGTACCGGCCGCGCTGCCCCATCATCGCCGTCACGCGCCACGCGCAGACCGCGCGCCAGGCGCACCTCTACCGCGGCGTGCTGCCCATCGTCTACCAGGGTCAGTCTACACACATTTTTAACACTTCTTTTCAGTTAATAACACAGTCAGCTGTTCCAGTCTAACTTAGGGTGGTATTCCACTCGTCCTTATTCCTTTGTCCAAGTTATTTTTTTTTTCATGCGTAGCCATATTGATTTAACTGTCATCGGAATCTTTGATCAAATGTCGGTTAAATTTTTTTGATCAAATGTCCCTTAGGAATATGTTTTGTGTATGTACTTTATTTTGTTTAGTGTGTATTGTAATAAAAAAAAATAACAATAGGGATTAAGTAATATAATTGTAACTAACATAATTATGCTATGGATCACGGTCCGAAATAAATAATTTCAGTAACTCTTGAGGCAATTTTCGGCGTGAATCGACATTTATCTTGACGATTTCTCTTCGTTGCTATCTAGAACAGAACTACTGCTGTCTAAAATCATTGATTTTACATGTATTTTACTTTCAAAGACAGCGTTTCAAACATTACTCAATGAGTTATCTGCCTAAAATCTACTATACACAATAGAAACACAGCTCTACAGCTATCTCAAACTTTACAGACGCATCGAAATTAAGCGCCCGCGGCAAAGGCCAGTCAGTGCTCGGCTCGCACGCAATGTGGAGTGTGGACGTGTGCGAATTGGCAGTTGATGATGTTGTGTGTTATGTGGTGTGGAGTCGGTTAAACCTGCTGCGCGTAATGTAACTCCACTTTAGAAATAACGTCACTTCTTTTCATGACTTTATTGAAATTTTCAATAATTGCGTCATAATTTGAGAGAAAAACTATAAAAAAAGAAGCTTGAGCTCCCGGGTTCGAATCCTGGTCACGGCATTATTTGTGCATTTAGCACGTAAATTTGTTCCTGGGTGTTGAATGTTTTCTATGTATATATGTATAAAATTATGTACATCGTCGTCTTCTACCCATTGTACAAGCTTAGCTTACTTTGGGACTAGGTCAATTTGTGTAAGATTGTCCTCAATATTTTTTTTTATTTAGCTAATTAGTGTATACCTCCTTCCAGCGCCCGCGGCGAGCAACTGGCTGCAAGACGTGGACGACCGCGTGCAGTGCGGCGTCAAGTTCGGGCGCGCGCGCGGCTTCATCAACACCGGCGACCTCATCGTCGTCGTCACCGGCTGGAAGCAGGGCTCCGGCTACACCAACACCATGCGCGTCGTGTCAGTATAACTATTATATATAGTACATATATATAGCTCAGCGAGTTGCAAAACTCAAGTGCCGGTGGACGGGGCACATTGCTCTTAGAACCGATGGCCGCCGGGGCAGAAATGTTCTTGAGTGGCGACCACGCACCGGAAGACGCAGCGTGGGAAGGCCCCCAACAAGGTGGACTGACGATCTGGTCAAGTTCGCGGGAAGCCGTTGGACGAGGGCGGCGCGGCCTTTGTCCAGCAGTGGACGTCTTTCGGCTGATATGACGATGATGACATACACACTCATCGTCGATGTGCGTCGTGTATAGTAACTAAGGCTGGTTTCGATGTCACACTAATAGTCAATTTGGGTCATGGATACTAACTTAGGCTGGTTTTGATGTCACACTGATCGTCAATGTGCATCATGGATACTAACTTAGGCTGGTTTTGATGTCACACTGATCGTCAATGTGCATCATGGATACTAACTTAGGCTGGTTTTGATGTCACACTGATCGTTAATGTGCATCATGGATACTAACTTAGGCTGGTTTTGATGTCACACTGATCGTCAATGTGCATCATGGATACTAACTTAGGCTGGTTTTGATGTCACACTGATCGTCAATGTGCATCATGGATACTAACTTAGGCTGGTTTTGATGTCACACTGATCGTTAATGTGCATCATGGATACTAACTTAGGCTGGTTTTGATGTCACACTGATCGTCAATGTGCATCATGGATACTAACTTAGGCTGGTTTTGATGTCACACTGATCGTCAATGTGCATCATGGATACTAACTTAGGCTGGTTTTGATGTCACACTGCTCGTTAATGTGCATCATGGATACTAACTGTAGGCTGGTTTTGATGTCACACTGATCGTCAATGTGCATCATGGATACTAACTGTTTAGCCTAGTTGGTATTGAAACTGCCTCCAAAGCTAGAGGTCTCGGGTTCGAATCCTGGTAAGTGCATTTGTTTCTGTGGTGAGCAAAAACATTTGCTCCTGAGACTTGGATGTTTTCTATAGGCATGTTCGATGAAAACTTATCGGCGGTTAAAGGGTTAATATTGTACTGTCACCGAACATAAGTATGCCAAATCTCACCTCATTCGGATATCGGCAATGGCTGAAAAAAGGATTGAAAATTTTAAAGACAACTTGCATACACAATAAAAGTTTGCAAAATTAAAATTTTCATTTGATTGACGCAGACGCCTTGGACAGTTCTAAAGATGTTTGTAACGCTATTTTCTTTTGTTTTCAGGCATGTGGATTAAATATAAGAAGAAACGATATGCTAAGTATTAGTACAGCGGCCAGAAGCGCTACTAGTGATACATCAACGGATATCTGTAAAAATGTTTCTCGGTATATATAATATACATTTAATGTTAGGATAATGTTCTATTTATTGTGAATACATTGCAGGAGTATTGTTGCATGTTTGTGTACGCTGAATAAAGTTTTAAACATGTATCTATGTTACAAGTTGGTTTTTATTATTCCACTATAAGTTCTTCTCGCAACCTTCATTAGGCTCTCTTTGTATCTTATATTTTTAACCTTTTCACCCCCGTAGTCTGTTATATAAGACATGAAATATCCAGCTCATTACGACGCAGTTTGATAAATAAGTCAAATGTCTGGCATGTTTTTAGGGTTCCGAACCCAAAGGGTAAAAAAAAACGGGACCCTATTACTAAGACTTCGCTGTCCGTCCTTCCGTCCGTCTGTCACCAGGCTGTATCTCAAGTCAAGTCAACAGTTGAAATTTACACAGATTATGTATTTTTATTGTGGCTACAACAACAAATACTATAATCAAAATAATAATAATAATTAAGGGCGGCTCCCATACAACAGAGTAGTTGCCGCTAAAACATCAAATACAAAAAAAAAACTCAATGCAACAAGTGTTTAATGGCACCAGCTTTTAGCCTTTTGTCTGGTACGGAACTCTTCGTGCGCGAGTCCGACTCGCACTTGGCCGGTTTTTTTTTACAGGATATTCATCTCTTACGGATTCTAATTTGAAAAAATTGTGTAATTTCGTACCGACAGCACCTGTAAACCGACCCGGGCATGTTCAATGAAAAGTTATCAGCGTTTAAAGGGTTAAACGAGCCATTCTTATATATTTATTTCGGGGATGTCGGAAACCGCTCTAACGATTTCAATGATATTTACATTTCCGGGGTTTACGGGGACGAAGAATCGATCTAGCGCTCATCTCCGGGAAAACTCGTATTCTAAGGGAACTTTTGTGAAAACGAGTTACTCAAATCCTTTACATATAAGGAAAAAAATAACGGTCCACTAATGAGCGATAACACTAAACCCATCAAAAACATAAATGTGAAAATGGCAGCCCAAGTTCACCGACAAAAGAATTGAGATCTAAATGGGGGCCAAGTTCCGTAGATTATCTGAAATGTTGCCAAGTTTGGCACTAGATTGTTTACAGTAAAACTAATTTACTGCGGCTCAATGCATTTAGAGCCTTAACTTGGCAGTTTTCTATGCAGTATGTTATAATACCATAAAAGCTGTTGAATATTTAAGAAAACTTGGCTGCCATTTTCACATTTTTGTTTTTGATGGGTTATCATTACTTTTTGTCAAACTTTATGCAATGGTGCTTTCCGAGAGCGAATGCACGAGTTACTATACAAAATACCCAAACCGCTATAGGTGCACCTAAAATATTTGAAGTGTTCCCTCGATTTCTCGAGGACCCTATGATCGGATTCTGACCCGATGACAACGGGACCACCCCGGAAGTATACCGTTTCAAACAAAAAATGAATTTTTCAAATCGGTTAATAAATGACGGAGTTCTGAGGTAACTAGCATAAATAATAATAATAAAACTAATAATAAAATCACTGTTTTCTGATTTTTTCTGGTGTATACACATAATTACCAAGCTGCATGCCAAATTTCAGCTTTCTAAGTCATCTGGAAGTTTTTATTGATTTCTGTTAATTGCGAGGGCACATTCCTGAGATGAAATAAAGTAATCTTCTCTAAGACACTAGTATCCCAATTCGTATCATCTTAAAGATATTCAAAAATTCATTTTCGTTAATTAACACCACTAGTATAGTATAAAACATCCTTAACAAATAAACAATGTTGACGTGCTTCACGAGCGGTGTCATTCGAATTCCGAATATTGTCATACTTGACATTAACTTTTGCTTAACTCCACGTTAACTCTTAAGGCCGTTTTGCATTCACCCTTGGTGATATAACTAATTATTTTGTATGAAATTTAAAAAATATATTTTTTCTTGAAACGGGCACGCAGTGCTAAGAAAACTGCCGCCGCGATAGGTGCTCATGATTAAGGACCGCGAACCGGTCTGAAACATGTCGAGTGGTATTCGACCTTAAACACGTGAGTGACCCGTTTCATTATATCTAATAAAACCCCACACCATAGGATTCAAGCACAAAAAAAATTATCCCCACTTTACGTGTAGGGGACGTACCCATAAAAAAAAAGTTTTAGATTTTATTTTATCACTTTGTCAGATTTATTGATTTTTATATCCATACACCATACATACGCGTTCAAGTTATAATATTATGTTTTTATTCACATTTTTGACGTGGAATCTTCACCGGCGGATTCCATAATGGTATGTTGAAATTTAGATCCTTGTGTTGTGTTCATATTACGTTCCAATTTACATAGAAACGTGCAGAACAGACCGAATTTGCATTCAAGTTTAAATACATTGCGCGGTAACCTGAAATGGCAACTTAAGTGGCAGTGGGCGGTGCACATAGCACGTAGCCGATCGCCGTTGGGGAGGAAAAGTTCTCTAGTGGCGACCACGGACCGGTAGGTGCAGTGAGACTAGACCCCTCACAAGGAGGGCTGATGACCTCGTAAAGGTCGCGGGAGTCCGCTGGATGTGGGTGGCGCAGGACCGATCATTGTGGCACTCGTTGGGGAGGCCTATGCCCAGCAGTGCACGTCCTCCTTTTCTTTTGTCAAATTAAACAAAAATAATAAGGATAAGGCGCGTCACAGTCCGGAAGTGTCGTTACTTTTACGTTACGCGGAACTTTAACGGGCTATATCTTCATCATTGTTTGTCTAATAAAAAAAAGTGTTTAAATGTTTTGGAAGACAAGCCTGCTATACATTATGAATTAATTTTAATTAATCTATCTCCCAATCCCACCCATTCCAAAGAGGAGGCCTGCTCAGCAATGGACCATTTATATGTTAATGATGATGATGATATACAATAACTAGGTAGAGAAGCGCGCGCAAACAGTGCCAAAAACCAACACAATCGTCACTAGAACTCATCCACGAGTGTATTCCCGCCATCTCACATTCAGATTGATTTATTTTATTTTTATCAGCAGATGCTGCATTAGTCACAAATCGATCGTAAACCTCATTCAGCTGTCAATCTCAGAGCTTCTTTGGAAGCGTGTTCTGAGGGATCCTTTGGCAACTATCCATTTTGCGTCCACAGGGTGTAAATAGGCGGTAGTAAGGACTAACAGTTCTTGCTACGACGCCTCCGACACAGTCAAGCCGCTTTGCAAGAAAACAAGAATCACTTTCATCGCGATATCGATGGCATGGTTCGCTAACCAGAGCTCGTACATTAATAAAACGATAGTTAACGTATTACGCCGGAATCAAAGCCCCGACAGTGATTGCTATGAGTATTGCCAAAACTTGGCACGTAGCATAGGTACCATCGCACACTCCCTGGACTCGCTAGTAAGGAACGAATACCTACTTTAAGTCGGACATGAACGGAATCTAGGGAGCTACTTAATTCCTATCTAAGTGTCCTCAATGGATGCAAAAAAAATTAAGGCATCTTTACGGCTACTCGTAGCTTGGTCAAGTTATAGGATATCGAGTGGATTCTCGTGGATATCTGGTATTATATTAACGAGTTCATGTGAAACCATGTCTTATATCCCTGTGTTGGATCCCTGAGTGCCTGGGCCTGGGTCCTGGGACCCATGATAATCTGACCACGGCACAGCGTAAACGAGCCGCTGAAGCATCCGCAAATACTGTGTGGCGCCTGAAAGCTGTAGACTAGCAGCTGGCTCTGGCAAGTGCCTAAAAATAACGCGCGCCCGTCAGTACCGCCGCAACACTCGCGCGCGTCGCCCGCAGCGTCCGCGCATCGCAGCCATGGCGGAGACAATTGAAGAAACGTACGAGAGCGCGGTCACCCGCAAGGTGGTCCGCACCAGCCTCAAGATAGAGGAGGTGAGGATCAAAACGTTTTATGTTACAAATTGGCGCCCGGCGGCAAACACGCGACGCGGAACCGACACGAAGTGTCTCGCGTTGTCCCACACCAACGTCGATCCAAACCGAAATGTCACCGCGTTGTCCCTTCTGTCCGGTTTCCGGCTTATTCCTGGAACAGTTGTTCCAAGTGCCGGTACTACGGTATGCGAAGGTCCGTACGTCAGTGAAGGAAGTGCGCGATGCGCTATGATGTGGTGATGTAAATAGAACAGTTGAATGAAATTTTCCGTTTCCACCTTGACTTGTGCAACGACCCGCCCCGTGCTTCCGCGACCTTGCGGACACACAACAACTCATCACACAATGACCTGCAAGACACATAAGTACCTACACTTTACACTACACTATAACAAGCTTAGGTAGGTACTCGAAACAAAACTATCTACAACAATTCTCAAATTGGGCTTGAAACTCAGAAGTCTCTAGTTTCTGAAGAATTTTCAAAGCCGGCGACGCGACCTCTTCTGTCAGTCAGAAGATCAAACGTATCTTTGTTTTATTACTGCATCGCAATGCCATTTTATTGTTAGTTTATTACAAAACTGGCTTTGTGTGCTACTGAAGCGATCATCATACACTTCAATTTATTAGATACAAGTATACTTACTTAAAATTCCAATTGGACAAATGATGTGTCCCAATCACAGCAAACTTAAGGGCAGACCTAAGGACAAATGTCACAATCAATCTTTGAAGCACTCCACAAACAGCAGTCTGTCACAAACACAATAACGACATATGTTCATATAGAATACGAACATATTTCAAATTCTCTCGTACTGATGACGTGAATACACGTTTAAAATATAACTGAAATTGCTGTGAAACGTTTAGTTACAATCGTGGTACAACTTTCAGTAGCTATTGCAATAAGAAACAGTTGGTTAATTTATGCTGAATTTGTAATCACTAATCAACTAATGAAAATGTTAATAATTAACAGCAGCAGTAGTTTATAAGAGAAATCATCACAGCAAATACGCAAACGTTTTGCGCCCAACGTGTGAGAGTGATAGACGCTTGTAGGTATTCGTGAACATATGAAGTTATTGAAACAAAATATTATCTCAGAGTGATTTAATTCACGTTTTCATACCGTCTACGTTCGATTTTTTTAGGCTTATTAGTGCAAATGAGCATTAAATCAGTAGTGCGTGACTGTGACTACTGTGAGTTAACCTAGACAAACCAAAACATATTACGAAACAGTTCATCTATTATTATCCGTGCACTAGCTAAAGATATGCACGTGTGTAATGAATTATAAAGTAAAGCTTGTTCGTAGCAACCGTCAAAAAGGGAATAAATTGAACTAAACTTTAGATTTTTGGTGATCTAACAATGTGTTTGTCGGTCGTGTTCGTAGCTCGCGGTGGAAAAACGCGACGGGCATATTTTCGTCTTGGCTCCCATCCTAGTTTATCTGCTACATTACGATGTTTATCCACAATACGAATGTGTGCATTAATGTGTGTCTGTACCGCTTATTATGTAGTTAGTTGCTCGGTGACATTCGGTTTTTCCTTTATTTAAAGTTAACACTTCAATGAACTTCACAATGAATAGATTGATGTTCTCATATAACTTACGTAAGTATGAAAAAGTTAATGACGATCTAATGTAAAATCCCTGTGGATTTTGGCCCAATAACAGTGACCGTGACTACCGTGAGCCCCAATATCTCACATATTTGTGTCTAAAACTTAACACCTATAGGAACAGTTTAGTGACGTCACCTCATATTCAAGTGTTAACAAAAGCATATACGAGGCAACGGGCCCCGGGGACGCCAGTCCCATTGTAGCCGCGTTCGTAATAAGTACTCTATATCAGTACTCGTATGTAATATTGCTAAGTGATATTTTAATTATATCGATTACTCAGTATCTAAGCAATCGTATAATTTACGATCCTATAGGTCACCCTCTTACACACCAATTATTCGTTTCTATTATTTTGGATGAAAGTATAAATTGGGGCAGGTTTCAGTACTGGGACGTTTAAAGTATTTAGGTGCATTTGCGCCGGTTTTCAAAAAGTTCACTAGGCCAGGGTGTCAGTCAGATGGAACATTAGATTATTCAAAATAATCAAGTACCAGTAAAACATGTATTCTCATGATCTTCTTGGTCAGGAGTTATGAATTTATCCCGTTATAATTATGTATAGTAGAGTAGATGTTGCTATAGGCAATTGGCTACCTCCTACTGTCTTCATCATCAAACCTCGGTGACATTATGTTACCCTGGTTTGGCATTTTTACGGCGTTTTGTCGTTTGACATCTCATTATATATTTTTAAACGAAATTTTAACCAGAATGAACTTAGACTTTAGAAATGAGCGTTTCCAATTTTCGGGAATTCGCCCACTTCCTATTTAATTGTCATCTGCCGACAAGTACTGCAAGTGATTTTTTAAACAAGGATCAAAACAAGAATCGCAACTTACAGATAACTTGGTTAAAACGAAGGGAATCATCCAACAAGTAATATACAGTAAACGAGGGTTCATTGACGTTGTAATTTTGGAGGGTTTTCACTGTTCTCGGCGGGTGGTTAAATGAGTCGAATGACACCGTATTTTTAAAGATCAGTTGAAAGAATGATTGATTACATCCATAGATGCAACCTAAACCCGAACGAGTTATAAAACTAATTAAGGTCGTATGTCGTTCTTGGCGATATGATGATGGAGCTACATATGACTTGACGTGATACCGACAGTATTACGATTGCACAGTAGTAATATAGACTATAGAAGCGGGGCCTAATGCATTCATATCGCCCCGCTTCCCCGCATCCTGCGCCGGTCAGGAGACGTATGACGGTTGCCATTTTATCACTTATCGTCGTGGATAAGACGCCCGTCACTCTTGCACACGCATACTTGTCCGAACGTGACGAATGTACAGTTGACACTGACAGCTGACAGTTTTCTTTTACCGTCCTCTCACTCTCTTACCTCGGCCGCACCGCACGGAAAAAAATGATTTAGCTGTGGTAGCTAAGCACGCTTTGCTGAATTTTTTTTTGCTGCTGTATACAATTTCTTATCTACTGTAACAAAGCCTTGTCTATAGCAACTAAAACCAGTTTGCTACCCTTGCTAACGATATTTAGCTAAAAGGATTTTAAATAATTTGCTACCGCTGCTAATTGATTCACAACTGTATCTAATTTATTTATCCGTATCAACAAAATTTTATTCGTCATTGTTGTTAGCTGGGACTGCTAATAATGTTTTGTTGTAGTAGATAAGAACTTTGTTACTATTGCTAATTATACATGTATTAGGCAGCAAAAGCTTATGTTTGTTGCATTTGATAAAAATATTTTGCAATCACTAACAACAGTTTTGCAACAGCTGCTAATTTTATTTTCGAACTCCTTTACTAATAAATCCTTCGCCAGTTTTGCTAATAATCGTAGTCACATCAATAAATTACCTAGGCAATGGAGAGCAATAATATATTAGCAGTAGTAGCAAATCAGGTTTATGTGAGACTGCCAAGAACATTTTGTAGCTATAACTAACTTTTTCACAAATTTTACCAAATATTAATTGCTGCAGTTGCTAAATAAAAACTCGCCGATGTTGCTAAATATCTTTGTCAAACTACCGAATTCCCTATGCAATTAACAGCAATAATATATTAGCTGTAGTAGCAAATCAGACTTAGGTGAGGTTGCTAAGAACATTTTGTAGCTGTGACTAACTTTTTCACAAACTTTAACTAATATTATTTGGTGCAACAGCTAAGTAAAACTTCGTCGTTGTTGCTAAAAATATTTGTCATACCATCGAATTTCCTATGCAAATAACAGCAATAATATATTAGCCGTAGTAGCAAATCAGACTTAGGTGAGGCTGCTAAGAACATTTTGTAGCCGTGAGTAAATTTTTCACAAATGTTAACTAATATTATTTGCTGCAACTGCTAAATAAAAATTCGTCGCTGTTGCTAAAAATCTTTGTCACACCACTGAATTTCCTATGCAAACAACAGCAATAATATATTAGCTGTAGTAGCAAATCAGACTTAGGTGAGGCTGATAAGAACATTTTCTAGCTGTGACTAACTTTTCACAAATTTTAACAAATATTATTTGCTGCAACTGCTAAATAAACATACGATTTTGCTCAAAATCCACAACAACGATTTTTATGCAATGAACAGCAAATAAATTTGGCTAATATTCTTTGTTACAACTGCGAGGCAATCCTTCGCTAATGTCGTTAAAAATCTTAGTCACACCACCTAATTTTCTACGCCATGAACAGCAATAATATAGTAGCAGTATTAGAATATCCAACTTATGTGAGGCTGCTAAGGATATTTTGTACCAGAGACTAAATTTTTCACAATTTTAGCTAATATTGTTTGCTGCAACTGCTCCCAATTGATCACTACGAGTACTACGCGATACCCTAGTACAAAGTCGATCGTTGTGCAATCAATCCAAGTCTGGTTTAGGCAGAAGGAATATAACAGAAACCCCTTCAGAACAGAAAAAATGTGGCATTAAAATGTATGCATTTTAAAACTATCAAATCATCAGGATACATTTCTGCCAATTCAAGTGCATTTTCCATGAAAGAAAAACCCGTGTAATGATGGACCAGCTTAAAGAGATTCCTCCGCACAGTCTGATAAATAGATGATATCCGAGAGTAACCTAGCGATGAAACATCAGTAAAATATCAATCTACCTAAATCTTTTTTTTTTATTATGAATGCAAGTTTTATTTCATTTATAAGAATATACATAGTTGGATATGAAATTAAAAAAACTTTATTGAAAATAACTTATGAGTATTTAGGTATTTCACTTTTCTGAGTACATGTCTGCAACTAACAGCTAGTCGCCAAAGCGTTACAGATCTTAAGCTATAAGAACATTAAAAACAAGTTGGTTAATGCAATTTAGAGTTTATAAACACATGCAACCTATTAATTACTACCTACATTGCTCTAACACAATTCCATAATTATCAAGAATAAGGAGCTTGTTTTCTGAAACGATGGATTTTGCAAAGGAAAAAAAATGTTTTCAAGACTTTATTTTACCATTTTGTCGGCGTGATTAATATGTATACTCATGCCGAATTACAGCTTTCTAGTAGTTACGATTACTAAGCTAAGCCGCGAAGGGACGGACGAACGTGGCGAAACAATGTTTCTTTTTCACCACGAAATCCTAAAACTCGTAATAAAATCATTGTAACCGCTCAGCGTATAGCATTATAGCGACACGTGCCGTGCCCACCGGCACAAAAAATGTTTATAAGCTCGAATGTTTTAGTTATGCCAACGAATGTCATATTAGTTGCAGTAGCTAAGATGCATTTTGCTACTACGATGAATGTTTTCGAGTTTCACGCGGGAAAAGTAACGTAGCAAGTGTTGCCATTAATAAACGCCAGTATTTTCTAGTAAAAGACGGGAATTACATTTTATTTAACTCTCTATGTATAAAAAAATCTTGATTTATAAAAAATATATATAAAAGAAGAAACTGACTGACTGACTGACTGACTGGCTGATTGACATATCAACGCACAGCCCAAACCGCTGCTCCTAGAGATTCCAAATTTGGCACGTAGGTTCCTTATAAGGTCTAGGGGTGCACTAAGAAAGGATTTTTCAAAATTCAACCCCTAAGGGGGTGAAATGGGGGTCCGAAGTTTGTATGGGGAAACAAGATTAGTTGGACTATTTTATTCGAAACTTCACAGGAGTATTTCTAACGATAAATGAGTAAATACGTGTTTCAGGTTTTTTGAGAAATCAACCCCTAAAAAGCAGAAAGGTGGTGACAAATTCTGAAAATCGTCATGGGTATTGTTTTTATGATATACCGGGTCGCTGATAACGAAAACAACAATGATTTTAAAATCTCACGTGGAGAACGTGAAATACCGTCCCCACTGTTGGGGTGCGAGGGGGATGAAATGTCTAAATATTAATATGGGTGTCGTTTTTATGGTTTTTTTGGGACGTTAATTACGAAAATGGCATCGGTTTTAAAATTTATTATTGTGGACATGAAAACTTTTGAAAGTTTGTGCCAAATTTCAAGAAATAACTGACTGACTGAGTGACTGACATATCAACGCACAGCGCAAACTGCTGGTTCTAGAGATTCCAAATTTAGTATGTAGGTTCGATATAAGGTCTTGAGGTGCATTAAGAAAGGATTTTTCAAAGTTCAACCCCTAAGGGGGTGAAATGGGGTTCCGAAGTTTGGATGGGGAATCAAGATTAGTTGGATTATTTTATTCGAAACTTCACAGGAGTATTTCTAACGATAACTGAGTAAACATGTGTTTCAGGTTTTTTGAGAAATCAACCCCTAAAAGGGGGAAATCTGGTGACAAATTCAGAAAATCGATATGGGTGTTGTTTCTATGGTTTATCGGGTCGCTGATTACGAAAACAACAAAGATTGTAAAATCCCACGTGGAGGACGTGAAATACCATCCCCTCTGTTGGGGTCCGAGGGAGTTGGAATGTCTAAATATTAATATGGGTGTGATTTTTATGATTTTTTGGGTCGTTAAATTCAAAAATGGCATTGATTTTGAAATTTAATATTGCGGGCATGAAAACTTAAAAGTAGGTGCCAAATTGCAAGAAGAAACGGACTGACTGAGTGAGTGACATATTAACGCACAGCCCAAACTGCTGGTTCGAGAGATACCTAATTTGGCATGTAAGTTCCTTATAAGGTCTAAAGGTGCATGAAGTGCCGTGAGTTATATGAAGATACGACCTTTTTTGATTCAATGTGTTGTAAGTGGTTTTATTAATCAGTGCCGTCCGATACGATTTCGACATAAATCGATATTTGAGCGTCCGAGAGGACTCTTAATAGGAATCCGAGGTACCTAAACTTTGAATAAAGTAACGGCATATTGATTTTCTTCATTTCCGTCCCGATTTCGTTCAAAATCGATATCTGAGCGTCCGAGAGGTTCCCTAATACGATGCCGAGGTAAAATTTGGAAAAAGTGGCGGCCATATTGCTTTTCTTCATTTTCGTCCCAATTTCGTTCAAAATCGATATCTGAGCGTCCGAGAGCTCCCCTAATACGACTCCGAGGTAAAATTTGGAAAAAGTCGCAGGCATATTGATTTTCTTGTTTTCGTCCCAATTTCGGTCAAAATCGATATCTGAGCGTCCAAGAGGTCTCGTAATACGAATCCGAGGTAAAATTTGGAAAAAGTGGCAACCATATTGATTTTCTTCATTTCAACCCGATTTCGTTCAAAATCGATATCCGAGCGTCCGAGAGGTCCCCTAATACGAATTTGAGGTAAAATTTGAAAAAGTGGCAGCCATATTGATTTTCTTCATTTTCGTCCCGATTTCGTTCAAAATCGATATCTGAGTGTCCGAGAGGTCCCCTAATACGACTCCGAGGTAAAATTTGGAAAAAGTGGCGGCCATATTGCTTTTCTTCATTTTCGTCCCAATTTCGTTCAAAATCGATATCTGAGCGAGAGCTCCCCTAATACGACTCCGAGGTGAAATTTGGAAAAAGTCGCAGGCATAATGATTTTCTTTTTTTTTCATCCCAATTTTGTTCAAAATCGATGTCTGAGCGTCCGATAGGTCTCCTAATACGAATCCGAGGTACAATTTGGAATGTGGCAGCCATATTGATTTTCTTCTTTTTCGTCCCGATTTCGTTCAAAATCGATATCTGAGTGTCCGAGAGGTCCCCTAATACGACTCCGAGGTAAAATTTGGAAAAAGTGGTGGCCATATTGCTTTTCTTCATTTTCGTTCAAAATCGATATTTGAGCGTCCGAGAGGTCTCGTAATACGAATCCGAGGTAAAATTTGGAAAAAGTGGCAACCATATTGATTTTCTTCATTTCAACCCGATTTCGTTCAAAATCGATATCCAAGCGCCCGAGAGGTCTCTTAATACGAATCCGAGATAAAATTTGTGAAAGTGGCAACTATATTGATTTTCTTTTTTTTTGTCCCGATTTCGTTCAAAATCGATATCTGAGCGTCCGAGAGATCTCTTAATACGAATCTGAGGTAAAATATGGCACTACATACATGCCTGTATGCAAAAACGTTAAATGTTACTATAGATACAATTACGCCTATAGATAGATTTGCTTTTAAAAACGATATAGAGGTTCCGATATTTTTTTCCATTTAAATCAACGTTTAGTTTTTTTTAATCGTATGGCATTTATTTACGAACCGTGAGATTTTCGAGAAGACAAGTACGGTTGCCAGTTTTTGTTGCACTTTTAGCACCACTCAGGGGTCACATGTAGGGTAACGGTGGGTACTCCCTACGGACGTGGTGCAACTTCGACCCTCCTTTGTCAAGTGAGTGGGCAACTTGACTGTTAGAAGTTCGCAAGCCGCTCGAAGGCCTCTAACTTGGCTTAACGATAGCAGCCGCGATCAACGGCTAAGCGTGCCTTCCAAAGCACGAGAGTACGTTAGTAACCACTCAAAGCCGTCACCCATCCAAGAACTGACCTGCGCCCTCATTGCTTAACCTCGCACGCCACACGCGGTAGGCGGGTGCCGCTGGGCCACGAGCGCTCTAAATTCTTGATAGTTTGTGCCAAATTGCAATTCAATCGGTCCAGTAAAAGCAACTTGGTTGTAACAAAACTGGCAAAACCTACCAAATAAATTTAATTTTAGGAAAAATAAATGTTATACTTGATATTGAATTAGCCATATTTCTGTACTTCAAAGGACCAGAGTTTATGACCGCTGCGCGCTGCTTGGTCGTTTACAGACCTATTGGTGTTACTGTAGTACACAGATTTTTTACTAAGGGCCATTTAAGACATGTATTTATTTCATCGGCCCTTTCCCCTTCGGCCTCTCGGAATTGTATGATAATAGTTTTCGATCCTTATTTTTGCCAAAATCAAATGAAATTCAACAGTTTGCCGGTTCTCAGAATGTATACTGATTTTTCATCTGTTCATCTGTTTATGAATCACAATCACCAAACTTCGTATACCGAAACCCCCAGAATGTAACAACTACATTTCTGGAGACCGCATCTAAATTGGTTCAGCCAAACGCGAGATAATCGTGGACAAACATACGTGTTTTTTGTAAACGGTTAAAAATTTCGTTTAGTACGCGGGCGAAGCCGCGGGCAAATGCTAGTAAAAAAATAAAAAGGAATATTCGACTTTAAAAGAAGTTAAACGAAATAAGCTCTTTATGTGTTTATTTCTATCCGAATTCATGCCAGGTTTAACAGTACTACTACTGAAAGCAAAGTACCTACCTACTATCATTATCACTTTTACCTATTATCATTTTTACCCAACTGCTTCGTAAGAAGGGTTTTATATTTCGAGTGTATATATGTATGTATGATCACGTCGACTCAAATTATCGTGGGGGTCGCAAGGTACGCGCGGTAACGGGGAAGCGGGCGCCGCGAGCAGCACAAAAAATAGGCCAGTCTGTGGCCGGAGACCTCCAGGCCTGCCAAGCACGGGGGGTTAAATTTCGCGAAGTCATGGGTATCCACAGGATAGAATCAAATTTGGCTAATCCTGATACTATTATCCAAATATTAATAACTGTAGCTTAAATAGCAAAAACACAGCAGCTAACTTAAATTCCCAAAATCGTACAACGAATATTCAGGGCTTGATATTGGAGCGTTCGTGGCCCAGTGGCGCCCGCGTACCGCGTGCGGTATGCGAGATTAAGCAGTGTCGGGCGGGGTCAGTCCTTGGATATGTAATCGCTTTGAGTGGTTACTAATTGAGCGCTCCCGTGTTTTGGAAGGCACGTTATATTGTTGATCCCGGCTGCTGTCTATGATAGCAGTAGTTAAGCCTAGTTAGAGACCTTTGGGCGGCTTGAGAACTTCTAACAGTAGAGTTGCCCACTCACTTGACAAGCCTAATCCCAATAAGGTCTAGTTTCCCCTTTGGGTTGAAAGGTCAGATGGCAGTCGCTTCCGTAAAAACTAGTGCCTACGCCAATTCTTGGGATTAGGTAGCTAACCCCAGTCATCCTTCAAGATACAACTACACTGGGAATAACGCTAGGATGATGATGATGATGATGATGATGTATGTATGTAGCTGGGCATATAACGGCTTGACGAATTTTAAGTCTTGTTGTGGAAGTGACATAGCCTATACAAATATTTGAATCAAAGAAAAGAGAGTTTATTAAAACTGGCCAAGTGCGAGTCGGACTCGCGAACGAAGGGTTTCAAACTATTATCTATACAACATTAGACGCTTTATTATAACCTTTTTAATTTAATTTAAATAATATTTTTTCATTTTTTTATCTATACGTATATTATAAAGAATAAAGATTTGTTAGTTTGTTTGTTTGCATTGAATAGGCTCCAAAACTACTGAACCGATTTGAAAAATTATTTCACTGTTGGAAAGCTACACTATCCCCGAGTGACATAGGCTATAATATTTTTCCAAGAAAATTAGAGACCCTTTTTAAATTCCAATAATGTAACCAAAAGTATAAAAAAAATGTTTGCATTGAAAGGGCTCCGAAAGTACTGAACCAATTTGAAAAATTCTTTCACTGTTGAAAAGCTACACTATCCCCGAGTGACATAGGCTATAATATTTTTCCAAGAAAATTAGGGACCCTTACTTAAATTCCAATAATGTAACCAAAGGTGTAAAAAAAAATGTTTGCATTTAAAAGGCTCCGAAACTACTGAACAAATTTGAAAAATTCTTTCACTGTTGGAAAGCTAACACTATCCCCGGGGTGACATAGGTTATATTTTATTTCCAAAAAATAGGGATCCTCACTAAAATTTCAATAAAGTAACCCAAGGTGTAAAAAAAACTATGCAATGAATTAGGCTCCGAAACTACAGAACCGATTTGAAAAAATATTTCAGGGTTGGAAAGCTAACACTAGCCCCGGGTTACATAGGTTATATTATATTTACAAAAAAGTTAGGGATCCTTACTAAAATTCCAATAATCCAACCCAAGGTGTAAAAATAAATTGTTAGCATTGAATAGGCTTCGAAACTACTGAAACGATTTGAAAAATTATTTCACTCTCGGGAAGCTACACTATCCCCGGGTGACATATGCTATATTTCCAATAAATTTACACTAATAATAAAGAGGAAAGATTTGATTGTTTGTTTGTTTGCATTGAATAGGCTCATGACTAAAATTTCAATAATGTAACCCAAAGTGTAAAAAAATTTGCTTGCAATGAATCCGAAATTACTGGACCGATTTAAAAAAATAACATTCACTGTTGGAAAGCAACACTATCCTCGGGTCACATCGACTATATTATATTTCCAAAAAAATTAGGGATGCTTAACTTCAAAATTAAAAATTATAATATTGTAAATGTTGCACTAATCCGGATTGATTAGGCCCAAAAATATAAATGTTTAAAGTGGACTGTATAAAAATGACTGGTAGTTCCTCTCGTAAAATAACAGTGAC
Source organism: Notocelia uddmanniana (assembly GCA_905163555.1). Classification (NCBI taxonomy): domain Eukaryota; kingdom Metazoa; phylum Arthropoda; class Insecta; order Lepidoptera; family Tortricidae; genus Notocelia; species Notocelia uddmanniana. The sequence continues at coordinate 5,906,701 of LR991059.1, read as the reverse complement.
TGACTCTACTCTAATTTTGGTGCCACCTTGGTTCTGCTTTTTCTTATGATTCGTAAAGTAAAAAAGAGTCCGGACGGATTGTAAATGGTTTATATTGTTTATCACAGATTATGTTCTTATTAAAACGTATTTTGAAGTTAACACTGTTTATAATTAATTTACTTATTTATAATGACTTTAACACTGATTTTATCTAAATCTAGGACACAATGTCTAGATTCCTAAACTTTTCCTGAGCTGAGTTCCCAACGCGCTTTTCTTTCTTGTTCTGGGTTTCTTCCTTGGAGTGTCTCTTCGGTACTGAGTGAAGTACGTTGCGAACTCACCTCTTATCTTTCGCAATGGCTGACCGTAACGTGAGCACCCTGAAGTAGTGCCCGCTACGAGGCGCTGTCCGAGTATAAATAGGAATTCTTACAAATCTCGCGGTTTTCCGCGGATTGCGGAGGCTGTGATTATCTCACTGGCCTGTACTAAGACTCATCGAGTCGGCGTTCGGTGTGGTCACACGTGACCCTTTATACTTGGACAGCGTCTTCCTAATATTGGCTCTGAGAGGGAAAAACGTTGTGTAAAAACGACTATTCTAAATTGATTCAATCTTAAGAAATTCGCTGCGCGACCATTTCTTAGTGCCTGTGATTCAAACAGGGCTTGTAATATGCGCCTCAGCGCCTACTTTATATAATAAAAACCTTATTATCTCAGAGTCAATTGTTTGTGAGTTAGCTCACAAAACATGCCATTTTCATAGCGTAATTTCGATCTACGATCGATACATTTTACACTATTACGCAATCTTTCATTTTATTGCGTACTAGCATTTGCCCGCGGCTTCGCCCGCGTACTAAGCGTAATTTTTAACCGTCTACAAAAATAGGTTCTCTGTTTGACTCGTATGTATGTATGTACGTATGTAGGTATGTATGTTTGTCCACGATTATCTTGCGTTTGGCTGAACCGATTTAGATGCGGTTTCCAGAAAAGTAGTTGTTACATTCTGGGGGTTTCGGTATATGAAGTTTCGTGATTGTGATTCATTAACAGATGAACAGATGAAAAGTCAGTATACATTCTGAGAACCGGCAAACTGTTGAATTTCATTTGATTTTGGCAAAAATAAGGATCGAAAACTATTATCTATCATACATTTCCGAGAGGCCGAAGGGGAAAGGCCCTATAAAATAAAAGCATGTCTTAAATGGCCCTTAGTAAAAGTATCTCGCTGCTTGGTCGTTTGGCGTTTGGCACAGAATCTGTGTACTACAGTAACACCAATAGAAAGTCTGAAAACGACCAAGCAGCGGTCATAAACTCTGGTCCTTTGAAGTACAGAAATACGGCTAATTCAATATCACGTGTAAGCCTTATTTTTCCTAAAATTAAATTTATTAGGTAGGTTTTGCCAGTTCCCATTGGCGCAACCAAAAAGAAAATTTGGCCTCACTTCCATTCGCACTCCTTACTGTCAGTCCGTCTGTTACAACCGAGTTTCTTTTACTGGACCGATTGAATTGCAATTTGGCACAAACTATCAAGAATTTAGAGCGAGGTTAAGCAATGTGGGCGCAGGTCAGTTCTTGGATGGGTGACCGCTTTAAGTGATTACTAACTGAGCGCTCTCGTGCTTTGGAAAGCACGTTAAGCCATTAATCGCGGTTGCTGTCTACGACAGACTACCCTACACGTGACCCCTGGGTGGTGCTAAAAGTGCAACAAAAACTGGCAACCGTACTTGTCTTCTCGAAGATCACACTCTATGTCGTTTTTGAAAGCCAATCCATAGATACCTCACACGCCTATTATAGTAACATTAAACTTTTTTTTTTACAATCCCTGGCATGTATGGAGTGCCAAATTTTACCTCGGATTCGTATTAAGAGACGTTTCGGATACTCAGATATCGATTTTAAACGAAATCGAGACGGAAATGAAGAAAAACAATATGGCCGCCACTTGTTCCAAATTTTACCTTAAATTCGTATTAGGGGACCTCTCGGACGCTCAGATATCGATTTTAAACGAAATCGGGTTGGAAATGAATAAAATCAATATGGCTGCCACTTTTTCCAAATTTTACCTCGGATTCGTATTAAGAGACCTCTCGGACGCTCGGATATCAATTTTGAATGAAATCGGGACGGAAATGAAGAAAATCAATATGGCCGCCACGTTTTCCAAATTTTACCTCAAATTCGTATTAGGGGACCTCTCGGACGCTCGGATATCGATTTTGAACGAAATCGGGACGGAAATAAAGAAAATCAATATGGCCGCCACTTTTTCCAAATTTTACCTCAAATTCGTATTAGGGGACCTCTCGGACGCTCGGATATCGATTTTGAACAAAATCGGGACGGAAATAAAGAAAATCAATATGGCCGCCACTTTTTCCAAATTTTACCTCAAATTCGTATTAGGAGACCTCTAGGACGCTCAGATATCGATTATGAATGAAATTGGGAAAGAAATAAAAAAAATTAATACAGCTGCGACTTTTTCCAAATTTTACCTCGGAGTCGTATTAAGAAACCTCTCGAATGATCAGATATCGATTTTTAACGAAATCGGGAAAGAAAAGAAGAAAATCAATGTGGCCGCCACTTTTTTCCAAATTTTACCTCGGAGTCGTATAAGGGGAACTCTCGGACGCTCAGATATCGATTTTGAACGAAATCACGACGGAAATGAAGAAAAGGGATATGGCCGCCACTTTTTCCAAATTTTACCTTGGAGTCGTATAAAGGGACCTCTCGGACGCTCAGATGTCGATTTTGAACGAAATCGGCACGAAAATGAAGAAAAGCAATATGGCCGCCACTTTTCTTCAAATTTTACCTCTAAATCGTATTAGGGGACCTCTCGGACGCTCAGATATCGATTTTGAACGAAATCGGGACGGAAATGAAGAAAATCATTATGACCGTTACTTTATTCAAAGGTACCTCGGATTCCTATTAAGAGGCCTCTCGGACGCTCAAATATCGATATATGTCGAAATCGTATCGGACGGCACCATTTACAATACATTGAATTAAAAAACATTTACAATACATTGAATCAAAAAAGGTCGTATCTTCATAGAGAACTCACGGCACTTCATGCACCTTTACACCTTATAAGAAGGAACTTACATGCCAAATTTGGTATCTATCGAACCAGCAGCTTGGGCTGTGCGTTGATATCACTCAGTCAGTCAGTTTCTTCTTGCAATTTGGCACAAACTTTCAAAAGTTTTCATGTCCACAATATTAAATTTCAAAATCGATGCCATTTTCGTAATTAACGTCCCATAAAACGATAAAAACGACACCCATATTAATATTTAGATATTTCATCCCCCTCGCATCCCAACAGGGGGGGGGGGATGGTATTTCACGTCCTCCACGTGATATTTTAAAATCATTGTTTTTTTCTTTATCAGCGACCCGGCATATAATGAAAACAATACCCATGTCGATTTTTAGAATAATACACCACCTTCCCCCTTTTAGGGGTTGATTTCTCAAAAAACCTGAAACACGTATTTACTCATTTATTGTTAGAAATACTCTTGTGAAGTTTCGAATAAAATAGTCCAACTAATCTTGTTTCCCCATACAAATTTCGGACCCCCATTTCACCCTCCTAGGGGTTGAACTTTGAAAAATCCTTTCCTAATGCACCTCAAGACCTTATATGGAACCTACATACTAAATTTGGAATTTCTAGAACCAGCAGTTTGCGCTGTGCGTCGATATGTCAGTCACTCAGTCAGTCAGTTATTTCTTGAAATTTGGCACAAACTTTCAAGAGTTTTCATGTCCATAACATTAAATTTCAAAACCGATGCCATTTTCGTAATTAACGTCCCAAAAAACCATAAAAACGACACCCATATTAATATTTAGACATTTCATCCCCCTCGCACCCCAACAGTGGGGATGGTATTTCACGTCCTCCACGTGAGATTTTAAAATCATTGTTGTTTTCGTTATCAGCGACCCAGTATATCATAAAAACAATACCCATGTCGATTTTCAGAATTTGTCATCACCTTTCCCCCTTTTAGGGGTTGATTTCTCAAAAAACCTGAAACACGTATTTACTTATTTATCGTTAGAAATACTCCTGTGAAGTTTTGAATAAAATAGTTCAACTAATCTTGTTTCCCTATACAAACTTCGGACCCCTATTTCACCCCCTTAGGGGTTGAATTTTGAAAAGTCCTTTCTTAGTGCACCCCTAGACTTTATAAGGAACCTACGTGCCAAATTTGGAATCTCTAGGACCAGCGGTTTGGGCTGTGCGTTGATATGTCAGTCAGTCAGTCAGTCAGTCAGTCAGTCAGTCAGTCAGTTTCTTCTTTTATATATTTAGATGGAAATTTCCAAACATTATTGCGCAATCACTCGGATTGTGTCATAATACTTGCTGAAATGAATAAACTCGCCCTAAAGAGTTATTCCTTCCGCTTAGTGCGACAAGGTTCTAATATTTACGTAAATATGACAATATTTCTTAAATATTCCATTTTAAACAACAGGGTTACTCTTACATTTACCTAGCTAACGTCTTATCTTTATTTGTTTCTAAATTACGTGCTAGGTACATTAGGGGCGGGTAGAATCTGTCGTCTACAAATATAGACACTAAAATGTGTGTATATTATAATTTTTAGTTTTGAAGTTTTCGTTAAATACCCGTGCGAAGCCGGGGCGGGCCGCTAGTCAGTAATAATAATAAGAACGTTAAATAATATCAAGTAGAATTTTGGTCAATTGCTAGTCGGATATCAGTATTCCCATACATTTTAATACCAGCGCCTGATGAATACAACGAGCAACTTTTTAAAAGTTTTACGGAACCCTAAAAACAGCCAGTCGGACATCCAAACCGAGGGTTCCGTACCACCGTACTCGTGCAAAAAATATTTGTTTGTCCGTATGCAATACTAAGTTGGTGGTTGGTGGGTAATAGAAAATGAAAATTTTCGACTGTTTTCCAGTTCTTTAAAATAATATTATTTGCTGGTAAAATAAACATACTTAATAAGTACCATTTTCACATATTTTTTAGTTTTTAAGTCACTAAGAACTTTATAACAACTTGCATGCCAATAAAGTTTAGGTACTTTGACGGTCTCTCATGACTTTGTTTTCCATCAATATTGGAAATAGACAGGCTGAATAAAGAATTGCACATTTTGATGACAACTTACATATTATATTTACATACTGACATACGAACAATGCAAGTTAAATAAAATCTAAAAAAAAAAAACAAGTATTACGATACGAAAACCATCCGCCGTAAAAATATGTGAAATATAATGAAAAGCCAAGTCAGTTATTTTATTTTAGTCACTTTAGAAAGTTTAGAAGTAACTAGTACCACTGAGGATTTATTGGATGTCGTTGCTACGGCAGGCAATAGGCGATTTTCCATACGAAAACGGCAATTTCACTTAGCGCACACGGCAATTTAAACGTCTGCGCTGGCAACACTGGCGCTGCCACTGCTAGCTTTCAAGTGACGCGTTTCGGCTCTCTACTCGAGCCGCTGCCGCTCAGATGCTTCAAAGGTGTATTTATATTTAATTGAATATAGAAGAAAAGCAGTTCAGTGTGTAAACCTCAAAATTTAAAGGTGAATCTACTAAAAAGTTAAATGTAATAAGAATCTAGTGAAAAGTCAAAACACAAATGGAGGACCAGAACGAAACCCTGGATTTTTCCTAACTCCTACATGCTGCTACTATGAGCAAAAAAATATTGAGAAATTTAAAGGTAAGTGAATAGTATAATGTAATTTTTTCTATATATTCTATTGCTCATATGGCGAACACAGGCTTGGGCCATTAAGTTGGCATTGGCTCCAGCCAATGTCAATTTTTGGTCGAGTGCTTGTCTGATTCTGCAATAGTGAGGTTCTTAAGTTTGTGTTAGCGTGATTACTTTGTTTTGGGCCATTTTTACCGCTGAGTATATAAGTATAATTCATTCACATCATGCATAGCGTAAGTACGGAATCATTATCAATTAGCATACGTCCCACTGTTGGGCACAAGCCTCTCCCATTGATGACATTCAAAGAAGTGACATGTGAAGTCCCCAATCCACACTAGGCGAGCGTGGGGACTAATGCTCGTTCCCTCATCAATGAGAAGAGCCTGCCGTGCCTAGCAGTGGAATTTACATAGGCTGACTTGAGCATCTGCCAATGAATTTTTCGTCACTTAGGTATTATATTTATTATTATTATTAGAATCTATTTATCTTGTGTTTTAAGATGAAAGGATTGAATCTTTCTGTTTGTCTGTGTGATGACCGAATAACTCTTTCCACAGATTGGCGAGAGGATAACATTCATGCGAAAATTAAAACTGCAAAACAAGATGAAATAATATGGAAAATAGATTAACTGACTAGGTACTATACTTACATAAGTATACACAAAAGCTACGCCGAAATTGTAAAACAAGAGTAGAGACTTGACATTCAGAAAAGGTTTGTAGTTTTGTTTGTTCTTTAAGCTATTTACTTAATTTTAAAGTCCATTTTTATAGAAAACTACCTTTTATTTCCGGCTTCGCTCCCGTGAACCATAGGCATTTTCAAAGAAGTATGCGAGTAAGCAATCAAACTTGGAAGTTTGCAAGTAAGAATGCAATCGTGTAAGCAACCCGACTACAACATGTGTGTCGTGTTGTAGCTAAATATTTTAGTCACACCACCGAATTTCCTTTGCAATGAACAGCAATAATATATTAGTGGTAGTAGCAAATCAGACTTATGTGAGGCTGCTAAGAACATATTGTAGCTGTGACTAACTTATTCTCAAACTTTAGTTTATATTATTTGCTACAACTGCTAAATAAGACATTATTTGTATGTAAGGTTTTAAACGAAATAGACTATATATGTTGAAAGGGTCAATGGGTGTATCCACAACACATGGACAATTTTCCAGCTCTCAAAATGTTCTGACGGCTATAGACTGGTACTTAATTAACAACTATTTACTTACAGTTTATATAATACTTATATACTCAGGGACAAAATTGAAGGAATATTCATAATACAAGATGAACGATGAAAGTTACATAGTTTCAATTAACACAGCTACAGAAAGTTTGTAAAGAATTTTGTTTTGTAACTTTTATAAGTGTTACTTTTATTTTGTTCCTTTGGTTATTACCAAAGTAGTAGTGTAGTTTTACTTAATGCTTAAATGTCCATTATATTTCAATTTTATTTCCGCAGAAATGGATTTAAGTGATTTGACGCTGCAATGCACCTTTATAACGATTAGCCGACGCTATCATCCTAATATATCAATAATATTTTATTATATTATAAATACATCAGTTGATTTTGTCCTTTTTGTTTGCAGAAGGAAAACAAATTTAACCATCTGAGAGCCGTTCCAATGTTACTTCCAATTAAAAATATTGCTATGAATGGAGGCTATGAAGGCAAGAGAGGCTATCAAGATTGGAAACTAAATATGGCTGTATTAAATATATAAAAGTAAGTAGTTTATCATAATAACTTCAGGCTAACTGACGTGGACCCGAACTACCAACTAGGCTAAACAGGTCCAACGGTTGGACCTGTTTAGCCTAGTTGGTAGTAACACTGCCTCCGAATCTAGAGGTCCCGGGTTCTAATCCTGGTAAGGGCTTTTGTCTCTGTGGTCAGCAAAAACATTTGTTCCTGAGACTTGCGTGTTTTTTTTATGTATTTGAGTATATATCTATCGTCGGCCTGTTTAGCCTAGTTGGTAGTGTCTTTGCCTCCGAAGCTACAGGTCCCGGGTTCGATTCCCGGTAAGGGCATTTGTTTCTGTGGTGAGCAGAGACATTTGTTCCTGAGACTTGGACATTTCTATGTATTTAAGTATATATATATTAAATATATCGTCGTCCAGTACCCATAACACAAGCCTTATTGAGCTTACTGTGGGACTAGTTCGATTTGTGTAAAAAATGTACCCTTATATTTATTTATTTATTTATATTTATTTATATCTATTAAATATATCGTCGCCTAGTCACACGAGCCTTATTGAGCTTACTATGGGACTAGTTCAATTTGTGTAAAAAAATGACCTATAATATATATTTATTTATTATTATTTTTAACTTCACACGTAATCTATGTGAATTGTGAGGTCCTCATCTACGTGTCTTACAAATGTTTTAATTTTTCAGTTTATCGCTGGAGTCTTGCCAACCAACCTGCATAATAAGGAAAACTGTTTCCAACGGGGCCTTACGCTTGGTCGTCAGTTGTTTGCAGTACCGGACGAAGACACCATCATTGAGAGTTTTTCAATAAGCTTCCTGTAATTGTATTAATTGAAAAACTCGTTCATCGTGTATTATGAACTTTCCTCTTAAGTTGTCCCTGAGTAGGTAGGTAATTAGGTATAAATAAACTGTATTAAATAGTTGTTAATGAAGTACCAATCTCTATAGATTCCATCAGAACATTCTAGAGCTGGAAAACGACCGTGTATTAGTGGATTTCCATTGATTCTTTCAACAAAGTTAATCTATTTCTTCTAAAAACATACACACAAATAATGTGTTATAGAAAGACAAAGTAGTAACCACCCGTACGTATGGGGGTTGTATCGTAATTTCATAAGTAAAATCAATGATAGATAACTAGAACTTGTCATAAAATTGGTGATGATATCTGTCTCGTCATCGATGAGTTTTTCGATCCCTCTTTAACTATTGAAATATATTTTTTATACCTCTCCCACTTCCAAGAGTTATAGTATCTATTTGATAAAACAAAATGCTTTGTTTCTTGTTTTTCTGAGTATCATGTCTTAAATTGCAATACTTGTCTTGTTTTACAATTTTATCAGCCAGCTTTTTCTATAGTAGTCTGAACTAGTGTTCTGTATTAATGAACCTAAAAACTAACGTGTAAAATTAAAATAGAGGTAAAATCCGATATTGGTCAACCCGAAACCGAAAGTATTTTTAAGACTGGTAACACTACTTTAAAATACCGACTGCGGTACCAGTTAAAGGTGTTTTAAAGTAATGTTTTAACCAGCTATACGCACCGCAAGCACCACTCGCTTTTTGTTATTGAACAGCTTAGATACTAGATATTAGTCAATGCTAATACAAATAATGTTATTAATAAAGTAACACTGTTATATGATATTACACGAGTATTCTCGCAGTGAATGAGTGTCCTAAGATACAATATGACACCTCTTTCATAATAAATATAATGTTATTACAATGATTTCTGCATTTGTTTTTTTTTCATAACATGAAACTTACTTGCGTGATGACTTAATTAAGGACACCAAAATTATTTGTAACTATGTTATTTTTAGCAACAGCGGTAGCAGTAAGTTTATTTTGACTTTATCGTATCATTACGACTCGATAGAGTATCAAATTGACTTAGTTGCAGCAGCTGAATCATCTTTCATGCAGCTTACCCTACTGTTAAGGCGATAATTATATTTCGATGAGTCGCATGAAAGATAATTTGAGCTGCAGCAACTGCGTTTTAAGACTTTATCGAGTGAGTTTTAATTGTGACTGTGAATAAGGTTTGTTATTTCAACTAACTGAATTAGTTAAAGTAACAAACTCAATTCACAATCACAGCTAAACCTAATTCCCTATGGCTGCGAATGGAGTTTGTTACTTTAACTAAGTGGATTAGTTAAAGTAACAAACCCAATTCACAGCCACAGCTATAATTAATTCGATAGAGTGACAAACTTACTTAGCTGCTACAGCTAAAACTATCTTCCATGCGACGAACCATTTTAGTCGTGTCAACAAATTAATTACACCACGCAACTAAACCCCTTAGTTAAAGTAACAAACCCAATTAGCAGCCACAGCTAAATTTTTATCGATAACCGCCAAGGTAATTTGATAGAGTATCAAACTCACTTAGTTGCTATAGCTAACACTATTTTCCATGGTGACAAATAATTTTAGCAGTCGCAGCTAATCCAATTACAACTCGTAACTAAAACTCTTAGTTACAGTAACAAATCTAACTCGCAGCTACAGCTAAGGTCATTGTCAAATGCCGATAAGGTAATTCGTCAAAGTATCAAACTGACTTAGTTGCTATCGCTAACACTATTTTCCATGGCTACAAATTATTATAGCTGTCGCAGCTAATCCGATTACAACTCGTAACTAAAACTCTTAGTTACACTAACAAATTCAACTCGCAGCTACAACTTAGATAATTGTCAAATTCTGACAAGGTAATTCGACAGAGTATCAAACTGACTTAGTTGCTATAGCTAACATTATTTTCCATGGCTACAAATCATTTTAGCTGTCACAGCTAAACCGATTACAACTTACAACTAAAACTCATAGTTATAGTAACAAATGCAATTCACAGCTACAGCTAAGATCATTGTCAAATGCCGCTAAGACAATTCGATAGAGTATCAAACTGACATAGTTGCTAAAGCTAATATTATCTTTCATGGCAACGAATAATTTTAGCTGTCGCAGTCAAAGTAAGTAGCAGCTGCGGCTAATTTCTTTTGCAGCTACAGCTAAATATAGCTAATAAAATTAGCTGCCACTGCTAAAATAGTTAGCAGCCACAGCTAAATTTCGATAAAATACTTAGCTGTCCCAGCTAAATACAGCTAATACAGTTAGCAGCCACAGCTAAATTTAGCCAATATAGTTAGCTGCCACAGCTAACTTTTCTATGATTCGAAGTGATTACAGCTAAAAATATTTGCTATCACAGCTAAGTTTTAGTAGCAAAAAACACTTTGCTATAGTAGCTAATAACTTCGCTGTCCGTATAGTTTGTAAGGAATTTAGCTATCACAACTAAATTGTAGTTGCTACAGCTAAGTTTTTTTTTTCGTGCGACAAATCAAGGAGTACCCTTCTTCTGTGACAAGAGTTGAATTGCGACCATCACACTCTTATTTATGATTGCGACTCAAATAAGTCGAATTCATCAGTGGCGTCACCCTATGAAATTAATTACAATCTTGATTCATTGCACGCATATGGGTACGAGCGAGATTTGCATACCTATAAATTTAGTATGATGCAGAGGACTACTAAGACCTATACAGGATGCGAGTGTTTTACTTACGCCACCGCATAAGCAGCTAGGAATGTGTTAGTGTTATGTGTGTCAGGCAGTTTATCTACATCTATACATACGTAAGTGGCAGAAAAATTGAACGAAATGCCCGTGCTGTGTGCCTTACAATGAAGGTTGCTGAAGTCCAATTTTGGTCAATTTTGGTTCATATATTCATATAAAAATTCAAGACTCGTAACTACCTACTTACCTACCACAGGAAAGACCATTTTTAGGGTTCCGTACCCAAAGGGTAAAAACGGGACCCTATTACTAAGACTTCGCTGTCCGTCCGTCCGTCTGTCACCAGGCTGTATCTCAAGAACCGTAATAGCTAGACAGTTGAAATTTTCACAGAGTGTGTATTTCTGTTGCCGCTATAAGAACAAATACTAAAAACAAAATAATAATATTTAAGGGGAGCTCTCATACAAAAAACGTGATATTTTAGCCCTTTTTCATGGCTACCACTCGCCGAGCTAGATCTCAAGAACCGTAATAGCTATAGACACATAGCTAGAGACAATTTACACAGATTATGTATTTTTATTGTGGCTGCAACAACAAATACCAAAATCATAATAATAATAATAATTAAGGGGGCTCCTATACAACAGAGTAGTTTTTGGCGTTTTTTTTTCTGGTACGGAACCCTTCGTGCGCGAGTCCGACTCGGACTTGGCCGGTTTTTTTAAATTATTTAGAACGTTTGATTCTGCAATTTTGTGAACTGGTAGGTACTAGTAATACCAGTCATCATCCTCCTAGCGTTATTCCCAGTACAGTTGCATCCTGCAGGATGCCTGGGGTCCGCTACCTAATCCCAAGAATAGGCGTACGCACTAGTTTTTACAGACTGCGATCTGACCTTCCAACCCGAAGGGGAAACCAGACCTTAATGGGATTAGGCTTGTCAAGTAATACTAGTAATACCAGTATCGGCCAATATTTATGCGCTGACTAGAACATATTTAATAGGGGAGTTTGTTTTCTAACTAAATATATATCCAAATAAATTACCTAATATGCCTATCTTACCTACCCTCTTAACTACATATACATGTCTTATTATATCTTGGTGTCCACCAAGTGTCCGTCAGTGACAGTCGCTTGAGTAAAACTCATGCCTCCACCAATTAATAGGATTAGGTGCTAAAGAGCTGCTTTAATATTCAACCAAGAAAATTGATTGGATATTGCTGCAGAATCTCTATCTCTATCATATATGATGATAATGACGAACTTTGAAAGTTAACCCGCCGAAGGACGTCCACTGCTGGACATAGGACTTCCCCAAAAAGTGACCTTTACCTGGTCTGGTCTGCCCACGCTGCGCCTTCCGGTACGTGGTCGCCACTCGAGAACCTTTCGCCCCTACGACCAACGGTTCCACGTACAATGTACCCCGCCCACTGTAACTTAAGTTAATCCATGGCTATAGCGGTTACTTTGGTTCTGCTGCGGATACCTCATTTGTGATGCCATCCGTAGCGTGATGAATGTTCACGAGTAAAGGAGCAAAATGAAATTACATAGTGTTATTCCCCTGTCGTTTCCCAGAACGCTTACGCATGTGTGTTAGCGATATTTTAACTCGAGTACTCGATCTACAAATACCCTACTCTCGTTCATAGCACAGTTTATACAGATTACCAGTTATCCAACTGCATGTAATAAAACCGTTTTTTTTATAATGCTACTACGGTGACAAGTACGGCCTGCCTGATAGCAAGCAAACACCGTTGCTGTCCATAGCTTGGGCTCCAGGATATATAAGCTCACTAGCGCGCTACCAAGACTTTTAGATTTGAGGATTCGCTGTATTGACCCATTTGACCCTAATATCCAATACAGATTCCTTATTCTCAACCAAGCGCATTCTCGGAAGTTCTAGTGGCCTTACAAACTCCTGTCAGGTCTCTGGACACTATTCACAACCCCTAGTTGAGATAATAATAAATATTTCTTGTGGACAATCTTACACAATCTTAACTAGGCGTAAACCAAGCGAAGCTTGTATTGTACTATGGGCATTAGGCAACGATATACATACTGATATAGATAAATGAATACTTTAAATCCTTAAAAACAACTAAGACTCAGGAACAAAATAGTCGTGGTCATCACACAAATAAATGCCCTGACCGGGATTCGAACCCGGGACAACCAGCGCACGTATGATATGATGGTTGCCATTTTATCACTTTTATACGGCTGTTACTCTCGCAATCGCATATTTGTCAGAACAGAACGTGACGAATGTCTTACCCACGACGATAAGTGATAAAATGGCAACCATCATACGCCTACAACTTTGTAGGCAGGGTCACTACCAACTAGGCTAGAGACTTGTAAGATACTGTCTTAATAGTTGTACTGTGTAGGCATATTACATTAACTATGTACCAACGGTTTTATTTAGTCTGCAAGGCCTCATAACATACAGCTGCTATTTATTTGCTGCTCATTAATGAATTAAGCTCCATGTACTATAACTATTTGTAAATCCTGATTTCTAATTCAATTCCAAAACGAGTTGCCATTATAATAGGGATGTTGACAGATGATCAAATCAGCAACTTTTAAATAAAAGTCAAAAACGCTCTGTTAATATGAAGTTTGTAGGGAAATAGCAACAAGTGACGTCACGCCTTTTCTATGATCAAATAGCGTCCATTTATTGTTCTTCATGTATTTAAAAATCATTCAAATAGCAAAAATAAGTAGAAGCGTGATATTTTCCGAGTATTTTCGTGAGATTTATTCATTGGCAATATAAAAGTAATTTATTTTTATTGTTGTCAACATCCCAATTCCCAATTTGTCATCATGCACACTGAAGGCGTCACTAGATTCTAATGCTCGGTCTATCTGTTTTTCTTGATCTGATTCATTCATTTCATTGTCCCGTAATATTTATTTTGAGTTAATTTTGAAGATTTAGTACTCTCAATAACAACTTACTTCGGACAGTAAAAATGGTGACAATAATTCTTCATGTGGTATCCTCACAGCAACTGTCAAGTTATCTCCCGCCCTTTTTCCTTCAATATTATTTTCTTTCTGCGGCGAAAACACACAGGAAGAGCCGTCAGTTTAAAATTGGTAATGGGTACTGTTACAAACTTACAAATCAGCATCGTCAAACTACCTAGCGTTATTCAAGGACGTTGCATCCTGACGGATGCTCGGGATCAGTACCTAATTGTTATAATGGGTGTAGGTACAAGTTTTTACGGAAACGCCTGCCATCTGACCTTCCCACCTAAGGGGGAAACTAGACCTTATTGGGATTAGGCTTGTCAAGTGCGTGGACAACTTGACTATTAAATCTCAAGCCGCCCGAAGGCCTCTGGCTTAACCACTGGTGTCACAGAAAGCAGCCGGGATCAACGGCTTAACGTGCCGACCAAAGCACGGGAGCGCTCTGTTAGGAACCACTCAAAGCGGTCACCAATCCAAGAGTCGACCACGGCCGTCGTTGCTTAACCTCGCATACCGCACGCGGTACGCCGGCACCGCTGGGCCACGAAAACATCTCATTGTGTACTCTGAACTCTAACATATGTGAATTGGTTTTCCATCAATGTTTTCGATGCAGTTAAAAATATCTATTGACGGCGGTGCGGGTTAATTTTGATTGCCAGCGGAATACTTGCGCTTAATTGACGTCAGATGTGTACGAACGCTTGAGAAAATATGGGTAACACAATCTTTAGGAAAAACACGTAGAAAATAATGTTTCAACATGTAGGTCACAGAATGGTGGACCCGGGTATGTTTTAAAACTACGACCAAGACCACCGGGGGATGGGCAGCAGCATCCCTGGAGTGCGGTGGAGATACTGCGATCGCCAACCCGCATGCCAAGCGTGGCGATTATGGCATTTACCCCCCATGAAATTGGGGGAGGCCTATGTCCAGCAGTGGACGTCCTTCGGCTGATATGGTGGTGGTGGTGGATGTAGGTCACAGAATATTTATTCAAGGAAAACATACAGAAATTATTTCCCGTTCGTGTTTGAAAAATGTTACAGAATGTTCTTTTAAAGTAAACATGCAGAATTAATGTTTGATCCCACCTTTCTCGATTTCCTCCTGGTGTTTTTTTTTGTCAGCATTGGCATCTAATTCAAAGAATTGGCGCAGGCACATGTTTTACGAAAGCCGCTGCCATCGGAGTTTCCAACCCAGAGGGAAAACTAAACCTTGTTGGGATTACACCGGTTTCCTCGCGATGTTTCTCGATTTTCCCCGTTTCGTAAAAAAACCGGCCAAGTGCGAGTCGTGCACCGAGGGATTTGTTCAACTAAAAAACAAATGTGATAAATAATAATAAATAAATATTCGGGACAATTTTTTTACACGAATCGAACGAGTCCTATAGTAAACTCATAAAGGCTGATTTATCAATATATTAATATTTGTTGGTGAAAAAATGTAATAATAAACATTATCACCAAATTTCAAGTTCATAGGTCAATGGGAAGTTAAAAAATTCTTCGGAACAAGACGACAAGACAGACGGACACGCAATGGGGCTCCGTTTGGACTCTTCGGGTACGGAACCCTAAAAAATCACCTAAAGTTTTTCAAGTGGATACTTTTTTGTTAGCAGCAGCTTTCATATTTGAATGGGTTGCGGACAGCCGGTCGGCTGCCGCCGGCTCTGGCTCTGCCGCCGGCTCTGCCGCTGCCGTTTGAATACGAAGTCTAGCTTCTGTATGTAGGGTTCGAATTCCTTTGACTCTGGTGGTGTGCGCGCCGACTCCGGCCGTTTGGTGTGAATCGTCCATAATTGGTACCAAAGATATTTTACCGCTCTCATTTTGCAATACAATGTTGATTGGAGGAAACTCTCAAGCAACTTGCACTTTTATAATACTCATTTGTGGCACGAAATGATTGATTAGAGTAACTAGCAACGTCTGCCAATTGTGGTGTGATTTTATTTATGGAGTGAGTGGCGGGAACCGGTAACGGCGAACGTCTTTGTCCAGCAGTGGACGACTGCGAGGTAATGATTATAAAATGAAATTCTGATAGAACTAAGTAAAGTTAGGGAGCTTAGAGGGTCTTATATATAAAAAAATATATTTACATATGTTTATGCCATAATTTAATATACATTAATAATTTGTCATAAGTAATCAATTTGAGTACTACGAATAAGTATTTGAATTATACTGGAATAGGTTTTAGTTTGACGATGATGTTATTTTACTCAATACCTAGATTGTCTTTTATCGACTTGTTAAACTCAATTATGCAATATACCACTTTGTATCTCAATGAACAAGGTTCAAAATCACTTACAAGCCGTCATAAGGGATTTGTAAGTACTCGTACGCGTACGCGTTTTATGGCTTCTATTTACAAACAGTAAACAACTGGAGCGGAACAGATATAGCCAATAAACTTAGGTAATACGTGCATCTCGATTTATTCAACCTTTACTGATTATATTTAGTGAATCGACGCAATAGCACACATTTAAACGGATCTACACCAATCTTCAAAAGTTACCAAGATTTCACGCAGAGCGCGGTAGAGTTCTATTATTTTATGCTGAGCGCGGTAGAGTTTTATTTTTTATACTATGACGATGGCAAACAAGCTTACGGCCTGCTTGTTGTTCAGTAGACACTGTTGCCGATGGACACTTGCGATTCCAGAGAAGTCACAAGCGCTTAACCTGATTTAATGTACCATTGTATGAAATAAAGATAAATTATATTATATTATATATATTATATAAAGATTCGTTGTGTCGAGAGCTAGATACAAATGCAGGTCCCCTGTCTTAACAAAGCGCATATATTCGCTATAACGCTCGCTTCGCTAACTTTAATAACAAAACTTAAAAACTAGGAACTGTAACAAACCTAATAGGGACTAAATATTTGATCTTTTTTTTATTGAAAATGGGATTGCTATTGGCCAGCATCTAGCCAGGGGGCAGAGATGAGGCCGACGATGAAGCGAGCTCACGCAGAAGATACCGATCTGATTTTATAACAATAAAATTGCCCAGCATTGTAGAGCGATCGCGTTTTTCAAGAGAAAAAGCATTAATCCCACTCACACTTGTGTACTTACGTATTTGCTAATCAAGAATGAAAGCATTACGTTCGTCATAAGCTCTATCATATTGCATGGGCGCCATCTAACCATAACGGTGCATTTCCACCAGAGATGTGCTATTCAGCTATGCTTCGAGGATGTGTAAGCTACGCTACGAAAACCTGTTTCTACCAGTGCTATCCTATATGAAGCTCATCTTTGCCCACTGGCTAGATGCTGGCCAAGAGCAATCCCATTTTTAATTAAAAAAAAAAGCAATTAATGTGATTCGTGTATCCAAACGTAGCACAGCACATCACTGATGGAAAGGCACCCTAAATTTAACATGTCCCCAGTAAAGGATGATTCACAGTAGGCCGTTCCGTGTCCGGGCCGGCCCGTTTTCTTCTAGAGGAATACACCGGCCGTTGCGTTTGCTGTCATAGAAAACGGGCCGGCCCGGACACGGAACGGTCTACTGTGAATCATCCTTTAGATGTATTTTATAATGAGATTAATGAGAAAGTCAGAGATATAACGGGGATACATTTTGTCGTCAAATACCGGCCCAGGATAATTGCTCGGTCTTCGATGATGGAGGAAAACTCCTTATATGATCCGATCTTTACCCATATCACTAATAGGTAAAGGTTCAATACCTGACCAGGTAGATAGGTAGGTATAGATATGCAATACCTAATCATTAAATTAATGCAGTTTGCTAACCAAACTTGTAGTGTAACGAAACCAGCATGGCAAACCTTATTTAGGCCTAGTTTAAGAACTAGTATTTTTGCAATTTAAAGTGTCGATTTCCATTCGACTGGAAATTGTTAGAAAAAAAAAGTAGTTTTTCCATTAACTACATTCAGAATCATTCGTGCTTTGGAAGGCACGCTAAGCCGTTGATCCTGGCTGCTGTCTACGACAGCAGTAGTTAAGCCAAGTTAGAAGCGGCTTGAAAACTTCTAACAGTCAAGTTGCCCACTCACTTGACAAAGGGGGGTCGAAGTTGCACCACGTCCGTAGGGAGTACCCACCGTAACCCTACACGTGACCCCTGGGTGGTGCTAAAAGTGCAACAAAAACTGGTAACCGTACTTGTCTTCTCGAAGATCTCACGGTTCGTTAATAAATGCCATACGATTAAAAATTTTAAAAAAACTACATTCAGAAGATCACACACATCGTATAATTAGTAACACCATATTTTGTTACTAATGTAAGACTATGGTAAAGTTACTTACAAAAGGTAATATTGCCAAGTTATACGGTACTTTAACGGAAGAAAGTTTATAAATACTGCCAGGTAAAGGGCCCAATGTATGTCAGCTTAATATCCGATAGTTGACACCTAATGTCGAATTATATTATTGTGACATAAGTGAAAAGTGTCAATTATTGGGTCAGTGTCTAGCACTGGGACGATTACCTTATAGGTGCATAGTTATTATGGTGTGTTTACATAGGCAAATTAACGGTTTTCGCAATTTTTCCTTTATCTGTGCTATAAGACGTTGCTTCGTATCAAATTTCAAGATTCTGAGTTCACGGGAAGTACCCTGTAGGTTTTGATTACCTTGCGAGTGTCGAAAGTTTGCGGCATAAACGGCTGTATCTTTTGATTGGGTTGGCTTAGAAGTTTGATTTTTCACAGCTCCAAGGGACAGTTGACCTGAGTATTTGATATAACTTCCAGCTTGCTACCTCCACGCGTTCCTGAGAAAAATGGTCTTGACAGACAGACGGACGGATGGACGGACAACAAAGTGATCCTATAAGGGTTCCGTTTTTCCTTTCAAGGCACGGAACCCTAAAAAAACAAACAAGTCAGTTAGAAATGGCAACCAACATACGCCTGCACCTGCAGGGATGCAACACGCTCGTGCATGATGGCACTGAAACGGCAGCCCCAACAACATTCTAAATTCGTTGTTATATTGGATGCGTAGGGCGCTGTAAGATTTTTGAGTAAAGTTGATCCATAGGCTGCTACTGTAAAATGACTGGCAGAAACCCTTGAAAAGGGGTAACAGAGTAAGACGGTCAAGTGATTAGATGTCGATCATATTTAAGTAGGTATTTACTAAGCGACATGTTCGAGTAGCGTCAACATCCATTGACATTACAGGGTTGAAAGATGGACTGTCTGTTGCATTTCCGGAAACATATATAACCTTGACGACGATAAATCAAGAGTTAATTGACATTTACAAATTGTTATTAATCTAAAGGGCACATTCGTCGTATTTGCGGTGTTCATTATTTAGCGACTATTCACATTCACTCCGCTTTTCTAAGTACCTATCCTCCAAGAAATCTGTTTTGCTTTTTTACGGTAACAAGTGCATACGGTCAAGCAGACTCCGGACGAGTCGCATTCGCGTTGCCGACCTTTTGAAGTGTTTAAAAATACAGGTCCCTCAACGCAGCGCATACCAGTACCCATTGGTACCCGTAGGAGTTCGCCCACGCCCTTCTGACTCTAAGTAGTGTGACTTACCGCTCGTCTGCATCAGTTTCGAATGACAATCACTGAATGGCCTCAGAATGACAAACAAAAAGAAAAAAAAACAGAAATCAAATGAAATGTGCAACAGCGCCATATAAGGTGGGCGTTCCGATTGGAATAATGCGCAGATCCCGACAACTGCGCGGGAGCGCTGCCAAATGTGCGATTTCGGCTAATTGACGGCGGGAACACCCCGATCCCCGCCATTTTGGCACAGTTAAGACATTGCTGGCAGTTACTAGACTGCATGGTTATAATTTATAAACAGAAAAATAATCAAAGCTGACCCTAACTATGTACAACTTAATATACGTTCTAATATACATTCCCCAAAGTTGTTGTCCTGCCCCTGGGAATGGTGCTCAAAAGACTGACTACATCTCCAACGTCCAAAAGACGAAACAAAAATAAAATGAACGGGGACGGGGATCGTACACCAAGGAGGAACTACATTTCCCAACTCATGCCATATCCATCATAAGATACAGAGATTTCTACACACCTAATTCCAATTTGCAACACAACCGTCTTGAAACTTGAAAGTGAATGAATTGAAGGGTTGCTGTCTCTATCCATTTTATCGCTTCCTCTCTAGTGCTTGTTAGTGACAAATTTATACGTGTACGCGCTTGATAACAGAATAAGTAATAGTACAAGGCTTGATGACCTTATCTCTTCTTCGTTGTTACACTCTTGTCAGATTGGTCGTGGTCGTCATGCTGTTATTGGCTAGCTTTACCTCCCGCCGCCATTCCTCTCTCAATTCTGCACGCGTAATAGCGCATTCGAGCAACGGGCAGTTTAATTCGGCCTTGATTTGGCCAGTCCATCTCATGGGGAACCTGCCACGTGGCCTCAGCTCTGCCCTGTACACAAGCCGTTCAATCGACAGATCTCCACGTCGTGCCACATGGCCGAAGAATGTCAGAAACCTTGTCTGAATCGTAGGAAAGTCGCTGATTTATATCGAGCTTTATATGATGATCTTGTACTAACATAGATATATTAGATATAATGGATACTGATAATGAAAATCGCTGTACTGTCGACTATGTAGTACTGTGACGTGACTGATTTCGACGTTTCTCGGAATGACGACTAATTGTGAATTGCAACGTGCAAAAAGCCGCTAAATGTTCGTAAACAGGTGCATTGTGATGTTGTGGACATAATTAGCGTTTCTCACGCAGCTTGTACACAATAACGCATGAAGTGAACCAAATAATTTCCTCTTTTGTTTCACTAAGGTTTCAATACATAGATAAGAAGAGAATATTAGAGATCCTTGCTTAACTGAACTGAACACTGAAAAAAAAGGATAGCTCAACTAGTTTGGCTACTTGAGAAATAGCCAAATTTTATGCTAATTTTCAAAAACTAATTTGGTTACTAGTAAACTCTCAGTTTGCCAGTCCCCCGATTTAGTTACTAGCAGCTAACATTTGGGCTACTGTTAACAAATCTTTTTTTTCAGTAAACTATAACGTTATATTAGTTTGTTTGATAAGGATAGGTAACAAAATAGGAAAACTGCCTAGCTATTTTCAAGTACCGTACGTCCATGCCTAATTGCGAAAAGAACACTTTAAGCAAAATTCACTTTAAACAAATAAAAACCAAAAACACTAGTAAACTTTACACTGAATTTCCATATAAAATGTACCTTGTTTGTGAAGTGTGCATTTGTTTATTGCACAATAAATGACTGAAAATATATTAAAACATCTGAATCTTTACGAGTGTTTTTGGAGGGTTCGCCAGCGATCTTTCAGTGCTTTTGATAGTGAAATGCAGTGGCAGCGGCTGCCCTTATTGAGTGCCTTCTGCGGGTGACATGACAAAATGCATGTCAAATGAGTATCCGCCGCCACAGCTTCTATCATGCGCTGCTGGCTGCTGCTGCCGGCTGCTGAAATATAAGTACTAAGTGAACTTGATGAGTACATTACATTAGCGGACCCGGGAGGAGCTTGGCTGAGGGACTCAAGCTATCCAAATTTTATCGACTCTATCAACCTCTACAATGAAAAATTCTAAAATATGTAGGCTGAACTTACTAAGCCTATTAGTAAGTCCGCCACTGATCCCAACCTAGAGGGGAAACTAGACTTTTGTTGATTTATTTCAAAGATCCTGGAATGTTTTTGATGAAATATAAAAAAAAAATTGACTTATTATTTTCTTGTTACCAAAATAAAACTGATGATCATTGTCCTCATTAAATACTGTTAATGTTGTTTCAATGTAGACATCAAATTGAATTAACGTTGCTTTATGTTTATTAATAAGTTGTTCAGACTCGTGGAAACAGTGTTAGTCATTCGTTAAGCACCGGTGTCAAAGACCGCTGCGCACCTATATTATGTGACCTGAAACTTTAAAAATAGACGTCTTTAACTAATTATAATATTTCTATGAAAGACAAATTGTTTTTATGAAAGTTGAAGTGAATCATGCACAATTATTCACCAGTACGATTGGGTGCTCTGGGTAGGTATCAATGTTTATTTGTTGCACTATTATATGTTCGACTATGTCAAATGAGAACGATTTTTTCGTTCTGCCTTATATTTAAGTACTAACTGCTTAGTTAGTGTTGTATGTATGTATGCGATAAATCTTGCAACTGAATTTTACTGATCTCAACCGATGGAGCTGAAATTTGGAAATTGTACCACCGAGCTGATGTGATGATAGAGACAGAAGGAGGCCATAGCACCTCCTAAACCACATACATACATACCTATACTCACGCCCGTATCTTATTGGGGTTGATAGAGACCAAAGAATGTCAAATACCTAGGTCCTTACATATTCTTAAACTACACAAGATAAACCTGTCGTGTTTTGAGTTCATTGGAACCCTCTCATCAAGCAGTTGATGATTGTGGAAAACCATACAGTCGTCAATTAAAGCTTGAATTAAAATTATTTTGTGACAGAAACTTATTTAGGTACACTATGTATGGGAGAAATACTGAAATATATACGTATTAAACATATTTTAAAAGTGTAATAAGACAGTGTGCTCTATTTTTAAATAGCAAACGTCAAAAAATATAAATTCTACATCCGTTAGGCAATTAGAGTAGACATCTTGGATGATTCCAAAGAAAACAAATGACGTACGTAATTTTATTACAAAAAACTTTGAAGTTTTGGAAACTCATACAGAAAATCAGTTAAATCTCTGGCGCTATCCTATTGGAGCATTATTTTGCACAATAATCCTTCAGATACTTACTGTATATATGCAAATAAACTAAATAAGGGCACCGAGCTGAAATTTCAGAATTATTGAGAAGTTTAATATTGGCTATGTGCAAAGTACGAGGACTGTTCTGAAAGTTTTTAGCTGCACTCACTCTATTCATGCGATATGTTTTATGATACCATTATGCGGGTAATTTCGATAAATATGTGTTGGGGTGAAACTTTTGATGAAAGTCGCTTGGGCTTTTTTTAATTGTGTTTAAAGTACGACGTGTCAATAGCTCTATCGAATATGCAATGAACGGGTCACAATACCAATTTTGTGTTGCGGGCCAATATTAATTAATGCGTCACCACAACTAAACGAAATTTTATACACCGCTAACTATGAATCTTCTCTGTCTCTACCCACGTAATCTGTCTCGATTTCATGAAAATTAGTAACAATGAGCAGGTGTGTCGAATATTAGTCTAGGTCGCGAGACTAGGGACTGTTCATCATCACAAAAAAAACTTAAATTAAATAAAATAATTTAGTGATTTTACATGAAAATCAGCAAAACTAAGTTAGGTTAGGAAGTTATCCACTACAGTTGTACAGGCAATTTCCACTATAGTTGTTAGGGATTTCCTTGTCAAAACCATTTTTAGGTATCAAAAATATTACTATTTTCGTAAAATATTAAAAGCACATACAAAAGGCATTTTAGAAATGAAATATATTTTTTTTTAGAAAACAAACAGGAATAAGTGAGAAAGAAATATTTTTTCCGAAACACATTATTAAATATTCACTTATTCCCTTACCAACTCTCACTAAAACATATGAAAGAGTTGTAATACTACACTTAACTAATTTACTAAAGTTTACAACAATGGAGTGTTGAGTAAATATTAATGCCTGATGTATGATGTTTTTTTTTAATTTATTTTAACAAATATTACACAGTGTATACAAAAACACATTTTTTTCGCCAAACTGCATGACAGTTTGTTGGCGAATTGTAACACTCAAAACACTTCTATATATAAATACTGTGTAATAATTTTTAAGAAAAAAAAACCGACTTCAATGGGGGAGTCCGGTGAAAGATTATTAATCTTAGATGGTGCACTCTTAGATTCCATACAATAAAATACAAAAATGGCCATAAGTATGTTTATAATGGTAGAAGACTAAGTACCCTCAATTCCTCATGAAATCATGGAAAAACCTTGCTTGCTTGACAAACTAAGAGAACAAATCGCCAAACGTGAACTACGCGTCGTTGAAGAGTTCCGTTCTGATCATCATCAGCAGTTCCACTTCATCAAATGTCACTTTTATGAATGAAAATGCTTGATTAGTTCATGAAAATACTAAAATCACTATTTGTGTGCCTTTCACATTTGAGGAGTTTCCTCGATTCCTAATGGATCCCATCATCAGAACTCGAGCATGACAAAAATCAATCGTGAAAATAGAACTTGCTTAACAAACACCACTAGAAGGACAAATCGCCAAACGTGAACTTTTCGTCGTTGAAGAGTTCTGTTCTGATCATCATCAGCAGTTCCACTTCATCAAATGTCACATTTTTGTATGATAATGCTCGATTTGTTGATAAAAACACAAAAATCACTATATGTTTGCCTTTAAGATTTGAGGAGTTCCCTCAACTCCTCATGGATCCCATCATCAGAACGAGCATGACAAAAATTAATCGTGAAAATAGAACTTGCTTAACAAACACAGCTAGGAGGACAAATCGCCAAACGTGAACTTTTCGTCGTTGAAGAGTTCTGTTCTGATCATCATCAGCAGTTCCACTTCATCCAATTTAACATTTTTGGATGCAAATGCTTGACTTGTTGATAAAAACACAAAAATCACCATATGTTTGCCTTAAAGATTTGAGGAGTTCCCTCAATTCCTCATGGATCCCATCATCAGAACTGCCTTTTGACAAAAACGGGACCAACTTGGATATATATACATACAATAAAAAAAAAAATTTTCAAATCGGTTAAGAAATGACGGAGTTATGGAGTAACAAACATTAAAAAAAAAAAAACCAAAAAAAAAAAAAAAACATACAACCGTATTGATAACCTCCTCTTTTGAAATTTTGAAGTCGGTTAAAAAATATATGACTTACCTAAATATTAATAATAATGATGATAGAGTGACATAATAATAAAAACGAAGACAACATAAGAGATACTACATAACAGCTACAGTTGGTATTGCTTATCGTAAATACATTAAATTATAATATTTGCTGCTTACTAACGATTTTATCCCAGCTCATAACTATTGAAATTACCCAAATAATGGTATAAATAAAAAATATATCGCATGAATAGAGTGCAAGCAGGTAAAAACTTTCAGAATAGCCTCGTAGGTGGAGGGGGTAAGCTAGGCGATCACAGCGCACACCATGGCAGAAATGTGTAGTTACCGGGGACATCTGTCAAATTTACTTTCATGTCTCCTCCTATTGGTTTCTTAACGGTTTCCTACGATTCGTTTCGTTTGTATTTATTTTCTTATTTATTTCACTAAAATTTGTCGGTGCAGCGTGATGCAGTTTTCGCCATTTCTGTCTGTCCAAGGCTAGTTTCTTGACGTCCTGGTACGACACGACCTCCACATCCTCCTTTATCTGGTTTATATAACTTTTCCTCGGCCTTCCTCTTCCTCTTTTCCCATTTATTTTCCCTTCTATAATGTTCCTAATGAAGTGGTCGTGTCGTAGCAGGTGACCGATTATTTTTTGTCTTCTGGTTTTAATTGTGGTCAGTATGCTTCTCTTTTCCTTCACTCTGTTCAGGACGGCTTCGTTGGTTACTCGTTCTGTCCATCTTATCCCCTCCGTCCTTCGCCAACACCACATTTCAAATGCCTGCAAATATTCCTCGTCTCTTTGTGTTAAAGTCCATGTCTCACATCCGTATAAGGCAATAGGCCATATATATCGTCGTCTAGTACCCATAGTACAAGCTTTGCTTAGTTTGGGACTAGGTCAATTTGTGTAAGATTGTCCCCCAATATTATTATTATTATTATTATATGTATTTATACATTTTTTACGTATATTTAATGATATTCGCGATCTTAGTAGTGCCTTTTTTTATAGAAAGTTTGTTTGGCCATTGCAATTCTTGCCTTTATATCGGGGGTACATCTTGACTTTTCAGTTACGATACTTCCCAAATATTTCCATCTATCTTCCATCTAAATTTATCTCACTTTTTATGTTACCTTCCTTTGATACTATCATGAATTTAGTATTGTTGTTATAAATTTATTCTAAGTCCAAATTCTCTAAATATGGTGTCCATTTTATTCATAATTTGTTCCAATTCTGTGCTGTTGTTGGCTAAGGCTGCTATATCATCGGCGAACCTGACAAATACTACCCTCTTTCCATTAATTTTAATGCCTTCCTTTACTTCATCCAATACCTTCAAAATGGCTGCTTCTATAAATACATTAAATATGAGGGGCGACAGTGAGCATCCCTGTCTTACTCCTTGTTTTATTTTGGCCATTCCTTTTTCGTTTCCTATTTCTATAATCGTTTCTTGTTGCGTGTATAATTCATATATTATCTTTCTGTCTCTGTAGTCTAGTCCTATTTCTTTGAGTCTGTTCATCATCCGTTTCCAATTTACTTTATCAAAAGCCTTTTCCAGGTCTATGAATCCCACACACGTATTAAGGGCTATATCTAAACGTCTGTCCAAGGTTAATCTCAATGCCAGTATTGCTTCTCTTGTACCTTTTTGCCTTCTGAACCCGTATTGTTCTTCACCCAAGTTTTCTTCTATTTTTTCTCTGATACGATGTTGTATTATCTTCAATAGAATTTTTGAGGCCTGTGATATTAAACTAAGCGTTCTATGTTTCTCACACTTTAAGGTATTTGCTTTCTTTAGCAACATTACTGTTTTCGTTGTTGTAAAGTCCCTGGGTACCTTTCCTTTGGAGTACATACTGGCAACTAAATTAAAAATTTACAGTAAGGGGTATTTGTCGTTTGCTAAAATAAATAAAATATTCATGTGTCATTATTTGACATCTCTGAGTGTGACATTGTCCCGCCTGGGACGCTTGACGTTTGAGGTTTCAGACGTGCACATACTCGTAGCCAATAGGTTGCTTTAGGCTATATTTTTTTGTGATAAAATGGCATTTATGGATCTTTTTTCACGTGATAAAGAAGAGATAACGCCATCTCTTTTAATGGAAAAATAAATGAGATAATATAACTGGAGATAATTTTATGATGTTACTATGTGTTATTTGCTTTTAGTTTTTTTTAATAATGTCATTTTTTTATTTTATTTTATTGGGCTCTATTATGTCAATATTAAATTACTAAGACAAATAAAATTATAACTAGTAGCTTTATGAAATGGGTTTCTGTACAATAATACAAGGTACAGTATCATTAGTTTAAAAGACTGTTAGCTTATAACAGTTATAATAGTTTCCTGACGAGAAATATCTATTTCAAACAATTTCTTTGACGTTTGGAGACCTTTTACACCTCCAAAACTTTTTAATTTATATTGACTGTGGGGACCTTTTAGGAGGAGACTCTTTACATCTCCAAATTATAGATTAATATTGGCATGGATTAGTATTGTAATAGATTCTTGAGACCATAAACTTCTTGGCAATTATGTGCTTACTTATTGTCGTGGATAAGACATTCGTCACGTTCTGAAAAATATGCGAGTGCGAGAGTGACGGGCGTCTTATCCACGACGATTAGTGATAAAATGGTAACCATCATTTGCTAAACGGTTCGGGGACTACATAAAGGCAGCAACCTACAACGCCACTCTCAAACACTGTGATTTAAAAAACAGCACTGTAAATGAGGCCAAAGATACAACTTTTAAATTACTTCAATCACTAAATTACACAGAGACAGAAGCTATTTCACAAAGTGTCACTTAACTGTAATTTTACTTAAGTTTATAATAATTTTAGGTTTAAATATAAGTTTTAATGTTATGCGATGTAGTATGACTTGCATACGAAACTAAATTCTGTTATACAACTGTAACTGGTTCCTTCTGGCGGCGAAAAGGTTAAAACTATGACGTGCAAAGATACATGTCATAGTTTTAACCGACATGCTACTTGCGGAATACATATTTGATTTTGATACGAAATTTTCCTTGCCTATTTAGAAAAAAACAGCAAAGAAAACAGACGATGTTACGAAGAAATGCCTCAGACAATAGGCAATCACCTCGACATTGTGCATTGGCGGTCTATTTGCGGGCACACGTAGGTGCGTAGCGAGACTATTGGAACTATTTGGAACGTCTCATTTCATACTCCGGAGCGTCTCGTGTTGAAAACTATGATGAATACCATCGTATTCATTTCAAAAAGGGGTTTCTTGAAACACTACGACAGTAATTATTTACTGGCACGAGGAACACGTGAGTGACCGCTTACCATCAGGCGGGCCGTACGCTTGTTTGCCACCGACGTGGTATTATAATAATAATAATAATATCTTTATTGCATACCATGGTACATTATAGTTCTAACAAATAAGTAAATAAGTATCACATGGACCCTGACAGGGTATGGCAAATTGTTCTTAATAACTAAATCTTACATCTAACTACATACACAAGTGTAAGTACTAGTTACATTATCACTTAGGTAGCTACAGGCTGTTATTTTCTATAACTGTGGTATAATTTAATATGGTATAATTAAAACATTAAAACATAATATATAGCTAATATATGCTATATCTTATCTTCCATAAATTCGTGGATGGAATAGTACGCATTTTTAATCAGAAGTGTTTTAAGATTCTTATAAAATAAACTATTTGTCTCTACTTTTTTAACATTTTTGGGTAATTTATTATATATTTGTATTGAGCGATAATACGGTCCTTTTTTATAAATGTCTAAAATTGGTTCGGGGGCGACTAATTGATCTTTTCGACGGGCATTCTTGTTAAATTCAAACATATTTACATTATTTCTTACAAAGGAAGCTACTTCGAGTATATATAAAGAGGGGACAGTCAATATTTGGTGATATATGAAAAAAGGTTTGCAGGATTCAGTTTGTTGAATATTGGCAATTATGCGGATGCACTTTTTTTGGGATACAAAGAGATCGTGTGCGTCAGTGCTGTGACCCCATAGCAAAATTCCATAGCGTAGCCATGCTGCTGCGTATGCATGGTAAGCTGACAAAGCACACTCGATACTTGTGTTAGATTTTAAGAGACTCAGGGCATAAAGGAACGATGGTAATTTGATTTTTATTTTTGCTACATGTTTCTTCCAATCAAGGTGGGTGTCTATGGTAAGTCCTAATAAGGGGAATTCGTTCACTTCTTTGATGTTTAGGCCCTGTAGTAGTGAAGTCATGTCCGTAGGTAGTTTTTGATGAGCTCTAAATTGGATGACATTTGTTTTGTTTGTATTGAGGGCCAGATTATGATCATATCATATATATAAACAAAAAAGTTGTTGCCCCCGTTGCCGTTGATTATGGAACTCGACGACTTTTAAATGAAACTTCGATGAAAGTTTACTGTAGCTATAATTTCCAACAATGTTCCGGTTTACACGATAGTTCGCCGAAAGAGTATGTAGAAGTGGTAGAGGTGTGTGAACAAAGAAGATGGTAGGTAATGACAAGCAAGATTTTTACTGTTTTTAGTTAAAGTGTAGGTTTTTGTGGTAGGGGTAAGGAGCTGCTATTGGTGGCTTTTAGAAGCCGCCATTATACTAACTGTGCCCGATGGGCGCGTTTTGCTACTGCATACAGAATGGTATGAATTTATACAAAAATAAGCGTTGCGTTCGCAACAGAGTTATGAAAGATAAAACAGTCTTACTGAGAGAGTATCACGACTGGTTCAAGTAAAATATAGTATCAATTTTGTTTATAAACATAGTCAGTATAGTTTTGTAGTGGTTTGAAATGTTATTAGCGCAACCTATAACCTATATATAAATAAAAACTACATCTAAACTAAAAATATGTTTAAGAAATTGGGACCCCTAAGGTATGGTTCCTAAAATGCTGGCAGCATTTCCTCGCTGAATCGCAACGCTAATGCGTTGAGAGAGGAAGCTGCCAGCTCTATAGAATATACATAAAACAATTTTGCAATTGTTACGATACGTAATAAACTAATAAATATACTTACTATACACACATGTTTGATCAATTTGTACTAAAATGTAGTTAAGATACTTATAATCTTAACTGTGGTATTTTTCTAGCACATATAATGCGAGACGGACCAGGGACTTTCTTCGACGATAAACGACATCCTCTACCATCCCCAAAGGCCAATAATTCGCTCATTATCAGCTACCCATCACTTTCTGTCACGTGAAGTGAGAGTGAGAGAGCTGGCACGATATTTGCGCACGCTGGAGCTGCAGACGCGAGCCCTTTTTCATGCGCAAGCGACGGATTCGTTATAAACATATGTCTTCGAAGAGTTCGACGGTCAATTTTTGCTAAAGTACAAAATAGTATTTTTCACTTCTCATGCTCTAAAAGTTCGTCTTTATGTTGTCCATAGGCGACATAAAGTCGCTTTTGATACTCTAGTGCATAAAGTAACATCCGTCCTCGGCGGCGCAATGCACGGACGGGGCGGTCCTCCGCATCACCATCAGACATCGACGAGCACATGAATATATAACTACAACTTAGATAAGTTGAAAATCCCCCGAAATTTTCATTTCAAAGATCAATATCTCAAACACGGCTGAAAATTTTCATGAAACATGCCTAAAAACACTCGGTATAATCGGTTCATCCGTTTGGAAGCTACGATACCACAAACAGATACAGAATTAAACTTATAATAGCCCTCTTTTTGCGTAGGGAGTTAAAAATTGATGCGGACTACGCGACGCTGGTGATATATAAACCGAGGATTGTACGTGGTTCAGTAACAATGCCCAAGTCATCGAAATATTAGCATTTAAAAAAAATCATATATTTACTAGCGGTTACATAAATGCCCTATATATTGACAATCAAGGTTACGATCTTGCATCGTAATAGGTATATGTACATCCCTATTGCTGGAGGCATTAGGGAGTAACGATATATTTGACTGCTTTGAGTGATTCTAACTAAACTAACTGTATACATTAGCGAGGTCTATGAGCTTAGGTAAAAGAGTTCATCCAGCTCATCTAAATAGCCTAGCACGACCGCTGACCGAATTCGCGTATATCCCGCCCGCGATATGTCCGTCTAGTTTTAATTATATCCGCTGCGTTCCATTTTCACGATCCGTTCTACGCTTCCGCGCTGATCGCCTGTCAATTGTGATGGATGCCGATTGGATTAATACGAGGGTAAAACTGAAAGTTTCGGGAATAGAAGAAAATATGCAGTATAAGTGAGTTTATTTATTTTTATTGTTTTTCAAAATATTCTCCTTTGTATTTCATGCACTTATGCATGCGTTCAAACCAGTCCATAAAGCACTTTTTGAACTCTGAAGTAGGGGTCGACAAAATGGCTATTTTATAGGCCTCCACTGCTTCTTCTGGCGTCTGAAACCGCTGACCACGCAGTTTGTCCTTGATTCTGGGGAATGTAAAAAAGTCGTTGGGACTTAAGTCAGGGCTATATGGAGGGTGGTCCAATATTTCGACTTTTTCACCGTCCAGGTACTCAGTTGTTGTCCGAGCGGTGTGTGGGCTGGCGTTGTCGTGGTGAAGGATGATGCGACGACTAGGGTTTGTTTTTCGGAGTTCAGCAAAGACGTTCGGCAAACAAATAGTGGTGTACCAATCAGCATTGACTGTTCTACGATCCTCAAGAGCCACAGTAGCTACGTGACCAGATTTAGAGATAAACGTAGCCACCATCTTCTTAGCCGTACTGCGAGAACGAACAACTTTTGTGGGTTTGAGCTCGTCTTCGAAGACCCATACTCGGGATTGGTTTTTAGTTTCAGGCTCATAAGCGTATATCCACGACTCGTCACCTGATACTATGCTAAAAACAGCATTTGAGCGTCCTTTGTTAAATCTTTTCAAAGTTTTGCGGCACCAATTGACACGGACTATTTTCTGCTCGTCAGACAATAGGTGAGGTATCCAACGGGAAAATAACTTTTTCACGCCTAATTCTTCTTTTAAAATAATTTGTATTTGACTCATTCCAATACCCAGGTGCTCTTGAATTTCCCGATATGTCACATGTCGGTCTTCATTTATCAGACGACGCACAACATCGACGTTTTCTTGCGTGACTGCCGATTTTGGTCGACCTTCACGCACTTCGTCGGTGAGGGATACACGGCCACGTTGAAATTCTGAATACCACCTGTATATTGTAGTCTTTGAAGGAGCTTCAATATTAAAAGCAGCAACCATCCGCTCTTCACATTGTTTTTGTATTAGTCCACTTTTAAAGTCATAATAAATCATAGCTCTGAAATTTTCACGGCACAATTCCATTTTAAGCAGTGACTCGACGACTTCAATAAACAATTGAAACCGAACCATACTTTTTTTTTTCTAAGTGGCCAGTGTGTTGAGATAAGGAAACTTCAGAGATTATAAAAAGGTATAATACATGTTAAAAATAAATTAATAAGTATTCGATTCCCGCCACTTTCAGTGCAAGCCTCGTAGGAATAAGAACGGAACATCACGCTAATTTCATATCCAGTTTAACGTTATTACGTTAATCTAGACTTCATAAAGCGACGGTTTAAAATCTTATATGCCTGGTTGATTGATGAAAGCAGCGTGCTGTATCAGGGGTTCAACCGTGAATTACGTTAAGTGGATACTTCTCACGTTGCCTGCTGATTTTCGTCACTAAATAGAATAACCATCAATGTAAAATAAACCCAAACATTATAGTATTATGCTTTAGTATATGGTTGATAATCACCGACACCATCACTTTTATTTTTGCTAGACCACCGAATCACCGACACCATCACTTTTATTTTTACTAAATTGTAAACGTTGTGTGTAAGCTAACTCGTACCATCGCCACACCAGTCGTGCACTTTATGAGCATTGTAATAAGGGTCACAAATGGTCAGTTACTGTGTTGGCGTTTGTACAAGCTGCCAACAAAGTAAGCATCCACTTCAAAAACAATTTTAATTGTGTAAAAAATGCAAAAGTCAATCACGGGAGACGCGGACTGTTCGTAGTACTGTTGCTCTATGCTGTGCTGATAATGTTCCCTTAATTCTTATCGTAGGTTTTCTTGCCGGCCAATACCTACTTTCTTTACTATTGAGGCTTATCGGCACGGCTATATACTGAACAAAGCCTTAAAGAACAACACCTTATACAAATTTCTATAGTAAAGCTAACACACACTGATAATTATATTAGGCCTACAGTTGCGATCCCTGTTGATACCCGCGGTACGTACGGGAGGAGTGCGTTTGAGTTTGCTTTATGCATGATATTTTCCCCGTGTGGTATCGGGTTAGAATATCACCACACTCTTTCACTGGGTGACGTAAGAGTCGACTACGGGAATACGGTTGAAATGTGTTGTGGGCTCTGGACTTGCGACTTGTCACTGCAATTTCACATTTCCTCTACCTTTAAACCTACAAAGCTAAAAATGACCTGCCTTTTCCCTTTCGGCAATACAGGCGTATGTTTATGTATGTACCTACGTACGTAATTGTTTAATTTACTTAGTGTCCCTATTGCACCGCACAACTACCGTAGGAACCGAATCGATTTTACATTACAGTATGCTTAAGTGAAACACATTTGAAAACAGAGTAAAAGAAAATTCGGGCAAAAAATGCTACTTTCATTACCTAACTACCGTAGACTAGTACATTGTCCGAAGCCGAAGGCGGAGGGCTTTTGAAGACTCGAGTGTGCAATTTTCTTACGCCCGAGTTAATCACAATGTTTTACATCACATTTTCGAGGAAACAAATCGAAATCCTAAATCCTAAATTCCAAATTGACGAAATCGACAACTTCGCCTCCAGTATCAGTGCATGATCGTCGGGGCGTCCTTGCGAGAGGAGCGCGCCGCTTCAATATTTTAACCAATCACCAAGCAGTATTCTTGCTTCGCGCGGCCAACTACATTTCTCTTCTGCAATATTTTATCCAATCACAGAGCGAGAAGCGCGGCCAAGTATTTTTTTTAAACCAATGAGATAATACACAAACGCATAACTCCCTCGGGATTTGTGAAAATCCATAGCTCCCGTGGGAGGTAAATCGGTCATAGCTGCTCTATACGCCTGCGTACAATAAAACCCTTTACGCTCGTAAGTGTGATGAAAAGTAAATTGCTTCATCCTAAATCCAGAAACAATTACCAAGAATTTAGAACTTCTTAAAATTCTCAATTAGTTTTTCCCGGAGGAATGACGATATAAAATGAAATACCAATTAAAACTGAGCACGAGTCAGTGAACGGAGTGGCAGGTCATTTTAGTTTAACGTGCGGCCTACATGCGGCTTGCAGATTTACGAGTCATTCCGAAAACACGCGGTCATTGCCGTGCGGAAAAATTAAAAAGTTTGCGGAAAATCTGTACGGTGATGATAAAGGCAGATGATTCAATAGCAAAGACCTTTACACAGTAACAAGCCAGATCTTTTAAAGCCTAGACAAATAAAATGGAATATCATGTTTAAAGCCATATTACAAAAATTATACACATGTACAGTCAAAGAATTTAATTCCCATTTTCTTTGCATTTCTATACAGTTTAGACAGGAACAATTATTGAAATGAGTTTGAGTTCGTAGACGCTTCAACCGATCATGCTCACATTTTGCATGTGGGTAGGTGACACCATGACGATGGTATAGATTTAAAAAAAAATCGGACATACCTACTGCTGCGGAGGAATAATCACCAAAAACTGAATTTCCGTATATTTCAATGCTAAGCGAGTAATGGATGATTCACCCGGCCGGCCCGTTTTCTATGACAGCAAACGCAACGGCCGGCGTATTTCTCTAGAAGAAAACGGGCCGGCCCGGACACGGAACGGTCTACTGTGAATCATCCTTAACTGTCGGGGAGTTTGAGACCGGGTAGACGCGCTCACATTTTCAACCAGCAAACTACATTGCATACCTACCTATAGTACAGTTTTAATTTCTATACAGTTTGACTGTATGTATATAGTTATCACCTGTATTAGAAAGGGATAAAGGGACACACTAAGACAAAGTGAGTCTCTTTCAGCGGGCGTATGATGGTTGCCATTTTATCACTTATTGTCGTGGATAATACGCCCGTCACTCTCGCACTCGCATACTTGTCAGAATGTGACGAATGTCTTATTCACGACGATAAGTGATAAAATGGCAAGCATCATAGGCCCTCAGCTCGCTTTTTCAACCACAGATGGTAACTAGAACTAGTAACTTCTTTCTGTATGTTCAATAGCCCATTAGACAGTAACGTCAGGAATGAAATAACAATAGACCAAACACCCTGTTTGACTTATTTATAATATTAGTAATATTGAGCACAATTAATCCGCACTTGAGTGTTGCAACGGTCACAAACGACGCGACAGCGGCGTGAGCAGTGGGTGGGATATAACTACATATAATCATTAATACGCTTTCTTATGCAACTGATAGCCGGGAATAGACTAGCTGAGATAAAAGAGAACAGTGGTCAGTGAATGACCTAGCGGTGTGGGTGTGGCGCTGGCGATGGCGGACCCAAACCCAAGTCTATAAAGACTATAATGGCTTCTAGAAACTTCGACTATTTTTTATACAACTTTTGTTGCAAACAAGAAATGCCCTGCTTTAGCTGCGCTTGCGGTTCCAGATGAATAACGCACGTTGCCGACTTTATTGTCTTGATAATTCACTGTGTCGACAAAAAATAAATGCATGTCCTTTTTTCTCTTCATAACCACAATATGTGTTTTGGAGGTCTGGCGAGTCTGGCGACCTTGTCAACACCACTAATAATATGCTTATTTAGCTAATGGAACTCTCTTTAGGGCACACATACATTTAAATAGACACGGGCACATTAAAATATTTAGGTTCTTGTATTAATAACTGCAAGCTTTCCCAGAGCGGAAGTACCATTCCGTGTTGTCATTAAAAGCATCAATAAATAATCTCAGTTACATTATATCGTGTGGTGTGACACGAACGTAGGTATGTACCAGCCCTTATAAAATAGATGGCACGGAGTTGGCGCTAGCGCTTCCGTGTGTTTGGACCTTGGCATACCACGCGTTATATCAAAATAGGTACCAACGATAATAGATACAAACAAATGAATTATTTTGGAATCACAGCACAGTTTCCCAGCCCCAGTTTGGAGAGCTCCCGAGGTATTTTTAATGATTCAGATGTTAAAACAATTGTGAATGATTCGCCGATACGATCAATCGGAAAATTAATCGAACCCGTCAATATCCATCAATCTTCTTCAATTAAGAAAATGCGATTGACATTCGCTTAAAATGCAACCACCACTACCATATCAGCCTAAGGACGTCCACTTGGCGATCGCAGTATCTCCACCGCACTCCAGGGAAACTGCTGCCCATCCCCCCGTGGTCTTGGTCGTAGTTTTAGGACATACCCGGGTCCAAAATGCAATCACGTAGAATTCACCCGCGGTATCGGCTACGAGCGTCTCTATCTTTCTTTTCCAGAAATACAGACACCGGAAGAGACTTCCAAAAAGCGGCGGAACGAATCACGATGTTGAATCTCCTCTCGATCTAAATCTATTGAATCTAGAGGTGCGGATTAGGAATTGGAGGTCTAACATGGTAGACGTGCTCACAGTCAAGATAAACGCATTGTTAATATATAGGCTGATGGTATGCAAGCTCAAAGACCCGTGGACATGTGTTATTTAAAGACTGCAAATGCTTTGCCAACTCGGGAGTGTTAGGATTGCAATGGAATGCCTATATGCTATTAATTTAATTACTTGTGCGTGAGCTGTAGACCCTGCGAGTTATATGTTTTACGTTTTCAACTCCGACGATCCCCGCCATTCTGAAAAATGACCAAAAACTGAATCAACAATACAACCATATATAATTTTCGAACCTACTCACGAAATCTCACGAGATTCGGTTAAAAAATGCGACCTGTAGAGGAGAACAGCCGGACATCCGTGGGACAGACATAGCAAAAGCATTCTTCTCAAGCTGAAACTGAGACGCTTCGCTCGCTCGGTCAATGACGGCTATCTCACAGGTTTGTAAAGATTCCAGACTTCATTCAATAAGTTGTCAAAAAATATTCTTAATTACCAAAATACCCGTAACTGTAAGATATATTATGTAGTACATCAATCAATTTAAAATCAAACGCTTCCTCTCCTATATATATTATTCAATGTTTAAATGTGTGAGCTTCTATGTACAGTGTCTACATATATCCGGTACCTTACGACAGCTGTGGTGTGACTGGTGTGAGCGAAAACCGGAAATACATAGGAGGGGTGATCAGTTTAATATTGTGGAACCAATATTAAAATGTAAATAGCATTCGGAAAAGCTTAGTGTGCTGAAACATTTGCGGATATTTACATTGCATTGAAGCAAACTGCACAGTATACTAATACATCACGCTATGAGTAACCCGAATGCAGCCCAACATCCTGTTCGTTGCGAACTCAATCGAGCCGTGTATTGGTGCTAATTTGGCCGTTTAAAAGTTGCAACACGTCAAAAGCTAAAAATACCTATCATAACGAATGCTTAATAAATCGCTTGAACTGCAATCTCAATCGATTTTGAACCTAAATATATGTGTGACAGAGTTGTAAATGGACACTTGTGGGCGGAGGAAACATAGTGGCGTATTAGCAGGGTACACTGGTATTAGTTCGATATAACCCGACGGAAACGTAGTTCGTAATCCACGGGATAGATGTCGCTGTTTGCATTAACCTATATAAAATGTAGGGCTGTCATGTCAAAACAATAATAAACACTGGAATATATATGATTTTTGTTTGCATTACGTGTTTGTAAAGCTAAAAATATAAGTGCTAGGTTTGTGGGTGAAGCTTAGATCCTAGTTCAGATTATCAACTTGTATTAACCACGTGCTAAATGATTGCTCTCGGACAAATTGACTAGATTGGTATTCTAACTTTAATATATACATGATATACATACATAACAGCAAAATATAAAATATACAACACTTTGTAACGAACATTTTGCGCTAATTCTATTTTTTCCTATCCCACGGTTTCCTGTGTCTTAAGTTTATGGAGTGTCGTTCACTAGTTATTTGTTTAAATTATATTTATTTATTTATTATCATGCAAGCTCGCCTCGCCTTTTGTGGGTACTTCTCACCTGGTATTCTGTCTGTATTACTAAAATTTGTCTGTCTTACTTTCGCCTTGGTTGCCACTTTCCTTTCAACATTTATACCTACACTTTTACAGCCTTCTCTTTGTCAGTCTACCTTCATAATGCTTAAGCTACTGAAGCTTCCATTTCATAAAGCTGAATACTACTACTAAATAAAATAAAAAATAAAAAGCCCTTTATTTCCCATTATTTTTTTTACATTTTATCTTTTTTTTATCTTATTTGATTTAATGAGATAACAAAGCAAAAGCCTCCTCCAGCTGTCGCCACAGTGCCCTGTCTGCCGCTTTACTCGTCCATGTTCTGCCGGCTACTTCCTCAATGTCGTCCTTCCACCTCCGACGCGGACTGCCGCGGGGGCGGCGCTCCCCGCGCAGATACCAGTGGAGCACCCTCTCTACTACTACTACTCGTACCTATTTTTAACCGACTTCAAGATTTCAAAAGAAGAGGTTATCAATTCGGTTGTATGTTTTTTTTTCTTTTTTTTTAATGTTTGTTAATCCATAACTTCGTCATTTCTTAACCGATTTGGAAAATTCTTTTTTGATTGTAAGTATGTATATCCAAGTTGGTTCCGTTTTTGTCAAAACGCAGTTCTGATGATGGGATCCATGAGAAATTGAGGGAGCTCCTCAAATCTTAAAGGCAAACATATAGAGTGATTTTTGTGTTTTTATCAACAAATCGAGCATTTTCATCCAAAAATGTGAAATTTGATGAAGTGGAACTGCTGATGATGATCAGAACAGCACTCTTCAACGACGAAAAGTTCACGTTTGGCGATTTGTCCTCCAAGCTGTGTTTGTTAAGCAAGTCCTATCTTCACGATTATTTTTTGTCATGCTCGATTTCTGATGATGGGATCCATGAGGAATTGAGGGAACTCCTCAAATCTTAAAGGCAAACATACAGTGATTTTTGTGTTTTTATCAACAAATCGAGCATTATCATACAAAAATGTGACATTTGATGAAGTGGAACTGCTGATGATGATTAGAACAGAACTCTTCAACGACAAAAAGTTCACGTTTGGCGATTTGTCCTTCTAGCTGTGTTTGTTAAGCAAGTTCTATTTTCACGATTGATTTTAGTCATGCTCGAGTTCTGATGATGGGATCCATTAGGAATCGAGGGAACTCCTCAAATGTGAAAGGCACACAAATAGTAATTTTAGTATTTTCATGAACTAATCAAGCATTTTCATTCATAAAAGTGACATTTGATGAAGTGGAAGTGCTGATGATGATCAGAACGGAACTCTTCAACGACGCGTAGTTCAAGTTTGGCGATTAGTTCTCTTCGTTTTGTTTATCAAACAAGCAAGGTTTTTCCATGATTCCATGAGGAATTGAGAGTACTTTATCTTCTACCATTATAAACATACTTATAGCCATTTATATTTTATTGTATGGAATCTAAGAGTACACCATCTAAGTATAATAATCTTTCTCCGGCCTCCCCCATTGAAGTCGGTTTTTTTTTTCTTAAAAATTAATTAGCCATGCATTTTTGGTTTTGTTTCTTTATAAGCACCATTATGGAGAGGAAAGTAGAAGGCAAGAGAAGAAGAGGACGACCGAGAATAAGCTACATTAAACAAAGAAAAGAGAAAATAGAAGTCGTGTCGTATAAGGAAACCAAGGAAATGTCTCTGGATAGGATAAGGTGGAGAGAACTGCATACTTCATCGGCTACACCGATAAGAGACTCTTAAATTAATGATGATGCTGTGTCTGCTTTTGTATGTTTGTAATTTTACATGGTATACCTAGGTTTGTCTATCTCGTTCTACCTACTTTTCACTCAATTTCTCAAAGGTTAGCTCGAAGAAATTGCTCAATAGGGATAACCTAGAGTTTTAACCTGTAATGCATGTATACAGAAATCTAATACAATGCTTTCACTCGTTCGTATATTCTACATCCCGTGCTATTCCATTTTCCCTTATTACGGGAAAAAAGCTAGTAACTAGTTGTACTGTAGTAGTTGTTGAGAACCCTACACGGTGCTCATAAACACACACGTCATGCGCGTACACAGCTGACGGAGTATAATTTACGCGCACGCGCTGCTCACCATGTCACTGGATAGTCTATTCGTATTTGATGAACGACGGCAAACCACGGGACAAAAGCGATGCCCTTTATCATTATTATCATAAACATTATATTAATAACGTAATGGAAATGATGCACGTTTTGGATTTCTATTATTATAGGTACCAGCACCACTTAGTAATACTATAGGTAAAAAATGCAACTCTTGCGCTGCACATCGCGTAGGAACCATCTGCATTAAACGTTAGGCATATAGTACCTACTTATTTAGTCGACAACACGATGACGACACTTTTTTATCACAACACATAATGTTAATCATGTGTGCTTGTGAGGAGCCTCCATGGCCGCCTCCCGTCTTCCTTATTTAATCAGTTTGATGGTACAGTCAGCACCATAAACAATTATACATTCTAGCACTTTAATGCTTAGTGATAAGGTTGAAAAGTGTATACATATTTATGATCCTGACTGTATGTAATATTGCGTTGTCACCAAACTTACAGAAGAACCATGCCAAATTTTAGCACAATCGGGTAGCAACATGTTGGTAGTTTAAAAATAGTTTGCATATTTTTATAAAGACGACTTACATAATTTATCTCATAACATAGCATACGTATCACCTATATCACATGTGAACATTGCAAGTAAGTATAAAGCTTATAAATAAACAAGTTCTCGTTTTGTACAATTCATAAACTTTAAATAAAATTTGATTAATAGCAGAGCCATCTCTCGTCAGCTTATGCAATTATAAATTGACCACATATGAAAGTTTATAGATGTTACTACTAGATGGCACCTTTGCATACGTTGGAGAGATAGTCGCATATCAGTTTTGTATCAAATTTAATGTTAATAATGTTATGCTATGCAACAGGGGCTCTACCCCCCTTGGCGACGCCCTTGATCTTGTGTGTTTTCAATTTTAGTTGTTTTTTGCGTGTACAAGTTGGGGTTCGAGACGGATCAGCATATAAATATTTACGTAGGTATGTACCTACCGCAAACCGTATACGCGTTTTTAGATTTACAGAATGGGAACTGATTGTAATATTGAAACAAGCATTTATTCCAGTGCATGAAACAGTAACACATATTTAAATCACATAATTATATTCTTCGTGTTGACGATCTCGTGAGTCATCCGCCCACAGGTACTGCAATGACGACAAGGACAAAATCATTCATAAGCTGACTAGTCTTAAATTAAATGGGGTTTCTAATGTCGCCATTTAAAACTAGATATTTTATAATCTCCCAATCCCAATTTAGTTTTTTAAAGGAGGGTAGGGCACACCAGCAAATCACTTAGCATATAGTTGGAGCAGCCTAACTGGGTAAGGACCACCACTGTCTAGGTGCTAGCAGCCATAATTTTGATGACCTGTTTAGCCTTGTTGGTAGTGACACTGCCTCCGAAGTTAGAGGTCCCGGGTTCGAATCCCGGCCAGGGCATTATTTGTGCATTTAGCACGGATATTTGCTCTTGGGTCTTGGATGTTTTCTATGTATTTAAGTATGTATTTATCTATATATGTACATATGTATATTGTCGCCTAGTACCCATAGTCCATAGTACAAGCTTTGCTTAGTTTGGGACTAGGTCGATTTGTGTAAGATTGTCCCCCAATATATTATTATTTATATTTATAATAACATTCCTACTTATTAATTGTTCTGTACATGTACTAGGTAGGTGGTGTTGTGTGTATAGGCTGGTGGCGATTGAGCCAGATCTCCTCAGCACCTACATTTATCTCTAGTTGCCTTCAGCCAATCACAGACCATTTTCAAATCAATAAAAGGTCGACGATGCGCTTCTGACTACTCCGAAGTCACCAGCGTCTAAAGGCTACATCGTCTGCTTGCCATCAGTCGGGCCGCAATCTTGGTTGCCACCGATTTGGTAAAAATGCTTTCCGTGTACCATGAACTCCAAAGTTATATTTAAGAGACAGAGAATGCCTTGTGGCATAAACTTGTTTTGGGTCTTGGAAATTGCTAGAAATCTTGTACATTCGTTTCACGGCTGTTTATATACGTAGAACGAAACGTGTATGATAGTGGCCATATTGTGTCAAAAAGATTTTGACGACATACCGAGCTCTCATTGGCTACTGCCTTGTCTGCCAATGGACGTCAAACGTCAAAATAAAGTGACAAATAAAAATAAAATGGCGTCTCCTCGGAATTTCGTCTAGTCGTCTCTGAACATTTTTTTCATTTTTGCAAATGTTGTTATGTAATTTGTAGTAGTGATAGATTACTATGCAATAAACAAACGGTGTGTAGCTAATAGAAACTTCATCTGGAAACGCGTAATAACCATTGTTTGGACAACAAATGGAAGATAGTGAAGTGCGTCGTATGTGGCATGCCATGCAAGTTCTTATTTTGCAAAATGTACGAGTATATCGTTTTCCCGGATATGAAATGAGATAAATTAAAAAATAAATCTGTTGATAAGTAAATTGTTTGTTTAATTTCATATAATACGTCACAACATAGTTCACGGTATTTCAATTGAACACCAGTTTCATTTTACATCGGACGTTGGTGTTCAATTGAAAATGCCGTGAGCTTCTACACAAAGTTAAATTTAAATGAGCTATATATATTTATCGTTGGATGTTCACAGTAAGTTCCACTGCCACAGTGTCATTAAATAATTAAAAAAAAATAAACGTCAAAAATCTACCAGCGGGTACAGATTAAATATGGTTGCTTACGGTCTATATTTTTGGTTCGTGAGTTGGCGGTCTGAACCCTTACTAGTCTGTGATTCGTTTGTACAGTCGACTACAAAGAGATGTTATCCATATTATATAGTAACCTTGCACTTTTATACATATTTTCGTAGTCGGCTGTACCAACATTGTAGCCATTGCAGCAAACTGGTAAATAACTATCCGATGGTCGTAAATGGGTAATCGTGTAGAATAGGTTTCTTTAGAAACATCATGCCAGCTAAATACTAACGGGTTTTATCTAATAGTATAGATTTCGTTGCGCAACGTGATGTACAACATAATATTACGAGAATATCCACATGATACTGCACATGGAAATAATTATTAATAATTATATCGGATGGTTTAGAACCCTTAGTTTACATTTAGTGAACGTGAGTGCTTCACAAAAAATAGACAAAATATGATCACGTGATGCCCTGCAGCCCTGAAAATAAGTTGTCACCGCATTTTTTTTAAACAAAATATTTTTGTCACTGATCCACATAGAAAAAGCGGGATAGGTGTACGCGAATGCACGAACGTTTTTTTTACAGTAGCACTAATGCTGGGGAATGGGTAGTAAAGTAAAGGCAGACAACATTAGAACGTAGAATTACTACATTAACAAACGTAAACATAGGAAGTGCATCTCACCTGTCATTGGCTCGGTCTCATTCACCTGCTTGCCCGTGACCGCATTTTCGCATAACGTTATGAAACGGTTGAAACACCCACGATACAAAGAGAAACAGAGTGGGGGTAGTTTTTCATATTTTATAGAAAAAAAGTTAATGGAGCTTCGCCACGTCATTGCTTCGAAACTGCACTTTACTATATTATTTAATCTAGAAAGGGAAATAGCAAATTGATTTCAAATTTGCTAAACTCGGAGACCTTTTTTATTTAGTTATAGACGTTATAGTTGTTATTTTTAAATATCCTATTTATCATGTTTGTTGAATAAATGATTTCTCATTTGTTTTTCATATTCACAAATTATAGTATAAATAGTAAGAACCCTTCTTGTTCTCTCCTAATGTGCGCAGCGATTTAATTATTTAGAGCTTAGCACATCAATGTAAACACAGGAAGTGCATAATCAACTGTCAATGACTCGGCCCCAATTCACCTGCTCGCCCGTAACCTGTCTATAAATACCGTGTTTTTACATAACGTTATGCAACACCGCGCCGACGTT
The DNA here is from genome assembly GCA_905163555.1 of Notocelia uddmanniana. Taxonomy (NCBI): domain Eukaryota; kingdom Metazoa; phylum Arthropoda; class Insecta; order Lepidoptera; family Tortricidae; genus Notocelia; species Notocelia uddmanniana. The sequence continues at coordinate 5,862,456 of LR991059.1, read as the reverse complement.
ATAGAAATGTGTGGGAGTTTTGCACTTTGTATGAATATACCACATGTGTACCACTACCAGGGTAGGTGCGGACGCTTTGCACTTTACTATCATTAAAGATAAATAACCCTTCTCCTCATCGCATCGGTGTCCTCATAGCTGAGGGTCGTGAAGTCCCAGTGGAATCAATTTTCTTCTGACGGTATCTTGCCATCTAAGATAAATATGGAGCTGGTTATTATTTTTTGTTGGTGATTAAAAAAATCTGATTGTTATATTTTGCACAGGTAAAAAGTATACAAATCCCTCCTGATCTCTCCTCGTTTGCGCAGCTAATTGATTAGAGTGTATCCATTTAGTACATAATTAAACGTAAACATAGGAAGTGCATATCACCTGGCATTCACCTGCTCGCCCGTGACCCGTTTAGCAGCGTTTTTGCATAACGTTATGCAACGCCAACGTTACAATGAGGTATGAATATTTAACGCGTTTCACGTCACGCATGGCGGATGCATTTCGTTTCGTCAGTTAATCAACTGTATTTGGAACGGAATTGTTTATATTAGTTATGACTTATAATTAGAGTTTCTTTCGTAGACAGTATTGGTATAAACAAATAATTATATTAAACTGTCAAATTCGAACACTACTTCGAGTTCTTTGTAATTTTGACAATAGGTAATGGTAGTAGAAAGTACTGTTGGACTTGGACAGCGGTTGGAAAATAATGTTTAATTTATTAATATTTGCAGGAAAAACTAGAATGGCTGGACTAATAATAATAATGGACTGACAAATTCGTAATCATGTTCATCTACTTAAAAAATAATGAGCGCGTAGACAAATATATCTATTTACCACGTGGAACAGTTTAATTTTGACAACGAATTTTGACCGTAGCGTAGCTCTGTTTACCATCCATATAAATGTGAGTACCAGTTTTTATTTCACACCTTATAGGCAATGCTGGGTTTTTTGTTCATTCCTAATTTCATCAAAACGGTTCAGTCGTTGTGGATAATGAAAAGATAAGAGGTAAGACATACTTAATTACGTACTATATTCGGGCATTTATAATATTTGTAAACATTAATTTACGTTTGGTTACCCTATCGATCAATTACTTTTAGAACACGTCTTTCGCATCCGAAATTTACATATTAAACCGTACCTTAGTCTATTAATACAACCCGTCGGAGCTGGCTTGGAGCAAATTGTTCCCAGCCAGGTAAGCAGATATATCCGACAAGTTGTACTTCATCGTATATTATTCAACAGTTGAAGGTTCAGAAAACGCGACTGGCGAGGGTTCCGATAAGAGCTTTAGTGATTATCGCAAAGGTAAACACCACGCGAGTTGTTTTTAATTTAGTTATTCAGCAGATACTGCAGTTAGACCAGACACACTAGATGGTGAACTCTTCTGAAGTTAAGAGGGAGTGTTCGATGGAATACCTCTTAGAACACTGACAAAGTTACAAAATCTTATTATGGCTGAGCGGCCGATTACAGATAACAAAAGTGAAAAAAAAAAATAGTTATTCAACGTTACTATTTTCACGACTAGATACTTCTATTAAACACAAAATATATTTACTTAAGGAACCCACTCGTTGATACCAACTATCGTCAGACAGCGAAAGATTTATGCCGGTTGTTAACTTAAAATTTATGTTCTTTACGTTAATATGACATATCGGACAAGTGTACGAATCTATTAATATGCGATCATTAAAGAACATTGCTATTGTCTCCGTCTGTCAAGCGATATCAAACGAAATTGTTAGGTTCCGAGAAATACGCTTTTCCTAAGAATAAGTGCAAAAATAGTACTTTCGTCTTCTAACCTATCCGTGACCCGAGTCGGTTTTATCACTAAGTCCCTGTTCCCTTCTGCCTACGTGAAAACTTGAACTTTATACACCACTATTTTGGCATTAGTTTTTTGGTGGCGACTAGACGGGCACCCGAACCGATTATATACATAATATATACCACCACCTAAGCAACATGAATTAGTCATATATTACGTGTGACGTGCCTATGAATTATAGGTAGAATGTAGTAAAGGTAGAAATAAAATAATTAGCAATACACAATCCAGACATATTTTTAAAGTAAATTCATCTTTACAGGTAAGTTGGCCCAGGACTTGCACGAACACGAAAATGGGATTTACGCATCCGGATCGGAGGAAAACAAGACACGAAGGAAATGGTGAGATATAAACAAAAACAAGTCGTAAATACTCTTATAGTAAGCACCTTCTTCGAAAACATGTGTAAATCTTTCCATACGAACTCTTAAGAATATAATTACTGTCGGTCGACATATCGTTGTGATTAATTAAAATGAGATGATCTGACTTTTCTTCTAACAGGCAGTTGCAGACATAGTAATTTTTGTAGGATTTTCATTAAACCTCAATTGTTTTAGCGGAATTAGCATTAGTAACTTGTGTCGGAATTGTTAATTTAGCTTGCTGCTTTTAACTCTAAATTGTTAGAAAAAGCAATTCCGCTTATGTAACCAATAAAAATGTTGAAGATTAACGAATTCTGTTAAAATAAACAAAAAGCTGTCACTGATACTATTAACCACGGATAAATAAATTTATATAATAATAAATGTTTAGTGTCGAAGGATTTTTCATGCCGTGGTTTTGGCATTGCTCAACTAGACGGCGCAGCACTACGCCATTTCCCAATGAACAAGAAAACCTTCTTATTTTTATTAGAAGTGCGGCGTTCCTTAAACGTTTAGGGTTCTGTTGTCAATTAGGAACCCTTATAGATTTTTTTTAAACGAGCAGACGAATCGTCTGTCTGTCCGAGGCTTTGCTCTGTGATTGTTAGTGCTAAGAAGCTGCAATTTGACATGGATATATAAAAATAAATCTGACAAAGTCGTAAATTATTTATTTTCTTACCCATCCCCTTCACGTAAAGTGGGGAGGAATTTTGTTTGCTTCAACCCTATGGTGTGGGGTGTTGTTGGATACTTACTTACTTACTGCTGTGGCGCAACGACCCGAAGTGGATCTTGGCCTCCGACACCAACGACCGCCAGGCTTCCCTGTCCATGGCTGTTTCCTTCCATTCAACGAAGGCTTGGAGCTCAGTCAGATCCCTCTGCACTTCGTCACCCCATCGGTACCTAGGACGTCCAACGGGTCTTCGACCAGCTGGACGGCCCGAGTACGCTCTCCGGACTGCACGATCGTCACCCATTCGGACTACATGCCCGAGCCATCGGGGTCTTGCGGATTTCGTTTCTCCTATGATGTTCGGCTCGGACACTAGATCTTCGCCCTGCTGATTTTTACGAAGTCTCCAAGTGCCGTCTTCTCTACGAGTGGGTCCCAGAATTTTGCGATAGACCTTCCGTTCCGCCACTAGCAGCGCGTGTTCCTCTTTCTGTGTTAAGGTCCAGGCTTCGCATCCGTACATCAGGATCACGGAGCTTGGTGTTTCTGGTCATTAGCCTGGACACTAACACTTTATGCAGGACAGCTGCACAACGAAGGGCGCCTTGGACCCGGATTTATATCTCCTCTTCCCTCTGGTTGGTATCTGTGACGGTGCACCCAAGATACTTAAATTTGTCAACTCCCTTGTAAGTATGAGGTTTGTCCCACCGTTAAGTTTTTCCTACGAATGTTAGCGCTTCTGTATCGCTTCATATGAAGGTACTCAGTTTTTGCATGGTTAATTCGTAGACCAACTTTCTCGGCTTCTTCCTCCAAAGTCTGGGCAACCTCTCGGACATACGCTTCATTTTCTCCTAGAAGGGCCAGGTCGTCAGCGTACCCAATGATGTGGTGCTTTCCATTGAACTCCACCGCCATCAGGAAATGCAGCTTTCCTGATGACATACGCGAGCACCAAGTTGAAGAGAATCGAGGAGAGGGCATCTCCTTGCTTGAGCCCTGATATAACGTCAAACTGGTCCGTTAGTCCGACTCCCGTTTTAACCGTAATTTTGCTCGTGCTAGTAGCTACTCTTATCATCCTCACCAGTTTGTCGGGTATTTTAAATATCTTCAGTATGCTGTACAGTGACTCCCGGTCGATGCTATCGTAGGCTTTCATAAAATCGACAAAAAGGATATGGCAGCTTTGGGCATATTCCCACCTCTTTTCCATGATCTGCTTGAGCAGGAATATTTGGTCTACTGTGCTCCTATTTCGGCGGAACCCACACTGATAATCCTGTATGGTTTCTTCAGCAAAGGGTTCCAGCCGTGACAGTAGAACATATGCCAGGATTTTGTATGCGGTGGGAAGTAGAGCGATTCCCCCGTAGTTTGCGCATTTTTTCCTGTCTCCTTTCTTATGAAGCGGGCATATGACTCCAACGTTCCATTCATCAGGTTGACGTTCCTCCGACCAGATGCGTTGGATTATCTCGTAAACTCTGGACTTAATCGTTGGGAAACTACGGAACCCTACACTGAGCATGGCTAGACATGCTCTTGGCCGATTATTTGTTAATTAAGTTTATCGGGAAACTACGGAACCCTACACTGCGCATGGCCCGACATGCTCTTGGCCGATTTTTTTCCAGTTTATACTAGGTAAGTACCTAAGGTCTGAGATGGAATTAGAGGTCAAAAATGTAAACAAATAACTGTCAATCTGACATGAGTTTCCTTTTTAAAACCTCTTGTCATTACCAGTAGTATTAAATCATATCTCCACATGTTTTATTTAAACAACACCAATACTAAATTTATAATTAAAAATAATTATATGATTAAAAACGCTATTTAGTTCAAATTGGTTATATTTTGTATTAATTCAAATTTATTTCGCATAAATTTTGAACGCGATAATTTTTTTCAAGTATTTCAATGATTTTCAATTACCCACTGCATACGTTAATTGTTTTATGCTGGCAACTCACTTGTTTACTTTTTGATCTCTAAATCTATCACCGATTTTAAGCAATTGGACCCAAACAAAACAAAACGAAATATTGCTTGTTAGAAGTGAAAGTATAGCTGTGAAAAGATCTTTTGTTAGTTTTTCCTCGGCGCTCTCATAAAACCGAAGTAGTACGCAAAGCAGTAGGAGTCTTCATTCCCATTAGAAAACCGTTATTTGACGCAAAAAAAATTGGAAATTTAACTTGACTTTGTACATTTGGTGTTAAAAGTAGATGATCCATTTCATAATGTACAGTGGACACAAAAGATATGTTTACATGAATGCACCTTAACCTTATTCCTTTGTGATCACTTGATAAGTGATAATGCGAGAAAGGATAAGTATACCTCTCATAGTAGGTATATCTATACAATATTTGAACGATGATTTTGATGTCAATGATAACTAAATGCTAATAGCACCGAAGCCGGCCAAGCGTATACATGCATTGGAATCATTTCTTGAAAGAACAAGCTAGGGAACATACCGTTCAGTTCACCCATCCATACGATTCTCAAAGTTGGTTGACCTCACCTTTCAGAGCGACCTACTTCTTACCGCCATCTGTCGGTTTTGTTTATTTACAAAACAAATTTAAGAAACATTCCAAATTAATATCTACCTATAAAAATTACTCAGCAATATCCTAAAAATATGGATAGGTAACCTAAAAATATGCGAATACGTTTTATTAAACCTCATGTTTACACGGTTCTCGCTCACTACCAGGAACTAGTGTTGTGCTCGTTTGATAATGTGCCTTATCGATAAGCTGTTAAAATAGCAAATCGTCTCATATCACGGCGGATTTATCGCAGAGTGTAAGAGCGGGTATTTATATTAAGTGGGGGAGCTGTCAGCAACTAACGCCGACGCCGACGCGGCTCTTGGATGGTGGCATACAATATAGTTTTAATCCAATCCAGCATATATAACTTTCTTGGTCTTGCCATAATATAAAAAACTTGATAAATAGAACTTCATAATTCATAACATAAAGAATTATTATCGATTTGCACCCGCGCGATTTTCATAAAATTAAATTTATTTACCTCTTTGAAGAGGCAAAGATGCCCTCAAAGTGGTAAATACATTTCATTGCAGGCTATTAAGTCCCGTTTACTGATAATAATAGTATTAATAATACATTATAAGTAATGTAACCACGATGCATGCGCCGTGTGTGTGCCAATAAAGTGGCAGTCATAAATATGCGATCTGAGGCTTTCTTTAATATCACAGCCCACAGGTGGTAAATACAAAATTTTACCTCTCCCCCTGCCCAGGAATTGGGATTTTCCGCACGCATAGCGTGCGGTAGTTGCCACTTAATGCCAAGTGGGACGTAAAGTATATCTATCTTTTGAAACAATAAAACCGCGTCTTATGTTACCAAATAAAAGTATGCTAAAATGTAAATCAAGGTGCCCAATGCTTAATTCAAGTTCTTGACTAGTAAGTCAAGAACTTTAATTCAAGACCACCTTAAGGTTGACAGTCCTGTCAAATTCTATAGAAAATAATAAAAAAATGTTTGCGAAATGAGTCTCAAATTAAAGAGTGTGACCGTACTTGTAGATACATTGAATTGGATGATTTCCAAAGTCAATGTATACAATTTTCCATTTTTATTTAACAATGGCAATATGCAGATCTGGGTACACACATTACCGTGCTTGATATAATGGTCAAAATAAATACGTGTTAACTATTTTCAGCCACCTACAGGTGACTTACAAAAAAAACAATAACATTCAATAATATTTCATATTTAGATAGTTCTCAACATATTAACAGAACACATAAAAAACTAAAATTAAACAAACACAAAGTTTTACTGCAGCTAAAATGCGTGTTGTTAATGTAGCAATCATAAAATTGTGAGATCTGAAATTGAGCCAATTCGCATTTGCTTAGTGCAAAACGCTGTCAAAAGGGGACAAACTGATGCAATAATTCATTAGTATTTTATTAACGGAACAGGCATACAGTGGATTTAACAAGCCATTCGCAGGTGACAGCGGAACTATTACGCAGACCATTTACCCTGCCATTTATGTCACGGTAATCTCTTCAAACGCGCGCAGGATTACAAAGAAAATAATTGAGACAATCATAATGTTTTCAAAATGTGAATAATAAGGAAATAATCCAGCAGGATTTATGTTAAGGTCGCACTTAGCGCTCTCGGCTAGACCGTCCAACTAATAATAATCGTGCACGTGAAATGTTTTGGCTGGTGCTTTTTGTTCGCCGCGGTTATTTCAGTTTTCCAGTAGGATTTTGTATAGGAACAGCTCTGGCCGTATCCGCCGTGCGGCTTACGATCAGATTAAATTTTAACGAAATATCACCAGCATACTAAGTGCTTACCTTATACGAATATCACTTTAGACGGGACATTTTTTCTTTTGTCTCAAGTAGAAATGTGCCGCGTGTGAAGTGAATTGTGCAATTGATGTATCAAAAAGGCTGTGAGCTTAGTGGTGTGGGTGAATTAATACATAAACATGACGGAATTCTTCGGTTCGTGGAACGGCCCCGGGGGCGACGAAGAGGTGGAGGAAACGATGGAAACTGTGGAAACAATTACCACGACCACTACGAAGACAAAGAGGACTGTTCCACAAGTAAGTCCAACTGAGGACCCATTTTTAAAAATACATTTTTTTTTTTTTTTCGTTGCTCGAAAGGAGACTACATGCCCGAAAGTTTATGGTTGAATTTAAAGTACATTATACGGCTTATATCTATTTTGAAAACCAATTTACCCCCGTGTATCCCCTTGAGACGGCCTTGATCTCGCCAATGGTGTATTTTCGCTTCCACATACTTCGCCGAGCGACCGGCGCATTTGGATTTCGTAAATAAAACGAAATTATTCAATGCGACTGAGATTAATTGCTGACTTATCTTTTCTGTAACAAGCGCAATAAAATTAAACCTAAGTACGTGGGCTTCTAATACCGTTGTATTTGCCAGAGTATCAAGGAAACCTAATATTTACAAGTTCCAGAAATGGTATGTAAACTAGGATTTGCCGCTTCCGTTTTAAGAGTTCACCTTGTTTGACTAAGAATTGCTAACCCTTGCAAAACCGTCTAGACTTCAAACAGATTCTGCGAATTGTGCGAAGTGGCGTTAGAAATATCCCTGTATCATTGTTGAGGTGTTTATTTTGGACAGTTCCAGCGTCAAGCGTGTCACGGGCGTCATTATGCAATGCTGATATGAACCAGCTCCCAAGGTGAAGGCGAACATGTCCCGTCAACTTCTGAATCAACTCTCTGATGTTTAAAAATATCTTTAAAAAAACTTGGCGGATCGTGTTTTGATATAAATTTACCTCTGTTGCCAAATGTTTGCAGGGGAAAATCGTTGTACGTCTGCTAAAAGCAGGAATTTTAATTCGTCGAATAAGTAAATGAGACTTTTAATTTCGTTTTTCTATGTCGTTCATGTTATTCACCAGCACGCCCTAAATATTTGATGAAAAACATCATTAGCAAACACAACAACAATCATTCAAACACTTTAGAAACGACAAACAAAATCACAAGTTTCATGTACGACATTCTAACGTACACTTCCTACATTCTAGCGTGTACAACGCCAACGTATTCACCGATAACGATCAGAAACCGTCAATGTCACATCACTAGTGATTTTATCACGCGTGAGATGTTAATTTGCTTCAAGCCACGTAGAGATTATATTCTCTTTGCTTCAAGCCTTCTTGGCACACGCACCGTGTCAAATTTGTTTGTTTGCTTTATTCTTCATGCTTCACGTAGGTGAAATGCCTCGGAAACATATAATTACGAGCTCCCGACATCCTCTGCACGTGCAAACGATGGGCCTTTTATCTATAAAAACAGGAATTTTCCTTCGTTATGCAGCCTGAAAAAGTTCCGATGCTTGTCAAAGGCCTCCTCGCACAGATGAGAGGGAATTGGCCGTAGTTCGCAGTCCCCACGCTGTCCCAATGCCTTTGAATTTCTTCGCAGATGTTTTCATTGCAGGTTTCCTCCAGCTGGAGACCTCGCGAGCGATATTTTTTACGATTCCAACCCCCATGGCTTCGCCCTTTTGTAAAATGTTGATAATCTGAATCGACAAATATAATATACACAATAATAATCTTATCCGCTCACAAGAATCGGTAGAGAAATGCGACCTGTAGAGGAGAACAACCTGAAATCCGCCGGACATACGAAAGCATTTTTGCCTGAACCTGAAACGGAGACCTTCGTTTCAATTGGTGAATTAGTATCTTCATGTGTCATTCTCAAGCAAAAGGTCCCTCATTGTCGATGTCCACTAGAGGTGCCTTATTAGGGCCTTTTACACGATAATAATTATCACGTGATACACTCATGTCACGATACGTATCACGTAATTATTGATGATGAACAACATCCAAACAATATTGAAAAACGCGATAATATTGACATCCCAGTATATTAATCGTGTAAAGGGCCCCTTCGTCTCCGCCAAAAGGTACCCTGATACTCGTAGAATGACACGTCATTATGCGGATTACTCGACCCTGTAATTGCAAGGTTTTTGCCCGGGTCATCGACCCCAGAAGGAGTGAGCTCATCCAATCAGTCTAGATTCCTTGTATGGTAACTTGGTACACGCTATCACGCTTGCTTCATGTAATCCCTAACCTGTATATGGAATTCATTAGTTGATTATTGACTTTAAAATTAGTTATTTGCTCAACAAGAGAGTAAAGTAGATTTTTGCTGCGAGTGTTTGATGTTGAGTCCCGAGCAATCGAAAGATTCTATATATGTACCACGAGATGCAAATATCTTTCTTTGCAAATATCTAATCTTTTCACCTCAGCGGCGAGAACATATAACGCAAAGGAATAGCGATAGGAGAGAACGAAGTTACTTAAACTAACCTACGATATGAAAAATTAAAGAGTAAGTTTTTTTCACGCTCGCAGCTAAATTGCGTTTTGCTCACTGGTTTCAAGCAGCAAAACCGCCTTTTTGAGCCGCTGAGGCGAAAACAAGTTTGTGGTTAAATGTGGAAATAGATTTAGGTACTTAACTATTAGAATAGTAAAAGAGGCAATACACCACGTCGGTGGCAAACAAGTGTGCGGCCCACCGAATTGTAAGCGGTCACCACAGCCTATGGACACCTGCAACTACAGGGGTGTCATATGCGCGTTGCCTACCCTATACAAATGTTGGTATACACTCCTTTCTAAACCCCACTGTCGTCCCTCGGGAAGACATCGGCAGGAACCTCATTCTGCAACCGGATCGTCCAAGGGAGGAAATTCCTACCTCAGACCAACTTATATAATTGACCATTTAGTACAACTCAGTATTCTAGAATCAAATTACGATATATTTTCTGTGATAAGATAACGCAATATCTTATTGTGTACCTATACAATATCTATTCCGTGATTCTGTTGGGGCTACTTACCTATTTCTTTTAATTTTATCAACTTGTAAATTAATTCCTATTATTAATCCGTCGATTAAAAAAAACTTACTTGTAACCACTATAAATAATAAACTTTAAACAGTATACATATATCTTTTGGCAAATCAATTAAGTCCCGTAGAAATCGTGATAATGAAGAAATTGCCTTATCCAACCCATGCACGAACGTCCATACATTAGGCAAATGGCCGGTCGTGAGTCGTGAAGTGTTGATAGTCGTGGCTGATGTGCGTGAGAAACGAGTGGTATGGATGTCGTGGGTTTGCAGGCCAGAGGGCGTATGATGGTTGCCATTTTATCCCTTATCGTCGTGGATAAGACGCCCGTCACTCTCGCACTCGCATACTTGTCAGAACGTGACGAATGTCTTATCCACGACGATAAGTGATAAAATCGCAACCATCATAGGCCCGCTGCTGGTGATGCCGCTTCAGCTAAACTATGCTCTACATAGAGCACCCGGGGTGTCGATATAATAATAATCAGCTCAGTAAAGAGATACACGGAAATTGCTCTACTGACAAGAGCCTAGCTCTTAAGTCATCATCATCAGATAATGATCAGTCAGGTCATTTGATAATGAGCTTCGTATATAATTCACCTATAAAATAAATAATAAATAAATAAATATTACAGGACAATTTTTTACACAAATCGAGCTAGTCCCATAGTAAGCTCAATAAGGCTTGTGTTATGGGTACTTAGACGACGATATACTTCATCGATATTATATACTTAAATACATAAAAAACATCCAAGTCTCAGGAATAGATAATTCTATAACAGATGTTTGTGCTCACCACAGAAACAAAAGCACTTACTGGGATTCCAACCCGGGACCTCCAGCTTCGGAGGCATTGTCACTACCAACTAGGCTAAAAATCATTATTTTTATGACTACCTTCACCATTAGCCCTTTCGTCTTAACTACTATTATCGCCATCATTATCCTTATTATAATTATATTTCTCATCAACATGTTACTCACACATAGGGGTGTCGATATAATAATAATAATTCAGGCATCCTGGGACCCGGGTATGTCCTAAAACTACGACCGAGACCACCGGGGGATGGGCAGCAGCCTCCCTAGAAAGCGGTGGAGATACTGCGATCGCCAATCCGCATGCCAAACGTGGCGATTATGGTATTTACACCCCACGAAATTGGGGGAAGCCTATGTCCAGCAGTGGACGTCCTTCATCTGGTATGGTGGTGGTGGTGGATTTCAGGCATCTGATATTACTATTATGTACCTTAAAGACTAACCACCACCACCACCACCATATCAGCCAAAGGACTTCCACTGCTGGACATAAGCCTCCCCCAAAATCACAGGGGGTATATGCCATAATCGCCATGCTTGGCATGCGGGTTGGCGATCGCAGTATCTCCACCGCACTCCAGGGATGCTGCTGCCCATCCCCCGGTGGTCTTGGTCGTAGTTTTAGGACATACCCGGGTCCGACTAACACTAACTTTATTTCTTAAAATTAAGTTACTTCTACATCGCGATGGGACGTCGACGCGAGACGCTTATTCAGGCATTTTATAGAGAACGGGTGAGAGGGAACGTTAGGGTAGTCCTTGGCCCAGTGCGGGTTGGGAATTCACATACACCTTTGAATATATTCGCAGATGTATGCATGAATAGGAAAACCCCTTACAATGTTTTTCCTTCACCGGGAAACCAATATTCCCAAATATAAGTTCCGCAAATACTTGGAAAAACTCAGGACAGGACCGCCGCTTAACAACCACCTTATTCAACCACTAGGTTAGCGTAGCTTTGTAGACCCCGCATCTATGTAACCCCCAGCATTCCTCTTCGTCCTCTCCTTCAGAACGTAGCCGACATCCCAATCAAGATAAGGACTCCTTATCCGTGCCAATTTTTCCAAGCGCTGCAGGCGAAACCATAATGGTTTTCCGCTAAGAACAAAATCCGCTTACGAATAAAAAAATATTCTAAGCGGTTGTCGATAACGAAGTGAGAAAACTTCTGGACTATTCAACGGCGTGTGTGTGTAATAAATGATTCTAATTGTCCATACTTACTTGTCATTTTCTAAATCCGTTCTCCTCTAGTGCCTTTTCACCGCAAGCACAATGACACAATAACCCATCATTACGTGTGTAATGTTTGTCGATCGGCTGGGAAAGTGTGAAACTCATGGGAACTAAGTGAAAACTGCCGCGGAGCTTAGTATAGTCAACCACACTTTATAGCGAGTTATAGTGACAAATTACTACGTATGAAGGACTTGTTTTGTTGTTCACTTATCCATTCCTATGCGTTTCGCACTCTCAATTTCACACGCACAGCAGCGTATCAGAAATCAGATTAAAATAGGTACGAAATATGAATCTTGAATACTAGCGTGTCAGCCCTTGCTTGTAGTCTGACTGTTGATACGAATATAAATTATTCAAAAGAATCCATTATAGGTAGGTGCGAGTGTTATACATCGCTTATATCGATCGGTTATATTTATGGAAATTAAGTAAAACAAAATGAAAGCGTGTCGCTTAATACCAAAATTAAATACTTACGTATTTTGTTGTATTCTGACACCACATAGGGATTTATTCGCTTTGAAAAGTTGAAAGGTACTCCTCTTTAGGGTTCCGTAGTCAACTACGAACCCTTATAGTTTCGCCATGTGCGTCTGTCTGTCTGGTTGTCTATCCGTCTGTCTGTCCGAGGCTTTGCTCTGTGATTGTTAGTGCTAGAAAGCTGCAATTTGGTATGGACATATAAACCAATAAAACTGACAAATGCGTAAAATACGTCCCCTACACGTAAAGTGGGGATAACTTTTTTCTGCTTTAACCCTATGGTGTGGGGTGTTGTTGGATAAGTTCTTTCAAAATGAATAGAGGTCTTCATCATTTTTTTTTTATAAAGTTAATATTTTCGGAAAATTTCCCCCCCCGCCCCTCTAACTTTTGAAGTATGGGTCTAAAAAAATGAAAAAATCATGAATATAAAGCTTAGTAAACATATTCAACTAAAACTATAGCGGATATGATCAGTTAAGCTATTTTTGAGTTATCGTAAAAAGTCTTCCCTTCTTAGTAAAAGACGTATGAAACGCTACGAGAGTATTCCCTTTTGCTTGTTATTGATTTTTTTACAGTAAATTGTCAGCATTGAGCAACTACGCAACCCTACACTGAGCATGGCCCGACATGCTCTTGGCCGATTTAATTTTATTTAAAGTTGATCTAATAGGTTACCTATACTTACTCTATTTTTCTGTTTCACCAACTCAAGTATTTCTTAATTTTTTTGCATCCTTGTCGCAACAATAAATAAGTAAATAAATATTACAATTTTTCACATATCGACCTAGTCCCAAACTAAGCAAAACTTGTACTATGGGTACTAGACGACGATATACATACTTTAATAGATAAATACATAGAAAACATCCAAGACCCAAGAACAATCCGTGCTAAATGCACAAATAATGCCCTGGCCGGGATTCGAACCCGGGACCTCTAGCTTCGGAGGCAGTGTCATTACCCACTAGGCTAAACAGGCCTTCGATATCCAAAGGCTGTCTGGAAGAGATCGCCTTTTATTGTTAATACCGCCTGTAGTCGGCCATGTGTGATTTAATTTTGTTTTTTCTTTCGTGTACTCATTTTGGAGAGCAATGAAGAATAATGTACCTATTGTATTGATTTGGTTGCTAAATCCTGTTATTACATATATTACCTACTCGTATCACTTATAGAAGGTGCATCCTAATTAGATGCTATTACTTTAAGAGATATTTACTTACATCAAAATAATATGCTTTAAATAGGAATTAATAAAACTTTATCTCTAAGAAATTTTCGTCGTTATTTTCCAAACAAAATAATTAAATTAAAAAAATTCCCAAATATAATCACCTGTGCATTTAACTAACAAGGTGGTTATCACTCTCTGTCAAGTGAGCTACACATTGGATGTTAGTTGAAGTAGCCACGTAGCCAGTTCAGTGACAGTAAAGAGGTTTCATATAATTATTAAGGAAGTCTTAATCATTGTGAATACTGATTATCTCATTAACAGGGTGTTTACGTGGCACAGTTGTTTTCCTTATTTTCTCCAAAAACTTTAAATTAGTTTTATACTTAAGTCTACTTCTAAGTACTATCAGCTCTGAAAGTATTGGCATCTAATTTGGAAGTACCTTATATAGTTCGCTTGCTCTTAACTTGTCATGACATAAAACATATATGATGCAGGTAATGAAATATCAACCGATAATAAAAATCAACATTAGCGTTGATGGTCTTTTGTTTTGCATTAGCATAACATTTACCGATTATTGTTGGGAGCGGACAAGAGAAACACGATTGTGTCTCATGCAGCCAACATTAATATGTGTCTTTGTACTCTACTATAAATAATGCACCACAATTTCAAGCCTTATCCCACGGACATAACTACCGAAACGAATGCATATTTAAAGACGTGACTGGACATAAAATTTAACAAAGCATACAAAGCTTTAATAAAACAACAATTTGGCATCTCGTTTCGCAGAACGGTATTTATGCAGTTGTTTGGAACATGGCGGAAGTTTCAAGTGCCGTGTTGCATACAACATCTGGTGCGTCTAGTACCTACGAGTAGGTGCGTAACAAGGTTCTCTATACGGCGGCGCAATTTCCGTGCCGGGTTTATTGCTCGATTCTGTACAATATAATTCACCATAGAGGGGCTGGCTTATTTTCAAGAATTCTATTCACATTTTGGCGTTTCAACTGTTGCCCATAGTTCCATAAGTTCAGTCAGCAATGTTAGCATCAAAAGTAGCTACATATACAGGCTGTGGTCTGTAATAGGAGCAAAAAATTAAACGGTACACTATTGAGCTCCCCAGCAATTATTTCCAAATGATTTTAATTGAAAATATTAAAAAAAATCTCAAACATGCGCCTAAATGTATGCATTAATGTCACGAAAAGAGGACATGTAGTTACCTGTTTATGACTCCCTACATTGCTTCTTGGCCGGCGGCCAAGAAGTAATGTATGGAGAATGTATGAAACTAACATTATTGTCCGCTGCTCTAACTTTTTAAATTTGCTTCATAAAGGAAATATTACATAGAGCCAACCGCCACGATTTTGTATATATATTTTTAATTTGTTATGTAAATTGGTATTTTTTTATCGTTCTTGTATTTTGTTGTTTTTTTTTTTTAATTTTTCGAGAATTTATGTATTTTTTTTAGTTTTTTCGTGTTATTTTGTAGCTTTTTTTTGACATTTTTGAACTTTTTAAAAGTTTTTTCGTTTTTTTTTGTACTTTTCGACATGTTTTTTTGTTTTTCCACGTTTATTGGTATTTTTGTAAGTGTTTACGTGTTTTTTCGTATTTTTTAATTCTTTCGTGTTTTTTTAAATGGTGCTTGTATTTTGTAGCAGTTTTCGTGTTTTTATTTAATTTCCGTTATTTGTCGTGATGCTTTGCTATTTTTAGACGTTTTGTATTTTTTTAGTTTTGTTTTTAATGTAATTGTAGTTTTTTATTGTTTTTTTTCTAACATGTTTGAAAAAAGTACTATACAATCCTTGGCCGGAACAGGGATTGCAGGACTCGTTTTATCCGGCCTCGTCTACGACTCGGCCGTTTACTTCACGGCCTCTGCAGTAATGTACTATTTTTGGAATATTTTTTTTCGCAAATGTAGCCTATATGTACTTTTTTACCCTACTCAAGTTATATTCATAAAAATGTATTCCAAAAACACTAAAAATTGATAAAAAAAAATGAAAAAATCCCAATAATATTCTTTTAAACCTAAACTGCGACAACGATTATGAGTCATAACTTGAAGCAACCTCAAAATCAGCATTGACTGCCGCGCTATAATCTCTGGGTGCCAAGATCCATTACTTGGAGGTCATAACTTTAGATCAAAATTTCTCCCAATTGAAAAAAGATAATTGTTTTTTGGACACAAGAGGTTACTGCGCAGCAGATGGTCTAAGGAAGCGTCCTTTAAATTTATTGCTTCTATTACGGCCACACCCTGTATGAAGGTGTCATGAGATCTTATTCCCTTATAATAAAGACTTTTGAACTTTTCAAATGCGTAGCTACTTTTGATGCTGCCTGTTCTCTGTAACAATGACTATTAATAAAAAAAAGAAGTAAAAAATATATGCAGTGAGAATACACACAAGGTGGACTGACGATCTGCGCCAAGAGCAGGTCTGGTCATTGTGAAAATCCTTGGGGCAGACCTTTATCCAACAGTGGACGTCTTTCGGCTGATATGATGATGGTGATGATGATCACGAGACAGAATAGATACTGAATTGAATTATTATTTTTCAAAATTTCTAATTTCCAAGAGAGTGAATCAACAAAAAAAACTGTATAACTCCCGAACCTGCTCACAAAATATCACGAGAATCGGTTGAGTAAAGCGACCTGTAGAGGAACATCCGGACAGACATATGAAAGCATTTTTTCTCAAGTTGGAACGGAGATCCTTCAGTCGTCCGCTAGCTCGGTCATAAACTTAACCCACTTGGCCACTGAACTTCGCGGTTAATATACTCGTAGGTATGGCATGGACTGCGTTTCAAAAGCTGTTAGGTAAGTAAGTTTTCTTGAGAAACGCCCGACTCCTCCTCCTATGTATTCGTACTTTGGGATATTTCCACACCAAAGAGGGACACCACAGGATTTTTGCCAGTTGGATTTTGCGCCCGTCAGTCCATGGTATATAGGTCACGACCCAAAACCTATATGTGTAGGACACTTTGTCAGATTCAGCGTGGATTTAGCAGTGACTTCCCCTGTGATGACATATATATGGCTCCCACACATTGATTACCAAGACATAGCACCCGAAACCGATTTCTAACTGACAATTTTCATTAGCAGTACATCGATGTCGAAGATATGTTCACTTTTGTAACTCGTTGCTCTGTAATAAGATGAAAAATGTTTACATATCTTTGGTTTCGCCTGTACATAGAGTTGAGATGTGTTCTTTCTTTTACCCGTCGTGCGGCTGTGGCCGGCTGTTTGCAAATAGCAGCAAATAAAGTACAAAATGTAAGCTTGTTGCGCGTGACTCACATTACAGTGGTTTCCAGCGACGCTTTTAGAACTAACTAAATCCGCGAATCACATTCCGAATCACCGTTATTTAGTCTTTTTGTTATCTTTTCGAGTCACACTTGGATAAAATATTAGGTTCTAATCTGTTTGTTAAGTGTAGTGGGAATGAAGTGAATAAAATATGACTTTATGATGAAAGATGCAAATTCGGCTCGTGCATTATATTCGATGAATTGTCGTGATTATTATCTTATCGTAAAGGTTGTTCCCATAAAGAATGTAAATAAATAACGATTTTATTGTCTAATCAATAGGGTCATAATAAATTTTCCTCTGTAAACGCCTAACTCCAAACCATTACTGTTGAATACAGCAGGGCTTAGTGTCCTTACGGGAAACTTTTTTACTTAGTGGGAGTTGTACTCGTAGTCTACTGTTATGTGTCATTTATATACTTATATACAGGCTGTGGCCTATAATAGGAGCAATAAATTTTACTTCTTTTTTTTTATTAATAATCATTGTTACAGAGAACAGGCAGCATCAAAAGTAGCTACGAATTTGAAAAGTTCAAAAGTCTTTATTATAAGGGAATAAGATCTCTTGACACCTTCATACAGGGTGTGGCCGTAATAGAAGCAATAAATTTAAAGGACGCTTCCTTAGAGCATCTGCAGTAATCTCTTGTGTCCAAAAAAAAATATCTTTTTTCAATTGGGAGAAATTTTGATCTAAAGTTATGACCTCCAAGTAATGGATCTTGGCACCCAGAGATTATAACGCGGCAGTCAATGCCGATTTTGAGGTTGCTTCAAGTTATGACTCATAATCGTTGTCGCATTTTTGGTTTAAAAGGATATTTTTGAGATTTTTTTGTTATTTTTAATATATTTTTAGTGTTTTTTGAATAAATAGTTATTAATATCACCCCAGTAGAGTAAAAAAATACATATAAGCTACATTTGCGAAAAAAATCCAAAAAAAACATTTTTTTGGAATTAGTTGCTGGAGAGCTCAATTGTGTACCGTTGAATTTTTTGCTCCTATTACAGGCCACACCCTGTATAAGAGTATTCCTTAGAGGATAGATTGGCTCCTGCGCACCATCTGCCAACAGTAAGTTGCGTAATAAATCAGCAAACGAACGCACAGTCTTCTGATTTCTTGACCGTTTCCCTATTCCCAACTTTCCAGAAGTCAAGACATACTATACGTAATAGCATAGCGAACGGCATGGCATTGCATATACAGTGTTGATTGTTTTTTTTTTTTATTATTGATTCCCGTTAATTCTTGTTAATCCCGAGATGAAATAGAATAATCTTCTCTAAGACACTAGTATCCCAATTCGTACCATTTCGAAGATATTCAAGAATTCTTTTTCGTTAATTAACACCCCTAGTATAATATAAAATGTTGACGTGCGTGTCATCCGAATTCCGAATTGTCATACTTGACATTAACTTTTACTTAACTTCACGTTAACTCTTAAGGCCGTTTTTCATTCACCCTTTTTTTTTTTTTTTTTATTTATTAGGAGAACAAACAGAGTTAAATGTACATAATACTTAATATTAATAAACCGCATAGCAAACATGCATTTAGCTCCTCAACAGTCCTCACTGAGATGTATGGTTAAGTTTACTTATTCTATTTAGTTCACATAAAAATTCAAATCATAACAGCGTGAATGCACAATTCAATATTTTATATGACCAAAGTGATGACTTGGCTTTCACATAAGCACCTACTTATTTTTAATATTACCTTTATTACCATGTTGCACAAAAGGATATAATATCAAAATAATTGTTTATTTTATTACTTGAGCCTCTCTCAGCTCTCTGAAATTGTTTGAATTATTTGCTTTTTGTATTGTCTTCTGGACGTATTAAAAATATCGACCGAGACGAGGGACTTATTGAACGCGTCGCACATGCGACGCAGCGGCGCTCGTACGCCGGCGTTGGTGCCGCACTTAGGCACGGCGAACAAGGCAACGGAGCGCGCCCCGTGGCGTGGCACTCGGAACCGCATGAGTTGCAGCAGCTCGCTGCTATTATACTGACATCTGCATATATTGTAAAGCACCATGGCATCAGATATTTTACGTCGCGTGGACAATGATGAGACTTTATAGTGCTTTAATAAGT
Organism: Notocelia uddmanniana; assembly: GCA_905163555.1. NCBI lineage: Eukaryota > Metazoa > Arthropoda > Insecta > Lepidoptera > Tortricidae > Notocelia > Notocelia uddmanniana. Next base: position 5,842,837 of record LR991059.1, on the reverse strand, counting down.
TCTTGTATGACATCTTTTTACCAGTTAGTCTCTTATGCATTATTCTTAGAAATTTCTTTTGTACCATTTCAATGGCGTTAGAATATTTGATATATAAAGGGTTCCATATTACCGACGCATATTCAAGTTGAGGCCTTACCAACGCTTTATAAAGTATTAAGTATGTATTAGACTTTTTAAATACCTTGGCCGACCTAATAACAAAACCTAACATCTGGTAAGCTTTACGGACAATTTTATCTATATGGGCGCTAAAATGTAGTTTTTCGTCATACGTCACGCCAAGATCCCTAGCTTTTTGTACCTTTGTTATTAGTGTTTGACCCAATTTATAGTTGAAATTAGTGACGTTTTTCTTATTTTTCGTAAAAGTGATTTTCAAACATTTATCTGCCGCTAACTGCAACTTGTTTTGTTCACAGTATTCATAAAATCTGTCTAAATCTTTTTGAATCAATATGCTATCGCTTACGGTTTTTATTCCTCTGTAAATTTTTAGGTCGTCCGCAAATAATAAGACACTACAGTTTTGAAAGCACTTTTTGACATCATTTATAAAAATATTGTACAGCAAAGGCCCCAGGATTGAGCCTTGTATTACCCCAGACGTTACATTAGCCAAATTGGACCTAAACCCATTGATAACCACTACCTGCGTTCTATTTGTTAAATAAGATGCGAACCAGCGCAGAAGATTACCGTGAATTCCATTGAATGCTAGCTTTTTTAGAAGATATAGGTGGTCTACTTTATCGAAAGCTTTTCGAAAGTCGGTAAAAATTACATCTACTTGTTCTTTTTTATCCATGGATCTAAAAAGGTAGTCGGTATAATGTAAAAGGTTTGTAACTGTCGATTTATTTTTCCTAAAACCATGTTGCTCAGGTAGTATACTAGTTTGGACAAGCGGGTAGATAACGTCATGAATTAACCCTTCAAATATTTTAGGTATAACGGATTGTACCGAAACTGGTCTATAGTTTGTAACCTGTGACTTAGAGCCCGATTTATGTATAGGCGTCACGTATGATGTTTTCCAGCATTGAGGAAAAATGCCAAAATTGAGACATTTATTAAAAATTATGTAAAGAGGAGTGACTAACATGGTAGCGCTATTTTTTATAAAGAAAGGACTAATTTTATCTGGCCCCGCACCTTTGTTAATATCTATGGTTTTTAGTTTTTTTAGTATGTGGTAACGACTTAAATTAATATTAGTTATATTTTCTGCTACGTCTGACGTAGATATACGGTCAATATCACTGCAATCAATACTCCCGCAAGGCTCAAATACCGACTGAAAAAACTCTGAGAACATCTCGACTGCATCTTCCGGAGATCTAGAAGCTTTGTCGTTCAAAAATATAGTCGCAGGATAACCTGAAGAGTTGCTTTTTAGTGTTGCAATATATGACCAAAATGATTTTATATTTTTTTTAATATTTATTTCAGTATTATTTGTGTATCTATTAAAACTTTCAAGTAATAATATCTTACTTCTTTTTCTGAGCAAAGAGAACTCAGCATAATCTGCTAATGATTTATACGTTTTCCAACGACGCCAAATTTTCTTTTTCCTAATTAAAGTCTTTTTTAGGGCCAGAGAGAACCACTGCGGTGTATTTTTACTATTATTTTTTTTTCAAGGGCACAAATCTATCAATAATATTATAAATAATAGTATAAAATTTATCTATCGCTGCCTCCGGTTGTAAGTCACCGAGTTCTAGATACCAATCGATTTTATTAATTTTTTCTGATATTTCGCTGTAATCAGCTCTACGGAAGTTATATTTAGGTAAAGGTTTTACTGGAATACAATTAGTTGGAGCAAAGTTAATAGTAAATTCAATGGTGGGGTGATGTCTATCAATATTCGATAAATCTATTTCTGGGCTACTTAAATTACAATCCATATTACAAAATATTAGATCTAGCGTTCGATTGTTAATATTTTTTAACATATTAAATTGATGTAGCCCTAACATTAAAGACATGTTAATTAGTACCTCTGCACAGGGATTGAGACTATCGTTACTAGGCAAAAGTTCTCCTACGCTTGACAAGGCCCACGATAAATCAGGGAGATTGAAATCGCCCGCCAAACAAAGTATTACATCGCCAAGGGATGTACTCAGTTCTTCTAGTTTGCTGCAATAATTCTGATATACTAATAAATTGGACTTGGGAGGGATGTATACACCATTAATTATTAGTTTTCGGCCTGGATTACCTATTTCTATATAAATTTCTTCAATTGAATTAGATTCCCAATCAGAGCGGCGAGTGGCAAGAATGTTTGATTTTACGGCTATAAGGACCCCACCGCCGCCCTTCTTCGCCGTGCCGTGCAAGTCTCTGTCGCGCCGGAAAACGTTATAGCTGCAGTCGAATAATTCCGCGTCCCGTATATCATCTTTTAGCCACGTCTCGGTCAATACTATAACGTCATAACTACACTGTAATAAGTTCAAGCGAATATCTAGTAATTTACTTTTAATACCACCGCAATTTTGATAATATAATTTTAAATTATTGCTGACTAGGCCTGTTAAATATACTTGAAATAGTTTGATGTTGTAAACATATATTACATTTATATACATCTTTTTTATGCGGTACCAATAAATTATGTAATTTGTTGCTGTACGGTGGTATAAATGACATAAACATTTTTCTACAAGTGCAATTCATAAACCTATATATAATATTATAGCCCAAAGGAAGATAGTAATATGACATTGGTAAGAGTAGTTCATTTGTGATAATGATAATAAACAACTTAAATAGCCGGGTAATTACTAACACAATAGAATGTTCATACAAATTTCAAAGTCTATCCAAATCAGCCTCCTTGCGAATTCGAATAACGGGGGATGAGTCATCTTTCCGAACTAGAATTGCAGCATTTTTAATCCAAACCCACTTATAGTTTTTTGACTTCGCTATTTTGCGCGTTTTGGAATATAGAATCTTGTTTTTTAGTGTCAAATGTTCGTTTATGTATACGGGTCGTGATTTGGTCCCTTGGTCGCCTGGCGAGGGCTCGCCGCTGGTGGCGGGCGCGGACGTGCCGCAGGCCTCCAGGATCTGGCCCGCCGTAATCCCCCGCCGGATCCGAGCCGCTGCGATGACGTCATCCCTCAGCCGGCGGGAACTCAACTCCACAACAATATTTTTTGGGCGATCCGTTTTGTTGTTGGGAGCGATTCTATGCACAGCGCGTATTGAATCGGTGGTAATAGGTACTTTCAGAACCTGTCCTAAAGCCAGCGCCATATGCACCAAGTTTTCCGAAGGCTTAAGCTGCAGATTTTGGATTTCAATGTTGCACTGTCGGGACCTCTGTTCTTGTTCATCCGAGTTATTTTGCAGGTGTTCCAGCTGGTCCCGGAGCTGCGCGTTTTCCGCTTTAACTGCGGCTATTTCGGTTTGCACAGTAGATGCCTCATTTTGAAGTTCGTGGTATTTACCTTCAAGTTCTTGGAATTTCTTAGACCACAACTGGATTGAGGCTGCTAATTCGTCAAGTCTTGTATTGAAACCGTTCTTGAGCTCGGTCATTTCCAAGGACAACTGTTGAAATTGGCCATTCATATTATTCAGGAGTACAGTCGTATCAATGCTCACAATAGATGGTAGATGATCCGTGTTACCGTCCCCTTCGTCGTTTAGAGTCAGTGGCGACTTTGGTGTGCTTACTGAAGGAGTCTTTTTGGGTACCTTACATTTTGGACACTTCCATTTTTGTACATTCATAGGTAACATTTTTTTAAATTCCGTATTCGTAAGTCCAACACACTTATAGTGAAATTTGTCTTTGCATAACGTGCAATTAATTACGTCATCCGATGATAGATCTAAACTGCATTTATTGCAAATCATCTTGATGTGAAATAACACCGCTGTTTGAGACGACTAGGTGATTTGAACGCTATAGTATTTGTCGCAAGGTTCACAGTTGCTGGTAAGCCGCCCTCGTTTCGCACACTCGCTCTTATCACGTTCGAACACGGACGCGCACAACAAACTTTAGCTTAAACCGTCGGTATCTGTGAATCTTGTTATAGTTAATTCGACGATGTTGTGGATTAATTAAGCACTGTTTAGCATTTATTTAACACTGAGTCTATAACACTTGGTATTATTGATAGTTTTTAATGACTGTCCCGCTGATTTCAATAGTAAAATCGCGTAAACTTAATAAATTACGGAGCAGATTCACACAGTGTGTTAACACCGCGCGACCCGCGAGTCGATTTATTTTTTGGTGATATAATTAATTATTTTGTATGAAAATGAAAAAAAAAAATGTTTTTCCGCAAATTTGAAAATCTAAATATACCCATTATGTCGTTTCAATGGCTATATACGGCTATATGCTTGAAGGAACGGAAATCAATAAAAACATCCTGTATAATGTGTGAACCCTCGTAAATTCAGTTTTCATATGTGACGCTGAAGTAGCCTTTTCAGCGAATTTTCAATTGTTTACTGTTTATATTTGTAAATATTTATCAACTTATAATTTGCCGTTCTTTATAGCCAAAAATCATCAGCCGCGTCCTTAATACTTGCTGACACTTTTTTCGAACAAATTGATAAACATTAATTTGATTAACATATGATTTAGGTTTCTTCAGAGTACCCTAGACAAGATTAAAATAATAATACCAATATAATATTGAATAAGAGCGACAGGGAGAGGTACATCATTTGTTTTCCTTGTCCACTTCATTTCAAATTGTTTGAGGCAAATGAACGATTATCCGCCCAAAAAAGAGGTTCTAATTTTTCAATTTAGATGCATAAGAGCTTTTCCGTCCCTATAGAAATACATAGTCTGTGTGCCTATAGTTTAAGCTCTGACGGTTAGTTCTTAGTTACAATTAACAATGCAGAATAACCTGGTACCTATTTTGCAAGAAAATCGTGCTTTATCACAGCACGCGGTTACGACCCCATTGTCTCTGAACAAAAGGCCATTCCGCTGAGGTAGCATTTCCGAAGGTAGAAGCAGAGTACACGTTACAAGTGATGATGTGTAATAAATAGGTGCCTAAATTACACATTGTGGCGTGTAAGATTTGTAAGCTAATTAGCTTGTAAGGCCAGCGACGCAACTGGAAGTCTATTCCACTAAATGTATTCGGTTTTATATTTGAGACGCGTTCGATCCGCCACGTTACATTATGGTTGCACGCACGCGACATATACAAGACTGTTTCGTTAAAATACTGAAATGAACTCCTTTAAATTCTAACAGAGGGGATGATATATAAGTACGAGTATTTCCGTAAGCGATTTTTATTTTATTTTATTCAAAATGGGATTGCTCTTGGCCAACATCTAGCCAGGGGGCAAAGATGAGGCCGATTTAGTAAATTAGTTGGTTGGAGGCAATAATACTAAGCTGCTCATTCGATTACCGACCTTCTGGATTGATTAGACTTTATAATCTGTAGTTCCGTATTCCAATTTATACCTAATAGTTATACGGTATACTTATACGGATACTAACGAAAACTCCAAATGGTAACTAGACCAGTGAATGTAGAAATGTCTCAATGACGTGTCGATAAACAAATGCGTGTTAATAAGAATAATTTTTAAGAAAAAAACTGACTTCAATGGGGGAGGCCGGTGAAAGATTATTATAGTTAGATGGAGCACTCTTAGATTCCGCTTAGAATTGGCGAGCTTTTTAGATTGCGCGCGATAAGACCGCCTTTTGTTTGCCTCTACTTATTGTTATTACGTACTGTACTGTGTCCTTTAATTGAGGTGTGCAATAAAGAGTATTGTATTGTATTGTATTCCATACAATAAAATAAAAATGGCTATAAGTATGTTTATAATGGTAGAAGATTAAGTACCCCCAATTCCTCATGGAATGATGGAAAAACCTTGCTTGCTTGACAAAGAAAACGAAGAGAACAAATCGCCAAACGTGAACTACACGTCGTTGAAGAGTTCCGTTCTGATCATCATCAGCAGTTCCACTTCATCAAATGTCACTTTTATGAATGAAAATGCTTGATTAATTCATGAAAATACTAAAATCACTATTTGTGTGCCTTTCACATTTGAGGAGTTCCCTCGATTCCTAATGGATCCCATCATCAGAACTCGAGCATGACAAAAATCAATCGTGAAAATAGAACTTGCTTAACAAACACAGCTAGGAGGACAAATCACCAAACGTGAACTTTTCGTCGTTGAAGAGTTCTGTTTTGATCATCATCAGCAGTTCCACTTCATCCAATGTCACATTTTTGGATGTAAATGTTTGACTTGTTGATAAAAACACAAAAATCACTATATGTTTGCCTTAAAGATTTGAGGAGTTCCCTCAATTCCTCATAGATCCCATCATCAGAACTGCGTTTTGACAAAAACGGGACCAACTTGAATATATATACTTACAATCAAAAAAAGAATTTTCCAAATCGGTTAAGAAATGACGGAGTTATGGAGTAATAAACATTAAAAAAAAAACCGAATTGATAACATGATAACCTATTCTTTTGAAATCTTGAAGTCGGTCAATAAAAGATTACAATTACCATTGATCGTAACTTTTGTAGCATTTTCGGTGCAGCGTAGTGGTGTTAACGGAGTTGGTATGGACAAATACAATTTAAACGGTTAATTTAGGTTCATATTAACGTTATTAATGCTAATGAATCATAAGTCTTTTGCACCGAAAATGCTATAAAAGTTACGATCACGGACAATTACAATGAATATATCTTCCATATCAAACAGATTATCGACAATGTTGATTCAACATAATAATTAACAGATATTTTCTGTCCTGATTGCGGACATTGCGGAATATTTTGAATACCTAGTTCAACTGGAGAAATACCGGCACATTACAGAGGTCCGCTGGTATAAAAATAAAAGCCACTAAACGCTATGTTAGTATGCAGTGTTGTGATATATACTTGTGATCCTCCATAATTAACACCACTAGGTTCTAGGTTGTGACTCGCCAAGTCGCCAGTGCTCCCTAGGATGCCCTGTGTTGAGAGTGGGAAACTGAATTTTTCTCTAGCTGTCAATATTAAGAATCTTCATAACCATAAGTGTCCGTAGCACGCTTATGATCCTTATAGTTATTTTTTTTTTAAATTAAAAATGTGATTGCTCTTGGCCAGCATCTAGCCAGGGGGCAGAGATGAGGTGGTGTAAGCGTCCATAGGCTTGTATCTTCTTATGTATCTTAGGTGTCTTCTTATCTTCAGGCAAACCGTATGGTTGTTTTCCACCTTTATAGGTTTAAAATATATAAATAAATATGAGGATGTATACAGGTTGATTCAGGAGAAGTGAGCAAGCTCGACACTACGGATTCAGTAGATCATAAGCTACTGCTTCGTACCGCTATTAGTGAAATTAACGTTAATTTATCTTTGGTGTTCAAAACAAAATGTTTTAAGTTATTTACGAAATTCATGGTCACTCTACAATCAGAATACTTCAGTCAAGTGATACGTTTCAAATTGAATGTCATCTGAGTCCGATTACTTTTGAAATATCGTATCTCACTCAATGTGTCAATTTACTTTCTTCGTAATTAAAATGCTGTCATAACTGTTACGAGGTTTAAACCAGTTGTTGTAGGGTGACCATGATTGTAGAGAATTAAACTTTAACTTAACAAAAATTAAAAAAAACAGGAAAAAGGTATGGGTGTTTCACTTAAATACAATGGTGAACGATTCATTACCATTTACTATGTATGTAGTGTTGGTCCTGCTCACTCTCTCCTGAATCACCCTGAATCATCCTGTATAGATAAGTATAAAGACCAATATAAAAGCTTTCAAAGTCCAGTTGAAATTATGTTTGTAAACAAAACGAAGTACCGATCGAGCCAAATGCGTGTTGCTTTGTAGACATTGCATTCACGACTTTCGACGGCTAAGTATAGTTAGTCATGTACGAGTTGGAGCCGAGGGGTCGACGGTCGGTCGCCCTCTGTTTACTACTCACAACTCGTTACACATCCCATCGCTCCCTGGTAGGTATGCTACTGATGACTATTCGAACCACTTTTTAAAGATGACTTTATGGGACTCAATACAATTATATATTCATATTCATATTCACTTATTTATAATTATCGATATTACATGTCAAGGTTTCCTACTAGAACATTAATAAATTAGAAATTAGCAAAAAGAAATCTACAATAATAAGTTACTGCCTATATACTTAGCTAATAATTATTATTCAGTCAGCACAATATCTAAATATCAATAATCACACCATTTTCATAAATTCATCGTAGCTATAAAATGTGTGCTCGAGAAGCCATTCTTTTAGTTTCCGTTATTATATTATCTATGGCACAACAAAAGGCAAAAATAAGGGACAAATTCAGCGTTAGCGACCACAGAAACGGCTCCCACTAATTGGCACCGCAAAAGATATGCAAACCAACCGTTGCCGTTGTATGAAAAAATAAGTAAATGCTGTTCTGGTCGTGAAATACGGCGTTTAGGTACACATGTAGTTTTCATACATTTTTGAAGTATATGTAGATGAAGAGGCAATTACAGAAAAGATCCTAGCGGTTGAATGGGCATGGGCAACGGTTGGTTCTTGTCTTAACTAGTTAAGATAAGATAAGAATATGTGTATTATATATGTAAGTGCAAGAAGAACAACTGATATCTGTTCGGCATAAGAACCGGGCCACACAGCTGCGTTGCGTTGCGTTGTCGCAACGGATTTCATGTGGCCTATCATGAAAAAACATAGGTAAAAAAAAAAGTCGCAGCGTTCACGCTGCAACGTCGCCCTATGACTGTCTATGTTTATTTATCGTGTGCTAAGTGTGTCCATAGCACTAAAGGTGAACATCAACCTAACTGATAGCTTGTATAATTGTATAATACAGCAAACGCTTTTCCTGTAAACTGTCATCGCGTCGTCCGAAGCCAGACGGAACGTTGACAGCCGTCAAAAGTGCTAATTGCGAACAAAAATGCAAATACATTGGGCCTACGCTAAACTAGAGCCAGGAATAGTGGCTACTAGTTTTAAGCGCGGTACAAACGAAAACAGTATGGAGTATACGATAATACATCTTAAGCTAGTTGCAATAAGGGATATGAATGATCAGTTAACATCCATGACACATCCGCTATTTCAGGTGGTTACAATGCTCCAAATTGTAATTGAGGCTCTAAACTTGTATAGCTAGGGTACTTCGCAAGCTTCTTTAGTTTAATTGCCCGCTTTAAAATAGTAGGTATCATTTAGGTAGTTAGGGCAATGGTAGGTGTGTAATAGGCCATCAATTGCTATATTTATCCCATATTTTCATTTGAGTGTTATGTCAAAACGGTCGTTGAGAAAACTGTCTGTTGCAGACGGACAGACGCCGAGACTTATATAATGATGTTAAATGTATTATAATAATTTTGTATTGCTAAATTGGTAAATTTGTATTGAGACTTTTTATGACCAACTTTGTACCATCTTTATATAATGTAACATATAATTTATGGCAAATAAATAAACGAAATGAAATGAAAATTATAATAGAGATGATAATAGATATTATAATGATATTTGTTTTATAATGATAATAAAATAAAATAAATAAAATAAAATCCATATGTTGTGTAAAGGATACCTAACTGAACAAACTTTTAGTACTGTTAATGTTATTCAAACGGTCACCACGATATAGGCTATGCCTAGTGTGGGACCACGGGCTAATTTATATTCTGTTTAGTTCCTTTTAAACAAACGTTTTTTTTTTAAACTTACATGTGTTTCCTTGGACCAAATTAAGTACGGAACATTAAAAAAAAATTGAGAACAATATTGCAAACTTAAAACAGCGTAAATGATTGGTCGTGAAATATATTCCCTTGCTAAAACGAGTCGCATCATGAAAATGAAATCCCTAATGGAATTGGATTACCAACTAAAACTGCAACGAAAAAGAAGCCTTATATGGATATAAGAACCCGGAAGCCAATAAAATAAGTCTTAAAATATTTAATAACATTAAAATACGAATATGAACCTTGTACCCCAAAACTTAAAGTTGAAAACAGAAGTTTGCTGTGACGCTTACAACGTTTTTGATCAGAGCATCTATGCTTAAAATAGATTCTAATGCCGAGCACGAGATAGCTACATTTTGGGAAACGAAATGAAACTATGCGTTTAAAAATAGAACACAAGGTTGAGTCTAAATACACAAGAGTGCGCTGTGACTCAGATAATGTAAACAATGAAATATATTATCCTAAATCTTAGTTTATTTCCGTGGTTTCGCCCGTGGTGCAAAAATACGTCGCTTATGCTTCATTAGGAAATTTTCAGTAGAGTCCATGGAAATTTACAGAGATAAAACTCTCTCCCAAGACGACTTTCTGGCTCATCAGTACGATATCAGAAAGCTGTCAGCTGTCAGTATCAACTGTCAGTCGAGTCAGTAGGTACCGTTTATTTACTGCACAAAATTTCACGAGAATCGGTTGATAAATGCGACCTGTAGATGAGAACATCCGGACAGACAGACAGACATACGAAAGATTTTTTGACGAAAGCTAAAACGGAAACGCTTCGCTCGCTCGGTCAATAACTGTGCAAATATAATACCGAAAGTATACCGTCAAGTGAGGAATACCGTATTTCAGTTACAGTCAAATCAACAACTTTTTACGAAATGTCATAAACGCTCGGTTATAATGAAATTTGTAGTTTTTTTTTGCCTAATGACGTCACAATTATCTATGGTCAAACTGCTGCCATTTTTCCATGTTCATGTATTTAAGAATCTTTAAAATAGCAATCTATCACTCTTCATCATTCTTCAATCTTTAAATAAGTTAAAGTTTGATTCCAATTATATGCATTATGATTTGTTTGTTGGTAACATAAATGCATGCAACCTCTTGCAACATGTAAGTGAATGGGTTTAAAGTCCACCCGAACGCGAAACGCTACAAGAACAATTAGTAACTTTAACCAAAGTACGTGAAAGTACTAATATGCGTATATCAGAGTAGCATCCATAGAACTCGTATCCCATCAGATTCCCATCGCCTCATCTATTTTAATTTTATAGACAACAAATACAAACAATAATGAACCCTGATGAGTACATAGTATTTTATTTCGATTGAGCAATTCTTCATGAATTAGAAGCATGATTTAGCTGCGATTTGCTTACGAATATATATGATACCAAGCTTTTAAAAAATAACACAGGATAAGCTTATTGATAACAGTTTTAATACTAAGGCTATGGCGACTGGAACACCATTTGTCCTTATAGTAAATAACTCACTCTGTGGGCAGAATCAGACTTCTCCAAAACCGTCTCCATCCATCCATCCTCCTAGCGTTATTCCCAGTACAGTTGCATCCTAAAGGATGCCTGGGGTCCGCTACCTAATCCCAAGAATTGGCGTGGGCACCAATTATTATGAAAGCGACTGCCATCTGACCTTCCAAACCCGAGGGAAAAACCAGACCTTATTGGGATTAGACTTGTCAAGTGAGTGGGCAACTTGACTGTTAGAAGTTCTCAAGCCGCCCGGAGGCCTCTAACTTGGCTTAACGAATGCTATCATAGACAGCAACCGGGATCAACGGCTTAACGTGCCTTCCAAAGCGCGGGAGCGCTCAGTTAGTAACCACTCAAAGCGGTCACCCATCCAAGGACTGACCTCGCCCGACATTGCTTAACCTCGCATACCGCACGCGGTACGCGAGCGCCGCTGGGCCACGAGCGCTCCAAAACCGTCTCCCATTCAAAAAACATAAATTAATTTAAATAAATAGTAATTACTGCACTAATTCTATGATGTCGTAGTCTTGCACTTTTTAACCGAATTCAAAAAAAGGAGGAGAAATTCAATTCGTCGGAATATTTTTTTTTATGTATGTTCACCGATTACTCGGACGACTGGTGGACCGATTTCAACAATTCTTTTTTAGTTTGAAAGGGGGTGTTTTTTAGTTGGTCCCTTTGTCACTAAGTCTGGATCTGATGACGGGATCTTGGAAAAATCGAAGGAACTCCTCAAATTATATACCAAGAGGATGGGGTAAGGCATAAAATAAGGAATTCCTCAAATTATATACCAAGAGGATGGGGTCTGGTAAAGTTTGGAGTTGGTGTTTTTTTGTTAAAAATTTACTTGTCTTACGGACAGACCCACCCGTGCCAAGGCGACCGTGAAAACTGATATGAGGACTACTAACGCCATCCCTGCCTGAGTAGCGACACTAGAATCTAGAATAATTAGTTTAACTACTCAAGTTCATCGTAGATGTCGTACCTACTCCGCGTACTCGTACCTCGCGCTGGGGTCAGAGCCCGAGTCAGCTAAACGGTTTCTACTGGGTACCTACTGAGTCAACTGGGTATGTGACAAAAATCATGGTAGGTAGTAGTATATTAATGAATTTAAAAGGCAAACTATCAATGCTAAGTAGACATTACTAGTTAACGGTATTTAATAGCCAAACTTAAGAAATGTAATTGTAAAAGCAAACTTTCGTACAATCTCCACTGATTTCTTAGATATTGTTAGTTATATCAAAAAATAAAGTAAATATCAGTTTTAGACAGCAACTTGGCCGTTTTCATAGTGTAGATATTCGACTTAAATGTGAAAAAATACCATTTCCACTTATCTTCGAAGTCAAAGCTAGAAATCTGTGTTTATTACATACTACTAGATTTAGGACACCGCAATTAAAACTAAAACGGGAATATGATACCTACCTACATACACATAATTAAACATGATTGAGACAAGAATTTTTGTTCACTTCAATCTTTATTTATACTTGAATTGTAAATATGGATGTTTGGCAGTGATAGCGTCCTGCACGGCACGGATAATGAATTTTGTAGTAAGTACCTACCTGACACTGTAATTTTATATTTTATGTTAAACTATACGATCGCCAACCCGCATGCCAAGCGTGGCGATTATGGCATTTACACTCCATTAAATTGAGGGAGGCCTATGTCCAGCAATGGACGTCCTTGGGCTGATATGATGATGATGATACGATGTATATTGTTTTGAAAAAATAAAACCTCGCCGAGTTGCTTATGCCGGTTCTTCTCGTGTCAGAGGTTTATTTTTCCGAACCGGTGGTAGCTTATTGACATTCATAGGTGCATATAATATGCCTTATATTACTTTTACTTTTTTTTAATAATACCTGCCCTGCCCCTTTGCAAGTTGCAGCGTTGCCTGCTGTGATGTGGATATTAGTAATAACATTTGCCGCTAGATGTTGTTGTTCCCATGCCGAACGTGCTATCGTTGTGTTACCGTGGATAGTATAGAACCACTTCATTTATTTCGATCACCGAAGAATGCAAAATGAAATGGCACTAATGGCAATTTTTGTGATGCTATCACGCTAATACCAGCGTGATGGCACAGTCTTACTAGAAACAGTTTCAAACTATACATAATAATAATAATTCATTTATTTCGGATAACATGGATCCATACACAAAACAAAAATAATAGTTAATTAATTAATGAAATAATAATGTGTACAATAATCTTAAATCTAGTGTTAGTGTGGCACTTAATACAAAAAAATCAATTAAATTAAATGAAGAATGTCACGTTTTCTGTTTTTGGAGGAACATCTTACACAAACTAAGCAAAGATATATAAGAACATCTTACACAAACTAAGCAAAGATACCTATGGGTATGTACTAGACGACGATATAAATACATACATAGAAAACATTCAAGACTCAGGAACAAATATTCGTGCTCATTACACAAATAATGCTCTGACCAGGATTCGAACCCGGGACCTCCGGCTTCGTAGGCAGGGTAACCACCAATAAGCCAAAGGGGTTGTCCAGTCTGCCGACTCGGCTCTTTTTGGGCCAACGGTGGTGAGATATTAGCTGTCAAAGTCGTAAATAGTGTGTAGCCCCCTCCCCCCCTGTAATTTACAAACTAAGTGGTGTACATTATTAAATACTTTTAACGTTTTTTGGTTTGAACAAGAGAGGTCTGACGGTTTTTGAGTTATCGCTTAAAAACTGTCTTGTCCAAACAATAAGACGTAAGTTCCCTATGAAGATACGACATTTTTTTATTCAATGTATTGTTTATAGATTTAAAATGTCAACTAAGTAGTACGTTTCGGTACGGAACCCTTCTTTGTGCGTGATCCAACACGCACTTGGCCTGTTTCTTAAATATCTATATATTTAAATTTAAATTATCCCAATGATGAATTAACCCAAATACAGGCTACGTCTCTTTATTGTTGTATGTTCAACCATAAAATAAGTTCAATGTAGGTAGGATGCCCTCATTGATTAACACACGATTAACACAATCTTCTTCCTGGCCGTAACCTCATGCCTGAGGGACGTCACTGCTATGGGCGATGACGCTTTCAACCACTGCTCTCCCGGCCGCGCGGATAACACATTCTATCAGAGGTAAATTGAAAGTAATTTATTTGCAGTAGCAAGGCCAGAGGGTCATCCATCATAATATTAGGTCGGCGTAGGTGCTATTGGACTCACATTTAGTTTGAACTACAATTTTAAAAATGCCTTAAATAGACTGACTGACAGCTGTTGTAGAATAACCATCTTATTCTAGAATAGCGGTATTAAATTAACCCATTTCACCGAAGTCCGAAACTAAGGAATAATAAATATCACATTGAAATTCAAATATATTAAATGTATAAGGATAATTAGTAATTTTCTCGGCCGGAATTTTTTTATCTACTTAGATACTTTTCAGGGTGTTAAAAACATCTGAACAATTCTAACGCCTTGACAATAAGGCGTGTTCAGATATTTATGAGCGCCTTGTTCTTCCGATGGCCACTGACCCTGTGTCACCAAAGTAATTACCACTACAAATCACAATTACTTAATCAAAATTTGGAATCATCAACAGCGACCAACCATTAAGTAGGTTGGCGAAATATTTATTGCATTTTGTTTGACTCTCTATGAATCACAGAAGCAGGAGAATTATGGGCTATAAATTAGTATATATATTCGTCGTGTTTACAGTGACATGATAATTTATTGTAAGGATTTTCCACAACCTCGTCTGCGTCGTATTCGTTAATTTCCATCATTAACTATTAAAAAAATAGTTAATGATTTTCAATATAATGTGTAAAAGTAGATAATCGTTTTAGTACTTCGTCGCACTAACATAATAATTCTAGGTGACAGTTGGGATGCGTCAAAGTAGTGAAAGTGACAAGGTACTAAAATGATCATTTACTTTTGCTGTTGACTGCACTTATAGCTAAATTTTTAGCATGATACAGTCAGTTTGTTTTCACTCCAGTCTAAAACTTCTATAAACCTTCAAAGGCGACCTACAAAACTGTAATAAAAAGTTAATTAATGCCTCCGAACCCGAACACTAATCGAGTCCAATCGATAATGAAACCGATTTGTGATGTAACAATGTGGAACCGATATGTAATCAATTCGTTTCGGCCATTTAGTACGCTCCGATTAAAACGATATATTATGCATTAAAACAAGAAGTATTTTCTTTATTTCCGTTCACAGTGCGGGATGTCTGTGAAACGAATGACAGTTTCATATATTTTCCACGCCAGCTTTTGTGAATCGACCTATACCTATTTAACAAATTTGTCACGTGCACTCGTTCTCTGTGATTACGTCACATAATTATCAGAGCAAAGCCTGTCACCAACTGGCGCGACATAGGCCGCGCGGTCAATAGTAAACTTGTAATTAGCTGTCAAATTTACTATTGACCGCCTTAAAGGAGATCCGCTTTCTGTACATCTGCCCGGCTAGTATGATAGCTTATACCGTCACGGTATATGGCCAAAATGTACTGAAACGTCACATAAAACGTGACGGTATAAGCTATCATACTAGCCGGGCTGATGTCATGAAAAAATGAAACGTCATGTCATGGGTCCCGGGACAATATCAAACTCAGAGATGTCAAATAATGACACATAAATAATTTATTTATTTAATAAGCGAGAAAGTCCAATTACTGGAAATTTTACTGAAATAAATACGCGCTTTTAGATGAGTCCAGGGGCCTATGCCACAAAACTTTACAAGGGTACAATTTGACAAAATTGACAACTTTTTCTATGGAAAATAGTACAACTTTGTTGAATTGTACGCTTGTAAAGTTTTGTGGTATAGGCCCCTGCCCGGCTAGTATGATAGCTTATACCGTCACGTTATATGGCCTAAATGTACTGAAACGTCACATAAAACGTGACGGTATAAGCTATCATACTAGCCGGGCTGTAGTGCTATCCTCAGAATAAGTAATAGTACTACGTGGTGGTGCGCGCCGGCGCTGGCAGACTATTAGCGCCATGTAAACATATATTTTAGTGCTAGTCCAGCGTCTATTGACGCCAGCGACAGGATTCATCTAAAGCGCCTTGGTATTTTTTTCACCAGCTGGTATTTATAAAAAAAAAGATTTATTGTCGCAAAAAGCAAAAAAATACAAATAAACAGAGGAAGAACACAACTAAATTAAAAAAATTAATAAAATCGGTTTGACAATAGGTTCGGACTCAGCTTTAGCTGCGAGCCTGGTCGGCTGTACAGCGCGCAGCGCTGATTTGCAGCCCGCACCTACTTCACAGCTCAAAATAATTTAAACAAAAAAAAACGACTCCAATTTTGTACTTGCTATGCCACAATTTATGGTTTCCGTGAGCTAATGCTTGGTTACCTACAGAAAATACCGAAATCGGCATATGCGTGCCTATCAAATTCGAGGAGTTCCCTCGATTCCTCCTAGATCCCATCATCAGACCTTCACCAAATTTATATGGGACCAATTTCGGGGTACCTGCTCTATGAAACAAAACAATAATTATCAAAATCGGCCAACGAACAAGCAAACATGCAGACGAACTGAGTACCGCCTTCCTTCTATTGAAGTCGGTACCAAGTAAATTTTTAACAAAAAAACATCGACTCCAAACTTTGCCAGACCCCATCCTCCTGCTATATAATTTGAGGAGTTCCTTCGATTTTGCCTTACCCCGTCCTCTTGCTATATAATTTGAGGAGATCCCTCGATTTTTCGAAGATCCCATCATCAGATCTAGACTTGGTGACAATGGGACCAACTCGAAAACATACCCTTTTAAACAAAAAAATAATTTAGAACCTCCTCCTTTTTTTTTTTAATTCGGTTAAAAAAGAAGTGAATATAGCTGACTGGAAGGGGAGCTTTCGCTTGACTATTCGACCAAACAGGTATGTTAAAAGTCGAAAGTCTATGAACTAGTCTCGGAATGATCTCTTGTCCCTGTTTGGCGGAATTGTACTTGACCGAGTGTAACGAAGGTCTCCGTTTCAGCTTCGGCAAAACAAAACAGCATAGCATCAGTCCTCAGCTACAGACATAGTTTACGGTGGCCAGTTGTTACAGTAAAGTGGTGGTTGAATGAGGTTTATATCATTATATGTAAGTGGTGTGACGAAGTGGGATTCCCGTTGCGTGGGATCGGTTTGCAGACAACGTCATTATCTCTGTCACACCCACTTTGGGGTTTGCAAGCGTGTATGCTGAATGTTCGCTATTTTAACAACTTTCGACATGCAATGTAGTTCACACTGACTATTTAGGTACTTATTAGAATATTTAACATTTGAAGCCTTGGCCTGGCGGCGCCCGCGTACGAGTACCGCGTGCGGTATGCGAGGTTAAGCAGTGTCGGGCGGGGTCAGTTCTTGGATGGGTAACCCCTTTGACGATATACATTTACAACAAGTACGGTCAGCATCAAAAATATGTAAACATTTCGGCACTTATGTCTGTGGGATAGGACTCAAATTCGTATACATATTTTTGATGCTGACTGTACATACATCTTAGAGCATTATACATACATACATTCTAGTAGCATCATACCTAACGCGTTTACCGACTAAACTTCAATGATGACCGATCAGCAGTTATTGGTAAAAAAAAGTTTTGAATTCCAATGATAGCTTAACACCGGTGATTGACACGAGTAGAGAAACATCTGGAAACATCATATCACTCATAAAACTTAAATAATAAGGGTGAATAAGATGTATCACTGGCATGGCATATCCGATTGGGAATTACACGATTCATATTATATCGCAATACTGGTATCTCAGATATAAAAAATGCTTAGATAATGCTTCAACATTCACGTAATACGTATCATGATATGAGTGTATCGCGTGATAATAATAACCGTGTAAAAGGCCCCATTGTCCATTATTTGTGTCACAGCGCCAGATACACAGATAAATAATGATAATACGAACATGAGCATGTATTTCCTTCCTATAAAATGATACCACAGACTTTTTATTATAACAAAACACACGCAACGTCGTTTATTTCACCCGCAATTAGAGCATGGTGTTATTAACGCAACCGATCTTCACAACTGTTATACCTACAAATCCTACAATTCCCATCAAATCCATTTTAAGTCTGACCTCCCATTAAGAAAAGATATTAACAGTGTTGGGATCAAGCTACACTGAACAGTGGTGAGTTAAAAAGTCTGTGAATTTTAGCCACGCACACTGTAATAACTGTATCAATTAACACGTTTAGCTCGCAGTTCAGTTCAGGCAGAGAAAATAATTACGAGAGTATGAGAAAATTAGGTTCAACATAATACAATGCTCAAAGATACAGAATGAGATTGAGATCGATTGTTCGAAGACCATTATGTTATGAGTATTATGACTTATGACAGCCCGGCCGACGGCAAGCATTTCTGTTCGATGCACGGTCGAGACGCGCAACGTACTGTGGTTTGTCGGGTTCACACGCAATGTATAATTACATTGTGAAAACCACTGCCGCCGCCGTTTGATTTGAAGTTGTGGTCGGGCCGTAAGGTTGTCGAGGGGCGACGACAACAATAAGAACTTTCGAGGGAAAAAAATGCGAATGGAAAATTTTCAACCAAGAAATAACGAGTTCGAGAAAATAATCTAACAAATCGTAAAACGAGACGTTGGTCACGTATGCCAGAAGTTTCATTCCCGATCTGCTGCACTTTCTCTGTATATGTGTCAATCCAATAAAGACCAATGAATAAATTGGACATGATTTTGTTATTTATGGCACCCGATTACCAATCGTATAAGAGTTTGAATAACATTTTCCATTGAATTAAGGACGAGTATTGAATAGGGGCAATAGGTCATATAAATACAGGTCCCAACGGCTATATGTGGATATTGTGGATATATTTCAAACACAGATTATGCTTCACTGTCTTAAAACAGGAACGGAAGGATAATTGTTTCCACCATATACACAAAATTAAAACGGCCCCAAAACCAGAACGAGGCATAACACGATGGTTGCCATTTTATTATTTATCGTCGTGGATAAGATATTCGTCACGTTCGGATCGATTCGTATACGAGTGTGGGAGTGACGGCCTTCTTATCCACGACGATAAGTGATAATATGGCACGTATGATTATACGACTACCTGCCCGGCTAGTATGATAGCTTATACCGTCACGATATATGGCCAAAATGTACTGAAACGTCACATAAAACGTGACGGTATAAGCTATCATACTAGCCGGGCTGGACACGTAATATACGATTCCAACACGCCTTTTGACTGGTGTAGCTCGCTAAATCGGAAGCGAGAGAAATCTTTGTCAAACCGGTCCTCACAAACAGATGGCATCAATAATGTACGTGTTGAGACAGCTATTAAACATAAACCAAAGTTCGGTTGTACCTTGTTTCGAAGACACAATTTTCATAGAATGTATGATTCCCATAATTTTCATTTCATAGAAAGCATTTTTTTTTACAAAGGGTCGCAGTTCTAACCTAACCTACTTTTCTGGTAGACGTAAATGAGTGTTCTACACAATAACCCCAAAAAAAACCTACCTAAAAAGTTACCGGTTTCGGCAAAAACGGTTATTATAAAATGAATAATTCTGTGGATCAATAAGTACATTCTATGAAACTTGTGTCTGCAAAACAAGATAACACCACATAGTTCATGTATTTCACATTTCAGTCGCATTATAATAATTATGGTTTAAGAGCTACCTACCGATATAGGTCCTTATCACACTTGCGGTTTGCGAGCGAGCTTTGTATGGAGGCGACCACGCGGCGAGTTTGCGATAAGGCCCTCCTTAGTATCCAGGGGCCTATAATATAAAACTTTACAAGCGTACAATTTGACAAGATTGCCAACATTTTGTATGGAAACAAATGCTGTATGCTGACGATGTCGAGTAAGGTCCAGCTGTCAAAGTTTGTTATAGATATTACGGGCGTGAAAAGTAACCGTAAAAATATCGAGCATGAGCTGCCGTCGCGCAGCCCCCTATTGTTCGGAAAAAGAGGACCTTTTTTGCGTTGAGAAAATGCATTTACGTATCCCACCCGGTAAAGATCTGGGTGGGTATGACGGACTATCCAGTTAGACCATACTACCATCTATAAACCCAACGATTACCGGCTACGCCTTTAGTGGGACGCCGCAGGATCGCAGATAGCACTCTACTACGAAGAGGAAACAGAAGAGGACTAGGTTTTCGAGAAGTAAAACTGTCTCAAAGCGCTGACATTTATTGACCCGTAACTCATATTTACCATACTTAATTGTGTTCTTCTTTTTCGGAAACACTATTAGATTTTGACTTGTAACAGTGCCATTGCTGCCTTGCAGGATAAAGTTCATTTATTTAATCCCAAGCATCGCAAGTTTTTTACCACATTAGCATTATTCTAATTAGTAATAAACACACGCAGCCCATACACAAACATTGACATTTGACATTTCGGGGACCTCACGCTACACTGGCGCCTCTAGAGGCGAATTTTTACGCGGTAGCCCTGCCCTCTTATTTAAAAACCGACTCGGCCTCACCTCACATCTCACCCGTTTTTAGGGTTCCGTAGCCGAAATGGCGAAAACGGAACCCTTATAGATTCGTCATGTCTGTCCGTCCGTCCGTCCGTGTGTCACAGCCGATTTACTCGGAGACCACTACAATTATGAAATTTGGTAGGAAGTTGTATGTTATAAACCGCATAGAAATATGATGTGAAATTACGAAAAAAATATTACACTGAGGGGGCACCCCATACCTACATGTAACAGGGGGGCCAAATTTTTTTTTTTTAAATGCACATAGGCGTGTGGTGTATTTATAGATAGACCTTCAAAAATTACATAGAGGTTTCTAAAAAACTTTTCTATTTAAGTCAACCGTTGGTGAGATATTAGCTGTCAAAGTCGTAAAAAGTGTCGTCGTCGTCCCCCCTCTAAATGAAATTTCAAATTCTGAAAAAATCAAGATGGTGTACATTAATAAATACTTTCAACGATTTTTGGTTCGAACAAGATAGGTCTAACGGTTTTTGAGTTATTGCTGAAAAACTGTCTTGCCCAAACAAAAGGGCGTAAGTGCTGTGAGTTTCCTATGAAGATACAACCTTTTTTTAAACAAAGTATTGTATAGTGATCTTTAAAGTAGATTAGGAGGTTTCGGAACGGAACCCTTCTTTATGCGTGGTCCGACACGCACTTGGCCGGTTTTATGTGGAAACTGTAAAATTTTGACAGTTTCCACATAAAAAACGGGTAAATTAAAAAATACCGTGTGGATAAACCACGCAACTCGTCCGCAGACGCTATAGTCTATGAACGCTTGCGATTCCACGATAATCACAAGCGCGTTGCCAACCCATTATTGATTTGAGGATTCGTCGTGTTGGCTAGAGATAAACACAGGTCGCTCACTGTCAAAACAGCGCATCCTCGCGGCCCTCACTAGCTCTAAAATGGCCATCACCAGGGACTACGACACTAATAAGGTCCATAAATATCTACAGAACAAGTATAGCATTTACATTAAACTGACACAGCTCACACAGCTGTCATGCCAGTACAAATTATGTCATCATGACGTTTATTGTGTACCGGGATGACAGCTGTGTCAGAATTCAAATAGGAATGCAAATACTATAGTCTACCAGCCCGGCTAGTATTATAGCTTATACCGTCACGTTATTTGTGACGTTTCAGTACATTTTGGCCATATAACGTGACGGTATAAACTATCATACTAGCCGGGCAGGGATCGGAAGCAACGAGTAAAAATAGACCTCTAAATGGCGTAGGACGTGTTTCTCCTAGAAAAAGTTTAACGGTGACAATCGAGCTATTTTATTCTTTATTGCGATTGTAATAGTATAAGCACTAAGAAACTTTCTTATTAAAAAGTTTATTTTATGATGGCTAGGTACGGAATATGAGAGCTGATTATTGGCTATGTGCACGTCTGAAACGTCAAACGTCAAAGGTCCCGAGACAATGTCAAAACTCAGAGATGTCAAATAATGACACATGAATATTTTATTTACTTTAGTAAGCGAGAAAGACCCCGTATTGGAAATTTTACTAAAATAAATAAGAGAATAAATAAATACATACAAACGAAACGAATCGTAGGAAACCGTTAAGAAACCAATAGAAAACGTGAAAGTAAATTTGACAGTGGTCCCCGGTAAGTACACATTTCTGCCATGGTGTGCGCTACGATCGCCTAGCTTACCCCCACCACCTACTTCGCACATAGCCAATACCCAAACAGGAATACTAGAATCTAGATAGGTAACCTGACGTCAGTGTTGCCAGACACCCCGCTTTTCCGCTTTTTACTCCGCGTTTCTGCCACTGGCCCCGCTATCCGCTTTAAGCTAACGCGGATCCGCTTTTTTAAAATATACATGAACAATTTTTAAATGTTACCACTTGCTCGTGGAAAAAGGTGGTGAATTCAAAACATCGAACGAACGAAACAGCCGAACGCTTACGACGCATCGGAAGCACTAGTTGTACTATTCACACTTGCGCGCTATTGCGATAATGCGATTTCACTCGCACAGTAGCACATACTCAGAAAACAAAGGTCGGGTAAAATTGGCAATAAGTAATAACTCACTACTACTCAGCGTACATCGCTTGTTATATTTTGTTCAGTGGATTTCATTGTAGCATATACAGGCAATGTATATCTATACATTTCAAAGCTTGGACTAACATTTAGGTAATGTCAAGCGACGTTGCGAGATTGGGAAAAATACGAAATATTGAAATCAAATTGATTAGTTGTTATGTGTAAAATAATACACTACAAAAATTTTAGTTCTTAAAAAGTATCTATAAAATTGTAAATATATACTTGTAGTGTGGTGTAAGTGTAAATAAATATATTAGTGGTACATAATTAAGTTCAGACTTCTAAAGTGCGCCTATCCATCATTTTGTTTTTGTGTACGTTTGTCACATTTGTGGCTGTCTTGTTGTTTAGTTGATGTTGTGTTGTGTTGACTAATGTGTTGATGCTGACTGCTGCTGCTTTTAATAATGGGTGACACTGATAGTGATTGCGGTAAAGATGAATCGCCTGGTCCATCTTCAGCGAAGAAAAGGCGAACTGGATCCCATACGCATAGACCCCCCTTGCAATACAACAAGAAACTAGAGGAAACATACAAATGGATATCTCCAGACTCCAGTGACAAATTTAAGGCATTCTGCAAATTATGCTCAAAATCATTTCGAGCAGAAACGTAAGTAAACTTTTAACAACATGTTACGCGCGCAGAATCCTATGCTTCGGGCTCCGCTTTCCACAAGGCGAGGCCATATGCTTGATGACTTAATCAGCCAGCTCGATCCAAGTGGGATTGTTTGTTCCGCCTTGGTTTGGTGGTCAAGACGCAATAAGGGCAAAATCCGTTTTTAGGTGTACTGTACGATACCAATTATTTTACCCGTTTTCAGTACAGTAGTAGAGAAAACGCGTAAAATAATTGATTGGCGGTGTATCAAAGGAATTCGTGCCGGTCATCGTGCGCGCGTCCAAATCGGGAATTACTAAGTCTAAAAATGTCGATTAAATATGCTTTGAGAAGTACCTAGTACACGAAAAGGTTTCATGAAATTTGTACTTAGAGTAACAATTATTTTTGATGCAAATTCTGCAAGTAAATGTATGTACTTAGCAATAAATAGAATCAGCTGTTATTACTTTACAATAAATTAAAAACTGCATAAAATTCGAACTTCCCGCGTCAACTGAAACGATTAGCGTTGAGAGGCCCTACCGCGAACAGCATTCGAAGTTTTGCCTCTCTGTAGCACTTAGGTACGAACTTTCAAGTGTGAGAGAGAGGGAAAATTTCGAATGCCGTTTGCGGTAGCACTCAACGAACGACGCCCGTTCTTGTCTTGTCTGTTGTATGCGGTATGGGGTTGTCAGACTTTGCCAAATTATCCGTATTTATAAGGAAATTGATAGAAGCCAAAAAATAAAAAAAAACATGTCTTTTTCTTAATTTATGATATAATTGAAATAAAATCAAAAACAATGAAAATATGGTATCTGTACCCGCTTTCGTTGGTGTTGTAGGTATTTTATATAATATACCATAGGTTTTTGTTAAGTGTAATTATTAATATTTAGTGAACCGGTTTTTACTAGGTAAGCGCGCTCCATCCTAGACCACAATATCGCTTACGATCAGGTGATTTGTGGTCAAGCGCATACCTATTTAGAATAAAAAAAAAGAAAAAAAAAACTATTTCATAAAAAAAACAACAATTAGTACTTGTTAAATACTTTCGACATCAAGGATTTTTTTCTCGTAGGTCTGACATCAAAAGACATGCCGCAACTGCAAAACACGTGGCGAAAATGAAGGCATGCATTCCAAGTACACAAAAAAGCGTTGCAGACATGTTCAACAAAAAGACTACGCCATTGGAGGATAAAGTAAAACATGCGGAAATAAAACTAGCAGGTTACTTTGCAGCTCATGATGAGCCATTCTCACGCATGGATCACCTTGTTGAAGTTTTGAAGGATATGTTTCCTGATTCTGAAATAGCGCAATCCCTGGCCATGAAGCGCACAAAAATGAAAGGGGTAATCATGAACGTTATTGGTAACGTTGAGAAAGAGGAACTAGCGGAAAAATTACGCACACACAAGTTTTCAATTTTAACAGACGAGTCTACAGATGTTTCATCAGTGAAGACAGCTTGCGTAATGGTTCGATTTTATGATGAGAACTGTGGGCGCGTCGTAAGCCGTTTCTGGGAACTGGAGCAGGTTTTCAGCGAAAATGATCCGCAAGGCGCTGAGGAAGGTGCCACCGCTGCCCGATTATACGAAGGTATGATGAATACCTTTAGGACCAAAGATATCCCTACAGAAAATATAACTGGTTTTGCTTCCGATGGGTGCAATGTAATGATGGGCAACGCTAACTCTGTTAAAACTCGCATGATGGAATTATGCCCGGGAATTCGAATCATTAAGTGTATTTGCCACTCCTTACACTTATGTGCCAGTGAAGCGTGCAAGACATTGCCCAGAACCTGCGAGGACCTAGCAAGAAATTGCTACAACTTTTTAAAGAACTCATCGAAAAGACAGGCACAGTTTGCGCAGTTTCAAAAGTTCTTTCAACTCGACGTACTGAAATTGTTACACCCGAGCCAAACCAGGTGGTTGTCACTTGCGGCAGTGATAGACCGTATGCTGGAAATGTGGGAAGCGCTCAGATTGTATTTTGCAGATAAGTGCCTTACTGAGCACTTAAGGTCCACAGAAGATATTCATAGAGCACTATGTGATCCCTTTGTGAAGGCTTACTACATGTTCCTTCAGTGGGTGCTTCCAAAGTTTACTAAAATGAACGAATTTTTCCAGTCTGAAAAGACAGTGGTAACGGTTGTGCACCAAAAAATGACGGAAACATACACCGACTTTCTTTTGATGTATATGAAAAGAGAATACGTGTGCCGAACTCCACTATCGCAAATTCAGCCAGATGACGCGACCAAATTTTTAGAAATTAGCCAAATTTATTTGGGCGTTGCAACAATGCGGCAACTTTCCTCGGCGGAAACAATGCAGCGCCCAGACATAACAGCTATCTTTCGCAAAAATTGCCTGCAATTCATGATAACATCTTGCATCCAGATGAAAGCCAGGTAATATTTTACTTTAATTACGTAATTTAAATTGATGGATTGCATGTAATGTCTCTTTTTTAAGCTACCTGTACATTTTCAGGTACGACTTTGACGACCCCGTTCTCTCCCAGTTACCGTTACTGGGACCGACACAAGCACTGTCACATAAAACCAGAGAGCAGGTTCCTAGTTTATTGCCCCTAGCCTCAATTTTGAGTCGGTGCACTGAGCAATCAGATTCAAACCTGCAAGCAATAGACGACGAATGGCGGAGATTAGTGATAATGAAAAATTCACTCCCGCCGGAAATTTTGAATTGTGCTGAAGCCGATCAGTTTTGGCATAAGGTATTTTTTTTCAGTTTTAGTACATTATATATTACCTTTTTTCGTATGTTTTGTTTTTTACTCTTCTTGACTTCCTTTTTAAATTAATTTTATAGATTCGTCTGCATAAGAACGAGATTGGGGAACAAGTATTCACTATTCTCCCCGAGTTTGCGCTGACGGCCCTGGCAATCCCAATCTCAAACGCAGACTGCGAACGCAAATTTTCCAAAATAAACAACATCAAAACAGCGAAACGGAATCGACTTATAACGAGTACCGTAAACGGAGTGCTTTTGGCCGATCAAGCGGTGCGCAAAAACGATGGCTGCTGCATTAACTTTTCCCCAACGAAAAGTATGATGTCAAGAATGACTGCAAACATCATTTACAACTTCCCTAAAGTGAATGTCGGGGAAGTGGATGAAGATGTCGAGGACATTTTTTCATTTTAATAGTGAAAATATATTTTTAAGGAATTTATAATGTTTTGTCTTCGACTTTTCAACATGCCAAAAAAATCTATAAACGTATTCCGCTTTTTCATTTAAAAATCCGCGTTTTGATAGCGCAGATTCCGCTTTTTGTATTCCGGCATCTGGCAACACTGCCTGACGTACAAGGAGTTCGGATAGATACTTATTACTCGTACATACAGGCTGTTTAGTGTGACAACATACCTACAGAGCAAGAGAGAGAGAGAGTAGTGGTGTTAATATCTCATTAGTGAGTATTATATTCTTTGGTTAATATGGCTGCGGTTTTCTCTGAAGTGTGTTTTCTTTTCCAGTTATGAGAGAATATGAGCGAGCAAGTATGGCATTCCACTGTGCCTTGCCTCTATAAGGGTCCCACCTCTCTGACGAGGGATGTGCGATTGCAATCTCATTAAGCATTACGTTAATATCTCCATTCAAAATTCTATCTTATAATCTGAAGAATATTAAAGAAAATAGTCTACATACTCTACATTTGCCTTGATTATGCTGTTAAGTTCCTGACGTTTCTATTGCATGAATAATAACATCGATCAGATATCGGATGAGGAACTAGTCTCACCGCATATTGTTCCGACATGATGAATGATGCATTTAGTTTTTACGCAAACCTGTACCTATATGAAGCACTTTTACGCGCCCTGAGGAAAATGAGGAAACAACACGGAAACGACTTCGGATTATCAACCAAAATTCCTGAAGAGACACGTAAGTCGTGGTCCTAGTCCTAGCCCATCCCATTCAGGCTTTTCCACATTGCATAGCAGAGTGAATAAAAAAAACAACAAATTGATTTTCTCGCCATTAGCCAGCCACACACGCGGCTTTTATAGAGCTTGCCTTAATAACCGGTAATATTTCTACAGATTTCCGTGTGTTCCTGCATCAACTAGAAAGTGATTTGCGGCTCTCACGCCCATGCATGATGCTAGATGCACAAACAACTTGGTTTTAAGCAAACACGTGTAGTCGTGTATAACAATGGCGAATGAGAGTTATTTGCTTCGTAGCGGTGAAAAGCTCCAAGTTTTCACACTTTCACATGTGTGTAGTGGAATACTAAATAAATGAATGCAGAATAGAGATTATCAAAGGGAATACACCACTACTTATAGGTATAGAATTAGAGGTGTGTTAAAGTATTTTATTTGACCATATACAGTACCGATATTGATTCAAATTTTATTAATACTTCATTCCATTTTCAACCCATTTAACATTTTCGGCTTCTTGTCGAGCTATTATTTCTTTTTCTTTAGCTAATTCCTTGTCGCGTATTATTTTCCTCTTCGCTTCTTCTGCCTGGTACGACCTTTCCATGCTGTTGTATAGCATTTGTTTGCTGACACCATAGAAAAATCCAGCTATGAGCAGCGCAAATCTAGCTCCCCTGATAAAAGGGGACACTTGTAGAGGTGGACCCAAAGAACCCATTTTTATGGCATCATAATAATATGATTTGGTTGTTGGTGAAAAGTGTCATGTAAACATTTCTCTATAAGACATTTACTTCATGCCAGTAATATTATTTCACGCAAAGAGGTCATTCACCTTTTTAACACGTTTCGCGAATCGACAACATACGTTGAGCGGTACATCCCTAGCGACTAGTGACTAGGTCAAGACCGTTACAATTTATTTATTTATTTGCCGGAATCACATTTGCTGGTAGGAAGGCCAGTGGCCGAGTGGGCAGCTAAGAATACCGCGTGTCTCTGCCGCGACCACCAATTATAGTGGGTTGGCGGCCCGCCAGCTTGCCCGGCGTAGTCGCGTGGTCAACAGAAACAAAACGTTTATCGATTCGGATCAATCATTCGATCACTTCTTCCGTATTGTTATGTAGAGCGGAACGGCAGCGGTTGGCAAAATTAGTTTTGTCATAGCAAACGTAATAGGTAGAACGGTGCATACGACGAACAAAACAAATAGTAAACTTTTTTCTAATCATATTAAATGATTTTGTAGATGTAAGTTTACTGATCCTAAACTGCAGTGCAGCCAAGCCACTGAATTTAAAGGAGCTAAAATTAATAGTAGAATTAATTTAATTGACGCCAGTAACTGATGCAGTGAGCAGATCCCTTGCCAACAAATTAACTCGATAGTGTAGAAAACTTATATTTAGGAGATTATGTAAGCGTGAACGAGAAAGTGCGGTTTATAGGATTGGCAAATTTTAAAGTCTGATGTAAATGGGTTTATATATTTTCCTATTCTAGTTTCAAATGCCTGATGCATTCCATTTGTGATTTATCGGTGTTAATATTCATTTAATAGTAATCGTACTACCCTTACTAGTCTGTGGTACTACCTACTAGATTGAAGAGTTTTCGGATCATCGCAGAAGCTGAGAAAGAACCGATTCTGCTCCAGTTTTCACCAAGAGAAAGTAATAGGCAGGTGAATTGTAAAAAGATACTAACTAACGTAAAGTGGCATATCTAATGGGTATTATTTGGAAACGATAAATAACAGCTGCAGTGTAACTGTTATTTATCGTTCTCTACCTACTGATCTAGTCTAGTAGTTGTCTTATTTAAATGCTGCTTCATATAACTTTCATCCAGGAAATCCAGAATCACAAATATTATAAAGAGTAATTATTGCTGTGCGAATACGTAAAAATGCAAACAATATAAACAAATGTAGTTATTAAAATAACAAGATTGTAGTTAGCGGGTAACAAACTAGCAAATTATAGTAAACAAAACTAGATAGGTACTTGAATATCCAGGTCTTGCCAAAAGTCGTGATTGTAGTCATTTATGCCGTATAATCATATTATGAAAGCTTTCTAGACAACTAGTAACCACTGCTGCTGATCGTCTTTGAGAAACTTCTCAAACTTAATTAAGACATTCATTATAATTGTTCTCGCGGTATCAGTGACTGCTCAAGTATTCGAACGAAAGATGGGCCATTGTTCGTAAAGACTTGCTCGTGCATCGTTTATTTATATCTTACAACAAAGAAATAGTCTTAGTAGAACTATCAATGCTTTTTTACGCAATTGCAAATTGTAATGTCGCTTAAAACTTCGGATTCTTGCCATTAAGCGGCTTCATACTTCTACTGACAAGTAGATAATATTAAATATATAAAAAAACACACTTGCCTCATCCGATGCCACAATAACTAAATTTAAAAGGCAATCAATTATAGAGTCGAAAGAAATGATATCTAACTAATCTTCCGATTTCACCCTGTAGTGTTACCCTAGCAAGTAAACAAACGTGACTATAATGACCTTAAAACAAATTCACCTTCTCTCATGACTTATTGTCTCAGTCTGTCATAAGGCACAAGCAACCAAAGGTTATTTTATACACAGTTGGGCAATGTATTATTAAATGATTATCCTAGTCACGAAATCAGCACTATAGTAAGTCGTATTGATTGAATTATATGGTAGCTGGGTTTATGAATGGATCCAGTAAGTAGGTAAAAATATCTGTTATTTTTAGGACTTAATCTGTTAATAAATATAGTTTAAGACGAACTTTACTTTAGTGTCCCACAACAGGGTTTTGTGTTGTTTCTTGCCTACAATCATTTTCCAACTATCCAATACTTGGTAGCCTTATTTCAGCTGGTTTACTTCCACATCATTTTCGGATTTCCTTTTTACGGTAGTTAGTATCCTCCGTATTTTCTATTTCAGTTTTTACATTTGAATATCCAGACATAACGTTTTTAATTGCAATATACAATAACTATTACCTTTTTCAAGGTAACCAGTCTATCTTAGTAGATGCGGCTTGATAAGAAACAATAACTATTTCTTTACTTAATTTTCTTCCTTCCTTTAGTAATTAAAGATAACAAAATGATTTAATGCTCAATATCTTTAGTATTGCTCAATTATTATTACCTTATATAGGTAATAATAATTGAGCAATACTGTAAACCTTTTGAAACATCTTATTGTTAGATAGGTGTACAACATGTCGTTATACCTATGTAGATGTTGCATCATCTCCCCGTTATTAGATTGATACCTAATCATCGTTTTGTGCATGTATACCTACTAGTGGTACCTATTAAATAGATACTCGTATGTAGGTAGGTACATTATACAATTATCAGGCTATCCTAATGCCCATATCCATGTGCTAAAGTTTGAGATTCCTATCATGAATGCTGTGTGTGCTGGCCAGGCGTTGATTGCGTCACAACAATACATCACTGAAATCATTGATTAAAGCGTTTTCATTAATCTATGCTACATTATACCTTTTACTGATAAATGGGTAGGGTTTCATAAATTCCTTTTTCAGGTTATAGATAAGTGAGATTTTCTGTCAAAATCCTTTTTTTTATACCACGTGGCAAACAAGCGTACGGCCCGCCTGATGGTAAGCGGTTACCGCAGCCTGTGGACGCCTGCTACTCCAGGAGTGTCACGTGCACGGTGCCGACCCTTTAAATTTTTTGTACACTCCTTTCTTGAAGAACCCCATACTGTAGACATTTATTTATTTAATCGTATGACATTTATTTACGAACCGTGAGATCTTCGAGAAGACAAGTACGGTTGCCAGTTTTTGTTGCACTTTTAGCACCACCCAGGGGTCACGTGTAGGGTAACGCTGGGTACTACCTACGGATGTGGTGCAACTTCGACCCCCAACTGTAGACATTATGACATTGATATAAGATTGAATTTCAGCTGATCCGTGGAATAAGTTTTACACTAGGTATACCTTTTACCTACGTTTTTGTGTATGTAAAATGTCGAGTTCAATAGCAGCAAAGCGTTAGGTGCGGCTGGAGCGGCATTGCGTAATCGCTCCATTAGTACTGCGTTGGAGACGAAATGTCATGACCTCGCTCTTATTCGTATTCATCATAGTGTTGATCTATCATGATTCGTATCGTCTTCTTTTGTTGACGTTAAATCGTACTAAAAGGCGAAGATGTCGCATGTTATGCCAAGCCAATATTTTTTTCGTTAGCTAACGTTAAAGCAAGTTGGTTAAGGCAAATCAAAATTCTCGTATAAAAACTTAAATATTTCATTTTTATTGTTACTACAGCCATAGTTATGGTTTGCAGTCCCGCTACCGCCTTGTATGAATACAAGTTTCAGAAAATCACGTGACTTCTGGATATTTTCGTACTAGTCAACCATAGCCATACTATTTCTTATAAATTTGTTTATCTATTTATTTCTTTATTACGGTTTTAGGTGGGTATAACCCTAAACCCTACGGTAGCTTTTAGGTAGGTATTGCCACCTAAAGATGAACTTTTAAGCGTCTACCTCAACGTTAGACTTTTTTCCTTAATATGTACTTATGTACTTACGTTTTTTTTTACAATTTGGTATACCGACCGCTTATCAAGTTTGTCCCTCAATAAATATTGGGGGACAATCTTACACAAATCGACCTAGTCCTAAATTAAGTAAAGCATGTACTATGGGTACTGGACGACGATAAAGACGACGATATTAATTAAGTATTTTTCAAACAAATGTTTTATATGCTATAATATGCCTATTAAATATAATCTTGAGCCGTAACTTGTCATTGTACTTTTATTTATTTATTCACATACGTTTACGTTGTAATTTACGCCAAAACACCTAAGTGGTAGTTTAATTATACGTTTAGGCAAATATTAAAGTGAATATCACATAGGCACAGGTACAATATACAATACTTTATACTATGCATTGAAACAACAACAATATCGTCGAGATAAAAAACTATAATAGAGCACAGGAAGGAAAAGTATTTCTTATTTAAGCATATTTATGTATAAAAATGAAAATATTAATTCAAAAATGTCATGCTCCATACATTAAGGTAAACCGGTGCATGATATACAATGCCTTACCTCTTTTCAATGGTTTAAAAAGGTAATAATTTTATCATCAATTACGTATAATCAGTATAATAAAAAAATGTTTTTTTATTGTTTTTTTATATTGATTGTACAATGTAGCTTATAAATCTCCATTGCATTAATATCTTTCTTCAAATAATAATGAAATGCGGTATGTCATGTAATCATACAATAGCCAATTTGTCGATTACATTATGTGCGGATTACAAAACCGCATAACATGGCGTGATATATAATACTCCTATTGTATTTACCAAACGAAAAACAATGCAATGACCATTATGGACACTGTCTGATAAAAACCGGTACCGATAACCCGCTACATTCACATCTCTAATCCCCCCCCCCTCGCTGTCAAGTAATACGTTGTCTCTTTCAAGCTACTATTTCAAGTTATCGTCTGGCTCGTTCTTTCAAGTTAGTCATTATTTGTCATTCGCAGAAGGTGCTTGATTCAACAGTGTTTTACACTGTACTGTTATTAAAAACTATTATTTACAATTTTTAAATGTAAGCACATCAATTTTTTTACAGAATTGCAGTGTTGCGTTTGTTAAAACAGTATAATGTTAGCGTGTATGTTTTATTCCGTTCATTATTCGTGGGTGTGGTAAAAGTGTCAAAATCGATGTTTTACCTTGCAGTTTAGTTTTACAAGTTGTTTTCTTACGTAATAAAGTAAATATTAGTCTGTTAGCGGTTGAGTAAATAGTGTGTGTTGTTAATTGTGGTGTTTTTGGTGCAGAAATCGTCATCGACGAAGACCACAACGATGACTACACCGGCGAAGCTGTTCGGTCGCGATTTGTCGCAATACGACGAAGTGGATGTCGATGAGTTGTTGGCAAAGTTGTCGCAGGAAGAGCTGACAATGCTTGCCAAGGAGGTTGATCCAGATGTGAGTAACTACTATTAGTAAAATCTTATTAGATACTTTTACTAGCCGACCAAGCCAAGCTGACAATTGTCATGGCAGTATATATGTGCTGTAAATACACTCTATTGCCCACCTCATAAAAGTAAACAACATGGTCTTATTGCTTAAAAATAATCTCATCTAGGCGGCCTGGCTGGCATTTTTTGTCAATTTGGCTTGGTCAGTGAGTGATAAAGAAAAAGAGTACAACTTTCTGTCATCAATATGGTGAAGTAAAACCTTAATCTGAACGCCCATGTGTTTCTGTTCACATTGACATAACCATATTGGCATAATGTCCACTACGGAAGGGTGTTCATTTTAAAAATTAATTAACTGTACTACCATAGCTATGCTGGAATTTTGCCGGGAAACAATACAATACATATAGGTCTCATATATTCTCCTGGTTGCAACAGGCAACCACAAAACGTTGCATGCATACAATTTGACATATTGTCAACTTTTTCTATAAAGGTTTGATTATCTCAAATTGTACACTTGTAAAGTATATTGTAAAAGTACAGTGGCCTGAAAGTGGAAGATCTCAGATTTTCTTGCCAAACTTATTGGACAGGGTGTCAAATTTTAAAATGTGCCCCTTATAACATAATATTGATCCCAGTCTAACTTCACTAAACTTCTTCTAGTTTAGATTTTTTTCTCTAGATAGTTTTAAGCCAACGCCTTGGCATATGCTGTAATGCTGTTAAATAATATTTGTAAATAAATTCAGTACAACACTTATGTAATTATCCTTCTATTACATTAAATGTAACAATGTTTAAATCAGAAATCATTTCTATAGGCAAGTTTATAGGGAAAATATAATAGAATTAACTGCTATTTATATCCTAAAGGTATTTAATAATCCTGAAGAAAATTATTATTTAATGAAAATTACATTCAAATACTACAGGAATTTTTGACATTAATTGTGCAGTTAGTCAGTATTGAAAATATCTTAAACACCTTGGTGACAAAATTTGTTAACATCACTTTAATGAAAGGACAAAAATCAGAAGTGACCAAAAAGTGTGTTCATACATCCTATACATTAAGAGTCATCATCAGTCAAATACGCAGACTGCAAAGTGACCAAAATATATGTTTGGTCACTTTGGAGTCTGCGGACTTATAAATGCTGTAAAATCCGCTTATTACGACTTCACATTTAACGTTTTACTGTTTATGATGTTGTCGAAACCACCTCACATTAGGTTTCCATACAAAACAGGTCCCATGATTGTTGGTGTGTTTGGATTCTACTGTATTTATTCATGTCTTCAACTGTACATGGCATAAACACTATTGCTAAAAAAATTCAATTTATGTCTTTCTTGTTGATGAACATAAAATACAACATTATTCATTCAAAAATATTTCAATTCATGGTTTAAAAGTTCAATTCTCTGCTACTTTTTTCAACATGGAACAACAAGAAAATCCCACACTAAATTAAAAATTTGTTGATGAAGGAACTGGTACCTGTTGGTGCAATCCCTTCTTCATTGAAATATAGTGCAGTCATAAGAGTGGTTGCCCCAGTAAAGAAAAAAATATTAAATTTAGCTAGATTTTTACTAATTCCGATAATTGTATAACTATTTCAGAGTTGTAAAATAAATATTTGTTTGAAGTTCTTTAAAGATAACTGTAAAAAAAACATGATTCTGCCAAATTGTCAGTGCTAATTGTGTTCACTGTTCAGAATAGAATAATTTTCCCAATCTCGTATGTTGTTTTATACTGCTTTGAAAAAATGATCTTAGTACATGATCATACAGCCCAATTTTCCATATGACCAAAAACAGTGAGTAATGAGCATGAACATCACACACATTTCAACACCATCTTGACTTTGACCAAGTTGAATTAGGTACTATGAATTCACGAACTAACTGTAAAAACTTTTTAGCTAATGAATGATGTCACTCCATTTTCAGTTTTATTGTGCTTGTAACCTCCTGGTGCTAAATGGCATAACTATTTTATTGTTGTTCTAGTGTTGTCTTTGTTACTCTTTTTACTATATTTGGCTGTAAATTGGCTACATCCTGTGTCTTTGTTTGAAAATCCTGAATTATTTTTACAATGCAAAAAGACGAGTAGAAAAAGAAAACAATGCAATTACATTGACAACATTGAGTTAGCCTTGCATGGGAAGAAACATTCAAACATCAGCACTAAACACAGACAACTAAACACAACCCTTTCAAGGGCTAATACACTAATATAGAGAGAGGGTTAATAATATATGATCAATACAATATTAGACCCCTATTTATTAATTAGATTTCATTTGTTTGAGAGGTAATTAGGTCATAAATTCGTATTGATATAGATAGATAAATAACAAAACACCAGTGAATATCTGACACCACAAAATAACATTCAGAGAATGGTAATGTCTGGCAATCGTAGGGTATTTATACCTGTATTTTAGAATTAAATAGGTGTATGAACAATATCTACAAATAACCCGAACATGTCACTACTCTTTTACAAAATAAGATAGACAATGCTGTTTCTTGTTTTTTTACTAGCCTTTTCCTGAACTTGGGTAGTGTTACGGAATCTAAAACTCATTTAAGGAACTGAAAAAGACCAAAGGGTTCGTACTATTCATTACGTGATGCTTTTTTAGCAAATATTTTAAACTACCTCCCCCTGGCAATACGTGGTTTTAGACTAACCCTCCTCCCTATCCAACAGCCAGAAGCTTATTTAAAGATTTGGCGCCCGGGTCAGTTAGCTTTGCCGCCCCATATTAAAGTGACGATAAGTATTTTATTAAAAAAAAGAACAGCAATGGGTACCAATGTACGGCTTCGCCGCCCCTCGCAGCCTGCCGCCCCGGGCCATGCCCCCCCTTGGCCCTAGGGTAAATACGCCCCTGCCAACAGCACGAGGATTTATTTGGTGTGGCTTAATTGGCCACACAGGCTGCGCGTAGCGTTGTGCACACTGTGTGACCTAAGCCTTAACTATGTGCCTAATCAAGTCTTGCAAATCGATTTGCACCCACTTCAGATTGGAGATCTGCTAGAAATTTGCTATGCAATGGTGGTGTGCTAAACAAAACTAAAAGGGCTTAAAATAAGTATATACAAAACTTAAGTATTCCTATTTCTTTTGTTAATATTTTCGGTAGGTACAATATATATATATATATATACCGAAAATATTAACAAAAGAAATAGGTACTTACATAAAAGAGATCAAACATATATTCATTTTTGCTCCCTGTAATTTGCCAAGGAGAAAAATACTATTTTCGTATGCAGTCGGCGCAGGGCAGAAATGACGAATAAAAAACTGGCTAAGTGCGAGTCGGACTTGGCCAGTTTTTTATTCCTCATTTCTGCCGAGACAAGGTACCATTATCTATAAAAACGGCAAAGAGTCCTGATGACGAATAAAAAACTGGCTAAGTGCGACTCGCACTTGGCCGGTTTTTAATATTTGTTGTAGCGGCAACAGAAATACAACATCTGTGAAAATTTCAACTGTTTAACTATCGCGGTTCTTGAGATACAGCCTGGTGACAGACAGACGGACGGACAGACAGCGAAGTCTTAGTAATAGGGTCCCGTTTTTACCCCTTGGGTACGGAACCCTAAACAAGAAAGGAGCAAAAACGAGGTTTGCTCCCTCTAAACGGGGTAGAAGATTTACGAAAAGAAGTGAAAAGAAACCCGCTCATAAAAAAATGGAGATAAGTTTAAGATAGATATAACCTAGGATTATATCATTAGAAAATCAACAAAGTATGGCCGTATAACCGCTGACAATTGCAGGGTACAAGTATTTATTACCAACAGTTAGCCACATTTCTCCGCTCTAGTAATTAGGCGTTTGCATAAGAATCAAGCCACTTTTGACTCGCTCCCTGACTACATTTGCATGTATGCTTTCAAGTGTGACTAATTTATTTACATATTAGATAGTGGCTTGGAAACGAGTACATTGTCCTTTTAGTTCAAATACCTACATACGTATTTATCTTGATTATTTAATGGAAGAGCATTGCATTCAGCAATTATAAGTTAAAAAAAAAATTAAACTAGTCTTTTGAAAATACTTATTAAGTAACTAGTGGCTCTTTTGCCCTAATTTGCCTGGCCAAAAAAATGTTTTTTCCAATTTCAAAAATTGCCAAAAACTGACTCGAGAAAAGAATCCTGTAGAATAATCGAACCAGCTCACATTTCACGAGAATCGGGTGAGAAGTTCGGTCGGTGATGATGGATGATGACTAAGGCTTATTCTTTACAGCTTAGCCTTGGTCAATTTTATGTTTGGCTTTGTTGGAAGATAATCCTAATACATTTTAGATTGTATGGCATTTTACTTGTAGTTGTCATAATAAAAAGACCGCTGGTCTCACCTGGACGAGACTAGCACGAGATCGGGGTGAGTGGCGTACTCGAAGAGAGGCCTATGCTCAGCAGTGGGCGACTACATACATGCATAAATACATAAACTCACGCCGTTATCCCATGGGGTAGGCAGAGACCAAAGAACGCCAAATACTACGGTCCTTACATACTTCTTTCGCTTCAATCACATCCATACATCTCATACATGCTCGTCGGTTGCGGGTTTTGGTCTCTGACCTGGCCCTTTTTCAGTATCGCCGAAATTTGATCTAGATAATCTCGCCTTGGTCGTCCCCTTCCGATCCTACCACTCATCTCCTGAACGTAAATCCTCTTAGTCATTCTACTTTCACTCATTCTCTCTACATGCCCAAACCACCGAAGCATATCCTTCTCAACCCTAGTCACTACATCATCTTCTATTCCACATCTTTCTCTTATCACACAATTTTTTATCCGATCACACAAACGTACCCCACACATGGGCGACTGCAGGTTGAAAATGATGATGATGGCATAATATAACATAACAATATGAAATTACATTAAATTACTTAGACGCATGTTTCGCCAATTAGAATGGGCCTTGGCACGACCTCAGGCGCAATTTAAATAATTTCTCATCGTTATTGTAATTGGTTTGCCGCAATGACTTTGCACAACTATTACAATACAATTGTCCTGAATACTAAACCAAAATATTTCACAGTGAGGAATGTACCTAATTCATTAATACTTATACAAGCTAACATTCAAAGATTCAGCATGTTTGCGATTCTGGTCTATGGCTATAAGCTATAATGATGAGGTCTGGAAACGAAGCGGTTATGAATGATCAACGTTAAATATGGCGCCGGCAGCTGTCATCCCAAAGAAACTTGTCAAACTTTCCATACAGACAGATTCTAACGAACACCGCTTACAATTACAGACGGTTTGGTGCAACCCAGCCTTAAACATTACAAAATGTGTACCCTCTAAACAAGAAGGGACTGTTTGGATCTAGCTCTGTTACACAAACTTAGTAATGGAGGCGTTCATGAAGGCTACCTCCTTAGGAGTTTGAATTTTGTTGCCCTCAACACCCATGTCCGGTCCTCGCGCACCACCACTCTCCCACCTAAATTGGCTTGGCTATTAAGACAAACTTGGGCAAAATTTCTGTTTTGAATTAGACTTCAGACACGGTACAACTGTTACCAAAAGATACACGACCTGGATGTTTATTTCGACACTGCCACTAAATGTACAATTCTCAACAAATTTTAAAGTATATTTTTCTTTCTTTCTCTTATTCTCTCAATCTAAATTATAACAACATTGACAACTTGTTATTAGGGGGACATTTTTTTAACACAAACCGAACTAGTACATAGATAACATCTAAGTATCAGGAACAAATGTTTCTGCTCACCACAGAAACAAATGCCCTTACCGGGATTCAAACCCGCAGTGTCACTACCAACTAGGCTAAACAGGCCGACAAAACAGCAGTAGCAGTAGTGTTATTGTTTTGTCATCTTGTCTTAAATAAAATTCATAATAATTTGAATACTGTCCTGGTATGCACGCTGTTGCACGCCTATCATTGAGATGCAGGCAAGACTTGTTTCATCTGATTTCCTATTATTATAAAGGTTTAACTTTTGTATCTTGTTGCTGTGTATAATAAATAAATAAATCACAGAATATGTATAGTATGGTACCTACTTACTTCTCCTTACGTACAGAATGTACACTGCCTAATGAACACGACGTTTTCTAGCCTAGCTGTCAAACAGCTTGATTCTTATCATCATCAATTCATCACCATCAACATCGCAGCCTATATACGT
The DNA here is from genome assembly GCA_905163555.1 of Notocelia uddmanniana. Classification (NCBI taxonomy): domain Eukaryota; kingdom Metazoa; phylum Arthropoda; class Insecta; order Lepidoptera; family Tortricidae; genus Notocelia; species Notocelia uddmanniana. Next base: position 5,802,965 of record LR991059.1, on the reverse strand, counting down.
CCCACTGCTAGGTAAAGGCATCCTCTAATCGATTAAAGTGGTCGGGCAGTAGTCCCCCTCCCCACGCTGGCCCAGTACGGGTTGGGAATTTCACATACACTTTTGAATTTCTCCGCAGATGTGTGCAGCTTTTCTTACGATGTTTTCCTTTACCGAACAACTAACGGCTTCTAGTACACTCAGCATCAAAAGTACGCATTTGAAAAGTTCACAAGTATTTATGATAAGAGTATAAGATTAGATTAGAGCGATTGGCCGCGTATGCCAGGTGTCGCAGGTTCGAATCCTGCTCGGAGCACTTAATTTTTAATTTTTTCCTTTTAATTTGGAAGAGAATAAGAGTTTCTGACCCATTCATATGCGTAGCTATTTTTGATGCTGACTGTACATCATATTAGTATAAGCATTGCACACGAAACAAGGTCATACTAATCGAAAGTCATAAGTGTAGCTACTTATCACTTATCTGCCCCACACCTACTTACCGTATCAGCGATAAACAAGTGGCATTTAATTAACATTAGCAACACTTTACTGGTCATGTGTACCTTATGTCAATGAGCAAAAGGTTTATTTTTATATTCACTATCGAATAACTGCCGAGCCCAGTGGCTTGGCCCGCGCTGAATTCTAAACAATCTCTACATCAAGTTTCATTAAAATCGTGTAGCGGTTAATATATCTGGTCATACGGGATACAACTCTGGGGGTCAGCTAGTAACTCAAATGTGAATATCATCCAACGCCTTCAGAATTGCATACTGAAAAGCTTATCTAATGCACCTTGGTTCATCACACATACAGATATCCACAACTATCTTCTATCGGACATCCAGACGTACCACCACCATCCTTACCTAGTCGAAATTCCTATAATTAGAACCAAGCGCTTTGCATCATCTTTTATGATGCGCACTTCTAAGGTTTCGAATTCTCTGCCGGCGTTTGTATTTCCGTGTTCATATAACCTAGACCTTTTTATGGCACGAGTGAATAGGCATCTTCTGGGTGTATTCCCCAAACATTCTAATTGAAGCGGACTCACGCGCCACGGTTTACCCCACCGCTAAAACTTGTTCAGTTTCGACTTAAATACAATTACAATTCAACTAAGCATGCACTTTCGACGTCATGCATTAGGGGCCATATGAAAAAATACAAACAAGAGCCATTTTTTTTTAACTTTCCGCAAAAAAATATTAGTAAATTATACTACGTGAAAACTAGAGGGGGAGGGTGGGGGTCTTGGCATATACTACGCTTGGTCACCGGAGGGGTGAGGGGGGTAAAAATTGTAAAAAGTTGGTTACGTAGTTTGGGTATGCTCCCATTATCATAATGTTTAGTTTACCATGTTTAACTTGTAGTTAATAACCGTCACACTTTACATAATGATCCTTCACTCAATGGGCACGAAGGCATGATAATTTTCAGCTACTGGAAATATATAAATCGTATAATATCAATGTACAATACAGACCAAGCCAAATTCTCAAACAATTGCTAGAAGTACAGAAATTGTCATGTCCTTAATCAATCAATGTGTCAATTTGTGTCACCATTCGTCACTTGGCTTATGAAAATGCAGGCGTGATTTAATATACCTATCAAATTAAATATGATCTGGTTAATATTAAAAATTAAGGCATATTATATGCACCTATTAATGTCAATAAACTACCACCGGTTCGGAAAAAGAAACCTATGCCACGAGAAGAAAGTGTAAAAAACTCAATTGACAAGGCGGTTAAATAAATAATATCACTGTTGTCATAGGCATTTGTTACTTGAGCCAAAGGCCAAGCTGAAATATGTGATTGGTTCAATTAATTAAATTCAAGTACAATTGGGATGTCAGTGAAGCATGACTATTTTACATATACGTTATACTGTGCTGCTTCAAATATATACGTAAATGGGTCAAATAGTAGCTACTAGCTAGGTACATAGTACAATTCAGGAAGAAGCTTTCTCTTGTACAGTCTACCAATTTGATTTCTGTCACAGTGAAAATAATGAGATCTCGAGCAGCTTTCATATTGATTTTCACTGTGGCAAGGTACGAAGTGCCCAAGAAATCGGTTGACCGTACCTACGCCGTGGTCAAAACACGAAACTAGTACGGGGTGTGGTGGCAAAGCGGCGTAAATAAGAGAGCCGAATAAGAGAGCGTTATATTTTCATTGCCACGCAATTAATGCAAACATCATTAGTCTATATTTTTTTATTTCAATCAACAAACAATTTTTAACAATATATTTCTACTGCTTCCAGGACAACTTCCTCCCCCCTTCTCAACGCAATAACTACGACTGTGAAAAGGACCCCACGGGACCCCTGAATCGGAAGAAGCTGATAGAGCACATCAACAAACAGGCCCTCGAGACCCCAGACCGGCCCGAGGTCAAACCGTACGTCGCTGGAGTCGTCAGAGGGAAGAAGGTAAGTTCCAGCGAGACTGATAGGACCTTACGGGTCATCTAAACCGGTAGCTGATAGAGCACATCAAGAAACAGGCCCTCGAGACCCCAGACCGGCCCGAAGTCAAACCGTACGTCGCTGGAGTCATCAGAGGGAAGAAGGTAAGTCCCAGCGAGACTGATAGGACCCCACAGGTCATCTGAACTAGTAGCTGATAGAACACATCAACAAACAGGCCCTCGACACTCCAGGCCGGCCCGAGCTCAAGCCGTAATGTCGCTGGAGTCATCAGAGGGAAGAAGCTAACTCCCAGCGAGACTGATAGGACCCCACGGGTCATCTGAACAAGTAGCTGATAGAAGTGATAGAGCACAACAACAATCAGGCCCTCGACACTCCAGGCCGGCCCGAGCTCAAGCCGTACGTCGCTGGGGTCATCAGAGGGAAGAAGGTAAGTCCCAGCGAGACTGATAGGACCCCACAGGTCATCTGAACTAGTAGCTGATAGAGTACATCAACAAACAGGCCCTCGACACTCCAGGCCGGCCCGAGCTCAAGCCGTACGCCGCTGGAGTCGTCAGAGGGAGGAAGGTAAGTTCCAGCGAGACTGATAGGACTCCACGGGTCATCTGAACTAGTAGCTGATAGAGCACATCAACAAACAGGCCCTCGAGACCACAGACCACCACATAGGTACCTAAGAAGAATATAGTGGTGTTATTATGGCTGTGGTCTTCTGTAAGGTGCTTCTTTTCTTAAACAGTCAGATACCCGTAATTATGAATCGAGCTTAAGAAGAATGTAACGCTGATGAGATTGTAATACCGTAAAATGCTGCAACATTGCAACAATGCCTAACTTTGGTTACCCAAAAAAAACCAAGAGTTTCACTTACCGTAAAATGCTGCAACATTGCAACAATGCCTAACTCTGGCTACCCAAAAAAAAAACCAAGAGTTTCACTAAATTGTTGCATATTTGTCTATATGCGATTGCTCGTTCTCTGTATTTATGTATTGAATTTGAAATAAAACAGCAATTCCACAGAAAATCACAGTTTTCAGGTAGTCTTTCGTCTTGTGTATAAACGTAAAAGGACATACCGAAGATATTTAATACGCAGGGTAGGGCAAGCCATTCTCCGTACAAAGGTTGTGCAAGTTTTTTGCGTTAGTTTTGGCACCACAGCATTTAATTTTATTTTTTGTTGGTTCATATTGGATATACGCAGAACTTGATGTTGAAATTTTGCATTATTAAAAAAAATAATAATAATAATTAAAATTAAAAAAGAAAAACATCAAGACATAGCTAACAAAAAAAATAAGCATATGGACCAAAAATAGTAACTAGAGTGCAAACACAAACGAAGAAAAACTTGCACAAAGTTTGTATGGAAAGAGCTTGCCCACCCCTTCGCCTTAAGTGAAACTGATTGGCGCGTAGTACAGGGTGTGGATGGGTAAATACGTGTAGATAATTTCGCCATTAGTTACCTACGCGTTGAAAGGTTTCTTTTGTTCTTTGTTTACTGCGATATTTGAGATAAGCCATAATTGTGTTAACTATTCGGATTTCGTAGATTATGATATTTATGAGCATGACTCGTGTTATCACTTTTTGTAAAAGATAATTAATTGTGTATGTATGCGATTCACCCGATTTTTGTTTGCTTTTGATGAAATTGGGGGAGGCCTATGTCCAGCAGTGGACGTCCTAGGGCTGATATGGTGGTATGCAATTTATATAATTAACGAGAAGACAACATTTCTTATCACCTTTTAAATACACTCCAGACAGGAAATATAGACGGTACAAAAAACATAACGTAGACAGGCATGGCACGTATAGTATAAATTCTAGCCCATACTGTCCAACTAATACGCAAAGGCTTTTCCTTTCACGAAATATTGCTCTCATACTGATTTATATTGTGACAAGATACGAAGTGGCCCAGAAATCAAATTGGTTCACCGTACATGCGCATAAGCCGTCAACTAAATTACAGGGGAGACGACGTTAGTCTTTTGAACTGTGCCTCCACCACCACCATATCAGCCAAAAGACGTCCACTGCTGGACACGGGCCTCCCCCAAATTCACGGAGGGTATATGCCATAATCGCCACGCTTGGCATGCGGGTTGGCGATCGCAGTATCTCCACCGTACTCCAGGGATGCTGCTGCCCATCCCCCGGTGGTCTTGATCGTAGTTTTAGGACATACCCGGGTCCAACAACTGAACCGGGTTTGAACTGTGCCTGACCCATAGTATTTGATTGAAAACTTTGCTAGCATGGATTTTACTAAAGTAATTTTACCTCCCGTACGCCTCCCTAACGACTTCCTGACTCGGCGGGGCGGGATCGATATGTCATAGGTATTTTGTTGTTTGACGTAAGCTTACTGATGTAAAATGTCCTCACTTGACGAATTACTGTCAGTATTACGTTTGCGCAGTACTAATACGATGCGCAGAAGTGGGGCAGTACTGCATTGATATCGGTTGACACTGACAGCTGACAGTTTTCTCATATCGCACCGCCTCCGCATCGATAAATCAGGAAGGCGCCTAAGGCGTTGTAAGGGGGAACTAGTGATAGTGAAGGATTTCGTGCCCGAGCTTGGTTTTTCCGATAGCTCAGAGGCCTGGCCGCGTATGCCAGATGCCGCAGGTACGAATCCTGTTCGGAGCATTAAATTTTTAAATTTTTCCCTTCAATTTGAAATTTGGATTTTACTAAAGTATTCATTCGCGTTTCCAGTGGATCCCGCCGCCACCGCCCGAGCGGATGCGGGAGGCGGACGAACAGATCTCCATCGACCTCGGCGATGAGTACGAGCAGGCGTTGGGCACCGCTTCGCAGGAGGAGATCATTGACTTGGCTGGTAAGTTTTGTACTCAGAAAGTCACCGAACCTCAAATGATACCTACCAACGTCCGTACGCTCCACACAGACTGCCAGGGCTTTTGTAACGCACGCCGTACACACTGTATATGATGCCCAATTCAGCCTTGTGGCGTCATATATATATATATAGACGATAATAGGTTTTCTTCCATTTTCATGAATATCTTGGTTGGTACCTATATTTGCCACTGTACTCACTTAGTATGATTGTTTCTGTCTTATCTCCATAAAATAAAATAAAATAAATATCTTGAAAACTATTAGGTATGAAAATAAATAAAAAATATATATTGTTAGATTTCTTGTTAACAAATTAGTTAAGATTTCATACTACTTGAAATGTTGTCAATTATATCGATTTTTCTTACACGCCGGGGATTAGCGTGAGAGAAAAATGTGAATATATGATTAAACTACGACCAAGATCACCGGGGGATGGGCAGCAGCAAAACCCCTCTATTCACAATTGCTTTCCTACTTCCCTTCGCCACTAAAAGCCACCGATGTGATTGTAAACCTATCACAAACTGTTATCGTATATCAAACCCGCAAATGACGTTTTCGTCTTGTCTTTCAGTATGTAACAAGAGGCCTATTTCAAAGTGTTCGATCGGTGTGGCCCACTAAAAACGAATATAAGCGCGTTGATTACACGTGACCTTTTGTGACCTATTGTGATCTTCACAATAAAGATGATCACAACACAACAAACGCTTCACAATAAAGTTAAAACGCGCCCAGATCTTTTCAAACACCAAAGTACTACGTAAATATGTTCCTGTGTATTGAGAAAACAAGGTCACCCAGTGAGTTCCAATTTAAAATGTAGGTATTTATACTATAGGCTAGGTGTACCTATGTTACATTACAATTTAGGTCAGTGTTCATAGTTAAAACATGAAATGTCGCTATTTTTTCCTATCTTTTGATGCTACTAACATTATTACAGTAACACTGCCAATATATTACGAGTCTTAGACCCGGGCACTAAAAGGGACGAGGAATGTCACTTCATAAAGGTGTTGAGTGATAATATAACCGCCTTAATTGTTGCTTATCCCTTTTCCAGGCGTAGTAAGATTTATCGACCACCTACGAGTCAATAAAATTTCAATCTTAGTTCTCCGGTTAAAGGTTCAAATTATGTGTTGATGAATAACCAAAACGTAACTACTTATACATATTTTCAATATTTTGTTTGCCCTCTTGATTGGTGCGGCCTGGATACGGGTTAATACATTGTTTGAATATTTATGTATTTATTGTCAGTATTCTTAAATATGGTTAAAACTATTTTGACACTGTCTTTATCGACACTGTATTTTGTCTAAAAAAATGGTGTCAGGACTACATATTAAAGCAAATATAGGGCACACTATACAGCGCTGCCTCCTGCACTGATACTCGGGCCCCTCGGAAGATCTGTTTAAAGGCCGAGACACACCGAATGCGTGCGCAACGCAAGCGGTGTGTCATCTACTATGACATTTCATACGATACACGTATAACGCACACGCGCACGTGCACGTGCTGCGCACGCATTCGGCGTGTCTCGGCCTTAAGCTAACACCTGACGCCTGATGATCTCTGATCTCGTGGCTCGGGACCCTGAATGTGGACCTATAATTTATGTTTTTTTTTATTATGCACGAAACGTTTATGAGTATACGGCAAATTCGTAAGTGAGGGCTAATATTAATAACTCCAATTATTATTTCACCAGCGCCACTCCCAATTATGAACTGCGCAAACTAGTAGTGACAATGCCGTGATCTTGATCTCTTCAAAAAAATGTCTAATATAATTGTAAAAACGCCGACTTTATACCGCTGGCAAACATCCAGCGGCATACCGAATCTAATGTCGTCTTGTCTTTACACCAAACACACCATTTGAAAAACATTACACACCAATTTGCGGCGTCTAATTGTCAACATTGAGCTTAGAGTATTAAGGTTGATTTTTCATTATAAGTTCGTTGAACTTGTCACATTTTAATTTAGTTTCACTTTATAGTTGTTTGTTTGTTAAATATTACTCAGTTTCCTCTATACTTTCGAGGATATTCTAAATTCTTTTATTGGCTAGTGGCTGTGCGGGGTATTTTTATGACCTGGGTGACAGATTACTTATTTTGGTTGAATATTGCTATTTTTCAGCTTTATCGACATACCGGAGCGTTCAATGTCGTTTTTTGACGAAAAACAGAGTATAAATAGGCCAGGAGTGTAGTACGATTTTTTAGACCGACACAACACCCGAAATGTGTACCTACATGTACAGCGAAGGAACTTTTAAACGCGTACCTTTTTCACTCGACAATAGAGGGTCGTATAGTCAACAGCAAAATTCGATGATCATTTTAGTACCTGGTCACTTTCACTATTTTGACGCATCCCAACTGTCGCAGTATTGTTACGTTAGTGCGACAAAGTACTAAAATCATCATCTACATTTGCTGTAGACTGTTGGTGTTTACCGTAGATTTCTTTCGTTTATAAAGACAGGTTTTAATTCAACAGTTATGCCCTTTCCCTGGAAAGTATTCTGAAATTAGCGAAACTTTAACAGGCTATTTCGGGATACACTAGAGACACTATACTAAATTTGTGACCTGTACGACCCTGTGCTAACTGAAAGCAGGTTTTCCAACGATGGTTCTTAGACATGTTTTATCTAAATCGGTTTGTTATGGTCCTAGTTAGGTTACACTACAGGTTCAGCCGTTTTTGTGATATTGAACTTTTTCAACTTTTTAAAGTTGTCAGTTATAACGAACACCGCTTACGATTACAGACGGTTTGGTGCAATTTACCCTTATTGTAAAACAGTAAAGAGTTAAAAAATGCAGTATTAGGGTGGAATTCCACTCTTTCAATATCTTTGTCCAATTTCTTTGTCCAATCTTTGATCAAATTTCTTTGACAGAAGCCCATTCCACTCATCCAATATCTTTGTCCAAGTTTTTTTTTTTTTCATGCGTAGTCATATTGATTTAAATGTCATCGGAATCTTTGATCAAATGTCGGGGTCCTATCCAAGTTTGATGAAATCATCAAATTTCTTTGATCAAAGATATTGGATGAGTTTGATACGGGGTGGTATTCTACTCATCCAATATCTTTGTCCAATTTCTTTGTCAAATCTTTGATCAAAGTTCTTTGTCGGAGGCCCATTCCACTTATCCGATATCTTTGTCCAAGTTTTTTTTTCATGAGCAGCCAAATTGATTTTAATGTCATCAGAATCTTTGAAAAATGTCAGGGTCCCATATCAAGTTGGATGAAATCATCCAATTTCTTTGATCAAATGTATATTGGACAATGATATTGGATTAGTGGAATACCTCCCTTAGGATTGCAATAAAAATAATAAAACCTTAAATGAACGCGGAGTTTGAACTGCTAGTATTGACCGCATTTCAATCTTTTTTTTCGTATAAATGGAACAGAAACTACGTATTAAACTTTTCTATTTTATGCTCATATGAATATTTGCTTTTTCCAGCCATCCTCGGCTTCCACTCGATGATGAACCAGGACCAGTACCACGCGTCACTCCTCAACAAAGGGCAGCCCGTTGGCTTGGGCTGGGACGGCATCACTAAATCCACCAAGCCTAAGGTACGTCAGCCGAATGTCGGCATACTGTGCGTCCTGAGCGCTTAAGCGCGAAACATACAGGACGCAGATCGGGACCGGGTCGGTTCGAGAGTACTAGTGGAAGGTGTACGCAAAAAAAACAGCAAATCGATGTACAGTGTAGCCGTTTGACACAGGCATACTAAAGGTCAAAAAAGTAAGTAGATTGTATAAAATTGAAAATGCATGTGCATGATACCTTCATAAATATGCATACAGTTTTTTGCAATACCCTGACATGGTTGTACTGTTACTGTCTTATATACGATTGTAATAGTGTGAGAGGAGAGTGCTGAGTAATTTTTTTTACGGGAAAAAATATTTTACCGAAACCTATCGTGTTTACCTAATATGAAATAGCTTTTTGAGGCGATTCTAAAAATTATCACAACATTTCAGTATTTTTTTTTATTAAAACAAAAATAATTTTCAAAACATACCATGTTTGCGCACCTCCTGATACGATATGGCTGTTTTTTTTGTATAATATACTACAAATGATAGATATCCTCATATCTAACCCCAAGAAAGCAGTTAAAAGAACTGCCTGACATTGTATTATTGAAAAAATTAAAAAAAAAATACTAAACGAAATTATTTTCTAAGTTCTAGTATGCGTGTGCCAAACGGCTAAACTGTACATCGATTTGCGGTTTTTCTTTGGAATTGGGCTCGTACGCCGTCCACTATACGGCGGGCCTATTTACATAGCTGAGGCTCACGCGCGGGTCCTCCGTCAGTGTGTTATCGATTATATAGAGCAGGGGTCGGCAACATTTTAGCGGCCAAGGGCTATAATAGTAGCTATAAAATTGTCTCGGGCCGCGCTTTTAAATGACTTGTGACTTTATTATACAAAAGGTACCACATTTGCGTTATATACAAAACAGCCAGGGAGCTTGTGGGTCGCAAGGAAATTACCCGCTTACGGCCCGCCCGGTGCTGGCACGAATAGGTCACCCCATTGTACTCATGTGTCCCCTGCACGCTCGAATGAACTCGATTCTCTATACAAACGTAGTTTCGTTCTCATTTGAAAACGCCGTGCTGAAATAACATGAAAAAATGGGATCCGCCATATTTAGGCCGGAAATTAGTTTCTGTTGCTAGAAATGGTAATAGAAAAAAAAAATTGCGAGTTTTAATTTTTTTAGGTCTTGTATGAAATGCTTAATAATCACTGTATTTTTTGAAATTCTTGAAATTATTTCAAGCAACAGAAACTAATTTCCGGCCTTGATATGCCGGATCCCATTGTGTATACAAAGTTTCATGTTAATCCAGCTTGCCGTTATAAAATGAGAGCGAAACTACGTTTGTATGGAGAACCGAGATTCCTGCGGACTCTTAAGCTTAATTTCCACCGCCTTAAGGATGATTCACAGTAGAATGTTCCGTGTCCGGGCCGGCCCGTTTTCTATGACAGCAAACGTAACGGCCGGCGTATTTCTCTAGAAGAAAACGGGCCGGCCCGGACACGGAACGGTCTACTGTGAATCATCCTTTATATAACAACCACCGTATGGTGCCGGGTTAGAATAGCCCCACCCTATTTCTTCCCTTGGGTGTCGTAAGAGTCGTCTATGGGAACCAGGTTGAAGTGTGTTGTGGGCGATTGGCTAGCAATTTTTCACAACAATATCACATGTTCTCCATCTATAAACCTGCAATTGCTAAAAGTGGCACTGAAAAATAATTTTCGTGTGCTCCGCCTACCCCTTTTGGGAATATAGGCGTGAGTTTATATATGTATGTATGTTGTATGACAAATTCTAGTTTATATGTCGCAGGTGGATTGTATCGTTCGCCGTTTTACATTACGTCGAGCCGTTTTACAAAGCAGGGGGTCTACTCCGAACTTCTTATGGTGCCGTCCCTTTCACTCTCCTATCTTACACTGTCTGAGTGAAAGGGACGGCACCATACGAAGTTCGGATTTTGGAATAGACCCCCTGGGCCGTTTTACAAAGCAGGGCCGTTTTCTATTACGGCGGGTGGACGATTAACGATTGCAGGAAGATTGGAGTTCAAAAGGTTAATCGTGTATACTGTATGGTTGCAGGTGTACCCGATGGATCCCCCTAATGACACGGACCCCGAATCCACTATCAAGAGTGTGCAGGACAACGACCAGAAGCTCACTGATCTCAATTGGAATAATATTAAGGTACCACTCACTATAATAAATAAATAATTTATAAATTAGGGGACAGTGTTTTACACAAATCGATCAAGTCCCATAGTAAGCTCAATAAGGCTTGAGTTATGGGTACTAGACGACGATATATTTGATAGATATATATTATATATACTTAAATACATAGAAAACATCCAAGTCTCAGGAACAAATGTTTCTGCTCACCACATAAACAAATGCCCTTACCAGGATTCGAACCCGGGGCCTCTAGCTTCGAAGGCACTGTCACTAGCATAAACAGGCCGACATATTAAAACTATAATTATAATAACTACCCCAGCCTTCTGTACCGATGTGGCCCTTAGGCCATTTTTTAATGTCGCTGTTTGTAGGGTCCCATCTAGCAGAGGGCAAGCTACCGTCTGCCGGAGATAAAATTTCATCAACCAGCAATAGTCCCTGTAAGCGTTTCTTTCCATGGTGAGCAGAAACACCTGAGACTTGGACGTTTTCTATATATTTAAGTATATATTTATTAAGTATATCGTCGTCTGGTACCCATAGCACAAGTCTTATTGAGTTTACTATGGGATTCACTTCAAGTCATATGACCTCCATACAACCAACCTATGATAAACTGTCAATGTCATTGCGTACCACAGATTCAAGAAGGCTTTTTTTTTTAAATATTTGACGGACTTGGAAATGTCTTAGTCGTCTGATATGGGGCAGACGCGAGGTGATATAAAATGTTTGATTTTTATAAAATATATGGCGCAACCGAAAAATTTGAAACTTTTTTCTGTTAATGGTGTAACGGTTATTCCTACCAGTAGAAAAGTAATCAAGGACTTTTAAAAAATTTAGACTTTCCCTATTGTCCCCCTAATATTTATAAGATGTTATATACCGCCTCTAGTCGTATCGCCTTTTGTAACACGAACCATTCCTCCCCAGAACATAAGCGACGAGAAATTCGACAAGCTCTTCGAAAGCCTCAAAAGCAACACGCACCTCGAGGTGCTGAACCTCGTGAACGTCGGCCTCACGGACCGCGGCGCCGCGCTGCTGGCCGCCGCGCTCGCCGCCAACGCCACGCTGCGCGTCGTCAACGTCGAGACCAACTTCATCAGCCCCGCCGGCGTCGTGCAGCTGGTCCGGGCGCTGCTCACCAACAACACCGTCGAGGAGTTCCGGGCTTCCAACCAGGTACACATACAGCCTATATAAATTAGGCCATCCGCAGCAGAAGCAAAGTGACCGATATAGCCCTTCGAATCGCTAAACTTAAGTGGCAGTGGGCGGGGCACATAGCACGTAGAACCGATGGCCGTTGGGGCGGAAAGGTTCTCGAGTGGCGAACACATACCGGAAGGCGTAGCGTGGACAGAACCCCCACACGGTGGACTGATGACCCGGTAAGGGTCGTGGGTGTCCGCAGGACCGGTCATTGTGGAAGGCTTTGGGGGAGGCCTATGTCCAGCTATCTTCTCCCAACGGATCGGTTCAGACTGGATGCGAAAAGCCAGAAAAAGGCAAATTTGGAAGGAAGTGGGGGAGGCCTACGCCGCAGAGGCAACTTCTACCTAGTATTTAAAATAATTGTATCATAGTTTATAGTAAAAGGTAACTTTTTAGACCACTAAAAAGTTACCTTTTACTATAAACCGATACCAATCGGTAGTACAAATAAATTCTCTTTTTTTTATTAGTGGACGTCATTCGGTTGAAATGATGATGACAAATTAGGCATTCAATCTGTGCAGTAGAATCTACTTCTACCTGCTAAATAACAGCATAGAAGATGTCTTTATCCTATTAGGGTAGGCAGAGATAGTCATTGTGAAGACCAACTTCACCAGCCCCGCCAGGGTGGCGTGGTCAGGACGCTGCTCACAAACAACACTGTCGGGGAGTTCAGGGCTTCCAACCAGGTAAACAAATACCACCACCTACCATACCTTGGCTTGGCATGCGGTTTGGCGTTCGCAGTATCTCCACCGCACTCCAGGGATGCTGCTGCCCATCCCCCGGTGGTCTTGGCCGTAGTTTTAGGACACACCCGGGTCCAATGGATTTTTATGATTAGATAGTCCAAATAGATATGTGAAATTTTCAATATACTTTGTTTACAGCGATCGACAGTGCTGGGCAACAAGATCGAGATGGAAATAACTCAGCTCGTGGAACAGAACCCCACGCTGCTCCGGCTCGGGCTGCACCTGGAGTACAGCGACGCGCGCCACCGCGTCGCCTCACATCTGCAGAGGAATATCGACCGAAGTGAGTGCTATACTTATTATACATACTACTGCCTAAGGGATATCAGATGATGCGAATTTTTATCTTAATCTTTAAAAAAAAGTATGAAAAAACCCTACACTACAACGGATTGCCGGCCGCGTTACTAGACGGCCTCGCTTGTGTTCGGCCGTCTATAATACACACTTCGGCTAGAACAGGGATTGCCTGCCTCGTATTCCTAGACGGCGTGGCTTGTGTTCGGCCGTCAATAGTACATTCGTCATACCCTCTAAGTATGACTAATCTGTAATCGTAATTTATGTACTAAATAGACAATAGTACAGAGTAGCGGTATAGTAAAAATCTGTTGGAAAGTGATAAATAAAAATCTTAGTATTATATTGAGCAATGCCTAAAATCTGTTGATTTATAAATTGTATAATTTGCCTCAGCAATATAACTTCTCAGCAAAGACACGAATTATACCTAATAGATTACACTGGGTGAACAAATAATTCGAAACCCATCTTCACCCATTTCGCATCGTCTGAATTCCGAAGCAAGGTTAGTTCCTAATTTATAGTAGTCGGCGGTTAAGAAGTCAATCTTGACACCTGTCATTTCCATACAATTTATAACCTCAAAGTGACTTTTAGGTTGTAAACTGTATGGAAATGACAGGTGTCGGGATTGGCTTCTTAACCGCCGACCACTATAGTTACCGTGAGAACGAGCTATTCAGCTACGAATTATATTATAATTCACATGATTGATTAATCTATACAGTGAATTCTGCAAAATATCGTGGCAGTTCTTAGCCTACGTCTACATACAAGGTTCAAAGTACAACAATAATGATATTGCCTGGATGACAGAGAAATTTACTAACGAGGCCAAAATGGAAAATGGACTCGAGACCTATACTGGAAATGAACTACCGGAATAGTTCTGCCGTCATTGCTGAAAGTGGATCAGATTTTTTAAATGTTTTACTATGGATCCCACGAAATGTTATATGCATAATTTAATGATCGTTTCTGTCTATTATAGCGGAAGCAGAGGAAAATTAACTGTACGCTGTGTTGGTCTAAAAGGCGTGTTAAAAGAGCTATAGATATTTGCAAGAGTACTCATATAAAAAAAAACTGATTCTTTATACTCTTCTAAGACGCTTTAATTGTGTGATATATAAACTTGACAGTTATATTTTTCTTTCTTCATCAAATGCCTTCATGTTCTCTGTATCACGAATATCATGATCGAGTATCACCTGTCTGTGATCACAATCATAGCTGCTTTCGAGCTGATCACGAAGCATTGTGAATAAATAACGCACCATACATACAAACCATACAGAAACATAAGACGCTTAGTAAAAGCTTCGATAAAGGTTGACTAATCTCAACAACAGATTCTATCGCTACGAGTAGGACTAACGATAGCTTAGCGATAGCTATGAATGGAATGCGGGGTTAAGGGTTAAAATTCTTCTGGTGGTGAATTTTTACTCATATATTTTTATTATTAATACATCATCATCCTCCTAGCGTTATTCCCAGTACACTTGCATCCTGAATGATGCCTGGGGTCCGCTACCTAATCTCAAGAATTGGCGAAGGCACTAGTTTTTACGGAAGCGACTGCCATCTGACCTTCCAACCCGAGGGGGAAACTAGACCTTATTGGGATTAGGCTTGTCAAGTGAGTGGGCAACTTGACTGTTAGATGTTCTCAAGCCCCCGTTTTTATTATTAATACATATTTGCAAAAATCTCATTTGCCTGCATCTGCCTTAAACTTAACAAGAATTGCAGATTCAAACTAAATGAACAAAGTGTGTCTTGTGGGAATAAAACGTCAATAACATAAAATGCTTACTACTCTTTTGCAAATTGAAAGAGAAATTCATATATTTGGAGGTTCATATTCCGCCAGAGAATTAGTTCGCACTGACTAAACCTAAGTAAAAAGAAAGAAGAAGTATTTAGAAAGATACATATATTTAGGTAGTACAGTTAAAACCGTTTGATTTTTTACTTAATGTTACTTTTTCTTAATCTTTCTTTACTCTTGAAATGTGGTCTCAATGTACATAAAACGCTAAATATTGCTAGACAGGCCTACAATAATAGAGTGCTTGTACAGATGGCGGTCGCGAGCGGGCGATCTGGCGTCGGCGGTAGTACAGTTTTCACCCCATAGCATTAACCGGCTTCGAGTAGCGTTGCGAGGTAGATTACGATGAGTAACGAATTGAGAAAACAAGGTGGTCTCGTTCACTCTTTGGAAGAAGAGCATCGAGTGAACGAGACGTTTTGGTCCCTATTATAAGAAGTTTGTTTTTGTTTTCGAAATCGGCCAGCGAAAATAATGGTCACCTTTGTCTAGTTAAATCCATCTCTTGTTTTAAATTATGTGACCTTAGGTTCGTAGGTTGTTGTAGTTAGCTTTTCACGATGGAGATAATCATCTGACCAAAGTATTTAGACTGAAAAAAAAGAAGGAGAGGTAATTCTACAGAGAAACGTTACTCAGCGTAATCATGTCTCTCCAAAAGTCAACTAAAAACCACAACACGCCCCCATCCTTAGTGTGAGTAGCGGCGACCATAGCATGCGCTTCGCATCGATAAATATCAAAAAACCGATATTCGTTCAGATTGCCGGTTACATAAGCGCGCGAGCGCATCCCTAAGCCTCCGGCTGCCCCGCGGCCCCCCGCCCGGGGTCGGGGTCGATTCCAGCTTCTTCAATATGACCCCCCCAAGCGCTGAAGCCGTGACCCCCACCGACTCCAAGGTCCTCACAGAGAACGTAGAAGGCTCCGTCACTGTCGAAGCGAAACCGCCAGAAATCGACACGTCAGAGAGAACTATACCCATCGATTTGGAACCGAGCGGAGATGAAAAATACGTCAAGGCAGAGCTACCAGACTTTAACCCCAATCCTCACTCGTGAGTTTACTACACGCGTCACACACACGCGTGCCCCCGTACATACACTGTTTGTCATCCTACTCCCACACACATAGTCACAGTATGTTTCCATTCCAGTACGGAAAGACCTAACGCTGCGACTTCAGTTCAGATTCTTTAATCAACTGCAAAAGGGGGCGCGTAGCCAATAGAAGTATAAGGTCAGGCCCGTCAGGCTTGTTCGCACGGCGGCCAATAACATACTTCGCTTACAATACAGCTTATTTGAGTGTCGACACTGACTCACGGTGCAGTTTTATACAATCAAAATCGGACTCTGTTCAGATTATTATAGGATCAAAATTACTTTGTACAGCTAGTCTTGGTTAAATTTATAAAGAGTGTATTATCATTCCCGCTATTTTCATTCGGAACGAATCTGTAATACGAAAGATTTACACAGACAAATAATGATATCGAATTTGAATTCCTCTACTGCTTACAAAAATATTTATTTTCTATGTATCATGAGCTCACAGCTCATAACTCCAAACCATCAAGCCGATTATCCTCCGTACTGTGTAAGGTAGCAGATATATTTTGGGTTACATTCGATTTATAATTAATTTGCAGTCTTTAAATTTGAACTTGATTGAAATGCAAAAGCCTTTTAAATAGATGTTAATGTAACTATGTCTATATGCCTATTTACTGGCTGTACAAACGTTCTATGTATAAATAAGTAGTTACTATTGCTTTTGATAAAACTGCACCAAATAAAAATAAAAAGAGAAATATGTTACTTTTAAACAAAAGAGTTGCATATTTCCTTCCTATTTTAACATGTTTTACTCTATATACCTTTTCTATAAATAATATTCAAGATTAAGATACACCATTAAATTCTATATTTCCAAATGAACTGATTATAATTTGCAACTAATGTCGTGTTTTTATTTTTCTATTTTCTAACCGTTAACATTTGATTTTTAGCCGAGAGGGGAGCGTAGAACCGAATCGTAATTTTTAGAAAAACGGCCGGAAATAATCGGTAAAATCCCTGTACTTTGCGCGAATG
The DNA here is from genome assembly GCA_905163555.1 of Notocelia uddmanniana. Lineage (NCBI taxonomy): Eukaryota > Metazoa > Arthropoda > Insecta > Lepidoptera > Tortricidae > Notocelia > Notocelia uddmanniana. Next base: position 5,785,620 of record LR991059.1, on the reverse strand, counting down.
TAAAGGCCGAGTGTTTTTTTCGGGAGATAACGGTTTTTTACAGCGCAAAGCTTATGCTAATCTTAAATACCGCTTCGTAGGCGACGATAGCTGAGGGATTCCATTGAGACAGGATAGATGTAACATTGTCCCGATTGCCTGATAACCATCCGGTTCAAAGTCACTGAGATCGTGGACAAGATTCGAGTTTTTATAATGACAGAGTTAACTAACTATAGTTCGCCACCTTCAGTCCTATTTCGATCTGAAAGAGACAAGCCTATGAACTAGATTCCCACTTTTAAACTGTCTTGTTCAGATGGAGGAGAAAGCCATAGTAGAAAAAAAAGCAAGACACTTCGCAAAAATGCACTGCGTTTGTGTGCGATTACATGAACGCACGCAATGTCGTCTTATACTTCCTCTCAATATTTTACGTCGATATTTTTTTCTACTAAGGCAAGGACTGGTAGCGAACATTTTTAGCATGAGTGTGATCTAACGGAATGTAGAATGCAGTGATACTAAACGCCATACTCTATTTAAAATAAGCATGACTCAATTGTTTAACTGTCCGCATTTCCTTCGAGTTTGTTACGAAACCATAAATGTGTTGAAATTACATATATGATTGAACCTGAATTCTGGTACTGACTTTCAATACATCGAAATTGATACACCGATATTTTATAGATAGCAGCAGTTGATGTTGTAAAGTTTTCATTCTTAGTTTGCCATATTTGGTACACAAACTTTTGTTTTTCGGAATTCTTTTTTTGATACTTTTTGTACAGTCGAGTTCGAAAATATGTTCACGAACAAAGTGATCAAAATATATGAACACGGCTTTATTGCTAAGGGTATAAGGTCGCTTAGTTATTTTCGAATGGATACATATTTTTGAATTCGACTGTAAATAAAGCACTGTCCTTACTTTATATTCACAAAAAAATGCTTCTATTTTAGTTAAATTTTGCAGTTATACGTTAGAAGTATTTGTTTCATCATATCAGCGGACGGACGTCCACCGCTGGACATAGGCCAGAATCAGGCCTCCCCCAACAGGGTGGCACAATGACCGGTCTTGCGCCATCCACATCCAGTGTTTGTTCACCTATATGAAATCAGGAATGAAAACACTTTACAAGAAATTAGTGTTTTTAGTTTTCTGTGAATAGTCACCAATAGTGGTGCCGTTCAAAATGTCGACATCGGCCATTTTTTGCATTGAGAGTCAGTACTTGTATTATTGTAAATAAATCCCCTTATGTTTGTCGGTGTGTATGCATTTCAGTACGCCAGCAGCGACGGAGCAAGACCAGCAACTAGAGCCTTGAGCAACCCTTTTTGGTGAGTATGTTGGAAGGTAGAAAATACATGTTGTTTAGGGAAAATAGATCCGTTATTGAAACGATTTAAAACAGCGCGCGGGACTTATAAAGACTCACACTGTATATTATAAGTGAGAAATAAAAGACTAGAAGAAAATATATTGCGTAGGAATAATCATCTTTATACTATCGAATTTTCACAAAATCTTTTGTTCTTAGAATTCATTTTCTAGTCTTCACCATTTTATTCTACGAATAAGGCTTTAATTTGCTATTGTTCGCTTGCGTATTTCAATTGATCGTGTCTATACGGCGTGTTCGGCAGAGGATGGACATTCGTATATTGGGGATAGCCGAGGTCATCTGCTACGTGGTCAAGCACAAAAAAATAAAACGAATAGGGCCTAAATTTTTTATTAAGAATGTTTCATTTTTCTTTTTGAAATTCTCTGTTTTCAAATAACTCAATTTGTAAGATTCTGGAATTAGTCTAGGTTAGAATAAAATAATTTTTTTGTGTGTTTTATATATTTTTTAAGTAATTGAGGTTATATCTTGAAACAGATTATTAAAAAATGATAAAACGGACAATATTTTTATTTCATTTACATCTAGACTAATTCCAGAATCTTACGAATTCAGTTATTTGAAAATCAAGAATTTCAAAAATAAAAATAAAAAATTCTTTAAAAAAATCTTTGGGCCTCATTAATTTTGTTTTGTGCTAGACAACGTAGCAGATGACCTCATCTATTCCCAATATACGTTTGTCCATCCATCTGCCGAATACCCTGTATATTTTTTAAACCGACTTCAAAAAAGGAGGATTTTTTGAACGCGACGAATTTGTAGGAATATTTTTATTTTATTTTAAGGCAAATCAGACAATCAGCAACTAAAGTGATCTTAATTATTGTTTAGTATATAAAGGTATCATCATATCAGCCGATATATTCCCCCACTGCTGGGTACAGATCTGGGAGGTGTTTCTGAGAAGAGATGGAAGGAAACGGGAAACAGTAGTATTTTTTGAAATGTTGCGATCAATTTATGAGGAAGTATTACGTTGAACTTGTTATATCACTTTGGTACGTCCTATTTGAATATATTTGCATCTATCGTGATGTCCCTGCATCATGCTTTGTCGCTAAATCTTGCATCTTTGCATGGTTACTGATCCTTTGTAAATATGTTCTCCACGACCTTAACTGTTAGGCTGACTTCGCTATTTTAGGGCAGGATTATTACACTTCTCAAAGGTTTTTTCTATTACTTATTATTTTACCATAGCGGTGGCACATCTCTACATATATGCCTGTTTTTTTTGCATTTTTGTAAAAATCAAATATACAAGTTGCGGTTACAAAAATGCCAATTTCTCCAAAACTAAGGCATTGTTACTGAACTTAACATTAGATATTAAGAGTGGTATTTAGCAGCCCTGTCAGATACCTCCTGGATTGTCCTGGGTTTATGGGCAACCTGTGTATACTAAATATGTCATGGGTTTCCTTGGTTTTATCAGAAATAGGAGGGATATGTTGTATTCTTCTCCTCTGTAATGTAAAGCAAATATTATGATTAAGGCAATAGTGATGGGATATTTTTTAAATAATGAATTGCTAGCCTCTACTGCTGGACTGTACTCGACAGTGGCGCCAACTGGTGCGCACCAAAACGATAGCCCCCATTAACCAGTTGTGTCCAATTGATATGACAGCCACGTCATGATAGGGTTATATCACTGTTAATTCTCGCACAGTATGTTAGAAACACGACCCAGCATAAATGGTTCAAGTTAACTTTTTTTTTTGTTTTGGGACATTGCCATCGCCATAAGGCTTCCGGGATTATACCGTCCGTTTGATGATATGACTTATTATTAGTAAACGAGACTCAAATGCGTACAATTCAATTGGTTACGTCTAGAGGTCGCCCGATGTTTTGAATGTGTCACAACATGGTCGCGAGCAGAGACAACGATTACAAAAACCAATTGAGGGTAATTCGAAAAACCCGTGCGGCTACAGATGTTGATAGCTGCTTACGCCACTATGCTCATCCGAAGCGTCGGACACCTCAAAGAGGTAATAAATATAATTCATCATCAGCCGAAATACATCTACTGCTGGACATAGGCCTCCCCCAGTGAATGCCAAAACGACCGGTCATGGGCTACCCGCATCCAGCGGACTCCCGCGACCTTTACCAAGTCATCAGCCCACCTCGTGCGGGGCCTTCGTTGTCCGGTAAATCTAATTGTACGCGACTAAGTCCCGATTACTAATAATAATCTGTGAAAATCGTATTTGTTTAAATAATTTGAATATGGTCCCTCATGTACATATGTAGTGAGCTGTTCGAATAGACATTACATATTTACCCCCTTATTCATAAAACTTAACAAACCTTTGTTAACTAAAATTTGTTTTGTCCCTTTCTCACAAACATAAGTGTCAAAGTGACCGATAAGGACAAACCAACTTTAAAGGCTTGTGAACTAATATAGGCTTGATGGACGTTTATGAATAAGGGGGTTAAAGTTTGTAACACAAACAAAACAGTCCACAACTACATGCAAGAGGGTTTTATGTTTTTATACGGCTACAACAAACACAAAGGGAAGGGTTTTTATATTTGAATTTTAACTTTCGTGAGTCATGTTTAAAACTATATCAGAAAAACAGTTAAGACGCACGTTTATGTCACTCCGGGCGACATGTTCCTTACTATTTGGGAGTTCTTTCGAAGGGTGTGTGCGTGTCGCTCGGAGTGACAGTTTATACGTGAGCTTTAAGCATTTTAATCATGGGGGTTGTGATTTTAGCAGCCTGTATGTATGCATTTTTCGGATGTTTTACATATAATGTTGTAACCCGCCACCTGCCCACAGGTGGGCGCGTCCGCCGCGTCTCGCAGTTCACACGCAGCCGCAGCTACGTCGTGGGCTGGATCCCCTGAGCTTGCTACCACTGCCTATCTGCGCTCGCTGGCTACACGGTATATTGTGCGTGTGCGAAACAAGTATTGGCTTAGAACTTAGTGTTTTAACCCTACGGTTTGCAATCTTGATCCAAATTGTACGGAAGATCCGGATCATTCGGATCAGGATCCAAATAAGCTGGATCATGATTGCAAACGCAAAACAACCTATTGTATGGTTAGACGCGCTGAACATTGCAACTCTGAGTACAGATGAGAATTCGTATAAATAATTTACTTTGAAGTAGGTATCTGTTCGACTAATGTGAAATAAACAAAGATCCAGTTTCAAAATGATAGGTGAGGCTGACGGACGTTTGGATGAAGCGTGACATTATTATGCTACTGAAAGGTATGTTTAAATCTCAGGGAATTTGCATTTTTAAATTTACGCGTTTGCTATTCAAAAGTTGTCATCTGCATATGACTTGGAAAGTGATAACACAAGTGCGTTTTGTATAGATTTAAAAAGTAAAAAGGACTACATCTAATAAAATTGGAGATCAAATTATGCTGAACGTTTTCAAAAGATTTTCTTTTGATAAATATTTTATTAGTTTGTAAACAGGCGTTAATTATTTATTTATTGAGAAACATGAAATGTATTTATTTGAATAAAATTATGTATGATTTCTGAAATTAAATGAAATATATAAATAATTTTACCATATCGATTTACCGAAGATCAATATATTTGTTTCGCACAATCACAACGATCCTTCAGATTGAGTAACTGTGCAACTGACGACAGAATGATGTGAGCAGACGAGGGTTACGGTTCACTAAAATTTAGTTACAACACCATTAGTGCTAATGTCCTGTTAAAATTGCTGTCACTTTCAAGAATAAAAGTGACAGCATGCTTGTGACATTATGCGCAACACAAGCCAATGTTGGTTGCGTTAAGTTCATAAAGACAAGATCTAGCATTCGTCTTTTCTAACATTGACGCGAAAACACGGGTGCTTTATTTTATATCTATTATCTGATAAAATCCATCATTATGACATGATATTTGAGAATAATTAGCTTTTTCTAAAACGATGGCTGGTCCATCGTTTAGTCCGAATGGCATCCGTTCAAGCCTAGTTTCACTAGGCATTCTAAAACTGGCATTCTAAAATCAGAAGATTAATGATTATTATTTAGTAACATTATTGTTTGTAAATTGGAAGCTCCATTTATCAAAGAAAATAGCCAAGTAAGTTGTATTAAAGTTCAATATAGGTCTTTATTTTATAAAAATCGTAACACTCGTCGTTGTCTGGGTGAAGTAGCGTACGTTTTTAATATTAATTCTTACTCTAGTGTGCTAATAAATTGTATTAATTTTATCATAAATTGTAATATATCTAGATGTATCGACATTCCATTCACGCAGTACATTGTTATCACATATTTTTATATTACAAATGTGTTTTAAGTATTTTTAAGGACGTGTTGATTGGCGTTGGCAATTCAGCCATGTCTTTAAGCTTGAATGGCAACAATTCATCGACTGAAAAGTAATTTTAATAAATGTATGGAATAACAAGTACATAGTTATTTTTTATTTATATTTGCAACATTAATATTAAACAATGTTCTGCGTGTGTGGAGGGTCGTTCAAACGAGCACGCGGTTCGAATTGTTGTAGTGCCTTCGTTGAGGCTTCGTTATATACATACGGTGGAGAGAAAAGTATATACTGATCTAATAACGCAAATAAATCAATATATATTATCAGCAAAGTAAAATAATGCATGTGTAATGACTGTGTATTTATTGACTTGCCTAAAGACACTGCATTAAATTAGTTTTTACAAGTACAGTATGTACTGGCCGGTACAGTCAACGTCATATATTACGTAGCAACCAAAGTGGCCAAATAGTTCGGTACACAATACAAAATATATGGGGTACCGAACTATTTGGCCAATGATGCAGACTGTACAATACATACAAAAGTGGCCGGTCATGCACCGTTTACTCTCAATGTTGGAGTGACAGACATGTTTCTTAACTAGTGCTGGATCTGTTGCGTTAATAGTCAGCAGAAATAAAGCGTTCTGCGTGAACTTTTCTCTTTTCATTGTGTAACGAACGTCCTTCTCTGTACTGAGTAGCTTTCATACCAACTGCTTTTTTGAATTATAAAAAAAGTTTGCTTATTTAAAATGTAACTCTATGTATATTTGAATAGTGAATCTACTGGGGGAACTAAGTGTCCATAACATTGTGATAAACATCATGTTTTTCCATTTTGAATTACTGCTTCGTCTTTAGTTTCAGGTAGGAACAACTTAGGGCAATGCAAGGGATAAGGGGGTTACCTAATCCTTACAGCGCTCATGATTGAGCTTGTATCAGATGTATCTCTGTATGTGGCGAAAAATCGCCGTAGCACCTTAACGCGCTGTAAGGAGTAATTTAATAACTCTTAAAACTGTTAAGTCTGAGACAAATCTATATTGTAGCGATATCAATCGTCAGGTTTTGTTGAAATACATACAAATTTCCATACTATTTTACGATAGGTAAAACTCGGTATTATCTTTGAAAATTCTCAGCTTGTAATTCTGGTGCTGAAATGTAAATCACTGAAAAAACGACCTTAGGTGCAACTACTTAAGACATGTAATATAACATCCCTTCAAATAACGTTTCCTGATTTTAAATTAGGACTTATCCTAATTAAAATCTAGAAGTGTTCATATACGGTGTTTCATATCAAAATGTATCTTTTTCGTAACATTTGATTGCTTGTTCCTACCAAAAGTTTATGTAAGAGAGATTATTTGTATATGAATTTAGATATTTAAATATTCTTTTATTAAAACGTCATGAAATTACTATTAATATAAATTGTATTTTTATTGTAATTTTAGATTTATTCGTTAATTCTGTTCAGGAGCATTTTGGTCCAACGAAAACGTCGACTAGTAGAGTCACAGTTCTGTAGTTTTAGAAGTGTAAAAAGTCCAATAAATCACATAAATATCAGCCTGTTGTTTTAGTTATATCCTCATACATACCTCTCACTCACATTTGAATGAGGAAAAGACGTTTATTAACGTCAATAACGTACAGTAAAGCGTCAATCTAAAAAAAACAGAATTTCTTCTGATTACATTCTAACAACATTGCAGAGGTTGGGAAAAAGAAATTTGTGTACAAATTGATTTTGACGGACGACGTGAGGAGTGAAACAAAATCATTTTCACCTCAGCAGCTCGAAAATGGCGGGTTTGCTGCTTGAAACCAATGAGCAAAATGCAATTTTGCATCTGGTACAAACAAGTTTTGCCATAGAAAAATTGGTACTTCGAGCTGAAAGGCCCCTGATGAACGGTACATAAGCTAAAATAAGTAGGTACATAAATTAAAAACTTATTCTTATGTTTCGCAAGTTGCGTTTTGTTCAACCAATGAAACACTTTTTCACTCAAAGCTTTTATTTCTAAAGGATATGACAATACACTCTAAAGATAAAATTGATATTTCTCTTACATCTACACAAATATTATTGTCATTATGGAAGACAGGGTTGCATTTCAGCATTTAAAAGCCCGAAATATTAGTTATGCCGCCTTCACATTCCCTAAATCGAACATGGTTTGAACAATTATCTCTGCAGCTCGAGTCAATAAAAAAAAATGCAAAATAAGACTGGTCAGCCAAGTGTGTAGCATAATAGCTGAAATATTCTTAGGAGTGACTGTCTGTCTCGAGATTGAGAATTGCGACTTTCAGCCATTTTGCTTTTTAAACGGGTTCCAAGAACGATTATTTCTACAATAAGTGTATTTCTTCACTTTAAAGTTTTCCCGCCGGGAATAAAGGTGAGATAATAAAATAAAAAACAAAATGTGAGTAAAAATTATAATTTAAAACACGTTTTGTAAAAAAACACTTTAAATAACAAAACATACGATTTACCAGTATGACGAAATACTATAAAATTAAATAAAAAAAAAACTCAAATTTTTCTTAAGTCAGAGAGTGGTTACTGGTTATAAGTAATCGAGTGCACAAGTAAAAGAAAACAATCGTGTGGTTAAAATATCAGTTATTACTTGTTAGTAAATAGTAGGAATTCTGTTTGCTGGCCGACATTTTATAATTCCGGCTCCACATGCTTGGCACACACGACAAACAGCGAACACCAAACAAACACAAAAATGTGGATAGGTGTTTGCCTGTTTTTGTTTGCCAGTGGTCGGCGTCGGTGTCGGTTTTCTGCACAAATCAAAGGGCGTTCGACAAACGTGTTATACTTAATACCTATTTACGACCCGTGTTTTGTACACAATTTTACGTCACCACTTGGGCAAAAAGTGGGTTTTTCTGGACGCACAGCATGCGGATAAACGCGCTTTTTGGCAAGGTGTGGTGTAAAATTATTTAAGTCTGCCTAGTCGTATAAAAGTAACCAGTTCAAAAAGCGACTTATATGATTCAACATCTATTATTAATTTTCTAAAAAAATCGGACAAAACTTAATAAGGAATTATAACTATGCCTATTGACATTTAAACCTTTTGGTTTGGATGTTAAGGTCGCTTTTTGAACGGATTACCTTGAACAAAAAATTTCAAACATAGTTGGTGTTTGGTGAATAAATACTTGTATTATTATGAACGCCAACGATACTGCATTATACCTTTTTAACGCCCAAAGGCGAAGGAAACGCCGCGCTACTGACGGGGGTCAAATAAAGATGGGTAAAGAAATAATGCCAACATGAAAATGGGTGGTTTTTCAACACGTTTTTATGAAAAAATGTTTGCCGGGCAGTGCCGTCATTGGCGTCGTAGTCACGATTTTTCGTTGTCGTCTATGGCCGACTGTGGCGGTCAAAAGGTTAGCACCGTTTTTTCTTTGACTTGAGCACTCTGGTCTACTCTCTGGTAAATGCCTAAAAAAAAATATAAGCACACCCATAACACTACAATTAGTTATTAATGTTATTATACATTTTATCACTTGAGCCGTTTGCGCTCAAAAACATACAAAAAAGTAAACTACTATAACAATCTATAAAGAAACGAGCATGGACATAATTCTTTCACACTGACTAAGACCATGCAAGCAGACAGTTTAATGCCCCCGTCCATTTGTAATGCGGATACTATTACATAGATATCCAATATAACCGGTACTGAGCAAATATTTCCGTCTTATTCTAACGCAGTTGTTCTAGAATGAGCTTAATTGGGACAGCATCATTCGGGCAGCGACTTATGTGTGTAATGTTTAGTTAAAATAAATACTCGTATGTTTATCGACAACCACACTCAACTCTACACTGAAAATTGCATTATAACTAATTTGTGACTGTTTAACTAAAAAAAAAAAAACAGGCATAGCTGGTGATCTCTAAAATTGCTAGTTTTGGTACAAGCCGCAGTAGAGGGCGTCAAATATGCTTTCCAAGCATTCTTTGTTACCGCCGTGGCGTGCTCTGAAGTTTAACGTTTTCCAGGCAGATGGGTTGAATCAAAGTAGGCCTAAAAGTATATTTGACTGAGTTTCTAGATAAGAGACACTTAAATTGCCAATGTTTCCTAGAAGTTATTTTTCTCGAATTTGTAAATAAGAAAAAAAAACTATTATTATGACAGAAACCAAGACTAACCAATACTGATTCATTGCTCTCGTCTTGTTACGAGTTTCTAATGACAAACGGGCAAAGTAAAATGCGTTAATTAATCGGCCAACTAGACCACAAAGTAGTTTCTTTTAAATAATACTTAAAGGGTGTTAAAATATAAGAACATGAAGTAATTTTGTATTTAGTAGTAACGCTGTTTAATGCATAAAAAAACAAAAAAAAATGCATTTTCCCTTTATCTTGAAATTGATAAGAACATGCACTGTAGTGCCTTGATAGTTAGGCTATGTTCCGATATTCCTGAACATCTTGATCGCTCCTAAATATCTGATCTCCTGAATATCCCTCGACAGATTTTACACCCATTCTTAGGGAGGTATTCCACTCATCCAATATCTTTGTCCAATATACATTTGATCAAAGAAACTAGATGATTTCATTCAACTTAGATGGGACCCCGACATTTGATCAAAGATTATGATGACAGTTAAACCAATATGGCTACGCATGAAAAAAAATAAAACTTGGACAAAGATATTGGATGAGTGGAATGCGCCTCCGTCAAAGAACTTTGATCAAAGATTTGACAAAGAAATCGGACAAAGATATTGTATGAGTAGAATACCACCCCATATTAAACTCATCCAATATCTTTGATCAAAGAAATTGGATGATTTCATCAAACTTGGATGGGACCCCGACATTTGATCAAAGATTCCGATGACAGTTAAATCAATATGGCTACGCATGAAAAAAAAAAACTTGGACCATTGGCCAAGTTTTATTTTTTTATTGGATCCAATATCTTTATATTGGATGAGTGGAATGGGCGTCTGTCAAAGAAATTTCATCAAAGATTGGACAGAGATATTGGACGAGTGGAATACCACCCTTAACCCGAGGAACGATATCTCAATCAAAAATGTATTGTAATTTCAACTATACCTATAAAAATCTAGGTTCCAAATTCAAAATTCGTTAGCCACACACGTGTGCGCCTAACTTGCTCAACGGGCACTCCTCTAGATTAATTCGTCTATGCTTTAATGTGTTTTACATCACGCAATCTCTTTACTAAAATAAGTAAGTTTTTTACAAAAAAAAAACACCGACTCCAAACTTTGCCAGACCCCATCCTCTTGGTATATAATTTGAGGAGTTCCTTATTTTTTGCCTTACCCCATCCTCTTGGTTTATAATTTGAAGAGTTCCTTCAATTTTTCCTAGATCCCGTCATCAGATCCAGACTTATCGGTGAACATGCATAAAAAAAAAACCGACGAATTGAGAACCTCCTCCGTTTTTTGAAGTCGGTTAATAAGAGATAGTCTAGGTCTAAGCTTACATGCTGGTAATCAACGTGGAATGTGCAGGCTATCAAAATCTATCAAAAGTGCATCAACACGCTAAGGGAAACAGTGCTAGAGAACGTTTCTACGGTAGTCTACATCTTAAGGGTCATGCACTGATTTAGGTTCACGTTTTCCTCTGGACAAAGTTAACCTTAATAGGGCAGAGGGTAATCCGATTTTTCATTGGTTCAATCTTATCTTAAAGCCACAAATTTCAAAATCAAGTGGTAACTATTTTACCAGTGACCTATTAAAGGCTTTGAATGTCTAACATTTGAATTGATCTACATATATAATTTTGATCATCCCCTTTAAAGAAACACGACAAGAGATTTTTAGATTAACAATTCCCAAATCCATCACAAATTGTGCAAGTTTTAGGCAAACGCGAAATCCTGCATTGTCAATGAATTGAAATAGTAAAAAATAACATTGTTTCAAACTAAAAGATCCTGTTGTGTATGAGATTTTTCTAATGACAGCTTTACAAAAAGTCGTACACTTTAAATAATTTCAACTATACCTTTTGACGGCACCAATAAGTTATCTATTTCCCGTCTAGCCGCCCACCATACATGAAAAAATAACAATTTAATTTGAATCGAACTGTAAAAGCCAATACAGAAGAATTTATTATGTTTTGAAAGCGAACGTACAGAAACAAATGCAACTTTGATAAAATCTTGAAAGATATAAACAGGGATCGGAAATTCTGATTCTTTTATACCTACACTTCGGCCTCAGTACCTACACCGCGTTGTTGTTGAGTAGCATGGGGCCGGAATCAATTTAATTTTACTAATAAATTGGCCGGTATTTCCCGGAATACCAAAAATTTGGATCAAAACACAATACCTATGACTCCCTTAAACGGACCACCACAATTTTTTTTGTTACAACCTGTATGTCGTTGTTACCTATTAGCCAACGTGAATGTTGCTAAAATCCGAAAAAAGTCGTAACCTCAAAAACGTTTTCGTTGTGCTTTATACAATCCCGGAATCCTGGAAATTAAATAATAGAAATATAAATTTTAAGAAGCTGACTCCATACTTGCTTAGCTTTTCCGGGATTTTGCTGGTTGTAGGTATAAAAGTATCCGAATTTCCGATGCCTGGATATAAATTTCATTGAAGAGGAGCCTGCCTTTTTATAGGCCTATAGGCGGCTAGAGGTTAACGACGCCATTAGATGGTCCTTACTCACATATACAGTAGTTTTAGATTGTATATGTCAATATAATAATAATAATCGTTTATTTCGAACCATACAGTCCATATCTAAACACATTACATTGAATTTAAATTATATTAGATGAAATAAACAGAATTACAAATAAACACACAAATTAGATTAAAGTAACAATAAAATTAGATTAAATTGGATTACAATATATAATATATATATATTTTTACATTAATACCATGCACTTCCGTAAAAGATCCTATAATATGGTCCTTATTGACATATAACAATAGTTTTATATTGTATACGTTAATAAGGACCATCATTTCGTCAGTTGCCACCCATAACTCACAAATTGGCAAATACCTAGTTAAAATAACGCTCGTATCTCGGCATCGTTTCAGTGACGAGATACGGGGTTTAAGAGTAATGACAGATTTGTCACACGACGATTTATATTATTTACACTTCGATCAATAATAAACCTAGATACACTATTTGCCTGTCAACGGCGTCCACGCTCAAGAGTGCTTAAATTCCGTTTAAGCACTCTAGCGTTCACAGTCGCGCGCTAGCCATCGGCGAGTCAACATGCCTAAGTGCTCCGTGAAAAAGTGCAAAAACAACACGTTAACGACGTTAAAAAAGGATGGAATTTCGTATTTTCGATGAGTATTTATTTAAAGTTTCATAATTTATTGAATTTGTAGTTATGTCAGGCTATAACACGCTTATAAAAAATATTTTATGTAAATATTTGAAATACTCAAACAGCCAACCAGCTACGCTGCTGTCTCTTTCCCTCACGTTGAGTTAGTCGTATATTGAAACGAAACGGAGAACGGACGAATTGGACTATAGTAAAATTTCGAATGAAAGGAGTCGCAGACTGAAAACTTTTTTACGAAAGTTTACATGTATTGTTTTTATTGTACACACATAATTATGTATGGAGTGTATTTGTATTTTACTTTATTCATATATCAAAATCGGGTGGTAACAGTTTGTTTGTCTGACATGTCGCTCTGCTCAGTATACGTTGTTTAAATCAAAAACTTTTTTACTCATTTTGATACGGTTTTCACTTACATGTAGCTTACTAACCTAACTTACTATTAACCTTATTACAGTTTTCCAAAAAATGAAATTGAGAGAGATAAATGGAGGCAAATTATAGCTAAAGAAAGAGGTGAAGAATATTTTAAACCAAATGATTCTAGCGTGGTTTGTTCCTGTCACTTTTTAGAATTTTGTTTTACGCATATAACTGATAAAAATAACCTGTGTATTCAGTTTTCATTTAAATTTATTTCTTAATTATTGCCACTAAACTGACATTGATTAACTTTTTTTAACAACTCACGCTAATTGGGTACACTTATTTCTGAAAATGCCCTTGTAACATTTAGTTAAAGCAAATTGTTCCTGATGATTTAAATGGTATGAAAATAAAAAAAAATATGAGGGTACAATCTTACACAAATCGACATAGTCCCAAACTTAAAAAAGCTTGTAATATGGCTACTACATAATATATACCACTTATATTTAAATATAAATAAATACATACTTAAATACTTAAAAACATCCAAGACTCAGGAACAAATATTCATGCTCAATTGCTTACCACACAAATAAATGCCCTGACCGGGAATCGAATCCAAGACGTCCTACTCAATAGACAGACAGGGTCGCTATCAACTAAGCCAAAGTGGTCGTGGTGGTATAAATCGACGTTACCACCTGACAAGTCGTATACTTGTATTCCACCGATGCCTATTAAAAAAAAAACAATTTCGACTCCACGGCACACGATACGGCCTCTGTTCCAATGTTGACATCTAATCAGTGGAAAATCAACAGAAACGAAACTGAACCTAATTGCTCTCGATTTACGGTGTACAATCTGTTAACATAATGCGGACTTTTGTGGAAATTTTCCACAATCGATACGTGCATTTTGTAATGTTATAACCGCCAAACACTATCATTCAAAATAAAACGTTATGCTTGTGATGTAAGGCTTAATATCGAATAAAAGGAAATGGTACAAATCGCATTACTTTTTTTTGTGTGTCTCCTATACACGCACACAGTCGCAATGATATTCGGACACTTTTTCGACTTGAATTTGCAGGTGATAGTGTATCTAGGTTTATTATTGATCGAAGTATTTACATCTAAAATTGCAGAGATCTTGCACCACGCCAACACCCATTATCATGTTGAACATGAATATGGCTGTTCTATTCTTGTTAAGCTATTAAGTTAATAATTTTATTATGTTTATTAAGACAGAGAGTAAAATTGTCAGACTCCAACACGTTCAGGATCCGCTAAGGAAAAAACATTGGGACCCTTAATTCGTTTCGTAAAATATTCTATAAAGAAACTTAATGTGATGTAAAAAAAACATGTCGAACGAGTGTGTAGGGATTCATGTTGTGAATTAAAATGCACAGTGTATTTATAAGATTTTTCGAAAGTAGCTTTTTGATATGCAAGTGCAAACTCACTAAGTACGTGTAACAAATACCCCCCTATGTGACGAAGCATAGTGCTGAAGAAAATGATGATGGTGCTGATATACCTATTCCTGTACGCACCCGACGAAGCCTACGTTGCGGATTTGAATTTGTGAACCTTTTAAATATATTAAAAAAATACCTTCTTAAAATAAAGATCGTATCTCACCATCGCTTCAGCACTGAGATGCGATGTTTCTAAAAGTAATGACAGATTTTATAGTGATTTTTAGTTGTCACCCGGCGAAACTAGGTTGTGGTGCCTGATTATTGCTGTGTTGTTCCCGGCTATAATTGTCCCCATAAAAAAACGGCTATCGGGAACGGTACATCACTACATGTGTTACGTCATAATATGACGCATAAAACTACATACACATAAAAAACAATGGCTAAATTGGACTTTAAAAAATAAAAGCTCTAATAAATCTATGTTTTATCTACAAGCAAACTTGAACTAAACAAAATGTACTCGTAAAATATTAACAATGCCGTTACGGCGGACGCATCAACTTACAATTTAACATAACTATATTCAAATAAGTACCAGGGGTCTATTAAGTGAGTGTACTAACGCATTTTATAAAAGGAATTTTGACAGTCAAAAACTATACCTGTAAAAAAAAGTTCATCATGTTTAACAATATTACAGAAGAGATAGGTTTAAATATTAAACCATTTTTTTCAATCATCGTCTCCATAACTTCTGGCTATTTTGCAACAATATTATTGAGACTTCATATAGTGAAAGGTTATTTGAGACACTATGAATCTAAGATCAATCTGTAGATAGGCAAAAAATCCAAATAATATTTTCTTACGTATTCCAACTTCTTAAAGGCCTTAATTTAATTTCAATGAGCAGCGTTTCTTCTAAGGACTAGACATTTCTATTCAAATAAGCAAAGAGTATAAGTCAGAATTTCGATTGTCAAATACTCTTACACAAACCAAGTGATAACTGATAAGATAAATAAGCCACGAATATATGTGTCAGAATTTTGACTGTCAAAATACCCTTACAAACTATGCTGCCATCAAAGATCTTACGGCACTGAGATAAGGTGTGTTATTGCTCGATACAGCTCCCCACGTGGCTGTTTAGTTGTCTGCTGGCCGCTGCCAGCTAAGGAGCTCGTCTAGAAGATTTTCTAAGTCCTGGTTTCCACCGAGATGAGCCACCTGAATGTAAAGAAAAGATTGTGTGAGTATAGGGGTAGGGCGCAGAGGAGGTGGGCCTCTACGATTTTCGCATTTGACCATTTTTACATTTTAATTTGTGCTTTCTGCACAGCGGAATATCGCAGAGAGGCACAGGACAGCGTATTTGGTAGCCCAACTTGGGAAGTATTCCGCCTCACAGAAGATCGCAGCGATAATAGCACTAATACTTGCTCTGTGAATATGTGTTGTTGTATTCCTGGTGGTGTGTAAGGCCGCCAGAGCTTCTGAAGACGCGCTATGTTAAGAGTGGAGGATCTGCAGCTGTCAACACAACGTGGGTACGTGGTGTAGACAGCTGCAGGTCCTTAAAATCCATAAAGAATAATGTTCTTTTTTATACTACGACGGTGGCATACAAGGTTACGGCGTGCCTGATGGTAAGCAGACACCGTCGCCTATAGACACTTCCGACTCCAGAGGAACAACAAGTGCTTTGCCGACCCTTTATTGACTTGGGGATGCGCTGTGTTGAGAGTGAGAAGCCCGCAGACGTCTCCAGCTGTCAAGCTAGAGACATGCAGGTCCCTCACTCCCAACACAGCGCATCCTCGGGAGCTCTGGCGACCTTACTCACCACCAGGAACACAACACCACACGTTCAATAACTCCTCTGGAGTCGCAAGCTTCCATAAACAATTAAATAAGCAATACGCCCAGCCCAGTGGTAAGCAGATAACGCAGTATATGCTTACCACCTGGTCGAAATTCCGCAAATTCGAACCAAGCGCTTTGCTTCATCTTTCATAATGCGCACTTCTAAGGTTTGGAATTCTCTGCCGGCGTCTGTATTTCAGAGTTCGTATAACCTAGACCTTTTTAAGGCACAAGTGAATAGGCATCTTCTGGGTGAGCTCGCTTCATCGTCGGCCTCATCTTTGCCCCCTGATGGCCAAAAGCAATTCCATTCTTAATAAAAAAAACCACAGGGCTGGGCGTATGCTTATTGTTTATTGTGAGTTGTTAAGTAGCTATACAATGGAGTTGTTAATCTTAAGGCCCCGAAGTCCTACAAATTGACTAAGTCACGCATTCGGAATAGATAACAATTGTTTTTGACACAAAAAATGAGAACGTCAAAATTTACCAAGTCCCCATACAATAAAATGGTTTCAAATAATTGTTGACATACTTATTTCATATCTAATAAGAAAGGTATAATTAACGCAATCAGTGATACGCACCTCCTCTCTAGCCATGGCGTCTAGTCGCGCTAATGTGTCGCGCGTGTACTGAAAACTGCCCAGCCTCTCCAGTAGCGCGATGCAGTACCGCTTTACCTCAACGTCGCGGGTGCGTTGCCGCAGAATGTCTAGTGAGCGAGTTAAGGAAGCGAAAGAATAAGGAACAAACCCTTCATAAAACTCATTTAATCTGGTGGTGGTAACATTTGTCACTGTTCCCAAGCTATTACGAGAAAATAAAAGTTTCTGTCAAAAATTTGCGTACTTTTCCACAATCATCAACTACTCGTTGAGACACCATTAGGAGTTGCTATGGCCACTTTCTGTGTCCATCATCAGATTAGCTCTGTGGTACTATTATATTGTATTGTCACCGAACTTACATAAATATGCCAAATTTCAGCTCAATCGGATATCGGCAAATGGCTGAAAAAAGGATTTCAAATTTTCATAACAACTTACATATTTACATACTTACTTACATACGAACATTGCAAGTTAAATAAAAGCTTGTTTAAGTATAATGTACTCTTTTTACAGGATTTATACAACAAGTGTAACAAAAGCGGTTTAAAAAATTCCCTTTGAGCCATGTTTAGCCAATAAAACTAAATAACTACAGTCGCCCACCGACCCAAAGTGAGTCTTGACCTCCGACAGAAGTTGTCGCCACTTAGCCCGATATTGTTTGGAACTTCCTGTGCGAATTACATATTCAAGTGGATCTAAAACTCAAGAGTAAGGATTTATTTAGAGATCCTACACGAGTTTCACCAAGGGGGACCGAGAAGCTCTTATGCAGCTAAATTGAGAACTAGTCTTAAATGTCTGGCAGCTTACAATAAACAACCTCTTTAATTTGGCCGGGTAATCGTTTATTTGCCTCAAACTACTTGACTTGACGTTTAGATGACATTGAGGCAAATAAAGAAAAGCGGAACTATGACAAGGCCAACAAATTATATATCCTTCTCTGTCACTCTTATTCAATTTAGTATATGATTTTCACGCTCTTAGCGGTATTATTATTTGACGTCTACTGGGTACTCTGAGATCTAAAAATATCGTTGATTAACTTTCTTCTATCCAAAGTGTTGTGTTCCATTATATACCAAATTTTAATTATAGTTGACTAGTTCCATTGTTTATAAACAATTTGATCGACACTTGTGACGATCAATTAACTATCGATAAACGATATAAAAGTAATTTGTAATTCTGTTTTCGACCCCGCAACTTCTGCTCCATCTGTCATTTGCACCGAAAGTTCCGAGCCTCAGAGTACCTCAGAGAAGAGGTCAAAGAAAAATACTACTACCGAGAGAGATGCTCATATACTAAATTGAATAAGAGCGACAGAGACAGACATCATTATCATATATTGTTGTCTTTATCATAGCTCTACTTGTTTTTATTTGCTTCAAACTATTTGATATGACTTTGAGGCAGATAAAAGATTACCCATCCAACCGCTTTAGGTTGTCTATGGTAAGCCGTCAGCCATTTAAAACAAGTTCTCAATTTAGCAACATATTCAGCTCTTGGTGGAACGCGTATAGAATCTCTATACAAAATCCTTACTCTGAGTTCCGAGCCCTAGGCATAGCCAATACCTACATATAGGGCCGATTAAATCCAGTATGACCAAGTTTCTATGACGTCTTCTGCCCATCTTCTGGCAAAAAGTAAAAAAATGGGGGAGAATCTTACACAAATCGACCTACTATGTATACTAGACGACGATATACTCGTACATACTTATATAGATAAATGCATACTTAAATACATAGAAATTGGATTGATATCGCTCAGCACAAACCAACATGGTATAAGATGGAGGGGCTTTTACCATATCAGGGACCACACAAGAATAAAATAATAATTACAATAATCGTTTAACCAATTATGTAACTTGTGTTATTGTGTAAATAAAGCTATAATCATAATAATAACCGAAGGTTTCGAGCCATTTACCTTATTTTAATTTTGACGCTGAGAGACCATTTACATCTCTAAGGACTTTAAATTAATTGTTATTAATTGTATTTGGACGCTCAGAGACCATATACATCTCTAAGATATTAAATAAATTTTATATACTTTTTTGTCATTCGGACACAGATCGTATTCAAAAGACGTCCTTAATATTTCTAAATGTATTTTCATTGAATTGTCAATCAGTATATTTTTTATCATTATTAATTAAGTAAGATGTCAGTTTTTTAAATTGTATAAATTCACGCATTGACATGTAAAAGTGCCCTTGTGGCCTATTTGCAGAATAAATATTTGATTTTGATTGATTTAATCCTGATATGACGTCGCTTCAAAAGGATACGAAGCACTTGGTTATCGCCGCCGTCCTGGTTTCGGATGGCGTGGATGATCGGGAAGCTGAACTTTCCTTCCGTCAGGTCTTCGCAAAAACTCTTGTTCTCGGAATACTGGAACATACAAGGACAAATAAAGCTCATTAGATTTTCATTGAACATGGCTAAGAATACACGGGATAAAATTATCTATAAATAAATAAATATTAGGGGACAATTTTTACACAAATCGAACTAGTCCCATAGTAAGCTCAATAAAGCTTGTGTTATGGGTACTAGACGACGATATATTTAATATATATATATATATATACTTAAATACATAGAAAACATCCAAGTCTCAGGAACAAATGTCTCTGCTCATCACAGAAACAAATGCCCTTACCGGGATTCGAACCCGGGACCTCTAGCTTCGGAGGCAGTGACACTACCAACTAGGCTAAACAGGCCAACAAACTCTATGACACAAAAAACACTAAACGAAAATCGGTTCATCCGTTTGGGAGCTACGATACCACAGACAGACACGTTAAACTTATAACATCCCTTTCTTTTTACGTCGGGGGTTAAAAAGGCTATAATCGCAAAGCACGATGTTAGGTAATGTGTGAAATTACTAGAGATCAAAAATGTAAACAAACAAATGTCAATATCGAAATAAGAATATGAATAACATTATTTAAACAAATGGCACAGTTACATAATGAAAAGTCAATATCCGGTGAGTTCCAAACTAGGCTGAGCCTGTCTTGGAACCATACCACTTTCACACGATTCTATGATACTCAAATAAAAGTGACACATCAAATGCTACAACTAATGACAGAATAAATAAAAAACAGCGATCGAAATTAGGTGAGCTAAAATACCTATCTTCGTAAGAGAACATAATATAGAGTGCTTAGAACCGGGTAGAAAAATGTATTTTTTTTCTTGACTACCGGGCACCTATTCGATATTTATCCTGGTACTTGTCCTAGTTAAATACATAATTAGGTTTAGAAGGTTTTTTTAAATAGTATGACGAAAATGTTACCAAATATAACTCTTATTCCTATGAGATCCTTTGTTCATGTGATGAGTTCGCCTTTGTACGTTAATCTAATGTGACATGTATAGTGTTTTAACCTGTTATTGTGTACAATAAAGTGCTTACATACATACATATAACTAGAAATATTAATAACTTTTAGAATAACATAAAGCATCTCGTTCTGTAAGTAAGAACGTGTGTGTTTCACATTACGACTAGTACCCAGATAAATATCGAATATTCAAGAAAAAATATATTTTACTACCCGGTTGTAACCACTCTATATTATGTCCTCTTGTGAAGAATAGGTATTTTAGCTCACCTAATTCCGATCAGGGTTAATTATTCATATTCATATTCATATTCGTTTATTGCGATCATGTTCATTGTCCATACAGTAGGTCTTAAAATAGGTTTTACAGTAGGTACATGTTACCCTGCTGGGGCATTGCAATTTCTTACATACTAACATGTCAACACAAAATTTAGTTTTACAAAAGATTTTAGATATAAATAATAAAATTAAAATTAGATCAATTGGTTATGTCAATTTATAAGCGGACTGAAATTATATTAAATTAAATTATTACTAATAATAATAATAATGAATATTAGCGATATTATTACATTCATTGCATAGTGTCAAATAGTTAATTAAAATTATGATTAGTTAGTACAATGCTTTATCTAGAGATTGGTCATTTAAAAACTCATCAATTGAATAATAGGCCTTATCAAGAAGTAGTTTCTTCAGTTTGTTTTTGAATGTCTTATCGTTTAATTCTTGTTTAAGTGTTGTGGGTAATTTGTTGGTTACGATAGTACAACGATATTGTGGGCCCTTTTTACACATAGTAAGTTTGGAGTTTGGCATGGCTAGTTGGTTTCTATACCTACTATTACTTTTACAAACATCTTTCCTTTTTTTAAATAAATCTGAGTGTTTTCTTACAAAAAGTGCTACCTCCAAGATATATATACAGGGCAATGTTAGTACTTTAAGTTTTATAAAGTGCGGGCGACAGCTGTTCGGCACGTGCGTATTGGTCAAGATGCGGACGCATTTTTTCTGCATGACAAATAGGTCATGTGCATCAGTACTGTCGCCCCACAAAACCACGCCATAGCGGAGCCATGCATGCGCATATGCATAGTAAGCTGTTAATGCGGATTCAAGGTTTGTATTCCTTTTTAGTATATTTAGCGCATAGACAAACCTAGACAATTTTGATTTTATATTTTGTATGTGGCATTTCCAGTTAATACTTGTATCTATTATTAATCCTAGTAAATTAAACTCATTGACCTCTTCAATAGGTTGACCGTTGTTACCTAGTTTTATTTTGAGGGCATTTTTTGAATGGGTTTAAATTGAATAACTTTGGTTTTCTTTAGGTTTATCAATAAATTTTGCCGTGTTAGCCATTTGGTTACATTTTCAAGAGTTTGTTGTAATCTTTTATTACATTCGGTATTACTCGTGCAGCCTAATAATAATGACACATCATCAGCAAACATAACACAAGAGGCATCTACAGCTTTTGGTAGGTCATTTATATATGCGATAAAAAGCAGGCAAGCGATCACAGAACCTTGGGGGATAGAGCAAGAGGTGACACGCATTTGTGATGTTATTGTTTTGACTTCTCTTGATTCTTTATGATAGTGATCTATCTGGACCAGTTGGTATCGATTATGTAAATATGACTTTAGCCATTGATAAGCCTTCCCTCTTATACCCAGTGCGTAAAGTTTATTTAGTAGGGTGGAATGGGAGACCCTATCGTAGGCTTTGGACATGTCCAATAGTAGCCCTACTGCGTATTGTTTATTGTCTATGAAGTCTAAGGCGGACTGTATGTACTTATACACTGCAAGCGTCGTGGAGCGTTTCTTTCGGAATCCGTACTGGTTACTGTCTAGTAGATTATATTTCTCAAAAAAGTCATAAACCCGATTTGACATTGTTTTTTCGTATATTTTCGAAATAGATGACAACAATGAGATTGGTCTATATTGGCTTAAATCGTTCCTATCACCGCCTGGTTTCAAAATTGGAATAATTTTGGCGAGCTTTAAGGCATCAGGAACAATTCCTTCCTCATACGACTGGTTTATCAGCCGCGTTAACGGGGGACTGAGTTCCGCTGCGCACAGTTTAATTAACGCTGACGGGAGTTCATCTATGGCAAAACTTTTTTTATTTTTTAAACGCTTTATAATATTGTATATTTCATGCACAGTTGTGTCACGTATGAATATTGAATTTAAGTTTAACGCGGGAGTAACAGGCAGGCGCTCGGTCACCTGCGCCGTCGCGGCCGCCACCTCGGCCGCGGGTCCGAGCGGTGACTCGCCCACCGTCGCAAAGTGCTCGTTGAAGGCATCGGCTATTTGTTGGGGCGATTCTAAAATGCTATCACCAATTTTTAATGTAATGTTTTTACCTTGTTCTTTTTTGTTTCTCTTTGTAACGCTTTTTATAATAGACCACATTGATTTTATTTTGTTCGATGATTTTTTCATATATTTCGCATAGCTATTTTTCTTTGATATGGATACACATTTTTTCAGAGTCTTTTCATATCTTTTATAATATTTATCTAAAATATCATTTTTGGAGTTATTTACCAGTATTTTAAGTAATCGTTTATTTTTACATGATTGTCTCAAACCTTTAGTTAGCCAAGTATTTGTATCTTTACGGTCTGTCTGTAGTTTAATACGTTTTTTAGGGATATGTATATTTAGTATATGTTTTAGTTGGTCCGTAAATAAATTAAAATTTGTATTCGCGTCATTATTTCCATCTAGTAGAGTAGTCCAGTCGATGTCTTTAAGAGCTCGTTTAAACATTTGCATATTAGTATCGCTAAAGATCCTACTCGTAGTATACCAACTGTATTGTCTATTCTGAGGTTGTGTCTGTGCGCCGAATCTTAGGATCTTATACAATAAACCTTTATGGTCCGACATGCCGTGATCTTTTATATCAATGCTGTAGTTTGCCATATTAGTAAATAGTAAATCTATACAAGTGCTGGCATTTTTTGCTTCCCTAGTCGGTTTATTAACTATTTGCCGAAGATTATAACAAAGCATTATATCGATCAGCTTTTTAGAGTGTATATTATTTGCACTAACATTAATATTGAAATCACCGGTTATGATAATGTTTTTGTTCTGTTCACTGTGTTTAATTTTACGCAGTATTTCAACTAGGCAGCAGAAGAATGTATCTATTTCACGATCTGGTCTGTATATGTTAATTAAGATAATTTTTTCCTCTGGTATCTCTATTCCACAGCATTCGAAGATATATTCCTGGGATAGGGTTGCGATGTCGGGTCGTTCTTTATATTCCACGCCTTTCTGTAGTAGAATTGCCACCCCGCCTCCTTGTCGTAGTTTGCGGTAATAAGCCGCCGCGAAGTTGTAACCGTTGATTTTAACTAGTTCTTTTTGCATTTCTGTGATCCATGTTTCGGATAAGCACACTACGTTGATATTTTTGTCATTTAGAAACGATTCTAGGATATGCGATTTGTTTTTTACACTTTGCATGTTCTGGACATAAATTAAGAAGTTATTCTCGAAAGGAATGGCGATCTTCGTGATTATTGGTTTGACTCACGGTTGTTTCTGTCTGTTCGGGAGTTATAATGTCAGTAATAGGATTTGTTAACGTCTCAACTGATGGTAATAGGTATTCATGACCATTAACAAATACCTTGCCTCTCCTAATCAATGGATGAAGACCTCTTTTTCGCGCGTCTGCTAAAGTTTCTCGCAAAAGTTGCCTTTTCTTCAGTGCTGGCGTATCCATGAATTCGGATACAGCCAGGCCTGTATTTTTAAAACTATGTTTGTTGTCTAAGATATAATTTCGCATACGTTTACTAAGCAACTCTATCTGTAACGGCCTCCGATAACCCCTCTTGCCTATTCGTTGAATTCCCTCGATGAATCCGTTTATATCTGTGCCCAATATGTTATAAAAAATATAGCTGACACGTTCTATAATTTTCGATTCGTCTTCATTCGAGTATTCATTTAACCCATAAAGTACTATACTATTTCTAATCCAGGTTTTTTCGGTCGGCAGCTGAGTTTGGTCTTTAATTTTTTTGTCTAACTCTTCTAAATCGGTGCATAACTTTGCGTTCTCAGTTTCAAGTTTCTTTATGGTGTTATTCATGTTGTTTATTACTTGCTGTAATTTAGTTTGTTCCTGTGCTAGAAGTGCCGTGCTGTTTGTTAAACTTTGCTCTAAATTACTTATTTTAGTATTGAATTCTATTATAAGTGCTTGTTTGATGTGATTAGTAACAGAGTGTGTAAGCCGTGCCTCCATAGCGACTATCTCGCTTTTTATTAATTGGCTAAATTTATCATATGATATGGCGTCTGGAGTTAGGATTTCTCTGTTTGGCATGCTTGTAAGTTTGGCCTGTTGGCTGGATAATGGGGGTATTATGAGTGTGTCACCCAAGATATTTGATATACTGCTTTCATCGCAGGACATGTTAGTATCTTCCAGGGCTCGTTCTAATTGCCTCAAAATGGCCGGAGATGCGGGAGTGCTGTCACTTCGCGGGCGGCGGGTAATTAATTCGCATGCAGGACACTTCCAGCTCGAGAGAAGTTCATTTTGTTTCTCTCTAAAGTATGCTGAGGTGTAATTAACACATTGATAGTGATAGCATCCTTTGCAATGCACGCACACTAAGCGCTCAATTCTCTCCACTTTTTTATCACAGGCTAAGCACTTCATTTTAATGCTTTTCGGCTGTCTGTATAACTTAATAAAGTATTTATAATAGAATTTTTAATACAACGGGAAACTTTCAAATGTAAAAATATACTCTGTTATTCACTGCATAAGGTTCGGAATGGTCTGTAGGTAGTGGGTAACCTGGCTATGCGGTCTTGCGGTAGATAAGATTTGAATAGTGATTTACGCTTTGTGGATTGTGTAAAAGTCTTATCGTTATAACTCACGATTTAGCCGTCCAATTTTCGAACTGTATACACCATTACACAGCACAATAACTTATCTTCACTTAAGTATAAAACGTATCACCCGTGCAGAAGGAATTTGTAATTTTTTATGAATATTTGTTGTGGAGTAAAACAAAACGTTTCTTTCTTTGTGCGCGTCGCGGGTAGTTTTTTTTTTTTATTTTTAAAAACGCGAATGCTTGCTATTTAATTCAGAATGTTTATTTTTAAGTATTCCTGCTAATTTATTTCACTTAAATAGATTCTG
Organism: Notocelia uddmanniana; assembly: GCA_905163555.1. NCBI lineage: Eukaryota > Metazoa > Arthropoda > Insecta > Lepidoptera > Tortricidae > Notocelia > Notocelia uddmanniana. Next base: position 5,759,636 of record LR991059.1, on the reverse strand, counting down.
AACGCGGTAAGTTTCAGTTTTGCTGGTTTGGAATTTAAACAAATCAAAACTACTTTCAACATGATGAGCACGGTTTTTGATACTGTTTACAACGCAAAACACAAAATTTTATATTATACAGAATGTCCCTAAAACCAACGTTAAGACCAAGATGGCTGATAAGATACCACATTACGCAACATTTGACATTAATCAAAATGTTATATTGTGCGAGTTAAGCTATTAGCACTTTTAGTCTAGCCAAGAAGTCAGTCTCCCTGTATTTCGAAATATGAGAATTTTTCATAGAAGTCAAATTAGCGTAATCTGATTATGATTTTGATTTTTGAGCTTATGATTTTCTTTATCAGCCATCTAAGTTTTGGCGTTGGTATTAGGACATCCTGTGTATTTGTATAGACAATCCTTTATTTGAATTTCTGTCAACCGAGCCACTCCCCGAGTGAAGTCACTCAGGTTAACATCTATGAATTCTATGATATTATAGATAACCACAAAACACTAAAAAGTCAATTGAGGAAGGAAAATCGATGCAGAATCTTTATTAGGTGTAGATGAATAATTTATTCATCTGTCGTTCTTGGAATAATCCATCTACAACATGTACACATTTTTCGCCTTATTCCAAGTGAATAAAGTGCAAACATGACAGCATATATTTGACGTTGACCGTGCGATGCACTGATTATCTAGAACCCGAGTAACCTATTGAATATTAAAGCATTGTCATTACCATAACATGTTTTATGTATAACGAACTAACTCTTGTGTATATACCGTTTGTGACGAGAATAACACCCATTACACAACCAATATTGCATGACTATTAGTCATGTCCAAAATATAGACAATGTGAAGGACATGCATATGATTACTTATACTTTTATATCACGCTGTGATAGGCTTTCCGGTCTTCGTAAAATGATAGAGGAAAACCACATACCTCTTCTAAGAAATGGTTCTAATGTCTGTGCTAACGGGGCACGTTCTAGGGATTTGACATTGTGAAATAAGATGTTTATATAAACATGAATCAAAGTATAGTATCACAATGAATTGATATGTAAAATAAATGGCAAAACAAGTCGGCAAATTAGAACTATTATTAAGCATTATATATTTCAAACAAATATAAAACATAATATGTAAGTAAACTAATAAAATGCTAAAAGTGTTCTTGCAATAAGGTTACCTATGTGTTAATGATTTTTTTGGAGGACTCCTTAACTAAAAAAAATCTTTTATAATTAAGATTAGTAGTTAAGATTTGTGTAAAAACTATAACGTATTTATAAAATAAACAGTTTAATTTTTTTATAGTATCATTGTGTGTCTTTGACCAGCGATGCCATTGATGACATATGCCACTGAAACGTGGTCGCTTACGATGGACCTCATAAGGCTCAAAGTCACCCAAAGAGCAATGAAGAGGGGCCATGCTGGGAGTTACTCTGCGTGATCGCATCAGGAATGAGGCCGTCCGCAGCAGAACCAAAGTAACCGATATAGCCCTCCGAATCGCTGAACTTAAGTGGCAGTGGGCGGAGTACATAGCACGTAACACCGATGGCCGTTGGGACGGAAAGGTTCTCGAGTGGTGACCACGTACTGGAAGGCGTAGCGTGGGCAGGCCCCCTACACTGTCGACTGATGACCAGGTAAGGGTAGCAGGTGTCCGCTGGATGTGGGTGGCGCAGGACCGATCATTGTGGTAGTCTTTGGGGGAGGCCTATGTCCAGCCGTGGACGTCGTTCGGGTGACATGATGATGATGATGATGATGACTGATGGATGAATCTATAGCATAAAATGAAGTCGCTTTCAGCGACTGTCTGTATGTATATCCGTTAATTTCCCCTAAACCTCGCAACGGATATTGATGCGGTTTTCAACGTCAGTTAAATAATTTTTCAGTATTTTGAAAGCAATTGCTCACCTCCTGTAGGCATAAATTGCAGTAGTCGTCCCGGATCTGGAAGTAGAGCCCCAAGATGGCCGACAATTTGCTGAAGTCTGACTTGTTCTCGCTAAACAGCTGCATCAGCCTAATTGCAAGCATGAACAGACCGCCGGTTTCTGCAGAAACACAAATACAAATATTTTAATAATATTACTGACGAAACGGTGAAAGACCAGATGATACGCTGATCATTTTCGTGTCCACATATGTAGCAGTCTTTAGTGGCGTCACATTTGTATAGTACCATGTACAACACAAGAAACTGACTGCTCGTGAACCTTATTACAACGGCGTAAGGACTGCTAATGTTCATTCAGGGTGTTGAATTGTGTATTCTTTTAAATTGTAGATGTAAACATCTAAAGATGTCAACAACATGCTTCTTACGTTTTTATTTATTTTCAAGCGTCTTTTATAAGTCAAATAAAGGATATAATTTGCATTCTGTGTCTTATGTTACGCGTCATTTGACACGGTTCAAAATAATAGATACATATAAATACGGGTGTATAATCAAATAATTTGCAAATAATACATGTATTTTTATACATGAATTTTTTAACATGTATTTTTATACATGTATTTTTTAATTTCGACTTGTATATAGGTAAGTGATTAAGTTGCATAATAGCAATAACAAATTGTATAATAATAACCAGCATAATTTCTTGAAAAATATTTTTGATTAATTGCCATAATCTTAAATTTCATAAAAACAAATAACATAGTTTTGTATGGAATTATGCAATTTGTTTTTATGCACTTTAAAACGTCTTACCTATAGAAAATGTTGTTATGATATATGACTTTTGACGGCGGTATTTATGATAAATGATTCTTTACTGTGCGCTTACATTGCAATAAGTGATTCCTGATTGGCCTTATAATACATTGGTAAGATAATACTACTGCGCAAAGATAACATCGACAGTAAAACGATTAGTACGGAAATATACCGCCATTACGTTGTCTGTAAAGTAAGATCGGTGATAGATTTAGAGATCAAAAATGTAAACAAGTGAGTTGCCACCATAATAAAATTAACGTATCATCATCATCATCTCCCTGCCCTTATCCCGCTTATGCAGGGTCGGCGCAACATGTTTTCTTCTTCCATTACTCTCTATTATTCGTCACTCCTTTCTTTCTCATATCCTCTGTCACACAATCCATCCATCGTTTTTTGGGCCTTCCAATCGCTCTTCGTCCTTCGACATTCAACCCTAATATTCTTTTATCAATATGACATTCATCCCTCCTCATTACATGCCCATACCATGCTAACCTACTGCTCCTCATTTTCTCTGTCACGGGTGCCACTTACAAACTTCTCCTTATATACTCATTTCTAATTCGATCTTTCCTCGTCACTCCACACATCCATCTCAGCATTCTCATCTGAGCTACGTGCACTTTTCTTTCATCCGTCACTTTCGTTGCCCAACATTCTGATCCATACATTACGACAGGTCTTATGATCGTTTTATAAATTTTAATTAACGTATGCAACGGGTAATTGAAAATCATTAGATTACTAGAAAAAAATTACCGAGTTCAAAATTTAAGCGAAACAAATTCGAATTATTACAAAAAATAACCACTCCTAATTAAATAGCGTTTTTAATAACGTACTGGTGTTGTTTTAATAAAATATATGGAGATATGATTTATGCTACTGGTAATGACAAGAGGTTTTAAAAAGGAAACTCATGTCAGATTGACAGTTGTTTGTTTACATTTTTGATCTCTAATTCCATCTCAGACTTTAGAAATTACCGCATGCAGGTTGCGCCCTACCAAGTCACAAAGTAGCAAATATATTAAGCTAAGCTAATGTAATAAAAGCAATGTAATGAATGTGTATATATAATGAATGTAATGTGTGTATAAGCTATGTAATTGATTGAGGTTAGCAATTAAGAGTTTTTGTATTGTATTGTATATATTGTGTGCAAATGCGAAACATGGTTATACTAGCAATTGTTGTACTAGTTTGGAATGTTGTGATTCATTAGAAACAATAAATGTTGCGTAATCTGTAGAATAATCTTAATCAGAGGTGATCAACCTTTTTCAAGTCAAGGACAACAGTTTTACTTTTTTCGGTCTAAAGGCTGTATCGCACGCGAAGCGTAATAAATTTTATATCACAATTACCAGAGACAAGTAAATTAAATAAACTGCCAAAGTTGCGTACCTACTACCTACCAATAAAATATTGAATCTACTGAAGCTAATTTCACTATGAAGAGGTGTACCATACAATTCGAATGACGTTTAGACCTCTGCTTAATACATTGCCGCCATCTGTTATGAGCTTTTTATTGTGTGCATATAATTTACTTATTTGCGGTCGTGTATGCCGCTCCCGCATCGGTTTACACAGCCACGAAAGACGTTGTCTGCCTACTTGACACTGCTTATATAGTCTGTAATAGACTCAAAGGCCATTCATGATATAATTTACTAGTTTCAGCTATTATTTAAAAGGAGTAGTAACGCCCGATAATGGCTCTTTAATGAGCCAGTGAAACATTCTAAAAATAATGTAATAGGTACTTTAATTGATAATCTGGACGTCTGTGATCTGAATGTTTCTTATAGTGATTTTTCTTTAAAGATATTTTGAATTGTAGTGTTTTTTAATGTGACATAATATGTAAAAACAATAATATCCATTGACATTTGCATGTCTGTGAGACAAAATAGTTGATCTAAATTGTATATGTTGACCATCTTGTTGTACACTATTTTATGCAAATAAATGACTTACTTTGAATTACATATTTCCTTGTAAAAAATTAGATGCTATGTAAAAAAATCGTCAAACAAGGTTGTTTTCAAATGAAAAATTGGTACTAGCTCTAAACCACAAGTGGTATAGCCATGGTTCTTTAAAAAATATTGGTAATACATTTATCTTAAATCTGAACTTTTGATTATTACAAATTACAATATTACTTTTTATTCCAACTTCGCATGTTGGAAGAGCACGGCATATAGAGCTACTAGCGAGCGAGCAATACAAAAATTTGGGAGCTACAGATGCCTTAACTAGGTTGTCTAGACTTCGCCCGCGAAGATAAGCTATTTCCGGGCCGCAGATAAAACCTGCGTGGGCGCAGAAAACCCCTGATCTACCTAATACAATGAAAATAAGGCACGTGCGAGTGAGACTCAGAAAGCAGACGTAATAACTGAGGCAGCGGAGTCGAAAATCCCGGTTGCCAATAACTATTATGATTTGCCGGTAAAAACAAACGAACGAGCCTTTTTGGAAGAAAATCTACCAAAAAGTGTTTCTCGATTTCCGACAATTTCAAAGGCACATTACTTACGTTAGTTATTTTTTAAAGTTAATTTCTCAAAGATCTAATGAGAAATGAGAAAATTCGGAGATCGTCGACATAGCTCAGCGAGCTGTAAGACTCAAGTCGCAGTGCGCGGAGCACATTGCTCGTAGAACCGATAGCCGTTGGGACAGAAAGGTTCTTGAGTAGCGGCCACGCACAGGAAGACACAACCTGGGAAGACCCCCAACTAGGTGGAACGACGATCTGGCGGGCTATGATGGTTAATCGTTTGTCGTTTGTCACTTATCGTTTATCACTCGTCGTTATCGCAATCTTGTCGTCTCCTTTACTATGCTTCCTGTCAAAGGCGTCGATAGCTTTGTCACTTATCGAACGATAAGAGTTAGTCTTGACAACCTTCAAAATGTAATGTTGGATAAATGTTTGCTCGTTAGTAGGAAGCTTTATTATTATACCAGTAAATTAAGACGGTTTAGAAAAGCCTTGTAGTTAGCAAATTTAAGTGACTTTTTAAAATACACGGTTAGTGTTTGATAAATGGCAAGTCGCACGTTTAAACAAGGTTCAAAAGTGTATATCTCTTTGTAGTCTATTACATGTCGATTTGTTCTCTGCATTTGTCGATATATATGGAGTGTTTGTATTGATTTTTATTCTCAAAATATATGATGATTATCACGATACACGTATCAAGTGAATATTGAAGTAAAATCCATACAATTATGAAAAATCGCAATTATATTGACATCCCAGTAATACTAATCGTGTATTGGGCCCCTATAACAAGGTCCCATTCGTTATGACCACAGACTAGTAACGGACCTAAACACTTTTGACAACGATAAACGATAAGATATCGTTTTGCATAACATGGTCGTTAGTTAAAACGACAAATTGTCGTAATTTGACGTACCAACTTAGTTAATTTTATCTAAGTGCTTCTTAGGTCACGATAAGCTTTCTCGCGTATAAATATCTTGGTTTTTACCAAATTAAATAACAAGTGAGTATTTGATTTTAGTTATAATCATATTAATTAGTTTATTATACTTTTTTATTTATTTATTTAGGTAAACAAACAGTCACTACAAAAAAAGTTAGATAGATTTCTTAAAATAAAGGTTTACAATATGTGTGACCAACACCGTTCACCACTTATTAATTTAAATTGATTGTATCACTCGGAGCTATATGTGCGAGTCACAGTAGCCCCTAGCGCCTCAACGACATTAATCAGTAGGTATGAAGGAAAGGAAATTTCTATGCTTAAAATAATTTGCTAATTGCTTAAAATTTACTTCTACAATTATTTAGATACTTTTTTGTAGGGATGTCAAGATATCATTTTTATCTAATGGAGGTTGCTGCTGCTGAAAAGCAGCGTAGGAAAATTCAAAGGAGAGCCATCCGGAATGCCTCCAACCCATTTGAATTGCCGGACGCTGAGTTCCATCACATATAGAGTGCGGAAGGAGCTGGCATTCTATTTATGTGATGAACTGAACGAGGACCTCCGGCCTCATCATGCCGACGGGTTGCTGGTTCATATAAAGGTTACTTAGGTACGTTCTTTCTCGAGTAGAATGATGTATGGGAGTAGGCTATAGAGTGTGTATAAATAACAACACAGTAAATAGTAACACATTACCTTGGTCCTTGTGTTTTAGGTACTAACATCGCTGCATCTCCTGGGTGATGACAGCTACCAGCATGGGGCTGGACAAGACCACGGCTTGCCCATCGCACAATCTACAGTTAGCCATTACCTAGGTCAATTTGTGGACGCCGTAATAGAAGGTAGGTATCTACATTTGTTGGGCGCGACTATTGAGTGCAAAATTCGCTTACTTCATTCTATAAACACTGATGTGGATTTTAAAACTGACAGTGACACCTTTTTTATGAGTTGTATTGTAGTACACTCAACAGCAAAAGTAGATGATCATTTTAGTACTTGTCACTTTCACTACTTTGACGCATTCCAACTGTCGCAGTATTGTTACGTTAGAGCGACAAAGCACTAAAATGATCACCTACTTTTGCTGTTGACTGTACCATCTACTGTAGTATGCGTGTAGTAAGTACCATTCGAATAATATAATAATAATAATAAAGTTTATTTCATAAGTACTTACAACTATGTTACATCATGGTTTGAGATAATAATAAATATTAATAATATGTGACGTATTATTTATAATAGATATTGTGAGGAGATCAGTCTAAACCCAATAAGGTGTAGTTTTCCCCAAGTCTGGGTTGGCAGTCACTTTCAAAAAAGTAGTGCCAACCCATGGGACTATTGCTCCTTTAGGATACAATCGGGAAAAAACGCTAGAAGGATCATGATTACCAATGCTTATTTGATATCAGTTTCCTTAAATAATGCTTTGTTTTGTTTGCAGACTCATGGGAAGGTGGATAGTTTTCCCAGGACGACCAGTCCCAGCGATCCACAACGGATGCCTTTTTACAGGCATAAATATGGGGTGCCGCACATCTTGGGTGCAATACACTGCACCCAAGTTAAAAATATTTCTCCCGCCACTGCCGCACGGGGTTCAATACTTAAATAGAAAGTGTGTGCACTCGCACAATGTACTGTTAGTTAAGTAATATGTGATTTATTAATTGATAAATATATATAATAAACAGGGACATAGCACATACTCTCTCATTTGTCAAAGGCGTTCATGCTAATATTATGATTCTCTCCCACAGTGGAAATATTATGTTGGTATTATATTTTTAACTAACAAAGTATGAGAAATAGTGTTGTCATATCAACTGTCAAATCTCTGTCTGTCAATGGAAATTAATTGACCGAGGGAGCGAAGCGTCTCCGTTTCAGCTTTCGACAAAAATTCTTTCGTATGTCTGTCTGTCTGGATGGAAATGGGCGGGACACGTATGTAGAATGCCATGTGATAGATGGGCCAGAAAACTGGTATGCCCGCTCCACACTCGCGGCGCGAAAGCCCGTGAGAGCTGCGAAACGCGAGTGTAGTGTTGTTCACGCCTTTGCATTCGCGCTTCGCGCCGTTCCCCGATCAGAGTGCCTACCGCGAACTTCAAAAATCGAACTTCGTATCGTACCGTCCCTTTCCGTCATATAGTGTATAACACGAGAGTGAAAGGGACGGCACGACACGAAGTTCGATTTTCGAAGTTCGCGGTAGCAGGCCAGTGTCGGTTTTTAGGCCCGCGACAAAGGGTTCGCGGCGCGCGAACGTGAACAACATGTACACTCGCGGCGCGACAGCCCGCGAAAGCTGTGAAACGCGAGTGTAGATGTTGTTCACGCCTTTCGCACTCGCGCTATGGCAAGCAGTGACACGTCCATTTTCGTTCAAGTCGCGAACAAGACTGCGAAGTGCGAAGCTTTGCGAGTGTGGATGGACACAGGTCACGCGCGAATCGCTGCGTAAATTCACGGAGCGACTTCGCGCGCGAGTGTGCAGCGGCCAGTAGAGTGGGTACCTAGAGATGGACAAAGAAACAAAGGTAGACCACGGAAAAGATGGGAAGATATATTTAAAGAAAAATGTGGACCAGGCCGGAGAAGACAAGCCAGAGACCGAGACAGATGGAGGATACTGGGGGAGACCTACACCGCAGAGGTGACTTCCACATGAATAGTACCTAATTAATAATAACAATGTTGCATTTAATTATGATATCTGCTATCTGTTTCTTCCCAGCTATAGATACACATATCCCACAAGATGGGTCAGCTCTCCTTAAATTGCTGCCCTATACCTACTACGAGTATATACATATTATAGACCGAACAAGTGAAGAGTCTCCGTTTTAGCTTGCGACAAAAATTCTTTCATATGTCCGGAAGACGAGAACTCCTCTTACGAAAATCGGTTAAGAAATGCGTCTCAACCGATTTTCGTGAATTTTGTGTTCGATAATTATATAGAATTTTATTGTCAAGCCAGTTTTTGGAAATTTTGAAATTTGAAAAAAAAAAATTTTTTTTTGAGAGCTCAGAGCCCAGAGCCACTAGTGATAACCTATGCATGGGCTTCTTCCTGACTTGGCGGGGAGGGATCGATATGTGGTAGGTATTTTGTTGTTTGACGTGAGGTTACTGATATGCGATTTACTCATTGGACGAAATACTAACAGCATATGTTAGCGCAAAAGTGAGGCAGTACTGAAGCGCTACCGCAAACTGAAAACGAAATACAATGCCTCTCTGTCGCACTTGCATATTCGAGCACATTAGCATTCGTCTCGGTTGACACTGACAGCTGACAGGACAGTCTCAAATTGTACCGCCTCCGCATCGACGAATCAGGAAGTCACCTTACTCTACAACCTCTTAGACAGTATCACTAAAGCGGCGCGGGTGCGAGCCAGAAGCGGAGCGAGCGCGGTTATATCAGAATTTATGACGCATACAGCTCTACACTACAACGCGGGCCCACGAATTATGTGCTTGCTGTAGAAATTCCACTATACTGAGGTCTCTATGCTGTGTGCGCCATAGAAAGCGCTAAAGCGCTATTGTGGTAAACACTCTATGCGCCATACCAACTGAATGGTATAAATAGAGTCCTCTATTAGTTGCGGCAACTATATATTAGTAGTATGGTCACGGACTTTAATTGATGAGCCATCTAGAGCTCACTTTATACTGGATACTTTATAGCTAACTATGATGCCCAATATAAAGCGAGCTTTAAATGGCTGAACAATTAAAGTCTGTGAGTGTACACTTATTGCGTTAAGGGTGTTCCTCATGCAAGAAGTAGTCAATGCACAACTTGACGTAGATAGGCAAGTAAGACAAAGGCTAAAATTTTAATGTATATATAATTATATAATCAAATGTCAAGTTATAAAAGTTCTTCTAAAATTTGGATTTCCTCCATAACATATCTGAAACAAAAAAGACAATGTTATAATCCGTTACATTGATGAAAATATCTAACGCGCCAGCGTGTCCATCCAAGTTTAGCCCAGGAACTGGCGGACAGCAGCCGAGTGTTATTTTACACAAACCGTTTGGAGCCACTTTTGACCCGACAATAACTCCAAATCTATTTAACATGAAAAAATGAAATTTGGTATATGTATTAAGATCCTTTAGTACAACTAGAACCTCAAATTCCATAAATATAGGTGAAATGTGGTAGTAATCAAAAACCTAACCCACTTCCAGGTGACCTAGAAAGGTGAAATTTGGCAGCCAGCTTGGTAATTGTGTGTGCACACCAAAAAGTCAGAAAAAAGGGATTTTTTCAGTTTTATTATTATTATTTATGCTAGTTACCTCAGAACTCCGTCATTGAACTTGGCAGTTTTCTATGTAGTATGATATAATACCATGAAAGCTGTTGGATATACAAGAAAACTGCCAAGTTTAAGCTCAAAATGCATTAAGCCGCAGTAAATTAGTTTTACTGTAAACAGTGTAGTGCCAGACTTGGCACCTTTTCAGAGAATCTGTGGAACTTGGCACCTATTTAAATCTAAATTATTTTGTCTGTGTAGACGAGAACCAACCAATACAAATAAATAAATAAATAACCAAGTATCACACATTCTTATGTGATTATATTGACAAATAAATAAATAATAGGGGGACAATCTTACACAAATCAAACCAGCCCGATAATATGAACATATTATGAGATTATATTTTAAAATTAAATTTTAAATTAAGTAACAAATAATAGTAATCCTTAATCCTATATGTTTAATGTCTCTTTGGTGTTGTCAGGGCAAATATGTGCGTGACAAACATGCATATTTATTTGTTGCTGAGACTTTGATGGTTTCTACATACTTATTTATTTAATTTTTATATAATAATAATAATAATAATATTGGGGGACAATGTTACACAAATCGACCTAGTCCCAAACTAAGCAAAGCTTGTACTATGGGTACTAGACGACGATATACATACTTATTATAGATAAATACATAGAAAACATCCAAGACCCAAGAACAAATATCCGTGAAAAATGCACAAATAAATGCCCTGGCCGGGATTCGAACCCGGGACCTCTAGCTTCGGAGGCAGAGTCACTACCAACTAGGCTAAACAGGCCGTCGATATTATCAATTAAATATATCATATACAAAATGTCCTAAAGGGGATTCAAATACGGGGCCATCAGATTCGTTTTTAAATTTTAAAAATGCCTTAACAACAAGATCAGCATTGGCCTAGTTGGCAGTGACATGAATTTGATGGCCCCGGGTTTGAATCCCCATAAGGGCATTTTTTTGTGATAATCATTTGTTGACATGTTTTGGATATTTTCTATGTATTTTATATAAATATTATACAAATGTTTATTGTTTTCTGGTACCAATAGTAGGTAATCAACTTCAAAAATATGGGTGCATACAACTTGCTCAAAAATATGTCCTATAGCTCTTATGTCGGCGGATTAAGGTTGCTGTACGTATTTATAAGGATTAAATCGATACGTATTTTTGCAGTTGACCGTACCAGTCTTTTGAAATGGTCCCAAAATATTTATAAATTGTTAATTTATTATTTTACTTGATTTTATAATCACAAAAAGTGTATACTCACATCACCGATCCGGGACTCTGGAGACCAACCTCCTCGGAAGACTCCAGCATAATCACCGAGGGCACCATCTACTCTTCCTCCCCCACTGGCGGAATGGCGAGAGTGTTTCCGGTGGCCGCTGTCGCCCGCTTTGCCACAGCTTTCTCCTCCCTCACTTTCCGTTTTAGGTCCCTCCGTGTCTGTGAATATCACAATGCCATGTGTGTGTGGTCATATCATATACCTTCATTAAGTTCCTTCATATACATCTTTATTAATTCAATTCAATTCAATTAATTTATTTCAGATTATAATCCATATACACATTTGTTAGTAACAATTAGAAACTTACAAAACTATGTTAGTGAAACATTTATGAAATAAATATAAAATAAAATTAATTTTTAATTAATAATTCATATAAAACAAGTATCAGTATCTGTCAATATAAATATATTGAGGGCATCAAGCTATAGGAGTTTATCATGTTTTATGGCTGGAATGTACTCTTACAAAAACCGTCACATACAATACAAGTAAAACATAGGCTGTAGTGACCGGTTACCATCAGGTGGGCCGTACGCTTGTTTGCCACCGACGTGGTATATATAAAAAAACATGACAATATGATAGCATGATAAGTCATGCTAGAAAGACTAAAGCCCTCTTATATATTATTTTATACTATATGATTCAGACAAGATTAAGTCACAACATGGTTTATAGCCATAAAACATAATTAAAATCCCTTTTGTAGCTTGTGTATAAAAAAAATTGAATATTTCCATAAATGTTACAATTTTATGAGCAACCATACTTTGAGGAATCTAAGTATGTAGTTGTGGCATGTTCGAATATGCATTAGTTTTTTGTCCATTCAAACACACCAGAACTACATACAAAAGGAGATTTACTTAAGTTTTTACCTAATATACCTCATAAACCAACTTCAATAAAAGGAGGAAAGTTTTCAGTTTGTCTGCATGTTTGTTGTTATTTTTTTATGTATGCATGTTTCCCGATGACTCTTGACTATGTTGGCCGATTTTGATAATTATTATTTTGTTTCAAAGCAGATAACCCATAAAAATTTGGTGATAGTCTAATGGTGGGATTCAGGAGGAATTGAGTGATACATAATTATTATGTATCCATTACTTACGATTTTCCAAGCCACCGCGGACTTCTCCGGGCCAAACTTCAGCAGCGCCTCAGCCATAGCTTGCCAGTTTCCTTCATGTTTTTGATCACCGAGTGGCTAGTCGAACTCCCCGTTTGCAAAAAGGGGGTTTGCAGCCATGTGCTCTATTAATTTCTGTTTTTGAACGGCGGAGCAGCGCTGCGGCTGAAAGCGTATTCATCATGCAAATTAGGAAATTTAAAACGAATCTAATTATTTACTAATATTTTTTTACTACTATGAAAATCTTCAATTATATTTTATAATTATTATAACTTACACTTTCGGCGGCATTGTCGCGATTTTTTTTTATTATAGTGGCCCACGCAAAGGCCTTCTCCACTTATCTTACAAACAAAAACGTACTGTTTATATTCTCATTGTTTACAAACAACCGACCACCCGACATATTAGTTTTCGAACAACGCATCGCTCCGAATATAACCTCAACTTTCGCAGTGTTGCCAGGTCCAATCTGAAAAAGTCTCTACTCAAGTGCTGTACACACCCGAAAAATCAAGATATTGGAATGAAAAATAATAGTCGATATGATTTATATGTCAATACTTACCTAAATGCAGTTTTTTTACTATCATTGTGACAGAACTTATCTAATTATTAATCTCTGTATTGTAAAAAGCGTCAGACGGTTATTTTCAAATAATTATGTTGTTAAAAAAAGTCGGAAGACTAATTTCTCTATTTAAAATGATGCACACCTCAGGATTTTCAACACTAAACACAGTCTACCATGTCGCTATATCAATTTCAAAGGTCAATTTATCATAAAATTTTGGAGGTAGAGGTTGCATTGCAGACTCATAAAATCATTTTAGGCAATTTTTATCTACAGTTCGACAGAGGCCTATCACATCAAGCTAGTCACGCACGACTCTATTCAGTAAAAGACTCGCTTTATCTTTGTGTAATGGGTGTTACCACTCACATATTGCCATCTAAGTATGGTGTGGGGCGTGCAATATTGGATGGTTTTCAATTCCAGAACTGATTTTCGATATTGGGCTCCAATTCCGGAATTGGGATTTATCTAATTCCTTGATCATGTCATGATACCATGTCTTATAACTATTAATAGGTACTTACCTCCTGAAGTCAAATAAACGTTAACATTACTTAGCCAGATGACCTGACTACAAATGAAACCTTTCATGGCCAAATTCGGTAGAAAACTAAAGCAGTAGGTATGGCCGATTCAGGGCATGGTCCATCGACCATGTACCTTACATTAAAATAGAAAATCGGCCATATTGCTTTAGTTTTCTACCGAATTTGGCCATGAAAGGTTTCATTTGTAGTCAGGTCATCTGGCTAAATCATTTTAACGTTTATTTGACTTCAGGAGGTAAGTACCTATTAATAGCTATAAGCTTTTAGTCTTAGCCTTATGGTAAATCCGCCACTGCCTCCTCGAATGTCAAGTGCTTCATATAGACTTATTGTGTCTGCTTACTATTAGGCAGGTCGTATGGTGTTTGCCGCCGTGGTTGCACTATACAATCTTAGGCCTTGGCGTCTTTTATTATGTATATACGATGCTACGTGCGGCATAAAAGAGTATAAATTCGGAAACTGGTTTCATTATGTGGCAACTCCATCAATCATGCTGTCAATGCTGTCATACGTTCAATAAGTTCAATTCTGAGCTGAGGGCCTAGGTACTCCAAATTTCAAAAATCGAACTTTGTGTCGTGCCGTCTCTTTGCTCTCCGTCCTCACTCTTGTGTTATATACTATATGACGGAAAGGGACGGCGCGTGCGACGGACTTGCTAGAAATTGTAATAGAAAAAAATACAGTGAGTTTTTGGGTTTTTTACGTCTTGTTTGAAAACCTTAATATTCGCTGTATTTTTTCTCCATTATAATTTCAAGCAACGGAAACTAATTTCCGACCTAGATATGCCGGATCCCATTTTGTATACAAAGTTTCATGTCATTCTAGCATGGCGTTTTAAAATGGGAGCGAAACTACGTTTGTATGGAGAATCTAGCTTACTGCGGACTCTTAAGTTACTGTAATTTTATTTTCTTTCCAGATATTTTACAAAGAAAGAAAGTTATCTACTTGATTGTGATAAACAAGTAGGAAACAGCCAAGTCATAACAAATCTAGGAACATTAATCTCCATTGTCATAGCATTATCACGATACTGTTACATCCTGAAGAGTGCCCAGGGTCTGCTACCTAATCCCAAGAAATGGCGTAAGCACAAGATTTTATGAAAGCAACTGCCATCTCACCTTCCAATCCAAGGGAGAATCTAGACCTGATTGTGATTAGGCTTGTTGCCCGTTGGCCTTTTACTTGGCTTCATGGCTGCTGTAAATTTAATAGCAGCCGGGATCAATGGCTTAACATGCCCTCTAAAGCACAGGAGTGGTCAGTTAGTAACCACTTGAAGTGGTCACTGCTGGGCCATGAGCGGTCTTTAACAGGAACATTTATAAGTTTTTTTTTTAGTGCACACTTAATGTGACATAATATTACGAAGAAGTAATAAAATGGACCCCAAATGAAATATAAAATTATATATATGAAATACCTACTATTTTGTTTAATTTATACCTTTACAATGCTACCGAAGAAGATATATACTAAATGCTACTCATATACAGGGGGTGCGCAGAGGAAGGTGAGTGTTACAGAGACTGTGTGTGAATTTACTCCCACTTGTCAGTTTTCATATATGTCACCAGTAAATATAGTTTGTAAGCTAGTAAGAATACAACTTTGAAGAACTATTATATTAATCTGTGGTACAACTAAGCAAGGTAAGCTATAGCCAGTTTATCTATTAAGTATTAAGGTTGTCAGGAAGAGATTGCTCTTTAGTGTTAGGACTGCCAATTTTCTACCATTATTTTATTTTGTCTTGGTGAACAATGAAGAAGTATTGTATTGTACAATGCCATACAAATTATATGTAAGAAACAAATAAGTGTGACATACATTTTACAATGGTCAGTACTTAATAGATAGAAAAAATTGAGTATAGTAAGATACAATACAATACAACAAAACTTTATTGTACACTTAAATGAATGATTACAGTGAACAATTAAAGACACATGATTATTATATTTTTACTTTAATTACTAAGTAAGAATAAATAGGCTACTCTTTATATATTACAAGTTTAAGTACAAGGCGAACTTATCTATTTAAGGGATCTCTACCAGTTCTTGTCTCTCTCTCTCCTGAATATAGGTTCCATTCCCATCTGAAACTTGGAACCCTGAAAATTATTTTTAGGAACATTAGTAACAGAAGGAAATTTATTTAGACAAAATCGTAGAACAAAAAGGCAGAAGGCAGATGAATACCTTTACAGCCGTTGAATACATAATATACATATGCTTTAAATTTGCCTGTTTATTTTTATGAATCTTAAGTTGAAACATTTGGCAGTGAAATGTTGCACAATACACAGATAACCTTTTACAATACAATATAATCATGACAATACAGATTATTTTGTCTTTCAGTTTAGGTATAGATCCGTGTTTCAGGTAGATCCGGTGGTTTGAAATATATTTAAAGAACTGAATTTGCTTTAGGCTGACAAGTAGTCGCTGTAAACGAACAAACTTAGTACTTATGTATCACAACTTACAGTATACTTTCTTAAAACTTGTGGACTAGTTATTGTTGAGCTAATAATGGTATGTTTCTATTCGATACTTTGCTTTACTTTTTACACGCTTTTCTATGAAAAATTATATTCCTAAATATGTTATGTTGATATTATTTTATTACTTTGTAGTTTGTTAAAGTTGACATTGACATTCGCCTCACACTACTAACCATACATTTTCAAAGGCACTTAAGTTTGCTGACCACCAAACATTTCTAAACCATCTTAAATTTATGGTATAATAGTAAAGCTTCCTACTGACGAGCAAACATTCATCTAATATTTCCGACAAATGGATTAAAAACCCAAGACTTTTGAAGCTGTCAAGATGTCGCTTATCGATCGATTAGTGACAACTGTCGACGTTTTTATTATATCGTACGTCAAAACCATAGTAAGGATAACGATAAAACTGAGATAAAGACAAATGACATGTGATAGAAGACTTCTTTTTACTAAGATTTTAGACTTAGATTAATAAGTAATACGTGATTTTAGAGCTAAACTCTAGTAACTCAGCATGGACGCCAGTGTGGATGAAGGGATACCACAGGGGGAATGATGTCTACCGATGGTTTACACTGTTAGGTCTTTAGTATACTGTTCGGTTTGTTGTTTGGGGTGAAAGTGATGGTCCTCCCCCAACTCTGGAGAGCTGGGAAATCACCTCTTCCATCTCTGTCGTCTGTGAGGTCTGTTACTTCAACTCCCTGGCCGCCTGGCATCGTTTTGTAACATTTTCTTTAGTAGGTCTTGAGTCGATTAATACGTGCTCTTAGTTTGCGACCGGAATGTAATTTGCTGCTGCCCTGATGAGGGGATTGATGTTGTGTGGCGTAGCATCGAACTATCGCCTTGACGCCAGTGTCATATATTATTTAACTTTTTCAAGCCCTTCCCTATGCAGAATCAGTGTTCCTCCAACCAAGGGGCTCCCACTGCTCCCCTGAGGAACCGATTTTGCAGGGCCTGGAGCTTGTTCAGGCGATACTTCAACAAACAACTAGCTATCATAATGGGTCATGCATATTCAAATGCTCGGCTACAGTGCTACTCTCTTCAGATGTTAGAGTAAATATGCAGATATCTTCGAGCACCCTGATGACTGCAATTACCTTAAACAATGTTGTGTAACAAGGGGTTGAGGTTATATGCAGACTTTATGTTCGATCACTGACAAAATTTACTTTTGCCCTATGAAATTTCAACTTCACTTCCACTTAGCTAAGTCCAGCACACAGAAGGTCTCTGTAACATCAGGGACTAGTAAATTATATAGTCTAGCCTTAAGTAGGTAGTTTTACCATGGAGAGGTCTGTATCATTCGTTTTGTATGACACTTAAAACACTTTCTAACTACTTGGCACCATCTGTAAGAAACTTCTTTGTTGTGGCACTATTGTGATAGGCAGAGGCCCAAGTGTTATACAGGGACCTCTCCATAGTGAAACTAGCTACAGCAGCCTACCCTAGCTCTACCGCCACTTTATATGGCCAAAATGTACTAAAACATCGCATGAAAGACGGTATTAGCTATCATGCTAGCTAGGCTGGCTCATTATTTTATAGATTTGCCACAATGTATAGGCATTGACAGATTTGACAGTCTATATAATTAACTGGTCTCTGGAAACACTCGCCTATCAAACCTGTATATGTATAAGGAGCATGCAAAACAAAGTTCCCAATGAAACAAAATAGTAGTAAAAATAATAAGCCCTTTATTCCGTACTAAGAGAAATTAACATGTACAACTTAAATGTAATTTATTCTACAGAATGTCTCTTAGTTCGGCGTGCCGGTTGGCAAAGGCCTCCTCCAATTATTTCCATTGTTGCCTGTCTTGGGCAACCCTTCTCCAATTTATTTATTTATTTATTTATTTTATCTTATACATCATTTTAATTATGAACTTTTCTGGTGATTTGGCTGTTCCTATGCATTTGTAACATTGAAGTAGGTGATCTTCATCCTTTTAAGATCTGAAAAAATAAAGATGAAAAATTAAACCTCAATAATAAAACGAATTACCGGGTATCCTCTTAATTTAATGGCAATAAAAATATGTTTTTCTTGAAGCTATAAACTGACCAGAGAGGGCCAAATACAAATAGACATTCTTAGCCAAGTTCCCTGGCAATAAGATAAATGGCAATAATAATGTACCATTGAGGAATTTGATTTCTGGGCTGCTTCATACCTTGTCCCAGACAACACAACAACAATATGATATCTCTAGCAGCTTTCATATTGATTTTCACTGTGAAGAGCTGACAAGTGGTCCGGAACGGACAAGTAGTTCTAACAGAATAGGTAGCGCCCGGGCAATCCGGGCATCTTTCAGGATGTAACTGTACTGGGATAACGCTAGGATCATGATGATGATGATGAATAATGTACATAGCTCCACATAAATATACTATTAATTTGACTGTGGTAAACTTTCTACATATTGTATGCATAATGCATTAAGGTGTCTTATTTATACTTTAGATCTAGTTAATCACGTAGGTGCTCTGTAAAACTTGACATAAACGTATACAGGGCATTGATGACATTCCTTGTAATCTAACCTTTTTAGTTCTTGGTCTGTCTTTGGGAAGATACGGAACTATGGATTTCTTTGTGTTCTCCATAGTACCTAAGTAGTTTATAGAGTTGCGTAGCCAACTGTACAATGGAAAGCAACATTCAAATAATTGCAGCTCTGCCCAGTAAAGGAATTTTAATCTATCACAGTTATGGCAAACAAACCTTACGTACCATTTTGATAACAGCACATCAGTCAGAGATTCATCCTTGTGCACTTATAATACCCAGCTAAACATCCGGCTGAGGAACTCAAAACTGGCAAACAGTGTCCGCGAAGACTCTTCGTGATAAAATATACGGCTGCTTCTCAAATTGTAGGTCGATGATGCTAATGTACCCACATTTTGTACCTAAACATATATACACAAATCATTACTAACTTATACTCGTAGGTAAAATATAGCAGCGTATTAAACTAATTTATATTATTATCACTAGGAAATCAAGTACTCACTTGTTATTTTGGATAAACCAATATTTTACACACGTGAAAGCGTAGCTATATGATATGAGGACGACGTGACATCGGAAGCACAGATAAAATAAAAGTTGGGTTGAGACGTCAAAACGTCAAATCACGACAATTTATCGTTTTAACTAACGACCATGTTCGCAAAACGATATCGTTTATCGTTTGTCGTTTATCGCTGTCAAAAGTGGTTAAAATCGTGATAACGAGGTAAACCATGTTATGTATCGATAAATGTCGTGGATAAATCGACAAATTTACCGTTTATCGTTTATCGAGCTCTTATCGACGATCCATCATAGCCCTGCTGGTCAGGATCGATGAAAGCCGTTGGTTCAGGGCGGCGGCGCTTGGGAGGAATTTGTCCAGCATTGGGCATCTTTCGGCTGATATGATGATTATGACTTATATTCGAATTAACATTATTTTCCAAATTTTCGATACCATAAGTGATGATGTGGTGTGATCGAGTGATGTTTTAATCTCATTGAGACTACGCAAGAGTATAAAAATAACGTAAATGAACACATATATGTAAAATGAAATTAATTAATGTTCCGCCATTTGATCCCCTTTTATAATATCATGAGTCACATGATTCGCTCTCTGCTAGTTCTCAAGGTTGATTATCACTGACAATGCATTTTAGATACAACTTGCGATGGGAACGCGAACTGATTTATTTTTAGCCATGACCACGCGAATCTGTACATCTTATGACTAATGTTGAAGTACACATGTGGGTCGAATTCCCGAAAACAACAACCATGAAGTCATAGTCCTGAAAACCGACGTACTAGGAACATAAATCCTGAGACTGCCTACAATTAAAACAACAGATGATCATGCTACAACGTAGATTACATTTTTATAACAACCGGACAAGTGCGAGTTAAACTCGCGCGGAGAGGGTTCTGTACATGTTACTCTAAACACCATAGACTTCTTTATAAGTTTTTCTGTAATCTTAATTTTTTTCATAGTTTTTGGTCTATTAGTTTCGGAGATAAAACAGGGTACTGGTAAATTTTAGCCCATTTTTAAATTCTAAACTATTTTCTATAAATTATAAAATAAATATATTTGAGATTAACACAACGAGCTCTTTCATTTCAAATATTATATAGTTAAAAAAAACGTAATAATCCCCCAAAAGTTGCCCCCTTGTTTAAAATTCATTTGTTTACGTTTCACGTCCGTCTTTGGGTCACCGACTTACATATGTGAACCAAATTTCAACTCAATCGGTCAAGTAGTTTCGGAGAAAATTGGCTGTGACAGACGGACGGGTAACCGGCAGACAAGACACACGACTTACTCGTATCCTATAAAAATGACGTAAGATATCAGTAAAAACAATGCCTCGCACAAGGATAGGAGGAGTAAAATGCTTAGAGCTGCGGCCATTGCATTGATGATGGTTACCTGGAAGAGATGCCTTACAGGGATAAGTTTGCCTTTGTACTGATATAACCGAATTTGTCTGTATTTTTACCTGTGTCTTGTGTCAACTAAAGTATTTACAACAATCTGGGTCTCTTCAAGACAAGAGTGAATAGGGTATTACTGAATCAGTGAGCAACATCGTAGGCCTTGTCATCGCTTTCCATCAGGTGAGACTAAGGCCAATCGCTGTTCAGTCTATCATAAATAAAATAATAATAAATACATATAAATCTGATTACAAGTACGGCTCAAGGCTAATGGAAGATAAAAAAAAAATAAGTACATGATCCATAATCACGAGTCGTGATTCACGTTCGAAGTGACCGACTAAGATCTGATCTAGGAACTGATTTTCATGAAATAAACGTGAAATCACAAAGAAAATTGCTAAGGTCCGTTCACACTTACTCTTAATTGTCATCTCCTTATATTCCTCTTCGGAGGGACACTGGAAATTGTCTCTCCAGTAGATCTCCATGCCCTGCCCTCTGTGCAGCTCTAAAAGCTGTTCTGTGTACACCGCAGTCGCCTGGAAGAAGATATTGCCGTTTATGGATGCAAGGTGTACTAAGGCCATTTTATCTTTTATCGCCGTGGATAAAACATTAGTCACGTTCTGACAAGTATGCGGGTGCGAGAGACACGGGCATCAAGTACATTAGTTTCTTAGTGAATCAATCGCTTTCAGCTGTATCAAACGGCAACAGTGTTCTGTAAGTTGACAATGAAGCGCCCTGAAGCCCTGAAGCTACGGTTTCCCCTGCTTGTCGTACAAGGCGACTAAAAAGGGGTCCGCGATCGTCTACGAAAACAGAGTCCGACCGTCTACTATAATAATAATACTAATATTGGGGGACAATCTTACACAAATCGACCTAGTCCCAAACTAAGCAAAGCTATGGGTACTAGACGACGATATACATGCATATAGATAAATACATACTTAAATACATAGAAAACATACAAGACTCAAGAACAAATATCCGTGAAAAATGCACAAATAAATGCCCTGGCCGGGATTCGAGTCACTACCAACTAGGCTAAACAGGTCGTCAACAACTGGTGCATTTCGATGGAGATCCCAGAGCCGTCCGAAATGAGTTGAGGAGGATGATCGGGGGGTTTTAAGTCGGTGCAAGTCCGACATAACCTCCACACTGTCCCCGCAGTGCGGTGGTATCCGTAATGGATTTTTCCAGGGAGAAAAAAAGATGTTGACAATTAAAATTATTGGCCTGTAGTGCTTTTTCCAGTCTCCGTGGTTTTATCAGTGCTAAGACACGGCTGCCTTGATCGTGCTAGCCACGCCGTAGAGAGTACGCTAAGGGAATACTGCGAAGGATCGGATTATCCTGGATGCTTTCTTCTCTTCGTCGTTTCTTCATGACTGATGATGACGAATCACAATGTCTTTCCAAATGACTAGAGCCATGTGAGCTACCCTCTGCCTGGAACCTGCCTAGGTGTCCCCGTGATAATAGTGCTTACCTCCGAATGCTTTGACTGAGTGTTCTCCAGCGCAAGCTAGGCATCCGATGGATGATTAAATATAATCATGAGGTAGTTCGCTGCGTTGATTATATATTACGGTTAAAATAGTGCCCTACGGAGATTCCGCGAAGAAGGATAGATTATCCTGGATGCCTTCTTGTGTTCGTTGTTCCTTCATAGCTGATCGTGACTAATCACAATGTCTTTATCTCCAAACTACCATCTGGCCTGCTCTATGCATGAAAACAGGGTATACACCCTGTGACAACAGTGCTTACCATCGGGTGCCCTAACTCCAAGGTCTTCTCTAGTGCTATGATCATGACGTAGTTAGCTGCGTTGATCGTGCTAGCCACGCCGTAGATAGAGTGCGCTACGGGGATCCCTCGCCGCAGGATCGAGTTGTCTTGGATGTCATCTACCCTGAAATCATTACGAGCATAAGTCGTCTTCATCTTAGAACCGATGGCCATTGGGGCGGAAAGGTTATCGAGTGGCGACCACCTACCTATAGATGACCTGGTATAAGGTCACGGGAGTCCGCTGGATGCGGGTAGCGCAGAACCGGTCATTGTGGTACTATTAGGGGAGGCCTATGTCCAGCAGTGGACGTAGGCCTCCCACAAAGAGTTTCGGCTGATATGATGATGATGACGATACGAGTAAGTCATCTACATCACCGCCAGTTAACGCTACAATACGGGTTCTTGCCCTTAAGTAATTAAATGATTTCATAGGCGAGGAGTAATGAATGGTAAAAGTGGAAGTCTAGACAATGATCTAGATAATAACTCAGTTCGAATAAGGAGCTTTAAGTATATAAATCTACTACCATTTTTTTCCTTTTGCCGTACTAAGCTAAGAGTATTTAATACATGTAAGCAAGTACGATTCTGTATAGCGAATACTATACACGGACGGACTTATCGATAAACAACGATCTATAGAAAATGATCCAATGTATACATTGGGTACGCTAACAACTGTTTACATCGTCGTCTAGTACCCATAACACAAGCCTTCTTGAGCTTCCTATAGGGCTAGTGAATTTTGTGTAGGATTATCCCCTAATATTTATTTATTTCGTTGCTACTTCGAATATGGTGCTACTGGTGAACAAATTTGCATATTTCACATTTCAATACTATTCAACATACCCAACAACAGATAACCTTCATTGTTTACAAACTGTTTGGGTTCTTGCTACAGAATTACTTATACATAAATATTTCACAAGATTATATCAAATAACAAATAAGATATAGAAAACAAAGAGGGAGAACAAAACATCCGATAACGAAATTACAAGTAAACAGTTCTCAGTAGTGATATAGGTTAATTTATTGTCTGGTCACGTTCGGTTCGGAGCGATTCGTGTTCGTTCGGAGAAGACAGTGTACTCGTAAGGGGGGCTCCCAAACAAAAAACGTGATATTTTAGCTCTTTTTCATGGCTACCACCCGCCGAGCTATATATAGATCTCAAGAACCGTAATAGAAGACAGACTAGACAGTTGAAATTTGCACAGATTATGTATTTTTATTGTGGCTACAACAACAAAGACTAAAATCATAATAATAATAATAATTAAGGGGGGCTCCCATACAACAGAGTAGTTGTTTGCGTTTTTTTTTGGTACGGAACCCTTCGTGCGCGAGTCCGACTCGCACTTGGCCGGTTTTTATTATTTATTAGCATGTTTATGCGAGCGGAGGGTGGGACCATTAACCGCATGCAAAAATACGCAAGTGGATTAATGGATTGCATTTACACTAATAGGGTGCCTTTCTACCAGAGATGTTCTATGCAGCTATGCTGCGAGGATGTGAAAGCTACGCTACGAAAACCCGTTCCCACCAATGCTATGCTATAGAAACGTAAAGTCTGAGATGGAATTAGAGATCAAAAATGTAAACAAACAACTGTCAATCTGACATGACTTTCCTTTTTAAAACCTCTTGTCATTACCAGTAGCATAAATCATATCTCCACATATTTTATTAAAACAACACCAATACGTTATTAAAAACGCTATTTAAATCAGAGTGGTTATATCTTGTATTAATACAAATTTATTTCGTTTAAACTTTGAACGAGGTAATTTTTTTTCAAGTATTCCAATGATTTACAATTACCCACAGAATTTTTTTTATGGTGACAACTCACTTGTTCACATTTTTGATCTCTAAATCTATCATCGAGTTTAGCACATCTCTGGTGGAAAGGCACCCATAGGCCTACACGTTCTTTAGCAAAGAAATATTGTTCAAAAAACTGATAGGTAAGTTTCTTTTATTGCCTTTATAGTCAGAATCAATCCGAAAGTACTGTTTAACGTGTAAACAAAGACAAATATCTAATAGGCGTTCCTAATTTAAACGAATAGGTTCCCCTCTTCTTTTAACAAAAGGCCATCAAGGTTGTACCAGTATTTATGATCATCGGTTTAATCGATTCGCTCTATTAAACCATGACTCACTCGGCATACCCATGTTGCAATGGGAACCCAGTCTTACAAAACAAAAAGGACAGAGTCGAAAAATTAAAATGTTCACTTTTGGACTTTTTTTCAATGACATTAAGGTCCACAATTGACGAACCTGTTTTAACAAATTTCTATGTAGTTAGACTCTTTTGGTTCTAATTTGATGAAGAGTTGACGCAATCGCTCCAGACCAGAGTTAGTTAGAGATTCCAGATGTGCTATTCACAACGTGCTCCACGTCTCGTCACGTCTAGTTTATTTTTCACTGCGACGGTGGCAAAAAAGCATACAGTCTGTCTGATGGTAACACACACCCTGTGGCCACTTGCGACTGGAGAACACTCACAAGCGCGCTGCCGACCCCTTTTGATATGAGGATACGTTGTAGTGGCAGTTTATGTTGACGCCGGCATCGTAATAAATAACTGTATTATAAAAAATACAGGCAGAGCAGCGGGGTACAATATTGCCTACACTAGCTTTTGCCCGCGACTTAATCTGCGTGGCTTCGTTCATATCCTCTATATAAAAACTTCCGGCTCCCATTTAAACCCCTTAGGGGATGATTTCGGGACAAAAACTTTATTATGTTAATTTTTAACTTAAATGGTTCAGTGAATAAAATACTATTATGCAACAGTTACTTAATAAGGGTTATGCAACAGTTACTTAAAATTCGAGAGTCGCTGTAACAAAACGAGTGAAGCAAGTTTTGTTATTAAAGACGCAAGAATTTTAAGACCTAATTTAACGTTGCATACAATAGTTTTACTAAGACAGTAAAATAATTTCAATTAAATTACAAATCGAAAATATATTTAAAATCGTAATGGTAAAAAACGAAAAATTACAGTTACAATAATAATGTATGCATATCTATTATGATTCTCTCACTATTCATATAAAGAATTGTCTATGGTATAGATAGACTTGCATTGGTATATACACTCGTGAACTCTATTGTTTTAATACTGCTGTCAGTCATTTAATTAATAGATTACAATGCTGGAGTAGAATAAAGTTTTTTTTTCTTGCGTAAGTAACTTAAAGGCGATGATAACTTGGCATAGGAGGTATAACTTACTCGCCGACGGTGAAATGGGCGGAGGCAGCGAGCCTAAGATCGCCACTTACCCCCTTAAGAGTCGCCAGTACGCACTGCTGAACTCGATTCTCCATGCAAACGTAGTTACGCTCTCATTTTAAAACGTCATGCTAGAATAAATGAACTTTTTATACACAATGGGAGCCGCCATATCTAGATCGGAAATTAGTTTCGTTTGCTAGAATTTGTAATAGAAAAAAAAAACGTGTTCATGAGTTTTTTACGTCTTGTATGAAAACCTTAATAATCGCTGTATTTTTTCATCATTATAATTTCAAGCAACAGAAACTAATTTCAGACAGATATACCGGATCCCATTGTGTATACAAAGTTTCATATTATTCTAGCATGGCGTTTTAAAATGAGAGCGTAACTACGTTTTTATGGAGAACCGAGCTTACTGCGGACTCTTAACAGTGGCCAGGTAGTAGGGTTGAACATCTCACCCTCCTGTCACAGAGCTTGTGGCCTCCCACCAGGCCAATCACCGCCGGGTCGCGGAAGAGTGCTTCGGCGTGCCCGTAACCCGGCAATACGGTGATGAGTTGGAACACCGTGGGGTTTTAGACGGTAGTCCGGGCGGTTCCCGGGAACCCGTCATACCCGCCCAGGCTTGCCCGGCCGGGCGGGATGCGTAAAAGCATTTCCACACGTAAAAAAAGGAGGTATATATATATATTGTGATTTATGTGAATATGTGAATGTGAATGAAAAAAAAATACGTGACGTGACTGTTTGGTGTCCATCACAGTATGTTTAAATGCAACGTGGGCGCCATTCAATCCAATGTAATTGTTGTTTTATTGGTGGAGTCACTAGCTAGTTTAGTTGATGGAGTAAATTGCTTTGCGAGTTAACGTTGGAATAATTGACAGAGCGAGCGAAGTGTCTCTATTTCGGCTTGGAAAAAATGCTTGCATATTTCAATACTCAATCATATTGCATTCCACAAAGTTAGTTTACAGGATAATAGGTAAACCTAAGTTTTAGTTGTTAAATAGTATTAAAACTTAATTGTGGAACCTGTTGGGCGCCGCAAAATCGTGAAGAGCAGACGACTTACTTAGCTACAAAAATTTATTATAAAATTCAATTTCTTAAAATTTGCATTACAGTACAAGTTATCTATTTATGTAAGAATTTCACTTTTGTTTTTAAGAACTTATTCTGTATTTTTTTTACTATGTTTCCGGATGTCTTGCGTCTTTCAGGATGTTGTTCCACATTTCTCAACCGACTCTCGTGAAATTTTGCGAGCAGGTTTGATACTTATTGGCTGGACTTTTTTGTAAATAAATTCTACATACCTTCTACAGCTTACCTCACGGAGCTACTAGTTTATTTTACCATTTGCTGTAAAGTATGTCACTTTATAGGGTTCCGTACCCGAAGGGTCCAAACGGAGCCCTACTTATTGATGTCATTCGCGTGTCCGTATGTCGTCTGTCACACATTTTGTTCCGAAGAATTTTTTAACTTCCCAATGACCTATGAACTTGAAATTTAGTGATAATGTTTATAATCATGTATATTTTACCAAAAAAATTATAAATCACTTTTGTTTTTTAATTGTAAGTACGGAACCCTCGATGCACGAGTCCGACACGCACTTGGCCGGTTTTTTAAATAGCATTCACTGTAAAACATGACCTTGTTGGGATTAGTCCAGTTTCCTTGCATTATTTTCCCCGAAAAGTTACTGTTAAATATCAAATGATACTACGTACAGTCGGCCTCATAAGTAGATGGATACTTTGGGACTTTCTCGCTTTAACCCGTTGGACATTTAGCATGACTGTTTAAACATGACGTTAAAACGACAAGGTACAATGGTGTTCAGCCCCTTGTGAGGCCGAGCTTACGAAGGTTTTTCTTGAATAACCCCGTAGTACGCACCAGGGTTTGAGCCCACATCACGACCTCCAGATTAAAAATTGCGTACCTTACTGATCCGGTGCAGTGGCTCCTACAGTATTTTTAGTAATATACTAGGAAAGAAACATTGCCACTGGTAACAAATGGGGGAAAATCCCTGTTTTACTTAAAATCATTTGAATTGATCGAATTGTATCAAATTAGTCTGTTCAAAAAGCGACTTTACTGTTCAAGCAACAAGGTTCAAAATGAAACTGCAATTTTATAAAAGTCGGACATTTTAAATAATTTCAATTATACCGGTGCAGTGCTAGTAAATTGGTGGGTGTTTAATATTAACCGCTAGCTTCAATGAGGGCTCATGCATAACTTAGCTGTAGGTACCTGCATGAACGTACTGATTGCGCGGGTTAAGCAAATCAAACAAAATCCTCCAAAGTGTTCCCAACAAACTATAAAAAAATGCGGAAGTTTTATACTTAACTTGTAGGCACTCTAGGTATTTATTATGTGTGACGTGGATGGAATCGTAATAAGTATAATATGATATCTTCGCTGTATGATATGTATGTAGCTCGTTGCTCGTATTACAAACGTGTAGTCAGCTGCAAAAGTTGTTCAAAAATATCTTCCACGCTTTGGTGTTACAGATAGCCCTCTCTGCAGAGCCTGCATGGGGGACGAAGAGACAGCCGCCCACGTCATCCTGACATGTCCAGGGGTGGCAGCATACCGGGCAAAATACCTCGGATCAACGAGGTCACTAAAGTCGTCGGCAACGTTAAGGGTGCCTTTCCAACAGAAATGTGATATTCTACGTGGTTATGGATGCGTTTGAATCCATAAATCATATTCATTAGAGATGCAACGGATAGTTGTTTGGCCGGATACCGGATACCAGATATTCGGCCTGACCACCTGCCGAATATTCAGTATCCGGCCGCCGAATATTCAGCCGGCGGAACTATACCTACATTTTGAGTTTTGCAGGTACGCGTGGTGCAGGTTTTGACCTGTTTCGTGGTGAACGTTCGTTATATTTAAAATAATACTGATCACCAAACTTACTTAAAATTGTTTCAAAAGAATATACTAGTTTTATTATGACTGTGACTATTTTTTAGATTCCATTCTTTACCCCAAAATCAAGCAAGTTTACTTTCCGGTATCCGGCCGGATAGTAAGTTGCTATCCGGTATCCGGCCGGATAGTAAGTTGCTATCCGGTATCCGGCCGGATATTAAAATAAAGGCCGGATAGGCCGGATACCGGATAGTAACCGAATATTTGGTGCATCTCTAATATTCATTTGTCATGCTAGCATAGCACTGGTGGAAACGGGTTTTCGTAGCGTAACTTTCACATCCTCGCAGCATAAATTAACTGCATAGCACATCTCTGGTGGAAAGGCACCCTAAGTGTCTGCTAGGCTTACTGGTAGAATTGGGTTGGCACGAGTAGCACCAACAACTCATCACGCAAAATAGGCGCATATGACGTCGAGTTGCGGAAACCAAGCCCGCGTAAACCTATACCTATACTATACCTATCTTTCACGCTCTAACGGCGACATAAATAAACACGTGTTGTGGACACATCGACAAGTTAAGTAACCAGTTACTAGCTAGTTTATTTATTTATGTAGACGGTTAGTGTGACAGATCATTTTGAGCAACTTGTTCTGTCAGCTACTTTTGCGGCTGACTTGACTGTAAAAAAGCAACTATTCCTTTTTTATTGTTGCCTTATTTAATAGTAACAATAAAGTAGGTAAGTTTTTAGGTACCTAAATATTTTGGCCAAATATATTTAGGTGTATATTTTGAACATTTTGTATATACCTTTAATTTTTTTTTGAATTTACAGTTTCTGTCCCCACAGATAAAGTGAGAAAATATAAAGTTATCCCTATCAGTCTTCATGACATAAGCATAAGATTGGATTTCACCTGGCCTGAGATAAAAGTGTTTTCACTATATACCTGCACAATACTAGAAAGACAAAACAAATGAAGAGAGTGGTATAAAAGCCTTTTAAAAAGAAAACCGTGTAAACAAAGGCTAAATCCTAGGCCTGCAGGATTTAACTTTTTTTAAAAGCATTAGATTAGGGCATTTATAAATGGACATTTTCATTTCATCTTCATCAACAATAATGACAGTTCCACAAAGGCAGAGAAATGCTATATTACCCTGCTATTTTATATTCTTTTTCTATAACATTAATCTAACCATGGAGATGGAGTAAGCAATATATTATTTAAGTAGTATAATTTAGTTTGAGATACATGATTCCTGGCAAGTGGCAACTGTCATACAGTTTGGCAGATAAGTTAGAATATGTTTAATGTAACCCAATTTTTTTTTAACAAATTTTAAATAAACCTTTATTTGGTAAAATTCTGTTTAAATTCCTTTTGTCTCAACATGTAACTTTCACTTTTCTGTTTATGAAAAAGAGACAGAACACATTTATAGCTTACAGAGGCTTGCACAGTTTAGTAAAGGGAAAGCTTATGCAAAAACTTACAGTAAGCTGGAGTTGTGTAGCATCTGCACAATCTCTCCAACTGCCTTGAGTTTCTCATCCGAGATATTGAGCCAGTTGTTGAACGCGCACGTCAGCTTCGTTCGTATCTGCTTCCCCGGTACTTGCAAGATGTATGAGTAAGGCATTAGTATTTTCTGTAATATTAACAAAAGAAACACAAGTACTTTAGTGGATGATAATAACAAAAGTGGAGATAAAATGACAGGATATCTTGGAATGGCCATTATCTATGTTTAAGGTCATTAGTGACTCCTATTAAGCTTAATTAACAAACAATACTTTAGGGCTTTATCTTATCAAAAATAATCTGTTGCGTGGATTTTATATATTTACAAGTTTATTACATACTCCTAAAGTAGCAGAAACCTAAATGTATAATAATATTTACAAGTATATATTATATGCTCCTAAAGTAGCAGAAACCTAAATGTATAATAATATTTACAAGTATATATTATATGCTCCTAAAGTAGCAGAAAACTAAATGTATAATAATATTTACAAGTATATATTATATGCTCCTAAAGTAGCAGAAACCTAAATGTATAATAATATTTAGAAGTATATATTATATGCTCCTAAAGTAGCAGAAACCTAAATGTATAATAATATTTACAAGTATATATTATATGCTCCTAAAGTAGCAGAAACCTAAATGTATAATAATATTTACAAGTATATATTATATGCTCCTAAAGTAGCAGAAACCTAAATGTATAATAATATTTACAAGTATATATTATATGCTCCTAAAGTAGCAGAAACCTAAATGTATAATAATATTTACAAATATATATTATATGCTCCTAAAGTAGCAGAAACCTAAATGTATAATCCATACTTTTAGAACTCCCAAAAATTTACTTGTTATAAATGATTTGGAATTTAATTTCAAACATGATGCATTTCTCAGAGACTGGGAGGAAGAAGCCCACAGTACGGACTCAAGGAGATCATGGGAAGAGGCATTTGCCCCGCAGTGGGACATTAAATAGGCTATACAACTCCACTAAGCCATGTTTGCACCTCGCGTCGATTACGCCACATTCCAGTGAGGTGCAAACTTATAAAGCTTGGTTGAGTTGTATATACTTAATATTGTAAATGAATAATATCACCTCCAATTTAGCATGCACGAATGATAAAGAATAATGTAATTTAGAAGTAACAATTTTAATTTACACAGAACTAGTAAAAATTCGGCATTGATGTGATAAAATTTAAAACTGTGTCGCTTCATTGTAATGAGATATACAATTTATTTGTGAATGAGCAATAACAATTGGTTAGAATTTTTATGCAAATAAAATTCCCATTCATATGCTTAAAATAGGAATGCTCATTCAAATGCAGATTTGTTTCCTTATCATAACATCGAGTCTCGTCGTATGAACATCAGCGCCGGAACGCACACTGCGACATATTGCGGCAAAATCGACATTGTTTCCATAACTCGATGGTAATAATAACATCCTTACGACCGACATGCACATTAATAAATTGACAATAAGGCTGAGCACTAATTCGAGAAATTATAGTAAAACAAAGGCGGCAAATTGGAAATTAACCATTAAAATTATGCACTAAAATATGTTACGTACCTCATCGTGACGTTTGTCACCACTCTTAGTAAATGCTTCAGACATTATCGCTATCTTTATAAGTTTTAGACTATTTCCATAACACGACTAATTTAGTAAATCGATTTTTTTACCGGACTGCTGTATAACCCACTACGCCCAGTCAAGCCAATGTGAACTATGTGATGTGACAGACAAGGTGAGCAGCTGTAATGTGACAGATGACAGATTTCAATTAGGGGTACGTTTGAAAACATATCACTATTCCGTTCATTCTTAGGTCCCCTCTTCGCGAATACATTCGATACGCTTCACATGAAACTCAATAACGTTGCTTTCTTAGCTATCGATGAATTAAAAAATCTGATTCTGTTATCTTGAACCGACCATGATGATTTCCATGGTATTAAAGGGACCAAACAAAGCTCTAACGATCATATAGTGATTACTTTGAGTTTAGGGGTTGGTACGTTGGTAGCTCTGACTGTCAAGGATAAACTGAAATTGACGTGCCTGTTGATTGATTTTATTTTCCAACTTTTCCTGTAAATTACTGAAAATTATCCGTTCAGCAAAAGAAGAAATCTAATTGAATATACGATTCTTTACAATCTTCTTAAATCATAAAAATTTGTTATTGAAGTATGGCTATAATTAAATATACCCTCATTGATTTGTGATTATGTCTGCGCGTAATTATTTATCGGCTCGTGAAAAGAATATCAATAAATATATTGATTCTTTACCGCATATAAGTACTCAGAAGTTTAGTTATCGCTCGGAACTACCAGCTTTATCGGCCAGCAAGAACAATACTGTGAATCGTAATTTGAACTATTCGTTTGAAGTGCCTTACCGCTTGGGTAGTGCAGACAGACCCACAACTCCATTTTCAGACTTCTTTTCGGAGAGTGAAACAGGTAATAAACACTTTAAATATTTTTCCTGTATTGTATGTCTAAATCTTGTGAGTATTTATGTTCTTAAATTAAATTGGCTCCAGTTAACTCCTACCAACAGCTATTTTCTATGCAGTTTTTCAAAATGAGTACCTAAAATAAAAACAATCAATCCTGGCAGGGATCAATTCCCCTCTGATTTTGAACATTATGATTACTTGGCAATTCTGATGCATGATACATTTGGCCCACCCGCTAATGTATTTTATAAACATTCATATCATAACTTCCTTACAAAATATTGTAAGTTACAATATATTCAGAAGCAATTAGCAAATTGCCTTAATTAATTGTAAATGGCCTTAATTTAAAGTATTACAATATTCGAAATTGGATTGACACACGCACATCAATAAAAACACACAACACACACA
This sequence comes from Notocelia uddmanniana, assembly GCA_905163555.1. NCBI lineage: Eukaryota > Metazoa > Arthropoda > Insecta > Lepidoptera > Tortricidae > Notocelia > Notocelia uddmanniana. The sequence goes on along the minus strand of LR991059.1, from coordinate 5,726,058 downwards.
TGTGTTATAACAGGTACACAGGGGTACTACCGCGAAACTAAAACTAAATCGTGTGATGAGAATGTCACTCCGTCAAAAACTACATTTAGCTTCTCTTATATTTGGTATAATAAACCGCCAGTTGCCTTCGTACCTTTATTATAAGCTGACCTGGGCGAATAACACAAGGTCCTTGGAGGTCAGATCCGCTCCGATCTGCAACTTGTTTTTCCTCAGCACCTGTCAGCGGCATTTCAAGGTAGCTTTAGGTACGCTGCCACGAAGTGTTGGAATAATGTACCTCCTCCGATCCGTACCCTAAAAACGATTTCGTCATTCAAAACAAAATGCTGTGCGTATTTATTTCAAATGCAATGATAGGTAATTTATGTTGCATAAGTTAAGTTATTCTGCTGTTAATAATTTTTATTTATGTATTTTTATTACTTTCTATACCCCCAAGAAATTGGGGGAGGCCTATGTCCAGCAGTGGACATCTTTCGGCTGATATGGATTAATTTCTTACGTTCTCATATGTAGTCTAATCTGGTGCAATTCATACTATGGGTTTTTTTGTTAGCGCAATAGCCACTAGGTACCAGCACAGTTATAACTATAAGTAAACACCTTATGCCTATGTAGGTAGATAATTAATGGCGGTACGTCATGGTGTGTTTTGTACACAACTTTCTTTTTAGTTTTTATTTCTTTTTGTCTGTTATGTATGTTTTAGTTTCAGGTTTATTTTTAGTTTTGATTTCTTAAAAATGATTGTCATCCGATGTAGCTTCTTCTTTATGTTTATTATTATGGTTATTAACTTTTTATTATATGGTAATCCTGTGGTTTGGCATCTGTGTAGCCTCTTGTCTTAGATTTAAGTAAGGTCCCCACCGAAGATCAGCGCCTCTGCCTGCTGAGTCTTGCCGTGGCTTCATGCTGAGTGGGGATCCTTTTTAACGTCTTGTTATGTTATTTTATGTGTTTGTATTTTTTATTTCTGGTGCGACGTTAAATAAATGTATTTTCTTTTAAATATCTGCCTCTCTGTTGCACTAGCATATTCGGCCGACAAAGAGGGAGATACTTCATTTTCGGTTCGCGGTGACGGCAGAACGTCAAGATGTCAGATTTCTCACCTTGACTTTCTTAAGTTTTAGGCGATTTGTCAACCAAATGTGTTAGAAAAGTTTCGTGTAAGAAGGTGTATAATTAATATATTATACGGGCACTGAACCTTTGTTCATTCAGCTGGCCACTTAGGAAATTAGAACTTTATGCCTATATAGGATTTAAAAAATCAACATTGTTTAATTGTTAAGGATCTTTTATACTATACCGGGAATGTTATGTAACGAAAATAAATTCTTGAATATCTTCAGAATGGTAGGAATTAGGATACTAGTGTCTTAGTGAAGGTTACTTTATTTCATCTCAGGAATGTGACCTCGCAATTAACGGAATTCAATAAAAACACCCTGTATATAAACCCAACATAAAAAATATTCAATAGTGATATTTTTAATCTAATACTTGTTTTTCAGGTACTCCAGATTTCCGCAGCGAGGAAAGTGATAGTAGTGTAGGATCAGCATTACAGAGGAGCACTGCTGAAGCATCAAGGACCTTGGCTGATGAGTGGGAGAGGATAGAGAGGACTCTGTACGATGAGGAGGGAGAGAAAAGCACCCGGCAGCAGATCATTGAAGAGTGTAAGCAGTGGAGGCAGCTACATCCACAGCTTAGGTATAAACAAAAATTCATAAAATTCATATTATATAAGAGCTTTTTAATCACTTAAAATGCCTAGCTACTTCTGTTGCCTTGCTGTTTCAAGACAAGCTTTATGAAAATCAGTTCAGCCGTTTTTGAGATATAGAAATTTGAAATGAATATGGCAGGGGGTTTTCAACTTTTTTAAGTTGGTTGATGAGTTAATATTAGATCCATCTAACCACTGCCCTGAATATTTCATAGCATACTGAGCAATATTGTTATCCCAAGCATGCCCTGACTGTGTAGGCACTGACCTACCACTTCAAGATACAATTTCTATTTCAATGCTACATTGCATTTTGTATTATCCTGTTACTTTTTCTCGCATTATGGGAAAACAAATGTTAAAATTATCTTTTATAAAACCTTCTATTGTTGTCCTTCCAAATATAACCGAAATATTTTCCCAATGTGTAGATACCTATTGTCTTATTGTATAGAAAATTATCATTATTCATTGTAATTTCCAGGGTCATCGGCAAAGCTATACCTCTACCAGAAAAACGACCTTTCAGAGGAATTGAACACGACGAGATTATAGCCATGCACTACAGTGACTACGAAGGATTCAGTGAGAGTGAAGAGCGCCTGTCTCAAAGCAGTACCGACGTCACTCCTCAGAACTCCCCAAGAATTTCAGTAGAAAACCTGACCGAGAACAAGATGCTACGTGAAAAGGTAACCTTTTTTCCTACGTTTGGAGATGAACATGAGCTCCCCGATTCGTTTTGCTCTCTCTTACACATCACACCGTTACAAATACGCAGTCCTCTACAAAGAAAGAAACAGAATCCGTTTATAAAATCCGAAATTGCGTCCTCGCGGTGGATGAGGAGTTCTCGACCCGATTCTTCGGTTAACTACGATCGGAATAGTGCTAAGTCATTCGTGTCTTTGGATCCGTCAAATTATGGAACAGCTATGAGCGCTTCGGAGCGCAAATATGGGTTGAACGGAAGGGTTATTACGGCGAAAAGTCGAGATTTGGCAAAATTGGAGCCATTACATTCCCCCGAATTGTACCACGACACTCACAGGTTACCTAGTGCGATTGGCCAACATAACGCGAGAAAAGTATCACTACCGCCCTTATTGCTTGAGGAGGAAAAACGAAAAGTTAGTGCAGGTAAAAAACACAACATGAAAACAAGGAAATCGTCGAAACATGTGTATCATTTGGACAGAGTGAGTAACCGATAAAAGTAATCGGTAAAATTAAATTATTATCTCGTGAGGTGTGGAGTGGAACTGAACGTAGGGTATAAATAATTTTAATGGATTGGAATTTGGATAGCATGCTACTTACTGTGGTCACATTTCATTGTATCATGGCGTTAGTAGCCCAATTTTCATATAATTTCTTTGGAAACTTTAAATAACTTGAGATATGTGAAGTGGCATAAACCCGAAAGATTTGTTTTGACTTGCATTGTTATATTAATTTACTAACAATTTGTCGTGGAGTTTATATAATGATGTATGTATAATGAAATGCGCGGTAGATACCTAATTTCACAGTTTGGGTTGAATGGCACATAATGTTTTACACTGAAAGTGAGTGCTACACTTGTACTATTGTATGTGAAAGTAACTATAGGACTACCGATTAATTTAGACCGTGCCTGTGGGCCGCGTGGCGTTAGACAGCTGACGTTAAAAGGTAGCAGACGGGGGAGCAGGGCAGGTCCTTGTCGGGACCTCTCTTAAGGTGGGTTGCACCAAACCGTCTGTAATCGTAAGCAGTGTTCGTTAAAAACTGAATGTATGGAAAGTTTAACAAGTTTCTATGGGATGACAGCTGCTGCTGCCATATTTAACGTTGATCGGTCTGTGATCGTAAGTTGTCGCAACCCAGCCTTAAGGTGTGGCTATACGGTTGGTAACACAACCTTTAAACAAAGGTGACCTTGGTGGAGCCTTGGTGTGTTTACAATCGTGTATCGGCGGTGGGTTCAACATTTCGTGAGATTTTTGCCGATATTTGGGAATTGTCAAATCTAAACCCAAACACCAAAGCTCCACCAAGATCATCTTTGTGGAAAGTTGGAAAGAGCGTTTTGTAGCGTATATCCACAGCTTTAGGCCACGTGGCCGTCTGAGTTAGGCCTGTGTCACACTGACGCGGCCTGTGGTGGCGGCCCATAGTATTTAATGACAGTTGATGTCAATTGTCAGTTTAATATTATCCGAGCCGCTAGCGTGAGGTTAGCCTTAAGCGGTAGGCCTTTAACAGTATTCATTAATTTATTAAATGTGTCTAGACAATTTTCTGTCAAGAAGCGATTGTGCCTTCGGTCTGTTGATAGAATGTTATGAATTATTATTTGTATGTACTAAGGGAGTGCCTTAGGTTTATAATGTTTTGTTAACTCCTTGTGGAGGTAATATCAGAAAGAAATATATATTTTTAAAATTAACAGGATATTTTTATACATTCCTGACAAGATAGGGTCTTAAGGGTGAATTACAATGACTTAATAATGTCTACATTTTAATTGATTCCTTTGTGTAACGAAAATAATTCGTACAATTTATATAGGTATCGTTACACAAAGAAATCAATTAAAATGGAGCGTTCGTGGCCCAGCGGCGCCCATGCTTAGGAAGGCACGTTAAGCCATTGATCCCGGGTGCTGTCTACGACAGCAGTCGTTAAAAAGCCAATTTAGAGGCTTTCGGGCGGCTTGAGAACTTCTAACAGTCAAGTTGCCCACTCACTTGACAAAGGGGGGTCGAAGTTGCACCACGTCCGTACTTCCGTAGGGAGAGTACCCACCGTTACCCTACACGTGACCCCTGGGTGGTGCTAAAAGTGCAACAAACTGGCAACCGTACTTGTCTTCTCGAAGATCTCACGGTACGAAAATAAATGCCATACGATTATTATTATTATTTTATCAAATAAAATGTAGGCATAATTAAGTCCTTACCTATGTACAATTTTTTTTTGCAATTCACCCTTAAGAGCCAGTCTTTCAACAATTAATTTAACTAACGAAGTTAGTTTGGGTTTTTGGGGTGCTGGATTTTCCTGATTTTATTTTTATTTTTGCTACTGGTAACGCGTAGGAATAACATGTTGCGTTCCTTAAAATTTTATGATAATATGGGAAGTTTGACAGTTCTCATTGAGCTGGCAGCTTACGCCTCCATATTGAAGGCAGACCGGTCGGTTTAAAACTTCTCCACTTTAAATAGCCTTTATGTCTATGGTCGCAAGGAAGGGTGAAGAAAAACAATATATCAAATACAAATACAGAATTTATTTTGATATTTACATTATTTGCATTTTATTAACAATCAACATCAACAATATTAAATAATTTGTCCTTGTGGTGTGATACATTTCGAACATTCTAGCAAGATTACACTCGGCCCAGTGTTGCCAGGGCGAGTGTGATGTTGCCAGGTAATAACGGCGGTATTCTGTAAACGATCGACTAGAAGCAGTGAAACATGGGGTATGTTATGCTGAGAACAATTTGAGCAACTGCTGAGAAAGCTGTGAGCTTCTAGTGTTGGGTTGCCATAATCATCATTCTCGAAGCTCCGTTAAATAATAGTATTATCAATACCTTTTTTGTTCAACAACAATATTACTTTTAATCCAGTAAGCTTTGGCTATACCGCATGCTCTTGTATGAAGAACGAAAAAAGCACAGGTGTAGGCATAGTCTAAGAAAATGTGAACCAAGATGCCATCAATTTGAATATGTGTTTTGTTTATGTTCAATTTTGTTACTTTTTTTTATTAGGGCTCGTTTCCACTGATGGTTATTTTGCTCGCCTTCTGTACTCTACCAAAAGAAAGGGTTAAGTTGGAGTCTCATGTATCGGTCCAGTCCTAACCACGAGTAAACTTTCCGTAGAAATGAGCCCTTATATGTGTTGAGATTGATATTATGGCAACCCGCAGCGAAAAATGGCGCGAATTCGCGCCATCTAGTGTCTCAATTTGGCACTGTGAACATCGAAAACCAACTACTCCCTTATCGAATTAGCACAAATATTTATATTTCGTTTTCCTCATTGCAAACAAAAAAGATACTAACATATTTGCACAAAAACAAAATATAAGGGAGTCGTCGGCCGGAGATAATTTTACAGCCAGATATTTTTCAGTTAATATGTAGTTTTTTAACACGGTTAATTTTGCCTCTCGCCAGTATGACGGTTCATCCGAGTTATAAGTAGGCGCAAATTTAACCGTGTCGTTCCAAATCAGTGCCAAATGAAGGCAAGAAGGAAACTGTAGACCAATCCTGCGACAGAGCGATCCGTTGTGTTGCTATTTTTATTAAATTTACACAGTATAAATTTAAATTGTTACAATAATTTACCTCACAGCCATCATTATAATATTGATACTACATTAATAAAGAGGACTATGTGTAACAACACGGTAAGATGGCATCAGCTTAAAAAAGGGTCTAGCGAACATCGTAGGTATTAGAGAGTGTAAGATTTATATACGTATATAATACATGAAAAATTCACCATTCCGTTTCTAAAAACGTCAACAACCTCAAGCTATTAGCAATAGTCAACAATGTTGTTAATACTAGGATTTTAATGCACACAGAACATGGATTACAAGTAGCGAGTAGGCATTTAATTGTCATAGTCTTTCGAGCTATTCCTAATGGGTTTCAGGGGGCTATTCAGGAGCGAGCATGGCTTAGGTGGTAAGACTATTCTGAATATCATCGGCTTATTCTAATTTATGAGAAAAACGAAACCCTAAGGCATATATATGAGGGAACTGGTTGAAAAAATTGTTGAATGCCAAAAAGTCGCAGATTTAAATAAAAATCGAAGCAATGAATTTATCAATTCTAAATTTGAAATCGAGAAGCTGTTAGCGTAATCGGTTATCATTGTCATCAATACAAACGAAACCAGGGACATGATCTTAGGCATATACGGTAATGGCGCTCCCTGTTGTACGAGTATAAATAAGAATCAGCCGGTGATTGCGTATCTTGCTCTAAGAATATACCTTAAAAGTGATATGTGACATTATGCGCTCTCCTTTCTAACCCCACTAAGATTTTCGGTGTCATAATTAGTAATACGAAGATACGAAATGATAGGAAGCGCGTACTAACAGATATTCCATGAAACGGACGTAAATATGTTTAAAGTAATGTCAGTGATAATTTGTGCGTCTGCAACATAACGAACTAACGGTGCAGAACTTGCGAAATAAGTTTATTTTTAAATTATTGTATAATTGCGCTATTATAGCTAATACTAACTCAACTGAATCGCGAATGTATTATTACAGAGACCAGTGTTATAATAAAGTAGTTAGGTAACAGCATATGTGTCAGTTTTTTTGTTGAATATGTTTTCTTTTCCTGGTACCAGTACTTTTATCTAGTGAAAGAGTTATTTGCGCAATGTTTTCTTGATTCTAGACTATATTATAACTATCTAATCTCTGTTATTTATTACTGTTAAAAGTAATCGATACTCATAAGGGCAATCGCAGAATCCCACTGGGTTTGAAAAGGCATTAATTATTTTCTTTTGGCAAATGAGTAATTCTCATTGGTGGTTCATCACAATCACAGACGATTTTCCGTTAGTTTTCGAATATTCGAAGTTGTTCTAAATAAAAGCGTAAAAGAAAAACCTGTATAATCCAGTGGAATTCTGCTTCAAAATATATCCGAGTATCAAATTCCGAATTTTTTGCGTGAAACTAAAAGAAATTTGTAGTAGGCTCTGTAATTTAGGACCCGGCATGCTCTTAAACTAGTCATTCAACACTATGCAAACCATGATGCTTCTATATGATACTGATACTGCGAAATATTTTATTTCTATGGGAGTTCCAGTGACTGTACGATATTTAAATTTGGGTTGCTATTCTTAAGCAGACGATGACTATTTACGGGTAATGGAGATAATTATATTTTAGATTAGTTAAGAATGAGACACTTGATATTATACGCTACCAAAGACTCTTGAGTGCGTATTTCAAAGGTTAAATTAATTTGTTCCCCTTTTATTTCCATATTCCAATCCGGCTTCAACAGCATCAGTAGCGAATAGAAGTGGTATCCGTAACAACAGGCGCATATACTACGTAATAAATCAATCGGTGTGTTTATATCTTTAGTTCTACGCGGAGACAAGAGTTCGATTATCCAAATATACCTATACGCTTTTTATGACATATGCTCGTTCGCGTGACGTACTTATAACTATCGGGACAGGCAAAGCCCGTGGATTATACGTTTCTAAAGAGCGTTGCCGCTACCTCTCAACAATAAGCATTAATTTATTGCTTTTACACCGTAAATTGCTGCTTGTTTGCCTTTCGCATTCACGTACGCGTATACCTAAAATATTTTAAATTGCATAAGAAGTTGCAGGCTTTGTCACACTAACGTTCTGCGTCTCTCAGCTGGTATATATATCGTATAGGGTGCGATCAGTGTCCTTGAATAGCATCGCCAATGTGAGACATTCGTCCTTTTCTAGCATGTTCGTACTGGGATGGTAGAATGCTTTATATCGGCGATAGACGATACCATCCAGGATCAGTCCACAATTGTGGTGCGTTTCGTTTTAGTCGCAGGAGGGAGAACGCGTTGACAAAGCTTCGCATAGTATTTGATGGATCGCGGACAGGTAGCGGGCACGCCGGCTATCTTAGACATCACCTAGCAAACGGGAGCCGCACATGCGCACGGGACTACACAACGCGCAGACGCGACACGGCTATATTCTCTCTCGTTAAGGCGATTATACAAATTTAAACACTATGTTAAATTGCACACTGACCCACCTCTATAAACTTTTAATTGCGATAAATATTCGTAATGCTGTATAAAAATATTAAAGGAAAAATCGTCATGTTAATATTAATCTTATTTAACATTCATATTAATCCAAAATAATAGCGTGTATTTTACATTTTTACATTGAGACGTCCGAACACTATTCCTAAATGACATAGACATAAAGCCTAATTTACAACAATCTACACACGTTAGTATTGAATATAAACTTTTTAATGTAGTCATAGCCTTCTATTTTAATGCAAAGGAGATGTACTTTGAAAAATCTTACGTAACATACAAAATTACATTTGACTATATACAACATTCTAGCTAGATCGTTTTAAAAATCTTTTGAATGTAGCACGCGGTATTCTACTCATTACCCTAGTTTGGCGTCTAGGAGGGCTCCTGCATGCATGGACTCTAACGACCAGATTATCAAGCTCTGAATACCTCTAAACCATATCATTACGAACTAATGCCGTCCGAGTGCCCTGAGCCGCGACACTGCTCCTAAAGTATCCTCAACACGGACGAATTTCATATAATTTTAATAATTTAACGTGCACAACCTTTTCATAACTTTATCTAATATTTTCATTTCATTCTGTCGATGCGTGCTGTGGCCCTATTCCCTCGTCCGACCATTTTAATTATTATCGTTACTTATCCGACAGTCACTTATGTGGAATGTCAAGTAATCTCACTCGATCGAACCAGAGGATTGGTCCACTGGTGGGTTCCTGCCCACACGTTTATGTTCACTGGGTGACTTGAGATCTATGTTATCGGAAGTCTTAAGTACCCTACAAATGGACCATTAGGGTAAAACTTCCATTCAATTAAATGGAACATATTTTTGATATTTTGTTGTCCAGTTTGAACTTGACGTACCTGGTGCTTTTTTATCATTTAGGACTTAGGCTTGACGTTCTGTGCCCCAAATATAGTTTTTTGTACTTTTTTGATGTGTATTTTTCCATGGGATTATGTAGCGGAATTACAAAATATATGGCAGTTTGTTTGCATTCAATTCCTTTACGAACTAAGATCAGTTGACAGAGTTATCAGGACCGTTCATACTTGGATTCTCACGTCACATCACACCCACTACCTAATAGCAATAAGGCCGGCTTTGCCTATTCTATTTGAAGGATGAAATGATGTCTATACTGCCACGAACTTACCTGACTAAGTGCCTCTAAACTAAGTTTCTGCCCGGGTTTCTGGCGGTAGATCTGCTTAAACCCGAGGTGATATTAGTATATTAGGTTCTCAAAGTGGAATAAGCAATCAAACCATCAGCAGGCAAGTTTGTGGCACTAGGCTATGACGTGACAGTGTGCAACTATACACAGGATGTTTGATGAAAATTAATACAATATTTCAACTAACTTTACTCACTATCAGGTAATTGAGGTATTTTTAATAATTATTATAATAAATAGTGCTATTTGCGTGCGAGCGACGCCGTGGCGGACTTAGGGTTCACAACTTCACATTATCTATCTACATAATGAGGTTCATCAAACATCTTGTCAGTTTGTTCGTCTTGACCTTACTGATAGACCTGTAGAAATGACGCTAATATTGGCGAGGCGAATGTAACTACACATTTTACCTAGAAAATTCTAAGAAGGAACTCTAATCAACTGCACCGGTGTTCGGGTCGATGTAAATGCACGTGGAGTCGATTAAAGTTGAGCCTTATCTAATACATAAAAGGGCATTAAACTATGAAGAGTCCACAATCGTCAAAGCACCCGGAGTTAACACTAAATACATCGCAGGCTTTAGAAGCCAGTAACAACGACGATTCGAAAATAATATCACACATTTACAGCAAAATTACACTTTGCACTGACGTCCCCGCATCGCACACGCGACGCGTCGTCGGGTCTCTGAACTCTGAGTGTGCAGCGCCGCCATCCACGTCCAACGATCCCCCGCCCAACAGGAAAACAAAATAAAACCAAAACAAAACAATGATCCATTAGAAATTTATTAAAAAAATAAACAAAATGCGGTGCTAGTGCTAAATGAGATTGAAAATAAAGACGGTTACGAGACACAGACGAATCGAAAATAAGTACAAATACCTAAACTAAATGCAAGGACTAAGCGCTTTCTGCACTAGTCTTTACTTTACCTAATGAGTATTTAAAAAATCGCGTCTGTGTCAAGCCCCAAAAATCAAAAATAATTAAAACTGCCTTACCTAGTGGACTTTTATAGAAGTTTGATAAAATAAAACATAAGCTAAGCGATGGAACTGTATGCATACTACTACCATAGGTGCATATCAAGTTTTGAAAAGTTGTGTCTTAAAACTAAGTATATAAGTATAAATAATGAATTCAATGTGAATCCATAAACAAATTATAGACTAAAACAATAACTTTAACATAATGTCGCTAAACTTATAACACATTTGTGTAATGATGTATGAAGTGTTCTGCTTAAGAGTATTCGATCAGTCGATGATAATATAAATGCTTATAGTTATATCTCAGCCCCAAAAAGCGTCCCGAATAAGTCAAAATATGCGAGTAAAAAACTACAGAGAAAGAAATAAACCTACACTAATAGAAGAGAGTAAATAAAGCATGCATTACCTATACTAAATTCGTTCTGAAATTACACGGTAGTGCAATTAAAAGTTTTAAAGGTTCATATTATATTGAGCATTATATCGCTACAAATAATAGGTAGTTATATTCACTTACACAATTAAAGACACTTTTAAATTCAATTGTCAAAACCGTAGATAAAAATCGAATGTAGACCATCACTTTTTAAAATGGACTGTGTAGTGTTGTGAATGAAAAGGTGTTAAATGTTACATTGAATCCAATTTCCATTCAAATATGTTATGTTTCTGTAAAGTAATTTGGAAATTACCATTGGAGGCAAGATATCTGCAGGTACAATGTCTTGCTTACGCATTTCGATGTTTTTCATGATTGCCTAAAGTTATTCGACGATGGTTTCCTGATCGTCAAAATACTTGCGCTCATCTAACATTAGCTGGATAGAAATTAAGATTTCTCGGATACGATGACTGAAATTCAGTAGTTATTTTAACCGTCAGGAAACCCCGATTGATTTTTTACAGATAATGCAAATAGATCAAGTGTGCACAGATAGAGAGCGATCGAAGGCAGTGCTAAGACAACTTGCTGTGCAGAAGACTCATAGGAATCTGAGCATGGCTTTTCTAAGGGTGCATTTGAGTATTGTGAAAATTGCTGTGCTGTGTCCGTGTTGTAACATAATTACATAACCTGTACCTAACTAGCCAATTCCAAATGATAATAAAAATGTAAACATAACTTGAAGAAGTGAAACGGGTCGGGGGTATACGAGTTATAATAATTTGAAAAAGGTTTCACCACAAACACTTTGAATTTTGGCTTCGAATGTAAAGAATCGTGAAGATAAAACCAAAGAGTTTGCGCAACCCAGATAAAATAGTATAACTCAAAAGAAAACGAAGTGAATTGTTTGGGGGTTGTGGAGTGGTGACGGGCCCTACCGCCTAGCAGCCTGGAGGCTTAGATGTAGGAGTAGGGTCCGTCGGTAAGGGCGCTGCACAGCAGCAGTCAGGAGGCGTCGTCTTTGCCGCCGCTGCCTGTCGCCGACCCGGCGCGCCGCGACGAGCGGTACTCCACGCCGGGGTCGAACTGCATTAGGACGAATACCTGCGGAAACGTCAACTTAGAGAGGAACTATCATTCTACCTGATAATTTTGAGAAACTGGTTTAACGAGAGACCTATGCTCAGCGATCGGCGATTGACGATGATAACTACGTGATTTAACTGCAGAAGTTTGAATTCCTATATGTCTGAAATATCAGAAAATTTAAATGGCGGCAGTGTCTCTCGAGATGGATGTTTGCTATACGACATTAGGTGCAAGCTAAATGATCAAGAATTGACAACATTTCAAATTTTTAAGTAGGATGATATCTTAACTCATTTCGTTAATTTGTTTACAAGAAACCACAAAATATTTTTTTTATATTTTTATAGCTATTAGTCTTCTAAATATTCACGAAAATGGACCTACCATCGTAGTAATTACGTCATTACTATGAAATTGTGACAGTCACAGCGCGCAAAAAGAACCGCAGTTCACTTTCTTTAGTAAATCTGTCTTAGTAACAGTGCTTCTGTACGATTTGTTACGCTGTGACGTCTTACTTGTCACTTACTCTCTTTTAGAATGAGGAGCTTTTGAAATTGATTTATTTATATGAAAATGGGATATTTTCGAGAATTTAAAAATGTGGTTTTACTTAACTTTTTTACCCTCTATTTGATATCATCGGAAAAAAACTTGCTTAAAAAAATGTCGTCAATTACTGCAAATAAGTAGATAATGATCTTTAACCACTTGACGCAATCGATTCATGACCACGTTCGATTTGGGAAGTTCCAGATTTGGGATACTTGCTACTTTTGTGGTTCACAAACTAGAACTCGAAGAAGCCTGAGTCTACCTGATCAGTAGGCAGCAAGCTGAAGTCGTCCGGTGGATTGGTGATGACGTATCGCTTGCTGCTCGCGTCACACGACGACGAAGTGTCCCGGAACCGGTAGAGGCCGATGCAGAGCATACCGTAGGCGCGCAGCGCCGCTACGAACAAGTCTCCGTACTTGCCGGCCTCCCCGAATTGGGCCAGAGGCCCGTCGTACAGGGATATCTGGCCCACTCTACACCGGTCCCTGGAATTATTGTTATTTGTGTTTATTTTACGGATCACTCACATAACATCATGCGTAGTCTAAGAAGAAATTAAAAGAATTCAACGCACTATAGTTTGGCACCACCATCTAGTGACGCTATAGGAAATGGTACATTACGGTTGTTACACCGAATTACATGGGTCAGGAAAGTACTATCCTTAAAAAAATTGCTTTCAAAAACCAGGATTGTTGTGAAAAGGTCAAGGAGCTTACGGTAGATTTATTGTGTCCTATTCATAGTGCCAGTTATTGATGGATATGCTATTTTTTATGTAGGAAACTCTCGTGGGTGTCAGACATGCTAATGAATTTCACTTATTCGCCAGAAACTTGAAGACTACGAGTATATATACGGACCGGTTCGCTAAACTCTCTGACGTGGAGTATCCTCCTCGGAGACCAGCTCCTTCCGCGAGGATCAGCTCCAGCTCGGGCGTGGCGCCGCCCGTGATCAGCGACCGGATCAGGGTTAAGGCATTCTGGTTAAAATACGTCTGGAATAAAGGAACAATCATTATAGTTACTATTGTAAAAACTAAAAACTGCTTTAAATTCAGTACTGCCCTTCAAATAATTGGGAAGTGTCTATCAAGGGATTGAAATATTTGAATATCACAATAGCGCTGGTATGGTGTGGTGTAAAGCGAAACCAAAACATCGCGGTAGACCCCGACGAACATATCCATGTGTCTGTGATAAAGAAAGATCTGGAGAAGTCCAACTCAAATCTAAAGACGACCTAGGACCGATTAAGACTAAGTTTTAGGAGGGTCGGCTCCTAATAGTTATGGAAAGAGCCCTGCAGAAGAAGTGTGGAAACTAAAATAAAAAGAGACGCTTCTTAGGTTACAACGAGATGAATATCAAAACAAGAAAGGCAATGCAATATTTGGGTAAAGATCTAAGAGCGGACACATCCATTTTGGAAAAATAACCCATAATTCCTCATATCGGAATATGTGTACTTTCTTCGAGGATACTTGTCTATGTTCTTCAGAAACAACTGATTATGCACTTCAAATTCTGTTAATTGACTGTGGAAAGTCAGATAATCACTGTACAGGTATGTTTGAATTGCAAATACTTTAGAAGTTTTAGCAGCTGGTGTCCTTTAGTTTTTAAAGGAAGGGAGGGCATTGGGTGTGTCGAGTACTTACAGTGGACATAAGGGAGTCGAGCACACTGACGGCGAAGGCAGTGCCACAGGCGAACGGCTGCGTGAGATACAGTTCCGTGTCAGGGTCGTCGTCGTCGTCCTGGTCCAAGAACTGTACGTTGCTGTCGTTCACCAGCTCTGTAAAAAACGCCATTATTAATGTCACACCTTTTTTACAACCTTTTATACAACTTGCAATGTTTGTAATGTGTTCGGGTCAAATCTTGCAAGGGAGAACGATTGAGCTGAAATTTGGCATAGCTACGTAACTTCGATGACAATACAATAATATGAGATCATGGACTTTGTTTGATGATGCAGTCGGAAGGTGGTCGAAGGAACTGCCAAACTACACAAGATAAACCCGTCATGTTTGGCTTACTGGACTTACTGGACTTAACGAGTAGTTAAATACTGTGCACAGAAAAGTACAGTTGGCAATAAAACTTACAGAAATAAAATAACTTTTTGCTGCTAGAATAAAAAAATTACGAACTGACACCACTGAGATGAAAGGCAGAAAATGGCTAGTCCGGCTAAAGCCATATAGAATGTGATCACATGAAAGTAGATATATGATCGCACTAAAAATGCGATAAAGGCACTGCCACATTGCCGGAGGATCTTACTATGAAAAAAAATATCAAACTTCTTGTAAACTTAAGAGCCACTTTTGCTTATACATACCCCTCTTGGTGTAAGCAGAAGTGAGTTTGACAAGAGTGAGAGTTACTCGAGTGTGAAATAACAGTTTATTAACTTAGGTAGCTTGCAACTCACCGGTAATCATAGGCACATTGGCACCATACACTGACCCCCGCCGCTGCAGTAGCACCGGCG
Source organism: Notocelia uddmanniana (assembly GCA_905163555.1). Lineage (NCBI taxonomy): Eukaryota > Metazoa > Arthropoda > Insecta > Lepidoptera > Tortricidae > Notocelia > Notocelia uddmanniana. Next base: position 5,710,763 of record LR991059.1, on the reverse strand, counting down.
CGGGCGGCGCGCCCGGTAGCGGCTGTGCAGCCGCGCTCCCGTTAGTCGCGCCCCCACTCAACACCCCTATCGTGTCATCGAAGGTCATCGCCTTGATGTTCAACGAAGCCAGGATAGCTTCCTTGTCGGCCAGCGTCGGGTCGTCATTGGACGGGACCTTCGCGGACAGGATGCAACACATGTCGCAAAGGTTCACGTTCACTGCACGCAAGTCGGCTCGGCTTAGCGGTGAACCCTGTCAAACATAGGCAATGTTAGGGCAGTCACATTCCATGAGCACTTGAAACAATCTTCGGGTCCGTTTTCTCTCGCTTCTTCTTACACATTACTATAGCAAATTCATCGATTTCCCCCGAACCCGACGACTTCTTTAGCTGTACGTAATGTTCTCCTCATAAACTAAGATTCTTCTGTTCTTCAGGGCGTAGAAAATTTGTTTGTTGTTACACTGGAAGTGTTGCGCGTCATGAGGACAGGACACGGCTAACCACACCGCAAGCAAATGTCGTCGAAAGGATAATTCGCGATCGCTGTCTATACCATATCTTTCTTTAATAGCTAATGAATTTATACAAGACACGAGCTATGACTTGGCTAGTCATCTTCTCATGAAACTTCTGGTATCTGTGTGCACCATCCATGATGGAGAAAGAGTGAAGAAATAGAAAAATACTCACATTCAAAACAGAAATCTTTGGCAGATTCTGCAACATCTTCCACTCCCTTCTGATGTAATCCACGCTCCCCACAATCACCACATGTTTTAACTCGTGGTAATGGAAGTTGGAGGCCCGGAGCGGCATCACGAGGTTCCGTAGACCTATCAGCGGAGAGTCGGGGTCCGCGAATAGGCAGACTACCACGTGGCCGTTTAAGACGGTCATTGCCGCTTGGTTTCTGTCCTGTTATTCAAAATTATTTCAAAATTAAAATTACGAGTAGGAAGCACGGAGAGTACCAATTGAAAAGGGATCGCACATCTACTGCCGCAAAAAACGTGTCGCGCAAAATAGGATATAACGTTATCTCTCTGTGTACTCAAAGGAACACGTCGTGGAGGAAATATCTCTTTAGTTCGTTTTCTTATATACAGTGGCCATAAGAAAACCTGACCCTGACCCGTACTAAGAAAATGCATATTTTACGTACTAATATACAATCCTCCAGGTTCTTGGCGGGGCTCCAATGGAACATGCCAGTGGAGTCGTATTTCATTTCAGTCTTCTCGAAGTCGAAATCTTTCGACTGGTCGTCCGCCAGTCCCGCTGGCAGACTCACACCGTTACTATTCTGGTTACCTCCGCTGCTTCTACTCGTGGGCCTGTCGAATTAAAAAAGTTATTACAAAATTCGAACGGAAATTAAAAAGATAAGGGTTGTTGCCGTTGTGCAAAAGGCGTTTTAGACGCGTTTTGGCGGGACGTGCATCCGTCATTTATGTTTTATTTTATATAATGACTGTGTTTAGTTATGTATTAATGTAAGATAGTAAAATGAGCAGAATGATTTCAGTAAGAAGCGGTAAGTACAAGCTTGTTAGTGTTACGGTGTTCATATTTACAGGAAATTGCGTTTAGTAATCTATTACTTTTAATCTAAACTAATCATTTCACTGGGCAATGTGAAAATCATTTGAATTATCGCAATGATTTATATATCCACTTGTATACTGTAATTGAATGCATAAAATAATTGGGACGTACAAGAATCAAACTGAAACTAGAAAAATCTTTTTCATGTTGTTTAGTGGTAATTGTAGGTACTGTTAAAAAATATTCCGTTTAAAGTTCAAATATCTCAAACACTAAGAGGTTTCGTAATATAACCAAAGTGATTCTAGTACATCAGGTTATATAGTCTCAATAATTTAAAGTAAGCAATTCTACCAAAACACTAAATACGAATCTTTTTGTGGATAAATAGGTTATAAATAATCTATACATGCTACCGTTCGTGCTGTGCCGTTTACAAGTGCCAAAATATAAAGGAAAATGTCCAAGGGATATAAGAGCAATATTAGAAGAATTTTCGCAAAGATCATCATTGTCGAATTGTTACTACAGGCGATGTCATGTACTTGTACTGCGCACTGGGCATATACAGGATGTACCTAACGAAAATGGCATGGATCCGTTTAAGGCGCTAATTGGTATCGCATTCTGACTAGAAATAAGCAGATATTTTTTTTTGGTTTTGTATGGGGTTGATAAATTTTGACGAAAACAAAATCAACAAAAATGTTGAGTAAATTTTTTTTGACCTACTCATTTATAGTCAGAATTCGAAACCAATTAACGCCTCATACTCCCGAAGGGTTTGAAACATGTCGCCCGAAGTGGCAATTATTACGTGATTCTAACCAGTTTTAATAGGTTGTATAATTTGAACGAATGCTCTTGGCGTCAAGCAGCAGCACTATCTCGAGACAAACTGCTCAAAAATAATGTCAGGCGGGTTAAGAAAGGATTCGGTTTTTTTCGCGGTACAAGAGAAGCCTTTTTATTTCCAAAGTGTTTCTCTTGCCCGGGTGTTCCACTTGCTTCTCCTGACCTTACTTGAATATAACTATAGAATATGAGCTAGGTAGTATAGATGATTTTGAACGCTCATCCAAAAAGGTTCTTTGTTGCTGTCCACACTACCGGCCTTATTTATAAACATTAATCAAACTATTTTAGCTAAATGCTGTTAAAATAAATGATTGGTTAGATTTGTTCTCCGATATTTTTATTTTCATGTATAAGAATTTCCGCTCGTCCTTCTTTCCAGTATTTTTATTTTCTTGTATAAAAAATTCCGACAACCTTTTTTTCCAGTATTATAAAGGGGTAAGTTGTGAACGAGCGCTTAAAGTTGCTTTTCCACCAGAGCTACTTGAGGTACCTTTCCATACAAGCCACCAATAACTTCGCAGCATAGGTTGGGCGGTGTGTATGAAATGATAGCTTGGCTTAGCTTTGGTGCAAAACAAGCCTATTACGAGTGGGTGCTTCTGATTGCGACGCACTGAAAAATAATGTTGAGTGCGGTTTTTTTTATCAACAGTAGTTCGTTGAGTACTGTGTTTCTGTATCATAATACTTGGTTAATGGTTTACCAATATTTTCACCTATATAAAATGTACCAGACACGAGAAAATTTTGACGTGACGGAGTTTTATCATGCATTATAAATAAAGTATTAACAGAAACCACTACTCGTTTTTAAATAACCTGACTTTGCAAAAAATAACTACCTACATAAAATAATAATAAGCAAGCATCTACTTATATAACCGCGTTTTTGTACAAGCTATAAGTTCGGTGATGCCTCGGTCGACTATGTAATTTTCATATTCGCCTAAAGTGTCGCCAAACTTGTCGCTTGCTAAGCGCGGCCTAAATCGTAACAACGGTATCATACAAAGTCAAACTACTGAAAAAATTCTAGCTTTTATATAAGTTGAGTTACATGAGCTTTTTCACTTCGTAGGCTAGGTGGTACGCTTGGTAATTCGTGTCCTGTTCCGGAGGGTTCCTGTAACACCCAAACAGCTCCGTAGCTTCATGGCTTGAAAATCAGTGCGGAAGGGATTGCAGATACGGTGAAAATCAGTCGGCGCTTGGTCAGTTTCTCACTAAACACTTGAAGCAGCCGGTGAGCAATTGTTTCTTATACCATTACGGAGCCGTTTTTCTCATTCGCTCACTTTGGGCTGGGAAAATATTCAGGGTCCCAACTTATGTCGACTCAACGCTCTTTCGCTACCCTTCGTTACGTCAAGGTATGTGTAAGGTAATGCACCACTCTCTTTTGCCTAGACTGGACCCGTGTGAGGTCGAGGTGAATGCAAGGGACAAGTAAGAAACAATTGCACACTGGTAACTCAAAGTTAACATTTTGAACTTTTTGCTCTTCGGTTCAGTTATATTTTACAGGTAACAAATTGTATAACGAACCGCATCGGCTTACATAATTTTCCGATAGATAATTACTATTTTGTATATGTAGTGATAATTGTAATCATAAAATGTACTGCAAACCAAGTATATTCAACTGATTTTCACTGTGATAATATATATAGACATTTATATATCAAATACGCAGTGCACACAGTGCCAAACATAAATCTCGTGACAACGAAAGGGTCGAAGGCATTGCTAAAACTCTTGGGATCTAATCAAGCTGTTTAGTAAGAAAGAAAGAACGATGATCATAAGGATTTTTATATAGGCAGTTACTCGTTATGTTTATGTGTATCTTTTATAATTGGGTAATTTTATGCGACAAATGTATTACATTTAAGGCATATATACGCAACATCATTTATAAGGAAATATCATTAACATAAAGCAATTGATATGGGGCAGCCCTAGGTTCATTCATACATTGTCACAACCAATCGAAAGCGCATTGAATACATACACATTCAAAGCACAATCAATCTCGGTTGAGGGCTGCCACAGACTGCTATAAGTGTTAAGGTTAAGAATTGTTTTACAACTTACGTATCAGGTGGAGCTCTGTTTACGTTCGGCTTGACTTTGTTGACTTGCCGCGTTGTCGTGGTGTTCATCAGTTGGTTCGCCATTGGAGAGAGGAGAGCGGTAGGCGCCGCACTTCTGTGATTTCTGTTTATTACTGAAAAAAATAACACGATGGTCAAATAGTACGTAATTGTACTAGTAAAATACAGCCATGAGGTAGAAAAAGTACTCACAACTAATGTCTTCACCTCGTTCTCGCGCGATTTCACCTAGAAAATTATTGTTATAAAATTATTAAAATATAAAATAAGTATTGTTTGAAAAAAGTATGTGCAAAGGATTTAATTTTTTTAAACTGAACTGTATGAAAACATTGAATATTTGATTATTAGGTACATTGATTTTATTATCATTCAAAGGGTCTCAGGATACTTCAAGAATTTATTCAATGTCTACAACAAAAGCATATCAACAAAGCATTCAAGGGCACAAAATGTATTAAACGGACGGATGCAATGGGTCGCAATGCCTGGCGGGAGTACAAACCAATGAAACATCCGCTTTAGAGTTAACCAAGAAGCGCAGGTCGATGGGGTTTGCAATATTTAAATCTCTCAACGTGATGCAAAAACAAAAACAAAACGTTTTTTTGTGTGGAAAAGAAATCACAACTAAAAATGTGGGTCATTTAACGGTCCTTTAGAAGGTAGGTACGCATCTCCTCGTCTACTGTTTCAGCTGGGTTCATGCTTGATGAAAGCCTCATCCGCGAATTTCGAAACTCCTTTGTGCTCGCTATGAAAATGCGTGATAAAGCAACTAAGTGCGGGGCACCTTTCGGTTACCAGTGGAAGCACATTGCTCGATCGATGGAGTAGTGGGCCGATGAGAAACAAAATTAAAAATAAAACGCTCAGTCTTTCAGCCTGAGATGTACCTCGATGATGCACCTTCTTGGGCAACTCTGGCGGCGTGAAGGTGGGGGGAGGATGGTGGTCATCTGCAAAACATCAGCACAAATTCGCATTCCGATACACCAATCAGTCAACGACATTACCTACTGGCACGTCGCGATAATCGATAGCGAGTGACAAACTCATCGTATTTATTTCATCAAGGGTAACCCATTCAGTTTCATTTTATAAGCGTTTGTGCAAAATTTAAGCTGACGACTTGAATATGTACAACATCGAGTCCAAAGATGAAACCGAATCGTTACTCAATAGTATTAAACAATTTGTTAATGATATATTATAGTATTAGGTATACAGTAACACAATACAACACGTAACTAGAACATCCACATGCAGCATGCAACAAACTAACAAACACACGATAAATAAAATCTATTAGACAAGCTCTAAACTATATATACCATAAAATGCATTAAGACTTGATGAATATATAATCCTACTAGTTATAAATGAGTTTAAAGCTAATGTAAGAGGAAATGATAAAATGGCTAAGGGACGTAAATTATCAGGAGATGGCACCGAGCGTACTAACGTTGTAATTACTTGCGAAAGCAGTTTACGGTTTCCAACGTCTCAATGATAAAGGCAAAGATAATTACTTTGGAGATGATATACCAGTGTCTGGCAGACCTGCCAGGGCGTCCCCCGCTCCCGGAGCTATTGAGGCAGGGCCATCTAACTAAATTGAACATTCCCTATGCAGGGTCTTTACATTAATCTTTAATCTTGAAAGCAGAATTACACTTTACAACATCAATATCAGAGGGGCTATTTTGATGCAATAATCAGGGTTTAAATACTCCTAGGAAATTTAGAGACTGATATAATTATAATAACAACAACACCAAAATAAATAAATGAGATCACAAATGTCTTCTCATGTTTTAGTTCCGCTAATAGAGAGGCAAACATCTAACTGCTGAATAATGCACATAGATTAACGAAGACAATACAATGATACAGGACACGAGATTGCTATATAGAACCACCGACAAGACGGGCCCGCGCGTCGTCATAGAACATCACATTGACATTTACACTGAATGTTAAACACATGGGTACGTACTTGCCCGGCCAACCATCTGGACGGCCCGTACGCCCTTCCTGAACGTAGCCACTGAACCGAGAAACAAGATGTTTAAGCGATCATTCATTAATAGTTATTACTAATTATTCATCTTCCTGGGCATTATACAATGAATGCAAATCATAGGCACTTATGCAGACAGAAATGCAAAGCTGAAGTCTTCTTCTTGTATAGTTTAAGAATGAAAAGGAATTAGATGAGAAGTCGCCTATGTTGCAGTTTGATTACCAACGTCTGAACAGTCTGCCTTGCTTCCAAGTTAACTTAGGGCAATGACGGGAAAATGTGCTCTAAATACAGGGGCAGACGGTTAGGCTTTGCTAGTAATCAAAATGTAGTCAATATATATATAGTTATGTATTATAGCACCTTAGCCTATGGCTTACAACTCGACCGTCACTGTGAGCTGTGTTTAGATGGGGAAGTTGTCCGGACCAAGCCCTAGTACTGTAAGCGAGTTTATAGTTAATATATAGTGACTATAGCCTTGCTGCACTAGTCTAGAGCGCTGCGTGTCTTTTAATCGTGAGATTAGCGATACTGTTCTCCGAGGTACATTATGTCGATCATGAGCAATGGTTAGTTGATGCAAACAAACTAAACGTGTTGTGAGGTACGGTAATAGGTGGCTTTGTTTCAGCTCCGTACCGTCGAAACCCCGATATGAATTAAGATTTTGTTTCACCATCCCAGTCTGCATCATCATCATTCCAACATCTGTAAAAATGCAACAAACTGACACATACGAAGGTACGCTCCTGTCTCTTCTGTTGAGGATCACTCGGTTATATGCATTTGGTAGGAGCAAGTTCACTTCTCTGTACCTTGACTTAGGGTAGACACAGCGATAGTGAATTCGATTCTACCAAAATGTCTGATGATGTAATGAAATAGCGACGTCGTTAGGTTTCCCTTGACTTTGCGTTAGTCACTGTCATTAGCACAGACAAGCCGGAACTGCTCTGGAAAGTCTTTCGTTTTTATTTAGCTCAATATCAATGAGACAAATTATTTTAGCACTTCATGATTCTCTTCACACTCTGACTTTTCTGAGACATGCTTTCGTGGATTTACATTTAAAGACATAATTAACTAAGTGTTTTGGGACAAATGACGGTGCAAGTTTGCCGCGTGTGATAAACTCTACTTATATTTAATGTTCCTATTTACATGCAGTATAATCCTTGCTCTGGGCTTTGAAGTGCATCATATCAATTCGATTTAACTTCAGAGTTTGCACCGAATTTTGTAAGTTGTCCTTTAAAGAAAAGGTAATTTTGATTGCTAGTTTGTCCAGTACCTGATTCCGTATTCTGCTTGACAATTACGACAGTGGTCAGTTCTATTGTATGATGCACTAAATCCTCTCAATATTGAAACATATCAGTACATAGCGAGAATCTCAAAAGGCATAGAAAAATGGTGAAGTGTCAGAGTGCTTGATCCTATCGTGGCATTATCCATTCACGAGCGGCGGACAAACACAATGATCGCTAAATATAGGGTGTGAGCGAGCACGGGTCAAGAGATGCTTTGCAGCCGATCCAGTCTGTGAGGTACAGGACGCAACACCACTAAAGCAACTCAAAAATTATATAGACACGAAAAATAATCGGAAAACGTCAATTTGTGAGGTTAGGTGTGGTGCAAGTTACCTAGGTCGGCTCCAACCTTCCGCTGGTGGGCGGTCACTAAAAGTTTAGCCGAACAAGATTCCATTAATCTCACAGAAACAAAGGTAAACAGTGTGAGGTCGATAGCAAGTCTGCTGTGTCAACGTGTCCTCGTGGTACAGTGTTAGACAATGTGACAATCATCGGAAGAGTCAAGAGAGGTGTTTATTTCGTGATCAATATCTACAAGACATAGTCCGTGAACATTTATTGCTTCCCAGAAAGAATGTCACAGAATTATTTGTTAGCTATCAATTTTATTAGTTATTTTCATTGCGTATTATGTCTGAACCTACACTTTTCACAGTAGACAAAGCTATTTTTACTCGTAACAAGAAATTTTTATGTATTTAAATGTAAAGAAAATGATCTTACAGTTTTTGCATTTGCATTTCTTGATGAGCGTCTCATCTTTGATGTCCTCGTGGCAAGCCTTACAGTAAAACCAAGCCCTGAAAAGATAAAAACATTAACTATTACGTTAATTAATTAACTGTGGTTTTCACTTTAAGTGTACTAGTATCTGTCTAGTATCACGATCGATAAATAGTTGGACAACTCGAGGATACTGATGAAGCAAAGAGCAATTGTAATTTTAATTCAGCAAAAATGCCCCGACGGCAATTTTGCATGTCTCCGGAAAATAGAACACCTGATGAAATGTTGTTAGCTGAAGTAACACAAATATCCTGGATGTTAATAAAGGACCTAAGGTCCAAGTAATGATGGAAATTCACCTTTTAACCTCATCCGCGGACTGCGCAATGAAGAAGCCCTGCGTGTTGGCGTGGATCTTGGCGCTGCGCGGGTTGATCGAGATCTTGCTGTCCGCCCCCTCCTCCCCCTTGATCTCGATGGCTAGCAGCAGCAACTTCAGCTTTGTGAAGCACAACCTAGCAACAGAACCATTAAGTCCGGGTTTTCTAAAGATCCGTTACACCATATGTCAGATCAAACGTTTTTGACATAACTTTACCGACGTAAGGTCTCACGGATCTTTATAAAACCGAGCCTAAGTCACTATGAAATGTTTGTGTATAATCCATTTATCCGTTTAACATAGCTTAGGTAAGGTGACAGTTGGCATCCCAGGACAAATTATATAAAGTTTGAAGTTTTAAGCTTAGATTGTACTGGGTGGAGAGCTAAATGACTGATGTCAATGTACCCAACCTATGTTACTCCAATGTTTCTCGTAAAAAGACAATAATAGGCTCGCGTTCAGAACAACCACTTTCTCAAAATGGCTGCTTTTGCGGCATTCCTATGGATAATTTCAGTGGTCTCTATGGATTGGCATTGTAAAGATGTAATAGTCCATACAATTATTGTCAAAATGCAACGATTATTACGGTATAACCGAATAAATCTCACTCATTCGTTGATTAATTTTTACTTAATTAACCCGACTACTAAAAAAATATAACTGGTTTAAAGTTCTGTTTTTGCAGAATATGTGAATGTAGTAAAAATTCTGAACGTAAGCCGCTTCGATTACCTGCTGTATGTGTATACCTGTAGTTTATAGTGAGTAACCAGATTTAATTCAAAATTTCAGGCAGGAGAACAAGTATGATCCATGCATCGATGCAAAGATTTCTGTTTTAATTTACTCATGCATTTGCACTAAAAATGTGTGTAGCATATAAAATCTGACCATATTAAAAAAAAAATGGATTCTGTGCCAATTAATCCAAATTCTGACACCCTCCCTGTTGATGGATACGTGTGGTACTTACTTAAAAAATCTGTAATAGATTTTGCACATTTCATATGCTTCGACATAATGAAGTATCAGAAGTATTACGAGCACAATAGATAGGTAACACCACCATTTTCAAAATTAACGACCCAGCACTCCTCCAGCGTTTTTCGCTCACATTTATAAGCATATAGATGAGCGTAATGCAAAACATAGAAACTTACACATTGTAGTAATGTCTACTTGGCGATCATTTTGAAAATGGTTTTAGTTTGAACTAAAGGGTACATACGTGTGTAGTGTAATGTGCAGTGTAGTGAAAAGCAAGTGCAGGACATCGAAACATATAAGCGGATGGAGGACAATAGGTTTACTACAAGGGAATGGTCCAAATTAGAATTTTACATGTTTCAAATTTTGGACTGTCGTTTGCTGTCATCCTCACGATCGTAAAAGATGACAACCTAAAGAGTGTCCACTAATTATCACTTTGGGTCGGTGAGCCATTGTAGTTATTTATTTATTTAGTTACTTATCATTATTAGTAGTTAAAGTATTCTAACATTATTAGTAGAAGCAAAATTCACTAATACACTCGGAAGTTTATGCTCTTTAAAAAAATTTAAATACATAGAAATAAAAAAAAATTACGTTGTTCGACCCTCTTGAATGTGAACGGTGTCAACCAATGTTAAATATCCACCTAAATAATTCATATGCACTAAAAAAACCGGATTTAGTTCGACCGATAAAAGTCGACGACAAGTCGATCAAAATAGAACTGATGAGTCATATGAAATCTTAACGTGAACATTCGACCAAGCTGTATGCGGTGCAGACTCACCTCAGTGAGTTTTGTTACATACCTCAGTATGGGATGTCATATATATTTTGTTTGCACCGACATTTCCAATAGCATATTATGGCTATTGTATTTAAGGCACGCGACTTTCAATCTGTAGACCGTGGGTTCGAACCCCGGCTCCTACCACTGGGTTTTTCAATAAACCGAATGTCCGACATACTCGTACAGTGTAATCCCGACAAGGTCTAACTTTCTTTCTGAGTAGGAAGGTCAGATGGCAAATCCAAACACTAACACCAAATCTTGTGATTTGTTGCCAAATGCTATAGCATACAAACAGGAAAACGATAGAAAGTTGATGACGGTATATTTATAGGCCAAAATTATGTTAAAAGTGGTTCATATCTTCTCAGCTAGAAAATTAAGCTCCAGTTTACTTATACTGGAACAAGATTTCTTGTTAACGTCTTTTCGAGTTGCTATAGTCCAGTTATAATATTGGTTTGAGATTTGCTATCCCTAGGTTTTCTGTATGAATTATGTATGTATGTGTGTAAAATTACTGTTCTAATGCCGGCACAAAATCAAAATTACTAACAGCACTGGCGGGTGTAAAAAAGGAATAGCCTGTGTTTGATAAATATCTACTTCAAAAAATCCAATGCAAACAATAATATCGAAATAGAGACAAACAAAAGGCATTACATTGAAAATTATGAATATTGTAAACAAAACACTATATAGTAATATAATGCTATGCACCAAATTTTAAATAAGTATACTATACATACCAATATATTTCTAATGTTATTTACCCATTCAACATGCACAATACAGACTGAAAGGAAATCACATCGTTTAGTTCTAGTTTTGGATACAACCTACAAGGATTACTAGGGTTTGCAGTTTCGGGACCCGCTTATACAAGAAGTTCCGAAAATCCCGGGATCTTTGGGACTTTTCAAACAAACCGGTCCAACTGTAAACCCGAAGGATTACCAACAGGACAGACAGTGCACATTCATTAGCAAGGTTACGTGGCCACATCGTCTACGGTGCAGTGATTAAGAGACGAGAGGGGCCTTACTCGCTCGCCTGAGGGAAGGTCATTCCTGTGAATGAGGTGGACAGTGTCTCCGTGTACATCTCGCAGCCCGTACCCTGCAGGTAATCATTCTGCCAAGCTTGTGTGTCGGGGGACTGCAATCAATCAATAGGAGACGCTCAAACTCGTGCTATGTTAGTCACAGCGGCCGAGCAACTTCGCTCTATACTCCTATACTAGACCTAGTATTAGTACACTCTCTACTGCTCAGACTGGAGTTACCACCTATATTAGCCTTCAGTGCTCAGGCATTTTTGTGATACATGGGTAAACACATCGATATTCATGTTTGGAAGCTTGCAAACTATAGTTAACGATACTAAAATGATTGAAGAAGCTAATGCGTTTAGTTAGTGACGTCCTCGGGCAAAGACCTGGGGATGGAATGTGGAGCTCAACACAATGTACAGTATTAGTTTAGAGTAGTTGAGTGTGTGACTGTCCGTGTCACATTGCTCTCGTTTGCCCACTTACTCTGCGGCCAGTTTGAATGGCATCCCCACAAACGTCGTGCTTAGCATCTGGGTGTACATCTCCATGCCGGTACCTCGCATGTAGTAATAAGTCCATTTAGACATGTCTGGGCACTGTGGAAATGCCGCAAAAGTCTGATTAAAAAGTACACCTGACGACCGATGTTTCAAATTAAATTATGAAGACTTTTCTACTGAGGAAGAGTTGTTTAAACCCATCTATAAGTGGATGTTACTTGGTTTCACATATAGTAGTTGGACATTCTTTTCAACTTGTTGGTAGACCAATGCAATTTTAAACGCCAGTCTGCTTACATCTAGCCAATTCGTTATACTCTTTGAACTGTGTTAAATGTTGTTTCCTCTGTACTCGCACTAGGCATCCCGATCAACATTAATTTCATAGCTATAACAGCAACTGTTGTATAAATAGTGACAAAACTGAGCTAAGACGTTGTTGTCAGCTTTAGCAATTTCACTTTAAAAGCGACAATCGGTATACCGAATGTCTAATAAATAATTAATTAATTGACCGAGTCATAAGGCATATTTTTCGGCGTTAACATATACCATGGCGTCATAAATGTTTAACATATGTATTTTATCAAAAAACAAGACGGGTGATTTATCAAATCTCGTCAAAACATGGAAGTACTTAATAACGTTGCAAATGCCGAAATCACCAGGGTAGTCACGTAAGTTTTCGAACGTACGATAGGTAAATCTAACTGTCATTTGTACTATGGGAAATAATATTTAGATCTACCTTAAGGCAAAGGGGAAGGCAAGCTCTTTCCAATCAAATTTTGCGTTTCTGTTTACGCTACAGTTATTATTTTTGTGATTCTTTTGACTTCAGCATATCTGGCCACGGTGCCAACGACTCACGTTAAATATGTCGCGAGTTGCGAAGCGGTTTCAATCAATAGTATCTTTAAATTGGAACCTTTAGACCCATTAACCGCAAATTGTGTTTCAAAGTATTTTATAGGACGCTGACCGTCTTGAAGCTCCGCATGGCGAAGAGGTTAGCCATCATAGTGGAGAAGCCGGGCGCGAGGCAGCTCTGCGCGATGAAGCCTAGTTTCAGCTCCGCCAGGCAGATCACGTCGTCGCCCTGCTTCCAGTCCCACGAAGGAATGTTAAGAAGGTAAGCCTGCAATTTAGAGAAACACGCTTAAAGTTATAGAATGATTAAGTTGTGGTCGCTTTCGTTATAGACTATTTAGAAGGGAATAACAGAAAAACAAGCGAGTATAGACTATACTTTTTAATCCATGGGTAGTAAATCCATTCCCATTATGTCGCATTTTTAGAAATTGCGATTCTGAGAACTATGTATGTTACGTGTGTGTTCCCATTACGAAAACTTAATAAAATGTCTGGAGAACACGGATTCTCTTTCATTGCAAAGGATCTTAATATGTAGTTGGTTGATGGATGTGTGTGTGTGGATGGACCCGGGTATGTCCTTAAACTACGACCAAGACCACCGGGGAATGGGCAGCAGCATTCCTAGAGTGCGGTGGAGATACTGCGATCGCCAACCCGCATGCCAAGCGTGGCGATTATGGCATTTACCCCCCATGAAATTGGGGGAGGCCTATGTCCAGCAGTGGACGACCTAGGGCTGATGTGGTGGTGATGGATGTTAGATCTGCATAGACACTGACAGCATTCTAGATGAAAAATGAAACGTTATAATAGTTTGGACTGGAAGATAAGTCAAAGGACTAATCCTTTAACTGCTTTAGTTGGTCAATTCAAACTCAGGTAAGGTTCAGTACCCATGTTCCGGAGAATACTTTATGTAAGAAAAAGAAATGTACCTTATTATGATACTGCATCAGCTGAATGATGACCCGAATGTCGTCGGAGTAGTTCTTGATGGAGATGACCCTCATGATGTTAGCAGCGTCTTCCGCGTCCGGGTCCTGGCAATATTTGTTCGCCAGTACCAGGCAAGCATCCGCTTCGTGAACCTAAACAGCAGAATGTATAGTACGCAGTACACTCTGGGTATATGTACAGAATACTTTATAATGAGTAAATATACTGATATTCCAGAAGAATTAATTTATATTCTTCCGTAACTTGAAGGTGAATTGAAATATGCTTTAATTAATTAATTATATCGAGAACAAATAGTGAGCTGTTTCAATTATTGTGAAAGGTTTCAGTAAAAGTTTGTGTGTTTAAATACATTACCTTAATTATATTGTACAGTAAATATTTATAAGCATGAAAGAACATGCAAAACGAAAACAGGCAGAAATGAACACTGCGATTTTATGAAAATATGTTATCAAGATTACAAATGTTAGATACGCAATGTTCACTTCGTTGAGGAAGAAGCAGGTGGGTGTTAGAGTGAAGGTCTACGTCTAAACAAACACCATGCAGTTTTACAAACAAGCCATGCCTCGACATCTAGACTTACCGTAAACATTCGACAGTATCGATTATCGACAACTTTACTCCCAACTACAAAAGAAATTTAATTTTGAAACAGAAATCCTTTCTTCAGCAGCCATTAATGCCAATTGTTTATAGATGTTTTGAATTTATCGGCGTGAACCGATAATGATAAAAGGCGCGAGAGTTCTAGATCGCGCTGTCAATCCGTCAGTGCTGCACTGATTCCGGGAGTGGAGCGCGGAAGGAAGCGCGACGCGAAGGCGAGACTAAAGTTGTTGAGTTTCTGAAGTCGGCGATATCGATTGTTTAGGTTATGAATATACACGGGCCAGCATCGCATACAACACCCATTATCGGTACAGACAGTGAGACACATGGAGCCGGCGCGGCGCGCCGGGAAGGCGCGCGCCGGGGGACAGGAGTCTTAAGAGCAAGACCGAGCTGTCTCGCTGTTAACACTCCTTGCGATCATGCGAGAGCCGGATCTCGGCACGCACACCAGCTAGCGATAGGCACGCACAGACAGCGCTCATGACATTAGAAGGGATCTGTGGGTACACCGCTCCAACAGAACAACGTCTCCAATGAGGTTAGTGAACGAGCGTTGCTCTACGTCTATGGAAAAGACAGTCTGTACATCTTCAAAACCGACACCACGCCCAAAGAACACATCGCGCAGTTCTACTTACTTTTACCCTTTGTAGGTCGATTGGGTTCATAATGGTGCCTTGAAAGAATTCCACAGTGGTAAAGTGTCTCTTGAACAGGCCTTCGAGCTCCAGGTCGGGCGGTTTCCTGTCATCAACGCTCAGTTAACACTACGGACCAGGGACAGTCCGCCGCCTGTCGTGGGCCGACCTTACCATGCATTCTATGTAGTACAAAATACGCAGTCGTGCGGGGAACGAGCGCGCCTGCGCTCGAGGCGAGGCGCGACCGTTCCGCCGTGAGAAGCCATGATTGCATCAAAAGAATCACAAGATAAATTTACCAAGGTGATAAAATCCTACTGTGACTATGAAACAGCACCTTTGATACAGAAGAAAAAGATCTGTCTTATGCACATAAACAAATAAAATACTGGTTCACGTAGTACGCTCTGAATGGTAACGTGGCCGTGCGGTAACTAATGCCTGCTAGTCGTGTTCTAACCTTGACTCGCTCAAGGTCGACGGCATTCATCATTGTACCCTGAAAAAACTCGACGGTGGTGTAGTGACGCTTCAGCAGACCTTCCAGCTCAAGGTCGGGCTCTTTTCTGAAAGCGTCGTCGCGGATACACCGGGTCAGGTTCGTTGCAATCAATGCCAGCGCTTTTGCAGATACTCTACTTATACTACGCTATTTTCCATATTAAAATATTTTTGACTTTGAAATTGCAGATACTTCATCGGCATCGCAAAATATCAATGAACTGAGTCGGCAGAGATTAAAATTTGTGCCTACTGTCTATGAAATTATCATCAAAATTTTGTTGCTGAATTTGTTAGCTCTGATTAAAAATGTATTTATATTAAAACATTTATCCTATAATATGGAAAACAGTTCCGACACATTTAAAAACAACAATATATTTTTCTCGCAATTCGTTGAGCTTTACGAGTATGTTCATATTGCTTGTCAATGTTTTGTCATTATATTTATAACATATTTTAAATTCTTTTTGATTAAGGCGAAAGGTACGCAAGGCATTCTCCATACAAAGGTTGTGCAAGTTTTATTCGTTAGTTTTGGCACTACAGCATTGAACTTTAAGTTTTGCTTGTACATATTGGATATACACAGAGCTTGAAAGTTGAAATTTTGCTTTATTTCAATAAATAAAATCTAAAATTATTAAAATAAAAATAAAAAAACTAGAAGAAATAGTTAACAGAAAAATAAGCATATTGACAAAAAGTAATAACTGTAGCGCAAACACAAAAGAAGAAAAACGTACACAAAGTTTGTATAGAAACAGGTTGCCTACCCCTTCGCCGTAACCTGGTCTATGGTAACCATGGGGCTTATGTAACTACATATGATAAAGTATATTTTCGGAGGACAACTTTGCTGTAGTAGAAAGGCAGCCTAAGTCTTTTATTAAACTGAATGGCCCCAGTGTATGATCATACGATAGAAGGCAATATATTCAAAATACCTAAAGAAAAGATTTATGATATGCAGTTGTTAAAGAACCTAAGAGCCTAGAACATAGTTGCAATAGCCCTGGCCTTTTTTACGACATAGGGTAACTTAATTATAAGAGAAGATAAAGCTCTTATCTATTTCTAATAAAATCGGTAAAAGAATACTGACCTGTGTAAAAAAACAACTTCGACGTCCACGTCTTCTCTGTCTTCATGTAGGAAGTCTTTTAAAAAATGGCTTACTGATTCGTATGTTATGTGTCCACAAACAACAATATGCCTGAAAACGTACGCACATATTATAACATCGATCCTCGGATGGTCTGAACATTTGCTGCTACAACAGAATTGCGTGTGAAAGAAACGTAATAAGCTCAAGCAAGTTCATAGAATATTTAAATTGCTTTAATTTATCGTATAAGTATCAAAATGCAATTTTCATTGTGATATTTTGCGGAGAAATCGAAAGAAGCTGTGCTGCTCTTGATCAAAACTTTAGCATCAGCGCAGAATCACTTTAAAATAGCAAAATTTCAAAAAAGGCCTTAATTATTAAGAGAAGAGGACAGAAAAGATAGAAGTACAGCAATTCAACGTTTCATTTAACACCTGCGACCACATTGCGTTATTACTGAAAAATATATAGAAAGAATAAAAAGGTCGCAACAGGGTTAAACAAAACCAGTGATAGAAGCACGAACTACTACAAAGCTAGCAACGTCTTCATTTCGCTGCCACGTCTAAAATTAGCATACAAATAGCTACAATAGTGTACTTTTGAGAACTTGAAAAGTTTCAACGAATCTTCAATTTAGAGCTCCTAAACAAAAACGTTGCGTCTTGTACTACTTTAAATGATCACAATGAGATTGTTCATCAGTTTGTGGTCGATCTGAACTAGATTTTATAGTTTCAATGGTTACCAGTTTACTAACTGACCGACAAATGTTACTAGTACAACATCCACAACAAAAATAGAACAATGGTTCACTAGAAAGCTCAGTATCGTTCAGGATCTGTGACACTATCTAATAAACTAATAAATTATAGAAAAATAATAACCACATTAACAACAAGGACACTTGGAAATGTGTTGGGATTACTTGCCATGACAAAGTGTAAGATTGGACGACTATTGAAAACAGAAGGGATTGCGGCATTGTCAAATTAAGTGTGTTTGAACAAGACTGATAAATTATGATTATCATAATTCTAGTGATAAAAGCTTGCGTCTCAGTACAGTCCTGTGTAAAGACTTGAATGCTCATTAGGTCTCAAGACTCGGAATCTCAGTTCTGTTTAGGACATGGTATCAATTCTTTATAAGTTCGTCTCAAAAGATGCAAGAGTTAATATATGAAACAAAATACATCCGGAACGTGAAAACAGTTCACAGTGCCAAAATAGTAGCAGTATATTAATTATATTGCATTTCAAAAAACAAAACAAATACAAGATCACACCAAAAGTAAAAACAACATTACAGAAAATTAATAGAAAAGAATTTGCTCACAAATCACATGCAAACTATTTATTCATCTAAGGTGTGGCAAAGGAACTGATTTATTTTTAATCAATTATATAACAATTTTCTACCTTGTATTGATTGCAAACAACGCAAACAATCTTCAAATTAATAAATCCAACAATTTGGAACAAATGGTTTGTGTGTTGCTGCTAAGATGATGTCTCATGTCAATGGTAAGTCGACAACTAAACTAATTTTGCGTTAAAATGTCCTCAATGCACACAGCCTTGCCACGCTCTATGAATTTACGTAAATACATTAAACTAAAGTAACCGAGGGGCTCGATTTAAAAGTACATTACAGATTGCAAAACAGTAAAGAGGGTCAACATTAAGAATAAGAGTACAGTACAGTTACAGATGTCGTGCAGGCAGGGAGTACAGAAGGAGGCGAGCGGATGGCACTCACTAGGTACGGTTACGGTACGGTACGGTACAAGGGCGCATCAACAGCGCCCCCCGGGGCGCGAGCCCGCCGCTCGGGCGAGGCGAGGCGGGCGCGAGCGGCGAGCTCGGCGACCGCTGGCGCCCACAGAAAGGAGCTGTCGACGCCTGACACACGAGCGACTCCAACAACACACTACGGTACCACTCAACATTTAACTCTTCCTAACTAAGCTTTACCATTAACATTCCTTAAATACGTACGATAACTAACAGAACATAATCATGAAACCTATAATGACGAGCGATAACACTAGCCACTATCTGCTTTTCACTATACAACTGAACTCAAATTCAAAGGTATTTTACATGAATATCGATTCATAAAAACAAAGACAACTCGCGGGACTCTCGTCCCGAGATAAAGTGAGAACACAGAAGCGTGCTAAGAGAGGAAAAGGAAGATATAGATGTCACAACACGGAACACATTCAACAGAACGGAGTGAAGACAGCAGCTCACCTGCGTCCCCGCTCATTCTTGAGGGTGCCGCCATACTTGGGTCTAGTGCCGATTAAGTCAATTATCTCTGGGATACAACTGGCAAATATCGCCTAAACGCCGACAGACAAAACAAGACATTCACATTCAAGTCGAGGAGTGAGTCGAGGCGGCAGCGGAAGGGAGCCGCCTGCCGCCGCCCGCCAGCAGTCTGCGCGCGGCGGGGCGGCGGGCGGCTCGCCTCCGACAGCTCCTCTGGGGCGCGGGCGACGACCGGCGCGGGCCGGACGGGGCCTGGCGGACCGGGGGCGGACCGGGCGCGGCGCGGGCACGGGCACTGGCTGTGTGTGATCGTCGGGACTCGTGGCGAGGTGCCGGAGCTAGCGCTACAGCGTGGCGACAGGCATCGTGTGCAAGCGAACAAACCAAACACTACTTCATCGACAGCATTACAATACTTTACATCGGCTCTCTCCAGATCTAGTCTCGTTAGAAGGATTAAAAAGCTTAATGGTATCTCGAGTAAAATTTACGAAAAAAGGCATGTAGTAATGCGTCGGTCGACCGCGCGCCTGTCTCCCGAGGGCGGGGAGAGGAGCGCGGCCGCCGGGAGCTAACTCTTCGAGCATGCGCCACGGCACCGAGAGACCGATTCTAGTGAAGGATTAATAAATTTCATTAGCAAACTCCGCATTCATTCAACCAAGTCAGATCGAAACCGTGAGAGGTAAGAAGGCAGGAAGCCGTGTGGAGCGGGGGCGTGTGAGCAGGGTACCTGCGGCGGACGTCCTTGTTGTACCGGCCGCCGTATTTGTTCCGCTGCGCCGCCAGCTCCGTGATCTCGGGGATCCAGCTGGCGAACACAGCCTACGATACACAGCAAACACCGTGAGGTGAGTGACCTCGCCACCCCCGCGCGCCCGCCGCCCGCCCCGCCCGACCCGCGGCCGCGTACCCTCGCGCTCGCACAAGGCTGTGTGGCTTGAGTGTCGTCTGTCTGCGTGGTGGCTGTGGCTGAGGGTGTGGATGTGCGGGACTTGGGTGCCGTGCCGAGCTACGCTAGCGGCGGGAGCTACGTGACCGGCGCAAGCCGTGACGGGACTCGTGACCGGGTGCATGCAAAGCCTAAGGATACATACGCTAACTAATCGATGAACAGAACTTAAAAAGAAATCGGTATAGCCGGTTCCTAGACTAAGACGATGGGCATTCGATATAGACGCTTGGTAGACGCGGGCACAGGCGGGCCGTCCCGCGCGGCGGCGCGAGCGGCGACTCGCTCGGGCGCTACGGGCGCTGAGCGCGCGGGCGCCGGGTCGCGGGCGCCAGGCGCGCGGGCGCCGGCTCGGGTAGTGACGAGCGAAGCGCTGCCCGCCAACGCGCGGGGGACCGGCGAGTGCTCACGAGTAGATGACACAATACATCTGACGGCACTGAGCAAGCTTTTGTATAGGTGATGATTTCACATCGTCCCCGAGAGCTCGGGCGAGCCAGGCCGCGAGGCCGATGCGGGTCGCGCATTGCGCGCACGGCGGAATGAATCGCCCTCACTTTCGACGGTCAATTGATATGTCAAACTGATACCTTTTTCCATGTTCACGCTTCAGCTCGCCACTGTACTTGGACCTACTTCCTACCAGCTCTATAATTTCAGGAATGCTACTAGCGAACATTGCCTGCAACAGACCATGGTGTCGATCGAATATAAAGTCTAGGTGCTGCGAACACCATCGCGTGGTGCACGACAATGTCCACCACGAGTCTCAGTATAACTATGGTGACGTAATCGTAAAGTGTAGCCGGTAGCGGAGCGAAATAAAAAAATAAAAGGAGCGAGTGTGTGTCTACCGGTGAGGTGAGCAACTGAACACAGCCAGGCACAGGTGCGGCATGCAGAGATCGCGAGGTGGGAGGGGTGGGTCGCGGCGCGGGAGAGCCGGCTGGCGGCGGGCCGGCAGGCCGGGACGCCTCCACTCCGGACGACTACGATACTCGTCTCGTACCACTGTCCCCATATACACATCTCCAATTTTTAAGCACGGGAAGAGAGATCCTCCGGCAGCATACGTGGTAAGTATCACATAACAAAGCAAAAGAAAAAACAAAAATACACCCATGCAGTTGAAAATCATCGCTCGAAGCTCATTTCATGATGCGATAATCGAGTGATCTTAGTTGAAGCGGCAGAAGTTAGAAGATTGCACACTGACGCTGCGAGGCGATGCGACCGCGCGGGCCGCGGGCCTCCCACAGTACAGAACCATGCTGGCTAGAGTGCACTAGGCAGGCTTACAACCATTCACGAGCTGTGCGTTAATCCGCAACTTGTCAAACAAGTCCCATGTCAACTATCATGTAAAATTTTATAGTTATAGGTCATCTTAACGATATTTCCTTTTGCTTTGTTATTCATTTAGCAATTTATGCAAGGAATCGCAAGCGTGGCAAACTTGGACGGAGCCGTAAACTAGAATGTAGGCAAAATAATGAAGGTCGACCGTGACTTCAATGCCATTAGAACTACTGTTAACTAAGACTTGCCTCTCCTTGCAATGATTAACTTTAAAATATTTCGTATATATATACTGATTTTAAATTTGCTTCATTTTAATTATTATATAATAGATAATTGAAAGTGAAACTTACCAAGCCGACGAGAAGAAAAAAAACCAAAAAGGTCCTGCCAAGAACTGTGTGGCAGAACACATCACCGTAACCTACTGTAGACATGGTGACTATTAGAAAATATACGCAAGTCCAGTACGATAATTGCTGCGAATTGGTAAACTCCAACGGATCACCGGAGTTTTCCAGCTGAAAGGGGCAAAAGATTCTAATTATGGTTTCAACTCAATAAGAGAGGCTTGGTTGGAGGTTTAACAAGCATAGCTTGTTTTTATCCTACACTGATCGCACAAGAAAAGCAACTTGGCAAGGACACCGAACTCGCATCACAGTTATCAATAATGTTGGTTCTGTTGCATGCTTATCATTGTGTTAGGGCACGATAAATGGTATATTTATCGTACATCCCTTGAAGAAGAAGAAGAAAAATATTTATTCGTGACCAAAAATAATTAGTATACAATATAAAATAAAATAAAAAACGTAATTCGTCACGAAAGGGTCTCGCCTCAGCATAAATGCCGACTCAGGGAGCCGGCGCTGATCTTCCGGCGAGACCTAAGTAAGAGCGTGTTCACATTATATCGGTGTCGGATTCTACACCGATATCGATCGGATAATGTGAACACGGTCTGAATGTGACGGTGTTTCTAGTATGTTTAGCTAGGCCATGAAAGCCGATAACAAGGTTTTGACCTGATACGGAGGTTTTAAAGTCATCAATAATGAAATTTTAGGTGCGTGCGGCATTAGCAAGAAGGGTTACGAGAGTATTTATTAATAGAAAATAAGTGTGCCGACAACTGACAAGGCACATAATATTAAATTGATTAGATAATCTAAGATAAGTTACAGATTAAGAGCGTGCGAGATGATGATGATAATTATGTATGCATGGAGCTACTACTTTATAAGGAATTTAAGCTGATGGATATATTTTTATCCCTTAAAACGTCCCTCAGAGGGTTGAAGTCGAGGATGGAAGTGAACCTTCACGGAATTTCGAAGTTCATGAACCTAGTTGTCAGTGTTTAGAGGAGTTCAATTCAATTTCAATTCAATTTAATTCAAATCAATTTGCTTTATTTCACACACATAAGTTTACAGTATTAACACCAAAGTCTTATGCGGTAGTTATATTAAATATTCTACTTATTAGGTACTAAAGTGACTAATAAAAAATGAACAAAATAACAACAATTATATAACAATTGTTAAGTTCTGTCTTTAACTGAGTGTGGACTTCCATAAGCCCCTCTGGGGTGTAGTCCGCACACTCCCTCCATCTGCTAACCCATCAGCATCCGATATTGCAAGGCAGGTGGACACTATTATCAACCACTGCCACTGCATGGCAAAATAAGTACAAGAATGCTGCCAAACCATAACCAAACCACTAACCAAATAATACTAGCGTTTATTTTGGGCTGACAAGCAGTAATGGGAAACTTGAGGGACGTTAACTGATGTGTTTACTTTCTGTATTAAGAGATTATGTTACAGTACGGATTTCCTCAGAAGAAAAATGTGTTTTAGATTATCAATATCCTTAGTACTTTTTGATTACAATATCTAATTTGTTGTCCATTTTGGTGGATTATTGATGGATGGAATAGAAAAAGGTCATACAACCATTAACTTTTTAGAAAGGGAAATTGTGGCCCTAAAGGCCTCTAAATAATACAGCGCAGACGGCGGTTGACGTGGAGTTTTTAGTGGGTAGAAATACTACATAACCCCATAGTCCAGATTTTCTCCACGCAAAAAAGGTACTGGGACAATTTAGCCACCTACAATGCTAACTTATTGGACATGGACTTTGTTGACAATAATTACAAGCTTCTTGATCTAGGATAAAAATGTAAGAATGTTTCGTATTATATTAGTCAGCAGAGACAGCCCCCAGAATTAACAATAAATTTATACTGCGAGACAGACGACCAATGATAAACGTAAAATTTTATTAGAATCTGTATAAGGCAGTCTAGGTAGCAGACCATGAAGATACAAATAATTTGAAATTTTGTCTGGTAGTCTGGCAGAGTTTTGGATGAAGGTCTTTATTGGCTATGTGCACGTCTGGAACGTCAAACGTCAAAGGTCCCGAGACAATGTCAAAACTCAGAGATGTCAAATAATGACACATGAATATTTTATTTACTTTAGTAAACGAGAAAGACCCTGTATTGGAAATTTTACTGAAATAAATAAGAGAATTAATAAATACATACAAACGAAACGAATCGTAGGAAACCTTGAAGAAACCAATAGAAAACGTAAAAGTAAATTTGACAGTGGTCCCCGGCAAGTACACATTTCTGCCATGGTGTGCGCTACGATCGCCTAGCTTACCCCCACCACCTACTTCGCACATAGCCAATAGAATCAAGATAGTTGGCACAAAGAATCAGATTTTTGGAGCGAAATTCGACTTGTCTTAATGACAGTACATGACATGTGCGTCAATTATCACATCATATTTACCAAGCGTCTGCTTCAACTTACTCGTATACTACGGATAGGTATAGGAACTAGTTTACTTGTGACAGTGCCACTTTTGCCTTATGGTCACCATGTCTCGAACTGCCTCAAAAACAAATCGAATATCCTTTTTGGCAAACTACAGTTTCTACAACGAATCATCTAACATAGAACTCACCAAATGAATAATGCCGGCTGCTGTCAACCACACTGATATAAATATAGAAACCAATTGCGCCAACCGAATTGAGCTCGATGTCTTTAATATATTGAGGTACTGCAAAATATCAGGCACGGTCATTAAGCGTAGAGCTCTTAGAAACCTTAGCCCTGGAACCAAAGAAGAAACAGGTTAATTACAATCCAAAATCGTCGGAGGTCAATGGAAGATTCGATATGATCGCACTACCCTCTTACTTTTAGAATTTATTTTATTCTTACAGTTGTTGTTGGGATTAGGGATCCCGGGCATCCTTCTGGACGCACTTTTACTGGGATAAACGCTCGAAGAATGATGATGATTCTTACAGTTGTTGATAATGTTGTTGAAATCACAAAGCGCTCTTGACACATATGTACAATTCATCATTCGCTTGCCCTTTCCCCATTTATTACTACCTATGTACTAAGAAAAAGTGAAACCCGGGCTTTAAAGCAGAAGCAAAGGATGCAATCGTAATGTCATTAAGAAGAAAGCGATATTAAAAAAATATTTTGGTTTCTTCTGCTATTACTGGCTGTTATCAAGTCCAGTAGCGTAGGTAAAGGAGGTGGTTCGCTATGGGACACCAGGCACCGGGTACGAAGCCTGATGCCCCGCCGATGGGGCCCGCCCTGGCCACAAGTAAGTCACTGGGTGCCCACTCGATATTCGCCCCGGCAGTCACCCATGATAGCTACCCCTTTGATCAAGCCCCGCTTCGTTCACTTGTGTGACCCAAGCTCAAATAAATGGTGACATATAAAGTTGAACTCACCTATCCACGTTCTATCCAGGTATATTGATACAAAGGATGGTGGTATCGTGAAATAATCTACAAATGAATACATCTCGAGCATGAACCACAGTTTGTCACTAGCTGCTATAAACTGAAACAAATATATAATTTTAGTCAAGTTTTGAATTGTGTTTCAAGGAACAAAATGATATACTTACGACGAGGGCGGTATTTTGAATCCTGAGTAAAGCGAAAGATTCTACAATCGCTACGCTCGGGATTCTAAAGTAGAATCACGAGCGTAACGAGGGATTCAAGTGTTTACGCCCAAGCCGGAAATAATATTGCACCGTGTGGCACATTAGTTATTTGTTATACAAGGGTGCAAAGTTGTATTTTACCCGCGAGTGTGGAATTGAAACACGAGCCAGCGAAAGGATTCTATAGTTGAACCACGAGCGAAGCGAGTGGTTCTAAAATAGAATCCTGAGCGTAGTGAGTGTTTCAACATACGACAAGTAAAATACAACTTTGCACCCGTGTGTAACACAAAATTTTTCTCCTCACTATAGCGAGGAAAGTGCAACATGCAAAAAACACAGTTGCACAGGCATGATTTTCATCACAGGAATCACTGATTTTTTTACGATATTATAACAGAAAACTCTGAAAGTTGTGTATAATATTTACGCGAGTCGGAGTCGGTGACAAGTTGTGTATATTTTAGTTGACATTGACACTGATGACATTTCTGACGATGCGTTTTGAAATTGCATCGACTCAACTTGTGCGTTTACAATTATACTCAAAGTCATTATAAAAAAATGTTACTTATAGAATTTTAAGGTTTACGACTTAAATCATTAAATAAAGCTAAATTTGGTATTTTTTATTAAATTCTCAAACCATTTATTTAATGATAATTGATATCAAACGAACCATTAATATGACCGTTTTACGTTTTGTTATCTGTCAAAAGCTACTCAAACACGCTCCAAGGTCAAATTACTTTCCCCGCTTGTTTCAAAGGATAAAAGACGGCTTTCTGAGCTAGTAAGGGGAAAAATACTTTTCACACCTGCTATTTAGATAACAGTAATTGTTAGCCTCAAATGAAGGATCAAAGTTGTACTTTTCTTTTTATATCTTACAATCAGCATCATATTTCACGACTGTTTCACTAAGTATTTACGCTAATTTTCTCAATATCATTAAATTAATTAAATATACTTACTCGTATAAAAAAGTAGACCATAAAAAATATGTTAAAGGCAAGGTCGATCTGCTGAGTAATATTGTCACTCCATTTCTGGCATCGCTCCACCTCTTCACTGAAAAGCGTTAAGAGAAGCGTTAATGGACAGCGGGGGCTCACATTGACAACACATAGTGTGACGTCATACGGAGAAGCCAACGCTAGGTACGGAGGGCACGGACCAAACACCGACGGAATTGTATAAAAGGATACCCAATTCCGAAGAACCTCCGAAAGCATTGTTCTTCCGAAATTTCTCTGTTTCTGAATGCCGTTTTCGATCAAGGAGCATTTCGACGTAAGATAAGATAAAATATTACTTGACAAAATTAAGGGGTAAAATTAGAGATTACGCATTAAACTTGTATGGACTAATTTTAGAATGAACTCTGTTTGACATTAAAGTAGTCTAGTCAGTGCATCGTGTCAGTCGCAATGAAAAATAAAGCAAAGTATATTTTGGCAACCTTCTGTCCTTGGGAAAAGCAATGAACATAACATTTTTATTCAAATGTAAAGAACATGACGTTTGGGAGTCCTTATGTTTTTTGTATTTCAAAATAAGACTTAGGTAGTAGGTACCGGGTACCCAATAAAAACTGAGGGCAGTTTGTTGGTGAATAGTACGCTCACAAGTTAAACAGTATTCTTTTGTTATACCTACTTACTCATACACGAAATAAATTAAGTACTAGGTTAGTTCGGATGGTATTAGTACGAGCAAAAAAGAGATAATGCATTTTCTCAGTTCGACTATGAACCACCACCACCACCAGTCACCACCATATCAGCTGAAGCACGTCCACGGCAGGACTAATTTCATTTTTTTTTCGACTATAAACGCTAATTACAATCTGTCAAATGGAGACGACGTTTTCTAGTGACACGTGCCTGTAGCTGACCAAACTAAGAAGCAAGTTAGATTAATATTATTATTGAAAAACGAAAACACTTTCACTACTTTCAGCGTATCATGGTTTTCAGTGGCACAAAATCCGGCAACAGTAATGCTTTCTGAGAAACAAATTTTCGTAATTGAGTACCTGATAATGGAAATGGTTGCTTCTTATGAACGTAGGAATGGCGATTTGTGAAACATCACTGTTTTAAAACATGATTGTCAATCGCGGTCTGGGATGTTTTGCAGTGCTTATATGAAAAATAATATTTTACACAGTTGTATGTAATTTTCATTAATTATTGCGTCAAATGTCTGGTACGAGTATAATCACTTGAAAGGCCAGTATTAGCCGCTGCCGCCGGTCGGTAGTTTCTACTAGTGAAAAAAAGAGCTTGAACTAAAAAAAGATTATTTTTGTGAGACAGTTGGTGATATTTTTTTTTCATACATCGATGACGACATACTAGTAGATACCGTAGTCCATGGATGCCACTTGCGATCATAGATGCAGAAAACTATCAGAAGCGGGTTACCGACCCTTTTTGATGAGATTTGTAGCTGGAGAGAAACTTTTCCACTTTCAATAAAAACCCGAAAACATCCATTTATTGGCCAAAAATTTAGTATTTACTGAAATGAAAATTGACGTGCCATGAAATGGTTGGTTATATTTACATACATATTTAGTACATAAATAATAACACTATTTACAATAAATAAGATTCATTATCGAACACAGTTTTAATTTGGTCGGCTTTTTTTATGACAAGTGATTAAAGAGAAACCTAGTCAATAGTGGCAAAGTTAAGTGTGCCATGTGCATTCCGGACCTCTATTCGAAACGCGCAATTATAATAATGATTACACTGAAGATGCAATATCTACGGTGACCAAAGTTATATCACTTTGCACGTTCAAATAAAGTCCGAGGGGTCCGATTCTGGCGCCATTGAGATCCATCATATTACGAAATTCTAAACAGATACATGCGATATCAAATACACGGTTAGGAGCCCAATTCCCGAGATTGACCGACATTATGTCTATCCAAGATTTTAAGTGACATTGACAGTAAAATAATTTTATTTGTATCATTGCACATAAAATTCATAGACGAATGTTTCTGCCTCAAGCATTTTAAGTCAGTTTAAATATGTTTGTAGTTGTTTTGTCCAATAATATTTAATCCGGTAAGCAAATCTTAAATTAGAAAAACATCAGTCAAACCGAGAATTCAGCCAAAGGAACTCGATGGTACCGAGAATCGGCTGTGATGTGTCGTGAATCCCTACCCTGTGTGAATCCGATAGCTATTTGGTCCGCACTCCACCCGTTTGAACAAAAGCAGAAGCCTGATTCATATTTGTCTGACAGAACGATATCGGTTTCATACATCTCGTTACGGACGTGACGGCCACTGTCGGCGTCAAATTGCATCAGAGAGCACGTCAGATAAGTATGTATCCAGCTAAACATATAACTATCAGCACATTCTGGATCACATTTATGTTTCAACTCACATATTCCTTAATTCAGCATTATCAAGATTTAACAAATTAATATTGCAGCTAAGTAAATAAATCATTTATACAGGATTTAGGAAAGATAGTTACCTTGACGCGTCAATGAAGTAGATGATGAGCGATGCTATACTCAGAATGAACACCAACACTACCTGGAAAAGGCAAAATGTGAAGTCAATAATCATCATCATCAGCCGAAGGACGTCCACTGCTGGACATAGGCCTTCCCCAAAGAGTTCCACAATGACCGGTCCTGCGCCACCCGCATCCAGCGGACGCCCACGATCCATACGAAGTTAGTAATGCATGTAAGTATTTACAGTTACACCTAAATAACCCTTGATTTACATTTTGCCCTATACGGGAGAAAAAAATTACCACCTTTTCTTTCTGGACCTGACTGTGGCTTTATAGGCCGAGCCCATTAAAGCGATAGGAATACGCGGTGGGAGACTTGCCTGGGGAAAATCCAGGGGAAAACCTCCGACACGACCGCGTGGGCGGTTTAAACACTGGAATACTCTAAGAGTTTGCGCTCCAGTGAGATTGGTTGAACGATTTCAACCGAATCTGGGGTGTGAGTGGAATCGAGCTAGTTTTATCGCTGGTTTACTAAACCTAGCCTAGTTAAGAAGAGTCCAGTAAGACACTCAGCTAGGCCTGACCTGGGTCGGACTGACTCTGCCCGGTATGCGGCGGTACCGGGACGAATAGGGACTATATGTGTCTGTGTTGTCGAGATCGCGTGGTGGACGTCCCCGCCGGCGGGAAATTACCACCGTGTATGGTCACGTTTTTGTATTTCTTTCTGACGCAATTTTTTTTATCTACCTTTACAATACTTATAGATAAGAATAAGAACATACCTAGAGGGAACGAACTAACCGTACATGGCATTGTGAGAGCGTTGTGCTCATGTAGGATTAAACCTTAGGCTACTCGACACTTGTCGCTGAGGAGATTAGTAAGCTATCAGCTGTCAGAGTCAAGTGTCAGTCGTCCTATTATTTAAAATATTTTAATGAGTATTTCATGATTGGAGCGGGATACACGGAAGCGGGGTGGTACGAATGCAGCACTGAATCCATAAACTGACAGTATTCAGTAAACTGACTAGTGACGAAATCTGTCCAGGTAGCTTTATCAGATTCCAACAATACCTCAGTTCATAATAATTCCGCGCTGCATCACTATGAATGAGACCTAATAATGAAAATTATTGAAAAATACTACGGGACAATCTAACACAAATCAAATCTGTTGATCAGTACAATTGATGCATCACGGGTTTAAGTAAACCACCAATCGAAGACAGGACGTACCTACGATTGGTCAGAATGGTCAGTCAGTGTAGTCAGTTGGCTTCAGTTCATTATTATTACAGGTAAAGACGTATCATTCTCTATAGGTCCCTTTTTTCGGACAATAGAGGCGATTTTGTATTAACCAGTAACCCCTGATAACAAAAATTCTATTGTTCAAATTAAAAATAGGAAAAAATAGTGCTCCGCGCAGGAGTCGAAACTGCCACATCCGAAAAAAAAACATCCGTAAAAGAAGCCTGAGTATTCTAGGTAGATGTCGTTTTACTCCCCAAGACGTTGAAAGAGGGAAGAAGTGAGGGATTTCGTACCTAAGCTTGATTGTTCCGATAGCGGAGTTGTCTAGAGCGATTAGCCGAGTATGCCAGGATGTTGCAGGTTAGAATCCTACTCGGAGCACATGTTGTTTAATTTTTTCCCTTTAATTTGAAATTTAGAATGAATACGATTTTTAATTGCGACACTTGTCCCGGCACATATATCTAACTTTTATTTTAGGGTTAGGGATGAATGATGTTTCTTATGGCTGTGGCCTGTGAGCTGTAGACCTCGAGAGAAAATTGATATTTTTTTTTCAATTTAAAAACATCCAAAAGCCGACGGCAAAAAAAATCTATAAAATAATCAACCCTGCTCACAAAATTTCATGAGAATCGTTTGAGGCATGCAATCTGTACTAGAGGAGAATAGCGGTAAATCCGGAAATCCACTGACTGGACATACGAAAGCATTTTTGCCGAAGCTGGTACACTCGGTCAATTATCCTGTATTATCTGGACATTTGTATAGACCATTTTCCGTGCCTTCGTTATTTGTAGACACTTTTGTTCTAGATGCATTGAATCATGGTTCAATGGGTCAGGAGAATTAGATACCCAATTAACACGCGAGACGAACATGAATCAACAGTAAGTAATCCCTGTGTATACGGTACCCACACAGTGCTTACCCAGTTTTAAACATTTCTAAGACAATGTTACGTTTACTAGGACATTCACGAATTTTATGTAGAATTACACTTACTCGCTCGCTTATTTACGCCATAGTGTCTGTCTGTAAATTAATAATTTGTGCTATCATTTGTGGGCCCAGATATATATAAAAGGTGATTCGGGAGACGTCAGCAAGACCAAAAATACAGATTCAGTAGATCATAAGCTACTGATTCGTGCCACTATTAGTGAAATTAACGTTCATTTATCTTTGGTGTTGAAAACAAAATGTTTTAAATTATTTACGAAATTCATGGTCTCTCTACAATCAGAATACTTCAGTCAAGTGATACGTGTCAAATTGAATGTCATCCGAGTCCGATTACTTTTGAAATATCTCACTCAATGTGACAATTTACTTTCTTCGTAATTAAAGTGCTGTCTTAAACAGTTGGAGGTTTAATCTTTATAAACCAGTTGTTGTAGGGTGACCATGATTGTAGAGAATTAAACTTTAACTTAACAAAAATTAAAATACAGGAAAAAGGTATGGGTGTTTTACTTAAATACAATGGTGAACGATTCATTGCCATTTACTATGTATGTAGTGTTGGTCCTGCTCACGTCTCCTGAATTACCCTGTATACTTCAGTAGTCGTATCTTGTGTATATATCTGGGCTCAATCTGTCATACTAATCTATCATCATCATCATTTTAAGCCTGTAAAATTGTCTGCTACTAAAACCACAGCAAGCAAGCCACTGCGCGCCGCTCCGCAAGGAGACCCACGAGGACCTCACCTTCATTTTCTGCCCCGGTTTGATTTATGATGCATCCTTCATGGATCTGCTTGATGGATGGCAATCAAAATAACCATCTTAGAGATGACATAAAATCAGAGGTTAATGACAGGAATTTTAAGACATGTTTAAGAAATTTCCTAACCAAAAATAGTTACTACACACTAGACGAATTTTTCGATGATAAAGTCACCTCCAAATGAATGAATGAACAATGAATAGTAAATAAAAACCAGTTCGACATGCTATCACAATATATATTTATAATATTTGATGTATTAAATTGATTAATTATTTAAAGTGATGACATGCCTTTCATATTGTATATAAATAATAATGTACGGGTTGTAGAATAATCTGACAATGGAATATATGTGTTAGCTTAGGTATTATTATATTATCATTAATTAATTAATTAGATGTAAAATTGTTATCTATCAATTGTATTAAGTAGACCAACATTGTATAATAAAATAATAAATAATAAGCTAGTTGCTATACCCTAACAGGGTCCATGAGAAACATTTCATCATTATTAGCGATAGGAAGTAGGTTGAGCTCTGCTGCATTTGCAGTCAGGAGAATAAGGCAGCTTACCAATGTGGCAACGGCACGGTTAGTTTACTTTGCTTATTTTAATAGTATAATTACTTATGATCTTATCTTGTGGGGATCAGCTGCAGATATTGAAACTGTTTTTATTTTGCAAAAAAGGGCTGTCCGTGCAATTTATAACTTGGGGTCGCGTGACTCATTAAGAGAAATTTTCAAAGAAATAGATATCTTAATCCTGCCGTCTCTATATATACATATTTGAAATAATAATGTATGTTAGGAAGAATTTGTGCAATTTCCCAACGAACGCTGATAAAACAATAGCCACCAGAAACACTAGGAAACTCAAAATAACCTTCTATAGACTAGTAAAGGCGAAAAAGTCGTTCTTGGGAAATTGTATCAAATTCTACAATAAAATTCCTAAACACATTACTGAACTTAGCAATTCTAAATTCAAATCTGTAGTAAAACAAACACTTATTTCAAGAGCATATTATAAGATAAACGATTACATGATGGATAGGGATGTTTGGCAGTGATAGCGTCTGGCTAATCTATCGCGAAAATAGGTTTTCTGCTGTAGCTGACACTGTAATTTTATATTTAACTATACAATGTATATTGTTTTGAAAAAAATGACACCCCGCCGAGTTTCTTACGCCGGTTCTTCTCGTGGCAGAGGTTTATTTTTCCGAACCGGTGGTAGTTTATTGACGTTCATAGGTGCATGTAATATGCCTAATTTGAAGAACAAACTACTTTTACTTTTACTTTTTTACTATTAAGAATCTGTGTTGTACCATGGTTGCAATAAATTAATTATGAATCTCCTATACTGCGTACGTACTTGGAATATCCAGAAGTACGATCATGAGGCGTAATTAAATTAAAGACGTGACTGAATAGCAAATGGCCTAGTCATGCAGTGTGCAAATATTAACACCACCTTATGAGTTGCGGTGAAGTCATTAAAAGTTCCATTCAAATGACTAGGAACTTTAATATTCTATTCCGTTCTCAATATGCCAGTGCTGTAAGCATGATAATTGGAACGTGGGTTACATCCCAAGTCTGGAGAGGCATCGTAAATATTATAACGTTTTCATGTTAGCCTAGTTGTGTTGTGGGTTCTATCTTTAAACCTGATATTACTAAACGTCGCACTTAAAAACAGTTTTCATGTGCTCTGTCTACCCTTTTTGGGAATATAGGCGTGAGTTTGTGTATGTACGAGTATGTATGTGGTAGTTGCACCAAACCGTCTGTAATTGTAAGCCGTGCGTTAAATTCTGATTGTATGGAAAGTTTCACAAGTTTGGCGCCTTATTTAACATTAATCGGTCTGCCATAGTAAGTTGGTGGAACCCGTCCTTCATGGAATTGGTATAAACATAGTGATTTATTTGAGGAATTTAGTAAAAAGTTGACTCATTTAATTTTTTCTCAGAGTATGGACTTTTTGGGCTTATTTGACTCTGAATCAATAACGCTATCGATTCTAGAAGAACAAAATAAGTGTTCCCAAAACAGTTTTGTTACTTAGTATATCTTTATGTATGGCGGCAACAAAACCGACAACGAAATTTGTTAACATGGGGAGACGTTTTCTTCTTCTTCGAGAATCGATAGCATTTGGAATTACTTATGAGTCGAATAAGCCCTAAAAGTCCATATTCTGAGAAAACATTGAACAGTGCCAATTTGTTCGAAATCCCTCATTACCAAATATTCTTAATTTCCGTTGTAAATTCCAAGATCAGTATTGACACCGTTAGGCTTTAACGAAAATGCTACGTAACGATGTCTAAAGATAAGACATAGTGGTCTTGTTTGAGTGGATGAGCTCATTAATAGTCTTTGTATACCCAGATTAGTTCATACTGTTTTCCAGTTTAATCTAAGATCGAGTCCTTATTCCAGTTTGGTCAATTTCAGTCTGAGTAGGGTAATTTTCTGATCCTATAGTGGTAATTAGGTTGCATGATTGTTTTATCAATGCTATCTGAGGTCGCATTATTGTTAATTATGCTGCAAAACATTAAATAAAATAAATAAATAAATATTGGCGGACAATCTTACACAAATCGACTTAGTCCGAAACTAAGCATACTTAGATAGATAAATACATAGAAAATATCCAAGACCCAGGAACAAATATTCGTGATATATAATATACAAATAATGCCCTGACCGGGATTCGAGCCCGGTACCTCCGGTTTCGTAGGCAGGACCAATTAAGCCAAAGTGGTCGTCAATATAAACGATAAATTTACCGATACTATGTGACCCAGAAACAAAATAAAGCCGGAGGTATTCGTTTTAATTATGTGTGGGTAGCAGAAAACAGCCAATGTCCGAATCGACTTAAATGAGACCCGCAGTGTAATCACGTAACTTTTCAAACGTACGATAGGTCAATCTAACTGCCATTTTTACTATGAAATAGTTATTTGTTCAACAAGAGAGCAAAGTAAATTTTTGCTGCGAGTGTGGATGTTGAGTCCCGAGCAAGTGAAAGATTCTATAATTAGAATCTTGAGCGTAGCGAGGGAATCAAAGACACGAGATGCAAATATCTTTGCTCTACTTTTCACCTCAGCGGCGAGAACATATAATGAAAAGGAATAGTGATAGAGAAACTGAAGTTAATTAAACTAACCGACGTTATGAAAAAATAAAAAGTAAGTTTTTTTCACGCTCGCAGCAAAATTGCATTTTGCTCACTGGTTTCAAGCAGGAAAAGTCGTTTTCACGCTCGCAGCAAAATTGCATTTTGCTCACTGTTTTTAAGCAGCAACACAGCCATTTTCGAGCCGCTGAGGTGAAAAATCACATTTAGATTTACCTTAAGCACGATTGAAAACGTTGCGTAATTACCTCGCAGCAAAATAAAACATGATCGTGAAACAGGTAATATATTTTCTTACGGCGGCTTTAGGTCAGGTAAACGCTTGTTCATCCGTTTGGTTTGTCGTAAAGCTTAGGGCCTAAAGCTCCTAGTGGGTAGTGATATTGCGGTAGCGAAAAGGTTAGGAAACCAATCCAGTTTCATAACTGAAAGACTAATTTAAGTACGTATATTTAATATAATAAAACGAACTTACATGTACCGGAAGTTCTATCATTAATGAGATAAATACAGATAATGAGGTAAATATGGCGGATAGTTGGCAGTGCCTCCTATTGGCTGAAGGGATAGGTAGTCAAATTAAGCACTTTTAATATATTTGTGTACAGTGTTGCATTTTTATATTCTTTTAACGATTCGTGATAACGGCCCGGCCGTGAATTGGAAAACAGTACTACATATAAATATTAATCGATTCGTATTGAGCAGTGAAGCATAATATAGAACGAGTCTACAATTCTACCATAGAAAACAATACATTTTGTACAAATTCATTCATTTTTGCCAACAATAGCTGGACAAATGCCAGTACTCTACGTTCATCTTAATACTACATTCTAAATTTGGCATTGTCTTTGTATGAATTTGTTAAAAACTAAAGTTTTGGCAAAAGCATACAGGAATCACGTTACCTTATAAGGTGCACCTAAGTTCCGCTGACACCATTCTGACCCAGATCAATAAATTCTTGAAAATGAACCTTAGATAGTTGATATAAAGTTCAATATCGAGAACAAATCAGAACGCCAGTTTAAATCATAAGAAGACAAAGTTACGAATTGCTTCTTGTTAGTTAAGTAGTTTCCGACTTGGCACGCTTCGACTCCGCTCAAATCGGCTAATGAGACAATCTAGACGTTCAGACGCTTAAATTGTCGCGGAAATGTATAACTTTCTCTAAGTAAATAAGCGTTAGCTAAGATGTAATTAGTTCTGTCGTTTTCCACTTGATGTATGGGAAGCGCAGGCACTTTAACATCGATACTAAAGAGCATTTAGCCCTCTAACTATAGATAAAGCTTTTGTTTTTACAAGAAACAGTCTCTTTCAAACTTCTAGCTAGAATGAGCTCACGACTTGTTTATCTCAATTAGAATAATTCTTATATTTGACAGCTAAAATGAATAAATAAAAATGAATGAAACAGAATAAATAAATAAATAAAGTTGTTTCAGTTGTTACATTGCTTAGGTGTGGTGGCACTTGTATCCCAATACAAATTTTAACCTCGTTTACGTTTTGGGTTTATAAGTTGTATTGGAATGCTAAAGCTAAACGACTGATCCGTTCTCCACGTATAACATTTTTTTCGCACGAGGCACTGGTTTCCGGCCCTGGGGATAAAATCTCGAGTTACGTTTCGCATTTCGATTTGATTTTAATGTATTTCGCACTAACCAAAAAAACTGCGTTTTTCCGATAAATCTACATGGACGAGCGAGTTTTGTTCAATTTCTTTCATGCTTTCTCAGAAAATATGAATTTTCTTGAAGTTGAGACGTAAATATATTTTCACGCCCAATTTTTAGACCCGATTTCTCGCCCCTGCTATCCCTGTAATTTTCATCGAAATCATTAGAGCCGTTTCCAAAATCCCCAAAATAAATATACAAGAATTGCTCGTTTAAAAATAGTATATATTATAATAACGATGAATAGTGTTTGCGCATCCCAGGACAAATGGGAGCATATCTGCTGTTCGGCCGTCTAAACCACCCTAAGGCGCCACCTGACTGACTTGAAGGGGCGGGATCAATATGTGATAGATATTTTGGTTTTTGACGTGAGCTTACTGATGTGAGATTTCCTCACTTGACGAAATAAGTACTGTCAGTATTACGTTTGCGCAGTATTTATTTAATCGTATGGCATTTATTTACGAACCGTGAGATCTTCGAGAGGACAAGTACGGTTGCCAGTTTTTGTTGCACTTTTAGCACCACCCAGGGGTCACGTGTAGGGTAACGGTGGCTACTCCCTACGGACGTGGTGCAACTTCGACCCCCCTTTGTCAAGTGGGCAACTTGACTGTTAGAAGTTCTCAAGCCGCCCGAAGGCCTCTAACTTGGCTTAACGACTGCTGTCGTAGACAGCAGCCGGGATCAACGGCTTAACGTGCCTTCCAAAGCACGAGAGCGCTCAGTTAGTAACCACTCAAAGCGGTCACCCATCCAAGAACTGACCTGCGCCCACATTGCTTAACCTCGCATACCGCACGCGGTATAGGCAGGTGCCGCTGGGCCACGAGCGCTCTCTCGTTTGCGCAGTAGTAATACCATGCGCAGAAGTGGGGCAGTACTGCATTCGTATCAGTTGACATTGACAGGAGACATATTTCTCACATAGTATCGCCTTCGCATCGACAAATCAGGAAGGCGCCTTAGTAAAAAGCCCTGGAGCATCTCATCATTAGCCTGGTCCGTCCCACTTTTTTTTAATACTACGACGGTGGCATACAAGCTTACGGCCTGCCTGATGGTAAGCAGACACCGTAGCCTATGGACACTTGCGACTCCAGAGGCATCACAAGTGCGTTGCCGACCCTTTTTTGACTTGGAGATGCGCTGTATTGAGAGTGAGGGACCCGCAGATGTCTCCGGCTGTCGAACTAGAGACATATACAGGCCCCTCAC
This sequence comes from Notocelia uddmanniana, assembly GCA_905163555.1. NCBI lineage: Eukaryota > Metazoa > Arthropoda > Insecta > Lepidoptera > Tortricidae > Notocelia > Notocelia uddmanniana. The sequence continues at coordinate 5,672,642 of LR991059.1, read as the reverse complement.
TCCCAACACAGCGCATCCTCGGCAGCTCTGGCGACCTTACTCACCACCAGGAACACAACACCACATACCAACCTAAGGGGCGAGTAGTGATGCTATTATGGCTGCGGTCTTCTGTAAGGCGGAGGTATTTCCCCTGCTCCAAATTTGAGCGAGATGACGTTTCGCTGTGCCCTACCTCTTCTGCTGGTCACAGACCTCCCATGGATGAGAGGGAATGTATAGTAGTCCTTATGGGCAGCCCAATACGGACTGGGGACTTCAGTTCAGATACATCTTTAAATTTCTTCGCAAATGTATTTCTCGGCCGGAATGGTAAATATTTAATGATATTCCGCACATCAGTTCCGAAGGACTCATTAGTAGGTAGCCGGGATTTGAACCCACGACCGCCATTTGACGGCCGGTTGGACCTCAAGGCTACCAGCTCTAGGACATCTCCAGCGCTTTAAATAGGCAAATGACGCGGTTATTAGATTACGGGGTGCACGTAGACTAATCCGGTTAGGGGCATCCAATTACCGCGGAGGCTGTCGCTCCGCAAGGCCACGCCAGGATTTAATACAGTGGGGATATTTAATATAGGTAAGAAGGAGCGTTCGTGGCGTAGCGGCGCTAGCGTACCGCGTGCGGTATGAGAGGTTAAGCAATGTCGGGCGGGGTCAGTCCTTGGGTGGATGACCGCTTTGAGTGGTTACTAAATGAGCGCTCCCGTGCTGGAAGGAACGTTAAGCCGTTGATCCCGGCTGCTGTGTTGCCCACTCACTTGACAAGCCTAATCCCAATAAGGTCTAGTTTCCCCCTTGGTCTAGGTTGGTGGAAGGTCAGATGGTAGTCGATTTCGTAAAAACTAGTGGTTACGCCAATTCTTGGGATTATGTAGCGGACCCCGAGCATCCTTCAGGATGCAACTGTACTGGGAATAACGCTAGGATGATGATTATTTTAATATAGGTATTAGTTTGTAATTGGTTACATATCAAAGTAAAGCTTTCGAGAAGAAGTTCGATTAAAGACATATAAATTGTTTACAATGTCCGACTTCAAAAAACTACCAATAGAATGTAAACCTTTTTGCGAGGATACAAAGGTCGCTTTTGGATCAGACTAATTTGATACAATTCGGATATTTTAACTATAAAGTCAATGTATAAGAAGTACCAGTAGCTACGAACATTATTAATGAGATCAAAAGTCGTTATTATAAGGGAATACCTACTAGTTTTTTGGTTTGGCAGCCTGAACCTACAGTTACGTTTCCATACAAAAGCCACATATTGCATTGCAGCTTTACCGTAGCATTAGCTTGTATGGAAAATTGTCGATTTGTATGAAAACATAGCTTTTCTTGGGTCTAGTTAAAAAGCAACCTGCCTTGCCATACCAGAATAAGCGCACAACGAATACCAAAACAATTTAAACTCAATATGTTACTAAAGTAGACCGCTCTATGCTCAAATCGCTCGGCAGTACAGCGCAGAAACCAAAACGCACTTAGGTTATCATTATTAGCTCTTACCCCTTTGAAATAAGGCTCAAATTATAGTTCAATGTGATGGTACTTGTGCTTAAACGAGCTTGGAATCTAGATGGATGAGGAATTTTCATTTGCAGAATGCTTATGGGACACGTTTGTGCAGTTTATTTTACGTAAAAATATTAGATTGGTGGTAGATGCAAAAGATATGTAATAAAATTGGAATTGTGAATGTTCTATTTTTCCGGTGTGGTTTTAGGTTGAATAGGATTTTAAATTAACACTTTCAGAGCCAGGAACCTTCTAGGCGGTCGCTCGTTTGGAGGCGGTCGCTCGTTTCGTAGGCGCTTTCCTCTATATATACAGGTTTTCGCATATTTTCGGTAACGAGCGAACCGCTGCGAAATCTTTTACAGACCAAGTGTAAAGTTCATACAATACAATTCAAATACTCTTTATTGCACACCTCACACAAATGAATTACATACAGAAAGAAAAGCGACATGTAAGTAGGTAGAGGTAGACAGCAGACAGTCTTATCGTTAAAGAGCGATCTCATAATCCAGGACCTGACTGCCGTCCTGTATGGAAGTTTGCGTATGGTGATTTTTTTCGGAAAAGTTTAGTAGAAGTCTTAGTAAGTATTCTAGACTTGGGTGGACACACCTCACCTGGTACATTTTCGAGCTATATCGTCTTGAATTTTTTGTGTGAAAAATAAACAAATTTTCTTCAAAACCCTATTGGATATCAAATAAAAGAGCTCTATGATCTGATTCTACAAAAATATACCACACCATTTACATTTCAACTAATGGGTTCGTAAAAAATAAAAATATTTTTAAAAACAAACCAAGTTTGGGCTCTTCCTAAAAGAAAACGGCAGAATGATTTGATGAAAAGATACGCCGAATGACTCTTAGTCAGGTCCAGGACTAACAATAAGTCTCGTGTTTTTCCTTGTACTGCGAGCGATACTATTGTGGTCGGCGGTTAAGAAGTCAATCCTGACATCTGTCTTTTCCATACAGTTTATAACCTAAAATTCACTTTGAGGTTATAAAATGTATGGAAATTACAGGTGTTAGGATTGACTTCTTAACCGCCGACTACTATATATCTGTTACATTACATTTGTTACACGCTGTACTCGTAGCAGCCGAATGCCTAAATATTACAACAAAAGCGCCGGCCACATATTGATTCAACCCAGGTGTTTTAATGATATTTTACCATACAAGTGTCTCCCACGCGACGCGCCACAGCCATTCGCAGGATTTTGGGGCACTCAGACCAGTATCTTTTAGAGTTTTAACTCACTTCATAGAATGAAAGATATTCTCATTTCGTTTACACTTAAAAAAAAAAACAAAATTATGTATGTTCAGCTTCAAGAGGGCTTTATCGTGTCAAGACACTCATAAATAATGTTTTTTTTTTATGTAACGAGATAAAAGGGTCTGCTATGTATCGTATTTTGTATTTAAGCAACTTTTGAATACATCAAACTAGATATTACGTTGCTGGATGGGAGTAAAACGGCCGTTTTATTTTTGAGGTTATTGTCGAATCTAATTATTATTAATTAATGCATTCAAATGTTATATATACTCGTACGAGTATATACGTATATCGTCGTCAGGTATCCATCATAGTACAAGCTTTGCTTAACTTGGGACTAGGTCGATTTGTGTAAGATTGTCCCCAAAATATTTATATATATTTATTTACTCTAATCTTGACAAATTTATTTCGATTCATTCACTAACATTCCTCATACATATCATACATGCTCGTCGGTCGTTTACAAATTATAATTTTATAATCTTTTTACTCTGAGCGGAAGAACTTTTGAAATAGGTACTTTAGTTTACATTAAATAAACAGATATTACAGAAAAGTATTCAATTAAAAAGATAAATGCTGAGGCATAATGTTCCTTGTGCCATATTCTTTCACATTCATCATTTTACAAGCCCAACTCCGCAATTTGTAATAACAATCGGACGCAACCTGTATGTCATTTGCAACACGCCTCGTAGCGTGAATTGGAACGCAACATTTTTTAGACGTCATCACTCATCTGTCACCAAGCTGTCACTTGGCATTACGTTGAATCTTAGCGGAACAATTATATAGAGCCACTATACCCGTGCTATCACCAAGAGGGACAAAAAAGCTCTTCTGCATCTAAATTGAGAACTTGTTTATAACGGCTTCAAAGTCATATTAAATAGGCATTTAAGGCAAATAAAAATAAGCAGCACTATGACAAGGACAACAAATATTATGTCTCTCTATTTATTATCGCCCACACATGTGTGATAACCTGGCTAGGATCGATCTGGCAAAGGTTGCGGGTGTCTGTTGGATTAGGGTGGCACGGGACCGATTATTGCAATCCTCAAGAGAAACCTATGTCCAATGGACTCTTCAACTGATAAGTATAATATTATCGTCCATAAGTCTTTACATTTTATCGTTTCCCTACAAAGTAGTGACAATTAGTGACTTTAAATATATCATTATAGTATGAGTCACTTGTGGTATGGGCAAACGTAATTTTTTAACACATTAATGGGAAATTTTATTGCTGGCTGTAGCATGTTGAAGTATTAAGCCACAGACGCCGCAAACATAACACAATTAAAAAGTGCCCTTTGGCACTTGCCTTTGAGTCTTGTTTTGTACCGCCAGTACCACTTTAATTACACTGCGGTACAATTTAGCATAGTTTTATGTAAAAACTAAGCACATTCTTACGACCTAGTTCCCTAATGACGAGGGAACTACTCTGAGCAAAAATGCGCTAAATCTCTTTAATCTCCACACACACTTAGTACGTTTTGGTTACAAGGTACGCCGAGAACAATGTAGGACAAAGGCCTAAGAAATAAAGCCTTTACTCGTCTATAACAAGGTCAATGGCCTAGAATAGATTGAAGTTGGCTGTGACGTCAGAGCTGTCTGATTGATTGTCAGAAGATAGACTGGAAAAGTTTTCTAGATACAGAAATAGACTGGTTGTTTTTTAATGTAACGTCATATATTTTGCGGATAGCAATGCTACTTAAAACATTCAAAATGCAAAAAAGTCTCGACTTGAAGTTGATGAAACTTTTCACTCCGCGAATATATATCGCAAAACAGAAAGCCAGTCTACGTAAAATCATGTCGTAAGTCAAACTTCAACAATCGATGTTTCAGCAAGAAGCCATTCTAAAACAGTGTAGGTAATCATCACAAAGAGTCTGGCAATTCATCCCTGTCGCATTTCCGTATTCCGAGAGAGCCTATGAAATATTAAAGACGAGCCATATTTTAAAAAGGTGTAGGAAATAAGTACATAAATAAGGAATGGGGAGAGTTCGTGCTAGGAACGGGGGTGAACGAGGTTCGACATGCGACCGAATTTGACGGTAAAGTAACGACTTGAATAGTTTGCTGTGTTATTTTCTTACTACTATAGGTATTGTAGAGGTGGTATGTTCAAGCTCTACAATGCTGCCTTTTATTCTTATTTTGTCTGGAAATATGTAGAGGAAGATTGACGACGACAAACAGTCGCTCTCAAGGCTTTGGCCTGAGGTTCACGGAGTTCTTGTACCTCTCTTTGTGTAGTGAATATATCCAGAAAGTTAAGTATATTCGTTTTGATCATTCCGACACCTCTGAGCTTTATTTCCTGAACTTTTTTTTTACGCAAAGGAAACGCGTTTTCTCCTCGAAACTGGGAAAGGCCTATTGTGGGGGATATGGAAAGGTGAGACCATATGAGGGGAGTAAATACCCACTAAAACCTTTGCGGCATTAATCGTCACTCGCTGGCATTCTACCATGATAACCTGCCTATCCTGAATAAACTAAATTTCGACAAAAAGGTGAACTTAAAGGTAATAGCGTAAATGCCGGTATTAGACTGACAAAAAGTGATTGTTATTCCCGTCGTAACTGCTATTTTATATCTCTTTTTATTCTTTTGAGAGGCATAAATATGAAGGTGGTTATATCCTTTAGCTATATAGGCACGGGAAAAATGTTATTTTCAAAGAAATACGAATGATACTCGATAATGTTAGCAATTATACACTCTTCTTTTAATAACTACTATACTGTCGTCTTTAACGTAGACCAAAGAAGATCAATTGCAATTGTTAATGTATCTATGTAATGTTATACAGTCTGTTCGGACTAATAATAATAATAAATCATTTAATTCAGGTTGTGCCCATAAAATGTTAGGCATGAAATGTAAGGGCGCCCATACATTCTACGACTCTTCTTATTCCGAACAGACTCTACTTTGATGTTTCTAATCTCACTTTTTTCACCTCGCCACTTTCAATTATCCAAATATCAATCGTGACTGTTAATCTCCATCAATCAAAATTTCATCATTTTCCTTCAACGTAAGTTCGATTGACATTTGCTGCCAGCGAGATTTACAAGATCAAATCAAATTGATAATTAGGCTGAATACTGAATTGCAAATGCTCGTTGCTCTACTTTACTAACAAAATTATCAACAGCTTCTTTTTTTACGCAGCAAACGCGACATAAATAACATATCGACTCGGCTTCGAGCACTCTCTAAAACACAGTTATCCCATCCAGTTGGTTTGAGTTTTTCCGATTCGACCTAGTTCCAGCTTCCAGCTCTCCAATCAGTCGATGCACGTGCCGCCATGTGTGAACCGTTTGATGTTTCACTTCAAATAAAATAAATAATTGTAAACAAATGACATTTGTCCAGGCCCTTGTACTTCAGAGGGATAGGTGAACTTAATAAGGTGAGCTACGGAATGAGTAAGTATTTGTTTATTTTCTCAATTCTTGAATTAATTTTGACGAAAAGTTTTTTTTACGTATTTATAACTTTTATCCTGACACAGTGACTAACTTATTACCAAGCGGAAGCCTTTAAGGAAAAAATATTTTCCAAAGTGAAGAATTGAAAAAAATATCCACCCGTAATGAAATTTGAACCCCTTTTCGTTCCATGCTTTGCACTTAACCGACTGAGCTATCATAGAGATCCCTCGTAGTAACAAACATACATTCATTTTCCTAAACTGTACCGATTTTCCATCCAACATGGTTAACGAATTACGAGTATTACGACATCCGATTAAAATGCCTCTCCAAATGGACAGCACATGATCAACATTAGATATAGAGGATCATATTTGATGATCCTCTATAGACTTCACAACACCTTTGAATTTATTCGCAGATGTATTTAGTTTTCACCATGTTTTCCTTTACCGAGCTTTTATGTGTATAATTTTTTTATACATAGTTGCAAAGGTTATCTGAAGAGGTCGCTCTTTAGCGAAAAGACCGCCAGTTCTTTACCTCTGCTAATATCTCGCTATGTTACGTGTATGTATATGAACTGTTTTGTATTTTTATTGAGGTTTGCAATAAATGATATTTGTATTGTATTGTATTTGTTTAGTTAGGACTGCCATCGTCAACTAATTACAACGTCGTGAAAGTTTCGATAGTGATCACTATTGCCGTGACTTCTGAAGCGTAGCTTGCTAACATAGATGAGAAGCTAGTCTGTATTGGTATTTTTATCTTATGAACAGCATACTTGTACATATCGATGAACTAATTTTGTTTAGTGATGAAAAATTACCCAATCGATTCGCCGACACTCACGGAGATAAAAAAAGAGAGCGGTTCAGTATCGCAAATACTAAATATTAGACAATACATACAGGTAAAGTTTGGTACTTGCAAACATGAATATTTTTGCCAAAAGCACAGGTGTTGAAGTCGTAAAGAGACAAAACCGAGATCTAAAAATAGTATAGTGGAGACTCGGTTACCAGACCTAGAAAGGTCGGGTCGGTTTTATTTTACACTACGAGTAGATCTGCCGAGAAAGGTCTACCTTAAAATGGAAACCTATTGATCTGTCTGGGCCCCTATTCTACTTACGTAACGTGTCCACGGCACGTCATGTCCAGGATATGCACGCTTTCATGTCTCCTTCTTTCAAAATCAGAATGATATAAACGTTAATCAAAGGCTTGGAACAATATAAAATGAATTTGCGAAGACAAGGTTTAACAATTTTATATGCAATACTAGGAATATGTATACCGTAGACAAGGGCGCGATAAGTAAAAAATGTGGGTACTTTGATTATTTAGACCCTAAATACCTAATTGCCAAATGTACCGCATTTACGCTATAATCAAAATTGTATTTAATAATTAGGTAGATTTTATCAAATAAAGACCAAGATGATGCGCTTTACTATTATTTTCACCGCCATAATCTATATTAATGAGAAAAATACTTTTTGAATGAATCCATGGCCAACATATGAATAATAAAACTGGTTTAACCAAACTCACCCCTTGAATCAAAATAATCCTATTTAATCGCAACATTCGTATATCGTAACGTAACTATCTTGAATCTAGTGAATTTTGCTTATATTTCTGCCCGTCATTCTATACTAAATCATTACGCTGTTAAAATATTGCGTACACGGACGTTATTTATGCACTGAAGTTATTTATATCATACAAAAATTCATGCGGTCATATTAATAACCTTAAATGCTAAGTAAATAAATGGTGAATATGTAAATACCTAAAGTAAAAGTAAACAAAGTTTTTGTACAAATCAAACAGCAATTAATTTTAATATTAAATAGGCTTCAAGGAATCGTGGAAACCCACTAAGAATAGGTACTGTAGAAGTTATATGTTCAACATCTACGATGCTGGGTATCCTAGTATTGTGATGACGACTGATAGGGTGCCCGTCAGATATCTAGCCTTAGTACGTTAAAAAAGGCATAGTTGTTTGAGAGCATAATAATAATAAATAATAAAATAATTTATTCAATCACAATTATTACACATCACAAAACGGCTGTTGATGCCTCTTTTTAAGTGCAATGGCTCTAAAGCAAAGCATGCTCTAAACTGTTCTACAGTTTGGCGGGTTCTAGGCTAAAATGCCAAGTAACTCATAAAGTAATAAAAGATTTATTTAGTTTATGTTTTATACAGCATTATTCCTATTTCGAATCAAGCTGTCTGAAAGCTTATTAATAGAAAAAATCCGAAAACGTCAGGCAATCGCCCTCGAGTTTTTTGGCTTCTATGGGCAACGAAATGCTGCTCCTGTCGTTCTCACTCTCTATTTCTATAGGCAGGGCATTTTATCTTTACGTCTTAGATTTAAGCTGCAAGTATGAGGGTCATTGGCTTAAGTGTATAAATATTGAGGGTAATGTTCGGATATTTTATTTTTAAAGTGTGGTGTAACATGTTTCAAAGTTTTTAATATTTGAGATGATTCGTATGCACCGTTTCTGTAATATGAATAAACCCATAAAATTATCCCATATTGCAGCCATGTCTGGGTAAACGCATAATACGCACTGACCGTGGTTCTAAGATCGGTATTTTTCCTTATATTGTGTAGGGCATAGGTAAAGCGGGATAGTTTTGTAATATATTTTTTCAATATGTGGCTTGCAATTGGTATTTTCGTCTATGTTTATTCCCAGTAAACTGCAATTTCTAGTTGTTTTAAATTTATGTTCTCAATATGTGTAATCAATATATAATGGGAGGTTACGAGTATGAGGCCTGAATTGAATTAGGTTGGTTTTCATTTCCGCTACTTTTGTAAAAAAAGCTGCTACGGACTACCTACAACATGGCGCTACGGGCGTAGCGTAGCAGGAATTGGTTAAGAGACTAAGATAACTAATCTGAAAACATTTTAATCCAGCCCGCTTCCAGTCCTTGGGAACTAAATCAATAAGCGGCGCCATGACGAGTACCTTCTGAGAGCATTAGCTCCCAGCTTTGAGCAAAAAGCGGCACAAGATGGCCACTTCGCACTAGAGCGGAATACTTATCTCCCGCTCGCTGAGTCGAGTTTTCGCTACGTACGTTTGTATGTGTGGGAGACACTTTTATTTGACTGCAGCTCTGGAAAACCGATATTGTCTCTCAAGAATGCTTTTATTTTACAGAAGTGTGGGTGCATTCAGCTTTAGCTCGTTCATATTTGTTCTTGTATTTTGTACCTTACCTACGTATCAAGTAGTGACAACAGGACTCAGAAGTCTCTCTTTGTCGAGAAATGTGATCACTTTGGTCCCAGACAGTTCTAATGAGTCTTCAGACACGTTTTTAGAATATTGAAAAAGGTAACGAAATAAACACGGACAGAATTCGTTAACACTTTTCTCGCTAGTGTCATTTGAGAAGTTTTTATTGACAAGCTATACCTAAGTGAATTTTGTCGAGTATATAAAGAAAAAGTAATATGTCTTTCGGAGCTTGAACCGGAGATTCTTCAGCATTGCTAATGGCTTAGTTACTCAGTCTATTGCAACTTGGTCGAACGAAGGCCGACATTCTGTGCGTTCGTGTCATATGATGCGTCTTCACCAGTCGGTGCGCTTGCTTACAGTAAATAATCAAACGTAGTCTATCTAAATATTTTAAATACTTGTATCTCCTCAGCTGAAACCCCTTTTGATGTTACAAGTTCTCAAACACGGCTAATTTAGCTCGATTCCCATGTGCCGGCTTTACTCGTGAATATTTCAGGTGTCTCAAAATAGGCACAAAGCCTTCGCCATGGTGATGGCGCGGTATCGCGGGGCGTGGCCCTGAATGGATTACTGCTTAACAGGAAATACGGATTGGCGCGCGGCCCATACGTAAGCTTGATTCTGAGCCGCGTTAGTCATCAATTTGTTCCGCCAAATCCAAACCTATATGGTGGATATCTCACTTATGAAACAGGTTTACTTGGCCCTGTATCAATCGCTCCTTACCTACTGTATATCGGCCTGGGGTTGTGCACCTAAACCTAGCCTCATACAATTGCAGAGAGCACAACGTGCAGTCTTAAAAGTCATGCTCTTACCAATCTTCACCCCGACAGATTATCTCTATACTGCAGCTAAAGTCCTGACCGTCAGACAACTTTATCTCCTAAACATAGTTTTAAAACTCCATTCTACGCTGATCTATGCCAGGCATCAATCATTAAACACCCGTCGACCATATATAGTGGGCATACGGCATACAAAACTTAACACATGTTTTAGTAGAAAGTTTTTTTCTTTATCTGGCCTTCTCTTTACAACAGAGCTAATAAAGCTCTTAATTTATCATATGAATAAAATAAATTGCAAAAATTGGTAACAGACTGGCTTTAAACAAAACACACACGCACACACACACACACACAATTAAGTTAGGTAATCTCTACTGTCAGTTAGGTAATCGAGTTGTCGGCGAGGGCGGCGACCGAGGTCACGACTGCAAACCTGAACTAATAGCCCAAATGGTTTATTATTTACATTGAGCGACCTAAACGAAGGACATCACAAGCTACATTAAAGAAATGAAGGAAAAACGGGAAGGTCTGTTTCATATGGAAATTAAGGAGGCGGCCCTAGATAGAGTCGGTGTTCTCTTGTTTTTCAGACAAAAGTTTCGCAGACAAAAGTTTCATAGATCGAATTAATACGCGCAGAATTATTCATTTCATAGAAAGCTTTTTTTTCCGAAACCATTAACTTTTTAGGTTGGCTTTTTAGGTCATCGTGTAGAACTCATTTAGGTCTACCAGAAAAGTAGGTTTGGTTAGGTTAGGACTGTAACCCTTTGTGAAAAAAATACTTTCTATAAAATAAAAATTATGGGAAACATACATTCTATGAAACTTCTGTCTGCGAAACAAGGTACAGCCAGATAGAGTCAGATGGAAAGATCTACACAGACAAGAGCCTAACGCTTAAATTTGTGACGATACTCGTAGCGTCTTAAGTTCATATAAACAAAGCCAGTTATCGATTAAAAGAAAACATTGAGGCCTATTTACACTCTTTATTAATCTATGTTAGAAAATTTATTTACATAGGTTTACTCATACTCTTTATTCATAATATTGTCAATATTACATGTCACATTTAAAAGGTTACATTAATATATAACATCCATTTAAATTTAGCGGAAGAAATAGGGAACTACAGCGGCAATTTTTTCTGTGGACCGTGGCGCGTGTGGCAGCCCGTGTTGTCCCTTAAAGCATGTCCGTGGCAGTGTCTTGGTGTCAGGGTCAGTTCCGCTCGTAAAATTATGAAGGCGAGGAAGCGGTTTACAGCCGGAATTTATGTTTTATTAGTTATGCAACCAACGGTAGGTGTACATTGACGTGCAGTTTTTTGACAAGAACTGTGGCCCGATTCGAGATTCTAATGTGTTATATTTCTGGGATGTATATCATAGGCTTTATAGGGATATCCATAGGGATATCCCAATATATCCTGTGATATCCATAGGGATATCACTATATATCCTGTGATATACTTCCATGTGTGTCTTTTAAATAAATACTTATAACAAAAATCGGCCAAAAGCATGTCGATTGTCGGGCCGTGCTCAGTATCCAATGAACTTACTTTTCAATAACAAGCAAAAGGGAATACCTTCGCAGCGTTTCATACGTCTTTTACTAAGAACGGAAGACTTATTACGATAACTCAAAAACAGCTATACTGAACATGTCTACTATAGTTTTCGTTGACAGTCTTTATTAAGCTTTACTTTCTTGATATCTTTAAATATTCTGGACCCATAGTTCAAAAGTTAGAGGGAGGGACACATTTTTTTTCTTTTGGAGTGAATATTTCCGAAAATATTCACTTTATCAAAAAGTGTTTGATGAAGATCTATAACCCCCCACACAATAGGCTTGAACTAAAAAAAATGCATCCCCACTTTACGTGTAGGGGAGGTACCCTTCAAAAAAAAATTTTTTTACGACGCAGATTTATTCATTTATATATCCATACCAAATTGCGGATTTCTAGCACTAACATTACAATCACAGAGCAAAGCCTCGGACAGACAGACGGACGTGGCGAAACTATAAGGGTTGACTACGGAACCCTAAAAAACTGATATCATACGCACTTATATAATTGAGATTTTGACATGCGTTGTGTATTCACTGTTATTTAGAAGTAATTGAGGGAAAAAAAATGCAATCCATGGCTAAGGCTGAGTTGCACCAACTTACGATCACAGAATGGCGCCGGCAGCTGTCATCCTATACAAACTTGTCAAACTTTCCATACAGACAGATTCTAACGCACACCGCTTACAATTACAGACGGTTTGGTGCAACCCGGCCTAAGGACACGACCTGTGAGTGTATTACGCTTTACCACCCCGCCCGAGGTACACAAAGCCGTAGGTACACAAATAACGCCCTTAATTTATCTTCAAATCTGTTTTAGATGAAATTCCGTTGAAATGAAATATTCGATCTTTGACATTTGTTTGTGAGAAAGGGACAAAACCTATATTGGCATAATTGGGCGATCAGGCAGGTCGTAGGCTTTTGCCACCGTTCTATGAAAAAGGAGGTTTTTTAAGGTTATTAATACGGGGGTAAGTGTGTAACAAGTACAGTCTGGGATTTAACCATAAGGTGTCACACTGACGAGTTGCGTGTATTACCTATCTTATATATAACATGTAAAGATTTGAATATACACTTGTACAACCAAAATATATCAAACATGTTTACAGCCAAAACCCGCAATGCAAAATAATATTTATAGGCAATCCGAAACATATTTAACGGTCACGCATGGTAAACAAAGTATACATCAACATACTCTGTAAATATACTGGCTGAAATTATAAAATATAATTTGAGTATTACACGCGATGGAATAAAAATTACCACTAAACAAATACGTATTGCCACTTTATGAATATTGAGGTTTGCGTAATTGCGTATATTTTAATCCGTAATAAAATTTCGCTAAAAGTATAAAAATATGCGTTCTAGAGATTTCTTTTTACGATGGTTGTATGAAACGTTATCATAATGCCAAATAACGGTTTCTTAGCTTTATCGGAAGTGTAAAAAAATTGCGTCACGTACCCGACACTTTTATGGAATGCCCCAACAGATGTTTTTCCTCATCACATAAACAAATGCCCTGGCCAAACAATGAAATATAACTGAAACACTAATATAAACACGTCAAGTTTGTGAAATAAGACTTTGTGTCATTGTATGATTGTTAGTGTATGTTTAGGGTAACCTCCGAGGAGCAGCTTCAAAATTTCTTCAAACTGTTTATAGAGTGGACCTCCTGAAAGGACAGGATACATTTTATCATGTTGTGCGTTCTTTTAAAAGTCCCAGAGCTTATATAAAAAGAGAACAAGAGATCTAGATTTGTCCGTACACGAAATCACGAGAAAAAGCAACTGGCATACTTTCTGCATATTACAATAAAGCCCGAGCACAATATAATATTACGAGCCTGTAAATTACATCCGTCGATCCATGAAAATAGGATTATACCGAGCGTAAATAACGAACATTCCAACGATGTTACCGTCACACACTGGTTTCCTCTATACAGAGAGCCTAAATTCCAGACTGTTCACATTATATTGCGTTAATTATTATCATCCTCTTCCCATTTTTTTTAATTATTTTCCCTTTTGTATTCGCTCCAAGACACAAATAGTCGACGTAGCTCGGAAAGCGGCTATGTTGAAATGGGAGCGGGCTGGTCATGTCTGCTGCATGCCGAGTGAGCTGTGGCCAGGGGATGCTTTAGGCCGACAATATTGGCAACAGAGGAGGATGCCTTACCCAGGGACACTATAGGCTCCCAATAATAACAAATCTTTAGGAGCCCTTGGGGCCCATGTTGGCACCTCCCAAGATTTGGCGTTCCTTCAGCGAAAAGCTGTTGTGATATGCCAAATGATATTTGGTACATAAGATTTTTAAACTAGGTACGAACCGGGCTTCGAATCTACGATCTCCAAACTGAAAGTCGCGTGTTTAGTAAGCGTAGGCAAGTACAGCTCCACTACAGTGGCCAGCGTGCAATAAATAGCTCCGAGTACCTAACAATGCAAGATTTCAAGCTAACATGGTCATTGACATTAGAACTACTGTTCAGAACGAGCTAACAATTCAATTTTTCTGACATTTGCCACTGTCACCCCTCCCCCGGGTGACAAGGGGTGAGGTTTTTTGAGTATCCAATGTCACGTGTATTGGTATAGAAAAAAAAAACAAAATATTATCTTTAAACAGGTTTCCAGTGATGTGGCGACTCTACTTATAGAAATCGCGCATTCAACGAAAAACAAATACACGTGATATCTTACTAGAGCTTACCCCCACCCTTGGTATTTGCTGCTTATTTCCTGACCGCCTCCCCTCTTCGAGCGCCGCGTGATTAATATACGCTCCCTTTTATTGCTCGAATAGCAAAAAGCAAGCTTGTCCATCTGGCCGCTTTGGCTAATTGAGGCTCTCGCGCACTTCGGAGGTGTAGGTAGGTAGGTAATTCAGCCGACCAACGGTCAAGAGATCGTGACCATGATATGCAACCATGACGAGCCTACTGAAACGAAAGAGTCCCTGCTATGCGATATAAAGGGATACTATGATTTGAGAATACTTACCGTCAACATCGTGCTTGTTAGACAAACGACCTTCTTGTAAGTACCATTATCATTGACTAAATTCACCACATGGTTGCTTGGCTATGTCACGAGATATCATTGAAACAAGTCGAATAGCGCCCCTGAAGTCGCGTTTCGTATGATAAATGACGTTAAAGGGCGTTGACACTTCGGACGCCGTTAGCTTTTTACTGCCCTCGGGCGGAAACTGTGTAAATTGTAAACAGATGCACTCAAGGCCGGGATTGACGGCTTGTTTGGTTGTGTATGCTGTAACTCATGCGGTGCGATTAAGCTTTTGCAAGATGTTTACAAATTAGATGAACAATCGTTCACAAGTTCCGCGGAAGGGTTAAGTTCACACATTGTGAATATATTTGAAAAGGAACACAATTTGGAGTTGAAAGGACTTTTAACTAGTAACTAGTACTTTTGCCTGCACCAATATGACTGTCCATTTGTTGTTTTCGTTGATTAGAAAACCTAACCGAGCGCGGTCGGGGTTCCAACGGTCCGGCAAAGCATGATTTATAAATCATTGAACAATTATTACTCAAATCACTGAGCCTTACTTTGGTACCTATAGGCATTGAAGCCTCATCAAAGACCCTTCAAAATACTTCCAACGTGATAGAAGTATACTTTTTTGCCTTATTAAAATGTAAAAAGGCGCAAAATATTTAAAATTGACTCGTGTCTTTGTTGGCGAATGTATATTAATGAGAAAAGGTCATGCTTAAAATAGACATTTAACGTCCCTAATCTTTTTATAACCTGCCCAACCTTTCATGGCACTGAAGAGGTGCTGAAACTCATCGTACCTTTTTTTCCTCCTGACGCCTAGGTATCAAAATTTGAAGAATAAATTATACTCTGTCAAATTGACTAAAAGTCAAAACTTAATTGGGACCTGTGTACTGTGTGGGACGCTGGGCGTCAGGAGGTTATTCTAGGACTATTATTCCAACGAACTAGTAAACCTTATGTGCCCTACCATGTAACCAACTACCTTTATTCAACCCACGTAACCCATGTTAACACATTCTGTTATGCAATGGGCTTAAAAAAATTAAAAACTTGAAATTACATTAAACGTAAGGTATGAGTATTTCTCTGCTTATAGTAGAGAAGCTGAATACTAAAGTAGACAAAACCTCGTCGTTTGTACGATTGGTTAAAATTTAAGGTATTTTCAATGACGCCTTATAGTTTACTTATGGGGCAAAAAATAGGCACCTAATCCATACTAGCATAAGTGCGAAAGTAACTCTTGTCTGTCTGTTACCATTCATTGTTGTGGTTGTTCTCATGTTTAAACCGCTGAAACTATTAAGACAAAATTACCCGTTTCTATCCCGAGCAAGGATATTGTTTTTTCCTGAATAATCCAAGTTTGTTAACTCCCATTTAACGTAGTTTATACGATAAAAACGAGTTTCAATATGACGAAGTCGAGGGTACAAACCAAATAGTTTAACTAGCTGTTAACACAGAAATGCACAATAAACAAAAGTCTCCGCATAAATAGACACAACGTCACAGTATTCAAGAAACGAATACCCACTTCCATAGTGGTTCATTCCAAATCCCTGGTTTCGAATACGCAAAAACCTTTTTTAAAGCTTTATCGTCCCGGTAATCCACGTAATCACGACTGGGATGAAGGCACAATGGTCAATAACGGAGTGGTAAAAAGTAATGGTCACGTTAATGTTACAAGTAGTCAGAATGACCATTCTGTTACAGCAGACACCGGTTACATAAGACCTTATGCGCTCCGAATGGTAAAGTGAATGAGTTCTTTTGTTGTTTGTGAGTTGGAATGTTTCGGGGCAGCATAATGCGTGTAATTTGTACTTGATCGATGAGAGTGATCGAGATTCATTTGTTTCAGTGTAGGTTTATTGGGAATGGTTTGCAAACAGCCGTTTAGGTAAGCTGTATCTTTGCATTTAAATACGTAAAATAATATGCTAGCAAAAAAAAGCTAGTAAGCTCCACTGCGTAGAACTTGTTACCGCTTTGGATAGTTAATTATCACTCTCCCATACAAACTTCCAACCACAAAAAAAAACTTTAAATCTAAGGACACAA
This sequence comes from Notocelia uddmanniana, assembly GCA_905163555.1. Taxonomy (NCBI): domain Eukaryota; kingdom Metazoa; phylum Arthropoda; class Insecta; order Lepidoptera; family Tortricidae; genus Notocelia; species Notocelia uddmanniana. Next base: position 5,655,563 of record LR991059.1, on the reverse strand, counting down.
ATTATCACAAACTATCTAAAAAATCTAATCATCGATTTAAGAGTCAAAAGGTTACATACAGACGCACAGGCAGACAGAATAACTTTCGTATTTATTTAGTAATGCGTGTATATATTTGAAAAATAATAAGAATACTAAGTACCAATATACTCGTATATGCTGCAACAGCTATAAAACTGATGCAATATATCTATATGATTTGACCTACGAGAATTTTTAAAAGTATTTGATTCGCATATTAAAGAACTTATGTAGTTGTTGAAATTGTATATATCATATGATCGCATATGACTTAAAATAAGCACGGGTAAACGTGTGACGAATTTAATAAGCATCGCAAAACTCGTGTCCAGTATGATCCGGCTAAACGTGAGTCATTCTTGTTACATCCGCCAAATCCGAAAAGAACGTCTCCCCTGTTAACGTTTTACTGCCTAGACCGCGAACTAAGTGCCAAAATAGTTTACAGCGCCAAAGTCCAGCGTTCATTTTAGTCCGAAACCGCCGCAAAATGTTCGTTTACCGGTAAATAATTAAATTAGAGTGCGGCGTAGAGGCGTTTTTCGAGGGCATTAATTATACCGCGTGCGTCCCGATGTCGCCCGGGTAAATATAGCGCGGCGAATATAGAGCACTCACATGTCCACAGCTTGTGGCCATAGAGTAACAGTATAGAGCAGTAGACACGTTATTACTCACCAAAAAAGGACCAACACACAACACAACAACTCACGAGGGGTGTCAACGTTTACGACAGTTAGACCTAATTAACGTAAAGAACTCTGTACACACATCGTGACTCACAAGCGAGTTTCATTACCGGGTTGCCGTGGTATAATGAGTTCAATAGATCTGTCAAACCGCGCAATGTAGTGAAACTTGCACAAGAGTCTCTTACGTGTATTAAATAAGGCTTAAGTCTGACACGTCACATAATCAACAAGACGATTTTGACATACTTCTTTTACGAAAACTTAGGTGTATTTTAAAGCTTTGAAATTTTAGTCAATACTCATTATTTTCATTCCATAGTTGTTCGCCTACTTAGAAAACGTAGCATTATTAAATAATTCTGATTTCTGATTATACAAATACCTTCTCGATAAAAAAATTACAGAAAGCCATAATTAAAGACTAATAATGGCTCAGCATAACAATGGATATGATGTCGTTCATCAAAAGCCTAAATACCTATTTTGAAAGGTATGTTACACAACATTTTTGTCCGTGTGTTACTTTTGTCGGCAATTTGCAATTTACTAAAGTGTTTATTTCAAATATTGGCTCCGGACCGAATAATACGACATGAGTGCGGTCGTATCGATAAACTACCCACTTGGACCAATATCTTTGGAACTACAAATAATCGGTCATATGGCAAAAGCTTGGCAGAAGCTTTCGCAAAAAGGCCCTACTATGTCCTTCTTGTGATTAAGTGTACTTAACTAGTGACTCTGTGGACTGTCGAGCTCGCAAGTGATATTTTTTACGGTTTCCCCCCACCACTCCCAAGTCGTGTCCAGGTTGTAAAGTGGTCGATCTATCTGACGTTCCAATGAGACATCCAATCACATTCATGAATAATAAGTCCCTAAAAAGGTTCTTTCCCTTTTGGGTAGACTGGGTCGCGTTACGTAAGTACTTTATTTTATTATGAAAATGAAATTGTGATTAGGTACATCGAAAAAATTACATTCACAAAAATGCAGTGCATGAATATGAAGCTCATGCAAGTTTAACATTGAGAGACCGTAACTTATACATTGAGGGATTTGATATTTTTTCTTATTTTGCCTCGGGAACCTTTCATGTAGTTAAACTTTCAGGCTTGCGTGTGCAAATGAGGCTTAGGCGACTTCCTTTGTCGATGCGGAGGCGGTACGATATGAGAAAACTGTCAGTGTCAACCGATACGAATGCAGTACTGCTCCACTTCTGCGCATTGTATTACTACTGCGCGAACGTATTTTTTTTATGACATAGGAGGCATACGAGTAGACGAATCGCCTGATGGTAAGCGATTAGCGCCGCCCATGGACACTCGCAACACCAGAGGGGTTGTAAGTGCGTTGCCGGCCTTTAAGATGGGAGTACGCTCTTTTCTTGAAGGATTGAAGGTCGAATCGGTCCGGAAATACCGCAGGCGACAGTTCATTCCACAGTTTAGCTGTGCGAGGCAAGAAGTTTCTGGAGTAACGCACAGTTGAGGACTGCCAACCATCTAAGTAATGCTGATTGTATATCGTCAAGTAAATAAATCTCACACCAGTAAGTTCACTTGAAATAACAAAATACCTATAACATATCGACCCAGACCCGTGAAGTCAGGAAGTCGGCTTAAGGGCTAATATTTTAACTTTGACATAACATTTGTAAACAAACATTTTTTCCCTTTCACGTAAGAACACAATCAATTTACGTGCCTGTTAATTTTTTTTATTATCACAAGGCCCTCTGTTAAAGATTCCTCTTCTAACCGGACCCTAATATCGTAGCATTTCTTAAACTCACCCTCTACTTTATTATCGCTTATCTCTCACCATCTCCCGCCCAGTGAGGACTATGACCCAATTAATCTCGCGGAAAATGAGCACAGACGGCCTTGTGGAGAGGTTATCATTAGGCAGGCGACCGAACAGAGCTGTTTACCATAACACGAGGGCTCTTAGCGGGGCAATGCCATGCAGTTGGTTGTACCCTGTTTTGCGAAAAATGTTTTAACAAACATATGTTTCCCAGAATTTTCATTTCATAGAAAGCATTTTTTTTTACAAAGGGTCGCAGTTCAAACCTAATCTAACCCACTTTTCTGGTATAACTAAATGGGTTCTACACAAAGACTTTCAGCTGTACCTAAAATGTTAACGGTTTCTGAAAAAGTCTTCTATGAAATGAAAATTCTGCGAATCAATACATTCTATGAAACATTTGTCTGCGAAACAAGGGGATAGGCATGCAGATACTGAGGTGTGCTAAAAGGGTGTATTTTATATAGTCGAAATATTTTTTGCATAAGTTATACTTTCTAGACAATTAAATAGTTAACTTCCAAGATTTCTATTTATGGCTATATGAATTTATAGTGTCTTCACAGTGCTTAGTATTGAGCGGTGGCTGACACTGCGAACTTTACTTTTACTGTGCGGTGTTTTTCTTAATTGCGGTAACATTTGTTAGGCACTATAAAGTAAATAAATATCCACTTAGAAGTAAAATATGCATAGTGTGTACATTTCAATCTGTCAAGTTTAATAGGTTTAAAGTGCTTTAAAAAAATTATGTGCCCATTCTATTCACAATTTCGTTCGTTAATCTTTGTCAGTAGTGTAAGAATTCCTGTGTGACATGTAGGAAAACCCTGCTAGTAGAGATGAACGGTCAAATAGGCGTCCGGTATTTGGCACAAGAGCGTTATTGAGATGTGATCTGATAATATAGACGAGATTGTAGTAAAGTCGGGCCTCGAGGCGCCAGGGGGAACATGCCTGGGATCGTTTGGACACATTAAATGGTAAACTAACCAGTAGATACTTACTGCCTTTCTAGCTGTATACATCCCGAGCCTTGCTTTCAATTTATGTATTACATATGTATCTCATATTTTTTCATTATTTATTTGTGATAATTTTCGCTATGGCGAATATATCGCTCGATAGACGCTTCTTAACGATGCTTCCTTTTTTTTAAATAAAGAAACATAAAAAAACAAAAACAAGTTTAAGTTTAAAAAAGTTTAAAATACCCGAAATAAATAAATAAATATTAGGAGACATATTTATTTATTTAAGGTAATTTACACTTTGCGAATAAAGAAACGGAGCATAATAAGGCTTGTGTAATGGGTTATGGGTTCTAGAAGACGATATATTTAATAGATATAAACTTTAATAATAGTCTTTTATTACCAATAGTCAATAGTATTATTCATTTAAATTTATAATTCCAGTAACAATCAATAAACTAATGCTTGTACAGTCGAGTTCATAAATATAAGAGCAAATCCAAGCCTACAAAAATTAAATGTATATAGTAACGTACAAATACATCTAAACAGATTTATTATTCGAAAATATATACACGTCTCATCCGACATATTCATCTGAGCAAGCCTCTCCAAAATATTTAAGCAACTGAAAAATAACACACACATCATTCAAAATTAATCTGATTGTATTTTCATATTTCATTGAATTGTTTTATTTTATTATTCTGGCAACATCTACGTTTGTCCATTTCTGGACATATGTAACTAGGCCTCCCCATCTTATGCCACAGGTCCCTGTTCGCTGCGGGGCGGGTCCATGTGATATACAGGCTTTAAAGGATGCTTCCTTACAGCATCTCTCTCTCGCACCACTTGTGTCCAAAAAAAAAATTATCTTTTTTCAATTGGGAACAATTTTTATCTAAAGGTATGACCTCCAAGTAATGGATCTTGGCACCCAGAGATTATAGCGCGGCAGTCAATACTGATTTTGAGGTTGCTTCAAGTTATGACTCATAATCGTTGTCGCATTTTTGGTATAAAAGGATATTTTTGGGATTTTTAATTTTTTTTTTAAATAAATAGTTATTCATATAGCTTCAGTAGAGTAAAAAAGTACATATAAGCTACTTTCGCGAAAAAAAAAGACCAAAGTAATATTTTTTTTCAAATAATACCATTTTGAAATAATTGCTGGAGAGCTCAATAGTGTACCGTTTAATTTTTTTCTCCTTTTACAGGCCACACCCTGTATATTTAAATAAGTACATAGAAAACATCCAAGTCTCAGGAACAAATACTTGAACGCTTTAATACAAATTTATCTGGCCTTCAGATCACATGTCTAATAATCCAATGGAACTGTCTCTAAATATCAAGTAAACCCATTAGTATGCAATGGCACTGTCAATGTGCTGAAGGAATTAGTATTTTTTGTTAATCTAATAGAATTAGTTTTGGATTGCACTGATCCTTATCAAACAAAGATATCAGGTAAATCCTGATTTCTAACCAAATGCGATCTAATCACGATTAAAATAAGGTTTGTGATGCTTGTAGTGGGGTTTGAAATCATTTGGCACAATTTATGATTCATTTTTGGACTCGGGCTTATGTACCTAATCATATACTTCTGCAATTGTTTTGAACTTGTCTCAAATTGCCTTAAATAGCTACAAAATAAAGTGAAGTCTAGATCTCATCTAGGCCAGACTAGCCAGGTCAGTTAACAGGCGATAAATTAACATAAGTGATTAGGAAAATGGCTAGTAATAGTAGTAATTGTTACTCGGTCACCTTTACACCATGCGCTAGTAAAAGTTTATAGTCAGGCGACCAATTACGTCGTAGCGGGCTAACTATAGCTAATCGAAACTTGTAAGTGCAATGAAAATAGCTACTCTTATAATTTACAAGAATTATGCAAAACGTAACCAATTAGGTGTTGAGTATTGCGTTTGAGTTTGCTCCACCCTAGATCTAAGAATTACGTTCAGCTAATCATATTTTATATCAAGCCAGGATATACGTACTATTGGCTTTAATCTAGACACAGTACCATAAAACAGGGTGCTACGCTTAGCTTTGACCCTCAAAACCGACATTCAAACTTCGACAAAAGTTTATTTTATACGTTGCACGTTAATTTTTATATATAAGAAATATTTAAAAATATATGTAATTATTTTTCAGTGATTACCTGTCGTTTCATTTCATAATCTATATATTATGTATATAAAAGGCAAAAGTGGTTGACTGAGGATCAACGCCCAGGATGGAATGCCCACACGTATGCCTCTTATGATGTAGGCATCCATTAAGGAAGATTTTTTAAAATTCAACCTTCAAGAGGGTGAAATAGGGGATAAAAGTTTGTATGAAACTTTTTATTCCTTGGACATACTTGCAAAAAGTTTCGTATATATTGAGTACGGCAATTACATATTTCAGCGTTTTCCAAAATTCAACCCCTAAGAGAGTAAAATAGGGGGGATGAAATGAACTAGTCTATTATGGAACAAGCATATTTCTGCTTTTCCTCATTGTTACATATCAAGAGTTCTAACCCTTCTGTTTACAAACTAATGATTGAATGTTAATTAATTTACGAAAACCTTACTCATTAAAATAACTTTGTTCCTTCAAAGGGATTACTATTAAACCAAATTTTGATCATCTCACACATGAAGTTCACAAAACAACGTACGAATATGAAAGGTATGGCTAATAAATAAGGCTTAAGTAATATTATCAAACATTAATGTACGCGTTCCTAAGTTAAGACACGCCCGCGCAGTACTTGATCCCGGAAATCTCGCTATCTGAGGTTTGGCGGGATGGCGGGTAATCCTTTGATGTTAGAGGATGACGTCACATGAAACGCGTCATAATTTTGAGAGATTAGCAAGTTGTGCTACTTCCTCATCGCTCATATGTAGATACCATCGTAAGCCCCTATATGCAACTGAATAAACTCGGTTTCAATAGAATTTAGTCCTTTTATAACACATTTTAAGTTGTATTCCTTTTGTTTCATTTTTAATAGCCCGTGTTCAGACTTGCGGTCCCATGATACTCGTATTTCCATGAAAATGTTCCGAAGGGTTCAGACAGAACCGCGCGGTTTTCGTATATAAATAAGGAACGAGTTCGTGACAAGGAACGAACCGGCTTTAACTTTGTGTCCTGATTCGAATTCCACTGACCAAATTTTAACAAGGCACTGTTCGTGAGCTCTTAGAACAAACAGTATTCGGGTTATATGAAAATTTTGGCGCAAGAGCAAGCGAGATAGAATAGAAGTACCCCAATCCTACTTAATTTATTCTAAATATGCGAAAATATGTCATCTTAATTGTCTGTTTGACAGTTGACTTAGAGCCGCTTCTGAAGTTCCTGACGTCAACCAGATTAGAGGACATCTGTCAAAGTTGAGTGTACGATGAGAAATGTCACAAAATAGGCCGGGAAGCCTGTAAGTTTATTAAACCAGGATGTTGCCAAAACTATTCGCCTGATAAAGACACCGTAACCTATATACACTCACAACTCTAGCAGTGAAGGTCAGACAAAGTGTGCAAGTGTGTACACAGCAGTGTGGCCCGGCTCTGCCCCCCACGTTTTCGTCCGTAAACGAAACATTATTGGCTACTTAGAAGCCTTGTCTCGAAATAGACGACGGGTGAGTGACACTCGATCAATATTGGCAAAAAATGTGGGTGTGGGAGCCCATCACTGCCAACTCGACGCCATCAGTGATGACAGCCGTATATACATTTACAACCAGCCAGTATATAAGTTTGTGAGTGTGGGGACATAACTTTATTGGAGGTTATCTATTAGAGTTGGTAAAGACTTGAGTCTTTGGAGTCTTCATTCCGAAGACTCGACTTACATTTTAGACTAATCGAAGCTTGAGTGTTCTGTAGAGACTCGAGTCCTCTAAAAAGACTCGAGTCTCCTATAGAGACTTGAGAGTTTTGTTTACTAAGTGTAAACAAAAGGCTTTTAACTCATTATGATTAGAACTCAACTGTACTTGTAGAAACTAGAAACACGTAAGGTTACGCGGCATACTCAGTGAAGTAGGTACTGTGGAAATCAGTTCTTTGGATAGAAACTTCAAAAGTGAGTTTTTGTTATTAGATTCAAGTATTTTCAGGCACACCTGAAGTAATAAAAATACACAAAAGATACGATCTTTCGAGTCTTTTTTAAGGCTCGAGTTGTGACTACAGGACTCGATAAGACTCGAAAAAGGAGTCGACTCATGACTCAAAAGACTCGGGAGTCTTTTAAGCTTGGAGTCCGTAAGTATGAGTCCAGTTCTTGAATTCGAGGCTCCAAAAAATAGAGTCGTTACCAAAATTATTATCTATGCCGAAGATTGAAGAGCCACATTAAGAAAATAAGTAGATATAGTAGCCAGGTTGAAGCTTGGTATTAGTTTATTTGCGGAAAGTAGGTAAGAGGTTAATCTCTAATTTGTTAACTTGGCAAAAATAAGAATATTCTGTACGAAATCTATGATTAAATTTAATTCCAAGCCACCTGGGTAACAACCTACGCTTCGCTCAGCTGTGTCGTCACGAAAGCCGGTGCACTTGTTCCTGGCATTAATGTTCTTCGGAAGCGGTGGCTATAAATAAGTGAGTTATGTAACCCGTATATGATACATAAAAAGTGTAAACGTTCAAAAAATTTGCTAAAAAGTTTGCAGACTTTACGTCAGGTTAAACGTGTGTGGACTAATCTTGGAATAAAATTATAGGTACATATTCTTGTTTGTTAAATAAATAAATAAATATAAATAAATATTGGGGGACAATCTTACACAAATCAATCTAGTCCCAAACTAAGCAAAGCTTGTACTATGGGTACTAGATGACCACTACTACTACTAATAGGTGGGCTTGTACTAGGGGTATGGGCGTTAGTTACTAGTTGTCTGAAACAGAAACGCTATTTCTTTTATATTGCGTCGGTGAATGACCGGTGGTTAGCAAGCGGAGGCATACGGCCTGGCCAATAATTATTGGATATCTACCGTAGCCTATGGACACCCGCAAATCCAGGGGACTCGCCTGCGGGTTGCCGATAATAATCTTCTTACTTGAAGAACCTAATTCTGTAATAATTTGGTGTTTCGTTTATCTATACTTCTATATTAATAATTTCGTGCAGGGGTACGGTAGACCCGAACGAGACCTGTCTCAAATTGAAGAACGTATAAAAATAACGATTTTTGAGTTGAACATATGTATCCGCAAAATTCGGATTGTCGCGTATTTTGCATTAAAAAGTGTTAATTTTACGACAAATTCTCCGCCATATTAAATTTGTTGGTTGACAGCACAGACTACTAAGAAGATACTGTTGACAGCATCGGGTTGGGTACGTTCGGAAATTGTAAACTATGTTTGCGTCCGGTGTGTTGGCCAGGTTGCTGGGCGTGGATTCGGCTAGCCGCGTCTGCAGCGTTTTGTTTTTGTAGTTTTCAAGCGTTCTATACACCTATCAGCCTAGCTAGCACGATAACTTATACCGTCACGTTATATGGGCGAAATGTATTAAAACGTCACATAAAACGTAACGGTATCATCTATCGTGCTAGCTAGGCTGATTGTCACAACAGCCGCCTTCAAGCGAATGTATGGGGCCTGTTACATGGTTATTATTATCACGTGATACATTCATATCACGATAAGTATCACTTGAATATTGATGCAGAATCCATACAAATTTGAAAACTGCGATAATATTGACACACCAGTATTGTGTTAATATTAATCGTGTAAAGGACACCACTTGAATGTTTGCTGAGTCTGTCCGCCATCTTAAAGCTGCGTCTCTATTTTGTTGTGACAAACTACTAGATGACTTATGGCTTTTAAACGTCTAGCAAAATTCTATCCCTAGCTCGCTCTATCTTATAACTTAGTGGTACTGGGGGTCTACTCCGAAATTCGAAATCCGAACTTCGTATGGTGCCATTCCTTTCACTCATATAGTCTATGACAGGAGAGTGAAAGGGACGGCACCATACGAAGTTCAGATTTTGAATTTCGGAGTAGACCCCCAGCTCATGCCGTTCGCCGCGCTCGGACGTTAGAGGCGCTACCGCGAACCGAAAACGAAGTAGGTATCTGCCTCTCTCTTGCACATGTATATTCGAACGATAGAGAGGAAGATAGTTCGTTTTTGGTTCGCGGTAGGCCCTCAGGCATCAACTTTAAAACGAATAGGGTATTTTACTATAAGAGAAATAAAATTCAAAATGTAATAAAAACCAGCCAAGTGCGTCGGAGTCGCACACTGAGGGTTCCGTACAACTAAAAAACAAATGTGATTTATCAATATATTGATATTTTTGGTAAAATATACTTCATAATAAACATTATCACCTAATTTCAAGTTATGGTCGATGGGAAGTTAAAAAATTATATGTGTGACAGACAACACACGGAATGTTCTTTGACTTTCTTCGACCGTCCGCCGCGCTCGGACTAAAGTGCTACCAACCGAAAACTAAATATATAAGCCTCTCTGTCGCACTTGCATATTCGAGCGCGGAGAGGGAAATACTTCGTTTTCAGATCGCGGTAGGCTCTCTGGTCTGACGGCTCCTATTCCTGGATGGTGCGCGTATCGGTATGTGAAATACCTTTGACAAAACGGAACAAGTTGTTAAATAGCTTCCATTAATTGGAGAAAATATTACCAACTGTTATTATTATCACGCGAAATACTGCATATTGAAGCAACATCCATAGGGGCCTGTTACATGGTTATTATTATCACGCGATATACTCATATCACGATCCGTATCACGTGCAATGAATATTGAAGAAAAATCCATACGATTTTGAAAACCACGATAATATTGACACACCAGTATTGTGATAATATGAAGCGTTTAACAGAGCCATACAATTTTAAAAATCGCGATAATATTGACACATAATATTGAGTGTAAAGGGCCCCACTTAATAGAATTTGGCGGAGAATAGAGAGCTGCTACCGCGAAACGAACGAACATCGTGTATTTCCCTCTGTGTCGCTCGATTTTGCAAGTTCGACAGAGAGGGAGATACACGAACTTCATTTGTTTTCGTTCGCCTTAGCAGCTCTAACTTCGCACCAAAAATACTGACTGGCACATCAATATTAACAATTGCACATCTGAACTGAATTTTAATGAACAATTAGTATTTTAGCTATACAAATCAGTACTGATTACGGTGTCAAATTTTTTATGTGCCTTTAAATACTACCCTTATAAAAATGCTTAGGATTAACTTGCAAAGATACTAGCCTTTGCCCGTGACGTCGTCAGCGTAATCTTTTAGTCCCTATTCCATATTTTAATCCAGACTACAGACTATATTTCTATACGAAGTTTCATCATAATTCGTTGTTGTAATGTTTTTATTTTATACATTTTTGTACACAATTTCTTTTGTCGTTTGCATAACTGTCACGAATAAATGTTTACTTTATTTATTTCACCCGAGCGAAGCCGGGCTTTCATCTAGTAATATTATAAAGCTGAAGAGTTTCTTTGTTTGTTTGTTTGAACGCGCTAATCTCAGGAATTACTGGTTTCAATTGAAAAATTCTTTGTGTTGGATAGTCCATTTATCGAAAAAGGCTTAAGGCTATATAACATCACGCTTCGACCAATAGAAGCGAAGACGCGGACGAAGTCGCGGACAACAGCTAGTTGTTTCATATACCTAAAGGTTTTTGGCGATTAATGTCTTGGCTTGTCCCTAGAATATATTTGCTGATAACTACATTCTGAGTTTACCAGAATATCTCCGACTTAGTATAGATACTGGCCATATTCTACAAATACTGCGGTATGGGCCACCGCGATGGGCCATTCGGACTGTGTAAATGGCACGGAATGGCTTTTGGCGTAGCGTTGTGGCCGGGAATGTCTCTCACTCATATGGGCTCATATCGTATCACGATAACGCCGTATCGTATACACAGAGAGATAGGTTTCTGGAGTGGACATGGTTTACATTTAGCTGGCTTTTGCGTGACCATATCAACGAAAACAGGTTTGTCCTATTTGTTCCCACCCTGCAACCGGCGATGACGATAACGACCGTAAGGTCGGTAAATGGGAATAATCCACGAAAATGTGCCGTTAAGACTCCATCGAATTCCTTAATGTCCCCAGCCCGAAGTAGGTATCATAAATGTAGGTATCATAAGGCCTGTATTCAATAAACATAAAATTCAAAATTTGAAGCATGCAAGACAAATAACACCATGGTATTTATTATTCAAATCACGATTAGTTAATTCAAATTCAAATCCTAAACGGGAAAATACAAGATTAAATCACTCTTTGCAATATCCATCAAACTCATTATGAAATCAAACAAAAACCAGACTTTTAATGTATTACGTACATAAATAGGTATTCTCATAATTTACCTATGCATTAGAAGCTTAGTAAACAAAATAAATATACATTAATTTGAATATCGTCCTACGCAATTATTATATAGAAGCTATTGCTAGATGCAGTGACTCAGTCGTTTAGGTGGAATATTGGTATCCCATGGAAATTTTCGCGCATGTAAAAAACTCACTAAAATAAAAGTATTGTTCATGGGAAAATCAACCTTATAGTATGAGGCATTTATGCCGTTCAATCATCTAAATGTATTGGTTGAGTGATACAAATGTCGTATTAGCTTCTGTGTGGACAACTAAATAAATGATGTCTAGGAGAGTCTCAAGCTAATTCCTTAAGAGCTATAATTGATTGAGTGAAATCGTCACATTTTGAAAAGTAATGTCAATAATCTGGCTAGTGGAGAGCTATTCAGTCGTAAAATAGTTAAGTGCCTGAGTATGATGTGTAGATGTATCATGAGTATATTAACTAGGTAAACTAGTAATTTTCCAAATAAAACCTTTATAATTGTATTCGATATATGTGCTAAAGTCCTACGCCTGCTCAACTTAAAATGTTTGATGTAATAATACTAAGCACTAATTTACCGTCCAATGTTAGATATGATGTGTGTGTTCACAGCCTTTTCTCAGATTAAAACCTTATCCCCCCTTAGTCGATCTATAGATTGTGCCTTACAATACAACACTAATGAGCGATTTCTTCCAGATAACCTTTGGGCAACGACAAATAGCGACAATTGTAAAGTTTATCATCCAACGAAATAATTCGGCGCACAATGGCCGACAGTAATAAATAAGAAGGTATTTTATCGCAGGTTTATTGTGTCCCAATCGTATTTAATCACTAACATGAGTCACGGAAGACGACGGTCATAAAAACAGTCTCAAGAAAAAACCCTCGCAAGGTCACTTTTCATTAGAAGAGCATTAAGTATAGATAATCATTTTCACGTAACATTATCGTGCCATTGTGAAAATTTAAGCTTTATTTGTATCGCGCCAAGGTCGAGGTTTCATTGTAGAATAGAGTCAGTTCGGAGCTTGCGAAAATATTTATTCACACCTCTTTTTTGTCAAAGATCACGATTTTTGTTGCTAAGTTGTTTTTATACTGGACAGTGAATTATGCAGCTTTATCATTATTGTGCGCTGCTCAATGCACTATAGCCTGGCCCGAACCGTGTCAGCGGGAGAGAATCTGAAAACATACAATCGTCCCTTTTAGTGCTATAGGTAAGTAGCGTAAAAATTAGATGGTATGAATTTCTCAACTGCTCTCCAGTGACACACATGGTTTTTTTTAAATTAAAAATGGGATTGCTCTTGGCCAGCATCTAGCCAGGGGGCAAATATGAAGCCGACGATGAAGTGAGCTTACCGAGAAGGTTGTTTATACAACAGTATCTAAGGGCCAGTTCAGATATATTATGCAGGAATTGCACGGCAGCGATTCACGCGCGTGTGCGTGTTATTTATTTACTTATATGAAAATGTTCCATAGGATTCACACATAACCGCGCGCACACCTGAACTCTATTTGTCGGACATATTGTTTAAATCTTAAGTTATGTGTAGAGTACAGTACACAAAAACATAAAACAGAAATTTTCATTTACACCGAACGAAATATTCACCAACCTAAACTTACATACATGTACATTTATTTTTGTATTATAAATAGTTAAAGATCTATTTTATAAATGTAATTTGAAAAAGACATAACAAGTAACACATGACACGTAAAAAAAATACAAAAAAATAAAATAAAATAAATTGACATGTATCTAGTATGAATGATATTATTAATAAATGAATACACAACCGTGCTAGCTAATAGGCAGTAAAAATAATTAAGGAACATTTACACACTAAATAAAAATATGCTTATGATACGATCAGTCATCAGTCGTTTAAAAACGGCGTCACACTCACCACAAGTTTTAAGATAAAAATAGACGTTCTGGAAACATTTTAGAATCCAGATTTTATATATCTAAGTAGTAGTATTCGTAGTATGTTCTGGTAGGTCATACATATATTTAATACAAATATTGCCACAAACAAAGACTCAAGCTCAGAGCGCCTACCGCGAACCGAAAACGAAGAATAGAAAATTTATTAATAACAATTACATGTCAATTATAATATTTATTTCGTTCGTTAGTGTATCTACCTTTCTGTCATTCGAATTAGCAAGGGCGAAAGAGATTAATAACAATTACATGTCAATTATAATATTTATTTCGTTCGTTAGTGTATCTACCTTTCTGTCATTCGAATTAGCAAGGGCGAAAGAGATGGCACACGAACGACCTTCATTATTGGTTCGCATTAGTAATCGCAGTTGACGCTCGGTTAGCTCTGTAGTGTGAAAGTAAAGCGAAATTTCTCCACTACATAAATTATGTGATACCTACCCTTAACTTGAAGTGTCCGAGTGGAGATTTAGATAGCGACGGCAATATGTGGGCTGAACAGCAGCGAGATGGGCTGATAATAACGCCAAAAAGAAAAAATAAACTGGTAAAGAACTGGCTGCAATGATCTCAGTATCCAATAAAGCGGCGAGTTGATAACACGATAGCAAAAAATCATTCGACCTGCCTGAAGCTAAGCAGACGTCGTAGCCTATGGACCTTTGCGACTTTAGAAAATTCATAAGGGCGTTGCTCTCTTATTGATTTCTGGATTCTTTGTGTCCACAGCTAGACAATGAATGTGAATGAAAATACAGCTAGTGCTCTGTTGAAGATCCTAAACTCAATAGTAGGTCTAATGGAGAGAACCCTGAATCCTTTAGCGATGACATAAACAGCATAAAAACTCTCCTATATTCCCAAAAGGGGTAGGCAGAGCACTCGAAAACAAATTTCAGTGCTAGTTTTAGCTATTGTAGATAGATGGAGAAAATGTGATATTGCAGTGACAGGTTGCTAGCCCATCGCCTACAACACACTTCAACATGGTTTCTATAGTCGACTCTTGCAACACCCAAGGGAAGAAAGAGGTGGGTGCTATTCTAACTGGGAAACACACGAGGCCAAGATAGAAATTACATCCCAACGACTATAGCTTTGTTGTGTTGTAGTCTATAGGTGTTGTAATCCTCGTGGTGAGTAAAGTCGCCAGAGCTCCCGAGGATGCGTTGTGTTGAGAGCCAGGCATGTGTATACAGGGTGGAAAGATAAGTCGGGCCCTGGAGGGAAACTACCTTAAACCGTTGAGATAGCTCAATTGGCTGAAAGGAAACATTATTTTATTTCTCCTAAGCATTAAAACTGCATTCACAGATATTTTTAAAAACGTACAGATAGCAAAAATTGCAATTGTTTGACATTTTTGTCAAAAAAAAGGTATCATTTTCAAAAAAAAGGTATCATTTTCAAAAATCTGTGAATGTAGTTTTATTGCTTAGGAGAAATAAAATAATGTTTCCTTTCAGTCAATTGAGTTATCTCAACGTTTTAAGGTTGTTTCCCTCCAGGGCCCGTATTTTCTTTCCACCCTGTATATCTTTAGCTGTCAACACAACGAATCCTCAAGCATTGACTTAATAATTTATACGAAAAAAACCGACTCCAATTTTGTACTTCGCTATGCCACAATTTGTGGTTTCCGTGAGCTAATGCTTGGTTACCTACAGAAAATACCGAAATCGGCATATGCGTGCCTATCAAATTCGAGGAGTTCCCTCGATTACTCCTAGATTTCATCATCAGACCTTCACCAAATTTATATGGGACCAATGTCGGGTTACCTGCTTTAAAACAATAAAAAGAATTCTCAAAATCGGCCAATGTCGTCAAAAGTTATCGGGGAACAAACATACATAAAAAAGCAAACATGCAGACTAACTGAGGACCTCCTTCCTTCTATTAAAGTCTGTTAAAATGACCTGCAACGCGGCTATAGGCCGTTTTTTGGTCCTCGGGCTTGCGTACAGAGCTGTCTTGAAGGACGGCGGACGATTCGAGCCTTCGGCCCCCAAACACTCGGGGGTAGCAAGGGTCTCCAGCCCTCGGGCTCCGGTGGGGAGTGCTCTCTAATGGGACACTTCGGTTATAGGCTACGGTTTTTGCTTACCATCAGGCAGGCCGTAAGCTTGTTTACCACCGTCGTTGTATAAATCACTACATAGTATAAAACAAAGTCGCTTCCCGCTGTCTGTCCCTATGTATGCTTAAATCTTTAAAACTACGCAACAGATTTGCAGTTTTTAGTGGATAGAATGATTCAAGAGGAAGGTTTACATGTATAATACATGCTTAATATAGCAGAGAAACTCTGATAATTTTAGAGATTTCTAATGTGATGTCGTAATTAAACTAATTTTTTGCGCTTTGATTGCAAACGCTGGCTGAGATATATCAAAATAATGTACTACAGTATTGTACACCTTCAAAAAGTCTCCAAAAAAGTTCGTGATGGTATATGTCTATCTCTTAGGGGTAACCCACAATTTTTTTTTTGTCCTTTACATTTTACGAGTAATAATGGCTTATTTACATATATAATACAGCATTAATTATTATCAAATTAAGTACCTTAAATACATTGTGCATTTAATACATATCAATACGGCCCTTTACAGCAAGTAATTTAAATGAATATTTTCGAAGATATTACAGATTAAAAATGTAGGGACATAGTGGTTGCGGCGGTACCGGTCGGATTGCAAATAAATAATAATAAATAAATAAAGAGACATTCTGTTAATTTTTATATCAGCATTGCAACCGTGCGAAGCCGGGGCGGGTCGCTAGTATATAATAAAAGGAGATCGAATAAAATGGGATACTGATGAGACATTCAATTCGACAGTGGGTCAAATGGAGAAGATAACCTAGAATCATCTTTGCCAATGACACCCCAACTAATATAGCAATTCCAGCATCACGTGTTTGGCAAGCGGTTTTCGATTGAAAACAAAACAGAATTTTATAAATAAGATACGAGTAATAATAATCGTGAGGGGACCGGACAGCTGAAGTGGCGCGGAGCCAACTCCGATCTAGTGTCACCAACCTTCACTACGATAGGTGATTCTACTATTCGCATCCGTAATTTGAAGTATACGCCTATTTTCTTCATTCCACCTAGTGGGGCCACTTTGATTTGAGTGAAATTGTCCCCTAATTTGGTTTATCCTTCACTCTTTGAAAGCACGTTGAGCCATTGAACCCGGCTACTGTCTATGACAGCAGTCGCCAAGTTAGAGGCCTTTGGGTGGCTTGAGAACTTCTAACAGTCAAGTTTGCTCACTCACTTGACAAGCCTAGTCGCAATAAGGTCTAGTTTCCCCCTTGGGTTGGAAGGTCAGACGACTAATTTCATGTGGGCGTAAATGCCATAATCGCCACGCTTGACATGCGGGTTGGCGAGATAATATCGACTAGCTGCATTGCATTTAAGCATTAATGCTTCTCGAGCGCATACTAATTACTATCTGAAAATAATTGCCATATAACCTTATTTCAATTTTTTTGACTGATCCCGATTTCGATAAAACTGAATGGACCCTTATCCAAGCTTTCAAATAAAATAAAAAGAAAATGAAACCTGGCGAATAACTTAGAAAATAACCATCGAATAAAAAATCACCTTTTATGGATGTCGGAAAAACATTAAATAAACACAGGACCAAAAACTAAATATTACGAGGGTAGAAACACGTGCAGCACGTGTCTTGGCAAGCAGCGCTCAAGGGCGCGAAGGGCTAACTTTAGGCCAAAGGTCACTGGGCAGACAGGTGACATTTCCCAGACGGCGGGAAATCGTTTGCACGGACAGAAATCACCGCGAAAACGAATTCGCGTCACAAAAATGACAAGTTTTCTCGAGGTGAAAGTTGCTTTTCCACCGAAATTTAGGTGAACTTGAATGAAATTTGGGAAATTTGCATGAATGCATAGTTGAACCAGGTTTATAAAAATACGTTAGACCAAATGTCAGATCAATTTTGGTAACTCGGATAACATAATACCATGTCAAGTAAATAGGTGAGCTTATGTATATAAGCAGAGTTGGACGCAGTATTAACAAAGTTCTAAACGTCTTTGAAGTCAGAATAAACTACATATAAATATATGTAACCGCAGTAATATTCCATGTCAACAATTTCTCTATAGGAGAGATCTTTAGCTTCATATGTTTGACCCACATTGAGATTTTACTGTAGTTACGGTCGGTAATGCATACATTGGGAAAAACCTGTAGATTATTGTTTTAAATTTCTTTTGCACACCTTTCGTTCAGATTTAAGATTTCGCGAAGAAGTTTTTAAATATTACTTGAATAGGTACTGAATTAATATAATTTAATAAGTAAACCGACCAAATTCTAAGTAGCGTCTAACCCCTAAGCTTACTTTAAAACTTTACACTCCTTATAACACGGAATAAAATTACTCTAGATCAAAAAACATTTCCACCTTGACAGTCCTTTCTTTCAAGGCATTCTGCCACCGCCACCGCGATGACCCGCTCCTGGGCCGATATTCACAAAGCTCACTAAGCACCTAAGCAAACCATTATTATCCACCCTCTATCGCGCCTGGTTGTTTCGATATTTCGGGGTCAAGTTAAACTAGGGGCGAGTG
This sequence comes from Notocelia uddmanniana, assembly GCA_905163555.1. Classification (NCBI taxonomy): domain Eukaryota; kingdom Metazoa; phylum Arthropoda; class Insecta; order Lepidoptera; family Tortricidae; genus Notocelia; species Notocelia uddmanniana. The sequence continues at coordinate 5,637,042 of LR991059.1, read as the reverse complement.
GCGATGGGTGAAAGCAGGTTGAATCGCGCTCCTGAACGGATCGATTGGGCCCACCCGCTGACCTATTTAGGGGATCGTGAGCGAACGTCTTATGTTTCAGGCTTCTGATGAAACGCGTATCTGTGGCGTGCCAGCTTAAGTTGAAATGCGACTGTCATGTACCAGCTTAAGATGAAAAAGATGATATGAGAATGATTATGAGCCGCATACGATAACAAATTCTTCGACCTACATATTCAAAACTAGGTTTTGAAGGCACGTGAATTATGTTGTGGGCGTATTTGAATCATAATGTGCATTTTGCATTTTAAACTAGTCAAAATCAGGGTTCGTCTCTTTTGTATTTGAAGTTAATGAAACTGAAGTCTTAATACGTAATGGAATGGAAGGATACTGGATCTTGGTCTTTGCATTATGTTTTATAGTGACCCCAGCGAAATTCTAACTTTATGCCACAGAAATGATAAATAAAAAAGGAAGTCTGAGGCATGACCTAAATAAATACACTATCGACTAAAATCCTAACAAAGCCATCGCAAAAACAAGCAAATCGTTATATTAACTTTTTTCAACTGGGTCTGCAAGTTAGAACGTATAAATTCCGTTATTTTCAGTGCAGTGTAATTTTCTCAAAACAATGTGTCTAGTTGTCCTCATGCGCATAATAATATGAAAGGCTACGTCTGTACGACAGTAAAAGCCAATAAGTTGCATTTATGAGGTAATTGCTAATAGCGATTTTCTTAATGATTCATAATTTGCCACTTTAAAGCTCTCAATACTCGTACTGTGCATGAAATTGTAACGATAATATTAAGAAGGAGGCGACGATTAATATTTTATGAATATCACCGAAAATATAATATTCGGTTGGTATTAATGTAGCTAAAGTAAGCATCAATATTGTGTCATATTCAAAACACTAACACTAACATATCATGTTTAAAAAACAAAGCCTCTTCAAAGAGATCGCGAAGAGGCTTAATGAAACTACCGGTGACCGAAGAGCTGACAGCTACCTTGCACAAAAAAAAGCTTAGCCATTCAGCAAGGAAATGCTGCCAGCGTCTTCGGCGTAATGCCGCAGGGGCCATTTTTATTATTAGTTTCAGTTTATTTATTTTTTATGTTTATAGAATTAAGCCTTATTTTATTATAATATGTTATTTTTTTCGCATTTTGTTTAAAATAAATATATTCCCCCTAAATAACAAAATAATTACAAATAAAAAAATATTTACTTCACAAATTTGGTATTTCAAACAAAAATATTTTTTTAACATTTCCAGCGCAATTTAGATCGTTGCCGTCCATTTCCCCGAGCTGCTAGTGGCCATTAGTGTTAAAATAAAAACTAATGAGCCACGACGCGCTACATAGATCTCCACGGAAATTATAATTACGTGTTAATACAACTATTAGACAGAATAAAGTCACATGACGAACGATATCTGGAAATGTGACCTAGTTTACATTTTGGGAATTGACTTTATAGCTGAGCATATTTTAGAAGCAGTACCTACACTTACTGAAAATATTGATGAATATCATGGAGGTAAAATTATCTAATAGTCTTGCGCAATGCGTTAAATCATGAATGGTTTTGATTCAATAACAGTAAGACTGTCTGCTGTTTTGAAATAATATTTTATTTAACTATTACCAATTTTAGGAAATGCTGTCAAATACAAAAACTAAATTGTTTTATAATTCATTTTACATTTTCTCCATAGTGCGTCTAAGGTGCCGCGGCCCAAAAATATGCTTATAATGTGAGCAAAACGTATAATTTTAAGCCGATATTTATTGTCCAGATTCAGTACGATGCTATTAATCTAATGGAAGCCTGCGGGTTGGGCCGTGAAGGCAATTTGCCTGTGAATTAAGGCTTCGGTTGAAATTGGTTGTACCTTAATAATGCCCTTTAGGGATGTCCCATAACTTACTTGTTTTGTCTGTTAAAATACAGCCGAGTGAATATTTACGAGCAAGTACAGTCTGCCTATTTTACCAATAGACCTCGGCTTTCTACCGCTATCGCACTCACTCTTGCAGCTGACAGTATATTTGTCGTCAAAACGCAAGATTGCCAAAGTCTATTGGGAAATTAAACAGACTGTAATTGTTTTAAGTAGTTCTGTCCATGACTGGCCAGTTTATGATGCTATAATAAATTTTATTTAATTATGACGCGAGCAGTTTTATGCTACGACGAAGGTTTTATGCAGGAATCATATCTTAATTTTAAGAAATAAAATAATATGTACATATGTTAGTCTTTAAAGTACGGTATTTGTAATATGGGCCTCAGTTGCCTGAAATAAATGATGATGATGATTATTATTTTTATTATATCTGACTATTACACGATCAATTTTTTTTTGGGTGGTTCTAAAAGTGCAACAAAAACTGGCAACCGTACTTGTCTTCTCGAAGATCTCACGGTTCGTAATTAAATGCCATACGATAAAAAAAAACACAATCAATTGAACTTGTATTGCAAGTGAACGATTTTTTAAAACTTCTTATAAATATACTTCCGCTTGTAATTCAAGTTACAATTGTTTTATGATTTTGTTTGCTGTTGTTTACAATGTGGCAAAAGTGTGAGTTAATACAGTGTGATAATAATATCCAAATAACTATTGCGGTTAAAAAGAAACTACCCTTTCAATATACACACTTACAAAACGTCGACAACATCCGACCAGACTCCTGAATCTATTTCTGTAAAGGAATTTCCCACAGTGACTAATGCCCTAAGGTAGCAAGTTATTCTACTAATTTAGAGTTGACAGGAATAGACGAATATTTCCGTACAAGAGATCCAAGTCTCCTTACACGCGATTATGCTGCTTATCGCTCGAATATTACGGCATAGTTTAGATTCAACTTTTATAAGGAGCTAGGCCGTTACGTGTTTCAACACTTACAGCATTTCTGTATTCTGTATGTTGTCATTTTGTATCTCCTTTGAACTTTCAAGGGCTTAAATCATCTCAGATTAACATTATTTACCTAGTTAAGCCAAAGTGAACTCCTTTATATCTTTGGGTAGATTAAAAATAATGACGTACTCGTATGCGAACAAAAGGAATATTTTTCTCCAAAAAAGTTTAGAACATTTCACGATACCGCAAAATCTATTAAAAGCTGACTTAAAACTAAATACTAGAAGTAAAAACAACTAAATAGTATCTATTGAATAGAAGATATTTACAAGCAAATAAAAGTCACTTTAGGTATAAATATTAGTTAGGTGTTAACCTTAATAAGTAGGTACCTAAGTGAATTTAATTTCCTTCAAAACACATATAAAAAAAATGACAAACGTATTATATAAGGAGTCCGAAAAAATGATATTAGTTACATACGTAAGAGTATCCAATATCTCGCAGAGTACGTCTTGTAAAGTCATTTATGAGTTAAAATTGTTGATAGTACACATACACACTTTATTTATTTACGAAGTATGTGTATTCGTGCAATTGCATCCTGACATTTTTAGAAAGAAATGCGAATCAACAGCGTCTTAAAAATGACCCAAATGACAACCAAAGAAGCTAGTGCTGTCTAAAACGCACACCGCATAATGAAAAATTGTTGTAGTTACGCAATGTGTATTGGGGAAATTAACAAGCTACCCGCAGACATAAAAGATCTACCCTTCAATAAATTTAAATTAAATTGTATTCCTTCTTACTCAGCAATGCTTCTACTCTTTAAAATAATGTTAATAACAATAAGGCTACTCAGGAGCTACCACGCCGGGTCTTTTATTTATTTTACAGTACATATGGTGGTACTTTACCGCACGAGTTTGGTAATCAGCAGATTACGTGCTTATGTCGAAACTTTAAAGAGCCATATGTACTGTAAAACGTTGTACGATACACGTGCGAATAGGTAATTCGCAACTCGTGTCGATTTAAAACACTCCCTTTGGTCGTGTTTTAATTTATCACCACTCATTGCGAATTTCCTATTCTCTGCACTTGTATCGTAATGTACTATTTTCTTTATGTTTAATAAGCATGTACGGTCAACCAAATCGATTTCTAGGCCACTTCGTACCTTGTCACAGTGAAATTCAATATGAAAACTGCTAGAGATCTCATATTATTGTCACTACGACAAGGTACGAAGTGGCCTAGAAATGAAATTGGTTAACTGTACTTTAAGGATTTCCTTTATTTTTCATGATTTTTTTAAAGTACTAGTGCTACATTTACAGCAATTAAAATTATTTCTAGTTCTAAGAGTTTTAAACCCTGATATTCAGTCACCATAAGTAAATCATGCGAGAGACTACAATTGAATAAACAATAATTTAATGGACTAAATTATGAATAAATTATTCACTCCAATATAATGACAATGCAGTGGTGTTCGCCAACGCGACAGCTTTCCAATAAATAACTAGATCTAGTTCGAAAGGTCAGACTGAGCTAATTTGGCCAAATAGATATATAAATATGGGCTGAAGGTCGATAGTTTTAAAGTTTATAGGTCGAAAGGTGACGTCTGTGGAGAGAGAATCAGACGGTATGTCTGTAGAATAGAAGGTAGTAAAATGCCATTTTGCGTACTCGTTTTCGATTTTCGAACTTTTTTAGTATAACAATTGTACATTCTCGAATAAGTTCCTTTTTCAAATACAAGAGGTTAAAATCGTAGAAAGACGAAATCGGTGGTTGGTAGTTGAAGCGGGAGACTCGTAAAAATATCATCTTTGTGTAATAAGATAGCGTACTAAGAAAGTAGGCGTATTTATCACTAATTCAGCGTCATGGCGATGCATTTCGTGAGTACACGTAAACATATTTAATTAAACTTGATTGATTTTCACACATTATAAAAGCAGCGGGTTATATCGAAAATACAACCGTAAATTCTTACGTTGCCTACCTTTTTATTTTTGTAACTAAACAGAATAACCATCTATGTAACATAAACCCAAACATAACAGTATTAAGCTTTAGTATTTGGTTATCACCGTCACTTTTATTTTAGCGTCATCTAGTCTTAGTAACGGAACTGAAATTGAAAATGTTTACTGTAGGGCAGTTAACTCATACAAGCTGTCAACAAAGGAGTATCCACACTACTCCCTAGTAGTTTTAAATACACGGAAACAAACTGCTGGAATAATATACCACCGCTACTCAAAAATATTAATAGTCTCAACATTTGTTAATTACACTAAAAGCGATATCTTATCCAAATACAAAAAGTCCACATCTTATCCAAATACGAATACTCTATGCCAAATTATAGGCTTGTCCGTTAACCATTATTATTGTTATTTTTATGTTAATATTTATTTTGTAGTCTTAGTGTAGGGCACTTAATTAATACAAGCTGCCAACAATGAAGTACCCACACTAGTAGTTTTAAATACACGGCAACAAACTGCTGAAATAATATACCACCACTACTTAAAAATATAAATAGTCTAAACATTTGCTAATTACATTTAAAGCGATATCTTATCCAAATACAAAAAGTCAACATCTTATCCAAGTACAAATACTTTATACCAAATTATAGCCTTCTCCGTTAATCATTATTATTGTTTTTTATGTTAATATTTATTTTGTAGTCTCATATTTGCTATCATTGTGTAGTGATAAATAAAGTTTTTTTTATATCTATGTCCATGAAATAAAAGTTGAATAAATTTAATATACTGTCAGCGAGTAAGTCCCGTTTACTAGTAATAAATGTACAGTACAGTATGTATGCACGGAAGGTCAGGTTTCTCTGCAGCTGACTGTACTGTACTGTCCTATATAGAAAGTTATCTCAGACCAGAAATCTCTTGCTTCTCTGTGAGACAATTTAATTTGTGGCAACACTATTACGTTTATCTCCTCTGGAATTGGGTCTGGCTGCCTCGCATAATGCGTTTGAAAAAAGAATGCCATTAGTTTCAACTAGATAATGGTGCTGTCCATCCTGCTATGTATTTTTGGAAGATTAGATATTTTTAGCAGCAGAATGTAAGAGATTGTGAGCACCCGAAAAGTTTACCTACATATTTGTTTCCTTGCTTCTTTATGTATTTATGGGGCAGGGAATGCTTGCAATGCGGTACTCGTGGTCGGTATGAAATTGCAATGAAGCCACACCTTATCGCCTGACTAGTTTTACTGCAGCGCAAATGTATAATAGATACATAATGCTTTCTTAATGAAATGTTTACTTAGAAGGAATTCATATAAAAGTTACCAATTGGCGTTATTTAACACATTTAAAAAAATTCTTAACGTACAAAATGCGGACTTAATGCCATGAGGCATTCTCTACCAGTCAACCCCCCCTACCTTCTTCTTTGGCGTTACACTCCGTTAAGAAAACATATATAGCATATAGTCATAGACAAACTCTCTCTACCATACAACGTACGTAGATATCGTAAAATGAATTTTAGTGCACATTCGTCGTGTCAACTCGCATTGCGAAAAATAACAACAAGCAATTTTCGAAAAAGGAAATTAATTGATTTGTGGTGATGCACACATCAATATATATGATGCACATGTGCGTCAAGTTATAGCCGCACAGAAAAAAAAACCTACGCGATACGGGTAGGCGTATATCTCCCCGTAGCTCGTAGCATTATTTTTGCTAGCACTACTTATTGCTTTTAATTTATAGCTTATCCGCACATATACACATTACACGTTACTTGGAAGTGAGATAACACAATAATGCCATAACTAAATGAAGACTATTTATTTATTGTTTTATACCACGTTGGTGACAAACAAGCGTACGGCCCGCCTGATGGTAAGCGGTCACCGCAGCATATGGACACCTGCAACTCCAGGGGTGTCATATTCGCGTTGCCGACCCTTTAAAAATGTATACACTCCTTTCTTAAAGAACCCCCTACTGTAGTCCCTCGGGAAAACCTCGGCAGGGAGCTCATTCCACAACCGGAGCGTCCGAGGTAGGAAATTCCTCCGAAACCGTACCGTACGCGACCATTTAGATTCTAAGGTGTGAGGATGAATGCCCTGCCAACGGCGAGCGGTGCGATGGTAGAGGATGGCAATTGCAGTAAGGGTATGCTGATCATTTTGAAAACAAGACGAGATACTAACACCGTGCTAGCTGATGTACTACTCTGTAATCCTATATATATAATATAATTTACTTAATTTACTTTTTAATAATAAAAAAAAAAACAACCTAGTTTCAGTTTCACACGCCTGTTAGTTCAACCCGATAAGTAATTAAAAGGCAAGGTATGTGGAGTAAACACGCCATACAGCAAATAGCGATGTAAACCGTAACAAACTTACACTTGCAGTCGACGAGGTCGCTGCCTTCAATATTATACCTGAAGCTAGTATGGGGACACCATTGGTTCCTCTGTTTGCCGTCGGCAAAGTTAATGTCGTTTATTTAAACTGGTCACGCAATTCTTAGGGGAACAATTAAAAAGTGGTTGACGTCACACAGTGTTTAAAGAAGTGTTTTAGGGTTTTTATAGAGGGCGGTTTAAGCAAATAGGCGCTGTAGGTGTTTATGAATGCTAAGTGGCTTGCTCTAAATTGTTTGAAGAATTAAATAGTTGAAGTAGGTACTATTGATTAGTAAACGTTAATGGCGTATAATTACATTTTATTAATCTCTTGAGTTCACTCAACGTTTTGAATATGTCACAACAGATTGCGAGCCGACTGACAGGCGTAAGCGGCTAATTGTTTATATTCTACCCGCTCGTTTTTTTCGAACTACCCGCACTTGGTTTTTATTAATTACTTGTATATGACGGCGGCGTCGCCGTGCTGCAAGCTAAAATTTGCAAGCAATGTAAACAACACCTGCACCTGGCATGACTTGTCAGGCCATTGTGACGTCACGCCACCACCTGGCGCCATTACCTGAATCAAAGGTTATAAATAGACTGATTGTGGCTGGTGGGGGCATTCTTGCATTAGAGTTGGCCGAGTGCACTTGTCGTGCTGCTAAAATGTTGTCTGATTATTTATTGTGAAAATGTGTTTTAATTTATTGTCAAGTTGGTTCGACTACTGTGGATTGATATTAAAACAGTGATCTAACTACTAAATCTAGTTGTTTCATTAAATTGGAACTTGCACCTTTTATTATGGGAGACGACTCGCCGATATATACCAGAGTTGTCACCATCTCCTCGCTATTTTGGTTAGTTTTCCATGTTTTGTCACTGTCACAACAAAACGTTTTTTATTTAAATTTTACTTTGTTATTTGAAATTTTACCATGCCTCCATTGCATTAAGATACTTGAACACCCAACCCGAGTTAAAATAATCATTGCAAACCTCTGCTATTTACCCCAAATACAACGCAATTCATTTTCCATTCAGGTTGTTCGCCTTTGGAACAGTCTTTCTCTTAAAATTAAAAATATTCCGAGCAAATTCGCCTTCGAAAAGTCTGTACGCGTTTTTATTGCAGGTAGTCTACAGAATTCCCAGAGTATCTGTTTTAGTGGTCGGCGGTTACGAAGTCAGTCCTGACACCTGTCATTCCCATAGATTTTATAACCTAAAAGTCACTTTGAGGTTATAAACTGTATGGAAATGACAGGTGTCAGGATTGACTTCTTAACCGCAGCCCACTATAGTAGGTTTGCGTCATTATATACAGGCTGTTTTTATAGAATTCCGTTAATTTCAAGGATACAATCCTGAGATGAAATAAAGTAATCTTCTCTAAGATGCTAGTACCCAAATTCATACCATTTCGAAGATATTCAGACCGTTTTTATTGATCCAATTATTTTGTACGAAAATGAAAAAAATTTTTTTTTGAATTTTTAAAAACTAAATATGCTACGTCATTTCTATGGCTATACACGGCTATATGCTTGAAGGAACGGAAATCAATAAAAACACGCTGTATAATACTTGTATATATATTTATTCTTCTGTGTATACGCTAAGTAATGTGTATATTATAATTATTTATGTAACTATATTTCAGATGCAGGTATGTCCTTTAATTACGTATTTGAGTTAATTTTTTGAATATAAGCTTACTATTTTTTACTGTCGTATTAGTCGCACCGTCGTTCGTTATGCCTGAAGGTTGACTGGTAGATAATTCCTCATGGCATTGAGTCCGGATTTTGAAATTTCAGATTTATTTTTGTGGAATAAATAATTATAAATAAATAAATAATATCTCAATGATTACTTAACCCATTCGAGACTCGACAAAGATGCTTGTAGCAGCATTTTTCCTACTTGTAGTGGAAATCACGCATGCCATGACGCATATTTGTCATCATGGACCTTGTATTCGTAAAGTTATTATTTTCACAATCCAATAACATTACTTAGGGCATCGTTATGCATGCACATAAAATATAATTATTAATTTAATTAAATAAAGATACCATAACATAATCATCATATGAAAAGGCCCCTGTATTTTTCATTAAAAAACACTATCTTTCCTTGCGGATCTTCGATTGAATCTTTCACAAGTTTAAGTTTTTTACGTGTATAATACATTGTATTTTTTCGCATTATTATATTATATTATGAATAGTGACTCGGGATGTATTGGCTCTCATACAAACAGGTGACTTTTCATTCCGCTCAGACTATATCTCGATATCAGTTAATTAAAGAGGTTGAAATTATCAATTATGACGAAATACTTATACTTACTTAAGTAACGAAATACTTACTTAAGTAAATAGTAATCGTTAATCTATGCTGTAGCTGAACGTACAGTCAATTTTGCGTCAAAGGTATGGCAAGTGCAGGCTCTGATTAGTCAATTAATCTATACTTAATATTATAAAGCTGAAGAGTTTGTTTGTTTGTTTGAACGCGCTAATCTCAGGAACTGGTTCGAATTGAAAAAATCTTTTTGTGTTGGATAGTCCATTTATGAGGAAAGGCTTAGGCTATATAACATCACGCTGCGACTAATAGGAGCGAAGTCGCAGGCAACCGCTAGTTATTAAATAAACATGTAAAATACACAGTATAAAACAGGTATTATACATGTATGATTGTATTTGACAGACGAACGCCAGTTTTGTTTTTTTCGAAAGTTACATGTAATTTATAGGAAAGATACAAAGTTTCGAAAGAAACAACATGAATCTTTCGCCATTTTTATCGCTAATCATCATCCTCCTAGCGTTATTCCCAGTACAGTTGCATCCTGAAGGATGCCTTGGGTCCGCTACCTAATCCCAAGAATTGGCGTAGGCACTAGTTTTTAAGGAAGCGACTGCCATCTGACCTTCCAACCCGAGGGGGAAACTAGACCTTACTTGGGATTAGGCTTGTCAAGTAAGTGGGCAACTTGACTGTTAGAAATTCTCAAGCCGCCTGGAGGCCTCTAACTTGGCTTAACGACTGCTATCATAGACAGCAACCAGGATCAACGGCTTAACGTGCCTTCCAAAGCACGAGAGCGCTCAGTTAGTAACCACTCAAAGCGGTCACCCATCCAAGGACTGACCCCACCCGACATTTCTTAACCTTGCATAGCGCACGCGGTACGCGGGCGCCGCTGGGCCACGAACGCTCTCCGAAAGATACCATAACATATGCAAATATATAAAGTAGGAATACGTTCTTTGCATGCAAAATACGCATCCATGCATTTGCGTATATTTGCAAACTGCATAATATATTGCATATTTACTGAGTGTGGCGTATGCAATTAAGATGCGGAATCATATACAGACGATTAATGGCTATTCTGGGATGGAATCCTTTATTAACAAAGTGGTATTTTATTACCGTTACGAACAAACTATTCCTATGTTATCTACACCTAATCAGTAATGACGACACTACACTACTTAGCTATTTAACAACACTATAAATAAATAAATAAATATTAGGGACATTTTTTTTTTTTTTTTTACTATACTTATTTATGTTCAATAATATCCCGTTGAAAGTGCAAAAAAACGTGTACCTTTGTTAAAAGAAGACGTCTCACAAGCACAAATATGTATCATTTCCCAAAAGGCGTGTTTAGCCGAAAACCTTTAGTTTTTATTTCCCAACATTAATACGTGTTTTAGAAAACGTTTACTTCGGCAATACTCGCTTTAACTACAAATTAAAATGAAACACGACTTCACTCGTTCCTCGTTTGCAACTTGTAGACCAAACAAAAGTCGGCATAAAAATGCAAAATGCGCATAATAAATGTGTATATTACAAGATACAATGTAAATAAAGAGTTCAAACTGTAGATAGAGAAAAGTGACCTGTTTAATAAAATGTACCTATCTAAAGATTTTTAGGGTTCCGTAACCAAAGGGTAAAACGGGACCCTATTACTAAGACTCCGCTGTCCGTCCGTCCGTCCATCCGTCTGTCTGTCCGTCTATCACCAGAATACATTCATCAGGCTGTATCTCATGGACCGTGATAGCTAGACAGTTGAAATTTCCCAGATGATAGATATTTCTTTTGCCACTATAACAAGAAATACTAAAAAACAAAAATAAATATTTAGGGAGCTCCCAATGGCTCCCATAAATTTTTTTTAAAAGTTGCTCGTTGCCTTTATCAGGAGCTGGGTCTCAAAATGTATGGGAAAACTAAAATCCGACTCACACTTGACCAAAATTCTAGTTGATGTTATTTAACGTTATTATTAATTTTTAAATAATAAAAAAATATTATTATTTAGACTACATTTGAAAAGGTTACACTTGGCCGGTTTGTTTTCTTAATTTAACATTTGAGAAATAGTGATACTAACATGAAATTTCCTTTTAACCTGCGTATTTTCGAAAGTGTTCGTTGTTATTGTGAGCGAATTTATTTCGATTACAGTCCAGTACCGCATAACCCAATCGGAATCAATACTTACCTGCATTATTAACCCATTTATTATTTAGACGCATATTGTTCTGGGCGTTTCCACGCTTCTATTGTACTCGCCAGGGCGTGTTAGAAATGTACTTAGGCTAAGTGGAACACGGATCCAGTACCCAATTAATTGCTAAAGAACATAATAAACGAGAAGCAAATAAAATGCAAAGTTTGTCAGCATGTTAAGCCTAGTTGGTAGTGAAACTGCCTAGGAAGCTGAAGGTCCCGGGTTCGAATTCCGGTAAGGCATTAGTTTATATGGTGAAAAAAAAACATTTGTTTAGACTCGAATGTTTCCTATGTATTTAAGTATATCTCTATTAAATATATTGTCGTCTAGTATCCATTATACAAGCCTTATTGAGCTTACTATAGGACTAGTTCGATTTGGTAAAAATTGTCCCTTAATATATACAGTGCGTTACCGGCAAACGGACTTTTTTCAAAACGGACATTAGTATGGTTTTTTAGTAACTGTTTGCATGTATTAGTAAATCATAATAATTTGAATGAACTATACAATTAAACTTCTTATATCTGCACCTACAATGTAATAGGTGCACTTACTTAAGATGACGTCGTAGTCAATAAATTAAGAGCTGTCTTTTGTACTGTCTCGATAATTGACTATGCTTTACATTGCTGGCCATTGAAATTTTGTTCGAAAACAAAGGAAATTGAAATTTTAGTTTTACAATAAAACTGAGTTCATGGTTAGGCTTAGGAACTACGTTTCGATACCCTGCTTAAATAAAAGCCCGCATGCCAGTATATATTTTTAATGCACGAAACAGTAAGTTTGAGAAAGACAGATAACTCTGATAAGTGATATCTGACAGGTCTTCACCTGTCAGTGTCTCCACTTTCATAACTGCAAATTAAGAAACCTTTTCACGCTTTCTTTGAAGAGTCCCATGCTGTGGCCCACTGGGAATACCTCGGCAGGGAGCATATTCCACAACTTGTGTGTTCTAGGCGAAAGCAAATGCCGAAGCCTTGTTTATGTCTAGATGCGGCAAGTTTGGCGACTGTGGAAATGCCATAGTAATTATAATAAATGTCGCCTGAAGTATCGCCAAATATTTGCCACTTACGATTATATGCTTGCGCGCCGCAAACCGGTAAAATTATGCTATAATATTATGTTGAACCATCTAGGTGTAGTGGCTTTGTGAGCTGCAGAGTTTATACCAAATTTCAAAATTGGCTAAAACAGACTCGATTTTTTTAAAAATATTATTATCGAACCTGCTTACAAAATATCACAAGAATCGGTTGATAAATGCGAAATTTAAAAAACAAACCATTGAAAAAAAAAATTCAAAATTCCAAAAAACTGTCTACGAAAAAATTCTATATAATAATTGAATTTGCTCACAAAATTTCACAAACCGGGAATCCGGACATACGAAATCATTTTTATTGAAACTGAAGCGGACATTTTTGTTGCAGTCGGTCAATAATTATGATTTCTGCAAATAATGTATAAGTATACCTACTTATTCTATCTCTCAAAATTATCGTTTGCAGATAAAGGGCTTACGTTTAATATTACGCGTAGCAAATTAAATTACAAATTCATACCATACAACGAATCAGACCTGGCCCCTATACCACAAAACTTTCAATTCTACAATTCGTCAAAATTTTACAATTTTCCATAGAAAAAGTTAACAATTTTATTAAATTGTACGCTTGTAGAATTTTGGGGTATAGGGGCCAGGGCTTTCTTTCCTGCCAGTTATGATTTTCCATCACGTGCCATTAGGAGCGATGTTCTTGAACTACGCCCGCGCCCAACTGGGTCACGGACGCTCGCTCCAATTGCAGGCTAATCGAAAGCTAGGGATTCACTGTATCTAAAAAGGCTTCTATCTTTTACTGCTTGTATAGGTCTATTTGAAACACACGTTTCGCATTCTAAGGTATACTTAATAGCGAAACGCGTGTCAACGAGCGAGCGAGATTCAGTGATAATTAATATGAATGCGAAATGTAGATATCTAATTGACCGCCTAGGGTTGGTAGACGTTTAACGCATTCATTCTTCTTAATCGTTATCATAATCTAACACAAATTAACTTGGTCTTAAACTAAGATATAGATAATAGAATAAATAAATAAAATAAATAACCAAAGTTTGTACTATGGGTACTAAGCGTTGATATACTCGATGATTACATAAATAAATACTGACAAACGCTTACTTACTTACTTACTTACTTACTTACATACATACTCACAAGGTAACAAATACATAATTAAAATAATCTCGTGTGTCATCACTTCAGCATTGAGATACGAAGTTTCTGTGAGTTACGACAGTGGAAATCTTACACATATCGACCTAGTCCTAAACTAAGCAAGCATGTATAGTCAACAGAGAAAGTAGATGATAATTCTAGTACTCTGTCACTTTCACTACTTGTACTATGGGTACTAGACGATGATATACATATTCATATAGATAAATACATACGTAAATACGTAGAAAACATCCAAGACCCAAGAACAAATATCCGTGCTAAATGCACAAATAATTGCCCCGGCCGGGATTCGAACTCGGGACCTCTAGCTTCGGAGGCAGTGTAACCAACTAGGCTAAACAGGCCAACGTTGACATACACGATATGATGATGATGATGAAAGTGGTCGTCCGTATTATTAATACGAGTACACTACGGTTCAAAAGCGGTACACCGCTGTCTTCGCTGACTGTACAAGATCAGACGCATTTAATCCACGTTATGAGCAGTTTATGTCCCCAAACGTTATATGCTATTAACTTGTTTACGACCCTTTCCAATCTCCTATATTAATCACGCGTAATGAGGACCGTTCTAAATTAGACATGCAATTTGTTTGCGTGTCGATTGTTGTTGTTGGTTGTCTGGAAGAGATTAGCGATAAGACCGCTTGTTGTGTGATACTGTATATGAATAATTTAATTTCGTCTTCTACATAAAAGAAGGACCAAACACAGTTTTTAGTTTAATTTTCATAAATTATAACGCAAACAAGGCAAAAAGATTGCAATGGGCTATTTCTCACAAGGATTGGACTTTTGCAAACTGGTTGAGAGTACTACGGACAGATGAATCAAAATTGAGTGGATAGTCAATCAATGTTGATTATTTGCATATTTTGTGTTTGGTCTTAAACTTTCTGACGGTCTTACTTTTGATAAGCTATGAAGATTTGTTGTATTGTTAATTGTTATATCGTACTTGATTTTGTATTAAATGGCAATTAAATCGTTCAAACGTAATGTTAGTTGTTTCTATTCATATTTGTTAGCTGGCTTTGCCAACTTGATAAAGTAGATGAAAAGAATTATAGAAATAAGTTACTGTCAAAAGTATAACTTTTTGTCACTAGCTTTTATTGCCGACTGTACTTTCCACGATCATCAACTACTCGTTGAGACGGTTCGAATGAGCCCAAACACGGTGGGTTTATCTTATGTAGTTTAGGAGTTGCTATGGCCACCTTCTGTCTCCATCATCAGATCAGCTCCGTACCATAATATTGTATTGTCATCGAACTTACATAAGTATGCCAAATTTCAGCTCAATCGGATATCGGCAGGTGACTGAAAAAGGGATTGCAAATTTTGATGACAACTTACTTAAAAATAAGCTTATAAAAAGTATATGGTTTTCAATGAAGTACGTTTATACAAATAGTATTTTATGCAAGTTACATAACATTAAGGGTTCTCAAAAGCTGCTTTAACAAAACGAGCGTAGCGAGTTTTATTGTAAAAAAAATCGAGAAATTGAAGACCTAATTATTTAACGTTGCATACAGCAAAATACACTGGCCTGCAAAAGAAGGTAAACAGTTTTTTTTTTCAAGAAAGCTAAAAGTAAAAAATTACAGCATTTTAAAAGGGAGCGTTTTTTTTTCTTTTTTTTCAGCCATCTTTTAAAAGGAGGTTGTCAAAAAAGAGCTTTAAAGTACATATGATGCTACATTCCAGCACGAGTGCGGTAATAAGCAGATTACGTGCATATGTCGAAACTTTAAAGAGCCATATGTACTGTAAAACGTTGTACGATACACGTGCGAATAGGTATTTCGCAACTCGTGTCGATTTAAAACACTCCCTTCAGTCGTGTTTTAATTTATCACCACTCGTTGCGAATTTCCTTTTCTCTGCACTTGTATCGTAATGTACTATTATTTTTCTACATAATGCTTTTTATTTCAAGTTATAAAAAAATAAAAAGATAATAAAAATAAATATAAATAATAATAATAGAAATAAAATAGTATTATGTGAAGTGTTCCTTCTTTTGCAGGCCGGTGTATTTTGACTTAAATTAAAAATCGATACCTATGGTGGCAGAATACAGGCAGTCATTTTAAAAATTAATATTAAATAACAGTTGTATAATAATGTATATGATAAATCCATTATGATTTATCCACCACTGAATCGTCTATGGTATAGACTTGCATTGGTATATAAAGTTAATTATTTCAATACTGCTGTCAGTTATTTGATTGTCAGATTACAATGCTGGAGATGAAAAACAAAATTTTATTGTAAATTCGAGCGCAAATAACCGGCATAGGTAAAAAACTTAAGAAGATGACCTGTTGTGACGTGTTCGAATAGACATTACATATTTAAAATGTGCAACACAAACAAAACAAACGCCTATTCGAACAGGAACACGCTACAACTACATACAAAAGGTAATCTTTTTTAGTACATAACGATACAAGTGCAGATAACAGAAAATTCGCAACGAGCGGTGATAAATTAAAACACGACCGAAGGGAGTGTTTTAAATCGACACGAGTTGCGAATTACCTATTCGCACGTGTATCGTACAACGTTTTACAGTACATATGGCTCTTTAAAGTTTCGACATATACACGTAATCTGCTGATTTTCGCACTCGTGCGGTAAAGTAGGACCATATGTACTGTAATAGTACATTACACAACTAGGGTGGTAAAGCAAAGAAAGGCTGAGATCGCAAATTTTGGGGCACGAGCTGTAGGCGAGGGAGGTATATATACGCGATCGAGGGCTTTATTTATTACCTCCCGTGTTGTGTACATCATTTTATTACTACACTTGGCCAGATAGCGGCTTTTTCCGTACGCGTAGCGTGCGGTAAAAGCCACTTTTTGGCCAGGTGTGGCATAAAAGGTTTTTAACTTTATTGTAGCTATAAAGCTAAGTTAAAGTTTGTAACAAAAACGCTGCTTCGAAGTTTTATCAATCAGTATTGAGTTACTCACGCAATTAAGTTATTAAGGTTAAGATTAACGGCTAATAACAAAATGTAGGTCACGAAAGGAATTAGAGTAAATTTTTTTAGTAGGCATTTGGGCATATATAGCATTAATTCGAGAATGAATTTAACATAATGACGTCATGAATTGTGGTGTCTTGGTTAATGGAGTTTTCACTCAAAATTGTACCTATTATATTTCATAGAATTAGAAATGTTTTGGCTTTTCCCGCTCAAAATAACTTTATACACGATCGATCCTGATAAAAAATAAATATTTTATATTCCCTTTTTTATACGTATGGACTGTCACAAAGTAGAAACCTAAATAATTATTAAGAAAAAAAAACCGACTTCAATGGGGGAGTCCGGTGAAAGATTATTAATCTTAGATGGTGCACTCTTAGATTCCATACAATAAAATACAAAAATGGCTATAAGTATGTTTATAATGGTAGAAGACTAAGTACCCTCAATTCCTCATGAAATCATGGAAAAACCTTGCTTGCTTGACAAACAAAACGAAGAGAACAAATCGCCAAACGTGAACTACGCGTCGTTGAAGAGTTCCGTTCTGATCATCATCAGCAGTTCCACTTCATCAAATGTCACATTTTTGTATGATAATGCTCGATTTGTTGATAAAAACACAAAAATCACTATATGTTTGCCTTTAAGATTTGAGGAGTTCCCTCAATTCCTCATGGATCCCATCATCAGAACTCGAGCATGACAAAAATTAATCGTGAAAATAGAACTTGCTTAACAAACACAGCTAGGAGGACAAATCGCCAAACGTGAACTTTTCGTCGTTGAAGAGTTCTGTTCTGATCATCATCAGCAGTTCCACTTCATCCAATGTCACATTTTTGGATGCAAATGCTTGATTTGTTGATAAAAACACAAAAATCACTATATGTTTGCCTTAAAGATTTGAGGAGTTCCTTCAATTCCTCATGGATCCCATCATCAGAACTGCCTTTTGACAAAAACGGGACCAACTTGGATATATATACATACATTCAAAAAAAGAATTTTTCAAATCGGTTAAGAAATGACGGAGTTATGGAGTAACAAACATTTAAAAAAAAAACAAAAAAAAAACATACAATAGAATTGATAACCTCCTCTTTTGAAATCTTGAAGTCGGTTAAAAATACGAAATTATAGGGTACCTAATTTTGATTCTAATTCAGCAAAAACAAAAAAAGTAAAATACGCGATTTTAAGTGAAATTACATTATTGCTCAAGTCATAGGGAGGGTAGGGTATGGTGGTCCACCAGCTGTACTACAACTAGAACTGCAAATTATATATATAACCATTTCTCACATACATGAATAAATCATTTATCATATCTATAGCAATATACTAACTAATATTTTGGTGTACTGACATACAAATCCGTTATGTATGTCATTTCTCTTTTGGAAAATGACAGTTGAATCTACCTTATCTAACCCGCCGTTTTCAGTCACACTCACACTTTCGATCCATCTACGAATAACCTAGTCTATGGGTACAAACCCTCGGACATACCTGCTCGATGGTCATCTTAATAGTATTAATGTAGTTACCTAGGCTATGTATGCACAGTACAGTTCGAAAACATGTGCACGGACGAAGTGGTCAAAAATTATCTCAACACGACTTTATTGATAAAGGCATAAGGTTGCTCAGAAGTTTTTGGACCTTTGGTGACGTACATTATATTTTCACACCTGCTGTTCAGAATAGCGTCATTATTGACCTCGAATGACAGATCGAAGTCGTACTTTTCTTCCCTCATTTGAGGGTAACAATGACTCTTTTCTTCATAGAAGGTGTGAAAAGCAGTATTTGCCACTCTGTAGCAAAATTATTTGTAAGACATTAATTCATGTTATTAGCAGTGGGCCTCGTAGGGCGTGTGACAAGCAGTATGTCTCACACGGTAGCAAAATTATTTTCATCTTAGACGTAAACACTTGAATCCCTCGCTACACTCAGGATTCAATAGGTACCGCCCTCGCCGTAATTATATCATTTTGCTCGCTTGAGACATAATCTACTATTCTGAACTCGACTGTACGTAGCCATATTTATATATAAGTACCTACTGATTTGACAAAAACAATGCACGCCGATAAAATTATCAAATGTCATGAACTGTTAATACAATCGAGAAAAGAATGTTATTACAATCGATCGTAAACACAGAAAAGTACGTAATTAGTGAAAATTATAACATAGCTAACGCAAAATTAAAAATAATTTACTTGCAGATTAGAGTGGGTTTCAGATATTAGACAGGTGAGTAGTGTTTGGTGTTGATTATTCTATAAATTGTGAAATTGGTATTACGCACAAAACATGTTTGTATGTATTTAAAATCTTTATTGTATATGAGTAGAACATAACAACAAAACATGAATTACAAGAACAGCTGACAAATGTACAAAGGTAAGCTTATCTTGTTAAGGGATTTCTAAACATATATTATGAAGCTATTTATAAACGTAATAAACAGATTTTATGTTGCAATCTTATTTAAATCTACGAAGCTGATGGTTCGAATCCTGGTCAGGGCATTTTTATGTGGCGATCATTAATATTTGTTTCAGAGTCTTGAATGCTTTCTATGTATTTAAATTTATTCAATAAATCGGCATTTAGTATTCATACCACAAGCCTTATTCAGCTTATGGGACTAGTTCGATATGTTTAAGATTGTCCCCCTAATATTTATTTATTAATTTTTAACCTTTTTATTTCGTCGTTATAGGAAACCATATGGTTTGCTAACCCGTTCTTTATTTTAATGTAATAATGCAAATTAAGTTACAAGGGGGCATTCGTCCAAAGAAACTTAAGTTTCCAAGACAAGGCCCCCGTGTGGTGCTGTGTTAAAATGATAGGTAAGAGTCGACTACGGGAACCGGGTTGAAGTTTGTTGTGGTCGATGGGCTAGCAACCTATCACTGCTGTCATATTTTCTCCATCTTCAAATCATAAAAACAGAATCTTAAAGTTGCGCTGAAATCAAAATATAAAGTGCTTTGCCTACCCTTATTGAAAATACAGTATATGTATATGTCCATACTATATAGATGTTTAACGTCAGATTAATTCCTTGTTCCTTAGATAATCAAACAAATAAAAAAACTGGTGTTGATATTGATTTGCAAAGTAAATAAGAAGTACCCTCAAAGCAATTACATAAAACACACATCAAAATATTGTTTTACCTACGTTACAGGAAAATAAATTAGCTTCTATAAATACAGGTGTGAGGGACACAAATACTTGGACATACATCACGGACGACCCTGTGCTTTCATATCTGATGGATGGCACAAACCACCAAAGAAATTGGCAAACGATTCAAGTTACGTGACGTCATGTTTACCCGGTCTTGGTTAGGTAATCATTGGTCCTTCGTCCTTCGATCACTATACACCCTAATGTAAAGGCATTAAGCATAATTTTGCGTGACATGAGTGCGATAGTATATGGTCGAGCGATCATGGAATGAGCTGCCATCTGTATGTGATCTAACCTAACAATTAAGCTGTAATATTCAGAACTAGGGCATCTTCAACAGAACTGAGTATCGAGAAGGTCCGACCGCTCCCGGAAACCTCCGAAAGTAGGGCGCGGAACTGGGTTTATTTATTTATGGATCTCGTTAAAGGACTCTTATGCGCGGAGTGAAAAGGAATGGCATAGTTACCAGTATTCGTCCGGTGGTGGTCTGTCCGGAGATCAGCTCGCCGGCCCAGTCCTTGGCCTCCGTCATGAAGGTACCCTCGAACTCCTGCTTGTTCTGCCTCGCCGCCTTCTGCTCTTTCTGCTTCGGGTCGTTCGGGGCCAGCTCCGGCTCCTTGCGGCAGCAGAAGTAAGCACAGCCCCGCCATAGCAACACGATGAGCAGCCCCGCGATGAAAGTGAATATCGACGAGAGCAGAAAACACCACCATTTCCGCACACTGAGGCAGTCATCTTCGAGTTCCACTTCAAGGATCGACGCGGTAGTCGCATCTACCTCGGACGAATCCATTCCCCGAGGGCGCGAGGCATCCAGATATCCGCGCCATGCACGTGGTAGGATGCGCGCGTTCGCACGCTCGGACCGCGCGCGACTGAGCCGCCTGCCGCTGCGTCGGTCGATGCCGGCCGATCGACCCGCGCACGCGCGCTCTACCCGGCCCTGCCGACCGCCATCGTCCACGCTCCTCGCAGGACCATATGACACAACGTGCTCACACGGTTCTCATCGATCCTGGGCGCGATTTACGACTGATTTTTATGACTGCAGAGGATACTGCAGCCATGTCACCCTCACCGGACTGTTCAACAACAAAATCCCTCGTACTTTACGTGTCTACAAGGAACTTGAGAAAAACCTGGCCTAGGAATTGTCAATGGGGAATGCGGAGATGCGAGCAAAGGTCGTTGATTCCGGAGCGTAGCCTGTAGCCTCCGTAGCGCTACGGACACTGCGTCACTGCTACGGCCCGTAGACGGCTACGTGCGATTGGCGGGCGAAAGCGAACGCTACTTTCGAATGTAGTTGTATCCTCTTTGTACTTGAGATACAGTTTTGCTGTTTCATTCCTGAACTGGTATTGATGTAGAGTTCGGGATTTAATTTTTATTTTAATTTCTTATTTGAGATACAACAGAAGTATGCAACAAAAAGAGTATGTTACAAAATAGCAAATTATCGAATAAAAGTGTACACTTACTTCCTAAGACGCTCTCACTAAAACATCTTGAAATGAATAGACTCAAATCTTAAAGCAGTAAACGGACTTCAATAAGAACTTGCATATTTCTTACCAGCATTAGAACCTGGAGTTACTGACAATCCGAAAAACAAAACGATGATAAAAGAAGCATAATAATGATAATGATAGTAGTAGCATAATAATGATAATGATAGTAGTATTAGGAGATGAAGGATTATTGGAACTCAGTTTGGTACTTCGAAATTGAAAGCGCCGGGTTAACATCTATCGGATATAATCACTCAGCAGGCATATAATCACTTTTACTATTTTTATTTTATTTATGTATCTATGGTCTGCCAAGCTTAGTAGAAATAGAACCACTAGTCTTATACAGTAGTTATGCCTGTACATGATTCACGAGTTTCAATTATAGTTATAAAATACGTACTAGTGGCTGTACACCGTGCGTTTTTTAACCGACTTCAGGATTTCAAAAGAGGTTCAATTCGGTTGCATGTTTTTTTTGTAATGTTTGTTACTCCAGGTCTCCGTCATTTATGAACCGATTTTGAAAATTCTTTTTTTGATTGTAAGTGTATATATCCAAGTTGGTCCCGTTTTTGTCAAAACGCATGTCCGGATGATGGGATCCGTGAGGAATCGAGGGAACTCCTCAAATCTTAAAAGCAAACGTATAGTGATTTTTGTGTTTTTATCAACAAATCGAGCATTTTCATACAAAAATGTGACATTTGATGCAGTGGAACTGCTGATGATGATCAGAACAGAACTCTTTAACGACTAAAAGTTTAGGTTTGGCGACTTGTCCTCCTAGCTGTGTTTGTTAAGCAAGTTCTATTTTCACGATTAATTTTTGTCATGCTCGAGTTCTGATGATGGGATCCACGAGGATCCGAGGGAACTCCCCAAATGTAAATGGCATACATATAGTGATTTTAGTATTTTCATAAAAAAATCAAGCATTTACATTTCAATAAGTGACATTTGATGAAATGGAACTGCTGATGATGATCAGAATGGAACTCGTCAACGACATATAGTTTCCGTTTGGCAATTTGTTCTCTTCGTTATGTTTGTCAAGCAAGCTAGGTTTTCAAGACACATTTAATTTTGTCAAGCTTGAGTTCTGGTGGAGGATTCCATGAGGAATTGAGGGTATTTAGTCTTCTACCATTATTAACATACTTATAGCCATTTTTATTTCATTGTATGGAATCTAAGTAATGAGGTTATCCGCAGTAGAACCAAAGTAACCGATGTAGCCCTCCGAATCGCTAAACTAAGCCATCTAAGTATAATAATCTTTCACCGGCCTCCCACATTGAAGTCGGTTTTTTTTCTTAAAAATTATTTAAAATCAGATTTCAATATTTCCATGATCTGACCCGGAAAAACAATATTTATAATTATCAAGCCTGCTCACAAAATTTCACAAGAATCGGTTAAGAAATGCGACCTGTAGATGAGAACAATTGGAAAACCGGACATTTGGACATCCGGACATACGAAATCATTTTTTCCGAAGCTGAAGCGTTTCTCTCGGTCGATGAGTGTACATGTATTTATGGTATTTTTAAAGTATTAACAATCTCCTTTTAAAAAAAACATTGTGTAAATCTTAACAAGGATAATGCAGATGCTATTTTATAGACATCCGATTTTTTTGATGCCTTTCAAAGCTTACATCCGCGGATGCGGATTACGGGTTTAAAGTGTTTAAACGCTCAAAAACATGAATAACCAAAATACCATATATCATACCACGTAGTAAATTGGTAAACAAACTCACTGTGCCTAAATTACAAACGCGATAGTTCTTGTACAGAAACGCCTGTGGCCGGTGGAAACAATACAAACATACAACATAAGTCAACGGCCCTCGAACGACTGGAGTAATGCCGCCGGCGTACCTACACTACCGCTCATAAGGCACCCATACCTTTTTCATACATCTGTATACAAAAATGACTTTCAGAAATACACTGCTAAGTCAGAGTCCCTTGACAGTTTTGGGTGCATTTAGCATTTTTTATTTAGCTGACTTATTGAGCCTTAAATCGGTGCCATGTGGTGCCTTTTAAAATTGTAGTTTTCTTTTTGCAATGACTTAAATAACTACTAATTACTTGTTCATATAAAAGTGTAGTGTGTTTGTATGAAGCAGTAATTAGTAGTTATTTAAGTCGTTGCAGAAAGAAAACTACCATTTTAAAAGGGGGGGTCTCTGCCACCGATTTAAGGCTCAATAAGTCAGCTAAATTAAAAATGCTAAAGGCATGCAAAACTGTCATGGGACTCTGACTTGGCAGTGTATTTCTGAAAGTCATTTTTGTATACAGATGTATGGAAAAAGGTATGGGTGTCTAAATAATTATGAGCGCTAGTGTACCTACAACTTTGGAATAATTGATTAGCATATCAAACGCATACAATACTTATCTTGTCTAGTTCATACTTATTGGGATCCCATTTAATGAAGGACGCACCATACATACCAGATTGTTTGTCTACACAAGTAATTTAAAGTAAATAACGAAAATGAACTGATTTGGATCTAATTTCAGTTAAATTCTTATTAGTAGGTACTCTTTTTATCTTGTCTAGTTCATGTTCATACTTATTGAGATCCCGTTTTATGAAGGACGCGTCATACATACGAAATGTTTGTCTACAAGTAAGTAATTTTAAGTTAATAACTACGATAAAGTTAGCTGATATGGATCTAATATCGATTAGGGTTAAATTTTTCTTAGTACTTTTTTTAGGGTTCCGTTCCTCAAAGGGTAAAACGGGACCCTATTACTAAAACTCCGCTGTCCGTCTGTCCGTCAGTCTGTCAATCTGTCCGTCTGTCACCAAGCGGTATCTCATGAACCGTGATAGTTAGACAGTTGAAATTTTCACAGATGATGTATTTCTGTTGCCGCTATAACAACAAATACTAAAAATAAAATAAATACTTAAGGGAGCTCCCATACAGAAAAACTTTTTAAAAGTTGCTCGTTTGGTTATCAGGCGCTGGGTCTCAAAATGTATGCGATGGTTAAAATCCGACTGGCACTTGACCACAATACCTACTACATTACTGAAAAAGATATATTATTATTTAAATTAAATTAATTAAGGTTATCATACAGTGTCTATTTCTAATGTTCTAATGTTGTACGGAACCCTGTCTGTCTGTAGGCCTGTTTAGCCTAGTTGTTAGTGACACTGCCTCCGAAGCTAGAGGTACCGGGTTCGAATCCCGGTAAGGGCATTTTTGTTTCTGTGGTGGGCAGTAACATTTGTTCCTGAGACTTGGATGTTTTCTATGTATTTAAGTATAAATCTATTAAATATATCGTCGTCTAGTACCCATAACAGAAGCCTTATTGAGCTTACTATGGGACTAGTTGGTTGGCTGGTTTCTTCTCTATAACGACAATAGCGAACAAGCTTACGGCCTGCCTGATCTCAAGTATACAGGATATTTTTATTGATTTCCGTTAATTGCAAGGGCACATTTCTGAGATACGTTTGTACGTTAATAATAATAATCGTTTATTGCACAGAAAACATAAATACATAAAAAAGGAGTTATAAAATAGGCATGAGGTGCATGACATTTGAATTTGCCGAGATTCCAGGGGTCCCCGCACTAGGCTAGGCCTGTATCGCGGGAGATCAGTTAAGTATATATTTAAATGTCATGCGTAAAATTTGAGTACAAAATTATCTAAATTAATTATGATCAGTGGTAAGTAACTTGTAGTTTGAAAACATATCTTTACAAACCTTCCTTTGTTGGGATTGGAACACTTAATATCCTTAAATTAATATTAGAAGTGTGGGGGGCACACTTCTAATACTAATGCCCCCCACACGGTGGACTGATGACCTGGTAAGGGTCGCGGGTGTCCGCTGGATGCGGGTGGCGCAGGACCGGTCATTGTGGAAGTCTTTGGGGTAGGCCTATGTCCAGCAGTGGACGTCATTCGGCTGAATGATGATGATGATGAATATTAGAAGTAAAGCCTCAGTCTCATGATAATTCGAGAGATGAAATAATCTTCTCTAAAACACTAGTGTCCTAATTCGTACCAGTCCGAAGATATTCAAGAATTCATTCACACCCCTAGTACCTATAGTATAAAGGATCCTTAACAATTAAACAACTTTGATATTTTTCTGTAATGGCATAAAGTTCTAATTTCCTAACTGGCCGGCTACATGAACAAAGGTACTCGTACAGTGCCCGTCTTAATATTTCATTATTTATACACCTTCTTACAAAAAACTTTTCTAACACATTTGCTTGACACATCGTTCAAAACCCAAGTACGTCAAGGTGACAAATCTGGGGCGCTACAGCGAACCGGAAACGAAGTATCTCCCTCTCTTAGTTATTTTGAATTAGGATACACTTATTGAGTTAATTGTTAGCAATCAATTTTTCATTTCATTTCATTTCTGTCGGCCGAATACGCTAGTGCGACAGAGAGGCAGATATTTCGTTTTCGGTTCGCGGTAGCACCCGTGTGTATCTATTTGTGCATTTAGCACGGATATTTGTTCTTGTGTCTTGGAGGTTTTCTATGTAAGTATTTTTCTATATAAGTATGTATATCGTCGTCTAGTACCCATAGTACAAGCTTTGCTTAGTTTGGGACTAGGTCAATTTGTGTAAGATTGTCCCCCAATAAATATTTATTGATAAGTAGGTACCTGTACTTGCTATAACCTGGGACGCTACGGCGAACCGAAAATGAAATATCTGTCTCTCTGTCGCACTTGCTGGTTCGAGCGACAGAGAGGGAGATACTTCGTTTTCGGCTCGCGGTAGGCCCGCTGCTCACAAAATTTCACGAGAATCGTTTGAGAAATGCGACCTGTAGGGAATATCCCGACATACGATAGCATTTTTGCCGTTGCTGAAACGTAGACCTTCGTTTCACTCGGTCAATTAGTGTGGGTTATGTAGTTATCGTTTTAGAACCTATTATTTAACTTGCAATGTATGTAAGTACCCTGAAAGTAAAGTAATGTGGACCCGGGTATGTCCTAAAACTATGGCCAAGATCACCGGGGGATGGGCAGCAGCATCCCTGGAGTGCGGTGGAGATACTGCGATCGCCAACCCGCATGCCAAGCGTGGCGATTATGGCATACACCCTCCGGAATTTGGGGGAGGAGTCCAGCAGTGGACGTCCTTTGGCTGATATGGTGGTGGTATGTAAGTACTGTTAACCGGAATTTACCGATTCTCTAAGGCGAAAGTAGGGCAACACTAGGGTCGTGGCCCCAAAAAACTGTACAGAGTGGAAAACATGGCGTCGGTTAGGATCTTTTAGGCTTGTCGATAATTAACTAGATAACTTATTTTTTGCTTTAAAAGTACCTATGTATGTTCCTGTATGTTCGAGTTTAATCATGCAACTGAGTTTTAGACCAAGTTATTGTTAACCGATTAAGCTGCAATTTGACATAGGTACTAATGTTAGTTCGGTGACAATGCAATATTATGGTAACATTGAGCTGAACCTGATGTTCGAGACAGAATGTGTTCATAGCAACTCCTAAACTACACAACATAAACCCATCCGATGGAACAGCTCCCCACGTCATCCTGGAATAGCAAGGTGTAGCTTAGCTGCACAACGGACCCAAATCCTCAACGCACCGAAGTCACTCCGCGAAGCCTGTGGTGACACCAGGAGGATCCTGCGCTTCTGGTCGGAGTTAGGCTGGCTAGATCCCTAGCCGGCGTTCACGTCACGCACAATGGTCCGACTTTCCGGACTAAGTGTGGAAAAAGGAGTCCATTACCATAACCATAAGATGACGACCAGTTTAGCCTAGTTGGTAGTGACTCTGCCTCCGAAGCTAGAGGTCCCGGGTTCGAATCCCGGCCAGGGCATTTATTTGTGCATTTTTCACGGATATTTGTTCTTGGGTCTTGGATGTTTTCTATGTATTTAAGTATGTATTTATCTATATAAGTATGTATATCGTCGTCTAGTACCCATAGTACAAGCTTTGCTTAGTTTGGGACTAGGTCGATTTGTGTAAGATTGTCCCCCAATATTATTATTATTATTAGATAATAACTTCGTGTTTGTTCACTAGAACCATCTCACCGAGTAGTTAGATTAGACTATAAAAAAAGGTCGCAATAAAAACTTGCATCGTATCAAAAATGAAGTTTATGACAAACTTTTTACCGTCAAATATTTTGTGCAGCCCAGAGATAGGAATCCTATGGAATTCTGTAGGTATGTAAGTAGATTGCCTTTTAATCTCGCTACAATTAATCGGTCCAACCGACATCTGATCGGATAAGGTAATCGAGCTCGTCCATCTTGTCGCCATTACCCCCGCTACGAGTATTCGTCTTCGGCGTCCGATGTCCGTTTTGGGGAAGCGTTAAGAGTCCCCAGTAAGCTCGGTTCTCCATACAAACGTAGTTTCACTCTCATTTTAAAATGGCATGCTGGAATCATTTGAAACTTTGTATACACAAGGGGATCCGGTATATCTAGGTCGGAAATTAGTTTCTGTTGCTTGACATTATAATGGAGAAAAAATACAGCGATTATTAAGGTTTTCATACAACTCTCTGTATTTTTTTTCCATTCCAATTTCCGACCTAGATATGGCGAATCCCATTATGTATACAAAGTTTCATGTCATTTCAGCATGGCGTTTTAAAATGAGAACGAAACTACGTTTGTATGGAGAATCAAGTTCCGTCGAGCGTACGAGAGACTCTTAACCACGAGGTATATCGCCACTTGCATGTTTTTGTGCTTGTTGCACTGACAGAGACAGACATTAAACGCTTCACCGCCACTTTGCACAATTGCAAAGTGAAATTGTTAAGTGTCTCTGCGAACTAACTGAAGACCGCAGTTATACGAGGGTTGTTTGATAAGTACCCGATATGACCCGTTTGTGCCTAAATTATAATAAAAGTAAGTATGCCATGTCAATTATTGACTATCTACCGCTAATTTAAATGTATAATATATGACTATGTACATTATATAATTTTACGTTTAATTGTTTTTAAGTAAGACTCTTTATCATTGACGTGAAAATGGTGGATCTTTCATATCATACCCGCCACGAACCGCAAAGTATTTGATACGAAACCTGCAATTAAAGCTGAAACCCACTTGGATATTATTTTGTTGGACTTTTATGTTGCAGTAAATAATGGTTTCACTTGGGTAATATTTCATATAACCGATATTTTTTTTACGGTAAAGGCACCCCTATCAAAGAGTATAAAAAATGACGTTTCTTAGAACCGGTGAAAAAATTAATAAAAAAATACGACATCGTTTAGTTTTTCCATTGCAAGAGTTAGCTTCATTAATACACATATTGAAAAAATAAAATTAGGTTATTTTGGTTAAGTATTTTTTAATGAAAATGATTTTGTATTTTGGTTGCCGCATTTTCATACAATTGAGCAAAGAATCGAAGAGTAAATTAATCAGCAGCGTGTTTGAATAATTTAAAGCTAAAACTTGGAAATCATTTCATTTAAATTCTTAGTATTAGTGACTCTTTAATCGATCAGTATGTAACGCAGAAATACAAAAATGGTTTATAGGCCAAAGATGAAATGAGTAAATACCCATGAAGGTAGAAAATATGTAGTTTGTAGTAAATAAAGTGTCCGCTAGTATACTATGATATTATCGCAACAATATTTTAATATTTTTGGCGTATATGGAAGAATAATAAATTTTAAATATTATATATGAATACGATGTGTTCAGAACCTCTTACTAATGGTAAAATCACCTATAATAATGGAACAAAAAATATTCTTAAATCAGACGATATCATCTGTCCGTACGCTAAAAGTTATAGATGACTTATTTTTTTAAATAACAGCTGTATTACCAATTCAGTAGCCTTAATCGCTTGCGTTAACCTTATAGACAATAATTATGCCCGAAAAAAAAAAAGACAGCTAATTGAACAATAATGGCAAGCTACACTAATAAAGGTCGTATTTGAGTATTTTCGAGGGTTGTACAAACGAGCCCTAATTTTTTTTCCCAATGTTATTAATAAATATTAGACTCTGTTTAACCAGCTAAAATGAAATTGTGTAACCTAATAATTAAGTTTTATATGGATTTGTTACAATTTTCGGCGTTACTTCGGATACGTATCCAACAGCCCTCGTAATAACATTACTTGCATTTTTTTTAATTTAATTTAAGGACCACCAACGGATAATACATCTAAAACAAAACATATGTCTTAAAAACAAAAATCTAGCAAAGATGCTTAGCCACTTATAGGTGACCACAGCTAACATATGAGTGTAACAAAGAGTTAACATTTTCAAAATCAATAGCTTAGTTAGGCTAGGCCAGAATCGACCAACCAGGAATAATAATTTAAACCGAGTCTATTCCATCTCTGTTTGGTCGAATATACCTACACTTAATACACTTAATAAGCTGCATTGTAGGTATGTGGTGGTTAAGACACCAGTAGATTCCGTAAGCTGTGCCGTGTGCTGTGTGCGAGTGAATAGGCATTCTGGGTGAGCTCGCTTCATCGTCGGCCTCATCTTTGCCCCCTGACTATATGCTGGCCAAGAGCAATCCCATATTTAATAAAAAAAAAACTGTTTTGCACACGCCAGTCCTTCTAGCAAAACACTTTAAATGAACCTTACTTGATAGCAAGTAGGTTTCCTTTACACCGACAAGTGAGGTAATCAGTGCGACCTCAGGAAGCTCACATCAAAGTACAAAATACCACTTGCCTGCTGATCCCGGCCCGCCAAGTTTTTTTTATATGACGGTGGCAAACAAGCTTACCGCCTCCCTGATGGTAAGCAGACACCGTCGCCTATAGACGCTTGTGACTCCGGAAGAAACACAAGCGCGTTGCCGACCCTTTATTAACTTGAGGATTCGTTGTGTTGACATGACAGCTAGACATATGCAGGTCTCTCACTCTCAACACAGCGCATCCTCGGGAGCTCTGGCGAACTAACTC
Organism: Notocelia uddmanniana; assembly: GCA_905163555.1. Classification (NCBI taxonomy): domain Eukaryota; kingdom Metazoa; phylum Arthropoda; class Insecta; order Lepidoptera; family Tortricidae; genus Notocelia; species Notocelia uddmanniana. The sequence goes on along the minus strand of LR991059.1, from coordinate 5,606,188 downwards.
ACCACCAGGAACACAAAATCACATTCATAACGAATAAGGGAGCATACCCAAACTACGTGACCAACTTTTTACAGTTTTTAACCCCCCTCCCCCCTCCGGTGACCAAGCGTAGTATATGCCAAGACCCCCACCCTCCCCCTCTAGTTTTCACGTAGTATAATGTATTAATCATTTTTTGCGGAAAGGTAAAAAAAATGGCTCTTGTTTGTATTTTCTCATATGGCCCCTAATGCATGACGTCGAAAGTGCATGCGTAGCTAAATTGTAATTCTATTTAAGTCGAGCGCTCGTGGCCCAACGGCGCCCGCGTACCGCGTGCGGTATGCGAGGACGACCTGTTTAGCCTAGTTGGTAGTGACACTGCCTCCGAAGCTAGAGGTCCCGGGTTCGAATCCCGGCCAGGGCATTATTAGTGCATTTAGCACGGATTTTGTTCTTGGGTCTTGGATGTTCTCTATGTAGGTATTTAAGTATGTATTTATCTATATAAGTATGTATATCGTCGCCTAGTACCCATAGTACAAGCTTTGCTTAGGTTGGGACTAGGTCGATTTGTGTAAGATTGTCCCCCAATATTTATTTAGGTTAAGCAATGTGGGCGCAGGTCAGTTCTTAGATGGGTCACCGCTTTGAGTGGTAACTAACTGAGCGCACCCGTGCTTTGGAAGGTACGTTAAGCCATTGATCCCGGCTGTTGGCTATGTCAGCAGTCGTTAAGCCAAGTTAGAGGCCTTCGGGCGGCTTGAGAACTTCTAACAGTCAAGTTGCCCGCTCACTTGACAAAGGGGGGTCGAAGTTGCACCACGTCCGTAGAGAGTAGCCACCGTTACCCTACACGTGACCCCTGGGTGGTGCTAAAAGTGCAACAAAAACTGGCAACCGTACTTGTCTTCTCGAAGATCTCACGGTTCGTAAATAAATGCTATACGATTAAAATAAATACATTTAAGTCGAAACTGGAGAAGTTTTAGTGGTGAGGTAAACCGTGGCGCGTGTCTGCTTCAATTAGAATGTTTCTCAAAAATATTCCACTAGCTACGTGACGAGAAGCTACCCCCCTCCCTCTCCCGGTGACCAAGAGTGGTATTTTGACGACCCCCCTCCCCCCTCTAAACGAGTCACGTAGTTTGGGTACGTTCCCTAAGTAGTGGCGTTATTATGGCTGCGGTCTTCTGTAAAGTGGAAGTACTTCTCCAGTTTGGGCTGCACCAGGTCAGGAAATAGCCTAAATATTATCTTAGGCGAAGATGGATGAGTTCACTACAATGTGATGCACAAATGGTTACACAAACACAACCTTTTCTACTTCAAACATCGTCCTATAAATTGTATTCAGGATCGGTTAGCTACGTTTTTTCATTCAGCTCGTTTTATTTCTCTAAAAACCGAGATCAGACGAGTAGCGACATCTCTACTGAGGTAAGTACGAGTTGAACAAGTTGTCATAGTTCAGACTAACACCGCTAGATGGCTCTTAAACGAGTCACGCTTCTGAAGAAATTATGCATTAAAACTAAAGTGTTTTGCAGTGTACGATTTACTTTGTTTTTTTTTTAAACTAAATGCGTTAACTTGTTAAGGTTCGATCACACCGCTGCTTTAAACGCTAAATTTAACTCATATGTGCCGGGCCACACTGCTACGTTACGTTGCGACGCGTTGGCGTAGTCGCAGCGTTATTTCTTATGATATGCCATATTAAATCCGTTGCGACGACGCGACGCAACGCAACGCAACGGAGCAGCGTGGCTCGGCTCTTAGTCTCTCCCTCTGCGTTTACGGTGCGTCAGCGTTTTAAGCAGCGGTGTGATGGAACCTATTGTTAAGTTGCCTAGATATATTTTTCTATAATAAGTTAATAAGTATAGCGAAACTAAAATGAAATTGAATTTGTTTTGCCTCACTGATGATAGAATAAGCTATATATATATATATATGTATATTTCACTTATTTACTTAATTTAACCGTCCAATAAACGTATTGAAATTTGACAATACATACAAACAGTAGATAGATAGCCACCAATGATCTAGAGTAGTTATGTCTGTTACCTTGTTCACCAGTATTGTATTGTTGTTAACAGTTAAATGACTAAATATTAATTATCAAAATAAAACAAATCTTTTTTTACTATTTAATAAATACAATTAATTAACTGACTCTTTACACAAAGTAACAACAAACAAATCATTACTCACAAGTACCTATACTTATACACTACCATTATTTTTAAATCTGACTTACATCTGAGATGACATGGAAACTTATTAAGTGATGACTGAGTTATTTCACAAAAGGTTATACCCATACATACAAATCTAACTTAATGAAAATAGATTACTTCTGACACACCTTGGGATCGGTTTCCGGCACTGTCTCACCGATCCATTTAAGATAAGGTGGGTTGCCATTCTTGATAGGAAGCGATATGACTTCACACACTTCATATGGGTGGTTGGAACGCACGTAAGTTGTCAGCTGGTCAACTTGGGATGTCCTTGTTTTGATCATAAGCAGGAGCTGTAACAGAGAGTATAAATATACTCTTGTCAATATTTCCGTTCAAATCATTTTATAAATTTGTAAGGTATCAATGCATTTGATTAATAATAAATGAATATTATAGGACAATTTTTTACACAAATCAAACTAGTCCCAATAGTAAGCTCAATAAGGCTTGTGGTATGGGTATTAGACGACAATATATTCAATAGTTTTTTTTTTTTAAGAAAATAAACTTTATTGCCATATCCTTGAACAATACAAAAAAAGAAAAAAAACATATACATTACAATTATATAGGCAACGGGTCCCATTCTCAGCATGTGCTGGCCATAACCATAAATGACCAGCGCTGGTTTCCAGAATGGTCCCAAGAACTAATACTTACTAACTACTTAAGCCAACTAATACTCACTAACTAAAACTACCTAACAGGACGGTCGCATTTGTGTATCCAATTCAAAAATTAGATAACGGTTTGCGCCTGTGCTCTGGTTGTAGCTGCCATTTTCATTTTATACTTAAATACATAGAAAACATCCAAGTCTCAGGAACAAATGTTTCTGCTCACTACAGAAACAAATACCCTTACCGGGATTAGAACCCGGACCTCTTGCTTCACATAATGTCACTAGTTATTCACAATTTAATTTCTGACGTATCATCTTATTTTTTTTATATACATGCTTTCTGGGACCAGACAGAATTGTATTTAAAGTATATTTACCTCACTATCTTCATTGACCTCTCCCTTCCACATGTACACAGAGGTGATCTGGGGTATGATGTTCACACACGCAGCCAGCTGCTTATTCACTAGACCATGAGCCAGGGTTTTAGCTACCTCATTGTTTGGTACCGTCACATAGGCCACGGAGTATTTATCTGAAAATACATGCTTCCTTATTATACAAATTTTTATATGCATTTTTTGGCCACTCCACTCTTATCTTGTTGGGCCTTCAAAACTTGACTGATCTTGTACATACATTATTTACTTTTAGGCTTTTTTCCTACTATAGTGAGCTAATAAGTATTATTAGGCACAAAACAAACCTAAGCCCACCTAAGAAGTTAAATGCTAAGAATACTGGAAATCTGTTTCAGCAAAAATATCATTAGGACAAATACAACTTAGAACAAACTATCACATAGTATAGAGTTCTTTGGTAACTAAAGAACTCCACATATCAAATAAAGCTTGATTAAGATGTGTTTTATGAAGTTTGAGAGCCTATTATGACTGGGGGCACTAATGTGACAAAGTAGCTGCAGAGCAACTTGACCCCCATGCAAACAAAGTTCCATGCAGGGGGGTCACATTTCTCTGCAGCTGACTGTACCTTCAAGACCCAAGTACTTTCTAAAAGGTCATGATTTCTAATAGTTTATTTTTAGTTGATATGCTTTGGACAATTTTCTTTAATTGAAATGTGTAATCTAGACCAGAGTATACTCAAGTGCATTAATATGGGTGCATACAAGTTACCTACTCAAAAATATTGTCCCATGGCTTTTACGTTGGCGAAGTAAGGTATCGGTACATATTGATTAGAGGATAAATATGACACATTTTTACACTTGTCTGCAAGTATTTAATATGCATAAAAAGTATGAATTCATTGAAATAGCCGGTGCTGCTTACCTGCATCCACGCTGCCACCGCCACATACAGCAGATGTAGTTAAATTTGCATCGGCCATGACGAAATAAGGACGTAGAACGGATAAATATAGCGTGAGAAGCGATTTTCTAGTCAAAGTTTTTAGCATATTAAAGTGTAATTTAGGAATCTTTTATTTATAAAAGTGCAAAAACAAAGATAAATCGTTGATGACAGTGACAGCTGTTTTTGACAATGACGTTGACAACAAACGTCAGACAGTCAGTAATACCAACTACTAGAATTAGCCCACATTATGCGCTAATCATTCTTAAGTTTTGTCTTTTTGTCCCTAAATTTACATATGTGCTCCGTTGCTGTCCTTTCTGGAAACATCAAAATCTTTTGTCACGAATGGATGACTTAATCAAAACTAGTTTAGAAATGATTCTAAATATTCAGCTAACTGAGCCTTCCTAGTCTCAAGCGTCCCTTCCTATTCGATACGGTGGCTTAGGAATCCGCAAAGTGTCCAGTGTGGCATCCCCAGCCTTTTTGGCATCCACCCATAGCACGTCTGGTCTCATAGGAAATATCCTAAGGGCTTTGCCTACATACTGTGAGATTGCGGGCTTGGAGGATGCCAAAAATGCTTTTAAAGTTGCTTGCCCAGGTAAAAAAAATCCAGACAACCCAAAATCACAAAGGAGCTGGGATAATATTTACTGTGATTTAAATTATAATATTCTTCTAAACAGCAGTGCAGGTCCAGATCGTGCGAGACTTTTGGCGGTCGGAACCCGGGAGGCTGGTTACTGGCTACATGCCCATCCCTCGCCAAATACCGGTACCTTCCTGGATCCGACCTCGCTTAGATTGGCGACTGGACTGCGACTCGGGGTCGCGGTATGTACCCCACATATATGCTCTTGTGGCACGGACGTGGACCGACTGGGACACCATGGATTGTGTTGTCAAAAAAGTGCAGGCCGTTTTTCGAGACATGCGACGCTTAATGATATAATCCGCCGGTCTCTTGCCACCGTCAATGTGCCTGCTCTTCTTGAGCCGACTGGCATGGTCAGGGACGATGGTAAGAGACCTGATGGGGTGTCTTTAGTTCCTTGGAGCGTGGGACGGATGTTGGTGTGGGATGCTACCTGTGTAGACACACTGGCACCGTCTCGCCTCCAACGGACTACAGTAAAAGCGGGTGCAGCGGCGGAAAACGCCGAAATTCTAAAGCGTAATAAATACAAGGGCCTCGGCAGAGAGTACATGTTTGTACCTTTTGGCGTCGAAACTCTAGGTCCGTGGGGTCCCAGCGCGCATAAGTTATTTGCAGAAATTGCGAAGCGTCTGGTTGACGTAACTGGTGACCGAAGAGCTGGCGGTTTCCTCGCTCAACGTATCAGCATTGCGATACAGCGAGGAAATGCCGCCAGCATCCTCGGTACAATGCCTCAAGGGCCCGTTTTAGATTTAAGTTAGTTTTAATTTTCTTTATATTATTTTGGTTAAGTATTCTTGTATATATTTTCGTTGTACATAAATAAATGATCCTCATACTACTAGATATTATTAAAGTGTATTTTCCTAATTATAAAAGACTGAAGAAGCAACTAGTCCGGATTCTTTGCTACACACTTGCTACATAATTAACGAAAACATATATGTTTTCTTTATCAAGGATTTCTTAATAACTGTGAGAGAATAATGTATTATACACTCTTCTGGTCAAAATCAGGCCTCGAAAACTGCTTCAGCTCTCACGATAGTAGCATGCATGTGTTTTGCACGCACGTAAGAGTAGCGAATTTAATTTAAAAAACCTTGCCCACAGATACAGGCAGATGTACTTAACTAACACACTGCTGATAACACCATTACGAAGTGGTTATATTTGATTATACAGGGTGTGGCCTGTAATAGGAGCAAAAAATTAAACGGTACACTATTGAGCTCTCCAGCAATTATTTCCAAATGATTTTAATTGGAGAAAAAAGTTTTTTTTTGGAATTTTTTTTTTCGCAAATGTAGCTTATCTGTACTTTTTTACTCTACTGGAGTGATATTAATAACAATTTATTCAAAAAAAAGACTACAAATTTATATATATTTTTTTTAAATCCCAAAAATATTCTTTCAAACCAAAAATGCGACAACGATTATGAGTCATAATTTGAAGCAACCTCAAAATCAGCATTGACTGCCGCGCTATAATCTCTGGGTGCCAAGATCCATTACTTGGAGGTCGTAACTTTAGATCAAAATTTCTCCCAATTGAGAAAAGATAAAAAAAAATTGGACACAAGAGGTTACTGCAGATGCTCTAAGGAAGCGTCCTTTAAATTTATTGCTCCTATTACAGGCCACACCTGTAGATAGGTATAAAATTAAAGAAATGACTTAAGATTTCATACTTCTTAAAAATTTGAAATGTTGTCAATTAAATAGATTTAAATATAGAGTATAATTAAACATCGTCTAAATAAACTAAATTAAAAACCTTACAAATCTAAACCTAAGTCTAAAATTGGCCCCTGTGGCATGGTGCCGAGGATGCTGGCAGTATTTCCTCGCTGGATCGCAATACTTATGCGTTGGGCGAGGAAGCTGCCAGCTCTTTTGTCCCCGGTTACATCGACCAGCCGTTTAGCTAACTCTTGAAAGAGTTTCTGTGCTGCAGGGCCCCACGGACCAAGAGTCTCGACTCCAAAAGCAACGAAGTTGTAGTTGGCGTCGAGACTCTTGTATTTGCGTCTTTTGAGGGCCTCAGCCGCTTCCGCCGCCGCGCCTACTTTGTGTGTGGTACCGTGGAGATGGGATGGCGCCAGCGTGTCCACGCAGGTAGCGTTCCACACGAGCACTCGTCCCATTTTCCACGGTATCAGTGACATACCGTCGGGCCTCTTGCCATCGTCTCTGGCTATACCGCTAGGCTCTAAGTATTGCCGGTACGTTGACGGTGGCGAGAGACTGACGGATTATGTCGTTTATAGCGGCGTGACGCGAAAAGCGGCCTGCGCTACACTGGCAAGATAATCCGTGGAAGATGGAAGACCCTTTCTTTCCAATTCGAACTCTAATTATGGTTGTAGGAATTCGCACAAAAATACACCTCCTCTAAAAATATAGAGCGGCAAAACTAAAATTACCTGTCTTATACTTGTCGTGCCGGCATGCTCAGAAAAGCGTGTCACACACTGGAGTGGCCTGCGGTGGTGGCCAGTTGTAAAGTATGACAATCAAGGCCGCGTGTGTTTGAATGATTGTTAGAATTGTCATAGTGTACAACTGGCCGCCACCGCAGGCCGCTCCAGTGTGTGACACGCTTAAAGCAGATCCGTTCACTTAAGGCCTGAATCACACTGGCGCGGCCTGCGGCCGCGGTAAATAGTAAATTTGACAGCTATTGACAAGTTTACTATCGACCGCGCGGCCTAGGCCGCGCTAGTCTGTGAGAGGCTTAAGTTGAATGATTTTTGTACGTATGACCAGTTCTCACTAATGCACAAATCAGTAATTTTGAGAGATACAGATAAGTGATATCTGACAGGTCTTATTGATCTGTCTAAGTATATCTCCGTTTTCCTAACTGCAAATTAAATTGAACTGACGTTTGTGACGTTTTCATTTATATAGGATTCGACATTTTGGTGTGCCTTTAAAAGGAAACAACCCTCCGTCCCCGTTCTAACTTATTTTTGTTAACAATAATAAACCATGGTAACAACTATATGAAAAATCGTCTTGCTCAACCCTACGGATCTGTTAGTATCATTAATTAAAGCTGCGAACTCATACGCAAATAAATCTGAACTGGCTGCTAACATCACATTTTTTTTAAACTGACTACAAAAATAATCTAAGTACCTATATATATAATTATCCAACCTGCTCACAAAATTTCACCTGATACGGTTGAGAAATGCAATATCTAGAGGAGAACAGCCGGAAATCCGGACATACGAAAGCACTTTTGCCGCAGCTGAAACGAAGACCGTTTCGTTTTACTCGTCAATTATTATTTTATAGGTAACTTATGTAAATACTATAATAATTGTTGAGGTTTTTGTCACAAGCAGAGTTTCTTGCTGGCTGTTTAGTTTACTAAATACTTACAGTAGGCACTTTAAATTGACATGTTCTGATATTTCAATCATTATTTTTCATTAGAGCGCCCAGCGGCCCAGCGGCTCCCGTCTACCGCGTGCGGTATGCGAGGTGAAGCAATGTGGGCGCAGGTCAGTTCTTGGATGGGTGACCGCTTTGAGTGGTTACTAACTGAGCGCTCTCGTGCTTTGGAAGGCACGTTAAGCCGTTGATCCCGGCTGCTGTCTCGACAGCAGTCGTTAAGCCAAGTTAGAGGCCTTCGGGCGGCTTGAGAACTTCTAACAGTCAAGTTGCCCACTCACTTGACAAAAGGGGGGTCGAAGTTGCACCACGTCCGTAGGGAGTACCCACCGTTACCCTACACGTGACCCCTGGGTGGTGCTAAAAGTGCAACAAAAACTGGCAACCGTACTTGTTTTCTCGAAGACCTCACGGTTCGTAAATAAATGTCATACGATTAAATAAATAAATTATTTTGACGTTTGGCAGTGAAAACTGTTATACTTATTACAAGAAACGCGTTTACTTCTATTGAGCAATTCTTCACAGGACCCTTGCGCTGCTTTCGTCATAACCCGTGCAATAATAAAACAACGATTTGAGTCAGGTAAGTACGAAATAGTTTTATTGGTATATTATTTATCATGTCTATTAAATAGGTACATATCATTTCCATATCACAATGATGCTTCGCTTAAATAATATTAATTTTCAATAAAATATTCATGCCAGATCGCCAACTCTTAACTTAACTCAAGTTGAAGAAAACTTTTTAACGTAACACTTAAACAAATTATTTGAGTTGTAGATTTTTGCTAACATGTAAATGTTTTTACGCCACACCTTGCCTAAAAACGCGTTTTTCCGCACGCTGCGCGTCCGGAAAACCCCACTTTTTGGCCAAGTGGTGACATAAAATTGTGTAAAAAACACGGTCGCAAAACAGAATGCCCTCTCTCGCATATTTATGTCCCTCGCCTGCGGCTCGGGCCTCAAACATCTGCAACATCGGCCTTTCTTTGTTTTACAACCCTTGTATCGTAATGTACTATTACAAGCAGAATCGTCCGCTTTGTGAAATTATAATTTCAAACTCGATTGAAAAGTGGTCACCCCAGGCGGAATTTGTACTCTGACGGACACTACGGAGGTCGTGGGTTCAAATCCCGCTCGGCGTGACAATTTTTTAATTTCTTTCTCCGGTTGGAAATTATAATTTTGCTAATATGCTACATACAGCAATTTGTTGGTTGTTGGCTGACAATTGATCAATAAAGTGTTAGCCACATTCACGTTATTCCTCATACCATATCATACGTCATAGGAAAGGTCAACCAATCTGATTTCTGAGCCACTTCGTACCTTGTCACAGTGAAAATCAATATGAAAGCTGCTAGAGATCTCATATTATTGTCACTGTGACAAGTTACGAAGTAGCCCAGAAATCAAATTTGTGGACTGTACATGTCATAGGTCATTGTTCACGGGTGATTGTGGGCCGTAAGACATGAGCATAAAACTTATCGCGCTATAGCGAATCTGGAGTGGTAATCATAAAAATTGAAGATTGAACCTCGTAAACACATCTCTATCGCACGGGATGTAAAGTCGTCTGTATATCTAGCACGGTAGCTTACTGCCGTCACGTTTTATGTGACGTTTTACATTTCGGCCATATAAGAGCCGGGCCGGACTGCTCCGTTGCGTTGCGTTGCTTCATCCTGATTCTATTCATAAACTCAACGCAACGCAACCGAGCAGTGTGGGCCCGGCTCTAACGTGACGGTGTAAGAGCATTGTGCTAGCTACGCTGCTGACGGCAGAGTGTACATAGCACTACCACCAGACAGATCAAGGTCCTGACAAAAATAATGTTATGTATGTAGGTAATAGGTACTCGCCCGGCGTAGATAATAAGCAATAATGGTAAACAATACTTAATTTGATTATGATTTTTCAAGGTCGTACGCTTTGACGCCGGATGGAGCGTGTATACAGAAACAGTTTTGGCAACGTGACTGATCTGCCCGGTGCTCTTACTATCACCGGTCGTACACGATTGACGTTGCTGTGGTTTACGACCGTGTAGGTGGTTGGCGCTTCAATTAAAGTGATTTCTGTTTTAAGCAATGTGAAGGTTTGTATAACATGGAGCGGATTGAGCACCAAAGAACAAAAAGCCAATACTTTCTGTTGGAGAATATTTAAAAATCAATAACCAGGTCAGGCTAGTCGGAAGTCACACAAACACAAACTTATGGCGTTGTTTTGTAGCGTTTGTGCACAAGCGTTTGGTTGTCATACTTTGTCGGGATTGTCCAGGAAGGAATCAGCTCCTACCGCGAAGCGAAACTAAAACGAACGAAGTTCGTATATCTCCCTCACTGTCGTACTTGCGTATTCGAGCGACAGAGAGGGAAATATTCGATCTTCGTTCGTTTGCATTTTCGCGGTAGCTCTCCAGATTCATAATAAAAATAAGGCGCATCCTGATGCTTCAGTGCGTCAGACGGCAGACCGGTACGACGCTATAAGATAGAACTTCGTACCACTCTCCTCAGAATGCGACTATGGTGACGCACCGTCGCACGCGTACAAATGCCTTGCTTTAGGTACAGTCAGCAGCAGAAGCAGCTACGCGGGCCTAGTGCTCAAAATGAGCTACACACAGACTCCAATGTCAAGGGAATAAGACTCTGTGTAGATAATTGTGAGCGTGCTATACTGCTTAGCGACTTCTCCTGCTGACTGTACCTAAACAAGGCATTTGTAGCCAAGGTTACAATATCCACTCCTAACATCCTAATCTATCTGCCGAACGACACACGAGCAACAGCTGGGCAACTTAAATGCCTTCTCGACCATATCTCCGTTGATATTTAGGCCTGCCATGTAGCGCAGCATGTATTTCTGTTTGCAGTTGGCTTCGTAGCCGGAGTAGAAGTGAGCCAGTTTTGCGCAGGGCGATTTGTCTTCTCTGAAAAAAATAAGCCATCTTTTAATACGACTTTTCGAGTCTAAAAGTCCATTTTACGAAGCTACAAGTTATAATTGTTAAAAAAGGTTTAATAATTTTTAAGAAAAAAAAACCGACTTCAAGGGGGAGGCCAGTGAAAGATTATTATACTTAGATGGTGCACTCTTAGATTCCATACAATAAAATAAAAATGGCTATAAGTATGTTTATAATGTTAGAAGACTAAGTACCCTCAATTCCTCATGGAATCATGGAAAAACCTTGCTTGCTTGACAAACAAAACGAAGAGAGCAAATCGCCAAACGTGAACTACGCGTCGTTGAAGAGTTCCGTTCTGATCATCATCAGCAGTTCCACTTCATCAAATGTCACTTTTATGAATGAAAATGCTTGATTAGTTCATGAAAATACTAAAATCACTATTTGTGTGCCTTTCACATTTGAGGAGTTCCCTCGATTCCTAATGGATCCCATCATCAGAACTCGAGCATGACAAAAATCAATCGTGAAAATAGAACTTGCTTAACAAACACAGCTAGAAGGACAAATTGCCAAACGTGAACTTTTCGTCGTTGAAGAGTTCTGTTCTGATCATCATCAGCAGTTCCACTTCATCAAATGTCACATTTTTGTATGATAATGCTCGATTTGTTGATAAAAACACAAAATATGTTTGCCTTTAAAATCTGAGGAGTTCCCTCAATTCCTCATGGATCCCATCATCAGAAATCAAGCATGACAAAAATTAATCGTGAAAATAGAACTTGCTTAACAAATACAGCTAGGAGGACAAATCGCCAAACGTGAACTTTTCGTCGTTGAAGAGTTCTGTTCTGATCATCATCAGCAGTTCCACTTCATCCAATGTCACATTTTTGGATGCAAATGCTTGACTTCTTGATAAAAACACAAAAATCACTATATGTTTGCCTTAAAGATTTGAGGAGTTCCCTCAATTCCTCGTGGATCAGAACCGCGTCATCAGAACTGCGTTTTGACATAAACGGGACCAACTTGGATATATATACTTACAATCAAAAAAAGAATTTTCCAAATCGGTTGAAATGACGGAGTTATGGAGTAACAAACATTAAAAAAAAAAGTACAACCGAATTGATAACCTCCTCCGTTGAAATTTTGAAGTCGGTTAAAAAGGAAAGTCAATCGACACTGACAGTAGTTTGTTTTTAAAATAAAAAGAGAGAAAAAGGTCGGAGAGAAGGTGTACTTTGATCATGAAAAAAATCTATTATGAATTGTTTTTATTGGTTTAAACGTTACATACATTTTTGATACCTTGGCGGCTGTGTAGTCACTTCATTAAAATAGGAAAGCGTTCAAAGGGTTAATCGGATTAAAAATGTTCTCCGTCAGAAAAATGTCTTCTGTCTATCAAGACTTCATACATGTCCAGTGTATTTACTGGACTAGGAGATATATTGACACATAAAACTTATTCTCACTTGCATATTTCAACGTGGAAGCCTTGCAATGGCTTGTCCTTGTGGTTGAGTATGTAGTGCCAGTTGCCATCTTTGTCTGGAGCCGCCTTGGGTATTACAACCTGAAAATCGAAATATATGTAATGTGACAGAGATATTTGTAACTTGTGTTATTTCTTTACAGTAAAGGAAGGAATTGGAGTAGTAGCTATGGAGAAACTAGACGTTGGGTTGGAACTAGGAGCCTACTCGTACCGTACATGTCTGCATGTCCTGTCGTATCCTTTTGTGTGATTCCTCCGGAGCTTTTGGTTTTTGTAGAATTCTTAGTACACACATGTCATAACTTTTTAGAAACTTCCCTACGATCAGAAATGTGCATTATAGGTATAGGTAGGCATCTACATACAAAACTCTGAAAGTACCTACTCGTACAAATTTACATTCTTTCCATTTATGTAAAGCTTAAAAGAGTAAAAAAAAATCGTGCAAACAACTGATTTGATACACAGACACGCGTCGCTTCAATAAGCTTAAGAGGGCGCAGTACCTACGCTCGGTTCTCCATACAAACGTATTTACGCTCTCGTTTTAAAACGCCATGTTAGAATAACATGAAACTTTGTATACACAATGGGATCCGGCATATCTAGGTCGGAAATTAGTTTCTGTTGCTAGAAATTATAAAAGAAAAAAAAATACAGCGGTTTTTTGAGTTTTGTACGGCTTGTATGAAAACCTTAATAATCGTTGTATTTTTTCTCCATTATATTTTCAAGCAAAAGAAACTAATTTTCGACCTAGAAATGCCGGATCCCATTGTGTATACAAAGTTTCATGTTATTCTAGCATGGCGTTTTAAAATGAGAGCGTAAATACGTTTGTTAGGAGAACCGAGCGTACCGCGCAGTCTTAAGCAGACTTCACTTGACGCGGCGGTATATCAGTCACCTCTGTCGCATGTGTGCGTAGAACACAGATGCGTAGAACTAGTTTAAAATGGAGCGCAGGTCTAAAAAGGTCTTAATAGTCTCTTCTCTAGTTGTGATACTGCTTTAGCTTATAGATTTACTGTGCATATCTACCGAAAAAAAAACAAAGGAATTATCAACCTTAAGTGAGAAGTCGCAGAGCTCCATTTCCTCCGGCGGGCCGATCCTCTGTGCTATTTCCGGTGTGTCCATCTCGTCCAGCTTGTATTTGTCTGTGGCGTTGCCTAGCTGAGAAAGACGAAATAAAAATTAGATTAAATTAAGGTTGATTTAGACGGCGACCATTTTGAGACGCTTAAATTACGGCGCCAGTGTGTACCGTCAGCACATCTTCAGACCGTTTACACAATGACTATTTTTCAGCCGCCTGAATCTTGCCGCCAGTAACCAGCAAACCGACACTAGTTGTTTACACGGTGCCTTTTTAGTACCAGTCATAAAGAGACGCTGGCGGACGCGGCTCTTCTCCGGAAACACCACCACATCCAACGAACATGCCGGCTTCGCTTACATCTAAAAACAGTTGGTCTCAACTGCTCAATGATGGCCGCAACGCACTCCTTCGGGTAATCAGACACGTCCTCACAGATGCCTGTGCGCAGGCAGCCCTCGGGCTCGGGCTTGGCACGAACTGCGCTCGTTGTCTCTTCTCCGGGAACACCACCACATCCAGCGAACCTTCCGGCTTCGGTTACTTCTGGAAACAGTTGGTCTTACCTGCTCAATGATGGCCGTAACGCGCACCTCCGGATAGTCAGGCACGTCCTCACCGATGCCTGTGCGCAGGCAGCCCTCGGGTTCGGACTTGGCACGAACTGCGCCCGCCGGCTCTTCTCCGGAAACACCACCACATCCAGCGAACATGCCGGCTTCCCTTACGTCTGGAAACAGTTGGTCTTACCTGCTCAATGATGGCCGTAACGCGCACCTCCGGATAGTCAGGCACGTCCTCATCGATGCCTGTGCGCAGACAGCCCTCGGGCTCGGCCTTGGCACAAACTGCGCTCTTCTCTGGGAACACAACCACATCCAGCGAACCTGCCAGCTTCGCTTACATCCTAAAACAGTTGGTCTCACCTGCTCAATGATGGCCGCAACGCGCTCCTCCGGGTAGTCAGGCACGTCCTCGCAGATGCCCGTCCGCAGGCACTCCTCGGGCACATTTGGCACGAACTGCGCCGGGCGCCGACTCGGCCCCGGGAACACCACTACGTCCGGCGATGCTGTTGGCTCCGGTAACACACCTGGAAAAACCGAGGTTTAATTTAGTTATTTGTTAATTTTATTTTATTCTGGGCCTGTCGGAGGGTGTTGAGTTATTTGTGTAATGACTTGATGAGCTTTCGATGCAATAATTTCTGCATTACCTACAACTTATATATATCAATTCTCCACTACCCAAAGGTTGTCTAGAAGATAACGATCTTTACCCATAAGATTGCCTATTGTTTGTCTTTCGTCACCCAGTATTCCTTGTTTATTATTTTGTATATCTTGCTGTATTATTATTTAACTATGTGAGGTGTGCAATAAAAAAGTATTTGCATTATTGACCAAGCGAGCGAAGCGTCTCCGTTTCAGCTTTCGAAAAAATAACTTTCGTATGTCTGTCTGTCCGGATGTTCTCTACAGGTCTCATTTCTCAATCGATTCTCGTGAAATTTTGTAAGCAGGTTCGATAATTATATAGATTTTCTTTGCGTGGTCTACAAATCACAGAGCCACTAGTTATAGTAAAGTATTTATTTTGATCCTGAGTATTGGGTGTTTTCTCGGGCCTTATTTGTGCCAAGCTATTCTACACAGCTGTATAATACGAGTAAAGGATGATTCACAGTAGGCCGTTCCGTGTTCGGGCCGGCCCGTTTTCCTCTAGAGAAATACGCCGGCCGTTGCGTTTGCTGTCATAGAAAACGGGCCGGCCCGGACACGGAACGGTCTACTGTGAATCATCCTTAAAGGCTACACTTCAACCTTTAATTAGGTTTCCGCCTGTTACACCATGCGTCAACATACATATAAAACATTGACTTTTTGCGCTCATTGGAGACGGCCTCAAATTACGGAATATTTCGACTCGCTTATGTAAACGCAAAAACTTGCAATTCTTAAGAGGCCTTACTCATTTTAAAATGTTTTGAACTCAAATTACTACAAAAGTATTGATTATTAAAAAAAATTGATTTTACGATACGATGCTTTTTTTCTAGTTTTAGATAGTAACGAACGGACCCATTTTATAAATATGCTTTTGATTGTGTGTTGTTAGACTTTAAGAAAAAATAAAATTGTTTTTAGCTTGAAACTTGTCGAGTAATATTTGTAACAATATTATTTTTTGGAAAATCAAAAACTTCGTGTAAAATTCATGATATTAGAATGCAATACTCCTGTTTTAGATATATTCGAAGAGAAAATGTTATGATACTTATTATACATTTTTTATACTTTAAACAAATTACTTTCTTTTGTTTGATACAGTGTATTGAACAAAATAGTAAAGTTAAATACAGTTAATAAATAAATAAACTAAACAAGGAATACGAAAAGGTAAATATAACAGTTAACTAAATACCAGAGACTAGAAACAATAATAATAGTAACAGAAAACACCCCGCTCTGCGAAGTACCTGATCTAAAGGTCTCCAAAAGTCTCCAAAATCGCGGCATTTCTACGCTGGACAGCAATGGCGACCTGTTGGAGCACCCATGAACCAGAGCGGGAGTCTTACTTCTACTTTACTTACATATAACCTGACGACCTGTTTAGCCTAGTTGGTAGTCACTCTGCCTCCGAAGCTAGAGGTCCCGGGTTCGAATCCCGGCCAGGGCATTTATTTGTGCATTTTTCACGGATATTTGTTCTTGGGTCTTGGATGTTTTCTATGTATTTAAGTATGTATTTATCTATATAAGTATGTATATCGTCGTCTAGTACCCATAGTACAAGCTTTGCTTAGTTTGGGACTAGGTCGATTTGTGTAATATTGTCCCCCAATATAATTATTATTATTATTATATACACAGGGCTTTACATTCATATATATACTAGCTTTTTCCCGCAGCTTCGCACGCGCAGAACAAATAATTGTAGCCTAGTGCGTTTGTAGGGAAGTGACGTCCCCTGGGTTTCCCACACTCTTTGACCATGTTTTTGTATTTTATTCTTGGTCAGTACGAGTATGACTATTCAGCGTCACCGAGACTAGAATTAGAGACATTCTCTATTTCTTGCCAAGTTAAGGGTTAAAAGGACATACCAAGTTATCAATAACTAAACACAACTCACAAACGCGCACACATCCATTCTGGTAATGCGAAAGAAATCGTAGTTATTATGTAGAAATTTACAACTATATAAGTAGGTAGACTTTCCATATCTAAAGATATCCGTATCTAAAGATGAAGCGTATTTGTACAAATCTTACACTTTTACTTTAAAAATCATACATCTGCATACAAAATTTCATTCCCTTTTTTTTTAAATAGAAAATGTTTAAAAATCCATTCTTAGTGGTTACTTACATCATATAAACAGCCTAATGTGAAAAATTCTGCTTTCCAGGTCAAACAGTAAGGGTTGGGCGTTGATTAGGTCAGTTAGTCAGGAATTGGCGCCCCTATTTAACCCGCTTAGGGGTGGGTTTTTTATAAAGCCCTAAAATTACTTTTCGTGTATTGTAATAAGAAGTCTATACACAAAGTTTCAAGTCCCTCACTTAAAATTTTACTCCATCCCCATACAAACTTTGCACCCCTGTTTAACCCGCTTAGGGGTGGATTTTTCCAAAACGCTAAAATTACTTTTCTTGTATTATAATAAGAAGGCCATACACAAAGTTTCAAGTCTCTCAACTAAAATTTTACTCCATCCCCATACAAACTTTCAACCCCTATTTCACCCCTTAGGAGTTGTTTTTTTAAAAATCCCTTTGGTTGTCTACGACGAAAAATTTCAACTCTCTAGCTCCAGTAGTTTCGGCTGTGCGTTGATGAGTGAGTGAATGAGTCAGTCAGGACATAGGTATTTATATATATAGATTTACATACATTTATATTTTTACATACTGACTCGACTTCGAATTAGACTCATAATGCTATGGCAGAATTGCAGTTCGCACGACTTGCGAATAGCGACACATTCTGAGTCTAGCCTTTTCTCTATCGCACACATTGCTGGACCCATTGTGCACACCTGTGTCTGTCTTCACGTTAACGATTTTCTTTTATTTTTAAGCCCTGTTTTATGTGCTTTATAGAATAAATAGCTTGTCTTCTTCTAGTTATTAATTGTCAAAGAAAATAGCCTAAATAGATGAGCGTGTTTAACTGATAAGGACTCTTAATAGCAGTCAGCCTATTGCTTAATTTCATTGTATGTGGATGTACGCAACTCTCGTGACTTATGTCATTGCTTGTGAGTCAGCGGCAAACTACCTAGTGCTTAGTTAAATAATGCAGTGTAATTTGGTGGCACGTCTATTGCTTTAGCAAAACAACACGAGCACCAAATTTGAATGGATGAAGTTTGGTTAAATCTCATCTACAAATCGTTATATGTATATATAAAAACGTGCCCTATTCTGTCCCATTGTATTGTATTGTATTGTTCATGTTTAATCTATACTATAGCATATACATATAAGTGTACGCCTGGGTGCATGCTTGGAGCGGAGCGGAAAGCAGGGCGTGCATTTATAACAAAAAATAGTTATCGGTTTGCTGATATTTAGTTGTAAGAGAGTATAAAGATACTAACCAACAAAATGCGGGGGCGGCCATTGCGCTTAACTTTTTGTTGATTCAACATAAAACGAGGTACCTAATAGGTATGTCCCTTGGATGATATGCAAAAGTATGTTCGAATCTTACCTCTTCTAGGCGTCAAATGGAACCCGGAATCTTTATTCACATTCAGGATCCTAAGTCCCTCATCCTCTTGATTAAATCTCCTTCTTTGAAAATTTTGAAGCCTCTGTCGGCCGCTGTACAGGGGTAGAGAGCGTTCGCTCATTCGCTGAACAGCTCGGTCATCCTGATCGCTTAACGCTTGGTCATAATTATCGCTTATCTGCGTCTGGCTGTATTGTTCGCTTATTCGCGTAGCGCTGTCCTGTTCACTCCACTGCGGTTGATCTAGTCGGTCGTGGTTTGTTTCTGTCTGGTCGTATTGGGGGTAATCAGGAGCGTGTTGGTGACATCTTGTGGATGTCATTGAGATCTGAAATGGAAACAAGAGAAATTAAAAGAATAAAAAAAAGCTTTTGGAGTTCCATACCAATAGACTACCATCATTTACACACACACCATCGGACGTCCAGACGCGGTGAGCGGTAGCATCCTTACGTTGTCAGCCTACCATTTACTCGCACGAAGCGATTTGCTTCTTCGTTCTTAATGCGAACAGCTTAGGACTGGAATTTACTGCCGCCGTCTGTATTTCCTGATACATATTACAATCGGGGTCTCTTCAAGTCAAGAGTGAATAGGCTATTACTGAATCAGTGAGCAACATCTTAGGCCTTGTCATCGCTTTCCATCAGGTGAGACTAAGGCCAAACGCTGGTCAGTCTATCATAAAAAAAACACATAATGAATACGAATCTAACGAGCCCTTTGAAGCTAAAATCCATCGAACCGTTCAGGCTGCAGAGCGTGCCAAACATTTGAATTTGGCGCCAAAAATCCGCCATTTTTTTGTATTTTGATATACCCAGTGTCATTCTCACAGTAAATACGAATCTAACGACACCTCTCAAGTTAAAACCCATCGAGCCGTCCAGGCCGCAGAGCGTGCCAAACAATTTTACATACATACTTACTCTCGAAAAACATAACCCTCCTTCTGGCGCAGTCGGGTAATAAGTGCTGGTGAGTTATAGTTTGATATGGGCATGCAAGGCTAACTGGTGAATGCGGGCTGGATTTACATATCAAGTGATAAAAATGAAACTGTAGCTAGTTGTGTAATTGTAGTGTTGAACTGTTTGACATGATGCTCAGGTCAGGGCATTCATTCTGCCTTAGAACCTAAATGGTAGAGTGTACTGTTTCAGAGGAATTTCCTCACTCGAACGCGTTGGTTGTGGAATGAGTTTCATTGCCGACGGTTTTCCAAGAGAAGACAGTACAGTTTCTTCAAGAAAGGAGTGTATTCATTTTTAAAGGCTCGGCAATGCGCATGAGACACCTTTGGAGTTGCAAGCGTCTATGGGCTACGGTGAACTCTTGCTATAATGCGGGCCGTACGCTTGTTTGCACCGACGTGGTGATATTTTGTATTTTGTATTATACATACAAAACCCGGGTATGTCCTAAAACTACGACCAAGACCACAGTGGGACGGGCAGCAGCATCCCTGGAGTGCGGTGGAGACACTGCGATCGCCAACCCGCATGCCAAGCGTGGCGATTATGGCATTTACCCCCCATGAAATTGGGGGAGGCCTGTGTCCAGCAGTGGACGTCCTTGGGCTGATATGGTGGTGGTGGTGGTACTATAGTTACAAGTGTAGTGAATATTCCCATCATGAAAACTCTGAATACGACTAGTCGTATCCCTCCCTCGGGTTATTTAACATCTGTCATGTCAAATGGCAAAATACTACCCACAGATATAAAAGTAAAGCAGATCCGCTCATTTAAGTTAAAAGATTTCTGTATATCTGATCCCATCAAAAACATAAATGTGAAAATGGGAGCCAAGTTCAATATTAAGAATATGTGATGATTGGTGGTCGTCTTCACCGATAAAAGAATTGAGATCTAAATGGGTGCCAAGTTCCGTAGATTCTCTGATATGGTGCCAAGTCCGGCACTACATTGTTTACAGTAAAACTAATTTACTGCGGCTTAATGCATTTTGAGCTTTAACTTGGCAGTTTTCTTAAATATCCAGCAGCTTTTATGGAATTATGACATACTACATAGAAAAATGCCAAGTTAAGGCTCAAAATGCATTAAGCCGCAGTAGTTTAGTTTTACTGTAAACAATGTAGTGCCGGATTTGGCACCATTTCCGTTTTTTATTACCGTTTTTTGAAATTTAATATCTCAATAACTATTAAACCTATATTTATGAAATTTGGGGTTCTAGTTGTACTAAAGGATTTTAATATACGTACCAAATTTCATTTTTTTATGTTAGATAGATTTTGAGTTATTGGGGGGTCAAAAGTGGCTCCAAACGGGTCGTGTAAAATAACACACGGCTGCTGTCCGCCAGTTTCTGGGGTGAACTTGGCTGGACACGCTGCCGTGTGTCTAGATCTATTCTCACTTATGCACTAATCAGTAAGTTTCAGAGAGACAGATAAGTGATAAGTCTTCATAACTGCAAATTGTACTGAACTGACATTTGTGGTGTGTTAGTTTATATGGGATTTAACATTTTGGTGTGCTTTTAAATGGAGACAATTCTTTAACAGCCGAAAATGATCGTACTATCTGTCTCGTTCTAACTCATCTTGGTTAACCATAAGCATTCAAAGAGTCAAGTTTATGAAAAATCATCTTGCGTAACACTACGGATCTGTTGGTACTATTAATCTAAGACCACAAACGTCGTCACGATAATTGATAGCCACTTCGGGTCTAATCGTGTTCTGAGTTTCCACGATTGGAACGGATTATTTACTACATCTGTAACTAGTTGACTTGCCTTTTTTTTGTTTATGGGAAAATGCATTACGCATACCACCCGGGTGCAGGGGGTGACCCGAGTTATGTGGGACTCCCGTATAGGCTGATGAGACCCACGGTGTACACGGGAACGCTTGCGCACACATCCGCGTCCCCGCCGGTGGCAGCCGCTCCCAAGCGGCTCCTTCGCGGACGCCCGGAGGCCCTCCACGATAGGCACGCCAGATGTTTTGGCGTGCCTTCCTCCTCGACCTCTACTTTGTGCAGTAGCGAACCCCCCTGAGTCCGCTATTAGGAGGTCATGTGTGCCGAAAAACTTCCGGCACCCGGTGGCGGAGCAGGTCGGTGGTTCCGCCACGAACCACGCTTTGGCCGCAGAGGATAGGGAAAACATTTCTCTTCCTCTGTGGCTCCACCAACGCCGTTTTTGGCCCAACGGCCCCGCCAAGTTCGCAGGGGGTAGGGAGAGTTGCGCACCGTAATATCCAACACGCCTCTCCCCCTGCGATCCCGCCTCGGCCACAGAAGATAGGGAGAACGGCTCACCGCAATACCGGCACTCCTCTTCTTCTGCGGCCCCTCCTCAACGCATCTTCAGCGGGCTACCCAAGCCCGCTGGGAGCGCCCTCCTCGGGCCAGCCGGCATCGGCAGCCCAAACAGGCCGGCCCTGGGTGCCTCTTAGCTTCACCGTGGATGACCACACGGTTACTAAGCCCCCCCGCCCTGACAAGGCGGGCACCCTCGAGGGGGACTAGTTGACTTGCCTGCCTTGGCTATGCAAGGAGTGAAAAGTGATATCAATCTGATGAGGTTCTTGTACGTATTTTAAGTACCTATACATTTCTATTAAGTTACCTGTTGTACATGTCTAAAAGCACGCTTGGTTGATTTAAACCACAGAATAGTATTACATACTTAAACCATCACATTAACTCCGCATCCCCATTTAGCACGCTAAATTTCCACATGGCATGCCGCTTTACAATTGAAATAGGATACTCTATTTATTTATTAATTCTGTAGCCAATTGGTCACATACTTTGTTTATACAACAAAGTATTTAATTGATTGTTACCGCTGCAGGGTCAAAGTTGAGTATGTGATAACTTAAATCATATTATTAACTAGCAATTAACTGTTAATTAATAAACGATAAAAGTTAAAACGCAGTTTGCATTTTCTGTTATCGCCATGCATACTCTATTAAGTGGTTAATTACTAGGAATTTATTACAGTGTACATATTTGCCATTTTCCAGTAAAAGTCTTATCGATGTACAGTCAGCTGCATAGAAGTTTGAATGCAGGGGTGAGGGTTATAGTTTATCTGCAGCTGACTTATATTTGCTTCTGTTGGGAAATAGCGACTGACGCTGCCAAAAGGTACCCTTTACTCAGGTTTCTCAGGACTGGCATGTGCTAAATATATATGTATTTATGGTGTGTCTAAATATGTATTTAGCTACATCTGACATTCCACCCACGTACTTAAAACTCGTTAATGTACCTTCCATACAAACTTCCATACCCTATTTTGCCATTAAGGAATGATTTAATATGTTATTTTTTTTAATATGATAGCTATCCCATATATATTAGGACTCACACTGATTCTAGATATAGCAAATTTCAGCATAATCGCTTCTGAGGCTTGCGTGAAAAGCTAAAAAGCATACGAGCCTCGAAGTAGAAAAGTTCATCTAGTACGAAACAACTATTTTTACACGTTTTACCATTTTGATCAAACGGCTAGGAGTGAAGTTGAGTGTCTGGACCGAATAATACATGTAATAGTTTATTTTGATTTATAATAGTTACTGTGCGCTCCTGTGCTTTGGAAGGCATGTTAAGCCGTTGATCCTGGCTGTGCCGCTCGCTAAGCAAGGTTAGAGAACCTTCCTTGCCTTCTTTCGGGAGGCTTGAGAATTTTTAACAGTCAAGTTACCCATCACTCACTGGACAAAGCCCCTTCCCAATAAGGTCTAGTTCCTGCCTTGGATTGGAAAGTCATATGGCAACCGCTAACTAGTGTCTACACCAAGTTTTGGGATTATGTAGCGGACTTTGGTCCTATAATATACTACTGTACTGGGATAACGCTAGGATGATGATGGATGCGCCCTGTAGCCTGGGCATAGAATACGGCATCCCCTGCCTGTCGTACAAGGTGACTAAAAGGGGGTCCTTGGGGTCGAAGACGGTCGCAGTTGGGGGCTGAGATCGTCTATGAAAACAGATGGTGGGACCCACAGAGGTGTGACTCTAGGGCGGCTCTGGTGCGTTCCGATGGAGATCCCAGAGCCGTCCGAAATGAGTTAAGGAGGACGAACGGGGGGTTTTAGTCGGTGCATGTTTGACATAACCTCCGCACTGTCCCCGCGGTGCGGTGGTATCCATTATATCCATAAAGGATACCACCGCACCCGGAGGAAAAAAAAGGATAATGGTGGATAATTCACGCCACAAATATCTCAAGATTACTACTACGTAGATAGATATTCTATGAGTTTGAATTTGAGCTAGCTGCTATAAGTAAATCTAAATGTCAATCGATGAATGGATTCCACGGAATCGTTCATCATATTTGCGTTTAGAATAGAATAGAAGAAATTTATTCAGAAAACGCTTACACACAATACATACAAAATACAATACTATAAATTATTATTATGCGTCACTGAAAGGGTCTCCACTCAGTTTAATGTCAAGATACCACTTAAGGATCTTGACGCTGGTCTTCCGTAGAAACCCTTCCGAGCCGTTTAGCTTATTCCTATTTTATTAGCTATCCGCATTATGTCATTTATATTATTCATTATTATTCACAAACAGTGCTATGAAACATAGGCATTGATTACGCTTGAAGTAAACAATTTACATACCAGTCACAGTAATTTTGCTGTAAGTATACCTGTAAGTAAGTAAGTATACCTACTAGGAAAGTAAACCGTGAACTTCTTTTTGACTTAAGTATATTTACTTATTATTAGGTAGGTACGAAGATTTTCTGGAGAAATTCAGGAAAGGTTTCCCTTTTTACAACTGACCTTTTTACAATATGGGTAAAGTACGAGTATACATTTGTTTTAAAATGAGGAGAAAACTCATAGTTTTTCCCCGACTCTACTGTATGCATAGCACACAATTTGATAGGAAAAACCTGAATAATGCACTAGGTATACAATCAGTGCAGGCAGTCCAAACTACACATTATTTTACCGCGCTACGTATGAATCGGTATCACGCGTCATAATTTATTGTGATGTCAGTGCAACCATAAGGGTATTTCTGCCTCGCTAATGAGATCGGGGTTTTTATTGTTTTTTTCTTGCAATGAGATGCCGATGCCGGTTGGAATTGATGCAACCATTTTAGCTTTATGCAATACCTGTAGTTATGATAACTGTCATTGTGAGGTGACTCTTCAAATAAAATTATATAAAAATAATATTTTGATTCTTATGCTCCACCACCACCACCACCATATCAGCCAAAGGACGTCCACTGCTGGACATAGGCCTCCCCCAAATTCACGGGGGGTATATGCCATAATCACCCATCCCCCGGTGATTTGGTCGTAGTTTTACGACATACCCAGGTCCAGACTTATTCTCTTATTCTCTCTCTCTACTCTTATTCTCTGGATATACTTATTTCTGAACCCATCTTGTTTAAAGTCCGTAATAAACAAGGAACCCTTATAGTTTCGCCATGTCCGTCCGTCCGTGTTTCCGTGGCTTAGCTCAGTAACAGTTAATACTAGAAAGCTGTAATTTGGTATAGGAATAAATAAATAAGGCCAAAAAACCGGTAGAGTAAAATTATGTAATTAATATTTTTTTAGGATAGCTCCCTTCTACGTAAAGTGGAGTAGCAATTTTTTTTCTATAACCTTTTCCACGCTCTGTAAAATAGAAAAGCTGGCACTCACACGCCATGACATCCAAATGTCAAACACGAAGTTGAACCCTATAGAAATGCATGTAGGTTGCAATCGCACTGCACGCCGTGACCGATATATCCGTCGTCAGCGTTGAACGCCCGCGTCGTTGGCCTCCAAAAGGTTAAAGCCCATAGTTTGTGGTATCTTTAGATAGCTCGTTTAAAGTAATGTGGGTTTTCTGTAACCACTTTTCGATAACTGAATCCATTAGCGTGATATTGAACTTTAAAGTGCAATTTTTTGTTGGAGGTGTCTGTTGAGCCTCTGCCAGCTAAACGGTGGCTACTGGGCATGTGAAGAAAATCATGGTAGTTGTATACATAATAATAAATACTGGGGGACAATCTTACTCAAATCGACCTAGTCCCAAACTAAGCAAAGCTTGTACTATGGGTACTAGACGACGATATACATACTTATATAGATAAATACATACTTGAATACATAGAAAACATCCAAGACCCAAGAACAAATCTCCGTGATAAATGCACAAATAAATGCCCTGGCCGGGATTCGAACCCGGGACCTCTAGCTTCGGAGGCAGACTCACTACCAACTAGGCTAAACAGGTCGTCATAATGAATTTAAATAGAAAACTATCACAGTAGTAGACAACTAGTTAATGAGTAATAGCTGAACTTAAGAAATGTACATGAAAAAACAAACTTTCGTACAATTTCAATAGATAACTTAGATAACGGTTTTTTTTTACTCTGGATAAGTTTGCGCTTGACCACAAATCACCTGATTGTAAGCGATATTGTGGTCTAGGATGGAGCGCGCTTACCTAGTAAAAACCGGTTCACTCTCGTCTTGAAGACCGTAAGGTTGTAGTTTTCAGGGAACAAGGATTTTCAGTTATATTAAACATATCTATAGTATATAAGTGTGTGAGCTTTTAAGTCCCCGTAATGTAACTTGTGGGCTACTACGGAACCCGCATTGCGCGTGTACCGACACTAATATAGGTACTATGGTCGTGTCTCCTGAGTTTGTTAACTAAAACTGTTTTAATGGGGTTGAATCAATCAAATGTAGGATTTTGCTGACCTTTATAACCCGACTCTTATGGGTTGTGTCCATGTTGTAAACATTTTTCTAATTGTCCCATAAACCTAATTCTGTAGATACATTTTATTTCCTACATTGTTTACTGTTACTTTTGTTACTTTTTATTTACTATTTATTACCTTTTTCGTTCAACTGTACACGATTAAAGGCATGGAAATCTCACTGGAAAGCTGGGGTAAAATTCCGGTCGTGAGCGAACATTTTTGATTCATACGCTCTCCTTTGCTATGTGAGTGATATCGTGGCGCGATCGAACTATTTGTTTAGTTTAAAAAACGCTGGTTTTGATTTGAATTTGTCAATTTTACTTGACCTTGGTCACTAATACTCTTATGTGTACTACGAGTATGACGATGTGGAAGTGGACTTGGACCTTGTGTCTAAATACACTTGGACCTCTTCACTAAATACTACAGATATCCTTTTTTAGACACGGCGTCAACAACCTCTCGCTTGGCTACGAATCAGACGTTTCATATTTACATTTAGTTTTACTTAAATATGTACCTACTATTAGCCGCGCCCACTACTCTCTGTTCTTGTGGTATTTCAATTATTGAAGACGCTGATAATTTTACGAATAAACAGCTGCCTAGTGTATCGAATCACGTACAGTGAAGGGCACTATCCTATACTATGAATTAAAAAAAGGTCGTATCTAAAGTCAAAATATTGGTTTAAAGTCAAGGACTGGGACGTCTGCCTTATATAATATTGTCTGTGCTCTATTTCGTATATACATAGATATGTATACATACGCAGGTCAGTTCTTGGATGCGTGACCGCTTTGAGTGTTTACTAAATGAGCGCTCCCGTGCTTTGGAAGGCACGCTAAGCCGTTGATCCCGGCTGCTATCTACGACAGTAGTCGTTAAGCTAAGTTAGAGGCCTTCAGGCGGCTTGAAAACTTCTAACAGTCAAGTTGCCCACTCACTTGACAAAGGGCGGTCGAAGTTGCACCACGTCCGTAGGGAGTACCCACCGTTACCCTACACGTGACCCCTGGGTGGTGCTAAAAGTGCAGCAAAAACTGGCAACCGTATTTGTCTTCTCGAAGATCTCACGGTTCGTAAATAAATGCCATACGATAAAAAAATAGGTATATTCATAAATGGATATATATATATTCATTAATTTCTAGTTATATTTTCATTTCACACAAACAGGGGTATGTTTTCATAGACTGTACAGCGCCATCTATTGGGAAATAAACTATGAAGCAACAGCGTAACAATAAGAACAATGGCAGTGAATCGGCACCGGGTATGCAAACTAATCGTATAATTAATAGTCGTACTAACCATCACATTATTAAGTACTATTAGCATCACAGTTATATCATCACTGAACCTTATTGTAAGGAGATAAGGTCTACTATTGGTCAGTTATAGTTGAAATTATTTAAATAACTGATTGTATCAAATTAGTCTGTTCAAAAAGCGTTCTCATTATCCAAGCAGGAAGGTTTAAATTCTAACGGCAGTTTTCTCTAACAATAATCGTACGGCATTTATTTTCGAACCGAGTGATCCAGAAGACAGTATAGGTACGGTTGCCAGTTTGATGCAACCGTACTGTCTTTTAGGCTCACTTTTAAGCTGGCCTTACACAGTCTGAATCCGAATCTGAATTCATAGTTTGAATTCCGGAGCCTTGCCTCACACATTTCTGAAAAAATCCGACCATTCCATTTCCACACGCCACAAGTCTGCCTAGCTAGCACGATAGTTTATATCGTCACGCTTTATGTTACGTTTCATTACATTTCAGCCAAATAACGTGACGCTATATGGTACCGTGCTGGCTGACAGATTCATAATCTGAAGCCACTATTGTGTGTGCTTGTCCGTACTATATATCGTACTAATAGTATAGAAAGAGGTGCG
Organism: Notocelia uddmanniana; assembly: GCA_905163555.1. Lineage (NCBI taxonomy): Eukaryota > Metazoa > Arthropoda > Insecta > Lepidoptera > Tortricidae > Notocelia > Notocelia uddmanniana. The sequence continues at coordinate 5,578,015 of LR991059.1, read as the reverse complement.
TTCGGAATTCATAATCTGAATTTTCATATTCTGAATTCATAACGCATGACAGTATCATTCTGACATATCAATTTGAGAAATTCATTATCTGAAAAAATCAGAATGTGTGTGGAATTGTGGATAATAATTAAATGGTATGGCTATTCCGTGCATTCTGAATTAATAATATAAATTCAGATTATGAATTCAGATTCGGATTTAGACTGTGTAAGGCCAGCCTTAGCACCCAGGGGTCACGTGTACTCCCTATGTGTACAACGGTGGGTACTCCTCAAGGACGTGGTTCAACTTAAATCCCCTCAGTTGCAGTTTTCTCTAAAAGTCCGCCATTTTTAAATTATTTCAACTATAACTGTGATTCTAATAGTAATTATGTTTCTTTTTTTTATACAACGACGGTGGCAAACGAATCTTGAAGTCAATATAGAGTGGGTAACGCGCTACATCAGGCTTACAAGCGAGGTCCTGTAAACTGAAGCACATGAAACACATTTTATTTAGAACTTCTGAGCATTTTCCAAAAAGATACACCTAGTTCAAGCTTCCACCTACAATATCAGACCTACCATTAAATAAATTCAAGACTGCTGTCTTAAAGTTGCTTTCAAAATATAATTTATACTCGATACAAGAATATTTTGATCATAAGGATAATTTTAATGAAAACCTTTGATATGTTAATTATTTATTCTGTATTCTTTGCTCCTAATTAATACATACTCGTATAAGGTATTTCTGTACATTGATTCTTAATTAATTCATTTAATGTGGATACAAATTATTTTAATTCAAATGTTACCTACTCATATTAATCAATTCTGTGTTTATTGTATGTTTAACACTTTATTGAAATAGAGGAAACAAAATATAAAAGTACAAAGGCGAATTTATCCCTATAAGGGATCTCTTCCACCGAACCTTCGGAAATCGGAATGACGGTAGGATCCCGGTATCCTCTCGGTGGTTCGGAGTGACGGCGAGAATTCCAGCAGGATTCTGGATAACCCGAAGTAGTAGGACTTGCGTCTCAAGGAGGTGATGGGCTCAGCGCCTCAGAGTGGGAGGCTCAGAGCCTCAAAGCTCAAGGTCAAGTCAGGTAAAATCGGGTGATAAGAAATCACAAGAAGTTATATTGCATGAAATCTTCTTGAAGTGAAGGATTGCGCGAGATCTTTCTGAAGTGCAGGACTGCGCGAGGGCTTTCTGAAGTGCAGGATTGCGGGAGGTTTTTCTGAAGTGGCAGCCTGCGCGAGGGCTTTTTGAAGTACAGGATTGCGCGAGGCCTTTCTGAAGTGTACGATTGCTCGAGGTCTTTCTGAAGTGTACGATTGCGCAAGGTCTTTCTAAAGTGCAGAATTGCGTGAGGTCTTCTAGAAGTGCAGAATTGTGCGCGGTTTTCTTTAAGTGCAGGGCCTGGCTTGGCCCTACACTGACCAATCACGACTCAGACTGTTATTCAGTCGGGAAGAAATTGCATGTTTTAAGCGATGTTCACCGTTTATATCTTTCTAAACCATCGTTTCAGATTTTATTTATAATTAAACATTTGTAATTACGAAATAATACGAAACCAGTACCTACACATTTTCTTTACAAAAATTATTGCAACTTATTTCAAAAGTGAGTTAGACTGTTTTTGTTGCTAAGACTACCGAATAATAAACATTATCAAAGTGTAAGGAAAAATTATCTAATTTTACAACACATAAATTCTAATTAATTTTAATTAATTTTTTTTATTAATTAAGAGATATTAGAGAATGCTTTATGGCCTTAAGTCCGCCTTTTGTACTATAAGTTTTACTTTTGTGCAATAAAGATTAAATAAATAAATAAATCAAGGAGAAACGATAAAAATCTGAAGCTACATCAGATAAGGTAAGGCACTGCTGTATTAGTGTGTCCAATACTTAACTAGGTTCTGTAAGAAACATTAGGATTTACGAATTTATGCATACTTACACATATGTTACAACGTTATAGCGCTTACCTACGTGAAATGATTAGGAAAACATAATATAAGGACAAGGAAACTGATCCTGAAATGGGGTCCAAAAAAATTGTCGACTCGAATTAAATAATAACTTTAAGACTGCCATTCGAATATGCCAAACCGCTTACCCCCAAATTAATGTTCGGAATTTTAAAACGCGACACATTGCGTTACACAACTGACATAATACAAAGGAAGGAATATTTTCCTCGAACTTTGTATTTTTTTTTTGATATAGTTAGTATGTTGTTTTTAAAAAGCTGACAAATCCTTTTAAATCACTATTTCACTTTGCACTTTAATTAGGGTCTAAACAAATTTCTTGGTCCGACCTGTTTTAATCGAAGTTATGATTTTTTGTTTATCCTGTTTTAAACAAAGGATAGGTACATGCAATTTGTATGGGATCAAAAATACGTCTTTTTCGAAAAAGAGTTTTTAAATAATTTAACCGTTTTATGCTAAACACATATGTAGACGACAGATTCTACCCGCCCCTAATGTACCTAGCACGTAATTTAGAAACAAATAAAGATAAGACGTTAGCTAGGTAAATGTAAGAGTAACCCTGTTATTTAAAATGGAATATTTAAGAAATATTGTCATATTTACGTAAATATTAGAACCTTGTCGCACTAAGCGGAAGGAATAACTCTTTAGGGCGAGTTTATTCATTTCAGCAAGTATCCGAGTGATTGCGCAATAATGCTTGGAAATTTCCATACGCAATAAAATGAAAGATTGCGTAATAGTGTAAAATATATCGATCGTAGATCGAAATTACGCTATGAAAATGGCATGTTTTGTGAGCTAACTCACAAACAATTGACTCAGAGATAATAAGGTTTTTATTACATAAAGTAGGCGCTGAGGCGCATATTATAAGCCCTGTTTGAATCACAGGCACTAAGAAATGGTCGCGCAGCGAATTTCTTAAGCTTGAATCAATTCAGAATAGTCGTTTTTACACAACGTTCTTCCCTCTCAGAGCCAATATTAGGAAGACACTGTCCAAGTATAAAGGGCCACGTGTGACCACACCGAACGCCGACTCGATGAGTCCTAGTACAGGCCATTGAGATAATCACAGCCTCCGCAATCCGCGGAAAACCGCGAGATTTGTAAGATTCCCTATTTATACTCGGACGGCGCCTCGTAGCGTGCACAACTTCATGGTGCTCACGTTACGGTCAGCCATTACGAAAGAAAGGAGGTGAGTTCGCAACGTACTTCACTCAGTCGCCAAAGCCCTCTTAGCCGCCATACCCTCTCAGCTTAACATTCAACCGTAAGCTGAGAGTGGTATATTGGAATGCGCAGTCACTGACGCGCAAGATCTCCTTGCTCCGATACTTCCTCAAGGAGCAAGAGGTCGACATAATGCTGGTCAATGAAACGCATTTGAAGAGCTCGGACAAGCTGAAGATCACCGGCTACTTGGTCTACAGAAGAGACGAAGTAGCACCGAATGGAGCAGCCTACCGCGGACTGGCCGTCATAGTCCGGAGGTCCATCATACACCAGCCAGTTGACTACAAGCCCCTCGACTACCTACAGGCCCTGGGAGTCGACATCAGAGTCTCGGGCACAGACCTTCGGCTATACGCCATATACAGACCGCATGGCCCAATAGGAAGTCTGAAACGCGACATCAGGGAGCTGCTGAGGTCCCCTATGCCGACCATCCTGGCAGGGGACTTCAACGCCAAGCATACCGCATGGCACGCGTCGAGAATTGACGTCGCAGGACGAGTCATCCACCAGGCAGCCGTGGAGCACAACTTTGACGTCTCTGGGCCCGAGGAGCCGACGCACTATGATGTCGCGCACGGGTCCGAGGACATCATCGACTTTGCGATCCACCACAATGTCAACGCTACACTGCACCAAGAAGCCCTGCCTGATCTCCCGTCAGACCACCGCCCAGTACTACTGACACTTGATGGTATCCCCACCACTATCCAGAGGAAGAATAGAAGACGCATCAGCTGGGAGACATTCGTCGAGGCAATGGAGGAGAAATCCCACACCATGCCAGTCTCCACAGCTGACGAAGTGGAAACAGCTGCAGCTACCATGACCACAGACATCCAGGAGGCGCTCAACAGCTCTGCTCGCACCATCCCCGCCACTGAGAGGAAGTCTCCTCTACCTGCGAGGATCAGGGACCTGATCCAGCAGAAGCGGCAAACGCGCAGAAGATGGCAGCAGACGCGATGCCCGACTCTCAGAACCATGCTGAACAAGCTCGGGGAGAGAGTCCGTGCGGAACTGTCACAACACGCAGCAGAGGCCTGGGATACCCACATTGCGTCCATAGACGGATATTCCCTCTATTCACCGTCTATGCCGACAACTCGGCACGACGCAGGAAGCAACCAGGCCACTACAGGACGCGAACGGCCAGCCGAGGTACAAGGCAGAAGATAGGGCGGAAATCTTCGCAGAGTGCCTCCAAAGGCAGTTCCAGCCCAACCCAGCAGTCGACGCAGCCCATGTCCTAGCAGTTGAGCAACACCTGGAGAGATACCTCGAGGCGCCAATGGACCCGGAGGAAGACCCTATCTTCTTCACCCCCGGCCAAGTGAAGCGAGCACTCCAACGCTGTAATCCAAGGAAAGCCCCGGGCGCAGACTCGATCCCGAACGCAGCGCTCCGTCAACTGCCGCAACGCACCATTGCGGCGGTGACACGCCTGTTCAATGGGATCCTGCGCTCGGCCCACTACCCGACTCCTTGGAAACTTGGTCGGGTTATAATGCTGCCGAAACCGGGGAAAGACAAGAAGAAGCCAGAGAGTTACAGGCCCATAACTCTCCTCAGCACACTCTCCAAGGTGTTTGAGCGGCTCCTGCTGGGACGACTCCAGCCGCACATCGAACCCCGAAGCGAACAGTTCGGGTTTCGCCATGGCCACTCCACGACACTGCAACTAACGAGAGTCCTCCACTACATGTCAACGAGGATGAACAAGAAGGAGCACACAGCAGCAGTCTTCCTCGACATGGAGAAGGCGTTTGATCGCGTATGGCATGAGGGGCTGCTGTACAAGCTATCTCAAACGCCGACCCCAAGACGCATCGTGAAAGTCCTGGCCTCATTCCTGGCCGAGCGGCGCTTCCAAGTGGCGGTAGAAGACGCCACGCAGGAACTCCCGATCCTCACGGGAGTACCCCAAGGCAGCTGCCTCTCGCCGGCCTGCTACGCAGTCTTCACCGACGACATCCCGGCCGTGGGTGACGTCCAGCTGGGCCTCTTTGACCCAACACACGCCGCCCGCAAACTTCAGCGACTCCTGGAAGCCCTCCCCGACTGGCTCACGAGATGGAGAATGTCGGTGAATGTGGGCAAAACGCAAGCCCTCGTCACAAGGAGCAGACAGCTACCGCCACCACTCAGACTGCTCGGCCAGGAGCTAGAGTGGAAGCCGCACGCTACATACCTGGGGGTCACAATACACCGCAGACTCACCATGAAGCAGCACGTGGAAGAGGTGGTGCGTCGAACAAAGGCCGCGCGATCTCTACTCCGTCCAGTACTAGCCAGCCACCTCCCCCTTCGCACAAAACTGGGGATATACAAGACATACGTCAGGGCGCGCCTAACCTACGCGGCGCCTGCATGGTACGCCCTGACGTCAGAAACAAACAAAAAGAGACTCCGTGCGCAGGAAACCCAATCCCTGCGCACCATCGTTGCCGCCCCACGTTTTGTGCGAAACAGAGACATCACCCGGGACCTTCGCTGGCAAAGCCTGGACGATTTCATCGGCCACCTCGCGCGAGCCATGTTCGACCGCGCCGACAATCAAAGCTACCCACTGCTGCAGGGGATAGCGCCACTACACGCGCGCCCCCCGGACGCCCGATCGCGAGCTTTAGCAAGAGAGCTCGCGCCACCGGACAGCCCGTAGTCCACCCCCAGGAGGAGGACATCACATAGCTGCTGAAGGGCCAACAGTGACCACAAAGCCACAGATTGGCCCACAGAACCCGCAAATATGCCAGAAGAGCCCAGCCTATCGCTATAGGCTGCGAACCCAAACTGCCTAAGGGGACAAACAGTCCCGAAAAGGCACCCCCTCACTCGCCCCCTTCGGGGGCGAGCGAGAGAGAGGACGAGTGACGTAGTTCACTCAGTACCGAAGAGACACTCCAAGGAAGAAACCCAGAACAAGAAAGAAAAGCGCGTTGGGAACTCAGCTCAGGAAAAGTTTAGGAATCTAGACATTGTGTCCTAGATTTAGATAAAATCAGTGTTAAAGTCATTATAAATAAGTAAATTAATTATAAACAGTGTTAACTTCAAAATACGTTTAATAAGAACATAATCTGTGATAAACAATATAAACCATTTACAATCCGTCCGAACTCTTTTACTTGTTACGAATCATAAGAAAAAGCAGAACCAAGGTGGCACCAAAATTAGAGTAGAGTCAGTCACTGTTATTTTACGAGAGGAACTACCAGTCATTTGTATACAGTCCACTTTAAACATTTATATTTTTGGGCCTAATCAATCAGGATTAGTGCATCATTTACAACATATTTAGAAAACCTGCTGCTCCGATATTTGTTTTTGTTGCGATGAGTGTAAGTAAATAGGGGCAATTATACTACACACTACTACATATAGAACTATAAACATTGACCCCCCCCCCCCCCCTCCGCGCCTGGACGAATGCTATTATAACTCCTACATAAAAGCGACCATGCTAGAGAAGGAGAGGATACAAATCCCACGCTATAATAACCTCGTGTTAACTAATCTAGATCTGATGCCTAGACACAAGCATCCTGTTCCAACTATGATATCATGGGACTATTAATACATTATTAATGAGTGTAGTAGTTTATTTTCTAGTACTTATTCTTATAGATCTATATTATGTTAATGCCCGTTGTAAAACTACTGACGACTTACGAAACAAGATTAATGTATATATTACATGTAGTCAGTGATCGTAACTTTTGTAGCATTTTCGGTGCAGCGTAGTGGTGTTAACGGAGTTGGTATGGACAAATACAATTTAATTGGTTAATTAAGGTTAATATTAACGTTATTACTGCTAATGAATCACAAGAATTTAAGTCATTTATCCCAATTCCGTTAACACCACTATGCTGCACCGAAAATGCTACAAAAGTTGCGATCACTGCATATAATGTACATAGTAACTTAGTTACCGTGTCTGAGTATTATGAAACTAGCGGTCAGAGGTTCGAATCCCCAATATTTGTTTCTGAGACATTCGGTAGTTCAAAGTATAACCCTAACTTTTCTACTGCGTTACGAAAATTAGCTATCCTGAAAATGTATGAGTAACGTTCGTGAAGAAGTGGAACTAATAAAATTTCTGTAATTGCTAGTTAGTTAAACTATTATTTCCCAATTAGTCGAAAATGCCACTTAAGAATTCGCAGGATGCTCAGTTCTCCATACAAACGTAGTGAAAAAAAATATTACAGCAATTATTAAGGTTTTCATACAAGAAGTAAAAAACTCAAAAACTTGCTGTATTTTTTTTCTTTTACAATTTCTAGATACAGAAACTAATTTCCGACCTAGTTATGGCGGCTGCCATTGTGTATACAAAATTTCATATTATTTAAGCACAGCGTTTTAAAATGAGAACGAAACAACGTTTGTATGGAGAATCGAGTTCAGCCGAGCGTGTGCGAAAAACAGTAAAATGATATGCTGGAAATTAGTTAAAGTACTATTATTTATGAACATAAAATACTACGAGTATTAGCATTTAGGCATATGTACAGTCGAAGAATTTGATTTCTAGGCCACTTCGTACCTTGTCACAGTGAGAATCAATATGAAAGCTGCTAGAGATCTCATACTCTTGTCACTGTGACAAGGGACGAAGTGGCCTAGAAATCAAATTCGTACAATAAAGTAAAAAGTTTCCTAATGTAGGTTTCACGTCAAATGGCAAACAAAATGTTGATTATAAATAATGCGCTCACGCCTATACGGAACTCTCGTGAGTTTCAGACATATACCGTATGTAGTGTATGTAACGTAAGGTCGATCGCTCAACATGTTTTGAACCGTTAAGCAGCGTGCACAACGTTTAACACTCAAAGCGTAACATATCGTTTCGCATAGTATCGCCTCCATGTGTTCTTTGTGGCTTTATGTATAGCCGGTGTCATGTCGATTAAAGTTTAACAAAATGATACTTCCGATCGAATCATTTTGGAACGAATTAGTTGCTAATCCTTAAAAAAAATCAAAAGAAAAACACCGCACTGCGATCTATAATACCTCGTGTAAGCAATGTGTACTTTTTAAATTATTGGCGGCCGGGCGGCTATAGTAAATAGGTACGGCCTGAATCCTAGTTCTCAAGACTTTCATCTACCATTAGTGCACGGCAATCTGCCTCTCATCTGTGTCATTTAGTATTTAAATCAAAAGGTAAGTGGAAATTGTGGTTACTAGCTGCAGTCGACCTCGAAGATATGTACACATATTTTGGTTTATAGCAATATAATTAAGGTGTTAAGAGTAAACATATTTTTTGACGTCGCTCATACCAATTCATCGTAGTTTAATGGAGATACCTAGTTATGTTTTTACCCGACTGCGCCAGAAGGAGGGTTATGTTTTTCGAGAGTATATAGGAACATATGTATGTATAATTGTTTGGCACGCTCTGCTCTGCAGCCTGAACCGCTCGATGGATTTTAGCTTGAGAGGTGTCGTTAGATTCGTATTTACTGTTAGAGTGACACAGGGTATATCAAAATAAAATAAAAACAACATGGCGGATTTTTGGCGCCAAATTCCAAATTACACAGAAACGCAATCGGGTTTTTTAGTTTTTTAATTAGTTTTGTTACACTAACAAGTTCAAGAGTTCACATAGCCTCGTTTCTTGCTTAATTTAATAACATTTCATAGGCAATCTGAAAATTTTTGAACTATTAGAACAGTATCAGAAATTTCCAACTGATATCGTTTTCATAATTGCAGGTAGGCAAGCAATATGAACTAAGCATTGAATCATGACAACAAATCGAATAACCGTGAATTAGATGCATAAAATGTCATTGTCATGACATTGCAAAGCAATGTTTATGATCATTATAGCGAACTTGGACGATAATCGTCGTAACACGAACGCGGATATCGCGTGCGAAAACAGAACTACCTGCCGGCGAAATATATGCGTACCAACCGCTAGTGAAGAAAGTGACAGTAAACTTTTACTTTTTACTCTAGAACGGTATTCAAATTAAGAACTCACCAGTGTACAAAGAATGCACAGTGTCCAGTCCATTTCTATTCACTTATTGAACTTGTACATCGCGAATGACCGTGCGCGGTCACAGGTTATTAACGAGTAACTGTCACTGCGGCGTGCTAGCTGCTTTACTTGAAATTATTAGTGTTGGCAGAGTTCTAATCCGTTTACACGATCAAATATCGACTTTGGCTTCTAAGCTAGAAGATGTAAATTGTAATGATGGTTGTTGTAAGTTGTCGGCGAACTCTAATGACTTCAAGACATATCGTACTTTAATTGTCTGTCAATACGCGCGACATCGACAAGACATGCAGCGTGTGCTGCGGTGCGGTAACTACTGGTCAAGTTAGCTTGCCAAGTTGTTTACGCGCGAACGCGCGAACTTACCAGTTTGCGAAGACCTCTGACATTGCTCATTGGATGCCGCTGCACTACTTCATAGTAGGAGCCTAGAGAGACGCGGCAGGTCAAGAGCGACTGGAGTTGACGACAGGTGTTCAATATGATTGACCTGTTTTTTTGCAAAGATCAGGGTTCGTGGTTCTCACGCCTTATGTGACATTCTTGTTTGTTGGTATTTTGACGACATTTTTGGTGTGGCGCTAAATTATTTCATCGTTAATTTTATCAATACATAGTTGCCTCACTGGTATTAATTATTTGATCGTAATGGTTAATATATAATACGTAACGGGTATTTTTGAGTCAACGCACTTTAACCGCAGATAGGAAGCTCTTTTGTACAATGAATTTTATCGATACATAGTTGCCTCACTGGTATTAATTATTTGATCGTAATGGTTAATATATAATAATACGTAATGGGCATTTTTGAGTCAACGCACTTTAACCGCAGACAGGAAGCTCTTTTGTACAATGAATAAGTACGTAGGAAGAGTACAGGAAATGTCACAAGTTATAACAGAGCATAGTCAAATAATAGTTATTTATGATACAAGTTTGGAAAGTAAGTAATTCCCAACGAGTGGCGGCAAACAAAACACGAGCGTATAGCGAGTGTGTTTGACCGACACGAGTTGGGGATTACATTTCCGAATATGTATTGTACAAAATTTTATAATGCATTATGTGAGGAAACCAAAAATAATAGCAGAGCTAGTTAAAATACTTCGGATGAAAAACATGGCGTTTTTTTGTCCAAAGTTATTTAAAGTGATATTTCATTGAATATAATATTTTTTCAACATATCGAACCTCTTTGTTAAAAGGAGGTTTGCACAATGTACTGCTGCTGGCTGCTGCCGACCGATATGCAAAAAAATAATTAAACCGCTTGATTCAAAAATAGTGGACTGATGATTTTCATCATGATCATACCAGTAGAAGAACGTTCACTGCTGGACATAGGCCTCCCCCAAAGTGTGCCAAAATGATCGGTCGTGCGTCACCCGCACCCAGTGGACTTCCGCGACCTTTACCAGGTCATCAATCCAACAGGGGGTCTGCCCACATAAAATATCTTCGGTTTTGGCGGCATATGGAGATTTGTTCTTGCATTTGCACGACACAAATACCTATTACCTCATTCATATAAATAAAAGAAATATAAAACAACAAATACCCATCACCACCACCATATCAGCCGTAGGACGTCCACTGCTGGACATAGGCCTTCCCCAATTTCATGGGGTTTAAATGCCATAATCGCCACATTTGGCATTCGGGTTGGTGGTCGCAGTATAGATCTCCACCGCACTCCAGGGATGCTGCTGCCCATCCCCCGGTAGTCTTGGTCTTAGTTTTAGGAGTAGTTTTAGGTATCGAGCAACACAGTGCTGAAATAATATACCTCCACCAATCAGAGCCTTACAAAGCAAAAATAATTTCAAACTACAACTACGATAATATTTGTTAAATACTCAAAAGGAAGGTACCTAAACTCTTAAATCTAACACCATAGTTTTTACGTGATTATGTATATATATAATATTCGCACGAAAGTACATGATAATACACATATGTAAATTTTACATAACGATATTGACACCTCATACATAGTAGTATCCAGAAATACATCTGACACAGCATTGCACTGGTCGGCACTAGTTTTTAGTTTTAAAGGTTCAGACGGAAGATCAGCGCTGCGGGCTCCGAGTTCATGAGTCAGCGCCAATGCTACCACAACACATGTCTCTCGTTCAGATTGCTCTTTAAAAATGCTAGCTTTAAGTCGAATAATGTTCCTTGGAAATTGTTTCTATCTCTTTGTACTTTCACTCTTATTGTTTAGCTTTAAGAATATGTATTTTTGTGTTGTGGTTAAATAAATTTTGTATCTATCTATCTATCTATATAGGACGTACCCGGGCGGGGTTCAACAACAAAAACGTTTTTATGCAAAAGCGGTGTATTTCCAGCTATATAAAGCATAATGGTAATCAGGCGGAGCTATACTACTACAAACTACAAATGAACGCATTACTACTATTACTAGCAAGATAATAAATAATACAAAATGTAACCAGGCACATTACAAGGTTAAGTACGTATAAAAAAAATAACACCCTCCTCCGTTTGCCTCGATGCCTTCGTCGTATTTAGGACTCTTATGTACTCGTACAGTAAACATACTCGTACTGATTTACTTGCTTAGAAAACAAATAAAAAAAGTAAAAGTAAAAAAGTAAAAGTAGTTTATTCTTCAAATTAGGCATATTACATGCACCTTACAACGTCAATAAACTACCACCGGTTCGGAAAAATAAACCTCTGCCACGAGAAGAACCGGCGTAAGAAACTCGGCGAGGTGTCATTTTTTCAAAACAATATACATTGTATAGATAAATATAAAATTACAGTCTCAGTTACTACAAAAATAACAAGCTACAGCAGAAAACCTATTTTCGCGATAGATTAGCCTATTTTAGCAATACTCTCGCAACTTCCTACGTATAGGTAAATTGCCTGCTTAGTATGAATTAGGAAAAATGTGTCATAAACCTTAGGTTATGTTCTACTAATACTAAGCCAGACAAAAAACTAGCAACTTACCTAACTAATTAAAATTATACATTGCTTATCAAAGACAGGCATTTTGCTGTTTTAGATAAAGTACCCGGCCGATTATACGTCGGCCTCATAAGTAGCTGGACATTTTGGGATTTTGTCGCTTTCAGCAGTTAGACATTAAGTATGATAGTTTAAACATGAAGTTAAAGCGACAAGGTACAAAGGTGTTAAGCCCATTTTGAGGCCGACCGTACATCACCTTTATGACTGAAAATTCACGAGAGTTCTCCAAAATAACTGTTTCATGTGTCCAGATCTTCTCGCTGGTCTCACAAGGAGTCTTAAGGGTGGGGACCCTCGACTGAACTCGATTCTCCATACAAACTAACATGAAACTTTGTATGCACAATGGGATCCGCCATATCTAGGCCGGAAATTAGTTTTTGTTGGTAGAAATTGTAATAGAAAAAATACAGCGAGTTTTTAAAAAAAACCTTAATAATCGCTGTTTTTTGACACCGAAACTATGTTTGTATAGAGAACTGAGCTTCCTGCGAACTCTTTATTTATCGCACTAACTAATTTTAAGTATATAATCCCACTAATATTATAAATGCGGAAGTTTAGATGTTTGGATGTTTGGATGTTTGGATGTTTGTTGCTCAATCACGCAAAAACGGCTGAACAGATCAAAATGATTTTTTGTATACTAACAGTATGTAATTTGGATTCACTTATAGTATACTTTTTGTCCCGATAATCACCCTCAAAGGGATGAAATCGGGGGTACAAATATGGTCTATGAAACGGGGTGATTTAAATCCTCATAAGCCATTATAAGCTTTAAGTTTCAGCCAATTGGGAGTATAACGGCGTGTTAATAATTTTAACGTAAGCCATAGCAAAATTTGACGTATTGTAAACAAGCTGACTTTTCGATATGTCAAAGCCGAAATATCATAATTCCTTCTGATTGATGACGTTATTTTTGAGCATAACCTTTTAGCAATTAGGTCTATTATTGCGTGTAAATCAAAATAAATTTGCGATACTTTGGAATTGTTTGTCTTCATATGCTTAAATACAAAAACAGCTGCTTCAATGCAGTCTTTGTATCGTCAGTGTACAATTTAATTTTGTCGTGTATTATTGTTTACGTAATTGGTGACCCTTCACACTATAATAACTGTTTGATGTAAGAGATCACTTGCGCTGGGCAGCCCAATCGTCAACATTGACGGTTGAAGCACCTTAGATCTATGCACAAATTACAATCTATATACTGAGATAGAGATACCAGTGAAATACTCCACATAGATCGTAGCGCCGTTGTGTATTTAGTAAGAACTAACCGCACGACCGCTGCATCCCTGTCACTTCAATATGCAAGTGCGATAGAGATAGCACCCAGTGACATCTGGTACAAACAAGTTAAACTAAAATTTCCATAGAAAAATTCGTACTTCGAGTTGAAAGGCCCCTGGATTTATGCTTATCCGTATACATATAATACAGCTGTAGAAGGTCGAAAATCTGTATATTGAAGATATTGGCTAAATCAATGGAGCGATTGGAGGGCCCTTGGCATCGAAACAGAACCCATTTCAACAGTTTTAATAGTTCGTGTCTGTTTGTCTATCGGTATATATGTCTAGGCGTTGTGACTCTCGGCCTTCAGCCTCACGTGCATTGCCGCTCTGCTTCGGGCCTTCGGCCCTCAGCCTTACACTTTAGTCTGTGTGAATGATCGGCATGAGGAGCCCGCTCTGTGTGAATGATCTGCCTTTGGACTCGCATGCCATGCCCCTCTGCATCAGTCCTTCGGCCCTACATAAGGAGCCCGCTCTGTTGGGATTCTCGGCCTTCGGCCTTGCGTGAATTGCCACTCTGCTTCAGGCCTTCGGCCCTACATGTGTGCCACACGGCTCGAAGCCTTCAGCCCTCATCCTTATATAAGGAGCCCGCTCTATTTGAATGCTCGGCCTTCGGCCTCGCATGCATTGCCACTCTGTTTCGGCCCGTTAGTCATCAACTTTACATGAAGAATCCAGTCTGTTGAGAAGCTCGGCCTTCGGCCTCGCGTTTTTCACCTCCCTGCTTCAGGCCTTGGGCCCTCAACCTTACATAAGAAGCCCGTTTTGTGTGAATACTCGGCCTTTCGCCTTGCATGTTTTGCCACTCTGCTTACGGCCTTCGGCCATCATACTTACATGAAGAACCCGCTCTGTTGGGACATTTTACGGAAGAACTGCGTAGCGAGACTTTTATCATTGTACATGCAATATTTTATGGGCTTCATTCGTCTAGAATCGGTACATTTGATATAAATAAGCTTAATCATTCGTTTTGAAAGCACGAGCACGTAGCACCAACTCCCGTTACAATCGGACACTTTTACTTGAAGTTGTCAGACGATTATATATACCTAGGACAGACTGTCCAGTTAGGTCCAAGGTACCCAGTTAGTGAAGGGCCAACTTCGAGAAAGGGGTAAATCGTCGAATCCGACTCGGCTGGACAGCGTTCGAGAAGCTACGGCACATCTTTTCGTCCAATATTCCGCAGTGTCTCAAGACAAGGCTCTTTGATCAATGTGTGTTGCCCGTGACGACATATGGCACTGAAACGTGGTCGCTTATACTATGGGCCTCATAAGAAGGTTCAAAGTCACCCAAAGAACAATGGAGAGGGCTATGCTGGGAGTATCTCTGCGTGATCGCATCAGAAGTGAGGCCATCCGCAGTAGAACCAAAGTAACCAACATAGCCCACCGAACCGCTAAACTTAACTGGCAGTGGGCGGGGTATATAGCACATAGAACCGTTGGCCGTTGGGGAGGAAAGGTTTTCGAGTGGCCACTAGGTACCAGAAGGCGCAGCGTGGGTAGGCCCACAAGGTAGACTAATGACCTGGTGAAGGTCGCAGGTGTCCGCTGGATGGGGATGGCAAAGGAACGGTCATTGTGTCACTCTTCGGGGGAGGCTTATGTCCAGCAGTGGACGTCTTTCGGCTGATATGATGATGATGATGATTCGTTTTGAAAAAAGGATTACTATTAAAATTTTCCGTGCGCGGTAAAGAGCATTTCATATTGAATGTAATCATTTCTTAAGGGATGTAAAGAAGGGTGAATGATGTATGGGAAAACAAATAATTCTAAAGCAAGAATGAGTTCTACTACGCAGACGAAGTCGCGGGCAAAAGCTAGTATTATAAAATGGTTAATAGCCTCTATCGGGCGTCCAACATCAATTGGGATTGCAATACCCAAACCACTTTTGGCGCGCAGCCCATACATAAACTTGTAAAAGTTCGAACCGCTGTAGTTCATTAGTGTCCCTGCCACATCCTTAACTATATGTACCTATAACGATGATGATGATGATTACGATGCGATAGATGAAGATTTCTAAAGTGAGTGTTTTTTTAGCGTTTTATAAACGTCGTTAGTCCATTAAAAAGACCAATTATCAATTAAAACAAAGTACCTAAAGTGGCACAGTAACATACTTTATTGCTAGGGTTTGCAGTCCCGGTACCGATTTCTATTCAAAATCCCGGGAATTCCCGGGATTTCCCGGGAAATTGCATGCCCTATTTATTGCTAAGGCTTAGGCGGTGGAATGGGACTACCGTGGTACGAAATTCAAGTTTTAGTATGGGCCTTGCGCCCGTTTTAGTATATCACCAATGAGACCGCTATAAATAAATAAAATAATTAAAAAAAATTGGGGGACAATCTTACAAAAATCGACCTAGTCCCAAATTAAGCAAAGCTTGTACTATGGGTACTAGACGACGATATACATTACTTATATAGATAAATACATACTTAAACACATAGAGAACATCCAAGACCCAAGAACAAAATCCGTGCTAAATGCACAAATAATGCCCTGGCCAGGATTTGAGCCCCTCTAGTTTCGGAGGCAGTGTCACTGACTACTAACTAGGCTAAACAGGCCGTCGTCATCGGTGTCAGGCGGCTATACTTCATTGGTACCAAAATTAATAGTTTTAGAGGTGTTCTTAACGATTACCTCCTTAAGTAAAAACGTCTACCAATATTACAAAATGGTACAAATACAAACACCACTACATAATGATATTATAAATATTATTTTGGTCTGAAATTACGTTAACTACTCAGGAATATCCTACGCAAGTCACAGCGAAGTTAGAGAAATAATCTTAAACCGAGCGGTTCACTTGTTTCTGTTTTCGCTGCGCCACATCCACAGATCAAAACTGACATAACCACTCACGTGCTCTCCGCAACTAGGGTTGCGACTTGGGAAAACGTACAGTGCTCTCGCAACCCTAGTTGCGAGTTGGAGTTCCAACGGTTTTTAAATTGTTGCTATGCGGAACATGCAAAGAACGCTTTTTAATTGAGTTATATAGGTAGAGTATGAATGTGGCAACATTAAAAAAAATTGAAACCGCAGTCTAAGGAACAATTTTTATAAAATATAAAAGTTGTTTTCATGACCATCGAAGTTCGGTACGTCAGCGAGAGAGCTCGCGATTTAAAAATGCTGTGAGCAATCAATTGTGCATTTTTTAATTGGTATTATATACCAAATTAATGCTGGTTTACTGCTTCATAAGACGAAGCATATATTTCGATACTAATTAAAATGGAATGTAATAAATTCTTCCAACAAAGTACGTTGAGTGATGAAAATTTTGAGAGGTTAATTTTAAATCGTACATTATTATGTGATTATGCTATATTTCTGTACTAGGCTATTAAAATCAATAAATGCGTCTATTCAAATCAACATAAATCCACTTTTAATGAACAATTAGGTATGTTCTATGCAGGATTAGGTGAATGAACTTGTGACGTCTATAAATACTATTGTACGCAACTGTGGTTGCACAAGGCACTTCCGCCGATTCGCGTCGGATCCACGTATTATGTCATAAGGCGTGGTGCACACTGGGCTATTGTCGCAGAATGGTTTAATTTAGTTTATTCATTTTTGATAGGTTCTTTTACGCATACTAAGTGGCGGCCCATTACCAATGTAACTGCTTACCTTTTATTTATGAATGTATGAAGTAGAGGTAGGGTTCACTTTTACTTGTTCAACTGATCATATAAATTTATAAAATTCACATATTCCATGTAATGGTTCAAATAAGAATGTATGGTTTTCTTTTTTCTAAAAACCAGTTCTGATTTTGTCTCGTATTGACCGTTATCTCAGTTATTTGTAGCTCGCATATAAACTATTGTATAGTCGTTTTAACTTAACACCCAAAAATTTGCAGTGAAAACCACGTACCAATAAAAAATACTTACCTCACAAAATAAGTGTATTTTGTTGTTACTTGTGATGTATTTTTTTTTCAAATATTAATTTAATTTAATTTCTTAAATTTTCATTGTAATTTTACTCGTTAGTGGTTATGGGATGTGTCAGACAAGGATTCAATAATTATTTGTGCAATAAGAGAGCAGTCGTTTTTTTACGACGAGTAATAATTTCGAATCCCGAGGTAGCGAAGGATGCCTTAGTCGAATCACTAGGGAGCGTGGCAAGTGATTCTATGATAGATTTTATAGCGTATCAAGGGATTCGAATACACGATATGCATATAGGTAACTTTGCTCTCGTGTACCACACACATACCACATCACATAAAACTTATCACCTCAGCAATGAGAACCTGTTAGAGTTAAAAAAATCTTGTTGGGGTGCCAAATAAATATATGTCCTATGTCCAGCAGTGGACGTCCTTCGGCTGACATGATGAAATTACAATATAGTCAGTTCTGGTACCGTACCTACTACTACTATACTACGCAACGCAAAAGAGGGGGGTTATAAGTTTAATGTGTATATCTGTCTATGGCATCGTAGCTTTTATTTAAACTGGTGAACTATTTGGTTGTCTTTTTTTCAGAGCAGGATTTCCAAGAGAAATTTAGTAGTATCTTATAGCCGTGGATCAATATGACTGAAGCAACTATAAATGCCTAGACACGTAAACACGAGGTCATTGAGATCTGATATGTCGAGCCAAAAAGTTGCAACTATTATGGTGTGTATATAAAAAATACTACATTTTTAACTCCTCGAATTTATAATAAGTTAATAACATAACTTTTCTCTCGGGAAACGATAATATTAGTAAAACATGTTTTATCAAAATCGGTTCAGCCTTTGTTGAGATATATAACTTTGAAATGAAAATATCGGCCGTTTTCCAACTTTTCTACTTTGTCAGTTATTCTATATCACGACAGCCAATGATATTTAAAATAAAATGCCAAACGTTATTATTACTTCAAGAATATATAATTAAAGTCACCATGAGTGTACCGCTGTTAATTTCGTATTAGCATTGTATAAGTCATAAGTTAAGGATCTGTAACTATTCGTAATTGATTTAATAAGAAATGTAAATTTCGTAATTTCAATATTGACGATCACTGCGTGAACTGTGGTTTCGTTGCGCACCAGTGTATCCCGTCCTATATCGCCGCCATGATTAAATTTTGACAGCGCAGGTCCGCCGGAGTATGTCCGTTAGTTTGAGTTGGGACCTTCGCGTGGGTTTTTGTATACTTTTGAAATGAGAACAAAAATATAAATCGAGTTGTAATCGGTCGAATATCTATTAAGTTGTGAAGTGTAACATGTGTAGTATATGTGTTAAGAGTTTTATGTGGTTTGAAGTGTATGGAATTATTTTTAATCGGGCGTCAAAAGCGGCACTCATTACGTTAGGTATGTAAGGCTATTTTTTGTTATTGATAATTTGTGACAGAAATTGTTGCGATTTTGACAAAATTGGCACTTGTTATTTAAAGATTTATAGTGTCTCTATCTACGTCTGACAATATTTTTGTACTCGTTTGCCTAAATTATTCATACAAAAATCACAAACAAACTACACTGTTTTGCGGCGAATTGAAAAACTGACAATGTAAACATTGCAAATGAAAAAGGTTTTATGCAAAATATTTCCCCGGGATCATATACTTTATTTGGTATCAATCGAAGCGTAAACTATTACAGTTTTAAATAAACATAACATTTACATATGTTATCGATTTAGATTTTAAAATAAAAATATATTTATTGCAAAAGATCTCATTCGAAACGGTATGTAAAGTTTGTGACTTTTAAAAAAAATATTTTACTATGGTGACATATGTAATTAATTATATAAACAAATTGCCTGTTCCTTTAGCTTTATAACATAAAAGAATCATAGCATAAAGTTTAGACGAAGCCGGGCAACCGATTTATTAACAACACAAGACAATGCGCTGCTAATGCTCGGTGAATCTTGAGCACTTTAGACCACCTTTTTTTTTAACGCGAGCACTTGAGTGGATAATACTCTTCAACTCCGCGTACTTCCTAATTTTCCGTGACTTGACAGCAACAGCCACTTAATATTTTGTCAACATCTTTGTATTCGATCATGCCATTTTTGTCCAAGATCGCCATTCGTTTCCGAGTATATTTCTGTACGCAAGTAGCCGTGTAGCCTGTGAAGACGTGCATGGCTTTGTTTGAGCAAGGACCACCGTCGTGCCTGTAAAATAATCAAGTTTATTGTTCAATTAATGAAGAACCGTCCACTCTGACGCACCTACGCAATAACTTAAACAAGAGATTGAGGTTGATCCTCTTACGGGTACTTGATAAGACCGTATGAAAGCATCATACTGGCACTGAAACGTGGTCGCTTACTATAGGCCTCATACGAAGGCTCATAGTCAGTCAAAGAGCAATGGAGAGGGCTATGCTATGAGCATCTCTGCGCGATCGCATCAGAAATGGGACCATCCGCAGTAGAACCAAAGTAATCGATATAGGCCTCCGAATAGTTAAACTCAAGTTGCAGAGGGCGGGGCACCTTGCACGTAGAACCGATGGCCGTTGGGGAGGTAAGCTTCTCGAGTGGTGACCACGTACTGGAAGGCGCAGCGTAGGTGGACTGACTTGGTAAAGGTCGTGAGAGTCCGCTGGATGCGGGTGGCGCAGGACCGGTAATTGTGGCACTCTTTAGGGGAGGCCTATGTCCAGCAGTGGACGTCCATCGGCTGATATGATGATGACCATGATGAAAGCATCATAAATAGGTAATATAGAGAGGCAGGGCACAGCGAAACGTCATTTCGCTCATATTTGGAGCAGCCCGACTGGGGAAGTACCTCGATATTACAAAAGACTGCAGACAGAATAACACCACCACTTCTCCTTAGGTATGTAGTGTTGTGTTTCTGGTGGTGAGTAAGGTCGACAGAGCTTTCGAAGATACGCTGCTGTTTTGAAAGTGAGCGAGCTACCTATATCCCTTGCTGTTAACACGACGGATCCAAGCTTATCGGCCATATCTTGCAGTTTGTGGACTTGATGTTTGTTGAAAAAAAAGAAGAAAAGAGAATGACAGAAGAAGTTCCTTCTATGGCTAAGAGACGGCGACGAGCTATCTACTTTTTAGAAATTTAAATCCAGTTGAACCCGATAAGAACTAGCTTCCTTTACTTCAAAGACAGAGTCGGTTTAAATATTAAGGTAATTGGGGTTAAGAGAACCTTCTACCAGCGGTCATTGAATCTAAGTGGCTAAAAACAATGGGTATTGAGAATACTCACTTGCATCTTTCTATGCACAGAAACTGCTTGGGTAGTAAGTAATGCCAACGGCCGTTAATGTCCTGGGCAGCCTTGGCTTGTGATACCTGAGAAACAAATAAAAAACCCCTTTAAAAAGTCCACGAGAAATTGACACCCTATTTTAATCCTTGCATTGACGAATTAAAAAAACGTGTGTTAAGCCTCGTTGGCGATTTATAAAGCAAAGAAAATTGTCTGAAAAAAAATTTAAAAAGAATAATGTCTGCAATATATGTTCATAATTAAAAAATGAAATAAATACGTAAATTAACCCTTTAACCGCTAATAATTTTTTATCGTATGCCCGGGTTGCCGCAGATAAGAAGTTACATAATTTTTCATGTATAAATTACTCAAATTAGAATCCGCGAGAGAGATGAATATCCTGTAAAAATATACCAGACATTTGACTTATTTATCAGACTGCGGCGAAATGAGCTGGATATTTTTATCTTATATACTACGGCGGTTAAAAGGTTAAAAAAATTAAAGCAAAATAAATGATTGTTATTAGATATTTCACTAGGTTGCAAAATTACCTCAGTTTTGGAAACACAGAGCTCATCTTTCTTGGGGTTTTGTTCATCCTTGCACCCTATAGGACTCTCATAGGCACCCAGGAGAAAAGATAACGCAATACGCACCTGTCGATACCAAAATAACGTTAAAATGGCTTGTTGTTTATAATTTTTCGAAAATATTTTAGTTTTGCTACCAGCTTATGACCTCACAATAACGTTAATAATGTTCTCCAATTAGGCTATGTAATTTAGTTTAGACACATTAGATATACTGATAGAATGCGGCGTTACTTCGCGGAATTCCATAAATCTCTAGAGCAATATTATTATTGGCTGGTTGTGGGCCATTTTATGCCGCTTCGACCAGTAGTTGATCTATTGTAGCAGCCCTTATAGTTTGTTGCTTATACACACTGCTTCCAAGAATTTCCAGACTCTTTGGGCTGCAATTTGTTGTATTTCCTCTGGTTGCATGATGTGCCTCCCTAGGAGATACTTCTCTTGCGTATAAGTGGTCCACACGAGCAGAGGATGTGAATGGCTGTCTCCTCTGACTCTTGGCAGAACCTGCATACTGCGCTTTATTTTAAACCCATTTTAGTTACGCGTTTGTTGAGTTTGCAGTAACCAGTGAGTATTCTTGGCACTGCCACCACCATCCACCATATCAGCCCTAGGACGTCCACTGCTGGACATACGCCTCCCCCAATTTCATGGGGGGTAAATGCCATAATCGCCACGCTTGGCATAGGGGTTGGCGATCGCAGTATCTCCACCGCACTCAAGGAATGCTGCTGCCCATTCCCCGGTGGTCTTGGTCGTAGTTTTAGGACATACCCGTGTCCGGGTAAATACTCCGGGTCTTGGCACTGCACTAGAACAATATTCCTTTGATATTCCGCTAATGAACGTGTAGCTCTATTAGTGATAATGCAATGCATTCACTTGCATATTTTAGCATACAGTTAATGTTTCCACACTCAATCCGCACGCGCAAATATGCAAATAACTACAACAAACCACTACAAATAATGATATAATGACAAAGCCTCGACACTTGTTTCGCTTCTTTACGAGGCATCATCAGGAGATGCTGGCAGGAGATGTTGCTTGTGCCACGTCCACTCGAGAGAGTCTCGAGACATTAGATAGGGAGGATATAGCTTAAGGGTCCGGCCACTGCGTAAAAAACGCTGACGCAACGTAAGCGCAGTGACGTGTCTCATGCGTGACGTTTTTAACTCATAAGTTTCTCCCTCTCGTTCACTGCATTTCCGTACCGTCACCGTATTTTGAGCAGCGGTGTCTGGACCTTAAACCAGTAAAAAAACCATATACACATCTGAGTTGCTGTGTCGTGCATGTGTGTGTAGGACTAACGGGTGATTACGTAACGATTTTGAGCGTGCTTAGGGTTCATCTAAATGTCATTTTGCATAGTAATAACTAACCAAGTTAGAAAAAAATTACAAACTCCCGATATTGTCATTTCAAAGTTCAGTATCTTAAAAACGGTTCAACTGATTTTGATAAAACATATCTTAAAACCATCGCTAGCAAAATAGAATAAACAACATTCAAATGTAACGCCTAGATGCAGTGCAGCCCTTCACAAAGTCTTGGTGTCCAGGCTTCTTAGCCGAGGTACGGCTGCGTAGCCTGGACACTAACCCAAAAAGAAGAAAATCAACTCCTGGTATAACAGAAAGGAAAGTTCTGCGGAAGATCCTGGGACCTGTCAAGAACGATGACGGCTCTTGGAGGATCAGGAGAAATGCCGAGATCGAAGAATTGGTGGCCGAAACGAATATCATCGGCAAAACAAAAGCGCACAGACTTCGCTGGTTCGGCCACTTACTGAGATTGGGAGAGGATCGAGCCGTCAAGAAAGCATACTTGTGGCGACTGAGTGGGCGCCGCCCGATTGGTCGACCAAGGTGTCGCTGGGAAGACAGTGTGGAGGCGGATCTGCGGCAGCTTCCGGTCGAAGACTGTCAGGTGGCTGCGCAGGATCGGGAAAAGTGGCGTGCTCTCGTTTCGGAGGCCAAGATCCTCTTTGGGTCGTTGCGCCGATAAAGTAACTAAGTAAATGTAAAGCCTATTTTCCAAGTTGATTAGTGCCACAGACACATAGAGGTCAAACTCATAAATCTTTTTTCGTCGGGGGTTAAAAATGACAGATCTAAGTATCTTGGACAGTTTACGTAATCAATTCGTTAGCTAGTTTTCTATGGAGTGGTTAGAACTGAGACATTTAGATCTATTTTATGTAAGCTCGTAAACGTTGCGTATTTACCCCGCAGGTTTAAAAGGTCTTAACAGACTAGTTGACATACTTACTGCCTTTGTTAATATATTACTGTGGTTTGGACTCATAATAATCATAAATTGCCGTTATATCGGTTAACTAACCGTAGAATTGTGTCGAAGTAGATGGTCGATGTACTCATGAGGGTAGTTCGGGACGTCATCGCAAAGACTCTGGTCTCGGCAATGGTCCGGAATCTCCGGCTCAAAATCTGGCCAAACGATCTCCTGTTCTGAATAAAACAAAAAAAACTAATATAATAATAAAGCATGTATGAAGACGTTACAGTAGGTATGCCATGCGTCAACGTAACAACGACGTTAGAATCGCTGAAAAACCGCAAACTATTCGGAAATGAAAGAGATCCGTTACCACGGAATCGGAAAATCAAAGTTCGTATGGCTCTATCACTATCGCTCCAATAAGCAAGTATGATAAAGATGGAGATATACGAACTTTGAATCAGATAAGGAAAGGGTATACAAGTTGGTCCCTGTAACTGGAGCAAATATTTAAAAGGACGCTTCCTTAGAGCATCTGCAGTAACACCTGGTATACAATTTTTGTTTAAAAATATTCGTTTCAGAGAAATTTTGATCTAAAGTTATGACCTCCGAGTAATGTATCTTGACACCACGAGATTATAGCACATCAGTCAATGCAGTGTTTGAAGTAGTATCAACATTATTTTTGGTATTTTTTTTTAAATTGTATCGACTATTTAAAATAAATTGATATTAATTTCACTTCAGAAAAGTAATAAAAAACAAGTAAGCCATATTTGAAGAAAAAAGAAATACAAAAAAAATATTTTTTTTTCAACTGAGACTACTTGGAAATTATTATTGGGCCGCTAAATAGTCCACCGTTTGATTTTTTGCTCCTGTTACAGGGCCCACCATAAGAGGAACCCTGAAAGTAGCACCCATAGATGATAAGTTGAGAGCTAATCGTCTACGGTGGTATGGGCATGTTATGCGGAGGGATGAAAGTCATGTGACAAGAAGGGTATCAGGCATGAATGTGGGAATGTGGAGGGATGTTAGAGGAGGGGTAGGCCAAGGAAAAGGTGGATGGATTGCGTGAGAGATGATATGAAGAGGAAAGATGTGAGCGACGAGATGACGGCGATAGAGAGATATGGAAGAAAAAAACATGCTGCGCCGACTCCAAGTAAATGGGAAAAGGGCACGCGAATGAATGTGTTATTATGGTTATGGCTGTTGTCTTCTGTAAGGTGGAAGTAGGTACAGTCAACAGCAAAAGTAGATGATCATTTTAGTACCTTGTCACTTTCAAAACTTTGACGCATCCCAACTGTCGCAATATTGTTAAGTCCTAAAATGATCATCTACATTTGCTATTGACTGTACATCCCCAGTTCGGCTGCTCCAAATATAAGCGAAATGACGTTCTGCTGTGCCCTTACCTCTCGTAACCTCAACGTTGACAGTTTCGTGCTTATAAGTTCAGTATAATGATTATTACGATTCACGATAATTTAAATTGTATGATTTTGTGACACGATGATAACATATATTTATCTGTCGCTGCTTTCGATTTCAAATTACTGTTTCATTGATAATGGTCGGTGCGTCACCGCCATGTCACGAACTGTATTATAACGTCATGTTTTTTTTTACCTAAATGTATGACGATGGCGTGATAACAGTTGATGACGTTTGTCGTCCTTAATAGGAAATACGTCGCGTCACAATGGCACGAATGTAATGTAATGACGTGTGAGGGAGTTAGCATTACCATAGCATGAGTTTCCAGCACAGATATCAGGATAAAGCAGATCCGTTCACTAAGTTGAACGATTTCTGTAGATCTGATCTATTCTCACTAATAAAAAAGTTTGACAGAGATAGACAAGTGACATCTGACAGGTCTTCACCTGTCAGTGTCTCCGTCTTCATAACTGAAAATTGTACTGAACTGACGTTGTGGTGTGTTAAGTTTACATGGGATTTAACATCCTGATAATCCCTTTGCGTGATATTAAACATTATAATGCTAATTTTTGTTGGAGTCATGTGCCTCCTCTGCCAGCTAATAAGTTGCCGCTACTAGGTATATAAAAAAAGTCATAGCTATTCTAAAAAAAAACAATTTTTAACTGTGATAGTTTTCCTTTCAAATTCGTTATATGAGTGTAAACAGCTAAGTAGGTAGCCGAACTTAAGAAATGTATATGGAAAAGCAAACTTTCACACAATTTCAGTCGTTTACTTAAATAACGTTATTAGTTGTGTCAAACACATAACTATAACACATAAATATAAGCCTGTGACATTTTAAGTACGTCTGCATAATCTGCAGTCGTAGCTGTTCTGCATTGCGCATGGCCCGACACGCACTTGGCCCCTTTTGGAACGGTAAAACGAGTACTCAGCGAGTGCACAGTTTGAACTATTAGTCTAGGTACAAATATATAATACCAGTGGCTCTGTGAGCTCGCAATTTATTTTTTTTAATTTCAAAATTTCCAAATACTGACTCGACTATAAATTCTATATAATTATCGAACCTGCTCACAAAATTTCACGAGAATTGGCTGAGAAATGCGACCTGTAGAGGAGAACAGCCAAACAGACACATGAAAAAAAATTTTTTTTCTAATTTCCGAAAACTGATTCAACGAAAAAAACTATATAATGATCGAACCTGCTCACAAAATTTTACGAGAATCGGTTGAGAAATGTGACCTGTAGAGGAGAACATCCGGACAGACAGACAGACATACGAAATAATTTTTGTCGAAAGCTGAAACGGAGACGCTTCGCTCTCATACAGTCTCGAGTTTGGTTTTACAGCAAAAGAAATAAGGAAGTGAATTGTCATGAAGGAAATAAAAGTTTTGATAGATTACACCTACGGTTCGGGTCAACGGAATGGCAGGGTTTTTAAAGTCGGAAATCGGTAATTGATCAAGGTATACGACAGTCATAGCCTTATTGTAAATGCCAAAGGGAGATTACCAACAATTAACTAAAGTTCCGCCTTTATTTTATTGCGGTACAGTTGTAGTTAAAATGTCTACGCTGACAAAGTGACAACACGGATTTTTTGTCACAAGCGTAATGGGATAATTTTTAACTAATGTGCTATGCACATCAAATCATTCATCTATTAGATGTCGCGAATCAATTCAGATCCTTTGGAGCGTTCATGACCCACCGGCGCCCGCGTACCTATCGCGTGCGGTATGCGAGGTTAAGCAACGTGGGCGCAGGTCGGTTCTCGGATGGGTGACGGCTTTGAGTGGTTACTAACTGAGCGCTCCCGTGCTTTGGAAGGCACGTTAAGCCGTCGATCCCAGCTGCTGTCC
This sequence comes from Notocelia uddmanniana, assembly GCA_905163555.1. Taxonomy (NCBI): domain Eukaryota; kingdom Metazoa; phylum Arthropoda; class Insecta; order Lepidoptera; family Tortricidae; genus Notocelia; species Notocelia uddmanniana. Next base: position 5,550,978 of record LR991059.1, on the reverse strand, counting down.
ACAGCAGCCGTTAAGCCAAGTTAGAGGCCTTCGGGCAGCTTAAAAAATTCTAACAATCAAGTTGCCCACTCGACAAGGGGGGTCGAAGTTGCACCACGTCCGTAGGGAGTACCCACCGTTACCCTACACGTGACCTCTGGGTGGTGCTAAAAGTGGAACATAAACTGTACTTATCTTCTCTGAGATCTCACGGTTCGAAAATAAATGCCATACGATTATTATTATAGATCCTTGTATTTACTAATTTGCTGTTCATATAAAGTCATTCATCTATTGACGACCACTTTAGACTCAGTTAATAGTGACCCGACCTACGAAGCCGGAGGTCCCGGGTTCGAATCCCGATCAGATTGTCTGTGTTTAGCACGAATATTTGTTCCCGAGTCTTGGATGTTACCTATATATTTAAGTATGTACGAGTATCTATATACAGGGTGTAATCGTTAAGTGTACCCAGGCGATTATTCCGTAAATATAACAGATATTAGAAAACTTCAAATTTATATTGAAAGTGCGTTGCCCAATGAGTGAAATTACATTAGTAACTTTTTAAAAAAAGTATTATTATTATAAATATGAAGTTTAAACGCTTCCATACATTTATTACCTATTTTCAACCCGCACCTAATTCACAGTTCAAAAAATGAAGTAAGTACAGTCAACAGCAAATGTAGATGATCAATCATTTTAGTTCTTTGTCGCTCTAACAACAATACTGCGACATGGACTATCCAACACAAAAAGATTTTTTCAATTCGAGCCAGTAGTTCCTGAGATTAGCGCGTTCAAACAAACAAACAAACTCTTCAGCTTTATAACTTTATAAATTTATTTCTGATTGCATAAGTACTTTGAATAATCATACCTGAGCTTGGTAGTATTCCATCCTTGGTAACAGAGCGATCATAGCGCGCTGCTCTTGGTGATACCAACATCTAAACCAATGCAAGACATTAGTCAATAAATTGACAGTATCGTGTTTGTGATTTATAATTTAATGAAAAAAACGGAGTTCATTTGTATGTATTAAACACCAGCAATATCGCTCTCTATATATAATTATCGACTCAAAATCCCATCTCCAACACGCACTTCTAACTAGATAGTCTTCTCAATTCCTGTAACCATTCATACACATCTTATTTCAGGTCTGTACTAATAAACCAAAGGAGTATCAGGAAGAGGGAAATGCACCAAACCAACTTCGAGATATGAGACCCTTTTTGGTCAATACATAGCCAGATCTATGTATGTGTTGTGCCGGTAATGGATTACAATGATTTTATTAATGCAAAACACCAGATAATATCAATATTACTCTTAAACAGTCCGGTAGCAAGAACTATACATTATAGAGGCATGGTGCTTAAGAAGCAGGCAGTATTTCCTCGCTGTATTGAACATTTAATTCAATCGGCGCACATCATAAAACAATTGCCTGAACAACATAAAAATAAAAACACTCACAAGAATAATCCAAATTAGCCGCATGAACATCTTTCACCGTGAACCTATGTTCAACACAACACGACTGATCCAGTATACATTACAATATGAGTATATTGTAACGAAGGACCTGCGATATTAGTAGCTTATCAACGAGTCAATGACGCTAAATGCGGGATGCGGGATTTAATGAATATCGATAAATAATCGATTAAATCGATAGTGGGATACAAAATGACCATCGATTTTATTTTTTCATTCTGAGCCTTTATTTAATTGATATTTGTAGGGTTTTTTTAAACTGTATCTTCTTTGATTTATTGTCTGTTATGTCTTATTTGATTTGTAGCTATTGAAAAAACGATTGTACAATAACGTATATTAGACTTGCATTCGCCGGGTGTGCTCACTCAAAACTTTTCTTCTTAATTTATTCCCGGAATTTGTAAAATGTATGTTTTTCTTACTCCGAATCATGAGGGCGCTTGATTCAGTTACTTAAAGAAAAAAGTTCTTAATTATTTTATTCCACATTGTGGCTCTTTCCGTACATTTCATATGGACTGTCATATAACGTAAACATAATTTTTTTTTAAGGATAATTGACGATATTATATTTCTAAATTTGAATCAATCGTACCTAGGTAAACATGATTCTAACCAGGAATAAAAAAAATATCAAATCCTAAAAAAAAAACAAATAAATCTCTTTGCGCCAAAAGTACCTACCTCCACTTTTGAGCGAAAATTTTCCCCATGATATATTATATTTTATAGGGTTGCTTACTTCGTGCAAATGACTCTTATAGTTTCGTCGTTATACATATATATAATATTGTATAATCAAGAATATATTTGTAAATATACAAAAAAGTGGAATGTTTAAAAACTTTTCATTTATCAATAGAGCTACGAATGTAGACTCGTGTTTTTCACCTGAATGAATAAACACCACTTAAACCACTAAAACCACTTTTATTGCACAATCCTATTGAAATAAGTGGTGATATTAAAAAAAATAGGTAATAAACGCTTAGCTCAGGGGTCCTTTCTCTAAATTAGGATAATGTAAGAAAAACCGGTCAAGTGCGAGTCTTGACCCACCGAGGGTTCCGTACAACGATCACTCCGACCCCATTAATTCAGGAGAAATTCAACACCACGGGAGTGAGTAGAATGTTTACCCACACGAGCAAATTTTTGTATTACTGTTGAATTAGAAATTAACCAATCTAGAAAGGCACTAACCCCATTGTACTACTAAATTTTTTATTCAAATTTGATTCTTTTCCCATCTGATCATCATTGTCTCGCTCACACTATTTTGGCTGTGCATTAACGCAAGGGAGTGCATGAATCAAGCTTATACAGTTGAACCTCAAAAACATGTTCCGCATTGGTCCGAGTCTGCGTGAAAGTGGGAATTCGATATCAGTAGGAACTCGTTTTGCGCCTGCCTATAGCTAACCTATGTGAACTTTGTTGAGTACACGGCCATAAACATGTATACATTATTGCACCCTTTTCCATTTGCATAAGGGAAAACAATGTGTATGACCGTTCCGAGTCAATTATTATCTCCAGTCTCCGATAACCAGTTTCAGGAATCAGTAATCAATCAACGTTTTACATGTGACACTTCTACCCCTAAAATTGCCCCTGTTTACATTTTCCCCCCCTAAATTTAGGGGTAAAACCTTATTTTGTCACCACTGGTTTTGAGTTTTGACGTTTATTCTTTTTTGATTTGATTTCTTTCTTAAAATGTCAATCAGTCAGTCAATCTGAATCTGCAAAAAATAGTTACATGGATAGTATTCATCAAATTAACACAATAAAATGAAAATTACAAAACAAAATGAGAATAAAATTAATTACGAAGTTTCTAAAAAATAAGTATTTTTTTATCACCTAAAAGTTAAATTAAGGCTACCGATTGAATTTATTTGATTCAATAAATAAGAAATTGTATGACAACTATGTACTTAAACACAGTATTTCACGGTTAAATTAGCAATTTTCTTGTTTTTCCATACAACGTTAGTACAGGGCTCGTGCACTGTGACGTCATAATAATTTGTCAATTAGTATGGAGCGTTTTTGGTCTCCGGGAACAATATAAACATTTGACACTCATTTGCGGCCTTTACTGTGCTTTAATCGTAGTTAGCCCCAATACAAAAAATGTATCCTCTTTAAAAACTAATTCGAATAGCATCGTTAATATTTTTTTTGGAATATAGCCTATTCAACAGCATTAGTCCTGTTTATTAATTAACTTGTTTAGTATTATTCTTTATTGTTTTTATTAATATTCTTGTTTAGTTTAAAGAATTATCATTACTGTTGTATCTATTTGTCAATTGTATTGTGGTTTAAGCTGTAGGCATCGTTGCCAATGTTCGTAACAAATAAAAAAAGGCAAAAGCCATGCGCCCTCTTTGGGGAAATAAATATCTTATTTTTTTCTTTTTAAATAGAAATAATGATTAGGTATTTACCTATATAAACTAAAATGGCAGCAAACATCAGAATTTAAGGAACCCAAAATTGTGAGATAGACGTATATAAAAAAATACTCTCTTCTTCAGTTGACAGCATGCCGGCAATATGGTTTGAATTGTAAATAATTTTGTACGTCATTAATTAATTGTTTCTCAATTTGTTGTAGCTGATACACTTGTAATATTTTTTTAAACTAGGCACTGAACCCTCGATGTACGAGTACAACTCCATCATTGCCAGTTTTTAATTAGTATTTCAATAAAGTATATTTTTTATTACTAATTCAGTAAATTAAAGTATTAAGAATATGTAGTTCCTATATAATGAATCATATATAAGTAAGTACATATCGGTTAATATGTAGGTAATCAAGTTCATTGACCTTAATCATGGTCAACTTATTTCAGGGTTAATTATATACAGCGGCAACGTCAACTTTATTTCATCAAATGTAGCAACGCATATGAAAGCTCTTATTCCCTTATAATAAAGACTTGTGAACTTTTCATTGCGTCGCTACTTTTGATGCTGACTGTACTTAGAACGATAGCGCAGGATCGGTCATTGTGTCACTCTTTGGGGGCCTATGTCCTGAGCCTCCCGTTCCTTTATATTATAGCGCTTTAGTTCTCCTGGATATCTGGCTCGAAGGACCATGTAGACTTCGGCGTCAAATATGTAGTATCATGAATTTTGTATTAATGATGGTGGTGATGCTCGGATAAAAGTACTGAAGAATAACAGTAGTCTTGTGAACTTTGAGTAATATTTAATACATTTAACATTTATTTATTTATTTGTAAACGGAACACCAACAGAGTACACGTTAAAAGTTCTTACTTAAAAATAGTACATTACTACAGAGGCCGGGACGGAAGGGGTTGCCGGCCGAAGACATATATAGACGGCCGAGCGAAGCGAGGTCGGATAGGTCTGAGGCGGGCAACCCCATATTTCCCGCCGAGGTATTTATAGTGCTTTTCTCAAACATGCAATGAAATAAACAACAAAAAAAAAACAAAGTATTATTTTTAATACGCATAGTGGCAGAATGTCATGATGCCTGTGCCACAATTTATGTGGAATGGAAATTAAAAACTTCGCAGCCTATCATAAGGAACATAACATCAACATTTCATTCCATGTTTGAGAAAAATACATTTACACATCATTTGTAACTGTTAATCATGCATGTGCTAAATATAAGGATAAAAACAAACACTTAGAAAGTTGCTACAGTAAACATAGAATGTAACAATTTGATCTAACATTAAAAGCTAAAATTTTATTTGCATGGGTATTGCTAAAGTAAAGTGTTAACTTATTTTTGTGAGTTCGTAAGCTGTCGTGGTAGATGTCCAATTGGGCATCACTGGTGGCATGTTGTTGTAAAACGTGATCAGTCTGCTAAACGGTGCCCGTCTTACATAGAGATATATCTATATTATCTATGCTATGACTACACCACTTGAGAACTGATTTTGTAACTTGAAAAGGGCGTAAGTCTATGTGCGCTCGGTAACAGCGAATGGCGAAAAGTGACATACAAAATTGATGCAGTCCCGCCCGCGGCACCTCACCCCTCGAAGGTCCAGTAGTAGCTTTATTTCTAGTAAGTAAGTAAGTATTTATTTGTGATATACAGGTTACAATAATAGATGACAATAGAATAAAATATACAATACGCTGTGATCTACCTTCAAGGTGTACAAATATTAAATCTTAAAATAACGACATAGTTCTAATCTTTATGAACATGCACTAGTTATGCTTAAACATGACAAAGAAATTAGGTACATTTTACTACGTATTTCTAAAACTTCTGTCTAATAAAAATTCATCAATGTTATAATAAGCTCTCTCTGAAAGTTTTAATTTGAATTTATTTTTAAACATTGGCATATTTAATTCCTTTAGGCTCTCCGGTATGAAATTATATATTTTCTAAACAACAGTTCCATCACTGCTCCCCATTGCTCGGCTTCCCGAACCTGGAGATGAGGTCAACAGACCGGTAATGGCAGGAGCAGCATACGGGGAGGCTGGTGGTGACAGTCTCTGTACCGCCCTTGCCGTCGGACACAACGACCTCCCAGTCGTTGTAGTTTTGCCGGCAGTAGGTCTCGATGCCTGGGATTTCGCCGAAGCGTGTGAAGCATTTGCTGTTCGGTGTCCTAAAATGATAAACTTTACTATTTTAATGCTGATTGATTACATGTGCGGTCGCGAGGCGGCGGCAACCCACATGTTTTTACCGGCGTGAAGCACTTTTTCCTTGGCCTTTGTCATCGGGAATTAATACTTGATTTTTAATTTCTGCCTCTCATTTAAGTTTCATACATAATAATATACTCACGTCTGTTCCCCATTTGGATAGGAAGAGACCAGAGATTGCCAAAAACTACGGTCCTGACATACTTCTTTCGCTTCAAACACATCCATAAATATCCTTTGATCGTCGGTTTCGGGTACTTCTGACCTAGCCTTTGCATTAAATAAGTTATAAATATGTTTTTGGCTTGGCATTTAAGTTAATAGGTACAAGCTATATCTTGGGTGTGCAATCCTGATACATCTTGGACAGAGGACCCGGATAATTCTATACGGAATGATCGATATATAATATTTCGATATAAATCGATATAAATTTTTGACATGTATTAACATTTTAATCCTGATTTTAGCCCTGAAGTCTGACCTACTAAGGACCCTTTTTACCTACCAGGAATTTTAGTAACTATCTATATAATTGTGTTAAAACAACTACATAGATAAACAAGTCAGTTAGTAAACTACTTCTGTGTTACACATGACAATTATGAGAATCACTATAAGAATTCTCATAATTGTCAAGTTTAACCTACGGGAGGGGCCTATAGTTCACGCAGAGAAACTCCCAGCTTCGCCCTCTCCATTGCTCTTTGGGTGACTTTAAGCCTTCTTATGACGCCCGTAGTAAGCGTCCACGTTTCAGTGCCATTATGTCATCATCAGCAGCTCACAACTCACGACCTATTACCACCACCATTATACACCTATTATGACAATAAAATTGGAATGCCATTTATTGTGTGACCAGCACTTTGAAAATTAATTTACGTAAAAACAACTTACACGCATGTCTCGAGCCGAACTTTCTGCACGTAGTTTGCTTGTTCAGAATGTACAACTGTGCGCCAGTCCCCGCGCTGGGTCCGTATTTGGTACAGTGGCTCGTACTGTGAACAACGCAAATTTTGTCAATAAATGTTAAGGGAAATCGTATAAAAAAATATCTGGACCTATTGTAAGCTCGTGGACACTTCTATGTAACTATAGATAAATTTAACCTGTGAGAGAGAAAAAAAAGGTAAACGTAGTGTAATAAATAAGCCAACCCTAGAAAAAAACATAGACCTAGATTACCACCAGATTAGAGACAGAGATTTACTATTTGTGAAATGAGACAAATATGAACGAATGTTTGGTAATTCGTATGCCCATTCAGCAGCAGAAGTAGCTAAGCAGTATAACATGTTCATGATGTTCACAATGATCTACAGGGCCGTATTAACCCTGTCAGGGTCCTGGCCTCCTAGGAAATGCGAACCTAGGGGACACTTTTACCCATTTTCTTACTTATTAAACTACATTTTTTCTATCAAAAGCAATTTTTTTCTTAATAACAATTATAATTCGGTGCTTCATTCAATGATTCGGTGTCTCATACATGGCTGAGGAAGATCTACTGTCGTCCTTTGTGATTCTGCTTGGCACTGTATCCGCTAAGAACTCTGCTGAAGGATTCAGGTTGTTGTAATCCTGAGACCTGGCACACATGGTAATCATCGTATGGGATGTTGATTAGACGATCATTGTCCCGATAATCATTACTGCAAACATCTTATAACGAAAAGTCTTGACCTACGCCTTAAGGACTATCGCTATATGGCTGGGTCAAGGATCAGATGCAGAAGGCGATACTTCTGAATGAGGCGGTTCCTAACTCTGTCATCCTAAGCAGGTAGCTTGGGCCCCGTCTCGCTGTCGGCGGCACCCTAGGTTAGGTTCTTTAGGCGAGATCATATTTTGTATGAGTTTTTATGTATTTTACATTTTATGAAATGAATAAGTGAAAAATTAACTGTTTACTGTAACACTAGTTCTGCAATCGTCCTCGTCGCCAGGATCGCGCCGCCTGTTGGAGAAGTTCATCTCAACGTCGCTGTCATTCGATTTCACTAGGTTTGGGAGCATGTACAGCTTCTGTAATAAACAGTATTCTTGTTAAGGCAGCTTACTGCTTATATACTACAAACAACGACAAAAAAATGAGTTGGTTGAAGTGTAGTGAGTTGGCTAAGCCTTGAAGACTTGAGCCGTTAAAGGTACGACCAGCATTTTACTACATTGAGAAAACTTGAGTATTTCTGGCTTGGCCGAGACATAATGTCTGGTTACTCGTTACTGGCAGGCGTCAGACAAAATTGCACGAATTTACTGAATATGCTACGCGACACGTGGAACCATAAAAATGCGTTTGGCATAATGTTGTGAGTTGGGACATTGGTACAATCCTGGGCTTAATTCAAAAGATTTATTGATTTTTGATCCGGCCACTTAAGTATAATGGTAGATGTCATGGGAGTCCGCTGGATGCGGGTGGCGCAGGACCGGTTATTGTGGCACTCTTTGGGGGAGGCCTATAGTGGACGTCCTTCCGCTGATATGATGATGATGATGTTGCATCAGTTGAGACAGGAAACAAGGGAGGGGCCTATAGTTTAAAATTAATTTTCGATTTTTTGAAAGCGATGAATCGTTACTAAAAATAAGTCCACTGCTACTTACTGATTCTTTGATCAACTTGTTAAACTGCTCTTGAGGGTAGTCCGGTGGTTTTATAGTGCAGAAGTTTTGGTTTCTACACTCGTCTGGAATGTCATCATTGTGGTGGCTGTCTCCGGGTGATGTGGTGGGCTTCGGACGTGCGATGGGAAGGCCATCAGCTGGAAGAAAAATTTGTGATTAAAATACGTACGTACATATAGTTAGTTAACTAAGACTACTTCCTGAATTGGAGGGGCGAATCTGTGTAAGTATTATAAACTATGTATACACTTAATAGTACATTACGATACAAGTGCAGAGAACAGTAAATTCGCAACGAGTGGTGATAAATTGAAACACGACCGAAGGGAGTGTTTTAAATCGACACGAGTTGCGAATTACTTGTTCGCACGTGTATCGTACAACGTTTTACAGTACATATGGCTCTAAGTTTCGACATATGCACGTAATCTGCTGATTACCGCACTCGTGCGGTAAAGTAGCACCATGTGTACTGTAAAATCTTTTTCTGCCACACCACACCGGGAAAAGCCGCTTTCTGGCCAAGTGTAGTAATAAAATGATGTACACAACACGGCAGGTTCTCGAGTGGCGACCACGTACCGGAAGGCGTAGCGTGGGCAGGCCCCCCACACGGTGGACCGATGACCTGGTGAAGGTCGCGGGTGTCCGCTGGATGCGGGTGGCGCAGGACCGGTCATTGTGGAAGTCTTTGGGGGAGGCCTATGTCCAGCAGTGGACGTCTTTCGGCTGACATGATGATGATGATGACACAACACGGGAGGTAATAAATAAAGCCATCGATCACACACACATATATATATATATATATATAAGTCCCTCGCTTACAGTTCGGGCCGCAAAATCTGCGATATCAGTTCTTTGCTTTACCACACTAGTTGTGTAATGTACTATAATTTACTTGCTGCTTGTAAAACTACACAATTTAAGATAGTATAAGTAGTATTTGTACGGTAATAAATATATAGCAGCCAAGTGAAAGTATGGCAAATGATCACACATCATCATCATCATGGAAATGATGACTTTTATTTCTCTCTGGCGCCCTTAGTGGCCGAGCGAGCGAAGCTTTCATCTTGGGCATAAAGGCTTCCGTAGTACGACCGTACTCCGGAATTTCGACTGATGAGGCTGTCCACCGCTACAGATCGTATTTCGTAATCCATCCTTGTGATATTTTGTGAGCAGGTTCGATAATTACTATGTATGTTTTTTGTTGATTCAGCTTTGACATGGATTGTTTGAGGATAAATCGCTTATGCACATAGCACGACCAATATGCCACGAATAAATAGATTTGCTCTGTAGGTATGTGGTTTTTATTCTGTTTATGTTCCTGGTCGGTGACAATTGGTCAACTTTCAATACAACGAATTTTCATATCACAAAAGGGTCGGCAGCGCGCTTGTTTTACAGTTGCAAGCCTCCATAGGCTACGGTGTCTGCTTACCATTATGAAGGCTGGAAGATCGTTAGCCAGCGTCGTTGTATAAATAACCGCCAGAGATACTTACGTTTCATAACAGACGCGCTGGAAAACTGTAGGGATGCTAATACCTGAAAGAATTATCATTGTAAATACTTCGTGCATGTATAAATTATAGCCTTAATCCTATTTTGATGTCTACGCTACTGAAAAGTTGCATTGAAATACGTTTAATAGTTTGAGATTAAGGCGAACATTGTTCTATATACATTTCTAACTGTTATACTAAAAAAACTGTTATCCTTCTTAACACGTTCAGTGGGGATCCAGATATTCAAAAATATCCACAAATGCGGACGTATCAAATTTGACTCATTTTTAATACGTAACTAAGTAGGCCATCCTTTACAAGCGGATATTTTTATGGAAACATGTATTTTTTGGGATTGAATCGAGAATTATGGAATCGAGCTAAACTCTAGTCCCCCATAACAACGAAGTATTTTCATCATAAATATTTTTGTAACTGGCCTGTGACACCTAAAAACCACCCTTATCATTATGATGGTTCAATAAGGGCACAATGGATGGTATTACGTATGAGGGTGGGTCGGTGCGGGCGGAAATATGAAACTGTTTTCAATTCAAACTCTAATTCCTCATCATCATGATCATTTTAGTACCTTGTCACTTTCACTACTTTGACTCATCTCAACTGTCGCAATTGTTATGCTAGTGTAATAAAGTATTAAAATGATCATCTACTTTTGCTGTTGACTGTTGCTGTTGTACGATTATCAGTATCACTACTTAAATGTAAGATGTAAAGTATACACGATGATGAGGTTAGATTAGAGTTTAAATTGAAAACAGTTTCATATTTTCGCCCGCACCGACCCCCCCTTAAAAGCCATACCATCCATTGTGCCCTTATTGCACCATCATGATGTTGACAATGAAAAAAAAATAAGCACTTACTATAATTATTACGAAAAAAGCTGTAGTTCTCATGGTGGACTCGGATATCCTGACTGAACTGACGAGAAATCGGCGCAGTCTTATTATAGTGAACCTGTCACGTGCGTTACTAATCTTAGTGTTAGGTACTAATATTACATATAGAATTTATTTAATCTCATTGTTTCATCCGAAATGTCATATTTCTAGAGTACCACTGGAAAGGTAACAAAGGAAATGTTGGGAAGCGATCTACAGGGGCGTTTCAGCTCGAAGTACGATTTTTTCTAAGAAATGTTAGTTTAAGTTTGTTTCTACCAGATGTCACTGGGTGCTATCTCTATCGCACTTGCTTATTGAATTGACAGAGATGCAGCGGTTGTGCGGTTAGTTCTTACTAAATACACAACGGCGCTACGATCTATTTGGAGTATTTCACTGGTAAGTATCTCTATCTCAGTTATATATGGTACTTTGTGGTGATCCGTTCGTTTGTCACAATTATGTATCTCACGAACTACTTTTGCGACCTCGGGGATTGTATATATTAGTTAATTTACCTACATAGGTAGGTTCAGCTTATCTAGGAATTTGGTTTTTGTTTTATTAGTCTGGTTTGTCCTTTTAATAAACAGATCTGATTTTAATTTATAATGCAATAAACAACTTCCCATAACATAACATACGCACGCCAGAAAAAGTTTAACCTAATATCCTTGAAATTGTAACCATATTACTGCGAATAAATCATTTGTATTCAACGGACTACTAGCAGAGCTCCCATTGTGGAATAGATTCTATTACATTCCGGTCTTTTTATCGTGAAATCGATCTTAATCTAATTTTATAAACATGATCGGAAATATTGTTCGTATGTTCGTGAAATGAACTGTGAAATTCAGCATGCCTTGATCATACTGATACAAGAAGCCCAGTCAATATAGCGGACGTGGCAGGTTAAGAGATGTAGGGCGGAGCGCAACATCCCCTCACTCATATTTGAAACAGCCCAACTTCAGAAGGAACTCCTCCTTACAGAAGACCGCAGCCACACAAATAGCACCACCACTTCCTTTTTTACTATGTGGTGTTGTATTCCTGGTGGTGAAGTAAAGTCGTCAGAGGTTCCGAGGATGCGCTGGGGTGAGAGCGAGGGCCTGCACACTTAGGGTACCCCAGAGAAGACGTTAAATAATAACCACCACTACCGAAATGGAATAAGAGCGACAGAAAGATATCATTTGTTGTCCTTGTCATAGTTCCGCTTTTCTTTATTTGCCTCAATGTCATGTCCCATGTAAACGATTACCCGTCCAAATTGAAGAGGTTGTTTATGGTAACCCGCCAGACCAGTGATCGGTGAAGCGCAGCTCGCGAGCCGCATGCGGCTCTTCGAGGTGTCATCAAAAATAAATTTTAAGATCTGTCCTCAATTTAGCTGCGTAAGAGCTTTTCTGTCCCTCTTGGTGAAACTCGTGTAGGATCTCTATAGAAATTCTTGCTCTGAGGCCTGCACACCACAACAAATCCTGACGTAAATAATAATGAAATAATGAACTTTATGCTGCAAATGCACAATAGAACATTAACAGGTCAAAATCTTGTGACACTTCTCGAGTTAAAAGTGTTCACAGGCTACGGTGTCTGCGTACCATCAGGCAGACCATAAGTGTGTCCGTCGTATTAAGAAAAACGCGAAAAAACAAGGATCGGTTGCCAATACTGCAAACGAGCGAAACTGCGAATCGATAATAAGTGCATTTATTGTTTCGTTGGTGAGCAGGCACATTTGTTCCTGAGACTTGGATATTTTCTATGTATTTAAGTTTTTATCTATTAAATATATCGTCGTCTAGTACCCATAACACAAGCCTTATTGAGCTTACTAAGGGACTAGTTCGATTTGTGTCGAACTAGTCCCATTCATTCGAAAAATTGCCCCCTAATATTTTATATAGAAAACTCCCGTGAGTTTGAACATGTCGAGCGATATTCGACCTTTAAGACGTGAGTGACCCGTTTCATTATATTTAATATGCCCCTAATATTTATTTAATAACCTACTTATTTTTATTTTTTGCATTGCGTCTTTATGCTTAATACTTCAGAGATGTGAACGAAAACGAACTAGAGCGGCGTTCAGTGGTTGTGTTATTTAACCCTCTGAGCGCCAAAAACACCTAAAGGTGTCGCATGTTGTCGTGTCACCTGTGCCCAGAACAACTATAGATGTTATGACGTACGTTGTCAAAGTCACCTTCGTGCTTTATACTCAGGTTCATATTATAAGATGAGTTGGGGTGTGTCACTACCGTACATTAAGAATGGCGTTCAAAGGGTTAATATTTAAATAAATTCAAAAAAGTTGCATCATTCGTCAAACTAACATATTGTTATGGTTACTTAATAGGAATATTAATAGACATCTGCATTAAAAAATCCTAATATTTCTTGAAATATTTGTAGACTGGTCTAACGCAAAATTATTTATGTGCGTTTGTGGGGTAGTTAAAGCTCAAAACGCACAGAGCGGGCGCGGCGCGGTGTGGGGCGGAGGCAGTTTTGAATTTTTGATCTTTCCGAAAATGCCGACTGTCAATAGTGTCGATTACTGCTTCATATGCCACACACGCCGCCTCCGCTCCGCTCGCGTGTATATTTGGTGCGTTGTCCCCCGGACCGCGTTCGCTTTACCGAAAAACCGCCTCCGCCACGTAACGACGCTGCGCCGCGCTCTGTGCGTTTTCAACCTTAAACACCGAGATACACTGAATGTGGGCGCAAGTCACGCGCACGTGCACGCCAAGCAAGCGGTGTGTCATCTACTATGACATTTCATATGTTACAACGCGCACGCTCAGTGATAGAGAATTTGAGGTCTACCTGGGAGACACCAAAAGCCGCAAGAGAAAACTGAATAATGGCCTGCCACAAGGCTCTGTACTCGCCCCGATTCTCTTCAATCTTTATATTCACGACTTGCCACCTACTGAGTCTACCAAATTCATATATGCTGACGATATAGCACTTGTTTACCAAAGTAAAGATTTCAAGTCTGGTGAGGAAGTATTGTCATCCGATTTGGCGAAGCTCGACAAGTACTTTACCGCATGGCGCCTAATACCAAGTGCAAGCAAGACGGAAGTGGCATGCTTCCACCTTAACAACCGACTCGCTAATTACCAACCATGCGTCCTATTCAGAGGAGAATCGCTGAAGTTCAACCCTTTCCCTAAATATCTTGGAGTGACCCTGGACAGAACATTGACTTACAGAGAACACCTCCATAAAGTGGCTCTAAAGGTAGCCTCGCGGAATAACATCGTCCACAAACTGTGCGGTACTACTTGGGGTGCTTCCGCTGAATGCCTGCGTACATCGGCTACGTCACTTGTCTTTTCGGTCGCAGAATATTGTGCGCCAGTGTGGCTAGAAAGCGCACATGTCCAAAAAGTGGACACTAAGCTGAATGAGGCTATGCGACGTATATCGGGCACAATTAAATCCACCCCGCTTCATTGGCTCCCAGTTCTCAGTCATATTGCCCCACCACACCTCCGCAGAGTACAAGCACTGAAAAGGGAATCAGAAAAGATTCAGTCACAGCAGTCTCTACCTATCCACCAGGCTTTCTGCTATCCCCCAACACAACGGCTTAAGTCCAGACATCCCGCCTGCATTACAGCCCAAAGGCTGAATGGTTTTGACCTCAGAAAAAGTTGGAGGGACGAGTGGAGCTCCCATACAACTGGGACTCTCCTGCAATCCATCGATCCCACGGCTAAACCTGACGGTTTCAACTTACCGCGCAAACTATGGTGCCGCTTGAACAGACTAAGAACAGGCCACGGACGCTGCAACTACTTCCGTCACAGGTGGGGCTGGCGAGACTCAGCTCTTTGCGATTGTGGCGAAGAGGACCAAAATATAGGGCACATTATACAGCGCTGCCCCCTGCTCTCATACTCGGGCCCCCCGGAAGATCTGTTTAAACTAACACCTGACGCTATCTCGTGGCTCGAGACCCTGAATGTGGACCTATAATTTCTGTTTTTATTTTGTGTTCATTTTTGCATGAAACGTTTATGTATATACGCCATACGATTAAATAAATAAAATAAACGCGCACGCCACGCACACGCGCACGTGCACGTGCTGCTCACGAATTCGGTGTTGTTCTGTATCCATATTTCCGTTGATAACTTGCTGGGACGTCAGTTTCTATTACTGCTTGATCAGTTTCTGCCGCGAAGATGACCGGTGCAATCCGTGTCGAAATGTCGGTAATTAACGTTAATAAAAAAAAACCGTTAGACCCGTACACAAATATTTCAAGTTCTGGAGGTGGGGCTCTGGAGTTTAAATTGTTATACCTTATATTTGTATGTTTCAAATTAAAATAATATTTGTATGAAACATCACAGGTTTTTATCGTCATAATTTAAGTATGTTTCCATGCTTTTGGGCCAGGCTGATGTAAACACTTATTTCAAACACTAATTTGTTATTGGCAGACCTCTTGTTTATTCCTTATCTCATTTTTTTAAGCCAAACGCATAAGAAACCAACGTGTTATGAAACTTATGACTTAATCGCAGTCATTATGCAATCGGTACTATGCAATACGCAGATTTTCCTGCTAAGCTAAAAATAATAGTTTTACTCGTAAGTAGGTCGCAACTGCGTGTTTTCGATTGGAAACTAGTTGAAGTTTTTCCTCTATGCACTTCTATGCGTATTTTAAAATTATAGGCACGTCTATTATAATATTGGAACGTACTCGTATGCTTATGGCATTAAGATCCAAAGTCGTACACAACATGCATTTCCCTTGACCAGCCTCTAGCAACAATCTGAAGAGGATAATATCAAAATAATAAAAGGAAACTATAAATAAAAATATCTCTTGAAAATAAGGAAACTAAAAATTTGATGATTTATTTGCCAACTTTTGCCTTAAAATATGTTTATGACTAGTATTTACATAAGATAATAAATACATGTTGGGATAAACAACTTAATTATAACTTATGAAATAATAACTTAAGTATTATGAATATATTATAGTTTGGATGATTACCAAACTATGTATGAGATATTTTTTTGCCAATAATCTTAAAAATATAATTATAAATTGAGATCGTGAGTCGTGAGTCTATAAGCATTATTTTCATGTTTAGGTACTAGTCGCTACTTACTTGATAGCCGACCATAGGAGTACGTATAATTAATCGAATTGTATATGATTTCCAACCTTATATTTTTTAGGGTTCCGTACCCGAAGGATCCAAACGGAACCCTATTGATGCCACTCGCGTGTCCTTCTGTCACCTGTCACATAATTTGTACTGAAGATTTTTTTAACTTTCGTTGACCTATGAACTTGAAAATTGGTGATAATGTTTATTATTACGAATATTTTACCAATAAATACCAATACATTGATAAATCAAATTTGTTTTATAGCTATACGGCACCTGACTACGGAGTCTGACTAGCACTTGGCCGGCATAAACATCATTTTAAGGATGATTCACAGTAGACCGTTCCGTGTCCGGGCCGGCCCGTTTTCTATGACAGCAAACGCAACGGCCGGCGTATTTCTCTAGAAGAAAACGGGCCGGCCCGGACACGGAACGGCCTACTGTGAATCATCCTTTATTCGTTACATAAAATCAGTGCCTCCTGGGAAAAAAGGGACTCATATTGTAAACATTTTTTTTACCTAAATCAGCTTGCCAGTAGAGCATACCGGTAACAACATAAATTTCCATAATGACCTACCGTCAATATAATAACATTTTTGTTCATAATTTTTTCTTAACATTCACAATACGATAAATTGAGCAAAATAATACTTAATTATTATTAGATTAGACCTATTTGATTAACTCATATTTATTTTTTGTTTAGGTACAAGTAATAGCAAAATATAAAACATAATCGATTCACAAACATCCGTAACATAAAATGAAACTACAGCAGGGCCCCGCTAATCCGAACACGCAAAAAACAGGCCCATGGCGGATTACCGAGGTATCCGGATACAAAGGTCACTCAGCCGCTCAATACGAGTAAGTGAGAGATTTATGATTATGTCCATGAATTAATCAAAATAAACGCCAGAAGAATTACTACAAACAAGTGGGGTAGCCAGTGCCAAGTGATGTCACCTCGCGGCTGTGCGGATTACAGGGATCACCAAATGAACGGGGGTCCAGATTAGCGAGTTTCTATTGTAATTTTAGTCACCGTTTTACCGTTGAATTGTTTATTTACTGTTTACCTGACTTATTCAGGTAAATAATGTATACAAGCGGTATTTTAATGCTATTAATGTAGCATTTCAAATTTAAAGATAACTCGCAACATTATAAGTAAGTTATCTCGAATTTTTCTTCAAACTTCGGAGATGAGAGGAAGGAATGGTATTAAACGATAAATATGCATAATCGTAAATAGAGAATTAGCTACTGTATAAAAACAAAAACGGTTTTAGAATGTCTAGTTCAGTACAAGCCCTTTCATATGAAAGTACACTTGACCTAGTAACAATTCTTAATTTTTGCCTTCCAGATCGTCCGTTTTTCATAAAAAAGAATATAATATCTTTAAATATTTAATTTTTTAATAAGCTTGGGTTGGCCAAGTTTACAACTATTAATAATAAATATATATTTTAAATCAATACCATCTTAGTTATAGTTCCTAAGACACATAGTTATTTATAGCTGAATAGCCGGAGTCGCACGATAATCTTTGTTACGGAACCATAGAACACCACAACAACTTCCACTCTTTTCTTTACCAACGATTAACGACGTTCGTCACAAATCTGGTCATCCTGTTCTCTCCCAAAACAAAACCATCACTGCTTCCCATCCTTCGGCTTCCCGAACCTGGAGGCGAGGTCAACAGACCGGTAATGGCAGGAGCAGCATACGGGGAGGCTGGTGGTGACAGTCTCTGTACCGCCCTTGCCGTCGGACACGACGATCTCCCAGTCGTTGTAGTTTTGCCGGCAGTAGGTCTCGATGCCTGGGATTTCGCCGAAGCGGGTGAAGCATTTGCCGTTCGGTTTCCTAAAATGATAAAGTTTATTATTTTATTACTGATTGCCACTTGATAGTCTCATATAAGGAAACGACCCAATGTTTCATTGCTTAATATCCAAGACTTGACCTCATGTTCATTATCATCATCAGATCAACCGAAGGAAGTCCACTGCTGGACATAGGCTTCCCCCAAAGAGTGCCACAATGACCGCTCATGCGCCACCCGCATCCAGCGGGCTTCCGCGACCATTGCTTAGTTTTATACATACTTAGTACTTGGTGTTGTTGTTCCTGGTTAAGCATGTTCGCCAGAGCTCCCTAGGACGATTTAGTGGAAAGTGAGGGACCTGCCCGCCTTATGGAGTGTCTGCCCACGCTGCGCATTACAATACGTGGTCGCCACTCGAGAACCTTGCCACAAGGTAGCCTAATTAGTCTAATTACCTGGTAAAAGTCGTGGGAGTCCGCGAGATGCGGGTGGCGTTGGCGCACGACCGGTCATTGTGGAACTCTTTGGGGGAGGCCTATGTCTAGCATTAGACGTCCTTCGCCTGATATGATGATGATGATGAGAGACCTGAGTTTGTCTTTCGCTGCCACAGCAGGTACCGTAGCGTAAAGACGATTATTAGTCTCGGTACCCGCTTTTCATCAGGCAAGCCATATTCAGGGCGTATACATGGTGGTCAAGTTAGCATGGATGGCACGAGGCGGAGATCGTAATGGTGTCACGGTCATTAGTGCCGTTGATAGTGCCACTTCTGAAAGAACCAGATCATTTCCAGAGCCACATGTCTGTGATATCCAGCTAGTTGGCGCAGAAGCTTTGGTCTTGTGGAAGCATACAAGTTTAGTTTTGGCAACATTCTGGGTCAGAAAATTGTGTTGAATGCTGTCAGCTACAACCGCCATGCCTTCTTTTGCCGTCTTATTCACCTCACTCCATGTTTCTTCATGGAATATAATGGCTGTGTTATGTGCGTAACAAATTATGTCAGCGTAATGAATACTCAAATTAGCGATATCATTCACGTATAAGATGAAGAGCGTTGTACCCAAAATGCTGCCTTGTGGGACACCGAAATCAATTTCCCTCGAGTTGCTAATATGTTTTTCAACCTTCAGCTTCTGGGTTCAATCTGTCAAGTAGCTCTGAATCTCTATTATAACAATAAAATCAGAATGTCATGTCATGTCACTGTCGAGAACTGGACGTTTATTTCACTTACACGCATGTCTCGAGACGAACTTTCTGCACGTAGTTCTGTTGTTCGGCCTGTACGACTGTGCGCCAGTCCCCGCGCTTGCTCCTTATTTTGAATAATGGCTCGTACTGTAAACAATACAACAAGTTATGTCAATAAATATTACGGGAAAACGTACAAAAATATCTATAGTTTACGATATTTAAGATTGTTCTTTTGACAGCGGTTATCCCAGTACAAGAACGACAAATATAACGTAATGTGTCTTCTGTGAGTCTTAAATCTCGTGGACTGTAGATCTACTGTAAGCTCGTAGGTACTTATATATAACTAAAGATAAATTGAACCTATAAAAGGAAAGATGGTAATCTAACCCCAGAAAAATCAAGCTCGGGCCAAGATTACCAGATAGAGACAGTGATTTACTATAGTTGTGAAATAAGGCAAACGAACGAATGCTTGGCAATCCATGTCTCCGCAGGAAGCGTTATTAAATTTATGATGATCACTTTTTCAATGTTTTACATTGGAATCGTATTTGGAGGCCTCACGGACTCTCAGATTTCAATAGTAAATGGAATTGATAAAATAAAGAAGTTCAAAATGGCGCATTTTTTCAGATTTTAAATCATTTATTTCTTTTATTTATCTAAATCTTTGGAATCGTGTTCGGAGGCCTCTCAACCTCTTAGATATCGATAATATTGCCTATTATTTTACAATAAACACAACCAATCCTGAAATTGCCAACTGGCCGACCCAGCGTAAACCGGTTAAAGCGCGTGCTGCGCACGCATTTGGTGTGTCTCGGCTTTTAATGGCACTCGCGCCGCGTAAGTACGTGTCAAGCAGCCAGTGGACACGTATTCGTACATATGCAGCACTTGTATATTGTTTTTTTCTCAGGGCGTTGTTGGCAGTCGGTTCTCTGTTCCATTTATTTACTCATGTACTTTCTTACCCCCGGTAATTGGACCCGGGTATGTCCTAAAACTACGACCAAGACCACCGGGGAATGGGCAGCAGCATTCCTTGAGTGCGGTGGAGATACTGCGATCGCCAACCCGCATGCCAAGCGTGGCGATTATGGCATTAACCCCCATGAAATTGGGGGAGGCCTATGTCCAGCAGTGGACGTCCTAGGGCTGATATGGTGGTGGTGGTGGTGGTACTTACTTACAGCTCTTGCTAATAAAATGTTTAATGTCTACTGTCACAGATTTACACATTGTACAGGATTTACATAAACATTTTAACTAAATTTGACATAGCATAAACATTATTGACATAGCATTTAACCCTTTTGGGACGCCAACATATACTCGTATCCGTCACGGCGATCAGCGCGATATCAACCTACATGCTTTTCTTTAGGGTTTAAATTTCGCGTTTGACATTCCGATGTCATGGCGTGTGAGTGATAGCATTTTGTATTTGACAGCGTTGAAAAGGTAATCAGTATAACGATTTAGCTAAGTAAGATTTTTAATATATTTATTTTTTATTAGTTTTATTAGCGTCGTTTCGACACGGGTTGAACCGGTCACGTCCGCAGCAGAAACGTCTGTAATTAAGATTAAAGGTAAATTAATTAATTTCGCGTTAGACCCGTACAAAAATAATTTAGGAGTGTGTACGAGTATAAAGCTCGACAGTTTAAAGTGTTAGTGGTGTGTGTAAGATGTAATTAAATGTAAGATTTTAATTCTGAAATAAATAGTTTAAATTTTATATTTTATTTTTAGACACACGCATAAGCGCACCGTAAACGCACGCGACATGGCCTAAATTGTGAAGTTCAGTGACAGTCATAGTGGGGACGTTGTTTAAGACGCTGACGACACAAAAAAATGTCTTATGGACGATTCACACCAAACGGCAAGAGTCGGCGCGCACGCCACCAGAGTCAAAAGAATTCGAATCCTCCATAGAGAAGCTAGACATTGTATCCAGACGGGAGCAGCAGAGCCGGTGGCAGATGACCGGCTGCCCGCAACTCGCAACCCATTCAAATATGAAATCTAACTTGTATGGAGGGTTCGAATTCCTATGACTCTAGTGGGGTGCGCGCCGACTCTAGCCGTTCGGTGGTCCATTATTCGCTTACTAGTGGTACAGATAAATTACTTTAAGTTTGATACTGACATATGCTCTTATTCCAGTGGATATTCTACTTTAACTCTAATGTGGATAGAGTTTCTTTTACATAGACACTGTATTAAAATCGTATGTTTGTAATAGAAACTCTATTACATAGGAGTTAGTTAAACTATACTATCCAATTGGATAAGAGCTTATGTTAGTGTCAATCTCAAAGTAATCGTACTGTAGCTCGATATGCCGTGCTCTTTGCCCGCGTACGTTCTATAATATAAATCAGAAAACTGATGATTATAATCAGAAAACACACTATATACGTGAATAATATAAATCAGCAAACTTAGTATAATCGACGTGACGTGATCGTGATGTAATTGTTATAATTTATGATCACCCAAGTTAAAAAAATAAGAACAGAACTGTTCACAGAGGATTTTCAGACGTAACTTCTTTTTATCGAGCCGATTTTTTTAAATTGTGTTATGGAAACAGCAAACTTTCGTTATACACTATACTACGTGTTTAACATACCTCATTTTGCCAAATCAAATAGTTTTTTGTTAAAATACTGTTAAAGTTAAGCCAATTTAGATCTTCTCAGTGTCTTAAGCATTTACTGCCGACAATGCATGCATGGGGTTACGTCCATATAATATTTATATTATATTTAGGGGGCGTGGCCTGGCAGAGAATATGTTAACCTGCATAAGCGGTGTGAATAACTGCGTGGGTGCTGCCAGGCAGGTTTGAATAAAAAAAAATAAAAATCGATACATAAAACATGTCATTATCGCAAATGATAAGGCAAACCTGTCGGCGACCTTCGCTTGCCGGTTTCCGCGTCCATCGTCATTATGCTATATTTACCATAATAACTATGTCATCACAGTAAAGATAGTAGGAGAGTATGTCAATTAAAAGCTATCATAGTCCGCGAGCCAGCATAAGATTTCCATTACAGAGTTCCTCTCGGGCAATAGGTAACTTGAAAACGCTTCAGAGAGTTCATGAAGCCATGTGAACGTCAGTTGCGGTTCTGTGGGTGAGTTGAGTAGCGGTAGTCTCCCACGACTGATGTGTATGTATAGTGAACAAAGAATGTGGTCTACCACTATTTAAAATGTATAAATTATAGAGTCGAAAAGTGATTAAACAATTTCTCGGCTAACGTATTTGGCTCTTGGACTATCATGCATGATGTAATCTGACGTCTGACCGACAAAATCTGGACCCACTAGTTTCAATTACGTGGCAACACTAATCGTATTTGTACATTTTGACCAACAGTTACCGGGTCATTGAATCTAGTGAGTTCAATTTTCGTTTGCCAAAATCTAGTAGAAAATACCCATGCCAAATGCACTTCAGATCTCTATCAGTACAAATATTATAAATAGGTAAATTTTTCGAGTTTGTAAATTTGTACATAGAGGTTAATTTCCGAACTCTGGATCTAGGTACTTACTCATCCGATTTCAACAATTCTTTTAAATGGGTCTTTGGTACCGGCGTTCTTTGTAATACGCAGGCGGAACCGCGCAGGCAAACACTAAATAGTATATTGGCTCAAGGGAGCAAAAGCTTATATTTACGCGAGGGGGCGGCTGAGTGAAGTGAAAGATTCTACAATAGAACTTTAAGCATGGCGAGGGATACAAGCGTTTACGCCTAAGACAAAAATAATATTGCTACCGAGTGGCACACATAATGTTTTTCACACCTGCCCAGCTAGCACGAAAGGTTTTATGTGACGATTTAATACATTTAGGCCGTAATGTATATACCAGCTGGGCTGCTATTCAGAAAAGCGTGTTTTTTGGATACAAATGAGGAACGAAAAGTACAATTTTGATCCCGCATTTGAGGGCAAAAATTTTTGGTCCGGTAATACAGAAAATAGTCCCGCTGATAATCTCTAGGAAGTAGGAATGGGAAGATTGGCCACAGCACGTCAGTACGGCAGCTCCTCAGAGTAGAAAAAAATAATTCTAATTCATTTTATGGTTTGAGTTAACCCAAAGTTAACCTCGTAACTTGATGGTATGACTGATTTATGATAAAAAAATAAAAATCATCGTTTCAAATGTATGTAAGTTTAGATCTAACAATTTTGTGTGGGAATTACAGATCAACCTTACTTATGCTTGAAAACGTTATACATTACTAACCTTATGAATGTTATGAATGCAGTTAAATTACTGATTCGTTAACGTGTACTGTTTACAAGTCGTAATTCGCGCTTGAGTGGTGTTTGTATGACACATGATATCAGTAACATTGTTGAAGGACATTGTTAGGTTTTGTAATTTGAAAATCGAGTCTGTTTTAGGGTTCCGTATATCAAAAGGAAAAAAAAAGGAACCCGTATAGGATCACTCGTGTGTCTGTCTTGTCTGTCTGCCCGTCCGTCTGTCACAGCCAATTTGCTCCGAAACCGCTGGACCGATTGAGTTGAAACTTGGTACACATACATATATAAGTCAGTGACCCAAAGACGGACTTGTAACATACTCGTATATAACAGTACATTATTGTCGAGGCATGAAAGGAGGCAATTGCAGGCTGGGTATTAGTTTTAAACGGACGACCTTGGGTGTCCGTTTAATCAATAGATACGAAGCCTGCTATTTACATTCCAGCCGAGGCTGCTTTTCCCAAAAAGGGGGCCTAAAGACTAAATTGGAATTAAGTTTCTATAAACAAAACCCTAAAACATCGTACTGTTTATCCCACACCCACCGTAAAGTTTTTTTTAAACAGAATCGGAAGTGTATTTTTGTACCCTAAACCACAAATTATTTCGGACACGTACAAAAACGTCGCGTATCCAACAGAAAAATACAACTTGAATTGGCTGTATACGACCTGTGCCATATTTGGAATGGCTGTATATTCTTTTTAAAAAGTCTGGAACCCGCAGTATGGGTGTTACCATCAAGCCTCCTGCGAAACCACCGGGCTTCTCATTGCCTAGAAAAGAATGGTGTCAGCTAAATAGGCTGAGAACTGGCTGCGGACGCTTACGTGCATTCCTAATTCCTACACAAATGTGGTTGGATATAATCTCCGAAGTGCGATTGTGGAGCCGCGGTGCAAGCCTTCGAGCAGATTCAAGAACTGCCCGCTCAGCAAATACAACGGAAACTCAGCAGACTTGTTCACCCTCAAAAATTACGCGATCCAGTGGATGCAGAATTTGAAAATCCTACTCTAGTATCTAAACGACTGTTGTAAATTGAATGGCATACGAATAAATAAATTGTAATTTTGTACTCGTACGCAGTTCAAGGCCAGAACGTGAGAATTTACTTAAACACCAAGTTCTTCCCCGCGGATGATTTAGTTACTACGAGTATAGTCAGCATCAAAAGTTGCTGCGCATATAAATAAATAAATAAAATAAATATTGGGGGACAATCTTACACAAATCGACCTAGTCCCAAACTAAGCAAAGCTTGTACTATGGGTACTAGACGACGATATACATACTTATATAGATAAATACATACTTAAATACATAGAAAACATCCATGACCCGTGAAAAATGCACAAATAAATGCCCTGGCCGGGATTCGAACCCGGGACCTCTAGCTTCGGAGGCAGAGTCACTACCAACTAGGCTAAACAGGTCGTCAATATATATGAGGGGACAAAAGCTCTTATTCGCTTATTATAAAGACTTTTCAAATGCGTAGCTACTTTTGATGCTCACTGAACGTTACGTAAATATAAAACGTTACGAGTGCGTGAGAGTATGCTGAGTATGTAAGCCCGTTATTTTAGTAGATGTTATAGTTCGGATAGTATCTAAACGTGCAAGTGAGTGGCAAAAATTGTATAACGTGTGTTTGAAGATGCACAATTCTAGATACCATCAATTTGGCATGAGCGGCGGGTGTCATTTTTTTTATTTGGCTTGGTCACTAGTTTTTCAATAGCATCTGATCTTCCAACCGAGAGGGAATACTAAACCTTGTTGGAATTAAACTGCTTTCCTCATGATGCTTTCTGTCACCGAGATACTGTAAAATATTAAATAATATTAAATACCCACATAACTCATAATTAATTGCATTTATTTATCGTATCGATTTCTAATTTTGCAAGTACGTATCTATTATACGAATTACTGTGTAAGTAATAATTTAACATTATGAAGTTTATCGGATCCTATAATAAAGTCTAAGGCTGGGTTGCTCTGACTTACGATCACAGACTGATCAACGTTAAATATGGCGCCGGCAGCTGTCATCCCATAGAAACTTGTCAAACTTTCCATACATTCAAATTTTAACGAACACAGCTTACGATTACAGACGGTTTGGTGCAACCCAGCCTTAGTTTTCCCCTTGGAAGGTCAGATATGGCTAGTCGATTCCGTTAACATAAATTTAATAAATGAAAATTGATGGTACGGCTACGTATTTTTAATACATTTGTAATTTTAAGCTTCTCCTTGAGCCATATTATATATAATACAATAACCAATGAAGACTGAGCACTTGCGGTTAGCGCAATGACCGGCGGAAATCTAAAGAAGTAAGAAACCTCCATGACTCACAAGTACGAATGGAATTACAAGCTTATGACGATTTTCAGGGACCTTTGTCTGGTCGGTGATTCATTGTCAAACAGTTACGTCGATGCTCTAATTTATCATTGACATAAAATAACTGTTTGTTTGAAATTTGATGTTCTCTTAATTCTTTCGTACTTCAACATTCTTTTCTCATACTATGAGGGCTCTAATTTTTCGTGTCGATGACCTAAAATTGACGTCACACTGCATATGGAATGATGCCAATAATTATCAATCTTTTAATCATCAATCATTTAACCATACATTTATGAAGGTATTTTTTCAAATACGGCCTATTGCATCCGAAGATTATAAAGGATTTCTTTTTAATTTATAAGCAGGTGACGAACCCATAGTCTTTCAAGTTTTATAACAGGTTATAGGAATGTTGACTCTAAATATGAACTTAAACTCTCTAAGACGACGAGGTTTGTTTAATTGTTGGTAATATATGAAGCGTCACACGGCACGAAAAGTTCGAGCTCGGTGTGCTACCGCGAACTTCGAAAATCGAACTTCGTGTCGTGCCGTCCCTTTCACTATCGTGTTATACACTATATGACGGAAAGGGACGGTACGATACGAAGTTCGATTTTCGAAGTTCGCGGTATCACCCCTGAACTGATCAATAATCAAAGAACTGATCAAAGAGTTTACGTTCATATTTAGATTCAACATTCCTATTACCTGTTATAAAACGAAAGAATATGAGTTCCTCAATCTTCGGATGCAATAGGCCGTATTTGAAAAAAAAAACCGGCCAAGTGCGAGTCAGACTCGCGCACCAAGGGTTCCGTAAAAACATTTTTATTATATGATGTAACTAAAACTTTACGGTTTTCGCAATTTTTGCTTTACCTGTGCTATAAGACGTTGCTTCGTACCAAATTTCAAGATTCTGAGTTCACGGGAAGTACCCTGTAGGTTTTGATTTCCTTGCGTTTGATTGCGTTGGCTTAGAAGTTGGAATTTTTCACAGCTCCAAGAGACAGTAGACTTGAGTATTTGATATAAATTCCAGCTTGATACCTCCACGCGTTCCTGAGAAAATGGGTCTTGACAGACAGACAGACAGACGGACGGACGGACAACAAAGTTATCCTATAAGAGCTCCGTTTTTTCCTTTCGAGGTACGGAACCCTAAAAAACCATTATAAATGGATAGTTAAATGATTGATGATTAATAGTACATTACTACAGAGGCCGGGACGAAAAGGGTTGCCGGCCGAAGACATATAGACGGCCGAGCGCAGCAAGGCCGGATAGGTCTGAGGCGGGCAATATTTATATTTCCCACCGAGGTAAGTTTAGTGCTTTTCTCAAAACAAAAAAATCCAAATTTTATTTTTAATACGCATAGTGTCAGAATGTCATGATGCCTGTGCCACAAATTTATGTGGAATGGAAATTAAAAATGAGTACTTTGCCGGCCTAGGCCTGCAAGATTTGTATGAAATTCCATTAACGACCTCTTCTCCTAGCCGCACCTGAAACGTCATACTTCGCAGCCTATTATAAGGAACATAACATCAATATTTCATTGCATGTTTGAGAAAAGATTTATAATTACTATAACACCAATTGGAATCATCCTGTACGCAATTTTAAGTCATCGGCACGAAAAATTCGAGCCCTGCTTATGAAAGTATTTTCAGCCAGCCTACGCCTACATTTCTCTACAGCAAAAGGTTTCGATTCCTGTCTTGGGCCTTGGGGCTACATCATCATCATATCAGCCGCAGGACGTCCACTGCTGGATATAGGCTAAAGAGTGCCACAATGACGGGTCCTGCGCCACTCGCATCCAGCGGACTCCCGCGACTTTTACCAAGTCATTAGTCCACCTTGTGGGGGGCCTACTCAAGTTGCGCCTTCCAGTACGTGGTCGCCACACGAGAATCTTTCCGCCTTATTGGCCATCGGTTCTACGTACAATGTGCCCCGGTCATTGCCACTTAAGTTTAGCGATGGTTGGGGCGGCTACATGCGATCACAATATTTTTTCTTTTTATTTTGTCGGTTTTTTTAACGAAAAAAATCTACTCTGATTTTATTATAATAGGGTATTTCACAACACTAAAAAATCCGTTTTATTACATTACCAATAAACTTATCGTACAAAATTACTTTAAAAAATCAAACTTCAGCTTATTTATGCATTTTAAAGATTTTTTAAATACATAAATATGAAATAAAAAGTCGCGTTTCGTAAAGAGTGAAATACCGTATTGCACAGTGAATGCACAGGAGCCACGAGACATGTTGGTCGCTGACCGCCACGGCGCTGCGGAAAGAGAGCCCTTGACGTCTCGTGGATAATGGAGTGCTCCAATTCGGATTCTGGTTCCAATGAATAGTTTCAAAGTTCCTTCAAATTTTGAGGTTTAGTATCCTGGCATTTTAGATTTTAGAGAAAAGTTTTCATCACTATCTAAAAATGTGTATGTCCTGGAGGCGTATGGTGGTAGCCATTTTATCACTTTTCGTCGTGGATAAGATATTAGTCACGTTCTGGCAAGTACGCGAGAGCGACCTGTGTCTTGTCCAAGGCGATAAGTAATAAAATGGGAACCATCATACCAGTGTACCCTGATCATACGCCCGCTGGGTTTGCTATAACCTAACCCGATAGTCGTCTCTGCGAAGGACCTAATAGCGAAGTCTCGACCTACACCTTAAGAGACTCTCGCTATATGGCTGGGTCAAAGGTCTGATGTCTGATACAGAAGTCGGTACTCTTTGACACGGCGTGGATAAACAGGAGGTGAGACTAAGGCCAATCGCTAGTCAGTCTATCATAAAAAAAAGAAAGGTTCCTCTCTCTGTCTACCTAACCACCGGTAGCTTAGGTCCCTTCTCGCTGCCGGCGGCACCCTAGGTTAGGTTTTATAGGATAGTTTATGTTTTGTATATTGGGTATTTTTATATTTTACTTTTTATAAACTTACTGTTAAAAGTCAATCTTAATAATTAAAAAAAATAAAGTGAATAATTAAGTCTTTACCGTAACAGTAGTTCGGCAGTCGTCCTCGTCACCCGGACCGCCCTGCCTGTTGGGGAAGCTCATCTCAACGTTGCTGTCATTCGCTATCACGAGGTTCGGGAGCTTGCCCAGCTTCTGTAATAAACATTATTGATGTTAAAAAAAACTGTCACCAAACAAAAACAGATGCAAAAATGAAGTAAAATAAAAACAGTTATACAAAAAGATCAAACAAAACCTACGTTACGTGCGACATTAGGCTTCGACTCAGAGTTAGCTGCGAGCCTGGTCAGTTGTACAGCGCTAAGCAAAAACAGAAACACAAGACAGCTTGCTACTTATTTTTTACGAACAACGACCACAAAATCCTGAATATTGTAGTGAGCCTTAAAGATAAGAAATAATACATAATTTATTTGTAAGAATAATAAGAATAAGAATAATTTATTAAAAATTCATTTTACAATTATGTTATTATAGCCTAAACTTATCTATAGAGAACAAATATCACGTGCCTGAACTAGGATGTTTCCTGTGTTTCAGGCAAATGGTCAGAGTTATTGCATTCATCTACAAAAATTAAAAACGCGTTAATTCTTATTATTTAGTACAATTACTGATAACAGAAAAAACATGGATTAGATTCTTATTATGTAAGTACAACTAATTAAGACTACATAAACTAGGTATGTACTAACGTAGGCGTAATATAAAAGACAAAAAATATGATATTTCATTTCACAATAGACAATAACTCCTCTGTATCTTCGTATGACATGTTGAGTAGTGCATCCTGGAGTTGTTTCTTACATTTAGTGTAGTTAAGCGGGTATATGTTAAACTTTGCATTCAGCCTATTATAAAGAAATGGGCCAAGGAAACAAAAAAATCTGGACGAAAAAGCGTGTTTCTTTTTTATATTTGTTGGGCAAACAATATCTTTACGTCGTTTAGTAGTGTGATCAGTGCTGTAGGGTATAGCAATGTGCTGTTTTAAAGCTGTGGTCAGTATAAATAGTTGCCGAACTGTTAGAACTTCGCATGATTTATAAAGGAGGTTAGTGGGATAGAGGAAAGGCCGGTAAGTAGAGACCTTGAGAATCGCTCTTTGGGCTCTTTCTAGGTTTAGCAATGTAGTTTTCGCCAAACCACCCCATGATGAAATGCAGTAGGTTAATACAGATTGGCATAATGCAAGATACACTTGTTTCATACGGAATGGATCCGCGATGGGGCGTAATCTTTTGAAGACATATATTAACTTACGAATTTTGCTGCATAAGGCTTCCACATGATATTTGAAACAGAGACATTCATCGATTATGATACCTAAGTACTTTATTTTGTTAGTCATAGTTATCGTTGGACAGATGCATTGATTATTAGTGGGATCTTTACAATAATGTGCATAGAGCTTTGGGATCGTAGGCGCTGTATTTGATTTTCGCATAGAGAACTTTATGTAATTTGTTTTATCCGAGTTCAATGTTAGTAGGTTATCTTGAAGCCACTTGTTTACAACGTTAAAGCCTTGTTGAGCGTATTCATACACTTCGTCTGACGATTTCGCAGAAAAAAGTAGGACAGTGTCATCAGCGTAGGAAATTATTTTGCCGCTGTTTATTTTTAGATTGCAGAGGTCGTTAATGTAAATTAAAAATAGGGTAGAGCTTAAAATACTTCCCTGGGGTGTACCAAAACAGGTGTTTTTTAGGTCAGAACTGAAAACATTGTCTATTTTTGTACATTGCGTACGTTCGTCTAGGTAGTCTGCGAATAATTTGAGCTGGGTGCCCCTGATACCTAGCGCTTCAAGCTTGTGCAATAAGATGGGCTTTGAAACGGTGTCAAAAGCTTTTGCAAGGTCTAGGAAAATCCCTAATGTCTGATAACCCTTGTCAAGTTCCTGGACTAAGTAGTTGGTCAATTCATGAACAGCGTCGGCAGTTGTAAAACATGAGTAAGTTTACATATTGGTCTTAAAATTACAATAATGTCCGTCATGTTTTGCCTTAAAAGGTAAATTGAATTAATAGGATCCTGTTTTACAATAAAATTAAATATACACCAAACACTTAAAAACTTCTATCGTTTAAGAAGTCATTAATATTATAGTAATATTTTTTCAATAATAATTCCATCAATGTTTTGATTTCAAATTGTGACAATATCATAGAAATTTCCTTTCCTTCATACCTACTGATTAATGTCGTTGAGGCGCTAGGGGCTACTGTGACTCGCACATATAGCTCCGAGTGATACAATCAATTTTAATTAATAAGTGGTGAACGGTGTTGGTCACACATATTGTAAACCTTTATTTTAAGAAATCTATCTAAGCTTTTTTGTAGCGACTGTTTGTTTACCTAAATAAATTAAAAAAAAAAAAAAAAAAATTATTTTCTTAAACATGTCAATAGTACAATCCTAATTTGTAGTGGTATCTTATGGGAGGTGATCTATGTATCTTATATGAGTATAAAGCTAAGCTACTCACTTTGGATCGGTGGGCCAGTATATTAATTTAGTTTTTCGTAGTTTTTTTGTTCCCAGTCCGCCTCACTTTTTAATTACGTAGGTACACAGGTAGTTGTTATTACTGAGAAATATTGTATACAATTTCAAGAACTTGTTAGTCTACATAATTATAATGCTACTTATACGATTTCGTGACCATTTAAAGAGGCCGATGTCTGAATGGGCTCATAAGCTTAGTAATGCAATAAGTATTTGCCTATTTGTATGCAGCTTTATCGACAAGTATTTATGTACTTAAGCACTGGTTCAAATGAATAGTTCTTGATAATGTTGACGTTTTTTTAACATCGGTATTAATATAATATAAACGTTACTAAAGATAGGTTCCACTGCCACTTACAGATCCTTTGAACATCTTGTCAAACTGCTCCTGAGGGTAGTCCGGCGGCTTCACCGTGCAGAAGTTCTGGTTTCTACACTCGTCTGGGATGCCATCGCTAAGGCCGTCTCCAGGTGGTTTGGTGGGCCCCGGATATTTGATCGGAAGGTCGTCAGCTGGAAGAAATATTGTTATACTTAGTTGACTGAGGCTACTTTCTGAATTAGAAGGGCGCAACTGTGTGCAATAATAATAATAATAAGTGGGACGGGCAGCAGCATCCCTGTAGTATAGTAGCTGTGTAGCACGGTGGAGATCGCCAACCCGCATGCCAAGCGTGGTGATTATGGCATTTAACCCCATGTAATTGGAGGAGGCCTATGTCCAGCAGTTGACGTCCTTGGGCTGATATGGTGGATGGTGGGATATTTATTTGGACACATGCTCATGCCATTCGTGTCCAGTGCTCAAAAAAGGATCCGTCTCTCCAATGTGTAAGTATTCAAAGGTATGTCGAAGAACGTACTTAGAATCATTTAATTTAAAACTACACAATTTGAGAAGTTATTACTACTATTTGTACGTAAATAAACAAACAGAACATGTTTCAAAAAAATATGCGAAACCCTCAGAGATAAATAAAAAATAAAAAAATATTGGGAAACAATCTTACACAAATTGACATAGTCCCAAAAAAAAGGTACTAGACGACGATATATATATCTATATAGAAAACATCCAAGACCCAGGCACAAATATCCGTGCTAAATACACAAATAATGCCTTGGCCGGGATTCGAACCCGGGACCTCTAGCTTCGGAGGCAGTGTCACTACCAACTAGGCTCAACAGGCCGTTATGTTACAGTAACTGAATTTAAATCACCAGAGATACTTACGTTTCATAACACCCGCGCTAGACAGCTGAAGGCATGCTAATACCTGAAAAAAATATCAATGTAATTACTTCGTACGTGTCTATCGCATTAGCCTATGTCCTATTTTAATGTTTAAGCTATGTATATTACTGGAAAATTTCATAAAAATCCGTAATACGAGTAGTTTTTGAGATTAAGGCGAACAAACATCAACACATAGAACTGATTATTGCCTTAGAGAAATAATTTATATTATTTTTGACGCAGGCTTTGCAACTATCGCTATGCAATACAAACTTCCACCTCCCTTTTTAAACTTTTTAAAGAATGATTCCGGACATAAAAACCATCCTATGGAAGTCCTGGGACCCAGGGTCTCAACTACTCGTATCTCCATGCAAAATTACATTTAAATCCTTTCAGAAGTTTAAGCATTTAAAAATAACAAACAGACTGACAGAGTTCCTTCCACGTATAATTATTACATACGAGTATATTCCAAAAACGTAAAATTTCAAAAATCTTAATAAACTATGGAACTCCTTCCTTTATCATATTTATAAACTAAGAGATCTATTACGAAGAAATATTTCATAATGGGGTATTTTAGAAGAGTTCTTTAACTAAGATATGTTTAAAAGAGAGAGTTTCTAGTTTCAGAATTTGATTAAAGTCTTAACTTTTTGCTTACATGTGTGTGGTTACGTTAGTGCGTAACATTAGAACCTATTAGTTAATATTTTGTCACTACACTCACTAACTGTGACTTCCTATAATTGGCTTTCTATATCTATTTTATTGTCTAATATAATATCCAACTGTTGGATCTCCAAAGAAAATATTTTCATCGATTATTTATTTTATTGTGCGGACAAATCTGTCATGTCATGTTAATGCTGTCTTATTTACATCTCTAAGAGAAACCTAAACTGTTATCTTTGTGCATCGACCTCTGTGGGCATTAAACGATTTGTTAGATAATTCGAATGGAAGAGCGGAGTCTCCTGACACAAATATCTTTATTACCGACCTTGCTTTTGTTAACCTTTCTGATTATCAATAAAATATATATTTTTTTAATTCGCACAATTTAAAGCATTTTTTCATAGTAACTTATTTTCACTTCGCGATCATTCATGGTCACAAGTTTAATTATTCGTATTTCTCCATGTAGCGATTATTTTTATAAAGCGTTAATTATAATGTTCGCTGTAATTTTTTTGGCTTACTCGTAGTTTACCAGTACATTTATTTTAACGTCGCATAGATTTGTAGCATTTTTTAAAAACTCCTATTTATAATCTGTGATTATAATCACAATACTGGGATGCCAATATTATCGCAGATTTCGTAATTGTTTGGATTTTGCTTCAATATTCATCAATATTTACGTGATACGTATTGTAATATGAGTGTATCGTATATACTTTATAGTCACCGTGTAACAGGACCCTTTACGAATAAACGTTTGGATCTAAATCTATTTTAGAGGTGATTATTTTATTATTAGCGTATTATAATACTTGCAGAAAACTCTTATTAAAACAAGAATTTTCTAATCGTGCTCAAAGCTAATATGATCAGGTATACTGAGCATAGTTAACTGACTTAGCTAAGGTGATATATCCTGACTTACCAAGGCGGGATCGACATGTGGTATTTTGTTCTTTGACATAAGCTATATCGCAGAGATTTGCTCATTTGACTGGATAATGTCATTATAACGTTTGCGCAGTAGCAATATCATGCGCTGACGCGGGGCTGTACTGCATTCTTATCGCCCCGCTTCCGCGTATCCCTTGCCAGTCAGGAAGCACTCGTATAGTAACAGTTTGTTTAGCAGTCGTTTTAGTTTACCAACATTTTGTACTATTCTCGTTATTTTAAAGGTGGTGGTTTATTGACGTTCATAGGTGCATGTACTATGCCTAATTTGAAGAATAAAAAACGTATACTTTTTTATTCCCTCTAAATTATCACTGCCACCCACAGACAACATTGATTCAGTCCAGACAACGTTCCGTCTTGCATCTGTTGCGAATCATTAACGAGAACGGCATAATTGCACATAAAAAATGATACCGGAATTTAATGAGCCACGACCACGAGTCAATAAGACACGCTCTGTCATGCATTATTTATTAATCTGTAGCGCGTCACACAACTTTATTACCGACTTCATTTACCTACTTGGTGATCAACCAAAATGCAACGTACGTAATAGTATAGTAATTACTTTGTGAAAGGGAAACAATAAGTTCCTCAACCACAATAAATAGTTATTTCTGATAAAATTTATTAATACATGTCAATAATTTGTTAAGTAACAGCATATAATTGTTAATCGTTGTTAATGCATAGGTATGCATACTTATTTGTACCTACATTCATTTCTTTTTTTAAGATTAAAGTTTTCCCCTCGATTTCTAAATTCTTAGACGCGCTAGCCTGCGTCCCGTCACCTGCCGTATGGTAAGGGCGAGTTGCACCAACCCCTTCGGCCGCCTACGTAACCAATGCCACATAACCAGTTATGTAAGTGTAAATAATTGTTTCTTGATACAAAACTTGTTACGTAAAACGAAATTTTAATAATCCAAAGAAATTAGTTTCGTAGCAAGAAAAATAACTGTACACAATCTTTAGGTACGACGACGAGAAAGCGAGGAGGAGTATTAGAAAGAACTGCGAAGCGCCAGAAGCCAGATCCAAACATTTCTCACTGAGGAAATAAAATATTTGTACGAAACTAGTTTCGTAACAAGAAAAATAATTCTTCACACTTAACATTGTGTGTGGAGCTAGCAGCTGTCATCCCATATACACTTGTAAACTTTCTATACAATCAGATGATTATGAACACTGCGTAGGATTACAGACGGTTTGGTGCAAGTGGTGCCATCCAGCCGAAAATTTATCGCGACCCCTATATGATGACTGGAAAGCACGTTTCAAATCATTGTCTATAATAAGTATGAGAACATCGTTCGCGACGTTAGGACCGTTAGTCGCTGTTGTATCCTTAAATTTATGGAATTTGATGACCAAGGGTTCTCCTTTGGCAGGATGATTCTTATGAACCCTTAGAACATTTTAAGAAGGAGAGCCATCTTAACTTTGATGCAGGCGGGCAGTATGACACCATCAATTAGTATTTGAAAAAAAAACTAAAACCTATCGTACTTGGTATCGAAAAAAATGGCTTCGTACGCTGATTCCAAAATATATTTCTGCCACTCAATTGGACCTGGTTTAAAAAGTAAAAAAAAAAAGATTTTAATATTTTCAAAAAAAATTTTGATTATGTAGCGAGTTATTTGGCGTGTATTTAACATTTTCTAGCATCAAGAGCCCAATTAGGCATGTTACTAAAATTATTTTTTAATTAGGGAACTGAAATATAGTAGTGTAATATCATTTTGGAATCACACGATAGGTTGCAGAAAAAAATCAGAATTACATACAAAAAAAAATGATGTTATATATGGGGGAAGCCCCCTGTATCAAAAGTCCAGATGGCTCTCCTTCTTAAAATGTTCCAAGGGTTATTAAGAATCACCCTGCTAAAGGAGAACCCTTCATCATCAAACGCTGTATATTGGTATTTTATGGTTTGTACATGCGCTACTACTTACGCTAGGTATCTCCGAGTATATCGAAGTGGAATTGGCCAGCAAATCATCGCGTAACTCAGGGGAAACGTGACTGTCGGTGAAGTGGGACTAAATTCTCAAGAACAAATGGGGTAACTCTGCCTATTCACCTCTTTGGCGAATACAAGTGTGAGTTTACATTCATGATCACGATTTGATCATTGTGATATCGCGAAACGCAAACCGGTTACATTATCAAACAAATATAATCGTAACGAAATAACTGTCGCAAACATCCGACCCGTAATTAGTTAATTAATGACCACTCATATTAGGCAACGAATAGAATAGAGAACCAGTTGCCTAAATGAGTTTTTACACGTTTATGCGACATTTTAGTGAATATTTTTTGATATTGATACAGATTTTCTTTAGTTTATACTAGGACGATACGTCGTGCACGGCTCATCTATCGCGAAAATAGGTTTTCTACTGTAGCATTGTTATTTTGTAGTAGCAGACACTATAATTTTTCTCAAACATGCAATGAAATATTGCTGTTATGTTCCTTCGACAACCTGTTTAGCCTAGTTGGTAGTGACTCTGCCTCCGAAGCTAGAGGTCCCGGGTTCGAATCCCGGCCAGGGCTTTTATTTGTGCATTTTTCACGGATATTTGTTCTTGGGTCTTGGATGTTTTCTATGTATTTAAGTATGTATTTATCTATATAAGTATGTATATCGTCATCTAGTACCCATACTAGTCGTCATCTAGTACAAGCTTTGCTTAGTTTGGGACTAGGTCGTTTTGTGTAAGATTGTCCCCCAATATTATTATTATTCTCCTTATTTATTTCTTTCTCTTAAGCTAGGTTTTTTACAATAACTTTATAAAAGTAAAATATTTATTATTATTATTATTATAATAGGCTGCGAAATATGACGTTTCAGGTGCAGCTAGGTTAAAATGTCTTTAATGGAATAATTTCATACAAATCTTGCAGGCCTAGGCCGGCAAAGTCCTCTTTTTTAATTTCCATTCCACATAAATTGTGGCACAGGCACCATGACATTCTGCCACGTGCTATGCGTATTAAAAATAATACTTTGATTTTTTTGTTGTTTATTTAATTGCATGTTTCAGAAAAACACTATACATACCTCGGCGGGAAATATGGGGTTGCCCGCCTCAGACCTATCCGACCTCGCTACATTCGGCTGTCTATATATGTCTTCGGCAGGCAACCCCTTCCGTCCCGGCCTCTGTAGTAATGTACTATTATTTAAGTATACAATGTATATTTGTTTTGCAAAATGACACCTCGCCGAGTTTCTTACGCCGGTTCTTCTCGTGGCAGAAGTTTATGTTTCCGAACCGGTGGTAGTTTATTGACGTTCATAGGTGCATGTAATATGCCTAATATGAAGAATAAATTACTTTTGATACAACTATGTATAAGGCTTGCCTGGTGATAAGCAGACACCGTTGTCTATGGACGCTTCAGACTTCAAAACAACCTCAAGCTGCCAAGCTCGTTCAGAGTTCGTTACAGTAACAAAAAAAGAAAACAAACATTTATTCGTGACAAGTATTATTACAAAAGAAAAAAAAAGTGAATAAAATATAGACTTCAACATATCGCCACGAAACGGTCTCGCCTCAGCATAATGCCGACTCAGGGAGCTGGGTCTGACCTTCCGGCGAAACCTACCACAAGTACTAAACAAATAAATACATTAAAAATAAATATAAACAAATAAAATGTCACGGTGCTTGTATGCAGTACGCTCCGCATAAAATTGACAACTCAGAATTGCCTCACCTGCCACTCAGAATTGTAGTTTGTTTAGATGGAGGTCTGTTTTTGTTCGTCGCTTCTAATCGCTATCCCGTTTCAAATAGGTTCGCAGTTCGCGCACTTCCTTGAGTGCCGAAAAAATTTGTTAGTGGAAGGAACCCGGACATAGGGTACTTTGATCCAGAAAGTCATCACGTAATACGGGGGAGGGGGAGGAAATAAGTTTGTGTGATTGCGATTATAAGGTGCCTCTGTTTGGCCCAGTGGTTGATTGGTAGAGAATGTCCTTTGGCATTGTCCACCATTTGTACATTTATTTTTTGTGTACAATAAAGCTTAAATAAATAAATAATAATAGACCACTAGGGCTTCATCTAGTTTGTTTGCATTGAAACATATTTTTCTCGATACTGTACTGGACAATGCCAGCTGTAAAGGGGTCTCGAACAGAAACAACTCCATTAGTGTAAAGATCTCAAGGTTTGTCACATGTTCATATTAAACAACACAACAAATAATCATGTTTTCACTGCGTTGTAACTCGCATTGCTCAGCAAACTTTCCTTATGTAAAAGACACTGCAAATTTCTAATTCCACTCTAACATTAACTTACGATCGAAATACAAACTCGTTTGCACATGCTCACGATTTCTACCGTTTCAACTTTTAACACAAACTCACGTGCACGCGCTCTCGTCTCGAATCAAGAACTGGCTCGCGCGTCGAGTACCCTGTCTTTTGTAGACATCGGATGCGCGAATTTCTTCCCGCACAATCCGCACATGCGCTGTATATTGCAAACATTTTACACGTTATGAGGCTCATTTTCACTTGTTTTTATATATTTTTAGGGTTCCGTACAGTAAGTCAGAAATTGGGCTACTGCTTTTAGACTCAATTATTTGTTAATTAAGGTTTAAAAGTGGTAGAAAACACTTTCTTGGTTGACCGTACCAGGAAAGGGCTTAAGATGGAAAACTTCAATTAAAATACCAATTCTCAAACATGCGCGGAAATAGTCGCATTTTGGTAGAAAAGCGTACACGCGAAAAGCCTTATTATTATCCGCACAAAATTAAAAAGTTTAATCTTAGGATTATTATACTCCTAGGGATACCAAGAATTGATTAAGGGAAAGTGGCATTCAGCCAA
The DNA here is from genome assembly GCA_905163555.1 of Notocelia uddmanniana. NCBI lineage: Eukaryota > Metazoa > Arthropoda > Insecta > Lepidoptera > Tortricidae > Notocelia > Notocelia uddmanniana. Next base: position 5,511,594 of record LR991059.1, on the reverse strand, counting down.
AGAAAAGCGCCCTTAACCCGCGAGATTTTCAAGTGCAGAGCAGAAAAATATTCATAAAGATGCGCTTCTTTATATATATTTTTACACTATATGATTCTAGGAAAAACAAATTAAAAATTCTAATTAATTTATTGATTTATTTATTATTTGTTAGGTTTTGACTGAATCAGAAAATGTTTTAGCAAATTCGGCATTTTTTGTAGTTTTTTTCGTAATCGAAATAGAAAGCAGAGTGTTTGCCTTATTAAATTCAAATTCGAAATACCTCGTCTAAAATGGGTGGTTTTCAAACCTTAGTTAAAATTTAGAAGAAAGAAGACCTTATAGAAGCTACACCTCGAGGGATAGAGGTGGAAAAATATTGGCCAAAACTTATTTAGTATTACGAGTATTTGATCTATGGGCCTCATAAGAAGGCTCAAAGTCACCCAAAGAGCAATGAAGAGAGCTATCTTAGGAGTTTCTCTGCGTGATCGCATCAGGAATGAGGCCATCCGTAGCAGAACCAAAGTGACCGATATAGCCCTCCGAATCGCTAAACTTAAGTGGCAGTGGGCGGGGCACATTGCACGTAGAACCGATGGCCGTTGGGGCGGAAAGGTTCTCGAGTGGCGACCACGTACCGGAAGGCGTAGCGTGAGCAGGCCCCCCACACGGTGGACCGATGACCTGGTAAAGGTCACTGGTGTCCGCTGGATGCGAGTGGCGCAGGACCGGTCATTGTGGAAGTCTTTGGGGGAGGCCTATATCTAGCAGTGGACGTCTTTCGGCTGACATGATGATCCCTTCCCACGAGAAAGAAAAAGTTAAAATTTGAATTTAATAGGGCAAATGATGATAATGGAAATATTGCAATTTGTTTTTTTTTTGTTGCGAGGTCTACAGTTTATAGAGCGAATATTAATAATCTATCGATAAGTCACAAAGGAGCGCGCGCCGGAGCGGCGAGTTGCGGTTCGGTGAGCAATTATATAACATTGCTATTTATATTTCGTCAGGCGTATAAAGCGTATTATGTTCACAATATTTGCTTCCTTGTGCGTGTTCAGTCGCTTGTATAATGGGTTGTACTCGTACTTCAAAGAACTGTTCGGCATGATACCCACGGCCGCTTTCTACTATCGCACCGCTCTCCGTCGGCAGGGCATTCATCCTCACACCTTAGAACCTAAACTTTTCTATGTATTTAAGTAGGTATATATCTATTGAATATATAATATATCGTCGTTTAGTACCCATATCACAAGCCTTATTTTATTTATTTTCTTTTATATACTTGTTTTACTACTACACTACTACCTATTGAGCTTTACTCCCTAGTAATAGGGATTAGAAGTCAGAGCGGACCCCGGGCTCCTCTAGGTCACAACTGGGAAAACGCAAGGAGAATGATGATTGACGTATGATGTGGTATGAGCAACCACAATATACTCGTAAGTTATATTTAGAGTGAGGAACCTCTCTAACATAGCAAATCCTCAAAATAGCTCTATTTTCAACCAATCTTCGGGAGCTCTAGCTACTTTTCCACCAGGAATTAACACAACACTGCATAGGGCCGCTAGGCCGGTTACACGACCACGTCAGTTTGCCAGCACTTGAAAGTCCAGGTTTCTTTTATTTAGGACGAGTAAATACTATTTCAGTTCATCGACTCATCCAAGTGGAAAGCGGCACACCAAATTAACTGGTGCTACCTATAGAGCATCAAAGCCATCATTCATCTCGACACAGCAAGTAGTAGTGTTTTTGCCCAAACGAGCGAAGCGTCTCATTTTTAGCTTTCGACAAAAATTCTTTCGTATGTCTGTCTGTCTGTCCGGATGTTCTCCTCTACAGGTCGCATTTCTCAACCGATTCTCGTGAATTTTTGTGAGCAGGTTCGATAATTATATAGATTTTTTTGTCAGTGTCAGTTTTAGGAAAATTTTAAATTTGAGACAAAAAATATTTTTTTCTTTTGACTTTCCAGATATTCTCCTCTACGGGGTCACATTTCTTATCAGAAATGTTATATAGATTTTTTTTAAGTCAGTTTTTAGAAATTTAAAAATTTGATAAAATATACAAAATTTTATCGTATGTATGTCCGGATGTTCTCGTCTACAGGTCGTATTTCTCAACCGTAAAAAATATATTAAAAGCTCTAAATGTGTAATAACTATGTTTGTTAAACATATATGTAGAGTCAATGTATCTGTTTGTGCAGTTGTGTGGATCTGTCGCGCAACTCATTTTTATCGGGACCCACAGAAAACCAGCGTCGGGACACCTTTTGTGACCCGACACATGCTGAGTGGGCCCCATTTTCGCAACTGCTTTAGTATTAATTATCAAGTAATTTTAATTTCTATTATTATAATTTTAGCATGTTGTCGAAATAAAGTTTTTTTTTTTATTCTATTTCTATTTTCTATCCATGATGTCTGAAAATAAACATTATATTATTAAATTATTATAAGGCGAAGGTACTTTTTCAATTGGGCTTATCGAAATATAACCGAGATGATATTATATACGAGATATATATATACCTCTCTAAAATGTAGGAGTAGTGTGTTCTAGTATTCGACTGAGGTATTACTTTTGGTTTCGGTTTCGGCAATTTTCGTTCAAAATATCTGGTTTTGGTTTCGATTTTGGCTGAAGCTAAAGCAAAAGCCGAAATTCGGTTTTGGCTGATAATCGTGTGTTGCTCGGAAACTAAGACTATAATTTTTTTTTGTATCTTTTAATAATAATAATAATAATAATAATAAATTGTTGTTTATTTAGGTATGAACCCATTTGTTACAGTATTTCAGACTAAACATTAAACAATTGAAAATATTATATTAATTAAAAATGTTCATTGGAACAATGCCATTATTGGCGCCTTATTTTTCCTTCTTGTATTCTGTCCAACACAAATGATAACAAAAAAGAATCCTAATGTATGATAAGAGTTCTTATATATAGATATGCAATACCTATGTATGTATAAAAATAACACCACGCTGGTATTTTATTCCACAATTTAATAATACGTCCACTAAAGTTTTGTTTTCGGGTTTGATCTTTGCTGAAAATTTTGTTTTTCGGTTTCGGTCAAAACTAAAACCAAGCTGAATTTCGGTTTTGGCTGCAATTTGTGTTTTGGTAGGTCGCTAGTTTGAACTAACTATCTACGCTACGAACCAACATAGCTACTAGATGACGTAAATCCACACGTTTTGAGTCAGATACAAATTGCGTCAAAGGGAAGAATATTCTGCAATTGAGACATTGTACTTGATTTAATTCATAAACGAGAACATAGCCAAGGATTTTCCTTGAAGACTTATAGATTTGATTCCGTAAAATTGGGTCACACATAAGGACTGTGTTCAGTTCATATACAAAAACAACACATATCTAAATGTTATAAACTCATCAACGTCTATAGTTCTATATAACTATAAGTCGATAAAAAGATCAGCCCCGCATACGTGCGAGATCTTTGCAAAGACTCCGATATTATAGCGTTGCAGGAAAGGTGGCTTCTCCCCACGATCTTGATTTCGTACATAGTATAGACCCGTATTCTCATGTACTTCGACATCTTCGGTCGACACGTTTGCTGGGGCGTTGCGAGGTTTTTTTGCTAGCTCTAGATACTCTAGATCACACAAATTCAAATTCAAAAAGGTTTATTCGTGACACACACGGTACATAATAATAAAAAGAAGGAAAGACAAGCAAAAAAGGGCCGTGCCACGAAATGGACCCAACTCAGCATATTGCTGGCTTTACAGCCAGCGCTGGTCTTCCGTAAGGCCCATTAAGTGAGGAAACGGTGGGTAACACAACATACAGTATACAAACAAACATAGTACTACAAGAACAAAAATAAAGTAAAATACATTACACATTGCAACAAAAAACCGAGATCAGAAAACAACAGTGCTGCTAATAATATACTTATTTAAAACATAATACGACTAACATCAGAATTTTACAAGAAAAAACAAGTTTAAAGTAATAAGCCCTAATCCTGTGCAATAGAATGAACGCAGCCATTCGCTCGCTGCTACTAGCGCCAGCGGCAAATACTTGAAGCTAACACGATGCACGAGGGAAAATAGTCCGATCATGATACATCACTTATAATATTCAGAGATGTTATAGTGTCACGCAGCTTTCGTAGGTACTAAAGCAGCGATCTAACCACTGGTGCGCATTGTTTACATCACTAATGAACGTAAATGGCCCCGAATCAAGACCAAGTTACTCAACGCAGAGCCAGTCTTCTTCCGCAAAAAAATAAAAAGCTCCTGTCCGAACCTCGCACTCGGTTGCGCGTTAAAATCTCCCAGAAGAAAAGCGTCCTATACAACACTGTCCTCTACTATTGCGTCGGCAGCGGAGAGACAGGTGGTACATTCCGCCAGGCTATCAGGATGGTCAGTCAGCATGTCCATATTTAAGATTAGTATTGAACGAGCCTCTAGAACAAAAAGTAGAAATGGCATTAATTTGGTCACTTTCATACTTGAGAAAGTTGAGAACAGAGACGTACAAGATTGTCCCCCAATTTTTTTTTTATCATCGCACTTTTCGCTATTGTTAGTGAGTTATCCCCACATTTTGGAGTCATTGCGGCCTGTCTGTCTGTTTTGTCGGCCTGTTTAGCCTAGCTGGTAGTGACATTGCCTCCGAAGCTAGAGGTCCCGGGTTCGAATCGGGCCAGGGCATTTTTTGTACATTTAGCACGGATATTTGTTCCTGGGACTTGGATGTTTTCTATGTAGTTAAGTATATATACATATCTATTTTTTAAATATATCGTCGTCTAGTACCCATAACACAAGCCTTATTGAGCTTACTATGGAACTAGTTCGATTTGTGTAAAGAAAAATGTCCCCAAATATTTATTTATTATTATTTATTGCGATCTCGTACAGTATGTTTCAATAGGTACTTTAGACCGAGACACAGATTTTATAAACAGAGAACACTTAGGATTTGAAATGAGCTCCCTGCCGAGGTATTCCTAATAGGTTACAGCATGGGACTTACGGGTCGGCAACACGCGAATGACGCCTCTTGTTTTGCATGCGTCCATAGGCGGCGGTGACCACTTACCATCAGGTGGCCTGTCAGCTTGTTTCGTCGTTACGTGGTATAAAACATCAGTTCAGTAGTTTTTTAAGATTAAGAGGAAGGTACATTCATGCATCCAAACATTGGGACAGCTTTCACTTTTGTATCATTATTAGAATTAGAATAGGGTTAGAATTTACTTTTAATTTGATTTACTGTTGCATTCACACTCCAGAAATATAAAAATTTTGGAAGTAGCCGTTTTTGTTCATAAATACAAAACGCAATTTATCGAATTACAGCAGCTACGTACCTACCCGTAATGTTCGAGCACAATATACACATAAGTTACATAAACCGGCTGCCAAATTAGGACTTACCTCATAAAACTGTTATATCATGTGTATCACAATTTACAATAAGATACCCGATAGTTTTATTTAAGTGTCAGAAATTAAACTTATTTAAGAATTTAGTTAAGAATTTACTCATATATAAATGTTATTATAATATTAATGGCTTTCTGAATGATTCATTTCAATGTAAAATTGTAATCTCTTTTCTGACATTTATTTCTGTTTTTATTTTTATTGTAATCTTTTTCCTGACATTTATTTTATATTTTATCATTTTAATTGTAATCTCTTTCATATCATTTATTTTAATAATACATAAGTAGAATTAGACGTATGTACACCTCAAAACCCCAACTCACCTTCCCCACTCACCTTCGGTTTGCTGACGATATAGTAGTCTTGGCTGAGACCATGGAAGATTTAAGTACAATGCTCAATGACCTCAGTAAAGCCTCCGAGCGAGTTGGTCTAAGGATGAACATGGACAAGACGAAGATCATGTCAAATGTCCATGTCGCACCAACTCCCTTAACAATCGGACACTTTACGCTCGAAGTTGTAGACGATTACATATACCTAGGACAGACTGTCCAGTTAGGTAGGTCCAACTTCGAGAAAGAGGTTAATCGTCGAATCCGACTCGGCTGGGCAGCGTTCGGGAAGCTACGGCACATCTTTTCGTCCAATATTCCGCAGTGTCTTAAGACAAAAGTCTTTGACCAGTGTGTGTTGCCAGTGATGACATATGGCACTGAAACGTGGTCGCTTACTATGGGCCTCATAAGAAGGCTCAAAGTCACCCAAAGGGCAATGGAGAGAGCTATGTTGGGAGTTTCTCTGCGTGATCGCATCAGGAATGAGGCCATCCGCAGCAGAACCAAAGTGACCGATATAGCCCTCCGAATCGCTAAACTTAAGTGGCAGTGGGCGGGGCACATAGCACGTAGAACCGATGGCCGTTGGGGCGGAAAGGTTCTCGAGTGGCGACCACGTACCGGAAGGCGTAGCGTGGGCAGGCCCCCCACACGGTGGACTGATGACCTGGTGAAGATCGCGGGTGTCCGCTGGATGCGGGTGGCGCAGGACCGGTCATTGTGGAAGTCTTTGGGGGAGGCCTATGTCCAGCAGTGGACGTCTTTCGGCTGACATGATGATGATGATGATGACACCTCAAAAGGTAGGGTATGGTGAGTCCACCAGCTCGGCTAGTATGATAGCTTATACCGTCACGTTTTATGTGACGTTTCAGTATATTTTGGCCATATAACGTGACGGTATAAGCTATCATACTAGCCGGGCAGATGTACTGCAACTAGAACTGCAAATTGTCACCCATTTCCAACATAGATGAATAAATCATTTCATTTCAAATGGTCAGTCACATCTTGAAGGTCGAAAATCGCTCGATATGAGAATTTTAGATGCTTGCGATATATACGAGGCTTAGTTTTCTTTGCTTTTCACATTTAAGTTTATTTACTATTTTATGCAGTACTGTTTTGCTAACACATTTAGGATAAATAAAACACAAAACATAATTCAATGCAAGTTTTATATTTAACGTGGGACAGGGTCACAAGACGAGTTGAGTCCCAAGATTTTAACTGACTCTAGACTCTTCATATCGCGCGACAGCACTAAGTAGGGGTACTGGAAGGATCTTTGTTCGCATTTTAACATGGGCTTGTACTCGCTGGCAAGCATCTTGTTAGCACTGAAATAAAAAAAAAACTATTAATGCTAATTAGAAAACAATGCATTGAATGTTATAATGACCTGGAGAGACGTAGGGCACATTTAACTATCTCGCTCATATTAAGAGCAGACCAACTGGGATCCTTATAGAACCTTATAGAATATAGCAGCCATAATAACACCACTTTGAACTGACTGTGGCTTTATGGGTCAGGCCCATTAAAGTGATGGACTGCGTAGTGGGAGAGTAGCCAGGCGAAAATCCGGAGGTATATTGTTTTGGTCATTTTGAAAGTACAGTCACACAAAGAAGTCTGCAACCAGATAGCCGTGCGGAATTTCTACCACTTTTTTCTCCATGAGCATTTTTTAGGGTTCCGTAGTCAACTAGGAACCCTTATAGTTTCGCCATGTCTGTCCGTCCGTCTGTCCGTCCGTCCGTCCGCGGATAATCTCAGTGACCGTTAGCACTAGAAAGCTGAAATTTGGTACTAATATGTATATCAATTACGCCGACAAAGTGGTAAAATAAAAAGTGGAAAAAACTATTTTATTAGGGTACCTCCCCTATACGTAAAGTGGGGAGTGATTTTTTTTTCATTTTAACCCTAACGTGTGATATATTGTTAGATAGGTATTTAAAAATAAATAGGGGTTTACTAAAATCATTTTTTGATAATGTTAATATTTTCGGAAATAATCGCTCCAGAAGTAAAAAAAAATGTGTCCCCCCCCCTCTAACTTTTGAACCATAAGTTTTAAAAATATGAAAAAAATCTCAAAAGTAGAACTTTATAAAAACTTTGTAGGAAAATTATTTTGAACTTGATAGGTTGAATAGTTTTTGAAAAAATTACAAAAACTACGGAACCCTACACTGAGCGTGGCCCGACACGCTCTTGGCCGGTTTTTATTTAAAGTGTGATTTTAATAATAGTTTTATTGTTATAGCGACAACAGAAATACATCAGTCCTTGGATGGGTGACCGCTTTGAGTGGTTACTAACTGAGCGCTCCCGTGCTTTGGAAGGCACGTGAAGCCGTTGATCCCAGTTGCTGCCTATGATAGCAGTCGTTAAGCCAAGTTAGAGGCCTCCGGGCGGCTTGAGAACTTCTAACAGTCAAGTTGCCCACTCACTTGACAAGCCTAATTCCAATAAGGTCTGGTTTCCCCCTCGGGTTGGAAGGTCAGATGGCAGTCGCTTCCGTAAAAACTAGTGTCTACGCCAATACTTGGGATTAGATAGCGGACCCCAGGCATCCTTCAGGATGCAACTGTACTGGGAATAACGCTAGGGGGATGATAAGAGTATTTCTATTTTGGTTTTTAGGGAGAAATTATTTTTATTTACCATTATTCCCCACTGCACCCCTTGCCCTTGTCCCTCTTTCCACATTATTTGATGCGTGTTGAAAAGCAGTATACGGGTTGGCTGGCATTGGCCCGCTTATTAGTAGTGTTGCGAGTGGCTGCTCGGACCATATTTCATGGTCATAAATATAACTTTGGAAAATATGCATGCAGCTGGGTTTAGTGCCTGAAGCATTTATCATGTAATTACATTATTTTTCTTCCATAACCTGACGTGGGCAACTTATTTAACTGTAACAAACCATACAAGTAATGGACTGCTTCGACCCCATGCCGCAGGTAACTTGTTAAAAAAACCTTTTTATTGTTATAAACTTACTTTGGTTTGCACTCCTTGACCGGTATTGCCATTGCGAAGACTTTGGGCAAATAAAATGCGTAACGTATCTCTCGTCTCTCATCTCTGATCATGTAAACGTGATCGACCTGCAAAAATAAAAAAGTAAAGTAAAATTTTATAACCAGGAAGATGCAGTACAAAAAACGCAAAGTCGATGACCCCACACTAGGCTAGGCCTGTATCGTGGAAGTCATACGTAAACCACACGCATAGAATTTACCGAATAAAATGCGGTCTGTGCCGGGTTCGAACAGCACCAGCCCCTTTCATCCAATTGAACCGGATCGAAGTGTGTTGTGCGCGGCTAGTCAGTCAATCATTCAGTGGTAAAAATACCGTTTTTTGGACTTTAATATCTCTATAACTATTTCACCTATATTTATGAAATTTGGGGTTCTAGTTGTTCTATGGGATCTTAATACATGCACCAAATTTAATGTTTTATGTTAAATAGATTTGGAGTTATTGAGGGGTCAAAACGGTTCGTGCAAAATAACACACGGCTGCTGTCTGCCAGTTCCTGGGGTGAACTTGGCTGGACACGCTGCCGCGTGTCTAGATATTACATTCTTGCATCCCACTTGTTTTAGTTTGTTGTCTGGGTAATCTTACCTACACCCCTACAACAAATAACATTGTTGTTCATCAGAAATAAGAAAGCATTTTTGTTTAAGCTGAAACGGAAAAGCTTCGTTCACTTGGTAAATAATCCGCAAATTCTAATCCGCAATGTAAGCATTGTCAGAAGTATATATTTTTTTATTTACTTAATTAATTATTGAAGTTAATTACTTACGAGGTATAGTTTGTCCCTGCAGATTTTTTCGCCTTCGCCGTCGCGATTGACAGTCACGTTGATTTGCGGTCGTAAATCATTTGCATTGATCTAAAAAGACAGATTAAGTATAATGTCCCAATTGACAACTATTAGTTCACCTCTAGACGTGAGGAGGATCAATCCAAGTGATTCAGTCAGTGGCGGCCTTAGACATTGCGAGGCTCCGGGCAGCCCCGGGGCATCAAATCCTTGCGAGGCCTTCACCTGGGTTGCGCCACAGATCAAAGAATGTTGCGCGGGGCCCTGTAAGAGCGAGGCCCCGGGCGGTTGCCCTGCTTGCCACCCCCTAAGGCTGCCACTGGATTCAGTAGATCATAAGCTACTGTTTCGTAAGTACCACTCAATATCAGGGCGATTAACGTTTTTTTTTTTGGTGTTGATAACAATAATAGAGGGCGCAGTACGTTGCAGTACGCTCGGTTCTCCATACAAACGTATTTATGCTCTCATTTTAAAACGCCATGCTAGAATAACATGAAACTTTATAGACACATTGGGATCCGGCATTTCTAGGTCGGAAATTAGTTTCAGTTGCTAGAAATTGTAAAAGAAAAAAAAATACAGCGGTTTTTTGAGTTTGTTTACGGCTTGTATGAAAACCTTAATAATCGTTGTATTTTTTCTCCATTATAATTTCAAGCAACAAAAACTAATTTCCGACCTAGATATGCCGGATCCCATTGTGTATACAAAGTTTCATGTTATTCTAGCATGGCGTTTTAAAATGAGAGCGTAAATACGTTTGTATGGAGAACCGAACGTACTGAGCACTCTTAATACTTCCGTGAAGTACCCATACTATTTGTTTCCTCTCTGATACGTGGTAAATTAAATTTCATCTGATTCATCTGAGACCCATCTGCGTCTACTAGTTTTGAAACATCGAATCTCACTCAATGTGACAATTTATTATCTTTACAATACATATATAATACATATATGGTGCTTTACAATACACACGAGTGCGGTAATCAGCAGATTACGTGCATATGTCGAAATTTTAAAGAGCCATATGTACTGTAAAACATTGTACGATACACGTGCGAACAGGTAATTCGCAACTCGTGTCGATTTAAAACACTCCCTTCGGTCGTGTTTCAATTTATCACCACTCGTTGCGAATTTCCTGTTCTGTGCACTTGTATTGTAATGTACTATTCTGTCATAATAGTTAAAGAGTGTCTTAATTAACTTGTTCTTGCGGGGTGACCATGATTGTAGTGAATTTAACTTTTACTTGAAAAGAAGTAAAAAAAGAAAGGTGTGGGGTCTCACTCAAATACGATGGTTAACGATCCTTTAACAATAACTACAAGTATGTTAAAAGGATCTCTGTATCGAATTTCCTAACAAAATCGGCCGATTAAATTGCTCCAAAGGTACTTACGGCACTGTACAACTGTTTTAAGTACTCGTCCGACGGATAGCCAACGGGCCTTTCATCGCAATAGTTTCTGGAGCGAAGTTGCTCCTTACACGGGTCAGGTATGGCCTTCATGTCAACGTCAGTTGCTGGTTTCCCAGTTACATTTCCTTGGAAACTGAGCAGACAAACCACCTGAAAAATTAAAATTAAATTAATTACATACCTAATATTGACTAGTGGCTCTGTGAGCTATAGACCTTTCAAAGACTTTTTTTCAGAAACTGACTAGACAAAAAAATACTAGGTATATAATTATCGAACCTGCTCACAAAATTTCACGAGAATCGGTTGAGAAATGCGACCTGTAGAGGAGAACATCCGGACAGACAGACAGACAGACATACGAAAGAGTTTTTGTCGAAAGCTGAAACGGAGGCGCTTCGCTCGCTCGGTCAATGATACCCTTTTGACTTGTGTTGCCATGGAACACCCCCATGCTAGTGTGGGATGGAACATTCGGGTCAAAGTTTATTTAAAGAATATGCCAGGACTGGAACCTTTGTGGCTAAATTATGTAATATGTCAATAAAGGTACACAGGTTGTGCAATCTCAATTTTGGATAACTTGTAGTTTGGAACGTTTGTGCATAACTACGTCAAAATGCTTTTTGTTTTGTATCTGAGAGCCAAACATTTTTATTACACCCATCTATGCATAGAATCAAACGTAAGTATAAAAGATTTAATTACAGTAAAACACAAAACTTTTTGTATTTTATGTTACTTACAGTTTTCTATTGTTTTAAAATTTGATTAAGTTATTAGATATGCATTTCATCATATACGGTTATTTATAATAAAGAAATTTTTTATCGTCTGATCAAGGGATTTTTATTTCCGAAATGGGGCATCCCTCATACTCCAGTTTACTTAACTTACTTATTATTAAAATTATGTCTAATAGATATTAAAAATTCACTAGCAGGCTATAGTAGGAAATATAAGTAAGTATACAACTGTTTTTACAAATTTAATGTTCTCCAAATATAGGTAGGTAGGCCAGTATACAGTTAAAAGAGTATACTAGAGGACAAGAGCTTAATAGATTAAGAATACTCACGAAAAATAACGTAAACGGTACGTAGCCCATTTTATACGATTATTCTTCGATGGCTGGTGGTAAGGCGCCTCCGGACGAGAATTCGAGAATGGTTTCGTGTCCCCATGACCCTCCTCTTTTATACGCGTACCATGTCATTTTCCTGTCCATCGCTACTTCTATCAGTTGACGCATAACATTGCGGTCATGCATAACAGTTAGTCGGTTCTATCTTTTTTTCTGGATTGATTTTTCCTAAAGTCTGAAACGCAGAGATCGGGTGCGGCGTTGTGCGGGATGGAGGCGTTTTTGCATTTTTGATCTTTTCGAAACTGTGAATGGTCGATTACTGCTTCATATGTCACACACGCTGCCTCCGCTCCACCTCCTACTGAATACCGCGCGGTTTTTAGGGTTCCGTACCCAAACGGTAAAAACGGGACCCTATTACTAAGACTTCGCTGTCCGTCCGTCCGTCCGTCTGTCACCAGGCTGTATCTCATGAACCGTAATAGCTAGACAGTTGAAATTTTCACAGATTGTGTATTTCTGTTGCCGCTATAACAACAAATATTAAAAACAAAATAATAATTAAGGGGAGCTGCCATACAAAGAATGTGATATTTTAGCCCTTTTTCATGGCTACCACTCGCCGAGCTAGATCTCAAGAACAGTATAAGAATAAGAATAAGAATCGTTTATTCGTGACCGTATGGTACAATACATACACAACAACATGGAATTACAGTACACCATCACATATTATTAGTATTGTCACGAAATGTGTAATAACAACAAGTATTAAAAACCGGCCAAATGCGAGTCGGACTCTTTGCGGTTTTTATTTTTTGTACGCAACCCTCGGTGGGCGAGTCCGACTCGCACTTAGGCGGTTTTTTTGATGCGGCGTTGACTTACCGCGTCCGCCCCGCAACAACGCTGCGTCGCACTCTGTGCGTTTTAAGCTTAAACTGTTTACATAGAGTCAGGCTTATGAAAGCTGAAGTCACAGTTCTAGTCAGAAAATGGCAACAATAAAAAAATGTGTCATGCGACAAAACAGTAATGATACTTCAGTAGGTGATTATTGGGAGTTTCAAATCAAATCTTCGATTTGATTTCAAATTCCCAATAATCTTGAAGATTTGACACTCTCAATCGGGTTTATGGTTAATATTTGCGACTTACCATCAACATGATTCAAAACGCTCAATCCAGTTTTGATAATCTTAAAGATTTGAAACTCTCAATCGGGTTTAGGGTTAATATTTGCAACTTACCATCAACATGATTCAAAACGCTCAATCCAGTTTTGATAATCTTAAAGATTTGAAACTCTCAATCGGGTTTAGGGTTAATGTCTGCAACTTACAATCAACGTGATTCAAAACGTTCAATCCGGTTTCGATTTCAAACTCCAATTAGGTTTTTTAAAGTTGAACTTGTGATCTGATTGATCCGAAACGCTCAATCAGGTTTAGGATACGATTTAAAACTCTCAATAGGTTTTGTGGGTGATCCGTTTTTTAAAGTGCAAGTCGTAAAGGTGTATAAGTCAAGTTTTAAAACGGCAAAAGCTTAAACACAACACACAATCTAAGGCGGCCAACCCTCAGTTTGTATGCAAGGGTCCCAGGAAGCTGATTCCTGGCATAAACCCTCATAGCGCGCCAAGTTCTAGGACTCGGGTTGACTATGGTGTTTACCGCACAACACATCCAACGAGTTGATCAAGTTCGTCAGTTGTGATCGCAACCCCCAGGAAGCTGATTCCTGGCATAAGGCTGCGGTTTTACGTGCTTTAAGTTTACCCCCTTCGGGTATGGGACCCTATACGCTATCGACCGCATAGGTATAGGAGTACCCGTGATTCGTTTTTTCACATTCAACACTACACGCACTCCGGGTGGCCAAGTCCGAAATGTATGATTTACGTGTTGGGGTCGTCCGGTCGTCAACTTCCCGGCAAACCATAGTAACGAAAATGTATTTATACAAACGAATTAAAAAACTTCATAAGCGCGTTGTAGCCCTGGCATACCGATTGGCTATTAGGAATGACGTGCTCAAACGTCATGATTATAGTTAATATTAGTAATCTACACTTTATAATAATGTGTTATAAAATTGAAAATTTCCTGATTTCGAATATGAACTGAGTAATATACTATCTATTCTAGTTAAGTTTTAGCAAATCATGGGCTATAATAAAGATATAAGATTCAAATTAGAATGGAACGCATGGATCATATTGCTTTTAACAAGATAGCAAAGTTGATCGATGTAATTAAGTTACCATCGCGCATTTTATTGAAACCTGAGTCATTCTACCTGTTACTTGCTCTTCGTTCATCGAGCGCATTTATATGTAAAATCTAATAGAATTAGTAATTATCAACATCAAATGTTTACATTATCAAGATTGAACATGAATTAAAAGCGAGTTTTTGCTTAAATACAGCTCTCATTATATATCGAATGTATCAAATAAACTTTCTTTTAGCAGATATCCTAAAGAATGCTAAGTGGTAAGAATAGTGATACGTCCGAAACAAGCAACGCGATTTTCGTAATCGGGTTTTTCTTCTCTATACAACATATAAACAAAGTCTCAATTCGGGTATTTTATTTGATATACTTTCTTAACATCGCATATGCAATACATATTTAATGAACATACCGAACTTTAAGTAATTTAACTGAAACCAGTAAAAAGACATGAAATAAAACAAGGATTTAAGTGATAAACATTAATATTTATTCATACTGTTTAATAAAAATACTAACTTTCCAGTAATATAATTATCTTATACACAATACTAATATGTAAGCTAGTAATAATAAAAATAAACGTTTCCATTGGGTCTCTACGTGTTGGATCTATATTCCCACGAACGTCTAACAGAGGACCGGAGTTTAAAACCATAGATTTTATAAAGAGGTACATAACAAATACATAATGTTTAAAACTAGTTCAAATGTAAAATAATTTGTTGGATATAATCACTTTTAGCCTTAATTTTAATACTATTTCATGTAATACTTAAAACCTATGACCTAAGTTTTAATACTATTATATGGCGCTTAGTAACTAATCACTTCACTCAACTTTTTAACTATTTTCTCCTAGGGATCTTCGATTTGATTTCAAATTCCCAATAATCTTGAAGATTTGACACTCTCAATCGGGTTTATGGTTAATATTTGCGACTTACCATCAACATGATTCAAAACGCTCAATCCAGTTTTGATAATCTTAAAGATTTGAAACTCTCAATCGGGTTTAGGGTTAATATTTGCAACTTACCATCAACATGATTCAAAACGCTCAATCCAGTTTTGATAATCTTAAAGATTTGAAACTCTCAATCGGGTTTAGGGTTAATGTCTGCAACTTACAATCAACGTGATTCAAAACGTTCAATCCGGTTTCGATTTCAAACTCCAATTAGGTTTTTTAAAGTTGAACTTGTGATCTGATTGATCCGAAACGCTCAATCAGGTTTAGGATACGATTTAAAACTCTCAATAGGTTTTGTGGGTGATCCGTTTTTTAAAGTGCAAGTCGTAAAGGTGTATAAGTCAAGTTTTAAAACGGCAAAAGCTTAAACACAACACACAATCTAAGGCGGCCAACCCTCAGTTTGTATGCAAGGGTCCCAGGAAGCTGATTCCTGGCATAAACCCTCATAGCGCGCCAAGTTCTAGGACTCGGGTTGACTATGGTGTTTACCGCACAACACATCCAACGAGTTGATCAAGTTCGTCAGTTGTGATCGCAACCCCCAGGAAGCTGATTCCTGGCATAAGGCTGCGGTTTTACGTGCTTTAAGTTTACCCCCTTCGGGTATGGGACCCTATACGCTATCGACCGCATAGGTATAGGAGTACCCGTGATTCGTTTTTTCACATTCAACACTACACGCACTCCGGGTGGCCAAGTCCGAAATGTATGATTTACGTGTTGGGGTCGTCCGGTCGTCAACTTCCCGGCAAACCATAGTAACGAAAATGTATTTATACAAACGAATAAAAAAACTTCATAAGCGCGTTGTAGCCCTGGCATACCGATTGGCTATTAGGAATGACGTGCTCAAACGTCATGATTATAGTTAATATTAGTAATCTACACTTTATAATAATGTGTTATAAAATTGAAAATTTCCTGATTTCGAATATGAACTGAGTAATATAAGTAGGTTAATATTGGGGGTTCTAGCTCACATCGCTTCGCTATCGCTCGCTCCGTTCGCAGAACCGCCCAATATTAACAATAATGCAGGTATTTACGCAGCACTACAGCGGCCAGTCTACGGATACCCTTTAATCTTCATATTCAATCTTAATACATCTGATTTCGAATGTCTTCATCCTCCCAGCAAACTTCTCATGCAACGATAAAAAAAAAACAGCAAAAGGCCTTACCCACGGGTGCCAGGTTTTTATTTCATAATATATTTACCACATCCCGGCACCCGTGTGCGGCTAAGTTGAGCAAATAATTTCCAGGTTGGCCAGACTCGTATATTACTTACTTGCTGACCAATGTCTCATCATTCCAACTATTTTTCCAGAATGGCCAGTTCTGTACTTAATAATCGGTTTGACTAGGCAAAGGGTCGGATGATGCTTCAACATATTTCTAAGTTTCATGTTTTGATTTTAGGTATTTTAAGTTCTCTGGTATTATTTTATGTCATTCATTTACATTCACACAGATTGGCCAGGTCTGTCTCATGTAAACGTTTGACAAGTGGTCCGCCGAGAATGAACTCGGCTCGCCGTTATTATTAATGAAGTCTAATTATATATACTGTCCTTAAGGAAAAATGTCTATAGCGCGCTGAAGAGTAATAGCGTTTAAATTGTTAAACCTATGCATAAATAAAGATTTTTTATTTATTTTCATTATAGTTTACTCTTATTTCCAATATTTCGTTACTTGCAAGTTGTAAAAGTAAATTATTACATTGAATTCAGTATATTTACCTTTTAAACCCTATGTAACGCCATCCGTATAGCCATCTAGCGAATAATGAGCAAACAAATGTTAATATGTCAAATTGTTTGATTAGTAAATATACATTTTTCCTTAATGTACTGGTTTGAGTGGTCACCAGAAACAGTAATGTCATTGTTTTCCACGCAGTATGTGTAAAATAAAGTTTATTCCACAAGATAAAAAATCGATTTCAGGGCACCATCTATCAATAACCTTACAAACATTTAAAAGTGCGAAGCTGTTTAGCGCTGTGCCGAAACTGCAAAGGTTCGTTATAAAGCTTCATGTCTTAGCCGCTAGATGGTATGAAAATAGATTTAGTTTTAACCAACATTTGAAATATCCAATATTAATAATTAATAGTTTTGGTTAAGCTACGTTTGTCAGATAGATTGATTTACACATATAGCCCGATTATATTATTATTATTATTAACCAACCAAATTGTATGTCGAAAAGGTAAGTACATTTGATTTCCATTTTAGAATTACGTATCAAATGTCGTCGACAATCTGGCGCCACTACCTAAATTAGATTTTGCATTAATCCTAGTTCACACCTATCGTTGGAGCTATCTACTAAAATAGATCTTATCTTCCTATGATGTAAAGTAGAATTATGTCTGTATTATCATTTCAGAAATTACATAAACATAGTGCGCTTGCATAAGTACTTCAATATCTACGCGCCTTTAGAATTAAAGGTTTCTTGTTGGATACTCGATATTTGTTCAGCTCATATCTATTGACACGTTCAACCAGGTGGACACTTGAAAACTTTAATTACGTACATTATTGAAGGACGCTTAAAAATATTTTATTCATTAACAAACTCAGAAGGCAATTCGAGCAAGTATGTAAGTATATGTCGAATAAGTTATTCTTTATAATTTGCATCGTGTTTGCTTCTATAATGTGCTTTTTACAGGGCATCTAATAATAATCCGTTTGAATCCGACGAGGAAATTTTTTTAACGCAGAGAAGTGACGACGCGCTTCCGCCGGCTAAAAAATCGAAGGGAAAAGCATTAAAATCCAAAACCGTTCGAGCAAAGAAAACTACGCAGAAGGTTTTGAAGGTTGCCGATAATAATTCAGACTCTGAAACCGAAGATGATTCCACAGCGCAGTCGAAGAAAAAGGTCCAGAAACCTCAACTGTTCCTGGATTCTGAGGTACCTGTCTAAGCTTACCTTGCTTAAGTACGTAATACGTATAAAAATAACTTCACAATTATGATAAGTGATATTTCGCTAACGAAATCTTTCGTAAGCCATTACTGATTTGCGTTATGATTTATTTTTAATTAATATGTCATTGTTCTTACAGGATTATGGAACTGCCGTACCAATTAGAGCTTCAGCATTGAGAAACTTTCTATCAAGAAAAACTGCGTCTGGGTATACTATGCAGACGAATCATTCTGCCAAAGGGGGGTATTACATCGAACTCAGGGCATATCACATGCGAGATTTGGAGCCATCGGGGAATGAGGTTGACCGCTGGAAAAAAGCAGTCGTCACTTTCAAGGGAGCGGTCGATGAAACCAGCCCAATTTTTGCTTCAGTCTGCGACGTTATAAAGGCTGTTAAAGAAGAATATAAAGGCATCCAACCTATATTGTACCCTTCTAATATTTAAGGTATGACTATTTTTCTTTACTTTGACCCTCGGTATTTCAGTGTATTATTTAATCGAATTTAACCTTTAAACTGGATTCAGAAGTATATTTTTTCATTGTTAACCATATTTAGTTTTGCATCATATCTTGACCTTGATTGTCATAGATTCTTACACATATTGACTACTATATTGACATCAGTAACGTCTTTAATTTATTTAGCATACAATTATAATAACTGACTTTTCGTAGGTAACGAAATTTTGAAGAAGATATTACAGGTGTATTTTTTAAGGCATGTCACAATTTTTGGTCGATTTATTTTTGTATTTTACTTACTATGACATCGTTTTGTCCTTTCAGGTTTATCAAATGCACTGTCCCTAAAAGCCTCGACCGTATGATCTTTTTTTATCTTGAAAACCGCATCTGGATATACTATGCAGACAAATGGAGAATATTACGTCAAACTCAGGTAGACCCAGTATTTAAATTAGATTCGGATATTTTTTTCATTCGCAATATTCATTTTGCCCAATTTTTCGTAGTAATTTAAACTTTACGTTATAAATACATATTTTAATTTACGAGTTAACTTTATATTAAATCATCATGTATTTTTGCCAAGCTTGTAACGTTCACGTTCCAAAGTTATCAACTCATAAAAAAACCAACTTGCATAAATCTAATTGTTTACTCAATACAAAATATAAAAATGTATACATAATTGCCAACGCATTTCGTGACAGAATAGCTAGCTATAAAATAAATTCGGCAAACTTTACGATCGCTCCAGAATTGTTTTTATCCGAAATTTCAGAAGTAACGGACCAACTTATTAGGGAGTACTTGTATAAGCATACGGCATTAAAAGTGAATTTCGAACTCTTTGTTACATATGTATTGACGAAGAATGATGAGAAATCAATGAAATCATTCAATACTAAATACGTTGAAGTATTTCAAAACAGCGATATTTCATCATTATATCGCTCATTTGCTGAAACATTAGTCTCAAAATGTTCAGAATTCGAACTTTCGGAGTCCGGGTGGACAATTGACACGATTAATCATTTAGAAGTCAATATAATGAAGTACAACCCTCTAAGGGCAGGCTCCTATATACCATTGCCCAAGCACATAGCAAATAAGAAGGCTTGCTTGAATATAAATAATACAGACAATCGCTGCTTTTTATGGTGTATTATGGCTTATTTGTATCCAACTAAAAAAAATGCTCATAGAGTTACATCATATCCCGATTATTCTGATATATTAGAAACAAGTGGTATGTCATTTCCGCCAAGTTTAAATGATGTCAAATGGTTTGAAAATAAGAACTCTGATATTAGTTTAAATATCTATGGTTTAACAAAAAAAGGCGAAGTCACTGGCCCTTTGTATAAAACGCACAAAAGGAAAATACACCATGTAAATTTATTATTATTAAGACATAAAGGAAAGGCACATTTTTGCTTGATAAAAGATTTAGGAAAGCTTGCTCATAAACAACTTACTAAACATAAAGCAAAAATACATTTGTGCGAAGAGTGTTTTTTGTATTTTTCAACGAAAGAAAAACAAATTCAGCATAACTGTGCAGGAATCCAAACTATGTTACCTGAAAAAGACACCAAAATTTCTTTTTGTAATTTTGAAAGGACACAAGAGATACCTATTGTCATTTACGCTGATTTTGAAAGCTTGTTACTAGAATTTTCGGATAAAAATAAGTCAACCTATGTAGAAAATATGCAAATTCACGAGGCTTCGTGCTTTGCCTATTATATTTGCTGTAAAACCAACCCTGAACTAAACGACTTCGTATCTTATCGAGGTCCTAACTGCTCGAAAAAGTTTGTCGAAACAATATGCGGCGATGTAACCAGATTACATGCTATTCTGTCTTACAGTAAACCTATGATTCCACTTACCCCAGATGAGCGGTTATCGTTTACGTCAAGTACTATGTGTCATATATGTAAAGAACCATTTTCTTCTGACGACAAAATTGTGATGGATCATAATCATTTTACGGGTCGTTATAGAGGGGCTGCGCATGCAACATGTAATTTAAAAGCAAAAACTTGTCCTTTTATTCCCATAATTTTCCACAACTTAACAGGATACGACAGCCATCTATTTATTAACGAACTTTCGAACGTATGCGGGCGAATTAACCTTATACCGAAAAATAAAGAAAAGTTTATTTCATTCACTAAATTCATACCCATGGATCGTCAAAATGTGGCCCAGTTAAAATTTATCGATTCATTTAATTTTTTAAGCTCAAGTTTAGATAATTTAGTGAACACGATGAAAGCAAACGATTTTCAACATTTAAAATCATTTTTCGGCGAAGGTGAAAAGTTTGATATTGCTCGTAAAAAGGGTATATATTGTTACGATTACGTTGACACCTGGGAACGATATGAAGAGACATGTTTGCCAGAGCCTTCTAAATTCTTTAACAGATTGACATCAGAATCTGTATCCTCGTCTGATTATAAACATGCTATGCGTGTATGGGATACTTTCAACATTAAAAATCTCGGAGAATACACTGATTTGTATTTAAAATGCGACGTATTACTCTTATGCGATTGTTTTGAAAAATTTAGAAACATGAGTCTTAATTTTTACAATCTCGACCCTTGTTATTACGTGTCATCACCATCGCTAAGTTGGGACGCTATGCTACTGTACACTAAAGTAAGGTTAGATTTATTAACGGATATAGAGATGTACCAGATGATCGAGAAAGGAATAAGAGGCGGTCTTGCTCAGTGTTCACGAAGATATGCTCGATCTAACAACAAGTATCTTTTAAGTTACGACAGTAATGAGCCGGATAGTTTTTTAGTATATTTAGACTGCGTTAACTTATACGGCCACGCCATGATGCAACGTCTTCCTAAAAGTAATTTCAGATTTCTTGATGATTTCGAAATTGCGAGTTTTGATGTTGAAAGTATACAACATGATTCTGACACCGGGTTCATTTTGGAAGTAGACTTGCATTACCCACTTGAGTTACATGATTCTCATTCGGACATGTCATTCGCGGCTGAAAAATTTGTCCCCGCGGGGAGCAAAAATAGTAAATTAATTGCTAACCTTTATGATAAACATCGATATATTATTCATTACATTCATTTGAAAGAATGCTTAAAAAATGGGTTAGTTTTGTTAAAAATCTATAAAGTTTTAGCCTTTGAACAAAGCAATTTTTTAGAACCGTACATATCTTTAAATACTTCACTTAGACAAACAGCATCTTCCGAATTCGAAAGAGATTTTTTTAAAAAACAGAATAATTCAATATTTGGTAAAACGATTGAGAATAAGCGTAAGCAGGTCGATGTGAAACTTGTTAATGTGTGGAAAGATAATGGGAATAAAACGAACAAATATTGTGGGGCGGAAAAATATATAAATGCTCCTAATTTTAAAAATGTGGCGATAATTTCAGACTCATTAGTAGCAATTCAATTGAACCAAACAAAAGTTGTACTTGACCGTCCGATCTACATTGGTTTCTCTATATTGGAACTTGCAAAAAGCCATTTATACAGATTTCATTACAGTGTGATGAAACGCATTTATACAAATAAAATACATCTCTGCTATACTGACACCGACAGTCTCTTATATCTTATCTATACAAAAGATTTTTATCGAGACTTGAAAGAAAATATAGAATATTTTGATACTAGCAATTATGAAGCAGGTAATATATTTAACATACCTTCTGTGAACAGTAAGATACCCGGATATTTCAAAGATGAGATGGGCGGTGCTATTATTACAGAATATATAGGGTTGCGAGCAAAATTATATTGCATCACTACTTGTAACACAACTGTAAAAAAAGCAAAGGGAATAAAAAAGTGTATTACCAAAAAACTGGACATTAATAAATATAAACGTGCTCTATTTTATAATGAATCATTGAGAGACGAAATGTGTATTATTAGATCCAAATGCCATAAACTTTATACCCAAAAAATAAACAAGCTAGTTCTTTCACGAGATGATGATAAAAGGTGTGTAAATAAAGATAATATTACGTCTTTGCCCTGGGGGCACTATAAAACATTATGTTAAGTACGGTGTTGCATGCGTAGAATCAACCTTAAATATAATGTAACGCTGCTGATGTTAGTAAATAAGATACGATATTAGGACGATGACAAATTTTTAGACGATCGTTAAAAGTATTTTATTTCGACTATAATTTAATTGATTCCGTTGTGAGCCGAAATTTGTCTACAATTTACTGAGTAACTTTTTCGTCACAACGGAATCAATTAAATGTAAACGAATTAAAACCTTAACGACGGCCCAATAATCCCACCCATATTTCTGATTTGTAAGCGATATTTTACTTGGTGTTGTATTTACATAGTTAGTAAATAAGATACGATATGAGAGCATTGACAATTTTTTCGGACCATCGTTAAAAGTATTTTAATTCGACTACAATTTAATTGATTCCGTTGTGAGCCGAAATTTGTCTACAATTTATTGGGCAACTTTTTCGTCACAACGGAATCAATTAAATGTAAACGAATTAGAAACCTTAACGATGGTCTCAAAATTTGGTCCTCACCCTTATTTCTGATTTGTAACCGATATTTTAAGTGGTGATGAATTTTACATAGTTTTTAAGTATGTAACATTTGAATAATAATGATAATAAATCATATTTACGATAAATAATATTACTTGTTTTATTTATATTTCTCCATTGACAGTATAGCGTTATAGAAAATAGGTTGTGACGATTTGTACACAATTAAGCAACTAAAAATAAATATCCAATCAGTTTTCTAAACGCTATATTGTTTCACCATGAAGAGTTTTTGATATTTCCAGTCAGGGCTCGGAACCGGTTAATGTCAAAATCCCGAAATAGTCAAATATTTTGAATTAGTTTATGCTCTTTATGTAGGACTCAATAATGTATTTAGAATATTGCTTCGTATAATTAGATAGCCTAATTAAACATGAAATAATAAACGAAAGAACGAAAAAACGGTTTTTATGGAGAGAATACTGGTTTCCGAGCCCTGTTTCCAGTTGTTAACCTTTAAATGCATGAAGTATCAACAACGATACTACTGAAATGACCCAAGTCGAAATCAACTTAACGTCAATTTGGGATTTTGTCAAACTGAGCCATTAAGTCTCAATTTTACATATATATGACTTTTATTTAAGACGTTACAAAAATAAAATGGAGTACCTATCATTTTTTTGATATTGTATGCATCTAAGGCTTAAAACACCTCTGTTCCATGAACGATAGGTAGTAAAACGAATAAAATATAATTTATCGACCTAAATTATCCCTAAAGCTTCTTAGAACTTAGTTCAGGATTCAAGATTCGAATGTTAATTCGTGACGCAAAAACATAATAAGTGCATGAATAATAAAACAAAATAATATAGTAACGTTCGGGTCACGGAATCCCGAGTTCATAACGCTTGCCTGGTCAACAGGCGATAATTGTTTCGATGTTTATTAGCTTTTCTATCTATCAATTGCTCAAATGTTATTTATTATAAGAAATAAAAATGTTATGCGAAAGTCAGTAAATAGATAAGTTTGCCCTTAAACTTTTTAGGTGCCTTATTTAATATACTGTTTTTCTTTATCTATGGGAGTCTAATTACAACTGATAATAACAGTTGTCGTTATTAAAATGGGTTATCATTCTAAATTATAAACAAAAAACAACATATTTGCTGAAATTTTTATTGAGGTCTTAGTAAACATTTAACTACAAGTACGAGTATATATTAAAATGAATACTGCAAGTACTTACGAAATTACAAAAGTTTATTATATGATATGTACAGTAATACTAAAAGCTATTCACTTTTCATCCAGTTTTCTTAATATTCTTGTCAATGCGTATTCAGTTGAGTCTAACACTTCGTCACATGGATCGCAAACAAGGTACTGCGCACTAACATTGCGGCTAGAATCACCATCGTTCACAGCTTCGATATCAATTTTTATTAAATATTGTCCTTTTCGATAGTTATTTTTTATAACGAAAGACGAGCATTTTTTAGTTTGATCTTTGATAATAGTTTTTTTCGGCTTATTTTTCACTATTTTGCGTACTACTTCCTGACGGCGTTTTTCAACTTTTTCAAGCCAACCGTCAACATCTTGCACGTAATAGAATGGATCGTCCGGCCCGACATCATGAATTGGAGGGCTAACGTTAAATATGTCGCCAAAATCATCAACTTGGTTTTGTTTGCCCATGTTTGACTCCATTATCTGAAAAAAAATTAGGTTAGACACTATAACGAGCCCTCAGAAATAACATAACAAAATAAAGTACGTTACAAGTTTTATTAATCTCTCAAATATATTTCAAGACTGTTAGAAGATATCTTAATTTTGTTTAAGATAAAATATTAATATAGAAAACCATTACCTATGGCTTTAAATTAGGCAGTAACTTCTCTCGTTGCGACTGCTTCCGTTTGACGCAAGCAATGAAATGGAAGCCAATGCTCGCAATTCTTTACAGGTTGCAACAGGTATTAAGAATAATCATGAGTAATACCGAATGCCTTTTTAGGCAGCGCTCTAACATTTCTAAAACAAAATACTCTCCAACTTAAACTGCTAGTAGGTATACATATTTAATGAATGTTTTGTATAATTAGTTAACAGAAAGTAAAATGAAGCTAATGAAACAACAAGTGTCACTTGAAATCGGTAAAATTATTGCTGAGTCACGTCCTATTAATATAAAGCACAGTGTGCTTTTGCCCAACTCGATTCGATGCATAATCTGCGGGCCTTCCAATTGCGGCAAAACCAATACCATGCTAAGTTTATTACTTCATGAAAATGGGTTAAAATTTCAAAATGTGTATCTTTATTCTAAAACGGCTTTCCAACCAAAATACCGCTTTCTAGAAGACGTTATTATGAGAATATCTGATATTAATCTGCACATATTTCAAGACGAAAAGGATGTAATTTCTCCTGATGAGGCCTTATGCAATTCTGTTTTTATATTTGACGATATAACTTGTGAAAATCAGAACAATATACGTAATTATTTTTCTATGGGAAGACATAAAGGAATAGATGTTTTCTATTTATCTCAAACTTACTCTAAAATTCCCAAACAATTAATTCGAGACAATGTGAATTTCCTAATTATTTTTAAACAGGATGATGTTAATTTGAAACACATATATCATGAACATGTGAATTCTGACGTTAGTTGGGAAATATTCAAATCACTAGCCATAAATATATGGAGGGACCCATTTGCATCTTTAATAATCAGCAAAGATTGTGAGTTGAACAATGGTAGATATAGAAAATCATTTGATGAGTTTGTAAAGTTTGAGTGAACCATTCATACAAATATTTATGACAAATCCAATTTAAGACAGTTAGTTACAGGCTTAAGGCAATAGAACAAGTCTGT
Organism: Notocelia uddmanniana; assembly: GCA_905163555.1. Taxonomy (NCBI): domain Eukaryota; kingdom Metazoa; phylum Arthropoda; class Insecta; order Lepidoptera; family Tortricidae; genus Notocelia; species Notocelia uddmanniana. Next base: position 5,485,373 of record LR991059.1, on the reverse strand, counting down.
ACAAATTTAAATGTCATGGAAACCGATTTAAAAACACAGTTAATAAAATCAGTTAAAAATATAAAAAATAAACTGAAACAAATGCGTGAAAAAGATGAAGTTTGTGAGTTACAACATAAAAAAATATTCAAATCATTAAGTGACCCATTAGAAACCCTAGTATCACTAAACAATACTTCTAATAATGTTCGCGTGCACAAGGAAAATAAAGAGATATATGCTCAAAACGACGCTCCTATGGATGATGCTAATCTTGATTTAAAATATGGCTCTAAAGAGTTTGTGTCACAAGAATTAAAAACTCCAACTAAAGTGGAAAACTATGTAGCAAAAGTGAAGAGTCCTCAAGCAAATAGAAAATATTTGCAACTCCCGAAAGAACCTTTCAATGTAACATTTGGAGTGCGGAATGATGGCGAGAACTTATTTATAGGTAATTCGCCGGTAACATTAAAAACGCAGGGCGAAAATACCCCAAATAAAATGACAATGATTAATTTACCTGATAAAAGTTATGAGTTAACTCCAGGACTAAACGAACTTTTATTTCAAACCAAACCCAATTCAAATATCGTTGAAGAAAAAGATAAACTAACTTATAAAGATATCCTGATTCATACTAATGTTCATAAGAGAGGATATAGTCCAGACGGTCAAATACAAGGAAATTCGGGCATGAAATACTGCCAATTTATCAAACCATTATTTAACGAATCTAACAAAAAACAGGGCGGCAACTTACCAGTATTGAAAAAATATAGGCGTAATACAGATTACATATATTGGGACGATCCTAACGAGTTAATTGACAGATTAAAATTATTGGTTGCTTCTAAAAATGCTGGCAATACTAATCACGATAATGAAATAATTTCTATCATAGAAGAATTGAGAGAAGCAGGTATAATAAAAGAATAAAAGTGTTGTTAGGGACTCATTATGACTTAGTCCTATAATGTTCTCTGAAGATGAACGTTGATAAGTTTGGCCATCACATATTCAAAAGGCGAAAAGTAAATTCAAATATAGAACCTTATATGGCTTTCATAAATTTTAATGATGATTTTATTGACGCGAAGAATAAGCCTATTAAACATCTTGGAAAACCAATTGATTCCGCGGACGGTGTAACAAAAGAGTATGTTGATAATATAATGGAGGTTATGTTAAAAAAAATAACAGCGATACGTCAAGAATTACAGCAGTTAGATACAGAAATTAAAACCTTAAATCAGAGCATAGACTCAGTGATACAAAGAAGCAAATACAAAAAATGAGTAAAGAAGTGGTGGTTAATGAAATACATAAACAAGCTCGAAAGAATTTTCCTCGAAGACATGTGATAATGAGAGATATTGACGATTTATGGCAAGCTGATCTTATTGACATGCAGTCTATTTCGACAGTGAACTCAAAGTATAAATATATACTAGCAATAATCGATACCTTTTCGAAGTATGCTTGGGTATATCCATTAAAACAAAAAAGTAAAGAACATGTGACTCGAGCCTTTGAAGATTTGTTAACACAACCTCGTGTTCCGAAAAATTTACAAACTGACTTAGGAACTGAATTTTATAACAAACAATTAAAACATTTACTTGATCGATATAATATAAGACACTATTCAACATACTCTGTGAAAAAAGCTTCTATAGTGGAAAGGTTTATAAGAACCTTAAAAACCAAATTATATAAACAATTTAGCTTACAAGGAAACTACAAATGGGTTAATGACACTCTTTATAATGTAGTTAAGCAGTATAATAATACGGTACACAGAACAATTGGTCTTAAGCCAAGCGAAGTTAATGCAGGAAATAAGCAGCAAATTCTTCAAAAATATAATAAAACAGTTTTGCCAGCAACAACGAAAACTATATTTAAAGTTGGAGATCCCGTGCGTATAAGTAAATACAAAGGGACATTTGAAAAAGGGTATACTCCAAATTGGTCAACAGAAATATTTACTATTACTAAAATTCAGAACACAGAACCGGTTACATATATCATAGAAGATAGTAAGCATCGGCCCATTTTGGGATCGTTTTATTCACAAGAATTACTTAAAGCTAAATATCCAAACATTTACCTGGTTGAAAAAATTTTAAAAAAGAAAGGTACAAATTTATATGTGAAATGGTTAGGATTACCTTCTCAAGAAAACAGTTGGATTGATAAGTCAGAAGTTTTATAAGCAGGTCATATTTAATTTTTTCATTCTTAGTCCGTATTTCAAGAAAGAAAGAGTGTTCGGTATTACATCTTTAAATTATATTTTAATTATATCTTTAAATCAATGATGCCGAAATTTAATTCCGCAAGAAAAACAAAAGCTCGCAACGCTAAACCGACTGGTGCTGCAAAAAAATTAAAAACCGGGAGAGGTTTTAAGAAAACGTTTAAAAATATTGTTTCTCTTACAAAGAAACACATAAACAAATTTAAACCCAAATGTAAAAAAGCAGCTATAGAGTTAGCCGTTGCTGTTGCTCGTGAATTGGCTTCCGATTCTAACTCAACTGTGAATATTCCTCGAGTGATACCAGTGCCAAAAGTTGGAGGATTTCTTCCCTTAATACCAATTTTTGCTGGTCTGTCAGCTGCAGGTGGTTTAGCAGGTGGTGCAGCTGGAATCGCAAAGGCAGTTCAAGCAATAAAATCAGCTAAACAACGCTTGCAAGAACTTAAACGTCACAACCAAAAAATGGAAGAATTGTGTATAGGAAATGGGCTTTGTCTCAAAGAACATGGTGATGGTTTAGGCATTTATGTCAAAAAACAAAAAAACTAATTCCAAGGCTACCCAAAAGAGCGCTAACTAATATCGACCTACTGAAATATGCAAAATTCATTCCATTTTTTAGAGGAGTGTACATGAGAGATCAGTTGCCAGTTAGCCCGTTAAATAAAGAATGCGGCATTATAAATCTTGATAGTTCAGATAATCCTGGAACTCATTGGGTGGCCTATGCTAAATTAAGTGATTATATTGAATATTTCGACAGTTATGGTAACTTAAAACCACCGGAAGAATTTTTACACTATGTTGGACCAAATTTTTTTTATAATTATGCTAATGTGCAAAAGAGCCATCCTTATAATTGTGGCCATTTGTGTATTCGGTTTTTGAAATCCTTTTGGAACCGGCATAAATAGACGAGAACTTGATAAAATAATTTAGTTTGCTCAAAATGTCTATAACACTTACAATCACTGGAAACGAATCTGTTCTTCAAACGGAATTTATTCCTCCTCTGATATTAGATGATAATTATGAGTGTGGCTTACTCTACTTTTCTACATTTAATACAATTCCGAATATTCATGAAAATAATAACATTTTTGCCTATGGTAAAGATAAACGTATCAAAATTCCTTGGGGCAATTACGACTTGACAGACTTATATGAATACTTAAAAACTGAACTGAAAAATGTTCAGTTGCAAATTAAATCGAATAATAATACTTTTAAGTGTTTGTTATTTTGCACCGAGCCGATTCATTTTGAAGCCGAAAATAGTATCGCTTCATTTTTAGGATTTTCACAAACGATTCTAGAACCAAATAAATGGCATGAATCAGTCTATCCTGTAAACATTATTCCAACGTCGGTGATACGAATCGAATGTGATCTCGTGCAAGGCTCATATATGAATGGATTACCAGCCCATATAATTCACGAGTTTGTACTGAACGTTCCTCCGTGTCATCAGCTTATTGAGGTGCCTAAAAATATAATATATTTCCCTATAGCAAAAAAGCACATTTCATCAATAATTGTAAAAATATTAGACTTAAGAGGTGTGCCAATAAATTTTAAGAAAGAAAATATATATTTGAGTTTACACCTACGAAAATCAAAATGATTGTATATAATAACCCCCAAAGACTTAGAACACCATCGTCTTGTAAGCTTAAGAGACAAGCAAATAAAAAGAATAAGTTCAACAATAAAATGCCCAAGCAAAATAAAAATAAAGCCATTAATAAGCATACCGTGAAACGAATAACATCCATTACTCCGACTAAAATAACTAAGAGTAATAAAGAGTTCCTTCGTGCTCTTGGATTTAAAGTATGAGTATTCTCCATATAACGGACGACCCTCAATTTGACAATTCTATTGAAAGTTATGAAATCCATACTTATAATCCATACAATAATAGCTACAATGAAAGTGATGAAATACGAATACCTATCCACCAGCAAGACATTTATGTTTTGCCCTCAGCAAGTTCTGTGTATATAGAAGGATCTTTCTCCATAACAGAAAAGGATCGTACAACGGGAGCCTCAAAAACAAAGAAAATAAACTTAACTAATAATGCTATAGCATTCCTTTTTCAAGATATAAGGTACGAGATGAATGGAGTCGAAATTGATCGTATTAGAAATGCTGGAGTTACTACGACAATAAAGTCGCTCGTGTCTATGAATAATGGAGAAAGTAAAGCTGCTGAAATGTGGGGCTGGAATGTAAATGGGTTTAAGAATCATGATGGAAAGTTTTGTATTCTTTTACCGTTAAACAAATTATTGGGTTTCGCAGAAGATTATAGAAAAATTATTATTAATTGCAAACATGAATTAATTTTAAACAGAAGTAGCATTAATTTAAATGGTGTTGTAACAGATAAAGATGATTTGGTACAAGTTGACATACGGAAAGTTCAGTGGCGCATGCCTCATGTTAAAGTTTCAGATCAGCAAAGGCTTGCTTTGCTAAAACATTTAGAAAAAGATAAACCGTTACAAATTGCCTTCAGAAATTGGGATTTATATGAATACCCATTATTACCTAAGACTACGAAACATTCCTGGTCTGTGAAGACAGCTTCTCAACTAGAAAAACCGCGATATGTTATTTTTGGCTTACAAACTAATCGAAAAAATAATAAGGAAAAAGATAATGCCGTATTTGATCACTGTGATTTGAAAAACGTTACGTTATTTTTAAATTCGTATTATTATCCGTACGACGCTCTTAATTTAAAGTTTGAACAAGGCCAATATAGTATATTATATGATATGTATGCTCGATTTCGTCAGTCGTTTTACAACCTTCCCGTAGATCCGTTGTTAGATTTGAAACAGTTTAAAGATAAGGCTCCATTATACGTGATTGATTGTTCACGACAAAATGATAATTTAAAAACTGGACCAGTAGATGTGCGTTTAGAAATTGAAACTACGCAAGACATTCCTGACAACACAAGTGCTTATTGTTTAATTATTAACGATCGGCTGTTCGAGTATCGACCTTTGAGCAATATAGTCAGGAAACTAACATGAAATCAATAGCAATCGTTGACGTTCAAGGATTTAAAACAGATGGAAATCAATTTATTGTAAAAGAAATAGCTATAGTATTTAATGATCAGTTGCAGCATCTTCTTATTTTACCTCCTTTCCCATTGTATAATCTTTCTCCGGAAGAGCGTAAACAAATATGGTGGATACAGAAAAACAGAAAAATTTACTGGAATGAAGGTTTCATTCCCTACACAGATTATTTGATGCACGTAGAAGATTTTTTATCTGATAAAACAATTTATTGTAAAGGTACTGAGAAAGTACATTGGATTAAAACCATGTTTCTTCATAATGATGTAATTAACTTAGAGGACATGCAGTGTCCTAATTTCTTAAGTTTATATAAAGATTTTAGATTATCTAGTGATGTATTTAATTGTATTTACCATCCTACTATATGTGCTTTAAAAAATGTAACTTGCTTAAGAAAATGGTGTACAAATAAAGGTTTTCTATGAATAAGGTTGTTTATTTTTGTATATAAAAGAGTATTTCTCCTACAATAAATCAGTATCATGTTGTACTGAACGGCATTTCAACGTGATGCTCGACGCAGTTCTCATGCCATCTAAAACAGTAACTTTTAGCGATATTGCACTATTTTTCCCAGTGCCTTATCAAGATGATTGTCGAATGGGAACATGGAAAATTGACTCAGATCGATTTCGAATGCGTATAATTGCTTTTGAACAAAAATTCCGGCTTATCTTGGAGCGAGAGAGCAAAAGTAACATCTACTTGCGATAGCTAGCGATATCAAAATTAAAGTAGAAACTGATCTAACAAGTAACGAAGTGGGAATTAACATAACGGAGTTTGTGTACTCTCATAACTGCTGTTAATATTGGGCGGTTCTGTGAACGATAGCGACAGCGAGCGATTCGAAATCAGATGTATTAAGATTGAATATGAAGATTAAAGGGTATCCGTAGACTGGTCGCTGTAGTGTTGCGTAAATACCTACATTATTGTTAATATTGGGCGGTTCTGCGAACGGAGCGAGCGATAGCGAAGCGATGTGAGCTAGAACCCCCAATATTAACCTACTAATATACTATCTATTCTAGTTAAGTTTTAGCAAATCATGGGCTATAATAAAGATATAAGATTCAAATTAGAATGGAACGCATGGATCATATTGCTTTTAACAAGATAGCAAAGTTGATCGATGTAATTAAGTTACCATCGCGCATTTTATTGAAACCTGAGTCATTCTACCTGTTACTTGCTCTTCGTTCATCGAGCGCATTTATATGTAAAATCTAATAGAATTAGTAATTATCAACATCAAATGTTTACATTATCAAGATTGAACATGAATTAAAAGCGAGTTTTTGCTTAAATACAGCTCTCATTATATATCGAATGTATCAAATAAACTTTCTTTTAGCAGATATCCTAAAGAATGCTAAGTGGTAAGAATAGTGATACGTCCGAAACAAGCAACGCGATTTTCGTAATCGGGTTTTTCTTCTCTATACAACATATAAACAAAGTCTCAATTCGGGTATTTTATTTGATATACTTTCTTAACATCGCATATGCAATACATATTTAATGAACATACCGAACTTTAAGTAATTTAACTGAAACCAGTAAAAAGACATGAAATAAAACAAGGATTTAAGTGATAAACATTAATATTTATTCATACTGTTTAATAAAAATACTAACTTTCCAGTAATATAATTATCTTATACACAATACTAATATGTAAGCTAGTAATAATAAAAATAAACGTTTCCATTGGGTCTCTACGTGTTGGATCTATATTCCCACGAACGTCTAACAGAGGACCGGAGTTTAAAACCATAGATTTTATAAAGAGGTACATAACAAATACATAATGTTTAAAACTAGTTCAAATGTAAAATAATTTGTTGGATATAATCACTTTTAGCCTTAATTTTAATACTATTTCATGTAATACTTAAAACCTATGACCTAAGTTTTAATACTATTATATGGCGCTTAGTAACTAATCACTTCACTCAACTTTTTAACTATTTTCTCCACCAAACTTTCGGTGGCATTTAGCAATTGGTCATAATCATCTTGCACTACGTATTGCACTGTAACGCTATTGGGTTCAAGGTTCGATTCTACTAAATCAGAAATGCTTATTTTTATAAGACGCTTTCCTTTTGACACTTTTCTGATGACATGAGAATTTAGGCCCATTTCTTTTGCCTTACTTTTCTTTACTTTTTTCCTCTCAGTTTTTGACTGTGATAGCGGAATTTCTTGCGATGGATTCAATACAGCGTCTTGATATTTTAAATACGAATCCAGGTCTTGTGAGTAGTTGAAAGGATCATTCATTTTGTCACAAAGTTGTGAGTAAAAGGGCGCGGTTGTGTTAATCTCTACAGCGGAGTCAATGGGCTGTGAACTCTGTAAGAAAGCAATTATGTTAAATAATCTTAAATTATATACCTTACAACTAAGAACGAAAAATTACATAAGTAAAATTAAAAAGTAAGAATGCTTACCATTTTGATTGAGAATATAAACAATAAGTAATTTATTGAAACTGATGATGCGTCCTGCTTGAAATCTGTAGCAAAAATATTTTTCTTTACTTTTATGTTCTATTTTATACTGCCTTTTTGCTTTATGTGCAACAAAAATATCCCACGTTCGCTCTGATTCAGGTACGAACAAGTCATGCTTTTTATACATTGCATCATCTAGGTATCGAGGAACTAAAACAAGTATTAACAAGTTTCAACAAACCTAACAGTGGCTTAGAACCTAACTCACAATCTATCAGTATTTAGTTAATTAAGCTTACTTACAAAATTCAACTTCTTTAATGAAAACGAAATCCTTTTTTATATGGCAAAGAAAACGCAACGCATATTGAACATCCCTATTGTTTTTCGTACTTAATTATTATATTATAGCTTTAACTATGAGCCCAACCTAAGGTCGGCGGCGAATGAAAGGCATACCGGCACTTTCAAGTATCTGGTATCCGATAAAATATGATGCTTTTATTTTTCAAGTAATTTAGCTGAGTTGAATATTAACTTATAGTGAAGTTCAACCTTTCATCATATGCCTGTTTCTTACTGTATTTTGTAAGTGTGGCAGTTTATGTGTGATATTATTTGCATTTCAGTTGTTAACTCCTGACTTGCATCAGCATTGCATTATTTACAAAACTTCGGGGTAATTCATTTCCACACTTATTTTTAACAAGTGACACGTGAGTGACACGGTGCGCATTTATTATTCCCGAAGAAATTGATCACCTTGAAAATGTGCGTAAGTTTGATTATTTATTATTTCTATTTAATTTCTTTAACCTTGTGGATGGTATTGCCTTCAGATCATAAAGTTTTAGATTAAATATAACACAGAAATTATGAGTATGTTTTTATAAGTTTATGTATAAATCAAATTTCTAAAGTTTAATAACCCATGCTAGAATGGAGAGAAAAAATTAAGAGTAAAGCTACATGCTCAAAATTAAATTTTCTATATTAATTACTTGACTAGAATATTGATTTATTGTGATATATAGTATGTTAGCTCATTATTTTAACATGATGGAATCTCTTTTAGTTCATTTTTTTTTATTACAGGTCTGACATTGAGTACGATGTTATCCAGTCTGAGGATGAATCAGGAAAATTTAAGTATGTATATTTTAAGTCTTTCTTTTGATTTTGTTCAATTTATTACACATCATTTAGTTAATATTCTAATATTTAATTGAAGGGTTCCGAAAAAATCGCTGACAAGAAAAGGAACTTCACGTCATCCGAAACAAAACACCGACTCTGCCTGGGCGCTGACCAGTGACGAGGACTATGCGGAAGAGCCAACATCTAAAAGGTATTTAACTATTTTTTATTATGGTATTGTGATATTTGCCGAACCTAAAATTAATCTAAGTATCATGTTTTAATATTTCAGTAAGAAAATAATACCAAAAGCAGTAAAAAAACAACGTGCTCGTAAAGCGTCACCGGTTAGTGACGAGGAGCTTGAGGAGGAACCTATAAGTAAAAGGTATTTTATTATATTGAGTATCTTACTTGTCATGGTATTATTTATTAATTTACGTGCTTAATACATATATTAAATGATTTTATGCGTCACTTCCACTTTGAGTCCGATCCAATATTTTATATTTATTTAAAAACCTTAAAGTAATCCAACATATTTAAATTTTCCAGTAAGAAGATTAAGACGAAAGCAGTGAAAAACCAACGTGCTCGTCAAGCAACGCCACTCAGTGACGACGGCCTTGAGGAAGAACTTACAAGTAAAAGGTATGAGTATTTAATTACATTGAATACCTCTTTTTACCTACGTTTCAAAAATATTAGGTATCGTAATTTAATTTTCATGGTTCTAAGTATAGTATGATTAAAGTCTATGTCGATTACGAGCCTCTATTTTGTGGTTAAGTATTTCGAAAATCTAAAATTAAAGTATCCTTTTAATATTTCAGTAAGAAGATTAAGACGAAAGCAGCAGATAAACTACGTGCTAGTGAAGCGACGCCTGAATCTAATCCTGGCTGGTTTTCGAATTGGGGTGACGAGGAAGATGTTGAGGCGCAGCGTCGAGCATCCTCTGCTAGTGCTCTGTCGTCGGTGTTGACACGTAGAGTTCCTGGCGGCTACGTGCGGCGTACAGCTTCGTTAACGGGTGATCTTTTTATTGAACTAAAACTGTATTACGTAAATGATATTCAAAACGTTTCATCACAAGACCGTTGGGATAAAGCCCTAGTTAATTTAAAATATAGGGTAAATTCCAATTCAACAGTAGTTGCTGAAATAAATAAGGTTCTAAAGATTTGTAAGGACGATTTTACGGAGGAAGCCACCTTCTTTCCAGATAAAATTAATAAGTAATCCTAACAGGATTTGAATTTTATAATTTAGCTAAACCCACTTTATTCTTGTTTTAACTAGTAAAATGCAACAAAGTTCAAAATTTTGTTCAGTATGTGACATAAGTATTCCAAGTAAAGCCTTTTCTGCTCACTTACGTACTAACTTACATAAAAATAATAATTCTGTACAATTGACCTCGGATATCGAAAAAATAAGCAGTGCTTTCCGAAGCAGAATCGCTTCATATAGAGTGCGAGGTCCTGAAAATAGCCTCCATGAGATACCAATAAAGTTTTTATGGCTTCTTCGTGGGCATGTACGACGAATTCTCGAAGCAAGAAGAGCAGCTTTCGGATCTATTAAGGTTAACTTTGAGTTCTTTGCCGAATTTAGTTTGCCAAAAAATAATACAAGCGAAATAAAATCATTCGCTACACCAAATATCATTTTACATCAGAGTTATGAATTTAAAGACATATTTTCATCAATTTTGAAGACTTTGTGCACGAAAATTGACGAATTTCAGGAAAGAGACAGCGGTTGGAGTTTTCTTCAAAACCTATATTTGGAAGTAAACATAAACAAATACAATCCTTTAAGAGCATCTAGATTTATAGAACGGGTTTAGCTTTATTATAATGACAAAAGTATACCTTATTAAAAAAACTGTCTGAATATAATTGTTTATATTTATAAATTATGAAATAAATGCTTTTGAATTTAATTTGTTTATATTTTTAAACCCCTTTTCCCTTTATTTACAATGCTCAGTTGCATTCACATTACGATGATTCAAAACATGCACTGCTCAATCAAAGTAAAGATCTAGTTATGAATATTAAGCATTACTTCAAGAAGTTAGGTTTAAAGTAAGTAATTAAAACAGAGCGTTGTAGATAAATACTACGTTTATTCAAAGATTAAAATAGGTAGGTAAGTGAAATAAAATGCATTTCTTAGTCACATAACTTTAATCTATGAAAAAAGGATCATGATTTTCAAGCAACCATTTTTTAATACAAATTACATTTCTTAACGAACAGTGCTTATCTAAAATATAGTTAAAACATGTAGTTTTACTTTCAACTTTAAAAAACGAATTATATAAAATTAATACATTTGGACAACCTTTTTGTCCAATATCAGTAATATTACAATTTCCACACAATTCTTGAACCCATTTTATTTTTTCTAATCCTTTTACAATTATATTTTTATTTTCGAGATATGGCACAATTAATCGTTTGAATTCTCTATAGTCTATATGACCTTCACTCCACCGAAAACCGAATGTCTTTTCAATCCAAGACACGTGTCTCCGTTCTTCATTTGATAAACGAGAATATGGAAATGGTGGTTTTATTGAAAACACCAATGTAAATTCTTTTGATGCCACAGCTAACTCTTTAATAATGAACTTATTTTGAGCATCCTTGAAGCCTTGTATATCCACAATGTAATGATCCAATTTCATGATGTTTTCTTCACAATGCTACTTAAAGGTTTATATTCCACTATACAGTCGTTAAATATTAGGCAAAAAGCAGACGTGTTATCCGGAATTTCTTTATCACTTTCAATTTCTATTCTAACATCTATAGGACCTGTCTTCAAGCGATCATTTTGTCTTGAAGTGTCCAATACATATAAAGTACAATTTTTAAAGTCGTGTATATTCAACAGCGGTTCAGCACGCCGTCCGTGATACGACTGTTGAAACCTTGTATACTGTTCATATAATAAAGCATAATTGTTTTGCTCGAATTTCACGTTTAAACTTTCATATGGAAAGTAAGTAGAGTTTAAAAATACACGGACTTCACGTAAGTTACAATGATCAAAACACGAGAAATCTGATTCGGACTTATGTTTTCTGTTTGTTGATAAGGCTAAAACCACAAAACGCGGTTTTTCTAACTGAGATGATGTTTTGATTGCCCATGTATGTTTAGTTGTTTTTGGTAATAGTGGATACTCATATAAGTCCCAATTTCTAAAAACTATGTTAAGGGGCCGATCCTTTTCCATTAACTTTAGCATTTGAATGCGTTGACGGTCCGATACCTTAATATGTGGCACTCGCCATACAATTTTATCTATAAAAATATCTTCTAACACTTCGTTAGTGTTAAGTTTTACTGCATTCAAATTTGTATTACTTCGCAATAAAATCAACTCATGTTTACAATTTATTATTATTTTCGTAAAATCTTCAGCAAACCCTAAAATTTTGTTTAGGGGCAAAGATACAGCAAAACGTCCGCCTTGAATATTTTTTGTACCGTTCAAGTCCCATCCCCAAGCCTTTGACATAGAAGATTCATTGCTGTTCATAGACAGTAAGGATTTTATAGTGGTGGTGATACCTGCATTTTTCACTTTATCAATCTCAACCCCATTCAGTTCGTATCGAATATCTTGAAATAGGAAAAGAAATGGATTGTTTGTAAATTGAATACTATTCACTTCGGAATTTGACTCCCTGTTTATGACCTTAACAGTACCTTCTAAATACAAGGTGCTTGCGGAAGGTAATATGTACAAATCTTGCTGATTAATAGGTATCCGAATTTCATCGTTTTTATTAAACGTTGTTACATATGGTCTGTAGGAATGAACTTCAAAGCTTTCAATAGCATCGTCTTCTGCAAAGGACTCTGTAACATTAAGTATTTCACTCATTTTAATAGTCCAATAAGTTTCAAAAAATTTTCGTTTTCCTTCGTTAATTTGATAGGTGTTCTCCTTCTGACATTAGCTTCGAAACTGAAATATCTAGGCGGACACGAAGACTTTTTATTGAAATCTATCATCATGCCCTTTTCTTAAGATGAAAGTATAGCTGAATATCTTCTCCTCTTAGGTTTATAAGTTGATTATTCGCGTCAAGAATTCGAACAATAATTGAACTGATAGTGTTTTGGTTTACAGGAAAATAAATTAAGTTTCTTGGAACTTCTATGATTCGATATCCAGGTGGCACATTAGGAACAAACTCATATAAAATATGGCTAGGTTTTCCGTTAACAAATGATCCGCTCACAATATCACATTCAATCCTGATGACGGTCGTTGATATAATGTTAACAGGAAATTGCGAACAGCTTATTATATTGGCTTTGAGTGTTTTATTTCCGAATCCTAACGTTCTCCCTATTGAGTTTATCTTTTCGAAATGAACGTCTTTTGAACATAATATTTTAGTTTTCAGTGTATTATTATTACAAATTAATTTAAAAGTGCAATCTTTAACATTGTCTTTTATGTAATCACCAATATCTTCAAGTTCGTACGATCCTTCTGGTATTTCTAAAAACCCTTCATTTCCATAGTAGAATCGATTATTATTACTATCGATGTTGGGTATTGAATTAAAAGTTGAAAAATATACAAGACCACACTCATAATCCCCTTCCAATTGTAAAGGTGGGGAATAGTTCGTAATAAGCGTTGAAGTTAACCCGGTTACAGATAGAGTGAACGACATTTTAGGACTGATGTTATTTGTCTAGTGTGTTTCATTTTTATAATGCTTTTTCCAAAAGTTTCGTAAGTATTTTAAACATAAGTGTCCACAATTTACGGTATCAAAGTCAAAGTCAAAAGTCAAAATATTCTTTATTCAAATAGGCCTAGCAACAAGCACTTTCGAATCGTCAGTTATAACATGTATTAACATATATATTAATTAATTATTTAGAGCAATTTATTGATGCTATTATTATTCTTCAAAATAAATATTGTTGTTGTAGACATGTCAAAGTAAGAAATTATTTTGTAGTAAAATTCACAATAGGATCGTCAAAAAATAAATAATAATAATAATAGAAAAAATATATAAAAAATAGAAATCTAGACAGTTTCTAGAATAAAATCAAAAAATCAAAAAAAAAGATCATATTAATATCTAACGCCATAATGATTAATTCATTAATATTTCAGTCACAATTAATCCCACGGTGTTTTATCATTCATGTAGTCATGTGTGCTATAATATGCTTTCGATATGAGTTGACGCTTTACATAATTTTTAAATTTATTAATAGATAATTCAGTTACATTTCTTGGAAGCTTATTATAAAACTTCACACCATTACCCATGAATGATTTTCTAATTTTCTGTAGGCGAGTGGTGGGCACCGCGAGTTTGTGTTTATTTCGAGTATTAATATTATGTATGTCACAGTTCTTCCTGAAATTTACAATGTTTTTATGTACATACACAATATTATCATAGATGTATTGACAATGCAATGTCATTACATTAATGTTCTTGAACTTATCTCTAAGTGAGTCTCTATGGTTCATTTTATATATTGCTCGAATAGCCCTCTTCTGCAAAACAAAAATGGTATTAATATCTGAAGCACTGCCCCATAGTAAAATACCATACGACATAATACTGTGGAAGTAACTAAAATATACTAATCGAGCTGTCTTCACGTCTGTCAGTTGGCGGATCTTGCTCACGGCAAAAGCTGCAGAACTCAGTCTATTCGAGAGATTAGCAATATGGGGACCCCATTGGAGTTTGGAATCTAATGTTAATCCAAGAAAAACTGTACTATCCACTAGTTCCAATTCCTCATCTTTCACAATGACACTTGTTTGATTGTGCTTAACGTTAGTCGTGACAAACTTGATACATTTGGTCTTTTTCTCATTTAACAATAAATTGTTGACATTGAACCAATTAACTACTTTAGAAATAGCATTGTTTATATCTATATTAGCTTGTTGCTGTCGTTTGACTTTGAATATAAGAGAGGTATCGTCTGCAAACAATACTATATCATGGTGGGTCTTTACGAGGTATGGCAAGTCATTTATGTAGATAAGGAATAGGAAAGGTCCCAATATTGATCCCTGCGGTACACCCATCGAGACCACTGATCCTGGAGATCGCTGTCCATTCACATCGACCCTTTGTATTCTACCATATAGATAAGATTTTAGCAAATTCAGTGCCGATCCTCTAACTCCATAGTAGTGCAGTTTCCTGATTAATGTTTCATGACATACGCAGTCGAAGGCCTTGGACAAATCGCAAAAAATACCTAAGGCATCCTGTGACTCTTCCCAGGCATCGAATATATGTTTAGTTAGCTCAACAGCCGCGTCGGTTGTCGAGCGACCCCGCGTAAAACCAAATTGCTTATTATGCATTAAATTGTTTGCATTAAAATGTCTTATTAATTGGGACAAAACTAATTTTTCAAAAATTTTACTAAATGTTGGCAGCACAGATATTGGTCTAAAATTAGTGGGGTCAGAAGTGCTACCTGATTTAAATAAAGGAGTTATTTTACTATGTTTCATTAGATCAGGAAACTCACCGCAGTCAATACTGTTATTAAATACAACTACCAAGTCAGGCGCTATGACTTCTATTAGAGATTTGACAGCATGGACAGAGACTCCCCAGAGATCACCAGTTTTTTTGACATTAATTGATTTAAACGCTTTTATTACATCTGGGGTACTAACATATTCAAAATGAAGATTTCCACTACATTCTGAGGCGTTATCTTTTAACAATGTAACGGCAGACGAAGGTGAAGAATTTAATGTCTTTGTTGTGGATACTGGTATCTCAGTGAAAAATTTTTCAAATTCTGTTGCTACTTCTAAACTTGAATCTATAATTATGCCATCAATTTTTAGTTTAAGATCATTCATTTTGTGCTTTGATCTACCAGTTTCCACATTAATTAATTTCCATGTTGTTTTGATAATGTCCGAACTATTTGTAATTTTCTGGCTTATAAAATTACGTTTAGCTATATGACAATCTATTTTAAATTTCTTAGAATATTGTTTGACATGTTCCTTAAATTCATCACTCATATTAAACCGGCGTTCCTCATATAAAGCATACAGTGCTTGTCTACGTTTATGTAAGTCCTCAGTAGCCCACTCACTAAAAACTGATGTCCCACCAACCACGACCGATTTGGATGTAAAAATCGCATTATAATGTTTCATAAAAGTGTGAAAAAATGAATTGTACATTTCGTTTGGACTCATATCGGAAGACAGAAAGGGTAGCGCCTGGACTAGACTTTGCTTCATTCGTTCCATACGGCCCGTGGTTACTGGTACAATAGTTATTTATATCAAAGTTTTGATAAGTACAATAGTTATAAAAAATGTCATATTTCCTTAAATATGTTGAAAGTTCTACAGGAGGTTTTAAATCTCCATAACTATTAAAATATTCGCAATATGTGTTAAATTTTGCATATGCTACCCAGTGAGTCCCCTTATTCTTAGAGCTATCCAAATTAACAATTGCACATTCCACATGACGAGGTCGTTTTGGTAAGCTATCACGCATGAAAACTCCCCTAAAATGTGGGATGTCACAACCATATTTTAATAGGTCTATGTTTGTAAGCGCTCTTCTAGGCAGCCTCCTGTTCAGTTTTTTGAAGTGTTCAAAAACAAACCACTACCTTTCTTGTATGGTTTTATGTATAATCCTTTGCCAATGGCGATGGACTCCATCATTTTATTGTGTCGTTCTGACTCCTGTAGATTCTTTTGAGCCGATTTATAGTCATTCACAGCCTTAGCGATGCCTGCTGCCCCACCAGCTAATGAGCCAAGAGCTGACAATCCAGCAAAGATAGGAATCAAAGGTAAGATTCCACCAGTTTTTGGGATTGGAATTATGCGTGGTAAACGAATACATGAATTTTTTGGAAGTAACTTTTTAGCTGCTTTATATGCACACTTGATAGTTGACGCATCGCATTTAGGTTTTTTCTTTTTAATATGTGATCTAATTTTTGAAACGATAGTTTTAAATGATTTAATGCCAGCTCCAGCCCGCAATTTGGTTTTCATGATTTTGTTTACTAACCATGATGCCAACTTTTCTCCTTTGCTTGCATTTCCAGAGATTAACCTTTGTTTTGCCATTTTTGATAACTCAATGTCAGCTTTATGACGCCGAGTTAGGTCCGAATATTTGGTATACGCGATATCGTGTTGCATGCAAGCTTCATCCAATTTATTTATGCCGCGATCACCTCTCTCCAATCTTTCCTTTAGTTTTGTACCAGGTCCACAATAATTATATCCAGGCAAATGCAATTCAAATGGCAGGCTATTTATTATATTATTAACTAGTCCGCTTCCTGACATTACTTGTTGTTTAATGATGAGAAATTAAGTATTACGTTTATTTATAGTTAAACTAAAGCATTCTTGTTTATCCAACTATTTTCCGCTTCGCTGAGCCCTAACCATTTGACAAAGAGTTTGTTACCATTTCTTTTAATAACTTTTTCAACTAGATACACATTAGGATGGGACGTTTTTTGTACTTCTTGTTCATAAAACGATCCGAGTATCATATTTTTATGAGAATCTTCAATGTTGTATGTTACAGGATTGGTGTTTTTCACTTTTACAATTTTAAATAGCTCTGTAGACCAATTTGGAGTAAAGCCCTTCTCAAAGGCTGATTTATACTTACTGATTCGAACGCAATCTCCAACCTTAAGTTTTGTTTTCTTAATAGCTGGTTTATTTTGCACTTTTGATATATTTTCTCTCACTATATGCTCATTCGTACAATTTACATCGGCTGGTTTAAATTTGGTTGTTCGATGAACAGTTTCATTATACATTTTAACAATTTTATTTAGCGGTTTTCCAATCCATATATAGTTACCAAGTAAACTGAAGTGTTTGTAAATTTTTCCTTTTAGTGTTCTTATTAATCTTTCTACGATTGAAGCCTTTTTTGTGGAATACGTAGAGTAGTGATTTATGTGGTTTGCTTTCGTTAGCCGTAGAAATACATCGTTATGAAACTCTTTTCCCATGTCTGTCTGTAAATTTATAGGAATGTTACCAGAATTCATTATCTTTTCAAATGCCTGCGTTATTTCCATTTTCTTTTTTGTTTTTACTGCTACAGCCCACGCATATTTTGAAAAACAGTCAACAGCAACTAATATGTAATTGTACCCATTATTTACTGCTCTGAATTTTTGCATATCTATTAAATCAGCTTGCCACAAATCATTAATTCCTTTTAATATAACCGGGCAGCGTGTGAAGTTTTTTCTGGCATCCCTATGTATTTCATTTACGATTTCTCGTTTAATCATTTAGACTTCTCCTTTATAATCTTAATAACATCAGCTTTGGTACAAAACTTTTTATCAATTTCCTCTAAGAGCGAGTTTATGTGTTGGAGGCGAAGTAGAATGTTAGCCAAATTAGTCTGAATAATTTTATTTATATGATCAACATATTCCTTATTAACAGCCTCATCGTTGGTGAGTGGGGATTTTAAACCTTTAAGTCTTGAAGATCGTAAGTCGAAATCTCCGTTTTCTGATTTTTGTAATGTTTCATCATAGTTCTGAGCAAAACGAAAACGTTTATGAACGTGATGCCCAAATTTGTCAATGTTCATTATCCGTCCGCTTGTGATTATGTTACGCTTATTACTGGCTCGAACATAAATGAGACGAAAGGTTTTATTTATTTGATGATATCATTTTCACGTAACTCCTCGATTATTGAAATAATCTCATTATCTAGACCAGTGTTACCAGCTTCTCGCGAAGCGATTAGTAACTTTAACCGATCAACTAACTCATTTGGGTCATCCCAGTAAACATAATCGATATAAGGTTTTACCTTCTTTAATAAATCTAAACCATTTCCAACAGCAAGATTTTCTGTACTATCACAGTTTCTAGCAAGTTTAAATAATGGTTTGATAATTTGTAAATACTTAGTACCTCTATTACTTTTGATAGGTTTTCTAGAGTCAAAATCTCTCCTGTGTGCATTAGTTTGATTTAGTATTAATTTATAATTTTCTTTATCACTTTCAGTTACTAAACCCAAATTCGGTATTTTTTCAAATAACAATTGCATAAGACCTCTAGTTTTTTCATAAGTGCTTGCATTAATAGTAATCGTTTTGTCTGACACATAAACTCTTTGTGTTCCTAACATAAGTTTTCCTCTTTCAAGTCTAACTCCATAAGGCACATCTTCAAATGCCTTCGCAGAGAATGAAAGTGGAGAGGAAAAATTTGGATCCAAACTGGAAACACTTTCAAAAGTTTCCTCGTCCGACGTAGCACTATAAGATTCATCGTTACCTGATTCACTTTTGTCGTTCGAATCTGATTCGTGATCTATGTTTTTTTCTAATTCTTCTTCGTCTGTTTTTTCTAGTTCGATTTTTTTACTTTGGCGATTTAGTTCAAAAACCGTATCATTATGAGATGAACTAGGTTTAGTTTCGCTAAGATCTGACTTAATTTTTTTAGGTGTACTGTGGTATTGAGGACTAACATTGGTCTCATTTTTCATTCTTACATTTATTCCGCTTTGGCTAGCCATATGATTAAGGGGATTAGTAATCGGCTTAAGTACTGTTTCGAGAAATTGTTCATTGTCACTTGTCATATCACGCATCATTTTAAGTTTTCGCTTAACTGCTTCTGCTGATTTAACAATTTCTTGTTTAAATACCATTTCCACGTTCATTGTGAATATTGTTCTTTCTTTATGGACGATGAGATTTAAAATGAAGAGTGAAATTGTATGTATCTATTTTTATATTATGCTAATCTTCATTTAAAATAACAAACGTGTCAAAATTCTTTCTATAGCAACCGTTACTTCTTTCACAGTCTTTATTGATAACTAAATAATTATAAGGTGTGCACCAAATTTTAGCGCACATTTCTTTAAATTGTAACCAAGACATATCAGTATTTACGTGTTCATTATATATGTGACGCAAATTAGGTTCGTCCTGTTTAAAAAGAATAATGAGATTGGCATTGTCCCTAATTAATTGTTTGGGAATTTTGCTGTATGTTTGGTTTAGATAAAAACAATCTATTTTGCAGTGACGACCCATAGAAAAGTAATCTCGAACGTTGTTTTGTTTTTCGCATGCTATGTCATCAAATATAATTACCGAATTAGGTTTTGCATGATTAGGATTTATCACTTGCTCGTTTTCATTGTATTTAAAAAAATTAACCCCTGATACTTGTTGAAGCACGTTTTCGAGAAATATGTACTTAGGTTGAAATAAAGTTTTCGAATATACATATATGTTTTCAAACTTTAGACCATTTTTGTGCAGAAGAAGACCGATAATTAAATTAGTTTTTCCACTATTAGAAGGACCACAAATAAGGCAACGGATGGTGCTGGGTAAAAGTTTTCCATGACGTGAATATGTTTTTTTAGAATCAGAATATATTTTTTGTAAATCTAACGATTGTGATTGTTTAACAAACTTCATAATTTGTCAATTAAGTAACGTCTAAGCAAAGCGAATATTTTCTGTGTAATGGTGATGATACTCGTTTACACCTCTATATAACCCACTATCAAAACCAGATTGAGCGTTTTGAATCATGTTGATTGTAAGTTGCAGATATTTACCCTAAACCCGAATGTGAGCCAGAATCCCCAATACCACCCTACTGAGCGTTTTGAATCATATTGATTGTAAGTTGCAGATATTAACCCTAAACCCGATTGAGAGTTTCAAATCTTCAAGATTATCAAAACTGGATTGAGCGTTTTGAATCATGTTGATGGTAAGTTGCAAATATGAACCCTAAACCCGATTGAGAGTTTCAAATCTTCAAGATTATCAAAACTGGATTGAGCGTTTTGAATCATGTTGATGGTAAGTTGCAAATATTAACCCTAAACCCGATTGAGAGTTTCAAATCTTCAAGATTATTGGGAGTTTGAAATCAAATCGAAGATTTGATTTGAAACTCCCAATAATCACCTACTTACTTCAACAAATATTTTTTACTTACGACATATTTGTTGACATAGTTTGAACCGTTTTTAATGAATTTTGAAAAAAAAAATGCTGGTAATATTGTACCTAGTAGTGTCTAATGCTTGCCTGTTTAACCTCTTCAAAGCCACAGTAGATTCCGTAAGTTGTGTCTCACACGCCAAAGTCTTTGTAGCAAAGACCTACATCAACCTACATCAATGAACCTACATCACTTAACATGAAGTCCTTGGCGTGTGGGGCACTAAATTTACTGATTTTATATCAAGTCAATGGCGGCGAAAGGGTTAATTAAGATACACGCCCCACAGTCCTTGACACTGTCCCAATACGTATTGCTATCTTTGTCGAGTCAATGGCGGCGAAAGGGTTAAGATACACGCCCTGCAGTCCTTGACACTGTCCCAGTACGTAATGCTATCTTTGATAAGTCATAGCAATAGAAGTGATAGCAGTCTAACAATCATTGGCAAATAGCGTGCCAAACGCCAGAGTGTTTACCTTACATCCTCTTTCTGACCTGGCAAAAAAAAATGACTAGTAAAAGTACAAATAATTATATGGAATGAAACACTTTTAACTTCGTGTTACTTTGTATTTATTATGAATAATTTAAAATCACTCTCCAAAATTTTTACCTCTATTGACAAGTTAGAATCATTTTTACCTCTATTGACAAGTTAGAATCATTTTTACCTCTATTGACAAGTTAGAATCATTTTCCGCTACTATACTGCTGCTCCCACATTAATAATAAAAAAAAAATCTAATACCTCTTCTGTAGTATTGTCCCTATTGATCTTTATATCAATTTTTAAGGTTAATAACATGTTCAATATTTTTTTTCCAATCCTAGGGTGTAATGCTCCTGAATGAATCATAGACTAGTTGTTCAGTATCTTGTAAATAATTGAGTTTTGGGCTTGATCTTATCTTAAAGAATACTTGCTTTTTAGTACAGTTACAAATAGTAAAATAACTAGTTACATACAAACTTGGCTCCCGAGTGAGTGAAACCTAGAGCAAAACCGACTTTATAATGTGGTTAGGTTCCGAAGTCTTCTGTGGGGCTAGTATGATCGCTTATATGTCGGATATATAGCATTCGTCCCTCTCGCACTTACATACTTGACAGTACGGGACGAATGCTATATGTCCGAAATATAAGCGATCATACTAGCCCCTCTGGTGTTAGGTTTTTTTATGCGCCTTTAAAAAAAATCTGAAATAAAAACTTGAAAATGGGACCTAATATGGGACCCTGTTTCCTTTAGACGGCCCAAAGATGTTTGTTTGTTTTGTTTGCCTAGAAAGGAGAACGTGTTTGTTAACTCTCATTAAGGCAGAGGCGATTTAGAGACCACATACATATAAGAATAATAATAATATTCAAAATGACATTGTAGTTGGGTCTATCAGCTTAAACTGTCACAATAATTACAGAAACTGACCATCATTATCATCATCAATACAAGCAAAGGAAGGGGTTATTTATGTTCAAGTGGCTCGTCATTGCCCCCCAGCAATTTTCCAGCGCATGAAAGCTCTTGGCGGGAATTGAGGGTGTGACAGTTTTTAGGGTTCCGTAGTCAACTAGAAACCAGACAGATAGACGTACCGACAGACAGATAGACAGACGGACGTTGCGAAACTATAAGAGTTTCGCAACGTCCGTCTGTCTGTCTGTCTGTCTGTACGTCTATCTGTCCGAGGCTTTGTTCTGTGATTGTTAGTGCTAGAAAGCTGAAATTTGGTATGGATATGTAAATCAGTAAAACTAAAAAAGTCGTAAAATAAAACCTAGAATTTTTTTATAAGTGTACTTCCCCTAGGCGTAAAGTGGGGATGATTTTTTTTGCTCAACCCTTTGGTGTGGGGTGTAATGTTGTTGGATAGGTCTTTCGAAATGAATAGAAGTCTTAATGAAGCACTTTTTAATAAAGTACTTGTTTTAGGACACTCCAAAAGAAAAAAAATGTGTCGTCCCCCCCATTAAACTTTTGAACTATCGGTCCAAAAATAGGAAAAAAAACATGAAAGTAAAGCTTAGTAAAGACATGCTCTTGGCCGATTTTTTCTGGATGACGTTTGTGTGACGGGGCTGATTAAAGCCATATATCAGAGACTAGAAAAAGTCTTCGAGCGGTTTCGTGAATCAGGGTTTAAGTTAGAGAGATGTGTTGAGCAAAATATTTGTCTCTGAAAATTGGAAGTTTTCAGTAAGTATACCTACTCGTATCGTCGTCTTGTACCCATAGCACAAGCCTTATCTACTCTCTCTTTACTATGGGACTAGTTCAATTTGTGTTAATCTGACAATGATATTTTAAGTACTTAAAATAACATTGTAATCTGACCCTTAATATCTATTAATTTATTACTTATTGATTGAATATTGGCAACGGCAAATCTGTACTTGTATCGGTAAATCGGTAGTTTTTTAGTCCAATTATTTTTTTGAAATCATTATTTCACTAAAACCATATATGAACTTAGCTACCTATACAAAACAACTACATTTCGATAACAAAACTGTAGATATTCTGTGGGTAGGTATTTCCCTAATATAACATTTCAAACGAACAAAGATGGTGATGTAATTCAATGATATCATATACCTAGGCTTGTTAGGGCAAATTGAGTTTAAAACGAAACGTAAACATCGATATCGGAACCCAATGTGGCTTTGTGATTTCATTTATATTATTAGAAATATTACCCAGCATACGACTTTACATACCCTATGGGCGTCCGGGCTCCAAGGGCCGAGAGTTACGATCGCGAACGCCGCAAATATGTGGCTATTCGTCGGGCTTCGCAGCTTTTGCCGCTATTGCCGCCCCGCCTGCCTTCAAAAACGTGGAGGCTAAATGGGACGGTGCTAGGGTATCCACACAGGTGGCGTCCCAGATAAGCGGCCGTCCCATATGCCATGGAATAAGCGTCATACCATCGGGTCTCTTGCCGTCGTCACGGACCAGGCCTGGAGGTTCCAGGACGGCTGGCACGTTGACGCTGACAAGAGCCCGACGTATGACGTCATTGAGACATGCGTGGCGGGATAAGCGGCCGGCACTTTTTGTGCAAGAAAGGCCGTGGTAACCCAGCCGGTCTACTTCAGCTCCGCAGAGGCAGTGGTGGGGAACTACAACGTCCGCTCCTAGACGGAGGCCGACAGCCAACCTTAATGAATTATTATCTAACAAAGTAGCACATTAGATGGAGGGGTAAGCATGTAACCAGAACCCAGATTCAGGTTGGGATACAGCTAATAGCCGTGCTTTTTCCACCCTCGTTGTGGCAGAGGTTAAAAGCCAGTCAGAAGCTTAGCGACACAGAGGTTCGTCCCAATTTCTTTGTATTATTTTGTTGGACGGCAGGGATTTACCCAGGCATGCTAATTGCCAGGCATTTTCCGTATCACACAAGTACGCTACCTCAAAATTATGGAGCGAGGGTGTGAGGATTTTGCCTATAAAAGGCAACGTACTGTGTACTGAGGAAAGAAAAGTCGGAAGAACGATGCTAGAAATTTGCCTGATTCCGAGGCCGCCATTTGGGACTGGTAGGGTAGCTTGTAAAACTTGCCTGTCATTAATGTGGATGTTGATAATCTTTTGTAAATGGATGATGCTGTAAGTATATTTTAAAATCAAATATCTCTATCTCTATTTGTAATTTCCAACCGGAGTGAAAAATGGGGGGGCGGGATTTGAACCTCTGGAATCCGTCCATAGAGACAGATGTCATGGGTGATCAATTTATCACTTCAATTGGAAATTATAATTTCACTAAGTGGACGATTCCGCTTGTAAAAATATTTATGTACATGTTGTGAGATATCTTTATTTTATTGTAAAATTGCATAACACTTATGCCCAACACACAAGAAATATTGCACCGTTCAGTTTAAGGAGAAACTTTGCCTCCAGTGCGTCCGTTCATGCGTCGTCAGTCCATTGGTGCGTGTTCTATCGCTTGTATAATGGGTTGTGCTCTGAAGAACTGTTTGACATGATGCCCACGGCCACTTTCTACCATCGCACCGCTCGCCGTCGGCAGGGCATTGATCCTCACGCCTTAGAACCTAAATGATCGCGTACGGTACTGTTTCAAAAGAATTTCCTCCCGCGAACGCTCTGGTTGCGGAATGAGCTCCCTGCCGAGGTTTTCCCAAGGGACTACATTATAGGGTTCTTAAAGAAGAGTGTATGTTAGCAACACGAGCGCCCCCTGCCGGCTTCGACTGGAACCTGTACCACCACCGCGCGACGAATCTATAAAAGAGGGTGGAGTGATCGGCGCGCTTTGCTACGAGAAATATTAAAATTTAAACTGTGTTCCTATGTGTGTGGATTATAAAGAAATAAATCTGATTTTAAAACATATCTAGATTAACTTCATTTTATAAAGATAATATGTATAATTTTTTTAAAACGTCGGCAACGCGCATGTGACACGCCATGGAGTTGCAGGTGTCTACAGACTGCGGTGACCGCTTAACATCAGGCGGGCCATACGCTTGTTTGCCCACCACGTGGTATTAAAAAAACACGTAAAACTTACGGCATGTCTTACCTAACGTTACGTAAGTGTTGCGTAAATACCCTACGTAATCGTGGTATAAAAAACAGCCATGTACGGTTGATGACACCTACGGGTACCGTCAATAGTTTTATTACTTTTTTGTGACAACATCCTAATCATCAATCAAAGTACCAAGAATTTAAATGAGTTCTTTCGGGTGCATAGCGGTACAAATCTTGCGCATGTACCCATATCCGCGCAATATAATTTAATACTACCTACTACGCAAATCTAACAATACTTACACCGACAAGAAGCCAAGGAAATCTGGGCAACGTCAGTACGTAAGCTCTCAGTAAAGTACAAAATACCGCCAATTGCAAAGGTAGCCTTATTACAATTATCTATGTAGGTAATTAAGTCTTTATGCTAATTAATATTTGCCAATTAGCACGACAATTTAATATGTAAACATATTGTTAAGTCTAACTCCATTACTATATATGGCCATGAAACAGTCCAATACGTTACGTAATCGTATTGCGGAAAATTATATAATTATGTACTAACCTATATTATATAATTTTCGCCCCGTGGTCGAAAGCCGAAAGCCGACGGCCGTTGGGGCAGAAAGGTTCTCGAATGGCGACCACGTGCCGGAAGGCGTAGCGTGAGCCAGCAGGCCCCCCACACAGTGGACTGATGACCTGGTAAGGGTCGCGGGTGTCCGCTTGATGCGGGTGGCGCAGGACTGGTCATTGTGGCACTCTTTGGGGGAAGCCTATGTGACCTATGTCCAGCAGTGGACGTCCTTCGGCTGATATGATGATGAAATAAGTATCATATCATATTTTGTAGATACTATGTCTTATACGTATTTTTTTCCAAAGAAGATGCCTAGATTCGTATAAAACACGCCCCGTGTAAGAGACTCGTTTATATGTCATCCGCACGCGAGAAAACGAGATGCAACACTCTTCGGAAACGGCTTTTATGAATGAATACCAGGGATCAATATTGGGACCTTTCCTATTCCTTATCTACATAAATGACTTGCCATACCTCGTAAAGACCCACCATGATATAGTATTGTTTGCAGACGATACCTCTCTTATATTCAAAGTCAAACGACAGCAACAAGCTAATAATGATATAAACAATGCTATTTCTAAAGTAGTTAATTGGTTCAATGTCAACAATTTATTGTTAAATGAGAAAAAGACCAAATGTATCAAGTTTGTCACGACTAACGTTAAGCACAATCAAACAAGTGTCATTGTGAAAGATGAGGAATTGGAACTAGTGGATAGTACAGTTTTTCTTGGATTAACATTAGATTCCAAACTCCAATGGGGTCCCCATATTGCTAATCTCTCGAATAGACTGAGTTCTGCAGCTTTTGCCGTGAGCAAGATCCGCCAACTGACAGACGTGAAGACAGCTCGATTAGTATATTTTAGTTACTTCCACAGTATTATGTCGTATGGTATTTTACTATGGGGCAGTGCTTCAGATATTAATACCATTTTTGTTCTGCAGAAGAGGGCTATTCGAGCAATATATAAAATGAACCATAGAGACTCACTTAGAGATAAGTTCAAGAACATTAATGTAATGACATTGCATTGTCAATACATCTATGATAATATTGTGTATGTACATAAAAACATTGTAAATTTCAGGAAGAACTGTGACATACATAATATTAATACTCGAAATAAACACAAACTCGCGGTGCCCACCACTCGCCTCCAGAAAATTAGAAAATCATTCATGGGTAATGGTGTGAAGTTTTATAACAAGTTTCCAAGAAACGTAACTGAATTATCTATTAATAAATTTAAAAATTATGTAAAGCGTCAACTCATATCGAAAGCATATTATAGCACACATGACTACATGAATGATAAAACACCGTGGGATTAATTGTGACTGAAATATTAATTTGAATTATGGCGTTAGATATTAATATGATCTTTTTTTTTGATATTTTGATTTTATTCTAGAAACTGTCTAGATTTCTATTTTTTATATATTTTTTATTATTATTATTATTTATGTTTTGACGATCCTATTGTGAATTTTACTACAAAATAATTTCTTACTTTGACAAGTCTACAACAATACAGTATTTATTTTAAAGAATAATAATAGCATAAATAAATTGCTCTAAATAATTAATTAATATATATGTTAATACATGTTATAACTGACGATTCGAAAGTGCTTGTTGCTAGGCCTATTTGAATAAAGAATATTTTGACTTTGACATTGACTTTGAATTTCTTTAATCACATTATTATTGGGAAACGGGACTTAATCGCCTACAACTGAAACTTATTTAGCTTTTTTCAAGTTTGCCCGACGTTTCGAATGTATCACAACATCCGTGGTCACGAGTTGTTGACTGGCTTGAGCGGGTATCAACATCTTCTAGCCGCACGGGTTTTCCTAACTACCCGCACTTGGTCTTTATTATTCACAGTTACACTATAGTGGACGGCGGTTAAGACGTCAATCCTGACATCTGTCATTTCAATACAGTTTATAACCTCAAAATGACTTTTAGGTTATAAACTGTATGGAAATTACAGGTGTCAGGATTAACTTCTTAACCGCCGACTACTATAGGGCTGTCACTCTCCGACACACCGGCAGATTGGGGTAACCGATATCGGGCCAGTGGCCCATGATCGGGGTTAATCTTCGCAGGCCGTGGAGACGGCCCGGTCGTGGGGTGAAGTTGGCTTGAGGTGACGTGATGTGGGTGAGCGTTGTCGCGCCTGGAGACCTGCTGCGCGCGGCTCGGCTGCGGTGTTGCTGCTCACTCGTAATCCGACACACAACACTGACAATGTCCCTTAAAGTAATGGACGATGTATATTGTCGCTTGCGCTAACTAATAACTGGATTCACGAATATGAAATCTTAAACCCTCATCCAGATTAAAGTTACGATGTTTTTTTTTATTTCAACGGCTTCACGTACTTTTCTACTGTACGCGAAGCGCTGAGCGCTGTACTGTGTGTTCAGATGTACGCGATTAAGAAGTCCCGTTTGTCAATTCAATAATAATGTTAAAAAATCATGCAAGTAATATCACTTTAAATTTTTCTAAGTAAATATGTATCTAACTTTGTAAATCATTCATATTATTTGCTTTTGTGGGATTTGATATAATATTTACAGAATACCGTCATATTAAATCGTTTAATCATGTATTGTTTGGGTATCGTGTCATTAAGCTCCTGACAAAAAAAATCAAGTTCAGACAGTTTTTGAAAAATCCAATTAATGGCCCTATTTTCACTCAGATAGTTCTGAAAAGGACATTTTGGCGATAATAAATGAGATCCTCCCAAACGTACATGTCGACGGTGACATCGTGGCAAATTGATTCTCTAATATGTAATTTCCCCCTTAATTACAAAAGAGATGTGTGCGCACTATCTACCGCATACACAACAGACATTCGCTTCGTAGTGTATTTAAAGAAAAGCGGCTGCTAACACTAACGGGCATTTACATCTTAGAGATTTGTTTATTTGTGAGGCAAAATGACGAGTTTTTTACTAAAAAATCAGAGAACAGACACAACCTGCGCAGTCAGTACAGATATAATTATAATATTCCGAGAGCCTACAATAAGCTCATTTACAAAAGTGCCTTCTTCGCGGGAATGCGAATTTTTAATAAACTCCCGATGGAAATAAAGAAAATAGAGGATAGCAAATTCAAAAAAACTCTCAAAAACTGGCTAGTAAGCAAAGTGTTTTATAATACTAAGGAGTTTTTTGGCCAATGACCGCCATGTAATTTAGTATAAGTTAACTCATCATGATTGTACGTCCGGAATGGGCAAGCTGTTGAGTCTATATCCTTTGTCATCACCATCATAATGTACACAGCTATACAATAAAGTTTATTTCTATTTCTATTTCTAGTAGTTTTGGAGCAAATCGACTGTGAGTCTTTTTTAAGGGACGGAACCTTAAAAGTTGTTAAATAGATAAATTATGTTTTTTTTTTAAGAAGTGATGCACGGTCGGGGCAAATGTATCTAACATACTCGTAACAGCAGATGACAATTTTCCCTCTATTTTTAATATTACCTATGTCTGAAATATTTCATAATCATAAGTCAACTTCCTCGAAAATTTACCGGAATCCGTGAAGTCCCAACTATCACTATGTGTCATAGGTTCCTCTGTCCTCGTTAATGCATCT
Organism: Notocelia uddmanniana; assembly: GCA_905163555.1. Taxonomy (NCBI): domain Eukaryota; kingdom Metazoa; phylum Arthropoda; class Insecta; order Lepidoptera; family Tortricidae; genus Notocelia; species Notocelia uddmanniana. Next base: position 5,455,634 of record LR991059.1, on the reverse strand, counting down.
TGTTCCGTTTAATATTACAGCATATTCGCGTCATTTTACGTGTATGAGTGTCATGTGGTTTTCCGGCAAGAGGTTTCACCGTTAACTAACATGTTTTAAAACGTAATAATACGACCAATATTCCGCAATATCTCAAGACGAGTCAGTAATGACATATGGCACTGAAACGTGGTCGCTTACTAGGGGCCTCATAAGAAGGCTCAAAGTCACCCATAGGACAATGGAGAGGGTTACGCTGGGAGGATCTCTGCGCGATCACATCAGAAATGAGGCCAACCGCAGTAGTACCAAAGTAACCGATATAGTCCTCCGAATCCCTAAACTCATGGGAGTAGGCGGGGCACATTGCACGTAGAAGCGTTGGCCGTTGGGGTGGAAACTCTCTCTTTCTCTCTCGTGTGGCGTTATTCTCGAGTGGCGACTACGTACTGGAAGGACAAAGTAGACTGACGATCTGGTAAAGGTCGAGGGATTCCGCTGTATGCGGGTGGTTCAGAACCGGTCGTTGTGGCACTCTTTAGGGGAGGCCTATATCCAAGTGGTCGTCCATCGGCTGATATGATCATTGTCATCAGTATTTAGTCTGAGGTTGGCGACTCTATACAACTATGTATTATTGGATTTGGAGACACTATACATCTCATATTGCGTAATGTATATGCCCAGGTATGTTGTCTGTTATTCATAATCACTATACTATTGTCAGGTCAAAATTCCATATTGTATTAATCACGTATTAATTGCTGTATGACTAATAAAAGAGCCATTGAGGCCTTCTTACAGAATAAATATTTGATTATGATTTTTCGAATATAAAAGTGAAACTTACGAAACACAACGTAAAATGGATGTTTGTTTCCTCATTGGCGAGGGCAAACTTTAATCTCCGGCCATGCAACCGCCTATTTCTAGCAGTGCTGAAAACCCGCACCGTGTCTCACGGCCAATCACCTCTTGGTCGCGCACTCCATTGCATCAATATGTTGATGTTTTTGATAGTAGCTGGATGACCATTGACCATATGTGACGATTGTATGAAGTTATGCTAGGCGATTGATAAACGACAATCATTCATCTAGAGTTAATCTTAGCCCTTAGGTAGTACTAATATTATATGTCCTCATCTGTTCACAAATTGTTTTTAAACCTATGTATGTATGCTGAATTTACTGATGTTGTTCTACTTATTGTGCCTGTAATTATTATGTTCTGTTAACATACTAATTTATAAACTCCACAGTGCCTTAGTTTTTTCTGTAACGCCGTGTGTTTTTTTCGAAATAAATTAATCAAAATCAAAATCAAATATTTATTCTGCAAATAGGCCACAAGGGCACTTTTACATGCCAAAGCGTGAATTTATACAATTAAAAAAACTGGCAATCTTACTTGATCTTAATGATTAAAAAATATACTGATTAACAATTCAAAGTGTTATGTTATTTTATTGGAGATTGACGAGAGACATCATCCTGTTTTGGATTAATTTTATTGTTATTGACGCTTAGAGACCTTATACATCTCTGAGAATATTAAATTACTTAAGTGCTATTTTCATTTACTACTTATTTTAATTTAGACGCTTAGAGACCATGTACATCTCTAAGGACTTAGGAATAATGGACGCTCAGAGACCATATACATCTCTGAGATATTAAATTTATTGTATATACTTTTGTGTATTCGGACAGAGACCGTATATATAGGTCACTAAAAATTTTTTTTTATATAATGTCTTATAAGTTAATTTTAATTGAATATTGTGAGTTTGTTTATCACTATAGTTTTAAAATCATTATTATTATTGTCTACTTTTTTTTAGTTCTGCAATTCTGTTTTGAAAACATTATAATTATCATTGTCAATTTATTTAATTGTATAATTCATGTGTTGACTTGTAAAAGTGCCCTTGTGGCCTATTTGCAGAATAAATTTTTTGATTTTGATTTTTGATTTTGAAAGAAAATAAATTTACAAATAGGTAAATAATAAATAAATAAATCATAGTTCATTTTATAGGTTCGAATCAGACCGATGGCGGATTGATTCCACGGCATTTGACAGGATTACTACAGTTGCAGCCTTTATGCAAGTTTTAATACCCTTAGTTCTTACTCTTTTAGGTTTTCCCTGTTAGGAACCAAAGCTGAATTTACCTACGGTATATGAAAATCCATCAGTAGCGCAAACGATATGCATAAATGTCTATATGCGTACGTACAATACCTTCAAAATAAGTTCCAAAATATAATGTCATTTTTAACCCATTAACTTTTCTGACATATCTACACATACGTTTAATTTTAGACTCTAGTGTCGCTCGTGCATGGTAGTAAAAGTATTTTATCCCTCTGCCTTATAAAGGCTTTAAGGTGACGACTCCGGTTTTCCTGGTAAATTATTTATCGCTCAAATGTTTTTAATTAAAACGATTATTATAAGGCAATTTATTTGATAACCCTTGACACAGGTACCAAAATTCCTGACATACGTTATTTCACAACATAGTTAAATATTCCAACAAAATTTAAGAATTTAGGTCAAGAGTCAAAATTATGGATTGAAAAAAAATCAAATCAAGTCGAGAAGACAAACAGAATAAAAAATAACATCAATTTTTAGTGGTCTGTGCATAACCTAAAAATAAATGCCCGGTGAGGTAAAATGAGTGAAAATAATTCGCATAAAAGCAAATATTATAATTTCATTTTTCATAAACACAGATTTCATAATTTTAATTTATATAAGTTTTTAACTTACATAATAACAAATTGTATAATAACAACTTGCATACTTTCTAGAAACATAATGATTAATTGTCATAATCTTACATAAAAAAACGAATACTTATCGTAATTTTGTATGGAATTGTGCAATTCATATTTATGCACATTAAACGTTATATTAAATGTTGCTATGATGTATGAGTTATAATGTTATGTGAGAGTTATGCTTATTGAAATTATGATGTCGATTTGTATGCTGAACGATTATTATGAATTTTACGGCGTACGAGCCCAATTCCAACGAAAAACCGCAAATCGATGTACAGTTTAGACGTTTGGCACACGCATACTAGAGGTCAAAACAAATTTTTTGACCCGCAGTTCTTAAAAAAACCCCTTAGGGAGGATACCACGTATTTTTTGTGGTATATATATTATACAAAAAAAAACAGCCGTAGCGTATGAGGAGGAGCCCAAACTTGGTATATTTTAAAAAAATATTTTTGTTTTAATAAAAAAATATAGCTGAAATGTAATGATGTGGTATATTTTCAGAATCGCCTAAAAAACCCTTTCATATAACTACACACGATAGGTTTCTAAATATATTTTTTTCCCATACAAAAAAAAAATTGACTCAGCACTCCCTCCTAAGGGATTTTTTTTAAGAACTGCGGGCTAAAAATGTTGTTTTTACCTCTAGTATGCGTGTGCCAAACGGCTAAACTGTAAATCGATTTGTGTTTTTTTTGCTTACACCTTCCACTATTTCGTATGTATGGTATATGAAATGACACCAGGGGTAATACAGACTGTATGTACAATTCCTTAAATGTATGACTGGTGTTCTTCTGGTAGCGGACCCCGGCTATCCTTCGGGATGCAAATGAACTGGGATAACGCTACGATACGATGAACAGCCGAGTTCATTGTTTTTAATCGTTCTGTTTTCTCGAAGTTTTCACGATTCTGATGATGATTGGTGGTGGTGGTTTTTAAGTATAGGTAAAAAACTTAAGAAAATAACCGGTTGTATGTAGTAACGTGTTTGAATATACATTTGTTTTGTTTGTGTTACACATTTTAAATATGTAATGTCTCAACCGTATCACAACTTCATACAACAGGTCATTTTCTTAAGTTTTTCAACTATAACATAATTGAAGTGTAAAATATATGAATACATGATACGATACGACAATGATATAAGTAATTAATTATCCTAAGCAATACAATACAATACAACAATTCTTTAGTGTTCACCAAAAACGAAACAATTAAACTGTAATTAATTTAATAACGGTAAAGAGCGATCTCTTCCAGACAACCTGTGTAATACCGTATTCTTAGCAAATAAATAATTGAAATTAATAGAATTGAATCGAATTGCCGTACGATAAAATAAATGAATTGGTTTTAAATACATCTTAATGAGAATTTTGAACTCCTGGAACTCATCGTACAAGGGAAGGACCAAGGAAAGAGACCACCCGGAAGAAAGTGTCACTTGTGGCTCTAAAATCTTCGCACTTGATGAGAGATGGATAGGGCACAGCGAAACGTCATCTCGCTCATATATTATATGGGGCAGCCCAACTGGGGATTACCTCCACCTTAAAGAAGACAGCTATAATAATACCACTTCTTGCTATGTGAGAATTATGCTTATTGAAATTATGATGTGCATTTTTATGCTGACCGATTATTATGCATTTTAGTGGACGGCGTACGAGCCCAATTCCAACGAAAAAGTACAAATCGATGTACAGTTTAGCCGTTTGGCACACGCATACTAGAGGTCAAAACAATTTTTTTGACCCGCAGTTCTAAAAAAAATCCCTTAGGGAGGATACCACGTATCGTTTGTGGTATATTATAAAAAAAAATCAGCCATATCGTATCTGGAGGAGCCCAAACTTGGTATGTTTTCAATTTTTATTATTATTACAGAATGCAGCTATAATAATACCACTTCTTGCTCTTTACGTATATGGTGTTGTGTTCCTCGGGGTTAGTAAGGTCACCTGTCTCTAATAGTCAACACAACGAATGATATTTAAAAAATCCTGATCACAAGATCTTTAATCGCGCGGCCGTGTTAAAAGCTCGGATAGCTCTTGAGATGGCACTTGAAGAAGAAGAAGGATCTTGTTATATTTTGTGATAATCGCAGTGAATATTTATTGAAACTTCCAGTGGTATCGATTATTCATAGGCAGCAAATAAAATTTACAGATTTTTTTATTACTATTTATTGCATGTTTGTCATCCGTAGCCCATTATAAATAGAAGAGTGTACATTACTCATAAATAACAGCGTACTGCTTGATTTGACAAAATACGTAGAGGCTAGTCAATTAGACAAAAGTCTTTTTTTAAATGTAACTTGCCGCATACTGATATGCAGTTAGACCTTGTAATTTAACAAAAACTATGATTGCATCAGTAATTTAGCCCAATACGTACTTTAAAGAAAGTGACGCCTCACAAATTCTTTTATATATCAAGCCACATTCTTATGTATTTATTACATAAAAACTATGAGGCTATAACTTTAGCAGAGCAACTCAATGGCACTCCACCCTTGGGCGCAACGGACTCCAATTTGGTGCCATCTAGCGAGAGTACGGGGAACTTGAACGGTTGTCTCGTTTCGTAGCAGTCGACCCGATTTTCTTGCAGTTGATCTTCGTCTAATGCTGAAGAGTCATACGTTCGCCCGGGTGTGCTGAAAAGTAAAATGAAATTAAAAATCTATAGCTTCATTTTTAGGCACTTTGAGTTGCAAAATGCAGCTCGTGATAGGATGGAAAGAAGAATAGTGTTAACAAACAGAATGAAATGCTTATTTTTTTATAAATGTTCGAGCCGATATCGTGTGTCGATTATTTTATTACTTAGGTAATTTAGGTATTTATAAATAAATTCAAATCATAAATCAAGAGGCCCATTTTGAGGCGCTATGAAAAGCAAAATGCTGCTCGAAAGAGGATGGAAAGGAGAGCTCAAAATGGACCTCTTGATTTTTTTGTATTTAATTCTATTTATTTAGGATATTATTAGTTTAAGATTTTTTAAATTTGTCGTTAGCTTTAGTTTTATATTCGGGTATATTTAGTTATACATATTACACCTTATATGCTTAATAAAGTCGCGTTACTATTGAAAAAAAAATATTAAAAATCAAGAGGTCCGTTTTGAGGCGCTATGAGAAGTAAAATGCTGCTCGAAAGAGGATGGAAAGAAGTGCACGGGCTAAAACGGATGTTTAAAATATTCCCAAAATAATAATAACATCTTTATCCTGTAATCTATACTCTAATTTATCTCACCCTCTCTCTCTCAACTCCTGAAGACGTTACGGCTTCCAAATTATTTTTATAACTTTGTTTTACGAGGTTAAAAGTCAGCAAACCACCACCACCACCATATCAGCCCTAGGACGTCCACTGCTGGACATAGGCCTCCCCCAATTTCATGGGGGGTAAATGCCATAATCGCCACGCTTGGCATGCGGGTTGGCGATCGCAGTATCTCCACCGCACTCTAGGAATGCTGCTGCCCATTCCCCGGTGGTCTTGGTCGTAGTTTTAGGACATACCCAGGTCCAAGGAAAAAAAGAAAGAAAGAAAGGTCCCGGGAAAGTCAGCAAACATAGGTACCTTTTTCTGACAATCGTGAACTATTTCAACATGGGTCATTTCATTATAACTGAGACACCGCCCGCTACCCGTCCACTAACCCTTTAGACGTCTCCCGTCTTGCCTCTGCCTTCATAAGCGCTGTATCAGTTAATCGATAAGCCTATATACAACATCCTGATGTTTTTATTGAATTCCGTTAATTGCGAGGGCACAATCCTGAGATTACATAAAGTAATCTTCTTTAAGACACTAGTATCCCAATTCGTACCATTTCGAAGAAATTCAAGAATTCGTTGTCGTTAATTAACACCCCTAGTACGAGTATAGTATAAAAGATCCTTAACGATTAAACAATGTTGACAAGCGTGTCATTCGAATTTCGAATTGCCATACTTGACATTAACTTTTGCTTAACTCCACGTTAACTCTTAAGACCGGTTTTCATTCACCCTTGGTGATAGAATTAATTATTTTGTATGAAAATGAAAAATACATTATTTTTTTCTTTAATTTTGAAAAACTAAATATGCTACGACGTTTCTATAGCTATACACGGCTATATGCTAGAAGAAACGGAAATCAATAAAAACACCCTGTACAAGGCATTTATATAAAAAATTACACTGTATTGTTTTCTCGCTGACATAACCAAATAATAACCAAAAAATTTTATCGACCCTCTACTTTTTGCTATCTCGATACTGGCAAATGAAAGTATTCCTCACCTGCACTCTTCAATCTCCATCTTGAACGTGAAGACGTTATCGTTTTGCGCGACGAAACGGATTTTGTCGTTTTCATCCAAGATCAAGTAAAATCTCTCGAACTAAAAAAATAAATAATACACAATTTTAAAGGAAAAGTATTACAATATTTATTTGTTTATCGTTGGACAGCGATCAAAATTGAAGCAAACTATATAAGGTGCTTCCAAATTAGATGCCAATACTTTCAGAGCTGATAGTACTCGCCCTTAGAAGTAAACTTATGTATAAAACTAATTATATTTTGGAGAAAATTAGGAAAACAACTGTGCCACGTAATAACAGTCTGTTAATGAGATAATCAGTATTCAATGATTAAGGCTCGGTTGCACCGACTAACGATCACAGACCGATCAACGTTAAATATGGCGCCGGCAGCTGTCATCCCATAGAAACTTGTCAAACTCTCCATACATTCAAATTTTAACGAACCCAGCTTACGATTACAGACAGTTTGGTGCAACCCAGCCTAAGACTTCTTTGATTATCGTATGAAACCTCTTGACTGTCACTTAACTGGCCACTTCAACTAGCATCCAATGTGTACGTAGCGCACTTGACAGAAAGTGATAACCACCTTGCACCTTGTCAAATAAATGCACAGGTGATTATGATTGGGCACAATTTTCTCCCCTAGTCTAGTTTCCCCCTTGGATTGGAAGGTCAGATGGTAGTCACTTCCGTAAAAACTAGGGCCTACGCCAATTCTTGGGATTAGGTAGCGGACCCCAGGCATCCTTCAGCATGCAAATGTACTGGGAATAGACTAGGATGATAATGAGTGTAGAACAGCTAACTTATACACGCTGGCAAAAAAGAAGTATCTACTTCAAAACATACACATAAAAATCAGTTCTTTCAATATATTATATTAGAAAAGTTGAAAAACCCCCGACATTTTCATTTCAAAACTCAATATCTCAAAAACGGCTAACCAGATTTTCATGAAACAAGGCTAAAACAATACACGGGATAAAATTATGTATGACACAAAAAAAACTAAACGAAAATCGGTTCATGCGTTTGGGAGCTACGATAATACAGACAGATACACAGACAGACACGTTAAACTTATAACACCCCTCTCTTTTTGCGTCGTGGGTTAAAAATAAAACATAATCTTACTATTTTGATGGTAGGGCAATTAGCTACGTCAAAGTCGCTGCTGCGGTTACCGAGTCCACCGCCTTGCTCAAAGTTGAATCTCTGAAAAACAAAACATTTCGTTCAAGCAACAATAATATAAAATTTGTTAATTATATTTACAAGTTCGACTTGTGTAATTTTGTCCACCTCGATACCAGCTTTATCCATCCAGAGGTGTCTCTAGCCTATGTAGCGCCCGGGTACATACATTAACCCTAGCGCCCCCTAGTAAGCGGGGCTCGGTAGCGAGCGGCGCTCGGCGCCCCCTGGGACCGCTGCGCCCGTGTGCAACGCAAAATCTGCACCATAAGTTAAGAGGCTTCTGTATCCATCCTGTCAACTAAAACAGTAGAAACTCTAGGGTCGTCGACATACTTCGAAAAGAAAGTGGCTGTCTTGAGTCTTCAAGTGGCAGTGGGCGCGGCACATTGATCGTAGAACCAATGGCCATTGAAAGGTTCTTGAATTGGAACCACGTACTGGAAGACGCAGCGTGGGAAGGCTCCCTATAAGGAGCAATGACGTACTGGTTTGGATAGCGGCAAGCCCTTGGATGAGGGCGTCGCAAAATCGGTTATTTGTGGACATCCTTCGAGTAGGTGTTTCGTCTCATATCTTTAAGACCAGACAGACGTCTTTTGGTATATATGAATGATGAACGACTATTTATTTAATGAAATAATAAACTTACCACTCCATCCAAAAGCTTTGCAAACTTCTCTTTCGGGTAGTAATCCGGCTGGATATGGCAGTACGACTTCCCTTTACATTCTTTGGGCCAAGCTTGCTGAGCTGTTGTAAAAATACTGGGTTAGTTTACTTTATGACGATATAACATGCAAGGAAAAGAACCACGCTGACGGAATCCGTTGGTCCCAAACTAGGCACAGCCTGTGTCTTGGGCACCGGGTGTACGTTAACAATTAATTGGAGTTAGAATAAAAATTATAAGTAAGCTGACCTGAGAATTTCCATTAATTTGAAATGAAGTAAACGTACCAATAGCTGACACCTATTGTTCAACATATATGTTACGAATAAATGTAGAAAGTGACAAGTAATGGGTTTGTATCAACCTATCAAGTACATATAGTAATGTATAGTAGTTCCTTATTTGAAATAAACATGAAAAATATACGTAGACAAATACTGTGAAAACAATAATAATTAAACTACTATTAAATTAACATATTTTAACACTGCGGTTCTGAACTAACAGGAAACATATTTATTTAATTATAATAGCCCATTTTGTACTAACAAGTAGTAGGCAAGTAATTAATTAACGGACATATATTAACTAACTTACTGGGATAAGCGTAGCACATTGAGAGTCCGAACAGCAATATCATCTGCAAAATATATAAGTCAACGGTTAATTAAATTAATTACGATTTTGCCTGTTGTAAATACCACACGATTTATAGCAAAACATAGAAGGAAAATGTCGTACTGATTCAAACGAACTGTCTAAACAAAATTATTTAGGACTAGCTCCCCATATGGCTTCGCCCGCGTTCGGATCATATACAGCTTGAAATAACTTTTCTTCTTCTGATAAAAGTTAAATTTTTGGTACCAGCTTTTGCCCTCTGTACCTTCTTCCCCGGTCATCAACTACTCGTAGACAGGGTTCGCATGAGCTCAAACTCGACCTCTATAGTTTTGTAATTTTAATGACCGCCTTCTGTCTTCATTATCAAATTAACTCAGGGGTATCATAATATTGCATTGTCACTGAACTCATTTACACCAAATTTCAGCTCAATCGGTTGAAGATAACTGACAAATTTAAAAAATCAAAAATTCAGACACAAGATGTGATCTGAATATACGAACATTTGAAGTAAAATTAAAGCTTGTAGATACAAAAGTAATATCTCCCGTGACGTGATCAAAAGTGACAGGATTATGAGCATGTAAGTAAGTTTGTATTACAATTCTAACATTTATAGAAATTAAGATGCCGTTTATGCAAATTAAGTCCAACAAAAAATGGGCTTTCAAATTGGTTTACTCTTCTATTGCTTTTGAAAGACGAACATGATTAATATTCATTGGATGCTGTATATTTAAAATGTGTAATACAAACAAAACATGCAAACACGACATAACTATATAAAACAGGGTCCTTTTCTTAAGTTTTTTACCTATAAGAACTTTTTAGTCTGATACTCAGTTTCCAAACTATTTCCCTTAGGCAACTTATCTGTCGGTCGGGGGCAGTAGGATCTGAGTAGGATATGTGAAAACTGTCAGCTGTCAGTGTGAACTCTCAGTCGAGTCTGTACCTTTTCGTGTAGCTTCCAACCTTGACGCTGGCATAATTGTCCCACTTAGAACGTAGTGATTATATTCTCTTTGGTCCCACTGGACAGTGCCAATAATACTGGCGCGGTGAGCGTGGAAGCGGGGTGATAGGTACGAATGCAGTACTATCCCGCTTTTACGCATGATATTACTACTGCGCAAACGGAATACTGACAGCGGCGCCCGCGTACTAAGTGCGGTATGCGAGGTTAAGCAACGTGGGGACAGGTCAGTTCTTGGATGGGTGAGCGCTTTGAGTGGTTTCCAACTGAGCGCTCCCGCTTTGGAAGGCCCGCTAAGCCGTTGATCCCGGTTACTATCTACGACAGCAGTCGTTAAGCCAGGTTAGAGGCCTTCGGATGGCTTGAGAACTTCTAACAGTCAAGTTGCCCACTCACTTGACAAGGGGGGTCGAAGTCGCACTACGTCCGTAGGGAGTACCCACTGTTACCCTACACGTGACCCCTGGCTGGTGCCAAAAGTGCAACAAAAACTAGCAACCGTACTTGTCTTCTCGAAGACCTCACGGTTCGAAAATAAATGCCATACGACTATTATTATTAGTACTGACAGTATCTCCGCGAGGAAATCTTTGCGACATCAGTAAAGAGATAATACTCGTACAACTAAGAACAAAATACCACACATCGGTGGTCTAAAGCGACTTCCTGACTTGGTGGGAGAGCTTACTGATCTCGCAGAAATTGCCTCACTTGACGGGATACCATCGTTATACGTTTGCGCAGTAGTAATATCATGCGCAGAAGCGGGGCAGTACTGCATTCGTATTGCCCCGTTTCCGTTCATCCAGTGCCAATCAGGAAGTACTCATTTAAATAAAGTGGCTCAGTAAAAAGCGGTATAGGTAAAAAACTTAAGAAGATGACCTATTTTATGTAGATGTGACGTGTTCGAATAGACATTACATATTTAAAATGTGCAACACAAACAAAACAAACGCCTATTCGAACACGCTACAACTGCATACAACAGGTCATCTAAGGTTGTTAGGTACCTATGCTGACTCGACTGACAGTTTTCTCATGTCGTAACGCCTCCGCAGATACAAACCAGGTTGTCATCTTATTCATCATCATCATGTCAGCCGAAAGACGTCCACTGCTGTACATAGGCCTCCGCCAAAGACTTCCACAATGACCGGTCCTGCGCCACCCGCATCCAGCGGACACCCGCGACCTTCACCAGGTCATCAGTCCACCGTGTGGGGGGCCTGCCCACGCTACGCCTTCCGGTACGTGGTCGCCACTCGAGAACCTTTCCGCCCCAACGGCCATCGGTTCTACGTGCTATGTGCCCCGCCCGCTGCCACTTAAGTTTAGCGATTCGGAGGGCTATATCGGTCACTTTGGTTCTGCTGCGGATGGCCTCATTCCTGATGCGATCACGCAGAGAAACTCCCAACATAGCTCTCTCCATTGCCCTTTGGGTGACTTTGAGCCTTCTTGTGAGGCCCATAGTAAGCGACCACATTTCAGTCCCATATGTCATCACTGGCAACACACACTGGTCAAAGACTTTCGTCTTGAGACACTGCGGAATATTGGACGAAAAGATGTGCCGTAGCTTCCCGTCATCTTATTCATGTTCAGTAAACTAAAAGACCGCGGGTCACACCTGGATGAGAATAGCAGGAGATCGGGGTGAGTGGCGTACTAGAAGAGAGGCCTATGCTCAGCAAAGGGCGATTGCAGGCTGAAAATGATGATGGTGATGAAACTTACCTAATCTCTGGTATGTAATTACAATTTAAATTGCACCTTTCTCAGATTTGTTTTTTTTTTCTTTATTTTTTAGGGAATAGGCTCCCGTGCTTTGGAAGGCACGTTAAGCCGTTGATCCCGGTTGCTGTCTATGATAGCAATCGTTAAGCCAAGTTAGAGGCCTCAGGGCGGCTTGAGAACTTCTAACAGTCAAGTTGTCCACTCACTTGACAAGCCTATTCCCAATAAGGTCGGTTTCCCCCTCGGGTTGGAAGGTCAGATGGCAATCGCTTCCGTAAAAACTAGTGCCTCCGCCAATTCTTGGGATTAGGTAGCGGACCCCAGGCATCCTTCAGAATGCAACTGTACTGGGAATAACGCTAGGAGGATGATGATTTTTTAGGGAATAGGGCAAACGTTTAAGAGAGAGGGGCCCCGCTCTGGGTCTTGGCTGGTTCAACAAGTTTCCATAGCGATCCAGTGTGGCAACATAATGGGGAATTTTGGATCGGGCAGGATGCAGGGTGGGGTGGCAATGTTTTGACGAGGCGTGCCGCAACATGTTGCAGATACTTTTTTGTGTTAATATAATAGAACTTTGACGATGTTTACGGATAATATTTGTGTAGAACTCGTATGAGGTAAGTCGACGAAGCATGTAGTGGATATTATTTGTCTGCATGTTTTTTTAATATTTAAAACGGTACGGTTTCAGAGGATTTTCCTCCTTCGGACGCTCCGGTTGTGGAATGAGCTCCCTGCCGAGGTTTTCCCGAGGAACTACAGTATGGGATTCTTAAAGAAAGGAGTGTATAATTTTTTCAAGGGTCGGCAATTAGCATGTTACACCCCTGGAGTTGCAGGCGTCCATAGGCTGCGGTGACCGCTTAACATCAGGCGCGTACGCTTGTCTACCACAGACACTATAAAAAAATAATAATTATGTAACTAACTTACCGAAATGGTGAAATTGTTTCCAGAAATCATTTTGAAATAATGATTTAAACTTCTGGCCGATGAATTGCACCCGTGCTGGTTGGTGACAAATACCCCTACTAGTTTCTCGAATGGATGCCACAGGTATATAAACCACAGTATGTTAGCATTTTCCTTGAGAGGATTGCGTTTTGTTTGATGTCATAAAATATTTGCGTCAAAAGGCATAAAGATTGATAACCCGTAGTCATGTGACATAATTTTAATTATGAAACAACGTCAGACTAAGACAAAAGGTAGACGGAGAGAATTACGAATGTAATAATGAAGCTGGCTTTCAAAATCTTTCCCAATACCAATAGTTTTTAACTAATGGGTAATAAGTGTCAACCATTGGGACCTTTAACTTATAATTCCCCTATGGGGTAATAAAATATTCCTGTGCAACGTCCGCTAAGTACTTTTTAATTATCGCAATCGATTTCCGTTCTAGTTTCCTGCATCCAATTAAAAAAAAAACACATGGACGGATAAGGATATTTGACGTAAATTCGCGATATATAAATATCGCTTTGGCCAACTGGCAGTTATTCGTGTCGGGGCTCCCTCAAGCTGTGTGGCTAAGTGTGGCATAGCCGTTTATAAACCAAATATGGTGTTCATAGCGTCTGTGCTTCTCATGGTAAATATATTAATTCCTTATTGAACTCAAGACCCTTTAAAACAACTTATTATTTAATACGTCTAATGCTTATAAGACATTCACATGCCCTTTTCCCATTTACTTGGGGTCCTGGCAAATTGTTTTTTCTTTCATACCTCTCTATCGCCCGTCATTTCGTCACTCACATCTTTCCTCTTCATATCGTCTCTCACGCAATCCATCCAGCTTTTCCTTAGCCTACTCCTTTTACATCCCTCTACATTCATGCCTGATACCTTTTTTGTCACATAACTTTCATCCCTCCGCATAACATGCCCATACTACAGTAGACGATTAGCTTTCAACTTATCATTTATTACTTTCAGGCTTCCTCTTTGTATATACTCGTTCCTTATCTGATCCATTCTTGTTACGCCCCTCATCTATCTCAACATTCTTATCTCCATAACATGCAATCTCTTTTCACCCGTCACCTTTGCGGCCCAATATTTCGATTCATGTATGACGACAGGTCTTACAATGCTCTTGTAGATTTCGCCCTTCAATCGGGCATCGCATAAAGTTCCCGAGACCTGTCGCCATTTCATCCATCCTGCGCTCATTCGGTTTTTAATGTCACGGTCAATATCGCCTTTACACTGTATGAGTAAACGTCTAATGCTATAAGTATCAGAAATAATCTATCGCGTAGTTTGCGTCGGTGCAGGAGCGATAAACTCTGCCTCTCCCAACTTGTGGGAGCCATAAAAGCCATAATTCTTAGGACCAGAAAGAGATATAGTTATTTGTTATACATGGGTGCAAAGTTGTATATTACTCGCGAGTGTGGAATTGACACATGAGCGTAACGAGTGTTTCAACTCACGAGAAGTAAAATAGAAGTTTGCATCCGTGTGTAAAACAAAACTTTTCACCTCACTATAGCGAGGAAAGTTCAACATGCAAAAAGTCTTTACTTGTACCATTATAATCATCATCAGGTTAATTATAATAATAATCAATATAGTTTAACATTATTCAACATTGTAATTAACTAAGGTGTATTCGGCTTGTTTTATTTCATTTATAAGAAAATACATAGTTGGATATGAAATTAAAAAAACTAATAAAGTAAGTAAATTAATGTGTGAAATTCAAAGTTCAAATTCTCTATAAAATGTTAAGTGGCACTAAAAATTCAAAGTTATATTGCTATAATTTGATATGTTAACCATTTATTTAATGATAATTAATATCGAACCAACCATTATTATGAGCCTTTTACGCTTTGTTATCTGTCAAAAGCTACTTAAACACGCTCGCTCCAAGGTCAAATTACTTTCCCCACTAGTGGATAAAATGCGTTTTACCCGCTTGTTTTAAGGATAAAAGATGGCTTTCCGAGCTAGTGAGAGCAAAAATATTTTTAAATGATGAAAGGCTGGCGGAGTACAGTAGCACAAATAATAAAAAATAAAAATTTGCAATACTCTTAATTGGCTGTGACATTTAATTTTAAATTATTTCATGAAAAATCTTCTATTCATAAATGATAAATTTTAATGTAATAATGTAACGTTATTCTTTAATTGTTTATCTTATTTATTCTACAATGTTATTATTACTGTTAGGTTTTTTATTTTTTATTCTACACAATAATAAATTACGACAAATGTTTTAATAAATATTAGATGTTAAGTTAGATGTAACAATTATTGTGTGCCCTACCAGGTTGTCATGAATATAACTAACCCTACTGCAACATCTTACTATGTAATTATTATGTTCATGACTATGCAATAAATGAAATGAAAAAAATATATATATAGTTGGGCATGCTTAGCCAAATACTACTTGAAAATGCTGTTTTAAGAGTACGAATTGTTTATAATACTAACGAACTGCATCGTAATAATTTCACTTTAGTGCTATACGCCTATATCAGATTTAGTAGTTTTACTTCAGTTATATCGATTGTACATATGACGCTATATGGCGCTGACTGTAGGTATCATAACTGATACATGTCTATTGTGTATAACTGATACATACATATAGCACTGAAGTACGTACAATCGATATATAGTTTCATTGCTATGTGTATGAGTATAACTGATACATACATATAGCACTGAAGTTCAGTGCTATATGTATGTATCAGTTATGATACCTACAGTCAGCGCCATATAGCCTCATATGTACAATCGATATAACTGAAGTAAAACTACTAAATCTGATATAGGCGTATAGCACTAAAGTGAAATTATTACGATGCAGTTCGTTAGTATTATAAACTGATACCTACAGAGTTATGATACCTACAGTCAGCACCATATAGCGTCATATGTACAATCGATATAGCGATTTTTAATTGAAATGATGTTCGACAAAACAAGCGTTATGAAAATGGCCATTTAGAATAAACGTATTTCGAAGAAGTGATTACTATGAAAAATAAGAAATTACAAACGGAAATTAGGCAATAAGTTAATAGGCCAGTCAAAGGAATAAATACCTTATAATAACAGAAAATTATCAATAAATCGCAGACTCACAGTACCTTTACTTAAAATATTCAAACGTCATGTTTACTTTAAACATAAATAGTGAAGTTAGGTACAGGAATCACAGAATTACTCATGATTTTATGTAAAAATCTAAGAAATAGAATGTCATATAATATTCGGTTTTACCCTAAAGTGTTAATATCCGTAATATACTAAATTATTTGTCCTGTATCCATTCCAGGTGTCAACACTAGCTGTCCACGGGAAAATAGTGTCCACAGGTACAGATAATATCTCATTACGTTACAGAAGAATTGAAGTTATTTAACACTTTGATGG
The DNA here is from genome assembly GCA_905163555.1 of Notocelia uddmanniana. Lineage (NCBI taxonomy): Eukaryota > Metazoa > Arthropoda > Insecta > Lepidoptera > Tortricidae > Notocelia > Notocelia uddmanniana. The sequence continues at coordinate 5,438,898 of LR991059.1, read as the reverse complement.
ACACTATTCCAGACACAATAGAAATGAATGAATGAATGAATATTATTTATTTCAGATATTACAATCCATAATTTGTTAGTAGGTACATTGAATGTCATTATTCATTAGCATTTGTTAGTAAACATTAATTATAAATAAAATAAAACTAATAAAAATAATTACAACATAATTTTCGGACTGAAGCAGCCAGATGTTGTGTGAATTTTCACCCAGAAAACCAAAATGGGATTGTCCCACCGTTCGGCAATCACTTTCAGGAAGCTGTTGGTACTGTCCCACACCCTGCGCATCAGGGACGCGACTCGTTTAAGGATTATTGAATAAAAGCAATCCGTTCGAGCCTCCGCAAACATGCCTGATGCTGAGCAACACTTCCTCAGTCCCAACAGCACCCTGAAAGCATTGTTGTATTGGACCCGGAGAGCCCCGTACGACCTCTGCGTGTATCTGGTCCACAGGCCACACGTGTACATGGACTGGCAGTAAGCTCTGAACAACGTCACTTTGACCTCTCTGGTACACTGCGCGAACCTGCGAGCCAGCATATTGCAGCGTACGGCCAGGGCTCTCCGCTCCCTCTCCATGTCTAGGTCATCCGTGAGATCATCTGTGACCCAGTGACCCAAGTATTTAAATTTATTCACCCTAGCAAGTGGCTTGCCGTTGAGTGTGACCGGCGGTACCGTTGGGTAAATTTTATTCCCGGCTTTGAATACCAGAAACTCGCTCTTCGTTGTATTATACTTAAGCCCATGAGTCACAGCATATCTCTCACAGATTCCTATCAGTTTTTGTAGGGCGCTCACCGATGGGCACAGCAGCATCATGTCGCAACAATAACAATAGAATTACGCCTATATGTGTCTTCTGTCCGTAATGCATTAATTTATTTCGAATAACAGAACATACTTATACTTTTTACCCGACTGCGCCAGAAGGAGGTTTATGTTTTTCGAGAGTATGTATGTATGTACGCTCTGCAGCCTGAACGGCTCGATGGATTTTAGCTTGAGAGGTGTCGTTAGATTCGTATTTATTTACTGTGAAAGTGACACTGGGTATATCAACATAAAAAATAAACTAAATGGCGGATTTTTGACGAATTCCAAATTACACAGAAACGCAGTCGGGTTTTTCAGTCTTTTAGTATTGTCGCTTCCTTCCTTTTTTGTAGGTAAAAATCTCAAGTAAATGACCTGTTGTTTGTAGTCGAGGCGTTTTTGAATAGGCATTTGTTTTGCTTGTAAGAGTAAAACAACAGCAACTTTGGGGTTGTGGAGAAATTAAACGTAAAACTGTGATGGTGGTGCGGAAATTTGCGTGAAGATGATAATTATTACAAAACAATACACTTAAGTTAGATACCGTGCAATATGTAGGTACCATTAAGGCTTCTGGGCAGTGGTCTTCTTTTGCAGGAACGCTAGTAGATTATGATTTGTAAAAGTGCCATTGCGACCTACTTGCAGAATTAAGTTCATATATTTCATTTACAGTATACATATGGTGCTATAGTGCGGTATTCAGCAGATTACGTGCATATGTCGAAACTTTAAACAGCCATATGTACTGTAAAACGTTGTACGATACACGTGCGAACAGGTAATTCGCAACTCGTGTCGATTTAAAACACTCCCTTCGGTCGTGTTTCAATTTATCACCACTCATTGCGAATTTCCTGTTTTCTGCACTTGTATCGTAATGTACTATTAAGATGATGAAGACAGAAGTCGTCGAAACTCCTATAGTTACGAGTAAGTATTTACACACCAGTAGTATAGTGTTTGGGTTTTTTTTCAGATGGACCGGTTATTCTACTTGGATATGAGGGAAATACTTTAAGTAATATTAAACCTGCCGACTACCCGCAGGAAGAGATCGATTACTTCCTAGAAAGCAACCCGGTGAGATTTTGGCTGTTTTTATACGAGATATAATAGAGGCAGGATACTGTTTAACCCCCGACGCGTAAAAGAAGGGCGTTATGAATTTAACATGTGTATCTGTGGATCTGAGTAGACGTGTGTCTGTCTGTGGCATCATAGATCTTAAACGGGTGAACCGATTTAAAATTTAAAAATTGTCAAGGACCACAAATGATATCTCTCTCTCTCTCTGTCGCTCTTATTCATTTTAGTATATGACTATCTCGCTCGGTAGTGGTATTACTAGTGGCTCTGTGAGCTGTAGACCTCGCAAAAAAATGTATTTTTTTCAAAATTAAAAATTTCCAATAACTGACTCGACAAACAATTCTATAAAATTACATATCGACCCTGCTCACAAAATTTCAAGAGAATCGGTTGAGAAATGTGACCCTGTAGAGGAGAACATCCGGGCAGACAGACATACGAAAGAATTTTTGTCGAAAACTGAAACGGAGACGCTTCGTTCGCTCGGTCAATTATTTGGCGTCGTCTCTGGGGTACTCTGAGGTCTGTATTGGTGTTTCAAATACTTGTTCTTATTCTAGGCACATCTCAAACGCTTGCAGAGGGAGGCGGACAGCGGCCAATCCGACGAAGACTGCATAATAGAGACGGTTTGTCAATGTTTTTTTTTTCATGAAACACAATAATGCGCAATTGGCGAACTTAATGCCATTTTTTTAACCGACTTCAAGATTTCGAAGGAGGAGGTTATCAATTCGGTTGTATGTTTTTTTTTTCCTTTTTTTTTTTTAATGTTTGTTAGTCCATAACTCCGTCATTTCTTAACCGATTTGGAAAATTCTTTTTTTGATTGTAAGTATATATATCCAAGTTGGTCCCGTTTTTGTCAAAATGCAGTTCTGATGATGGGATCCATGAGGAATTGAGAGAACTCCTCAAATCTTTAAGGCAAACATATAGTGATTTTTGTGTTTTTATCAACAAGTCAAGCATTTGCATCTAAAAATGTGACATTAGATGAAGTGGAACTGCTGATGATGATCAGAACAGAACTCTTCAACGACGAAAAGTTCATGTTTGGCGATTTGTCCTCCTAGCTGTGTTTGTTAAGCAAGTTCTATTTTCACGATTAATTTTTGTCATGCTTGATTTCTGATGATGGGATCCATGAGGAATTGAGGGAACTCCTCAAATTTTAAAGGCAAACATATAGTGATGTTTGTGTTTTTATCAACAAATCGAGCATTATCATACAAAAATGTGACATTTGATGAAGTGGAACTGCTGATGATGATCAGAACAGAACTCTTCAACGACGAAAAGTTCATGTTTGGCGATTTGGCCTTCTAGCTGTGTTTGTTAAGCAAGTTCTATTTTCACGATTGATTTTTGTCATGCTCGAGTTCTGATGACGGGATCCATTAGGAATCGAGGGAACTCCTCAAATGTGAAAGGCACACAAATAGTGATTTTAGTATTTTCATGAACTAATCAAGCATTTTCATTCATAAAAGTTACATTTGATGAAGTGGAACTGCTGATGATGATCAGAACGAGATTCAACGACGCGTAGTTCACGTTTGGCGATTAGTTCTCTTCGTTTTGTTTGTCAAGCAAGCAAGGTTTTTCACTGATTCCATGAGGAATTGAGGGTACTTAGTCTTCTACCATTATAAACATACTTATAGCCATTTTTAGGGTTCCGTAGTCAACTAGGAACCCTTATAGTTTCGCCATGTCTGTCCGTCCGTCTGTCCGTCCGTCTGTCCGTCCGTCCGCGGATAATCTCAGTGACCGTTAGCACTAGAAAGCTGAAATTTAATACTAATATGTATATCAATTACGCCGACAAAGTGGTAAAATAAAAAGTGGAAAAAAATATTTTATTAGGGTACCTCCCCTATACGTAAAGTGGGGAGTGATTTTTTTTTTTCATTTTAACCCTAACGTGTGATATATTGTTAGATAGGTATTTAAAAATAAATAGGGGTTTACTAAAATCATTTTTTGATAATGATAATATTTTCGGAAATAATCGCTCTAGAAGTAAAAAAAAATGTGTCCCCCCCTCTAACTTTTGAACCATAAGTTTTAAAAATATGAAAAAAATCTCAAAAGTGGAACTTTATAAAAACTTTGTAGGAAAATTATTTTGAACTTGATAAGTTGAATAGTTTTTGAAAAAATTACAAAAAATGTGACGGACGGAAAACTACGGAACCCTACACTGAGCGTGGCCCGACACGCTCTTGGCCGGTTTTTATTTTATTGTATGGAATCTAAGAGTGCACCATCTAAGTATAATAATCTTTCACCGGCCTCCCCCATTGAAGTCGGTTTTTTTTTTCTTAAAAATTATTTACCAATCAACCGTAGAGTCAAACGGTAATCACTGAATGAATTGAAAAAACCCTAGTGCCCTGGAAAGTGGGACGGCCCTTTATCTGGGACGCCACATGCGTAGACACCGTGGCGCCTTCCCCCTTGGCACAACATCTATAAGATCAGGCGGGACAGCTGCAGCAGCCTAAGTTAGAAAGATTGCTTATATTTCTTTCGAGCATATCTACCTATATTATTTTTGGTTTATCAGTATAAACTTCGAAATTATTTAAAATATGTATTCATTTTTTTATTTAAACTTTATTGCACAATGCGAGAAAGTCCAAATGGCGGACTTAATCCCTTAAGGAATTTTCTACCGGACAATCACTGGGCTAAAAAGAAACATCTTACTTTCCATTACATTTCGTTAATTGCGAGGGCAGATTCCTATGATGAAATGAAACGAAAATGAAATGAAATGAAATTATTTTATTTCAGACAATATACATATGTAATATATGTAAAACATTGAAATTACATAGATATAGAAGTTAAATTATTTAAGCAAGAAATAAAATAAAAATAAAAATCACAAGTACCTACAAAATTAAAATAAATAAATTAAATTAATTTATTAATCAAAAACTAAGCTCAAATGATAAAAAATAATCAATGAATTAGAGAAATAAAGTAATCTCCTCTAAGACCTAGTATCCCAATTCGTACCATTTTGAAGATGTTTTTATAGTGTTAGATGTTTTCTGGAGCAATATAAAATTGTTTAGTTATATACCTAGAACCTAGTATAGAATTAATTATGATTGTATTATTATTATTTTCAATTGACATTAAGCAATGTGTGTAATGTAAATAATTATTTGAATTGAATGTTAGATTTTAATGAATATTTGCACGCCTAGACCGGCTGAATACATGACACTATATTATGTAATACTGTGACATCCCTTTGTACTGTATTCTATGCAAATAAATATTTGATTGATTGATTGATTGATTGATATCCAAGAATTCATTTTTTTTAACAATTAAACATTTTTGATTTTTTAAATTCTATAATGGCTTATAGTTTTAAATTCCTAAGTGGCCAGTTACATGAAAAAAACCGGCCAAGTGCGTATCGGACCACGCACAATAAGGGTTCCGTACCGACACCTCCTAATCTACGTTTAAAACCACTATACAATAAATTTAATCACAAAAGGTCGTATTTTCATAAGAAACTTACGACACTGACGCCCTTTTGTTTTAGCAAGACAGTTTTTCAGCAATAACTCAAAAACCGTTCGACCTATCTAATCTTATTCTAACCAAAATTCGTTGAAAGGATTTATTATTATACATCATCCTAATTTTTTTCAGAATTTTAAACTTCGTAGTTTGGAAATAAGAGATGGGGACACACTTTTTACGACTTTGACAGCTAATATCTCACCAACGGTTGACTTAAATGTTTTTTTTTTTAAATACCTGTATGTCATTTTTGAAGGCCTATCCATAGATACCCCACACGCCTATGTACAGTCAGCTGCAGAGAAACGTAACCCCCCTGCATAGAAGTTTTGTATACAGGGGGGTCAGGTTTCTCGGCAGCTGACTGTACATTGAAAAAGTATTTGGCCCCCCTGTCACATGTATAGAGTGCCCCCTCAGTTTAATATTTTTTTCGTAATTTCACATCATATTTCTATAGCGGTTCATAACATACACCTACACACCAAACTTCATAGTTGTAGTGGTCATATTCTCCGAGTAAATCGGCCGTGACATACGGAGGGACAGACAGACAGACATGACGAATCCATAAGGGTTCCGTTTTTTGCCATTTGGCCACGGAACCCTAAAAAAGTACAGGCAGCAATAAAAAGTTTGTACAGTCAGCATCAAAATCTCTTATGCCCTTATAATAAAGACTTTGGAACTTTTCAAATGCGTAGCTACTTTTGATGATGACTGTACCAAAGTTTTTTTTTTAGTGAAACTTATTATTACTCACTAGCTATAAAAATCACAGGGAAACCTTCTATTATTTGGTGGTGTGTAAAGAATTGCATTACAAATTCTGTTTTTTGTGCAGGAAAATCTTATGATGGAGCTTGCAAGCCCAAACGGGGAATGTGGTAACTGTGAGACGGACATAACGGTTAGTTGTTTAATTGTAAATATATTATATCTTTAGGTTTTAAAGGCCTCCCACGCACGCAGCGTTGGAAGGCCCCCACGAGGGGGGCTGATGATAAGGTCGCGGGACTCCGCTGGATGCGGGCGGCCCATGACCGGTCGTTGTGGCGGTCTCTGGGGAGGCCTATGTCCAGCCGTGGACGTCGATCGGGTGACGATGATGATGATGATGAGAATCTATAGCTTTTTTCGGTCAAGGAAAACATCGTAGCGTAGCGTGGGGAGGGGACTACTGCCCGGTCCCCGTCTGTGAGGGGAGGCCTGTGCCCAGCCGTCGGACGTAAGGCTGATCATTTGTTTGAATATGTTGAACCTTCTAACGCTATTTTATATAGAATATTGTTGTGAGTTTCAGACATCTGGAAAATAAATAAACGGGTCACTCACGTCTTGAAGAACCAATATCGCTTGACATGTTTCAGACCGGTTCGCGGTCCTTAATCATGAGTAATTATCACGGCAGCGGTTATTTTAGCACTTAGCAGTACAGTTTGGACCGCGAACCAGTCTGATACATCTCGAGCGATATTCGACCTTAAAGACGTGAGTGACCCGTTTTATTATTTCATTACTTCTAACGCTTGTTCTAAATGTTATCTAAACACGCGGCAGCGTGTCCAGCCAAGTTCACCAAAGGAACTGGCGGGCAACAGCCGTGTGTTATATTACACGAACCGTTTGGAGCCACTTTTGACCCCCCAATAACTCCAAATCTAGTTAACATAAAAATATGAAATTTGGTACATGTATTAGGATCCTTTAGAACAATAATAACCCCAAATTTTATAAATATAGATTTAATAATTATTGAGATATTAAATTCCAAAAAACGGTATTTTTAACACTGACTGACTGACTGACTAGTACTCAAAAGCCTAACCCACTTCCAGGTGACCAAGAAAGTTGAAATTTGGCATGCAGCTTGTTAATTGTGAGTGTACACTAGAAAAAATCTAAAAACATTGATTTTTTTATAAGTTTTATTATTATTATTAATTATGCTTTACCTGAGAACTTCGTCATTTATTAACCGATTTGGAAAATTCTTCTTTTGTTTGCGACGGTATACTTCAGGGGTGGTTCCATAGTTATCAGGTAAGAATCTCATCATAGGATCCTGGAGAAATCGAGGGAACTCTTCAAATATTTGAGGTACACCTATAGCGATTTGGGTATTTTGTATAGTAACTCGTGCATTCGCTCTTAAAAAGCACCATTTGGCGAAGATTGACAAAAAGTAATGATATCCCATCAAAAACATAAATGTGAAAATGGGCGCCAAGTTCAATATTAAGAATATTAAATGCTCATACATTGTTCACAGTAAAAATAATTTACTGCAGCTTAATGCATTTTGAGACTTAACTTGGCAGTTTTCTCAAATATTCAACAGCTTTTATGGTATTATAACATACTGCATAGAAAACTGCCTAGTTAAGTCTCAAAATGCATTAAACTGCAGTAAATTAGTTTTACTGTGAACAATGTAGTGCCGGACTTGGCACCATTTCAGAGAATCTACGGAACTTGGCACCCATTTAGATCTCAATTGTTTTGTCGGTGAAGACGACAACCAAGCATTTCATATTCTTAATATTGAACTTGGCGCCCATTTTCACATTTATGTTTTGATGGGATGCGATGTCACAGGGATAATTACGTATAATTACGTATCAAATGTTAGGTATATACCTACTCGTCAGACAATTCCCTATTTCGCGGCCTCTGCAGTAATGTAGTATTATTTTTACAGTGCGAAAGACCGTACCGCGCGAAAACCAACGACAACTTTCCCCACGTCATCGTGCAATCTAAGTATTTCCAACAGACTATACGCCAAGTGATGTGCAGCAAACCTGCGTAAGTACAGTACACGACACACCTCACCCCTACCTACCTATTACTACTACTATAGTAGTCGGCGGTTAAGAAGTCAATCCTGACACCTGTCATTTCCATACAATTTATAACCTAGAAGCCACTTTGAGGGTATAAACTGTATGGATATGACAGGTGTCAGGATTGACTTCTTAACCGCCGACCACTACACTATACTAAAGTAAGCGCCAGTTGAAAACGAAAAAAATGTAAACAAACAATGTATTGAATTTGACATATTAATTGTCAAATTCAATACATTGTTTGTTTACATTTTTTCGTTTTCAACTGGCGCTTACTTTACTGCTATAGATTATCCCAGTAGTCTGTTCAATGCTTCACGGTGAGGCTCTTGGTGAACCAATACGTCAACCCTCCAATTACAGGTTCTTTTTAAAAAAAAATAGGAGGCAAACTAGCAGACGAATTGCCTGATGGTAAGCAATTATCGCTGCCCATGGTCACCCGCATCACAAGAGGGATTGTAAGTGCGTTGCCGGCCTTTAAGATGGGAGTACGCTCTTTTCTTGTTATTACGAATCCCGACGTCAACATATACTAAGGGTGAAGGGTGAGCGATGACATTTTAAATACAGCATAGCAGGACATGTATAATGTTTTCTTGACACATAATTAGCTCAACCCATTTCCAATTTTTTTATACTACAATGTAAAGAACCTAGAAATCCCGATTCAGACAAAAATAAAATTTACTTTAATGACACTTGTTAAAGAATTGCCATTTCAATGTAATTATGAGCCCACAATCGTATCAATTACCAGTGGTTCCCAAGGGGCCAGAGGGGGAAGGGAGACTGGACCCCGATACCTTTAAAGGGGTAACACTCGCACAAAACTCATAAAAGTTCGCCATACAAGTGACTTCCACATTAGCACGCCAATATTTGTAGTCACACCAAATGCAAACAATGCAATTTTAAAATACAATGAAACCGGTCACTGGCGTCTTTAAGGTCGAATATCGCACGACAAATTAATGCACTTTTAAACAAAGATAGATAGGCATAAGTAGGTGAAAATCCACATTCATTTAAAAGATTTACTTTACCATATCATGCATGACCAGATTTTTTCGTGTCCACACTTTATGTTAGGTCATATAAAACCATTATGGACATATGGTATTCAACTGCGTGTGGTTATCTGCCAGCAAATCCATCATAAGGTGCCTCCAGAGAGACAGTGGCCCTATCTTGCCAAAACGCCAATCTTTTTCAATTCATCTGCTCATAGTTGTTGAGACTGATTGCAGAAGTAGAAGAAGAAAACAATATTGAGAACATTTCCAATTTCCAAGTAGTATGAAATCGTGACTCATTTCGTTAACTCGTTAACAAGAAACCCAAAAATATAATATTTTTAGTATATTTTTATAGCTATTGCCTATTGGTTTTCAAGATATTTACGAAAATGTGAAGAAAGCCTACCATCGTCTATAATGACGTAACAAGGCTGGATTGTGACAGTCACAACGCACAAAAAGAACAGCAGTACATTTTCTTTAGTAAATCCGTCTTAGTAATAGTGCTTTTGTATGATTTTGTACGCTGTGAAGCCATACTTGTCACTTACTCTCTTTTAGAATGAGAAACAAATTGTTTTTTGTTGTATATGAAATTGTGATGTTTTCGAGAATTTAAAAATGTGGTTATATTTAATTATTTAACCTCTATTTGATTTCATCGGAAAAAGCGCGCTTAAAAACATTTTTTTTGTCAATTATTTATATGCATTTATTTTTACAGGACTCCATGCTTCCGAGATTACGTTCGAGACAGGAACAAGACCACTCAATGTAAACAAATAAAGGCTGAGACCCACCTCTACGTATGGGACAGAGAAGCAAAGAATATTACGACTATACCAGGTCTGATTTATGTCGACTGCGTATGTGTTTATGCATAACTAACAATTTGAAAGAATCATCATAAAATGCACTCATTTGGTTAATTTTTAATATCAGCATTTATAATTATATTATTTGAGTGTGTATTAATCATTATATCGTTTGAGTTTGTATTAAGGAATGAATAAAGATTCTTCCAAATATCAGAAGAACATTGTTAGTAGTAAAGACAAATGTCTAAACATTCTAATACTTCTTTAAGTACCCACTCGATTGTATCATGTTTTTGGGTATTTCAACTTAAAATTATACCTGCCAAAATCTACTATATATTCTGATATTTAAATAAAAATATCCCCAATTTCCCATACCTTTTTTTAGGTTTTTATTTAGTCGGTCCATACGAAACATATAAAAAAAACATAACAAAGTGAAATTAAAAAATTAAGGCATTTTTTTTCTTTATCAGGATCGATAGTGCTCATGATTCTAAGGAATATCTAAAAATCTAAAAACTTTGAGTATATAAGCGAATAAAATATATGTATTTTTAACTTCATGTTTTTATTTAATTTCATCCTCGTACCCTAAGTTTTCCTGATCATATTCTTTATATAGGTACAATAGTAGATGTATCCAAGGATTGAAAGTGATCCATCTCACCCGAGCCCGAGACATTTCCTGGCACTCGAAAGAAGTGAGAGCGCCAATAGCTCGAGTTGAAATCACCGATTTCACCCGAGTTAAACACTCTACATTTCATCTCGACTGCCAGGAAAGTAAAAGACTACACGCACATTTTATAAAACAAGTATTATTGAGAATAATCAGTTACAGTTTCAAAAACGTACATAATGGTTTTTTTTTTTGTATATGACTATTTCTAAAAATAAATGTACAGAATCTGGGGGCACGGTAGTGTCCCCGCCAAGGCGAGCCATGCGAAGCGCAAGGGCACTACCTACCTTTTCTCGAAGTGTTTCGTCGTTTTTTTGAACCCTCATAAAGTTGGTTTCCGATGTACCAGATAGTTCATATTCTCAGGATATTATATCAATAATAGATTAATTAAATTAAACATACAAAGTCTCAAGTGAATAGCTCTAATACTTTAGATTTTATTGGTATCTAAAATACACCGATTTCGTCACTGACACACTCACTGACACACTGATGATCATCAAAATGTTTGGCTACTTCCTGAAGTGCTAGAAAGCTGAAATTTGGTATGTAATCTAAGTTTAGTATACAACCAACAAAAATATTCATAAACTTATAACTTTTGCCCCCCATCCCCTAAAATGGGTGGAGGTGTAAGTTTATATGCGACTTTCACCAATTTTATGAATTAGAACATTACAGTTTACACGGGACTGTAGACAGTAACTAAAAAACCTATTAATAAGTACTTACAAGAACCTCCGCCTTACAAAAAGAACTGAAATCCCACCAAAAACATTTCATGTAAAATGTTGCCAAGACGACCACACAAGGTTTGCCCTGTGAAAAAGATATCAGATCTCATGTAGAGCCAAGCTTCTGAATCTACACGGCCTAACTCTACCGACCCTAACTTCAACAAATTCAACATATCAGTAAATATGTATGGCTTCGCCGTTTCGCTACCGTCGTGGAGGTGATGCGAATATTTAGTTTCTGATAAGTAACTTACTTCAGATCAGAAACTAAATCTATTATATCTATTGTGCATATTATGTGAATCAATTATTGCACATTTCTTTTTTATGTTGTACTTATTGTATCTTAGTTTACTCTGTTAATAAAACGTTATATTATTATATTTAAATTAACTAAATTTACCTTCTCGTATACCTATCCAAACTCCAACAACCTTCAACCTTTTTAACCGACTTCAAAAAAGGAGGGGGTTCTCAATTCGACTGTATTTTATTTTATGTTTGTTACCTCAGGACTTTCGATGGGGTGAACGGATTTTTATGATTCTTTTTTATTTAAAAGCTGGCTTCCCGTGTGGTCCCATTTCAATTTGGCCCAGTTATGACAATGGCATCCATGAGAAAACCATATAAGTCTTAAATTTGCATTAAGTACAAGTATGTGCACGACAATTTGGAGGAATAACTCGGATGAAGTCGGTTTTTAATTGTTAAAATTTTCGATTATTACACTGGGCACTTGCCACATCCGACTAGAGGGTAGTCGAGTTTAAATTAAATTAAAAAAGGTTATAATAAAGTGTCTAATGTTGTATAGACAATAAATAGTAAGGAACCCTTCGTGCGCGAGTCCGACTCGCACATAGCCGGTTTTTTATAAATTGTTGACTCCTAAAATCCAGACAGACAAACGGACAGAGACTCACCATAAGTTCCACTTATATATCATGTGATCTAAAAAGTATGGTACGAGTATGTAATGTATCATGGCATGGTGTTTGGGCATATGCCCAAAACCCAAAATCATAAAACTTGCCTAAGGTTCAGGAATTCTTTATGAAGCGTAATTATAAAGAATAAGGGTGGTATTCCACTCGTCCAATATCTTTGTCCGATTTCTTTGTCAAATCTTTGATCAAAGTTCTTTTACGTAGGCCCATTCCGCTCATCCAATATCTTTGTCCAAGTTTTTTTTTTCATGCGTAGCCATATTGATTTAACTGTCATCGGAATCTTTGATCAAATGTCGGGGTCCCATCCAAGTTTGATGAAATCATCCAATTTCTTCGATCAAAGATATTGGATGAGTTTAATACTGGGTGGTATTCTACTCATCCAATATCTTTGTCCAATTCCTTTGTCAAATCTTTGATCAAACTTTTTTGACGGAGGCCCATTCCACTCATCCAATATCTTTGTCCAAGTTTTATTCTTTTTCATGCGTAGGTAGCCATATTGATTTAACTGTCAGCAGAATCTTTGATCAAATGTCGGGATCCCATCCAAGTTGGATGAAATCATTTAATTTCTTTGATCAAATGTATATTGGACAAAGATATTGGATGAGTGGAATACCTCTCTTAGGTAAAATGAAGTCAAATGTTTTATATGTACGATTTCAAAACCACAAAAATAAACTCATATACAGTGATAAATTAAATTAAACACGCAATTAGTTGAAGTCATACTTAATAATACAATAGAACAAAGAGCTACTGCTATCAGGAACATTACATAATATTGCTAATGATATCAAGAAAAACAGGACGTATTTGTAATTAAAGTAATTTCGTGTTATTATATAAGTAATCATTGTAGGTGGCCCCATAATGAAATAGTTTTTGTTTTAGGTTAGTTTTATTCATCACAACTTTGATGTAACTAATGAAAATATGTTCGGTTTGGAATTCTCTGCCGACGTCTGTATTTCGGAGTTCTTATAACCTGGACCTTTTTAAGGCACGAATGACTAGGCATCTTCTGGGTGAGCTCGCCTCATCGTCAGCCTCATCTTTGCCACCTGGCTAGATGCTGGCCAAGAGTAATCCCATTTTTAATATAAAAAAAATCCTGCAACTCAATTTTTAAGCCGATATCTTCAACCGATTGAGCTGAAATTTGGCATACTTTGTAAATTTGGTGAGAATACAATATTATGGTACCACCGAGCTTATCTGATGGTGCAGACAGAAGGTGGTCATAGCTACTCTTAAACTACACAAGATAAACCCATCGTGTTTGGACTCATTCGAACCCTCTCAACGAGTAAGAGTAGTTGATGATTGAGGAATACAGCGAGTAAGTGCGTGTCGGACCACGCGCAATGTAGGGTTCCGTAGCTGTCCATCCGTGACAGTATGCGGATTCAAAATGTCGAAAACTTATTGACTGAGCGAGCGAAGCGTCTCCGTTTCAGCTTTCGCCAAAAAATATTTCGTATGTCTGTCTGTCTGTCTGTCCCGATGTTCTCCTTTACAGGTCGCATTTCTCAACCGATTCTCGAGAAATTTTGTGAGCAGGTTCGATAATTCTATAGAATTTTTTGTCGAGTCAGTTTTTGGAAATTTTGGAATTTGAAAAGAAGAAAACTCGAGGTCTACAGCGCACAGAGCCACTAGTATTTAATCTATATTTGACATAACTTACATTTATACTACGTCGGCGGCAAACAAGCGTACGGCCCGCCTGATGGTAAGCGGTCACCGCAGCCTATGGACGCCTGCAACTCCTAGGGGTGTCACATGCGCGTTGCCGACCCTTTCAGAATTTATACACTCCTTTCTTGAAGAACCCTATACTGTAGTCCGTCGGCCATAAGCAATCAATGGAAATGATACGAAAGTTTGCTTTTTCAGGTACATTTTTAAGTTCAGCTATTACTCGTTAACTAGTAATCTGTACTTAGCTGTGATATTATTCCATTTAAATTCATTTATAAACTACTACCATGATTTTTTCCATATACCCAATTACAACTGTTTAGCCGGTAGGGAGGGGGGGGGGGGCACTTTACATAATGGTACTTTGAAAATTAATATCACGCAAACGAATAGCTTAATCACATTATCAAATGTAGGATCCGACACCGACAGAATGTGAACACGCTCTTACTTAGGTCTTTTTTATCCGAATTTAAGGAGCTTTTTCGTTTAACGAAAATGTCGCTCCATACGTCCGCTGTTGGATATGCCATAATACAATTATCTTAGACATTCTTATATAATAGGATAGCTTCAGCTGACTCCGGCTGAGCCAGGACCGCATTGCACAATCCAGTGTGGTAGGTTGCGCGAAGAGGCTCCCCTCTTACACATTCCATCAGAATGTGGTACACGTCATCTAGTACCCCACAGTCAGAACAGAGAGGATTGGTAGTTTTCCCCATAAGGAATTTAAATTTATTAGTGGGAACATGTCCAGAGCGGAGTCTCAGCGCTATAATTATGTCTTGTCGAGACAGCGAACACTGAGATATCCAAGGAGACTGGAACGGCTCAGGCTGGATAGTTCTGTACCAGATACCTTTTTCTTGGGAACGTTTATCGAAAAACTCTTTCCATAGATTAATAGAAAGCCTCCTGACCTTTCCTAAAGCTTCTGTGTAAATATTTTTCTTCTTCTTCTTCATCAAAAATAATTAAAGAAATCTTATATTCATTTTAACGAGCTATCTAACGATACCCAACACGATCGGTTTTGCAAGAAAAACAAAATTACATTCCCATTTTACGTGTAAAGGAGGTAAGTAGGTACCATATGTTTTTTACCGACTTCAATAGAAGGAAGGAGGTACTCAGTTCGTCTGCATATTTGCTTGTTCTTTTTTTTATGTGTTTCCCCGATTAACTCTTGACCACGTTGGCCGATTTTGATAATTCTTTTTTTGTTTCAAAGCAGGTACCCCGACATTGGTCCCATGTAAATTTGGTGAAGGTCTGATGATGGGATCTAGGAGGAATCGAGGGAACTCCTCGAATTGGACAGGCACGCATATGCCGATTTCGATATTTTCTGTAGGTAACCAAGCATTGGTTCACGGAAACCACAAATTGTGGCATAGCAAGTACAAAATTGGAGCGGTTTTTTTTTGGTATTCATTATTTACAAAATTTTATCAAACAGCTTTATCGGCGTGATTGATACCCATACCAAATTACAGCTTTCTAGTATTAACGGTTACTGGGCTTAGCCGCGACCAGACAGACGGACGGATGAACAATGCGAAACTATAACGGTTCCTTGTTTACTACGGAACCCTAAAATACAGTTGACAATAAAAGTTTGTACCAAAAAATGATTTTTTTGACAGAAACTTCTTTCAAAACAATACCTACAAATTACACACTAAGGCGCCTTCCTGATTTGTCGATACGGAGGCGGTACGATATGAGTAAACTGTCAGCTGTCAGTGTCGACCGATTCGAATGCAGTACTGCCCCACTTCTGCGCATCGTATTACTACTGCGCAAACGTAATACTGGCGGTATTTCGTCAAGTGAGGAAATCTCAAATCAGGAAGCTCACGTCAAAGAGCAAAATACCTATGACATATCGCTACCGCCCCGCTGAGTCAGGAAGTCGCCTTAGAGAGGTAGGGCACAGTGAAACGTCATCTCGCTCATATTTGGAGCAACCTAACTGGGGAAGTACCTCTATCTTACAAAAGACCGCAACCATAATAGCGCTACTATACTTATTCGTTAGGTATGCGGTGTTGTGTTCCTGGTGGTGAGTAAGGTCGCCAGAGCTCCCGAGGACGCGCTGTGTTAAGTGTGAGGGACCTGCATATGTCCCCAGCTGTGAACACAACGAATCCTCAAGTTAAGATGGGGTCGGCAACGCGCTTGTGATTCTTCTGGAGTCGCAGGCGTGCATAGGCGACGGTGTTAAGCTTGTTTTCCATCGTCGTTGTATAAAAATAATAATTTATAAAATTAATAGAGTAACACAGTAAGTACTACAAAACACAATGATACCTATGACGGCCTGTTTAGCCTAGTTGGTAGTGACTCTGCCTCCGAAGCTAGAGGTCCCGGGTTCGAATCCCGGCCAGGGCATTTATTTGTGCATTTTTCACGGATATTTGTTTTTGGGTCTTGGATGTTTTCTATGTATTTAAGTATGTATTTATCTATATAAGTATGTATATCGTCGTTTAGTACCCATAGTACAAGCTTTGCTTAGTTTGGGACTAGTCGATTTGTGTAAGATTGTCCCCCAATATTATTATATTATTATTATTATTATACAGTTTGTGGCAAAATGAACGTGTGTTTCGTGAATACATGACTCAGGGACCAACATTACCACTCATGTCGCAAATATTCTCTTACCGAAAACAACTAGGCTAACCACATCCCTATTGAATCTGGTACTTGGAAATGCCAGGACCTCCTCTCCTACAAGCGAAGAAAGTGGCTTACCGCTTTTCGACTTTATTACTTGTACCTTAAGGCTCTATTTTCTTAGCTTACTGTAACTAAACTCCGGAGAAGGAAACTTAAAGAGGTGTCTCACGTATTTCCAACAAATACATATGTAGATTAGGAATTTCCTGGCATGTAACTTTAGCTTACTTCCTCACGAAATTTTAAAATAATCGATATTTTTTAATCACAGATGTCACATTTTACCCAATAGTGGCTGAAGGAGGGTTATGTTCTTCGACTGTTTTATGTCTCTACTATTTCTCTTAAGATCTCATTGAGTAGAAGTTCATCTGAATTGGCACTCATATAGATAAGAAAAGATGCCCATTTCTTTGGCATGCTCTGTAGCGTAAACGACTTGATGGATTTACGCCCAAGTAAGGTGTTGTTAGCTTTGCCCTTTGTTATGGGAGTGATATAGCTGTAATAATTACATGTATAAAAAACACAACCAGTTTTTTTTATAGATTTAATTTTATGTACTTGGTCTTTATTTATTTATTGGAAAACCAACAGCACATGAAACAATTTGGCAATATATATAAAAATCGGAGGCCAATTATAGGTTCTCACAGATAGAAATTACATAGAAAAAAACTTCTCTAAGTATATATACAATACTTTTCAAATCTACGTAGACTAGGCAAGTACATACATAAGTTAAAATGGAAACAAATGAAAACAAAAATCATTACAGACAAAATAGAAAGCTCAAGCTCACTCAAAGAATTTAAGCGTTAAAATACGGCGTATAGACTGCGTATTTATATTAAACACATCAATATCGTGCTCTCTTGACAGATTGATAAGTGATCTACCCGCGCGAATAAGGAAACTGTTACGTCTGTAATTCGAGGATGCAAAAGGAACAGAAATAGGGGGATAATACCTTTCAACGCGAAACTGGGCAAGAGAGACGGTGAAGAGCCGAGAGTGGGGCAATTTGGAGTTGGAAGTCGTAACCACCGGGGCCAACTACTGGCTGGTTTCTTGGAGAAGGAGGGGCTCTACATGATGAACTCCTTCTTCAAGAAACGCGAGGACAGGAAGTGGACCTGGATGAGTCCCGACGGTGCAACAAAAAACGAGATTGACTTCATCATGTCGACGAAGAGGCATATATTCAATGATGTCTCTGTGATCAATACGGTTAAAACCGGAAGTGATCATAGTTTGGTAAGAGGCACATTGAATATATGCGTCAAGCTAGAGCGCTCTCGACTGGTGAAGTCCACGCTCCGTCCAGCAGCAGTCCAAATCCAAAACCCCGAGAGCTTTCAGCTGGAACTCCAAAACCGTTTCGATTGTCTAGGCGGCGATGTGGACGAATTCAACGACGGGTTTGTGGAAGCTGTCCATAGCATTGGGTCTAAGTTCTTTAAGGCCCAACGAACTCAAAGAGCCAAAAGGCTCTCTATCTCCACTCAGAGGCTCATCGAGGAAAGGAATGAGATGATTCTGCAGTCTTCAGCCGATGCGAAATTATACAGGCAGCTCAATAAACAGATCCCTTACCCGCGATCTGCACCAATTAAATACAAATCGCATACAAACCCGAAGTTGGTCTGGCGGAAGACCCTAGAGCTAGATTAACCCGGCATTATACCGAAGATATCCCGGACATCAGCCTGTACGAGATTAGAATGGCTCTTAAGCAGCTGAAGAACAACAGGGCACCCGGTGAAGACGGAATTACAGCTGAACTCCTGAAGGCGGGTGGAAAACCGGTCCTTAGGGCCCTTCAGAAATTGTTCGACTCCGTCTTACTGGAAGGGAAAACTCCAACGGCAGGGAACAGAGGTGTGGTGGTGCTGTTCTTCAAAAAGGGTGACAACTCCTACTGAAGAACTACCGACCCATTTCACTTCTGAGCCATATCTATAAGCTGTTTTCAAGAGTCATTACGAACCGTCTCGCACGCAGGCTAGATGACTTCCAGCTTCCCGAACAAGCCGGTTTCCGAAGAGGCTTTAGCACCGTAGACCACATCCATACGCTCCGTCAGGTTATACAGAAGACTGAGGAGTATAACCTGCCCCTCTGTTTATCGTTCGTGGACTACGAGAAAGCCTTCGATTCGATTGAAACGTGGGCTGTACTACAATCTCTCCAACGGTGCCAAGAGGACTACCGGTATACCGAAGTGCTGAAAAGTTTGTACAAAAACGCCACTATGTCAGTCCGATTTCAGGACCAGAACTCAAAGCCTATTCCGTTGCAGCGGGGAGTCAGGCAAGGAGATGTTATTTCTCCTAAACTGTTCTCCGCTGCACTGGAGGATGTTTTCAAGACTCTGGACTGGAGAAGGCTAGGCATCAACATAAACGGCGACTACCTCACTTACCTTCGGTTTGCTGACGATATAGCAGTCTTGGCTGAGACCATGGAGGATTTAAGTACAATGCTCAATGACCTCAGTAAAGCCTCCGAGCGAGTTGGTTTAAGGATGAACATGGACAAGACGAAGATCATGTCAAATGTCCATGTCGCACCATCTCCCTTAACAATCGGACTCTTTACGCTCGAAGTTGTAGACGATTACATATACCTAGGACAGACTGTCCAGTTAGGTAGGTCCAACTTCGAGAAAGAGGTTAATCGTCGAATCCGACTCGGCTGGGCAGCGTTCGGGAAGCTACGGCACATCTTTTCGTCCAATATTCCGCAGTGTCTCAAGACAAAAGTCTTTGACCAGTGTGTGTTGCCAGTGATGACATATGGCACTGAAACGTGGTCGCTTACTATGGGCCTCATAAGAAGGCTCAAAGTCACCCAAAGGGCAATGGAGAGAGCTATGTCTAACTCCCAGTTTCTCTGCGTGATCGCATCAGGAATGAGGCCATCCGCAGCAGAACCAAAGTGACCGATATCACCCTCCGAATCGCTAAACTTAAGTGGCAGTGGGCGGGGCACATAGCACCTAGAACCGATGGCCGTTGGGGCGGAAAGGTTCTCGAGTGGCGACCACGTACCGGAAGGCGTAGCGTGGGCAGGCCCCCCACACGGTGGACTGATGACCTGGTGAAGGTCGCGGGTGTCCGCTGGATGCGGGTGGCGCAGGACCGGTCATTGTGGAAGTCTTTGGGGGAGGCCTATGTCCAGCAGTGGACGTCTTTCGGCTGACATGGTGATACCTTTTAACTCTATTAGGAGTGTTAAACATAATACTACTAAGCAGTTCAGGACAGTCAATGCTGCCGTTTGTAATTTTTAAGAAATATATAATGTCAGCAATTTCACGTCGCTGTAACAAAGGTAACAAATGGTGTTTTATGCACACACCAATATAGTTAGTAATATGTCAAAACAATACTATAAGTACAGTACTTTTACTTGGCTAGTGAAATAAATGACCTTTATTCTGCAAGTAGGTGGCAATGGCACTTTTACAAAGCAACCTACTAGCGTTTCTGAAAAACGCCAAAATAAACTAACAGTCAGTCATTTTCTCCCAAAAATAGGCTTATTACAATAATAATACTCAACCTACCATTTATAGGTAAATCTGTGTATGGATACAACAAGTGAATTTTTAACAAAAAAAAACCGACTCCTTACTTTTCCAATCTTACTCGGGCTCTCCTACTATATAATTTGAGGATTTCCCTCGATTTCTCCAAGCTCCCGTCATCAGATCCAGACTTGATGAAAATAGGACCAACTAGAAAATATACAATTTCAAACAAAAAAAATATTTTGAAATCGGTCCAATAGTCTCCGAGTAATCGGTGAAAGGCTGACATTCTAAACTCTACGGTATTATTCATTGAACATTCCTGAAAAGTTTGAGTAAGTGATTCACAAAGTAGGTATATCGGTTTCTGGTATATAAGTAACTTGTCCTATAGGTACTCATATATAAAGCGACAACATTATACTTATACACATTTCATAAGTACTACAGTACTATTTGCGGTGATTGATTTCGTGCGGGTGGCACAATGGAACCGTCAATAATTTTATTGAATGTGGTAAATATGATTTTGAATCTTGAAATTATTTTGTTTAAATTACTTTATTTTTGTAAATAATAGTTCTTTTTTTGTAAATTTTTGTAATTTCATTTTTTTTTTCATTTATTCATTTATTCATTGCACCATGTTGTATACATAAGGTCTTATATAGGTTCATTATAATCCAAGACATGAACCCTGTCAGGGCACAGCAATGTTATTCTTACAGCTAACATGCAATAATAATCGTATCAAACTTGTACAAGAAAATACTAGGTTCCGAGACAATTAGGTTATTTTGTAAATTACTGACATAAAATACTTAAGTTACAGCGGCTGCCGAGGTCAACTCTTGGCTGGGTGACCGCTTTGCATGGTTTTTAACTGAGCGCTCTTGTGCTTAGGAAAGCAAGTTAAGCCGTCGATTCAGGTTGCTGTCTTATGACAGCAGTCGTTAAGCCAAGTTGAGGCTTTCGGGCGACTTGAGGACTTCTAACAGTCAAGTTGCCCACTCACTTGATAAGCCTCGGTCTATTTTCCCCTTGGGTTGAAAGGTCAGATGGCAGTCGTATCCGTAAAAATAAGTGCCTACGCCAATTCTTGGGATTAGGTAGAGGACCCCGGCCATCCTCAAGGATGCAACTGTACTCGGATAAAGCAAGGATGATGATGAAATACGTTTTATTGTATTTTCAGACGTATGTACTTCTAGCACACGCGTTCTTCGTAAATGCTGCTGTCAAACAATGGACTGAGATTGGTAATTATTTAAACATTAATTATTAAAGCGACTTTCTGACTTGGCGGGGCGGTATCGATATGTGGTATTTTGTTCTTTGACGTGAGCTTTTTTATTTATTTTTTCTTTAGCTTACTGATGTCGCTTTTTTTTAGTTTTTTTTTTTAGCTTACTGATGTCGCAGAGGCTTCATCACTTGACAAGGTACTGTCAATATTACGTTTGCACGGTAGTAATATCTTGTGGAGTAGTGTGAATAATGATTATCTGCTCCTCAGATAAACAGAACGAAGACTTCACCGTCACATTGCCTCCCGAGTGCGTAGGAAAAGAACTATGTACAGTAAGACCAATCGACTACCCGACAGCGATAATGGACCGCGAAGCAAAATTCCTGGTAAGTGGGATACAATGCATACCAAATTGGATAACTTAAATAAATTTGAGTATACCTATACATGCTCTGCTTACGGGTGATTTCACTCAAAATTATACCTTAATAATACTTTTTCTCAGGATTTGGAAATGTTTAGTTTTTCCTGCCCAGAATCATGAAATGGGGAATTAAAAAAAATACCCAAATTAATTTTTATCGCATAATATGGACGTTTTAAGCTCATTTCACTCTGAATCAACAACGCTATCGATTCTAGATGAGGAAAAAAATGTCCCAAAACAGTTTTGTTTCTTTGAATACATACTCGTAGCTTGACGACCACTTTGGCTTAGGTAGTTGGTATAAATAGTGGTCCTGCCTATGAAGCCGGATGTTCCGGGTTCGAATCCCGGTCAGGGCATTATTTGTGTATAAGTATTTAGCACGAATATTTTGTTCCTGGGTCTTGGATGTTTTCTAAGTATTCAATTATTTATTTATCTATATGAGTATGTTTATCTTCGTCTAGTACCCTTAGTACAGGCTTCGCTCAGTTTGGGACTAGGTCGATTTGTATAAGATTTCCCCCCTATATTATTAATTATATTATATTCTTGTAGAGGTAACAAAACCCACATCGAAATTTGCTATGTAAATTTGGAGAAACTTTTTACCTTCTTCTAGAATTAGGTAATTATTGATTCTGAGTCGAATGAACCCCAGTTCATATTCTGAGAAAATATTAAATTGCCCCAAATGTTTTTAATTTTCCCTCATGATCCTTATTAAAAAAACAAGTCCCCAAAAAAAATCCTATTATGTGACGTTTTCATACATTTTCGATGGAACGTCACAGAGTGGAAACCTATAAATATACGTAAGTATAGGAATTTGAGGATGATTAGGTACTTATTTCTTATCTGAATCAATAATAGTAGGTAAAACAGTAGGCATGAGCAGGAAAAACAAAATATGCCTAACGTCTAACAAAAAAATTAAAGGTACCTAAGTTAAATAAGTACTCAATATATTTTTGAGTGAAAATTGTACCTAAAAGGCCTTTGTACATATCTACGAGACTCGCAATACCGTGGTATCGCCCTGTAGCCCGGGTATAGCAACGGTATCCTCTGCCTGTCGTAGAAGGCGACTAAAAGGGGGTCCTTGGTCCTTGGGGTCGAAGACGGTCACAGTTGGGGGGTGTAATCGCATATGAAAGCAGATGGTTGGACTCACAGACTCTAGGGTGGCACTGGTGCGTTCCGAAGGAGATACCAAGAGCCGCCCGAAATGAGTTGAGGAGGACGATCGGGGGGGTTATTAGTGGGTGCAAGTCCGACATAACCACCGCACTGTCCCCGCGGTGCGGTGGTATCCATAAAGGACTTTCCCCCCGGAAAAAAAAAGGTTACCGTGGTATAAAGGATTCACAGGAGGCCGTTCCGTGTCCCGGCCGGCCCATTTTTTTCTAGAGAAATACGCCGACCGTTGCGTTTGCTGTCATAGAAAACGGGCCGGCCCGGCCCGGACACGGAACGGTCTACTGTGAACCATCCTTAATGAGTTCAATCGATCTGTCAAACCGTGGAATGTAGTGAAATTCGCATGCGAGTCTTGTGCGTGTGTAAATAAGGCCTATACCTTGTAATCTGTTACTTCAACCATTTGACATTTAGGAATTGACGTTTGTAGTGATGGGGCTAAGACGTATCGTTTGTCAAATGAAGCGATTATTAACGAATGGTTGATTAAATCGATTTTACAGCCGATTTTTGAAATGTTTTTATAATGCCTTACTTAAAACACTTACAAAAAAATCTTGCTTATTATGTATGGCGTTGTATATTCCATATAATAAGAAATATTTTAAGAAGAAATAAGAAAGACAGACATATTCTCTTAATCACGTCATCATGCTGATGCCGTTGCTGGTCGGTCTGTCTGTCATTTACGTTAATCAAATAATTTTTCACATATTTTCCAACTTTACGGAGTTTCAGTAACATTTAGGTGTACAGTTCAACAAAGTGGTCTTCGAACCGTTTCTAGTGTAAATTCGAACCACACATGTGTACCTACACCGCGAAATATGTTTTCTTATGTGTTTCGCACGTCGAGTGGAATAAAAACCCGTAGTGTTACTCGCGCTGAACGCAAGGCAGAAGCAAAAGTGTCGACGCCTGCGAAGGCACCAGGCTCTTCACCAGTAAGTATTGCTGACATGTCATGCCGCAGACACGACGTTCGTGGCAGACAGCAGCCGTATGTCAAATAAGGCGCCGTCGTTGAGGGACGACGGTGTGCCGCACCCGCTGTCACCGCATAATAAAGTACCGTCCGCATCCACATCCATTTCAGCACGAAAGAAGAGGTGGGAAGCCTGGAACTAAAAAACCGAACAACGAAAGGCGTTGATTGAATCAGTGCGATAGAGAGTGACATCTGGTACAAACAAGTAAACTAACATCTCCATAAAAAAACGTATTTCGAGCCGAAAGGCCCCTGGTATCAGTGGCTCTTATGTTGTATATGTTTTTACAGTTGTCACAGATTTTTCTCTGTCATTTATGTCAATCAATAAAATGCGCATATTTTCTAATTTTACGGAGTTTTACTAATATTTAGGTTTACAGCGTCAACAGATTTTGTTTTTGGTTATAAATTTATCGTTATAAATGTATGCGTACCTAATCAATTTTTATCATCATTATAAATATCATCTGAATCAAAACGACAGACTTGGTCACAACACTAGTTTTAAAAAGAAAACGACATACAACGTTACTGTTTGGGTGGTGAATTATTATCGTAAAATACTCAACAACAATGAACTAAAAAAATGTAACTTAACTTAAATTATGTTTAAGAAAAGCAAAATATTATTTTTATTTACTTGAAAAGCCCTAATACTATTACGTGATTTTATTTATAATTCCTATAAGTCTTGCGTGTTCACGTTCTATGGGTTTTTTGACGTGTCAAATGGTTGAAGTAACAGATTACAAGGTATAAGAGTCTATATAAGGCTTTGAATCAAAATTTCGAAATATTGGTTGTAGTGGGCACTTACCTAAGTTACCAGCACCTAAGTTTTTGAGTCAATCTATTTCGGGATAGGTACGTTGAAAATATATAAATTTTTAAATTATATTTTTATACATAGATATTTTCGCAATTTTAATTGCGTACTATTACTTGTTCTGTGATTGCGTCGTAGTAGATTTTGGTAACATTTACTAATATTACGTAAGTATACATTTTTCTTATCAACTTAGTAGAACAAAGCCTAGTTACAGTATATTTACGAATTTTTATTTTTTAAATAATATTTATTTTAACTAAAAATACTAGCACGCTTTGTTAAATTTTTCTTGAAAAACAATCTGTCTGTACCTATTGAAATAAAATGTTCGAATGTTGAAAAAAGTGCTTCACTTTTTTCCTAGAAGACTATCAATGCAACTCATATTATTTCTTTTCACACCGGGGTGTGGTTAATTTATAATGTTATTAGATGCCCCTCTTAGCACAAATTAGCAAAACAGTCGTTGCATTGAGGTAGATACATAATTCAAAATCGAATTAAAATATCAAAAAAGTGGCATATTCCATCAAACTTGGAACAATCTGTCATTACAATGTAAAACTGGTATTCATGCAGTTTCTCCGTAAGAAACAACGTTACTAAGTTTAACAAAATAGCCAAAAACGTTTATATCGACTTTTAATTCGGGAATACATGTGTAAGTTTTATGTCAGTACACATATGTTCCTATTTAGTTTATTGGTTTTGTTTTATGGCATTTACCCCCCATGAAATTAGGGGAAGCCTATGCCAGCAGTTGGACGTCCTTGGGCTGATATGGTGGTGGTGGTGGTTTTGTTTTTAAATGTATGAGAAAATATTACGTATTATCATCGTCATATCGGCCGAGAGACGTCCACTGCTGGACATAGGTCCCCCATTCCGCATCCAGCAGACTCCCGTAGGTAATGTTACATTTATTTTTTTTAGGTGCAAAGGTCGCGAAGACAATCTCCCACGGAACCGGTCACACCTCGGCGCGACAGTGACAACTGTGTAGAATCGATGCAGGTACGACTAATAAAATGTTCATCTTTTGGACGCCAACGACGCATATATCCGCACGATCGGTTGGCTAACGATATATCGGTCACGGTGTGCAGTGGGATATCAAACTACTTGTATTTCTTATAGGGTTCACTTCGTGTTTGACATTTGGATGTTATGACGTGTGAGTGCCTGCTATTGTATTTGACAGAGCGTTGAAAATGTTAACATTCAAGGGTATTGCCCGCCTGAGTTCCAAAAAGTGGTATTAGACGAATCCGGTTTCTGATCGGATAACCGTTTTGCTGACGACCAGCAGTGTGGTGCATGCAAAACGTAATCATATGACATAGGAAATAAGAAGTATTAATGAATGGGCGTGAACGTTTACATACCCGCTTGTCAACGCGCCTTCCGCGCAAACAAGTACTGCCTGCCTGATGGTAAGCAGACACCGTACCCCATGGACGCTTGCGAATTTAGACCATTTTCAGGACACCTTATTCACCACCAGGAACACAAAGCCATATACCTACAGAGTAAGTATAGTGGCGTTATGGTGCTCCCGCACTGGCTGTTATAAGGGTCATATTCTTTTGAATTTTTGTTTTTCTTTTTAAAAAAAAACATGACACGCATTGAACTTTGGAACAAAAGTTGTGTTTCGAAATAACTCCTGAACCATTTAAAACGAATTCAGCGGTAAAACGCATACCTAAAGTGATATTTATTGCTGTTAAAACCTGGTAACGCAGTGGGAAGGGACAATTTTCATACAAATTGATGACCACTGAGTTACTCCACCACCACCACCATTGCAGCCGTAGGAAGTCCACTGCTGGACATAGGCCTCCCCCATGAGTTACTCGATTTATGGATATTTACCAAAACTATCAAAACTCATAGCCTTAACCCCTTTTACAATCACTAAGCAGGAAATTGAAGTGCGAGACGATGATTCCTAAATATGCATTCGAAAACTTAAAGTAGAATGGCCCATAAATGTTATATAACAGCAACTATCTTTCTTCAACATCTTAGTGTTACATAGCCTTATTCTTGTTACACTATGTTATATAACATTTATAACAGCCAGTGTAGAAGCACCATTATTATGGCTGCTCCGAATATTGTGAGCGAGAAATCATTCCATTATTCCCTATCTCTCTCCAGTTGTTCATAATGTACGTAAGTGTTTTGGTGTCATGTCAAAAAGTTAACTTACGTGTGAATAAATGATTACTATTATAGTGACATTCTCTTTTTTTTCAGCAAATCAAACCTTTTGTTGTCGTCAAAAACGGCACGCAGCACTTGGTGGTTCAATCCAGTTTTTTTAATCAATATGTCACCGGAGTATCCTGCAGGTAAAAACATTTCATGAAAATGTAAGTAATATTTGCGGTCAAGACTCACACGCAAATTATCAGGTCCCACAGGAAAATCCAAGCCCCAGCCCTGAGTCTTTACTAACCCGTGATCTGTACTAACCTCAGAACATAAAAAAGGGAGAAGTGCCCTACTGCTTCCTTTCAACGAAAACCAATGTCCCCAGTTTTCTCCCACCAAGTCCACACACACACATTGAACCGTGTAAAAACAAAACTTCGGGCGGTGCCGCCGAGTTTACGACATCATGCAAACAAGCGCTGCGATTAGCTTTACGCACCCCTCAAAAAAGGCAATGAACACTAGAGGGAGACAAACGTTAAATGATGTATTATCGACATCGATCTTTAAATTATTATGTTAAGATATTGATGACTATTGAAATAGCCAGTCTAGATGCTGGTGTTCATATAATCACCAAAGTTGTATAACATAGTAAAGCATTATAGCGGTACATACGAGGGACGTTCAATAAGTTCTCGATATTAGAATGAAAACAAAAGAATACGACCTGTTTTATTTTTATTTATCAATATACTCCTCCCCTATGTTTGTGCACTTATAAGACCGATTAATTAGTTTTTTTTAACTCCTCATAAGAATATTTTTTGCCTTTGGTGTCATAATGCTCCTACACTACTGTCTTCAATGCTTCAACGTTAGAAAATTAATTTCCAAATAGATCCTTTTTGAGATTGGGAAACAAATATAAGTCTCTCGGGGTCAAGTCTCGACTATACGGTGGGTATATAATAGTTTCGAGTGCAGATTCAAGAGCAGCAGCCTTGGCAATATGAGCACTATGCACAGGGGCGTTGTCGTGAAGAAGCAGAACACCTTTGAACAATTTTACCCTTCTATTATGTTTGATTGCTTCCCTTATTTGGCATAGAATCTTAGCGTAGTGCTCTCCTTTAATACTTACACCCTTTTCTTTATAATCGATCAGCAATATTCCATCATAATCCCAGAATATTGTGACGATGACCTTGCCAGCTGAAGGCACGACCTTGAACTTCTTGGGATGAGGAGTTCCTTTAATGTGCCACTGCATGGACTCTTGTTTACTCTCAGGGTCATAATGATGAACCCACGTTTCATCTCTACTAACAAAATTTTGCAGTATCTTATCAGGAATTTCACCGCACACCTCAAGAAATTCGGAATAACAAGCAACACGCGTATTCTTCTGAAGCGGTGTCAGCATTAGCGGTACCCATCTCACACTGACTTTTGGCATATTAAGATGGTCATTATGTCATTAATTATATCGTGTCTAGTACCAATAGAAAGGTTGGTTCTTTGAGCTATTGATTTCACCTTTACTCAACCATCCTCAGACATAATTTTCTCAACTTTTTAAATTTTCTGATGAAGAAGCTTCGACGGGTCGACCAGCTCTATGATCGTCTTTGATACTCTCTCCCCATGCTTAAAATGACTTGACCACTTCTGAATTGTTGATAAAGAAGGAGCAGACTCACGGTAAACATAATCCATTTCTTTTTTATAGCTTATTGATTTTACCGGCTTGGTCAAGAATTTTATTACCGCTCATAGTGATCACGTTTGTTCGGTACTTGCAAAAAAACAAAAGAACATCGCCGTTTGAATTACACTTTTTTTAAATATTAATGAATGACTTTTACCGGCCAGTATTAAAAAGTTTACCAAAGAGGTTTAAAAGGTGTCAATACCGAGAATTTATTGAACACCCTCGTAAATAAAAAAAATCATTAATACGAACTGAGAACCTTCTTTCTTCTATCAAAGTTGGGTAATAAGATCAATTTGGAAGTTGGTCTGCAGTCTTTTGGAACAAATTTATGTTTATTAAATATTGATTTGTGAATTTACCGTAGATATTAAATGACTAGTTCGACATTATATTCCTATTTTATCGATGACGCATAACCTGCAATTTTAACCGGCACCACTCTAGTTGGGCGGAGCCTAACAGTGGGCCGGCGACTGCGCACCACTAAATAAGTCATGCAGCAACCAAAGCTACAGCGGCATGATACATTGCGCCGTGTCTTAGCGCGGTACGGGGTGATTATTGTACAAAACGTTCAATGTACAGCTCGCAGAAAATATAACGCTTTTTCATATGTTATCACTTAAACTTCTTTGTGACCATGTCGCGGCGACATGCGCCACGCCCCCGTTTCACATCTATTTCTTTCTATGATCTGAGGTACTAACCCTGCATCTTGGCCTAAAAGTATGGCTTGGTGGTTTCATAGATCTATTGCATGTCATAACATTGAAGACCTGTGACGTTATTTCCTACCGTAAATAAGTCCATCGGACCTTCGGGCTGATATGGTAAGAAATTGAGATTAATATTACTTCAACATTGAAGACGTAAAACTAACGACGTAACTAAATCGGCCAAGAGCATGTCGGGCCATGCTCTGTGTAGAGTTCCGTAGTTGCCCACGTAGAACGTACTAAAAAAATCAATAACAAGCAAAAGTTCGCAGCGTTTCAGACGTCTTTTACCAAGAAGGGTTTTTTTTACGATAGCTCAAAAACAACTTAACTGATCATGTCTGCTATAGTTTTCGTTGAAAGTATTTATTAAGCTTTACTTTCATGTTTTTTTTTCATATTTTTGGGTATAGTTCAAAAGTTAGATAGATATTTTTGAAGTGATTATTAGTTCCATGAAGACCGCTATTCATTTTGAAAGACCTAAGTATCCAACCCCACCCCATAGGATTTGAGCAAAAAAAAAACATCCCCACTACCAGAGACTCCCTTCTCCCCTTGGTCGTCTCCTGCCTCTATCCCTCACAATCTGCTGTCTCATATAAACGGTAGACCTGTAGGCCAAGGAAATTGCCGCCTACTCACTGATTTTATTCATTTCCAGGTCAGAAGGCGCGTCATGTTTCGGATCTTTGTTCGGCCATGGTCTCCACAGTCCTAAATTCTCCTGCAAAACTACTTACTCTTCAATGTTCTTGACGACATACAACTTCAAACTTCTAAAATCAGAGTTGTTTAGTACCACCTTTCCAGTAGGTTGCGCATGTATGAAGGATCGTGGAAGAAGCTGAAGAAAAATTACGGACAGTTATTTTTACTTTCAAAACATACAACATTGTTTCGATGTGTGATTATTTCTGTAAGCGCGTAATGCTACAAAGTACAAACTATTTTTAGTATTAAAACGAACGATTGTTTCATAATAGACATGAGTTTATTCTTTTTGGTTTATCATTCTTTTTATTTATTTATTATGGTTCACCGACAATTGTTTACACTGAAATGTTATTACTAGGTGTAACAAACACTTGTCTATTTTCACTTTAAGGAACACTAATAGTAAGGGATTTCAAGAGGGGATTTTGGTATTTAGTCGAGCGCGGCAGATAAACATATGGGGAGCATAGATAAATATTGAGCATGTAGATATAATAATAATAAATATTGGGGGGCAATCTTACACAAATCGACCTAGTCCCAAACTGAGCAAAGCTTGTACTATGGATACTAGGCGACGATATACATACTTACATAGATAAATACATAGAGAACATCCAAGTCCCATGAACGAAATCCGTACTAAATGCACAAATAATGCCCTGGCCGGGATTTGAACCCGGGACCGCTAGCTTCGAAGGCGTGTCACTACCAACTAAGTATACAACAGACGATGATGCATACATCAGTGTGAATGGGAATATACTGGAGGGGCGTTCAGTATAAAATTGGTTTTACTCAACGGATTTTGCATTGTCATACTAAGTTTACATAGTTACTCGTATACCTAATTACGCGATAATAAACGTTGTTGCTCACCATTGACTTGTGATTTTATTACTGTTAATATATGTATAATCATCATCATCCTAGCGTTATGTCAGTACAGTTGCATCCTGAAGGATGCCCGGTGTCCGCTAAATAATCCCAAGAATTGACGTAGGCACTAGTTTTTACGGAAGCGACTGCCATCTGACCTTCTAAACCAAGGGGAAAACTAGACGGTATTGGGATTAGACTCGAGATTAGAATCGAGAGAACTCCTCAAATTTGATAGGCACGTGTATGGCGACATCGGTATTTTCTGCAGTCAACCGTGTATTAGCGACTCGGAGGGCTGTGTCCGTTACTTTGGTTCTACTGCGGATGGCCTCATTTCTCATGCGATCACGCAGATACTCCCAGCATAGCCCTCTCCATTGCTCTTTGGGTGACTTTGAGCCTTCTTATGAGGCCCATAGTAAGCGACCACGTGTCAGTGCCATATGTCTTCACGAGCAGGGCTTATTCCACCTATTTTCCATTTTACCCATTTACCAATACTCCTAGATCTCAAAATAACTTAGTGTCAAAATACCTAAATCCCATAATACCTAACTTTTTTCTCATAACACCATATTCTTAATATGGTTCAATCTTAAAATGCCTTAGTTTCATAATGGACAAACTTCACAACACCTTCATCGCAGAACACCATAAGTTCAAAACAACCAGGTGCCAGAATAACTAGATTTCAAAAAAGCTAGTTAACCTTCATGTACAAATATAATAAACTTATCTTTAGTGCTGGCCACTTACATTGAAGTGCCAAGTTAATAAAGATCATTTATAAATTGATATGTTTATATATGATTATGTAATCAAAAGCTTTATAGATTGGCAAAAAATAGGCATTATGAAACTGTGACATTTTGCCGTTCGGGAGTTTTCAGTTTAAGTTATTTTGAAATTTTGTCGTGTCTGTGATGTGGTATTTGAACCAAATGTACATTTCAATATTTAAGCATTTTGAACAGGTGACGTTTTAGTTAAGTCATTATGACATTTGTTCATTATAGGAATGAGACAATTTGATATTTAGATATTATGAGCCCATGGCACTTTGAAATTTAGTGAAATTAGTGATTTTGGCATTATGCAAATTATATAGGTAGGTGGAATAAGCCCTACTCGTCATCACTGGCAACACACACTGGTCTAAGACTCTCATCTTGAGACACTGCGGAATATTGGACGAAAAGATGTGCCGTAGCTTCCCAAACGCTGCCCAGCCGAGTCGGATTCGACGATTAATCTCTTTCTCGAAGTTGGACCTACCTAGTTGGATATATATCATTATCTACAACTTCGACTGTTAAGTATCCGATTGTAACGGGAGTTGGTGCTACATGGACATTCGACATGATCTTCGTGAACATGAACTTAAGTGACACTCTTTGGGGAAGGCCTATGTCCAGCAGTGGACGTACTTCGGCTGATATGATGATGATGAACCGTGTATTTGCTCTCGGAAACCACAAATTTGGTGAAGCGGAACTTGTGATAATGACCACAGATGATATATGGAATTCCTCAATGACGTAGGCACTTCACATATTCCGTTCCAAAATTGGAGTCGGTTTTTTTGGGCATAAATTATTTCTCGTATGATGGGTTATGTTATGATAATAAAATATGTCAAAAATCTCACCAACCCGTTTATTCAACTGATAACTTGTTCACTATTACTATTCGCCAACAAATATCTCGTGACCCTTTCCACTTTCTCTTCAGCGTCTTTCAAAATTACATCATCCAGCTCTGTCACTCTCTTATACAGTGCATATGTCTCCATTGTCGATTTCTGTAGCTTCTTGACATTGTCAACAAGCTCTGTCAGGTTGGGTTTATCTTGAAGGAACTTAATGTCTTCGGCTGAGAGTATGCTGTAGTTGATTCGGATTTTATCGGACTTCTTTGCCAATTTTAGCTGTCTGAAAAATAATTGTTGATTATGAATACAGTCATACATAACTTGGAAAAAGTACTGGGCCATGTAAGAAGTCGTGTGTGTCACCTGTTTTCTACCGAGCTGAACCTATGGTTTTTTTCTTTTCGAAAAAAAAAGACTCGCATTGAACTAGAATACAAAAATAGTATTTCGAAATAGCTCCTGAACCATTTTAACGGAATTCAGTGGTAAAAACGCATAAGTTAATATTTATTGCCCTAAAAAACTGGTAACGCAGTGGTAACAATTTTCATACAAATTGATGACCAGATTGGATATTTACAGTACTTAGATATTTACCAAAACTATCGGAACTAATAGCCTGATTAAACCCCTTTTACAATCACTAAGCAGATATAAAATTGAAGTGACAGACAAGGATTCCAAAATATTCATTTTAAGCAAATGTGTCGAAAACCTAAAGTAAAAAGGCCCACATAGGTTTACACAAACACAAAACATAAAATACACACAAATTATTATTATTTTATCTTATTACATATACAGAATTTATCAAATATGCATGCTGCATACCAAGCACTCATCGATACATTTGTACACCTACGCTAGTAGGTAAAACATAGAGAACTCACTCGTTACACATACCATCTTTATTGTACCTACCTATGTTTCAAAAGTAAAAACTCTGATTCTGAAAGACCTATGGAGAAGAGCATAAAAAAATCGTCAAAATAATCATCATCATCATCATCCTAGCGTTATCCCAGTACAGTTGCGTCCTAATAACACTTTGGTCCACGGGCTGGTGCAAGCGAATTGAATGCTTAACTGTCCAGGTAGTTATGCCAAAACGATCCAACCCACGCGATGAAAAATTTCAAATTCGAACCTTCTGCTTAAAACTAAAGTCATACATTTCATTGGTGATCTCTTGTGGATTGGATCGTTTTTGCATAACTTCGTCCAGTGCGGGTTCAAATCCCAGCAGATGATAAGTACAGTTGCATCCTAAAGGATGTCTGGGGTACGCAACCTAATCCCACGAATTGGCGTAGGCTCTAGTTCTTTTAATATGGATCCAAAATAAGATATGGTAGATGTACAAAAAATTAAAAGTAACCAATCAAGTGACCACCAGGTGCGAGTAGAGTAAAACCCATCTTAAAGTGAGCACCCCTCCAGTGTACTACCGTTCACATTTTAACCAAGCATATAGGCACAAAACAAGGAAACTCACGCGTTGAAACAATGTATTTCGCGTACAGTCAACAGCAAAACTAGATCATTTTAGTACCTTGATACTTTCACTACTTTGACGCATCCCAACTGTCACAGTATTGTTACGTTAATGCGACAAAGTACTAAAATGATCATCTACATTTGCTATTGACTGTACTGTTTGTGGAGGTTTGTCCCTGCCGAGGTTTTCCCGATAGGGCTTCTTCAAGACAGGAGTGTATAAATTTTCAAAAGATCAGCAAGGCGCATGGGACAGCCTTGGATTTGAACGCGTGCATAGGCTGCGGTGACCGCTTACAATCAGGCGGGCCATACTCTTGTTCACATCACATACATACATAAACCCACGCCTATATTCGCAAAAGGGGTAGGCAGAGCACACGAACATTCATTTCAGTGCCAATTTAATTTAGCAATTAATAATAATAATAAATATGCTTTATTGCACCACAAAAAAGAAAAATGATTATACAAAATTTATATAATAGTGGTAGCAACAGGCGGTCTTATCGCTTTAAGCGATCTCTTACAGACAACCTTTGGGTACCATTGTAGGTTTATAGATGGAGAATTGCAGTGACAGGTTGCTAACCCATCGCCTACAACACACTTCAACCTGGTTCCCATAGTCAACTCTTCAACACCCAAGGGAAGAAAGGGTGTGGTGCTATTCTAACCCGACACCACACAGGGCAAATCTTGTTTACCATGAATGTGTTATTAGAAAAATTACTAATAGAGGGTTGTTCATTTTAAGATTGGTTTTACTCTACTATGTAAGAAGATATAGTACTTACAATTCAGCATCATGTAGAATCCCTCGTCTGCTCTGAACCATTTTCTTCCACTGACTTTTCTCGCTCAACAGCTGTTCATAGTACCTGAAAATTAGTTTTTATTCAATATGTTATAAGTAGTATAATTTATAATATGATTGTTATCTATATAATTAAGGCACCTCACTCATATATGGCACAGTAAGTACAGTCAGCTGCAGAAAAACCTAACCCCCCAGCATTCAAACTTCCATGGAGAGGGGGTCATGTTTCTCTGCAATTGACTGTACATTACAGTAAATCAGAGTAAAATTTTTACTTGCTGTTCTCTTTCCCACCATTACTTGCTCTTTCGGTAAGGCCACTGGGCCGGATATGCTACCAGCGTCAATTTGCGACCACCTAAAGAACAAAGTGTTTTTTTCTCAACAAAGAATACATTTTATATGGTAGTTGTTAAATATGGACCCATTAGTAAAACGAGAAAATGTTCCTATCAGTTCATCAAATCAACTAAATGGTCGCAAACCGGCTCATAAAACTAGTTGGGTGCTACTGCTATGTGGCGTTATGTTTCAGTCCCTGGGGATACGGTGCGTTGAAAGTGAGGGAAGTGAATTTATCTCTAATAATAATATATACCAACATCTATACTCTTGTTAGATGGCTGGGTCAAGGGTCAGATACAGAAGGCGGTACTCCTGGACAAGGTGTGGATAGTCAAGACGTTCCTCTCTCTGTTGCCCTGACAAACTGGTAGCTTAGGCCGTGCCTAGCTGCCAGCGGCACCCTAGGTTAGGTTTATTATAATGCTTTTATATTTTATATGTATATTTTATATTTTACTTTCAATAAGTTATTATATATTCAATTAGTATTATAGTACACCTTAAATAATAAAAGGATCAGCAACATGCTATGATTATCATTGTCCTTGAGTTGAATGAATGAAGTTTTGTGGTGGCAGTCACGAAAACCCTTTCAGAACATTCTGTATGTTTCCCAAACAAAGCACACATTCCAAAAGAACTGTTTCTCATCAAATCAGTATGTCAAATAACATGTTTCTCATAGCATCACCATAACCAGAAAGATTGAAACAAGTGTCTGCTTACGTTATTTTTTATATACATAGTCATACATTGTCAATCCGAAAACATTCTTTCTTAGAGTCGATGAAGCCCCGCTACGCGGGGCTCCTGCTTCCCATCCTAGGCCACAACATGGGTTACTATCAGGTTATTTGTGGTCAAGCGCAAACCAATCCAGAGTAAAAAAGACCTCTTATTTAATTGCTTTTCATACATATATGTGCAATAAGATACAATTACACATACTGATTGAGATAGTCGTCACCTTCTCCAGCTGTAGTGTCAACATCAATCTGCATAGAAGGTTCAGCCACTAAAACAAACAATATATCCCTCTTAATACAGAGAATCATTACACAACTCCCCACTTTTAAATTATAATTTTAAGCACTTTAAACAGACAAATTTCCAAACAAATTTACACTAATATCTTATTCAACGAATATATGTCCACTTGAATTCTTAATTAAGTAAGTTTTGTAGTAAATTAATCATGTTTTTCTCTCAATTGTACCGATGGTTCTACGTTCGAAGAAACTGGACCGCCGTCGGCGCCGCGGCGACGAATCCGCGGAATTATCTTCTTTACAATTGTCTACATTGTTCTCTGTTAACATATCCATCTCGTAATGATTTGTTTTTAATCAAACACAAATAAAAAATATTTTTGTAATCTCAAAACAATACCAATGCAACACACAGTATTCGTTGACGTGACTGACGTTTCAAAAAATTCAAAGTTTAAAACTATGTTTGACGTTTACTCAACTCAGTGTTGCCAGGCCAGAGACCGTAATACGAATAGCGGAAGTTGTTCTTTAAAATTAAAGGGTGGATTATTAAGGCCACGTTTACATTAGCCGGAATTCGGATCCGACACCGATAAAAATGAATGGGGAAACCGATCACCGTTCACATTATCTGATACAATATCGGTGTCGGCTCTAGCCCTGGCTGTGTTCCGAATCACGCTTATAACGCTCATAACGCTTACAGTGCTAACGGCCGGTCCGAATCAGTTAGCGTGCTCAAGGCCGCGTAAGTAGTGTTTTGTTTCGGACCAGCCATGAGCTTGTTTACTGTCATGTTCATGTCAACGTCAACTGAATTTGAATTTTGAGTTCGTCAATTAATCGTAGTAGGAAATTCTGGGCTGGGTTTTTGATTTGCAGAAAATAGAAATTAATGGCAATCTGCAACTAACTAATATAAAACTACTACTACTATACTAACTAGGCTGACACGACGAACAAAAATTAGTATTTGTTTCCGAGACAAGAGCATGCCACTTTTCTGTTCTGCGCTATTTTTCGCCAGCTTGGACCGGCTCCAAGCTCACACAGGTCCTCGTCCACCAAATCCTTGCAGCGATACTTGGGGCGATCCACAGGACGCCGTCCGGTCGGTCGGCTCAAGTATGCTCTCACCTGGCGATACACCCATATACATTAAGAGCGGGCGGATTGCGGTCTTATATATCCGAAGTTTAGATCGTTTACTGAGGAGCTTGGACGCCAACACTGTGTGCAGAGCAACACAGCAGCGTAAGGTGTTCTGGATACGGGTGTTATTTTTTTTCTCTCTAGCATGCGTATCAGTGACAATGCATCCGAGATATTAATTTGGACACTCCCTTGTAAGAGGTTTCTTTCTCCTACAAGTAGGACTTCTAGTTTGGCACGACTGTTTCTGAAACGCATGTGGAGATATTCCATCTTCCATGATTCATCCTGAGCCCCACTTTTGCTGCTTCTTGATCCAACATTCTCGCTGACATTTCCACCCTTTCTCGGTTTTCGCATAGCAAACCAAAGTCTGCGTAGACGCGTAGAAATCATAGGCTGATAGGGTCAACACTATCAGCCTATGTTTTCCGTTTAGTTCAATTCCGGAATCCTGTGAAAGCAGTTTCCGAACGACATGTTCCAGGACCAAATTGAAGAGCATAGGAGATAGTGACATTAGTGATTATTATATTACTAGATGAAAGCCCGGCTTCGCTCGGGTGAAATAAATAAGAAAGAAATAAAGTAAACATTTATTCGTGACAGTTATGCAAACGACGAAAGAAATAGTGTACAAAAATGTATAAAATAAAAACATTACAACAACGGATTATGATGAAACTTCGTATAGAAATATAGTCTGTAGTCTGGATACATATGGAATAGGGAGTAAAAGATTACGCTAACGACGTCACGGGCAAAGGCTAGTATCTTTGCAAGTTAATCCTAAGCATTTTTATAAGGGTAGTATTTAAAGGCACATAAAAAATTTGACACCGTAATCAGTACTGATTTGTATAGCTAAAATACTAATCGTTCATTAAAATTCAGTTCAGATGTGCAATTGTTACATATTGATGTGCCAGTCAGTATTTTTGGTGCGAAGTCAGAGCTGCTAACGCGAACGAAAACAAATGAAGTTCGTGTATCTCCCTCTGTGTCGAAATTGCAAAATCGAGCGACACAGAGGGAAATACACGATGTTCGTTCGTTTTCGTTTCGCAGTAGCAGCTCTCTATTCTCCGCCAAATTCTATTAAGTGGGGCCCTTTACACTCAATATTATGTGTCAATATTATCGCGATTTTTAAAATTGTATGGGTTCTGTTACACGCTTAATATTATCACAATACTGGTGTGTCAATATTATCGTGGTTTTCAAAATCGTATGGATTTTTCTTCAATATTCATTACACGTGATACGGATGGTGATATGAGTATATCGCGTGATTCTAATAACCATGTAACAGGCCCCTATAGATGTTGCTTCAATATTCAGTGTTTCGCGTGATAATAATAACAGTTAGTAATATTTTCTCCAATTAATGGAAGCTATTTAACAACTTGTTCCGTTTTGCCAAAGGTATTTCACATTCCGAAACGCGCACCATCCAGGAATAGGAGCCGTCAGACCAGAGGGCCTACCGCGATCTGAAAACGAAGTATTTCCTCTCTGCGCTCGAATATGCAAGTGCGACAGAGAGGTATTTATTTTTAATTTTCGGTTGGTAGCACCTTAGTCCGAGCGCGGCGGACGGTCGAAGAAAGTCAAGGAACATTCCGTGTGTTGTCTGTCACACATATAATTTTTTAACTTCCCATCGACCTATGAACTTGAAATTAGGTGATAGTGTTTATTATGAAGTATATTTTACCAAAAATATCAATATATTGATAAATCACATTTGTTTTTTAGTTGTACGGAACCCTCAGTGTGCGACTCCGACGCACTTGGCTGGTTTTTATTACATTTTGAATTTCATTTCTCTTATAGTAAAATACCCTATTCGTTTTAAAGTTGACGCCTGAGGGACTACCGCGAACCTAAAACGAACTATCTTCCTCTCTGTCGTTCGAATATACATGTGCGAGAGAGAGGCAGATACTTCGTTTTCGGTTCGCGGTAGCGCCTCTAACGTCCGAGCGCGGCGAACGGCATAAGCTGGGGGTCCACTCCGAAATTCAAAATCCTAACTTCGTATGGTGCCGTCCCTTGCACTCTCCTGTCATAGACTATA
The DNA here is from genome assembly GCA_905163555.1 of Notocelia uddmanniana. NCBI lineage: Eukaryota > Metazoa > Arthropoda > Insecta > Lepidoptera > Tortricidae > Notocelia > Notocelia uddmanniana. Next base: position 5,399,011 of record LR991059.1, on the reverse strand, counting down.
TGAGTGAAAGGGACGGCACCATACGAAGTTCGGATTTCGAATTTTGGAGTAGACCTCCAGTACCACTAAGTTATAAGATAGAGCGAGATAGGGATAGAATTTTGCTAGACGTTTAAAAGCCATAAGTCACCTAGTAGTTTGTCACAACAAAATAGAGACGCAGCTTTAAGATGGCGGACAGACTCAGCAAACATTCAAGTGGTGTCCTTTACACGATTAATATTATCACAATACTGGGGTGTCAATATTATCGCAGTTTCCAAATTTGTATGGATTCTGCTTCAATGTTCACGTGATACTTATCGTGATATGAATGTATCACGTGATAATAATAACCATGTAACAGGCCCCATACATTCGCTTTGAAGGCGGTTGTTGTGACAATCAGCCTAGCTAGCACGATAGATTATACCGTTACGTTTTATGTGAAGTTTTAATACATTTCGCCCATATAACGTGACGGTATAAGTTATCATGCTAGCTAGGCTGATAGGTGTATAGAACGCTTGAAAAATACAAAAACAAAACGCTGCAGACGCGGCTAGCCGAATCCACACAATGAGCGATGATGGCCCATCACCCAGAACGCAGCCCAGCAACCTGGCCAACACACCGGCCGCAAACATAGTTAACAATTTCCGAACGTACCCAACCCGATGCTGTCAGTTTCAACTAACGAATTTAATATGGCCGACCTTTTGTCATAAAATCAACACTTTTTAATGCAAAATACGCGACAATCCGAATTTTGCGGATACATATGTTCAACTCGAAATCGTTATTTTTATGTGTTCTTCAATTTGAGACAGGTCTCGTTCGGGTCTACCGTACCCCTGCACGAAATTATTAATATAGATAGTAATAAATAAACTAATATAACCTGTGAAGTTTTGTTTTTTCGCGCCTATAATGAGATGTCATAACGTGTCAAACGTCAACTTGACGTTTGCGCTCAAGGTGCTTACGGCTAGGAGTGTGAGCACCACGGAGTGGTGAGCACCGTGAGCGCCGACCATGACGTCATCAACGACGTCACGAAATCTCGTGTAAGCTAATCGAATCGAAGCGAATCGGTCCGACCGTGAGCGCGCTCTGAGCGCTGTGAGCGTGATTCGGAACACAGCCCCTGTCGGCGAGCGATATCGGTGTGTGCTGTAAGTTGCTGCGCTGTAAGTGTATACATATTTTGTAGTGTGTAACCGCTATATTTATCTACGTACATCAAAACGTGTACGATAGTGCCATATTATTTTTAGAAGATTTTGACATTTGCCGAGCTGTGGCTACTGCTACAGATATCAGAGTAAAGCAGATCCGCTGTTGGATCCGAAGTTGAAAGATTTATGTACAACTGATCTATTCTCACTAATGCACAAATCAGAAAGTTTGAGAGAGACAGACAAGTGTTATCTGACAGGTCTTCATCTGTCGTGTCTCCGTCTTCATAACTGAAAATTGTACTGAACTGGCTTTGTGGTGTGTTAAGTTTATATGGGATTTAACATTATGGCGTGCTTTCAAATGTAGAAAATTCGTGAACAGCCGAAAATGATCGTACTTTCTGTATCGTGCTATATGAAAAATCATCTGGCTTAATACTTCTCTGATGTCTATGGCTACTGCCGTAACTGCCATTCTTGCTTTTTTGACTATCCGTCATTTCTGTGATTTATCAAATCAAAATAAAGTGACAAATTAGAATAGCGTATTAATAATAAGACTCCGTTTAGACCAGGTCTGCTCGCCTAAGCGGCTCCATAAATTAAAAATCAAAGATTATCCTGTGTGAGTGTGCTGAGGAAGGAGGAACCACTGACCATAATTTTTTAATTGCCGTCTTAACAATAAGTCTACCTGGCCGGTAATGAAAAGTGGCCATTCGGAGAATTGGCCGTTTAGGGGAAGTGGCCGTAAGTGCCCGGATTCCTACAGACCTATATAAACAGATTTCTAAATTCTGTGTCCCTTTACCTACAAATATTGCTTCGCTCTAATGTTTATTATATAACAAAAAATAGTTTGTGCTTTTATCAAAAAATAAAACATAAAATTTTGGTAGTTCGTGTCTAGGTACTCATCTTACATATATATTCAAGATCATCTGTCACGTTACGTCGCCTTCCAAGTGAATTGAAAGGCGAGGTAAGCAGACTTTTTTTTAAAAGAAGTTGAAAGTAAAAGAAGTAAAAAAAGGTAAAAGAAAATGCTCAAGGTCGGGGTAAGCTTTTATTTGGACAATTATTGTTATTAAGGCACTCACAGATTTTATATGGAAGATTAAAAGGTCAAACACTGTAAATCTTAAGTAGGTAGCTCAAAAATTTGGAGCCTCGAGACAGAAGACTCGGCGCCTCGAGTAGATTGGTACGGCGACTCGAGTAGCCACTCACGTGCTCTCCGCAACTAGGGTTGCGACTTGGGAAAACGTACAGTGCTCTCGCAACACTAGTTGCGAGTTGGAGTTCCAATGGTTTTTAAATTGTTGCTATGCGGAACATGCAAAGAACGCTTTTTATTTGAGTTATATAGGTAGAGTATGAATGTGGCAACATTAAAAAAAATTAAAACCGCAGTCTACGGAACAATTTTTATAAAATATAAAAGTTGTTTTCATGACCATCGAAGTTCGGTACGTCAGCGAGAGAGCTCGCGATTAAAAAATGCTGTGAGCAATCAATTGTGCATTTTTTAATTGGTATTATATACCAAATTAATCCTGGTTTACTGCTTCATAAGACGAAGCATATATTTCGATACTAATTTAAATGGAATGTAATAAATTCTTCCAACAAAGTACGTTGAGTGATGAAAATTTTGCGAGGTTAATTTTAAATCGTACATTATTATGTGATTATGCCATATTTCTGTACTAGGCTATTAAAATCAATAAATGCGTCTATTAAAATCAACATAAATCCACTTTTAATGAACAATTAGGTATGTTCTATGCAGGATTAGGTGAATGAACTTGTGACGTCTATAAATACTATTGTACGCAACTGTGGTTGCACAAGGCACTTCCGCCGATTCGCGTCGGATCCACGTATTATGTCATAAGGCGTGGTGCACACTGGGCTATTGTCGCAGAATGGTTTAATTTAGTTTATTCATTTTTGATAGGTTCTTTTACGCATACTAAGTGGCGGCCCATTACCAATGTAACTGCTTACCTTTTATTTATGAATGTATGAAGTAGAGGTAGGGTTCACTTTTACTTGTTCAACTGATCATATAAATTTATAAAATTCACATATTCCATGTAATGGTTCAAATAAGAATGTATGGTTTTCTTTTTTCAAAAAACCAGTTCTGATTTTGACTCGTATTGACCGTTATCTCAGTTATTTGTAGCTCGCATATAAACTATTGTATAGTCGTTTTAACTTAACACCCAAAAATTTGCAGTGAAAACCACGTACCAATAAAAAATACTTACCTCACAAAATAAGTGTACATATGAATTTTGTTGTTACTTGTGATGTATTTTTTCCAAATATTAATTTAATTTAATTTCTTAAATTTTCATTGTAATTTTACTCGTTAGTGGTTATGGGATGTGTCAGGCAAGGATTCAATAATTATTTGTGCAATAAGAGAGCAGTCGTTTTTTTACGACGAGTAATAATTTCGAATCCCGAGGTAGCGAAGGATGCCTTAGTCGAATCACTAGAGAGCGTGGCAAGTGATTCTATGATAGATTTTATAGCGTATCAAGAGATTCGAATACACGATATGCATATAGGTAACTTTGCTCTCGTGTACCACACACATACCACATCACATAAAACTTATCACCTTAGCAATGAGAACCTGTTAGAGTTAAAAAAAACTTGTTGGGGTGCCAAATAAATATATGTCCTATGTCCAGCAGTGGACGTCCTTCGTCTGACATGATGAAATTACAATATAGTCAGTTCTGGTACCGTACCTACTACTACTATACTACGCAACGCAAAAGAGGGGGGTTATAAGTTTAATGTGTATATCTGTCTGTGGCATCGTAGATTTTATTTAAACTGGTGAACTATTTGGTTGTCTTTTTTTCAGAGCAGGATTTCCAAGAGAAATTTAGTAGTATCTTATAGCCGTGGATCAATATGACTGAAGCAACTATAAATGCCTAGACACGTAAACACGAGGTCATTGAGATCTGATATGTCGAGCCAAAAAGTTGCAACTATTATGGTGTGTATGTAAAAAATACTGCATTTTTAACTCCTCGAATTTATAATAAGTTAATAACATAACTTTTCTCTCGGGAAACGATAATATTAGTAAAACATGTTTTATCAAAATCGGTTCAGCCATTGTTGAGATATATAACTTTGAAATGAAAATATCGGCGGTTTCCAACTTTTCTACTTTGTCAGTTATTCTATATCACGACAGCCAATGATACTTAAAATAAAATGCCAAACGTTATTATTACTTCAAGAATATATAATTAAAGTCACCATGAGTGTACGGCTGTTAATTTCGTATTAGCATTGTATAAGTCATAAGTTAAGGATCTGTAACTATTCGTAATTGGTTTAATAAGAAATGTAAATTTCGTAATTTCAATATTGACGATCACTGCGTGAACTGTGGTTTCGTTGCGCACCAGTGTATCCCGTCCTATATCGCCGCCATGATTAAATTTTGACAGCGCAGGTCCGCCGGAGTATGTCCGTTAGTTTGAGTCGGGACCTTTGCGTGGGTTTTTGTATACTTTTGAAATGAGAACAAAAATATAACTCGAGTTTTAATCGGTCGAATATCTATTAAGTTGTGAAGTGTAACATGTGTAGTATATGTGTTAAGAGTTTTATGTGGTTTGAAGTGTATGGAATTATTTTTAATCGGGCGTCAAAAGCGGCACTCATTGCGTTAGGTATGTAAGGCTATTTTTTGTTATTGATAATTTGTGATAGAAATTGTTGCAATTTTGACAAAATTGGCACTTGTTATTTAATGATTAATAGTGTCTCTATCTACGTCTGACAATATTTTTGTACTCGTTTGCCTAAATTATTCATACAAAAATCATAAACAAACTACACTGTTTTGCGGCGAATTGAAAAACTGACAATGTAAACATTGCAAATGAAAAAGGTTTTATGCAAAATATTTCCCCGGGATCATATACTTTATTTGGTATCAATCGAAGCGTAAACTATTACAGTTTTAAATAAACATAACATTTACATATGTTATCGATTTAGATTATAAAATAAAAATATATTTATTGCAAAAGATCTCATTCGAAACGGTATGTAAAGTTTGTGACTTTTTTTTAAAATATTTTACTATGGTGACCTATGTAATTAATTATATAAACAAATTGCCTGTTCCTTTAGCTTTATAACATAAAAAGAATCATAGCATAAAGTTTAGACGAAGCCAGGCAACCGATTTATTAACAACACAAGACAATGCGGTGCTAATGCTCGGTGAATCTTGAGCACTTTAGACCACCTTTTTTTTTAACGCGAGCACTTGAGTGGGTAGGTTGGCGCGTCGGCTTGAGTAAGTTGGCGCGTCGGCTTGAGTAAGTTGATACGACGGCTCGGGTTAGTTGGCACGACGGCTCGAGTTAGTTGGCACGACGGCTCGAGTTTGTTGGCACGACGGCTCGAGTAAGTAGGCACGACGGCTCGAGTAAGTAGGCACGGAGACTCGAGTAAGTAGGTACGGAGACTCTAGTAAGTAGGTACGGAGACTCGAGCACGGTGGCTTGGGAAGAATGGCTCGCGTGTCGAGAAAGATGTCACGTTGTCTTTAGTAGGAGAAAGAGGGTTTACGTCGAAGTAAGTACGTGAGCACGAGGTCTTCTTGAAGTGCAGGGCCTGGCTTGGCCCTGCACTGACCAATTGCGACTTGACTGATGAAAAGTCGGCGAGAAAACTGAATTGTCCTAGGCAATGTTCGGCTTTTATACTATTTCTTGCCGTTGTTCGAGATTCCATAGTTCTAAATTTACAATTTCAAAAACAGGATACCAGTATACAATTTAGACGTAAAATGATTACAACCCCTAGCTATAAATGAGTTTTGACAATGTCCGTTGCTATGACGGTCGATAAGTAAACATGTCAAAAGTATTAAATTCTAGGATAATTATATTTGCTTTCGTATGAAAACAACAAAATAATTGAAAATATAAAGCTATATCAGACAAGGTAAGTTTTTAGTGTGTCCCATAACATAGGCAGTGTATTTTCCTATCGTTACAGTGATTCAAGTGAAATGTTTAGCGAAAGAAACAAGGTAACGAACGAGACAAAGCGCATTGCCGCAACCTGCAAGCGAGGGCGAGCAGATGCTCTTAAGAACACAAGGTATGCTACACATCATCATCATTTATTTCAATAAGAAAAATACATTTGTGTATTTTTTTGTTTGTTTGCACAATTTGTATTAATATAGTATCCATTTGTTCTAATCTAAACTGGTTATGGTTAATGTCATATGTGTGTTTCGCATTTGATTTCAGAAATCACAATTTCAGGTGTCCTTATTCACACATGAGTCTTGCGAGAGTTATATTAGGAGGACCCCTTCCCTACTTAATAGGCAGTTTATTCACAAGGTGAAATCGGTGAAGGAGAGAGAAAGGAGTAATAAAATGAAAAACACAATTAGGTATATCATATTTATATTGCGAATGAAACATGTTATAAGCACCTAGGCCATTTATTGTAATTTCAACGGTACTTAAAATTGTGTATTTTTGTATGAAACAGTAGACGCCGCTACTACTGAATGGTGATGTTAATGTTTGATTTTTTAGTAACTTTCGCGGAACAATAAACCGGGAGTCCTTTGTGTGGCGACCGCAACTCTATCTGTCGATCTTCTGGCCGATTTTGAGAGGAAGATATTACAGGGAATTTAAACATAATCTTTTGTTCTATGCAGCGTACTTCTCTTTTAGAGTTATGTTTTAGTGCGTGTTTGTCCAAAAAAGAATTGTTGTGGGTTACCAGGACATTTGGAGATCTAGAACAAAGGAAAGTTTTAACCTAGCGTAATTTTTACATACATATACATACATAGATATCAGAGTAAAGCAGAACTCATTTAAGTTGAACGATTTCTGTACATCTGATCTATTCTCACTAATGCACACATCAGAAAGTTTGAGAGAGACAGACAAGTAACGTCTTCATCTGTCAGTGTCTCCATCTTCATAATTGTAATTTGTACTAAACTGACGTTGTGGTGTGTTAAGTTTATATCGGATTTAACATCCTGCCCGGCTAGTATGATAGCTTATACCGTCACGTTTTATGTGACGTTTCAGTACATTTTGGCCATATAACGTGACGGTATAAGCTATCATACTAGCCGGGCAGGTGTGCTTTCAAATGGAGACAACATGTTAACAGCCGATAATGATTGAACTATCTGTCGCATTCTAACTCATTTTGGTGCACCATAAGGTATGGTATATGTATATGAAATATGTATATGAAAAATCATCAGGTTTAGTACTACGAGCCTGCTTTACTCTGATGCAAATATAGATGATCATTTTTAGGGTTCCGTACCCAAAGGGTAAAAACATGACCCTATTAACCGGTCAAGTCCGACTCGCACTTGACCGGTTTTTTTCATTACTTTGACATGTACAAAACATAAACACCGGTTTGATTAGATACAGACACCGCGAATAAACACACCTGCTTCCTGATTGGTCGATTTTTGTCTAGCTGGTTTCTGGTAGTCAAAGTCAAAATATTCTTTTCTCAAACATGCAATGAACATAATGAAATATTGATGTTATGTTTCTTATAATAGGCTGCGAAGTATGAAGTTTCAGGTGCGGCTAGGACAAGAGGTCGTTAATAGAATTTCATACAAATCTTGCAGGCCTAGGCCGGCAAAGTCCTCTTTTTTAAATTCCATTCCACATAAATTTGTGGCACAGGCATCATGACATTCTGCCGCTATGTGTATTAAAAATAAAACTTAGATTTTTTGTTGTTTGTTTCATTGCATGTTTGAGAAAAGCACTATACATACCTCGGCGGGAAATATGGGGTTGCCCGACTTAGAGAGTATAGGTCTAACCCCCTCTAGATGGAGATTATAGGGCGACGTGCGGTCACCTCACCTATGTACCACTAGTACATGTAAGCAGAAACGCCTCGCGTTCTCAGTCAGACTCGTCCAGGTTCGCGATCTATACGTACGTCAGATAAACGAGCATTGAAAATCGATTTTATCCATTAGAAATGGTGTTTTGCTGTGTAAAGTTATGTGGGAAAAGCTCTCGAACAGCAAAGTACAAGAATGACGGAATAACATTTCACAGAGAAGTTAAATTAATTACAAAAGGCATATTTTATTCTGCCAGGCGGAGTTCATTTTACATTAGCCAGTAAGAAGTACAGAAGTATTCTTGTCCCTTTCCAACCAATTCAAATGTCAATATACTCTCCCTTCTGACGAAAGTACATGCTCGGGCTAGTGATGTGCCAGTGACGCTTTCGACATTACCGTATAAGTCTCGATTTCAATTAATTATGTATTCGTCCGCGTTTTGTTGCGCTGTTTTATTAATATTGAAATTCTATTGGAAAAGGTCATTAGTTATTTTACATTAAACTGTCAGTGTTGCCAGTGTTCTTTTAATTAAAGTAGTAATGTAGTAAATTAGTGTCTCGTTCTATTTTATCTATACGCTATAGGTACGATACGGGTACATAACAATGTAGTTGAATGGAATATTTAGTTTGGAAGTAGTTAATGTGTAGTTTTATTTTATTATAAAGTTTATTAACCGGTTGTATCATATTTATTGCTATTTAATATCGAGTATGTATATCTAATGAAATAAAAAATTAGTAACAGTATTACCACTAAGTAGGACATAGATTTCCCTAGCATTTAGGACTGGTATCACGAGGTGGACCCTATGCTGGACTTCGAAGAAGTATAAAGGATCTCGGAATCGGTTAGAGACGGACCCATTGCAATTGGGTTTTTTTCGAATCGTTTTGGTGAGCAATTAGGACTGGTATCACGAGGTGAACCCTATGCTGGACTTCGAAGAAGTATAAGGGATCTCGGAAGTGGTTAGAGGTGGAGCCGTTGCAATTGGGTTTTTTCGAATCGTCTTGGTGAGCAGTTAGGACTAGTGTCACGAGGTGGACCCTAGGCTGGACCTCGAAGAAGTATAAGGGATCTCGGAATCGGTTGGAGAAGGAGCCATTGCAATTTGGTTTTTCGTTTCGTCTTGGTGAGCAATTAGGACTAGTGTCACGAGGTGGACCCTATGCTGGACCTCGAAGAAGTATAAGGGATCTGGGAATCGGTTGGAGAAGGAGCCATTGCAATTTGGTTTTACGTTTCGTCTTGGTGAGCAATTAGGACTAGTGTCACGAGGTGGACCCTATGCTGGACCTCGAATAAGTATAAGGGATCTCGGAATCGGTTGGAGAAGGAGCCATTGCAATTTGGTTTTTCGTTTCGTCTTGGTGAGCAATTAGGACTAGTGTCACGAGGTGGACCCTATGCTGGACCTCGAAGAAGTATAAGGGATCTGGGAATCGGTTGGAGAAGGAGCCATTGCAATTTGGTTTTTCGTTTCGTCTTGGTGAGCAATTAGGACTAGTGTCACGAGGTGGACCCTATGCTGGACCTCGAAGAAGTATAAGGGATCTCGGAATCGGTTGGAGAAGGAGCCATTACAATTGGGTTTTTTTAATCGTCTTGGTAAGCAAACTTTTTGAAAACATTTTAGCCAATCACAAGGCAGTGCGTTTGCGTGGGTAAATTCCTCAACAGCCATTAGCCAACAATTTACGCGCGACGCCGGCGACCGCCATTTTGTCTGGCTGCGCGAAGCACGAGAGCACTAGTTCAACTGTCATTGCATATTCTACCTTGACCTTACGTATAATGCAACAAGGTCTTTATTGAATTGGTCGTACATTCGATTTCATTCGGTACTTGTCTGCACTCGTCGGCGTGAACGAAGATTGCCGATGTAACTGATATTTGTGGTTCTACTGTATTTGTTTATATAGATAAACAAATTTATTTATATAGAAAAACTTCCAAGACTCAGGATCAAATATTCGTGTTCGTTCATCTCACAAATAAATGCTCTGGCCGGGATTCGAGCCCGGGACCTCCGCCTTCGTAGGCAGGACCACTACCAACTAAGCCAAAGTGGTCGTCAAAATATTCCGCAATTTTTACATTCATCAGTGCTGTAACCGTGTAAGCCGATTCACAAGAGCTGGCGCGGAATGTCTATGAAATTAATGACAGTTTCATACATTTTCCGCGCCAGGTCTTGTGAATCGACCTATACTACATTACACTATGCGCTGCCTAAAAATATTATTCTAGATACTAAGTCAATAGATGAGCATATACGCTATTTAAAATTATTACCCTAAAATAAATGGCATTACCGGTAAAAGCCGGTAATAAACAACGCGTCCCATCCCTACGCCGCGCACGCCATGTTGAACCCAAGCGCGCGCTCTATGAAACAGCCAATGGCAGCGACGTTACCGACCTCCCCGCGATCCGCACATACCGCTAACCTTGGTGACTTTCGATTCGAACTAAATCGTTCATAGGGGCCATCTAGAGGGGGTTATCTATAGGTCTATACTCGGCCGTCTATATGTCTTCGGCCGGCAACCCCTTTCGTCCCGGCCTATGTAGTAATGTACTATTTTATTAAAATAGGTCTAGCAACAAGCACTTTAGAACTTTTTAGGGAAATATATTGATGCAATTATTATTCTTTAAATCTAATATTGAATTGCTGTAGATATGACAAAATTATGAAATGATTAATATTATAAATAAATAAATAAATAAATATTACGGGACATTTTTTTCACAAATCGAACTAGTCCCACAGTAAGCTTAATAAGGCTTGTGTTATGGGATTTAAGTTATGGGCACTGGACGACGATATATTTAATAGATATATACTTAAATACATAGAAAACGTCCAAGTCTCAAGAACAAATGTCTCTGCTCACCACAGAAACAAATGCCCTTACCGGGAATCGAACCCGGGACCTCTAGCTTCGGAGGCAAAGACACTACCAACTATTGTGATTGTTGGATTTAATACGGTGAAGTGTTTTGATTGGTCCAATTAAAATGGTATGTCAATCATATATATGTATACATATTTTCCCTAGGGCTTAAACGGATATATTTGACCAATCAGCACCCCTGTAATGTTATCAGCCATGCCAAGTCAAATTCATAGCTAGGATATACACCCTAATATATTTTAGCCGGTGAATTAGTTTCGTAATAATAACTTACTCGCATTCTCTGGTCTGAACAGCCAAAGTGTAGTTAGCAGTCTGCGGGACGTACCAGGTGACATTATTTTCATCCCTAATCATAGTGATGATTTCGAACTGAAACAATACTCTTCTGAAACTCAACTCTTTGAAAACGAAGTGAGCACTGGGATATGGGCGACGCCAAAAGGTATAAAAATGAATTCTAGACTGAGACCCCTGTATTTGTGGCTCTAGGTTTTTGGCCGCCTTAGGCGTCACGCCATACTGAATGCTGGTACCGCTTAGGTGGAAAGAAGCAAGTGTGTCCACATAAGTTGCGTCCCACGCCAGAACCTTTCCCAACCTCTACGGAACCAATAAAAAACCTTTATATTAGGTATTTTCGTACAAAAATAACCATGGCTCTTATATTTGGTAGATCATTTGGGTAATCCATAAAAGATGCTACACTCGTCCATTGCGGACGAGTTTCTTATAGTGTAAGGACAGTCAGGGATGACTATCAGAATAAAATTCATCCTTTGTATTCATTCATAACACTGTTTTCATTTTAAAAACCCACGATGTCTCTAATAGATACATTTAAGTATGTCACTCACTCTCAAAGCTCTCATTCATATCCATCTTTTCATAAGACCTTACTTTTCGCACATCCATACTACGCTAAAAACCATAAGGAATTAAGTTTAAGCAGGTAATAAAATAGGTTAAGTTACATTTGTTCTATATAACTACTAACTAAGCGCTTCTCGCCATCAAACGTTTAGTTTGGCGAGTATATTTTGAATGAAAATGTAACTTTTTTGGAGAAAAAATATTCGCGTCAGCTAAGCTGAAACTGAAATTATCTGAGATGAATACAAAAAAATCCTTGACATGTCTACTGTACGGTCTCAGCAAGATCATTTAAATTGTAATTACTGATGATAGTCTTTGTAAAAGTTCGTTAATTAAAAATCATTTCAATCGTAACCTAGCTGCGCCGTTAAAACAGTAATAAAGTATTATTGGATAATAATATTAATAATGCTCACCCTTTCCCTATACTTGCAGCTTCCGACGTCATCATCTACTGGGCCTTCTCGATTATCCATTTCACTGCCCACCTCTTGATACAATGCCTGCACTCAATAGGTACTATTATTTTAATACTATTTAACTCTCAATAGGTAAGTATTATTTTAACACCTACTTGCCTTACCAAGAGAATGCCGATCCCACAGTTAAATTGTTACTACAGTTTTGTGGGGCAATGTGGTTTATTAAATCAATAATAACAATCATTATCATCATCGTAATCATGATATCAGCCTAAGGACGTCCACTGCTGGACATAGGCCTCCCCTATGTCCAAATTAATAATCTATAGTAATATTATAAAGCTGAAGAGTTTGTTTGTTTTTTTTTACGCGCTAATCTCAGGAACTACTGGTTCCAATTGAAAAATTATTTTTGTGTTGGATAGTCCATTTATCGAGGAAGGCTTTAGGCTATTTAATATCACACTGCGCCCAAAAGGAGCGAAGACGCGGACGAAGTCGCGGGCAACAGCTAGTAATACATAAAACCGGCCAAGAGCGTGTCGGGCCACGCTCAGTGTAGGGTTCCGTAGTTTTCCGTCCGTCACATTTTTTTTTTGAAAAAATTACTAATACTATTCAACCTATCAAGTTCAAAATAATTTTCCTACAAAGTTTTTATAAAGTTCTACTTTTGAGATTTTTTTCATATTTTTAAAACTTATGGTTCAAAATTTAGAGGGGGGGGGACACATTTTTTTTACTTCTGGAGCGATTATTTCCGAAAATATTAACATTATCAAAAAATGATTTTAGTAAACCCCTATTTATTTTTAAATACCTATCTAACAATATATCACACGTTAGGGTTAAAATGAAAAAAAAAATCACTCCCCACTTTACGTATAGGGGAGGTACCCTAATAAAATATTTTTTTCCACTTTTTATTTTACCACTTTGTCGGCGTAATTGATATACATATTAGTACCAAATTTCAGCTTTCTAGTGCTAACGGTCACTGAGATTATCCGCGGACGGACGGACAGACGGACGGACAGACGGACGGACAGACATGGCGAAACTATAAGGGTTCCTAGTTGACTACGGAACCCTAAAAAGGCATGGCAATGAGTTTTACAAATATCTAAATCTCTGACTAATCAGACTCGAAACCAAATAATCCAAAAAATCACATGTTAGTTAAATTTTTGGACCCCGGTTTTATAAAATGAACGTTTCAAATCAACAAAAGGTTCACTTATCGGAATAGAGGCTAAAGTTGAACTATGTAGTTAATTTCATGCTCCATATACAGACTTTTTGTGAAATATTGCTGCTTTTTATAGTATAACAAAGCCCAAAATAACCATGCTGGAACTACCAGCACTGGTAGTCTCAAAGTTATACGTTAATGTTTTGGTTAAATCAGCCATTATCTCTAAAATTTGCAAAAAAATATAATTCCTGATACGTAATTTATAGCTTAAAGTAGACCGCCATATTTTTCAGGCGTCCATAGGCTGCGGTGACCGCTTACCATCAGGCGGGACGTACGCTTGTTTGCCACCGACGTGGCAATATACAAATTGCGTTTTTGGTGCGAAGACTATATAGACGCGACGACCACTCACAGGCGCGTGCGTGGCATACCATGGGAGTATAAATAATGTAGGTATATGTCGAGGTAGGCGTCGACAACGAGATGCTGAGTACTTATTGTTTTACTAGTAATAAGTATATCTGTCACGTAAAATTACGTACCTGTCCTTCCAATAGTTCTTCGAAAGTCCGAGTTAGTTTTTCGTAGGCGGTCGTCCTTACCCAGCAGTAATATTGCCCTTTGCATTCTTCTGGCCAATCCTCGTTAGATTTTATACCTGAAACACAACAAGTTTTTTTTATATACCACGTCGGTGGCAAACAAGCGTACAGCCCGCCTGATGGTAAGCGGTCACCGCAGCCTATGGACGCCTGTAACTCCAAGGGTGTCACATGCGCGTTACCGACCCTTTAAAAATGTATACACTCTTTTCTTGAAGAATCCCATACTGTAGTTCCTCGGGAAAACCTCGGCAGGGAGCTCATTCCACAACCGGAGCGTCTGAGGGAGGAAGTTCCTCTGAAACCGTACCGTACGCGACCATTTAGGTTCTATGATGTGAGGATGTATGCCCTGCCGACGGCGAGCAGTGCGATGATAGAAAGCGGCTGTGGGCATCATATCGAACAGTTTTTGATACATATGATACTCGTAATCAGGTAAGTTGGCAGAGAAGCACACGTTATGTGTGTTGTGTTCGTGGTGGTGAGTAGCGGCTTGTTCCAGGCACAGCCTGGTGTTTCTTTGTTCAGGACTCATAGCCGTTGGGGCCTCGAGCACAGAATAAGTAATAGTACCTACAACTTCGAGTGCCGATATGCTTCTCTTGTCTCGTTGGCCTTTCGGCCGTGGATGATTCTCTGTAGGCATCACGCTAAGGCAGGAGACGAATGGACCCCAACAAAAGTCTCAACCGCCGTAGGGTCGCCAGAGCTGCGTTTGTGATTCTTCTGGAGTCGCAAGCGTCCATAAGCGACGGTACTTACCTATCCGTTTGCCCCCATCGTTGTATAAAGAAAACAAACTAAGAAAGGTTACTGATGTTTCCATGTTGTGGCATAACATGTTGTCGTTAATGATTCACTTCGCTTGTCTTACCTATATTTCCCATATCTAACTTTTTTAGTTCGTTGGGGTGGAAAGATTCTCGAGTGGCGTCGCGTGGGCGGGCCTCCCACACTGTGGACTGATGACCTGCTAAGGCGCGGGTGCGGGTGTCCGCTGGATGCGAGTGCTGCAGGACCGATCATTGTGGAAGTCTTTGGGGGAGGCTCATGTCCAGAAGTGGACGTTCTTCGGCTGATATTATCTTTTTTTAGGGTTTCGTACCCGATGGGTCGAAACGGAGCCCTATTTCTGTCACTCGCGTGTCCGTATGAACTTGAAATTTGGTGATGATGTTTATTATTACGTATATTTTACCAAAAAACACACATTTTTCTAGCTGTACGGAACCCTCGGTGTGCGAGTCCGACTCGCACTTGGCCGGCATTTTCTGCAGCCGTACTTTGACGATTGTATTAAAATATACATAATCAAGGTAGCTCTATACCTACGATGTTTTTCTAAAGTCCTGTAGGTGAGGGGAAATGAAACTTTGATGCAAATTGGAAAAGAACTAGGTACCTTTGCGAAACATATGGTTAGGTAAATTTAAGAATTATTTGATTACAATTACATTGACGTGTGCCTTTTTTTAAAATTAAAAAATGTATTGAAATCCATTTTGGTTCTCCCAACACTCGTATAATGACTTGTCTATGGTATAGACATGTATTTGTATACAAAGCTTATTGTTTTATATAATATTGCTGTCAGTTATTTAACTGATAAATGCTGGAGTAGAAAAACGAATTATTAGGCTTACCAGATGCAGGATGCGCGTAGATTGTTGAAACTATCGCCAAGACGACCAACTGAAATTTTCAATTTATTCATTAACATAGACACTAAAAATATTGTTACACCTAAATAAAACATGCTGAATCACAGGTTGATAGGTAAACTATTTTTTAATAATCGGATGAAAAATCTGAAATTTAAGAGTTACAGTGGAACATCCCTATTTAAATGTGCAGTCGACAAAAAAAAGTGGTCTACCTACGTTTCGATGCTATTATTTAAACCATCTAATAGAGGACTTTCGGGGCGGACTGTTCTAATTCTTTATATAATTAAATATAAGAAAGAGACATAATCACTAGGGAATCCAAGGGGGTTTTGATAAGAAATATAATGTGAACATTCCGAACATTAAATTTAATATGATAATTAAAAACTTACACTGAGCTTGAAGATCGAAACCATTTTCGTTGAAGAATATGCCAAAATGGCACTATTTTCTTCAGTTCAACGAGTGAACTACGAATGGTAACTGATGGGTACGTGCAATCAGTAAATCATTATATAGGCGCGATTTTTCCGTGTTATGCGCGTCAGCGCCACAGGAAAAAAAACCGCGATAATTTTTATTATTGCATTTTTACAATAATTTACCAACGATGAAATTAAATATCCTGTTATATTAAAAAAATGTTATTAGATGTGCACATGTGGGGAGCATTTAAAATAAAAATGTGAGGTTCCTTTTGTAACTACATTTAATGAAACCAATTGAATTATATGTGTAGACGACAGACCCTACCCTCCCCTAATGTACCTAGCACGTAATTTAGAAAGAAATAAAGATAAGACGTTAGCTAGGTAAATGTAAGAGTAACCCTTTTATTTAAAATGGAATATTTAAGAAATATTGTCATATTTACGTAAATATTAGAACCTTGTCGCACTAAGCGGAAGGAATAACTCTTTAGGGCGAGTTTATTCATTTCAGCAAGTATTATGACACAATTCGAGTGATTGCGCAATAATACTTGGAAGTTTCCATACGCAGTAGAATGAAAGATTGCGTAATAATGTAAAATATATCGATCGTAGATCGAAATTACGCTATGAAAATGGCATGTTTGTGAGCTAACTCACAAACAGTTGACTCTGAGACAATAAAGTTTTTATTATATAAAGAAGGCGCTGAGGCGCATATTATAAGCCCTGTTTGAATCACAGGCACTAAGAAATGGTCGCGCAGCGAATTTCTTAAGATTGAATAAATTCAGAATAGTCGTTTTTACACAACGTTCTTCCCTCTCAGAGCCAATATTAGGGAGACGCTGTCCAAGTATAAAGGGTCACGTGTGACCACACCGAACGCCGACTCGATGAGTCCTAGTACAGGCCAGTGAGATAATCACAGCCTCCGCAATCCGCGGAAAACCGCGAGATTTGTAAGATTCCCTATTTATACTCGGACAGCGCCTCGTAGCGTGCGCAACTTCGTGGTGCTCACGTTACGGTCAGCCATTACGAAAGAAAGGAGGTGGGTTCGCAACGTACTTCACTTAGTACCGAAGAGACACTCCAAAGAAGAAACCCAGAACAAGAAAGAAAAAGTGCGTTGGGAACTCAGCTCAGGAAAAGTTTAGGAATCTAGACATTGTGTCCTAGATTTAGATAAAATCAGTGTTAAAGTCATTATAAATAAGTAACTTTATTATATACAGTGTTAACTTCCAAATACGTTTTATTAAGAACATAATCTGTGATAAACAATATAAGCCATTTACAATCCGTCCGGACTTCTTATTTACTTGTTACGAATCATAAGAAAAAGCAGAACCAAGGTGGCACCAATATTAGAGTAGAGTCAGTCACTGTTATTTTACGAGAGGAACTACCAGTCATTTGTATACAGTCCACTTTAAACGTTTATATTTTTGGGCCTAATCAATCAGGATTAGTGCATCATTTACATTTTGGTCCTTAGCGATCCGAATCTTTTAGGATATCAGTGCAAGTGTTAAATTCAGTGCCGAACATTCGAACATTCGCGAAGTGCGTCGTGACGCGAATCGCGACGCGTAGTAGTGAACGAATTTTTGTTGTGGAAAACTACGATTAAGGGCGTCGGGACTTAATGCGTAGTAGTGTTAAATTAATTATTTCGAGAACAAATTATTATTTTTATACGTGATTCGTAAAAGTGAACAGATTTTATTGTTGTAAACTGCGATTAAGGGCGTCGAGACTTAATGCGTAGTAGTGTTAAATTATAATTATTTAAAGAACAAGTTTTTATTTTTTTTATTTACGCGACGCGTAATAGTGGACGGATTTTATTTTTGTAAACTGTGATTAAGGGTGTCGGAACTTAATGCGCAGTAGTGTTAACGTATAGCTACGGTGGTTTATATTGTTTTTTGACTGTGAGAACTTAATATCCGAGTGATTTAAGATCGTATACTCGTCGAAACGAGTACGAACGGGTTTTGTTTTGAATATCAGCCGAACGCTGATGCGCACTTAATATCCGAGCGATTTAAGAGCGTATACTCGTCGGAACGAGTTCGAATAGGTTTTGTTTTGTATATCAGCCGAACGCTGATGCGCACTTAATATCCGAGCGATTTAAGTGCATATACTCGTCGGAACGAGTACGAGTAGGGTTTTCTTGTGTATATCAGCCGAACGCTGATCGATCCTGAATGCGATTCAGAATCACGTGTGTCTTTCTAAAGTCGGTACTAGTCAATTAGGTCGTCATACTGAGCTGAGTCAGGGCGAATGAAGACGCCCGCGAATCGGAGAACCCGATCCCGATCTTCTCCTTCGGCGCGCGTCATGACCACGAGGTCGAGAACGTCGGACCGCGACGCGGAGGAGCGACGCCTGTTCCTGAGGGAGGGCGCGGATGCTGCGCAGCAAAGAAGAGCCGCGGCCGCTGGATCGGCTGCTGGCGCTACCACTGACGCCGCTGGCGTCGCTGGAGCTGCAGCTAGCATGGCTAGCATGTCTGCCGGAAAGGCTGGCGGACCTGCTAGCGTAGCCGGCACGTCTGCTAGCATGGCTGGCAGGCTTGCTGGAAGGGCTGGCATGACCGGCACATCGGCTGGCATGGCTGGCACATCTGCTGGCATGACCGGCACATCGGCTGGCATGGCTGGCACGTCTGCCGGAAAGGCTGGCGGACCTGCTGGCATGTCTAGCACGTCTGCTAGCATGGCTGGCAGACCTACTGGCGCCGCTGGCACCGCTGGTGTGGACGCTGGCGCCAACACTATGGCCCGAGAGGCCATCTCCGAACAGTCCAGGTTTCCCCTATCTGCACTCCGAGGCCAGAACGAGCGCCCGGAGCGATCGGCAGAACTGGAACAAAGGGACAGAAGAAGAACGAAGACCGCTAGCGCCGCCGCTGGCGCCGCTGGCGCTGGTGGCACCGCTGGCTTTAATGCTGGCGCTGCCGCTGGCGCCGACGGCGATCCGGCTGGCAGTGCTAGCAATGCTGCTGGCACCATCACCGGTGCCCCTGGGGCATTCTCCGAACCGACTTGGTTCCCTCCATCTGCACTCCACGCTCAGAACGAGCGTCGGGAGCGAACGGCAGAGCAGGGGCCCTCGGACAAGAGGCCCAGGAAGACAGCAAATGTGAGTAGACACCGAACTGGCACCGGGGCCGCGCCAACGGCCTTGGTGCACGAACAGCCACCAAGATCTCCGAGCATCCACGAACGGGGAAGATGGCGCCGCGAGGACGGCGGCCGTCTGCGACCACGGGAGCAACAGCCAGACGACGACGAATGGGACCGAACACGCGTCATCGATCGCGAACGGGCTGAGCATCACCCAGCGACGAGTGGCGAAGCAGCATCGAGGAATGTTGCTTTCGCGGACCTCGTCCAGTCCACCCCACACAGATCTCCGAGACCGGCGAGCACGGTTTCGCACCGGAGCAGTCGCGCCACAGGCCTACGACTGCAAGCCGAAGCCGAGGCTGCAGAACAGCTGGTGCAACTGCGCCGAGAACAGCTGGCGATCGAAACCGACCTAGTAAACAGGCGGTTACAGGCAAGAATTGCAGAAATAGACTCAGAAAGTTCCGGCGGTAGCGACCGAATCACCCGATGGGTGGACGAGTCCGCGGAGCGACACGACGTGGAAGACCGTCGAGTGCTACGGACCCGGGACAACGAACCAGTCGTCTCGTACGAACGAGTACCAGTCCTCGCTCAAGTGGAAGAAACGCCGAGGCGTCCAGGAGAGCGGATCCCGATCAGAACCGAACCGAAGAAGCTGGAGCGCGCGACCATGAACTACGGCCGGCGCCCCCTTTCTCCAACCCAGGGACTGGAGTACGAGGACGAAGGTGAGCATGAACCAGAACGCGTGAACGAGCCCATGACGCCTCGTTCGAGGTTCACAGCGACGACGACCCCAGAAGGTATGGTAGAGTTGTTTGAGCGGATGCAGAGCGCAGCCCGTCCAGCAACCAAGGAGGTGTACGAACTGCCACACTTCCACGGGGACGTCAGTGAGTGGCGTTGCTTCCTCAACACATACATTGAGAGCAACAAACGCTATAAGTTTAGCGGCTACGAGAACGTCGCGCGCCTGAGGGCCGCGATCAAAGGTGAGGCGAAGGCGTGCGTGCAGCACATCCTGTCGACGGCGACCACACCAGACCTGGTGATAAGGATACTGACGAAGCAGTATGGTCGCAAGGATTTCCTAGTGGACAAGGCGCTAGAAGATCTGAAGAAGCTGCCACGCGTCGGGTCGAGCGCGAACGAGCTCAACACCTTCGCCATCCAGATCATGAACATAGTAAGTACGCTTATGGATCTGGACGATGCGCACTACGCGAACAACCCGCTACTAGTGCGCGAGGTGACGGACAGATTGAGTCCGCATCTCCGATCGCGCTACTGCGACTACGCCCGAGGGCAGAGGAGCGGCGGCCTAGCAGAAATCCAGGTGATGGCAGATTTCTTGCTCGAAGAGAGTGATCTGCAGCTGGAATTCACCCACGCTAGCGCTCCCACCGTGAAGAACGTGCCACGGGGAGCACCGCCACAGACGAACGCACCGAAGACCCAGAACCGGAATGACAACCGCCCGCCGCCGCCCCAGCAGAACCGATGGGGCCCGCCGCAGCCGTTGCCTTCAAAGGTGGCGTACGTGACCGAACAGGTACAGCCATCACGGGTCCAGGTATGCCTCTATTGTAGCGCGAGTCATCGAACGAACGAGTGCCGGAAACTGCAGGCCCTGCAACTACCGGCGAGATGGGACTGGGCGAAGCAGAACAGAATCTGCTTCAGATGTATGGACGCCAGGCATCAGCGCTCTCAATGCCGAGCGAAAGGCTGCAGTGTTCCTGGCTGCCAACATCCCCATCACAAGCTGCTCCATCCAGATGAACCACGATCGCCGACACCGTGTGAACGAGGCGCGGCACAGGGAGCGACTCGTGGACCCCGCACCCAACCGAACCTGGACAGCGGGGTAGCGCAGAGCAGCTACGCGAGTAACGCCGAGGAAGCTACCGAGGTATTACTCAAAGTTCTTCCCATAACGATATCGGGCCCCAAGGGAGACGCCCATATCCACTGCTTGCTGGACGAGGGATCGACCGTCTCACTCCTCGAGCAGAAAGTCGCTGACCTGATTGGAGCTACTGGACCACAGGATCAGCTGACAGTGCGCGGCGTTGGAGGGATCGCGCACAGCGGACACTCCGAACGAGTGTCTGCTTATGTACGGTCAAGGAATGGAGGCTTAGCTTACCCCGTAAGACTACGAACGGTAAGTAACCTCGGCCTGAGAGGCCAGACCGTCAACAAAGATCTGCTGGATCGATACGAGCACCTGCGAGAAGCCCGCGGTGCAGTATGCAGCTACGGTGCGCCGCAGCTGCTGTTAGGTGCCGACCACTGGCACCTGCTGGTACCCGAGGAGATACGAACCGGACCAGGAGACGGCCCCGTCGCTATAAAGAGCGCGCTGGGGTGGGCGCTCTTCGGTAAGAACCCCGGTTATCTCGGAACGAAGGAAGAAACGGTGTACCACGCGACGTGCGAACGTGAGTCGCACGACGCCATGAACCCAGCAGAAGATGCCACCCGCCTGCCAACGAGCCAGAAGGTGAGCATCAACGATAGATGGTCCACGAGTCCCGCCTTCTGGAGCCAGGCGGAGGACCAGTGGCCACCAGTCATATCCACCAAGAGCGTGGAGCCGACAGAGCAGCGAAAGAAGGAGGTAGTCCTCGCGACAACGCATGAACCGGCCACAGCGCTACCGGACATCGAACGGTTCAGTAGCCATGAACGCGTCGTAAGGACAGTCGGGTACATGTTGTTGTTCATAGAGAAGCTGAAGTCTCGTGACAGAAGGAGACAGCTGGAAGCGAGGCATCTACGAGCGGCGGAGCATTTGCTTGTGCAGAGAAGCCAGCGAAATAGCTTCCCAGAAGAATTAAACACATTAGCTGCTGGAAAGAAGCTAACAAAGCAGTCTAAGTTGTATAAGCTCGATCCCGAGCTCTCGTCAGACGGTCTGTTGACAATGAGGACCAGGCTGAGCCGTGCACCAGTACGGTACACGGCTGAGAAGCCCATCATTTTGGATGGTAGGGAGCCCTACACCAAACTGTTGATAAAGCGCGCCCATTGCCGGGGCGCGCATGTTAATAATGAAAGTGTTGTTAATGATTTAAGGCAGAACATGTGGATACTGCATCTGCGGCCGAGCGTGCGCGCCGTAGCACAGGCGTGCGCACTCTGCCGCCTACGTCGCGCGATCCCGCGCGCGCAGCCTCTGGGGGACCTCCCGCCTGAGCGGCTAGAGGCCTACCAGCGCTGCTTCACCCACGCGGCCCAAGACTACTTCGGCCCGCTGTGGGTAACGATCGGCAGGCGACGCGAGAAGAGGTGGGTCGCCCTGTACACGTGCCTGGCGACACGTGCGGTCCACCTAGAAGTCGTGCACAGCCTGTCAACCGACAGTGCCATCAACGCGCTACGACGCTTCGCGGCGCGTCGTGGATGGCCACAAACCATGTGGAGCGACAACCAAACGTCGTTCCACGCGGCCGCCTTAGAACTAAAGGCGGCCCGAGAAGAATGATTGCCAGCACTCCAGAAATACGGACTGCAGCATCGATTGAACTGGCGTTTCATCACCCCGGCTGCGCCATCACAGGGCGGCAGCTGGGAGAGAATGGTGAGAACCATTAAAAATGCATTGAGCTACACGCTAAAAGAGAAGGCGCCGAGTGAAGAAATCTTCCTGACACTTCTGGCGGAAGTAGAGAACGTAGTGAACGCCAGGCCACTTACCCATGTACCAATAAACAATGAAGACGACGCCGCGCTGACACCGAATCATTTCCTGTTGTTGTCAGCGAACGAGCAATTAGTCATCGGTCCCTGCGAGGAAGATGACCGAAGAAGATGGCGCCAAGTACAGGCGCTCGCCAACCACTTCTGGCGAAGATGGGTAAAAGAATACTACCCACTGTTGGCCCCCCGTCAATCCTCCGGCGGTGGGAACCAACAGATCCACGTCGGCGACTTAGTATTGGTCGCCGACCCCGCAAGCCCTCGCAACGTATGGCCGCGAGGGCTAGTCGTGGCCACCTATCCAGGGCCCGACGGAAAAGTGCGGAACGTGGATGTCCGCACAGCAAGCGGCGTGTTACGTCGAGCCTCATCACGGCTGGCCGTGCTAGTGCCAGCCGCGCCGAGCACCGAGCCTGCGTCGAGCACCGAGCCTGCTTCGAGCGCCGAGCCTACGTCGAGTCACGAGCCTGCGTCGAGCCCATAGCCCGCACCGTGTCCCGAACCAGAGAAGCCTGAGACTAGAGCTACCGTAGCCACAAAGTCTGAGTCTTCAGACGGCGGGGAGTATGTAGACGACAGACCCTACCCTCCCCTAATGTACCTAGCACGTAATTTAGAAAGAAATAAAGATAAGACGTTAGCTAGGTAAATGTAAGAGTAACCCTGTTATTTAAAATGGAATATTTAAGAAATATTGTCATATTTACGTAAATATTAGAACCTTGTCGCACTAAGCGGAAGGAATAACTCTTTAGGGCGAGTTTATTCATTTCAGCAAGTATTATGACACAATTCGAGTGATTGCGCAATAATACTTGGAAGTTTCCATACGCAGTAGAATGAAAGATTGCGTAATAATGTAAAATATATCGATCGTAGATCGAAATTACGCTATGAAAATGGCATGTTTGTGAGCTAACTCACAAACAGTTGACTCTGAGACAATAAGGTTTTTATTATATAAAGTAGGCGCTGAGGCGCATATTATAAGCCCTGTTTGAATCACAGGCACTAAGAAATGGTCGCGCAGCGAATTTCTTAAGATTGAATAAATTCAGAATAGTCGTTTTTACACAACGTTCTTCCCTCTCAGAGCCAATATTAGGGAGACGCTGTCCAAGTATAAAGGGTCACGTGTGACCACACCGAACGCCGACTCGATGAGTCCTAGTACAGGCCAGTGAGATAATCACAGCCTCCGCAATCCGCGGAAAACCGCGAGATTTGTAAGATTCCCTATTTATACTCGGACAGCGCCTCGTAGCGTGCGCAACTTCGTGGTGCTCACGTTACGGTCAGCCATTACGAAAGAAAGGAGGTGGGTTCGCAACGTACTTCACTTAGTACCGAAGAGACACTCCAAAGAAGAAACCCAGAACAAGAAAGAAAAAGTGCGTTGGGAACTCAGCTCAGGAAAAGTTTAGGAATCTAGACATTGTGTCCTAGATTTAGATAAAATCAGTGTTAAAGTCATTATAAATAAGTAACTTTATTATATACAGTGTTAACTTCCAAATACGTTTTATTAAGAACATAATCTGTGATAAACAATATAAGCCATTTACAATCCGTCCGGACTTCTTATTTACTTGTTACGAATCATAAGAAAAAGCAGAACCAAGGTGGCACCAATATTAGAGTAGAGTCAGTCACTGTTATTTTACGAGAGGAACTACCAGTCATTTGTATACAGTCCACTTTAAACGTTTATATTTTTGGGCCTAATCAATCAGGATTAGTGCATCATTTACAATATGTTACACAATCAAATAATATCTTAAGAAGCTTGAATGAGTAAGGACCATTTATTTTTAGGTATTCATCATGAGTGCACTGTATGTGAAATCTTGTAGATTTGGAACTAATTACTACGTTATACTTATAATTGTTTTTTTTCAAATGAGCGAGACGGTTGTTGGGATTTGATCAATGTATATACGCAATCGGGGTTTGGGTTTGAATCCTGTGTTGTTTCTTCTGACAGTAGTGGGTATTTCCGACTTTATTGCATTTAGTTTCTAAGTACTGGTACTCATTTTCGTTCATAAACAGGTAGGATTTAATGGGAATAATGATGGTATTAGTCGTGGTGGGAACGCGAAATATTCTCAAAAAATATTGTTTTCTTAACTACGAAAACGAACTTATTATTGCTAAAATAAGAACTTCATCTAAGAAACTATAAAACATGCGAGATTCCGTGATATGAGTTATCAACTGTTCAGTACTATAATATTTTTGAAGACCCTATTCGAAAAAGATATCAAGGCAGTTTCAACATTTGACATTCTTATATGTGTACTATCTATATAGATATAGGTATTACACATATAAGAAAGGGACACAATTTGTCGTCTCTAGCTGTCAACACAACGAATCCTCAAGTCAATAAAGGATCGGCTTCGCACTTGTTATTTTGATATAGGTAGATAGATGGACAGATATCTCTCTTTGTCTCTTTGAAGGCTTTAATCCGAATCGATGTGATCCGACAGAGAACCAAAGTCATCGACCTTAAAGTGGCAGTGGAAGAAAGTCTGCCGTAGAACCGACAACCGTTGGAGTATTAGGCGTGTTCTGCAGTGGAGATCACGGATTGGCAAACGTTGTGTAGGACGCCCTCCTTCTAGATAGAGCGATGACATACGGAAAGTGACTGGCAGCGCTTGGAAACAGAAAACTCAGGACCGAGTTTAGTGGCTTTCCATAGGAGAAGCATATGTCCAGCAGTGAACATAAGTGGGATGATGATGAAGATTATGAGATACAGGTACATGACGATTGTTACTTATTATTATTATTTGTTATGGGCCTTTGTATGCCGCCTTGACCAGCGCGTGATCCATGGTGTGTGGCGTATGTTCAGCGTATGCATTGGGGAGAGTTCACCCTTTACAGTTCACCGTGATCCGTTGATTCCAGGAATTTCCAGATTCTTCAGGCGGTGATGTCTGCCTCTTCTGGCTGCACGATGTACTGCCCTAGGCAGATAAAATTAATAAATATTAGAGGCCATTTTTTACACAAATCGAATGAATTCCATAGTAAGTTCCATAAGGCTTGTGTTATGGGTACTAGACGATGATATATTTAATACTTTAAAAACATCCAAGTCACAGACACAAAAGTTTTTGCTCACTACATAAACAAATGCCCTTAGCGGGATTGGAATCCGGGACCTCCAGCTTCGTCTGCAGTGTCACTTCCAACTAGGCTAAACAGGCCGACAGGCGAGATTCTTCTTTTGTGCATCAGTGGTCTGCAGAAGCAGAGCTGTTTAGCAAAAACTATTTTTTTAGTGGTCGCTACAAGTCTTATCAAGGCCATTAATTTACGTAAAAAGGCTCAAGGAAATTCCGTTTAAGGGGGTTTTGACGTATGTCATTAGAACAAAAGTTCATTTAGATTTCATTTCAGCTCCGTCGTTACGAGTAGAAATACTGTTAAAACATCATTCTCAATCATCTGAAACCGCCTACTACTGCACGGCACAGTGTTCTTTCCCGACTCTTTAAAAGTGACATCCGCCTTTTAGGATTCCGTAGTAAACGAGGAACCCTTATAGTTTCGCCATGTCCATTGTCCGCCCATCCGTCCGTAAGTTTGTTCGTGGCGTAACTCAGGGGGGGGGGTGCATTTTTTTTTGCTAAACCCGTTATTGTTGATCCTTTCGATACCATTACAAATATGGAGTGGACTGTATACAAATATGGGGTTAACTGATTCAAAGTTCCTCTCGTAAAATACCAGTGACTGACTCTACTCTAATATTGGTGCCACTTTGGTTCTACTTCTTCTTATGATTCGTAACAAGTAAAAAGAGTTTGGACGGATTGTAAAATACGATTTATAGCCATTTAAGGAAAGCAATGCATGCTGGTCGATTTATAGCATTTGCGGTTTGATTTTCTGTCGAGCACGCATTATGTAATCGTGAAACCATTTAATAGTGACATAACACGGATAACAATCCGTGTAAATATTACTCACACTGGGAGTTTTGGATGACCATCCGTGGTTTTATTCATCAGATCCAGTTCACCCTATGATACTTTCTGAAGATAAATAAATGATAATGCTTGGTATGTTACCGGAAATACTAAAATCGCTATGTGTTTCTTTTATTATATGAAATACTAGCTTTTGCCCGCGACTTCGTCTGCGTAGAACTCGTTCTTGCTTTAGAATTATTGTTTTCCCCATACAATTTTTTACCCTTCTTTACACTCCCTTAAGAAATGATTACATTGAATATGACATGGTCTTTCCCGCGCACGGACAATATTTTAATAGGAATCCTATTTTCAAAACGATTGATTAAAGGATGATTCACAGTAGACCGTTCCGTGTCCGGGCCGGCCCGTTTTCTTCTAGAGAAATACGCCGGCCGTTACGTTTGCTGTCATAGAAAACGGGCCGGCCCGGACACGGAACGGTCTACTGTGAATCATCCTTAATTGCTTATTTCGGAATATCAAATGACCGATTCTAGACGAATGAAGCCCGTCAATAACATTACATGTACAATGAAAAAAGTCCCACTACGCAGTTCTGCTGTAAAACGTTGTCCCAACAGAGCGTATTCGCCTTCCGGTATGCTGTGGTCAAGACTCGAGAACTTTTCTTTCTGGCCCCAACGGCCATCGGTTGCACGTATAAACTTTAGCTTATCCATATTAATATTGTAAACGTAAAAGTAACTAAATATACCTGCTTATCTGTCTCTTCTGTGCTTGTAATTTTATTTGGCAAGGAGATAGCTTGAGACCCCGCGAACAATCATTTAAAAGTCTGTCTGTCTGCTGTAAGCTTTCGTACAATTTCCATTTAGATAATGTCGTTAGTTGTGTCAAACTCATACTATATAAGTTAAGTCCGGAGGTATAACGGGTGGACAATTACGACCGGTTTTGTTTAATCATATTTACCAACTCTCGTTCGTTGTTATAAGCAGTAACATCTGCTAAAGAAAATTCTTAAACTAAAGGAAAAAAAAATGTGCTCCGGACAGGATTCGAACCTGTGACATCCTAGCTCCTGGCATACGTGGCCAATCGCTCTAGCCAACTGCGCTATCGGAATAATCAAGCTTAAATGCGAAATCCTTCACTAGTTCCCTCTTAAAAACGCCTTAGGGAGCCGTGCAGTGACATCTTCCTAGAAGGCTCAGGCTTCTTTTAACGGCACGAACGTCTTAAATTACATTGAGAATTCGTCAGTATGTACTAAACTAATTTTGTATTAAGCAGTAAGTTTTTCAATTTTTACCTCTAATTAGAAACACGTTTAAGTATCCTGTTTGTTGCGTAAAGGTTTAATGGTAATTAGCTTATCTTTATTCTTTTAAATATATAACGTTAATCAAATATTTTTATATATGAGGTTCTGGAGTAGGTAAACTATTTATCAAAAGCTCGATAAAACGAGGATAATCCTATCCAATTAAGATAAATTTTATGTAAATGTTGCCTTAATTATTATTTTGATAAGTAAATACAGTATGGGGTTCTTAGAGAAATTATTGTTCCTACAGATATTTAAAAGGCCGGTAAAGTGCAAGAGAGTCGTACAGAGTAGGTATGTTATTCAGTTTTCGGGCGTGGGTAAGGTAGATCTACATGTCAATTTCCATAGTATAAATAACAGATTTATCTATCATATGTGCATTGCATACTCTGCTGTTTGGCCAAGTGGTTTGTGACCCTGCCTATAATGCTGGTCTGGTGGTCCTAGATTCAAATCCCGTAAGGGCAAATATTTGTGTGATGTGCATGAATATTTTGTCGGCCTGTTAAGCCTAATGGTAGTGTCACTGCCTCCGAAGCTAGAGGTCCCAGGTTCGAATCCCAGTAAGGGCATTTGTTTCTGTGGTGAGCAGAGACATTTATTCCTGAGACTTGGATGTTTTCTTATTATTAAAAGTAAAAAGAAAACTAATAAAAATCTAAAAAAAGGTCCCTGCGGCATGGTGCCAAGAATGCCGGCAGCATTTCCTAGCTGTATGGCGGTGCCAAGCCGTTGTGCGTGGAAGCTGCCAGCCCTCTTGTCCCCGGTGACGTCGACCAGCAGTCTCTTCTCTTCTAAGTATTTAAGCATATATCTATTAAATATATCGTCGTCTAGTACCCATAACACAAGCCTTATTGAGCTTACTAAGCTCGATTTATGTAAAAAAAATATTTTTTCTACATTTAGTTTTATTGTTTGTTTATTGTTTAGAGTTTATTGTGGGCCTAGTTCGATTTTATATATAACGGCACGACCACTCAAAATGAGTCCAGATCTCTGGCACTAGAACACCTTTGCTCGGTCTTGTACAATTTCTCCCCAGCTTGTACCGGCTTCGAGCTTACGCAGGTTCAGGTCCACCAAATCCTTCCAACGATACTTAGGGCGAGCCACAGGATTCCGTCTGGTCGGTATTCCCGAGAATGCTCTCTTCACTTGTCGATTTTCTTCCATTTTCTCGAGGTGGCCAAGCCAGTGAAGACGATGCGCTTTGGTTTCACCTATACGAGTAAGTAATATGTATTTGGTTAGGCCACCAACTTTTGATTTTGGCAGTCTTAAGGATCCTCCAACTCCCCGCTTCGCTTTTTCCTGGTCCCAGTTTTTACTAACCGGCTGTGCTCCTCCCTAAGTCGTAGCGTCCAGGCCTCACACCCATATATTAAGATGAAGGGTGGATTACGGATATATTAGAGAACATCTGACGCTTAGTTCGTCTACTAAGGAGCTTGGACGCCAACCACTGCACGTCAGCGCAAGGTTTTCTATGGGTATACGGGTGTTGATTTTGTCCTCTTTAGCATGCGTGTCATCAGTGAATCCAAGGTATTTTTACCGTGAAGGGGTAGAAATTTTGGTGAGAATATTGGAGCGAGAGGCAGCAAAACTGGAGCCCAGGATTAAACATCGAAAGACGGAATGCCACCGTATGAAGCATTTCAGACAAATACGTGCCAAATGAGATGACCTACTCTTCTTACGAGGCAGTGTCTTTCTAATTTTTAAGTAATTTATATTTATTTTATTGGTGATACGAGTACTTATATAGAACCGTGCTGTTTAGGTACAGTCACCAAATCAGCCGAAGGACCTCCACAGCTGGACATAGGCCTCCCCCAATTTCAGGGGGGGGGGGGGGTAAATGCCATAATCGCCGCGCTTGGCTAGTGGGTTGATACATAGAAAACATACAAGACTCAGGAACATATATTCGTGTTAATTATACAAATAATGCCCTGACCGGGATTCGAACCCTGGACCTTCAGCTTCGAAGGCAGAGTCACTTACAACTAAGCCAAATGGTGGTCATCTTATCGAGTGAATCCTATTGAAGTTTTTTCTTAGTTGCATCGCCCACCATTTTCTGCTTTGCCTTAAGGTTAACTGGTAAGATAATGCTTTTTGGCATTAAGCCCGCTTTTTGTACTATAAGGTATTATTTTATGCAATACAGATAAATAAATGCCCTGACCGGGATTCAAACCCGGGACCATCTATAAATAGGAACCGTGTCCTTAATCCGCCGACATAAGTTCCATGGGATATATATTTTAACCTCCGACGCAAAAAGAGAGGGGTGTTATAAGTTTAACGTGTGATGAACCGATTTTCATTAAGTTTTTTTGCGTTCTAGATAATTTTATCCCGTGTGTTCTTAGCCATGTTTCATGAAAATCTGTTCAGCCGTTTTTGAGATATTAAGCTATGAAATGAAAATGTCGGGGGTTTTTCAACTTTTCTAAGTTGTAGTTATTGAGTAAATCTCAATACGCGCAATACTCGGGAAAATGACAATCGAATTGAAAAAGGAATTGCTGTGGGAGAAAGCTCTGCTTTCTATCTTGACTGTAAGATACTTACTCCTTCTAAACTGTTTTTGATCATGTGAACATAAGTGTATTTAAACGATCTCTTAAGAAATGAGCTCTTGGCATAAATGATAGGGTTCTCCGAATACTACTCTTTTTTCATACATTTCGTGGATGTTTTCCTTTTGTTTTGCCATATGATAAGTAATGACAGAATCTCGACATCGCTATCACCATTAAAGGATAGCATTTTTGACCTTTCCGAAACTGTCGACAGTCGATTACCGCTTCATATGTCACACACGCCGACTCCGCTTCGCAATCCTGCGCGAATACCGCGCGGTTTTTTGGTGCGACCAAGTAGGTATGTATATGTATATGAGATCGGCAAGCCCTTTTACGCCGATGTATAGAGTCCTTTTCTCAAATATGCTATGAGATATAATAAAATACCATGAAATTAAGGCAACTAAAACTAAACCAGACCTAAATTATAACTAGCACGTATCAATCTTAGTTTTGGTGTCTCGAAGTTTGAATATCACTATGAATATTAGAATTTATTTATTTAGTAACTAAAGTAACAAAATAGATTCAGGTTCTTAATTTCAACTTGTGTGAAATGACCTTTACTGTGGATGTTTTTGGGCTGAACCATCCCGTCATTAGAAATAAAAACAAAATGAATGTCGTTGTGCATTGAAACAATAGACAAAATTGTCTTGCAGGTTGCAAAATTGGCTGGCAACTTTTTTTTATGTAAATCCCATTAAATACTCGTAGTACTCTTGAGTTACTGCGCCCGAAAAGAGATAGTTGATAGTTTGGAGAAAACAAACCAATAAAATACCAACGTTTCGAAAGATAAACACTGTATAGAAAACTTGCAAACACTAAGAACCACTCGCTAGATGGAGCACCCAAATCACTACACCTCTGCATACTACATCTGCACGAGGCCATGCATAAGGCTGGTGATAGGAGCCTATGGAGGAGTCTGGTCAGCAAGAATAGGACGTGTCCCGATCAGCATTGAGGGAACAACTGATGATGATGATCTTAGGCGCCTTCCTGATTAAACGATGCGGACGCGGTACGACATGAGCAGGGAGCGTAATGTTGGTGCCGATGACAGACGTATGACGTCAAGCTACATACAGAGTGTTTTATCTAAATTATAGAAGAAATCGATTTAGATGAAGAAAGGTTGACTTTCAACAATATTTTTATAACTGGCGGGAGATTCGAAAGTTATAATGCATTCTTTTCGACATCCAACAATATTTAATTTGTTGTTTTTTATTTACTTGTAGAAACAATATATTTTGAAACAATTACATTAGCCAAAACATTTTTCTTGGTATCGCTTTGTCATTATTTTAATATTTACATTATTTTTTATACAAATATTTGTACTTTTATTAATTAACAATAATTTTTACATTATCATTATAGCATTAATAATAATCGTATCGGTGTTGTAATTTTGTTTATATAAAATCATCCTATATGTGTATTTACGTCATAATAACGTCACCGGCACCAAAGTTTCGCTCCCTGGACATGAGAAAACTGTCAGCTGTCAGTGTCAACAGATACGAATGCAGTACTGCCCCGCTTCTGCGCATGGTATTACTACTGCGTAAACGTAATACTGACAGTATTTCGTCAAGTGAGGAAATCTCACATCAGTAAACTCACGTCAAAAAACAAAATGTCTATAACATATCGCACCCACCCCGCCAAGTCAAGAAGTCGCCTTAGTTAACTATGTTCCATGACATTGATATGGTGAATAAAACAAGTGCGTAGAACATATAATTTATTGCTATATGAATATAATATAGGACACACTATCCCGTACATACCATACATATATGTAATGTCAAACTAAGTGTGTGTAAGTGTAATGTCATCTTAAGATGATTGAAGTTCGTAACTATAGCTTTAGCTGAGATCATGATAATAATATATTTAATACTAGTATAATCCACATTTATTAGGTTAGTTTCTGAATAAAGAAACAACGTTGTAATGCTTTATACATTTGAATTTGTACAATGTTTGTGATGCTTCACACAATATTTTTACAAATGCGACATGTTGTACAAGGCTTTGACATACATACTACATATATCCATTCGTGGATTCGTCCAGTACTGTGAGTTACGCAAACACCAAATAGGCTAAACTGGGCATCGAAAATAATAATATAGTATAATACAATAACTTCCCATCGTTTATCTTGGCACTCTGCTAAAATTACCACTGTCAAGTTAGTTGTGCTAGCTGGTCTATGTAGTACAATACCGTTTGTAAAATTGCTTTATCCGCTCACCGCCTCAATCCTTAAATAAATGCAGTATCAATATAATAATACCAATGAGTACGAGTATAGTATAATTACTAATTAAACTCATTTCACAATGAAATTTGATTGACATGTACTAGAATAGCTATTTACGATACAAGGGTTGTAGAACAAAGAAAGGCCGATACCGCAGATGTTTGAGGCAGGCGAGGGTCATAAATATGCGAGAGAGGGCGTTCTGTTTTACGACCCGTGTTTTGTACACAATTTTACGTCACCACTTGGCCAAAACGTGGGTTATTCCGGATCACGGATCTAAGAAATGTTTTGTAATAAATATTCCTATACTACTACACAGACACAGTCTATGGGTATTAGGGCAGGTACTGGTACTATTTCCTTGTCAGCACTGCTATATACTTGTAAGTGGGTAGTGGTGTATTTGGGCTGGCACTGGGCGGTGGTACCGGAGCCCTCTCGGATGAAGGAGTTGAAGCAAGGTTTGTCACTGTAAGTAAAACCGGAGAAAATTAGATAAATATCTCTTTCATAATTTGTTTTAATCATAGAGAAATAAGTAAGATAGAATTCTCACTCCATACATCAGTTTTTACTGGTTATTTCGTAGTCGACATCTAGCGGAATTATCAGTACTGCTATAAAGATACTAGATGTCACGTATGTCGCTACTGACGAAAAGTGTATTTCTCAACAATTTCATATTTGGTTTGGTACAAGCTTTCATTGTAGACTTGTACCTTTCTAGGGAGAAACGTTTATTTACAAAACAATAGGAATCAAGGAAAATATAACTAAACTAACCTAACTATAAACTAAAATAAAACAAAACTAAATTTCTCAACAATTTACTACTAATATTTAAAGCAGAATGAGTTCAAAACAGAGTTCCGGTTAATCCGTTATAATATTAGCTAAAAATTGTTGAACATTCGATTGTTCGTTCGTCACGGCATCTATTGTCGAGTAGCAGCACTGATAATTCCGCTATTTGACGCTAGATGCCGACTACAAAATAACCCGTAGTTTTGATAAGAAAACTCATGTATGGAGTGAGAACTCTATCTTACTCTATGGATTTAATTTAAAAATGTGTATCTAAGTAGAAATAATAATAATAATAAATATTGGGGGACAATCTTACACAGATCGACCTAGTCCTAAACTAAGCAAAGCTTGTACTACGAGTACTAGGCAATTGTATTCGCAAATACGAGTTTGAATGCGAATATTGATATTACAAATGTTCCTCGAATATTTTACTGACTATCATATCCTGACTCTTTACATTTCGTTGCAACTAAATCATAGTAGGTACTATCAGCATCTCCTTAACTGATCATTGGATAACATGTCTTTATTGAAAAATAAAACAGGTAATTAACAGCCAAAAAGTACTACAGTATCAGAAGTTAGCATTAAGTTACAATTAATTTAAACAAGATAAGCGTCAAAGTGGTACATTCCGTCTTAAAAATTGTAAGAAATTGCATTACAAATATTCCCAATATTTTCGCAATGCTTGCTACGAATGCGAAAATCCAAGAGCATGCGAATATTTGCGAATGCGAATATTAGTTACATCTCTAGAATTTCAAATCAAGGCCTATTTAATGATTTAACTCTCAGCTTTGATGGTTTTAGGGCCATTTTGACGCAATTCATATTTTAGTTAGAGTGAATACTAGCTAATAGTAGATTTAAATAACCTCCCAGATTTGTTGGTTTCAGAACCATTTCGACGCTTGGTCCTTCACGAAAAAATTGCCCGATTTGGCGAGGCAGGATCAAGACTGTGGTATTTTGTTATTTTTTATGAGCTTATTCATGTCACACATTTTACTATCATGTACCTAATACTGACAGTAGGTAGTACGAGTCCCAACGTATCCCGCGTCAGTCAGTCCACCATATCAGCCGAAAGACGTCCACTGCTGGACATAAGCCTCCCCCAATTCCATGGGGGGTAAATGCCATAATCGCCACGCTTGGCATGCGGGTTGGCGATCGCAGTATCTCCACCGCACTTCAGGGATGCTGCTGCCCATCCCCCGGTGGTCTTGGCCGTAGTTTTAGGACATACCCGGGTCCCGTCAGTCAGTAAATGCGGCAAAATAAAATGTTAGAGAGAAGAGAAGGAACAAAAGAATTCAATGCATCGTATACGGACAGTTTTCCACGTTTCCCTGCTGTTTTTGTTTCCTAATTTATGGGTGTGTATATTGACTTCACTTCAGAACATGGACGAGAAAAGCGGCAGACAGGGCACTGTGGCGACAGCTGGAGGAGGCCTTCACCAGTAGATGGTTATCTCATTAAATCAAATAAGATAAAAAAAAGATAAAATGTAAAAATTTAAAAGCCCTTTGCTTTTTATTTATATATTATTTATATTGACTTCACGGCAAAACATAAATGCTTTTTTCGATAAAAAATTGTGTAAACTTACGGACTTGAGCACGTTACTTCAGGAATTTGTTGGGTGAAAAACTCCGACTGAACAATGACCTGTGGTAACTTGCCGGGGCTTGTGAGTTTATATGGAGTGATCATCTGAAAAAGTAGGTAATTTTACATAAATATTCCACCAAACCTGACGGTAAAGTCAGCATCAAAAGTTTAGATAACTAAATACTTTATTACATGGAAGGTCTTTGACCTGTTCATATGCTATATTATAAATAGCTATATTTACTTCAGTTGCTGACTTTCCACAATGGCCGGATTTCGTAAAACGCACTTCTGAACTTGTCTAAGTTGTAGTTATTTGAGTTGCCGATATTTAATCTACATGGTAAATACCACGTTCTTAACAGTTATTCTAATATTAATGACCATTAAGAAGAATCATTAGTTCTGCTGCGGACGGTCTCATTCCTGATGCGACCATGCAGAGAAACTCCCAGCATAGACCTTTCCATTGCCCTTTGGGTAACGTTGACCCTTCTTATGAGGGCCATAGTAAGCGGCCACGTTTTTGTGACTAAAGTTTAGCGATTCGGAGGGCTATATCGGTTACTTTGGTTCTGCTGCGGATGGCCTCATTCCTGATGCGATTACGCAAAGAAACTCCCAGCATAGACCTCTAGCTATTGCTCTTTTGGTGACTTTGATCGTTCTTATTTGGTCCATAGTAAGTGACCACGTTACAGTGCCATATATCATCACTGGCAACACAAACTGGTCCCTTGGACTTTGGTTAATTACTCGCTTTGGATTGGTTACTCGCGTCAAAGATACAAGTAAATTTTCGGCACGATGATGATTCTCTTTTTTTCGGTCTTCTGTCTGTTATATGTATAATAGCTTAATAATATTTGGATTACTGATTTTGTACATCTAACTTTTATGTTTTGTCTATCGTGGTTTCACTTGACCCCAAAGGCCAGCCAGTGGCTACTGTGGCTAGCACGTGCTGATTTTGGCCCAGTTCGTGGCTGTTTTATGTATTGTGATATTTTGTATTTTGTTCTGTATTTGTACCACGAATAAATGTATTTCTATTTCACCCTATTATATGATGTGGGACTTATAGGACCACGCTAGTCGCTGGTGTCTAAGATTTTTTAAATATTTAATTAAAATTGCTACAAACCCTGCTCTGCATCTCACAGTTGCCGCCAGTGCTCCCGGGCTCCAGCTTTGGCGTCTCTATTCCGACATCTCTCTTTGCGCGGTGAAGTAATGTCTGGAAATACGAGTTAGGCTGGTTATAAGTTTGAAACGCACAGAGTTGCGGGGCGGTGGCGGTTTTGCGGTAAAGGGGACGCGGTCCGGGGGACATCGCACCAAACACCACGCGGAATAGCGGAGCGGAGGCGGCGTGTGTGACATTTGAAGTAGTAATCGACACTATCGACCGTCGACAGTTTTGAAATGATCAAGCTATTATTATTATTATTATATTATTTTAGACAGGCAGCTCGCGCTGGTAAGTCTAACTAAATCATAGTAGCTTTCCGAAATTTCACCGCGCCGCACGCGCTCTGTGCGTTTTGAGCTTTAGGCTGGGTTTTAATGAAATAAATATGGAAAGTATGACAAGTTTCTATGGGATGACAGCTGTTGGCGCCATATTTAACGTTGATCGGTCTGTGATCATAAGTTGGTGCAACTCAGCCTTAGTGTCACGCTGAATATGTGCGCTGGCAGGCCAATATGTGTGGTTTCTCTAGGAGCGTTTTCAAGTAATACCACAAAATAATTAAAAGTATCTGAACTTACAGATGCCCTATAGTAGTCGGCGGTTAAGTAGTCAATCCTGACACCTGTCATTTCTATAAAATTAATAACCTAAAAATCACTTTGAGGTTATAAACTGTATGGAAATGTGGGAGGTGGATTGACTTCTTAACCGCCGTCCACTATAAGGACAAACTATGGTTACGACTGATCAAATCAACATTCAATTAAATTATTTGCGTTCTTTCGTTGTATTAAAAATATCTAGACTCTAAGGTGGGTTTGGTAGTTTTTTAAAGTAGTAGTATTAGTAGAAATTATAAAACCTTTCCTATGGCAATAACAGTACAAGAAGCTGATACTCTCATAGAAGAAGTAACGAGCGTAAACTTTCTTGGCGTCAGGATAGATTCTCACTTAAATTGGAAATCTCATATTGACCAAATTAACAAAAGAATTTCATCAAACTGTTATGCTCTTTCAATATTGTCTGAAACATGTTCTGAAAGTGTAGTTGTAAATGCCTACTACGGAAACGTGTATCCCTTACTTACTTATGGTGTTATCTATTGGGGAAACTCAGTAGATGTACAAAAAACGTTTACACTACAAAAAAGATGCTTAAGGACCGTGTATCGCATCCGCGCTGATGTTTCTCTACGAGGCGTGTTCCGGGAGAAACGTTTTCTCACTTTATCCGGTATTTATATCTTAGAGCTATGTTTATTTGTGAAAGCTCAATCATCATACTTGACTAAAAAATCTTCGATAAAATCAAACCTACGGGATCAATATAAATACAATTTACACCTTCCAAAAGTAAACAACTCTATGTATAAAAAATCTACTTTTATAATGGCCATTCGTGTTTTTAACCATTTACCTGCTGAGATTAAAGTCCTAGAAGGGATTTTATTTAAACGAAAGCTTAAAAACTGGCTAATTCATAAAGTTTTCTATAATTTGAATGAATTCTATTTAAATAAATCCTGAGTTTCTTGAGTTGCCTGTTGCATAATATAAGAAAAATATGAGTATATGTTTATGTAGTTAGTTTTAAGATACAATTATTGTACGCCCGTAAAGGGTAACTGTTGAGCCATGTAATTTAAAGTCCATCTTTGTATTTTACACAGTTGAACAATAAAAATATATTCTATTCTATTCTATTCTATTCTAGTAGTAGTAGTAAATAGTAGGTACTCGAAAAATAGTAGAATATAAATATGTGAATATTCTTTTGCTTGAAATGACTAAGTTAAAGGTTGAACTCGATTCACCATACAAACGTAGTTTCGTTCTCATTTTAAAACGCCGTGCTCGAATAACATGAAACTTTGTATACACAATGGGAGCCGCCATATCTAGGTCGGAAAAATATGCCGGATCCCATTGTGTATACAAAGTTTCATGTTATTCCAGCATGGCGTTTTAAAATGAGAGCGAAACTACGTTTGTATGGAGAACTGAGCGTCCTAAGGACTCGTCTTACCAGGTTCTTATCATTACTCTTCAAAAGCAAGTCGATCTCATGCTGCGGATAGTCAGCAGGTTTCTGGTCACAGAACGTCTTTCCCTCGCACTCGCGCTGTAGACTATCTGAAATGGTTATACATTCATATCGAGTATAAACTTGGTGTAAATAAATAGTTTCGGACGACCGGGGATACGGCAAGGCGACATCGTTTTAAGGTGGCAGTTCCAAAAACTCGCACGATGCGTATCGCTTCCTCTTTTATTGTGAGAACAGCCAAGCTGTGGAACTCCTTGCCGGAATCCTTGTTCCCTGAAAACTACAACCTTACGGTCTTCAAGACGAGAGCTAACCGGTTTTTACTAGGTAAGCGCGCTCCATCCTAGACCACAATATTGCTTACCATCAGGTGATTTGTGAATACATGTTTCCTGAATACATAATACCGAACAAATTACAACTAGTGGCTCTGTGAACGGTAAAACTCGCAAATTTTTTTTTTTTTCAAAATTCATAATTTTACCATTATTCTCGCAAGTAAAAACTTTTGACTTTTTGTTTAAAACCTACTCGACAAAAATATTGTATATAATTATCGAACCTGCTCACAAAATTTCATGAGAATCGGTTGAGAAATGCGACCTGTAGAGGAGTACATCCGGACAGACAGACAGACATACGAAAGAATTTTAGTCGAAAGCTGAAACGGACACGCTTCGCTCGCTCGGTCAAAAAGGTATCAATCTCACCAAATAATCTTTTGTAAACAAGTTCCGATAAAACTTTTTGATATGAGCCTTCGAAACCTACGAAAGCTGTTTGACAGCCGCATGTTATAACAACTAGACTACCGTAACCGTAGCTCGTAATATAAAATAAGTAAATTTTTAACAAAAAAACACTGACTCCAAACTTTTCCATACTCACACTCCGCTCTTTCTGCTGTATAATTTGAGGAGTTCCCTCGATTTTCCCAAGATCCCGTCATTAGATCCA
This sequence comes from Notocelia uddmanniana, assembly GCA_905163555.1. Taxonomy (NCBI): domain Eukaryota; kingdom Metazoa; phylum Arthropoda; class Insecta; order Lepidoptera; family Tortricidae; genus Notocelia; species Notocelia uddmanniana. The sequence goes on along the minus strand of LR991059.1, from coordinate 5,359,145 downwards.
GACTAGGTGACAATGAGACTAACTAGAAAACATACCCTTTCAAACAAAAATAAATTGAAATCGGTCCACTAGTCTCCGAATAATCGGTGAACATAATATATAAAAGAAATCCGACGTATTCAGAACGTCCTCCTTTTTTAAGGCGGTTATTAAAATAATGTACTTATATATTACCTGTGGCCACATGTTTCCCGTGGACAGCGAGTGTTGACACCTGGAATAGAAACATCACGATTCAATTATATTGCGTGTTGTGCATCGTCCCAAACGGCCGGAGTCCGCGAGCACGCCACCAGAGTCAAAGGAATTCGAACCCTCCATGCAGAAGCTACACTTCGTATCCAAACGGCAGCGGCAGAGCCGGCGGCAGCTGACCGGCTGCCCGCAACCCATTCAAATATGAAATCTAACTTCTGTATGGAGGGTTCGAATTCCTTTGACTCTTGTGTGGTGCGCGTCGACTCCAGACGAGACGTCTTGTGTGAATCGTCCCTAAGATAATTCCTGCTGAGTATTGCTGTATTACTTGTAATGATTTATTTTTTCATGTTCTAGTTTTAATGCAAATATGACGTGTGTCATAAGTTAATGACGAATAAGGGATAATACTATGTTGCAATTGTTTTCTAATGAGGATGTGAAATTATGAAATAACAATTAATTAAGTATGAATTAAAGCTAATTTGTCAAGCCTTTTTTGACGCATTGATGTGAACTCACAACCTCTCACCTACGGATATACCTTTTCCGTTCCGTCGTGGGTAAAGAGTAATGTCTAACAGCTTTTAATAATAGTTTTATTTAAAGGCATAAAATAAATCTAAATGTAACTGCCTCTAGAATGACTGCTGTGTCTTTACGAGGACAATTTTTTATATGTGCTATAAAAATTAAATTTGAGTTTGAGTTATATCAGACATATACAAGTTCAAATCTATAATTGGTGATATTAAATATAAAAATGTGAATATGGCCGTATGTTTAATAAAATTACGACGGGACCAACTTTGTTTGTGTCAAAAAACTGCTGCCTCATAGGATATATCTTTAATCGACAGACCATACTGTATGAAATAGTTGCATAGCTTCGTTCTCCACTATAGCAACTAGGTATGTAAGTGCAAGAGAGACAAATGCCATGGTTTCGACATAAACTCGACACGTGGTAAAGCAGTTCTGTCGAGCTGGTTTAATTTTATAGACGATCAGATGTACTCTTTGAGTAATGATTGCAAGAATTGTCATGGGTGTCAAAGAAAACGAGAATAAACGGAATCATGTTAGTGGTATGCTAAATGTAACATATTAATTCGCTGTGCTGAAAATGCTTTTTGAAAAAGGTTATTTTGATACAAAATGAAATAATTTGGTTGTCGCTCAAAATTTCAACCATTTTTTATTCAACCTGTCACAAACCACATTACCTACTCAATTAGCGATGTCGCTTATAACACATCTAATTATTATGTTATAAGTGACATCACGAAATTTTTGTGTAGGTCGTAGTCATAATTTTATTCAAAGTTTTTGTCTACATCCAATTCCAAATCGGCCAGTATCGTCTGTAACATAATAAAAAAACAAATAAAAGGATCCATAACTGGGGATCGAACATCGAAGGATTTTTTTATTAGCAAGTAAACTTAAGATCATAAATGCACTCAAGCCTCATTGCTTTTCAATTACTTATACTGCGAAATGAAAAGTCTAATAATATCGCAATAATTAAAATAAAGTATACTAATGCTAACAACAAGTAAATTTTTAACAAAAAAACTCCGACTCCAAACTGCCAGACCCCATCCTCTTGGTAATTTGAGTTCCTTATTTTTTGCCATATCCCATCCTCTTGGTTTATAATTTGAAGAGTTCCTTCGATTTTTCCAAGATCCCGTCATCAGATCCAGACTTGGTGTCAATGGGACCAACTAGAAAACACACTCTTTCAAACAAAAAAAGAATTTTTGAAATCGGTCCACAAGTCTCCGAGTAATCGGTGAACATGAACATACATTAAAAAAAATATTCCGACGAATTGAGAACCTCCGCCTTTTTTTGAAGTCGGTTAAAAACAATCCCAAACTCAAATGGAGCTTTGATTAGAGATCTCGTAAAAAACTACGAAACAAATAATACTGACAAAGTCGGCATAACTTTTCAAATCCGCGTTTCCATTTAACTGTCATTCTTGCAGGTGAAAATGACAATAATTGAAATGACAGTTGATATGACAGCCGTTCGAAAAGTTACGCATTAACATTACCGGTCTCAAGGAATACCTACTAATAGCACGACACAAACGTTCACACACCGTTCACAGAACATTTTGACATTTGCAAATGAAGCCTTGAGCCTGAGGTCACTGACAATGGTGAAACAAAATATAAAATCTTTTTTTATTTCACAAGCCGCAAAAAGCCGCGTGGTCTTATGCAGAGCTCGCTCATGTTATAGCAAAATTATTGTTGAAGTGCGAATATATACTTTAAATCGGGTATGCTGTTCATAACTTGTTTTACTTCGCCTCACCACTTATCTTGACGCCGGGATACCCAATAACAACGCGTAGTTGGAGATCTTACACAGTTGATTTGGTTGTGAATATCAACGTTACAGCAGGACACAGTCATATTATCACATATCATACATACATACATACATATGTACATACATATACTTACGCCCGTATCCCATTGGGGTAGGCAGAGACCAGATAATGTCAAAAACTACGGTCCTTACATACTTGTCTTGTTCGCTCTCTTCCATCCATTTTCTGAACATAAATCCTCTTAGTCAGTCTGCTTTCACACATCCTCTCAACATAGGTATATAGTACTTATTTAGTGGTACTTATTTAGGCCTGATTTTGAAGAAGGGGTAGGCTAAGGCAAAGGTGGATGAATGTAAGTGACGAGATGGCGGGCGATAGAGAGGTATGGAAGACAACAAGACATACTGCGCCGACTAAATGGGAAAACGGCAAGCGAATGATGATACATTGCCAAATAACACAAAGCTGTTATTAGGCATGGGTATACAATACATACATATCAATCACGCTGACAAAACGCTAGGTATAAAACCATAAAAAATATTTTGGGTGGTACCTTCCGTATACTACACGCAAAGTTGGCATGTTTTATTCTTGCAAAAATCAGATTATTATTATTTAAATTCTTATTAATTATTATGGGAACGATATTTTAATTTGTTTGAAATCTTAGAAGATTTCAAACAAAAATTTCAGTGAATGAAAAAAAAAACAATTTATCAAATATTTGTACGTCACTTGGCAAAACATAGTGTTCGCTAAATGCTTTAGACTTAAGATCTTTATATGTACCTATGTTAAACAAATAAATTAATTCTGGTTCTGATTTTGATTCTGAAAAGTACGATTTCTCATGTTGATTCCAAATTATTGAGGCTGATTCAATTTTACTTCTTAGTCTTCTTACTAATGCTGTGTATAATAACGTATGTTATTCGCTCCTCATCATCATCATTCGCTCATAAGTCTGCTCATCATCATCATTCGCTCCTAAGTAGGTAATAGCGACTAGAAATAATGGTGTCGGGGACGTCACGTTTTATTATGTCTATGTCGAATACATGTCTAGCTGTACTTTTGTGACTCATTGTCACTTGTGTATCCCGTTATGTCATAATATTGACGTTATCGCCATACGTCAACCATTGAAACTCATCGATTATTCACAATTCTTTGAAAGGCTAACATTATGGTGGCTAGCTTACGAGTAGGTAAAGCGGAAAAAAACAGTTGAATGCTTTCAGCTGGATGTCAAGGGCTGTGGCTGTAGGCTTCCGCCAAAGGCATTTATTTGTGTGATGAACACTAAATTTGTTCCGGGGTCTTGGATGTTTTCTATGCATATAAGTATTTATTTATCTATATATAAGTATTTATATCGGCGCCTCGTGCCCATAGTACTATATGAAAAAAAGTTTATTCATACACTCAAACATTTTGTTATCAAAAAGAGCTACTACAGCCTTCAAGAGCTTTTTGAGGATACTCAAGAAATAAAAACAAGAGCGTGTCGGGCCACGCTCAGTGTAGGGTTCCGTAGTTTTCCGTCCGTCACATTAAGTTGACATATTAAGTACAGAAACACAAAACCTTTGAAAGCACGTCATTTCATTGTGATTTTGTAGAAATGACAGGTACAATAAACACCTGTTTATACGGTTAAATTACAAACTTAGTTCAGAAATAATTTTTGTTATTTTTTCAAAAACTATTCAACCTATCAAGTTCAAAATAATTTTCCTACAAAGTTTTTATAAAGTTCTACTTTTGAGATTTTTTTCATATTTTTAAAACTTATGGTTCAAAAGTTAGAGGGGGGGACACATTTTTTTTTACTTCTGGAGCGATTATTTCCGAAAATATTAACATAATAAAAAAAAGATTTTAGTAAACCCCTATTTTTTTTAAATATTTATATAACAATATATCACACGTTAGGGTTAAAATAAAAAAAAAACACTCCCCACTTTACGTATAGGGGAGGTACCCTAATAAAATATTTTTTTCCACTTTTTATTTTACCACTTTCTCGGCGTAATTGATATACATATTAGTACCAAATTTCAGCTTTCTAGTGCTAACGGTCACTGAGATTATCCGCGGACGGACGGACAGACGGACGGACAGACATGGCGAAACTATAAGGGTTCCTAGTTAACTACGGAACCCTAAAAAAGACAAAACTCCAAAATTGCACAAAAGTATAAACATTTGTAAGTAAATAAGATATTCCTACTTTAAGGAAATGTTATCTGTATAGCTTAACTTTGGCCACTGCTACGCCCTTACTACAGGGTTTCCATGTACCTACATAGCTAATTGCTTACAGCAGGCAATTCGTCTGCTCGTTTGCCTCCTATGTCATAAAAAAAAGAATTTTACCACCTTATGTTTTTTTATATTGGGGGACAATCTTACACAAATCGACCTAGGCCCGAACTAAGCAAAGCTTGTACTATGGGTACTAGACGATGATATACATACTTATACATATAGATAAATACATAGAAAACATCCAAGACCCAAGAACAATTATCCGTGCTAAATGCACAAATAATGCCCTGGCCGGGATTCGAACCCGGGACCTCTAGCTTCGGAGGCAGTGTCACTACCAACTAGACTAAACAGGCCGTCTTTCATTTATGTAACCATAGTTTTGCAATAAATATGTATGAGTATGAGATCTGGTCGTAGGTTCGTACCCAGGCTCGTACCACTGTGTTTAAAAAAATATCATTTGACATTTAACAATAGCTACTCGGTGAAGGAAAACATCGTAAGGAAACCGGTCTATTCCCTGGCTTGCTTTTAAGCTATACCTTGTCTCAACAAGGTATAGGTTTCCCTCTAGGTTGGAAGCTTGGACGGCAGTAGCTTTCATAAAGCAAGTGCCACTACCAAATCATGCACCTCATGGGACACCAGTCTGGGGTCATGGGGGTATTAAGTGGACACCAGTCTTATACACAACTCTTTTCATGACTGACTGACGATTGGCCCTAGACCCACCTGATGGAAAGCGATGACAAGGCCTAAGGTGTTGCTCAGTTCAGTACTAGCTATTCACTCTTGCCTTGAAGATACCCAATTAGTATGTATCTGAAAATAGAGACGACGGCAGCTAATTCCATTACTTCGCTGGAAAAATGCTTGGAGAATGAAGTATCAATGACGTTGTTCTAAGCTGTGTTATAGTTGAAATTATTCAAAATGACCGACTTGAAAGAACTGCCATTGAATTTTGAACTTTTTTGCTTGGACAATAAAGTCACTTTTGTTAATGGACTAAGTTGATAAAATTCGTTCAATTCAAAGAATTTGGAAGTACCTACATAAATAAGTACCCGCACTTTAAATTTAATTAAAAAAACATAGCTTACAAATTAAAGGAAAATATTATCTAGTTTACGTTTCCTGCTATAAATTATGGATTCAACCAAATATTTCAATTAATTTTTATTATTAATATCAACCGAAGTTTGTTAACAAACAGAGATAATAATAAGTTAATTAGATTTATCAATCGAGCTTGGTTAGACTTAGTTAGACTTAATTAAAGTACGCACAGGAAGTGCGTTCATTAATTACATGTCAAAAAATAATATCTACTAATATATTATTTCCTCAACATGAATACTCGTTGTCACTGTTGTCAGGAAACACTTAAGTACTAAGGTTTTTGAATTTTGTTTTATTAATAATAGTAAACTGTTTAGCCTAGTAGTTAGTTACTACATTTAATTTACTTTGTTCATTGAGGTATTATGATTCCAGTTATGATTAGGATATAGAATTGTTTCAGAAAGATGAGATAATTCTAGACATTGCAGCAAATGGAACAGTCTACGAGTCAATTTTTATCTATTATCATGAGTGGAATAATGCTCGAACTCTCATCATGAGTAACTGAGTGCTCACTATTTCAGGTATCGATTAGGTTCAAATATTTCATATGAATTGCCCTGAATAGTTGATATTGAGTGTGCCACATTATGGAAACTAGGTTTATAGGGTAGTTAGTGATGAGGTGGTTTGTTTATATTAGGTACTACTTCGTATCTCAACTCTCGTATATAGGAATATTAAAGTCAGCACTAATAAATTACTAGGATTTATAAAGCTTTAATTAATAGATGATTCCTAATCATCAATATGACGATCTGGTGAGTTTATTTGATGTTTCTTCTCATCAGCAAGTCTAGGTTAAGAAGCATTGGTAAATATATGTCAGATAAAAATACTTATTAAAAATTCCATATAATAAAATAGTTATAAATACGTAGCTAGGAGGTCTGTCACCCATCCAGGTGTAAGCAGTAGCATTGTATGGTAGTGAAAGAGTCGCACCATACAACATTTATCAAAATTATCTTAGCTAGCTAGGAAATCAATTATCAGTGTTATGTATGAACGAATAATTATAAATTTATTTTGTTTTAGGGAAACTTATGGCTTTTAAGGAAAATTTGCCTTTCTTTAAAAACCAATGGCTACTGTGTTACGTTCAGCCCGGTCTCATTTAGTCTGAAAGGGGGCAATTAATTAAAAATAAATAATTATTTGTTAATATAAAGAAGCGTACACGTACGTACAAAGACCAGTACTTACTTAATTTTTCTATAGTTAAAATAGTGCTAGGTTTAGGAAAATGGGTAGTGCAATTCTGTAGGAATAATAGGGTAGGGCTAAGCTATAGGTCAGGTAGTGAAGAGTTCAGATCTTGTTTGTTTCACATTTAAAAAAATTAGTTACGCGGCACACAACGTAGGTATGTTACTAGACGATCACTTGGCCAAATTAAGTCAAGTTTAATAAATTAAATCATTATCCTATAAAAAATTAGTCGTTAATAAATCAAGCTGTAATATATTATTCATTTTCTTAAATTATTGTCAAAAATTTATTGTTGTATTATTTATCAGGGAATTTCAATATTAAATATTTTATTTCGTGATGGGCCGAGGTACATTTTTGGTGACGTGACCAAAGGATAATTGTAGCCAGTTTAGTAACAGTGCCTTTTTAACTAAGTTCATACTGAATATGATTAGTTCCGTTTGGCGCTACAGCAATTACAGCATTTACAACAAGATAGAAAAGGCGCAAGTCACTAATAGCGCCTTTTCAATTAAGTACTCCTGCAAAAGTACCAGGGCGCTTGTGGTACTTGCGTCTACATTTTGCTCTAGGCTCAATTTTTGCTGTATAAATAATACTTCTTAGAAAAGGCGCTAGTACGCACAAGCGTCCTTTCTTTGGAGGGTATTAAAATAATTAACAAGAAAAAAACCGACTTCAGGGGGGGAGGCCGGTGAAAGATTATTATACTTAGATGGTGCACTCTTAGATTCCATACCATAAAATAAAAATGGCTATAAGTATGTTTATAATGGTAGAAGACTAAGTACCCTCAATTCCTCATGGAATCCTTCATCAGAACTCAAGCTTGACGAAAATGTGTCCTGAAAACCTAGCTTCCTTGACAAACAAAACGAAGAGAACAAATCGCCAAACTTGAACTACGTGTCGTTGAAGAATTCCGTTCTGATCATCATCAGCAGTTCCACTTCATCAAATGTCACTTTTTTGAATGAAAATGCTTGATTAGTTCATGAAAATACTAAAATCACTATTTGTGTGCCTTTCACATTTGAGGAGATCCCTCGATCTCGATGCTCGAACTCGAGCATGACAAAAATTAATCGTGAAAATAAAACTTGCTTAACAAACACAGCTAGAAGGACAAATCGCAATACGTGAACTTTTCGTCGTTGAAGAGTTCTGTTCTGATCATTATCAGCAGTTCCACTTCATCAAATGTCACATTTTTGGATGAAAATGCTCGATTTGTTGATAAAAACATAAAAATCACTATGTTTGCCTTTAAGATTTGTGGTGTTCCCTCAATTCCTCATGAATTCCATCATCAGATTTGCCTTTTGACAAAAACGGGATCAACTTGGATATACATACTTACAATCAAAAAAAGAATTTTCCAAATCCGTTAAGACATGACGGAGTTATGGAGTAACAAACAATAAAAAAAACATACAACCGAATTGATAACCTCCTCCTTTGAAATCTTGAAGTCGGTTAAAAAACAGGGTGATAGGGGAAGAATTCTGTTGATGTTTGATCAGTTGCGCCCAAAACTTTAGCAGTGGGGGACCTGCGCTTGAACAGCTCAGCTTGTTGGTAAGTTGCGAGTTATATCGTTTTTTATTCGCGAAAAATTATTAAAGTACCCATAAAACTATAAATGTTATATTTTAATTCATTAACTCGCCTACATTATGGATATTGTTATTATTGCTTCTGCGATATTATTTCGACAAAGTTAATGTGATTAATGTAGATAATATATATTTACTAGATGAAAGCCCGGCTTCGCTCGGGTGAAATAAATAAGAAAGAAATAAACAAAACATTTATTCGTGGCAGTTATGCAAACGACGAAAGAAATAGTGTACAAAAATGTATAAAATAAAAACATTACAACAACGGATTATGATGAAACTTCGAATCGTATAGAAATATAGTCTGTAGTCTGGATTGGGAATAAAAGTATGGAATGGAATTATATGGAATTGGGAGTAAAAGATTACGCAAACGACGTCACGGGCAAAGGCTAGTATCTTTGCAAGTTAATCCTAAGCATTTTTATAAGGGTAGTATTTAAAGGCACATAAAAAATTTTACACCGTAATCAGTACTGATTTGTATAGCTAAAATACTAATCGTTCATTAAAATTCAATTCAGATATGCATTGTTAAATATTGATGTGCCAGTCAGTATTTTTGGTGCGAAGTCAGAGCTGCTAACGCGAAAAACAAATGAAGTTCGTGTATCTCCCTCTCTGTCGCACTTGCAAATTCGAGCGACACAGAGGGAAATACACGATGTTCGTTCGTTTTCGTTTCGCGATAGCAGCTCTCTATTCTCCGCCAAATTCTATTTAGTGGGGCCATTTACACTCAATATTATCGCGATTTTTAAAATTGTATGGGGTCTATTAAACGCTTAATACTATCACAATACTGGTGTGTCAATATTATCGTGGTTTTCAAAATCGTATGGATTTTTCTTCAATATTCATTGCACGTGATACGGATCGTGATGTGAGTATATCGCGTGATAATAATAACCATGTAACAGGCCCCTATGGATGTTGCTTCAATATTCAGTGTTTCACGTGATAATAATAACAGTTGGTAATATTTTCTCCAATTAATGTAAGCTATTTAACAACTTGTTCCGTTTTGCCAAAGGTATTTCACATTCCGATACGCGCACCATCCAGGAATAGGAGCCGTCAGACCAGAGGGCCTACCACGATCTGAAAACGAAGTATTTCCCTCTCCGCGCTCGAATATGCAAGTGCGACAGAGAGGCATATATATTTAGTTTTCGGTTGGTAGCACCTTAGTCCGAGCGTGGCGGACGGTCGAAGAAAGTCAAAGAACATTCCGTGTGTTGTCTGTCACACATATAATTTTTTAGCTTCCCATTGACCTATGAACTTGAAATTAAGTGATAATGTTTATTATGAAGTATATTTTACCAAAAATATCAAATAAATCACATTTGTTTTTTAGTTGTACGGAACCCTCAGTGTGCGACTCCGACGCACTTGGCTGGTTTTTATTACATTTGGAATTTTATATCTCTTATAGTAAAATACCCTATTCGTTTTAAAGTTGACGCCTGAGGGCCTACCGCGAACCAAAAACGAACTATCTTCCTCTCTGTCGTTCGAATATACATGTGCGAGAGAGGCAGATACTACGTTTTCGGTTCGCAGTAGCGCCTCTAACGTCCGAGCGCGGCGAACGGCATGAGCTGAGGGTCTACTCCGAAATTCAAAATCCTAACTTCGTATGGTGCCGTCCCTTTCACTCTCCTGTCATAGACTATATGAGTGAAAGGGACGGCACCATACGAAGTTCGGATTTCGAATTTCGGAGTAGTCCCCCAGTACCACTAAGTTATAAGATAGACTTTTGCTAGACGTTTAAAAGCCATAAGTCACCTAGTAGTTTGTCACAAACAAAATAGAGACGCAGCTTTAAGATGGCGGACAGACTCAGCAAACATTCAAGTGGTGTCCTTTACACGATTAATATTATCACAATACTGGGGTGTCAATATTATCGCAGTTTTCAAATTTGTATGGATTCTGCTTTAATATTCACGTGATACTTATCGTGATATGAATCCATGTAACAGGCCCCATACATTCGCTTTGAAGGCGGTTGTTGTGACAATCAGTCTAGCTAGCACGATAGATTACGAGTATACCGTTACGTTTTATGTGACGTTTTAATACATTTCGCCCATATAACGTGACGGTATAAGTTATCGTGCTAGCTAGGCTGATAGGTGTATAGAACGCTTGAAAACTACAAAAACAAAACGCTGCAGACGCGGCTAGCCGAATCCACACAATGGGCGATGATGGCCCATCACCCAGAACGCAGCCCAGCAACCTGGCCAACATACCGGACGCAAAAATAGTTAACGATTTTCGAACGTAGCCGACACTGTCAACCAACAAATTTAATATAGCAATATAGTCTGTGGGCAATATGGCCGACGTTTTGTCATCAAATTAACACTTTTAAATGCAAAATACGCGACAATCCGAATTTTGCGGATACATATGTTCAACTCAAAAATCGTTCTTTTTATACGTTCTTCAATTTGAGACAGGTCTGGTTCGGGTCTACCGTACCCCTGCACGAAATTATTAATATAGATTTGAATGCATAAATTAACATTTAAGAGTGCGCAGTACGTTCGGTTCTCCATACAAACGTATTTACGTTCTCATTTTAAAACTTTATGCTAGAATAAAGTGAAACTTTGTATACACAATGGGATTCGGCATATCTAGGTCGGAAATTAGTTTCTGTTGCTTTAAATTATAATGGAGAAAAAATACAGCCATTATTAAGGTTTTCATACAAGCCGTAAAAAACTCAAAAAACCGCTATATTTTTTTCTTTTACAATTTCTAGCAACAATAACTAATTTTCGACCTAGATATCTAGATTCCATTGTCTATACAAAGTTTCATGTTATTCTAGCATGGCGTTTTAAAATGAGAGCGTAACTACGTTTGTATGGAGAATCGAGCGTACTGCGCCCTCTTAAGTAAATTAGCACTAACTACATACAGATGTCAAAGTCATGTAGTGAATAATGCTTTCCCGTCGGCTAAACTCTGTCTCAGTCGGCCTGTTTAGCCTAGTTGGTAGTGACACTGCCTCCGAAGCTAGAGGTCCCGGGTTCCCATTCCGGTTTGGGCATTTGTTTCTGTGGAGAGCAGAAACATTTGTTCCTGAGACTTGGCTGTTTTATATGTATTTAGGTATTTATCTATTAAATATATCGTCGTATAGTACCCATAACACAAGCCTTATTGAGCTTACTATGGGATATATGCGACTAGTTCGATTCGTGTAAATAATAATAATCGGTTGTTTCGGACTAGCTGTTGCCCGCGACTTCGTCCGCGTCTTTGTTCCTATTGGTCGCAGCGTGATGTTATATAGCCTAAAGCCTTCCTCGATTAATAAGAAAAAATATTCTTTCAATTCTAACCAGTACGTAGTTTCTGAGATTAGCGCGTTCAAACAAACAAACAAACTCTTCAGCTTTATAATATTATTATAGATTAAATCCATATTTGGTTAGATACAGACACGCAAATTAAATTACAATTACACATACATATATAATAATAATAATGTCTTGTAGACTTCGAAGTGCCTTACTATAAGTACACACCTGCGCCAGTTCTCGAAAATGGTCGTGCCACGCTCTATTGGGATCGATCTGTCATCACGGACAGGACTATTATAGCCAACAAATCTGATATCGTGCTGCCAGATCGATTGAAGCGCCAGGCAGTGCTCGTCGTCATGACCATCCCCATGATGAGAAGAGAAAGACAAGGCTAGTAAGTACCTATATAGACCTGGCACACGAGGTAACCGCCATGTGCATGGGATGTTTGATTCGACGATCATTGTCCCAATAGTCGTATCTTCGAACGGTCGAATTGCAAGGGGTTTCGACCAACATCTTAAGAGACTCTCGCTTGATGGCTGGGTCAAGGGTCAGATGCAGAAGGCGGTACTCTTGGACACGGCGCGGATAATCAGGAGGTTCCTCTCTCTGTCGCCCTAACCACCGGTAGCTTAGGCCCCGCCTCGCTGCCGGCGGCTCTCTAGGTTAGGTTTTTTATAATGGTTTCATATTTTGTATGTATATTTTTATATTTTACTTTTATAAATGTTTTGTAAAAAACCTAGCTTAAGTAAGAAAATAAATACAGAGAATAATAATAATACAGACATATGGATGTGATGACCCCATCGCCCACTGGATTTCCAGTGCAGTCAGTCAACGTAGGGCAGCTTGTGGCGAGCTGTTAGGGAGCAGCGACCCTATGTACCTGAGTGCTCCTGAGGGTGTTCTGTGGGTTGGTTGTATGAACAGGCCCCCCGCCCTAGAGTGGAGTCGCTGGAGCTGTTGCGTGGGGGTGGATGTGGTCACCTAAGTGGCAAGTTGGCTATATGTTTAAAGTCAAGTGCCACCTCTCTACCCCCAGCCTTATGCACCGGTGTTGCCCTTAGGCCATTTTTTAATGTCGTTATTTATAGGGGCCCATCTAGCAGAGGGCGAGTCACCATCTGTCTGAAATAAAAATGTGAGACAGATATTCGTTTTCTCACTCAATAGTGCAGCCATTAGTCCATCATATTCACCCAATAATCCGGTACATTTAGATTCAATCAACCTGCAATAGTCCCTGTACACCCTGGCGGGTTCTGTCTCTGTGTGCGTCCCATGACAGGGGCAGGGACAACATCCGCTCGGTGTACCCCTTGCATTTCATTAAATTGTCAAAAGGGCCTCTACGTGTTGGCTATGTGGTACTCGGTTGGTACTTCGGTACCTCGGTACTTCGGCTCCGCGCACGCCTTCCAAAGGTCCGGGACACCATTGTCCCGTGAGCGGAAAAGCATACAATAATAATAAAAAAAAAAAATACAAATATTTGCTTACAAAGACAACACAATATGCAGCTTGTTCCAGTAAAGCAAAAAGGGCCATAAAAATTGTCCTATACTTAAATAAGTTTAAAACTTATATCTCCTAACCGAAGCGCGATGCTAAAATAAATAAAAAACTTATAAATAAAAAATAAAAAACTTTAACGATTTCAAATAAATGAAATAACCTAGATGACGTGAGATTTCCTCAGTTGACGAAATACAGTCAGTATTAAGTTTTCGCAGTAGTAATACTACGCAGAAGCGGGGCAGAACTGCATTCGTATCGGATGACACTGACAATTGACAGTTTTCTTATATCATACCGCCTCCGCATCGACTAATCAGGAAGTTTTTTTTTTTATTAAAAATGGGATTGCTCTTGGCCAGCATCTAGCCAGGGGCAAAGATGAGGCCGACGATGAAGCGAGCTCACCCAGAAGTTGCCTTAGATTTCTTTATTGTATGCATTGAAACGTTTAGATTAAAAACAATAAATCAATGTAATAAAAGAGACTTACCGTGAGAAGCATAAATGCAGCGGACACCATTTTTGGTTTATACACGGCTATGCCACACTTTTTGCAACCACGCTTGGCGGAAACTCTAGACCGAATGGGTTCTAGAAGGATAAATTAACATTTATATTACAGGTATGTAATGTATCCTTATAGTGCGGGAATGTAATGAATGCATGCGATGCGATGAATGGATGTTCACAGCGTCAACTAAAATCATCGGCGTTGTACTCGAATCTTTTAAGATAGGTATTATATAAGAATAGAATAGAAAAATATTTTACAATGCATGTGCTCGAAAAGTCCGTTTTCTAAGCAGCCAAACTGTGCGGAAAGTACCACTTTTCCGCTCTAGTGCTTTTTACTTTTCAGCCAGATGCAAAGAGTTTTTATTATTTGAGCAAAGTTTTACAAATTAGTCAATTATAAATTTACATTCTTTATAATTGTATTTAAATTTTAGTACTTCGTTAAACGTACTATTAATAATTTACATTTATATTTTTACCTATAAATATATTATAAATATTCACTAAACATCCATGGCAGAATGAAGACATAGGCTGTGTCTTCCCGCTTTAGATTTTTAGGCGCATAAAATTAGCAAAACCTGGACATAATTCGATAACTGTAATTTTCTTTTTCCATGATTTAAAGTATTGTTAGTTATACTTAAAATTAAAAGAATTAAACATTTTAGGCTCCGCGTCAATGTTGTTATCTTTTGACGTAGTTATGTGCATAGAAAACCTGTTTAATTTTTAATAATTTATCACTATATTGCAGATCTCTAAAGTCACAAATATGGATAATTATTGGAAAACCCAATACATAACTAGGTACGTCAAAAGTGTTGATGCCGTCAACATTTTATTAGTAGATACTATAAGAAACGTATTAAACAAAAAATATCCCCAGGATAATTGATGATTAAAGGGAAAAATTACGGTAGATGTCGCTGTATGCCTCCCTATGGCGTTGTAGGAGGGAACTATTGAAGGATTTCGTGGACGAGCTTGGTTGAGGCTAGAGCGATTGGCCGCGTATGCCAGATGTCGCAGGTTCCAATCCTGCTCGGAGCAATAAATTTTTAAAATTTTCCCTTTAATTTGAAATTTTCGTTAGCAGCGTTACTGCTTTAGTACAAAATTAATTTAGTATGGGATGGCGCATCGTTACTGACGATTTCTCAATATAATTTGAGACGTTGGTGCCGTTAATAGAAGCCTAAGTCTTCTACGGTAGATGTCGCTGTACGCCTCCCTAAGGCGTTGTAAGAAGGAACTAGTGAAGGATTTCGTGGACGAGCTTTGTTGTTCCGATAGCTTAGAGGCTAGAGCGATTGGCCGCGTATGCCAGATGTCGCAGGTTCGAATCCTGCTCGGAGCATTAAATTTTTCAATATTTCCCTTTAATTTGAAATTTTCGTTAGCAGCGTTACTGCTTTAGTACAAAATTAATTTAGTATGGGATGGCGCATCGTTACTGACGATTTCTCAATATAATTTGAGACGTTGGTGCCGTTAATAGAAGCCTAAGTCTTCTACGGTAGATGTCGCTGTACGCCTCCCTAAGGCGTTGTAAGAAGGAACTATTGAAGGATTTCGTGGACGAGTTTGGTTGTTCCGATAGCTCAGAGGCCAGAGCGATTGGCCGCGTATGCCAGATGTCGCAGGTTCGAATCCTGCTCGGAGCATTAAATTTTTCAATTTTTCCCTTTAATTTGAAATTTTCGTTAGCAGCGTTACTGCTTTAGTTAGTACAAAATTAATTTACTAATTTCTTGTTTAGTTCGAAGTAAATCTGTGTTAATTTTGTTAAATATTAATTGAAAGTGACGAATCGGATTGATTTAACACCAGTAAATGTTATTCAAGAAGCCCAAAATGCCAACAAAGGTCCCTAACCTGCTAAATCAAAAATAAAAACCTAAACAATATTTTTTACGGTGAAATCTAAAAAGTTTGTGTAATTTATTTGAATTTCTAAAACAGTAAAACGATGGTTTTGAGTATAATTTATAGTAATCTATGTCAAGCAGTTTATAAGTGAAGCTCCAGACAGTAAGTACGTATCGAGCAAGGTAGTATAATTAGATTTAGGAATCAACTCGTCACACCAAAATTTTGTTCTAATCGGTCACACCGCCAAAAGCAGTATTATTTGTTTCAACTCGTCACAACAAGATTTAGTTCTATTAAGTCACATCATAATTTTGTAGCTATTGGTCACACTACAAACCTCTTCTTATTCGTCACACCGTCAAACAGTTCTAACTGGTCACAAGTAAAATAATAGGTGCGGTTCTGGCGCTTCGCCGGCCGCTGCCGCGGCGCGCTCGCTTCGCTCGCTCGGCTCGCGCACTGTAGGGTCGCAGTTCTACTAACACTCCTCCTCGCTTCGCTCGTCGTCGTACCTAACTGAGACCTTGTGACCAGTTAGAACTGTTTGACGGGGTGACGAATAAGAACAGATTTGCAATGTGACCAATAGCTACAAAATTCTGATGTGACTTAATAGAACTAAATCTTGTTGTGACGAGTTGAAACAAATAATACTGCTTTTGGCGGTGTGATCGATTAGAACAAAATTTTGGTATGACGAGTTGATTCCTAAACCAATTATTTTGAAGTAACTTTTCGATTGTAATATTTTATTTCCTCGCACAATGCATAGTAAAACGTTGCATGATACGCGCGCGTAAAGATGATTTTCGACTCGTGTCGCATTATAAACTCGCTCGCTACACTGCACTCGCTCGTGTATAAATGACACTCTTCGAAAATCACAAACTTTCCGCACTTGTAGCATAAATAACTATATTACCACACATTAGATACAAAAATAGGTAGGCACACTAAACAAAGCTAAGTATACAGGGTGTCCCAAGAAGTAGTGATATACTGAAGCTGGGAGGTAGAGGACCTAGAGGGCTATCTGAATCATCCCCATGTATGTTCCGCGATTTTTAGTATTTTCGGAGTTATGAATTATTTTTTTATTTTTCACCTATCGCCGCGTACGATGAGATTTTTATTTATGGTGACGTGAATTATTGCGGTAGATGCTTGATTTTTTTTGTGTGCTAAGCTGATAGTAAAACCAATTCAGTATGGTAACATTTACTATCGTTAGATCTTTGAATGGCATAAAAAAAATTAAATGCCAAGAAAGATAAAATTACCCAGTATGTTCACAACTTCAAGGGCCCTTAAAAAAATAAAATCACATAAAAAATAATTACCGATTGGCTTTTAAAAACTTGCTCTATCTATCAGGTAGCTACCCTGAAAATTTTATTTTATTATTATTAAGGCTTCAATCAAAAAATTGAAATCTAACTGTGGTAAGTGCAAAATTTTTATTTACATAATGATTAATGCGAGCAAAGTAAAACCAATTACAAGGTGTTTAATTACAATAAATTTTCAAAATGGCCCCCCTGTTGCTCAATGCAAGTGCGACATCGCCGGAAAAAGTTGTCTTTTAAACGTCTGAATGCATTTCTATTATTTTTAATGGTTTCTTCTGCTACTCTCAATTTCCGAGTTAACTCGTCCAAATTGCGGCATTCTCTCGAGTAGACGAGGTCTTTGTAATATCCCCATAGAAAAAAATCTATGGGGTTTAGGTCGGGGGAACGTGGAGGCCAGGCCATAAGGCAGGCGTCACCCCGGCGGCAACGACCAATCCATCTTTCAGGGTATCTTTGATTTAAATAGTTTCTCACGTCCAAGGCAAAATGGCATGGTGCACCATCACACTGCAGTACTATGTTTCTGCGTGTCTCCAAATCCACATCTTCTAACAGCAGGGGCAGATCGACGCGTAGAAAATTTAAAAAGTGATTGCCGCCCAAGCGGTCTGGCAGCTGAAAGGGCCCGATTAACTTACCGTTAAGTATGCCAGACCAAAGGTTAACACTAAAGTGTTCTTGGAATGTCGATTCCCTTTTTAAATTCGGATTTTCAATTGCCCATGAGTGAGAATTGTGTATATTAAAAATCCCATTGCGTCTAAAGTGGGATTCATCCGTCCACAAAATTTGGTTAAAAAAATTTTCGTTTTCAGCTTGTCTCCTCAGCATTTCCTGACAGAATTCAATTCGCCGATTGTAATCTTCCGGTTTCAACTGTTGCACTTTTCTAATGTGAAACGGATGATATCCTACGGTCTGTAGTGTACGGTGTACCTGAGATTTAGAAAGTCCGGTACGACGTTCCGTAACTCTCACACTGGTCGACGGGTCTCTTTCTACTTCTTCAACAACTGCATCTACTACATCAGGATCCGGCATAGTGGCCATACGGCCTGATTTCGTACCCGGTATGTGACCTTCCAAATACGCATTATGTACTCTTAAGATCATGCGATAGTCAGGAAACGTTTCAGGTTGAGGCCCGCCTCTTCGTTCCACATGTTCCCGGTACAGCCTTGAAGCTTCCGCCGCATTCCCCCTAGCATAACCGTAATAGTAATGCATTTCTGCGTAATCACGTGAAGTAAACATGATCACTTACACGCAAACTCAAGTTCAGTTAAATGATGCCAACTCGTCGATTCCAGGTAATAACACTAATCCAAATCGTAATGCAAGTCAAAGTCCATATGAATAGCCAAAATGATTAGGGAAACGAACAATTAGCAGTATTAAAACACAATTTTTAAATTATTGAAAAATAACAACCATGACCAAACAACGTGAAAATTTTCTCATGCGTCAACCGTCTTTTGTTTTTTGTTCTTTTTCTATTGATGGCCAGTGCGTGATTTAGAACGAAATTTATTTAGAAAGGTTTTGCTTTGCTTGCATTAATCATTATGTAAATTAAAATTGTGCACTTACCACATTTAGATTTCAATTTTTTGATTGAAGCCTTATTGATAATAAAATGAAATTTTCAGGGTAGCTACCTGATAGATAGAGCCAGTTTTTAAAAGCCAATCGGTAATTATTTTTTATGTGATTTTATTTTTTAAGGGCCCTTGAAGTTGTGAACATACTGGGTAATTTTATCTTTCTTGGCATTTAATTTTTTTTAAGCCATTCAAAGATCTAACGATAGTAAATGTTACCATACTAAATTGGCCTATCTATCAGCTTAGCACACACAAAAAAAAATCAAGCATCTACCTACCGCAATAATTCACGTCACCATAAATAAAAATCTCATCGTACGCGGCGATAGGTGAAAAATTAAAAAAAAAAACATAACTCTGAAAATACTAAAAATCGCGGAAAGTACATGGGGGTGATTCAGATAGCCCTCTAGGTCCTCTACCTCCCAGCTTCAGTATATCACTACTTCTTGGGACATCCTGTATAACAAAAACATACACTAACACTATACTTAAAGATCCTTAAAGTGTCCCACTGCCGGGCGAGACCTTTTTCTTTTTCTTTCACTTCTAGTCTAGTCTTGTTCAAAGGCTTCAAGTGAGTTCGTCTCCCTATCTTCGAAGAGGTCTGCTGTGAAGCAGTGTTCGGTATTATTCGATCCACTTGGTGGTAATTTTTGCCGACAAATTTGCATGCGGCAGACGTGCCCGGCCCAGTCACCGGCCATACAGGTAACAGGTAACAGATATCCTGTTATGGTAGTAATGCGGTAAAATGTAACTTGTTGACCTTTCATTGGTCATTACGTACATGATTCTCATTGTTTAAATAAAATGTCCCTTTAATACACTTACTCAACAAGTAAAATTAGAATAAAAGTCTCGACTGTGTTGTATACATTTCGTACTATCCTTTTAAATCTCTTATTTTGACTTTTCGAAGTATGAAAATATTGTCTTACTTAAAGTTTATAACATTTTTCCTATCCCAGAATTATAATCTGTTAATTAAATGACTGGCAGCAGTATTAACACAATACACTTTTTATACAAATGCAAGTATATATAGTATAGACAAATCATTACATGACTGGTGGGAGAGTCAAAATGGATTTCAATCCATTATTATAAACTGTTGTTTATTTTTTAATTTTTAAAGGAGGCACACGTCAAGGCCATGTGCATTTTTAATTTAAATCAAATTATTTTGCTGTTGTAGAAAAATTGTTGTATGCAACGTTACATAATTAGGATTTAACACTGAGTCTTTAATAACAAGACTCGCTACGTTCGTTTTGTTACAGTGACTCTCGAATTTTAAGAACCCTTATTATGTAAAGCCTGACCAGTGCCTATTTGGACCTGAGATAATGTCGCTGCAAACAGCATATTATATGGCAATAACATACATACGTCATGTATAGTCGGGACAGTGTGTATTGGCTTTTTTAGTCATCTATAGGTACCTTTTTTTAAATGTTGTATTGGGACTTTTAGGGTTCCGTTGTCAATTAGGAACCCTTATAGTTTCGCCATGTCCGTCTGTCTGTCCAAGGCTTTGCTCTGTGATTGTTAGGGTTAGGGGACCTCTCTACACGTAAAGTGGGGGTGTTTGTTTTTGCTTCAACCCTATGGATAGGTCTTTCAAAATAAATAAAGGTCTTCATCAAGCATTTTGATAAAGTTAATATTTTCGGAAATAATGACTCCAAAAGAAAAAAATATTTGTGCCCCCCCCCCCCCCATAACTTTTGAACTATGCTTCCAAAAAGTATGAAAAATGTAAAGCTTATTTAACTTTCAATAAAAACTATAGCGGAAATGATCAGGGAGGTAAGCTGTTTTTAAATTATCATTATGTCTTCTTTTCTTAGTAAAAGTCGTATGAAAGTATTTCCTTTTGCTTGTCATTGTTTTTTTTAATAAAGTTCATTGGGTAATTACGGAACCCTACATTGAGCATGGCCCGACATGCTCTTGGCCATTTTTTATTTTCTTTTTATATATATCTGTTATTGTAGACTTGAATAAGAAAAAAGTGTACTTACCTACTTGTTAAATGCAATCAATCTTACCATTCAATCAATCCTGACTATAATATGAAATGTCAGTACTACCGGTTATGTCAACAACCTATTTCAAAACATTGTGTGTTGGAATATTAGTCAATCCTTCGTCCATTTATTGTTTTATATAATTAATAATATGCACAATAAGCTTTCTGACAACGTTTTGGATGATTTTCGGCATATTTATTTTTATTATCACGCAATATTTCGTCTTGGTGCAAGTTTGTTAACATCGAAGATATTCGATGACTTCTAGCTGCACCACACTCAACGTTTTCAATTTTAGTTCCATTACCTACCAACGCTAGATGGCGCTAAATTAAAAGTGATGGTATCGGTGATTAATTGATTATACTGATTATGAACCAAATTCTAAAGCATATGACTATTATTATGTTTTAGTTTATTTTTCATTGATGTTTATTTACTTAGTGATGAATACAAATATGTAGGAAACTTCCCACATAAACCGCTGCTTTTTTATTGTTTGCGACCAGCTAATTTACTGTACCGGTTTGCGAGCACTTGGATGTGTTGATGAGCTGAATTTGGAATAAATGTAGGTATAGAGATAATGATAGAAGTTTGACGTTTAAAGTAACAATTGCATAGTCTCTATGCTATTAAAATCGCTGCCAACTTACCTTTGCCTGACTATAATCGGGTGATTCTTGGAAGTATCAATTTTCACCGTCCTGGGAGAAAAAGTGCCCGTAAACTGGAAATAATTAACCTTACTATTTTTTTTTCGTTAGAATACCACAAAATCTTACTGGGGCATGGCTTTTTTGTTTCAATAGATTAGTAGAACTAATCTTAAAAAAATATCAAACACTTAAAACCTCATTACCCTGGTGCGTCCATTCGGCTTTTTGTGAACAAACTCCTACAAGAACAACAAGTCAGGGATTGAAATAAACAGTGGTATTGAATAGAATCGTTACAAGATAGTTTTTTGATTTAAATAAAAAAATATGGTTAGCTGTGCTTATCGTAGTTTTCTCGAGAATCTAAATGAAAGGTTTGTCCGGAGCTGAGCTATCATTCCCTTGGTGGCTAACTAAACAACGTGCACATCCCTACTTAAACGCGTTTCAACACATTACGCACACCACGCCGGACAAGCGTCAGTATCGCTTCCGTCATGGCGGGGAGGGGACGTCACTCGTCGCTGGAGCTCTGAATTATGAAGGTAAATATATCATTCCCCTGGCTTTGGTTCACTGTGATTATCATTACCCTGTATTTTCATATAAAATTGATTACTTGTAATTAGCTTAGCGTGTTTAGAGAAAATAATACTATATAGATGACTGCATGTATTGACCTAATAGCTTTTTCTATATTATTTACAGTTTCTGCAAAATTGACAAAAAACATACTTTATCTTATTTCCCTGGTTCTCATTCCCTTGGGTTTTAAGCAGGGTAATGATAATTTTCATAGATTTCTTGCAAAATAAATTTTTTCTTTGATTTTCAAAGCACGAGACGCGATTTGCCTAGTTGGTACTGATCTTGTCTGCGAAGCTAGTCCTGGGTTCAAATCTCAGTAAGGGCAAACATATTTACGTGATGAGCACGAATGTGTTTGTTACTGAGTCTTGGTTGTTTTTTTATGTATTTATGTATTATATATTATATTATCGTCATCTAGTACCCATTACACAAGCTTTATTGATCTTAATGTGGGACACTAGGTCAATTTCTGTAAGATACTGATAATGCGAATACTCACTGCTAAAAAAATATCACAAAGCACAAAAAATATATATTGTTTCGTAGTTATGCAAGTAATGCAAAATATTAATTACGTAGTCCAAGACTGCAATTAGATGATTAAGAAAAAAATACCAATCAATGCTACAGAAACACTGTTTTTATTTTATTTTGTAGACTTTGTTTTTTTAAATAAATCATGTTGATCTCTGAACTACAAGTTGTTTCATTCCATTGCCGTTTTTATCATTCCCTTGTCGTTTTTGACATTCCCTTGTCGATTCTATCATTCCCTTGTCGTTTTTTTATTCCCCTGTAACTTTTTCTCATTCCCCTGGCATCTAAAATTTAAAGTGGTATAAAATGTGGACTTAATTGACTGAAAGTGATGCCTATTCGATAAATCTGCATATGATTTAATATAATTTCATATATTATTGTAACTATGCAGAAAATTGTTTAAATAAAAAACGCCAAGGGAATGACATCAAGAATCCCATTCTCATTCACTAAACTACCGCGCATAAGGGTCATTTTAGCTCTGAACCCATCGTTTTAACGCAAAATCAGCGCCATCTCTATCAGCGGTACATTCAATGAGCATTTAATTTATTTAATTATTTTCCTCATTATATATATCCCACTAATATTATAAATGCGAAAGTTTAGATGTTTGTTACTCAATCACGCAAAAACGGCTGAACAGATCAAAATGATTTTTTGTGTAAGAACAGTATGTAATCTGGATTCACTTATAGTATACTTTTTGTCCCGATAATCACCCTCAAAGGGATGAAATCGGAGGTGCAAATATGGTCTATGAAACGGGGTGATTTAAATCCTCATACGCCATTCTAAGCTTTAAGTTTCAGCCAATTGGGAGTATAACGGCGTGTCAATAAATTTAACGTAAGCCATAGCAGAATTTGAAGTAAACAAGCTGACGTTTCGATATGTCAAAGGCGAAATATCATAATTCCTTCTGATTGATGACGCTATTTTTGAGCATAACCTTTTAGCAATTAGGTCTATTATTGCGTGTAAATCAAAATAAATTTGCGATACTTTTGAATTATTTGTCTTCATATGCTTAAATACATAAACAGCTGCTTCAATGCAGTCTTTGTATCGTCGGTGTACAATTTAATTTTGTCATGTATTATTGTTTACTTAATTGGTGACCCTTTACACTATAATAACTGTTTCATATAGGAGATCACTTGGGCTGGGCAGCCCAATCGTCAACATTGACGGTTGAAGAACCTTAGATCTATGCACAAAGTACAATATATATACTGAGATAGAGATACCAGTGAAATACTCCACATAGATCGTAGCGCCGTTGTGTATTTAGTAAGAACTAACGACACGACCGCTGCATCCCTGTCACTTCAATATGCAAGTGCGATAAAGATAGCACCCAGTGACATCTGGTACAAACAAGTTAAAATAACATTTCCATAGAAAAATTCGTACTTCGAGCTGAAAGGCCCCTGGATCTATAATAATAATAATAACCGTTTATTTCGGATAACTAAGATCCATAGGTGCCACACAATAATACAAAAATAAAATAAAATAAAACTAAAAACTACGAGTAATTTAAAATAACAAACTACCTACTTATCGTATGTCACAAAACCCCTGTGACCCTGGACCCAACATTTTTGAATATGACAGTCACTCATTCTGTCCGCTATCACTCTCAAAATACTGTTGCGACTACCCCTCAGTCGCTGCTGCAGCGACGCGTACTTTTTGCGCATGATAGCCGTCGACGCGCGCGCTCTATGCTTATCCGTATACATTTTGTTTATATGTCTAGGCATTGTGACTCTCGGCCTTCAGCCTCACGTGCATTGCCGCTCTGCTTCGGGCCTTCGGATGAAGAGCCCGCTCTATGTGAATGATCTTGCCTGCCTTTGGACTCGCATGCCTTGCCCCTCTGCATCAGGCCTTCGGCCCTACATAAGGAGCCCGCTCTGTAAGGACTCTCGGCCTTCGGCCTCGCGTGAATTGCCACACTGCTTCAGGCCTTCGGCTCTACATAAGGAGCCCGCTCTGTTTGAATATATATTTGAATGCTCGGCCTTCGGCCTCGCATGCCTTGCCACTCTGTTTCGGCCCGTTAGTTATCAACTTTACGTGAAGAATCTACTCTGTTGGGAAGCTCGGCCTTTGGCCTCGCGTGTCTCGCCTCCCTGCTTCAGGCCTTCGGCCGTCAACCTTACGTAAGAAGCCTGCTCCGTGTGAATACTTGGCCATCCGCCTTGCATGTTTTGCCACTCTGCTTCCGGCCTTCGGCTATCATACTTACATGAAGAACCCGCTCTGTTGGGAAGTATTACGGAAGAACTGCGTAGCGAGACTTTTATCATTGTACATGTAATATTTTACGGGCTTCATTCGTCTAGAATCGGTATATTTGATATATTGAAATAAGCTTAATCATTTGTTTTGAAAGCACGAGCACGTAGCACCAACTCCCGTTACAATCGGACACTTTTACTTGAAGTTGTAGACAATTATATATATATATATATATATACCTAGGACAGACTGTTCAGTTAGGCTGGGCAGCGTTCGGGAAGCTACGGCACATCTTTTCGTCCAATGTCTGTTTCGTGCAGTGTCTCAAGACGAGGCTCTTTGACCAGTGTGTGTTGCCAGTGATGATATATGGCACTGAAACGTGGTCGCTTACTATGGGCCTCATAAGAAGGCTCAAAGGCACCGAAAGGGCAATGGAGAGGGCTATGCTGGGAGTATCTCTGCGTGATCGCATCAGAAGTGAGGCCATCCGCAGTAGAACCAAAGTAACCGACATAGCCCTCCGAACCGCTAAACTTAAGTGGCAGTAGGCGGGGCATATTGCACGTAGAATCGTTGGCCGTTGGGGAGGAAAGGTTTTTGAGTGGCGACTACGTACCAGAAAGCGCAGCGTGGGTAGGCCCCCCACAAGGTGGACTGAAGACCCTGGTAAAGGTCGCAGGTGTCCGCTGGATGCGGATGGCAAAGGAATGGTCATTGTGTCACTCTTTGGGGGAGGCTTATGTCCAGCAGTGGACGTCTTCCGGCTGATATGATGATGATGATGATGATGATGATGATTTGTTTTCTAAAAAGGATTCCTATTAAAATTTGCCGTGCGCGGTAAAGAGTATTTCTATTGAATGTAATCATTTCTTAAGGGGGTGTAAAGAAGGGTGAAATATGTATGGGAAAACAAATAATTCTAAAGCGAGAATCAGTTCTACGCAGACGAGGTCGCGGGCAAAAGCTAGTATCTTAATATAATATCATCTAAACTAGATTTTCCTCTGCCCAGCCATGAATTTATATTTGCCCATATTTTTCTAAAATTCCCATTACATTTTAATATTTCCGTCTGTCTATATTAATTTCTTGTCTCGTTAACTAATTTACTGACCTTATTTCTAAACTTTGTATATTCTAGTCTTTTATTCATATTCTTGGGCTGTAATTTCCAAACTCTAAATAGATAGTCCCTACGTAATAACATTAAATACAACTTTTTGTCTAGCCAAGGCTGTTTTTCTCGCTTACTATTATTATTAGTATTATTTTTTATAACAATGGTACTTTCTCTATATATTTTGTTAAATACTGTACATAACTTTCTATATAACTCAAGCGGGCACGCTATATTAAGTAATAATGTCCAATAATACGTGTGAAACTGTTGTTTTACGAGTTTTTCGCTAATAATTTCGCGCACACCGTCACTAAGGTCCAGTTTTGTGTTATCACTTGCGCACAAGTCCAGTATTATACCGACAGCATGGTGGTTCGAGACGTGCGCCTCCAGCACGTAGGATATAAGCAACTTAACTCACGTTTCACGTCAAAAAAAATTGTTTAAAATCTTGTGATGTACAGAAGCCTTGCAACGCGAGTGTGACTCGCACTTGGCCAGTTTTTAGGGTTATAGGTTATGGTTATAGTTTATAGGTTGGCGGCACCCACCCCATACATGTAGGGGGAGGGGGGGTCAATAATTGTTTTTCAATGCACATAGGCCTTCAAACATGACATAGAGGTTTCTAAAAAACTTTTCCATTTAAGTCAACCGTTGGTGAGATATTAGCTGCCAAAGTCGTAAAAAGTGTGTGTCCCCCTCTAATTTCCAAACCATGAAGTTTAAAATTCTGAAAAAAATTAAGATGATGTATGTACAATAATAAATCCTTTCAGCCGTGAATTTCCTATGAAGATACGACCTTATTTAATTCAATGTATTGTATAGTGGTTTTAAATGTAGATTAGGAGGTGTCGGTATGGAACCCTTTTTGTACGTGGTCCACACGCACTTGGCCGGTTATTTTTAATGAATGGTTTGCTTTATTTTAATAGTTACAACCTCATTATTTTATTGGCCGAAGTGTGACATCTAGCGTCATCTTTATAAACTGAAAACAGAGTGTACGTCAAGTAGGAATTCTTCAACACATAATATATTTATGTCGCTGCCTACGCATTGTATCGATTACGCCGCTTGGAGGCGCCACCGTAATAGTACATTACGATACAAGTGCAGAGAACAGGAAATTCGCAACGAGTGGTGATAAATTGAAACACGACCGAAGGGAGTGTTTTAAATCGACACGATTTGCGAATTACCTGTTCGCACGTGTATCGTACAATGTTTTACAGTACATATGGCTGTTTAAAGTTTCGACATATGCACGTAATATGCTGATTACCGCACTCGTGCGGTAATGTAGCACCATATGTACTGTAAAATACATTTACGAAGAAAAGTTAAGTGCAAAACATATATCGAATTAATCCTAAAGTATGTGGCGAAACCTTAATTGGCGGACATAATAGCCATTTTGAGTAAGTTGTCATATACAATACAACATTACCCATATTCTTGCATTTGATTGCGAAAAGTTGGATTTTAAATCAACCAGGCAAACATACTACAATAATAATATATTTATAATATATTCTTTGTAACATACCAAAAAAAAAAACAACAACACAAAGAACTTAAAAAGGAATATATTCGAAACTGTTTTTCTATCAATTGTTTGACTAAAATTGATCGTAATTATACTTGTAGATATGCACTACTTCCACCTACTTCTGTCATACGAAATCATCCACTTTATAATTCCAGCTTTTGCAGCTTTACTCTGCGTGATCGCATCAGAAATGAGATCAACCGCAGTAGAAACAAAGTAACCAGCATAGCCCTACGAATCACAAAACTTAAGTGGCGTGGCACCTTCTTTCGCAGACAATTGTTTCATAGAATGTATTGATTGGCAGAATTTTCATTTCATATAAAACTTTTTATATGAAATGAATTTTTTTATAACCGTAAAGTTTTTAGGTAGGCTTTTTAGGTCATTTTGTGTAGAACTCATTTTGGTCTACTGAACTGCGACCCTTTGTTAAAAAAATGCTTTCTATGAAATGAAAATTCTGGGAACATATATTCTATGAAATTTCTGTCTGCGAAACAAGGTACAAAGAGACCTATGTAACAATTACAACACGAGATCAAAAAACTTACTAGCATTACCAAAATCTAACTTAACTATTTTCAAAAACGGCCCATATAGCAGATGCGTGGGAATATACAACAAAATACCGACTAACATATTACAAGAAGGAAATTACACCAGATTAATAAGAACAATAAAAAAGATATTAATTCGAAAATGTTATTACTCTATTGACGACTTTTTTAAAGATAGCCAATTCGATGTTTAATCAATTATTTATTCTATTATTCCTATTATTATTCTCATTATAAATCTGACATGCTATAATAGATAATTACTAATAATACTTTAATTCTTTAATTTTATTGTACTGTTTGTAATTTAATTTCATTATATAATCTAATTTCAAATGTAATATTATTTAGATAAGATTAAGTTAAATTGCTATACCCTAACAGGGTCCATGCTGTACATACCAACTCTATATTTATAAGTATAGATATAAGAACATCTTATAATACCATGGTTGCTATGAATAAATAAATAAATAAAATACAAACCTGTACATAGGCCTGTCCCACAGAGTGCTACATACAATGACCGATCTTGTGCCACCCGCATCCAGCAGACTCCTGCGACCTTTACCAGGTCTACAGTCAACCAAGCACGTAGATATAGAAGTTCTAAGGCCCCCCCCCTGGCGGACGGCCATTAGGACATCATAGAATAAATGAATGCGCGAGCGAAGCGAGCGCGAATTTTTTCTTTAGCAAAAAAATCGGCCAAGTGCGATACGGACCACGCACAATGAAGGGTTCCCACCACTACCACTCCACATGTGAAACCACTATCATTTACTTCGAATCAAAACAGTCGCATCTTCATAGGAAATTCACATGATATCGATATCTCAAAAACTATTAAACCTAGACTTTTTCAGGTTTTCCTGTAATCTTTAGGTAAAGGACTGTTTTGTGTATTCATTTTCAAAATTGTAGTTAAGGCTTGTAGTTTCGGTGATCAATTTTCGTCTATTTTCTCAAATCACTTCAAAATTATTTATCAAATATTTATTAAAAAAAAATGAGTTTCTCACATTAAGACCTTTTAGTTGATAGGTATATCACACGATATAGTTTGTAAACTTGTTTTTATTTTCTAATTTACCGCTCAAAATTGCCCTCTATGTCTAAAATAAATATTTGCTCCAAGAGTGATCCTTTTTTTTATACCACGCCTGTGAGAAAAAAGCGTGAGCAAAAAGAAAAAACGGAACCCTCGTTCCGTTTTTTTTCTTTTTGAGGTACGGAACCCAAAAAACGCAAAAACGTAAATTGAAAGACAATGAGGTACCTCCATACATTTTGATAGAAGTGCGGAAAATATGTTCTTCATAAGTCCTGAGAGATCTTGCCACAAGCAATAGTATATAACTCAGAGTTCTACATCCTAAAGCACGATGTAGTTCTAGTTTCGTCTGTCCGTCTGTCAGTCCGTATCTCATAAGTAGGCATTTTAATCAAAAACTACACACAGCAAACAAAGAAATAAAATTTAGATTAAAGATGTTTTGTAAGACGCTACGTAGTAAAATAACCAAAAAATGAAATAAATGTGGGCACTCCATACAAGTAACTGAAAAAAAAACCCCCACTGCGCGCCGCCCAAACCGCACTTGGCCGCTTTTATTTAGTATGATTTATGGACCATTCAAATCAGCGATCATCCATTCTTGCAACATCGTAAAACTTGAGCTTGTTGTGTACCACGTGAAAAACTGCGAAACTTTTTCACTTATTCGTGTTCTAAAAGCTAAAAGTCATAAACTGTAAGTTTGTCGATCGCAAAAGGTAGTACTTTTTAAAGTTCATTAAATTTACATCAATTCAAGCCCAACTATGCAGCTAAGCTTTTTAGCTCTTTTAGGGAAGCAAAGCTATGACCCTTCCAAGATGGTCAGATTTTGCTGTCGAAAAACGCACGGTTTATGTTATGAATTTTAGAACAAGTTGCGAAATTTCGCAGTTCCTCGCGTGGCCGCGGGCTCAATAAATTATTCGATGCTGCCAATCTAGACTGTTAACACTACCCTACCCTCACTGATGCATACTACATACTATAAACCAGAAGTACATCGTGCTTTGCGATTTTATTGACGATTCCACTGGGTATAGGGCGAGTGCCAAGAATCGGGACGAGTGAAAATTACATTTACATGCAATCAGCAGATTACATGCAGATGTCGAAACTTTAAAGAGCCATATGTACTGTAAAACGTTGTACGATACACGTGCGAACAGGTAATTCGCAACTCGTGTCGATTTAAAACACTCCCTTCGGTCGTGTTTCAATTTATCACCACTCGTTGCAAATTTCCAGTTGTCTGCACTTGTATCGTAATGTACTATTCCGTACGTGTATGTTAGAGGGAAAAATTCGCACGGATCAATCGCCCCAATTGCGGTCGTGGGTTTCCTTTCCGGCTCTAGGAATAAACAGTGTACCATCGAGACCTAAGGGGGGGGGGGGGGTCCGGACCCCCCAGACCCCCCCTTATATACGTCCCTGCAGTCAACCTTGACTTGTGGGGGGCCTACCCACGCTGCGCCTTCCGGTACGTGGTCGCCATTCGAGAATCTACTCGCTCGGAAAGTAAAATGGAAAATGATAGACACATTTAATTTACTCGACTGTTTATTCATACAGATGATTAAATACCTACGTGTTACAAAATATAACATATTGTAAAAAAGTCTGTTAATTTGAATAAGGAATGTTAAACTACGTTATGAAACACACTTCTTATAAGACCTAAAAACTTTAAAACTAGCTGTATTTTTTTCTATTACAATCGTTAGCAACAGAAATTAATTTCCGGCCTAGATATGGCGGATCTCATTGTGTATACAAAGTTTCATGGTATTTCAGCACGGCGTTTTAAAATGAGAACGAAAGTACGTTTGTATGGAGAATCGAGTTCAGTCGAGCGTGCGGGGGACCCTTAAGTATAGTCGTATTATGAGATTTATGAGTTCTGACGTCGGCCACGGTACGCAACGGGCATGGAACGGTATTCTGCGATTCTTAGGCGCCTTCCTGACTTGTCAATGCCGAGGCGGTACGATATGAGAAAACTGTCAGCTGTCAGTGTCAACCGATACTAATGCAGTACTGCCCCACTTCTGCACATGGTATTACTACTGCGCAAACGTATTACTGACAGTATTTCGTCGAGTGAGGAAATCTCACATCGGTAAATTCACGTCAAAGAGCAAAATACCTATGACATATCGCTCCCGCCCCGCAAAATCAGAAAGTCGCCTTAGGCCATAAATATCTATATTAATAATTTCGTGCAGGGGTACGGTAGACCCGAACGAGACCTGTCTCAAATTGAAGAACGAATAAAAATAACGATTTCGAGTTGAACAAATGTATCCGCAAAATTCGGATTGTCGCGTATTTTGCATTTAAAAGTGTTTATTTGATGACAAAACGTCGGCCATATTGCCCACAGACTATATTGCCATATTAAATTTGTTAGTTGACAGTGTCGGCTACGTTCAAAAATCGTGAACTATTTTTGCGTCCGGTATGTTGGCCAGGTTGCTGGGCTGCGTTCTGGGTGGTGGGCCATCGTCGCCCATTGTGTGGATCCGGCAAGTCGCTTCTGCCCGGCTAGTGTAATTATAAAGACGGAGACACTGACAGCTGAAGACGTGTCATTAGTGAGAATAGATCAAATCGTTCAACTTAAATGAGCGGATCTGCTTTACTCTGATATCTGTGGTACCACATTAAAGATCTGTAGTAATACATTAAAGAGTTAGATAAATATAACTGACATATTTACTATGGAAAATGAGAATGAAATAGAAAGAAAAAAAAAAAAATATATTTTACAAAATTTATGTGCTAATTAGATAGATCTAAGGTAGACCTTATCACGGTCGAAAAGGTTGCGTAATTACTCTGCGGGCATATTTAAATAAGTGCTTCCTGACTGGCGCCGTATGCGCAGAAGCTCGGTGAAACAAATGCAGTACTGCCATGCTTCTGCGCATGATATACTACTGCGCAAATGTAATACTGACTGTATAGTATATATCTTCTTTGACTGTATCGCGTCAAGTGAGGAAACCTGTGCGGCATCAGTAAGTTCACGTCAAAGAACAAAACACCATATATTGTTTTTATAAGTATGAATTCTGACATACCTTCTCTTTTTGACATTGTTTTTATTTTTTGTTTTTATACCTATGTGCATCCCACTAATATTATAAATGCGAAAGTTTAGATGTTTGGATGTTTGTTACTCAATCACGCAAAAACGGCTGAACAGATCAAGATGATTTTTTGTATACTAACAGTATGTAATCTGGATTCACTTATAGTATAATTTTTGTCCCGATAATCACCCTCAAAGGGATGAAATCGGGGGTGCAAATATAGTCTATGAAACGGGTGATTACAATCCTCATACGCCATTCTAAGCTTTAAGTTTCAGCTAATTGGGAGTATAACGGCGTGTCAATAAATTTAACGTAAGTCATAGCAGAATTTGACGTATTGTAAACAAGCTGACGTTTCGATATGTCAAAGTCATAATCATCATAATTCCTTCTGATTGATAACGCTATTTTTGAGCATAACCTTTTAGAAATTAGGTCTATTATTGCGTGTAAATCAAAATAAATTTGCGATATTTTAGAATACAGAAAATACCGAAATCGGCATATGCGTGCCTATCAAATTCGAGGAGTTCCCTCGATCCCTCCTAGATCTCATCATTAGAACTTCACCAAATTTATATGGGACCAACTTGGGGGTATCTGCTATAAAACAAAAAAAAAATTATCAAAATCGGCCTACGTAGTCTAGAGTTATCGGGGAACATACATACATAAAAAAGCAAACGTGCAGACGAACTCAGAACCTCCTTGCTTCTATTGAAGTCGGTTAAAAATGGCAATTATCGTAGGCCCGCTGCTTCGCTCTGCCGCAGGTAGGCCCTGACTGATGCGCCCTTATACATATGTACTGTCAGAGACACTGGCCGCGGGCGTAAGTGCCTGCGCGTGAAAGCAGTCTAAAAAATAATTCGTTTAATCCAGGGGTGCTACCGCGAACTTCGAAAATCGAACTTCGTATCGTACCGTCCCTTTCCGTCATATACTGTATAACACGAGAGTGAAAGGGACGGCACGACACGAAGTTCGATTTTCGAAGTTTGCGGTAGCACATCAGACATCTGCAGCAGTCCGTAATAGTACATTACGATACAAGGGTTGTAAAACAAAGAAAGGCCGATATCGCACATGTTTGAGGCCCGAGCCGCAGGCGAGGGTCATAAATATGCGAGAGAGGGCTTTCTGTTTTACGACCCGTGTTTTGTACACAATTTTACGTCGCCACTTGGCCAAAAAGTGGGTTTTTCCGGACGCGCAGCGTGCGGAAACACGCGCTTTTTGGCAAGGTATGGTGTAAAATACATTTGATTTGTTTAAATTTGATTTTTTTTCTTTTCCTTAGCACACTGACATCCAGTGACTATATCGGTCTCGTATGCTTTGGCTTCTGTATCTCCTTCCGCAGTCATAACTAGATTAATTCTTGATATTGTTGGTTCACATTGCCATTTACCGATGTGGAGGCTTGAATAGCACAGTCTGTAATTTAAAAAAAAAATTGTGTTTATTGTTGCATCACGTGTAGTATGTAAATTACGTTCGACGTTTATAGAAGTTAGTGCACCTGACTGTGTTAAGATTTTTTCATCATACTTGCTTGTAAAGGGTCTTATTGCACGCAGGCGTATAGAGCAGTTATAGCCGATTTACCTTCCGCGGGAGTTATGAGTATAGGGAGATATGATTGTTTGAAATATTGAAGCTATGCGCTCTCTCGCAAGGACGCCTTTGCAATCTTGCACTGATACTGAAAGTGAAGTTGTTGATTTCGTCAATTCGGATGGAGTTATTTATTTCCTCGCAAATGTAATAAAAACATTTTTTTAACTCGGGCGTAAGAATATTGCAAACTCGAGGCATCAAAAGGCTTCTGATAGAGTCTCGTTCGCAATTTTACGCCCCTCGTTAAACTATGTACTATTTTGATATTGGTGGTATAGATACATAGTACTTAGCAAACAGGCACACGGCCTGCCGAATGATTAAGCAGACGTAATATAGACTTTTGTGACCTTAGAAAAATCACAATCACGTTACCAACCCTTTACTGATTTAAGGATACGTTCTACTATAAAGATAGCTAGAAATGCAGGTTCCTCACAGTTTTAGTTTTTCCATACATTTTGAGCACCAGCGCCTGATTAACACAACGAGCAACTTTTCAAAAGTTAATTTGTATGGGAGCTCCCTTAAATATTCGTTTTATTTTGTTTTTAGTATTTATTGTTTTAGCGGCAACGGAAATACATCATCTGTGAAAATTTCAACTGTCTATCACGGTTCATTAGATACAGCCTAGTGACAACTCAATTTGGCCCAGTTCTGTGTTTTACACACAATGACATATTTTTAAATAATATACATTGCAATTCCAATTTTATTTAATGAATTTATGTATGATTTTGACAATTATATTTGTATGCCGACAGGCACCACATAGTGATACGAAAAATTGTTAACACCTTGTTATTACCTATGATGGACAAATAAAACTCTTTGAATCTTTGAATCTGACAATGGCATCGATGAGAAAACCATAATAAGTCTTAAATTTGCATAAAGTATGTGCACGACAAATGGACGAATGAACTCGGTGGAATGGGCGGTTGAAATCGGTTTTTTTTTTTGTTAAAATTATATTCTGTTCTTTAGTATTTGTTGTTATAGCGGCAACAGAAATACATCATATGTGAAAATTTCAACTGTCTAACTATCACGGTTCATAAGATACAGCCTGGTGACAGACGGCTAGGCAGACAGACAGACGGACAGCGGAGTAATCAGTAACTTTATTGCAAATAAGGACATAATCCATGCGGTAAAAATATACACAAAGGAAACAAATATAAAAAATAACACTTTAAAAAATAGTCTTAGTAATAGGTTCCCGTTTTTAACTTTTTACACATTGGGTACGGAACCCTAAAAATGTTGGTTACCAATACTTACTTGTTAGTCCTGCACGTTATTAGGGCGACCTCCTGAGAGAAATATTCAGATTGCACTACGTTACGTGTAATATTGTTGACATCCCGTGCTCTGTACAACGGACCCGTCTGCAATAGTAAGGAGAGATTAGCCTCAATATCTGAAATTATACTTTTTTTATCGTTAAGAAATAACAATACAGGGTGTGGCCTCTAATAGGAGCAAAAATTTGAATAATGGATCTTGGGACCACGATATTATAGCGCGGCAGTCAATGCTGATTTTGAGGTAGCATGAGGTATTATTTGAGGAGTACCTTACTCATAATCGCGCATTTTTGGTACAAAAAGGATATTTTTGGAATTTTTTCATTTTTTTAAATTATATTTAAGTATTTTTAAAATAAATATTTATTAATATTACTCCAGTATATTACTGGAGTTATATTAATAATATGTTTGCAAATAAATATGCAATATTGGCATAAAAAAATAAAACAAATTATCTTTTTTTTAAAGAAAGAAGCCCCTGTACATTCACTTACTAGGAAATTCGAAGCCTGACTACGATTGTACGAAGGCGCGTATACAGGGTGGGCCCTATAACAGGGGCAAAAAATTAAACGGTAGACTATTTAATTTTAGCGTGCCAGCAATTGTTTCCAAGTGGTCTTAATAAAAATAAAAAAAAATTTTTTTTCTTCACCTTTAGCTTGCGTGTATTTTTATAACTTTTTTAAAGTAATATTAGGCTCAATTTATAAAAAAAAACTCAATACAATTGAAAAAAAATTAAAAAATACCAAATGGATTACACCAAACAAAAAATTCAAAAACAATTATGACTCACAACTTGATACTACCTCAAAAAATACATTGACCGATGCGCTATAATGTAGCGATGTCAAGATCTAATACTCTGAGGTCATAACTTTAGATCAAAATTTCTCCGAATTGAAAAATTTTGAACGTTTTTTAGACACAAGGAGTTACTGCAGATGCTTTAATGAAGCGTCCTTTTGAATATTTGCTCCAGTTACAGGGTCCACCTTGTATAGAGCAGTTATAGCCTATTTACCTCCCGTAGGAGATGGATCTTCATAACAGAGGCAAAGATTTAAATGCAACTAGCTAAGTAGGCTGACACGAAGACCCAAAATAAGTCCTGGCCTCCTACACAAGGGACCGCCACTTTTTTCGGCATGCAGCACTATTTTTTAATTTAATTTAATATTATTGTCTCCATAGAGCAAATCTTCCTATCTTCAATAGGTATTTAAGGTTAAATTATGTTCCATAGTCATGGGACACGTCGTATGTGGCTACTTTGGCAGCTACTAACTGTTCGAGGATTTCCAGGATACGAGTATGTGAGTTTTTTATTCCAGCACAAAGCTGTCGTAACCATTTTCATAAGAAAGTACCTTAATGCTTTCGACACACTCATCCTTTTCATTGCTAAACGCCAGCTGAGCTTCCCTCTTGATTCGGTAAAAATGATGCTGAAACAAATAAGCAGATTAATAAAAGAGAGAGAGAGAGAGAGAAAGAAAAAGTGAGATAGAAAATTTGCAAGTCTCACCAGATCGGACTGGGCCACAATGCGGTTGATTTTCTTTTGCGGGTAGTTGGCCGGTTTTTCGAAGCAATGAGTCTTTCCCTTGCACGGATCATGGGCCGCATTGTCTAGATGAAACAAAAATAAAAGGTTTATTTTACTTACAAAATAATGATGACTTATGTTATTCACGGGTGAGATTACCGAAAGAATGATAAAATAATTCAACCTAGATGCACTTGAACCCGCTCTTTTGCATATTGTAAAATAAAATTGTTGGATTTTTATTAATGAAAATACGAATTTTAATCGGAATTATATATTTGTAGGCCTTCATCTGGAGTCCTGAGCTGGGCCAGCGTGGGGACTACTGTACAAACCCATCATATCTGCGAGGAGATCTGTACCCAGCAGTGGGACAGGTAGGCTGATGATGATGATGATAATGATGAAGTGGTTGTATGTATATATGATTATTTGTTAAGCAACAGCTAAGGACTGAAATTAACTGCCGTGCCGTCGTCTGTATTTCCTGATTATATACAATCTGGGTCTCTTCAAGACAGGAGTGAGTCTGAACCAGTGAGCAACATCTTAGGCCTTGTCATCGCTTTCCATTAGGTGAGACTAGGGCCAATCGCTGGTCAGTCAATCATAAAAGCTTTTTTTTATTCTTATACTTATTGTTATTTATTATCATGATACTTACTTGTTGGTACTGCATTGATTTGGGCAGCAAGTGTTGACACCTGAACAGAAGCATATTGTGGAAACATTAAAAAAACATTCTGTTGAAATTAATTGAAATACCTTTGACTGTACTCAATAATAATAATCGCTTCGCCTGTATCGCGGGGAACCAGTTAAAACTTAAAAAATATATTATTATTATGAAATACGGAGAAAACTTAAATTTAAAGTGCAGAATATGTAATAAAACTTAGATCACTATATCTATGATAGCCTCTGTCTCAGCATAGTATAAAGAGAGAAGAAAATTTAAAATGAGCTTTTTTGCTTCGTTGGTAGTGCAGTCCTTTAAGTTACAATATTTCAAAATAGCATTATAGGTGGATACCCTGATGTATTCTCCGAAGCGTTTGCCAAATGTGGAAAGTACTCTTGGAACCGGTAAACTAAAAACACGTTTGTGAAGAGTGGAGTTATAATAAGTCTCGGATTTGGAAGATTTATGGGTGAGCAAAGACATTCTGAATAAAAACAGCTGGCGCACTGTAAAAACCTTTGCTTGAGCATATAGAGCTTCTGTTGGGTATCGGAAGGGTTTTCTGAACATCACTTTTAAGACAGAGCGTTGCGCTCTTTCAATTTCTAACATAAATTCTTAATAATCGTTATTTAATATTTAATAATAAAATACTAGTTCTTGGCCAATTAAAAAATACTAGCTGTTTGGCCACCATCAGACCGTAAAGTAAGCACCAGCTGAAAACGAAAAAAATGTAAACAAACAATGTATTGAATTTGACATAATAAACGTTTAAATTTTTTTCGTTATTAACTGGTGCTTACTTTAGTTACTTCCACGTTAAATTAACACGAATCAAAATATATTTTGATGCAAAAACAGAGTTCTTAGCGTGAGAAGCGCCATCTCTCTGGCTAACCAGAGGCTAATTGATGTGGTCCGGTTGGAATGTGGTCAACCGCATAGCTTACCCATTAGAGTGGCGGAAGGCTGCCTTAGAAGAAAATACAGAGGGGTCGCTAGTAGTAGTATCTGAGAATGCAAGGTAAAGATTCGATGTGATGACGAACTGGTCTGGATGTGTCCTAGTGATCCGGCAAAACAGAGACGCGGGTTCAATTTCGACTTACATGAACTAGAACTTTTATGATATGATATTCTTTGGACTTTCAATAAAAGTTCATCAAAGACGGATACATATTTAAAATTCCATATCATAACTTGTTTGATATTAACAGAACACAGAGAAACATTATAAGTATTTTTTTTTCATAAACAATACATTCATATATTCCTCAATACAACATATTTAAATGATAATTAATTTACAGTGACTTAAATTACATTTAGAATATAAAATAACATTTAGTATTTTTGTATATGTGTTTAGTATTTAAGAACTCATAGTTGTTATACAAGGTGGGCCCTGTAACTGGAGCAAATATTTAAAAGAGCGCTTTCTTAGAGCATCTACAGTAACATCTGGCATACAATTTTTGATCAACGATTTTCGTTATGGAGAAATTTTGATCTAAAGTAGCGAATCGGACAATGCAGTGTTTGACATAGTATCAAGTTATGAGTCATAATTGTTATTGCATTTTTCATTTGCAATGATATTATTGGTATTTTTTAAATTTTTTGTTAATTTTATTGACTATTTAAAATAAATTGTCAATAATATCACTTCAGAAAAGTAATAAAATATAAGTATACCATCTTTGAAAAAAAAATATTCAAAAAAATATATTTTTTAACTGAGACCACTTGGAAATATTTACTGGCCCGCTGAATAGTCCACCGTTTAATTTTTTGCTCCTG
The DNA here is from genome assembly GCA_905163555.1 of Notocelia uddmanniana. Classification (NCBI taxonomy): domain Eukaryota; kingdom Metazoa; phylum Arthropoda; class Insecta; order Lepidoptera; family Tortricidae; genus Notocelia; species Notocelia uddmanniana. The sequence continues at coordinate 5,319,707 of LR991059.1, read as the reverse complement.
TTACAGGGCCCACCCTGTAGATACAACTTTGTGCACGTCACCCATGTCTTACAATCGAATAGGTAATTGTTGTGTAATGTGGTATGTAATTGTAACTAGGTAATTGTTTTGTAGTAAGCAGCAGTTGTAAATATTCATTGTATAAAAAGAATAAGTTGAGTAACTACAAAATAATAATTGTTTACGTTTAAGTTTTGTGTTAACTGAATTAAAAAAGGGAATTAATACTTACCGTAAAAAGCAGGAATGCTGTGGTCACCATTTTTGGTTTATACACGGCTATGCCACACTCTTTGCTACCACTGTTGAGGGAGACTCGTTCACGAATAACAACGTTATGGTGGTAGCGATATTTATACCAGAACAATCAATTATTTTCCTTAAATGCCCTGATGACACATAAGCTGTCTATCGACGATAGAATGAACTAATGATTATATTCAACGATTTAAATGATAAACCAACCAAAAATAATACATTCACCGATATGAACAAGACCAAAAGAATAATATTATTGAAGTATAAATTCCATTACTTATATAAAAACAATTTTGCTAAGTTCACCAATAAATCAATAATTACTTGTAACAATTACATATACGATGTCTAATCATAACACCGAGAAATGAGTATTGTTTCGATTCATTTTAAAATTATTAACACTATTTATTATTGGTTAGCGGGACTTACTCCCCGTGAATTTGGGGGAGGCCTATATCCAGCAGTGGACGTCTTTTGGCTGATATGGTGGTGGTGGGACTTACTCGTGTACAAAAAATAGTCAGCTCGTGACCACAGATGTTGGGATATATTCGAAACGTCGGCCACACCTCAGGTGAATAATTTTTTTACGCGATTAAGTCCCGTTAACCAATAATAATGTGTAAGAATCGTGCAAGTTGAAATCAATATATAATAACACTCTGCCGTGGACAATGTTTCAACAATGAAGTTAACGTTTCAACTGTCTCTTGAAAATATCTTTGCTCCGTGGCTCAATTCCCATCGCATTTTGATACACTGAAATGATGTCTGAATTATCTTGGTTGGCGTGCTCCCTTTTGTGAACGTGCAGAGTCAAATATGTCTAACAGTGACCAGCTGATGTTGAAATGAAATGAGTATAAAGTTGAAATTAAATTTGTTAGTTAACGAATCGTGTCCAGACATAAGCTGAAAGGTTATCAAAGGTCTTAAACATAACGTGAATACCTAATGATAATAAAATGATTAAATTGAATTAAAGTGGATGCTAACGTATCAATTATGTTGCTATACCTATACATCTATTTAAAATGTAAACCATGTCATTTCGTAAGCTGAAAATGCTACAGAGACACAAGTGCATAAAACTTAAGTAACTTCTTTACTCCACGTACTTAAAGTCACATCATATGTTCTTGATTTTTTGTTGAAATACAAATTAAATCCTACTATCATACTAATATTATAAACGCAAAAGTTTGTAAGTATGGATGGATGTTTGTTACCCTTTCACGTAAAAAGTCCTGAATGGATTTTAATGAAACTTCACAATATAATAGCTTATACATCAGAATAACACATAGCCTACAATTTATAAAGATATTGTGATAATTGTCCAAATACTAATCCTGCGCAGTCGAAGTTGCGGGCAACAGCTAGTAAACAATAATCGGATTATACAATAGTGTCTAAGATACCTAATGGTGACTAATAAAACGACTGTTTAAGCGTTTTAAACACGAAACTTTTATTCAATCTAAGTCAAAATAAACCTATCTTCATCCAAGACTGGCATTAGCAAATGGTACATAAAATATTCCTTTGCTTAAATTATTTACGTACATTTACGTCATAAAAATACATTGGATATAAAACGACGTCAATTGGCAAAACGAAATAAAATGTATTAGGTGCATCGACGGTAAAGTGCGCTATCGTATTCAATATATTTATTATTATCACATTTGTAAATATTTTGTCTACAAACTTTATATTACATAATCATTATCATTTCAGCCGGAAAACGTCCACTGCAGGACATAGGCCTTCCCCAAAGAGTGCCACATTTACCGATCCTGCGCCACCCGCATCCAGCGGAATCCCGCGACCTTTACCAGGTCATCAGTCCGCCTGGTGAGGGTCTACCCACTCTGCGCCCTCCGGTACGTGATGGTATCCACTCAAGAACATTCCCGCCCCGAACAGCTATTGGTTTTTCGTGAAATGTGCCCCGCCCAGCCGCCCACTGTCAAAGTTTTGCGATTCGGAGGGCTATATCGGCCTTAATTCGGTAGGTTCGGTCTTAATTTGGGTCTGCTGCAGATGACCTCATTTATCGAATGACGACCATCTTTAATATCTTCATTAAGATTACTATCCAAATGATGTGCTCCCCAAATTGTGGCTTGACCTGAGTTCAAAGTGACTCGTTTATGTCTCATGTTATGAAAAGCGGTCGAGTACTTTTCTTGAAGCTAAATAAACCATTATAGGTATCAGTATACAACAAGGTCAAGTTATCAAGGTTGGAAGGTCAGATGGCAGATGCTTTCTTAAAACTAATACTTATCAATTCTTATCTATATTAATATTATAAAGCTGAAGAGTTTGTTTGTTTGAACGCGCTAATCTCAGGAACTACTGGCTTGAATTGAAAAATTGTTTTTGTGTTGGATAGTCCATTTATCGAGGAAGGTTTTAGGCTATATAACATTACGCTGCGACCAATAGGAGCGAAAACTCAGACGAAGTCGCGGGCAACAGCTAGTGCTAAATATTGGGAATGTTGCCACAACGGTGACACTATAGCCGGTGCTCAATGAATTTACCGAAGTTGAAAAAAGTGGTCGTGGGGTCAGATGGCAGTCGCTTCCGTGAAAACTAGTGCCAACTCTAATTCTTGGAATTATGTAACGGACCCTGGACATACTATACTGGAATAACGCCTATATGATGATGCTGATGAAAAAAGTGGTCGTTTGTCATACTCATATTCTTTATTCATAATATGCCACAGTGTATTAACTTAGGTAATTTTTGCGTATAAAAGGTAAAACGAATTTAATACATATCCATAATTATAAATTATGTCTTACAGTTCAAAACAGTCTTGTTGTTAATTACTAAGAATTAGGGTTATTGTTTATTGTGTGTTTTCGCCAAAGTCATTATACATGCTTAAAATAATGTTTTTTTGAAGATCAGCAGATTTAATTTCGTACTAAGCAGTAACGCTGCCAACGAAAATTCTTAATTTCAAATTAAAGGGTTTTTTTTATTTAGTGCTCCGAGCAGGATTCGAACCTGCGACATCTAGCATACGCGGCCTATCGCTCTAGCCACTGAGCTATCGGAACCAATCAAGCTCAGGCACGTAATCCTTCACTTGTTCCCTCTTACAATGCCTTAGGGAGGCGTACAGCGACATCTTCGATTTAGAAGACGGCTGGTTTTAACGGCTCCAAGGTCTCAAATTACATTGAGAAATCATCAGTAAAGATGCGCTATCCCATACTAAGTTAATTTTGTATTAAGCTGTAACGGTGCTAACGAAAATTCCAAGTTTCATATTAAAGGGATTTTTTTTAAATATATTTTGGTGTCATAAAACTCATTAAAATTATGGAACGCATGATCGATCAGCCAGTTTTTTAACTTTTGGCAGTGTTGTGGTTGTTTACCGTTTTGATGTGAATTGGTACATTATATACTTTAGAGCCTATCACTTGTACAGTTTTTAGTCCGTCTGTATCTGGCTGAGAGAAGCCGCATTTTGCATCCCATACGGGTTTACCTTTAAGTACGAGACCTAGATAGATTTATGTTCGCCCCAAAAACCCCTGAATTGTAAAATATATCAAGATAGTCGGAACAGTTTCCGATTTCCCTGAAATAAAAGAATTGCTCGTTCTAAGATAATTATTATTATCAGACAGATAGATTAGTCAGATAAGTTAGGTAGGTAGGTATTAGTAAGTTAGGTAGATTGAGGCCATCCGCAGCAGAACCAATGTGACCGATATAGCCCTTCGAATCGCTAAACTTAAGTGGCAGTGGGAGGGCACATAGCACGCAGAACCGATGGCCGATGGGGCGGATAGGTTCTCGAGTGGCGACCACGTGCCGGCAGGCGTAGCGTGGGCAGGCCCCCCACACGGTGGACTGATGACCTGGTGAGGGTCGCGGGTGTCCGCTGGATGCAGGTGGCGCAGGACCAGTCATTGTGGAAGTCTTTGGGGGAGGCCTATGTCCAACAGTGGACGTCATTCGGCTGAAATGATGATGATGAGATTAGTCAGAAGAAATAATTTGATTTACTTACGTTGTTACTTTGAAGCGCTATCCCTGCGCGCGTCTTATGATTGATACAGGCAGGAACGTTATTCGCTCAGTGTACCTTTTGCATTTAATTGAATTATAGAAAGAGCCTCTATGTGTTGGCTATGTGGTACTAGTTTGGTACTTCGGTGCCTCGATTTTCCGGCCCCCCGTACACCACAACCAATGGTCCGGGACACCATAACATTGTCCAGAGAGTCGGAAAGACATACAAATTCAAGACCATACAATACAAAATACTGTTTTCCTTCCTACTCTAGCATTGTATCTGTCAATTAAATGACTGACAACAGTATTAAAACAATAAACATCTTATACAAATACAAGTATATACCGTAGACAAGTCATTATATGTCCGGTGGGAGAAGCAAAATGGATTTCCGTACATTATTACACAAAAAAAAACAGTTTTTTTTTAAAAGCATGTACATCATTGTCCATATCCCATATTCTGTGACCATATCGGTTTTTAATTTAAATCATATTTATTTTGCTGTTAAAAAAATTGACACACATCATAAACGTTACATTCGTTACGCTCGTTTTGTTACATCCACTCTTTAATTTCAAGAACCCTTATTAACTAACTGCATAAAATACTATTAGTATTTATTGCACACCTCACACAAATGAAACAAATGGTGTTCTATATGTAAGATACCTCGAGACGGCTTAAAATACTATCCCCATCAGAAAATGACAAAACCTTATGTCATAATTTATAACATCAAGATAATCGAAAACGGCCTGAACTAAAAAAACCTCTAAACGCTTTTGTAACAGTAAACCCACTAAACAGTTTTAGACCTTCCTGGTTTAAAGTTTGAGTACAAATTCGTATGAAATTATTGCAAAGATTTTCCGCATCCATGCACTGTTTCGTCCGCAAATTGTCAACATTACCCCAAGTGGGAGGCATGGTGTGTTCACACATTCCTTGACAAGCAATATGTATATAATTGACATATAAAAAGCGAAGTTTTGTAATTGAGGTGAGTTTTTACGCCATTTTTATTGTAGTATTGGGTTAGCGGTAAGTGAGTTCAATGACTCTGTTATTGTACATCTTGGGGTTAATCATGGGTAAACCCCGCTGGAGGTGCATATGTTTCAAATTTATTTATTTGGCCAAATAACTAAATAACATTACTTACATCTGTTAGTCCAGTTGAGCTATGCAGTCCAGGTTGCCCCATAAATTTAGACTGTATGTAAACAAAAAAAAATACAAATTGCATATATACACAAGTAGTATCTCCATCTGACCAAATTTTACAGGAGAGCGTAAAAACATAAAATGTATCAGCCTTGTATGTTTCGGTAAAAAAATGGACATGATGACATGAGTTTATTTAATGTTGCGTCTTTCAGTCAACAAAGAATACTTGTTTTAAGTGTATATCTATCTACATCTAGGGCTAACTGTTCTCGGGGACGTTTGCCAGCCGATGGAATGAGGTCCTCCAGCTGGAGGGCATGCCGGGTGTTCGAGCACGCCACTGATGTGATGAAGTTTTTTCGGGCGAGGGCTACCTTATCCTTTCCCCATGATGTTTCCAAACAATGGAAAGCTGCTGGCGGACTCGCGGGAGTGTGCGTAAGCGTTCCCGTGGCTCCATCCATAAGCAGCGAGAAGAACACCGTGGGGTTTTAGACGGTATTCCGGGTGGGTCCCGGGAGCCCGTCGTACTGGTCCTGGCTCCCCTGGCCAGGCGGGATGCGTAAAGGCTCCACCAAAATAAGGCTACTGTTCTGCGAGATCTTTAATTGGTTCTTTTGTTTATTTTTATAATTGTTGATGGTTTTGCCGATAAGTACGCTCCTTCGCAGAATTAATGCAATTTTGATTACTCCGGTACCCTGGGGTATGTCCTTTAACTACGACCACCACCGCAAGATGAGAAGCAGAATCCCTGGAGTACGGTGGAGGTACTGCGTTCGCCAACCAGCATGCCAAGCCTGGCGATTATGGCATTTACTTTATGCAGGACACAATTTAATTATATTCAATGATATTCCCGGTTAAGACTACAGAGGCCGAAGGTGTATCGGACTAAACACTAAAGGTTTGAAATGAGTTTTAGATTTGTCGCGCCATTTTTTTCCACGTCCGTCAATTGTAAGTGTAACATGTGAACTTGTGAAGGAATGTGAATTCAGATGGACGAACAAAGAGTCAGATATCATAAACATACTCACCTCTTTCTTATCGGTGTCGTAAGAGCCGACGGTGGAAATATGATTGAAGTGTGTTTTGGTCGATGAGCTATCAACCTATCAATGCAATGCAATATCACATTTACTCCAACTCTAAACAAAAAAAGCGATGTCGGGCCACGCGCAATGTGGGGTTCCGTAGCTGTCCACCCGTGACATTAGCGGTTTTAAAATGTCACAAACTAATATTTACTATTACAGGGTGTGTTATTGATTTCCGTTCCTTCAGGCATATAGCCGTGTATACCCCTAGAAACGACGTAGCTATTTTAGTTTTACAAAATTCATGAAAAAAAATACGTTTTTCAAAATTCATGAAAAAAATACGTTTTTCAAAATTCATGAAAAAATACGTTTTTCATTTTCATACAGAATAATTAATTATGTCACCAAGGGTGAATGCAAAGGTGCCTTTAGAGTTAAAGTGGAGTTAAGCAAAAGCTAATGTCAAGTATGACAATATTCGAAATTCGAATGACACAACGCGTGTCAATAGAACCACACACACGCACACACATCATCATTGTAAGTGGTGGGGGATAACTGGGTTTTCTGCCGACAAACTGCTGTGCAGTTTGGCAGATATTTTAAACTTTTAAGATGATAACGTTTTGTTAGAAAAAAAAATAGGCGGCTATGACAGGTACTCGGGGCGCTACTGCGAACCGAAAAGCAAGTATCTGCCTCTCTGTCGCACTAGCGTATTCGGCGACAGAAAGGGAAGTTACCTGGAGGTACTTCCATTCCATCTGCCGTCCAACTCTTAAAACCGAACTAACCCACAAATTGTAGTTTTGAGATAAACGCAAAAAACTCCTAAAACGAGACTCTCTAGACAATATGAAGGTTTATCCTGAAAATTTTGAATAGGAAAATTCAAACTAAATTCATACTTGACATAGTAGCGTAGCATTTCGTGAACTACTTTTTTCTTTGGTTTATATTTACCACTTTATATTTTTAACTGACTTTAAGACTTCAAAAGAGGAGGTTATCAATTCGGTTGTATGTTTTTTTTTTAATGTTTGTTACTCCATAACTCCGTCATTTCTTAACCGATTTGAAAAATTCTTTTTTTTATTGTAAGTAGGGCATGCAATACCGGACTATTCTCAATACCGGTATTGAAATTCGGTATTCAGTCTCAATCCCGGGATTCCGGTATCGGTATCGGTATTGGGACTCATTGACAAAATAAAAAGCTTTTTACTGAAAAATCATTTTAATGATAATTTTTGGCAATATTCCAGACATCACAGTAAAAATCAGCCTTAAAGTAATCCTGTAAGGAATCAAAATCGAAAATTCCAACTACAATCATTAAATCGCATATCGCATACACCCAGCTAGAACTAGATCATCTTAGAATTCAAAATAATTTAAAATTGAAAATAAAATCAACAACAACGTCAACAACGAAAACAAAATCAACAATTTAGAATAAGATTAGAAATTTAAATAAACAACTCTAAAATATTAAATGTGGCCTACCGTGTGAAGTTATTATTGAACTGGCCACATTATACTAATATTTTTATTGATTGCACTAATTAGCACGTGATAGTGTTGTGATATAAACCCTATCAAAAAAGAACTTATCTAGCAAGTCGTAATAGTATCACATCTTATTAATTTTTAAACTATTAATTAACATCGAGTACTTTAATTTGTACTACTTAAGATTAACTGTTCTTATATAATACAATATATTTTAGTAAATAACAATCTACTTTTAATAAAATATAAATCGTGCTTAACTTCTATGCTACAGAGATCAAACGTTTAATAGTAAAACTAATTCATTACGCTTATTTATTATCAGACCTTTTCTCTTGGAAGTGTGTCCTTAAAAATGAGAGAGCATCGAGCATCCGATCTGATAACGAACTCCTAATTTTTGTACAAAAGAATCCAGCGGATGAAAATATTCTCTCACTTTCCACACTAATTGGTAAAAGTGTCGATAGATACTGGTACGCTTCTGTCAGGTACACACCTCGTTCTCCATTGTTGTCGTACATTGCCTTCTCTGTCAAAACAAATCCCCTGAGCTCAAAGTCAGAAGTTCCTGCCATCGTTTTAGGCTTGCTCTTACATTTTTCCAATTCCTTGTTTAACTCTTCCTGTATAGTTAACTGACTAGAGCTACTAGTACCTGGAGTCGCTGCATCTTCTTCAGTGCTGGCACTAGTTCCCTCTATATTTGTCACAGTCGTTCCTGCGAGTGTTTGATATTTAAGTCGTAACAATAGAGATACTATTGTTTCGCAAATATCTTCGCTTGTTGGTTTGTGTCGTCATCTTGCATCCCATAAAATCGGTGAAGAGCGATGACGCACCGCAGCGCAGCCGGCGGTGCCGATGCCTGCATCGCCTGCGCTGCGTCTAACCAACGCTGGTCACTCGCCGATGCCAATATTTATAATTATATAAGTATGTGGTAATGTAACATTTATAATCGAGTTTACCTACATACTAGCAATTAATGTGTCACTGAAAACCGAAGAAAATATTAACTACTGTGTGTTTTACAAAAAAAATACTGAGAAAATACAATTTTACTTGCATAATGGCTAATAAAAAATTAACCTCGGAATTCCGGTATTTCGGTATTGGTCTTCCCCAATACCGGTATTGTAATAAAGTAAAAAAACAAGCCGAGATTCCGGTATTTCGAGATTCCGGAATTCCGGTATTCATGCCCTAATTGTAAGTATATATATCCAAGTTAGTCCTGTTTTTGTCAAAACGCAGTTCTGATGATGGGATCCATGAGGAATTGAGGGAACTCCTCAAATCTTTAAGGCAAATATATAGTGTTTTTTGTGTTTTTATCAACAAGTCAAGCATTTTCATCCAAAAATGTGACATTGGATGAAGTGGAACTGCTGATGATGATCAGAACAGAACTCTTCAACGAAAAAAAGTTCACGCATGGCGATTTGTCCTCCTAGTTGTGTTTGTCAAGCAATTTCTATTTTCATGATTAATTTTTGTCATGCTTGATTTCTGATGATGGGATCCATGAGGAATTGAGGGAACTCCTCAAATCTTAAAGGCAAACATATAGTGATTTTTGTGTTTTTATCAACAAATCGAGCATTATCATACAAAAATGTGATATTGGATGAAGTGAAACTGCTGATGATGATCAGAACAGAACTGTTCAACGACGAAAAGTTCACGTCTGGCGATTTGTCCTTCTAGCTGTGTTTGTAAAGCAAGTTCTATTTTCACGATTAATTTTTGTCATGCTCGAGTTCTGATGATGTGGTCCATTAGGAATCGAGGGAACTCCTCAAATGTGAAAGGCACACAAATAGTGATTTCAGTATTTTCATGAACTAGTCAAGCATTTTCATTCATAAAAGTGACATTTGATGAAGTGAAACTCCTGATGATGATCAGAACGGAACTCTTCAACGACGCGTAGTTTACGTTTGGCGATTTGTTCTCTTCGTTTTGTTTGTCAAGCAAACAAGGTTTTTCCATGATTCCATGAGGAATTGAGGGTACTTAGTCTTCTATCATTATAAACATACTTATAGGCATTTTTATTTTATTTTATGGAATCTAAGAGTGTACCATCTAAGTATAATAATCTTTCACCGGCCTCCCCCATTGAAGTCGGTTTTTTTTTCTTAAAAACTATAGATGTGCATATAAATCACGAACAATGCATAATTTTAACACTAAAACATCGCTAAGTATACCGTAACGGTTTTCTTGCAAACCATTTGTACATCAATATATAAACATTTAAAACCCAATCATATTTAAAAATATATGCATAGTTAAATAACGACTAAGTAATTTAACTGGTCTATAGTAGTGTACTGATCACAATAACGATCAAAAGAAACTTTGTTATAAAAAGATTTTTGACCTGTAGCCATCTTATAGCTAAGAAATTACGGAAAACTTTAATTTCACTTCGACTGTGCACTAATCTAAAAAAAAGTTAGATGACGAACCATCGCAGTTAACTTGTTTTAAGTCTTGTAATCCTTCACGAGGAAGTTAGTTTGGATTGTCAAAACCACGCAATCCTGCATTTGTTGAATGACAAGTACCTATATACAAAAGTTATTTGACATTCTGTGTAAACGAAACACAGTCATGTACGATATAGGGACAGCCCTTGAGATTCAGACGGAAACGTCACGTGAGGTATGTCGGTCTCACTCTCAACGCAAAATGTAATTTCGGGGCATACTTCGCTCGGCTGGCCCCTAGCCGCTGCAGCAGCCCTCGGGAGACTGGTTTCGAGACAAGGAGGTACCTATGCCCTCTAATCTAGAGTTATCTGGAGCACTTTATGGGGCACCTGTGTGGATGGACACCCTCACGCCTATGGGGCCTCAGACACTATTGAGGCAACCACAAAGTTAATCAGTGCGTGTAATTCTGGGCCGGACTACTGGCCTCTGACCCGCCCTCGGAATCGCAGACAGAGGTTCTGGCCGAGGTATACCGATACTGTGCGGAACTGAGAGCCAGGGGAAAGCGTCCTAACCAATGGAAGGTAAAAGCCGCAGCAATAACTGACTAGCTTTCGAGATGGAGAGCAGATTTGGAGTTAGCAGATTAAACATAGGGGTAGCGCTGGCTCATTTTGAGAAGTGAAAAAGCCCCCGTTGCCGCCATGGCAGCGCTACACCCATATGTAGCGCAGCAGTAGACGATGTGCGCCACACACTCGAGGTACACGGCGGTATACTCGTAACTTGGCTGTTAGATTAGGTAAGGAAATCTCGCTGCCAATCATTGTATCGAAAATGTTCGATAACGAGAGATCCTGAGAAGCGATGACCTCCTTTTATAAGTCCGTATTGATTTCGAAGGAGGCTGCAGAATTAGAGCGTAGGAACGAACCATTCGCAGACGAAAAACCAGGCGCGCATTCCGCCTTTATGCGCATTTGCCTCCTCCCGCCGTAGTGGATAAGGTGCAGGATCGTGGAACCCTTTATATTCAATAAGTTTTCGGGATTGAAGTACTCCAACATTATCCGAGGCACTTTATAAGCGCATCAAGCGAACCCTTCCCTTCCCTTTCTCGCAAAGGGATGTCCGGAGGGAGCTGCTGTCCCTAAACATCTACAAGTCGAGTGGGCCGGACGGCATACCAGCAGTGGTGCTCAAATTTTGTGCTCCTGAGTTGTGTCCCGTACTAACGCGACTGTTCGCGCTCTCATACCACAAACGGCAAGTTCCGTCTTCATGGAAGACTGCCCTCGTGCACCCTGTGCCTAAAAAGGGGGATAGATCAGACCCATCGAATTACAGGCCTATCGCTATCACCTCCCTGCTCTCCAAGCTGATGGAGCGAGTCATCAACACAAAGCTCCTGAGATACCTAGAAGAACACGATTTGATCAGCGACCGTCAGTATGGCTTTCGCCACGGTCGCTCGACTGGTAACCTTCTAGTGTATCTTACTCACCGGTGGGCTTCTGCCATTGAGAGTCAGTGTGAGGCTTTAGCGGTCAGCTTGGACATAGCGAAGGCGTTCGATCGGGTCTGGCTCCGAGGTCTTCTGTCGAAGCTACCATCCTATGGACTGTCCGAGGGTTTGTGCAAGTGGGTTGCCAGCTTTCTGTCCGGCAGATACATAAGAGCCGTAGTAGATGGCAGTTGCTCCAAAAGCATGGACATTAACGCTGGCGTCCCACAAGGCTCCGTGCTATCCCCGACGCTGTTTTTGCTGCATATGAATGACATGCTATCTATTGACGGCATCCATTGTTATGCGGATGACAGCACCGGGGATGCTTATTACACGGGCCGTGCCAATATTCCTCGTTCCTGTGTGTTAGAGAGTCGCGAACAACTTGTGTCCCAAATTGAGAGCACTCTAGTCAGAGTCTTTGAGTGGGGCCAGGATAATCTGGTCCAGTTCAACCCCACCAAGACACAAGTATGCGCGTTCACTGCTAAAAAAACCCCATTCACTGTGGCCCCGCGGTTCCAAGACGCAACCCTCTCCATCTCAGAGACTATTGGGATCCTTGGTGTCGATATTTCCAGCGACATCCAGTTTCGGAGCCATTTAGAAGGCAAAGCCAAGCTGGCATCTAAAAAGCTAGGTGTGCTCAATAGAGCGAAGCGATACTTCACCCCGGGACAGAGACTTCTTTTATACAAGTCGCAAGTCCGTCCCCATATGGAGTATTGCTGTCACCTCTGGGCGGGAGCACCTGGATACCAGCTTGGGCCTTTTGACTCACTCCAGAGACGTGCTGTGCGAATCGTGGACGATCCCAAGCTCACGAGCGATATTGAGCCGTTGAGTTTAAGGAGAAATTTTGCCTCCTTGTGCGTGTTCTATCGCTTATATAATGGGTTGTGCTCCGAAGAACTGTTCGATATGATGCCTACGGCCGCTTTCTAACATCGCACCGCTAGCCGTCGGCAGGGCATTCACCCTCACACCTTAGAACCTAAATGGTCGCGTACGGTACGGTTTCAGAGGAATTTCCTCCCTCGGACGCTCCGATTGTGGAATGAGCTCCCTGCCGAGGTTTTCCCGACGGACTACAGTATGGGGTTCTTCAAGAAAGGAGTGTATACATTCTTAAAGGGTCGGCAACGCGCATGTGACACCCCTAGGAGTTGCAGGCGTCCATAGGCTGCGGTGACCGCTTACCATCAGGCGGGCCGTACGCTTGATTGCCACCGACGTGGTATGAAAAAAAAAACCTTTCGCTATGCTTGGTAGTGGCGTAGCCGGACAATCGTTGGGGGTTTAGTGGGTAGTCAGGGCCTTCCACCCGTTAGTCCCACGCACCCGTCCGGTCCCCTTCAACCGGGCCGATAGCGCGTAAAAGCATTATTCCAAAGAAAAAAATCAAAAATGTTTAGATCCACGGCTAACTGCTCCGACTAAGCTAAGATTAGGTTGGGACTACTTCCTATTTTCAATACCAATCTGTGAAAATCACCGGTGGTAGTGTACTCCAGATATTTCTTGTTAATTTCATCTCTCACGCAGCCCATCCACCTTTTCTTTAGCCTACCCCTTCTGTTACATCCCTCCACCTACATACCTTATACCCTTCCTGACAAATGACTTTCATAACTCCGCGTGTCTAGATACAACTGTAGGTGATTAACTCTTTATACTCATTATTCAATTCGTTTTCGTCACTCCACTCATCCATCACAGCATTCTCGTTTCATCCGCCACCTTTGCGACCTATTTTTGGACACCCTCATGCGTATCTGTGATCATCCACAGATTTTATAAGGTCATGTAGATTTTGCCCTTCAATCAAAGAGGCATTTGGGCGTCGCATATAGTTCCCAAGATATTTATAACTATTATAGCTGATATTTATAACTATTTAAATACATAGAATATATTCAAGACTCAGAAACAAATATGCTTATCACTCAAATGCTAAAAGCATTCCTTACCCAGGATCGTCAGCTTCGTAGGCAGGCTAACTAAACACTTGGCTAAACTGATAGTCAAAAACTCGTACATATTGTGTACACAAACTCTGCTAATGCACATAAATTCATTCTTGCCTTTTTCCGAGCATTATAAGCAATTTCAATACAAATCCATCATTCACTAAACAACCTTCTGCGCACGGATCTCACCGCCGACTGCTCAGCGGCGCGTGATGTGCGCTTAGACAATGCTGGGTAATCGGGTTGTAGTATTGTATTATAACAATGTTCAATGAAGGTATGCACGGCATAAACATAGTCAAGAGATTTTAGCGTTTTTTTAGTAGTACCAGTGAAGTGTACATAGTTTTCAAAAAAGGTAAGAAAAAGGTAAAAAGGAAAAAAGTAAAAGTAGTTTATTCTTCAAATTAGGCATATTACATGCACCTATGAACGTCAATAAACTACCACCGGTTCGGAAAAATAAACCTCTGCCACGAGAAGAACCGGCGTAAGAAACTCGGCGAGGTGTCATTTTTTCAAAACAATATACATTGTATAGTTAAATATAAATTACAGTGTCAGCTACTACAAAATAACTGAAATAACAATGCTACAGTAGAAAACATATTTTCGCGATAGATTACCCGTGCAGGACGCTATCACTGCCAAACATCCCTATCCATGATGTAATCGTTTATCTTATATGCTTTTGAAATAAGTGTTTGTTTTACTACAGATTTGAATTTAGAATTGCTAAGTTCAGTAATGTGTTTAGGAATTTTATTGTAGAATTTGATACAATTTCCCAAGAACGACTTTTTCGCCTTTACTAGTCTATAGAAGGTTACTTTCAGTTTCCCAGTATTTCTCGTGGCTATTGGTTTATCAGCGTTCGTTGGAAAATTGCCCAAATTCTTCCTAAGGTAAAAGGACATTAAAGGTATTTTGTTACGTTTGTGTTCATAAAAGTTTTATAGTTTTGCTTCATGTGCAAGAATTGTGAGGAAAAGTGACAGTTAAAAGCATTTAGATATATTATAGTGTAGTAATGTCTATTAGTCACTTTTTAGTATTGTAAACCCTCGAAAAACATGGGCTAAAAGATGTTGGGCGGTTCTGTATCTTCAAAACTACAAATGATAAAAATATAAGCCCAAGATCAGTCGACGGAGAATAAAATTATTTCTTAGAATATGCCCATAACTCAAAAATGGCCATTTGAGGGTAAGAATTGGACGGCAGCCATATTTATCACCTTGGCGTAATTATGTAAAGTATGGTGCTTGAAGGTGTATAATTAAGGAGATATTAAGAAGGGCAATAAACCTTTGTTCATGTAGCATGTAGGTAGGAAACAAAAACTTTATGTCATTACATGATTTAAAAAATCAACACACTCACATAATGTTTAATTGCGAATGATCTTTTATACTATTCGCATTTAACGGAATTCAATAAAAACACCCATATATTTGGCATAACTAACATATCAAACTAATCAATGGAAATTTTACGAAAGTCTGTTTTTAAAAGTACATTTCTTAGTTCCAGCTAGCATTGCACCGAGGAGAAGTTTCATAAGTTGCGAAACTTCTATGGAGAATATTCTCTGGAACTTAAATTTAATAAACAATCTTATCGTGCCAGGACCGACGTAGACACACGCCATTTTAAATATTATGCCTGCCTGGTTTACTAATATGTGGCGTGTAATATTATATACTACACAAAATGTTAAAGTTCTCATGGTAATATTCTCACAGAGAACTTTCTAAATTGCTTTCATGTAATTTCTCGGAAATTTCCGAGAACATTTCTGCAATTTGCACATTGCTAGTTCCAGCTATTATTTGTTAACTAGCAATGTCTTCCTTTGAAATTCATAATACATACTACTTTCATGATTACTTCACTCAAACAAAAATTATCATTTTAAAAATTAATATCACGCAAATGGTTCGGAAAAGCTCACATTTTAAAAAAATGAGCTATTTAGCAAGTGGATTGTATGGATTTTGCAAGAAAAAAAAAACGGGACCTGCGCCACCCGCATCCAGCGGACACCCACAACCCTTACCAGGTTCCCGAAATCCCGAGTGACGACCACGTACTGGGAGGCGTAGCGCGCGGGCAGGCCCCCCACGCGGTGGACTGATAATTGTACTTATGCTATACTAGCTTTTGCCCGCGACTTCGTCCGCATATAAATCCTTCTCGCCTTAGAATGATTTGTTTTCTCATACAATATTTCTTAACCTCAGGTGGACACCATAAACTTAGGGGTGACATGTTGGAGAAGGAAAGCCACGAATAGATCGGACTGGAGATATTTGCTTGACCAGGCTAGCCTAGGGCCCACCCGCGGCTATAACGCCTTAGATGATGATGATGATACAATTTTTCACCCTTCTTTACACCCTCTTAAGAAATGATTACAGTCAATATGACATTCCCTAGAAAACCTAATGTCAAAACGAATGATTAAGTGCTTATTTCGTAATACCAAATGTACCGATTCTAGACGAATGAATCTTGTCAATAACATTACATGTTTTTTTTTTTGTCTTTTTTTTTTAATTTATTAGTATAAAAAAAAAAACTGCAAGTACCGAACAACAAAGTTTCGCCAAACTGCGAAGCAGTTTGTTGGCGTTGCGTTTCCTAAAATATTACTATAAAGCAGGTACAACTATAACTATACCTACAAAACTGCACTGCGGTCCCAAACCAAAAGGCCGCATGTCCCTCCCAGGCTCAGACTGACAGGATACGACCTATTGGCGACGTGGGATAGGAGTACAGTAGGGCTTATAAACTAAGTTTAGTTATGTACATTGTACAATGATAAAAGTCTCGCTACGCAGTTCTGCCGTAAAACGTTATCCCAACAGAGCGAGTTAGCGTTATCCGAGCAGACCGGAAGCAGAGCGGCGAGGCATGCGAAAATAATCACACAGAGCGGGCTTCTCATGTAAGGCTGAGGGCCGAAGGCCTGAAGCAGAGAGGCAAGACACGCGAGGCTGAAGGCCGAGCCTCCCAACAGAGTAGATTCTTCATGTAAGGTTGATGACTGAAAAGCCGAAGGACAGTGGCAAGGCATGCGAGGCCGAAGGCCGAGCTATGTCGTCGCCGAAGATCCAGTTGCCATATTAATGAGGGTAAATTATACTCCATTCGTTCGTTTTCACGTGATGCCTAGACATATAAACAGATAAACAAACAGACACAAATTCTTAAAACTGTTGAAAAGATTTCTGTTATCGATTCTAAGTATCCCCAGCCAACTTTTTTTCGAATATCTTCCATGTACAGACTTTCGACCCTCTTCTAAGTGTACATCTAAGATGCTCCAACTATCTATGCTGACGATTGGGCTGCCCAGCTCAAGTGATCTCTTATATCAAACAGTTTTTATGGTGTGAAGGGTCAACAATTACGTAACAAATAACGCACGACAAAATTAAATGGTACACCGACGATACAAAGTGTGCATTGAAACAGCTGTTTTTGTATTTAAGCATATGAACAAAAACAATGCCAAAGTATTGCAAATGCATTTTGATGTACACGCAAAATAGAACTAATTGCGAAAAGGTTGTGCTGAAAAATAGTGTCAACAATCAGAAGGAATTATGATACTTCAGTTTTTACATAATGAATCGTCAACTTGTTTACAATTCTGCTATGCTTTAAGTTAAATTTCATGACACGCTGTTATACTCCCAATTGGCTGAAACTTAAATCGTAGAATGGCGTATGAGGATTAAACCACCCTGTTTCATAGACCTTACTTGCATCCCCGATTTAATATTCCTTTGATGGAAGATCATTGGGACAAAACGTACGCTTATAATATGAATCCAGATTATATACTATTAGCAAACAAATCATCTTAATCTGTTCAGCCGTTTTTGCGTGATTCAGTGACAAACATCCAAACATCTAAACTTTCGCATTTATAATATTAAGTAGTGGGATTATGGTACAAAGTGAGTGCACATGAAGTGAACGGCAAAAGTAACATTGTAATTGCATGTTTTTATTTAGGATTACAAAGTTATATATGTAGTTTTTGAATCTAGAAAACGAAGCTGAAATTTGGGTTTAGAGTTACAGTTACTTAATGGTGGTTAATCATAATAGTGTTCAAAATTTGAAGAGACCGTAGTGGCTGGCGCGCACACTGGGCCGCGCCGCGGCGCAGCGCTTGCGTTTACTTTTTTTTCAGTTTCCATCTTAAGATTTCACAAATTTTGAATGAGGATATTCCTTTGTCGTCAAGTATATGCTTACCAATTTTCATACCTGTAACTCATGGATTATAGGAGTTCCCATACAAAACTCAACCCCACTTTTTACCCCCTTTTAACCCAAATCTTCACAATTTTTATAGCCTAAAACCTGACCGGGTATTTACTCGACAGATTAATAAAGTTTTCATTAAAATCCATTCAGCCGTTTTCACGTGATGCGCGTTCATATAAACAGACAAACAGACAAAAATTCTAGAAACTATTGGACCGTGTTCTGTTATCCATTCTAAGTATCCCCAGCCAACTTTTTTTCGAATATCTTCCATGTACAGACTTTCGACCCTCTTCAGCTTTATTATATAAAATATGTATAGATGCTATATGCTATATTACAGCATTCTAGTAGTAACAGTTACTGAGCTAAGCCGCGGGCAGACGGACGGACGGTCATAGTGAAACTAACATCTTCTACCGTTAAACAAAATCTTTAATGGTAGAAGAAGCACTAAACTTACATTTCATGAGCTCTACTTACCCCGTTATGCGTCCACTTCATGTTTAATTACATAATATATATGTATATTATGTATAATGTATATTCAACTGCATAGAAACATACTCGTACGTACGTAAAATCTAGAACAGCTTATAACAGCTTTATCCGGTTATAGAATATTATGTTTTACACAACGAAATTAATATTAAATTTGTAAATCCTGTTCCATAGTTTTGACGTTGTAGTGACAGTATAGTTTTCCTCATCTGCCGCATATGTTCCGTACAAATGAAGATAAAAAACTTACAATATTGAATCTTAGTTACATTACCTTAAAGCTTCAAAATGATTACTATATATTTAAAGCAGCCTCAGGAAAACATTGCGCAATCGCACTCTTTGGCAACTGCAGCCCAATAGCAGTGTGCAACAATTAATCCGGGTCCGGGGCAACATATTCTCGGAACTTCCAACTAGCGATATTAATAACCCACAAATCAACTACTATCTGACCTCAACCACTGGATCACATCTGAAAAACTGGCTACCGTCACTGCAGCACATTCAAGACCTCCGAAACATACACACATACTATCACGCCTGTTTCCCAGAGGGGTAGGCAGAGATCACGGATTTCCATTTGCTACGATCCTGACATACAACTTTCGCTTCATCAACTCTCATAATATTCTTCAAGCATGCACGCCGATTCAGGGTACTCTTGACCTGGCCTTTTTCAAAATGTTTCCAATTTTGTCAGAGTAAGAAACAAGACCAATAATATCACATTCTACCTCACTCGAATTATGGCTACCACCAATCTTACCTATTTCACTTAAAAATTACTGCTACTATGTGATGGAAGCACCTAACAATCTATCGATCATCTTCTAAAACACTGTCCTAAATTCACCCATCCGAGATTCGATCATAAAATCATCTGTCATAATCTCCATATATAACCATACAACCTGTAGGAATTTATTCGTAAAGAAAGTACAATAGCTTCATTTTGTAAATTTTCCACCACCAAAAAAACACTAAAAAAATACACTAAAAAAATACACTAAAAAAGTTCAACGATCCAAAGTCCTATCCACTTTTCAGTCATTTCACTTATCATTATCATTCATTAACGCTCAGAATTCATTTACTTTAGAAATATCATGTAACAAGGATTCGAGAACTCAGTCGCCCGTACCCACCGCGAAACTGGATTTATTACAATTTAAAAAAAATGCGTGTTATGAAGGTAAATGTATGATTGCGTAGTGCCACATTCATACATTGCTGTAATCCTGTCGTGGTCTCGAACTAAAAAGTTTCTTGTTGGTCTATATCTCTCTACAAAAAAATCTGTTTTGATTAATTAGGGTACATTTTTTACACAAATCGAACTAGTCCCACAGTAACCTCAACGAGGCTTGGGTACTAGACGACGATAGGGTTCGCTAGGTTTATTCAGTATAGGTAATAAGTAAACGTGCAAAACATAAGGTAAGCAGGCGCATTAACTCTTTCAAAATTACTTTCATAAGGACTCTCCTTAGAGTCCAAGTATTTTTACAGGGAACACTAGTATTAAGTTGTATGTACCTACACCTTGTAAGCTTTTAAAATTGTTGTCGGATTTGGCTGGAATTGTGTGTAGTTTTATGTTTATACAACGATGATCCGAATGTGTGGAAGAGAGAGGATATTGCACCGGCGAGATAACGAGCGATAGAACTGAAATACTCATGCGCAACTGTGATCAGCCTTCAGATTGCAATGAAGAAGCTTCCGTTTGATTTCTTTATAAATCTTAAACCTGAATCTATTGGATATTAATGACTTATGGATCTATTGAGAAAGAGTGACACTTCCAATGTAGTAAGAACGTAGATTAGCATTGTGTTTGCATCACTGCACAACATAAACTTGAGGTTATAGAACTATAACATGTAATAATTTCTGAGGTACTCGTGTTCTTCAAGCAAGTATGCGGCAAATTTTGTCTGGAACATAGATCGCTCTTCGCTACTTTAGCGACAAGACTACTAGTTGTCTATCATAGTTTATAGCTACTTTAGGTTTCATCTATTTTTTCTATAGGTGATCAATGAATATTTGTATTGTAATGTATACGGCAAGGTCAGCTTAGACATATGGACGACACACCGAACGGCTCAAAGGAATTTGAACCCCTATGTCTTTTAATACATACAGTCTTCATCATAATCGCATTCTGAATCTGTTTTCTCGGTCGGTAAGAATTGGGTAAGAATGTTTTTTGAACTGGTTTATTTGATACATCTAACTCTGCCAATTCAAATGATTTTAAGAATATTATGTTTTAGGTATATTATTATGATTTATTTATTATGTGTACCTTTTATATAGTACTTATGTTGTGTTGCGTTCCGTGGGTCACTTACGGTGCCGTCTGAAAACCAGCGCTGCAGGTGTCTGACACCTCAGCATAATGCTGAGACAGCAACCGATTCACTGCCGCGAAGACACACGATATGTGTTTAATGTGCGTTTCTTACCTTTTTTTTGTTTCTGTGTGTTTTTTTTTGGTTATGTGAATAAATGTCTTCTTTCTTTCCTCTTTTGACCCTCCATACAGAAATTTGATTTCATATTTGAATGAGTTGCGGGCAGCTGGTCGGCTCCGATCAACTGCCGCCGCTGCCGTTTGGATACGAAGTCTAACTTCTGTAAGTATGGAGGGTTCGAATTCCTTTGACTCTGGTGGCATGCGCACCGACTCCGGCCGTTTGGTGAGAATAGTCCATTAATGGCCATTTACATCTCAAGAGGTGTCACAGTGCACACAATTTACCGTGTTTTTAACAGTTATTACCTCTACATGCACTAACCATTTATCGTGTCTACAATGTTATTGGATTTTATCGAGTAAACGTTGGGATGTGAATTTATATAGTGTGGTGATAAAATCTCAAAGAGATACGACGTACAATATTTTGCAACAGCGTGCAATAAGATTGCATGTGATAGCTTATTAGGTATGCTTCATTCAAATTAATGATGTTCACGGATGTATGTTGATCGTTAAAATTCACAAAGTACACGGTATTAATATTTTAGTTTAGAAGATAAACGACAATGAAATGTATGGTGGTAAAAAAACAGGCCGATTGTACAAGAAATTGCATTTGATATTCATTACATTGCTGGGTTTACTCAGACTCGTCGTACCTCACCAGTCCATAGCCTCGCAATGAAGATCGCAAAATTTTGCATCACGTAAATGTGGATTTAGTTTGTTTGAAAGATCGATCCGCATCAACATCATTCATCAACAGCATCATACTGCTGGACAAACTAGGGTCTTCATTCCCGTCTTCCGCTTCCCTAGCCCTTCGGCTTTCCGTGATCCTGATCAGATCGTCGATCCACACTGTCGAGGGCCTTTCCACGATGCACCGTTGGGACAAAAAGGTTCTGCGGGGACCACTCAAGAATCTTTTTGCCCCAACGGTCACTTGAGTAGCATATCTCAAGGAAATACTAGAGCTTTGTCGACAAATCTGATTCTCCTATGGATCTTCGTATTTATGATTCGATATTGCAAGTCAGTTCAGAGCATAGCTCACTCTCCAGAAGTCAGCGCTCGGGAAAGCAAGGGCGCGACACATATCAAAATAAAAATGCAAGTCTCCAGTTTTGAATAGACTCGCCGAATACCAGGGAGTTCTTCATCCAATGCCCTATGATTAATATAAGTCAAGGGTCAAAAAAATTAATTTTCGAGAGAAAGACGAACGATATGGATCCTTTGCGTCCCTTCCTGCGTCTGTGACAACCCCGTCATTGTAGTTGTATTGCCGCCTAATATATTAGGCTCGTGCGTGTCAACTAGAGACACCTGTTTAACATTTTCCTGGTACTATATTCGCAAGATCCGTTTGCTCACACCGCGCAAGCGAATCCGTATGTCCAAATGCTGACCCAAATAGCGCACCAAGATAACACCTGATGTTATGCGATAATGCACAATAACGGTAAGAGGGGATTTCAAGTTTAAATAAAAAGAAACTGGCGCCGCGCAGGTGAGAGTGACGAAGCATCGCGAGTTGCACGCGCACCGTCGCGCGAGAAAGTTAACTTACAACGGTTTTGGCGCCAACGTTCCGAATTTAAAAATACACTTTTGCTTTTTCGAACAGGAAACTGGCCAGTGTTGTGCTCCGGGTTGGATAGTGTGTGTAATTAATTAGTGGCTTTCGCTGTTTGAACAGGATGATGCGTTGTGTGAAGGTAAGGCTTGTTTACACGGGTAATTGCTTGTGATTAATTTCTTTCTAAGTGCCAATCGGACGAGGAAAGTCAGGGAAATGGTGATGGGTGGATTAATTGATTCGGTTTGGTTTTTTATTTGGCTGTCGTTAAACTCAATAAAGTACCTATGTATGGACAACATTTTATAAAACAAATTGAAACACAGAACTCATACATAGGTTATAATCGCAGTTTTTATTAATGTTAATTAAGTATGATTTTCAAATATTTCCATATCTGAACATTGTCCCTAAGATGTATTTATATATAAATAATTATAAATTTGTATACATTTAGAATGTAAAACTTTCGCTCGAATCTTCTTAACAAAAATACCCCGAGCTGTAAATAACAAATAAATGTTTACATTCGTATAACGATTTCTTTTCGAATGTTTTTACATACCTACCTATTTTCTTTAATATATATTCTCATTATTAATTGCTCATACTTTAATTCACAGTTCATGTTTGTGTTCAGCATGTTAGATTCTCTAAGTTTAATATCACATTGTTACTAATGGATACCAGTATAAGCTATAAAATGATCGTTAAAATTATGAATGGGAAAAATACAACACAATGCAATTTATTCACATAACAATAGAAATTAAAAGAATAAAAAAAACCGTCTGCTTTTGGAGTTCCATGCCAATAAACTACCATCATTTACACACACACACACACACACACACACACACAATTAAAACAATACTAACGACACATTTGAAACTAAAATCCATCGAGCCGTTCGGGCTGCAGAGCGGTCCTAACATTTGAATTTGGCACCAAAAATTCGCTATTTTGTTTATTTTTATTATATACCCAGTGGCACTCTCACAGTAAACACGAATCTAACGACACAGCGTGCCAAACAATTATAAACACATACATACTCTCGAAAAACATAAACCTCCTTCTGGCGCAGTCGGGCATACTTTTACTTGTAAGTACCTGTAAACATTTTCGACTTATTATTATTATTTATCGTATGGCAATCATTTCGAACCGTGACATCTTCGAGAAGACAGTACGGGTGCCAGTTTGTTGCACTTTTAGCACCACTTACCACGTTTTCGACTGAAACCACAAAACCTCAGTTTGCGACTGTGGCGCCTCGTTGCATATAGCTGAAGAATGCCCGCTCTACCGTTTCCCTGGTGGTCTGAAAAAACTCCATCACCTTTCCTCGGCAGCTGAGGACTGGCTGATAACCTGAAACTTGACGTATAGATACGGGTTCAAAAGCCAGTTCACCTAACAAAAGTATATATGTACCTATGTATGTGTGTATAACACTTTATTGCACAAAAAAACAATAACAATCGAAACAAAATAACAAAATGTAAAAGTACAAAGGCGAACTTATCCCTATAAGGGATAACAAAAGTCATACGATATGATGATGACTATTGTTAATGAATTGATGATTGAAACATAAGTCTCATCAATATAAGTACCACTATCTTATTGTAATAAAGTGCTGTTTCCCTTGTGTTTTCGTTCAACTCTAAGCAGTAATTAAGTAAATATACAGGCTGAAATCTGAGACGTAAGCACAAGTAAATTTTTGAGACTACACATGACCGCCTTTTTAATGCAATCAATAGTTGTTATACCGAATAAGAAAAGTTTATTTTTTCAACTTTTTACTAGTAAAATAATAACTGAATATTTAAATTATCGCTTTTGACACACGTTGTATCCGGGATGACAAAATGACGGGTGGTGTACAAGTTGTACAAAACATTATTTCTGTTAATATTTTGAAAAAATATTGACAATATTGCAAGTAAAAACTGTGATGTCGTCTTTATTCAGTATGTCTTTCAATAATTAATCGGGTCAAAAAATTACTGATCGCGTCTCCGATGTCATCCTGTATAAAGGCAAAGGAAACTCGCACATTAAAACAATATCTACTAAGAGAGGGTCATTCATTTTAAAACTGCAGTGTAATCACGTAACTATTCTAATGTACGGTACGATAGGTAGATTGACATTTTTAGTATAACAATAACATATTTTATTTAGCAAGTAAATGAACATATTTCTACTTAAAATAGTGTTATTATTGATTGATTGTAAAAACCAAAAAATAAGTGTCAACTGAAAATATGGTACGCGGTCTCAGAAAAAAAAGAGAAATAAAACTAGGGTGAAATATGAAAGATTTGCGAGGAAACATTCGGCCAAACATTATTTAATATTGGTGTCAGGTCACTGGCGCACTGTTTTTCGCACATTTTAAACTTCGTGTAAGTTTTATTTAATAATAATAATAATAATAAATATTGGGGGACAATCTTACACAAATCGACCTAGTCCCAAATATAAATATATATAGATAAATACATACTTAAATACATAGAAAACATCCAAGACCCAAGTACAAATATCCGTGAAAAATGCACAAATAAATGCCCTGGCCGGGATTCGAACCCGGGACCTCTAGCTTCGGAGGCAGAGTCACTACCAACTAGGCTAAACAGGTCGTCGTTCCAAACAATGAGACCGAAAAGTTTTCGGGACAGCCTATTAGGTTATGTCAGGTTTATTTAATGACAAACCTGAACATACGGTTTTAGAAATAATGGGGCATAAAACTTCGAAATAAACGGTTATGAAAACATGGGGGTAGTCATTTAAAAATAGGGTTAAGCTTTAGTACTACTAGTACGAGTATTTATCAATCAATCTGAAAAAACAACAATATCATATTTTCTCTATATATCTGTTAAAGTCGAACACAATTTGCTAGAAGAGGCATTGAAAATTCAATTTCATATGTTTGGTAGTTTTCGGTTCAAAGCCTCGTTACCCATCAATCACATTTGAACCATCATTCTTTAAATAAACTTTAACACGTAATGATATAGTTTACACCCTCATATGGCCGGCCGTTGACATCGCCTCGTTACGTCGAACGAAAGTGAGTCCGTCTTGCTTTCTGCGCCCATGTGCTCAAATTATAACTATTACGACATTTGTTTATATTGACGTGTGCCATTGAGGCATATATTTTTCCTTTGCAACTGACCATTACGTACGATGGTTGTCCAAGAAAAATACACAGGAACTAATACCACTTAACGTGTACGTAACTTACGTTTCAGTAATGCGGTTTTTACAAACATCTAGTTACATATGTACTCGTCGTAGATTCGATGCATTTGAGATGTGGAGTTGGTGCAGAATACTCCGGATCTCATGGACTGAACGCCGCACTAATGAGTCTATTCTCGATGAGCTAAAATGGTTAGTTTGGCTAGAATAGCTAGTTTGGTCTGGTAGAATGATTAGTATGGTTGGAAGCCTTTGGCGAGTGACGGAATGGAGATAGCAATTGACCGAACCGAACCGTGTCTAGAGCTGTTGTTCGAACAGAATATTTGCTCGAACTGATAAAATATACCAAATATTGCAAACTCGAGCAAGGCAAACAAAGGCACGGCTGTAGTACCCTTATATTTCGAAGCCATTTTCAACATGGATTGCCAAAGCTTGCAGCAAGTAGCCTGGCTTAATTAGTACTCAACATTATTTAGTCAATAACATGATTACCTTGCACAATTTATGGTTGGTCGTGGATTCCGGATCCGGGACACTTAATGAGAGTCATCAGTGGTATAATCTTGCCCTGACGTGGTTGCCATATTGACTGGTTTCTTATGCACTTAATTAACCAATTCATATGATAGACAGGCGTCGACAGGGTTGCCCACTCACTTAACAAGGGGGTGGAACTTGCACCACGTCCGTAGGGAATACCCACCGTTACCCTACACGTGACCCCTGGGTGGTGCTAAAAGTGCAACAAACTGGCAACCGTACACTGTCTTCTCGAAGATCTCACGGTTCGAAAATAAATGCCATACGATTATTATTATTAGGGTTAAATGATACTCGTATAATTTAATCACGAATAGACTCCTTAACCCACGACCGATTTTAGTTGTGCATAATTAAACCAATGCCCTACTTCCACCACAACTATGTACTATTGGCCTAGTTTTAAAACTATTAATTAAAATTAACTTCACAACGTCACTTTTTTCGGAGCATATTTGTTTTGTTTAAAGTTGAAAATGAAATCCATTTCAATTCATTTTGAATTGAAAAATTGCCTTCAGAGTCTTGATTCACAGTCACACACACTTTGATGTAAAATGTACGAAACCGCTCTAATTAGTTAACACCATGCACACTCGTCCAAAGCTAAAATAAATAAACTAGTAACTCTACAGACATCGCAAAAAAATCGATATAATTATCGAACCTGCTCACAAAATTTCACGAGAATTGGCTGAGAAATGCGACCTGTTGTGGGGAACATCCGGACAGACAGACAGACATACGAAGGAATTTTTGTTGAAAGCTGAAACGGAGACGCTTCGCTCGCTCGGTCAATTACATTATTTGCAGCAATTCTAACACAGAAGCGAATCTCTGTTTTTTAAAGAACATAGTTCATTCATGTTATCTATTATTCTTGATCATTCGAGTGGAGGTTTCTCAAACTAGAGATGCCCAATGAACAGCTATGTAGACAGATTTGGCCAGAGTAAATATGATCGATATTACTTAGCCGTCCAGTAAGATCTAAGTGCGGTCGTGAGAGCTAAATGTCCGGCCTATGAACGACCCCACATTCACAGCCTCTATTCAAATCAATGGGCATTCCTTGCGCAAACGGGCACGTCAACACAAAATGCTTCATCAGTCACCATCCTCAGTCACAAAGAGTAGAAACTCATTTCCTTCCTTTTCGCAAACCGGTTTGAGATAAAGATCTCCGAAACAACGTGTGACCGACAAACCCAACAATGTGTTATATTATATAACGAGATTGTTTACGACAATTGCTTTTCGCTGTTTGAGTACGTTTCGTACGTAAACGTTTTGGCAAAATGTTGTGTCATCAGAGTTTGGAGCAACATTCGGGAGATGCAATAATGAGTAAGATAACTTCGTCTTCATCATCATCATCAACCTATCTATATACGCCTCCTCTCATATGTGAGAAAGAACGGGCGTCAGTCCCGACGCTGGCTTGCCTCACTGGGCACTTCCATACTGGCTTTAGTTTATCAGTTTATAAGCTTACTAAAAAGTGTTCATAAAACACATGCTTATTGTACGGCAAGTTTATAAAAAAAACGGCCAAGTGCGTGTCCACGCGCAATGTAGGGTAGTTTCCCACACTGGAAAATTGTTTTCTTCTAGATACTTCTGCGTTGATGGTGTAACAACATTGATGATAACCACGAATGGTTAGTTCGAAAGCCTTTGGCGAGTGACGGAATGGAGATACTAGACATTAACCGACCCGAACCGTGTCTAGAGCTGTTGTTCAACCGGATTATATTCGGGAACTGTTAAAAAAATATTACCTAATCAACATCATCAACATAATCATAAGCCGGCCACATTAGAGCCAAATGGCCTAGCACGCGACGACGGCAAGAGACCCGATGGTTTGACTCTCGTGCCTTGGCATCAGGGACGGCCCTTAGTCTGGGATGCCACATTCATGGACACTCTAGCGCCGTCCCACTTGGGCACGACGTCATTGAGGGCCGGTGGAACGGCCGCTGTGGCTGACGCAGCAAAGCACCGCAAATATGTTTCTCTTGGTGAAAGCTACATATTTGTGGCGTTTGCGGTGGAGACTCTGTGTCCTTGGGGACCGGATGCATTTAAGCTTTTTAAAAGATTAAGTTATCTGCTTATCCGGTACTCGGGTGACCGTAGGGCTGGCTCGTTCCTCGCACAGCGAATCGGCATTGCCATTCAGCGAGGCAACGCAGCCAGCCTTATGGGAACCCTGCCCAGTGGAAGTGATTTGGGTGAGCCCTTTATATATAGTTTTAGTTAGTAATTAGTTTCTTTTTGTGTTTTTATTTGTATATGGCTTATAATTGTTGTAAATGAAGACAATTATTATACTGTTCCCATTGTGACAGCTGACATTGGGTATGAAGGACAAAAAAAATCATAAGCAGCCGAATGACGTCCACTGCTGGACCTTCCCTGAAGAGTGCCACAATGACAGGTCCTGCGCCACCCGCATCGAGTGGTCTCCCGCGACCCTTACCAAGTCATCAGTCCTTCTTGTGTGGGGTAGACCCACGCTGAATATTATCATGTACGAGTATATATTTAATCCTTGTTTTATATCCTTGCAAGCGTAGTAAAAAGTAGAGTAAAACTCGAGCATAAAACCCATTTCACCATCGACGTGACAATCGATCCTCGTCGTACAGGGTCGGGTAAAACAACGCGTTTTATGCTCTTGTTGTAAAATCTTCTAATATACTAAATAAGCATATATATTTACACGTTCTTTATGATAAAATCACAAGAAAGATGAAATTAATATGAGATCAAATGTTTTTTTTTTGACGAGATCGCCTTTGAAAACCCGGCCTTAAGGTTAGCCAACCTTTTATGTGTTCAGATTTAGCTCAAGCAAGCTAATAACATTTTGTATGATCGAAAATAAGCAATTGATAAGTTTTGTTAAAGTTTTACCACATTATTAATTACTAGGGAACTTAAAGAAGTTTTTACAGACACGCCTTCTTATTGCGTCATGCAGATCATTTCAGTGACCTAACCAAAGGTCCGGGTGACATTAAAGTGACGCAATTTGGAAATATGATCTGAATACTGTTACTTGAATGCTACTTAACATGACAGTGCCTTCAAATAGAGTAAAACCAATAATATCCGAAGATGTTTCCCCTGACATCTTCCGTAACATCCTGACTTGGCGAGGCGGGATCGATATGACTGTGGTATTTTGTTCTTTGACGAGAGCTTACTGATGTATCAGGGATTCGTAACTTGACGAGACACATGCCAGTATTTTCCGCAGTAGTAATATATCATGCGCTGAAGCGAGGTAGCTGCTTTCGTATCACCTCGCTTCTGCGTATCACGCGCTTATTTAAAAAAATCATGCGCAGAAGTGGTGCAGTACTGCATTGATATCGGTTGACACTGACAGCTGACAATTTTCTCATAATTATCTTACCGCCTCCGCATCGACAAGTCAGGAAGGCGCCTTAATGTAGGGACGCAGTAAAAAGAGTTACTGACTCAACAGACAGCTGATAGATATCTAATATCATCACTTTACGCCTCTGTACCGAAAAATCAGAAATTCGCCATACTTATAGGCAATCAAACAGAAAATCAGTCAGAAACGAAGTTTTATTTTACAAGCTTTTATTTAGTTTCACCTGTCCCGTTGTCTGCATGTAATCAAATCTTGCCAGTTAAATTTGATGCACTTCCCGGTTTCCGATTGAGCTGAAATTTTGCATGCATGTATACCTAAATCGGATGACAATCCAATATTATTATGACATGGAGACATCTGATGATAGAGACAGGTGGTCATAGCAATTCCTAAACTACACAAGATAAACCCATCGTGTTTGGGCTCATTCGAACCGACTCAACAAGATGTTTATGATTGTGGAAAAAAGTACAGTCGGCAATAAAAGCTTGTACCAAAAATGTTTTTCTTTTGACCAAAAACTTATTAACAAGCTTTTATTTAACTTGCACTGTTCGTACGTAAGTTGTCATCAATATTTGTAATCCTTTTTTCACCCACTTGCCGGTCTCCGATTGAGCTGAAATTTGGCATACTTTTGTAAGTTTCGTGACAATGCAATAATTATTATTGTACCACCGAACTGATCTGATAAAGGAGACTGTAGGTGGCCAAACAACTCCACTACATACATAAGATAAACCGGCCGTTTCGTCTCATTAGAACCGTCTCAACAAGTAGTTGATGACTGTGGAAACGAGAGTACTAATAGAGAAATTTGTTTACTGTACTTATTAAACTGATTTAACTCTAACTACCTTCGTGTAAGCAAGGTGTTCGCAACTTTCTAAACATTGTCCAGTTTTTGAACAAACTTGTACGTTTGGTTTGGGATGACCATGTTAAGTTATTAGTGACAAAAATATGTAAATATTAATAATCCCATGGCATTTATTTTCCAACCGTGAGATTTTCGAGAAGACAAGCACGGTTGCCAGTTAAGAGGGCGCAGTACGATCGGTGTGGATCGGTTCTCCATACAAACGTATTTACGCTCTCATTTTAAAACGCCATGCTAGAATAACATGAAACTTTGTATACACAATGGGATCCGGCATATCTAGGTCGGAAATTAGTTTCTGTTGCTAGAAATTGAAAAAGAAAAAAAATACAGCGGTTTTTTGAGTTTTTTTGCGGCTTGTATGAAAACCTTAATAATCGCTGTATTTTTTCGCCATTATAATTTCAAGCAACAGAAACTAATTTCCGCCCTAGACAAGCTGGATCCCATTGTGTATACAAAGTTTCATGTAATTCTAGCATGGCGTTTTAAAATGAGAGCATAAATACGTTTGTATGGAGAACCAAACGTATTGCGCCCTCTTAAGGCTTCTAAAACAACGCGTCTCATATTAACCCTCAGATCACCCATAACTATGCGCTATACTAGATATTAAGTTTGGTTATCGTTACAAAAGCCCATTCGTTTCAAATTTTTCTACACTGCATTACTCGTCAGGCACCTATGTTGTTTTAAAAATTCAATCGACCAAATTGACCTCATTGTGAATTTGTCACTCGCAATGATCGATAGTTTACCATTATACAAATTACTATTACTTACGGTATGACGACAGACTGCCCGATTTAGTTTGCGTGTTTGTGGTCATTCTGTGTCATATCATTATGAGTATTATGACACGACACACGACCCTGTTATATTACACTTCACAAATACGTTCATAGTGTTGCACACTGAAACGTGGCTGTTCCGATCGCGTACTCTTAGGGATGATTCACAGTAGACCGTTCCGTGTCCGGGCCGGCCCGTTTTCTATGACAGCAAACGCAACAGCCGGCGTATTTCTCTAGAAGAAAACCTGAGGAGTGAGGTCGAGTCGATTTGTAAATAACACCCAAGTTTTACGCTACGCATTACATGCCGGATTCTAACGTTTCCTGGATATTGCTGCTTAGAATTTAGTTTACTGTATTATTATAATTATTTTAACACACCTGTGGCCGACGCTGAGGTGATTTTTAATGTTATAATTAGCCAACTATTTTAACAGATATTGAAACTGTTTTTATTTTGCAAAAAAGGGCTATCCGAGCAATTTATAACTTGGGGTCGCGTGACTCATTAAGAGAATTTTTCAAAGAAATAGATATTCTAACCCTGCCGTCCCTATACATATTTGAAATAATAATGTATGTTAGGAAGAATTTGGGCAATTTTCCAACGAACGCTGATAAACCATAGCCACGAGAAATACTGGGATACTGAAAATAACCTTCTATAGACTAGTAAAGGCGAAAAAGTCGTTCTTGGGAAATTGTATCAAATTCTACAATAAAATTCCTAAACACATTACTGAACTTAGCAATTCTAAATTCAAATCTGTAGTAAAACAAACACTTATTTCAAGAGCATATTATAAGATAAACGATTACATCATGGATAGGGATGTTTGGCAGTGATAGCGTCCTGCACGGGTAATCTATCGCGACAATATGTTTTCTACTGTAGCATTGTTATTTCAGTTATTTTGTAGTAGCTGACACTGTAATTTATATTTAACTATACAATGTATATTGTTTTGAAAAAACGACACCTCGCCGAGTTTCTTACGCCGGTTCTTCTCGTGGCAGAGGTATATTTTTCCGAACCGGTGGTAGTTTATTGACGTTCATAGGTGCATATAATATGCCTAATTTGAATAAAAAAAAAACATTTTCTATATATCAATCAATACTGAACATAAAACTAACTGAAACTTAACATACTACAAAAGTAATTAATTATTATATTAATGTATTAATGATAGGATTTAAATGTTATTTTAGGCTATTTATCTATACTAAATTATTCGTATGCATGCTTGCATGCTGAACACGAGACCTTTTAATTATACCCTAAGACCATGTATTTTGATTGTATTCTTACAAATAAACAATTTTGAATTTTGAATTTAGAAAAATCCATAACTGACAAGCACGTATGAAAATGTCGTGAAAGAAAATGGAGCAAACATGGGTGGGTATATAAGGCTTGGAACGCACAGAGCGCGGCGCAGGGCCGTTGCAGGTTGGAGGCGGTTTCGCGGTAAAACAGTTCTGTTCGGGGCACGTCGCACAAAACCATTTTTTAGATACATAAACTCTCGCGTTTATTCCCAAAAGGAGTAGACAGAGCACACGAAATTTAATTTCAAGGCCACTTTTAGCTATTGTAGGTTTATAGATGGAGAATAGCTGTTTACGATACAAGGGTTGTAAAACAAAGAAAGGCCGATATCGCAGATGTTTGAGGCCGGACGCGCAGCGTACGGAAAAACGCGCTTTTTGGCAAGGCGTGGTGTAAAATGTGATATTGCAGTGACAGGTTGCTAGCCCATCGCCCACAATATACTTCAACCTGGTACCCATAGTCGACTCTTACGGCATCCAAAGAAAGAAAGGGGATGGTGCAGTTCTAAGTCAGGAGCACACTTATTTTATTGCCAATTTTATCAAGTTTCTGCACGCGGATGACGAACTTGAGATATTGAGTTAACATTATCGAGGGAAACGAAATATTCGCCTTCATTCGCCTTAAGGCGCCTTCCTGATTTGTCGATGCGAAGGCGGTATGATATGAGAAAACTGTCAGCTGTCAATGTCAACCGACACGAATGCAGTACTGCCCCACTTCTGCGCAAGGCATTACCACTGCGCGAAGGTAATACTGACAGTATTTCGTCAAGTGAGGAATTCTCACATAAGTAAGCTCACGTCAAAGGACAAAATACCTATCACATATCGCTCCCGCCCCTCCAAGTCAGGAAGTCGCCTTAGATGAGGATGTTTTCGACCCTTTAATCGTAATATTATCATTTATCAACTAAAGTGGCGTACAAAATGTCATACCACGATCGCTTATACAACTCCAAGGCAGCCGTTAATGTAGCAAACCGGTTGAGAGGAGATAGCCGCTTTCTTTATTCCAACTATGTGTTAATGGAGCGGTCTTTGCACAGGATATGTCTTCTTTATTAATTAAATTACTTTCCTGGTAAAACAAGGTGTCAAAACAAGGCATTTTTCTTGCAGAAGACATAATAATTTACCCACTTTCGGGCTGTGCTTTACCGTCTTATATAAGATGTGCCAAATCTCTTCTTATTTTTAAAAATCAGCTGAAACAATATTAATTGTCGCTCCCTTAAGTTGCCTTTTATTATATATATTTACATAAGTATTTATTTATATATATTTATATATAAATCTATATATATATATATATATATATATATATATATATATATATATATATATATATTATGTTAATATGTATTTATAATATTTAATATTTGTTGTGAGATGTATGTATGACTCTTCCTCATGTACTCTTGCACTACCTGTTCATTTTTTTTTTAAAACTTTTCCTGATACTTAAATGTTGTCTGTAAGAGATCGCTTTAAGCGATAAGACCGCCTGTTGCTACCATTACTAATTATGTAAGTTTTTTTGTGTAACATAGTTCTCTTGTGTGGTGCAATAAAGCATATTTATTATTAGTATTATTATTATTTACGAGTAAATTATGTATTTTGTGTTAATGTTATGGAATATAATGTACAATCATAAGCCGGCAAGACGTTTTAAATACTTGAAGCGTCCAGCGCCAAAATTAGGCCTTTGAAACTTTGAATAAAGATTTAACACATAGGCGACTTCCTGACTTGGCAGAGCGGGAACAGTACCTACGGTATGCGGTATTTGGTTCTGTGACGTGAGCTTACTGATGTCTCACAGCCTCACTTGATACTTGACGGGATATTTAATAGATTGTCATTGTATGAGCGCCTACCCGCCAAACTTAAAAATGAAATCTCTGACGACATATTTGAACGCCGGCTAAAGGAACTTTTGTTAACGAAATCACTGTGTTCCGTAAAAAAATACAATGAGCAGCCGTTTGATGATTATGGATTATTTATAATTATTATTCATGATTATTTTTAAGTTATTATTCTTTTTCTTATATTTATATTAATATAAAGAGTGCACAATCACTCCCTATTTTTATAAAGCGTCTAAATGACCATTATTTATCTCTTTGTTAGTCTTGCACACGTATCCCTTCCCTATTTTCCCTTTTTGTTTGCGCTGTCCTGTCATTGTTTTCTCCTATGTATATACATTTATTATGTATTGTTATGTCGTATATATTCTGTTATATGTGTAGTATATGTTGCTTTGTATGTAACTTTACATATCTTTGTCGGTTTGCACTGCCCAATAACACATTTCTTGTCGCTGTATCGCTATCTGAAGGTTGTCTGGTAGAAATCGCTTTTTAGCGATAAGTCCGCCTGTTGTTACCTACGTACCTAAGTCCTATTCATGTTTTACCATTGTGTGTGCACAATAAAGTATTTTATTATTATTATTATTATATTACTTACATTATATTGTGACATTGTTGTGACATTTGACCATATTTGGCAGTATTTCGTTTTTATTTTTTTTTGTTTTTCTTTTAATAATTATATTGAAATTTGACATTCCCTAGGAGATCCTAGTCGTGTATACAAATTTTACATTTAAATCTCTTTACATAATTGTTTCATTCATTATTTCTATGTTCTATTATTGTTTTTATATTTCTTTTTTTGGCGAACTTTTCGTATATTCATTTTATTTTTTGAATGTAAAGTACCTACTTTGTAAATTCCCAAAAGAAATAAATATATCTTATCTAATCTAACGTACCGCCTCCGTACCGACAAGTCAGGAGGTCACCTAACTCATACTAAAACAAAAAAAAAACGATCCAAATACCGCCTTTTAGATAACTTTTTCTAATAATTCTAATTGGGTAAGTCCACGTGATAACATTTATAACATAGCGTCACTCTATGGATAGTAGAATATCACAATAAATTTTGAAATACGAAATTTTACCACTATATATGTATTGACACTATTACAATTAAACTTTTTACTGTCACATCTAATTCACACTTTTTGTGTGGAAATAATCGACTACATATATTATAATTTTTTTATGTTTATGACTTCCATATTCAAACACAATCAACGTTGTTTTTAAAATAAAATATCTTGAATCTTGGACTATGCCGAATAATTGGTGCTATGCCGTGAATTGAATATCATAGGACGATACATTACAAGAATCAATTATTTTGTCACTACATGTCAGCAAATTATCGTTACAATTCCCATATTTAGCTAAATGTTATTACGAGTATGTAAATACTGGCTACTAGGAATGAATGTGACAAACAGGAAAACAAATGAAAATTAGCAATACAATTATCGTAATTTAACGAACCTAAGTCGAGGGCGGAATTGTATGCAGTAAGTAATATTGGATGAGTAACATGTTGAATTACATTATGAATTATCGAACAATTTAATAACACCACTATTTTTCTGTTATTAAATTTATAAATCAATATGTAAAGGAACAGAAGGCACATTTTCAACAGAGAACTGTGAATTAGGCGCCAAAAGTATTTCTTTTTATTGTATTTAAAATAAAGTATACTATAATTCTATAAACTCGGACGAGTCGACGGGAGGATATTGAACGAGGGAGAGAGGCAGATCCCTACCGCCTGGATACCGTCCGCTACTCTTTACGAGTACGTCTCTTGCGCACGTGCAGGCTCTATTTAAGTTCAGCGCTATGTCTATGATTTATGTACCATCATAACGATTGAACACCATGGAAACTTTACGTACGTAAACCACTTGCCACCAGACATAATAACTACATGCAACACATAACAATAACTGTTCGTTTCAGTCAAAAAATTTACGATGATGCCGAAATTTCGAGATCAAGATTAATATTTACCTCTTTAATTTTTTTTTATTAATAATGGGATTGCTCTTGACCAGCATCTAGCCGGGGGGCAAAGATGAGGCTGACGATGAAGCGAGCTAACCCAGAAGATGCCTATTCACTCGTGCCTTAAAAAGGTCCAAGTTATATGAACTCGGAAATACAGACGCCGGCAGAGAATTCCAAACCTTAGAAGTGCGCATTATAAAAGAAGATGCAAAGCGCTTGGTTCATTACAATGGTTTTTAACCCTTATGAGATCGATACGATAAAGGGCACTAAACCGTTTGTGTTAATGAGAGTACAATTTCCAGTATTTACCAATTAAAGCTATGAACTCGAGCGTAAACATCAATTTGTGTTTCAAAAATGTCTCAAAAGGAAACCCGCAATACGCCGCAGCTACAATTTTATGCGTGTATGACCATGATGATTGGTGCTTGTTTGTTTTTTTTTATAGCAACCGGATTTTTTTTTAAATTATATGTTGCACTGATTGCTGTCAATTAGATGTCCTTTTATATATTATCAGTGGCTTTTTGGTGACGAAAAACATCGTGAGGAAACCGGTAATCCCAGCAAGGTCTAGTTTTCCCTTTGGGTTGGAAGGTCAGTACCTCTATTTTTGTTCGAAACATAAACAAACGAACGCGTTTGCGTTTAGTCTCAATTTTTATGACAGCAAATAGTTGCCATTAGAGGCCGCCAGAGGCGCTGTTCGCGTTGACGCGCGTTCGTTTATGTTTTATGTTTCGAAAAAAATATTCAGGTACAGGTTGACAGTCGCATTATTAATAATAAATAGTGTCCACGAAAAAATCTTGGGGTTCGCTGACAAAGGGGACCCTGGACACCTTTAAGGCACAACCGGGAAACCGGGAACTAGGAGAATGAGTGTTATCAATGATTATCTTCTAAGGCTTATATTTCTTGAAAATTTTCTCATTCCATCTGGGTTGCTCTTGTTCATGGGCCACTCGATGGCGCGTTTGTAGGTCTCACTATCAACGCAAGCTGAGGCGGAACTGTGTAAAGCAGCGGAACAGTTGTCAGTAGAATGGTCATATGTGAATTTTGGGTTAAAAATAAATGTACAGAAATCGCAGGCCATTGTTATTGGTAGTCCTTACTTTATAAGTAAGCTCTCAGATGTGAGGGTGCCTGACATCCTATTTGATGGGATTTCCATTCCCTTGTCCTCTACTGTCAGGAATTTGGGCATCACCATAGATCAGACGCTTTCCTGGTCACCCCATATTGCCGAAGTAAGTCAAAAAATATTTGGATCTCTCCACTCACTAAGGCGCTTACAGAATTTTCTTCCTATGCACACCAAGCAGACTCTTGCCCAGTCTCTTCTTCTTCCACTTCTGGACTATGGGGACATTGCGTTCCTTGACCTCAATGAAGAGCTGCTTGACAAGCTTGAGCGCTTACAAAACGTATGTATCAGGTATATTTTCGGTCTCCGCAAATATGACCACATTTCCAACTTACGATCTCAGCTTCAGTGGTTGCCGATCCGCCAGCGCAGAGATGTGCATATTTTGTCGTTGCTTTTCAACATACTTTTTAATCCTGCTGCTCCTCCGTATCTTACTGAGAGATTTAGATATATGGCTGACGGCAGTGGTCACCGTCTGAGGTCTAGCGCCAACCTTACTCTTTCTGTACCGTCAAATAAGACGCGAACGTACTCTAAATCTTTCACCGTGGGCGCTGTGAAGCTGTGGAACGCGTTACCTTTGTCAATAAGACAGTCCCAGTCTGTCGCGTCACTCAAGAAAAATTTGAAGAAATTATGGCTCTCCAACGATCTGTGATTTGGTTGAGTACTATAATTATTTATATATTGTAATTTTGAATATAATTATTCTTTATTTATGTATTTATTATAGGTATATGTATTTTTTTTATTCATTATATATGTATATTTACTTATTACATATGTATTTATGGGTATTTATTTAGTTATGGTTTAGCTACAAAATATATTTACTTATGTAACGTTGTTGTACACGGTGTAAGTTTGTCTATCTCATTATTTTTAAAAATCTCTCAATCCCTCAAAGGTTAGCTGGAAGAGATCCCTCATAGGGATAAGTTCGCCTTTGTACTCTGATCCTGTGTGACATGTATATGTTTTAAACTGTTATTGTGTACAATAAAGTGCTTACATACATACATACATATGTCTTCCCCAATTTACGCCACCACACCCGGACCTCAGCTCTCCGCATCCAATCGCTTCCCGCCACTTTCTTCAGGGCGTCGGTCCAACTGGCGGGAATGGAATAACCCAGAATGAAATGGAATAACCCTATGAGCGATTCGTTCACAGTCCCCACTTACAGTCTCTGTGGACCCTTGGACAATGGGGTATAATTGCAGGTATTTAGTCAACTTACTCCATCTTTACTGTTTTTGTTTTCTGTTTTGTATTTTACAGACAGTAGAGTTCAAAAATAGGTATGGACACGGACATAGTGAACACAAACATGTTAACATGACTTTATTTTGTTTACGGTGTGTTGCTGAAATATTTATGTACCAAATTTCTGGAGGTACACACTTCTACACTTTTTGTTTTGTCATAATTTATTATTATTAAAGTATCAAAAACATTAGTTACTGCGGAATATCGCATGCAAAAACTTCACGACACGGCAAATAAATGTTGACAGCGATAAGTGAATCTAAATAAATTCCGTTTCGTTCCACGTTAAAACGCGTCTTAAGCACGGTAACGTTCTTTTGGTTCGCGTTCCGTTTTGCGCTCACTGGCGCGTGCGATTTAACCATTCAAAACCGCATTTATAGCGTGAATCAATTGTTTAGTTTATTTTTTACCTTTTTTAAATCATAATTTTATTTTTGCGACCTGTAATTGCCTACCAATGAGCATAAACCTTTCCATGTATTCATCCCTGTCTGGGCTTTATATCCAGAACTTTTTTAGGCGTTGCCAAGAGTACAGCCTGGCCATGTATAGTATGCCTATGAAAGGTTGCGACTCCAGTAACAATCTTAAGCGCTATACCAACCCATTATAGGACTGTCTAAACTTATCCAAGACTACTTTGAAAGAGAACCTGAAGAAGAAATATGCGTATATATGCAAAGAAAGTCAAAAGTGAATGTGAAGTATTCATCTACTGCAACTGTCTATTCCCTCTCGGCAAGGAATCTCGGTCTCTCGGTTTTCTATGGGTTGATACTGCACTCTTTTCTTTTACTTTGATTTGTCTTTTCTATTAATCTAACATTGGAGGAGTTTCTAGACATGTGTACTTATTTATTTTTATATATTTATCTAACATTATAGACTCTATACGGGCACATCTCTGTACGGTACAGTCAATAGCAAATGTAACGCTTTTGCAACTTAATTCGTTTTGATAAGGTGAAAACCTATTCACTTATTCCTGCTGTTGACTAAACTTTTTATTTTTTCGAGTATTATGTAGACTTTGACATTGGAGACTCGATACATCTTCCGTTAAGTGGGTGTCCAGGTATTAATGTGTTTTTGATTACCACAGTTGTGCCACAAAATGCCATATTATATTAATACATATTGTTTTTATTGTATGACACTTAAAAGATTCCTAGAGTAAGAGACCTTGATTTTGATTTTATGATGATGAATTGATGATGCACGGTATCTTCGGATCACGTTCCTTTTCATGCTCATCGATGCGTGCGATTGAACCGTCTCAAAACTCCGTTCAGAGCGTGAATCAATTGCATTAGTTAACCGTTTCAATGACAAGGCTAGTTTTGAGACTAATTCATTCGTTTTCGGAATAAATATAATAAAATAATAATACATTTATTTCGGAGTAGAAGAAGAAGAAGAAGAAGAAGAAGAAGAAGAAGAAGAACTATGTTAGTGTTGATATTAATAAAAGCAAAACTATCACTTCTCGTAGCTCTTTTGTGACCTATGAAACTACATCCAGTGACAGAGTATTGGACTGTCAGAAGCTTCCGCAACTGCGCTCAGGAGGCCGTTGATGCTGCCGTAAATACGCCGCATCAGGGACGCAATTCGCTTACGCATTATAAGCATGGAAGGGAAGTCATCCGTGCGAGCCTCCGCGAACATCCCCGACGCACTACAGTAGCGCGGCAACCCCATCAGGCTCCTAAATGCGTTTTTATGAGGAATATAAGTAAATATGTACATACATACATAGACTGCTTAAATCAAAGCCCTTCCTTTTGGCTTTGCCTTTTTTGAGTAGGTAATAAACAAATATGGTATCTTGATTGTCGAAACATAATAATGATGCCATATGCGACGCAACGTTTTTAAAATAATCGGAGATACTGATACTACCCGTTCACTTAGGCTTGGCAGTTTCTTCCCGTCCTGCTACATATACCGCACCTCTCTCTCAGTCCGCTCAGCGCCAAGATACAGTGCCCAGGGTGATCGACCTTTGCTCGGCATCTTTCTTGTTTTCCCGAAGATGAGATGTACATAGCTAGATCGATTTCTCGACCCCTTAAACCCCTGCTTTCTAAATTTAACGGAAATCGTAAGAGCCGTTTCTAAAATCCCTGAAATAAATACATATACAAGAATTGCTTGCTCAGAGATATTAGAATTTGTAGGGTTAGAATTACATTAATCTGATTCGCTCTGACATGACGGCCCATACTGTGTCAGGCGTCAGAGCACTTCAGAGAGCGTCACGTCAGAAAGTATGACGCGGCTTAAGATAATCGTCCACACCATAAAATCTGGGGTGTTTATTCACAAACCGACTGGTCTTCACCTCTTACCTCACATCTCACCCGTTTTTATATGGAAATTGGCAAAATTTGACATATGACAGTTTCCATATAAAAACGGATGAGGTGTGAAGTCGAGTCGGTTTGTGAATAAGATGGCTGGGCTGGGAAAATAAACTAAACTAAAATATGTAAATAGATTCCATCAAAGCTACCACTGTGTTGCCATTAGAATAAAACGTTCAATAAATAGAAAAAAAAAATTTGCGAAATAATGGACGTATATACAACATTTATTGGTAATTTTAATTATTGTGTTTAAATACTCAGTTTAAATAACCAGACTTCATAAAAAAGCTGTCGCACAAATTAATATTTAATAAAAACTATTTTGTGGTACAAATGTTTGTTTAGGAATGGTAAAACTCAGGTGTAAACCACCTTTGGTAATCAATTTTAATATAATTACCATTATTGTCTTAACATTGAGTGCATATCTTTTCACCTCAAAAAGGAAATTCATATATGGGGTTGTTTATGTGTTGTGTAGTACGCCCTTTATGGGGAACGTATGGCGGCCATGAAACTTGTCACTTCATTCGGCATCTGACGTCTGTCTTGAGCGCTCGAATGTTTTCTTTCCTCGTTGTGGTATTTTTCATTGTTGAGTTTTTGTTTACTGTTAAGTTTGTTTTGTGTATTTACGTTGACTCTTTGTTAAGTTTGTACCGTGAACGTGAGTTTTCGTTTTACGTAAGTAAAATGGAACCCGTGGCAGGTGTGTCCCTCCCAGGACATGAAAGAGAATATTTCTCTTTCCCCACCAAGGAAAAGACCGGCATCTCATATGAGTGTTTCCGAAAAATGTATGGTGATGAACTGCTACAAATATACGTACAATACGTGGCCCCAGGACAAGTATTGGACACAAGTTAGTCGGCCTCTTTAGCCTAGTTGGTAGTGTCATTGCCTCCGAAGCTAGAGGTCCCGGGTTCGATTCCCGGTAAGGGCATTTGTTTCTGTAGTGAGCAGAGACATTTGTTCCTGAGACTTGGATGTTTTCAATGTATTTAAGTATATATCTATTAAATATATCGTCGTCTAGTACCCATAACACAAGCCTTATTGAGCTTACTGTGGGACTAGTTCGATTTGTGTAAGAAATGTCCCCTAATATTTATTTATTTATTTATTTATTTATTTATTAAGTTGAATGTGCTAAAAAAGTGGCGGAAATATTGGGAATATCCGAAAGAACCGTCAGAAATATACTAAAAGAACATAATACGACCAACGAATTCGCTTCGCCCAAGAAACCTGGCCCGAAATTGGCAGTAATTGACAAGTTGGACGAGTTTACGTTTGCAGCCATTAGACGGATAGTGCATCAATTTTTCCATCGCAATGAGCCGCCTACTATTCAAAAGGTATTTTTTTAATTGTAATCATGACCATTTATTACTGTTATAATGTAATGCTGTATGATGGCAATATTACCATCTTTTAAAAAGCAGAAAATGTTCTAATTAATGATAACAACCTCCGTAGCCTAGTTGGTAGTGACCCTGCCTACGAAGCCAGAGACCCCGGGTTTGCATAGGGATTTATTTGTGTTTATCACGAATATTTGTTTCTCAGTCTTGGATGTTTTCTATGTATACAAGCATGTATTTAAAAAAAAAACACAAAGCATGAATACTTACTTGACAATGTACTAAAATTTGTATTATGTTCTTAGGTGTTGCAGGTTGTTAATGATGACCCGGACCTACCAAATTTGTCTGCATTTACCTTGCGTCTGGTACTTAAGCACCTAAATTTCAAATATGCAAGTCGGAAACGCCATAGCTGCCTCATTGACCGGGCTGATATAATATTGTGGAGAAAACGATATTTGGTAAAAATAAAACAATATCGCAGAGAGGGAAGACCAATATATTACCAAGATGAGACTTGGGTTAATGAAGGTATATATATTATAATTTACATAATTTGTTTGGGCTCATTAGAATTGTCTTAATAAGTAATTAAAAAAAATTCTGGAAAAATAGTTGCAATAAAACATTGTACAATTGACATTAAAAATATGTTTACACTTTTGATCCTTACTCCTGTAAAAAATT
Source organism: Notocelia uddmanniana (assembly GCA_905163555.1). Classification (NCBI taxonomy): domain Eukaryota; kingdom Metazoa; phylum Arthropoda; class Insecta; order Lepidoptera; family Tortricidae; genus Notocelia; species Notocelia uddmanniana. The sequence continues at coordinate 5,275,946 of LR991059.1, read as the reverse complement.
GTAAAAGTGTAACAACTAAATATCTTTGATGTTGCCTGTACCAAAAGTATTCATTAAGTGATTGTAAACATTTATTCATCACTATGTTACGAGATTTACGAGTAATTGTAGTAATTTTTATTTTAATCTGATTCTTTCTTGTTAAAGGGCACACGGTAAACAAAGTGTGGCAAGACCCAAAAGTTTTGTCATCTCGACAAGCATTTTTAGAGGGTCTTACAACCGGACTGAAGGCTCCATCAGGAAAAGGAAGGCGGCTCATTATAAGCCACATTGGCAGCGATGAAGGATTTTTAGAAAATGGACTACTATTATTTGAATCGAAGAAAAATACTGATGACTACCATAAAGAAATGAATGCTCAGCATTTCGAAGAGTGGCTGACTGGTATATTGCCAAGGCTTAAGCCCAATTCTGTACTAGTCATAGACAATGCTCCATACCATTCTAGAAAAATGGAAAGTGGCCCTGTAAAGAGGTGGAACAAGGGCCAAATTATTCAATGGCTGCATGAAAGGAATATACCCTGTGACATGTCCATGATAAAAACGGAGTTATGAGCTCTGGTAGAAAGCCAACCCAAGATCAGCAAAATGGCAGTTGATGAATTAGCGGCTGCTCACAATGTAACCATTTTAAGACTCCCCCCATATCATTGTGAACTAAACCCTATTGAATTAGTGTGGGCACAGGTAAAAGGACATGTCGCCAAAAATAATAAAAGTTTTAAAATGGCCGAGGTCAAAACATTATTCCAGGAAGGTTTGGAGCTTGTTACACCAGAACGCTGGAGATCGTGCATAGATCATGTTATTAAAGTAGAGGATGAAATGTGTCAATTAGATCATTTAATTGATGATGTTGTAGAGCCGTTTATTATAAACACAGGTGAAGATGAATTGAGTGGATCGGAACTTGAAGAATAAATAAACTTATTAAAAATATTGTTGTTTTCATTTGACACAATACACTGTTAGGCCACCCTTTTTAGGCCAGCTGTTAAAAAATAGGGATAATTTTCTACCATGGCAAGTCTTTAATTTTATTACAGATTTGGACTTTCATAGACACATAAAAATTACATAAATTATATGATTTGACAGTCTTTAACAGACAGATCAACCTCACTTAATGCCAAGCTGAGCAAGTTATGTACGTAGTGCCTAGTGACGATATCTTTAATAGTAAGTATACTACACCACTAGGGAGATAAAACAGAAAGCCCGAGATCGCAGATGTTTGCGGCCCCAGCTGCAAGCGAGGGCCTCAAATATGCGATCAAGGGCTTTTTCTTTATCTCCCGTGTTGTGTACATCATTTCATGCCTACACGTTTTCGTACGCGTAGCGAGCGTAAAAAGCTACTTTATGGCCAGGTGTGACATAAAATATTTTTCTTTGTATCTTCTACACATAGTATAGAGAAGTCCAGAAAGTTTGTTTGGGCCGCTACTAAAAACATATTTGTTTCATAATGTGTAGGTAGTAGGAGTAGGTATCGCATTATGTAGGCAATTGCAGCATTTCATTAAAGGTATGTATAATAAATTACGTATTTTGATGCAGCAAGTAACTTCCGTATTCCATACATAGACAGGGATTTCAATATATTATTCACCTAGTTAGATAATTGTATTTTTTATTATTAAGAAAGGGTTGGCGACATCTGGTCCCACATATTGAAGTTGACAGATGGTTGGTTGTGACAATGACATTTCTTGGTAAATTTGATGGAATCTAATTACATATTAGAGTTTAAAGTGCGCGTCAAGCTCGGCCGTTATTCCATGCGCTATACCAATGACAGAAGAATACACATACCCTTACGATATCATTCTCATTATGATTTTAAAAGACATGGTATTGTCTCGCGGCACTTGCGTTGAAACCACTTTGAACAGCTAAGTTGAACGGATCACTGGTGAGCACAAATGTGGTTATATGAACGCCATATCACGAGCCATCATTAGAACATGTCGAATGTAGCCTCTTAGTGACATGACGATATTGTGACCGAGAACAATAACTGCTGGCAAATGGTGCTCATTGCTTTTTAAGCACTTTCTTTGTAACTTTTATCAGAAAGTTAAATACCGGCAGGCGTGCGTAAAAGCACGATCTCAGAAAATATGACTGTATTTAGAATTCTTACTTTAATGTCAATGAAATATTATCGGAGAAATGAGAACAACTGTTGACGATTGTTTAAGCCTTATTTACATTCGTACTCATATGCGGTTTTCACTACATTGCGTGGTTTGACAGATCGATTGAACTCATTATACCTCGGTAACCCGCAATGTAATGAAACTCGCATGCGACTCTCGTATGTGTGAGAGAGGCCTTAAGTGTAGTTCGTTCTATTCAGTGTCGTGATAATTATGTCGTTGTCGGCCCTATGTATAATGTGTAGAGCATGCATGGCGGCAGACGAGACGTCTAGACACATTTTACTCGACTGTAAGCAGGTAGAAGGATATTATGGGAAAAATTACCTAGGATCTCCACGAATCAGTAAATAATATAAAGGCTTTGGTAAACTTCGTACAGAAACTATATAAAGTGGTTAGAATAGCGTAACGTGAAGCAGAGGAGACGCTTGCGCACATCCTAACCGATTGCCCTAGCCCAATGCGCAGTCGCAGCGATGAGCTGGCAAAGTTCGCGGATGTCCGCTGGATGCGGGTGGCGCAGGACCGGTTATTGTGGCAGTCTTTGGGGAAGGCTTATGTCCAGCAGTGGACGTCCTTCGGCTGAGTATGAATGCGTAGTTGTAGTTTTATCTTGAGCAAACACGTCATGTGCCCTGAAGAGATTGTAGATATGAGATGTGCTGCTCCTAGGTAGGATAATGTATAAGTACAAGGAGGAATATATACAGGAAAGGGTTATCTACAAACTATATACATAATATACAATAGATAGGAGTCACAAGAAGAAACGACAATAGAGAGATCTCTCAGGGACCGAAGTCCATTGAGAGTTGGTTAGAAGTTAGTATATGCAACTGATTTAAGAAACTTCGATAGCGCGTTGCAGAACATGTCAGATTTAACTGATGACACGAGTGACGCCACAAGATTATGTTTCTAGAGTTCAACAAAATCCTGAAATTCTTTGAAATATCAGGCCTCGACCGAGAATTGTTGTAGGTGGCGATCAAAATAGATCAGTAATTAGGCTTGGCAGCCCGGAATATTCACTACCCGAATAATAATAACAATAGATTAGCACTACCCTATTTCCACGTGAATTGCCCATGTAGGCAACATTGGATGTCGACTTGCGAAAAACGCCCAGGAGAACAACCTAACTATATCCTTGCTGAGAATCAGTGGCGTAGCTAGCTTGTATGCGGAAATTGTGTGCCGTGTTTACCCTCATCGGGGGATTTTGGGTATCACCCCTAGAAGGCTGTACTCGGTGCGGTATTTCTGGGAATGGATATATCAGTAACTTCGTATCTGTAAGCTTAGGTCTCCAATGAGATGGAACGACCAAGCCAGTACGTCAAATACATTGGGGCCCTTTACATGGTTTATATTATCACAATACTGGGATATCAATATAATCGCGGTATTCAAAATTGTTTGGACTTTGCTTCAATATTCACGTGATAGTATCGTGATATGAGAGTATTGCGTGATAATAGTAACAGTGCAAAAGACCCTATTAAATGAATGCTCCAGTAAGGCGGCTTTAAGAGAGGAATGGCGGCGTGTCATTAAAAGGGTCACTCAAAAACCCACATAATGGCCACGACCACTCTGCAGAAAAGAGCGAACCGAAGTAGAAGAAGGTGGGAGGAAAGAAGGAGGGAGGCGTAACTACGCTATGGATAAAAACATAACAAAATTAGCAACTACTTTCTGAATCATTAAAAAAAAATTACTATCGAGTTTTCTTTACCCGAATAAAGTCATTATTTATTAGTTGTTGCGGTTTTAGCTTTATTTCATTGTGTTTTAGCGGGAAATTATGTCAACGGACACTGGCGTTTTATTATAAAAACATAATAATGACATGTAAGTAAATAAGGCTGATTAATACTCGTATGATTAATTTAGGCGATTTCCTGATTTGTCGGTGTAGAAGCGGTATGATATGATATGAGAAAACTGTCAGCTGCTGTCAGTCGAGTTAGTACTGTTTTTTACTGCGCCCCTACATTTAAATGAGTGCTCTCTGACTGACGCGGGATGCGCGGAAGCGGGGCGATACGAATGCAGTACTGTCTATAATATTACTTCTGCGCAAACGTAATACTGTCAGTATCTCGTCAAACGATGAAATAATCTCTGCGATATTAGTAAGCTCTAATCATTGAACAAAATACCACATATGGATACCGCCCCGCTGAGTCAGGAAGTAGCCTTAGGTGTAAAGTAAGCTAGTAATCTGTTGTAACTGTTTTTGACATATTTTTTTGGGAATTTTTACGCACTTGGACCGCGTTCACGCAGAAATCACATGCCGCGTTGCCAGCCAGGCGATTATGGCGCGCGGCGGCGAAGACGGGAAACGTCATAGTCGTCTGACAGGCTGCGCGTCGCCTTGCACGGCATGTAGGGTGTATAGAGTATGTATACTACTCACATACATGCATTTAGCGTGTGCTTATAGTTATAGGTATGATCATTCGTTTTAAAATTTTAATCTAAAGTTACGAGCACTATTTCTTATACTTAGTGGTAATGGTTTAATCATAATTTCAAATTCATAATAACACATAATCATAACATTATGACTTCTATAAATTTACATCCGTCACGAGACATAATTGTAAGGAAAACCTGTGGCATACCGCAGACATAATATCTACCATAAACGTGGCCTATCTCACAAATACACTCCAAAAGCACCTTATTCATGGGGAGTAAGAATCAAATTGCCATGATTCGGTGTTTGACATCATGGTTTGCCGTGCGGAAGGCGGTGACGTCACAACTTTCGCTTTTCACTGCCAAGGCGCGTGCGCGACCGATGACATGATCTTTGTAACGTTGAGTCATTATCGGGACGATACTTAAACTTAGCTCTGTCTTGCTCGCTGGGCTTTGGTGTGAAAGAGATGGTATGCTACGCTTCGGCTGTAAAGGTTGACTGGGTTGCGTGAGGCGAATAGGATGAACTTGTGATCTTAATTCTTGTGAATTCAATATCCCATCAAAAAAATAAATGTGAAAATGGCAGCCAAGTTCACCGACAAAAGAATTGAGATCTAAATGGGCGCCAAGTTCCGTAGATTATCTGAATACTTGCCAAGTTTGGCACTAGATTGTTTACAGTAAAACTAATTTACTGCGGCTTAATGCATTTTGAGCCTTAACTTGGCAGTTTTCTTTGCAGTAGGTTATAATACAGTAAAAGCCGTTGGTTATTTAAGAAAACAACTATTCAGATAATCTACGGAACTTGGCGCCCATTTAGATCTCAATTCTTTTGTCGGTGAACTTGACTGCCATTTTCACATTTATGTTTTTTGATGGGATATCATTACTTTTTAAAAAACTTCATCCAATGGTGCTTTCCCAGAGCGAATGCACGAGTTACTATACAAAATACCCAAACCGCTATAGGTGCACCTCAAATATTTGAAGAGTTCCCTCGATTTCTCCAGGACCCTATGATCAGATTCTGACCCGATGACAATGGGACCACCCCGGAAGTATACCCTTTCAAACAAAAAAAGAATGTTCCAAATCGGTTAATAAATGACGGAGTTCTGAGGTAACTAGCATAAATAATAATAATAATAATAATAAAACTAACAATAAAATCACTGTTTACTGATTTTTCCTGGTGTAAGCACATAATTACCAAGGTGCATGCCAAATTTCAGCGTTCTAGGTCATCTGGAAGTGGGTTAGGTTTTTGAGTCAGTCAGTCAGTCAGCGGTAAAAATGCCGTTTTTTGGAATTTAATGTCTTAATAACTATTAAACTTATATTTATGAAATTTGGGGTTCTAGTTTTTCTAAAGGATCCTAATATATGTACCAAATTTCATGTTTTTATGTTAGATAGATTTGGAGTTATTGGGGGGTCAAAAGTGGCTCCAAACGGTTCGTGTAATATAACTCACGGCTGCTGTCCGCCAGTTCCTGGGATGAACTTGGCTGGACACGCTGCCGCGTGTCTAGATATTATTATGCTTATTAAATCAATACGAACAGAGGTAGACGAATGAATTAAGTATAGTAATGAGTATGATGATAAAAATAGTTCGTAACACAGATAACTAAAAACTCATTAGTACTTTCAAACAAAAAAAGAATGTTCCAAATCGGTTAATAAATGACGGAGTTCTGAGGTAACTAGCATAAATAATAATAATAATAATAAAACTAACAATAAAATCACTGTTTACTGATTTTTCCTGGTGTAAGCACATAATTACCAAGGTGCATGCCAAATTTCAGCGTTCTAGGTCATCTGGAAGTGGGTTAGGTTTTTGAGTCAGTCAGTCAGTCAGCGGTAAAAATGCCGTTTTTTGGAATTTAATGTCTTAATAACTATTAAACTTATATTTATGAAATTTGGGGTTCTAGTTTTTCTAAAGGATCCTAATATATGTACCAAATTTCATGTTTTTATGTTAGATAGATTTGGAGTTATTGGGGGGTCAAAAGTGGCTCCAAACGGTTCGTGTAATATAACTCACGGCTGCTGTCCGCCAGTTCCTGGGATGAACTTGGCTGGACACGCTGCCGCGTGTCTAGATATTATTATGCTTATTAAATCAATACGAACAGAGGTAGACGAATGAATTAAGTATAGTAATGAGTATGATGATAAAAATAGTTCGTAACACAGATAACTAAAAACTCATTAGTACTTAATAAGTGGGTTCTTTTACCAAATAAAATTTTTTTGCTATTTAATCCATACTTTAAGTAAGTTCGCCTTTGTACAAACATCTAAAATTAAGTATTTTTTTGTTATGTACTTGATTTGTGCAATAAAGTGTTTACTACAACTACTACTACTACTTTAATATTATAAATGCGAACGTGTGTCTGTCTGTCTGTCTGTCTGTTACCTCTTCACCGCTGCACCGATTTGGATGGTATGGAGATAGTTTGGGTCCCGGGAAAGGCGACATAGGATAGTTTTTATCCGGAAAATCATCCCCTAAGGAGGCCAAAAAGAGGGGTGAAAGTTTGTATGGAGATACGATATATGCTAATTCGAAGCAGACCAAGTCGCGGGCAAAAGCTAGTTATTAAATCATGTTTTAGATACAAATTATACAACTACTAATAAAAATGTTCGAAAATTTACGCAATTAGAATGTTGATACCTATCCAATTACAAATTGTGTCAAATTTAAGTACTATTTCGTTGATTACCTCGATCTTCATTAGAAATAATTTCTAAACGATAACTGGTATTTTTTATTGATCAAGTGTTTTCATGAACATTACGTAAATATGCAACACTTCGTACATACTCGTAAATAAATGATGCAGTGGAAAAACGAGAAGATCAAGTTAACGGTGACCTACCTTCAGCTACACAACAAGCATACAATCTAAATGAAGTGGTGTGCCACAGAATTAGCAATATGCGAGCGCAATGTACAGTAACAAGCTCTCATTATAATATCGATACTAAACCATCAAATTACATAGTGTAGTACAAAATATAAAAATAAAAAAGCCAAGCTTAAGAGATAAAAAAATTGTTTACCTATTTTAATCGACCAAAAGTAAATTAAAAGTTTCGTATAAGAATCTTTTCGTTTAATGAATAATTTTTAAGAAAAAAAAGCCGACTTCAATTGTTCGACTTCAATCAAACCGAATTCAACTCCCCGTCCGGTGAAAGATTATTAATCTTAGATGGTGCACTCTTAGATTCCATACAATAAAATACAAAAATGGCTATAAGTATGTTTATAATGGTAGAAGACTAAGTACCCTCAATTCCTCATGAAATCATGGAAAAACCTTGCTTGCTTGACAAACAAAATGAAAAGAACAAATCGCCAAACGTGAACTACGCGTCGTTGAAGAGTTCCGTTCTGATCATCATCAGCAGTTCCACTTCATCAAATGTCACTTTTATGAATGAAAATGCTTGATTAGTTTATGAAAATACTAAAATCACTATTTGTGTGCCTTTCACATTTGAGGAGTTTCCTCGATTCCTAATGGATCCCATCATCAGAACTCGAGCATGACAAAAATCAATCGTGAAAATAGAACTTGCTTAACAAATACAGCTAGAAGGACAAATCGCCAAACGTGAACTTTTCGTCGTTGAAGAGTTCTTTTCTGATCATCATCAGCAGTTCCACTTCATCAAATGTCACATTTTTGTATGATAATGCTCGATTTGTAGATAAAAACACAAAAATCACTATATGTTTGCCTTTAAGATTTGAGGAGTTCCCTCAATTCCTCATGGATCCCATCATCAGAACTCGAGCATGACAAAAATTAATCGTGAAAATAGAACTTGCTTAACAAACACAGCTAGGAGGACAAATCGCCAAACGTGAACTTTTCGTCGTTGAAGAGTTCTGTTCTGATCATCATCAGCAGTTCCACTTCATCCAATGTCACATTTTTGGATGCAAATGCTTGACTTGTTGATAAAAACACGAAAATCTTTATATGTTTGCCTTAAAGATTTGAGGAGTTTCTTCAATTCCTCATGGATCCCATCATTAGAACTGCCTTTTGACAAAAACGGGACCAACTTGGATATATATACATACAATCAAAAAAAGAATTTTTCAAATCGGTTTAGAAATGACGGAGTTATGGAGTAACAAACATTAAAAAAAAAACATACAACCGAATTGATAACCTCCTCTTTTGAAATCTTGAAGTCGGTTAAAAAAAACAATTATATGACAATTGACAACTGTTTATAAACGCAGTATTTGACGACCAAAATATTCAATGACCTATTTTTAACAACGTTTGACGCCATATGGTGCCAATTAAGTATCTGATGTGCTTCTGTAGGCTCCTGGCGATGTCTGGTTTCGTTCCTCTCAAAAATTCGAACCAGAAGGACATCGTGAAAAAATATTATAAACCTTATTGTACTAGTATAAAAAGTCGAATAGAAATTGGGGCTGGCGAAGTGATCACTATCGGTAATACGTGGCAGTACGTATCTATTGCTCCAGAGTGCCACTACAGGGTCAGCCGCTCGTCAAGATTCAATTTTATTCCTGAACCTCTAAAGTATCCCGTTGCTGGGCAAAGGTCTCTCCAATCAACTTCTATTCGTCCCGGTTCAGAGCATGTGATGGCATCACCATCACCAAACCCGATTTGATAAAAATCGAGTAGATAGGGTTGGTCCCCTACCACTATATACCTATAGATGAGGCCTCTATATCGTCGTTTTACTAGAGTACAAGCTTTATTTAGTTTAGGACTAGGTATATTGATGTAAGTTTATCCCCCAATACAATAACTAATACATCTTCTACTTGTTACAGTTATGGTTGCTGCTGTGCCTGACGTCATCACTGGCGGCGCCATCACCACAGCTAGGGCTGGACATCATTGACCTAGCTGCTATCAGCAGAATGACACCCAAGCAGCTAGAGGCGTTGGCTGAAGGTCTAGCGGCAGAGGAGATCATGAGGTATTGTCTATTTGTAGTTTTGGTTGGTGGTCTGACGCCATCACTGGCGGCGCCATCACCACCTTTCGCATAATAACAACCAATCAGCTAAAGGCGTTGGCAAAAGGACTAGCTTTGGATCATGAGGTATACTTACTTATACCGGCAATTAAGGCAAGGCCTATTCACGAAATCTGACGAAAAGATTGATGTTTGAGCTTCCAGTGGTAAGAAATAATGAAGAATTGATTTTATGCTCCCAAGTGAAACCTGATTTCCCAATTCAGAGTTATCTTGCCACGCAGAGCACTGGACACCCCTAAAGACTTCCACAATGTCCGGTTCTGCGCCACCCACATCCAGTGGACACTCGCGACCCTTACCAGTCAGATATGACATAGTTTTTTTCAAATTCAGGGTGATCCTGCCACACAGGTATATCATATTTTTCTTTAGGATGGTACAAAAGTTCCAGCACGCTAAATCCTCACAAATTTCATCAAAAATACCTTACCAACCATGATTTATTAGTCATCATCATGCGCTTGCCCTTTTCCCATATATTTTTCCCATACACAATTGTCACAATGCATTAGTGAACCGAAGTACCAAAAGCCGAAATTAGTAATTGCCTCAAAATTCGTCCTTACACTACTCTCTGCTCTTTACTTCTTGCACAACGTGCCAACCTGATCGTTTTTTCCTAGGACAAAGAGGTCGTCAGCGCAAGCGATTTCCTCCGTGGTATCAAAAGCCTCGTCAGCATCGTCGCTGGGCAGCAAGATCGGACTGCTCGGCCAGGCGTCGTCGGGGGCATTGACCTTCATCGCGTCGGCTTCCAGCAAATCCGGACAGCATGATGAACATCCTGGATATTCTTATGAACCGGTAAGGTATACGGTCTTACGTTGAAATATCCACTTTCTTTCGATATTGCAGGCCTACCGTTTAAATGAGAGCCGCGCGCCCTGCAGGTACTGTCTTCTTTAAGCCGTAGACAGCCCCTTCTATGCAGAGGCACAAATGAAATATAAGGCAAGGGTGAATACGAACAACTTTGCTAACTTTATGCATTTACGCTTTTAAAAGCGATCTTAGGAGCAGTTTGATATTAAGAAGTGGTTACCACTGAGATTAAAAAAATGTGTTAGTTTAGAATTTTACAAATGAAATTAGTTCCCTACTAAACTGCACATACGATATCTTCCATGATTTCATTCATTTTTTCATTTTATTTATTTCATAAACAATACATACAGTCATTGTGTTTGAGATTTATTGTATACTAGCATTTGCCCGCGGCTTCGCCCGCGTACTAAGCGAAATTTTTAACTGTCTACAAAAACAGGTTCGTATGTTTGTCCACGATTATCTCGCAATTGGCTGAACCGATTTAGATGCGGTCTCCAGAAAAGTAGTTGTTACATTGTGGGGTTTCGCTATACGAAGTCTGGTGTTTGTGATTCATTAACAGATGAACAGATAAAAAGTCAGTATACATTCTGATAACCGGCAAACTGTTGAATTTCATTTGATTTTGGCAAAAATAAGGATCGAAAACTATTATCATACATTTCCGAGAGGCCGAAGGGGAAAGGGCCGATGAAATAAAAGCATGTCTTAAATGGCCCTTACTAAATGTATGTGTGTACTACAGTAACACCAATAGGTCTGTAAACGACCAAGCAGCGCGCAGCGGACATAAACTCTGGTCTTTTGAAGTACAGAAATACGGCTAATTCAACATCATGTGTAACATTTATTTTTCCTAAAATTAAATTTATTACGTAGGTTTTGCCAGTTCCCATTGGAGCATCCAAAAAGAAAATTTGGCCTCACTTCCATTCGCACTCCTTACTTCAGTCCGTCTGTTACAACCAAGTTGCTTTTACTGGACCGATTGAATTGCAAATTGGCACAAACTATCAAGAATTTAGAGCGCTCGTGGCCCAGCGGCACCCGCCTACCGCGTGCGGTGTGCGAGGTTAAGCAATGTGGGCGCAGGTCAGTTCTTGGATGGGTGATCGCTTTGAGTGGTTACTAAATGACTCTCGTGCTTTGGAAGGCACGCTAAGCCGTTGATCCCGGCTGCAATCGTTAAGCCAAGTTACTTAGAGGCCTTCGAGCGGCTTGCGAACTTCTAACAGTCAAGTTGCCCACTCACTTGGCAAAGGGGGGTCGAAGTTGCACCACGTCCGTAGGGAGTACCCACCGTTACCCTACACGTGACCCCTGGGTGGTGCTAAAAGTGCAACAAAAACTGGCAACCGTACTTGTTGATTTAAATGGAAAAAAATATCGAAACCTCTATGTCGTTTTTAAAAGCAAGTCCATAGATACCCCACACGCCTAATAGTAACATTAAACTTTTTTTGCATACAGGCATGTATGGAGTGCCAAATTTTACCTCAGATTCGTATTCAGAGACCTCTCAGACGCTCAGATATCGATTTTGAACGAAATTGGGACGAAAAAAAAGATAATCAATATGGCTGCCACTTTCACAAATTTTACTTCTGATTCGTATTAAGATACCTCTCGGACACACATATATCGATTTTGAACGAAATCGGGACGAAAATGAAGAAAATCAATATGGCCGCCACTTTTTCCAAATTTTACCTCGGATTCGTATTAGGGGACCTCTCGGACGCTCAGATATCGATTTTGAACGAAATCAGGTTGTAAATGAAGAAAATCAATATGGCTGCCACTTTTTCCAAATTTTACCTCGGATTCATATTAGGGGACCTCTCGGACGCTCGGATATCGATTTTGAACAAAATCGGGTTGAAATGAAGAAAATCAATATGGCTGCCACTTTTTCCAAATTTTACCTCGGATTTGTATTCGGTGACCTCTCGGACGCTCAGATATCGATTTAAAACGAAATCGGGACGAAAAAAAAGACAATCAATATGGCCGCCACTTTCACAAATTTTACCTCGGATTCGTATTAAGAGACCTCTCGGACACACAGATATCGATTTTGAACGAAATCGGGACGAAAATGAAGAAAATCAATATGGCTGCCACTTTTTCCAAATTTTACCTCGGATTCATATTCGGGGACCTCTCGGACGCTCAGATATCGATTTTGAATGAAATGAGGAAGAAGATGAAAAAATCAATATGGCTGCGACTTTTTCCAAATTTTACCTCGGATTCGTATTAAGAGACCTCTCGGACGCTCAGATATCGATTTTTAACGAAATCGGGGACCGAAGGGGAAAAAATCAATATGGCCGCCACTTTTTCCAAATTTTACCTCGCATTCGTATTACGAGACCTGTCGGACGCTCATCAATATGCCTGCGACTTTTTCAAATTTTATTTCGGATTCTAATTAAGAGACATCTCGGACGCTCAGATTTCTATTTTGAATGAAATCTGGACGGAAATTAAGAAAATCAATATTGCCGCCACTTTTTTCAAATTTTACTTCGGTGTCGTATTTGGGGACCTCTCGGACGCTCAGATATCGATTTTGAACGAAATCGGGACAAAAATTAAGAAAAGCAATATGGCCGCCACTTTTGCCAAATTTTACCTAGGAGTCGTATTAAGAGTCCTCTCGGACGCTCAAATATCGATTTTTGTCGAAATCGTATCGGGCGGCACTAATTAATAAAACCACTTACAATACATTGACTCAAGAAAGGTTGTATCTTCATAGGGAATTCACGGCACATCATGCGCCTTTAGACCTTATAAGGAACCTACATGCCAAATTTGGTATCTCTCGAGTCTCGAACCAGCAGTTTGGGCTGTGCGTTGATATGTCACTCACTCACTCAGTCAGTTTCTTCTTGCAATTTGGCACCTACTTTTAAGTTTTCATGCCCGCAATATTAAATTTCAAAATCAACGCCATTTTCGAAATAAACGACCCAATAATCACACCCATATTAATATTTAGACATTCCAACCCCCTCGGACCCCAACAAAGGGGATAGTATTTCACGTCCTCCACGTGGGATTTTAAAATTATTGTTGTTTTCGTAATCAGCGACCCGATAAACCATAGAAACCACACCCATATCGATTTTCAGAATTTGTCACCACCTTTCCCCCTTTTAGGGGTTGATTTCTCAAAAAACCTGAAACACATGTTTACTGATTTATCGTTAGAAATACTCCTGTGAAGTTTCGAATAAAATAATCTAACTAATCTTGATTTCCTATACAAACTTCGGGCCCCCATTTCACCCCCTTAGGGGTTGAATTTTGAAAAATCCGTTCTTAATGCACCTCAAGACCTTATATGGAACCTACATGCTAAATTTGGAATCTCTAGAACCAGCAGTTTGCGCTGTGCGTTGATATATTGGTCACTCAGTCAGTCAGTTATTTCTTGCAATTTGGCACAAACATTCAAAAGTTTTCATGTCCACAATATTTAATTTCAAAACCGATGCCATTTTCGTAATTAACGTCCCAAAAAACCATAAAAACGACACCCATATTAATATTTAGACATTTCATCCCCCTGGCACCCCAACAGGAGGGGATGGTATTTCACGTCCTCCACGTGGGATTTTAAAATCCTTGTTATTTTCGTTACCAGCGACCTAATAAACCATAAAAACAATACCCATGTCGATTATCAGAATTTGTCACCACATTTCCCCCTTTTAGGGGTTGATTTTTCAAAAAACCTGAAACACGTGTTTACTCATTTATCGTTAGAAATACTCCTGTGAAGTTTCGAATAAAATAGTCCAGCTAATCTTGTTTCCCCATACAAACTTCGGACCCCCATTTCACCCCCTTAGGGGTTGAATTTTGAAAAATCCTTTCTTAGTGCACCCCTAGACCTTATAAGGAACCTACGTGCCAAATTTGGAATCTCTAGGACCAGCGGTTTGGGCTGTGCGTTGATATGTCAGTCAGTCAGTCAGTCAGTCAGTCAGTCAGTCAGTCAGTTTCTTCTTTTATATATTTAGAAGAGAAGTTAGATGAATATTACAATACATACCTACAGTGGCTACAGTACAAATAAAACATTTAAACAATTCAAAACAATAGGCGTCTTTATTATTATTTTAACTGTACCCTCTCTGTATATCCTCGAAATATATATTTTTGTTAAAACTTTTCCGCATTACTTTTGTACAAAAGACAAGATATAAATAAAAAAAATAAAATAAATCAATGTTGGGGGACAATCTTACTCAAATCGACGTAGTCCCAAACTCAGCAAAGCTTGTACTACTATGGGTACTAGACGACGATATACATACTTATATAGATAAATACATACTTAAATACATAGAAAATATCCAAGACCCATGAACAAAATCCGTGCTAAATGCACAAAATAATGCCCTAACCGGGATTCATACCCGGGACCTCTAGCTTCGCGGAGGCAATGTCACTACCAACTAAGCTAAAGGCCAGATATGCAATTTTAATACGAGGTATCCATTTTTTTAAAACAGATTTCTGTCTTACGAATTGTTTTGCAATGGCCATACGTACAAACACGCACAATAATAATACACAATAATAATGCCAATACGTACGTATTTTATAATAAGTTACCGAAAGAAATAAAATAATTGACGTTAAATAGATTTAAGATTAAATTATTTCATTGTTTAATAAAAAATACATATATTCTCCATTAAGGACTTTTTAAATTATTGATATTTTAATAATAGTAATAACAATTTAAATTATTCAGATAACAAATATATAGAGACAATAGAATAATATTTATTATTTTTGACACAGAATTTTCATGGCACATAATGGTTAAACATGTAATCGCGACTAAACTAACACATACTTACCACCTTTTGTATACCTACCATGTTTAAAGCAAAAAAAATAATTCTTTTTTATTTACGCTAAAAAACGACGTCTTCAAGATACCTAATCAAAATATTTGTATTTCATAATTCGTTATTATTGAATTTCGGCGTTACGGTTTCGTAAAAGTTGTGTTTTCCCAACTCATGATTTTCTTTTCTCTGAACTCCGGTGTAGTTGTTGGAAATACCGAGTCGTAAATTTTAATAACGATCATTAACATTAAGCTACCTACTTTCGAAAAAGCTACTAACATATAGCCATGTAGCCAATGACTAAAGTCGATGTTGACGTTTCTGAATTCAAATTCGAACCGTTTATTTGTAAGATGTAGTCTGATTTGTCCTACGATTTTGTTCACATCGTAGGACAAAACGGATTTTCATGTCCGATTTGTTCACATCGTAGAACAAAACGGATTTTTTTGTCCAGTTTGTCCTACGATGTGAACAAAATCGTAGGACAAATCGGACTACATCTATTATAGGTATAACAAAACAAAAAAACATAATTTCTAATAACTAGTATGCGCTTTTATTTCAACCATGCATGCAACCAAGGATTCCAAACCGATATTATGACAATCTGAATAACGTCAATTGTGGTTACAGTTACATTTTCCCGTTATTATGTAACGTGGGATGTTCTCCATATAAGTACATAATTTATGTAACATATAATTAAGTATATAGTTATGTTTACCATTTTTATAACACGTCAATAAAAGTAACAAAAGTATAAAAGTGCGTTAAGAAGTATGTGTGGAGTACGTCTGTGTGATCGAATAAAATTAATGTTATAACTACTATAATTGATAAAGGTATGCTTCGGTGGTTTGGGCATGTTGAGAGGATGTGTAAAAGCAGACTGACTAAGAGGAATTACGTTAAAGCGATGGATGGAAGACTCTTCTGAAGTCGCAAGTGTCCGGAAACTACGGTATCTGCTTACCACAAGGCAGGCTGTAAGCTTGTTTGCCAATGTCGTTGTTTAAAAAAATATATTTTAGCTAATATTATGTTAAAATTCGTTTAGCTTTACCTGTCACATTGATATTTACGTCTCATTGTCAGAAAGGGACAAAACCCATTTTAGTTAACAGAGGTTTAGCAAGTTTTATGAACTAAGTTTATTATATTCAATAGATTATGTTCCTATTTAAGAGGCTGACAAGCGCCAATGACCTTGGCTGTGTTTGTCTGCGTCTAGTTGCGCCGGAGTGAAAGAGAAACTATATACTTGCTATACATCTACTTGTATAGCAAGTATATAGTTTCTATAATCAGAAATTTAATCATAAAATTTAATATATTCACCACATGTATAATATAAATCATCTATGCTTTAGGTATGAGTATGTTGGAACTGTGTTTTTAAATATACATATTTCAGTTGAAAAAATAAGACATTATGATTATTTTAAGACGTAGCTTTGCGATTTTATTCCATCTCGCTGATTTTCTTAAATCGTGTTTTGTAGTCTTCCACGCCCTTTGAAATATAATGAATATTAACGTGTATTTTTATTTTTTTACCAAAACAAATGATTTTTGTTGAATCACCATTTAAAAATGGCAATTTAGCTCTATTCCGCGTCTTAACTTTTGTGCACGCTGAGATATACCATTTGGTGCCCACTAACTACTAATCTAGTTCACTTTTACAATGACAATTGACTCTCCTTATACAATTTATGTCATGCTTCTCCAGAAAATGCAGTTCAGCCATTTATATTTTTATTTGATTTTCATTCCAATTATGTATTACATAGAAGGTACAAGCAGTGGTTAAAACACCGAAAAGCTTTTCTTGAAAATTGCGATACTAATTAAATCTTTAACTTTCCATTTATCAACATGCCATTTCCATCCACAGCAAGAAAGCAAAGTAGATTTCTGGGGGCTCAAGAAATCCATCCTCTACACGCTTCTTCAAGCTGTGAAGGCCATCACGGGAGGGGTCACCATCTTGAAGGGCCAGCTGATCAAGGGTGGTGGCGCGCTGGCAACCACCTTCGGGAAGGTGATATCGGTGAAGGGAGAGGCTGTGAGCAACTTTGGCAAGAAAATCGTGTCGTCAGCTGCTTTAAGTCATAAGAAACCAGGTGAGTTATTAGTTATATGTATAAAGATGCACATTTATGATGGGTCGAGGATAATTGGCTTTAAGGCCGATTCAGCACGAACTCTGATTTTCCATTCCATTGCAGGGTTTGATATTACTCGTCGTATATCGGCAGCCTGCGCCCCGAATTGTACTAAAAATTATTTGACGACCACTTTAGTCAAGTGATCCTGCCTAAGAAGCTGGGGGTCTTTGGATCAAATCAGAGCATTTATGTGTGTGATTAGTACGAATATTTATTTCTGAGTCTTGGTTCTTTTCTGTGTATATTAGTATGTATAATATATCTAAATATAAAGAGCGTACTCCCATCTTAAAGGCCGGCAACGCATTTACAACTCCTCTGGTGTTGTGGGTGTCCATGGGCGGCGTTAATCGCTTACCATGAGGCGATTCGTCTGCTCGTTTGCCTCCTATTTCATTATATATATAACTGTATACGTCGTCACGTCATCTAGTACAGTCAGCGTCACAAATAGCTACGCATTTGAAAAGTTCAAAAGTCTCTATTCTGCCCTGGCCGGTATTCGAACCCGGGACCTCTAGCTTCGTAGACAGTGTCACTACCAACTAGGCTAAACAGGCCGTCAATGCTGCCATGACCAGACACTGGGCACTACGACCCATCATTATTATCTTCATCAGCCTATAGACGTCCCACTTCTGGGCACAGATCTCCTTTCATAATATGGGAGGGAACGGTTGACTGGTATACAATTCCATTTGGTATTAAGTCCGCCATTTGTATATTTGTTAATTTTGCGCAATAAAGTTTAAATAAAAAACTAAACGGCAGGTGTGGCCAGTGTTACGTATAGGCTAATGATTATGATTATGGTGACCATACATTGTACAGCATCAATTCAGAAGTAGCATAATTAATAAATGTATGGACCATACATTGTACGCGTACGTGGCCGTCATAAGTGTTACTTAATTATAAGGGGATAAGCTCATCCGGTCCTGTAATCGCTTGAATTTTAACAAGATCGTCGCTTTGCTCATTTTCAGCGCCACCAGTATACGGGCCGCCACCTGCGCACCTAGACTACCCGCCCAGCGCGTACGGTGCCCCCACTGCGCCCGCGCACTATTCAGCGCCGACAGCGCCAGCGCATTACGGCGCGCCCTCGGCGCCAACGGGTTACGCTTCGCACAAATATCCTTCGCATTTAGATGGTATGACACAACTTTATTACCAAGTTCAACATAGACATAATATAAACTCAGAGCCGAAGAATCTATGCTGTTATTTTAGATTGTTTAGGGGGGTGGGAGAGGCTGCTAGGGACCAGATGCTTTGATGCCTAAATACCGAATAAAAAAAAGAATCAAGTGTCTTTTGAGTGGTGTGGAACAAACTGCGCAGCGCCATATACTTTACGCAATTTTGTCATAATCACGATACGAAATAGACACTTAGGCTACGATTCCACTAGAACTAGATTGTGATACGTTTTCAAACCACGCTTTAGTAGGTAGGTAGTAGGTAGGTGGGTAGGCATATTCGTATATGCAGTCTACATTTAATACACAAATATCTCTGTTAGTTCGCAATAATGCTTGTACTTAGGTATGGAAGATTGTAAGTTTCATAGAGCTATATAATTTCCAAACGAAATGAAAAATTGATCACCCTGGGCGAGATTTGAACCCACGATCTCTGGAATCCGTTCATCGCTCTTTCCTACTGAGCTACCGCAGGTATTCTCGAGGCGACGAATCATTCAATCAGTTGACTCTTTTTAATTAAGCCTTAGGGCGCTATATAATACCTGAATTTATAAGAATACAATATTATATCATCATAATAAAATATTAAGGGCATCGAGTTGATTGACGTCTTTCTCACACTAACGGATGTACTACAGCTTGAAGGAGGCGGAGTAAAATTATTATTAAAATTATCGCCCTTCCAGTGTGTTTAGCTTATCTGACGTAAGCATGAATCTTGTATACACTTGGAAATTATTGCTGACTCGCCCAATAGTGGACCGTAAATTTTTTTGCTCCTGTTACTTTAAAAAAGTTACACCTTAAACATTGTACAATACTTATATTCAAGCCACGCGAGTGTAATAGGTGAATTAGCACTGTTACGCAATGTAATCACCGAGATGTTATAATACAATGCA
Source organism: Notocelia uddmanniana (assembly GCA_905163555.1). Taxonomy (NCBI): domain Eukaryota; kingdom Metazoa; phylum Arthropoda; class Insecta; order Lepidoptera; family Tortricidae; genus Notocelia; species Notocelia uddmanniana. The sequence continues at coordinate 5,256,284 of LR991059.1, read as the reverse complement.
GCATTACGCGGGTAGTTACCGTAACAACTCAACATGACACGTCTCTGACAACACGGAAGGTCGTTCTTTGAACTCGTATATTATTAAGGTAAATTCTCTGACGTCAACATACGAGTCGCCGCAATACACATATGCTAACACATTGAAAAAATATCTAAAATTGGTTATATTTATTTATTATGTTGGTTCAATCTGCTAGATATAGAAATACTATAATGTGTAGAACCACAATTACATCGTAAAAATGGCTCTGTAAAACCGGATACAAAGCGCCGCTTAAGGCGGGGATCGCCGAGCGAAGCCAAATACTTCCGAGCACATGGCCTGCTGACGTACGTAAGAATCGTCCCAAAAGAATCAGTATAAGCCTGATCTCCGATTATGCACATAATTGACACGAATTTTTAGGTCAGGATATAATAAGGACTTAAATAGCATGATATGTGACAACTTGTAATTGCCATTGGCGTGTCATTTTATAGATGACATCCGGTAAAATTGAAGCTAATACAGATATTTTTACACAGTTTACTAATTGGAGTCTTATCGTGGCTGTTATTTTGAAAGGTTTAGTTCGACTCTATGAATCTAGGTATTATAAGAGCTCAATGCTGCTAGGTAATAAAAATATAGGCAATAAGGCAACATTCACAAGAATGTAAAACACAATGATGAATATTGTACAGCATTTTGTTTACGTCGCTACGCAAACATTATATGACATGATTATAGCCTAGATATAGGAATGCCATAGGGTCTTTAAGACCAAATTTGGCCTAGAGAGCCATATTAGAGCTCACAGAGGAAAAAATCCTGGCGATTCGCCGTCATCGAAACCGATGGGAGGACTAAATATATATGTATAGCAATCCATAAAATTGACAATAAAAGGGAAGGCGATGGACACTTGATGCCCTTTAGGATCGTCACATTTCACGTTAACAACACATTTCTGTACAGGTATTGCTTCAGTGAATTAAATTTTAGAATAAACCACCTACAAAAGGATATAAACTCAACAAAGTGACTTGCAGAGGTTAATAAGCAAACCTTTTGCCGAATCACGTAAAATCGTAAAACCCTTATTTACGAAACAATTTATACGCGCAGTACAATATACTCAACGGCCGACGCGATAATAAAATTAATATGACGCACTTCCTTTGCAAATATTCATTAACATTGATGATACTACACCACCTTCTTGACAGAAATAAATGTATAAATTGCAGACTTGGGATAACTTTAGAAAAGTAACTAAATATGTAGAAAAGACGTACAAAACGTAGACGTAAAAAAATTATCGGACTTAGTCTATTATTCTTCCAAGTAGCAGTTTGCAAAAAAAACTTAAAGGGCCAAAAAAGTGGGCTACTAAATATTGATGAAAGACCTGCTACTAAAAATTAACTTACAGGAAAATAATCCCGAAGAAATCAAATTTTACGGAAAAACGAAACAAATGCGGAGACATCTATAGGAAGATAAAAATACTCTTGATCAAATCATATCAGAAGACAATTTACCAATTTCACTGACGGAAATGCGGAAGTTTTATCTTATGGAAAACCTAAAGGAACTAATCATCAATCATTCAAGCTATATTACGTAAATGGAGGTAACAAACTGGAAAGAAGTCATACTCCGTAGATATATGTAATACGTATCGTACGGTTGCGTAAATCTTTACTGGTGATGACAAAAACCGATACGGATACTTGCACTGGATTTAATGACTGGACCAGTTTGCGAATTTTCAGTGAGAAAGTGGAAAACGAGTTTTATGTTAGAAAAAAAAAACTTTTCGATTACGTGTAACAAATTATTCGAAGTCATAGTGCCAGCCGTTTAAATCCGCCTATTCAAATAAATGTTTTTATATAAACAAACATTGCTTACATCAACCGCGGCAGTTTATTCAAAATAACCGTATGCCGAACTGGTGAAAACAGAATGTTGACAATGGTTGAACTTATATGAAATTGAACCGATACCCTTTAACTTTATTTAAATAATGAGATATTTTCATGTGCTCTGCCTGCCACATTTGGGAATATAAGCGTGAGTTATACATTTATTAACAGAGTAAACTAAGATAACATAAAAAATAAAATAATAATAATAATAATAATAATAATATATTCTTTATTGCACCACAAACAGAAATTCTTACAAGAAATAATAAAATAAAAGTAAATACCCATGAATTATGTCCGGCTCTGACATGGTCCAAAGGTGCCAAAAATGCTGGCAACGTTGCCGCGCTGTATGGCGATAGATATTTGTTGGACAGATATTTTCATTAAGCAGTCTGAAATCTAAATTTTTTAGCAAAACTTTAATCTTAAATTATAACAAAAACTTTTAGTCTAGTTGGTTACGATGCGAATAATAAAATCTGAAAAATGGCTAAATTGGTTAATTGGCATTACTTGCTTAAACTTTAAAAAGTGGAACATGAAGTTAAACATTTCGTAAGACTGTTCAAGATTGACCTCTAGACAGGAACATTATGATGTAATTGACACTTCCGTGTGAATCCTAAAGTTACGCAATTTGGGGTAAAGTGATTAAAATTTGATATCAAATTGATTAATGATTATTATAAAAACAACAGGTTTGAGATTCTTTTGTTAAAAACATATTTATATACATGAGTTTTATAAAAATCAAACACATAATGAAAATAAAAAAGATACAACTCTTTTATGAGCAATTGCATTGAGCCACAGAACAAAGTAAATAACGAATATCGTAAATGTAAACATTATAATGTTTAGTTTTTACTAGTATACATACCTAAAGCAAATTGGTTTTTACTAGATGAATTGAGACATAATAAGCAAGGTCAAACCTCGATACTTTGTTTAAGACTTCTCTTCGACATCAGCAGTATTTAGTATTTACCGGTTTATGTTTTGAGAAAGAAACCTCACCTAATTATGAAACAACGTTCATCGAGTTAAAAATATTTTTTGGTAAAACGAATGATGTAATTAGAAAATGTTGTTAGGTAATAATGAGTCATTTCAACCTATGACCCAACCTACAGTCACTCGTCATTTAAATAAAAAAGCTAAATTTTGATGGAACTCTATTAGAAAAAAACATAAATAATGAATGATGTATACACAACAATAACTTACTCGTAGACGACGATGACACCAAAATATTATTTTCACTGTCAGTTGCCAGCGCGGAATTTAAATATCTTATGAATTATTCAGTTTGAAAAGTGCAACCTACTTACATCACGCAAGTTTTGGTTTAAATTTCAATATACACTAAAGTTACATCTGTTTTACTTAAGTTTTCAAGTAATATAGTTTTCATTAAAAAAAAAATTCAAAAACATAAGGGCATTTAGAAAATATCGTTTCCAAACCGACAAAACATTTTTAGGTTTTACAATTGCCAGCGTCATAGTGGCTCTCTTACACTAACCAGTCCTTAATCATCATTATCATGTCAGTCGAAGGACGTCCACTGCTGGACATAGGCCTTCCCCAAAGAGTTCCACAATGCCCGATCCTGCGCTATCCGCATCCAGCGTACTCCTGCGACCTTTACCAGTTCACCAGTCTTAATATTTATACAGATTCAACTAAATCATATAATAACTCCGCCTCTTCTGAGTTTGGGGAGGCTAAATGCTGATATCCTACCGAGTTCATAATTATTTATATTAAGCAGACGTCACCGGGTATCGCCACAGCCACACTCAATTGTAACGTGATACAGCCGGGGCCGGAGCCGGATTTGGCCGGAGACAATCAAACATGTAATAGAAACATTTAAGGAATATGAAAATAATAAAGGATTTATTAATACTATGTTTATGACAATTTGATCTATCATGAAACCTATGTATCCGTTCGTTGTCGTGTCATATATGTAGGTAATAAGTATACAAAAAGGTAGCGTAGGTTTCATGAATAATATTCTAAGTTTATGAATTTGATTATTACTTACAAATTCTAGTGGTTTCAATTCAAAATTACCTCAAGCTTCTTTTAATTTAGTTAAACAATTATAAATCAGTCATTGGAAATTATAAATGTTTCCTATTCTGCTAGAGAGATTCATCCCAATGGCTGTTTTCTTTCAGAACTCATAGTGATGTCATCAGTCGTAGACAACGTTGTTTCTAACCCACCGCCACCGTACCCCTCTCAGGAGCTGTACGAACGATACTATGATTTAGTTTCAGCACTTTGGTAAGACAGCATCAACCAGATGTTGGTACATGTGTACATATCTTCTATAAAGATTGTTCTGTTTTAGGTACTTATAGTGGGATTTCGTTTTGTGTTCTGTTCTTTATATATACTTGTATTTTGTAATAAAGTTCCTGATTTCTTGTAGATATAGCTGAATAATTTCCTTTTATTTAGATGTGTTATTTGTCATCTTCTGATTTTTAGCTTAGCTTAAAAACTCTTATTGTGATTAATTAATTACGTCTTCTTCTTCAATGACGGTGTATCTTATTTTTATCGTCTTCTTATAATTGATTTCACTAGCATGTTCTAGTTTTTTTCTCAGACGGCCTTCTTACTACCAAACACACATTTACATAAACCGCTGCTTTCCCTTTCAACGGAAACAAACATTTATTTGCCATGGCGATTACTCAAACGACACGAGTATCTGAATCGGTAATTTTAAAAATTTTAACCAATAATTTAGGTTTGCCAACTTCGTTACATGGCACCGATTTTGGCGTTGCAAAATAGGATGAAGATTTGTTACTAGTATTAGTAATGGATGTTTTTTAAATCGATGTGAAGTGTTAGCGTCAGATGACAATGCCTGTATTGTTGTAGGGGGAAAAGTTGGGAGTCTCACGCCTTTCCGCCAACGTTTTTGCATCTTACCAATATGATAATGTGAAACTAAAAATAGTTAATATGAATGTAGAAAACGAAGCATTAAAATGCAGTTTCTATTTTATATAGAACTGCATAATCTATAAATGTATGGTTGTCAGATATTTAAACGACTAAATTCAAAATTTTGTTGTTTATCTGATTATTTATGTATATCTGAATAGTGTTAGTATGAAATAGATAATATCTAAATGACAAAATTTAAATGCTTTGATTATTTCATATACACACATTTTTAATAATACTTAGTAAAGTCATCATCATCATCATCATGTCAGCCGAAAGACGTCCACTGCTGGACATAGGCCTCCCCCAAAGACTTCCACAATGACCGGTCCTGCGTGCAAGACGGTTCGTAATGACTCTTGAAAACAGCTTATAGACATGGCTCAGAAGTGAGATGGGTCGGTAGTTCTTCAGTAAGGAGTTGTACCCTTTTTGAAGAACAGGACCACCACACCTCTGTTCCATGCCTTTGGAGTTTTCCTTAGTAAAGTGTTATAGAGAAATTTTAGAATAACGAGCATAAGTTTTATTATAAATTTTAATTTTGATGACGTTAGATAAACCCACCATATTCGCCAAAGGACGTCCACTGCTGGACATAGGCCTCCCCCAAATTCAAGGGGGGTATATGCCATAATCGCCACGCTTGGCATGCGGGTTGGCGATCGCAGTATCTCCACCGCACTTCAGGGATGCTGCTGCCCATCCCCCGGTGGTCTTGGTCGTAGTTTTAGGACATACCCGGGACGTTAGATAAACGGAAATACATAATTACTTACACAAAACATACTCTTGATTTGTAATATTATTACATTTTTACTAATACCTACTTACTCTGAGTAAACCGAGCCTTTGTATTTCTTCGCCTTGTCAAATAATTCAGTGGTAACATACTTAAACAATTCTTTGAAAAGATAAATGTGATAAATTTATAATAACCGTGTATTTATTTGATATCCGGTATCAAATAGTAGAACAAAAATGTCTTGGTAATAGGTATTAAACTAGTAAGCATTCCTCAAAGAGCATACATACAAATATGATTATAAATATACAATAATCTAGACTACCTTGACGTAACTGGCTTCCGACGGGCAGCCTGACATTGATATCGTAGCATTAAATATAATTATGTTTTTTCATAATAATACGATTTGCGGTGGTAGAATTTTAGTATAATAATGAAGTTTAATTATGATTACGTTCGATGAACGCAAATACATAATTACGCTAAAATATCTTCACGAAATATATATTTACTTCAGCACGAAAATATGTACACTACATCTTACAAAATAAGTTCATAATTGAACAAGACAGTCATTTTCACTCGCAAATATCGTATTTGTTTTGTAGAACACGCAAATGCATTCTTTTTAAGATTTAAACTTTCGACTTTTCGATGAACAGTTATCATAAACAACTAATAGAAGAATTTACGAGAATTCACACTGACTCTACGTTTGCGGCGTCGTTCAATCTGGACCTTGTGAAGAAATACAAAGATTCCAAATTGGCTTGATGGTTTAGCGATCTCAGTGAAAGTACATTATGTCACTGGTCGGACCGGCTACTGCGCGCGTCCACATGTGGACAGGAACGAGGAAACTTTAACTTAATCATATAGTATTTAACAGCTAAAATCTGTACCGAGGTATCGTTCATTTGTATCATTAATTAAGTATAGATCTGTTCCCAGTGGCCTGTATATTTTAAAATAATCGAGTATCTTATGATGCAAATATTATACCGATCGCTCTGACCACTCATCCCATAGATTTTTTACGGTTAATTTTTTGACGTCATTTTAAGGAACCTAGCAAGTCCGTTTTAGAGTACTTACTGTCATAGAGCGACTCTTGACCCTAAAGAAAATTTAAGTCAAATTAAATTCAATCTGAATAGTTTATGGTTGTCTGGCAGACCACCTTTTTAACGATAAGACTATCTGTTGTTTGCCTTTACTAGTAGTGATAATGTATACTGTATTATTTTTATTGAGGTGTTCAATAAACAACATTTATGAATTGTATACACGCATTATACTTGACACTAGGCTACATCAAATGTCATTTAAATAGTGTTAGAATAAAAAATAAGTTGAATGATGATGTAGTGTAAAGGTTGAATGACTAAATATGCATCTTCGTTAATTGTAAATATATAAAACATTTCCTGTTTTTATTGTTTCTATGTCCGGGCCTTTCATATTTCGCATACACTCCTTGCTTATATTTTTACTTAACAGACTGAGAGTGTTGTAGATAACCAGAACACTTAGCAGAGAATAAAGTAAAGAGCATCTTACTTTATGGCGTTAACTAAAACCTAAGGCACCTAAAGACCAGACGCCAAACAAAACTTCAAAGAAACCTTCGACGGGCAATGGGATCTTTTCCCTCTTGAGCTCGACTTGGCCCGAAGGCTGAGTCGAGCGAATCCAAGAGGAAGAAGTAACTGGCCCCATAGGAGGCCAAACTTGAAGACAATTATTTAATAAAAAAGATGACCAAACGGCAACCGTTGACATTAATAAGTACCTTAACCAAGGACAGAGAATGTCATTATAGTATTCTTCCCGATGTGTATTCAATATGCATACCTTTGCTTCTCGCTGAGCTTAATTACTTGTTACTATTAACTAGATAATACATACTATGGATAGCATAATCAGTAGATTCTCGTAGTAACGGACATGACCACTTTTTACTCCCAAATCACGTTGCGTGACGATTGGTCTAGACGGACCAACAGACACCGTAATTTTCGATCTATTTATTTAACGTTGTCAATGACAAAAAACGCATGCACGACCGCAAACTGCGTTGTTATTTTATGAAATTACAAATTTAAGTTTACGTAACGATGAAAACTAGATTTTTGTGTTTGCGGTCGGCTTTTCACTAGGACAGTTTAGTTGGTTAATGAAACATAACTACAATCACCCGACCCAACTTGTCCCGGTCTTTCGCCAGTTTTCGCAAGCTTTATTGAAAAATATATCATTTTATCAATTAAAGCCATGTATGTAACCATGTGTTGACGCTTTTTTGTAATGTGAATAGTTATTCCATAAATTTTATTTTATGTTGGCTAAATTAAAGAATTGTTTGGAATTGGATTTGAACCGTTGACCTCTCGGCGGACTGGGGCGGTAGCTCTTAAATAACTGAACTATTGAATCCGTTGCTTAGAGTTGAAATACTACTTCCTTCTTGCTACCCCTTAACCTGTCTCAGACTACAGTTTTGTTATTTGAACAACAATCGAGTTTTAAATGACTGCGCTTTAATTATAAGCGTGTTGAACAGAAATTTCAAATGACATACTAATTTCTAAAAGTATAACAGCACTTTCCAATAGTTATCGTTCACTATCGATTGGTTTATATGAAAGCTGGCATTTTTTTTCTGTTTACTGATCGCTTAAAATGAGTGTATGTACTCATGTAGGAAGTGTTTACTATCTACCTACTGACTTCTATTGCACAATGGCCCGCCGAGTCTCGATTTATGGCTTGTCTAGAGTAAAAAAGCGATAGCGTTTTTAGATACCATAAATATATGCGATCCGTTGCCAATACAATTGCCTCTCGACAGCTCAAGTGTAGGGCTTCGAAGACTGTAGGTACTGCTGCTCGAAGTTTCGATGCCGGTTGCACTAGGCTGCCAGAAGTGAGGTGTTTTCGGTGAAACAAATAATAATAAGACTACTCAATAATATGACTCTACAGCAAGACTCAATATAAAAATCTTTGTTACACACGTCTTACAAACAAATTAGACGCAAAAAAATGTTAGTTGACACTGTATTAAGGTATTAATCAAAGATTAGAATAACTTAAAATTTACTTCTCACGTTTCTGCATTAAAGCATAAACTTAATGCTTGAATTACAAACATTACCATTTATTTACTTCAACTAAGTCTTTTTTGACATAATTTTAATTGATCATGTGAATTTATGCACAAACTTATTACCGTAAATAAAGACCATGCATATACCATATATATTTCTGATTAAATTTGTTTTTAAAAACTAATCTACTTGTTCTACATAAAATATTAAGGATGAAATATTAAGGATGATTAGGTATAAATTAATTACTAACGGTATTTTGTATCCTGCTTAAATTTACAACAATTATCAATTTCCGCAATAACTAATTAACGAGAAGCAGTAACGAGAAGAAGTAAAAACAACAGTAATATTGGTTTATTTAATGGACACAGAATAATATATCTATAAAGCGGCCTATATCGTTTCATAGGTTTATTCCATTCGATATTGCCAATTTATTAGTAGTTGCCACTGGTAACGGATGGGATGCCTTGCAACTTGTGGAAACACCCCACATTAAAGCCTTGCGGCTTTAAGGCTTGACCGTCAAATGTAAGATTGTGTGCTTGCAAGTGTAAGCTTGATATGCTATTTTGTCGCCCGCGGGCGGTAACTTGCAAAAATCAGCATTATTTCAAAAAAGGTAGAAAATCTACTCATTGCACTTTATTTCCAAACGAAAAATACACAATATATTCTTTTCTGATATAAATACAGTACTAAAATGGTTCCAACAGGAAAAATAATGGTAACGCAGTGAATTAATTTCTCTTATTTGCGTTTATAAAACCGTGTTACTACAGATTTTGATAAATAGTTTTCTGGTATAAAATTTTAATGAATGCTTAAAAAACTACTAATTTTTACGAAAATTTACCAAGGATGTGCCTCATATTTAAACATCCGCGCTCTCTTTTCCAAACGCTAAAGCCATGTTCTTGTAAACTCTTCTCAGCGGTGAAAGAGAGCCTTAGTTACTTGTGAAAGGTCTGGGAGTGGTTTCGATGATATAATATGAATCACCGCGTATTGGGGCAAACAGTTATGTCATTTCGTCCAAGATGTTCAATGTGGGTCAAATTGATCTTCTTGTTTATTTATCCGTTGTAACAAGTTCAATGCACCATAACAATGGCATGCTTATAATTATCAGTTCTACTAAAAACACATATTCGTGTTTGTTTTCCTAGAAGGCGTAGGCAGAACTCGTGAAATTAAATTTCATGACTTTAGCAGATTGGTTGCTAACTTATCGAGAGTTCAACCCTATTCTCTTAGTCGACTCTTACGGAACCCATAAGAAGAAACAGACGACGCTATAGTTCGTTGAAAATAACTACACGGAACTCGTAAAATCATATACACAACATTTATCTTTCACTGTCCTCTACAATCTTACATTCGTTTTTCAACCAATTGAGCAGTCATTCTAAACTGTTTACTTTTAATTATTATCTATTTTTTTCATTCTAGGAGACGCAATCATACACCAAGTCATCCCTGTTCACTTTCGCAGAATAGGTATCTCTTTCATACAGGCACACGACTTTATGATGAAATAGGACGACTGACGTAATAATCTTAATTTTACTGGCTTGACAAAGATAGAACTAAATAGAGGTGCTTGTCTGTACCAAAATAGTAACAGGGTTACGCACCAAAGTCGACATCCACCAAGGACACAAAAGCACATCATAACATTACAAAGACTGAGAGACAGGACAAGCGTCATAGGTATACCGTTATAAATATGATGATAAACTAATAATGATTTGCGTAAGAGCCTACAAAAATGACAGACTGAGTTTCAATAGAAATGTCTCTTGTTAGATGACTAGACTTCCTTCCCAGTAATGTTAAGTTTTTCACATTGACTTTATGATTTACTTGAGCTGATTCTCCGAGACAGGGCGGGGTAAACTGAACGGAGTACACGCCGGACTCGTCATTCTCACGCCGCTGGAAGACGGCAGCACCAGCGAAGTTCACCACACGCCACACACCGGCCACACGCCCCTCGAACCACCCCCGTCCATCCTGCACACCGCTTTCAGCGCCATCAAAAACGTCTTCTCCTCAGTCGCACCTGCCTTACTCTCCCACGAACCTGAACCCGACACGTACCAACCACCGCCACCAGCTATCCCCTCCTTCAAACCCATGAGCTGGGGAGCCGTTAATTCTTACGGTGAACCCGCTATGGTCGAAGCGTATCCTGACTATGACCCTCGCAACCCACACCCGCCTTTCGACCACGCATCAAACAAAAAATCCGTGGTACCCCGACCTGTCCCACTTCTCCATAAACCTGGCCTCACAAACGATAAAATACAAAAGATTAGCGACAATCTAAATAAAATTGCTGCTTACATGAATGAAAACATCCAAAGGTCTTCAGAAGAACATCCGAAAATAACCGCAATGGATGTCTATAGGGAAATGCTGGTGAAAGGCCAACTTCCTCTTCTCCCAACTCCTGTTGTTACTGACAATAATATAGGGGTTTTATCCGCTGACCTATTACCTTCCGACTCTCCATTGAGCACTACCACAACTACAACGAAGACCACGACAACGACAACAACAACGACAGAAAAACCAAAGACGACGACAGAAAACCAAACGAATAGGACAAAAAAGGACGTGAAGTATATTCTACGGGGGAACAGGATAGTCCAAGTTTGATCACAACTGACGACAAGACTGACTGAGGTACGTGATGACTAACGACTTTGACTGATAACATTCTGTTCTGACAATGCTTGCAACGTCACACGGATCATCTGACTGACTTGACGTACATATTGACGCACACATGCACAACACTAACAGACTCTATTGTATGTAGTTGTAGTTAGAAGTAGTTAGACTCACACATAACTTTTAGTAGCTTACTCATTCTCATTAGTTTGTGATAACTTTAGTGTATTATGTGTACATAATATTTATTGTACAAATTACTACTGGCTGACAGTCGCGACAAAAATATTGCTGTAGTCTCTAAATCGATCACTTATTATCAGTTATAGTACGTATTGTGTCAGTAGTAGTTTGAGGAAGTCAATAAATGAATTGGATTTCCATTAAAACTGACCCTTTTTAAATTAGTTTCTAGTTGTTTTGATAGATCCAATAAAAACTAAATAATACTAAAATGATAAGCTTGTATGTAATTGAAGCAGTAGAATTTTAACAATTAGTTTATATTGTAAGTAAGTTATGAAATCGTATCTTTAACAACGATCAAGCGTTCTATAAATCCTCAAGGTTTGCATGAAAATTCATCGCTATTGATCCGCATTCTTTACATTCTGACAAGTGCAAAAGTGACTGATGTGTCTGAAGTGATGATTTCAAAAGCTATGCTATGATCGATAAAAACGCGACCATTCACAGATAATGGTTGAATAGATTAACATTGTTAATAAACTTGCACAATTAATGTTGGGGACAGTTTGGATTACTACTTAGTTGGGAAATTTGACAGTGACATTACCTTGTCGTGACTTTTTTGTTGCTTTATTGACTGGTAAATAAACAAGTTAATTTGTCCAATCGATATGACAGCCAAAAGAGGGTCACCATGACAAGTCAAGCTATATACAACATACAACCTACATCACTGTTATATTTATATCCTAAAAGTATACCCGACCCACAACTTATCATATGTTATGCAAGTTTATGACGTTAATCACACGTCAGCATGACTTTTAAACTCACTGACGATCGGCGATAGCTTTTGTCTTCTAATAATTAATCAAGACTCAAAGAAATTTATATATTTTCCAGATGTTCCTGAACACGGTGCGGTATTAGGAGGCGAAGAGATGCAGCATTACTACTACGACCAGTAACTTATTGCCAGTGATAACTAGTTACTAAAGTCTATGTTGCCAGTCTACGCAAGTTATAGTATTTCTAATATTATGCATTTTAATCCATTCAATAATGCTGCGTGTGTTAACACTTCGGTATACAAACACTACGTTTAATAATGCTGCAATTATAATCAGAACTTTGCGGTACGAGCATTTGCTCGCAGTATAAACCTAGGAGTAATTAAGTTGTTTTACGATTAATACACTTTTCAAAATTAATTAAACACTGTATGTGGAATATTGCAGTATATCACGTATATGTAATTAGATATAATTTTGTTTGATCTGTTGTTTTGATATAATGTATCAAATTAAATCCTGATTTTGGTGAATTGCAAACAAAGCGTTAGCTTGCGTAGACGCGGCCATTTTAATTAATCCGCACTTATCTAAAATCCGTGTAGTTATTAAGTAGGTAAGCCTTTATTTATCTAATCTATGAATTATTTAATATCCAAACAATATCTGAATGATTAGGTATATCGTTCGTATGTATGATATGACTAAAAATTGTTAAGTTGTTTGATCAAAAAAAGCTCAATACCAAAGTTAAGTGTCATTGGCTTCCAAAATTTGAGCAATATATCTATAAATTTAACATATTGTTAGAACATACAACTTTATGATGAATTTAACGGTAGGGCCGAAGGGCCGAAGCGTCCCATTAGAGCGCGGCCTGACTTTTTTTTTTTGCTAAAATTTCAAAATGGTGCAAGCGCGCTGATATTTGGCATGCGGGGACTCGGGGGCCCAAGATTATATAAATGATTTAAGAGATATGCTCTTGTCATAGTAATGGCCACTTTCCTCATTTAAGACACTAACAGGACCTACATTTTTGTCTTGTTCGCTCACTAGTACGCATGCGTTCTACAAATCATAAATCAGAAAACAAACAAAGCACAATAAACGTGTAATATCTATAAATCAACCAACTTCTTAGTATGATGGTGAGGTAATTAATTGTGATGAACGTGTTATTAATTATGATCAACTTAGTTAAAAATTTAAAGACATAAAACTCTTTAAAGATAATTTTCAGACATAACTTCACATTTTATCTATCGAGCCGAATGCTTTAATCGTGTTTCGGACACAGCAAACTTTTTTCATTATAAAATGAATATTAACATATTATTTTTTCGCTTTGCCAATTCAAATTATTTGTGTTAATACTCGTATACTTTTAAAGTGCAGCGAAGCCAAGTTTATGTCTTGTCAGCGCCTTAACTATTATTAAGAGATTTGTAGTTGAAACACGAAGATATCACCTAGGTTCAAAGTCTCAGAGGCTTTAAGGATTTTTCCGCTGATGAGGCAAGGTGAGAACTGAATTTTCATTTAACCGTCAACTAAATAAGTTACTGTGTTATCAATGACTGAAATAAAATTTCTAGTTACGAATGTATATGATAAAAATAAACATACAAAAATTTCAGTCAGTATGGACGACTAATACTCGTATACTACTGAATATATAAATGAAATGTGTCATTTTCATACAAAACGTTCGTCATTATCATTGTGTATATACTTAAAATCTTTTGAATTAACCGAATTTAGTATCCAAGCTGGTTCAAAATGGAATGTCAGTTTTTTTAAGTCTGACAATTTTAATAATTCATCTATACTTATGTACCATTTTTTAATGAGTTGTAAAGGAAATTGTGTCTTTAGACGCCGCCAAAAGTTACCATTTTGCTTGAAATTGACACAATATTTCATTTGAGATACCTAACGACAGCAGGCAATTTTCGAACATTGTATTGTTTCTAATTACCACGACCATTTACAAAGTCGTGGCAATTAGACCGCATAAATCCGGAAAAAGGCCGGGTTACAATACGTTTGTACAAACTATTTTTCAAAACATTACTGTAATATTTGTAACCTTTTGTGTACCCGATTAACTCCTAAGCTTATTTATTTAAACGCATATACTGTAAATAATCAGTGTAGATTAGAACGAATTTATTAGCGACAATGTACATAACATAATGCTCAATTAACGTTGTATTTATATTTCTACCTAGGTATGGAGTAGTCCAATAAATAAATGATAAGGGTTATTGCGGTGAGTTTTATTATTTCAATGATAACATTTAAATTCTATGGCAATTGCAATGATAAGTGTTGTAAGGATTCCACTAGATAAGAAAGAATAGTTGCTGGACAGAAATGGTCGACCCCGAGGACACGGCGCTTGGAACTAAATGTGTCTGGCACAACATCGGCAAGAGAAGAAGAAGAGGAAACAGCCCATTGCTTGAGCACTTAACATTTTAGAGCGTGATTTCGTTCCGATGTTATCCTACAACCTTTGTCGGTCCATTTTCTCGGGCATCATGGGCGCACCCGGGTTGAGAGACATTGATATTTCGCTTTTATGTATTTTTATTCTGGAAGTTTTTTAAGTCTATTTAATGTTTATTCTGATTCAATCAAATTGCGGGCCTGGGATATGATGTCTGTAAATCTCATGTATGCATCTGCGACACTATCGTACAGAGTATCGGTCATCTCGCGTTGAGTTGCTGAATGAATGAATGAATTAATCAATGAAGGAATGTAGTTTATTCGCTATAAACATATGGTTCATGTACAAGTGTTACAGAGTGACAGTATTCCTAATATGTAGATGTTGTCGATGCGCAGGAAGATTCCCACGTCGCTTAATGACATAGCGTGAACGGTTAAGGGACTGACTTCTGCCAATGTTCCTTGCGTACTGGACTGGAACCATCGGGCCTCAGTAGATCAGACGGCAAGAGGCCCGATGGCTTAACTCTGCTTCCAAGGAAGAATGGGAAGTGCATACTCGGGGACGCCACATGTGTCAACTTTTGCGACGTCGCACCTTAGTCGCACAATAACTTTGAAAAAGCGAGACAAATACGCCGTCCTCGCTAATTACTTGTTAGTCCCTCTAGCGGTAGAGATAACTGGTTGTTGGGGCTCAGATGCCAAAATGTTTCTCAGGGAGGTTGGGCAGCGTCTGCGCGAAAGCGGACATGACTATCGTTCCGGTTCATTCCCGGTGCAAAAGCTGATGTCCATTGCGATCCAATGCGCGAACGCGACAATCGTGATGGGCACCTTTGGGTCAGGGCGAGTTCTTTGAGTAATCGTTATGTTTATTTTATTTTTTTATTTACTTTGTATAGCGTTGTATTTTAAGTTTTTACATTACGGTTTTACCTTAATTGTTTACATTGCCCAATTAAAATATAACTGAATTATTTACCTATTTTATTCTAATGAAAAAATTGTGCGACTTTTGTAACTAAATCGAAATATTTATTGGACTAGTGCTAGGTACCTACAGTACTGAACTCTAAAGTTTTCGATTGAATTAGTTAGACAAGTCGCACATTTTTATCATTAAGGTAGGGAGTTTTTGTTGCATGTTTATTGTAAGTCAGTTTAATTTTATATTCTAAAAATTTTTATTTTTCCATTTTTATTGTAAATAATCGTGGGTAAAGTATCGTGTGACTCCGTTTTGGAGCTAGCTATAATATTTGAAGAATTATCCATCAACTCCTAACCTTTAAGGAGTTCTACCTTCCATCACCACTTCATCAACATGAGATGATGATTACCAGACGCAAATAATTGAATAACTTTAAAAAAAAAAACAGAGTCGTGCCTAAGAAATTTGAGAGTTGTCATCGTTTTACCTGAGATCATATAATCAGATCCTAGCTTGGTGAAAATGGGACCACCCCAGGAGAATATTGATTCTTTTAAACAAAATAAGATAAAAAAATCGCTCCACGTCTAACAGAGAAAAAGGTGACAAAAATAAAAAAAAACATGCAACAACACACAAACAACAACATAGAAACTCCTTCTAAAGAATATAGAGGATAAGAAATGAAACGTTTTTTATTCTGATACATGTTACTTACCTATTACATTTTACTGAGGAACTTAGATAGTTAATCATACTATAAATTGTTGAGGATCTGTTCAAATTTTAGATGGCGTGAATTAAAAGCCAACGATACAATAAAAAGAGTTATGATATGTATCTCTCGTCTATTACTTTATACACTTAAGAGCAAATAAAACAACGAATTTCTTGACAACGTGTATCCACACGTGGTCAAGAAATTCGATAAAAATTGTACGCGTTTGTTGCTCTTTAGTGTATTATATCATCTGTGCTTCCTGTGTACGTGGTCTTTTAGGCCACAGTGGCGGAGGCGGTATAGCTCGTGCCCATTCCGCATGCGTTGACGCCTCGTAACAGACGAAAGTAGCCCGACTCGCCCCATTTTGCCCCCCAAGAGTTCTTGAGTATCCAGAACGCAGTCCCATTTTCTGAAACAAGGAAAAAAAATGTATTGGCCTATGTAAGTTCGGTGACAATGCAATATTATGGTCCACCGAGCTGATGGAGACAGAAGCAACTCCGAAACTACACAAGATAAACTCGTCGTGTTTGGGCTCTTTGCAATCCCCCTCAACGGGTAGTTAATGACTATGCGAAAAGTATAGTCGGCTATAAAAAACATAAAGCTTGTACCAACAGTGAGTTTTTAAACAGAAACCTATTGAATCAGATTATAATAGGTTATTACGTCTTTTTACGTATTGTTTACTGACTGATGTGGTTTTAAAAAAATACATAAGTTGTCAGTAGTTACGTCTTTTTGGCTTTGGTAAGAAATCAAAACTTTGTACTTTATGGGAGTTAAGCTCTTTTCTAATATGTATTTGACTCATACTCTTGACAATTTATGGTATATTCAGATAAAGGAGGTCTAGATAGATCGAATCATTTTGTTCCATGTGTTATTGACGAGTTAGGTATTGAGACATATTTGTGATTAAAAAATATTTTCCAAATTTAATGGCTTTTAGTCCATTGTGTTTGTTGAAAAAAAATATATACTTGTAGTACTTACCTTCTCCATAACCGACTAAAACTACTGCGTGATCATGTTGCTGGCCAATGCAATCGCGGGGCACAAGAATACCTTTATGGTAATAGGCTAAATCAAACGAGTTCAAAGCTGTAACAAGAAAAATTAGAATAGGCTATATAACAATTTTTTCACGATTCTATTTGAAGCAGTTTTTAGAGAGAATCAAATGTTTGTATGGAACCAGCTACAAATAAAACAATATAAAAGACAAAAATGAGTTAAAGTATAGCAGCTGAGCACTCGTCAAAACACATGGACACACTAATTTACAGCTAAATATGACGTCACCACTTTGTAGCCCGGTAATTAGTAGGGCTGCATGGAAAACGAGTAATTTGCTGGTTTAGTCGTGACATATTGCGTAGCAAATTAAACTCAAGCGTGTTTTTTCCAAGTATCTTCTTGACTTGATTAATTGAATAATTTATTTGTACTACTGTTAACTACTGTACTTTTCTCCCACAAATTTATAAGCCACAAACCCCTTTGAAATTGAATAAAAAAAATCAACTTTTACATAATCATTATCACCAACACTATCATCATCAGCTGAAATTGTTAGGCACAGGCGTCTTATAGATGAGAGGGAATGATTATAGTCCTCATGCTGGCCCAATGCTGGCTGGGGACTTATTTATTTATTGAAACCTTATTGACTTAATGCCTTAAGGCATTCTCTTCTAATCGATCGCTGGGCTAAACATTTGTCCGGTGCAGGATAATGACGTAAAGACAAACACAACTTACACCTTTGAATTTACGCAGATCTTTCTTGTATGCAGGTTGAAAAGCTAATGGTAAAAATCAGATGATTATCTATACATAAGTTCCAAAAAACTAATCGGAAAAACCCGGGATTCAAACCCAGGACTGACGAGTAACAGCCGCATGCTTCAACCACTAAGCTACCGTATCTTTTTGTTATATGGTATTTATTTAGTTGTAAATACTTGTAATACTAACACACAGCTAATGGTCCAATATCTGCCAACTTCTGCTTCAACACGCCTTCATCAGGAATTTTGATTTCAGAGCCTGCTTTAACTACCGCAACTATTTTGTCTGATTTTTCACGGCATTCATTTTTCTCTCCTTCATATGGATAATCGTCTTCTTTCATCACTCCAGCTCTCTTGGCTAACTGCCTGTCATTAACACATGTTTATAATTAAAGCTAGCAACTTTAAATAATTAAACAATCTTGTTGATTGTTGACTCAAATATCAGGCTCTCTTGCATAATCAAATTATAATAAGTCACTTAAATTTTCATACATACATATGTCCATAAAAATATAATCACGCCTGTTTCCCAGCGGCGGAGGATTGTCATTGCCTACGATCTTAACATACAACTTTCTCAAGCTTCATAAACTCTCACAACATTATTTATGCATGCGCGCCGTTTTAGGGTACTGTTGACCAGTCGTTCCTACAGAATGTCTACCTCCGATTTGGTCGGAGTACGTTTGCCGAGGTACTCCTCGTCCAACTTTACCATCCACTCTTCCTTCATACACTCGGTTTGTCAATCTTCTTTCATCCATCCTCTCTACATGTCCAAACCTATACTTTTATACATAAGTGTCGGCACCGACATTACTCTACGAGTTTGCACATCCAGCCACACCTTTTCTAATACTTTCTGGCTGCTCATCTTTATAAGCAGCCAGAAAATTGATTTTGCCGGTCAAATCCAACTTGTCCACAAATTGCTTTTTCCCGGCCTCCGCAATGATGTACTATTATGTATTTACGTCTATAAGTAATAAAATGATTATACAGATTGATAAAATGTGTACACATTTTATTCATCTGTATAATTTGAAGTAAACGTACTCCATAACTTTAGCCGACGCCCCTCCAATGCACGTCGCACACGTCAGACAGTCCAAAGCTTGTTGTTCGGAAAGGGCTATGCATTCGTTGTGTTTGAGTGCGTATTGGCCTTCAATGTTTCCTGCAAACAGTTTTTAAAATTACATCTATTTTTTAGAGGGTGAAAGTTTTCCAATCGATTTAATCAAGTATCCGATACATTTTTAATGCAATCACCCTTGGTTACAGAACCATAATTAAGGGACATTTGGGGACATATTTTTACACAAATCGAACTAGTCTCATAGTAAGCTCAATAACGCTTGTGTTATGGGTACTAGACGACGATATATACGAGTATAATAGATACATATGTATATATACTTAAATACACAGAAAACATCAGGAACAAATGCTTCTGCTCACCACAGAAACAAATGCTCTTACCGGTAATCGAACCCGGGACCTCTAGCTTCGGAGGCAGTGTAACTACCAACTAGGCTAAGCAGCCGACAAATAATAAAAATCCAAACTGGTTCACCTGTCAAGAATTACCTGTGCAAATTAGCTAAGGTGTAACTGCTAACTCAGTCTGCATTTTTAAATCAACCTAATATGTTTAGGTGAAATACTTAAGTAAGTCACCTGTTGTATGTCGTTGTGTGTGACGTGTTCGAATAGGCGTTTGTTTTGTTTGTGTTGCACATTTTAAATATGTAATGTCTAATCGAACACGCTACAACTACATACAACAGGTGACTTACTTAACTTTTTCACCTATACATACGTTGTAAGTGAAAAATGTCTCTAGAGTTCAAAACTTAGTTTAGGTATTTTTCGTTTATTTATTACAATGTGATTACATGTAAATTTACAGCACATTACTTAATTATCATGATTTTCAATAAAAAGTAATAAAATCGAGGTCTATTCAAGGTCATTTTAAGGTGTGTTTTTCCCTCTCTCTCTGGGTGGAAAGATCAGATGGCAGTTGCTTTGGTAAAACTAATGCCTAGGTCAAGTATTGGGATAAGGTGTCAAAGTGGACCCAGGAGCTCCTTTAGCATACAACCGGAAAACCATTAGTAAAAGAAAACTAATAAGAAATAAAAATAACAGGCGTGCAAGAATCAAAAAAATTTAAAGAACTAATGTACGTACCTGTAAGATCTTGTATACCTTACTATGGTTGCGATACATATTATGACTATGACTATGAAAGTATCGTCGAAACCAAAAACGGTTATATGTTTATTATTATTGATTTATTGAATGACAAAAACAGTTGAGGATCTTACCGATAGCGCTGAAAATGAAACAGCTACCACAATGTTCCTGATTTTTTACATGTGAGACTACGCCTTTTTTCCTCCAGTCCAGTTCATCAGGCGCAGCAACTGAACTATCAGGGATTGTTACTTTAACTCTCGTTTCATTCCCAAGTTTGAACCCAAGATATCTCTCTCGTTCGTCTGCTCTCAAATCAGCAAAACGGTTAACCTTAAACACCGTCTCCGGAAACATAGCGTTTCGATCATTGATGTCCTCTAGACTAGCCCTAAAAATTTCAAGCCTTTCCGAAAACTCTTTAGCGTTGTATGTTTTCTTGTGTTCTTTCAAAAAAATCCTGAACAGAATTTCAGCGTCTTGAAGTTCGTAGTACGGTTTATCAAGAACAGAAGCGGTCATAACATTAATACCGGCAAAGCAAACTACCAGGAAGAGTGTCGACACAAACATGACTGGTATTAAAAATTGAAAGTTATACGCTAAATTAAAGGGTGCACGGCCATATGGCGACGGTATATCAATGGACAATTTCGAGCGAGTCTGCCTATTATTAAAAAGAGAATTTTATTAAAAAAAATGTAAGAAATGTCAATTGTTTCTTATCTATTTTAGGGATCCATAGTATAAATTACAACGAAACCCTTATAATTGTGTGTACTTACTTGAAAAGTAATGGATATTACTGCTGCTTACCTATAATTCTTTCATTAATTAAATTATACTCATCATATAGCTTACGATCCAGTCCTACATCTGGCCTGTTGTTCTGTATGGTTGTGAAGCGTGGACAATGAAAGCAGAGCTCCGTAAAAAGGTAGAAGCTTTTGAGATGTGGTCTTATCGACGCATGCTTCGCATCAGTTGGACGGATAAAGTGACGAATGTAGAAATTTTGCGCCAAATGGGAAAAAACCTATAACTTATCCTGCCGCCTACTTCGGACATGTTCTACGGGATGATCGGTATTCTCTCCTACAGACCATCATGATGGGAAAAGTATCCGGAAAACGCAAATCTGGAGGACGCAGGATATCTTGGCTTTGTTCGTAATATCAGGGAGTGGATAGCGTTCAGCCTAGCACGTGATAAGGAGAATTTTAAAAACCTTCTGACTGCCAACCTTCAGTAATAGAGAGGCAAATGAAGAAAAAGAAGATAACACACCATAGTATTACTACTATATCATTTTAATATTATAAAGAAAAATAAATAACATAAAATCATTTATTTAAAGGCAACAAAAGCCTATAAATAACATGCCTAATAAAACTATAGGGACATTTTTTTACACAAACCGAACTAGTCCCATATTAAGCTCAATAAGGTTTGTGTTATAGTAGGTACTAGACGATGATATATTTAATAGATATATAGTAGGTACTAGACGATTATATATTTAACTAGCTTTTGCCCGCGACTTCGTCTGCGTAGAACTCGTTCTCGCCTTAGAATTATTTGTTTTCCCATACAATTTTTCTCAAGCTGAGATGGTTGGATGGCGTCGAAAAGGACACCAGGACCTTAGGGGAGTATTCTCTAGAAATCCTATTGTCAAAACGAATAATTAAGTGCTTATTTCGCATAGCTTTTGCCTGCGACTTCGTCCGCGTATAATTCGTTCTCGCCTTAGAATGATTTGTTTTCTCATACAATCTTTCTCAAGCTCAGGTGGACACCAGGAACTTAGGGGTGACATGTTGGAGAAGGAAAGCCACGAATAGATCGGACTGGAGATATTTGCTTGACCAGGCTAGCCTAGGGCCCACCCGCGGCTATAACGCCTCAGATGATGATAATGATACAATCTTACCCTTCTTTACCCCTCCTTAAGAAATGATTATAGTCAACATGACATTCCCTAGAAATCCTTTTGTCTAAACGAATAATTAAGTGCTTATTTCGGAAAATCAAATGTACCGATTCTAGACGAATGAATCTCATCAAAAACATTACATGTACATGGTATACAATGGTAAAAGTCTCGCAACGCAGTTCTGCCGTAAAACGTTATCCCAACAGATCGAGTTCTTCATGTAAGTATAATGACCGAAGGCCGGAAGCAGAGCGGCAAGGCATGCGAGAATAATCACACAGAGCGGGCTTCTGATGTAAGGCTGAGGGCCCAAGGCCTGAAGCAGAGAGGCGAGACAGGCGAGGCCGAAGGCCGAGCTATGTCGTCACCGAAGATCCAGTTGCCATATTAATGAGGGTAAATTATACTCCATTCGTTCGTTTTCACGTGATGCCTAGACATATAAACAGACAGACACAGACACAAATTCTTAAAACAGTTGAAACGATTTCTGTTATCGATTCTAAGTATCCCCAGCCAACTTTTTTTCGAATATCTTCCATGTAGAGACTTTCGACCCTCATCTAAGTGTACATCTAAGATGCTCCAACTGTCTATGCTGACGATTGGGTTGCCCAGCTCAAGTGATCTCTTATATCAAACAGTTTTTATGGTGTGAAGGGTCAACAATTACGTAAAAAATAACACACGACAAAATTAAATGGTACACCGACGATACAAAGTGTGCATTGAAACAGCTGTTTTTGTATTTAAGCATATGAATAAAAACAATGCCAAAGTATCGCAAATGCATTTTCATGTACACGCAAAGTAGAACTAATTGCGAAAAGGTTGTGCTCAAAAATAGCGTCAACAATCAGAAGGAAATAATACTTCGGTTTTGACATAATGAATCGTCAACTTGTTTACAATTCTGCTATGCTTGACACGCTGTTATACTCCCAATTGACTGAAACTTAAATTGTAGAATGGCGTATGAGGATTAAACCACCCCGTTTCATAAACCTTACTTGCATCCCCAATTTAATATCCCTTTGATGGAAGATCATCGGGACAAAAAGTACACTTTTAATATATATAATGGAATCCAGATTATATACTATTAGCATAAAAATCATCTTAATCTGTTCAGCCGTTTTTGCGTGATTCAGTGACAAACACAGTTACTTAATGGAATAAATCATAATAGTGTTCAAAATTTGAAGAGACCGTGGTGACTGGCGCGCACACTGGGCAGCGCCACGGCGCAGCGCTTGCGTTTACTTTTTTTTCAGTTTCTATCTTAAGATTTCACAAATTTTGAATGAGGTTGTTTTTCCTTTGTCGTTAAGTATATGCCTACTGATTTTATTACCTGTAACTCATGGATTAAAGGAGTTCCCATACAAAATTCAACCCCTCTTTTTACCCCCTTTTAACCCAAATCTGTACAATTTTTATAGCCTTAAACCTGACCGGGTATTTACTCGACAGATTAGTAAAGTTTTCATCAAAATCCGTTCAACCGTTTTCACGTGATGCGCGTTCATATAAACAGACAAACAGATAAACAGACAAACAGATAAACAGACAAACAGACAAAAATTCTAAAAACTGTTGGAACGTGTTCTGTTATCGATTCTAAGTATCCCCAGATAATTTTTTTTCGAATATCTTCCATGTACAGACTTTCGACCCTCTTCAGCTTTATTATATGTAAAGAAGATAGATATCTATATATATATTACGCGAAGCCGATCCTTACAACGCCCATCAGATCTACAGTTATGGACCGATTTTGATAAATTATATACCATAGGATTCGTCCCATGCTGCAGATTTGCAATAAGGTCTTAGTTTTTTGATTTTTATCCTGGAAAATTTATTAAATTGATATTTACGAAAAATCCTCGATGCCCCGACAAATATAAACCTCAAAATCGTGTTCGATGACGCTGCATACAAGCGACGGGTCAGCTTACCTTGGTAGAATTGTACGAGGTGTCAAAATTTAGCTTGGTTAACACGTGACCTCCACGTGACTTGGGAACTGGCTATGGTATGATTCCGGATGACATAAACATAAATATGAACTAAAATGTTCCTGTAAGAAATATCTGGTACAGCATTACAATATCAAAACTTTTGAGTCGAGAAATACTCAATATTATTAACAATAAACGAAAGTAAAATTACTAATTTGTTTACAAGACAATACATAATATTCGGTCTAAGTATTTACAGTTTACATAAATGACAGACGTATTGTGTCAACTTTTTTTTTATTGTGCTCTAATTATGTCAATATTAAATTGTCATGGTGTATACTTCAAAGAAGTTGATATACAAACCAATGACGTTTCAAATATACGTTCCGTATATCTTGACTGATATTGATATCTGCCAAAACAATGACAAACCAAATTAAACTTTACGTTGTGAGTTACAGAACTGTTTCTGAGTTAATCATAGATAAGCTGCAAAACATTTTGAAAGAGAAGAGGCTAGCTTTGTCTAAGTGTGTCTCTCTTCCACCTATTGCCATACCAGTAGGGTGATCATAAGTAAAGAAGTTCAATCAGTAGACGTTACTTATTGGTGGATTCAGATCAAACCAACGAGAAAACAATGTTGCACTAATTAACCTTTACGACGCCAATACCGTATTCGACGTATATGCGCACCATTGATTCGACAAAACGACGAATATATCCGTCATGGTGACGGCGTCCAATGCGATATCAACCTAGATGCATTTCTATTGAGAGTGCGCTAAAAAGGTTAAATACTTTAACAAAATTAAGACGTCAGAAAAATAATTAAACCCTTTAATTGTCGACAACATGGGAGTTATAACGTACGTTGTCAAAATCACCTTCGTTCTTTAGCTGACGTGTAAGTGTCACTGCCGTTCATTAAGTATAGCGTTCAAAGGGTTAATTTGCTATTCATCAATGTTTGTCTGAGGATGTCAAACGCAAAGTTGAACCCTATAGAAATGCATGTAGGTTGATATCTCATTAGAGGCCATGACGGATATATACGTTGTTGGCTTCGGACCGTTGGTGCGCAATATAGGTACGTTGTTAGCGTCGAAAAGGTTAATAATACTCGAAAAGTTAGAGGACATGTACATTTGTCTTTGTTACGTTTCAGTAAAAATGTCCAAAATAAGGGGGATAATGGTCACGTTAAACTGCCACGTTCTAAAAGGGCGTAGGTACATTGAAAGGACGAATAAGATTACCACTATTGCACATGTTCAATTAAAAGTTAAAATTATACTGTATCAGTGTCACCTGCAACAGTGACAGTGCCGGTTTTCAGGGGGTCTACCCGAAACACCCGAAGATCGAAGTTCATTATATTTCCTTCTCTATCACACCAATAAGCAAGTGTTATAGAGATAGATAACGAAAGATTTTAACCCAGTTACTTCACTTGACAAAATAGACCTCACAACTGTCATGCCAAAACCACACGATGGGCCATGATGGGCCACGTACAAGACGCAGTTATGCGGTGGAACGAGATGCAAATATGTTTTTTTATGATTGACTGACTGGCGATTGACCTTAGTCTCACCTGATGGAAAGCGATGGCCTTTAATGCATAACTGCGACCTATACGTTGGCCCATAATGGCCCATTGCGTGGTTCCGGCATCAAATGTTAATACCAATATTGCCAATGTCGCATGCATTGTTTTTTTCTAGATTAGATAGAATAGGTTATGAGGATACTTAGAGTATTTCTAAAGAGATCCTATACGAGTACGAGTTCCACCAAGGGGGACGGAAAAGCTCTTACCCACCTAAATTGAGAATTTGTCTTAAACGGCTGGCGCCTTATCATAAACAACCTCTTTAATTTGGGCGGGTATGACGTGGACATGATAATGAGCCAAATAAAAAAGTGGAACTATGACAAAGACTACAAATTATGTATCTCTCTCTGTCGCTCTTATTCCATTTAGTACATGACCTCGGTAGTGGTATTATTATTTGAAAATTTCTCAGGGGTACTCTAAGGGCGGGTAGGATAGGATTCTCATATCACAGAACATTCTTAATTGCGGAACTATGACAAACACAACAAATGATATATCCCTTACAGTCACTCTTATTCAATTTAGTAAGTATATGATATGATCATCTCGCTCGGTAGCGGTATTATTATTAGACGTCTTCTCTGGGGTACTCTGAGTTTGCGTACCTTATTAGAGCCTTATTTAGACAAGAGACGCCATCAGCGCACATTACCGAACAAAATATTTTGGTTTTTTTTTTCCTCTCCTGGCTTCTCATGTTGGTCCCCGAGAGGGACCTCGACAAATTACCCTAACTCCTATGTGGACACAACTTAGGTGAACCACCAATAAAGAAATACCTAACGCAAACAAAATATTTTGTAAATTGGGGGAGGTAACACACACATAAAAAACCACACATACAAAATATTTTCCTATTACTACGCATCATTACACTAAAACAATCAACGCACACACATTCAAAACACTAATATTATCTGATTATTATCAGATGGCCAAATTGACTGAAGTTGCTAAGATGCATATTTTTCATAGAAATTCTCATAGTTAGTAGGTAGATCTTATTTCTTGAAATAAAGCTGACAGTTACTGTAAATTTGACGACTAGCCGTGATGATCAAGCACGAATGTTTTTAAATCGACTTTGTAATCGACCTTCGGAATACGCATATTCTATCCCGTGGCTTCGCTAGCGTTCTTCGTAGTACGTCTACGCGGCGAAGCCGCGCGGGTAACTAGTAAACTTAAATACATGAAAACATCCAAGTCTCAGGAACAAATGCTTATGCCAACCACATAAACAAATGCCTTACCGGGATTCGAACCCGGGACCTCCAGCTTTGTAGGCAGTGTCACTAACAACTAGGCTAAACAGGCCGACAGTATACCTAAAAACATACACTCTATGGTTATGAGGAAGAACTGCGCAACTTGGCGGTGCCAGGTATATAGCTCGCCGCAAAAATGCCGAAACTGTCTTTCGAAACTGAACAGAGTTCTTCCTTAGTGAAGTCGACGTCTTCGCTAGATGTTTGGCTGGTACGCTCAAAACAAATAAATTAAAATTCATATTATGGAAAGATTCTAACCGCACGACCCTTAGGACGAATCTGGTTTTGAATAAGTACATACTCTATCTATTCGAAACCCTGCGCTTTCGTAGAGTGTAGACGGGGCACATACAACTGCGTCGTCGCTATTGCAGGGTGCATCAAATGGTAAGCGGTATAAGTGCGAAAAAGTAACCCTGTCTGTTACCTTCTCACAAAAGTTTACAAATCCCCGAAATCGTTCCTTAAGAGGTTGAAATGGGTGGTGGGAGAGGGGAATTGTACCTATATGTGTCTGAATGTATATGATATTTGCTTGCTGATGGGAGTAAAAACCCGGAGCAATCGAAATTTCTCGCAAATTTTATGATAATCTGGATCGATGTTTGGCTACCAGTAGGTACTTGTTAAAAACGTTACCTATCGAGAACCCATTTACAAAAAAATCAATACAAAAATATTACTCGTTTAATCGTATGCTGGGAATTTATAATCACCTCGTGTCACTTATTTAGTATATTATACACGTGGAGAAAATAAAATGAAGATAATTTATTTATAGACATAACTCATTACGCTCATTCTTCATTTAACTATTGCAGAAAATATTTTGCTACTCGTATTACCTACATTATTATGCGTTATATTTTTTATGATATTATAAGTCTTAACCGCCTACGTGCGGTCTCTCAGACCTTAGCATATTTAAAAATCTTAATATTGTACCTTTCCCTGGGAGACCCTCAGTGCCCGCCATGTGATCGACGCGATCGGATGTGCATATCTTCGAATTTAGCAAGCATAAAACTGCTGTGCTACCGCGAACTTCGAAAATCGAACTTCGTGTTGTGCCGTCCCTTTCACTCTCGTGTTATACTCTATATGACGGAAAGGGACGGTCGATACGAAGTAGATTTTCGAAGTTCGCGGTAGCACCCCTGGCGTCGGCGGCTTCGATCAATGTCGGCGGGCGTAGGTGGCTGCTTAATATTTTACCAAGGTCTCCGATACCACACCTAGGTGGTTGTGCATGTTTTTATGCTAATATATTTATTATATTTGAACAAGTCTTATATTTATTTTTTAGTAAAACATGCTTTCCAGTGACGCAGTCATCGTAAGGTGGGTCACTAGTGCACTGACGTACATAGATGAAATACTGCTAGCCATTAGAGGCAGGTGCAAATTGTAGAAACCCATCAAATACAGTCTAAAAATACAATGGCTTACCTACGCTAGATCAGGGTACTTACTAAATAACCTTTATTTATTTGAGTTTGGGTTCGGATGGTCTGAATTTTCTCGTTGAATATCAGCGGCAGAAGAACTTACACAGGCTGTGATGCATCTTATTTCTCCCATAGAAGGATCGAACAGGAACGGCACCACTAATAACTGCTTTACATCTATAGAGCATATAAAGCTGTTTAAACAAAAGCAGTTATAGCTGGTTCGCACTTTAAGAAAAGACCACATCTAGGGCGCCGTATAAATAATCCGCGTGACCTGGAAATTGCTCTTAACCAAATTCTTCCAAAAGAAACCAATTTACCAGAACTGCTAGGTTCCAGCAATGTTTAACAACGATTAAAAGTGAATTTATTTTAGGCACAACATGTTTTGTACCTTGACACAAAACATGTTGTGCCTTGAATGTAAGTAACCAATTTGTCTCGAATGTTCGAACAAATTCTGCATGGACTTGCCGACAAAAATGAGTGATTTAAGGGTCTGCAATTTTATAATAATAAAACGTTTCTGTGAAGTAAATTTGAAGTAAATAGGTTGAGCATGCAATTGTATGAATACATACAATTTTTTTATGCTAAGTTCCTACGTCTTGTTTTCTCATATCCCAAAGGATAACTAGTTTTTATAGACCAGCCGTTTAGCTAACTCTTGAAAGAGTTTCTGTGCTGCAGGGCCCCACGGACCAAGAGTCTCGACTTCAAAAGCAACGAAGTTGTAGTTAGCGTCGAGACTCCTGTATTTGCGTCGATGTAACCGGGGACAAAAGAGCTGGTAGCTTCCTCGCCCAACGCATAAGTATTGCGATCCAGCGAGGAAATGCTGCCAGCATCCTCGGCGCCATGCCACAGGGGCCTATTTTAGACTTAAGTTTTTAGATTTGTAAGGTTTTAATTAAGTTTATTTAGAAACTAAAATATCGATATTTAATTAAAAGTTTTATAGTAAAAATACAAGAAGTACTGATTTTGTTAAGTTTAAAAAAATTCTATTTTTGTTCTCTAATGTTTATTGATAATAGTATAAACAATTAAAATGGTATTTTTTATTCTTGAATACCTCTGCATTTTTAACCGACTTCAAGATTTCAAAAGAGGAGGTTATCAATTCGGTTGTATGTTTTTTTTTGTTTTTTTTTTAATGTTTGTTACTCCATAACTCCGTCATTTCTTAACCGATTTGAAAAATTCTTTTTTTGATTGTATGTATATATATTCAAGTTGGTCCCGTTTTTGTCAAAAAGCAGTTCTGATGATGGGATCCATGAGGAATTGAAGGAACTCCTCAAATCTTTAAGGCAAACATATAGTGATTTTTGTGTTTTTATCAACAAGTCAAGCATTTGCATCCAAAAATGTGACATTGGATGAAGTGGAACTGCTGATGATGATCAGAACAGAACTCTTCAACGACGAAAAGTTCACGTTTGGCGATTTGTCCTCCTAGCTGTGTTTGTTAAGCAAATTCTATTTCCACGATTAATTTTTGTCATGCTCGAGTTCTGATGATGGGATCCATGAGGAACTGTGGGAACTCCTCAAATCTTAAAGGTAAACATATAGTAATTTTTGTGTTTTTATCAACAAATCGAGCATTATCATACAAAAATGTGACATTTGATGAAGTGGAACTGCTGATGATGATCAGAACAGAACTTTTCAACGACGAATAGTTCACGTTTGGCGATTTGTCCTTCTAGCTATGTTTGTTAAGCAAGTTCTATTTTCACGATTGATTTTTGTCATGCTCGAGTTCTGATGATGGGATCCATTAGGAATCGAGGAAACTCCTCAAATGTGAAAGGCACACAAATAGTGATTTTAGTATTTTCATGAACTAATTAAGCATTTTCATTCATAAAAGTGACATTTGATGAAGTGGAACTGCTGATGATGATCAGAACGGAACTCTTCAACGACGCGTAGTTCACGTTTGGCGATTTGTTCTCTTCGTTTTGTTTGTCAAGCAAGCAAGGTTTTTCCATGATTTCATGAGGAATTGAGGGTACTTAGTCTTCTACCATTATAAACATACTTATAGCCATTTTTGTATTTTATTGTATGGAATCTAAGAGTGCACCATCTAAGATTAATAATCTTTCACCGGACTCCCCCATTGAAGTCGGTTTTTTTTCTTAAAAATTATTATAATTATTTTAGGTCATTATCAAGAAGCGGTCTTCTAGACCGCACCATAGATCAAAGAATACTAGGTGGTTGTGTCTCTGAAACAGGACGTAGGTGGCTAAGGGATAAGTATCCTATCTTGTAGCAAATTATTTTTTGTCAGAAGATAGGACATACAAACAAAAAATATACTTATATCGAATACTCATCTTTCAGCGCGGAATAAAGACTAACTCGTATACATTTGGAGCAAAACTGACTTTTGTTTTTAGAACCATTGCCTTATTAACAAGTTCCTCAAAAGTCAAATTCGTTCCATACACAGTTCTTAAACAAGAACAATATTCTGAGCCCATTTCAATTTGGCTTCCGAAAATGAAATCCACTTCTATAGCCAATCTTACTATATTAAAAATCATATGGGACAACCTTAATCTAGACACGTGGCAGCGTGTCCAGCCAAGTTCACCCCAGGAACTGGCGGACAGCAGCCGTGTGTTATTTTACATGAACCGTTTGGAGCCACTTTTGACTCCCCCATAACTCCAAATCCATCTAACATAAAAAAATGGTACATGTATTAAGATCCTTTAGAACAACTAGAACCCCAAATTTTATGGGGTTTTATGGGGTAGTAATTATTGAGATATTAAATTCCAAAAAAAGGCATTTTTACCACTGACTGCAATGACTGACTAGTAATCAAAAACCTACCCCACTTCTAGGTGACCTAGAAAACTGAAATTTGGCATGCAGCTTGGTAATTGTGTATGTACACCAGAAAAAAACGTTATTATTATTATTTATGCGCTAGTTATCTCAGAACTCCGTCATTTATTAACCGATTTAGAAAATTCTTTTTTTTGTTTGAAACGGTATACTTCAGGGGTGGTCCCATAGTTATTAGGTAAGAATGTGATCAAATGGTCCTGGAGAAATCGAGGGAACTCTTGAAATATTTGGGATCCACCTATAGCGATTTGGGTATTTTGAATAGTAACTCGTGCATTCGCTCTTAAAAAGCACCATTTGGCGAAGATTGACAAAAAGTAATGAGATCCCATCAAAAACATAAATGTGAAAATGGGAGCCAAGTTCAATATTAAGAATATGCGATGCACCGACAAAAGAATTGAGATCGAAATGGGTGCCAAGTTCCGTAGACTCTCAGAAATGGTGCCAAGTCCGGCACTACATTGTTTACAGTAAAACTAATTTACTGCGGCTTAATGCATTTTAAGTCTTAACTTGGCAGTTTTCTATGCAGTATGTTATAATACCAAAAAGGCTGTTGGATATTTAAGAAAACTGCCAAGTTAAAGCTCAAAATTCATTAAGCCGCAGTAAATTAGTTTTACTGTAAACTGTGTGATACATGACTATAATGGGAAGTTCATTTAGGTAAGATTAAGAACAAGAGTGGCCCAAGGATACTTACTTGGGGGACCCCTAATAGAACGTTTGCGAAGTAAGATTTTATCTGCTCTATTGTCTTGTTTTGAATATTATATATCTCGATTTGTACAACCTGTTCTCTGTTACATAAAAAAATGCAAGCAAAATCAAATGTATTTCCACAATTGCAAGGCACTTAAAACTTGATTTATTTTGTAGGTAGTTGCTTTTAATGACTCGAGTTTGCAATTTATTTACGCCCGAGTGAATCAAAATGTTTCCATCACATTTGGAAGCAAATAAATAACTCCAGCACTAAATAAATTGAATAAATCGACAACTTCACATACAGTATCAGTGCATGATCGCCGGGGCGTCCCTGCAAGAGGAGCGCGCAGCTTCAGTATTGCAACCAATCACAAAGCAGTATTCTTGCGGCCTATTAGGTTTGTCAGCTTCAATATTTCAACCAATCACAGAGTAGTATTTGCCAGTATTCCTATGCCCGCTCGTGTTCTAACTCTACCTAAATGAACTTCCCAATTTAGTTAATGAACCATTTGTATCATTTTATGATGATGTCACTATGCTATTTTCAAGTGATAGATCTAGTATGAATTTAAAGCAAAATATAAATTGCCTATTTATAAAAAATAAAAATGGCTTAGTAAATTAAATCTTCATGTCAACTTATTTAAAAATAAAAAAACCAGTTAAGGAACTAAAAACGATTCAAATACCTCTTGTTGTGTCAGACGAGGGTACTGCGGTAGATGAACTACCACAGTACCCTCCCCTAACCACCGTTCCCCTCCACCCTCATCGTACTAACTAGTAGCATTAATTTCATTGATGTTGCAATAGACTCGCATCTAAATTGGAAGGATCATATTGATGTAAAAAGATTTCCAGTTCTGTCTGAAACATGTGCCGAAGACAAAACTATAAAGGCATACTACGGGAATGTCTACCCCTCACTAACCTACGGCGTCATCTATTGTGGCAACTCTGTTGACGTACAGAAATTTCTACCACAGAAATGATGTCTAAGGACTATATATCGCATGCGCAGTGACGAGTCTCTCTAAAACTCTTTCACGCTTCTAGAAGGAGAAAAAGATAAACACGTAACCAGAAAATCACACATAAAGAACATTTAAGCTAAACTTTCTGAAGTCGTTTATGCCGTCCGAGAAGTAAAAAAACAACTACTGACTTCAAACAACACTCTCCACTTATAATGGTTACGCTAATGGATGGCTCACTTACGGAGTAATTCTTTAGGGAAACACTATCCTCCAGTTTGATCCGTTTTCGAGAAATCAATTACAAATTAATATACAAATATTGTTCGTTTTACATGCGCACCTGAGACGTCACGCCATGCGCAGCGTGTTTCATGTTTTTCCAGAGAAAAGGAATTTTCCCGGGAATGATAATTATTTATTTCGATTTTTCACTCCCATAAACCAAAATCGTAATCGTAATCGTATATCACAATCCAGCCGTTTTAGACAACAAATTAATATAGTATAAAATACTCGTATTTCTTTTTTTTTTCAATATTTATATTATTTTACGATTCAAATACAAAGAACGGAATGGCTGAAGTATTTTTCGAAATATTGTTCGTTTTGCATAGCAATAAATAAATAGGGTATCATTAATACCAGCCGGCAATGATGGGAGGTTTCATAAGTTATTCTCAATTACGTTTTTATTTTATTAAAGGGCTTCGTGTAATGTATAATATTTTTGTCCTATTTTTATAGTGGTCGAGGTACCAAAATATACACATTTCAATGTAATGAAATATATATTTTTATTATTTTTAGGCTATTCGATACATGTTAAGGCATAAATATACATATAATAAGTTATGCATACATATCGCCAACCTATTGTTCTGACAACCAAAAGTACTAATTAGTAAAAACAGAATAAAAAACGAGCACACAACGCAATGGATGGTGCACTGATAGCACAGCAGCGCTTAATCAATGCAACCGACTGCACTGTGTACTATTTATAAGTAGGTAATAAGTTATGATTTTGTTGTCCAGCAAGAAAGATGAAGTCATTAAGCCGTGCCGTTAAGCCACAGTAGCGGTAGCCGTATTTTCCATCCCCATACCGCACGCCTTGACTCCCCGCAACAGACGCACGTAGCCTGACTCGCCCCATGAAGATCCCCACGAGTTTTTAATTATCCAAAACTTTTTACCATTCTCTGTAAAAAAACAAAATGAATAAGTATGACACGATTTTTGTACCCCTATATTTGCGTGATAACACTTTCACTGACAGTGCCTACATGGCCCGCCTGTCGACTTATTACTGTCACCGAACGCGTTGAGAGAAGTGAAGTATGTGTATAAGGATGTAGTGTAGTTACTAAATGTAGTAACTAATAGTACATTACTACAGAGGCCGGGACGAAAGGGGTTGCCGGCCGAAGACATATATAGACGGCCGAGCGTTGCGAGGTCGGATAGGTCTGAGGCGGGCAACCCCATATTTCCCGCCGAGGTATGTATAGTGCTTTTCTCAAAAATGCAATGAAATAAACAACAAAAAAATCAAAGTTTTATTTTTTAGTGGCAGAATGTCATGGTGCCTGTGCCACAATTCATGTGGAATGGAAATTAAAAAAAAGGACTTTGCCGGCCTAGGCCTGGAAGATTTGTATGAAATTCCATTAACGACCTCTTGTCCTAGCCGCACCTGAAACGTCATACTTCGCAGCCTATTATAAGGAACATAACATCAATATTTCATTGCATGTTTGAGAAAATAATATTAATTTTAGGCATTATGCACGTTGTCTGACTTGAGTCAGCAACCACAAAATGTGGGATAGGGATAGGTCCACAGAATTGACCCCACGAGTTTTTGAAAACCTAGAAGTTCTTTTATTCATTCTCTTAATAAAAGCAGAACGAATAATACTTTTTTAATATTTTATACCAGCTATAGTGGTCAGTGACCCTGCCTACGTAGCCGACGGTCCTGGGTGACCTGGGTTCGAAACCCGGTCAGCGCAAATAATTGTGTCATAAAAATGAATATCTGTCTCCGAGTCTTTGATGGATATAAATATCCAAAAATTGTGTCTTACAGGGACGGGGCTCGCTAGATAATCCCATGAATTGGCCTAGGCACTAGTTTTTCCCAAAATTGTATCTTATTCTCTAAAAATATAGATAAGAGCTACTTTAAGCAGAAGTGCAGTGGGAATGAGTTGAGAACGTCGAGACTGTATAGGAAACTTTATAGATAAACTTTCCATTATAGTGACAAAAACATATTTCTTATCTTCAACTCTTCCGTTGCATTGATAAAAATAGTGTCGATAATAAAACTGAGTCACTCTTGACATAGCTGCAGAGAAACCTTTAGCCTAGATAGCCGCATAGAGAGTTTTTATGCTGCACCAGCATACAGTGACTCAGCTTTATCATCCACGCTATTTGTACTAATTGCAACGAAAAAGGTTAAGTTCAGTTTTATTCAGATATACTAACTAGGTAAATGTTCTATGAATTACGAACAATTATATGAATTTGGAGCGGAAAGGTTCTCGAGTGGCGTCCACGTACCGGAAGGCGTAGCGTGGGCAGGCCCTCCACACGGAGGACTGATGACCTGGTAAGGGTCGCGGGTGGTGCAGGACCGGTCATTGCGGAATTCTTTGGGGGACGCCTATGTCCAGCAGTGACGTCTATGATGATAATATTATTCTGAGATTTTAATTATGTTCAAATACATTCTGAATTCTTACTAACCTTCACCATATCCCACTAAAAGTACGGCGTGATTATAATTGTCAGAAGTGCACGACTTAGGCTCTAATATACCTCTTTCATAGGATAGAAGGTCTGCGTCGTCTAAGGCTAAAACAAAATGTAAAAGGTATTTACATAATATTAAACTTCTAATTTCACAAATCAAGTAGGAAGCCAGGGACAGCCGCAGACGATGCCCAAACCGTCAAATGCCGCAAATATGCGTTTCAAAAGAATATATTGTATTTGTGACACTTGATGCAGTCGAAACTTTTAGGCCGTGGTCGTCCTACACAAAAAAAAACTTAAAATAAGTATCAGACAAATTGAGCGCTGTCCCTGGCGATCCTAGAGTGGGCTGTAACTTAATCGCTGAGCCTAGCAGTGCTGCGGGGAAACACTGCCAGCGTCTTAGGCGACTTCCTGACTTGGCGGGGCGGGAGCGATAGGTATGTCATTGGTATTTTGCTCTTTGAGGTGAGCTTACTGATGTGAGATTTCCTCACTTGACGAAATACTGTCAGTATTACGTTTGCGCAGTACTAATACCATACGATACGAATTAAGAGGGACTACGGGGTGAGGTGGAATTTCCTGTTCATCGTCAAAGTTATGAAATGGAACTACCCAAAATATAATAAAAACTAAAATACAAACGTCCGGAACACTTATTACATACACCATTCAGTTTGCATATAAAATGTTATCGAGGTTTGAATGTCAGTTTTTTCCCAACTCACCCCATTTATGGTATTGCATAAAAAAGTGTTTTTTTTTAAATAAAATTTGTATAAGGGCGGTTTTATTCCTTTAAGGAGAAGGGGTGGGCAAGCTCTTTCCATACAAACTTTGTGCAAGTTTTTCTTCGTTTGTGTTTGCACTCCAGTTACTATTTTTGGTCCATATGCTTATTTTTTTGGTAGCTATGTCTTGATGTTTTTCTTTTTTAATTTTAATTATTTTTTGTATATCTATTTTTTTTAATAATGCAAAATTTCAACAACATGTTCTGCGTATATCCAATATGTACCAACAAAAAATAAAATTAAATGCTGTAGTACCAAAACTAACGCAAAAAACTTGCACAACCTTTGTATGGAGAATGGCTTGCGCTACCCTGCGCCTTAAGGCATAAGGGATCGATCACTGCCAGCTAACGTTATAGCGAGTCAAAGCGACAGTCACCATCCTAAACATGATGTTATACTATGTATAGAGCTTATAATACCATGTAATGATAATACACACGACACGACATGACTTGATTTGGTCATATAAATACACATTATACCACGACGGTAGCAAACAAGCGTACTGGCCATTTGATGGTAAGGTCTGCAACCCCTGGGGTGTCACTTGCGCGTTGTCGATACATTAATAAATTATACACTCCTTTGTTGAAGAAGACCCATGAATATATTCTATATTCCTCGAGAAAACCTCGGCAGGCATCTCGTTAAGGATGATTCACAGTAGGCTGTTCCGTGTCCGGGCCGGCCCGTTTTCTTCTAGAGAAATACGCCGGCCGTTGCGTTTGCTGTCATAGAAAACGGGCCGGCCCGGACACGGAACGGTCTACTGTGAATCATCCTTTACTTGACGTAAAAATCCATATATTGATTGTACCTGTACACAAAATTTCACGAGAATCGGTTGAGAAATGCAATCTGTAGATGAAAAAAAAGCCCGATATTCAGACACACGCGAAAGCATTTTCACCCAACTGATGAACAGAACTGATTAAAAAATTCGGTATACATGTCAAAATTATCAGAATTGTTATCATGATCCTGCTAAGAGTTGCTATGAGATACGTACTGACTGCAAGAGGTCCGATTTGCACCAAAATCTTTGCTAATGTTTCTTCGTCTTTGATTTCCAGTTCACGTCCCTCTTTCACCTTGACAGCTACCTTACTGGCGTCTTCATGACAACTTCCTTTTTTGGGAACATAGGGATAATCTTCTTCTTTCATAACGCCGGAAGATTTACTGAAGTCGCTGTATTGAATACATTATATACAGGATGTTTGATAGATGGATGAACATACGTATATAGGGGATAGATGAGGTCATCTGCTACGTGGTCAAACACACATTTTTTTTAATACCAAATCAATGATTACGAGGCAGTCATTCAAAATCTGACCTCAATTGTATAAAAGAAGAACATTTTTATAAAAGAATTCCTAACAAGAAAATCGGAAAAAAAGGGTAATTCCACTTTAAGAGTTTAGTTGAAATGGCTAAATTAATCCGTATAATTTCATCATTTATTTATTTAATGAATAATAACAAGAATTTTACATGACAGACCAAACACATCAGTAAGCAGTAGTTACTCGTATGTTACAGTAAGATACTAAAGCTTTACATGATTCGAGACTCTAAGACATAGTAGGTGTCGATATCAACGATAGAGGTGAGTTATTACATGACTTTTTGGTAACCAACAGTTGCCAAATTTTAAATGTAGGTAGGTTTTGAACCAACTTTTGTTATTAGGGTTAGTAAGGGAGTCCTAGACATAACTTTCGCCACGTCGAACCTTGCGAGGCACATTGGGAAGTAGAGGGTAGACGACGTGGAATCAATGTCAGACCATAGGCACATTTGCTTTGATATAAAATTTTCTCTCTGTGTTCAAACAGTCATTTTCAGATCCTTACGGTCTTCAAGACGAGAGTGAACCGGTTTTTACTAGGTAAGCGCGCTCCATCCTAGACCACAATATTGCTTACCATCAGGTGATTTGTGGTCAAGCACAAACCTATTCGGAGTAAAAAAAACCAAGGCGGACCGACTGGGTAGGTTACAGGAACGCCCTAGAACGGACCCTAGGCTCACCTGCTCAGAGCATCAAAATACGAAAAGGATTGGAACTTGCTGTGGAAGTTGTCTCAAAGGGACATGCCTATGAAAAAAAACTGTCCTTCCAAGGTTAAAACCACAAAACGTCTTGTTGGTGGAACTCCAAACCCAAAAGCTAAGAGAAGCTAAGAGAGACAAAACGGGTAAGTTATTCTAAAAGAACGAATGAGTGGGAGACTATATCGAAAAGCCCTGAATGAATATAGTAAACAGATAAGGAGAGCCAAGAGAGCGTCGTGGAGGAAGTTCTGTGAGGAAGTGACTAATACGTCCCAGGGAGCAAGACTCCACAAACTACTTTTTTTTAAATGATAGACTGACCAGCGATTGGCCTTAGTCTCACCTGATGGAAAGCGATGACAAGGCCCAAGATGTTGCTCGCTGGTCCAGTAATAGCCTATTCACTCTTGTCTTGAAGAGACCCAGATTGTATGTATCAGGAAATACAGACGGCGGTAGCAAATTCCAGTCCTTAGCTGTTCGATAAAGAAAGCTTCTTGCAAATCGCTCCGTGCGAATAAATGGTAGACTGACAACGTAAGGATGCAACCGCTCTCCACGCCTGGACGTCAGGTGATGGAACGGGAAAGGCGGAACTAAGTCATATAATTCCTGTGCACACTCTCCAAAATGTATCCGATAGAACCCAGACAAACAAGCGACTCGACGACGGTATTCCAAGCTCTGTACCTTAGATTCAACCGCCGGTTCGTCCTCGAGAAGCCTACAAGCACGGCGCTCTACCGAATCCAAGGCCGCTAACTGGTACTTGGCGGAACCGTCCCAAAGGTGGAAGCAGTACTCCATGCACGATCGAACCTGAGCTTGGTACAAGGAAAGAAGCTGTTTCCGTGTGAAATACCGCCTCACCTTATACATGACACCAAGTTTTTTAGCTGCAGTTTTTAGCCTTGGATTCGATAGTGGACCCAAAGTTTAAGTTGGAGTTGAAACTTAAACCAAGGAGCTCAAGGTAATAAGTCAGTGGTAGGGATACATTCTGGAAAGTAGGAGTCAAAGTGAAAGGACTCCGTTTCGCAGTGGAAAGACATGCCTGAGTATTGGTGGTGTCGGACGCGACCAAATTGGCTTCACCCCACGCTACGGCTACGGCTCTCAAGGTCGCATTTGTCCGCTCCACCATATTCTTTTTGAGGGATTGGATCTCATCACTACCAGCCCGCAAATCGGACAAATATTTCTACGTGACTGTACTGTCGTCGGCGTACCCAAAGATACCGGGTTTAAGCAGATCATTAATGTGCAGCAAGAAGAGAGTCGCATCACTACTCTCCAAAGCAAGACCTAATCAAATTAGACTCCTAAGAAGGCAGGACGGCTCCTTCACGACAAATGAGTCAGAAACTTTGGAATTGCTGGCCAGAACACACTTCCCGGGCTCCGTCGTCTCAAGCGGATCTCATGTAGGGAGTGATTCGCATAAACGACTCTCGGAGGACTGGAGACGTGACCCTGGTCATCAGACCGGGAATAGTCAGGAGGGCCATCAATTCCTTTAAACCCTACAAAACGAGTGGACTGGACGGGGTAATCCCTGTGCTATTACAACGAGGTGCTGACGTCCTAATCCCTTATCTGGTGAAAATCTTCAGGGCGAGCTACGCCTAGGGATTCTTACCAGAAATGTGGAATAAAGTAAAAATAATATTCATACCTAAGGCGGGTGGGAGGGACTACGCTTTGGCAAAGTCCTTCAGTCCCATCATCATCATTCATTTCATCCCATCTTCGTTCCTACTAAGAACCCTAGTAAAGGTAACCATATTAGTAAACATATTAGGGAGAGCTGCCTCAAAGACAAGCCTATCCACGACAGTAAACACGCTTATCGTAGTGGCAGATCTACAGAGACCGCTGAGACCGCCTTACTCGAACTTGTTGACAGAGTGGAAAGGGCACTAGAGGATAAGGAAATAGCCCTATCACCCTTCCTAGACATTGAAGGTGCTTTTGATAATGCACCCATAATGACACTAGTGGCGGGACTATGGACTCTTGTTGTAGATGAATTACTGCACAAGATGGCCTAACTCCGCATTGATACACAAGGGTACGCTGGCAACCTGCCTTACCTTATGCAGAATGCCCTAAACACAATAAACAAACAACTGGTGCAGGGAAAACGAACGTGAATGCGGACAAAACGGTTGTCGTGCCGTTCACCAACAAGAGGAAACTTGACAAGATGAGGCCTCTGGTGATGAACGGCAAAACAATCCTTTTATCTAGAGAGGTCAAATATCTGGGCGTCACCTTGACCAGAAACTGACCTGGAACCCGCATGTAAACGGAGTTTTGCAACAGGCTAAATTAGCCCTGGCCGTCTACTGTCGTTTTACGGGCAACAGATGTAGTAGTAGTGAGGATGATGTTCTCTTACGCCTCCGTGCTCTGGTATAGGAAAACGACACAGAAAACAGTAATAGCGAAAATGAGCAGTCTACAAAGAACTGCTCGCATTATCGTCAGTGGAGCCATGTCAACCTCTCCGACAGCAGCTCTTGAGGCCGTGCTGAACCTGCCGCCCCTTAACTTCCATCTGGAAAAGGAGGCGAAGTCCAGCATGCTCAGAATAGCAACGGCAAGGAAAGGGAACTGACTTTCCACAGCCTTGAGGTCACTCAAGGACTCAGTATACGATATTTAGGGATGCCTTTAGACGCAATGTCCCCGAAACTCTGTATACATAAATACTACTCTATAGAACCCCTGAAGAGAGAAAACTGGTCAAACTCGGCAGCCTAAAGTGGTACACTGACGGCTCCAAATCCGGATCTGAGGTAGGATGCGGAGTATACGGAGAATCGCCCATTAGGGCTATCAGCCTGAACCTGAGAAAGTACTCCTCCATATTCCAAGCAGAGGTATATGCCATCTTGAATGCGCGACAATCAACCTGCAAAGCAAACTACGTCTTCAATATAATTTATATTCACTCAGCAGGCCCTCAGCTACGATGTCATAACATCAAGGCTGGTCGAGAACTGCCAGGCCCCATTTAATAACCTGGGAGCGAAAAACAAGGTTATTTTACGTTGGGTCCCAGGGCATGAGGCATCGAGGGTAATGATAGAGCCGACGAGTTTGCACGAGTGGGGCTGAAGGGGATGCACTGCGGTCCAGAACCGTTCTGTGGCGTCCCCAAAAGCCTAACCAAGCTACCCTGCAGACCTTCTGTTACTATAAAAACATCCAGGCCTGGAGAGCCACTTCAGGGCTAAACCACTCCAATGCGCCGATCAAAGCCTTTAGCAAAAAGGGGACATCGGATGCTCTGGTGCTTAGCAG
Source organism: Notocelia uddmanniana (assembly GCA_905163555.1). NCBI lineage: Eukaryota > Metazoa > Arthropoda > Insecta > Lepidoptera > Tortricidae > Notocelia > Notocelia uddmanniana. The sequence continues at coordinate 5,214,003 of LR991059.1, read as the reverse complement.
GAAGGTAAAGGTAAGGGAGCTTCCAGGGCACTGCTGCCTAAATAAGCACATGCATACGTTAGGACACACTTTGCATAATTTTTTATAATGCGCACTTCTATGGTTTGGAATTCTCTGCCGGCGTCTGTATTTCCGAGTTCATACAACCTAGACCTTTTTAAGGCACGAGTGAATAGGCATCTTCTGGATGAGCTCGATTCATCGTCGGCCTCATCTTTGCCCCCTGGCTAGATGCTGGCTAAGAACAATCCCATTTTTAATTTAAAAAAAGGTGATACGAGGTCTTAATAGCCTGGAATAGCCACTACCAGAATAATAACATTAATTATGTAGGCCCAGGCCCCTACAAAGTTATATTTCTAGTCAAATTACAGAAAAAGCTAAATGTAATGTAATGTTTTGAGTTTTGTGAGTTGACATGTTGCACATATTATATCAATAGGTTTTTTTTTAATTAACGATGTCAGGTTTCTTACAAAAATAATTAATGAAGTGAACAAAATTTAAACACAATAATTGGCTCTAACTTTCTAACGTTTAGCAAAAAAAAAAGAAAAATAATCATAGACATGGACTTAAAAATACTTTGAACAAGGTCATCATCAAGAGGTCCAACGAAACAAAAGGGCATGAGTCTTTTTTTTTTATGACATAGGTGGCAAACGAGCAGACGAATCGCCTGATGGTAAGCGATTAGCGCCGCCCATGGACACTCGCAACACCAAAGGGCTATCAAGCTACTACTGCTATCAAGATACGACTTTTTTAATTCACAGTATCTGATATTAGTACTACTAGTAGTACGGAATCCTTCATTGTACGTGGTCCGACACGCACTTGGCTAATATTTAAACCAAACGCTGCTCCAGTGTGTTTCCAGTCACATCTGAAGTAAGTGAAGTAAGCGTATGGTCCTGCAGACGTCCACTTTACAGAAATTCACGTCAATATACGTACTTCATTACGTCCAAGATTACCCCTCCATTGCACGAACCGCTATCAAGACAGTCAAGGGCCTGCCCCTCCGAAAGGGCCAGGCATTGTTTATATTTGATAGCGTACTGTCCTTCAATATTGCCTGTGAACAGTGTTGTAAATATTATTTTATGTATTTTGAACCTGTGACTCTTAAGCAATCTTTTAGCTTCTGCTGGATGTCGTATTTGGCTACCCCGTACACAGACTAGTATGCAGCGCAGGGGCGCGCAGCTAACTACTTTAATGTTTGTACGGTAGATTAGGATAAAGACAACAATTTTTTTTTCCGTTTCCAGACCTCTCGATAATGAGCAGTCTCTGAGCAATATGCCGGCCAGATCTGTCTCGTCTCATTTTCGAGCTCACTCGGCATGCGGAGACATGACCAGCCCAGTCCCACTAATAATAATAATATAATGTTAGAGAAGACGTACCAATAGCGCTGAAAATAAAGCAGCTACCAACGCCATCACAATATCCCTGATCCTTAACATGTGTAACTGCATCCTTTTTCCTCCAGTCGAATTCCTTAGGTGCATCGCCTGGGCTGACGGGGATTCTTACTTTTTCTACCGTCTTATTTGAGGGCTTGAAACCACGATATAGCTGCAGTTCTTCAGGTTTCAAATCCGCAAAATGGTTTACTTTAAAGACAGTCAGAGGATACTCTTCATTTCTCATATTTATCTCCTGCAGGCGTTCCTTGAAAATCTCGAGTCTTTCGAAATATTCTCTTCGGTTGTATACTTTCCCATGTTCTTTAACATATTCACGGAATAAGTTTTCAGCATCTTCCAATTCGTAGTACGGTTTCTCGAGACCAGAGGCCACGACTGTACTGCAGGCGAAACAGACTACCACGAACAACGCTGGTACTAACATGTTTAATGTAATAAAATTGTGTCCTTACCCGTGTATCTACGGGTACTACTGTTGATGGTATACGATTTCAGGCTTTATATATGGGGTATAATCAAGAAAATTCTAGTTATTTAATAAATTTTACAAGTTGCGACACGTGTAATATTTCATAAATAACTAACAATTTGGAATGGCTTGAAAATACCAGAAATAATGTGTTAATAAAAATAATCTAAATCTTGCCCACATACAAAAACAGAAAATTCTTTATTACTTTCTTTATTTTCTGTGAAATATTAGTAACGGTAGCATCTGGTATGGTAAGGTATCTGGATGCCCTCCCGAATTCATGCAACTGATGAATAGTTGGGAAAGCGCATACGCTATTGCTGGGTTGGCTTGCCTGAGTAGATTGGCGGATAGGCCGTACACGTCTGTGCTATTTTTTGGAGCAATATACGTTTTAAAAATGTTCACAACCTCCTCCGATGTGAATGGGTTTAATTTTATGGAACAATCACTGCCGGTGCACGCGCTTGAAAAGGAGCGGGCGCGGTCAGCGGTGGGCGCCTCGCACACGGCGGCCGCCGCCGTCACAAACTTGTGGTTGAGCGCATCCACCGCGAGCTGTTTGGTTGCGAACGAGCAGCCAGCACTGTCGACAAGCAGCTCGGTGAAGTCAACTCGCTCACGGGGCGTTCGATTCAATTCAGTATTGATGGCCTTCCACATTGCTCTGCTTTTGTTCGGGTTTCTACTGATTTGTGAATTGAAATAATCTGTAGTTTAGTTTATAGTTATAAGAATTTATAATTTTGATTGATGCGTCAACTAGAGAAAGATTGCTGGGGTATTTTTTTGAAAGTTCGATAAACTCAAAGGCTAATAATTTTAAATCTACAGTTTCTGAATCTATCCAAGGCCTATTTTTGTGTTGTACTATTATTTTCTTAAGGGGAATAATAATATGAACATCGAGTAAGTAGGTGAGGATATTAATGACTTTGGTTGCGAGTTGTTTACAACCAAGGTAGTATTTAGCAACTAACTCTTGCCAGTCTATTGACTCGAGCGCAACGACAAAGGACACAATATTCTTCTTGCTAAATACCCGTTTCCTTGTCGCTACAGCCGGCGAGCGGGGGGAGCGGCGTGATGAGTCACTGGGCTGCGTGGTCACTGAGATTGGTATTCCACAGGTCGCGGACACACGGGTCGCAAATATTTGAGTGTGCGTGGTCCAGCAGAGTGGCACTTTCGCCGCCTCGTCTGGTGATGTCTTCGACATACTGGCTGAAACCATATGCGGTCAAGATGTCCTGCGGCTGCCTTTTTACTGAGGTGTTGTTTTGAAGGTCAATATTAATATCTCCCATTACGATTGCTATCATATTGTCGTCGTTTCTTTCATTTAACAATCTGTTGAACAGTTTTAGGTACTCAGTATGGCTAGTGAGATTTGAGTGATAGAATCCCACTACTAGGAGCTTGTTGTCTACGAGGTGTACAGCGTAGATATCGAATATTTGTTCGCAAGATAGTACGGAGTAATCTGGTCTGTCTACAGCTTTAATATTGGACCTTACATAAATACAACTACCACCGCGCTCTATTCTAGATCTACAATAATATGAGGTAAGATCAAAATTTGTATAGATAGGTAGCCAACAGAGTAAGCCTCTCGTGTACCTAATGCTGTGGGCCGAAGTCCCGAAGCCGAGTGGCAAGGTAGCCAACAGAGCAGGCTCCTCGTGTAAGGCTGAAAGCCGAAGGCCCGAAGCAGAGCGGCAATGCACGCGAGGCTGAATGCCGAGAGTCCCAATGCATAGACATAAAAACAGAAAAGGCGGACACAAATTCTTAAAACTGTTGAAATGTGTTCTGTTTATCGAAACAGCCAATCCTCTCTCCAATCCCTTCATTGATTTATCCGATATCTTCAATGTACAGGTTTTCGACCCTCTGAAGCTTCATTATGTGCATATACATAAGCATAGATCTAAGGTGCTTCAACGGTCAATGTTGACGATTGAGCTGCCGCTGATCTTATATGAAACAGTTATTATGGTGTGAAGGGTCAACTATTACGTTAAAAATAATACACGACAAAATTAAATGGTACACCGACGATACAAAGACTGCATTGAACCAGCTGTTTTTGTATTTAAGCATATGAAGAAAAACAATTCCAAAGTAGAAGAAGAAGAATACGTTTATTTAGCGTTTAAAATAAATACAAACGTGAAGTTTATACAATACACAGCGATAAATGCTAAAAAGATCGTCACTCATCGCACACATCACAAAGTATCGCAAATACATTGTGATTTCTAAAAGGTTATGCTCAAAAATGGCGTCAACAATCAGAAGGAATTATGATACTTTCGGCTTTGACATACCGAAACATCAACTTGTTTACAATAGGTCAAATTCTGCTCTGCTTCAAGTTACTTTTCATGATACGCCGTTATACTCCCAATTTGCTGAACCTTAAAGCCTAGCATGGAGTTCGAGGATAAAATCACTTCGTTTCATAGACCATACTTGCACCCCCCATTTTATACCTTGGAGGGATGATCATCGGGACAAAAAGTTCTATTAGTGAATCCAGATTATAAACTATTAGTATACAAAAAGATCATCTTACCTGTTCAGCCGTTATTGCGTGATTAAGTAACAAATAAACTTTCGTATTTATAATATTAATAAAGTGGGATTACACATAATCTACACGTGGAGAAAGAAAATGAAAATAATTTATTATTAGACATTACGCTCATTGTTCATTTAACTATTGCAAAAAATATTTTGCCGTTACCTAAAATATTATACGTTATATTTTTTATGATATCAAACTATTTTGTTGTCAAAGAATGGGACATACAAACAAAATTTATACTTAAATGTCTCGAATACTTATCATTCACCACGGAATACAAACTTACTCGTATACGTTTACGTAATGGCATGCTTTGAAAACAGAGACTTTTAAAACTACAATCTTAATACTACTTGAGGAATAAATAAAGGCCTTGATGAAACCACTGCATATAAAAACGGGAGCATAATTGACATTTGAATTTTAAAACCATTGCCTTATTACCAAGTTCCTTAAAAGTCAATGAGAAGGCTATTTATTCATAGTAGACTTACAGTTCTTAAACAAGAACAATATTCTGAGCCCTTTTCAATTTGGCTTCCGAAAGGGAAAATCCACTTCGATAGCTACTCGTATCTTATTGTGATAAAAATCATGATGGGACAACCTTAATAATAGAATACCTTGTGCTTCTCTTTTGATTGATATGTCCAGGGCCTTTGAGTGTGTGACCCATATAGATCCCTATATTGGGAAGTTCATTTAGGTAGATTAAGAACAAGAGCGACCAAGGATACTTCCTTGGGGGACCCCTAATAGAACGTTTGTGAAGTGCGATTTTATGTGCTCTACTTTTTTGTTTTGAATATTTTATTTCTCGATTTGTACAGCTTGCGCAAAAATATATCGCATGCACACTGGCGAGTCTCTTCGAAACTCTCTCTCTTTCTTCTACAACTGACTTCAAAACAGCACTTTCCACTTATAAATCTTATACTTAATGGTTACGCTAAAAAAAGCCGAATTGCGTAACAACTGTGGTATCTCTCTAAAGTACCTTTGACTCCACGCCATGCTTAGCGTGTTTCGTATTTTTCCAAAGAAAAGGAATTTTCCCGAGGGTGAGAACTATAGTTATTTCGATTTTTCACCCTCGTAAACCCAAAACATCGTATATCAAAATCCTATCAGCCTTTTTAGAGAACTCGGTTACCAATTAATATAGTATTATTTGCAGAAATTGCGAAGCGTCTGGTTGACGTAACTGATGACCGAAGAGCTGGCGGCTTCCTCGCTCCGTTGAGCATTACGATACAGCGAGGAAATGCCGCCAGCATCCTCGGTACCAATGTACCGCCGCTCGGTAGCAATGTGTTGCTTGAGGCAATCCTCAAGGGCCCGTTTTAGATTTAAGTTAGTTTTAATTTTATTTATATTATTTTAGTTAAGTATTCTTGTAAATATTTGCTTTGTACATAAAAAAATGAATAATATAGTATTAAATACTCGTATTTGTTTCTTTTCAACATTTATCATCAGAACGGACTTCATACCTCGGGGCATTTTTGAAAATCTTGCTCGTTTAGCTATAAATGAATAGGGTATAATTAATACCAGCTGGAAGTTATTCTCAATGACGTTTTTTTTATTTAATTAAAGGGCTTCGTATATATTTTTGTCCCATTTTTATAGTGGTCAAGGTAACATAAAATATACACATTTCAATGTCATGAAAAATATATTTATTTTTATTTTCAGGCTATTTGATAGGGTCATCTTAAGGGATAGAGGTATACATATAATGAGTTGAGATAATTATGCATACATATCGCCAACCGCATTCATTGTTCTGACAACCAGAATAACTAATTAGTAATTACAGAACCAATAAAGAGCACACAGCGCCTTGTTAGTGCACTGTGTGTTATTTTTAAGTAGGTAATAAGTTATGATTTTGTTGTCCAGCAGGAAAGATGAAGTCATTAAGCCGTGCCGTTAAGCCACAGTAGCGGTGGCCGTATATTTCATCCCCATACCGCACGCCTTGACTCCCCGCAACAGACGCACGTAGCCTGACTCGCCCCATGACGATCCCCACGAGTTTTTAAGTATCCAAAACTTTTTACCGTTCTCTGTAAAAAAAACAAAATGAGTAAGTATGACACGATTTTTGTACCCCTGTATTTGCGTTAACACTTTCGCTAACAGTACTGATTTTATATAAACTTTCCATTATAGTGACAAAAAATATTTCTTATCTTCGCTTTTTCCTTTGCAATAGATACAAAAAGTGTGGATATTAAAGCAGAGTCACTCATTACACAGCTGCAGAAAAACCTGACCCCCCCCCCCACCCCAGCATAAAACCCTCTCTATACGGGGTCAGGCTTCTTTGCAGCTGACTCTGTCATGAGCGCGCGTCTCAGCTTTATCATCCACGCTATTTGTACCTAATGCAACGAAAGAGGTGAAGTTCAGTTTTATTCAGTTACACTAACTACATGTTCTATTAATTTCGAATAATTATATGAATCTGAGATTTTAATTATGTTCAAATACATTCTGAATCCTTACAAACCTTCACCATATCCCACTAAAAGTACGGCGTGATTATAATTGTCAGAGCTGCACAATTCAGGCTCTAAAATACCTCTCACGTAGAATTTAAGGTCTTCGTCGTCTAAGGCTAAAACAAAATGTAACAGGTATTTTCATAATAGTAAAAAAACTATTACTTAAACTTCTAATTTCACAAATCAAGTGCCTAAACCATCACGTCTAAAGTACAATTATATATTTGTGGCACTTGATGCCGTGGTCGTCCCACACAAAAATAAAAAAATAAAAATAAAATAAGTGTCAGAAAATTTGACCGCAGACTGATAATCGCCGCTACATTATCGCAACCGGATCGGAGCGTCCGAGGGAGGAAATTCCTCTGAAACCGTACCGTACGCGACCATCTAGGTTCTAAGGTGTGAGGATTATATTAAGTTTCCCAGTAAGGGCTGCTTCCCGTAATATAATTTTAAAGATTAGATTAGACTAATGGCTCTTTTCGCTGTCGAAATAAATATTAATATTTCAGTCGGTTTCTGGTTTTTTTTTCAAAATTGCGGAGCGGAGCGAAGTTTTCCGAGAACTAGACGTAAAAATCCATATATTTATTGTACCTGCACCCAAAATTTCACGAGAATCGGTTGAGAAATGCGACATGTAGATAAAAACATCCGGAAATTACAGACCAACTAATGAACTGAACTGATTAACCCTTTCATATTTTAATGGAGTGAAGTGATCACTCACACGCCAAGCACTGTTGCGTTATCAAAAATTGATGTAACGTTAAAAGCAATAAAACAATTCATAATCGACTATTTTAGTGGTTGTTGGCGTTGTGGGCACGTCGAAATATACTACCACTTTATAGGTTCTTGGCGTTCAAAGGGTTAAAAAATTAAGTATACATGTCAAAATTATCAGAATTGTTATCATGAATCCGCTAAGAGTTGCTATGAGATACGTACCGACTGCAAGAGGTCCGATTTGCACCAAATTCTTCCCTAATGTTTCTTCATCTGGGATTTTCAGTTCACGTCCCTTTTTCACCTTGACAGCTACCTTACTGGCGTCTTCATGACAACTTCCTTTTTCGGGAATATACGGATAATCTTCTACTTTCATAACGCCAGATGATTTACTGAAGTCGCTGTATTGAATACATTATACACAGGATGTTTCAATTTCAAATCAATGATTACGAGGCAGTCATTAAAAAAATACCTTAATTGTATAAAAGGCGAACATATTGACATAAGCATAGGTAAATTAGTAATTCCAATTTTAAACTTTTGTAGTTTTAAAATATAACCCGTATAGTTTTATCATTTATTTATTTAATGATTCGTAACAAGAATGTTACATTACAGACCAAACACAGCAGTTGTCACTCGTATGTTACAGTAAGACACCAAAGTGTTACATGTTTGGAAACTAAGCTACGTGTAATGAAATAATAATAAAATCTATTCAACTAAAAATTCTAACTTATTGCTAGAGAGATCTTGCTCCATACTAAGCACCCTCTTCCATTCTCTCATCAGCTTTCCGTGTCCATCTGTCAGGTCCATCTGCCTGTCCGTCCGTAAGTCACAGGCATTTTACTCAAAAACTTTAAGATTTAGAGATTAGAACGAAATTTGAAATATTAGTATTATCTAGGCCCAGGCGCATACAAAGTTATGTGTCTAGTCAAATTGCAGAAAACGCTAAATATAAGTCAACCCGTGGCACATACTAAGTATATCCAAAGGATCAAGACAGAGGATGTAATTTTTTAAGAAAAATAAATGATTAAGTGAATATGTTTCGAGATAATTGCTAAGAAAGAGGCAATAATTGTGTGCCTCCTTTATAATAATACAACGTTCCACTCATGAATCAAAAAATATGAAAATAACTAGCTTTTGCCCGCGATTTCGTCTGCGTAGAACTCATTCTTGCTTTGGAATTATTTGTTTTCCCATACATCTTTCACCCTTCTTTACATCCCTTAAGAAATGATTACATTGAATATGAAATGTTCTTTACCGCGCTCGGAAAATTTTAATAGTAATCGTTTTTTCAAAACGAATCATCATCATCATCATATCAGCCGAAAGACGTCCACTGCTGGACATAAGCCTCCCCCAAAGAGTGACACAATGACCGTTCCTTTGCCATCCCCATCCAGCGGACACCTGCGACCTTCACCAGGTCATTAGTCTACCTTGTGGGGGGGCCTACCCACGCTGCGCCTTCTGGTACCTACTCGCCACTCGAAAACCTTTCCTCCCCAACGGCCAACGGTTCTATGTGCTATATACCCCGCCCACTGCCACTTAAGTTTAGCGGTTCGGTGGGCTATGTTGGTTACTTTGGTTCTACTGCGGATGGCCTCACTTCTGATGCGATCACGCAGAGATACTCCCAGCATAGCCCTCTCCATTGTTCTTTGGGTGACTTTGAACCTTCTTATGAGGCCCATAGTAAGCGACCACGTTTCAGTGCCATATGTCGTCACTGGCAACACACACTGATCAAAGAGCCTTGTCTTGAGACACTGCGGAATATTGGACGAAAAGATGTGCCGTAGCTTCTCGAACGCTGCCCAGCCGAGTCGGATTTGACGATTTACCCCTTTCTCGAAGTTGGCCCTTCACTAACTGGGTACCTTGGACCTAACTGGACAGTCTGTCCTAGGTATATAATCGTCTGACAACTTCAAGTAAAAGTGTCCGTTTGTAACGGGAGTTGGTGCTACGTGCTCGTGCTTTCAAAACGAATGATTAAGCTTAGTTATATCAAATGTACCGATTCTAGACGAATGAGGCCCGTAAAATATTGCATGTACAATGATAAAAGTCTCGCTACGCAGTTCTTCCGTAAAACGTCCCAACAGAGCGGGTTCTTCATGTAAGCATGATGGCCGAAGGCCGTAAGCAGAGAGGCAAAACATGCAAGGCGAAAGGCCGAGTATTCACACAAAACGGGCTTCTTATGTAAGGTTGAGGGCCCAAGGCCTGAAGCCGGGAGGCGAGAAACGCGAGGCCGAAGGCCGAGTTTCTCAACAGACTGGATTCTTTATGTAAAGTTGATGACTAACGGGCCGAAACAGAGTGGCAATGCATGCGAGGCCGAAGGCCGAGCATTCAAATAGAGCGGGCTCCATATAAGAATGAGGGCTGAAGGCTCGGAGCCGTGTGGCACGCATGTAGGGCCGAAGGCCTGAAGCAGAGTGGCAATTCACGCAAGGCCGAAGGCCGAGAATCCCAACAGAGCGGGCTCCTTATGTAGGGCCGAAGGACTGATGCAGAGGGGCAAGGCATGCGAGTCCAAAGGCAGATCATTCACACAGAGCGGGCTCCTGATGCCGATCATTCACACAGAGTAAAGTGTAAGGCTGAGGGCTGAAGGCCCGAAGCAGAGCGGCAATGCACGTGAGGCTGAAGGCCGAGAGTCACAATGCCTAGACATATAAACCGATAGACAAACACACACGAATTATTAAAACTGTTGAAATGTGTTCTGTTTCGATGCTAAGGGCCCTCCAATCGCTCCATTGATTTAGCCAATATCTTCAATGTACAGATTTTCGACCTTCTACAGCTGTATTATATGTATACGGATAAGCATAAATCCAGGGGCCTTTCAACTCGAAGTACGAATTTTTCTATGGAAATTTTAGTTTAACTTGTTTGTACCAGATGTCACTGGGTGCTATCTCTATCGCACTTGCATATTGAAGTGACTGGGATGCAGCGGTTGTGCGGTTAGTTCTTACTAAATACACAACGGCGCTACGATCTATGTGGAGTATTTCACTGGTATCTCTATCTCAGTATATAGATTGTAATTTGTGCATAGATCTAAGGTGCTTCAACCGTCAATGTTGACGATTGAGCTGCCCAGCCCAAGTGATCTCTTATATCAAACAGTTATTATAGTGTGAAGGGTCACCAATTACGTAAACAATAATACACGACAAAATTAAATTGTACACTGACGATACAAAGACTGCATTGAAGCAGCTGTTTTTGTATTTAAGCATATGAAAACAAACAATTCCAAAGTATCGCAAATTTATTTTGATTTACACGCAATAATAGACCTAATTGCTAAAAGGTTATGCTCAAAAATAACGTCATCAATCAGAAGGAATTATGATATTTCGGCTTTGACATATCGAAAAGTCAGCTTGTTTACAATACGTCAAATTCTGCTATCGCTTACGTTAAAATTATTGACACGCCGTTATACTCCCAATTGGCTGAAACTTAAAGCTTATAATGGCTTATGAGGATTTAAATCACCCCGTTTCATAGACCATATTTGCACCCCCGATTTCATCCCTTTGAGGGTGATTATCGGGACAAAAAGTATACTATAAGTGAATCCAGATTACATACTGTTAGTAAACAAAAAATCATTTTGATCTGTTCAGCCGTTTTTGCGTGATTGAGCAACAAACATCCAAACATCCAAACATCCAAACATCTAAACTTTCGCATTTATAATATTATTAATTAATATTAATATTAATATTAATATATAGTGGGATCATGGGCATACACTCAAAAATATTAAAAATGGATTGCCAAAGAAAAGGACGTGAGTTTGTTATGCTTATACGACTTCTTTAATCACAGGATCAGATATTGGTTTTAAATGTGAACTAGTAATATCCGTATCTGCATACGGAATCCTTAATTGTACTTGCGTGGTCCGAAACGCCTTTGGATTTTAAAACTAAACGCTGCTCCAGTGTGTTTCCGGACAAATCTGAAGTAAGCTTATTGGCTATGTGCGAAGTAAGTTGTGGGGGTAAGCTAATAAATGTTACGGGGGACATTTGTCAATTTCTTCAGTTTCGTATTGGTTTTCTTAGATTCGTTTCGTTTGTATTTATATTTATTTATTTTCTTATTTATTTTAGTAAAATTTCCAGTAAGGAGTCTTTCTCGCTTACTAAAATAAATAAAATATTCATGTGGCATCATTTGACATTGTCCCGGGACCTATGACGTTTAACGTTTCTGACGTGCACATAGCCAATAGATGCACTTTACAGAAATTTACATACATAGTACAATATTTCAATATACGTACTTCATTATGTCCACCATTATCCCTCCAGTGCACGCACCGTTATCAAGACAGTCAAGGGCCTGCCCCTCGGAGAGGGCCAGGCATTGCTTATGTTTGATAGCGTACTGTCCTTCAATATTGCCTGTGAACAGTGTTGTAAGTATTTTATCATGTATTTTGAACCTGTGGCTTACTAGCAATCTTTTGGCGTTTGCTGGATGTCTTATTTGGCTATATGCAGGGGCACGCAGCTAACTACTTGAATTATTGTACTTGGATATATCCAAACTTTACGCAAACTGTTTGTTATGATAAAGGCAACATATTTTCAAATTACATTGTAAAAATTATGCACACTGAATTCTACTAAGGGATAACAATCGATAATTTGACTAAATATTTTAAAAGAGTGTATGATAGAGAAAAGGAAAGAGGCCTCCCTCTTCCGTTTCCTCACGATAATGAGCAGTCTCTAGGCAATCCTTAAAAATTAGTCTAAATTGTCCCGCCATTGCCGGCAAAGTCTGCCTTCTCTCCGCTTCGAGCTGTCAGGCTGCCATTCTGTGGCGATTTTGGCCCACATCCACATGACTAGCCCAATCCCTTATAATAATAATGTAATGATAGAGAAAACGTACCAATAGCGCTGAAAATAAAGCAGCTGCCACAATATCTCTGATTTTTAACATGTGTGACTACGTCCTTTTTCCTCCAGTCGAATTCCTTGGGCGCATCGCCTGGGCTGACGGGGATTGTTACTTTTTCTACCGTCTCATTTGAGGGCTTGAAACCACGATATAGCTGCAGTTCTTCAGGCTTCAAATCGGCAAAATGGTTTACTTTAAAGACAGTCAGAGGATACTTTTCATTTCTCATATTTATCTCCTGCAGGCTTTCCTTGAAAATCTCGAGTCTTTCGAAATATTCTCTTCGGTCGTATACTTTCCCATGTTCTTTAACGTATTCTCGGAATAAGTTTTCGGCATCCTCCAATTCGTAGAACGGTTTGTCGAGACCAGAGGCCAAGATTGTACTGCAGGAGAAACAGACTGCCACGAACAACGTTGGTACTACCATGTTTAATTGAATAAATTTGTGACCTTACCCGTGTATCTACGGGTCCTGTTGATGGTATACGGTTACAGGCTTTATATATGTGATATAATCAAGATAATTCTATTTATTTATTGAATGTTACAAGTTGCAACACGTGTAATATTTCATAAATAACTAGCAATTTGGAATGACATCAAAATACCAGAAATAATGTGATAATAAAAATAATTTAAATCTTGCCTACATACAAACACAGAAAATGCTTTTTAGTGAAAACTTAGTGTCAGTAGCAAATTTGGAACTCTTATTTTGGTCCTGTTTGTCACTTTGTAGGAGAAGCTATAATTGATTCACCCCACACAGGGGTGTTATTCACAAACCGACTCGTCCTGTCACCTCACACTTCACCGGTTTTTATAATATATGGAAACTGTAAAAATTTGACAAATGACATTTGACTAAAATCAAAACGGATGAGGTGTGAGTTGACAGGTGAAGACCAGTTGGTTTGTGAATAAGAGGGCAGTAGAGAAACAAACTGGTACTACTCTCACCTACGAGTACCTATCTTGAACTAATTTGGCCAAATCTTCAGCTGTTTTAGACACAGTGTATAGGTAAATTACTTTCGTGATATTTACAGGGACACACGTACACGTTGACGTATACAGACACACGTCAACGTGTGTTGACATATTCGTAAAATGAATCTCCTAAAATGAATTAGTTACTGCCTTTATGGAGACTCATTTTCTTCACAAAATCATTGCTTTGTATATGATTTTCCGATTTCATGTACTGTAGTATGTTTCATTACCCCTACAACAGGGGTAATGAAACATGTTTCATACCATAGAGCACAAACTTTTGGGTAAGCCTTAAAACTATGCCATTGTGCCATTGCAATGACCATTGTCTATGAAGTTATGATTCAAAGATTATATTAGACGAGTAGAAAAAATAAGTAATACAATATAATTTTAAAAACAATATTTATTTTAATCCTACAGCCTCATATTAAATATTATGGCTTTGACGGCCTGTTTAGCCTAGTTAGTAGTGACTCGGCCTCCAAAGCTAGAGGTCCCGGGTTCAAATCCCGGCCAGGGCATTTATTTGTGCATTTATCACGGATATTTATTCTTGGGTCTTGGATGTTTTATATGTATTTAAGTATGTATTTATCTATATAAGTATGTATATCGTCGTCTAGTACCCATAATACAAGCTTTGCTTAGTTTGGGACTAGGTCGAATTGTGTAAGATTGTCCCCCAATATTTATTTGTTTATTCATTTTATTTTTTTAATGACCGCCACCGACATTCAATATTCAAACAACCTCCCGCACTGAGAGGTCGATGTGAAGTTTACTGAACTCAGGCCGGTGCTTTATTAATGCGTTCTAAGAACTATGTAGTTATTATTATTTATTACTAAAAAGTAGTGCTTCTCTAATGTTATTTGAATTTTGTCAGTATTGATGCCGACGTGGACGCACTGAAGTCAGTAAGGCCGTGCTGTTAAACCACAGTGGCAGTGGCTGTGTAGGTAGTCCCCATCCCGCATGCGTTAACTCCTCGCCGCAGACGCACGTAGCCTGACTCGCCCCAGTGTTCTCCATAAGAGTTTTTTAGTATCCAGAACTTTTTCCCAGCCTCTGTAAGGAAAGCAGAATTATAAGAAGGACATGATTATTTTTATACCCAATACGTGATTATTTTTACCACCTTGTACAATTCATTGGTGCATTTGAATTAGTAGAGGGCGATGAGGTGATGTGATATTGAGGGATAAAACTAAAAATAATAAAATAAAACAAAATTAAAAATTTTGAAAAACCCACGACGGATTAACCTAATTCAAAAATTATAAAATAAAGTAAATGTGAATCCCCCGACTGGGTATTTACGAAGTAAGTACATGGAGATAATAAATAGATTTCAAAAACGGTTGTATGGTCGCGAGGTACAGTTACAAAGCCAGAAAAATCCGTCGGGGGCTGCCATTGCCTGCTCTGAAATGAAGTAAGATTACGAAGTCCGTGTTATAGGTACTTCAATTTAAGTTGCTGTATGTAATGTACCTCGAGCTTTACTATTATTAATATTTTAATGAAATTAGGAACAGACATGGCAATGGCAGCCCCCGACGGATTTTTCTGGCTTTGTAACTGTACCTCGCGACCATACAACCGTTTTTGAAATCTATTTATTATCTCCATGTACTTACTTCGTAAATACCCAGTCGGGGGATTCACATTTACTTTATTTTATAATTTTTGAATTAGGTTAATCCGTCGTGGGTTTTTCAAAATTTTTAATTTTGTTTTATTTTATTATTTTTAGAGAGCAATGTCTATACGTTCCTCACTCAAACGTTCCAGTTGTAGAATGAGCTCCCTCCTGAGGTTTTCCCAAGGGATTATATTATAGTATATGGCTATTCAAGAAAGGAGTGTATACATGTTTAAAGAGTCAGCAACGCGCATTGAAACCCCTGGAGTTACAAACATCCATAGGCTGCGGTAACCGCTAACCATCAAGCGGACTGTATGCTTGTATGCCATCGACGTGGTAGAAAAACAATGGTTGTTTCTCACTTAACGCTATATATTCCGGAAACAAGCACGGTAGGCCGAAGGCAGAGCTCAGCGTAGGGACATATGCCCAAAGCGTCCCATTAGAAAGCACTCTCGACGCCAGCCAGACCTGAAGGGCAAGCCCAAGTAGATCCTTCCTATCGAGTGTTTTACAAGAGAACCTGGAAGACGAAGGCTCGGAGCGTCCTTTGAGAGAGTTCTCTCCGCAAGCCAGAGGGCCGAAGACCCAAAGGGCGAGCCACCACTATCCACCTGTGTCTTTACAATTAAATTTGAGGGCCAAAAGCGCAAAAGTGAGTGGCAAGGCACGCAAGACCAAAAGCTGAGCTCCGCGCAGGTGAGAAGGCCCGAAGTGCCTAAAAGCCTCAGCGCGAAGGGTCACGCTCTGTACGCGAGCCTACACGAGACTCTCGTGCACTATCCTATCGCTAAATGTTCAAAGTAGAGCCGATCCGAGTTCTGCGTGGGGCCGAAGGTCCGAAGCTTCTCTTCAGACCGCGCACTACGAGTATATGCGAGCCCACGTAGACACTCACATCCTCCTTCCTCTATCACAAGCACATCAAATTTAATATCACTAACTTGGATCATTCATTCTAAATTTCGACAAACTTTTACTTTTTTACGAATACATAGCAAAAAATCTTAATCGGTTTAGCCGATTTGGAGAATCTGTGCCTATTGCCCTTAATTTATCCTTTTTTTACCTGGGGAAATGCATTTACGCATCCCGCCTAGCCGGGGAACTAGGACGGGTATGACGGACTCCCGGGAACCGCCCGGACTACCGTCTAAAACCACCAGGGTATGCCCATCACGCAGCATTAGTGGCGGTGACACGGGATCGCCAAGGCACACAACTGCGAACACCGCCTGCTGCAACAGCCGAAGCTGTTCCCTCACTGCTGAGGCAAGCGTCTCCCACCCGTCGGCAAGCGTGCAGGGCGACACCACACACTTGCCGACCAAAGGACCTCCACGCTGGGAGAGAGTGAAAAACCCCGGATTCACCCCCTCAGGTCCCCTTGTTACTTTTTAAAGAGGTTTTCTCCCTCGCAGTCACCACCCGGCCCCGGCCTGACGGTGTCAGCCCCCGCTCCCGACCATAGCGGCCCTCTGCCGAAGCTAGGGTTACGAGTCCGTAGTTATTTTTACAGGCATACGGCATGGCCTGTCCCTCTCGCCGCACCTGGGGAGTCTTGCGAATGCGGAACCCCCCATCCCCCCATTGGTCGCATCCGGAGTGTCCTCCGCTAAACAGAGGAAAACCCAGAGCGACCCCGTCTCCGGGTTATTGGTAGCACCGGTAAACGATCCCTCCGAAAATGAATCACTTACCGTTGCCTCCAGGGCGCACCGGCCAGAACCCTTCCCCTTCCCCCAGACCCGCGAGGGAAGAGCCCAGACACTCGTGGAGGTTACCCGACTAGCGCCCCCCCTTAATTTTCCCCTAAATTTTTATACCTTATCCTTTCCGTCGTGGGTAACCAACCACCATATTAATTGCGCTCTGCTCTGCATATAATTTAGTGAACCCGTTTTGGAATAAATGTGCTTTTCAGAGTTCTGTAGCCCCGAAACAACGTAATCGGGTCCCGTCGGGTCGTTTAGTAATAGGGTCCCGTTTTTACAACGTGTAAAAGCGAGACCCTATTACTAAGACTTCGCTGTCTGTCACCAGGCTGTATCTCAAGAACCGCGATAGTTAGACAGTTGAAATTTTCACAGATTATGTATTTCTGTTGCCGCTATAACAACAAATATTAAAAACATATGGATAATGGTACGGAACCCTTCGTGCACGACGGTCTCACTCGCACTAAGCCAGTTTTATAACATAACACGATAGTTTTATCCATGCGTAGTGTGTCCCATGGCATATTCACGTCGTGTATCGCCGATAAGTTCTAACTACACAATAATACCTACTTTAACCGAAACCATAATATTTAGATAAGCAGACCTGTTTGGGGGACATATGACTTAAGCCTACTCTTCCGTGGCGGGTATAAAGAGCAAAAATTCTACTCTTAGCAGTTCATGAGTAGTTATAGGTAGAGAAGTTACTATCACTTACTCAGTCATCACTTTTTAAAGAGCTATATCACGGTATTCTATCCATAAGGATTCACAAAGTTCCTTACTATGTTATTCTGCTTCATCATACCTACAGCTCTCAGCAGTTCATACACAGAAGCTACTCAGAAAACACTATCAAAAGAAACACGACACGTTAATGCATATATATGTGCTCTCGCAAACTTCCCTATGGTGCTGATTTGCTCCATAATCAGGCCTTCAGCAGTTCATGTGAAGAGGTTTCTCAATTCATACCAGCCAAACAATCGAAACACGGTTCACTAAATGATCACCTTAATAAGATTCCCTGCAATATTGTTCTGATCCATCATCAGACCCTTAACATACCATGTGCAGAAACTACTAAGCAAACTCAATGAAAAATAAATAAATAAATAAAATAAATAATATTGGGGGACAATCTTACACAAATCGACCTAGTCCCAAACTAAGCAAAGCTTGTACTATGGGTACTAGACGACGATATACATACTTATATAGATAAATACATACTTAAATACATAGAAAACATCCAAGACCCAAGAACAAATATCCGTGAAAAATGCACAAATAAATGCCCTGGCCGGGATTCGAACCCGGGACCTCTAGCTTTGGAGGCAGAGTCACTACCAACTAGGCTAAACAGGTCGTCAATGAAAAGAGCCCAAACACGGTCAAATACCTATATGCCTTCGAAAGGTTCTGTGTGATGTTATTTTACTCCATCATCAGACCCTCAGAAGTTCATTTACAATCGCTGCTAAGCAAACATAAACAAAAGGGCCCAAAAACGAACAGTAAGTAATCGAACCCCTGTACAGTTCCCTACTATGTTTTTTGCTCCATCATCTGATCCTCAGAGTTCAAGTACATGTACTCTTTACCCAGCACTATCGAAATCATCCACGGTGGTGAAATTGTTCCGGAGAAAATGCGCTCAAACCAGCACAAACGCACTTTCATGCAAAAAATGTTTACTGCAGCGCCCCTTGGCGAGTTATGGTCGTAACAATTATTATGGGGTTCGTCCCGAATGAACCACGAACCCATTGCAGAAAACCGTATCCAATTCGGTCAAGCCGTTTTGGAGATATTGAGGTGCACACACAAACAAACAAACAAACAAACAAACAAACAAACAACCTCTCACCCTAAACGCATATACCTTCTCCGTTCCGTCGTGGGTAATTAAATACAAAATAGCGTGATAAGAGAGGTCTAAAAAAATGCGGGTATATATACTAAGATAAGACAACTTATGTGACTATACTCCTGAATCCTCATACATACAATGACAATCCTAGCTCTTTTTCGGTTGTACATATCCTAAAGTATCCCGCGTTTGCTTGCATTTCATGGCTTTAGTTAAAATACATTTGAAGTTGTCTTCTGCGTGTTGATTCATACAAACCTTCTCCATATCCTACTAAAAGCACGGCGTGATTTGAGTTATTTTGCAAGCAGTCTTGAGGCTCCAGGATGCCTCCGTTGTAGATGGGAAAGTCTGAGTCGTCTAATGCTAAAACAAAGAAACAAGTAGCATTCATGAGAATAGTCCAGTGTGCACAAGCCAGCAGTCGTCGTCATCATCATAATTTTCTGTCTATAATTGCTGGGCATAGCCTTTTGTGTACTTCTCTAGGGTTTATCTTGGAGTGACTTTCGATTACTTTTTTTTGTAATGGTTTTTGTGCTAAATAAATAACTTCTTCTTTTTCTTCTAAATTATAGGCAAATTATAAAATAACATACAACATGGCAAGGTTAAAAAAGTCAAAGTTCTTTGTTCTTTAATATACCTACAAATGTACTGCAACGAGGATAATAATAATATTATTTATTGCACCACAAATACAAGAGTAAAATGTGTAAAGATTTGGCAGTATTAACAACGGTGACAACAGGCGGTCTTATCGCTTAACCGGCGTAATAAACTCAGCGTGGTATCATCTTTTCAAAACGGTATACATTATGTATAAAATCAGTCACCAGTGAGTGTTGGGTCATAGTGATATCATTATTAAGTTGAAAAGCATAGTAAGTAGGTATATTCCTTATTCGTGGAAATATAATAATGCAATGTACACTAAAACAGTAATGAAGTGAAAATGTTTTATATTTACACAAGTTTTCCCATTAACGCTTCACTGGTAGCTAAAACATATTTGTAGGTAGGTACTCACCGACTGCCAGAGGTCCAATATCAACCAGTTTCTTTTTCAACGTTTCCTCGTCGGGGATATCCAGAACACTTCCGCTTCGCACTTGGACAACTACTTTACTGTCGTCTTCATGACAGGTTCCTTTTGAGTCTGCATAAGGGTAATCTTCTTCTTTCATAATACCAGGCTTTTTAGCAAAATCACTGCAATTAACAGTATATATATATAGTCACGTGCTATTTTGGGGCTGATGCCACTTAATATTTCGAAACTGTAAGAGTGACTTTTTATTTAGCAGATTATCTATTGGGTTATTTTAAATACATCAATCTATTACAATTATAAATACTATGTCGTAAATATTCCTATATTATCATTTTGATTATTTTTATGACAATCTATTGTAAGGTACTTCCTGGTATCAATGTTGTTTTTTTTATTTATACTCGATTTGACATTTTGGATTTTATCAATTAATTAATTATGTATTTTCTAAGGATATATACTATTGTATATTCTTAATTATTAAAATATTAAGGTTATTTTTCATTATTGTAACGCAAATGGTTGCGTCTAACGATCAATATACAATATGTAGTAGAAGCAAAAAAATATATATGAGAATTGTATAGTGTGATTAATAAAACTAAACTAAACTAAACTATATTTCCAAGACACTAGTGAAAAAAGTACTATAAAAATACTAAAGGTTATGTCATGTCTTATGCTTTCAAAACTTCCTTTCATTAAATCAATGCAATTACTTGTCAATCCCATATTATGAACCGTAATATGTGTTCAGTTTCGAATGACACCAAGATAACTTACTTCATAGAGTTGGCTAAACGGCTGGTCGATGTAACCGGGGACAAAAGAGCTGGCAGCTTCCTCGCCCAACGCATAAGTATTGCGATCATCATCATCCTCCTAGCGTTATTCCCAGTACAGTTGCATCCTGAAGAATGCCTGGGGTCCGCTACCTAATCCCAAGAATTGGCGTAGGCACCATGCCACAGGGGCCTATTTTAGACTTAGGTTTTTAGATTTGTAAGGTTTTAATTTATTTTATTTTTAATAATAATTAATTATTTCTGTTTTATATTGTACGTACTGTAGATTAGTTTTCTCTGTAATAAAATTATTGAATAAATAAAATTTACGTAAATATTAACTTACTTCATTACGTCTGCTATAAATCCTGCGTCGCTGCTGCCGGAAGCAAGACAGTCAAGGGCCTGCCCTTCAGAAAGAGCCAAGCATTGTTTATGTTTGATAGCGTACTGCCCTTCAATGTTGCCTGTGGGCAGTGCGCCGACGAGAATTAGTCATGTGACATTTTTTCAGACGAACCATATACGAAATACAGAAATAGGAAGGGACTGATTAAACAGGAATAGAGGAATGTTAAATACGTACCTATAGCACTGAAGATATAGCAGCTACCACAACCGCCTTGGTTCTTAACATGTGACACTACGTGTTGTTTCCTCCAGTTGAATTCGTCAGGCGCAGCGTCAGGGTTATCCGGGATTTTCACTTTCTTTATAGCTTTATTTGGTAGCTTGAAACCACGGTATTGCTGCAATTCTTCAGGCTTCAAATCAGCAAAATGGTTTACTTTAAAGGCCGTTTGAGGATACTTTTCATTCCGCCTATTTATATCCCGTAGGCGCTCCTTGAAGATCTCGAGTCTTTCAAAATATTCTCCTCGATTGTATACTTTTCAGTGTTGTTTCACGAAATCTTGAAATAAGTTTTCGGCTTCTTCTAAGTCGTAATACGGTTTCTCAAGACCAGAGGCCACGACCACACATACTGCAAACAAAACAGTTGGCACCAACATGGTATTTAATTGAAGAAGTAGAACTTACCGGCATATAACCGTTACACTGTTAATGGTATATTATTATAGCTGCCCTTTTATATGGAAAATAATCAGTTTTTGAGCCATTTACTTACCTAATATATTACGTAACTTACACGCGCTGAGTTTAAAAGTCTGGTATGACAATAAAAATTGTAGTACTTAATTATGAATCCATAAAAAAGACATTAAAATTATCTAGATAAAATACACCAAATACTATGTCTGGCTTGGGAACACGGAGTTCGCTTGCTTGACTCAAAAATTAGCATCGGCACCAGTGATGGTGATGGCCTATGTTTTGGGAAGCGCAAAAATAAGACGTAAACCCGTAGTCTACGTACAGCTGGGGTTGTATCAGTTAAGACAGATTTACGATGCCCCGAGTTTTAGTACATAAGGTTTCCTTTCTACTTCTTCTTCTTCTAAAAACCACTGTACGATAAGTAATAAATATAATCCAAATGTTACTGTATTATAAAGACACAGTATAATGAGATACAATAAACTAAACTATGTAACGAATATGTCCAAGTACTGGTATACAAGGTGGGCCCTGTAACTGGAGCAAATATTTAAAAGGCCGCTTCCTTAGGGCATCTGTAGTAACACCGGGTGTACAATTTTTGTTCAATAATTTTCGTTTCGGAGAAACATTGATCTAAAGTTATGACCTCTGAGTAATGGATCTTGACACCACGAAATTATAGCACATCAGCTAATGCAGTGTTTGAGGTAGTATCAAGTTATGAGTCATATTTGTTGTAGTATTTTTTGTTTTCAAGGATATTTTTGGTATATTTGATTTTTTTTTTCAATTTTATTGACTTTTTAAAATACATGGACATTAATGCACTTCAGAAAAGTAATAAAATTACATGTAAGCCATCTTTAAAGAAAAAAATACTATTTTTTTTTAACTGAGACCACTTGAAAATATTTGCCGGCCCACTAAATAGTCCACCGTTTAATTTTTTTGCTCCTGTAACAGGGCCCACCCTGTATTAGCCTCCAGTACACATAAAAATATTTATTGCAAAATATACACTTCACTCGTATGTAGTCTTTTTTTTCTTTATTTTTTCAAAATAAGTTGATTACATATACTTAATAGCTAAAACCGTCCCCCGAAAACCCCTGGGGACTTATGTGAGAAACGAGAAATAATGGCTTATTTAGTTATTTCTATAATGGCGACTACACTTCTGGTATCGGTACCGCCAAATGTTGAGTCAAGTGGACCCCGAGTTCTAAAGCTGAAGCGTTACGAGTCCGCAGGAAGCTCGGTTCTCGATACAAACGTAGTTTCGCTCTCATTTTAAAAAGCCATGGTAGAATAACCTGAAACCCATTGTGTATATAAAATACACAATGGGATCCGGCATATCTAGGTCGGAAATTAGTTTCTGTTGCTTGAAATTATAATGGAGAATAAATACAGCGATTATTGAGGTTTTCATACAAGAAGTAAAAAACTCAAACACGCTGTATTTTTTTCTGTTACAATTCCTAGCAAAAGAAACTAATTTCCGACCTAGATATGGTATATCCATTGTGTATACAAAGTTTCATGTTATTTCAGCAAGGCGTTTTAAAACGAGAACGAAACTACGTTTGTGTGGAGAATCGAGTTTAGCCACGCGTACTGGGGACTCTTAGCAATGGAACCGAAGAGGGCATTTCGGGATTTACTCGAGCGGGCCAGATTAATAGATAGGAGACACATTGTACTTATGGATAATAATACGAGTCCTCTATGAATGTATGATCGCCTTCTAGGGCATTTGTAAAATCGCCACGAGCCTGCATCACGCCCGAATCGTCATATCATCATCCGGGAACTTCTTTCAGGTCTACTTGAAGTCCACTGTGAATATCTGGCGCGTCCGATTTTCACCTTCAACACCTGGCCATCCCCATCACCCAAATAGGCCGATTTACATATTTTTATTGGATTCCGTTATAAACAAGGAATCCTTATAGTTCCGCCATGTCCGTTCGTCCGTCCGTTTGTCCGTCTGTCCGCAGTTTAGCTCAGTAACCGTTGCTACTAGAAAGCTATAATTTGACAAGGCTATACATATTAATCATGGCGACAAAACAGTAGAATAAAATCTTCCATGTCTTTTGATTTATTGTACTTACTTTTTCTTGAAACAATTTTATTTATGTCTTGCCAATCAATAATTTATATTATTATTTTATGACATTCCAGAGATGTAAGGAGAGCACGTGGAAGTTATGTACAACAATACGTAAAATTACCTATTTTTACCCTCAAACAGGAGCGGCAATAATATACCGCAAGCGGGGTCTGTTGACACCCAGTCCTGAACTACTGGTCAGCCCGACGTTACCTTCAATTAAACAACATGTTAATCAAGTCAGCCTTTATTACATTATGTAAGTACTACATCAATGTTTGTTTATAATATGAAACTTACAAAATAATATAAACTATAAACTTAATATCTGCTCTTTTGCATACTTAATATCATAAACATAGGTAGCTAATTTAGGATTGAGTTTGTGACTTTTGTATTTAATGTATAGTACGCTGTAAGGTACATCATAGTTATTCCATTTCGTAATAGTGTAACTTCAATTGTCTTCCGTGTATGTATGTGTGCCTAAAATACTTTATTTTTGTCACAAATAACACCACAAAGTGAACATATGGACCCGTTTATTCGGCCATGCATAACGTTCTTCAAAACTGCTTATAAATATATTTATTATGTTTTTTGTTACTTGGTAGTACTAAAACCTAGAACACTGACACAATACTAACAACTAGAGTACAATGGTACTCTAAATTAAAATTCTGTTCAATGGGATAGTTGAACTGACTTTCAATTTAGTGTACAAAAGCATTCGAGTCTACTACAGACTTTGCAAGCAGTGTCAAATAAAGAGACAGCATCTTTTATGACTGTATAAGCCAATGTGGTGTGTATGTCACTCGACCGCGAGCCTGATATACGTATACGTTCTAGGACTTTATTGTTAAGTGATAAGGTCGAAAAGTGCAATTAGTATTTTTATTGTATAACGCATTAAAATTAATATATGTCGATGATGCGTAAAGTCGTAAGATCGTAAGTCAGATTTAATCTGACCACCGCAGTTGCTCCGTGATGAGAGGTTGATGCTGAACACTTACTGAAAAGTAGTATATAATAGTCTGTGAACTGTTATTGATCAAAGTGTTAAATTGTGAATTAAATTTGGCTGACTCTGTATGTTAAATTTTGAATTTATTATGTCGGCATGAATGAGGACGAGCACAGTCAGTAAGGCCGTGCTGTTAGGCCACAGTGGCGGTAGCCGTATAACTGGTTCCCATTACGCACGCGTTGACCCCTCGTATCAAACGCAGGTAGCCCGACTCTCCCCACTTCTGTCCCCATGAATTTTTAATAATCCAAAACTTTGTGCAATTCTCTGTGGACAAAACATATTATATTAGGTAATTCTAACGAAAACTCAATTGTCTTGGTCAGCGCTAAATATTTTACGTAGGTGCCTATGTCAAACATGGATGATGCTACTCGTTTCTTCGTTTGGGGAAACTAGACCTTATTGGGATTAGGCTTGTCAAGTGAGTGGTCAATTTGACTATACGAAGGTCTCAAGCCAGCCGAAGGCCTCTAACCTGGCCTAACGACTGCTGTCATAGACAGCAGCCGTGATATTGTAAGTTCTCTGCTAGTGTCAATGTTGGATGGATGAGAGGCGTTCCCCGAAGACATTATTACTGCCATACGTGTTTTTAATGTTCTATCTAATGATATTAAGATGTTAGAGGGTAGTCAATTCAAGATGAAATTGAAAAAGTGTCTAATTGATAATGTGTTCTACTTTTTAAACGAATTCTTCGAGTATCGCAGTAACATTACTATGTAAAAGAGGAATAGACATATGTATATCCAATTAGTGTCGTTGTTTTTAAGGATATAAATTGTACGCTCGAGATGAGCAACTGTTGATTCCATAACAACATTTTAAAACCTTTATGTACACAGTTTACAATGAATAAATACTTTACTTTACCTTACTATTCAATGGGCGATTACAGGCTCAGAATAATACTGATGATAACGACTAATGTTACAAATATATTCGACCAAGTACCAACCTTCTCCGTATCCCACTAATACGACCGCGTGATTTGGCTGTTGGCCTTTGCACTTGTCAGGAAGTAATATACCTCCCTTATAAAACCTTAGGTCAAAGGCGTTCATACCTAAAATAAAATAAAAACTTATCTGCGGGTGCGGTTTATGCTACTTAATTTTATTGTTGTGTTTAGGTGAAATCTTACGAATCGGAACAATTTTATAATGTCATGTAAATCAGATGATAATGTATTATCAGGGTACATACGATAAAGCTTCTCTATTGATGGATTCGGAAAGTAGCCATACCATATCAACTAAACAAGGTAGAAAAACGAGACCCTTTAGACGCATAAGGACCAAAATGGTCAATGTTACAATCGCAAAACGACCAATACGCATTAGGTCCAACGTTCATTATCGCACATGGACGAATATGCTAATGGACCCATACGCATATGGACCAATACGCTGAAGGAAGAATACGCACATGGACCAACACGCACATGGACCAATACGCTGAAGGACCAATACCCCGACCCCTCAGTTTCCACCAATATAGGTAGGTCCATATATTGTTCAAAAGGATATTTTTACGTCTTGTATGAAAACATTAATAATCGCAGTATTTTTTCTCAATTATAATTTCAAGCAACAGAAACTAATTTCCGACCTATGTAGATATGCCGGATCCCATTGTGTATACAAAGTTTTATGTTATTCTAGCATGGCGTTTTAAAATGAGAACGAAACTACGTTTTTATCGCGAAAGTTTCACTGCATTTCACAGATCAATTGAACTTATTATACCACGGTAACCCGCAATGTACTGAAACTCGCATGTGAGTCCCGTATGTGTGTACAGGCCTGCTACCGCGAACTTTGAAAATCGAACTATCGTACCGTCCTTTTCCGTCATATAGTGTATAACACGAGAGTGAAAGGGACGGCACGCTACGAAGTTCGATTTTCGAAGTTCGCGGTAGCAGGCCAGAGGGCCTACTCCGAACTTCGAAAATCGAACTTCGTATCGTGCCGTCCCTTTGCGTCATATACTCAGAGGCCTTTAGGCTGACGGTTCTCAAACACCCGGGGGGAGTCGATCCACCCGAACACTACTACTATAAATAACAGACAACTTAGAAGTTGGAAAATCCCGATAGTTTCATTTCAAAGTTCTATATCTCAAAACGGCTGAACCGATTTTGATATAACATATCTAAGAACCATTGCTAGAAAACCTGCTTTTATGCAAATTAAAAAAACCGCATTCAAATGGGTTCAACCGTATGGGAGCTACGATGCCACAGACTGACACACACATACACAAAAAAACAGATACACATGTTAAACTTACAAAACCTTTTACGTTCCGCGTCAGGGGTTAAAAAACCGGCCAAGTGCGAGGCGGACTCGCTTGCGAAGGGTTCCGTACCATTTTTTATAAAAACGGCAAAAAAAAACATGTCTGTTGTAAGGGTTCAACTGTCTCACTATCACGGTTCATGAGATACAATACAGCCTGGTTTTCTTGACAACCATGTCACTTCTTGCAATCTTTACTCAAAGAGTACATCTGAACGTCTGTCAAATTAAACCAGCTTAACAGAACTGGTTTACCACGAGGCAGCCTGACTCATGGTGACAGACGGACAGACGGACGGATAGCGGAGTCTTATAGGGTCCCGTTTTACCCTTTGGGCACGGAACCCTAAAAAAATACGCACCAACTGCTAGAGGTCCGATATCTACCAATTTCTTCAACAACGTATCTTCTTCGGGTATATCGAGGCGTATGGCTCTTAACACTTTGACCGCTACTTTACTGGTATCTTCATGACATTTCTGTTTTCTTGGAGCATAAGGATAATCATCTTCTTTCATCAAACCCGCTTTTTTACTTAGTGAACTGAAATTTATATAAAGTGACAACTTAAATAATTTATATAAAAAAAAACGACTTTTCATTTCAATGTTATATATCTTGAAAACGGCTAAACCGATGTTGATTGAACTGTAAGGGGAGTAGAAGCTATAAAGGGCCGGTTAACTAGAATAGAGATCAATGGTGTCCAAATACAGCACGAAATGCTAGGAAAACGGATTCATAGATCCTTCCTACAGAAGAAACCAACCTTCAAATGCAGTATAAAAATTCGAAAATGAATTAACGGACTTTTTGACTAAAATACCTAAGCCAAATAAAAATAATAACGCACCCATATCAAGTACAATACAACTGTTGAAAAAGCAGAAAAAAATATATAAACAGAAGAGAACCAGCATAATAAAAGCAAGAATAACTGAAATTAGCAAAAATATACATAGGAACATCAGTAAAGAAAGAAAATAAAAGACACAAAAAACGTTTGAATAATATATCTAAAAGTCAGGAGTTACAAAAAAGCATATAATAATTTTTAAGAAAAAAAAACCGACTTCAATGGGGGAGTCCGGTGAAAGATTATTAATCTTAGATGGTGCACTCTTAGATTCCATACAATAAAATACAAAAATGGCTATAAGTATGTTTATAATGGTAGAAGAATAAGTACCCTCAATTCCTCATGAAATCATGAAAAAACCTTGCTTGCTTGACAAACAAAACGAAGAGAACAAATCGCCAAACGTGAACTACGCGTCGTTGAAGAGTTCCGTTCTGATCATCATCAGCAGTTCCACTTCATCAAATGTCACTTTTATGAATGAAAATGCTTGATTAGTTCATGAAAATACTATAATCACTATTTGTGTGCCTTTCACATTTGAGGAGTTTCCTCGATTCCTAATGGATCCCATCATCAAAACTCGAGCATGACAAAAATCAATCGTGAAAATAGAACTTGCTTAACAAACACAGCTAGAAGGACAAATCGCCAAACGTGAACTTTTCGTCGTTGAAGAGTTCTGTTCTGATCATCATCAGCAGTTCCACTTCATCAAATGTCACACTTTTGTATGATAATGCTCGATTTGTTGATAAAAACACAAAAATCACTATATGTTTGCCTTTAAGATTTGAGGAGTTCCCTCAATTCCTCATGGATCCCATCATCAGAACTCGAGCATGACAAAAATTAATCGTGAAAATAGAACTTGCTTAACAAACACAGCTAGGAGGACAAATCGCCAAACGTGAACTTTTCGTCGTTGAAGAGTTCTGTTCTGATCATCATCAGCAGTTCCACTTCATCCAATGTCACATTTTTAGATGCAAATGCTTGACTTGTTGATAAAAACTCAAAAATCACTATATGTTTGCCTTAAAGATTTGAGGAGTTCTCTCAATTCCTTATGGATCCCATCATCAGAACTGCGTTTTGACAAAAACGGGACCAACTTGGATATATATACTTACAATCAAAAAAAGAATTTTCCAAATCGGTTAAGAAATGACGGAGTTATGGAGTAACAAACATAAAAAAAAAAAAACACAACCGAATTGATAACCTCCTCTTTTGAAATCTTGAAGTCGGTTAAAAAGTAGGATTTTCTCCTCACATGAAAAGTAGAGTAGGGTCTAGTCACAGAATAAGGAATAGTACAATAGTACAGTAAGCATCAAAAGTAGCTACGCATATGAAGGTGTCAAAGCTCTAATTCCCTTGTAATAAAGACTTTTTAACTTTTTAAATGCGTAGCTACTTTTGATGCTGACTGTACCTAATTGGTGCCCGCAAATGAGGCAAGAAAAGTACCTAATTATTTGAGTAAAATTGGCGGACTTAATGTCTTAAGGCACCTATTCCTCATTTGAGGGCAACATTGACCCCGTTTTTTTAATAGCAGATGAGAAAAGAATACCTATTTGTATCGTTTGATGTCCAGTTTAAAATAATTTGTGTGTGTGCATTGTGTACCTATATTTTTTGAGAAAGTGTCAATATACGTACTCCATAACTGCATCTACTAGACCTCCGTAGCAACTTCCGCACCTGAGGCAGTCAAGGGCCTGTCCTTCGGAGAGAGCCAGGCATTGCTTATGTTTGATAGCGTACTGGCCTTCAATGTTGCCTGTGAATAGAGATATCATACAAATTACTCTAAGGAAATTCCTTAATACTAAAAGAGTTTACGGGATTACAGCTGCCGGTGCCATATTTAGCTTCTGTAATAATTTTTTAATTGAATTAAATCTCCCTTTTTGTTTTTTTAATACGGTATATTTAAAATATTTTATTGATAATAAATACTAAAACGTCAACAAAATATTCAAACGTGTAACCCGAAGAGTACAATTTCTTTCTCCGTCAAATTATTATGTGCAAACAATCCATAAATACTTAGTTATAACCTCAATTATGAATCGGATTTAAAATTTCGAATTATATTTAAAACGGGTCACTCACGTTTTTAAGGGCATGGATGAGTTTTCGCGCGCCTGATCGTTGCACACCTGAGCTAGAAGAATGAAGCAACAGTGATGGTCATGCATCAGGCGTCCCAAATTACGTTCATGACTCTTAGAGGCCTTATATTTTTTGCATAAACTAAATAATGGGTATGAATGAATTTTTGCTTTTATTATGTGTAGTAAAATTTAAAGTAAAGAAAAACAGCTTTTAACATGAAATTTGTCGATTTAGACTTTAGAGTGATGTTTTAAACGACATTTCTCAATGTTGAGCGATATTTGCCCGGAAAGACGTAACCCCAATTTCACACATGTTTAATCTAATTTACCCGGAACCTCACAAGAATGTACTTAATGATTTATGTATTATAATTTTAATTGACTTCTATGTCATATAAAAAAAAATGAAATAATTGTAAAATAATAAATATTTTATTTTATATATTTTTATTCAACAATATTTTACCTGATTAGTTTTAAGTTTAACAATGAAATGATTTTGCTAGATATAACGTTATTTTGTTACTTGCCCGAATAATTAAACTTGAAACGATACATTTCAAAACGGAGGCACATACCTTCCACGATGCTCAACATTGAAAAAGCGGTAGGTAAAGGTGCGAAAAAGAGAGTAAGACTGAAAGAACGTACCTATAGCGCTGAAAATATAGCAACTGCCGCAATGCCCCTGGTATTTAATATGTGAGACGACGCCATGTTTCCTCCAATCAAATTCGTCAGGCGCATCATTTGAGCCGTCTGGGACTGTCACTGTTTTAGTTTCATTTGAGAGTTGAAATCCGAAATACTGCTCCATCTCTACAGGCGTCAAATCAGCCATATGGTTTAGTTCAAACAACGTCATAGGATACTTTTCATTTCGCATATTTATATCCTGCAGGTTTTCCTTGAAAATCTCAAGCCTTTCGGCATATTCTCTTCGATTGTAAACTTTTCCGTGTTGTTTAACGAATAGTCGAAATAAGTTTTCGGCATCTTCCAAGTCGTAATACGGTTTGTTGAGGCCAGAGCCCAGGACGGTACTGCAAGTGACGTAAACTGCCACCAAAACCGTTGGTATCAACATGACGTATAATGAAAGATTGTGACTTTACCAGGCATCAATTGACTCTGTATTGATAGTACACGATTGCAGCATTTTTATACACAGCGCTACAAGTTAGATATTTAAGTCATTTTTATAAAAATTATGCGGTCAGCGCATAAAATGTGGAATTTCTACTAATCAATCGTTAAATAAAGAAGGTGCTATGCAAAAATACTTAATATATAATATGTGCATGTTAACAAATCATTCAAAAACAATCAAGAACATTATTAAAGTTCTAGTTTTCTTTCTGGTTAGAAGTTCAGATGGCTGTCGCTCTTGGCTATCGGTGTCAAAAGTCGACCCCGAGCTCTTTTAAGATACAACATCATCACAAATAAAAGCTTGAATTTATTTAGCAAAATCCTTGACAACGTAAGTAAAAAGTTAAGCTAGTAAGGCACAGTGGAATGTGATCTCTCTCATATTTGGATTGTCACATGTGAAAGTATCTTACAGAAGACGGGAGCTATGATAACACCACTATTTGCTCTGTAGGTGTAACCTATGTGGTGTTGTGTTCTTATTTGACAACATTTCATTTTTTAAGCAGGCTTTATACCGATGAAATCAAATAGAGGATAAAAAGTTAAGTAAAACCACATTTTTAAATTCTCGTAAGTATCCCAATTTCATGTAAATAAATAAATTTCAAAAGATCCTCATTCTAAAAGAGAGTAAGTGACAAGTAAGGCGTATTTAATAAAGAAAGTGAACTGCTGTTCTTTTTCTGCGCTGTAACTGTCACAATTTCATAGTAGTGACGTCATTACTACGATATGGGCTTTCTTCACATTTTCGTGAATATTTAGAAAACTAAAAGCTATAAAAATATTAAAAAAATATTTTTGTTACCAAATTAACGAAATGAGTTAAGATTTCATAGTACTTAAAAGTTTGAAATGTTGTCAATTCCGAGGTTGCTCTGTGTTAAGAGTGAGGTACCTGCGTTTGTCTGATGTCAATCAGCTCTTACAGGGTCGGCAGCGTGCATTCTTTTGGAGTTGCAAGCCTCGATAGGCCATGGAGTCTGCATACGATTAGAGAGGTCATATGTTTGTTAACCACCGTCGTTATTTATATAACTACGTGCCTGAACTGATAGCATTAGACAAATCCTAGCAATCTCGACTAGATCATCAATCCACATGCGTCTTTCGGCACAGGTATTAATGGCATATTATTACAGGTTTTTCAAAGTCAAATTCAAATAATTTATTAGTACTTACAAGTATACTAGCTGTGTAACTTACATTTAAGCATGCAAAATATTTATTATTAAATTAACTATTAAATAATAAATCAAAACTATATTTTAGGTCTTCCTCCACTGAATAAAAACACTGCCCAGATAACATTTAAAATGCACTTTGAGGCAACTGTTTGAACCTGTTTGGTAGATGCATGTATAGAATAATATTTAGGTGGTGTGTGAAATGCGCTTTTCCTATATGCACTTGTTTTTGGCCCGTATAGCACACATTGTATTTATGTCGTGATCGTTACTTCGCAGCGTCTTAAGTGGTATTGGCTATGTGCACGTCTGAAACGTCAAACGTCAAAGGTCCCGAGACAATGTCAAAATTTACAGATGTCAAATAATGACACATGAATATTTTATTTACTTTAGTAAACGAGAAAGACCCCGTATTGGAAATTTTACTAAAATAAATAAGAGAATAAATAAATACATACAAACGAAACGAATCGTAGGAAACCGTTAAGAAACCAATAGAAAACGTGAAAGTAAATTTGACAGTGGTCCCCGGTAAGTACACATTTCTGCCATGGTGTGCGCTACGATCGCCTAGCTTACCCCCACCACCTACTTCGCACATAGCCAATAGTAATGCATACTCGTATCACTTTTAATGAAATTACATACTACAAAAATAAAAAGAGATGGTAGAGTATGTTAATTCAGGGAGCGAAACTTTGGTGCCGATGACAGACGTAGGTATGACGTTAAGCTACATACAGAGTGTATTTATCTGGATTATTGAAGGAACCGATTTTGATGATGAAAGGTTAACTTACAACAATAATTTTATTCTAGTTGCGATTACAGGCATTATGTACAGTATATGTATGTAGGTATGTATTTAAATTAGAAGATACGATGTTGTGTTTGAATTCTAAGCGTTTTGCTTATTTTTCAACAACCTACAAAATTTAATTTGTTGTTTTTCATTTATCCGAATATATTTTTTACAATTACATACTTAGTAAAATATTTTTTCTTATTGTCTTTGTAATTATTTTAATATTTACATTATTTTCAATATAAATTATCATTTTTTATTAATAAAAGTAAAATGTACATTACCATTATTGCATTATTAATAATCTTTAGAGTGTGGCAATGTTGTTTATATAAAATCATCCTATATGTGAATTTGCGTCATAATGATGTCACCGGCACCAAAGTTTCGCTCCCTGTATGTAATGCTTGATGAAATATAGTTTACATCTTTCAGTATGTCGTAGTCAAAAAATTGCTCATACACAGTTCTTTTACGCCCCGAAGCACAAATGTTTATCAGTTAAGTTCCTCCAGAACTTCAAACCGTAGCGCATATTTGATTGCACATATGCATGAGAAGCTGTTGCTGTGCTAATTGATGAAACTTTCTTGAGTCATTGCAGTGCATATATACATTTATTTATTTTATTGTTAATGCTGAGGATATGGGCTTTCCGATTACAGTTCCTGTCTACAGTTAGACCAAAAAAAAATACATATTTACCTCTTCAATTGTATGCCCATCGAATTTAATTAGCAATTTATTAGGTTTACTCTGTGGTCACAAAAAATTCAACAGCTTTGTTTTTTCGAAATTAAGAACTAACTGAACTTGAAATTATCCATCCAAGTTTTAAGACTTTTTAAACTACTAATTATACTCTCCTGTAGGATTACTTTGTTTTTTCCTTTCATTAATATACATATAGTGAAGTCGTCAGAAATAAGTACCATTTGATGTATAACAATAGGCAAATTTTGTATTAAGCGGTAACGCTGCTAACGAAAATTCCAAATTTCAAATTAAAGGGTTTTTTTTTCTCCGAGCAGGTTTCAAACCTGCTACATCTGCCATACGCAGGTTCGAATCTTGCTCGGAGCATTAAAATTTTCATTTTTCCCTTTAATTTGAAATTTGGAACAATAGGCAACTCTTTTATGTACATCAGAAATAGAAGCGGGCCTCGTAAAATGTTACCATGTAGCACACCTAATTTAATGTTTTTTTTGGGTAGATTGCAATTAAAACTGGGTTTTGGTTTTGTAATTCGTTTTCTGTATTTTAACATAGCATCCGTTTTGATAAATACGAGTTTAAACAGTTAATTGCATTTAACTGTTTAAACTCGTATTCTATATTTGTGAAGTTTCATTAGTAAGGTTTTATGGCAGATTTAGTCGAATGTCTTCGACATCTCCATAAATAGAGCGTTTACATATGTATTAGCAATAAGACTAGTCGATTTTTTTCGCACTCTTCAGAAACTAATATTTTATGCTTTTCTGTCCATTTTCTAGTACAGTTAGTTGATGAGGTGTGAAATTTTATTGTTCCTACAGGCAAGAAAAGGAAGTATGTCGATAAAAACGCGAGCTATGTGCTTTTTCTATTGCGCAAACACCAACGGTAGGTAATGTTTAATTTGTGCGCAAGCGACAGTATAAATTAGATATTTGCGTCAGCCTGTGTTTGTCGCTTCATTAATACAAAAATAAATGAACAAAGTGTAAATTTGTGTTAATTTAACAAAAAAAAATAGGTACTGTTTCGTTTTTCATGAAAAAAAATTATTCATGTTTTAGTGAATTTTAAGTATAAAAGTTTAAATTAAAGCTAGTCCCTTTTATGAGACCTCGTCGTTCAGAAAGGTTACCTAAGTACAAAATTGGAAGTCCTTAAAAACGGACGATGCCATGAATACCTCAGATATTAACTCTCACTTTTATAGGACGTTGTCATTTTTAGTTGTGAGCAGAGGTCGGCGGGGGTGAGCTATTTTTACGTCATCGATGTCATCTAGTTGTGTCTTGTTGATATTAATATGGATAAGGTGTATCCATAAAGAAATATTAAAAGAAGACAAAACTGAAATAATTACCTAAAATAAAATTAAACTAAAATGAATATATGCATTACAAAACGCGTACTAAGTTTTATAATTTATATTAATTTTTTGTGCTATAATAAATAACAACTATAAGTTTTTCTAACTTCTTATATATTTTCAAAAATATATCTTTCTACGTCCACTGAAGTGAGTGAAGTGAAATTGATCATTAAAATGCTGTCCACGTCTGTTGCTACCGAAAGTTTTTCGGCATACTCCCTAAAAAACCTAACCTACATAGCATCATATAGCTATAATATTTCATAATACTTTAGATTATTTTTATTTATTTTAGTACTTTTTAAACCATAAAATTATTATTAAAAACATTTCAAACCGTAGAGATCCGCATTATTTCATGTCTTGCCATGTTTAGGGTTAAAAATGCGGAAATTGAGCATACACACACACACACACACACAAGGTAAGTAAAAAACAGTATACAATGTGTATGATAAAATCTTTATATATAATGCAATTGAGCTGACTTTCAATGACGAGTGGCCTTTGAGTCTACTACAGACTATAAAAACAGTGTCAAGTAGAGGGACATCATCTTTTATGACTGCGTAAGCCAATGCGGGAGCGAGCAACATACACGACCGCGAGCCTAGAGTACAGACAGTATCGTGTATATTCTAACACTTTATTGTCATGAGATGAGGTCGAAAATTTTTGTTTAACGCATTGTAAGCAATTCAGATCGATAACGCATAAAGTCGTAAGTCAGATTTAAAGTCTGACAACCACAGTTGAACCTAGATAACAGATTGATGCTGAACATTTATTGAAATCGGATTGTCTATAATAGTCTGTGATCATCAAAGTACTTTTTGTGTTTAATTTAGAATTTATTTTTTTGGCATATTAGTGTTGTCGGCATGAATGAGGACGAGAAACAGTCAGTAGGGCCGTGCTGTTACTCCACAATGGCGGAAGCCGTGTAACTAGTTCCCATCGCGCACGCGTCGACTCCTCGTAGCAAACGCACATAGCCCGACTCGCCCCAGTCTTCTCCCCATGAATTTTTAATAATCCAGAATTTGGTGCCATTATCTGTGGACAAAATATATTACAAAATATCAAAATGATCTGCCGGCTATTAATTCATGCGTCTTGCATGGCACTCAACATTCAAAGCACTGCTTCCACAAATATTCTGTCACTGGATGCATCTACATACCGCTGACTGTACAAGCATTGCTTAGTTTGGGACTATCTTGATATGTGTAAGATTGTCCTCCAATTTTTTTTTTATTATTTATATAATTCATATAAGGGCAATTTTTACACAAATCGAACTAGTCCCATAGTAAGCTCAATTAAGCTTGGGTACTAGACGGCGATATATTTAATAGATATATACTTAAATACATAGAAAACATCCAAGTCTCAAACTCCGACAAATGTTCAGTGTGTCTTGCTCACCACAGAAACAAATACCCTTACCGGGATTCGAACCCGGGACCTCTAGCTTCGGAGGCAGTGTCATTACCAACTAGGCTAAACAGGTCACACAAGTCAGTATGTAAGTAGATTTTTTACAACGTAAATTTTATTTTTCCGTACAATATTTTCAAACATTATTTTTCAAGAATCTTGCCCTGACAATGAAACACGACAAAAAGCAAACAAATAATACAGTGGGCAATTACAGGCTGTAAATGACGAATAATGGTGATCGATGATGCTCACTAATGTTACGAGACGGATCGACTCAGTACCAACCTTCTCCGTATCCAACTAGTAGGACCCCGTGATCTGGTTTCTGGCCTTTGCACAGGTTAGGTACTAATATACCTCCTTTATAATAGTCTAAGTCAGCGCCGTTCATACCTAAAACAAACATAAAATTCTTATCTGCGGGTGCGGTTATTACTAGTTTTATTTTATTTTACATCCATTTAAATCAAATCTTAGGAATCAGAGTAGAAATCTAATAAAAATGCGACTAACGAGCGTATTAGTTAAAATAGGGACTGATTGACACATTGACATATTGATTTTGCAAGCGTATTTATTGGTGCGATAGCGGTTTGAATAACAGCGACAGGGATAGACATACTATTATTTGTCCTTGTCATAGTGCCACTTTGTTTAATTGCCGCCAACTACAGTAGTCGGTGGTTAAGAAGTCAATCTTGACACCTGTCATTCCCATACAGTTTATAACCTAAAAGTCACTTTGAGGCTAAGATTAAGGATTTCTATAGAGATCCTTTACGAGTTTCACCAAGGCGGACAGAAAAGCTCTTATCCAGCTAAATTGAGAACCAATCGTCTGGCGGCTTACAATAAACAACCTCTTTAATTTGGCCGGGTAATCTTTTATTTGCCTCAAACTATTTGATTAGATGACTTTGAGGCAAATAAAGAAAAGCGGAACTATGAAAAGGACAACAAATGATATATCCCTCTCTGTAGCTCTTATTCAATTTAGTATCTGACGTCTACTCTGGGTACCTACTCTGAGCTTTGAGGTTTTAAACTGTATGGAAATGACAGGTGTCAGGATTGACTTCTTAACCGCCGAACACTATATTTGATATGAATTTGAGGCAAATAAACGATTACCCTCCCAAATTAAACAGGTTGTACCACAAGGTAAGCGGCCGGACATAAAGATTGTCTATTGATGGACTCGGAATGTGGACATAGCGAGTTGTACCTAAAGGAAATAAACGTTTTTGAGGTCGTTAGAATCCTGCAAAATAAAGTCTTGGATTGTATTTATAGCACCACTCATTAACCTTTAGGTAGGTAAGTAATATTGGGTTGCTGGTGATAAGTAAGGTCGCCAGAGCTCCCAAAGATGCACTGTATTGAGAGTGAGGGCCGTGCATATGGCGTGGGATTGGATTGCGTGCTACCATCGATGTATAAAAAAGCTGGCCAAGTGTCGGGTCACACACAGAAGGGTTCCGTACCGACACCTCCTAATCCACATTTAAAACCACTACATAATACAATTTTTTAGACACTTATTTCAAATTATTATTGTAAAACGATCGCTATATGACCAGTAGTATAAGCAAATTGTGTTGTTTTAAATGAAAGTTGAATAATGAGATAAATAA
Organism: Notocelia uddmanniana; assembly: GCA_905163555.1. NCBI lineage: Eukaryota > Metazoa > Arthropoda > Insecta > Lepidoptera > Tortricidae > Notocelia > Notocelia uddmanniana. The sequence goes on along the minus strand of LR991059.1, from coordinate 5,175,390 downwards.
ACTAAACTAAACAGTAAATCAAAAAAGGTCGTATCTTCATAGGGAAGTCACGGCACTCTTTTGTTTGGGCAAGACAGTTTTTTAGAAATAACTCAAATACTGTTAGACCTATCTTATTTAAACCAAAAATCGTTGAAAGTATTTATGATTGTATATCATTTTTGATATTTTTCATAATTTTAAACTTCATGGTATGGAAATTAGAGGGGAGGGACACACTTTTTAATCATAATTTTTACGACTTTGACAGCTCACCAACGGTTGACTTAAATGAAAAAGTTTGCTAGAAACCTCAATGTTATTTTCAAAGGCCTATCTATTGTTAACCCACAAGCCTATAGGCATTGTAAAAAAAAATTAAGCCCCCTGTTACATTTTATTTATTTATTTATTTATTTATTAAAGGAGTTTCAACAGCTTTTTAAACATGTTGACATTTTAAATAGAAATATGGAGCCAATTACAGAAACTCACCAATAGAAACAAGATATAAACTAAGGTTACACACTATGTTACAGTATCTTAAAATTAAAAATCAAAGGCTATAAGAGAACACAACAAGAGATGTCCATCGCTCACCGGACGCTCAGAAGATACACAGATACCACTTGTATATTTATATACTCAACAACTATGTATAAAGTTAATCAAATGTATAAAGTTAATTAAATGAACAGAAAGCATATCACCACATGTAAGAAACATCGTTTAGAAACAACGTCTGGATAAAGTTCGCCTCACACATGGAATAGAGCAATTGAAAACGTCAATATCTAGATCCTTCGACAAGGTATTTAACTTACGTGCTGCACGACATAGAAAACTATTTTGCCTATAATTAGATGATGTACATTGAAGTGAAATGGGGGGATAAAACCTTTTCGACCGAGTAGGTGTGTTGAAAGAAAGTTTAGAAAGCAATTCGGGGCAATCAATATTGCCAGTTGTAATTTTAAGAAGGTACATTATATCTGCTACTTCTCGGCGTTTCTGTAAAGGAATTAAATGATGTTTTTTACATATACTTATGTAGTCATTCGAGTGGTACGGAGTTTTAAGCTTAAAACTTAGATATTTGATAAATCTCTTTTGAATGCGCTCAATCCTATCGATGTATGTATTGTAACAAGGGTTCCAAACCTGCGAAGCATATTCAAGTTTGCTCCTGACTAGTGAGCAATAAAGAACTTTAAAAGTCTTAGCTTGTGTGAAATGAGTGGAGTTCCGCATTATGAAACCTAGAGCTTTCAAAGCACTATTGACTATGCCATCGATATGTTTATCAAACAACAGTTTAGAGTCATGAACGACGCCCAAGTCCCTTACAAAACTGATTGTGCTCAGAGTTTGATTTTTAAGTGTATATGTAAAAGGGATACAATTTCGCTGGCGCGAGAATGTTATAGAGGCACACTTAGACGGATTAAGGTCCAATTTATTGTCATAGCAGTATGCATCTAGTCGCGCAAGATCAGATTGAATAAGTAACGAGTCGTGGTTCGTTTTAACCTTCTTGAAGATCTTCATGTCATCTGCGAAACAGAGAAGTTCGGAGTGGATGAAGCATTTACTGATATCGTTAACAAATATATTAAACAGCAATGGGCCGAGTAATGATCCCTGAGGGACGCCACTCGGAACCCTGACCCAACTAGAAATATAATTGTTAACAACTACTGCCTGAGACCTATTGGTAATATAAGACGAAAACCATCTGAGCAAGTCCCCATTTATACCCATATTAAATAATTTTGTAAGTAACGTCGCATGATTTATCCTATCGAAGCATTTACTATAGTCTGTATATATTACGTCAACTTTAAAGCCCTTGTCCATCGCGTCGGTAAGATAGTCGTTTAAAAGAACAAGATTAGACACTGTGGATCGACGCTGGAGGAAGCCGTGCTGGTTGGGATTAAAGTGGTTCTTCAGAGCAGCATAAACTTGATTATAGACAACTTTTTCAAGAACTTTTGATATAATGCATAATTTAGAGATGGGCCTGTAATTAACTATATCCGTTTTAGGTCCTTTTTTATGAACCGGAGTGATGTAAGCAGACTTCCAAATTGATGGTACATAACATTCAAGAAATGAGCGTTTAAATAATAATGTTATAGGGATAACCAGACTTTCGGCACAGTTTATTAGAAACTGCGCTGGTAAGTCGTCGGGACCGGCAGATTTAGATGAGTCGAGTTTGCGTAAGATATCAATAAGTTCAGCAGGAATTACTTCGATATTGGATAGGGTCACACACGTAGCCGAAGGTAGACTAGAAGCTGCAGGTATACTACTACTGTTCGGTGCTAAGAAATTGGTCGAGAAGTAGCCCGAAAAAGCATTGCATATTTCTGTACCCGAATTAAAAGATTTACCTTCGTAATTTAAGCTACTAGGTAAACCGCGAGACCCAGAGCGCGATCCAATAAATGACCAAAACTGCTTAGGGTTTTTTGCTATATTGCTTTCCATACGATTAACATAGTTGTTAAAACAATCTTGCTCCATTCTCCGCACCCTATCTCTTAGTACGTTAAACGAAACTAGGTCAGAAATATTTTTATAGGTTTTATATTTTTTTAAGTATTTATATTTTTCTTTTAAAGCTTTTTTTAAGGGTAGGGAAAACCACGCAGGATATGAATCAGATCGAATTTGTTTTGAAGGAATAAATCTGTCTCTTAATTTTCTGAAAGTGTCATAAAAAAAGACAAGACAATCATCCAAAGTACGTATGGAAAACTCTTCCTCCCAGCAAATAATTGATAACTCACTATTAATAGAAGCATAGTCACCCTTATTGTAAAAATATTTTAAAAAAGAAGCAGATATCAGAGGTTCCATGATCGTGTAATTAATATGTATTATTAGCGCCTTATGATATGGATCAATAGGAACCAATGAATTAACACATTCGCAAACACTGACAATGTCATTAGATAAAACCAGATCCAGCAATTTACCAAAGTGATTGAAGATACCGTTATACTGGCACAAACTATGTGTGTGCAAGTCGTCTATTAGGTTGCACTCATCACTACTTATATAGTTTGAAGGAATCATAAAAGAACTCTGACCCGTCCACAGAATGTTGCTCATGTTGAAGTCACCAATTATTAAAATTTTATCGTTTGGATTGTTGGCAGCTATATTATCCAAGTTATCTAAGAAATTGTCTAATTGCTGCGAAAAAGACAAGCCTTGGTTTTGCCTACATAAGTACAAGACGCAAAGATGGACTTTGACTGACCTGTTTCTATGACCCTTAAGCACCAGAGTAATCCATAGGTCTTCAGCTGACGAGCGGAAGGAAGGCTGAGGGGTCACAGTTAACCCTCTTCGAGTAGCAATTAGTACGCCACCCCCGCGGCTTTGTCCAGTTAAAGACAAGTCACGGTCCCGACGCCAAACTACGTAACGGTCATCGAATAACTCCGAATCCCGTATTCCATGTATGGGGTGCCCCCCCAGTTTAATATTTTTTTCGTGATTTCACATCATATTTCTATAGCGGTTTATAGCATACACCTTCCTACCAAATTTCATAATTGTAGTGCTCATAGGACGGTGCTCGCGGGTGTCCGCTGGATGCGGGTGGCGCAGGACCGGTCATTGTGGAAGTCTTTGGGGGAGGCCTATGTCCAGCAGTGGACGTCATTCGGCTGAAATGATGATGATGAGTGCTCATAGTTTCCGAGTAAATCGGCTGTGACATACGGACGGACGGACGGACAGACATGACGAATCTATAAGGGTTCCGTTTTCGCCATTTTGGCTACGGAACCCTTAAAATGATACGTACCGACTGCTAGAGGTCCCAAATTAACCAATGCCTTCAACAACGCATCTTCGTCGGGGATGTCCAAGATATTGCCTTTTTTCACTTTGGCAACTACCTTACTGGGATCTTCATGACATTCCCCTTTTTGTGGAACATAGGGATAATCATCTTCTTTCTCAATACCCGCCCTTGTACTAAATTCACTGAAATTCACATTAAAATAGATTACATTTAGATAGACCATCAATCAATGTTAGGCTAAACTTTACGAGGGGCATCCGTGGTAGAATGATATATCCCATGGCACCCCCCAAAACGGCAGAGAGCGTTATCACCGCAGATGTTTCAGAGGGTATTCCCTTCTGTTATGGATCCGTCATACCTTCCAGATTGGGTCCCGGGGATGCCTATTAGATGTATTTCCTCGGCGTCAAGAAAACAAATTTTATGCATGAGTAGGCAATTGCAGGCTGAGTATTGGTTTTAAACGGACGACCTTGGGAATCCGTTTAATGAATACGAAGTCTGCAATTGAGAGGCTAATATAGTGCTTTTCTCAAAAATGGCGGAACAAAAAACTAAATTGGAACTATGTTTTGATAAATTAATATAACTTTAAAACGTCAAATTTATATACTCTACCGCCGTTAATTTTTTTTAAACAATCGGTTGAGAATTTTTTTTTTGAATTGACTGTATAGGTACGACCTGTGCCATCTTTAGTAAGGCTGTTTGTTCTTTCTAAAAAAGTTTGGAACTCGACAAATAAAGCAATTTATGTGTAACCTTGTAGTCGTGCGTGGCGACCCTGCAATGTTTGAACTTTTTTAATTTATGACTGAACATAAACTGTACACTTCGCCTTTCAATATAAGTATAGCGATTCTCGTCCACTTTTACGGCCAGTTTTAAGAAAATTTCAATTCTAAAAGCAATTCCTGCTTGCGACGCCAGCAGAAATAACCCCGTGCATTTTAGTCTGATGTGTGAAAAATATTGTGGGTTTTATAAAACCGTTTTTAGAATTAGTAAGCCGGTGCGTAATTTTAAGCTTCAAATTGGCACAGTGCTGTTATTTTAAATTTAATTGTTTATGTTAAATACATAACATATATAATTATTAATATCTATTTAATTTGTGATTTCTCCGATATACTGTATTCGTGTTCTAATGATTATTTTGGTAGTCTTCAAAATGGGTTTGATCCTGAATTTGTGTGTCAATTGGCAAAATATAGAGATACAGGTAAATTACTTTCGAGACGTTTTTGCATTTGTATATTTATTTATAGGGACACACTACAATAACATTTTCAATAAATTTTCTGATCGGAATAAGATCCTGGATATTAATGCATTTAAACGGCAGTTGACATCATATTTAATAGAGAAATGTTATTATACAAATAAGCATTACTAAAATGACGCTACCACGTGACTTGGTTCCTTTTTAGGCATTTGTTTATTTTTATACATTTTTTAACCGACTTCAAGATTTCAAAAGAGGACGTTATCAATTCAGTTGTATGTTTTTTTTTATGTTTGTTACTCCATAACTCCATCATTTCTTAACCGATTTGGAAAATTCTTTTTTTGATTGTAAGTATATATATCCAAGTTGGTCCCGTTTTTGACAAAAAGCAGTTCTGATACTGAGATTTATGAGGAATTGAGGGAACTCCTCAAATCTTAAAGGCAAACACATTGTGATTTTCATGTTTTTATCAACAAGTCGAGCATTTTCATCCAAAAATGGGGCATTTGATGAAATGGAACTGCTGATGATGATCAGAACAGAACTCTTCAACGACGAAAAGTTCACGTATGGCGATTTGTCCTTCTAGCTGTGTTTGTTAAGCAAGTTTTATTTTCACGATTATTTTTTGTAATGCTCGAGTTCTGATGATGGGATCCATTAGGAATCGAGGGAACTCCTCAAATGTGACAGGCACACAAATAGTGATTTTAGTATTTTCATGAACTAATCAAGCATTTTCATTCAAAAAAGTGACATTTGATGAAGTGGAACTGCTGATGATGATCAGAACGGAAGTCTTCAACGACGCGTAGTTCATGTTTGACGATTTGTTCTCTTCGTTTTGTTTGTCAAGCAAGCTAGGTTTTCAGGACACATTTCGTCAAGCTTGAGTTTTGATGGAGGATTTCATGAGGAATTGAGGTTACTTAGTCTCCTACCATTATGAACATACTGATAGCCATTTTTATTTTATTGTATGGAATCTAAGAGTGCGCCATCTAAGTATATTAATCTTTCACCGGCCTCCCCCATTGAAGTCGGTTTTTTTTCTTAAAAATTATTTACATTGATATTAACTCATATTCATTATTGTATTGACATCATTAGTTTTAGTATTAGTTATCATCAAGTTGCTCTCAATTTGTAATGTATAAGTAGCAGATTTAACAAATATTTTGTACACCTATTCTGTGTGGGTAAAACATAAAGGTCTTATATTTTGTATTTAACCACCAATATTACTTGTAATTTATAACCTATGTTTAAGAAAATAAATAAATTGAATTGAATTGATAATATACAGCTATATATGTTGTGTTAGTTCAATTTAATTTGTGTGTGTGTCTGTGTGTGTTTTATGTACCTATAGTTTTAGTCAAATCACGTCAAAATATCAATATACTTACTTCATAACTTTATCCATTATTCCCCCGTCGCATTTTCCGCACTGAAGACAGTCAAGAGCCTGCCCCTCGGAGAGGGCCACGCATTGCTTATGTTTGATTGCGTACTGTCCTTCAATGTTGCCTGTAAAGAGAGTGATATAAATAACGGTGGGTTGTAATCGTAAGCGGTGTTTTTTTTTTATTACATCACCATGTATAATAATAATATCGGGGGACAATCTTACACAAATCGACCTAGTCCCAAACTAAGCAAAGCTTGTACTATGGGTACTAGACGACGATATACATACTTATATAGATAAATACATACTTAAATACATAGAAAACATCCAAGACCCAAGAACAAATATCCGTGAAAAATGCACAAATAAATGCCCTGGCGGGATTCGAACCCGGGACCTCTAGCTTCGGAGGCAGAGTCACTACCAACTAGGCTAAACAGGTCGTCGTATATTTCAACGTTGATTGTTCTGTAATCCTAAGTTATTTTGACAAAAAAATATTAACGAACCACTTTTTAAAGAGGATTAAATTTTTGTATGAGACCAACTACGATTAAAGCACAACAAAAGCCGCAAATGAGGGTCAAAGGTGGATATTGTTCCCGGAGACCAAAAACGCTCCATACTAATTGACAGATTATTATGACGTCACAGTGCACGCGCCCCGTACTAACGATGTATGGAAAAAGAAGAAAATTGCTATTTTAACCGTGAAATGCTGCGTTTAAGGATATAGTGGTCATACAATTTCTTTTTTATTGAATCATGGTTCTTTTGGTAGCCTTTGTTTAACTTTTAGATGATAAATTTTTTTTAGAAACTTTAAAGTCTTGTATTTTATTATTAGTCTGATTTTGTTCTGTAATTTTCAATTTATTGTGTTATTTTATTGGAATACTTTCCATATAACTGCAATATGTTCTAAATTTCAACATGAGGAAACTACCCTATTCCTTTTAAGATTATTATCGATTATATCAAAACGCCAAAATTAATTCCGAAGTTTTGAGGAATTTAGAGTACAACCCTGAAGTATAAGTCTTTAAGGTAAAATATCGCTCGAAATATTTCAAATCGATTCGTGATTATTAATGATTTGCGTTCGCAACGCCTGACCGCAGAATGAGTATGGCGAAAAAGGCAATGATACTCATGTAATTAATTGCGTACACGTTTATGTTATGAACATAAGCTGCGCTTTTACACTCACTCTTTTACACCAATGACAACATGTGCTAAATCTGATTATTTATAATCAAAATCATAATTTTATATTTGCCTCTTGTGTAATACCATACGATCAAATAAATACATAAGTAGAATAAAAGGGGGGAAACAGTTTTGAAAGTTGTCCATTTCGAGTTATACAATATATAGGTTAAAAACTTAAGTAAAGGACCTGTTGTATGCAGTTGTGACGTGTTCGAATAGGCGTTTTTTTTATTTGTGTTGCACAATGTAAATATGTGATGTCTATTCGAACACATCACAACTACATACAACAGGTCCTTTACTTAAGTTTTTTACCTATACGATATTTCGTAATGCGATTATTGAGCAATATTAAACCTAAAAGACGCGATTGACCCGTTTTGTTGAAAATAATTTCATTTTTTATTTTATTTTACAATACGAGTATACAAAGTGACACAGTTTTACTTCCTTAGAAATGGGTACTGAATAAAACTGTATCACTTCGTAATATTGGATTTTTTTTAAGTACCTATATAAATAATGAAATTATTTTCAAAATTGCTTTCTTGGGGTTACATATGAGAATATCACGTATCGTTTGAGGTATATTAAACAAAAAAAACAGCCATATCGTATCTGGAGGAGCTCAAACTAGGTATGTTATGAAAATTATTTTTGCTTAAATAAAAATAATAATAGCTGAAATGTAATGGTGTGATATATTTAAGAATGGCCTAAAAAAGCCCTTTCATATAATACCACACACGATAGATTACTGAAAAAAAATCCTATACAAAAAGAATAATGACTCTGCACTCCCCTCCTAGGAGATTTTTTTAAGAACTGCGGTTCAAACATTTTGTTTTGACCTACGTGTGCTAAAAGGCTAAACTGTACATCGATTTTCTGTTTTTTTTGCGTACACGTTCCACTACAATAGTAAAGAAGCGGTACAAAAAGTTTTGTAAAAGATACAGAGAGCGTACCTATAGCGCTGAAAATAAAACAACTTCCACAATCCCCCTGGCGTTTAACATGTGTGACGACGTCTTGTTTCCTCCAATCAAATTCGTCAGGCGCATCATTTGATCCGTCTGGGACTGACACTTTTTCACTCGTTTCATTTGTGAGCCGAAATCCGAAATAACGCTCCATCTCTACAGGCTTCAAGTCAGCCCTAAAATTGACTTCAAACGCAGTCATAGGATACTTTTCATTGCGCATATTTATATTATGCAGGTTTTCCTTGAAAATTTCAAGCCTTTCGAGGTATTCTCTTCGATTGTATACTTTTCCGTGTTGTTTAACGAATTCTCGGAATAAGTTTTCGGCATCTTCCAAGTCGTAGTAAGGTTTATCGAGACCAGAGGCCACGACCGTACTGCTGGCGACGCAGACTGCCACCAACAACGGTACCAACATGATGTATGGTGGAATATAATAACGATCTTACCAGACACCAGTAGACACTGTATTGATGGTACACGATTGCAACATTTTTATACAAATAGCTATGAGTTAGCAATTTAAGTAATTTTAGTATTCGTAATTTTATAAAAAATGTTATCAGAAAGATGTGAAATTTTAAACTTGTCAATAATAAAACGCAGCAAATGCTATGCTTAGGTATTGAGTGCTTCCTATCCACATTCTAATGCGAAGCGTTTGTTAAGAAATGATTACAATTAAATGCAATGAAATGCATCATAAAAGATCTATTTATCCCGGGAGGTTGGAAGATCATATGGATGTCACTCTTCTCAAACGAGACATCATTATCATCATCATCATAATATCAGCCAAAGTACGTCCACTAATAAACATTATAGGCCTCCCCCAAAGAGTGCCATATCGACAGGTCTTGAGACATCCGCATGTGGTCCATCCGCTGGACTCCCGCAATCTTTACCAGGTCAACAGTCAATCTTTCTGCCCACCCTGCGCTTTCCGGTACGTGGTCACCACCCGAAAACTTGCTGGCCCCACCAGCCATCAGTTCTCCGGGCAATCAAATGTGGCCCGCTCACTACCACTTAAGTTTGGCAATTCTTCGGGACATATCGGTTACCTTGGATCTTAATTCAATCGCTTTTTGAGTTAATTTGAGCCACTTTACCTATATGAGACCCATAGTGAACAACCACATTTCAGAGCTGTAGGTTATCACTAACTAGCAACACACACTGGTCGAATACTTTCACCATAAGACACTGCGGGATATTGGATCACATATCTTTTTATGATTTTGATAACACTTTGTAACTAACAAATTGCGTTATCGCCTTGGAGAAATGAATTCCTACTGATATTTAATTATTTTACGTATCTTCCTCCTATGCACACTTCCACCTATTACACAAGTATAGAATCTATCTACGCTGGCTTCCCCGTGCTAGTATTCGGGGCGTCTCCATCTTCCGTCTTTCCAACTTTCCCAAATGTACTACCTACACTCTCGTCCCTATGTATTTATGTATATGGTGACCTGGTTTCTTAGGCAGGATGCTGCTGCCTGCGGCAAGGCGGTGGGAGTTGGTGCAAGACGAGCAAGTGAATTTGCTTACTCAGATTATGTTAGTGTTACCAGTTAAGGTAGGGCGGAGTTGAGGTTAACATACTTCGCGAACTTCGTGCCTCATATAAGGGGCAAGCGAGCCTCCTCCGTTATTATGCTGTTATAACACCTCCTTTCCGTGGTCAGCTCTTCCGAGTCCTTGCAGCAGAACTGCTGGCTGGATGCATCGCCTTAACTGAACTGAACTCTCCCATGCAAACTTCCATCCCTTTTTACTTTCTTAAGGAATTATCATAAAAACTATCCAATATCCCTTACGATATTCTAAACTAAAAAACCATTCCACGTCTTAGCCCGTGGCACGCCTGGTGGACGAAAGTTACACCGTATGCCTGCCTGGTGGGTCTGAAAAACCCTTAAATGTAAAAATATATATATGTGAAATATTTTTTAACACGTTGATTTGTGCGTTTTTGTTTTATTTGTACATTATATTTATTAGAAATAAATAAAACACAGAATTCCAAAAACTACATAACTATTTATTACATAACTAAAAACACTTCATATATTATTTTCATCGTCTTAAAATAGACTCATGTCTACAAACATGTATATATGCATGATTGGGTCTCTCAGGCACTTTACGCACGTACAACTCGAAATAGCGCTCGCGGCCGACTGCGGGAGCAGCGGCAAAATGACGGCTAATGAGAGACGCAACGCAGTAAGTTTAAAAGTTTAAGAAATAACAACAGATTTTTAACATCCTGGGTCTGTCAGACCCTACCAGGCATGCGAAGAGTTAATTTGTTCAACATTTTAATGGTGAAAAGATAACAGACAGAAGACACTTCCACAGTTGTAGTATTGGTGTTGATGTTTTCTTAAATTACCGCTACTTCACTACAAAAATGTGGTATTCAATCATCAGCCTATATACGTCCCACTGCTGGGCATAAGCCACCTCTCATTGATAAGAGGAGTTATACAGTAGTCCCCACAATACGGGTCGGGGACCTCACATACTTTCAAATATGTATCCGATATTTCGTACCACCATCTGGGGAGAGGCTTATGTACAGCAGTGGAATTTATGTATGGTGGCGATTATGGCATGTGGATTGACGATCCGATATTTCGTACATAAGTTCGGAAATCTCATTGGTACGAGCTGGGTTTCGAACCCCTTCGCTTAACAGTCACATGCTTGAACCACTAGGCCGGTACTGTTGTATGCGATGTAAGTAAGTATGTAGGTATTTTGTCTAAATAGTTTTAGAAACACGAGTGTTTTATTAACATAATTAATATTACACGTGTGAGTGTATTATATGAAGGTTAAATACCGTTAATAAATTCTTTGTTTTGCTTTTTTTACAAAATATTTTGTACTATTTTTTATATTATTTATTGTTTGTAATTCATATTTGGGGAATTTCAAGAAAAAGTGCTAATTACCTTTTTTCTAAGTATATTGACCTTTTTTGCTCATTCGATTTAGAATTTGAGTTAGTCAGTTTGACTAACAGCCAACAGGAAAAGTTATATAAAAACTTATAACAAAAATAAGCGACGTTCGTAAAGTCACGATCAGTTTAGAAGAACTGGATGTCGGTAAAATGGCAGTGCGCCGTTTCCGGTATCAACGGAAATGGGCATTTTGCTCCAAGCTCTAGATACGCGGTACTGTGAGCAACAGCGTGTATTTGTTGTATTAGAGCGGTTAGTTCTTTGTTAGTTATGGCTATTGAAAATCTACACAATGTGAACTTTTATGTATTTTTGGCAGTGTTCAACTACCACGTGCACGTCACTGTGTAATAGGAAAATGTAACGCTCAAGCTGAAAACCCCGTTCGCACACTCTGCCTGGTTCCGGCAGAGGCAGAATACCAGTGCTGCGACAGCAATGTCACATCATTTGCTGAGTCTGCGCCTTTACGCTGCTTGTGACATTAATTTAAATAGTTGTAACATTAGTAGATTTACAGTAATTTAAAGTATGTTAAAGCACTCTTTTGTCAGTCGCAAGTATTGTGCTGTCAAGTCATATACGCAAGTAAAGTTTTTTTGCTATATATCCATCTAATATTGCTTTTTTTATTCAGTACAGTGCTTATTATCTACGATTAACGGAAGGAGATATATCCCTACTTTGATGTCTGCGTAATTCACATAAACTCACGCCTGCATTTCCAAACACATGAAATTTAATTCCAGCTATGGGGCACTTGCCACATGAATATATGATGTGATGTTACTTTGCGGATAGTAAACTATCAAACTATCGCAATGCTTAGCAAATTTTTGAAGTTTATACAAATCTAAATTCGAAAATAAAGTTTTTATCGGCCAAGAGTAAATTAAAAGCTATAAATAGAATCCTAATGTAAAAGAAAATGTTTCAGAACTGTATACATGCCTAAACGCAATATTTGAAGGAGACCAAAATAGCTATTTGCTTATAAAACTTGTATTTTCCCATACAACGGTTGTTTCGGATATTGTGACGTCATAAAATAATGTTACTTTTGACTTTTGTTATGCTTGAATTGTAGTTGGTCTGTATATAAACTTTTTATCTGATATTGGTTTGAATGGCACGATACAAAATAGTCAAGTAGCCGATTGGAGATTTAAAGTATAGGTAATTATAAAAACCGGCCAAGAGCGTGTCGGGCCACGCTCAGTGTAGGGTTCCGTAGTTTTCCGTCCGTCACATTAAGTTGACATATTAAGTACAGAAACACACAATTTTATTATTATTATAATTATTAGACAACGAACGACCAAAGACAACTAAGACAATTTGAGAACGACAAATTTTTGACCTAATGTATGGGCGCACCTGCTCAGACCCCATTAAATCAGGAAAAATCTTAACACCGCCATGTAGAAATGAGCGTTCCACGTACAGCGACATCTATCGGCAAATTAAGTAAACTATTGCGCGCGAGCTTAAAGTATGGAAGATGATTTTTATGGAATAATTCTTTATTGCGTGAACCGATTTTCACCGGTTTTACTTTATTTGAAAGCACGTCATTTCATTGTGATTTTGTAGAAATGACAGGTACAATAAACACCTGTTTATACGGTTAAATTACAAACTTAGTTCAGAAATTATTTTTGTAATTTTTTCAAAAACTATTCAACCTATCAAGTTCAAAATAATTTTCCTACAAAGTTTTTATAAAGTTCTACTTTTGAGATTTTTTTCATATTTTTAAAACCTATGGTTCAAAAGTTAGAGGGGGGGGGACACATTTTTTTTTACTTCTGGAGCGATTATTTCCGAAAATATTAACATTATCAAAAAATGATTTTAGTAAACCCCTATTTATTTTTAAATACCTATCTAACAATATATCACACGTTAGGGTTAAAATGAAAAAAAAACACTCCCCGCTTTACGTATAGGGGAGGTACTCTAATAAAATATTTTTTTCCACTTTTTATTTTACCACTTTGTCGGCGTAATTGATATACATATTAGTACCAAATTTCAGCTTTCTAGTGCTAACGGTCACTGAGATTATCCGCGGACGGACGGACAGACGGACGGACAGACGGACGGACAGACATGGCGAAACTATAAGGGTTCCTAGTTGACTACGGAACCCTAATAAAAATGACGGAATGAAATTTTCTGCATTTGTCATTTACAAACATTATCATGGACAAAGGCCTCCCAATAACTTCCACAATGACCGGTTTTGTGCCGCCCTCGTACAATGGCTTTCCCACGGCTTTCCGCTATCTTAAAAAGTATAGCGATTTGCAAATACAGTTTCCACTCGCCCAAGTATTTTTACGTCAACAGTACTCTAGTACATACTAGAAGATAAATAGTTTGTGGCGGTCAGTAGATTCTGGATCATCATTACAACTCATTTCCGTCAGTGAAACTATTTAAACTGTCGACTAATGTGGCTTCTAGTGATGAGATCAAGCGGGAGCATTTATTAAAATCAATGCTGACATAGGTCTGCCACATAGACTCGTAGTGTTATCTGAACGCATTAACAATGATGGACGTTTTTGAGGATTACGTACATTCGTTGTTTACTACATTGTTAACTTTAAAGTTGGTACACTGAACTTAACAGTAGTATAATTGATTTTCAAAGTATTCATCATCATATCGGCCAAAGGACGTCCACTGCTGGACATAGGCTCACAAAAAAATTAGGGGAGGGCTATGTCCAGCATGGACGTCCATCGGCTGATATGATGATGATGATGATGACGTATTAGGGCTATTTGAAAGTATATTAATTTACACGTACCTTGTAATTTTTTCTACGTTACTATCATCACAGCTAACTTTTTCAGGACTATTGTTATCTACTAATAGCGTCAATTTTTACACGTACTTTTTTAATTTTTTGTTCCACTCCCGCATCACCCCAGATCTACAAATTTACAGATAAAAATGGTGGTTTTCCACTTACATTCTGCTATGCTTGTAATGCGATAAAACTGAAAAATGGCTTTTTCCCCTCACTAGCTCGGAAAGCCGTCTTTTATCCTTTGAAACAAGCGTGTAAAAACGCATTTTATCCACAAGTGGGGAAAGTAATTTGACCTTGGAGCGTGTTTGAGTAGCTTTTGACAGATAACAAAACGTAAAACGCTCATAATAATGGTTAGTTTGATATCAACTATCATTAAATAAATGGTTTGAGAATTTAATACAAAATACCAAATTTAGCTTCATTTAATGATTTAAGTCGTAAACCTTCAAATTCTACAAATAACATTTGTTTTATAATGATATTGAGTATAATTGTAAACGCACAAGTTGAGTCGATGCAATTTCAAAACGCATCGTCAGAAATGTCATCATTGTCAATGTCAACTAAAATATACACAACTTGTCACGGACTCCGACTCACGTAAATATTATACACAACTTCCAGAGTTTTCTGTTATAATATCGTAAAAAAATCGGTGATTCCAGTGATGAAAATCATGCCTGTGGAACTGTGTTTTTTTGCAGGTTGCACTTTCCTCGCTATAGTGAGGAGAAAAGTTTTGTGTTACACACGGGTGCAAAGTTGTACTTTACTTCTCGTGTGTTGAAATACTCGCTACGCTCAGGATTATATTTTAGAACCAACTATAGAATCCTTTCGCTGGCTCGTGCTTCAATTCCACACTCGCGGGTAAAATACAACTTTGCACCCTTGTATAACAAATAACTATTTTAGTATCTAAAAATTTATGAAATCATCGTCTTTCAATCATTTAATTGAAACTATCAATACTTACGTCTTTATTAAAGTTCAAATATCATATATTCTTTGTGAAATAAAGATTCATCCATTCATTCATTTAAAATGTAAAAATGTATATCCTTTTCCACAGGGACTACTACATATTATGTGCATTTTGTTAACAAAAACGTGCCAATATAAAAACATGAAGGAGCGACAACGGAATGCAGCGGACAGCGAGAGTTGCGGTCGCTGACACAGCGCGATTAGAAAAGTACGTTCAATCACATCACTCACTTATTAACGGTTCGTGACGGGAAAATAAGAGTGTTTTCAACCGCATTACGGCGGAAGACGTGTTATGAATATCCCTTGACCAGTAGGTTGTAAGTACCTGTCATCATCATGTCAGCCGAAAGACGTCCACTGCTGGACATAGGCCTCCCCCAAAGACTTCCACAATGACCGGTCCTAAGCCACTCGCATCAGCGGACACCCGAGACCTTTACCAGGTCATCGGTCCACCGTGTGGGGGGCCTGCCCACACTACGCCTTCCGGTTCGTGGTCGCCACTCGAGAACCTTTCCGCCCCAACGGGCATCGGTTCTACGTGCTATGTGTCCTGCCCACTGCCGCTTAAGGGCTATTTCGGTCACCTTGGTTCTGCTGCGGAAGGCCTCATTCCTGATGCGATCACGCAGAGAAACTCCAAACTTAGCTCTCTCCATTGCTCTTTCGGTGACTATGAGCCTTCTTATGAGGCCCATAGTTGCTAAGCGACCACATTTCAGTGCCATATGTCATCACTGGCAACACACACTAGTCAAAGACTTTCGTCTTAAGACACTGCGGAATATTGGACGAAAAGATGTGCCGTAGCTTCCCGAACGCTGCCCAGCCGAGTCAGATTCGACGATTAACCTCTTTCTCGAAGTTGGACTTACCTAACTGGACAGTCTGTCCTAGGCTGCCCTATTATTATTATTATTGTCTACTTTTTTTTAGTTCTGCAATTCTGTTTTGAAAACATTATAATTATCATTGTCAATTTATTTAATTGTATAATTCATGTGTTGACTTGTAAAAGTGCCCTTGTGGCCTATTTGCAGAATAAAATTTTTGATTTTTGTTTTTTTTTTTTTAGGTATATGTAATCGTCTACAACTTCGAGCGTAAAGTGTCCGATTGTTACGGGAGTTGGTATGACACGGGCATTTGACATGATCTTGGTCTTGTCCATGTTCATCCTTAGACCAACTCCTTGGAGGCTCTACTGAGGTCATTGAGCATAGTACTTAAATCCTCCATGGTCTCAGCCAAGACTACTATATCGTCAGCAAACCGCAGGTGAGAGAGGTACTCGCCGTTTATGTTAATGCCTAATACTCTTCTCCAGTTCAGAGTCTTAAAAACATCCTCCAGTGCAGCGGAGAACAGTTTAGGAGAAATAACATCTCCTTGCCTGACTCCCCGCTGCAACGGAATAGGCTTCGAGTTCTGGTCCTGGAGTCGAACTGACATAGTGGCGTTCTCGTACAAGCACTTCAGCACTTCGCTATACCGGTAGTCCACTTGGCACTGCTGGAGAGATTGTAGTACAGCTCTGTTTCAACCGATTCCAAGGCTTTCCCGTAGTCCACGAACGCTAAACAGAGGGGCAGGTTATACTCCTCAGTCTTCTGTATAACCTGACGGAGCGTATGGATGTGGTTTACGGTGCTAAAGCCTCTTCGGAAATCGGCTTGTTCGGGAGGCTGAAAGTCATCTAGCCTGCGTGTGAGACGGTTCGTAATGACTCTTGAAAGCAGCCTTTAAACATGGCTCAGAAGTGAGATAGGTCGGTAGTTCTTCAGTAAGGCGTTGTCATCCTTTTTGAAGAACAGCACCACCACACCTCTGGTCCATGCCTTTGGAGTTTTCCCTTCCAATAAGACGGAATCGAACAACTTCTGAAGAGCCCTAAGGACCGGTTTTCCACCCGACTTCAGGAGTTCCGCTGTAATTCCGTCTTCACCGGGTGCCTTGTTGTTCTTAAGCTGTTTAAAAGCCATTCTAATCTCGTACAGGCTGATGTCCGGGATATCTTCGGTATAGTGTCGGGTTAATCTAGCTCTAGGGTCTTCTGCCAGACCAACTTCGGGTCTGATAGTCGACGTGTATAGCTGTCCATAAAAGCACTCTATCTCACTCAGAAGCTCAGGTTTGGACGAAACGATTCTACCATCTTCAGTTTTTAATCTGGCGAGCTGGCTCTGCCCAATAGACTCTTGAGAAAACTTTAGAGCCCTTATTCTGCTCGATGGCCTCTTCAACACGATTTGTATTGAATTGGCGCAGATCGCGGGTAAGGGACTTAGAGATCTGTTTATTGAGCTGCCTGTATAATTTCGCATCGGCTGAAGACTGCAGAATCATCTCATTTTCGAACCATGAGACCTTCGAGAAGACAGTGTGGTTGCCAGTTTGTTGCCCTTTTAGCACCACCCAGGGGTCACGTGTAGGGTAACGGTGGGTACTAGCTACGAAAATGGTGCAACTTCGACCCCCCTTGTCAAGTGAGTGGGAAAATTGACTGTTAGAAGTTCTCAAGCCGACTGAAGGCTTAACGAATGCTGTGCTTTGCATACCGCACGCGGTACACGGGCGCCGCTGGGCCACGAGCGCTCAGTAGTAGTAATCTATTATTCTTTTGAAATAAGTTTTTTTACAACCGATTTGAATTTAGAATTGGTGCTCTGCCTACCCCTAATCTATTCATTATTTCACGATCATCAGTTGATTAATTCTGTGAAAGTGTGTCCTAAATTTCGTACATTTGCTTTCTAAGGATCTTGAGGTTAGGTTAGTGTTTGACCTCCTTTACCTAATAATAAAGCTTAACTAAGTGTTTCTGTTAGCTAAAATGTGCTTTATCTCTTCCTCACCAACACAGATTATAAAGGGGCGGATAAGGACAAACGAATTTTAACTTAAGTATAGCCGTATACAGTAGTGTGTTGTAGTATTTTAGATTTGATGGGCATTTATGAATAAAAGCATTACCGTTTATATACTTGAATGGGTATAGGTAAAAAACTCAAGAAAAGTACTTGTTGTTGTAGTTGTGACATGTTCGAATACACTTTACATATTTAAAATGTGTAACACAAACAAAACAAATGTCTATTAAAACACGTCACATCTACATACAACGGTCCTTTTCTTAACCTTTTTACCTATAATTAATATTAAATAGGCCTGTATTGGCTAATAACAGAAATATTAGCACTTGGTTGGGATCAGTGTGTGTTTTGCATTCCAATTTGAGATCCATGTGTATCGCGTGCCCATTTCCAGGCGCCCTCGTTGACGTTGCGTATACGTGGTAGAACGAGAGCGCGAACTACACCGAAATGTCATAGAATGCGCCTACGCATTTGCTTTACGTTACATTTTAGTTATAGGAGAACCCAATTATTATAGCGCGCGTCAAAGCTCTTAACTTAGTTGACCGAGCGGCCATTATTGCCGCCTTATTACTTGGGTCTTGCTAGTTATACGTTAACACATTAACTGCCAGCCATGCCCCCCAGGAACAAAATTGCATAGAAGTGAACGCACAAGTGCGTTGGTGGCAGTGAATGCGTTAAAGCGACTGTAACTGAACTTATGTTATGTACACTCGCTATCGGTAGCTCGATATGATCAATCCGAATAAAATTTTATATTGTCAAAACGAGTGGTTGTTTCGAAATGCTAAACGTTCAAATTTTAGACAAATAAATTAAAACAAGTAAATTTTTAACAAAACAACATAGACTCCAAACTTTGCCAGACCCCATCCTCCTGCTATATAATTTGAGTTCCTTCGATGTAGCCTTACTTACCCCATCCTCTTGGTATATAATTTGAGGAGTTTCCTCGATTTTTTCAAAATTCCGTCATCAGATCCAGACTTGGTGACAATGGGACCAACTAGAAAACACACCCTTTCAAACAAAAAAAGAATTTTTGAAATCGGTCCACTAGTCTCCGAGTAATCAGTGAACATACAAAAAAATTATTCCGACGAATTGAGAATCTCCTCCTTTTTTAAGTCGGTTAATAATAGTGGTTTCGTAGTGGTGGTCGGCGGTTACGAAGTCAATCCTGACGCCTGTCATTTCCTTACAGTTTAAAACCTCAAAGTGACTTTTAGGTTATAAAATCTATAGAAATGACAGGTATCAGGGTTTACTTCGTAACCACCGACTAAGATATTTGTGTTTTACAACTAGTAGCAAATTTGAGGTAGAAAACCTTGCCCCCGTATTCAAAGATATTTTTGGTACCTAAGTAATAGTATTTATTTCGGGTTGTCGGCCTCTTTAGCCTAGTTGGTAGTGTCATTGCCTCCGAAGCTAGAGGTCCCGGGTTCGATTCCCGGTAAGGGCATTTGTTTCTGTGGTGAGCAGAGACATTTGTTCCTGAGACTTGGATGTTTTCTATGTATTTAAGTTTATATCTATTAAATATATCGTCGTCTAGTACCCATAACACAAGCCTTATATATTGAGCTTACTATGGGACTAGTTCGATTTGTGTAATAAATAAATGTCCCATAATATTTATTTATTTATTTATTTATTGTTTTACATGAAATTCAAACGTTGCAGGCTCTTTTAAGAATCCTTTCGAGTTTTTGGTAAAAATAAACGGATAAGTATTTGACGTTCTATTTCTAAGAAACAGATAAGTTATAGTCTGACTAGCATAAGTCTGCATCAGCAATTTTAATTTTATGTCTGTAAATCGGTATATGATAACACTGAAGATAGGGCACTAATTAGTCTTGATACTTGTGTATGATCTTTAATATTTAAACAATTGAAAATAATAGTACTAGTAGTGAGTATTAGTATGTATGTATGTATGTATAAATAAATAAATAATACGCCCCACTGTTTCGTACAAGCCTCCTGTCATTCTCGAAAATTGCATGTTCGTGTGCTGGAATCGTACGTTTTTTCTAATGCATCATTGAACGGATATTTTTGTTTTTATTTTTTTATGGTTGTTTTACTGATTAGGCCACGTGATTTTGATGTTAGTTAATAGTACATTACGATACAAGTTCAGATAACAGGAAATTCGCACGTGTATCGTACAACATTTTACAGTGCATATGGCTCTCTAAAGTTTCGACATATGTACGTAATCTGCTGATTACCGCACTCGTGCGGTAAAGTACCACCATAATCAAAAAGTAAAAAGAAAGTAAGTAAGTAAGTATGTACTGTAAAAATAATTTTCAACTTATTGTGCGTTTTGTTTGCCCTATGTCAAAACTACCACAATTATACTCAACTTACACACTACTACTTTTATTACTTATACACACCAGGTTTTCCCAGGAGAAAATTGTCTTTCGGTGACCAAAGATATTGAGATATTTTTCTGTAGGGGGTGAAGATAGTTTGAAGTAAGTACTTGCTTAATATCTTCGAGACCTTATCTGTCAATTCACGTACAATCAGTAAAACACTGGAAATTTGAACAAAAATAATACTTAGTATTTACTTTGAGTAAGTTAGTTCAACATATATGTAAAGGTACTCCTATGTAAGTCAAACACGATTTCCAGATCAAGACTGATTTATTATTCCATTTCTATGTACCCACATTATACGCTATATCAATCTACCTACAATATACATTTAAAAATCTAAACATTTTCCGAATGTATGGTAGTATGGAAATCATACAATTTTCAAAATAAAATGGTGCATATCTTGGAAACTAATAGACTTTGTACTAACGCATGTTGTGTCTAAAATATTTCAAACTATCCTCCTCTGTCATCCCTGAACGTATTTGCACCTAGTTACCAAACATCCTGTATATGTTGTAAAAATCGTCAATTTTAGTAACTTTTGCAAAAAAGGGATTACACCCTGTATAACTGTTAGCTTAGCTGCAACATAATTCTCGTTGCGGGTTCTGGTAGACGAGAGGTTTTTAACGGAATTTCATACAAACATTGAAAAACTACCAATATTGTTTGATAAACTCACCGGTCAAAGACATGATGAGATGTAACCATTGCCGCTTTTCTGCGATAATCACCCCTCGTTGTTCTCTCACGTTGTCATAATTATTGAGCATTCGGAATAATAATTCTCGCTCGCCACTTTTATACGGTTTGCCCATAATTAGTGCTAACAATCGTTAACAAATTAATTCAATTTAATTCGTATGACACATTCACATTTGCCATACGTAATTTTTAAATGGTTGACAGTTCATTTGCTTGGAAGAGATATACTGGTCTGACTCTATTATGATTCCTGACAACTTATTTGCATAAGTCAATTCCTTAGTTGGTGACTAACAGCCTAAAATTTGGGTAGCAATGTATATTTTAACTAACCCGATTACAGACTGAAGGTTTCTGAAGAGCGCGCGGAGCCTTAAGTTTGAGTGCTTAAAACTTAATAATGTCATGAAAACCGAGTTGTATAAATATTTTTTGTGATCTATAACCTCCCTAATCCTCTTGTGATCTACAACCTCAAATGTTCGTTATTTTGTTAATGTACGTACGTATGTAAATCGTTCTTGTTTTCACCGCTTTTCTTTCAACAACTTTAAAACAGGGATTTCTTTTATGCGTCATATATAACATTAAAGTTCTGTAGCAACACAAAGCAGTAAATAAAATTTTAACTTACCTTAACCTTTATATCTTATTATATACCTTTTAATCATTATAAAGGTCGATATTTTCGACAGCGCGCGAGACCATTTCTAAACTGTGTGAAATTCCTGCGTTCCGTGAAAGAAGCCTTAAAAAGCACCTTAGATTTCAAAGATTAATGTTGGTCACTGTATGTTTATTTAAATAGCTCTCGATTGGTAAACGGGTTAGGAGTGTCATCTCGCTCAGTAGCAGCAAAACTAAAAGAAACAGAATAACGCTGTACTAATTACAATGTATAATTGAAGAACGCAGTCAATAAAGAGCTTATGGGTCCTTATATTATATACATTTTAAAGGATTGTCAACAATGAAATTATACCTGTCAAGTCCCGCTTATTATCACGCGCATTTTTACTTGCCACAATCATCGTAAGAAAACGGACCAAGTGCGAGTTGGACTCGCTAACGAAGGCATCCGAACTTTAGAACAAAAACGTTCAGAAAAAAACCCTTTAGTTTCAATTTAATTATACTTCCATTATTGGTTACATCAACTATAGTATTACTTACTGCGTGTTAAAATTATTATGTGCCTACCTATTACGGTTCATGAGATACAGCCCATTGACAGACGGACTAACGGACGCACAGTACACTTGGGTACGGAATCCTAACAACACACGCAGCTCCTTAAGGTAGGTACGGAACTATAAAACCTAGGCTAGCGACCCCACTTTAATTACTACGTAACCTAGCACTTTGTGGAAAGCGCGCACCGACCTGTACATCTAGGAAGGCGGCTAATCATAGTTGACGCAATGGGTAGACCTAGGCACCAAGGAAATCGGTCTAGGAAGAGGAATGAATATCTCTAGAAGGCAATTATATTGCATAAATTTCCATTTACATTCGAGCAAGAATCACATGAGGAGTCCGGTGATTGCTCAAAGATTCCATATTTATCTTTATATGCCTAATCATCACATTCACTGCAAAACGTTCATTTTTAGGGTTCCGTAGCCAAAATGGCAAAAACGGAACCCTTATAGATTCGTCATGTCCGCCCGTCCGTATGTCACAGCCGATTTACTCGGAAACTATGACCACTACAATTATGAAATTTAGTGTGAAGGTGTATGTTACGAACCGCTATAGAAATATGATGTGAAATAACGAAAAAAATATTAAACTGGGGGAGCACCCCATACATGATGTAACAGGGGGGCCAAAAATTTTTTTTCAATTCACTTATCCATGGATAGGCCTTCAAAAATGACAGAGGTTTCTAAATAACTTTCCCATTTAAGTCAACCGTTGGTGAGATATTAGCTGTCAAAGTCGTAAAAAGAGTGTGCCCCCCCCCCCCGCCCCTCTAATTTCAAAACTATGAAGTTTAAAATAATAAAAAAAAACAAGATTGACAACTTGATTTTATATTTTATTTTATATACATATTAATAAATCCTTTCAACGATTTTTGGTTTGAACAAGATAGGTTTAACGGTTTTGAGTTATTGCTGAAAAACTGTCTTGCCAAACACAAGGGCGTAAGTGCCGTAAGTTTCCTATGAAGATACGACCTTTTTTGTTTAAATGTATTGTATAGTGGTTTTAAATGTAATTAGGCGGTCTCGGTACGGAACCGTTCCTTTTGCGTGGTCCGACACGCAATTGGCCGGTTTTTTTTATTTTTATTTAATGGACATAAGTTGCTACGTAAGATCTAATCGGAATCTGTAAAGTGCCTTCATAATTGAGGAGTTTCATAGATCATCTATGAGCTCATCATAGTTCCAAGACT
The DNA here is from genome assembly GCA_905163555.1 of Notocelia uddmanniana. Lineage (NCBI taxonomy): Eukaryota > Metazoa > Arthropoda > Insecta > Lepidoptera > Tortricidae > Notocelia > Notocelia uddmanniana. Next base: position 5,151,551 of record LR991059.1, on the reverse strand, counting down.
TCTAAGTCTATAATGAAATTTGCGGTTTTCGAGGGTTTCATTCCAATTGAGCAGTTCCCCCAATTCGTCATAGATCATGCACCAAACTTATATATCGCCCCCTTTGTAGAATACCTGCTTTCCAACAAAAAAAACTGACAGCATGGTACTCGCATAGAATCACTGCTGAACATTCACGTACATTAATAAAATAAAAAATAACAAACGAAGGCGAACTGAGAAACTCGCTCGCTAGTTTTTAGATCGCCGCGACTTGTTGGGAATTACTTACTTTCTGAACTTGTATAGCAAATACAATACAATACAATACAACTATTCTTTATTGTTCACCAAAAACAAAAACAGTTAAACAGTAATTAAATAATTAAATAACGGTAGACAATAACTATCAATCAGTCAGTAATATTCTATCTTATGTATCATAAATAATTTTAAGATTTTCCCAGTATCAGACATATATTTCTTTTGTAAATACTCTTACCGGTCACACCTATTAAAAAAAAAAATCAAAATTATTTATTTCATAAAATACAGTGTTTATAATCAAAGACGATGGCGCCACCCGGTAAGCAAAAAAAAAATGCCTGTGTTGGGTGGCGCCGCTCTTCCTTAAGGTTACAGGATTACAGTACTTACTCCAACTTTTTTCACTTTTCCTTGATTTATTAATGCTTTTTATAGCTAATTATGTAGCAATACGGCATTCTACTGATTTAGTATGAAGTTTCTAGGGAAATCCGAATACGTAACAATTAGTCCTCAAACTGAGTTTTTCTTTTCATCTTTATATATTTAAAAATCTTTCAAAAAGCATAAATATTCAAGTTTGAAGCGATGGTATGCGAGTATTTTCGTAAGTTCCGTTTATTGGTAACGTACAAATATATATGTACTTATATTACCGTTTATAAATACCGTATTGTATACAATACTGTTATAATTGATGAATAAATAAAGAGTATTATTATAAAAACATTGTATAGTTACCGTGGCGTAGCTCCGTGTTTGATTTATTAAGCTGTTTGAGATTTTTCAGCTTTTATATTAAGTTGATCATTAACCATAACCAAACGCCTGGATAAAACACAATAACAATGCATCTCAACAAGTAGGTAACCAGATATAAATTAACGATTCCATAATTAATTCCTAGGTAACGATACCTAATTAAATAAAAAAGCTAGCAAACGACTAATAAAATGCTAGTTGCACTTTTAATACGGGCTGCTGACCACCCTTCTAGTTACCCAGATAATCGCACCTATCTTAGATTGCGTCTAATCGCACCACGCGTGTGGGGGGCGTATAAAGACAGCGTTTGACCCATTTCATACCCCACACATCAAGTGCGCGCGGAGATGACCACAGTATCGAACTGATTCGAAATTAAAAAAAAAAACTTTTAGAATCACGGAGTTCGATTTTTAAATTTGAATTTGTGCTACAATGGATTAAGGTGACTGTGTGAAGTGTGTGTTTTTATGACTGTAGTGACAGTTTAGATCTGCATTATGAAGGTAAGGACCGTTGCGTTTGAATTTATATTAACGGTTTAAATTAATTTGAATTGATAGGTACTGATATAATTAGAGAAACTAATGGATTTCAACCTATAAAATGAATATTAGGTATTAAACTCAAGTAGGTTAAGCCCACGAATAGACATTACATATTCAAAAATTGTATCACAATCACAAACAATACAAAACGACCACTTTGGCTTAATAGTTGGTAGTGCCGAAGCTTGAGGTGCCGGGTTCGAATCCCTGTCAGAACATTTATTTCTGTAATGAGCACGTATTATTTTGTTCTTGGATCTTAGAGGGTTTTTATGTATTGAAGTATTTTATTTATCTATAGAAGCATATATATAGTCGTCTAGTTATAAGCTTTGTTTAGTTGTGGACTAGATCGGTTTGTGTAAAATTGTCACCCAATATTTATTTATTTTTATTTATTTAAAATAAAAGCCTAGTCAAACAGTCTGCAACTAGATAGCACCAATACAGATAACTGACCATTTGTGCACTTTATGCTCATTGTCTTCTCGAAGATCTCACGGTTCGAAAATAATTATTATTATGCTCATTGTCAAGGAGCGGAATTCTCATAGCAAAAAAATTGCAAAAATCAAACGTCAAGCGGGATTGAACATTATGTTTTATCGATCAATCTATTTTTAGAAATAAACGAAATAAATAAATAAATAAACAATAAATAAATAAATAAATAAACAATAAATAAACAATAAATAATAAATAAATGATAAATAAACGAAAAAATGTAATAAGAACAGGAGGTAGGTTTCGATTCTGTTGTTCTGAGCATCGCATGGGACCCTAGTTCGCACTTGTACTAATTACGGCGAAAAATGTAGTGTAATTAAGACCCTATGAATTGTGCAGTAGCGTAATAATTACAATATCTTCTTCTCGTAATTAGTACGAGTATTCTGAACTATTACTTTTGTCATTTCCGATTTCACTTTTTCTATTAAATCAAATTATATTTGGTCTTATTTATTAGGCTTACGAATAAAGTAAGTCTAACTTTAACATTAAGTGCTGACACAGATGTCAGCAGATACTTCGATCTTTGTTCAAGTTTGTTTCACTTGTGCACTTAAAGTTTGTCTCTTACTAAATGTAACGTTTATCACTCCTTTATATTGTAATGTTTAAATGGTTTAGTTCCATGTTTTTCACTGTAGCTACGTTATTGTTTTATTATTTTAACATTTGCGCTTAATTGTAAAACATGCTGTGTACACTTGTTTTGGATCTCGTGCTAGTTCATAAGCGATAATATGCATATGTTTGTTATACATGATATTGTGCGAAGTCTGTTTAGTGTACCTAATAAAATAAAATAAATAAAAAATAAAACTTGGTTCTATGTTACGTCTAAAAAACTGTTGTGCTACGTGAAAATCACTTGTCAATAATCGATAAACTACAATGGTCAACCCCTCTTGACGTTGGATTTTTGCTTTGGCAATTCCGGTCCTTGCTCATAGTAATAAGGGTCACGACACAGATGACAGTCTGTTGGCGTTTGTACGTGCAAGAGGAGGTTTACCTAAGTTTTTCACCTAGGTATACGGTATACTTGATGTGACTTAAATGGTCATTAACGTTGCCTTTACCTTTATATGTCGTGGAAAGTGAAATTCCTAAGATGAGCAACCTTTTACCGAGCAAGTCTATTAATTTATTACCGCTTTAGATTTACCAGTTTCATATTGAAACATACGGTCATCAAACTCTAGGCCCGATTCGAAATTCAAAATTATCCCGGAACGCTAGAGGGATATTCCCACTTTCAGGTGATCTCAGAATTATGGCGGCTAAAGAAAAGCGATATCCTAGGGAGATCTCCTTTTTTATTAACATAAGTGGAATCACAACCATTATTGCTCCTCGAAATTACGGTAGGTACTTGAAATCGTTAACACATTCAAATGATGTTCTTATTTCTTGTTTATTTGTAGTTGAACTAATGTACGTGAAGTAATTTATTCACAGACCAAATCAAAATCTTAGTTGTAATGAAACTAGAGATCTATATCTAATTAAAACTAAATAAATAAAAATTAATATATTTACAAATTGCCTACAAAATAGTCGCCCAGGTCGGCACTCTGCGGTAGGGTGCCCATAAGGCTGGCTACGTTTCCTCGCTGAATGGCGATGCCAATTCTTTGACCGAGGAACAAGCCAGCCCTATTTTTTTTTTTTTATTTATTTAATTTATTCGTGTAAACAATTTCAAAACACATTACACTAAATGCGCCAAACTGCAGTAACCAGTTTGTTGGCGCGTCGCGCTCAAGTTACATCACTTAGGTATTGTTTACAAGTGTGAGTTATCTTATTATAGTGAACTTACTCAACTAGGGCATGCATAGTAACACTAAGATGTGGTTAATGTGATATGGTCAGCCGTGTGCTCGAAGAGCCGTTTTTTCAGGTCCCGATATATTAATTTCTGGGCGTCTGGACCCCACGGCCCAAGCGTCTCTACCCCGAAAGCCGCAAACACATGGTTGCCTGCGAGGCCCGTGTATTTGCGGTGTTTAGCAGTTTCTGCCGAAGCTGCCGCTGCGCCCGCCCTCTGCGAAGTGGTGGGCAGGTGGGACGGAGCCAATGTGTCCACGCAGGTGGCGTCCCAGACTAGGGGTCGTCCCACTTGCCACGGAATGAGCGTCATACCGTCGGGCCTCTTGCCATCGTCGCGAGCGAGGCCAGGTGGCTCTAGGACGGCTGGAATGTTTATGTTGGCAAGGGCCCGACGGATTATGTCGTTCAAGCATGCGTGACGGGCGAAGCGGCCTGCGCTTTTTTGACAGGAAAGGCCGTGGTGGCCCAGACGATCCACTTCCACGCCGCAGGGGCAACGATGGGGGACCACTATGTTGGAACCCAGGCGGAGGCCGACAGCTAATCTCAGTGAGTTGTTGTCCAGTAGTGTCGCGCAATGGGCCGAAGGGTAGGCGTGGAGCCAGAATCCAGACTCTTTCTCTGAACAAGCCAGGAGCCGGGCTTTTTCGGAGGCTGACGCGGCGGAGTCCAGAAGCCAGTCGTGGACCTGGCGGCAGAGTGGTTCATCCCAGGTTCTTTGTACACCTTTGCTGAATGGAAGGTCTTTACCGGGACAGGCCGTTTTCCATGCATTCTCTGCCTCGGTCAAGCACGATACCTCAATATCACGAAGTGATGGAGCGAGGATTTTTCCAATGAGGGATATCGTACTGTGGACCGAGGAGAGAAAGGCTGGAAGAACGACGCTTGAAATTTGCCGGATACCCAGGCCGCCGTAACGAATTGGGAGACTAGCATGTAGGAATTGTCTGTCGTTCAACTGAATGTTAAGAGTTTTTTGGATTTGGGAGTGTAGGATCGAATCAATTTTTTGACAAGATACGGGAAATTTCCATAATGGACTACAGCGCATCAGATAGGTGAATTTGGGGGCAAATAGACAAAAACGGAGGATAGAAAGGGCCATGTGTGAGTTAATTTTGAGTAGGCGGTCGGAGTATTCAGAAAAACGGTTGATTTGGCTGTCAATAAAATCTGGGATTGAATCTTCAAATATTGGGGCTCCAAGGAGGTGAAGTGAGTTTTTAGTCATAATTTTGATATCTGGGCAAATGTTTTGAAAGTCGTTGATAATTTTGCATTTGTTTGTGTTTTCCTGGCTTACATACAGCTCGCATTTGCTCATATTTAGGTCCAAACCGATTTCATGAAATTTTGCTATTAGGAAAGACAGGTCGTCCAATACGCAGCTCGCTTCACCTCCGAGGCTGCCGTCGTCCAGGTACCAGATGTTAAATTTTGACTTTAGGGCCGAAATGATAGGGTGAATAGCAAGGCTGAAGATGGCTGGGCCCAGGGGGTCGCCTTGCTGACAACCAACTACCGAAAATATGCTATGGTTGTTGTACATTTAATTTGAAGGCGAGCTGTAGCACTGCCAGAGATACGGGTATAAATTAGGAATCTCTTTTTGGATTTCTGTCAGCATGGCTACTCTACTGACAGAGTTGAACGCATTTTTTTTTTTTTTTTTTTTTATCTGCAGCACACTTTGGATGTTAGTCTTCTATATGTAGCTCCTATTGCAATTGGGCGGATTCCGCCATCTTTTTTACCAAGTGCACAGAGGTTGGCACCGTACAGGGTGGAAGCTATCCCGGTGTCTACCTTGCCTGCAAGCATAAAGTTGACGAGACGAGTGATGCTAGACAGAAGGTGTTGAGGTGTAATGCCATCCAGGCCCCCGGCAGAACCATTCTTGAATGACATCAAGGAAGCCATTACTGCATCTTCGGAGGCTTGCAGGCATGGCAGAGCTGAGCTGGGCGGGTCAGGATAGTTAAGCACTGCGGGTGCTGGTGGATGCTTACCCTGCAGGGTGGCAAGCGTGTCAATGTACGTTGAGTTGATTTTGGACATTTTGACGTGTACATTAAAGAAATAAATAATAAAGAAATAAATATTATTGGACGTTTTTTTACACAAATCGAACTAAGTAGTCCCATAGTAAGCTCAATAAGGCTTGTGTTATGGGAACTAAACGAGGATATATTTAAGATATATATACTTAAATACATAGAAAACATCCAAGTCTCGGGAACAAATGTTTCTGCTCACCGCAGAAACAATTAAATGCCCTTACCAGGATTCGAACCCGCGACCTATAGCTTCGGAAGCAGTGTCACTACCAACTAAGCTAAACAGGCCGACATTGAGCTGAAATTGTCATGGGTACAGATCCTCCTCCTTGTTGTAACTTGATGCAGGATGGGATCAGAGTTTGGTGCCTTAGAACCAAGATTTGGCGTAGACACTGGTTTTAGGAAAGCGTCCGTCAAATGGGTAGAAATGTCAGATGAAAATGTAATATGACGTCACAGGTTTCCCCGCAACACAAGCCTGCCTAAGTGCAGAGAGAGATCACCAGTATCTGACTTGCAAAGGTTTGGCAAGATATATTAAGATTAGCTGTATTAATTGTTAACTAATGTACATATATGTCTTTTTATTCATGTGTTTTTCTTTTTAATTTTTGATTTGTTCTTCTAAATAAATATTGACCTGGATCCTATACCATCAAACCTTTACAAGCGTAAAATCTGACACAATGTTTAGCTTTTACGAAGTCACATTTTGTAAAGTTTTGTCGCATAGTGACTTGGTCCTGATCCTAATGATCGAGTCAGAGAGTATTTACAAACCCACGCCTGTATTTCCAAATAAAAGTAGGCTGTGTATTAAATTTAAACTCAGAGGAGCTTTAAGCAATTAAAGGTTTAAAGATGGTGAAAATGCGATATTGCAGTTATAGGTTGCTATATTCATCGTCCACAACACAGTTTAACACGATTCCCGTAGACTCTTAAGACACCTATGGGAAGAAAGGGTGGTGCTATTCCAACCCGGTAACACGGAGTAGTCAGCTGCAGCCGCTGCAGGGAAACCTGACCTCTCTGCAAAGAAGTTTGTATGCAGGGAGGTTCAGGTTTGTCTCAGCAGCTAACTGTATATCCAGGAATAAAAAAAACTCAAAAAGATTAAAAACAAATGAATTGCTTGGCTTGTCTATTTTTTGTACGTCAAACTGGGACAAAAGTGTAAAACATTATGCTGTGTCTATTGTTACACGCATTTCACATAAATCTATTTTATTGTATTGTATTCTCAAAGCTGTTCATAATCACTTAATGCCTTACATATGACCTACTATGCTGCTTATAGTTGTTACTTTAACCGCTATTATGTGGTTTGATCTGGTTTTGACGAGGGGTCACGGAAATTATTATTATTTTTTGGCACGAAAGACACCACAATACAGTAGTTTACTCTTTCACATTTATAACATCACTTGTGTGTATGTTTCATGGTAGACTCTGGCTAAATAAATCATTAAGAACGCATCTTCATTTTAGTTTCTACGGGAAGAAATCGGGAGCGCACAGTTACATGAAGAATATATTAATTAAACTTAACAAACATCTTAAAAGTTACTAAATTGCACATTTACATACATACAGATAGATACTCACGCTCGTATCCCATTGGGGTAGGCACAGGCAAATACCGCAAAATTCCAAATTCTATGGTTCTTACATAATTATTTCGCTTACATAATTACATGCTCGTTGGTTGCGAGTACTTCTGACCTGAATATAGAAATATTTATTTCACAAAAAAACATATCACGAAAATATGAGCAAGATACCCTCGCCTTGGTCGCCCCCTTTAACCAAATTCTGTTGAATACTAATGTGCCAGATAAGTAGAGACTGTTTCAAAGGACCAACAAGACGGAAATAATAGGGTATTTCACAACACTAAAAATTAGTGGCTCTGTGAGCTCCTCGCAAAAAACGACTGACTTGACGAAAAAAATATATATACCTAATTATCGAACCTGCTCACAAAATTTCACGAGAATCGGTTGAGAAATGCGACCTGTAGAGTAGAACATCCGGACAGACAGACAGACAGACACGCGAAAGAATTTTTGTTGAAAGCTGAAACGGAGACGCTTCGCTCGCTGGGTCAAATATATTTACCATACTAAAACACTCGGAAAAAATCAACCTTCAGCTTAACAATGCAATTTTTAAAAATGTTTTAATACACAAACATGAAAAAAAGGATTCAATTTGACAATCGATAATTATCAACCTAATTTGACAATGTTTGAAAAACTGACGATCACAATTCTTTCAATTGACTATGTTTAATTGTAAGTGACATTGTACATTGTGAAGTAAATAAATCTATCTATCTACAGGGTGTCCTAAGAAGTAGTGATATACTGAAGCTGGGAGGTAGAGGACCTAGAGGGCTATCTGAATCACCCCCATGTATGTTCCGCGATTTTTAGTATTTTCGGAGTTATGATTTTTTTTTTTTTTTTCACCTATCGCCGCGTGCGATGAGATTTTTATTTATGGTGACGTGAATTATTGCGGTAGATGCTTGATTTTTTTTGTGTGTTAAGCTGATAGATAGGCCACTTTAGTGTTAACCTTTGGTCTGGCATACTTAACGGTAAGTTAATCGGGCCCTTTCAGCTGCCAGACCGCTTGGGCGGCAATCACTTTTTAAATTTTCTACGCGTCGATCTGCCCCTGCTGTTAGAAGATGTGGATTTGGAGACACGCAGAAACATAGTACTGCAGTGTGATGGTGCACCATGCCATTTTGCCTTGGACGTGAGAAACTATTTAAATCAAAGATACCCTGAAAGATGGATCGTTGTGGCCGGGGTGACGCCTGCCTTATAGCCTGGCCTCCACGTTCCCCCGACCTAAACCCCATAGATTTTTTTTTATGAGGATATTACAAAGACCTCGTCTACTCGAGAGAATGCCGCAATTTGGACGAGTTAACCCGAAAATTGAGAGTAGCAGAAGAAACCATTAAAAATAATAGAAGTGCATTCAGACGTTTAAAAGACAACTTTTTCCGGCGATGTCGCACTTGCATTGAGCAACAGGGGGCCATTTTGAAAATTTATTGTAATTAAACACCTTGTAATTGGTTTTACTTTGCTCGCATTAATCATTATGTAAATAAAAATTTTGCACTTACCACAGTTAGATTTCAATTTTTTGATTGAAGCCTTATTAATAATAAAATTTTCAGGGTAGCTACCTGATAGATAGAGCAAGTTTTTAAAAGCCAACCGGTAATTATTTTTTATGTGATTTTATTTTTTTAAGGGCCCTTGAAGTTGTGAACATACTGGGTAATTTTATCTTTCTTGGCATTTTTTTTATGCCATTCAAAGATCTAACAATAGTAAATGTTACCATACTGAATTGGCCTATCTATCAGCTTAGCACACAAAAAAAATCAAGCATCTACCGCAATAATTCACGTCACCATAAATAAAAATCTCATCGTACGCGGCGATAGGTGAAAAAAAAAATCATAACTCCGAAAATACTAAAAATCGCGGAACATACATGGGGGTGATTCGGATAGCCCTCTAGGTCCTCTACCTCCCAGCTTCAGTATATCACTACTTCTTGGGACAACCTGTATAACATACTAACCGAGCGTTTTTAACATTTCGTAAAAAGTTGCTGATTTGGTTATCAGTGAAATACCGTATTCTACTCCAGAGTGGCTCATACCGCTTTTCAGTTTCACAGCTACTATTTGTAAAAGAGTTCTTTTTGCCTTTAAATGAGGGGAAGGATAGCCCTATAACTTTGGTTTCTTATTTGAGGAAAATATCATCTACGGCGTATGTGATGGCTATACTCAATTTCATATTAATTTAGATCCTGTTTATAAACAGTTGTTGATAAACATTGCTTTCCTAACTCAGTCCGTTGAACGGCCTTGCCGAAACCGGTCGCATTCTCCATGCAAATGCAATTTCACTACTATCTCATACGACTACATTAAACCGAAGAGTTTGAAACCTTACCCCTTTAGCAACCTCTACTTGAACTAGACCTTACTGGTCGTTGAATAAGGTTTACTTTCAAATGATACTTGGAATGGAAATGATATCTTCTGAAACGCCAATCCTTTTATTGACGAGCGTAACTGCGATAAAATAACGTAAGATAATCGGACATCTAGAAAGGTCTAGTTAGTAGTTAGTTGTATAATTGGACTAGGTGCAGATAAGGTTGCTTACTGGCTAGCGCTTAAGAGTCCCCAGTACGCTCGGCTGAACTCGATTCTCCATACAAACATAGCTTCGGTCTCATTTTAAAACGCTATCCTAGAATAACATGAAACTTTGTATACACAATGGGAGCCGCCATATTTAGGTCGGAAATAAGTATATGTTGCTAGAAATTGTAATAGAAAAAAAATGACAAAGCAACAGCAAGTTTTTGAGTTTTTTATGTCTTGTATGAAAACTTTAATAATCACTGTATTTTTTCTCCATTATAATTCCAAGCGAAAGAAACTGATTTTCGAACTAGATATGCCGGATCCCTTTGTGTATACAAAGTTTCATGTTATTCTAGGATAGCGTAACTACGTTTGTATGGAGAACCGAGCGTACTGCTTAATGACTACACGTTATTCACAAACCGAGTCGTCCTCACCTGTCATCTCACAATTTACCCCTTATGTTTCGAAAAAAAAATTACTAGAAGTACTATAGAAGAGGGGCTTTATATAAGTTTTTTAATTGTAGCACTACTGTCACCCATCAAAACGCCACTGATAAATGCGCAGGGCTGACGTTGACAACTCACCGACTCGCCAATAAAACCGTCATTCAGGGCCCCTATTTCACCGACATGACAATTGTCACTTGACAGATGGCTTGATAAGTAACGATGCAGTGTAACCGCCTTTACCTGTCGACCTAGCAATTCAAGCAAGTCATTATCAGATGTCAATTATCAAGTGGGGGAATTAGGGACCTGACTTCCAATAGACTTGTACCCTAAAAGATATAAATCGTCCATTAGAATACCAAAAAATATTAAAAAGCTTTTAATATTTTTTCAATTAAAGAAAAAATTTAGTCCCGTTAAAGTTCCGAGTCCCACTTTCGAACCTTGACGCGCTATATCTTTGTCATTGTTTGTTTGATTTACTCAAGAAAAAATAGGTGACCCATATTTTTTGATGATGTAACTGACGGACTTAGACTATCGGAGATAGACTATCCGTCTCTATCTAATGGGTCCACACGGAAAGAGACGGATATTCTATCTCGCGCGCGATACAGCTCACGCGCCGCCGTCAAGTGCTAGCAATTCTGTGATGAGGTGAGTTGTCACTAAATCTCATAGCTGCTATGCTATTAAACTGTCTTGACCCAACCCAGTGTATCTTGACCTCACGATTAGTAATAACTACGAATAACCCAAGTTCTAATATGCAGTTCTAGAGTCGGTAAGCATTGTGACAAGCCCAGTGTTTACGTTGCATGTGAAATCTGGATCGACCGGTCGGACAGGGCGAGCTGTCTAATGCGTTACTGCGAGCCTGTATTGGCAAGACATGGCTCTTAAGCTACCTAAACAGTCGATATAGGTACTATGTTGTTTTAGCACTGGTACCTGCGACTTTGCGAAGAGGCTAGGCATCTTGGAAAGATTTGTTGACGTTGAAAATTATATCAGTTAAACATTTAAGAGTGTTTACACTGGTGGTTTGAGCCTGCGCCCCATATTGAAGGAAACTCGTGCTATCTTGTTTTTCTGTTTAAGAGTGTGCGTTGGAAAATTAAGCATTTTAAAAACGATGTACGGACCAGATTAGGAAATAATAAGGACTAATTTGCTGGTAAGATTCATGTATGTACTTATACGAGAGTAGGTACATGAAAGTTTTTCTGATTATAGTGGAAATGACTTTACAATTTTCTCGATAGATAAAGTCCAAAGTTCTTTGATTTTCGTTTTAACCTCAGACTACTCAAGCAATGCATCAAGTTAAAAATATTAGATTTTTTACCGACTTCAAAAAAGGAGGAGGTTCTCAATTCGACTATTATTTTATGTTTATTAACTCAGAACTTTCGATTGCGTGACCCGATTTTGATGATTATTTTTTTATTTGAAAGCTGGTGCTTCCCGTGTGGTCCGATTTCAATTAGGTCCAATTCTGACAATGGCATCCATGAGAAAACCATATAAGTCTTAAGTTTGCATTAAGTATGTGCACGACAAATGGACAAATAACTCGGTTGAAATCGGTTTTTTGTTAAAATGTTCGATTATACTTACCTCAACTAGAACCTCATAAGAAAATATATAGCACAGTCTTTAAAAAGCTAGGTATTTATCAAACTTTTCCCAAAAGAGTCCATCCCCATTTCTTTTTCTCGAAGATCTCAAACTACAAGAAAATGGTCTCCATCAGATTATTAGGTCGATGGTGCAAATATTATTTATAAATATTTTTATTATTAGCTGACCTAAACGAAATAAATTTCAGTTATAAATACCTACTCTGACGTAAGTGGAAGCTGACGTAAGTGGAATAAGTCTACGAGTTTGCCTTCACAACTTACCGACATATAATTTACTCATCACAAAACTTCATGCAATATACAAACTATTTACGCGAGCATCACAATGCACCTGTTATCATTCGAAGCGATAAACGGACCAGTAACGGTGTCTTTAGTCTAGTTACCGCCATCAATATGGGTAGTAATCAGGCGAGTAGCTGCAATGGAAGCTGCCATTACGATGTGTTTGAGCCTGCAATTTGTTGAGAATAACTTTACAGTGGACGCGGGTATGTCCTAAAACTACGACCGAGACCACCGGAGTATGGGCAGCAGCATCCCTGCAGTGCGATGGAGATACTGCGATTGCCAACCCGCATGCCAAGCGTGGCGATTATGGCAATTACTCCCTATGCAGATACAAACAGGCCACTTAGGGGAGGCCTATGTCCAGCAGTGGACGTCTTTCGGCTGACATGATGATGATGAACTTTACAGCATTAGCGATTTGGCGGGTGAAGCATACCTACAGCACCTAGAACCGATGGCCGTTGGGGCGCAAAGGTTCTCGAGTGGCGACCACGTACTGAAAGGCGTAGCGTGGCCAGGCCCCTCACACGGTAATCTGATGATCTGGTAAGGGTCGCTGGTGTCCGCTGGATGCGGGTGGCGCTGGACCGGTCATTGTGGGACTCTTTGGGGGAGGCCTATGTCCAGCAGTCTTTCGACTGATGATGATGGTTATCAATGGTATCCCCTGCGTATTTAATACAGATCATCCCATTGATGGCCAAAGGCCCCATCTTTCCCAAGCTCCTATTGTGTGGATACTACAATTTATAACTTGGGGTCGCGTGAGTCATTATGAAAAAATTTCAAGGAAATAGAATTTCTAACCCTGCCGTCCCTAATATACGTATTTGAAATAGTAATGTATGTTAGGGAGACTTTGTGATGTTTCCCAACGAACGCTGATAAACCAATAGCCACCAGAAATACTGGGAAACTCAAAATAAACTTACATAGACTAGTAAAGGCGAAAAAGTTGTTCTTTGGAAATTGTATCAATATCTACAATAAAATTCCTTAACACCATAGATAGGGATGTTTGGCAGTGATAGCGTCCTGCACGGCTAATCTATCGCGAAAATAGATTTTCTACTGTAGCATTGTAGTTTAGTAGTTGCTGACATTAATTTTATATTTAACTAAGTACTTATACAATGTATATTGTTTTGTAAAAATGACACCTCGCCGAGTTTCTTACGCCGTTTCTTGTCGTGGCAGAGATTTATTTTTCCGAACCGGTGGTAGTTTGTTGACGTTCATAGGTGCATGTAATATGCCTAATTTTAAGAATAAATATAGTTTTACTTTTTTTACTGGATAGTTTTCCCCAGCCCCGTAAGGATTCGTAAGGAGCCCAGAGTCCACTTTCGCACCTAACCCCTAGATTTGACGTACTTTACTAGGTTATCAGTGGCAGTGGGCGGGGCACATGCATGATAGCACGTAGAACCGATAGCCGTTGGGGCGGAAAGGTTCTCGAGCGGCGTCCCCTGATAATGCATTGAATAATATTAAATATAGGTAAATTAAGAATTACAAAATTTCATGCAAACTAATGCATTTTTTGGAAAATAATAAAGAAATGTTATTAATAAATAATGTACTAATAAAAAATGTGTATTTAGTAATATAATTTTGCTTCACGGCGTTTACCTTTAATTTAATTTGAAAGTTGACACCATGTTTGTCACCTCTTTGATTTTAATAGTAGTTTTCCGCTAAAACGCAGAGCTGTGTTCTCACTACTCATGCATACACGTAGAGTATACCTAAACCAAATCTTAAACTGAATGCCCTTTTATTGCCGCTGACATCAGCTGTCATAAACAATGTCGACTATCGGAGGGAATTAAAGATTATTTTAAGATTATTAATTTTTTTTTTCATTAAGAGATAATTAACTACGGGTGTCTTATAAATTAAACAAGGCTGAATCACTGAATCCAAGATGTTTCGAAACTAGGTTCCTAAATATTAAAGGATTTTCTCGACATAAAAAAATGATATTGAATTTGGATGTTTCCTTTACCAGTGTATCGTAAAGTGTATCTCATCTGTCGCCCGAGTTTGCAAGTGCAACTGATGTGATAAAGTATATTTTTTAAGAAAAAAAAACCGACTTCAATGGGGGAGGCCGGTGAAAGATTATTATACTTAGATGGTGCACTCTTAGATTCCATACAATAAAATAAAAATGGCTATAAGTATGTTTATAATGGTAGAAAACTAAGTACCTTCAATTCCTCATGGAATCATGGAAAAACCTTGTTTGCTTGACAAACAAAACGAACAGAACAAATCGCCAAACGTGAACTACGCGTCGTTGAAGAGTTCCGTTCTGATCATCATCAGCAGTTCCACTTCATCAAATGTCACTTTTATGAATATAAATGCTTGATTAGTTCATGAAAATACTAAAATCACTATTTGTGTGCCTTTCACATTTGAGGAGTTTCCTCGATTCCTAATGGATCCCATCATCAGAACTCGAGCATGACAAAAATCAATTGTGAAAATAGAACTTGCTTAACAAACACCGCTAGAAGGACAAATCGCCAAACGTGAACTTTTCGTCGTTGAAAAGTTCTGTTCTGATCATCATCAGCAGTTCCACTTCATCCAATGTCACATTTTTGGATGCAAATGCTTGACTTGTTGATAAAAACACAAAAATCACAATATGTTTGCCTTAAAGATTTGAGGAGTTCCCTCAATTCCTCATGGATCCCATCATCAGAACTGCCTTTTGACAAAAACGGGACCAACTTGGATATATATACATACAATAAAAAAAAATCAAATCGGTTAAGAAATGACGGAGTTATGGAGTAACAACCATTAAAAAAAACATACAACCGAATTGATAACCTACTCTTTTGAAATTTTGAAGTCGGTTAAAAAGGAAACTTAGATATGTATGGGCTATGTGCGAAGTAGGTGGTGGGGGTAAGCTAAGCGATCGCAGCGCACACCATGGCAGAAATGTGCAGCTGATGGGGACATCTGTCAAATTTAACGTTTCCTATTGGTTTCCTAGGATTCGTTTCGTTAGTATTTATTTATTTTATTAATGTATTTTCTTATTTATTTTTTATGATAGACTGACCAGCGATTGGCCTTAGTCTCACCTGACGACCTGAATTCAATTAAAATTCCGGTTAGGGGTCTTTCTAGCTTACTAAAATAAATAAAATATTCATGTGTCATTATTTGACATCTCTGCTGAGTTTGACATTGTCCCGGGACCCATGTCGTATGACGTTTCTGACGTGCACATAGCCAATAAAGTCTATATTACCTTAACTCATATTACCTGTTGATTTTCTTTTACAAGCGCAGGTAAGTGTGATCATCGACCCTCTCTTAAATAATGAATGCTATGAATTCACGCATCGCATGACGCACGCATACGATTATATGCAGAGAAAAAGTTATGGCCGACGTGCTTTTAAAATAAAAACATGATTAGTTGTTGTCGTAATTGTGTAACATTGCTTACATTGCATTACAATGATATGAATTAAAGACGAAGATGATATAGATACGAATTTAGTTTCATTTTTAAAAAAGGTTATATCCATAAGTAATATTCGAAAATTGCGAAAATTGGTAACTGTCTGTCTGTCACATAAGTTACAAAAAGGTATACTTAATATATAAATAGCTGTGGATAAAATTTGGCTTGGAGATTATTTGAAAACCCGGGAAGGACAGAGGATAGTTTTTATCCATCATTTCCCGAAGCTAGAGGTCCCGGGTTTGAATCGCGGCCAGGGCACTATTTGTGCATTTAACACGGATATTTTATTCTCGGGTCTTGGATGTTTTCTATGTATTTAAAAATGTATTTATCTATATAAGTATGTATATCGTCGTCTAGTACCCATAGTACAAGCTTTGCTTAGTTTGGGACTAGGTCGATTTGTGTAATATTTATGAAGGGGGGTGGATATTTATACGGGAGAGCGATAATTTAACCCTAAAATTTATAGCAATTGTTTCTGTACGTTAATATTTCCCAGAGGTTAACCAGTGAGCCAATAAAACACTTTATCTCTTAGATATTTATATATTTTAGTAGGAATCACTAGCATCATAATCTGCCAAAAATTGTCTGCCTAATACTGGTTCCCGGTAAGCCCCCAGAACAAATTTTGTATTCAGTAGGCATTAAACAATATAACGACAAAATAACAAACACCTAAAATTTTGTTAAAAAAAGCAATATGTGACTTTTACCGCTCAAAAAATAGGGCTCGCCCAACGTACCAAAACAACTAAAACTAACTAAAACTGAATCTTACCAAAATTACCGTTTCTCTCGCCTAATTGCCAGAGAACTATTAAATTAGAAACTAGCATAGTAATCGCACTCAGTTTCGCTCGCACCCACCCGTGACGGCGTGTTCGATTTTACATTGCGGCGTCATACAGGTTTTTCATGATGTAAACATTAGGCGACAAATAAGACGACGAAAATGTGGTCGTGAGAGTGGAAAAAGTGAATTTGACAATGAATAGTCATTGATATGACGTATTTTGTTAATTGCTTGTAATTATAACGGTTTAGTGCGTAATATCCACGTAATATCTCTTAGTAAATGACACGCAGCAAAAATGTCATGTCCGTGTCACAGATTTGGAACTATCAGACAATATAAGTAGTTTATTTTTTCGTTATATATAATTTATTTTTGAACCATGAAAATATATACAAGAATACTTAGCTAAAATAACTTAAATAATATAAATAAAATTAAAAACTAACTTACTTGAATCTAAACCAAGTCAAGTCCTTGAGCCATTGTACCGAGGATGCTGGTAGCATTTCCTCGATGTATCGCAATGCTGATACGTTAAGCGAGGAAGTCACCAGCTCTTCGGTCACCAGTTACGTCAACCAGACGTTTCCCAATATCTGCAAGTAACTTGTGCACCGACTTCAAGTGTAGATTGTAAGGTGACGACGAAGATGAAGAGACAATGGAACACTTGCTGTGTGAAAGTCACGCCCTTGCCAAACAAAGGATGAATAACTTTGGCAATGGTTACCTAGAACCAACGGAATTCAGAGTACCTACCGCTTGTACTATTATCCCGTCTGTGCTACTGCTGAGCTCATCATTCGGTTGTGGAAATGTTGGAGAGCAGCTTGTAGTAGGTAAAACGGCCCCTACGTTTTGCACAAAAGATTCCATCGGCCCTCATCGAGACAAGTTAAGATAAGAATCTAAACAATTTTAATTGTACCTGTACTTAATTTATACGAGTATAAACAGATCATATTTGAGTACTTTAAATGGACAACTTTGACTTCGTGACTTCAGAAATTGGTCACGTTATAATTATAAAACAGTCCTTACCTTTTTTGCAGAGTTCTGAGTATCTAGGCCTAGATAAAATCTTTGATAATCATTTTATGATTTATATTTAAATTCATCATGTATGGTTTTGTTGATTAAGACATTATCGATTAACACATGTGACAAATTTGACTTCGTGACTTCAGAAATTGGTCACGTTATAATTATAAAACAGTCCTTACCTTTTTTGCAGAGTCCTGAGTATCTAGGCCTAGATAAAAACTTTGATAATCATTTTATGATTTATATTTAAATTCATCATGTATGGTTTTGTTGATTAAGACATTATCGATTAACACATGTGATTTTTTTACTCTTAAAACGATATTATAATTATGATGAGTTTTAGTAATTAAAACCATAAGGGTAATTGTATTTCATGCGTTTATTAACTTTTAAACATTTCTTTTATGTTGAAGTTGTCGCTTTAAAGTATTCAAATGTGATTTATTTACATAAATTGTGCTGGCATGATGAATAAGGTATAGTAAATTAAGACACGAAGCCGAATGTCACTCTGTAAAGTCCGTTACGGACATACTTAACTGACGCGTGAAACGCTCTGACTGATACCGTCAGAAAAATATGAACCCGGCTCAGAATTCAGAACATTCACTTGCAAATATATAAGTGCGAGATGCAGGATTTTTTTACGACGAACCCAACCATGAAAAGTAGCTCCTGGCATTTTATGCTGAATGTTTACCATTTTTTCGGCTAATAAGTTCTTCCATTGTTTTCTTTATTTTTGTATATTATTACTGTGTTCTTACACTGAAATCCATTATCTCCGGGGTCGTACATAAATCACGTGATGCTTATTTAGCAGATTTTTATCTGCGTTTGTTGCTTGTTGTGGCAGATACTCATGTTGGTGGTGAATTTACAGTCAGTACAAGAAAATACACCACTTAAGAACCTTAACACACAAATAATAGAGTCGCAAATTGGTAAATCACTTCTTGGCTTACTGTACAGTCGAGCGCATAAATATTTACCTACACATTTTTGGACCTTATTACAATGGAATAGTAAACATATTGGTGGTAAATTAGTGTACATGTCAACATACCAACCGTACCAAGTGTCCTCTTAAGTCCCCCGTGTGGTGCCGGGTTAGAATAGCACCACCCCCTTTCTTCACTTGGGTGTTGTAAGAGTCGACTATGAGAACCAGGTTGAAGTGTGTTGTCGGCGATGGGCTAGCAACCTGCCACTGCAATATCACATTTTCTCCATCTATAAACCTTCAATTGCTAAAAGTGGCACTGAAATTAATTTTCGTGTGCTCCGCCTACCCCTTTCGGTAATATGGGCGTGAGTTTATGTATGTATGTATGTCCTCTTAAGGTGACTGTCAGTTGAGGCAGTATCGCTTATTAGTGCGCCCCACATTTAAGGCTAAGGGGTGGGCAAGCTCTTTCCATACAAACTTGGTGCAAGTTTTTCTTCGTTTGTGTTTGCACTCCAGTTACTATTTTTGGTCCATATCCTTATTTTTTTGTTAACTATGTCTTGATGTTTTTCTTTTTTAATTTTAATTAGTTTTTGTATTTTTTTATTATAATTTTTTAAATAATGAAAAATTTCAACATCAAGTTCTGCGTATATCCAATATGTATCAACAAAAAATAAAATTAAATGCTGTAGTGCCAACACTAACGCAAAAAACTTGCACAACCTTTGTATGGAGAATGGCTTGCCCTTCCCTGCGCCTTAAAGCCCGAAACGCAGTTTAGCATTTTTGATCTTTCCGAAACTGTCGACTGTCGATAGTGTCGATTACTCGTACTGCTTCATATGTCACACACGCCGCCTCTGTTCCGCTATCCCGCGTGGTTTTTGGGTGCGACGTCCCGCGTTCACTAAACCGCCTCCGCCCTGCAACGACGCTGCGCCGCGCTCTGTACAAGTACGCGGGGACTTATAATAATAATGAATAATAATAATAAGCCTTTATTCAGACAGTAAAAATATTTGTTTTACAGTACATATGGTGCTATTTTACCACACGAGTGCGGTAATCAGCAGATTACGTGCATATGTCGAAACTTTAAGGACCCATATGTACTGCAAAACGTTGTACGATACACGTGCGAATAGGTAATTCACAACTCGTGTCGATTTAAAACACTCCCTTCAGTCGTGTTTTAATTTATGACCACTCGTTGCGAATTTCCTGTTCTCTGCACTTGTATCGTAAAGTACTATTACAGTACATATGGTGCTATATTACCGCACGAGTGCGGTAATCAGCAGATTACGTGCATATGTCTAATTTTTAAAGAGCCATATGTACTGTAAAACGTTGTACGATACACGTGCGAATAGGTAATTCGCAACTCATGTCGATTTAAAACACTCCCTTCGGTCGTGTTTTCATTTATCACCACTCGTTGCGAATTTCCTGTTCTCTGCACTTGTATCGTAATGTATTATTTAAGTACGTTTTATAATAGCTTTTAATTATGTATGATATTTGCTAAATGATAAAAATTCACTTTTCTTCTTTTGTTTTTATTTTCTATGCCTTGACTATCCTGTCTGTATGCCTTTTATAGGCAAAGGCATGCCCCAACTGTCGCCATTTCTCCCTATCTCTGGCTATTGTTGTCCAACCTCCACCTGATGTCATCGACCCATCTTCTAAGAGGTCTACCACGTTTCCTTTATAACCGACTTCAAAAAAAGGAGGAGTTTCTCAATTCGTCGGATTTTTTTTTTCTATTTCTAGTGAACCAGTACATTATTGTAATCGCAGGGAATTACGAGGGTTTAATTATGCATATTTGATTTTGTCACCATCGGAACTAAGTAGTGATGTGATGACATACTTCAGTCAACTCCGGGTCTAACCTATCTTTACAATATGTTAGTAGTCAAACTACTCAGCCACGGGGCGTTCCTAGCTGTGCGGAGAGTAAACTACTGTCATTATTAATGTAGCACTGATAATGAGTGGCTAATGCAACTCTCTCCGGGCGGTTCGGGTAACACGTACACTGACCGAGAACAACCGTGCTAGGATTAAGGTAAACGTCCTAGTTGTGGACACTAATCTAATAATTTACATTTTCAATCTTATGTCATGTTGATACAGGTGGGTGTTAAGATGTCGAACGTCCTACATGCTCACAGACCCAGTAAATAAATAATAGTAATTGCGAGTGAGCTGATGTTAGGTGAATATTTCCAATTTATCAAATCAGTTGAATTAATCAAAGGCAATTCATTTGTGTGAGGTGTGCAATAAACTTCCGTAAACATATATAAACAATAATAAATAAATAAATATAATTTTTAAGAAAAAAAAACCGACTTCAATGGGGGAGTCCGGTGAAAGATTATTAATCT
Organism: Notocelia uddmanniana; assembly: GCA_905163555.1. NCBI lineage: Eukaryota > Metazoa > Arthropoda > Insecta > Lepidoptera > Tortricidae > Notocelia > Notocelia uddmanniana. The sequence goes on along the minus strand of LR991059.1, from coordinate 5,130,306 downwards.
TAGATGGTGCACTCTTAGATTCCATACAATAAAATACAAAAATGGCTATAAGTATGTTTATAATGGTAGAAGACTAAGTACCGTCAATTCCTCATGAAATCATGGAAAAACCTTGCTTGCTTGACAAACAAAACGAAGAGAACAAATCGCCAAACGTGAACTACGCGTCATTGAAGAGTTCCGTTCTGATCATCATCAGCAGTTCCACTTCATCAAATGTCACTTTTATGAATGAAAATGCTTGATTAGTTCATGAAAATACTAAAATCACTATTTGTGTGCCTTTCACATTTGAGGAGTTCCCTCAATTCCTCATGGATCCCATCATCAGAACTCGAGCATGACAAAAATCAATCGTGAAAATAGAACTTGCTTAACAAACACCGCTAGAAGGACAAATCGCCAAACGTGAACTTTTTGTCGTTGAAGAGTTCTGTTCTGATCATCATCAGCAGTTCCACTTCATCAAATGTCACATTTTTGTATGATAATGCTCGATTTGTTGATAAAAACACAAAAATCACTATATGTTTGCCTTTAAGATTTGAGGAGTTCCCTCAACTCCTCATGGATCCCATCATCAGAACTCGAGCATGACAAAAATTAATCGTGAAAATAGAACTTGCTTAACAAACACAGCTAGGAGGACAAATCGCCAAACGTGAACTGTTCGTCGTTGAAGAGTTCTGTTCTGATCATCATCAGCAGTTCCACTTCATCCAATGTCACATTTTTGGATGCAAATGCTTGACTTGTTGATAAAAACACAAAAATCACTATATGTTTGCCTTAAAGATTTGAGGAGTTCCCTCAATTCCTCATGGATCCCATCATCAGAACTGCCTTTTGACAAAAACGGGACCAACTTGGATATATATACATACAATCAAAAAAAAAAATTTCAAATCGGTTAAGAACGGAGTTATGGAGTAACAAACATTAAAAAAAAAAACATACAACCGAATTGATAACCTCCTCTTTTGAAATTTTGAAGTCGGTTAAAAAGGGGACATTTTTTACACAATTCGAATTAGTTCCATTAACTTCCATTGTAAGCTCAATAAGGTTTGTGTTATGGGTACTCATTGGGTACTAGACGACGATATATTTAATAGATATATACTTAAATACATAGAAAACATCTAAGTCTCAGGAACAAATGTCACTGCTCACCACAGAAGCAAACATAATAATAGTTTCTGTGATTTTATTGTACATTTCATGGGGTATGGTTCACATGTATTGAGGTACATTGGAGGTTAATTGGATTTCAACCCAAGACCGCTAGCTTCGCAGGCAGGACCTCAAACTGAGGTTTTTATAGCTACCATCACAAGTTCATGATACTGAGCTAGCTGCGTTAAGGCTACGTAGCATTTCTCCACTTTGTTTTATTTTATGATAGACTGACCAGCGATTGGCCTTAGTCTCGCTTGATGGAAAGCGATGACAAGGCCTGAGATGTTGCTCACTGGTTCATGAATAACCTATTTATTCACTCTTGTCTTGGAGAGACCAAAATTGTATGTATCAGGAATTACAGACGGCGGCAGCAAATTCCAGTCCTTAGCGTATGAATAAATGATAGACTGACAATGTAAGGATGTAACCGCTTACCACGTCTGGACGTCCGGTGATAGAACGGGGAAGGCGGAACTAAGTCATGTAAACAATTCCACGGTACACCCCGAAATTCAGTAAAATGCTGCGAATGGTGTTATAAGCATCAAAATCAGAACGATTGATCTTTAGGCCATAAGAATCAATTTGACCCGTAGCACGAAAAAAAAATCAAAAAGAAGAGGACGACGTTAAGAAGACGTGAAGAAAGAGGAGGTGACATTATCTATTTTTTTGTATGGGTAAGAAAATTGTTCTGAAACCCATCGTGTGTGGTATCTACTGAAAGGGCTTACTAAGCCGATTCTAAAAAATTTCACATCATTTTATTTAAGTGACTTGTTTTAAATTAAAATAAAAATCATTTTCAAAATATACCAAGTTTGGACTCCTCCAGATATGATTCGGTTGAATCATTATTTTGTAAAATATACCTAATACTAATATCGATATAGAACACAGACAAACAAGCGACTCGACGGCGGTGTTCGAAGTTCTGTAACTTAGTTATACTCAAACCGCTGTTTTACGCACCTTTTCTTAGCCGTCGACAAAATACTGCCATTATCAAGTACCGATAGGCAATAATCATTGACGGCCGGGTTCTTAGAACTGTTTTCACGGACCGGGTACCTTTCCCTGCTACTTTTACGGAATGTCGTCAGGCTAGACAAGTTGGTGTGGGAGATTCATTAATAGTGCTGTCTGTCTATTTTTATAGGATGGGAAATAAGTTTTATTTACTAAAAGTAAATACTAACTTTATGTACCAACTAAAGTTAAAAAAATGTTTAGGTATGTATAGTTTTTCATGGAACAGTTACTATGCACATGTTATTTTAAAATAGAATAGAATAGAAAAAAACATTATTTCGATAAGCATGCAAAATAATTATAATATACAATTTAAAATTACTTAATATACCTACTGAAGTTGCGAAAATATATATATATATACTGGGGGAGAATCTTACACAAATCGACCTAGTCCCAAACTAAGCAAAGCTTGTACTATGGGTACTAGACGACGATATACATACTTATATAGATAAATACATACTTAAATACATAGAAAACATCCAAGACCCAAGAACAAATATCCGTGATAAAATGGGACCCACTCAGCATGTGTCGGGTCACAAAAAGTGTCCCGACGCTGGTTTTCTACGGGTCCCGACAAAAAAATATACGAATAAGTACCTATACGAATGACTGATGTGTAAAGTTTGTAAATAAAATATTGCCATTATTAAGGTAATATTGCCAATTATGGGTAGGTAGGTATTACCATTATATCGTAACAACCGTCAGTTTATAATCTTACGTGTACGTAGGACTATGTGGATTGAATACTAACACTGACGACGTTAAGAATATTACCGTGATATACCTATTACGCTGTTAGCGTCATATAAGTATTATAAAACGTTGCAGTCAAGATCATCTTCAAGAAACATTTAAAATCGACATTAAAAATAACTCATCCAAAGCGATCGAATTGTTCAGGCCACGGACCGGCTAGAAATAAGTAATAATATATCGGAGCGCAGTGTCTCAAGACGAAAGTCTTTGACCAGTGTGTGTTGCCAGTGATGACATATGGTACTGAAACGTGGTCTCTTACTATGGGCCTCATAAGAAGGCTCAAAGTCACCCAAAGAGCAATGGAGAGAGCTATGTTAGGAGTTTCTCTGCGTGATCGCATCAGGAATGAGGCCATACGTAGCAGAACCAAAGTAACCGATATAGCCCTCCGAATCGCTAAACTTAAGTGGCAGTGGGCGGGGCACATAGCACGTAGAACCGATGGCCGTTGGGGCGGAAAGGTTCTCGAGTGGCGACCACGTACCGGAAGGCGTAGCGTGGGCAGGCCCCCCACACGGTGGACCGATGACCTGGTGAAGGTCGCGGGTGTCCGCTGGATGCGGGTGGCGCAGGACCGGTCATTGTGGAAGTCTTTGGGGGAGGCCTTTGTCCAGCAGTGGACGTCTTTCGGCTGACATGATGATGATGATATCGGAGCTCGAACGAACAAGTAGTCGGACCTACTCGTACTTACTATATGAAGCGGACTGTATAAGCACTTTCTGACCGATGATGATGGATTTTTACCCTGGTGCTCCTCCCCTGCGGGATACCCATCGTAAACCAAAAATTTGATGAAGCGGGGCTGGTGGTGATGACCACAAATATAACCGACGTGAAGTGGGAAGGATATGTGAAAATCCTATGTGTATGGCATGGCAAAATACTAATTGGAGTCGGTTTGTTTTTGGTATAAATTATTTTGATAACACAGAAATCCGGTCCATTACTCTCTCCGCATTCTCGGGAACTCTGGCGAGCTGACTCGCCACCACAACACACACAACTTCTACATTTTGGATTACTTCTCACGTGTACCCTAACTTCTTTCAGATCCAACTAGTCTACCTCACGCTATGGTCCCTATCGCAGGCTGCTTACATCAGCCGCATGACGGTGAACCGCATGCGGGTGCCGACGGCCTTCCGCCCCGGAGTCACGCTTCACCGGCCCTGGACGCATCCGCGTCTGGTGCAGGCTGCGTCGCATAGGACGCCTTATGTTATATACAGAAACCCGCCTCACAGGTACTGCCATCATATAAATCCAACAAAAACACTCTTAAAACCCGGTAAGTGCTCCGGCCTTACGCAAATGTCGCCTCTCTCTCTCTCTCTCTCTGACCACCTGGTTTCGATACTTCAAGTGGCTGTTTCCACTCTAGAAGACACTTAAAACAGCGGTTTCTACTCTAGGTGACACTTCTGTGACACTTCGACTTCAGCCTACCAACAGATACTAAGGCTGATCGGTCTGTGATCGTAAGTTGGTGCAACCCAGCCTAACTGTTATAGACGTTATAGTCCTTCAACCTGACCAACGATATACAAAATGAAGGACTTTGGCTTAATGAAATTATAAAAATGAATATTATAAAATAAACTAAATTAAAGTTATAAGTTGTATTGTGTTTTAATATGGGCACTGCCTGAAATAAAGATTATATTATTATTATTATTATTATTATTAAACCCTTATAGATCTAAAAACCCAAGTTTAAAATTGGCCACTGTGGCATGGTGCCGAGGATGCTGGCAGCATTTCCTCGCTGGATCGCAATACTTAGGCGTTGGGCGAGAAAACCGCCAGCTCTTTTGTCCCCGGTTACATCGACCAGCCGTTTAGCCAACTCTCGAAACAGTTTCTGTGCTGCAGGTCCCCACGGACAAAGAGTCTCGACTCCAAAAGCAACGAAGTTGTACCTAGTTGGCGTCGAGACTCCTGTATTTGCGCTGCCATTAAGATTATCCAGTTCATGAAAATGATGGACCAAGGTTGAGCAACAAGGAGAGGCAATTAATTTTACAAGAGTTCCCGTTGCTGCCATCATCATAAGGCTATGGCAGTCTGATGATGAACATAGGATAGGCCTTTTACAAAATCCGGTCATCTACTTTACACTTCCAGTCGTTTATCACCCTCACCTTGGCTCACCAGCGGGTTAGTAATGTAACTTTTCAAATGTACGTGGGATAGTGTAATTTTTATATGAAAAATAATATTTAATTAAAATAATTTTACGCACGTATGGAAACGTTACGTAATCACCCCGCTACACTATGTTTGCCAAGATCATATTCTCCAACCTAGAACACGCTTACACCAGCGGTTGTCAGTTCTGTGACAGCAAACTGTATTTCAAAGAAGTTAAATCACTTTATCACAGGCCCTCGAAGAAAAATTAATCCTAATTCACTCAGGCCTCTGTAATAAGTACCTACCTATTTGATTATTGAATCAATAGAAACCATTTTAAGCAGCTTCAGTCCCTAACTTCTAAAACCTAAAGGCCAATTTCCCGCAGATACGCCATGAAGCACTACGGCCCCAACCCCAACCGGAACGTGTTCAGCAGCGGCCCCTGGAAGACGACCAAGATGCCCCTGACCGCCGTGACGCCGGAGTACGAGTTCGTGAGGGCTGCGTCTGCGCCGCCCGCGCTGCGCGTTAACGGTGCTAAAGGTTCACTTTACATGCACTGCACTTCTCTCAAAGGTTTTAGCGGAAATCATGTGTGGACGCGTTCGCCATAGCCAACTGTAGTTACTCGTAGTTTCACTATACCGTTCTTTTTGTATAGCACTTAGAATTCCGTAATAACACAGACGCCATCTTTAGGAGTTTTTTCATTGAGCTCATGATTTAGTCCATGTTCAGCAGTCTGCAGGAACACGAAGAATAGAGATTATAATGTCTATAACTCTCTGCTCTGCCAAACTAGTGAAATACTTGTTGTTTCATCTTCATTTCACCCAAAATCCATGTAGGTAAAGACTGATAGTGCGAACAAAAACGTCAGTTTATACTTAGCCAGCTTGATTTCACGTCCGCTGCGTTTTTTAAGCACTCTAAATACTCTCTCGCTGCCAATGATATCACATTTTGTGCTTCATATTTTTTTATAAAACAAAGCAATTGTTATTCATGCCTATGTAATAGATACTTGCGTATTGTATCAATTTAAAACTGTTTTAGGCAGATATTCTAAACCTGGCCAATGCCCATGACGTCCAAAATCTAATCTCAATGAATGGTTAAAACTGAAAGCGGATAATGGTTACTGGAACTGACAGTTGATATTTAGCCAACTTAAAGCGAAGCTGCCTAAGTTTGCCACATTTTATGAACATTCCCTAAACATTACTCACTCACTGCCAATATCATCACATTTTGTGCTTCATACCTCTCTTCTTTCAGATTTCAAAGGCCTGGCGGAATTCACTTTTAGATGCACAAATTGCACTACATTTTTGTTAATTTTTCGCCCACGGAAGACGGATTGTCGCTTGATTTAATCAATCAATAGAATACTGGTATCATCTCCTTTCGACGTGTATCAAATAACCAATTTATAATCTTTATCCCTTAAAAGGCCACCGGTAAAATAGTTACCACCTGATTTTGAACCTTGTTGCTGTAAGATAAGGTGGAAGACCAATGAAAAATCGAATTACCCTCTGCCCTATTAAGGGTTATCCAGCTAACCTTATGTTGAACCTGTTGTAATTCCACTCACACAAAACATATTCATCGTCATCATGTTCAGCCTATATAATGTCCCACTCATAGATATAGTATATATGGTGTTACTACTGGGCAAAAAACTCATCTCATAGATGAGAGGGTACACATAACACGTAACTACCTGAACTACAAATGAAAAATGAAAAGAATAATAATAAAATGAAATTGTATTCTTTATTTCATGAATTGGTGATCATCTCCATGTCGATTGAATTGTCCAGTAGTTATTATTGGAATTGGATTATTCACATACACGACGTAAAAATTAGTTCTACATTCTACATAGGTATCTCCGTCATAGCAAGATATTAGGTAGGTACCTACTGTATTCACAATCAAGCGACGACATTTCCATGGGCGAAATCAAGTGTGTTCAGTCAGTGTTGACCCCCAGGTGCCATCCACACCATACCAGCGCCCAACCTCAGCCTGTCGGAGAAACCGATCGTGGTCATCGATGCCACAGACCATGGAGTCAAGGTCACTTCGGAAGCTGTGAGTACTTGTTGTTAATGGTTGAAAATACTGGAATTATTTCCAGAATATCAAGAGTTAATGACGCCTGAAGAGAGCTTGATGGCTCGTGGGTTGAGTGACACCCTTGGGAGCTGTAACATCATTGATTAATCAATTTTGTGTATAATTCATATTATGGATGTCTCTTCGTATCATTTTTAATATTTGGAGACTATCTCATTCATAAATCGTGCAAATTTGATTGGCGCGCTTAGGCTATTGTTAACGATGCTCTAACACAACTACGAAATTCCCTTTTCCCTTAGAACGTACTTTACACATAGCGCGGCAGAATAAGCCTTCACACCGGATGCCGTCAACAGGTTGAAAAATAATAGAACGGTAAACCATAATGCAAAGAGATATTTCCCCTTTTTTCAGCCAAAACCGACGTACGAAGTAACAGAGAAATACTTAGAGCCCTCCATCCACGTCGCCAAGATTGAGTCGCCTATAGGATTTTCTAAGGCAACAGTAAGTTCCCAGGAGTTAATGCTCCTAGATCTTAGTAAGTAGGTAGGAAAACCAGTATTGATAAAAATGTGTAATTAATAAGTTGGATAAACAACTGAACTGTATATTTTAGTAAAGTAGTTCTATGGATCCGTAATTAGAACTGTGTTTACTCGCGTTGAATATTTAATTGTCATAAAGCAGTAGAGTACTGTAAAGTAGTTCGTATATTTGGAAAATCGGGCAACCATACGTATCAATTGTAGAAACAATCTGCCTAGTAATCCACAAAGTACAATGAGATAGAGATACCAGTGAAATACTCCACATAAATCGTAGCACCGTTGGGGAATTTAGTAAGAACTAACCGCACGAACGCTGCATCTCTGTCACTTCAATATGCAAGTGCCAAGTGCGATAGAGATAGCACCCAGTAATATCTGGTACAAACAAGTTAAACTAACATTTCCATATAAAAAATCGTACTTCGAGAAGGTACCTTTTCCTTAACAGATTTGATTCTTAATTTTGGAAGCAATCTGTCTGGTAACTAAAAAGGGCAAAATGGCAGAAAACTTTTCCTCAGCATTTAATCCTAATCCACCACCGTTTACGCATGTCGATTTTTCTGTTCCAGTCATTAACCACCCCTGAAATACAAACCCTAATCCGAAACGGGGCCGCTCTGCAACTGGCCACAGAGTACGGATTATCAGCGATTGCTATGCCGCAGCAGCCTCAACTTGTGTCGCAACACACTCAACTTGTGCCGCAGCAGTTCACTATACAGCAGGTGATTTTCTTCTCTTTGCAATTAATAGTGTTAAACTCCTTTCCTCTTGGACAAATTGCATATGGCGTGCCTTTTATACGGTTTCTATATTAAGTAGGTATGTTATTCTCCTCTTATCTTCTGAAACAACTTCTGTGTTGTCTGTCTACTTTAAGTTGGGCTTCCGTTTTCGGCCTCATAGTATGACGTAACGACGTTTCTAAAGATATACTATATTCTTAAAAATTATACAATAGATACAACGCTAGTTCCATAACCATTATAATTTCTAGGGTTTCAGTGGCATGCCAACCCACCAAGAACTCGTGCATTCTGGAGCCGACGGCATAATAATACCGCCGAACGCCTTATACCAACCTGACCCATCATTCCTGCAAAAACTACAGACTCAACTGTTGCAGAGGTACCCGGCCGTCGAATTCATACCGTACGCTGCAGACATCCCAACGGAAGCCCACATTCAGACACAAGCATCGCAGATCCAGCCACAAGTCATACTACTCCAAAACGAAGTAACAAAGCAGGCGCCAGCACCATTCGTAACTAAAGAAGCACAGAATAACGAGAAGAATGTGGTACAAAGACAAACAGAGGAAAAAACAGTAGTAACATTAGTCCCGCAAAAACTGATAATAACTCCTAACAACGTCACTGAGAGGCCAACTGAAGAAACTACACCTACACCACAAAATATAACTGTTCATGTTGTCTCAGAATCCGAACCTTCAACAACTGTCAAGTACATCGTGGAAAGCACTACAGAAGAACATAAGACAACGACTCCGCTGTATTATGCTCAAGTGGGTCAGAGCGTTGGTAGCGCAATTGCAAGTGGATTCTTCTCTGCAATCAATGACGTCAGAGCGGCAGCCGCGTTAGCACAAGTAGAGAAACCGCAAGAACCGGCGAGCGCAGAATCAGAAAACACGACTACGACCAGCACAACAACAACAACCACTACAATAAACCCAGAATTCCAGCCGTACTTCGTACATAAGAAGGATGATGAGAAGAATGAAACGATTGGAGAGCTAAAATCAGTTTTAGGAATCCCGTTTGCCAAGCCAGAAGAAGTGAAACATGTTATAACTACATTGGAAAAGCCAGAGGAACCAGTCAATCGTGGTGATGCCAAGCCAGAAGAAACTGTAAAAGTTGCATACACTATATACAGAGCTGGCGACAAAGAGCAAAAGGTGGCAAAAGATGGTAGTGTGTACGCCGGACAAATAGTGGAAGCGAGTATAAGTGAAGATCAAGATTTCAACAAGGAGAAAAATAGCATATTATCTAGAAGACCGCCTCTAAGACTAATCGCTGTTCCCGCGGAGACCCCTTCCACAACGCAACGCACGACAACGTCTACAACAACGCTGGTGCCGCAGAAAATAACTGTGGTTAAAGCGAAGATACCACCGAAAAGTAAACTGACCTTTGATGACAAAACAGGCGAACCCGTTTTAAGAATTTATGCCAGTTATGTGGATAATCCTCAGCAGGTAAGTTTTAAATAACACTTTACTTTAAATAAGCAAGCTTTAGGCTGAGTTCCACCAAACCGTCTGTAATTGTAAGCTGTGTTCGTTAAAATTTGAATGTATGGAAAGTTTGACAAGTTTCTATGGGATGACAGCTGCCGGCGCCATATTTAACGTTGATCAGTCTGTGATCGTAAGTCAGTGCAACCCAGCCTTACTCAAGCTAGACGTCATGACACTACAGTACATGTGGCTTTTGAATTCAGAGACTTGAAAAACAAATATGGTTAGAGCCATCAATTCGAACTTTTCTTTAAAATGAGCTTTTTATAAATAAAAACTAATTTGGTAACTAAAATCAAAATTGTATCTCAATTATTTTGGGCGCTTTGCTTCGACATGGTTACTACTTATATCTTGACTGGTGTCTTTTCCAGTCTTCAATTCACCAACACATATCTTTTCCCGTTTACAGAAAGAACTGGTAGTAACCAAGCTAGCAAACATGAAACAAAAAGAAGTCACTCGAAAGCAGGACACCGTTGACAATTGGAAGGCAGCAACCATAAAATCCGTAGACAAGACTCAAGGACCGAACATGAACCAGGTGACTCAGTTCGGGCTCAAACTCAGGTCCAGAAGTGACGACTACATACCACTGTTCGACGATTACGAGGAATAGTACAAGAGATGAAAGTATTTTCTACAAGACTGTCTCCCTTAGATATTTAACAAATTATGGTAAGCGAAAGATTGTCTTCAAGTTTACTTGTTATATGCATTTAGAAAACCGATCCAATCGTTAATTACCTGTTATAAAAATTAATTAAGTATGAGCAACAAAATTGACAAAATCGTTTGTTCACTCTCAGGAAACAACCGATTTTTACACATTTAAACCGAATTGCATGGAAATTAGAAAGCGATTAAATGCAATATACCTAACACATGCAATGAAAATGCATAAAAATTTAGCTACGGAATTTATGTTTCATTTACTAATTAAACATAAATTTCATAGTTAAGTATACAGAAAAATAATGGCGATGTGATCGCATGTAGTTCCCACTGTAGAGATATTTACCTAATATTTATGAATATAATCCGTATTTCACGAAAATGTAATCTAGAGTTGGTGTCGTGCCCCTACTTTCTTACTGAACAAAGATGGCAGATAAATGACTGGGGCAGTTCATGTCAATAATCGTGGATTTCAAAATTGTCAGGTTTTTTTTTATATTCACGTGATTCGTAATGTGATATGAGTATCGCGTATTCACCGTATAATATGCCTCAGCAATGACACTAATTAACATCGACCAAACACAATTTGACCGAACATCTTTGTTTAAGACATTCTGCTTCCGAGAAGTGATAAAAAATGCAGGATGAAGTTTCAACAAGTGTCATTCTCAGGGTTTTACCCTTGATCTGCTTCAATAAAGCCCTAATTCATACACGACACAATCAGAAATCTCTTTGTTTGACATTTACAATAAGGGTCAATTTCCTTGATCATTACATTTTTATCATAAAAAAAAGGTTTACGTCTTAGTTCAGTAAGAATTGTTGCAAGAGGGTTTTTGTGACCAAGCAAAATTGTTCCGATAGCTCAGTTGGCTACAGGCAATTGGCCACATATGTGTTTGTCGCAGGTTCGTATCCTGCTCGGAGCTGTAAATTTTTCCCTTTACTTTGAAATTTATACTCAGTAATAAAGTATTAAGTAACTATATTCCTTGGCGTTTCGCATTTCGACTTGAGACTGTGTTATTTAATATAATTAATCATATTTTAAGTTAGGACAACATAGGATTAGTTTTGTTGAAGCATTTCGTTATTTAATTAACCTTTATATTTTAATGTAAATAATATTTATTGTTTTGTTTTTGTTAATGCCAAATTCATAACTCGAGTTATAATAAAATACTATAAAATGAACGTTTGTTATTTCGCTTTATAAAAGTCATAAGGTAAATGTCCCAGTTATCGACACTGATGTGGGTCTTAGGTGGGTAGCGGGAATGTGGTTTCGATCTTATCAGTTCAGTGATCGGAATTGGGTGAGCTAAAATACCTATTCTTCGCAAAAATACATAATATGGAGTATTACGGGTAGAAAAATATATTTTTTCTTAAATACCGGATGTTTGATTTTTATCCGGGTACCAAGTCCAAGTTAAACACATAATTGGCATAAGAAGGTTCCTTTTTTTTTAAAGTGTGACGTAACTGTTACCAAATATAACTAGTAACAGTTATAACTTTTGGATTAACATAAAACATCGCGTTCTGTCAGTAAAAACATGTATGTTTAACATTACGAGTAGTACCCGTTGTTCAAGAAAAAGTATTTTTTTCTACCCGGTTGTAACCACAAAGTACAATATATATACCGAGATAGAGATACCAGTGAAATACTCCACATAGATCGTAGCGCCGTTGTGTATTTAGTAAAAACTAACCGCACGACCGCTGCATCCCTGTCACTTCAATATGCAAGTGCGATAGAGATAGCACCAAGTGACATCTGGTACAAACAAGTTAAAATAACATTTCCATAGAAAAATTCGTACTTCGAGCTGAAAGGCCCCTGGTTGTAACCACTCTATATTATGTCCTCTTGCAAACAATAGGTATTTTAGCACACCTAATTCCGATCACTGGTCATAATGGCAGGTATCAATAGGTGTAGTGAATAATATTTCCCATCGGACAAATTCGAAATACAACTAGACCCGAAGAAGTGACAATCACTGACATCAACGGAGGAGTGTCTTTTCAAAAGGGCTTATTTTTTCTGTAACTCTTACTTCTAAATTGGACCTTAAGTTTTCTGGAGCAAGGTTCCCTTTAGAAGTACCGCTAAGACAAAAATAAGCCCTTTTGAAAAGACACTCCTCAACTATGAAAATGAACAATAAGCCAAGAAAAGGTGAGGGTCGCGGGAGTCCGCTGGATGCGGGTGGCGCACGCGCAGGGCCGGTCAATCTGGAACTCTTTGGGAGAGGCCTATGTCCAGCAGTATGGCTGATATGATGAAGCCAAGAAAGTGGTCAATGAAATATCAACCTTATGTAATGACAATGACTTGTACATTAACCCTTTCGCCGCCATTGACTTGATATAAAGTCAGTAATTTAGTGCCCCACACGCCGTGACTTCATATCAAGTCATGTCAAGTGATGTAAAGGCAACCTAGGTGCTGTCAAATAAAGTTCATTTTCAGTATTTTGCTACAAAGACTTTGGCGTGTGAGACACAACTTACGGAATCGACTGTGGCGGTGAAGAGGGGTTCAAAAGCGGTAGAATTTTTGGCTGACTATACGTACTAATCGGCCGCGTATGTAACCGTCGGTTCTTAACCAGTTACAGCAGAATAGGGGTGCTTGTGGTTGGATGAGGTACACTCATGGCTTGTACCCATAAAACTAGAGTGTATGCAGCCGCAGATACCCAATCTCATTTAACCTGAGTAACGGATTCGCCACCTAGTAATGATGTGAGGGAGTGTTCGCATATCTGTAAGGAAATGGGTTCACAGCGTGTACTCATACAACGCGACGGAGGGAACTCTGTCAACATGAGCTCTCAGGGGGGGGAGGATGCCCCACTGGGGCCACTGGTTGGCTACGGTGCCTCCCCCGATTGGCGTCGGCTTCCGAGGGGCTTCTGTTTCGTGAAGTGCTGATAGGGTGATCTTGGGAGTCTGTTGTGATATTTATGTCGCGCATACTCTTAGGAAGGGGGGGTGGGTCGGGAGGGCGATCCATGTATCCCCGCCTCTCTACCTGGGGGGGGGGGTTAAACTTCCAGTGTAGTAGTAGTAGAGGGTCCAAGTAGGTAGAGGGGTCCGTGCTGCCTGCGGTAACATCTCAGGCACAAGTGAGTTTGTAGTACCGGTTCTACTGGTCCTCTACGTTCGAGGTGAGGGAAGGCCCGGATGTAGGTGGTTGACCCCCGTCCCTCCTGCATTGTAATGGTTATAGCCCACGGTTCCCAATCTGAGTCTAGCATGTGCAGGATACCGGTTGATCCGCTTCCGACGTCTCACACGGCGATCGTAACTACGACTCTCCTAAGATACTAATCGGCCGCGTATGTAACCGTCGGTTCTTAACCAGTTACAGTAGAATAGTTTCTCCTACGGAACCAGTTGCGATTAATGAATATTTATTATTTGTACGAAACCAGTCACATTCGATTGCAGCGAGTTTCCTGCAAGGAAGAAAAAACTTCGTTCCAAACTTGTTGCGTATGAAGCAGAAACGATTTTTTTTATAGTAACCGGTTACGTGTGGGGGGCCTGCCCACGCTACGCCTTCCGGTACGTGGTCGCCACTCGAGAACCTTTCCGCCCCAACGGCCATCGGCTCTACGTGCTATACGCCCCGCACTGCCACTTAAGCAGCAGTGGGCGGGGCACATAGCACGTAGCGGCGCGGTGGACTGATGTAAAAGTAGTTTATACTTCAAATTAGGCATATTACATGCACCTATGAACGTCAATAATCTACCATGACCTGGTGAAGGTCGCGGGTGTCCGCTGGATGCGGGTGGCGCAGGACCGGTCATTGTGGAAGTCTTTGGGGGAGACCTATGTCCAGCAGTGGACGTCTTTCGGCTGACATGATGATGATGATGATGAACCGGTTACGAATTCGTGGTTGCGCACACCGGAGCGATGCGACGCGTGGCCGAAGATATCTGAACACTGCCAAGTGTTTTCGAGCGAAGTCAATGTAGTCATCCAGAGGTTACAGGTCAACATCATCATCATCAGACGCTTACAGGTATAGTGAAAAAAAAAAACCGTTTACAAAAGCCCGGTGTAATTTTATCTTAAGTATTTCAATGGCCCTTTACTCGATTAATATTATCACAATACTCCCATATATCTTAGGACGAGAATAATATCGCGGTTGTTGTATGCATATCAATGTTCACGTGATACGTATCGTGCTTTGAGTGTATCGCGTGATAATAATCACCGTGTGAAAGACCTCGAATGATGTAAATATTTTGTCACGGATAACGTCACATGCAGGTCTGAATAGGGTCTGCATTGAGCTAGAAAAAAGACAAATTGAGTTTTGGATAATATATATTTTTTCTAACTTATTGATCCTTCTCACACAATTCTAACGGCAGCCAAGCGAAGGGATCGAGAGAATATTACAAGTCAATTTGAAACCTTAAATGTATAAGTATAGGGTACAATATATCCGATTTTTTTCACGCAGCAACAGTTACAATTTGACAAGTTTAAACGGGCAACATCGATCAAATAGGCCTCACATTCGTCAATTCGAATGTTTAGGTTGTGTGTTCATTATTTATTTAGTGTTCTGTTTTGCATGCCTACTCTAATGGGGTCCTTTATACGGTTAATATTATAACAATACTGGTATTTCAATATTATCACGGTATTCAAAATTGTATGGATTTTGCTTCAATATTCACGTGGTACGTGTCGTGATATGAGTACATCGCGTGATATAATAACCGTGTAAAAGGCCCCAATGAAGTATGAATATTACTGATAATAAAAATTATCGTCATCCTTCAAAAATTTACGTATTAATCAATCAATTTTTAAGCTATACGGGTCCATCAAAGCCTTGATTCTGCTTATGTCGAGTTTGGATAAAATACGGCCAGTATTTATAATTATAACCTTAACGGCGGACAACTGGTTGTGATCGGTAACAGTTTATCTGTACTTATAGCAGCCGGATTGTATAATTCGCCGTATTACATGCCGGCTAGCCGTATTACAAAACAGATCGTTTTGTATTAAGGCGGGTCAGAAAAGCCGGAACGTGTTCGGCGCTTTGCGTTCTTCAATATGGCTAGGCGTAATGTAAACCAGTAATTCAGTAGCAGCAGCTTATCCTGCGTATTAAATTACGGCTAACCGTTTCACAAAACAGGGCCGTGTTCGGCGGCTCTTTTATGGAAAAGTTAGGTACGACGAGCGAAGCGAGGAGGAGTGTTAGGAAGAACTGCGAGCCAACAGCCAGCACCGAAACGGCTAAACGTGAGCCACCATATTGTAGTACATATCGCAATGACCATCCAGCTAATCGTTGACCCGCCGTAATACAAAACAACTAGCCATTATGTAATACGTCGAGAAAAACAATATGCTTGCGACATATCCAACCGGTCGAACTGCCAATCAAAAACAAAATATGTACCTACAAAATGTTCAGCAAATTAATGAATTTAAATTCCAAACGCACGTCAAATGCCTGTGTTGCCAGTATACGTTAGTAAAATCGTATTGTACTTCGTGAAACGAACCCCTGGTTCCTATTTTATACAATGCCAATTCGTTGTAAATTTCTGGACAGATAAGTAACGATAGTAACCGGAACCCTTCGAATAATTAAAATTATTTGAAACAAAACAAATAGGTACAAAAAAACGTGATCTCGCACGCAGCCTAAGACGGGACGCGAACCCGCGCCTCTGGTTTGCCGGACCAGCACCCTTGCCAGTAGGCTACCCTAACCAATACGTCATCACAGCGAATCTTTACCTTGCATTCTCAGCCGCTATTACTAGCGACCCCTCTATTTTATTTAGCTTTTTATTAAGCTAATTTATGTAGGTGGAAAAAAGGTACATGCGGCCATATGTCTGTACCAAAACTGAAACTTTTGACAGAAAATTATTTCTTTAAAGGCTCACAGCATTCCGCCACTCTAATGGGTAAGTTATGCGCTTGACCACCTTCCAACCATATTTTGATTCGTGAAAGAGTAGCCACTATCTTTACTTTTGTAGACTCGGTAATGTAAGGCGATTTGATGGAAATGAAATATTGTGTCCCCAAGCAAGTGGGCCCGTTTTGTCGGTGTCAATAAGGAATATTTATAATTCAGACGTTACGAAAATAGCGCCCTAATTACAAAGCATGGTATTTTGCTGAAGAAGTACAGTTGTATTGAATAGTGTTTTTCTATCGGGCAAACTCAAAATACGGCTAGACCCGAAGTGGCTATCAATCATATTAAATGAATAATAAATTATTGACAAGTTCATATACGTTAATGCGAATCTGTATTATATTAGTCGATATCAAATGTCAGGAGGCCGGGACGAAACGGGTAACCGGGTGAGGACATATAGACGGCCAAGCGAAGCGAGGCTGGATAGGTCTGAGGCGGGCAACCCTATATTTCCCGCCGAGGTATGTACAGTGCTTTTCTCAAACATACAATGAAAAAAAAAAACAAAAAAAAAAAAACAAAGTTTTATTTTTAATACGCATAGTGGCAGAATGTCATAATGCCTGCGCCACAAATTTATGTGGAATGGAATTTAAAAAGGAGGACTTTGCCGGCCTGGGCCTGCAAGATTTGTACGAAATCCCATTAACAACCTCTTGTCCTAGCCGCACCTGAAACGTCATACTTCGCAGCCTATTATAAGGAACATAACATCAATATTTCATTGCATGTTTGAGAAAAACCGTTAGTAATTATTTGACACTTCGGGTCAAGTCGTGTCCCAAGTTTAACCCATGTAAAAACGTTATTCACTACATCTATACAAAATATGAAACAGGAGCAATCTTTAAATAGACATCATTACAAATATGGGGTATTTAACCCTTCTCTTGACCCCTCTGTATTTATTACATTTTAGAGTTTATATAAAAATATTTCAGTCCATAGATAATTTGTTCACCTTCGGCGCACAGCACGGTAAATAAAATAAACGATAGTCGTTAAAAATATAACAAACATGTACCAACACGCTATTAAGAGAATAAAGTACATCGATGTATAATTACTAATTCTATTATGTCTATTTTGAGCCTTAACAAGGCGCTTCTTGGTAAAATAATATTATATAAACAGTATTTCTATTTTGGATATGCTAGGGCTATAATTGTAGTGTGTAATAAATTTATAAACGTACGGTTTTGTAAAAACAATCTTTAGACATTATTTAGGTAACAAAGTGATTAATACAGTCATTTCTACCTAACACGGAACTGTATATGTTGATATTAGAAAACTCAAAACGCTTTTTACAAATTATACATTAAATTTAGATTTATAGCTCATAAGACTTATTTACTGTCAAAATTGTACGTGATATTGCTAGAGTTTGAAAATACTTAACAAACCAGCCCTGAAAGTCAGAAGTCTTTTAAAACAACAAACTCCTGAAGAGTGTGAGTACAGTGAAAAAGTGCAAAATTTTATTGGTGTTAGTCACATATTCAAACAAAATAACTTAGAAATGTCGACTAGCGGCTAGAGGTCTATCTACACAGGATGTAAAAAATAATTTTCAAATCCTATTCCTAATAATGAAAAATGTTTATCATTAGGTCTCACATTTCAATACAATTATATTATCTTTTGACTTCAAGGATTTAATCAAAGGGGCACTAACTTCCAAAATTTCTGTACTTCAGCAATTGGATTGAAGGCTTACTGACTTTCAGAATTGTCAATGTGTACCTAGACTAAGAGTTGGCGTTGAGCTTCTCAAGCTGGTCCATGAACCACGGCCGGCCCGCACCGCGCTTCGTGAGAATGTCGCAACCAGTCTCCGTGACTAGGAGCGTTTGCTCAAACTGAAACAAGATAATGCATGCGTTAAAATGATAAAAACGGCCAGGGTTCAATAAGATGAATGGGCAATGATATGTCGCAAAGGTCAATTTCCATTACATCAATGTTTTTCAATTCCTTGTCCTCTTTATAAAATCTTATCTCATTTCGTTAATTTGTTAACCCGTCAAGCGCGCTAGTATCACACGTGTGTTTCTAACAAATATTGAATTTCGAACCTAGATTTGTTATAGTTATAGTTGAAATTACAGTACATTTTTAATTGACATTTCGTTCCACGGGTAAATAAGAAACCCGATTTTTTTTTATCTTTATAGCTATTAGTTTTCAATATATTCGCGAAAATGTGAAGAAAGCCTACCATCGTCTTATTGACGTCACTAGGCCGAATTGTAAGTCACAGCACACAAAAAGAACAGCAGTACACTTTCTTTAGTAAATCTTTCTTAGCAATATTTGTGCTTCTGTATGATTTTTTACACTGTGACGCCTTTTACTTGTTTCTTACTCTCTTTTAGAATAAGGAACTTAATTGTTTTTTTAATGAATTCATGAGTTTTTGAGTCTTTTCCATCTTGCATGAAAACCATAATAACCGCTGTATTTTTCTCCATTATAATTTCAAGCGACAGAAACTAATTTCCGACCTAGATATGCCGGATCCCATTATGTACACAAAGTTTCATTTTATTCTAACATGGCGTTTTAAAATGAGAGCTAAATACGTTTGTATGGAGAATTGAGCATCCTCCGGACTCTTAAACATTGTAATAATTTACCTGAGCCGAGCGGGAACCATCAGCGGTAACGGCAGTCCAGTGGTCCGGCCACTGTTCGTCTCTCCAGCTGCCCTCGTTTATCATAGGCTCTATTGTGAAGCAGTGCCCTGGCTTCATCACGCCTACTGCTTTGTTTTCTGCAATTTTTATAATAATTTTAACGCTTTTTGGACGCCAACGACGCATATACCCGCACCATAGGTTCAACGCCAACGACGGATATATACAGTTAATAGCACAACTGAACCAATGTCCACTACTGGGTGAAGAATTATGTTTCCATTGAAACATTATTCGTTAGCATGCATTGTAGGGATAATCTGCCGTTATGTAATTTCAGATCAAGATATTGTATTTTGTCTCTAAGATGACATTAGCATTGAATCAAATTTGCACCGACCATTTTCTATGGAAGTTTGTCTGATCTATCGGCTGTATCTTAGGAAATTGCCAAGAAATTAACATTAATCTAGTCAGCTGTGTTCAGCAAGAATCAATAACAAAACTGTAACACCTTTGAACAACGACACAAGAGGAGAAAAAAAAGTGTAGTCCTCAAGAAACATGTAAATTATATGTTTTTGTTGATGGTTAGCTGGTAGAGAATGCCATTTGGCATTAAGCCCGCCATTTGTACAATTACATTTTGTGCAATAAAGTTTAAATAAATATTTATTATTTTTTTGTATGATGACCACAATTTTTTTAATTGTCTATAACAGTTAATTCTAGCTTCCTTAAAATGAGCACGCAACTGCCTGAATCAGACACGGACTTGTGTAGTTATTGTAGGGTTAGACTCAGTTGAATAAGGTGTCCACCATTCAGTTTCCATACTTATTTACATTGACTCACTTTCTCACCGAACTCTTTGTAGCTAATAATTACCTCCTAAAATATATCTCATCAACATACTTTCCGAATTAGTCTTAAGAGGCTGAAATTGTCTAGTGGTTATAGTTTATTGGGTTTGATTAAAAAAAAAAAATAGGAAAAAAAATTAGGTTATAAATTCCAGTTTTTAGATTTCAGTGGGTAAAAAACTATAAATCGTAAGTAATACATTTGTACAGCAGTTTTATTGCTCATTTCTAGGAGTAATATTGTGTATAAAACATTTATATTTTTATATAGTTTCACATCTATTTAATCGAATCCTGCTAACATACGAATATTGACTTACTAATGCTACTAACTGTAGGTCACGGATATACGACGGATGATATGGCACTATCAACCTACATGCATAACTATAGAACCCTATTGGCTATGTGCGAAGTAGGTGGTGGGGGTACGAGGGTAAAACTGAAAGTTTCGGGAATAGAAGAAAATATGCAGTATAAGTGAGTTTATTTATTTTTATTGTTTTTCAAAATATTCTCCTTTGTATTTCATGCACTTATGCATGCGTTCAAACCAGTCCATAAAGCACTTTTTGAACTCTGAAGTAGGGGTCGACAAAATGGCTATTTTATAGGCCTCCACTGCTTCTTCTGGCGTCTGAAACCGCTGACCACGCAGTTTGTCCTTGATTCTGGGGAATGTAAAAAAGTCGTTGGGACTTAAGTCAGGGCTATATGGAGGGTGGTCCAATATTTCGACTTTTTCACCGTCCAGGTACTCAGTTGTTGTCCGAGCGGTGTGTGGGCTGGCGTTGTCGTGGTGAAGGATGATGCGACGACTAGGGTTTGTTTTTCGGAGTTCAGCAAAGACGTTCGGCAAACAAATAGTGGTGTACCAATCAGCATTGACTGTTCTACGATCCTCAAGAGCCACAGTAGCTACGTGACCAGATTTAGAGATAAACGTAGCCACCATCTTCTTAGCCGTACTGCGAGAACGAACAACTTTTGTGGGTTTGAGCTCGTCTTCGAAGACCCATACTCGGGATTGGTTTTTAGTTTCAGGCTCATAAGCGTATATCCACGACTCGTCGCCTGATACTATGCTAAAAACAGCATTTGAGCGTCCCTTGTTAAATCTTTTCAAAGTTTTGCGGCACCAATTGACACGGACTATTTTCTGCTCGTCAGACAATAGGTGAGGTATCCAACGGGAAAATAACTTTTTCACGCCTAATTCTTCTTTTAAAATAATTTGTATTTGACTCATTCCAATACCCAGGTGCTCTTGAATTTCCCGATATGTCACATGTCGGTCTTCATTTATCAGACGACGCACAACATCGACGTTTTCTTGCGTGACTGCCGATTTTGGTCGACCTTCACGCACTTCGTCGGTGAGGGATACACGGCCACGTTGAAATTCTGAATACCACCTGTATATTGTAGTCTTTGAAGGAGCTTCAATATTAAAAGCAGCAACCAGCCGCTCTTCACATTGTTTTTGTGTTAGTCCACTTTTAAAGTCATAATAAATCATAGCTCTGAAATTTTCACGGCACAATTCCATTTTAAGCAGTGACTCGACGACTTCAATAAACAATTGAAACCGAACCATACTTTTTTTTTTCTAAGTGGCCAGTGTGTTGAGATAAGGAAACTTCAGAGATTATAAAAAGGTATAATACATGTTAAAAATAAATTAATAAGTATTCGATTCCCGCCACTTTCAGTGCAAGCCTCGTAAGCTAGGCGATCGTAGCGCACACCATAGCAGAAATGTGTACTTACCGGGGACCACTGTCAAATTTACATTCACGTTTTCTATTGGTTTCTTAACGGTTTCCTACGATTCGTTTCGTTTGTATGTATTTATTTATTCTCTTATTTATTTCAGTAAAATTTCCAATACGGGGTCTTTCTCGTTTACTAAAGTAAATAAAATATTCATGTGTCATTATTTGACATCTCTGAGTTTTGATATTGTCTCGGGACCTTTGACGTTTGACTTTTCAGACGTGCACATAGCCAGCTTTCGTATTTGACAGAGCGTGGAAAAGGTTAACGCCAACAGCGGATATATCGATCACGGCGTGCAGTGCGATATCAAACTACGTACATTTCTAGCTAGCTACTATGCAAAAGATAGTGCACATGAAATGGCTGCGTTCATAAATATTTTAATCGGGCCCTTTACACGAATTATATTACCACAATAATGCGATGTCAATATTGCCGCTGTATTTAAAACTTGATGATTTGTGCATTAGTATTAGATCAGTTTTTACAGAAATCGTTCAGTTTAAATGAGCGGATCTCTTTTACTCTGATAGGTATCTTTGTTTATATTGCTAACCTTTGTTTTGTTCTTTTTTACATCTGCCTGTTTTTTAATTTTTATTTACTGTTTTTATGTTGCCTACCGTGATTTCACTCGACGGTCCCATCGGAAGACCAGCGCTGGCAGTAATGCCCGCATTATGCTGAGATGGGACCGTTTCGTGACAATACTATAATATGTGATGGTGTACTGTAATTCCATGTTGTTGTGTATGTATTTGTATGGTCACGAATAAACGATTCTTATTCTTATTCTTATTCTTATACATTTCTATAAAGTTCAACTTCGTGTTTGACATTTCGATGTCATGGCGTGCGAGAGCCAGCTTTTGTATTTGACAGAGCGTCAAAGAGTGTAAATATTTGTGGACAGTCTTACACAATTTGATCTAGTCCCAAACTAAACAGAGCTTTGACTGTTGGTACCGGATGACCATTTACATACTTATATAATGTAGATAAATAAATACTTAAATACATAGTAAACATCCAAGACTCAGGAACAATAGATTATCATTTACATAAATGCCCTAACCGGGATTCGAACCCGGGTCCATCTATTTATTTATTTGGTTTACCAACAATTGTTTACACTACTATAAATACATAGTTACATGCAACAATGGTTATAAGTTAAGTGTAACAATTACTTATAGGTAAACACAGCATGCATTAAACATTTTACAAGTAAACATTTCTGCAAATAAAATATTCAATATTTATAGTTCTTAAACTAAAAATATTATAGAGCACTTTTTTTTAAATACATTTAATGAATCAAAGTGTATATCCGTTTCTTTACTGCAGGTATTCAATATTTTACATAGCCTAGGAATAGGCGAGTTGCTACCTAGGGCAGTTCGTCTAAGCGGGTCATCATCAGTTTCGTCGAATTGGAGTGATACAGATGAGTCATCAATCATATGCTATTTAACAGTAGTTTTTCAGTCAGGATCCTTTCCACAGATGAAATAAATTAACTTTATACTGCCACGATGGCACTTTTACAAGGCAAAATCTACTTGCGTGTGTTTGTGGATTATTTAACGTTTGTTTTGTACTCAATAAACACATTACTACTAATAAATACTTACTGGCATAATGTGGAACATTGGGAGCGGTATGGAACAGCCTATGTATCCCATGTCCGCAGTAACTCCTCACCACACTGAACCCGTTCGCCTGCGCATGTTTCTGAATCACATTCCCGATCTCGCGGTACTTCTCACCGGGCTTCACAATGTCTATGGCCTTCATGAGGCACTCGTAGGTCACCTGGACCAGTTTACGGGTTGATTCCGGGACATTTCCTACGAAGAACGATTCATTAAGGTCCCCATGGAAGCCCCGATGGTAGACTGTCACATCAACATTGCAGACATCGCCATCCTGAAATATTTGAGGGTAAGATGGTACATTACTTAAATTTTCTCTTCTAATTAAAACCCAGTACAAAAAAAAACATCCTTATTCAATTACTCAAACCACTTTCATTGCCTAATGGTTGTGTATACTATACTTCTTGAAGATCTCTGTTCGGATAATAAATGCCATACGATTATTGTTAATACTTTTGTAAATACAACTTTCTTTTCTTTTGCTTCTTTCTCCTCTGTTGTTCACACAATGTAGAGCCATGTATTGTGAGCTGCCAAGTTCACAGAAGTGGAGTTCTATGAACATGGCAGCTCACATGGCAGTTTTTGATAGTGTAAATACACACTTACAATTACAATGCTAAATAGAGAAAAAAATTTTATACTACTATGGTGGAAAAGGCCTATACCCAAAAAGGGATATACAGGATGTTTTTAAGTTTTTATTGAATTCCGTTAATTTGCGAGGGCACATTCCTAAGATGAAATAAAGTAATCTTCTCTGAGACACTATTATCCCAATTTGTACCATTTGGAAGTTATTCAAAAATTCATTTTCGTTAATTAACACCCCTAGTATAGTATAAAACATCCTTAACAAATAAACAATGTTGACGTGCGTCACGTGCGACGTGCGGTATCATTCGAATTCCGAATATTGTCATACTTGACATTAACATTTGCCTAACTCGACGTTAACTCATAAGGCCATTTTGTATTCACCCTTAGTGATATAATTAATTATTTAGTATGAAAAAAAAAATACTTGAATTTTGAAAAACTAAACATGCTAAGTCCTTTCTATGGCTATGCACGGCTATATTCTTGAAGGAACGGAAATCAATAAAACCAGCCTGTGTAAAACCAAATTATTATTATTATATCATTTTAGACAGGCAGCTCCCGCTGGTAATTCTAAATCATAGTTCACTAGGCACTAATATAATTCACTGCTTTAGATAGTTTGTCAAGTCTAATAAACTGATTAACACTGTCGGAGAACAGAAATGGATGTTGGAAATTAGATAAACAAATACAAAACATGTAACAAATATGGAAAATAAATGCCTATTATTGTGGAAAACATGGATACAGCTTGCCTGATGGTAAGCGGACACCATAACCTATGGACCCTTGTGACCCCAGAAGAAACACAAGTGTGTTGTTAACCCTTTACTGATTTAAGGATTTACAGATTCACATAAAGATAACTCACCTCCAAGGGACGGGTATCCGGAATCCCGTGACAGATAACCTCATTAACTGATGTGCAGCAGCTGTTAGGGAAGTTGTGATAGTTGAGCGGACTGGGGTAGCACTCGCGTTCAATACAGGCCTCATGAACCACACGGTCAATCTCATCTGTGGTCACACCAACTGCGCAGGCTCTGAAAATATTGTATTGTAAATATAACAATAACAGTACCCCAGGTTCAGTTTTTATAGTTTTATGTTTTGTATTGTTATATATTTTAATTTTTATAGAAATAGTTTAGAAACCTAATCAAAGACGAAAAGTGAATAAAGTAATAATAATAAGTCTTTACTAAATCTTCAACACCCACAATGGATATATTGGTCACGGCATGCAGTGCAATATCAACCTACATGCATTTCTATAGGGTTCAACTTCGTGTTTGACATTTCAATGTCATGGTGTATGATTGCTAGCTATTGTACTTGACAGTGTCAAAAAGGTTTACCAATATGTGGTTAATCAAAGTTTACATTGTTTTTTTTTTTATTTGTTCTGTTCCAAATTGACTTTTTCCTACACGCCATATGTGTATTCCAGATAAGTCACTTGTTAATAATGGCAAGTGGCAATTTCTAAACTAACTGCCAAAATTGCCAAATGCTAATGGTTAATCACAAAAATGGCAGTAACAATGTGATTTATGTGCAACTGAATATGAAATTCCAGAAAAAACATGAAGAGGGCGCAGTACGTTTGGTTGTCCATACAAACGTATTTATGTTCTCATTTTAAAACGCCATGCTAGAATAACATGAAACTTTGTATACACAATGGGATCCAGCTTGTCTAGGGCGGAAATTAGTTTCTGTTGCTTGAAATTATAATGGCGAAAAAATATAGCGATTATTAAGGTTTTCATACAAGCCGTAAAAAACTCAAAAAACTGCTGTATTTTTTTTTCTTTTTCAATTTCTAGCAACAGAAACTAATTTCCGACCTAGGTATGCCGGATCCCATTGTGTATACAAAGTTTCATGTTATTCTAGCATGGAGTTTTAAAATGAGAGCCTAAAGACGTTTGTATGGAGAACCGATCCACACCGATCGTACTGCGCCGTCTTAATGCCCAAATATTCTCATACATAATCAAACATTTATCAGCACTATTACTGAATCACTAGTGATCACTTGAAGAAGACTTGCACAATTTCTTATAATTGAGTAAATTGTAGCAAGTAACAGACTAAAAAACCCACCTCAATGAATAAGTATTAAAGGATAAAAAACAATAGCATAAACACATCTTACTTGGCAGCTTCATCGAGAACCTCTCTCCCCAAGCGGCAGGCCACGCGCATGCCCTCAATCTCCTCATCGTCCAGCACTTTTATCTGCCCTGAGCCTTTCGCAGCGTTCTCAGAGGCAGGGAACCCCGTCGGATGATCAGCGTAGTCCGGACGACCTATGTGTGGCGGCACTGTCCGCTTCGGACCCGGCGGGCATGGCCTCAGCTTCCCAGTGAAATTATATGACGGCCAGGGATTATACTCCACGATCGAGCCATCTGTCGACTCGCCCTCTAAAACAAAACAAAGTTAACCTACTGTAACCTAACACCGCAACATAACCTCGAATATTACACTCACTCGCTAAAGAATGGATGACTTTATGCGTTTTCCACGATTTCTTGAAGCAATCCTGGTTGCAGAAGAACGAGCCCTGAATACCAAGCTTAATACACGTAGGGCATTGTAATTGTGCAATAGATTTGCAACCGGGAGTTTCACACATTCCAATCGCGGCCATTTTTTTTATCTTTCTTCGAATGACGGGGCCATTTTTTTTCTGTCAGTCAGTAGTGTCAGTCATTTTGACAGATGAGATGACAGTCAAAGCGCGTCTAGTTGCATTTACACAGTCGTGCGAATCACGAGGCGAATAACCAAAACTTGTATTAAACAGTACGCTCGCTATTCGCCTCGCACCACACGCCGCGATTCGCGCGCTTGCGTTGGGAGCGATTTATGGACGCGAACCGAAGGGCACAAATAGCGAACACGAATTTTGTGTTTACACATTCGCCAGCGGCACGACCCAACAGAACATGTACCTACCTAAACAAACGGATTGGAGTGAAGTGCAAATTTCAGAAATCCTTGACCTTCACCAAAGGAAGAGCTCATTTGGATGATGTAGTGCGTATACCACCATTATTTTCACGTCCTACATGTTCACGAGCGAATATCAAAATAAATCACCCCACGAATGTGTGAACGCGATGGCACTCGTATACGAATATTTCGTCGAATGTTCGTCAAGTGACGGGGCTAATGGCGAACACGATTGTGTGAATACGGTATCCAGCCATTGTAGCCAACCTAAGCAATTCGGGTACGTTCAAGATATTTTTGTGCGCTGACGACCAAAATTAATTTTTGTTAATGTGTATTATGTATGAATAAGGCGCATCCAGACGGTCAAGCATTGCAATCCGAAGTCAAATCCAACTTGCAATCTGCCGAGAAAAGATAGATAAACTAGAGTATGAATTTCTATAGAGAAAACTGGCAACCGTACTATCTTCTCGAAGATCTCACGGTTCGAAATGATTGCCATACGATAAATAAATAAATATAGAGATCTTATACGTTTTCCACCAAGAGGGATGGAAAAGCTCTTCTGCAGCTAAATTGAGAAGTCTTAAATGCCTGGCTGCTTACCATAAACTACCTCTTAAATTTGGGTGGGTAATCGTTTATCTGACTCAATGTCATACCAAATAATTTGCGGCTCATAAAAAAGTGAAATTATGACACGGACAACAAATGAAATAACATACCTATATCTCTATGTCGCTCTTAATTAATTTAGTATATGACCATCTCGCTCGGTCGTGGTATTATTATTTAACGTCTAGTCTGGGGTACTCTGAGTAGATAAAAGACCGTGGTGTGTTGGTCTGGTCGGCTTGGTAAATGCCGGACAGTCTGGGTGCAACTCTACAGCATATTCCTCAACGCAACGTAGTAATCTACTTAAGTGCCCCATGATTATTAGGTAATACTTTCTAATACCTGGTAGGAAAGGTAACCAATTTACGTTGAGAAGCGGCCGCGTCGCATCAACTAACATTAAGCTTAGCATGATTAATCTCCTTATTGAACTGGAAATCAAAATCGTCATTAACCAGGGACGACAAATAAGTACAATACAACTCTATAATACTTACAGATTATTATAATACTAGTGGCTCTGTGAGCTAGGTATGTATAGACCTCGCAAAGATTTTTTTCTTCAAATTTCAAAATTTCCTAAAACTGACTCGACAAAAAAACTTTTATATAATTATCGAAACTGGTCATAAAATTTCATGAGAATCGGTTGTGAAATGCGACCCGTAAAGGAGAACACCCGGACAGACAGACAGACATACGAAATAATTTTTGTCGAAAGCTGAAACGGAGACGCTTCTGTTTAGACGCTTAATCTTATCTGGGTAGGGTAGGTCATTTACCCTTTTATCTAGCAGAAGAAAGATTTTGATTTGAAGAGACTTATACTAGCAATTTTATAAGAAGATAATAGGTACATAAGTACTTAACTTACTACGAGTATCTCTGAACATCAATACTGAAGTTTTTTTATCGCGTAAAATTTAATACAGGCCTTTTCCAATCACTCCATAGGCAAACCATTAGTGGGTTTTCATTTCTTACTTACCGTGAAATAAAGATTTCCGTATGCTGTTCAGCCACCCGTTCGGCTCGTCCCAAGACCGAATTAAAGCGTTCCGAGCGGGTACATACATAAAATCCCAAGCGCTCACCAATTCGTCCATTTCACAGCACTACACAATAATTTAACATCACAACATTAAACAACATCAAACTACACTTTTTGCAAAATCTTGACAGTGAATTTACAAGCAATGTCAATATGTGGTCAATGTCGCGAGCAATTCACGTTATAAAAAAAATCGTGTAAACAGCTCTATGGCTAGCAGGATTCTAAATTTAAACTGTTTATTTTCTTCGAGGCGGCAGCACGCTAAACGTTCCTATTATAGGTTGTTACAACGACCAGCTTCAGGAGAGTTTGTTTCAGACGATACACCTACCGTCCAATAATTTTTTAAAGACTGGAAAGAAACAGTGAGTTTTATGTAATTTATTTGGTAGTTGTTATTAAATACCTAAGTTTTTTTTCATAAACTCATCTTAGTGGTCGCAAACTGGCACACCAAATAGCTGGTCGCTAACCGATCTATACCCTAGCCTACAAAGGTCGTGAAAGGAAGGGATTGTCTACCGAGTACGCTCGGCGTCTAGTAATACGAGGCAGCCAATACCTTCCGGACGTGGTGTTCGTGGCGCGACTATTTGAAAATTGAAGGACAATGCCAAACGAAAATCTAAAAATTCAGAACTCTATAACTCTATTCTAACTCTTAGCCGCCGCCGGCCGAATCCGAAGGTGTGTACTTGCCGGAAATTTTCTATAGAAATGCCAACCACCATGCAATTCTGCACCACCTACTCAGTTTTACATTTCATTTCTCCATTACCCAAAGGGTTTCTAGAAGAGATCACTTTGTAGCGATAAGATAGCCTGTCGTTTTACCTCTGTCTCATTATCTTTGCTAAAGCCTATTGTAGATGATGATTGGGCATTCTTAGGCGACAGATGTTTGTATTTCGTTTGAGTTGGAACTCCTCCTAGACGCTTGAATCGATCACGCTGACATTTTGCATGCCGAGAGCCCGATAGGTGACATCATGACGATGGTTTAGATTTAAAAAAATATATACCACGGAAGAATAATCACTGAAAAACTGAATTTCCGTATATTTCAATGTAAAAAGCCGTGGAGGAAGCTCGCGGCCTTAGCTAAACGAGTAACTGTCAGGGAGTTTGAGACCGGGGATGGACCGGGTAGACGCGCTCAGCTCAACAATTGCGTACCTAGTTTATTGTGAGGTGTGCAATAAAGAGTATTTGTATTGTATTTCATTGCATTACCCACCAGTAAATTCACGATGACCAGCAAAGATGGCTTTCGCAGTATATTATCGCAAACTTCGACTTTTTCGAGCATGTTTGAGAAAAAACTCTTACCTTCCACCACCACCACCACATCAGCCCTAGGACGTCCACTGCTGGACATAGGCCTCCCCCAATTTCATGGGGGGTAAATGCCATAATCGCCATGCTTGGCATGCGGGTTGGCGATCGCAGTATCTCCACCGCACTCTAGGAATGCTGCTGCCCATTCCCCGGGGTCTTGGTCGTAGTTTAAGGACATACCCGGGTCCACTCTTACCTACTCTTACCTTATTTCTCTACATTACGGTGCGGCTTCAGAGTAATTTCCTCCCTTAGGACGCTACGAGCTCCCTGCTGAGATTTTTCCGATGGACTGCAGTATGGGTTTCTTAAGAAAGGAGTGTATAATTTTTTAAAGGGTCGGCAACAAGCATGTGACACCCCTGGAGTTGCAGGCATCCACACCACAGGCTGCGGTTACCGCTTACAAACGTAAGTACGAGTAGTTTGTCAGCATTGTATTAGGTGCGAGGTTATACAAGGCAAATGAAAACGATAATATTTTTCCATTTCAATTCGGCTTCACCCACACACCACTGCGGGCAACATAACTTGTAATGTGACTTGGAAATGCCCAAGTTTAATGAACTTAGCGAGGGCTCCGTACCTGCTGGAATTAGGGCAATGGCGGGGCAATATTTGCCGTAATGCGGCAACTAATGGACCCCAAACATGGACGCTAACCGCTCGGAAGATACAATGGAATTAGGCTCAAGAAAGCTCGTTACGACCCCTGAAATATGCTTCGGTGAACATATTATATTAGAAAACCGTTGTCTACACACGACACGTGTGCGTATGTCACCAACTCGTCTTATTACACAAATTGAATCGAAGGAAGTCTCAGACGCCCACATACCTACTAGGCAATGGTTTCACGCGGTCGTTTTCGTTTATTTATGTCTTTAGGGCAATGATAACTTCGTGATAGAAAATGGCATTTTCAGCGTGAGTGGAGCTTCATTCATATTACTGCGTGTCATGTTTACTCGTCTTATAAATAAACCTAATGTCGCGTCATAGCTGAAAACCAGACGCCTACACGTTGTTCAGAGCAAAGACGAGACTACTTGACTGTTACATACACGATAGGTTTTATCTTCATGTTTTTGCCTAAATGAAACGTCACTTGAAATATGACTATAAACCTATTTTACTAGCTGCTAGCTCAAATTAAGCGGGACGCGTCGGCGTCCCATAAAAAATCTAAAAAACTTTGTAAGTAATTAAATCATAAAAAAATATATTTTTTTAAGTACGTAATCCTTACAGCATGTACGGAACCCTCGTTGGCCGAGTCCGACACACACTTGTCCGGTTTCTCTACACAACGACGGTGGCAAACGAGCTCACGGCCTACCTGTCTGGTAAGCGGACACCGTAGTTTTATGAAACTTGCTTTCTAGAAGAATCACAAGGGCGTTGCCAACCCTTCATCGACTTGAGGATTTGTTGTGTTGACAACAAGAGGCATAAGATCATTCTCAACACAGCGCAGCCTCGGCTCTGCTGACTTCACTCATCACCAGGAACACAACCACCACCATACCACATCAGCCCAAGGACGTCCACTGCTGGACATAGGCCTCCCCGATTTCATGGGGGGTAAATGCCATAATCGCCACGCTTGGCCAACCCGTATGATCGCAGTATCTCCACCGCACTCCAGGGATGCTGCTGCCCATCCCACAATGGTCTTGGACGTAGTTTTAGGACATATTCGGGTCCAAACCACAAACAGTACCAGGAACACAACACCACATCACTTACCTAAATGGCAAGTTAAGTAGTGGTGTTATTATGGCTGCGATTTTCTGTAAGGTACTTGCCCAGTCGGGGTGCTCCAAATATGAGTAAGAAGACGTTCTGCTGTCCCCTAAGGTAAATATCTCAATACTCGTCACCTTATCGCTTTAGATGACACCTTGTGATGAAGAGGTAGGGCACAGCGAACGTCATCTCGCTCATATTTGGAGCAGCCCAACTGGGGAAGTACCTCCACCTTACAGAAGACCGCAACCATAATAACGCCACTATTTATTCTTTAGGTATTGTGGTTTTGTGTTCATGGTGGTGAGTTAAGGTCGCCAGATCTCCCAAGGATACGATGTGTTGAGTTGAGAGTGAGGCACCTGTATATATTTGTCTCTAGCTGTCAACAAAACTAATCGTCGAGTTAATAAAGGGTCGGCAACGCACTTTTGATTCTCCTGGAGTCGAAAGCGTTTATAGGCGACGGTGTCTGCTTACCATCGTTGTATAAAAAAAACAACTCACCTCTGACAGTATGACATAAGATTGATAGTATTGGCTCAGACCCTCACTTTCTTTGGACAAGTGTCGCGGGTGCGATTTTGGCGAACGCCTGGTGGTGCAAGGCAAAGTCGAGGGCGCCAGACCACGCGGAAAATCGCCGATGAGGTCCTCTTCACGCGTGTACCAGGAGGGCGGCAGTTCACGAAGAATGGCGTCGCATTGTGAAGCGGGCCACAAATAACGACGCCACGGCCACGACCACTCTGGCAAGAGTGTAACGCCAAAGCAGAAGATTGGCTCCGAGTAGAGCACTGGGACATTTATTTTGTCGGCCTGATTAGCCTAGTTAGTAGAGACACTGCCTCCGAAGCTAGAGATCCCGGGTTCGAATCCCGGTAAGGGCATTGGTTTCTGTGGTGAGCAGAAACATTTGTTCCTGAGACTTGGATGTTTTCTATGTATTTAAGTATATATCTATTAAATATATCGTCGTCCAGTACCCACAATACAAGCCTTATTGAGCTTACTATTCTAGTTCGATTTGTGTCAAAAATTGTCGTCTAGTATTTGTTTATTTTATTTTATTTATTTACCTTTACTATCTGAATATGGGAAGGAAAGGCCCATGCAATACGTGACGTAGATATCCCCGTTACGATAAACTGGCCCCTAATCTGATCGCCCTTCGGGCATTAGCCGTAAGCCCGCCAATTAACGGACTAACAAACGAGCGTCGCAGTTTTAAGAAAGCCCCGAATACCCCGTGATGGCGGAAGACAACATGTAGTAAAGTGATTCTGATCAGCAGTGGCAGATCGATTTTTTTTGGTTACTTGTCGTGGTGGCTTGACCCGCTGAGATATTTTCGTATGGACTCGCATGATTGGGGAAGGGTTAATAAGGTCAGTCTTCCTCATTTTCTCTCTCCGTTTTGGTGTCCAGAAACAAAGCGACATTTGCAGTTCACTAAATCTTTCATGGCTGAATTCAAACTAGACCTTGTTACGATTAGAATGTTTCCTCACGATGTTATCCTTCACCGAAATGCTATTTTTAAATACTAGTGGTTCTGTGAGCTGTATTTTTTTTTCATATTTTAATATTTCCAAAAACCGACACTACAAAAAATCTAAATAATTATCGAACCTGCTTACAAGATTTCATGAGAATCGGTTGAGAAATGCGACCTGTAGAGGAGAATAAACCAATGGAAAAAAAAAGATTTTGAAATTTCCAAAAACTGACTCGACACAGAACTTCTACATATATAATTATCGAAGCTGCTCACAAAATTTCACGAGAATCGGTACAAAAACGCGGCATGTAGAGAACTAACCGAAATCCGCCCGCAGAAACATACAAAATAATTGAAAACAAAAATGTTACTGAATATTTCCAAAAACTGACTCAAAAAAAAACCGTTTAATTATCGAACCTGCTCACAAAATTTCTCGAGAATCTGTTGAGAAATGCAACCCGTAGAGGAGAACAACCAGAAATCCGGACATCGGGACATATACGAAAGCACTTTTTTCAAAGCTGAAATGGAGAGCTTCGTATCACTCGGTTGATCAAATTATATTTAGTACATACGTTTTTTTTAATAAAGAACCCCATGACTTCCACGATTGAATCGAACTACTTATTTTCCCAGTAATAAAATCCTGCATACAGAAAATTCAACATCAGTTACCATGTTTTGTGCTTCAACACTGTATTCTGACAAAGCTTGAATATCTGGAAACGTCTCCGGATTACGGTGACTATAAATAATACTAATCCCTCACGATTTCTTTTGTTTTCCGTCGACATTTTATGGTAATTATTGGGCTTCCAAGTAAATCTGTCTGCCTTTTTTGGGCTCTTCGGAAAGCTTGCCCTTGAAGTATTGGCTATGTGCGAAGTAGGTGGTGGGGGTAAGCTAGGCGATCGTAGCGCACACCATGGCAGAAATGTGTACTTACCGGGGACCACTGTCAAATTTACTTTCACGTTTTCTACTGGTTTCTTAACGGTTTCCTACGATTCGTTTCGTTTGTATGTATTTATTTATTTCAGTAAAATTTCCAATACGGGGTCTTTCTCGTTTACTAAAGTAAATAAAATATTCATGTGTCATTATTTGACATCTCTGAGTTTTGACATTGTCTCGGGACCTTTAACGTTTGACGTTTCAGACGTGCACATAGCCAATAGGACGATTGATGAAGAAATTTCTTGTGAATTGATTATAATATTACGCCGGAAAAAGGCGTTTTTTTTTTCAGATACGAGTAATGATACCTTCTTGTACATTCGTACGAGTATTGTGTCTTATAATTTGGAAATTATGTTCCTTTTTAGCAACAACGGCCTCATTTCTGATGCATCACGCAAGAGGCTCAAAGTCACCCAAAGAGCAACGGAGAGGACTATGCTGGAAGTTTGAGATAAGTTTCAAGAAATGAGGCCAACCGCAGCAGACCCAATGTAACCGATATAGCCGTCCGAATCGCTACAGCGGGGCACATTGCACGTAGAACCTACAGCCGCTGGGGCGGAAAGGGTGTCGGCCTGGGCTGGAAGGGCTAGAAGGTGCAGCGTGGGTAGACCCCCCCCCCCCTCACAGTGTACTGGTGACCTGGTAAAGGTCGCGGGAGTCTGCTGGATACAGGTGATACAGGACCGGTCATTGTGGCACTCTTTGGGCGAGGCTTACCAATGTCCAGCAGTGGACGCCTTTCGGCTGATGATGATGATAATGATGTATTATTATTATTATTCGGGTAGTGGCTATTCCGGGCTGCCAAGCCTTCGTATCACTGCGACCATCTCTGATCTATTATGATCACCACCTACTACAAATCTCGGTAATGCCCTGCTATTTCAATGAACTGCAGGATTTTGCTGAATTCCAAAGACATTTTTATCTCTTCAGGGCACATGACGTGTTTGCCCAATATATAGAGCTATAGCTGCGCATTAGGCAAGGGCAATCGGTTAGGAATTTGAATCCCTCACTACGCTCAGGATTCAACGCGCTTAACCTGGATGAAATATTGCATTTTGCTCCCTTGTAATACAATCCACTATTGTCGCACAAACGTAACAATACTGCGACAGTTGGGATGCGTCAAAGTACTGAAAGTGACAAGGTACTAAAACGATCATCTACTTTTGCTGTTGACTATACACATGTACGGTTCAACATGTTCGGTTTGGGGTCTGGACAATTTCGTACAAAATTTACAACACACTTAAACTACATGTTTCATAAGCTAAATAGTAATGCATTAGGACGATATTAATAACCACCACCACCACCATATCAGCCCTAGGACGTCCACTGCTGGACATAGGCCTCCCCCAATTTCATGGGGGGTAAATGCCATAATCGCCACGCTTGGCATGCGGGTTGGCGATCGCAGTATCTTCACCGCACTCTAGGAATGCTGCTGCCCATTCCCCGGTGTCCCCCCATAAATAACATCCTCACCTTATTTGACAAGGCTCCTTCCTTCATCTTATTCGAACCCATATAATTTAAGTTTCATATTTTATATAATTTCGTACATAGCTTGAAGCTGAAGTGAGAGCTTGAAGAACTTGTATACTCAATGTAACTCAACATATTGCATACTAGGATCTGTGTAACGACCGTGTACTTGTCCCGACCCCAGGACCCAGGACAGGAAAAATTACGCGCGACGTCTAAATTGAACGTCATGGGACCAGCGCAATCTATATGAACATTTTTTTTATGATTTATACCTATTAATTTGCACGACAGAATAACGTAGTATGTATGAAGGTTTCTCAAGGATAATTATTCATTACCACGTGAATCGATTTCAATATTTTATTATTTATTTCAAAGAAGATACTTTCCGCATAATCTCTGTAGATTATAAAACAAAAATACAATCAAAGGTGATTAAATTACAAATTTAGTGTAAAAATGTTTTTTGATGATAAAATTATAATATATAATCTAGTTATATTATTTTTATTTTAAATTTTCCTTCTTGGACCGAAATTTATCCACCAAAAAAAAAAACAGTTTCAGAATGTGCCAATGATGTGTTATGATAACAGAAAAATAAATTAGCGATGTGACAGAAACTAGATCAAAATGGCACCATAATAGTTCCTTTTTTACCTTTTTGGTACGGAACCCTAAAAAGTGCACTATGATAAGGACAACAAACTAAGATATAGCACCTCTACGGGTGTTGTCTCGATTTGTGTGATACTGAAACTTGACAGTGTCATCGCCGGCCGCGGGACTATGTGCGAACGATGGCGTCACCGTCCGACGGTGCCAGCCGCGTTCGGGTGAATCACCCTGCAGATGTCCGAGAGCCGAAATTATCCGATCGCCCCGTTTTTTAAAAACACTGCCATTAGAAGTTGAACCTCCTTGCTTGGATGGTAAAATCCTCACTAGCATCTAACTTTAAGATTAATTTTATTATTGCTGTGATATTAGAGTATCTTTTTTTTATTGAATTAATATATTTAAATTATCAACACTATTACACTGTTTTTATGTGAATAATTTTATGGATACTGTGACATTACATTTATTATATAAATTATATTCTTATTCTTAATCATTTTGATTGCATGGAAAATTTGAACGCTGGATTTACAGCAAAACATGTATGGGGTATTTGTTACTTAGTGAGTTTTGGTTGTCAATAACTCAAGAACGGCTGGGCCGATTTTTATAATATAATATCGAAAGTTAATAAAAAAGCTCATACATTCTGTACGAATCGGGTGGGGGGTGGAACGAAGTTCGCCGGGATAACTAGTAATTTCAACTATAAAAGAGAGACAGGTTCTCGAGTGGCGACCACGTACCGGAAGGCGTAGCATGGGCAGGCCCCCCACACGGTGGACTGATGACCTGGTAAGGGTCGCAGGTGTCCGCTGGATGCGGATGGCAAAGGACCGGTCATTGTGGAAGTCTTTGGGGGAGGCCTATGTCCAGCAGTGGACTTCATTCGGCTGAATGATGATGATGAAGAGAGACAGGCCAGCGGGCGTATGATGGATGCCATTTTATCACCTATGGTTGTGGATAAGACCCCCGTCATCTCGCACTCGCATACTTGTCAGAACGTGACGGATATCTTATCCAGGACGATAAGTGATAAAATGGGAACCATCGTAGGCCTCACTAGACGCGCGAGGAATGGAGGAATCATGTTGGTATGCGAAATGGGGAGGCAGATTGTTCCCCTAAGTTCGTAATTAGGTTACCAACTTGTTAAGATCTTAGAGTAATTACTGTGATGTGTGCGTCCAGTACTTTCAGTAGGTACCTAATAGAGTATTTGTAAAATATACGTAAAGAGCGTTTAATGGATGAGAAACTTTAGGAAACTTACTTTAGAGGGGAATTTAAAATAATAGCTTTTTTTTCAGAATATACACTTTTTGAGCTTATTCGACTCAAAGTCAATGTTGCTATCGATTATAGAAGATTTGTTACTTTCAGTACATTGATGTATAGCGGTAACAACAGACTTCGAAATTTTGTATGTAAATTTGGGGACACTTTTTTTCTTCTAGGGTCGATAGCGTCTGCAATTCTGAGTAGAATAAGTCATCATCATCATCCTCCTAGCGTTATTACCAGTACAGTTGCATACCTACTGAAGGATACCTGGGGTCCGCTACCTAATCCCAAAAGTTGGCGTAAGCACTAGTTTTTACGGAAGCGACTGCCATCTGACCTTCCAACCAAAGGGGGAAACTAGACCTTATTGGGATTAGGCTTGTCTAGTGAGTGGGCAACTTGACTGTTAGAAGTTCTCAAGCGGCCCGAAAGCGAACTTGGCTTAACAACTGCTGTAGCAACAGCAGCCGGGATCAATGGCTTAGCGTGTTCCAAAGCTCGGGAGCGCTCAGTTACTAACCACTCAAAGCGGTCACCCACCCAACATTTGACCTTTTTTTTTTTTTTTTTGACCCAGAGAAATGCGTTACGCATACCAATACGTAATATGAGGCCTGCGGGGACAAGCCAGATATTACGCATTAGTTATGTGGGACTCTCCGGTCCAAACGAGGACCAGCCTACCCACTAAAACTCTGGGATGCTGCCTCCACCGTGCCCGAGTGGTGATGCCATGGGATCGCGAACATTTCACCACGACATCACCGGCACCATCGCCCTAAGGCGAACCCTCACCAAAAAGGCACACTGTAGCATGACCAGTGTGCCTTCCCGCACCCACCTCCCTACACCCCGGGGAGGTTAGGGACCAGCACCGACACACGGTGATCTGGTCCCACCCGCGCCACGGCACCGGGAGGACAAACGCCCCTACCCCGGCGCCCAGCGGGAGGACAAACGCCCCTACCCCGCAGCCCTCCGCAGCCGAAGCCGCCGGCCCCCCAGTGGGCCGTGTAATTTTTTATAGAGGTTTTCTTCCTCGCGACTGCAAGCCTACCGCAAGCGGGGTCTTCACAGTCCCCGGTCCGGACATCATCGGCCCTCTGCCTAGTCGGGATTACGGGGCCGTTATATTTGACGAGGCAAACGGTCGGTGCCTCGAACCGCACTACGCCGCCGAAGCGGCCCACCTTCGTCGGACCTGGGGATTTCTCCGTGGAGAAGTCCTCGGTCCGATACCCTCCTCCCCCCCTGACAGGTTATTGGTAGCCCGACAAGTGATCACTTAGGGTCCACTAAATGATCACTTGCCGTGCCTCCAGGACGCACCGGCCAAGACTCTACCCTTACCTGCGGATCTACCGGATCAACAGGTATTGGTAGAGCCCGGACACTCGAGGAGGTTACCTGTCTCGCGCCCCACCCAACATTTGACCTGGGCCGACGTTGCTTAACCTCCCATACCGCACCGCACGCGGTACGCGGGCACCGCTGGGCCACGAGCGCTCCATACGATACAATCAAAAACATAAAAGTTAAAAAAATATATTAATGTAACACATAAATTCCTAAAGTGACCAAAACATCTGTACGCTCTTACCCTTGTCATATTATAAGTCATGTTTGCTAATTTTGTCACTGAGTGTGAATAAAGATACTTTCGATGTTGGCTGCTTAATATATTCTTACAGAATACATTGAAAACCTTTCCCCGGCGACTCATCAACGTAAATAAAATAGATTCTACCCTTTTATCTAGTTTCTTTGCCGTGAACAGTTCTCTTCCGTCTTTCATTCCACCCCTTTTTCATCACGGTTTAACCGCAATCTGGGGTATAAATGCAAATAGTCCAATTAACGAGGTGCTTGTATCACTCTAAAAATGTGCGTACCGTAAGTTTATAACGTAACTTGTGAGATTGTAAACTGTTGGTTGGTTTATAATCCTAATTTATTTAAAAAAACACGGCTGTTCACAAATTTACGATGACATAGTTGTATATACACCTATGAACCTAAAATAGTTATATGCCCTTATTTATTGCATACAGAAATCCTTTTTTTAAAATCGTTTGGAGATATAAAATGAGTGGACCTCATATTGCTGTCTTGGCAACAAGACTTAGTTCAGCTGCGTATGCAGTTAAAAAAATAAGGCATATTATACTGACGTTGAAACGGCAAAGTTGGTTTATTTTGGCTATTTTCACAGTGTTATGTCATATGGTCTACTTTTGTGGGGCTCCGCTGCTGATATTCAAACTATTTTTATACTTCAAAAAAGAGCGATTCGTGCTTTATATAGCATGAGACCACGTGATTTATGTAAGGAATTTAACGTATTAACGGTTGCATCTCAGTATATTTATGACTGCAATATGTATGTACGCAAATACTACACTATTTTTCCTAAAAATTCTGACTGTCATGGTTTTAACACCAGAAACAAGCATAAACTTGCCGTTCCATTCCTCAGACTACGTAAAACTAGTCGTTCATTTGTAGGCTTAAGTATAAAATTGTTTAATAAGTTACCACAAACAATCATTGAATTACCCGTTAATAAATTTAAGATTATTGTTAAAAGTTGTGTAGTAAACAAAGAATACTATAAAATAGAAGATTACATTAATGACAAAAATGTATTGACATAATAGGTAATTTGCTCTGCTGCACCTTATAGCTAGGAATAATATTTTAAGATTTACGTTTTTTAAATTTCTTTTTTTTTTACATTAGGAGACCTTTTACATATCAATATTGGTATCATAACTTGTTTTATATTAATTTTGCACTTTGTTATTTTTGACATACCCATATATTTTATTAACCGACTTCAAGATTTCAAAAGAGGAGGTTATCAATTCGGTTGTATGTTTTTTTTTTGTTTTTTTTTTTTTTTTTTTTAATGTTTGTTACTTCATAACTCCGTCATATCTTAACCGATTTAAAAAATTCTTTTTTTAATTGTATGTATATATATTCAAGTTGGTCCCGTTTTTGTCAAAAGGCAGTTTTGATGATGGGATCCATGAGAAATTGAAGGAACTTCTCAAATCTTTAAGGTAAACATACAGTGATTTTTGTGTTTTTATCAACAAGTCAAGCATTTGCATCCAAAAATGTGACATTGGATGAAGTGGAACTGCTGATGATGATCAGAACAGAACTCTTCAACGACGAAAAGTTCACGTTTGGCGATTTGTCCTCCTAGCTGTGTTTGATAAGCAAGTTCTATTTTCACGATTAATTTTTGTCATGCTCGAGTTCTGATGATGGGATCCATGAGGAATTGAGGGAACTCCTCAAATCTTAAAGGCAAACATATAGTGATTTTTGTGTTTTTATCAACAAATCGAGCATTATCATACAAAAATGTGACATTTGATGAAGTGGAACTGCTGATGATGATCAGAACAGAACTCTTCAACGACGAAAAGTTCACGTTTGGCGATTTGTCCTTCTAGCTGTGTTTGTTAAGCAAGTTCTATTTTCACGATTGACTTTTATCATGCTCGAGTTCTGATGATGGGATCCATTAGGAATCGAGGAAACTCCTCAAATGTGAAAGGCACTCAAATAGTGATTTTAGTATTTTCATGAACTAATCAAGCATTTTCATTCATAAAAGTGACATTTGATCAAGTGGAACTGCTGATGATGATCAGAACGGAACTCTTCAACGACGCGTAGTTCACGTTTGGCGATTTGTTCTCTTCGTTTTGTTTGTCAAGCAAGCAAGGTTTTCCATGATTTCATGAGGAATTGAGGGTACTTAGTCTTCTACCATTATAAACATACTTATAGCCATTTTTGGATTTTATTGTATGGAATCTAAGAGTGCACCATCTAAGATCTTTCACCGGCTCCCCCATTGAAGTCGGTTTTTTTTTCTTCAAAATTATTTGTGATACCTGGAGACCCTTTACATCTCTCGTAAAATGGAAGCAGATTTTTTACTATTTAGAATTTTACTTTATACTATTGTATGACATTCAAAAGCGCCCATGGGGCCCACTTGGAGAAGAAATTATTTCATTTCATTTAATTTCATTTCATTTCAGTGATTAATAAAAACTATACAACCAAAATGAAAATGGAGGCAAGGATGCTTACTTAGTTCTAGTTTTTGTCAGAATCAACTTTGGCAGCGAAATAGTTATGTAGACACAAATAAACTGTGACAAATGTTTGATGATTTTATTGACGTTTTATGTTAATTTAACTGGCTCAGTTTTTTCCTGATTTTTTATAAATATATTTAGTTAACAATCTTATAAATTAAATACATTTCCTAAACCTGCAATTATACAGAAAGTTTTTATTGATTTCCGTTCCTTCAAGCATATATCCGTCTATATCCATAGAAACGACGTAGCATATTTAGTTTCTCAAAATTCTAGAAATAAGTATTTTTTTCATTTTCATACAAAATAATTAATTATAGCACAAAGGGTGAATGAAAAACGGCCTTAGATTTCACGTGGAGTTAAGCAAAAGTTAATGTCAAGTATGACAATTCGGAATTCGTATGACACGCACGTCAACATTGTTTAATTGTTAAGGATCTTTTATACTATACTAGGGGTGTTCATTACCGAAAATGAATTCTTGAATATCTTCGAAATGGTACGAATTGGGGTACTAGTGTCTTAGAGTAGATTATTTCATCTCAGGATGGTACCCTCGCAATTACCAGAATTCAATAAAAACAACCTGTTTAGATATACATATTATCTTGTTTATAACAATGTTTCTTTCATATACTTACCCATACAATACAATGATGTATGTGCGTGTCTGCGCATTTATAAACTGATTGGATACAAATTACATTTTTATTGCATTAATTTAAGAGTTATACTTGTTGTGTGATCATAATAATTAAAATATTAACTTCAAAATAGTGGCCAACCCGAGTAAATCCACCAGTTCTGGTTTCAGGCTGTCTTTTATGCGCAACTCGCATTCTCCGTTGATTCGAGTACGCACAGGGCGGGCGGCGGATACAGCCAGAGTCTCTCGGCCGCGGCGAGCGCCACACGCTTCTCCGCCCGCCCTACTCGCGATCTAAGTTGTTCGCTGTATCGCCGAACTGTTTGGTAAGTTCTTTAACTTATATATACGATTTTAGTAGTCGTTGACTGGTTTATTTTACGATTGTTTTGTTTTTATTAATAAGGACGAGGTGATTCTATCTAGGATTATTGTCGATGCTGTTTAAATTTTTATTCATTTTTATGTATTTTATGACATAGTTTAAGTGACACGGTTTTCAGCGGTTAGTTAAAATACTTTTCGACTTTATAGATGTCTGCTAATGATACCAGCTGTATTTTAACTATTTAATAATACTTGGAAATCACTTTGTTACAAGTTAAGTATATTTAATAAAAATTAAGGGTTCATCTAAATTTAATAGCGTTGACGTCACTTTATAGTATATTGTCTGATAAACTGCGACATAATTTTGTTTATAATACATTTTCAGCAAAATTAATAAGTTAAGTCGCCATTAGAAAAAAACAATCAAAAATTGTTTGCGTAGCACAATGAGTTCGCATAGAGCTTTTTTATAAACCCCACTTTTAATCTGTACCTATTTAATCAACTTAATTCCATTTGAAAAGCAAATAACCCCAGACAAAATAAATAAAAAGCTAAAACGGAAAATCTAGATTAGCCGAATCTGTTACCATAATAGCCGAGTTTTTATTTTCAACCGAAATACTAAAATATCCGCAGAATCAATTTAAGCGACCATTAAATTGTAATCTGTAAGGAGATCGCGCTCGTCATCACTTTGCAATGGTAAATTGGACCAGAAAAGTCCATGCCTTAACTTAAGTACGGTTCAGGAGATTATTTGCATGCCGGTTCTAAATGAATGGGGGCTTTTTACATACCCTTTATCGCAATATTGGGTGGTCATTATTATCACGGATTTCGGATTATGATATTTAACAACGGTATTTTTCTTATTTTACGTTA
Organism: Notocelia uddmanniana; assembly: GCA_905163555.1. Lineage (NCBI taxonomy): Eukaryota > Metazoa > Arthropoda > Insecta > Lepidoptera > Tortricidae > Notocelia > Notocelia uddmanniana. The sequence goes on along the minus strand of LR991059.1, from coordinate 5,086,467 downwards.
CCAATAAACAGAACTTGTGATAATGTATCGAAAAACTTCAACTTAATTTATGATATTTTAAACTTACACATAAAGATGAAAAAAGGACTAGGTTTGACTAATAAAAATTGTGATGGCATTAGTCATCACTACGGTAAAATCTTGACCTTACTTATTGCCAGTCTTTTGACCGAATACCAGTTAACGCCTTAATGGATAGCCACCATTTTTATTATACCCTATCTATATTAATAATTCCGTGCAGGGGTACGGTAGACCCGAACGAGACCTGTCTCAAATTGAAGAACGTAATATGTATTTGTGTATGTCTACGTAATGAGTATAAATAATTATTTATGTAACTATATGATAGATGTATATATTTGAATCAATATTTTGTATGCAAGATTACCAAATTTGTTCTCTGGTATTTTATAATTGCACCGCCTACAATCTTTCTTTTTTGCCTGAAGGTTGACTGGTAGAGAATGCCTCATGGCATTAAGTCCGCCTTTTGTACGTTAAGAGTTCTTATTGTGCAATAAAGATTAAATAAATAAATAAAAAAGACTCATCTTGAGGCACTGCGGAATATTGGACGAAAAGATGTGCTGTACTGTAGCTTCCCGAATGCTGCCCAGAGTAAAATAAGTCAACATTTTTCCGACTCTATTATTCGTCTATAATGTTCAAAAGTGGTAGATCCCGTTTTTGGCTGACTGTACGTATAATTCCTTGTAAATGTCAATAAGGATGATTTTTAATTGCGACACTAAGGAAATTGTACCTTATTAACATCGTCAAAAGGAACACATTGGCTTGAGAATGACGCATATGTGGAATAAAATAGTAGGGAAACGCCAGAGAAACTAGCACGGGGCAAAAAATTATAATTCTCTTGGCACGAGCCACAGCCAGCTATACGGCTTCCGATTAGCTGGGTTTGTGCAAATCCCATCTGTATAATTTCATGTCGCATCAGGGTGGCTTTAAACTCGATAACTAGGCTAGTCCCTCGGCAGGGCGGGGCGGTACCTGTTTTCGGTATTTTCTATCCCATCAAAAACATAAATGTGAAAATGGGAGCAAAGTTCAATATCAAGAATATGCGATGCTTGGTTGTCGTCTTCACCGACAAAAGAATTGAGATCTAAATGGGTGCCAAGTTCCGTAGATTCTCTGAAATGATGCCAAGTCTGGCACTACATTGTTTACAGTAAAACTAATTTACTGCGGCTTAATGCATTTTGAGCTTTAACTTGGCAATTTTCTTAAATATCCTATGGTATTATAATATACTGCATAGAAAACTGCCAAGGTAAGGCTCAAAATGCATTAAGCCGCAGTAAATTAGTTTTACTGTACACAATGTGGTGCCGGACTTGGCATCATTTCAGAGAATCTACGGAACTTGGCACCCATTTCGATCTCAATTCTTTTGTTGGTGCATCGCATATTCTTAATATTGAACTTGGCTCCCACTTTCACATTTATGTTTTTGATGGGATATCATTACTTTTTTTTGTCAATCTTCGCCAAATGGTGCTTTTTAAGAGCGAATGCACGAGTTACTATTCAATATACCCAACTCGCTATAGGTGGATCCCAAATATTTCAAGAGTTCCCTCGATTTCTCCAGGACCTTATGATCAGATTCTTACCTGATAATTATGGGACCGAATCGGTTAATAAATGACAGAGTTCTAAGGTAACTAGCATAAATAATAATAATAATGTTAATAACAACAATTTCTGTACACAATTTTGTATATGACCGTTTATTTCTCATAATAAAAAAAAAAACAAAAAAAATAATAAAACTAATAAAAAATCACTGTTTTCTGATTTTTTCTGGTGTACACACACAATTACCAAGCTTCATGCCAAATTTCAGCTTTCTAGGTCACCTCGAAGTGGGTTAGGTTTTTGATTACTAGTCAGTCAGTCAGTCAGTCAGTGGTAAAAATGCCGTTTTTTCGAATTTAATATCTCAATAACTATTAAACCTATATTTATGAAATTTGGGGTTCTAGTTGTTCTAAAGGATCTTAATACATGTGTTAGATGGATTATGAATTATTGAGGGGTCAAAAGTGGCTCCAAACGGTTCGTGTACAATAACACACGGCTGCTGTCCGCCAGTTCCTGCGGTGAACTTGGCTGGACACGCTGCCGCGTGTCTAGATTTTACCGAAAACCTCTTATGTTGTCGAGATTTTCTCAAGTTACTGTCAGTACATTTGTGCAGTATATAATGCGTAGAGGCAAGCACTATGATTGCAGTACTGTATGCGTTCTGCCCCATAACCGTATATAGTGCAGAAAACATCTATATCATAATACTAGAGTCCATACGATTGCACTCACTTTTACACCGTAATGATTACAGTGCGTCTAACTATGGATAGTCTAACCTTGATAGTAGACTTCACAACATATACTTACTTCTACTTGCCTGGTTAAATAGTAGTCTGAAGTAGCAAGTACTCATCCGAAGTTTAATTTAAAGTATCAATTTGAGAAAAAGACCTATAGTAAACAATTTCAGGTGCTTATACAGGATGATTCGGGAGACGTGAGCAAGATCAACACCACAGATTCAGTAGATCATAAGCTACTGCTTCGTGCCACTATTAGTGAAATTAACGTTCATTTATCTTTGGTGTTGAAAACAAAATGTTTTAAATTATTTACGAAATTCATGGTCACTCTACAATCAGAACACTTTAGTCAAGTGATACGTGTCAAATTGAATGTCATCCGAGTCCGATTACTTTTGAAATATCGTATCTCACTTAATGTGACAATTTACTTTCTTCGTAATCAAAGTGCTGTCATAACAGTTAGAGGTTTAATCTTTACTAGATGAAAGCCCGGCTTCGCTCGGGTGAAATAAATAAGAAAGAAATAAACAAAACATTTATTCGTGACAGTTATGCAAACGACGAAAGAAATAAATAGGTAGTGTACAAAAATGTATAAAATAAAAACATTACAACAACGGATTATGATGAAATTTCGAATCGTATAGAAATATAGTCTGTAGTCTGGATTGGGAATAAAAGTATGGAATGGAATTATATGGAATTGGGAGTAAAAGATTACGCAAACGACGTCACGGGCAAAGGCTAGTATCTTTGCAAGTTAATCCTAAGCATTTTTATAAGGGTAGTATTTAAAGGCACATAAAAAATTTGACACCGTAATCAGTACTGATTTGTATAGCTAAAATACTAATCGTTCATTAAAATTCAATTCAGATGTGCATTGTTAAATATTGATGTGCCAGTCAGTATTTTTGGTGCGAAGTCAGAGCTGCTAACGCGAAAAACAAATGAAGTTCGTGTATCTCCCTCTCTGTCGCACTTGCAAATTCGAGCGACACAGAGGGAAATACACGATGTTCGTTCGTTTTCGTTTCGCGATAGCAGCTCTCTATTCTCCGCCAAATTCTATTCAGTGGGGCCCTTTACACTCAATATTATCGCGTATTTTAAAATTGTATGGGGTCTGTTAAACGCTTAATACTATCACAATACTGGTGTGTCAATATTATCGTGGTTTTCAAAATCGTATGGATTTTTCTTCAATAATCATTGCACGTGATACGGATCGTGATATGAGTATATCGCGTGATAATAATAACCATGTAACAGGCCCCTATGGATGTTGCTTCAATATTCAGTGTTTCACGTGATAATAATAACAGTTGGTAATATTTTCTCCAATTAATGGAAGCTATTTAACAACTTGTTCCGTTTTGCCAAAGGTATTTCACATTCCGATACGCGCACCATCCAGGAATAGGAGCCGTCAGACCAGAGGGCCTACCACGATCTGAAAACGAAGTATTTCCCTCTCCGCGCTCGAATATGCAAGTGCGACAGAGAGGCATATATATTTAGTTTTCGGTTGGTAGCACCTTAGTCCGAGCGTGGCGGACGGTCGAAGAAAGTCAAAGAACATTCCGTGTGTTGTCTGTCACACATATATTTTTTTAGCTTCCCATCGACCTATGAACTTGAAATTAAGTGATAATGTTTATTATGAAGTATATTTTACCAAAAATATCAATATATTGATAAATCACATTTGTTTTTTAGTTGTACGGAACCCTCAGTGTGCGACTCCGACGCACTTGGCTTACATTTTGAATTTTATTTCTCTTATAGTAAAATACCCTATTCGTTTTAAAGTTGACGCCTGAGGGCCTACCACGAACCAAAAACGAACTATCTTCCTCTCTGTCGTTCGAATATACTTATACATGTGCGAGAGAGGTATAAGTTATCGTGCTAGCTAGGCTGATAGGTGTATAGAACGCTTGAAAACTACAAAAACAAAACGCTGCAGACGCGGCTAGCCGAATCCACACAATGGGCGATGATGGCCCATCACTCAGAACGTGCTCAGAACGCAGCCCAGCAACCTGGCCAACATACCGGACGCAAAAATAGTTCACGATTTTCGAACGTAGCCGACACTGTTGACCAACAAATTTAATATAGCAATATAGTCTGTGGGCAATATGGCTGACGTTTTGTCATCAAATTAACACTTTTAAATGCAAAATATGCGACAATCCGAATTTTGCGGATACATATGTTCAACTCAAAAATCGTTATTTTTATACGTTCTTCAATTTGAGACAGGTCTCGTTCGGGTCTACCGTACCCCTGCACGAAATTATTAATATAGATAAACCAGTTGTTGTAGGGTGACCATGATTGTAGAGAATTAAACTTTAACTTAACAAAAATTATAATACAGGAAAGAGGTATAGGTGTTTCACTTAAATACAATGGTGAACGATTCATTGCCATTGACTATGTATGTAGTGTTGGTCCTGCTCACGTCTCCTAATCACCCTGTATATGTGTTAGTCTCCGTTTACCGACAACTACATACCTACTAAATTTTATTTCACCTTTTTCTACAAGACAAAAATAACTCGGTAAGTACATTAAGCGATGACATTCAAGGCCTAAATTAAAAACCCTCAATTCATTCTCACTCTGTAAGTGAAAGAAGGATTGCCGCTTTCACGGGAAAATTAAGCCAGTAAATTGGTTTAATTTGAGTGCGCTTGATCTAAAATTGAGTGTTTTGTTCGTTTTCGATGGAATCCAATTGGGGTATAAAAGCTGAGAGGAAAATGTCCAATTGGCTTGGTGAGATCGCTCGATACCGCTGTTCCATAGAAAGCAATCACGGTTACAAAGTAGGGTAAACAACTGGGTATAACCAAGTTTTGATGGGTAATAAGTTATTACGGAAATAAAATGAGTGTAAAAGTAACAACTGGAAGGAAGAAAGCTGTTTCCTGTTCATGATAAACATTTTGATCGCTGATAAGTGATAAACCTTTAGAAAATAGTTGATAAGTATTTTAAATATTATTAATATTAATCATCTCAAAGAAGATTTTAAAGTTCGCACTTAATAGAGTTAAATTGATTATAATTTAGTATATTTCACGTTGTTGGTCTTAGTTTTTATTGTTTACCTTAAGAGTCCGCAGTAAGCTCGGTTCTCCATACAAACGTAGTTTCGGTCTAATTTTAAAACGCCATGCTACATGAAACTTTATATATACACAATGGGATCCGGCATATCTAAGTCGGAAATTAGTTTCTGTTGCTTGAAATTATAATGGAAAAAAAACAGCGATTATTAAGGTTTTCATACAAGACGTAAAAAACTCAAAAACTCGCTGTATTTTATTCCTATTACAATTTCTAGCAAACAGAAACTAATTTTCGACCTAGAGAGAGAACGAAACTACGTTTTTATAGAGAATAGAGTTCAGCCGAGCGTACTGGATCCGGGTATGTCCTAAAACTACGACCAAGACCACCGCGGGATGGGCAGCAGCATCCCTGGAGTGCGGTGGAGATACAGCGGTCGCCAACCCGCATGCGTGGCGATTATGGCATATACCCTCCGTGAATTTGGGGGAGGCCCATGTCCAGCAGTGGACGTCTTTTGGCTGATATGGTGGTGGTGGTGGTGGAGCGTACTGGAGACTCTTAAGGTTGGTTCAACCTTTATACTTTCACAGTATGTAAGTTAAATTTAGTTTTTGCTACTAAGAACAGTGACTTACATCATCGAGCTTAATTAATTAATTATTCTTAATGAATGTGGAAACCAAATAAACAAACGTAAACATTATACCAACGCTGTGCGAAGACAAACCATCATCATCATCATCATGTCAGCCGAAAGACGTCCACTGCTGGACATAGGCCTCCCCCAAAGACTTCCACAATGACCGGTCCTGCGCCACCCGCATCCAGCGGACACCCGCGACCTTCAACAGGTCATCAGTCCACCGTGTGGGGGGCCTGCCCACGCTACCGCCAATCGAGAACCTTTCCGCCCCAACAGCCATCGGTTCTACGTGCTATGTGCCCCGCCCACTGCCACTCGGAGGACTATATCAGTCACTTTGGTTCTGCTGCGGATGGCCTCATTCCTGATGCGATCACGCAGAGAAACTCCCAACATAGCTCTCTCCATTGCCCTTTGGGTGACTTTGAGCCTTCTTATGAGGCCAAGACAAATATGTAGTTGGAACTCGGATTGATGTTTCTGCGGGAATCGGTATCGGAATTCTAAACGATCGCCGAATCGCTCGGGATCGGTTGCCTTTTGTGCAATCTGGCCGTCCAATAAAGCTGTACCATTCGATTCCCATCCGATTATTATCAGGTAACTAATCAGAAAGTTTTGCCCTTTCAAACTGACGATTATCGTTTGGTACTTATATAATTATAGTAAGAAGGTTAATCATTTAATAGTGGGCATTTTGGTCATTAGGGGTCTGTTGATAAAAAGGTCGCAATGTGTAAAAATACTCCATTTAACTCTTACCAAGAGTCAATATGATTATTTTTGCCAAACAATAAAGTAGGTTGCCCTTATCACCCTGCATGAGAAGGGCAACCGGTTGTCGAAAGCTAATGTAACTATAATGTAGATTACACATAATGGAAAGCAGTTTAATTTTCAAATAGGAATATCATTTCATTTCAAGAATCAGCAAAGTACAGTGGCCGTTTTCTCATTTGAGTGTACGTAATGTATTGGTTCCTAAAATGTAACTATTAGTTATAAGGTCCTTCGCTTGTCATACTTAGTTGTAATTACTGATTACTAAACAACGGGGTTATTACGTAACCTTACGAACGTACGTTAGGTATTCTTTAAAACAAAACAATCAACTAGAAGGCTTTGAAACATTACCTTGATTCAGAAAAGCATTACATTGTGCTTGATAAGATTATCACTTCCACTTTCTTGGCCCAGTTCATAGCTTACATGAAGTGGCAGTAAAGTCCATTTAAGTCGTGCTAGTTTCGTTTCCAGCGGACATACCAAATTATACGTAGTCCTAGAGACCCGGATGAGCTAAAAGTTGTCACTGTACTACATTTAGCTCATCCGGGGAGTTATATTTCGTGAAACAAATGAGCGATGGGGAATAACAGAATCTAACAAATCCTTCAAACGTAGTTTAATAAAATACGAGTAATTATTACCTTCTGTTTACAAAAATATACCTTAGAATGAGCAAAATATACCTACTTCATACAGGATGGCAATTCTAAAATTTAATTGGCAGGTAGTTTTTACAGTTTTTCTGCAAATTTAATACTTATGTTATTTAAATCGCATGATATTTAATTACATGGGTATAAGTAAACGCAAATTGGGTAGATATGTATTGCTGCGTGTGCTGCAACTCACATGATGACTTCAGTGCGATTCAGTGTCCATTAATGATACCAATCTCCATAGCTCGACCGAGTCAGGCGCAAACACAGACCACTATGTAACTTCGCTAACTCAGCTCAAAGGCTTGCAAATCATAAGTTAGGCTTCAAGTTTAACAGACAGATTCGATATTACACGTAATACATAACTGGCCGAACTAGAAGGAATATTCTGCTTTTACTGCCAATAAATAGGTGTTACGTCTACATTTTAAACTCTCGCGCTTCGTACACGTAGGTACTTAAAAGTTTAGTTGACACGGGTCTAGATTGATATACATTTATTTACTGATGTTTCGACACGACCAAGCCCAAGCCGCCACCAAGACATATAGACATTTTTTTCCCATACAAAACAATAATGACTCAGCACTTCCCCCTCCTATAAGGGATTTTTTTTGGGTTCCGTACCCAAAGGGTAAAAACGGGTGCCTATTACTAAAAAGGGTCCCGTTTTTAACCTATTACTAAATAGGATCCCGTTTTTAACATATTACTGCTGCGGGAGTGCTGAAGTCATTATTCTTTTGTAACCAGACGGACGGACAGACAGCGAAGTCTAGTCTGTCTGTCACCAGGCTGTATCTCAAGAACCGCGATAGTAAGTCGGTTGAAATTTTCACAGATGATGTATTTCTGTTGCCGCTAAAACAACAAATATTAAAAACCGGCCAAGTGCGAGTCGGACTCTTTGCCGTTTTTATAGATACTACGGAACCCTTCGTGCGCGAGTCCAACTCGCACTTGGCCAGTTTTATTTAAGAACTGCGGGTCAAAAATTTGGTTTTGACCCGCAGTTCTTAAATAAAACTGGCCACCGACCGCTTTCTATCGGACGGACCGTACGCTTGTTTGCAATCGACGTGGTATTACGAGTTCGCAGTAAGCTCGGTTTTCCATACGTGTCCATACAAACGTAGTTTCACTCTCATTTTAAAACGCCATGCTAGAATAACATAAAACTTTGTATACACAATAGGATCCGGAATATCTATGCCGGAAATTAGTTTCTGTTGCTTAAAATTATAATGGAGAAAAAATACAGCGCTTATTGGTTTTCATACAAGACGTAATAAAATTTTAAAATCACTGTATTTTTTTCTATTACAATTTCTAACAACAGAAACTAATTTCCGTCCTAGATATGGCGGCTCCCATTGTGTATACAAAGTTTCATGTTATTTCAGCAAGGCGTTTTAAAATGAGAACGAAACTACGTTTGTATGGAGAATCGAGTTCAGCCGAGCGTACTTGGGGACCCTTAAAAAAAACTTTTATTTTCGGTTTGCGGGAGGCCGTCAGATATTGTAATGAGGTTAATAGTAGTAGTTTTAGTAGAAGATACATATATAAAGTCGCCGGTAATTCCCCAGCGTAAAGGTGCATTCAAACGAATCTGCGAGGCCGAATGCAATTGACCTGTAAAAGTAAGCAAGAAGCGAAACATGACCATGGTCATTCATATTTCTATCTAGCTCTGTCTCACAGTGGTACTTACCTAAAGACATGCGAACATGTTTGCTCCGAACCGCAACTTTGGTGCGATTTGGGCCATCATTTTTATTCTTACTCGGTTCACCACCGAACAGAAGCAAGGTCACGGTTCGGGGCGAACATGTTCCCAAATCTGTTACTACTTATATAACTTATCGTCCGCCATGCCGGACCTTTAGCTGCACCTTAATGTCTCTCTAACTCCATGAATAAAGGCTATACCGACAGGATACTCAAGTTTATGATGTAAATAAAAATATTCGTCCGTTTAAACATGAGCTTGTTCGTTGTTTACTTAGACATTTGCCAACAGCAATGCCATGTAATATCAAAACATCGTATCTTTATATGTACGTCTAGTGACTTGGGACATTTTAAAAATACTGATGTCAGTTTGCGTCGCGGAATGGATGCTACGAACACGGAAATTAAAATGGGTTTCTTTCGGGCTGCGTTGAAATTGTTTGGATGCTATCTCGTGCACGTTTACCTTCGGCATGTATAATAATAATAATAATAATAGTCGTCTCTGCGAACGGTCTAATTGCGAAGAGTCTCGACCAACATCTTAAGAGACTTTTGCTAGATGGCTGGGTCAAGGGTCAGATACAGAAGGCGGTACTCCTGGACACGGCGCGAATAGTCAGGAGGTTCCTCTCTCTGTCGCCCTAACCACCGGTAGCTTAGGCCCTGCCTCGCTGCCGGCGGCACCCTAGGTTAGGTTTTTATAATGATTTTTGGTTTTGTAAATATTGTTTTATATTTTACTTTTTATTATTGTAAAAACCTAATCTAAGAAAAAAAAATGAATACTTAAAGAGATAATAATAATAATAAATATTAGGGGACAATTTTTACACAAATCGAACTAGTCCCATAGTAAGCTCAATAAGGCTTGTGTTATGGGTACTAGACGACGATATATTAAATATATATATACTTAAATACATAGAAAACATCCAAGTCTGAGGAACAAATGTCTCTGCTCACCACAGAAACAAATGCCCTTACCGGGATTTGAACCCGGGACCTCTGGCTTCGGAGGCAGTGGCACTACCAACTAGGCCGACACAGTAATCAGGCCGATAAATAATAATGTATCATGTTTGGATATTATTATCATGGAATCGGAAGGCGCAGCGTGGGTAGGCTTCCAATATGACCTTGTAAGGTCGCAGGAATCCTCTGGATGAGGGTGGCGCAGGGTCGGTTTTTGTGGCACTCTTTGAGGGAGGCCTATGTCCAGCAATTGACGTTCTTCGGCTGATATGATATATAACCTGAATTTCCTAAACCTACTTACCACAGTAAAAAGTCTCTTAATTTTGAGAGATTGGAAATCCTTTGTACGCACACATGCACGATAAACGTGACTGAAGTGAACTTAAAAGTCAAAGCCAAGCTAGGTGTGTTCAATAGAGCGAAGTGATACTTCAGCTGGAGACAGAGACTTCTATTAAATAAGTTCTAAATTCGTCCCCACATGGAGTACTGCTGTCACCTCTGGGCGGGAGCACCTGGATACCAGCTTGGGCCTTTTGACTCGCTTAAGAGACGTCCTGTGCGAATCTTAAGAGTGCGCAGTACGCTCGGTTCTCCATACAAACGTATTTATGCTCTCATTTTAAAACGCCATGCTAGAATAACATGAAACTTTGTATACACAATGGGATCCCGCATATCTAGGTCGGAACATAGTTTCTGTTGCTTGAAATTATAATGGAGAAAAAATACAGCGATTATTAAGGTTTTCATACAAGCCGTAAAAAACCCAAAAAACCGCTGTATTTTTTTTTCTTTTAAAATTTCCTGCTACTGAAACTAATTTCCGACCTAGATCCCATTGTGTATACAAATTTTCATGTTATTCTAGCATGGCGTTTTAAAATGATAGGGTAAATACGTTTGTATGGAGAACCGAGCCAGACCGAGCGTACTGCGCCCTCTTAAGCGATCCCAAACTCACAAGCGATATTGAACCGTTGACTAAGTACCCGTTGAGGGGCTAATATAGTGTGGAGTTCTTCAAGAAAGGATTGTACTCGTATACACGCATCTAACACCCCTGGAGTTGCTGGCAGCTATAGGCTGCGGTGACAGCTTACCATCAGGCGAGCCGTACGCTAGTTTGCCACCGACGTGGTATAAAAAAATGTACTGCCATGTCCTGCGAAGTCTACTTAAGGTTATTTTAGCGACTCGTGTAAGTATTTATGTGTGCGAGCGTTAAATCGGCCGTTTGTACGGATTTATTTATACTCGTATCTACTGTGTCCTTATCTACTCGCATCACTGCTATTCGCCACTCCGCTCCCATCTGCTTCTAGTGATCACACTGCGGTAGCACCCGGTCAGTGAAATATTATTGGAATTCCTCCACGATAACCCGACGGTTTGCTCGACGAATGCCGACCTTTATCGGACTTGTAACGGATTGCACGTTATTTTATCTGGGATTGTCTGTGCCTGAGTTAGGAGGAGATTATATGAGCTTGTGTTTGCCGAATTATTTCTTTCAAGTGTCAATATGTATACGCTGGTTAAATTATCTGGTAGATGGCGTTGTACCCTTCGCATCGATTTCTAAATCGAGCTATCGAGATTGTTCCTCATATTCCGTATTATGATCACAGGTTGATAATCTTGTACAATTATTTTATACATATACCAGCAGGGCTAGTATGATCGCTTATATGTCGGACATATAGCATTCGTCCCGTACTGTCAAGTATGTAAGTGCGAGAGGGACGAATGCTATATGTCCGACATATAAGCGATCATACTAGCCCCACAGAGCTATATTGTTTAGTTAAGCAATGAAGCGCTGTTTTGGGTCTACTTTGGACAGCTTGCTTTGGAGAATGTGATTTGTTGATGTATTTATTCATTTAAACTTTATTACACGTATGAATACAAAAGGCGGACTTAATGCCGTGAGGCATTCTCTACCAGTCAACCATAGGGCCAAACAGAAACTTGTAAAAGTGGGTGCATTGAGTAAAATAAAAAGAAAACATGAAAGGTTAAATATTTTTTTAAGTATTAATATGAATATTTCATAAACTACATACATACGTTTACCAGGGAAAATATATACAATTACATATATACAATTAAGTAAATATAACATATATAATACATATGAATATATATACATATATAAATGCATATGTTCATACTATTGCATAAGTGCTGAGGATACCTACCGAATACTTTCCTATTTTTCTACGAGAAACAGGTGCTTGTAGAAACAATAAATAATATAAATAATAAATAATATGTTTGAATGCCATCTTGCTTGGGGCTTGTCTTATTATGAGGGGGAGCGCATTCCAGAGACGGATAGCTTGAACAGCGAAGGAAGATGAGAGAAAACCACTACGGTGAGGAAGTACGGAGAGTTTAAGGGATCGGGAGGAACGTAGTTCACAGCTCGGACGAGGGGTAACGAAGTTAAATTTACATTTGAGATATCCTGGTGCAGAAGGCTCAAACAGGATGGAGAAAAGTGTGCAAGGAATTCTGAGAGAACGGCGTTGACGTATAGGGTGCCAATTTAGCTTGATAAATTTGTTGATAAATACCTAGAATCGTAGTAGTAGAGAGGTTCTGAGTATTGGGTTGGGAGGTCTCACTAATGTCAGTTAATTCAATGCTAAAGGGCCTTAAACTACAATTAATATTGTTTATTCATATTTTCATAATATTTATTCATAATATTGGGAGACAATCTTACACAAATCGACCTAGTCCCAAACTAAGCAAAGCTTGTACTATGGCTACTAGACGACGATATACATACTTATATAGATAAATACATACTTAAGTTAAGTACATAGAACACATCTATAGGTAAGACCGAAGAACAAATGTCCGTGAAAAATGCACAAAAAAATGCCCTGGCCGGGATTCGACCCGGGACCTCTAGCTTCGGAGGCAGTGTCACTACCAAGTAAGCTAAACAGGCCGCGATATATTTAAAAACATCATAATTTACCACATTATCGTAGCAAGGAAACATCAATTTACTTACATGAAAACTAGTTGTAGTAGCAACTTTACTTATGTATGCAGTAGCTAGAACAAAAACTTCCATGCGAGTTACTTGCAGAGTGTAAGCATTAAACGATTTATTGGTACAGAGCTTGCCATCCAAGCTTATTCTAAAAGAGAGTACTTACGAAATGGGAAGTTAGGTAATGAATAGTAGCGCCGAGTAGGTACGTTACTTTTGATTTTCGATCTACAAGTCCTAAGAATGACTAGCGTTACACCGTATCAAACTGGAACCGATTTGGTAATGTATAACCGACTTCACAATGAAAGTCACATGCTGCAGCTTGCATGCGAGTAACTTGCATCGTAGAAATACTCAGCTGTCAGTGTCAACCGATGCGAATTCAGTACTTCCCCACTTCTATACTCTTAATGGTGTTGCTACGACGCAAACGTAATACTGGCAGTATTTCGTCAAGTGAGGAAATGTCATATCAGTAAGCTCACGTCAAAGAACAAAATACCTATCACAACGACGGGATTGGGGCAGGTATTATGTACCATCAGCAATTGACTAAAATATAACTATTTATATAAGTTTCTCTCAAAAATTTCATTCATTTATTGCCGAGTAGTGACCGTGGAAAAAAGGTACAATATTTTTTTCTACAGTCCTCAATTACTCGTTGAGAGGATTCCAATGAGCTCAAAAATTACGAGCTTATCTTGTGTAGTTTTGGAATTGATATGGCCTCTGTCTCCATCATAAGGTCAGCTCGGTGGTACCTTAATATCGCATTGTCACCGAACTTACATAAGTATGCCAAATTTAAGCTCAGTCGGAACGGCAAATGGCTGAAAAATGGATTTTACATTTTGAGGACGACATACTTTTAGTTAGTTAATAACGTCAAAGTGACTTTTAGGTTATAAAATCTATGGAAATGACAGGAGTCAGGATTGACTTCGTAACCGACGACCACTATAATTTATAACATTTTAACAAAAAAAAACCGACTTCAACCGAGTTATTCATCCATTTGTCGTGCACATAATTAATGCAAATTTAAGAAGATATGGTTTTCTCATGGATGCCATTGTCAGAATTGGACCAAATGGGACCATACGGGAAGCACCAGCTTTCAAATAAAAAAAGAATTATCGAAATCGGTCCACCCAATCGCAAATACTGAGGTAGCAAACAAAAAAAAAACAGTCAAATGGAGAACCTCTTCCTTTTTTGAAGTCTGTTAATAAGCTTGCAAAAAGTAACCTGTTTTTACGCTATTCCCTCAGAAACGAAATTCCAAGCGTACAAAGTTGCGTGTAAAAGCTAGTAAATTTATATTAAGTAGCACTTATTTATTACGTAACTAGTAACTTGCATGCAAGTTGGTATACAAGTTAATCGTACCGTGGAAACGCCATCACGTGGTTAATGAAAACGGCTGTCTGCAATCAAAGCCTGTACGAGTACGTAACTTTTGATGTGCAGCCCTTTGAGCACTCGGATTAGTTCAGTTCTGTTTGCATTTGGTGATGGAAGTTATGGATAGATCATTTTAGATCTTGTTTTAGTGCCTTTAACCTCCTGAAGAATGACCTTCAAAAAATGTCAACGTAATCTCAATCTTAATAAATGTATAAATATAGTTAAAAATATATTTTTTCTATGTCATACCTATACCACACGGGGCCACGATTACACCTGTCATTCAAGCTACGTTAAATACTGGGTTGAGGTTAGCAATGTACAAGTTAGAGAACATTCTCGAAACAATTCTCTGAAATGTTCGGAATTTATCGCGAAAATTTAAAAAAAGTTTCCATTGGAATGATTCCGACGGCAATTTTTCATGAATCATCCCGACCCAACCCGTATGCCAAGCGTGGCGATTATGGCATATACCCCCCGTGAAACTGGGGGAGGCCTATGTCCAGCAGTGGACGTCCTTCGGCTGATATGGTGGTGGGTGGTGGATTGTAACATTAATATAACGGATTACGTCTATGTCCTATTTAGGCAGGCAATTAAAACAACGGATAATGCATACATAGGTATATCCAGTGAGTTTTGAACTTGTTTTAAGTGTCATTCTTTCGTATGTCTGTCTGTCCGGATGTTCTCCTCTACAGGTCACATTTCTCGGGAACGGTTCCGTGAAATTTTGTGAGCAGATTCTATAACTATATAGATTTTTTTTTGTCGAAACAGTTTTCGGATATTTTAAAATTTGAAATAAAAAAAACATTTTTTTTGCGGCGTCTACAGCTCACAGAGCCACTAGTGATAAGAAATAGTCATTGTGTTAAATTATTATGACTCTGCTTAATTGTCACTAGCGTAGCTTGTAAATCTCCACTGTAACCAACAAAGTATCTACCATCGGACGACCGGGGATACGGCAAGGCGACCTCGTTTCCAAAAACTCGCACGAACGCGTTTCGCTTCCTCTTTTATTGTGAGAACAGCCAAGCTGTGGAACTCCTTGCCGGAATCCTTGTTCCCTGAAAACTACAACCTTACGATCTTCAAGACGAGAGTGAACCGGTTTTTACTAGGTAAGCGCGCTCCATCCTAGACCACAATATCGCTTACCATCAGGTGATTTGTGGTCAAGCGCAAACCTATCCGGAGTAAAAAAAAAAAGTATTAATCGAGAAGGTCTGAATCTACTTACTTACTTACTGCTCTGGCTTAGCGGCCCAAGTTTAGTGTGTCTTGGCCTCCAATACGAGTGCACGCCATCGCCATTGATCCCGAACCTGCATCATTTCCTTCCACGAGTTCCACAGCATCGGACCAACGGCATCTAGAGCGGCCTAACGGGCGTTTTCCACTCGGTTTGCCAGTAAGCTCTTTTGACGACATGATATGTTTTTTTAAAGCATTATAGTGGGGAGACAATAGGGTATTTTTCAACATTATAAAATAGTACATTTCGATGCTAGTGCGGAAAGTATGTCATTTCTTCACGAGTACCGAGGGATGCCACGAGCCGCAGGCGAGTGGCAAGACTCGGGACGAGTGAAGAATGACATTTCCGCACGTGTATTGAACGACGTTTTTTAATACAGTTGCGAAAAAATAAGAAAAACAACAAGTAATATTTATAAAAACAATATCGAATGTTGCCTTTAGAAACTTAAAACATGCTTGCAGTAAGTAAAAACGCCTCTTCTTTGACAGGCGTTTGGGCAGCTATTCCGTTCCACTCAGACAACTTATTAAGAACGGTTTTTCAATATTCAATATTAAAAAATAAACGTGTTATAATGATGAAGAGGTAAGTAATAAAATATGAAATGTGTATATTTTTCGTATTCTGATATTAACAGTAGGTTTTTATGGTGATTACGACGTTTAAAGGAAACTAATATTTAACACCCAGCAATAAGGAGTCATGCATTGGAACAAGCATAAATTTAAAAAAATTGGAAAAGTGAAAAGCACTAGTGCGCGAAAACCAACTTTCCGCACGCTAAACAGCTACGTAAAGTAGCACTTTTTGAGCAACTGTATTAAAAATATTTTTTTACGTTACCAACAAACAAAGCATACGAAAGTACTCGAAAACAATCGAGCTTCAGTTTATTATTTATGCAATTTTAAACATATTATAAACATGAAACACAATTCAGTTTGACCATTACGCCGCCTTTGCAATTCATTCAACAAATCGTTTTGTCATTGCCTCCGAAGCTAAAGGTCCCGGGTTCGATTCCCGGTAAGTACATTTGTTTCTGTGGTGAGCAGAGACATTTGTTCCTGAGACTTGGATGTTTTCTATGTATTTAAGTATATATCTATTAAATATATCGTCGTCTAGTACCCATAACACAAGCTTTATTGAGCTTACCGTGGGACTAGTTCGATTTGTGTGAAAAATGTCCCCTAATATTTATTTATTTATTTAAATCATTTACGTCAATAGATATCTTTAATTCAAGCAGACCACGTTTCCAAAAACTATTTCTCGTTACCTTAGCTGAAACTTGATATTTTTATATGTATTCCTTTATTGTTAGTACTGCCTTTAGCTTTTAGAGTGTGTTATGTTTTTTGTATTGTTTTGCTTACCTATGTTGCAATATAAGTCTTAGTGAGAGCGTTTAAGGAAGTAGGTACACACCTAATGTTTAAAATACTTTCATTGTACCTAATATTTTTACTTATTTCTGTTGCTTCTCCAATAAATAAAATACCAATAAAAAAATTAATAAAAATAAGACCATAGAAAATTGTGACGTCATCGGGCATATTTCCTTACAAACTTCATATTAACCTAGTCTTTTTGACGTTTCGTAAAAAGTTGTTCATTTCACTATCAGTAAAATACCGTATTTCAATGAATACTATAGTTTACATGCATTATGGCTACCTATATATGTTTACATCAGATGTTAACGGAAACACACTAAGGCTGGGTTGCACCAAACCGTCTGTAATCGTAACCCAGCCTTAGGCTGAGTTGCACCAACTTACGATCACAGACCGATCAACGTTAAATATGGCGCCGATAGCTGTCATCCCATAGAAACTTGTCAAACTTTCCATACACTCAAATTTTAACGAACACAGCTTGCAATTACAGACGGTTTGGTGCAACCGACCCTGAGACTAAAACTGAAACTTATAACTTTACAGAGTAGTCTAAATTTGGCCTTTAATCGCTATGTCATACTCACATCGAACTCTAAAACCAGGTCAGAATAAAATAACATTATTTTTTATCGAATTCGATAGAAAAACAAAAAGTTCCATCAGTTTAGACACATTACGCTAAGACTTTGTTTGCTCTGAGCTTTCAAAAGCACATTAGATTAAAGCTATTTACTTTGGTAACTGGCTGGGACGCTTTTACACGAGATTTTTAAGGAATTAATTGCATCGGGACGTTCATTAAGCGCACTGCAGCAAAGTTGCAAGGAGTTTGCGGCTTTTGCGAACGGCTCAAGACTTAAGAGGTATTAAAGGTTGCAGGAAAAAGGATTATGGGTGGAATTTTATTAAAAAACAAAATAATTTATTGAAAATAGTTTACACCAACACTTTTGGTTCCGAATGGTCATTACAATTAAAAATACCTTGTATTCCGTCAACAAAGATCAACGACTAAGGCTGGGTTGCACCGACTTACGATCACACACTGATCAACGTTAAATATGGCGCCGGCAGCTGTCATCCCATAGAAACTTGTCAAGCTTTCCATACATTGAAATTTTAACGAACACAGCCTACGATTACAGACGGTTTGGTGCAACCCAGCCTTAGTCACCTTCCTGATTTATCGATGCAGAGGCCTTAGAGCATACATAACTGGAGTAGCCATTAGTATACTTACCCCTAAGCCAAAAAATAGGCACAATGTGCAAAAAATATTAAAAAGTACTTCATTAATCGATTATAAGTTTTTTATATGGTGAGTGTATATACATTAATTTAGTTTTATTGTAGTTTATAGATATCCCAAGATCGTGAGCCCACTTACATAATAAATCAAAGTCTTTTTGCATCATGGTTCGTGCAACCTCGAGCTCACCATATAATTTTATGATACAAGTGTCGTCAGCAAATTGGTATACCGTGCTATGCTGGAATATGTTGCACATATCATTAACATATAATAAGTACTCGGTCGGGCCCAGGACGGATCCTTGGGCCGTTCCTTGCGTGGTTGGAATCAGAGCACTAAGTTCACCACCTAATACTAAGCTCGTTGAACCTTTTATTATGATAACTTTTTAAGAGTTCCAGCACAGGACCTTGAATACCATTTTTCTGCATTTTTTGATATAACTTATTGTAATTTAGGGTATCAAATGCTTTACTAAAATCTACCATTACTACTAAAACGTGTTTTTTATTATCAAGGTGACTGTTGATTTCATCAGCAAATGAAGACAGTAGCTGTGATGTACTTTTATTTCTTAGAAACCCAAATTGTTTTTCATGAATTAAGCCATTACTTGATAAGAAGTTAGTTATTTGATGGCCAATATATTTTTCTATTATTTTATTTATACTTGAGAGTAATGTAATAGGCCTATATAATTATTTGTGTCGGTGCGGCTACCTTTTTTATGTATGGGTCTGATTAGCCCAATCTTAAGTTTATCCAGATACAGTGACTGAGATATACAAAGGTTAATTAAGTGTGCGAGGACTGGGATCAACTCTTTTGAAATATTTTTCAAATCTTTTACCCTTATTTTATCAAATCCGGGGCTTTTTTTGTTGTTTAATTGGCACATAATTTTTTGTAAAACTTCTTCATTTATTTTGTTTAACTTTAAAGATAGTCTCGGGGTGTTAGCGTATATGTATTTTCTCATCTAGTAATGGCTCGTGCTTGACCATTAGGGCTAGCTGTGAAACGTCACTTTGACGTCACCGTATTTAAAGAAATAAGGACTACAGTTTATGAGAATTTCTTTGAAACATGGTCCTTATCGACTTTGGTTTTGGCCATCCGATAGTAACCCAATAATGGATCTAACGTTAACGAAAATAAGGTCGACTTTTATTGCTCAGCTTTAGTAGTTTGAATGTGCGTGAGTTGATTGTTTTAGTGTGGGTGCGTAGTCATGGAACAATATATTGTAAGTGTACGTAGTTTTTTTTATACGTGTATTACCTCGCCCCCCGCAAAAAAATTATATAATTATTTTGTTTGGTAAGATGCGCTGATGGCCGCTCCAGTTATGTATGCTCTAAGACGGAGGCGGTACGATATGTGAAAACTGTCAGTTGTCAGTGTCAACCGACACGAATGCAGTACTGTCCCGCTTCTGCGCATGGTATTACTACTGCGCAAACGTAATACTGACTGTATTTCGTCAAGTGAGGAAATCTCACATCAGTAAACTCATGTCAAAGAACAAAATACCTATCACATATCGCACCCGCCTCGCCAAGTCAGGAAGACGCCTTGGGCGCCTTCCTGATTTGTCGTTGTATGAGAAAACTGTAAGCTGTCAGTGTCAACCGATACGAATGTAGTACTGCCCCGCTTCTGCGCATGGTATTTCTATTGCGCAAACGCAATACTGACAGTATTTCGTCAAGTGAGAAAATCTCACAACAGTAAACTCACGTCAAAGAACAAAATACCTATCAAATATCGCTCCCGCCCCGCCAAGTCAGGAAGTCGCCTATCGTCGAATGTTTTTTATAGCATTGTCAAATTTTTATTGGCGGCATTTGACTTTGAACTTTAGCGCAAAACGTACGTAAGCGTTTTCTTTATGTAAGAAATTACTTATGATCTTTTGCAAAAGATTAACAAATTAGCTACTGTCTGTTCACCCTTAGACCATCGGATAGACTATACCTGCAACTAGGGTTGCCAACTTGTGAGCACAGATTTGCGGTACATTCGTGGTAGATTTGCGGGGCGTGGCTAAAAAATGCGGGACTCACGCAGCCGGCCTTACCGAAATCACAGAATAAGTAATAGTACAAGTCCGAAATGCGAGAGACTAAGGCCAATCGCTGGACAGTCTATCATAAAAAAAATGCAAATGATAAAAAATTTAAAGGGTCGGCAGCGTATTTGGTCGTGAATAAACATTTAAACATTCAGGTTTTTTATATAACAACAGAATTTATTAAGAACACAAACTTAAGACCCCGCGCGCTGTTTAATAAAAATAGAAACCTGCTGTCTGTAATCCGGGAAATTTAGTTAAACTATTGAGTGCTACTCAATTTGAGGCCACTAATCACAATATAGGTTGGTAGGTTGGTTTGGCTATGCAAATAAGTAATCAGAATTTAGAATATTTTTTGGTTTCTTAGGAACACAACGTCAAAAATTCGTTTTAGGGCTTCTTCTTTACCAGGAACGAATAAAAAATTTGAAAATTCTGACTAGACATGAAAACAGGACAATTAGCGTCCCGCACGCATCCTTTGCGGGACGCATCCACATCCTCTAGGGTGCGATTGGCAACCCTACCTGCAACTCTTATTTTACTGCTATGTTCGATTATACGTCTTTACTAACTACTAGTATTAGCTAGATAATTTAAACTAGCAAAGAAACAGCACGTATAAAAACAATACCAGACAACCTTTCGGTACTTATAGTGGCAGAGCAAAATATAATTTTGTTCCACGGGTTTCAAAAGGGCATTTAACGCACGATTTACTTGCCATTACAATTTAATACGATTAACATACATTTGAGACACGGGAATATTAATGTCACGTACAATGACAATTAATCTGTGACGCAGCTGCACGTCCATTTTACACTTATATTTCACACAGACGTGAATAGGGATTTTTTCCAATCTGATATCAGTTTGTTGCGCGAACATGTCGGGGTGGTGTCGGGGATACATGCGTTTGCTTCTAGTAAAGCGCTGTTTAACGGGTGAACCGAATTTAATGGACTTTTTTTTCATTTAAATCAGTTTTCTAGCGATGGTTCTTAGATATGTTTTATCAAAATCGGTCCAGCCGTTACCGAAATTTAGAAATTTGAAATGAAAATGTCGGGGATGATTTCAAGTTTTGTACGTTGTCAGTTATATTATATTTCATTGTACTTTGAGCAGAGCATGCGCGTGAAACGAGTTGAAATCGAATTGAAATATTGGAAAATGAATCATAGACATCGAAATATAATAATTAATAAGTATGAAGTTCTAAGAGAAAGTTTTGTAAAGATGTTTCTGATGAATTAAATCATTACTATCCCTTTATTTATCTTACATCTTAAGTTAGGTTTTTTACAATAAAATAAAAGTAAAATATAAAAATATGCATACAAAATAAAAAAGCATCTTAGAAAACCTAACCTAGGGTGCCGCCAGCATCAGCGAGGCGTGCCTAAGCTTCCGGTGGTTAGGGCGACAGAGAGAGGAACCTCCAGACTATCCGTGCCGTGTCCAGGAGTACCGCCTTCTGTATTTGACCCTAAAGGCATCGGTACACATACGAGAATCGCATGCGAGTTTCATTACATTGCGGGTTACCGTCGTATAATGAGTTCAATCGTTCTGTCAAACCGCGTAATGTAGTGAAACTCGCATATTCGAGTCTCGTACGCCTGCCATCTAGCGAAATCTTATTCCTGCCATCTAGCGAAAGTCTTTTAAGATGTTGGTAGAGACTCTTCACAATAAGACCGTTCGCAGAGACGACTATCGGGAAAATGATCGTTGAATCAACATCCCACATGGCGGTTATCACCTGTGCCAGGTCTAGGTACTTGCTGACTTTGCCCTTCTTGGCTTTCACGAGGTTTTAATCATAGGGGATGGTGATGTCGACGAGCACTGCCTGGCGCTTCGATCGATTATTTATTATTATTATGAAAGCATAATTTTCGCTCAAAACTGGTGCCACAAAATCTAGTGCCAACAGTAAATCTTATGCTTCCAGAGACATTTCAGTGCACGATCGGTTCTCATCCGACGGTAAGTTGAACGGTTGTATTGACAACCGTCGTTTGTCGTTTTTCTGTTGAAACATTGGTGTCAAAAAAAATGGTTATCGGCAGCAGATCTTAAATGTATAAGTATCTATAAGCGCTGTTAATTGGTGCCGGAGCCACACGAAATAAATTGGAGAAATTGATACAAGATTGGTATTACACCATCAACTTCAAAATTCGCCTACTTTTAAGCTTACGCTAACTTTTTAAAGTTCTAGTACATTGAGTTCATCATATAACTGACAAATAAAAATAACAAGCCAAATGTATGCTACAACCTTCAACCAGTCACAGCACGTCAAATTTTTGTTATTGGTGAAACGGTATAAAACCTTTGTGAAAATGAGGTATACTTAAACTGACCTGAACATTTGATTGGTCAACAAAATATAAAAACATTTCAGTTTCGAAAAGGCGGAAAATGGGACGTATTTTACTTCACTTTTGTATGACGTTATTCTTCTATAGTTACTATATTTCGATGATAATATGTAGATGAACATATAGCAAAATATTTTGGCGATTTTACTGTCAAGATCAAGATGTTATTCAACATTAATAAATATTATTTATTTTGTCTCCATTATAAAATAGAAACAATTAACAGCTTTTTAAAATTGGTTTTCATAACCAGGTAAACAATCAATATTTTTTCATATTTTGTCGGTAGTAAATATTGCCGTCTAGTAGCGGATTTTCAATGAGAATTCTGTAAGGTTACTCCCGAATAATTAAGAGTATTTATTTATTCATTTAGTTATGAGTTTTCAACAGGAATGACGTCAGTTTTTTTGATCCCGATCTTGACCGTGATATGACATAGAAATGCGAAACTTGATGCTACGATCAACCACATTAATGTCAGTGACAATTAAGTTAACCACAACAGACGATTACAGGCGTCGCCAACAATTGGATTTCGTTTTAAATTACGCATATTAAAGGCGGTAAGAAATGTTAATGCTGCCTGGCGCGTAATATGATTACATTCGTCTTCCACTCTCGTGATTATGGCGGAGAATATCCAGCTAGATGTTGTTGCAAAGTGAAATGACTAGGTTTTTATTTGTTGTTCAGTAATTGAATTGAGTCAGTAGAAGAAAATAATCCGCGTTATCAAATTGGTACCTAGTTATTCTCCCTCAGTAATCGACAGTCGACAAAATAAAAAAAATAAAAAACCGCCTCCGTCCCGCATCGCACCGCTCCCGCTCTGTGCGTTTCGATCTTTGTCCTTGGAGCAGCCCATTGCGGAAGTACATCCACCGTACAGAAGATCACAGCCATAATAATAATCATCATCATCATCATGTCAGCCGAAAGACGTCCACTGCTGGACATAGGCCTCCCCCAAAGACTTCCACAATGACCGGTCCTGCGCCACCCGCATCCAGCGGACACCCGCGACCTTCACCAGGTCATCAGTCCACCGTGTGGGGGGCCTGCCCACGCTACGCCTTCCGGTACGTGGTCGCCACTCGAGAACCTTTCCGCCCCAACGGCCATCGGTTCTACGTGCTATGTGCCCCGCCCACTGCCACTTAAGTTTAGCGATTCGGAGGGCTATATCGGTCACTTTGGTTCTGCTGCGGATGGCCTCATTCCTGATGCGATCACGCAGAGAAACTCCCAACATAGCTCTCTCCATTGCCCTTTGGGTGACTTTGAGCCTTCTTATGAGGCCCATAGTAAGCGACCACGTTTCAGTGCCATATGTCATCACTGGCAACACACACTGGTCAAAGACTTTTGTCTTGAGACACTGCGGAATATTGGACGAAAAGATGTGCCGTAGCTTCCCGAACGCTGCCCAGCCGAGTCGGATTCGACGATTAACCTCTTTCTCGAAGTTGGACCTACCTAACTGGACAGTCTGTCCTAGGTATACGTAATCGTCTACAACTTCGAGCGTAAAGTGTCCGATTGTTAAGGGAGTTGGTGCGACATGGACATTTGACATGATCTTCGTCTTGTCCATGTTCATCCTTAGACCAACTCGCTCGGAGGCTTTACTGAGGTCATTGAGCATTGTACTTAAATCCTCCATGGTCTCAGCCAAGACTACTATATCGTCAGCAAACCGAAGGTGAGTGAGGTAGTCGCCGTTTATGTTGATGCCTAGCCTTCTCCAGTCCAGAGTCTTGAAAACATCCTCCAATGCAGCGGAGAACAGTTTAGGAGAAATAACATCTCCTTGCCTGACTCCCCGCTGCAACGGAATAGGCTTTGAGTTCTGGTCCTGGAGTCGGACTGACATAGTGGCGTTCTTGTACAAACTTTTCAGCACTTCGATATACCGGTAGTCCACTTGGCACCGCTGGAGAGATTGTAGTACAGCCCAGGTTTCGATCGAATCGAAGGCTTTCTCGTAGTCCACGAACGCTAAACAGAGGGGCAGGTTATACTCCTAAGTCTTCTGTATAACCTGACGGAGCGTATGGATGTGGTCTACGGTGCTAAAGCCTCTTCGGAAACCGGCTTGTTCGGGAGGCTGGAAGTCATCTAGCCTGCGTGCGAGACGGTTCGTAATGACTCTTGAGAACAGCTTATAGACATGGCTCAGAAGTGAGATGGGTCGGTAGTTCTTCAGTAAGGAGTTGTCACCCTTTTTGAAGAACAGCACCACCACACCTCTGTTCCATGCCTTTGGAGTTTTCCCTTCCAGTAAGACGGAGTCGAACAACTTCTGAAGGGCCCTAAGGACCGGTTTTCCACCCGCCTTCAGGAGTTCAGCTGTAATTCCGTCTTCACCGGGTGCCCTGTTGTTCTTCAGCTGCTTAAGAGCCATTCTAATCTCGTACAGGCTGATGTCCGGGATATCTTCGGTATAGTGCCGGGTTAATCTAGCTCTAGGGTCTTCCGCCAGACCAACTTCGGGTCTGCTAGTTGACGTGTATAGCTGTCCATAAAAGCACTCTATCTCACTCAGAAGCTCAGGTTTGGACGAAACGATTCTACCATCCTCAGTTTTTAATCTGGCGAGCTGGCTCTGCCCAATAGACAGATCTCTTGAGAAAACTTTAGAGCCCTTATTCTGCTCGATGGCCTCTTCAATCCGATTTGTATTGAATTGGCGCAGATCGCGGGTAAGGGACTTAGAGATCTGTTTATTGAGCTGCCTGTATAATTTCGCATCGGCTGAAGACTGCAGAATCATCTCATTCCTTTCCTCGATGAGCCTCTGAGTGGAGATAGAGAGCCTTTTGGCTCTTTGAGTTCGTTGGGCCTTAAAGAACTTAGACCCAATGCTATGGACAGCTCCCACAAACCCGTCGTTGAATTCGTCCACATCGCCGCCTAGACAATCGAAACGGTTTTGGAGTTCCAGCTGAAAGCTCTCGGGGTTTTGGATTTGGACTGCTGCTGGACGGAGCGTGGACTTCATCAGTCGAGAGCGCTCTAGCTTGACGCATATATTCAATGTGCCTCTTACCAAACGATGATCACTTCCGGTTTTAACCGCATTGATCACAGAGACATCATTGAATATATGCCTCTTCGTCGACATGATGAAGTCAATCTCGTTTTTTGTTGCACTATCGGGACTCATCCAGGTCCACTTCCTGTGCTCGCGTTTCTTGAAGAAGGAGTTCATCATGTAGAGTCCCTCCTTCTCCAAGAAACCAGCCAGTAGTTGGCCCCGGTGGTTCCGACTTTCAACTCCAAATTGCCCCACTCTCGGCTCTTCGCCGTCTCTCTTGCCCAGTTTTGCGTTGAAATCCCCCATAACAACGGTGAAGTAGGTTTTGGAACTATGCATGACCTTTGATATATCCTCATACATAGCCTCCACCTCGTCGTCGGAGTGTGCCGAGGTCGGCGCGTACACCTGTATGACCGTCAACGAGTACCTCTCGGATACTCTGAGTATAAGGTACGCCACCCTAGCCGACACACTCTCGATCTTCACCACGTTGTTCACGAGGGATTTGTGGACGATAAACCCGACACCTCCCTGGGACTGTTGGTCGCCCTCCCGGAAATAGAGCAAGTTGCCGGACTTCAGGGTTATCGTGTCCTCCCCCTCTCTTCGGACTTCAGATAACCCTACGATATCCCAACGCAACTTGCTCAATCCTTCCTCCAGTTCCGCTATCTTTTCGTCGGTCCGCAGTGTTCGTGTGTTGTATGTTGCCAGGGCCAGAAGTCGTCGGTGGTGGTAGCCGGATCTTAACCGGAGATTCTTCGCACCCCTGACCCCGCTAGTACCCTGGCCGCTACCAGAACCAGGGTACCGGGGGTCGCCGGAACCTCGGGGCCGTGGCCTGTTTGTGTATGTCATGAGGGGTAATTGCCATAATCGCCACGCTTGGCATGCGGGTTGGCGATCGCAGTATCTCCACCGCACTCCAGGGATGCTGCTGCCCATCCTCCGGTGGTCTTGGTCGTAGTTTTAGGACATACCCGGGTCCATAATAATAATAATAGTCATTTATTTCGGATAAAATCCATATTACATTACAATTACACAAATAAAATGATAACAATACAATAATAAAAATAGAACTAATGTCTGCTTACTTACATGGACAAAACATGCAGCTTGTTCCAGTAATGCAAAAATGGGCCATCATTCCTTTCTGCTACTGACTCCAGGAGGCCGTTGGGGCTACGGCAGAGACGCCCCGGCAGAGACGCGACGCGTGTTCACATTATTGCGTGAAAGCCATCCGTGTGCGCCTCTGCGAACATTCCTGACGCTACAATGTCTCGGGAGCCCCAACAACATCCTGAAAGTCTTGTTATATTGGACGCGTAGGGCGCTGTAAGCTTTTTGACTATAATCGATCCATAGGCTGCAGGTATAAAATGATTGGCAATATGCCTTAAATATGGTTATTTTTACTTTTTTATTACACCGAGCAAAAATACGGATCAACATATTACCTATACATCTCACTGCCAGCGCCCTACGCTCCCTCTCGATAATACCACTTCTTGCTCTTTAGGTATGTGGTGTTCTGTTACTGGCATAATAGTAAGTAAGGATGCGCCATTTTGAGAGTGTGGGTCTCTAGCTGGCAACACAACAAATTCCCAAGTGAATAAAATGTCGGCAACGCGCTGTGATTCCTCTGGAGTCGCAAACGTCATTAGGCTAAGGTGTCTGCTTACCATCAGACACGGTGTAAGCTTGTATACCACCGAGCTTGTATAAAACAAAGAAATCAACACCTTGAAACACCTTGTTTTCTTGTTACAGAAGAACATCATTACGATAAGAAGATAAGATAAGGTAAAGAAACATCGCAATTGGACACTCGCGAAATCACGAAAGATATTTCCTTCAGCGTCTTTGCAGGGGATTTCAAATCATATGCGTGTTGGGGATAATAACAGTACATTTTTTTATACAACGATACTGGCAAACAATCTTACGAGCGGCCTGATAATAGCAGACGTCGTAGCCTATGGACGGTTGTCACTCCAGAAAAACCATAAGTGCGGATTCAACGTGTTATTGGTTTGAAAATTTGTTGTGTAGACAGCTACAAACAACAAATTAGGTAGGTATGCTATCACTCTTTCATAACACCACATCTTAACTATCCTGTGGAGCTCCGGCAACCTAAGGCGACTTCCTGACTTGGCGGGGCGGGATCGATATTTTGCTCTTTGACGTAAGCTTACTGATGTGAGATTTCCTCAGTTGACGAAATACTGACAGTATAAACGTTTGCGCAGTAGTAATACGATGCGCAGAATTGGGGCAGTACTGCATTGATATCGGTTGACACTTACAAGCTGACAGTTTTCTCATATCGCACCGCCTCCGCGTCAACAACTCAGGAAGGTGCCTAAAATGCAGCATTGCCTTAATTCTGCGCATGGTATTGCTATTGCGCAAACGTAATACTGACAGTATTTCGTCAAGTGGGGAAATCTCACATCGGTAAGCTCACGTCAAAGAACAAAATATCTATCACATATCGCTCCCACCCCGCCAAGTCAGGGAGAAGCCCAACACCACACACTTAAAAAGCAACTAGTGTTGTTATTTTGGCCGTGGGGATCTGTAAGGTGGAGGTACTTCCCCAGTAGGTCTGCTCCAAATTTGAGCGAGGTGACGTTCCACAAACTATTATATTCTGTAGTTCTGCTGTGCCCTACCTCTGTATAACATACGTAAGAGTATTAGGTTAGGCGTCAAGGCAAAATTTATATGTTTAGTAAAAATGTTTGTTTTTTAATGAAGTACATTTAAAGACATATCTAATGAGCTAACTCTCGGCTTTGTTACAAGCTTTTATTTAATTTCACCTGTCCCGTTGTCTGTCGGTCTGTAATCAAATCTTGCAAGTTAATTTTGATCCACTTCCCGGTTTCCGCCGATTGAGCTGAAATTTTGCATGCATGTATAAATCGGATGACAATGCAATATGATTGTGGAAATAAGTACAGTCGGCAATAAAAGCTTGTACCAAAAATAAAATTTTAATTTCAAAAACTTGTTTATGTAACGCCAATACAAATGGGCGAATACGTGTCGAAATTGAGCCACAAGTTTCGCAAGATATTGGTAACAACTCAATAATTTGAAAAACTAAAAGACCTGACTGCGTTGCCGTGTAATTTGGAAATGAATAACGACACCTTTGAAGCTAAAATCTATGGGGCCGTTCAGGCTGCAGAGCGTGGCAAACATTTGAATTTGGCGCCAAAAATCCGCCATTTAGTAATTTTATTTTGATATACCCAGTGACACTCTCATAGTAAATACGAATCTAACGACACCTCTCAAGCTAAAATCCATCGAGACGTTCAGGCCGCAAAGCGTGCCAAACTGGTGCCAAACAATTATATGTATGTACATACATACTGTCGAAAAACATAACCCTCCTTCTGGTACAGTCGGGTAAAAATCACCTTTGTGTGATTTCTGTCCATGCTTTTTTTATTATAACGAATAGGTAAATGCCAGTAGAATAGGCTATTCAAATGTCGGTACATTTTCAATAAAATTATTGACGTGAAAAAATATCGAAAAACATGTTCCCACCAGGTTTGTACGCCATATGAAACTTTTATAGCGGCATTATTTCCAGTGACATTAGAGTGAATTTTTTATACCTCTACATGAGGAAAGTTTGGCTGTTTATCGCATGCTATGTGACATAGACTATTATATAGAAGTATAGAATTTGTGACACGGTATAGGTTTGTCGCGGACTGGGAGTGATAGTTACAATTTTATGTTGCTGAAGTTACAGTCAGTTTATATTTATGAAGGAACGGTTGGTATATATAGATATGCAAAAAGTTGGCAGATCATTGCCAAGCAATGATATAACGCCAGCTTGGGAAAAATAGTATCGGACCCCCAAGCGTATTTTTTTTAACCGGGGTTGTTTAGTTCCTTGGCAGTCGTTCCATTTAATCGATTGAGAATGTGAACGAATTAACACTTTCGCTGCCAAACTTAAATCTCGAATATACCACAGAAACTGATGTAGCAACTTACCCTATACACAGCCGACAGCCCGGCGCTAGTGAGAAAAGTTACGCAGTGTTTAGGGTTTAGCTTAATTACATGGTGCTAAGCAATAATCTTAATGGGTGCGAACGTGTTTGTGTAGTCCGAAGAGCATACTCGGGCCGTCCAACTGGTCAAAGACTTGTTGGGCGTCCTAGGTACCGATGGCGCGACAAAGTGCAGAGAGATCTAAATCTAACTGAGCTCCAGGCCGTCGCCGGCTGAACGGAAACAGCTAAGGACAGGGAAGCCTTTGCTTCCAAAGCCCGTTGTTACGCCACAGCAGTTTTATATCATTGCAGAGGAGTTCATTGTATTCGTATTCGTCGGTAGCCCGCAGCCTTGCTATTTAATGAAACTAGTAAACAAATTCTTCAACCATGTGATTACGCAGATGGGTAGCAAATAGGGACGAAATGGGAATTTAGTCTATGCAGGTGGAAATAGCGACGAGTTGAAAACAAAGTCAAGTTGAGAACAAAGAATAATTAAGGTAAACATACTAATGCCCGACACCTCAATGCCCAATAGATGACACCAATCTGTCACATCTATTGTAATGACATTAGATTGAAGGTGCCAAGTACTGGGTCAGCGACGAGCAATGGTACTTTTACCTTACGTACATAATTTTTCTAACAAGCGTCACATATGAACTGACATTTTTATCTACTTGACAGTTGATATGCAAACACCCTACTAGATCAAAATAGCAGCGAGAAGTAGTTATTACGAATAAAACGCCACTAAATTTTAAATATTGAACTTATTCTAAAAGTAAGCCGCTATGGTATTTTGGTAGTCAAAATCTACTACAGTTTTTCCGAACAGAACTTCTACTACATCAGTATTGTAAGATTTTCTGTATCTTTGAGTCGTAACCAGTCGTAACCGTCTGCCCCAGGCGGTCGGGAATCCGATGTAAATTGCGGGATAAAAGATAAACAGACAAAATAAAATCGGCTAGTATAGCCGCGTCGTCGGCGAGCTGTGGCTTGCACCTGGGCCACAACGGAAGAACAGCGCTGGCTTTGCCAGCCTCATGCTGAGCTGTGGCTCTTTTCTGACAAACAGTGTTCGTCCTATTTTTTTGTAAACTTCTATTACCTGTGTTTGTCATTAATAAATGTTTTTTCTTTCTTTTCTTCTTTCAAATATTTTGTCGTGTAGTTTTCAGTTTGGATCGTACATATTTTATGTAGGTAACATTACTTTGTAGCTATATTACATTTTGTTGATTTGGGAGAACAACATTAGTCTATTTTTAACCGACTTCAAGATTTCAAAAGAGGAGGTTATCAATTCGATTGTATGTGTTTTTAAATTTATTTATACATATTAAGTTACATTAGCATTAAGACTAAATAAATGAATTTGATATCAAAATCCCTTCTGTGTATGTAATTAATTATTATTTATAACAAAACAGAAATACACAAATGTAGGCTTAATGCCAAATGGCATTATTAGGTCTTCTGTTTTTGAGTTAAAATCTCGGAAGACCTTAATTTTAAAAACCTTTAGTATCTGCACAAAGGAGGAGCGAACTTTGGAACGTGATTTCGGAATGAGAACGAAAAGTGGTTCATATAATAGACATCATAATGTCCGTCTGTTTGTGCGCGAAGTACCTAAAACCAAATGATTACAATGTCACAAAAAATACGAAATGTATGAAATTCTCTCTAGCGAACTCATCAAACAGAAACTTAGATACAAATATTAAACTTAATGGTCAAACATTAGAATTTGTTACTTCTACTGTATTCTTAGGTATTACATTGGACTCAAAATTGCAGTGGGGTTCCCATATAACAGCGATAGGAAGTAGGTTGAGCTCTGCTGCATTTGCAGTCAGGAGAATAAGGCAGCTTACCAATGTGGCAACGGCACGGTTAGTTTACTTTGCTTATTTTAATAGTATAATTACTTATGGTCTTATCTTATGGGGATCAGCTGCAGATATTGAAACTGTTTTTATTTTGCAAAAAAGGGCTATCCGAGCAATTTATAACTTGGGGTCGCGTGATTCATTAAGAGAATTTTTCAAAGAAATAGATATTCTAACCCTGCCGTCCCTATACATATTTGAAATAATAATGTATGTTAGGAAGAATTTGGGCAATTTTCCAACGAACGCTGATAAACCAATAGCCACGAGAAATACTGGGAAACTGAAAATAACCTTCTATAGACTAGTAAAGGCGAAAAAGTCGTTCTTGGGAAATTGTATCAAATTCTACAATAAAATTCCTAAACACATTACTGAACTTAGCAATTCTAAATTCAAATCTGTAGTAAAACAAACACTTATTTCAAGAGCATATTATAAGATAAACGATTACATCATGGATAGGGATGTGTGGCAGTGATAGCGTCCTGCACGGGTAATCTATCGCGAAAATATATTTTCTACTGTAGCATTGTTATTTAAGTTATTTTGTAGTAATGTAATTTTATATTTAACTATATAATGTATATTGTTTTGAAAAAATGACACCTCGCCGAGTTTCTTACGCCGGTTCTTCTCGTGGGTATATTTTTCCGAACCGGTGGTAGTTTATTGACGTTCATAGGTGCATGTAATATGCCTAATTTGAAGAATAAACTACTATTACTTTTACTTTTTTACTTTCACAAATGAAAACATAACAACATTTAGCTTTAGGGCGGTTCGAACCAACTTACGATTACAGACCGGTTAAAGTTAAATATGATGGCGGTTGCGGCAGTAGGTATACTCCATAGAAACTTGTCACACTTGGCATCCAATCAGATTTTACCAAACACTACTTACGATTCTAGACGGCCCGGTGCAAGTACAAGTCATCAGCCACTTTTTAGTTCGCAAAACGTTATTTTTATTGGAGAAACGAGCCGAAGGCGAGTCAAAGCAACCCCTGATTCGCGTATTTCGTTGTAACTCTACTCTTCCCGAATCATACAACACAGAATAACCAAATTTACCACCGTATTAGAAACTAACGCCGCATTAGTTTTAAAAAAATAAAATCAAAAATTAGACATACCAGAGCAAAAATCACCGAACTAGAATGAAGGTATAAATAATAGCTTCGCTCCACTTAGTTTGGGCGCACCCTGCTTGCGACTACCTATTACTTTACCCAGTAGATTATGTACGTATAGAATTAATCATGTCTTGAATAGGTAAGTATATGTTGTACCGAAATCTTAATTTTACAATATAAGAGCCATGGGACATACTTTTGTCCAGTAAATTGTACGCACACATATACGGTAAACGTCCAAATGTCAACTTCTGTCATTATAACAAATTTAAATTGCCAATTGTTGGGTCAGTCAGCACTGGGAAATTTACGTTATTTTGTATTTGATGACACAGGAAGTATAAACAATATACATATATCCCATACAAGGAGCTCCCTGCCGAGGTTTTCCCGAGGAACTACAGTATGGGATTCTTCAAGAAAGGAGTGTATAAATTTTTAAAGGATCGGCCACGAGCATGTGACACCCCTGGAGTTGCAGGCGTCCTTAGGCAGCGGCGACCGCTTACCATCAGGTGGGCCGTACGCTTGTTTGCCGCCGACGTGGTATTAAAAAACACATATAACCATATTATACATACTTCGTTAGAAGTTATAAAGTAAATAAGCACACGGTTCCTGGGAATTAATTTTTGCAGCGATATTCATCCGACTGGTCTCGTTAATCTCATCAAAGTAGAAAATTTTAATTAATCCCGGATTACTGGAGTTAGTGCGTGCAACCAGCTTGCCTGCAATTTTCTACTTATTCTTGTACCTTCCTACTTATATTTGTTCCTTTACCTCTTCACCCTTAACCCTCTGAACCTCAACTCAAGTATAAAGTAGTAGTATAAAGTTCCTGTTTGGTAGTCATGCGAATGCTCCCCTTCCAGCCAGCTATTTATTTATTTTTCTCAAGTTTGCGCCTAAATGTATGCATTAATGTCATGAAAAGACGACATGAAGTTACCTGTTTATGGCTCCCTATGTATGGAGAATGTATGAAACTAACATTATTGTCCGCTGCTCTAACATTTTTTTGCTTACTAAAATCAACTGATAAAGGAAATATTACATAGAGCCAACCGCCACGATTTTGTATATATATTTTTAATTTGTTATATAAATTGGTATTTTTTTAGGCTTTTCCGGTTTTTTATCGTTCTTGTATTTTTGTATTTTGTTGTTTTTTTTCGAATTTTTAGAGTATTTACGTATTTTTTTAGTTTTTTTGTGTCGTGTTTCGTGTTTGTAGCGTTTTTTGATATTTTTGGACTTTAAAGGTTTTTC
The DNA here is from genome assembly GCA_905163555.1 of Notocelia uddmanniana. Taxonomy (NCBI): domain Eukaryota; kingdom Metazoa; phylum Arthropoda; class Insecta; order Lepidoptera; family Tortricidae; genus Notocelia; species Notocelia uddmanniana. The sequence goes on along the minus strand of LR991059.1, from coordinate 5,051,999 downwards.
GTATTTTTTTTGTACTTTTAGACATTTTTTTTTGTTTTTCCTTAAAGGTTTTTCGTATTTTTTTTTGTACTTTTAGACATTTTTTTTTGTTTTTCCATGGTTTTGTTATTTAGTATTTTTTAGTTCAGTCGTGTTTTTTTAAATGGTGCTTGTATTTTAAAGCATTTTTCGTGTTTTTATTTAATTTCCGTTATTTGTCGTGATGCCTTGCTATTTTTGGACGTTTTGTATGTTTTAGTTTTTTTACATGGTAGTTTTTTTATTGTTTTTTTTTATAACATGTTTGAGAAAAGTACTATACAATCCTCGGCCGGAACAGGGATTGCAGGACTCGTTTTATCCGGCCTCGTCTCCGACTCGGCCGTTTATCCCAAACTCGTCCAGCAATCTCTTACTTCACGGCCTCTGCAGTAATGTACTATTTTTGTTTGAGCTGTGTAATAGGTGCGGGCTGAAAATCAGCGCTGTACAGCCGACCAGGCTCGTAGCAAATGCTGAGCCTGAGCCTATTGTCGCACCGTTCCTGTTTATTAATTATTATTTTTCTGTGTGCATTTGTATTTTTGTTTTGTGTTTTGCTTTTTTGCGACAGTAAATCATTTTATTATTATTCACTTTATTTAACTTTGATCTTAAGTTAGGTTTTCTACAACATATTTACAAAAGTAAAATATAAAAATAATCATACAAAATATAAAAGCATTATAAAAAACCTAACCTAGAATGCCACCGGCAGCGAGGCGGGGCCTAAGCTACCGGTGGTTAGGGCGACAGAGAGAAAAACCTCCTTACTATCCGCGCCGTGTCCAAGAGTACCGCCTTCTGCATCTGAGCCGTGACCCAGCCATCTAGCGAGAGTCTCTTAAGATGTTGGTCGAGACTCTTCGCAATTAGACCGTTCGCAGAGACGACTATCGGGACAATGATCGTCGAATCAACATCCCACATGGCGGTTACCTCGTGTGCCAGGTCTAGGTCTTCACGAGGTTCTCGTCATGGGGGATGGTGATGTCGACGAGCACTGCCTGGCGCTTCAATCGATCTGTCAGCACGATATCAGGTTTGTTGGCTATAATAGTCCTGTCCGTGATGACAGATCGATCCCAATAGAGCGTGGCACGACCATTTTCGAGAACTGGTGCAGGTGTGTACTTATAGTACGACACTTCGAAGTCCACAAGACCGTACAGAAGAGCAAGCTGCTGGTGAATAATCTTGGCTACCATGTTATTATTATTATTATTAAACCGATTTAGATGAAATTTCGTATAAAAATGATTTGAGGTCTCGGTAAGGATATAGAGTAGTTTTTATCCAGGATATTTCATATCGTCTCTTAAAAGTGTAAAAGGGGAATGAAATGTCTATGTGAGAGCGATAATTGATGCACCTGCAAATTTGCCATGATTGTATCTCTTATTTCTATTATTGCCTATCTCCATTTGGTAATACAGTCTCGACATGTTGTCTTGTTGAACTACGCGTAGTATTTTTTTATTCTTCTTGTTGTGTCCATACTATTAAGTATTATCATTGTACCTATAATAAGCCTATTTTTAAGAGAAAACAACTAAAGCCCGTCACAGACGGAGCTATAATATATATTAATATACCAAAATATATATTATAGCAAGGCATATTAATATTTATTTTGCGTACAAGTTGACAGAGTCCACACACGCAGCTATAATATATATTTCAGTATATTAATATATATTATAGCAAGGCATAATGATACCTTGCTATAAATATATATTATAGCTCGGCATATTACGATATATTCTGGCATATTATAGGGTGTTCCTTATCTGCATCTTCGTTTCACTCACAATGTAGGTACGCATGCTTGGTTTGCTTGCTTGTTGTGATGCTCGCGCTTGACTAGTCAAAACTTGTTCAGTACTGCGGTGCGGTGCGTACATTTCAACATTTTGTTTAGTATTTAATTTTAATTATGGAGATTGTAAATGATGCGCTAATCCTGATTGATTAGGCCCAAAAATATAAATGTTTAAAGTGGACTGTATACAAATGACTGGTAGTTCCTCTCGTAAAATAACAGTGACTGACTCTACTCTAATTTTGGTGCCACCTTGGTTCTGCTTTTTCTTATGATTCGTAACAAGTAAATAAGAAGTCCGGACGGATTGTAAATGGCTTATATTGTTTATCACAGATTATGTTCTTAATAAAACGTATTTGGAAGTTAACACTGTATATAATAAGGTTACTTATTTATAATGACTTTAACACTGATTTTATCTAAATCTAGGACACAATGTCTAGATTCCTAAACTTTTCCTGAGCTGAGTTCCCAACGCACTTTTTCTTTCTTGTTCTGGGTTTCTTCTTTGGAGTGTCTCTTCGGTACTAAGTGAAGTCCGTCATCCGTTGTCTTCTCACTTGCTGATAAGGCAACGCGCAGATCAATTTCCGCATCGGAATCGTCCTCTGAAGAGCTATCAATTAAATCGATAGTAATACACTCGTCAAATTCATATTTCACTTCGAAACATCCTGTACTTATGCTAATCGTGCGCTCCCTAGGAAAGCAACGTGTTTTATGATGACAAAAATATATATTTCGGTATCTTTGTCGTGTGTGGTGCTCAGCTATACTAAAATATACATTTCGGTATATTAATATACATTATAGCTCCGTCTGTGACGGGCTTTACTGTCGAGTTTAAATCGGCGTTTCTTTTCGGTAGTAGTCTTCTTTTTAAAAAACCCTAATTTGATTTTGACTTGTAAAAGTGCAATTATGGCTTACTTGCAGAAGAAAGTTCATTTATTTCATTTAATAAATGGTAGTATTTTTTTCCTTAATTTGCCTGTTGTCCTTAAATTGTGCCCTATAAGGGCCCACTGCAGACATCATCCAGTAGGTAGGTACAAAGTACCTTCTCAGTCAAAATCTTCCAGACACAATCAATTCACTTTTAATCGGATTGGCTTTAGTGGGCGAGAACTGGTTCTAATTATGATTAATAGGGCTCAAACAAGCCGATTAAATATAATTTTATAAGACAGCTTAAACTGATAGACTGAGTATAAAATAGTAATTTAATAACAAAGGTCGCAAAATCCGTTTTAAAATATTGGTTTACTAACTGTTCAAACATAGAGTATAATCAATAAGTACTTAGGGGGCGTCCATTTATTACGCGAGTTGTTTATGTGAAGTGTTCGTGCATTAGCCTAGTTGGTAGTGACTTTGCCTCCGAAGCTAGAGGTCCCGGGTTCGAATCCCGGCCAGGGCATTTATTTGTGCATTTTTCACGGATATTTGTTCTTGGGTCTTGGATGTTTTCTATGTATTTAAGTATGTATTTATCTATATAAATATGTATATCGTCGTCTAGTACCCATAGTACAAGCTTTGCTTAGTTTGGGACTAGGTCGATTTGTGTAAGATTGTCCCCCAATATTATTATTATATGTCTTTTCCGCTCACGGGACAATGGTGTCCCGGACCTTTGGAAGGCGTGCGCGGAGCCGAAGTACCGAGGTACCGAAGTACCAACCGAGTACCACATAGCCAACACGTAGAGGCCCTTTTGACAATTTAATGAAATGCAAGGGGTACACCGAGCGGATGCTGTCCCTGCCCGTGTCATGGGACGCACACAGAGACAGCACCCGCCAGGGTGTACAGGAACTATTGCTGGTTGATGGAATCTAAATGAACCGGACTATTGGGTGAACATGATGGACTAATGGCAGGGCTATTGAATGAGACAACTGACGTCTACCTAATAAAACTGTCTCACATTTTTATCTCAGGCAGACGGTGACTCGCCCTCTGCTAGATGGGCCCCTATAAATAGCGACATTAAAAATGGCCTAAGGGCAACACCGGTGCAGAGGGCTGGGGGTGGAGAGGTGGCACTGGACTTTAAACATATAGCCAACTCGCCACTTAGGTGACCACATCCACTCCCGAGCAACAGCTCTAGCGACTCCACTCTGGACAGCCGGTTAAGGCAAGCCAGAGGCGGGGGGCCTGTTCATACAACCAACCTACAGGACACCCCCAGGAGCACTCAGGTACATAGGGTCGCTGCTCCCTAACAGCTCGCCACAAGCTGCCCTATGTTGACTGACTGCACTGGAAATCCAGTGGATATGGTCTATGAAACTGGTGATTTAAATCCTCATACGCCATTCTAAGCTTTAAGTTTCAGCCCATTGGTAGTATAACGCCGTGTCAATAAATTTAACTTAAGCCGTAGCAGAATTTGACGTATTGTAAACAAGCTGACGTTTCGATATGTCTAAGCCGAAATATCATAATTCCTTCTGATTGATGACGCTATTTTTGAGCATAACCTTTTAGCAATTAGGTCTATTATTGCGTGAAAATCAAAATAAATTTGCGATACTTTGGAATTGTTTGTCTTCATATGCTTAAATACAAAAACAGCTGCTTCAATGCAGTCTTTGTATCGTCGGTGTACAATTTAATTTTGTCGTATATTATTTTTTACGTAATTGGTGACCCTTCACACTATAATAACTGTTTGATATAAGAGATCACTTGGGCTGGGCAGTCCAATCGTCAACATTGACGGTTGAAGCACCTTAGATCTATGCACAAAGTACAATATATATACTGAGATGGAAATACCAGTGAAATACTCCAAATAGATCGTAGCGCCGTTGTGTATTTAGTAAGAACTAACCGCACGACCGCTGCATCCCTGTCACTTCAATATGCAAGTGCGATAGAGATAGCATCAAGTGACATCTGGTACAAACAAGTTAAAATAACATTTCCATAGAAAATTCGTACTTCGAGTTGAAAGGCCCCTGGATCTATGCTTATCCGTATACATATAATACAGCTGTAGAGAGTCGAAAATCTGTACATTGAAGATATTGGATAAATCAATGGAGCGATTGGAGGGCCCTTGGCATCGAAACAGAACACATTTCAACAGTTTTAAGAATTCGTGTCTGTTTGTCTATCGGTTTATATGTCTAGGCAATGTGACTCTCGGCCTTCAGCCTCACGTGCATTGCCGCTTCGGGCCTTCGGTCCTCAGCCTTACATGAGGGGCCCGCTCTGTTTGCTATCTTGCCACTATGTGTGAATGATCGGCATGAGAGGAGCCCACTCTGTGTGAATGATCTGTCTTTAGACTCGCATGCCTTGCCCCTCTGCATCAGGCCTTCGGCCCTACATAAGGAGCCCGCTCTGTCGGGACTCTCGGCCTTAGGCCTCGCTTGCATTGCCACTCTGCTTCAGACCTTCGGCCCTACATAAGGAGCCCGCTCTGTTGGGACGCTCGGCCTTGGGCCTCGCGTGCGTGGCACACGGCTCCGGGCGAAGGCCCGGGAATAGCGGAATCCTTATATAAGGCTGAAGAGCCTTATATAAGGATCCCGCTCTATTTGAATGGTCGGTCTTCGGCCTCGCACGCCTTGCCACTCCATTTTGGCCCGTTAGTCATCAACTTTACATGAAGAATCTACTTTGTTGGGAAGCTCGGCCTTCGACCTCGCGTGTCTCGCCTCCCGGTTTCAAGTCTTCGGCCCTCGACCTTACATAAGAAGCCCGCTCTGTGTGAATTCTCGGCCTTCCGCCTTGCATGTTTTGCCACTCTGCTTCCTCCTTTCGGCCCTCATACTTACATGAAGAACCCGCTCTGTTAGGACGTTTTACGGAAGAACTGCGTAGCGAAACTTTTATCATTGTACATGTAATATTTTACGGGCTTTATTCGTCTAGAATCTGTACATTTGATATTCTGAATTAAGCTTAATCATTCGTTTTGAAAGCACGAGCACGTAGCACCAACTCCCGTTACAATCGGACACTTTACGCTCGAAGTTGTAGATGATAATATATTATACCTAGGACAGACTGTCCAGTTAGGTAGGTCCAACTTCGAGAAAGGGGTTAATCGTCGAATCCAACTCGGCTGGGCTACGTTCGGGAAGCTACGGCACATCTTTTCGTCCAATATTCCGCGGTGTCTCAAGACGCGGGTCTTTGACCAGTGTGTATTGCCAGTGATGACATATGGCACTGAAGCGTGGTCGCTTACTATGGGCCTCATAAGAAGGCTCAAAGTCACCTAAAGAGCAATGGAGATGGCTACGCTGGGAGTATCTTTGCGTGATCGGATCAGAAATGAGGTCATCCGCAGTAGAACCAAAGTAACCGACATAGCCCTCCGAACCGCTAAACTTAAGTGGCAGTCGGCGGGGCATATTGCACGTAGAACCGTTGGCCGTTGAGGAGGAAAGTTTCTCGAGTGGGATCGGGGATGCAAGTAAGTAAGGTCTATGAAACGGGGTGGTTTAATCCTCATACGCCATTCTACGATTTAAGTTTCAGCCAATTGGGAGTATAACAGCGTGTCAAGAAATTTAACTTAAAGCAAAGCAGAATTGTAAACAAGTTGACGATTCATTATGTCAAAACCGAAGTATCATAATTCCTTCTGATTGTTGACGCTATTTTTGAGCACAACCTTTTCGCAATAAGTTCTACTTTGCGTGTACATCAAAATGCATTTGCGATACTTTGGCATTGTTTTTATTCATATGCTTAAATACAAAACAGCTGTTTCAATGTACACTTGGTATCGTCGGTGTACCATTGTTTTATCGTGTGTTATTTTTTACGTAATTGTTGACCCTTCACACAATAAAAACTGTTTGATATAAGAGATCACTTGAGCTGGGCAGCCCAATCGTCAGCATAGACAGTTGGAGCATCTTAGATGTACACTTAGAAGAGGGTCGAAAGTCTGTACATGGAAGATATTCGAAAAAAAGTTGGCTATGATCCGGATACTTAGAATCGATAACAGAAATCGTTTCAACAGTTTTAAGAATTTGTGTCTGTTTGTTTGTCTGTTTATATGTCTAGGCATCACGTGAAAACGAGCGAATGGAGTACAATTTACCCTCATTAATATGGCAACTTGATTCACGGCGACGACATAGCTCGGCCTTCGGCCTCGCATGTCTTGCCACTCTCCTTCGGCTTTCCAGTCATCAACCTTACATGAAGAATCTACTCTGTTGGGAGGCTCGGCCTTCAGCCTCGCGCGTCTCTCCTCTCCGCTTCATGCCTTCGGCCCTCATCCTTACATGAGAAGCCCGCTCTGTGTGATTATTCTCGCATGCCTTGCCGCTCTGCTTCCGGCTTTCGGTCATCATACTTACATGAAGAACTCGCTCTGTTGGGATAACGTTTTACGGCAGAACTGCGTAGCGAGACTTTTATCATTGTACAATGTACATGTAATGTTTTTGACGAGATTCATTCGTCTAGAATCGGTACATTTGATATTCCGAAATAAGCACTTAATGATTCGTTTTGACAATAGGATTTCTAGGGAATGTCATATTGACTGAAATCATTTCTTAAGGGGGTGTAAAGAAGGGTGATAGATTGTATCATCATCATCATCATCTGAGGCGTTATAGCCACGGGGCCCACCTGGTAGCCTGGTCAAGCAAATATCTCCAGTCCCATCTATTCGTGACTTTCCTTCTCCAACATGTCACCCCTAAGATCCTGGTGTCCACCTGAGCTTGAGAAAGATTGTATGGGAAAACAAATCATTCTAAGGCGAGAACGAATTATACGCGGACGAAGTCGCGGGCAAAAGCTAGTTCTAAATATATCAACTAAATATAACAACAATCATCCAACGGTCCTGCATTAATAACTCGCCTACATTTTCTCGGAAAAATCACGATAGATGTCGCCCTGTCATGTTCAAAGCTGAAACCAATTATTTACAACCCCAGCCAGGGAAATAAGGAAATGTTTGCCACCCCTGAAGCTGTTTGTTTGGCTCAGGCGCGTTTATTCTGAGTCTTATTGGTTTTTACAGACAACATGCCGATGTTAATATGTTGGCCTTATTTTTAGCTACATTCGAAGGGGTTGTTTGGAAAAATGCTTGGCTGTACTTATATTTTATACGTTATTCTATTCGTCTCCGTGATTAAATGTAGGTATATAAGCATTAGAATCGCTAATAAAAATTGAATAGAAATAGGCATAGTCATTATCATCATTTCAGCAGAAAGACGTGCTGGGCAAAGGCCTCCCCCAAGGATCGCCACAATGACCAGTCTTGCGCCGCCCTTATTCAATTGCTTACCTTTCCCGCTATTTTGGCCAGATCGTCGATCCATTTTACCTCGCTTTCCCACGACAAAGACAGATTTTTTAAATATTTTTTTAGAAATTGGTGAGTTTATTTTAGTGTTGCTGATTTCAGTTTCTTAGTGCTCAAATCTCTCATCTATAGGCCTACTGCTTAAATCAGGCGGTGCCTGCGCAGCGCGAGGCACTAGAGGAGTTAGGTCAAAGATTTTTTCGGTTTTTTCGCGGTTTTTTCCTAAAGGAGCCCAGGATCCACTATGACATCGAATCACAAATTTAACGTAGGCTCTTGTTTTACAAAAGTGACTGCCATCTAGACACAGAACTATATCACATCTAACGTTCCATACTAGAGGGAAATCTAGACCTTGTTGGGATTGAACCGGCTTCCTCCCGATATTTCCAACGCTACTGCCTAGCTAACACGATAGCTTATACCATCACGTTTTATGTGACGATTTAGTGCATTTCGGCCATATGACGTCACAGTATAAGTCATCGTGCTAGCTAGGCTGTTCATCAAATGATATTTCGTAAGTAAGATTCTTTGAAAAATCCAATTGTTCGAGCCAGCGTATGAACCCGCGACATCCAGGTTGGGAGTCACTTGCCTTAAGCCTTATTCACACACGTACGAGACTCGAATTCAATTTTCACCACTGCGTGGTTTGACATATCAATTGAACTCATTATACCACGGCAACTGTAATAAAACTTGCATGCTAGTCTCGTATGTGTGTACAGATGCCTTTACAGATCGGCTACAATTTATGGCCAGGTGCAGGAATAAAAAAAAAATTAAGTTACAGCAACTGTTGAAACTGTAGACTTGGTATGACACTCGTCAAAAGTTAACAAACAGTCGCTTTAACCTAATAATTAACACCTAATAATGTCTACCAACAGTGCTACACCCCTGACTGTTAACCCATTACTGCTCAGAAATTACTATAAAATTAAGTGACATGTCACTAAATCTTCCAGCTTCTATTCATTATAGAACTTAACATCGAACCAAATTAATGACACGTCAGAAACACCCTGTATACACAATAGTATTACGTTTGCTTTAAGGATTACGTAATGTCAACAAGGCTACACTTATTTGGAATACGGGCACGCTAATGTGAACTTTAATAGTGACATATTAGAAGCAAATTTGGTTTGGACTTAGCTCGCGAATCTCGTGATATTCTGTAAAGCAAACCAATTGTGTGTCTTAGAGGTTTAATATTTTTATGCTGATGCCGAACTTATTTTTTTTCTAAAGGGGGGGGGGGGGCGGGGAGGTACATAGTGGTTGTTAAAGTGAACTCTAACCTGCCCGTTTTTTTACGAAACTGCGTCTGTTAAATTATCTGTCAAATTCTGTTTCCTGATATAGAGTTGGAGCTTATATATGCAGAACTAGCATTTGGCCGTGACTTCATGCGTGTGGGACACATTTATATCGTATTTCCGTACAAACTTCTGCCCTCCATTTCACTTCTGGGATGAATACTATGCTATGGCCTTCCACGGGGCTCAAACTGTCTCCTTACCAAATTTCACCCAAATCGGTTTATCGATTTAAGCGGGAAGAAGTAACAGACAGACAGCGTTACTTTCGCATCTATAATAGTATGGATACTAAACATTAATTTACATACATACATAATTAAACTCATGCCCATATTCCCAAAAGAGGTAGGCAGAGCACATGAAAATTAAATTCAATAGGTTTATAGATGGAAAAAAATGTGATATTGCGGTGACAGGTTGCTAGCCCATCGCCCACAACTCACTTGAACCTGGTTCCCAACTCTTAAGACACCCAAGGGAAGAAAAGGGGTTGTGTTATTCTAAACAGGCACCACACGGGTAATGTAAGCTTAAAATTAATCTGTTTTGAAGTCATATTAATTGATTAACACATGTACAAGCTGCTTGCTTGCTGCTAAAGACCCGTAAGTCAGAAATTAACAAACAGAACTTGTAAGTTCAATTTCTCAAATTGCCATCCTATATTTAAATTATATATACTTCATAATTTCATTTGAAATTTAACTATAACTTATGTTTGAATATTTTAGCAGTTTTCTTCCCTTGGATTTCCTGCAGTATCACATTTTCTCCATCTAAGGCGACTTCCTGACTTGGCGGGGCGGGTGCGATATGTGATATGTATTTTGTTATTTGACGTGAGTTTACTGTGAGATTTCGTCACATGACGAAATACTGCCAGTATTACGTTTGCGCAGTACTAATATCATGCGCAGAAGCGGGGCAGTACTGCATTGATATCGGTTGACACTGACAGCTGACAGTTTTCTCATATCGTACCACCTCCGCATCGATAAATCAGGAAGGCGTCTAAGTATAAAATAATATTTCGGGTCAATGTTACACAAATCGACCTAGTCCCAAACTAAGCAAAGCTTATATTATGGGTGGGTACTAAACGACGATGTACACAGTTATATAGATAAATACATAGAAAACATCCAACACTGAGAAGCAGCTGGATCTTTAAATCTACAATAACTAAAAGTAGCACTGAAAATAACTTTCGTGTGCTCTGCCGACCCCTTTTGGGAATATAGTCGTGTTTGTATGTATGTATTTTAGTAGCTTATACTCAATATGTATAGGTGCGTTGTAAAGTAATATTGACTACCTATTACCTACCTGTTCAGATACATACTCAATTTTATCATCACACTTGCTTGTTAATGGCTTCATACCGCGCAGGTATAATACAGAACTACAATATTGTTTTCACCTCAGCGGCTCGACAATGGCGGTTTTGCTGCTTGAAACCAGCGAGCAAAATAAAATTTTGCTGCGAGCGTGAAAACGACTTTCCCGCTTGAAACCAGTGAGCAAAATGCAATATTGCTGCGAGCGTGAAACAAACTTACTTTTTAATTTTTCATCGTAGGTTAGTATAAGTAACTTAATTCTCTCTATCTCTATTCCTTTGCGTTATATGTTATCGCCGCTGGGGTGAAAAGTTGTATGTATCACACGAGAGCAAAGATATTTGCATCTCGTGTCTTTGAGTCCCTCGCTACGCTCAAGATTCTAATTTTAAATCACTCGCTACGCTTGTGATTCAATTATAGAATCTTTCGCTTGCTCGGGACTCAACATCAACACTCGCAGCAAAAATCTACTTTGCTCTCTTGTTGAACAAATAACTATTTTCTACTCCAGCATTATAATCTGTCAATTAAAATGGCTGACAGCAGTATTAAAACAATAAACCGTTTATACAAATGCAAGTTTATACCATAGACCAGTCATTATATGACTAGTGTGAGATTCGAAATGGATTTCAATACATTACTATACACCTGTTTTTTTTTTTAAAGAAGGACATGGAGGGAAAATACAGCTATTATTAAAGTTTTTATACAAGCCGTAAAAAACTCATAAACCCGCTGTTCTTTTTTTACAATTTCTAGCAACAATAACTAATTTTCGACCTAGATATGCCGGATCCCATTGTCTATACAAAGTTTCATGTTATTCTAGCATGGCGTTTCAAAATGAGAGCGTAAATACGTTTGTATGGAGAATCGAGCGTACTGCGCCCTCTTAAAGAATCGAAAACCTTTATTATGTAACTGTTGTATGAAATACTAGTGTGAACTCGATCAGTAAACATTTTAGGAGTCATAAAAGCTATTTGCCCACGCCTTTTGTGTCGGGATTCTTAGACTCGTTCATATGTAAGAAAATCTCTTACCGACCTAGTGGCATGGCTTAATACATCGATTTATATTTAAATCAACACAATAACAATATAATACGCCTTAGGGCGGGTAGTGTCCATCAATGTTGTAAATAATAGATTACCTAACTTAAATGTTGAAAAATTAATTTACTAACAATCTGGGTCTTGCATTGTTTATAAATACAAAACAACGATGTGCTAGAATGTCAGATATTTCAAAATTAAGAACATTTCACCCCGTTTCCCTACAAACCCACGCCCAAATCTCAATTTAATACAAATCCGTATCGAATAGCGAAATAACACTTTGCCGGTTATTCCGCTTTGCACCCGTTCGTTAGGGTTACCACCTTCTATCAAAAGCACCTGATTGTTCGAAACAAATTAATAGCACGTCTGCGCCAGCAGTCGGTGACGTGCCACCCCTCAAAATTACTCATTTCACTTTTCACGCGCAGGCGATTGAATATTTGGGGGATTTAATTTATATATCGGTTAAGCGGCCTGTGGTTTGGGATTTTAATTACAAGCGACGAAAATATTTCTATTTTAATTCATTGTGGTCAATGAAAGGTAAAATGAATGAATGGCTAGACTACGGAGAGACCGGAATTCGTAACAACTTGACGGTCGAATGAGTGAAGGCGAAGCCTTTACGTAGCAGGTATATGTTAAAGCGAGATAACCGTTGGCTTACCCGCCTATACTTAGGGTGGGTTGCACCAAACCGTCTGTAATCATAAGCTGTGTTCGTTAAAATTTCAATGTATGGAAAGTTTGACAAGTTTCTATGGGATGACAGCTGCCGGCTCCATATTTAACGCTGATCAGTCTGTGATCGTAAGTCGGTGCAACCCAGCCTTATTGTTTAAGTTTCGTTATTAACGGTTCATTATGCAGCTGATCTCTGGTTACTTTAGAATGCAACGGGTGAATAGCTACGAAGAGGAAGGATTATGGGTACATAAATGGGGTGATCAATAAGTTTTGATAATCAGTATTAAATATGGGAGATATGTAAATCGTTATATTTTAATTACAATATGCACACTTTGCATATTTTCTAATACTTATTAACGTCATTCAATTGTTTTATTACCCAATAAAAACAATTTTACTTAATGAGGTCAAATTTTATACCTTCACTAAGTCATCGCCAGCTCGTGATTTTCATGTTTATATGTGATGCTCCTGGTTTTGAACATATGTAAATGAGAAAAAGTAGTCTGAAGTTAAGGCTAAATAAAAATGGGAACGGTTATCAGTTCTGATCTTTACTCGAAGAGCAGCACCCTCGTTAATTAGAAGGCTCTGAAGTACAATTTCTGCCGAAAATTCGTGTTTTGACATTGAAAATGTCTTTTCGTTCGCTCCAGTATAGGGTCCCATTTCACGAAATAGTGCGATCCCCTTGTATTTCAGAGAGTTGTGAAGGTATGATATTCAAACTAGGCTCAAAAGACGCGTATTTACGAGACGTGTAAGATGCAAAGAGAGTTATTTGAGAAAGTACAGAACGAAAAAAGTTTTGGCCGAAATAGTGAAAAAAAAAATCAATTTCCTCCGATTTTTTCATTTTGGCACTCGATATTTTGGAAACGAAGAATGATATCAAAATTTTGATCAAAACTCCTCTGGACAATTTAGTCGGCTACAATTTGAGCCTAAAACAAAGACGATCGGGTCAAGTGTTTGCGCTGTAGTCTAACCTTTTTGAAAGAAGTCAAAAAGTCAGAACGACTATTAGTAGGTAATATATATTTTTTTAAATCAACACAATTGTACAATTGTAGTTAGTTTTAGTTTTATATTTCAAATTGTTTAAATTAAACATGTATTGTTTCTATAATAAATTAATATTAATTATAGTTCGAGACAACAATATCACATTATTGCAGTGCCCGGGAAATAGCAATTCGTGGATAAGTCAATGATGTTTTGGAAGACCAATATCTTCCAAAACCTTAACAAATAAAATAGTTGATTGAGATTGCATAAAACAAGCCATTTCATCCGAGACAATTTATCGACCCGAGCCGCAGGCAAGGGTCGATATAAAGTAGAGCATAAAATGAGTTTTATACATGAGTTATACATCTGCTTTTCACTTCGATTGCGAGAAAATTAAACAAATAATCAAGGTTATGATATCATATAATTTATCCTTCTCCTGGGGTCTAGGGTGTCATGTTGAATTCGATATTTGAAAATTTTTGTTATAGTTATAGTCGGAGTTTGGAGGTCGAGTTAATTTGAAGTCGCCGTTATCTTGCGTGAATATTAGTAAAGTGGCAAATGCCTTTTTATGTGGTTACCGTAACTTGGCTGCGCTTTAAAAAATTGCCAATTTAATAGGAATTTTGTATGTGAGCTATGTTTATATATTATATATCAACCAAATTGGCATAACGTTAGCAAATGCACCTGGGTCTGTCCTAAAACTACGACCAAGACCACCGGGGGATGGGCAGCAGCATCCCTGGAGTGCGGTGGAGATACTGCGATCGCCAACCCGCATGCCAAGCGTGGCGATTATGGCATATACCCTCCGTGAATTTGGGGGAGGCCCATGTCCAGCAGTGGACGTCTTTTGGTTGATATGGTGGTGGTGGTGGTAGCAAATGTAATGCATTTTTTTATTTTGTTGAGTTCATTTTCAATGTACCTTGATGGTCGTGTAGTGCACGAGATCTGTGTTTTTTTTTTCAGGTTATCTATAATATTTTGTACAACTCTGATAGAATAATGTTGCTGGTCGTGATGAAATTCAGTCTGAGAGAGAGACAATGGTAGAGCGAATTAACTCAACCTTAAGTCTTGTCTCCCAATGGGGTGATAACAATCTGGTTAGTTTCAACGCCACCAAAACGCAAGCGTGTCTGTTTACCGCAAAAAGGAGCTCATTCAATCTGGCTCCTACTTTCCGAGGTACAACCGTGTCTGTAGCCAACGATCTCGAGCTACTTGGCATGACGTTAAGCTCAAACCTTAACTTCGGCACTACCATCGAGTCAAAAAGTTGCAAGAGGAAGCGCAGTGCCAGCAACTCAACACCACCCGGCGGCTCTTTGATGAACTTGTGACACCAAACACTTATGCAGAGTGTCATAGCAATTTTGGACCTTCTAGTGTAATTGATTTGACAGAGGACTCCTTTTGTAGTAAACAAGTTAACTTTCTAAGTCACAGGAAATACAAAAAGTATATTAAGCTAAATAGATTTATAAGAAAATCAAAACGACTGTACAGACAGCACATTAATATTCATAAAATTACTACATTGAGAAAAAATCATGTCAGTGTTCTGAAAGAATTAAATTCTTGTAATGAGCAATTATGCTACAGTAGAACCATTTATGAAACTGACACTGAGAAACTGCAAGCCGAACTGAATATATTAGAAAATTCTTTGAGAGATTTAACTAATAAATATGTAATATCCCAGAAGCAAATCAGTGAACATATTCTGGCAGCGGATGAACTTCTGGAGCTGTGCCACCACAACGAGGAATGTTTGGAAGCACTGCTTACCAAGCAGTCTTCGTATGAATGTGAGTGTGGGCTCCGGCAGGCTCATCCTATGCCCGGACATGCAGTATACTCATCAGTGCCGGACAGCAGCTTGTCGGTGTCACCGGAAACTATAACTCCAGCCTCTAATAATGTGAGTAGAACCCTTGTTTTCTCAGATAGGATAGGGCGAGGATTGGGCAAAATTCTATGTAATAATATTCTCAACAGCTGTGTTATAAATCATTGTATGCCCGATGCCTCATTTCTAAAAATTATAGATAACATCAAACATACCCATATAAATGAACAAACAACAATTGTATTAATGTTGGGTGATGGTTCAAATATTAGGTACTCTGAGATGAAGGCTGAGTTTGACTGCCTGTCTAAGCTAGGTGCTAAAAATGTTATTATAGGCGCATTACCCTATTCTGCTTCTCCATGCAGTGCTAACAGTCATGCGTGTAATCTTAATAAGCTTATATATAAGCTGACGTGCCGTCATAGTGACGTTATATTTTTTGACACTAATAATGCTATTAGTGATTACCGTATTACAACTGACAGACTTGCTAAATCTTTAGCATCTTTTATTAATTCCGTTTTCGGAAATCAAAGCTCCCTCTCCACCTTGGATAGGACGACATCTCCAACTGCGGATTTGTCTTTAAACTGACTGTTAGGACAACAGAGAAGCACAATAGTGTAACTTTATTACACCAAAATATTAATCGCTTCACTGGCAAAATACTAGATTTAGAATTATTTACGGAAAAGTTTAATGTAGATGTAGTCTGCTTAACAGAAACTTGGTTAAAGAATCACATGATGAAATTCAATGTAAATAATTACGTATTGGCCAGCGCGTTCAACAGAACTACAGCAGAGGGTGGTGGATCTATTATTTTAGTGAAAAATGGTTTGACTTTTAAGGAACGTAGAGACGTCTCAGGCTGTTCTGTTGATCGTGTTTGCGAGATTGCTTGTGCAGAGATGGATCAGTATCTGATAATTTGCATTTATAAACCACCATCAGGTGATTTAACATCTTTTATGGAAATTATGGAGGATGTACTCAGGAAAGCAACAAGTGGTAAAAAGTCAGTAGTGGTCTGCGGCGACTTTAATATCGATATTTTATCACAATCAGCTGAAAAAGATAAGTACATCACTCTTTTGAAATCTTTCAATTTTGACTACTTGTTTGAAGTACCTACCAGAGTTACTCCGACCTCGGCCACTTGTATAGATAATATTTGGTTAAACAGTTCTCATATAGACAGTAGCATAGTGAATGGAGTTCGTTCGGATCATAAAGCTCAGATGGTCAGGCTACCTTGCGAAGTAAAACATCCAGATCGCGTTATAGAAATAAGACCGCTGAGTAGAAGTAGACTAGAATTACTAAAGTCTAATCTACTAGTCGCCATGCCGAACACCCAGGTAGAATTAAATGATCCGAATGATCAATTCAAAATGCTTCTGAATACAGTGTGCAACGAATTTAATAAGACTTGTAGTAAAAAGCGTATTAAGATAAATAATAAAATGAGATTTAATGAGTGGGCAACTACCGGAATTCGGAAAAGTAGAGATAACTTATACCAACTTTATGAAAGGAGATCTTGCACCACTGACGAATGTTTCCATCAGTATGTTAGGGATTATTCCAAATTGTTTAAAACAGTGTGCACAAAAGCAAAAGCAATGCACTTGAATAATAAAATTAAGTCCTCAGATAATAAAGCCAAGACAGTCTGGAAAATAATAAACACAGAGACTGGGAAGAGAAATAATAGAGAGTTCACAATTTCTTTGAAAGTAAATGACAATTTAATAACTGATGCAGTAAAAGTAGCTGATGAATTTAATAATTTCTTTTCTAAAATTCCTATAGTCACTACTCAAAGTTTAGCATCGTCTACCACAAAAGCTGAATCCCTTCTGAATGACAACGTAAAATTAGAATCACTAACTAATTTCAAATTTCATCATGTTTCTCCTCTAGATGTACTGAAGTCCTTTGAAATGTTAAAAATAAAGAGCACTGAGGACTTATGGGGCGTGTCAGTCAAGGTACTGGAATCTATTCTGGAGGTCGTTGCACCAACTCTAGCTCTCATTTTTAATAACTGTATAGATTATGGCATTTTTCCAGACTTAATGAAATGTAGTAAAGTAGTTCCAATTTTCAAATCAGGTCATAGAGATAATCCTTCTGATTATCGTCCAGTTTCTATCCTACCTGCGTTTAGCAAAATATTCGAAAAAATAATGCTTACGCAATTGGTTTCTCACTTTAATTCTCACAATATTTTGCACGCACAGCAGTTCGGCTTCACGAAGGGTAGGTCAACTACTGATGCAGGTGCAAGTTTATTAAAATTTATTTTGCAGTCTTGGGAAGAGTCGCACGACGCCATCGGAGTGTTCTGTGACCTTTCCAAGGCTTTTGATTGTGTAGATCATGGTACTTTAATTTGTAAACTTAAGTTTTATGGCATCAGAGGGCACGCATTAGATCTCATGAAGTCATACTTAACACAGAGAAATCAAAAGGTAGCGATAAATAAAGCCATTTCGTCAGAGACAGTGGTAGAGATGGGAGTACCTCAGGGGTCTATTCTAGGTCCGTTCCTGTTCCTTGTTTATGTAAATGATCTGCCATATATGGTAAGCCGAAGATCAGGCATTGTAATGTTCGCAGACGACACCTCATTACTGTTCAAGGTAAATAGGAGAGATACTGAACTCATTGAACCAAATAATACCCTCTCCATGATATCTGACTGGTTTGCTGCCAATAACTTAGTATTGAACCCGAAAAAAACGAAATGTATTAAATTCTCTCTAGCGAACTCATCAAACAGAAACTTATATACAAATATTAGACTTAATGGTCAAACATTAGAATTTGTTACTTCTACTGTATTCTTAGGTATTACATTGGACTCAAAATTGCAGTGGGGTTCCCATATAACAGCGATAGGAAGTAGGTTGAGCTCTGCTGCATTTGCAGTCAGGAGAATAAGGCAGCTTACCAATGTGGCAACGGCACGGTTAGTTTACTTTGCTTATTTTAATAGTATAATTACTTATGGTCTTATCTTATGGGGATCAGCTGCAGATATTGAAACTGTTTTTATTTTGCAAAAAAGGGCTATCCGAGCAATTTATAACTTGGGGTCGCGTGACTCATTAAGAGAATTTTTCAAAGAAATAGATATTCTAACCCTGCCGTCCCTATATATATTTGAAATAATAATGTATGTTAGGAAGAATTTGGGCAATTTTCCAACGAACGCTGATAAACCAATAGCCACGAGAAATACTGGGAAACTGAAAGTAACCTTCTATAGACTAGTAAAGGCGAAAAAGTCGTTCTTGGGAAATTGTATCAAATTCTACAATAAAATTCCTAAACACATTACTGAACTTAGCAATTCTAAATTCAAATCTGTAGTAAAACAAACACTTATTTCAAGAGCATATTATAAGATAAACGATTAATTACATCATGGATAGGGATGTTTGGCAGTGATAGCGTCCTGCACGGGTAATCTATCGCGAAAATATGTTTTCTACTATAGCATTGTTATTTCAGTTATTTTGTAGTAGCTGACACTGTAATTTATATTTAACTATACAATGTATATTGTTTTGAAAAAATGACACCTCGCCGAGTTTCTTACGCCGGTTCGTCTCGTGGCAGAGGTATATTTTTCCGAACCGGTGGTAGTTTATTGACGTTCATAGGTGCATGTAATATGCCTAATTTGAAGAATAAACTACTTTTACTTTACTTTTACTTTTACTTTAAAAGCCGGAACAGCGGCCAAAAAGCTGAGCATCCTAAATAAGGTCAAGCGATACTTCACCCCTGGGCAGCTTCTATCTTTATATAAAGCCCAAGTCCGGTCTTGCATGGAGTATTGTAGTCACCTTTGGGATGGCTCGGCTAAGTACCAACTTGCCGCACTTGACTCGGTGGACCGAAGAGCCAGGAGGCTCATTGGCGGCAGTACGGTAGTGGGAAATAAGCTGCAGAGCTTAGCACATCGACGCAAAGTAGCATGTATGTGCGTCTTCTACAAACTGTACTTCGGTGAGTGTGCTCAGGAGCTCCATGAGCTCATACCGCCTTCCCCCTTCTTCCATCGGACATCCAGACGTACGGCTGGCTACCATCCTTACCTGGTCGAAATTCCTCTAATCCGAACCAAGCGCTTTGCATCTTCTTTTATAATGCGCACTTCTAAGGTTTGGAATTCTCTGCCGGCGTCTGTATTTCCGAGTTCATATAACCTGGACCTTTTTAAGGCACGAGTGAATAGGCATCTTCTGGGTGAGCTCGCTTCATCGTCGGCCTCATCTTTGCCCCCTGGCTAGATGCTGGCCAAGAGCAATCCCATTTTTAATAAAAAAAAAAAAATGTTCTACAACTCGCCAATAATATTTGAACTCAATTGGTTAAAGCTAATTTCACTGTTTTTATTGGTAGACCTCAATAGTTCAGGAAGAAGTCGTAAAATACACACTAATTTTGGTGACAGAGCTGGAGATAAAAAAAAAACACTGCACAGATAACTTGCTTATTGTTGAAATCATAATGATAATGGTAAACCAAGGTTTTATTTTCAATTACAATATTCTTTATTAGTGCATCAGGACTTTTTCCACACCACTCCAAATCAATTCAAAACCAACTATTATTTTTGCAATCTTGTTATTTTTTCCATTCAGATGTTTTTTGTTCAGCAATTACAGAAAAAAACAAATTAATAATGTTTATATATTTATACTCTAATGTAATGTTGGTTAGTGTCATGGTATAGCTCACTTTAAAAGAATATCATTAACAGGATGGTTCATACCGATTATCAAAACTTATTGATCACCCCTCGTCATCATCCTCCTAGCGTTATTCCCAGTACAGTTGCATCCTGAAGGATGTCTGGGGTCCGCTACCTAATCCCAAGAATTGGCGTAGGCACTAGTTTTTACGGCAGCGACTGCCATCTGACCTTCCAACCCGAGGGGGAAACTAGACCTTATTGGGATTAAGGCTTGTCAAGTGAGTGGGCAACTTGAGTGTTAGAAGTTCTCAAGCCGCCCGGAGGCCTCTAACTTGGCTTAACGACTGCTATCATAGACAGCAACCGGGATCAACGTCTTAACGTGCCTTCCAAAGCACGGGAGCGCTCAGTTAGTAACCACTCAAAGCGGTCACCCATCCAAGAACTGACCTCACCCGACATTGCTTAACCTCGCATACCGCACGCGGTACGCGGGCGCCGCTGGACCACGAACGCTCCGATAATAATTGATCACCCCTCGTATACAAGCAAATCATGATTTATGAGAAGGCTAGGTTAGGTTTGCCTACAATTAGAAGAAGAAGAAGAAGAAGAAGAAATAAATTTAATTAGGTTGCTTTTATTTTTTAATTAGGTTGTAGGTACAGTCAGCATCAAAAGTAGCTACGCATTTGAAAAGTTGAAAAGTCTTATAAGGGAATAAGAGATTTTCAACCCTTCCTTCCTATGCGTAGGTACTTTTGATGCTCACTGTACATGACATTTTTAGGGTTCCGTACCCAAAGGGTAAAAACGGGACCCTATTACTAAGACTTCGCTATCCGTCCGTCCGTCCGTCTGTCACCAGGCTGTATCTCAAGAACCGTAATAGCTAGACTGTTGAAATTTTCACAGATTGTATATTTCTGTTGCCGCTACAACAACAAATACCAAAATAATATTAATAATAATTATTAAGGGGGGCTCCCATACAAAAAACGTGATATTTTAGCCGTTTTTCTGGGCTACCACTCGCCGAGCTAGATCTCAAGAACCGTGATAGCTAGACAGTTGAATTTTGCACAGATTATGTATTTTTATTATGACTACAACTGCAAATACTAAAATCAAAATAATAATAATTATTAAGGGGGGCTCCCATACAAAAAACGTGATATTTTAGCCGTTTTTCTGGGCTACCACTCGCCGAGCTAGATCTCAAGAACCGTGATAGCTAGACAGTTGAATTTTGCACAGATTATGTATTTTTATTGTGACTACAACAGCAAATACTAAAATCAAAATAATAATAATAATTAAGGGGGGCTCCCATACAACAGAGTAGTTGCCGCTAAAACAACAAATAAAAAAAAACTCAATAAAACAAGTGTTTAATGGCACCAGCTTTTAGCCTTTTTTCTGGTACGGAACCCTTCGTGCGCGAGTCCGACTTGCACTTGACCGGTTTTTATATTATATTTTTATTAATTTTTGTAGAATCATATCTTTTTATGTGTTTGGTAAACTTTTATCATTTGCAAATTGCAATTTATTGCGATGTTTTGATGGTTGTCAAGTTTTTACCAACTTATTAATTTTAACATTTGAAAAGTATTGAATTTCAATTTGAGTTTGTGCGTGCAATAGGCCGTCGACTAACGCAAACAGGAGAGGACTCCCGCTCCGAGTCCTTTCTGGTGCAAAAGCTCTCAATCACTATCCAACGCGGAAGTGCTCTAGCAGCACTTCTAATGTTTTTATGTGACTAAGTTGGTAATAACCTAGTTGCTTGTATTAATTTATAAACTATTTATAGTTTGGTTTAATTATTCCTTGTTATTTATTTCAGAAAAGACGTACCTACGAGTACAATACCAATGATGATATCTGCAACAGTTTTCACCAACCTTAAAAAGTAATTGTACCCTATTATTCCTTACTGATATATTTTTTAATTGTGTGATATATCCGGCATGGACAAGCGAAAACTTTGAGATGCATAATAAAGTGCCACTGTGCGTGCTTCGCTTCTCGTAACAACCCTCGCATCTTACGGTAACCATTGTTGCTGAAATAGCACATCTATAGTGTCGATCCAGCGTCCAAGGCATACCTATTTACAATGCCTACTCCTCGACCAACACACCAAAACGACCGGTGTAAATGTGACCTCCCAACTATGCAGTTCTTATGAATCTCCAGGTCAGGTTATACTAGACCTTTGTGAATGATATAGATGCATTGTGATCAGACTGGGGTACTATTATCAAAACGTTCGAGATGCTCTACTCTACCTGTCCCGGGCGGCTTTGATCTTCCTTAATTGGGAGGGCATTCTATCGACGTCACATCATTATTTCCGCCAGCGACTTTTAAATGGTAAAATAAATTAATGTTAGATTACGTTTTCATGTGAGTTCAGCTTGAATAATTGGTTAGTCACAGAAACAGGGTAAAAATCAGGATAATCGTAATTACTCGAGTTTTGCGGATGAATCGCGTGCTTTTTTTTTATTTACCTATCGAAAGACTCTCTTACTACCACTAAGTAGGCCGTGTCGCATATAATGTGTGTTTCTCCGTGCGAAAGCATAGGAAAGCAATGTGCGATCAAAGTTGTTGGGCGATTCTGATCCTGAATTTTAACATTTTCTTAATTTGTACTTGGCAGGCCCGGATTGTTCACGACTTTTAAGTGATAAGGGCCAACGTATCTGAGTAAACCGGTGCGATATGGACAAAAAGGTTAAAATGCACTCAGATTTAAATTTCACTTAACGTTGGGGCCTGTAAAAAAATCAATTAACTTTAACTTTAAAGATTGCCTTTAATTCGACGACCTGTTTAGCCTAGTTGCCTCCGAAGCTAGAGGTCCCGGGTTCGAATCCCGGCCAGGGCATTTATTTGTGCATTTTTCACGGATAATTGTTCTTGGGTCTTGGATGTTTTCCATGTATTTATCTATATAAGTATGTATATTGTCGTCTAGTACCCATAGTACAAGCTTTGCTTAGTTTGGGACTAGGTCGATTTGTGTAAGATTGTCCCCCAATATTTATTAATTAATTATTTATTTATTTAATTATAAGATATAAATATAAAGAAGGGTGAAAAAAATGTATAATTGGCAATAAAATAAAACACAAAGAAAGAAAATTAAAGTATACATTTATCTCCCACTAGAGAAAGACCAGTAATTAACATTTGCAGGAACTGAGAAACACAAAGTTGCCTCATATTTAGAAAACAAGATGGTAAACATTTCTTTTCACTTAATTTACTTCGCCTACATTTTGCGTCCATTCAACGTTTATTCGAATTAAAAAAGTAAAGCTGGAAAGAAACAACTTCATTATGAAATAGTACTGTCAGCTTGAAACCGTTTTGTGCAAGAAATTCTTAATTTTTTATACAAAGACGGTGAGACGGTGGCAAACAAGCTTACAGCCTGCTTAGTGGTCAGAAGGTACCGTAGCCTATAAACACTTGCGACTCCAGAAGAATCACAAGCGCGTTGCTGACCCTTTATTGACTTGAGGATTCGTTGCGTTGACAGTTAGATACATATGCAGGACCCTCACTCTCAACACAGCGCATCTTCGGGAGCTCTGGAGACTTTACTCACCACAGGAACAAAACACCAAATACCTAAAGAGGGTTATTGTGGCTGTGGTCTTCTGTAAGGTAGACCTCTTTTATTTCACGGTGTGAAAATGCTGTTACGCAAACCCCCAACACTGGGGAAGGCTATTTTGGGGGTTATGTTATGAGGGCCTCTCTCCTTCCCGCGAGGGGAGGAGCATGCCCACTAAAAACACCGGCGTCACCCGCACTGCCATTAAGGGGGCGCCATGGGATCGCGAACATTTCGCCACGACGCCCCCCAAAGGTAGACCTCTACCCCAACTAGAAAGGAAGCAGCCCAACTGGACGAGTACCTACTCGTACTTCCCCAGTTAGGCTGATTCAAATATGAGCGAGATGATGATGATGATGATGATGTTCCGCTGCACTTTACCTCTCCTTATATAAGGAATCTCAGTCAGGGTTTTAAACATGAACTGCTTTTACCCGCGACTTCCTGAGCTAAAAACTCGTTTATCGCGATAGGATAGAATATAATTGCTATTTCACTATTTTAGGCATTTGCCTCGTTATCACTCTTCCATAGAAACCTTCACCTCCCAAGGGATAATTTCCGGTATACAAAGTATCCTACCAAAAACATTTCATGTAAAATGTTGCCAAGACGACCACATAAGGTTTGCCCTGTGAAATAGATATCAGATCTCACGTAGAGCCAAGCTTCTGAATCTACACGGCCTAACTCTACCGACCCTAACTTCAACAAATTCTACATATCAGTAAATATGTATGGCTTCGCCGTTTCGCTACCGCCGTGAAGGTGATGCGAATATTTAGTTTCTGATCTGAAGTAATTAACGAAACAGTCAAGCCATACATACGAGTATTTACTGATATGTAGAATTTGTTGAAGTTAGGGTCGGTAGAGTTAGGCCGTGTAGATTCAGAAGCTTGGCTCTACGTGAGATCTGATATCTTTTTCACAGGACAAACCTTATATGGTCGTCTTGGCATCATTTTACATGAAATGTTTTTGGTGGGATTTCAGTTCTTTTTGTAAGTTGCTAGGCAGTCTTATTAATAGGTTTTTTAGTTACTGTCTACAGTCCCGTGTAAACTTTCATGTCCAATTCATTTTAGGGGATAGGGAGCGAAAGTTATAAGTTTATGAATTTTTTTGTTGGTTGTATACTAAACTTAAATTACATACCAAATTTTAGCCAAACATTTTGATGATCATCAGTGTGTCAGTGACGAAATCGGTGTATTTTAGATATCAATAAAATCTAAAGTATTATCGCTATTCAATTGAGACTTTGAATGTTTAATTAGTCTATTATCGACATCATATCCTAAGAATATGAACTATCTGGTACATCGGAAACCAACTTTATGAGGGTTCAAAAAACGACGAAACACTTCGAGAAAAGGTAGGTAGTGCTCTTGTGTTTCGCTTGGCTCGTCTTGGAGGGGGCACTACCGTGCCCCCAGATTCCATATCAATTCTCTAATTTCAAATTATATGCATTCCAAATGTCAACGCAATCGGTTCAGTGGTTTAAGCTTAAAGACGAAACAAACAAACAGAGTTATTAATGTTATTATAGCATTTATGATAGTATGGATTAGCGTTACCTCCCTAATTGAATATCTCTCACAAAAACACCCTCTCCGCCGGTCCCTTATCTTCTTCGGAAGCGAATTTTTGGCTAAACAGTTCCAATGACAATTTCCGAGCCTGAAACTAATTTGTGAAAAATGTGGCAACGTAACGTTATTTTGAATGCCTGGGTTGAAAGCTACTTGTGCTATTATGCTAAGGGAACTGTATTTATGCGACTTTTGGGCTAAGTATTATATATTGCAGTGTACTCTCCCGTTTATCAATTTAATTGTGGCCATTATTTCACTAAAATAGTTCTTGTGTCTACGAAGGATGTTATTTATCATATACGTAGTTCATTTTACGACCGGTTTTTAATGTTGGTATATAAACATACAATAATAGGACATGATGTCACGATCCTCAGCATTGAGGGAACGACTGATGATGATGATGATATAAACATACATTAATTACTTCATTCATTCGCACACAATAACATAGTAATTAATTATGACATTGGAGACGAAGTAGTTAACTAAATTTGTAGTCTCATATGTGGCGCTGAAACCAATATCCTATATAGTATTGAAACCTTCATCGTCATCATTATGTCAGCCGAAGGACGTCAACGACTGGACATAGGCCTCCCCCAAAGACTCCACAATGACGTCCTGCGCCACCCGCATCCAGCGGACACTTGACCCTTACCAGGTCATCAGTCCACCGTGTGTGTGTGGGGGGGGGGGCTGCCCACGCTACGCCTTCCGGTACGTGGTCGCCACTGTTAGGTGCACGTGTTATGTGCCCCGCCCACTGCCACTTAAGTTTAGCGATTCGGAGGGCTCTATCGGTCGCTTTGGTTCTGCTGCGGATGGCCTCATTCCTGAATCACGCAGATCGCATCTGGAATTGAAACCTTATTTGCGGTAAAATGCCAATTATAGGTAGTGTAAACGTACCAATGCTTGAACTAATAATATATTACTATAACAAATTTTTCGACAGAGTTTGCTAAAGACAGAATACATACGTGAATCCTATTCATCCTTTACGCAGATGAAAATACACAGCTTTCTATTTCTATTAACAGCTGCCTCTAAGTTGTTGCTGTGTCGCCTGAACTCATGTAATCTCGGAAATGAAATGACTTTTGAAAAGGAACCGAACTTCTGTCTCCGAATCGATGCTTTACTTTGATCATCGTGTAATTCATTTCGAGAGACTTCTTTGTGGCCTCAGTTTTTTAAAGGCTAATATTGTCATATTATTTTGTTTACGCTTTTATATTTTTTTTGGATGTTTCTTATAAATTCGTATCGGTACGTCAATTGTGGCAAGATATCATTCTTCTGAAAACGTATATAAGATAATTTCCATTGCTAGTAGGTTGTTGTAAGTTTTTTTGTGAAAACTAATAAGTATAGTTGCAGAATGAAAAAGATCGTCACTTTTCAACCTTAATGGGATTACAAAAAAAAAGAGTTGAAAAGTGACGGACAGAGTTTTGATTTCACGAATATACATACAATAATTTGTACCAAATAAAACCGACTCCAATTTTGTACTTCGCTATGCCACAATTTGTGGTTTCCGTGAGCCAGTGCTTGGTTACCTACAGAAAATACCGAAACCGGGATAATGCGTACCTATCAAATTCGAGGAGTTCCCTCGATTCCACCTAGATCCCATCATCAGACCTTCACCAAATTTATATGGAGCCAATTTGGGGGTACCTGCTTTGAAACAAAAAAAGAGTTATCAAAATCGGCCAACGTGGTCAAGAGTTATTGGGGAGCATACATACATAAAAAAACAAACATGCAGACAAACTGAGAACCTCCTTCCTTCTATTGAAGTCGGTTAAAAAGAACACTCAATACCTCAAGGCATTTCCCTCACCTGCTCTATCTCTATCGAACCTGTCCATAAAACTTTACGAAAATCGGTTGAGAAAATGTTACCTGTAATGGAGAACAGCCAGACATCCGGTCATCTGGACATGCGGAAATACGGAAGCACATTTTCCCAGCCTGAAACAAAGAAGCTTCGCTTGCTCGGTCAATTATTTCAAGATAGTATAATATAGGCTAAATTGTCCCACATTTTCTATACTCTTCGGTTTGCCATAATCGGATTTTCTTTCACTGCCATTGACGGGGTCGTCTTGGCGGACTGTTTTTTCATACTTATTACTATAAATACCATCACATTGCCAAACATACAGAGTTTACACGGTGTTTCTCGCCGAGATTTGTATCGTGCTTTTGTCAAACCACCACCACCACCACCATATCAGCCCTTGGACGTCCACTGCTGGACATAGGCCTCCCCCAATTTCATGGGGGGTAAATGCCATAATCGCCACGCTTGGCATGCGGGTTGGCGATCGCAGTATGTCCACCGCACTCTAGGAGTGCTGCTGCCCATTCCCCGGTGGTCTTGGTCGCGTAAATTTGTTGAATTTACAACTTTCCCCCGCTGTACATGCATGACCGCACACTTATCTACACCACATTCCATTTTGATGGCGCTACTGAAAACTTCTGTCGTTTTCAGTAGCTCCAACAGGTCCTGTCTATTTGGTGCAAATAGCTTAAGGTCATCCATGTATAGCAGATGAGAAATGACCTCACCCCCTCTCCGAAGCTGGCAACCTAGCCCCGAATCCTGCAGCAGAGTGTTGAGCGGATTCAGCGCTAGGCAGAACCACAAGGGACTCAGACTGTCACCCTGGAAAATGCCTCGCTCAATCCTGATGGAGTCCTGCGGGCCAGAAGGGCCATCTCCTCCACCCGGTTGACGAAGGACTGTGGTCCACTGCCCCATGCAAGCACTTAAGAAGGATCTTAAAGCTGCATCAACTTTATACAGCTCCAAGATCCTCCTCAGCCATGAATGAGGCACCGAATCATAGGCCTTCTTATAGTCAATCCAGGAGGCCGAGAGGGTCCCTCTGTTCCGCCGTACTCGTTGGCAAATGGTCATGTCTATGAGGAGGAGCTCTTTAGTACCACGCGACCCAACCCTACATCCATTTTGAGCAGGGGCCAAAATGTTGTTCGTAACAATGTGCGTGTTAATTTTTGCCCTCAAAATGGATGTAAGGAGCTTGTACAGCGTAGGCAAGCACGTGATGGGTCTGTAGTTCTTCGCTTCCGTGGTACTACCGGACTTGTAGAGCAGGGAGGTAACACCAGTTGTTAAGGGAGGAGGTAGGGAACCGAGCTCGAGGGCTTGCTGGAACTGTGTTGCCAAACGTTCGTGTGAACATCGAAACCACTTCAGCCAGAAGTTGTGCAATCCATCCGGTCCCGGACTTTTCCAGTTCGGAGCCGTACGGATGGCACAACTTACGTCTTCGGGGCTGATGGTAACAGACCCCATGGGTTCGATGGATTCACAGTCACGTTCGACAACACCGATCCAGGCACCCTCAGTGTGTTCGACAGGCACCGACCAGATACTACGCCAAAAGTTAACCATGGCAGTAGCATCCGGTCGCTGACCGTCGCACACACGATGGTCGGTTCCCTCCCACTTCCGGTATACCTTCCTTTGGTCACTCTGGAAAAGGCGATTCTGCTGGTATCGGTCCACACGCTCTCTGTAGCGGCGAATACGGCTTGCCCATGCATAGACTTTCTGCTTCAGAAAGTCAATGCGTTCCGTGACACAGGCCATGTAGTCACGGGGTCTGACACCAGTCCCCGCGAAGGCCCGGTTCACGAAACGCATGACTCGGGGGCGGTTATTGCCCCCCCTGAAGCAGATCAGCTTTGCGATGAGAGTCCTAAACGTATTGATACGCCGCTCAATTCGTACTTGCCAGGCAGGGACACTCCCGGCGGTCCTAGTTGCACGGTCAGCGTCCGGAAACTTGACGCGAGCAACACGGCACGCCGCGATGGCCCCGCAGTACATAATTGAGTGTGTATCAATCAAATCATCGCTAGCCCGCAAATACGGGTCTAGGAGATCGTTTAGGGCTCCTATTAGCGCTAGATTGCGTCTATTTACGGGCAAGCGTGGTAGTCGCGGCCTAGAGTTGGGTGTGGAGCGATACCGCGTAATCGCCTCATCCAGAGCCCTCCTCAGTTGCTCATGGGCCTGGGTACTCACACTCTGATCCGCGCAGTCCCCGTCGGCACTGGGATCGACCCGCGATGCCCCCGGTGCCGTATCGGGTGCGGGCACCGGAGCGGGCAACGTGGCGGGTGGGTTCCGCGCCGAAACAGAGGCCGCGCGAGCTGAGAGTGCTTCCAGGCGGAGCCGATCAAGTGTCGCGTCATCCAACCGCTTGAGCCGTTGGATGACGCGCACCTGATCCGATAGCCGTTGCGCAGATACGGAGATGGCCGGTTCAAGCGCCTGAAACAGAGGAAGCATCCTAACACGGTATGCGGACAGATTTGTTCCTCCATCTGTCGCCCCATAGTAGGCACGCATGCAGTTTTCATTCATTGATGGCGACCACTGCATGCGGCGCACTACACCACCGGTAGCGGGAGCCGTGTGCGGAACAGGATGCCCCGCAGGCCCCAAGCGTGCCGGCAGCGGTGGCCGCCCGCGCCGCGCAGGTGGACGTGGCGGCGGCGGTGGCGGCCCGCACTCGTCGCTCGAACTGCTGGACGTGTCGGGCGCGGTGGCAAATTCCTCCTCCGACGATGCCGATGCTGATGAGGACGAGGCGGGTGAAGGTGATGGGCGTGCGCTTTGTTGAGACGCTTGTACTCGACGTGTTTGACTCCTCGTAATCATTTTCTTGTTTTATTTACTCATATGTAGATAGTAGGTACATTGGCGATTATATATTTGTACAAAAAGATGATAAAAACCACATAATAAAAGCATTTTATGATAATTTACGGAATATTTGTAAAAAACACGTCTGACGTTGACAGCGTCATTTTTATTATTATTAAAATTATTATTATCCAAACTAAGGTGATTTCCTGACTTGACGGGGCGAGATCGTTTTGTTATAGTTTGTTCTTTGAACTAAGCTTACTGGATGTCTTTCAGATTTCCTCACTTGACGAGATACTGTCAGAATTATATTTGCGCAGTAGTACTATCATGCATAGAAGCGAAACAGTGCTGCGTTCTTATCGCCCTGTTTCCACGCATCTCGCGCCAGTCAGGAAGCACTCATATAAAAGTTGGCGCGCAGTAAAACATCGGTACTGACTTGACTGACTGTCTGATACTCGTATCATACAATCATACTGTCATCAGCAGAAATAGCTACGCGGGCCTAGTGCTCAAAATGAGCTACACACAGACTAATGTCAAGGCTCTGTGTAGATGATTGTGAACGTGTCTGCTTGTGCTTAGCTACTTCTGCTGCTGACTGTATTATCTCTCACCTACAAAGCAGGTAGTCATCTAAAGGAGCCACGTCACGCAAAATTTCGACTACTTGCCCCCCCCCCCCCCCCAGTCACGCTTTTTCCTATCCCTTTAACATGTACTGTCACGTTCAGTAACCTCCCCCCCCCCTTCCATCATCATCATCATGTCAGCCGAAAGACGTCCACTGCTGGACATAGGCTTCCCCCAAAGACTTCCACAATGACCGGTCCTGCGCCACCCGCAATACCCGCATCCAGCGGACACCCGCGACCTTCACCAGGTCATCAGTCCACCGTGTGGGGGGCCTGCTCACGCTACGGCTTCCGGTACGTGGTCGCCACTCGAGAACCTTTCCGCCCCAACAGCCATCGGTTCTACGTGCTATGAGCCCCGCCCACTGCCACTTAAGTTTAGCGATTCGGAGGGCTATATCGGTCACTTTGGTTTTGCTACGGATGGCCTCATTTATGATGCGATCACGCAGAGAAACCCCCAACATAGCTCTCTCCATTGCTCTTTGAGTGACTTTGAGCCTTCTTATGAGGCCCATAGTAAGCGACCACATTTCAGTGCCATTATGTCGTCACTGGCAACACACACTGGTCAAAGACTTTCGTCTTGAGACACTGCGGAATATTGGACGAAAAGATGTGCCGTAGCTTCCCGAACGCTGCCCAGCCGAGTCGAATTCGACGATTAACCTCTTTCTCCACCCCCCTCCATCGCTGTGACGTAATATGTGGGTGGCCTCAAAGCAGTAAATAATCTGTTGTGACTTGACTGACAGTTGGCACTGACATGTGCCCGCTTAGGTACTGGTGCTGCACCGACATATGTGGCCCTAAAAGTAAAAGTTCGCTCGTTAGATACTAGAACCCAATTCACAAATCGCCCAACCTCGACTTAGGCTGAGTTGCACCGACTTACGATCACAGACCGATCAACGTTAAATATGGCGCCGGCAGCTGTCATCCCATAGAAACTTGTCAAACTTTCCATACATTCAAATTTTAACGAACACAGCTTACGTTTACAGACGGTTTGGTGCAACCCTGCCTTAAACCGTGAGACGCACAGAGCGCGGCGCAGCGCCGTTGCGGGGCGGTTGCGGTTTTGCGCGGTGGGTAGCGCGGTAGAGTCTAGGGTACATCGGACCAAAAAACCGCGCGATAACCTCCGCGGCGGCGTTTGTGACATATAAAGTAGTAATTCAATTTTTATATAAAATTTAACACATCAATAATATTCTCCTTTATGACTGTACCTTGGACATATTCTCGCAATCGGAGCCGAAATTTCTTGCAACTGCCACACTATCGGGAGTCAATCAACACTCCTACTTCAATACAAATCTGTGTCGACTAAAAGTAAGTGTCAAATGTATCCAAACTTGCTGTAAAATGTATAAAAAATCTTATATGGTGATGACAATGTTAATTTTAATTTGAATATTGTTAATTTAATTTCTAATACTATGACCTATAACTTTCATGTTTGGCAATATGCTGTGAATGTAAGTTGGTTGAAAATAAATAAATAAATAAATAATTGAGAATGGACAGTTTCGGAATGATCAAAAATGCAAAACCACCTCCGGCCCGCACCGCGCCGCGCCCGATAAGTGTATCGCAAGCTAAATTCATCTCAAACATCTAAACAAAACAAGTACTCTTTAACCTTATCGTTTATTCGTTTGTTTATCTCTGAAAGAACATTCTGTCTTTATATTTATACTTGAGGACATGTTATCGTCTTTGAACGTTGACTCATCGTCCGGGGAGACATCTAAAGGATTGCATTTACATTTTTATTGTCCTCCACATCATCGCATCCTAGCGTTAGTACACGACATTGAACAATTTAAACGATACATTGATGTAATATTGCATTCGTTTTTATTGGGTTTTTATACAGAATTGATCTTTTGAACTTTTAAATAACTTTTTACATGTCTTTTAATTTATTATTTGAATTCCTCGTTTATAATGTCCATAATTATAATCTTTTTTACTCTAAAATAAATATTATAGGAATTTAAAGACAAACGTTTACACGACAACTGACTTCGATTTTAACACTTGTAAAATCAACTTACAAACATAATAATATTAAAAAATAATGAAACGGGTCACTCACGTCTTTAAGGTCGAATAACGCTCGACATGTGACTTCCTATCGCGGCGGCGGTTCTTTTAGCACCACACGCTATAGGTACTCATGATTAAGGACCCCGAACCGAAACATGTCGAGCGACGTGAGTGACCCGTTTCATTATATTTTAATATGTATCAAACTCACGGGAGTTTTCTTCATAAAATTAATACTGCGTAAGCATATGCTTAAACAAGAATTCGACTACAATATAAGTATAGTAGTAAAAAAAATCATAAATAAGTATGTAAATAAAAACTCTTTATTTCTTAGCCGATATGGGACCGGACTGCAGGACCAAGGCCTTCCCCTTGATTGCCCTGACTCCCGTATCTGTGCTTCTTGCGGCCAATTAACAATAAGTTATCCCGCCATCTCCGCCTAGGCAAGATCTGCCCCGTCTGCGTCACCCTTGCGGCATTCATTTTGTGGCTATATTAGCCGCTCCGGCTATAAATACTTAAAGGGTCAGCAACGCGCATATGACACCCCTAGGAGTTGCAGGCGTCCATAGGCTGCGGTGACCGCTTACCACCAAGCGGACCGTACGCTTGTTTGCCACCGACGTGGTATTAAAAAAAAAATATCATGATGCATGCGACAGACGGGATCGGCTTAGTCCCGCCCTAGTCAGTTTATACTTACTTATTTTATATTTATTCACTTTTCGCTTCATATCAGAAATTATGAATTTTACAAAATATTACCTCCAGTGTCCAATCGATCTCATAGCTTCATTAACAAAAGACACATCACTCCCCCAAGCGTCGTTTGTGAGTTATTTTCAATTTTGAAACTTCAATTTTTCGCAAGAATCTGCGACAATCAATC
This sequence comes from Notocelia uddmanniana, assembly GCA_905163555.1. Taxonomy (NCBI): domain Eukaryota; kingdom Metazoa; phylum Arthropoda; class Insecta; order Lepidoptera; family Tortricidae; genus Notocelia; species Notocelia uddmanniana. The sequence goes on along the minus strand of LR991059.1, from coordinate 5,018,310 downwards.
TACAGTCCCTCATTATGACCCTATGTCTATATTCATAAAGTTTCAATTCGTTCGAGACCTCTTTCTAGTATAAACTGATCCGCTGACTTCTAACGGTTATGAGAAATCGGAGTTCTAGGATATACTGGCCAGTTTGGGACATAAATAGCTTGGTGAATGTTAGCTCTGGGCTTCGGGGAAGGCTCTCCATAAGTTCACTCATTATTCACTGAATGAGCAATTTTGCACGCTGATAAATGCGAGGTTTCAGGTGTTGAGTGACAATTTAGGTTCAAAGGTTATTGTATCGGTTAAATTACTTTAAATGTGACGTTTGGTTGTAATAACAAAGTATTCACTAGGTAGAATAATATAATTATATTTGGGTGAATTGCAAAATAAATTGTACATAGTTAAGGACTTCATTATTTCAACATTTTAATTGTGTTACGAAAGTTACCCTATTCTATATTTCTAATTATTTTTGCGTAAGTTTATGTATCTTTACATATCTGTGTATATATGTATGTGTATGACTCTTTTATATTTATATATACGTAAAGACTTATATTATTTAATTATTTAATTACTATTTAATTGTTTTGTTTTTTGAACAATAAATAATAATTGTATTGTATTGTTAATATAATATAAGTAGTTAGTAGTTAGTACCAACTAATTTTTGTAACACAAAGGAATCAATTAAACTGTAGACATAATTAAGTAACTGTCAAAGTAAATAACCTTGACAGTCACAGTCAATGACAGTTCTTCCATATATCTATAGGTATTACATGCACCTTTAGAATATCAATAAACTACCACCGGTTATTAGGAAGTATAAACCTCTACCACGAGAAGAACAGGCGTAAAAATTCGGGGCACTATCATTCTTTCTCAACCATTTACATTGTATAAGAGCGCACGAAAGAGTAGAACAGCAACACTCAAGTAGTGCATAAGTTTAAATTGAGATCCAATCTAGGATGCACAGTCGAGTAGGATGAGGCCGAAATCGGTCAGGACATCATCGTCGTCATCATCATCATCATCATCATCATCATCATACAACGTGGTTTTTTAGTGCGACGTGCCCCGAACCGCGTTCGATTTACCGCAAAACCGCCTCCGCCCCGCAACGACGCTCCGCCGCGTTACGTGCGTTTCAAGCTTTAATCATATTTGACTTACGAGTTACGTTCAATCAATTTGTTTTCTGGGCCACTTAGTACCTTGTCACAGTGAAAATCAATACGAAAGCTGCTAAAGATCGATTATTCAACTATTGTCGGTAAGGAAAAATGACGTGGTATAAAAAAAAGGTGGTAAAAGGTCGAAATGATGTTTGATGTCAAGAAATAAAATAGTAGAAATAAAAAATTGACGGAGTATAGAAATGTCGAGAAGCAGAAAAGACAAACTGACAATGGTCCGAAAGTAAAAATGTCCAGTTTTGTAATTCTAAAAAATGTCCTACTATAAGTGAACTACAACGGCCCCAGGTGTAGGTAGGTTAGGTTCGTTAGGTATCTTCAGATGCCCGAAGGTCAAACTGCGCAGAAATAGGAGCCCCGCGGAGCGGGGCTCCGTCAACTTTAAGGCAGAGTAAAATTAGTCATTTCAATACTTCGACTAAATTCTATTTCGACATTTTTATTCCTCGACCCTATAATACAATGTCATTTTTCCATATCAAAGTGAAATTAGACATTTTTATACCTAGTCATTTTTCCTGATAGACTTAAGTTGCCAAAAGGGGTAGCCCGTAGTATCGGGGCAATGAAATCGGCCTTAAGAATGTGCTGACTATAGAATACAACGTTACGTACGCAGTTTGGCTATATTAAAAGTAATGCATTATCTACAAAAAGTTTGTCACTCTATCGGATCTGATAGAATCTCCCTTTAGGCTACGTTTTGTCATTTTATACGGGAGGTATATTTTATTATTTTATTCAATAGTGTTAGCCTAGCGAATGTGCCGGAATAAATTTGGTTAAAATCTCTCTATATTGTTTCTTCTTAACATTGTAATGGTCCAGACGTCCCTGAAATTTGGATAGTTTTCACATAAAATCGCGCATTCTACCTATTTACCACAGAGGCCATAGAAGTTTTTTATGTGTGCGTACGAGTAAAGAAGGTTTTCTATAGGGGTTTCTAACCGCTTTTGCTATTCGTGGTCGTAATATTCCCGAAATCCTGCTTGTCAACTTCAGGAGGTCACATGTTAAAATCCTTTACTGTACCCATAGTACAGTCAAGTGAAAAAATACGTATCGATTTAATCCTCTCATAAATATGTACCGGAACCTTAATCCGCCGACATAAGAGCTATGGGACATTTTTTTTGATCAAGGTGTATGTATGCACCCTTATTTTTGCGGTTGACTGTACAAGCTTTGCTTAGTTTGAGACTAAATCGATTAGTGTCAGATTGTCCACGAATATTTGTTATTTATTTAATCGTATTTCTCAATCGTCACTTTCAACTGCATCAAGAAATGATATTTGTTAACGCTTTATCAGCATTTTGCGGAGCGCGTTTGGTACCCAACTTGTCAGCTGTGAGCCGAGCCAGTGCATATTCATTACGAAACTACATTTTTTTAAAGGGAGTGCTTCGTGATTGGCACGGGATGATTGCCTAAGGAAGGACATCTAAGTGACGTCAGTATGCTTGAGAGAAAGTAAAAATACTGAATACTGGTTGTGTCCCACCATGTCAGGAAGTAGCCTTAGGAGACTTAAGTAGGTACGTGTTATTTTTTTTTTGACGTGAGTTTACGTTTACTTAGTAGTACCGCCGCCGCATCGTCAAATCAGGAAGGCGCCTTAAACGCTTTCGAATTGTTCGGTACTCATTTTCCCATTTATAAAACAACATATAAAATAATAATTAAGAAAGCTGCTCTAAATTCGGCCATCTTCCTACAGTCTACTAGTTATTAATTCAATGATTTGGCAGTAACGTTCGCAGCGACACAAAGACGTTCATTTGTTTTTGTGTCCAAGCCCTACTGAGTGCTATCGGTTCTCTGCATTCGGCAGTTTCCTGTAAAGCTCGATTCTATAGAAGAATACTGCAGTGAAAATTCAATTCTGTACATATCACAGGTGAGTTCCAAATAGGAGAAATGTTACACGCGAACAGGGTAACCTCGGCGTGCCACGGGTTAAGAAACGCTAGCTTATTTGGAGGCCTATACCTACTCGTTTCATTCCCTTCTATAAAGGTATTAAGAAAAAAAATGTCTTAGCAGATATCCTATCATTATTCCTCTCCTATTATCCATGACTGTCAGTATTTGTCTACGCGGGCGCCGCTGGGCCACGAGCTCCAGCTGACAGCTGACAGTTTCCTCATATCGTACCGCCCCCGCATCGATAAATCAGGAAGGCGCCTACGTGTCAACCAATATCAATGCAGTACTGCCCCACCTCTGCGCATCGTATTAGTACTGCGCAAACGTAATGCTGACAGTAATTCGTCAAGTGAGGAAATATCAGATCAGTAAGCTTACGTCAAACAACAAAATACCTATTAGCGATCCCGCGCCGCCAAGTCAGGAAGTCACCTTACTCACCTCTAAGAACAGTGAGAACACAACACCAATACCTACCTACAGCACATGACTTAGTGGTATTATTATGGATGTGGTCTTCTGTAATAGTGCTCCCACGTGGTTGTCAGAAATCTTAATATGACAGCAACTATATTTCTTCAACATCGTAGTGTTACATAGCCTTATGCTTGTCACACTATGTTACTTATATAACATTTTTAACAGCTAGTGTGGGAGCACCAAAGGTCCATAAAATAAGTCAATTGGGTTGCCCCAAATATGATCGACAAGACGTTCCGCTGTGCCATATCTTCACTTGCATATACAAATGTGCTCAGCAAGCCCTAAAAAATTTTCTGTCCCCCAGTTTACTGTAACCATTCCCTCCCTTAATACCTCTGAGACGTTTTATTGTCGCTCCTCATGATTATTTCGAGAGATCTCCGTCTAATAGCCTTAATTAAAAATACCCAGCAATTATGAACTCTTTAGCGCCCTTTCATGGGGGCAGACAGGCGTCGAGTTATTAAGGAATCTTTAATAAGATCCTTTTGAAACATACAAAGTGTTGCATCTAAAATAAAACTTAAATAGTATGCTGTTTATAACGAAACGGAATACTGTTAAATGGCAGCTTTTATTTATAAATTTCATTAATGTTTGTTGTGTTTACTGCCTACGTGTAGGTTTATTTGGATTATCCAGAAAACTTTCGCTGCAATTATATGGTACAGTATATTTGGAATAGTTTTCTTTTTCACTTACCACGATGGTAAGCAAACGCACGACATACCTGCATAGGATTCGCTGTATGTACTTTATTTTACTAATAAGCATTGGATTTGTTTATATTAGTTATGGCTCCTAAAAATATCACCAAAACCTAACTGAAGGCACAGAGATGCCTCAACCAAACTTGTCTGCAATTTTTTTAACGTAAAATGCGTCAATCATTCCGTATCACCGAGATTTCTGTAACGGGTATACAAAATATTATTTAGAACTTGTCGGCGTGACGAGGGTCCGAGGGTCTTATTCGTGAAGGGTGGTTTAAACTCGCTGCAGCTTGCCTAGGTTATAAATAAAGATTAGCAGGAAGAGATCCCTTTAAGGAAGCCTATGCACACATTGAGTCTTAACATCTAGATAAACATGGGCGGAAATGTTTATCTGTATATTGATTTCAAGTGGCACTTTCACGCATTATTATTATTAGTGAGCTGTGTAAGAGACCACACTGCTGCGTTGCGTCGCATTCATTAAACCAATCACCTCATGTCGTAATCCTAATTGTATTGATGAACGCGACGCAACGCAACGCAACGCAGCAGTGTGGCCCGGTTCTAAGCTGGCAACTCGCGGCCGATGATGTTATGACACATCCGAAACTTTTAAGTTTTAAGTACTGTTTACTAATTATATTTTTTATCTGTAGTCTACGGAAGAAAACGTCATATTTGTTAGATGTTTCGAATTTTCGTTTCCTTCAAAAAGTAATTTGATAAAACTTCATTTGTTTGAGGATTTTTTTTTTAATTTAGTCTTGTAACGTAACTTTTATAAAAAGTAGCGTATTAAAGCCTTTAGATCTGTGAGTTTACTTTTGATTTATAACAATTGGTACTGTAAATGTAAGTCTATAAGACAAAATAAAATCTAAAAATTTAACATCTGCACAAATACGTTATCGACAAGTAGGTAGAATCTTAGAAGTGTACAATATTACTAAATACAAAAGACTTTTAGAGCAATTGACAAGTATTTCCTTAAAGAACAGAGAATATTTCGGAATAATGCCACTACACCTGTCAAAAGGTTCCGAAGAAGTTCTGAGTTGCTGATTGCTTGTTTAATATTTGTTGCTAAATCCCCCGGTTACAAAACTTTAGGCTGTAGGTAACTACTTAGTGGTGAGAAGTACTAAAATCTGAATTTAAAATTAGCATTAGCCGATGGGCGTTAGGCGAGAGTTTCTCGAGTGGCGACCACGTACCGTGCGACGAAGAGACGACTATTGACATAGTAAAGGTCGCGCGAGCCCGCTGGATGAGAGTAACAGCATGTAGCGCATGACCGGTCATTGTGGCACTATTTGGGGGTGGCCTATGTCCAGCAGCCCTTCGGCTGATATGATGATTAGCAACTAAGTGATCAGCGGGTTTACCGCTAACCGAAAACGAAGTTCGTTCGTGTTTTTCATCCTCTATCGAGTGTTCAAGTGCGAAAGAGAACGAACGAATTTCGTTGTCGTTTCTCGACAGCCCCTAAGCAGGGGGATTGCGTATATTTTTGAATGCGTAATTAGGACATCAACTGTCGTGTTTTGGAGGTCATCATCATCAGTCTATATACGTCTTACTTGCTGGCTTACAGGCCTCCGGTCATAGATGTGAGGAAACGGGAATTAGTGAGGACCAATGCCCGCTTGCTCTCTCATCTATGAGCCGGCGAAGCGCTGGGAAAGAGTGGGGACGCTTCACCGCCGCTTCGCGGTCTATTTTGGAGGTGAAAATGGCAAATGATAATATCGATATTGCTAATCCTTGCCTGAAAAGTTACGTAATACGCAGAAACCTGCAAAACGAGTATTTCACAATTGAAACCGTCGGGCCGCCAGAAAAAAAGGACTATTTCTTGGATTCAGCAATAAAGTTTTGAGTATTGCATTTCATTTCATTGTAAACTTTGGCGTGAAGCATTTAAAGGTCAATATTGAACTGGGGCTATTTAATTACTTTCAGCCCTGATCAGTTTCTTAATGACTGCCTAATGTGGGTCAAATAGATTCTATTATGTCACTCAGGGGTCTTTTATAGAGTTAAGCAAAAATATGTTTTAGTTACAAGCGTGAAAATCTTCTTTACACGGCGCTTTGGAATTTAGTCAACTGTGAAGGTCCTATTTGAACACTTTATTCTAATAAAACCTGTAAGAAGGGTTTAAGTAAATAAACGTTTAATTTTATTCGGCGTAAATGTACTTGTAAGGATGTTTAATACTTTTTTAATTAATTATTTTCATAGAACCTAAAGTAACTAGTGATGTCATCATCATAGTCATATCAGCCGAAGGAAGTCCACAGTTGAACATAGGACTCCCCTAAAGAGTGCCACAATTACTTAAAAAACAAAAACAATGTTCATATCACTAGTGACATTGGGCCGAATACATTGCACGTAGAACCGATGGCCGTTGGGGTGGAAAGATTCTTGAGTGGTAACCCCGTACCGGAAGACGCAGCGTGAGTAGACCCCCCATAAGGTGGACTGATAATCTGGTACAGGTCGCCGTAGTCCACTGGATGCAAGTGGCGCAGGACCAGTCACTGTGGCACTCTTTGCAGCAGTGGACTTCCTTCGGCTGATATAGTATAGTGTAATAGTTGGCATGTGTGTCATCACAATCAGTACCCATGCTGGCGTGAATATTTACGCCGTTTTAGTGTACAAGTTTTTAGTAATTAAGTATTAAAAATGCTTGCACACTGGTCTCATTCTTACCGTTAAAAAATTCGACAGTCACTGGTCTTTTTGATATCAGTGGTGCTGAATTAAAAAAATTGAAAAATTTAAACTTGGTTAAATAGGCCCAAATCTTTAAATATCTCGTATATGAGACGATATTATATTGGCTAGTGATGTTAATAGTGTTTGTATGGAGGCTTTATAATGACTTTATGAAAACAACCTAAGTCTACATTCCATTAAATTAGGCTCTGGTTTGACTAAGAAAGTTTGAAACAGAAGACAAATCTAACTCTGCATAGTTTGGTGTAAACATTCGAGCCAAATAGTTTTCACTTGAAATCGGGTTAAGGGTTTAGTGACTGAGTCATGACCTTGGCAGAGGGCTCAAACAGGCGTCCATTGATTGGGTCAAGGTCATTTATTTGCTACAGTCGCCATCACATCAAAGTAAACAAGTGAACACACATCTGAACAAAGTTTATTATCGAATGTGGAGTGCACGTTCACACATTTTAACTGCTAACGTTGTACAGATGGTATCTGGGTGTGATTATCATCTTTAAAGTTTGTAAAATCTTCGCAGGTCCGTAGATGGTAAATAAATAAGTGGACTGTAAATTTAGGAGCTGATATAATCCAAAATAGAAAAAATGTACAAAAATGTGAGTGTTACAGTCACTGGGAATCGCTGAACAACGGTTTTAACGTAAGTCAATTTTGAAAGCTACACATTGCCATATGAAAATTGTGCATAGTAATTTGACTTAAGTATTATGAATTTCATATTTATTTATTTATTTAAACTTTATTGCACAATAAAGCATTATATATTAAAGCATTATTATTAAGCATTATTATTATTGTTCATATTATACATTGAATATTTTATTTAAAAAATATGCAATTTAGATTGGAATGATTATGTTCTGATTTAATTTAATTATATACAATGAAATTAAATGAGTAAGGTTTGTAAAATGAATCGAGTATACAATTTTGTTTAAGACTGTGCAGTACGTTCGGTTCTCCATACAAACGTATTTATGCTCTCATTTTAGAACGCCAGGCTAGAATAACATGAAACTTTTCCCATTGATCCGGCATATCTAGGTCGGATCATAGTTTCTGTTGCTTGAAATTATAATGGAGAAAAAATACAGCGATTATTAAGGTTTTCATACAAGCCGTAAAAAACTCAAAAAGCCGCTGTATTTTTTTTCTTTTACAATTTCTAGCAACAGAAACTATGATCCGACCTAGATATGCCGGATCCCATTGTGTATACAAATTTTCATGTTATTCTAGCATGGCGATTTAAAATGAGAGCATAAATACGTTTGTATGGAGAACCGATCCACATTCCACACCGATCGTACTGCGCCCTCTTAAAGAAAAAGGATTGAAAACTTTTAGGTTTTTAAACGATTCTGAACAAGTTAATTGATGTCCTTACCGTCTGGAACGTGAAGTGAAGTAAAGGAATCTGAGTGCATTTTAAACTTTTTGTTGACACCGGTTTACTTACGCGGTGTACGTGTTAAAGCCAAAAAGAATAACTTAGTCGTTAACAATCCGGCCCCAATAAAGACAAATTAATAAAAATATTAAAGTTCACATTGTATAAAGAATCACTCCACTTCTCGTTCATCATCATCATCAATATTAAGAGGGCCTGGTCCTCTGTCGTTGCAGCATTCTCCATCCCAACCTATCTTGGGCCTTCGTCTTCACTTCTTGGTATGTGTGGCTACAGCACCATTCTTTCATTTGTGCCATGTATGGTATTCTGGGCCTGCCTCTCCCTCTCGCTCCGTCAATTTTGCCTTCTAAGATGCATTCGTTCTTCTCGTTGCATACGTTATTTATTATTTCTTGTAGCTTCTCGTGAAGCTGAAGCTTGTAGTCTCATTCTTATGTGGTGTCTAATAAAATCAACTACCACCATATCAGCCGAAGGATTGATCCAATTGAATTTTGATTTGATTCAAATAAATTATTAGGATAATTTGATTCAAAGATACATAAACATTTATTTACGAGTATACTAATTTGGGTAAGATCATCATCTGTTAATAATTTAATGTTGTCTGTTTTAAATATTTCAATCCGCACCGAGCCAAACTTTCTAGCCAATAATAAATCATAACAAAAAAAGTTTTTGTGGAAACAGAAACAGCCAACTAATTTTCCACTTTTTCTAGTAAAATTGAACAAAAACCTATTCGTAACTAAATACTGAGTAGTTCCTAAAGCTCTTTATAAAAGTCTAATTGAATTTTCATTTAACATTCATAACAAAGAAAACTCTGTTAATTAAAACGGACTTTGTCGTATTCGTAATGGCAATAAAAACTTTGCAAAAGTAACATTACTTTGAGACCATTAAAAAGACCTTTCATTCACTCACTGTTCACAGAGCAAAATAATGTGTTGAAGTGTGGCAAGCGAGAGTTGTGTTCAGGGGAAAGGTTCCGTCTTGGTATTGGATTGTTGACTGGACTGGTATAGTCAAATCCCATCAAAAACATAAATGTGAAAATGGCAGCCAAGTTTACCGACAAAAGAATTGAGATCTAAATGGGCGCCAAGTTCCGTAGATTATCTGAAAAGTTGCCAAGTTTGGCACTAGATTGTTTACAGTAAAACTAATTTACTGCGGCTTAATGCATTTTGAGCCTTAACTTAACAGTTTTCTATGCAGTATGTTATAATACCATAAAAGCTGTTGGATATTTAAGAAAACTGCCAAGTTAAAGCTCAAAATGCATTAAGCCGCAGTTAATTAGTTTTACTGTAAACAATCTAGTGCCAAACTTGGCAACTTTTCAGATAATCTACGGAACTTGGCGCCCATTTAGATCTCAATTCTTTTGTCGGTGAACTTGGCTGCCATTTTCACATTTATGTTCTTGATGGGATATCATTACTTTTTGTCATACTTCATCCAATGGTGCTTTCCCAGAGCGAATGCACGAGTTACTATACAAAGTACCCAAACCGCTATAGGTGCACCTAAAATATTTAAAGAGTTCCCTCAATTTGTCCAGGACCCCGCAAGTATACCGTTTCAAACAAAAAAAGAATTTTAATAAATGACGGAGTTCTTAGGTAACTAGCATAAATAATAATAATAATAAAAGTACTCTAGACACGGCGCGGATAGTCCGGAGGTTTCTCTCTCTGTCGCCCTAACCACTGGTAGCTTAGGCCCTGCCTCGCTGCCGGCGGCACCCTAGGTTAGGTTTTTTATAATGCTTTTATATTTTGTATGTATGTTTATATATTTTACTTTTATAAAGTTATTGTAAAAAGCCTAGCTTAAGAGAAAGAAATAAATAAGGAGAATAATAAAGTAATAATAAAATCACTGTTTTCTGATTTTTTCTGGTGCATACACAAATTTGGGGTTCTAGTTGTTCTAAAGGACCTTAATACATGTACCAAATTTCATGTTTTTATGTTAGATAGATTTAGAGTTATTGGGGGGGTCAAAAGTGGCTCGAAACGGTTCGTGTAATATAACACACGGCTGCTGTCCGCCAGTTCCTGGGGTGAACTTGGCTGGACACGCTGCCGCGTGTCTAGATCACCAATATCACCATCTTTAATTTAATGTAAAAACGCTTGGTTAGTATAAATTGTGTGGAAAATAGTGTGTGCAATAGTATATAATTAAATTATGTATGTATATTTATTGTATATATATACATATATATATATATATTTCTATGTAGCGTTCGGGAAGCTACGGCACATCTTTTCGTCCAATATTCCGCAGTGTCTCAAGACAAAAGTCTTTGACCAGTGTGTGTTGCCAGTGATGACATATGGCACTGAAACTTGGTCGCTTACAATGGGCCTCATAAGAAGGCTCAAAGTCACCCAAAGGGCAATGGAGAGAGCTATGTTGGGAGTCTCTCTGCGTGATCGCATCAGGAATGACGCCATCCGCAGCAGAACCAAAGTGACCGATATAGCCCTCCGAATCGCTAAACTTAAGTGGCAGTGGGCGGGGCACATAGCACGTAGAACCGATGGCCGTTGGGGCGGAAAGGTTCTCGAGTGGCGACCACGTACCGGAAGGCGTAGCGTGGGCAGGCCCCCCACACGGTGGACTGATGACCTGGTGAAGGTCGCGGGTGTCCGCTGGATTCGGGTGGCGCAGGACCGGTAATTGTGGAAGTCTTTGGGGGAGGCCTATGTCCAGCAGTGGACGTCTTTCGGCTGACATGATGATGATGATGATTTCTATGTATGTATTCAGGTATATATTTGGTTAAGTAGTTAAAACACCTTTTTTGTAATTAGCTCTACCTTAGGATTTTTTTTGTTTTTCTCATCTAGATTTTCTCTTGCACCTACCTTCGCTATTTTCTGTTTGGCCCCATGGTTGACTGGTAGAGAATGCCTTGAGGCATTAAGTCCGCCATTTGTACCGATTTATTTGTGCAATAAAGTTTAAATAAATAAATAAATAATGTTTGTGTACCATGATGTTATGTTGTTGTGAGTGTTTGTTGGTCACGAATAAACGGTTCTTATTATTCTTATAAATAAATAAAATTGTAAATGACGTCACGACATTTCTATAGTCAAAAGCGTCAATTTTTTGAAAAAAAAAAATTAAAACGTAGAAATACTCATAAGTTGATGCGTGATATTTACCGAGTATATTTGTTTTTTTGAGTCTTGGATAGTTTCTATGAATTTAAAGTATGTACGTATTTGTAATATTTGTCTATTAAATATGTCGTCTGCTAGTACCTATAACACAAGCCTTATTGAGTTTACTATGACACTAGATAGATTTGTCTAATGGATTGTCTCCTTGTATTAAATTATTTATTATATTTGAGAGCTTTGTTTATTGATTCTTTAAGAATCATTTTTTTTACTGCTGACAGCAACCGTATATTTATTTTTCCCTTAAATAAATATTAAATTAGATCTAATAACTGATACTACCTACACCTACTGCTGAGTTCTGATAGAATATAGAAAATGACCCATGGCTAGTATCTATTTTACTTCCTTCTTGATCGAATGACGAAAAGGAAAAAAATAAAGAGCAAATACATTTTCCGTCGAGTGAAGAAATATTAATGAAATCACCGCGTGTCAATCGCATAAACAAGTAAATAATCCAAACGGCAGCATAGTGCAGATATTTTGCGTACCTTACTCCTTTTTCCCACTCTCTTTCTCTGTCTTTTACTCTGCGCCTTTCTTTGCCTTTCCCTTCCTCATTCTATTTTTCTGCTTTTTATCCCACTCTCCTCCTTCCTTGTCATAAAAATTTGCAAACCCTTTTTCAGCCACTTGTAGGGATCCGATTGAGCTGAAATTTTGTATACTTATGTAAGTTCGGTGATAATACACCACCACCAAGCCACCAAGCCACTGAGCTGAGCTGATGATGGAGAAGAGGGTGGCTATAACAACTCTTCAACTAGACAAGGCTGTATGAAAAATATTTTTTTTTGCCAGAAACTTATCCTCTCAAATACTCGAAACCGGAGGTTCCCCTGCCTAAGTGTCCGCGGAACCCTGGCAGTGTAAATCATTGCTCGTCGACAGTCGGCTCTATCCGTCATTCTGTCACTCCGGGTTGACAGACAATACGCTTTGTCTTAGCCCCCGCTATGAGGAATATCATTGGGATTTCATTGCATACCTTATACTAATGTTATTCCTTCTAAGGAAATAATTCATTCTGCCATATCCGTTTTGAGTGTTGTCAGCATATAAAAAAAACATCATTGCCTTAGATAATCTAGCCGCGATTAGAATGAAGTAATACAAGACAGTTTTTCCATATGCTTAGGTCAAAGTGTATACAAATTAAGAGGGCGCAGTACGCTCGAGTCTCCATACAAACGTATTTACGCTCTCATTTTAAAATTCCATTCTAGAATAAGACGAAACTTTGTATAGACCATAGGATCCATCATATCTAGGTCGAAAATTAGTTATTTTTGCTAGAAATTGTAAAAAAAAAAATACAGCGGTTTATTGAGTTTTTTACGGCTTGTATGAAAACCTTAATAATCGCTGTATTTTTTCTCCATTATAATTTCAAGCAACCGAAACTAATTTCCGACCTAGATATGCCGAATCCCATTGTGTATACAAAGTTTCACTTTATTCTAGCATGGCGTTTTAAAATGAGAGCGTAAATACGTTTGTATGGAGAACCGAACGTACTGCGCACTCTTAACAGCTATTCCATTGCCAAGCTAATCGTGGTCTTATGGTTCCACCACCACCACCATATCAGCCAAAGGACGTCCACTGCTGAACATAGGCGTCCCCAAAATTCACGGGGGGTATATGCCATAATCGCCACGCTTGGCTTGCGGGTTGGTGATCACAGTATCTCCACCGCACTCCAGGGTTGCTGCTGCCCATCCCCCGGTGGTCTTGGTCGTAGTTTTAGGACATACCCGGGTCCTTTCCGGTCCGAGTCTTATAGTAATGCGAACTTAATTTGCAAGGTTTTCTAAATCAGTCATTGATATGACTTGTATACTTGTTACAGAACTTACAGATGTAGTGAATAAAGCTTTCCCATCGGCCAAGTTCGGAATACGACTTAAACCCGAAGTGACTATCAACTATCGTAAATGATAGACAAGTTCATGACAGTTAATGTGAAAATTTATTAGTCAATGTCAAATGTCTGAATGAAAACTGGTAGTATTTAGCCAATTAAGGCGTCTTCCTGACTTGTCGATGCGGGGGCGGTACGATATGAGAAAACTGTCAGCTGTCAGTGTCAACCGATACTAATGCAGTACTGCCCCACTGCGCATGGAATTACTACTGCGTAAACGTATTCCGCAGTGTCTCAAGACGAAAGTCTTTGACCAGTGTGTGTTGCCAGTGATGACATATGGTACTGAAACGTGGTCGCTTACTATGGGCCTCATGAAGGCTCAAAGTCACCCAAAGAGCAATGGAGAGAGCTATGTTAGGAGTTTCTCTGCGTGATCGCATCAGGAATGAGGCCATCCGCAGCAGAACCAAAGTGACCGATATAGCCCTCCGAATTGCTAAACTTGAGTGGCAGTGGGCGGGGCACATAGCACGTAGAACCGATGGCCGTTGGGGCGGGAAGGTTCTCGAGTGGCGACCACGTACCGGAAGGCGTAGCGTGGGCAGGCCCCCCACACGGTGGACCGATGACCTGGTGAAGGTCGCGGGTGTCCGCTGGATGCGGGTGGCGCAGGACCGGTCATTGTGGAAGTCTTTGGGGGAGGCCTATGTCCAGCAGTGGACGTCTTTCGGCTGACATGATGATGATGATGATGAAACGTATTTCGTCAAGTGAGGAAATCTCACATCGGTAAATTCACGTCAAAGAGCAAAATACCTATGACATATCGCTCCCGCCCCGCCAAGTGAGGAAGTCGCCTAACAGTTGTTAAATAATATGGTAATTGATTGACACTACTTCGAGTGTAGTCGTGGTCCTAATTTAGCCAATGGGAAAACATTATTTATTTATCTGTACCGGTACATGTCATGCTGAATTAATTTGTATGAAAAAAATCAGCGGGTTGTATCGGAGACAAAACCGTAATAGTACATTACGATACAAGTGCAGAGAACAGGAAATTCGCAACGAGTGGTGATAAATTGAAACACGACCGAAGGGAGTGTTTTAAATCGACACGAGTTGCGAATTACCTGTTCGCACGTGTATCGTACAACGTTTTACAGTACATATGGCTCTTTAAAGTTTCGACATATGCACGTAATCAGCTGATTACCGCACTCGTGCGGTAATATAGCACCGTATGTACTGTAAATTATATTGCGTTTATGCTTCTTACGTTGCGTTGCCTACCTATTTATTTTAGTCACAAAAGACAATAACCGTTAATGTGAAATAAACCCAAACATAATAGTATTATGCTTTAGTTTTGGTTGATTACTATTGAAACTTAGAAACGTATACCTCTATCTTTATTCTTACTTTATAATTTTAATTGCATAGAAATACTACAATGTATATAGAATCACAATCACGTCGTAAAAATGGCTCTACAAAAGCCGGTACATGTGCACAATTTAAGCGGAGATTGTCGAGCGGAGCCGAACACTTCCGAGCACGTGCTTGATATTCACAATGCCTATTGACGTACGAAAACTTTTTTGACACATTTTCTGAAATATTCTCGTTTCACTACGTATTATAAATATAATGAGTAAATTTCCTTTTTTTTTGATTTGAATATTAATGTTTTTTACTACTGTTTGTTTATGAGATAAAAAAAGAGAAAGAGAGTTGCAATTTGTTACATATACACATATTGGTACTGGTAATATTGCAGAGAACATTACTCAGGTCAGGGGCCGTCCACATATTACGTCTTACAAAAATTCAGCGTTTTGCCAATTGATTTATTTCGCTATTTTTTTTCGAGGAAACGATTCCGACAGCAATGCCAGCCCGCTACCGGCAAATTTCCGGCAACTGTATTGTCGCATACAAATGTGTTTTTTGTATGGATGTATGTAGGTATGTATTGCTTTATTGTACATAAAACTCGACAAAACGAAAAACAAACAAAAAGTTAAAGTTAAGTCCCTTAAAGGGATCTTCTCCAGCCTACCGTTTTCAAAGGGATGTATGAGTTCTGTGAGTATGACCGTAAAACTCAGGAGCAACTCACGCAAGAATCAGCACACTGACAACAGACTATTACTTAATTAGCATAATAATTATATTTAGCCCCATATAAATCACCGCCCGCAATTACCGCCTTGCCCCGATAACCTACGCAACCTCATAACTCTGCGACCATGTTATTGTGAACTCGACTGTACCCCATTAAGATAAGGTTTAACATTGAAGGAACGTGTGAGCGAGGTAATAGTATGCGAGGGCTATTGTCTGTTTGCCCCGAGATAAAGTTAACGTAATGATGAATGCGTTGTTGTTAACAGTTTTGACAGACGTTTAAAAGCTTGGGTACGGTTGGCAGATGAAAAGGTTTCCCTTATTTATGAGATGAAAAAAAACAGTCATTTTGAGACTGAAAAGTGTCTCTAATTTTGTGCCAGTATTAAATTAAGCAGTGGTGGTGGTGGTGAAAAATACAAAATTTCAAATTGAAGAGAAAAATAAACCGTTTTGCGCACCGAGCAGGATTCAAACCTCCGACATCCTGGAATACGCGGCCAATCGCTCTAGCCAACTGAGCTATCGGAACAATCAAGCTCAAGCACCATTTTCTTCACTAGTTCCCTCTTACAACGCCTTAGGGAGGCGTACAGCGATACCTACCTAGAAGACTCAGGCTTCTGTTACCGGCCCCAACGTCTCAAAATACATTGAAAAATCGACAGTAATGCGCCATCCCATACAAAACTAATTTAAAGCAAAATGTAGCAGCGTTGGCAGGGTCGCCATAGAAGGCTGGGAGTCGGGAGACGTATTGATACCACCAGATTCTAAGTAAGACTACCCTTTATTCATAATGAGCATGGTTAATATACCATTGAAATACATGTTCATAACTATCTATAGCTCTAAATATACACTACAGTAACCTCTGGTAACGAAAATTCAAAATTTCAAAAAAGGGAAATTTGATATAGTTTGAGATTCCAGCAGGATTCATTTAATTTGAAATTTAAAGGGTCTAATGTGTGAGAAGTGAAGTTTTTGTGCGTTGTTCTTTAAAAATAATACGAAGAAGATTGTTTATATCTTAGATTACAATATAAGGTAGTGAAGCATTTCCCAAACTATGGATCGTGACCCACCAGTGGGTCCACCACCACCACCACCATATCAGCCCAAAGACGTCCACTGCTTGACATAGGCCTCCCCCAATTTCATGGGGGGTAAATGCCATAATCGCCACGCTTGGCATGCGGGTTGGCGATTGCAGTATCTCCACCGCACTCAGGGATGCTGCTGCCCATCCTCCGGTGGTCTTGGTCGTAGTTTTAGGACATACCCGGGCCCATCACTAGTGGGTCGCGAGTACCTAAATATTGGGTGGAGCCTGATATGTTTGAACAATCCTGTGCTCATGCATAATTACGCTCATTTGTTCAGTGACACTCGAGATGTGAGTCGCATATTTAGATTTTTTTGTTAGGTGGGTTGGATCTGGTCGACATTGGGAACCACTGCGAGTTACCCAAAAGAAACCCCTGGGAGACAAAAATTGAGAAAGACAGACAGATATCAAATAATATTTCAGATTAGTTGATTTATGATCATTCGTTTCTTCATCTTTAATCAGCTAATCTAAAATATTATTTCGAGCTAGCTGACGAAGCTAAAAGTAGATACTTGAACTTAACCTGAAGGAATGCACGCTCTCCGGCACTTTAAAATGTAACACAATATTTTTTATCGTTACTTTTTTTTAATGTTGAGGTTTTTTTTTTAAACAACATGTGTTTATAGGCTTAACTGAGATCATTCTAGTAATACGGAACCCTAAACAAATCTAACCTTAAAGGATCCGGAAGGTTTGACAAAACGGGCGCCTCACAAAGGTCGGACCTTTCGAATGACCCAATATTCATCTTATCGGAAATATACAGCCAAATTCAATAACGCGCACGCTCTAATTTTATTACGCTACTTTCAAATTTATTCCATTCCTACGACAGATGGTCGGATTTATTCAAATTGGTGTTTTGATAATCGATTGGTGACGTTTAAAAACTGATTGAGTGGTTTTGTTGTATTGAATAACTTTTGGAGTGAATATATAATTGCATCCTTTTGTCGATACGATTTGGAAGGACTACCGCAAACCGAAAACAAAGAATATCGGATATTGTGTAAATAAGTTTTTTTTAAACCCAGTGGTACGAATTGGGATTTGAACCCATGACCTCCAGATTGTAAACTGCGTTCCTTACGGCTCGGTTACAGTAACTTCTTTTACTTAAAATCATTTTTTACCGAATTATGTATTTTTAGTATGTTCAAAAAGTTACTTTACTGTTCAAACAGGAAGGTTCAAATCAAATGGCTGTATTTTAAAAAGTCGGACAGTTTAAATAATTTCAACTATATACCTCATAACATCAATATCTAAATAAATTAACATCGCTACTCTCTAGGCAAAAATACATCCCGATCCTGACGTTTTATTTTATGAATATAATAATAATTATGGTTCAGAAGGACTACCGCAAACCGAAAACGAAGAATATCGGATATTGTGTAAATAAGTTTTTTTTAAACCCAATGGTACGAATTGGGATTTGAACCCATGACCTCCAGATTGTAAACTGCGTTCCTTACGGCTCGGTTACAGTAACTTCTTTTACTTAAAATCATTTTTTACCGAATTATGTATTTTTGGTATGTTCAAAAAGTTACTTTACTGTTCAAACAGGAAGGTTCAAATCAAATGGCAGTATTTTAAAAAGTCGGACAGTTTAAATAATTTCAACTATATACCTCATACTCGTAACATCAATATCTAAATAAATTAACATCGCTACTCTCTAGGCAAAAATACATCCCGATCCTGACGTTTTATTTTATGAATATAATAATAATTATGGTTCAGATAAATCCATACAGTTTGTTACTAATATACAAGCAACAAACATAAAAAGAGTTAGTAAGAATAAAACAAAAAAACACAGTATAGATTTCAATGGGTCAGTTGACATGGGCAGTGATCATGTTGAAACTATACCTAAATAAATAAAATATTACAGAAACTAAGGACAACATACAGATTGCATAAATATAGACAAAAATATAGTAACAATTTTTATTTTTTATTTTAATTAATTGTTGTAAGATATAAAATTAGTGCAAGATGCAGTTGCGGGCAGTACGCGCTCCCAACTGTGACGTGGTGTCAGTATCAGTTATCCGCGGGACGCCACGCGTGTCCGACCGTTGTGACCGTGAGTGCTGTAAGTCACATCTCCACTAAATAGTGTAAAAAAGGTACATAATTTTTCACTAACTAGTGTAAAAATAGTGGTACGGTTAAAAATGTTGAGCACCACTGGTACTTTGTCGTAATCAAAAAGTGTTTTTTTTTTACTTTTAACTGCTTTTTTTATTTTAATGACAAAGGTCAAGTAATCTCAACTTTACGAATAAGTGTAAAAATATGGGTAAAGTATGGTCAAAAATATTAAGCATCTGGTACTCTGTCATTTTTGACGTGATAACGTCTTTAAAATCGTTTTAGTCGGGTGACATGTTCAGAAACTTGTGTCACACCAAAACCTCACGAGCGCGATCGCAGGTATAAGTGAAGTGCAAGTGAAGTAAGACGTTATCACGTAAACATCTCGATCGTAAACCTACTTTACAAACAACCAATTTTTTTCTTGGCTTGCCAGAGATCATAGAAAGTATCGGCACTTCATGAATTATACGTGTCTTGCTATGACAAGGTCTAAAGTATGCTCAATCTGTACTTGTTCTGTTGCGTGAAATGCGTAGAATGAGGGGCATTTTATTCATCAATATTATATTTCAATGTGATTGTGCTCGCTCTGATCTGCGACTGTTTCCTCCGGAGCAGCTGACGTCACTTTCATGCACGTAAATTGATCGCGCGTGTAATATTTAAAAAATAGACCTCTATGCGTTAGCTATGAGATTGTTAATATAACCGAAATTCCTCAAAAGTTAGCTAGAAGGGGGGGGGGGGTGGCTTACCCTTAATTATATATAAAATATTCATTTTTTACTACTGTAAGATTTATTGATTTATATATCCATGTCTAATTGCAGCTTTCTAGCAATAACAATCACAGAGCAAAGCCTCGGACAGACAGACAGACGGACATGGTGAAACTATAAGGATTCGTAGTTGACTACGGAACCCTAAAAAACGTAGCGACGCTATTTGAAGTTCATACATACGATAATAAATTGGGATTAGTAAGTAATAGCTACATCTGAAAGTACAGAAATCGAGTCAATGAGAAAAATCTTCTTTAAAACTCACTTGAAAAGTAAATGTAATTATTTACTTAAATGAACTTCGTTTTTCGGCGCAAAAACTTTGTTGATGGCGCATTATGTCTCCGCTTCCCTTGATTGGAAAGTTATTTTCGGCGAAATATATTTTAGACGTTAAAATAAGAATTTGCAAAACATTGTATTTTAAGAGTGACTTCGCGTAGGCGAACTATTTTTCACATATTTTGAATTTCGCATTAAGGGATTTTCTGACTTGGTTTTCTATGTATTTAAGTTCCTTAAATGCTGATATTGTAGTTATTCTGACTGACTCCAAAAGCGCTTTGCAACACCTAGTTCGTTCTACCTCACATGTTAGGGGTTCACCGGTAGCATATCGCATATTGGAGTCAATCTTAAAACTTCAATCTTTTAATAAGCATATAAAATTGCAATGGATTCCCGGCCATGTCCAGTTAAAAGGAAATGAAGATGTTGATGCCCTAGCCCGACAGGCTTTCGTGGACGGGGTTCCTTTGTCAGTTTTACCCTTGCACACTGATTACGTTAAAATGGTAAAAAAACATTGTTTAGTAGGATGGCAAGAGTATTTCGATTTACGTTCTAGAGAGAAAGGTATTTGGTTCAGAACTATTCAGCCTCAAGTTTCGTATTATCCTTGGATCGAGCAGGCACCATATAATAGAACTAAATTAAAAACTGCACTCAGGTTACGTTCCGGTCACATTCCATCAAACAAGTTTGCGTTTTTGATGGGAAAAACCCCTCCCCAAATTGTGTGGATCTGTTGAAGACGTAATACATACACTGATGGAGTGTGTTCGGGCCGAGCCTTTGAGAGATGCCTGGTTCGAGAGGAATCAGTTGGACACGGGATTCCTAAATAGTATTCTGTCTGTTCCTATATCGGATGAAGCCGAGATTTTGTACACATTAACAGAGGTAGCTTTAAGATCTAGAGTTTAAGTTTTTCTTTGATGTAATATTTTCTTTTTGTTGGCCTTACGGGGCGGTATGTTCGCCTGGCGACAAGCCCTTTTTTATCAATAAATAAAAAAAAATGTATTTAAGTATATATCTATTAAATATATCGATCGATGTCAAGTACCCATACATAACACAAGCCTTATGAGCTTCCTATGGGACTAGTTCGATTTGTGTAAAAATTGACCCCTAATATTTATTTATTTTATTTATTTATTAATCCGGGCGGGATCGACACTTTGTTCATTGACGCGAGCTTACTGATGTCGCAGAGATTGCCTCACTTGACGGAATAGTGTTAGTATTAAGTTTGCGTAGTAGTAATATTATGCGCAGAAGCGGGGCAGTACTGCATTCGTATAGCTCCGCTTCCGCGGATCCCGCGCCAGTCAGGAAGCACTCGTTCAATAGGGTATTAACGAGTCCACTAGCGCCACTCGTAAAAATTGAAATTAAATAAATTTAACGACAGATTTAAAAAAGGGACTGCTGTGTACTATATTTTGTATTTTACTACCTTTTTAATACATTGAAACAGTTATTACGTTGCTACATTCGTCAATCTATGCGTCGAAAGAAAAAGGGCCGTTTTATTTTTGAACTCAAAGATCGACAAATCTCGCAACGTAATAACTCGTTTGATGTATTCAAAAGGTACTTAAATACAAAATTCAGTACATAGCAGTCCCCGTTTTTAAATATGTATCGTCAAATTTAAATAATCTATTTTTTTTTTACGAAAGGCGCTAGTGGATCCGTTTGCGTTTCAAAAAGCGGTACTGAGTTGCCTGACTGTTAACACTGACAGCTTACAGTTTTCTCATATCGCCGCCCCCGCACTGCCAAAATCAGGAAGGCGCCTAAAGCTTGAAATGCACAGAGCGCGGCGCAGCGTCATTGCGGGGCGGAGGCGATTTTGCGGAGCAAACGCGGTCCGGGGGACATCGCACAAAAACACCGCGCGGAATAGCAGAGCGGAGACGGCGTGTGTAGTGGAGCAGTAATCGACACTATCGACAGTCGACAGAGTCGGAAAGATCAGAAATGCAAAACCGCCTCCTACGCCGAGTACCGCGCCGCAACCGCTCTGAGGGCCTACTCAGAACTTCGAAAATCGAACTTCGTATCGTGCCGTCCATTTCACTCTCGTGTTATATAAGTACACTATCCCATAAAAAACATAAATGTGAAAATGGCAGCCAAGTTAACCGACAAAAGAATTGAGATCTAAATGGGCGCCAAGTTCCGTAGGTTAGCTGAAAAGTTGCCAAGTTTGGCACTAGATTGTTTACAGTAAAACTAAATTAGTTTTACTGTAAACAATCTAGTACCAAACTTGGCAACTTTTCAGATCGTAGGTTATCTTGGCGCCCATTTAGATCTCAATTCTTTTGTCGGTAAACTTGGCTGCCATTTTCACATTTATGTTTTTGATGGGATATCATTACTTTTTCATCCAATGGTGCTTTCCCAGAGATAATGCACGAGTTACTATACAAAATACCCAAACCGCTATAAGTGCACCTAAAATATTTGAAGAGTTTCCTCGATTTCTCCAGGACCCTATGATCAGATTCTGGCCCGATGACAATGGTACCACCCCGGAAGTATACCATTTCAAACAAAAAAATAATTTTCCAAATCGGTTAATAAGTGACGGAGTTCTGAGGTAACTAGCATTAATAATAATAATAAAACTAATAAAAAGCAACGCACATATTGTAGCGAACAACATTTTGGCCCCTGCTCAAAATGGATGTAGGGTTGGGTCACGTGGTACTAAAGAGCTCCTCCTCATAGACATGACCATTTGCCAACAAGTCCGGTGGATCAAGGGTACCCTCTCGGCCGCCTGGATTGACTATAGGAAGGCCTATGATTCGGTGCCTCATTCATGGTTGCGGAGGGTCTTAGAGCTGTATAAAGTTGATGCAGTTCTGAGATCCTTCTTAAGTGCTTGCATGAGGCAGTGGACGACTGTCCTTCGTCAACCAGGAGGGGGAGATGGTCCCTCTGGCCCGCAAGACTCTATCAGGATTGAGTGAGGTATATTTCAGGGTGACAGTCTGAGTCCCTTATGGTTCTGCCTAGCGCTGAATCCGCTCAGTACTCTGCTGAAGGATTCAGGATTAGGTTGCCAGCTGCGGAGAGAGGGTGAGGTCATTTCTCATCTGCTCTACATGGACGACCTTAAACTATTTGCACCAAATAAACATGACCTGTTGGAGCTACTGAAAACCACGGAGGTCTTCAGTAGTGCCATCAAAATAGAATTTGGTGTCGACAAGTGTGCGGTCATGCATGTACAGCGGGGAAAAGTTGTAAATTCAACAAATTTACAGCTTTCTGAGACAACGTCACTCAGATCTCTCTCCGTATTAAATACCTATAAATATCTTGGTATGTCACAGTCTCTGCGTATCGAAGGTGAGGGCATCAAGCAGGCAGTGAAGGAGCGCTTTTTCTGTCGCCTGACAAAAGTACTCAACAGTCTTTTGTCGGGCGGCAATAAGGTGCGCGCCTTCAACGCCTGGGTGATGCCCTTGCTCACAGTAAGGAGCTACACGGGCGGTTCTACAAGGCCCTTACGAGTCCCGACGTAGACCTGCTCGCATCGGTGAACTGGCTACGTTTTGGGGATCTTTTTGGGTAAACTGAAGGTTTTGTCTGTGCAATTGCGGACGAGGTTATCATGACGAACAACTACCGGAAATATATCCTGAAGGATGGTACGGTCGACATTTGTCGGGCATGGCGCCGTCCCGGAGAGTCACTCAGGCATATTATTTCCGGTTGTAGTCATCTTGCTAACGGCGAGTACTTGCACAGACATAACTTGGTGGCCAGGATTATTCACCAGCAGCTTGCTCTTCTATACGGTCTTGTGGATTTCGAAGTTCCGTACTATAAGTACACACCTGCGCCAGTTCTCGAGAATGGTCGTGCAACGCTCTATTGGGATCGATCTGTCATCACGGAC
Source organism: Notocelia uddmanniana (assembly GCA_905163555.1). Taxonomy (NCBI): domain Eukaryota; kingdom Metazoa; phylum Arthropoda; class Insecta; order Lepidoptera; family Tortricidae; genus Notocelia; species Notocelia uddmanniana. The sequence goes on along the minus strand of LR991059.1, from coordinate 4,994,397 downwards.
AGGACTATTGTAGCCAACAAGCCTGATATCGTGCTGACAGATCGATTGAAGCGCCAGGCAATACTCGTTGACATCACCATCCCCCATGACGAGAACCTCGTGAAGGCTGAGAAGGACAAATCTAGCAAGTACCTAGACCTAGCACACGAGGTAACCGCCATGTGGGATGTTGATTCAACGATCATTGTCCCGATAGTCGTCTCCGCGAACGGTGTAATAGCGAAGAGTCTCGACCAACATCTCAAGAGACTCTCGTTAGATGGCTGGGTCAAGGGTCAGATACAGAAGGCGGTACTCCTGGACACGGCGCCGATAGTCCGGAGGTTTCTCTCTCTGTCGCCCTAACCACCGGTAGCTTAGGCCCTGCCTCGCTGCCGGCGGCACCCTAGGTTAGGTTTTTTATAATGCTTTTATATTTTGTATGTATGTTTATATATTATACTTTTATAAAATTATTGTAAAAAACCTAGCTTAAGTACGAAAATAAATACAGAGATAAAACTAATAATAAAATCACTGTTTTCTGTTTTTTTCTGGTGTATACACATAATTACCCTTCGACGACCTGTTTAGCCTAGTTGCTAGTGACTCTGCCTCCGAAGCTAGAGGCCCCAGGGTCGAATCCCGGCCAGGGCATTTATTTGTGCATTTTTCACGGATATTTGTTCTTGGGTCTTGGATGTTTTCTATCTATTTAAGTATGTATTTATCTATATAAGTATGTATATCGTCGTCTAGTACTCATAGTACAAGCTTTGGTTAGTTTGGGACTAAGTCAATTTGTGTAAGATTGCCCCCCCAATTACCAAGCTGCATGCCAAATTTCAGCTTTCTAGGTCATCTGGAAGTGGGTTAGGTTTTTAATTACTAGTCAGTCAGTCAGTCAGTGGTAAAAATACCGTTTTTTGGAATTTAATATGTCAATAACTATTAAACCTATATTTATAAAATTTGGGGTTCTAGTTGTTCTAATCGATCTTAATACACATACCAAATTTCATTTTTTTATGTTAGATAGATTTGGAGATATTGGGGGGGTCAAAAGTGGCTCCAAACGGTTCGTGTAACACACGGCTGCTGTCCGCCAGTTCCTGGGGTGAACTTGGCTGTACACGCTGCCGCTTGTCTTGAATATGACGGAAAGGGGCGGCACGATACGAAGTTCGATTTTCGAAGTTCGGAGTAGGCCTTCTGTGCGTTTTGAGGTGCTTTCGAGCTTAAGTTTCATTTCCTAAACGACGAAACCTTTACAGGACTTTAAAAAAAAGACATCGTGCACTGACAATTAAATTGTGTTAGGTTAATTTATATTATAACAGTCAAGAAAAATATACGACTACGTTTTCAGAAAAAACTGTGGTGGTAGTTTATTGACGTTCATAGGTGCATGTAATATGCCTAATTTGAAGAATAAACTACTTTTACTTTTTTAAAATAGAACTGAAATAAAAGAAATAGGCGAAATGCAAAATATGGCATGCCAAACATAAACTCATAAACCATTTTAAACGATCTAAAAGACGAAACCTTTACAGGAATAAAAAAAAAACAAAGTGTACAGCCCATTAAATTATGTTAGGTTAATTTATATTATAATAACTAACATGAAAGATATACGTTTCCAGAAAATAATTGTTCTGAAATAAAAAAACTTGTGGCGAATTGCAAAATCCCAAACATAAACCATTTTTAAATGACAAAATGAAAACTCACAGAACATCGAAAACTCACAGAGAATTAAATTTGATTAGCCTATTTCTAGTCGCTAGCCGAGTTAAAGTAGGGTAACTACGTTGGGTCATTATTTGACATAAGTAGGACAGCGGGGTAATCTGGTAATCTCAAGATCCATCCAAAACAGCATTAATCAAACGCGTGGTCACTGTGCACACTTAACCAGTTACTAAGGACAATGTACTATTTACTAGGTGTATCTAGAGACTAGTCAATTATACGGGATGGGCCCTGTAACAGAAGCCAAAAATTAAACGGTCCGCTATTGAGCAAAAAAGCAAACTTCCAAGTGGATTCAAATGAATCGATATGAAAAAGATATGTTATTTTTTTACTTTTCTGGGGTGATATTAATAACAACTTCTTATTAAAACACTTAAAATAAAAAAATAAAAAAAAACATGATAAATATAATTGAAAACAAAAAAATATGACTCTTAACTTAATGCTACCTAAAAAAACTGCATTAACTGACGCCCTAATCACATGGTATCAAGATCCATTATTACTTAGAGGTCATAGATCAAAATTTCTCCGAAATGAATAAATATATAAAATATTTGGACACAAGGAGTTACTGCAGATGCTCTAAGGAAGCGTCCTTTTAAATATTTGCGACGGCCTGCTTAGCCTAGTTGGTAGTGACCCTGCCTCCGAAACTAGAGGTCCCGGGTTCGAATCCCGGCCAGGGCATTATTTGTGCATTTAGTACGAATATTTGTTCTTAGGTCTTAGATGTTTTCTGTGTTGTTAAGTATTTATTTATCTATATAAGTATGTATATCGTCGTCTAGTACCCATAGTACAAACTTAGCTTAGTTTGGGACTAGGTCGATTTGTGTAAGATTGTCCATCCCTGCAATAATGTACATACTATTTGTCCTATCCTATAGAATTAAAACATGACCGTAAAATATAACAATGCTTACTTTCTTCGTCTTAGTAGTCACTAACGCCAGCATAATTTATGGAGCACGTTACTTGTAGCGATGAAGACAAACATACATCTACAATGTAAATTTCGGTTAGAGTAAGGAAAGCAGGTAATTTCAAGATCTCGCGCATCACTGGGCATGTATTCACTTTAATTATAATAATATACTTGTAAGGAAATCACAGATTTTGAATACCAGTATTCTAAATATGCTCTGAGAGTTAGGTTACGAGAAATAAGACAGGTCTTTTGACAGCTGTCATCCCAGTAAAAAATAATGTAATCATACGTCAAAAATGACATTAAATGTGCTGGGATGACAGCTGTCAAAAGACCAGTCTTATATCTCGTAATCTACACGATAGTGGCAAACGTACATCCACCACCACCACCATATCAGCTGAAGGACGTCCACTGCTAGACATAGGTCTCTCCCAATTTCATGGGAGGTAAATGCCATAATCGCCACGGTTGGCATGCGGGTTCGCGAACGCATTATCTCCACCGCACTCCAGGGATGCTGCTGCCCATTTTCCTCGGTGGTCTTGGTCGTGGTTTTAGGACATACCCGGGTCCATTCCATTCCACCACCACCACCACCATATCAGCCAAAGGACGTCCACTGCTGGACATAGGCCTCCCCCAAAAATCCCCATCCCCCATTCCATTCATATTTAGCAATAAAAGAAGTTGTAAAATCCCATGTTAAGTGCATTTTCGTCATTTTAACTAAAACAAATTATACGAGTAAATACTGGAACCTCACTCTCAACTCCACATAGCGCGTCTTTGACAGCTCTGGCGACCTTACTCACTATTTACTAGTAACTCGATAACATCATAATTCATCATCCCATCTCCTAGCCGTATTCGGCCAAGACGACTGCTTTTTACTGCTGAGATCGTCGCTGGTTCTCAGGTGACTGATATATGTAGCAGTAGTCGCCCATTAGCTGCAAGTCAGCACCCCTCCGACACAGTTGTATCAAGTTCTGCCTAATTTCAAAATCGTTCACCCGACTGAACAGAGTTTGCCTCCATTCTCATCGGCCATCGGCTGGTGTCTCCCAGGTGGATGGGTCATGTTTGTTCTCCTTCGTTTCAGCACATCTTTGTACCGCAAATATTGGCCACCTTGTTTTTTCATACCTACAACGCAAGGAGTGGTGTTAATAGTGGCAGTCTTTTGTACCTCCAGGTACTTCCTCTAGAGAGCGTATGATGGTTGCCATTTTATCACTTATCGCCGTGGATAAGACATTCGTCAAGTTCTGTCAAGTATGCGAGTGTGAGAGTGACGGGCGTCTTATTTACGACGATAAGTGATGACATGGCAACTATCATACGCCCGAGGGCTGCTTACTATGTATGCGAGATGATATCCCGTTATCCTGTATATGTGTGTGTGACAACAAACAACTGAAACACTGAAATCTCTCTTCCGCAAAATCTACAAAAAACAGCTAATTGCTAAAAACCGCACACCACCTGTACCCAACGACATTCGCACGTTTAATTTTAAATGACGTAACATTAAAATGAAAAGGTTCTAACTGCAACGAAAGATTTGAACAAACTTCATCCCTATATATGAGTACTAATAAGATTCAAATTACCAGAGACCGAAAATTTTACGCAGAACTTTGCTTTCGTCGTCGTGTTTCGTTCACAATCGTATTTTGTATTCTTTTTTATACTTTTTTCTGCATAGTTCGTATTAAAGTGGAAGAATACCTATTAAAATTTTAAAGTTTGGTTGTTAATAAGTACCAAACTTTAAAGATCTTTTCAACGGTCGGCGTCGAAAGATAAGATGACCCATATGTACTCTGCTTTTCTGTAAGTTGTTTCTTTCTTCATAACATTTTACACCAAAAAGCTTACTTTGTGGGCGCTGCGTGGGTAGGCCACCTACAAGGACTGATGACTTGGCAAAGATCACAGGAGTGCGCCGGATGTGGGTGGCGCAGGATCGGTCATTGTGGCACTTTGGGGGAGGCCTATGAATGTCCATCAGTGGACGTCCTTCAGGTGATATGATGTATTTTTTTATAAAAAACTAACTAGTGATTGATCCTAATCTCACCTCACAGAAACTTTACGAGTACACCTAATCGTACTGTCTTCTCGAAGGGCATTTGTTTCTGTGGTGAGCAGAGACATTTGTTCCTGAGACTTGGATGTTTTCTATGTATTTAAGTATATATCTATTAAATATATCGTCGTCTAGTACCCATAACACAAGCCTTATTGAGCTTACTATGGGACTAGTTCGATTTGTGTAAAAAAAATCCCCTAATATTTATTTTATTGATTTATTTATTTATATCACGGTTCGAAATGATTGCCATACGATAAATAAATAATATAGAAACCAAACAGAGGATCTAATTCACTGCTTCAGTGATAGCACTTGCTCTGCTATAATACCTCCAATCACGTTCAACGGGAAATTGCGTCGACATACGTATATTAATAACGTAATACACAGTACACGCATATATTCAGTACGTCACCCAAGATTTATAGCCCGTGCGCCGCGGTAACCATTTAAATTTCAACCTAAGCCATTTGTATAATTTCATTGCGACTAACTACGTAGGGAGATGTGACGTGCGAGCGACGTTCTCGGAGATTAACATGTGTTGTAAATTTAATTAAAGATAGTTAATTTTCGCATTTCATTCGGTTACATAAATTGCGTGACGGGGTGATAGATAATCAGCACAGGACTTGTTGCATAATGTAAGAATATGATACTAAAAAATAACTTAATTAGGTGTTAGGTTTATTTTTTTCTGCTTTTGTTTTAAAAGAACTTACTTAAAATCTGACTTTCTCAGAATTTAATATTTAGCAGGTTAGACGTACTCAGTATTAAACTTATTTACAATACGACCTCATGTGAGTTGGACGATTCGAGAAGCTGACTAAAATAATAACTGGAAAAATCAGGATTGAACCTATTCCGAATTTAGTACCTTCCGCCCAACCTTGGTAAACTATACTAATATTATAAAGCTGAAGAGTTTGTTTGTTTGTTTGAACAGGCTAATCTCAAGAACTAATGGTTCGAATTGAAATAATATTTTTGTGTTGGATAGTCCATTTATCAAGGAAGGCTTTAGGCTATATAACATCACGCTGCGACCAATAGGAGAGAAGACGCGGACGAAGTCGCGGCCAACAGCTAGTGAGTTAATAAAAGATTGTTACAGAAAATATTTACATAAATTATGCTAGGGATTGATATATTCAGCACAGGGTTTGTCACCGAAAATATTAATTAGGGTGATACTTAATTTTTTGAAGTTGTGTGTAACGAAAAATTATTGGCGTTGTCATCTGTGTTATGGAGTAAAAAGTTTTGTGTAACTATATTTACTTTGAAACCATTGAATAAAATATTGATTGTTACAAATAAACATTCTAGCGACTAACATCGAACCCATGTGAATTATAACGATTTAATTGGTTGTTACTTGTTAATTAAATAATTTAGGCTTTACTTTGTGGAATTCCATATTATGTTACGTGTTTATTAATTAAGTTCCGCTAAATAGTGCATAAGAGACTGATTCGTTTTTAATTAACATGTAAGTTATTAAGTTAATAGGTAAATTTACAAAGCCCGGGCATAGTATGTGGCTACGGTTTCTTCTACCTGACGTCCAAGGCAACTAAAAGGGGGTCCTTGGGGTTGAAGACGGTCGGAGTTGGGGGCTGCGATCGTCTATGAAAACAGATGGTGGAACCCACAGAGGTGCGACTCTAGGGCGGCACTGGTGCGTTCCGATGGATAACCTAGAGCCGTCCGAACAGAGTTAAGGAGGACCATGGGGGGGTTTTAGTCAGTACAAGTACGACATAACGCCCGCACTTTCACCGCGGTGCGGTGGTGTCTATAACTGATTTTCTCCCCGGAATAAAATGGTACATTTACAAATAAAAGATGGTATCTAATTTCACTACAAATAATTCTAAACTCGATAAATCAAAAATCAAAATCAAAAAATTGTTTCTTGGGTTTACACGTTGGGTTTAAGAGGAAAAAGTTGGCGCCGTCCAATAAGCATAGCAATGCTCGTGTCGAAAGATGCCGCTTTTCCATAAATCGGCGTTGTTAACATGAATCAATGAATAACGAAAACATTGATTGCTTTTACTAGTGACTAAAACGATACTATTTACAAAATCGTTTTATTTTGGGACCTTTTAAATCACAACGAATACAAAGCTTCTTAATTCCAACGCAAAACAAAACAGTACGATCAATCACAATTTCATCAAATAAAAATAAACCGCGAAACGTAAATACTTGCTAAAAGCAATCGAATTTCAAATAGAATGTCTACAGTTTGTCTATACATTAAAATGGCTGATGTTTTCAATGGAATTTATGACCAATCCGAGGCAATAATGCTGTGTGATTTCTTTGTAAAATAAAATTCTAGTACAGTCGAGTTCATAAATATATGAGCATATCCAAGCCTTCAAAAATAAATGTACATGGCAAGGTACAAATACATCTAAACAGATTTATAGTTCGAAAATAGGCAAACCTCCCAATAATATTTAAGCAACTGAAAAACAATAAATGTACTAAGACTTTTACGAAATTATTTAAACAAGTCAAGTCAAGCTGGTTTAATTTGACAGACGATCAGATGTACTCTTTGAGTACGCAATGATTGCAAGGATTATGTTATGTGAAAAGTAGAAGCATATAACTATTAAACTATTGCTCCTAGTTCACAAATAATTGGAAAACGTTAGTACATTATATCTATGTGCAACTACCTGTTTACAAATATTTAACCCATTGAGTGCCAATACGCAATATTGCCGATAAATAATGGTCGAGGCCAATTACGAAATATTAAGTAGAACTTCTACATGTTTTAAATTGCAATTTGTGTTATTCGGCACCTTGTGTTGGACAGTATTATGCTCTTTGGCCTCCTAAATAGAATAACATATAGAAAAAAAGTTACTTTATTGTTATTATAAAGTCTCTCAAATCACAAGTTTCTTTAGACGATTTTACCAAAAAATGGTAATTTTCTAATGAGATCCATTCACTTATTAACCAATGAATTAAAAATAATTACCATAAATAATTAATATTTCTTACAAAACAAACATAAAAAAAACGTGTTACTAACTAAAAAAATACAAATCTTCTAAAAAACTTTAAAACTAACTATGCAAAACGAGGATCTGTATGGTACATTTTGAAGCAATCTACTACGCAATAAAGCAGGCCTTTCCGGGCAAGTGGCACATACGAAAGATAATTCTTTGCGCTTCTTGTTTTTTTTGCAAACAAGGCAAGGTTTGGCTGGAACGGCTTTCTTGGCAGTAGGCGGCAGCTTTTCTAAATAATGGAAATTTTGCATTGGAACCCGCGCACCTTCATTAGCTGATGGGCGACTCGCAACAGTAGCAGACGGTCGAGGCGTTTCAGAGGGCCCTTCTAATGACAGCGAAGGTAATCCTAAAGGCAGTTGTTGGTTCTCTTGGCCTTCTTTTGGTTGGACAGGTGGTGAGTGCATAAGGGTCAATTTTCAAACGGGCTGTTTTCGCTGTCACACGGCTATAATTTCAAATCAGTTTAATATAGAGTATTGATACATATATATTTGCATTCTGTGTATTATAAAGTACTTAAAATATATATTTCAATACCTTAAATATTAATATATTATGAAAAAAAAATTTTTGTAATCCTAAAACAGCGAAATCTACCGCTTTTTCGCGTGTCACACTTGCGGTTTAGCTCAAAAAAAAATCATAACTATGTACTACAGCAACGTACAAATAAATAACTTGTACTCTTATAAAGAACATTTATTAGCGTATTAATTAAAGTATGTTAAATAATTAATGCATGAATAATTAACACTAGTGAAGCATTTTAGTAGTTGTCCCACGTGCGACCCTTTTTTTAGGACTCAAGTTCAAGACCATATATATTTAGTTTTTCTATTGGCCCACCGTTATATTTACTTTACGATACGATGACTCGTTAGTTGGGCTTCAACCGCCATCGAGAGTGGACGCAGTGCCGGTATTTTTGACGGAGGAAACAGGTAAGTCTATATTCGATGTATTTTGGTACGGCTAACACGACATTTGTATGGACGTTTATTTTTTAATATACAATTGAATTAAAAATGTGTCTTTCATAACAATGGTTAGCAATATGAAGTAAGAGTTTCGTGTTTAACTAATTAGTGAATTCAATTAATAGTTTACGAATGACTGCCAAAAAACGTTCACGTCGACATTTGTATGGCGACATTTGTACGGCTATTTTGTCCATACAAATGTCGAACGTGGCATACAAATGTCGATTCAAAACAAAATCAAAATAAAACATGAAAACATCATTTATATCGTTTCCATATCCATTAATATCGTTTTTTTTACTAGTTTTATTATTGTAATTATTTTGGGAGATATTGTACGAAAAATAAAGTACTGCGTTTGATGGATGGGTTGATGCAATATTTTGTGGAAAGGCCCTTATTGGTACAAATAAAACCTTGCTGCTTTGCCAATTGAGTTTATACATAATTATACATCATTTTAAGAAAATCTAACCCAGTACTTGTTAGTGAAAAATGAATTAAGGTCACATGGGGTATTTTCGATATTATTTTCGATATATTTTTGGGCGAGTGGAGAGTATGGTTCATGTTTGGACTTGAAAGTCACAAATTATGAAGTAATCCTTATGAGTGATGCCATTTTTGTAAAATTTGATATATTTGTCAAAATCCTTGGGTAAAATATTTTTTTAAATATTGCTCGATTTAAAAATAAAATTAACTTAAAAAAACAAATATCATTTGTAGGGGGGTAATTTCGTAAACGTGGGGTAATTTCGAAGTACTGCAATAACGGTTCTTTTGCAATATCAGTTTAAGGTCCAATTTATTTTTGTTTTGATTTACCCCACAAAAAATCGCATTGATTCATGATGAAAAACATGTTGTTTTTAGTATTTTACAAAACATTTTTCTAAATTACCCCGTGTCATATAACTCAGGAACCTGACAAATTAAATGATTGTCTGGTTGTTTTAACGTTAGGTTGTCATTTTTAACGCATTATTAGGTAAGGCATAACAGTCTAGCTGAAGTGTCTAAATTATGAACTTTCGAAAAAGTACATATATTCGAATTTTACGCGTGGGGTAAAGTAGAATGCTTCTTTAAAACTTCAGTTAAACGATTAACCATGTCCTTCTTAATAATGCGTTAAAAATGACTATCTGAAGGTAAAAATAATCAGACAATGATTTAACTCATCGGGTTCCTGAGTTATATGACACGTGGTAATTTCAAAAATCCTCAAGAGATACCAAAGTGCAGTAATCTCGGAAATTTGTTCGTAGCACACGTATTTCCAAAGCTAGCAACCGGAGCGAATATAAGTGGGGGGACAGATAAACATGTCGTCTTGACAAGAGTTGCCAGAGTTTAAATTGTTTTTAGTTTAGTAGACATTTGTAATTTTCGAGGTTACCCCACAGCCACCTTACAAACAATAAAGAATATAATCAATTAAAATGTTGCTTGTTTAAGATCAGCATGAAAAATGGGCAAAACTTCGCAAGCAAAAGAAGAGAGATTGAAAAAAAAACGACTGGCAGAGAAGTCCAGGCGAGAGAAAATAAGAAAGAATCCTGAAGCATATGCGCAGTTTAAAAAAGTACGCAGAGATTTATATTATAAGAAGAAAGCGGAAAATAAAATCGTCCCAACAAGTCAATTGCCTCAAATTAAAAAGAGAGCTCAACAAGAAAGGAACAAGATTGCTTGTAAAAAATATAGAGAAAAACTAAAAAAAACTAAACTTAACCGAACAGAATCCCTGATAGCTACTGATTTGGTTCCCAATACTCACGATGCTGTTCGAGATATAGACCAGGACAATGATGTAAGGAGTAACGACATATTAGACTTTCATCAACAGTTAACATCATCCACAGCTCTAAAAAACAAACCTGTGTGTTCAACTGCCCACGTCGCTTCCGTAAGTCCAGTATCTCGCTTGTCGAGATCTGTGTCTAGAAGATTAACTTATGACACTGATCGCACGTCTCCTGCTTTATCTAGTGCATCAAGTGAGGTCTCAAGCACGGGTTCGTTATTTGAACGGAATGTTGTTAACAACGCTGGTTCAGAAAAATGCAAGACGCCACATAATAAATCAATAAGAAAGTTAAGGTACAACATGAATAGAGAATATAAGCTGCTTCATAATCGGATTGCTGAGTTAACAAAATTAAATAACAAATATAGGAAACAAGTATCCAGACTGAAACAAATTGCAAACGTGACACAATCAACCTCAGATACAGACTCAAGTTGTAACTATGAAAAAGAAAACATTAAAAACAAACCGAACCTCATTAAAACTCAAATTGAAGAAACTGTAAAAAAGTTTTATTTAGATGATGACAATAGCCGCATGTGTCCTGGAAAGAAAGAGTGCATTACGAGAAACAAAATTAAGAAGCAAAAGCGATACTTGACAGAGAGTATACAAAACTTACACAAAAAATTTAAACAATGCTATCCACAGTTAAACATAAGCTATTCGCACTTCTGGAAGTTAAAACCCTTTTGGGTAGTAATTCCAACTCTCAAAGTGAGAGATACTTGTTTGTGTAAGCAGCATGAAAATATGGAGCTAATAATACAGTCTCTAAGAAAGTACCAAATCATTGATGAGAAAACGTCAAGAGACATCTTGACATCTTTATGCTGTAATTTAACTGACGCAAAATGCTTGAATAGAGAATGTAACACTTGCAAAAATAGACAAATCAAATATAAAGAGTTTGACAACTCCAAGGAGATTTGCTTTTTGACATGGAAAAATGTGAAAAAACAATATGTTAAAGATGGGTTAACTAAAACGGCTATACAGTGTGTCAAGGCAAAGATAACTGCATTTCCAAAAGTCGCCATTACTGAATTCGAAAAAATGTAGAAACCTTATTTAAAGCACTGTTCAAATATTGTTTCTCAAAGTACCCATATAAAGAAATTGAAAAACAATTTGGGTGAACATGAAGTAATCGTGCATTGTGATTTTAGCGAGAATTACGGCTTAAAATACGCTCAGGAGATCCAAGCTATGCATTTTGGAAGCAGTCGCCAACAAGTAACTTTACACACAGTTGTAATATACTATATTCTAGATGGGAATTTACAAACTCAATCATTTTGCACGATGAGCCGATGTCTTCGACATGATGCTGTTGCCATCTGGGAACATTTATTACCGATATTGAGATTTATAGAGGACAAAGTACCACATGTAGATGTTCTTCACTTTATATCAGACTCACCTTCAGGGCAGTATAGAAATCGCAAGATGTTTTTTGTGATTTCTAAATTACACTGGCATTTTCCAAGTCTAAAATTCATCTCGTGGAATTATTCGGAAGCAGGTCATGGAAAAGGAGCTCCGGATGGTGTTGGTGGAGTTCTAAAGCGATCAGCAGATCAGTTTGTTGCAAGAGGTTATGATATATCGGACTTAGAATCATTGTTGATACAATTGAAAAGAAATATATCAGGAGTGTTAATAGAAATTATTGATGAATCAGGGATTGTACAAAAAGACCCTTTGATTCCCACATTACCAAAGTTTACTGGCACGATGCAAGTGCATCAAGCAGTGTGGGATGCCAGCAATAAAAACGTCGTGGCATTGAGAAAACTGAGCTGTAGTTTAGACGAATGTGCAACTACATCAGGTCAATGTAAACATGGCCAGCACGTGGGGATTTTTAATCTTCAAATGGAAATAGAACGTGACAATATAAAATTACCTCGTCAAACTAAGGCATCGAAAAAGAGCTACGTGAAAAATAAAAGCAAGAACATATCAAAGGCAACATTTGACACCATTGCACATGAACCTGTCTCTAGTGATTCAGTGACCATTGATGACCAGCCATCAAGTCCAGCAAAAAAGTCAATTAAGAAAATTAAAGGACAGAGAGGTAATTTGGTTAAAGACAAATTGCCACATTCGGTTACTCCACCTTCGTTTAGAGCAAAATCAAACAGTGAGCAAAAAGTTATAGAAGAAACCACAATAAAAGGTTCGTTACAAAGAGCTTCTACCACACGCTTTCCTCAGGAATCAAAGAATATAATGCGTAATAGCTCACCTAAAAATATCGTCTTTAAGTTAAAAAATCAACCCACAATTACCAAAATTTCAAACAAACCAGGAGTCAAAACCGAAAAAGAAAAAGTGCAAGTTCTATCAAACAAGCTGATTATGGCAGTTCCTGGAACGTCTAAAGATGTACCCAAAAACTCCGAAGAGTCCGGATATTCTTGCGTGGCTTCAGATGATAGTTTTTGGACTGCAATACCATCGATGGATAGAGTACCATTGACTCCAACTGTAGGTGATACATTATTATCAAGAATTGATGCTGTGTTCGAAGATTCTGACGAAGATTATTCCATTTTTTAATATCCAAGATGTAAATAGGTGTTAGTTCCTTTCGATTTAACTTTTAATGCAAATTACTTAAGTACAAAAATATGATTAGGTTAACTAACAGACATATTTCCTAGGTCTACAGGGCTTTAATCAATATTTTAGGATTATATTTAATGTTAATTAAGGCAAACAATGTGATTATATTAACAGACTGATTTCCTAAGTAGTTCTATATTACTTTAATAAATATTATTGAGGATTATAATAATATATTTCAGGGTGTAAATAAGTGTAAATTCCTTTCAACTTAACTTTTAATGTTAAAATAAATAGGGCAAATAATGTGGCTACATTAGCAGACTGATTTTATTGGTCCACAGGACTTTAATCAATACTATTTTTAGGATATAATCCAGGATGTAAATGGGTGTAAATTCGTTAAAGTTTAACTTTTAATGTTAAATAAGCCAAATTATGTGATTATATTTTCAGACTGCTTTGCCGAGTCCATAGGACTTTCATAAATATTATTTAGGATTATTATTGTTCAAGGAATATTTATTTATGTTGAATAGGTATATGAATATAAGTCTTAAGACTGATCAAAAAAGATCTGATCAAAATAATAAATAACTTTAGTATTAACAACTGTTGATTCTTATTTTACTATAAATGTATCTAGATGTGGGTGAAGATGTTATTTGGGTTGTTAAAGGTTTTTGAAGAGGAGTAATTACATTTATAACAGCAATTACGACGATGACGATATTACGTCCGATACTTTTTTTTTAATTATGCATGTGATCTGATTATACTACTAAATTGTAATTATTAGGATATGATTCAATATTGTTAATTTTTAAAAGTACGTCATTTTGTTTTTTGAAATATAATTTATCACATAATATTTTGTTTTATTTATTTATTTTTAAATTACTTTTTTAGACGTAAGTTAATGTGTTAACCACTCGTTTGTAAGCGCTAGTCACTTAATAGTTTAATTAGTAAAGCTTACCTCAGTTTAGGCAATGGTTCCGTGACGCTTGCATTTGTTCTTAGCTACCATATCATTATATGCTCCTTTTTTGTAGTCATTTAAATGCTATTGCTACATTCTCTTAGACGGAATTAAATAGAGTTAGTAGGGACAAGTGTGCCGCCGGGTTAAGTGTGCCTTTCATCAAAACAACATTATACATTCATGATCAGTGCAATAAACTTGTTTTACTTGGTTACCCATGGATCCAACATCAAAGAAGAGGTGTAATATCTGTACATTTCATTATTTTTGATGAAAGGCGCACTTATCCCGGTGGCGTACTTGCCCCTACTGACTTTAATCTGTTTTCTCAGTGATTTTGATTATTTTGAAATATAATCATAAACCGTAAACTGGAGATACTACCTAATTACGAGCTTTTTTAATATTATAAACTTTTTCAACATTTGTATGGCAAAATCGACATTTTATGGCACTCGCCGACATTTGTATGCCGCTATCGACATTTGTATGGCAGAATCGACATTTTTATGGCACTATATCGACATTTGTATGGCGATGTCAACATTTGTATGGCACTGACGACATTTGTATGGCACGGTTTTTTTAAAGCATCAATATCTGGCTAACCATTAAAAGCAGAGTGGTGCCTCATGCACCATAATTTTTCTTTTTAAAAAGTCTACCTGACATTATGGGTACGAATCTAATATTCCAAAAAAAAAAAAAGCCATACAAATGTCGAAAAAACGTCCTCTTCAAAAATTGACCCATAAGATATTTTACGAGATCTTCACGAAACTTTACTAGCCGCATTTTCAAAGCACGATCATTGAATATATACGAAGAACTCCATGGGCATTTTGCACAAAAACTTCAAAAATATCAATGCGCGGGTAGTACGATACTAAACTGATGCAATAATAGACATTATAGGTGAAAGATTAGCAATGCAGGAACAAGCAGGAACCCCCTCGAGGCTGCTCGCCTTGTCGGGGCGGGGGGGCTTAGTAACCGTGGACTGGTCATCCACGGTGAAGCTAAGAGGCACCCAGGGCCGGCCTGTTTGGGCTGCCGGCTGGCCCGAGGAGGGCGCTTCCAGCGGGCTTGGGTAGCCCGCTGAGGTTGCGTTGAGGAGGGGCCGCAGAAGAAGAGGAGTGCCGGTATTGCGGTGGGCCGTTCTCCCTGTCTTCTGTGGCCGAGGCGGGATCGCAGGGGGAGAGGCGTGTTGGTATTTCGGTGCGCCACTCTCCCTACCCCGTGCGAACTTGGCGGGGCCGTTCCGCGGAAACGGTGTTGGTGGGGCCGCAGAGGAAGAGAAATGATTTCCATATCCTCTGCGGCCGAGGTGTGGTTCGTGGCGGAACCATCGACCTGCTCCGCCACCGGGTGCCGGAAGTTTTTCGGCACCCATGACCTCCTAGTAGCGGACTCAGGGGGGTCCGCTACTGTACAAGATGGAGGTCGAAGAGGAAGGCACACCAAAAGACCTGGCGTGTCTGACGTGGGGGGCCTTGGGAGCGCCTGTCGCCGGCGGGGTCGCGGATGTGTGCGCAAGCGACGGCATTATTTGTTCATTTAATACGGATTTTGATCTTGGGCCTTGGATGTTCTCTATGTATTTATCTATATAAGTATGTATATCGTCGCCTAGTACCCATAGTACAAGCTTTGCTTAGTTTGGGACTAGGTCGATTTGTGTAATAATAATAATAATAATAATAATCATTTATTCACATATATCTTGCTTACTTCTACATTATATTCTTCTGCCAAACCACAGGGTGGTTTGTTGGCAGACGAGGCTCCTTTACACTTATGTAAGCTATTAGGCAGGTAGTTGAAATGTAACTTAAACTACTGTTTAACTTAAATCTACTTAACTCTTTACAGCTCATGGCAGTTATAGTTTACAACTGTATTGATGGCTATTAAAGTTCATTTCTAAACGAATATTTATATTTATATTTTTGACATGAAGCAAGGGGTTAACTAATAATCTAGGGGTAATCTGAGCGTACAGTGCAGAAATGTAATGTGCTATAGAGGTTGTATTTGACATTTTATTTTATTTAATAGAAATTCACTTAATTTCTTTTTAAATGTTTGTTTTGTCATCCTTGTGGTCTTTAAATCCGAAGGAAACTCGTTAAAGATCATAGGGACTAAATAGTTTCTACATCTCTGGCCAAAATAATTCGTAAACCTAGGTACCAGCAATTTATTACTATCTCTGTTTCTTGTTAACCTTTGATTGACTATGGGTATTTTAAACTCATCATTACACATTTGTTCCAAAGCTAAGAATAGCGTGACTTTTTCATGGACTGTTAAGATTGTCCCCCAATTTATTATTATTCACTTTATTTATCTTTGATCTTAAGTTAATGCGCCACAAGGCGACGAGGCGACAGATGGGGGGTTTTTAGTGGGTATAGCGTGGGTCTCATCAGCCTATACGGGAGTCCCACATAACCACTCGGGTCACCCCTGCACCCGGGTGGTATGCGTAAAGCATTTTCCCCGCCAAAAAAAAAAGGAGCAAGCAGGAAGGAATATATTATAATGTGGCGCCAACCAACGCAATATCACGTAGCATCATTTAATAGTTGGCGCCAACCTACGCAATATCACGTAGCATCATTTAGTAGTTGGTGCCAAATTACGCAATATTACGAATATGTAGTATTGCGTACATTGGCATCCATGAGGTATTGTTTCTAATTGATACCAGCTACGCAATAATGCGTACAAGACCATTTATATGGTGGCCACCGATTTCATTTAGAAGTTTATTTCATTTCATTTCATTTATTGCACAGTCATGAACATAATAATTACATAGTAAGATGTTACAGTAGGGTTAGTCGATTCATGACACCCTGTTAGGGCACACAATAATTGTTACATCTAACTTAACATCTAATATTTATTAAAACATTTGTCGTAATTAATTATTGTGTAGGATAAAAACAATAAAAAACTGAACAGTAATAATAACATTGTAGAATAAATAAGATAAACAATAAAATAATATAACGTTCCATTATTACATTAAAATTTATTATTTATGAATAGAAGATTTTTCATGATATAATTTAAAATTAAATTTAAATGTCACAGCCAATTAAGAGTATTGCAAATTTTTACTTTTTATTATTTGTGTTACTGTACTCCTTATCATCGGCACTCAATGGGAAATAACCGTCGTGGCCATAGTTATGTGCTTCCACTTGTTTAAATAATATTGTAAAAATCTTAGTACAGATATTTATTATTTTTCAGTTGCTTATATATTATTGAAAGGCTTGCTCAGATGAATATGACAGATGAGACGTGTATATATTTTCGAATTATAAATCTGTTTAGACGTACTTGTACGTTACTATGTACATTTTTTTGGAAGGCTTGGACATGCTCTTGTTTATGAACTCGATTGTACTTGGGCGACCGAGCGCCGTGTTAGCGTGTATTAGATAATTTTAAAGAAAAAAAAACCGACTTCAATGGGGGAGGCCGGTAAAAGATTATTAAACTTAGATGGTGCACTCTTAGATAGATATACAATAAAATAAAAATGGCTATAATGTATGTTTATAATGGTAGAAGACTAAGTACCCTCAATTCCTCATGGAATCATGAAAAAACCTTGCTTGCTTGACAAACAATACGAAGAGAACAAATCGCCAAACGTGAACAACGCATCGTTGAAGAGTTCCGTTCTGATCATCACCAGCAGTTCCACTTCATCAAATGTCACTTTTATGAATGAAAATGCTTGATGAGTTCATGAAAATACTAAAATCACTATTTGTGTGCCTTTCACATTTGAGGAGTTCCCTCGATTCCTAATGGATCCCATCATCAGAACTCGAGCATGACAAAAATCAATCGTGAAAATAGAACTTGCTTAACAAACACAGCTAGAAGGACAAATCGCCAAACGTGAACTTTTCGTCGTTGAAGAGTTCTGTTCTGATCATCATCAGCAGTTCCACTTCATCAAATGTCACATTTTTGTATGATAATGCTCGATTTGTTGATAAAAACACAAAAATCACTATATGTTTGCCTTTAAGATTTGAGGAGTTCCCTCAATTCCTCATGGATCCCATCATCAAAAATCGAGCATGACAAAAATTAATCGTGAAAATAGAACTTGCTTAACAAACGCAGCTAGGAGGACAAATCGCCAAACGTGAACTTTTCGTCGTTGAAGAGTTCTGTTCTGATCATCATCAGCAGTTCCACTTCATCAAATGTCACATTTTTGTATAAAAATGCTCGATTTGTTGATAAAAACACAAAAATCACTATATGTTTGCCTTTAAGATTTGAGGATTTCCCTCAATTCCTCATGGATCCCATCATCAGAAATCAAGCATAACAAAAATTAATCGTGAAAATAGAACTTGCTTACAAACACAGCTAGGAGGACAAATCGCCACACGTGAACTTTTTGTCGTTGAAGAGTTCTGTTCTGATCATCATCAGCAGTTCCACTTCATCCAATGTCACATTTTTGGATGAAAATGCTTGACTTGTTGATAAAAACACAAAAATTACTATATGTTTGCCTTGAAAATTTGAGGAGTTCCCTCAATTGCTCATGGATCCCATCATTAGAACTGCGTTTTGATAAAAACGGGACCAATTTGGATATATATACTTACAATCAAAAAACGAATTTTCCAAATCGGTTAAGAAATGACGGAGTTATGGAGTAACAAACATTAAAAAAAAAAAAAAAAACATACAACCGAATTGATAACCTCCTCTTTTGAAATTTTGAAGTCGGTTAAAAAATACGTGTTCTTTTATATGACGTACCGACCAGGTTAAGAAGCAAAAAGGGCTGACTGTCACATTCTTGCTTATAAGTAATGAATTCTGTGATAATAGCCGAAAATAAATTTAATATCTGGTCGAAATCCAGGGTTTATTTTTTTAATCATGTTACTTACTTTCTGTATGAGTATTTCAAAACATATTTAATAAGATTATTGGCGCAATTTAAACTTTTAATCTCTCGTGCCATAGAAAAAGCTGATTACAAATTTAGTTGTCTAAGTACCTACCTATTTGGAAAGACTTAGCCAAGTTTGTTCGAGAACTTAATATTTGAGGAAAATACAAGAAAAAGTTTCGTAATTTATTTAGAACTTAGAGATTTTTCCTACATTACTCGAGGGTATAGTGACATTTTAATGTATTTGATATTTTTCTCCATTCGAAACCAATTTCGGCAATGCGATTTTGACAGTCCTTAGGTGTTTGAAATTTCTGGAATAATAAAGCAGAATCAAGTAATCACGTTGCCGTCTTTCTAATATTTACGAATACCAACTACTTGAAGTGGAACATTAAAAAGTGCTTGATAAAATTAAAATAAGATAAAATCAAATAAACAATGCAATACAAATTATTCATGATTGCACACCTCAATTAAAAGACAGTACAGTACATAATTACAAAGAATAAAGGCAAACAACAGGCGTTCTTATCGCTAAAATGTGATCTCTTCCAGACAACCTTTGGGTAGCGAAAACCAAATCTAATAATTAAGATTCATTAGTAGGTGGCGCAGGGATAGTAAGTATATATAAAACCTGCTAATATATTTTTTATACAACTACGGCGGCAAACAAGCTTACACTGCCTGCATAATGGTAAGCAGACACCGTCGCCTATAGACGCTTGCGACTCCAGAAGAATGCCGATCCTTTATTAACTTGAGGATTTGTTACAACAAATGATTTGTTTGGCTACCGTCGCTGGCGACGTCATGGTACGGCGGAGAAATTAATGTGAATATAACGATTGTTGCAGGCGTCCATGGGCTGTGGTGACCGCTTACCATCAGGCGGGCCGTACGCTTGTTTGCCACCGACGTAGTATTAAAAAAAAACAAATGTATGACCTGATACCGTATTGGGAAGACTCGACACGACACATCAAACAAATATGAATCCGGCTGGTTGATTACGTAATGCGTCAAGCGTGTAGTAGTATGGAAATGGAAAAAACAAAAGACGGTCAATTTCCAACCTAAGCCTCCGTATGAAATTTCATTAAGGACCGCTCATTTGGACACCCGAAACCTGGTTCGCAGCCTATTATTTCCAACATAACGTTAATATTAAAATTCATTGCATGTTTGAAAAAAAATACATTTAGATTTATCATGCGCACGAAAACCTTACGTAATCACCCATTGCTTACATCGCCTTCATTGTCTGTCAAAAGTCCAGTTTTTAACAAAACATTTGCTATCATTGCAACACAAAGAAAGCTAGAGCACTCCTATTATTGGAATGTATCTCTTATCACTGTCTGATAACTACTGCCCGGCGAGCCACTACCATACATTACACAACGTTCCAACTCCAGCCTTCAACCTGCAAAAAAGAACCGTAAAGTAATTACATAAAGTTCATTTTTCCTTAGGGATAAATAGGCGAATGCTCTATAAAAACTGTTGGCTGGGGTCAAAGAACATTGGCTGATTACGAATTGATAGTCCTTAGAACATATACGTTTTACATTATTTCATTGTTTACAAGTTTTCCGATTATTTATTTTGCTGAAATACGAAATATTGATTGATGTCACCTTCGCTCTTCTAGCATACGAGTAGATGATAAGATAAGTACCTATGCAAAGACAAGGGGCACGGATGCTAAAGCATTCGAGTCATCATTTGTTTCGTTTCGTGTGGTTTGGTCTATGAAAAGCAATATCTCTTACTGTTAAAAACTGTAAAAGTAATTTTTTCGATTATTCAATCAATCAATCAAATACTCGTAAAGCAAATATTTTATTGTCTGGATATGAGTACCTACAATGGTACATTGTTTAACGAGGGGCGTAAGTGGGAAATTGCAATTTTCTTACGACCCGAGGTAATCACAATGTTTTCATCACATTTGCGAGGAAATAAATAACTCCAAAACTAATCAGAATTGAAGAAATCGACCATGCATTGATACTGGAGGTGAAGCCAGTATTATTAATGCATGGATGCCGAGACGAACGCGCAGCGCGTGCGCGCGTACGTGCGCACCTTCAATATTGCGACCAATCAGAGAGCAGTATTCTTGTGGAGCGCGGCCAACTAGATTTTTTAAACAAATCAGATGACAGAGAAACTCATAACTCCCTAGGGAGTTATGAAAATCCATAACTCCCCCGGGAGCTAAATCGGCTAAAACTACTCTTTACGCCTGCGTATATACAATAAGACCCTTTTTCGAGCAAGTGTGATGAAAAGGTCTTAAATTTACAGTTTAGCTACACACAGCCTATCTTGCAGAGACGTAAAATAGTATAAAGTGGCTCTGTGAGCTGTATACCTAGCAAAAAATTTTTTTTCTCAAACATGCGCCTAAATGTATGCATTAATCTCACGAAAAGAGGACATGAAGTTACCTGTTTATGGCTCCCTACATTACTTCTTGGCCGGCGGCCAAGAAGTAATGTATGGAGAATGTATGAAACTAACATTATTGTCCGCTGCTCTAACTTTTTAAATTTGCTTACTAAAATCAACTGATAAAGGAAATATTACATAGAGCCAACCGCCACGATTTTGTATTCCACTAATATTTATATTATATTATTATAAATGCGAAAGTTTAGATGTTTGGATGTTTGTTACTCAATCACGCAAAAACGGCTGAACAGATCAAGATGATTTTTTGTATACTAACAGTATGTAATCTGGATTCACTTATAGTATACTTTTTGTCCCGATAATCACCCTCAAAGGGATGAAATCGGGGGTGCAAATATGGTCTATGAAACGGGGTGATTTAAATGCTCATACGCCATTCTAAGCTTTAAGTGTCAGCCAATTGGGAGTATAATGGCGTGTCAATAAATTTAACGTAAGCCATAGCAGAATTTGACGTATTGTAATTAAGCTGACGTTTCGATATGTCAAAGCCGAAATATCATAATTCCTTCTGATTGATGACGCTAATTTTGAGCATAACCTTTTAGGAATTAGGTCTATTATTGCGTGTAAATCAAAATAAATTTGCGATACTTTGGAATTGTTTGTCTTCATATGCTTAAATACAAAAACAGCTGCTCCAATGCAGTCTTTGTATCGTCGGTGTACAATTTAATTTTGTCGTGTATTATTGTTTACGTAATTGGTGACCCTTCACACTATAATAACTGTTTGATATAAGAGATCACTTGGGCTGGGCAGCACAATCGTCAACATTGACGGTTGAAGCACCTTAGATCTATGCACAAAGTACAATATATATACATAGATAGAGATACCAGTGAAATACTCCACATAGATCGTAGCGCCGTTGTGTATTTAGTGAGAACTAACCGCACGACCGCTGCATCCCTGTCACTTCAATATGCAAGTGCGATAGAGATAGCACCCAGTGACATCTGGTACAAACAAGTTAAACTAACATTTCCATAGAAAAATTCGCACTTCGAGCTGAGAGGCCCCTGGATCTATGCTTATCCGTATACATATAATACAGCTGTAGAGGGTCGAAAATCTGTACATTGAAGATATTGGATAAATCAATGGAGCAATTGGAGGGCCCTTGGCATCGAAACATAACACATTTCAACAGTTTTAAGAATTAGTGTCTGTTTGTCTATCGGTTTATATATCTAGGCATTGTGAATCTTGGCCTACAGCCTCGCGTGCATTGCCGCTCTTCTTCGGGCCTTCGGCCCTCAGCCTTACACTTCACTCTGTGTGAATGATCGGCATGAGGAGCCCGCTCTGTGATATATGTCTAATGATCTGCCTTTGGACTCGCATGCCTTGCCCCTCTGCATCAGACCTTCGGCACTACATAAGGAGCCCGCTCTGTTGGGATTCTTGGCCTTCGGCCTCGCGTGAATTGCCACTCTGCTTCAGGCCTTTGGCCCTACATAAGGAGCCCGCTCTGTTGGGACTCTGCCTTGCCACTCCGTTTCAGCCCGTTAGTCATAAACTTTACATGAAGAATCCACTCTGTTGGGAAGCTCGGTCTTCGGCCTCGAGTGTCTCGCCTCCCTGCTTCAGGCCTTCGGCCCTCAACCTTACATAAGAAGCCCGCTCTGTGTGAATACTCGGCCTTCCGCCTTGCATGTTTTGCCACTCTGCTTCCGGCCTTCGGCCATCATACTTACTTAAAGAACACGCTCTGTTGGGACGTTTTACGGAAGAACTGCGTAGCGAGACTTCATTGTACATGCAATATTTTACGGGCTTCATTCGTCTAGAATCGGTACATTTGATATTCTGAAATAAGCTTAATCATTCGTTTTGAAAGCACGAGCACGTAGCACCAACTCCCGTTACAATCGGACACTTTTACTTGAAGTTGTAGACGATTGTATATACCTAGGACAGACTGTCCAGTTAGGTAGGTCCAACTTCGAGAAAGGGGTTAATCGTCGAATCCGACTCGGCTGGGCAGCGTTCGGGAAGCTACGGCACATCTTTTCGTCCAATATTCCGCAGTGCCTCAAGAACAGGCTCTTTGACCAGTGTGTGTTGCCAGTGATGACATATGGCACTGAAACGTGGTCGCTTACTATGGGCCTCATAAGAAGGCTAGGCAAAGTTACCCAAAGAGCAATGGAGAGGGCTAGGCTGGGAGTATCTCTGCGTGATCGCAGAAGTGAGGCCATCCGCAGTAGAACCAAAGTAACCGACATAACCCTCAAAACCGCTAAACTTAAGTGGCAGTGGGCGGGACATATTGTACGTAGAACCGTTGGCCGCTGGGGAGGAAAGGTTTTCGAGTTGCGACTACGTACCAGAAGGCGCAGCGTGGGTAGGCCCCCCACAAGGTAGACTGATGACCTGGTAAAGGTCGCAGGTGTCCGCCGGATGTGGATGGCAAAGGAACGGTCATTGTGTCACTCTTTGACGGAGGCTTTTGTCCAGCAGTGGCCGTCTTTCGGCTGATATGATGATGATGATGATGATTCGTTTTCAAAAAAGGATTCCTATTAAAATTTGCCGTGCGCGGTAAAGAGCATTTCATATTGAATGTAATTATTTCTTAAGGGGGTGTAAAGAAGGGTAAAATATGTATGGGAAAGCAAATAATTCTAAAGCGAGAAGGAGTACTACGCAGACGAAGTCGCGGGCAAAAGCTAGTATATAATATATTTGAAATTTGTTATGTAAATTGGTATTGTTTTAGGTTTTTCCGGATTTTTTTATCGTTCTTGTATTTTTGTATTTTGTTGTTTTTTTTTCGAATTATTCGAGTATTTATGTTTTTTTTTGTTTTTTCGTGTTTTATGTAGTGTTTTTTGTGTTTTTTGATATTTTTGGACTTTTTAAAAGTTTTTTCGTATTTTTTTGTACTTTTCGACATTTTTTTTGTTTTTACATGTTTTTGGTATTTTGTTAGTTTTTTTGGTATTTTTTTAAATGGTGCTTGTAGTTTGTAGCATTTTTCGTGTTTTTATTAAATTTCCGTTATTTGTCGTGATGCAATGCTATTTATGGACGTTTTGTATTTTTTTTTACATTGTAGTTTTTTTATTGTTCTTTTCTAACATGTTTGAGAAAAGTACTATACAATCCTCGGCCGGAACAGGGATTGCAGGACTCGTTTTATCCGGCCTCGTCTACGACTCGGCCGTTTATCCCAAACTCGTCCGGCAATCCCTTACTTCACGGCCTCTGCAGTAATGTGCTATTTTTCAATTTTATAAGTATTTCTAAAAACTGACTACAAAAAAATATATATAACTATCGAACCTGCTTACAAAATTTCACGAGAATCGGTTGAGAAATGCGACCTGTAGAGGAGAACATCCGGTCAGACATACGAAAGAATTTTTGTCGGAAGCTGAAACGGAAACGCTTCTCTCGCTTCGCTCGCTCGGTCAATTATTATTTATAATACACAATATGTCATTACACGTAATAATTTCTTATAATTCCAAATCTCTGTTTTAACAGTGATATTGCTTTTCACAGACCAAACCACACGAAACGAAACAAGTGATGACTCGAATGCATCCGTGCCCCCATACCCATACGTATAATCTACTAATAGAGTGTCGGGTGTCGGTGACGCCTATCAATATTTCGTGAAATAAGAAAATAAATAAGAACAAAATAACCCGGGACCCGGGTATGTCCTAAAACTACGATCAACACAACCGGGGGATGGGCAGCAGCATCCCTGGAGTTCGGTGGAGATGCTGCGATCGCCAATCCGCATGCCAAGCGTGAAGATTATGGCAATCGACCCCCGATAAAATTGGGAGAGGGCTTTGTCTAGTAGTGGACATCCTTCGGCTGATATCTTGACTTCACT
The DNA here is from genome assembly GCA_905163555.1 of Notocelia uddmanniana. NCBI lineage: Eukaryota > Metazoa > Arthropoda > Insecta > Lepidoptera > Tortricidae > Notocelia > Notocelia uddmanniana. Next base: position 4,968,938 of record LR991059.1, on the reverse strand, counting down.
AAAAGCGAACCACTTTACGAGCTGAACTCCGCGGCTTATGTGTCCGAAGCGTAGTTTTTTTCCAACGATGGTGGCAAACAAGCCTACTTGATGGTAAGGAGACACTGTAGCCTATGGACTCTCACGACTCCAGATGATTCATAAGCACGTTACTGACCATTTATTCTGATATTCCTGAACAATATTTGTTCTTTCCCATATAAAAATCGATGACGTCATAGCTGGAAAATGTACTTGGTGACGAATGTCCACCCAAGTCTAAAATACTTATACTAAACTTTCCCATAAAAAAAACACACGCAGACTTCCCTACGGCGATGTAACTAGTATAATTACATTAATTACGCAACATTTTCGAGCGTGCATAAGGTACTCGTAAATCTAAAGGTAAGCGTCCACAGACCCGCATCGCGCGCATCGGACGCATCGCAAGCGGTGTGTCATCTACTATGACATTTCATACGATACAACGCGCATGCCACGCACACGCGCACGTACACGTGCTAGCACGCATTCGGTGTGTCCCGCCCTTACTATTCTTTGTATAGAAAGTCACACGAGTGCGTTCACTGATCCGCCCGTACGGAGTGGACGGACTTGTGTGACTTTGGCGCCTTCCTGATTTGTCGATGCAGAGGCGGTACGATATGAAAAAACTGTCAGCTGTCAGTGTCAACCTATACAAATGCAGTACTGCCTCACTTCTTCGCGTATTATTACTACTGCGCAAACGTAATACTGGAAGAATTTCAAGTTGCCAAGTGAAGAAATCTCACATCAGTAAACTCACGTCAATGAACAAAACACCTATCACATATCGCACCCGCCTCGCAAAGTCAGGAAGTCGCCTTTCTATACAAAGAATACTAAAATCCGTTGAGAGTGACGCGTCCGATGCGTGCGATGGGGACCTGTGGACGCTTACTTTTAATGTAATTTTCAACCGACTTCACAAAAAAGGAGGAGGTTCTCAATTAGGTTAAATGTTCTTTTCTTCCATACTAAAAATGGCATGGCAGTCAGATTTACCTATCGTACGTTGGAAAAGTTACACGATTACCCTGCTGGACTGATGACCTGGGAAAGGTCGCAGGGCTCCGATGGATGCGGGTGGCGCAGGATCGGTCATTGTGGCACTCTTTGGGGCGGGAGGCCTATATCCAGCAATGGACGTATTTCGGCTGATATGATGATGATGATGGTGACTGTAGTTAGGTCCTGGACTATTGGGGCTTCCATAGTGCGCCGCCATCATGTTCTGTCTCCGGCAGCGTGTTTCACCTCGAACCATGATGGCCCGACTGCCTAAATATGATGCCATTGACCACCATTCTTAGGCAACTTCCTGATTTGGCGGCCGGAATCTGTGGTAGATATTTTGTTCTTTGAAGTGAGCTTACTGATGTGAGATTTCTTCACTTGACGAAATACTGTCAGTATTACGTTTTTGCAGCAGTAGTAATACCATGCGCAGAAGTAAAGAAGAGTGAGAGAGAGTGAAGTCTCCATTCGTATCGATTGACCTTGACACTGACAGCTGACAGTTTTCTCTTATCGTACCGCCTCTGCATCGACAATTCAGGATGTCGTCTTAGAAGGAATCCCGATCACATTCCTAGGCAAGCCCTAGAACGGACTCCACAAGACAAAAATAAACTTGTAAAATTTGTAGCTTATATCGTCTTGAAACGGAACCAAAGCCAAATCCCATCCAAATCTCCTCATACAGGGTGTGGCCTGTAATAGGAGCAATAAATTTAGAGCATCTACAGTAACCCTTTTTGTCCAAAAAAAATCATTTTTGAATTGGGAGAAATTTTGATCTAAAGATATGACCTCCAAGTAATGGATCTTGGCACCCAGAGATTATAGCGCGGCAGTCAATACTGATTTTGAGGTTGCTTCAAGTTATGACTCATAATCTTTGTCGCATTTTTGGTTTAAATATTTATTTATTTTTATTTACTTAAACTTTATTACACAAAATGATTGTACTAAAATTCCAAAAAAAAAAACCTTTTTCTTTTTTAATTAAAAACATTTGGAAATAATTGCTGGAGAGCTCAATAGTGTACCGTTTAATTTTTTTCTCCTATTACAGGCCACACACCCTGTATATGGCTATTTTTGTGATTTTATTAAAGAGGGCGTTTTTGTCAAAAACCCACGTTGTAAGCTCGTTATCGTGTTCGCAACAGAAATAAAAACATTTCTCCGTAAGGATACCCTTATCGCCGGCCGTGACCCGGCTTATCAGTTCACGGGACACTCACTAGCAGCCATTAGTGAAGAATTTTTATAACAAATATTATTGGTAGATAAAATATATTGGAAGTTTTGCGACGTCACAGTTTTAGTAAAGTTATCGAAATAAATACGCAATTGGTAACTTTTTTCTTCGGACCGACTCAGCAAATTGTACCCCTCATTTCACATAACTTCACAAATCCTTGTCAAATGTATTTGAAAGGCATTTGAGCTGTAATTGGTTGATAAAGTTATGGTGTAGGAACACTAGGAACTACAATTTGAATATTGATTGAATCTGGTTTTACTTTATAGTTTTCGTCCGCGTATAATTCGTTCTCGCTTTAGAATGATTTGTTTTCCCATATAATCTTTCTCAAGCTCAGGTGGACACTAGGAACTTAGGGGTGACATATTGGAGAAGGAAAGCCACGAATAGATCGGACTGGAGATATTTGTTTGACCAGTCTAGCCTAGGGCCCACCCGCGGCTATAACGCCTCAGATGATGATGATGATACAATCTTTCACCCTTCTTTACACCCCCTTAAGAAATGATTATAGTCAATATGACATTCCCTAGAAATTCTATTGTCAAAACGAATGATTAAGTGCTTATTTCGGAATATCAAATGTACCGATTCTAGACGAATGAATCTCGTGTAAAACATTACATGTACATTGTACAATGGTAAAAGTCTCGCTACGCAGTTCTGCCGTACAACGTTATCCCAACAGAGCGAGTTCTTCATGTAAGTATGATAACTGAAGGCCGGAAGCAGAGCGGCAAGGCATGCAAGAATAATCACACAGAGCGGGCTTCTCATGTAAGGCTGAGGGCCGAAGGCCTGAAGCAGAGAGGCGAGACACGCGAGGCTGAAAGCCGAGCCTCCCAACAGAGTAGATTCTTCATGTAAGGTTGATGATTGAAAAGCCGAAGCAGAGAGGCAAGGCATGTGAGGCCGAAGGCCGAGCTATGTCGTCGTCGAACATCCAGTTGCCATATTAATGAGGGTAAAGTATACTCCATTCGTTCGTTTTCACGTGATGCCTGGACATATAAACAGACAGACAAACAGATACAAATTCTTAAAACTGATGAAACGATTTCTGTTATCGATTCTAAGTATATCCAGCCAACTTTTTTTTCGAATATCTTCCATGTACAGACTTTCGACCCCCTTCTAAGTGTACATCTAAGATGCTTCAACTGTCTATGCTGACGATTGGGCTGCCCAGCTCAGGTGATCTCTTATATCAAACAGTTTTTATGGTGTGAAGGACCAACAATTACGTACAAAATAACGCACTACAAAATTAAATGGTACACCGAAGATACAAAGTGTGCATTGAAACAGCTGTTTTTGTATTTAAGCATATGAATAAAAACAATGCCAAAGTATCGCAAATGCATTTTGATGTACACACTAAGTAAAACTAATTGCGAAAAGGTTGTGCTCAAAAATAGCGTCAACAATCAGAAGGAATTATGATACTTCGGTTTTGACATAATGAATCGTCAACTTGTTTACAATTCTGCTATGCTTTTAGTTAAATTTCTTGACACGCTGTTATACTCCCAATTGGCTGAAACTTAAATCGTAGAATGGCGTATGAGGATTAAACCACCTCGTTTCATAGTCCTTACTTGCATCCCCGATTTAATATCCCTTCGATGGAAGATCATCGTGAGAAAAAGTACTCTTATAATAAATAGAAGTGAATCCAGATTATAGACTATTAGCATACAAATCATCTTAATCTGTTCAGCCGTTTTTGCGTGATTCAGTGACAAACATCCAAACATCTAAACTTTCGCATTTATAATATTAAGTAGTGGGATTATGGTATAAAGTGAGTGCACATGAAGTGAAAGGCAAAAGTAACATTGTAATTGCATGTTTTATATAGGATTATGAAGAAAACGGGACTGAAATCTAGGTTTAGAGTCACAGTTACTTAATGGAATAAATCATAATAGTGTTCAAAATTTGAAAAGACCGTGGTGGCTGGCGCGCACACTGGGCAGCGCCGCGGCGCAGCGCTTGCGTTTACTTTTTTTCAGTTTCTATCTGAAGATTTCACAAATTTTGAATGAGAATATTTTTCCTTAGTAGTCAAGTATATGCTTACAAATTTTCATACTTGAATTATCATATCTCATGAATTATAGGAGTTCCCATACAAAATTCAACTCCTCTTTTTACCCCCTTTTAACCCAAATTTGCACAATTGTTATAGCCTAAAACCTGACCGGGTATTTACTCGACAGATTAGTAAAGTTTTTATCAAAATCCGTTCAGCCGTTTTCACGTGATGCGCGTTCATATAAACAGACAAACAGATAAACAGACAAACAGACAAAAATTCTAAAAACGGTTGGAACGTGTTCTGTTATGGATTCTAAGTATCCCCAACCAACTTTTTTTCGAATATCTCCCATGTACAGACTTTCGACCCTCTTCAGCTTTATTATATGTATGTATCCACCACATCAGCCCTAGGACGTCCACTGCTGGACATAGGCCTCCCCCAATTTCATAGGGGGTTAATGCCATAATCGCCACGCTTGGCATGCGGGTCGGCGATCGCAGTATCTCCACCGCACTCTAGGAATGCTGCTGCCCATTCCCCGGTGGTCTTGGTCGTAGTTTAAGGACATACCCGGGTCCGTTTGTATGTATAGATTAGTAAAATTATCATTTGTTATTTCACAAAAAAACATGCTGGTAGCAGTAAATGCCAAACAGTGACTAAGCTAGAGAGAGCAGTGGGGGCGGATTTTTTTACCGATGGCTGACCCCTGGTATCCTTCAATCGTCCAAACCCCCACCAATATTTAGGAACCGGTCATAATTGATTCGATGCCAAGTCCCATCGACGGGTTCCCTCCCCTGGCTTAGCCACAAGGACGCCATTCTAGCTAAACCATTGGCTAATTTTGTTTTAAGCAGTAAAGCTGCCTGCGAAAATTCTAAATTTCAAATTAAAGGTAAAAATTTAAAAGTTTTGTGCTCCGTGCAGGATTCGAACCTGCGACATCTGGCATTCGTGGCCAATCGCTCTAGCGATTGAGCTATTGGATCATGATCAGGGGTCGTAGTTTTCGTGCCAGTGACGTCACGCTCCATATAGCATGATTTTAATTAGTGTTATTGTAATTTTTACAATTATGTCCCTATTGCAAACGCAATTTGATTTGCCTGTCACATCACAACTTATTATAAAGTAGGTAATACTGCAAGTTTTTGTGACTGGTTCACGTGTAATACCAGTTATTACCAATAATTAAACAAACCTCGTCATCATAGAGAGTTTACGTTCATATTTAGAATCAACATTTCTATAACCTGTTATAAAACTTGAAAGACTATGAGATCGTCACCTGCCTATAAATTAAAATTCTAAATATGAAAAGAAATCCTTAATAATCTTCGGATGCCTTGCGTGGATCGTATAAGAAAATATACCATTATAAATGCATGATTAAATGATTGATGATTAAATATTAACAATTACCATAACACCAATTGGAATCATCCTATATGCAGTGTGACGTCAATTTTACGTCACCGGCACGAAAAGTACGACCCCTGGTGGTCTACTCCGAAATTCGAAAACCGAACTTCGTATGGTGCTGTCCCTTTCACTCATATAGTGTATGACAGGAGAGTGAAAGAGACGGCACCATACGAAGTTCGTATTTCGAATTTCGGAGTAGACCCCCTGATCATGATCATAGCACAAGATAAGGCACGAAATCATTCTATAAATGTCGCAGACATTCATCATCCTCCTAGCGTTATTCTCAGTACAATTGCACCCTGAAGGATGCCTGGGGTCCGCTACCTAATCCCAAGAATTGGCGTAGGCGCTAGTTTTTACGGAAGCGACTGCCATCTGACCTTCCAACCCGAGGGGGAAACCAGACCTTATTAGGATTAGGCTTGTCAAGTGAGTGGGCAACTTGACTGTTAGAAGTTCTCAAGCCGCCCGGAGGCCTCTAACTTGGCTTAACGACTGCTACCATAGACAGCAACAGGGATCAACGGCTTAACGTGCCTTCCAAAGCACGGGAGCGCTTTGTTAGTAACACTCAAATCGGTCACCCATCCAAGGACTGACCTCGCCCGACATTGCTTAACCTCGCATACCGCACGCGGTACGCGGGCGCCGCTGGGCCACGAGCGCTCCAAATGTCGCAGACATTAATATAATCTAATAATAATAACCTTGGTCTTCCAATACATTTTGTCGGTGCCGTAGAAAGAGTATACTATTCTATAACAATACCATTACCGAGCGAGTTGGCCATATAGTACATTGAATAAGAGCTACAGAGAGAGATATATAATTTGTTGTCCTTGTCATAGTTCCGCTTTAGTTTTATTGTCTCAAACTATTAAGCACTATTTGATATGACAATGAGGCAAATAAACGATTATCCGCCCAAATTAAAGAAGTTGCTTATAGTAAACCGCCAGCCGTTTAAGAAAAGTTCTCAATTTAGCTGCATAAAAGCTTTTCCGTCCCGCTTGGTGCACAGATCAAAGAATACTAGGTGGAAAAATACTTGGTGGAACTCGTATAGGATATCTATAGAAATCCTTACTCTGAGTGGAAAACGAATCAGTGTCCTAACTTTTTCTTGTCTAAATAGTCTAAAAGCAATTCCGTGTCTACATTAAAACTTATTTAATCGCGCTTGAATACCTCTCAGTTAAAACTAAAGGATTTTATTAAACATTCCAACGTGGAACGCAACCACGAAAACTATGCTAAGTAGCTCAAACTTTCCAACAGAGTGCATATCTCAACACCTTAACCTAGATTGTATTGAGATATATAAACTATATGGAATTGTTGAGAGTTTCGCTCTGAAATTGTTATTTGACTATCAGGGGAACATTATTCATTAGTTATACCTACTTGAGTTAATTATATGTATGACGCTTAGCATGAGGTGAAGTAGCAAGTTATTTATGCTTACATACAGACAATAATTGTGTTCTATTTTAGCAACTTTGAAAGTATGTCCTGTCAATAACATTAGGTACTAAGTATTCATACAAAACTAACGCCTAAAGTGTCATCATCATCATCATCAGCCCACTACAGTCCACTGCTGAACATAGGCTTCTCCCAAAGCGTGCCACAAAGTACGGTCCTTTGCTTTTCGCATCCAGTCGCTTCCCGCCCTCCGACATACGTCGTCTACCATCTAGCCGGCGGACGACCCACACTACGCTTGCCGAGGCGCGGTCTCCACTCCAGAACACGCTTACACAGGCAGTTGTCGGTTCTACGACACATGTGGCCAGCCGACTGCCACTTCAGTTTACTAATTTTAAAAGCTATGTCGGCTACTTTGGTTCTCTGACGGATTACTTCGCTCCGTATTTTATCCCTAGACTCCAAGCATAGCTCTTTGCATAGCGCGCTGAGCTACTTTCAGTTTGTGGACTAGCCCCACAGTCAGTGTCAACGTCTCGGCTCCGTGGGTCATAACGGGAAGTACGCACTAGTTAAAGTGAAGACTTTCGTCTTTAAGATTTGCGGTATAATTTGCCTAAAATGTACATGACTCTATTATCACTGGTCTAAAAGACGTACTTGTGCATATATTTTCTTACAGGTATTAACGTTACGATTAGATGTAAGCATGAAAAGACGCCTCACAATAAAATTAAATTATCATCACTGACTAAAAACTATATTTTCATTATCATTATGCTTTTAATTATTCCTCTACTTCTAAATCTCCGAAGAAAATGTACCCCAAATGAGAAATCAAAGTCCGACCTCAAGAACAAATCGCTTCAATACTTTAACAAGTTAAACAGCAGGTACTCAATCCCTGTTCAAGGTCTCTGTGAAAAAAGGCTTAAGCGCCTTTATCTTCTTAAAAACATATTACCATTTGTTAGAATATCAAAGTTGGATGGGCCGTTTAATCTCCGGTATTCACAACGCTCACTTACAACTTGTTTCAAGCAAACCGGTGTAAGTCTGGCCTTTTGCATAGTTCCTGAGAATCCAGAGTAGTTCATTTTGAAAGGGGCTTAAGGGTACATCATTAGTCAATTTCTCTAGGAAAAAAGAATAAAAATAAATATTACGGGCCAATTTACGTGAGAAATCCTTCACTAGTTCCATCTTACAACGCCTTAGGGAGGTGTAATGATGCTCAAAGCACATTATATCATTATTTTTTTCCTTTTAATTATTTTATTGATAGCAGAAGATACAGTTTTTTTATAGTAATCACGAATAAGAACCGCGAAACGGTCTGAAACATGTTAAACGATATTCACCCTTAAAGACGTGAGTGACACGTTTCATTATATTTTAATAATTGTTAGTATTACTCGTAGTGGTATACCACCTAATTTAGCCAACCGGCCAATACTATAGTACTATAGGCCAATACAGCTTACCCTTGGCCTTGGGTGGGTATTGACCTGGTAAGGGTCGCGGATCTCCGCTACATGCGGGTGGCGCAGGTAAAAGTAAAAAAAATAAAAGTAGTTTATTCTTCAAATTAGGCATATAACATGCACCTATGAACGACAATAAACTACCACCGGTTCGGAAAAATAAACCTCTGCCACTTGTGGAACTCTTTGGAGAGGCCTATGTCCAGCAGTGAATGTCCTTCGGCAGATGATGATGATGATGATGAGTATGGTACAGTTAAGATAGATGAGAAGTGGGGTTGCGAATCGCGGCTGTATAGGGCGCCGTCGGTAAATATCGGCTTGCGGTATTCGTCATTAGTGAGCAAGTTTGAGATACTTTGCTAGTTCTGGCTGTATTGTGGATCGCTTTGATTTCTGGTTGAGAAAAGGATTATACTAGTTTGAGTTATAATCCTCTTTTCCTTGTTACAGAAAAGTCATGATGGCGTCGCATTATTATTAAATTGTGGGATAAAGTTACAGGATAAATAATAGAATAATATTTGAACCATTCATTAATATAGATTACCATGAAGTCGGGTTACTTTAGCCCTAGCGGGTAACTTTGGCCTTTCGGATTTACTCGGTCTAGAGCATTGTTATATTTAAATTATAATATATTAATACCATATGCTTGGTTTGAACTAATCGTCGACGCGACGTATATATATATATTTATTTATTTATACCACGTCGGTGACAAACATTCGTACGGCCCGCCTGATAGTAAGCGGTCACCGAAGCCTATGGACGCCTAGGGGTGTCACATGCGCGTTGCCGACCCTTTAAGAATTTATACACTCCTTTCTTGAAGAACCCCATACTGTAGTCCGTCGGGAAAACCTCGGCAGGGAGCTCATTCCACAATCGGAGCGTCCGAGGGAGGAGGGAAAGGGTTTTTTTGTTAGAATTTAGTTTATTTTACTATATGTGTGGTATCCATATGGGCAAAAGTTACCTTCCCTTGGGTAACAGTGAGGACTTCTTCAATTGACGGGGCAATTTCGATATGTGGTAATTTATTCTTTGACGTTGAGCTTACTGATGTCATAGAGATTTCCTCGCTTGTTGATCAGTCAGTCACGTCAGTGTATATAACCTTAGGCTACTTCCACAATTGTGGGTGCCATGTCAGTATGATGTCAGTGTTGACACTGCTACTAACTTGACTTGACTGACTGTTGAGTTGTCAGTAAATTCCGTACAGATTCTTTACCGCGCCCCAACATTTTAATGTCAAACAGAGAGATAGCGAGAAACGAATTATAACGGCCTTTAATTCAAATAGTGAAATAATGGCATAAAACTATTGAATAGCTATTTGCGCTTTCAATCAATTTGCACTTGCGGCCATTCACTCGCAATCACTTTCGCTTGATTTATCATTTTCCATACGAGTACATTCGAACCGATGACTAATACTTAATGCCATCGATCCGGCAAAAGCGCGAAGCGATGCGCTCACTTCCCAAATGCAACTGACAAATTGAGTTATTCAGGCAACTTTATTGTATATTTTTATAATTATATAATAATAAAATCGGGACAATATAACACAAATTGACGTAGTACCAAACTAAGCAAAGCTTGCAAACTATGGGTTCTAGACATCGATATACCTATATACCTCTAAGACCTACAGGGTGACATCGGTGACGTGATCAGAAATTATTTGACTCGATGAAATATTGAAAGAAAAACTCAATAAAGATGATATCACAGTTACTACTTGCAATTAATTACTTACTACTTAAAATTATTAACAGAAAAAATAATGTTTAATATTGCTTGGTCACCCTACACCACACGACGTCGTGTCATCCCTCATACAACGTGTGTCAAAAGTGATAGGGTGACCATGATTTAAGTATGGCGTTATTATTTTTCTAGTAAAAATATGCAAAAATAAACTTGGTTTAGTCGATGTAACAACTATTGCATTGAAAAGGCGATCATGTGTAGAGTCTGAAAAATTAGCTTCTGATCACGTCTCCGATGTCACCCTGTATACATATAAAGAGAAATAAATATTAAGTTACTTATTGATTTTCGTTCCATCACTAATATGATGACTAAACCTTATGATTTATACAAAAAAAAACGACTCCAATTTTATACTTCGCTATGCCACAATTTGTGGTTTCCGTGAGCTAATGCTTGGTTACCTATAGAAAATACCGAAATCGGCATATGCGTGCCTATCAAATTCGAGGAGTTCCCTCGATTCCTCCTAGATCCCATCATCAGACCTTCACCAAAGAGGGTCAAGAGTTTTCAGGGAACATACATAAATAAAAAAAACAAGCACACATGCAGACGAACTGAGAACTTCCTTCCTTCTATTGAAGTCGGTTAATAAAACAAAGTCTCCCGAAGGATTAATTTGGGATTGGAATAGCTGTCAATTCATATTATACATTTTTACGTAAGTATATGGAAAACTGTCACCAGGCTCCTACCCAATCTTATCGCGGCTAGGTTAGGCTTTGTCTTATCGCTAAGTTCTTAATAGTCAAAGTCAAAATATTCTTTATTCAAATAGGCCTAGCAACAAGCACTTTTTAATCGTCAGTTATAACATGTTATTATATTCATTATTCAGACCAATTTGTTAGTATTCTTTAAAATAAATATTTAATTTATGTAGACATGTCAAAATTAAGAAATGATTATGTAGTAAAATTCACAATAGGATCGTCAAAACATAAATAATAATAATAAAATGTATAAAAAATAGAAGTCTAGAAAGTTTCTAGAATAATTTCAAAAGAAAATAATAAGTAATTAATGTCTCATCAGCATCACTCGCTATATCTTTTCGTTCGCAGTGGATAAAATTATTTAGACAGTAAAGTTAACGTCCATTCCATTGAAATGATTAAATAACACACAGATTGTAAACAATAGGCATCCCCAAACCCCAGCAGCCGTTACATGGAAATCGTTTGAAATACGTTTATGCTATTGTATTAATTTCAATGAATTCGTTGAAGCCTAGAAACGCTTATAATTATTGTAACATAAACTTGCCAATTGTTGTATTATATTCGTACGCTCAACTGTTCTATACCTAAATAATGATTATTAGTTTCTGTAATTTAATACAAACGATATATGTCTAGAGGCAGTTACTGTTCGTTTATAGATTCAATTTTTTTTATATTGTATACTACATGATACATGTTTGAATGAAAAAATTTGATCTATTACTGAAATTATTCACTAGGCAAATGTTTAAACCCTTGGCTCCCGGGGATGCACTGTGTTGAGAGATGAGATACCTGTATTCCATTTGTCTCTAGCTGTCAAAACACAACGAATCCTCAAATAAATAAAGGGTTGACAATGAGCATGCGATTGGAGTCGCAAACGTCCATAAACTATGGTATCTATTTACTCTCAGGGACGCCGTATGATCTTTTGCCTCCGTCGTAGTATTAAAAAGAAACTAAAATTTTAAGTATTGATAAATATTTATTTTTTGTATTGACACAAGATTTAATAATCTCTATTTCTTGTTTCAGGTGATCAAACCATGTTATAGTGATTGTGAGTGTGTAAAAAAACAAAAATGAAGTCTCGGTGTAGATGTGCGCCCGCCGCGGCGGTTGGCGCGGTACTGACCATAATCTTGTGCGCGATGCCCGAAGTAAGCTCGGTTGAGGGGGGAGAATCGCATAAGTATACGATTGAAGAGCTGATATCCCTGCATGTGGATCATAAGGATTCTGGTGACCTTGGATTGGATCCTTGCAAAGCTGGTGAGTAATCACATACATTTATTTATATTGTGTTTTAAAATGGTTTGAAATCAAGTTTTCCTGGCGAAGGACCATTTTTCAATGCACAAAACCTCCTATAATTTTAAGGGCCGGCACCGATCCTGGAAATCTAAGGCTAGGTTACACTAAACTGTAATTAATCGTAAGCAATGTTCATTAAAATCTGATTGTATGGAAAGATTGACAAGAACGAATTTTTTCTAGATTCACGGCAATGTTATTTAACAAAAAACGATCGCGAAATTAAATTGTCATTGTGTCACAACAGGTCCGCCGCACATTTTGTTTTTTTTTTGTCGTCGCGTTCTATTTTAGGCGGAGCATACTAGAAACACCGTCACTTTCAGACCGTGTTCACATTATCCGATCGATGTCGATGTAGGATCCGACACCGACATAATATGAACACGCTCTTACTTAGGTCCCGCCGGAAGATCAGCGCCGGCTCCCTGAGTCGGCATTTATGCTGAGGCGAGACCATTTCGTGACGTAATACTTTTTTTAATTATACATATATAAATTATTGTTGTTTAACGAATAAATATTTTTCTTCTTCTGCTAAATTAATATCTCAAAAACGGCTGAACCGATTTTGATAAAACATGTCTAAGAACCATCGCTGGAAAACCTGCTTTCAAATAAAAAAACGCATTTGAATTGGTTCACCCCTTTAAGAGCGTCATGCCACAGACAGATACACACATACACAGATACACATGTTGAACTTAAAACACCCCTCTTTTTGCGCTCCGAGTCGGGGTTTAAAAATCACCAACTGGACAATCTTATTTAACAAAACACGATCGCGGAATTAAATTTAAAATCGTTCCATTTTCAAAATCGGGTTACCTTTGAGCGTTTCAACGTGGAATTTCGGACGGGCACCGCTAGGGGAGCGCAAAACGGATTTCCGCCGCGGACACCTTATGATTCGGACTGATTGCCCTGCGAGCGAATTTCAGTTTCATTTAGACTGTGGGATAAAGGACGGAATGTGGGCGTTAGGTGGTTGAATTCTGCAAATAAAAATAAATCTGCTGCTAACATGTGCTGTGTTATACAATGTTGTTACCACCTAACATGGATAATAGATGGATGTTACCAAATAAAAGACGATATGAGGTGTGTGACGTCACAGACCTCTAGCGCTTCTCTGTCAACATTAAAACGGCTATAATATGGTCATTTTGAGATATTTAAATAATTTTTTTCTACTCAAGCGTTTTATTCTGTTAGTTAAATGACTGGCAGCAGTATTAAAACAATAAACTTTATAAACAAATGCAAGTATATTTATGACTGGTGGAGGAATCAAATCAAAATGGAATTCCATACATCATTATTATCATACTGATGTTTTTTAGGGTTCCGTAGTCAACTAGGAACCCTTATAGTTTCGCCATGTCTGTCCGTCCGTCTGTCCGTCCGTCCGCGGATAATCTCAGTGACCGTTAGCACTAGAAAGCTGAAATTTGGTACTAATATGTATATCAATTACGCCGACAAAGTGGTAAAATAAAAAGTGGAAAAAATATTTTATTAGGGTACCTCCCCTATACGTAAAGTGGGGAGTGATTTTTTTTTCATTTTAACCCTAACGTGTGATATATTGTTAGATAGGTATTTAAAAATAAATAGGGGTTTACTAAAATCATTTTTTGGTAATGTTAATATTTTCGGAAATAATCGCTCCAGAAGTAAAAAAAATGTGTGTCCCCCCCCCTCTAACTTTTGAACCATAAGTTATAAAAATATGAAAAAAATCTCAAAAGTAGAACTTTATAAAAACTTTGTAGGAAAAATATTTTCAACTTGATAGGTTGAATAGTTTTTGAAAAAATTACAAAAATAATTTCTGAACTAAGTTTGTAATTTAACCGTATAAACAGGTGTTTATTGTACCTGTCATTTCTACAAAATCACAATGAAATGACGTGCTTTTTAGGGTTTTGTGTTTCTGTACTTAATATGTCAACTTAATGTGACGGACGGAAAACTACGGAACCCTACACTGAGCGTGGCCGGACACGCTCTTGGCCGGTTTTTAAGAGGCACATGTCAATCCCCGAATTATTCTGCACCATATGGAATTCTAGTTTAAACCAAAATTATTTTGCTGTGGTAGAAAAAATATGTATGTACCTCTGTAATACATAATTAAGTCTTAAAATCATCGAGTATTTAATAACACAGCGACTAGTTTTAAGAACGCTTATTATTAAACTGTTGCATAATAGTACATTACGATACAAGGGCAGAGAACAGGAAATTCGCAACGAGTGGTGATAAATTGAAACACGACCGAATAAGGGAGGGTTTTAAATCGACACGAGTTGCGAATTACCTGTTCGCACGTGTATCGTACAACGTTTTACAGTACATATGTCTCGTTAAAGTTTCGACATATGCACGTAATCTGCTGATTACCGCACTTGTGCGGTAATATAGCACCATATGTACTGTAAAATACTATTACGTCTTTAGGCATATTTTTGGCCTTTTTTCTTTTATATTATTAATAAAATTTGAGTCAACCATCTCGTGGATTTGGAACAATGGGTGATTTAATGTTGATTATGACCTCATTATTACCTACCTTACCTGGCCGTTATATCGGCTGGTTAATTGGCTCAGCCGTCACCAAATTTTTGTCTTGCTCGTGTGTGGGTGTTCTCGTTGCCTAGCGAAAATCAGCATAAAACAAGTTTTTTGACAAAAAAGTAAGATAACCAGGTTATTAAACATTCTTTTGAAAACAAGATTTTTCTATAAAAAAACCAGTAGTTCACTTGGTGAGTTTCTTTCTCTAATTTGTTTTTATTAATATGGGGTTTTATGAAAATTACGTTACTTTTTATATCCTGCAGATTATGTCATATTCGAACCTCTTTGTGGTCTTAATAGCTTGTTATGCGAGTGAGTAACGTCTCAAACGGCTTAAAGGCTTACAACTCGGCTTAACGATTGTTGTCACAAACACGGATCAGCAGGGTAACTTTTCGAACGTATGATAGGTAAATCTAAGTGTCATTTTTACCATGGACAATGACATTTAGCACCCTACCTTAGTCTACTTAACGCACGCTCGAAAACGTTGGGTAATTGCCCCGCAAGCTTATTAAATCATTTATTTAAGTATTAATAAATTATTTTATTTTACAAGTCAACTTATATATGTAGTTTAAAGCATTTCATTTCACAATAATTAATTAATCACATTATTACATTTACTGAATGCAATTTTAAGTTTTTAATTATTCTATGTAGGTTTCAGCAGCTCCTTCCGACGAACTCATCTATGCTGTATTACTTTCCGTCAATTATTAGCGTTTTAAGTTTGTTTTCAAACAATATGTAGTAGGAGTGAGTAGTATCATTTGGCTTAACGAGACTTTCACCACTCAAAGCAACCTACCATACTTAATCCTTACAATCGGCGCAATCCTGTAGAGCTTCACTAAAAGCCAGTACAAGTATTAGTTAATATCTATTGATAGGTATGTAAACTATGAGAAATTCATGTGTACCTACGAGACAGGATTACGCCTTTAGTCACTATGGTTTGAGTGAACTCATTACACCGTTCTAGGAAACTGTCCCGGATGACATTTATGCATAATAAAATCGATACGATCGATAGAGTGATGACCGCGTATAAAATAAGTCCAGAGAATGGGAATTTGTGAGCAATGTTCGACTCTATTATTTGTTAGTTAAGGTTCGAATGGCGTAGACCACATTTTGAATAATAATGATAGGTATACAGCATAAACGATAATGTAAGTTTGCAGAATATGAATTACTATGTAACAACTGCTGTAGATGGATGAGGGCGGCGCAAGACCGGTCATTGTGAAAATCCTTTGCCCAGCAGTGGACTTCTTTTGGCTGATATGATGATGATGGTAATGTTGGACGCCTTTGTCCAGCAGTGGACGTCTTTCGACTGATATGATGATGATGATCCGCTAGATTATGCAAGAGGCAAACTTACGTAACGTAAATCTGTCATTATTAGATGTACGCCAAGTGCTGTAATAGTACATTACGATACAAGTGCAGAAAATAGGAAATTCGCAACGAGTGGTGATAAATTAAAACACAACCGAAGCGAGTGTTTTAAATCGACACGAGTTGCGAATTACCTATTCGCAGGTGTATCGTACAACGTTTTACAGTACATATGGCTCTTTGAAGTTTCGACATATGCACGTAATCTGCTGATTACCGCACTCGTGCGGTAAAGTAGCACCATGTGTACTGTAATAGTACATTACGATACAAGTGCAGATAACAGGAAATTCGCAATGAGTGGTGATAATTTAAATCAACACGAGTTGCGAATTACCTGTTGGCACGTGTATCGTACAACGTTTTACAGTACATATGGCTCTTTAAAGTTTCGACATATGTACGTAATCTGCTGATTACCGCACTCGTGCGGTAATCTAGCACCATATGCACTGTAAATGTAAGTTTCCTTACGATATTTTCCTTCACCAAAAAGCTAACGGTAAATTTTAAATAATAATCCGTAAATAAGGTCACTGTTAGGAGCCGGGATTCAAATCCACGACCGCTGCTTATTAAGGTGCATACTTGAACACACGGCACGCGAAACGCATTGAAATTCACTTGGGAAGAAAAATAGACCTGTTAACTGTTCGTCCGCCCTTGCCTCACATCTTGGGACTTCCCTTTAGAATTTCAATGAAAGAGGGTTGGTTTTTATCGCCAACCGTTGATTTCTGTTTTAGCACTTTTTAATGGGCAGGCCTCGAGGTAGAATTTAATTCTTTGTCCAGATTCCTGAATAGTTCAGTTTTCAACAGTTTTTAGTGTTAAACTTTTTCAATTTCAGTAACAGCTTTACGTAGTTGTTCTGCTAATTGTTTTTTTTTTAACTGGGATTAAATAGTTTTTAATGCGTTTATTCATAAAAGTTCTTCAAACCTTTATTGGATAAAACTCCGTTAAAATGTACTATTTTGTGACATAGCGACAAAACATTATATTAGACAAAAGTACCTGCATTTATGACTTAGAATGATCTTAAACAATTTACCTACACGTAATAAAAAAGAACTATGTACAACCAAGTAGATTTCTGGGACACTTCGTACCTTGTCACAGTGAAAATCAATATAAAAGCTGAGAGATTTCTAGCATCTCGTAATATTCTCACTGTGACAAGGGACCAAGTGGCCCGGAATTCAAATTTAGACTTTTTCTCAACGTCAATTATAAATATAACAATAATTACAAAATGTTTACGTAACATACCAAATGTCAGTATTTAAAAAAATTGCTGAGATATTTAAACTTAACCAAGCTTTTCCCAAGTTGCAGGAAAAAACTGGCATGGAAATGCTAAAGACCGTCAAGGATGGCATACTATGGAGGAGGTTTACGCCCTGAAATGGGCATCCAAACAAAGCGATGATATTATAAACCAAATTTAATTTTAATGTAATTTAAATTTATATGTAGTAAATATTCACCCACTATGATATAGTAGGTAAATATTGTAAATGTTTATGCATGCCTTATTGTACACAATAAAATAAAATAATGTAATTAAATTAAGAAATGAAATAATATTAATATCGGTAACATACAGTATACATGCAATATTGATACTTATGTAAGGTAATTGTCAAAAAGTTTGGAATAAAGAGGCTTTATTATTATTATTAAGTTTTCCCCACACTGCGGCGCTTTTTGTCGGCGAAAAATGTAAACACACTCGTTCCTTAACACCTATTATTTAATATATTTGTGCAACAGAAGATACTAATTATGTCCTTATTTCTAATCGTCCATTAAAGCTATTTTCAATATAATGCCGTCATTAATTTGATAGTAAATCTAGCTATAATTTCCTATTCCAAAACACAGTTAGACACACTACTTACGAGTATAGTATATATTTTAGATTATTTAACCGTCGTTTCTGCACAGTTTTTAAATAAAACATTGTCACCATTCTTACAAAACACAGTACTCGTTCTCGTTTATAAGCCGTTATCTACACTCAATCGGTAAAAACCGACAACTTTTATCGTACCGGACCGGACACGTACCGTAAAGTGGAATCTGGCACTCCATAAACCTTTAAAGTCAATAAAATGGACCCTCATCAACCGGACCGTAAAAATCGGACAATACCGTTTTTCAGCCGCGCCGATTTATTCCAAACTGACGATCAAACCGGCTTTATTTTCCCACCCCTATTTGTTTAGCTGTTCGAAATCTTAATTTAAGTGTTTCCATTCATTTTGAATAAATACAGCTTCATTGCACTGCCAATCAAAGCGAAATTACAAATAAATAGTTTCTGATTCGAGCCAGCGATACCAAATTCAAATTAAAACTAAAAACTTTTAAATTTGGAACTGTCTTTCTGATGGAATTTTAATTTCATGTTAGCCGACAAATTGGATTACTCGAGACCACGGATCTATACCTAAACCGGATTGAGTACAAACTTTTATGAGCCAGTTAAACTTGAACCTTATTCTAGCGTAATACAGTTAATATCCTGTTATGACAGACAGACTAGAGAAAGCGGTCCGAGCGAGAGCAACCAACCGGAGGGCGGTGTCCCACTCGCACAACTTGCCAGTGTAAAAAAAAAATGTTGTGGTATTTTAGAATACTGAAAACAATTACTTGCTTGTACTAACTAGTACTGCATATTTATCAGGCATAATTTACATTTGACCTCATTCGTAATTGTATAAAATATCAACATTATTAACTGACTAAAACCTAGTATTGCAATAAATATAGTAATATTGTTCAAATATTAATTGGTATCCCCAACCTTAATGGTGTCAAATTTGAAATTATGAAAATAAGCGGCTGATGAAATTAGTTGAAAAAGTGAAAACATGTTGTGTAAAGGGTTGTAAAAGTGAAAGTTTTATTAATTGTGGAATATCATTTCACAGGTAAGGAACAATTTGTTATATTTTACGATAAAACGACAAGACAAATGTCAAACTGATTAGGGTGACTATGACTTGGGCTGGTTTTGCAGAAATATTCGTTATTAAGTGTTTAGTGAGAAAACCTTTTCTAAAGGTCAGTTGAAATTCAATCTTTTAACAATTTTGTTATCATTATGAGCTTTTGTTTAACTTGGACTGTATGTGATTAAACTGTGCAAGTACTTAAGTTGTCGTTCCAATTTTTTAACCATTTTACAGCTACTTTCCGGTATCCAATTGAGTTGAAATTTTGCATACTTATGTACAGTATGCTAATTTTCACGCATACTGTACATAAGTATGCTACATTTCAGCTCAATTGGATACCGGCAAGTTCGGTAACAGTTATATTGTATTGTTACCTACCGAACTCGTGTATCATGGCACCACCGTGCTGATCTGTTGATGGTGAATAAAAACTCGTCCTCGTCTTTTTTTAATTTACGCATGGCCCATCACGGGAGAACACATTTGTTAAGAGATTTGGAAAATAAAGTAGGGCTTAGGCAAAAATTACACAAGACTATATTGTTTAACAATGTATGGATAATTGGATACACAAACTTGTGATTAGCCAAAATAAATATTTCTTTGAAAAATATTCTTATTTTATTTACTACCTAATTTAGTTGAGATTTTCATTGTACATAGAACCTAATTAGAAATAATCCTCATATCCACAGATGTACTTGGTCACCCTAATTAAAACGAGATGCAATCCTCGAGTTTGGCTTCTCTGTCGGTCACACTTTTTCGTCACAGTACTCAATCCGGTTTAGGTATAGATCCGTGCTCGAGACATGTATGAACGATTTTTTTTATTAAAAATGTTTGCAAACTCGGCAAAAATGCAAGGACTCGAAGCTTTTGATGTTCGAGCATCTCATTTGTCCGACATAAGACGTTACGAAAAATTGTGACGTGATTTGAGCCGCTACTCAAACCGCTCTTGAGATAAGCCGCTGAAGAAAAAATGTTACTCAAATGTTATGCAGCGTTGGGGGAAAATAAACCGATATTTTAATAAAGACAGTGATACTTCGGTACATTAAAAATCTTTGTAGTTACGAGTAGCTATGCATGATTTATGTGCAACAACGCGTGTCAGTATGAGTGTGTCTAATCGGCGTTTGGTATAGATCAGAAAGTACAATATATATACTTAGATAGAGATACCAGTGAAATACTCCACATAGACCGTAGCGCCGTTGTGTATTTAGTAAGAACTAACCGCACGACCGCTGCATCCCTGTCACTTCAATATGCAAGTGCGATAGAGATAGCACCCAGTGACATTTGGTACAAACAAACTAACATTTCCATAGAAAAATCGTACTTCGAGCTGAGAGAGAGCAGCTTCGAGCAGAGCACACGAAAATTAATTTCAGTACCACAGTAAGTGATCATATGATTAAATAGGATCGTACAATGATTAAAGTGCTTCAAGTACTACCCATTCACAATGTATGTGTGTAAAGTGCTTCAAGTACTACCCGTTCACAATGCATGTGTGTAAAGTGCTTCAAGTACTACCCGTTCACAATGTACGCCTCCCTGGGCGCCGCCCGCAAACACTATGCCCAGCCCTCATATTCGCAAACCGACTTATATGGAAACTGTCAAATGTCATTTGTCAAATTTTGACAGTTTCTATATAAAAATGGGTGAGGTGAGAGGTGAGGACGGGGCGGTTTGTGAATAAGTCCTTTATATTACGCAAACGGTTAGAACTCACGTATAAATTGTCACTCCGGGCGACATGTGACATGACTCACGAAAGTTTAAATTCAAATAAGTCCTTTGTCGTTACGACATAAGATCGAGAGGGCCATGTGTTGGGTCAGTGTCGCGCACCGACACATTTGCCTTATACGTTAATGAATGTAAATCGCAGTGGAAAATCGGCTTATCATATGTAAACATTTAATTAATGTAATACATGTCATACTCATGTATGTAAAAGAAAAGTAGGTGTTAAGTAACATCATTTTTTTTTCAATTGCGCGGTACTAACGTTTGCTTATTGATACTAAAAAAGCTATGAGAAGATTTAGTAGTTTTAAATGAAATCTATAAAAAAGGCTAGAAAATATCCTCTCAGTTCACCTACTCAGCCATGTGGTCGCAAACTTTACTAATCCACATACCACACTTCGTACCCTATATTGAAATAATCTCTCGTGTAAACCTAAACCGAAACCAAACAGAAAAAAACGCAAAGACTGAAACTTTTTCATTAATTTTCCAACAAAACTGCAGTAAATCGTAGCTGTAGCCCGTAGAGCCTGCTACGACCGCTACGGCGTAGCGCTACTTGATTTAAGGCTCCGATGCATATGCATTTTGGCGCGGTTTCATTAACGTAATGCGTATTTTAAATTAATTCACTAATGCATACAATTTCGATTAGTTTAGTTTAATGCCATACGATGATAAAAACGAATAATTCATTTACTTTCATGAAGTTGTTAAGATAAATGATGTGTTACATAGGTACGAGTACAAATAATGCAGTTTCGACATGTTATCTTGTTGAACTACGTATTGTGGATATGTTGTTCTGATACTCAGACGTACTTATTTTAAGTAGGTTGAGTATCATCATGACCCGGGTATGTCCTAAAACTACGACCAAGACCACCGGGGAATGGGCAGCAGCATTCCTAGAGTGCGGTGGAGATACTTCGATCGCCAACCCGCATGCCAAGCGTGGCGATTATGGCATTTACCCCCCATGAAATTGGGGGAGGCCTATGTCCAGCGGTGGACGTCTTAGGGCTTATATGGTGGTGGTGGAGTATCATCATTGTAATAAGCCAATAAATAAATGAATATTAGGGGCAAAACAAACTGACAAGTACTTGTCTTCCCGAAGATCTCATGTTTTGAAAATAAATTCTGTACGATTATTATTTACACAAATCGAAAATTTACATATTGCATTCAATTATGTAAATTAAAGTATGAAAGTTTTACACTCGTACAAACTGGAAGCAGCTTCAGTTTAAGATGGGTTTTACTCTACCTGTGAACATTATCCTGACCTCGTAGGGTAAATGCTCGTGTACGCGTGTGAAGAGTCGCATTTTAATGATCACTCGCCCTAGAAGGGAACCCTAATAGTACATTATCGTTACAGATAGCTGATAGGGCACGCGGGCTGGTGTCAACAACAGGGCTCTGTGTTCATCATTATACAGGGTGAAATGCATCTTGTTAATGCTAATAGAAATATTATTAAAAGAAAGGCAACACTTCAGGAGTTTTCTTGTGGATTTCCATGTAAATATTGTTCGAACTACGTACGTATAAGTATAGTCGCGGAATGAAAAGGATCGCCACTTTCAACCTTAACAGCATTAAAATAGGGTTGGCTTTAATTTTGGGACCCCCCTTAAGATTGTTAGTCCTGTCAAACCTTATAGAGTCAAAGATTTTTTTGTGAAATTGATCACTCAACGTGCGTGACCGCACATTCAAAGTCAAGGTTATATATTCTTCAATTTAGGCACATTATATGCACCTTTGAATGTCAATAAACTAGAGGTACCACCGGTTCGGAAAAATAAACCTCTGCCACGTGAAGAACCGGCGTACATAAACTCGGCGCGGTATCATTGTTTCAAAACAATATATAAAATTCTGTAGTCACAATACTAGAAAAAAATTCAAACATTGCTCAATTTACTTCCTAACTTAGTAGGCAGAATTTGTTTCATGTATTTTTTACCTTACCCAAATTTCTTTAATTGTGAGTTTACATTTCCGCGGAGGCGGACGGTATGGATTCAGTACTGTCCGTACTTACCGCCCCGCTTCCCCGAATCCCGCTCCAATCTGAAAGCATTCATTGAAATGTACGGACGCAGTAAAGACTGTACTGTCTGTTGACTGTTGACTGCAGTTGACAGCTTTTTAACGCACCAAAAAACTTCTTTTTCTTCAATTCAGGCAACCCTAACAGTGCACTAAGCACTACCCATCAATCAAACTGGCCTCTGTAGCTCCCCATAATTTTGCCACTAAGTGTAATAAAATGTTATGTTTCTCTTAGCGCATCCCGGTACAATCGGGGCCACTTTAACGCACCGCATGACTGACGTCCATTTCTTCTCACTAACGCGCCTTTTATGGTGTGGGACATAATGTAGAAATGTTCGGGAAACTTCTAGATAGGTATGTTAGTTTAATTCATTTGTAATTAGGGGCTAGATTCCGTTGTGCGAGGATTAAATTTGAATTAGAATCATGTTGTTTCCTCGCGTATTGATCAGTATTTAAAATTGCGTCTTTGTGGTTTTGGAATATCGTCAATATACATACACATATAATGAATATAATGCATTTACATACATACACATATTTATATAAATACATTGTATGTACCCACACAAAGGTAACATGAGGGCCATCAATCTTGAAGTATTAAAAAGAGATGCTTACTCAACTTGCGTTCGGAGGAGAGATGAGGATGGATAGTTACAAATAAAAAATAACTAAAATTCTGATTACGTCATGCTATTCGGGATTAAAAGTGGTGTGTTGTCCTGACACATGAAAGATGCTCATGTACTGAACGGCCCAGCGGAATTAAGCTCATTTGAAATAGAAATAACATATGTAACAGTTCAGCAGTCAAAATATCAAAACGTGCTAACCTGGCTTATGAGCCGTGTGTTATTCCGAGACATAATAGAACGTCGGAACGGCTCAACGGCACTCGGCTCATATGAAAAAGAAATAAACGTATGTGACAGTTAAAACCCTTGATGTCAACACCTCAACATGTACTAACCAGGCTTAAAAACCGTTTGTTGCCCCGACACATGAAAGCTCACATCTTGAACGCCCAACGCCACTCAGCTCATTTGAATTAGAAACAAGCGTAGCTCCCGCAGTTTATGTTTTTAATTTTGCTTACCAGGCTTCTGAACCGTGTGTCCCGACACATTGAAGCTCACATTCTGAACGTCCCAACGACACTCGGCTCATTTGAATCAGGAATAAACGTAACTCCCGTAGTTTACGTCTAAAATTGTGCTTACCAGGATTCTGATCTAAACCATGTAACCCGACACATGAAAGCTCACATCTTGAACGCCTAGCGCCACTCAGCTCATTTGAATTAGAAACAAGCGTAGCTCCCGCAGTTTATGTTTGAAATTTTGCTTACCGTGCTTCTGAACCGTGTGTCCCGACACATGAAAGATCACATCTTGAACGCCCAACGCTACTTGGCTCATTAGAATCAGAAATAAACCTAGCTCCCGCAGTTAACGTTTTAAATCGTGCTTGCCAGGCTTCTGAACCATGTGTCCCGACACATGAAAGAAGCTCATATCCTGAATGGCCCAACAGCACTCGGCTCATTTGAAACAGAAATGAGCGGCCGATAAGAGACGCATAACTTTTAACTTATCAGTGTTGGGTTGCTTATGGCGTGCTCTAAATCATCTGGAATTAATGCGCAGTTTAGATAAACATTCGTTCTATTTTACTATATGTACTATTTTGGTTAACAACAACATTGATACGTACATTTAGTTAACACATTCACCGTGGAACAAACTTGCATAGAAGTGAACGAACATGAGCGTCGGTGGCAGTGAATGCGTTAAATATGTTCTTTATTCTAATTGACGTGTTAATATTATGTACGACTAGGTGTAAAAATTCTAAATGTTTTTTTATGTTTGAGGAAAACATTACGATCCCCAAACAGGGTTTATCTTTGAAAATTAACTTACTTTTAAGATCTTTACTAACCATATAATGCCGTATTATAACTGTATTTACAGTATATATGGTGCTACGTTACCGCACAAGTGCGGTAATCAGCAGATTACGTGCATATGTCGAAACTTAAAAGAGCCATATGGACTGTAAAACGTTGTATGATACATGTGCGAACAGGTAATTCGCAACTCGTGTCGATTTAAAACACTCCCTTCGGTCGTGTTTTAATTTATCACCACTCGTTGCGAATTTCCTGTTCGCTGCACTTGTATCGTAATGTGCTATTATTACATGTGATATGATACCGACATGGTATAAACGACCCTAGTTTAATAAAATGTTGACGGAAAGTGAGAATCGATATTTTGGTCTTTTTTTTAACAGTTGGTCTTAGTCTCACCTGATGGAAAGCGATGACAAGGCCTAAAATATTTCTCATCATCATCATCATCATCAGTCGTTTCCTCAATCCTGAGGATCGTGACATCATGTCCTTCTATTGCTGACCAGACTTCTCCATAGGCTCCTATAACCCGCCTTATGCATGGCCTCGTGCAGATGTAGTTGCAAGGGTGCACTGATTTGGGTGCTCCATCTAGCGGGTGTTCTGCCCCGTGACATCCGGCCCTCAACTCTTCCCGTCATGATAATGGACTCCAGGCTATCCGAAGAACGTCGTGAGAGGTGACCAAAATATGAGAGGATGCGGTCGTGGCATACTGACGACAGTCGGCGAGTTACGCGTAGCTCCTCTAGGATAGACTGGTTAGTTCGCCTTGCAGTCCAAAGTATCCGCAGAAGACAACGCCAGCACCACATCTCAAACGCATCGATATTGCTCACTGGTTCAGTAATAGCCTATGCACTCTTTTCTTGAAGAGATCCAGGTTGTATGTATCCGGAAATACAGACGGCGGCAGCAAATTCCAGTCTTTAAATGTTCGAATTAGGAAAGAAGAAGCAAATCGCTTCGTGCAAATAAATGGTAGACTGACAACGTAAGGATGCAACCGCTCACCACGTCTGGACGTCCGGTGATGGAACGGGGAAGGCGGAACTAAGTTAA
This sequence comes from Notocelia uddmanniana, assembly GCA_905163555.1. Taxonomy (NCBI): domain Eukaryota; kingdom Metazoa; phylum Arthropoda; class Insecta; order Lepidoptera; family Tortricidae; genus Notocelia; species Notocelia uddmanniana. The sequence continues at coordinate 4,942,658 of LR991059.1, read as the reverse complement.
ATATCCATAGTCTTTAACTTAGATATAAGTTTTGCTTTACTAACCCGATATGGATACTCGAATTTGTCTGAAATAAAGTATTTTTGATTTGATTTGATTAAGTCATGTAATTCCTGGGCACACTCTCCAAAATGAATCCGATAGATCTCTCTTTGCTGTCTATAATGATAAATTAGCTTGTAAAACATTAAACCCTCGACAAGCCTTACAAGTACTGTATAATAACTTACTGTAGATGTAAGCAGATATGTAAACCCACATAACATGAAACAAATACACCATTTAAATACTCACACGTCCAAATCATTACACATACTTTTCTATGGTCCAAATTAAACCGCGTGAACTTGCGAAGCACAATTTTTCAGCAAAAACAAATGACAAACGCTTGCGGTTATCCCTTCGTTTTTCACCCTTGGAATGAAATATGGGGGTGAGAGTTGCAATAATTTTTACTTTGCACTAATTGGTGAACCCGGGATGAGTAACGACTCACTTAACTCGGGTACTTTTCATCCGGCGTTGGAAGTGGATTAAAAATAAGCCGTTAAGGTATGCTCGATAAGTGGGTGTTTATATTTAAAATGTGTAAATCGTAAATTTAAACCAAGCGTCTGCTAACGTCGTTTATTCGTTCTTCGTCCGTTTATTTACCAAAAACAGCAAAACAATAGTTACATTATCAGTGGCCTTCACACTAGGTCGAGCCTGTATCGTGAGGGCCGACAGAAAACAGTGAGAGATTATACAATAAGATGATGCGCGTACCGATAACCTAAATGATCTGCGGGAAAAAACAAGGACAAAATTGAAGACTATCTAATCTATTTTTAATCTCTTACAGGCTGTGTATGTGTGTTTGTGATTCATAATGCGACGACATTGGTAATGGCGACATAGTTCGTAATAACGTTTGAATTCGTCTGAAAAATTAAAGCTCCGCCGGTAATCTATTAAAAAAAATCTTACTTAATGTTTTGTGATTGAGGTAGATTTAATATGGTGAAAAATTTTATTCATCATATTAAAATGTATTGTAAATCATAGACAGGTACAGGTATACATACTTTCCCTAGGGGCTAAATGTCCTATATGACACACTTTTCGAGCATGAGAAGTAAAAAACATTAAGAATACGTATCAACACCACAATGCTAAAAAAGGTAAACTAAATAAATGGATACAGTTTATTTATATAAATAATTATGGAATTATAAGGGAAATAGGCTTAGAATATTCTTCACGTAAATAATTTTGTTTATATTGTTTGAGGTTAATAAACCGGCTAAAATTAAATACATAACAGGTATAATAATAAACACAAATAATAAATAAATGGCAATTAATCACGATATCTACACTCTACAGCAATGTGACAAAAGTGCAAATGGAATATTATCTAAACAATTATATTCCTTGTCATCAACCTAGCTAAAAATATGTCTTTAATAATAGCAAAGACTACTATGAATATCTATAGTTACTCTTTACCTGCCACTTTGTCATTTATGTTTTGGGAAAGGCAGAAAACAAGTTTTATTTAAAAAAAAGGTCTGCTAAGTCTTATTAATAAAGGGGTTAGTCATTTCAGTCAGTAGTTTCCATCCTAGAAGCAGTAGCTATTTCACACCAGTTCGATTTGTTTTCACAAGTAAACTTTCTACACTTGATAACTATCAATATGTACATATATATCTATAGACTTTTCCACATCTCTTACAGAATTGAGGTTTGCCGAGCAGGTTATAATAGTATAAGTACATTACGATACAAGTGCAGAGAACAGGAAATTCGCAACGAGTGGTGATAAATTACGAGTGGTAATCGACACGAGTGTGAAATAAATAAAAATAATATGGCATTAATTTTCGAACCGTGAGATCTTCGAGAAGACAAGCACGGTTGCCAGTTTGTTTCACTTTTAGCACCACTCAGGTGTCACAAATGTAGAGAAGCGGTGGGTAGTTCCTACGGACGTGGTGCAACTTCGACCCCCCTTTGTCAAGTGAGTAGGCAACTTGACTGTTAGAAGTTCTCAAGCCGCCCAAAGGCGGTTTAACGAGCCGGGATCAACGAATTAAAGTGCCTTCCAAAGCACGGGAGCGCTCACTTAGTAACCACTCAAAGCGGTCACCCATCTAAGAACTGACCTGGCCCCACTTTGCTTAACCTCGCATACCGCACGCGGTACGCGGGCGCCGCTGCGCTGGGCCACGAGCGCTCCAAAGAAGTTATAGATAGAGTTCGGCAAAAAACGGACGGTCGGCGGGATTCTGCAAAAATACTTTATTATTTACCGGTTTGCTAGTATATTGAACTTTTGATTTGGTCTTATATGAACTCTTTCACGTTCTAAAAGTCAGGGCCGGTGTTTTCAATCTGTCTGTAATCGTGACATGCGTTCGTTAAAATCTGATTGTATGTCATTTTTGACAAGATTCTATAGCGCAAAATGCACAGAACGGGCGCGGCGCGGTTTCGAAACTGTCTAGTGTCGATTACTGCTTCATATTTCACACACGCCGACTCCGCTCTACCGCGCTACCGAATACCTCGTGGTTTTTTGTATCGATGCCACGCTGCGCCGCGCTCTGTGCGCTTTAAGCTTTAGGGATGACAGCTGCCGGCGCCATAATTTACGTTGTTCGGTCTGTAATCGCATGTTGATACAACCCGCCCTTAAGGGGATGCCTTGATTCTGTTAACCACGACCCGAGATGAGGGCACAAAACGAGATGCAACACTCCTAGGGAATGGCTTTTTGGACAAATTTCGATAAATATCAGTGTTTGTGAAGTTTTATTTATATTTACTCTTGTGAGAGTTTGGATGAGGTAAATTGCCATAATTTTAAGTTGATGGTGTCGTTTAATATTGGACTGTTTTAGTAGGCTGAGGAAAAAAGTAAAATAAAGACTCAACTTTGAATTTTTTTCAATCGAGAAAGTTTTGAGTTTTAGCTCTTGTCAGAGAAACAATCATAATGTAGTCAAGAACTATATATCCGAAAATTATCCCTTATGATTTCCTAATCTGGTCAGTACGCCGTACGCAGAATGATAAATTTCCAAGGAAAGGCCTTAATCTGAACAATGTTCAGTGCAATTTCTATAAATTTCCGGATAAAAATGAGGAACAGCGCTTTCTATGAATTTTCCCCGTCATCTCGATTTAGTGTAAAATCCTTTATGAGTCAGTAAATTCTTTAAAGTCCCAAGCATCGAAGGATAAACAGTCTTAAGATATTACGAGCTCTTTGTTCAGTCTTTTGCAGTGACTCAGCTAGGTGGGGACAATTTGAAGAGGAGAGATTAACGAATAATCTGTAGGATGGGGAATTGTCATGCTTTGTCCGAAGTCCGGACCTAATCGCTTATTAAATATTTGGCGCTATGCGTTCTTTTTATCTATATTAATAATTTCGTGCAGGGGTACGGTAGACCCGAACGAGACCTGTCTCAAATTGAAGAACGTATAAAAATAACGATTTTTGAGTTGAACATATGTATCCGCAAAATTCGGATTGTCGCGTATTTTGCATTTAAAAGTGTTAATTTTATGACGAAAGGTCGGCCATATTAAATTCGTTGGTTGACAGCGTCGGGTTGGGTACGTTCGGAAATTGTTAACTATGTTTGCGTCCGGTGTGTTGGCCAGGTTGCTGGGCTGCGTTCTGGGTGATGGGCCATCATCGCCCATTGTGTGGATTCGGCTAGCCGCGTCTTGTTTTTGTAGTTTTCAAGCGTTCTATACACCTATCAGCCTAGCTAGCACGATAACTTATACCGTCACGTTATATGGGTGAAATGTATTAAAACGTCACCTAAAACGTAACGGTATAATCTATCGTGCTAGCTAGGCTGATTGTCACAACAACCGCCTTCAAAGCGAATGTATTGGGCCTGTTACATGGTTATTAGTATCACGTGATACATTCATATCACGATAAGTAACACGTGAATATTGAAGTAGAATCCATACAAATTTGAAAACTGCTATAATATTGACACCCCAGTATTGTGATAATATTAATCGTGTAAAGGACACCACTTGAATGTTTGCTGAGTTTGTCCGCCATCTTAAAGCTGCGTCTCTATTTTGTTGTGACAAACTACTAGGTGACTTATAGCTTTTAAACGTCTAGCAAAATTCTATCCATATCTCGCTCTATCTTATAACTTAGTGGTACTGGGGGTCTACTCCGAAATTCGAAATCCGAACTTCGTATGGTGCCGTCCCTTTCACTCATATAGTCTATGACAGGAGAGTGAAAGGGACGGCACCATACGAAGTTAGGATTTTGAATTTCGGAGTAGATCCCCAGCTCATGCCGTTCGCCACGCTCGGACATTAGAGGCGCCACCGCGAACCGAAAACGAAGTATCTGCCTGTCTCTCGCACATGTATATTCGAACGACAGAGAGGAAGATAGTTCGTTTTTGGTTCGCGGTAGGCCCTCAGGCGTCAACTTTAAAACGAATAGGGTATTTTACTATAAGAGAAATATAATTCAAAATGTAATAAAAACCAGCCAAGTGTGTCGGAGTCGCACACTGAGGGTTCCGTACAACTAAAAAACAAATGTGATTTATCAATATATTGATATTTTTGGTAAAATATACTTCATAATAAACATTATCACCTAATTTCAAGTTCATAGGTCGATGGGAAGTTAATAAAATATATGTGTGACAGACAGCACACGGAATGTTCTTTGACTTTCTTCGACCGTCCGCCGCGCTCGGACTAAGGTGCTACCAACCGAAAACTAAATATATATGCCTCTCTGTCGCACTTGCATATTCGAGCGCGGAGAGGGAAATACTTCGTTTTCAGATCGCGGTAGGCCCTCTGGTCTGACGGCTCCTATTCCTGGATGGTGCGCGTATCGGAATGTGAAATACCTTTGGCAAAACGGAACAAGTTGTTAAATAGCTTCCATTAATTGGAGAAAATATTACCAACTGTTATTACTATCACGCGAAACACTGAATATTGAAGCAACATCCATAGGGGCCTGTTACATGGTTATTATTATCACGCGATATACTCATATCACGATCCGTATCACGTGCAATGAATATTGAAAAAAAATCCATACGATTTTGAAAACCACGGTAATATTGACACACCGGTATTGTGATAATAAATTATTAAGCGTGTAACAGACCCCATACAATTTTAAAAATCGCGATAATATTGACACATAATATTGAGTGTAAAGGGCCCCACTTAATAGAATTTGGCGGAGAATAGAGAGCTGCTACCACGAAACGAAAACGAACGAACATCGTGTATTTCCCTCTGTGTCGCTCGATTTTGCAAGTTCGACAGAGAGGGAGATACACGAAACTTCATTTGTTTTCGTTCGCGTTAGCAGCTCTGACTTCGCACCAAAAATACTGACTGGCACATCAATATTTAACACTTGCACATCTGAACTGAATTTTAATGAACGATTAGTATTTTAGCTATACAAATCTGTACTGATTACCGTGTCAAAAATTTTATGTGCCTTTAAATACTACCCTTATAAAAATGCTTAGGATTAACTTGCAAACATACTAGCCTTTGCCCGTGACGTCGTCAGCGTAATCTTTTACTCCCTATTCCATATGTTAATCCAGACTACAGACTATATTTCTATACGAAGTTTCATCATAATCCGTTGTTGTAAAGTTTTTATTTTATACATTTTTGTACACTATTTCTTTCGTCGTTTGCATAACTGTCACGAATAAATGTTTACTTTATTTCTTTCTTATTTCTTTCAACCGAGCAAAGCCGGGCTTTCATCTAGTGTATGATTAAAACACAGTGTGTGGTCGTTTAATTTTGACATAAACTGTTACGGCGTTTGTCCAAATATTGAACGACCAACCAGAGGAAATAGACTGGTGACCAAATATGTTTAAAGTGAAACTATTTCGTAGATTTAAAGCCGGTCGAAACATGTGCGTCAGTCGTATAATATTTCAAAATCTATAACAAAATTAATATTTGTGGAGTTCCAGATATTTTATGGTAGGCGCACTTATTGAGTAAGTATCGTTATTTATTATTTACCATTAAGTAAGTAGTATTATTATGTACATATAGAAAAAAACCGGTCAAGTGCGAGTCGGACTCGCGCGCCGAAGTTTCCGTACAACTAAAAAAGAAATGTGATTTAACAATATACTGGTATTTGTTGGTAAAATATTCGTAATAATAAACATTATCACCAAACTTCAAGTTCATAGATCTAGTGGTTTAACGTCCACTTTGTCTTAGTTAGTAGTGCCCCTGCCTCCGAAGTCGGAGGTCCCGGGTTCGTATCTCGGTTAGGGCATTATTTGTGCATTTATCGCAAATAATATATTGTGCTTGAGTCTTGGATGTTTCCTATGTATTTATATAAATAAGTATGTATATCGTCGTCTAGTACCCACAGTACAAGCTTTGCTTAATTTGGGTTTAAAAAAGGTTTAGGTTTGGACGTGGATTAAAAAAAGTTCATGCCCGGAAATTAAAAAGACCATGCTACTAATTCAATGGTCAATATTTTGGTTCGAACCCTTCTAAATTATCTTAACACAACTACAATATTGGTTCTAGAACTCCCAGGATCACTATTACAAGTCTCCTTTAAGATCCACGAAAGCACTCCAAAATCGGCGACCTATGTTGACAGTCCGACGTCTGTTGACATACCTAACAACATTACCAATACCATCCCAACAACCTATTATCAACTTAATAACCTGGCAATAAGAGGCACATTAACTGCTTGGTTTAGTTAGCAGAGACATTCAATACGGCATCAGAATTCGATGGCGCAAACGTCGTAAGAGATGCCTTTGTTCAGCTGACGTGGGACGCAGTTAGTTTGAATTGAGCTTTTAGCTGTATTAGCTCAGAACGGAGTAAATAACGTTTCCTCAAATATGCGCAGATATGAAAAACTTTGTTGAAGAATAATTGACTGCAAAATTCATCGTTGCCGGCGCGAGCGGGGGCCAAGCGCTGCAGCATGTGTTTTATTGCTGTTTTAGGGTGCCGTACCCAAAGGGTAAATCGCGACCCTATTTCTAAGATTCCCCTGTCCGTCCGTCCATCTGTTACCAGGCTGTATCTCATGAACCGTGATAGCTAGGCAGTTGAAATTTTCACAGATGATGTATTTCTCCAAAAACAAAATAAAATAAATATTTAAGGGAGCTCCCATACAAAAACAAACTTTTAAGTTTTTCGTTGTCTTCATCGTGCGCTGGGTCACAAAATGTATGGGACAACTAAAATTTGACTCGCACTTGACCAAAATTCTACTTGACATTATTTAACGTTATTATTACTGTTAAAAATATTATTGTTTAAATTATTAAAAAAGGTTATAATAAAGTGTCTAATGTTGTATAGATATTTTTTATTTATTTAATCAAGGTTTACCAACAAATGTAACACTTACTTAAAGATAAACTCCACATGCATAATTTATGAAGATAAAACTAAAATTAACAGTATCTAATTTAATTTATAATAGAATGGAACCCTTCGTGCGCGAGTGGGCCTCGCACTTGGCCGGTTTTTTTTTAAATATAGAACAGGTAGGCAATTGACCATTCTCTCACCTGATGGTAAGTGATGGTGAAGTCAAGGGTGTTACATGCGTACCTATTAGATAACTATCTAATAGGTCTCTCATCTTGAAAAGATCCAATTATAAGTATCTGGGGAAACGTTTGCAGAAGATAACTCCACTCCTTAGCTGTCGTCACGAGAAAACTAGAAGAAAAGGACTTCATGCAAATCAGCGGCATGTGAACAACATATCCGAACTTGTCCCACGATGGCGAAATGGTGAGGGAGGGAATAATTCGCGTAATTCTAACGAACACTCTCCAAAATATATCCTGGACTTTTCTTTTACGATTCATGTTGAATTTAATTAGAAATTTCAATTTACTTGCTTTTTTTTAGAAAAGTACTTTTAATACCTGTGCTCGGAAGGGATTGCCTGCCATGTATTACTAGACCACTGTACCCAAGCGGCATGACACACGACTTTCAATCCTGGAGGTCGTGAGAGTAAACTTAGAACATAAAAAAATATTTGTAACTATAAGTAATGTATACAAACGCACGCACGCACGCGTTGTGTGTGTCCACATTCCAAGCGTGGCGATTATGGCATTTACCCCCCATGAAATTGGGGGAGGTCTATGTCCAGCAGTTGACGTCCTTCGGCTGTATGGTGGTGATGGTCGTGGTAAGTGGTCACCGCAGCCTATGGACGTCTGCAACTCTAGGGAGGTCACACGCTCATTGCCGTCACTTAAAAAATACACACTCCTTTTTTGAAGAGCCTCATGTTTTACCTAGGCTAAAAAGCTCGGCAGGGAGCTCATTCCATAACCAAACTGTCTGAAGGAGGAAATTCCTCTAAAACCTTGAAGAGCCCCATGCTTTCCCTGGGGTAAACCTCGGCAGGGAGCTCATTCCATAACCAAATTGTCTGAGGGAGGAAATTCCTTTAAAATCTTGAAGTGCCCCATGCTTTCCCTAGGGTAAACCTCGGCAGATAGCTCATTCGACAACCGAAATGTCCGAGGGAGAAAATTCCTCTAAAACCTTGAAGAGCCCCATGTTTTCCCTAGGGTAAACCTCGGCAGGGAGCTCATTCCATCACCGGAGCGTCCGAGGGAGGAAATTCCGCTGAAATGCAGCTTCGTAGTAAGAGACGAATGCTATTGTTTGACGGCCTGTTTAGCCTAGTTGGTAGTGACACTGCCTCCGAAGCTAGAGGTCCCGGGTTCGAATCCCGGCCATGGCATTATTTGTGCACTAAACACAGATATTTGTTCTTGGGTCTTGGATGTTTTCTATGTATGTATCTATATAAGTATGTATATCGTCGTCTAGTACCCATAGTACAAGCTATGCTTAGTTTGGGACTAGGTCGATTTGTGTAAGATTGTCCCCCAATATTTATTTATTTGTATAAATGTGATCATGCTAACTGGACTGCGATATAAAAGATACGTACTTACATTTACCTAGTTATGAAGTAGGGCAGCGACGCTATCCCTTATTGTTGTGTCGTAAGACTGCATCGGACATGGGCACGCAAAGCTGCGCCTCATTTACCGATATTGTGTTGCGTAACGTCGCACGATACTCGTCTGAACGCTAGTGCGGTAACAACTATCGATATCGTATTCAATAAATTATTAAAAACTTATACTTATTTTTTAGGGGAGAGTACGAGTAAATGGCGATTAAGTAATAAGTGATTGCAACTCCGATATCAAGCTGCAATAATAATATTTCATGCAAAAACGCACTCTCCCAGTTTCACGGGGGTAAATGCTATAATCGCCACGCTTGGCAAGCGGGTTAGCGATCGTAGTTTCTTCACTGCACTCCAGCGACGCTGCTGCCCATCCACAGTGGTCTTGATCGTGGTTTTAGGACATACCCGGGCGGTAGTGAAAAACATTATCATATGTTCACTAAGTTTGTATTAAACAAACGATGAAATCATATGGCGGGTGACATAAACTTAGATCAACTTATGGCATGAAGGGAACGATACAAGTGCATTCCTATGATCAAAATTAGGAACAAATCTCCGACGGAGTTATTTCCGAGAGTGCTGCCAATCACCAAGTCTCGAATTAGATTCGATATTATCGATATATCTGATTCTGATATTGACCAAACTCATCTCTAGCAGGGAGCTGTCGGCATTTGCGATCAGTAGTGCAACTATCCAGCCGCTAATTCATAATTCATTTATTGCATAATAATCATGTCGTACATTAGGTCTTACAGTAAAAATTTGGTTCGAGACATGAACCCTGTTAGGGCACAGCAATTTACAATTTAAGTAGTATTTATAATATAACATTAATATAGTATACAAGATTCGAGATTAAAATTAATGGAAATGTTACATAATACAATTTCAATTTGACAGTGACGTATCATTTATGAACTCCTCTATTGAATAATAGCATCTTTCAATTAATATTTTTTTTAGTTCTTATTTAAATATTTCGTAATTTGTTTCCTCTCTTATATACATTGGTATTTTATTTGCTACCATTATGCAACGGTAATAAGGACCATTTTTGTGCATCGCTAATTTGGTCACTGGTAGTTCTAATTTATGCTAATGTGAAGACGTGGATCAAACCGGCGTACAGCCGCGACGACAGTGAACCTATCATATCAATGTTTACATTATAACGAGTATATGACATATTTTCATGACGATAAATAGTAGAATTCAGTGTCAAATCTTCGGTTGGTGCTTATTCTGTTATATTTCCGAGAGTTCTGACAATCACCTAGCTTAGAATTAAAAAAAAGTGGACTGTTATATACAAATCGACCTAGTCCCAAACTAAGCAATGCTTGTATTATGGATACTAGGCGTAGGTATACATACCTATATAGATAGATAAAAACATCCAAGACTCCAGAGCAAATATTCGTGTTAATCACATAAATGCCCTGACAGCGATTTGAACCCGGGACAATCAACTCCGTAGGCAGGGTCACTACAAAACAAAAAAAAAAACTAGGCTAAACTGGTCGTCAAATCACAGTAACAAATTACAAACTAAGGCAAACAATCGACATTTGCTTTTAACCCGACTGCGCCAGAAGGAGGGTTATGTTTTTCGAGAGTATTTATGTATTTAAACTTACACAAATAAATCAGTACAAATGGCGGACTTAATGCCTCAAGGCACTCTCTACCAGTCAACCATAGGGCCAAACAAAAAATTGCCCAAGTAGGTGCAAAATCAAACTTGGTTGGAAAAACAAAAAAAAATCTTAGGTAAAGCTAATCACAAAAGAGGTGTTTAATCTACTGCTATGTTTGTATGTATGTATGTATGTATGTATGTATGTATGTATGTATAATTGTTTGGCACGCTCTGCAGCCTGAACGGCTGGACGGATTATAGCTTGAGAGGTGTCGTTAGATTCGTATTTACTGTGACTACTGTGAGAGTAACACTGAGTATATCAAAATATAAAAATAAATAAATATTATTGGACAATTTTTTACACAAATCGATCTAGTCCTATAGTAAGCTCAATAAGGCTTGTGTTATGGGTACTAGACGACGATATATTTAATATATATAATACTTAAATACATAGAAAACATCCAAGTCTCAGGAACAAATGTTACTGCTCACCACAGAAACAAATGCCCTTACCAGGATTCGAACCCGGGACCTCTAGCTTCGAAGGCAGTGTCACTACCAACTAGCCTAAACAGGCCGACGAAAAAAAAACAAAATGGCGGATTTTTGGCGCCGAATTCCAAATTACACAGATACGCAGTCGGATTTTTTAAGTTTTATATATACTTATATTATTATTATCTGTTGCCCACGACTTCGTACGTGTCTTCGCTCCTATTGGTCGCAGCGTGATGTTATATAGCCTAAAGCCTTCCTCGATAAATGGACTATCCAACACAAAAAGAATTTTCATTCAATTCAACCAGTAGTTCTTGAGATTAGCGCGTTCAAAGAAACAAACAAACTACAATATAGATACATTATATAATAGGGAAGCATTTGATCACTATCTCACCTGATGGTAAGTGAAGATGAGGTCGAGGATGTTAGATGTCTAACAAAAATTATACCTATTCACTCTCGTCTTGATAAGATCGAAGTTATAAGTATCTGGGAGAAGCTTTCCCGGAAGAGAATTCCACTCCTCGCAGGAAAACTGGATGCAAAGCGCTGCGTGCGAATAGTAGCATATTAACAACATAAAAGAAAAGAAAAGTAGCGTGCTCTTGTCTCGGAGGCCAAGACTTATTTTGGGTCGTCGTGCCAGCCTAGTTAGTTAGTTTTTTAGGGTTCCGTACCCAAAGGGTAAAAACGGGACCCTATTACTAAGACTTCGCTGTCCGTCCGTCCGTCCGTCTGTCACCAGGCTGTATCTTAAGAACCGTAATAGCTAGACAGTTGAAATTTTCACAGATTGTGTATTTCTGTTGCCGCTATAACAACAAATAATAATAATAATTAAGGGGGGCTCCCATACAAAAAACGTGATATATTTTAGCCCATTTTCATGGCTACCACTACAGTTGAAATTTGCACAGATTATGTATTTTTATTGTGGCTACAACAACAAATACTAAAATCAAAATAATAATAATAATTAAGGGGGCTCCCATACAACAGAGTAGTTGTTGGCGTTTTTTTTTCTGGTACGGAACCCTTCGTGCGCGAGTCCGACTCGCACTTGGCCGGTTTTTTAACAACATAAGACATTGAGTCACGCTGTTAAGTCGCCTAAATAATGTGTTTTAATTTTAAGAATATTTTTTTACTATATGTATGTTAGTATGTAGGTTATATGTTATTATGGGCCTTTTGTTGCCTGAAGCAAATAAATAAATAAGTAAGGGTGGAACCCATGTTCGCGCCTTATCGATAGATATAACATTATATTGACCAAGCTCATCTCTAGCGGGAAGCTGTCGGCGTTTACGATTGCAACTGTCCTGCCGCTAACGTGCAATGTGCAGACGCGGATCGATCCGTACAACCGTGCGGGATATGGAGCTTTATGACAATTTTTACGCAAATATACAGTATGTAAATCATCTAAAACTCTAACTAAAGTATGAGTGTAAAGAACTATTTTCATATATCAGTACCTCTATTATTATTATTTTTCGACCGCGTTTCCGTTTCGTCTTTTGTATGGCAACAAATAGTTACCAACAAAGGCCTCCAGAGGTGCTGTTTGCGTTGAGATACAAATTGAGACTAAACGTAAATGCGTTCGTTTGCGCTTATGTTTCAAAAAATATATACTAGAGGTACAAGAAAGTATTTCGTTTACCACTTCACTTATGAAATTGGGTTCGAAGGACCAAAGTGAATGTCCACACAAATTTTGACTTTTATTATATTATGCATAGCGGCAAATTATGTGCCATGTCACTGTGTTTACATATTTTTTTCTCGAGTGGCGACCACGTACCTACTGGAAGGCGTAGCGTGATCCTCCCCCCCACGGTGGACTGATGACCTCGTAAGGGTCGTGGATGCCCGCTAGCTGCGGGTAACACAGGGCCGGTCATTGTGGAAGTCTTTGAGGGAGGCCTATATCTAGCAGAGGACGTTTTTCGACTGACATGATGATTATTATTATTTTCTTCGTGACTCTATCTCCGTTTTTTGTAAAACGCATGTAGATAGAAGGTGTACTAGTAATCTTGACGTAAGATATACTGGTGTATTCTTTAAATCATATGAAGTGCCCCGGAGCTAACCTCGAATATACCATGTTACCCTTGCCAAACTAAACAAATATTTTTTCGATGCAGACAAATCCAAAGTAGTGGGTGATTACGTTATTTCTAAATGTAATTTTCCTACTAGATAAAAATGACAGTTAAATCTATCTAGCATAAGTGGCACGTTATAAAATAACTAACTGCTACAATCTATTTTTATTTTATTTTTAAACCATCCTTACTTTTTAACCGACTTCAAGATTTCAAAAGAGGAGGTTATCAATTCGGTTGTATGTTTTTTTTTTTTAATGTTTGTTACTCCATAACTCCGTCATTTCTTAACCGATTTAAAAAAATCTTTTTTTGATTGTATGTATATATATCCAAGTTGGTCCCGTTTTTGTCAAAACGCAGTTCTGATGATGGGATCCATGAGGAATTGAGGGAACTCCTCAAATCCTTAAGGCAAACATATAGTGATTTTTGTGTTTTTATCAACAAGTCAAGCATTTGCATCCAAAAATGTGACATTGGATGAAGTGGAACTGCTGATGATGATCAGAACAGAACTCTTCAACGACGAAAAGTTCACGTTTGGCGATTTGTCCTCCTAGCTGTGTTTGTTAAGCAAGTTCTATTTTCACGATTAATTTTTGTCATGCTCGAGTTCTGATGATGGGATCCATGAGGAATTGAGGGAACTCCTCAAATCTTAAAGGCAAACATATAGTGATTTTTGTGTTTTTATCAACAAATCGAGCATTATCATACAAAAATGTGACATTTGATGAAGTGGAACTGCTGATGATGATCAGAACAGAACTCTTCAACGACGAAAAGTTCACGTTTGGCGATTTTTCCTTCTAGCTGTGTTTGTTAAGCAAGTTCTATTTTCACGATTGATTTTTGTCATGCTCGAGTTCTGATGATGGGATCCATTAGGAATCGAGGAAACTCCTCAAATGTGAAAGGCACACAAATAGTGATTTTAGTATTTTCATGAACTAATCAAGCATTTTCATTCATAAAAGTGACATTTGATGAAGTGGAACTGCTGATGATGATCAGAACGGAACTCTTCAACGACGCGTAGTTCACGTTTGGCGATTTGTTCTCTTCGTTTTGTTTGTCAAGCAAGCAAGGTTTTTCCATGATTTCATGAGGAATTGAGGGTACTTAGTCTTCTACCATTATAAACATACTTATAGCCATTTTTGTATTTTATTGTATGGAATCTAAGAGTGCACCATCTAAGATTAATAATCTTTCACCGGTCTCCCCCATTGAAAACGGTTTTTTTTTCTTAAAAATTATAATCTACATTTTTGACCGAATGCGCGTAGAAAAATTCAATAGCTGAACTAATTCTCAAGAATGCAATATCGAATGTGATGTTTGAAAGCTTTCAACAGCACTCACCATTCCAGGCACGTACAAATACACTCGAACAATTCATTGTTAGATGCTTTTTTTTCATTCACTTTAGGCATTGTATGCGAATGTATCAATATATGACTCCATTCACCACTAGAGTCACGCACAGTTATACAGGGAGTTTTTTTTAATTCCGTTATTTGCGAGGACACATTCCTGAGATGAAATAAAGTAATCTTCTCTTAGACACTAGTGTCCCAATTCGTACCACCACCACCACCACCATATCAGCCGGAGGACGTCCACTGCTGGACACAGGCCTCCCCCAATTCCATGGGGGGGTAAATGCCATAATCACCACGCTTGGCATGCGGGTTGGCGATCGCAGCATCTCCACCGCACTCCAGGGATGCTGCTGCCCATCCCCCGGTGGTCTTGGTCGTAGTTTTAGGACATACCCGGGTCAATTCGTACCATTTCGAAGATATTCAATAATTCAGTTTCATTAATTAACATTCCTATTAAAGCATAAAAGATCCTTAACAATTAAACAATGTTGACGTGCGTGTCATTCGAATTCCCGATATTGTCATACTTGACATTAACTTTTGCTTAACTCTTCGTTATCTCTTAAGGCCGGTTTGTATTCACCTTTGGTGATATAATTAATTAGAAACAAAGTATTCGTTTCTTGAATTTTTTTAAACTAAATATGCTACGTGGTTTCTTTGGGTACACGCGGCTATATGCTGGAAATCAATAAAAACACTCTGTATAATACAAAGTTTCCCTACAAAGTTAACTGGCAATTTACTTAGTATCTATATTAATATTGTACAAAATTATTTTCGAAGAAATAGTAATATCCTAGATACACTTTACTTTTTCTATTAGCCTCGATTCCCACTTGAAGCACTCGCCCAGACAATATGTCCCATTGACGACACTTAGCCTTCGGAGCTTACTTCCGTCTTCGTTCGATAAAACTATCCCCAGATTGAAATTTCCGTAGAAAACTATTTAGGTACTCGTAAACTGAAGAGCCAAGATTTTTCTAACGAGATACAAAATGTACAAGGACTATCATGTATTTATTATACAGGATGGGCCCTGTAACAGGAGCAAAAAATTATGCGGTGGACTATTTAGCCGGCCAGCAATTATTTCCAAGTGGTCTCAGTTGCATATATTTTTTTATTTTTTTCTTAAAACATAGCTTACTTGTATTTTTATTACTCTTCTGAAGTGATAGTAATGTCAATTTATTGTAAAACCTCTATAAAATTGTTTTTTTTTTAATACCAAAAATATCCTTGAAAACAAAAAAATGGAAATACAATTGACTCATAACTTGATACTACCTTAAACACTGAAATGACTGATGCGCTATAATCCCGTGGTGTCAAGATCCATTACTCGGAGGTTACAACTTTATATCAAAATTTTTACGAATAAAAAATAAATAAAAAACATTTGGTCACAAGGAGTTCCTGCAGATGCTCTAAGGAAGCGTTGTATAACATTTATAATAATTAAATCCTCATCATCAGCCGAAGGACGTCCAATGCTGGAAATAGGCCTCCCCCAGAGACTCTACGCTTCTTTTTGGTGCTTTGCATAAAGGGAAGACAATGCCGTAATCGCCACGCTTGGAATGCGGGTCGGCGATCCCACGCCTGGCATGCGGGCAATAAATAAATATTGGGGGACTATCTTCCACAATTGTCCTAGTTCTAAACCTAAACTAAGCAAAGCTTGTACTATGGATACTAGACGACAATATACATACTCATAATGACTAGTGGCTCTGTTAACTGTAGACCTTGCAAAAAATTTTTTTTTTTTCAAATTTAAAAATTTACAAATACTGACTTGACAAAAAAATGATTTTATTTTGATTTCATCATCTGATTACAAAACTTTATATAACTACATATGGATAAAACAAAAAAAAAACTAAGAACTAAAACTAATCAAAATAAATTAAAGCTATAATAAGGGGTCGCCCCAAGGCATGGTTCCGAAGATGCTGGCAGCATTTCCTCGCTGAATTGCAATACTGATGCGTTGAGCGAGGAAGCTGCCAGCTCTACGGTCTCCAGTGGTATCAGCCAGCCCTTTGTAATTAATTTTGTAAATTCAATGTAATTATTGAACCTGCTCACAAAATTTCATGAGAATCGGTTTAGAAATGCGACCTGTAGAAGAGAACATCCGGGCAGACAGACAGACAGACGAAATAATTTTAGTCGAAAGCTGAAACGGAGACGCTTCGGTCGCTCGGTCAATAAATATGTATTAAGTACATATATATACGTCGAAAACATTCAAAACTCAGAAACTAGTATTCGTGTTCATCACACAAATAAATACCCTGGCCGGAATTCGAGCCCGGAACGTCCGGCTTCGTAGGTAGGGTCACTACCAAGTAAGCCAAAGTGGGCGTCATTTATAACCCTACGTTGATAAGCTATACAGAAGTAATCCATTAGATTTGACTATTAAATTGAAATTGATTGCGCGCGGCCTACTAGATTTGTCAGCTTCAATATTTCAACCAATCATAGAGCAGTAATCTTGTGGAGCGCGGCCAACTAGATTTTATTAAACCAATCAGATCACAGAGAAACTCATAACTCCCTAGTGAGTTATGAAAATCCATAACTCCCGTGGGAGGTAAATCAGCTATAACTGCTCTATACCCCTACGTGTAATAAGACCCTTTACGAGCAAGTGTGATGAAAATTACATTTTTTATCTTTTCCCCAGAAGGCTGGCTTCATTGCCACGCTGGATGGCAATGCTTATTCCTTGTGCGAAATATCGGCCAGTCCTCTGGTCACCAGTGGTCTGTACTAAGCGCGCTGACAAATCCTCTCCTCCCTGGTCCAAGTGTTTCAACCCCAAACGCCTAAAATAAATATCCACTCCCTACCCTAGGGAGGCATACTTGCGGCGTTTGAGGTCTGAACTTAATTATATTTTTTAGTTTCCAAGCGTAATTCACTCATGTTCGATCACGGACCTCCTGATTATTAACAACTTTTAACGAGTTTAGTTGAATTTTGATACACCGAGTATTTAAACTTAAAGTTTTAATGAGATTGTCCTTGTACTCGTAGAAGGGAAATGGGTCATTTCCTTTCTAAAGTTAGATATCAGATCCGCTTGTCAAATGTGTAAGGTCGCGATCAACGGGCTTCATTAATGAAAAGAACAATGCTGATCATGTATATATTTGACAATATTAAATTACACACTGTGATGGGCTGTCGAGGATTGAAAAGTTCATAATTGAGCATTATCTTCAGTTCAAGATATATATCAATATTATTTTCTTCTTTTGTGAGGATAAAAGCAGTATCAATATTTATTAATACTTGTAATTTTTCTTATGTACCTATTGTATTTTACGACAGACAAAAATTTATACTAAGTTCCAAAAATAAAAACCAATGAATAATTTGAGAGCGTGAGTGAAGCGTCTCTGGTTCAGATTGGGCAAATGTTTTGGTATGTCCGGCGATTGTCCAACTATTCTCCTCTACATGATCGCATTTCTCAGTCCATTCTCGTGAATTTTTGTGAGCAGATGCGATAACTATTTGGATTGTTTTGTCGATTCAGTCTTTGTATTTTTTTCAAAATGGCGGATGCTCGAAATTGAAAACGTAAAACATATCACTGGTGTCGTCTACAGCTCACACGGCCACTATTTATAATTTGGCACTCTATGAAGTTTAGTAAAATCATGTAAATTCGAACGTAAGTTCAATATCATGATAATGACTAACACTGAAACGTTACATAAAAAAGCATAAATATCATCGGCTTACAAAATATTTCGAATCATCGGTTTTTTATAACAAAAATGAAACAGGACCACTCTACCCTGGACTCTCATAACCGTTACATTCACCCCCGAAAGCCCTGAAAAATATACAATGCAGGGAAAAGGGGAGATCTCACTAAAATGGGGTTCATTGCTCAAAATATCCTACAGAAGACAGGCGCGAGACATAAAAAAAATTGGCAAATATTTGTTAAGAAAATGGAGTACCTTTTGAAGACTTGTTACAAAGTGATGGTAAATAAAAATAAAAGGCGCTACGCGCTAGGCGTTATGTAGTGAGCAAAGCCTGGTTTTTACTGTTACAATACTTTTTATCAGTTTCTGGTGAGTGATTTGAATAGAGGTTAAATATTTTTTTGTAAGCAGTTTTGACATTGGGTATCTTCTAATTTTGTGTAAATATGAGATATTACATGTTGTATTCCAATTTATTTCTTTTTATACTTACATTTTAATTACAATTATTATACAGAGTGTTTTTTATTGATTTCTGTTCTTTGCCGTGTATACCCATAGAGACGACGTAGCATATTTATAAGTAGTTTTGCAAAATTTAATTAACATTTTATACTAAATAAAATAATTAATTATTCACCAAAGGGTCTTAAGAGTTAACGTAGAGTTAATGATAAATATGACAAAATTCGAAACCCGAATGACACGCACGTCAATAAAACCATGCTTACATACACACATAAATAGGTGGCTATGACTGGTACACATATTTGTCACCTTGGCGTAGGTACTTGGGTTTTGAATGGTATGTCAAGCAAATGTGTTAGAAAAGATTCGTGTAAGAAGGTACAATTAATGAGATCTGAAGACTTTTTTCATGATGCTGACCACTTAGGAAATTGGTATTTAATGCCATTACAGGATTTAAAAAATCAGCACTGATTAATTGTTGGGAATCTTTTATACCATGCAAAAGGTTTTAAGTAACGAAAATTAATTCTTGAATATCTTCGAAACGGTACGAATTGGGATACTATATACTAGCTAGTGTCACAGATTTTATAATAATAGTGTAAGAGAAGATTTCCTCGCAATTAACGGAATAAAAAAATACGCCCTATTAATATCTCGGTGTAGCTCGGAGGCTTTACTGAGGTTATTAAGTATCGCCCTTATTAGAAGGGACTAGAGTTCAATTCAAAATTCAAAGCAAGCGAACATGAACAAACTTTATCTTCGCTCGATTCAACTATCTTTTATTAGTTCACGACTTGCTCCAATTCACTACTAATATCAGTGCCGTTGACAACTTAAACGCATATTCAGGTCCTATGTCTCAGACAGAAGTTGGAGCACTTTAAAGTTATGTTCTTTTGTTTTTAATGCAAAACTTGTTCCATCTCACACAACTAGTTCACTAGCGTTTTGCTTCCTTCATTGTTTTTAAGTTTGCTTAAAATACGGACTTGCAGATAAGAGTTTTCTTTAAGCTTAGATATGTGAAAGAATGTACTTTAGAGTTAGAGTGATACTGGCGTTACTTTACGGATTACGTTTTAAGTTTTAGCTAAGTGAGAACTGCTTTTAAGGTTATACTTCCTGACCGTGGCTTACGGCGGCGGGGTTGATATTAATAGAAAAGGTATTTTGTTCTTTCAGTGTCAGGGGAGCGTTCGTGGCCCAGCGGCGCCCGCCTACCGGGTGCGGTATGCGAGGTTAAGCAACGTGGGGGCGAGTCAGTTCTTGGATGGGTGACCGTTTTGAGTGGTTACTAAACTAACTGAGCGCTCCCGTGCTTTGGAAGGCACGTTAAGCCGTTGATCCCGGTTACTGTCCACGACAGCAGTCGTTAAGCCAGGTTAGAGGCCTTCGGGCGGCTTGAGAACTTCTAACAGTCAAGTTGCCCACTCACATGACGAAGGTCGGTCGCAGTTGCACCACGTCCGTTAGGGAGTACCCACTGTTACCCTACACGTGACCCCTGGGTGGTGTTAAAAGTGCAACAAAAACTGGCAACCTTACTTGTCTTCTCGAAGACCTCACGGTTCGAAAATAAATGTCATACGATTATTTTTTTAGTGTCAGTGTCAACTGTCAGTCGCGTTACTACGCCCCTACATGTAAATGAGTGCTTCTTGACTGGTGCGAGATGCTCGGAAGCCGGGCGATACGAATGCAATACTGATGCCCCGCTTCTGCGCATGATATTCCTACTGCGCAAACGTAATACTGACAGTATCTCGTCAAGTGAGGATATCTCTGCGACATCAATAAAGATCGAAACGCACAGAGCGGGAGCGGCGGGGCGGAGGTGGTTTTACGTTTTTAATCTTTCCGAAACTTTCGATTGTCGATTACTGCTTCATATGTCACGCACGGGTGTGAAGCCTGCCATGCGCATGCCAAGCGCGGCGATTATGGCAATTACCCTCCTAGGATTTGGGGGAGGCCTATGTCCAGCAGTGGACCTCCTTGTGCTGATATGGTGCTGGTGGTGGATGTCACACACGCGGCCTCCGTTCTACCGCGCTACCGAATACCGCGCGATTTTTTGGTGCGACGTGCCCGGGACCACGTTTACTTTACCAAAAATCCGCCTCCGCCCCGCTACGACGCTCACGTCAAAGATCAAAATATCACATATCGATCCCACACCGCTAAGGTGCCTAAAACAATACACCATGATAATATGTGTACAGAAACACCTCAGCAGTTTGCCGCTCAACGAACAATGACGTCATCGTGCATAGACAGGGAAAAGGTTCGGAAAAGCCGACGGATGCAGCGCGGCTGACAGCCCTTTGTTCCACGAGGAATTTACGGTAGCCGGGGATGCTAGGGCTGTGCCAAGGGTTCAGTGGCGAGGTGGATTTATCTAACATTTTAATTTATAACCTATTTAGGTGACTGCTGGGCAATGACCCCTCCTGTTTTTCTCCACTGAACACTATTATTCGCCTTAACAATGACGTTATCGTGCATGGTAGGAAAAAGGTCCGGAAAAATAGATGCATGTTGGCTTATAGCAGTTGCAGTCCTCTGTTCCACGAGGAATTTAAGTAGAAATGCTAGGGCTGTGCCAAGGATCTGAAGTTGGTTTTCTCTGATAACATTCGTTGTGCTTATAATAGTCCATTAGCGTGTAACCAACCCTTTATTGACTTCAAGATTCGTTGTGTTAACAGCTCCAAACACAGCGTATCCTCAGGAGTTCTAGCGATCTTAGTCACCACCAGGAACACCACACCACATACCTAAGGACTAGTAAAAGTAGTGGTGTTATTATTATTATTCTCTTTATTTTTCTTATAACTTAAGTTAGGTTTTTTACAAAACATTTATAAAAGTAAAATATAATAATACACTTACAAAATATAAAAGCATTATAAAAAACCTAACCTAGAGTGCCGCCGGCAGCGAGGCGGGGCCTAAGCTACCGGTGGTTAGGGCGACAGAGAGAGGAACCTCCGGACTATCCGCGCCGTGTCCAGGAGTACCGCTTTCTGTATCTAACCCTTGACCCAACCATCTAGCGAGAGTCTCTTGAGATGTTGGTCGAGACTCTTCGCAATTAGACCGTTCGCAGAGCTATTATTATTATTATTTTACTTAGGTTACAATTAGGTACAATACTTATTACTAATACAATGCTACATATATTATTGAATAGTAGTATTATGGCAGAACCTCCAGGTTCATAGGCAGGGTCACTACCAACTAAGCCAAAGTGGTCGTCTATAGTGGCTGTCGTAATAATGGCTGTAATATAAATAACGGGTCAGATCCCGAGCGATTAAAATAAAATATCGCAAAAGTCGTGCATGTAAAAAGAAGAAACTCTCTTATACTCGATATAAGACCGTAGTCTTCTGTAAGATGCAGATACTTCTCCAGTCAGGCTGCTCCAAATATGAGCGAGATGACGCTCCGCTGTGCCCTACCTCTCTTCATAGAAGGATTGTGTATGGAAACGGATTTCCAAAAATCTTTGCTGTTAGCCCATTTGTAAGATTTGATACGAGAGATACGTACCGCGTGCGGTATGCGAGGTTAAGCAGTGTCGGGCGGGATCAGTCCTTGGATGGGTGACCGCTTTGAGTGATTAATAACCGATTGCTCCCGTGCTTTGGAAGGCTAGTTACGCCGTTGATCCCGGCTGCTGTCTATGATAGCAGTTGTTAAGCCAAGTTAGAGGCCTTCGGGCGGCTTGATAACTTCTAACAGTCAAGTTGCCCACTCACTTGACAAGCCTAATCCCAATAAGGTCTAGTTTCCCTGTTCGGTCGGAAGGTCAGATGGCAGTCGCATTCGTAAAATCTAGTGCCTACGCCAATTCTTGGGATTAGGTAGCGGACCCCGGGCATCCCTTCAGGATGCAACTGCAATTGGGAAAACGCTATGATGATGATGAGGCCATTTGTACGATTCACACCAAACTGCTGGATGTCGCGCACCTTACTACAGCCAAGGTGTTTGCGCCTTGTATACCCCTACAAAAGTTTTTCACTGGCCGCTGCAGTGGTCGCAGACAGCCGACCGGCTACCAAAACGAAGATCGTGCGAGTTTCTCCCTCTCTCACACATTTGCATTTGAGAGACTCGTGAGGATATGACCTGACTTGTTATAAGACTATTATAAGATACCGGCCAAGTGCGAGTCGGACTCGCGCACCGAGGGTTATGTAAAAAATATTTTTATTATATAATGTGACTAAAAATTTACGGTTTTCGCATTTTTTTCTTTATCTGTGCTATAAGATGTTGCGTCGTACCAAATTTCAAGATTCTGAGTTTACGTGAAGTACCCTGTAGGTTTGGATTCCCTTGCGAGTGTCGAAAATTTGCGGCAGAATTGGCTGTATCTTTTGATTCCGTTGGCTTAGAAGTTTGATATTTTTACAGCTCCAAGGAACAGTAGACCTGAGTGTTTGATATAAATTCCAGCTTGATACCTCCACGCGTTCCTGAGAAAAAGGGTCTTGACAGACAGACAGGCGGACGGTCTAACAACAAAGTGATCCCATAAGGGTTCCGTTTTTTCCTTTCAAGGTACGGAACCCTAAAAGTAAAACATTCGTGTATAAGCAAAGCTCGTATTATGGATACCAGGTGACGACATACTTACATATATAGATAAATACTTAAATACATAGGAAACATCTAAGACTCAGGAACCTTTATTCGTGCTCATCACACAAAAGTTCGCCATTTGTACAATTACATTTTGTGCAATGAAGTTAAATTAAATAAATAATTCGACAAAAGAAATCATTCGATTGACAATCTGTCATTTCAGTGGCACCTTGAGCGGAACCCTGAGAGGGTAACGAGGAACCTCCCAACGTGACGTAACGTAAGCTCGACATTACTGCGACATAGTTGCGTAACATACAAACATGCCGTGATACATCTATATAAGACCCAAAACACAGTCAATATAATAGCTAAAGCAGTATATCGACTAGTTTTCAAGTTTTTAACATTAGAAAACGGGACAACTATTTACCATGTATATTATACCTATGTTATTTGTTGAGTACAAGATATTTTGACACGGTTGCAAGCACCACTTTCAAGGAATAACTGTCGTGCAGCGAAAAAAGCTAACCAAAAAAAGGGTACATAGATCGCTATAGTGTGTGGATAGACCACAACTAAAACTCGCAGCGCCTCAGTTAATCCTTGAAAATAGTGCTTGCAAGTCTTGCAACGTAACGAAATATCGGGAACTCGCAAAAACTAATATATGCGTGGTAAATACTCCGTTTTAACAGTAATTCTAATGTCAAATAGGCTCGTAGACCGTTTTAGACCTGAGCTCCATTGAAAACCAAAACAAATGATCTACTCAAAAGTTAATTTAATTTAATTTATTAATTTAATTTAATTTATTAAATTATTAACTGAAAGAGATCCCTTAAATGGTTAAGTTCGCCTTTGTAATTAACAGTTCCTTGCGTAAATCATGTTTATTGTAACCTTTTTTGAAGTGGATACTTATTTTTCAGCTTGAATGAGTTAGCTGCCCTACACGTACACTCAACGTTCTCAATTTTAGTTCCATTACTAACGCTAGATGGCACCAAAATAAAAATGATGGTAGCGGTGATTAATCGCAGAACATGGCAAACTAAGTTATGAAGTAAAATTCGAAGTTTCAATAAAGTTTCCCACTAAATACTAAAGACAAAATAATGTTTGGTTTCATTACGTCAGCCTGGTTTTTTATTTAATTAAATAAATAAACAGATATCACATTAATGTATTTCTTTAAAAGTTATAAGTTACGTTATAAGTTTTGGTTATTGTGATAGCAACAACGTTAACTCCATATTACCTATACAAATATTTTATTTGAAGTACATCAATGATTTGAAGTGAATGGTTTATCCTAGTTGGTAGTGACACTGCCTAAGAAGCTAGAACCATAACAAATGATTTACTCAAAAGTTAACTGAAAGAGATCCCTTAAATGGTTAAGTTCGCCTTTGTAATTAACAGTTCCTTGCATAAATCATGTTTATTGTAACCTTTTTTGAAGTGGATACTTATTTTTTAGCAGCTTGAATGAGTTAGTTGCCCTACACGTACACTCAACGTTTTCAATTTTAGTTCCATTACTAACGCTAGATGGCACTAAAATAAAAGTGATGGTAGCGGTGATTAATCGCAGAACATGGCAAACTAAGTTATAAAGTAAAAGTATAAGTTTCAATAAAGTTTCCCACTAAATACCAAAGACCAAATAATGTTTGGTTTCATTACGTCAGCCTGGTTTTTTATTTAATTAAATAAATAAACAGATATCACAGTAATGTATTTCTTTAAAAGTTATAAGTTACGTTATAAGTTTTGGTTATTGTGATAGCAACAACGTTAACTCCATATTACCTATACAAATATTTTATTTGAAGTACATCAATGATTTGAAGTGAATGGTTTATCCTAGTTGGTAGTGACACTGCCTAAGAAGCTAGAACCAAAACAAATGATTTACTCAAAAGTTAACTGAAAGAGATCCCTTAAATGGTTAAGTTCGCCTTTGTAATTAACAGTTCCTTGCATAAATCATGTTTATTGTAACCTTTTTTGAAGTGGATACTTATTTTTTAGCAGCTTGAATGAGTTAGTTGCCCTACACGTACACTCAACGTTTTCAATTTTAGTTCCATTACTAACGCTAGATGGCACTAAAATAAAAGTGATGGTAGCGGTGATTAATCGCAGAACATGGCAAACTAAGTTATAAAGTAAAAGTATAAGTTTCAATAAAGTTTCCCACTAAATACTAAATAATGTTTGGTTTCATTACGTCAGCCTGTTTTTTTTATTTAATTAAATAAATAAACAGGTATCACAGTAATGTATTACTTTAAAAGTTATAAGTTACGTTATAAGTTTTGGTTATTGTGATACCAACAACGTTAACTCCATATTACCTATACAAATATTCTATGTGAAGTACATCAATGATTTGAAGTGAATGGTTTATCCTAGTTGGTAGTGACACTGCCTAAGAAGCTAGAGGTCCCGGGTTCGAATCCCGGTAACGGCATTACTTTCTGTGGACTTGGATGTTTTCTATGAATTTAAGTATATACTCGTATATCTATTAAAATATATCTTCGTTCTTCGATTTGTGTAAAAGTTGTCTCGTAATATTTATTTATTTCACATTAATGGTTATTATATTTAGTTACTATAATAAATAGATAAAGCAATACAAGTAGCATTCGTACAGAGGCCTGTACAATCAAAGACGGTTTATTGCAACCGATCTTAAGAGAGCTATAGACCGTGATGGTTTTGACTACTACACTCAGCTTAAAAGTGAGTGAAAACCTTCCATTTACTTTTTCATTGTTACATTTGTGAAAATGTTAGTCGACAGACAATGTAAGGATTCTAAGGTCACATCCCATTGAGGTCTCGAACAAAGGGCCCGCGGACAATACCCGTAATGTACGCTGACGACGGTACCGAAATATACATAGGTACGAGTAACACAGCCATAGTGTCTATATTCATGACGTTTTAATTATACCTCGTGACAGCTCGAGCCCGATTCGAGTTTAATGACACATCTTCAGAAATAGGGATATCACCACTTTCATGACCTAGTCTTTCAAAATGACGCAGACATAAAAAAACGGTGTACTAGGGATGTCCCTTTCTATTAATTAAGATAGATGGGATTGCGGCTTAGTTATACGGTTCATTTTAAGATATCTCGGTGAAATTACGATCATATTCGTATATCCTCACGATATAAGTACCAGATAGGTAAACTGTTTCTTAATTACTCATAGGTACGGTTATTTGGGAGAGACTGCTCTTCAGCCCTAAGAGCGCCTGTTGTTTTCCCCTTTCTATGTTTAGAACTGTTTGTACTTTTATTTATATACTTAAGTGTGCAATAAAGAGTATTTGCCCTTGTGGTGCCGGGTTAGAATAGCACCACCCCCTTTCTTCCCCTGGTTGTCGTAAGAGTTGATTATGGGAACCAGGTTGAAGTGTGTTGTGGGCGATGGGCTAGCAACCTGTCACTGCAATATCACATTTTCTCCACCTTTAAACCTACAATTGCTAAAAGTGGCACCGAAATTAATTTTCGTGTGCTCTGCCTACCCCTTTTTGGACTAAAGGCGTGAGTTTATGTATGTATGTAAAGAGTATTTGTATTGTGTTGTGTAAGTGTTATGTAAGTGACAATCAGTGGGAGTTAATTTCAATATATTTTTGACCTTCACTTAATTCTCGACATACATTATATTGCTTTACAAACCTGTAAATCTATAAGTAAATCAAATAGCATATTCCCAACTATAACCGAAGTCACAACAAGTGACTAAGTATGGAGACGTTACACATCTTAGCTCTTACCAAAGTTTCTGAAGCATGTTAAACAAAGTTTTCTCGGTGTACCGACTCATTCGATTTGCTCTGATCGAGTTCTCTCGATGCCGTAGTTGCCCTGCGGTGTTGATATTTTCATAACACTATAGGGTTATTTTGCGAGGGAATGACTTGTGTATACATTTCCCCACCACCACCATATCAGCCAAAGGTCGTCCACTGCTGGACATAGGCCTCCCCCAAATTCACGGGGGGTGTATGCCATAATCGCCACGCTTGGCATGCGGGTTGGCGATCGCAGTATCTCCACCGCACTCCAGGGATGCTGCTGCCCATCCCCCGGTGGTCTTGGTCGTAGTTTTAGGACATACCCGGGTCCACATGTCCGGGTATACATTTCAGACACGCATAATACCTAAGTAAGTACGAATTAAAAAGAAGAAATCCATTTATTAAACGGACAAACAAGAATATAAAACAGAAACCAAATTCCTATATGTATAACCTAAAACTATTCAGGGTGTTTTTATTGAATTCCGTTAATTACGAGAGTATAATCCTGAGATGAAATAACGTAATCTTCCCCAAGACACTAGTACCCCAATTCGTACAATTTCGAAGATATTCAAGAATTCATTTTCGTTAATTAACACCTCTAGTATAGAGTCAGACCAGTCTATCTCTTCCAAGCAAATGAACTGTCAACCATTTAAAAATTATGTATGGCGATGTTTTATATTTGACGCAGATGTCAAGTGTGAATGTGTCATACGAATTAAATTGAATTAATTTGTTTACGATTGTTAGCACTAATTATGGGCAAACCGTATAAAAGTGGCGAGCGAGAATTATTATTCCGAATGCTCAATAATTATGACACCGTGAGAGAACAACGAGAGGTGATTATCGCAGAAAAGCGGCAATGTTTACATCTCATCATGTCTTTGACCGGTGAGTTTATCAAACAATATTGGTAGTTTTTCAATGTTTGTATGAAATTCCATTAAAAACCTCTCGTTTACCAGAACCCGCAACGAGAATTATGTTGCAGTTAAGCTAACAGTTATACACATTCAGGATGTAATCCCTTTTTTGTAAAATTTACTAAAATTGACGATTTTTACAACATATACAGGGTGTTTGGTAACTAGGTGCAAATACGTTCAGGGATGATAGAAGAGGTAATTTGAAATATTTAAGACAGAACATGCGTTAGTACAAAGTCTCTTAGTTTCCAAGATATGCACCATTTTATTTTGAAAATTGTATGTTTTCCATACTACCATACATTTGGAAAATGTTAATTTTTTTATGTATATGTGTAACTTACTTACTCAAAGTAAACACTAAGTATTATTTTTGTTCAAATTTCCAGTGTTTTACTGCTTGTACCTGAATTGACTGATAAGGTCTCGAAGATATTAAGCAAGTACTTACTTCAAACTATCTTCACCCCCTACAGAAAATAATCTTAATATCTTTGGTCACCGATCGACAATTTTCTTCTCGGAAAACCTGGTGTGTATAAGTAATAAAAGTAGTGGTGTGTAAGTTGAGTATAATTGTGGTAGTTTTGACATAGGACAAACCAAACGCACAATAAAATGAAAATTATTTTTAACCAACATCAAAATTACGTGGCCTAATCAGTAAAACTGCCATAAAAAAATATCCTTGCAGTGATGCATGAGAAAAAACGTACGATTCCAGCACACGAACATGCAATTTTCGAGAATGACAGGAGGCTTGTACGAAACAGTGGGGCGTAGGTATATGAATTATTTATTTATTTATACATACTAATACTCACTACTACTACTACTATTATTTTAACTTGTTTAAATAGTAAAGATCATACACAAGTATCAAGACTAATTAGTGCCCTATCTTCAGTGTTATCATATACCGATTTACAGACAATCTATATTAATAATTTCGTGCAGGGGTACGGTAGACCCGAACGAGACCTGTCTCAAATTGAAGAACGTATAAAAATAACGATTTTTGAGTTGAACATATGTATCCGCAAAATTCGGATTGTCGCGTATTTTGCATTTAAGTGTTAATTTGATGACAAAACGTCGGCCATATTGCCCACAGACTATATTGCTATATTAAATTTGTTGGTTGACAGTGTCGGCTACGTTCGAAAATCGTGAACTATTTTTGCGTCCGGTATGTTGGCCAGGTTGCTGGGCTGCGTTCTGGGTGATGGGCCATCATCGCCCATTGTGTGGATTCGGCTAGCCGCGTCTGCAGCGTTTTGTTTTTGTAGTTTTCAAGCGTTCTATACACCTATCAGCCTAGCTAGCACGATAACTTATACCGTCACGTTATATGGGCGAAATGTATTAAAACGTCACATAAAACGTAACGGTATACTCGTAATCTATCGTGCTAGCTAGACTGATTGTCACAACAACCGCCTTCAAAGCGAATGTATGGGGCCTGTTACATGGATTCATATCACGATAAGTATCACGTGAATATTAAAGCAGAATCAATACAAATTTGAAAACTGCGATAATATTGACACCCCAGTATTGTGATAATATTAATCGTGTAAAGGACACCACTTGAATGTTTGCTGAGTCTGTCCGCCATCTTAAAGCTGCGTCTCTATTTTGTTTGTGACAAACTACTAGGTGACTTATGGCTTTTAAACGTCTAGCAAAATTCTATCCCTATCTCGCTCTATCTTATAACTTAGTGGTACTGGGGGACTACTCCGAAATTCAAAATCCGAACTTCGTATGGTGCTGTCCCTTTCACTCATATAGTCTATGACAGGAGAGTGAAAGGGACGGCGCCATACGAAGTTAGGATTTTGAATTTCGGAGTAGACCCTCAGCTCATGCCGTTCGCCGCGCTCGGACGTTAGAGGCGCTACTGCGAACCGAAAACGAAGTATCTGCCTCTCTCGCACATGTATATTCGAACGACAGAGAGGAAGATAGTTCGTTTTTGGTTCGCGGTAGGCCCTCAGGCGTCAACTTTAAGACGAATAGGGTATTTTACTATAAGAGAAATAAAATTCAAAATGTAATAAAAACCAGCCAAGTGCGTCGGAGTCGCATACTGAGGGTTCCGTACAACTAAAAAACAAATGTGATTTATCAATATATTGATATTTTTGGTAAAATATACTTCATAATAAACATTATCACTTAATTTCAAGTTCATAGGTCGATGGGAAGCTAAAAAATTATATGTGTGACAGACAACACACGGAATGTTCTTTGACTTTCTTCGACCGTCCGCCACGCTCGGACTAAGGTGCTACCAACCGAAAACTAAATATATATGCCTCTCTGTCGCACTTGCATATTCGAGCGCGGAGAGGGAAATACTTCGTTTTCAGATCGTGGTAGGCCCTCTGGTCTGACGGCTCCTATTCCTGGATGGTGCGCGTATCGGAATGTGAAATACCTTTGGCAAAACGGAACAAGTTGTTAAATAGCTTCCATTAATTGGAGAAAATATTACCAACTGTTATTATTATCACGTGAAACACTGAATATTGAAGCAACATCCATAGGGGCCTGTTACATGGTTATTATTATCACGCGATATACTCATATCACGATCCGTATCACGTGCAATGAATATTGAAGAAAAATCCATACGATTTTGAAAACCACGATAATATTGACACACCAGTATTGTGATAGTATTAAGCGTTTCACAGACCCCATACAATTTTAAAAATTGCGATAATATTGAGTGTAAAGGGCCCCACTAAATAGAATTTGGCGGAGAATAGAGAGCTGCTATCGCGAAACGAAAACGAACGAACATCGTGTATTTCCCTCTGTGTCGCTCGAATTTGCAAGTGCGACAGAGAGGGAGATACACGAACTTCATTTGTTTTTCGCGTTAGCAGCTCTGACTTCGCACCAAAAATACTGACTGGCACATCAATATTTAACAATGCACATCTGAATTGAATTTTAATGAACGATTAGTATTTTAGCTATACAAATCAGTACTGATGACTGATTACGGTGTCAAATGTTTTCTTTAAATACTAGCCTTATAAAAATGCTTAGGATTAACTTGCAAAGATACTAGCCTTTGCCCGTGACGTCGTTTGCGTAATCTTTTACTCCCAATTCCATATAATTCCATTCCATACTTTTATTCCTAATCCAGACTACAGACTATATTTCTATACGATTCGAAGTTTCATCATAATCCGTTGTTGTAATGTTTTTATTTTATACATTTTTGTACACTATTTCTTTCGTCGTTTGCATAACTGTCACGAATAGATGTTTTGTTTATTTCTTTCTTATTTATTTCACCCGAGCGAAGCCGGGCTTTCATCTAGTAAATTAAAATTGCTGGTGCAGACTTATGCTAGTCAGACTCTAGTATAAAAGATCCTTCACAATTAAACAACGTCAACATTGTACGTGTCATTCGAATTCCGAATTGTCATACTTGACATTAACATTAACTTATGCTTAGCTCCACGTTAAATCTTAAGGCCGTTTTTCATTCACCCTAGGTGATACAATTAATTA
The DNA here is from genome assembly GCA_905163555.1 of Notocelia uddmanniana. NCBI lineage: Eukaryota > Metazoa > Arthropoda > Insecta > Lepidoptera > Tortricidae > Notocelia > Notocelia uddmanniana. Next base: position 4,910,827 of record LR991059.1, on the reverse strand, counting down.
TTTTGTATGAAAAAGAAAAAAAAAATCATACATAATAATTAATGTTTTTCATACAAAATAATTAATAAATAATTAAAAATTTGTATAAAAAGAAAAAAAAAATCTTGAATTTTGAAAAACTAAATATGCTACGTTGTTTCTATGGCTATACACGCTATTATGCTTTAAGAGTGCGCAGTACGCTCGGTTCTCCATACAAACGTATCTACGCTCTCAGTTTAAAACGCCATGTTAGAATAACATGAAACTTTGTATACACAATGGGATCCGGCATATGTAGGTCGGAAATTAGTTTCTGTTGCTTGAAATTATAATGGAGAAAAAATACAGCGATTATTAAGGTTTTCATACAAGCCGTAAAAAACTCAAAAAACCGCTGTATTTTTTTCTTTTACAATTTCTAGCAACAAAAACTATTTTCCGACCTAGATATGCCGAGATCCCATTGTGTATACAATCTTTCATGTTATTCTAGCATGGCGTTTTAAAATGAGAGCGTAAATACGTTTGTATGGAGAACCGAGCGTACAGCGCACTCTTAAAGAACGGAAATCAATAAAAACAACCTGTATACAAATGCACTAATATATACATTCCCCGAGGTTGCTAGATCTGGGGTTGCCATAGGGTTAAACTACCTATTTGCACTACTTTTGAAGATTTTTACCTCATCAATAGCCAGGAATGTGGACATTTCGCCCTATATATTGGAAGGTGAAGTGTACAGCTTATAAACAGATCGATAAATAAATACAAAAATTGCGGGCTCGCTCCACGCGCCTGAAATGTCACATTTTTTATACCACGTCGGTGGCAAACAAGCGTACGGCCCGCCTGATGGTAAGCGGTCACCGCAGCCTATGGACGCCTGCTTCTAGGGGACATACATATCATTATCAGTCTAGAAAAGTTGCTTGTTCTGGTAAAACGGCCATAGAAATGGCACAAGTCACATGTTACGAAAGCATATAATACCGTTCTCGCAGAAAAAAAAATTTAACGGCAGGAAATTTTCAGGTTTTATTATGTTTAATACTGTTTCCTCCACTTTAAGAAAAGCACTACATTAGCGTCGGCTGGAATGACTATTGCTGGTGTTAGGGTCCTACTGGGACTTAAATAAAATGGACTGTATTTCTAATAGGCTGGTATATTCCGCCTTAATTACAAAATAGGGCCCGGCCAAACAATATGTAAGAACTTTAAATCGAGAGTCGTCCGTTGCCGGCGGAGTTCGTGAAGCCGAGTGTCGCTCGCGGGTCCCGCTGCCGCCGTCCCCGCCTCTCCTCCCACGCGCATGCCGATCAAGTTCTCAACAGCTGGCTTCCAATTGATCAAACGGACTGCCAAAGTTGTCAGTTTAAACCAAATATTCATCCTGCGTTCCATGCCTCTACAATAATGTTCATTCATTAACCGACTTCAATAGAAGGAAGGAGGTTCTCAGTTCGTCGGCATGTTTGTTTTTCTTATTTAGGGTTCCGTAGCCAAAATGGCTAAAACGGAACCCTTATAGATTTGTCGTGTCTGTCCGTCCGTCCGTCCATATGTCACAGCCAATTTACGCGGAGACTATGAGCACTACAATTATGAAATTTGGCAGGAAGGTGTATGCAATGAACCGCTACAGAAATATGATGCGAAATTACGAAAAAAATATTAAACTGGGGGGGGGGGGGGGGCGTGCGTGACCCGACACGCACTTGGCGGGTTTTTTTTATGTATGTATGTAATGTATGTTCCCCGATAACTCTTGACCACGTCGGCAGAATATGATAATTACCTCCAAGTTGGTCCCATATAAATTTGGTGAAGGTGGGATGGGATTTAGGAGGAATCGAGGGAACTCCTCGATTTCGGTATTTTCTGTAGGTAACCAAGCATTGGCTCACGGAAACCACAAATTGTGGCATAGCGAAGTACAAAATTGGAGTCGGTTTTTTTGGTATAAAGTATTTTATACATGGTCCACAAGCGTCAATCAATCATGGCGGACAGCGCTCACGGATCGCTTCACAGGTAACGTGAACAACGAGGGCGCGAAACGTTGACAAATCGGACGTTTAGCGGGCTACTTCACAATCAGCTTCGCTTTTGGTAGGCCATTATGTTTTTGACCCCTGCCCTGCTATTTGATTATGTAACTTACTTTGGGAAGATTGAATCAATAATAAACAAAAGAATTTGGCATAATTTAAAATATCAATCACGCCGACAAGACGTTATCTATATATACCATATAATAAAGCTGAAGAGGGTCGAAAGTCTGTACATGGAAGATATTCGAAAAAAAGTTGGCTGGGGATACTTAGAATCGATAACAGAAATCGTTTCAACAGTTTTAAGAATTTGTGTCTGTTTGTCTGTCTGTTTATATTTCTAGGCATCACGTGAAAACGAACGAATGGAGTATAATTTACCCTCATTAATATGGCAACTGGATCTTCGGCGACGACATAGCTCGGCCTTCGGCCTCGCATGCCTTGCCATTCTCCGTCGGCTTTTGAGTCATCACCCGCTCTGTTTGATTATTCTCGCATGCCTTGCCGCTCTGCTCCCGGCCTTCGGTCATCATACTTACATGAATAACTCGCTCTGTTGGGATAACGTTTTACGGCAGAACCGCGTAGCGAGACTTTTACTATTGTACAATGTACATGTAATGTTTTTGACGAGATTCATTCGTCTAGAATCGGTACATTTGATATTCCGAAATAAGCACTTAATCATTTGTTTTGACAATAGGATTTCTAGGGAATGTCATATTGACTGTAATCATTTCTTAAGGGGGTGTAAAGAAGGGTGAAAGATTGTATCATCATCATCATCTGAGGCGTTATAGCCGCGGGTGGGCCCTAGGCTAGCCGGTCAAGCAAATATCTCCAGTCCGATCTATTCGTGGCTTTCCTTCTCCAACATGTCACCCCTAAGTTCCTGGTGTCCACCTGAGCTTGATAAAGATTGTATGGGAAAACAAATCATTCTAAGGCGAGAACGAAATATACGCGGACGAAGTAGCGGGCAAAAGCTAGTTTTTAATAAAATTTTAGAAAAATATCTTTTTACGGTACCTCCACCTCCCCTACACGTAAAGTGGGGATGAAATTATTTTTTTGTTTGCAAAATCCATCGATTTGGGTACCGTCAGATAGCCATTTAAAAAATGTGAGCTTTTAATAAAAAATGTGATATTCATTCTTATAGTACGAATTTTTGCTACTGGGTGTGTGAAAAAAATCATGGTAGTAGCATATAATATTTTTTTTATACTACGACGGTGGCAAACAAGCTTACGGCCTGCCTGATGGTAAGCAGACACCGTAGGTACTTGGGGATGCGCTGTGTTGAGAGTGAGGGGCCCGCAGACGTCTCCAGCTGTCAAGCTAGAGACATATGCAGGCCCCTCACCCTCAACACAGCGCGTCCTCGGGAGCTCTGGCAACCTTACTCACCACCAGGAACACAACACCACATACCTATGTACCTAAGGAGCAAGTAGTGATGCTATTATGGCTGCGGTCTTCTGTAAGGTGGAAGTACTTCCCCAGTTGGGCTGCTCCAAATTTGAGCGAGATGACGTTTCGCTGTGCCCTACCTCTTCTCGCTATATAATAATGAAATTAATTCTTACATACTAAATTTAAAAGGAAAACTATCACAACTCAGTCAGTTCAGAAATGTACTCGTATACTTGACGGGTGGACAGTTACGCTTAGCACCTATATTTTTTGTATGCGAAATTACATTTTAGATCAACATTACGTAGCGTTCGTCCCTCACTGCTCTTTCTAGCAAGAAAAAATCAACCTTAAGGGGATCCCAAATTAAAGCTCTACCCCCGTGTTCATAAAACTTAACAAACCTCTGTTAACAAAAAATGTAAAGTCCCTTTCCCACAAACAGATTTCAAAGTGACAGATAAGAACAAACTAATTTTAGCGGCATTTTAACTAAAATTGGTTTGATGGACGTTTATTAGACCTGGGTATATCCTAAAACTACGACCAAGACCACCGGGGGATGGGCAGCAGCATCCCAGAGTGCCGTGGAGTAGTGGTAGTGGACGTGTATTGACTGAATGAAACGAAAGTGTCCGTTTCAATTTCGTTTCGTTTATACGAAACGAAACGAAAAAAGCTTATGTTCCGATTTCCGACTGTTCTCCTCTATATATCGCATTTCTCGCAACCAATTCTCGTGAATTTTTTTAAGGAGGTTTGATAATTATATAGAATTTTATTGTAGAGTCAGTGTCGGAAAAAATTGAAAATTTGAAAAAAAATGCGAGGTCTATAGCTCACAGAGCCACTGGTGAATATAGGGGTTTGGCTGTATAAGTTTTTTTGTAAAACTTAGTGATTAAGTGAGTGGGGTTCTAGTGCAGCATCCAGATATTTAGAAACAGAAAAAGAAATAGAGTGAGGTCACACGAGCATAATTTCGGTCGTCGCCATACTTGCGACATGTACCGAAAATTTGTGATAGTGTGGCTTCACTCTTAGTGTAAAACTTGTCCCGGAAGGACTCAGATATATACAGGGTGATTCGAGAGACGTGAGCAAGATCAACAATATGGATTGAGAAAGATCATAAGGTTTGGTGTTAAAAACAAAATGTTTAAAATTGTTTACGAAATTCATGGTCACTACAATCAGAATACTTCAGTCAAGTGATAGTGTCAAATTGAATGTCATCTAAGTCCGATTACTTTTGAAATATCGCATCTCACTCAATGTGACAATTTACTTTCTTTGTAATCAAAGTGCTGTCATAACAGTTAGAGGTTTAATCTTTATAAACATGTACCGAAAATTTGTGATAGTGTGGCTTCACTCTTAGTGTAAAACTTGTCCCGGAAGGACTCAGATATATACAGGGTGATTCGAGAGACGTGAACAAGATCAACAATATGGATTGAGAAAGATCATAAGGTTTGGTGTTGAAAACAAAATGTTTAAAATTGTTTACGAAATTCATGGTCACTCTACAATCAGAATACTTCAGTCAAGTGATAGTGTCAAATTGATTGTCATCTAAGTCCGATTACTTTTGAAATATCGCATCTCACTCAATGTGACAATTTACTTTCTTTGTAATCAAAGTGCTGTCATAACAGTTAGAGGTTTAATCTTTATAAACCAGTTGTTTTAGGGTGACCATGATTGTAGAGAATTAAACTTTAACTTAACAAAAATTAAAATACAGGAAACAGGTATGAGTGTTTCACTTAAATACAATGGTGAACGATTCATTGCCATTTACTACGTATATAGTGTTGGTCCTGCTCACGTCTCCTGAATTAGCCTGTATATATATACTTTTGGGTTAGCTTAAAGAGCTCAGTTGCCAGTCAGTTTTCAATAGGCTTTAAGGGGCGTAAACTACTGCCAGTTTTGTTGTGCGCCATATTTAAGAAACTGAATGATTGAATTATTTGGGTGTACACATGTTATCGATACCGGTCACTTTACAGTCGTCCATCATGCCCGCCACCCGCAGCCCCCACGGCTCACTTCACAACATTTGATTGTGAACATCGAAGCGTTCTGTTTGTGAATCAGCTGGGATTACATAACGCTTTCAAACTATTCAATATGGTGATGGATAAGGAATAAAATAAAAACAATACAATATCGAAAGCCTTTTGTATATTACAATGTACAAGAGTACAAATAAAACCATATAATACAATACAAATAATCTTTATAGCACAACTCAACTTGTAACACAAATACAGAACATAAGTATTTGTCGGCCTGTTTAGCCTAGTTGGTAGTGACACTGCCTCCGATGTTAGAGGTCCTGGGTTCGGATCCCGATAAGGGCAATTTGTTTCTGTGGTGAGCAGAAGCATTTGTTCCTGAGATTTGCATGTTTTCTATACACACCGCGCGCCCGAATAACCCGAAAGATTTAACCACGTATTTTTGACGTGCCGTCGACGAGTGAATGTATTATGTATTTCTCCAGCCCTAAAGCTATTAACACTTTCATTACGCTCGAGATCTTAATTAGTGTAATATGAATCAGACCACAATCAGACTTGCGAAGTAATCTAACTTTCATTTGACGTAGGCAAATTAGGATGCGTGCCCTAAATAACAAGGGCCGGAAATAGACGCTAGGAAACGGATGGGCATTAATTGAAGTTGTAAAATGAATCAGACAGTACAGTCGGCCAAAAATATGACGAAGTACAAAGTCAAAAATGACATTTGCTGTTTGTCATAGTTCCACTCTATTGGCCACAATCGCTTTGATGCGAGGGTAGCAAACAAAGTATTAACCACCCGAGTTACGTACGTTGTTCATTAAACAAAATTAGTTGCATAGGCTTTCCTGTCCCTCTTTAGCACACGCAATGTTAAACAAAAGACGTTCCCTTTGAATGCCACGTATAACCAAAAGGTGTTAAGAGGTGTAACCGCAATGCCAGTAGACCATTATAAGGTAGCTACCGTAGAAGCTCATAACTTTGCCTATGGTTCATATCTTATTTACATACGAGTACAACCACCACGACTGCCACTGGGCCTACTTTTAATTTAACACGACGTCAAGATACCAAGCACCACCTTTAGATCAAAATAAAACCAGGCAAAGTCAGGAAAACAAGGAAGACAGACATAGGCGAGGTTACGAGATTCTATGGTTTGTCGAGTAAGGTCCGCAATGACGGATCTTAATAACATTTAACGGATTTGGTTTACAACCAGCCTGCTCAAATAGAGACACAGCTTCATACCTATACAACCCTGTTACCGAGACTGTCGCGAGATATGCTAATTGTGCCATTCGATTGCGGATTGCATGCAATGCGGTTCGCTGATTAAATTATACAATGCATAACGGGGTGTAAATATAAGCTAACAGCGGATTTGGAAGTAGTTTCTACTGCCAATTTTTTTTAATACCACGACCTTCAAACTAGCAATACAGCCAGCCTGGAGGGCATTTTTACAAATCCAAACTGGCTGGTCCAATTCGTTTAGTATAAAAACTATGAAAATAAAATACGACTATAATTTAACACTTAGATCCTTCATCTATCGGGCTGTGTTCACGTCAGGTGGGAATAAGTCCAGGGGTTCTCCAGCGTATCTCCATTTTGGTCAGTTTTTATACGAATCGAATTACTTATGTTATAGCAGTAAATGTAGAAAGAAAATGTTATCCTTACTTCATGGCAGTCACCTGTGAACCTTACCTTACGATTAAATAAATAAACTGGTCCGTTGATAAGGCACTTCTCCACGGATGACTATTGCCGTCCAGCAAGCTATAAGATGGAGCTAGAAAACCAAGATCAGGTTAGCTAAGCTGATTGAGATAGGGATAAGACTCCCTATCTCGCTCAGCTCAGCTACTTCGCACGATAAGTTATACCGTCATGTTTTATATGACAATTTTCTATATTTCGGTCATAAAATGTGTTTTTTTTTTGACGCATAGGAAATGCATTTTCGCATCCCCCCCTGAGCCCGGGGATGGCCCTTAGTGAGGAGGGGTATGTGGGACTCTCCCTCCGTGGAGGAATGGAATAAGTACCCACTAAATAGATCGCTAGCATTCTACCACCCACGAGTGATGGTATAACCTATCGTGACCAGTGTTGCCAGTGTAGACTAGTAAAATATGTAACTTGTAGGGTTGTAAAACGGGACAATGATGGTTAGAATTAGACATTGTATCCGCTCCAGAGGCGTCAACAGCAAGTTACCGTATAGATCACAACAGATTTGAGTATGCAAATAATCCTTCCGGAACGAGTTCCGCCACGCCAAGTCAGGAAGTAGTGTAAATTGTGTATTATAAGAAACATCGGCCCATCGACCTGCGCCAGCCAGAAGTGTTATTCTCAAAACCGACTCGTCCTCACCTCTCACTTCACACCTCACCCGTTTTAATATGGAAACTGTCAAAATTTGACAAATGTAATTTTTTTAATACCTCTTCGGTGACAAACTAGCGTACGGCCTGACTGCCGGTAAGCGGTCACCGCAGCCTATGGACGCCTGCAACTTCAGGGGTGACAAATGCGCGTTGCCGACCCTTTAAAAATTTATACACTCCTTTCTAGAATAATCCCATACTGTAGTTCCTCAGGAAAACCTCGACATAGCTCATTCCACAACCAGAGCGTCCGAGGGGCGAAGTTCGTCTGAAACCGTACCGTACGCGACCATGTAGATTCTAAGGTGTGAGGATGAATGCCCTGCCGACGGCGAGCAGTGCGATGATAGAAAGCAGCCATGGGCATCATGTCGAACAGTTCTTAGGAGCACAACCCATTATACAAGCGATAGTGACGGGGGGTATCCACGAAGATAAGTGATATAATGGCAACCATCATACGCCCGCTGGGGCGCGCGTGACCTTCCCCGGGGCGAGCGTCCGCTCCGCGGGCGCGCGGGACCTTCCCCAGGGCGAGCGTCCGCTCCGCGGGCGCTTGAAAATCGCCGATTGCTTCTCTAGGTACCAGCCCCTAACCCGTTCGATTCGCGTCTAACTCAAACTGTTCCCAGTTGCGGCTGAAACAATTAATATCGCCGCTTGGTTGGCACTCACACGGGCGTGAGCAACGGTAATCAGTGAAACACTGCTCGCTCCCATTTACAATTACCATTTTACTTAAAACTCCGCTCAAACGTTTGTTGAAATAATAGCTAATTAATTTTATCTATGTATATTATATCATAACTTCGCTACAATGTGTTCAGAAGCGATAAGCAAACGGCCTACCTATATTAAGAAACCTAGATCTGTGGTTGCATCTTAATGTACCGATAACATAGGAGGCAAACGAGCAGACGAATCGCCTGATGGTAAGCGAGTTTCGCCAATTCATTTTCGCCAAACTGCTCAGCAGTTTGTTGGCAAATAGTGCGCTCTTTCCACAAGTCCAGTGATATACTTACTATACTAATGTAATTTAAGCTAAAAAAATACTAGTTAACATTACGCAATAAACTACCCACCAAGATTACTTACAAGTATCAAGTTCATCCACCACCACCACCACCACCATATCAGCCCTAGGACGTCCACTGCTGGACATAGGCCTACCCCAATTTCATGGGGGGTAAATGCCATAATCGCCACGCTTGGCATGCGGGTTGGCGATCGCAGTATCTCCACCGCACTCTAGGAATGTTGCTGCCCATTCCCCGGTGGTCTTGGTCGTAGTTTTAGGACATACCCGGATCCCCCGGTCCCCGGGTCAAGTTCATCCAAAAGTACAGTATTACCTATTATTATTTTTTGCTTCGTTATTGAAAGCGGCATAATAAAAATGCTATACTACCTAGGCGAAGCCGGGGTAAGCCAGTTATAATTATTTCTGAAAGTTGTCAACCTATTTTTGTGGAACGAAATTTTTCTATTTGAAAAAATGATTTCCGATAGTTGAGCCATTTGTCCAAACCCTCAGAATGGCTTCATATAAAGCCTCACAGTTGACCAATTTGTGGAAACGTTCTCTAAATGCCCTTTTGTCAAATTTGTAGAACTCAATGAATAGTAAAAAAAGCATTTTATGTACAGGCGACGTTAGGACCGTTATTTTACTAACAAAAAGTATTTAAGAAATCAAAAAATATACGTTTGAAAGCTTCATACCCTAGTGTAGACTACAGTATGCTCAGACAGTAGCTGTAAATACAATCATGAGACTTTTCGTCATCATTATAAATTTAAGAGCCTTGCTCTTGTCGGTGGAGTAACCGCCATTCCGTTCTCTTTGTGCTAGATCTTTGAGTTCCTGATACGACATAACATTAACCTTCTCCTTAGCTTGATCCATAAACGCACGTCTTGGTCTTCCCCTGCCTCTTCTTCGCTCTATATTGCCTTCTATTATAGTTTTTATGTAAGTGTCATGTCGTATCATGTCATGAGACTTTTATGATGCGATAAATACTGATTGTATTTAAATCAATGAACGGTATATATCCATAGATTTACTTAAGGGGATGCCTCGATAAGGTAAACCACGCCGCGTGTGTAATAAACACGCTTATTTGTCTTCCGCGTACGAGAAAACGAGATGCACTACCCTTTGGAAATGGCTTTTTTGGACAAATTTCGACAATTATCTGTCTGCAAGTTTTATTCATGTTTTCTCTTGTGAGACTAAAATACCATCATTTAAACTTGGTTGTCTCGTTAAATAATGTATCGTTTGAGTAGGCTGAGGCAAAAAGGAAAATAAAGCCTTATATTTGGATTTTTTCCATCGAGAAAATTTTTAATCAAAAATTATTATGTATACCGGAAAAAGTCAAACTTTTGCGTGACATAATATGTGAACTAAGATACCGTAAACCGTAAACTTGTGGTCTGAAACTAATTAGACGCCTAACAATAACAGTGTCAAATTCAATCTAGATTATTTATCTAATTAAATGAACATATACAACATATTAATATATATGAATTTTTTCATAAGTCTAAAGATTATCACAGCCTTATCTACAAAAATCAACCTTCGCCTAGCCCAAAAAGAATTTTATATTTATTATTTTAAATTTAGAAGGTCAAGCTACCTGTTTGCTTTAAAGTATTTTCAAAATGACGTTTTTTACAGCCAATAAAATGTGATTGTCGAGGCGCCCTCGTGTCATGAAAGATAATAATGGCGTCGTAAAATTTGCTTTATGTTCAATCGGCGGTTTGCAGTAAAAAAATCAGTTGGCTAAGTCAATTAATTTCTGTTTTCACTGCTGAAGTACTGAAGCTAATAGCATAATGAATAATCAGATCAACTAGTAGTTCGCTCCGAACCGTGAAGTCTCGATGTGCTCTTGGATAGGTTCAGCGCCATCTAGTGGTATTTAGATAATCCGTGATTTCAACATAATTACAAACCCCTATTACTCTAGGCAACGAATGATTGTGGATGGAAAGGTCTGAAGCAGAAACTTTTTACTTTGAGACTTTTTGGACTAGTTAGGAGACAAGGCAAATATGCTAAAATTCCTTACTCCTCGCTTACGCTAGAGGGGAGGATGCAAAAATTGCCCCGTTATTATGATTTTTTTAATATCTCGAAAATGATGCGTCATAGTAAATTTGTTATACTAAATACACGTTGAAAGCAAATTTGAAATCTCCAATTCGCAATCCCAATTTTGCCACACTAGCCATGAATATTCATGGTAAACGCGATCGTAAACTGTGTCCGATTCAAGCCGCACGCATAGACAATTAATAACGGCCGGTGTTGCCACAGCTGGCCATAGACACATTAGATTTTATGGCTGTGCAAACAAACATGTGTTGCCAGCTTGTTGATTATTAGCGTGTCAAACTTAAGTTGGTAGGTCTAACTGTCATTCATAGTAGATAAAGTGAAATTCAGTTATACTTCCTTACTCACGTTCGAAACCCTTACGTGGTCACCCGTCTAATGGCTAGGTAAAGCTGATGGTGGTGTTTCCCGGGTGAGGAGCGGGAAAAGTTCTTACTTTATATTATCGACGTGAATATGAAGTATGAATTTTCCCCCACCTCCTTCCCCGCCTCAATTCACTGGTGGAAAAGCACCTTAAGGCCATATCATGCAGATACATCAGGCTCTGTTCCTCGTGCCGCTACGGCTAAGCTCTGCCAAAACACAACTCTGAATTGGGTTTTTTTATTTGCTTATCTCTGCCAATGTTTTGTTGTTATTTTCACGCTATTCTATTCTAAAAAAGACGTTTTACAGTGACACTCATTGTACCGCAGCTGGTGTTGCACCACGACAATGACACGCATACTTGACAACCCTACGAGTAACTAGACGACAGAGCAAGTGCTAGGCGATAAAACGGGATGGCATGATTTCAGTTTACTTAGCTGTCAAACATTGGTTTTAGTTAGACACAGGATCGGGTGTACGTTAAGACTATTATTTATTGTGTGGTCTTTTATTTTAACATTAATTTTATGAGGTATTTAATGTGTTAGTCAAATTACGCCATTTTACTGTCAAACTCGGCCGTCCTAAATTGGCAACGTTTCCGAACATCGAAACAATTTGGCCTTGAATCGACGGCATGTTGCTGATAATTAGATATGCTGCAGTACAGCTGCAACGCTAACCCAATCACATCTATTAGAGCCTAACTCACCGTATATACTAGCCTATTTTGAATGTCGACCCTATGCGTATGATTTAAAGTTGTTTTTTCAACAAAAAATATTCAGCGATATGAGTTTGCGAAAATAAATGTCAGAGCCTTACTTTTAAAATCGGGTGTATTCTATAGTCACATTTCGTTGCAATTTGGACCTTCATGTCTTTGGATAAGGTTGTGTTTGTATCGTTCTTCATAGGAATTGCTCATTATGTTCAGATCGTTATGCTAATAAAATTACTTAGCAGTTTTGACATTTCGAAGTCTAAAATTATGTCTGCTTTCTAATTGGGATGAGAACTTATTCGAGAAGAGATCTAACTCGATTTGGATTTGATACGAGCATTTACATAGGTACCTAATATGCATGACCTTTTAAACCATGAATAAGATTTACCAACTTTAATACAAGTAGGTAAAGCCATCATACGTCCTGCCAATATTAACAAACATAACAGTAGTTTAAAAAAATACTTTTTCGTTGTTAAAGGTAACTTCCAAGGTGACATCGCCTTGCAAGATACAGACTTCAAACCAATGAAGCCAGCATCCAAGATCAACAAGTCTCTACAAGAAGAAGTGGAGAGGCTAAAGAAGGAAGTGTTGCTTGAAGGATTACAAGTAGAAGAAGAGGGGTTGCCGGACATATTGAGGAAGAGAACGAAACAACCGATGCCAGTGCAAGAAAAACCTAAAAAGTACAATGATGCTATGCTAATGACAAAGGTAAGCATTATTTAAAGCAGAATAACTAAGGATAAAACTTGAAATAATAGTATGTAGAAGGAATCCTATTCTAACCAATTCATTCAGAGACAGTAAGCTTAATAAGAATTCTTATTCCACAGGTTTTACCATCAGGTTTAGATAAATCAATACTGTTAAAGAACGGTAAACTGCCGCCTGGAGAAATGTTAGATAATATCACAAGTAGAAGCAATCAAACCAAAGAAGAATTAGTAACCAACCAAACGAGCCCCGTAGAAAATCTAACTGAATCCGAAAGCTTAGAGCAAGATGGCGTTTTAGTTGTAAATATTTCAACTGACAATATTTTAAATTTAGATGAACTGTATCCAAATATTCATATATCAAGCAGTGCTAATAAAGTTGATGAAGTCACAAATAAGATTCAGAGCAACAGTCGGGAGATCACAGGCGACTCTAATAATAACATAAAAATAAAATCACCACCAGAAAACGTAACAGTAGCTCCAGCTCCCACAAACGGGGTTTTATATACCAATGAACGAGACGAAGAATATGAAAATGTGGAAAAAGGAGTTGTTATCAAAACGGACAGAGATTTGGATAGGAAGTTTCTAGAAGCTAATGATTTGTTGAAACCGACTGAAAGCTTGCAGAGTCTCACAGAAAAGACGACGAGTAGACATCGAAGAAGGAGAAGAAGACATGGTAATGGAAGACGGTATGATGATTTTCATATCGTTACTACAAATTTACATTATTTTAAGAATCGAATCGATTTTTACGGAAATTTAGTATCTATGCTAATGTAATGAGCTTCGATGCTATTCGAATTAGTTTACTTTTATGTTTTAAAACGCTATGCAAGAATAATACGAAACTTTGTATACACAATGGAATCCGGCGTATCTAGGTCGGAAATTTGTTTCTGTTGCTTGAAATTATAATGGAGATAAATTACAGCATTTATTATGGTTTTCATACAAGACATATAAAACTCAAAAACTCGCTGACATGGCGGCTCCCATTGTGTATACAAAGTTTCATGTTATTTCAGCAAGGCGTTTTAAAATCGAGTTCAGCCGAGCGTACTGTGGACTCTTAATCGTGGTTATATAAGAAACTTAAATCCTAGAGCTACTTTCTACTTGTCGGATGTCGGATCCGGTAATAGGGTAATCAAATCACATAATATTTCGAACGTACGGTAACTAAATCTAGCTGACATTTTGTACTATGGAAAATGACATTTACTTATACACTACGCACCTTAGAAAACGTTGCGTTATTACGAGTACCCTGTGGGTATACTACTGATTGCCACGTAATGAGCTTTATACGAAATCGTATGAATCTGTTCACCACCATCCGAAACGATTTAAATCCCATATAATAATGAACAACAATATTTAAAGGATGTTGTCCTCGGAATACTTATTTTTTTCCGTTCCATAAAAAATAGGCTTTAGTAACAATAACTTTCTCTTTTTAAGTATAGTAGATACTTGTGTTAAGAGAACACCGCTCGTCCACATAATGTTTTTTACAATTAGTTATAGGTATAAACTTATTTTACTTTCATCATCATCATGATGAAACTTATTTTATTTTACTATAAATTATTTCCCTGTGTCACATTCTACACTTAAAATTAGTTTACTATATATTTATTTCTACCTCTTTCGCTGTCAGTCACAAATTAACAAAAGCTAAAGACAAACTATACAGAACTAAAATCCAACACCCCATAAATGGAAAACAGGTCACAAACTTCCTAGAACAGCAAAATCATAGTCGAGTCTAGATAGTGCTTGCATCATATTATTCTCGTTACATAATTTCCATAACCGCATGCAAGACCGGTGAAATATTGCTCGTCCCCTTTGCGTCAAAGGATGCGTCCTGAGAACTCGCTGCCACTTAATTGCTATGTTCTAAGACTTCGTCCCCTACTGTTAGTATCACTGGTACTGTTGGTAGTAGTATATTCTGCTTTTATGCAGGGAATCTGAAGTATACAGAAAATGTAATACCTGGGCTTGAGCTTAACTTTTATCGAGCTTTTCCGAAGAATACGAATATCCCTAAAATGAAACCTAGCTAGATCGATTTTTCGCCCCCGGAAACCCCTAAATACACTAACATATACATACATATACTTACGCCTATATTCCCAAAACGGGTTGGCAGAGCAAACAAAAAATTTTTTGATCACGGTATCCCTGCACATATTATCAAACTTGACTTACAGGTAAAGGGAGGTACTGCCAACATTATTTCTAGGATTCAGAACATAGGTAGCTCTGTTATTCAAATTACTAGCATTGGCCCGCGGCTTCGCCCGCGTACTAAGAGTAATTTTTAACCGTCTACAAAAAAGAGGTTCTCTGTTTGACCCGTATGTATGTATGTACGTATGTAGCTATAAATGTATGTTTGTGTACGATCATCTCGCGTTTGGCAGAACCGATTTAGATGCGGTTTCAAGAAAAAAAGTTGTTACACTCTGGGGGTTTCGGTATACGAAGTTTGGTGATTGTGATTCATTAACAGATGAACAAATGAAAAGTCAGTATACATTCTGAGAACCGGCAAACTGTTGAATTTCATTTGACTTTGGCAAAAATAAGGATCGAAAACTATTATCATACATTTCCGAGAGGCCGAAGGGGAAAGGGCCAATGAAATAAAAGCATGTCTTAAATAGCCCTTTAGTAAAAGTATCTGTGTACTACAGTAACACCAATAGGTCTGATAATGACCAAGCAGCGTGCAGCGGTCATAAACTCTGGTCCTTTGAAGAACAGAAATACGGCTAATTCAATATCACGTGTAACCCTTATTTTTCCTAAAATTTAATTTATTAGGTAGGTTTTGCCAGTTCCCATTAAAGCATCCAAAAACAAAATTAGCCGCGTGCGGTATGCGAGGTTAAGCAATGTGGGCGTAGGTCAGTTCATGGATGGGTGACCGCTTTGAGTGGTTACTAACTGAGCACTCTCGTGCTTTGGAAGGTACGTTAAGCCGTTGATCCCGGCTGCTGTCTACGACAGCAGTCGCTAAGCCAAGTTAGAGGCCTTCAGGCGGCTTGTGAACTTCTAACAGTCAAGTTGCCATCTCGCTTGACAAAGGGGGGTCGAAGTTGCACCACGTCCGTACCCTACACATGACCCCTGGGTGGTGCTAAAAGTATAACAAAAACTGGCAACCGTACTTGTCTTCACAAAGATGTCACGGTTCGTAAATAAATACCATACGATTAAAAAAAAAACTAAAGATTGATTTAAATGGAAAAAAATATCAAAACCTCTATGTCGTTTTTAAAAGCCAATCCATAGATACCCCAAACGCCTGTATAGTAACATTAAACTTTTTTTTTTAATCCCTGGCATGTATGGAGTGTCAAATTTTACCTCAGATTCATATTAAGAGACCTCTTGGACGCTCAGATATCGATTTTGAACGAAATCGGGACGAAAAAAAAAGAAAATCAATATGGCCGCCACTTTCATAAATTTACCCTCTGATTCGTAATAACTTCTCGGACACTCAGGACCTCGGACGGAAATGAAGAAAATCAATATGGCTGCCACTTTTTCCAAATTTTACCTCGGAGTCGGATTAGGGGATCTCTCGGACGCTCAGATATGGATTTTGAACGAAATCGAGACGGACATGATAAAAATGAATATGGCCGCCACTCTTTCTAAATTTTACCTCGGATTCGTATTACGAGACCTCTCGGACGCTCAGTATCGATTATGAACGAAATTGGGAAGGAAATGAAGAAAATCAATATGGCTGCGACGTTTTCTAAATTTTACCTCGGAGTCGTTTTAAGAAACCTCTCGGATGCTCATATATCGATTTTTAACGAAATCGGAAAATAAAAGAAGAAAATCAATATGGCCGCCACTTTGTCCTAATTTTACCTCGGAGTCGTATTAGGGGACCTCTCGGACGCTCAGATATCGATTTTGGACGAAATCGGGACGGAAATGAAGAAAATCAATAGGCCGTTACTTTATTCAAAGTTTAGGTACCTCGGATTCCTATTAAGAGTCCTCTCGGACGCTGAAATATCGATTTTTGTCGAAATCGTACCGGACGGCACTAATTAATAAAATCACTTACAATAATACATTGAATCAAAAAAGGTCGTATCTTCATAGGGAACCCACGGCACTTCATGCACCTATAAGGAACCTACATGCCAAACTTGGTATCTCTCGAACCAGCAGTTTGGGCTGTGCGTTGATATGTCACTCACTCAGTCAGCCAGTTTCATCTTGCAATTTGGCACCAACTTTTAAAGTTTTCATGTCCGCAATATTAAATTTCGAGATTAGCGACCCAATAAACCATAAAAATGACACCCATATTAATATTTAGACGTTCCAACCCACTCGGATCCCAACAAAGGGATGGTATTTCACGTCCTCCACGTGGGATTTTAAAATCATTGTTGTTTTCGTAATCAGCGACCCGATAAACCATAGAAACAACACCCATATCGATTTTCAGAATATGTCACCACATTTACCCCTTTTAGGGGTTGATTTCTCAAAAAAACTGAAACACATGTTTACTCATTTATCGAAAGAAATACTCCTGTGAAGTTTCGAACAAAATAATCCAACTAATCTTGATTCCCCATACAAACTTCGGGCCCCCATTTCACCCCTTTAGGGGTTGAATTTTGAAAAATCATTTCTTAATGCACCTCAATACCTTATATGGAACATACATACTAAATTTGGAATCTCTAGAACCAGCAGTTTCGGCTGTGCGTTGATATGTGACTCACTCACTCAGTCAGTTATTTCTTGCAATTTGGCACAAACTCTCAAGAAATTTCATGTCCAAAATATTAAATTTCGAAATCGATGCCGTTCTCGTAATTAAGGCCAAAAAAAAACCATAAAAACGACACCCATATAATAATATTTAGACATTTCATCTCCCTCGCACTCGCACCCCAACAGGGGGGATGGTATTTCACATCCTCCAGGTGGGATGTTAAAATCATTGTTGTTTTCGTTATCAGCGACCTAATAAACCATAAAAACAATACCCATGTCGATTTTCAGAATTTGTCACCACATTTCCCCCTTTTAGGGGTTGATTACTCAAAAAACCTGAAACACATGTTTACTCATTTATTGTTAGAAATACTCCTGTGAAGTTTCAAATAAAATAGTCCAACTAATCTTGATTTCCCATACAAACTTCGGACCCCCATTTCACCCCCTTACGGGTTGAATTAAAAAAAATTCTTTCTTAATGCACCTCTAGATCTTATATGGAACCTACATACTAAATTTGGAATCTCTAGAACCAGCAGTTTCGGCTGTGCGTTGATATTTGACTCACTCAGTCAGTCAGATATTTCTTGCAATTTGGCACAAACTCTCAAAAATGTTCATGTCCACAATATTAACTTTCAAAATCGATGCTATTTTCGTAATTAACGTCCCAAAAAACCATAAAAACGACACCCATATTAATATTCAGACATTTCATCCCCCTCGCACCCCAACAGGGGGGATGGTATTTCACGTCCTCCACGTGGGATTTTAAAATCATTGTTGTTTTCGTTATCAGCGACCTAATAAACCATAAAAACAATACCCATGTCGATTTTCAGAATTTGTCACCACATTTCCCCCTTTTAGGGGTTGATTACTCAAAAAACCTGAAACACATGTTTACTCATTTATTGTTAGAAATACTCCTGTGAAGTTTCGAATAAAATAGTCCAACTAATCTTGATTTCCCATACAAACTTCGGACCCCCATTTCACCCCCTTACGGGTTGAATTTAAAAAATTCTTTCTTAATGCACCTCTAGATCTTATATGGAACCTACATACTAAATTTGGAATCTCTAGAACCAGCAGTTTCGGCTGTGCGTTGATATTTGACTCACTCAGTCAGTCAGATATTTCTTGCAATTTGGCACAAACTCTCAAAAATGTTCATGTCCACAATATTAACCTCCAAAATCGATGCTATTTTCGTAATTAACGTCCCAAAAAACCATAAAAACGACACCCATATTAATATTCAGACATTTCATCCCCCTCGCACCCCAACAGGGGGGATGGTATTTCACGTCCTCCACGTGGGATTTTAAAATCATTGTTGTTTTCGTTATCAGCGACCTAATAAACCATAAAAACAATACCTATGTCGATATTCCGAATTTGTCACCACATTTCCCCCTTTTAGGGGTTGAATTTTCAAAAAACCTGAAACACGTGTTTACTCATTTATCGTAAGAAATACTCGTGTGAAGTTTCGAATAAAATAGTCCAGCCAATCTTGTTTCCCCATATAAACTTCGGAACCCCATTTTACCCCCTTAGGGGTTGAATTTTGAAAAATCATTTCTTAGTGCACCCCTTGACTTTATAAGGAACCTTGGTGCTAAATTTGGAATCTCTAGGGCCAGCGGTTTGGGCTATGCGTTGATATGTCAGTCAGTCAGTCAGTCAGTCAGTCAGTCAGTTTCTTCTTTTATATATTTAGACTAGCATTTGCCCGCGGCTTCGCCCGCGTACTAATCGAAATTTTTAACCGTTTGCCAAAAAGGTCTCCAGAAAAGTAGTTGTTACATTCTGGGGGTTTCGGTATACAAAGTTTGGTGATTGTGATTCATTAACAGATGAACAGATGAAAAGTCAGTATACATTCTGAGAACCGGCAAACTGTCGAATTTCATTTGATTTTGGCAAAAATAAGGATCGAAAACTATTATCATACATTTCCGACAGACCGAAGGGGAAAGGGCCGATGAAATAAAAGCATGTCTTAAATGGCCCTTAGTAAAAGTATCTGTGTACTACAGTAACACCAATAGGTCTGATAACGACCAAGCACCGCGCAGCGGTCATAAACTATGGTCCTTTGAAGTACAGAAATACGGCTAATTCAATATCACGTGTAACATTTATTTTTCCTAAAATTAAATTTATTAGGTATGTTTTGCCAGTTCCCATTGGAGCATCAAAAAAGAAAATTTGACCTCACTTCCATTCGCACTCCTTACTGTCAGTCCGTCTGTTACAACCGATTTATCTAAACTATCAAGAATTTAGAGCGCTCGTGGCCCAGCGGCACCCGCCTATTGCGTGCGGTATGCGAGGTTAAGCAATGTGGGCGCAGGTCAGTTCTTGGATGGGTGACCGCTTTGAGTGGTTACTAACTGACTCTCGTGCTTTGGAAGGCACGCTAAGCCGTTGATCCCGGCTGCTGTCTACGACAGCAATCGTTAAGCCAAGTTAGAGGCCTTCGGGCGGCTTGCGAACTTCTAACAGTCAAGTTGCCCACTCATTTGACAAAGGGGGTTCGAAGTTACACCACGTCCGTAGGCAGTACCCACCGTTACCCTACACGTGGGTGGTGCTAAAAGTGCAACAAAAACTGGCAACCGTACTTATCTTCTCGAAGATCTCACGGTTCGTAAATAAATGCCATACGTTTAAAAAAATCTAAAGGTTGATTTAAATGGAAAAAATATCAAAACCTCTATGTCGTTTTTAAAAACAAATCCAATATACCCCACACGCCTATATAGTAACATTAAACTTTTTTGCATGCAGGCATGTATGAATGCCAAATTTTACCTCAGATTCGTATTAAAAGACCTCTCGGACGCTCAAATATCGATTTTGAACGAAATCGGGACGAAAATGAAGATGATTAATATGGCCACTACTTTTTCCAAATTTTACCTCAAATTCGTATTAGGAGACCTCTCGGACGCAGATATATCGATTTTGGACGAAATCGGGTTGAAAATGAAGAAAATCAATATGGCCGGCACTTTTTACAAATTTTACCTCAAATCCGTGTTAGGGGACCTCTCGGACGCTCAGATATCGATTTTGAACGAAATCGGGTTGAAAATGTAGAAAATCAATATGGCCGCCACTTTTTCCAAATTTTACCTCAAATTCGTATTAGGGGACCTCTCGGACGCTCAGATATCGATTTTGAACGATATCGGGTTGAAAATGAAGAAAATCAATATGGCTGCCACTTTTTCCAAATTTTACCTCGGATTCGTGTTAGGGGACCTCTCGGACGCTCAGATATCGATTTTGAACGAAATCGGGACAGAAATGGTAAAAATGAATACTGCCGCCACTTTTTCTAAATTTTACCTCGGATTCGTATTACGAGACCTCTCGGACGCTCAGATATCGATTTTGAACGAAATCGGGACGGAAATGAAGAAAATCAATATGGCCGGCACTTTTTACAAATTTTACCTCAAATTCGTGTTAGGGGACCTCTCGGACGCTCAGATATCGATTTTGAACGAAATCGGGTTGAAAATGTAGAAAATCAATATGGCCGCAACTTTTTCCAAGTTTTACCTCAGATTCGTATTAGGGGACCTCTCGGACGCTCAGATATCGATTTTGAACGAAATCGGGTTGAAAATGAAAAAAATCAATATGACTGCCACTTTTTCCAAATTTTACCTCGGATTCGTGTTAGGGGACCTCTCGGACGCTCAAATATCGATTTTGAACGAAATCGGGACGGAAATGTAGAAAATAAATATGGCTGTTACTTTATTCAAAGTTTAGGTACCTCGGATTCCTAATAAGAGTCCTCTCGGGCGCTCAAATATCGATTTATGTCGAAATCGTATCGGACGGCACTGATTAATAAAACCACTTACAATACATTGAATCAAAAAAGGTCGTATATTCATAGGAAACTCACGGCACTTCATGCACCTTTAGACCTTATAAGGAACTTACATGCCAAATTTGGTATCTCTCGAACCACCAGTTTGGACTGTGCGTTGATATGTCTCTCACTCAGTCAGTCAGTTATTTCTTGAAATTTGGCACAAACTTTCAAAAGTTTTCATGTCCACAGTATTAAATTGCAAAACCGATGCCATTTTCGTAATTAACGTCCCAAAAAACCATAAAAACGACACCCATATTAATATTTAGACATTTCATCCCCCTCGCACCCCAACATGGGGGATGGTATTTCACGTCCTCCACGTGAGATTTTAAAATCATTGTTGTTTTCGTTATCAGCGACCCGGTATATCATAAAAACAATAACCATGTCGATTTTCAGAATTTGTCACCACCTTTCCCCCTTTTAGGGGTTGATTTCCCAAAAAACCTGAAACACGTATTTACTCATTTATCGTTAGAAATACTCCTGTGAAGTTTCGAATAAAATAGTCCAACTAATCTTGTTTCCCCATACAAACTTCGGACCCCCATTTCACCCCCTTAGGGGTTGAATTTTGAAAAATCCTTTCTTAGTGCACCCCTAGACCTTATAAGGAACCTACGTGCCAAATTTGGAATCTCTAGGACCAGCGGTTTGGGCTGTGCGTTGATATGTCAGTCAGTCAGTCAGTCAGTCAGTCAGTCAGTCAGTCAGTCAGTCAGTTTCTTTCTTTTATATATTTAGATGTCACAGATTCGGTAGTGTATTTATGCGGATTCTACTTGGATTCTTAGTAGGGTTAGCTCTAAATGCAAGCAGACGCTTACAAACATTCCTGCATAGCTTTAAAGCCGCCCATTCATTAGCCCCATATTGAAGCGGCCCGCGCCATTTCAGATGTGTTAAAAGCTGGAATTTCTACGCTAATAGCAGAATTTAAATGTGCCATTTTCTACACTGTTTAAAACAATTTTACCGAACTACCAGACATCCAGGTTTTGAATTTAATATGGTAGACGATATTAATTAAAGGGATTGTCTCTGACTTAGTCTATTCTAATTAAGATAATACGTATACATTTTCATATTCATTTTAAATTTACTTCTTATAATAGGCGGGTAAAAAGATGATATCATCATAATATAGCAGGCTGATCTTGTTTCTTTTTTATCCAAGAGAACAAAATGCCAAACCTAAGTACGCAATATACATAAAACATAATTGACCCCGTATACATCCTAAAATACAAATAACATTTAATGCACACGTCGATAAAATAACACCATACAGAACTTCACAATAAGTGGCGGCAAACAACAGGCGAGTTGATCACTAAAGAGCGATCTCTTCCACACAACCACAGTTTAGTTACATGATTCAGAGCATTCTTATCATTAATATTATATCGTTCAATGTACTCTTCGTTTTAGATTAAGAAATATACATTCCGGAGAAAGAACAGGAAAAAACGCCGTCAAATCTGAAGAGCAGAGAGAAACACTTTCTGAGCGTAAAAAATTTTTTCGTCATCGCAAGAAGTATTCCAGCAGAGAGGAAAATGGTGAAAACAGGAAAGTGACTGTACCTGAACACGAATTTGAAGAGAAATTTGACGTAAAACCGCCACCAAAAAATATTCCCGGGAATGGACAAAACCAACAATTTAACAACTGGTTTTTTCGTGACACGAATGAAGATTTAGATGCTATGGAAAGTTACCAAAACAGCAATGGGGTAAGACTTCATGTAATATTTTAAATATTTAGAAGAACATTTAGCATTACTATGTATTTTTCTTCTAGAAACTATATAAAGTATCAAGCTTGGATTTTAAAAATCTTAGTTTGTGACAGTGGTGGTTTTGGGAGTCTAAGGCGGTCAGTCGTAGTAAAAAAACGTAGATACCTAAATAATGTGAGCTGAGAAAATGGCAGCAGATAATAAACGACCTAAGAAGGCCAAGACTGCAAACCCTCTACTATTTTTCGGAGCAGACAGATAAAAAACCCATTTTTAATCAAGTCTACCTTTGGTACCACCATCAGGTCCGCCGAAAGACGTCCACTGTTGGACATAGGCCTTCCCCAAATAGTGCCACAATTACCGGACCAGCGCCACCCGCTTCCAGCGGACTCAGTCCACCTTGGGTCATTATCAGCCACGTTGCGCCTTTCGGTACGTGGTCGCCACTCAAAAACTATGAATCATGAATGTTATAATGTTGTTTTTTTAGACGACTGTCCGCCACCGCTCCATCCGTGCCGCCACCAACCGCAAGGAGCGTATCTGGGAGAACGGGGTGATTCCCTACGAGATCGACGGCAACTTCAGCGGTGCGCACAAGTCGCTGTTCAAGCAGGCCATGCGGCATTGGGAGAACTTCACCTGCGTGAAGTTTGTCGAGCGAGATGTCTTGCTGCATAAGGATTACATCGTCTTTACCGAAAGACCTTGCGGGTAACACATTTGCTACATTTACTCAATCTGTATTTCCGAGTTCATATAACCTGGACTTTTTAAGGCACGAGTGGATAAACATCTTCTGGGTGAGCTCGCTTCATCGTCGTCCTCATCTTTGACCCCTGGCTAGATGCTGGCCAAGAGCAATCCCATTTTTAATAAAAACAAAACTGTATATTGAATCGTATTTGCTAGTGATTGCATTTATTTTATTGCTCTGTTGTTGAATACATGCATTTCTCTTATTTTTATAGTCAAGTTTGTTATATTTATATTTTTATCATTGAGATTTACGCTTATTATTGTCAGATTCCATGAAACTGTCATAATCTGTGAAAACTTCCACGAATAATTTCTTGATACCCTGTCAACGTTCAGATTTATGGGCCAAAAAAACTGCCTAAGCATTAAATATTTTGTCTATAGATGTTGCTCATTCGTTGGCAAGCGCGGAGGAGGCGCCCAGGCCATCTCCATCGGCAAAAACTGCGACAAATTCGGCATCGTTGTACACGAACTGGGGCACGTCGTCGGCTTCTGGCACGAGCACACGCGGCCTGACCGGGACAGGCACGTGCAGATCATCAGGGACAACATCATGATGGGTAAGCTAACGTCGGTCAGAACTGCGTCAAGATCGGTATTGTGGTGCACCAGTTGCCCGGGGCACGTCAACGGCTTCTGGAACGAGGACACGAGGGACAGTTGCTGGAACAAGGCCGTGCATCATCAGGGACAACATCATGATGGGTAAGCTGTCGTCGGCCAGAACTGCGACAATATCGGTATTGTGGGTCACGAGTTGCCCGGGGCACGTCACCGGCTTCTGGAACGAGGACACGAGGGACAGTTGCTGGAACAAGGACGTGCATCATTAGGGACAACATCATGATGGGTAAGCTATCGTCGGCCAGAACTGCGACAATATCGGTATTGTGGGTCACGAGTTGCCCGGGGCACATCACCGGCTTCTGGAACGAGGACACGAGGGACAGTTGCTGGAACAAGGACGTGCATCATCACCAGGGACAACATTATGATGGGTTGATTGATGGCAGCAATGTTTTTGTTGCTTCTTTTGCGATAATCATCTTTAATTCTTCACGAATTTTAGCCAAAAGGTAAAGTTTTTACCAATTACCCCATTCATCATGATCATCATTAGCCAATTTCGATCCCAATGACTAGAAAACTAGCTAAAAGCATTCATTCCTTAAAGTACAAGCATACGAAGAGCAGAGCAGAGATGCAAGATAATATAATAATATTGTCAGTGAGGATACGATGTTGTAATATTCAATTTGAGAAATTAAACCAAACTAAAAAGAAGGACAGAAATACAAATCACTTGTAAAATGCTACACACGTAAAACTGATTACTCCGTGATTGCATTTCTAGATTACACGTTTGCAGCAAAAACATGGTGCCCTCATAACTTTGAAATTCAAAAGCATCCAATAAGCAACGGCAGCGTCCGTAATTTAAAAGCATAGTCGTTCCTATACAAATGACATCCGCCTGTGTCAGAACGTAGAAAATATCACCGAGCGGTTGCGGAGGATATTAAAGTGAAAATGAAAAACGGGCCGAAATTCCACATCTGATTCGTACTTTAATGAGAATTAGCTTTAATTTCTGACTGTCTTTTAACAAAAATTTAGATTTGATAAGATTATAAACTTGAGTGAACTTGTGTAATTTGTTAACCGACTTCAAAAAAGGAGGAGGTTCTCAATTCGTTGGATTTTATGTGTGTTCACCGATTACACGGAGACTATTAGACCGATTTCGGAAATTCTTTTTTAGGGTTCCGTAGCCAGAATGGCGAAAACGAAACCCGTATAGATTCGTCATGTCTGTCCATCCGTCCGTATGTCACAGCCGATTTAATCGGAGACTATGACCACTACAATTATGAAATTTTGTAGGAAGGTGTATGCTATGAACCGGTATAGAAATATGATGTGAAATTACGAAAAAAATATTAAACTGGGGGGCACCCCATACATGTAACAGGGAGGTCAAAAATTTTTTTTCAATGCACATAGGCGTGTGGGATATCTTTGTATAGGCCTTTGAAAATGACATAAAGGTTTGTAAAAAACTTTTCCATTTAAGTTAATCGTTGGTGAGATATTAGCTCTCAACGTCATAAAAAGTGTGCCCCTTCCCTCTAATTTCTATAACATGAAGTTTAAAATTCTGGAAAAAATCAAAATGATGAACAATTATAAATACTTTCAACAATTTTTGGTTTCTGAGTTATTGCTGAAAAACTGTCTTGCCCAAACAAAAAGGCGTAAGTGCCGTAACTTCCCTATGAAGATACGACCTTCTTTGATTTACTGTATTGTATCGTGGTTTTAAATGTAGATTAGGAGGTGTCGGTACGGAACCCTTCTTTGTGCGTGACCCGACACGCACTTGGCCAGTTTTTTGTTTAAAATGTAAGCTTTCTAGTTGGCCTATTGTCATAACATAAAATAATGAGTTGATGACAGGTCACAGGATCCTGGAGAAATCGAGAGAACTCCTTAAAATTGTATAGGCATTACCTTTAGTGATTTTAGTATTTTTTTAAAGAATTGCGTTCATTTGCTCTCTAAAAGTACCACGAAGACCAGTACTGGCCACTGGAACTCCTCAGCGAAGAGTTTTTTATAGATAGTTATAGGACATTTGGATTATTAAGATGGTAATGGCTATTTTACCAAGTGAATTGAAGGTGCTTTGTTTTATTTATAAATCAGCTTGTAATTTACGTAGACCTATCGCCAACAAAGAGTTTCGGGAGACGAACTCAAGAATCACTTGTCTCAAAACCTATTTTTTGTCTTGTTCGCTTACTAGTGGTAGCTCGATATGCCGTACTTTTCGCATGCATACGTTCTATCAATCATCTACCAGAAAAACAAATTATAATAAGAAAATACTCCACACGTAAATAAATCGGCAAACTTCTTAGTGATCGTAGTGTAGTTATGTTGTTAATTATGATGACATTAGTTAAAAATATGAAGACAGAAAGAGGATTTTTAGACGTAACTTTTTTTTTTCTATTGAACCAATTTTATCAAATCTTGTAAACTTTTTGATTATATATCTAACTAGCATTTGCCCGTGGCTTCGCCCGCGTACTAAGCGTAATTTTTAACCGTCTACAAAAAAGAGGTTCACTTTTTGACCCGTATATATGTATGTAGGTATGTATGTATGTTTGTCCACGATTATCTCGCGTTTGGCTGAACCGATTTAGATGCGGTTTCCAGAAAAGTAGTTGTTACATTCTGGGGGTTTCGGTATACGAAGTTTGGTGATTGTGATTCATTAAAAGGAGCATCCAAAAAGAAAATTTGGCTTCACTTTCATTCGCACTCCTTACTGTCAGTCCGTCTGTTACAACCGAGTTGCTTTTACTGGACCGATTGAATTAAAATTTGGCACAAACTATCAAGAATTCAGAGCGCTCGTGGCCCAGCGGCACCCGCCTACCGCGTGCGGTATGCGAGGTTAAGCAATGTGGGTGCAGGTCAGGTCTTGGATGGGTGACCGCTTTGAGTAGATACTAACTGAGCGCTCTCGTGCTTTGGAAGGCACGTTAAGCCGTTGATCCCGGCTGCTGTTTACGACAGCAGTCGTTAACCCAAGTTAGAGGCCTTCGGGCGGCTTGAGAACTACTAACAGTCAAGTTGCCCACTCACTTGACAAAGGGGGGTCGAAGTTGCACTACGTCCGTAAGGAGTACCCACCGTTACCCTACACGTGACCCCTGGGTGGTGCTCAAAGTGCAAAAAAAACTGGCAACCGTACTTGTCTTCCCGAAGATCTCACGGTTCGTAAATAAATGCCATACGATTAAAAAAAAATCTAATACCTAATCTAAAGGTTGATTTTAATGGAAAAAATATAGAAACCTCTATGTCGTTTTTAAAAGCCAATCCATAGGTACCCCACACGCTTATATAGTAACATTAAACTTTTTTTAACAGTCCCTGGCATGCATGGAGTGCCAAATTTTCCCTCAGATTCGTATTAAGAACTCTCTCGGACGCTCAGATATCGATTTTGAACGAAATCGTGACGGAAATGATAAAAATGAATATGGCTGCCACTTTTTCTAAATTTTACCTCGGATTCGTATTACGAGACCTCTCGGACGCTCAGATATCGATTATGAACGAAATTGGGAAGGAAATGAAGAAAATCAATATGGCTGCGACTTTTTCAAAATTTTACCTCGGAGTCGTATTAAGAAACATCTCGGATGCTCAGATATCGATTTTTAACGAAATCGTTAAAGAAAAGAAGAAAATCAATATGGCCGCCACCTTTTCCAAATTTTACCTCTGATTCGTATTAGGGGACCTCTCAGACGCTCAGATATCGATTTTGAACGAAATCGATTTGGAAATGAAGAAAATCAATATGGCTGCCACTTTTTACTAATTTTACCTCGGATTGGTATTAAGAGACCTTGTGGACGCTAAGATATCGATTTCTAACGAAATCGGGACGGAAATGAAAAAAATTAATATTGCCGCCACTATTTCCAAATTTTACCTCGCATTTGTATTACGAGACCTGTCGGACGCTCAGATATCGATTTTGTACGAAATCGGGAAGGAAATGAAAAAAATCAATATTGCTGCGACTTTTTTTACCTCGGATTCGTAATAAGAGACATCTCGGACGCTCAGACGTTTTAAACGAAATTGGGACGGAAATTAAGAAAATCAATATGGCTGCCACTTATCCCAATTTTACCTCGGAGTCGTATTAGGGGACCTCTCGGACGCTCAGATATCAATTTTGAACGAAATCGCAACGGAAGTGAAGAAAATTAATATGGCCGTTACTTTATTCAAAGTTTACCTCGGATTCCTATTAAGAGTCCTCTCGGACGCTCAAATATCGATTTTTATCGAAATCGTATCGGACGGCACTGATTAATAAAACCACTTACAATACATTGAATCAAAAAAGGTCGTCTCTTCATAGGGAATTCACGGCATTTCATGCACCTTAAGATCTTATAAGGAACCTACATGCCAAATTTGGTATATCTCGAACCAGCAGTGTGGGCTGTGCGTTGATATGTCACTCACTCAGTCAGTCAGTTTCTTCTTGCAATTTGGCAAAAACTTTTAAAAGTTTTCATGTCCGCAATATAAAATTTTAAATCAATGCCATTTCCAAAATTAACGACCCAAAAAACCATAAAAACGACACCCATATTAATATTTAGACATTCCAACCCCCTTGGAACCCAACAGAGGGGATGGTATTTCACGTCCTCTACGTGGGATTTTAAAATCATTGTAGTTTTCGTTATCAGCGACCCGATAAACCATAAAAACAATACCCATGTCGATTTTCAGAATTTGTCACCACATTTCGCCCTTTTAGGGGTTGATTTTTCAGAAAACCTGAAACACGTGTTTACTCATTTATCGTTAGAAATACTTCTGTGAAGTTTCGAATAAAATAATCCAGCCAATCTTGTTTCCCCATACAAACTTCGGACCCCCATTTTACCCCCTTAGGGGTTGAATTTTGAAAAATCCTTTCTTAGTGCACCCCTAGACCTTATAAGGAACCTACGTGCCAAATTTGGAATCTCTAGGACCAGCGGTTTGGGCTGTGCGTTGATATGTCAGTCAGTCAGTCAGTCAGTCAGTCAGTCAGTCAGTCAGTCAGTCAGTCAGTCAGTTTCTTCTTTTATATATTTAGATGAATACTTATTGACATTTATTATTTTCGCTTTGTCAAATCAAATCGTTTTGGTTAACATAGTAGTAGTTTTGGCTAAAGTGAAGCCAATGTATGTCTTGTCAGCGCCAGCCAATGTAGGTATCTTAAAATTAATAATTTGGATTTAATTCTTAATTTGAAACGTTTAACTTAATTTCTTTTACATTCGGTCACTGCGCAGTCAGACAGCAGGTGACTAAGTAATCTCCTCACTCAATTCAGCCATGAAGGCACTCACATCTGCGTGTCAATTGCCAGCACATCCATCATGCGACGCGTAATTCCGTTAACGACTAGCTTCGAATTAACTTGGCGAGATTAATCTTTGGTGTTACTTAGTTAATAAATGATTTTAATTATATTTATTGCTGTTTAGGTTACACCTATTACTTTGAGGGGTTTATTTTGTCATGGAATGTGATCAACCTGAGCAACCTTTATGCCCTTTAATATTAAGTCTCAACCGTACAGAGCGGACGAGATGCTCACAAATATCTAAACAAGACTCTATTTTCAAAAGGCATTGGAGTGTCTGCTCAGATATTTTTGTGCAACCTGGAGGTACACACGGGTCGTAAATACTGGCCAGGTAACAGGCGGTATCATCGAGACCCAATCTCTTTCAGACAACCTTACCCGACTTTTTCTGAAACTACGAGTATTGTGTGTAAAACAAACCTTTATGAAGAGCTTATTTTCAAATTAGCACTCATTTATTTATTTGACGTATGGCAATTACAATATCGAACAGTGAGATTTTCGAGAAGACAGTACGGTTGTCAGTTTGTTGCACTTTTAGCACCACCCAAGGGTCACGTGCAGAGTAACCGGTGGGTACTCCCTACGAACGTGGTGCAACATCGAGCCCCCTTGTCAAGTGAGCGGGTAATTGACTTTTAGAAGTTCTCAAGTCACCCGAAGGCGTCTTATTTGGCTTAACGACTACTGTTATAGACAACAGACGGGATCAACGGCTTAGGGCGCCTTCCAAAGCATGGGAGCGCTCAGTTAGTAACCACTCAAGAACTGACCTGGGCCTACATTGCTTAACCTCGCATTCCGCACGCGGTACGCGGGCGCCGCTGCGCCACGAACGCTCCTAAACGAAACTGCATCAACCAAATAAGAAAAGCAATTTTCAACTTTTGACCCAATCCTAAAATCTTCCAATAAATTAATTACTTGGTATAGTTAACTCAAGTTCCGCAGCCTCTGGCAACAAATGAAATAAAATTACTTTATTAAGTTGAGAAGAGCATAATTTGTAAACTTCCGAGTAGGCGAAGTAAATACTTTTGATTAATAATAGTAAGTATTACCGAAGAAATAGGATTAATATTCGTTAGGGTGCTATTGGGATTACAATGGTAATTTTAGTTGAACGGGAAGTTAATTGATAACAGCATTGTTTTTATAAGTACCACAACTTCATGAGCAAGCTTGGAAAACATGAACTTTCCGGTGAAATGGAAGTAGAACGCAGGTTTGCTTTTCCAAGTTACATTTCTTAAGTTCGGCTATTACTTGTTAACAAGTATCCCTTTTAATTTTTTTTTTTTTTTATTAAAAATGGGATTGCTCTTGGCCAGCATCTAGCCAGGGGGCAAAGATGAGGCCGACGATGAAGCGAGCTCACCCAGAAGATGCTTATTCACTCGTGCCTTAAAAAGGTCCAGGTTATATGAACTCGGAAATACAGGCGAAGGCGGTATGAGCTCAAGGAGCTATTTTACAGTATGCAACCAAAAGTAAGGCAAATAAATGTATCACATAACTTTTAGGGTTCCGGATCCAAAGGGTAAAAACGGGACCCTATTACTAAGACTTCGCTGTCTGTCCGTCCGCCTGTCACCAGGCTGTTTCTCTAGAACCGCGATAGTTAGACAGTTGAAATTTTCACAGATGATGTATTTCTGTTGCTGCTATAAGAACAAATATAAAAACCGGCCAAGTGCGAGTCGGTCTCTTTGCCGTTTTTATATGTAGATAATGGTAAGGAACCCTTCGTGCGCGAGTCCAGCACGCACTTAGTCAGTTTTTTTAGATCATAAGTATGATAACGGTACCTGATTTACTGGACTCCAGTAACTTCTAGCTTTATTTGCTTATATGATATAAGTAGACATGATAATTAAAATAAAAAATTATATCATTACTAGTATTATTTTAGTATAAATTACATTATATAAGTAAGTAAGTATATCACTGGAATTGTGAAAGTTAATGTTCTATGTACCATGTACTATTCGCCCACAAATTGCTGAGCAGTTTGGCGAAAATGATTGTAAATTCGGTTTTTGGAATAAATAAATAAAAGACATGAAATCAATAAAAATCAAATGTACATACACTCAAGAGCAAATAAAACGGATTTTACCTATTGTATCGAATTTCCATACAAAATGTACCTGTTTAACTTTTTTATTTTTGAGTGTATTCCTTATATATTCCGTAAAAGTGCAGATGTAGTTACCGGTAGATTATAATCTACTCGTATCTCGCGAGATTGTAAACTATCGAAAGATTCCATCCTCCTAGCGTTATTCCCAGTACAGTTGCATCCTGAAGGATGCCTGGGGTCCGCTACCTAATCCCAAGAATTGGCGTAGGCACTAGTTTTTACGGAATCGACTGCCATCTGACCTTCCAACCCAAGGGAGAAACTAGACTTTATTGGGATTAGGCTTGTCAAGTGAGTGGGCAACTTGACTGTTAGAGGTTCTTAAGCCGCCCGGAGGCCTCTAACTTGGCTTAACGACTGCTATCATAGACAGCAACCGGGATCAACGACTTAACGTGACTTCTAAAGCACGGGAGCGCTCAGTTAGTAACCACTCACAGCGGTCACCCATCCAAGGACCGACCTCGCCCGTCATTGCTTAACCTCGCATACCGCACGCGGCACGCGGGGCGGGTGAATATTCAGCGTTTTTACAGCGTTTTTTTCGTCATTGTCGTCTTCATATATTTTGTTAAAAGAGTACGATAACCAGGGTTAACTTTTGTTAAAAACTAAAACCAATATCGGTTCTGAGTCTCAGTTGATCAAAATCCTCGCGGTTTGTTCTACTCATTGAATATATAATCTTGTACCCGACAATGACGTTAGAAACGAGCGTTTAAACGCCGGAAATTCGCCCGGGCGCCGCTGGGCCACGAAACTATCAAAGATTGTAAGCCGAAAATTGGTTAGTGTTTTTACTCCAGCTCGGGGCTTTTATTTCCGCTCTGAGGGGCGCCAGGTAACGAACAAACCTACCTAGATTCCAATTATCTAGAACTTTACTCTAGTGAGTCGACAGTTACACAGTACAGTTCACGATCTTTCGACAGTTTAATATCCTGCGAAATAGATTACAAAGTAACAGTACTCGCAATCTTACGGTGACATAATATATGACATAAGAAGTTAATGTGAAAGTCATATTGTCAGATGACATACTTATTAAATTTTAATCCAATCCATAGAGTAATTAAACCACGTTTATATAAAGAAATAAAAACAACCAAAATAATCGCTTAAAATCCAGTTCAGTAACGACTCACTACTATATCATTCAAATGACAGCTGTCATAACATTCCACTGAAATCACCTATATTTTTTATCCCGTATTCCAAACAGGAAGTGGACGGGAGCCATATTTTCCGGTATATTAAAACCACTTCCGTAACCCAGTAGGAGTTCATTGCAGGGTTCCAAATTCGATTTCCGAGGGTAAATGTTAGTATGTATTTGTGGTAATAAATATTTTGTAGGCAGTCCGTTAAATCATGTTTTTTTTCTTTTTAGGGTTCCGTACCTCAAGAGGAAAAAACGGAACCCTTATAGGATCACTTTGTTGTCCGTCGGTCTGGCTGTACTTATATGTCAAGCCCCTTTTTCTCAGGAACGCGTGGAGGTATCAAGCTGGAATTTATATCAAATACTCAGGTCTACTGTCCCTTGGAGCTGTGAAAAAAATCGAACATCTAAGCCAACGTAATCAAAAGATACAGCTGTTTATACCGCAAATTTTCGACACTCACAAGGGAATCAAAACCTACAGGGTACTTCCCGTGAACTCAGAATCTTGAAATTTGGTACCAAGCAACATCTTATAGCACAGATAAAGGAATAATTGCGAAAACCGTAAATTTTTATTTAGGTAAATCATATAACAAAAATATTTTTACGGAACCCTCGTGCGCGAGTCCGACTCGCACTTGGGCGTTTTTTTAAGGATTTTCATTCCGTTCTTTTATGTTAACTCATTAGTCATCAATGTTAGGGAATCTTATTGGCAATCCTAACTATGGGTACTAGACGACGATATACTTACTTATATATGAATAATTAAATACCTACATAGAAAATATGTAAAACTCGGGAACAATTATTCGTGCTCATCACACAAATAATGCCCTGACTGGGATTTGAACCTGGGACCACCAGCCTCGTAGGCAGGGTCATACCAACTAGGCTATAGCGGTTGCCGTAAATTCTGCTCCACACAATAATAGCAATAAAACCTCCTTTACTATCTAAAACTTTAATAAAAGCGTCATAATCTTTAATCAGCCTTACGGAATTAACAATAATTTTGTCTTAGTAAGAATTCACATGTTAAATTTTGAAAGGCCTCTTAAAAATTAAGATAGATGTATTTTTATATCTCTAGTAACGAATTTATTACAATACCTAATAT
Source organism: Notocelia uddmanniana (assembly GCA_905163555.1). Lineage (NCBI taxonomy): Eukaryota > Metazoa > Arthropoda > Insecta > Lepidoptera > Tortricidae > Notocelia > Notocelia uddmanniana. The sequence goes on along the minus strand of LR991059.1, from coordinate 4,876,389 downwards.
AACTACTTTATGCATGTTCTTTGTTATATTTGGATTAGTTAGACTAGTTATGTCTTTTCCGCTCACGGGATAATGGTGTCCCGGACCTTTGGAAGGCGTGCGCGGAGCCGAAGTACCGAGGTACCGACGTACCAACCGAGTACCACATAGCCAACACGTAGAGGCCCTTTTGACAATTTAATGAAATGCCAGTGGTACACTGTGCGGATGCTGTCCCTGCCCGTGTCATGGGACGCACACAGAGACAGCACCCGCCAGGGTGTACAGGGACTATTGCTGGTTGATGGAATCTAAATGAACCGCACTATTGGGTGAATATGATGGACTAATGGCTGGGCTATTGAGTGAGACAACGGACATCTGCCTAATAAAACTGTCTCATTTTTTTTATCTCAGGCAGACGATGACTCGAACTCTGCTAGATGGGCCCCTATAAATAGCGACATTAAAAAAAAGTCCTAGGGGCAACACCGGTGCAGAGGGCTGGGGGTAGGGGCACTGGACTTTAAACATATATAGCCAACTCGTCACTTAGGTGACTACATCAACTCCCGAGCAACAGCTCCAGCGACTCAACTCTGGACAGCCGGTTAAGGCAAGCCCGAGGCGGGGGGCCTGTTCATACAACCAACCCACAGGACACCCCCAGGAGTACTCAGGTACATAGGGTCGCTGCTCCCTAACAGCTCGCCACAAGCTGCCCTACGTTGGCTGACTGCACTGGAAATCCAGTGGGCGATGAGGTCGTCACATCCCTACTAGTTATTATTACTATTGTTATGGCACTGTCGAATTGGATAAATCTGTAAGGATAGTTGCTGTGTGTGAAAAATAAAAATAAATAAAAAATAACACATTCGCCGACGAGGCCCATACCCATACAAAAATGACGCGAATTACATCGTGTCACCAGCACCGAGTGAGTCAAGTGGGTAGCGCGTACAATTGGTACCAACTATATATTTTCTCTCCAAACATTCCCAAGATCATGTGCTAAGTCACTTATTAGAGTAGCATTAGAGGAGGTAAGGATAACACGCGCGTCTAAACGGAATAGGTACACTTGACCCGAATGCGTGACACGTAGGCTTAAATCTTCTGGCGTCCTCTCACACCGTAATGAACTGAAACAGCATGGCTAGCTCAAGATGGCGCACGAGCTATGTCACGCGAGACATAGATTATCCGCCTCTTTCTGTGTGTAATTAGAAACTCTCACTGCCAGACACTTCGATAAACGTCTTCACTTAGTAAAGCATGATACTGTTGATCCATAAAATTTGTTTAACGATCCTTTTAGCAATCCATAAGCCTAGCTATTAGCGTGATCGTCTTTATGGCGGTAATTTAGCTATAGCATTTGTTGCGTACTAGCTAGTTTGTAACTAACGTTTGTGGGATGTGATCGACAAAAAACGATCATATCACAGAATAATCAATAGTACTCGCGTTACATATGTACAACGGAAGGTTTTCTTTCGAACAACACTGTTTTTTGACAGTTAGACATTCCGAATCATGTATCAGCTAGTAAGGTAAGTACCTAAAAGTCACTTTGAGATTATAAACTGTATGGATATGACAGGTGTCAGGATTGACTTCTTAACCGCCGACCACTATAGTCTAGTTTCCATGTCAACGACGTCACCTAGTAAAGCGTATACACAACTAAGACGAATGCTGCTGTCATTGTCTGGCGGTGTCAGCCAGCGTTCGGGTGAATTAACACCCGGTGTGAGCCAAGTTTAGCTGAAAAGGCAAGAAAACCAGGCCTGATCACACTGCCTAGGCCAGGGGTCGGCAAATATTTGACCAAAGAACCAAATTCAGAAAAAATACCATCTTTTGGGAACCTCAGAAAGCCAATATATTTTTGAGGAGACCTGGACGAGCCGCACCTGGCCCTTCAAAGAGCCGCATGCGGCTCGCGAGCCGCGGTTTGCCGACCCCTGACCTAGGCAGTTCTCGAAATATACCGCGTTGTATCACATGTCCGGTGTGACAGCCAGCCCACGAGCACAGTGCCATTGTCGCAGCACATTGAAACAAGCACGCCGCGTCGCGGCTTCCGACGCATAATCACAGCTCGGAAGAAACACGGCTTCCTGCCCATTCACGATTTAGGCGGCCATTCATCGGGGATAAAAGTTGTGTAGGCGTATACGACTTTTTTATGGCCAGTTACGGCAAACGGCTGGGAACTAGCACTAGGGGCCTAATTCGAGATGAGGAAATGTGACGGTCCGGGCATATCTGTCTTGAAAAATTTTATAATAGTACATTACGATACAAGTGCAGAGAACAGGAAATTCGCAACGAGTGGTGATAAATTAAAACACGACCGAGGGAGTGTTTTAAATCGACACGAGTTGCGAATTACCTATTCGCACGTGTATCGTACAACGTTTTACAGTACATATGCCTCTTTTAAGTTTCGACATATGCACGTAATCTGCTGATTACCGCACTCGTGCGGTAAAGAAGCACCATATGTACTGTAATAGTACATTACGATACAAGTGCAGAAAACAGGAAATTCGCAACGAGTGGTGATAAATTGAAACACGACCGAAGGGAGTGTTTTAAATCGACACGAGTTGCGAATTACCTGTTCGCACGTGTATCGTACAACGTTTTACAGGACATATGGCTCTTTAAAGTTTCGACATATGCACGTAATCTGCTGATTATCGCACTCGTGCGGTAATCAAGCACCATATGTACTGTAAATATATTTATGGCACAAACGCTTATCGATACTTCAATTGCACAGAACATTCAATAGGTATTTAATATTCTGTGTTCAATCCTTTATACTCATACTCATACTCATACTCATACTCATTTATTTGCAATGATTTTACACATTACACGTCAAAATAATACATTTCATCATACTCGTATTTACATTAACATAAGTACTTAAAGGTACAAAACTTTACCCATTAAATATGTCAGTGTCTCTTACAGTTATAGTTAAATTACAAATTAAGATACAAAATTAAATTACTATTATGATTATTGGATCAGTTAAATGTTACAACAATTCGGATACATTATAATGAGCTTTTTCAACGAGCCACGATTTTAATTTGTTATAAAATAACTGTCCGTTCTGCTCTTTTATGCAATCTGGGATCGCGTTATAAATTTTAGTACCTATTACGTAGGCAGTTTTGGTGGACTTGGTCAGTTTGCACCTAGTTGTGATAAGTTTGCCTCTATTATTACTCCGCAAGTTTCGTAAGTTCTCCGATCTTTGGGGAAAGGATTCCATGTTGCTTCTCACGAATTTCACGATATTGAAGATGTAAAGAGATGGTATTGTCATAATACCTAGTGAAATAAAGAGTTGTCGAGCAGGTGAACCGGGCGGAGCGTGGGCTATGATTCTGACTGCTCGTTTCTGCAGCACGAAAATGCGACGCCAGTCAGCAGCGATTCCCCAGAACTCGATGCTGTAACTTATTACTGAATGAAATAGTGCGAAGTAGCTGTTACGTAATTGGGATTGTGGAAGTACCAGAGATAGTCGCTTTAGAGCAAAACACACCCCTGACAGCTTTTTACAAATACTATCTATTTGGGTGTTCCATCTCATTGCGGAATCTATAGTTACTCCCAAAAACTTTGCTGAGTTAACTTGTGGGAGGGTTGTGTGATTGACCCGAACAGTTAGTGGTCGCGGTGGTCGGCCGCCTAAGTTGAAATGTAGGATTTGAGTTTTACCTACATTAAGGACTAGTCCGTTTACAGAAAACCAGTTAAGCAGTTTGTAAATATCACTAGTGATTCGTGCTTCTAAGTCTTCAATATTCTGAGCGGATATTATATCACAAGCGTCGTCAGCAAAGATGAACATATTTCCATCCACTGCATCAGGTAAGTCATTAACTTGCATTAAAAAACACAAATTAGCGAGGGAAGACCCCTGGGGTACACCTACATTTACGCTGCCCGCATCAGACTTTATTAATCCACCTTTCAAAACAATAGATTGTTGTCTATTCTTCAAATAGTCGATCATTAGTTGTAACGTGGGGCCGCGAAGTCCGAGGTGCTCAAACTTTTTTGCTAAAACACGGTGATCGCAGAGGTCAAAGGCGCGTGTCATATCGCACAATAGTATAGCAACGTGTGAAGATTTTTCTTTAGCCTGCATTACATGTTGAATCGTTTCGCGAATAACAGACACGCATGAGCGATTTCGTCGGTAGGCATACTGCTTATTGTGGAGCAAATATACATAATAAATAAATATACATAAGCAAAGGCCGAATTTTGAAAAAAAAATCTAATTTTTTATTATTTATTCATGAAATATGATCCGAATAAGCTCTGTTTTCGATATTGGTATTTTGTTTACGCACTTAGATACATATATGAAATCTATATATACCTGGTTCTTATTGATGTCTCTATCAACGTAAGAGAAATTTTTATTTTTAACTTATTTTCACTAAAATTACTTTAGCCCAAAATTACCAAAGTTTAATGCCATATATCTCCAAGATGGTTAGTTTTGTAGTAAATATGCGATACTATTTCTCTAAACCTCCTTATTTTCAATTCGATAAGCTATAAAAAAACACTAGAACATGGTGAGTTAAATATCGAAGGTCATTGTGTAGTAGGAGCCCCTTACAATATCGGTATGCTGGGAATGTCCGTTTCACTCAAATAAAACATGCAGTCGAGGCCCTGGTGTTTGTATTGTTTATTATCTCAAAAAGATCTATCTTAATTAAATAGTCTGAGACTACACATATTTGTGTATGTTCACAGTATTTATTTCCCATAAATGCCTTTTTTTTTCGTTCCAATCAATACAATGTCACGTTCCTTTAAAAGAGTAAGCCTGCTGTACGTAGCTAGTAGTAAATATAAATAAATATAGATTATAGGTATTCTACTTACAATTACTTAACAATATCACAAGTAATTAACTTATTCGCTATTAAATACATAATTATAAACTAAACAAACATAACACGGTAAACTTTAATTAAGTGTTATAATATCTTGTTGTTTTCCCCTTATCTGTCCGTAACTTAGTCATGGAGGTCAATAAATTGTAAACATCGTTCACAAGGTAATGACATTACAGACATTGATGACGAATATTTTTGCGCATTATATCTAGTTGACCTTTACTACGTAAATAATGAAATCAAATACGAATACGTCGAAGTGAACGTAGTCATAATCATCATCATATCAGTATATGCATAGTCTTGGAGGACTTTAGGCGACGTCTTGTAACATCAAACGCAAACTCATTTTCAACAAAGGTTTTGAGGAACAAATTAAATTAACACAACACAAACATACAGCCATGTCTCGCAAGGACAAGGGTCACCTTTACCTCAACGGCACTTAAGAGGGCGCAGTACGATCGGTGTGGATCGGTTCTCCATACAAACGTATTTAAGCTCTCATTTTAAAACGCCATGCTAGAATAACATGAAACTTTGTATACACAATGGGATCCGGCATACCTAGGTCGGAAATTAGTTTATGTTGCTAGAAATTGAAAAAGAAAAATACAGCGGTTTTTTGAGTTTTTTACGGCTTGTATGAAAACCTTAATAATCGCTGTATTTTTTCGCCATTATAATTTCAAGCAACAGAAACTAATTTCCGCCCTAGCCAAGCTGGATCCCATCGTGTATACAAAGTTTCATGTTATTCTAGCATGGCGTTTTAAAATGAGAGCATAAATACGTTTGTATGGAGAATCAAACGTACTGCGCCCTCTTAATAATTGGGTCAACTTTATACAGGAATCACTAACATCCCAGTAACTAGCCGACTGGGCCACTAAATGTTTAAACTATCTTCTTTGCAAATTACCTTAACGCTATTCAAAACTAAACGCTTTGTGTCTAAAATTAAAGTCCTATTCAGCTTGTCGAATACAGTTTCAAAGGAATTTGAACTTAATAGTGAGAGGACAAAGTTAATTTTGCAACAAGTTCTAAATATGCACTGTTAAAGTTCTTCGGAAACCCTGGGCTCTTTGAATCGTTTGAGTTTTGCTGATAACTCTGTGTTGAATGGGAATTTGGAATTAAATTAGGTCTTGACTCGGTTACTGTTTAAGCTAGACTCCAGCTTTAGAGCTATTTAACTTCTATTGAATGACATCGTTGGAGATTTCTGCGTTTTAAATAAGTGTGCATTCAGCCTCATAGACATGCAAATAAATGATGCAATTCTAGCACTTTAATAAATAAATATTGGAGGACACCTTACACAAATCAACCTAGTCCCAAACTAAGCAAAACTTGTACTACGGGTACTAAACGACGATATGCATACATAAATGGATAATAAATACATAGAAAACATGCAAGACTCAGGAACAAATACTCGTGCCAAACAACACAAATACTGCCCTAATCAGATAGAGAGCGGTCCCGGAATCTTATGTGCGCGTTACAACTAGCACAGAATAAGTAATAGTATTACGTACAGAAGGCCCACCGTTAACAAATCCCCGTTTAGGTATGCCAAACGTGCCTAAGCGTGGCCATCTCTTTATATTGCACGCAAGGCGCTCTTTCGGGGGCGAGGCCTTAGCGCCTTAGCGCTAGGCTAGGCTATTGGCTATGTGCGAAGTAGGTGGTGGGGGTAAGCTAGGCGATCGTAGCGCACACCATGGCAGAAATGTGTACTTACCGGGGACCACTGTCAAATTTACTTTCACGATTTCTATTGGTTTCTTAACGGTTTCCTACGAATCGTTTCGTTTGTATGTATCTATTTATTCTCTTATTTATTTCACTAAAATTTCCAATACGGGGTCTTTCTCATTTACTAAAGTAAATAAAATATTCATGTGTCATTATTTCACATTTCTGACTTTTGACATTGTCTCGGGACCTTTGACGTTTGACGTTTCAGACGTGCACAGAGCCAATAAACCCGCAATGCGGGCAGCCGAAAACGACATGTACTTGCAGCGGCGCGTTGAAGTCACAGAGTGAGCCGCGCCTGCAACTAGTCCAATGGAACGCGACGCAGAACTCCGCGGACCGCTCTGTATCTGCGCGGGCTCTTAGAGATACTCCACCAAGCTAAGTTTGCATCTCGCGGGCGGGTGGGCTTAGAGCGCTCGAGGCCCAGCGGCGCCTGCGTACCGCGTGCGGTATGCGAGGTTAAGCAACGTGGGCCCAGGTCAGTTCTTAGATGGGTGACCGCACTTCAAGGATGGCTGCTATCTACGACAGAAGTCGTTAAGCCAAGTTAGAGGCCTTCAGGCGGCTTGAGAACTTCTAACAGTCAAGTTGCCCACTTATTTAACAAGGGGGGGTCGAAGTTGCACCACGTCCGTAGGGACTACCCACCGTTACCCTGGCAATGCAAAAACCCCAAACTGGTAATGGGTTTCACGGATCGAAAATAAACGCCATACGATTAATAATCGTATGGCATTTAATTTAAAACCGTGAGGTCTTCGAGAAAACAAGTACGGTTGCCAGTTTGTTGCACTTTTAGCACCACCCAGGGGTGGCGTGTAGGGTAGCGGTGGGTACTCTCCCTACGGACGTGGTGCAACTTCGATCCCCCTTGTCAAGTGAGTGGGCAACTTGACTGTTAGAAGTTCTCAAGCTGCCCGAAGGCCTCTAACTTGGCTTTTCGACAGCTGTCGTAGACAGCAGCCGGGATCAATGGCTTAACGTGCCTTCCAAAAAACGGGAGCACTCAGTTAGTAACCACTCGAAGCGGTCACCCATCCGAGAACCGACCTGCGCCAACGTTGCTTAACCTCGCATACCGCACGCGGTACGCGGGCGCCGCTGGGCCACGAACGCTCCGGTTACACATATGTCACAGACATAAGAAGTTTCTTATCCTGAAAATTCCTGGAAGGGGAAAAAACAGCAATGTCATTTAGACACAGAGGCTGGAGGAAGGCATAAACCATTTCACAATATTTCGACAGTTTACAATCTCGCTAGATATATTTGCGCGCTCAGACCGAACGCGCGCAATACATCGAAAACAAACCGTAATTCGAGACTTATATCAGGAATCGACCCCCTCGTGCTCGAACAATGTTCGATACTAATTAAATCGTACATGATTAAGGGTAACATGCTGAACGTTTAACAGTTAATTTTGCCTTCGCTTCATTTTCGACATCAAAGTTCCCGATGTCATTGCCCTCGGAGCAGGCAAATTGGTCCAATCGGTTTCAGAATTAATCCTGTTTACAAGTTTACATTGGAAGGTTCAGTGATTTTAACGTCCTTTGTTTATTTGATATGTGGTGCCGGCCTGCCGGGTTAGAATAGCACCACTCCCTTTCTTCCCTTGGGAGTCGTAAGAGTCGACTATGGGTACCAGGTTGAAGTGTGTTATTAACGATGGGCTACCTGTCACTGCAATATCACATTTTCTTCATCTATAAACCTACAAAACGTGGCAAATGCAGACCAGGGCGACCAAGCGCCCGTTGGGCAGATGACCTTGAAAAAGTTTCTAAAGACTGGCTCACAGAGGCGCAAGATCGTGAAAGGTGGAAAAGTTTGGAGGAGGCCTATACCCAGAAGGGGTCCTAAACACTTTAGTAAGTAAGAAACCATTGAAACAATCACAAACTAAAAATTGTATTTTGTCTTGAAGTGGTTATGGAATAAAAACGCTTTTTATTTATTAACTAGATGAAAGCCCGGCTTCGCTCGGGTGAAATAAATAAAAAAGAAATAAAGAAAACATTTATTCGTGACAGTAATGCAAACGACGAAAGAAATAGTGTACAAAAATGTATAAAATAAAAACATTACAACAACGGATTATGATGAAACTTCGTATACAAATATAGTTTGTAGTGTGGAATAACATATGAAATACGGAGTAAAAGATTACGCTGGCGAAGTCACGGGCAAAGGCAAAAAAACGGGTAAAGGCTGGAAGTCACGGGTTCTTTATAAGTTAATCCTAAGTATTTTTATAAGGCTAGTATTTAAAGGCACATAAAAAAATTGACACCGTAATCAGTACTGATTTGTATAGCTAAAATACTAATCGATCATTAAAATTCGGTTCAGATGTGCAATTGTTAAATATTGATGTGCCAGTCAGTATTTTTGGTGCAAAGTCAGAGCTGCTACCGCGAACAAAAACGTATGAAGTTCGTGTATCTCCCTCTGTCGCACTTGCAAATTCGAGCGACACAGAGGGAACTAAATACACGATGTTCGTTCGTTTTCGTTTCGCGGTAACAGGAAGTCTACTACGAATTTCGAAATCCGAACTTCGTATGGTGCCATCCCTTTCACTCATATGGTATATGACAGGAGAGTGAAAGAGACGGCACCATACGAAGTTCGAATTTCGGAGTAGACCCCCAGCTCTCTATTCTCCGCCAAATTCAGTGGGGCCCTTTACACTCAAGATTGTGTCAATATTATCGCGGTTTTCAAAATTGTAGGGATGTTGCTTCAATATTCGTCAATATTCATGTGATACGGGTCGTGATATGAGTATTTCGCGTGATAATAATAACAGTTGGTAATATTTTCTTCAATTAATGGAACTTATTTAGCAACTTGTTCCGTTAATTTCGCCAAAGGTATTTTGCATTCCGATACGCGCACCATCCAGGAATAGGAGCCGTCCAACCAGAGGGCCTACCGCGATCTGAAAACGAAGTATTTCCCTCTCCGCGCTCGAATATGCAAGTGCGACAGAGAGGCATTTATTTCGTTTTTGGTTCCCAGTAGCACTTCAGTCCGAGCGCGGCGGGCGGTCGAAGAAAGTCAAAGAACATTCCGTGTGTCGTCTGTCACACATATAATATTTTAACTGAACTTGAAATTAGGTGATAATGTTTAGTATGACGTATATTTTACCAAAAATACCAATATATTGATAAATAAATAGATAAATCACATTTGTTTTTTTAGTTGTATGGGACCCTCGGTGCGCGAGTCCGACGCACTTGGCCGGTTTTTCTCACATTTTGAATTTTATTTCTCATATAATTAAATACCCTATTCGTTTCAAAGTTGACGCCTGAGGACCTACCGCGAACCAAAAACTAATTATCTCCCTCTCTATTGTTCGAATACTTCGAATATGCATGTGCGATGGAGAGGCAGATACTTCATTTTCGGTTCGCGATAGCGCCTCTAACGTCCGAGCGCGGCGAACGGCATGAGCAGTACTACTAAGTTATGAGATAGAGCCGATAGAGCGAGACAGGGATAGAATTTTGCTAGACGTTTAAAGGCCATAAGTCACCTAGGAGTTTGTCACAACAAAATAGAGATGCAGCTTTAAGATGGCGGACAGACTTAGCAAACATTCTAGTGGTGTCCTTTATACGATTAATATTATCACAATACTTATCACAGTTTTCAAATTTGTATAGTTTCTGCTTCAATATTCACGTGACACGTATCGTGATATGAACGTATCACGTGATACTAATAACCATGTAGCAGGCCCCATACATTCGCATTGAAGGCGGTTATTGTGACAATCTGATAGGTGTATAGAACGCTTGAAAACCACAAAAACAAAACCCCGCAAAAGCGACTTGCCGGATCCACACAATGGGCGACGATGCCCCACCACCCAGAACGCAGCCCAGCAACCTGGCCAACATACCGGACGCAAAAATAGTTCACGATTTTCGAAAGTAGCCGACACTGTCAACCAACAAATTTAATATGGCAATATAGTCTGTGGGCAATATGGCCGACGTTTTTTCATCAAATTAACACTTTTAAATGCAAAATACGCGACAATCCGAATTTTGCGGATACATATGTTCAACTCGAAATCGTTATTTATATACGTTCTTCAATTTGAGACAGGTCTCGTCCGGGTCTACCGTAGCCCTGCACGAAATTATTAATATAGATTTATAAACCTACAATAGATAAAAGTGGCAATGAAAATTAATTTTCGTATGCTATGTCTATCCCTTTCGGGAATATAGGCGTGGGTTTATGTATGTTTATTTGTTTACCTACTTTTTTGGAAATTTATCTTGACTCCGTGTCTTAAAATGGGCTATAAAATTTTAGATAGGTACTTAGACTTCTAAACATCGAATGATTTTTCCTAAAATTTTGGTGTTGCAATCTTTTTTATATCGTACTTACCTAATTTTGTTGTTAGAATGTGGCCTATTTTCACGTGTGTATGTTACTTAAAATATTTATACGTACTGATATTTTAATAAACATTGATTATGAACTCTTCAGGTTCATGGCAGTTGAGGCAGTGACGAAATATCGAAGTAAATGAAATACAAAACGATGAGGCCATTGACGGCAAAATGCTAGGCTTAAAGTCATGTCAGGCAATTCAATAAAGGTTTTGTTTTAAATTATAAAATGGCAGGAGCTTGACATATGTAAATTGGAATAAATCAACTGCTGTTTTCCTTCAGTAGTTTTTTAATAGTTCTGTCTATGTCTCGTAAAGAAACACTTCGTTCAAACTTGTAAGAATGGGTTCCGTTTATGACTTCTCTCACATTTATCCGAGTATATTTATAAAGTGTCATACTACTCGAAAAACGATTCTCCCTTGATCTCTACACAACTTAGTTTGTAATTTGCTACCCAATCGTCAGAGGTTTCTCCGTATCCAATCACAAAAATATTCTCTTTCCAGGACAAGAATACAATTTCAACAAGCTGACAGAAGAGGAAGTGAACTCCCTCGGGCAGACGTACGACTACGACTCAATCATGCACTACGCTCGAAATACCTTCAGCAAGGGCACATACTTGGACACGATACTGCCCCTGGAGGTCCATGGGAAGAAGCGACCAGAGATAGGGCAGCGTGTCAGGCTGAGCGTGTCTGATATAGCGCAGACTAATCTGCTGTATAAGTGTGCCAGTAAGTATGATTTTTTATACAACGGCGGCGTCAAGCAAACTTTCTGCCTGCCTGATAAGCAGACATATGGACGCTTGAGACTCCAGAAGAATCACAATGTCTTGAGCAGCAGCTAGCTAGCTACTGTCAACACAACGAATGCTGCTGAACAAATGAAACGCCAGAGCTCTCGAGGATGTGGTAGGTATGATGAGAGTGAGGCTCCATATGTGTCTACATTCATACGCAGATCCCTTACTCACAACACACGTCCTCGGGAAATCTGGTGACCATAAAAATCAAACCTGAGTCTCCTCGGGAAAATAAAAGGCATTGACATGTCGTAAAGTATCATTAACTTCATCTATGGTCGTGATCTTCATCGTTAAAGGTAGTGTCCGTCTTGAAACTTTTTGGCCACATCCTTCACCAGCTGCTTCTAACCCTGTTTGCGGTTGAGGTATCTCATCGCGGTTGTAGAGTATAGCGAAATACATTTTGGCCTATATCATGCATTACGGTCGAAACACACATACTTGGATACGATCCTTCGCCTGAAGGTCCATGGGAAGAAGCGGTCCCAGTATTGCTCAGCAATCAAAATAATGATTTTGAATGAAATGCATAATCAAAGAATTATCTTTATCGAACTGAGAAGACATTATATTTATAGATTTATTTACCTTCAACAGAATGCGGTCGCACTCTCCTCGGCAATTCCGGGTGGTTCAGCTCGCCTGGCTGGGGCAGTGAGACCGCACCAGCAACACCGGAGCGCTGCGAGTGGCGCATCGTCGCCACGCATGGAGAACGAGTGGTGCTCAACATTACTGGTGAGTGACTACAGCGGTCGCACTAATAACTCTGGGTGGTTCAGCTAGTCTGGCTAGGGCAGTGAAACCACACCAGCAACGCCGGAGCGCTGCGCTGCGAGTGGCGTATCGGCGCCATGCATGGAGAACGAGTCGTGCTCAAGACTACAGCGGTCGCACTAATAACTGGCTGGTTCAGCTAGCCTGGCTAGGGCAGCGAAACCACACCAGCACGCCGGAGCGCTGCGCTGCGAGTGGCGTATCGGCGCCACGCATGGAGAACGAGTCGTGCTCAACATTACTGGTGAGTGAGTACAGTGGTCGCAATTCAACAACCGAGGGTGAAAAAAAGAATTCATTTATTTAGCGTAAAAATACACACTTCAATACAGACAAAATTAACGTTAAAAAGGAGACTCGTCATAATGCAACGGCAAGCCGTCACACATATACGTTACTTAAACAGGCAAAGAACATAAAAAGCTAGAAGCTCTTCAGCCCACCTCAGCTTCAGCTCGCGTTGTACGTATAACTGACACCTAGTTCCGAAAAAGAACAAAAAATCTTCGATCGCAACTGGTTTCGTAAAAGAACGCAATAGTTTTTGATCGCAACTGATTTCGTAAAAACACCAATAAAGGATTCGATCACAACTGGTTACGAACCCCTGGTTACGTACGCGGTCTAAAGGCGCATCGTCAACGGGTCGCGATTACTGGTGAGTGCTTCAGCTACAATACAATATAAGTAAATATTTTTAATGATCACCAAAAGAAAGAAAGCAACAAGTAATTAATACCTTCAGCTATATAACGGAAGTCAACGATTTTCTTAAACAATAATCAATAAGATACTTTTAGCGTCAGACATTAGCAATCGTTTATTCTGCCTCTGATAGACATAATTTCAACCCGTTTTTAGTATGTCCCGTTTATAATTGATAACAGTTTTTTAATTGGCTGTTTTCCGTTTAAATCAAATATAGGATACAAATTTCAATATAACCACATATTTAAACTCTCGAAAATATCTCGAAAAGTTTCACATTCTAAAAGAGAGTAAGTGACAAGTGAGGCATCACAGCATAAAAAAACATACAGTAGCACCATTATTAACGCGGATTTACTAAATAAATTGTAATGCCTGTTCTTTTTATGCGTTGTGACTGACAAACACAACCAGTCTTGCCTTATTACAATTCAGCCTTGTGACGTCATATAGACGATGCATGGTAGGCTTTCTTCACATTTTCTTGAATATCTTGAAAATTAATTAATAGCTATAAAAATATTAAAAATAAATATTTTTGGGTTTCTATTTAAGTTACCGAAATAAGTTAATAATTCATACTTCTTGAAAATTTGAAATGTTGTCAATTGTGCAAATAATCCCTAAACTTGAAAATGTTTGTAACACTGCCTTCTTTGAAAGAACTCATGAAAGTTAGTAATTTAGACGTATACCTACGTGCAACTACAAACTATTTTCTTAGCCAATCCATTTAGTTGTACGTCTGTTAACCCTCTATTACCTCGTGATGGATCGCGTTCGTGCCGTTGGATTGTTGCCCACTGCGCAACTTATCTTTTCAAACTGCAGTCGCTCAAAACGTCAGTTCTGCGGCAACATCACTATCTCTGATGTATTTGTTTTGAAAATTTTACCAGTGCAATGTAGAAATATGCTACTCACGTTTTAACCTTGTAATATGTTCTATGTGTAGGACACTGGGCGTCAGGTCAGGAGGTTAATATTACTAATGCACACTTATTTTAACAATGAAAAACAAAATGGAGAGAAAAGTCGAGGAAGGGAGACCCCACAATCAGATGGGAATAATAAATGCCAAGGAGAGAGAAAGAGAAAAAAATGTGTAACGACTAAAACAAAATATAAGTCTAAATAATCTAATATATAATAGGGGTCCTCGGGACATGGTGCCGAAGAAGCTAGTAGCATAGCGATACCTCATATCAACGGCCGTTTTAACTCTGTATGTAGTGGTCCTTTTTTAATATCTATGGTTTAATTTAAATAATCACAATTATTTACGAGTGGCGCTAGTAGACAAGTTAAAGCCCCCTTAATTCGTGGCGGGAGATATTTTCGTAAACAATTGGTAAATTACACGTGCAGCAGGCAGTGATTCAAATCAAATGATATTGATACTTTTGCCATGTTAGCTTTCCGTCTAATAATGTTAGGAAAATTAAATAAAACGTGTTTTTTTTTACTTTCAGTCTTCCACTGATCACAGTCAGTTTTAGAAACACCTTGTTCTTACATTGTAATACATGTTGGAAGCTACTCTGACACTGAAAGTAAGTACCAACAGAAGATAATTCGAAAACAGAAGAAATCATTGAATTATCATAACTTTCAAAAACCGGTCAAATGCGTGTCACACGTACAAAGAATGGTTCCATATCTTCATACGGAACTCACGGTAGTACTTAAGTTCTTTTATTTGGGCAAGACAGTTTTTCAGCGATTAACTCAAAAACCGTAAGACCTATCTTGTTGAAACCTCATATTTTTTCAGACTTTAAAATTTCATAGTTTGGAAATTAAAGGGAGAAGGGACACTTTCTACGACTTTGACAGATAATATCTCATATCAACGGTCGCCGTAAATAGAAAAGTTTTGTAAAAACTAAAGGCCTATCCATAGATATTCCACACGTCTATGTGCATTTTTTCATCCCCTAGTTACATACATGGGGTACCCCCCTTAATTTAATATTTTTTTCGTAATTTCATATCACTTTTCTGTAGCGGTTCAGAGAATTCCCCTTTCTAGAAAATTTCATAATTGTAGTCTCCGATTAAATCGGCTGTGACATACGGACGGACGGACGTACAAATATGATGAAACTATAAGGGTTCCGTTTTTGCCATTTTGGCTACGGAATCCTAAAAAACATGTATTTGAAGAAAAATAATTTATTTATTTAGTACACAAACCATTTGGTTGCTGTCTATGATAGCAGTCGTTAAGCCAAGTTAAAGGCCTCCGGGCGGCTTGAGAACCTCTAACAGTCAAGTTGCCCACTCACTTGACAAGCCTAATCCCAATATGGTCTAGTTTCCCCCTCGGGTTGGAAGGTCAGATGGCAGGCGCTTCCGTAAAAAACTAGTACCTACGCCAATTCTTGGGATAATGTAGCGGACCCCAGGCATCCTTGAGGATGCAACTGTACTGGGAATAACGCTAGGAGGATGATGCACACAAACCATTAGAAAGAAAAAAACAAAGAAACAAATTTTAAAATCTTAGTGCTAAACAAGATTCAAGATTTTGAATTAACAAAAATTAACTTGTTCTCGTATTTTATTTATTCTATTTATTAATATTGATAAGCTTCAAGACTTGTTGGTTCGCAACAAATAGAGTCAGCCATAACGGTTCCTTTAAAGATCTTATGATTTCTATTAGTGTTTGGTTTGTTGCCCGTATTGTTTGCGTTCAATTGGAAACACGCCAGATAATCCTATTAATATTATAAACCTGAAAGTTTGTAAATATAGATGGATGTTTGTTACTCTTTCACGTAAAAATTACTGAATGGATTTTAATGAAACTTTACAATAATATCGTTTATACATCAGAATGACACATAGGCTACAATTTATAAAGATATTGTGTGAATTGTCCAAATACTAATCCTGCGCAGACGAAGTCGCGGGCACCAGCTAGTTTTGAAATCACTATGCCGCCTGACGGTAAGCGGTCACCTCAGCCTATGGCCACCTGCATCTCAGGGGGCGTTACATGCGGGTTGCTGACCCTTTAAAAATTTAAACATTCCTTTCTTGAAAAACTCCGTACTATCCATAAATTATTTCCTGATACTACAAATAGCCGTCTACACCAGGGAGAACCTAGACAAATATCCTAAACGGGGGGATGGAAGTAACCGGATCACGCGCTACGGCCACAAACTAGCCCCGGTGCCTCGAAGACTGGTCAAAATGGCTAAAACCATACACGTGATGGGCCCCTCCGTGTATAACAAATTGCCAATGAGCATAACAGACGCTCCTAGTCTTATCAGCTTCAAAAATAAACTTAAGACTTGGCTTGTTGAGCGGTCGTTCTACTCGTATGACATTGAAGAATTCTTTAACCTTAAATAATGTATTTTACAGGTAAAAATAATGACGTCGTGTACCTAATATAAAAATTTACTTAAACATATACCTACAGATACTTAGTATCCTAATCCTAAGCTTATGACATGTGTACAATTGTACAATTGTTTTTGAATTGATGGAAATGTCCTATATAATAATATTGACTTGTAATATGTGTTACTAATAAAGTATGAGTATGAGTATTTTCGAAGTTTACACCTATTGAATAAAAATATTTTTCTCCGTATCAAGTGTATCAACCAATTTCCAGTAATTGAAAACACCAACGCTTCTAAAACTCTTAACAAAGGGTATAAATTTCATTATCTGAGATACTGTAAAACCGAAAGGTAAGTTATGGAATAGAAATGTCTCCGTTTCAGGACACAAGTCCTCTTCAATTTACGTCTTATCTAATTTAATTTATTATTTTCTCTAATTTATACAGACGCGGGACACGATTTCATCGCAGTGAATCTTCTTG
This sequence comes from Notocelia uddmanniana, assembly GCA_905163555.1. Taxonomy (NCBI): domain Eukaryota; kingdom Metazoa; phylum Arthropoda; class Insecta; order Lepidoptera; family Tortricidae; genus Notocelia; species Notocelia uddmanniana. The sequence goes on along the minus strand of LR991059.1, from coordinate 4,859,112 downwards.
GGCGGATGTACAGTCAATGAATTTGATTTCTGGGTCATTTCGTACCTTGTCACAGTGACAATAATATGATATATCTAGCTGCTTTCATATTGATTTTTACTGTGACAAGGTACGAAGTGGCCAAAAATCAAAATGGTTGACCGCACACGCACGGGTGTACTCCAGGGCCGTCATTTTTCCTCCTATCATTTTCCAAGTTGTATTCCAAAGGAGCCCAGGGTCCAAATCCAAAATTTAGCGTAGGCACTAGTTTTATGAAAGCGACTGTCATCCTGATCTGCCAACCACGTGTCGAGGTTTTGTGTTTCTGTGTGGCGGTTTTTTGTATTTATTTGCATGTTTGTGCGAGCGGAGGGAGGGTGGGAGCATTAACCGCGTGCAAAAATACGCAAGTGGATACATTAACACTAATAGACCTACTTACACGTTTTTAGCGGAATAACAAAGAAATATTGTTCAAGAAACATACAATGGATCATATCATATCCTACGTGTACTATACAGCATTGAAGGATAAGGTTTACTGACTTTTATTAAACACGAATTTTTAATTCATGTTTTTAACTAATAGAATATTATGTGTGTATTTTTTTTGACAAAACCGACACGTTTAAAGACAATATATTCTATATAATATTCAAAGGTGTCTAGACAACGTTATCTAAACGAAGAAGTGTCTCTCTAAGTACTTAATATGCATAGATATATTGTATGATCGAGATGCTAAAAACTGAAACTAGGAAATGAGACCGCCCAAGTACCTTTTAGATCGTTTATAACAAAATTACTGACTATACCCCATATAAAATCACTTACTCGTATGTACATTGTACTCGTTACTCCACGAATAAAAGAGCTCACTCAAGAGTTTGCCAAGGGCTTGAGCAACTCAATTTCATGTTGAGTGGCTCCGAGCATCTGGGTACTAGACAATGGTCGTTAGACGGTGAATTTGGTTAAGATATCGATCTAAGCATCTTGAGCCACTTATTTTTAAGAAAATTGCCTTCATAGTCGTTTTGCTTTTATACAAAATTGTAAAGTTTTACCTTGTGTGTCTATATGTTTTTTTATACCACATCGGTGGCAAACAAGCGTACGACCCGCCTGATGGTAAGCGGTCACCGCAGCCTATGGACGCCTGCAACTCCAGGGGCGTCACATGCTCGTTGCGGACCCTTTAAAATGTATACACTCCTTTCTTGAAGGGTTCTTATTGCAGGCGTATGATGGAGCCGTGAATATTGTGTTTCGTTGTTGATGATTATTTAAGCTTGGGCAAAAATGCTCGTATGTCCGGATGTCCGGCGAATTTTCGGATGTTCTCCTCAACAGGTCGCATTGTAATTCTCAACCGACTGTCGGGAAATCTTGTAAGCAGATTTCGATAATTATATTCACCGTAAAATCTGTCATTATTCTTGAAACCTCGTATTTATCTCAGTAATAAAACGATGCTGAGACATGAGCTGTTCTGTAAGTAGATATTTGTTAATTGGTGATTTTTGTTTGTCAACCGATGTTATAGTTCATCCAAGATGAGCTCTGATGAGTTTAACATCACTGTTACCGTTATCATCATTACTATATTTATTTAGGGTATTTTTCAGATTATCGCAAAATAAGCCGACAAATCACTTACACAAATAATATCCTTCCGTAAATCTAGGATCTTATTATGTGACAGTATATCAATCGATATGACGAAGTCGATATATGAGAAGTCACTATGCATCATCATTATCATATCAGCCGAAGGAGGTCCACTCCTGGACGTGGACATAGGCTGCCCCCCCCAAAGAGTGCCGTAAATACTATCATAAAAATCTCATTTTTTAATATAAAACAGTTTTGAATTTGTTTAAGAAGTCGTTGTGTCGTCCCGTTGTCCCCCCGGGCTAAAATATCAAATCCAACTATTATATTAAATGACAACTCGTGTGTTTCTTGTCGGTCTTTTCACTGCTAAACCAATTGGATGACATTTGGGGTTTATGTAAATGGGCGTGAAAGGTTATACTTGGGCGTGAAAGGTTATAATAGTATCGCTCGACGCGGACCAAGTCGCGAGTAAAGCCAGCTTAAAGATAAACTACCATAAATCCAAAACATCCAAAACTGAGATCGATTGACAAGCCAGGACCGACCCGCGGTTAGCCTCTCCACAAAATTTTCTATTTTAAGCCGAAGAATTAATAGCTTAAACTCGGTGCCACCGCAAACGTAACCTAAACTCTAGTGACCAGAGAAAATTTACGATCCCTGACCGCCAGTGAACGTTGGCCCTCCGCTGTTCCCTGCCCCTTCAAAGTTTATAGGGCGAAGAAGATTCGTTATGGCGTTCCAGAGGTCTTGTTATGCTGGTAAATTTGCTTGGAACGGTTCTGGTATTGCCTTGGCCTGCCCGTGTGGAAAGTTATCGCTGCCTATAACATTTGCAGTACAATGTGTAATATTAGTGCTAAAGTTTTTTGCAAATCGGTTTCGGGTAAAAATGTTGACCTTTTTGGTTGGTAGTTATTTCCATAACATACTTTGTCGGATATTTCTTCAATACCTAGTAAATTATAAGTTAGATTAGATAAGTAGGGTAAGGGCCAACGTTTACACCTCTAGGATTATTTTCGAATGCACTTCACAGCGTTCTATATTTAAATTATCTACCAATAGAAACGGCCAGCATGCAGACGATTTTGACGAAAAAGTGGGAACCCGTGGCGTTGGCCGATATATGTATGATTTTGATTTAGTTTTAGCTTGTATTTACTAAACGTAATAGTAGTTGGACCATGGAAGATTTAAGTACAATGCTCAATGACCTCAGTAAAGCCTCCGAGCGAGTTGGTCTAAGGATGAACATGGACAAGACGAAGATCATGTCAAATGTCCATGTCGCACCAACTCCCTTAACAATCGGACACTTTACGCTCGAAGTTGTAGACGATTACATATACCTAGGACAGACTGTCCAGTTAGGTAGGTCCAACTTCGAGAAAGAGGTTAATCGTCGAATCCGACTCGGCTGGGCAGCGTTCGGGAAGCTACGGCACATCTTTTCGTCCAATATTCCGCAGTGTCTCAAGACGAAAGTCTTTGACCAGTGTGTGTTGCCAGTGATGACATATGGTACTGAAACGTGGTCGCTTACTATGGGCCTCATAAGAAGGCTCAAAGTCACCCAAAGAGCAATGGAGAGAGCTATGTTAGGAGTTTCTCTGCGTGATCGCATCAGGAATGAGGCCATCCGCAGCAGAACCAAAGTGACCGATATAGCCCTCCGAATTGCTAAACTTAAGTGGCAGTGGGCGGGGCACATAGCACGTAGAACCGATGGCCGTTGGGGCGGAAAGGTTCTCGAGTGGCGACCACGTACCGGAAGGCGTAGCGTGGGCAGGCCCCCCACACGGTGGACCGATAACCTGGTGAAGGTCGCGGGTGTCCGCTGGATGCGGGTGGCGCAGGACCGGTCATTGTGGAAGTCTTTGGGGGAGGCCTATGTCCAGCAGTGGACGTCTTTCGGCTGACATGATGATGATGATGATGATGATGATGAATAGTAGTTGGTCTATGAGCTGTAGACCTTGCGAAATTTTAATTTTGCAAAGTTTCAAAATTTTCAAAAACTGACTCGACAAAAATTCTATATTTATTTATTTAGTTATTTAGGCAAGGCAACAAAATGTAAATAAATAATAATAAAAAATAAATATTGGGGGACAATCTTACACAAATCGACCTAGTCCCGAACTAAGCAAAGCTTGTACAATGGGTACTAGACGACGATATACAGGGTGACATCGGAGACGTGATCAGAAATTATTTGAGTCGATTAAGTTTTGAAAGTTAAAGTCAATGAAGATGATATCACAGTTACTACTTGCAATATTGACTATTATTTCTCAAATTATTAACAGAAAAAATAATGTTTCATACAACTTGGTCACCCTACACCACACGACGTCTTGTCATCCTTCATACAACGTGTGTCAAAAGTGATAGGGTGACCATGATTTAAGTATGGCGTTATTATTTTTCTAGTAAAAATTTGAAAAAATAACTTGTTTTATTCGATGTAACAACTATTGCATTGAAAAGGCGATCCTGTGTAGAGTCTGAAAAATTAGCTTCTGATCACGTCTCCGATGTCACCCTGTACATACTTAAATAGATAAATACATACTTAAATACATTGATAAAATCCAAGACCCAAGAACAAAATCCGTGCTAAATGCACAAGTAATGCCCTAGATTTGAACCCGGGACCTATAGCTTCGGAGGCAGTGTCACTACCAACTAGGCTAAACAGGCCGTCGCAGGCGTAAATTATACTAAACATATTTTAAATAGCTTAATGAAAACAAAATTAAATTTACATTTCAATGACAACCAAGCACAACATGTTTATAACAAATTATAATTTAAAGAGAAAAGATCTCTAGGAAAGATTTATCCCTCATAGGGAAGGGCTAGGTATACAGGGTGTGGCCTGTAATAGGAGCAAAAAATTTAACGGTACACTATTGAGGTCTCCAGCAATTATTTCCAAATGATTTTAATTAAAAAACAAAGATTTTTTAATATTTTTTTCGCAAATGTAGCTTATATGCACTTTTTTACTCTACTGGAGTGATATTAATAACAATTTATTCAAAAAACACTAAAAATTTATAAAAAAAAATCACAAAAATATTCTTTTAAACCTTAAATGCGACAACGATTATGAGTCATAACTTGAAGCAACCTCAAAATCAGCATTGACTGCCGCGCTATAATCTCTGGGTGCCAAGATCCATTACTTGGAGGTCATAACTATAAGTATAGATCAAATTTTCTCCCAATTAAAAAAAGATAAAAGTTTTTTGGACACAAGAGGTTACTGCAGATGCTCTAAGAAAGCGTCCTTTAAATTTATTTTTCCTATTACAGGCCACACCCTGTATAATTATCAAACCTGCTCACAAAATTATACGAGAATCCGTTGAGAAATACGACCTGTACAGGAGAACAGCGGGAAATCCGGAATTCGCCTGCCAGATATACGAAAGCATTTTTGCCGAAGCTGAAACGGAGACCTTCGTTTCACTCGGTTAATTACCCACTCACTTGCCGAAGATTTCTTAACCCCAACTAGGTGTAATACCCCCTTTGAGAGAGAAATTTAGGTGGCAATCGTTTTCACAATAACTCTTATATAAAACTCGTATCACCTAGATCTCGGGGTCCTGTAGGGTGCGACACGGGTGCAAATAGTTTATTTATTTACCTATTTATTTATTTATTAGGCCTTTGTTTATTCTTAATAGTTCTATTTGTTGCTTTATACAAGTTCTGTTTTATATAATACTAAATTATATTATACTAATATGACGGGTATAGGCCTCGTCCATGTCTTTCCATTTGTGTCGGTCTTTTGCGCTGTTAGTCCAATTTGGTCCTGCCACTGCTATAATGCCAGTGATGACATATGGTACTGAAACGTGGTCGCTTACTATGGGCCTCATAAGAAGGCTCAAAGTCACCCAAAGAGCAATAGAGAGGGCTATGCTGGGAGTTTCTCTGCGTGATCGCATCAGAAATGAGGCCATCCGCAGCAGCACCAAAGTGACCAATATAGCCCTCCGAATCGCTAAACTTAAGTGGCAGTGGGCGGAGCACATAGCACGCAGAACCGATGGCCGTTGGGGCGGAAAGGTTCTCGAGGGGCGACCACGTACCGGAAGGCGTAGCGTGGGCAGGCCACGGTGGACTGATGACCTGGTAAGGGTCGCGGGTGTCCGCTGGATGCGGGTGGCGCAGGACCGGTCATTATGGAAGTCTTTGGGGGAGGCCTATGTCCAGCAGTGGACGTCATTCGGCTGAATGATGATGATTATGACTGCTATAATGTCATCAGACCATCTTACTTTAGTCCTTCCCACTCGCTTTTTCCCTAGTGGTCCTGGCCATTATTTAGTTACTTCTTTGGTCCATCGCCTGTGTACTATGTGGCCAGCCCAACTCCATTTTTGTATAACTATGAAGTCAAGTGCGTCTGTAAGTTTTCTGTGACCTTATATTATACACTTGCTCCTAATCTTGTCCTTCTTTTTAATATTTAATAAACTCCTCTCCATTGCCCTTTGGCATGTACGGATATTTGATTTTATTTTATTGGTATTGGGTGTAAGCATTTTTTTTATTGTTGATGTGAGTTTAATACAATTTTTGTACAATATTGATTTGCTTATGTTTAAAAGTTAAACGGCAACATATATCCTGAAGCATTACTCGAATTGGTTTCACGTTTAACCTTTCTCCGATTCTCGCTAGACTGTTCAAACCTGGCATGTTAGCTTATTAAACAGACTAACGCATTTGTGAGTAGACTAAAAATAAAAGCAAAATGTGGAATTACTGGCTATTGTTCAATAAATTTCATGTTAGATTCTTGAAAGGTTGAGTAATACCTACCAAAAATCATAATTACCGCTACTAATATACGCTCTTCGCTTGTAAGCCATACGTTACGTATATTATTATTATTACTTGTATTAAGGTTAGCTGGAAGATATCCCTTAATAGGGATAAGTTTGCTTTTGTATTTTTATCTTGTGTGCCATATAATAATATGCTTTAACCAGAAGTGCTAATACTTACATACTATTGACATTCGACAATCTTCGTGTTCGTGTCTTGTCAAAGATGAATATGTTACCTAATTATTGCACACAGTGAATATTTTTACCGGCGGAATCGTTAGCTTTGTTGCTAAGAGCGATGGACGGATTTCAGAGGTCGTGGGTTGAAATCCCGCCCGGGGCGACAATTTTTCACAATTTTCACTCCAGTTGGAAATTGTTACACCCTGTGTGGGATATCAATTTGAGTTATCCGCCTCTGGTCAAACGAGTGATTAGTCAAAATGTGCTTTTTGTCAAAGGCTCGTTTGGCCAAACATGGTTTTGTCAAAAGTGATATTCCTAAAAATATTTCTTTCAGTCAGAATGAGATAGATCTTGCCACAAAAAGTAGCCCAATTTATCTTATTTATCTTAATCTATATCGTAAAAGAAATATTGATTTAAACTCGGTAATTAAAAAATCCGTGCATCTTGACGCTTCTAAAGATAATTAATAAATTTATGGACAGAAATGATGCCTTATAGGCAAACTAGACCTTATATTTCATACCTATTTGGTACGCCAACTTTCGTATGTCGGTAACAAATGCAACAATGTTTAACATATTTTAAGTACCTCCAATATTATAGCCCGTGAGATGGTTTCGAGAGATTGTCTCCTGCAGTTTTGCACTGGGCCCGGTAACTACAAGCTGGTATTTGTGTGTCTGTTTAGGCAATACACTACTAGCTTTTAAATAAGCAACGCACATAACGATCAAAATTAAAATCTACGGGTAAAATCCGACATTCTCATGGGAAATTCAGTGAATCACGACTGAAACTAATTTCAGGCCCTTCGTGGTATCCAATTTTGATTTTGTCCCATAGTGGGAGGTTTGTTGCGTTAAACACTACACCTCCGTAGGGACCTCAAGACTCGACCCTTTAATGATACGGGCCATAAAATAATTTCAGTGTCTTATAAATTCCTGTCGACCATTGGCACTGGTGGTATATAAAGTATTTATAAATAAATAAATATTTATGGACAGTCGAAATCGTACATAAATCGACCTATTTTCAAACGAAGCAAAGTTTGTATGGGGTAGGCAGACGATATGAGAGCTGAATATCTTGGAGACGACTGCTTTTATTTCCATCAAACATATTCAAAAACCATTTCACCAGACAACACTTTCGCTTTACAAAAATCGGTTCATCCGCTTGGGAGCTTCGATGCGGTCATGCCACAGATACACAGAGATAAGTACACAATTTTTCAAATTTTTTTTGCATATTAATTCTACTTGATTTTACGAACAATAAAAAAGGTTAAGTTTAAGTTTCTTAAGTTTTTTCAACAGGTTCAGTCCAGGTTTTTTCTATTCAAAGCCCTGTGCGATTTAACAATGTATCTGTTATCTAGATCACGTAATTTTTGTCATTATCGAATAACAGATGATGGTAGAAATTGCCTATCCGGATCTTGACCTAAAAGAAGAGGCGTACCTAAGAGTCCGTTAGACGTCCAATCGCTCACCAAGTAATTGCTAGTTTTCGGGGTAAGCCATTTAACGATATAGGTACACTTAGGTAGCTGATAACATATAGGTTTCAAATAGCGACGTCGAGTCTCATCAGCAATTTGCGGTGTGGCATCTTTCCAAGCTCTGCCTAGCTAACCGTGAACGAGTTTAAGAATATTACTAACTTCTTTTGTTTCAGTTACTTATTACGTTTCAGAGATATCACACGGCATTTTTCCGTATAAAGATTGTTTGTCTTGAAATAGCATTTTCAAAACTGAAAGAAAACGATGTATAGCAAACGGATTGCAATCCGGTAATCCGGATATATTCACCGGATACGGAAGGACCAAAAACCCCAGCCAAGTGCGTGTCGGACCACGCGCAAAGGGTTCCGTACCGACACCAATCTACATTTAAAAGTCGCCAGTACGCTCGGCTCGTTCTCATTTTAAAACGCCTTGCTGAAATAACATGAAACTTTTAATACACAATGGGAGCTGCCATATCTAGGTCGGAAATTAGTTTTTGTTGCTAGAAATTGTAATAGAAAAAAAATACAGCGAGTTATTGAGGTTTTTACGTTTTGTATGTAAACCTTAATAATCGCTGTAATTTTTCTCCATTATAATTTCAAGCAACAGAAACTGATTTCCGACCTAGATATTCTGGATTCCATTGTGTATACAAAGTTTCATGTTATTCTAAAATGGCGTATAAAAAAGAGAGCGAAACTACGTTTGTATGGAGAACCAAGCTTAATGCGGACTCTTAAAACCACTATACAATACATTGAATCAAAAAAGGTTGTATCTTCAATAGGACACTCCCGGCACTTAAGCCCTCTTGTTTGGGCTAGACAGTTTTTCAGCAATAACTCAAAAACCATTAGATACAAGCGATGTTTCCACTGCGAGCCGAGCGGACTCCGTATTGTAAACTCAGTAAGCGCTTAGACCAACAAAGAGCAGCTCAAGTTGATAACCGGTGTATTTTAATTGGCGCGAAAATAATGGAGTAAATAGAATCCTTTATAAAGAGGAAGTTGTTATTGGCAATTATTATTGTTGAATAACTCGACATTAAACTCGGTAACAGTTTAACTGAGCCTAATTGTTTTCCTTCCTAATAATTTGCGGCGTAAATTGGCTACTTTGTCTTGTATTGACGATTGACATATATATATGTAAGTATAGATCGTTCGATCTCCGAAGAAGCTTCACCCCATCTAGCTATTTACTCTATGTATGGACAGAACACAAACGAATACCTGGGTATACAGATGTTTTATTGAATTCCGTGAATCCTCTGGTGTTGCGAGTGTCCATGGGCGGTGCTAATCGCTTACCATCAGGCGATTCGTCTGCTTCTTTGCGTCCTATGTCATAAAAAAATACGAGGGCACAATCCTAAGATGAAATAAATTAATCTTCTCTAAGACACTAGTATCGCAATTTGTACAATTTCAAAGATATTCAAGAATTCATTTTCGTTCATTCATTTATTTCATTTCATTTATTTATTCATAACAAATATATTGTGTAGAGTATATGCACCTAACTAGAAGTAAAAATTACAGCAATTTAACAATAATAATAATCCTAATGTCAAGAAGTCAATACATAATCTAATTATCAATGACCACTTATTTCTAATTAACATTTCAGTTTAATAATAAATAATTTATATGAATATCGACAAGACTAGATCAAATACACTTCAATGATCAATTATCATCTATAAACTCAGTTACAGAATAATATGCCTTTTTCAGAAGAAATTCCTTGAGTCCTGCATTGAAAATTCTAGTTTGTTAATGAACGTTAATTAACACCCCTAGTATAGTATTAAAGATCCGTTGACGTGCGTGTCATTCGAATTCCGAATTGTCATACTTGACATTAATTTTTGCTTACCTCCACGTAAACTCTTAAGGCCGGTTTTCATTCACACTTGGTTATACAGTTAATTATTTTGTATGAAAACGAAAAAAAAAGGTTTTTTCTTGTCTTTTGAAAAACTAAATATGCTAGGTCGTTTCTATCTATGGCCATACACGGCTATATGCTTGAAGGAACTGAAATCAATAAAAACAGCCTGTATAGGCAGTGCCGGTCAGTGCCCACTTTTATGGGGTAGGGCGGATAGAGCAGCGGCTTTAGACCCCAAGTTCCTAGAGCGCCTAAATGGCGATTGATAAAAAAACCGGCCAAGTGCGTGTCGGACTACGCACAATGAAGAGTTCCCACAGCTACTCTTCACATTTAAAACCACCATCCTGTACTTTGAATTTAAAAAGGTTGTAGGTGTTCTTCGCAACCCGACTCGTCCACACCTCACTCGTTTTTATATGGAAACTGTCAAAATTTGACAAATGACATTTGACAGTTTCCATATAAAAACGGGTGAGGTGTGGATGACAGATAAGGATGTCGGTTTGTGAATAAGAGGGCTTATCTTCTTTGGAAACTCACGGCACTTACTCTGACCATGATTTTGAACATCTTTTACTATGGGACCAACTTTGAAACGTAACTAAAAAATCAGGTGTTTCATAGGATAGGTTAGGATCCTCCAATCGACAGAGCAAACTGTATGAAATAGTGTTTTTTTTCACACGGACGTTGGTTTCATAATACAAGTTGTTAAAAAGCATGGTCAGATTCACATTTTTCTATTTTGTATCACCAATTAGAAGTCACCAGTATATAGGCAAAGAACTATTTTTTGTATTTTTTTCAATATTTTAGGCCCAGTAGTTTCGGAGATACTTAAAGGAGAATGGTCAATTTTCGTCTGCTTTCTTATAACTTCAAAACTATTATCTCCATGCAAATGTTTTTGTTAAATTAAACTTTGCTCAGTATATTTGTATTTTTACCCGTACCAATAAACGATAACAAAAAAATTAAAACAATTTAAACGCATTTTATTTGTGTTACAAATGTTACAATAAACGCGATGAGCACAAAGGACACAATTGGAAAAGCAATAAATCTGTGTGACAGTGCTTTTGTTGGTCGTGTGACGTCAGCGTCACTACGGTGTTCAGTGGACATTATGTAGAAGGAAATTTGGCTTTACGGATGACTTGTTGCAAATAATAATTCTGTACCGGTTTTAACATAATGTGGACGAGGTTAACATTTTATTAGACAAGATAATTGGAGTCTGGCAGACGTAAGTTATATCCACTAGATTCAATAACGCGGCAACGTTGGTCAAAATATTATATGCATATGACGTTCAGTGTTGTCATTAATTTAATCTAGTGAGTTTGACTCACGGATCTATACCTAAACTATAGATCCGTGGTTTGACTATAACTCAGAGTAAGAGCTCCTATACGAGTTCCACCCAGGGGACAGCAAAGCTCGTATGCAAAATAGAAAACTTGTCCTAAACGTCTGGCTGCTTACCATAAACAACCTCTTTAAACATGACTTTTCGTTAACATTGAGGTAAATAAAGAAAAGCGGAACTGTGACAAGGACAACAAATATTATATCCCTCTCTGTTGGTCTTACTTAATTTAGTATATGATGTAATCATTATGTTCATGACTATGCAATAAATGAAATGAAATGACCATCTCGCTCGTAGCGGTATTATTATTTGACGTCTACTCTGGGTACTCTGAGGACTTTATCGTCAAAGAAGATATATACCAACGTAAAATAACGTGCTTTTAACCGCTACATGATAATGACCCTGCCCTGCGGAGCTAGCGCCTATAAGCTGGCAACACTGAGGCTTTTGACATGCGTGGACGTGCGTAACATGCGTTCACCGTGCGTTCGACCAATGGGGCCTTTTACACGGTGATTATTATCACGCAATACACTCATATCACGATACGTATCACGTGAATATTGATGGACTAAAACATGATAATATTGACATATAATTATTGGTAATATTAATCGTGTTTAAAGGGCCCCGATGAGCGGCCTATTTGACCGGTGCTGCCGGTTTAAATTTATAAAATTGTACCTCGTAGCTTCATGATGCGTGCTCCTGTATAAATACTGCATAGTTGGTTTTATTATCTGGAGCGTTCGTGGCCCAGCAGCGCCCGCGTACCGGGTGCGGTATGCGAGGTTAAGCAATGTCGGGCGAGGTCTGTCCTTGGATGGGTGAGCGCTTTGAGTGGTTTCTAACTGAGCGCTCCCGTGCTTTGGAAGGCACGTTAAACTGTTGATCCCGGTTGCTGTCTATGCCAAGTTAGAAGCCTCCGGGCGGCTTGAAAACTTCTAACAGTCAAGTTGCCCACTCACTTGACAAGCCTAATCCCAATAGGTAAGGTCTAGTTTCCCCCTCGGGTTGGAATGTCAGATGGCAGTCGCTTCCTTAAAAACTAGTGCCTACGCCAATTCTTAGGATTAGGTAGCGGACCCCAGGCATTCTTCAGGGTGCAACTGTACTGGGAATAACGCTAGGAAGATGATGATGAGTTTGTTTTATTATCTGTTACAGTATAACGACTCTTCGTCTCAATACACTAACGAGGTCCATCTTCACAGTGACACTGGGCATTCGTTGCACAGAGATACCGTAACAAATGGCTTTTTGTAACACTGGTTTATTTAATAATAATCATCATCATTTATTTTAGGCATCTGAGGCCCATATTACAAATACCTTAGAGACTAACACACATATTATATATTCGACTACGCACTTGCTTGCTGCTTTTAACAGACTGCTTGTGTACTTGCTTGCTTAGAATTTTGAGTTTCATTGTAATAAGGGTGAAGCCTGTTAACCAGAACTGTGTGTGGTGGGGACTGGTGGGGGCACTTTTACCTTTTTGCTTTGATTTTGGCATCTCTGGGTTTTGGTGACTTCGAATCATGGGCACTGTTGATTCTGATAAAGAAAGTGTTCCCTTCTTTATATTGCACTATACTACGTTCCATTGTTTTCCCATACATTTCGTATGGACCGTCTCATTGTGGTAATGGTAAACCAAAATTATATGGAAAATTTCGAAAAAAAAAAACAATTTCAGAATTAATTGTACAGGATGCTGAGCACAAAAGAAAAAAAAGTTCACTTTTGCGTGAAAATACCCATATACGAAATTAGGAAAGGCTTTCTTTCTGATGGCAAAGTCGCCAGAACTCTCAAGGATGCGCTGTGGTTAGAGTTCGGAACCCGCAGTTGTCTTTAGATTTAGATGTCGACACAATAAATCCTCAATTCAATAAGGGGTTGGCAGCGCGCTCGTGACTACTTTTGACTCGCAAGCGGCAAGCTCCCTTAGCTTACTGTGTCTGCTTACCTTTGCATTTTGCCAAAGTTTGTGGTAAATATTACGAAGTTTTGGATGAAAGAACAACAACATTTGTTCCTGAGACTTGGACTCTTCTATGTATTTAAGAATACGTATATTTATTAAATATATCTTCGTCTAGTACCCCATTACACAAGTCTTATAAAATTACTATGGGACTAGTTGGATTCGTTAATTTAGTTTTAATTTTATTTATATTATTTTGGTTAATTACTCTTGTATATATTTGTTGTACATAAATAAAGTAATTCATATCATTCGTTAAAAAAGTCCCCTAATATTTATTTAATATTATTTATTATAGATAACCGGATAAGGATTTGTAAACAACTAACAAAATTGACAAAATTGTAACAACCCCAGCTTTTATAACCATATATTATATTATGTTTCATTGTTTATACCGTATCTGTTAAGGCTCTCAATGCACACAATTATTCACCCCTGGAAATGTATTCCTGAATTAATGAATTTACGGGTACTTTTATACCGAGAACCGAAGTCGGTCATTGGAAACGATAAATCTCCGTTTCGTCTGCTCAATGGAGGTACAGTCAGACAGGAAAGAAGTATATTAAAGTACTATTCGACTCTATTATTTGTGTGTTAAAGTTCAAAGTGGTAGATTATAGGTACTTTCTAAGCTGACTATACCTGCTGGGAAACACTAGTTTACTGCCTTGACTTTTCCTATGAAATAAAATTAGGTGTTGAGCATTGATACTGTCATAATCATAATACTGTTTTGGTAGTGTTTTAACCTGTGATATGATGAAGTTCAAGGGTTTTGGTAGCTGTTGGTCCAACATGCGATTCGTCCAAATGTAATTTTCTTTCTCATTTCGTCCAACACGCTTTTTGTCCAACCCGCGTTTGGTCCAATACGCAGTCTGTCCAACATGATTTTTGTCTAACAAGCTTTTCTTCCAACACGGTTTTTGTCCTACACGCTATTCGTCCAACACGCATTTGGTCCAAGTTCCAACACGCTTTTTATCCAACCCGCATTTGGTCCAACACGATTTGTACGACCAACACACCCCCATGGCCCACTAATGTCTTCTGTCTTATGTACTTAAAATTATATGCACGATGGGTCTTCCCGTTCGAGGTCAGCACTCGAACTGCAACCCAGCTGCAAAATTGCAGTTTGAGTGCAGTTCTGATGCAGTCAACGCACGTACCCTCGTATGCTTTGCGCACTCTAGAAGAGTCACATACGAGTCAATTCGGCAGGCTAACTTTTCGATGCATTCCTTTTAGTAGATAAAACAAATTGAGAGCAGCAGGCGTATGATGGTTGCCATTTTATCACGAATCGTTGTGGATAAGAGTTGTCAGAACGTGACGTGATAAATTGGCAACTATGATACGCCTGCTGCCCAACAGCAACATGGACGAATCGCGATATTCGCAATATGTACGAATCGCGATATAGACGAATTACGATATGGATGAATTGAGATATGGACGAAATGCGATATGGACGAATAGCGACATGGACGAATAGCGACACGGACGAATAGCGACATGGACGAACTGCGTGAAGGATACTTGACGAACTACATAATGGACGAACTGCGATTTGGACGAATCGCATGTTGGACCAACAGCTACAAAATCGCGAAGGGTTCCTTAAGGCTGCTGAATCAGTAATGACTGTATTTACAATACAATACTTTTTATTGCACATGCACACGTCACACAAATGAAACAGGTACAAACAGAAAACACGTATTTACGTGTCTAACTTATAAAATGATTTATAATGGAGTAACTACCTACCTAGTTACTCCATTATGTGTTCGGAGCGGAGGCGTTTATGGATTTTTTCTCAAACATGCAATGAAATATTGATGTTATGTTCCTTATAATAGGCTGCGAAGTATGACGTTTCAGGTGCGGCTAGGACAAGAGGTAGTTAATGGAATTTCATACAAATCTTGCAGGCCTAGGCCTGCAAAGACCTCTTTTTTAATTTCCATTCCATAAAAATTTGTGGCACAGGCATCATGACATTCTGCCACTATGCTTATTAAAAATAAAACTTTGATTTTTTTGTTGTTTATTTCATTGCATGTTTGAGAAAAGCACTATACATACCTCGGCGGGAAATATGGGGTTGCCGGCCGAAGACATATAGACGGCTGAGCGAAGCGAGGCCGGATAGGTCTAAGGCCGGCAACCCCATATTTCCCGCCGAGGTATGTATAGTGCTTTTCTCAAACATGCAATGAAATAAACAACAAAAAAATCAATCTTTTTGTCCCGGCCTCTGTAGTAATGTACTATTGATATTTCCTCGACTGTCGATTACTGCTTCATACGTCACACACGCCGCCTCCGCTCTACCGCGCTACCGAATACCGTGTGGTTTTTTGGTGCGACGTGCCGACGACCCGAATACCGCCTCCGTACCGCAACGACGCTGCGCCGCGCTCTGTGCGTTTCAAGCTATAGGTTGTAAAATAAATAGCGTTGATCATTTTAAGAGGGCGCAGTACGCTCGGTCTGGCTCGGTTCTCCATACAAACGTATAGACCCTCTCATTTTAAAACGCCATGCTAGAATAACATGAAAATTTGTATACACAATGGGATCCGGCATATCTAGGTCGGACCATAGTTTCTGTTGCTAGAAATTGTAAAAGAAAAAAAATACAGCGGCTTTTTGAGTTTTTTACGGCTTGTATGAAAACCTTAATAATCGCTGTATTTTTTCTCCATTATAATTTCAAGCAACAGAAACTATGGTCCGACCTAGATATGCCGGATCCCATTTGATTGTGTATGCAAAGTTTCATGTTATTCTAGCCTGGCGTTTTAAAATGAGAGCATAAATACGTTTGTATGGAGAACCGAACGTACTGCGCAGTCTTAAGGCGTTACTTGGCATCGCATTTTGACTAGAAATATGTTGTCTTATTTTTTTTATACATGTTAAAAATGCTGACTTATTTTTTTTTTATTTGTTTGGGGAGTTCCGTCTAAATTTGCCAATTCCCCATACGACAGGAAAAGGATACCTGCATATTTCTAGTCAGATACGATACCAGTTAACGCCTTAAATGTATTTATGACCAAATGAATAGCGTGTGATTGTTAATTGTTGAAATGGATGTTTACTTTTTTGATGAAAAATAAAATGAAATCAATATTATTAAATAAAATTAAAACTAAACCAGGGAAATCGTCTTCAATGGACGCCACTTGATAGCATCTAAATGTATTTTTCGTGATTTGCGTGCTTTATTTACATATATATTTGTGTGCCTCACAAATGTGTAAATCAACATACGCCGACGTAATTTGAAGGTGATAGATATATTTCTTAGATATATATCTAAGAAAAGTCTTGGCTCTTTACAGAAATCGACATCCACAAATCCGAAGAGTGCCGCTCCGAGTGGGTGGAAATCCGGGATGGCTACATGCCAAATGCGCCAGTTCTGGGCCGCATCTGCGGTTCCGGAAAAGGTCCAATGATGAGATCCACAGGGTCTAGGCTCACTGTGGTCTACCAGCCTGGGCTCAGGCCTAAGCCGTTTAAAGGATTCAAGGCGCATTATGAAGGTAAATAAGCAAAAGTTAGAGCGAAAAGGGAATTAACCACAAGACAGTTTTTAATTAATTAACCGACTTCGAAAAAGGCGGAGGTTCTCAATACGACTATATTTTTTTATTTAATTGTCTCGTTGTTCTTTTCATTTAACTACGTTGAATTAGCCTATAGCCATGGGCACTTTTCGCACTCGTTGATTTCTGATTTCAATTAATGTTTATAGTCTGAACAATATATTCTCTTAATTTACATACATATCTATATCGCAAAAGAACGCACTAGCACATATTTCCGTTCTTATACTCATGCGAACTTTGATATTAAGTATATTTTTTTTTATGGCAGCGGTGTGTGGAGGAGACATCGAAGTTGACAGCAGCGGGCACCTGGAGTCACCGAATTACCCTGACGATTACCAACCCAACAAACTGTGTATTTGGAAGCTTTCTGTCCCTGAAGTGAGTTTTCATATCTTCAACTGTTACTGCAAGTTTGAAATCAATGAGAAAGCATTAGAGTTTGAAGATTAGACCTCTTGACGTAATCTGAATGAAGTTTTCAAGTTGCTGTTGTTATTGGTAATCATTCAAAGCGATAACAAATAAGAACTGATCCAGCCTATCCACATTGCTTGACCTCACTTACCACCTTTGGTTCGCGAGCATCACTAGGCATCACTTAAATGTATTACAAATATTTATCTCACATTTTCCAGGACTACCAAGTGGCTCTCAGATTCCACTCATTTGAAGTGGAAAACCATGACACCTGCTCCTACGACAAGGTGAAAGTGCGGGATGGAGACTCCATGGACAGCCCGCTTATTGGAATGTTCTGCGGACACAAGATTCCTCCTGATATCAGGTAAGTAACTGAAAACAAAGACGTCTGTTAGTTGTTTAAAGCATCAGTTCTTTAGTCGATTTCGATCGGAAAGAGATTTCTATAGTCTTTTGTTTCTACATTCAAACGATGCTAAAGTGTGGCTGTCGGGAACTAGCAATTTCGTACATTGACATTTTACTTCATGTCTTTATAATTCCATCACTTTCAATATATGCTTCCAAGTAACGGCATCACTTCAAATACATTGTGAATTAATCGTGCTTTGAGGGTGTGCCTTGGGCAGACATTTTTGTTACCTACGATAATAGTACAACTGCAAAGAGAGGAAATCTAAGTTTGATACTTCTTATTTCTCTTCTCTCCTGACTGTGTGGCATCAAGCCACGGTCGATGAAAAACGAGGTTATAATGTATGTTTTTGGTCCCAGATCCACCTCCAACAAGCTGCTCGTAATCTTCGAGTCAGACAGCTCCGTCCAGAAGGCAGGATTCTCGGCCACATTCATGAAGGAATTCGATGAATGCTCCATCATCGACCACGGCTGCAGCCACTCGTGTGTCAACACTCTGGGGGGATACGAGTGCGCTTGTGACATTGGATATGAGTTACATTCCGATGGAAAGAAGTGTGAAAGTGAGTACTTGCATAGCTGAAATGTCCTTGGCTCACGTGCCATCGTTAATTGACCTTAAGTTATGTAGTTGCAGTATCCTAATTTGTATAATGTGGGACTACAAAAATAGTTTTGGGTCCATTTCTCGTAAGCTTGTAACTTGTAATATAAGCGGAAGTCCCTTTGAAGTTAAAGGAGGAAAAAGACTCTCACTTACCTGTGTGTAATCTGTCGCTCTTCTTCCAGACGCTTGCGGTGGGGTGCTATATGCTCCTAATGGCACCATCACGTCCCCCTCGTTCCCTGATTTGTACCCACCGTCCAAGAACTGCTTGTGGGAGATCGTCGCCCCACCACAGCATAGGATCACTCTGAACTTCACACATTTTGACCTAGAGGGGAATAATATGTATCAACAGGTAAGAAATTTAAAGTCGATTGACCTCTTGTTTTATTTTAAAAGTTCACTGAAAGATCCTGTCCTTTTTTTGTACGATAGTGTGAAAGGTATGGAAGTTGATAGTTTGAGAAGTCTACTGATAATTAAATTCTCGGCCTAATAACATTTGTCCTAATGTTTCACTACAACTGATGTTTATTTAAATTGAATGCAGTTACATTTTATCACAAGTTTTAAAACTATTATCATGGAGGAAGGATTAGGTTAAGATAGGTTGATAATAATCGTAAAAGTTAACTTCATATGGAAAACTGTATTATTTAGTGGTAACAAAAGGGGCTAAAGTAGTTATTTCTAATACAAACAAACCGGTAATAGTACATTACTACAGAGGCCGGGACGAAAGGGGTTGCCGGCCGAAGACATATATAGGTCTAAGGCGGGCAACCCCAAATTTCCCGCCGAGGTATGTATAGTGCTTTTCTCAAACATGCAATGAAATAAACAACAAATTAAAAACAAAATTTTATTTTTAATACGCATAGTGGCAGAATGTCATGAT
Organism: Notocelia uddmanniana; assembly: GCA_905163555.1. Classification (NCBI taxonomy): domain Eukaryota; kingdom Metazoa; phylum Arthropoda; class Insecta; order Lepidoptera; family Tortricidae; genus Notocelia; species Notocelia uddmanniana. The sequence goes on along the minus strand of LR991059.1, from coordinate 4,839,705 downwards.
GCCTGTGCCACAAATTTATGTGGAATGGAATTAAAAAAGAGGACTTTGCCGGCCTAGGCCTGCAAGATTTGTATGAAATTCCATTAACGACCTCTTGTCCTAGCCGCACCTGAAACGTTATACTTCGCAGCCTATTATAAGGAACATAACATCAATATTTCATTGCATGTTTGAGAAAATTCTTTTTCTGTTCCAGGAATGTGAATACGATAGTGTGACGGTGCACTCCCGGCTTAGTGGTGACAAATTGCGACGCCATGGAGCCTTCTGTGGCTCGGCGCTGCCCCCTCCTGTCACCTCAGATGGCTCCGTGCTTAGAGTTCAGGTTAGTGGACATTTTAAATTATCAGGCTTTCCTTTTAGTTTTATCATGCCACCCATGCTAATACCTACTAGCCTCAGTGGTGACAAGTTGCATCGGCATGGAGCGTTCTGCGGCTCTTCGTTGCCTCCTCCGTCGTGTCTGATTTCTCGGAGCTAATTGAAAATGTCTCTCTAGTGGACATTTCCAGTTAACAGACCGACAGAATTTACTTTTGCGGCATTTGTACCCCTAGAACCCCTAGAAACCATAGTGCTAAATTGCGTGGCCGTGAAGCCTTATACAGCTCGGCGCTGCCTCCTCTGGTCACCTTTGATAGCTCCGTGCAGAGTGACATTTTGAAATAACACATTTACCTTTCGGTATGAGCGCTGCACCCTTGCCAATAGGTACTAATAGTGTTCTGGGCCGAGATCCGAAAATATTACGTTGTAACGCAACAAAGACGAGTTTGGGCTAGTTTGAAAATGTTAAGAAATCATTCATTATAACTTAAGGTATCATAATGCATATCTTGAATCCCAAGAAAAAAAAATCTAAATAGCAGGCTAAGCAGGCTACTGATGGCCAACAGACCAGACAATTTTGTATTTGGCAAAAACAATGTCAATAATCTTTCAAACGATTCCAGTTCACCTCAGACACATCAGTCCACCGCTTCGGCTTCGCAGCAGCCTACTACATCGACGTAGACGAGTGTGCGGAAAATAACGGAGGCTGCCAACACGAGTGCCACAACACATTGGGAGGTTATGAGTGTGCTTGCCGCAGTGGGTTTACTCTGCACCCTAATAAGCAAGACTGCAAGGAGGGCGGATGCAAGCATGATGTGACGCAACCACACGGAACTATTGTCAGGTGAGAACTCGTTACGCGGCTCAAAATCCGTAATCCTGTCACGCCGAACGGATGTATGAATTTCTTATTAAAAGCCGCCAATTTACTATTCCGTAGTTTACAGTACCCGTGACATTATGCGGATTTGAAATGTCTAGAACTTATATTTACTCTTTATATAACATAACTAATAACCTATCTAAGTAATCAATGGAAATTGAACGAAATGTTGCATTTCCAAGTACATTTCTTAATTTCGGCTATTACTTTGCGCCTAGGGGAGGCACCCTAAATTATTATTATTTTCAAAACTTTATCTTACCCTTTTGTCGGCGTGATTGATGAGTATAACCAAAGCAAATTACAGCTTTCTATTAGTAGCGATCACTGAGCTAAGCCGCGGACAGACGGACGGACATGGCGAAACTAAAACTGTTCCTTGTTTACTACGAAACCCTATATATATGTAGACCGACGACTTAGCAAACTTTTCATACCCAATCATGCCCTATTCGTGAAACTTGGATTGATATTTCTACGTATTGAGGGAGCGTTATGTTAATTATTTCGTTTACAGCCCGAACTACCCTGACCTGTACCCATCAAGAAAAGACTGCGTGTGGCAATTCTCAACCACCCCCGGACACAGGGTTAAACTGATTTTCAATGTATTTGAACTGGAGCCACATCAGGTACTTATCGTTAGGGTCAATGAGCCACTTACTCTCTTTTTTCATCGTGTCTCGTCAATCTGTTATGCATATCTTCAGATACACTGACTCTGACTTTTGTTGGTCTTCGTATAAAAAGTTAAGATTATAGTTTTATATAGATAGGTCTTTCACATTGCTTATGATCTTAAATTCCTGTCTCAGGTCGATCAAAGAAGTTTGCTGTAGAGTCGCTAAGAATCTTAAAGGGTGTCAACTGTTTATATGTGATTTATCAATATTACAGGAATGCGCCTATGACCACGTCACCATATACGATGGAGCTTCAGCCGACGAGAAGACCCTCGGACGATTCTGCGGAGGCAAGCTACCGCATCCAGTCGTGGCTTCCCAGAACCAGATGTACGTCGTGTTTAAATCTGACGTCTCTGTGCAGAGGAAGGGATTCTTGGCCACTCATTCTACTGGTGAGTTCTTTTTTTATAGACTTTTATGCTTATCACTTTATAGCCTAATTTACGCTGTTGAAAAAGCTCTTTTGTTACATTCGACATTTTGATGGCAAATTATCACGCTGACGATTAAGAGTTCGGCCCGTCAATGGTCAACGACTTCGTATAGTTTAGGACCAAATTTTTGAACCATCGTTAAATTCGACTACAATTTACCCAGGTTTGTAGTGTTCTATGTATCATTAACCTGAACAAACTAATTGTACACACTATACCATATCAAATGATAGATTACTGAGAAGGGAAGCTGGATCTATGCATTTCGATATGCACAATGCAGTCCACAAAACAAGCCAGCCTTCAAGCGATCATACACTACAACTCGTAGTTCACGACTATGTATGTACCCGAGCCAAAAATACACGTACATACAATACATAATGGACAGTCGCATTAATAAACTACGTACAAGTGTATAATTCTCTAAAGAGGTTCTTGTTTGTTTGTTTTGACGGCCTGTTTAGCCTAATAGTTGGTAGTGACACTGCCTCCGAAGCTAGAGGTCCCGGGTTCGAATCCCGGCCAGGACATTATTTGTTCATTTAGCACGAATATTTGTCCTTGGGTCTTGGATGTTTTCTTATGTATTTAAGTATGTACATATTTATCAATATAAGTATGCATATCGTCGTCTAGTACCCATAGTACAAGCTTTGGTTAGTTTGGGACTAGGTCGATACCTATGTGTGAGATTGTCAATATTATCTTCCAGCATGCGGCGGCTACCTCTCCGCCACGGAAACCGTGAAGCATCTCTACTCGCACGCGCGCTACGGCGACGACTCGTACGAGTCGCGTGCCGACTGCGACTGGAACATCGTCGCGCCGCTCGACCACTTCGTCAAGCTCACGTTCCTCACGTTCGAGTTGGAGCCGGAGTCGCACTGTGGATACGATTATGTGCAGATCTTTGGCGGGTATGAAGGCAGCGCTGGCGATTATGGGAAGTTTTGCGGGACTGTTGTGAGTATTTTTCAGTTAAATTTCTTACTGCAACAGGTTCAATCAAGTATGATCAAGCTGACTTTTCGCACTTCCGAATTGAAGCCGACTGCAAACTCCGATTCTGATCATGTCCAGTTGTGATCTTTTGATGGTTAATACAGCGCTTGGGATTACGGGATGTTATGTGGGGCTGCGGTAAGTATCATTTAATTTAGCATTTACAGAGCCTCAAATCCATTAAGTCAAGTATCATCAGTGAAACAAACCTTCCAAAAATTCGGAAAAGTGCCAGATTCATTAATAAGTTAACAGTTTTTCGCCATTTTACAATAATAGCATAAGTTGCAAAAATGATAATATTTGCTCTTGGGCAAAGTACCTATTCATAATTTACGATATACGGGACTGCGTTAAAATACCACTTTTCCTTACAGATGCCCCCGGAACTCGTCTCCACAACAGAAGCCCTCCTCGTCCGCTTCCGCACGGACGACTCCATCGTGTTCAAGGGCTTCTCCGCGTCGTACCAGGCGGTGAAGCCTGAGGTGTGGAGTGGAGAGGACAGCTCGGAGGGCGGGGAAGATGAGGAGGAGGACGAGCGCATGCCGCCGCTCGTGGTGGGGAGGAGGGGGCTGCGTGCGCCGATGCCCAGGTAAAATACTTACTGACATGGAGAAACAACCAGAAGGCATGGTCAGTGATAAAGACAGGATAAAACATCAGTCTGGTTTTCCTTATTGCGGAAGAAGCAGGGTTACGTTTTTCGAGATTAGTTATGTGTGTATGTATGTCTATCTTTATGGCACGCATCTTAGTCATTCGTTTGCTCAGGATAGGGTTCGCACACGATGTTGCATTTTTTTCCAAACCAGTGTTGATCTTATGACATCTTTATGAATTTTAAAAAAGGTACTAGTTTCATAATCGTTAGATTCTTAGTTAGTGGATACTTAGTCGAAGAAGTGACGAAGGATTTAAAAACGTTTTATTTCATTTTTGACCATGTAGACTGTATGTAACATGGTAGGGTCGGTAAATATGTCTGCAAAATGCAAAAAATCGCAAATTTTGTTATTGTTTTGATAAAGATGCAGGTATATTTTAAAGTACTATGTGTATATAAACCTAGATCTACCTAGATCTTTTTATATACCTATATACCTAGTTAATTGTGTTGTTAATGCATTATGCTGATGCTAGTGCAGAAATACACTCGCGGACAAAAAATACAGGTCTGTCAGGTACTGTCATAAATTCCTAAAATAGTACAAGGTTGTACAGTTTCTTAATCCTGTCATAATCTGTATTTAATTTTACATTTAAACTGCAAAAATAACAGTTAAAAAAATATCGTTACCAGGTTTAAATCGGGCTCGTAAAAACCCATGAAAAACACAACGTTAACGGAGCGAGATCTCGCAAAAAAACGTCATTTTTAGGTATTGATATTTTTATGATACGATCCCGGAAATTACTTACATAGTTGAGTATAGTTGGGTTGGGTGGTTGTTGGTTAAGTATATTCATCATCATCCTCATGTCAGCCGAAAGATGTCCACTGCTGGACATTGGCCTCCCCCAAAGACTTCCACAATGACCGGTCCTGCGCCACCCGCATCCAGCGGACACCGGCGACCTTTACCAGGTCATTGGTCCACCGTGTGGGGGGCCTGCCCACGCTACGCCTTCCGGTACGTGGTCGCCACTCAAAAACCTTTCCGCCCCAACGGCCATCGGTTCTTCGTGCAATGTGCCCCGCCCACGAGCCACTTAAGTTTAGCTATTCGGAGGGCTATATCGGTCACATTGGTTCTGCTGCGGATGGCCTCATTCCTGATGCGATCACGCAGAGAAAGTCCTAACATAGCTCTCTCCATTGCTCTTTGGGTGACTTTGAGCCTTCTTATGAGGCATATGTCATCACTGGCAACACACACTGGTCAAAGACTTTCAGCAGGTTAAGTATATTAGGTAACTATAAAAAAACCTTATTGCGGTTATTAAATTCAGAATGACCCGAAATTTTTAACCGTGAGTATATCTGATGAATAACTTCCAGATTCGTGAGAAGACCCACGTGACGGTGGCCGCTGCCTCGGCACCCGCGCCACCGCCGCCCGCACCGGACCTTCCCAAGAACCAAGACCGAGAAGTTGTAAACCAATCTTGACACGGCGTAGACACGATTCTTTGGACAGTAGTGCGATTCATGGACAATCTACGAATATGATGAGTCGAGTCCAATGTCCTTTAGAAAGGACAAAACGCGTATACCTCTTAATTTCGTGCATATTTTATTTTCCATTTGAACAAAGTTTCTTTAACGTCAAAGTCTTGTTAATAAAATTACAACCTATGTCATTTTTTGATGCGGTCAAAAGTACACGATCATACTAAGTTGCGAGCTCTTCTTTATTACCAGTGATAATATTTGTCTTGTTATAAAGGACGCTAACATTTTATGTTGAATAAACATGTTGCTGTCTGTTGTCTGCCGCTGAAATGAAATACGAACGTATGAATTTAGCGTTGTGGCTCGGTGATATGTCTTACGTTATTCGTCGCTGCCTAACGCACTGATGTGCCCTTAGGCTGGATTGCACCAAACCGTCTGTAATTGTAAGCGGTGTTCGTTAAAATCTGATTTTATGGCAAGTTTGACTAGTTTCTAAGGGATGACAGCTGCCGGCGCCATATTTAACGTTGATCGGTCTGTCACCGTAAGTTGGTGCAACTGATCCTTAGCGGGCGGACGTCAGTGGGCTTCGTGCAGATAACCCGGGCTGACAATGTGTTGTTGGCAAGACTAATTTAAATTTTATCGGACACCGTCGGCTAAAAATGCTACTAAACCTACTCAGTTTTGTAGTTTTTGTGTTTTTGAAGATCCTTCACCATTACTCCGAGATACAGTCAGCGCAGAAGTAGCTAAGCAATATAACACGTTCACAATTGTCTACACAGAGCCTTATTCTCTTGACATTAGAGTCTGTGTGTAGGTCGTTTTGAGCACTAGGCCCGCGTAGCTACTTCTGCTGCTGACTGTACCTACCTACTTATAATATACCGCACTTTCCCTACCTATCTATGCGGTTTTGCAATATCTTTACTGTATAAGTGTGAAACAACATCTCCCAATAAAACAAAGCTGTATTCCCAATTTAGACATGTAAATGTTATGAGTTATGAATAAAATTACGGCGGTATCTCATTTTACGTAATCTATTTGAAACATTGTGAATACTTTCTCTGCTATTTTACGGTTTCTGCAGTCTAAGCATTAGAGGTTGAAAACCAAATTGATTTGCGACTGAAAGTAAATAATGTAAATAATAACAATTTTATTCGTAGTTTTATTGAATAATACTTAATTTTATAATATGTGTAACTAGTTACCAAAAATACTTGAATGCTATTTTGATCTTATCAATTATGTCGCTGAAATATGTTATAAAGGAGCGGTGTTTAAAATGACCAGCCCGGAGACTATTGCAGATGTAAATTGCGATAATCAGAATTACCAAAACTCTTTTACTCGTAATATACCTTATATTAAGTACATTCCATACCAAAGACATGATATCATTGTTCATAATAGTGCCATAGATAATAGTTTTTAAAGTACGTAGGAGATTTAATATCGTTTGAGAACAAGCACACTTTAGTAATATAATAAATGACAGACAATATTTAATGATAAGTAATTAATGTAAAATATGTGGTTAAATGTTAAGCGTGGGGAACCATATCAATGAAAATTTTCAATTAATTTAGTTGCCATGATGAAAGTTCTTTTTAAAGTACAATCAAAATTAAGTAAGTAAATATTGTGTAATTAAATTAAGCGGTGTAGTAGTAGTATTTTTTCTTTAAAAAAACGTGATTTATTTTTGTATTCTACCAAAAATATAAGAATACAGTAGTTTAGGTATAATAGCGGTGACTTCTACAGAAATAAATGGTTAGGGCTCATAATGTCCCACCACCAAAATTACGTCACTTTCGCAAATGGTCCCTTATGCAAAATACCCCATTCCCATTACGTCCCTTTCTCAAAACGTCCCATTGTTTTCGCAAAATGGCCCTTCTGAAAAAGCCCCTCTCGCAAAACGTCCCGTCTGCAAAATGTCACATTAGCAAAACGTCCCGTTCGCAAAACGTCCCTTTCGCAAAATGTCCCGCCTGCAAAATTCTTGTTTAAATAAAGAAACAAGCCTCTGTGAAAAATCTATTTTTTGGTACAAGCTTTTATGTCCGACTGTACTTTTCTGTATACCACTATCAACTACTCATTGAGACGAATCAAATGAGCCCAAACTCGATGGGGTTGCGTTATTTGATTACGGAGTTGCTATGGCCATCTTCCAGCTCCATCATCAGATCAGCTCTTTGTCATAACAATATTGCATTGTCATCCGATTTATACGTGCATCCAAAATTTCAGCTCAATCGGAAACCGGGAAGTGGATCAAATTTAACTTGCAAGATTTGATTAAGGAACGTATTCGAACGGGACATTTTGCGGAAGGGACGTTTTGCGAACGGAACGTTTTGCGAAAGGGACGTTTTGCGAACGGGACATAATTTATGTGACGGGAAATTTTGAGAACGAGACATTTTGCAGAGGTCGTTTTGAGAATGGGTCATTTATAAAAGGGACCTTTTGCGAAAGGGACAAAGGGAAATTTTGCGAGTGGGACATTATGAGCCCTAACCAAATAAATAAGTATAACATTTTAATCATATTAGCCGACGACAAAGTTAATTGTAAAAAAAGATAAATGTTCAAAATGTTACCAATATTACGAAATACTCATAATGATGATAACTCAGTTAATTATAGAATGAGGTCGTTTTCAGCTCATGAAAAAAAACTTTACTGTATCTTTGCTCTCAAGTTTCCCCTTCAACTTTAAAACAGAATACCCAGTACTTTATTCAGCCTATTTGTTAAATCTATATTGTTTGTAATTTTAACCTATTCTGTTTCAAAATCGATAACATCATTTTCTTCACTGTTGTCACTTGTTTATTGTATTATCACTGTGCCAAAAGGATACTTAGTTATTTAATAAGTAGAAACCTAAGTTATGTAAAATAATTATGCTAGTGTTTTGTAACTTAGAGGAGAAAATATGAATGCGTAGACGTTACATTATTTTTATTAAATGCCATGAAAATACCATTCGTGTTTAATTTGAAGGCCTGCAGATTCCTCTCCAGTATTTTCCTTGAGGTCTTTGAATAAACAAGTAAGTAGCCTACCTAGGTACCTTGTGGTACATGGTACACTGTAGGAATTAGGTAATTTACTTGTAAAATAAACTATTTCAATGTCAAATGTAAGTATTACATAAAATGTATTTTATAGTTAATTATACGTCGGATACGTCAATGCAACAATTGTAAATTTTCAAATGACACTTCGCACGAACCGATTGCTAAAATATAACCGATATTTACAAAAATCTACGACGGTCGGCCGTTATCTTTCTGACGTGTCAGCCAGCGCTGTACCCTCTCCATTTGTTGAAACCGGTAAATTCTTATTCTGGTGACCACGAGGAACACATCCATACCAGATTCAGCCCGGCTAGTATGATAGCTTATACCGTCACGTTTTATGTGACGTTTCAGTACATTTTGGACATATAACGTGACGGTATAAGCTATCATACTAGCTGGGCAGGTATACGAATGGGATGTCTACGAAAATCGTTAAGGAGACGACATTTTGCTAATTTACTTGTAGACTAGATTTTGGTCAGCTGTATCTCCGTTAAGATTGGGTCTGAAAATCTTATTTACCAAGGAACTTGTAGGAATGTTCTTTTACTTTATCATACAAAATGGTACACATAAGTGAAAAAAAAGTCAGGTATTTGTTGAAGTTCCCAGTTAGCACAGGATCCTAGAGGTCACAAACTTAGGATAGTCTTTCTAGTGTATCTCCAAATAATTTGCTAAAGTTCCACTAAATTCGGAATACTTTCCAGCTACACATACATTTGTTCGACATATCGACTGGACTAAATACCCTATACACGAAAAATATCACAATACCATGTCAATATTAACGCGGTTTTAGAATTTGGTGGATTGAGCATCAATATTCATCAATACTTACTAATGTGATACATACTTATCATGATATGAGTGTATCATGCTAAGATTAAGGTAAGGATGTATCGTGTGGTAATAATCACCATGTAAAAGGCCCCATTCACAAGCTTCAGACGCGTTCTTTGATCTGTGTTCAGACTATAGAGAATAATTTTAAGGGCCCCGTTTCACGACCGGACGACCTCGGTCAGGCGCCTCTCTCATGCCGGAACCATGACACAATGCGTTTTTCATCTCGTTTCACCGCATAACTGCATCCGTACGTTGGTCATCATGACCCATTGTGTGAGAAAGACGCGTCATAACTGATGCTACAGGACCTACAGGACGAATTCAAGCAAATATAAAACTCTATTTCATAGAATAACGATATTTTAAAGGAATGGAAAAAAGAAAATGAATTGGTCAAACCGGCAGAAAGAGGCAGTGACTGACCAAACTTCGACTATGATATCAAGACTATCAAGTAGAATGCATCAAATGGCAACCCACAATTCTTACTGTCAAGCATAAGTCATAACTGTCAGAAGTGACTCGCCAACTTCAACTTCTCGAGCAGGCCAAGCCGCGTTTATTTATTTATTTCACTCATTTTGTTGCGCCTTTGACCTAATTAAAAATATCAATCGGCACCACGTAACGCTTTCGTGTCCGTTATTTTAATGTGATACAATTCAGCCAAAATGGCAGCAGTCGCTTTAAAAGTTAAAAGTAAAAACGGCCAGCAGATCCTAAAGGATTTGACCTCTGATACTACTGTTGGTGAATTGAAGATGGTTTTGTCTAATATTGCTGATATAAGCGCTGAAAGGATATGTGTTTTGTGTGGTTATCCCCCTAAGCCTTTGGATACAAGTGATGATTCTAAAAAACTAAGTGAAATAGGTTTGAAAACTGGTGAAACTTTAATAGTGGAAGAAAAGGCAGTGCAGACACCTAGTAAGACTCCTCTGAAACCCATAGAGAATGGGATGTCCCATGAGACGTTAGGACCAAGCCGGCCTGGCATTTTAATGAAGAAGGTGGTCCCTTCAGACAATTCTTGTCTCTTCACTAGTATAGGTGGGTAGTAGAGGTCATATTATTTTATGTAATAGTTTCTTTGTTTTATTTTATTGCGTCGTTATGTGCGTTGTGATTGTTCTTAACAGATTTCTCAAATGTATTGAAATTATATTGGTCATATTTTAGTAATCTTATTCTTGATAACTTTCATAATTGAAAATTGATAAATGAGTTTTTTAACTGAAAACAATAGCAACTTTAAGTGTCGCAAATACTTGAATGTACTTTATAAACTTATATAATTGTAATGATAAGTTCATATCTATTTATCATTTCAATATACAATTATATAAGTTTATAAAGATTGTTTATGACATCACATCATCAGCATCTAGTGTTATCACAGTACAGTTGCATCCTGAAGGATGCCTGGAGTCCGCTACCTAATTCTCAAGAATTGGAGTAGGCACTAGTTTTTACAGAATAGACTGCCATTTTTTATCACATCGCATATGAATTTGTGTTAGCTTCAGACCACTCAATTTTTAGGGTTGTATAGTAAACTGTTTGATATGATGCCCACGGCCGCTTTCTACCATCGCACTGCTCGCTGTCGGCAGGGCATTCATCCTCACACCTTAGAACCTAAATGGTCGCGTACGGTATGGTTTCAGAGGAACTTCCTCCCTCGAAAGCTCCAGTTGTGGAATGAGCTCCCTGCCGAGGTTTTCCCGAAGAACTACAGTATAGGATTCTTCAAGAAAAGAGTGTATACATTTTTAAAGGGTCGGCAACGCGCATGTGATGCCCCTGGAGTTGCAGGCGTCCATAGGCTGCGGTGACCGCTTACCATCAGGCGGGCCGTGCGCTTGTTTGCCACCGACGTGGTATATAAAAAAAAAGGAACCATTATAGTTTCGCCATGTCCGTCCGTCTGTCCTTCTGTCCACAGCTTAGCTCAGTAACTGTTACTAATAGAACGCAGTAATTTGGTACGGGTATACATCACTCCATCAAAATGGTAAATTATTTCTTTGTAAAAAAACGTTAGAGAACCTCTGCTACATGTAAGGTGGAGATGCAATTTTTCTTTTTCTTTCAAACCCTATGGTGTTGGGTATCATTAGAACTTTGAGAAGAATATGATATTTATTTTACATTGATGGTGATTCTATTTAGTAGTGAAAATTAACAGGTAGGCAATAGGCAATGTAAGAAGTATCCACTTAATATAATTTATGGTTGTACCCCAATATACATAAAACTGACTACAAATGCTTTTTTATGCTTAAAAATGGACAGAGTTCTCCGGGATTGTTGGATTACAAGCTAACCTACTTTAAGGACAAAATTTGTGATATTATTAAAATATAGACCCATTTCTAAAAACATGAAAAATTCAATTACTATCTTGACTTTCCAGGTTTTGTATTAAATGGCCAGGTAGACACAACAGTTCACACACTGATGCGACAGATCATTGCGATGGAGGTAGCGAGCGACCATGACACATACAATGAGGCTATGCTAGGAAAACCAAATGCGGAGTACTGTACCTGGATACAGCAGCCCAGTTCTTGGGGAGGTGCAATTGAGGTAAGGCTTTCGTATTCTTTTAACTTGTTGAATACCCAGTAGCGAATTTGACCTAAGGTCCAGTAACCCTGGATTGTCAGATATTAGGGGTGACCAAGAGACGAATCGGTACTGAGAAAGGAGCGGCTTGTACATGGCCTAGGGCCTAGAGCGGCCAAGCCTGTGCGGCCAATCCACCACTGTGATTATGAGTGTCTTGACTGTGAGACAGCAATTTTTTACCTAGTTGTACCCTGTGTTGGTAAACACTGAGTATAATATCACTGTCTGGCAATTATCAGTATTTCCCTCCAAAGTAATTTTATCAGAATGCCATCTCAAATTCCACTCGTGTGGAGCCATCATGCTTGTTAATTTAGAATAATCTTAGTTATTTATAACTGTTCTCATTATGACTGTTCAACTTCCACTTTATAAGATGATAGCAATTTATATATAGATCATTAACCACAAAGTTGTTTGTGATAAGTAATGTTATCATACAACTTAACCCTTGTGTATCGCAAGATGTTCAAGAATATTTGTGACATACAGAAGGTTCACTCCACAAGAAACCTGTTGATTTACATGAAAATACTGAAATCATTAGTCCACTGCTGGGCAAAGACCCCCTCCCATGGACTTTATAGTTTCCGTGCTGGTCCTCAAGGTGTGGGAACTTTACATTTAATACTATACAAAGTTTAAATATTTTTACAAGCAGAAACGTTCACTTAGCGGAAGTATAATTTCCAATTGAAAATGAATAATTGATCATTTTCGATAAGGATTAAGGCTTAATTAAAAAGAGTGAACTGATTGAAAGATTCGTTGCCTTGGGATAACCCGCGGTAGCTCAGTTGGAAAGAGCGATGGATGGATTCCAGAGGATTGCTTCGCAAGCTTCCTGCATACGGTATTCCTTCTGGCCTCTGTAGCTGGATATCTGACTTCCTGAGTGGGCGGTCAATCCGAGTTGTCATTGATGGCTGCTCGTCGGACCTCATGGCCATTGATGCCGGTGTCCCTCAGGGATCTGTTCTCTCCGCGACCCTTTTCCTGCTTCATATTAACGACCTTCTTCTACCAGGAGTGGTCGCATACGCAGATGACAGTACGGTCATGGAGAGATATTTGTCCAGCACGGGGGCTGGCCGTGATGAAATTCAGTCTGAGAGAGAGACAATGGTAGAGCGAATTAACTCAACCTTAAGTCTTGTCTCCCAATGGGGTGATAACAATCTGGTTAGTTTCAACGCCACCAAAACGCAAGCGTGTCTGTTTACCGCAAAAAGGAGCTCATTCAATCTGGCTCCTACTTTCCGAGGTACAACCGTGTCTGTAGCCAACGATCTCGAGCTGCTTGGCATGACGTTAAGCTCAAACCTTAACTTCGGCACTACCATCGAGTCCAAAGCCGGAACAGCGGCCAAAAAGCTGAGCATCCTAAATAAGGTCAAGCAATACTTCACCCCTGGGCAGCTTCTATCTTTATATAAAGCCCAAGTCCGGTCTTGCATGGAGTATTGTAGTCACCTTTGGGATGGCTCGGCTAAGTACCAACTTGCCGCACTCGACTCGGTGGACCGCAGAGTCAGGAGGCTCATTGGCGGCAGTACGGTAGTGGGAAATAAGCTGCAGAGCTTAGCACATCGACGCAAAGTAGCATGTCTGTGCGTCTTCTACAAACTGTACTTCGGTGAGTGTGCTCAGGAGCTCCATGAGCTCATACCGCCTTCCCCCTTCTTCCATCGGACATCCAGACGTACGGCTGGCTACCATCCTTACCTGGTCGAAATTCCTCTAGTTCGAACCAAGCGCTTTGCATCTTCTTTTATAATGCGCACTTCTAAGGTTTGGAATTCTCTGCCGGCGTCTGTATTTCCGAGCTCATATAACCTGGACCTTTTTAAGGCACGAGTGAATAGGCATCTTCTGGGTGAGCTCGCTTCATCGTCGGCCTCATCTTTGCCCCCTGGCTAGATGCTGGCCAAGAGCAATCCCATTTTCAATAAAAAAAAAAAAAAAAAAAATAGGTCGCGGGTTCAAATCCCGCCCGGGATGATCAATTTTTCAATTACTCATTTTCGATTGGAAATTATACAAAGTTTGTATTGCTATGAAGTATATGTATACATATTTTCCTTCCAACAGAGAATAGTGGTTAAGGTCAAATAATATAGCGTAGTGTCATTTGGATTAACTCATAATTTCAAACACACAAGTTCCTATTTGTAAAGAAACATATTGTATGTGGGTAGTTTGCACAATGTAATTCGAAAGGGAAAAAAATATGATTTTCTGTCTACCCACTGGACATGCTGCATGTGCTGAAAATGACTGGTGATGTCGGGATGTAATCAATACATAATATACGCGATTAGATGTCGTTCAACTCGATTTATTTAACAGTGATTACTTTTCTCAAACATACATGGAAAAGTAGGCCTTTCATTCGCGACAATACGAGGGCTGCCTTTTAAGTTGTGTCGTTTGGAAAAACTAAAGACAATTTAAGTGTTAAACGGTATTTATTGTTTTTCAAAGTAATCACCGTGATATGTAATACACTTTTTCATTCGATCGGACCAATTTTCGAAACACTTATTCCAGTCCGAAGTCGGGGTCTCCAAAATGGCCTCAACCGCTTCTTCAGGCGTCTGGTACCGTTGACCACGAAGTCGTTGCTTGATTTTTGGAAAAGTAATAAAATCGTTAGGGCTTAAGTCTGGACAGTACGGCGGGTGTTCCAGAATTTCGACGTTTTGCTCTTTTAAAAACGCAATTGTTTGCCGGGCGGTGTGCGAGCTCGCATTATCGGTGCAGTCTTATACGATGTCTTGGGTTATTTTTTCGAAACTCGCCGATGACTTCTGGTAAACATACAGTGGTATACCAGTCAGTATTAAGACTGCGCAGTACGTTCGGTTCTCCATACAAACGTGGAGAAAAAATATAGCGATTATTAAAATTTTCATACAAGCCGTAAAAAACTCAAAATATCCGCTGTATTTTTTTTTCTTTTACAATTTCTAGCAACAGAAACTATGGTCCGACCTAGAAATGCCGGATCCCATTGTGTATACAAATTTTCATGTTATTCTAGCATGGCGTTTTAAAATGAGAGGGTAAATACGTTTGTATGGAGAACCGAGCCAGACCGAGCGCCCTCTTAACCGTTTTACGATCGTCGAGCACGATGGTGGCAACGTGGCCACTTTTCGCCACAAACGTGGCGACCATTTTTTTCGAAGTGCTCCGTGAGCGTATTACTTTGGTCGGCTTTGGCTCATCTTGGAACACCCAAACAGTCGACTGCTGTTTAGAATCGGGATCGTAGGCATATATCCAAGATTCGTCACCACTGATAATGTCGTACCTAAACATGTTTCGAGTTTCCTCGGTTGAATTGCCGCAGAGTTTTGCGACACCATCAAACGCGAGCCGTTTTTTGGTCTTCACTGAGTAAATGTGGTATCAAGCGTGAGATCAACTTTTTTACGCCTAAGTGATCATGCAAAATACTGTGAACACTAGTCCCTGAAATACTTAAGGAAGCTTCTATCTCACGGTATGTCGCATGGCGATCTTCGACGATCAGTTGCCATACAGCATCAATGTTCTCCTGGGTTACGGCTGTTTTGGTCTACCTTCACGATGTCTATCACCAAGACTAGAACAACCACGTTGAAATTCTAAATACCAGCGTTCCACAGTCCGGAGGCATGGTGCTTTATCATTGAAAACCGTAGTCAACTCTTCGAAGCACTGAAGTCGCGTTAAGCCCCTTTTGAAGTTGTAAAAAATTATCGCACGTAAATTTTCATTCGAAATTCCAACTGATTTGTCAACTTTGAACGAACGCTGTACTAAAACGGTTGGGCCGATTTCGAATCATTCTTTTGTTTTCGAATTCTAAATTCAAATATTTTAAGATGACACTAGTTCTTTTTTATGCAATCACGGGAGGTTTGCAAACGACAGAACTTAAAAGGCAGCCCTCGTAGACTGCTGGCGGGCGTCGCGAATTTACAGGTTAGGTAATGGAATTTTTATAGGAAACTAGGTGCACGCCCCTGCTTCACACGGGTGTACTAATGAAGAAAATGATACCAAATATTCCTTTTACTAACCCTAACTATGTTCGGTCTCACTCACTCACCTTTTGTGTGGAGTTTTTTAACCATCTGGTTTTCGATTTTCCCTACAATTTTTCAAATATTTTTTTATACTAACCTTGCCATGACTATAAAAAACTCATCCAAAAAATTATAGCTTTAGGTATAGGTGCAGCCGTTCTGAAGTTATGCGTATACATACGTTTCGAGCATTGATTTTTATTTGTATAGATTTACGGCGAGTTCGGACATTGCAGGATTTGCAGGCTCCGGGATCGGCCAAGCCGGCTGCTGCAGCGCGTGTTTTTAGTACTGAATCGTTAGAATTTAATTTAGATTTTTCTTATAATTGTCAAATATCCTCGTGTTTTATGAGAAAAGCACTATACATAACTTGGCCGGAACAGTGACTGATTGCCTACATCGCGTCGTATTACTAGATGACCTAGTATTACTAGAATCCCTTCTATCCTGGCCTCTGCAGTCATTAAACCAGCCGAAAGACGTCCGCTGCTAACACGGGCCTCCCCTAAAGAGTGCCACAATGGCGCGGCGTGGGCATACCTCCCACAAGGTGGGCCGGTGACCTGGTAAGGGTCGCGGGAGTCCGCTGGATGCGGGTAGCTTAGCACCGGCCTCTGCAGTAATGTATTTCCAGGTGGCGATTCTCTCCCGCTTCTACGGCGTAGAGATGGCGGTGGTGGACACCCTGAATGCAATCATCAATCGGTTTGGGGAGGACAAGAACTACGGCCAACGGGTGTTCCTGCTGTTCGACGGAGTGCACTATGACCCGCTGTATTTGGAGCAGTCTGACGTAAGTTAAATCAATCAGTCAATTTATGTGTTAATCTTAAGTGATGGGTATAATCAGTATAATAAGAAATAAATAAACTCACAGTATTGTATATGATTGCACTTGTAGTAGTAGTAGTAAAACTCTTTATCGTACAAAAAAAAACACAACAGATACAAAGATACAAAAGGAAAAGTAAAGTGCAAAGGCGAGTTCACTTGTCTTGCACTAGTTCGCAATCCGAAGCCAAATTGAATGGAAAATGCGGGTTATTCGGGTCCGGAGCCTGTATATTCAACACAAGTTTGGTCTGGATTGCAAACTTACACTTTTTTCATAGGACAGAATAACAACTAAATTAAATATCTGTCTTGCTAAGAGAATGTCCCCTACTTCATCGCTGAACCAGTGCTTCTAAATAATTTGAAAAGATGGGCATCATTAATAATTATTTTTGGGTCAAAACTGGACCAAGTCTACTCGATTATTATTTTATTGGTACCTACAATAACCAACATAGAAAAGTTGAAATACCCCAAAATATCTCAAAAACGGCTCAACCGATTTTGATATAACATGTCTAAGAACCACTGCTATAAAACGTGCTTACAAATACTAAAAACCGCACTCACGTCAGTTCGTCCGTTAGAGCTACGTGTCACAGACAGACACACACATATACACCCCCGTGAAGACAACCACCCCAAATCATTTGCCCGCAAATGGCATATCGGTATCGTTTGTTCATCGTTAGCTCACGTTTGCTCAGTAGGTTAAATCGTTTGGACCCGATTCTAACATCCGTTTTTTTTAAAAACAATATGGGGGTGGTCAACTTCACGCTAACCACCCCATACCACAATTCCCGAGTTTTCTTAGTTATTACGGTAAGATAATCGTTTGCTCACGTTTGTTCACACCATTAAATCGTTTGGACCCAACTCCTCATTTTTATTTTTATTTTTAAAGTGGGGCGGCTATCTTCACGCCAACCACCCCACCCTGAACTTCGCAAAACCAAATATGTGGAGTCATCGGGCGACGTTTGCTCACGTTTGCTCAGGCAGTAAAATCGTTTGGACCTCACCAGTTTCGTCATAAAAAAATAAAAACGAAATTGAATACAATTAGCCGCGTTGATTGGAGTATCTCAATTCGAAGAGTCAAAAGTCAAGTAAGAATCGGAACCGAACGATTCAACTACCTGATCAAACGTCTGCATACACTGCCTAATTGATCTAGATTAGTAATTAGCGGGCGTGTCAACAGGTTTAACCAGGAAACAATTCTGAAGACTTAATTTAGATAAATTAAGTCTTCAGTAGTCTATATGATGACAGTAAAATAAATAAACAACATAATAATTTTTACAATATTAAATTGTGGTTAGCTCACGTTTGCTCAGTTGTTTAGAATGTTTGAACCCGATTCTAACATCCGTTTTTTTTTAAACAATATGGGGGTGGTCAACTTCACGCTAACCACCCCATACCACTTTTCCCGCGTTCTCTTAGTTATTACGGTAAGATAATCGTTTGCTCACGTTTGTTCACACCATTAAATCGTTTGGACTTAACCCCTTCATTTTCTTTTTAATTTTTAAATTGGGGTTGCTGTCTTCCTAGTAACTACCCACGCCACCCTTAAATCGGCAAAACCAAATATTTGGAGTCATCGGGCGACGTTTGCTCACGTTTGCTCAGGCATTAAAATCGTTTGGACCTCACCAGTTTCGTCATAAAAAAATAAAAACGAAATTGAATACAATTAGCCACGTTGATTGGAGTATCTCAATTCGAAGAGTCAAAAGTCAAATTAGAATCGGATCCGAACGATTCAACTACCTGAACAAACGTCTACATACACTGCCTAATTGATCTACTTATAGATTAGTAACTAGCGGGCGTGTCAACAGGTTTAACCAGGAAACAATTCTGAAGACTTAATTTAAATAAATTAAGTCTTCAGTAGTCTACATGATGGAAATAAAATAAATAAACAACATAATAATTTTTACAATATCTATATCGTTCATTTGTGGTTAGCTCACGTTTGCTCAGCTGTTTAGAACGTTTGAACCCGATTCTAAAATCTGTTTTTTTTTTAAACAATATGGGGGTGGTCAACTTCACGCTAACCACCCCATACCACTTTTCCCGTGTTCTCTTAGTTATTACGGTAAGATAATCGTTTGCTCACGTTTGTTCACACCATTAAATCGTTTGGACTTAACTCCTTCATTTCCTTTTTAATTTTTAAATTGGGGTTGCTGTCTTCCTAGTAACTACCCACGCCACCCTTAAATCGGCAAAACTAAATATGTGGAGTCATCGGGCGACGTTTGCTCACGTTTGCTCAGGCATTAAAATCGTTTGGACCTCGCCAGTTTCGTCATAAAAAAATAAAAACGAAATTGAGTACAATTAGCCGCTTTGATTGGAGTATCTCAATTCGAAGAGTCAAAAGTCGAGTTAGAATCGGATCCAAACGATTCAACTACCTGAAGAAACGTCTGCATACACTGCTTAATCGATCTAGATTAGTAACTAGCGGGCGCGTCAACGGGTTTAAGGCTAGGTCGTCAAGCGAGTTAGCGTTTTCGAGTTTTCTAAAAACAATCTGAAACGTAGAAAAAGGGCTTTAAAAATTTGAAAAAAATATATGTTTTACTTAAGGATCTACTCTAGTCAAAGTTGCACTCAGATACACGATCTAATGAACTTCGCTCGATAGAAAGAGACCCCAAAGTTACTCCTTCTTGTAAAGCATTTACAATCTGACGACTAAACTATTGATGTTTTAAATAAAGTTTTTGAACTAAACTAAAGCCATTCAGTATTTCTAGACATTTTTGCAGAATTTAAAAAGATAAAATGATTGTACTAATTAATATGTTTAAATACCTACAAAATGCGCGAGCGCGGAGGCTCGGCAGGCCCGATCAGTCGCGCGCTGGCGCTTACAGACAACGGACCTGTGTCAGTTTTATCCGCGACAGTTTCGTTCACCAAACAAGCAGTTTTTGACGAATTTATATTATTGTTGCAAATTATTTAAGAAGGGCAATGAAAACCCAAATGAAAAAAGTCGTAATTATTAACAAATAAATTATGGTCATAGTGCCGCAGTATAAAAATGACAGTATAACAACTGAACTGAACCCCTCCAGAAATGGAACCAAAGTTGGTAAAACTGAAATGTTTATTACCAGAAATTGTAGATATAGTGAGAGATCTACTGCTTTGCACTTGAATATTTTTTTTTAAGCTATGAGCTTCAACACATTAATTCCGTCCGTCTTTTTTTAATACGTCAGTGGCAAACAAGCGTACGGCCCGCCTGATGGTAAGCGGTCACCGCAGCCTATGGACGCCTGCAACTCCAGAGGTGTCACATGCGCGTTGCCGACCCTTTTAAAATTTATACACATCTATCTTTCTAGCTAATCTTCTTTTAAAAGATCTACCCATTTCCAGGTAGCTACCGTGGCAAGTTTGGTATCGTTTCATATACCATATTGATTCTTTTATCATCTTTATGTAAAAATCATTTATGGTATTTATTTTTTAAATTTACGGTAATCTTTCGCATAAATAGTAAAAAAATAAAAACTTCGCAATGTTTTTTATGCTTTGAGAGCTAATAACTTTTGACGAATGAATTAAACCACCAAAAAATATTCTGTCTGTATTTTATGTGGCAATCGTTAGGGGAGGCCTATGTCCAGCAGTGGACGTCCATCAGCTATATGATGATGATGACGATGACACGCACACGACAAATAAATATAACACCCTGTATAAATATAACACAAATAGATAAAAAAATGCATGACATATTAAGAGGGCGCAGTACGCTCGGTTCTCCATACAAACGTATTTATGCTCTCATTTTAAAACGCCATGCTAGAATAACATGAAACATTGTATACACAATGGAATCCGGCATATCTAGGTCGAAAATAAGTTTCTGTTGCTAGAAATTGTAAACGAAAAAAAATACAGCGGTTTTTTGAGTTTTTTACGGCTTGTATGAAAACCTTAATAATCGCTGTATTTTTTCTCCATTATAATTTCAAGCAACAGAAACTAATTTCCGACCTAGATATGCCGAATCCCATTGTGTATACAAAGTTTCACGTTATTCTAGCATGGCGTTTTAAAATGAGAGCATAAATACGTTTATATGGAGAACCGAACGTACTGCGCACTCTTAAACAAATCGAGTAGAGAGGTATAAGACATATTTCTTAGGTTCTTAGGTTTCATAAATTAAATAACGAATTTCAGGGTTGTACTATGAATCCTTTTTTAGGGTTCCGTAGTCAACTAGGAACCCTTATAGTTTCGCCGAGTCTGTCCGTCCGTCTGTCCGTCCGTCCGCGGATAATCTCAGTGACCGTTAGCACTAAAAAGCTGAAATTTGGTACTAATATGTATATCAATTACGCCGACAAAGTGGTAAAATAAAAAGTGGAAAAAAATATTTTATTAGGGTACCTCCCCTATACGTAAAGTGGGGAGTGATTTTTTTTTTCATTTTAACCCTAACGTGTGATATATTGTTAGATAGGTATTTAAAAATAAATAGGGGTTTACTAAAATCATTTTTTGATAATGTTAATATTTTCGGAAATAATCGCTCCAGAAGTAAAAAAAAATGTGTCCCCCCCCCCTCTAACTTTTGAACCATAAGTTTTAAAATATGAAAAAAATCTCAAAAGTAGAACTTTATAAAAACTTTGTAGGAAAATTATTTTGAACTTGATAGGTTGAATAGTTTTTGAAAAAATTACAAAAATAATTTCTGAACTAAGTTTGTAATTTAACCGTATAAACAGATGTTTATTGTACCTGTCATTTCTACAAAATCACAATGAAATGACGTGCTTTCAAAGGTTTTGTGTTTCTGTACTTAATATGTCAACTTAATGTGACGGACGGAAAACTACGGAACCCTACACTGAGCGTGGCCCGACACGCTCTTGGCCGGTTTTTTTATTTCATTATAATGGATCCTACCGTAAGTTCGACTTTCAATTAATTTTTTACTACCTATTTATTAAAAAAATGATATCAATTACATACTAAAGTTTAATCATAATTAATGCATTGCTTAAGTCAAAATACAGTTATATTTCTTTACTGTGACCACTATGAAGCTAGCGGGGTCATCAGAGTTCACAGTCGCTTCGTCCGCGCGGGCTTGTTCACGCACCGCCAGGACAGCGCTAAATACCTACTCTCGCAGGACTAGAGGGCCTTAACCAGGAAACAATTCTGAAGACTTAATTTATCTCTATGATGACAGTAAAATAAATAAACAACATAATAATTTTTACAATATATATATCGTTCATTTGTGGTTAGCTCACGTTTGCTCAGATGTTTAGAACGTTTGAACCCGATTCTAACATCAGTTTTTTTTAAAAAGAATATGGGGGTGGTCAACTTCACGTTAACCACCCCATACCACTTTTCCCGCGTTTGCTTAGTTATTACGGTAAGATAATCGTTTGCTCACGTTTGTTCACACCATTAAATCGTTTGGACCCAACTCCTCATTTTTTTTAAATTTATATAGTGAGCCACCCCACTATCTTCACGCCAACCACCCCACCCTGAACTTCGCAAATCCAAATATGTGGAGTCATCGGGCGACGTTTGCTCACGTTTGCTCAGGCATTAAAATCGTTTGGACCTCACCAGTTGCGTCATAAAAAAATAAAAACTAAATTGAATACAATTAGCCGCGTTGATTGGAGTATCTCAATTCGAAGAGTCAAAAGTCAAGTGTGGAATCGAAACCGAACGATTCAACTACCTGATCAAACGTCTACATACACTGCCTAATTGATCTAGATTAGTAACTAGCGGGCGTGTCAACAGGTTTAACCAGGAAACAATTCTGAAGACTTAATTTAGATAAATTAAGTCTTCAGTAGTCTATATGATGAAAGTAAAATAAATAAACAACATAATAATTTTTACAATATTAATTTGTGGTTAGCTCACGTTTGCTCAGTTGTTTAGAATGTTTGAACCCGATTCTAACATCCGTTTTTTTTAAAACAATATGGGGGTGGTCAACTTCACGCTAACCACCCCATACCACTTTTCCCGCGTTCTCTTAGTTATTACGGTAAGATAATCGTTTGCTCACGTTTGTTCACACTATTAAATCATTTGGACTTAACCCCTTCATTTTCTTTTTAATTTTTAAATTGGGGTTGCTGTCTTCCTAGTAACTACCCACGCCACCCTTAAATCGGCAAAACCAAATATTTGGAGTCATCGGGCGACGTTTGCTCACGTTTGCTCAGGCATTAAAATCGTTTGGACCTCACCAGTTTCGTCATAAAAAAATAAAAACGAAATTGAATACAATTAGCCACGTTGATTGGAGTATCTCAATTCGAAGAGTCAAAAGTCAAGTTAGAATCGGAACCGAACGATTCAACTACCTGAACAAACGTCTACATACACTGCCTAATTGATCTACTTATAGATTAGTAACTAGCGGGCGTGTCAACAGGTTTAACCAGGAAACAATTCTGAAGACTTAATTTAGATAAATTAAGTCTTCAGTAGTCTATATGATGAAAGTAAAATAAATAAACAACATAATAATTTTTACAATATTAATTTGTGGTTAGCTCACGTTTGCTCAGTTGTTTAGAATGTTTGAACCCGATTCTAACATCCGTTTTTTTTAAAACAATATGGGGGTGGTCAACTTCACGCTAACCACCCCATACCACTTTTCCCGTGTTCTCTTAGTTATTACGGTAAGATAATCGTTTGCTCACGTTTGTTCACATCATTAAATCGTTTGGACTTAACTCCTTCATTTCCTTTTTAATTTTTAAATTGGGGTTGCTGTCTTCCTAGTAACTACCCACGCCACCCTTAAATCGGCAAAACTAAATATGTGGAGTCATCGGGCGACGTTTGCTCACGTTTGCTCAGGCATTAAAATCGTTTGGACCTCGCCAGTTTCGTCATAAAAAAATAAAAACGAAATTGAGTACAATTAGCCGCTTTGATTGGAGTATCTCAATTCGAAGAGTCAAAAGTCGAGTTAGAATCGGATCCAAACGATTCAACTACCTAAAGAAACGTCTGCATACACTGCTTAATCGATTTAGATTAGTAACTAGCGGGCGCGTCAACAGGTTTAACCAGGAAACAATTCTGAAGACTTAATTTATCTCTATGATGACAGTAAAATAAATAAACAACATAATAATTTTTACAATATATATATCGTTCATTTGTGGTTAGCTCACGTTTTCTCAATGTTTAGAACGTTTGAACCCGATTCTAACATCCGTTTTTTTTTAAAAGAATATGGGGGTGGTCAACTTCACGTTAACCACCCCATACCACTTTTCCCGCGTTTTCTTAGTTATTACGGTAAGATAATCGTTTGCTCACGTTTGTTCACACCATTAAATCGTTTGGACCCAACTCCTCATTTTTTTTAAATTTATATAGTGAGCCACCCCACTATCTTCACGCCAACCACCCCACCCTGAACTTCGCAAATCCAAATATGTGGAGTCATCGGGCGACGTTTGCTCACGTTTGCTCAGGCATTAAAATCGTTTGGACCTCACCAGTTGCGTCATAAAAAAATAAAAACTAAATTGAATACAATTAGCCGCGTTGATTGGAGTATCTCAATTCGACGAGTCAAAAGTCGAGTTAGAATCGGATTCAAACGATTCAACTACCTGAACAAACGTCTGCATATACCTAGCGGGCGCGTCAACAGGTTTAACCAGGAAACAATTCTGAAGACTTAATTTAGATAAATTAAGTCTTCAGTAGTCTATATGATGAATGTAAAATAAATAAACAACATAATATTTTTTACAATATCTATATCAATCATTCATGGCTAGCTCACGTTTGCTCAGTTGTTTAGAACGTTTGAACCCGATTCTAACATCCGTTTTTTTAAACAATATGGGGGTGGTCAACTTCACGCTAACCACCCCATACCACTTTTCCCGCGTTTTCTTAGTTATTACGGTAAGATAATCGTTTGCTCACCCGATTCCATTATTGCTTTTGACCCCTCTGATTTTCGTACTCCGGTTGAAAATAATAATTTTCTTCGGATTTTTTTTCTGACAAATCCTGTTCGAGTGCCCGCAAGTTACACATCTAGATAGAATAAGTAGTGTCTGTAGACGTTTGTTCAGTCAGTTAAATCGTAAGGACCCGATTCCATTCTTGCTTTTGGCCCCTCTTGACTTTCGCACTCCGATTGAAAATAATAATTTTCTTCGGATTTTTTTTCTGGCAAATCCTGTTCGAGTGCCCGCAAGTTACACATCTAGATAGAATAAGTAGTGTCTGTAGACGTTTGTTCAGTCAGTTAAATCGTAAGGACCCGATTCCATTCTTGCTTTTGACCCCTCTTGACTTTCGCACTCCGATTGAAAATAATAATTTTCTTCGGATTTTTTTCTGGCAAATCCTGTTCGATTGCCCGCAAGTTACACATCTAGATAGAATAAGTAGTGTCTGTAGACGTTTGTTCAGTCAGTTAAATCGTAAGGACCCGATTCCATTCTTGCTTTTGACCCTTCTTGACTTACGCACTCCGATTGAAAATAATAATTTTCGTCGGATTTTTTTTCTGGCAAATCCTGTTCGAGTGCCCGCAAGTTACACATCTAGATAGAATAAGTAGTGTCTGTAGACGTTTGTTCAGTCAGTTAAATCG
Organism: Notocelia uddmanniana; assembly: GCA_905163555.1. Lineage (NCBI taxonomy): Eukaryota > Metazoa > Arthropoda > Insecta > Lepidoptera > Tortricidae > Notocelia > Notocelia uddmanniana. The sequence goes on along the minus strand of LR991059.1, from coordinate 4,814,065 downwards.
TAAGGACCCGATTCCATTCTTGCTTCTGACCCCTCTTGACTTTCGCAGTCCGATTGAAAATAATAATTTTCTTCGGATTTTTTTTCTGGCAAATCCTGTTCGAGTGCCCGCAAGTTACACATCTAGATAGAATAAGTAGTGTCTGTAGACGTTTGTTCAGTCAGTTAAATCGTAAGGACCCGATTCCATTCTTGCTTTTGACCCCTCTTGACTTTCGCACTCCGATTGAAAATAATAATTTTCTTCGGATTTTTTTTCTGGCAAATCCTGTTCGAGTGCCCGCAAGTTACACATCTAGATAGAATAAGTAGTGTCTGTAGACGTTTGTTCAGTCAGTTAAATCGTAAGGACCCGATTCCATTCTTGCTTTTGACCCCTCTGATTTTCGCACTCCGGTTGAAAATAATAATTTTCTTCGGATTTTTTTTCTGGCAAATCCTGTTCGAGTGCCCGCAAGTTACACATCTAGATAGAATAAGTAGTGTCTGTAGACGTTTGTTCAGTCAGTTAAATCGTAAGGACCCGATTCCATTCTCGCTTTTGACCTCTCTTGACTTTCGCACTCCGATTGAAAATAATAATTTTCGTCGGATTTTTTTTCTGGCAAATCCTGTTCGAGTGCCCGCAAGTTACACATCTAGATAGAATAAGTAGTGTCTGTAGACGTTTGTTCAGTCAGTTAAATCGTAAGGACCCGATTCCATTCTTGCTTTTGACTTCTCTGACTTTCGTACTCCGGTTGAAAATAATAATTTTCTTCGGATTTTTTTTCTGGCAAATCCTGTTCGAGTGCCCGCAAGTTATACATCTAGATAGAATAAGTAGTGTCTGTAGACGTTTGTTCAGTCAGTTAAATCGTAAGGACCCGATTCCATTCTTGCTTTTGACCCCTCTTGACTTTCGCACTCCGATTGAAAATAATAATTTTCGTCGGATTTTTTTTCTGGCAAATCCTGTTCGAGTGCCCGCAAGTTACACATCTAGATCGACTAACAACTGTCTGTAGATATTTGTTTAGGCAGTTAAATCGTTAGGACCCCATTACGTCTCGCCCTTTTTCCGCTCTGAAATACATACTCCAGTAGACAAAGATAGCAATCGATAAAAACCGGAAAATAGGTTTTGGGGCGGTAGCGTGCAGATGGCCCCCTCCATTTTGTTTTAAAAAAAAACAATGTTGTAGTCGGATCCTAACGATTTAATGTACTGAACTAACGTGACGATGAACTAACGATATAGCTATGCCATTTGCGGGCAATAAGTTAGGGGCGGTCAACTTCACGAGCATGACCAACCCCATATTATTAAAAAAAAAAAACGGATGTTAGAATCGGGTTCAAACATTCTAAACAACTGAGCAAACGTGAGCTAACCACAAATGAATATTGTAAAAATTATTATGTTGTTTATTTATTTTACTTTCATCATATAGACTACTAAAGATTTATCTAAATTTATCTAAATTTAGTCTTCAGAATTGTTTCCTGGTTAAACCTGTTGACACGCCCGCTAGTTACTAATCTAGATCAATTAGGCAGTATATGCAGACGTTTGATCAGGTAGTTGAATCGTTCGGTTCCAATTCTTACTTGACTTTTGACTCTTCGAATTGAGATACTCCAATCAACGCGGCTAATTGTATTCAATTTCGTTTTTATTTTTTTATGACGAAACTGGTGAGGTCCAAACGATTTTAATGCCTGAGCAAACGTGAGCAAACGTCGCCCGATGACTCCACATATTTGGTTTTGCGAAGTTCAGGGTGGGGTGGTTGGCGTGAAGATAGCCACCCCACTTTAAAAATAAAAATAAAAATGAGGAGTTGGGTCCAAACGATTTAATGGTGTGAACAAACGTGAGCAAACGATTATCTTACCGTAATAACTAAGAAAACGCGGGAAAAGTGGTATGGGGTGGTTAGCGTGAAGTTGACCACCCCCATATTGTTTAAAAAAACGGATGTTAGAATCGGGTTCAAACGTTCCAAACAACTGAGCAAACGTGAGCTAACCATGAATGATTGATATAGATATTGTAAAAATTATTATGTTGTTTATTTATTTTACATTCATCATATAGACTACTGAAGACTTAATTTATCTAAATTAAGTCTTCAGAATTGTTTCCTGGTTAAACCTGTTAACGCGCCCGCTAGTTACTAATCTAGATCGATTAAGCAGTATATGCAGACGTTTGTTCAGGTAGTTGAATCGTTTGGATCCGATTCTAACTCGACTTTTGACTCGTCGAATTGAGATACTCCAATCAACGCGGCTAATTGTATTCAATTTAGTTTTTATTTTTTTATGACGCAACTGGTGAGGTCCAAACGATTTTAATGCCTGAGCAAACGTGAGCAAACGTCGCCCGATGACTCCACATATTTGGATTTGCGAAGTTCAGGGTGGGGTGGTTGGCGTGAAGATAGTGGGGTGGCTCACTATATAAATTTAAAAAAAATGAGGAGTTGGGTCCAAACGATTTAATGGTGTGAACAAACGTGAGCAAACGATTATCTTACCGTAATAACTAAGAAAACGCGGGAAAAGTGGTATGGGGTGGTTAACGTGAAGTTGACCACCCCCATATTCTTTTAAAAAAAAACGGATGTTAGAATCGGGTTCAAACGTTCTAAACATTGAGAAAACGTGAGCTAACCACAAATGAACGATATATATATTGTAAAAATTATTATGTTGTTTATTTATTTTACTTTCATCATATAGACTACTGAAGACTTAATTTATCTAAATTAAGTCTTCAGAATTGTTTCCTGGTTAAACCTGTTGACACGCCCGCTAGTTACTAATCTAGATCAATTAGGCAGTGTATGCAGACGTTTGATCAGGTAGTTGAATCGTTCGGTTCCGATTCTAACTTGACTTTTGACTCTTCGAATTGAGATACTCCAATCAACGCGGCTAATTGTATTCAATTTCGTTTTTATTTTTTTATGACGAAACTGGTGAGGTCCAAACGATTTTAATGCCTGAGCAAACGTGAGCAAACGTCGCCCGATGACTCCACATATTTGGTTTTGCGAAGTTAAGGGTGGGGTGGTTGGCGTGAAGATAGCCACCCCACTTTAAAAATAAAAATAAAAATGAGGAGTTGGGTCCAAACGATTTAATGGTGTGAACAAACGTGAGCAAACGATTATCTTACCGTAATAACTAAGAAAACGCGTGAAATGTGGTATGGGGTGGTTAGCGTGAAGTTGACCACCCCCATATTGTTTTTAAAAAAAACGGATGTTAGAATCGGGTCCAAACGATTTAACCAACTGAGCAAACGTGAGCTAACGATGAACAAACGATACCGATATGCCATTTGCGGGCAAATGATTTGGGGTGGTTGTCTTCACGGCAATCACATATACACAGATACAAATGTTAAACTTATATGTTTTGCGTTACGTCGGGGCTTTGGAGAAACTGACGTAGGCACAAAATTACTGACGAACTACGAACTGACCTGACTGAACTGACGTAGGTGACAAAATACTCTTTTACAGACATTCATATTTCCAGGGCGGCATCCAGACCTTGTTCCCAGCTGAAGACATGGAGATCTACCGAGAGGCTGAACAAGTCGCCCACGAAGCGAAATCCTCCCGCCAGTTCACCGACTTAAACAAATTCACACTCAAATGTATGATATGCGACAAGCTGCTCACCGGGCAAGTCGAAGCGCAGAAACACGCTAAAGAGACCAAGCACGCCAACTTCGGAGAGGTGTAGCGCTAGGTTTGATTAGATCAATGTTTGTACTTTAGGAAAATGTACCGGTTAGGAACACTTAATTATCAGTCTATATAAATCCCCCTGCAGCACACAGGCCTTTCTTAGATGAGGGAGGGTAGTCCTCACACTGACCCGTTGCGGGTTAGGGTATTTACCTTTGAATTTCAAGGCATTTCACGATAATAATTATAAATCTTGTTAGTAAATATGGCAAAAATGACAAAAAATAATATTGAATTTCTGCTAACTGGGATTAAAAATTTATTTGTGCTTAAAATCACTCCTTTGACCAGACGATGGTCGGGTAAAAATATAAAAACTAGTTAATCATCTGACTAATGCTGTATTTAGAGTGCAATGCAATGCCAATGTAATAAATTTAATCATATTCTAAACATGTACAATTCCGTAGTGAAGTGATGACATTTCGAAGTGAAGTTTCCATGAAGGACAAGTTTCGGTTTGGCGTCCTGCACGGGTAATCTATCGCAAACACAGGTTTTCTACTGTAGCATTGTAATTTTGTATTACTGTGATACTGACATTTTATATTCATTTATATACGATTTTACAATGTATATTGTTTTGAAAAAATTATACCTCGCCGAGTTTGCTACGCCGGTTTATTTTTCCGAACCGGTGGTAGTTTATTGACATTCATAGGTGCATATAATATGCCTAAATTGAAGAATAAATAACTTTTACTTTTTTTGTGAAGAAACATGCGTACATCTACAATTTAATCCGGATCATATGAAGTCTCCAACCTACACTGAGCCAGCATACGCGGTAGAAGGTACAGGTAAAAAGATCGATTTTGTTTAACAGTGGTTCTTCTGTACGTTAGTGTTATTATTTATTTTGTGCTTGTGCCCAGCAGTGGGACGTACTCACGCTGACGATAATAGACTGACGCTGTTCGAAGTGTGATCCTATATCGGTGCATTATTTTCCTATATAACCTAAGGACTGTTTCACACAAATCTTTTACTATCTTTCTCGAATTGACGCTGCCAGTTGGTGATAATTGCATTAACTATAGTCAACGCATTGAACGCTGTTTTCAAATGTCTAAGCTTAGTGATGCAAAAGGATTTTTTAATTTTTTTTAATGGCTATAATTTTATTACATATCAAATGTGCTGTACTGTATCGATCTTGTCGCTATGCATTACGTGTTACCAGCTTTCAATTTGTCAATTTGCCGCTTTTTTGTGACAAAACATGGACGAAACTCGGTAGTGATCTATTCATTACCTATCTATCACTAACTGTCATCACAACAGAACATAATACAAAGATATCTATAGTAATAAGATTACGCTCAAATATAATATAGTATTTCTGTATTTTGTTTGTAAATAAAAAAATGCTAATTTTCGTTCCAATTGTCTAATTTTAATGTTTGTATCGGTTTATTTATTTAGGTAACTTCATAAAAATAATGAAGTCATAGAAATTCTAGCACTACCTGGACCCTAGAGGTTAGAACTGACAATTTATAAGAGACATTACATATTTGTACATTTTACTATGGAATTTGTACTATTTAGTTCTATATTTGGTCAACCATTTGTCAATTTTAGACTTTAAAGTTTATATGAATATGACCCTGCTATTTCAATTATTCTCTTCTCTAATAATTTTGTGGAATATATGTTTGCTATTTGCTATTTTCTATAGGTTAATATTTCTATTATTCTTGTGAATGTGTACTATGGCAAATAATTCCCATGTATCTATAGCAAATGTATATACATGACTTTAAATGAATTTTTACTCCAGCATTGTAGTCTGTCAAATAAATGTGTGACAGCAGTATTAAAACAATATACTTTATATACCAATGCAAGTCTATACCATAGAGAATTGATTATATGACTGGTGGCAGAATGAGGATGGATTTCCAACTGATTTTTTTTTATTTATGAGAGGCACGGGTCAGTGCGCGTATTCTGCCACCATATCGATTTATAATAATTTAAAAAATGCCGTCGTAGCAAAAATATTGTATGCATCGTTACATATTAAGGTCTCAAAATTCGAGTCGCAGTAACAAAACTAACCGTTATTTTATTACGTAACTGTTGCATAAAATACTTGTTATACACGCAGCCTTGTTGATTTTGATTGATGATGACGTAATCACAATATTTATGGATTAATATACTTAACGTCATTTTGTCAGGATTTTTTGCTAGTTTACTCATGAAGACTAGGGTTCTGACTTACACGGCTATTTATTTATTCATCGAGTTCTAATTCTAATTTTCACTTCACGAGCTAAGATAGTATTATCGGATGAAGTGTCCGATCGCGACACAGATAGCTTAATAAAACTTGCCTCTTAATAACAGTTGTTTTGATTTTCTCTTCGTTACTAAAATAAACCTTAAATTAGGGCGCTCTCTTTTTGAAGGATGCTGCTGTCCTATTGCAGAAGGGTTTAGGTTTTAGCTCGGCATTGATAGGAATCCATACGAAACTTGATAAAAATATTACTACGGAAAATTTAAAAGTATAATATATGTATATCTATGAACTTTTAATCCTTTCGGCATCTAGAATGCCATCCAGGACACTGTTATGCCCACAACACCAAGTTTATTAGTGAAGAAAGAAGCAAGCTCTCTTGTAGTAATGGGGTACTGGATGCACAGACTATACAGGGTGATTCAGGAGACGTGAGCAGGACCAACAATATATACATAGTAAATGGCAATGAATCGTTCACCATTGTATTTAAGTGAAACACCCATACCTTTTTCCTGTATTTTAATTTTTGTTGAGTTTAAGTTTAATTCTCTACAATCATGGTCACCGATCACCCTACAACAACTGGTTTATAAAGATTAAACCTCTAACTGTTATGACAGCACTTTAATTACGAAGAAAGTAAATTGTCACATTGAGTGAGATACGATATCTCGAAAGTAATCGGACTCAGATGACATTCAATTTAACACGGATCACTTGACTGAAGTATTCTGATTGTAGAGTGACCATAGATTTCGTAAATAATTTAAAACATTTTGTTTTCAACACCAAAGTTTATAAGTTAATTTCACTAATAGCGTACGAAGCAGTAGCTTATGATCTACTGAATCCGTAGTGTTGAGCTTGCTCACGTCTCCCGAATCACCTGTATAGTTGAAATTATTTTAAATGTCCCACTTATCAGGAAATTGTTATTGGATTTTGGGTACCTATTTTAGCTTGGACTTCAGTCTCTTTTTACCTGGTTACTTTGATAAGAATCGGACGAATTCAATAATTTTAACTGTACTAGGAAAGAAGGTAAGATATAATTATCATTTATTTAAATGAAAACAAAATACTAAAGTTTTCTTGATCGATTTATTTTTAACACAAAAATATACAATATCAATAAATATAGTCACATCAGCTGTATCACTTGTTATACCTATATTACGATTTTTACAATGTTGTCATACAACAGTTAGGTACGTTTATAGATTCTGTTCGGACCCTATCTTAAGGTATATGTTAAGAAGTACAGACTATATTAAACTATATTTTGACTATAAATTCACAGCTACATCAATAAAAGACAAATACACTAAAAAAATTTAAAAATAAGCGAACTTAAAAATATTATGTCACACAAAGTTACGTACTCTTTACGTTGTTGTATAGTAGAAATTTTCGAATATGTCAGACTTTTTATAAAATTGTTATGTGATTTTGTTTATTCTATAAGACTCGCACAAATAAAATAATTTTAACTGTTTTTACGTAATTCATAATAGTTTGCATAAGATATTATGTTACCAGTACATAAATACCTACACTGTACTTTGGTATGGTACAATATACAAACAATGCTTAACAGTTCGATTATTTTAGTTTCCAAACATTTTTATCTTATATTGATGTAGCCACACATATAGCATTAAAAATTGTGCATAGAGGTACAAAATAGGTCATCCATAGGTAAAATTGCTCATAAAGTGCGTAGTAGCTTAACTTAACTGTATAGTTTAGGTTTTGGTGCAAGACTTAGTCTGTGACATTGACATCATTCATTAAAATAATATCGGATTTTACTTAGGGTTATCACTTAATACGTGTGTGTGCTGACCATGAATATATATATAATGAGATTGGCTCAATTTTAGGACCAAACAGCCCAATTTCTTAAATTTTTGTTATAGAATTTGAACCCTTTTTGGGACCCTGAAAATTTAAAATAGAATGATATTTATGATTTTTTAGGACATTGGGTCATAATTGCAATCATTCTAAAAACAGCTTAGGCTTTACAAGGGGTACACAACACAAATGCGTACTTACATAATTATGATATTTTCAATACAATCATCAAAGTAATATGATTTGTAGTTTCATTCATTTTAACTTACGTCACATGATTCTTTATCACTTTAAATCCTGTGGTTTAAAATATGTCTTATATTATTTGAAAAAGATAATCTTCACTATTACAAGAATCTGGTCTCGTTTCTTCTATGTTGTTTATTTACACGTATTTTGTACTTCGCAGATACTTGCTTCAGAAAATAAAATGTCCCACTAATATCAATTTCAACACACTTTTAAGCAATAGTGGCAAGGCCTAATCAATATATTACAAATGAAGTTCAGTAAAAAGAAAGTCTCTGAGTGCGAGCATTTAAATCTTAGCACGAGCCGAAGGTGAGGGCCATAAAATATGATCTAAGATAATTTTTATCACCGTTCAGAGTTGTTTTACGCTAAGTAGACTTACGGGCGGCAAATGCTAATTACTGTCCAGAATGACATAAAATAGGAAACCTCATTCGTTCATTCGTAACATTATTAGTATTTTATTACTTATAACTCTAATGACTTATTGCTGACAGATTGCTACATTTCTTATTATCGCTTAATAACATAGCATTAGTGTAGTCATTTGTTTTGATATGAAATACCATGATTACGTTATGTTCTGTAAGATTATAGTACAAAAATATATACAAACTGAATGTCAGAAGTGGGATAATAACTGATTTTTTATAAAAAAAATACATTTTTTTTAAGTGGATTGCAAGCAGTCAAATAAGGAAATAAGCGAAGCTTGTTATAAGCGTAAGCAATTAAAAACACGTTATTGAGTTATGATCTCGTACGGATGGACGACGAAGTTCGCGGCAGAACTAACTTGATAATACTAGGAGGAAATGTAGCATAGCGCGATCAAAATTATATTTACTAGTTTAATTAGTTACACTTTCTTTAAAAATGTTAGATTAAATTATAAGCATTATGTATGTCTTTTCAGAATCTCTGTACAATCTCATATCAAAAGTTCACATTGAATTATATTCATATATTTAAAACACACGATTCTTGATTTAATAATCAAAATAAAAACACAATATCAGTATTCTTGACTTCGATTCGATATTTACTTAACACTATGAAATATAACCTAAAATTGGACGTAGTTGAATTATTACCACATGGTACTACCAATTTTGTTACTAATGGTAACTGCTTGGATGTTTTCCCGCCTGTTACAGTTGACATCAAATATATCTGTATCCACTCTTCGGGATGCTGAAAAATATCTGAACACTAACGCCTTGACTATAGACTCGTGTTCAGATCTTTATGAGCAGGTTGTTCGCTGATATATCTGATGGCAACTGTACCAGTGTACCTAACAGTGGAGATTTATTAACAGATGAAAACGAGAAATCAAATCAAAAATACATTTATTACCGCAAACACAACCCTGTAGGTACTGTGATAAAAATTCCAAGTTGTACCAGTGGTAACAGATTGCTGTAGTGATAAAATGTCTCAGTTGTACCAGTGGTAACAAATTGGTACTGTGAAAAATTCCCAGTTGTTACCAGGGGTAACTAATTACTACTGTGATAAAAATTCCCAGTCGTTACCAATAGTAACAAATTGAAATTGGGATAAATTACGCAGTTACCGGTGGTAACTAATTGCTACTGTGATAAACAGGGAGCGAAACTTTGGTGCCGATGACAGACGTATGACGTCAATCTACATACAGAGTGTTTTTATCTGGATTATTGAAGGAATCGATTTTGATGATGAAAGGTTAACTTACAAGAATAGTTTTGTTTTAGTTGCGATTACAGGCATTATGTACAGTAGGTATGTATTTAAATTAGAAGATGCGATGTTGTGTTTGAATTCCAAGCGTTCTGCCTATTTTTCGACAACACACGAAATTTAATTTGTTGGGTTTCATTTATCCGAATATATTTCTTACAATTACTTAATGAAATATTTTCTTCGTTTTCTTTTTGTAATTTTTTTTAATATTTACATTATTTTAAATAAAAATAGTCATTTCTTATTATTAAAAAATAAAATTTACATTACCATTATTGCATTATTAATAATCATTGGAGTGTCGCAATGTTGTTCATATAAAATCACCCTATATGTGAATTCGCGTCATAATGATGTCACCGGCACCAAAGTTTCGCTCCCTGGTGATAAAATACCCATTTGTAACAAATTGAAACTGATAAAAAATCCCAGTTATCACTGGTAAACATTGTATTTTAGTAAACATTCCAAGTTGTTACCATTACTACAACATAACAAATTACTACTGTGATAAAATGTCCCAGTTGCTACCAGTGGTAACAAATTGGACGTAACATATGATAATAACCCACTCTGAACAAAAATGCTAAGTGCGAAGGATTTTGGGTTCCTTTTACTGGTTAATATTATATTTTATTGTTTGTTCTGGTGCTAAACAAAATGGAAGCGGTTTTATAAAGAGCGAACATTTATAAATGTTGTCTTGGCAGTATTGTGGAAGCTTTTACGGCTAATATTTTTGTTAATGCAGTTGTGTTCGGACATATTAATCGACTGGATATTGCAGGGCCATTGATATATACAAAATTGCGTAATAAATTAAAATTTGATTATAAATGAATTTTAACGCACGACCACAAGAGGGTGACAACAGTTAAGACGCATGCTCAATGCGGATTTGATACTTAGCACTAACTATGCCAAACTCATCCTGCTATTGATAAACAGCTCTCAAGACTTCGTAAAAATTCAGATGCACTTATAAATATGCCTTAAGTACAGTACTTTTATAGTCTTCATGAAAGTAGAACCAATAGCGCGTCATTGTATATGCACAATATTTTTAATGTTAAAGTCCGAGATGTTTTCCTTGCGGCAAAATAAGGACAAAGTCAGAACTTGAAGGTGTTCTTTCTTACAAGTTCAACGAACCAATATATATATATATATGCATAGAGTCAAAACATATTTTTCGCTAATAGATACTATTATGCTACAATTATATTTAACGTCATATAACGAACACAAATATTTATTTCTCTCGATAACAACCTTTTACTGTCAACTCGCTTCGCCGTGTACAAATATAACTGCATCTCTTTTTTTAATATATTACGGAAAGATATGCAGGACCAATATTTGGGCGAATATGAGTGGGCTTTAACTTTGGTCTAGTTCTATGTATTCTTAATACATTAAATACTACGTACGTCACATTCGCTCTTCCAATTAGTCACCAGAACAACATTTGACCGCTTTTAGCGAATTTGAATCTTAAATACAAGTACTATAAAGTCTATGTCCGGATGTACATAGAGTTTTTCCGATGTATATCTGAACATAATACGTTTAATTCTTACCTTTCATCGCGAGTCGACACTCTTATTTCCTTAAGCTCAAAGCCTAATTCCGACTGACAACTCGCACTCATAAAACGCAAGAATTAGATATTAAGCCTAATGCAGTGCAGTATGATCAGTATATCTTTAATTGGCTTCCTACCTTAACAACTTTCAATATAACCATCATCATCATCCTAGCGTTATTCCCAGTACAGTTGCATCCTGAAGGATGCCTGGGGTCCGCTACCTAATCCCAAGAATTGGCGAAGGCACTAGTTTTTACGGTAGCGACTGCCGTCTGACCTTCCAACCCAAGGGGGAAACTAAACCGTATTGGGATTCTTGTCTATAATGCCCGGGATACACGAGACTAGTTTTTCAAGCTAGTTTTTTACTAAACTGTCCTGGCTTGCTGACCTAGCTTGGAGCATGCTAGTTTTGTGGCTTCTATTTTTTAAGATAGTATTTACTTGAGTGATGAGGTGACCATACGTCCAACTGTTTACTAGCCAACTGCAAACTAGCATCGCCGGTCACATGAAGCTAGTAAACAAGCCAGGATAGTAAAATCAGTGGTGGGGGGACGCTACTAGCCTGAAAATAGAACTCCATCCTATTAAAAACTGTCCTGGCTTGTAAACTAGCTTACTAGCTTAGAAATGAAAATAATTTTGTCTATACGAAGCCAGAAGTACTAGCTTACTAACACTAGCTTGAAAAACTAGCCTCGTGTAGCCTGGGCATAACAGCACTTACCTCACGAACGCGGGTGAGCCATGGTTGTGTGTTGAGATATACATGCACATTGTCTATGTGTGCGTCAGCGTAGGAGCTAGGAGCTATGAGTTCACATTCTCCGTATGTGTCACAACTACAACTATGGCTAACCCGCGCTCTTGAGATAAAAGTACATGTGAAACTTCATTATTCAATGTCAAATGTCTGTTGTACTAGTGATAACAAAACGGTACTGTGAAAAATTCCCAGTTGTTACCAGCGGTAAAAAATTACTACTGTGATAAACATTCCCAATTACTACTGTGATGTAATTTGTCATGACAGAAGTTAAATAATTGATTGACAGTTCTTTGGCTCTAGTCGTATTCCGAATTTAGCCGTTTTTTTTTTGTAATTTGTAATATAACTAATCATACTGTCACTGCAACAACTGATAAAAAAGGAGCAAAAAACCTTCATTTTGCATAATAATTGTATACAAAATGCACGTTTTTAGTTCTCCCACGTAAAGCTACCTTACTGCGCGGTATTCTTAGGGAAGGAGAATCTCGGGAGCGAGATACCAAATTTGGTCTCGAGACCGGTTAGAACCGGTATAGCGACCTGGTATCCGCCAATATGGTGCGGTTTCTTCATGGTTTCCTCGATGGGGGTGGACACGTTGAGTTCTGAGCCGGTTGGTCGTCTGTAATGAATAAGCGGTAAGTACTCATGAATAAGGAACACGAACCAGTCTGAAACATGACGAGCGATATTCGACCTTAAACACGTGAGTGATCCATTTCATTATATTTTACAGTGTAACATTCATGAAATAAATGTGCTTCATCAAGATCAATTGAGTAACTTTTCGTACATAATCAACTGCCATTTTCTCCTACAAAAAATACAGCTTACGTCCTAACTCGCGTTTAAACGGTTTCGTAACTACCCTGTAGATAACGATTTTATTAATTGATTAAAGCAACTTATAGTAGTAAATATTTGTGTGATGTGATGAGCATGAATATTGTGTCTGAGTCTTGGATGTTTTCTATGTATTAAGTATTTTTTTATTTATTATTATATTAAATACAGGATGGGCCCTGTAACAGGAGCAAATATTTAAAAGGACTCTTCCTTAGAGTATCTGGAGTAACTCCCTGTCCAAGCATGATTTTTTGTTTTAACAAATTGATGGGAATAAAACATGAATTCCGTCTATGGATTTTGAGTTGAGAGTATGATTTTGTAATGAAGTGAAAATACTCACGATCCTCCGAAGTCGACGTAGAAGAGACGCTGTAGAATTTCATAGGTAACCAGCGTCACACCGAACTGAGGCGACGATCGGAACACACGAGCTGAAAGTACACATATTATTTAATTTGGAATTCACCTCCTGGATTCAGTGGGAGACACTCAAAATTCTATACAAAAATGTAGATAAGTTGGCTATAGCATGTCGTGACTTAAAACTAGCGTAGATTATATTGAACCGCTTCTTCCTTTGACTTGCTGATAAATCGTTTCCAGAACCTTGGACTCTTCCTCTGCGTAATTTTTTCTAGCGGCGTCTAGGTAACCTGTACAGGAGTAACGAATGAAGCGAGTTAGCTAAAGTTACATACATACCAATGGAACCTTTTCAGAACGCCCTAAAGCCCTCCTCCGCATATATCTTCCTAGTCGCATCGATCACCCCCGTGTAGGTGGTCTGGCCGGTGCGGGCCACGACCTGCACCCGGGTCTTGATGACGTCGGCAGGAGACGAGTGAACACAGTCAACTGAGCTCAGCAACTTATTTACCTTCACCGGCCTAAACCACTTCCTAAAGCTACTGTAAACTACATTGAACCACTTTTCTTCCACTCACCTATAAATCCCTTCCAGAACGCCCTAAAGCTCTCCTCAGCATATATCTTCCTGGCCGCATCCAAAACTCTCGTAAGTTATTTACTTTCACCAGCCATTTTCTACAACTAGTGTAGATAACTTTGGACCACTTCTTTCTTTGACTTGACGACAAATTCTTTCCAGAAAGCCTTGAAATCTACCTCTGCGTAGATTTTTCTACCGGCGTCTAGGTACCCTGTATATGCAGTCTTTTCCATCTTGGTTTTTATGGCATTAACAGGAGCAACGAACGGAGCGAGTTAGCTAAGTTACTTACCAATGGAACCTTTCCAGAACGCCCTGAAGCCTTCTTCTGCGTAGATCTTTCTCGCCGCATCGATCACCCCCGTGTAGGTGGTCTGGCCGGTGCGGGCCACGACCTGCAGCCGGGTCTTGATGACGTCGGCGGGCGTGACGAGCGAGGCGGCGGGGATGCCGGCGATGGCGCCGGCCGCGAGGAGCGTGAGCGGGTGGTTGTAGCCGTTCTCATCGGCGAATTTCGCCTGAAATTACCAGATTAACATGAAATTATTGCCCCGGCGGCTCTATCTGTGTATTACAGTAAACCCAATCGGAGCCGCGGGATTAAACATGGCTTCCCACCACCACCATATCAGCCCTAGGACGTCCACTGCTGGACATAGGCCTCCCCCAATTTCATGGGGGGTAAATGCCATAACAAACATGGCTTACATGAGAATTATACTAAAGTTTCTTTTTATTTTTTGACGACCTGTTTAGCCTAGTTGGTAGTGACTCTGCCTCCGAAGCTAGAGGTCCCGGGTTCGAATCCCGGCCAGGGCATTTATTTGTGCATTCTTCACGGATATTTGTTCTTGGGTCTTGGATGTTTTCTATGTATTTAAGTATGTATTTATCTATATAAGTATGTATATCGTCGTCTAGTACCCATAGTACAAGCTTTGCTTAGTTTGGGACTAGGTCGATTTGTGTAAGATTGTCCCCCAATATTTATTTTATTTATTTATTACAGTAAAACAAGGCTTTTGTTCTTATTTCTAATAATCATTGAATTAAGTGGTACATTGTTTCACTTATTTATAAAACATAAATATATATGTAAATGACTCCTATTTTACCCGGGTATGTCCTAAAACTACGACCAAGACCACCGGGGGATGGGCAGTAGCATCCTTGGAGTGCGGTGGAGATACTGCGACCGCGAACCCGCATGCCAAGCGTGGCGATTATGGCAAATACCCCCCGTGAATTTGGGGGAGGCCTATGTCCAGCAGTGGACGTCCTTTGGCTGATATGGTGGTGGTGGTGGACCCCTATTTTCTTCTGAGTAGTAGTATATATATCGCCGACACGCCCTGATAACCCTTTATATTTCATATACCAGATGTCATATATAATTTGATATTTAAGAGTAGCTTTTCGATGAAGGGAAACCGACCTCATCCTAACAGTTTAGTTTTCCCTCTGGGTTGGAAGGTAAGATGACAATCGCTTTCGTGAAACTAGTGCCTACGCCAAATATTGGGATAAGATGCCAAAGCGGACCGCGGGCTCCATTAGGAGACCACCGAGATAAGGCTAGGAGGATGATGATGATCAGATGTCAGTTGTACTAGTCTTAACATTATCCACTAGATGTCGCTGTTACGTCGATGAACAAGCTATCGTTAGTTTCCCGTGGCATACATAAGAGTGTTGCCTTGCAAGACTCTAGCAAAAAGGGTGATTGCCGCTTCGTGGCACGTCTGCCTCACGGCGGGCGGAGTATGGTTATCAAGACATACTCAACACGTAATTTTTAATATAGAGGCAGCTGGCTACCCACAAGTACCGGCGCCTTCTGTTAGTAAGTAAGAAAGTCGTCTTATTTTTTAACCCCAGACGCAAAAAGAGGGGTGTTTCTAAGTTTAACGTGTCCGTCTATCTGTCCGTGGTTATAGTAGCTCTTAAACAGACCAACCGATTTTCGTTTAGGTATGTTTTAACCGACTTCAAGATTTCAAAAGAGGAGGTTATCAATTCGGTTGTATGTTTTTTTTTAATGTTTGTTACTCCATAACTCCGTCATTTCTTAACCGATTTGAAAAATTCTTTTTTTGATTGTATGTATATATATCCAAGTTGGTCCCGTTTTTGTCAAAAGGCAGTTCTGATGATGGGATCCATGAGGAATTGAAGGAACTCCTCAAATCTTTAAGGCAAACATATAGTGATTTTTGTGTTTTTATCAACAAGTCAAGCATTTGCATCCAAAAATGTGACATTGGATGAAGTGGAACTGCTGATGATGATCAGAACAGAACTCTTCAACGACGAAAAGTTCACGTTTGGCGATTTGTCCTCTTAGCTGTGTTTGTTAAGCAAGTTCTATTTTCACGATTAATTTTTGTCATACTCGAGTTCTGATGATGGGATCCATGAGGAATTGAGGGAATTCCTCAAATCTTAAAGGCAAACATATAGTGATTTTTGTGTTTTTATCAACAAATCGAGCATTATGATACAAAAATGTGACATTTGATGAAGTGGAACTGCTGATGATGATCAGAACAGAACTCTTCAACGACGAAAAGTTCACGTTTGGCGATTTGTCCTTCTAGCTGTGTTTGTTAAGCAAGTTCTATTTTCACGATTGATTTTTGTCATGCTCGAGTTCTGATGATGGGATCCATTAGGAGTCGAGGAAACTCCTCAAATGTGAAAGGCACACAAATAGTGATTTTAGTATTTTCATGAACTAATCAAGCATTTTCATTCATAAAAGTGACATTTGATGAAGTGGAACTGCTGATGATGATCAGAACGGAACTCTTCAACGACGCGTAGTTCACGTTTGGCGATTTGTTCTCTTCGTTTTGTTTGTCAAGCAAGCAAGGTTTTTCCATGATTTCATGAGGAATTGAGGGTACTTAGTCTTCTACCATTATAAACATACTTATAGCCATTTTTGTATTTTATTGTATGGAATCTAAGAGTGCACCATCTAAGATTAATAATCTTTCACCGGACTCCCCCATTGAAGTCGGTTTTTTTTTCTTAAAAATTATTTATTTTGTGTCAGATTAATTATAGCCCGAGTGTTATTAGGGTGGTATGTATTCCACTCATCCAATATCTTTGTCCAATATACATTTGATCAAAGAAATTTGATGATTTCATCAAACTTTTCATCAAACAAGAAATTTGATCAAAGATTGGACAAAGAAATTGATTCTCACACTCGTCCAATCTTTGATCAAATTTCTTTGACAGAGGCCCATTCCACTCATCCAATATCTTTGTCCAAGTTTTATTTTTAATCATGTGTAGCCATATTGATTTAACTGTCATCGGAATCTTTGATCAAATGTCGGGGTCCCATCCAAGTTGGATGAAATCATC
Source organism: Notocelia uddmanniana (assembly GCA_905163555.1). NCBI lineage: Eukaryota > Metazoa > Arthropoda > Insecta > Lepidoptera > Tortricidae > Notocelia > Notocelia uddmanniana. The sequence continues at coordinate 4,796,690 of LR991059.1, read as the reverse complement.
CAATTTCTTTGATCAAATGGATATTGGACAAAGATATTGGATGAGTGGAATACCTCCCTGAACCATGTTTCATGAAAATCTGTTCAGCCGTAGTTTTTTTTTGCACGCACGAAGACCATAAACTAGCTTAACAAAAATAACCAGGTAATATAAAATTGTACCACGAGCCGAAGACGAGCTAAATAATTCGAATCGTACCTTAACATGAGCGTAAGAGGGGAAGTATATCGCACTGAACGGCATGTCCCTCAACAAGCACGCCCGCGCTCCTTTGTAAAGGCCGAACAGCCCTAGTTCCTTGACAACGGCCCACGCGCGGACCTTCTGTCCCCTCGCGATCTCTAGCTATCTATCTCTTACTATTTAACACGTGATAGAGGCGAGTGAATCGTACTCTCTTAACATATACGTATATTGGGGATTTAACTGCCGTAGACATTTGTAGCACGAGCCAAGGCGAGGGCCATAAATAATGAAAATGAAAATATTTTATTTGTGTTTTAACAAGTTTTAAAATACATTTAAGGTTGGAACCTCCTTTTAAGCATAGTGTTTGCTTGTGTCAGACCCTGCTCTTCCATTAATTGGTTAGGTTAGGTTAAATAAGCTTCGTATTATTTTCTAAGATAGTCATAACTTGCCTTGATTTTTCGTATCATACACAAGACGAAAAATTGCCTATTGCGCGATTTTTGGCGTGAGCCAAAGGCAACGACTATCAACTTGACATTGCTGCTTCAAAAAACCAGATCACGGAAATTTGCAGCACGAGCCTCATAAAAAAGGTCATAAAAATGATCAAAATTTCTCATTATCTCGTGGATTTTCCGTAAAATAAATCGAATTGTACCTTAACATGAGCGTAAGAGGGGAAGTATATCGCACTGAACGGCATGTCCCTCAACAAGCACGCCCGCGCTCCTTTGTAAAGGCCGAACAGCCCTAGTTCCTTGACAACGGCCCACGCGCGGACCTTCTGTCCCCCCGCGATCTCTCCGGCTACTTGGAGACGGATCTTCACTATTTCGAGGGGATTCGTGAATACTACTTGGGAACCGCCGGCCTGGAAGAGAACGAATATAAAAAAATATTATGAATAGTTTCATCCTTTCGGTGTTATTTACAATATGTCATTGGATTTTACCTCTATTGTTGGAAACATTACATACATGATACAAAAACTAAAAGTACTTACGCAAGCACCAGCAAAAATTTCGGCGTATATGCTAAGATTTCCATTCTTGTCCATTAACTTATCACGAACCAAATCGTTGACCTGAAAATATAAATAATATAAAGGGTTAGTACAAGAATACTACAAAACAAGTGAAGTTTGTATAGACTATTCAAAATGTAACCAACTTTATTTATTTTAAGAAAAGTTAATTCTTTCCCTGCCCCAGCGAATTTAGCTTTAAAACTATTTTAGAAAATTCTGAACAGCGCATGTAGGCAAGTGTTCATTTATCTCATTGTTTAGGAATCTTACCCTCGTTTTGATTGATTAATAAATATTACTACGTATATTTAACCTACCAAAACGTCATAATAGAACAAGCTTTATTCAAAATAATGTTCTAGGAAGGATACGCATCGCTCACAGAGACAGGGCATGTTTCACTTCCAAAACGTCCTACCGTAAGGACGAATGTGCTGCGTGTAGGCCTTCTCGGGCGCTACGCCGATGAGCTGTGACCCGTGTCCCCTTCGCTCGCAATGTCCTATCTAAAGGACGTTTCGCTCCCGATGTCCTACCCAAGGGACGCACTCGTTATGATTCTCACCGTAAGCTTGATGACTTTCTCCGTCGCCACGTTCCGGTGAACTGTGGCACAAGCATTCGGTACAGGCCGAACACGCCCTCATGCCGGATGACCTTCTTGAAGCAATCGAACGAGTTCCGATCGCGATCTTGCCGATGAGCTGGAGCACCAGCTCAATAGTGTCCTATCTAAGGACGCATCGCTCCCGATATCCTACCTAAAGGACGCACTCGTTCTGAACGTCACTGTGAACTTGATGGCCTTCTCCGGCGCCACTCCAACTTATGGTACGAGTCCCTGAAGTGTCTTACCTAAAGGACCTTTATCTCCTAATGTCCTACCTAAAGGACGCACTCGTTCTAAAACACAGCGTGAGCTTGATGACCTTCTCCGGCATCACTCCGATGACCTTACGGTACGAGTCCCCTGTAGTGTTTTACCTAAAGGAAGCTTCGCTCCCAACGCCCTACCTAAAGGACTCGTTCTGATTCTCACCGTGAGCTTGATGGCCTTCTCCGGCGCTACACCAATAAGCTGAGGCACAAGTCCCCGGTACAGGCCAAACACGCCCTCGTGCCGGATGACCTTCTTGAAGCAGTCGAACGAGTTCCGATACGCGACTTCGCCGATGAAGGACCCAGTACGCTGGTTCTGCATACGAGTTTTAACTAAATCGATCGGGTATACTGCTGACGCGCCAACCGCTGAAATTGAAAATGAGATTAGTATCAGAAAATCAAATAGAAGAATTTAATATTTAATGTAAAACTACAGAACTTTCTGTGAAAAGAAACTGAAATGTGCAAGAAGTATTAAAACTTAGTGTTAAATTGATTGAGCACTAAGGCTTTAACTACAACAAGGAATAATGGACGCTCAGAGACCATATACATCTCTGAGATATTAAATTTATAGTATATACTTTTGTGTATTCGGACAGAGACCGTATATATACGTCACTAAATTTTTTTTATATAATGTATTGTAAGTTAATTTTAATTGAATATTGTGAGTTTGTTAATCACTATAGTTTAGGAAACATTATTATTATTGTCTACTTTTTTTTTAGTTCTGCAATTCTGTTTTGAAAACATTATAATTATCATTGTCAATTTATTTAATTGTATAATTCATGTGTTGACTTGTAAAAGTGCCCTTGTGGCCTATTTGCAGAATAAAATTTTTGATTTTGATTTTTGATTTTGAACAACTAAGAATGAACTTTTTTTGCTAGAACTCTATTAAGATGCTCGTGCTGCGGGAGACTGTGCAGCATAGACATGGAGGATCAAAATAAGTCTAGAATAGAAGAATAGAATAGAAAAAATTTCAAATAACTTAATACTAAAGTTGCGAAAATGGTGCCCACTCAGCATGTGTCGGGTCACAAAAGGTGTCCCGACGCTGGTTTTCTGTGGGCCCCGACAAAAAAAAAAAGAGTTGTGCGACCGATCCACACAACTGCGCAAACAATGCATTTACACTAACACTAAAATTACATAATATTTTTTGGGTATTGTCTTAGGTAAGGTTAAAGGGCTTTTAGGGTTCCGTACCTCGAAAGGAAAAACGGAACCCTTAAAGGATCACTTTGTTTTCCGTCCGTCTGTCAAGCCGGAATTTATATCAAATACTCAGGTCTACTGTACCTTGGAGCTGTGAAAAAATCAAACTTCTAAGCCAACACAATCAAAAGATACAGCCGTTTATGCCGCAAATTTTAGACACTCGCAAGGGAATCAAAACCTACAGGGTACTTCCCGTGAACTAATCTTGAAATTTGGTACGAAGCAACGTCTTATACTCGTAGCACAGATAAAGGGAAAATTGCGAAAACTGTAAATTTTTCGTTACATCATATAATAAAAATATTTTTTACGAAACCCTCGGTGCGCGAGTCCGGCTCGCACTTGGCCGGCTTTTTATTTATTTATTATGGTGTACAGCCTAATTTATACATATATGGTTATTGCTTATAGCAATATGCGTTTATGTTGCAGTAAACTATTGTGCAAGCACACCGCATGGAATTCCATTCGCATATGCCCAGATGGCAACTGCCTCTACAACGACGCAGAGGCTCAAGGATACGAGATGCTCGGAACGGAGGTACCGACCCATTACCCTTACGCGGCAGCCCCCTTATTCATAAAACTTAACAAAACTATGTTACTTAACTAAAATTTGTTTTGTCCCTTTCTCACAAATGTAACTGTCAATGTGACAGATAAGGACAAACTAACTTTAGCGGCTTGTTAAATAATAAAGGCTTGATGGAAGTTTATGAATAAGGGGGTTAAAGTGGTTTATTACCACATTACAGAACAACTAAGAATAGACTAGTTACTTACCACCAGCGATAGAACCGAGTGTGAAACGGTAAGTCTGCTCCAACACTTGTATGAAGAAGCTTCTGTCGGCAGGGCTCTGTAACAATCAAACAGAACATATACATACAACACCTACTACATAACTTGGCATGTACTTTAGCATGGATTTTTGACAGTAGTTGATAGATTAGCGAAGATTAGGATACACAGGGCCAAAACTAAGTCTTGAATTGTAATAGACTAATAGTAAACGGTGAATCTCTTCATGATTCTGAACTTTTATCATAACTCCATGCGGCAAAAAACTGCTATTTCATTGGTCTGTGTTTCAAACAAGACTAATTAATTAAAACCCAAAAAAACCCGACCGCGTTCCTGTGTCATTTGGAATTTGGCGCCAAAAATCCGCCATTTTGTTTTATTTTATTTTGATATACCCAGTGTCACTCTCACAGAAAATACGAATCTAAAGACACCTCTCAAGCTAAAATCCATTGAGCCGTTCAGGCTGCAGAGCGTGCCAAACTATTATACATACATACATACTCTGGAAAAACATAACCCTCCTTCTGGCGAAGTCGGGTAAAAACTTAAATCATTTCACAATAATGCATGAAGTAGCTGTTCTTTTTGGCACGGACAGGGATGGTCCCATAGTTGTCCATAATCATGGATAGATTCACATATAATTATAAAAATTCACGAATTGAATTTCACCCTGATAAGAGTGATAAGTAATAATACTGTGGTTTGTCTCTTCACATTGATGTATGGAAAACGAAGGAGCATGATTGAAAGTACCACTCTAAGGGTGGTATTCCACTCGTCCAATATCTTTGTCCAATTTCTTTATTCCACTCATCCAATATCTTTGTCCGAGTTTTTTTTTTTCATGTGTATAGTCATATTGATTTAACTGTCATCGGAATCTTTGATCAAATGTCGGTTTGATCCCATCTAAGTTTGATGAAATCATCCAATTTCTTTGATCAAAGATATTGGATGAGTTTAATACGGGGTGGTATTCTACTCATCCAATATCTTTGTCCAATTTTTTTGTCAAATCTTTGATCAAAGTTCTTTGACGGAGGCCTATTCCACTCATCCAATATCTTTGTCCAAGTTTTATTCTTTTTCATGCGTAGCCATATTGATTTAACTGTCATCAGAATCTTTGATCAAATGTCGGGATCCCATCCAAGTTGGATGAAATCATCCAATTTCTTTGATCAAATGTATATTGGACAAAGATATTGGATGAGTGGAATACCTCCCTAAGACATTTAGGTATCACTTGTACACACTAGCGTAAAATTATGCACATGTCTTTTGAAAACTGTGAAAGCATTTCATGAAGTGTTCATTCATGAATAAGTGATAAGAATTATTTTTCTCAAAATGCTCAAAGTGTACGCGATATATGGATATCGCGCAAACTTTGAGCATTATGAGCACCTTCAGCAATTTCGTATAGGAATTACGTGTAATTGGAAATGTTTCTGAATTAATATAATACAAATGATGAGCTGTACAACTCGCTCGAACAAGAAGATAATATTTGAGGGATAATGATCTTGCATAAGGGGGAGGCCCCCACAAAGTGGACTGATGACCTGGTGGCGGTCGCGAGAGTCCGCTGGATGCGGGCAGCGCATCACCGGTCGTTGTGGAGGTCTCTGGAGGAGGCCTGTTTCCAGTGGACGTCTTTCAGCTGATGATGATGAATGATCTCGTGATAATGTTGTAACATGTGAGAGCATAATTGTGGAGTGTGAAATGTAAAAGATTTTAATTAAAATAGCTTATGGAAACACTTAAACTAGGTTAAAGAGTCGAAGGGAAAAAAGTGAGGTTTCGGTTGCTGAAACTAGAGCATGCATCAAAAATAATTCTTGATGTGCTGAAAAATAATGGAAAGGAAACTTGAATTGTATTGCCGAAACAATCATAACTCAACTCTTTTTACATCATAATTCAACTCCAAACTGAACATTTTTAAGTTGAGTACTTGATAAGTTGTAATTAAATATTAATCCACTTATTGATAATGCTTAACCAGCCTCGTTAGTTTTTGTTTCTTTTTTATTCTTACAAATGTTAAAGTGACATACAAAGACAGACGAATTTTAGCGCAACTTTAACTAAATATGATTTAACAGAAGTTTATGACTGAAAGGCATTTTCTGTCAGTGTGTATGTAAAATGTATTGTAATAAGATTAAACTTATACTTTTAGTATATACTCTGGCAGAAGAAAATGCATTATGTGCATTTCTTGTTGCAATTGGACATCTAGTTGATGAGACTATTACATAACGAAAGGCATTAAATACGAGTGTGGTTTTACGAAACGAGCCGAAGGCGAGTTTCATAATAAGATCACACGAGTGTTTTAATGCCCAATTAACCCTTTGTTGTTACGGAGATATTTTTTAATAGATATTATCGTCCTCAACGAACGTTGTACGAATCCTCAAGTCAATAAAGGGCTGGCAATGCGCTTGTGATTCTTCTAGAGTTACCAGCCCTAGGCTACGGTGTCTGTTTACCATCATGCGGGCCGTAAGCTTGTTTGCAACCGTGATAGTATAAAAAAATGTAGTACCAAGTGTTCATTTTCATCGTCTTTCAGCATTTTATTTCGACAAGCCAACTTCAGCAAGTTTCAAATTTCCCAATACAAAAACCTCACTAAATAATAAAAGAAACATCATAACTTCAATGACCTTCACTTACCAAGATCCTCCCAATCAAGTCTATATATCTAGGCCTCCACATAGTTACCTCCTCCTTTCGTTCGCGCAAAGAGAACACAGCTAAAGTTAGTGATGTTTCCAACCTTATTACTAAAAACACAGTCTATATTCCACTAAACATACATAACTCTCCTGCCGGGTCCTGCAAGTCGATTTTCACGTTAGAAGAGGGTAGATAGATGTGTGATCGTGTGTGTGGGAGGAGGAAGGATACTTACGGATACGGCTTTGATTTCGGCTACGCGACGAGTTACTTGTTTGAAGTATTGCTCGGGGGTTATCGAATTGAGATCGTTGTATACGATTCGTCTGAAAAAAAAATAGAAATATCGTAAGCTGTAGGTACAATTTAATAGGCTAGATGACATTGCTTTGCAACAATGCGGGTCGTACCAGATTTAAGAGGGCGCAGTACGATCGGTGTGGATCGGTTCTCCATACAAACGTATTTATGCTCTCATTTTAAAACGCCATGCTAGAATAACATGAAAATTTGTATACACAATGGGATCCGGCATATCTAGGTCGGATCATAGTTTCTGTTGCTAGAAATTGTAAAAGAAAAAAAATACAGAGGCTTTTTGAGTTTTTTACGGCTTGTATGAAAACTTTAATAATCGCTGTATTTTTTCTCCATTATAATTTCAAGCAACAGAAACTATGATCCGATCTAGATATGCCGGATCCCATTGTGTATACAAAGTTTCATGTTATTCTAGCCTGGCGTTTTAAAATGAGAGCATAAATACGTTTGTATGGAGAACCGAACGTACTGCGCAGTCTTAAGAGATGATCATGTTAGTTTGGGGCTAACTACAATCAGCGCAAGACAAAAGACAGAATAAGAGTCAAAGTACAATATAGCTGCTGAGCACTGGAAACGCTCCATACTAAGTCGCCTCCTGACTTGTCGATGCGGAGGCGGTACGATATGAGAGAACTGTCAGCTGCCAGTGTCAACCGATATCGATGCAGTACTGCCCCAATTCTGTGCATGGTATTACTACTGCGCTAACGTAATACTGCCAGTATTTCGTGAAGTGAGGAAATCTCACACCAGTAAGCTTACGTCAAAGAGCAAAATACCTATGACATATCGCTCCCGCCCCGCCAAGTCAGGAAGCCGCCTAAGATACGTACTACTGCTGTATGGGAAAACGCGTATTCTCATATAATTGATTGTTTATTATATTATAACATAGAATCCTGGTGGTAGTTTTTAATTTACTTCCACTTAAAACGGAATGATTTGCAGCTGAATGCTGGAACTCCTAGTGACCCGAGTTGTCTGGCTCAGTAAACTCACCCATTAGTATTATTATGTCGACTTGAAGCGAAGTAATCTGGCTCATCATCTGCACTAAATGCTGGAACTCGTAAGTGACCTGAGTTGTCTGTCTCAGTAAACTCACCCATTAGTTTGATTGATAGAACAATAAGTGCACTTCAAGCAAAGTGATCTGGATCATCATTAACCTTTTCGCCGCCAGACGTCAAAGTAATTCGCCGTGCCCCTGACGCCACAACGGTAAAAAAATGATGTGTAAAGAAATAATGCCAATATAAAATTGGGCAGCTTTTCAGTAGTTTTTCATTAAAAAAAATTGTCGGCCAGTGCCGTCGTTGGCATCGGGGTGACGATTTTACGTTGACGTCTATGGCCGACCGTGGCGTTCAAAAGGTTAACGCTGAATTCACTAACTCCTAAGTGACATGAGAGTTGTCTGTCTCAGTAAACTCACCCATTATTATTGTTGATGGTGTCACACAAAAATAACAGTATGTCGACTTCAAGCGGAGTGATCTGACTCATCATCTGCACTAAATGCTGGAACTCCTAAGTGACCTGAGTTGTCTGTCTCAGTAAACTCACCCATTAGTTTGATTGATAGAACAATAAGTGCACTTCAAGCAAAGTGATCTATCTGACTCATCATCTACGCTGAATTCAGGAACTCCTAAGTGACATGAGAGTTGTATGTCTCAGTAAACCCTGAGGGTTGTCTGTCTCAGCAAACCATGAGAGTTACATGTCTCAGTAAACTCACCCATTAGTATTGTTGATGGTGTCACACAGGAAGAACAGTATGTCCACTTCAAGCGGAGTGATCTGGCTCATCATCTGCGCTGAATGCAAAAACTCCTCCTTAGTGACTTCCTGGTTTCTGTGCCCATTGGTAGCGTTCAAGTACACTCTCTTGATCAGTTCCATGTTGTTTAGTAGCGAGTTGAATGCCATGTAGTATGGGAAGCTGATTTTTCTGGAGCCTTGGGGGAAGCCTGTGGCCTGGAATGAAGTGATTGGAGTTGAATGTGGAGCACCAACTTATAATAACAAAACGATCAACGTTAAATTTGGCACCGCTTGCTATCATCACATAGAAAACATGTCTAACTTGCTATACAAGCAGATTTTAAGTAACATCGCTTATTAATTACAAGTGATTTCGAGCAACCCTCTCGATCTTAAGGGTCCCCCGCACGCTCGGCTGAACTCTATATACAAGCGTAGTTTCGTACACACAATTGGAGGCGCCATATTTAGGTTGGAAATTAGTGTCTGTTGCTAGAAATTTTAATAGAAAAAAAAATACAGTGAGTTTTTGGGTTTTTTACGCCTTATATGAAAACTTTAATCATCGCTGTAATTTTTCTCTATTATACAGTGAACGAAAATTATACATAATTTCAAGCAACAGAAACAAATTTCGGTAGGTCAAGTGAATAAGTAACATTAAAACATCTGACTACTCACACTAATAACCTTATTCTTCATATCCTTGGTCAACAAATGGCTTTTCACCGACAACATGATATCCTTAAAGTCCCCCGAACTGATAAAGCCAGAGCCGTCCTTGTCACACTTCTTGAAGGCCTCTACTCCGTACTCTTCATGGAAGTCGTGTAGGAACTGGCTGAATTCGGGGTACGTTACTAGGCGTTTCTTGTCCTTGCCAAAGTATAGCCGGACGAAAGTGCTTTCCATGTTGAATGGTAGTTTCTTATTCAGAACCGTCTTTTGCATGACTTCCGCGAACTCGTCTGGAATAAGAAATAATAATAAATAAAGTAACGTCTGTAACTAGGTCGGTAGGGGCTATTAATTAATCACGTAAAGGCATTACGTAAATCTATACAGGGTGTTTTTATTGAATTCCGTTAATTGCGAGGGCACAATCCTGAGATGAAATGATGAAATAAATTACCGAAATCGTGCTTACGTAATTAATGACACTTTACAAAAGTTCAAAATCAGGTAGCGTAATATCAAGTTATGATCAGTCTTGATTTTTCGACGCTGGCCAACAAGCGTACGACGTGACTGATGATAAGCAGACATGGACCATGGACGGTTAGGACTCCAGAGTCACAGGCACGTTACCGATCCTTTACTCATTTGAGGATTCGTTGGCAACAGAAGCAAATGCTGGTCACTCAGACACAGCGCATCCTCGGGAGCTCTGGCTACCTTACTCGCTACCGGAAACAGCACCACAACTTGCACCACCCCCTTCTTTCCCTTCCCTTGGGTGTCGAAAGAGTCCACTATGGGAACCAAGTGTGTTGTGGGTGATGGGCTAGCAACCCGTCACTGCAATATCACATTTTCTCTACCTATAAACCTAAGATTGCTAAAAATGCCACTGAAATTAATATTCGTGTGCTCTGCTTACCCCTTTTGGGAATACAGGCGTGAGTTTATGTATCTATGTATGTGTATGTAAATTCACAAATATTTTCGTTCAATCGACGTATGTTGCGTCATTATTCTGTAACTACTTATTTACGTTAGTCATTATCAAATAGCTACAATCCACCTCCATTATATTACTGCACAGTATTAAAAAGTCACATGTATACACATTTCTATAGACTATATACCCTTTTAGAATTGAGTAATAAACATATAAGTACTGATATTCCGTGAAATTGGCTTGATATAACAGCAATCCAAGTTACCTTAGACATAAGGCTGCGAGGCTATCTTGATAAAAAATAATAATCGTATGGCATTTATTTTCGAACCGTGAGATCTTCGAGAAGACAGTACGGTTGCCAGTTTGTTGCACTTTTAGCACCACCCAGGGGCACTTGTAGGGTAACGGTGGGTACTCCCTACGGACGTGGTGCAACTTCGACCCCCCTTGTCAAGTGAGTGGGCAACTTGACTGTTAGAAGTTCTCTAGCCGCCCGAAGGCCTCTCACTTGGCTCAACGACTGCTGTCGATCAACGTCTTAACGTTCCTTCCAAAGCACGGGAGCGCTCAGTTGGCTACCACTCAAAGCGGTCACCCCTCCAAGAACTGACCTGGCCCCACTTTGCTTAACCTCGCATACCGCACGCGGTACGAGGGCGCCGCTGGGCCACGAGCGCTTGATGCGATATCGTTTTTTGGATAACAACTATGAATTCACCGCGGCTGCTAGACAAAGAATGACTGAATATGGCAATGGATACCCAGAACCGAAGGAATTTGGAGTACTCTCGCTGAGCTCCATCATTCAAAGTTTGGAGAAATGTTGGAAAGAAGCTTGGAGTAGATATAAAGGAGGGGTCAATTGCACTAAAGATCCCATTGGATCGAAGTACATCCGAAGGCCCTCGCCTAGATAAGATAAGAGATGATTACACCGTTTTAGTTAGGTATTTTGGTATAAAAACATCACTTTAAACATTCATGTAACGAAATATAGCAAGTAAATATGTAGAAGAAACTATTTGAGTGAACTACATAATGTTGTATTAAGCAGTAGTCTGCTAACGAAAATTCTAAATTTGAAATTAAAGGGAAAAACCATTGACTTAAGATATAGAAATAGACACACAATGCCAAACATAAATAACTAAAAATGTGGCGCAAGATGACACTGACAGTTACATTCCAGTAGCTGATAATAACGCTTCTTTATAGTCCGAGTCAAGATAAAAACTGCGTACAAAAAATAACTTACAGGCATTGGCGTCAAGTGTCAAATTTGCAAACATAAGAACCAACATGGTTAAAACTTTTTAGTAAAATGGCACTATCGTATACTGGCTACCAATGTTTTCTTTATAAACGTCAAAAGTGAACACTTAAAGTAATGGAGTTGCTTAGGTTATTTAAATTATTTTTATATTAATAATATTTTTAAATAAAAAAATATAAATAACAAATGAAACATTCCACTTCAATATTAACACATATTCGCGTACAATCCTGTGATAGTTACTGTTATTTTTCTGTGTTAGAGATAAAGATGTGTACTTTCATGAAACTCATGAGCAAGACTATAGGTAGTTATTTCAAAAGTACAGACTTCTGCTATTGGAGCAGCGTTTGTACTTTTACAACTATTGCTTTGCAAGTCATCGTCATCTATCTCTGACGTCTATAAAACAAAGATACCGACGATGAACTTGAAAGATAAATTAATTAAACATTAACCTTAAATTGATTTTTATTACATCAATTCATATAAGTATATGAATATGTTTTCCCCTGCATAATTTTTCACGATAAAATTATATGTTAACACAGAATTTGAATAATGTTGTTTGAATCTGGAACGAACGGACTTACGTTCAAGACAGGTTTAGCAGTTGCAGTTAGTCGATTTAAGTTTTTATTGGTCCTGTATATGTCGGAATTAGGGAAATGGGCCGAACACACAACACTCGTGTGGCTTGGTTTATAAAGTGCGTTACGTCTATTTTGCGCTATAATAGCGGTCGATTCTGAACGTCGCTGAGGATGTTCTGGAAATCTTGAATTAAAACATAAATTTATTTCCTACAAATTTCATGTAAAAAAATATTGACCTAATAGCGACTCCTTACATTTTGTTTCTTGATAACCTTTAATTTGAACTAACAAAATTATTTATTAAAAAACCATGAAATTACCAGGATTTTACATACATTTTGTAACGTTAACTAACCTAAAGAAATATATTCCATCCTTTTCTACGTTTTTTTGTAGCTATTAAAGCAGTTTTTCACAGCACATTTCGTCATTGTTGAACAACTGTCACTGTCTGCGGTCCAAACACGACTAAACAGGTATGTACCGCCCGAGTCGTGCGGGCGGTACTTTCACGGGGGCCATTTTTGTGGGCTGATTGTGAATCTAGTTCTATAATAGTACATCAATGGGAAAAACTGATAAATGAAGTACAATAATTATTACTTATTTTGTGTAATAAAAATACATAGTGATTCGCTAAGGCGTTTTAAGAGGGAGACGTTGAATGATTTGGTGACTGAGCATGATTGTTCGAATAACTCAGTTGGCCAGAGCAATTGAGCGCCTATGCCTAAATTGTTTATTTTATTTTACTGTTCTGTTAAAAAATACAAAGATGTTTTCTATTTCGGACAAAGGTGTAATACAGGGTTCATTTTCAGTGACCGGAATGCATACTAGATTGGTTATTAGGATCCCTGCTACCATTAACCTATTGAGGCCAATCGCACGGCTAGTCACTCTAAAAAGGAACTCAGCACTGTACTTTCATTTTTTTTGCACGATACCTTACTCCTAAACAGTGTTTATATAGGTATCGACAAATCAATTACAAAACGAAACCGGAATCAAAAGATGGAAGCGCCCAGTCAGTTACCATTCATAACAGTCGCGCAAAAATACGTTAATGTATGAAAAATATATGTTAATCTATGAAAATTGAAATTTCGATACTCTTGCCGCGTATCGAAATTTCAATTTTCATAGAATAACATATTTTTCATTTAAGTAGATATTTTTATGATTCGTGTTAACTTAACATGGAACTCCGAGAACGACATGAGCCTATTCTACCCTGAAATACCGAAGTAAGACTATAACTCACCAAAAGCCACAAGTCCGTTTCCGTTGGTGTCGAACAGCTGGAAGGCCGTCTTGTACAGTGCGTCGGGAACGCAAAGAAGCCCCTCGAACGTCTGGGTCTCCGGGAACGATATGAGCCCGTTCCGCCCTTAAATACTGAAGTATGACTATAACTCACCAAAAGCCACCAGTCCATTCCCGTTGGTGTCGAACAGCTGGAAGGCCGTCTTGTACAGCGCTTCGGGAACGCAAAGAAGCCCCTCGAACGCCTGGGTCTCCGGGAACGATATGAGCCCGTTCCGCCCTTAAATACTGAATTATGACTGTAACTCACCAAAGCCACATTCCGTTTCCGTTGGTGTCGAACAGCTGGAAGGCAGTCTTGTACAGCGCGTCGGGAACGCAAAGAAGCGCCTCGTACGCCTGAGTCTCTGGGAACGATATGAACCCGTTCTGCCCTTAAATACTGAAGTATGGCTATAACTTACCAAAAGCCACCAGTCCATTCCCGTTGGTGTCGAACAGCTGGAAGGCCGTCTTGTACAGCGCGTCGGGAACGCAAAGAAGCCCCTCGAACGCCTGGAACTCCGGGAACGATATGAGCCCGTTCTTATCCATGTCCACGATGCCTGCGATGAGCTCCACTGAGTCCTTGTTGAAGTCATCTGGAAATTAATGGTGAAGTAAGTTATACAAGCAAGGTCGAGCGCTTAATTGAGACTGTGATGTCGGTGACTGAGAACAAATAGATACCTCTGGGAGACGGATAGGACAAGAAAAAAGTCGCTATGCGCTCAACAATAAAATGTGGGAACAGTACACTGTCTGTTGCACTTACCGACATCTCCGTCACACTCATGGCAGGTAGATCCGATAATGATGATGACATGATGAGGATGTCCACAAAGAGCGCAGCAGATGGATCCGATTCACACATTTAAGTGCCCCGCCTGCGGCGAGTCTCTAACCAGGGGCGGCCTTTGGCGGTGGCGAGCAGGTCACCCTTCAGAGTTCGCGTAGTGCGAAAAATATTAGGTACTAATAGTAAAACGACAAGGGCCGCCCATGTCTTTAAACCTGCTAAAACAAGTAAATTTTTAACAAAAAAACACCGACTCCAAACTTTGCCAGACCCCATCCTCTTGGTATATAATTTGAGGAGTTCCTTCGATTTTTCCAAGATCCCGTCATCAGATCTAGACTTGGTGACAATGGAACCAATAAGAAAACACACCCTTTCAAACAAAAAAAGAATTTTTGAAATCGGTCCACTAGTCTCCGAGTAATAAGTGAACATGCATAAAAAAAAAATTCCGACGAATTGAGAACCTCTTCCTTTTTTTGAAGTCGGTTAAAAATGAGCGGAGGACAGCCGCCGGCCGCTTTGCTTGATTACGTTTGTTTTTCAATTCCACATGATATATCTATCTTCTTACGTTTTATTTGAAGTAGAATTGGAATCAAATAAGAATCACTGAAATAATACTGTTCTTATGCTTGATTTAACTAAACCCCGTTCCGTACCAGAAAAAAAAACGCCAACAACTACTCTGTTGTATGGGAGCCCCCCTTATTTATTATTATTATTTTGATTTTAGTATTTGTTGTAGCTACAATAAAAATACATAATCTGTGCAAATTTCAACTGTCTATTACGGTCCTTGAGATCTAGCTCGGCGAGTGGTAGCCATGAAAAGGGCTAAAATATCACGTTTTTTGTATGGAATCCCCCCTTAATTATTACTATTATTTTGTTTTTAGTATTTGTTGTTATATCGGCAACAGAAATACACAATCTGTGAAAATTTCAACTGTCTCTCTTACGGTTCTTGAGATACAATACAGCCTGGTGACAGACGGACGGACGGACGGACAGCGAAGTCTTAGTAATAGGGTCCCGTTTTTACCCTTTGGGTACGGAACCCTAAAAAACCACAGGTATTCATTTTTAGAAGGCCCCTTAACGTAAAGTATACTTACTTTCGTCAAACAATCCAAGAAACTTTCTGACAAAATCCTCACTGGTGATGAAGCGTTCTCCATTTTTCTCGACGGTGGCGAACTTCAGAAATATCTCATGAAGACGGTCTGTATCGGCCCTTTTTAGGTAACCAGCCCCCTAAAATAAATATAAAATTTATTTATTAATACATTAATAGAAAAAAAAATACAAATGAAAAAAATGTATATGCTTTTTAATTCAAAGATGTGACGATCGGTATAGCGTAGTGGGTAGTGACGACGCTGACGGTCCTGAGTTCTAATCCCGGTAAGGTCAAATAAGGTAAAGGGCTTGTGTGGTGAGCATGAATATTTGTTTGTTAATCTTGGACGTTTTCTATGTATTTAAGTATTTATATCTATTAAATACATCGTCGTCTAGTCCCTATACAGCCTTATTAAGCTTACTATTACTACTAATAATAGTTCGATTTGTTTAAGATTGTTCCCCTAAAACATTTTTTTATTAATATTATAGTACCCAACCTACCCTGGGGGATGTAAGGCTGATGAATATCATTATGATGATGTTCTTTAATAAGATACATACATATTATATGTGAAATTTTCAAGCAAAAGTGTACCTTATGGCGACATCAATAAGGCGCTAATTCCTTTTATATTTATTAAAGTTCCAAATAATTATTTTTTTTCAGAGTTTCATATGTTGCTAACTGCTAAAGCCATCAGTGGCTTATTTATTTCCATTCCAAAGGCCTAATGCAATGCTTTGAAATAGAGGGCTTGACCGAGAATTGTAGTAGGTGGCTATCACAATAGATCAGCAATGTTCGCAGTGATATGAAGGCTTGGTAGCCCGGAAAAGCCACGATCCAAATAATAACAATAATTCCCTAGTGATGAGTTTTACAGTTGTGTAGTCAAGCAATACAATTTAAAGATTAGATTACAAAAAACTGCTTCAAACTGGTATTAGATAAATCCCTATCAATTCATGATTATGATATTCATGATTTATGTAATAAGTAATTGCCTATATAATGGAACTGAATGCAATTTTGTGAATTTATTTAAAAGATAAAGAATATACAGCCTTGGCCAGAAGTATTAAGCACCCCTTATTTTTCTTTGTAACTTATAAATAAACTATGTTTTTTTTTAATTACAAAACTACACATTGACGCAAAATAGAATAATGTATATAAACATGTACAAAACTTTAGCAGATATCATTTCGAAGTAGCTATTTATCCTAGAAAACTTAACCCTAAAAATAATCGGGTTCGCAATAAAAGGACCAAATGCCTTTTTTTAAGTGCAATTATTTTTAATGTCAATGAATAGCTAGTGTTATTGAAAAATATTAGAATTTTCTATAATAAAAGATATAAAATGCTTTATTCAAAGTTTTACTTATATATGAAAAACGCGGGAGTGCTTAATACTTCTGGCCAAGGCTGTAAAGATGATTACCACACATGGGTGATTCATTCTTAATTTGACAATATCCAGACGGCAGGATAAAATATTTGCCGGTTTTTCGCATTACCTTAAGCACAATTGTCTGGATCTCCTTATCACAGTCTATATCTATAGTATAGTTATGAGCACTTAATGCCAGAAGCACACAATGGCCCATTATGGCCAACATACAGGATGCAGTTATGCGGTGGAACATGAAACACGATGAAAATATGCCTTTTCCCTTTAATGCTTAATTGCGTCATTGGCCCGTCACAGCCCATTGTGTGGTTTCGGCATATAAGAATATGTATGTATGATCAAACTAGAAAAGTGTAAGTTAGGAAAGCGCAGAATGGTACATACACCAATGGGGCTCTACCATTCAGTATAGTTAAGAACTTTGAGCATTAACATACCCACATAAACAAATGAAGGGTGAATTTGCTGTATGTTGTATAAGGAAATCAAGGAGGCAGCCCTAGACAGTCAGATGGAGCTAGGGTTGTCACATGACCGGCTTTTTACGGTCATGTCTAGCCAAATGTTGACGTGTCTGGCCTGTCTGACTTTTGCAAATTAACCATTGACCAAAAATAATGTCTAGTCCGGCCTTTGAAGTTTAGGGCTTAGTAAAAATGGTATGTCCAGACATAACCCAGGTTTTCTGTGAAAATGTCTGGGTTTTTAAGTTTAGCCTGCAATCCTAGATGGAGCTACATCGACAAACTCTTAACTCTTAAATTTTTAATGATGATTAGTCAATAACATTAAATAAAAATAGGTTTTCTACTGTAGCATTGTTATTTTGTAATAGCTGACACTGTAATTTTATATTTAACTATACAATGTATATTGTTTTGAAAAATTGACACTACCAAATTTCTCAAGCAGGTTCTTCTTGTGGCAGAGGTTTATTTTTTCGAACCGGTGGTAGTTTATTGACGTTCATAGGTTCATGTAATATGCCTAATTTGGAAAATAAATTACTTTTACGTTTACTTTTTTTTTCAAGTTGACTTGTGGAAGGAAATGATGCAGGATCGGGATCGGTGGCGTGCACTCGTATTGGAGGCCAAGACACAGTTTGGGCAGCTGCGCCAGAGGAGTAAGTAAGTAAGTTACTTTTTTTTACTAATTTGGTTGCACTCTTAGAGTTTTGTAAACCTTAAGAAGGTCCCAAATTAAGTCTTTGATGGATTACATTTTATGGTACGAACATAAACATAATAAATTATTGAATCAAATATACTTCACAGCCAGAAATGACACTAACTTACAGGAACTGAAAAGATAACTGAACTGAAAAAAAACAATAGACTACCTATACTATTAGAATAGAACCAATGAGGTTGTTATATTTGTCAAATGTATGGAAATAATATCACATAAGTTCACATAACTTCTTTAACTAAATATCAGAGTTTATCATTCCACCTTGTCAATTTTCCATGGCTAAGTGTCAAATGTTATGGTAAGAATTGTAATAATTATGGCATCACATCATATCTTATCTGACACCCACTCTATGCGTGGAGCATATTACTATCAAGCTAAGGTTATATAACAAGTTTTAACAACAAGATTTGTAATAGAAGTAGCAATCAAAACTAGCACAAAAAATTCCATTAATTGGAAGTGGCTGACCGATAAATCTGTTTGTTGATTAATTTTGCTCAATGACAAATAAATTAAAAAGTCATTATACCAAACTGCAGTAAACAATAAGATTAGTAATTATCAGTGAGAATGACACTGTTAATTAATAACCAGTAGCACAACACATTTTAAACCAATTAGAAAAGAAATAAAACCTATATTTCAACACCTACACTTAACTTTCACTTGACACTATCACAAAAACAAAAGCGGGACAAATTTGAAAACAGAACTTTATGCTCAAAAACTTTTTAAAACCGATTTAACTTAGGCTTGTGCAATAAAATAAATGATGAACAGTTACCCGTCGTGAAGTCATTTTGTTGTGAGGACTCAAATTGAACTGAATTGATAATTATTGGGTGAGTTGACGTAACTGATAAGTAGTGTTATCTTGTGTATAGAACCAATAACAGACAAGTCTCACATAGCTGTATGTTGGTGCACTCCTTGAGATGCAAACACAACTTAAGAATCTATTTCTTAAAAACAAAAAATAAAAAGGTAGGGTTTAGTTTATCTCCAGCCAGTACTGGTAAGTGGCGAATTTATTTAAAACATGGAAATTTATGTTCTGAATTTAAATATTTGGTTGTGATACTTGTGATGGTCATGAAGGTTAGGTACAATATTATTATCTAATAGTGCTGTACATTTCATAGATACCAGTGATTACATGATAAGTTTATTATGATTAGTTTGTTGGCTCTAATGCAGTTAGTCATAAGGTGTAGCATAGAAACATAACGCCGCACAGGTGTTGCGAGATACTAGTTCAAGGGCGGACGTTCCAAGGGCAAGGATGCCGTATTAGCGCAAAAAATCTGTGCAAACACATCACGTCTACGAAACTTAACCACATTATTTACTAACATATTGAGCTTCACTTATAAAATTACTAAAATTTAAAAAACTTACCCACCTCTTGACAGCTGGCCTGAGTTATCAAAGAGTCGAACAACGTTTTAAACATTACAGTGTTTTTTGTCACTATAAGAAATTTGGGTAAAGAAAAAAACTGTAATGTCTAAACCCGAAACTACCAAGTTCGTTTGCCCTGATAAGACGTCACGACACGTTAAAAATACAGCAAATCTATTTTAAGTTAACCACGCACAGTGCTCATGATCGTCTACCGCCCGGCTTTGTTATAAAGCGACTATTTAACATCGTCTCTTGTTCGGCCGGAGACCTTAACCGTATGTGAACTTTTTAATTTGCCAGATATTTTAGTTTTTTTGCGGAATTTTGACAAATAGTGACGTGTTGACAAGTTGAGTTGTTTCGTACATTATATCGATAATTTGAGTCGATAGGATAGCTCGATCGAAACGGGCAAAAATAGGTGCCATACGATTATTATTTATTTAGGAAAAAAAAAACGTACTTAACAAGTTGCATGGTACCTAACAGTAATTGTTGCTCTATATTTATATAAATAATAATCACTTTTAGGTACTTAAAGTCCTTTAAAACTCAAAAAAATTTTTAAAGCGTGGGTGGATCTTTTAATTTTGTACGACCCTGTGCACATATACATACTACTCTCTTCAATTCAATTACGGATTGCCCATTTCAGCGACAGAGAGGGAAAAACTTCGATTTCGGGTCGCAGTAGGCTCTCTAACTGATATCCACAGACTAGCTGATATCCCTCCCAACCCCTGACACGAATTCTGGATGTAGGTATGTGCCAGAGAAGAGAAACAAATACCTAGTCAGGCTAAAAATTCTAGATATATATAATGTATTGTAAGTTAATTTTAATTGAATATTGTGAGTTTGTTAATCAATATAGTTTTGAAATCATTATTATTATTGTCTACTTTTTTTTTAGTTCTGCAATTCTGTTTTGAAAACATTATAATTATCATTGTCTATTTAATTAATTGTATAATTCATGTGTTGACTTGTAAAAGTGCCCTTGTGGCCTATTTGCAGAATAAAATTTTTGATTTTGATTTTGATTTTAGATAAAGTTTGGTTTGTACAATTACACATATCAAAATAATATTAAAAACAAACAATATTCGACCACAGCCAATGAGTTTGTCAACTTCGTCGAATTTCTAACAGCTGCCTTATTTGGGCACAATAAGTTATACACGATACATGGTCATGGTTCATGTGACAATTTAGTATATTTTGGCCGTGAAACGTTACCATCAAACCAGAAATCCATGCTCTGAGATTAAACCCATCATGATATTGATATCTGGGCTGATGAAGGTAAAATCTACCTTTGTTTTAATGCTGTGTGGTGCCGGGTTAGAATAGCACCACCCCCTCTCTTCCCTTGGGAGTCGTAAGATTCAACTATGTATGGGAACCAGGTTCAAATGTGTTGTGGGAGATGGGCCAGCAACCTGTTACTGCAATATCAAATTTTCTCCATCTATAAACCTACAATTGCTAAAAGTGGCATTAAAATTAATTTTCGTGTGCTCTGCCTACCCTTTTTGGGAATAAAGGAGTGAGTTTATGTATGTTTTGATGCCAAGCCTAAAGCTGAAATATATCAGCTGAAGCTATAAACATAATTAAATAGGTTTAGATATGGTACTCAGTAAAGGCATTATTTACGGAAACAATAAAATTATGGTAATAATTATATGTTTAGTACCTGAGCTTAGCTCGTGTTTTCCCGGGGAATACAAGTTTTCTCGAAGATGAAACCTAGCTAGATTTTTTTTATCGTTCCCGGGTACCCCTATATTGTAAATTTCATTAAAATCGTCAAAATGGTTTTCGAGATTTCTATTACTAACAAATAAATATACGAATGTTGCTCGTTGAATAGTATAAATAATACATAAAATAATATAGGATTACATAAAAAGTGGACCTATTTTCCAAATTACAAAATTCCATTTGCTAGACTAGCGCCATCTGCGTTGCAGTTAGGCATTAAAGCAAACTACTATCCAATGTAACGCCTATATGGAAATTGGAGTTACGAGAATTAGCCAAAGATGGCGTTGTTCTTGATTTCAAGAAGGTATTTTGAGAAGCTCTGCCTGACAATAGAATACAATACAATTACTCTTTATTGAACATACATAAAAAGTGGACCTATTTTCCAAATTACAAAATTCCATTTGCTAGACTAGCGCCATCTGCGTTGCAGTTAGGCATTAAAGCAAACTACTATCCAATGTAACGCCTATATGGAAATTGGAGTTACGAGAATTAGCCAAAGATGGCGCTGTTCTTGATTTCAAGAAGGTATTTTGAGAAGCTCTGCCTGACAATAGAATACAATACAATTACTCTTTATTGAACACCTCACATCACATAAATCATCATACAATAAAAAATCATCATACAATAAAAAATTTAGAAGCCTTATTTTCTAATAATAGAAAATTGTCATGCACAGCTTCTATAAAAGCTACCTACTAAAGCTAAGCTTCTAAGAAGCTTTTACTGAACATTTACTGTTCATGTAAGTTGTCATTAAAATTTTCAATTCGTTTTTCAGCCATTAGAAGGTATCCTATTGAGCTGTGCATACTTACGAAGGTCAATCAAAAATTACCCGTGTTAAGAATGAATATGCACTTTTAGGGTTCCGTACCCTGGTACCCAAAGGGTAAAACGGAACCCTATTACTAAGACTTCGCTGTCCATCCATCTATCTGTCTGTCTGTCTGTCATGAACCGTGATAGACCGTTGAAATTTTCTGTTGCTGTTATAACAACAAATACTAAAAACAAATTAAATAAATATTTAAGGGAGCTCCCATACAAATAAACTTTAAAAAAGTTGCTCGTTGTGTTCATCAGACGCTTGGTCTCTAAATGCATGGGAACACTAAAATCCGACTCGCACTTGACCGAAATTGTACTTGATATATTATTTAACTCATAAAAATAATAAAAAAATATTATTATTTAAATTAAATTAAACTAAATTAATCTATCGTGTACGAGTAATATATTCATTACCGTTCTGTACGACACGCCACAATACATCTTAACTAATAACAGCGCCCCCTATTAGTTGTACAAGAGCGGCGCTGTAGACTATTTAACGTACTAGCCACATAGATGGTGCTGTTTTGCAAGTGAACACCACGGCTGTGTTCCGAATCACGCTCACAGCGCTGTGAGCGCGCTCACGGTCGGACCGATTTACACTCACAGCGCTTACACGAGATTACGTGACGTCATTGATGACGTCATGGACGGCGCTCACGGTGCTCACACTCCCAGCCGTAAGCACCTGAGCGCAAACGTCAAGTTGACGTTTGACACGTTATGACATCTCATTATAGGCGCGAAAAAACAAAACTTCACAGGTTATATTAGTTTATTTATTACTATAATAATAATAATCATTTATTTCACCATCTCCTATGCTACGAGATCAATCTCAATTTGGTACTGGAACATGTCGTTCGGAAACTGCTGTCACAGGATTCCGGAATTGAACTAAACAGAAAACATAGGCTGATAGTGTTGACCCTGCCAGTTTATGCTTTCTACGCGTCTACGCAGACTTTGGTTTGCTAGGCAAAAACCGAGAAAAGGTGGAAAAGTCAGCTCGAAAATGTTGGATCAAGAAGTAGCAAAAGTGGGGCTCAGGATTAATCATGGAAGACGGAATACCTCCACATGCGTTTCAGAAACAGTCGTGTCAAACGAGAAGTCCTACTTGTAGGGGAAAGAAACCTCTTACAAGGGTGTGTCCAAATTAATACCTCGGATGCATTGTCACTGATACGCATGCTAGAGAGAATGAAATTAACACCCGTATCCAGAACACCTTACGCTGCAGTGTTGCTCTGAACAGAGTGTTGGCGTCCAAGCTCCTCAGTAAACGATCTAAACCTCGGATATATAAGATCGCAATCCGCCCCATCTTAATGTATATGGGTGTGAGGCCTGGACTCTAACAGTTAGGGAGGAGCACAGCCTGTTAGGAGGAAAACGAATAAGGTGTTCCGAAAAATCCTGGGACCAGTGAAAAGAGACGATGGGAGTTGGATGATACGTTAAAATTCTGAAATAGAATAGCTGGTGGCTGAACCAAATATTATGGGTGAAACCAAAGCGCATCGTCTTCGCTGGCTTGGTCAGTTCGAGAGGATAGGAAAAGATCGACAGGTGAAGAGAGCATACTTGGGCCGACCGACCGGACGGCGTCCTGTGGATCGCCCCAAGTACCGCTGCAAGGATTTGGTGGACGAGGGCCTGTGTGAGCTTGGAGCCGGTGCAAGCTGGCGAAAAATAGCGCAGGGCCGAGAAAAGTGGCGTGTTCTTGTCTCGGAAGCCAATATTCATTTTGGGTCGTCGTGTCAGCCTAGTTAGTTAGTTTTATATTAGTTAGTTGCAGATTGCGATTAATTTCAATTATCTACAAATCAAAAACCCAGCCCAGAATTTCCTACTACGATTAATTGACGAACTCAAAATTCAAATTCAGTTGACGTTGACATGAACATGACAGTGAACACGCTTATGACTGGTCCGAAACAAAACACCACTTACGCGGCCTTGAGCGCGCTAACTGATTCGGACCGGCCGCCAGCACTGTAAGCGTTGTGAGCGTTGTAAGCGTGATTCGGAACACAGCCCACGTCTTCTGGCGGTCTGGCCGCTCCTCATCAAAAACAGACACACGATCACGCTTTTTTTTATTAAAATTGGGATTGATCTTAGCCAGCATCTAGCCAGGGGGCAAAGATGAGATCGACGGTGATTCGATGATTGAATTCGTTGAACCAATATATCTTACGATAGTCGTATCTATCGACGGCGTAAGACCTGCGTAGACAGCATCAAACTTCGCTTTTAAATACGATTTTTTTCTGTCCAAAAATATCGAATTATGGAACGATATTTGTTCTTCTGATATTGCGATCGCCAACCCGCATGCCAAGCGTGGCGATTATGGCATTTACCCTGAAAGAAATTGGGGGAAGCTTATATCCAGCAGTGGACGTCCTTGGGCTGATATGATGATGATTATTCTTTTTCATTTGATTCAGCAATACGAAAAGCATGTGACAAAAGAAACGGGAAAATTGAAACTAACTCATAATCCCACTATATTAATATTATAAATGCGGAAGTTTAGATGTTTGGATGTTTGGATGTTTGGATGTTTGTTGCTCAATCACGCAAAAACGGCTGAACAGATCAAAATGATTTTTTGTATACTAACAGTATGTAATTTGGATTCACTTATAGTATACTTTTTGTCCCGATAATCACCCTCAAAGGGATGAAATCGGGGGTACAAATATGGTCTATGAAACGGGGTGATTTAAATCCTCATAAGCCATTATAAGCTTTAAGTTTCAGCCAATTGGGAGTATAACGGCGTGTTAATAATTTTAACGTAAGCCATAGCAAAATTTGACGTATTGTAAACAAGCTGACTTTTCGATATGTCAAAGCCGAAATATCATAATTCCTTCTGATTGATGACGTTATTTTTGAGCATAACCTTTTAGCAATTAGGTCTATTATTGCGTGTAAATCAAAATAAATTTGCGATACTTTGGAATTGTTTGTCTTCATATGCTTAAATACAAAAACAGCTGCTTCAATGCAGTCTTTGTATCGTCAGTGTACAAATTAATTTTGTCGTGTATTATTGTTTACGTAATTGGTGACCCTTCACACTATAATAACTGTTTGATGTAAGAGATCACTTGCGCTGGGCAGCCCAATCGTCAACATTGACGGTTGAAGCACCTTAGATCTATGCACAAATTACAATCTATATACTGAGATAGAGATACCAGTGAAATACTCCACATAGATCGTAGCGCCGTTGTGTATTTAGTAAGAACTAACCGCACGACCGCTGCATCCCTGTCACTTCAATATGCAAGTGCGATAGAGATAGCACCCAGGGACATCTGGTACAAACAAGTTAAACTAAAATTTCCATAGAAAAATTCGTACTTCGAGTTGAAAGGCCCCTGGATTTATGCTTATCCGTATACATATAATACAGCTGTAGAAGGTCGAAAATCTGTATATTGAAGATATTGGCTAAATCAATGGAGCGATTGGAGGGCCCTTGGCATCGAAACAGAACACATTTCAACAGTTTTAATAGTTCGTGTCTGTTTGTCTATCGGTATATATGTCTAGGCGTTGTGACTCTCGGCCTTCAGCCTCACGTGCATTGCCGCTCTGCTTCGGGCCTTCGGCCCTCAGCCTTACACTTTAGTCTGTGTGAATGATCGGCATGAGGAGCCCGCTCTGTGTGAATGATCTGCCTTTGGACTCGCATGCCATGCCCCTCTGCATCAGTCCTTCGGCCCTACATAAGGAGCCCGCTCTGTTGGGATTCTCGGCCTTCGGCCTTGCGTGAATTGCCACTCTGCTTCAGGCCTTCGGCCCTACATGTGTGCCACACGGCTCGAAGCCTTCAGCCCTCATCCTTATATAAGGAGCCCGCTCTATTTGAATGCTCGGCCTTCGGCCTCGCATGCATTGCCACTCTGTTTCGGCCCGTTAGTCATCAACTTTACATGAAGAATCCAGTCTGTTGAGAAGCTCGGCCTTCGGCCTCGCGTTTTTCACCTCCCTGCTTCAGGCCTTGGGCCCTCAACCTTACATAAGAAGCCCGTTTTGTGTGAATACTCGGCCTTTCGCCTTGCATGTTTTGCCACTCTGCTTACGGCCTTCGGCCATCATACTTACATGAAGAACCCGCTCTGTTGGGACATTTTACGGTAGAACTGCGTAGCGAGACTTTTATCATTGTACATGCAATATTTTATGGGCTTCATTCGTCTAGAATCGGTACATTTGATATAAATAAGCTTAATCATTCGTTTTGAAAGCACGAGCACGTAGCACCAACTCCCGTTACAATCGGACACTTTTACTTGAAGTTGTCAGACGATTATATATACCTAGGACAGACTGTCCAGTTAGGTCCAAGGTACCCAGTTAGTGAAGGGCCAACTTCGAGAAAGGGGTAAATCGTCGAATCCGACTCGGCTGGACAGCGTTCGAGAAGCTACGGCACATCTTTTCGTCCAATATTCCGCAGTGTCTCAAGACAAGGCTCTTTGATCAATGTGTGTTGCCCGTGACGACATATGGCACTGAAACGTGGTCGCTTATACTATGGGCCTCATAAGAAGGTTCAAAGTCACCCAAAGAACAATGGAGAGAGCTATGCTGGGAGTATCTCTGCGTGATCGCATCAGAAGTGAGGCCATCCGCAGTAGAACCAAAGTAACCAACATAGCCCACCGAACCGCTAAACTTAACTGGCAGTGGGCGGGGTATATAGCACATAGAACCGTTGGCCGTTGGGGAGGAAAGGTTTTCGAGTGGCCACTAGGTACCAGAAGGCGCAGCGTGGGTAGGCCCCCCCACAAGGTAGACTAATGACCTGGTGAAGGTCGCAGGTGTCCGCTGGATGGGGATGGCAAAGGAACGGTCATTGTGTCACTCTTCGGGGGAGGCTTATGTCCAGCAGTGGACGTCTTTCGGCTGATATGATGATGATGATGATTCGTTTTGAAAAAAGGATTACTATTAAAATTTTCCGTGCGCGGTAAAGAGCATTTCATATTGAATGTAATCATTTCTTAAGGGATGTAAAGAAGGGTGAATGATGTATGGGAAAACAAATAATTCTAAAGCAAGAATGAGTTCTACTACGCAGACGAAGTCGCGGGCAAAAGCTAGTCATAAATACTTCTGTTTTCTTTTTTTTTAATTTAATAGAAGCAATAGTACACGCCGGTACTACCAATTATTCTAAGAAATGCCATCCGTTATCAAACAAGGGTACGGTGAATACGCAATATTATGGCACTACCAAGCTAATCTGATGATGGAGGCAGAAAGTGGCAACTTCTAAACTACACAAGATAAACCGTCGTGTTTTGGGGTCATTGGTACAGTCTCAAAAAAGGTACATTCGGCAATAAAAGCTTGTACTTACCATAAATGATTTTTTGACAAAAACTTGTTATTACCTAGATCGCATATATGTCTGAGACATAGCATTTATCTCTCTCGCATCAACCAACATAACTTATTGCAAGTAAACACAAATGCTATATGTCCGACGTAAAAGCGATCATGATATACATATACTTCTATTTTTCAGATTAGAAAAATCGTGCTTTATCCATAATGCGATTTCAAGGAACATAATCTAGAAACGGAAAAATTTGCGGAGTGCTTTCTTTGAAAGTAACTGAAGGAAGTGTGTCCTAAAAACTAAAATAAGTTTTTTTTTAATTTATTTACATGGATAATTAATTCACAAATGACAGCCTAGCAGCGGACAAAACCCAGCAGGGTTTAACTGCCACTGCATTCACTCGATTAAAATATTACTTATTCATAGATACCGAATATATATACTTAACTATATGTAGTGCACCACTGCAGAGCACGCTGGAGACGTGCAGACCGTTATCCTATCCCAATGCCGCGGCATAAGGTCCAGTAACTGTATGCATGTCTCCGACGGCAGCGGTGATTAAGGTAGTTCGTAAGATAGATTCTCAAAAAATATCACACGTGTATTTTTTCTTTATAAAATTAAACAAAAAATATGTAGATATATCCCGTCGAGGTTCCGCGTCAAGTCACGCCGTGCTTCACTTACCGCACGGCGTGATGTTACGACCCCCCACCTCCAAACTCTCTTCTTGGCAGAGTAGTCGGGGTCATGGGGTCGCAGCACGTGTAATATCTAGATGACAGCGTCATCTATATGACAGTATGATCTTCCGATACCATTAAGTGGTTTTGAGTAACGGAGCCAGAAAGTGGAACTTTTCTTTTCTTTTTTTTAACGGCCTGTTTAGCCTAGTTGGTAGTGACACTGCTTACGAAGCTAGAGGTCCCGGGTTCGAATCCCGGCCAGGGCAATTGTTTATGCATTCTAATACGGATATTACAATACAATACAATACTCTTTATTGCACACCTCAATTAAAGGACACAGTACAGTACGTAATAACAATAAGTAGAGACAAACAAAAGGCTATTTATTCTTGGGTCTTGGATGTTTTCTATGTTTAAGTATGTATTTATCTATATAAGTATGTATATCGTCATCTAGTACCCATAGTACAAGCTTTGCTTAGTTTGGGACTAGGTCGATTTGTGTAAGATTGTCCCCCAATATTTGTGTATTATTTATTTATTTATTTTTGTCCTCTTATATTTTCTGCACATTATAAATGGAACGGAAGGAGAACCTACGCAATATACTCAGAAACTACCAAACGGATAATCATACGGTTTGCACATGGACATACATAATGTTTCATTCATTCAAATCTTACTTGATTGTATGTATAATTCAAAGTGGTTTTGTGTAAATTGTAAAATTAAATGATACATAATTGTCACCTTTATCGATTATCCCCCGGCAAACTGAATTGACGCGAATGAAGTTGCGGGCAAAAGTTCATGAATTTAACTTTATCATAACTAATCAAGTCAAATCCGAAGTTCAAATGCTCTTGAAATAACAGGTATTGCCGATTCCCGTGAGTTTTTATGGTATGAAAAGGGGCATAAACGTTAAATTGTTACAAAATACGAATAAATGAACATGCTGATAAGTTGAATTATTTATTTGTATAATAATTATCCTTTAACGCACAGAAGAAAAACGTATTAGACAAAGACGAACTTAATTCCATAATTATAGTGTCAACTTTACAAGGAAGCAGAAAAAAAATTAATATGACGTAAATGTCTTCTATCTCTGTTGATAAAACATACTTACATCATAATACAAGTGACGTGTGACCCCTGCTATGTTATTCACAAAACAAGCCAGAGGTGGGGTGCACGTCCAAGACCGATGACGGCACAGCCCACCCCTAATATATATTGACGCCGGGGCTCATAATAACAATACGTAATCGGGGGTTTAACGCATTGGTCCGCTCGAGTCATCACCAGACGTCCGTCTATTTGACATTGCACCTAATTCACATGCTTCTGACATTGACAGTCTGCGACGGGTGCAAGAAGAGACGAACGACCGAGACATTGGCGTGGTAGGGATTGACTCATCCGCATTGGTATTATTTTATCGATAATATTGTCTAGGTATATCATATCATGTTTTAGGTAGTACATACGTAAGGTCTGCGGCATACTTTAGCTTCACGGTTTGTCGGAGTCAATTTTTACCCGACTTTGACGATAAAGCGTGATCATAAAATCTGCCATTGTGCTATCATGCTAGCTGGATAGGCGGTCTCACGTAGTTCTGCAGTCATCCTATAAGATAGACTAAGATCTATAGCAGTAAAGTAAAAAGTATTGTCTCGGTCTATTTTAAAGCTTGAAGAATGTTGCGCATATTGCTATGTAATTCGGGGTTAACAGCTTGAGATTTTTCAAATTAGTCGCATTTTGCAGCTGGATACTTCTTTGATTGTAAACTTGTATGAAAAAGCAGTTCAAAAATATGTGCGCTTCATGGTTCTTTTATGGCTTCATAGTTGAATATGTATTCCAATCGTTCTGAAGATATGACTTATTCATGGTCGTTTATGATCGTCATTATAAGGCCATTACATATTACACATCTTGCAGTTTGTCATAAAAACCGATAGAGTTGTAGGTTTAGTTAAAATGAGACAGCAATTCATTTCAGCCATTTCAGGCTGTCATGACAAATTGCATCGTTTGTATTGTGCTATGAGTAAGTATACTCAAATGACGCCCTTGATTTCCCATGTTATTTATTTATAAACAATTCCCCAAACTTAAATGAATGAAAATGATCACAGTCAATTCCGACTATACACAAAGAAGGGTTCCGTGCCGACACCTCCTAATCTACATTTAAAAGCACAATACAATATATTGAATCAAAAAAGGTTGTATTTTCATAGGAAATTCTTGGGTAAGACAGGTTTTCAGCTAATAACTCAAAAACCGTTAAATCTATCTTCTGCAGACGCAAAATAGTTGAAAGTATTTATTATTCATCTTGATTTTTTTCATTTTAAACTATTAAAATAGTTTGGAAATTAGAGAAGGGGGGGAGGGTACACTTCTTACGACTTTGACAGCTAATATCTCACCAAACAACGGTTGACATAAATGGATTTTTTTAGTATCCTCTGTAATTTTTGAAGGCCTATCTATACGTAAAGCATAACAAACACGCATATGTGTATTGAAAATAAAAAATTGTAACCCTCCTGTTAAATGTATGGGGTGCCCACCCCGACAAGTTTAATATTTTTTTCGTAGTTTCACATCACATTTCTATAGCGGTTTATAGACTACACCTTCCTACCAAATTTCATACTAAATTATAGTGCTCATAATATAGTCTCTGAGTAAATCGACTGTGACATACAGACGGACGGACAGACATGACGGATCTATAAGGGTTCCGTTTTCTCCATTTTGTCTACGGAACCCTAAAAATCAGACGTGTATATGTTATTAAATTTTCTGCAATGGATACGGAATGATTCGTGCCTACGCCAATTCTTGGGATTAGGTAGCGGACCCCGGGCATCCTTCAGGATGCCACTGTACTGGGAATAACGCTAGGAGGATGATGGATACGGAATGATTAGAACTGAAAATTAAGACCTTTTTTTTAACTTGAGTAATATTTTACTCTTACATAATTCACGGTTGGATCTCCGATACAATCTGCTGCTTTTTCTGACTCGACTTGCTACTTACTAAACCTCTTTACAAGAAAATCAACTCACCGATTGTCAATTTTGACAGCAAATGCCTAAACCGGTACCATAGATGTAGAAAATACTAAAAAAAAGGAGAGACTACTGTAGTAGCGGGCCCACGGAAATTTATTTTCTATTTTGATCCAAATTTACGTATATAACTTGACAGATATATTACAAATAAAATTGAATTATGTATTAAATCACAATATTATTTTAGGGTTAGTGACCACGAGCAATGTAGATTACGTGTTTAAGGTAAAATATCACTCGACAAGTTTTACGTAAGTGTACCCTTTTTTTTCCCCGGGGGGAAAATCCTTAATGGATACCACCGCACCACGGGGACAGTGCGATGGTTATGTCGGACTTGCACCGACTAAAAACCCCCCGATCGTCCTCCTCAACTCATTTCGGGCGGCTCTGGGATCTCCTTCGGAACGCACCAGTGCCGCCCTAGAGTCTGTGGGTCCAACCATCTGCTTTTATAGGCGATCACAGCCCCCAACTGTGACCGTCTTCGACCCCAAGGACCCCCTTTTAGTCGCCTTCTACGACAGGCAGAGGATACCGTAGCCGTATTCTATACACGGGCTACAGGGCGCAACGGCGACTTATTATCGTCGCCGCCTCCTCCTCCGAGCAGGGTCATTACGCTCCCGTTCACGCTCTGCAGTCTCCTTGTGGACCATGACAGTCTCACAAAAGGTGACAGCTGCATCCCATGCGGAGCTTCTGCTCAACATTGCCGCTATAAGAGCGGGTGGGGAGAGATCTTGCCCCACTTTTTGTATTAGGATCTGCCGCTCAGTCCGCCACGCTGGGCATTCCTCGAGCGTGTGCTGCGCAGAGTCCAGGTCAGAACAGCAGTGGTGACATCGTGCTGTCTGCTCTTTGCCTATTCTGTGCAGGTACTCACCGAAGCAGCCATGTCCGGTGAGTACCTGCGTCAGCCTGTAGGTCACTCGACCCTTCCGCTTCAGCCACTGGTCAAAGTGCGGCAGGATCGCGGCGACTACCCGCTGCCGTGTGCTACGGGGTTCCTCCAGTCGCTCACGCCAGCATGTGATGGCTTGCCTGTGGGCCCTCTCTCGCAATGCCTTAATTTCTATTTCTGCAGCGCTTTCATCCTCTACGTGCAAGGCATTGTAGATTTTTGCATCCATTTCTGCCAGGATGTCTAGCGGCGGAAACCGTGCTAGGAGGGCCGCCGCCTCGTAGGATATCGTACGGTATCCGCGGGCGACCCTGATGGCTATCCGGCGCTGAACTGTGAGTACCTTCGCTCTGCTGCGTTGGTTGCGCGTCAGCCGCTCTGACCACACGGGTGCCCCGTATAGTGCGATAGACCGCACCACACCTGCGTATAGTCGGCGTACTCCCTCCTCCGGCCCTCCGAGATTTGGCAGCAGTCTGTGCAATGCACCCGCCGTTCTTTGAATCCGGGGAACGAGCCGGTTGAAATGCTCGTCAAAGGTCCATCGGCTATCTAATGTTAGGCCCAAGTATTTCATAAACTGACCGACCCGGACTTCTACCTCTCCAACCCGCACGGAATTAGCTGGACGCTCCCGACCTCGCCGCAGTCCATGTATCCAAAGCGCCTCGGTCTTATGTGGCGCAATTGTAAGACCGATGCTGCGGATCTTGTTTACCAGGACTGTAACGCCTAGCTCTGCCAGTCTTGTGGTCCTAATAAAATCTTCCCCTTCGGCAAGAACTAGAGTGTCGTCCGCATAGCAGACTACACTGACGCCATTGGGAAGCACTGCTCGCAGAACTGAATCGTAAGCGAGATTCCTCAGGAGAGGGCCCAAAACCGACCCCTGTGGTACCCCGCACTCGACTTCTCTCTGCATATCGGCACCATATCGGCCGGGGTAGCGGATGCTCCTGTCGGATAAGTACGCCCCGATCACAGTCCTCAAGTAAGAAGGCAGTCGATGGTACACCAAAGCCCTTCGAATTGCACTCCAAAGAAGGGAATTGAAAGCGTTGACGATGTCAAGGCTAATCGCCAATACCACTCTTCCTTGAGAAATTGCATGCTCCGACAATTCTCGAAAGCGAAGGATCGCGTCCACTGTTGATCGACCTCGACGAAAGCCAAATTGACTATCCGACAGGTTCGGACCATCGCTACTTAGATGCCGATTGATACGCAGGGAGACAATACGCTCAAAAAGCTTTCCAACCTCGTCCAGCAGGCATATTGGCCGATACGCAGAGGGTGAGTCTGCAGGCCTTTCTTGTTTTCGTAGGAGAACCAGCCTTGCCTCCTTCCAGATTGCGGGGAAGCAGCTATAGCGGAGGCAGGTGCTATATAGGCTCATCAGCCTGTGGCCAAGTACTTCCATGGCAATTTCCCAAGCTCGGCCGGGAATGCCGTCAGGTCCTGGTGTAGTGTTTCGAGCTGCAAGGCGCTTCACAGCCCATTTCATTTCAGCCTCTCTTACCGACATCTCGTCAGACCATGCCTCCATTTGAGGTTGGGCGATAACATCTGCCGCATTGTCAACCGGATCCCGTGGAAACAAAGTGTCCACTACTCGTCTCGTCAAGCTTGGATCTAGTGTCTCCGTCAGTGGGGGTGTCCATGGCCGCAACTTTCCCAGGACTATTTTGTATGGGCGTCCCCACGGGTCTCGGTTCAGATCCTGCAACAGCTCATCCCAGGAACGAGATTTGGCGTCAGCGATTGCCTTTTGCAATGTCATAGTCGCCTCCCGGTAAACACCGTAGGTCTCCGCTTTCTCCTCCGGTGTAGCCCGTCTGCGCCTTCTAGTCCTCGTATACTGGCGTCGCGCTGTAAGGCAAATCAGCCGCAGCTGGGCGATATGTTCCGACCACCAATAAACAGGTTGCCTCGATGGTTTCTTCACTCGGGGCATGGCGGCATCGCAGACAGCAGTCATAGTAGAGCGAAACCAGACTGCTGCGCGTTCTGGTGAGGACCATTCTTCATTTTCCAATTGTGCCCCCCAGTCAGCCACGTGGGCTGCGGCCACCAGTTTGTCTCGATCAACTGAATTTTACTGATAGTCAAATCAGCAACTTATTACGAAGCGTCTAAAACGCTCGCTTAGTATTGTTTATAAGGAAATATACCTAATGACGTCACAATTTTCTATGGTCAAACTGCGCCCTAATTTGAAATATTATTAAAATTTTATATGGATAGCTCCTGTGAGTTTCAGACATATTAAAATATGATGAAACGGGCCATTCACGTCGTTAAGGTCACCCACGCTCGACATGTTTCAGACCGGTTCGCAGACCTTAATCATGAGATTCATGAGTACTTATCGCAGCGGCAACTGCCGCAACTGCTGCTAAAAGAACTCTTTTAGCACCTATTTTACCCTTTTAATGCTAAATGAAACGCCGCCGCGATAAGTACTCATGATTAGGGACTGCAAACCGGTCTGAAACATGTCGAGCGATAGTTGAATATGTGAATGACCCGATGACCTCGGTGACAGAATTAGTGATCAAAAATGTAAACACATAACTCTCAAAACAGAAATGGCTTTCAAGATCCATGCAGGTTTCCTCTCGATGTTTTTCTTCACCCGATGGTAAATATGAAATTAAACTCCGTACATAAGTTCCAAAAAAATAATTAATACGAGGCAGATTTCGAACCCACGACCGCCAATTGACAGCAGTGGGGCTAGTATGATCGCTTATATGTCGGACATATAGCATTCGTCCCTCTCGCACTTACATACTTGACAGTACAGGACGAATGCTATATGTCCGACATATAAGCGATCATACTAGCCCCACAGCAGCATTGATAACTTCAACCACTAGCACTATATCTGTGAATAATTAAAAAACAGTCTTGTGACTTTAGACATGAAGTTTAATTTTAACTGTGAAGGTTTTAAAAGCTAGCGGTCTAGTATAGTTCTATAGAATATCTTTGATGAGAATACCTTCTCGGCTTACACAGCGCTCGGTTGCATAGCAACCACGAAAGTACAATATAACGAAATCACAAGCGATGAAAAGGCCGGTTATGTTTGTGTAATGTTATATAATTCTAATTCTAATTTTGTACATGATATTATGGTAATCATATACAGCCACAAGTGCACAGCATACGCACCAACAAACACGACCTGCAAAGGAAGATACGAAGCATAGGTCCAGGTACTGTTATGGCTGTTATGCTGCAGCTGTCATGATGGAGTAACGGCTTCCGATCACCGAGAAACCGAGAACTGAATGAAAAGTTAAAACAACTGGCAGCATAATAAGATGTCGTATATGACTGATCGAGAACGCATAACGCAAAATAACAAATATAAAAGTTATCGTTATGCTGCATTGTCATACTTGTTCATTATATTTAAGAGATATTGGTCACCTGTACCATAATTAAAGAGGTTACATAATTACTTGTATTTTATTTACATTTATTCTCTTACTTATAAGCTAAAGGAGATCTAGTACCCAGGGCCCACACAAGGGCCACAAGTGTTGGAGCCATCACGATCAGGGGATGATATATGTGTATATAAGTGCGTATGTCTAAAATTGTTTATATAACAATTATATAATGGGAACAAAAAGAACAAGAAATAACATACTAGCCTGTTTTTATTCAAAAAATCTAAAAGCGAGACAAATATTCAGCCCTTCTGAATAATTACTACTTTGTACCGCTTGCGTTCGAGACGACAGGGTGCTGGGAGTCTTGAGGCTTTAGCCTTCATAAATGGAGGGCGACGAAACTAGGAGAGGGTTCGATGCTCTGATTCTTGTCTGGTGCAAAGGTTGTCCATCGCCATCCAACTGATCCAGCGTGGTAAAGCAGCAATTGTGATGGGTACCGTTTCGCCCAGTACAACTCGGGGGAGAGCTTGTTTGACTAGGCTCTCTTTTTTGTGTTGGTGTTTTTATAATATATGAATGAAAAATATAATAAAATATTCTTAATTTTGTTCTAAAATATAATACCAATAATAACATTCATTTGTAACAAATGCTATGCTATGAAGAAAGAGTAAATAATGAATAAGCATTGAAAGAGTCCTTATACTGTCATTAACTTCTGGTTCTTCATTTAACTAATTTACTAAGCCGGAATATATTTATGGGCGACCTGTACTATAATTAAAGAGTACCTGTACTATACATAATTACTTATAATAACTTGCATTTTATTTATTTATTTATTTATTTATTAAAGGAGTTTCAACAGCTTTTTAAACATGTTGACATTTTAAATAGAAATATGGAGCCAATAACAGAAACTCACCAATAGAAACAAGATATGAACTAAGGTTACACACTATGTTACAGTATCTTAAAATTAAAAATCAAAGGCTATAAGAGAACACAACAAGAGATGTCCATCGCTCACCGGACGCTCAGAAGATACACAGATACCACTTGTATTACATACATACATTCTCTTACTTACTCATAAGCTACAGGAGATCTAGTACCCAGGGCCCACATAAGGGCCACAGGTGATGTTGGAGCCATCACGGTCAGGGAATGATATAATAATATGTGTATATAAGTGCGTATGTCTAAAATTGTTTATATAACAATTATACATATAACGGGAACAATAGTTACTAACATACAAGCCTGTTTTTATTCAAAAATTTAAAAGCGAGACAAATATATAGGGTGCTGGGAGCCTGACGCTTTAGTCTTCATAAATGAAGGAAGGCAACGAAACTAGGAGAGGGTTTGATGCTCTGATTCTTGTCTGGTGCAAAGGTTGTCCATCGCCATCCAACTGATCCAAAGTGGTAACGCAGCAAGTGTGATGGGTACCTTTTCGCCCAGTACAACACAGGGGTTTTCTTGTTTGACTAGGCTCTCTTTTTGTGTTGGTGTTTTTATAATGTATTAATAAAAAATAAAATAAAATATTCTTAATTTTATTCTAAAATATAATATCTACAACAAATGCTATCCTATGAAGAAAGAGTAAATAATGAATAAGCATTGAAAGGGTCCTTATACTGTCATTAACTTCTGGTTCTTCATTTTACTAATTTACTAAGCCGGAATATATTTATCATTATGAATGGTTGAAATATTTTTCCTTGTACTGCTTACAGCTGTATTTGTTTCATTTTGCAGCTTACATTGCATGATCACCAAGTAGAATTTCTCCATAATCCTGCAATAAAAAAACACTTAACATGCTTTCGGCAACTAGTACTTGGTACTTAAATCATCGGCAAACCTCTCCCAGCTAACATGAAATAAATATTTAGGTAGGTGGACATTAGATTCATCAAAGTGTTAGGCACATTTTCTTTCCAATTTACATGTTAATTTTCATAAACACTCGGCAAAACAAATTTACATAATAGGTTACCTGTCCGTCACATCACTGGAAGACATCTATTCTATGTGGAGAACCAAAGGCATGGTTAAATAATGATCCCCAACAAAAGGAAATTAATTTTTCAGGCTGAAATACTGATTTCTTGTTACATTATAGATGTCTATTTTAAACATCTTAGCACATGAAATATATTACTGACACCAAATGTCAATTGCCTTAGCAACTACGCCCGCGACGGCTACCCACCATAGCAACTACACCTACATTGCTAGAGGTGTAAGGTGGGGACAACGTTTTTGACATTAACGTGTCGTGGCGTGCGTCCCCACCTTTTCAAAAATACTTTGCGAATACGTGTAACTGTCAAACCATCTCACCTCTAGTGATGTTCTAGTTATCGACGTACTAATCGATGGATTTATGCATTAAAACTATCCTGATTCAAGTAATATAAACCGCTTATTGATAAAAAAAAACACTACGAATGAAAGAGAAAATGATTTTTACAAAATTTGTGTATGAAATATCAAGTGCAAAGCCTACATTTTATCAAATTAAGACCATGTTACGTATATAGGAGTTAGACTGTACTGGCTGACATATGACAGATGGAGCGAGCGTTTAAGGTGGGGCGAGCGTTGAGGTGATAACTAGAGGTGGAGACGTACGTCTTTACGCCACAAGCCAATACTTTTACAAGAATACCACTTCTGTGCTCTCAAGCTAAGACTGCTATCATGTAATATTTATTACATTAGCAACTAGCGATTTAACTTGTACATGATGACGTATTTTAAATATTTACCTACTAACCAACTAGAATAGAAAAAAAATCTAGAACTAGAACTGTTGGCCACTTCGTACCTTGTCACAGTGACGATAATATGAGATCTCTAGCAGCTTTCATAATTATTTTGACTGTGACGAGGCATGAAGTAGCCCACAAAACAAATTGGTTGACCGTACCACGACCGTATCTACACTTTTAAGTGAAAACAACCCTCGGCATATAAGGACCTTATATCGTACCGTAGTACTTAAGTCTTACAATTGTAAGTACAATTAACAGATGGGCAGACGGATAACGAAGTGATCCTGATAGTTCAGTTTTTCCCTTTGAAGTACGGCACCTTAAGGCGAAGGGGTGGCAAGCTCTTTCCATACAAACTTTGTGCAAGTTTTTTTCTGTTTGTGTTTGCACTCCAGTTACTATTTTTGGTCCATATGCTTATTTTTTTGTTAGCTATGTCTTGATGTTTTTCTTTTTTAATTTTAATAATTTTTTGTTTTTTTTTTTTTGAAATAATACAAAATTTCAACATCAAGTTCTGCGTATATCCAATATGTACCAACAAAAAATAAAATTAAATGCTGTAGTGCCAAAACTATGGCAAAAAACTTCCACAACCTTTGTATGGAGAATGGCTTGCCCTACCCTGCGCCTTAATATAATATCAGAATTTACGGTGGTCTCCTATAAACACAGCTATCTATCGAGCTTCTACAACTAAAACACCTCACCTCCCGAGTCCAGAGATTCGCGAGGACATAATTTAATATCTATTCCCTAGTGGCTATGTGCGCCGTTGACTTAGCAAGCCTCCATGGCCTTGGCGGTTTGAAAAATTTCCAAAAACTGAATTGATATAATTAAAAAAAAAAACAGTGTGATTACCGTACCTATTCACAAAATCTCACGAGAATTGGTTGAGAAAGTTTAGAGGAGAACAGCCGGATACACTAAAAGCATTTTAGCCCAATTTAAAACGGAGACGCTTCGCACTAGCTCAGTTGATAAAATTGACCACGGTAGACGACGACGGCTTAAAGAAGGTACGTACAGTAAACAAAATGTTTAATTCAATTACCCACTTGCTCATATATAAGTAGGTACGAAAATATCAAAAAATAAAAAAAAATGCTCTGAAAGGTACACCATAAAGCGTAAAAGCTACCGCTTTTATTGAAAAACATCATAATAAATTCTATTTTGAATTTCGAAGCGTGGCACTGGCTTGTAAATCGTAGGTATTCAAAATGCAAATAATAAGTTCGTTAGCGTACCCGTGTTGTGGGCGCGCACAAACAAAATGCAGGACATCACTATTCCGGCTATTCCCTGCCAGAGCGAAATACCGCGAAAATGCCGAAGCACTACCAACATCAAAATAGCAACCGTGTGTCTATGGATTAAATTTTGTTTTCAAATGAGAATTGCGGATTTATTTCGCTTTATCGTGTTGGCAGTAAGCTATGATTAGTTAGGCATAGTAACATTAGTAACAATGTAATGGGGCGTTAGCTGCCTTTTGAAATGAAATGAAATGAAATGAAATGAAATGAAATGAAATGAAATGATTTATTTAAGTATGTGGCAATTGGGTTACATTTTGCGGTTATAATTGCATTTCATTTAGTTGTTTCACCAAATCCTACCTTTTCAGGTGTACATACATTTGGGCTTATATTTAAGGTTAAAAGGAATCATTTAAAAAATCACTGATTTTGTAATAGCATTTCTCTATGAGACAATTCTTAATTATATTCTTAAAGGTTTGCATGTAGATGTAGGTACAGAAATCATTAATTTGTCGGATTTGTAGTCACTGATGACGAGAGCGGAAACTGTTGGATTGGATTTGATAATTAATCACAATTTGAGTATGTATGTATAAACTACCGTTAACTACTACTACACCTACCTGGCACAAGTGAAGAGATTTTAACGTTTGTTTTATTTCTTTCTGAACACTGTAGGTAGGGGAAAGTAGTACGAATGCACGTAAAATGTATGTTTTTCCTTGCAAACCAAAAATGTAGGCGCTAACTACTAGTAAATTTATCTGCCTAACTATTCTCATACTCAAAACAATCAATTAGTTTAGGTTTCATTTTAATATTTTTAATATTTAAAAACCTTACGAAGTAATCATCTTGTACACACCTATGTATAAGATGATCCCCATGGTAGGGGTAAGATGATTCCTATGATCGTCTTACCCCTATTCTGAGTAACCAAATATTAAAAAAAAGAAAAATGACAAAAAAACCTGCCAAGTGCGAGTTGGACTCGCGCACGAAGGGTTCCGTACCATTATTTATAAAAACGGCAAAAAAACACGTTTGTTGTATGGGAGCCTCCTTTAATATTTATTTTATTCTGTTTTGTAGTATTTTTTTGATATAGCGGCAACAGTAATACATCGTCTGTGAAAATTTGAACAGTGTAAGTATCACGGTTCATGAGATACAGCCTGGTGACCGATGGACAGACATACAGACGGACGGACAGCGGCGTCTTGGTAAAAGGGTCCCGTTTTTACCCTTTGGATACGGAACCCTAGTAAAAATATGCATAAATCTTACCACCACCACCACCACCATATCAGCCAAAGGACATCCACTGCTGGACATAGGCCTCCCCCAAATTCACGGGGGGTATATGCCATAATCGCCACGCTTGGCATGCGGGTTGGCGATCGCAGTATCTCCACCGCACGCCAGGGATGCTGCTGCTCATCCCCCGGTGGTCTTGGAATCTTACAACTTATCTAAAATAATCTAATAATGTAGACCCTTGTCTATAAACTAAACAAAATCAACAGTCAGACGAGTTTTATTGCCACAAAACCAAAAAAAAAACAAAATAAACGACCATCTAAGTTAGTGATTAAATTGTACCACTTACAACAATCTTAATGAGATCAATAAAAATACTGTGATTCTTCATGAATAATTAAGGGAACAAATTGTTCCTATCTAACGTAAAAAAGATTATTTACCATATAAAATTCATAATTCAATAACCACCATGAAGTCTGACAGATAGAATAATAGACATAAAAATTTAATAAAAATATGAAGACAAGTTTGTATAAACATCAAGGTACAAGATGATCCCCAGGAATCATCTTGTACACATAGAATGGGATCATCTTGCCCCAAGTGCAAGTTTTTTATTCAATGTTTGCCAATATAACCTACAGACTCGTGGCTATATTTACGTTGCCCAAAACCTAAATACAACAGTCATTGCAATTAACAGTCTTTAAAAAAAGTAATATAAGCTTAAAGTCAACCTTACTTTACATAAGCCGGACACAATTTATATTTTATCTCGTAAAAAATCGATGCGTCGCTCGCGCCACCAATACAATTTGACTGAGGGGGAAGGGTGTACGGAACTATGTCTTGCCATAGAAATCAACTAGATGTCGTTAGTGGTTTGCACACAATCGCAAAGGATCATCATACCTCAAGGGATCAACTCGTACTACTTTCCCCTACTTACTGATTAGTATTGACTTTCTATAATTTTAACGCCTATTAACGGAACAGAAACTTTTCTGAGTCTTTAGAAGAGTAAAATTCTTCATTGTACATGAAAATTATTAATTATAAGCGTGTGTTAGTTGTAATGTGACAAAGATGCGGTTAAATACCTACACCAGTTTTTTTTTTTGTAATTCCTTATGATGTTACATTTTCCATACCATTATTATAATTTTCGATAATCATAATCATAATGTCAATCAAGGTTCACCAAACATGATAATATATTTGACGGTGCTCTGTAGCTATACCGAATCAGGTTATTCAACACACAGACATTATACGCTAGGAAAGCAGATTCAAAAGAGCGAAGACATCCTATGTAGTCTGATCTCGTATCACTATTTTCTGCGACAGCGACGTAAGTAGTTGGAAAGTTCCGTGCAAGATGGAAAGCTTAGTACTATTTAAACTCTATTCTACATTTTCAACCGAGTGAACGAAGGTCTCCGCTTCGGCTTCGAAAAAACTGATTTCTTATGTCCGGATATCCAGATGTTTGTCCGGATTTCCGGCTGTTCTCCTCTACAGTTCGCATTTTTCAACCGATTCTCGTGAAATTTTGTGAGCAGGTTCGATAATTATAGTACTTATAGCTAGAATTTTTGTGTCAAGGCTTGTCTTGTAATTTTTTAGAAAGTATTTTTTTTAATTTTACGATCCACTACTTTATATGTTTTATTAATTAATTGACAAAATCGTGGCCTCGAAGTTGTTGCAGTGAAGTTGCTGCGCATGAGTTAAGTTAAAATAAGTCTAAATGAAGACAGACACTGTCGCTCTAGCCGAAAACGATCTCTTGCAAACCAATTGATTTTTGAACTCATAGATCAACGAATCCAGCAACGTAAAAACTAGTTTATTGTGTTCAAAATATACTTAAATACACAATACGTTACATAATGGCCCCTTTTTTTCAATATCTATCGTTAAATTTAAATAACCGCAAATATTTACGAGTGGCGCTAGTCGACACGTTAAAGCACAAGTCTATTATCTATTACTAAACGTCAAAAAATTTAAAATTGGAAGCCGGTCCCGTAGTAGTGGCTTTATACGTTAGTATAAGCTGGCTTCTGCACGCAATTTCCATAATAATATTCTGTAAACGCTGCGAGGACTCTGAATAATCTCGCTCCCTTAACGGTCAGCGGGATACTCGTAGAAGCTATACGCTAGTTTTTAACCTACACCATAATGTGAAAGAGGATTACGCGATCTTGTTCCTCCGTAATGACTATACTGCTACAAAGTAAGGAGGTCTTTGCTTTTGCTTATCCATGGTACTAATATTTTGAAATTTAAAGTAGGTAACTTGCATCTGAATCCAGCTTTGCCAGGGATGTAGGGGGTATGGGGCTCTTCAAAAAAGGAGTGTGGAGGTATCGGCCTGTTAGCCTAGTTGGTAGGAATACTGCCTACGAAGCTGGAGGTCCCGGGTTCGAATCCCGGTAAGGCCAATTGTTTATATGGTAAGCAAAAGCCATTTGTTTATGTGGTGTTCCTGAGACTTGGTTGGATATATCTATTAAATATATCGTCGTCTAGTATCCTTAACACAAGCCTTATTGAGCTTACTATGGGACTATAGTATTTGCATTCTGACACAGCTTTCATTCCAGTACAAATTGTGCCATCATTGACGTTTGTTGTACCGGGATGACAGCTGTATCAGAAATCAAATAGGAATGAAAATACGATACGTTCGATTTGTGTAAATATATCAATATATGTCCACTAATATTTATTTATTTTACTTATTTGGAGGTTTTTTGAACGGTCGACAATGCGAATCCCCTGGAGTTGCTATATATAGAAGCTACAGCAAAAAGCCATTCTTCAAGAAAGGAGTGTAGAGGTTATTTAAAGGGTCATAGGCTTCGGTAACCGCTTATCATCAGGCTGGCCGTACGGTTGTTTGCCACCGCATTAAAAAAAAAAACGCTGGTACAGCCAGTATTAAAATACAACGTTGTTTAGCTTCTTTCCTGGAACTTTGCAAGTCGTTGTTTCGAGTTAGATTTCCTAGGGGACTCGGCTGTCGCCTTCCTCCGATTGCCGTTACGAATTTGCCTGCGCTTCGTAAACACGATGGCATAGAATCGTGTTAAGTCCCCTGTTTACCGCGTTCTTGAACGGTTATAGTACAGTCAGTGTCATATAGTACGTAGCAGCTAAAGTGGCCAAATTGTTCGATAAACCATATATT
Organism: Notocelia uddmanniana; assembly: GCA_905163555.1. Taxonomy (NCBI): domain Eukaryota; kingdom Metazoa; phylum Arthropoda; class Insecta; order Lepidoptera; family Tortricidae; genus Notocelia; species Notocelia uddmanniana. The sequence continues at coordinate 4,752,416 of LR991059.1, read as the reverse complement.
TTGTATGGTGTACCGAACAATTTGGCCACTTTGGCTGCTACTTACTATATGACGCTGAATGTTCAGCGCCTTCGCAGGTGGCGTAAAATAGTATTTTCTCAAACATCCAATGAAATTGCGTCATTACGTGCGTTATAACAGGCTTTAAAGTATCACGTTGGAGGCGGAACAACTCGGGAGAACTGTTAAGGAATTTCATACAAAATTGAAGGCATAGGCCGGGAAGTATTTTTTTTAAATTTTAATGTCAAACATGGATTCTGTTAAATTTGTTTTTTGAATGGTTTGTTTTTTTATTTCATTGCATACGTTTGAGAAAAGCACTATTCAAATCTCGACGAGAAACGTTGGGCTGCAGGCCGCGTATCCCTATCCGTGTTTACTTGGCAACCCTTCGTTTCCCGACCTCTATAGTAATGGACTATAAAACATTAACGCGTTCGTTTGCGTTTATGTTACGAAAAAAAAAATACTAGAGGTAGGTGAAGCCATAAACCTAACCTGTGTTTCGCGACCGCTACAAGGAAGATTTCTTCGTGTTAAATTGGTTTTGTATGAAGCAGAAATAATATTAGATTGCTATTGGTTTACGGCCCTGCCATTGCGAATGCGTACAAAGAGGTTATAGAAGGATATAACACGAGAATGAAAGGGACGGCACGACACGAAGTTCGATTTTTGAAGTTCGGAGTAGGCTCTGAGGCCTCTTTGGCCGCGTTCGCAATGGCAGGGCCGTAAACCCATTCCCTCTGATTTTGTCCCTCCGTCCACTACAAAATTTACAAATATCCTAAATCCGCGTACTGGCTAGACTGTATAATAAACTTTGGCATTGCGTTGTGGATAGCAATCCAGACCAAATTACAAATTTAACTATGTATTTGAAATTGTCGACGGTGTCTCGAAGAAACACTTGTAAGAAGGCATTTCTTTTACTTGAAATATGTTAATGTTGCAAAATGAGATTGGAAAACGCTGTGGGCAGACCTCTTGGAGGACTGACTATCTATTTCTATCTAGATAACAATTTAGAATGTCACTAATGGCAACCTGATTTCAATGTGTTGCACGCACTTAAAAAATCGTGTCTCATTACCAATTTGTCGTAACAACACCTTATTTACGCACTATAAGATGGAAAGAGACCGGCCACAACTTCAAGCGGTGGCGGCAGCGGCAGCAGTTTTGCTAATACATTGCGTGTGATCCCAACAACCTGCTGTGCGTTGCGCGTCTGAACCGTGCAATGGACAGATAATTCGCAAAGTCGTCGCTGGGCTGTTAAGAGTCCGCAGTAAGCTCGGTTCCATACAAACGTAGTGTCGCTCTCATTTTAAAATGGCGCACTGGAATCATTTGAAACTTTGTATGCACAAAGGGATCCGGTATATCTAGGTCGAAAATTAGTTTCTGTTGCTTGAAATTATAATGGAGAAAAAATACAGCGGTTATAAAAGTTTTCACACAAGACCTAAAAAATTCAAAAACTCGCTGTTTTTTTCTCATTCCAATTTGTAGTAACAGAAACTTATTTTGTGACCTAGATATGGCGGATCCCATTGTGTATACAAAGTTTCATGTTATTTCAGCATGGCGTTTTAAAATGAGAACGAAATTACGTTTGCATGGAGCATCGACTTCGGTCGAGCGTGCGGGGGACTCTTAAGTGGACTAGATAATATGTGGACTTGTGGAGTAATTTGCTGAAGATAATTACTGTATATATTTTTTACAAACAATGTTTAGCCTCCCTAAGGCTTTATTAGAAGAGTGAACTGGTTGAAGGATTCGTTGCCACGAGCGAGACCCGCGGTAGCTCAGTTTGGTAGATTCCAGAGGTCGTGGGTTCAAATCCCGCCCGGGTTGATCAATTTTAATTTTTAACCGACTTCAAGATTTCAAAAGAGGAGGTTATCAATTCGGTTGTATGTTTCTTTTTTTAAATGTTTGTTACTTTATAACTCCGTCATTTCTTAACCGAATTAAAAAAAAAAAAATTATGTAAGTACATATATCCAAGTTGGTCCCGTTTTTGTCAAAACGCAGTTCTGATGATGGTATCCATGAGGAATCGAGGGAACTCCTCAAATCTTAAAGGCAACCATATAGTGATTTTTATGTTTTTATCAACAAATTAAGCATTTTCATACAAAAATGTGACATTTGATGAAGTGGAACTGCTGATGATGATCAGAACAGAACTCTTCAACGACGAAAAGTTCACGTTTGGCGATTTGTCCTTCTAGCTGTATTTGTTAAGCAAGTTCTATTTTCACAATTAATTTTTGTCATGCTCGAGTTCTGATGATGGGATCCATTAGGAATCGAGGGAACTTCTCAAATGTGAAAGGCAAACAAATAGTGATTTTAGTATTTTATGAACTAATCAAGCATTTTCATTGATGAAGTGGAACTGCTGATGATGATCAGAACGGAACTCTTCAACGACGCGTAGTTCACGTTTGGCGATTTATTCTCTTCGTTTTGTTTGTCAAGCAAGCTAGGTTTTCAAGACACATTTTTGTCAAACTTGAGTTCTGATAGAGGATTCCATGAGGAATTGAGGGTACTTAGTCTTCTACCATTAGAAACATACTAACTAAGGAATCTAAGAGTGCACCATCTAAGCATAATAATCTTTCACCGGCCTCCCCCATTGAAGTCAATTTTATTCCTTAAAAATTATTTTTACTCCGGTTGGAAATTTAAAGATAATCATAACTACCACCCATATTAGTTCGAAGCATCTCTAATTCATATATAACTACTTAGATAAATTTAAAAACCCCCGACATTTTAATTTCAAAGCTCAATATCTCAAAAACGGATAAACAGATTTTTATGAAACATGGCTAAGAATACTCGGGACAAAATTATTTATGACATAAAAAAAACTAAATGAAAATCGATTCATCCGTTTGAGAGCTACGATACCACACACAGATACACAGATACACAGACACACAGATACGCAGGCAGACACGTTGAACTTATAACACCCCTCTTTTTGCGTCGGAGGTTAAAAAAGTAAGCATAATTTGCATCTATAGTCAGTATTCATTTTAAAATTGTATTCCAAAGTCATCTGCCAACGCACAACAAATCTAAATTACAATCGAATTAATTTTGTCCGGGCTCGAATTGTTCAATTTTTTTTTTCAATTTGACCGAGCGTTCGTTAGCAAATTTCGTTTTAAAAATGGAACAGTCTGTAAATTCAGAGAAGGGTTATTTAATCTGTGGTATCTAAATATTATAATTGATGTGGGCGATCGATTTCCCGCCATTTTGATGACGACGTATGGAATTGACAGTGTATTAACCTAAATTCAGGGCACGGAAACCCGACTCCTAACTCAAAACTGAATTGTTTATGCCCAAGTAATACTCTAACGAACCTCAATTACTTGGTGTTTTCAGCGTGGTTTTCGAGTAAATGTAGATTCCAATTTGCGCTCAACAGGGGAAGAATTATAAGTACTGAGGAATTATAAGAATAATAAACTTTTTTCATTTAGTATTGTTATGAATCTTATGAAAAATAGATTGTTGTTTTCTCCATTCTAGAGGTACATACATTTCGACCATCAGTGTTGGAGAAACTAGTCGCAAAAAAGGCAAACACTCATCTCAATTTTCAAGGGTGTTGTTAGGATAAGAGATGAGTGAATGCTCTCAGCTACGTCACTACTGACACGTTTGACCGGCCAGGCTATAATAAATTAATATATTTTATATCCTCAAGAACCATTATTCATAGTACTGAGACTGTTCCCTGTAGTACAATACGACAATAAAACTGAGACGCGAAAAGAAGGCAAGTTGAACCGGGAACATGTTTTTGCTTTTCGTCTACTGTTTATAGACTTTACAGGGTTTGCTGCAGACTTAGTACTATTAAATGAAATAAATATAACTTTATTTTACAAAATAGGTCGCAATGGCACTTTTACAATTGGTGGAAGTTTATTGACGTTCATATACGTGCAAGGTAATATGCCTAATTTAAAAAATAAAATATAAATATTTGGGGGACAATCTTACACAAATCGACCTAGTCCCAAACTAAGCAAAGCTTGTACTATGGGTACTAGATGACGATATACATACTTATGTAGATAAATACATACTTAAATACATAGTGAACATCCAATACCCAAGAACAAAATCCGTTACTAGATGCACAAATAATGCCCTGGCCGGGATTCGAACCCGCGGGACCTCTAGCTTCGGAGGCAATGTTACTACCAACTAGGCTAAATAGGTCAAAATCTAGGGTAAAATAAAATAAACGAACTTTATTCCGCAAAATAGATCGCTATGGCACTTTTACAAGTGGTAGAAGTTTATTGACGTTCATAGGTGCACGTAATATGCCTAATTTGAAGAATAAATTATTTTTACTTTTATTTTACAAAAAGCGTAAGCGAAGAGCACTGTCAGGAAGAAAAGCCCACACAGACACATCATTCATTAATTTATCATTTTAAGTAATTTGTTTCTAACTTCTTGTTAGGAATCTTCTTCTGCCTTCCAAATGCAGGAACTGATTCACGCCTCACCTCATAAGTACAGATTTAATGTGCCCTTATCATGCTCTTGTTTCATCTTCTGGAACTGAAATTGAAATCTGCCCCTAATGTAATTTACCGATAAAAAGTGGTCCGGATAAAAATCATTCTTCATGAGATTTTGGGACTAACGAAGAAAGAAACTGGCCAAGTACGAGTTGGAATCGCGCACGAACAGTTCCTTACTTCTCTTGGCCGGTTTTTATTATTTATTGTTATTGCGGCAACAAAAATACATCATCTGTGAAAATTTTAACTGTCTAACTATCGCGGTTCTTGAGATACAAACCTGGTGATGGACAGACGGACGGACAGAGCGGACGGACGGACAGTGAAGTCTTAGTAATAGGGTCCCGTTTTTAAACTAAAAAAGATGATAGTCGGGAAATTTGGAATAATCGATTCAAGAGCTACACTACCGTTAAAAAGTTTAGGACCAAACACAATTTTTAGTTTCATTTTCATTAATTATTACGCAAACCAAACAATGGAAAAAGATTGCAATGGGCTGTTTCTCACAAGGATTGGACTTTTGCAAACTGGTCGAGAGTACTACGGACAGATGAGGTGAGATGAATAATCAACCAATGTTGATCATTTGCATATTTTGTGTTTGGTCTTAAACTTTCTGACGTTAGTATAGATAGAAGATATGGTGTCGGATTTTAGATCACGGGATCTTAGATGATATTGGTAATATACGGTAAATTAAGTTAGTAAGCCGCCATCGGGTCGATCGATGACCATGAAAGTCAAGATCCACTTCAGGTCGTCAAGCCAACGTCGGTAGTTAAAGTAGTAATTTTAATTCAAAATGCTCTGCTGTTATTAATCTACGCCCTTTGATTGTAGCAACCCTAATCACAGCAGCCACTAAGCCACAAATAAATAGTTTTGTTTGTTTCGATGGAGACAACTTTACCTCGTAAAGGTGGTATAAAGTTTCGCCCGCATGATGGTTTATGTCTGGGGGCCTACTCCGAACTTCGAAAATCGAACTTTGTGTCGTGCCGTCCCTTTCACTCTCGTGTTATACACTATATGACGGAAAGGCACGGCACGATACGAAGTTCGATTTTCGAAGTTCGGAGTAAGCTCTCTGGTTAGCACATCTCGAACTAATATACCTATATGTGCATCTGATCGTATCATGAACATTGAACAGTAGTGTTTTAATCTAATATGTACATGGTGTTTGAGAGCTAAGTGCAAAGACTTACAGGGATGATAGAGGGGGTCATTTTAGATATCTGGGACAACACTTAATACACTAAAATGTCTTCTTGTTTCTAAGATATGCGCCATTTTATTTTGAACAATTTGTTATTTTCCTTACGATCATATACTTAATGAAAAAAAGTGATAAACGTAAAAGTGTTTGCCGGTGTTTGTTCCTAATTTATCTCAAAAAGTACTGAATGGATTTTTATACATAAATATTGGAATAGGACATAGGCTACAATTATAAAACAAATAATTCCTTACTTAAGATAATTCTTTCTAATCAGGGTTCAAACTGTTTAAAGTTTGTATAAGCAAACTGTTTTTTTTAAATAGATTTCTGTCTTAATTTTCATTTGTTCTGTGGCCATTTGCCACCCTCTGTCTCCTTCATCGGATCAGCTTGGTGGTGACAAGATTTGTTATGTACTATCATAAAAGGGAAGTTCAATCAAAGCTTGTAATAAAAATATTTTTTAAAATCGTTCAACATTTGCCGAACTATTGAGTAACATACATAAATACAAAAAAATGCATACCTACAGACGTGATACAGATGAACATAGTACCTCCTCCTCTTTTTATACCATGTCGGTGGCAAACAAGCGTACGGCTCGCCTGATGGTAAGTGGACACCGCAGCCTATGGACGCCTGCAACTTCAGGGGTGTCACATGCGCGTTACTAACCCATTAAGAATTTATACACTCCTTTCTTGAAGATCCCCATACTGTAGTGCCTCGGATCGGCAGGGAGCTTATTCCACAATCGGAGCGTCCGAGGGAGGAAATTCCTCTGAAACCGTACCGTACTTACGCGACCATTTAGGTTCTAAGGTATGTTGTCCTCCTTTTTTGAAGTGGGTAAAAAGTAATTGAATCCAAACTTGGTGATTACTCTGTCAAAATAAAATAAGTGATTTCAGCGTTTTTGAAAATTCGTCTCGTAGGAGCTTTCCTGTTGTACATAGGGGTTTACGCATGTTATCGGCTACAAGTGTAGCCCTACGAAATTGTTGGCAGTGAAAGTGTTAGATGGTGTGGAATTATAATGTTAAGTTGGGGCGGGTCGTCATAATTTGCTATGGGATTCGCTCCCACCAGCTGTGGTTACTGAATTTGTACGATGAAGGGGGTATTACTGGAGCCCACCACCTCATCAGCCGAATGACGTCTACTGCTGGACATAGGCCTCCCCCAATTTCATGGGGCGCTAAATGCCATAATACAAAACACACCATCAACCACCACCATCATCATGGGCTCATTACTGGAGCCCATTATCACAAAAACCTAAGTTCGAAGTCGTATATCTCCGCCACTATCGCCCTGTTTGCCTTCTCTGTTGCAGAATACGAACTTCGATTTTCCAATTCCGTGGTAGTGGCTCGGGATCCAAGATCGACTTAAAACTATAAAACTTCAACATATATACAATACGAACATCGCCCAGCCGCCTCCGGAAACAATTGAACAACGCATTAAAACTTAACCCGTTTGCCGCTCGTTCCGAAACTTACCCCAGGTGTTCCGTGTTTAAAATTGTCTGATACATTTTTCATATTTCAGTTGCGAAAATCTAGTTGGCTTGTTCTTTTTTCGATTGTAACTCCGGTCAAACCAAATGTGACTGCAGATAACTTTATTTTTTGTTTCTATCCGTCGGAAATTGCATTTGAAAGTGACAGGGTACGGCGAAATTGTAACTGGTTTTTGATCGAATTTTCAGTTTTGGTGTCTTGAAAATTACTCGATGTATTCGATAATACTGTGTGTTTTTATGCCTTTTTTTTAACAGGGCTATTAGTAAATGTAACTACTAATCAGTGATCTCTCTTTCTCTCTCTCTCTGTCTTCTCTCTCTCTCTCTCTCATGACCTCTCACGTATTGTCTTCAGCTAATGTTACATAAGGTATTTTGTGAAACCGGCAATGATAACACGATCGGTCTCGCATTTATGTAAATTTATTAGTTATATAAATAAATAAATATAAATAATATTGGGGGACAATCTTACACAAATCGACCTAGTCCCAAACTAAGCAAAGCTTGTACTATGGGTACTAGACGACGATATACATACTTATTATAGATAAATACATACTTAAATACATAGAAAACATCCAAGACCCAAGAACAAATATCCGTGAAAAATGCACAAATAAATGCCCTGGCCGGGATTCGAACCCGGGACCTCTAGCTTCGGAGGCAGAGTCACTACCAACTAGGCTAAACAGGCCGTCAAATATAGTAGAATACATATTCTACTAGATTCAGCGCAGTTAGCGCGGTAGGTTATGACGTCATGTTATATGAATGTGACGTTTTTGTATATTTCAGCCGTAATATGTGACGGTATTATATAATCTAGCGTACTAGCTAGGTAGGTTCTAATCCTGACAGATAAATTCAGTTATATCGATACAAATGCGAAGTTATCCCTCTAAGGGATCTTTTTCAGTTAACCTTTGAGCAATTAAGTGGAGCAGAGGAAACAAAATATAAGAAGAAGCAGATGGATATATAAAGACAAAACTAACACGAACACTAATGAGTCTCTGTGACAGTTTCGGTGAGTAGGGCATAAACATGACATTGACGAGTCTAGGCATAATGGTTGTCAGCTATTGTGTATAAACCTTGAAGGCCTAAATAATATAGCCGTAAGGCCTCCGTCGTTATTCCCCCGTCACCGTCATAAAACCCTCAATGCATACAAAAAACTTCATTTTCAATATCCCACGGTCGGTCGAACGCCAATATGTCCTTCGGGGTTGGCTCTAAAACATATTTTACGGCGAGGCCCGCGATCGGGTCATGTGTGGCCCAGAGAGGACAAACTAAGGCCACCTGCTAAGTCTGCAATACGCTCAGGCGGAAACACGCGCGCCACACGCGACGTATGGATATAGAATGTATGGTGCAGCATGTCGCTCGCTGGTGCCTAAATGCGGCTTAAGGTCCCAGTACTCTGCAATGGTTCATTGCTACTTTAATCTCATGGCAACCGCAGAGTGTCAATTGGGTATTTAAAGAAGGAGAAGCGTTGTGCTTTGAGACTTTATACGGCTCGAACGTGTTATATGCGACTTCTATAATTATTTGGCCTCCTCAAATAGGTACGCGATTATTGATTTTTTGTTTTATCGATATAGGCATTCTGTTTCCAAAAAGGTACCTACAAGTTACTGTTTTAAAAGTCTAAACTAGCAATACTGAGGCATTTGACACGCTCTTGATCAATAATGACTGGTTATTTGATCAGTATTCTGGTGGTTGCGCTGAACCATGTAATCAAATTCGACAAGTTTCTAATTTATATGCGATAAACGCTACCGGAACCTTTAAGGGAGGTATTACACTCATCCAATATCTTTGTCCAATATACATTTGATCCAAGAAATTGGATGATTTCATCCAACTTGGATGGGATCCGGGCATTTGATCAAAGATTCTGATGACAGTTAAATCAATATGAAAAATAATAAAACTTGGACAAAGATATTGGATGAGTGGAATGGGCCTCCGTCAAAGAACTTTGATCAAAGATTTGACAAAGATATTGGACGAGTGGAATACCACCCTAAAGTTGATCGGTCTGTAGGTAATTGTAAGTAGGCGCAAGCCGTCTTAGTTACTTCAAGCTTCATGAAATGGGTGAAAGAAACGTGCGTTTCCATCCTCTGCTCGGGCTGTTCTCCCCATCCATATCATAGGGTAGTTTACGGGGTGACTATCACGTCACCATGTCTATGGCCTAATTCGTTCGGGACGAATCGGGTGCGATATTTAGAGGGTTAATAAATGGATCGCATTAAGGGTTGATAAGATTCTGAGGGATAGATTGAACTATCGATTGGGATATAGCTACGTGCCCATGTGCATTGTACAGTCGGCTCAGGAATAGGTCTACCACTTCTCGACGCCATTATTCGTGTGAAGGTTCAGAAGTGGTAGACGAATTTCTTTGGCTGAGTATTCATGCGAACTATTAGAATAATTTAGCAAGATGAAAGTTTTTGAAGGTAAAAAATCTAAAAACGATAGAACGATTCCGATAGGGTAATATCAATTATGAATTCTTAAAGTCACGTTTCTGGTGCCAAACAAAACCATTTTAAATATCATAATACTCTATATTATAAAAATAAAATCGAATTACACCAACAACCTCGTCTTTGTCTTAGCTTGTCTTTGTCCCATCCTCCATTGTTCTCTAAAACCTAGAATCCGTTTTCTATCGGAAACTTCCAGTCATTCTATCACTCGTCTCTTTCCCCCTCGCGCACACTACTAATCATTCGTATTCCCTCTCTCTCATCAGTCACTCATTCGTTCGTCTTGTATTTCTTCGGTCACTTTTACGCTGCATCTCACTCATCCTACACTAATATTCACTATTTTTTATTTCAATAAATTATTATTGAAATAAAAAACGCTGTCTTACTGTACCGTATTAACGGTACAGTAAGACAGCGTTTACTTAGGCCGGGTTGCACCAAACCGTCTGTAATCGTAAGCTGTGTTCGTTAAATTTTCAATGTATGGAAAGTTTGACAAGTTTCTATGGGATGACAGCTGCCGCCGCCATATTTAACGTTGATCAGTCTGTGATCGTAACTCGGTGCAACCCAGCCTTACAAAAAAATAAACCGAATCACGTAAATAAATCACAGACATTATTTGCCACGTTTTACCACGAAACGTCGAGAACTCCGTATAAAAAGCATTAAAAGTTACGCTCATAATAAAATTATGGCGCCCACTCGTGATTGATTGTGGCCCTTGGCCTTTGGACCTTAATCAATTTGGGTCGAGACAGCGGACCCAACGAATTCACTTAAAATACCCATAACCAAGTTTATACGATCATCGGTACAGAGTATGACACAACTATCCTTTTATGCATACTGAGGGTCTACTCCGAACTTCGAAAATAGAATTTCGTATTGTGCCGTCCCTTTCCGTCATATACTGTACAACACGAGAGTGAAAGGGACGGCACGACACGTAGTTCGATTTTCGAAGTTCGGAGTAGACCCTCTGGTAACTGAGAATATGGTCTTTTACTGTTAGTCAAATCAGCAACCTTTTACGAAACTTCAAAAACGCTCGGCTTAGTATGAAGTTTGTAGGGAAATTGCCCAATGACGTTAAAATTTTCTGTGGTTAAACCACAAAGTACCATATATACCAGTGAAATACTCCACATAGATCGTAGCGCCGTTGTGTATTAAGTAAGAAATAACCGCACGACCGCTGCATCTCTGTCACTTCAATATGCAAGTGCGATAGAGATAGCACACAGTGACATTTGGTACAAACAAGTTAAACTAACATTTCCATAGAAAAATTCGTACTTCGAGCTGAAAGGCCCCTGGGTCCAAACTGCGTCCTTTTTTCATGTTTATGTATTAAAAAATCTTTAAAATTGCATATATAAATCAAATCAGCAACTTTTTAAGAAACTTCAAAAACGCTTGGCTTGGTATGAAGTTTGTAGGGAAATTGCCCAATGACGTTAAAATTTTCTATGGTTTAACCACAAAGTACAATATATATACTGAGATAAAGATACCAGTGAAATACTCCACATAGATCGTAGCGCCGTTGTGTATTAAGTAAGAAATAACCGCACGACCGCTGCATCTCTGTCACTTCAATATGCAAGTGCGATAGAGATAGCACACAGTGACATTTGGTACAAACAAGTTAAACTAACATTTCCATAGAAAAATTCGTACTTCGAGCTGAAAGGCCCCTGGGTCCAAACTGCGTCCTTTTTTCATGTTTATGTATTAAAAAATCTTTAAAATTGCATATATAAATCAAATCAGCAACTTTTTAAGAAACTTCAAAAACGCTTGGCTTGGTATGAAGTTTGTAGGGAAATTGCCCAATGACGTTAAAATTTTCTATGGTTAAACCACAAAGTACAATATATATACTGAGATAAAGATACCAGTGAAATACTCCACATAGATCGTAGCGCCGTTGTGTAATAGTAAGAAATAACCGCACGACCGCTGAATCTCTGTCACTTCAATATGCAAGTGCGATAGAGATAGCACCCAGTGACATTTGGTACAAACAAGTTAAACTAACATTTCCATAGAAAAATTCGTACTTCGAGCTGAAAGGCCCCTGGGTCCAAACTGCGTCCTTTTTTCATGTTTATGTATTAAAAAAATCTTTAAACTTGCATATATAATCTAAGTGTCAATATAGGCATATTAAATGCACCTATGAATGTCAGTAACAGTAACTACTCGTACCGGTTCGGAAAAATAAATCTCGGCAACGAGAAGAAACGGCGTACAAAACTCGGCGGGTATAATTTTTTTTATAACAATATAAATTATAGTGTCACAGTACCGTCAACAGCAAATGTAGATTCATTTTAGTACTTTGTCGCACTATCGTAACAATACTGCGACAGTTGAGATGCGTCAAAGCAGTGAAAGCGACAAGGTACTAAAATGATCATCTAATTTTGCTGTTGACTGTACAACGTTACAATACAAAACTACATTACACACATTAGCTACATTAAAAAACCATTTTTGTCGACCCAATTAGGTCCCCGTTTCAGCTTCGACAAAAAAGATTTCGTATGTCGGAATGTCCAGATTTCCGGTTGTTCTCCTCTACAGGTCGCATTTCTCAACCGATTCCCTTAAAAGTTTGTGAGCAGGTTCGATAGTTATATTTTTTTTGTCGACAAGGAAATTTTGAAATTGAAAAGAATTGAAATATGAAAAAAAAACCGGCTAAGTGCGAGTCGGACTCGCCCACCGAGGGTTCCGTACAAAAAATAAAAACGGCAGAGTCCTACTCGCATTTGGCCGGTTTTTAATATTTATTGTTATAGCGGCAACAGAAATACACAATCTGTGAAGATTTAAACTGTCTAGCTATTACGGTTCTTGAGATACAGCCCGGTGACAGACGGACGGACGGACGGACAGACAGCGAAGTCTTAGTAATAGGGTCCCGTTTTTACCCTTTGAGTACGGAACCCTAAAAAAGGCGAGGTCTACAGCTCACAGAGCCACTATAGTACGATGAGTTGTTTACTTGTTACTCAGTAAACAACTCATATCATATCACTGACCCTAAGAAGTGTCAATCAAATAGAATAATGTGTGTTACATTACAGTTATTGCTGCTTGGAGTTCATTACGCACTGTCATAAACCGTAACTTTTATAACTTTTTGATAAAACTGCTAACAAAACTTAAAACTACCGTTGGTAAAAATTAAGTAGTAAACTGATTACTTTGATTCAAGGGGTTACTTTGTTCAAATCAATTTTTCTCATAAATTATTGGTTTTATTTTCCTGTCATCTATGGCAGTGAAGTTATTAGAAGGTACATTATCTTGGTGTTTACTTAATTAAATTTACTGAAGTGCCAATAAATGATCAAAGTAGCCCCAATTTTTCCTAAAGTACCGTTCCCCAGTCGACCGGTATTGTATAGTAGACACACCCTATGTACTTTTTACTAGGTTACCTTGCCTCCAGTTTTGTCTGAGCATTTAAATTACCCAACTCTAACCATGAAGACAAGACAATTTACTTCCGAAGGTAAAAGTATAGAATTTCATAATCAATTCAAAACAAGTTTCCCTTCGCGTCAAACCAGTTTAATTTATCTAAGTACACCAACATTTTAATCCAAGTGAAATGTATTTTCTATCATACAGTATTTTATGGCGCGGAACCCTCCGGAGTGTAATTTTTGTTACAACCCTCTAGCTATATTTATGATGGACCGGCTTAGAAGCTATCGGAACGTTAAAATTTATATTACGAAGCGCACCCGGGGATTTTAGCTCTTGTATCTAAGAATTTAGAGGACCCATGTATCATGTACATATAGCTAGCAAGAGGCTTCATTATTTTCATCGCTAATAAGTAATTCGTTTTAGTAAAAGCATGTAAGTTTAAGAACATTCCATTATTTTATAGCGCATGAAGCAATCGCAAACATTTATATAAATTAAATTTCATTGTTGCAGAAATCATCTAAATCATGGACAGGAGAGTAATGGCGCCTGAAGGTATGGTGGTAACCCCTCATCATCTTGCCACCCAAACCGCTGTGTCCATCCTCAGAGAAGGTGGCACAGCTATTGAAGCCATGGTAGCTGCTGCAGCAACTATAGCCGTGGTCTATCCACACATGAACAGCATTGGCGGAGATGGTTTCTGGTTAATAGTGCCGCCACATAGTGATCCAATAGGTATTGAGGCTTGTGGCGCAGCAGGCAGCTTAGCTAATGTTAATTTTTTGGCGGGAGAGAAAAGTATACCCTATAGAGGCATTAAAGCTGCCCTAACTGTTCCTGGAACTATTGCAGGCTGGCAAGAAGCTTTAAATTATGTCCAAGAAAGTGGTTACCAGCGAATGTCAGTATCTCGATTGTTGTCTGATGCTGTTAGGTACGCAGAAGATGGATTCCCGGTTTCAGAATGTTTGCATCTTGCTTTAAAAAGAGCAAGGAACTTTGAGGATAATACTGATACTTTTAATGAGATTTATTATCCCGATGGTAGAGTGCCTGAAGCAGGTGAGAGATTGTACCAGAAGAAACTAGCAAATACTTTGAGGATGCTTTCCGAGAAAGGATTGAATAGTTTCTATCGCGGGAAGTTAGCTGATTCGATTGCTGAAGATATGTCATCGCTCAACATGGCGGTCACTAAAGATGACTTAGCTAATCATACTGCTGTTAGGAAGACTCTATTACGAATGCTACATAAGAAGGGTGACCTTTTCAATCTCCCTCCTCCAACGCAAGGCGCAGCGTCACTAGCTATCTTAGGAATGCTAGACAAGTTAAATGTTGATGGTAAAAATGAAGGACACTTCATACATACAACTGTTGAAGCAACCAAACAGGCTTTCAAATTGAGAGATGAATACATTACTGATCCGAAATATATGACAGTTTCAAATCCGCAAACATTGTTGTCCGCAAGAATGTTGGACAATATGGTAAAGAACATCAACCCGGATGTGGCCGGATCTACTGGGTCAGGGGAAGTTGCAGGTGACACAATTTGGATGGGAGTGATGGACAACAAAGGATTCTCTGTTTCATTCATCCAGAGCATTTATCATATTTTTGGGAGCGGAATAGTCTTGCCACAAACTGGCATTATTTTACATAACCGCGGCACTGCATTTGTATTAGATCAAGACCACTTACTCTCTTTAAAGCCTGGTAAAAAGCCGTATCATACTTTGAACCCGGCTGCAGCTAAACTCCACGATGGGAGGGTGATGGTTTATGGAACACGCGGAGGGGATGGTCAGCCCCAAACTCAGGCAGCCATCTTCCACAGATACGCTGTCCAAGGTTTTGGCTTGCAAAAGGCAGTGTCAAGTGCCCGTTGGGTGTACGGAAGGACTGTTGGGAATCGGCATGAGAAACTACTTCTTGAGGATAGATTTAGCAATGAGACTGTAGAGTATTTGAAGAATAGGGGGCATGAGATAGGTTTGTTACCGTCGTTTAGTGAGGATGTGGGACAGGCTGGAGCGCTGGTGAGGCATCCCAACGGAATGTTGGAAGGGGCCGGAGATCCGAGATCTGATGGTAACGCCGCTGGTTTTTAAATACAACTGATTCCCTTTTTAGGTATATAGATCTAGTACAGGCTACAACTAAATTCAGGGTCTAACCAAACGAAGTAATATTTTGATCAGATGCGGAACAAAATTCAGGTGACTCGTTAAAGCGGATACATTTGGCAATGCAATGAATGCAATGATACGTAATACCAACCCACGTAGTATGAGTATACTAGTTTTTACTATTTAAAATAATATTTCAGGTATGATTTATGTGTGAATACTCCATATAAATATTATTACGAGTATGATCACTCTTTAAATGGTTAGACTGACAAGATTTTAACCTGATTTTTATTATTTACGGGGAAATGAATCTAAAGGTTTTTGTAGTTTAGGTAATTACTAGGTGAGAATAATCCGCAAGTACACAGATTCCTACACTGAGTTTAAGTTGAAGCTCGCTGAAATACATATCTGATACGTGACATGCAGCTAATCAATAAAATGGGCATTTTTATTAGTCTTTAAGCTCAAATAAAAGTTGAAATGTATTCTTTCATCTGATCAGAACCTTGTTGTTACTATATTTGTAGTTATTATAAAGTCGGCTACCACAGACTATCGTGTCCGATAAAACAATCAAACAACAATTAAATGGGTTGAAACATCACGTATCCACAAAGCACCAGATCTCCACTATTAAAAGAGCTGGTAGAATAAAAATTAAAACTGTACGACCGATTTTAAATTAGACAATCTTTTTGATATATAACATCATAGCTTCCTGAGCACTGCCCGCCAATAATTCACCTTTATTGGAAAGATAACGGAACGAACAAAGAACGAATTGTGGTGTAAATCAAAATCCGCCATGCTGGAATCATATCACATGGGTGATTATATCAACGGTCGGTTCTGTTGAGCCGTCATTTGTTTTTCGAATTCAGAACAAAGGTTATTTATAGTAATAGGTCATTGTATGGATATATCGCGTTGTGTTTTCTAAGTAGAATTGATTTTGTTAAATGTAGGTCAGTTTTCACTAGTGTGTCGATAATATTCATATTGTCAGAATTACCCTATAGCGTTCTGCAAACATACAAAGTCGCGACAACCACCTTGAAAGTGAATGATTTGGATGATTGATGTCTCTTTCCATCATAAAGCTGCATTTCTTGGTTGTTAGTGACAAATTGGGAGGTAGTACTACGAGTACGCTTATCCGGAATCTGTTAAGAGATCTGC
The DNA here is from genome assembly GCA_905163555.1 of Notocelia uddmanniana. Classification (NCBI taxonomy): domain Eukaryota; kingdom Metazoa; phylum Arthropoda; class Insecta; order Lepidoptera; family Tortricidae; genus Notocelia; species Notocelia uddmanniana. The sequence continues at coordinate 4,735,794 of LR991059.1, read as the reverse complement.
ATCGATTGAAAACTCATATATTTATCACAATGGTATAGATTACTTGATCCACACATATATTATTTTGTCTGTGTGCTGCCGGCTTAGAATAGCACCTCTTTTCTTCCCTTGGGTGTCGTAAGAGTCGAATGGGAACCAGGTTGAAGTGTGTTGTGGGCGTTGGGATAGCAACCTGTCACTGCAATATCACATTTTTCTCCAACTATAAACCTGCAATTGCTAAAAGTGGCAATGAAAATTAATTTCATGTGATCTGGCTACCCCTTTTGGGAATATAGGCGCGAGTTTATGTATGTATGTATGCATGTAGGTATGTATATTATTTTGAAAAATCACTAAGTGTATCTGAATGTTTGTCAATCTAAACCACATTGACAGGTTTGACTTCCTACGAGGAGGCTTGACCCATAGATTATTATTAGGTATAAGAATTTATATTAAGTACGTAGTAAGTACTTTTCTCGTGCTTTGGTTATATTTCCTAACCGATTTACATACGTAACGCGGCAGTAAATGATATTTGCGGTTGAGTTCAATTTTATATTGACTTAAATAAGATGCACATAAATTATTATTCATAAATTAGGTAATCATCATTGTACGCGCCAAATCACTGTTATAGACTGTATAATTCTTTTTATATTTGTATATTTTACTGAATAAAATCATTAATTTATGCATTTTTTTTCTACTCCTGTATAGGTAGTCAAGGGGTGTTATTCACAACCCGATTTGTCTTCACCTCACACCTCACCTGTTTTTATATGGAAACTGACAAAATTTGACAGTTTCTATATAAAAACGGGTGAGGTGACCAGTGAGAAATGACGAGGTATAAAACGCTTTATAAAAAAATGTATTATAGGGTCGAGGAATAAAAATGTCGAAATAGAATTTAGTCGAAGTATTGAAATGACTAATTTCACTCAGCCTTGAAATTGACGGAGCCCCGCTCCACGGGGCTCCTATTTCTGCGCAGTTAACCCTTCGAGCATCTGAAGGTACCTAATGATCCTAACCTAACTAGAACTAGCGTCGTTGTAGATCACTAATAGTAGGACTTTTTTTAGAATTACAAATCTAGACATTTTTACTTTCGGACCATTTTCAGTTCGTCTTTCCTACTTCTCGACATTTTTATACTCCGTCAATTTTCAATTTCGACTTTTCTATTTCTTGACAATAAACATCATTTCCAAATTTTATGCCTCGTCATTTTTCCTTATAGTTAGACAGTAGTTGCCTATTTGGATTTTTTTGTGTAAGGGGTCCCTAATTAATGAACGTGACCGTACTTATGTTACATAACTGGGGGTTTGTTTGAGACACGTCGTATTGAATAGGCTATGTATTTCATCAATCAATCTTTATTTCTAAGAATATGGTACTAGTTACATAGGTTATAAAGGCAAGGGTAGGCCATCCGCACTGGAACCAGAGTAACTGACATAGGGTGGTCTGATGACCTGGTGTAGGTCGCAGGAGTCCGCTGCATGCGGATGGCGCAGGATCGGTCATCGTGGCACTCCTTTGGGATATGTCTAGCGGCGGGCGTCGGCTGATATGATGATGATGACTATGATGAGGTTAGTAAAAGTATTAGTTCAACATATTCTGCTAGTATCGGCTTAGAAGTTTTATTGGCAAGATGACTCATCACGTCGTATCATAACAGTACCATCTTCCGTATTAATATAAATTCTATATTAAATTAATGTGCGAATTCTGATACGCTAGACGTGGTTAGACTAAGCACACATGAAAGCGAGTGTGCCCGATCACCACCACCACACCACATCAGCCCTAGGACCTTCACTGCTGGACATAGGCCTCCCCCAATTTAATGGAGGGTAAATGCCATAATCGCCACGCTTGGCATGCAGGTTGGCGATCGCAGTATCTCCACCGCACTCTAGGAATGCTGCTGCCCATTTCCCGGTGGTCTTGGTCGTAGTTTAAGGACATACCCGGGTCCGCGCGATCAACACCAAACTAATTCCAATTTACATTTTCCGAATATACTCTCTGCTCCCACAAGTATAAAAGAAGTACCATAGTAAAAGAGTAAAATTTAATTCCAATGCGGAAACAGAGTAAAAGGCATAAATTCCCGAAACCGCCGCCGAAATGAGCCATCTGTTGAATTTTAAATAATGTGCTCATTAAATTAATCATTTTTAATTCGGAGCACTGTTACCTTCCACCCCAATTATGCGATATATCCGTCGGCACACGTGATACCAGGCTTACGTTTCACTAGATATAGCGATAAAATACTGTATAAATTATTTTTCTATTGTATTTTTTATTGTAAAATGGCGGTTTTGTTGCGTGAAACCAGTGAGCAAAATGCAATTTTGCTGCGAGCGTGAAAACGACTTTTCCGGCTTGAAACCAGTGAGAAAAATGCAATTTTGCTGCGAGCGTGAAATAAACTAACGTTTTAATTTTTCATATCGTAGGTTAGTTTAAGTAACTTCATTCTCTATCACTATTCCTTTGCGTTATATGTTCTCGCCGCTGAGGTGAAAAGTTGTATGTATCACACGAGAGCATAGATATTTGCATCTCGTGTCTTTGGGTCCCTCGCTTCGCACAATATTCTAATTTTGAATCACGAGCGTAGCGAGCGAATTATAGAATCTTTCGCTTGCTCGGGACACAACATCAACACTCGCAGCAAAAATTTACTTTGCTCTCTTGTTGAACAAATAACTATTTCTCGTCGCTAAAGCTGTGTACACACTTGTAACCTTCTATATACCGAACGTCATTGTCTGATGCCAAGCAGACATCGTATTATGTTGACACTAGCTTTTGCTCGCGACTCCGTCCGAATGCAACTCGTTATATAATAGAAATAACTGCTATTAAATTGTTGTAGGCGCAAGCTTAAATATCGCTCACCAATACAAACTTTTACCCCCCTTTTCACCGCCTAAGGAATGATTACCGGAATACAAACTATCCTTTGTTCTTTCCCTGGACTCAGACTATCTTTATGATAAATTTCATTTAAATCGGTTTAGCGGTTTAAGCATGAAGAGATAACAGACAGACAGACTTAATTTCATCACGAGCGTGTCGAGTGTGTCTCTTTATTGACCTGAGCTTTCGTTTTTTATACATATGCAGGTCCCTCACTCTCAACACAGTGCATCCTCAAGAGCTCTGGCGATCATACTCACCAGTTCACCATCAAGAACGCAACACCACATACCTAAAGATCAAGAAATGGTGTTATTTTGGCTGCTCGCTCAAGGGAGCCAAGCTAATGTTTTAATTAATTTCTTTAACTATCAATGTCAAAACGACACGCTATGTTGTTACAAGAGTGACTTAGTCGAGCAGTTTTTCTAGCACCCATCCATGGTGTGGTGTCAGTGCGGATATGCCTGGGCTTCCCCTTCTAGAAGCGTGGAAGGTTGTATGGTGGGATGCTGCTACGTGCTTTCGCGATGACCGTGCGTGCAGCTGCCCGCTACAGCTACTGCTGGTATTTTCAAGCCTAGATGACATCAACCAACTTATATTATGGTGACCACCGTAAATATGTAAGTCCATAGATTACGCTCTTTGGTTAAATGAAGATCCGTGTAGACGTGGTCTTACGGTTGTGATATCAGACCGGCAGTTTCTGCGTCTCTGTATTTTTAGGTATCTAAATAGCTATACAGTTCAAAACTACCTTAAGCAAATGTGTTATTACTTAAGTACCTACTAGAAGTTATCGCTGGCAGAATTTACTGAATGATACCGGTTAATTTAATATAGCATGATACCACTTTAAGATAGGGTTACCCAGATCTAACTAAGTTACCTCCCTTTTATAACTTAGTTAAATCTGGGAACCATCCATGTTTTGGCATACACACGACATCTATGACACAGTTCTGAGATTATGTTAGTTTTACATTAGAGAATCTATGTCTGTTGGATTTGGAGACGCTATACGTGTTCAGTTACGTATGTACTCAGGTCTGTTATTTATTACCACTGTTGTCATGTCACAAAATGCTATATTGTATGACTTGAAAAAAGAGCCCTTGAATTTACTGAATAAACATTAGATATTGGTTGATAGAAAAATGCGTTTCACATTAGATTTATTCTTAGAGATTTCTGTCTCCCATATGTAAAATACGAGAGATGTAAGCCACATCGTTCGATATCCCAGCCTGAATATTTAACTCACTAAAACCGATTCGGGAACTGTCAAACAATTCGAAACTAACAACTCGGTCCCCAAACTTTCCGAACAACTTAATACGTATCTAATATACAGAGTTTTATCCGCAAATTGAGACAAATGCTGCCACTTCATTATCCGGTTTAATTTCGCGGAGTCGACTTGTTTGGACCATTCGTTTGCATTAGTGTGACCAAAGACAAATTAGACGATTTATAGCTTTTTATACGGGAGCTCAAACGGTTTCAGTTGACTCGGATGGCTTTTTGCGAGTTTAATGAAGACTGGAAAATATGGCTGTTGGAATAAAGTTTTTCGTCCATTAAGCTTTCTTGTTTAGGTATGTGGGTTGGCAGGTAACTCAAAGTCTCGGCATTGTTATTTCACCGCGTTTGTCATTGATATTTTCTTCATCATTATCAACCACATCATGGATGAAACGGAATGTGCTGTATACACCACGTTGGGATATTTAATAGTGGTCGGCGGTTACGAAGTCAATCCTGACACCTGTAATTTCCATAGATTTTATAACCTAAAAGTCACTTTGAGGTTATAAACTGTATGGAAATGTCAGGTGTCAGGATTGACTTCGTAACCGTGGACCATTTTAGTGCGGGTTGGATATTTTCACACATCTTTGAATTTATAAATATTGGGAGACAATCTTACACAAATTGACCTAGTCCCGAACTAAGTACAGCCTGTACTATGGGTACTAGACGCTATATTATATACTTATAAAGATAAATAAATACTCAAATACATGGAAGTACACAGAAAAAAATCCAATGACTGAGGAAGGAATATTGGTGCTTATCACACAAATAAATGCCCTGACCGGGATGGATTAGAACCCGGGACCTCAGCTTCGTTGGCAGGGTTCCAACTAAAATAAAGTGGTCATCATGACCACATGACGACCACTTTGTTTTTGACAATGAATTAAATCATCGTCGCATATGTTCACGATGTTTTCCTTCGCCGAAAAGCTGTAGGTAAATGTCGAGTGATATTCTGCTCATATTTCCGTGGAACTCATTGGTATCAGCCAAGATTGGAATCCACGACCTTCATTTGAAACCATTAGGTATATACCTATTGTTAAAATCAGTGTGTCCGTGGGTGTATGTTTGTGTACTTTTTGTGCAGAGCTCAAAAAAGCTTCCGACCTTTTCGATCCTAGCAAAATTGTGCCAATTAGTTCGGCTAGAACGCTAATAAAAGAAAAATACCCTTGAGGGGTGTAAATTCAGTTTGCTCGTTACTCAACACTCGTTCTGATTAGCGTGAAAGTAATGAAAAGACGTCAGTATGTGGCAGCTGCTAGCCAATATTACCAGCATTGTAATATTATAAATGTAATAATATTATAAAGCTGAAGAGTTTGTTTGTTTGAACGCGCTAATTTCTGGAACTACTAATTCGAATTGAAAAAATCTTTATGTGTTGGATAGTCCATTTATCGAGGAAGCCTTTAGGCTATAATAACATTAATAACATCATACTGCGACCAATAAGAGCGAAGTCGCGGGCAACAGCTAGTCTGATATAAATTGGAACAGAAACACTAGTTTTCAGGTATATGTATATGACATCGAACTACGTCTAAAACTAAAGACTATAAAAAATGTAATGTTCAAATATATTTTTACTTACAAAATGGAGGCTAGCTATCTAGATACATTACCTGTACGTAACACTGATAAACCTTTTTAATCCCCCGCCGTACCTTAATTACAGCTAAACCACAAAGGAGGTTTTTCTAAAAAGGGGAAAGTAAGATTAGACATCATTTATTCACTGTGTGCCTGGACGATCTGCACCCTAATCAGTCTGGAACAGGATAGCGGTAGCTGGAAACAAGGCCCCTTTTAGTTGTGCCTGAGTGCATATAATTTTTTTTTTTAATTTATCCTCAATAAAAGGTGTACATAGTTACATTTTAAAATTAACTGGAAGAGCTGTTTGTTGGCGAGATCGCGCTCATGCAGTCGTATGATCTAGCTATATGCACCTAGTAATTAATTAGATTAAATTAACTATCTAGTATTGTAGTAGGTTACACAATAAACATCCACTTAATTATTGACATTTTAATTTAAAAAAAATTCAAACGGAGCCTAAGGGGGGAAAAGAGAGAAAGAATTATAGTATACTAGAAAGTTTCATAGTTTCCGTTGGGCCGATGCTGTGAAGGTGATCTATGCGAGCTTCAAGTTGACTCGTGGAAGATACGCAGGATCGGAATCAGTTCCATCGCGTATTGGGGGCCGACACACTTTGGATCGCTGCGCCAGAGGCGTAAGTAAGTAGAAAGTTACCATACGGTTAGGAATTATAGGACACTTTTTCAACTGTACAGTTAGGACCGGTCATTGTGGCAGTCTTTTTAGGGTTCCGTACCCAAAGGGTAAAAACGGGACCCTATTACTAAGACTTCGCTGTCCATCCGTCCGTCCGTCTGTCCAGGCTGTATCTCAAGAACCGTACAGTTGAAATTTTTACAGATTGTGTATTTCTGTTGCCGCTATAACAACAAATACTGAAAACATAATAATAATAATTAAGGGGGGCTCCCATAAGGCTCCCAAACGTGATATTTTAGCCCTTTTTCATGGCTACCACTCGCCGAGCTAGATCTCAAGAACCGTAATAGCTATTATACAGTTGAAATTTGCACAGATTATGTATTTCTGTTGCCGCTATAACAAAAAATATTAAAAACCTGCCAAGTGCGAGTCGGACTCTTTTTATAGATCATGCGGTACGGAACCCTTCGTGCGCGAGTCCGATTCGCACTTGGCCGGTTTTTAAATATAATTATTAGAAACAGAGAATCATAAACATTGTTAATCATACGATCAGTAGTGCAGTTTGCACTGCAGTTTGTCTGCGGATCTCAGTCTCTAGCATTTTTCAAAAATAACTGGCTAAAAAATTATAATATCTCGGTATCTACCTATAATATTACGATAATGATTTACCCCCTAATTTATAAACGCCCATCAAGCCTCTTTTAGTTAACAAGCCGCTAAAGTTGGTTTTTCCTTATCTGTCACTTTGACATTTATGTTTGTGAGAAAGGGACAAAACAACTTTTAGTTAACAGAGGTTTGTTAAGTTTTATGAATAAGGGGGTTAGAAGTTACCACAAAAACTCCTAATGAACACCTAAGTACAGTAGGCACTCAATAAGTGCTTAATGCAGCAATGTAGCTAAACTAGTTTTTTCCTTTTCTGATCTATTCATCTCTGTAAAATACGTTTTCAATAAATAAATGTATCCACAGGAAGGCTATTTAGCATGTATGGAAGACGCTTTTTAAGGCATCTGCCATCGTAGTAATTGGTAACTCTTGTGTAACGTGACTATCAATAATACCCATCAATAATATCGACTCAATATTACAGTGGCAACACTGTATTCGCGTATGTCAAGTGAATGAACGGATAGTGACGTCACTTGCAGTCGGTCGCCTTCTTGATTTTGACTCACTTCGGAACGAGACGTCTTCGAGTAAGGTTGGTGACTCTTTGATTATTTATATTATAATGAATTTTCTGTTAATAAATACTTATGTTGTATTTTCTCGTTTGAATTATTCTCCCTTCTGAGATCCTTGTAACATCTCAGAAGTGGGATATTGCGAATAAATATGTTCGTTCCACGCCATTTAAAGCTCGACCATTGTTAGAAATCCACATTAAGAATTTAATAGTTAGAAAAAAAAAAACCAAAATAAACGTGAAAATAGAAAGATATGTAAAGATCTAACAATTAAGTAACTATTAACTGTGGAAATAATCTATCAATCAGCAGATGGAAATGGATTACTAATGTAAAAAGAAAGTGACGGTAGTTCCTTATCTTCGATTTTTTCTTAGTTCCTTATCTTCGATTTTTTTTTCTGAAAGCGACAAGTAATTGTAAAAATAATCACAGAAATTGATAGAATAAACATGATTGTACAAACTTAAGACCATTTTGTGTAAAAATTGTTCAATTATAGGCGGATGAACACAGATTACGAATTAAAACATGATAAATGTTGATATATTATCTTTAGTAAAAATGAATATTCTTTAAAAATACATGTGAAAATCGGAACAACAGCGTTATTTATATAATTAAATCACCTTTTGTCATGAAAATATGCTCCAGATAAGCAGATGGATATCGATTTAAAACCAAAATGGCGATGGTTAAGTTTTTCATGATACCAGCCCTAAGGAAATGCACATTAAACATCACTTAAAATTAATTGTTAGGTTAATTGTTCGATTCTCGTTCGTCTAAACGTAGGTAGCAAGGATTTTTGCAAGCTCCTGCTAACATAAATAAATATGAGTTTCAGAAAATGAGCGACCAAGAAAGTGATCGGAGTTTGCGGGGAAGTCCACGGCGTAGTCGCGGGCGCAGCCGTGGCGATGACCATGACTCGCGTACACGGCGCAGCAGCCGCAGCCATCGTGATCCTCGTTCCTCGTGGACGCGGCCCAGTCGCAGCCGCAGTCGTCGCGGTCATCGAGCTTCGCGGACGAGGCCGAGTCGCAGTCGCAGTCGCAGTCGTCACCGGAGCCGAAGTGACGGCCGCACTGAGCGAGAGCTGACACGGAAGCGAGAACAAGTAAGAGCCCTTGAACACGAGTTATGTAGAAAACGTGCACGAGTTAGTGATGACGGATGTGACATTCGATCTTTAACATCGAGAGTATCCAGACCCAGCCTTCTTGGCCATACAGATAAAACTGCGCGTCAAGACCGTCACACTCGTGCCCGTTGCCTCAGAACCCCAACAAAGGAACGTAGATCTGCTGACCGTAACGAGAATAAGAAACAGAGTGAACGTAGATCCGCAACGGTTTTTTTTGAAGAGTTTTTAAATGTACTGAAAGCAAAGACAGGAAATAATGAATCGTTCTCTGGGTCATCTTTAAATAATGTCATACCAGAGTATGACCCGATGCTAAAAGAACAAACCATTAATATCTGGCTTGACAAAGTAGATGAATGTTCAGAAATTTATAACTGGAACGAAAGACAAACGATTCATTATGCCCTGCCTAAACTAACTGGACTCGCGAAAACCTGGTACCAGGGTTTGCCCTCAATTAAGCATACCTGGGGTGAGTGGAAAAAAATGTTGAGAGAATCATTTCCGGCCACTGAAAATTATGCCGAGCTGTTAACAGATATGCTTAATAGACGGGTGCGCCCTGGAGAATCATTTGAAGTCTATTATTTTGCGAAACTTAATCTATTAAACAGATGTAAAATATTTGGAAAGCAAGCAGTGGACTGTTTGCTTTATGCAATTGATGATAGGGGTGTACGCGTAGGTGCTCAGGCCGCTAAATTCGATAAGCCTGAAGACGTATTAGAATTCTTTAAGACTGTGAAATCAAATAACCGGAACCAAGTAGACACTTTCAAGGATATGAACCGCGACAAACGTGTAGGCAATAATACAAATTTCAATAATAACCCAACGAGGTCCTCTGACACTAATAGTGGTACGCCCAAAAATAATAATAAGGGTCCTATTAAATGCTTTAACTGTCAGGGTGTAGGCCATCCTAGCTTTAAGTGCCCGAAGCCAGTACTTAAGTGCACCAGTTGTGGTTTCCTTGGTCATGACTCCTCGCGTTGCTCAAAATCAAAAGAAAATCTAGCACCTAAGGATAATAGTAAAAACGTTCTTGAAGTTTCCGTTTCTGAAAACACGAATGATAAATACAAAATTCTTATAAACTTGAATGGTTTCCCTATAACCTGCCAGGTTGATTTAGGTAGTGAAGCCACTCTAATTCGTAAAAATACTGCCTTGGATATGGGTATGACTTGGAAGGATGTTACCGGTCCCTTTTTAAGAGGATTGGGTAACATCCCTTACTTACCATTGGGCTCCACGTTAGTTAACATCGAAGTTCAGGGCATCCTGGAAAAGGATGTCGAAGTGTTTATAGTGGACGACCATTTGATTAACTGTAACGTATTACTTGGCCATACCTTTACAGAGAGACCTTCACTTATGATTATTAAGTCGTCAACAGATCTGAGATTTGAACGAATGAAACAGGAACATGATTTGAAACTGCAACTGTATACAGGCTGTGATGTGACTATGGATGTAGGTGAAATGATATCTGTTCCTGTTAGGGCCGACGTATCGTGCCATGGTAGTATTTATGTTGGTGGATCAGTCAGAGGCTCTGCAGGTCATGAATATTACCTTTTGCCGGGCGAATATCAACTCACAGGCTTCGACTGTAATCTGCTTATACAAAATGTTAGCACAACACCGCTACAATTCAAGGCAAATACTCTCATTACCCGAGCTAGATTCATAGGCACTGGTAATAGCATTATGAGGATTTCTGGTGAATTTTCCCCTCAGACACCCGTGACTCCCAAGTGGGGTGATCAGCTATCACGAAGCCAAGTAGAACAATGCAAAGAACTGCTTGGCAAATACAAAAGTAGTTTTTCCACTGGAATGCATGACTTGGGATTCACTAGTGTGACTGAGATGGAAATTCATCTCAAGGATACAACCCCGGTAGTTTATAGACCGTATCGGTTGGCCCATTCTGAGCGTAAATTAGTCCAGGATATGGTGGGAGATATGTTGAACCACGGTATAGTGCGGGAGTCCTCATCGCCATACGCTAGTCCTATTGTACTGGTTAAAAAGAAATCAGGGGAGAAGCGTCTTTGCGTGGACTACCGCGCTCTCAACAGTCGCACCAAACGAGATCATTACCCCTTACCACATATAGAAGACTTATTAGATCAGCTTTCTGGCCAATCGCTATTCACTTCCCTGGACCTAGCCTCAGGTTACCACCAGATCCCGATTGCTGAACAATCACGCGAAAAGACTGCATTCGTAACGCCCGATGGGCTTTATGAGTACAATCGTGTACCTTTTGGGCTGGCAAACGCCCCTGCGGTTTTTCAAAGGGCAATTCACAAAGTGCTTAGTAAATCTAAGGTCAGTTACGTAGTGATTTACATGGACGATATTTTAATACCGTCAAAGACTTTTGAGGAGGGGCTTGAACGTCTCGAAGAGGTACTTGGGTTGTTGAAGGAGGCGGGTTTCACTCTGAAGATGGAAAAATGTAATTTCTTTCAAGAGCGAATAGATTTCCTTGGGTTTGAGATTGATAAGAACGGTGTTAGGCCTGGGCACTCTAAAACCGAGGCTGTAGCCAAGTTCCCAACGCCGACTAATCAACATGAGGTGAGGAGATTTCTCGGACTTGCGAGCTTCTTCAGGAGGTTCGTCAGGGGATTTGCAATGATAGCGAGGCCCTTGACGAGCCTTTTGAAAAAGGACACACCTTGGAAATGGAGCGACTTGGAAGCCCAAGCTTTTCAAACGATTAAGGATAGACTAACAGATAGACCCGTCCTCGCATTATACGACCATACCGCAGAGACCCAATTGCACACTGACGCTAGTAAGTTTGGCTTGGCAGGAATATTGTTGCAGAGAAAACAGTCCGACCCATTGCGGCCAGTCGCATACTTTAGCCGTCAAACTCAACCCGATGAGATGAAACTTCACTCATTCGAACTTGAGACACTAGCTGTAGTTAGCTCACTCAGTAGATTTCGTACATATCTGATTGGTATAAAATTTACTATTGTTAGTGATTGCAATGCCCTGCGGTCTACTTTCACCAAAAGGGACCTTATCCCACGGATATCCCGCTGGTGGATACAATTTCTCGAGTTCGACTGCACTGTCGAATATCGCCCAGGTGAAAGGATGTCCCACGTTGATGCCCTCAGCAGAGGACCTGTATCAGTGGAGCCAGAACAGACACATACACTAGATGTTTTATCAATTGGTACCGAAGACTGGATCTCCACGGTACAGTCCTCTGATGAAGAAATCAAACGCATTAAGGACATCCTAGAAGACCCAGAGACACCGAAAATTGTCAATGCTTATAAAGAATATACACTTAAAAATGGGCGACTCTTTCGTATATTGAAGGACGGTGTAACGAGATGGGTGGTTCCAAAGGGAGTACGTTGGCAACTTTTAAAAGCTAACCACGATAACGTGGGCCACTTTGGCTTTGATAAGACACTAGAGCGGATACGTTCTTTGTTTTGGTTCCCAAAGATGCGTAGATTCGTTAAGAAATACGTATCCGCTTGTTTAGAGTGCGCGCACCATAAGTTGCCATCGGGCTCGCGAGAGGGACTACTTCACCCGATCCCAAAAGTTGACATACCGTTCCACACGCTTCACGCAGACCACCTTGGTCCGTTCCCGAGGAGCAGACGAGGCTTCACATACATATTAGTGATAGTAGACGCGTTTACAAAGTACGTAAGTCTATTTCCGGTTAAAAGTACTAAAACTAAAGAGAGTATACGGGCATTCAAAACTCTCTTTAGCTTTTTTGGATCTCCAACTCGGTTGATAACAGATAGGGGAACAAGCTTCACAAGCAAGAACTTTAAAACCTTCGTACAGTCGATAGGTACGAAACACGTTTTGAATGCTGTTGCCACGCCAAGAGCTAATGGGCAGGTCGAGCGTTACAACAGAACGATCTTGGCTGCCCTTGGGTCCATGGCGCATGACAAAAACAAAAATACTTGGGAAGACTTTCTCCCTGACGTTCAGTTAGGACTGAACACGACAGTACATGACGTGACAAAGAAAACACCTACTGAACTTCTCCTAGGTAGGACAATAACAAATCCATCTCAGGGTATTTTAAATGAAATAGTGGACGAAGTTAAAAACGATGATGCAGGAGATAAGTCGATAGAAGAAATTAGAAATGAGGCTTCGGACAGGATAGTACAAAACCAAGAAAAGATGAAAAATCGATATGATAAAAATAAAAAAAATAGTACAACTTATAAAGAGGGCGATTTAGTGAGGATTGCTAGGGCAGTAGTGACGGTTCCAGGGCAATCAAAAAAGCTAGAACCAAAATGTAAAGGGCCATATAGAATCAAAAAGATTTTACCAAACGACCGTTTTCTCGTGGAGGACACCCCGTTGACTAAGAGGGGGGCTAGGTATGAAACAGTCGTTGCTATCGACAAAATATTCCCATGGCTTAGCTTCAATTTCGCTGCTTGCTCTTCAAGTGATTCGGATAGTGACAATGATGAATGTGTGAACGAATAATCTTAATGTTGATTGTTTGTAATTTAATTAACGAATATTGGATGATTGATGATAAATTGATGTAAAACGCAATTAGAATTGGAATAGGATATTAACGCGATTGTTTTATATTCACGGATTAGTGGAGGACGTTTGAGTCGGGCATGATTGGCGTATGAACTCGCCGCCCAGGATTGGCTCATGTTCCATGATAGTTTAAGGATAATGTGAAATATTGAGTCGGGCATGATTGGCGTATGAACTCGCCGCCCAGGATTGGCTCATGTTTCATGATTAGGTTAATGAGGATAGTGTAGAATATTGAGTCGGGCATGATTGGCGTATGAACTCGCCGCCCAGGATTGGCTCATGTTCCATGATAGTATAAGTATAAGGATAGTGTAGAATATTGAGTCGGGCATGATTGGCGTATGAACTCGCCGCCCAGGATTGGCTCAAGTTCCACGAACAGTGACAATATGGTTGTGAAGGAAGTAGCTCCCACACTGTTACTGACTAGTGAATAATGACTTAGGGTGTTTTGGGACCGGGCATGATTGGTGTAGGAACTCACCGCCCAGGAGTGGTCCCAAACATCGCGGTCATGATAGTGGGACGGTTTGAGAGGCAATAAACTATCTCACTTCATGGCTATAGCTAGAAAATTAGTATAGTACAAATTAGATATACATGTAAAAGGCCTTTCGATTAACTGACGTAAGACTCAATTTTGCCATTATGGACTGTTATTTTGATTTTTCTTCTATTAATACGGAATCTCTGAATATCCTTAGAGTTTAATTGTTATTTAATTAACTACAGATTTTGTATACTTGTCGTGTGAGCATATAAGTACGTCCCTAAATATAAGTAGAGAACTTAGAACGAAGAGACTCGTTCCTAGAGGATGGCCGACTGTAACGTGACTATCAATAATACCCATCAATAATATCGACTCAATATTACAGTGGCAACACTGTATTCGCGTATGTCAAGTGAATGAACGGATAGTGACGTCACTTGCAGTCGGTCGCCTTCTTGATTTTGACTCACTTCGGAACGAGACGTCTTCGAGTAAGGTTGGTGACTCTTTGATTATTTATATTATAATGAATTTTCTGTTAATAAATACTTATGTTGTATTTTCTCGTTTGAATTATTCTCCCTTCTGAGATCCTTGTAACACTTGGTACATCAAACTTTCCTGTGAATATTGCTCTGGGGCTGTTTTCGTAGCTCAGTGATTTGGGGGAGGCCTATGTCTAGCAGTGGACGTCCAATTTCAATTTCAATTTCAATTTATTTATTTTCATAGTAGGATTTCACAATCTCTTTATGACGACAATAATAAAAAAAAAAATACAAATAATGATTTAGACGTTAACACATGATAATGTGATGTGAAATATGATGACGATGAGAAAGTTTAATATAAATACTGTTATTGTAGTTTTGAAGATTAAGAGAAACGCACCTACACCTATCCGTATGGATCGGTACAAACTTTCACTTTTATAATATTCTTAGGATTATCAAAGTAAAATTTTATCTAAGAGAGATTTATTTTTATTGTGCATAACATTCAGAATATTTGGTGTCATTAAGCGAGCAAACTAGGATGTTATTAATGTTTTAATGAGATACCCAGCGGTTGATTGTGAGTAGTTTCAGAAGTCAATCAGTAGATACTAAGTCTTTGATATTTTATGTTTTGACATTCGTTAAGAGAGGTGCGAAGGGCGTGGACAGCTGCCTCACAGCCACCTTTAACGCCAAAGCTTAATTTATTATATTATATACCGTTATTAAATAGAGAGATAGAGTGAGAAACACCGTTATAAGACGGAGGTGTGGAGTGAATGAAGATATAGTGACGAAAATTGAGAAAGGTATGTTAAGATGGTTTGGATATGTAGAGAGGATGGATGAAAGAAGATTGTCAAAATGAGTGTGTGAAGGAAGAGTGGATGGAGGAGTTGGAAGGGGAAGAACTTGGCAAACGTACTCCGACCAAATCGGAGACATTCTGCAGAATGGCCAGGCCCTAAATAGGCGCGCATGCATGAAGAATGTTATGAGAGTTCATGAAGAGAAATTTGTATGTCAGGATCGTAGCAAATGGAAATCCGTGATCTCTGCCTAGTGGGAAACAGGCATGATTATATGTATGAAAATAAATAAATAACGCGATAGACCCGTAAACAATTTCTGTCAATATATAAGTAGCGCGCTTTTGAACAGTCACAGTATAAACAGTTTCGAGAACAGTCTCGAAAGTGTCTATAAACCATTAGGCAGTAGTGTTGGTAAAGACTTGGGTCTTTGGAGTCTTCATTCCGAAGACTCGACTTAGTTTTTAAGACTAATCGAAGCTTGAGTGTTTTGTAGAGTACTCGAGTCTTCTATAGACATGTGGGAGTTTTGTTTACTAAGTGTAAACAAAAGGCTTTTAACTAATTATGATTAAAACTCAATTGTACTTGTAGAAACACGTAAGGTTATGCGGCCTACTCAGTGAAGTAGGTACTGTAGAAATCAGTTCTTTGAATAGAAACTTCAAAAGTAAGTCTTTGCTATTAGATTCAAGTACTTTGATGCACGCCTAAAGTAAAAATAAAATAAAAATACTATAAAACATACGATAGTTCGAGTCTTTTCTAAGGCTCGACTCATGACTCAAAAGACTCGGAAGTCTTTTAAGCTTGGAGTCCCGTAAGTATGAGTTGAGTTCTTGAATTCAAGACTCCAAAAACTTGAGTCTTTACCAACACTATTATTAGGCAGCCCGTATGCTTAAATTTATACTAACGTGAGACATATTCACACTTAAAGATAGAAATACGGTTGAAATTAAACTCACTTGTAAAGTCACTATTTGCGACATGATTCGGACTACAATTGGAGTCCTTCATCAGTTTGAGTGTTGTCACAGTTGTCGACCGCGCCGTACTCACGCGCACGGCACACGGGGCACGGGTAGGGCGCAGTCGGCAACCGTGTCAACACTCTACTGATGAAGGACTCCAATTGTAGTCCGAAACATGTCGCAACTAGTGACTTAACAAGTGAGCTTCAATCGAATTTCTGCCTTTAAGCCCGTACACTTGTTTGCCACCGACGTGTTATTAGAATGTACTCCAAGTTTTTTCCCCAAGGATACGTTATCCGGTGGGACCTACATAATATAATAATATATCAGCAACTATCGAGGGTCAAACGGAAGGTTAAATACCTGTATAAGAGGATCGCATAATAAGCGTGCCCCGCTCATATCTAAGGCGTTGCCTCAACACGGGCGAGCGAGGAAAAATGAAAAGCGAATAATACCGGCGTAAGGCTACGTCCTGACTTGACAGGGCGCAACCTGTATGCCGTATTTTCTACTTGTACTTTCCTGATAGCATACTGAAGCGATGATGTTGTGAAGAATTCCTTACTCCTCGGTATTAAATTCGCACAGTAGTATTACATTGTGCGTTGCAGGGCGGTACTGCATCGGTATTGCCCTGAATCCACACATCCCGCGCTAATTAGGACACTCGTTTAGGCGAATTCCTGACTGTGGGTGGAACCCATAATGTAGGTAAGCACTTATTTTGTCTTTAAGGTGAGCATATTGACAGGGTAAGCTAGCAAGGAAAGTGCGGCCGCTAGAAGCTATTGGGACGTCATCGGTAATATTTAAGTAGTTATTCGGTTATCATGAAGTTAAACAAATTATATAATTTATGGAACTTCATGATAACTGAAAAACTTAAGTCAACGGAGCACCGCTTTGCGGCGTCCCTTTCCCTAACCTAACCTGGTACGTTATTTTTAAACTAGCTTTAACCCCAAAAAACTAACCTAAGAAAACACTCGTATCCATCCACTGTCCCGCCCACAGTGAGACACGCTCCTAATAACTAACAACCCTTCCGCCACCTTGTTACTTCCAATTTTCCCGCTTCCCTCGGCTGACAGCTGAAGCATTATTATAACGAGGTCGCTTATTGGTGTAAAACGTTTTGTGACGTGACATACAATGTTTATGGAATTAGGAATGTTTTATAAATGCTTGTTAGGTGAACGACATTTGTTAAAGAGTGGTATGACTAATATTATTATAGATAGTTCATTTATACTAAGCACTACACAAATTATTACCTTTTTATGACGTTGTGAAAATATTTTATGCATACTCCCAGCCCGGGGAAGACCATTTGGGGGTTATGGAGGACTTGTTCCCCCCGCCGAGTGATGGTGACACAAATTATTACCTACCTATTTATTCGACAATGACAATTAACAATACCTTTCAACTATGTCGCATAGCGTGCAATGATTTAAAAAGTAACAAGATAGCGTTTGAACATTTTCGACCATTTCTCACACCCGAATCAAGCGATGCTGACAACTGTAAAATATAGCTTACCACTTACTGGCATTGCGTTGGTAGTTTCCTAAGGTATAATCCAAACAAAGTTCTTGCCCCAAAGTCGGGCCAGCTGGGTCTGTTTTAAAATATGACTCAATGACAGACAGCGTGCCTTTTGTATTCTTTTTTTTTTATTAAAAATGGGATTGCTCTTGGCCAGCATCTAGCCAGGGGGCAAAGATGAGGCCGACGATGAAGTGAGCTTACCCAGAAGATGCCTAATCACGTGCCTTAAAAAGGGTAAGGGTCCCTACTTAGGGGGTCTTTAGGGTTATTAAGATTGTGATTAGTTGATCACGCACCGAAACATTGGAAAGCTCCCAACTAAATACCACCTAGTTGGGAGCTTTCCCACGTTACACCGACAATTACGTCTAGATCGAGAAAATTCATGGGATTCTCTATCTTTGGCCAATATGATAATAAGGATCGTGAGTCTTCGCATTACCCAGCTAATCTGTTTTGAAAGCAATGCAACGTGGCGCGCGAGCAAGTGGCAACATTGATCGAGCAAAATATCTGCTCCGAGCAGCCCGACAGCAGAATCATGGTCAAGTCAAAGTAAGCGTAATGCCGGAAGCACTACAAGACAAATCCCATACAAAGTAATATAAATATTGGCCCTCCTACTCGCCTCTAAGTTTCTGAAACTTTTACCTTGACGTGCGTGGGAGCGAACGGACAAAACATACCTACGTAATAAAACAGGATTAGCATGCGAATTGACGAACTAAATTATAATTCATGGGCGATTTGTATGGTACCCGGGTATGTCCTAAAACTACGACCAAGACCACAGGGGGATGGGCAGCAGCATCCCTGGAGTGCGGTGGAGATACTGCGATCGCCACCCGCATGCCAAGCGTTGCGATTATGGCATATACCCCCCGTGAATTTGAGGGAGGCCTATTTCCAGCGGTGAAAGTCCTTTGGCTGATATGGTGGAGCGATCTGTTAGTAAAATACCGCTATTTTAACAAATTAATGATAGTAAAAAAAACTTTGCGAAATAAAACATAAAAAAACTCCAAAATGTGAAAGACACCTGCTTTCTAAACTTCATACAAAATTCGTTACAAAAGTTTCATTAGAAAACACAATTATGAATTTATATTCATCTAATTTTTTACTAATAAACATACGAACTTTCACGATCTCGTAACTAATTTAATCTTTATTTTGTAAACTCAACTCTTTGCAACGGGAATAGAGTAGCGAATAATGGTGGTTGATGAATGTGGGATGGGGATTGGGAGGGTTGCTCACTTAATAATTCCGTTGTAAGTTTGCTGTTGGCATCGAAGTGAAATTGTCCTGTCGGATATTTTAGACGACGCTAATTTGGACTGGACGCAACTCGGGCCCCACAAACGAGCGAGAACAGACCGGCCGTTTTTAGAATTTGATTTAAGAGGAACTAGAAACCTATAGTTTTGCAAGCCAGAGGTCTTTAACGTGGAACAACTCTGATTCAGTCAGACTTATATTAGCTATGTAGGCCTTTTATAGATAATTCCCTTAGTTTAATCATATATTTTGTCTCCTTCTTTGACGTTGCATTATGATTACAACAACGCCTTCAGGGCGCTGTTGGGTTTGCCACGGTTCTGCAGCGCATCCACCATGTTTGCTGAAGCGCGAGTGGACAGTTTTGAGGCTGTGATGCGGAAAAAGATGGCATCGCTCTTAACTCCAATACGTGGCAGCCCCAACAGCCTCCTGAGGACTAGCCGTAAGAAGTGAGTGCTCAATAATGCAACACTTAATTAAAAATACTTTATCATTAGCTACATATATTTACTAACATTTAGAATATTAAGAAAACGACTAACAAATTATGGATCATGTTGTCTGATTAAAGAATTAAATTATTATTATTATTACTCACTGCATTATAGCTGTCAATTTTATGGTCGCGTTCACGATTCTCGTGAACTTTTTATTTGTACGTTTTATTTAGATTCTTTTTTTTCTCGTGTATATGTATAATAGCTTAATAATATTATTTGTATACTGATTTTGTATATCTAATTTTTGTGTTTCGTCTATCGTGCTGTCACTTGGCCCCAGAGGAAGACCAGCACTACCCTGAGGCTAGCACATGCTGATTTGGGGCCATTTCGTGGCTATTTTATGTGTTATGATGTTTTGTTTTTTGTTCTGTGTTTTTGCCACGAATAAATGTATTTATATTTCTATTTCTATTTTGGAGTTCTTAATCATGATTAAGAACTCCAAACCAGTTCTTTTCGAATGACCCGTTCTTTTTGAATCTTACTCAACTAAAATTGCGTTGGAGATCGCGCGAAAATTAATTTGAATATTTTGTGACGTTTCTAATTTAACATTGTCACGGCGTGTATATATGATTTAATTATTATCATATTGACCAAGTATAATATACAAGTTATGTTTTAGTGTTGGCTGGCTGGATAAAAGAGATAGAAGAGTTTTTTTATACTAGGACGGTTGCAATCGACCATACGGCTTGCCTGATGGTAAGCAGACACCTAGCCTATGGACACTTCCGAATCTACAAAAATTACAAGTTCGTTGCCGGCTCTTTATTGATTTGAGGATTCGTTGTGTTGACAGCTAGAGATAAATGCATGGAGCTCTGGCGATCTACAGAGCAACTGTTATAACTGCAGTGTGAAGACCGACTTATTTCACGACCAATGCATAACTGCCAAAGTCATTAATCCCTTTTGATGTTGACTGTACATGCATTCGAACTAAACTATCATATTTTATCAACGTATTAAATTTCTGAGCGTTTTTTAAACCGCTCATTTAATGTGCGGTTTATTACGTCAGCAGGTGCGTTTGACACGCCTGCTTGTGCCGTGAAAGGCGGTCCGACTCTTCCTTAATATTAGTTTATGTCTCCTGAAAATCTTTATGGTTTTAACGGTTTTACCATTGAGCTCGTGGTTCTTGCGAAGATTATTAGAATGTATGATTTTCGGTATGATATGGAACCGTCAGCCTACATCTACGAGTATGTCCCAAGTCCCAATGCTTGGTACAAGCCTTCTGTCATTCATTAGACTGAATGTACAGTAGTTCGCACGTTATCCCAGTTAGCATCACATACACCTTTAAAATGTATATTTGCTTGCATAGAAATTATAGGCTGTATTGAGGGTAGGTACTTATGTTTGAGTTTTTGTTTTAAATGCTAGGCTATCTAGCGCTTAAGAATAACCTGTGCATGTAAACGTAATTTTGTGTCAATAAATAAATAAAACAGGGAATATAAAATCAGCTATTCAGATTAAACCGCCCGTCTGTGGGTTTTTATTATGCTAGCAGGTGCGTGTGACACGCCCGCTTGTGACGTGAAAGGCGATCCGGCTCTTCGTTAATATTAGTAAATGTTCTCGTGAATATCTTCAGGGTTTTAACGCTTTCATCGTTTTACGTTACGTTCGGCTCTTGTATAGATTATTAGAATCGACACTTTTCGGTAAAGCGTCGACCAAACCACTAGACCATTTCAATGAGAATGGAAATCTAGGCGAAAATAATTGAAATATTTGAAACATTTTTTACTGAGCATAAAATATGTATGTGGTCGTTATGTCTGTTACACGACCAGCATCAGTTTGCGACCACTAGAAGGCGAAAGTTTTTCCAATTCAGGTTTTTCAAATATGAACATTTCTACAGATGCTAAAAAAACAGTCAGCCACATTTTAGTAGAACAG
Source organism: Notocelia uddmanniana (assembly GCA_905163555.1). Lineage (NCBI taxonomy): Eukaryota > Metazoa > Arthropoda > Insecta > Lepidoptera > Tortricidae > Notocelia > Notocelia uddmanniana. Next base: position 4,714,329 of record LR991059.1, on the reverse strand, counting down.
TTATCTGGAATCCTTTAAAAAATCTTATAAATATCTCTTCAGTTAACCAACTCGTCTAAGTGGTTGCAAATCGGCACACTAAATATAGTCGCTAACCGACATAATGACCCCAGATGGTTTTTAATTACTAACATAAAATTACGTGGCGCCATCTGTGATCCTACACCACGCCATCTATGTATCGATCTAATAGATTAGATAGCGTTAATTAATTTATGGAAGTTAGTAGCGACATCTATTGGTTAATTAGCAAACCGTTTCCCTATTTAATTTTAATTAGCTATGGTTAGCTACCAATATCAACTCATACGTATTGTAATTAGTTCACAGGTTTGCTAATCTTTAGATGTCAGTATTTACATACCTGCATTATTATTATCACTTAAGCGTTATTTACACACGTACGAGATTCGCATGCGAGTTTCATTACATTGCGGGTTAATCAGTTAAATGAGTTCAATCGATCTGTCAAACCGTGCAATGTACGTAGTGATCGCATGCGAGTCTGCTACGTAAAGGCCCTTATAATCGTAGGCAAAACAATGCTAGGGGTGTCACATGTTTATTACCCGACGAGTAGACGAGACGTCAGGGATGTTAGATATTTTGTGTTCATGGTAGTAAGGTCACCAAATCTCCAAAAGCTAAGACTATGCATTTGTGTCTCATCTCATGGTGCCAATGCACCAACTGTAATTCACATATATCTAAACAGTTCGAAAATCTTAATCATGACAAACTAACAATCAGAGTGAACATATCCTTACTAACGTAGTATAATAATAACCGCTCTTAAAATTCAATTATTAAACACAAAGGACATTTCACCGACTGCCGTTACTGTAAATAAATAATAAATAATAATAAATAAATAAATATTAGGGGACATTTTTTACACAAATCGAACTAGTCCCACAGTAAGCTCAATAAGGCTTGTGTTATGGGTACTAGACGACGATATATTTAATAGATATATACTTAAATACATGGAAAACATCCAAGTCTCAGGAACAAATGTCTCTGCTCACCACAGAAACAAATGCCCTTACCGGGAATCGAACCCGGGACCTCTAGCTTCGGAGGCAATGTCACTACCAACTAGGCTAAAGAGGCCGACAAAACTGTAAAACAATAAATGAATCTAGAAAATATCTGTCTGACCACAAACATACCGTAGTATAGAATAACCTTCCTCAAACGTCAAACTATTATTTCACCGACTGCTGATTCTGTAAAACAATAAATGCATCTACTTACCGTGGTATATGAATAACCGGTCACAAAGACGAATTATGCTAAGACACAAAGGACATTTCACCGACTGCAGATACTGTATAACAATAAAAGTATCTAGAAAACATCACGATGAACATAAACTTATAGGAGTCAACAAATAAATATACGAATTAAAAAAGTTTTGAAACTCGTGTCTTCTACCTACTACCGTGGTATAAAATAACCGTCCTCAAAAGTCTTATTACCCTAAAAAACAAAAAACATTTCGCAGTCTACGGATCCTGTAAAACAATATCTAGTAAGTATCACGCTAAACCTAAACTTACCACCGTGTTATAAGCTTATAAGCATAACCGTTCTCAAAAGTCGAATTCCCCTAAAACACAAAGGATTTCACAGACTGCAGATACTGTAAAACAATAAATGTATCTAGAAAGTTTCCTTATTCAAATAAGACTACGATTTAGACATCAGACACGGGTAGTGGGTTCATCCCTGGGGGACCGGAAAGAGTTGAATTACCGTCACTACTTGCACAAGTTATTTTATGGGCCGTACTAAGGAATCTATAGGCTATTTTTCCCTTTAATCCATGAAAACCTATGCACATCGGTAGAACGTATATAGAAGATAATGATGCTGATGCTAATGTTGATGGTGATGATGATGATGGCGAGTAAGGAATCGTAAGAGAGCTACGGTAGCCAAACCAAATGTTTCAAACATACGGCTGTCCTGCCTGCTCTGGATCAGCGTAGGGACTGATGGCTCTCATAGATGAGAGGGAAAGGGTATCAGTCTCCTATGCCTAGCAGTGTGACATCTATAGGCTAGATGATGACTAAAGAATCGTTACGTAATATACGACTGCAAGGCGTGGTAAAGCGTCAGACCGCCGGTGCTCCCGAGGATGCGCTATGCTCCCGGTGTTGACCTTCATTTGTTTCTAGCTGTTGTAGATAAGAGATGTGCTCCTAGTAGGAATAATAGACAAGGTTGGATATATACGGGAAAGAAATATCTACAAGCTATATACAATATACAATAGATAGGAGTCCCAAGAAGCAACGACAATAGAGGGATCTCTCAGGGAGGGTTGTTTAGAAGTTATATTTATGCTACTGATTTTTACAAACTAGATTTTTAGATAGCGCGTTGCAGAACATGAAATGAGTGATGCCACACTGCCATTAGAACGAATCCAATCAAAGAGTCGACAGCGCGCTTGTAATTCTGCGGTCACAAGCGTCTATAGGCTACGGTGTCTGCTTACCATTAAGCAGGACATAGCTGGTTTGTCGCCGTCGTTACATAAAAAAAAAGTCAAGCTATCGTATGACTAAAAAGGATTTACGACTACTTACACTAACTCATCCGGTTGTCACTTACGAGAACCCGTAGTACCAACAACCAGGTGAGTAAGTAACATTCTAAGGCGAGAATTTCAAAGCTGCAGTAAACGCGTGGCAGCAATGACCATAAAGCATTTCACGGTATCGCTCGCGGCCGCCAGATTGAACCGGTTAAAACCGCTTTCGAGCGGATGCCGTTTTTAAATCGACCGGAAAATGCTTGCGGACTTTATGTAGTATTGGATTTTTGTAGCTTGTTGAGGTGTGAGGCCGTATAGGTGAGGATTGTTCTGATTCATAAAGTAAGGTGTAAACCATGATTGAACGAACGAGCGAAGCTAGCGATGTTCTCGGATTCAAATTTGGCATTTGACAGTTTCCTTTTAAAAACTTAAAAGTAAAATATTAATCGAGTGAATGCAGTGACAGTTAAATCCTGCTGGGTTTTGCCCGATGCGTCTATTAATTATAATAATATCTTTTTTAATACAGTTGCTCAAAAAGTGCTACTTTACGTAGCTGTTTAGCGTGCGGAAAGTTGGTTTTCGCGCACTAGTGCTTTTCACTTTTCCATTTTTTTAAAATTTATGCTTGTTCCAATGCATGACTCCTTATTGCTGGGTGTTAAATATTAGTTTCCTTTAAACGTCGTAATCAACATAAAAACCTACTGTTAATATCAGAATACGAAAAATATACACATTTCATATTTTATTACTTACCTCTTCATCATTATAACACGTTTATTTTTTAATATTGAATATTGAAAAACCGTTCTTAATAAGTTGTCTGAGTGGAACGGAATAGCTGCCGAAACGCCTGTCAAAGAAGAGGCGTTTTTACTTACTGCAAGCATGTTTTAAGTTTCTAAAGGCAACATTCGATATTGTTTTTATAAATATACGATACATAAATAATCATAAATAACGATACTTAGGTAATAATAGTACAATGTTTTATATTTACAATTGATAATGTCTTATAGAACATGCATTTGGAAAAAAAAATGATGTTACAGAATTAATAATATAAAAGTTTCAAATTCCTTACTTGTTGTTTTTCTTATTTTTTCGCAACTGTATTAAAAAACGTCGTTCAATACACGTGCGGAAATAAATAAATAAATAATAATAAATAAATATTAGGGACAATTTTTACACAAATCGAACTAGTCCCATAGTAAGCTCAATAAGGCTTGTGTTATGGGTACTAGACGACGATATATTTAATAGATATATACTTAAATACATAGAAAACATCCAAGTCTCAGGAACAAATGTCTCTGCTCACAACAGAAACAAATGCCCTTACCGGGATTCGAACCCGGGACCTCTAGCTTTGGAGGCAGTGGCACTACCGACTAGGCTAAACAGGCCGACAATGTCATTCTTCACTCGTCCCGAGTGTTGCCTCTCTCTGATCTCTCGGTACTCGTGAAGAAATGACATACTTTCCGCACTAGCATCGAAATGTACTATATTGCAACTATAGCATATACATACAGAGTTAAGTACAGCCCCGGCTCTCAAACTAGGTTTCCCTGTGTCTCAAGAGCCAGTTCCTTCCCAAATACAGGCATTGTAATAGTTACAACATTAGTCTTTCTTATATCGACTTACAACTTTTTTAAACCTAGGCATGCATTTATTTGTATATATGTGTGTGTGTGTGTGTGTGTGTGTGTGTGTGTGTGTGTGCGTGCGTGCGTGCGTGCGTGCGTGCGTGCGTGCGTGCGTGCGAGCGTGCGTCCGTGCGTGCGTGCGTGCGTGCGTGCGTGCGTGCGTGTGTGTGTGTGTGTGTGTTTATGTGTTTATGTGCATGTATGTGTATTGATTATATTAAAACCGAGTCTTTCTTTATGATAGAATATGTAATAGCTCTTCGGTCTCGGTATACTTTAGTTTTTTAGCCAAGACATTATTTGAATTTTGAATTGGTAGTTGCTCAATTTATTACTTTTGGGTGATTTCATACATTTATTGTATAGGTGGGGCGCCAAGAAATTATTTTAATTCATCTTTAACTTAAGATTAAGGCCGTACAAAACACTTGATAACTTTTATGAAGGCAATGGGTAAACTTCTCGTCGACGCTTCAGGGGATCATAGGGCTGGCCCCAGGGCTTGAATAACCGGTATTTTTCGGAACCGGTATTGTGACCTTGATCCAGGAACCGGTATTAGATATGGTACCGATATCTCGGTACCGGTACCATGCAAAAGTACTGGTATTGCTAAAACCGGTATCCTAATTGATACTGATACCTTGAGAACCGGTAAATTGATGAATTTCACCGGTTTTTAACAGTGAAAATACCGAAAGTGCGAGTGGAGTGAGTGAAAGAGATAGAAAACCTAATAAGGTCACAAACACTCACATCGCGAGTTGAGCGTCGGATCGATGAATTATATTCTTCTCTTAACTCTTGGATGCAGACGTATTCTTGTCGGAGGTTGGTAATTAGTACGTTCTGATTTGTGGTAAGTAAATCGTAATTGTGGTATAACGTATAAGGTGTAAGAATTAGCAGTGAACCAAGTTTTTTTTTATTTTGATTTTGATAGCTTTCCGCTATTGGCTGACTTGAAGGTAAGTGTCATGTTATTAATTTTATTTACCTAAGTTCCGCCTCCGCTCCGCGCATTCGCATGAAATGGCAACATAGCATACACAAGTAGGAACCTTTATAAAGAACCGGTATTTTTCGGTGCTAATACCGGTATTTTTTCTTAACTGGTTCTCTGGAACCAAAACGAAGAGAACCTATAAATACCGGTATGTTACAGGTATTTTCGGTACCGGTTCCAAGCCCTGGTTACCTCTCCCAACGTATGTCTTCAGCAATATAGAGAGGTAACGCCGCCAGCGTTATGGGCTCCATGCCGCAGATGGCACTACTGGGCGGGGTTTTCTTTTTATGACTGGACAAAGTTAGTTTAATTTTTAATTAATTTGTATTTATTTGGACCCGGGTATGTCCTAAAACTACGACCAAGACCACCGGGCGATGGGTAGCAGCATCCCTAGAGTGCGGTGGAGATACTGCGGTCGCCAACCCGCATACCAAGCGTGGAGATTATGGCATATACCCCCCCGTGAATTTGGGGGAGGCCTATGTCCAGCAGTGGACGTCCTTTGGCTGATATGGTGGTTGGGGTGGTATTTATTTGTTTGATTCTTTTTTGTATGTGTTTTACCACGTTACTTAAATTGTGTATGAATAAAAAACTCAGTTTAAAAAAAAATTGGCTTTCTTGTTAACAAATTAACGAAATGAGTTAAGTTTTTATACTACATGAAAATTTGAAATGTTGTCAGTTCTCAATAAAATAGCGTCTCATTTCACGCGATGTTTTTCATTATGCGTGTATTGTAATACATGTAAATAAATAAATTAAAAAATTCCAAATTAAAGGGAAAAATTGAAAAATTTTATGCTACGAGACTTTCGTTAGCAGCGCTACTGCTTAATACAAAATTTAATTAAAAAATCATTGCTATCTCTAATTATATAATGAGTTTTTTAGGGTTCCGTATCTCGAAAGGAAAAAACGGAACCCTTATAGGATCACTTTGTTGTCCGTCTGTCTGTTTGTCTGTCAAGACCCTTTTTCTCAGGAATACGTGTAGGTATCACGCTGGATTTTATATCAAATACTCAGGTCTACTGTCCCTTGGAGCTGTGAAAATCTCAAACTTTTAAGTCAACGCAATCAAAAGATACAGCCGTTTATGCCGCAAATTTTCGACACTCGCAAGGGAACCAAAACTGGTGTAGGTACAGGGTACTTCCCGTGAACTCAGAATCTTGAAATTTGGTACGAAGCCACGTCTTATAGCACAGATAAAGGAAAATTGTGAAAAGCGTAAATTTTTAGTTACATCATTATGATAAAAACTATTTTTTACGGAAACCTCGGTGCGCGAGTCTGACTCGCACTTGGCTGGTTTTTTTTAACCCGACTGTCTTCATGTAACCCGTGCTAGGCATGATTACGCAAACATTATTCCTCTGTAAATCATACGTCCACCCAGACCTTCAGTCAAAATAAACATTAATTTCAACAAACAATGCGAAATCAGATTACCAAACAATTGCCGAATCCTCTTCAACTGTTAAAAAAAGCATTTGAAGCGTAAATCATTCATCATCCACCCACTTAACTTTCCGGTGGCTACACAAAGCTATAACTCAGAGGTTTGCACTATCAAGAGATCATGCTGTCACAAAACCGGAAAAAACTGGAACAAAACCGGTTTATAGTGATGCTGAGTTGGCGGTTTGAGGAAAAGTTCCGCAGCTGCAGTGACTGTTACAGCTTTTGATTGATTTGTTTATAGTAAACATAAATAAATATATAAAGGGACATTTTTTTTATACAAATCAAAATAGTCCCATAGTAAGCTCAATAAGGCTTGTGTTATGGGTACTAGACGACGATATATTTAATAGATATATACTTTAATACATCGAAAACATCCAAGTCTCAGGAACAAATGTTTCTGCTCACCACAGAAACAAATGCCCTTACCGGGATTCGAACCCGGGACCTCAAGCTTCGGAGGCAGTGTCACTACCAACTAGGCTAAACAGGGAGACATGATGTTCGAAAAAATATGATATAATTATTTGAGAAGTTATGAAGCATTTAGATAAAATGTACACAGTCTCGTTTATATCCTTTTAATTTTATTTTATTACCCAAAAAATACTTAATAACTACTACCTATTGGCTATGTGCGAAGTAGGTGGTGGGGGTAAGCTAGGCGATCGTAGCGCACACCATGGCAGAAATGTGTACTTACCGGGGACCACTGTCAAATTTACTTTCACGTTTTCTATTGGTTTCTTAACGGTTTCCTACGATTCGTTTCGTTTGTATGTATTTATTTGTTCTCTTATTTATTTCAGTTAAATTTTCAATACGGGGTCTTTCTCGTTTACTAAAGTAAATAAAATATTCATGTGTCATTATTTGACATCTCTAAATTTTGACATTGTCTCGGGACCTTTGACGTTTGACGTTTCAGACGTGCACATAGCCAATACATAACCTGATACATACAATCAGTGTCTCTTCAAGACAAAGAGTGAATAGGCTATTACTGAATCAGTGAGCAACATCGTAGGCCTTGTCATCGCTTTCCATCAGGTGAGACTAAGGCCAATCGCTGGCCAGTCTATCATAAATAATTTATACCAAAAAAAATAGACTCCAATTTTGTACTTCGCTATACAAAATATTATTACCTACAGAAAATACCGAAATCCGCAGATGCATGCCTATCAAATTCGAAGTGTTCCTTCGATTCATACTAGATCCCGTCATCAGACCTTCACCAAATTTATATAGGACCAACATCGGGGTACCTGCTTTAGAATAAAAATTTTTTTATCAAAATCGGCCCACGTGATCAAGAGTTATGGGGGAACATCCGTACATAATAAAAAAAAAAACAAGCAAACATGTAAACGAACTGAGAACCTCCTTCCTTCTATTGATAAGATAAGATAAGATAGCCTTTATTTGCTGATTTTTTAATTTTACATTTCATATGATATTAATAGTAATTATAAGTATTAATACATCATTTGCGCATGCATATATAATTGAATTGGAAATTTGTTTATTTAATTATCATATTTCCTATTTTCTCCTATATATCTATTTTACCACTTATTTATTTATTTTTCATCTCAGTTTTTTCTCATGGACATAGGCCTCTTTACAAGCTTTTCATTTTGTTTTGTCTCTTGCATCTCTTCTCCACTTACTTCCAGCTGTCTTTTTTATATCGTCTTCCCATCTCATTGTTGGTCTTCCTTGTTTTCTTTTTCCCACCCTTCGATACCATTCTGTAATGTCCTTTGTCCACTTCTCTATCCTCTCCCTCATCATGTGTCCTGTCCATCTCCATTTCAGCCTTTTTATGCATCGTGTTATATCTGTCACTTTTGTTTTTTTCCTAATTTTTGATAGGGAAACTTTGTCCTCTCTTTTTACGCCAAGCATGCTGCGTTCCATATTTTGTTGGCACACTTTAAATTTTTGGGTGTTCCTTTGTGTGAGGGCCCAAGTTTGGCTTCTTTATGTTATACAAGGGAGTATGCACATGTTGAATACTTTACTCTTTAAAGTTTGTGGGAAATATTTGTTCTTCACTACCTCGGGACCAGTATCTTTTCCATGCACTCGTTACTCTTTGGTTAATTTCTTTATTCATCTGCCATGTTGGTGAGATAATCTGACCAAGATATGTGTATTCTTTCACGTAGTCAATTTCTTTGTTGTTTACTTCTATTCTGATTTTTTCACTGTTAGTCATAACTTTTGTTTTCCCATTGTTCATTGACAGTCCTACTTTTGTACTCTCCTCTGCTAATTTCTGAACCATCTTCTCAAGTTCTTTTGCGTTATTTGAGATTATTATTAGGTTCCTTCCTTTGAAGTAGGTTAAAAATAAATAAAAAATAACTTTGTCAAACTACCGAACAGTGGGTTTATGCACTCCTTATTTGCTTATTCTGCCATGCTAAAAAAGATACCCGTACTGTATCGATAGCCAATGATTCTTTGATAGTGCATCTCATATAATCGGTAATGTCGTCTAGTTACAGAGGGTAACCAGGTGATTATTCCGTAAATATAATATATATTTAAAAAAAACCGGCCAAGAGCGTGTCGGGCCACGCTCAGTGTAGGGTTCCGTAGTTTTTGTAATTTTTTCAAAAACTTTTCAACCTATCAAGTTCAAAATAATTTTCCTACAAAGTTTTTATAAAGTTCTACTTTTGAGATTTTTTTATATATTTTTAAAACTTATGGTTCAAAAGTTAGAGGGGGGGGGACACATTTTTTTTTACTTCTGGAGTGATTATTTCCGAAAATAATAACATTATCAAAAAATGATTTTAGTAAACCCCTATTTATTTTTAAATACCTATCTAACAATATATCACACGTTAGGGTTAAAATAAAAAAAAAAATCACTCCCCACTTTACGTATAGGGGAGGTACCCTAATAAAATATTTTTTTCCACTTTTTATTTTACCACTTTGTCGGCGTAATTGATATACATATTAATACCAAATTTCAGCTTTCTAGTGCTAACGGTCACTGAGATTATCCGCGGACGGACGGACAGACGGACGGACAGACATGGCGAAACTATAAGGGTTCCTAGTTGACTACGGAACCCTAAAAACTGATATCGAAAAAAAACTTGACCCAATTTGTAAAATCACACCAATAACTTATCTTCTATACATATAATAAAGCTGAAGAGGGTCGAAAGTCTGTACATGGAAGATATTCGAAAAAAAGTTGGTTGGGGATACTTAGAATCGATAACAGAACACGTTCCAACAGTTTTTAGAATTTTTGTCTGTTTGTCTGTTTGTCTGTTTATCTGTTTGTCTGTTTATATGAACGCGCATCACGTGAAAACGGCTAAACGGATTTTGATGAAAACTTTACTAATCTGTCGAGTAAATACCCGGTCAGGTTTTAGGCTATAAAAATTGTGCGAATTTTGGTTTAAAGGGGGTAAAAAGAGGGATTGAATTTTGTATGGGAACTCCTATAATCCATGAGTTACAGGAATGAAAATTGGTAAGCATATACTTGACGACAAAGGAAAAACATCCTCATTCAAAATTTGTGAAATCTTAAGATAGAAACTGAAAAAAAGTAAACGCAAGCGCTGCGCCGCGGCGCTGCCCAGTGTGCGCGCCAGCCACCACGGTCTCTTCAAATTTTGAACACTATTATGATTTATTCCATTAATTAACTGTGACTCTAAACCCCAATTTCAGTACCGTTTTCTAGATTCAAAAACTACATATATAACTTTGTAATCCCACTGATATTATAAATGCGAAAGTTTAGATGTTTGCATGTTTGTTACTCAATCACGCAAAAACGGCTGAACAGATCAAGGTGATTTTTTGTATACTAAACAGTATATAATCTGGATTCACTTATAGTATACTTTTTGTCCCGATAATCACCCTCAAAGGGATGAAATCGGGGGTGCAAATATGGTCTATGAAACTGGTGATTTAAATCCTCATACGCCATTCTAAGCTTTAAGTTTCAGCCCATTGGAAGTATAACGGCGTGTCAATAAATTTAACTTAAGCCGAAGTAGAATTTGACGTATTGTAAACAAGCTGACGTTTCGATATGTCAAAGCCGAAATTTCATAATTCCTTCTGATTGATGACGCTATTTTTGAGCATAACCTTTTAGCAATTAGGTCTATTATTGCGTGTTAATCAAAATAACTTTGCGATACTTTGGAATTGTTTGTCTTCATATGCTTAAATACAAAAACAGCTGCTTCAATGCAGTCTTTGTATCGTCGGTGTACAATTTAATATTGTCGTGTATTATTTTTTACGTAATTGGTGACCCTTCAGACTATAATAACTGTTTGATATAAGAGATCACTTGGGCTGGGCAGCCCAATCGTCAACATTGACGGTTGAAGCACCTTAGATCTATGCACAAAGTACAATATATATACTGAGATAGAGATACCAGTGAAATACTCCACATAGATCGTAGCGCCGTTGTGTATTTAGTAAGAACTAACCGCACGACCGCTGCATCCCTGTCACTTCAATATGCAAGTGCGATAGAGATAGCACCAAGTGACATCTGGTACAAACAAGTTAAAATAACATTTCCATAGAAAAAATCGTACTTCGAGCTGAAATTCCCCTGGATCTGTGCTTATCCGTATACATACTTATATAATACAGCTGTAGAGGGTCGAAAATCTGTACATTGAAGATATTGGATAAATCAATGGAGCGATTGGAGGGCCCTTGGCATCGAAACAGAACACATTTCAACAGTTTTAAGAATTCGTGTCTGTTTGTCTATCGGTTTATATGTCTAGGCAGTGTGACTCTCGGCCTTCAGCCTCACGTGCATTGCCGCTTCGGGCCTTCGGGGCCCGCTCTGTTGGCTATCTTGCCACTATGTGTGAATGATCGGCATGAGGAGCCCACTCTGTGTGAATGATCTGCCTTTAGACTCGCATGCCTTGCCCCTCTGCATCAGGCCTTCGGCCCTACATAAGGAGCCCGCTCTGTTGGGACTCTCGGCCTTCGGCCTCGCTTGCATTGCCACTCTGCTTCAGGCCTTCGGCCCTACATAAGGAGCCCGCTCTGTTGGGACGCTCAGCCTTGGGCCTCGCGTGCGTGTCACACGGCTCCGGGCCTTCAGCCTTATATAAGGATCCCGCTCTATTTGAATGCTCGGCCTTCGGCCTCGCATGCTGTGCCACTCCATTTCGGCCCGTTAGTCATCAACTTTACATGAAGAATCTACTCTGTTGGGAAGCTCGGCCTTCGGCCTCGCGTGTCTCGCCTCCCTGTCTCAAGTCTTCGGCCCGTAACCTTACATAAGAAGCCCGCTCTTTGTGAATTCTCGGCCTTCCGCCTTGCATGTTTTGCCACTCTGCTTCTGCCTTTCGGCCCTCATACTTAAATGAAGAACCCGCTGTGTTGGGACGTTTTACGGAAGAACTGCGTAGCGAGACTTTTATCATTGTACAGGTAATATTTTACGGGCTTTATTCGTCTAGAATCGGTACATTTGATATTCTGGCATAAGCTTAATCATTCGTTTTGAAAGCACGAGCACGTAGCACCAACTCCCGTTACAATCAGACACTTTTAATTGAAGTTGTAGATGATTATATATTATACCTAGGACATAGTGTCCAGTTAGGAAGGTCCAACTTCGAGAAAGGGGTAATTGTCGAATCCAACTCGGCTGGGCAGCGTTCGGGAAGCTACGGCACATCTTTTTGTCCAATAATCCGCGGTGTCTCAAGACGAGGGTCTTTGACCAGTGTGTGTTGCCAGTGATGACATATGGCACTGAAACGTGGTCGCTTACTATGGGCCTCATAAGAAGGCTCAAAGTCACCCAAAGAGCAATGGAGATGGCTATGCTGGGAGTATCTTTGCGTGATCGTATCAGAAATGAGGCCATCCGCAGTAGATCCAAAGTAACCTACATGCCCTCCGAACCGCTAAACTTAAGTGGCAGTGGGCGGGGCATATTGCACGTAGAACCGTTGGCCGTTGGGGAGGAAAGGTTCTCGAGTCGGATCGGGGATGCAAGTAAGGTCTATGAAACGGGGTGGTTTAATTCTCATACGCCATTCTACGATTTAAGTTTCAGCCAATTGGGAGTATAACAGCGTGTCAAGAAATTTAACTTAAAACATAGCAGAATTGTAAACAAGTTTACGATTCATTATGTCAAAACCGAAGTATCATAATTCCTTCTGATTGTTGACGCTATTTTTGAGCACAACCTTTTCGCAATAAGTTCTACTTTGCGTGTACATCAAAATGCATTTGCGATACTTTGGCATTGTTTTTATTCATATGCTTAAATACAAAACAGCTATTTCAATGCACACTTTGTATCGTCGGTGTACCATTTAGTTTTATCGTGTGTTATTTTTTACGTAATTGTTGACCCTTCACACCATAAAAACTGTTTGATATAAGAGATCACTTGAGCTGAGCAGCCCAATCGTCAGCATAGACAGTTGGAGCATCTTAGATGTACACTTAGAAAAGGGTCGAAAGTCTGTACATGGAAGATATTCGAAAAAAAGTTGGCTGGGGATACTTAGAATCGATAACAGAAATCGTTTCAACAGTTTTAAGAATTTGTGTCTGTTTGTCTGTCTGTTTATATGTCTAGGCATCACGTGAAAACGAACGAATGGAGTATAATTTACCCTCATTAATATGGCAACTGGATCTTCGGCGATGACATAGCTCGGCCTTCGGCCTCGCATGCCTTGCCACTCTCCTTCGGCTTTCCAGTCATCAACCTTACATGAAGAATCTACTCTGTTGGGAGGCTCGGCTTTCAGCCTCGCGCGTCTCTCTTCTCCGCTTCATGCCTTCGGCCCTCATCCTTGAGAAGCCCGCTCTGTGTGATTATTCTCGCATGCCTTGCCGCTCTGCTTCCGGCCTTCGGTCATCATACTTACATGAAGAACTCGCTCTGTTGGGATAACGTTTTACGGCAGAACTGCGTAGCGAGACTTTTATCATTGTACAATGTACATGTAATGTTTTTGACGAGATTCATTCGTCTAGAATCGGTACATTTGATATTCCGAAATAAGCACTTAATGATTCGTTTTGACAATAAGATTTCTAGGGAATGTCATATTGACTGAAATCATTTCTTAAAGGGGTGTAAATGAGGGTTATAGATTGTATCATCATCATCATCTGAGGCGTTATAGTCACGGGTGGGCCCTAGGCTAGCCTGGTCAAGCAAATATCTCCAGTCCGATCTATTCGTGACTTTCCTTCTCCAACATGTCACCCCTAAGTTCCTGGGGTCCACCTGAGCTTGAGAAAGATTGTATGGGAAAACAAGTCATTCTAAGGCGAGAACGAATTATACGCGGACGAAGTCGCGGGCAAAAGCTAGTTTTAAATAAAACTAGAAATATCAAAAATATTAAGGATGTGTCCATACGTCATTAACTACCTACGATGTTCATTGAGAGGCTTTAATTTCCCTACTGTAAGAGATAAAAATTAGATTAATCATTTAATATATGCCTCGTGACCGAAGTATTTCTTTCTGCCTGGAAGAAGGCAGTGGTTGGTTATTCTTATTCATAAAAGTGGCCCCAGCACGGCTAGCATAAGACGGTGCGCTAGCTATATTGCGCGCGAGATAGCCTATCCGTCAATTTTCGCATGTACCCATTAGATAGAACACGGATAGTCTATCTCGCGCGCGATATTGCGCCGTCTTGTGCTAGCAGCGCTGGAACGTTCCAGAAAACTACAGGCCGATAGCGTTTTTACCAAGTTTTTTAAAGGTCCTGAAAAAAAAAAATGTTAACAGCCGTCTGCCTGACTCCATGGAACACTTCTTCCTGCTCTCAAAGCCTCAGTACGGCTTTAAACGTGGTAAATCAACGGAGGATACTGTTGGCTATTTAACTAGAATCCATCTGTATTATATGTATGTTCTTGCTGTTTAAATCAATTCGTAATACGAGTATTTATCATACAACCTTCACGACATAGGCTCGACCTAGTCTAGTGTGATGACCAGTGTTTGCTCAAATAAAATGTATAAATTAGCCTTATTTATGAATGTACACACTATAAGTATATATGTATGCTATCGCATCCTACGTATTCTCATGTTTCAGGTGGTGAGTAAGGTCGCAAAAACAAATGAAGTGCAAATTACGCCAACATAAAGTTTTATATGAATCCCTAAAAATCATAAAAGAAACTGCTGATCAATTTGTAATAGATACCATCGCCTTTTCAATGTTCATTTCACAAGCGAGACAGATCCAAAGGAATTTATTAAAGAAATATAGACTGTATTCCAACGTTATAGGGTCTATGGGCCTGAAATAAATATATAATTTTCCCCCATCGTGGGAAAATGTCAAGTGTTCAGATATAAATGAAAATAAAATATCAGACTGTACTGTGGATGTCCATTTACTCCATGATACGATTTTATTAATAGAATTTTGAATTAATTTCATTTATGAAAAGAATTTATTCGCAAATGAAAGGGAGATTTAGGGAATGGATTTTTTACAAATTATTTGCGTTTCATTAAAAGAGTTAAATAGATTTTCGCAATTGTCAAAAGTCAAAGCCAATTTTTTTCACAAGGGATTTCGTAAAGAAAGATTTTACGAATGTAACTTTTTTATCGACTTTTAAGGAATGACGAGGAAGTTTTAAATTTATTTAAGTACCGTGCCAGCAGTCCCTAGATAGGATATTAAATTAAAAAAAGTTTTTTTGTGGTTTTTTATATTGATTTGCGTTCCTTCAGGCATATAGTCGTGTATACTCATAGAAATAATGATGCATGTTTAGTTTTTCAAAACTCAAGAAAATATTTTTTTTTCTTTTTATACAAAATTATTAGTTATATCACCAACGGTGAATGCAAAAGGACCTTTAGGCTGGGTTGTACCAAACTGTCTGTAATCGTAAGCTGTGTTCGTTAAAATTTAAATGTATGGAAAGTTTGACAAGTTCCTATGGGATGACAGCTGCCGGCGCCATATTTAACGTTGATCAGTATGTGATCGTAAGTCGGTGCAACCCAGCCTTAGAGTTAACGTAGACTTAAGCGTCAGTTAATGTCAATTATGACAATATTCTAAATTCGAATGACACACGCACGCCAATATATTTCGGACGGCACACACATGACGCGGCAATGATAGGTAAATGTGTTAGAAAAGTATCATGTACGAGGGCTGTTCCGAAAGATTTTAGCTGCTCTCACTCTATTCATGCGATATATTTTTTATTTACACCATTATGTGGGTAATTTCAATAGATCTATATCTATATATCTGAGATAAATTCGTTAGGCAGCAGCAAGTATTTTTTTCACAACATTTCTTTTACCAAAAGGCCTCTTGTATGGGCTTTTAAAAATTTGCGAAAATAGTACTATTTTTGATACCTAAAAATAGTTTTGGCAACGAAATCCCTAACAGCTGTAGTGGAAGCTACCCGGGATGACTTTCTAACTTAGTTTTGCAGATTTTAATGTAAAATCACTGAATGATTTTATTTAATTTAAGTTTTTTTGTGATGATGACCAGTCCCTAGTCTCGCGACGTAGACTAATATTCGACACACCTGCTCATTGTCGCTAATTTTCATGCAATCGAAACAGATTGCGTGGGTAGAGACAGGAAAGATTCATAGTTTGCGGTGTATAAAATTTCGTTTATTTGTGGTGACGTATTAATCAAAATTGGCCGGCAACACAAAATTGGTGTTGTGACCCGTTCATCGCATATTAGATAGGGCTGTTGACATGTCGTACTAAAAACACAATAAAAAAAACCCAAGCGACTTTCATCAACAGTTTCACCCCAACACATATGTATCGAAATTACCCGCATAATGGTATTGTTGTGAATTGTCCTAAGTAACCCGTTCAGTTCGACAGCTCTCCAAAGAATGCCCGTCCCCCTGAAAACTACCACCTAGCCGCCATGTCAAATGGTCGTACTGAGAGCACCAACAAGGATTGAGCAACACTCCTATTGGTTATTTTCCACCAATCACGTAAAACTGCAAGGAAAGTACAGTGTTGCTAGCACAAAATTATCATTTCCTGGCATCTTAATGCTGCATAAGATAAGCATGACGTATAATGTGACCAGTAAGTATGACATATGATGATATATGCCATTTTAATGACTATAATAGCAGCTTCCTCTACATTCACAAGATATTCGTAGAAAACCAGCTGTGTATTTTACTTCTAAACACATAAATCATGACAGTATCATTAAAACATATACGGCATGAATAGAGTGAGAGCAGCTAAAAACTTTCGGAACAGCCCTCGTATCATCAATAATTTAGGAGTAAAACTCTTTCGGTGTAGCCGATGAAGTATGCAGTTCTCTCCACCTTTTCCTTTCCAGAGCCGTTTCTTCCGTGGGCATCATGTCAACAGTTCTTTGGAGCACTACCCATTATACAAGCGATAGAACATGCACAAGGAGGCAAAGTTTATATATCGCCTGTGAGTTTGGGATCGTCTACAATTCGCACAGAATGTCTTTGAAGCGAGTTAAAAGGCCCAAACTGGTATCCAGCTCGTACTCCACGTGGTGACGGACTTGTGATTCATATAATAGAAGTCTGTCTCGGGGTAATGAGTAATTTATGTCTTACAGTTTTGTTTGACATTACTTGTTTTGAACAAATTGGCATATTCAACCGTGATTCAACACAAATAAACAAACTGCCAGGTATCTGAAAGTGATCAACTGATCAGTGGGAAGTAAGCCACTGTCGCATTTATCGGCGCGATCTAAACGCCAGCTGTCGGTGTCAACTATCAGTCAAGTCTGTACATATTCTTTACCACGCGACTAGAGAACTACGATAACCTGGCCCGTCCCTCCAAATTAATATTTCATTCTGTTTAGTCACATCCTTACGGAAGAGTGTTTTTGTTTGTTTGACGGCTGTCTCAGTACGCACACATGCGTTGGGAGTCTTGGTGGTGTATAATAAATACTTTCACAAATGCATTGAAGCGTTTTGAATTTTGGAGGGGCGGGCCATGTTATCGCAGTTTATTTCTACTTCCAAACGGGTGCTGATCGGCGCGAGATGGTGAATTATACCTATCACTACTGCGCAGATGTAATATTGATATAAACTGATAATTGAGGAAATCTAGACGACATCTGTAAGATCTCGGTAAAGTAGAAAATACCACATACAGATTCCGCCCTCGCCATTACCTTGCGACCAATTTGGCTTAGGTGCTAGTGACCCTGCCTGAGAAGCCGGAGGTCCCGGGCTCGAACCCGGTCAGGGCATTTTTTGTGTAATAAGCACGAATATTTTGTTCCTAAATTTTGGATGTTTTCTATCTATGTATCTATATAAGTGTGTATGTCGTCATCTAGTACCCATAGCTCTAGGTTAATGTGTAAGATTTACCCCAATATATCCCAATATTTATTAAGAAAAGTTTTTGGCCTGTGATTCCGCCCCGCCACATCAGGGCCTACGAGTAAGAAGTAGAAAATGGTTTATTAAAATTCAATCTTCGTTCATTACAAAATTGACGCATTTCCACTGCCATCTTAAGTTTCTAAACCAATTCTTGCTTCTTGCTTGAAATTCCATTTCGTTTCAAATGGTTTTCTGGCGCGAAGAAATGTGATTCGAGCTGGGTACGTTTAGGTTCACAGCGCTTAACGACAAGTAGCCGGGACCAATATAAGTTGACCTCGCTTTACTCATAACCATTACGAATCTAGGGGCCAAATTACATTATGCACGGTGATGATGACGACTAAGACAGATTTTGAATAGTAAATCGGTACAGTTAAGAAAAGCATATATTTGTATAAAGTATAGGCTCTTATTTTCTTTTGGTTCTGAGTACCCACTTCATAGTTCCATGAAAAATCGAGCTCGTAAATCGCAGTGAATTGCGAAAAGTAGATTTTCTCTTTCATAATATTAGTTGGCTCTGACATGTATTAAGATGAATACCTATAATTCTTTCAATGAAGCAAAATTCATGGTTGTTAGGTAAAGAATAGAATAGGCGATTAGTTGATTACTTTAATAGATAAAAACGGACCAGGGAGAGAGGACATTGGAGACGTGATCAGAAACTAATCCATAGACATGATGAAGTATTGAAAGATAAACTTAATAAATAAGGTACCAAAGTTTCAAGTTACGAACATTAACTATTACTTCTCAAATTGCTAACAGAAAAAAATACAGTCTCGCCAAAAAAATCGGTCACGAAATTTTATCATCCACAATACGGAGTGTGTCAAAAGAATCAAAAAAATCAAAATCAAAATCAAATATTTATTCTGCAAATAGGCCACAAGGGCACTTTTACAAGTCAAAGCATGAATTTATACAATTTAAAAAAAAAAACTGACAATCTTACTTAATAATAATGATTAAAAAATATACTGATTAACAATTATATAAAAATAAATTTACAAATATTAAGGACGTATTGAATACGATCTGTCCGAATAAACAAAAAGTACATAAAATTAATTTAATATCTCAGAGATGTATATGGTCTCTGAGCGTCCAAATACGATTAATAACAATTATTTAAAAGTCCTTAGAGATGTAAATGATCTCTAAGCGCTAAAATTAAAATAAGTAAACTTAATATTGTTAGAGATGTATAAGGTCTCTAAGCGTCAATAACAATAAAACTAATCCAGAACAGGATTATGTCTCTCGTCAATCTACATACAATAAAATAACACTAGTATAAAGGTATTTACTTTGCCCTTGCAAGCATGAACAGACTGGACTCCACAAACAGCACCCGATCACGAGTATGACGCGTATCTCAGCCATCGCCTCCCTCGACCATCTGTTAGGGAAGGTGGCGACCCGATCAACGACGCCGCCGTAAGCAAAGCCCTTTAAGCGAGCATGACATATTCAGGCTGCCGGACATTAATAATATCAAAGATTAAAATGACTCTTCGGCGAGAAACAGCATCATGTTTCATAAAATGCAACGACAGAGCTATTTGTACAAGGAAATATGCTAAGTGAAGCATATGTATACTAAAACTAACAGGATTTAACTATCACTGGCTTAAAAGCATTTTTGTCATTTAAGAAATCGTTGACAGTATAATAGGCCTGGCTTAACAAATAACGTTTAATATGAGACTTAAATTTACTGAATGGAAAATTAACTATATCGATGGGTATTTTATTATAAAATCGTATACAGTTCCCCACAAACGACGTGCTAACCTTCCGGAGACGACTGGCCTTCACTGCAATCTTGTGTTTACTTCTAGTGTTGTAGTCGTGGATATCACTGTTAAGTTTGAATTCTTGAATATTTTTTCGAACATACAAAATATTTTCAAGAATGTATTGACATGCCACTGTAAGAATATTTGCCTCCTTAAATTTTTCTCTGAGAGATTCTCTTGCCTTAAGTTTGTAGATGGAGCGTACAGCTCGTTTCTGTAGCACGAAGACGGTCTGGATGTCAGCCGCTTTTCCCCACAACAGGATTCCATAGGACATAACACTATGAAAGTAACTGTAATATACCAGCCTGGCTGTCTCAACGTCAGTTAACTGTCTAATACGTCTTACTGCATAGGCCGCAGAACTAAGTTTGCCGGCCAGAGTGGCAATATGCGCATGCCATTGCAGTTTTGAATCTAAGGTGACACCTAAAAACACTGTTCTATCTACAAATTCCATTTCATCAGACTTTAATTTGATCTTAGAATTGTTTGCCTGCTTGACATTAGGCAAAGTGAATTTGATACACTTTGTTTTCTTGGAATTTAAAAGCAAATTATTTGCTGTAAACCAGTTCACAACAGTACCTAGTGCCTCATTAATACCGTCAAAGTTTTTGTCTTTGCGGCCTACCTTGAAGATAAGCGACGTATCATCTGCGAATAGCACTATATCATGTTTATCTTTTACAAGGTTTGGTAAATCATTAATATAAACTAGAAACAGAAATGGGCCCAGAATTGATCCTTGAGGAACTCCAAGAGCAACCGTTGTCCCTGCAGATTGAGTCCCGTTGATGACTACCCGTTGAGTTCTCTCCGACAGATACGATGTAACAAGGTCAAGGGAACCGTTTCTTATCCCATAATGGCTTAACTTTCTAATTAAATTCTCGTGATTAACGCAATCGAATGCCTTTGATAGATCACAGAACACTCCAATAGCATCTTGAGCCTCTTCCCAGGCATCAAAAATATGTTTAATTAGTACCACACCGGCATCAGTGGTAGAGCGACCTCTAGTGAACCCGAACTGATTGCTATTGAGTAGTTTATTGCGATTAAAATGGGACATCAGCTGATTAAGAATAAGTTTCTCAAAAACTTTGCTTAATGCTGGTAGTATTGAGATTGGTCTGAAGTTGGTAGGGTCAGTTTTTGATCCTGATTTAAACAACGGGATGATTTTACTGTGTTTCATCAGGTTAGGAAAAACTCCAGTTTCAATACATTTATTGAAAATATCAGCTAAGAAAGGTGCGATTGATTCTACAATGGAATGTAATACTTTTACTGAAAGGCCCCAAAGATCTTCAGTCTTTTTTAAGTTTAATGATTTAAATGCTTTAATTATAATATGGGGGGTCACGTCAGTGAAGCTAAAGATTTCTGTACATTCTGTTACATTTTCTTTCAATAGCGATTCAGCGACATCTGGTGATGAATTCAAAGATTTCGTGGTCTCGACGGGTACATTAGTAAAAAACCGCTCAAAATGATCTGCTACTTCGTGGTCAGAACTCACTAGAGTGTCATCGACTCGCAGGCTGAAGTGCGCATCTTTTAACTTACTTTTCCCAGTTTCATTGTTGATAACTTGCCATACAGTTTTAATCTTATCACTGGAGTTCTGGATCTTTTTTGACAAGTAATTGGCTTTAGCAGCGACACACATTAACTTAAAAGATTTTGAATAGTTCTTAACATACTCAAGAAATTCCGGCCTTTTATCAGTAGTTCTTGAATCATACAAGTCATAGAGTCGGCGCCTCTTCTCGTGAATGTCTGGCGTGGCCCAGTCGCTAAATTTAGTCTTGAACTTGCTTTGAATCTTCTTCAAATTAAAACAGACATCGAATTCCGTTTTGATACAATTAAACAATCGAGTACACAAACGGTCAGGGCTTTCCTGAGTGAGTGGAAGATAACATAATCGTTTCATTATATTACGATTGAATAAATCTAAGCTCTTTTCAGAAATAAGTCTGCACATAGTGTGTCGTGGAACTTTATCAGTTTTCCCGCTGAAGGCGACTTGTTGTCCACAGTGGTCAGAACTTAAGTTGTTTATAATAAATTTACTAATCGCATCCTTGTTACTGAAAATGTTATCTATACATGTCGCGCTGGTTGCTGTAATGCGAGTTGGCTCACAAAACAAGTTCACCAGGTTAAAAGATTTAAAAGTATTCACTAGACTCACACTCATGGGCGATTTCTCAAGTAAGTTAACGTTAAAATCATCGCAAACAATAACGCATTTTGTACTCTTAAAAATACTGCTGAGCACTTCTTCCATCACTGTCTCAAATAGACTGTAATCCGCCGATGGGGGCCTGTATACGCATATAATTATAAATTGGTCTAACTCCACACAAGAGAGTTCTATGAGACGCTCGACAGACATGTCAACAATATCTTTACGCTCTTTACATTTCAAATTATGTTTCACCATAATCAAGGATCCTCCACGCCTACATGACTTTCTAGAGTATGAACTTACTATACTATGATTGCTAAAATTAAACATAATTTCATGATCTTTAAGCCAGTGCTCCGTTATACATAGAATATGAATATTTGAACATTGTATGAACAAATCAATTTCAAGTTCCTTACTAGTAGTGAAAAGTGATAGGGTAACCGTGATTTAAGTCCAATACTATCCGTCGGTCCCTCATTGCTGAGGTTCGTGACCGCTGCAGATGGCTCGCCAACGGATCCGATGATGCGCTGCATGTTAGAGCCTGGGGCGCTACCGCGAACGGAAAACGAAATATCTGCCGCGGTAGGCCATCTGGTGTTCTCTCTCAAAAATAAAGTCTTATTATACGATGTAACTAACAACTATATTGCATTGAATAGAAATATTCTGAAGATCATTTCTAGAGTCCGAAAAAGTAATTAGTGAGTACTCCGAATTAACCCTGTTATAGTTTGATTTATTTTACAACGATTTCACTATAGCATTTTTTAAGGAATTAAATTGACTGTAATCTTCAGTTATTTGGGCCGTACTGCGTATTTCAATAATAATTAAATTCATTTATGAATTGTATTTCAGAAAGTTCAGTGTTGATATTCATGAAAGTCCGCTTGTCGCTGCACCCTGGCGTCCAGATTGCAGTCTAATGCTGGGTTGCACCAAATCGTCTGTAACCTTAAGCGGTGTTCGTTAAAAGTTGAATGTATGGAAAGTTTAACAAGTTTCTATGGGATGACACCTGCAGGCGCCATATTTAATGTTGATCGGTCTGTGATCGTAAGTTGGTGCAACCCAGCCTAATACTCTAAAAGGAATAAAATACGCGAATATTACCCAATTAAACATGCAATCCACTTAACAAATTACAATAAAACGTAAGAGTAATGTAAAATAAATCATATTTGAAGAGCATTAGAGCGGGTATTTCTTTAAAGTGCTTTTAGGGACCAAAAATCACTTATACAAAATACAATAGAAATACAAAATGAATGGTATTTCAATTACATTAAAGCTGTTTTTTCTTTGAAAGGCCGACCACAAGATTGCAAATTTTTTAATCCATCCCGGATTTGATAATAGCGTTCTAAATATTTTTTAATTATGGCTTAAATGGGGTCTTTGATAATTCGATTTCGCTTGTATAACCACGATGAATTTTTTTAGTTAGCGTTTTCCTGCCATGTCGACCTGGCAAAATCTGTCGCCCTTTTGGAGGTTAGGGTCATTTTCAAATGGTTTTCCTTTTCAGGTTTGAGGGTTGTAATCTTTGTATTTTATAGCCAGGTTAAGGATGATTCACAGTAGACCGTTCCGGGCCGGCCTATAATTGTCATATATAATCTTAGACCAAAATATAATTGCAATGGAGTGTAGCATTAAAATTAATAATAATTTCATGACATGCATACAATTTTATAATTTAATAACGACCCAGACTTTACGACAAATAAAACGACCATATATTTACCCTTTCAGTGCGCATTCCTTCTAAGGTTTGGAATTCTCTGCCGGCGTCTGTATTTCCGAGTTCATATAACCTGGACCTTTTTAAGGCACGAGTGAATAGGCATCTTCTGGGTGAGCTCGCTTCATCGTCGGCCTCATCTTTGCCCCCTGGCTAGATGCTGGCCAAGAGCAATCCCATTTTTAATTTAAAAAAAAAACCTATGTGTACTAGTATGTGTCTTCTTTGGGGTCTTAAACGTCTTAAGTAGCAAACCAATAGATTGGAATCTTCACTTCAAGTACTAGTCGAAAAATGAAATATGTAACCACCACCACCACCATATCAGCCGAAGGACGTCCACTGCTGGACATAGGCCTCCCCCAATTTCATGGGGGGGGTAAATGCCATAATCGCCACGCTTGACGTGCGGGTTGGCGATCGCAGTATCTCCACCGCACTCCAGGGATGCTGCTGCCCATCCCCCGGTGGTCTTGGTCGTAGTTTTAGGACATACCCGGGTCCCATGTGTAAACATATGTATATTTAACAAGATTCTGTAATAACGGGTCTGAAATATGTTGATACTACGTATAAATAGCATTTATTATACTCACGGCCTTCCCTTTAGATATGTCATCAGTTCATTAATCTTCGTACACAATTACATGTCTCTACCAGTCTATTTAAATTAACGTATTGAATTTGAATCAGATTGTATTTGTCACATGCGATCACTTAACATACACTAAGGCTTCCTGATTTGTCGATGCGGGCGCGGTACGATATGAGAAAACTGTCAGCTGTTAAGATCAACCGATAAGAATGCAGTACTGCCCCGCTTCTGCGCATGGTATTACTATTGGCGCAAACTACTACGCCAAAAGTTAACCATGGCTGTAGCATCCAGTCGCTATCCATCAGACACACGATGGTCGGTTCCTTCCCACTTCCGGTATACCTTCCTTTGGTCGCTTTGGAAAAGGCGATTCTGCTGGTATCGGTCCAGACGCTCTCTGTAGCGACGAATACGGCTTGCCCATGCATACACTTTCTGCTTCAGAAAGTCAATGCGTTCCGTGACACAGGCCATGTAGTCACGGGGCCTGACACCGCTCCCCGCGAAGGCCTGGTTCACGAAGCGCATTACTCGGGGGCGGTTATTGCCCCCTCTGAAGCATATCAGCTTTGCAATGATAGTCCTATACGTATCGACACGCCGCTCAATTCGTACTTGCCAGGTAGGGACACTCCCGGTGGTTATTATTATGATTTTCGGCTCGGACACTATATCTCTGACCTCTTGATTTCTACGGAGTCTCCAAGTATTCGAAATGATTGCCATATGATAAATAAGTAATAAAAAAATACAATTTGATACTATTACCCAAATAGACCTCTAGATCTGCCGGAAAGCCTCACTCGTATTCATTTATCTCCCAGCGGCTAAGTGTCATAATGCCAGACTAGACCGGCTATATGAGACAGTGTCGTGTGGACATCACCTTAATGGTATGTTCCGATGCCACTAGTATCACTGAGGGCTAAGGGCCTATCGCGAACCGGAAACGAAGTATGTCCCTCTCTATCTCCCGAATTTGTAAGTACGGCAAAGAGGGAGATATTTAGTTTTAAAAACACTTACAATAACAAAATATGCAAACTTTTCTTATAATTTGATTAATTTTAAAAGTATTTATTAACCTACGTTAAAATTATTATATTACTTAATCGCGTACGTACACTTAAACTGGGCAACGGCAATAAAAAGGTAACGATTTTGTTACAAGACGCCGTCAGGCTGGCTGCGTTGCCAGGATGGAAGGCACTGCTTATTTTCTGTGCGAAATATTGGCCAGACCTCTGGTCACCAGTCATCCCTAATAGGTACTGACAAGATTGGTTTAAATTTCCTGTGTGTCTGTCACAATTACCTGAACCTCTCCATTACATAATTCAACAAAATACCTCACAAAAACACCCCATCTCGCTACAATTTGTCCATCAAAATTCCAATTCCACCTCACCGGGACATCGGCGAAAAGATTTAAAATCAGCCGTGACGAGGTCACAAGGAAATAAATTTGGAATTGCCATCCTGTGAGCGACCGACGCTAGCTGTACACTGCGAAACAGCTAGAAATACGAGTACAATGGTGTGAGTCTGATTTTAGTTGTTACCTCAGAACTTTCGATTGGGTGAACCGATTTCGATAATTCTTTTTTTATTTGAAAGCTGATGCTTCTTGTATTGTCCTATTTCAATTTGGTACAGTTTTGTCAATGGCATCCATGAAAAAACCATATAAGTCTTACGTAAATTTGCATTAAATATGTCCACGACAAATGTACGATTAACTAGATTGAAGTCGGTTTTTTTTTGTAAACATTTTTGATTATATTTATGTTACATTCATCAGAATCATTTCAGTTATTTTTCTCTGCCAACTTTTAGACTAACTGACATCCATACTAATCAACGAAATAGTAAAGCATAATACTATTATTGTAATTTTGATATGTGTGCAAATTTATTCAGTATTTTTTATCATCATCATCATGTCTGCCAAAAGGCGTCCACGGCTGGACATAGGCCTAACCCAAAGACTTCCACAAAGACCGGTCCTACGCAACCCGAATCCAGCGGACACCCACGACCTTTACCAGGTCATCGGTCAGGTTTTTATCATAAAATAAATAAATTAATCTAATCATAATTAAAACTTGTTTTTAATACGCTTAAAAATAAGTCTTTTATTCATGGAACAAACAATAGGCAAATAAAAAATAAACACAAAGAGAAACTAATAACTAACTAAAACTATATACAAAAGGCTCGCCCAAATCACTCCCACTGGGCAGCGTTCCCATGAGGCTGGCTGCGTTGCCTCGTTGATTGGCATAGTAGAAGTAACTGAATCTAATCTTGACAGCAAAATCATTCTAGTTTCTTGCAAAACACTATTACGTTAAGTAGATATATAAAATGAAATACTGAATACGACTGAACTTAAATATCACAGGATAAGGAACAAATTAAAATAATTAGCATACGGTAACAATGGCAGCATTATTGTTGGAGTCTTCAAATAAACTACGTACTTCGTTATATGATAGGGTTGCAGTGGGCAGTGAATCTTCTGTCTTCATTTGTTTTATGCAAGTCGTAGATATCTTGTTTGGATTGTGATTCGAAAGGGAAACAGTGGTGGTCAGAGAGGAAGAAATGGCTCGGCTACTTTGAGAGTTTAGTTCTTCTTAGGGTTCCGTACCAAACAGGTAAAAAGGAATTCTTAAGGTTTAACTCTCTGTCTGTCACAATGTTTTATATCTCAAGAACTACTAATTCTCATCATTTTATTAATCTAAATCTTGGAACAGTTTTAACCAAAGCTAATCCACGTGCATGAAAAAACATTATTTTTATTATAGCTCAATTTGTTGGAAGGAAACATCATGTTATCTTTTCTAAGCATTAAAACTGCATTAACAGATTTTTGAAAAATGCGCGTCTTTAAAAAAAAAAACCGGTCACGCACAGAGAAGGGTTCCGTACCGACACCTCCCTAATCTACATTTAAAACCACTATACAATACAGTACATAAAAAAAGGTCGTATCTTCATAGCGAAGTCACACGGCACTTAAGCCTTTCTGTTTGGGCAAGACAGTTTTTCAGAAATAACTCAAAAACCGTTAAAACTATCTTGTTCAAACTAAAAATCGTTGATCAATCAATTAATCAAAAAATGAGGGGCCACAAATATAAAGATTTTTTTTTTTGTCAAAAATCTGTAAATGCAGTTTAATTGCTTAGGAAAAATTAAATAACGTTTACTTTCAGCAAATTGTGTTATCTCAACGTTTTATGGCAGTTTCCCTCCAGGGCTCATACTTATTTCCACCCTGTGTATACCGATCGTTTAAAAATGTATACACTCCTTTCTTGTAGAAGTACTGTGGTCCCTCGGAAAAACTTAGTAGGGAGCTCATGCCACAACCGGAACAGTTATTTATGCAGTTAAAAACATTTTTCGTGTATTAGCACAACAACACATTCTTTCGTAACTAAATATATAGCTATATATTTAGAGCCGGATCTCAAAGGACCATGCACTTTTTTCAAGTGTACGTTTTACTCTATACTTATGCACTGTTTCTGTCTGAAATGTATATTTTTCGTATTTGCAATGTTATAATCTTTTAACACATCAAAGATTAGCGATCCTCCACGGTATAGCAATGCCTCATGCAGATGTACGGACTACCCACATTGTAGCCGGAAATTATGGCAGCACTCGTGGCGTCACAGACATTCTTTAAGGCCTCTACACACATACGAGATTCGCATGCGAGTTTCATTACATAAATAAATGAATAAATAAATAAATAAATCAATATTGGGGGACAATCTTACATAAATCGACCTAGTCCCAAACTAAGCAAAGCTTGTACTATGGGTACTAGACGACGATATACATACTTAAATACATAGAAAACATCCAAGACCTAAGAACAAATATCCGTGTTAAATGCACAAATAATGCCCTGGCCGGGATTCAAACCCGGGACCTCTAGCTTCGGAGGCAGTGTCACTACCAACTATGTAGGCTAAACAGGCCGTCATCGCAACATTGCGGGTTACCGTGGTATCGTCGGACTGCATAGCCTAGTTGGTAGTGACATTGCCTTTGAAGCTAGCTGTCCCGGGTTCGAATCCCGGTAAGGGCATTTGTTTCTGTGGTGAGCAGGAATATATGTTCCTGAGACTTGAATGTCTTGTATGTATTTAAGTATGTATCTTTTAAATATATCGTCGTATAGTACCTATACACAAGCCTCATAGAGCTTACTATGGGAATAGTTCGATTTGTATAAAAAAATGTCCAATAATATTTATTATAATGAGTTCATTCGATCTGCCAAACTGCGCAATGTAGTGAAACTCACCGTACGTGTGTAAGGCTTTACCGTACACCGTAGGTGTGTTCGCGAGCCAGTTTACTGCCCGCCTCGTACTGCTGACTCGTTGACTTTAGTTTTTCATCCGGTTCGAAGGACCACATGTAAATTCTAGTTTCTGTAAACTTGCTTTTGGGCGGCCATGAATACATACAGGATGTAAAAAGAATGGTGGGGACCAGATGAAGGCGATAATGAGGACTACTGTAAATATACCAGTCGGCGCCACTGTTGAGTAAGGTCCAAGCTGTGAAGTTTTGTTTTTAGATATAACTAGCGTGAAAACAAAGCTTACGTTTAAAAAAAATATTAAGATGATATAATACTAATCTTCAACTAAATTGTAAAATTAACACTAAAAATTCTAAAAACCTAAAACCTGGTCATGTTTACATTTAAATAGTATTGAATACCATTAAACCGTACCGTAAAAATAAAGAGCATGTCGTAGTCTTGCGCAATCGCGATTTCTTCTAAAAAAAGCGGCCGAGTGAGTGTCGGGCCACGCGCAACGTAGGTGCATTGACTCCAGCAAAAATCGGCATTTTAAAAATTATTAAAATCAAAAATGATTTAAAACGAATGCATCCCCTGTGTAGATTTGTGTCGAAAAGATGGCCTGATTAGCCTAGTTGGTAGTGACACTGCCTCCGAAGCTAGAGGTCCCGGTTCGAATCCCGGCTAGGGCATTATTTGTGCACGGCTCGACTCCTTGGCGCTGCGTAGAAATGTAGCCTCGCTCTGCATTTTCTACCGCATGTATTACGGGGAGTGCTCCGAGGAATTGTTCGGATTAATTCCTGCCGCTTCCTTCCGCCATCTCCCAACGCGACAAAATTTCCATCCTCACCACTTAGATGGTTGGCAGTCCTCAACTGTCTCGCACAGCTAAACTGTGGAATGAACTGTCGCCTGCGGTATTTCCGGACCGATTCGACTTTTAAACCTTCAAGAAAAGAGCGTACTCCCATCTTAAAGGCCGGCAACGCATTTACAATCCCTCTGGTGTTGCGAGTGTCCATGGGCGGCGCTAATCGCTTACCATCAGGCTATTCGTCTGCTCGTTTGCCACTTATGTCATAAAAAAAAAATTAGTACGGATTTTGTTGGATGTTCTCTATGTATTTAAGTATTTACAATATTTATCTACAAAAGTATGTATATAGTACAAGCTTTGCTTAGTTTGGGACTAAGTCGATTTGTGTAAGATTGTCCCCTAATATTTATTTTATTTATTTATATTAAAGAAATATCTTTTTTTTTTAATATTGCCTTTTGTCGGCGTTATTAAAATGTTTTGTGTATCTGTATTTTTCTGTGGCATCGTACCTCTGCAACGGCTAAACCTAACGAGAAACTACTCAACAGGTTTATTGACAACTGACAACTTAGTAAATTTGAAAAACCCCCGACATTTTCATTTCAAAGTTCAACATCTCATAAACGGCTGAACCGATTTTGATAAAACATGTCTAAGAACCATCGCTGGAAAATCAGCCGCATTCAAACTGTTCGAATGCGGCAAGTTTCTCATTTATTCCACTAATTTGGATGGTTTTGGCTTCAAATAACGCAGTATAACACTCAAAACAGATTAGTTATTCATTCATGTCAAAACAACATAACATGTAAGGTAAATGTCCCAGTACTTGACCTCGACACACTCCTTACAAGGCACTTTCAATCTTATATATATTTTTTATTTTTTATTTTTATACCACGTCGGTGGCGAACAAGCGTACGGCCCGCCAGATGATAAGTGGTTACCGCAGCCTATGGACGCCTGCAACTCCAGGGTGTTCCATGCGCGTTGCCGACCCTTTAAAAATGTATACACTGCTTTCTTGAATATTATATCATAATGACATGACAGAGGTGGTCAATGGACGTATACCTTACAGAGATCAGCAATCAGTACTTATGTGTTTCGCCGTAATCCCTCGGATATATTTGTAAAAGAGAATAAAGATAAAAATAAATTCAAGTCCCTTCCATTATTTCTACGGCGCACCGTAATCCGTAGCGCCGTAGAGGCTCTACGCCGCGACGTAGCGCTACGACAGCCGCTACGAATGACTCCGCGTTTGTGAGCGCGCCATGATAAAGTTATAACAATGGTACAGTCGCCTGCACATTAAGTGCGGCTTTTGATAATTATCACGATAATGGGATGTCAATATTCACATAATTCTACTTAAATTGGAGCGTTCGTGGCCCAGTGGCGCCCGCGTACCGGGTGCGGCATGCGAGGTTAAACAATGTGGAGGCGAGTCAGTTCTTGGATGGGTGACCGCTTTGAGTGGTTACTAACTGAGCGCTGCCGTGCTTTGGAAGGTACGTTAAACCGTCGATCCCGGTTGTTGTATACGGCAGCAGTCGTTATGTCAGGTTAGAGGCCTTCGGGCGGCTTGAGGACTTCTAACAGTCAAGTTGCCCACTCACTTGATGTCCGTAGGGAGTACCCACCGTTACCCTACACATGACCCCTGGATGGTGTTAAAAGTGCAACAAAACTGGCAACCGTACGTGTCTTCTCGAAGACCTCACGTTTCGTAAAATAAATGCCATACGATTATTATTATTTTACTTCAATATTGAATCAATACACTCAATATTTAAGCAGTATTATGACTTTTTTTAGTGTTTTAATAATGTCTCTTTTTAAAATAATGTGACTTGATAATAAATTAATTTAAATGAGAGTTTCGTTTAAATGAGTATGATATTCATTGTGACTTTTGAAAAACAGCGGCGGTGGCAAAAATCTTACGGCGTGCCTGATCGACACGGTAGCCTACGGACACTTGCGACTCCACAAAAATCACAAGCGCGTTGCCGAGTCCTTATTGACTTGAGGATTCGTTGTGTTCATAGCTATGGACAAATGGAGGTCCCTCACTCGCAATACAGCGCATGCTCGGGAGCTCTGGCGACCTTACTCACCACCAGGAACACAACACCACGTACTCGTACCTAGATATAAACTGCGATAACCTGGCCCGCCCCTCCAAATTACTATTTCATTGTGATCTGTCACATCCTTACGAAAGAGTGTGTTTGTTTGTTTGACGGCTGTCTCAGCGCGCACACATGCGTTGGACCCGGGTATGTCCTTGGACCCGGGTATGTCCTAAAACTACGGCCATGACCACCGGGGGATGGGCAGCAGCATCCCTGAAGTGCGGTGGAGATACTGCGATCGCCAACCCGCATGCCAAGCGTGGCGATTATGGCATTTACCCCCCATGAAATTGGGGGAGGCCTATGTCCAGCAGTGGACGTCTTTCGGCTGATATGGTGGTGGTGGTGGTCGGCCATGTTATCGTAGTTTATCCTTAAGGAGCAATTAGTGGTGTTATTATGGCTGCGTTTGTCTGTAAGGTGGAGGTACTTCCTCAGTTGGGCTGCTCCACATATGAACAAGATGACGTTCTGCTGTGCCCTGCCTCTATTATTGAAGATTTTTATCTACATATTATTGAAGATTATCAAACACGTTGCCAGCTCAACAGGAAGCTCGAGCAAAACCTGAAATACCCAGTTACTTTAAATAACTGTTCGCTGCGGTACAAAGTTCGATTCCCCGCTGACCCATAACCCGTCTGTCTGGTTTGTTTCCAGTTGCTAACTACCCTCAATTAATTTTAATGAGAGTTTACATACAGTGCAGTTCTGGAATCATTGTGATCAGCGTAAACTGAAAACTTTGCGGATTTATGTTTTGAAAGATTTTAAGATGTTTTGCGGGGATCAATCTGACACTAACGTTTCACATTTAAATAATACGGTATTTGATTTTTTTATTTTGCCTTTTGAACCAGTATTTAGAGACGATCAAATTTTTACATGGGACCAGCTAGATTTAGAGTACAATAAATGGCAAATAATAGGGACAACCATAGGGTTGTCTTCGACGCAAGCGGCCTACAAATTGACGTCACGCGCCACTTAAAGAAGCAACCGTTGTATGTGAAAATAAGTCAAAGGACGTCCACCTTGTGAACTAGCCAGAATCCATAGGCTACCGCTAAGCTACAGTGTCTGCTTACCGTCAGGCAGGCCGTACGCTTCTTTGCCGCCGTTGTTCTATAGAAAAAAAACCTATATTAATCCGATTTCAAGGTATCAAAGTAGGTATTGATGTCGACTGTACCTCGCCACAAAGAGTATTTAGCGGTGACGCCAGTGACAGTGTGTCGCGGGATGACAAGGGGCTTATCTTACCCACACGTAATACTATACTGGAAGGGTTAAATATATATTAAGAGTATATAGCTTTGTGAGGTGATGTCTACAACTACTTGTGCAAATAAAAAAAACAATTATGAGTTTTTAAATTCCACGTTCAGGACTCCATCTCATTTTTGATTACATATCCGATCTTTTTAGGGCTGCAAAAGCGACATGGGTGTTTCCTAGGTCCATTCGTTGATTTTTTTTTAACATGAAGTAGCAGGACCACTTGTTAGGGATAATACTTTGACTAAAACGGACTATGAAATGTTTTTTGTTCGAGAAATGTTTAAATTTTGGAGTTATTTAATCTTAGGTCGCTTCAATATTCAGGTCAAGTCAA
The DNA here is from genome assembly GCA_905163555.1 of Notocelia uddmanniana. Classification (NCBI taxonomy): domain Eukaryota; kingdom Metazoa; phylum Arthropoda; class Insecta; order Lepidoptera; family Tortricidae; genus Notocelia; species Notocelia uddmanniana. Next base: position 4,680,922 of record LR991059.1, on the reverse strand, counting down.
AATATTCTTTAGTTAAATAGGCCTAGCAACAAGCACTTCTATATTCGTTTCTGTTAGATCACGATTCCTCTGTTAAAACATTATATTAAGTTAATTATTTAGAGCAATTTATGATGCTAATATTATTTAAAAAAAAGATTGAATTATTATCGTCAAAACATAAAAATGCATATGCAGTTCAGTTTTAGTGAGACTTGGTTACATTTAGTGGCAATGTCATAATTTAAGGAGCTTTTTTTAACGAGTAACGCCATAAAATAAATTACTTAAAAACAATAATTTCATAAATTTTACAGAATCGAGCAAATAGAATACAGAATGACAATTTAGTCTTAAAAATGCTCCGAAATACACTATTAAAGTTTGTCAGGGTACACGGTAAATAACAAAATTACAAGTGAACACTATTGGAATGAAAACTTATTCGACCATCAAAGTGTCGATAAAGTATAAACTAAATTTGGAGTTAGCTCTACTCTCGGTAGAAAAATTGACACTTTAATGCACTTCCAATGGCTTTGACTGGCATAAATTATGCAAATCAATCATTATGATTGTCATATCTGGGACTCGAACTAATAATACACACTCATTTTCCGTTCCATTTTGAATTGGATTTCACTCGCTTTCACATCGTGTTAAGGGGATGCCTAGATTGTGAATGATAAAAATTATGGCATTAGATATTAATAATTTGGGGGAGGCCTATGTCCAGCAGTGGACGTCCTTGGGCTGATATGGTGGTGGTGGTGGATATTAATAACTTATAATTTAATTTAATTTAATTTCTTTTGACATATTGATTTTATTCCAGAAACTGTCTAAATTTCCATTTTATGTACATTTTATTATTATTATTATTTATGTTTTGACGATCCTATTTTGAATTTTACTATATAATAATTTCTTAATTTTGACATGTCTACAGCAATTCAATATTTTATTTTAAAGAATAATAACAGCATCAATACATTTAAACAAGTATATATGTAAATATTATATGAAAAGAATGGGTGAGTGAGTATGGTGGGTGAGAAGGGGAGATTCCTCATTCCTGTGATCACCCGGCGCAAATGTCCCTAGTATACTGAGGGAGTAGCGTCGTTTTTAGTGGATAGGATTACGACATAGCCCAGTCATTCCCCGGTGGTCTCTGCCTTGCTTTAAACCAACTGAGCTATCGTGGCCATCCCTTGTAGTAACGAATATTTCAACCTCTTCACACTTCTAATTACACATAAGGGAGGTTCCACCACCACCACCACATCAGCTCAAGGACGTCCACTGCTGGACATAGGCCTCCCCCAATATCATGGGGGGTAAATGCCATAATCGCCAGGCTTGCCATGCGGGTGCGGGTGAAGGGAGGTTCGTATTCTTCAATTTGACTAGAAATTATAATAAAAAAAGAAACGTCATACTCGTACTTTTAGATATATAAGATGAGTTTTTTTGTATTGATCGCACGAGCCTTGGTCTGTTAGACTTGCTAACAAATCAAAACGTGTGTAGGTACACAAATAATGCAATCATTACTCCAATACGATACGCTTAGTACAGTCGATCCCCGGTACTGGACAGACATCTGTTTGTCGTCTCACTTCTGATATGGATAAATATGGATAATCGTATGTGTAAAAAAGAGACGCAAATTATAAGGCTGCTATGAAAAAGCTTCAATACAAGTCAATACAATCAAATAACGTTTTGCTACGGACGTTCAAAAACCACCCAAAAATCATATTTAAATACGCGAGCGCACGTTTCCGAAATATGTTGCTTCCATAAAAAAGTGGTCAAGAACGAGTTCGGTTTGCAAGTGCAGGTTTCCGAACTGGGGATTGGCTTTCAACTAGGTATGTACCAACTCTATATTTATGAGTATAGATATAAGAACATCTTATAATACCACGGTTGCTATGAATAAATGAATGTAATTTGTAATATTTTTTGAGCCTACCATAATTGGGTATTTTGACATGTTACAATTTAAAACATGCTGTCACTCAATGAGTAGTCACAATAAATTGTAAATTATAAAATATTACCAAAATCATAAAAGGATTATCAAAAAATCAAATAATTATGTTTTATTCTTTATCCAAAAGTCAAATAAAAGATACTAATATAATTTTTATTTATAAATAAATAATAAATTGTATTACAACTATGTAGCTTAACGCCGTATTTTGCGCCTAAAACAGCAATATACTTATTTTCACATACAACGGTTGGTTCGATAACTTGCGTGTGACGTCATAAGCTATCAATCAATCAATCAAATATATTTATTTGCAAAAATACAGTGGTAGGTTGTTACATTAAATAAATAAAGTTCAGTGTATTTTGCTTGCAAGCAAGCGTGCAAATATTATCAGTGATATAGCTAGTGTCTATTTGTAGCAGGCGTTTTAGGGGCCGTTACTTGTAGCGTCGAACTAGGTTTTTTCCCAATTGTTGCTATTTATTGTGCTCTAATTTAAATAAATATGTTGGTCCTATATATACATTAAATTTGATCGCCACTAAAACTGGTTCGAATGGAACCATAAAAAAATATTCAAATAGCGTATTGTGCATGGTTTAGTGTAGTACGCCATATCGTGATCAATCAGTGATGGCATTAGCGGTCAAAATTGAGGCATTAAGCATACTAGAATACGATGACATATACGAGGTCTATTGATAGATCAAATCAACATTCCACCACCGCCACCGCCATATCAGACGAAGGATGTCCACCGCTGGACATAGGCCTCCCCCAATTTCACGGGGGTAAATGCCATGATCGCCACGCTTGGCATGCGGATTGGCGATCGCAGTATCTCCACCGCACTCCATGGATACTGCTGCCCATCCCTCGGTGGTCTTAGTCGTAGTTTTAGGACATACCCGGGACTCGGTGCCAATCAACATTCAATGAAATTATTTTCGTACGTCGTATTAAAATACACGTACCTAGAAACCACCTAAATCACGAAAAGTGGCAATGAAAGTATTACAATTATTCTACTTTTTTTACAACTTTAGCAAAATTTATTTACTTACTAATGGTGGTGTGGACCCAGGTATGTCTTAAAACTACGACCAAGACCACCGGGGGATGGGCAACAGCATCCCTCGAGTCCGGTGGAGATACTGCGATCGCCAAGCCGCATGCCAAGCGTGGCGATTATGGCAATTACCCCTCATGAAATTGGGGGAGCCCTTTGTCCAGCAGTGGACGTCCTTGGGCTGATATGGTGTATGGTGGTGGTAATGGTAGTGTGCGTGTGCGTTATTGGGTGTGGCATGACCCTGAAAACTTAGACCTCCATGGGAAGGTTACTGAAAACGAGCGTCATTTTGAGCCAAAATGACAGTGAGATAGACCTGTGCGCGTTACGATATTAGCTGTCATTGCCAACTTCAAAAAAATTACAGTTCATATGTTTAAAAACAATAAAAGTTACCCACCAATTACTATCAGAATCACAGTACTGCGCAGTACTGCGTTCGAAGCAAAGTTGGTTGTAAAGAATCAGTACATATTCTTTACAACCAACGCGCAGTAAAGAATCTGTACTGATGCGACTGACAGCTGACACTGACAGCAGACTGAAACCGCACCGACAAATGTGGAAGTAGCCTAAAGGTTCTCTCATTTCCCGCGGATCTCTAAAAACCCTCGTCTAAACGCCGGGTCATTAAGGGGATCAAATCTACGCGCGTTTGTCACTTGTCGCGTCACGTGGCGCTCGTTAAGGGGGTTACGGAACTGCGCTTTTTTATTTCTGCGGTTAGGATAGGATTGTGGGCTGATATGTTGTTACGTGGCTCGGTACAGTCGCAGTCAGATGTACAAGGTGCTCACAAATATCTGAACATGCCTGCGACCGTACGAGGATACTAGGATCTCATATGTTAAGCTTAAACTCGCCCGCGCATCCGTTATTATATCGTTATCGTAATTATTGGCATCCTTCTAGCGTTTTTTTGGGTGTGTCAAAAGGAGCCCGATGTCCAATTAGGTCTTCCGCATAATTTGGCATAGGCACTAGTTTTACGAAAGCGACTACCATATGTTCTTCGCACGCAGAGTAAAAACTAGACCTCATGGGTCATGGGCTGCCCGGACACGGACACCCGCGACATTAACCAGGTCATTAGCCCACCTGGTGTGGGGTCTTCCAACAGTGCGTCATCCTCCACGAAGAACCAAGGTAAGGATGACCGGTGGGGCCAGCAAGTTCTCGAGTGGCGACCACGTTACGGATTTATAAAGGACCACCTACTTACTCCAGCGGGTCGACTCGCCTTACTCTTATATCGTACCAATATTGAGTTCTTATCCACATGCGTACTAATCAACACAACAACTAAAATAGTAAGAATTAGGCTGGGTTGTACCAAACCGTCTGTAATTGTAGCTGTGTTCGTTGAATGTATGGAAAGTTTGACAAGTTGGCGGGATGACAGCTGCCGGCGCCATATTTAACGTTGAATCTGTGATCGTTAGTCGGTGCAACTCAGCCTTATTGACATAGTAAGAATTAAAGTATCATTATGGCATTAGATATTAATATGATCTTATTATTTTTTTAATTATTTTTTTGATATTTTGATTTTATTCTAGAAACTGTCTAGATTTCTATTTTTTATATTTTTTTTATTTTTATTATTATTTATGTTTTGACGATCCTATTGTGAATTTTACTACACAATAATTTCTTACTTTGACATGTCTACTACAATATAAGTACAATATTTATTTTAAATAATATTAATAGCATCAATAAATTGCTCTAAATAATTAATTAATATATATGTTAATACATGTTATAACTGACGATTCGAAAGTGCTTGTTGCTAGGACTATTTGAATTAAGAATATTTTGACTTTGACTTTGAGTATCTTGTTAAGTTAATACTGTAATTAAAAGTCACTCATATTTACAATGAAATAAAATAACAATAAAAACAACTGCAGCCAAAGGGTTAGTTTTATATTTATTTTCACAATATAATGAGAAACTCACATCGCAATATTACAACATTTACGAGCGAGTAACGAAGCGAAATTAAAGTTTTATTAAAGCGAGAGGTTAGGTAAGATTGTTGGCGGCGCAACTAAAGGTGAATTCTGCACGACACATCACAACTAGTCACCCTATAGTACTATATCACTATCAATATCAATTGGAAAGGACACACCTGAATGTCACGGGAATAATGGTCGTACCCTGTTTCGCTGAAAAATGTTTCATCAATTGTATGTTTCTTAGAATTTTCATTTCATAAAAAGCACATTTGTCACAAAGGGTTTGCAGTCCTAACCTAACATAACTTACTTTTCTGGTAGACCTAAATGGGTTCTACACAATGCAGCTCCAAAATTAACGGTCTCAAAAAATAAATTCTTTGAAATGAATATTCTACGAATCAATATATTCTAGAAACATTTGTTTGCGAATGAACGTTGAGATACGATGTAAGTACCAATTGTACGTACCTATATTTATGTATGTATGAGCGTTTCTTTGTCTCCTTAAATCAAAACAGATTTTTGCGTGCTTAAATGTCCAGGCTAAGAAATATATAATTTTTCAAGTGGGATATCAAAATGAAGGAATTTATGATTTAAGGCAAGGCGAGTTGTGTTTATAAAAACTTTTAATTCACCTTTTATTGAAAAAGAGACTGATGTCACGGTTGTATAGTAGTTCATTACGAGCTTTACATTTAGTGAATAAAATTAAATTATCATTTAAAAAAATACTAAATTATTTCCGTAGACCATTGCAAATTTTGCAAGCTGTAATAGCTGTTTTGTAAATAGGATCCCTCTTATTTCTAGCTGTCAATACAACGAATACACGAATCAAAGTACGGCGTTTGTGATTCCTGTGGAGTTGCAAGCTTCGGCAAAGTAGGGTTTCTGCCGGTAGGCCGAACGCTTGTTAGCAACAAACGCAGTAAAAGAACAGTGAGTACCGCGCGTGCCGAGTTAAAAAATACTCTCATTATCCTCCTAGCGTTATTCCCAGTACAGTTGCATCCTGAAGAATGCCTGGGGTCCGCTACCTAATCCCAAGAATTGGCGTAGGCACTAGTTTTTACGGAAGTGACTGCCATCTGACCTTCCAACCCGAGGGGGAAAACCAGACCTTATTGGAATTAGGCTTGTCAAGTGAGTGGGCAACTTGACTGTTAGAAGTTCTTAAGCCGCCCAGTGGCCTCTAACATGGCTTAACGACTGCTAACATAGACAACAACTTGGATCAACGGCTTAACGTGCCTTCCAAAGCACGGGAGCGCTCAGTTAGTGTATCATAGTTATAAGTTTGTGAACGCAACCTGATCACGTGACCTGTCAGTGTCACTTCTTGGCTTTTGACACTTGTGAAGAAGAAGGAAAATAAACGGTTTTGTCTTGACTAATCTAACAGTGACTTTAATTCATAAATATCTTTTCAATCTTGATACATGGCGCAGTCGTAAAGAAAAAAACCGCTCCGATATGGCACTCACGTTTAATTTGCCGGATAAATTAATAGTCTCGTCGGGTAATCTCTCTCAAAATTGGAAAAATTTTAAGCAATCCTTGGAGATTTACTTACTCGCGGCGGGCTTGCAAAAAAGTGGTGATGCTAGGAAGATAGCTATTTTATTAAACATAATAGGCGATGATGGCCTTAAAATATTTAATAATTTCACATTTAAAGATGTAAACGATGTCAAATACGAAGAGGTCATTGAATCTTTTGAGACATACTGTAACCCAAAAAGTAACATTCTGCACTCGAGATTCATTTTTTACGAAAGGAAGCAGGACGCAGATGAGCCTTTTGAGCAATTCCTTACAGATGTGAGAAGGTTATCAAAAGATTGTGATTTCAAGACTTATGAAACCGAGGCAATAAGAGATAGACTAGTTCTAGGTGCCAATGACTTAATCACACAAGGCAAATTAATTCTGGAAGGAGATGTTGACTTGGAGGACGTTATTACCAGATTTCGGGTAGCAGAATTAGGTAGGAAGCACACTGCGGATATCCAAAAGAATATTGGGGGACAAATATTGGGAATATTGGGAAAACCCCCCCAAAAGAAGAAAGTGGAAATAGCTAAAGTTTCCGCTAAGCAGCCTACTAAACACCCTACTCCTCCTATGGTGACGAAATGTAAATGGTGCGGCCAGCAACACGAGTGGAAACTTTCAGCTTGTCCAGCAAGAGGAGCAAAGTGCACTAAATGCAACAATTTTAATCACTTAGCAGTGGTGTGTCGAAGCAAGTTTGTCAAAGTGGTGGCCGGTGAGGATCAGCCTGGTCAGCCAGATCAGGATGATAGTGATGCTGAATATTATTGTGGCAGTATCCAGAAAAAGGTATATTCTGCAGAGTGGAGCCAATTATTATTAGTGGAAGATACCAAGAGTTGTAAATTCAAACTCGACACTGGATCAGATGTCAATTTAATACCCATGTATATATTTCAAATGATTAATCAGAGAAAAAAGTTGCAATTGGGTCATTGTAAATTTAGATTGCAGGCTTACAACAATACTGTTATAAAAGCTTTCGGTACTGTTTTACTGGAAGTAAAATTTAAAAAGAAATCTCATTTCATAGATTTTATTGTTACTGATTCACGATTCCAGCCAACCCTTGGCAAAGATGCCTGTCTTATTCTAGGCTTAATTGAGAGAAAGTGTGTTGATAATATTGATGTCGCAATTAACCATAATATTGTTACAGATGATTCAGACAAACAGAAAATAATTTCAGAGTACCAAGAGGTGTTTATTGGTACAGGCAGGTTTCCCAATGAGTACAAAATTTTGTTGAAGGAAGGATCTGAGCCAGTTTCAAAGCCCCCACATCGTATTCCTCTGATGTTAAAAGAAAAATTAAGAATTGAACTTGAACGTCTCTGTAAAAAAGGTGTTATTTCTAAAGTTGATAATGCCACTGAGTGGGTTAACAGAATTGTTATTGTAGAAAAAAATCAAAATGCGATTCGTGTATGCCTGGATCCAAGAGACCTTAATAAGTGTATTCTAAAAAAATACTATGAAATACCTACCATTAATGACCTTAAAGCAAAAATATGTGATGCTAAATATTTTTCGGTTCTTGATTTAAAGGAATCCTTTTGGCAAATTGGGCTCTCTGAAAGTAGTAAAAAGATTTGCACATTTGCTTCTGTGTTTGGAACATATAATTTTAACGTACTACCCTATGGTTTAGATGTTTCTGCAGAAATTTTTCAAGAAAATTGTGTAAGTTGCTTTAAGGATATTAAGAAATTTTTATATACATTGATGATTTGGCGTTAAAAAGAGTTTTGTCCAGAGCACAAGAATTAGGAATAAAATTTAATTTAAAGAAGTTTCAATACCTTCCTCAAGTAGTGAAATATTTTGGCCATGAGATTATTAATGGTTGTTTAATGCCAGACAAAAATAAGATTAAAGCAATAAGGGAATATGACATGCCAAATAATAAGCCAAGCGATTTCTCGGGATGGTAAACTATTTGAGAGACTTTTTACCAAACCTATCAGAAATAACAAGCCCCTTAAGGGAACTTTTAAAGATAAATATAGTTTTCCAGTGGCAGGGTATCCATGATGAGTGTGTTGAAACAATAAAGAATTTACTCATAAGCCCTACAGTATTAAGAAATTTTGATCCAAAACAACCATTAGTAATCCAGACTAACAGTTCAAAGAGTGCAATTGGTTGTGTATTGTTACAAAATAAACAACCCATTGCTTTTGCATCAAAAAGCTTAAGTAAATCAGAATGTGAATATGGTCAAATAGATAAGGAATTTTTGGCTATTTTGTTTGCTTGCAAGAAATTTCATTACTACATTTATGGCAAACACACTGTTGTGCAGACAGATCATCAACCACTGGTTGCACTTATGAATAAAGAGATTTACTGTATCACATCTCAAAGACTTCGTAAAATAAGAATTAAACTAAATATTTATGATATTGATGTGCAATATGTCAAGGGGTCCATGATGCTAATCGCTGATGCATTGAGTAGAGCATCATCTAAAGCAGATCCTGATACTTTAGAAAAATCACTAGATCGAGTTGTTCATACTGTTAATGTTAGTGATGCAATTTTATCAGAAATAGCACAGGAAAGCCTTTGTGATGTGACACTTTCTAAATTGATTGAATTCTATAATAATGGTTGGCCAGTTGATATTGATAGAGTTCCAGATTTGGCTAAATGCTATTGGAAGTTAAAGAATGATATTACTGTTGAGAACAATGTAGTGTATGTGAATCATAGGATTGTAGTTCCTGTATCTCTACAAAAGATAGTTTTGTCCAAGGTGCACTCTTCTCATTTTGGTATTACAAAAACACTGGGTAGGGCAAAATTATTGTTTTATTGGCCTAATATGAAGGATGACGTTATTTCTTTAGTAAACAAATGTAGATTGTGTGAAAAATATAGTATGAATAAAACTAAGGAACAAATGATCTTGGATGAAATGCCAACACTGCCATATGAGAAAATTGGGTGTGACTTTTTTAATTTTGCTAATGAGAATTATTTGATTGTTGCAGACTATTATTCAAAGTGGTTCGATTTAATTAAAGTAACATCAATGACTGCTGGGAATGTAATTAAAATATTAAAATCTCTGTTTGCTATGCATGGTATACCTAGAGTAGTAAGAGCAGATAATATGCCATTCAATTCCATAGAATTTAAAAATTTTGCTAAGACCTACACATTTTCTATTGTCACTTCTAGTCCACTATATCCAAAATCCAACGGATTTATAGAGCGATATGTTGGTATTGCAAAAAATATTCAAAAAAAATGTAAATGTGAAAATATAGATTTAGACCTAGTTTTACTAGAATATAGAAACAGTCCTGTGTTAGATTCGCCATATAGTCCATCACAATTGTTACATAGTCGTTCGATGAGATCATATTTGCCAATTCATAAGGAGCTTCTTGTTCCAAAGATTGTAACAGATTTTCAATTATTCCAAGGTAAAAGGAATGCTATAAATAAGGCAAATTATGACAAAACATCCAAACATTATAATTACAATTTTAAGGAGGGGCAAGATATAGTTTATTACAAAGATAAAGAATGGTGTCCAGCGAAGGTGGTTGGTTCACATAGCACACCTAGGTCTTTTTTAATTGAAGACGAGAAAGGTAGTATTTTAAGAAGAAATTCATCACAGATCAAACCATCAACAGAATCTGAGGACTCAAATACTCATACTCCCACGTCTGAGCAAGCTATAGATTCTGATGTAGCTGACCAGGCTGTACCAATGTCGTCTACAAGACCTAGGAGAGAAGTAAAACTTCCTCAATATCTGAGTGATTATATAGTGTCTTAGTTTAAGGGGAAGATGTATCATAGTCATAAGTTTGTGAACGCAACCTGATCACGTGACCTGTCAGTGTCACTTCTTGGCTTTTGACACTTGTGAAGAAGAAGGAAAATAAACGGTTTTGTCTTGACTAATCTAACAGTGACTTTAATTCATAAATATCTTTTCAATCTTGATACAGTTAGTAACCACTCAAAGCGGTCACCCATCCAAGGACTGACCTCGCCCGACATTGCTTAACATCGCATACCGCACGCGGTACGCGGGCGCCTCTGGGCCACGAGCGCTCCTCCACGAGTTAAAAACTACAGTCAAGTTCATAAATATTCTAAAATATCTTAGTAACCTATTGCCCTTAAAAAAACTGTCGTAATCAAATAGTTTTGATCAATCTAGTCTTCTTTCCACGTATTTTTTAGTTCGACTGTACCTACAGTCAGCATCAAAAGTAGCTACGCATATGAACAGGTCAAATGCTCTTATTTCCTTGTAATAAAGACTTTTGAACTTTTCGATTGCGTAGGTACCTTTGACGCTGACAGTACAAGCGATACATTCCAGAGGAGGGTACGTACGGTACGGTTTCAGAGGAATTTCCTCCCTCGGACGCTCCGGTGCTCCCAGCCGAGGTTTTCCCGAGGGACTACAGTATGGAGTTCTGCAAGAAAGGAGTGTATAAATTTTTAAAGGGTCAGCAACGCGCATGTTACACCCCAGGAGTTGCAGGCGTCTAAAGGCTGCGGTGACCGCTTACCATCAGGCAAGCCGTACGCTTAGTTGCCACCGACGTGGTATAAAAAAGCAACACATGTGAACTAGATAAACGATATGTTTAGTAACATTTATCTCTCAATAAGATCTTGCTTCGTTGGTTTCTAACTGCTGGATTTTCTAGTTGTGTAAAGCGTGTCACATACGTTGCACATAATAGAAGTTACTTACGGTATATTCTCTACTCTAAATCGGCAGATAGAGAACTTAACAAGCCCTATTTAGCTAGGTAGATATCTAGACACGCGGCAGCGTGTCCAGCTAAGTTAACGCCAGGAACTGGCGAGCAGCTTCTTCTTTCTTCTTCTTTCAACTTTAACCCCAAACTTCATAAATATAAAATAGTTATTGAGATATTAAAGTCCAAAAACCGGCATTTTTACCTCTGACTGACTGACTGACTAGTAATCAAAAACCTAACCCATTTCCAGGTGACTTAGAAAGGTAAAATTTGGCATCCAGCTTGGTAATTGTGTGTGTACGACATAAAAAGTCAGAATGAAACACACACATCAAAATTATGATTACTTTACACACATCACCATATCAGCCGAAGGACGTCCACTGCTGGACTTTGGCCTCCCCTAATTTCATGGGGGGTAAATGCCATAATCACCACGCTTGGCATGCGGATTAGCGATCGCAGTATCTTCATCCCTTTTGTTTGGGGGAGGCATATGTCCAGCAGTGGGCATAATATTTCGGCTGATATGAGGATGATAATGAAACATGTATTGTATGTATATCATATACACTGCAAAAGTTGAGGTTTGAAACACTTTCGAAGATTTAATACTTAGTGATTGACCCAGTGAAACGAAGTTCTCAGCTACAACTTCAACAAAAATTATTTCGGATATCCGGATGTTCTCCTCTACGGGTCGCATTTCTCAACCGATTCTTGTGAAACTTAGTGAGCAGGTTCGAGATTCTTGTTATTTTTTGTAAGCATGTTCGATAATTACCCACTTATAATACGTTTGTTGCTATTTTTCCGCTAGGTTGTCTGGAAGAGATTGCTCTTTAGCAATAAGACCGCCTGTTGTTTACCTCTAGTTTTAAGTTTTATACGCTGTTATAATAAGCAATGTAATTTATTGAGGTGCGCAATAAAGAGTTTTTGTATTGTATTGTATAATTAGATATTATAGACTTTTTGTTTGGAGTCAGTTTTTGGAAATTTTTGAAAACATTTTCTTTTCAATGGTGTGTTTTCCTATACAGGTCACATTTCTCAACCTTTTCTCTTGAAATTTTGTGAGCGTGTTCGATAATTATATAGCATTTTAATTTTTGTTACGAATCTGTTTTTGGTAGTATTGAAACTTTTTTGGTTTTCAATGCTTTGATCTCCTCTAAATGGGAAAAGGGCAAGTGAATGATGATGATGATAATCCTATCTAGTTTTTTATTCCTCGGAAATTATTCCTTAAGGGCGCGAACAGGTGGGTCGACGGTTGTTTATGTTTGTATGGAAGAGCGATAATTACGCCTGCGTTTAAAATAATTAAGAAGCAATTACTTCTTTCAGGTGATTAATTGTTTTCATGCGAATGAAGTCACGGGCAATAGCTAGTACAGATGTAGTCAATAATAAGTTCCCATCGTGAAAACTTGGGATACAACTAGACCTGAACAAGTGACAATCAATTCCCGTATGGGGTCCCAGCGCGCATAAGTTATTTGCAGAAATTGCGAAGCGTCTGGTTGACGTAACTGGTGACCGAAGAGCTGGCGGTTTTCTCGCTCAACGTATCAGCATTGCGATACAGCGAGGAAATGCCGCCAGCATCCTCGATACAATGCCTCAAGGGCCCGTTTTAGATTTAAGTTATTTTTAATCTTCTTTATATTATTTTGGTTAAGTATTCTTGTATATATTTTCGTTGTACATAAATAAAAGATTCCCAATTACCGTATTATTTAACATCTGTCATGCCAAATGGCAAAATAGTAGCAATTTTCATTCTGACATTTGACGTTGACTTATAAAGTAGCACATCTTTCCGGTCAATAAAGTATTACGCCAACTACAGGTGAACACAATTTGGGGTATTTTGGGAAAGGTGTATTTTGGGACTAATTCTCAATGGTTAATGTGTAAATCGAGAATGAGCCTTTTTGGAAATATGGTGTTTTGGGCCTAGTTTCTTATGAGAAGAGGGGCTTTCGAAATTAGATTGTATTGAATAATAGTACGTTATGGGACTAGTGCATTCGCCACCGCAAAGTTGCTCATTAACAGACATAAAAGTCATTTTTTTTTAATTTATTTCCAGTGAAAAGTATGGTACATAAACATTATTAATCATTTCGTCAAACGTGCAGTTTATCGGCGAATATTACACTCACTTCCGTTTTTATACCACTTTGCCTTATCTAATGATGACCTATCTAAGTAATCATAAAAATATTATGTAGTTATTTTATCATCATCATGCCAGCCGAAAGACGTCCACTGCTGGACATAGGGCCTCCCTCAAAGAGTGCTACAATGAGCGGTCCTGCGCCACCCGCATCCAGCTTACCAGGTCATCAGTCCACCGTGTGGGGGACATGAAAGTGTCAATCATTTAATACGATAATTTGATAGCCACTTTGGGTAGACCTAAAAAGTTAAATTCCTAGAGTTCAATTCCAAATTTTCACGATGTTGATGGATTATTTACTACTCTGTACCTAATCTATACGAAACTTTGGCCAAAGTACCTAAACCGGTAATCTATTCTAAGCCGCAACCTTAAACGTTTTATAACAGCCACAAAATGCAACGTTTCGTTTTAATCAAAGGAATGATTAAGTATATAGCCACCATAAACAGGGCCTGACCGATACTGCCTTTTTGTTTTTTATTACTAAGCTGCCGATTGCGCGCGGCTTTACTTTTTTATTTTTACCGGGAGTTTTTTACGTGGGTTTTATTAACGGAATTAATTGAAAACGTTGGACTAGCTTTTTGGTTGCTGAACATGTTACTCTCGGTTTTCACAAAATACAACTTAAATAAATGTAGGTTTCTGATTGTTAAAAAAACTATACAATGCAGAAAATAATACCATTTTGTTTCTTATTACTAAGCTACCGATGGCGCCCGGCTTTTGTTTATATTTTTGCCGAACGTTATTTTACGTGGGTTTTATTTGCGGAATTAATTATATGAACAGGTAAACAACGTACATTGTCGGTTTTTATAAAATAAAACTTGTTTAATTATTTGGTTAGTGAATCAATGTATTCGAGATGTGCAACATAAGTAAAAGGTTACTCCTTTTCTTATAAAAACTTTGAGAATATTAATTCCACCCCTTGCCTACCTGCTCTTGCCTCTTAATGTGGGTAACCTGTGTATTAAAACTAATATGTTTTATTATTTCCTAATGTATCAATTAAAATGGCTTTCTGTCAACAATAATCATTATTGCACATACAATACACATTCATACAGTTTACATACAGACTAACCTTCAAATTATTATTTTATATATAAACCAATGATATACTCAGTTTACTGTTTAACGACACTGTAAAGGCAATAATGAGGAATAGAGCACGCCAAGTAAGAACAAATGTTACAAAACGACGTTTAACCATTATCACATCCATTTAAAAGTAAACCTTATATCTTTAGTCATAAAGTTGATATTTCTAGTAGTAAAATAGATAAATTAAAGACTTCTTTAAAGGCTGCTTAAATACGCGGGTGTTTACGATCGCCCTCGGCTTCCGTTTAATAGTGAGGTTTAAGATATTAAAAAATATAATTTTAACTGGCAACCGAGCTATACATAAGCAAGAATTGGCTTTAAGGTTGACTTTGGTCTTGGTTTAAAGAATAACAGGGTCTCATTATCATCATTATCATCTGCCCGCAGTCTTCCACTGCTGGACATACACTAACGTCAGAAAGTTTAAGACCAAACACATAATTTGCAAATAATCAGCATTGATTGATTATCCACTCAATTTTGATTCATCTGTCCGTAGTACTCTCAACCAGGTTGCAAAAGTCCAATCCTTGTGAGAAATAGCCCATTGCAATATTTGTGCCTTGTTTGGTTTGCGTAGTAATTTATGAAAATTAAACTAAAAATTGTGTTTGGTCCCAAACTTTCTGACGGTAGTGTAGGCCTTCCCCAATTTGCGCCACGACACGTGGTCCTCAGCTCTCCGCATAACCGCTTCCCGCTACTCTCTTCACGTCGTCGGTCCACCTGGCGGGAGGTTGTCCCACAGAACGAGTCGTTCGCGTTCTCCACTTCAGAACTCGTCTGCCCCATCAGCCATCGGCTCTTCGACAAATATGCCCCGCCCATTGCCTCTTCAGCTTACTTATCCTGAGTGCTTTGTCAGTTACCTTGGTTCTTCATCGCCTGTAATAGTAGGGCTGATACTCCGCATTGTAACACAAGCTTACGTCACTGTCGAGTTTCCAATATAGTAACATAAGTGACAGTTCAAACAAGTTGAACACCCCCGACATTTTAATTTCAAAGTTCAATATCTCAAAAACGACTGAACCTCGTATCTTGATAAAACATGTCTAAGGACCACCACAGAAAAATATGCTTTGAAATAGAAAAAAACCGCATTCAAATTGGTTCGTTCGTTTAAGTCCTACGATGTCACAGACAGACACACACACATACACAGATACACACGTTAAACTTATAACACCCCTCTTTTGCGTTCCGCATCGGGGTTAAAAATCTTGGAGCATATTATGTATGCTCTAAGTTAAAAACAAATAATGAAGTTTTTTTGTCATCATCATGCAAAATATAATTTGCGCATACACAGGTCTAAGCAGACAAAAAAGTCAAGTTCAACATGAATAAACGAGATATTAAAATTATAAGTAATAAGTAATCGATAGCTTACCAAACATCTTTTTATTGTATACTATTTTATCTATTTTGCATGTAGGTACTTACTTAATCATTTGTTATGAACATTGCGATATGTTGCGGTGGAATCTACGTACATCAAAACAAACCTACACGGTTTCGTGATGTACTTTATATAAGCATTGTATATAATAATAGCTTGATTAGAAAAAAATATTAGTTTCTGTCATTTTTGGTACAAGGCTTTTATTGCCGACTGTACTCTTTTCCACAGTCATAAACTACTTGTTGAGTCGGTTCGAATGAGCCCAAACTCGATGGGTTTATCTTGTGTAGTTTAGGAATTGCTATGACCACCTTCTGTCTCCAACATCAGATCAGCTCAATGTTATAATAATATTGCATTGTCATCCGATTTATACATGCATGCAAAATTTCAGCTCAATCGGTAACCGGGAAGTAGATCAAATTTAACTTGCAAGATTTGATTACAAACAGACAACGGGACAGGTGAAAGTAAATAAAAGATTCACGGGATGAGAGGGGGAATGAGAATCGGGGACTACAAAGTACACCACTGGTAACACAAAAATTGACTTTTGCGATTTTATTAATTTAGATTTTTGATATTTGTCAGCCTGTTTAGCCTAGTTGATAGTGACACTGCCTCCGAAGCTAGAGGTTCCGGGGTAGAATCCCGGTAAGGGCATTTGTTTCTGTGGTGAGCAGAAACATTCGTTCTTGAGATCTGGACATTTTCTATGTTTTTAAGTACATATCTATTAAATATATCGTCGTATAATACCGGTGTAAAAAAATCCCCTAATATATTTTTTATTTTATTAATATGAAATTTATCATTTAATGTGACATTATGATGGTTTACTATGCATAGTGACAGTATGTTTGAAAAGTCGTTTTGAATTTTGATCCGCCACGAGACGCAATATTTTATTCTAGTAGGTAGTTATAGGACTAGTAGGTAGTCAACGGAGACGTAGGTACTCGCAATATGCTGTGATATATATTTAGGGAGACGAAAAGTCAGCGAAATAGGGTTGCGTTACCTGAGTACGACAAAAGGAAAAAAATGAACCCCTATAGAATCACTCGTGTCTGTTCATCCGTCTGTCACAACCAACTTGCTCCGAAACTACCGGACCGATAAAGTTGATATTTGACACACATGAAGTGGGTGACCCGAAGACGGACGTATAACGTAAAATAATAGCTATTTACGATACAAGGGTTGTAAAACAAAGAAAGGCCGATATCGTAGATGTTTGAGGCCCGAGCCGCGGGCGAGAGTCATATATATGCGAGAGAGGGCTTTCTGTTTTATGACCCGTGTTTTGTACACAATTTTACGTCACCACTTGGTTAAAAAGTGGGTTTTACCGGACGCGCAGCGTGCGGAAAAACGCGCTTTTTGGCAAGGTGTGGTGTAAATAAATTTTACAGTATAAGTACATATGGTGCTACTTTACCGCTCGAGTGCGTTAATCAGCAGATTACGTGTATTTGTCGAAAATTTAAAGAGCCATATGTACTGTAAAGCGTTGTACGATACACGTGCGAATAGGAAATTCGCAACTCGTGTCGATTTAAAAAACTCCCTTCGGTGGTGTTTTAATTTATGACCACTCGTTGCGAATTTCCTATTCTCTGCACTTGTATCGTAATGTACTATTAAACATGGCGGCCACTTTTGGGGGTTAAATACACAATTTCGGGGACAAAATAAACATATTTTTATGCAAACAATGTTTGAGACATATTGGGATGAAACTGGTTGTTGTGAAAATATCCAATCTATTTTTATGATAAATATTCTTGAACTTATTTAAGAAAATAGGTAAAAAAAATACCACAAACTGCTGCACTTAAAATGTTTGAAAAAATAAGTAATTGTAACGATGGCATCGCTATTACGTTGGTTGACGTAACTGGTGGCTTCCTCGTATCAGCATTACGATAGAGCGAGGAAATGCCGCCAGCATCCTCGGTACAATTCCTCAAGGGCCTGTTTTAGGTTTAATTTAGTTTTAATTTTATTTAGATTATTTTGGTTAAGTATTTTTGTATATATTTTCATGGTACGTCAATAAATGTATGGAGTGTGTTATTTACCTATACACTACAGCAAAACCTATAAGAAGTAGGATTTATGGTATTTATAATTTCATACGGAACCCTCTTCACATGAGTTTAACTACGTCAAACATATCTTACGAGTATAAAGAAAACCTTTTAGCCCATTAATACATCGTACAAGGAATATTTTCGGAATCCCTAAAGCATTAAAGAAATTACTTACGAAATTGAATCCACATAAAGGTCAAAATATCTCCAATTACTCTTCGTCCAAAATATTAAGAAAATATTTTTTTTATGATAAAGTCAAAAAACTTAAAATATGGGCTCGATTGCGAAACACGTTTAGGGTAAACGTCCCAACGCTCGAGACCTTAATGCCCAATAGTTGGCGCCTAGTGCTTACCTGTCATTAAAACATAAGATTGAAGGGAAGGAAGTGGCTAAAAGGTTAGTGGACACCACTGGTGATCAAAGGGCTGTCAGCTTCCTCGCACTATGCCGCGGGGGGACCACTTATTTTAGATTATTTGTTTTTAAGTTTTTGGTAAGTTATAGATTATTTAATTATGTTTTTATTTATTACCTGTCATTGTATCCGAGTTATTTTCCAAATTGAAAATACTAACAATGTCATTATGACATAAGATTGAAAATGCCAGGAAAGTCATTATGGCATATTATGACATATGATTTAAAGTGTGAAGAATGTCATTATGACATAAGATTGAAAGTAGCAAGAGTTTTTTAGGAAATGTGATTGAAAGTGCCAAGAATGTCATTATGACTTAAGATTGAAATTGCCAAGGATGTCCTTATGACATATGATTGAAAGAGCCAAGAATGTCATTATGACATGAAATTGAAAGTGCCAAGAATGTCATTATGACATAAGATTTAAAGTGCCAGGAATGTCGTAAGATTGAAATTGCCCAGAATGTTATTATGACATATGATTCAAAGTGCCAAGAATGTCATAATGACATGAGATTTAAAGTGCCAGGCATGTCCTAAGATTGAAATTGCCGAGAATGTCATTATGACATAAGATTGAATGTGCCAGGAATGTCATAAGATTGAAATTACCAAAAATGTCCTTAGGATTGAAAGAGTCAATAATGGGGTTCGTGTCAAGCACTGGGACATTTTACCTTATGACGTGTTGAAATATAACGCTAATCGTTTAAATCTTGTCTACCTTTTATATAGTTATTAGCTAGTGTCAGTACCATCAAACAGGTTATTCCGAGTTTAATTCATACACTTTTAACTTTGTACTCCAGAGAATGCTCCCCTTGCAGTTAGCTATTATAATAGTACCTAATTATACACTTGGCTTAGGGCTAGGCCCGGACACTATAGTAAGCTGTTAATATACACACTATAGTAAGTTGTTACTTGGCCAAACAAATAAATAAATACTTTCTGACTGGCGAGGATGCGCTGCTTGCAATTACTACTCCACTAATGTAAATACTCACAGTATCCTAATAAAATAATTTCTGCAGCTTCAGTGAGGCCTTGTTAAAGTACAAAAATACCACATCCAGCCCCACCAAGTCAGGAAGTCATAAACGGTTAGAAACATTACACTCCTTCTTTTGGCAGTCGTGTAAAAATATTTACTTTCTGCCTCATTCACAAGCGCTTTGTAGGCCCCTCATTATGGCCAGTTAGGCCCACAATTTTCCCACGCCCAGTTATTTCGTGAAAGAGTTAATTTTCTGCACGTACAGTTTTTTTCCTGACACCTTCCCTTTGTGTTATTAAGGCTCCATTCTGGAAAAAAGAATTTTAATTTTTGTGTGCAATGGTTCTTGTTAATGTGATCGTGTGTAATTGTGTATGAATGGCTTTTAGGTGAAATACAGGGTGTTTGGAAACTAGGTGCAAAGACTTTTAGTGATGATATAGCAGGCCATTTTACATAAATTAGACTACACGTAGGAAGTCGTTTAGTATCTAAGTCATGCAATATTTTATTTTGAAAAAAATCGTACGTTTTATACTAAAAACCATACAATCGATTTATCGTATTTTTTTAGTACCTGTAGGAACTAATAAACTTTTATAACAATTTAATTGAGACTAACGTCTTTTATACTGCTTGTATTTACATGTTATTCAGATGCGAATTTCCCTCCATACATTTTCAAAGAAACGAAAACCAAATAATCCGTCATTTTGGATGAAATTTCTGAATAAATCTTACAGTTTTAATCATTCCAGATAATTTTGGGGTGATAAGAATTTTGAATGTTGTTCTTTCTGTGATAGACATCCCTGAAAGTAAGCACCAATGTCTAGTGATTTGTGTTATTTATAACTAGGTTTGTCAAACGAAATTGTGTTTAGTCGTGTTTCCCTGTCTCATTAAATAAATAAATAAATATTGGGGGACAATCTTACACAAATCGACCGAGTTCCAAACTAAACTAAGCAAAGCTTGTACTATGGATACTAGACGACAATAAACATACTTATATAGATAAATACATACTTAAATACATAGAAAACATCCAAGACCCAAGAACAAATATCCGGGCTAAATGCACAAATAACGCCCTGGCCGGGATTCGAACCCGGGACCTCTAGCTTCGGAGGCAGGCAGTGTCACTACCAACTAGGCTAAACAGGCCGTCCGTTTATAAAAATAAATAGGAATCTAGATTATTAAGCGACAAGCACACCGAACGTGACAATATATTGTAAGAATTTCTAATTTTAGATGATTTTATCAAATCTTGATACATTATATACTGAATTTTAATTTGAGGCTACTAATTCTAAAGGTTTCGCTCTAATTAGTTTTAGTAAAGTATCCATAAAACAACGAAGAAGCGTGTGTAAATAAAAAAAGTAAAGTAATGAGCTGTTTGGCTAGTAGGTTTTTTATATGTGTTTCATTTTTAGCTAGAGTATACTAGTTATTATGAAAGAGTGTTATTTTTACCCTGTGTAATTGCATAGGGCATAGAAACAAAAGCTTTTGTAAAGACGGCGGTGATAATTCATAATTTTATTTCCAGTTTTAAATTCAATTAAGGTGCAGGTGGTCTACTCCGAAATTCGAAATCCGAACTTCGTATGGTGCCGTCCCTCTCACTCATAAAGTGTATGACAGGAGAGTGCAAGGAACGGCACCATACGAAGTTCGTATTTCGAATTTCGGAGTAGACCCCCAGGCCCTCTTACGAGTAAGGCTTTGGCGGACAGAGACATTGGGGTGTATTTGACATTCAATATTAGAAAGAAATCAAATTTTAAACGTAGACGTGTTTAGTGGCCTTAGTATAGTTATTTTTTTGCAATTCACACAATCCAGTTTGGTAATTTTCTTTTGCACAATGTTTTATATTTATACATTGTATTTTTTTAGAAGGGTCTCGGCTTTTTCCTATTTAACAGGAGGAACCTAACTTATTCCAATACATGCTGCAGAATATACATAATGTAGATCAATAAAATGTTCTGTTGAAAAATTTATAGAATCATAATCAAACGTGAAATTATGCCAGACGTAAAAAAACTTATATCGTTAACTTGGCGTGCAAGTTCGACGCGAACAAGATTAATTATGTAACGTTGCAAGAAATAATTTTAAACCACAATAATTCGATTTAAATTAAAAATCAATATGGTGGCATAAAACCGGCATTGACGTAAAAAAAACAGTTGTATAATAATGCATGGAAATCCATTTTGATTCTCCCACCAGTCATATAATGACTTGTCTATGGTGTAGACTTGCATTTGTATGAAAAAAAATATAAGTCATTTAATTGACAGATTATAATGCTGCAGTAGAAAAAAATATTATCAGTGAGGCGTAGCTGACCGTCATCTCGCTCATATTTGGAGCCATACCGGAGAAGTACCGCATCCGTAATATTGCCACTAGTTATTCGTTAGGTATGTGGTGTTGTGTTCAGGGGGGAAAACAGTAGGCACAGGTGGATAGAAATCCAGTTATCCCTACCAGGGGGAAAATGGTAGAAATATGCGGAAGAAAATCCATATGGTACCAATTAACAGGGAGAAATATATGGAAAAAATCCCCATGTCCACGCTGGGGGGGATATTGCGGTAGGGATAGGTGGAATAGGCGGTGTTCCTAGGGCTGATTAAGGTCACCAGAACTCCAGAGGTTACGCTGTGTTGAAGGTGAAGAATTGTCATAGGTCTGTAGCTGTCAATACAACGTCACAAGTCAATACTGGATCGGCAACGCGCTTGATTCTTCTTTAGTCCCAAGCGTCCTTAGGCTAAAATGTCTGGCATCAGGTAGGTTTACCATTTTCCTTGTATAAGGCGCCTTCCTGATTTGTCGATGCGGAGGCGGTACGATATGAGAAAACTGTCAGCTTTCAGTGTCAACCGATACGAATCCAGTACTGCCTCCCTTCTGCGCATGGCATTACTACTGCGCAAATGTAATACTGACAGTATTTCGTCAAGTGAGGAAAACTCATATCAGTAAGATCATGTCAAAGAACAAAATACCTGCCACATATCGCTCCCGCGCAGCCAAGTCAGGAAGTCGACTAAATTAAAACATGTGGAATAAATTCAAACGCGACGGATAAAAGCAATCCTTTCGAAGCGCAAGAAATGTAAATTTCATACCATATCAATTCTTACGAGTACTTCGAGTTGGACAGCGCCCTAACACTCGTTGAATTAATGGTGCTACTTGTGTAATTTCGTTCCGTTTAAAATTTCAAGAACGCTTAATTTTATTCCGTCCTGTAAAGGATAGTGCGCCTAGTGGAAGTAATTTCTGTTGAATGCGAAACTGTGGTAAAAATGGTTTTTAAAAGGCTACCGGAGACGGAAATGTGCATTTTTCGCGTGTCCAAAGTTTATTGTTCAAGTGTGAATACTGTAAATATATATTAAGCTTTTTACATTCCTTTTCTAAGGCTTGGACGTCACGGAACTGTTCTATTTATTTCCAGGAGCTCCATGGTAGAACTATGTAAAAAAGAGCGCTCGTGGCCCAGCGGCACTCGCCTACCGCGTGCGGTATGCGAGTTTAAGCAAAGTGGGTGCAGGTCAGTTCTTGGATGGGTGACCGCTTTGAGTGGTTACTAACTGAGCGCCCTCGTGCTTTGGAAGGCACGTTAAGTCGTTGATCCCGGCTGCTGTCTACGACAGCAGTCGTTAAGCCAAGTTAGAGGCCTTCGGGCGGCTTGAGAACTTCTAACAGTCAAGATTGTCACTCACTTGACAAAGGGGGGTCGATGTTGCACCACGTCCGTAGGGAGTACCCACCGTTACCCTACACGTGACCCCTGGGTGGTGCTAAAAGTGCAACAAAAACTGGCAACCGTACTTGGCTTCTCGAAGATCTCACGGTTCGTAAGTAAATGCCATACGATTAAATAAAAAGATTTTTGTCCTATACATTTTAGAGAACGGTACCGGCTATTTATCATCCATAGTAGCCATTCAAGTTTGAACTTCGGTAATGAAAACGAAAATGAAAAATGAAAATGAAAAGTGATGTATTAATTAACTTAAGTATTACAATCGTATGGACACTGATGCCACTTTCTAAGTAACATACATGATACCCACCGCTCTTCTACCACCTTATAGTTTATATAATAAATTAACCATTTGTATAAAAAAAAGTAAATTTATAAATAAAACAGTTTACTACGAATTGCATTACCTACTATAGTTATTGAAGGACTTTCAAAACGTTATCACTGTCATTACTTATACTTTTTGTCTTAATCCATGTACGGTAATAAGGCGAACGCGTTCAATTATCAACATTAAAAAAAATTTAGTAGCATTAAATCTTAACCCATTTTGTTAATTTATTAACAAGCAACCCAAAAATATATTTTTTAAATATTTTTATAGCTATTAGTTCTCTAGATATTCACGAAAGTGGAATAAATCTTACCATCGTAGTAATGACGTCACAACTATGAAATTGTAACAGTCACAGCGCACAAAAAGACCAGCATTTCACTTTCTTTAGTAAATCTGTCTTAGTAACAGTGTATCTGTATGATTTGTTACGCTGTGACGCCTTACTCTTGTCACTTACTCTCTTTCAGAATGAGGAACTTTTGAAATTTATTCATTTATGTGACATTGGGGTATTTTCGAAAATTAAAAAATGTGGTTTTACTTAACTTTTTATCCTCTATTTGATTTCATCGGAAAAAAGCCTGCTTAAAAAATTAAATGTTGTCAATTAACCACTATAATGCTATCTCCCGATAAAGTGTGTGCTAGGTAGTACGTTGCTGATTACTGTTCTTATGTCACAAAATGACTGGTTGCACTAGTTTTTAACCGACTTCAAAAAAGGAGGAGGTTCTCAATTCGTCGGTTTTTTTTATGTATGTTCACCGATTACTCGGAGACTAGTGGACCGATTTCAAAAATTCTTTTTTTGTTTGAAAGGGTGTGTTTTCTAGTTGGTCCCATCTCACCAAGTCTGGATCTGATGACAGGATCTTGGAAATATCGAGGGAACTCCTCAAATTATATACCAAGAGGATGGGGTAAGTAAGGCTACATCGAAGGAACTCCTCAAATTATATAGCAGGAGGATGGGGTCTGGCAAAGTTTTGAGTCGGTGTTTTTTTGTTAAAAAAAATTTTGTAATAGATACTTTCTTGTTGTTTATACTTGCAAAAGAGCCGTTGAGGCTTACTGACAGACAAAACATTTGATTTTGTTAATCTTTTGTGTATTTTTTTTTCTTTATACCAGTTAGTGCCTCGTTTGTGTTGTCTTAGCTTGACCATTGATTCTAAATTAAAGGGTGAATTGCAAAAATGTACATTGTTTAAAACCAAGTTACGGATACCATTTTTTTATTTAATTGTGTCCCATATAAATTGTGTATCTAGTTTTCATTATTTAGTAAAATAAATTAAATGCAGACATAAATAAGTCCTTAATTACGTATTTTTTTGCAATTCACCTTAAAATGATGTTGACAACTCTCATAGTAAAGCATCAAAACACACATAAAAATATCATTATTTTACGATAACGACAAGATGATAGCAGTTATAAAAAAAAATATGTTGGCAAGCTTTAGCACGGTGAATATGTGAGTAATAAAATTTCCAGCGTCTCCATTCTCCGTAATTTAAAATAAAGTAGTTTTTAAAATGTCGGTTACTCTTACCCTGTCTCACTGAGTACTTACCTGTGTCTATACCACAAAGTACAATATATATACTGATATAGAGATACCAGTGAAACACTCCACATAGATCGTAGCGCCGTTGTGTATTTATTAAGAACTAACCGCACGAGCGCTGCATCTCTGTCACTTCAATATACAAGTGCGATAGAGATAGCACCCAGTGACATCTGGTACAAACAAGTTAAACTACATACACACTAAAGTCTTTATTAAAAGGGAATAAGAGCTTTTGACACCTTCATATGCGTAACTACTTTTGACGCTGACTGTACAAACAAACCGACATTTTAGAATCTATTATGTATTGGTATAGTCAGCATAAAATCTACGCATATGAACATTATAAAAAAATCTTTATCACAAGGGAATAAAACTTTTTGATCTTTTTGTTTGGGTACTTATTTCTGATGATGAATACAATTATACTAAATGTTACAGAATATATTATTGATTTATATTTGTACAATTTATATTACATTAAGCAGCAGCATTCCTAGAGTGGCGGTGGAGATACTGCGATCGCCAACCCGCATGCCATGAAATTGGGGGGGGGGGGGGGGGCTATGTCCAGCAGTGGATATGGATATTACATATTATTTTACTAAAATTAAGACACATTTAGAAATGAAATGCAATAAATAAATAAAAAAGTCGGTTTTTGCTTCTCTTACCACTACCACATGGGCCTCACCCCACATTCACGGGAGGTATATGCCATAATCGCCACGCTTGGCATGCGGGTTGGCGATCGCAGTATCTCCACCGCACTCCAGGGATGCTGCTGCCCATCCCCCGGTGGTCTTGGTCGTAGTTTTAGGACATACCCGGGTCCCACACCTATGCCAAACTCATAAACATGTTTAAAACCAAGAAAGTACATTTTGAGAGACCGTGTTATATATTACAGAAAGATCCATTAAGTAATGGGGTTGTACTAAGCAAAGACAAATGATTTCACAAGGATTAGTTATTTGTTCAACAAGAGAGCAAAGTAGATTTTTGCTGCGAGTGTTGATGTTGAGTCCCGAGAAGCGAAAGACTCTATAATTGAATCACTAGCGTAGCGAGTGCTTCAAAATTAGAATCTTGAGCGTAGCGAGGAACTCGAAGACACGAGGTGCAAATATCTTTGCTCTCGTGTGATACATATATTTTTTCACCTCAGCGGCGAGAACATATATGGCAAAGAAATAGTGATAGAGAGAATGAAGTTACTTAAACTAACCTACGATATGAAAAATTAAAAAGTAAGTTTTTTCACGCTCGCAGCAAATTGCTGTTTGCTCACTGGTTTTAAGCAGCAAAACCGCCATTTTCGAGCTGCTGAGGTGAACAATATATTACACAACAGCATTACCAGAAACGTAGTTTGAACATAATTTATATACTCATATTTATATTTGGATAGAAAGTAGTTTATTTCAACGATTTTTACTATTAAACTGATAACTACGTACACAAAGCGCTGTCAGTATTCGTATAAACTAAATGTCATTCCCTATGAAATAACTCTGCCACGCTTTATAAGAATGAAATATCAATTCTTTGAAAGCTGACATTTTATCAGCGTATTATCAAAGGTTCGTATTGAAAAAAAATCCAAGTTATAATGTCTTTTGAATAGGTATTTGTCTCTAGCTGTCAATACAGCGAATCCACAAATCAAAAAAGGCGTCAAGCGTTCATAGGCTACGGTATATGTTTATCATTATGTAGGTCGTATGCTTGTTTGCCACCGGCGTAGTATAAAAAAGGGATACTTAAGGGGATCCCTGGATTATTTAAACTACGCCCCTTCGTAAGAGACACGCTTATGTTTTCTGCGCACGAGAAAACGAGTTGCAACTCTATTCAGGAATGGAGTTTATGGACAAATTTGATAATTATCTAACTTTGTGAAGTTTCATTCATATTTCCTCCGGCGAGAGTTTAAATGAGGTAAAATACCAAAATTGTAACTTGATTGTAGGGTTTAGTACCTAATGTATTCTTTTAGTAGGCTGAATGGAACAAAGGAAAATAATCACTCTTTTTTGGATATTTTTCTATCGCGAAAATTTTAAGAATTTATGTTTCGGCTCTTGTCAAAGAAACAGTTAAATAATAATAAAAATAATCGTATGGTATTTATTTTTCGAACCGTGAGATCTTCGAGAAGACAGTACGGTTGCCAGTTTTTTCGCACTTTTTGCACCACTCATGGTCACGTGTCGGGCAACGGTGGGTACTCCTTACGGACGTGGTGCAACTTCGACCTCCCTTGTCAAGTGAGTGGGCAAGTTGACTGTTAGAAGTTCTCAAGCCACCCGAAGGCCTCTAACATGGCTTAACGACTACTGTCGTAGTAACGTGCCTTCCAAAGCACGGGAGCGCTCAGTTAGTAACCACTCAAAGCGGTCACCCATCCAAGAACTGACCTGGGCCCACGTTGCTTAACCTTGCATACCGCACGCGGTACGCGGGCGCCGATGGGCCACAAGCACACCAGAAACAATCATACAGTTAAGAATCATACATCTGCAAATCGATTCTTATTGTTACTAAGAGAAGTAGGGTACTGCGGTATCAACTCGCTTAGGCGACTTCCTGACTTGGCAGGGCGCGAGCGATATGTCATACGTATTTTGCTCTATGAGGTGAGTTTACTGATGTGAGATTTCCTCACTTGACGAAGTACTGTCTTTGTCAGTATTATAGGTACGTTTGAGCAGTTGTTACACCATGCGTAGAAGTGGGGAAGTACTGCATTAGTATCGATTAACACTGACAGCTGACAGTTTTCTCATATTGTACCGCCTCCACATCGACAAGTCAGGAAGGCGCCTGTAATGTTAATTGATACACTATGAATCTACAAATAATATGTTTAACATCGATAATGGTACAGTATCAGATTATTACAGTATTAGATAAGTAAACGATATTTATTACTTAGCAATGAGCATTGAAGATGCATTGCAGTCTTGACCAGTGACATGACAGCTGGCGCGGGGGGAACGCAGCGCGTATATCGAGTGCGTTCTGTTAGGCCGTGGTCGTTCTGACCCGCCGCCCACGGCTTGCAGCGGCCCGTCGGCCGCGGCGTTCCGTATGGTGTGTTCGTGAATTTTCGGGAGCGGTCGTTCTCAGATAGACGTCGCACGCGGCGGGCGAGAACGACCGCTCCCGAACATTCACGAACACACCATACGGAACGCCACGGCCGACGGGCCGCTGCAAGCCGCGGGCGGCGGGTCAGAACGACCACGGCCTAAGGATGCGTTCCATGTCAGCGCCCTATTGGAACAGTCTGACAGGGGAAGTATCCGCCTTATAGAAGACCGCAGCCATAAATATATAATAACATAGACAGCCCTATTATTGACAAACCATCTTATCGCCACCTGTCTCCTCACACCTCACCCGTTGGTCACCCGAAACTGTCAAATGTCATTTGTCAAATTTTGAAAGAGGGCAAGCCGTCGTCATGATAAAAAAAAGCCGCACAATTTTAATCATGTCAGCGCTACAGAGTGTCAGGGTATTTTTAATTAAAAATATATCGTCGTGACGTCATAAAAATATTAATCACTCGCGTAATGCCCTCCGTAACAACACCGCTCGGCGCAACAAAATGAGGTTTATTACATGACTTTTGAGTGTATTAGAAAAATTAAATCTTTACAGGGTGTCTTTATTGCTAGCTGTTACTGGTTGATAGGTAGTCCTTGTATATTGTATTTACTGCATTAACTAACAGTAAAAGTTATGGGTATGAGAAAGTCGTCTCCTAACGTAAATATGCGAGGAAGACGCTAGCTCTTCAGTCAATTACGTCAATCAGACGCTTCGCAATTACTGCAAAAAACTTGTGCTCGCATTTTCTATTGTAAGTTTTTTTTAAGTAGTTAATTTTACCTAGCCAGATCGTCGATAACCTGAGGGTCCGCTGTGTTGAATGAGCGAGCCGCGTTTATCTTTAGCTGTAGACGCAACGAATAGACAAAAAAATTAAAGGTTGGCAACGCGCCAGCATCCATGAGCTTCAAGCTCCATATTAATTTGCAACTGTCGTGGCAAAAAAGCAAGCAATCGAACATCTTATCTCTCCTTTTAAACTTTAGCCCAAATTTAACCCCCGCCCTAATTAGTAAATGCATTACCCCAGTAAATTAACGTCCAAAACCATTAAACCATTAGCGACATTGTGTCGCAATCACTTCCGCGGACGCGGGCGGCATGGGAACGACCCATTCCGTATTACTGTCACGGCTCGGTCAATTTATATCGCTCCTCGTCGATAATTTTATCAACCGGTCTCCATTACGTCTGTATTTGCTTAGATTAGTGGTGTTGCGGTATCGATAGTTATATCGATATATTTTTTGGCTAATGAGTCTGGTAATTGATTACAAAACGTGTCAAACGTACGCATTTTTAGTATGGAAAGTGACATTGAAGTAGATTTAACTTACGCACCACTACTCTGATTTAATTAGAGCAATGTAAGCGGAGTTTATCGCGGTACTGAGGAACACAATTAAAGGCGATCATCCGAAATCTTGATCGCACAAAGCCTGAGATGGGAATAGAACCAGGCCCTCTGGATTGCCGGAACAATAACTCCCATTTAATTCCCAGATAAGTTTCCTCTGAAGAATGATTTAAAAGTGTTAGACTAAACAGTTTATTTGCGCATGACGTAAAGGTTCGAGTTGGTACAACTGCAATATTTCCAAGTGCCACATGCATGTCGAAGCAAAGGCGTACAATGCTTTGCCGAGTGAAATTAAGGCATCGCCATCAAATAAATTTTTCTTCGCTGTAAAAATGTCTTCTTGTACCTAATTAAATGTATTATTATAATTTTGTATTGCTACACCAAATTGGTAAAATTGTATTGAGACTTTTTATGACCATCTTTGTACCATATTAATATAATGTAACATACAATTTATGGCAAATAAATAAATGAAATGAAATGAAATACCCTGTTACTAGGTAACTTAGACCCACTACGTCATCACCACGCCTTACCCTCGTTAAATGAATACGAAACAGAAAATATTTCATAACTTAATTTGATTTTTAAAAATTGAAATTGGCCGAGCGAGCGAAGCGTCTCCGTTTCAGGTTTCGACAAAAATTCTTTACTATGTCTGTCTGTCCGGATGTTCTCCTCTACAGGTTGCATTTCTCAACCGCATCTCGTGAAATTTTGTGAGTTTTTTTTTGTCGGAGCCAGTCTTTGAAAATTATGAAATTTGTAAACAAAAAAATTTTTTTCTTATGTCTGTCCGGATGTTCTCCACCACAGGTCGCATTTCTAATCAGAAATCTTATATAGAATTTTTATGTCGAGCCAGTTTTTGGAAATTATAAAATTCGAAAAAATATACAAAACTTTATCATATGCATGTCCGGATGTTCTCCTCTACAGGTCGCATTTCTTAACCGATTTTCGTAAAATTTTGTGAACAGGATGGATATTTATATAGATTTTTTTGTCGAGCCGGATTTTAGAAATTGCGGAATTTACGAAAAAAAAATTTTTTCGTATAGCCGTGTCTGTATGTTTTTTGATGATTTCTCCTATTGTATTAATGTAATATATATTAATTTGGGCTCTCGAAAAAAGTAAAAGAAACAACGGATGTACAAGACGTAGATAAGACTTTTTTTTTTTAATCTAGTGTTGCTACATTATGTTGTATAGATGGCGCTACAGTACAGGTGAGTGATTGTGGTTTGCGATTAATGAATATTTAACATCCTCCCTTTAAGCGCAAACCCATGGCTATTGAACATTTTTCAATCTTCGGTTGTGAGGTGGATTTTGTAAGTATGTCGGCCACCATATCCTCCGTTCCAAGATATATTACTTCAATCTCCTTTTTAGCAACTTTCTCTCGAACGAAATGGTACCTGATGTCTATATGTTTGCTGCGGGTACAGTATGACTCTGTACCTGCAAATTTAATAGCGCTTTGATTATCACAATAAATGACTGTCGGTGAAGTTGCAACATCATGATGTAATTCAGACTCCAGATATCGAAGCCACATCGCTTCTTGTACAGCAGCAGCAAGCGACATAAATTCAGCCTCCATTGTTGATAGAGCAATGGTGTTTTGTCGTTTAGAACACCATGAAATTGCTGCACCCTGAAACAGAAAATTGTAGCCGGAGC
This sequence comes from Notocelia uddmanniana, assembly GCA_905163555.1. NCBI lineage: Eukaryota > Metazoa > Arthropoda > Insecta > Lepidoptera > Tortricidae > Notocelia > Notocelia uddmanniana. The sequence continues at coordinate 4,649,491 of LR991059.1, read as the reverse complement.
ACGATCTCCGACTGTTAATATCTGAAGCCCAATCGGAATCACAGAAGCCAAACACTCTCTTCTCGTCATAGTTTTGGCTATATATCAATTTATAATCTTTAATTCCTTTTAGGTAACGTAACACTCTCTTAAGTGCCAGCCAGTGTTGCTGTTCTGGTTTATTGTTAAAGCTACTTAGTTTGTTTACGATGAAACATATGTCCGGCCTGGTCCCTTGAGATAAATATAACAAGCTTCCAATGGCCTCTTGATATGGTACATTTTTAAGTATATTTTTTTCATCTTCTGTGCTGACCAATTTAACACTGGGGTCACAAGGTGAATGAACTGGATTGCAATCAGTCATCTTGAATCTTTGTAGAATTTTTTCTATATAAGTAGTCTGATCAATACAAATTTCATTTCTGAGCAAGTTTTGCTTAATTCTCCATCCGACAAAATGATGTATGAAACCGAGTTCTTTCATTTCAAATTTACTTTTCAATTGACGTTTTATTTCTTGACCCATTTCTACGCTGTTATAAAACAGTAACAAGTCATCAACATATATGAGTACAAATATAATATTTTCACCACAAGTTTTGTGATATATACATGGGTCCACAGATGTACTTTTTAACCCCAATTCCTTTAACACTGATGTAAGTTTCAAATTCCACTGACGACTCGCCTGTTTCAGGCCATAAATTGATTTATTCAACTTACACACTTCTTCTCCGTGTTCATAGGATGGTGGTTGAAACATGTATATTTCTGTGTCAATATCGCCTTGTAAGAAAGCAGTAACTGCATCCATTTGTTCAATAAATAAATTGTACTTGACAGCCAAGGCTAATAAGTATCTGATTGAAGTATGACGAACTACTGGAGCAAATATTTCATTATATTCTATTCCCTTCTTTTGAACGAAGCCTTTAATGACCAGTCTTGCTTTGTATCGTACAACCTCGCCATTGGCGTCCTCTTTAATCTTATAGACCCACTTGCATGGAATTGCTCTCTTATCTTCAGGTAATATTACTAACGTCCATGTATTATTTTGCAGGAGTGACTCATATTCACTATTCATGGCATTTTGCCATTCTTTAGCATTCGGGCCTGTAAGAGCTTCCTCTAAGGATTCTGGCTCTTTTGCCAATAAAGCCATTGCTTGTTGAGCTCCACTCGGGGTTTCATGGCATAAGTAGGTATTAAGTTTGTTTCTTGGCCTGAGCATAATTTTATGAGATGACACATTACTTACATCTTTATCTGGAACTAGCATTTGCCCGCGGCTTCGCCCGCGTACTAAGCGTAATTTGAACCGTCTACAAAAAAGAGGTTCACTGTTTGACCCGTATATATGTATGTAGGTATATATGTATGTTTGTCCAGGATTATCTCGCGTTTGGCTGAACCGATTTAGATGCGGTTCCCAGAATAGTAGTTGTTACATTCTGGGGGTTTCGGTATTTGAAGTTTGGTGATTGTGATTTATTAAAAGGAGCATCCAAAAAGAAAATTTGGCTTCACTTTCATTCGCACTCCTTACTGTTAGTCCGTCTGTTACAATCGAGTTACTTTTACTGGACCGATTGAATTGAAATTTGGCACAAACTATCAAGAATTCAGAGCGCTCGTGGCCCAGCGGCACCCGCCTACCGCGTGCGGTATGCGAGGTTAAGCAATGTGGGTGCAAGTCAGGTCTTGGATGGGTGACCGCTTTGAGTAATTACTAACTGAGCGCTCTCGTGCTTTGAAAGGCACGTTAAGCCGTTGATCCCGGCTGCTGTTTACGACAGCAGTCGTTAAGCCAAGTTCGAGGCCTTCGGGCGGCTTGAGAACTTCTAACAGTCAAGTTGCCCACTCACTTGACAAAGGGGCGTCGAAGTTGCACTACGTCCGTAGGGAGTACCCACCGTTACCCTACACGTGACCCCTGGGTGGTGCTAAAAGTGCAACAAAAACTGGAACCGTACTTGTCTTCCCGAAGATTTCACGGTTCGTAAATAAATTCCATACGTATAAAAAAAAATTTAAGGTTGATTTCAATGGATAATATATCGAAACCTCTATGTCGTTTTTAAAAGCCAATCCATAGATACCCCACATGCCTATATAGTAACATTAAACTTTTTTTTACAATCCTCGGCATGCATTGAGTGCCAAATTTTACCTCAGATTCGTATTAAGAGACCTCTCGGACGCTCAGATCTCGATTTTGAACGAAATTGGGTCGAAAAAAAAACCATATGGCCACCACTTACACAAATTTTACCTGGGATTCGTATTAAGAGACCTCTCGGACAATCAGATATCGATTTTGAACGAAATCAGGACGGAAATGAAGAAAATCAATATGGCCGCCACTTTTTCCAAATTTTACTTCAAATTCGCATTACGAGACCTGTCGGACGCCGAGATATCAATTTTGAACGAAATCGGGTTCGAAATGAAGAAAATCAACATGGCTGCCACTTTTTATAAATTTTACCTCGGATTCGTATTAGGGGACCGCTCGGACGCTCGGATATTTATTTTTAATGAAATCAGGTTGGAAATAAAGAAAATCAATATGGCTGCCACTTTTTCCAAATTTTACCTCGGATTCGTATTAAGAATTCTCTCGGACGCTCCGATATTGATTTTGAACGAAATCGTGACGGAAATGATAAAAATGAATATGGCTGCCACTTTTTCTAAATTTTACCTCAGATTCGTATTACGAGACCTCTCGGACGCTCAGATATCGATTATGAACGAAATTGGGAAGGAAATGAAGAAAATCAATATGGCTGCAACTTTTTCAAAATTTTACCATGGAGTCGTAATAAGAAACCTCTCGGATGCTCAGATATCGATTTTTAACGAAATCGTTAAAGAAAAGAAGAAAATCAATATGGCCGCCACTTTTTCAAATTTTACCTCGGAGTCATATTAGGGGACCTCTCGGACGCTCAGATATCGATTTTGAACGAAATCGGGACGGAAATGAAGAAAAGCAATATGGCCGCCACTTTTTCAAAATTTTACTTCGGAGTCGTATTAGGGGACCTCTCGGACGCTCAGATATCGATTGTGAACGAAATCGGGATGGAAATGAAGAAAATCAATATGGCCGCCACTTTTTCCAAATTTCACCTCGGATTCATATTACGAGGCCTCTCAGACGCTCAGATATCGATTTTGAACGAAATCTGTTTGGAAATGAAGAAAATCAATATGGCTGCCACTTTTTCCAAATTTTACCTCGGATTCGTATTAAGAGACCTTGTGGACGCTAAGATATCGATTTTTAACGAAATCGGGACGGAAATGAAGAAAATGAATATGGCCGCCACTATTTCCAAATTTTACATCGCATTCGTATTACGAGACCTGTCGGACGCTCAGATATCGATTTTGTACGAAATCGGGAAGGAAATGAAGAAAATCAATATGGCTGCTACTTTTTCCAAATGTTACCTCGGATTCGTAATAAGAGACATCTCGGACGCTCAGATATCTATTTTGAACAAAATTGGGACGGAAATTAAGAAAATCAATATGGCTGCCACTTATCCCAATTTTACCTCGGAGTCGTATTAGGGGACCTCTCGGACGCTCAGATATCAATTTTGAACGAAATCGCAACGGAAATGAAGAAAATTAATGGCCGTTACTTTATTCAAAGTTTACCTCGGATTCCTATTAAGAGTCCCCTCGGACGCTCAAATATCGATTTTTATCGAAATCGTATCGGACGGCACTGATTAATAAAATCACTTACTTACAATACATTGAATCAAAAAAGGTCGTCTCTTCATAGGGAATTCACGGCATTTCAATCTTATATGGAACCTACATGCCAAATTTAGTATCTCTCGAACCAGTAGTGTGGGTGTGCGTTGATATGTCACTTACTCAGTCAGTCAGTTTCTTCTTGCAATTTGGCAAAAACTTTTAAAAGTTTTCATGTCCGCAATATAAAATTTCGAAATCAATGCCATTTTCAAAATTAAAGTCCCAAAAAACCATAAAAACGACGCCCATATTAATATTTAGAAATTCCAACCCCCTTTGAACCCAACAGAGGGAATGGTATTGGTACTTTCTTAATGCACCTCAAGACCTTATAAGGAACCTACATACTAAATTTAGAATCTCTAGAACCAGCAGTTTGGGCTGTGCGATGATATGTCACTCGCCCAGTCAGTCAGTTATTTTTTGCAATTTGGCACAAACTTTCAAAAGTTTTTATGTCCACTACATGAAATTTCAAAATCGATGCCATTTTCGTAATGAACGTTCCAAAAAACCATAAAAACGACACCCATATTAATATTTAGACATTTCATCCCCCTCGCACCCCAACAGGGGGGATGGTATTTCACGTCCTCCACGTGGGATTTCAAAATCATTGTTGTTTTCGTTATCAGCGACCCGATAAACCATAAAAACAATACCCATGTCGATTTTCAGAATTTGTCACCACATTTCCCCCTTTTAGGGGTTGATTTTTCAGAAAACCTGAAACACGTGTTTACTCATTTATCGTTAGAAATACTTCTGTGAAGTTTCGAATAAAATAGTCCAGCCAATCTTGTTTCCCCATACAAACTTCGGACCCCTATTTCACCCCCTTAGGGGTCGAATTTTGAAAAATCCTTTCTTAGTGCACCCCTAGACCTTATAAGGAACCTACGTGCCAAATTTGGAATCTCTAGGACCAGCGGTTTGGGCTGTGCGTTGATATGTCAGTCAGTCAGTCAGTCAGTCAGTCAGTCAGTCAGTCAGTCAGTCAGTCAGTCAGTCAGTCAGTTTCTTCTTTTATATATTTAGATGTATTCATCATCAGCATTATCAGTGTAGTAATTTTCATCATCATCAGATAATTCCTCTTTCTTTATACCTCCATTAAGGGTTGTATCTCCTGAGCTCTGGGTCTCAGGTGTGTCAGGGGAATTCTCAGTACTATCCTCTGTTTGTGATAATTCTTCTGATATATTTTCTTTTGACTTTGTTAGTGGCACAATTACACTGTTGTTTTTAACTGTGTTCTCAAGGAAAATAGCATCTCTACTTTTGTAAATTTGTTTCCGCATAGTGTCATAAAATCTGTATCCTTTTGTGTAGTCACAGTATCCAACAAATAACATTTTGACTGCTTTCGAGTCCCATTTCTGCCTCTTTTCTTTGGGAACATGTACCATGGCATGACAACCAAAAATTCTCATATTTTGGATATTCGGCTTCTCACCTGACCACATTTCATATGGTGTCTTGTAATCCAGTGCTCTGGTTGGTGACCGGTTAATTATGTAGGCTGCGGTGGATACTGCCTCAGCCCAAAAATATTTATCCAACCTGGAATTCAGAATCAAACATTTAGCTCTTTCGACAAGCGTGCGATTCATTCTTTCGGCCAATCCATTTTCTTGGGCTGTGTATGGATTGGTTGTTTGATGTTGTATGCCATGTTTGTCTAAAAACAATTTAAATTCTTTGTTCATATATTCTTTCCCATTATCAGAACGAAAAAATGTAATTTTCTTTTCTGTTTCGTTTTCTACCATATTTTTAAATTCCTTAAACTTTTCTAAGGTCTCTGATTTATTTTTCAGAAAATAGACATATACTTTTCTACTATAATCATCAATGAAGCTGACATAATATTTAGAACCTCCTACGGAACAAGTTTCCATCGGTCCACACAGGTCTGTGTGGATTAATTGTAGAACTTCAGTAGCCCTGGTGCCAATATTATTGAATGGGAGTCGACTCATTTTACCTTCCATACAAGTTGTGCAAATCTGACTACCCTTTTTAGATAATATCACACCTGTACTTTCTACTATTTTCAGTAAGTCTGTGAAGTTCAGATGGCCCATTCTTTGATGCCATATATTTATATCTCGTTCATCTACAGTTAATAACAGTGCCTGTGTTTCTGGTAAATCATCCAGAACATACATGTTATTGTATTGCAAAGCTGTTAAAATTATTTTTTTATCTTGATAAACTTTACAGCATTCTTTCTCAAATCTCACTTCACAGCCATTTTTAGTCATCTGACTTACAGAAAGTAAATTAGTTGTCAAAGAAGGTACGTACAGCACATTTCTAACCTGAATTGTTTGAGGTCTGCCTTCGGAGTCTCTTATTTGCAAGTTCACATTACCACAACCCTCCACTGCTACAGTCTTGTTATCTGCCACCTTAATATGCTTTATTGTTGTAGGTGATACATTGTACATCCACTGTCGTTCCCTACACATATGAAGGGAAGCACCTGAGTCGATATAAAACCTGTTCTTGTCCAAATTAGCTGCAACAGAAAAAGCGGCATAATAACCATTATTTTTAGAATAATTTGTCTTCTTTTTATTCAGAGAATAGCAGTTCTTACTAAAATGGCCATATTTATTACAGTTATAGCATCGTGGGTCTTTTTTTTGGTGATTATCAGGTGAATATTTTGAAGACTTAGGCATTTTTTTTAAATTAACATAGTAGGCAGAAGATTCTGTCGTTTTCACATCCTGGAGCAGCTTTGTTTTAACATAATCCGCAGTAATTGACACACCTGAGCTCTCCATAGCCATAATCATCGGTTTGTAGACATCGGGGAGACCAGCGAGCAGCAAAGTACCAAGCCACTCATCTCCGACTACAAAATCAATATTTCTTAACTTGTGAGCTGTTGTCATCACTTTATTAATATAATCCTCAACACTAGAGCTGCTGTCTAACGAGGTCGTAATCAGATCTCTTAATAAACCTACTTTTCTACTGAGCCCGGAATCGTCAAATACTTTTTCCAATTTCGACCATACCTGTTTCGCCGTGGTCGCCTCCTGTACATGAACGTAGTTAATTGGATCAATCAGAAGTATTATTTTCGATCTTGCTTTCACATCCTTCTTCCTGTCTTGTACATAGCCCGGACTTGGTTCAATTGTGTCCCACAAATCCTCTTGCTCCAAATAGTTTTTAACAGCGAATTTCCAAGTGGGATAGTTTTCCCTTCCAACTAGCTTCTCAATAGTCCCCATTGATATTTGCGATACCATTACTTATTGGTATTTGTATTATTTTATGCTGAAATCGCTGAAAAGAAATGATTGTCCACGCGGCGGATAGACACTTTGAGGTTATGTAGACTTTCGGTAAACTTTAATCGCGAAACTGCGGTATAACACTAATATTACTATCTGAGGAGTAAAATTTGCCCATAACCTGATGATTTCTCCTATTGTATTAATGTAATATATATTAATTTGGGCTCTCGAAAAAAGTAAAAGAAACAACGGATGTACAAGACGTAGATAAGACTTTTTTTTTAATCTAGTGTTGCTACATTATGTTGTATAGATGGCGCTACAGTACAGGTGAGTGATTGTGGTTTGCGATTAAAGAATATTTAACACATCTCTGTCCGTCACATTTCTCATCAGAAATATTATATAGAATTTTGTTGTGAAGTCAGTTTTTGGAAATTTTGAAAATTGAAAAAATATACAAAATTTTATCGTATGTATGTCCGGATGTTCACCTCTACAGGTCGCATTTTTCAACCGCTTCTCATGAAATTTTGTGAGCGGGTTGGATAATTGTATAGATTTTCTGTCGAGTCAGTTTTTGGGAATTTTGAAATTTGAAAAAAAAAATGTGCGAGGTCTACAGCTCACGGTGCCACTAGTATTTAAGGGAGCCATGATCAGAAATAAACTAATAGTTACATGTTTAAAATGACATATTAATTGATACTACGAGTGACATATTTCGGACCCGATGAGTCTCATCATCATCCTCCTAGCGTTATTCCCAGTACAGTTGAATCCTGAAGGATGCCTGGGGTCCGCTACCTAATCCCAGAAATTGGCGTAGGCACTAGTTTTTTAAGGAAGCGACTGCCATTTGATTTTCCAACCCTAGGGTGAAACTAGACCTTATTGGGATTAGGCTTTTCAAGTGAGTGGGCAACTTGACTGTTAGAAGTTCTCAAGCCGCCCGGAGGCCTCTAACTTGGCTTAACGACTGTTATCATAGACAGCAACCGGGATCAACGGCTTAAAGTGACTTCCAAAGCACGGGAGCGTTCAATTAGTAACCACTCAAAGACCCATCCAAGAACTGACCTGCGATGGATGTAGTAAAAAGAAAGAAAACAGTTTTTTTTTATATGAACAATTTTTTTTGAATTAGTTAAAAAAACCAAGACAGATATGGTTATATTTTTCCTGTAATGTATACGTTAATTTTAAACATGTGTAATTTCGCTTGCTGTTACTTCCGAGGTAAGGGGAAGGAAAGTGTTAAAAAACCGTCCATCTGATTTCCTTCCTTCATAAATCGAAATTTAACCACAGTAAAAAATTTACATTTTTCATGATGTAACATGGTGTTATGTGTTCATAATTTTTTTTAAATTGAAATCGATATCTTTATTCATCTCTGACAGGCAGATAGTCACTCCCAGATATAAATATTCTTAAACTTGGCACTGTCCCAATATTAGTCGACACTTTCGGAAAACTTTAGGCAAAACACCATAATTCTTTTACTAACGATCGTTAAAGAACTGTGGTGTTTTCTAAATATTGTTGCAAAATGTCGACATCATTCACTTCACTAGAGCTTATGAATTTGACAGCAATTTATCATGTTACGAATTTAGAATTCAAATCACTAAAAATGAAAATTCATCGGGAGGAAAATGATAACGCTTGCAATCTATCTGGTTGTTATCAAATTTTTCTTTCGTTTTATGTTTTTTTTTGGATATTCCTTTTCTGGTTCTGGCCTTATTATTGATTCTGGTATAAAAAGCCCCCTATTTTTACGTACACTTTTTAAGATACCACTATACGATTGACGATCCATGCAAAATGTATGGTAAAAATGATATTGGAATAAAAATTGGGGATATTTTCGGAGGAAGGCGACTTTTTGATTTGTCGGTGCGGACGCGGTGCGATATATGTAAGCTGTCAGTCTCAACTCTCTGAAGAGTCTTAAGGCTGCCAACCCTTTATTGATTTGAGGTTTCCCTTTATTCTCAACAAAGTACGTCAACGAGACCTTTCTGAAAGATGGAGGTATTTGCTTTCCCAGACGGGCCATATATGAGCAAAATATGCTATACCTCAAAATATCCACTGAATGGAGTTGTCCTCAATACCGATCGATATAAACTAAACACTTTTGGTGTGCGTATGTAAACAAATAAATTATTGGCAGAAAACTGAGAGGAAGCCTGAAAGTAGCACCCATACATACATCATAAGTTGAGAGCTAATCATCTAACGGTGGTATGGGTATGTTATGCGGAGGGATGTCATGTGACAAGAAAGGTATTAGGCATGAATGTGGAGGGATGTATGTATGACGAGAGGTAGGCCAAGGAAAAGGTGGATGGATTGCGTGCGAGACGATATGAAGAGGAAGGATAGAATAGAAAAGAAAAAACATATTTCGACAACCATGCTAAAAATTATAATGTACAATTTAAAATAACTTAATACTAAAGTTGCGAAAATGGGGCCCACTCAGCATGTGTCGGGTCACAAAAGGTGTCCCGACGCTGGTTTTCTGTGGGTCCCGACAAAAAAAAAATGGATGTGAGTGTGATGACGGGCGATGGAGAGGTATGGAAAGAAAAACATGCTGCGCCGACCCCAAGTAAATAGGAAAAGGCGAATGATCATACTGTTGATGATGATGTAAACACATGCAAATCATAAACTAGTTGTTCTGTGAGTTGTCGACCTCACGATTTCTTTTTCAAATTCTATATAATTATCAAACATTGCTCACAAATGTTCACGAGAATCGCTTGAAAATATCTGCCTATAGAGGAGAACAGCTGGAATTCCGGAAATCCGCCGACCGGACAAACGAAAGCATTTCTGTCGAAACTGAAACGAAGACCTTGGTCAATACGAGTAAGTCATATTAATACGATAGTTTAAACTTTATTATGCTGAAACATTCACTTTAGCACATCACTGCAGCATGATAATCGAATTTATCGATAAATGGCAAAATCGAGTTGGCTATCGATAGTTGCACATCGATAGTGTACAGTAATGGATTCCTGACGTCGGGTAAATGATAGATTGAGCGCGATGCATTACCTGAACACGTGATGGCATAAACAGGTTTTTTTGTTTTGTTTACTTTCTGTGGCTTTGGGAATTAGATTAGAGCAATGAGGGTTCTACGGTAGGGAAGCCCACGCTACGGTAGGCTAGTGGTTCATATTTGCATTTTTGTAGTACAGTGAACAACAAAAGTAGATGATCATTTAAGTACCTTGTCACTTTCACTAATTTGAATTATACCTCGGCGGTAATGGCATATCTATTGACGTCAAAATCAACTTGGTCACGAATTGCTTTTTCCCGCCCTCTGCAATAATGTGCAGCCAGCTGCAGAGAAACGTGACCCCTCCTGCATACAAACTTGAAAGCAGGGGATGTCACGTTTTACTGTAGCTGGCTGTACTATTTCTTCAAAACGTATGATAACTGCTGCAAAACAATGTATCATACCGCATAATTAACGAGCGCCTAATCCTCTCTAACCCATCCAAATTTATGTACATAGATGTCCTTAACTTAGGAACTAAGTTAAAGTAATACCTAAACAGAAGCAACTTAGAGGAACTGGAATAGTTAAATTAGGTATGGTTCGATAGGATAGTTACTCTACAACGGCTCTGTGGGGAAAGTTTGAGCTTTGATCATATTGTGTGCCCAGGATCTACTTGGCGTTCGGAACTACGTGTTTCGATTCTGATTTGTAGCTATTGGGAATGTAGTTCAAATTGAACCTAAGTGGCAATAGATTAGGCGAAAGCTACATGGATACTCACACAGAACTGCATAGGTGTGTTTATGTTAAGAAAACGATATTGGAAATTACTGGTTGATTTACTACTTAACCCCAAGCATTGGCGTAAGGATTCGTTTTGCGGAAGCGATTATTATCCGTCTTTCCTAACGATAAGGGAAACTAGACTTTATCATATATATCATAATACTCGAAGATCTCTAATTCGGCTTGGCGATTATTATTTATCAAGACAAAAACTTGAGACTATCGGAATAAAGTGCTTTCCAAAGTACAGGAGATAGTGTTTTTTAAAGTGGCCCTAGATTCATGGCCAACACTAAGCCATGAACTCTTCAAAGGAAGGAAGGCTAGTTTAGTCAGTTGGAAGGTTAGTCAGTTTCCTCGCACAACGCATCATTATACAGCGATGAAATGCTGGCAGCATCTTTGGCACGATACCGCGGGGTGATCTCTTATTTTAAATTATTTATTTTGTAAGTTTTTGATAAGTATAGGGTATTTTATTATCTTTAGCCAGTAAGGAATTATGTAATAACACATGTTATTAAACATTAGATAAGTCAGTATTAATTAAACTCTTCAAAGTTAATGACGATGACTGAAAAAGTCATCATGATATTCTTAATGCAGTGAAAGCAACAATAATAAAATCTCCTGAATGGCATTTCAAATTCACTCTAAAGGTAAATATCGCGTTAGACCTATGAAAACACTTAGTTTCTCTGTAGTTTTTCGGAATACTCCCGCGATTTGCAACGTGAGTAATGAAATAAAAGTTGTAGTTTTACAAGACGCGGCCGTTGTGAAACTTTTGAAATTTCGATTCTGTGTGGACAGATTTAAATTTATGTAGTGAAGTTGGCGTTAAGTTTTCTTTTCCGTTTATTTTTGTAGCAGTTTGTGGTGCATGTAATGCATAAATTTGCGGTGGAAGGTAAATGTCCCAGTTTTTGACACTGAACATTGGGTCAGGATGAGAGACACTTGACACTTTCAACCTTAATTTATAACCATACATCATCATCATCATCATGTCAGCTGAATGACGTCCAGTGCCGGACATAGGCCTATAACCATACAGATAAGCAAGAAATTTCAAGTATTGGGAACAAAGGTTCCACGCATTAGGGCGTTTACTTTACTGTTCGTTTGATAAACATTTTGCTATTGCTATTACAGAAAGGAATTGTTTTATTTTACAATAACTACAACTTAAAAAAGTTAGAAAACCCCCGACATTTTCATTTCAAAGCTCAATATCTCAAAAATGTCGGAACAGATTTTCATGAAACATGGCTAAGAACACACAGAATAAAATTATCTATGACACAAAAAAACTAAACGAATATTTGATTCATCCGTTTGGGAGCTGCGATGCCACAAACAGATACACAGACAGACACGTTAAACTCTCTTTTTGCGTCGGGGGTTAAAAATGGTTTGTCTGCAAATACGTTGAAAGTTAAATGCGATACATATGGTGACTTCCTGATCTGACGGTGCGCAGTCGGTACGATTTGAGAACACTCTCAGCTGTCAGTGTCAACTGTCAGTCGAGTTAGAATCGTTTCTACTGCGCCCCTACATTTATATGGGTGCTTTCTGACAGGCACGGGATGCACGGTAAGGAGCGGTAAGAAAACAATACTGCACCGCTTCCGCGCATGATATTACTACTGCGTAAACGTAAAACTGACAGTAGCTCGTCAACCGAAGAAATCTCTGCAACATCAGTAAGCTCACTTCAAAGAACAAGTCAAAGAGTCGACTTAAATAAAAAATAAAATAAAAAGCTATTTTATTTCTAGCAAATTACAAAATTTAATATCGAATCTTAAAATAGTTGCTTTTTTGTTTTTCTTTTCTTCGGTTATTCCGAATTTAATACTTATGAAATGAAAAAAAATATTAAATTTCAGCAAGAATCCCTCCTGTGAAGGCACAGTGCTCTCTATCTTTGGCGTTTTTCATCCACTGCCTCCTACTTGGATAATGTCGTCTGCCCGTCCGGTTACGGGTCTGCCGCGTTGTCTGGTACGAGTACATGTTGGTCCTGCCCACGATGACAAGCGTATTGTCCAGCGGTCATCTTTCATCCTAGCTACGGAGCCTGCCCATCGCCATTTTAACTTTTTAAAGTAGGAAGTTTTTTGGAAGTCGTCATAGTCAAACATAAATACGTATAGTATGATTTCACTAAATGACGTTGTGTAAACGAAGTCTCAATTCCATGGAACGGAGACAATGCTCAAAATGCACAAAATACTGAATTGCTCAAAGGTTAGCTGGAAGATCCCTGTACCAAAAACTGGATAGTTTCATTTTCAATTACATTAGTATTTTTGATACCTTTTGGCTGTTTGAGTAAATCCTTTGCCTTTAAAAAGCGCTTGATGTGGCCCGGTCCCCACCGCCTCACAGGAATTCCGCCATGTTTGTTTTCATCCAAAGTAACTTAACTAGCCCCACAATTTATTTGGTTTCCTCGAATAATGATTATAAAACGTTGTACGATACAATTACGATACAAGACAAATTACTTTCCGAACTTGTATCGTATGTACGAGTATAGTAGATTACTGCAGAGACCAGTAAGTAAGCTTTCCTGGCCGAGTACCTATGTAAGTAGCCGGCTATAATACGAGGGCAGGAGAGAAATATAAGCAACTAAAACTCGTCCGCAAATGGTCCATAAACTACATTCCATAACAACACAGAAAGTAAAACCATCAATGTTTTCCACCAGTGTTCAGCCGCGTATTATACTTACACAAGCGTCAGGATTTAGAAAAGGAAGCTTATTTTTTTCTATAGCTAACTAAAATTAGAATGACACTTCTATACATAACACCGCAGTACTGAACAATTTGCCAACTACCTCTATACGCCCATCCCAGCCTATGTCGGGTGAAAAATAATGGGTACATAGCGGTATAAATCGGCGGCCAAGGGCTAAATCCTTTGAGATTTACCGACGGGATAGTTCGGACGGAATTTATGTTACGACGCATGCGTGTTTCGTCATTATAAGTTTAGTGATGTTGCTGCCAGTCATGTTAGGCTGCTTTTCCACTGAGGCGGAGCGGAGCGCGCGAAGACGTGCAAAATTGACCAAAGAAAACTCGTCCTGAGGACTTAAAAAAAATTGCTCAATTGTTTTCTTAGAATATGGACTTTTTAGGCCCATTCGACTCAGAATTAATAACGCTATCGGTTCTAGAAGTCTCTCATAGACTAAAAAATATGTCCCTAGAACAGTTTTGTTTATTTACATACCTTACCTTATTTTTTGTCTTAATTGTAACTCTAGCTAAGGATTTTTGTTTTTCTAACCAAGTTTATCTCTAGCGCCTACCTTTGCATTTTCTGTTTGGCCCTACGGTTGACTGGTAGAGAGTTCATTATACCTAGACCTTTTTAAGGCTTGAGTGAATAGACATCTCCTGGCTCGCTTCATCGTCGGCCTCATCTTTGTCCCCCTGGCCAAGAGCAAACCCATTTTTAATTTAAAAAAACCACCCTCTTCTACTTAATGGATTAATTTAATTGGTCATTATCATTATGTACGTCTCCCCTCCGTTCCGCCTCAGTGGAAACGCACCCTTAGGCTTCGCGACTCGGTCGCTGTCAAGCCTTGGTCGTGGGTTTGAATCCTGGCTCGTGACAATGGCTTTTTCGAACTTATGTACGAAATATTATTTGATATTTACCATCTGTTATTCGGTAAAGGAAAACCTCTTGAGTAAATCAACATACGTCACATCTGCCTGCTAAAAAAAGTCAAAAGGTCAAAAGTTTTTATTTGCGAGAATTATGGTACATAAGGATGACAGAATATGATAAGTATAGAACTGCACAATCCCCATTACAACGGCATGCAAAATATACAAAATTAAATTTTTAATCTATGGAATATATTGTGGTTTTACAATTATTATGTCAAGACTAATAAATGGTATATTATTTATAGTTACTTTAAATTTGGTATCATGTCAAAATATTCGATCATACAATAAAAACATTTTTCTAGAAGCCATGAGTGAAGTTTAACTATGAACATTTTATATGGTAAAGTCCTAAATTCCAGCGGAATATGATTATAGATTTTAATTGATAACATATAACAATTATTTCTATACAAGGCTGTTTTCGTAACAGATGGCTTAATGCGAAATAAATCTCTACCGCGTAAGTTTGAATTTTGAACAGGTCAGGTCATCAAACATCTCTGGATTTTTTCTTACGAATTTTGCATGTTCAAGTATGAAAATAGATGTAAGTGTCAGTATTTTTCGACTTTTAAAGATTGGCTTGCATGAGTCTAGGGGACCAACTCCGCCCAATGCACGAATACATCTCTTTTGCATCAAAAATACCTTGTGGATATCTGTCGAATTTCCCCAAATAATGATCCCATAGCGGAGAATAGATGAGACATAACCATGATACGCGGTGAAAGCTGTTGGTTCCCCAGCTATACTCCTTAACCTTTTTAAAGCATAAACAAATCTGTTAAGTTTGTAACATACATTATTAATTTGTGCTTTCCAGTTACAAAATTAATCAAGAGTTATACATAAGAAATTAACTTCACCATTGTTGTTTATAGTCTGTCCCGAATAATTCACATTTAAGGGTGTAAGATTAGATTTATAATTTGAAAAAGGATATATTTTGTTTTTTTCGATATTGATTTTCAAATTATTACTTTCTACCCATTTTCCCACAGCTTCATCAGCATCATTGATCACTCTCTATCTACTGTCGTAAACTTCTGTCTTCTTATTCTTGTTGAGCGCTTGGTTCTTCTAGAATCGTTCATAGGCTACGGCGTCGGCTTACCATCAGGCAGGCCGTAAGCTTTTATGCCACCGTCGTTGTATAAGAAAAAAACTGATTGCGGTCTTAATGAGAAAAAATGTCGAGGCAAGCTCAAAGACGTTAATTAGCGCTATGGCCGGGCATCGTGAATAACTAAACTTACTGATTATTTTCAGAGCCTAAGTCTCGCCACTCATAGACTGAAAAAAAATTACTGATGACTTTCAAGACAAACTACTTAAAACCAAAATACTTTATGGCCTGTATTCAGTACGCTTTTGAACATGCTTGAACTGTGTTCTTTATGAAACGTTTTGGGATCTAGACCACATTTTGTACAGTAATTATACTCAAACTTCAACTACAAAGCTTTAGGCGACTGAACTTAATATAAGTCTAGAAGTAACACACGTCGAATACCTTAATGCGGTGACGTAAGGCGCTTATGCAAACATTTGTTTGTAGTACGAGATCCGGCATAGAGAACTCAAGCTATCGTTTGTTAATCCGTTCATTCATTAATATTTAGTATATACTTTCTTAAAAAGCATCTCTGTATCTTTTTTTAACATCATCATCACTGGCCTTTCCGTCTTTATCAGACGATTCAAGCAGCGACCAGTGAACACTTCCTTGAATGACTATGTAAGCCTATACGGGAGCGGCATTGTCTCCCGCAGAGGTGGCAGCTAAATTGGGGATTAGGAGGTAGTGGCGTGGTCACCTGTTTTTTTCTTCTTCGGTCTTCAAGAAGGTCAAACCAGGCCTTGTCGTGGTTGTCACGCCCGCCTATGAAAACCTTTCGCCACTCAATCCGGTCCTTCGCAATCTGTTCCCAAGAGTGGTGATTGATGCCAAACGTCATCATGTCCCTCTTAGCGCAGTCCTTAAACCGTATCAAATGTCTACCGATACCCCTCTTAGCATTTGCTACAGCTCCGAGCAGGACGCGGTGTGGAAGTCGAGTTGGGTTTTTTTACATAAACATGTATAAATAGATACAAAACTATCTAACATTAAATAGCTTACTTAGGGAGACCATTAAATTGATTTTTTGTAAAAACAAATATAATCTTTCTTTGTTTCTAAATCTATTTGGTATTGTCTCACGCCTCAGTATTATTTCAAGATATTTAAGTTAAGATATTACATACCAAAATGACAGCAGATTGGATTTACTCATTCATATATTTGTATCAAGCGTACTTGACCTAAATAAATGCTACACCTGTTAAATGAGAAAAATTAATCTATTAAAAAAAACCAAAAAAGATCTTATCTAGTTTCTTTAACAACATACCTATTTACGTCTGTTTTTTTTCCTTAGAGTAATGTAGTTAATGGTGTTAGTGGCACAATAAATGATCTAAAGTAAGTGATTCACAAACAAAACAAAGTATACTTTACTGACAATTAAAGAAGATAAGGGTTTTCCATTTCATAGAGGTGCCTAACCAATTTCGTAGCAGTAGCTAGCACCTAGACGACCTAGAGCCCACGTATAATACGATACAGTAAATAACACAACTGTTCAGTGAATTCTATGACCTTAAAATTGCTTGCTGTGACTTTTTTAACTTCACGCAGGATAATAATTCCGGTACCGAACTCTAAGTAATTTACACAAGTTGATTACAGAGGCTGCCAACTTTTATAATGACTTTACACTACTTTATTGCCGGAACTCAAACTATGACTGCTGTAATACCTTTAGGTGTGCGAACTTGAACAAAAGCAGTTCAGAATGTATTTAACATGCTCGCATGTTGAATATATTACAAGATATTTCAAAGCATTACTTTGTTATAAGACTTTTAAATTTCACAGTGTTTTGTTTTCTTACTAGGATTTTGCCTTTTAAGGAGGGTAAAAATCATAAGAATTGGTTTTCACTTCTCATGCTCTAAAAGTTCGTCTTTACGGTCTGCAGAGGCGACATAAAGTTGCATTTTATGCTCTAGAGCATAAAGTAAAACCCGCCTGCACGCGCGCCGGTGTGCGTGCAGGAGTGCGCGCCGGCCTGGCGCCGCCGCCCGCGGTCGACGACCACAGAATTATAAATTTGATAACATAACTTTAATTATATTCATTATCTGTTTAATTTTCTCGCAATCGAAGTGAAAAGCAGAGTGTATAACTCATGTATAAAACCCATTTTATCCTCTACTTTATTTCGACCCTCGCCTGCAGCTCGGGATCGATAAATTGTCTCAGATAAAATGGCTCGTTTTATGCACTTGTTGTACAATCTACTATTTCACAACTCATGCTCTAAAAGTTCGTCTTTACGCTCTGCGTAGGCGACATAAAGTCGCTTTTTTATGCTCTGGAGCATAAAGTAAAATCCGCCTTCGACGCGCCGTCCGCAATCGCCGAGCACAAAAGTATAAGTTTGATAACATAACCTTAATTATAATTATTATTCGTTTAATTTTCTCGCAATCGAAGTGCAAAGTAGAGTGTATAACTCGTGTATCAAAATTATCTCGCATGAAATGGCTTGTTTTATGCACTTGTTGTACAATCTACATTTTATGTTTCGCTATGGTGGATAAAAAGATTTCCAACGTCATATGACTTTCAAATAGGAAGTGGTTTCTAAATTAAATCGTATTTCAGCAAATCTTGGCGGGAATCTATTAGGGAAGCGAAAAAATACTTACGAAAATCTTGAAAGAATGGAAAATCCATATAGCTACCTTATTACATATTTACTAACAAGTTACGTATAAATTGTTACATGTTGTTTGTTACTAGGATTGTGTTATCATAGGCAAATATTTAACTAATTAAATAATTAATCGAATAAAAAATAATGATGTTCGGTCGAGTTTCTTCTGTACCCTCCTGGGTGCTAGGGAGCTCTTCCTGCGATGGGCGCTTTGAGAGCTGTGGCAGGGCATGGCCAGCACAAGACGGCGCGCGAGATAGACTATCCGTCTCTATCTAATGGGTAGACACGATAAGAGACGGTTAGTCTATCTCGCGCGCTGTCTTGTGCTGGTCCCGTTACCGCTACGGCGAGACGGTCTTCATTTGGGGGGAGGCGGATACTGCTGATGCTGTTGCTGTGCGAGCCTCCGGCCTGAGGACCCGTTACATCTACGACTCCTGCTAGTGAGTCTGCGTGCGCCTGGTGTCCAACTGTAAAGTCAAAAATAAAAATATTCTCGTTTTACTTGACATTGTTGTATAACAATCCGTGCATGGCGTGAAGAACTTGATAAGTCCAAAATGGTAATTTTACAGGGCAGCAATTTTAAAGTTTGACGTTTTCTCCAAAATCCGTTTTCATCTTGAAGTGATCTTTATAGCTTGATTTATGAATAATTTTATGCGATCTTTCAAATTATGTAACGTATTCTCGTAAAATCTGTGTTTTTTTTAAGATATTAGATTTATCAACATACTGTCCAGAGACTTATCAACTTATTGCCCATACATTAGTGCTCAAACCAGTGAAAACATTGTTTAATATTATTCCTAAAAATCAGTTTTTCAATATAATTGAAATTTTAAAATTGATTTAAGGGTAATTTTATGTGGTTTTTAAATACGGGTATGTTTTTCTTTCTTATTATCTTATTATTGATAATAATTGACTTATCAACATGTTCAATTATTCACCATTGAAAAAGGTCTCAATTATATAAATTTATCGTTTGTAATCAAAAAATTGTAATAAAAATGTTCGTAATGAAATTTCAATCATTTGGGAATGCAAGCGGACTTTTCGTACTCCCTAATTAAAAAAGAAAAAGAAAAATTAGTACGACTTCTGTTCTAATGTAACTAGGGAAAAAATAGTATATTACATTATCGCGTGAAACATGTATAGAATTAATGTAATTGGTTGTCCTTTAATTCTCATATACATGTATCTTCTATATCTGGATTATTCACGTCGAGATCAGTATCCGTAGGAACATAGTTCGTGGTCTTGATGTTAAAATAGAATTCACGAAATGGCTCATCAATTAACTGCATCAATTCCATAAAAAAACTGCACTGATTGCAATGGCTGAATAGATATGTGAGTCAATTTGAAAGAATTGGAATAGGGTTTTCCATTCATTTTTGTAAAGTAGCTAATATTAATCGGAACGGTCCAATAAACAAGTAGAATTTTTACTTATATTTCATAAATCTGCAAATCCAAAAAAAAATCGCGCAAAAACGCTTTCCACAAATTAACTTGTGACGTCATACAGCACTATAATCGTTATTGAAAAATTCGCTTTTCGGCCTTTTCAGTTTGTTTTTATATCCGTCACTCATGTCAGTTATCGAGTAGGTACTATTGCATCTGCTTTTTCTTATGTCGATCGATTCGAATCGAATATCTTTATTTTGCAAAACATATCGATTATCGAAGAAACTGTATGCGATTTTTATTGGCATTATAACATCACTAATTTTGAAGTCTGTCACAAGTTTGTGCTAAACATAGAGCCGTTATGCCGGATGTACATTTTGGGTTACGAAGGTCCAACGTACAGGACAAAGTTATGCGTTAAAGAGAGAAAGACATATTTTTTATGTATGTTGTGCCATCATGGCCCATTGTGTGAACGGGTATAGTACCGTATGACATCACAACTGACATTCGTAATGGCGGCTAACATTTCACAAATTTTTAGCACAGATAAAAAAAGATGAATTTTAAAATTAATTATAAAATTTATTTTACAATCTGTGTCAATATAAATTCATGAACACGTTCGACTTCCTAATAAAAATCTATTTTATTCTTATAATTCTAATGTACATTTTTCATATACTAAAATACCCTATTCCAACAGGTTATTCAATTAAGAACATAATTTTGATTCGACCTGTTGTAATATAAATAATAATACTACTTAGATAACAAGATATATCATATTTCGTGCATAGCATGAGTAACTTGATAAGTTGAAATATAAGTTTGATTAAAATTGAATTAGGCCATAAGTCTTATGGTTTAATTTTGTTCAGACTTTACTGACGACTTATAAAACTATTCACGCTGTGCACGAATCCGCTGGCAATAACTTAATATTTAATTGTGTCAACTTATGATTTATTGTGTTCACCAAGCTGGAAAAATATAAATTGACATGTCCAGTTACGCAAGTTTTTAATCTCTTTGCCGGTAGTTGAGTATAAGCCGGTAGTTGAGTATAAGATAAGCAAAGAGAATGGTATAAGTAGATAAAACGATATGTTCATTGTTTACGTTAAAGTGTGTAATGTATACATTGAAATATCACGTTATGCACGTTTTATTGGTAGTTGAGTATAAGTAGATAAAACGATAATATTCATTGTCAACGTTAAAGTGTATAAATATAAATTGTCATATCAAGTTACGCACGTGTTATCGGTAGTTGAGTATAATTAGATAAAACGATATATTCATTTGTAAACGTAAGATTGTATTAGTCGTCGCTATGATATCTTGTTTTGTCAATTTACGTACGCTAGGTCGGTTTTTGAGTATAAGTTGATATAAGGATATATTACGATACTTTATATTTTTTTGAGACTCATCGCGTAGATATCTCGTTTTGTTAAATAAAATACGCAAAATCTGGACATATTCATATACTGTCACGGGCAATATCTCTAAAAGTTACGTAGATATCGAGTTGTCAATTTTTTTCCTACAAAACCAATGCCGTAGAAAGCCATTGCCACAGTAAAAAAAATCGTGTAAGTCGAGATATCAAGTTCTTCACGCCAGGCACGGAGTCATAATCCTTGCAATCATTACTCAAAGAGTACATCTAATCGTCTGTCATATTAAACCAGCTGAGGCAGCCTGACCCATATTCGAGCATAATGATGTTATTTAATGGGGGAATGGGCAGCAGTATTCCTAGAGTGCGTTGGAGATACTGCGATTGCCAACCGTGGCGATTATGGCATTTACCCCCCATGAAATTGGGGGAGGCCTATGTCCAGCAGTGGACGTCCTAGGGCTGATATGGTGGTGGGAATTATGATGATGTTTTACTATCATGAAGTGGACAGCGTTGACGCGCAAACGAGACTGCTCTAACTAGACAAAACCCTTAAGGTATGCCCGAAGAGGGGGCGTGGTTTGAAAAATGAAGGTATCGCTGCTAATAAAGTAGGTAGACAAGACGGATGGATACCGTTGTTTGTGTGGTTTTGGTCACAATATACCACCGTTCTGCAGTTGTTTTACACATTACCACCCTGGGTTGCACCAAATCGTCTGTAATCGTAAGCTGTGTTCGTAAAAATTTGAATGTATGGAAAGTTTGACAAGTTTCTATGGAATGACAGCTGCCGGCGCCATATTTAACGTTGATCACTCTGTGATCGTACGTCGGTGCAACCCATCCTGAGTATCTACTTGTCTTAATTTAATTAAAAATACCTACCCGATACCTATTCTACATATACATGCAAACCTCTTAGAAGGAAAACCACGGCAGCATCTTATGCAGAAAATTTATGATGTTAAATTAAATGTATATGCAAGGAAGTAAGGAACCTATCTAGGCCTCATAAAGATACGAGCAGGTATACCTAATGTGAATAAGATGGGTTCTCACATATTTCACCAAAATATGACGCGTTTCCAAAATAATAAGTACACCATTTACATCCCTGAGTTATTTACTGCTTCCATAGTTCACTGTTAACACTTTTCCACCCAAATGGAGAAAGACCTATGTGTCGTTGATACGTCTGTGCCTTTTGATGTTTTGGATTTGAGCGGGCGACTTGCTCTCTTCTTTTTGATTTATATTCAGACTTTGCTCGAAATGGGAGCTTGGGGTTGTAACTGTAGGTACTGTCACTCAAGTGAAATTAAAATCTGATATACATAAAGGGAATTGAAACAGGAGGTTTTTGGCTACTATAAAAGTGAAGTTTCTGCTAGTTATGAATCCCACATGCCCTCTGGGGTGTATTAGTGACAGATTTACTGAGGGGTCATTAGTAATGTCCAGATGCTAGAATGACCTCTTGTTGTTATGTCCAAGTGTCTCAATTGCCAAGGGTTCTTAATGTGTGGATGCTATAATAAGCACTACTGTCTTACTTTACACACCGAATGAAGCGGCGACGTACGAATGCACTACTGTCTCACTTTGGCGCATGATAATACTACTTCGCAAACGTAATACTGACAGTATCTCGTCATCCTCCTAGCGTTATTCCCAGTACAGTTGCATCCTGAAGGATGCCTGGGGTCCGTTACCTAATCCCAAGAATTGGCGTAGGCACTACTTTTTACGGAAGCGACTGCCATCTGACCTTCCAACCCGAGAGGGAAACTAGACCTTATTGGGATTAGGCTTGTCAAGTGAGTGAGCAACTTGACTGTTAGAAGTTCTCAAGCCACGTGGAAGCCTCTAACTTGGCTTAACGACTGCTATCGTCGACAGCAACCGGGATCAACAGCTTAACGTGCCTTCCAAAGCACGGGAGCGCTCAGTTAGTAACCACTCAAATGACAGTAATCTCGTCAAGTGAGGAAATCTCAGCGGCGTCAGTAAGCTACATATCGCCCTCGCTCCGCCAAGTCAGGAAGCCACCTTAATGTATTTATCCACAGCAAAAATGTCACTAATTTCTACCGTAAGTTTGATACGAATCTAATAAAACGTTGACCCAGTTGACCTCTTAGTTATTTTAATGCCAAAAGCCTAGATTTTCTTTTCTACTCGGACAATGCTCAAATGGACTGAGATAAGCAAACACGGGGCATGCAGCGCCGCCCGTGGCGAGGCTAGCCAACTATTTAATATCTTTCCGTCGGAATTTCCTGCTACCGGCCAACATTCTTGCGACCGGTCGTTCTTTGTGTGCCTGCATTTGAATTTTCTAAGTCTGTGCATAGATGGAATGATGTTAGTAAGTATGGTTAGTGTGGCCCGGTATGTTGGAGTTTGGTTGCGTTCAATCTATTGTCGCGGGTGTCCGCCGGATGCGGGTGGCGCAGACCGATCATTGTGGTAATCTTTGGGGAGGCCTATGTCCAGCAGTGGACGTCCTTCGGCTGACATGATGAATCCATTCTTGTTGTCGATCTTGACGGGGTACGCCCAGACAGGGTCGATGCTTTTAAATATGTGGATCATTGAGTTACGTGGGATCTCAAAGACGATACCGACACAGAACGAGAACGGAAGGCTCTGTCGATAAGAGCTAATATGATCTCCCGCAGATTGGGGCACTGTTCGAGGGAGGTGAAGATAAACTTGTTTAGAGCTCACTGCACCTCCCTCTATACATGTAGCTTGTGGATGCGGTACACGCAACGAGCTTACAAGGCCCTCTGGGTACTATTTAACAACGCGTTCAGTGTGTTGTTGAGGCTGCGTGTTTCTGTAGCGCATCAGGGATGTTTAACGATGCAAGAGTCGACTGCTTTTACGCCACTATACGCAAAAGGGTCGCATCTCTGTTGCGCCAGGTGCGGGAGAATACCAACAATATCCTGCAAATGATAGGGTATATGATCGACTCGCCTTATTTATAGCACTGTAGGAGATTGTACGGTTGGATAAAACTAAAACCCAACGATATAAATTATAATCCATATATGCATGGTCACTAAGTTTTTACGATAAATAATACCCACTACCTACTTTTGTACAGTCGCTATCAGATATAATAATAAATAAATAAATAATGAGCACCTGAAGAGTACATGTAATTATGTACTATGAAATACATAGTAGCTTTTGGGTTAAGGAAAACATCGTGAGGAGACCGGTCATTAGACAGGGAGGGTTAGGAATTATCCATTAAGGTCTAATTTTCCGTGAAGGTCTCTTCGTAGGTAGGTCGTGAAGGTGAAAGTGATCTTGGAGCTCAGATAGCTACGCTGCCTTTTTAGTATGAAAGCTTAAATCCCGCCCGGGTAATCAGTTTTTCAATTTATCATTTTCGATTGGAAATTAGCTTAAAAATTGTCTTATAATTGTTCCGACTAGAAACAATTGTTATTCTTTTTAAATTAGTTTTCGTTATTGTAAAATAGTACAAAAAATCCTTTATAATAATAGTTACTTCTATGTTACACGTGCCGTTTCGTAAAACACTGGTTTTACTGGTCGTAGGCACTGGCCTACGCTTAATTCTGGGAATTAGGTGTTAAAGGCTACTAAGAGTTATATTCGATTATATTTTTGATTAAGCTCGTCCCATGGTGTAAAAAGGTTCTTTTTTTTTTATATATAATTTGAACGCTATAATTTGAACTTACCCTTTATTTTATAATCCATGATAAGTTTTCTACGTGCAAATTATTTCTAAACTACATATCTGTTCTAGTTTCTGATTTCCCCTAACCATTTTCATTACATTGGGCATTGACAAATTTCTTCTAAACGTCTACCCACACTAGTTTCTACCACATCCTTAGCACGAAAAGATTCCTATTTAAGGAAAATACGCAGGAAAATACAGAGGGCAATAGAAATACTCATTAGCAAGCTCCTCATAATGAAGAGGTGGTCAGATAGATAACGCTTTGAGAAGGGGCTTCCAATAGCGACTGTCATACAAAAATTAGTAACTCAGCCTGTTATAACTGTGGATCCTCGTGCATCACAACCATTATTGCAATTCTACGGGTGACTTTAGAGCAGCGCGTTATTAGCTATATTTTTTTAAAGCAGTGTAAACAGTGGTATAGGACGAGGAGCGTTCGTGGCCCAGCGGCGCCCGCGTACCGCGTGCGGTATGCGAGGTTAAGCAATGTCGGGCGAGATCAGTCCTTGGATGGGTGACAGCTTTGAGTGGTTACTAACTGAGCGCTCCCGTGCTTTGGAAGGCACGTTAAGCCGTTGATCCCGGTTGCTGTCTATGATAGCAGTCGTTAAGCCAAGTTAGAGGCCTCCGGGCGGCTTGAGAACTTCTAACAGTCAAGTTGCCCACTCACTTGACAAGCCTAATCCCAATAAGGTCTAGTTTCCCCCTCAGGTTGGAAAGTCAGATGGCAGTCGCTTCCGTAAAAAACTAGTGCCTATGCCAATTCTTGGGATTAGGTAGCGGACCCTAGGAATCCTTCAGGATGCAACTGTACTGGGAATAACGCTAGGAGGATGATGTAAACAGTGGTATATGACGACGTCAGTAAGACGGACTTACATTGCAATTGTTATGACCCACTGGGTTATAAAGCGATGGTAGGTACAAAAATACAGTTTCCGGCGATACATGTTGCAAATCTGTCTTAGGAAAGAGACTTTGCTAATTTCGACTGCGCTGCGTACAGCGTTGTCACAAATTATCTTTGTGACGTTTGTCAGTCGTACAGGTGCAATAAAAGTACGATCGTATTTTTTATGAAATGGGAGGCAAACGAGCGGACGAATCGCCTGATGGTAAGCGATTTTCGCCGCTCATGGGTCGCAATACCAGAGGGGTTGTTAAGTACAACTACTTGCGTTGCCGGCCTTTAAGATTTACGCTCTTTTCTTGAACGTTTGAAGGTCGCATCGGTCCAAAAATACCGCAGGCCGCCGTTCATTCCATAGTTTAGCTGTGCGATGTAGGAAATTTTTGGAGAAACCAACCATGTAAGTGGTAAGGATGGAAATGTTGTCACGTAGGGTGAAGGCAGGCAGAATCGGCAGGGATTACTTAATCCGAAAAAATCCTTGGAGCACTCCCGTAATACATGCTATAGAAAATGCAGAGCGAGGCTACATCTTTACGCAGCACCAGGAAGTCAAGCCGATCCGAAACACTCTGACAACCGACCATTCGAGTCACTCTCCATTGGATACGGTCTAAAGGGAGAAGCTGGTACTGTGGTGCCCCTGCCCACAGAATACTGATGAGAACAGTATTATGTGGGCGGACCTGTGCCTTATAAAGTTTTACCTAGAGTTGTTGCCACCCCTCATCTTTGAATTGTTTAGGAGGTTACTCACGTGAAAACATTTACTTTTTTGGTATGTCTCAGTACCTAGACACACCTTAGTAGAAGGTTCCAGTTCAGCTAGGTTCACTACTCCAAAAAAGGAGACAAAAACCAATTTGCTTTAGATACGGACGATTATAATGTTGCATGGTGTACGATTTCCACTTAATTTTTACTTAATATCATTAAATACTAAATAATAAATTATCTCAGGCTTTTGGGGCTATGGGTCCGTAAAGACCTTGTGAAAAATAGCTCATATCGTAATCTGGGATAGGTGTATTTAATTTAATTATGAAATAATTGTTTACTATATTTTCTAGTAGTTACAGTAGCTCTCTATAGGTATCCAAAGTTTACAATAGGGTACGTAAAGTGCAATTTACGTACCCTATTGTAAACTTTGGATACCTACTACTAGAAAAAAATATAAATAAATAAATAAATAAATATAAATAAATATCGGGGGACAATCTTACACAAATCGACCTAGTCCCAAACTAAGCAAAGCTTGTACTATGGGTACTAAACGACGATATACATACTTATATAGATAAATACATACTTAAATACATAGAAAACATCCAAGACCCAAGAACAAATATCCGTGATAAATGCACAAATAAATGCCCTGGCCGGGATTCGAACCCGGGACCTCTAGCTTCGGAGGCTTTATATTTTATATAAAGATTTATTTTATACAAAACGACACTAAATAATTACGACGATTCATGGACGGTTACTAGTGTTCGGAAATCTTCGTAAAGAGCAAACAGCCAATTCTCTTTCCAAAAAACCGATGTGCAATATTTATCGCCGAGTAATATAATACTGATACCACTACTGGGTATTGTAATAGAGGGGTGCTTACGTAACGTTTTCGAGCGTGCGTAAAGTTGATCTAAATATCAGCACGCCTATGTAAATATTACTTGAGGTCGCGTGACTCATTAAGAGAATTTTTCAAAGAAATAGATATCCTAACCCTGCCGTCTTTATACATATTTGAAATAATAATGTATGTTAGGAAGAAATTGTGCAATTTCCCAACGAACGCTGATAAACTAATAGCCACCAGAAATACTGCGAAACTCAAAATAACCTTCTATAGACTAGTAAAGGCGAAAAAGTTGTTGTTGGGAAACTGTATCAAATTCTACAATAAAATTCCTAAACACATTACTGAACTTAGCAATTCTAAATTCAAATCTGTAGTCAAACAAACACTTATTTCAAGAGCATATTATAAGATAAACGATTACATCATGGATAGGGATGTTTGGAAGTGATAGCGTCCTGCACGGCTAATCTAGTAGCATTGTTATTTTGCAGTAGCTGACACTGTAATTTTATATTCAACTATACACAATATACATATATTGTTTTGAAAAAATGACACCTCGCCGAGTTTCTTACGCCGGTTCTTCTCGTGGCAGAGGTTTATTTTTTCGAACCGGTGGTAGTTTATTGACGTTCAAAGGTGCATGTAATATGCCTAATTTGAAGAATAAACTACTTTTACTTTTTACTTTTACTTATTCAATGCAATATCAAATTGTCTTTACACGGATTGTATGCACCGGCGGCGTCGGTCTGCCAACAGGCGGCGGGTCAGATAACGCTCGTCCATTATTTTTCTCATTAGTTCCCGCGATACTGACAGCTATTACCGACGAGGTGAAAGAAAAGGAGAGGTGCATACTCACTGTAAGCGGTAAAAAATTGAATTATTCTAGCGAGGCAGGAAAACTATACTACATACGCTCCTACCCGGCTTGCGGGTACTTTGCAGCTCTTAAAATCGTTGCTTGAAACAGCACCAAACTGCGATATATTCGCTAGTAGAATGATAGATAGATTCTTCCGTGTATTTTTTTTACTAATGTGTTTCTGTTTTCATTTCACAGTGCTTTGGTATTACTGTATGTCCGTGAAATCCGACTGTTTCATATCAACAAATAATACGCACAGAACAAGTATTGGTGTTATTATGCAACATTATCTTCGTTTCCTGTGTAGGATGAAGGTACTTCCTCAGGCGGGCTGTTATAAACATGAACCAGACTATCTTGCGCTGTATTCCAACGCTTTGAGTGAGACCCCACCCTGCCGTGGAGGTGCGAATTTCCCGACTAATCCTTCTGTTAATTGCTAAGATAAGTGAACGTAAGTCCACTCATGCTGTTTCCCCAATTATTTTCACAACGCGTTCTCTGCCTTATTTATATGATAGCGCCTGAAACTATAAACAATAGTCCCACACACCCGAGGGATTCTTACGTAACGTGTGTAACGTAGATCTAATGGCGGTTTCCATACTAACAATGACAGTTAGATCTAACCACACATCACACACACACATACACACACACGCGTGTACACACATATTTTCTGAGAGATGTATAATATGCATTTCCGGACATATTGCCCTTAAGTCAAACTAAATTATTAAATGAAATCGATCTGAACAAACGCCGCAAGCATATCCGACAACTATAAAACGACACAACAACGTAATTATCAAATTTAATTAACTATTTAATTTTCGATAACGTTTTGCATTCAATATGTACGCTACTATTTCCGACCAAAATCTGTGACAGAAGGTTGCAGGCCAAGTAGATATAGACGGATAGGGATACGCGGCCTGCAGCCCAACGTTTCACGCCGAGATTTGTATAGTGTTTTTCTCAAACTTATGCAATAAAAAAAATACACCACTCAAAAAACAAATTAAACAGACGCCATTTTAGACATTAAAAATTAAAAAAAAAAAACTTCCTGGTTGTTCCGCCTGCAACGTGATACTTTGAAGCCTGTTATAACGCACGTAATGACGAAATTTCATTGCATGTTTGAGAAAAGTAAATTACGGAGACGTCATCATTCCACCTGTGGCGGGCCCACGCTACGACTTCCGGTACGTAGTCGGCACTCGAGAACCTTTCCGCCCCAACGACCATCGATTCTACGTGCTATATGCCCTGCCTGCGTTACCCGCATCCAGCGGACATGTGGGTGGCGCAGGACTGGTCATCCGGAACTCTTTAGGGGAGGCCTAATGTCCACCAGCGGACGTCCTTTGGCTGATGATGATGATGATGATGACGTCAGTGGCAAAGAAGCGTACTGCCTGCCTAATGGTAAGTGGTTAAGGTAAAAAGTAAAAGTAAAAAAATATTTATTACCATAACAATTTTTACACTTTTAACAGTTATTATCGGCGAGTCCCACACTAGGCTAAACCTGTATCGTGGGTTACCAATAAACATAGCAGCTTAATGCATTGCACACGCATGCATTTTACAACTATAAAATATATGAAACTTATTAGTTATTATTTTAAGAAATTATTGTCATAAAACTCATAAACCTACGAAATTTTATGACAGTAACTTACAAATGAATTAAAAAATAGGTGTTTATTAAAAACTATATTGCATTGTATGTAAGTATGTGTAAGTGATTTGGTGTGAAGTGTGTGAG
This sequence comes from Notocelia uddmanniana, assembly GCA_905163555.1. Classification (NCBI taxonomy): domain Eukaryota; kingdom Metazoa; phylum Arthropoda; class Insecta; order Lepidoptera; family Tortricidae; genus Notocelia; species Notocelia uddmanniana. The sequence goes on along the minus strand of LR991059.1, from coordinate 4,619,469 downwards.
TGTTTAAGTGTGTGTGATGGGGTATCTATGTGGCTGTAAACCTTAGTAGTTGGACGCCTGCAACTTCAGAAAAGTCTCAAGTCGTTAGAAGGAGCACAATTTAAAAAGAAACTTAAGGACTGGCTGCTATGCAATTGTTTTTATGATTTAAATGAATATTTCTCATAGGAAAATTATTATTATTATTCACTTTGTTTTTATTATTATTTTAATTATTACATCACTGTTCCTTAATTCTTTCAGATTTTATCATAATATAATTGTACGTCCGAAATGGGCAAACTGTTGATACTCATTATTTTATGGCATGTTATAACAATGTACACAGTTTTGAAAATAAATAATAATAGTTTTGATTTATTTATTTTATCGTATGGCATTTATTTACGAACCGTGAGATCTTCTAGAAGACAAGTACGGTTGCCAGTTTTTGTTGCACTCTTAACCACCCAGAGGGCACGTGTAGGGTAACGGTGGGTACTCCCTACGGACGTGGTGTAACTTCGACCCCCCCTTTGTCAAGTGAGTGGGCAACTTGACTGTTAGAAGAACTTGAAGTTCTCAAGCCGCCCGAAGGCCTCTAACTTGGCTTAACGACTGCTGTCGTAGACAGCAGCCGGGATCAACGGCTTAACGTGCCTTCCAAAGCACGAGAGCGCTCAGTTAGTAACCACTCAAAGCGGTCACCCATCCAAGAACTGACCTGCGCCCACATTGCTTAACCTCGCATACCGCACGCGGTACGCGGGAGCCGCTGGGCCACGAGCGCTCTATATAGTTTTGATAATAATATAATTATTCTATTATATTCTAGAAAAATTGCATTCGATTAGCGTTACGGGCCCTTTAATAACTCGTGTACTCCTTTCTTGAAAATAAACTCGAGAATATCGAGGCAATACCAAGAAATTGCCTCAAAGTGATACAATTGTTATGTTTCCTGTCGCAACGAAACGAAGTCTTTATCATTTAATAAAGGTTTTCCATTTACACATTTTCGCTCACAATCAATTGATATTCATCAATACAGATCCAATTAACAGCTGCGAACGACGCTCAATTGATTCGTGGAACGGTAGGCTGTGATATTATGTTGAGTTCCGAGATAATAATGTATATATTATTCAATACAAAAAGGACGCTTTATGCACATACCGTGTGTGTTTCTCTAAGGCGACTTCCTGACTTGGCGGGGCGGGATCGATATAACGTAAAAAACAAAACAGCACATTTTGTTTTTCGACGTGAGCTGATGTCGCTGGGATTTTCTCATTTGTCGAGAATCTGGCAGTATTACGTTTGCGCAGTCGATGGTCATGTTATGCGCAGGAGCAGGGCAGTTAAGTACTGCATTCACCTCGCCCCGCTTCTCGGCATCCCGCGTCAGGAGCCTATCCACAAAACTTTACAGTACAATTACTGCGTACAATTGGTCAAAATTGTCAACTATGGAAAATTGTTTTATTTTTTTGTGTGTTTTGTGTTTGACTTGTAATGTTTTGTGGTATATAGGCCAGGAAGCACTCATTTTAATATAGGGACGCAGTAAAAAGCGGAACTGACTCGACTGACAGTTGACACAGACAGCTGACAGTTTTCTCATATCGTACCGCCTCGGTACTGACAAATCTGGAAGTCGCCTTAAACAAGGATTTTCATACAATACTCGGACAAAAGCGCTGCTTAATAAAGAAATGCGACCTATAAAAATAACAGTAGGGAATCCGCCGGCCGGACATACTAAAGCTTTTTGCTGAAGCTGAAACGGAGATCTTCGTTACACTCGGTCATCAAAGGAAGTACCATGAAAATAGTAGAAGACTTTGTGGTGCGCGTGCCGCGGCCGCTGCAGGAGACTCTCACGTGTGCTGACTTCTGGCCGAAGGGTGTCGTGTTTCGACGGTTCCGGGGCAACCTACCAAATCCCACACCAGAGACGACGATGCAACGGGGCCACGCCGCTTCTTCGCCTAAAGGATGATTCACAGTAGGCCGTTCCGTGTCCGGACCGGCCCGTTTTCTTCTAGAGAAATACGCCGGCCGTTGCGTTTGCTGTCATAGAAAACGGGCCGGCCCGGACACGGAACGGTCTACTGTGAATCATCCTTAAATAGTTATTAATTTATGTAAGCTTAAGTTTCATGGTGCATTGGGTTACTGTAATGTCATGTACACGTTTGTAATAAATAAATTAATCGATTCCTGGTACAGACAGAAAATTTTTCAAAGTGTGTGAAAGCAGATCTAATATTTTTTTAAATGTATTGTTGTCTTCTTTCAGTAAAGTGTTTTATCTTCGATATTTAAAGTACCTTCCCTCCATGTGGTATAGCTATGGGATAGCCTGTATATGAATATATTTTTGTATCGGCACAAGATCGTCCCTCAAAACTTCACATTTCGTTAGTGAGGTCTCGTCTCCGAAATTAGCAATGCATGAATTTATCACTGCCTATTGCCAAGCGACTGTGTCATTCACAACCTGTCTTCACACCTCACAATTTATCAACAGTCCAACTTAACTCCTAGATCAGTATTTACTGTACATAATCAGAGGTCAGACTAGATTGGTCTTTTGGACGTAGTCAGCTGTGGTACGAAAATCAGAAGAGTGCGAATTGCCCGGACAGGCTGTTGAAAGGACAATCACTATTCGGACTGATTGTCACAAAATTTTGACAGCAATTTAAATTTCAACGAGTTTCCCGCGTTCTCCATGGCTTTGCTGGGATATCAGGAGTATGGCCAGTCCATATCATCCGTATTTTTTTTATATTAAAAATGGGATTGCTCTTGGCCGGCATCTAGTCAGGGGGCAAAGATGAGGCGGACGATGAAGCGAGCTCACCCAGAAATGCCTATGCCTGTTTATGACTAAACTTTGACTTCCTACTTTTCCATGCACTTACTCGTAGTACCTCTTAGGTAAGGTCGCGGGAGTCCGCTGGATGGGGGTAGCACAGGACCCGGTCAGTGCGGCACTCTTTTGGGGAGGCCTATGTCCAGCAGTGGACGTCCTTCGGCTGATATTATGATGATGATTCGTAGGACCGCGTCGACATTGTTGACATATATCATCATCTTTCTAGCGTTTTCCCCATTGTTTATTAAAGCAGCCCGAAGTCCGGTTTGGTACCTTATCCCAAGATTTGACGTAGCTCATCATCATCATCATATCAGCCGAAGGACGTCCACTGCGGGACATAGGCCTCCCCTAAAGAGTGCTATTAAATTCGCAGCAGCCAAAATTTGGAACGACTTGCCTCCACCTTTAAGAAAAAACATGTCCCAAAACACTTTTAAATGCAACCTGCGCAATTTATTATTTAATATACTTATACAGAGAGATTTTGAAACCCCTAAAACGTAGTACCTTCGTGTCTTGCTATAAATATATTTACTTTTTGTGCCTTAGGTACAGTTTAGTGATATTCAATATAATAAGTAACATGTATACCTTCATTTATTTCCTTTTGTTTCCGATGTTTTCTTATGATTTTATTTTATTTAAAGAATTGTACTAGGTTAATATAAGCACCCGCCACTTTGTTAAACCAGTTGTCATTAGGGGTGAACTGAAAACCAGCGCTGTGTGCAGCTAGTCTGTATCGCAGCAAACGCTGAGTTCACTCCTATTGTCATGTTAATGTGCGTGGTTTTATTTTGTGAAATAAATTAAATGTTTAAGTATGTTTACTTTTAACTATTTGTAAAGTGCATTATGTGACAATAAATTTGTATTCTATTCTATTCTATTATATATTGACCTTTCCTGCACCACCCGCATCCATAGCGGACTCCGGCGATTGCACTATAAATAAGCAGTCTTTAAATCTTCTCGTTAAACCGTCTTAACCCTGGAACCCTTTCCATGAGCCCAAACACAACGGTTTTATCTTGTGTAGTTTAGGAGTTTTTATGGCCACCTTCTGTCTATCTGTTTGTCCCATCATTAGATCAGCTCGGTGGTACCATTATAGGTACTGCATTGTCACAAAACTTATATAGAGCGCTCGTGGCCCAGCGGCACCCGCGTACCGCGTGCGGTATGCGAGGTGAAGCAATGTGGACGCAGGTCAGTTCTTGGATGGGTGACCGCTTTGAGTGGTTACTAACTGAGCGCTCTCGTGCTTTGGAAGGTACGTTAAGCCGTTGATCCTGCCTGTCTCGACAGCAGTCGTTAAGCCAAGTTAGAGGCCTTCGGGCGGCTTGAGAACTTCTAACAGTCAAGTTGCCCACTCACTTGACAAAGGGGGGTCGAAGTTGCACCACGTCCGTAGGGAGTACCCACCGTTACTCTACACGTGATTCCTGGGTGGTGCTAAAAGTGTAACAAAAACTGGCAACCGTACTGTCTTCTCGAAGATCTCACGAGTCGTAAATAAATGCCATACGATTAAATAAATTACGCTAAATTTCAGCTCTATTGGATACCAGCAATTTTTGAGGACAACTTACAATACTTACGAGTATACCTAAAACCATTTAAATTAACTGAATTCATTCAAATTAGTTCGTTCAAAAATGACTTCAATTTTTTTTAACTTTTCAATTCGGAGAAGTTTTGCATTTTTTGTTTTCAAGTTTAATTATGGTATTAAAAAAATAACAATTTAATTTAGTTTCTATAATAAATTTACATTAATATCACTTCAGTTAAGTAATAACAATATACGTAATCTATCTTTAAAGAAAATTGACAATATTTTTTTTTTCAACTGAGACCACTTGGAAATAGTCCACCATTTATTTTTTTGCTCCTGTTGCAGGGGCCAACCTGTATATATACCAACATTGCAAGTTAAATAAAAACTTGTAAAATAGACCTTATTGAGATAAGACCGGATTCCTCGCGATGTTTTCTTTCATACAAAAGCTAATCTTGACTGTTAAATGATATTACGTACATAAGTTTTTTTTAAACTATCGGTACGAGCCGGATCTCGAACCATGACCTCCAAATTGGATGTCTCTTGCCTCTCGCCTACATTGGCAGTACGCTCGGCCTGGCTCGGTTCTCCATACAAACGTATTTACCCTCTCATTTTAAAACGCCATGCTAGAATAACATGAAAATTTGTATACACAATGGGATCCGGCATATCTAGGTCGGAAATTAGTTTCAGTTGCTAGAAATTGTCAAAGAAAAAAAAAATACAGCGGTTTTTTTAGTTCTTTACGGCTTGTTTAAAAATCTTAATAATCGCTGTATTTTTTATCCATCGTAATTTCAAGCAACAGAAACTATGTTCCGACCTAGATATGCCGGATCTCATTGTGTAAGTTTCATGTTATTCTACTATGGCGTTTAAAAATGAGAGCATAAATACGTTTGTATGGAGAACCAAGCGTACTGCGCACTCTTAAGCGTTATTAACACACGTACGATACTCGCGAGTTTTACTACATTGCGTGGTTTGACAGAACGAATGAACTCATTATACCACGGTAACCCGCAATGTAATGAAACTCGCATGCGAGTCTCCTATAGTAGTCGGCGGTTAATAAGCCAATCCTGACACTTGTCATTTCCATACAGTTTATAACCTAAAAGTCACTTTGAGGTTATAAACTGTATGGATATGACAGGTATCGGGATTGACTTCTTAACCGCCGACCACTATATGTGTTTACAGAGGCCTTTATGTGCCGACATACATGACATGAGAGTATAGAATTCCAAACTAGATTGAAACTGTGTGCTTGATTGGATTCATAACAGTGATTTATCACTCCATTGATGGGGATCAATCCATCAGGCACGATTCAACCTGTACGAGTATAAGTGATATCTCGTGACATGATATCAGGGTAAAGTGGTAATGTCTACGATCCATAAAACTTTAGTATGCGTAATGCATTAGGTAAGTAGAAAGTTGAAATGGACATATTTACATACATACATACATACATATAATCACGCCTGTTTCCCATAGGGGTAGGCAGAGATCACGGATTTCCACTTGCTACGATCCTGACATACAACTTTCGCTTCATGAACTTTCATAACATTCTTCATGCATGCGCGCCGATTTAGGGTACTCCTGACCTGGCCTTTCTGCAGAATGTCTCCGATTTGGTCGGAGTACGTTCGCCGAGGTCTTCCCCTTCCAACTTTTCCATCCACTCTTCCTTCATACACTCGTTTTGTCAATCTTCTTTCATCCATCCTCTTTACATGTCCAAACCATCTTAGCATACCTTTCTCAATTTTCGTCACTATATCTTCATTCACTCCACACCTCCGTCTTATAACGGTGTTTCTCACTCTATCTCTCAAAGTAACGCTACACATACTACTCGGCGCTCTCATTTCCACTGCATTCACTCGACTCTGATGTTTCTTCTGCCACACCCAACTTTCACTACCATACATTAGTGTCGGCACCAACACTCCTCTATGCACGGCCAGCCGCGCCTTTTCTGACACTTTCTGGCTACTCATAAAGGCGTGAAGTGCCCCATTCACTCGATTCCCAGCTATCACTCTCCTTTCAATATCTCCTTCATGCTTACCGTCTCTCGTGAACAAAGTCCCCAAATACACAAACCCATCCACTTGCTCCAACCTCTCTCCATCTACAGCAATTTCACAAACTGTCATACACTCATCTCTTTCAAATACCATCACTTTCGTCTTGCTTACATTCATTTTCATTCCTTTTCTCGCAAATAATCTGTGCATGCTAGTTACCATCTTCTGTAGCTTCTCAGCCGATGACGCTAATAAAACCTGGTCATCGGCGTAGAGTAGACATTTGATAAGCAACCCATTCATTTCCAACCCACATTCATCGTCTTTCAAATCTTGCAAACAACTGTCCAGAAATAGATTAAACAGCCACGGTGACGCTACACATCCCTGTCTAACACCCTTTTCGATGCTAAACCATTCAGTGTAGGACCCGTTTACTCTCACGCAAGCAGAGGAATCCTCGTAGAGAGATTTCAGAGCTTGAATGAGATGGTCGCTCACTCCATATCCGGACAGTACCGACCAAAGTTCATTCCTCACCACTCTGTCATAGGCCTTCTCCAAATCCACGAACGCGCAATAGACCTTTTGACCTTGGGCCAAATATTTTTCGGCTATGCATCGTAAAGAGAAGACCTGATCCGTACATCCCATACCTTTCCTAAATCCCGCTTGTACATCCCATATTTTCTCATCGGTTTCTTGCATTACCCTTTCAATCAACACTTTCGCATATAATTTGCCAACGATGCTGAGTAAGCTAATGCCCCTGTAGTTCTTGCAGTCAAGTTGTGAGCCCTTTGCCTTGTACAGTGGCACGATGACCGCCTTGCACCAATCTTTTGGAACTATGCCGGTATTAAAACATAAGTTTGTTTAAAACATAAGTATGTTTTAATGTGTTTTAATGTGTTTTAATGTTTAAATAATGTGTTTTAATGTTTAAATAAGTGTGTTTTAATGTTTTTTAATGTATGGACATATTTATTGCAAGATATACGAGTAATAATAGGTTTCAAAGGGCAAAGTTAAAGCGTATTGTTGACAGTTTATGCTCTTTACGTAACAGCTCAATTCGTTTACTCTATACGGCATTCAGAACTATATTCCTAAAAAATAAACTGGCCAAGTGCGTGTCGGACAACGCACAATGTGGTGTTCCGTAATTGGCCCCACACACAGACATACACAAATACTTCATTATAAGGACTTAAAAGCTCACATACACAACTATGTTTGCCATATGTTTCACACATCTAACAAAGTTATCTAAGTAATCAATGGAAACTAACGAAATTAATTATGTATTAGGCAGTAACGCTGCTAACGAAAATTACCAATTTAAAATTAAAGGGAAAAATTGAAAAAAATTGTGCTCCGAGCAGGATACAGACCTGCGACATCTGGCATACGCGGCCAATCGCTCTAGCCACTGAGCTATCGGCTCAATCTAGCTCGGGCATAAAACCCTTCCTTCCTTTTTTTTCCCTTTTATTTGAAAATTGGAACTGCACGAAAGTTTGCTTTTCCAGGTACATTTCTTAAGTTCGGCTATTACTGGTTAACTAGTAATGTTTACTTAACTGTGATATTTTTACTATTAAACTCATTAATACACTACTACCATGATATTTTTCACATACCCAGTCGCCACCGTTTAGCGGGTAAAGGGGAGAGACACTTAACACCAAAAAAGTTGCATACTTTAAAGTTTAATATCACGCAAACGGATTCCTGAATCCATTGTTAAAAATTGTTAAAGAAAGTCCACATTACTTTTAAACGAGCTATTCAAGGATACAACACACAATGGATTTTGTGATAAAAAACAATTGCATCCCCACTTTACGTGTAGGGGAGTACGCAAAACTTTTATGAAGTTGACATTTTTTTGAGGGCACGATAGATTTGCTCCCGGAAACCACAAAATGGGTGCAAAGGAACTGATGATGGTGACCACAGATAACACAAATATATTTGATACTTCACAGTGGTTTCGTTGACAACCTCCACCATATCAGCCGAAGGACGTCCACTGCTGGACATAGGCCTCTCCCAATTTCATGGGGGGTAAATGCCATAATCGCCACGCTTCTCATGTGGATTGGCAATCGCAGTATCTCCACCGCACTCCAGGGATGCTGCTGCCCATCCACTGGTGGCTTAAGTACCTATTAAAAAATATTCTACCCATTTAATTAAATCCAGACCGCAGACGATAGAAAAGCACAGCTGGACGCCGCGATACGCTATCTCAACATTAGGAGAATAACGATTTTCAAACCAGTTCTCTTTATACCGTATTATTGTGGTCATCGCATTATATCTGCTGTTCTTTTGCCACAGATTAAAATTTACCCATACTCGAATTTGCTTGAACTGTCCGATCATAAAACGTCCAGGTGTTAGTTTCTAGTCTGTGTAGAAATATTTAATTCGCAGTGCAAACCACAGCGCACAATTCGTTTTTACGACAACATTGCCCGGTGATACTGTTATTAGAATGGCCCACAATAATATTCAATTCCGAAAGGTATCATACGTATGAAATCCACATATTTTTAAGCCTTTTCAGTTTTGTTTCGCTTTCCTATAGCCACGCTTACTCTGTGCACTTTGCGGGTTTACACTCCATTTGATTTTGATTTCGCTTTCCGCGTGTGTACGAATATAAGTTCCGTTATAAGTGCGGGATATTTAAGACCGTACCAACGGCGGACTTTAATGTCTCCTTTAGTAGTCTTACTACTTTGCCGCAGTGGCGTAACAGTATAGCATCGTCTCAATGTTTAAAGTTAGCAAAAAATATTAAAGTAAATATTCCAGTGCTCAACACTATCCCAATATTTGATAATTTAATGACGACTAGGTAGTTTAGCTTGGTGGTTCGTGACCCTGCCTACGAAGCTGACGGTCCTGGATTCGAATCCCGGTCAGGGAAATATTTGTGTGATGAGCATGAATATTTGTGACATCTTGGATGTTGGATGTATTTATATCTTTAAATATATCGTCGACTAGTACACATAACACAAGTTATTGAGCTTACTATGGCGCTTGTTCAATTTGTATACGATTGTCCCCGTAATATTTATTTATTTATTATGTATATTTATTTTCCTTATGTCATGTTAGATCCTATGTATAGATAAAGGTGAAGAATGATGCCATTGCGTAGTAAGGTATCAAAATCTGGACCCTTTCCTTTTAACTTTCACAATTTATGATGCAATCGATGATTCGAAACATCGTGTAAGATGCACTTAAAGTGATGATGTCAGTTTGATAAATTCAAACTTCAAACATTTATTAGGGACTAGCGGCCCGCCCCGGCTTCACACGGGTATTTAACAATAATTTCATGTTTAAAAATTATAATACACACACATTTTACTCGTAGTAAGCATCCCTAATTTTTTTGTATATACAATATAGCCGATGTCACCCGGGGATAGTGTTGCTTTCCAACAGTGAAAGAATTTTTCAAATCGGTCCAGTAGTTTCGGAACAAATTTTTTTACACCTTGGGTTACATTATTGGAATTTTAGTAAGGGTCCCTTGTTTTTTTTGGAAATATGTTATAGCCTATGTCACTCGTGGATAGTGTAGCTTTCCAATAGAGAAAGAATTTTTTAAATCGGTTCAGTAGTTTCGGAGCCTATGCAATGCAAACAAACAAACAATCAAATCTTTCCTCTTTATAATATTAGTATTGACAACCCAAAACAGGACGTGTTATTTACAAAACACAAAGAATAACAGCGTAGGTGTCACAAAATGGACCCGGCATAGCATGATGTTGGTAAACAGCCACTCACTAACTCTGTCATATACAGGGTGACTTCGCGGTGATCAAAGTTTTCAGACTTGGTATCTTTAAAGCATTTCAAAAAAATTGTAGTGATACAAAACAAACTCATTTCCTTTTTAATTTATTTTGATGAAAAAATACAAAATCATTAAAAACATTGTTACCCTACTCTCTTTGACGGATATTATGGAGAGTTGACAGTAGGGTAGGGTAACCAAGTTGTATGAAAAAGTATTATTTTCCATTAAATTTTGGAAAAAAAGAGTTATTTGAGTTATAAACCTTCATACCGACTGTGATGTTGTCTACTTAAAATTTTTGACCATGCACAATCATTCCGGATCACGACCCCAAAATCACCCTGTATATAGTAGTCACGTCACATTGGTTAGACATATTAACCGGTTAATTAGCCAATCAAAATGGCAGCCACGTTATCACATTTTATACACCGTTAACAACGTCCATACATCTCACAATTTCTTTAACAAAGTTAATGCAGAACTAAGGAAAATTAAAATAAAGGATGATTCACAGTAGACCGTTCCGAGTCCGGGCCGGCCCGTCAACGTAACGTTCCGTCTCCGAGCTTATTTGCATGTCGGTGTGCTATAAATTTCGCTTCCGGGCCGGCCCGAGTCCGCAACGGGACGTGCCGCGTCCGAGGCTCGGCCACCGGGCTGCGTACGAGTTTACCATTCATCGTTGTCGTGCCCACCGAGCCTCAACGTGACGGCCCGTTTCCGAGGCGGCCCGTGCCGAGGCACGAGGCTACCGTTTCGCTAATCTTCGGATATCATCGCCGTCATCGGGCCCCACTTGTCATATTTGATATTTGCAAGAATATGACAGTTATGTCAATTTATAAAAAGTCAAATTTATTTTGATCTGGGCTCGTCCTTGGTTTTATTTTATCTATTACATCGATATTTTATCCGCATTGCAACAAATAATAAGTTTTATCATTAATACGGTTCATTACGGTGCTGCCATAGCTATATAATAACTATTACTACATAATTCATAGTGTAAAAAATATCAGCTAGCCCTGATGTGCTTAAGGTAAGCAAAAGTCATTCATTAATAATCAAATAATCATAATATGCTATTTTCCACATTGACCGGTCTTGCGCCGCCCTCATCCAATGGCTTCCCGCGATTTTGACCAGATCGCCAGGCCACTTCGCTATTGTTGTTGTGTAAATACGCGCTTTTTAAAATTAATCTAAGCTTCCTAGCTGGAAACTGGACTACATTCTTGGATTCTGACAGCTATTCCAATAAAAGGTATAATTATGTACGTATCTTGACCAGCATACAAGCGCGGCGACTACCCCTACCAACAACATCGCGTCTATGCAGTACGGGAACGACATCTAAACATAGCATGTCGTAGATCATGTTTCTTCAATATTCAACTCGTTTAGTAACGTAACTTTTTAAATGGTAATTCGTATTTTCAGGACAGGTACGGAAATAAGGTACTGAAAGTATGGAATTCTCGTAACAATGTTGATTCCTGTATCTATGGCTGTCCTTGTGTACCTATAAATCTGAGGTAACGGCAAATACGTTTGTAGATTGCTAGAAGATTGAATGATAGGAGCCTAACAGTATGAATTATTTACTTATTATAATATGAAATGTAAGATAATACGTTTTCCACCACCACCACCACCATATCAGCCAAAGAACGTCCACTGCTGGACATAGGCCACGCTTGGCATGCGGGTTGGCGATCGCAGTATCTCCACCGCACTCCAGGGATGCTGCTGCCCATCCCCCGGTGGTCTTGGTTCCGGTATACGTTTTCAGTATCCGCAATTCATATCATAAGTCATTTATTCACTCAGTATGAGTATAGTGAAACTCATAAAGTTTATGTAGCTATGGACACTTTGGTACTTTCTTTCGCTTTCACCTGTTCCAAATGCTCCAGAAAACCACGGAACTACACGGTCTAAACATGACTGACCGATCTTTCTGCGGACTCTTAATACTATTGGCCAAAGGCAATATATAGTTAGACTCTAAAATATCAAACAGGCTGGAATTACAACACGATTCACAAAGTTTTTACGAGTATACGCATTTTAAGCGGGGTGAAACAATGAAATGGACTTAGGAATCATCATCATCATCAGGAATAATGTACTTAGGAATTGTTATAGAATGAAAGATAGGATACTAGAAAGCAAGATAATAAGATATGGGCACGGTTTGGTTAAATTGAAGTGATGAGTGAAATTAAGGTGATGATGGCAATTACTCTAGTCATTGCCTGAGGAAGACATCATCATCCTAGCGTTTTTCCCGGTTGTGCCGTAAGGAGCCCGGGTATCCGTTTATTTAACTAGTGAGTGAGTGTATTTGTCAACCAAAATTTGGCGTAGGCACTAATTTTACGAAAGCCACTGCCATCTGACCTTCCATCCCAGAGGGAAATCTAGACGTTGGGATTAGTCCAGATTCCTCACGATGTTTTCCTACACCGAAAAGCTACTGTTACATATCTAATCCAATAATATTTCGTTAAGTTATTAAAACCCAGCTAGGACGCAGTAAAGAGTAATACATTATAACTACGTACGTAAGATAATAGAGTACCTTGAAATTCACCATTCTCCCTCTCTACCCCCAAACACCCACCATATCCCCCGTCCGCACACGCACGTCATAGCCACTGGGCACGCCTCAACTCGAGCCGTCCAGTATTCTTTTTAACCCACTTCAAAAAAGGAGGAGGTTCTCAACTCAATTCGCCGGATTTTTTTTATGTATGATCACCGATTACTCGGAGACTAGGGGACCGATTTCAAAAAATCTTTTTTTGTTTGAAAGGCTGTGTTTTCTTGTTGGTCCCATTGTCACCAAGTCTGGATCTGATGACGGGATCTTGGAAAAATCGAAGGAACTCCTCAAATAAAAACCAAGAGGATGGGGTAAGACAAAAAATAAGGAACTCCTCAAATTATATACCAAGAGGATGGGGTCTGGCAAAGTTTGGAGTTGGTGTTTTTTTGTAAATAATTTACTTGCTTACCGACTTCAATCAATAGAAGGATGGAGGTACTTAGTTCGTCTGCATGGTTGCTCGTTTTTTTATTTTATTTTTTATGTATGTTCTTTTTTTTAGTTGATTCTTTTTTTAGTTTTAAAGCAGATACCCCGACATTGGTCCCATATACATTTGGTGAAGTTCTGATGATGGGATCTAGGAGGAATCGAGGGAACTTCTCGAATTTGATAGGCACGCATATGCCGATTTCGGTATTTTCTGTAGGTAACCAAGCATTGGCTTACGGAAACCACAAATTGGGGCATAGCAAGTACAAAATTGGAGTCGGTTTTTTTGATATAAATTATTTAGAAATTCCATACTGTAACGCACACCTATCGGTATCGGGACAGCATCGCCTCGCCTCGTCACAATTTTCTCAATTTACGGGAAAACTATACAAGCTAGGATACGATATTGTGATACGAGTTATAATTTACAATGTTATGTTTATGTATGATACGTTAAAATTGATTGAAATTTATAATCAGCAAATAATCGCATTTATTTCGGTTTTAAGGGTTCCATAGTAAACAAGGAATCGTTCGTCCGTCCGTCCGACCGTCTGCGGCTTAGCTCAGCTACCGTCTGTAATTTGGTATAACTATACATACATATCAATCAGGCCAACTTTACAAAAAAATATGGACCCACGTTTTCTAGGGTACATCGTGTGTGGTGTGGTATTGTTAGATAACTCATTTAAGAAAAATCCGAGCTTACCTTAACCGTTTTTAGGGTTCCATAGTCGACTAGAAACCCTTATAGATTCGCCATGTCCGTCTGTCTGTCTGTATGTCCGTCTGTCCGTCTGTCTGTCCGAGGCTTTGCTCCGTGATTGTTAGTGCTAGAAAGCTACAATTTGGTATGGATACATAAATCAATAAAACTGACAAAGTCGTTAAATAAAATCTTGAAAAAAATTTGGCGTTCTTACTTTTTACAAGCTTTTATTGAACTTGTTTCAAATAATGATCCGTTTTTACAAGAAACTTGTTTTATGCTGATTGATATGCATGTTTCCGTTCGCGGGCGATGAGGATAGCACAATATACTCTTCATGGTGGTGAAAAATATCTGAGCATTCACTCTGGCGGCTTGACAACGGAGTCGTGTTCAGACATTTATGAGCACATTGTTTGCTCCGAATGATCCGATATATCGGAAGGCGCCTGTACATCATCATCATCATGTCAGCCGAAGGACGTCCACTGCTGGACATAGGCCTCCCCCAAAGACTTCCACAATGACCGGTTCTGCGCCACCCGCATCCAGCAGGGGTCGCGGGTGTACCAAAATTAGGCCAACGGAACACTTAAGCGGTCAATTGGTGTTTGTACTCACAAGCATTTTAATTAGGATCAATAAGGACATATACCCATAATTGTTTTTTTCCTGTAGCTTAATAATTGTCATTCGCGTTTTTTTTCCAATTCATGAATTTTTGTGTCTTTCTTCGTTCACAGGTTTCCCTATATGTGAAATTCCCTAGACGACGCTGCCTGATGAAGAAATGACGTGTACCTACTATTATTTCTGATGGTTCCGCGCAATAAACTTGTGATCCTACAACCTTAGACGACATGAATTCGTTTAAAAATGTGTATTTATATAAAATTAGTTGCTGCTACGTCAACGAAATCTCATTGGAATCTGTGAAGTACTTACACCATTCAGTAGTTCTATATAAACTATCAAGAATTTAGAGCGCTCGTGGCCCAGCGGCACCCGCCTACCGCGTGCGGTATGCGAGGTTAAGCAATATGGGCGCAGGTCAGTTCTTGGATGGGTGACCGCTTTGAGTGGTTACTAACTGAGCGCTCTCGTGCTTTGGAAGGCACGTTCAGCCGTTGATCCCGGCTGCTGTCTACGACAGCAGTCGTTAAGCCAAGTTAGAGGCCTTCGGGCGGCTTGAAAACTTCTAACAGTCAAGTTGCCCAGTCACTTGACAAAGGGGGGTCGAAGTTGCACCACGTCCGTAGGGAGTACCCACCGTTACCCTACACGTGACCCCTGGGTGGTGCTAAAAGTGCAACAAAAACTGGCAACCGTACCTGTCTTCTCGAAGATCTCACGGTTCGTAAATAAAAATGCCATACGATTAAATAAAAAAGTTCTATATGTCATCCCTCACTATAGAAAATGCTAAAGTCGCCGTATGCGTGCCTATCACATTTGAGGAGTGCCTCCAATTTCCTTATTTAGCTTACATCATCATTACCATTAGACAGAGAAGCCTTA
Organism: Notocelia uddmanniana; assembly: GCA_905163555.1. NCBI lineage: Eukaryota > Metazoa > Arthropoda > Insecta > Lepidoptera > Tortricidae > Notocelia > Notocelia uddmanniana. The sequence goes on along the minus strand of LR991059.1, from coordinate 4,603,883 downwards.
CTTTGTGTACCGAAAAAAAAAGTAATTTTCTGTGAAACAGCTGTTAATGAGAAAAGAATACGTGTTCGTACATCATCTATAGCAAAATATATGTATGTATGTTAGATTAATACTAAACCCGATGTGTACGTTTCCCAATTTTAATGTTTCTTTTTTTGTTGGATTGCGAGTATCTTTTGGGGTTTGGCATATACTCGTATGTACTCGTATATAAATACTCGTTAGAGAGTTGAACAAATGTTCTTCCCTAATTGGTAGGTAATTGACCAAGACACCGACTACATATACTATCCTTCCGAAGTAAACCATATTAATTTTCCAGCCTTCAATGATCAGCAGTTACAAAATATTCGGCACGGTGGCAAATCGACTGTCTTCTGGTACCTAAATAAAAATAGAGGGAGACTGGAGCCATCCACCAAGTATCTTTTAAAGAATTCAGGGTACGTATTCCCATATTACATACTAGTGGCTCTGTGAGCTGTACACTGCGCCATTTTTTTTTTCAAATTTCAAAATTTCCTAGAATACTTCGCAAAATATTTCTTTATAAGTATCAAACCTGCTCACAAATTTTCATGAGAACCGGTTGAGAAATGTGACATGTAGAGGAGAACAGCCAAAAATACGGAAATCCTAACATAAGTAAGCATTTTTGCCGAAACTGAAACGGAGACCTTCGTTTCACTCGGTCAATTATGAGCACACACATGTTGCTACAGATTTAGATATTCTATTGAGTCACGCGTGACTATGAGTACGTAAGTAATTCACGGATCTTAATACGTGGAACTGATCGTCACATCTCTTTTTAACCGACTTCAAGATTTCAGAAGAGGAGGTTATCAATTCGGTTGTATGTTGGTTGTTTTTTTTTTTTTCAATGTTTGTTACTCCAGAACTCCTTAATTTCTGAACCGATTTTGAAAATTCTTTTTTTGATTGTAAGTATATATATCCAAGTTGGTCCAGTTTTTGTTCCCATCCCATCCATGATCCATGATGATGGGATCCATGAGGAATCGACGGAACTCCTCAAATCTTAAAGGCAAACATATAGTGATTTTAGTATTTTCATGAACTAATGAAGCAAGTGACATTTGATTAAGTAGAACTGCTAATGATGATCAGAACGGAACTCTTCAACGACGCATAGTTCAAGTTTGGCGAATTGTCCTCTTTGCCGTGTTTGTTAAGCAAGTTACATTTTCAAGACAATCATTTGTCAAGCTCGAGTTCTGATGATGAGATCCATGAGGAATCCAGGGAATTCCTCATATGTAAAAGGCGTGCATATAGTGATTTTAGTATTTTCATAAACAAATCAAGCAATTTACATTTAAATTTTTTGAAATGGAACTGCTGATGATGATTAGGACAGAACTCTTCAACGACGCATAGTTGGAGACGATTTGATCCTTCGTTATCTTTGTCAAGCAAGCATGGTTTTTAAGACATATTTTTGTCAAGCTTGAGTTCTGATGGAGGATTCCATGAGGTATTGAGGGTACTTAGTCTTCTACCATTATAAACATACTTATAGCTATTTTCAATTCATTGTATGGAATCCAAGAGTGCACCATCTAAGTATAATAATATTAATAATCTTTCACCGGTCTCCGCCATTGAAGTCTTTTTTTTTAATTATTTTCCCTCTGAGTTAGAGATAATGGAAGATTCAACAAGTGGTTAATAATGTACCTACCTTCTACGGTCAACTCCCTCAAGGTGGTTTGGGTATATGAAAGGAGCTGTATGGATGCGTCGCAAGGTGGCAACCAAGGCGAAGGTATCTTGGTTAAATTTCTGAGGTATTAAAAATAGGCCAGAGCAGAGTACCCGCCACAATCGAGCCCGTATAAGGATATGAATAAATAAGATTGAAATACACCATATAAAAATATTTAGGTAATATATACTTTTATTCTTCTATATTCAATCAAAGTGTGAATACAAAAATCTTTATTTAACACAAACAAAATATAGATCAACTAATCGAATGACCCACCCCGCGTCATTCCCGGTGCAAAGGTGCCCAAAACGCTTTCTGCGTTACCGCGTTGAACTGAATCGTATCCTGAAGGATGAACTGGCGTAGGCACTGGTTTTTACAAAACCGACTGCCAACTGAGCTTCAAACCTTTTCAATAAAGTTTAGTGACTACTCACTAAACTTTAGCAATTACTGTTGGAATTAGAAGTTCTCAAGCCGCCCGTAGGCCTCTAACTTGGCTTTACGGCTGCTGTCATGGCAGCCGGGATCAACAGTTTAATATGCCTCCCAAAACACGGGAGCGCTCAGTAACCGCTCAAAGCGGTCACCCCTCGCGTCCAAGGGTTGGCCCCGCAACTGACGTGTGCGGTAGCGAGGTTAAGCAACAATTCGGTACGTGGGCGCCGCTGGGCCACGATTGCTCCTCGAACCTTATTAAGTAGTAGTGTTGGGCTGCAGTCTTCAGTAAGGAGGTTATACTTCTTCATTAGGCTGCTGAAAACATTCATCATCCGCATATTTTAGTATATACTTATGGAATTTATAGATTCGCGGTAATTTTTCAGCTCGGGGTGTATTTGGTATCAAGTGATTTGTGTTTCGTACATATATATGGCTCATATCCAAAAGATTTAATGGATCAAAAATTATACTTACCAGAAAATGAATTTCCACATGTTTAAGGTTAACAGGGCATTACTAACATAATATTTTTATTCCATATAGACGAATGGGTATGAAGATAGAAGGACCCTGAACTACCATAGAAGTTTTCAAGAGGAACAACGTTACCTAAAGATTGAACTTAAATGGGTATCTCATCTACATCTCTTATTACGAAGTTGCACGCAGAATGGCAGTAAATTGTACCATCAGCTTAGAAAGTAGTGCGCGGTCACCACATTTTTAACCGACTTCAATAGAAGGAAGGAGTTTCTCAGTTCGTCTGCCTGTTTGCTTTTTATTTTTTTTATTTTGTATTTTCCCCGATAACTCTTGACCACGTTGTCCGATTTTGATAATTCTTTTTTTCCAAAGCATCTACCCCCAATTTGGTCCCATAGCAATTTGATGAAGCAAGTCTGATGATGAGATCTGGGAGGGATCAAGGGAACTCCTCGAATTTGATAGGCACTAATATGCCGATTTCGTTATTTTCTGTAGGTAACCAAGCATTGGCTCTCGGAAACCATAAATTTGGTAAAGTGGAACTGGTGATGATGACCACAGTTCTCATATGGAACTCCTCAATGATGTAGGCACTTCAGAGATTCCGATGAAATTTTGTTGACGCAGCAACTTAATGCTCGTAAAAATACATATTTTGAAGTAGAACTTATGATTAGGAACTGAAGCTCTATATGGGTTCCCCGAGGAATCGACGGAACTTCTCAGATATCATCGGCCCATATAAAGTGACTTTTGGTTGGGATCTGTAGTAACCACCTGTTTTGCATCGGAAAGCTGTACAGCTGATGAAGTGGGAGGGATATGTAAAAATGACATGTGTGTGGCATTGCGAAGTACAAAATTGGAGTCGGTTGTTTCGGGTATAATTTATTTATAAACAAGCTTACGGCCTGCCTGGCGGTAAGCAGACAGCGTAGGTTAATGACACTCTATATAGGGACAAACTTAAGTCCTTCACTATCATGCTCCACACAGCGCATTCTCGGTAGCCATGTCGGCCTTAGTCGCCACCAGGAATGAGACCCACATACCTACAGAGCAAGTGGTGGTTATTATTGACTGCGGTAAGGTACGTACGTTCCCAGTTGGACTGCTTCAAATATAAGCGAGATGACAATCTGCAGTGGCTTACCTCTCAAGAAATGTATTTTTGGCGATCTGGGATGTTGTCAAAATGAGAATATGGACGAATTGAAGCCAAACGACATATTCAAATGCATACTAAGTAGAAATTTTATCTATTGACTTAGTACGCTTCGTAACTTAGCGGAGTTTAAACTTTCGGATTGTAAAATTTTTCAGATTCATAAAACCACTTCTACAGGTCAAGTTTTTTTTTTCAGAAATGCCTGAAAGCTACATAAATGAAGGTTTTTCTACTTCATATTACGGCTGACTACGGTCTTCCTCGCAACGTTGAAATCATGACGGCCGATTCAGAACTAAACGTTATCCTAACGCACTTGATCTATATACATTTGTTGTTTAATTATTAGAAAACATTCCCATTTAAAGATAAATGTACTTAAATGTATGAAAGTTCAATCATTGCGCCGCGCCATAAAATAGTAACTTTTTGTAATTTTAGTACAATTTTTAGTACAATTTACTATTTCACCCCTAAAGGGGTGAAATAGTAAATTGTACAATAAGTGTATAAAAGAAGCCATTTCATCCGAGACAATTTATCAATCCAAGCCACAGGCGAGAGTCGATATAAAGTAAAGGATAAAATGGGTTTTATACACGAGACTCTGCTTTTCACTTCGATTGCGAATAAATTAAACAAATAAATATTATTATTAAAGTTATGTTATAAAATTTATACTTATGTGCTTGTCGGCCGAGGGCAGCGCGGCGAGGGTGGGTTTTACTTTATGCTGTAGAGCACAAAAAGCTACTTTATGTCTTCTGTGCGACGACGAAACTTGTGAGCTAGAGAAGTGAAAATACATTTCAGATATTACCCGTGATCCCGCCAACATGCCCCTGATGCATGCTGGGGGTCACCCGTAATTTTTTTTACCCGTTGCCCTACCGTTATAAACAGTGTTTGCCAGTGGGTCTACAGGTATTTTTTTCACACATGGTCCCACTATGGTTTGTCCATGTTAGTAATTTTTACCGAAATGATTGTTTTCACTGAATTTTTCACTGAAATTAGGTACGACGACGAGGGGAGCAAGGAAGAACCGAAGAACAGAAGAACTGCGATGTGTTTAAAAATGTTCGGTTCTGGCGCTTCGCCGGCTGCTGCCGCTCCTGCCACTTGGCTCCCATGCCTATTATCACACAGGATTTCAGCGTAATATTTTTGTCGCTATGCTCCCACGGTATCAAGAGGATATATTTTTACTTATGCCTTTTGACTCCCAGAATATCCACGGACAAAAAGTATTTTTCTTCTTTGCTCCCAAGCCACTGCCCAATGTAATCTAGGGGTGATACTATTTCTCTTGGCTCCCAGACTGCTGCTGTCTGGTATCCAGAGATAATATTATTTCTCTTCGCTCCCAAGCCATTGCCCAATGGGATCCAGAGATAATATTTCTCCTCCGGATTTCCATACCGCTGCTGTTTGGGATCCAGATATCTTGGTTGTTCATTCCCTTTGACTTCCATATCCCACTCAAGTCTGACTACCATATCTTACCTAAAGCCTTTAGAATCCCTTTAGAATCGCCAAGAATACCTAGGGTGTCACAATGTTGTCGTATGTGTCCGTGTTAAGTAGTGTCTCAGAGTAAGGATTTCTATAGAGATCCTATACAAGTTCCAGCAAGGGGGACAGAAAGGCTCTTACGCAGCTGAGAACTGATCTTAAACCTTTGAACGCCATCATATTTGAATGAAGTGATCACTCAGACGCCAAGGTCTTAAAAATTGATGTGACGTTTAAAGGATGATTCACAGTAGGCCGTTCCGTGTCCGGGCCGGCCCGTTTTCTTCTAGAGAAATACGCGGGCCGTTGCGTTTGCTGTCATAGAAAACGGGCCGGCCCGGACACGGAACGGTCTACTGTGAATCACCCCTAAACCAATAAAAACAATTCATAATTGACTTTTTTTCATGATCAAAGTAAACTTTCACTTCGACCTTTTTAGTGGTTGTTGGCGTGGTGGGTACGACGACACACGGCCACTTTATAGGCTCTTGGCGTTCAAAGTGTTAAACGTCTGGCAGCTTACCATAAACAATCACTTTTATTCGGGTGGTTAATAGTTTATTTGCCTCAAACTATTTGATATTACGTGGAGATGACATAGAGACAAAGAAGTGGGAACTATGACAAGAACAACAAATGATATATCCCTCTCTGTCGCTCTTATTCAATTTAGTATATGATTATCTTACTCGGTAGCGATATTATTATTTGACGTCTTCTCTAGGGTACTCTGAGGTTAGTGTAGTGGCATTTTTTATTTTAATTTTAATATAAATACGAGTATCACTTACAGACTAATCCAACACGTGATACCATAATAATAGCTTTCATGCTTTCAAGTAATGTTTATATCCGCTCTTGTCAAGTGAAAATGCACAAAGTACAATATATAATATACTGAGATAGAGATACCAGTGAAATACTCCACATAGATCGTAACGCCGTTGTGTATTTAGTAAGAACTAACCGCACGAACGCTGCATCTCTGTCACTTCAATATGCAGTGCGATAGAGATAGCGCCCGATGACATCTAGTACAAACAAGTTAAACTAACATTTCCCTAGAAAAATTCGTACTTCGAGCTGAAAGGCCACTGTGAAAATTATATCATGTAAAGAATAAGTATAGGTACCTATCATGTACCAAGTTAATGCCAGTTTTACGTTCAAACTAATCTTTCGACATACATGACACATACTTGATTTCTGCGTAGTATCCTTACGCAATATGGCGATTTTTATCATTGAATAAAATATAATAATACCTACTCGCACCGTTTGATTATTGTATTCCATTAGTTAACCCAATGCAACTCCTTCGAACTTATCAGTAATAAGTAGCACAGATATCAGAATAAGGCCTGAATCACACTGGCGCGGCCTGCGGTGACGGTCAATAGTAAATTTGACACCTAATGACAAGTTTACTATTGACCGCCGCGACTAGGCCTCGCCAGTCTGTGAGAGGCTTAAAGCAGATCCGCTCATTTAAGTTGAACGATTTTCGTACGTCTGATCTATACTAATCACATTGAAAGTTTGAAAGAGACAGATAAGTGATATCTGACAGGTCTTCACCCGTCAGTGTCTCCGCTTTAATAACTGCAAATTGTACTGAACTGACGTTTTGGACCATATGGGATTTGACATTTTGGTGTGAATTAAATGAAAACAATTCGTTAACAGCTGACAATGATGGTACTATCTGTCCCGTTCTAACTCATCTTGGTAAATCATAAGGATTCAAAGAGAAAACTACTTGAAAAATCATCATGATTAACACTACGGATCTGATGTTATTTTGAATCTAAGGTAAGTAGGGTTAAGTAATACTTTTATAGATGACTCCAAACCCAAGTGATAGGTATTACGCTAAAGGTATTCGTAAATATATTTATTATGAGTATCAGAAATAAACGCCGTCACGGGTTTCGTTCACAAATTGCTTCTTTTAAAAAATGTTGTTAAAAATAAATGCATTTACAATCAATCGTACATAACAACCCTTAAAAACATTGTCAGTACACTTTATCATCGGCCTTATAAACCTGCGTGCTGATTTTTTTATGCGGTAAACACCGTGCAAACACCTACTCTATAAACCGACTAAATGCAAGGTTAAATAGACTCCCGTATTTCACATATTGATATATGACAGTTGACAACCTACATATTTTTAAGGTATATGCCCGAGCCGTCCGTCGAAAGTCCGGCCTGCGGGCATCGGAGCGTTGTTTTAGGTCAACGTGCCGAGTCCGGGCCGGGCCGGGACCGAGCTGCTTCCGAGCCCCGGCCGTAACTAGACCGGCCGTCAATCGTTCGCGTCGACAGATGAGCGACCGAGGCGGCCCGTCACCGGGCCGCTTCCGAGCGACGGCCGGGCCCGGACGAGGCCCGGCCGCGCGACGGCCGATGACGTGCGCACGTAGAAAACGGGCCGGCCCGGACACGGAACGGTCTACTGTGAATCATCCTTAAACCTTTTCCCACTAGGCTAGTGACTTAAGTAATTGTTCCTACAAAACAACTCCTTCGTAAGTAAAGCCGTTATTGACAATGACAAAATACCGTGTAACTTTGTAATATTCACTCATTATTTTAAAACATGCGTGGTATACACCTGTTTTTGCGGTTTAACAGTCTCAAACACACAATTCCTTGACATAATTACTTTTTCTTCTAGAAACCACTTGTTCTTATAACAATAGAGTCTAATTTAGCCTGATCAAATCAGAACTTAAGTTTGCTAATGACAATATGTAAGTTGTTCAGAACTCTGTATAACTAATCTACTAATGGACGAAGTTCACCAAGCCAGTTTGGACCTTTTGTTAATAGAGTTAAAGTTGAGAGTTTGATGATATGCCATAGCTTTGTGAGTATGCAGACGTGTGGGATTAGATATAATGAAGAATATATAGAGGATTCAAGAACACGCTCAAACGTCTTTGTCGACCGTCAGACATATCACAATTCGTATTGTGTGGAATATACACCTACCTAGGACTTAAAAGTAAGAAATATGTATAGGGGTCTAGGCGCAGAATACTGCTTTGTACCGTTCGGTGTCGAGACCCTAAGTCCTCTAAGTCCTGCCAGCATCTTCGGGACCATGCTTCGGGCCGACCTCTTATTTTAATTTGTATTTTTTTTTACTTCTAAGGTAAGCTTTTGTTTTAGCCATTTCAGGTTATGATCTTATGATTTGGAATGTTATCGTATATTCTGAAAAAATATTACCTACCTAGAGTTTCTTATTATGCCACTTCCGCTCTTGTGAATGCGGTATTCGAATATATATATATTTTAATGGAGATAAATTATTTATTAAATAGAAAATAAAAATACATACATAGTATTAATAAATAACTAAGAACACAAAACTAAAACTAACTACAATTAAAATAATTAAAGCTAAAATTAAAAATACCTATCAAAATTTAATGCCCTGGGTAGGGTGCCCATCACGCAGGTAGCGTTCCCGCGCCGGATTGCGATTGCCCGTTGCCTCCCTTAGCCGCTTGCCAAGCACCTTGTGGAGCATCTGTGCGCCCCTGCCCCACGAGCCAAGTGTCTCGACGCTAAACGCTACGAACTCATATTGGGCGCCGAGACATTTTTATATGGTAAAAATCATGAAAAATACTGTGTAACTGTAAGGCCACTTCGCATAGTCGGTACGGTATCAGTAATCTGTTAGCTGTAGGTGTCAACGGTTATTCAAGTTACGAGTAATACAGATTCTTTACTGCGTTCTTAAATTCGAATGAGTGCTTCATTATTTCCACAGATTGCGCGGATACGGGGAGGTAAAATGCAGTACTGCATCCATACCACCCGTTTCTACGAAATATACTGCTACTGCGCACTTGTAAAACTAACAGTAAACTGGTAAGGAATTTTGGACGACATCAGTAAGATCTCGGTAAAGTAGAAAATAGCTTAGGTTATGAAACTGACACCCTGGTTTCAGACCAATATGAAATCAAAACATTGACAATAATCCTAGGAAAGTTAAATTAAGTTTTTTGCATCCTACAGGAAAGTAGAGCGACGTGCTGCGAATCACAACTTTAAGTAGTCTACAAAGTTCATATTGCCATAAAATTATAAAAATAGTTTTAGGAAATAAATATTTTTTTATATCACATTAAAAGACAACACAGCAGCACTAGAAGTTGCAAACAACTATTGACAATGCATCCCGGATTTGCATTAATTTAATTCATGTATTACTTTTGTGAATTTCCATTAAAACTCATTTAGTATAGTCGGAGCAAAAGTAGTTTGGTGATTTTAAACTAAACATGTATTTAACATGAATTTAATTAAGGTTACATTTTAATAACGTAAGATATTAAAATAAATACTACATTTTGATAAACTGTTCTCAGCAACTACATTTATCATATAAAGCAACTGCATTTATTCACAGAGAACATCGCATAAATTGAATTGGAAATTCACAAATAAAACACAAGACACGGAAATAAGGAATATTCAAATATTTTAGAGAATAACGCGCAGAAATGAGCCGTGGGAATATGGGAGTCTTAGTGCGGACCTAGTACGTAACTGGACACGGTAAACTAGTATTTCTTTTCGAATGTGTCCACCTGCAAAATATTCTAAGCCTTGAACTACGAGTACGAGTATATAGGCCTATAGAAAAACCCATTAGGGTAGTGTTAATCCAAAATTGCAACTCCGAAAAACTGCTCTCGCTGTTAGACCACACGAATATCTGTGGATAATTTAGACTTTACACTTAATACTCTTAAAGTTGCTCAACTTCAAAGTTTTGAATTCGGATTAAGATCTAAGAATCGACAGCAAAATAACGTTTAGATTTGATACTTTCATAAATATGTACCGAAACCTTAATTCGCCGAGACAAGACCCATTGGACATATCCCGCCCAGAGTTGACAGCAATACTCCTGGCCCCATGACTAGAGTGCTCTCGATTTCGGACACAAGTAGTTCGCGACTCTCTAACACACAGGAACGAGGAATGTTGGCACGGCCCGTGTAATAAGCATCCCCGGTGCTGTCATCCGCATAACCACTGGCGGATTTGCAGTCTTGGCTACCCTAGGCCCCAGACTATGTAGTAAGTACTAGCCGCCCCATCCTCAGCACCGATTGGCCGCTTGGTTATCCCAAACATCGTGCTTATATCTGGCCGCCCTAGGCCCGGGCCTTCAGGGCCTTAGGGCAAATCCGCCACTACGCATAACAATGGATGCCGTCAATAGACAGCATGTCATTGATATGCAGCAAAAACAGCGTCGGGGATAGCACAGAGCCTAGTGGGACGCCAGCGTTAATGTTCATGCTTTTGGAGCAACTTCCATCTACTACGGTTCTTATGCATCTGCCGGACAGAAAGCTGGCAACCCATCGTTCAGTGTCGGTTCTACTGGCCTTAGAATCAATTTAATGTTAGAGAAGACAATTCTGCGAGCGACGATGGTTGCCATTTTATCACTTATCGTCGTGGATAAGATATTCGTCACGTTCTGACAAGTATGCGAGTGCAAGAGTGACGGGCGTCTTATCGACGACGATAAGTGATAAAATGATAACCATCACACGCCCGCAGATACTAACTAGGATTATTTATCTACGGTCGGTATTGTGTATTACGACAACAATTCGGAAGATAGGTTTTCCTTTCGTTAGTAAGTAATTGAAAACAGAATGAATATAGCGAACATCCACGAGTCAATGTGAGATGAGAGATGAATTAATGTTTTAACCGCCTGACCTTTGCTGTCCTATAGCATAAATTCAGACATTATGAAGATTTGCACGAAAGTGGAAAAGAGCTAAATTGCACCTTCAGTTCATGTCAAATTAAATCTTATTATCCGTAGATCGCACTGATAAGAAGTATCTGCCCTTATAAATAGTGAGTGCTCCCGTATTTGCCCACGCCCTACGCCAAACATCTGAAGATGTTTCTGGAACGTAGGTATCTAAGAGATGCTGTAAGCAAAATATAAAACAAAATGAATCCAATTATGAGATGCAGATATCAAATTGCAGACCTTGGTGGTATACCATTTTGTATGAAAAGTAGGCCCAATTAATCTAATCCCTTTTAATGAAACGTTCAAATGTAATTTTTCTGAGCACAACACTTTTCAAGACAGATTGCTTAATTTTGTATATTAAAATGGTTATTGCAATTCTAACTGTAATTATGTAGAATACTCACATAGTTCTAAAATGGTAAATACAAAGTTACATCCTAGTGCACAAACACAAGTATTGTAATTCCGTTCGCGTGCAGTGGAAAATGCACGATCGCAATTGGCTACTCGCTTCGCAGGTGAGCGAAACATACCTGCTTTAAACATGTTTATATGTGCAAAATAGAGAACTATAAATTCACATCTTTACGAGAAGGCTTTTCATAAATTTTATTTTCTTATAAATAATACATACTAGCTGTTGCCCGCGACTTCGTCCGCGTCTTCGCTCCTTTTGGTCGCAGCGTGATATTACATAGCTTAAAGCCTTCCTCCATAAATGGACTATCCAACACAAAAATATTTTTTCTATTCGAACCAGTATTTCCTGAGCTTAGCGCGTTCAAACAAACAAACTCTTAGTATAGATTAGGAGACAAATTAACAAATATTGAACTTGTCTCGTAGTAACCTTTATAATGCATGGGTTATAGGTTAATACCCATAACACAACGACAATTTTAATTGAATATAAATACTTAAATACATAGAAAACGTCTAATACTTGGAAACAAATATATCATTACAGAAATATTTCCTATCCTAGTGAATGGAGTACTGACTTTCATAATCAATTTTTTAAAAGATTGTGACCGCGGCGTGAAAAAAGCTATATCCTTGGAATAATTCTCTTCTATCGATACGGATGAATGGAATTGCGACCCTGATTACGTGTACCGATTCGTTAAAATCGAAAATGTAATACATACTTAAATCAATTTTATATTAACAAAAGGAAAGTAAACATTCAAAAAAGAGTATACTGCCATTTGAAGTTGTAATTTTAAGTCTAAGAAGAGAGGTCGAAACGGAAAGTTAATAAATACTAGCCTTTTTGTAGCGAAGAAAAAGAGCAATAGAAAATCTAAACAATGGAACTAAGGTTGCTCGAGAAATGTGTAGATTTAATTAAAGGTTAGATTCGATAACGAATATGAGTGTTCGGGCCCCGATCGGGCCCTATCTTGAAACGTTAAAGCGGTTAGTAATTTGTTTGAACGCGTCACGCTATTGGGATGATTTTTGATTCGATTCTCTCGCATAAGACCGGACCGATTCGACCTTCAAACCTTCAAGAAAAGAGCGTACTCCCATCTTAAAGGCCGGCAACGCACTTACAACCCCTCTGGTGTTGCGAGTGTCCATGGGCGGCGCTAATCGCTTACCATCAGGCGATTCGTCTGCTCGTTTGCCCCCTATTTCATAAAAAAAAATTAAAAATATAAGGGCGGAATCGAACATTACCTTCAGTTTATGATTCAAGCGTTTCCGGTTTTACTAACAAAAGACCAAATAACGTTGCGCCAATTTTTTTGAAATGAAAATATCACAAATAGATTTTTTTTTGCGTAGATTTCAAAACCAGAGTCTTTATAATTATCTGCTAATATACGTTTCACTGCTGGTAACAGGTCTCCTCACACTGATGAGAGGAATTAGGCAGTAGTTCCCACGCTTTCCCCGTGAGGATTTCACATTTCTTACAAAATGTTTGCAGATTTCCTCACAATGTTTTGTTTACCTACCGAAAAGTAAGTAAATATCAAATGAGATTCCTTATATTAGTTAAAAAAAAACTCATTGGTATTTGAGTCGGGCTTCGAACCCTCGATCACCGCTTGACAGCCGCACGCTTGCACTACTACGCTTCCGTTGCGTAGCTCTTTTCCAGCTATTTCAGTTAGTAACAACATATTTCTCATCTAAACTTCACGCCATCTTCATTTTAAGAAAAGAAACCAACAGTCCCTACTCCAATTAGGAGAGTATATAAAAGAAACGGGACAAGGCGTACAACCGAACTTAAGTCATTATTAATAAGCCTCGGTTTTCTCTGTAAATTGCTTTATAACAGACGGGAAAAGGGTTCCAAGATTAAATACGTACATATTAAATTTACATACTACCTACCTACTTCCGCGTTCGATAATGCGGGCTTGGCATGTTATCAGTCAGCCGTCAGCTGTCAGTGTCAACTGTCAGTTGAGTTGGTACAGATTTGTAACTATTTTTAAATTTGTACTTCTTGATTGGCGCGGGATACTCTGATGCGGGTCAGAACAGAACCGATGTAGCACTGCAGAGTTTATATGATACTAACAGTATACCGGTAAGTAAGTAAGGAATTCAAGTCGATGTGAGTATGCTGTCGGGAATGTAGAAAATATTGGATACAATACGCGCCCCGTCGTGTCAGAAAGTAAATCTTAGTAAAACTTGCTTCCCGTGTACTGGGGCCAAATTTAAGATGAAGGAGTGCCGTTTTGCGCTAGAATTATTATGTATCTCATTAGCGTGGCGTTAAACACGTCTCTGTTAACAAAATAAGTTAAAACTTGTCAAGCACGTCACATAATAATAACATTATATTATGATTGCCAGGCAATTGAAGTTTTCATTTTAGTATTCATAAAGTTAAATTATTTGGGTTATAAACACATTTAGGTTCGTCTTTCCTTACGGACGTAACTAAAGTTAAGTATTATACTCTATTAATTATACAATACAGTACAATGTAATCACAAAAATAACTGGAACATAATTACATAACTAAAAAAAATTAATAACTTGAAAACAGCTTGATGGATTTCGACGCGGTTTTTACCAACATGTACCTTGATTCTTCGGGATGGTTTTGATGTATAATTTATGAATATTTCTCACATGCATTATATTGTGATATAATGCATGTGTATACAAAATAATATATGGATATTTACTCTCAAACTGATATCCGGTTCGAAGGAGCATATTGATGTACGGGCTGCTAGTGCCACACACACCAAGTATAAAATGTTTTTTGCTTGATAATGTAATAATAACTCACTAGTGAAAGTAAACAATTTACTGAGAATGGGGAATGTCTGAAATTTTTAAAAGTCCTTGATTATTTTTCTAATGGGAGGAATAACCGTCGCCATTACGTAACAGAAAAAAGTTTCAGATTTTTCGGTTGCACCATAAATTTATAAAAATACAAACATTTTATATCACCTCGCGTCTGCCCCGTATCGGACTACTAAGACATTTCTAAGTCCGTCGAATATTAAAAAAAAAACACCTGCTTGGATCTGTGGTACGCAATGACATTGACAGTTCATCATAGGTTGGTCGTATGACTTGAACTGTCAATGTCATTGCGTACCACAGATCCAAGTAGGCGTATTTTTTTAAAATATTCGATGGACTTAGAATTGTCGTAGTAGTCTGATACGGGGCAGACGTGAGGTGATATAATTTTTTTATATTTAAAAAAAATATATGGCGCAACCGAAAAATCTCAAACTTTTTTCTGTTCATGGCGAGGGTTATTGCTACCATTAGAAAAATAATCAAGGACTTTTAAAATTTTCAGACATTCCCCATTACTATAAAAGCGCGATATTATGAATGATAGTGCGTATGAGGACACGCGTGATGAGTGCTAGATTCGTAAATGTGTACTGACGCGTACTTTAACAGTTTACGCGATCAAAGGTAATTTCGCTGACATGGCGATGTGCGATATGTGGACCGTACATGCTGCCCCGCGAGAGAAGCGTGAGATGAGAATGATACAATTTTTAATGATAAAAGCAATTGATACAAAAATAAAAAATCATCTTAAATGCTAAATTATTCAGATATAGAATATTGAATAGAATAGAAAGAGAATTTTTTGGTTTGACTTAGATAATCTGTGTATAGGAATAAAGATATATGTATTAAAGATTTTGAAATTTAATATTGCGGACATGAAAACTTTTAAAAGTTTGTGCCAAATTGCAAGAAGAAACTGACTGAGTGAGTGACATATCAACGCACAGCCCAAACTGCTGGTTCGAGAGATACCAAATTTGGCATGTAGGTTCCTTATAAGGTCTAAAGGTGCATGAAGTGCAGTTAGTTCCCTATGAAGATAAGACCTTTTTTGATTCAATGTATCTCAAAAATTAAAAAAGAAAAGCAAGTATTAAACTAACCAAGCGTCTCCGTTTCAGGATGGGAAAAATGCATCCGTATGTATGTCCGGATTGCCGACTATTCTCCTCCTCCTCATTTCTCAACCTACTGTTGTGAAAAGAGTGACTTTCTGTGCTATGCAGCTATGCTACGAGGATGTGAAACCAACGCTACGAAAAAGTGCAATGAATATGATTGGTGGATTCAAACGCATCCATAGAAACGCATAGCATAGTGGAAAGGCACCCTAAACCGGCTACGAGTGAAACTCGCATACGAGTGTCGTAGGTGAATAACTAAAGGATATAAGTATGGAGCACACGAGAGATGAATTTTGTTATTCAACTATATATGACCCATTTGGGCTGTGATTTTCTTTAATTAGGTAGCTGACCGAGCGAGCGAAGCGAGCGAACCGTCCCTGTTTCAGCTTTCGACAAAAAATCTTTCGTATGTCTGTCTGGATGTTCTCTTCTTCAGGTCGCGTTTTTCAACCGATTCTCGTGAAATTTTGTGAACAGGTTCGATAATTATATAGATTTTTTTGTCGAGTCAGTTTTTGGAAATTAAAAAAAAATGCGATGTCTACAGCTCACAGAGGCTCTAGTTAACTAGTAATTGACTGACCATTCATGGACCTTATTGCAACTATATAAGGTCTACCAATGGTGGTCATTTAACTGTGATGCTGATCGTACACATGACGTCTAATGCGTCTATTCGACGTTATCAGGACAAGATTATACTAGTGGCTGTGATCTGTTATAGACCTCGTTCAAATTTCAAAATTTAAAATACTCACTCGAGTCTCGACAAAAAATATCTATAATACAATCAAACCTGCCCAAAAAATTTTTCGAGATTTCATTTAGAACTGGGGGAAACTGCCGGTCGGAAATACGAAAGCATTTTTGCCGAAGCTGAGAGGGAGACGTCGTTTTCACTCGGTCAATTATCCCTTTTGCATCTTTCGAAGCATTCTAAAACTACGATTCATCATATAAATAAATAATAAATAAATATTGGGGGACAATCTTACACAAATCGACCAAGTCCCAAACTAAGCAAAGCTTGTACTATGGGTACTAGGCTACGTTATACATACTTTTATAGATAAATACATACTTAAATACATAGAGAACATCCAAGACCCAAGAAGAAAATCCGTGCTAAATGCACAAATAATGCTTTGGCTGGGATTCGAACCCTATATTATATGATGCATCATATATTATCTTTCGTATTTCCGACCGGTAGTTTCCCGCAGTTTTAAATCAATTCTCGAAAATTTTTGTGAGCAGGTTTGATTGTAACATAGATTTTTTTGTCGAGGCAGTTTTTTAAATTTTGAAATTCATTGGCCAAGATTGAACAAATAAGGAACGTAGGGGACAGTTCCTTTTTAGAAATACTAGTAGATTTTGCCCCATGTTGTGCCGGGATAGAATAGCCAGCCCCTTTCTTCCCTTGGGTGTCGTAAGAGTAGACTATGGGAACCAGGTTGAAGTGTGTTGTGGGCCTAACTACCTGTTACTGCAATATCACATTTTATCCATCTATATACCTACAATTTGGGCTAAGGTAGCGGGCCCCAGGCATCCTTCAGGATGCAACTGTACTGGGAATAACGCTAGGAGGATGATGATATACCTACAATTGCTATAAGTGGCACTGAAATTAATGTTCGTGTGGTCTGCCTACCCCTTTTGGGATTATAGGCGTGAGTTTATGTATGTTATGTATGTATATAGAAGATTTTGACTCGTGAAAGTCCCATTGCGGCCTACTTGCAGAATTTATAATTTTTTCAATATTTTTTTTTTTAACTTTAGTTAATTTATTTCAGGGGTACATCATCTCGCTCACATTCGGAGTAGCCGAACTGGGGAATAGAATTACCTCCACCTTACAGAAAACCGCAGACGTAATAACACCACTACTCGTTTAAGTATGTGGTGTTTTATTCAGATTCAGATTCAGATTCAGATGGTTTATTTCTCAATAGTATTACATAATTTTCATCTAAATATTAGAATAAAAACATGCACACATTACTGAGACCGTCAAGTAATACATTGCAGGTAGTGTAAGTAGGTATAAACCTATACGGATATTCCATTAAGTACATATTTAAGTTAATTTAAAATTCAATAATAATAATAATAACAACTTATTAATGATAAATAATAATAATTCAATTTGACACCAATTTCAATTTGATTTGATTTCATGGTATTCATTGTTTAGGTATTCTTTAATGTTGTATAAAGTCTTGCTAAGGAGTAGTATTTTGACTCTGTGACGAAAAGTGTTGATGTTAGTCTGGGTTTTAATTATTTTAGGTAGCTTATTAAACAATTTTGAGCCATTATTTTAGGACACTTTTTGGCCATGTTTAGTCTACATTTATTTTGCCGTAAATCGTCCGGATACCTTGTTGGACGCTTAGTAACATCCCCTAAGCGAACAAAATCATTGGGGTGTTTTTTTACACACATTAAGATTTCTAAAATATATGTCGACACTGACGTTAATATACCAAGATTTTTAAAGTGTTCTCTGCAACTATCTCTGTAATTTGCGTTAGCCAGTATTCGTTAGCCAGTATTTATGGTGGTCATCCGAGCTCCCGGGGATGCAATGTGTTCAGAGTGAGGGACCTGCTGCTAACAAAACGCATCCGTAAGTCCATAATGGATCGGCAACACGCTTGTTTTTGACTCGCAAGCATCCATAGGCTGTTTGCTCATAATCTTTTTTTTTTTAATGCTGGTGCTATTATTATAACAGTTTACATACATTAATAAACTCACGCCTGTATTCCAAAAAGGGGTCGGCAGAGCACACGAAATTAATTTCAGTGCCACTTTTAGCAATTCTAGGTTTATAGATGGAGAAAAAAGCCGATCGCCCAAATCACACTTCAACCTGGTTCCCATAGTCGACTACACACAAATACAACAACTTATTTTTTTTTTATTACTACGTTGGTGGCAAACAAGCGTACGGCCCGCCTGATGGATAAGCGGTCACCGCAGCCTATGAACGCCTGCAACTCCAGAGGTGTCACATGCGTGTTGCCGACCCTTTAAAAATGTATAAACTCCTTTCTTGAAGAACCTCATACTGTAGTAGTTCCTCTGGAGAACCGCGCCATAATTAGTGTAAACTTAGGTTCCCAGTTCGATAAATTTTCAATTTGCTTCCAAATAAATATGCAACGGGTTAATTAACGCAAAGTTTGTGGCGCTGAAATTAAAGCTAAATAAAGTTTCATTGACTAGTTATTGAGCTGCAATATTGCGCAAGTTGTGGGGTTCCACTGTTAGCGGACTAGTTCAGTCGACTACAAAGAGATGTTGAGCTTATTGCATTAAAGCAAGGGCCTGCGTATGTCTCTAGCTATCAATACGACGATTCCTGTAGTCAATAAAGGGTTGGCCACCTGCTTTTTAGGGTTCCGTAGCCAAAATGGCGAAAACGGAACCCTTATAGATTCGTCATGTCTGTCTGTCCGTCCGTCCATATGTCACAGCCGATTTACTCGGAGACTATGAGTACTACAATTATGAAATTTGGTAGGAAGGTGTATGCTATGAACCGCTATAGAAATATGATGTGAAATAACGAAAAAAATATTAAACTGGGGGGGGGGAGGGGCACCCCATACATGTGACAAAGGGGGTCAAAAATTTTTTTCAATGAAAATTGGCGTGTGTGGTATCTATCTGTATTGTATAGTGGTTTTAAATGTAGATTACGAGGTGTCGGTACGGAACCCTTCTTTGTGCATGACCCGACATACACTTGGCCGGTTTTTATTATGCTGGAGTCACGAGTGTCTATAGGATATGATGCTTGCTTACCATTAGACAGGCCATAAGTTTGTTTGCCACTGTCTGGTTTTGAAATCTACGCAAATAAGCGTTCCGTGGACCATTTTGGTACGGAACACTAGAGGTAGAAAAAAGAATAATAATAGTCAAACCCTTTTATTGGACACTAAGCTGCCTACGCCCGCGTACGAGTACGGAGCGGATAAAATATGTATAACCCAAGTTCATGCTGGAGGTCTAGGCCGAATCCTAGAAGAAGAATTTTTGAAATCGGTTTAGGGGGTTATCTTTTACTATCGGCAAACTAATGAAGGCAGGAATATCTGTATAAATAGGTAGTGACCTATTTATACATATATTTAAGTAGGAAGATGTTACAACGCCTTTACTCCATGAAGTCAAAAATCATAATCTGCCACGGCTACGGGCCGTAGTGTAAACGGTGTAGCGTTGGTAGCTCTCATTTTGAATGGCAATTTTCTTAGCAATGTAGAAGTATCAATTTAGTAAGTTATATTGGCATACAACGTGTTAATGAAAAACGAATTTGGATAGTGGAGAAAGGGACCAATACTATCGATGTGTTCTTGAGAAAAGGGCCTGTGCTTTGAAAGTTCATAGATGACGATTACGATTACACAATCCATGTAAACATTAATTGAAAACCTCATCATCATCATCATCTTGTTAGCCGAAGGACGTCAACTGCCATACATAGGTCTCCCCCAAAGAGTGCCACAATGACCAATCCTGCGCCACCCGCATCCAGCAGACTGCCGCGACCTTTACGAGGTCATTAGTATACCTTGCAGTGGGGCCTACCCTTGCTGCGCCTTCCAGTACGTGGTCGCCACCCGAGTTGAAAACCTAAATAAAAGTAACATCAAACTTTTAAACATGTGTTATCTATAAAACTATAGGTAAAGTTTTAAAAATCCGCTAACACTCGAGCCACACCTCGAAAACCAAAGTTATTAGAGACTTGAAAACTTATGCGCTCGCCTTACTACTTACAGGCGTATTACGTACAGCCAAGTATCGGTTAAGCGCAGCTTAGTATTAGCTACCAAAGATACTTTGAACCTGCATCGGGAATAGAATAAAGCAATATGCATTCAGGAAACGTAGCAATTCGTCTGTGGCTATTTTTCAGTGTTGTAGTAATTTTGTAGAATTATAAAATGTTGTATAACGAGCAGCAGCAGTTGGGCCCGAGTATGTTCCAAAACTACGACAAAGACCACCGGGGGATGGGCAGCAGCATCCCTGGAGTGCGGTGGAGATACTGCGATCGCCGACCCGCATGCCAAGCGTGGCGGTTATGGCATTTACCCCCCATGAATTGGGGGAGGCCTATGTCCAGCAGTGGACGTCCTGGGGCTGATATGGTGGTGGATGGTGGTAGTACAGATATTATTTTCCAGTTGCTTAAATATTATTGAGAGGCTTGAGATGAATATCACGGATGACAAGTGTATATATTTTCGAATGATAAATCCGTCCAGATGTATTTGTACGTTACTATAGGTATGTACATTTATTTTTGAAGGCTTGGATTTGCTCATATATTTATGAACTCGACTGTATAATACATATATATAACTACTTAAATACATACGAAACAAAACACAACCCCTTTCATTCTATGTGGGCACTCGTATGACACTCGTAAAACTCGACTATGGGAATCGGGTTGAAGTATGGAGTAGGTAAGATTACGATTTACTAATTTTCGGGACAACTGCATTGAAATTTTGGGACATAAAACTTAACTATGGACTGCCAAGTTGAATGATGATAAACGTTTTTTTTTAAATTCGATACTAGTCATTCATTAATGTTTATTCCCATAAAATTAAAGTTTCATTAATCGATATAAGCGCAAAGTGCGGCGTGTGATACAATTCAATCAGCAGTATAAACAAAACAAATCCCCCGGTGGTCTTGGTCGTAGTTTTAGGACATACCCGGGTCCATTTGTACTACCATTTTTACAAAATTATTTAATCAAGTGGAATCCCATATCTATTGAAACAAGGGTTATTTTCAAATATTTGTAAACAGGTAGTGGCACATAAATATATGTACTCACGTTTTCCAATTTGTTGTGAACAAGTAGGAGCTCATAAATATCTGAACGCATAAAACATTGAATTTTCGCAAATGACAATCACCGAAAAGAGTACCATACTGTCATATGATACATTTGTCTCTTTCAGTTTGAGTGGCACGTCACAGAACTGTCATTAATCTGCGTGCTGCTTCTTTTCCTATTTTGTGTTTTATACTCGGTTTAAAAGAGGTTTGATATGAACATTTATTACTGGCTTCTGAATATTTTACTTTTTTCTGTCAGTTTTGTTCAAATGTTTATGAGTCTACTTCTTCACATAATTTTGGCAAACTTTATTGCAGAATTTGATATTTAAGTGAAATGTTTTATCTGTGCAGATATGTATGAGCTCCTACTTGTTCACAACAAATACGAAAACGTTACACCATATATTTATGTGCCACTGTCTGTTTATAAATATTTGAAAAGAACCTTTGACTCAATAGTCATGTGCTTCCACTCGTTTAAATAATTTCGATAAAATCGTAGTACAGATATTTATTATGTTTCAGTTGCTTAAATATTATTGAGAGGCTTGCTCAGATGAATACGACGGATGACACGTGTATATATTTTCGAATGATCAATCTGTTTAGATGAAAATGAAAAATGAAAACTTACATTTATTGGGTATCAATATATCAGCTTAAATGGGTGTGAAGTACAGAGAGTGCACTTATAGATATTTAAATAAGCCTAAGAACGGTGTCCTGTGCCCTAAACTAGGTAAACCTGTCTTATAGGGAACTGGGTATTCTGATGCTCATTTTGAGATCGCTAAATGCTACATTGTTACCTATTTGATACAGAAGCGAAATACATTTAGTAATGGATCTTAACTTAAGAAACTAGGACAAACATCTTGGATTACTAAAGATCACTTAAAGGAAGACAGTAAGTAAATAACTTAAAGATAAAATGTACTAAGTTAAACAATTTGATTCAACATTTGGTCTGATGAATCTTTACAATCATCGGCCTAGTTGCATCAGATTACAAAACACAATAAAAATAAAGTATAAGGTGAGTAGAATAAATTTATAGTTTTATCCTATTGTAGTATTTATTAACCTAGAGGAACTTATATTTATTTATATCTTAAGGTCGTTACACAATTATTTAATTTATTTATGTTTGTACATAACTAATTATGCTTGAGTGAGTATGTGTGGTGTGTGATTGAGTGTGAGTTTGCGTGTGTGTGAAGGAGGGGCATTGATGAATTTTTTGAGAACCTTCTAGATGGCTCCATTACGTTAAATTTGATTGAAGCATCGTATCCTTCAATCAGTTTATTGGAATTATCAATAGTTTTGTATTTGTACGTTACTATGTACATTTATTTTTGAAGGCTTGGATTTGCTCATATAATAATAATAATAATAATAATAAATTGGCGTAGGGATGTGACGACCCCATCGCCCACTGGATTTCCAGTGCCGTCAGTCAACGTAGGGCAGCTTGTGGCGAGCTGTTAGGGAGCAGGGACCCTATGTACCTGAGTGCTCCTGGGGGTTTCCTGTGGGTTGGTTTTATGAACAGGCCCCCCGCCTCTGGCTTGCCTTAACCGGCTGTCCAGAGTGGAGTCGCTGGAGCTGTTGCTCGGGGGTGGATGTGGTCATCTAAGTGTCAAGTTGGCTATATGTTATAGTCCAGTGCCACCTCTCTACCCCCAGCCCTCTGCACCGGTGTTGCCCTTAGGCCATTTTTTAATGTCGCTAGTTATAGGGGCCCATCTAACAGAGGGCGAGTCACCGTCTGCCTGAGATAAAAACGTGAGACAGTTTTATTAGGCAGACGTCCGTTGTCTCATTCAATAGCCCAGCCATTAGTCCATCATATTCACCAAATAATCCGGTTCATTTAGATTCCATCATCCAGCAATAGTCCCTGTACACCCCGGCGGGTGCTGTATCTGTGTGCGTCCCATGACACGGGCGGGGACTGCATCCGCTCGGTGTACCCCTTACATTTCATCAAATTGTCAAATGGGCCTCTACGTGTTGGCTATGTGGTACTCGTTTGGTACTTCGGTACCTCGGTACTTCGGCTCCGCGCACGCCTTCCAAATGTCCGGGACACCATTGTCCCGTGAGCGGAAAAGACATACAATAATAATAATAATAAATATTGGGGGACAATCTTACACAAATTGACCTAGTCCCAAACTAAGCAAAGCTTGTACTATGGGTATTAGACGACGATATACATACTTATATAGATAAATACATACTTAAATAGATAGAAAACATCCAAGACCCAAGAACAAATATCCGTGATAAATGCACAAATAAATGTCCTGGCCGGGATTCGAACCTGGGACCTCTAGCTTCGGAGGCAGAGTCACTACCAACTAGGCTAAACAGGCCGTCACATATATTTATGAACTCGACTGTACCATCGTCGAGTACCAATAACACAAGCCTTACTTAGATCACTATGGGGCTAGTTCGGTTTTAAGTTTGCCCCTTAATATGTATTTATTTTTTGTTTCTGGCACCACACGGGGACATCGTACCTATCTTATATAAAGGACTGAGACTTTTATGTCTTGCAGAGTATTGTCAGACAAAAAATAAACGCAAACACGAGCTAGGCATCAGGTTCTCAAGAAATCCCACATAATTAAATTTAAAAATTAATTGAGGTTCCATTCGTAAAATTAATGATTCAAAGAAATAAAGATAAGCACCGGGAGTTTATCGCGACACGTGCAAAAGGAAAGTGCGTAAGTCTGCCTAAGGTCACGACACCAATAATAAATTAATTTAATTCGCGTTCCTTTTGTCGAGTCCTTTGTAATCCTATAAGTTTATTTTTCATTACTGAATTGTGAATTTTGTTTCCGTTGAGAAATGTTAAGTGGGGCGTGTGATACGGAAGGGAGATGAAGTTGCGCAACACATCGCAGTTATAGCGTGTCTATTTGATATGTGTTAAGGCACAAAAATATATCGATGTATCGGTAATAAGTTGTTAACTCATAATCACTCATATTTGATTATTTAAGAAGTGTCAAACGAATGTTGTGTGTGTTTATCGATCGCTGATCGAGAAACCTTTAAAATTTCATGCATTGCGCTCTGTTAGCAAGGTAACTGACATAGTTCCGCGAATTAGCGAGCTAAAGTGGCAGTGGACAGGTCGCAAATGTCGCAGAACCGCGGTCGTTGGGGCAGACTGGTTCTTGAGTGGAGACCGCGTGCCCCCAAACCTTGCGTAGGGCGCCCTGTATCTAGGTAGGGCGATGACATTCGTAAGGCAGTGGGCAGGGATTGGGGGAGAAGAGCTGAAGACTGAGCTCAGTGACGTGCCACGGGAGGAGCCTTTTTAACCGACTTCAAGATTTCAAAAGAGGAAGTTGTAACAGAACGCCATTGCGCTCCGTGACTTTCCATATTGAAATATTTTCCAAGAGACGGTCAGATAAATTCATGGTTTCCCCGTTGAAAGCATTATTAAGAAAATAGTCGGAAATAGGAGTTTGGGCGAAAGCACAACCATGTCATGCTAAGTAAATGCTAAGTAGTTTCGTATGCTTTAATAAGTTTCCTAAATAAGCTTGAGCATTGCCATTGAACAAGCACTATAAAACAAAAGACAATACTTAAAGTAGACATACGGGGGAGTTTTGTCGAAGGCTGAAACGGAGACGCTTCGCCCGCTTCGCTTGCTCGGTCGAAAAGTAAATATTTAATAGAAAAGAATAGGCGGGTGGTAATTATATTACTAATTAGAATTCTCAACTTGGCATTCAATCATACAAACTAAGAACGTAAGATACAAACAATGCATAGAAAATAAGCAGACCTATATAATGAGTCTAAAATCATAACAATCTGTCGATCTGTCGGGCGGTTGACGAATTTCGATTTTATTAGCAAATACGTAGGGTACTTCCTTCTTCACAACACGTGAGCATGAATTTTAGTTGAGGCCGCGCCACTGTTACTTGAACCCTGGCATGCATCGATATCACTAAGGTTGAGGGCTCTCTCTATTCTGGACGGTTAAACGGTCGGCTCAGATGGAATGGAAAATAGTGTGGAACGGCGGTGACGTCTTGTCGGGCGAAACGACGGAAGGTATAGTTTGGTTGTTTACGGTCGATTGGTAGGAATGGGGACATTGGTGGAAAGAGTAGATTGTATCGGATGGTCGTATTGAGTGCTTAGGTGGGAATAAGCGTTTTGACACGAACGACTTGTCAATGGCTATAAAAGCAAGCGGCGGACTGCAGTTGGGTCTTTTTGCGATTCGGCGGTGGGCTGTTAACATACCTCTGGCTTGTAGCACATATCTATCGGTGGGTTTCTAGTAATTAGGGTAGGGAATTCTCTGTTATGTGGCGGCGCGCTGCATGATACGGGGATTTTCTATCTTAATATTAAAGTTTGTTTAATTTTGTGGGGTTTAGTGTTGTAGTGTTTTTAGTTGAAATCCTATCGTTATACCAAGGACTTTGGAGTAACGAAAGGATGTGTTTGTTGTTCTTACTTAAGTTTATTTGTGTTAATAATGATACATTGTTTATTTCGTTGTAAAAAGCCAGAACGTTAACCAGATTACAGTTAATCTGACAGGGTACATACAACCTAACGGCTGTCAAGCGTGTTTACCCTGGAGCTCCGTAAATTACCAGATTGGGGTGTCCGTCTGGCATCACCTCTTTACCAACATAGGTGATGCGTCTAGGCCCCCCTGTACTCTCGGTGTCCAGCTGACGATCTGAAGCATGGCTGGCACGATTGAAGGCTCAGCACAGGAGGTTACTCCGCTTGCGGATGACGTCAGTATCCGAGGTGCAGTCTTGTTAAATATATTTATATATCCAATTTATATACACAATAGGGTGTTCTACTGACACCGCCGAGCTCTCGAGCGTGTCGGGGGGAACGCACAACACACAGGTGTGTCAGGTTTCTAAATCCTAGCTTCGCCGGCTAGACTTTACAGCTTAAAGTAGGGACTTCACGGCCTTATTCGGAACTAAAACCAGATTCCTGGAATTAGTTGCGAATAATGCAGAGTAGGGCTGGGAAGGGGTAGTGTTAGGTTAAATTCATACACAGGGATAATATTAGGCATCTAGGATGGGTAATATTTATGTAAGTAAAGTGTTTTATTTCCAGGATCACAGTAGGGATTCTTTTAGTGTTTGAAGTGTTTCAGTCGCGGAATAGTTATAGCTCCGATGGCAGAGAACGAAGTGTCTTCAGTATACGTGCGTAAAAGTGTTAAGTGAATAGTGAGATAAGTGAATTCTTAAGCTGCTAGTCTTCAGGTATTTAGCATAGGCCTGATAGGGACCTAGTTACGGTGAGGCTGAGAATGCCGATCCTAGTGTTGTATATTTAAAGTGATATTTAAAGTGTACGTTGTGAATAGGAGGTGGACATATACCCAGAGTATTGGGCCATGCCTACTAGGGACTGATGTCTAGCAGAGCCGTACATCAGACGTTTTCCACAATGGGTAGCCGAACGCTCATGACGTGGTTAACTCGTTTCCTAATAAGGGGAATTCGGTGGGCTACGTGTTACGGTTCGGCATTTTTGGTTTCAACGGGAGCTAGGCATGCTAGTGATAGGGCTTAGAGCCGCTAGGAGCGATAGGGTTAATAAGGCATCAGCGCCTTCAGTGGTAGTGTAGACTAGAGATGCCCGCGAGTATCTGAGTGGCCGAGCAAAACAGCTTACCCTGTTTTGCGAAGCTAGATTATTTAGTTCGTTGTAGAATATGACCTTACCCCACCCTCTTGGGCTTGCTGACAGTGACAGTAGCTAAAATGGCACGTCACAACATACATATATGACCAAGGATAACTTTAGCTAGAATAGGGTAGTCAGAGTGTAGTGCTTAGACTAGCAGGTATCCTTGGCTTAGGAATTTCAAAGTGCTGTGGTGGGAGATTTGCCCTCCTTCGACAACACGCCCCGTCAGCAGGTGCCAAAAAGCGGTCTTATCAGGAATGGTTGGGGTTAAATTAATAAACCAAATATAAAACCATATTTCCAAGCGCTAGGGCCGATAGGAACAGCTAGGTGAGAAGCCGGTTAGTTGAGCTACGTAACGCTCTAAGTTTTACATTAATAGGACCATTACAACGACTAGGACAGGCAGAGTAATCTCTAGGCTCCTCTCAAATAGGCTAGTCCTAAGTAAAACCCTATTAGAATTAGTTTCAAGCGTGTACTTTAATGATACAAGCTGCCAGCGCAGCCCAATCTTAGTTAGGTGGCGTTTAGGTCAACTGAGTAGCGATGTGTGTAAGGATAGATTAGGTCGCGAATATTAGTAGAGATGAAGAGTCCAACGATCCTACCAGCTTCACATTAAAGTTCAGGGGTTGCTTACGGTTCACAACACTAATAGGGTTCTACCATAGACGATCACAAGGCCAAATCATTTTCATAAAGCTCGTTTTTCTCAAAGCGACTTCCGTAAAGTTTAGTAAGTTTTCACGGGGTGCGGTAGCTTAGTGGGGCTTTTAGCAGAGGGGGTTAATATTGAGGGGGGGGACGTGACAGTTTGGTAAGCCGTGACCAGGATCGGTGTCACCTTATGGTGACAAATTTGAGCAGTGACCAGTGAATCAAATGTCATCTTTGGTGACATGTTATAGGGCTATTAGTTTAGTAGCAGCTTACGCTGTAGTGGGTCATCTGGCCCACAGTTTGGCGCCGTATACGACGGAGTGTGAATTTGTGGGGTTTTTGGACTCTTCATTTCGATTTTGAGAATTTTATTAGCTATTCTTTGTTTGTGTGTAATCTAAGATTCATCAGTTTAAAACGAAAAGGCGTACGATAATGGGACAGTTACCTTAAGTTTCATTGATAGATTCAGTAAGCGGCGGTCGCGAATTTAGCAAATTAAGCTGCAGCAAGTAGAAAACCTGGACTACAGTTTGAAACGCGGGGGGGAGATGGTTATAATTACTAGTCTGTTATAATTACATTCATAGGCTAAGACATCTACTCATCATCATCATCGTATCACGACTAGTTAATTTTAATATGCCATGTGCTTATTTACCACCTCCGTGGATCATGCAAATCAATTGTAATTACGTCCATAAGCATAGGTCATTCATAGGCTAAGTCATCTAAGAATCATCATCATAGTATCACTAGTTAATTTTAATAGGTCATGTGCTTATTTACCACCTCCATAGATCATGCAAATTTATCATAATTATATTCATAAGCATAGGTCATTCATAGGCTAAGACGTCTTCACATCATCATCATCGTATCACGACTAGTTAATTTTAATAGGCCATATGCTTATTTATCACCTCCATAGTTCATGCAAATATATCATAATTATATTCATAAGCATAAGTAGTTCATAGACTAAGACGTCTTCACATCATCATCATCGTATCACGACTAGTTAATTTTAATAGGCCTTATGCTTATTTACCACCTCCGTGGATCATGCAAATCAATTGTAATTACGTCCATAAGCATAGGTCATTCATAGGCTAAGCAGTTTAATAATCATCATCATCGTATCACTAGTTAATTTTAATAGGCCATATGCTTATTTATCACCTCCATAGTTCATGCAAATTTATCATAATTATATTCATACACTAAGACGCCCTCGCATCATCATCGTATTACGTCTATTTAATTTTAATAGACCGTATGTTTATTTACCACCTCCGTAGTTCATATGATTTATCATAATTACCTACAGGCTAAAGACGTCTTCACATCATCATCATTGTAATACGTCTATTTAATTTTAATAGGCCATATGCTTATTTACCACCTCCGTAGTTCATACGATTTTATCATAATAACACCCGTAGTCATATGTCGTTCATAGGCCACAATGACCATCTACCATCATCATCTAGTTAGTTAATTAAGATAGGTTGTATACCTAACCAACATTACTGTAGCTCACCCGAACCAATTATGGTTACGTCATAAACATAAGGCGTCCTTAGGCTGCAGCAACACATCATCATCTATTAGGCTGTGTCCTTGTTTGCTACCAATATAGGTCACTTGAATTCATTGGAATTAAACTCATCAATAATGAGCGTCCCTAGGCTACAGCGGTAGATCATCAATATCAGCATCCTATTGACTGTGTGTGTATTAACTACCGCCAAACATCCCGAGAATTCACTAAGTTACATTCATAAACAAAAGGATTTCCATAGGCTATGGGGAATTTACGAATATGAATATTAACTTCATGCTAAATGTAAAACATTACTCAGCGATCTATTCATTTAGGATCAGCATCTCTATTTTAGACAAAAAGCCTTCCATTCGAAGAGCTGTATCGGGCGTTCGGGTCGGAAGCAGGGGTTCGAAACCTTTTTCAATTCAGTACCCAAGTTTATCGTGCACGGTTGTTACAAATAGTGGACAATTCAAAATTTTAAGTAAAATTAATGTGGTATCATATTAAACTTATCATTCGTTAAATTTTAAAATTACTAGACTTTTTTTTTTTTTTTTTTTTCAATTTATTTGGGACAAAAAACAGTTACACACAAGGTTTCATGCTTAATATGTAGAAAATGTACAATTACAGAGTGTGAAACCAACGACATTGTCCACAGATCAAAAGATTAGTATATAGCGCAAATTACTTATACGTAAGTATGTTAAAAATTATATTTTTTATAGGTTTAATTTTAAGGATACATACAAAATGCAGAGGTAGTAGCGTGCAGTAAAATATTAATTATTTTTGAAATAAGTTACAATACTTATATTGGGTACAAGTATGTGACAACGGATACTTAATGAAAAGAA
Source organism: Notocelia uddmanniana (assembly GCA_905163555.1). Taxonomy (NCBI): domain Eukaryota; kingdom Metazoa; phylum Arthropoda; class Insecta; order Lepidoptera; family Tortricidae; genus Notocelia; species Notocelia uddmanniana. The sequence continues at coordinate 4,573,602 of LR991059.1, read as the reverse complement.
AAGCAAAAATGAAAAGGAAAACCTGAGCCACTTTTACCTTAGTCTGTTCCGGCATCTAGCAATTTAAGTAAAACTTTTCTTTTGTATACAGTGTCGGAGGCCATAAATATGTCGATATCGTTAAAATGAGTGTTATACGACTTAACCAGTCTATGTAAAGGATCACGTTCGCCCGCGTGGGTGCGGCAGCGCGCGGTCGCGAACAGTTGATGCTCTCGAGCGGCGCGCTGCCGCGCCCGCGTCGGCACGCGGTAACATAGCGCCCCGCTTAGGCTGGGACAATCAAAATTGCTGTGGCACAGGTTGTATAGGACCATCGATTCCAAAAGGATGCGACGATTGTGTAAATCTAGTAATTTGTATTTGCTGAGAAGCTGCTGGTAACTAAGACGCAAACGTTTGCATCTGAACTGCATGGCACGCAAAAATTTCTTCTGTACTCTCTCAATTGAATTGTTATATTTCTTATAAAATGGATTCCATATTGACACTGCATATTCGAGTTGTGACCTAACCAACGACTTATATAGGTAGAGATAAGTAGAGGGTTGTTTGAAGTCCATTCCAAGACGCATTATGAAACCGTACATTTTGTAAGCTTTAGAGATCATGTGATTTACATGGGCATCTAGATGAAGCTTACTATCGAGCATAACTCCGAGATCCCTTATCATCGAAACTTTTTCGAGGGTTGTTCCGCTAAGAGTGTATGAAGTGGGAAGGCAATTGAACTTTTTAGTAAAAGTTATTTGTTTACATTTTGTCAAGCTGAAACTTAATTTATTTTTACGACAATATTCACTGAGCCTGTTCAAGTCAGCTTGAAACTGGATGCGATCCTCGATATTTTCAATAGTATGGTAAACTTTTAGATCATCAGCATAAAGTAAGAAGTTACTAAACTTAAAACAGCTGTCGATATCATTAATGAATAAGACAAATAATAAAGGTCCCAATATAGAACCCTGAGGAACTCCAGAGGTTACAGGGACGCAGTTGGATTCATACCCGTTTACCACAACTTTTTGTGTGCGGTTTGTAATGTAAGACTTAAACCATCTCCACAAGTTCCCGCGAATGCCATTGAAATAAATTTTTTTTAAAAGAATTTGGTGATCCACTCTATCGAAGGCCTTACAAAAGTCTGTATAAATGCTATCCACTTGTTTGTTTGAGTCCAGGCTTCTGAACAGGTATGAAGTATATAGGACAAGATTTGTTGTTGTCGACCTTTTCTTAACAAAACCGTGTTGCTGTGGTAGGATTATTTTGTGTAGAATTGGATAAAGTAGATTATGCACTATTTTTTCAAATAGTTTAGACAATATAGGGAGAAGAGATATTGGGCGGTAATTTTTAACATCTTTTTTGGATCCTCCCTTATAAACGGGGACAACTCTTGCCATTTTCCATACTTCTGGAAATGAGCCTTCTTTTAAACAACTATTAAAAATATGATGCAATGGTTGAGAAATGGCATCAGCGACATTTTTTAAGAATATAGGGGGGATGTTGTCCGATCCAGGACCCTTCGAGGTGTCAACAATTTTAAGCGCCCGCGTGACATGATTAATGGGAATGTGAATATCATTAACATGAATATCAGTTGAACTGTTTTCCGATCCGTTGAAGCAAGAAACTGAAGAAATATTAGAAGGCACGAACACAGACTGGAAGAAGTCCGAAAACAAGTTACACACCTCGGTGGGATCAGTGGAAATTCTGTCATTGTACGAAACGGTGCTGGGGATTCTTGTAGTGTCACGCCGATTTGCTACGTAAGTCCAAAAGTATTTAATGTTACTTCGAACATTTGATTCCACTGATGCCATGTAGGTATTGTAGCAGATGGTGGAGTGTTTTTTAAATCTGGCCCTGTAGAGTGAGAAAGTGTGGTAGTCAGACTGATTTTGGTATTTTTTCCATTTAACCCATGCCTTGTTCTTATTTTTAAAAATGTGTTTCAATGCTGGAGTAAACCAAACGGGGAAACGAGAGGGATGGATAGTTTTTAACGGTACATTCTTTTTTATCACCTCATATATTTTTTCATAGAAAACCTGCACCGCCTGTTTCGCCCCAAGACCTAGTAATGTATTCCCCCAGTTAATATTGAACAATTCGGTATTGATCGCTTTGTAATCCGCTTTGCGAAAAAGTAATTTTGGCGTATTATTCCTATTTGTTAAACTTGTTTTTATTTTGAATGGAGCGAGTACGACAAGTGGTGGATGGTGTAAGTCGACGGAAACAAGGGGAAAAGCTGCTAATTCGCACTTACAATCGGCCGCGTCAGTCAAAAACAGATCCAGTATTCGACTGTTTTGGTTTTTGTGAGTATTTATTTGAAACGAGTTCGTAATGGCCATGAAATTGTAAATACAGTCATTCTGCGAGACAGATGGACCGCTTATATCAGGTTTGCAATAAAAACCTGTCGGGATCCAGTTTATTGTAGGTAAATTATAGTCACCAACTACATAGAATCCCCTCACCGTGGGTGACTGTACAATAGCGGCTAAATATTCGAAATGTGCGTTGTAGGTAACAAAACTCTCATTAGGTGGTATATAAGCAGCACTTATTACCTGTTTATAGTTTCGACCCACAGGTATTTCAAGCAGTATGTGGTCAACAATGGGGCAGTTTGGGGCGGACGCGGCACGTGGCGCCGGCGCCGCGCCAAGCTCGCGGCGCGCCGCCACCAGCACGCCGCCGCCGTCGCGCCGCCCGGTGCCCGCGCGGTCCCTGTCGCATCGAAATACCGAGTACCGGGGGTCTATGAATTCGCTATCAGCTATTTCAGAATGCAACCATGTCTCTGTCAGAATCACAATGTCGTAAGAATGAGACAAAATGTTCATGTACAAGGAATGTAATTTAGATCTCAACCCTCTACAGTTCTGGTAATAAATTGATAAATTATGACACATCGTGAGGAAAAAAAAGTTATACTTGGTTTATAAGCGTTGGTTAGGCGGAAAAATGAAACAAGTTCAATCATTGAATTATTGTAATGTGGCATGACATATTTGATGATATTGACACAAAAGTTTTTTTTCAGCCAGTGCAGTTCACAAGATAGAGTACAAAGTTCACGCCTTCTATTTGCGGAAGTATATGTATAGTTACAAGTATAGGTATATGTGTAAATATAAATATCTATAATTTTATTTTGCTGACCCTGTGCAGTATTCAGAACAATAAAAACTGCAGCTCTCAACTCGTACACATCAAGAATTATAATAACTATTAGCACCCTTACTATAAAGCAAACAATGTAAAACAGAAGACAAAACATTACAGTAACACTTTTCACTATTATACACAAATTCACAAATCCGTTGGCCGTGTCACCATTTACTACGATAATCGCCGTAACATTACATTTAAGGTTTGATTTTTTCGACGTCGCGGGGGGTTTTAATTGCCAGTACAGGGGACGTGTCATTTTTCCGTACGAATATTTGACCATTGCGGACCCACGGGTGTTTATAATTGTGCTGGCTGGCGGCGGCCCGGGCGTCCCAAAATAACTTTTTGTTCCTGAGTGTGAGGTGTTCGTTCAAGTAAATCCTGTGCTGCTGTCCGGTGATTCCGATCTGCTCAGACGTCAGGCCTTTTGCTGTGCGACAGGCCGCCAGGATGTCATCACGTAGAACCCTTGTTGACAGTTTCACAATAATGTTCTTGGGGCGGGTGTTTGTGGTTTCGGCGTGGGGTACGCGGTGAATGGATACTATGTCGCGGGGTGCTATATTGTAGTTGATAACCTCGCACACTTTTGTCATTATATTGATGAGCTGCTCATTTTTTCTCTCGGGCACGTTGCATACCTCAATATTGCAGTTCCTGGCATGTTGCTCCATTGAAGCCATACTATTTTGTAGTGCATGCAGGTCCGCCAGTAATTGAGCGTTAGTTGTTTCCATGTGCAGAACTTTGGCTCGTACCGATTCAACGTCCGTTTTCATCTTGTTTTGTTCGGCTGAGATAAATTCAATAGATTCGTTAAACTCGGATTTCATAATACGAACGGCTGCGTCAATTTCTTGCTTGATTAGGGATTTCATTTCTGCCATTAGCGACTCCCTAAAGGTGATTAGTTTAGAGTCAATGAGTGCACTGAACTGTTGAAGCCCGATGGTAGGTTCGGGAGGCGCCCGAATAGGCGACGGGATCTGTAAGTGCTCGGAAACTACCGACGCGTTCGCCAGGGACATGTCGAGCGACATGGTGCTCTCGTTCAGCTGGCAGTTGGCTGTCTGGACCGGAACGTTGTCTCCTCTGCGGCACGTCACATTATTGCAGGGAGGGCATATCCAATCCGTTTTCATCTGTACGAGTCTATTGTAAGTCGTGCTGGGCATGTTCCAACATTTATGGTGAAAGACACCTGAACATGTTGCACAGCGGAGTTGCTCCGTCGATTTAACTACCACTTTACAGGCTAAACACTTGGACATGTTGATAATTTTAATGAACTCGCGAGATACGCCTTACGCTGTGAGCGCGATACCTGTGTGTTAGTTTCCAGCGGGCTCGTGCGGTAGACTCACAATCACGTTCACTTTAGCGGCCGGGTTTCACTTTATCTTTTATGTGCAACGCGAGCAAGTTAAGTTATACTAATAATAAATAAGCTTTTTTATTGCTTTTTGTAACTTTTTGAGCAAAAATGGACTAACTAAATATTATAAATAATTAAAAAACTGCCGCTTTCAATACCGAGCAGTTACACTTCGCGCGAGCGAGGGTAGTCTTTTGACTTACGAGATAGTAAGAGAATGTACGATTCGGTTTAGAAAGTTTAACAAGTACCTAGCTTTAGTAGTGAGTAAGGTTATGCGCATACATTATAATAATAAAAGAGTAGTACCTAGGCTAATATTAATTGGTTCGGATTTAATTCCGATTTCGGCTATGGAGGTTTTGATGGAATTCAGGAAATGAGATATATCCACACAATGGAAAGGATAATAGTATGGGTGAATCTTGTAGGTAGTTTAACATATATATGTTCTCAGTGGTTTTCACTCGTGATGCCGAGCTAAGCACGGTCTCCACATTTACTTTTAAGATTTAAAAATCAGGTAATGATCACCGATATAAATAAATAACTTTATGCTAGAATACAGACAATCTTCTAATATTATGAACCGAGGATTGCGAATTTCTGATTCGGATAACATTCTGGTTTTGTTTACTTGTATTTCAGTTTTCCATTCAATTTACCTGTTAGTAATATAAAAATAATTAACATCATGTTAGGATACCGACTATGATATAACATTGTGAACCAAAGGTTGCCGATTTCCGCTTCAAAGAAACATTGTGTTTCATTACATTCATATTTGAATTTCTCATTCAATATAGGGTCTGATGATTTGGTTTTCAGAATAAATTGGTTCACATTATTGATATATTTTCTGTTAAATAACATTAGAATAAGGTAGTGAGTGAAGTATTACCGCGAGGGTGCGAGCGTCATTAGATAGAACTACCCGTATTTGGCGGAATTATTCTATTCGAGCGTTGCCGGTTAAGTAGGTACTAGTAGAAATACCCGCTTAGTTTTAAGAATGAGACTTATCTCGTGATCTTTCTACGCGCAATAAGTATGCAAGTAGTATGCGGGATTGCGAGATATTACTTGTACATTCATGGATAAATCACATGTTAAGGTTTTTGAGATATAATATTACATCAAGTTAAATATTTAAGACTTTTGATCTAGGTAGGCTATGTAGTAGAATTATCCTATTTGTTCAACGTAGTTCAAATACAAACAATGATTATTAAAAGGGGTACGTCAAATTTCACGTAGGTATAGTGTAGTGTAATCATACTCGTAAGTGGCAATCAAGTGAAGTGTGTCAGTGACGTGATTAAGTAAATGTGAATCGCGGGAAATAACGGAGTAGATTAGTAGCAGTCTGAAGTGTGCATTGGAGGTTATGAGGTATTAGTCAAATTAATTAATTTTGATAAGGACAGTAATCTAGACTTGCGAGTAATAATTTGGCCTAATTGGATAGTAGCATTGTAGAGGCCGAGGTTAATCTTCGTAACAGAAAATGGCGGTATTAAGTAGTTTAATTTCAAGTTTCGGGAGATAAATGTTATATGTAAATGGGGTTGTATTAGGCTTGTTTTATATATATATATATAATTATAGATATTTTTTTGTTATACCAGTAGTTGTAAAGGTCGACGAGGACAATGGGGGTGAGGGTACTTTAAACGAAAATTTTGAATTCTAATAATTATCGGGGAAATTGTATACTTGTGATATTTTTTAAGTGAGATATATTAGTAGTGGTTCGAGTAACTTGTTACGCAATAAAGGGACTCTTTAATATTAGAACTCAACTAGGAAAGAGCAACATTTATGTTGTGGTTTGTATCTAAGGAGACCCATTTGTCAGGTAGCGGCTGAGCGTTAAGGGTTAGTGTGGAAGAATGACTGGTATGTGTTGGCATGGGATGAAGGATGAGTCGACATAAGAGAGATGAGAGTTTGGGAGTCAATGAATGTATTGTGAGTGATATGCATGAGTTGCTTCCAGTCAAATGGGACTTACGGTACAATCTAGATTTGTTGGTAATTGGTCCCTTCAACTAAATACACAATGTGTTGCCACAGTAATAGGAGTTAGGTTAAAGTCATAATATGACAAGGTCTATCTAAGGCTTACTGTGTTGACACATACTCTACTCGAGCTTACACAGCAATCTGAATTGGTATACACACCTTACTTTGGATAGGATGACCGATATTTATAATTTTGGATGTCTATTGTTAAACAGTAATGTGCACCATCATATATATAACAAAAATATGGTTGCACATTACTACATTTTGTTATTTTAATCTTTTTTTTTTTAATAAGCAAAGTGGGTTTGTAAACACAAACATACAGGTACAGAAAAGTGGGGAATAAAAGAAATATTTCCACTTTAAATACATATATTTATAATTATACTAACATCTACGAGTGTATACAGATAATACACGCCTTTGGTAACATTCCGTTTATAGAATAACAATCATGGGAAAATTGGGTATGGGTACAAACTTTATATTTTCCTTTCCAAGCGAAGTAAACGTCAACAGACTGTAATAAATGTTGCAGATTGTTGAAGTTCAAACGAATCAGTCGGTTATCTTATTTCAAAGTAAAACATACGCCGATGGAATTGACTGGGGCTGTTCGGTAATGGGGGAGTGGAACGGATCTTAATACTGACGATTGGAAACTTTAGTACTTCTACCAAATACTTTCCTGTCATGTGTGAGGAGACTATGAGAGGATTACCTATAGGAAGGACAATGTTTCCTAGAGGCGCCGTCTGTACAATGTAGACACAGTCTCGGGGTAAAACGTCAAAGTCGGGGTCCTTATGACCTGCTAGATTCACGACCTAGCATCTCTAACGGGGCAGGAAAGCTTGAGGAAAAAGTTTTCAAGAATTATTGTTGAGGTTCAAAAGTTCGCTCTTCCTTGCAGGATCGTTACGGTTAATTGCTATTGGTTTAAACACTCACCACACTAAAGCCACTTTCTGAAGGGATTGACATATCAATAAGTCGAAACTTTTCGAGTTGATAATTTATTTTTCATTTTATTGTAGATGAGGTTGAAGATGACTTTTACAGACGAAATCTGAGAGATCTCATCTTGCAAACTCATCTTGGGGGAGAGTTGTAACAGAACGCCATTGCGCTCCGTCACTTTCCATATTGAAATATTTTCCAAGAGACGGTCAGATAAATTCATGGTTTCCCCGTTGAAAGCATTATTAAGAAAATAGTCGGAAATAGGAGTTTGGGCGAAAGCACAACCATGTCATGCTAAGTAAATGCTAAGTAGTTTCGTATGCTTTAATAAGTTTCCTAAATAAGCTTGAGCATTGCCATTGAACAAGCACTATAAAACAAAAGACAATACTTAAAGTAGACATACGGGGGAGTTTTGTCGAAGGCTGTGTAACGTACGCCCCCTCAATATTAACCCCCTCTACTAAAAGCCCCACTAAGCTACCGCACCCCGTGAAAACTTACAAAACTTTACTGAAGTCGCTTTGAGAAAAACGAGCTTTATGAAAGTGATTTGGCCTTGTGATCGTCTATGGTAGAACCCTAATAGTGTTGTGAACCGTAAGCAAGCCCTGAACTTTAATGTAAAGCTGGTAGGATCGTTGGACTCTTCATCTCTACTAATATTCGCGACCTAATCTATCCTTACACACATCACTTCTCAGTTGACCTAAACGCTACCTAACTAAGATTGGGCTGCGCTAGCAGCTTGTATCTTTAAAATACACGCTTGAAACTAATTCTAATAGGGTTTTACTTAGGACTAGCCTATTTGAGAGGAGCCTAGAGATTACTCTGCCTGTACTAGTCGTTGTAATGGTCCTATTAGTATGAAACTTAGAGCGTTACGTAGCTCAACTAACCGACTTCTCTCTTAGCTGTTCCTATCGGCCCTAGCGCTTGGAAATAAGGTTTTATATTTGTTTTATTAATTTAACCCCAACCATTCCTGATAAGACCGCTTTTTGGCACCTGCTGACGGGGCGTGTTGTCGAAGGAGGGCAAATCTCCCACCACAGCACTTTGAAATTCCTAAGCCAAGGATACCTGCTAGTCTAAGCACTACGCTCTGACTACCCTATTCTAGCTAAAGTTATCCTTGGTCATATATGTATGTTGTGACGTGCCATTATAGCTACTGTCACTGTCAGCAAGCCCAAGAGGGTGGGGTAAGGTCATATTCTACAACGAACTAAATAATCTAGCTTCGCAAAACAGGGTAAGCTGTTTTGCTCGGCCACTCAGATACTCGCGGGCATCTCTAGTCTACACTACCACTGAAGGCGCTGATGCCTTATTAACCCTATCGCTCCTAGCGGCTCTAAGCCCTATCACTAGCACGCCTAGCTCCAGTTGAAGCCAAAAATGCCGAACCGTAACACGTAGCCCACCGAATTCCCCTTATTAGGAAACGAGTTAACCACGTCATGAGCGTTCGGCTACCCATTGTGGAAAACGTCTGATGTACGGCTCTGCTAGACATCAGTCCCTAGTAGGCATGGCCCAATACTCTGGGTATATGTCCACCTCCTATTCACAACGAACACTTTAAATATCACTTTAAATATACAACACTAGGATCGGCATTCTCAGCCTCACCGTAACTAGGTCCCTATCAGGCCTATGCTAAATACCTGAAGACTAGCAGCTTAAGAATTCACTTATCTCACTATTCACTTAACACTTTTACGCACGTATACTGAAGACACTTCGTTCTCTGCCATCGGAGCTATAACTATTCCGCGACTGAAACACTTCAAACACTAAAAGAATCCCTACTGTGATCCTGGAAATAAAACACTTCACTTACAGAAATATTACCCATCCTAGGTGCCTAATATTATCCCTGTGTATGAATTTAACCTAACACTTCCCCTTCTCAGCCCTACTCTGCATTATTCGCAACTAATTCCAGGAATCTGGTTTTAGTTCCGAATAAGGATGTGAAGTCCCTACCCTACACTGCTGAGTTCAGGCGGCAGACCTGATAATAAAACGCTATGGCCGTGTAATTGACCCCCTCCACCGCGCCCGCAGGCTAGGAAGCGGTGAATAGGTCGCCCTATTGTGTATATAAATAGGATATATAAATATATTTAACAAGACCGTCTCCCCGGATACTGACGACTTCCGCAAGCGGAGTAACCTCCTGTGCTGAGCCTTCAATCGTGCCAGCCATGCTTCAGATCGTCAGCTGGACACCGAGAAGACGTGTGGGATAGTTCGTTACTTATGTTGGTAAAGAAGTAACGCCGAGCCACCCACAGACCCGGAACTAACATAGCTCCAAGCTGCACAGTGTTTACCACCGCTAGGCTACTGTCCAACTTGTTGGGCAACTGTCGCCCAGTTGACTAGCTGGCTTAAATTATAATAGAACAACTTGATATTAAACCAAAGAAAACGTAACACATTAACAGTAGTAGCGTAGGTTTCCCGGCTATGCATTAGCTTAGCGACGAAACCTCGGCCACACAAACGCGTCTATTTCCCCACGGAATAAAACAAACTAAAATATTCCCATAGGCCTGAATCTATCTGCCCAACCGCGCACTACGGCGTGGCGTCAAGATCCCGGCCCAACAAAAATTAAACCTCACCGGAAAGGTGTATGCCAAAAACCAGCGTCCGTCAACAGCCAACGATGAGAATAGAATGAATCAGCTCCCCGCCTTGTTACTCGTTTATATACCCTAAATGTGCGTAATACGCGAGACGTGAGACACTCGCACAACTTTCGATACTATGCCTATGGTTCTCTTTGACGATAAAGCCTATTTCCGCGTCACTTGCGAAACTCGCGTGTTGTGAGACTCCTGGTTAACCCGGCGTTTTTCATTGTGTGGGTGAAACCAGTTGAACGTGTATTGTTAGGAGAATGACGACTCTAGCCCCATAGGCACTAAGTCGACAATACCCGATACTTGAGATAGTCGGGATTTCCGGAGTTTTCGGCCACTTCGCTCGTTCAGAGAGACCGTATGTACTCAAACGCCCAACATATTTTGAACTATGCATACATTATCCCTATCCCTTGCAGTATAAATCCTTGTATAAACCAGCGTTCTTGACCCGCCTGCCATTATATCGTGGTTTGGGACATCAACGTACCAGGGACGCATAACCGTGAGAAGCCTTTGACAATTAATATTTTAGTGTCGAGCGACGTATAATCTGCGGCTTCCTACCCTTCGTCGCTACTCATAAGGTCGATAGTCATTTGGTGTATTGTCCTCGCACGTTGTCTTTGTCTTTCAATAGTGAATAATATTTACTTGTATGTAGTTGTGCGCTTGCATTAGTCCGTGTACCGACGCCATTATGTTTAAGAGAAAGGGATGCGTATCTTCTGTTCCGCTCACTCGCACCACCTAACGATGACGATCTCCATTGATAATAAGGTTGAAGTTTGTTCGCTACAATACCTACGTCAGCTCTGAGGATCCCTATCCCTTGTAGTATAAATCCTTGTATAAACCAGCGTTCTTGACCCGCCTGCCATTATATTGTGGTTTGGGACATCAACGTACCAGGGACGCATAACCGTGAGAAGCCTTTGACAATTAATATTTTAGTGTCGAGTGACGTATAATCTGCGGCTTCCTACCCTTCGTCGCTACTCATAAGGTCGATAGTCATTTGATGTATTGCCCTCGCACGTTGTCTTTGTCTTTCAATAGTGAATAATATTTACTTGTATGTAGTTGTGCGCTTGCATTAGTCCGCGTACCGACGCCATTAGGATTAAGAGAAAGGGATGCGTGTCTTCTGTTCCGCTCACTCGCACCACCTAACGATGACGATCTCCATTGATAATAAGGTTGAAGTTTGTTCGCTACAATACCTACGTCAGCTCTGAGGATTTACTCGCTGTTTTAGCCGTCTAGTTACTAGGCAAGCATAAAACCCAGATAGTCTTTAAGATTTTACAATATCTCCCCAAGCGCGGCCGGAACATTATTTTCATACCCGTCCCTGTCTCATAGTAATAAGGTCGATAATTAAGCTTTTCATGGTTAGAGTTACAGCTAGGTATATTTTCATTAGTGTTTTCCAACCCAACTTACATGTACTACCAACTTTACTTTAAGCTTCAGTGAAAAGCTTAGTCGAAACTTTAATCGAAATTACTTTAGTATTGAACGTGGCAGACAGGTACCTGCGTCACGTGACAGCTGAAACGGAGACGCTTCGCCCGCTTCGCTTGCTCGGTCGAAAAGTAAATATTTAATAGAAAAGAATAGGCGGGTGGTAATTATATTACTAATTAGAATTCTCAACTTGGCATTCAATCATACAAACTAAGAACGTAAGATACAAACAATGCATAGAAAATAAGCAGACCTATATAATGAGTCTAAAATCATAACAATCTGTCGATCTGTCGGGCGGTTGACGAATTTCGATTTTATTAGCAAATACGTAGGGTACTTCCTTCTTCACAACACGTGAGCATGAATTTTAGTTGAGGCCGCGCCACTGTTACTTGAACCCTGGCATGCATCGATATCACTAAGGTTGAGGGCTCTCTCTATTCTGGACGGTAAAACGGTCGGCTCAGATGGAATGGAAAATAGTGTGGAACGGCGGTGACGTCTTGTCGGGCGAAACGACGGAAGGTATAGTTTGGTTGTTTACGGTCGATTGGTAGGAATGGGGACATTGGTGGAAAGAGTAGATTGTATCGGATGGTCGTATTGAGTGCTTAGGTGGGAATATGCGTTTTGACACGAACGACTTGTCAATGGCTATAAAAGCAAGCGGCGGACTGCAGTTGGGTCTTTTTGCGATTCGGCGGTGGGCTGTTAACATACCTCTGGCTTGTAGCACATATCTATCGGTGGGTTTCTAGTAATTAGGGTAGGGAATTCTCTGTTATGTGGCGGCGCGCTGCATGATACGGGGATTTTCTATCTTAATATTAAAGTTTGTTTAATTTTGTGGGGTTTAGTGTTGTAGTGTTTTTAGTTGAAATCCTATCGTTATACCAAGGACTTTGGAGTAACGAAAGGATGTGTTTGTTGTTCTTACTTAAGTTTATTTGTGTTAATAATGATACATTGTTTATTTCGTTGTAAAAAGCCAGAACGTTAACCAGATTACAGTTAATCTGACAGGGTACATACAACCTAACGGCTGTCAAGCGTGTTTACCCTGGAGCTCCGTAAATTACCAGATTGGGGTGTCCGTCTGGCATCACCTCTTTACCAACATAGGTGATGCGTCTAGGCCCCCCTGTACTCTCGGTGTCCAGCTGACGATCTGAAGCATGGCTGGCACGATTGAAGGCTCAGCACAGGAGGTTACTCCGCTTGCGGATGACGTCAGTATCCGAGGTGCAGTCTTGTTAAATATATTTATATATCCAATTTATATACACAATAGGGTGTTCTACTGACACCGCCGAGCTCTCGAGCGTGTCGGGGGGAACGCACAACACACAGGTGTGTCAGGTTTCTAAATCCTAGCTTCGCCGGCTAGACTTTACAGCTTAAAGTAGGGACTTCACGGCCTTATTCGGAACTAAAACCAGATTCCTGGAATTAGTTGCGAATAATGCAGAGTAGGGCTGGGAAGGGGTAGTGTTAGGTTAAATTCATACACAGGGATAATATTAGGCATCTAGGATGGGTAATATTTATGTAAGTAAAGTGTTTTATTTCCAGGATCACAGTAGGGATTCTTTTAGTGTTTGAAGTGTTTCAGTCGCGGAATAGTTATAGCTCCGATGGCAGAGAACGAAGTGTCTTCAGTATACGTGCGTAAAAGTGTTAAGTGAATAGTGAGATAAGTGAATTCTTAAGCTGCTAGTCTTCAGGTATTTAGCATAGGCCTGATAGGGACCTAGTTACGGTGAGGCTGAGAATGCCGATCCTAGTGTTGTATATTTAAAGTGATATTTAAAGTGTACGTTGTGAATAGGAGGTGGACATATACCCAGAGTATTGGGCCATGCCTACTAGGGACTGATGTCTAGCAGAGCCGTACATCAGACGTTTTCCACAATGGGTAGCCGAACGCTCATGACGTGGTTAACTCGTTTCCTAATAAGGGGAATTCGGTGGGCTACGTGTTACGGTTCGGCATTTTTGGTTTCAACGGGAGCTAGGCATGCTAGTGATAGGGCTTAGAGCCGCTAGGAGCGATAGGGTTAATAAGGCATCAGCGCCTTCAGTGGTAGTGTAGACTAGAGATGCCCGCGAGTATCTGAGTGGCCGAGCAAAACAGCTTACCCTGTTTTGCGAAGCTAGATTATTTAGTTCGTTGTAGAATATGACCTTACCCCACCCTCTTGGGCTTGCTGACAGTGACAGTAGCTAAAATGGCACGTCACAACATACATATATGACCAAGGATAACTTTAGCTAGAATAGGGTAGTCAGAGTGTAGTGCTTAGACTAGCAGGTATCCTTGGCTTAGGAATTTCAAAGTGCTGTGGTGGGAGATTTGCCCTCCTTCGACAACACGCCCCGTCAGCAGGTGCCAAAAAGCGGTCTTATCAGGAATGGTTGGGGTTAAATTAATAAAACAAATATAAAACCATATTTCCAAGCGCTAGGGCCGATAGGAACAGCTAGGTGAGAAGCCGGTTAGTTGAGCTACGTAACGCTCTAAGTTTTACATTAATAGGACCATTACAACGACTAGGACAGGCAGAGTAATCTCTAGGCTCCTCTCAAATAGGCTAGTCCTAAGTAAAACCCTATTAGAATTAGTTTCAAGCGTGTACTTTAATGATACAAGCTGCCAGCGCAGCCCAATCTTAGTTAGGTGGCGTTTAGGTCAACTGAGTAGCGATGTGTGTAAGGATAGATTAGGTCGCGAATATTAGTAGAGATGAAGAGTCCAACGATCCTACCAGCTTCACATTAAAGTTCAGGGGTTGCTTACGGTTCACAACACTAATAGGGTTCTACCATAGACGATCACAAGGCCAAATCATTTTCATAAAGCTCGTTTTTCTCAAAGCGACTTCCGTAAAGTTTAGTAAGTTTTCACGGGGTGCGGTAGCTTAGTGGGGTTGCAGGGGCATTTAGCAGAGGGGGTTAATATTGAGAGGGGCGTACGTGACAAGGTTATCAATTCGGTTGTATGTTTTTTTTTTAATGTTTGTTAGTCCATAACTCCGTCATTACTTAACCGATTTGGAAAATTATTTTTTTGATTGTAAGTATATATATTCAAATTGGTCTCGTTTTTGTCAAAACGCAGTTCTGATGATTGGATCTACAAGGAATTGAGGGAACTCCTCAAATCTTTAAGGCAAACATATAGTGATTTTTGTGTTTTTATCAACAAGTCAAGCATTTGCATCCAAAAATGTGACATTGGATGAAGTGGAACTGCTGATGATGATCAGAACTGAACTCTTCAACGACGAAAAGTTCACGTTTGGCGATTTGTCCTCCTAGCTGTGTTTGTTAAGCAAGTTCTATTTTCACGATTAATTTTTGTCATTCTTGATTTCTGATGATGGGATCCACGAGGAATTGAGGAAACTCCTCAAATCTTTAAGGCAAACATTTAGTGATTTTTGTGTTTTTATCAACAAGTCAAGCATTTGCATCCAAAAATGTGACATTGGATGAAGTGGAACTGCTGATGATGATCAGAACAGAACTCTTCAACGACGAAAAGTTCACGTTTGGTGATTTGTCCTCCTAGCTGTGTTTGTTAAGCAAGTTCTATTTTCACGATTGATTTTTGTCATGCTCGAGTTCTGATGATGGGATCCATTAGGAATCGAGAGAATTCCTCAAATGTGAAAGGCACACAAATAGTGATTTTAGTATTTTCATGAACATTTTCATTCATAAAAGTGACATTTTATGAAGTGGAACTGCTGATGATGATCAGAACGGAACTCTTCAACGTCGCGTAGGTAGTTCACGTTTGGCGATTTGTTCTCTTCGTTTTGTTTGTCAAGCAAGCAAGGTTTTTCCATGATTCCATGAGGAATTGAGGGTACGTAGTCTTTACCATTATAAACATACTTATAGCCATTTTTAATTTATTGTATGGAATCTAAGAGTGCACCATCTAAGTATAATAATCTTTCACCGGCCTCCTCCATTGACGTCGGTTTTTTTTTCTGAAAAATTATTTATTTATTTATTTGTTCAAGCAACAAAAGGCCGATGTTAACTTCTACCTTACAGACTAACATACATGTTAATACAAAATATTCTTACAAACTAAAACACATTATTTAGGCTATGCCCAGCAGTGGACTAATACAGGCTTATTGATGATACGATGACCAAGGGTAATTGTTATATCTTCTATATACATATAATAAAGCTGAAGAGGGTCGAAAGTCTGTACATGGAAGATATTCGAAAAAAATATATCTGGGGATACTTAGAATCGATAACAGAACACGTTCCAACAGTTTTTAGAATTTTGGTCTGTTTGTCTGTTTATCTGTTTATCTGTTTGTCTGTTTATATGAACGCGCATGTGAAAACGGTTGAACGGATTTTGATGAAAACTTTACTAATCTGTCTAGTAAATACCCGGTCAGATTTTAGGCTATAAAAATTGTACAGATTCGGGTTAAAAGGGGGTAAAAAGAGGGGTTGAATTTTGTATGGGAACTCCTTTAATCCATGAGTTACAGGTAATAAAATCAGTAGGCATATACTTAACGACAAAGGAAAAACAACCTCATTCAAAATTTGTGAAATCTTAAGATAGAAACTGAAAAAAAAGTAAACGCAAGCGCTGCGCCGCGGCGCTGCCCAGTGTGCGCGCCAGTCACCACGGTCTCTTCAAATTTTGAACACTATTATGATTTATTCCATTAAGTAACTGTGTTTGTCACTGAATCACGCAAAAACGGCTGAACAGATTAAGATGATTTTTATGCTAATAGTATATAATCTGGATTCCATTATATATATTAAAAGTGTACTTTTTGTCCCGATGATCTTCCATCAAAGGGATATTAAATTGGGGATGCAAGTAAGGTTTATGAAACGGTGGTGGTTTAATCCTCATACGCCATTCTACGATTTAAGTTTCAGTCAATTGGGAGTATAACAGCGTGTCAAGAAATTTAACTTAAAGCATAGCAGAATTGTAAACAAGTTGACGATTCATTATGTCAAAACCGAAGTATTATTTCCTTCTGATTGTTGACGCTATTTTTGAGCACAACCTTTTCGCAATTAGTTCTACTTTGCGTGTACATGAAAATGCATTTGCGATACTTTGACATCGTTTTTATTCATATGCTTAAATACAAAAACAGCTGTTTCAATGCACACTTTGTATCGTCGGTGTACCATTTAATTTTGTCGTGTGTTATTTTTTACGTAATTGTTGACCCTTCACACCATAAAAACTGTTTGTTATAAGAGATCACTTGAGCTGGGCAACCCAATTGTCAGCATAGACAGTTGGAGCATCTTAGATGTACACTTAGATGAGGGTCGAAAGTCTGTACATGGAAGATATTCGAAAAAAAGTTGGCTGGGGATACTTAGAATCGATAACAGAAATCGTTTCAACTGTTTTAAGAATTTGTGCCTGTGTCTGTCTGTTTATATGTCTAGGCATCACGTGAAAACGAACGAATGGAGTATAATTTACCCTCATTAATATGACAACTGGATCTTCGGTGACGACATAGCTCGGCCTTCGGCCTCGCGTGTCTCGCCTCTCTGCTTCAGGCCTTGGGCCCTCAGCCTTACATCAGAAGCCCGCTCTGTGTGATTATTCTCGCTTGCCTTGCCGCTCTGCTTCCGGCCTTCGGTCATTATACTTACATGAAGAACTCGATCTGTTGGGATAACGTTTTACGGCAGAACTGCGTTGCGAGACTTTTACCATTCTATACCATGTACATGTAATGTTTTTGACGAGATTCATTCGTCTAGAATCGGTACATTTGATTTTCCGAAATAAGCACTTAATTATTCGTTTAGACAAAAGGATTTCTAGGGAATGTCATGTTGACTATAATCATTTCTTAAGGAGGGGTAAAGAAGGGTAAGATTGTATCATTATCATCATCTGAGGCGTTATAGCCGCGGGTGGGCCCTAGGCTAGCCTGGTCAAGCAAATATCTCCAGTCCGATCTATTCGTGGCTTTCCTTCTCCAACATGTCACCCCTAAGTTCCTGGTGTCCACCTGAGCTTGAGAAAGATTGTATGAGAAAACAAATCATTCTAAGGCGAGAACGAATTATACGCGGACGAAGTCGCAGGCAAAAGTTATGCGAAATAAGCACTTAATTATTCGTTTTGACAATAGGATTTCTAGAGAATACTCCCCTAAGGTCCTGGTGTCCTTTTCGACGCCATCCAACCATCTCAGCTTGAGAAAAATTGTATGGGAAAACAAATAATTCTAAGGCGAGAACGAGTTCTACGCAGACGAAGTCGCGGCCAAAAGCTAGTATTTTAATAAAACTACTAACAACGCTTAAACCTATTACAAGTTGTACATATAAATGAGTATTACATAGTACATTATGTACAAATAAATGAGTATTGAGTTACTTTGTATGTATGTAAAATTCTTTATTGTACATGAGTGAAACACAACAATAAAACAGTAATTACAAGAACAGTTGAAATATGTTCAAAGGCGAGCTTATCCCTATAAGGGATTTCTTCCAGCTAACCTTTGAGCAATTGAGTGGAGATACGATTTATAGGCAACCGAGACTTAAACATGTACATACAACATGGATACAAGATCTTAATAACATCATAATATTATATAGATAAAAGCCAAAAAAGTATATAAATAATTATATGAATAAAAGCCAAAATATAAATACATTTACAATAAAAACAGAAAATAAAAATACCTTATACAAAT
Organism: Notocelia uddmanniana; assembly: GCA_905163555.1. Lineage (NCBI taxonomy): Eukaryota > Metazoa > Arthropoda > Insecta > Lepidoptera > Tortricidae > Notocelia > Notocelia uddmanniana. Next base: position 4,555,171 of record LR991059.1, on the reverse strand, counting down.
AGATATATATAAATGTATAATAAATAAATACCGAAATAAAATATCCAGTCAAGTAGTACTCGACAACCAAAATTTCCTCATTTTCCCCTTCAGCGAGGACTGACTGACTGATAATTTGACAGAGTGTACCGTAAAGGATTTATCGTAGGAACTGGATTTATGAGGTGGTATGGCCAAGGTAAGATTAGCACTAGACCGCAGCCTATGATTGCTACCATCCGCCATAAATTTAAACATCTTTGAAACCTCTATGTATGGAAGACATACATTGTTTAAAAAAAAGTAAAAAGGAAAAGTAGTTTATTCTTCAAATTAGGCATATTACATGCACTTACTCATAGTTCCCCGTGTGGTGTTAGAATATCACCACTCCCGTTCTTCCCTCGTGTGTCGTAAGAGTCGACTATGGGAATCAGGTTGAAGTGTTTTGTCGGCGATAGGCTAGAAACCTGTCACTCCATTATCACATTATCTCCATCTATAAACCTACAAAAGTGGCACTGAAATTAATTTTCGTGTGCTCTGCCTGTGCCTACTTCCATTGGGAATATAGGCGTGAGTTTATGTATGTCTTATATTAGTCTGTCACAGTCTTAGGATACCATGACTACAAGCTATCAAATCCGTTTTAATCCGCCTTCGGAAACTCAGCATCGGTCTAGCCAAACAATAGTCAAACAGATAGCTCTCAGCGGTGGCACGGACACAAAGCCCGGGATTTATCGTCCGAGTTAACCCATTTATTGAGCCCGCTCGAGTGACCGCACCGCATCACTTAGCTTGCAATGTTGCTGCATTGAACGGGTTAATTCGGACGTAAGACGTTAACATCAAGTATCCTTGAGGAGCCGACACAACGGTGCTCAAATTACGTTAGCGGCGTAACCGTAGTGATGTGACTTATGCTTCACGTTTTCAAAGCGTACTGTCCATACCGCCACCACCACCATATCAGCCCTAGGACGTCCACTGCCGGACATAGGCCTCCCCCAATTTCATGGGGGGTAAATGCCATAATCGCGTTGGCGATCGCAGTATCTCCACCGCACTCTAGGAATGCTGCTGCCCATTCCCCGGTGGTCTTGGTCGTAGTTTTAGAACATACCCGGGTCCCACTGTCCATACAGGAGCTCCAAAATGCTGACATACCGTAAATTAACATATCAAGCAATAGTAAAATTAGGTACCAGGTAAGACAAAAGCACGGATGCTCGTCGTGTCAGAGCATGAGCATGAACCTTGTCTCCTCGCTCTCCGGTCCACCAATTTCGGCACCCTACTAGAAAAAAAAACACCTTCAGGTTGGCTATTGGCCTTATAGCCTGGCATACCACGAGTGCTGGTACATATACCAAGAGTGCCGGCCGCCTTGTTCACCACGCCTGTCTGAACGATTTCAACCGTCGGGCCCTTGCCAGCTAGTACATAGACTAAGGTTAGTAAAAACTATATCTATGGCTCGTGAAGGCTCAGCCAGTGTCTCAGAGCTGGACTGCCCCATCGGTGTGTGACCGTGTTCAGGACGTGACGTGACGGACGTTGGCTTATAGCTTGGTATACCACGGCCTCTCATGCACCAAGAGTGCCTGCCACCTTGTGCCCCACGCCCGTCTGAACGATTTCAATTCTTGCCAGTTCAGGACTCCGTGTTCAGGATGCGGTTGGGGCTGGCAAGCGCGCGCTGCATCGTCGAACCTGCCGGACGCGCTGCAGCGGCGCCCCAGCCCCATCAGCACGCTAAGCACAATACTATATTTACTACAGTATTTTTATTTGTTTTTTTATACTCGCACGATTTAATATAATCAAACAATACTTAAATACATGCAAGTACTAGAGTCAGATGGATGGTTCATGGGCTAGAAAGAATCCGTATTAATATTATAAACGTAAAAGTCACTTTGTTCTGTTTGCGATGGTGTACTGGTTCAAAATATGTCGAGCGGCATCCGACCTTAAAGACGAGAGTGACCCGTTTCCTTATATTTTAATTTCATCCTCGTTTCTGTAATCGTGTTGTCAACATTCTTCAACTAAAAAGGTCATGGCCCACCATAAATCTAATTAAGTTGCAAGAAATTTTAATTATGTAAATATTACCCTCATACCTTGAGAATTCTTAATAACATTTCTCGCCCCTTGTTACATTAAAAATATCAGTCGACGGTCAAATTATTGTAATATTTGCGAGTAATCTCGCTCTATTCTCGAGATTAAATTCAGGGTGAGACCTGTGCTTACGCACTGTGCCTGTATACGTAACAATTTTACGGAGTGTTTTAGGTAACGCCAAAAGTTTCTTATCTCTTCTTACGCATAGGGATGGGTGGAGATATATGCATAGTCACGACCACTCAATCAAGAATGAAAAGGGTTGCACCAACTTACCATTATAAATCGATCAACATTAAATGCGGCGCTGGCAGCTGTCGTCCCATAGAAACATGTGAATTGTTTCATATTTTAACGCACACCGTTTGCGATTATAAACGTTTGGGGCAACCCACTTTAAGAAGGGAGCAAGTCCCTTAATAATTTCAAATACCACATAGGATTATTATCACTGTGATCATTCACAGAAGACTGAGGAGTAAATATAACCTGGCCCTCTGTTTAGCGTTTATGTACTACGAGGAAGCCTTCAATTTGATCGAAACTTGGCTGTGCTACAATATCTCCAGCAGTGCTAAGTGGACTCATGCTAATTCGGAGTGTGTGTTTATACGAGAACTCCACTATGTCAGTTTGACTCCAGGACCAGAACTCGAAACCTATTCCGTTGCAGCAGAAAGTCAGGCAAGGAGATGTTATTTCTCCGAAACTATATTCACAGCTGTACTGGAGGATGTTTTCAAGACTTTATACTGGAGAAGGCTAGGCATCAACATTAACGGCGAGTACATCACTGGAGTCGGTGGCAATCGTATGTAGTCCGTATGAGCATTCTTTACTTCTAGAATTAAGTTTATCTAGATAAAGTACGAAAAGCCTTGTTAAGGTTTTGGTTCAAGTACATTTTTATTTTTTTTACATATTTATGGATATTACCCAGCTATGTATCCTAAAAAGTTTTTGCATGGCTAACTTAGGTATACAAACTTCTGTCCACAATGATTTAAATTCTGAGGGGAAGAAGTGATTGTTCGGATTTGGTATCAAGATTCGTGAAACTTGTTGTACCTTTTGTACATAAGATTCAGCTAAGACCGCGAACCCCTAATCTCCTTGCTGTTCCACAGGCGCGCTCTGTTTCTCATAGAAACTCTCCCACACTCCGAGCATCCAGCATGCTTATGCGCTTCTAACATCAGCGGCTGATTGTGACTTCTTTGCGAACAGATGGGTACAAGTCTGTCGTGAATGTTTGGAGTATTGTGAGATAATGGATAATCGGAAGTGCCTCGTAGTATTTAATTGTATTGTGTTGTTTGAAATGGAACATGCAACAATATGTTATATTATAGTTAGCAAAATTTTCCAGCGCCTTAGTGAAAACTGTAATGCCGGGTAAATTTATTGTTACATTAAATAAATAAAGCACTGACCTTGGCTGAGACCATGGAGGATTTGAGTACGATTTATAATAATCTCAGTAAAGCCTCCGAGCGAGTTGGTATAAGGATGAATACGAATAAGACGAAGATCATGACAAATGCCCATGTAGCACCAACTCCCGTTATAATCGGACACTTTACGCTCGAAGTTGGAAGTTGTAGACGATTACATATATATAGAACATAGACTAGTTAGGTATGTAGATCCATTTTCGAGAAAGGGGTAAATCGTCGAATTCAACTCGGCTGGGCAGCGATCGGGAATCTAAGGCACAACGTTTCATCCAGTACCGTAAAATGGGGTGAGTAGGGACAAAACTGATATTCAAACCTCGATAACATTTTATTTTTACATATGCAAACTGAATGGTGTATATATAAGTGTTCCGAACGTTTGTATTTTAGTTTTTATTGTATTTTGGGTAGTTCCATTTCATAACTTTGACGATAAACAGCCAATCCCACATAACCGCGTAGTCCCTCGTAATTGGGGTGAGATGGGATTTCATACAAAGGTGATTTTGGAAGCTTGTTGGATCGTTTTTTTATAATGAGTATTACCATAGCTCCATTTTAAATTGGAATACATTATTTTTGTAGCAGTAGCCTTAAAATCCCATCTCACCCCCCTTTCATCCCTTCTCTCCCCATTCATAACCCAACTGCCCCCGCGAAACCTACTCACCCTATTTTACGGTATTCCACAGTATCTCCAGACGAGAGTTTTTGACCAGTGTGTGTTGCCAGTGATGACGTATGGCATTGAAGCGAATTAACTCCGCAATAGCGTATTTTTTTCTATAAACGCATCAGACGAAGCCACAGTGCGTCTCATTTAAATCCAAGTGACAACCGTCAACATTTATCAGCGTCTCGCCAACAAACGACAGCAATTAACATTCCGCCACCAACCAGCACCATTGTGTTGCATTGTGTCGGCTGGCGCAGTTACTTGACACAGGCTAACGTTGTTAAAAAACAGTTCATTGGTTGAGTGTCTCTGTCACGGTTTTATGATCGCAATTCAAGCAGTGTGAACAAGTTTGGGATTTTATCTGTGTATAAAATAAACTCAAAATCAGATATCACTGTATTTTACATGTAAAAAGGTTTATTTACTTACCTTTTTTTTTAATACCACGTCAGTAGCAAACAAGCGTGCGGTCCGCCTGATGGTAAGCGGTCACCGCAGCCTATGGACGCCTGCAACTCAAGGGCTGTCACATGCGCGTTGCCGACCTTTTAAAAATATATACACTCCTTTCGTGAAGAATCCCATACTGCAGGCTCTCGGGAAAACCTCATTAGAGAGGTCATTCCACAACCGGAGCGGAGGAATTCCCCTAAAACCGTACCGTACACGACCATTTAAAAATTAACAGTTTATTCGTGACCAAAACAACATAACATCATAGTAAAACTTACATGTATTTAGGTTCTAAGGTGTGAGGATGAATGCCCTGCCGACGGCGAGCAGTCCTACATTTAAAATCTTACAATAATAATAATTTCGAGATTCAGGTTCACTAAATTAAATGCCATTAAATGAAAACAAAATTAATAATTACGCATTAGTGATGCATTACAAAAGAAATCTTAAAAATAAAATTAAAACCCTGGTATGTATAAAGTCCCTGTTCGAATTAACAAATAAATAGTCCGAATGTCTGATATTAAGAAATTTTAATAACCTGGAGATGTATAGTCTCTGCGCGTCGAAATACAAAATTAATAATTATTATTCTGTCCTTAGAGATATATAAATATGATCTCTAATGAAAAAATGATAAAATATTATTGTAATTGTATTTTAGCACAGTAAGGAATACAATAGTGTGATATAACGTCGAAAGTATTTAATTACAGCTTCCACCCCTAATATCCCCTAACAGTACCTCAGCAGTACAAGCGAGGCTTTACAGTACCTACATAAACATTCCTAGGCAACAGTGACATAGTAGCTAGGTGGGCTGTGGGTTGTGGGGTTGTCCACCATTATTTAGGTGACATCTAATTCATTGGAAATACTAGCTTGTACCAAAAGTTTCAATTTTGGTACACGCTTTATTGCCGAATGCTCAAATGGACCCAAACACGATGGGTTTATCTTGTATAGTTGGGAGTTGGTGGGCACCTTCTAAATCATGGATACCAACATTTCCCTAGCGTACGTTACTAACAATTTGATCGATACAAGTTTTGTGACCGCTGAGTAATGCGGGTAGGGTCCTTTATGTGAAAAAAAAATTAAAATGAAAAAATGTTTATTTTGTTACAAGGTCAAGGTACCAATTTGTAACGGTTGGGATCTCCTAAAGTCGAGTCCAGAATTAGGCGAACTAACTTGACAGCCGAAAATGTTGCCAGACATAGGAAAAAATAAATAGTGATAGGTTTAAGTCGACACAAATATGTCGATATAACCTTGTGTCTTCTATAAATCAGATTTTATTTACATTTTATCAACTAATTGTCGTGTAAGCATTGTCGAAAGCCGAATGGCCTGCTTTGTTTGGCCAATGGTCCGAACTGTCAACAAAACAAAATGGCGGACAGCGTCCTTAACGATGTCCAAAATGATGTTCGATGTATTTTTAATTCCAATCAATTTTTATTATTATTATTATGTTGCTTAGTAAAATTATACATATGACAGGAGACCCTGCTCTTCCATAACAAGTAATTGTTTACATAACAAAACAAAACAGGTAAGTTCTATAGTGCTCAAGCTATATAAACTACAATTTAATTTTAAATTACCTAGATATTAACACTTCTGTCTCCATTATGCCATCATTAGATCAGCTAGATGGTAAGTATCTTATTATTGCATTGTCAACGAACATACATAAGTATGCCAGATAACAGCTCTGCTGAGGATAACTAATTTGAAATTCAGTTGCAAGATTTGACTCAAACATACATAGGTAGACATTGCAAGTTAAATAAAAGCTTGTAAAAAACATAAGCTAGTTATGCAAAACCACCACCAAGTAACTTCCTTTGTTCGTTGCAGAGAAATTATAAAAGCAGCGAACGCAAAAGTTATCTTTTAAAATATATGTCCCGATAATATTGTACAGTTAAACGGAAACTTTAATTAGTTTCTGCGTTTAAGAAGTTCGAATTGAACCCTATTATGAAGGAGGTATTATGAATTCACCTTTGTTAAGCTACTTTCGTAATTAGAAAAAGAGGGTCGGTACGATACCAATAAGCTCACAGCTGTCAATGTCAACTATCAGCAGAGTTGGTACAGATTCTATACCGCATGCTTACTTTTGAAGACTACACGGAATAATTACAACTTAGAAAAGTTGAAATACCCCCTAAAATATCTCAAAAACGCCTGATCAGATTTTCATGAAAAATGGCTTAGAACACTGACACATAAAATTATCTATGACACAAAAAAAAACTAAACGAAAATCGGTTCATCCGTTTGGGAGCTACGACACCACAGACAGATACACAGACACACGCGTTAAACTTATGACACCCTTCTCTCTGCGTCGGGGGTTAAAAACATGTCTAGTCCAATTAAACTTCAAAACAAAAAGCAACCTTACTTGTAAGAACATAAGTTGCAATCTGGCTTTAAACTTTTAGAGGACTAGACTTGTTCTTTCCGTTTACCCTTCATTTAGAAGAGAGCATTCTGTTTAGCGCGCGCGCGGGATGCGCGGGATGCGCGTGATGAAAGTACCGATCCAGTACTGCAAAGGTAATCCCTCGCGCCAAGCCTTGCCCCGCTTCTAAGGTATGAGTATAATGATACTGTGCAAATTTAATGCTGACTTTATAACAACAACAACAACAAATAACAAATGGAAAATTCCGCCTGCAGGTTGCACCGCGTCAAGTCATGACGATTGTCCTTAGACCTAAAGTTTATTACAAGCTTTTAGTAAATTTCAATTTTCGCTTTTCAAAAATGACCAACTTTCCAAAATCCTATCGAGATGAAATTTTATACCTACAGTACTAGTACAGAAGTCAGATGAGAAATAGCCAAACAAATATTAGGGCACAATTTTTTAGACGAATCGAATAAGTCCCACGGTTAGCTCAATAAGGCTTGTGTTATGGGTACTAGACGACGATATATTTAATATATATATACTTAAATATAAAATAATAATAAAAAAAACGGGGGACAATCTGGGTGATCCGGAATGATTGTACATGGTCATTTTGGTCGAGAATTCAAAGTAGACAACATCACAGTCTGTTTCGGAATCAGAACCATAATATTCTTTATTGCCATTGTTTGAAGGTATATAACTCAAATAATTCACTTTTTTCAAATTTTAATGGAAAATAATACTTTTTCATACAACTTGGTCACGCTACCCCACTGTCAACTCTTCATTTTATCCGTCAAAGGGAGTAGAGTAACCATGTTTTTGTGTTATTTTGTATTTTTGTCATAAAAATAAATAAAAAATGAAATACGTTTGTGACACGAACATTTTTTTTAAATGGCTAACAGACACCAAGTCTGGAAACTGATTCTTGATCCACGACCTCGAAATAATCCTGTGTATAGTCGGCAATAGATGATTGTAATAAGATTGAGATTTTTCACACAAAATTGTCTAAAAATACGAGTAGATAGCTTAACAGGATAAAAATGCCATTGCTTAACCTACTGACTCAATATTTAATCTAATATCTATCCAATGTTTTAATGAGCGTTAGAGAAAACTAACTTTCGTAGTTATTATTAGATTATTAAACTAAAAAAAAGTATGGCATTAAGTATGGCAGTGGACGGGCCATATTGCCCGTAGAACTAATAGCCGGTGGGGTCAGCGAGTTCTCGAGTGGCGATCACGTACCAAACAACGCAGAGTTGGAGCCCCGCGAGGAGGGACCGTGACCTGGTTAAGGTCACGGGAGTCCGCTGGATGCGGGCAGCCCATGACCGGTCGTTGTGGCTGTCTCTGAGGGAGGCCTATGACCAGCAGTAGTAAATGATAATAAAAATAATAAATAAATAATAAATATTGGGGGAAAGTCTTACACAAATCGACCTAGTCCCAAACTAAGCAAAGCTTGTACTATGGGTACTAGACGACGATATACATACTTATATAGATAAATACATACTTAAATACATATAGAACATCCAAGACCCAAGAACAAAATCCGTGCTGAATGAACAAAATAATGCCCTGGCCGGGATTCGAATCCGGGAACTCTAGCTTCGGAGGCAGTGTCACTACCAACTAGGCTAAACAGGTCGTCAATCATCTTTTGCCAGAAGATGATATGATGATTTTGATGATGTCTGTATTACAAACGTAACTTAATTAGCCCTAACATAATAAGTATGCAACTAGTAATTTTATACCGTTGACTACACTAGACCGAATTTCATAAAAAGATAAAACAACACAAATTGCCGTTACAATACCCTATACAGTTCTGCTGAGAGCGTCCTTTCACGTCTTTTAACCCAAGAATCGTCCGTAGTTGGGAACTTCTCAATAGTGGTTAGATCGGGAGCTGGGCACGAAAAATAGAAATTAAATGCAAACTTAGGCTAATACATTAAGACAAGTAACAAGTATTATTCAAGTTAGTTTTTAAAATCGTTACTAAAATGAGTTTTACTTAGCTTTTGGTCAATGTAAGTTCGTACTTTATGAGTACCTTGACGGTGGTCGTCCATAGATACCCTTCCAAGAGAGCGCTTCAATACCCTTCTAACATAATTTGATACGCGTAACAAACTACCTATACGACATAACCTTACATATTTATCAAAATGTCATGTACTTTACTTATAACTTAACATACTCGTAAATGCGAAAGTAACTCTGTCTGTTCTCCCTTTCACACGCTTAAAACTCAGATCTGATTGAAATGAAATTTGGAATGGAGATAGTTCTCAAACTATATCAACCCCGAGTCAGGATTTATGATAGTTTTTATTCCGGAGAAAACCTAGTACTACCTAGAACAACTATAAAAATTACTACAAGTAAAAAAATCCACGTACTACAGTCAATATCGAAAATATCAGTACAAAATTAGTGACAATAGGTATATATGCGGACATGACTCTAATAACAACGCGCGAGACCCTCTCACGCATCTATATTAATGACTCTTCAATACTTATAGTTAACAGTTGATATTGTGCAATAATAACAACCGCGACTAAACAGTTAAGGATACAAAATTTATTTCACTTCACAGATTATCCTAGCCCGTTAGGCATTACATGGAACTATTTTTGATTAGTTCTGCAAAATCTGGATTTACTGGCAAGTTTATTTTAAGATCCAACAGACTTTCTGACTTGACTCCCGAACTAAAAGTTTTATATATCGTCGCCTAGGGGTTAAAATTTCCCAAAACTCCACTAAAGGTTCAGTACAACGGAACTCCATTACTTTTGTCCTACGCAACCTTTTCCTTCGGGAATTTAATAGTCTCTGCCCATTATTCCTGGCTTGTGGTTTTGACGAGCAGGGTCTAATCTGACTTATAATAATGTTTCAAATACCAATTCGGTATCAAATCTGACATGCAAAACGCAAATATGAGGGCAAATTTTGTGCTACAAATACTATGCGTATCCTAGCACATCATTTTTTTATATCTCGACGTTGGCAAAAGCATACGGCCTATCTAATGGTAAGCTCTCACTATAGCATCATTGTGTTGACAGCTAGAGGGCATCCGACCCAGACCCAAAAGCCAGATATTAAATTGGGGAGCGAAGTGTGAGTGCCGAATAGACCTCCAGGCTTCAATCGTTGGATGATAAATTCAATCCAGTAAGATATTTTTAGAGGGTTAATTGGCGAGACGAGAAGGTTAATTAGTGTGGAAAGGCTCCTAACGATGTGAAATATCGGCGTGGTTACGATCACAGGAAAGCGTAGGAGGAAAACGGCGTAAGATCATTCTATCATCATACTCTCCGTCAGCAGGACGTTCATCTTATTCACCATTAAACCTAAATAGGGTGTCCTATTGTTTTGCAGGTAAAGGTTTCATAGAATGTAGGTATGGTATATATTTATTTATGAACAACAAAAATATATACAAGGATCATCATCATCATATCAGCCGAAGAACGCCCCAAAGGCCATCGATTCTACGTGAAATGTGCCCCGCCCACTGCCACTTAAACTTAGCGATTCGGAGGGCTATGTCGGTTACTTTGGTTCTACTACGGATGGCCTTATTTCTGATGCGGTCGCGCAGAGATACTTCGAGCATAACCCTCTCCATTGCTCTTTGGGTGACTTTGAGCCTTCTTATGAGTAAGCAGTAAGCGACCACATTTCAGTGCCATATGTCATCACCATCACTGGCAACACACACTGGTTAAAGACTCGTCTTGAGACACTGCGCGAGCATCAAGTCCCGGGTCCAATGTCCATACCATATACAAGAATACATAATCAAAATAATATAAATAAAATTAAATCTAAAACAGGCATTGTACCAAGGATTCTGGCGGTATTTCCTCGCTGTATCGCAATGCTGATACGTTGAGCGAGGATGTCGCCAGCTCTTCGGTCACCAGTTACGTCAACTAGACGCTTCGCAATTTCACTTGTGCCAAACCTATATTGCATCTTAAACTATGCAATTTATGGTTCTCCCATAATTTATAACTACGCTTTGTTCCCATTTTCCCATTTACAGGAAAATATATAGTTTCAGCGCACAAAAGGCGTAAAGTAAAACAACATAGTACTATTACAAGGAATGCTTTTAAAACAAGTGTGTGGACGATACTTAACTGCATTATGAGGTCAGCGTAAAAGGTACATGATCGCAAAGTGCACTTAGATATTTCTATCTTGAGTTACGCTGCGTACACACTACGGCATCTCTTCCAAGGTTTTGCAATTTTTGGCCCTGTGTTTAAATATCCTCATACGATTAGGTTTCTTTTTCTCTCTAGCTTTTCGGTGAAATAAAAAAAAGTCATCCAGTAGCGGGACGTATAATATTATGTATAAGCATGAGACCATGATAATTCATTTATTATTAGTGCGTTCAAAGCGCTCGTGGCCCAGCGGCGCCCGCCTACCGCGTGCGGTATGCGAGGTTAAGCAATATGGGCGCAGGTCAGTTCTTGGATGGGTGACCGCTTTGAGCGGTTACTAACTGAGCGCTATCGTGCTTTGGAAGGCACGTTAAGCCGTTGATCCCGGCTGCTGTCTACGACAGCAGTCGTTAAGCCAAGTTAGGGGCCTTCGGGCGGCTTGAGAACTTCTAACAGTCAAGTTGCCCACTCACTTGACAAAGGGGGTCGAAGTTGCACCACGTCCGTAGGGAGTACCCACCGTTACCCTACACGTGACCCCTGGGTGGTGCTAAAAGTGCAACAAAAACTGGCAACCGTACTTGTCTTCTCGAAGATCTCACGGTTCGTAAATAAATGCCATACGATTAAATTAAATTATTATTAGTAAACGGGCCTTAATGGAATACTACTAAATATATTTACCTCATTATATACATTACCCCGGACCCGGGTATGTCCTAAAACTACGACCAAGACCACCGGCGGATGGGCAGCAGCATCCCTGGAGTGCGGTGGAGATACTGCGATCGCCAACCCGCATGCCAAGCGTGGCGATTATGGCATATACCCCCCGTGAATATGGGGGAGGCCTATGTCCAGCAGTGGACGTTCTTTGGCTGATATGGTGGTGGTGGTGGTATATACATTATGACAACATTCTTGGGCGCGAGCAGAGATTTTTATTACGCGATTATAAGTCCCATATAATAAATAATGTGTGAAAATCAAGTTGAAATTAATAGATATAATCATTAATATAGAGCAAGCTATCTGATTGACTAAGAAGATTTCACTTCCGAAAAACTCATTGGCACGTGTTAGTCAGTGTAACCATGGTTTTACAAAGGAAACTGGACCATGCGTCTCGAATATCGACAAAGAGAATGTTGACACAAGGCTGCCTCAGAGGACATAGCTCCTTTGAGTGACGCATTCCGATACTGCAGCATTGCTGACTTGTTTTTAAACTACCTGCAGTTAAAAACATTTTTGTTATTTTCAAGCAAAAGCTTCCACTTTGTCATTGTCAATAAGGGCGTTTTACTTGAAAATAACTCATTTATGGGGCTCTTTACAAAAATCGACGATCTTTGTCGATGATCGCATTTATTTCGTCGTTCGCATTCGCTAAGTCAATAGTGTCAATACCTGAGTTATAGTCATTGAATGAATGCAAAACGGTTCTTTGATGCTATATATTGATTCTTTCCGCGATTGATTTCTGCAGTGTCTCAAGACGAAAGTCTTTGACCAGTGTGTGTTGCCAGTGATGACATATGGTACTGAAACGTGGTCGCTTACTATGGGCCTCATAAGAAGGCTCAAAGTCACCCAAAGAGCAATGGAGAGAGCTATGTTAGGAGTTTCGCTGCGTGATCGCATCAGGAATGAGGCCATCCGCAGCAGAACCAAAGTGACCGATATAGCCCTCCGAATTGCTAAACTTAAGTGGCAGTGGGCGGGGCACATAGCACGTAGAACCGATGGCCGTTGGGGCGGAAAGGTTCTCGAGTGGCGACCACGTACCGGAAGGCGTAGCGTGGGCAGGCCCCCCACACGGTGGACCGATGACCTGGTGAAGGTCGCGGGTGTCCGCTGGATGCGGGTGGCGCAGGACCGGTCATTGTGGAAGTCTTTGGGGGAGGCCTATGTCCAGCAGTGGACGTCTTTCGGCTGACATGATGATGATGATGATGGTGATTGATTCTTTCACGAGCCGAAATTAGAAAAGAAGCAATACATATTTATTAAGCCCGTGTGGTGCAGGGTTAGAATAGCAAAACCCCCTTTCTTCCCTTGGGTATTGTAAGAGACGACTATGTTAACCAGGTTGGAATGTATTGTGGGTGATAGTCTAGCAACCTGTCACTGCAATATCACATTTTCTTCATCTTATAAACCTGCTATAGCTTAAAGTGGCACTGAAAAATATTTTTGACTTGGTCCGCCTACCCCTTTCGGAAATATAGGCGTGAGTTTATGTACCTATGTACATATTTTTTAAGTTTTTTTTTTCAACCACAGACCGCTGTGATTCCCGAATATTATTTGAGTACTGATTCATATGAAATCTACAAGTAACTGTTCTTCATTGTCATCATGACACCTCTAAACTTATATTATAATTTCAGTAGGGAGGGCTTATAAGTAGCTCTCACAACACTTCGAATAAAAACCGTAAGGTTGGTCATAGAATTAGATAAATTAGAAAAACGACACAAGGGCATATGAAAAATCTGTGCCCAGGTATTTGTCTATTGTGTCAAATTTGCTATGTAGTCCCATGTCAATAAATAACATATTTATTTTTAAAAAATTAATTTATGTGTGTATTTGTGACAACGCCTGTTGCTGATTCACAGTAGTACCTACCTCCTGACAAAGCCTGCGTTGCTGATTTCAATTTCTCAATATGATTCTTCTCCTTGAGTTTAATGTGTATTTATGAAAAAAGAATTTGATTAATGATACAAATTGTAAAAATATTTGTAAATCTGCAAACTAAATTTTTAATTAATAATTTTGATGATGTAAGCCTAAGAACTAAATGGTTCCTGTTGCAGTTCGATTATTGGCGGTTAAGTAGTAAGTGTACACAAAGCCTTACAAAGGAAACTGGAGCGTCCGCCTCGACAAAGAAAATGGTTGACACACGGCTGCCTCAAAGGACATAACTCCCTTAATGGACACGCTCCGATACCGCAACGTAGGCTTGTAGTTACTCGATGTATGACTTTGTTGAAGTTGTCAGTGAGAGAATGTTATTCTAGATACAATAGAAAGGCAGATACATATATATATTTAATGGCAGTAATAAAACATTACGTTTCAGATATGTTAACTACACCCCACACCACTATCCACACACCAAATTTAATGCAATAAAGAGAAATGCAATGATGATGTAGCACTTGTGTGAAAAGTTATGAACACAATTGGCTACAAAATGATCGTGTTTCTTAATTCATGAAGTACATCAAAATCAAATATTTATTCTGCAAATAGGCCACAAGGGCACTTTTACATGTCAAAGCGTGAATTATGCAATTTAAAAACTGACAATACTTAATAATAATTATTTTAAAAATATACTGAACAAACTTCTGACATTCAATGAAAAAAAAATACAAGGTAATTATTAGGGACGTAGATTGAATACCATCTGTGTCCGAATAAACAAAAAGTATATAAAATTAATTTAATATCTCAGTGATGTATATCCTCCGTTTGAAAAATCGTGCAAGTACGCATTAAAAAGGTATTTGATACCTGACAGCGAGGTGTAGTTTCTTGAGTATATCTACAATAGCTATATAGTTATACTGTAATTATTCGGATAAATAAGGATTGTGATATTACTGTTGTGAGCGGTGCCATACATTCGCGTCACGCATAAACCTTAAATAGGTGTCTGTGCGCGTCTATTAGTTTTGTATTGAAATGTATTTTTTTGTGTAATTATAAATAAAAAAAATGGTCTTTGAGCGTCCAAATACGATTACTTAATAACAATTATTTCAAAGTCCTTAGAGATGATAATGGTTTATAGAGCATATTGCGCCGTATTGTTACTGTGACAAGATAAAACGTGTCCTAAACTGCATTTTTCTTGACAAAAAAGAGCCATTTATAAGATTATTTAAGTTTATTGTCATGCCATCAAACTCAAACTACAATCCTAATTTTAAATTAGAAAATTTGAAAGACGGGACGATATTATTATCTCATAGGTATTTTCTTCTTTAACGGGAACTTACCAATGTGAGATTTCCTCACTTGACGAAATACTGACAGTATTACCTTTGCGCAGTTAGTAATGGCCATGCGCAGAAGTCCTGCATTCGTATCGGTTGACACTGACAGCTGACAGTTTTCTCATATCGTACCGCCTCTGCTACGAGCATTCAGAAAGGCGCCTTAATTAGCCACTCCGGTAAAACAGGGATAGTGTCATTATCCTTAAGCTGACACTGCACTATTCCCCAGTGCAGGTGCTAATTGATCATAAAATTCCTTGTTTATTTATTAACAAATGTACGCTTGCTTTAATGTGCTATTAAGATGCTGGTATCGTGCATTAAAGCTTGAAATGCACAGAACGCGGCACAGCGTGTTTGCGGGGCGGTTTTGCGCTAAAACGAACGCCGTCCTGGGCACAACGCACCAGAAAACCGCTCGGTATTCGGTAGCGCAGTAGAGCGGAGGCGGCGTGCGTAACATATACATAAGGCAGTAAACGACAGTCGACATTTTCGGGAAGATCAAAATCGCAAAACCGCCACCGCCCGGCATCGCGCCGCACTCACTCTGGGCGTTTCGAGCTTTAAGCGGTACGTGTCTTACTGACCTTATTTTACACACACGTCAAGTCAACATCGATAGGATCTAATCCCAACATGGGTCATCCCTCTCGGTTGGAAGGTCGGATGGCAGTGGCTTACGTTAATTTATTTATTTATTTAACGTTAAAAATCCACAGCACAACTTACAGCAATTTTAGAAAAAACACTTAATTTTAAAAGTAAGATTTTTTAAAAAATTGGAGTTTAATTAATTTTAGTAAATATAGGTATAGTATCTACGTCAAATCTTGAAATAAGGTGCCAAAGCACTCCGGGTACCTTTAGGAATTTAGGATGCGACCGGGAAAAGACAACGCGAACAGCCCCTAGAGGCTTTTGGTGGTAACTACTCGTTGCCATTCAAATTAAGACGGAATAATTAATACCAGTATTAACGGAATCGCGATTGTTTGTGTTTATGTTTAGAAAAATACATACTAGAGGTACTGGATAACATGGCTCGGGGACTCTACGGGTTGCATCCTTCCGAAACCATATTTAACGTTGATCGGTATGCAAACGATTTATATTAGTATCATCCGATAAGTTAAGATTACTGTGAAAGAATTTCCCCATTAG
Organism: Notocelia uddmanniana; assembly: GCA_905163555.1. Lineage (NCBI taxonomy): Eukaryota > Metazoa > Arthropoda > Insecta > Lepidoptera > Tortricidae > Notocelia > Notocelia uddmanniana. Next base: position 4,538,636 of record LR991059.1, on the reverse strand, counting down.
AATCCGTTTAAATTCTATAAATAAATAAAATAAAATAAAAATAAATATTGAGGGACAATCTTACACAAATCGACCTAGTCCCAAACTAAGCAAAGCTTGTATTATGGGTACTAGACGACGATATACATACTTATATAGATAAATACATAACACAACATCCAATACATAACACAACATCAACATCAACAAAACATCCAAGACCCAAGAACAAATATCCGAGATAAATGCACAAATAAATGCCCTGGCCGGGATTCGAACCCGGGACCTCTAGCTTCGGAGGCAGAGTCACTACCAACTAGGCTAAACAGGCCCTCAAATAATAATAATCGTACGACATATATTTTCGAACCGTGAGTTCTTCTCGAAGACAGTACAGTTGCCAGTTTGTTGCACTTTTAGCACCGCCCAGGGGGCACGTGTATGGTAAAGGTGAGTACTCCCTACGGATGTGGTGCAACTTTTACCCCCCTTATCAAGTGAGTGTGCAATTTGACTGTTAGAAGTTTTCAAGCCGCCCGAAGGCCTCTAACGGCTGCTGTCTACGACAGCTGACGTTAAGCTAAGTTAGAGACTAAACGGCTTAGCGTGCCTTCCAAAGCACGGGAGCGTTCAGTAAGTAACCACTCAAAGCGGTCACTCATCCAAGAACTGACCTGGCTCCACGTTGCTTAACCTCGCGTACCACAGCGGTACGCGGGCGCCGCTCACGAGCGCTCAAATTCTATATCAAAGTCACACTATATACCTAAGCTGGTTGTATTGATTTCATGATAACTTTCGTCAATTTGATCTGAAATATTCAAATTGAAACATGAAGTTACATGCCGGGATAACTTAGGAATCGAAATTCCTTCCTCAACCAACATACATTAAAGTTGGAATGAGATATTGACATTTCCCAAAACGCGTGCGTCTGTCCAAAAGTTTTGAGGTATATAACATATATGATGCGGAGCCCAAGAAGGGAGTTGAAGCGTTTTATTAACAAATAATTAAGGGCTGAATATGAATAAGGACTTAGGCTACTCCTGACTTGGTGTGGCGGGATCGATAGCAGTTTTTTGACGTTACTGACTTGATTGACAGTTGACACTGACATCTGTCAGTTTTCTCATATCGTACCGCCCCCGCACTGACAAATCAGGAAGTCGGTTACACGATACATAAATTTGCACTTGATTTTATATGTAATACTTACTCGAAAATTTCAACCCTAATAATTGTAAGTATTTTATTGAAACCAAATAAGTACATATTTAATAATTTTTATTTGTTTCTTTTTTTTTCCTTTTCTAGTTTGGACAAATTGTCGATATCGGATTATGCCAAACCTATAAACATTTACATTTCACTTATACTCGTATTAATGAAACCAGGTCGTTCATTTTTGTCTAAATGTCAAGTATGATAATAATCAAAACTTTTATTTTGTATTTAGCATAAGGATTCACATAACATTGGTATTCCCACATTAAATTTATCAAAAAAGAACCATATAATATCTATTACTTGGTAAAATATATTGTAAAATATATTGAAAAATAATCCCTGAATATATATTTTTTTATTTACTTGTATTTATTCAAAATATAAACTTATACTACTAAACTTGTTGATTTATTCTTACTGAAGCCTCAATTAGGCTTATTTGCAAGAATCAGTTTGGACTTTGATTATTTTATATGTATTATATTTCTTATTTACTAAATTTTTTTTATTTCCATTTACCGTATATTTTGATCCATCTACCGTAGTTCTGTCTAACAACGTACAGTCCACATGATGAGATAGTTATGATTAGGTCATCATGAACATCATCATTCTCAGCAAGGAATCGCCCAATGCTCATCATAGGCCTCTCCTTAAATACGCCACCCACTCAGCCAGGTCCCGTGCGTGCTAGTTTCATCCAGGAATGACCAGGGTATTTTCAATGTCCTCAACCCATTGAGCTGGTGACTGACGTTTCATTCACCAACGCTAAGGAGTTGCTGCATCGCCAAGACGACTTGATTCTGATTTGCTATGAGATCTTCCATGTTGATAGCTCAGTGTAAGCAGTGATAGTGAACTGAAGACTCACCGAAGTATGCTGGTTCACTTACTTGGCCGCGTCCACGTGTCACAGGAGCACTGTTATTTCACTTGTTCGCGGTGTAAGTCCCACCATCGGGGGTTCAAAGGACCATGAGATGTACGGGTATGGGCGTACATCTTGATTAATTAAAACTGTATTGACTGCCGAAATACCGATTTATTGATAAACTGAATAGAATGCACTCCGCGGCGGTCGGTTATGCACTGAGCCGGACCGCGGTTTACGCAATGTATGAAATATGAAATTGATGAGCACGCGTTTGTCGCTATGTGCGGTTCGAGACCGTACAGCCACCTATCTGTAACTCGCCATCACTCTGCCTGGCAATATTTATTTATTTATTCAAAAATATATAGCTGTGAGAGGGCGCGGAGCAAAGGTGAGCTCCTGCGTGACACAGTGCGCGCCCATGGTACTGCCAACAAATCACGTCGTCGTGGCCTAAGAGCAATCCGGGGGACATCCGGGATGGACAGACGCACAAGTCGCATCACCAGTTCCGAACAATCGGATTATATGGAAATATTATATCCTGCCCAACTCCTCTTGTCATTAGTAAAGATTTTTCCGACGTCTCGCTCTACCTTGTATCTTATTGACGAATGCCTTACGTATTCATAACTATCTCCCGCAGTTAATCGCCGTATCCTACCACTCAGGGCAACCCCGAAGGGCCGCCGGGACTGCGCTACATTACAGTTCCGTCTTGCTTGGTGAAAATTTTAAGTGCCACGTTGACGTTGTTAGACTTACAATTTAATTCGTCGTTTGTGACATCCCTAACAAGGGCGGATCCCTTTACATAATTGAGAATGTGGGGTAATTACTGATGAAAGCCTAATTTTGATGGCGCTGTGGGTATAGATAATTGGGTATGCCCTTTATTTATTACGAGTATCAGGCGTAAGTGGCATTTCAAGAAACTTTGTATAAGCTGGTTTGACTTTGGTACTTTTTCAAGGGCTGTAAGATCACTGCACGGACAGTAAGATATTTGAGCCTGTGGAACTGGGGTTCTATGAAAAGAATTATTCATTTAGTTTTAGCAAGTACATGACAGACATAACACAATCTTTAAATTTAATGCTATTTTCCTGACACCTATTTATTTATTACCTTAGTTCACAATACTAGAAAGTGCAAATGGCGGACTTAATGCCTTAAGGCATTTTCTACACCTTCTGTGCTAAAAAGCAACTTCTTCAGTGCAGGATAAGGACGTAAAGACCAATATTTAAATACAACAATTATCAATTGATATTACCTATCTAAATATGATGCGAGAGTAAATAATCATTAAGACGTAGAACCCACCTACGTATTGTGACATTTAGGTAAATAACATTATAATTAATGGAATAAACAAAGGATATCGGATTACAAATCAAACACCTAATATGGAGGAGGTTTATAATAACAATAGGAAAGCGGATGAAATATATTATTATAAATCTAAATGTCACGGCTAGTCTAAAGGTTCTATGACCCTTTCAACAATCACGAGTTTTTCTCTCAATAAATGTTGATCAACGCCCCTCACTTCACCATAAACAGAATATTTGTTAACATAAAATTCCTTGAAATGAGCAATTATGTACTTAGTTTGGTTAGGTTGAAGACAGCAAAGAATATTAGCTTCGATGATTTTGAATTGACTGGATTATATTTTTAAATTCCCCATTGTTTTGCCGTTTTTTCCAGGATATGTGATTTAAATGAGCTTGGTTCAGGCATTATGGCATAATTTCTTGTATGATAAATGGAAAATTAGTACTTTTTTAATAATAATAGTAAATAGTACTTTTGAACGAAAACTATGTTGTTCCCTTATCTAGGCAACAATTTCTCAAGTTATAACCGAAAACCATCCTTAAATAAACAATATTTTTAGTATCACTAAGTAAGTTCGTTATTTATTACAGACCAGCTCACACCCGCGACGCATTGTACGTGTAAAAATGCTTATGCCCTATTATCATATCTAACTTCTAAGCTACATTACTGGAAAGTATCGTAAAAATCGATTCAGGAGTTTTTGACCGTAAGAGGTACAATCATCGGATCAAACTTCCACGTTTACTTATTTCTACGTTTTAATTTTAACTGAGATGAAAATGGGTAAGGACTATATTACTAAGTTACCCATATAAATAGAATGACAAATTTTCGTGTCACAACGGAATCAATTAAATTGTAGGCGAATTAAATGCCTTAGCGATGGTTCAAAAATTTGCTCCACACCCAAATGTGTTTTTGTCACATAACCCTTCAGTATTAGTAGCCCGACTTGAACTAAGCAGATTCCTGTTCAATTTAGTTTCATAAAATACTTCTGCATAAACAGACGGTCAATTTCCGGTAACAACTCTCGCGCCGGAAATTGTCGTCGTTATGTGGGTTTTCAGGAAAACCTACGGACACATTGGTAACACCGCTTTAGTAATAATTTATACCCAAAAAACAGACTTCAATTTTATGTTCCGCCAAATCACACATGCATCACATATATTATCATTTCTGCTTCACCTCATGAACTGCTTTCGGAAAGCAAATACGATGGATCCTACAGAAAATAGCCAAGTCGCTATATGGGCCGACGATATTTGAGGAGTTCCGACGATTGTTTACTTCTTTTTGACATGTAAGACTATGATTATGTGATTAACATTTTTTTAATTATACGTATAGATTTGGCCTTGTTAAAGTGCCCTTATAGCCTATTTGCAGATTAAATGATTTGATTACTTAAGGATTCCATCATCAAACCTTCGCCCAATTTATATGGGACCACTTCGAGTGTACCTGCTTTCGAACAAAAAAATTGTGCGCACACAATTGGACGACTTGTTAAAAAAAATTACCGGATGAACATAAACAATAAATCATCAAGTACTGAGAATGTGGTGTGCTATCCTTCCATCCGTTAAAGTTCCATACGAAAGATTTTGAATGAAGAAAATAAAACATTGGGAACACGGCAATGACAAATCAGGGACATCACCTTTTGTCATCTCTAATTGGGCTCATGTTCGTTAGTTTTTATTTGTTACCATTCTTGGACTATCTGGTATTTACCTATACTAAGCGTTACTACCATTGTGGAACTTTTGCCACATCCAGGTCATTTTTATTTATTTTATTTATAAGCTTTTACTACATTCCTTACATTCTTATTTTATTTTATTGCGTAAAGTGTTAAATTTGTGAATCTGAATAATTTCAGATCTTATGTAAATTGTCTATCCTTTCTTGATGTATATGAAGCCGTCGATCCTAACGATGCCTATAACAATTACATAGATATATTTAGGATTCTGTATGACCTATGTTTTCCGGTGAAACTTGTGTCATTGAAAGTAAAAAGTAAAGTAAAATAGATATCCAATAAACTATAGAGTAAAAAATAAAGAGAATTGCTTTGGGAGTTTAGATTAAATCATACTCTATTATAAAACTACGAAATTGTTTTAAAACTTTCAAAAAGATGATAAAACTGCCACAAAGAGCGAAAAATAACCACAAGATAAAAATTTCAGGGAACAAACCAAATACTGTCTGGAATATTATAAAAGACTACAAACCCATGGGTCCAAGGGAACCAATTCAAACGATAAATGATGGTCATGGTAAAACTTTAACGAATACTAAAGATATAGCTTCGGCCTTTAATGATCATTTTGTGCATCAACCAGTCAAATCGCACTGTAACCCCTTTGAACCGAATATTGAAAACAATGAACAATCTATGTTTATGTCGCTGACTACACCGGAAGAAATTAAAAAGATAATAGGGTCTTTAAAACATACACAGAGCGTAGGATATGACGACATATTATTATGTACCCAGGTTATTAAATTTGTTAGTGATATTCTAGATAAACCTTTAAGCCATATAATTAATATTTGTACTGACACGGGTATTTTCCCTGATGGTCTAAAAACAACCAACAACTTTCTTGCCTCGCACAGCTAAACTGTGGAATGAACTGTCGCCTGCGGTATTTCTGGACCGATTCGACCTTCAAACCTTTAAGAAAAGAGCGTACTCCCATCTTAAAGGCCGGCAACGCACTTACAACCCCTCTGGTGTTGCGAGTGTCCATGGGCGACGCTAATCGCTTACCATCAGGCGATTCGTCTGCTCGTTTGCCACCTATGTCATAAAAAAAAACCGTAATAAAACCATTGTATAAAAAAGGTGATAAGAAAAGCCTTCATAATTATCGGCCTATCGCTTTAATCCCTATTATTTCAAAAATATTTGAAAAGGTGATATACCGTAGGATATATAAGTACTTCAATAAATATAATTTACTTTGCAAACTACAAAAAGGGTTTAGAAATAACATCACAATTAATATGGCAATTTATGATTTAATCGGTGTCGTTTTAGATAATGTTAATAAAAGAAACCGTTTGCGCTCTGTTCACATACATGACAAAAGCGTTTGACTATGTAGACCACGGTAAACTTTTATATAAACTGAGTCGGTATGGCATTAGAGGCGAGGCATTAAATCTTGTAAAATCATATTTAGAGAATAGACAACAATACACGGAAATAACCAGAATAGGGCTTAAAATGAAGCAGGAACTAAAACATGTCTCAGAAAAGTGTGTCATTCAATGTGTACTTGGCCACTTTTATTTCTTGTTTATATTAATGACCTTCCCAATACAATCCATCATCCAATGGTACTTTGCGCTGACAATAGTTCTTCAATTATTCAATTCAGTGATATCCACGATTATGAAAATGACATGAATACTGTAATAAATAAAAAAATCAATGGCTAAATGCTAATAACTTAATGATCAATTTAAATAAAACCAATTTGATGCATTTTCGTCAGCGAATGCAACCAATTGACATGAACATACATTGCGATGGAACGGTAGAAATAACTAAGTTCTTGGGATTAATGATTGACTCCCAGCCTAACTGGAAACACCACATAGAACATGTCTGTAAAAGATTATGTACATCTGCTTATGCGCTGTTTAAGTTGTCGGAAATTGTAAACCGTCAAGCGGTATTAATGGCATATCATGGACTTGTAACCTCAGTTCTTAGATATGGTGTTATATTTTGGGGCAACTCAGTTCACAAAGAGATAGCGTTTAAAGCTCAAAAACGTTGCATAAGAGCAATCTGTGGACTAAATCAGCCAGAGGACGTCCACTGCTGGACATAGGCCTCCCCCAAATTCACGGGGGGTATATGCCATAATCGCCACGCTTGGCATGCGGGTTGGCGATCGCAGTATCTCCACCGCACTCCAGGGATGCTTCTGCCCATTCCCCGGTGGTCTTGGTCGTAGTTTTAGGACATACTCCCGGGTATGTCCTAAAACTACGACCAAGACCACCGGGGGATCCATACGATTGTTATTGTATGTTTGTTATAATACGATTAAGGATTACTTAAATGACGCTACCACGTGACTTGGTTCCTTTTTAGGCATTTGTTTTTTTTACACATTTTTTTTGACATTGAAATTTTATTAACTCATATTCATTATTGTATTGACATCATTAGTTTTAGTTATCATCACGTTGGTCTCAATTTGTAATGTATAAGTAGCAGATTGAAAAAATATTTTGTACACCTACTCTGTGTGGGTATAACATAGAGGTCTTATATTATATATTTAACCACCAATATTTCTTGTCTTGTAATTATAACCTATGTTTAACAAAATAAATAAATTGAATTGAATTGAATTAAATGTTATAAAGCGCCTATCTAGAATTATTATTACAGTGCATAACATATTTTGAAGTAATTATATGACTTTTTTTAATTAACTTAGTTATGGGGCTATGATCCGAGCTCCGGATCGTATCTGGTTCAACAGATTTCGTTGGCTATACAGCGTGGTAATGCTGCTAGCACAATGGGTACTTTTGAGCCGGTTACGGTTCGGGGTGGTCCTATTTAGTTTATAAGTTCAGGTTAATTGACGAAACCTGTTGCGGATTGCTTTATTGTTGTGTGTGACGACGCATGTTGCTGATTTATTGTTGTATCCACCTGACGAAGCCTGCATTGCGGATTAAAATTACATGTTAAAATTTTGTAAATAAACAACTTAATTAATAAATCAATAGAAAAAAATAAATAAAAAAACATCAATGACGTTGGGTCTTTCCAAGTACATATAAACTACTCTTTCACTTTTTAAATTTATATGATTAAGTGTATTTATTAATTAACTCTTAAATACACTTAGTTATTATTTATCTCATCTCCTCGTCGATGTAAGGACCACTTAGAGCGGTAAAAGCCTCCTCCATGCATCTCCATCTTCTGCGGCCTGTAGCTAGTCTCCTCCAGGTTTTTCCAGCAACACTCGCCAGGTCGTTGCTCCGACGTTATCACATTTAAGATTCGCTGATGATAATATTATAGTCCTGCTATCAGAGAGCCCAGAAAAATGCAATATATGTTTGACTCATTCTACGAACTGTACAAAGTAACAGGACTAGAAATCAACCAAGAAAAAAACAAAGCCATAACAAACAAAGAAAAAAAATATCTGGCTAGAATCAAACATTTTAGAATACGTACAGTTCTACATATACCTAGGCCATCAAATCTCATTTACAAAAACACAGAAAATGAAATAGATCGGAGTTTGAAAGAAATTTTCAAGAGTAGTATAAACATAGATTTAAAAAACTAAAGCTATGAATATTTCCTTACTACCTTGTCTCACTTACGCTTGCCACAGACCTGGACTATAACGAAGAAAAAACATACAGAAAATCAGTACATGGTAAAAAAGGTATGGAGAGAAGCTTTCTTGGGTTGAAATTAAGAGACAAAATAAGACGTTGTCAAACAAATACTTCAGCAGAAATGGCGATAGGCAGGGCACCTGCAAAGAACCTCAGACGAAAGGTAGTCAAAAGCGATCACTAACTGAGACCCCGTCGCTTAGACGGAAAACGCAAACCTGGAAGACCCAACAAACGTTGGAGCGACGACCTGGCGAGTGTTGCATCCACGCCATAGTAAATATAATAGCTAAGGTAGTATTTCTGACAGAATCTTTTTATCTATGCACCTTTTTAGACCTGCGCTCCATTTTAAATCTTTCAAATCACGCTCGTGTGCCGCGCATCTGTTCTATGCACATATTCGCGGCACACGTGCCGGAAGTAGGTATCCTGTAGTAGTATTAGTATCCTGCGAAATCTACTTAATTTTTTCTTCTCTCTGCTTTTTAGGGTTCCGTAGTCAACTAGGAACCCTTATAGTTTCGCCATGTCTGTCCGTCCGTCTGTCCGTCCGTTCGCGGATAATCTCAGTGACCGTTAGCACTAGAGAGCTGAAATTTGGTACTAATATGTATATCAATTACGCCGACAAAGTGGTAAAATAAAAAGTGGAAAAAAATATTTTATTAGGGTACCTCCCCTATACGTAAAGTGGGGTATGATTTTTTTTTTCATTTTAACCCTAACGTGTGATATATTGTTAGATAGGTATTTAAAAATAAATAGGGGTTTACTAAAATCATTTTTTGATAATGTTAATATTTTCGGAAATAATCGCTCCAGAAGTAAAAAAAAAATGTGTCCCCCCCCCCTCTAACTTTTGAACCATAAGTTTTAAAAATATGAAAAAAATCTCAAAAGTAGAACTTTATAAAAACTTTGTAGGAAAATTATTTTGAACTTGATAGGTTGAATAGTTTTTGAAAAAATTACAAAAATAATTTCTGAACTAAGTTTGTAATTTAACCGTATAATCCAAACTCTTTCTTTAGTTATCACCGTCCTCTGTGGGCCCGTTTTTAGGGTTTTGTGTTTCTGTACTTAATATGTCAACTTAATGTGACGGACGGAAAACTACGGAACCCTACACTGAGCGTGGCCCGACACGCTCTTGGCCGGTTTTTATTTCTGTATGAGTCCATCGAATCAGACGTGTATACAGACTGGTTTTACTTCTTTTGCTTTACGAGTAACCTAAATATCAACTGTGTCCATGTTCCATTTATTCACAACCGAATAAAGACACCTCTCTTCGTTTTAAAACAAACATTTCACGTCTCCCCAAATTAAATTGCGCGCATTATTCCAATACGGAGGCTCTCACGTTCCCGATGATATATTCCGGCATTTGTCGTTTTCACACTTAATTTATACAAAACCCGCTGTGAGCTGACGCGGAGGGCGAGTGCACACTTGTTGCTGCGTTTATTACGAGTAAACTGGATTAAAATGGATTTTCCGGTTTTTACCAGTGTGAAGATACGTTCCTCAGGGTACAATGTTAGGAACCTTCACCAATTTACCTATAGTAAAGAAGCAAGGACGCCTTTTGTAAAGTACATACTGTATATACAGGTTATTATCGACGTTACTTTGGATGTTCTCTGTAACACACAGCTTGTTCTGAGACGTGTCTGCTTTATTATCATTCATTACATATTTTGGACAAACGACGTATGTATTAGGTGAAGGAAAATTGCGCTTATATTTTCAATTTGTTTCCTTTGTTCACACAAATAATAAACAAACCAAGCCTAGACAATATACTTAATGCAGTACGTAATCCAACGAAAACCTTACATTGAAATTCGTTGAAGTACTAGTGAGAAACAGTGTCGCGCCACATAATTCGCCAATAATACGCTAAATAAAAAAATTAAACATTAATTACATATGAAAATATAGTCCTTTGAACGTTTGAACTGAATTTCATTAGTGAAGTGGTTAACGAAATATTTCTTTGATAATATGAATACTTATTATGAAACAAGTCTCTCATACTTTGACGAGTTTTAAACGTTATAGCGTTGAGTATTCGCTGATTCATAATTATTAAACTTACTGTATTTTTATCAGTGAAATGGATTTCTTTATACATACACGCTAATGGATCCAAGAAAGCAAATAATTCTTACCAAACACTGCTTTTGTATCAATGTGCACTACATGTGTCACCTTTATCACATCCATCCATAAACTAATTCTCCCGTATATTCCCCATGGATCACCGCGAGCTACTGTGGCATTGCCTTTACACAAACAATAATAAACTGAGGCTGTTAATCTTGCTTCGGCTGTGACCACTTTATTAGATACCAGGACACCGGTGTATAGAGAAATATACGTCTTCGGGGAAAAGTTGTGATGGAACTAAGTTTCTGGATGAGGGTATTGTGTTTGGTTTTCTTTGCATTGAAAAGACTTGTAGTTGCCTGGTTGCACCAAACTGTCTGTAATCGTAAGCTCTCTTCGTAATCTAATTTTTGACAAGTTTCTATGGGATTACAACTACCGGCGCCATATTCAACGTTGATAGGTCTGTAATCGTCAGTTATTGAAGGTAAACTGTCCTTGATGTGGTGGTGATCGTGATCTTCCTAATGGTTCCAAGTGTTCCAACTAAACTGCGAATCATTTCGTGATAAATGTCTATAGTTTCCTTTTCTTCTGTCCTGGTCTGGTAAAGTAAATATTTTCTGCTCTATTCTATTCTACTTGCCCTTTACACAGATATACTGGTAGGATACAGTTTATTTGATTGAACTGCATCTCCATATAGTCATCATCATCACCATCCACTGCTGGACATAGGCCTCCCCCATAGAGTTGCACAATGACCGGTCCTGCGCCACCCGCATCCAGCGGACTCCCGCGACCCTTACCAGGTCATCAGTCCACCTCGAAATTTCTCGAGTGGTGACCACGTCTTGAAAGGCGTAGCGTGGGCAGGGATAACGCTAGGATGATAAGATAAGATAGTATGACAATTTATTATGAGTCTCTTTTATATATTTTTTCCCAAACCCAATCCATTTTCTAGCCTGAGAAATTTCTAGGTAAATAGGAACAAATATGATCCATTTGAAAACAAAATAGATAACGACAATGTCCTTCACTGGTTTCTTCTCTTTCACGTGCAATATGGAAAAACTACACAGGGGCCAGTTCCATCTCGTGTTAGATCCGACACGCTTAAACTTACCCCCTGTTATTTACGGCGGCACTTTACTCGCTCTGCATAGGGAGACGAATAGCGCGCTGCAAACTCGTGATTCCTGCAGCCTGCTGTCACGTGGAGAACTGAGGTACTCGGTGATCATATTTAAAGTTTTTAGATAACCTCTATATGAATAGCTTTGCCTATTGTCAGTCGAGTGGTAAAGTTCACGGCTTTCAATCTATAGGTCATGGGTTCAAACCCCGACTCGCAATACTGGGCTAATAAAAAAACTTATGTACGAAATTGGAAGGCACGTAATGCCGTTGATCCTGGCTGATGTCTATGACAGCAGTCGTTAAACTAAGTTAGAGGCCTTCGGGCAGATTAAGAACTTTAAATTGCCCAGTTGCCCATTCACTTGACCAGCCCAATCCGAATGAGGTCTAGTTTCTCACTTGGGTTGGAAAGTCAGATGGCTGTCACTTCCGTAAAATCTAGTGAATACGCCACTTCTTGGGATAAGGTAGCGGACCCCGGGGGGCCGGGGTAACCTTCAGGATACACAGGGATAACGCGGTGGGTGGATTCGTCCGTGCGGTATCAGTCAGACAATATTTTACTCTGCGTAAATAAAATGTAAACTGTCAAGAAGTTGCTAAGAGGATAGCAGACACCACTGGTGACCAAAGGGTTTCGCACAACGTACATATAGCAATGTGCGATACAGCTGGGTTGTATAGCAACACAGCGGGGAAATGCTGCCTACTGGCACTGCTCTTTGGCACTACCGCCTACCACTGGGGGAACGACTACTAAAGACTTTTAATTTTCAAGTTGTTAGTAAGTATTTTCTTTTTGTTATTAAGTTTGTCTTTATTTTGTTCGTTTTAATTTGATATTTCATGAAAATTAAACATTTTTAAGTGACTAGTGAGGAAATCTGGATGACATCAGTACTATCTCGATAAATTTAAAAAATAACTTATAAATATTCCAGCCCTTCAGTTCAGAAAGTACCTATACAAAGTAGCGTAATTTATAACTTTAAAATGTAAAAAAAAAAACTTGATCAAGGAGTGGTGAGATGACAGCTGCTTACTGCCCACAGCAAACTCCACATTAGGCGACTTTCTGATTTTTCCGAGCGGAGGCGGTACTCTATGAGATACCTGGCAGTTGTCAGTGTCAATTTGTTAATTTAAAACAGTCTTGCTAGGTTGTTAGTTGTAAGTCTTAAAAAAAATTTGCGTGTCCGAAATTCGGCGAGATGTGCTGATCATGACAAATAATGCGTATTTCATCTAATGTATACCATGTCTCTTGCAAATAAACCTATTCTATTCTATTCTATTCTATTCTATTCTATTCTATTCTATTCTATTGTATTCTATTCTATTCTATTCTATTCTATTCTATTCTATTCTATTCTATTCTATTCTATTCTATTCTATTCTATTCTATTCTATTCTATTCTATTCTATTCTATTCTATTCTATTCTATTCTATTCTATTCTATTCTATTCTATTCTATTCTGTTCTGTTCTGTTCTGTTCTATTCTATTCTATTCTATTCTATTCTATTCTATTCTATTCTATTCTATTCTATTCTATTCAACTGTCAGTACGATAGGGTCAGTACCGCTTTTCACTGTACCCCTAAATTTAAATGAGTACTTTCTGACTGGCGCCGCTGGCGCGGGAGGCGATACGAATGCAAAACGGCCCTCTCCTGCGCATGATAATACGAGTACTACCGCGCAAACTTAGTACTGACAGTATCTCGTCAAGTGAGGATATCTCTGCGACATCAGCAAGCATGAGCTCAAACGACATGAGTCAAAGAGCAAAATACCACATATCGATTCCGCCCCGCCAAGTCAGGACGCTGCCTGTGGATATCCATGTTACGTGCGAAGATATGTTTCCATCCATTTAGTTCTAATTCAAGCATGCTAAGATGAGAAATGTGTAAAATTCAAAGACTTTACTATCCAAGCACGAAGATTAAAAATTGAATGATAGATTTATTAACAAACTCAGGCATTTAAAATGTATTAAACTATACATCTTAATCGTAAATCATAAAATATTTATCTTGCGGAATTACGGTAGGTACATAATAAAAGATGGACATAAAACAATACGTTCAGTATAATTCACCATTTTAGTGGCATGTTCAGTGGCAAATTACAATTACAATTTATTTAAAAAGGTATTTAAATTATAAAAGCATATTTCTTTAAGCCAATAAGAAACAAAGTGTTCGGCAGATTTCTTAATTCTAACGGAATATTGTTATATATTCTTCCTGACATCATGAAGCAGTTTTTATTATACAGGGCCGTCTTAAATATCGGTTGTTTGAGTTTAAACAAATCCTTGCTACGTAATCGTGGATGTTGGGTTGGTTTATCAAATAAATCAGGGTTGTTTCTTACAAATTTTGCATGTTCTAAATAAATGCCCGTCAAAGTAAGTACATTAAGTTTTTTTTTAAAAAGGGGTCTGCATGAAACTAGTGATACCATTCCGCAGACAGCACAAATATTAAAGACTTGCTGCTTCCAATTGAAAAACCTGTCTAAAGTAAGTCCTAAAAAGCATACCTCTTCTGAACTTTGTACGGGTTGACCTTTACAATTAACTGCTAGTGAAGCTTGTTGTGTTTTCTCTCGTCATCTCTGGTATACACCCTTAAGCAAAATAGAAGTAGATCTGTCAAAGAAGCTTTTTGTTTTGCCTTTAAGTTGACTGGTAGAGAATGATATACGGCATTTAATCTGCCTTTTGTACGATAAGTTTTCTTCTAAGCAATTAATATTAATTAAATAAAAAATGTAAGTTTAGTACAAGCATGTTACAAGATCAAAAAGCAATAACTAAAACAAAGTTGACAACTTGGTTGCTCAACAAGTTGACCTTGCATAAAAACCCTCTTTGTCACTTAGCCCAGTCAAAAAGTACTTGTTAAAGAGTTGAACCGCAGATTTTACGAGCATTAGTTAAACTTTCCTTTTGACCGTTCAAAAGAGTGAGAAATGAAACGAAAGCGATTTGGGAACTGCTAAATTGTGACTCAACGAGTTAAACGGACTTCGCCCGCTTTTTTTCCGGTTTCCGGGCTTTTAGTAATTGAATTTTGCTTTAACGGTTCATTACACGAAATAATCTGCTTGATGGAGTATTTTCAGCCACGTCTTTAAAGAATTAAATACATTGCAAAGTTTAGTATCTTAAAAGGAAGAAACGCATGCTCAGTCATTCAATTTTAACGTTGTATTTTAAAATAAGTTGAAAAAAAAAGAAATCGCTAAGGTAATCGTCCCAGTGCTTGACACTGATCCAAAACATGACACTTTCAATGTCAAGCCATAATGACTGAGGTGAACAACAGTAACCGTGGACTGGGTCATCCACGGTGAAGCTAAGAGGCACCCATGGCCGGACGGTTTGGACTGCCGGCTGGCCCCAGGAGGGCGCTCCCAGCGGACTTAGCTAGCCCGCTGAGGATGCGTTGAGGTGGGGCCGCAGAAGAAGAGAAGTGGCACTATGTCGGTGCGCCGTTCTCCCTATCTTCTGTGGCCAAGGCGGGATCGCAGGGGGATGGGCGTGTTGGTATTTCAGAGACTCAGGGGGGGGGGGGGGGGTAGGAGGTCGAGGAGGTAGGGACGCCAAAACATCTGGCGTGCCTAACGTGGAGGGCCTTCGGGCATCCGCGATGGAGCCGCTTGGGAGCGGCTGTCGCGGGAGTGGTCGCGGATGTGTGCGCAAGCGTTCCCGTGAACTCGGCATAAGGCGACAAAGCGGCAGATGGAGAGTTCGTCAGCCTATAGTGGAGTCCCACATAACCACTCGGGTCACCCCCTGCGCCTGGGTGGTATGCGTAATGCATCCCCCCCCCCTAAATAAAAAAAAGGTGAACAATAGGTCTGCATACGTTGGCGGAGTACCCTAGTTGGGATGAGATGAGGCACGCAACAGCTTGATCGCAAGCGTAGGGGCTGACCTCTCGCTGTCAGCGTTAATGAAAGCAATGGCCCGGAGCAAGCGGTGTTGGCAAGCGGTTGCCTCCTTCTGCAAAGAGGTGATGTCAGAGAAGGAAGCAGCCGAGCGCGCAAGGGAAGTAGACGCAGAAGCCCACCCGATGCGCCGCAAGAGAGTCGGGCGCAGGCGTTTGGCTATGATCGCCATTTAAGTAAGGCATCCGGGTGACAGACACGGGGACGTTCGCCACCCGATAGAATAAGGTACTCGAGTAGTAGTACGGGCCGGGTGTTCGAGCACGCCACTAATGAAGTTTTTCGCGAGAGGGCTGATTCCGTCCCCGTTGTTGTTCCAAACAATGGACAGCTGCTGGTGGAGTCACGGAAGTGTGCATAAGCGTTCCCGTGGCTCCACCATAAGCAGTGAGAAGAACACCGTGGGGTTTTAGACGGTAGTCCGGGCAGTTTCGGGGGTCCGTCATACCTGTCCTGGTTTCCTGGTTAGGCGGGATGCGTAAATACATTTCCCCAGGTAAATAAAATCATGGCGAACAATAGGTGTCATCTATTGGACATTAAGGGGTCGAGCATTGGGACATTTGCCTTCTCGAAATACTGACTGGAGAAAACAATTAACTATTAACAAGTGTTAGTCATTAAATGTATCGAAACAAGCCATGATATTTATTTTTTATTTGCTTCTGGCAACAAAAAGCCTATATTTAGGCATATGAAAGCATTTTTTCTTAATTTATTGAATCCTGAACGCGCTCGCTGAAATGGACGCAAGTCGGTTTCCAAATGCATCTGGGCATCCCTAGTATGCCCATATTCGTGGCTAGCGCAACACTAGTTGCGAAAAACAGTTAGATCAAGATAGCCTATGTGCATCTAATATTTTGCTCCCGCGCCGCATTATATCAAAATCTTTCCAATAGTGTTAATACTGTTAATGGTGACCGCTGTGCTGGTGTTTATGTGCTTTGGATCTTTCCGAGGAGCTGAAGTTCGGTGAGTTGCTGTTGATTTTCTTTAAGTTTGGAAACGTGCTTTCAAGGTATACCTACCGCCGCTCGCTATAATGATTTTTGGGGAATTGACATCGAACGTGTTATGAAAGACGGACCCGGGTATGTCCTTAAACTACGACCAAGACCACCGGGGAATGGGTAGCAGCATTCCTAGAGTGCGGTGGAGATTCTGCGATCGCCAACCCGCATGCCAAGCGTGGCGATTATGGCATTTACCCCCCATGAAATTGGGGGAGGCCTATGTCCAGCAGTGGACGACCTAGGGCTAATGTGGTGTTATGAAACCTATTCACAGTCCACTAAAAATCGAAGCTCCAACAGCCCATATTAACATATACCTTACAGACTAAAAATCATGCTTCTAAATATAAAATATTCTTAAAAACTAAAACACATTGGCGACGTAACAGCGAGACTCCGTTTCGTCATCATCTCCGGTATAGGTCTCGGTAGGTTCCTCCGAAACCGCTGAAACAATAACTTTCGGCTAGAAATCAGAACACGCAATGGTCCCCCGCACGTGCACCACAAACGAGTTGAAATGCACGTAAAAGCCGACTGGTAACAAGGCACGTAACTTTCAACCTGCAGGTCTACGGTTCAAATCCCGGTCCGGGACGACTATGTAGCTCCAAACTAGATAGGTAATGTACCTACAAAATATTATCTGGTATTTAACAGTAAGTTTTTGGTGAAGGAAAACTACCGGTGGAACCGCTCTAATATCAAAAAACACTATTTCCACTTCTGGTTGCTCGCTTCCCTGCAACCCGCGCCAATCAGCAGATTTCCAATGTACGACATCCAAGTCCCAGGAACAAATGTCTCTGCTCACCACAGAAACAAATGCCCTTACCGGGATTCGAACCCGCGACCTCTAGCTTCGGAGGCAGTGTCGCTAACAAATCGGCTAAACAGGCCGACAATTACCCTACAGGAAGCACTTATATGTTGGGTTTGGGTCGCAGTACAGGATCTGTAATGACTCGAAGTTGACACAGTTCAGCAACATCAGATAACTTTCTGATACTGCACCGAAAAATGTGGAATAAGCCTCATAAAGAAAATAATTATTAGCTATTAATAGCCTTAGAATCAATATCATAGTAGCAGCCACAGTAGTACTGCATCTTTATTCTTTATACAAATATAGGTGATCTATTTACGTCCGCGTAGATCGGTATTTTACATGAAAAAGGATCGGCTACGGGGAAAAGCAATACCGTGTCGGTGCCGATGTTTTTCTTTGGCTTAAATTATAAGCGAATGGCTGTTGATGCATTTGTACAGGTCGCGGCACGTAAGTCTAGCGGTGAACGAAACGTAGAGGGGATAGCTGCGCATAGGTACTGTCGCGCGCGCAATTGTTATGTCTACAAATTGATTACAATAATACTTATTAATAAAGAACGTGTTTTTGTTTGTCCTTCTTTTATATCTTAGCTAGTTCGTTAAAACTAGTCTCGTATAGATGAATGTTTCTCAATCACGCCAAAGCGGCTAAACGGATCTGGATGACATTTAGCTCCGAGATATAGTACATATCGTACTTTCCCACACGAACGAAGTCGCGAGCGGGAGCTGTTTTTGTAGCCTCTACTGTTCTTTTTTAAATTTTCCCTAAATCACTGACAACACAATTCAATTTCATATTTTCCGTCTTGTGCAGTTTGTTTCATCATGTTTAAATCCACATTCGTGGTTTCGTCAGTCAGACTTTTAATATGTTTCAAAGAATCAATTAATTCATTAGCTCTGTCTTTAAAAAAGAAAGACACGTCATAAACCATTTTCCTTGCCTGTCTTCACATAACAGTATTTCTTCTAGTTCACTGTTTCAAATCACAAATAAACACAAACTTAATTAAAACGGTCAATAAAACACAAACTCAAACTTAAAAGAAAACAACAACAGTAACAACAATACAATTTAGAACGCGACTGTACACCAGAAGTGAGCGGGGCGTCGTATCGGTGCGCGGGACAGAGTACGTCAGGAGAGCCAATCAGCACTTGCGCACGCCCGCGCGCGCCCTTGCCCTCCCCCGAGATACCTTATTTTCGACTTCTGCGCATAAACGGTCAGCGCTAAACTTACGTGCCGCTACCTGTATCAATAGTTGGACGAAATGCTTGATTATTTTTTTCAAGAATATAATAAACAACAGAAAATTAAAATAAAAAAAACCGACTGCTTTTTGCTGCAGAACGTGCTAAACATTTGAATTTGGCGCCAAAAATTCGCCATTTTGTTTATATTATTTTATTTTGATATACCCAGTCTCACTTTCACCGTAAATACTAATCTAACGACACCTCTTAAGCTAAAGTCCATCTAGCCGTTCAGGTCGCAGAGCGTGCCAAACTATAGATACATACATACATACATACTCTTGAAAACATAACCCTCCTTCTGGCGCAGTCAGGTAAAAAGTGCTTTTTACAGTGGTCTGTTGTAAGGTAAACGTCCAGATGCTCGATGACTTAATGGACAAATAGACGAAAACTATTGATCCATACATTACGATATAAGATTGAAAGTGCCATGTATTTATGGGGTCAGTGTCTAGCACTGTGGAATTTACCTTACTTAATTTCTTGATTATTTTATTGGCTCTTATTGCCATCCCGCAGCGCTGTATTAAGATATTTTTTACATTTATCATTTCGAAGCTTTTTTACAATGCCAACCAACCTTTTGATACCGTAAATATTACATATTTATACTCAGAAGAAACATTATTTTTATAGAAGACAAAATTGGTTATCTTAGGGTTGTTTTACCGTAATCCCAAAGATTACATAGTTACCGGTAATAATAAAAAAAATTTTTCAAGACGCGCAGCGTGCGGAAAAATGCGCTTTTTGGCAAAGTGTGGTGTAAATACTTTAAAGAAAACATTGAATTGTTTTTATCTATTTGTGCATTTGGCTTTCTTCTGAATAATATTGCTTATTCGTATTGCATACCCTTAGGTTATAGAAATTCGCCAAAAACACATGATAAGATAAATTATTTCCATAGCTCGCAGGCTTTGCCAAATCGCTTTCTCTTATCAATTGCGCCAAACCAAACTCTACTGATAAAATGAGCGGGGGCATTGCAAAACTAAACACAGCAACGGTTTGCACTAAGGCTTTTGTTTGTTGGTTTTGGAGCAAGCTTTATTTCTATCCGTGCACTGCGATACGCGACACTTACGTCTTCAGTGTGGGGACGTAGGAAGATTAAGGTGGATTGAAAAAGAAGTAATGGAGGCTGTGAAATAAATTCAATGAAATTGTAGGATTACGCGCATATTGTCAATTATTTTATACAAAGTCATTTTTAGGGTTCCGTACCCAAAGGGTAAAAACGGGACCCTATTGTATGTATTTAAGTATATATCTATTGAATATATCGTCGTCTAATACCCATAACGCAAGCGTTTATTGAGCTTAGTATGGAACTAGTTCAATTTGTGTAAAATTGTCCCCTAATATATATTTATTTATTATTATAGTAAGACATGTGCTTTGTTATTTACCGTTAGATTTTTGGCAAAGGACAACATCGCAAAGAACCCTGCATACATATGCAAAGAAACTCGAAGGTGTATGTGAAGTTCCCAACCCGCCCTTGGCCAGTGTGGGACGTATGACAATATCTGAACACGACCTTATTATCAAGCCGCTAAAGTGCATGTTTTAAATGTTTTAAGGCACCTTGATACATTATATTTGATCGCGACTGTACTTACAAAGACGATAGTGATTTAGGTTACAGCAAAAAGGTCGACCTCAGTTGGTTTTAGCA
This sequence comes from Notocelia uddmanniana, assembly GCA_905163555.1. Lineage (NCBI taxonomy): Eukaryota > Metazoa > Arthropoda > Insecta > Lepidoptera > Tortricidae > Notocelia > Notocelia uddmanniana. The sequence goes on along the minus strand of LR991059.1, from coordinate 4,517,785 downwards.
GCTAGCAAAAAGCAATAGATTAGGATCGAGAAAGGCTTTCAAGGCAGACTAATGGAGCTAAATTTGTCTTTTATTGTGCGTTTTTCGTTAAGATAGATAAAGAAATAAAGATAAAATATACTGTCTCTATGCGATTTACTTGTTCGTAACAGAGTAGGTTATAGTATAGGTAAGACCTATAGACCTGCCGCTTGCACCTGGCGGTTTTTGCGCGATGCGCAGCGTATGGGACGATTCACACTAAACGGCAGCATCGCATTCTGACTAGAAATAAGTCGGTAATTTTTTTTATTCACTTTTTTGTTTTTTATTAGGAAACTTCGTAAAAATTAGCTACTTCCGCATACAAAATAAACTTACTGCTTATTTCTAGCGATCTTAGGCGCCTTCCTGACTTGTCGATGCGGAGGCGGTATGATATGAGAAAACTGTCAGCTGTCAGTGTCAACCGATATCAATGCAGTACTGCCCCACATCTGCGCATCGTATTACTACTGCGCAAACGGAATACTGACAGTATTACGTCAAGTGAGGAAATCTCACATCAGTAAGCTTACGTCAAACAACAAAATACCTATGACATATCGATCCCGCGCCGCCAAGTCAGGAAGTCGCCTTAAAGTATAAGGCGTTAATTGGTATTGAATATCTTACTAGAAATAAGAAGGTATTTTTTTTTGTGCCATACCATTTTTGTTACACTCTATATAAGCTGCACAGGAATTTCGTTTTTGATGTAATAAGGTGCGTGTTTGAATTTGTCACCAATTAGTTCTCCAAAATAATAATAATCGTATGGCATTTATTTTGAAACCGTGCGATTTTCAAGAAGACAGTACGGTTGCCAGTTTGTTAGTATTCTAACTAACGTAAACCAAAATGTTCTAGTGACCAACCTTCGTACGTATGTACGAACTTTGTCAACTATTGGGTATTATTAGGATGTCAATTTTGGTACATTTACCTTATCCTTTCGATTGCTGTATTAGCCGTTTATCCATCACATATCCATCACACTCGTACCTATATCAGCTTATCCTATTCTTAAAATCAGGCCGGCCATTATGAATCAGCTTAAACCTAAACTGCATTTTCCAATGCACTAAGCGTAATTATCCCGCCCTCTGCATTTTATAAAAGCCTGAAAATTAGCGGCGCACAAATTTGTGGGTGCGGTAAACCGCATAATTCTGCAACGGAACCCTTTACCAGAGATTAGTTAATTATAAAGACTGCCAACGTGCAACGTCTGCATAAAAAAAAAACCAGATGCATAAATGCCAAATGTGTAACGTCAAATACATTCAGGAGACGTGATCAGAGGGGTGATTTACAATTTACGTAACGGTTTCGAGAGTCATCACCATCATCAAATTTGATATTGTATCCACCACCACCACCACCATATCAGCCCTAGGACGTCCACTGCTGGACATAGGCCTCCCCCAATTTCATGGGGGGGTAAATGCCATAATCGCCACGCTTGGCATGCGGGTTGGCGATCGCAGTATCTCCACCGCACTCTAGGAATGCTGCTGCCCATTCCCCGGTGGTCTTGGTCGTAGTTTAAGGACATACCCGGGTCCGGGGATATTGTATCATTTAGTATTATTATTCTATTGTCTTCTACTTTTGCTTTGTATTCAATTTGATTTTTTATTTTTATTTCTTGTTATTCATACACACTTTGACGGCCTTATTGTGAATTCATGTTTTTTCTATTTACATTTTATAAAATAACATGTAAATTTTCAGAAACATATAAATTAATAAGGACGTCCACTGCTGGACGAAATCCACCCCCAAGAATTTCCATAATGACTGGTCCTGCGCCGCCCTCGTCCAACGGCTTCCAGAACTTCCAGAAACTCCAAACATATCTCACTCCATAGACCTATAGGTGACCTTGAGCCTAATTAATAAGCCCATAGTGCGCGACACACTCTGTTTTGACTCTATTTAGTGAAATGAAATAATTTATTTATGCATGTGGGAATGAGGTTACAGTCTGCGGTTTTGATTGGATTTAATTTGGTTGTTTCATCAAACCTTACATTGCATTTCAAGTAAGTATTTAAACTTCCTACGGCTCATTATTTTATTTGATTAAACATTGACTGTCTTTTAAATTTACTGGTCTTTGCCTTTACGCCCGTCGAACCTTGATTACGCTAATGTAACTGTGGTCCAGCGTGCTTAACCGTCAGTCAGATACGTGAGCAACGGGATTTGTTTAAATAAAACGTTGATTTAAATAAATAAACGAACACAAAAGCTTCCAAAGTAGTACCGCCAATTCATATGTCCTGAACTAACCAAGTTTCTTTACATTATTTCACGTCAGTTTTCGAAACAATTTTAAAGCGTGTGCTAAATGAATCGATATTGTAAACTCCAATAATATAGATATAGTTAAGTTGATACAACATTTTCTACTTCTTCATCATCATCATCATAATATGAGCCGAATGACGTCACACTGCTGGACATAGGCCTCCACAAAGAGTGCCACACCACCACCACCACCACCATATTAGCCCTAGGACGTCCACTGCTGGACATAGGCCTCCCCCAATTTCATGGGAGGTACATGCCATAATTGCCATGCTTGGCATGCGGGTTGGCGATCGCAGTATCTCCACCGCACTCTAGGAATGCTGCTGCCCATTCCCCGGTGGTCTTGGTCGTAGTTTAAGGACATACCCGGGTCCCACAATCCTGGAGCTACAATGTGCGAGAGTGCCGCAATCCTACGCTAAACACATCGCCACACCAGCGGACTTCCGCGACCTTTACCAAGCCATGAGTCCACCTTGTGGAGGGTCTACCCACGCTACGCCTTCCAGTACGTGTTCGCCACTCGAGAACCTCTCCACCCCAACGACCATCAGTTCTACGTGCAAAGTGAACCGTTTCTGCCACTACACTCTCGATCTCGATTTTCTACTTCTTATTACTTTAAAAATACATTACTAAATCTGTCCAATTATCCGGCACACGGTGTATGAGTGAGTGCGACGCATCGATGTTGAAATGGAACAGTTCAACAACTCAAACATTTTGAGCCCATAAATCTGAACTGAAAATGTGGCCGCTGTATTTCGACTGTTTTCGTGACTGAAACAGTCATTCGCTTCTTGATTAGTAATCCCGCCAGCGCTATGCAACAAAGCCGCCATTTTTTTAAGCCCAGTAATTATTCTGTCAGTCTGCGAATGAAGAGGTTCATCGAAGCGCCGTAGTTGCGTCAAAAATATGTACACAATCACCGCCTTATAACAACGGAATAAAGGTTAAAAGTGTTAACATGTTTATAACTTTGGCTGTTCATAAATAACGGATTTAACCTGTTATTATACGAGGCCAGTTAATTCGATAATTTACTGCGTACATTGTGTTTGTTCCTACGTAATTCTAACGTTTGTTTTTGGGGTGATTTAATGTTTTTTGGGCCAGTAAAATATACTGTAGCCGCTAAAATACAGTATAGGTTTAATGATGAAAGGTTTCTGAATGATGGGTAGCTGGCTGTGGTCTTACACAAAAGGTGCTAACGAAACCCTATTACTAAGCCTCCGATGTCCGTCCGCCACCCCATCTGTCAGCAGGCTGTATCTAATGAACCATAATAAATACACAGTTCATTTTTTACAGATGTACCTGACTGTTGTCACCGTTACAATAAATAATAATAAAACCGGCCAAGTGCGTGTCAGATCACGCACAAAGAAGGGTTCCGTACCGACACCTCCTAATCTACATTTAAAACCACTATACAATACATCGAAAAAAAAAGGTCGTTTCTTCATAGGGAATTTACGGCACTTAAGCTCTTTTGTTAGGGCAAGACAGATTTACAGCAATGATTCAAAAACTGATAGACCTATCTTAATCAAACCAAAAATCGTTGAAAGTATTTATTAATGTTCATCATCGTGATTATTGTCTTGACTTAAGAGGGCGCAGTACGCTCGAATCTACATACAAAAGTATTTACGCTCTCATTTTAAAACGCCATGATAGAATAACATGAAGCTTTGTATATACAATGGGATCCGGCATATCTAGGTCGGAAATTAGTTTCGGTTGCTAGAAATTGTAAAAGAAAAAAATATACAGCGGTTTTTTGAGTTTTTTCCGGCTTGTATGAAAACCTTAATAATCGCTGTATTTTTCTCCATTAGAATTTCAAGCAACAGAAACTAATTTCCGACCTAGATATGCCGGATCCCATTGTGTATACAAAGTTTCATCTTATTCTAGCATGACGTTTTAAAATGAGAGCGTAAATACGTTTGTATGGAGAAACGAGCGTACTGCGCATTCTTAAATGGAAAAGTTTTTAAAAACCTAAACCTAAACTATACGCATTAAAAAAAAAATTGTCTCCCCTGTTACAGGTATGGGGTTCCCCCCCCCACCCCAGGTTAATATTTTTTTCGTAATTTCATATGAAATATAGCGGTTGATACAAGGGAAAGTGCTATGAAAGGGACAGGCTTTGAATGGGACAAAATTCGATTTACCCTGTTAGGAACCAAGTAGTAGAATTATATTTTCTGCATTCTGGCAACACTGACCCATGGACAATATTGACGTAAATGTCAGTTGGCTGTCTTGAGAAACAAAATGGCGAAACGTGGTTGACTTATTTCGTGCTTCGAAGTATTTATTTTGTTATTTTTGGGAATCTTTTATAAGATTGTTGTGATAATAATCCGCATTCATTGTACTACAAACTTATTAGTGGTTTATTTACCTAAAAGGTAACTAAACACGAATACAAAGTTATTCATAAATATTAGTGCTGTGAGGTTATTTTTTTAAATGAACGAAAGTCTTGTTTGGGACAGCTGGATCAGTCTTGAAAGGGACGTCCCTTTCATGACGTGTTTTATGTGTATTGGTATTTGATTATGAATGTTTCAGGATAAACGATTGAAAGTATTATAAAATGCCTCCTAAGAAGAGGGACTGAGTTGATCCCAAAAGAATAGAAGAAGCTGTAAGGGAAGTGATAGAGAAAAGAATGCCTTTGCGGTCTGTAGCCAGTGCTTACAATATGAGCAAATCTCACTTAGGAAGACTTGTGACAAAGGGTAAAGAATCAGAGGAAGACTTCCAATACTGTCCCAATATAGGGAATCGTAGAATTTTCACTGTAGAACAGGAAAATATGCTAGCGACGTATCTGAAGACTTCAGCTAAAATGTGTTTAAGGTTAACAATTGTCCAAGTTAGACAATTAGCTTATCAATATGCTTTAAAGTTAGGGGTTGCTCCCGAAAAGTGGCATGCAGACAAAATTGCAACCATTGATTGGCTAAAGAAGTTTTTATAACGACAAGATACATTGAGTGTTAGAAAGCCTGAAAACACATCTCTAGCACGAACCACTGCATTTAACAAAGTCAATGTGACAATTTTTTTTAACAATTTAGAAGATTGTTTTAAGAAATTTAAATTTGCACCAAGCATGATTTGGAATACTGACGAAACGGGATGTACCACAGTCGTCAATGCACCGAAGGTAGTGGCTGTGGCAGGACTTAAACGCGGTGGCCAGATTAGTTCTGCAGAACCTGGCACCCTAGTCACTATGTTGGCTTTTGCAAATGCTGCAGGGGGAAGTATCCCTCCGGTTTTCATTTTTCCGAGGGTACATTTTAAATCCCATATGCTGCAAAATGGACCTAATGGCGCCTTAGGTTTAGCTAATCAGTGTGGATGGATAACTGAGGACTGTTTTTTGGAAGCTTTAAAGCATTTTGTACACACTGTGAAGCCTTCAAAAGAAGAACCTGCGTTAATAGTGGTTGATAATCACAAAACACATATAACAATCAATGTTATATTTTATGCGCGGCAAAATAATTTGATTTTGCTGACTTTTCCTCCTCACTGCAGTCATCGCTTGCAACCGCTAGGCAAATAGTCCACAATTTTCTTGTCATTTTTTTTCAAACAACTACGGTGGCAAACAAACTTCCTGCCTCATGGTAAGCAGACACCGTCGCCTATAGCCGCTTGAATCACAAGCACGTTGCCGACGCTTTATTAACTGGAGAATTTGTTGTGCTGGCAGCTAGACTACTGCCCATTGCCTCTCATCTAAGAGAGAAGGCTTGTGCCCGGCAGTGAGACGTAGCAGTAGGTGATGATGATGATTTTTATGCCGTGACAAAAAGGCCGTGCGCAGATATTTTTGAGCACCTTGCTACCGTAGATGTGATAGTATTCCGTTCAGTAACACCAATAACTGCTCTAAAGCTATGTGGTGTTGTGTTCATGTATCTCTAGTATATTAGTTTCGAAACATAAACGCGAATGAACGCATTTGCGATACTTTTACGTTACGACTAAACGCAAACGCGTTCGTTTGCGTTTTATGTTTCGAAAAAAATATACTAGCGGTACTGATGGTTAGTAAGGCCTCCAAAGCTCCTGAGGAACCGCTGTGTTAAGACTGTGGGAGTATGAATAGCTGTAAGTACAACGAATCCTCAAATCAAGTAGGCTGAACAAGTGAACAGAAGACAAAAGACTTTGCTGGTCTAGGCCTTAAATTTTGTATGAAATTCCATTATAGGCCAGGCCGCTAGTTTCGCCGCACCCGAAACGTGATACTTCGCGGTCTATAACGACCAAAACGTCCATATTTCATTGCATGTTTGAGAAAATACTATTGTCCTTTAATTGTTATCATACAAAAAGTTAAAGATGCATCAGGCTTATCCGTAGGAAATAATAATTAAATCATATCTATTTGCAAACTCATAACTGTAGATAATACCGTGTACTAGTGTTAGTTTTTGATCACATTCATGTTTAGATAGCGTTGAATTTTTTACTCTATTCACGTGTCGAATGGTTGCTTTTAGTATGAATTTATTCTACAGTTAAGTTTCTCAAAATTATCTGTGTAATATCCTCGGTGCAAGTTTTAATGGCTATGAGTATTTGCTGCGTTATATTTTATGCCATATTGCAGACAGCTAACACTGATAATGTACAGGTGCTTCCTTACTGGGCATGAGTCCCGCGATTTGGATCATTTTAGCGGAACACCTCATTAGAGTTCATTCCCAGTAGTCCCATGGAAGAAGTTCCGTGGTGGAACTAAACTACTTCTCTAAACTTTTTCCCTCAATAGTTACAGTGTGCAATACGGTACAGTGTGGTAGTTAGGTACGAGGACGAGCGAAGCGAGGAGGAGTGTTAGTAGAACTGCGATCCTATAACGCGCGAGCCGAGCGAGCGAGTGAAACGAGCGGGCCGACGCAGCGGCCGGCGAAGCGCCACAACTGAAAAATGGGAATGGAACTATTGGGAAAAAAAAAGTCTTATTAGTTCCGCCACGAAACTACTTCCACGGGACTACTGGAAATAAACGCTCATATGATCTATCCTAAAATAGTTAACATTAACATTCTAAAATAATTCACAATACATATACAATTAGCAAGATTTAACTTTGTCCATTTCTAGTGGTTTGCATTGTTCCTAGTACGAGTAGTGTCCCGTAGGAAACAGTAGTGAGTGCGATTTGACCAGATTATGTTACTTAATTTGATTAATCCTCACCTGTGTACGAATAAGAGCCGCTTCATATGCGTAGCAACTTTTTATGCTGACTGTATCTATCTTGAGTGTAAGTGTTAGTCGAGACTTCCGTAAATGGCACTTATATTCCAGGTTATCGAGTCTAACTTTACTTTTTCAAAAGACACTACACCTTCCATCCATTCATATCAGCCGAAGGACGTCCACTGCTGGACATAGGCCTCCCCCAATTTAATGGGGGGTAAATTCTATAATCGCCACGCTTGGCATGCGGATTGGCCATCGTAATATTTCCACTGTACTCCAGAGATGCTGCTGCCCATCCCCCAGTGGTCTTGGTTGTTGTTTTAGGACGTACCCGGGTCCTTATTGAACTCTCTTACACCATTCCAGTCTCATCGATGACCCTTCTATACAGGGCCAGTAATTGCAACTAAACATTTAAATAAAAGTTGGGCGGTTCGTGTTCATTAGAGAAAATTGTCTCAGATATGACAAGAAAGTCTCACAATTAAATGATGTGTTACTAATTAAAATAAACCAAAATCAAAATAACTATATGAGTTAGAGTTCGATATTTCATGGGCTCTGCCTACCTATTAACAATACTGGCGTAAGACCTTGAGGTGGGCGCAGATTTTCTGTGCAGCTGTCCCGAATTACGGGGCTCTAATATCCTCGCGATCAAAGCACTTGAGATCCAGTAACAGCGCAAGGGGAAGATAGAGCACATAAAATGTTTTGTAACTCAAACTCAAAATGTATAAGTTTGAGTTAAAAAACTTAAAATGTTACGGGCACTGCCTACCTACCCCTTTTAAAATACAGGCGTAAGATCCTTGAAGTGGGAATGCGATGTGGATGCACAGATTTTCCGTGCGGCTGCCCCGGATCACGGGGCTTTAATCTCTACCGCGCGATCAAAGCACTTGAGATTGGGTGGCGCAAGATCATGAGTCGAGCGGTCAAGGTGGCTGTAGCTCCCTGATATTTCTCTTAATCGCGTATGCATGTATGTATGATCTGACATTTTATTGCGCATATGAAAGCATTTATAGAAGAACCGGAATAACAAATTCGCACAAAGGCGAATAAGCCATGCTGGCAAGCAAGAAAAGCTAACAAGCAAGCAAGCAAATTAGTAGTAGTGTAGTTAGTTCAGCAAGTTAGGCAAGCTATGTTAGCTAGTCCTATTACTACGCACGGACCAGCTTGCGACCCTGGAATAAAAAAGGGTTGTAATAAAAGCTCCGAACATAAACAAACCTAACCAACAAAAAACTAAAACGTACTGACTGAAATACTACGTAACTGTTATTCGAATGCTCATAATTCGGAGAGTTAGTATTTTAGTCGCACGTTCAGTTTTTCCATGTACTGGTTTATTATATCTCAATAAAAAAACATATTCTCAAAACTAATGTGCTTAACACATTAACGTTCAGTTTTTATTTAAAAATCGTAAACATATAACTTGTGAATTTAAGAATTAGTACCAAATTTAAGTTGTAAACGGCCTTATTTCAAATACTCGTATTACACAAGTAATTAAATCCTTGAAATTATGAATGAGACTAAGGCTGGGTTGCACCAAACCGTCTGTAATCGTAAGCTGTGTTCGTTAAAATTTGAATGTATGAAGAGTTTGACAAGTTTCTATGGGATGACAACTGCCAGCGCCATATTTAACTTTGATCGGTCTGTGATCGTAAGTCGGTGCAACCCAGCCTTAGTATAACGAATAAAAGTAGTGTACACGCCAGTTCTAGGGAGTTAGGTAGCGGACCGCGGGCATCCTAACAATTCTGAAGAGTAATGTCAGTTCGTGATGATAAGATAGGATAATCGTATGGCATTCATGTTCGAACCGTGAGATCTTCGAGAAGACAAGTACGACGGTTGCGAGTTACTCAAGTTCATGATGATGAATCGTGGGCATATTCTAACAGGAATGGTTCAAGTCTTCGGGTCCCTCGAGCATTGATAAAAATACGATACTCAATTCACAAATCTTACTTCTCACTTCTTATCAGCATTGTTAAAAAGTACAGCGAACTGACAACAGCTTTCAGAGCGCAAAATTTATGTCACTGTTGCTTGTGACATGGACCAAAACGTGAGAATTCAACTAATACCTAAAACATACTGTGTTAATCTCTTAAACGCATATATGTACCCACGCCTGTAATCCCCGCCTATGGCACCCCGGAGCCGTTAATTGAGGAATTTCCCAACTCATGTTTGCTATTATCGTGTGGTGCTCGTACGTATTAATCCGTGGGAGCGCTCGTGGCCCAGAGGCGCCCGCGTACCGCGTGCTGTATGCGAGGTTAAACAACGTGGGCCCAGGTCAGTTCTGATAGTTGAACGCTTTGAGTGGTTACTAAGTGCCCCTGTGCTTTGAAAGGCAAGTTAAGCCGTTGATCCCGGATGTTGCCTATGACAGCAGTCATTAAGCCAAATTAGACGCCTTCGGGCGGTTTGAGAACTTCTAACAGTCAATTTGCTCACTCACTTGACAATAGGGGTCGAACCACCACGTCCATTGGGAGTACCCACAGCTACCCTACACGTGATCCCTGGGTGGTCCTAAAAGTGCAACAAAACTGGCAACCGTCCTGTTTTCTCGAAGATCTCACGGTTCGAAAAATAAATTCCATACGATTATTATTATTATTAATACATTGTAGCCGAGCAGGAAGGCACGCGAATTTGGTTCTAGCGGTCGTAGGTTCGAGTTCGAACACGAGCTCGTACCACTAGGTTTAAAAAATAATGAGTGTATATACCTGTATTTGGTTGGCGGCGATGTGGACGAATTCAACGACGGGTTTGTGGACGCTGTCCATAGCATTGGGTCTAAGTTCTTTAAGGCCCAACGAACTCACAGAGCCAAAATGCTCTGTATTTCCACTCACAGGCTCATCGAGGAAAGGAATGAAATGATTCTGCAGTCTTCAGCCGATGCGACATTATACAGGCAGCTCAATAAACAGATCTCTAAGTCCCTTACCCGCGATCTGCGCCAATTCAATACAAATCGTATTGAAGAGGCCATCGAGCAGAATACTCGTAAGGATATAGTAGTCTTGGCTGAGACCATGGAGGATTTAAGTACAATGCTCAATGACCTCAGTAAAGCCTCCGAGCGAGTTGGCCTAAGGATGAACATGGACAAGACGAAGATCATGTCAAATGTCCATGTCGCACCAACCCCCTTAACAATCGGACACGTACTTTACGCTCGAAGTTGTAGACGATTACATATACCTAGGACAGACTGTCCAGTTAGGTAGGTCCAACTTCGAGAAAGAGGTTAATCGTCGAATCCGACTCGGCTGGGCAGCGTTCAGGAAGCTACGGCACATCTTTTCGTCCAATATTCCGCAGTGTCTCAAGACGACAGTCTTTGAACAGTGTGTGTTGCCAGTGATGACATATGGCACTGAAACGTGGTCGCTTACTATGGGCCTCATAAGAAGGCTCAAAGTCACCCAAAGGGCAATGGAGAGAGCTATGTTGGGAGTTTCTCTGCGTGATCGCATCAGGAATGAGGCCATCCGCAGCAGAACCAAAGTGTAAAGTATATAGCCCTCCGAATCTCTAAACTTAAGTGGCAGTGGGCGGGGCACATAACACGTAGAACCGATGGCCGTTGGGGCGGAAAGGTTCTCGAGTGGCGACCACGTACCGGAAGGCGTAACGTGGGCAGGCCCTCCACACGGTGGACTGATGACCTGGTGAAGGTCGCGGGTGTCCGCTGGATGCGGGTGGCGCAGGAGCGGTCATTGTGGAAGTCTTTGGGGGAGGCCTATATCCAGCAGTGGACGTCTTTCGGCTGACATGATGATGATGATGATGATGATACGTGCATTATGTTAATTAAATAAATAAAACTGTAGACGAATTTAAAGCCTAACCCGTAGAAACATGTTAACTTAACTTTTAGCCTGTTTCATCTACTTAGATAACTGCTTGTTATTATCTTAAATACGCCAATCGAATATTTATACCCAAGAACAAGTTAATTTACTCTCACACGGTTAGATGTGATCAGCAAAAACAGCTCAAGGTTTTAAGCAAATATGACTCTTGTGGTAAAATAAGGTTTCAATTGGCATATATGCGGTGAGAGTTTATTGACTTACGTTACGGTTCTAGCTTTTCGATGTTGCATGGACGACTAATGAATTTATCCAATTTTACATTTGTGCGCGAATAAAAATAACTTACTGAATTGGTATTATGTTAATTTGGTGTATCGAATAAGTTGGAATTAGTATTTTGTACAACTTCTGCATGACATGAGTGGCTCTTGCGTTATGAGTCCAATTTGATAAGGCTCTTATAGATAAAGTACCTGAGCGACCGACCTATACTCGTGTTTTTCCGGGGAATAGGATTTTTCCCGATGACAAGACGTAATTAGATTTTTTTTCTTCCCGGAATCCCCTATTTTGTAAATTTCATTAAAATCGTTAGAGCGGTTTTCGAAATTTCAATTACTAGTATAAATGAAAGGAAAGGATTATATGGGAAAGGATTTTGTTAAGAATTTCTTAATGCAGAAAGCGTGAAATTGTATAGTAGGTGAAAATAGTTTGAAACACGATTGCTTGAGGTGACTGCCGCTTTAAAATCAACCACATCAATTGCTCTCTCCTCGATAATTACTATTCCAATTTCGTTGTAGAGTCTGCCTTCGTATTTTTTTTTCTCCACTTTGCTCTGTCTGTTGACTAAGATTCAGAAAGGTTAAAAATAATAATAAATAATAAATAAATATTGGGGGACAATCTTACACAAATCGACCTAGTCCCAAACTAATCAAAGCTTGTACTATGGGTACTAGACGACGGTATACATACTTATATAGATAAATACATAGAAAACATCCAAGACCCAAGAACAAATATCCGTGAAAAATGCAGAAATAAATGCCCTGGCCGGGATTCGAACCCGGGACCTCTAGCTTCGGAGGCAGAGTCACTACCAACTAGGCTAAACAGGTTGCATGTTGCAAGCACTAAATATTTTAATACTGAGTCATTTCACCTTGGTCTTCCACTCCCAAAATTCCAGATTCCCAGGATCATGGTAGATTTCAGTATGGAGCATGTGATCAGTGGGCCTCTCCTAAACGTGTCCATACCACCTCAATCTGGGTGATAATCAACCACGTAGCCACTTGTAAATAAGAGGTATTGAATTTCGTCTCGTAAATACGAGTAGGTCTGGAGTAGGTACAGCTTTATAGAGGTAATAACCTCGCTGCCCGCGCGGCTCCGCTTGCAAGCAAAGCGGCAAGAACGCATTATATTTTCTACTTAATGTAGTCGATGTTCATCTTGAGGGTCCACTTTATTTATTGGTTAGGTTTTTTTAATCGAAGTAGTTAATGAGATTAATCTAATTAATACAAACTTTTTAAACACATATTTCACAAACATAACCTCTTTACATATTTAGTAAATATTGATTTTTGATGTACAAAATTTATAAATAATTTATTATTGATTATTTGTGATTTGTAAACATTATCAAACTTTTTTCTTTGCACCTTCATAAATGTTGCTTGCCCAATGGTTGGCTGGTAGATAATGCCATTTGGCATTAAGCCTGCCATTTGTACAATTACATTTTGTGCAATAAAGTTTAAATAAATAAATAAAATTCGGCCCATGACTTTTTCTGCGTAGAAATCGTTAACGCTTTAGAGAAACAATTGCTTTTAAATAAGATGTTAGATGGTAGCATCGAAGTGTTCCGGAGTATACCTACCTAAGATAGATTGTCCAGCTAGGGAGAAACAACTTCGAGGAGGAAGCTATCAAGAAAATAGAGTCGAGCTGGGCAGCATATGGGAAGCTTCGTCGCGTGTTTGAATGGCTACTGCCCCAGTCCCTCAAGCCGAAAGTCTTCGACCAGTGTGTCCTTCCGGTTCTTACTTACGGATCCGAGATGTGGATGTTTACAAAAGGCCTCGACCATAAATTTCAAGTCACTCAGCAATCTACGGAGAGGGCTATGTTCGGATATTCACTAAAGAACATAACCTGGATTAGTAAGCTGAAGTGGCAATGGGCGGACCATATTTGTCGAAGAGCCGATGGCCGATGGGGCAGACGAGGTGTTCTGGATTGAAAACCGAGAATCTGTTTAGTGCTTTAAGCTTGAAACAGATATATACAGACAGAGTAACATTCACATTTAATACTATTAGTATGGTATGGATTTTATCAACACGTGGACGAATGTCTAAAAATAATCATTTTGTGAAATACTCCACTGATTTCTATCAATAATTCGAAGGCAAACGGCATGTTTACCTTCAATAAACATCGACATTAGTAACAAACTTCCAAGAAATAACTTCAAACAAAATGTTCTTCAAACTTGCAAAGTTCATTTCCCTCGAAATATACTTATGGTTAATATTCAGTTAAGTATTCGAAGGAATACACCTTTGATGCTACCTACTGACTTAGACCTAATCTTCAGTAACCTTTGATCTTTCGGATGTTTAATGTTTCATTTCGAAATCTCGAGGCATTATAGTTGAAATACTACGAAGTTTAAGCATTTTTGTAGGAAATTCGTGTTATTACGTCTATTTGCTTTGAAACCGAATCAGAATCCGAATGTATCTATTCGTGAAACATAAATATAAGTACTTACATTGCTTAGATCTTAAAAATAGGATTGCGAATCACCGACAGCGATAAGTTTAGTTAAGCATTCACTGCAGCAATCAATGTGTAACTTTAATGTCCGCCGGTATGATCCGCGGGGTCGGCAGCAGAGTCGGCGGCACAGGCGAAACATTCAAAATACTCTGCCTTGGTAATATACAGCTTTGGGGCTTTGGGGTGTGCGGAGGCCTGGGACTTGTAAGTGATGTCGGCCGACAGCTCAGGGTTTCGATTCTTAGTCCTGATCGTTCATGGCCCAACAGACTTCATTAGCCATTCAGTGTGGCAACGCCGCCAGTATCATGGGATATTTAGAGCCATCTACGATCCGGGGCAGTCCCCCATGGTTCGGTTAAACACGATATTGACGAAGCCTGTTGCAGATTTCAACTCTGATGTGTAGTGACGAAGCCTAGTGCTAATATGTTTCTGTACCTACCTGACCAAGCCTACGTTGTGGATTAGTATTTATGAACTTATTTATGCTTAGTTTTGTTGAAATAAATACCTTTCAATTGATTCATAACAATGGACCATTTTTAGACGTGCAATCTATTACTAGGTGAGCGGCGAGTCACCAGACTTCCAAACTGGACAAAGGATCGTGAGAAAACTGGTCTAATCCTAAAAACGCCTTTTCTCTCTACGTAAAAGTTCAGCTGCCATTGGCAGTCGCTTTCGTAATTCTAGTGCCTACACAAAATTTTCGGATTAATACCTAAAACGGACCCCGGGCTCCTTTTTTATACCACGTCGGTGGCAAACAAGTGTACAGCCCGCCTGATGGTAAGCGGTAACTGCAGCCTATGGACGTCTGCAACTCCATGGGTGTCTAATATGCATTGCTGACCTGTAACCCTTAGGATAAAAACAGGAAAGCGCTCTAGGAGGATGATGATTTTCACGTTGACGTAGCTGTTCAACCAAAACAATCCCTCATAACAGGCCCTTATCCGTATCAAACGTAACTTGAACTATAGATAACAAGCTAACGGATACGGCAGTCATGAGATACCGCGGGTTAACCAGTTAGCGTAGGGAGAAAGACGCGTATTTGTCAACGTCTGCCGTCAAATAGCGGCCATTAACATCCGTAAAGGGAGACGGGGACGATTGTGTGGGACACAGGGACGAGGAGAATGGGGGGTTTGACTTTGACAGTGTTGTCATCTTCCAAGCGATCTAGACAGTTTTTTAACTGGCGTCAAAAGAAGAAAGGCGGTTTGTGAGCGCTCGTGGCCCAGAGGCGCTACTTGTGACTCACCCGCCAAAATTTTTGTAGCAAAAGACTGAAAATGAACCTTACTTGATTAGCATGTAGGTTGCCTTTATAATCGTTACATCGACTTGATATGAAGTCATGGCCTGTCGTGTGTGTGTGTGTCTAAATGTACTGGCTTTGTATCAAGTCAATGGCGGCGAAAAGGTTAAAAAGAGGCATTAAATTATCAGAAGGGCCTCTACGTGTTTGCTATGTGGTACTCGGTTGGTACTTCGGTACTTCGATACTTCGGCTCCGCGCACGTCTTCCAAAGGTCCGGGATACCACTGTCCCGTGAGCGGAAAAGAATAATAATCGTATGACATATATTATCTAACCGTGAGATCTTCGAGAAGACAAATACGTTCAAGGCTCACCAGACTTCATCGGCCATTCAGCGTGGCAACGCCGCCATGAAAAAATGATACTGAGTATCATTTTTTCATTTAAAACATGCATTACATCTCCAAACACAGTCTTTGAGTAGCATCTTAAATACCTCCTTTAATAAAATAACAAATAGTAACAATAACACTGTTACTGTGGTACCATAAAACGCCCCCTTAACCTTCTTGCTTTTATAACTCAACAATAACTGGGAACAGAAACTACTTTTGTGCTCACTCTTTGCTGCAAGGTAAGCCGCAAAGTGCTATTTTCTTATTTCAAGTTGGCCGCAGTACTGTGCCCTGTGTAACCGTATTTTGTAATGTGCGTATCTCTGCGTTACTCGCGAAGATCCCGCGAATGATAGCATCTTTATACGAAATAATACGTTTGTTTGACATAGCAGCACTTAATGAAAGCAACGCCATTATACATTACTTTCCACACCTCGTATCACAGATATTGTTTTGTTCAAAAGCCTAACCTACGTCTTAAAATACAAGGTCGTTTATTGTTACGTAATTCGATGAGATGTACATTTGCGATAGTGAACGATCGATTGGCAAGTGTGTTTCAGTCGTTTTAACCCCATTCCGCTGATTGTGAGTACTTGGAACCAATCCAATGGTGGATAATGAACGTGGGTTGGTTTTTTTAGTGCAGTTATGTAGCGAAATATGTGTGTACACTGTACAGTCGGGATAAGAAAAGGTTTGTCACCTTAAAGTCGACATTTGCTTGCATTAGGACAATTATATCGCATTGATGTTTGCAATAACCGACTAATTGATTTAAAGGTACAGGTCATTCGCTATCGTTACATTGTCGTTACATACTAACCAGCTACATAATAATTATGCAATAATGGTAGCTCTTTCATGGATATACATCAATATAAATAAATAAATATTCGGGGACAATCTTACACAAATTCCCGTCGACTTAGTCCCAAACTAAGCAAAGCTTGTACTATGGGTACTAGACGACGATATACATACTTAAATAGATAAATACCACCACCACCACCATATCAGCCAAAAGACGTCCACTGCTGGACATAGGCCTCCTCCAAATGCACGGGGGGTATATGCCATAATCGCCACGCGTGGCATGCGGGTTGGCGATCGCAGTATCTCCACCGCACTCCAGGGATGCTGTAGTTTTAGGACATACCCGGGTCCCAAATTAGATAAATACATACATACTTACATACATAGAAAACACCCAAGACCCAGGAACAAAGTCCGTGCTAAATGCACAAATAATGCCCTGACCGGGATTCGAACCCGGGACCTCTAGCTTCGGAGGCAGCGTTACTACCAACTAGGCTAAACAGGCCGACTATATCTCGGCATTATTTAAATAAATACGATGTAGAGTTATTATTGATCCATAAATTACAAGTAAAAATTCACAGATCTCGTGCACTACACGACCATCAAGGTACATTGAAAATGAACTCAACAAAATAAAAAAATGCATTACATTTGCTAACGTTATGCCAATTTGGTTGATATATAATATATAAACATAGCTCACATACAAAATTCCTATTAAATTGGCAATTTTTTAAAGCGCAGCCAAGTTACGGTAACCACATAAAAAGGCATTTGCCACTTTACTAATATTCACGCAAGATAACGGCGACTTCAAATTAACTCGACCTCCAAACTCCGACTATAACTATAACAAGAATTTTCAAAGTCGAATTCAACATGACACCCTAGGCCCCAGGAGAAGGATAAATTATATGATATCATAACCTTGATTATTTGTTTAATTTTCTCGCAATCGAAGTGAAAAGATGTATAACTCATGTATAAAACTCATTTTATCCTCTACTTTATATCGACCCTTGCCTGCGGCTCGGGTCGATAAATTGTCTCGGATAAAATGGCTTGTTTTATGCAATCTCAATCAACTATTTTATCTGCCAAGGTTTTGGAAGATATTGGTCTTCCAAAACATCATTGACTTATCCACGAATTGCTATTTCCCGGCCACTGCAATAATGTGCTATTGTTGTCTCGAACTATAATTAATAATAATTTATTATAGAAACAATACATGTTTAATTTAAACAATTTGAAATATAAAACTAAAACTAACTACAATTGTACAATTGTGTTGATTTAAAAAAATATATATTACCTACTAATAGTCGTTCTGACTTTTTGACTTCTTTCAAAAAGGTTAGGCTACAGCGCAAACCCTTGACCCGATCGTCTTTGTTTTAGGCTCAAATTGTAGCCGACTAAATTGCCCAGAGGAATTTTGATCAAAATTTTGATATCATTCTTCGTTTCCAAAATATCGAGTGCCAAAATGAAAAAATCGGAAGAAATTGAATTTTTTTTCACTATTTCGGCCAAAACTTTTTTCGTTCTGGTTTTTCTCAAATAATTCTCTTTGCATCTTACACATCTCGTAAATACGCGTCTTTTGAGCCTAGTTTGAATATCATACCTTCACAACTCTCTGAAATATAAGGGGATCGCACTATTTTGTGAAATGGGACCCTATACTGGAGCGAACGAAAAGACATTTTCAATGTCAAAATATTATCACTGACAAATAAATTGAACATATTGTTGATTGGAACTCTAACAAAGTTGTTTATTTGATTAGATCATTAAAAAGGTTTGATGTTGATATGAAACTAAATATAGGTCAGAGATGTATACTATTTTATTTTCAAGTAAGTTTAATTTTATTTGTACTCGCCTACATAAAGTGTCTAGGCTTCTCAGCAGAAGCACTAAGATCCGCATCTACAAGACCGTAATACGCCCAATTTTAAAATACGGATGTGAGGCCTGGACACTGACACTTAAGGAGGAGAATAAGCTCCTGGTGGCTGAAAGGAAATCCTCCGTAGGATCCTTGGCCCACTTCAGAGACCGGACAGAAATCATGGCAGTTGGAGAATTCGCAAAAATGCCGAAATTGAAGATCTTGTCGCGGAACCGAATGTCATCGGGGTAATGAAAGCGTGTCGACTTCGTTGGCTTGGTCATCTAGAGCGAATGGGTGACGACCGTGCCGTCAAAAGAGCCTACCTGGGTAAACCGAGTGGGAAACGCCGGGTCGGCCGCCCTAGATAACGTTGGGCCGATGCTGTGGAGATCGATTTATGCGAGCTTCAAGTTGACTCGTGGAAGGAAATGACGCAGGATCGGGATCGGTGGCGTGCAACTCGTATTGGAGGCCAAGACACACTTTGGGTCGCTGCGCCAGAGGTACTGAAAGTATGATAAAGGAATGAATTTAATAATAATATTAACGTGTTCTTTTGTTTTAGATACATTTCGTATAGTTCCCGAAATGTATATTCCTACATAAATGCTTTGATCAACTTGACACTCAGGCTTCCCTACTCAATAATTACAGGGCGTCATGTGGATGAGTACCCTTAGCCTAAGTCTTTATTCGTAAATGAAAGGGCTGGTCGGACCTAAACGATTCGATCAATTTTATTAAGAGGCTTGGTGATAGGATCTTCAGAGAGGATTGTGTCACTGATTAATTCTAAGAAGTGTTTTACGATTTTTACTTTTTTACTTTACTTTGAAACTGGGGGCGAATCCCATACATGTAACAAGGGGGTCAATTTTTTTTTTCAATACAAATATGCGTGAGGGGCATCAATGGATAGGCATTCAAAAATGTCATGGAGGTTTCTACAAACTTTTCTATTTAAGTCAACCGTTAGTGAGATATTAGCTGTCGAAGTCGTAAAAAGTGTGTCCGCCCCTCTTATTTCCAAACTATGAAGTTTAAAATTCTGAAAAAAATCAAGATGATGTACAATTATAAATACTTTCAAAGATTTTTGTTTTGAACAAGATAGGTTTAACGGTTTTTAAGTTATTGCTGAAAAACTGTCTTGCCTAAGCAAAAGGGCCTAAGTGCCGTAACTTCCCTATGAAGATTCGACCTTTTTTGATTTACTGTATTGAATAGTGGTTTTAAATAAGTTAGTTAATTAAATACAGTAAGGCTTTTGATCGAATTGATCACGTCATGCTATTGTCGAAACTGTATGATATAGGGATCAGTGGAGACTTACTTAGATGGTTCTCATCCTACATAGATAAACGATCTCAAGCTGTTGTCGATAACTACTACTACCCCCCGGAACCGCCCGACTACCGACCGACTATATGTCGGGCTGGGTGAAGGTTCCGAGTGGTGTCCCTCAGGGATCTTTGCTAGACCCATTGCTATTCAATATATTTGTCAACGACACCAGTAACTGCTCTGTTTTGCAGACGATATGAAAATCTTTAGGAAGATAAAGTCTAGCTATGATTCTGCACTGATCCAATCAGATCTTGCGCGTCTAGATGAATATTGTCAGACCAATAAGCTGGACTTGAATCTGTGAAAACCTAATGTCACATAGTGTGAAAGTGTGCGCTACTTTTGTTAAATACCTTTAACTTTTATTTAATTTCTACCTGTGAGTTCCTTTAATTGGCTATGTATTACTATTCAAGACTGTATCACGTTTTTGCAGTTGTTGGTACTCCTTATGTATAAATAAATAAATTTAAATTAGGAGGTATTGTTACGGAACACTTCTGTTTGCGTGATCCGACACGCACTTGGCCGGTTTTTATTTTTTATAAAAACTAGCTATTCTTTATACAGGATGCTCGAGAGCAGTCCGAATAATTTTACCAGGTAATCCTAAGATCGAAAGGAGTAAAAAATGTTAAATGAACCAAAATCCCATAATCCAAATTTTTTTTTCTTGTTTTCTTTTCATACATAATAAATGAAATATTTTAGTCTCACCATGCCTTAGAACAAGTTGACAAGGAATATTAAAAACGGAAGTCAGTGTTATAAAGATGATAGATATAAATTATTTCTAAGCAGGATTTACAATCGGAAAGGTCTCGCAACATACCAAACGTAAAGGTAGTTTTCAGTTTAGATTTTATAAAACTAATCTTAAGTTAAGGTTAAGGTTAAGTTAAAATTCAGCTTAAATTGTTCGATATTTTATTTTGTAAACGTGATCAGGAATATGCTGCAAAAATTATTCGGGTTACTCCCGTATACATAATAAATAAATATTTATGAACAATCTTACACAAATCGACCTAGTCTCAAACTAAACAGAGTTGGTATTCTGGGTACTAGGTGACGATATACGACGCAGAATTAATTTTTGATCGCAAAAACTACAAGAGAAAATATTGATACTGCAAACGCTTCGGAAACCTTACGAAGTTTTTTATTTGTTTGAAATTAATATGACGCTAGACATAGGTCAGAGGTGTATAAATACTATTTAGACCCCTGTTATCATATCAAGTAAGTTTAATTTTATATGCACTTGTCTAATTAGTACTTTGGTTTCAAAAGATACGAACATAAAATTAATAACGGATGAACGTTTTCGTACCCCGACTGTACATGGAAATACAGTTAGTAGCATAAGTGAGTCAATATTCAAATGTTAGTAGGGTTCGATTTAATAGATGTCAAACTATATAAAAATATAAATGTTTTATACACAATATTACTCCTAGAAATGAGCAACAAAACTGCTGTACAAATGTATTACTTACGATTTATAGTTTTTTACCTAGTGAAACCTAAAAACTGGAATTTTTAACCTAATTTATTTTCCTAATAATTTGTTTTTTTTTTAAGTCAACCCAAAAAACTGAAACCACCTAAAATAGGCAATTTCAGTCTCTTAAGAGTGATTTGGAAAGTATGTTGATGAGATATATTTTAGGTGGTAATTATTGGCTACAAAGAGTTCGGTGCGAAAGTGAGTCAATGTAAATAAGTATGGAAACTGAATGGTGGACACCTTATTCAACTGAGTCTAACCCTACAATAACTACAAAAGTACGTGTCTGATTCAGGCGGTTGCGTGCTCATTTTAAGGAAGCTAGAATTAACTGTTATAGACAATTAAATAATTTGGGGTCGTCATACAAAAAAAATATTTTTCTCGTTAAACAAAAACATATAATTGACACGTTTTTTGAGGACTAAACTTTTTTTTTCTCCTCTTATGTCGTTGCTCAAAGGTGTTACAGTTTTGTTATTGATTCTTGCTGAACACAGCTGACTGAATTAATGTTAATTTATTGGCAATTTCCTAAGATACAGCCGATAGATCAGACAAACTTCCATAGAAAATGGTCGGTGCAAATTTGATTCAATGCTAATGTCACCCTTGAGACAAAATGCAATATCTTGATCTAAAATTACATAACGGCAGATTATCCCTACAATGCATGCTAACGAATAATGTTTCAATGGAAACATTATTCTTAACCCTTTTTGTTTTAATTGACGATACTTATCAAAGTAGTGGACATTGGTTCAGTTGTGCTACTAACTGTAGTACATTACGATACAAGTGCAGAGAACAGAAAACTCGATACGAGTGGTGATAAATTAAAACACGACCGAAGGGAGTGATTTTAATCGACACGAGTTGCGAATTACCTATTTGCACGTGTATCGTACAACGTTTTACATTACATAATTATGGCTCTTTAAAGTTTCGACATATGCACGTAATTTGCTGATTACCGCACTCGTGCGGTAAAGTAGCACTATATGTACTGTAAAGAAAATTTTCGCACAATATCCATTGATTACTTAGATATATTGTTAATTATGTCAAATATATGGTAAATACCCCATTTAGACCCAAATACAAACCATAAAGACAATTTTGACAAAAACCTTATTTGCGAAACTATTAAAGGCTAACAAAACATGTTGTCAGAAAAAAACTGAAAAAAAACTTCATATGAAAGTAAATTGGTAATGTAAAAATGTACCAAAACATTGGGCATTGAAAAGCGATGTTTTGAAATTTATGGCCAATGGGTCTATCTATGTGTGGTAAATTTCAAAACATCGCTTTTCAATGCCCAATGTTTTGGTACATTTTTACATTACCAATGTACTTTCATGTGGCACACGATGCATCGTAACTGGCTTGTAAGCTTCTGGGGGAAGTATCCAGCACCATCTTGACTCAAACTTGGCACCACGGAAGAAGGTTTACGACGCCTTCCATCGGGACTTTCAGTTCCTAGACACTTCAAATACAATCGGGTAAACTTCGGCGAAACTGGAGTTGGTTCATTTTGTCATCAGCGACTAGAACATGGAGACGTCAAGCATTAGCTATAGCCAAATCCAACATATAGATAAACAGAACCCACCATCACTTTTCACCTCGTATAGCTATTCTGTATGCTCCGATTGACTGGTCAGCTTGATCAACTCCGCCCATCTCTTGGTTGTAATTCTGAAAGACGAAAAGGATGTCCACATCCACTTTTCTTCCTTCTGTGGAGCTCCATCTTTTTTTTTTCAAAGTTGAGGGCACATGGTCATATCATGCCATCACCTTTTCGCGAACTTGGTTCTTGAGCTTCAACTCTCCTGTACCTTTGTAATCGTTCATCATCGCTACTATCCCATTCATCGTCATTCTTAGTCTCAAATACTTCAACTGTGCCTGGGATATCACGATGGGATGTCTTGCTGGACATCATCTTCATCGCCTTCTTCATTATCTGTTAGAACACTCGGTTCTGGAGGAATGGCTACTAGATCGTAACTAATATCAAAGTCATCCTCTTCATATAAAATACTTTCAATAGCATACTCGAGCCCTCGATACTCATTTGTTAAATCGATCGCTTAGTCATGGTTCCGTTCGAAACTAAGCATGAAAATAAAAACAAATAAATAAATAGCCCATACGAATCTAGGACACCATACTTATAGCAATCAACCCATTGGCCCCATTCAGGGACACCATACTATAACACGTAATTTTTTTGGTCAAATTTCAGGATATATAAGTAGTATACTTATATAGTGTATAGATAATAACATTATTTATAAGCTGAACCTACAACTAAATCAATAATACATAAATAACATAGTAAATATCACATTGTGCAACAAAAACATATCTTACTTTTGGTTGAAAATTTATTTGCTAAATGACCTAAGTAAAAGTACCCGACAATTCCGGTTTCAAATTAAATCACAAAAAATCTTTCAGTATATCACAAACCCGCACTTTTTGGCACTGGTAATTGAATACCATAAGAAATACCCAGAATTCGTAAAAAAGTGTGGGTATTTGAAAAAATGTCCTCAAACGAGGACAGCGGGCGTATATGGGATACTAGTGGCTCCGTAAGCTGTACATAGATATCGCAAAAAAATATTTTTTTTACAAATTTCAATATTTACAAAAACTGATTCGACTAAAAATTCTATATAATTATCGAACCTGCTTACAAAACTTCACGAGAATCGGTTGAGAAATGCGACGTGTAGAGGAGAACATCTGGACGACTATACGATAAAATTTTGTATATTTTTTCGATTGAAATTTACAATAACAGACTTGACAACAAAATTCTAAATAATATTTCTGATAAGAAATGCCACCTACAGAGGAAAACATCCCGACACAGCCATACGAAAATATTTTTTTATTGTTAATTTTAAAATATCCAAAAATTGGCTTGACAAAACAAAATATAAATACGACCCTGTTCACAAAATTTCAAGAAAATCGGTTGAGAAATGCGACCTGTAGAGAAAAACATCCGGACATACATGCGATAACATTTTATATATTTTTTTCAAATTTCAAAATTTCCAAAGACTGAGTTGACCAAAAATTCTATATAACATTTCTGATGAGAAATGCGACCTGTAGAGGAGAACATCCGGAAAAACATACGAAAATCATTTTTTATTTCAAATTTCCAAAAACTGGCTCCGATAAAATAAAGCTATATAAAAATCGATCCTGCTCACGAAATTTCACGAAAATCCGTTGAGAAATGCGACCTGTAGAGGAGAACATCCGGACGACAGACAGACAGACATACGAAAAAATTTTTGTCGAAACCTGAAACGGAGACGCTTCTCTCGCTCGGTCAATGTTTGTGAAACTTTACAACCGCAGCTACGGAACCCGATATTGGACGTGGCTCGACACGCACTTTTTAACCGACTTCAAAATTTCAAAAGAGGAGGTTATCAATTCGGTTGTATGTTTTTTTTTTATGTTTGTTAGTCCATAACTCCGTCATTTCTTAACCAAATTGAAAAATTCTTTTTTTGATTGTAAGTATATATATTCAAGTTGGTCCCGTTTTTGTCAAAACGCAGTTCTGATGATAGGATCCATGAGAAATTGAGGGAACTCCTCAAATCTTCAAGGCAAACTTATAGTAATTTTTGTATTTTTATCAACAAGTCAAGCATTTTCATCCAAAAATGTGACATTGGATGAAGTGGAACTGCTGATGATGATCAGAACAGAACTCTTCAACGACAAAAAGTTCACGTTTGGCGATTTGTCCTCCTAGTTGTGTTTGTTAAGCAAGTTCTATTTTCACGATTAATTTTTGTCATGCTCGATTTCTGATGATGGGATCCATGAGGAATTGAGGGAAATCCTCAAATCTTAAAGGCAAACATATAGTGATTTTTGTGTTTTTATCAACAAATCGAGCATTTTCATACAAAAATGTGACATTTGATGAAGTATAACTGCTGATGATGATCAGAACAGAACTCTTCAACGATGAAAAGTTCACGTTTGGCGATTTGTCCTCCTAGCTGCGTTTGTTAAGCAAGTTCTATTTTCACGATTAATTTTTGTCATGCTCAATTTTTGATGATGGGATCCATGAGGAATTGAGGGAACTCCTCAAATCTTAAAGGCAAACATATAGTGATTTTTGTGTTTTTATCAACAAATCGAGCATTTTCATACAAAAATGTGACATTTGATGAAGTGGAACTGCTGATGATGATCAGAACAGAACTCTTCAACGACGAAAAGTTCACGTTTGGCGATTTGTCCTTCTAGCTGTGTTTGTTAAGCAAGTTCTATTTTCACGATTGATTTTTGTCATGCTCGAGTTCTGATGATGGGATCCATTAGGAATCGAGGGAACTCCTCAAATGTGAAAGGCACACAAATTGTGATTTTTTTATTTTCATGAACTAATCAAGCATTTTCATTCATAAAAGTGACATTTGATGAAGTGGAACTGCTGATGATGATCAGAACGGAACTCTTCAACGACGCGTAGTTCACGTTTGGCGATTTGTTCTCTTCGTTTTGTTTGTCAAGCAAACAAGGTTTTTTCATGATTCCATGAGGAATTGAGGGTACTTAGTCTTCTACCATTATAAACATACATTATAGCCATTTTTATTTTATTGTATATCTATCTAAGAGTGCACCATCTAAGTATAATAATCTTTTTCCGGCCTCCCCCATTGAAGTCGGTTTTTTTTCTTAAAAATTATTTGTACGGAAATTGACGTTTATGATGTACCTCCGGTACGCTTTAAAACGTTACGTTATCACCCCTCATGTAAGATAAGGCCCTTCTGTCTTGAATGAACATTTAATCAGATACAAAATCCGCAAAAACGCCGCTCATTATTCCACGCATCCACACACAACTCTTTTGTCCCAATACGGGTAATGATTTGCAAAAACAATCCACTTTTAACCCAAAAAGCCTTCAGCCGTTGACACAACAAAGGCACGACACAATTAAAACTTACCTCATTAATAAAGGAAGATTTAGGTCACGCCCGCGGCTCCCGTTTTGACAGTGTAGACCCTAAAATATTCATGCTGTGTGATATGGGGTGCTGTCAAATGTGTAATGAGGGATGTACCTTGGATTGTACATGGCATATTGTATGGATTTCCGGATACAAAGGCGGAGATTGATATTTACGGTTTGATTGATGGAAGTTAAACGGAATTTCGTGGAATTATAATAACGTATGTTTTGGTAAGAGTCCGTATAACCCTTTTCCGCTATTATGTTAAAATTAGTAATGTTGTTTCTCACAGAGGAAATGCATTTATACCAGTTTTAACGCATTATAATGATAGATTGTTTCAAGTTTTATGGAAGAACTGCGAAGCACTCACATCAGTCCATCCGTTAAAGATGTACGGCGTCACAGACAAACATACAGATACACATAAACTACACAGATACAAACGTTAAACGTATAACACCCCTATTTTTCGTAGCATCGGGGGTTGAAAATAGTTCTTTTGTCCTATGCGTTGAACAAAATCGTAACACAAAACGGACTACTTTGAATTTCTTAAACGTTGCAACGTACCTACATATGTTGCCTTTTCCATTTACTTATATAACGTTCATCGCAAAATGTTGTACTTATTGTAATCTGACAAACGTCAGACAAACCAAAAACGTCTTGTGACGTCCTTACTCTAAAGTTTCAACAAAGTTTCCAACTACGGTTAGAACTAAACTTACCAAAAATCACACATGAATTAATTCCCAACAACCATGATATGTAACAAATAGTCGTCATCGTACGCTCGGCCGCAATTTATGGCGAATTCTGGCAAAGTTGAATTAGCGCAGTCTGCCGCCGTGGTCCAACGTACCGCAATTCGTATGTCTAACAAACATTATAGTTTAACTGCCTATCTGGGGAAGTATTTAACTAGTTTATGCTTTTATTATGGCTTTTTAACTAGTATTTTGAGTGCGTCTGGTTTAACTTTGGTCCATAAACGTTATAAGTAGTTTTATGGACTTAGAAATGCACAGAACCTTAAGCTGTTTATTTATTCAAGACTTGGTTCTACAAATTCCGATATTGCCGGGAGAGGAAATTCTGTTCTATAAGAATACTAGCTGTCCCGGAAAACTTCGTTCCGCCCCCAACCCGTTCCGTACGAAATGTTTTGTTTTTGCATATTTTACCCATTTTTAATAATTAAATCATAAATCATTTATTCACTGCAAACAGTTACAGCACAGTACCTTATATTATTATTCTTTCTATTTCATTATATAGTTATTCTGCTATTCGGAGCGAAGACAAATCCAACAAATCAAAGATCCCAAAAATCGGCCCAGCCGTTCTAGAGTTCCATATAAAATTAAATGGTGTTAGTAACAGCGTACCGATTTTACTCTTTGGGTACGGAACCCTAAAAAGAGATAAGAGATTAAGGCCCACTGGAGCGGAATCTGTATACATGAGGTATTTTCAAATTTACCGAGATCTTACTGATGTCATCCAGATTTCTTCACTTGTTAGTTTACTTACAGTAACCTATAAGGTACCTATTGGTGCCATGTGCAGTAGTAATTGATAAGCTCGGAAGCGGAACGGTATGAATTCAGTACCACATTAGTACCACGCCAATCCCACACGTCCTCATTCAATCAGGAAGCACTCATTTAAATGTAGGAATGCGGTAACAACTCTGTACTGAATTGACTGGCAGTTGATTTGATACTGAAATCTTACTGATATCGCATCGCCCACGCACCGTCAAATAATGCTACAACATAATATTGCATCCCGCACCCACAGGAAATACTCATTTAATGTACAGACGCAGTAGATAATCTGTAGGTACTGGTACTGACTAGAATAACAGAATTAATCAAGGGGATGCCTGTAAAAGACACACATATGTCTACGGTGCACGAGAAAACGGGATGCTACACTTTTCGAGAATGGCTTTTTTGGACAATTTTCTGTATATATCTTTGTGAAGTTTTATATTTCCTCTTGTGATATTTTAGGTAAGGTAAAATACCGTAACTTTAACTAGATTGAGACTTCCCTGGATGAAGTCTCAGAATGGGGTCGACTTAATCTGGTCCGCTTTAACCCTACAAAGACGCAGGTTTGCGCGTTTACTGCAATGATATTTTAAGTATAGATACGTTACCCGCGTACCTAAAGTGTGCCGCTATAAAGACGCTAAACATCGCCTATTGGCTTCAGTCGCTCCCGGGCAAGGGAGAGAGGCGAATGTTGATACGAGTTCCCGCCAACGACGTAAGTGACCTTAAAAATGCCGTCATGCGTGTTGCGAAAGTGCACTAATTATACATCCAAACGTACTAAGGCAACAGGCATCACATACCACAAGTAAGTAAGCTGAAATTATGTTATTTTTTCCATTTTATCCTTCAATTTACCAAATATGACGCTATGAAGACGCTGTGTCAGAGAAAGAGACTACCTAGTGTCGTTTGCAATGAGAGTGATAAAGACAAACAGACTGCGAACATAGATTAATGTAACAGATGCGTCATACTAAATCACATTCAATTCTAGATTATATGGGTTACATAGTCAACTTCAACTTACTGCCCTATTTATTTCTTCGGGTTTATTTAGAAGAAAATAATGCTGTAACTATTAAATGTTAATTTTTAAAGTATATCTCTGAGTACCAGTGACGAAAAGTGAAGAAGTGTCCTTTCTTGTATCCTACACGAGGTCGGTCTGTAAGAAGTTTTTGTTGCTTGATAGAAATATAATCGATTGACATCAACAGGCATGAAACATTTTTTGACAAGATTAGTTTTGCTGTCTGTACATTTATTCAAAAATCCGTGTCCAAGTCAATTATTTTGTAATTCTTTGACGTGCCTGCTACGCAAACGACAACCCGTTAGCGGTATTACCATTACTTACACTCGCTATCATCCGTCGATGAATAGGTAGAAACAGTTTGCACCTTCTGCCTAGTGTTAGTTTCTTTAATCTGTGTCAAACGTGCGGTGATTGGTGTTCCGGTTGAAGGCCGTCTCTTTCTTATGTATTATTTTGATAAAGCTATCTCTTTTACGCTTTCGATGAAGTGTGCGTATTGTAAACAATAAAACAAAATGCGAATGTGTGATGCCGTGATGTTGGAAGCAGTTTTTGCGCTTGTAATGTTCGAGCATAACCTATCTATACTTAAAATATCATTGGTTTACTGCGAAAAAGCTTGCGTTTGTCGCATCACCTCGTTTTGAGAGCACTACCCTAACTGCCACAGCCAATATAGAGATCCTTGGCGTCGACATCTCGAGTGAAGTCCAGTTCCGCGGTCATTTAGAGGGTAAGGCCAAATTAGCCTCGAAAAAGCTCGGTGTGCTAAACAGATCGAGACAGTATTTCACGCCGGCCCATCGCCTACAGCTTTATAAGGCACAGGTCCGCCCACGTATGGAATACTGTTCTCATCTTTGGGCAGGGGCACCACAGTACCAGCTTCTCCCTCTGGACCGCATCCAACGGAGAGCGACTCGAATTGTCGGCTGCCAGCGGGTTTCGGAACGGCTTGACTCCTTGGCGCTGCGTAGAACGTATTACGGGGAGTGCTCCGAGGAATTGTTCGGTTTAATCCCTGCCGCTTCCTTCCGCCATCGCCCAACGCGACAAAATTTCCATCCTCACCACTTAGATGGTTGGCAGTCCTCAACTGTGCGTTTCTCCAGAAATTTCTTGCCTCGCACAGCTAAACTGAGGAATGAACTGTCGCCTGCGATATTTCCGGACCGATTCGACCTTCAAACCTTCAAGAAAAGAGCGTACTCCCATCTTAAAGGCCGGCAACGCACTTACAACCCCTTTGGTGTTGCGAGTGTCCATGGGCGGCGCTAATCGCTTACCATCAGGCGATTCGTCTGCTCGTTTGCCACATATGTACTAAAAAAAATAGGAGTGACGTTTAATAATGTATCGTTTGAGTGGGCTGAGGAAAACTAAGAAAATAAAGACTCATCATTCGATTTTTATACCGAGAAAATTTTTAAGCACCGGTTAATCTCTAGTCAGAAAAACAATTTTTTAGTCAAGAATCATACATCTGAAAATCAGACAGTTTTTTGTAATCTTGTCAGAAAGGCGTCTTCAAGAACGCGTTATTTCTGAATGTAAGCCCTTAAAACTGGATACAGAAGTAGTAAAGTACAACTCTTGCTCACAAACGTGTAACGCTAACAATCCAAAAATATTTACATTTCAGAAATGAGCACCTCACCTCCTAACGGGATGTTCATGATAAGTTTATTACGAAACTCTTATTACTTATTTCATTCATAGAAACTAAACGCGCTAACAAGTTTAGTTTCAATGCAATCTCGGCGTGTTCCAAGTTTAGTTCGGAATTTCTGCATACACTGATACTTACAACTTGTTTAGTGAGGATTATTCAAATCAAATAGGTGCTATCTGTTGGAAAGTCATTTTGTAAACGCAATTAATTTAGAAGTTGGTAATACTGCGTAAACGTAAACTGACAGTATCGCGTTGAGCGAGGAAATTTGTCACACCACCATCACACATCACATCATCATCATCACATCGTCGTGAGTTAGCTCACGTCAAAGAACAAAATAGCACATACCGATTCCGCCCCACCAAGTCAAACTGCAAAGTAAAATTGGTAAGTAGTAGAATAGTATTAGAAAAATATATAATATGGTCGCCTTGCTACTGTATTCGTATTTAGTCAACGTACAGATTTTCTAAATCCTCCATTATTTTCCGAAGGAAACCCTCCACACGGTCACAGCTTAGCTCGAGACATGAGCTAATAGTGAATTAGGTTGCCGCGGCACGGCGCTGTGCGGATTGTGCGCTGTTTACTACTAGTGCAACTCAGGGCTACGCAACCAGCGATCTAGAAAGTCCGACAAATTGCAATTTTCTTATTGGAACATTCCCTCAACACGGTCACAGCTGAGCTCGAGACATGAGCTAATAGTGAATTAGGTTGCCGCGGCACGGGGCTGTGCGGATTGCGCGCTGTTTACTACTAGTGCAACTTAGGGCCACGCAACCAGCGATCTAGAAAGTCCGATAAATTATAAGTATCATATTGGAACATGTCCTTGATACTGGCCTAATATTTTACATTGTTAGGCGCCTCCTGACTTGTCGATGCGGAGGCGGTATGATATAAGAAAATTGGCAGCTTTCAGTGTCAACCGATATCAATGCAGTAAGTACTGCCCCACTGCCTGCAATGCGCAAACGTACACACACAGCCGCGCGCACGCTGACAGTATTACGTCAAGTGAGTAAACCTCACATCAGTAATCTTACGTCAAACAACAAAATACCTATGACATATCGATCCTGCGCCGCCAAGTCAGGAAGTCGCCTTAATCTAGTCTCAAGGTGAACGATAAGTGTCACTATTGGGAATTGAGGCGTCTAACATGGGAAAGTTTACCTTATAATAAGTATCCCTCTTGTTTTGTTGCTCGCCCCATAAGTTTATTCGTAGCACCGGTACACGAGGTACGAACCTGGCGTCTGACGTTCGATAATATTAGTAAGAAGTAAGAAGAGTATAATATAGGAAGAATAGTATCAAATATCTCTTGACGCTTTATAGAGAGAATACTAGTTTCTTCAGTTGGGCTGCTCAATATTTCATGCTCGGTGTTTTTTGTCATCTAGATCATAATTATTGGATCCAGATGACATTTCGCTGCGCTCTACCTTTATAAATTCCGCTTGTTTTGGGGCCCGCCCCGCAAGATTTACGCAGCGCTAGGACATGAGGTACCGACATGGCACCCGACGTTCGATCATGTTCGCGCAAATACCCCGTTGTAACTAACGTTTAATGTTAGCCAGCATTGCCGTACATGGTAGTAGAGTACGTAAGTGATTTTAAATTGGACGCTTCGCCTGTGTTTCGAAAATGAAAATGAAAATGAAAAATTTATTGATAACATTCGTTACAGGTCGTTGTTTGTTTAAAAAATTATGTTTCATCATAGTTTTACATGTTTATTGTTTATATTTGGTACTTTTTACATCATTTTCTGCTCACATCTAACTTCGCCATCGCCAGCTAGCTCATCCCCGCACATTGGGGCCATTACGTTCTCGTACAACACGTTTCAATAGGTACTTTAAAGGTTAGCTGGAAGAAATCCATTATAGGGATAAGCTCGCCTTTGTACATATGTCAACTGTTCTTGTAATTACTGTTTTATTATTATGTTTTACTCATGTACAATAAAGAATTTTACATACATACATACATACTTTATACCAAGTACACCAGGTTGTGGAAAGAGCTCCCTGCCGAGGACTTTAGAAAAAAGGTGCGAAAAGGTTTCTGACTGGTCGGCTAGCGTCCATAGGAGGCGGCCACCACTTACTATTCGGTGGGTTATCACCTTGTTTGCCACCGACGTGGTATAAAAATAATTTAACATGGGATAAAATGCGCAATACACATAAAGTCGCAAATTGAGTATCCACTAAGAAAGAAGCGTTCATTAAAAAAATAGTTTTGCTAAGTTTAATAATTATGTTGAAATGGAACAACCGTTTCGTGGCACATAAATTTTGTTATTTTTCATATATATACGCTCATCTCTGTCCATGTTTTGTTATTCATTGTCACGAATATTGCCTATTTTATTCTATAAAACGTTTTAAATTGGTCGTACTAAAATATTAAAAATTCAAAAGGTTATGACATCTCTCTTCAGAAATATTGAGTAAAGTTGCTCACAATTTACTGTACAAAGAATAGAATAGAAAACATTTATTTTAAGTGACGTGAGACTCGTGAATACAAACGAGTTGTTAGTAAGTTTCATTTTCTGAAAGATTTGAAGATCTCGCAGAAAGTACTATTGGTTTTGAGGACAACTAGGAAAAATTATTATCTCGCAAAGTATCCTACGTAAAAAGCACACTTATTTTAGTTGAATACATCATTACGCGAAAATTATTTTTACAAAATGGCGATTAATATGGTCACCAGAATTCCCGAAGATGCGCAGGAAACTAAATGAATACAGATGTATCTCTAGTTGTCTATGCAACGAATTCGAAAGCGCGCGTTTTTGTCGCCACTGGAGCCATAAGTCTCCATAATGTGATATGAAAAGTGGTACATAACGTATAAGATGTCGCCATCATGAACTTAGAACAGTATGAGTGCAACACATAATTTTTGCTTGGTGGATTTTGGTAACTGGGTGACACCGACCTTTAGCTCGGTCCTATTAAAGGAACGGTTACCGTTCGCCGCAGACGACCTATTAAACAGAACAATGGAAACCACAGCCTTCGCAGTCTGCAAAAACATTTAGTTCAGATGTACAACTCCACAGAGTAGCTGCGCAAGTGGTGTAGAAATACCTACACCATTAGTGGTGTAGGGCTGTCTATGAGTTAACATTTACTTGATTTTTTTCTGTATGAGGCGTGTGCATGTGTCGCGGTATATAAGTTCAATATCTGGGGGTAAGAGGTAAGTACAGAAGGCAGGGACTGAAATTTCAAGTAATTATTTTGAAAGCATATAAATACATAACATGAATTTCAGTAACAATTGTCTTTCTAGAAAAACAAATCTATCTTTTTATTTTGTTTTATTTGTGAGCTATTTTGCTATGGCCAATATATGTATCAATCGATAGAAACTTCTTACTTAACAAAGCTTGGATTAATTTAAAAACTGATATAAAATTATCTGTCCTTCAGACCATATGTTACTATGGCTAAAACTGTCCAACCTCATCAGACATTGTATTGCTCAAATAACTAGTGCATAGTCCAATGGAACTGTCCCTTAATATATGTCGCCTAGCTGCGTCGTTCCGAAGATCTTCCATTAGGACATGGTAAAAATCTAAACATATCTTTGGCTATGAAATCCATTTATTACTTCTTTGAAATCATGTCCACATTGTTGCGAACAGAGACGAACACAATCCGTAAATATATACAAGAAAATAAATCGTTAACAAGATTAATTAATTAAAAAACTAAAAAACCCGATTACGTTTCTGTGTAATTTGGAATTTGGCGCCAATAATCCGCCATTTTGTTTTTTTTTGATATACGCAGTGTCATTTTCACAGTAAATACGAATCTAATGACACCTCTCAAGCTAAAATCCATTTATTTTTTTTAATCGTATGGCATTTATTTACGAACCGTGTGATCTTCGAGAAGACAAGTACGGTTGCCAGTTTTTGTTGGACTTTTCTAAAATCTTTGCTAAAATCCATTGAGACGTTCGGGCTGCAGCGCGTGCTCAACAATATACGCCCATACATACATACTCTCGAAAAACATTACCCTCCTGGCGCAGTCGGGTAAAAATTAAGTGTTGTAATTTTCATTATACAAAATCTGTCCTACCCTGTGGCATAAAGCCACGTTATATCTATTCCACGCTATGTGATGCAGCCCCTAATGGGCCGCGGAAGCAGATTGAAGTCTTCATTGCCACCCATGATTCTCCGTTATAGCCGTAACAATGAAACCTTATAGCAAAACGTTCATGAAAACGTTTCCGTGACTTATTTGCTTGGATGTTCAGGTAATATTGTATTTTACTGCCTGGAATATTAAGTGCGCATTGTCGGCAATTTCCACGCGTTGTTACGGAAGCAGAGGATCTAATTTTGTTTTATATTTAACGAAGAAATATCTAGGTACTATGTAACTATAGGGGTATAACAGAATACAATAATATTGTGTGATTACTTAGTGTTAAATAGTATTTTTTCTAGAGCAAACTTCAATCGCCTACTTTATTCTTCTTCTCGACTTTAATGTTAAACTTAAGACTTCCTAGACCAAAAATACAATCACATACTTTTTCTCTATGGAACTCATACATAAGACAACTCTGTAGAGAACTAAAATGAAATTGACCAATCACGTGTCGCCGTTAAAGAACTATTATGAAATTGACCACTGACGTGTCGCCATGGAACGCGCGCGCCTGCACGAAAAGATAGCTGACCTGGGGGTCTACTCCGAAATTCAAAATCCTAACTTCGTATGGTGCCGTCCCTTTCACTCTCCTGTCATAGACTATATAAGTGAAAGGGACGGCACCATACGAAGTTCGGATTTCGAATTTCGGAGTAGACCCCCGGTTCCGTTGGGTCTCCACTTCGTTTCCGCAGGACTCGTAGAAGATTTTGGTTAACTCGTAGAAAATGTATACAATAGTTGTATAATTAGCTTTAATAGCATTAAATCATACATTTTATAATGATTGCATAAAAGTATTCATTAACTGTGAGAGAATTCAATATTGTAAGCCACTAACCAGTAAAACCACAAACGAAATCAGTGGATTTTTTGCAATTTGCATTTATTTATTATGATATTACAATCAGAATAATTGAACAAACGATCGCTTCATTTCAATTTTCTCTTAAATCAAAATTAAATTTTCAACTTCTTTTGAAGTTCTACGATTAAGGAATGGTCTAGTAACATTATTTCTTTAATGCTATCGTCATTTGAAATCGCAGGCACTTAAAAAGGATTTGTGGTTCTATCACAAAATAAATGATGTTCTATGTAACGTTATTTATTTATTTATTTATTTCGAACACATGCAAGTTTACAGTTCATAACCAAAGCACTTACAGTTTACTACAAATTATATTTCCATTACATTACCTATATATAATTATAAGGTCATGTCATTTTACAAACCAAATCTGAATAAAAAAAAAAAAATTAAAACATTCATGTCAAATATTAAATAAATCGTGTGACATAATTACCACCAATATTTATATTGCGCTGCAACTGTCAAGACACAGCCTAACACGCCTCACGAAAACACCCATACTATCGTGGAATATATCTGTATCAGGGATCCGTGCATACAGATCATTGAGCAGTTTTGCTGCTCTACTCGTGGGAGCATTGCCCCCTCGGCGAGTGCGCGCAGCGGTTATGATCAGACATAGAAGTTTTTGTGGCACGAATAAAATTGTTCTAGGGATTCCCAACGATAATATTTTTGTGGAAAT
The DNA here is from genome assembly GCA_905163555.1 of Notocelia uddmanniana. NCBI lineage: Eukaryota > Metazoa > Arthropoda > Insecta > Lepidoptera > Tortricidae > Notocelia > Notocelia uddmanniana. The sequence continues at coordinate 4,481,225 of LR991059.1, read as the reverse complement.
TAGCCACACATGGGACTAGCTTGAACCTCCTCTCAAACAGCTGGGCTTGAGAGTGAAGGACCTGCATATGTCTCTAGCAGACAACACAATTAATCCTTATGTCAATGAAGGGTCGGCAACGCACTTGTGATTCATCTGGAGTCGCAAGTGTCCATAGGCGACGGTAACTGCTTAAGATCAGGCAGGCCGTAAGCTTGTTTGCCACCGTCGTTGGAGCGTTTTTGGTGTCCGGGAAAATTATCCACCTTTGACTCTCATTTGCGGCTTTTGTGTGCTTTAATCGTTGTTGGTCCCATACAAACATTTAATCCCCTAAAATGGCACCGTTATTTTTTTTTGGAAACTAGCCTATTACATGGGACCAGCTAAGTGGTACCTCCTCTCAAATAGCTGAGCTGGATTGAGAGTGAAGGGCCTGCATATGACTCTGGCAGTCAACACAAAGAATCCTTATGTCAATGAAGGGTCGGCAACACACTTTTGATTCATCTGGAGTCGCAAGTTTCCATAGGCGACGGTAACTGCTTACCATCAGGCAGGCCGTAAGCTTGTTTGCCACCGTTGTTGTATAATAAAATAACAAATCGTTTTGTAAATGATGGAGTTCTGAGGTAACAGCTATTTAAAAATAAATAAATAAATAAACATTGGAACACAATCTTGCACAAATCATCCTATTCCCAAACTAAGCAAAACTTGTACTGTGGGTACTAGACGACGATATACATACTTATAAAAACAAAGATATATTAACTACATACACAACATCCAAGACATAGGAACAAATATTCGTGCTAATTACACAAAACAAAATATAATGTCCTGACACCCCTGACCGGGATTGGAACCTAACGGGTAACCTAACCGGGAAGGGTCACTACGAACTAAACCAAAAAAACACAACTGAATTGAGGACCTCTTCCTTTAAAAATTAGGGTGGATACATCGTACTCAAAAATATGTCCCATGTTTGTTGGCGAATTACGGTTTCTGAACATACTCGTATTTGTGAGAGGATTCATTCTCATATTTTTGTGATTGACTGAACCGTTTGCTTCCGCTGACATATTAAGTCCTATTCTCGTAATATCTTCAAGAATAACTTAATTTTAATCGTTGTTAGCTAAGCTGGAGCTGCAGCATTAATTGCGGATGAATAATGTATGAGATAAAAGTTGGATCGCGGGCTTATTTGTCGTCCATTAGGAGACGTCGTTATCGAACTTGTGGGTCCGATTACCGACGGTGGATTCGGTGCTAAATGGGTGGAGATCCGCCATTGTGAACTTACAATCTTATTTTAAGGTGGGTTGTACCAAACCGTCTGTAATCGTGAGCTGTGTTCGTTAAAATCTCATTGTTTAAAGGTTCCTAACTAAAAATCAAAAATCAAATCATTTATTTATGAACAATAGGTATACTTCATACACATAATGTAATTATGTTAGATGGTAGGTACAGGTTATCATGGCCATGCACTCAGAATCATATGTTTTATTCTGAGAAAGAGAGAGCGGAATTACTAAGATGTAATTTTACTTTAAAAGCATATTATAAGGTAAACGATTACATCATGGACAGGGATGTTTGGCAGTGATAGTGTCCTGCACGGCTAATCTATCGCAAAAATGGGTTTTCTACTGTAGCTTGTTATTTTTGTAGTAACTGAGACTGTAATTTTATATTTAACTATACAATGTATATTGTTTTGAAAAAATGACACCTCGCCGAGTTTCTTACGCCGGGTCGGTTGGTGGCAGAGGTTTATTTTTCCGAACCGGTGGTAGTTTATTGACGTTCATAGGTGCATGTAATATGCCTAATTTGAAAAATAAACTACTTTTAATTTTTTACTTTTACTTTTTACTTTGATGGACACTATTCCAGACACAATATACATAATAATATAATTATAGGCGTCTACTGTCCATCAATGCATTAAAATGGCTAAAGTATCGGAGGTTGCATTAATTTTATTATGAATGCGCCTATTAGAAGCCTCCTATCCCATCCTAAGTCCTTACATTTCAGTCAGTATTACTTGTATTTTTGTGTAGTAGTATCATGCGCAGAAGCAAGGAAAAAAGCCCCATAAAATTCATCGGAACTAAAAATTGGCACACGAACTAATCAGTCACGCATTCTAGACATTGAAAGTGGGGTTGGTTGTTTAATGATGAAAGTGGCATCAGTTAATGAGTTCACTATTAACGACAAACTAATAATTATTCAAGGCGCTGTGCGCAATGAGAGTTCCTATTTGGCCTGTTTGACGGTTTACGCTAAATTTGCCAATGAGATAGCGCCCGATCCGCGGACGCTCATTGAATACAGCTGTGGCTATGAGAACACTATATTGGTTGGTAATGGCTCGTTGAAATTTTATTTAAAATGGTGCCCGTGGGTTATTTTCATTTAATGACGTTGGAGACATGTCTAGGTAACACCAAGCATTTACCGAGAGCGGTATTTATTTTTATTGCGATTTGTTATAACATACTTTCATGTCACATCATGATGTCATTGTATTTATGTCAGGTTAAGCCGAATGCGATTTGTTATTACTTACATATTTTCATGTCACATCATGATGTCATTGTAATTATTTCAGGTTAAGCCGAATGAGATTAGTTATTATTTACATATTTTCATGTCACATCATGATTTCATTGTGATTTTTTCAGGTTGTGCCGAATGCGATTTGTTATTATTACTTACATATTTTCATGTCACATCATGATTTTATTGTGAATTTTTCAGGTTGTACCGAATGCGATTTGTTAATACTTACATAATATATTTTCATGTCAAATCATGTAATAACTTCAGTTTATGCTGTAACCATGGGCACTAAATCCGTTCATAATTTCAACATCTTAATAGCATTTAATTATTATGTTTGAGACACTTGTTCTATTGCGGGTGCAATGCGGGGTGATTACGTAATGTTAAGCGTACGTAACGTTTATAATGTATGAAAATAGATAATTTTAGCATAAAAAATTACATTAAAATCATCTTACGTACATTTGAAAATGTTTTGTGATCGCCTTGCGGGGATATAAGAAAGATAGAAGTATTAACAGTATCATATTTCCGTTACCCGACATTTCTTACCAGCTTACTTGCTTTTTGGCAACCAGACTTGTCAACTTTGCACATCCTGAAATCAATTATAGCAGATGTGGTTTCCAACAGGAGGAATATTCGCAATTTTTGTTTTTCAGTATAGCAATTTAGGCGACTATTCTTAAAATACAAAATCTAGTGAGTAGTTAAATTAAAATTATCGCTTTTACACACAAATCAACTATCATAATTCCAAATGCGACAACGGCGCGTTGCGAAATCAAGGCCCGCCGCCAAACAATGTTCCAACTGAAATGAATTGATTCAATGATTAATTTCCTTATTTACTCACATCAACCATTAACGTACACGTCGAATGTCATTCACAGCTCTCGTAAACTATAACACGCGTACCAATAACTACGTTAACCATTTAACAATATTTACATTTACACATCCCTCACGCCATTACCGCATGAGCGTATACAACTACCCTCACTTCTTATACAATTTAACAATGTCATTACAAATACAACTCTCATACCAATGACGTAAAGTATAAAATTTAGTAACAGGTTCTTTGCTGTTAAGAGCTTGGAGAAGTAACACCTCGTACATTATAATTCGGAATATTAATGCTGTGGTTGAAATTTCATCAACGAATGGAATACGTAAGCGTATCCTATTACATGTGTTTGATGCTGTCGTTGAAGGTGATTATAGTATTTTCCGTATTTTAGAGAACTCTCTGTTGGGAATATTTGAATGGGTATTACACAATTTTTACCGGGGTTCGATGCATATGGTCAGCCCTGTTTTTCTTGCTGCTTGGGCTAAAGCTGAATAAGCGCCCCGCGTCGACGTTTCATCGCGATATATAATTTAATTTCAAGATATAAAATAATATGTACATATGTTTGTGCCTCAGATGCCTAAAACAAATGATTATTATCATTATCAAACTCGTTTCTAGCACACCACCAAGGTGAAAATTCACCCTAACGCGGCTTTACACCGCCGGACAGTGACGGGATTTATTGATTCAGGACAAATAAAACAACATAGAGATATTACTCTTACCGACCTTGTTCAATGTTCTATAACCAGTATAACCACATCTATTTACTATCCGGAATATTGAATTACTTTTAATTCTAAAACTATTCCACTTGCACATGCTGTTCAGTATGTCTGCTACACAACATGTCCTGTTAGATACTCAAAGGTAAGCCGGACTATTTACAAATATCTATTAATTAGTTGTATTTTCTGCTATGTATGTACCTCATTTGTGCAACTACTAGACTTCCACTAAAACAAGTCCTTTCAATCAGCAGATCAGTAACCAGCAGTCACGCTGTATTTCGGTTTTCTTATCTAGAAAATAGTGCACAAATATTCACACACCTCCTATTGAGAGGCCTCTACTGAATACACCTTAGGCAGTTAACCAATGGGCAAGTCTTGATTAAGCCCTGACCATCAAGGAACGGTACAGTCACAGTAATTAAAGCCGAGTGACGAAAAGCAGGAACAGCTTAAAACAGTAACTACACTTCCCCAAATTATTATAAAAAACAATGTTCTAAACTATTTATTGCATACCACAAAAGAAATGGCAGGTTGCAATGAAAAAGCAATATAAGCATGCAAATGATACCTTAGATATTTCAAACCTAAGAAAAATATATAGAGGTTTGTTATATTTTTCGGATAAAGGAGTACTTTATCTAAAAAATAAAGAGAGTAAAATTGAGGGTTATAGTATATATATACAAATTGGGTTCAAGCTCGGTTAAATTGAGTTTAACCGAAAACATACAGAGTGTAAGTAACATTATATCAAAAACTTGCTCCCTGACTTCAAACTTTTACGAGTATCGTGACTGGAAATCATGTGGTTTATGTTTTGTAAACTCGAGAAAACAGCTTCGTAGTTCGCACAACAATGCGACTTTTCTGTAATATGCTAAAAGATTACAACCTATTTTTTGAGGATTCAATGTTTTTAAGCCCAAAAAAATGGTCTGAAACCAAGGTACTACGTTACGTTCTGTACCTATAGAAAGATCCAGAATGGCAAGTGCACTCTCTGTTATCGTCAACACACAGGGCTGTCGTCAGACGCCACAGAAGGCCCGTGCGCCGACGAACCAACCTCGTAATCCACTTAGTGCGATCACTGATCGAGTCATTGGATCAAGACCGCGCGTGCACCGTAAACGGTTTACAATGTACTAAGGGATTTAGTTCCCGGGGAAATGGAATTCAGGGATTTGGTTCCTATGTCAAGGAATAATAAACGAGGTTGGTGTGTCTCTATTCTCCTGAGAAATTTTTAGCTAAAGTCAAAGTTATTTGAAAAAAAAACTTATATAAACTCACGCTTGTTACCAAAAACCGGCCAAGTGCGTGTCGGACTTCGTACAATTAGGGTTTTGTACCAAGTTATCGATATATTCGACATTCGACATTGGACTTTAAAACATTTAAAAATGTTTTTTGACAATTTGTATGACTTTGGGTCAACAAGATGCTTATAGTGTAAAAATTTGACGACGTTGAATCTGCTACCGTTTGGCTGGAAAACCTGTGTCTCAGACGACGGATGAACAGACAGACGGACACGTGAGTGACAGTATTGGGGCTCCGATTGGAACTACCGGGTAAAGAACCCTATAAACGATAATCGACTCTTACGAAATCCACTCGAAAATTCTCAGGATGTTCTCTTTCACCGAAAAGCTTCTGTGAAATATCAAATGTATTCCGTACCTTCGAAGTTTTTTTAAAACCTCTGGTTCGAGCAGGGGTGAACCCACGAGCTTCAGATTAAAAATGACTCCACTGACTACAGCGGCTTCTATACTAGTATCAGCCGAAGGACGCCCACTGTTGGGCACAAGCCTCCCCCATTTTCATGGGGGGTAAATGCCATATTAGCAACGCATGGCATGCGGATTGGCGATCGCAATATCTCCACCGCACTCCAGGGATGCTGCTGCCAATCCCCCGGTGGCCTTGGTCATAGTTTTAGGACATATCCGGGACATACCGTGGCTTTTATTTTTTCTGTATTATTAACTTATTAATTTACTATTTTTATTAATACCCTAAATCGGCGAGCATGCATGAAGAACTATGAGAATTGTATGTCAGGATCGTAGCAAATGGAAATCCGTGTTCTCTACCTGCCTCTCTGAAAAACAGGCGTGATTAAATGTATGTATATTATTGTACTAGCTGTTGCCCGCGACTACGTCAGCGTCTTCGCTCCTATTAATCGCAGCGTGATGTTATATAGCCTAAAGCCTTCCTCGAAAAATGGACTAACTTCCAACACAAAAAGAATTTTTCAATTTGAACCAGTAGTTCCTGAGATTAGCTTTATAATATTCTTATTATAAAGCTCTTCAACTTTATAATATTAGTACAAATTAATTCTTCGCCTGCCGCAAAATAAAGTCATTTCCTCCTCGGTGCTTAAAGTTGGGCTTAAGAGCCTTTATGATGTATATTTCACTCCATATTTCTAAAAGCTATAAAATATTTTATATCTATTTAAAGTGCATAAAGTCGTAATAATAACATGAATATGAATACTAGATCATAGACGACGTGAATAAGACTCAGAGTGAAACGGTGTGATATTGATATGGTATTATTTTGGCATAGGAGGATAGCTAATATTTTGATAAACATATTATGATAAAATATTTTGAATATATTCGTAAAATGCGATATCTACTTTAGTTTTCTAGATAGAAACTGTGTCACTGCTTGTATTTAGTTTATATATGTGCCTTTACCCTAATGTCCTAAAATTGCTACCAAGACCACCGGGGGATGGCCAGCAGCATCCCTAGAGTGCGGTGAAAATAATGCGATTGCCAACTCGCATGCCAATCGTGGCTATCATGGCATTTACCCCCCATGAAATTGGGGGAGGCCTATGTCCAGCAGTGGACGTCTTTCGGCTGATGTCGTGGTGGTGTTGGTATCTTTACGATTCTTGTATTAGCAAATAAAACATACACCAAAAATATGAAACTATTTGATGGGTGGAATATACTGAATAAAATAACTACACACAATAATAGGACTTAAAAGCTTGATGTACTGATTCCTATAGTGGAGCAAGACTGCACTAAAAGCAACATGGACATCAATTTGATTACAATACCAATGGAACGTGTAACTTACGCAAGTTGGGTCCTCTCTGTTTCACTTTATTGAAAATCCGACCATATGGCAAGGCCATAAAATTATTATTTTAAATAGCACGTGAAAGGCGAAAGCAACATTTTTATACGCGGTTCAAACATGTGAGACACAGCCACTACAAAACGCTATGGAAACCGCACCGTAAAAAAAGTCATACGGAATATTTTCCGCCTCTACGATGAGTCCGCAAAAGGCGAGGTTTTTTTCTTATTGCAGCTTTGGCTTGGGAATTAAACAGGATATAAAAAGTTAAACATTTCCACCGTGGACTGTACGTGACTCGAGTTCTAGAGGCCCGATTAAAAAAAAAACATTTAATTTTGTTTTAAAGGGATACTTTGAGGGTATTGAGACGGTCAATTCGGTGTTTACTTTTGATACGACGCTTCGACGGTTTTAAAGGAGGTTGGCAAGTATATTAGTTACCGCAAAAGAAAACTTTGCCTAAAACTTATTTTTTGATATAAGATTTGAACTTAAATTGTTACTGGTTCTATCCATAAACGTTTAGTAAAACGAGTCGTTATCGTGTTCCCGTTTTTGTGTAAGATAATTAATTACTAAATCATACATATTTTTTTATAAATATATCAATTTTATTTTAATATTTTTTTATATACAAAGAACATTATATACAAGAAATAAAAATAATATAAATAAAATTAAAACTAACTTAAATCTAAAACAGGCCCTTGAGGCATTGTACCGAGGATGCTGGCGCCATTTTATCGCTGCATCGCAATGCTGAATACGTTGAGCGAGGAAGCCGCGAGCTCTTCGGTCACACCAGTTAAGTCAACCAGATGCTTCGCAATTTTCGCAAATAACTTGTGCGCGCTGGAACGCCATGGACCTAGAGTTTAAATTTATTTAAATAAAATAAAAATAGAAAACTTAAAATCCCACACTTGCGGCTACCCAAGGTTGCTCATTGGCGAAAATGAACCCAAGATGCTTGCGCCGTTTCCCCGCTCCACAGCAATACTGAGCCTTTATCCGAGAAACTCACCAGCTCTTGAATCACAGGTAACACGTATAAGTTTTTTCTTTAAATTAATTATGTAAATAAAATGCAAAAAATCTACAAGCTTAGGTAACGAATGTTAATTAATATTTCCTCTCTACTTTTTGTGTTTTTGAAAATTGTCTTTAGTAGTTAATTGACTTGTAAAGGTCTTGCCAAGCTACTTAGTCAACATAGGGATTCACAAAATGATATCCTAGAATTATTTAGGTTAGTTATTCTAGGCTTTACATAAGAACGTTTCTTTTTATTGAAAATTTCTTCCCTAACAAAATTTCTCACAGCAGCAATTCAACATATTCCTTGCTCAGTACAGAAGTAGACATTAAGACTGAACAACCACTAATGTACTGAAATGATATTTTGAAGAATTCGTTAGTGTACCATTGCGATTAGGAAGAAATGCTTGTGTCAAAATTAGCAATGCACCGAGGAGAAGTTTCATAAGTTGCGAAACTTCTATGGAGAATATTCTCTGGAACTTAAATTTAATAAAAAATCTTATCGTGTCAGGACCGACGTAGTCACATGCCATTTTAAAGATTATGCCTGCCTGGTTTACTAATATGTGGCGTGTAATATTATATACTACACAAAATGTTAAAGTTCTCATGGGAACATACTCACAGAGAAGTTTCTAAGTTTCTTTCACGTAATTTCTCGGAAATTTCCGAGAACATTTCTGCAGTTTCTGCAATTTGTACATTGCTAGTCAAAATTAGGACTAACGAGGAATTACGAATGTGGTTAATTTCTGTAGTAAAAAATGCGTATGTGAAGAATTTCATATAGGAAGAAACGCTTTCAGTAAAGCCCAGCGTATACCTAATCAGCAGCAGCCTGTAATAGAAAGCAGAAGTGGTATAGGAACCTAGTGGAAGTCTTGAGTCATGTTTAGAATTTATTTATTTATTTAAACTTTATTGCACAAAGGAAATCAGTTCAAATAGCTACCACTCGCGAATTAATCTAGGTAATTATCCTACGGCATTACGTATTCATTTACATTACGGTAACATGTTTCGAAACCTTTAGGTCGCGGTCTGACCGCTAGCTGGCAGCGGGGCGGCGACCGCGCACCCATATTTATTGAACTCGCTTAAGTGTCTGATTGCCCGCTCACCGCCCTGCTGCCCGCTTGCGTCGAGACCGCGACCTCAGGAATTCATCGGGAGTGTTCTCGTGGCGATTGTTGTACGAAATATCCCTTGATAATATACTGTTACTTTTTGGTGAAGGAAAAGATCGCCAAAAACAATATAACTCAATAAGGTTTAGTCTTCCCTAAGCTTGTGCGCCCGCAGGGGTGCTAAAGGGCCTCTTTAGCCACTCACCTGCCTTTGGCAATTCCGGTTGCCAGGCATCAACCTTATACCAAGGGAATAGAGTTGAACTTAAAGCAAGTAAAAATGGATTATCATCCATTTTTCAGTACGAGGAAAACTCTAGAGAAGAATGGTGATACAAAAAAACCGACCTGGTGCGTGTCAGATCACGCACAAAGAAGGGTTCCGTACCGACACCTACTAGTCCACATTTAAAACCACTATGAAAAGTAAATTTTCATCCCCCGGTTACATGTCTGAGGTGCCCCGCCCATAATTTAATATTTTTTCCTAATTTCACATCAGTTTTCTGTAGCGGTTCATAGAATACATCTTTTTACCAAATTTAATAACTGCTGTGCTGTAAGTCTACGAGTAAATCGGCTGTGAAATACGGACGGACGGACGTACAAACGGACAGACATTACGAAACTATAATTAAATAAATAAATAATATAACTAAATAAATAAATTAGGGTCCCGTTTTCGCCATTTTGGCTACGGAACCCTAAAAACAACCAAGATAATCAGCTTATCAATACAAACTTGTCTCTTGAGTTTGAAACACGTTTTCAGGTCGCAATAGGCGAAATGTTTTTATCAGAACTCAATGAAAACGCGACTCGTAAAACGTAAAAAAAAAAGCTGAATTCGACAACCATTTCTAAACATACGAGTACGCGCGTGTTTTCCAAAAGAGCTAAATCACGGCGTGTTAAATATTCTCAACTGAACCATTTTCCATGAATCTCTAAAATGGTACGCGATGCGCCATGTTAACGAATAATTTACTTACAAAAACTCTCATCACACAGCCGTTGCGCAATTCAAATTGAGCTTTACCGTATCTTGTCAAAGTTGCTTTTAGATTAAGAAAATTTGATGTGGCAAGAGATTTGCGTAGGTTTTAGTCAATATTAAATTGACCCGCAAAAGCGGATTGCCTTTTGCTTTATTAGCGTACTAATTCGATTTTGTCGACCGGCGTGACTGGAAATGCAAACAAAACTTCGATATATCGATTTGATGCAAATAATGTTCGGTCCACTTTATGCGACGCTTGGGAATGCTAGGAATTCTAAAACTCACTTACTTGCTTTTTTATAGTGACAAACAACTGGCAACCGTACTTGTCTTCTCGAAGATCTCACGATTCGGAAATAAATACCATACGATTAAAAAAAATTGTAGCTAACAAAATTATTTTGTGCATTTTTAGATTGAATTTTAATTTTAGATGTGTAACTTACCTTAAGAGCCCTCCTGGCATGTATAATTATCTTTTCTCAAACATGGAATGAAATATCGATGTTATGTTCCTTATAATAGGCTGCGAAGTATGACGTTCCAGGTGCGGCTAGGACAACAGGTCGTTAATGGAATTTCATACAAAACTTGCAGGCCTAGGCCGGCAAAGTCCTCTTTTTTAATTTCCATTCCACATAAATTTGTGGCACAGGCATCATGACATTCTGCCACTATGCGTATTAAAAATAAAACTTTGATATTTTTGTTGTTCATTTCATTGCATGTTTGAGAAAAGCACTATACATACCTCGGCGGGAAATATGGGGTTGCCCGCCTTAGACCTATTCGGGCTCGCTCGCTCGGCCGTCTATATATCTTCGGCCGGCAACCCTTTCGTCCCGGCCTCTGTAGTAATCTACTATTATTTCTATTCGAAAATATCGTATGTGGGTAGTTTGCATAATATTAATTTGATAGAGAAAAAAATATATTATTCTCACTCTATCCGCTTGACCACGAGTGCCGCAAAGGGCTTGAAACGTCGGGATGTAATAAATTATTTGACACGTGATAAAATCCGTTTTTATAGTTTGATTTAATGTGTTACAATCGCGGAAATCGAAGACAATATAATTCTAGAACTATTAGCAACAAGACTAATTAAATGAAAAACTAAAAAACCCGACTGCGTTTCTGTGTAATTTGGAATTTGGCGCCAAAAATCGTGCATTATGTTTTTTATTTTTATTTTGACATACCCAGTGTCACTCTCACAGAAAATACAAAAAAAAAAACAAAATTTTTTTATTCTGCAATTAGGCCACAAGGGCACTTTTACAAGTCAACACATGAATTATACAATTAAATAAATTGACAATGATAATTATAATGTTTTCAAAACAGAATTGCAGAACTAAAAAAAAGTAGACAATAATAATAATGATTTTAAAACTATAGTGATAAACAAACTCACAATATTCAATTAAAATTAACTTATAAGACATTATATAAAAAAAAATTTTTAGTGACCTATACATATATACGGTCTCTGTCCGAATACACAAAAGTATATACAATAAATTTAATATCTCAGAGATGTATATGGTCTCTGAGCGTCCACGAATCTAACGACACCTCTCAAGCTAAAATCCATCGAGCCGTTCAGGCTGCAAAGCGTGCCAAACAATTATACATACATACACACATACACATATAGTCTCGAAAAACATAACCCTCCTTCTGGCGCAGTCGGGTAAAAAGCTGAAGAGCGCTTGTACCATTCACCACTTTAGGCGACTTCCTGATGTGGCGGGGCGGGATCAATATGCGACCTCTTTGGCTTAGTTGGTCGTGACCCTGCCTATGAAGCCGGGGTTCCCGGGTTCGAATCCCGGTCAGGGCATTATTTGTGTAATTAGCGCGAATATATGTTTCTGAGTTTTGGATGCTTTGTATGTATATACGTATGTATTTATTTATATAAGAATGTATATAAATATTTAGGTCATTATCTCACTGAAGACCTTAAAGACGATGTAGACATGGAGAGGGAGCGAAGGGCATTGTCAGTTCGAGCGAATATGCTGGCTCGCAGATTTTCTCGGTGTACAGATGCGGTTAAAATCATGCTTTTTAAGGCTTACTGCACATCAATGTACACCTCTAGTCTGTGGGTCAGTTACACTCGGAGAGCTTACAATGCCCTTCGCATTCAGTACAATAATGCGTTTAGGGTGCTGTTGAGACTGCCACGTTTCTGCAGCGCGTCAGCCATGTTTGCCGAGGCGCGCACAGATGGTTTTGACGCCGTCTGGCGCAAGAAAACTGCCTCGCTAATGGTCAGGGTGCGCGGCAGTAACAACAGCATTCTAAATATGATAGCAAATAAGTTAGATTGTCCTCTGATGTGGAATCTCAGTCAGAGGACCAAATCTCCTTTTTCAATTGTATACTAACACCGATTGGATCTAAGTTGTCATTGTTAAAAAAAAAAAAATATATATATCTTCGCCTAGTACCCAAATTACAAGCTTTGCTTAGTTTGGGACTCACATCGATTTGTATCGCACGCCATTTGCATCCCGCCCCAAAAAGCACTCATTTAAATCTATGGACGCAGTAAAAAGCGGTACTGACTCGACTGACTTTTCTCACACCGTTTCGCCTCCGTACTGACTAATCAGAAAGTTACCTAAGGGTTGAGTGCATCAAATATTCTGTAATCATAAGTGGTGTTTGTTGTAATCTGTATCGGAAACCTATGGAAAGTTTGACAAGTTTCTATGGGATGACAGCTACCGGCGCCATAATTAACGCTCATCGGTCAGTAATCGTATGTTGGTGCCACCTACCAACCGCAATAATGAACGATTCACACCAAACGGCCGGAGTCGGCGCGCACGCCACCAGAGTCAAACGAATTCGATCTCTCCATACAGAAGCTAGACTTCGTGTCCAAACGGCAGCGGCAGAGCCGGCGGCAGCCGACCGCCGGAGCCAACCGGTTACCCGCAACCCATTCAAATATGAAATCTAACATCTGTATGGAGGGTAAGAATTCTTTTGACTTTATTGGAGTGCGCGCCGACTCCAGCCGTTAGGTGTGCATCATCCATCAGTGTTCGACGATTGGAGCGAACAATATGCTCTTATAAGCTTCTTGAACAATATTTCATTGCAGCAAACATTTGCACATTTTTTGCTCGGTGGACGTGGCGCAAGCAACATCTCCTGCCAGCATCTCCTGATGATGCCTCGTAGAGAGGTGAAACACGTGTCGAGGTTTTGTGTTTTCTGTGTCTTTGTATTTATTTGCATGTTTGTGCGAGCGGAGGGAGGGTGGTGGCATTAACCGCATGCAAAAATACGCAAGTGGATACATTGATACTAATAAACCTACACGTGTTTTAGCGGAATAGCAAAGAAATATTGTTCATGAAGCTTGTCATGGATTTCCGTAAAGTAACGCCTGACTCTATCAATTAATATGCTCTTATATATCATAACACTACATTATTGTCAAGGCGTTAGAATGCATGGTCAGAACAAGCGCTGCTAGTGGCGGTACGGAAAATCTACCGCAAGCAAGGAGACCACAGGGTGGACGAACCCAAAACCCGGAACACAAAATAGAGGCGCAATATAGACTTCATCTTAAAAGACTGGCCAGACACTCCTCAAGACTGTGAGGAATGGAAAAAGAAGGGAGAGGTCTTTGCCCAGCATACAGTGGGGCATAAAAGGCTCGTAACAATAATAACAGTGAGTTAAATATTTTTTCCACCTTGAGGCACTGTTCACTGTATCATCGGAGCTTTACAACCTCCTACTAAGCAAATGCGTAGATACACACATATATGATCAAACATATAATAGGGGTCGTTAGTGGAAGTAATTATGCGTGACGATAATGAACGGTGATTAAGATTGTCATTTGGCAGAACTAGTTAGTACTGTTATGTTTGATGTGTTGACAACCCTTGTTTGTACATAATGCAATTTGCTTGTTTAAAACAAAGACATATTCTAAAAAGGTTTTTGAAGGGATAAGACGGTTACTTTTATTGAAGTAACGTATTTAAAAAATATATAATAAAATATTAAAGGTAAATCTTACAAAAAACAAATTAGCTCCGTAGTAAGTTCAATACGGCAATTATATTGTGGGTATGTACTACCCGACTAAATACATAGAGAACATACAAGACTATGAAACAAATACTCATGCTCATCGCATAAACATTTTACCTTTGCCGGTATTTGAACCCAGAACCGTTGGTTTATTAGGGAGGGCCACTACCCACTATGCTTAACCGAATTAAATAGTTCTAATAAATATTTTGATGAAAACCCGCATTTTATGTAATTATTTTCGACGAAGTTCCTCAAACTTTGAACACGGCTTTTTGTCTGCCTACTTTGCTAAAAATACTTTTTTTTCACCATTTTCATACCATTTTTTCGCACCTAAAAATGTCGGAGAGGCGCTTAGTAATTTATATGCCCCATGGCATTTCTACGTGCGGTTTTGTGGTTAATTACGTGTGACTTTTCAGATAAGGCCTTTATTAAGGTACGGGCGAGTGAAGCCGCTAGATTTACCTACATGTAAGCTGTGGAAAATAAAGAAGAGAAAAAATGTAATGGTGATCAAATTTGTACAATTTTTTTCCTGAATTAGGCTGGGTTGCATTAAAACGTCTGTATTCGTAAGCTGTGTTCGTTAAAATTTGAATGTATGGAAAGTTTGACAAGTTTCTATGGGATGACAGCTGCCGGTGCCATATTTAACGGTGATCAGACTTTGATCGTAAGCCGGTGCAACCCAGCCTTAATGTCGTAAATGAATGTCAATATTAGTACGGAACTCTTGGCACGCACCAAGTCGGACTCGCACTTTACAGTTTTTTTTTAAATACGAGTAGGAAACCTTCTGTACGTTCATAATTCAGTGATTTTAGGCTGCCTCTGCTCTGGTAGCCGTTTTGAGGGTTTCACTAGTTCCACTCCTTGTTCATAGCCCATCTTTCCGGATTCCTACGGCAAACACGTCTAGCCAAGTCCCACTTAATTTTGACGGTCTTTACACCCACATCTACGTTCGTGTGTGATCAAATATTATTAGAATTTAGTGTTTGCACTGCAAAAAAAAAAATATATATCCTATACCTTTGTAAGCTACTGTCATAAAATTTCATAGGTTATTAACTATAATTTCTTAAAATAATAACTAATCAATTTCAAATATTTTACAGTTGTACAATGCATTTGCATTAAGCCGCTATGTTTATTGATAACCCTAAATGTCTCTGATTCCCACGACACAGGCTTAGCCTAGTGTGGGAGTCGCCGATAATAACTGTTAAACGTGTAAAAAATTGTTTTGGTAATAAATATTTTTTACTTTTTTTTACTTTTTTTTTTTTACTTTTACGTTTACCTTAGCAAGTTTATGTATAGATAGTCCTGCCCTGTGTTAAAAATAGGCTATGCCATTATCGGCACAAAACAAATAATTTCAATTCCAATTAGATGAAATGGAAAAAGGACCGGTCATTGTGGAAGTCTTTGGGGGAGGCCTATGTCCAGCAGTGGAAGTCATTCGGCTGAATGATAATGATGATGATGAAATGGAAAAAAACACAACAGGCGTGGGTTGCTTCAACATTAAATAATTCGAGTGCCACAATTTTCAAGTTAAATAAAGTTATCGTTTCGGCAAATATACGCTTTGGCTTATTCAATTATTGACAGGTTCAACGGCCGCGAAAAACTTTTATTCCAAGGTGGTAATGGAAGTCGCCTACGCCTCTCACCGCCGTCGATGAAGTTCCTTAGAAATATCTAATTGTAAGTTAAACTTTTCAAATGCGTAGCTACTTTTGAAGCTGACTGTACGGCCTGCACTACTTTTGGAATCAAATAAAAAATTAATGGTTAAAAAGTTTCCGCCGAACATGCAAATATTTCGCCAGACTTTTATATCTGGATATGGAGGGGGAGCGGAGGGCCTTGGCCGTTCGCTGCAATATGCTGGCAGGTTTGTGCATTGTATCAAAGATGTTAAAGTGACGCTATTTAAGGTTTACTGCCAATCATTATACACGTGTGGCTTGTGGACCAGATACACGCAGAAATCGTACAGGACTCTCCGGGTTCAGTACAACAATGCTTTCAGGGTGCTGATGGGACTGAGAAAGCACTGCAGTGCATCAGGGATGTTTGCGGAGGCTCGAACGGAATGTTTCTCAGCAATAATTCGCAAACGAGTCGCCTCTCTGATGCACAGAGTGTGAAACAGCACCAACAAGTCATTGCCGAAAAATGGAACAACCCTATACTGATTATTTGGGACAAACTGCACTCGAGATGTTAATAATTTTTAAATTGTTAATCATTTCACGTCATCTTACAATTGTCTACTAACAAATATAAAGTATGCTGTGTTCTTACTAACATAAATATGGATTTTATCTGAATTAAATGTTATTCATTCATTCTTTCGTTCACTCTGTAGATGCATCATTGGGTCGACTTGGCCAAAATAAATTAGGACAAAGCTGTTATAGAATGTTGAACATGTATGATCTTAATCTAAAACCCTGATCTGTGTTGGTCGACTTGACACTGGTGTTGTACGCATGGGCAAATATGCGCTAATTAACTGATCAAGCTGTGTGCACTTAGTTTTGGATATCATGCTAGTTTATAAGCTACTGAACACGCGCGAGCTAACTGAACCATGTGTTGTATGATGTCTGTTAAGTGTACCTTCCTAATAAATAAATAAATAAACTCATTCACATACATACCTTCTTTTCTTTTGACAATTACAGTACCGATTGAGACTGTTTTAACACTCTTATTCTGACTTGGAACGACAGGCTTGAAAATGTTTTTACGGCAATACAAGAAACTTTACATTTTGTCATCTTTAATCCATAACATACCAACTACATGCGTAATCATGTAATAGGTAACAGTTGTTCAGAGATCAGAATTCATCTCATTACATTAGCCTAGCTTGTTCACTTCGGACCCTATTAGTATTTCACCCACAAAACAAAGCCTTCTCCAGATCATTAGGCTTCTAATTTAATTGTGGCCAAACCCACAGCGCTCATTAATTCTGCAGGAATTAAATTTTCATCTTGGAGGGACAGAGCTGAAAGACGTAATGGAATAAACATGAAAGTCAGTTAGAGTTTTCCATTTTTTCCGTGCATCTGTGTAAAACTTGGTATTAGAGCTCAAATTTGCGTACAACATCACTCATCAGTAACCGCGGGCACCCTTTCTGATACGCTCGTCGTCGGTTAGAACTTAAAAGTTAAAATTTAAATGCTTCCTTTGCTTGTATCTTGATTTAAAACAAGTAATATATAATAATATGCCGCGGGGGCCATTTATAGATTTAATTTAGTTTTATTTTAGTTTTGTAATTAGTTTTAATGTTATTGTAATTAGTTTTATTTTTGGTAATTAATCTGTTTTTATATAACGTTCTAAATAAATAGTAATATAATTATGACTTCTTGCTTAAATTGTCATTCATTATAATTTTCATGTAATCTTATAGAATTTCAAAGTAAAACCATTTTTTAAATGAACGTTCTCTCCTATATAGACGAGTTTCAACTTAAAAGGTATTAACTGAAGGTAAGGTCATAGATCTGAAGAAGCTCGAATTATATTGATACTCCAGTTTTCAATAGGCGAGACGAGAGTGGCGAGACTACAATGGCTTTGCGTCTATAGAAAAGAAACCTGGCGTGTTCCAGTCTTTCAGACTCAGCTAACCGTTACTTTGCTATTCGGACAACTAACCCTATCAGAATAATAGCAAAACGACAAAGCCTAAAGTGACGTATCCTTTTTAACCCACAAAATGCTTACTAGCATTTTACCACTTTTTCCAACGGACCCTTTCGCTCATACATCGATACATGTTATATCCGCTAAACCATTATATAAAGACCTCTGCTGGTGTTTTATATTGTCCTTACGCATGAAAACGGTTCGAAAATAGCGAAATGAGAGAGGTCTTATTACGGTGGTAGAGCATTCCGCGCTTTCAAGAAAAAGGGTTTAGTTGGTCTGACCTACTTCTTCAGAACGTTTTAGGCGCTCCTTAGAAAAATATTCATATTAAAACGAGGATATGAATGTTGCGTTTGGATATTGCCCGAATATATGCGGTCGTTCAATAAAGGGAGATGTAGTGAGCGTTATTTTAATGCTTTTTTGTTGGTATTGAGAAGGTTCCCCATGTCTTTGTTGTTCGATTTCTTTAGGTGTTAAAAGCGTTCTATTATTCCTAAATCTGTCTGACGACAGGTGGATCAAAGGATAACGACATGTGTGTTACATAAGTTGGAAAATACCAACTAAATTGGCCCTCGGGGATAATAGTGTAGCCTAAATAATTAATAAATAGGTAGCCAGTATTTAGGCCCATAAAATTAGCAAAACCTGGACATAATTCGATAACTGTAATTTTCTTTTTCTATGATTTAAAGTATTGTTAGTTATACTTAAAATATAAAGAATTAAACATTTTAAGGCTCCGCGTCAGTGTTAAAAACCAAAAAAACTAAATTTTTAACACATTTTGATTTCTTAAGTAAGCCATAATAAATAACTTTGTGAAAGTACCTGTATTATGATATGAAAAAATATCATTCAATCAATTATCGTGAATATTTTTTGTTTAATATAAATAAATAATAAATAAATATTGGGGGACAATCTTACACGAATCGCCCTAGTCCCAAACTAAGCAAAGCTTGTACTATAGGTACTAGACGACGATATACATACTTATATAGATAAATACATACTTAAATACATAGAAAACATCCATGACCCAAGAACAAAATCCATGCTAAATGCACAATTAATGCCCTGACCAGGATTCGAACCCGGGACCTCTAGCTTTCGAGGCAGTGTCACTACCAACTACGCTAAACAGGCCGTCAACATTTTATTAGCACCATAAGAATGATATTAAACAAAAAATTCCACGATAATTGATTACATTATATTTTTTCCTATCATAATACAGGTACTTTTACAAAACTATTTATTATATGGCTTGCTTGCGAAATCAAAATGTGTTAAGAATTTAGTATTTTGTTTTTTTTTAACATTGACGCGGAGCCTTAAAGTGTTTAATTCTTTTTATTTCAACTATAACTAACAATACTTTAAATCATAGAAAAAGAAAATTACAGTTATCGAATTATGTCCAGGTTTCGCTAATTTTATGCGCCTAATTGTAGAATTCATTTGTTCAACGTAAAAGTAGTTCCTAATTGTTTTTTTTATACAATTTAATTATCACTTCAGGCAGGTGAAGAGGGAGACTCAGGTTGCGATGGCTCAATATCGTGGCCAAGGATATGAACGCCTGCGAGTTGAACGCTGAGGATGTCCAGGACAGAGCAAAGTGGAAGAAAAAGATCAGAAAAGCGGAAACCGTCGTAAGACCGGACAAACACTAGGATGATGATGATGATGACTTCGGACGGGTTTTAGATGCAAAGTTGCCGCAAGTGCGTCATCCCAAAGAAGAACCCCGAAAGAGTTCGAAACATGTCGCCCAAAGCGACAATAAATACGTGAGTAACCCCTTCTGACTAAGCGAGTTCTCCGTTTCAGCTTAGAAAAATGAATTCGCATGTTTGTCCGGATTTTCGGCTGTTCCCCTCTACAGCTCGCATTTTTCAACCGATCCGCGTGAATGTTTCGATAATCATACAGATTTTTTCTACTCGTCGACTTATTAGACTTCGTAGACCAAATTAAAATTACATACTTTTTCTCTATGAAGCTCATAAATAAATTGAATTGAAATTAAACGCTCTAGAGAACTTAAATGAAATTGGCCAATCACATGTCACTTTTAGTGTAATTTTCTTGCGATAATGCGCATGAAAATCACGTCGCTGATGGGTTTTGTCAGGGAAAGTCAAAAGAGCATTCCGAAGGTAATTGCTAACAGATTTAACCATCCCAAATTGTGGCATTGGGTTAACTGCGTTGCCGAACCTAAAAACCCACGACCTTATCTATACTAATATTATAAAGCTGAAGAGTTTGTTTCTGTGGACGCGCTAATCTCAGGAAGTACTGGTTTGAATTGATAAATTCTTTTTAGATAGTCCATTTATCGAGGAAGGCTTTAGGCTATATAACATCACGCTGCGACTAATAGGAGTGAAGACGCGGGCAACAGCTAGTATATATTATACAGGGTGTATGGCAAATCGTGTGCCAAACGATTAGGGTGGGTACGAGTAGGTACGTAGGTATGGACACTTGCAACACATTTTGGGCCAATTAGCCCTCATCCCGCCCACAACCAGTGCTTATATTTTTTTAATCTTTTTTTTCTACAAGTTCACCGTTTTGTTAACCTATCTTTTTTTATTTAAAAATGTATGTGGCAGCACAAAATTGTTTAGTATTTTCTTAATTAAATTAAATTAAAAACTAATAACCGACAAAGTATAGACGACAGAAAAACAACCGTCAACGGTATACTACATGTCTAGAATAATTTAAATTTTCCGGAAAAAACGGTCACACGGCCAGACTCCCGGTTTTATCTGTTCCCGTAAAAAAAAAACAATTGTCAAATACACTTGCGCTCCGAGCTCACGCAGGTCCGCGTCCACCAAATCCTATACGAACGGGAACGTAAAGTGTTTTGGAAAATCCCGGGAAGAGACGATGGGAGTTGGGTGATCCTTAAAAATTAGAAAGAGCTAAATAGAAGAGCTGGCGACCGAGGGTCCTAAGATGAGAAGGAAAATAAAACTAATCAGTTCATAATTATATTGATTTATTTACTTACACTGATCTTTACTTATCACTTTATACAAAATTTTCTATATATCACAATCAAATAGCGACGAGAATCATTATTTTAAACAATGACTAATGACATCAATGAATATAATGTTATACCACGTTCGCACTGGTCTGCACAACGTAAACGACGG
Organism: Notocelia uddmanniana; assembly: GCA_905163555.1. Lineage (NCBI taxonomy): Eukaryota > Metazoa > Arthropoda > Insecta > Lepidoptera > Tortricidae > Notocelia > Notocelia uddmanniana. The sequence continues at coordinate 4,459,830 of LR991059.1, read as the reverse complement.
TACAAACTTAAAATTCTACCGTATGCCGCGACGACTCGACCAGACCAATGTAAACGCACCTTTATAATGCATGTACTATCAAAACTAAAGCTTCAAAACTATTTACAATTTTTACAATGTTTTTGCTTTTAGTCCCTTGCAGTTTAGTAAACAAACTGATATTATGCATGCTACAATAATTGGTAACATTACAGTTCTAATAATTATAAAACATGAACTATGATCAGGAATGACTTCAAAATGTGAACGCCCGAGTGAGTGGCCCGTCACAATTTTTCAAGTTTACATTTAATGTCGTTCGAGGCACGTCCTGACTATTTCATGTTCTTTGGTCCTGACGGTCCATCGCGATCAACTGCGAGAGCGGTATAACGGTATAAGATAGAAAAAATTAGGTATATAAAAACAACGTCATTCGAACCCTTATCTTTTTATTTACAGAGTCGTACCGCTCATGCCGTTCACCGCGCTCGCTGGAACGTCAGGATGTGGCTTATTGGTCAGACGTATGATTATGTTACACGTCTGAACATTACTGGTTTAGACTTGTACACGCCAAATTGTAACTTATATTATAGCTTCGTAAAACGTCCGTGACAAAAAATAGTAAAAATAGTAGGTATTCTCAACGCATGAAACGAGGCAATTGCGCGCTGAGTATTAATTTTAAACGGACGACCTTGGGAGCATAGTAGTGCACGTGACAATTATATTATACACCTCTCATTCTGACAGATGACGACGATATATGGTTGGCAACATTTTAGATATTTGAAATCGCCAACAAAGTTAAAACTGCGTTAGCGTATATCAAAATGACGGCAGGATTATTGTTAGAATGCGATATCGATATTATAGCGTCACCACTATATTATCTATCCATTTAAAATCAGATCACAAAAATCTCGAGACATTTAAGACGAAATAAGTATAAAAAGGTAGGTACGACTTTAGTGCGCATATTCATAGTTTGCGCGCGATGCAAGCGCCACAGCAGGGGTTGCGCACGGATATCTGCGTATTCAGCGCAAATTGTGATGTCGTACAGGTGATGCACACCATGTAGGTATACATCTCCTAATCTAACAGGCAATTGCGTCCATATCGCAAAATAAATTGCTGAAGACATTTTCGGCAACAAAATCAAAATTTCGTAAATCAAAATGCTGATATACTACTTACACTGAGACATTGATTGACTTTACCTTTTATTCTAAGAGATAGCTGCGCCTCTCTCGATAAACGTCGGTAAAATTGGATAATGATCTCACAAAAATATAGCGGCCCTATCGAAATGAATATCGGGTGTTAACTAAACTAATTGAAAACCTTTTAAGACGAGATCAGTATGAACAAGGCGTACATAAAGAGCGCAGCGGAGTGGTGGTTTGCGCGCGACGCTAGCGCCGAGGCGGGGTTGCGTACGCACGCACGGAATTCTGCGTACTCAGCGCGGGTTATCGCGCAGTAGTGCACGTGGACGCACGCTGAGTCGCAGTCAGACTCCGGCGCATGGCGTACTCGCAACGCTGTGATGTACCTGGTTGAGAAAAAACGATTAAGAATATTACGAGGTTTTCTTCTAGGGTCTACGGTAAAAAAAGCTTGGTTGCCAACGACGCGGTATGAAAGAAATATAAAGACTTAAAGTCAGCCGTTTTATGAATGGTTATGAAAATTTACTAGAACGATATTATTTTGCTACTCCGCTAAAGCAACTGTCAGTCGCCAGCGAATAGAAAAATAATAGTATTCTACTTTACTGTATGTTACTTTACGTATCTTGATATTCTTTCATCGTTACGTCCTTGTCCGGACTATTGCGGCCTAGTATAGATTTTACATATCATTTCAAACAGTAACACATTTTAACCTACAAATAGACACAGAATTGCTCTTTGTTAGCATCTCAGGAGTCCAAACTCGGGGTTTGCCAATGCAGCGGGCCACAAAACGCATGCTGAAAAATTAAAGGATTGTATCCGGAACACCAGGCTGCGCCCTAAGACCCAAATAGTTGACGTGGCTCGGAAAGTGGCTAAGTTGAAGTGGGGCTGGTCATGTCTGCCGCATGCCGAGTGAGCTATGGGCCAAGATCGCTACTGATCGACGGCCCGACAGCCCGAAGTGGAGACGAGGCAGACCTCGCTGTCAATTTAAAAAAAAAATTGGGGGACAATCTTGCACAAATCGACCTAGTCCCAAACTAAGCAAAGCTTGTACTATGGGTACTAGACGACGATATACATACTTATAAAGATAAATACATACTTAAATACATAGAGAACATCCAAGACCCAAGAACAAATATCCGAGCTAAATACACAAATAATGCCCTGGCCGGGATTTGAACCCGGGACCTCTAGCTTCGGAGGCAGTGTCACAACCAACTAGGCTACATAGGTCGTCAGATGTCAATGGCGGGACGATCTAGACTCCTTTTTAAGGGATTGGCCAGATGCTGCTCAGGATCGGGAGGCCAGGAATCGGAGTGGGGAGGCTTTTGTCCAGCAGTGGGACAGAACAGGTTCCCCATAATAATAATAACCGACAAGCAAATCGATAAACTTAATCATTAATATGGTTCTTACTGCCTAATTCTTCAAAAAATGACCTCGTTACTCTCTAAAACTTTAAATGAAAGCAACGTGTATTATAATTCATTTAATTGAATTATTCATACTACACTCGTAACAATTTGAGTACAGAACAATTATAATTTGTTAGGCCTTAGCTTAACTACGAGTTGGTTCACGCTTGAACCGGGTAAGTAAATGATTGCATGTATAAATGCAGAAAGGACCAAAGAGAATAAATAAATACACCCGAAGCTTTCGTATAAAAAGCTCATCTGCATACAGACCAAGGCAAAATAACCTTTTGTGTTTTTTACAGTGAAAAGGTTAAAATTACAAAGTAACGTATTGTTCGGACGTCAAATGTGTTATTAGGGTGATGTGTAAGCTTTAGGCTTTTTAAGTAGATTGAGCTCATTTAATACCGACTTTTAATTAAATATTGTGTGTGTTAGTATAGGTTTCATTGTTTTGTCGATATTTTCTTGAATTGAATTTTTCGTAACCTTTGTTCCTTTTTGTAAAAAAAATCAAATTAGTTTTACATGTAAACTGTTCTATAATGCTATTGTTCTTTTTGTATTATTGAGTTGCGCGTTGGCTTTCTAGCGGAACTTAGATATAAATGTCACTTCTAGACACATTTTGACTTTAACGATGATTTTGACGTGTATAGAGACTGTAGCCAGTATTTAGACTCCGTTTCCACTGAAGCGAAGCGGAGTGGAGACATGTAAAATTCCCAATCGTAATAGTTCGTCAGCTCCACTCTTCTCCGCTTTATTTTAATATTAATTTGATTGGTAGTTTATGCACGCATACGCTCCGCCTCAGTGGAAAGGCCATCCTTATTTTACAGTTTATTCTTATAAGACGCTTTCTTTATATGAGAAAACTATCAGCTGTCAGTGTCAACCGATATCAATGCAGTTAAGTACTGCCCCACTTCTGCGCATCGTATTAGTACTGCGCAAACGTAATACTGACAGTAATTCGTCAAGTAAGGAAATTTCACATCAGTAAGCTTACGTCAAACAACAAAATACCTATGACATATCGATCCCGCCCCGCCAAGTTACCTTAAATAGCTAAAACTAAATTGATACTGTAGGTACTGAGCTTGTTTATACTATTCTGATTTAAGTAAGTTACTTGCCTCTTACGCTGTCACCTTCAGTAAGTGTATTATTTATAAATCGTATAATTAATGAATAATAACGTAATAGTACATTACGATACAAGTGCAGAGAACAGGAAATTCGCAACGAGTGGTGATAAATTGAAACACGACCGAAGGGAGGTACTGATTAATCAGTACCTACCTATACAATAATGAATGAGTGAACTAGTGTAATAATTGTCTAATGTTGTAGGTATAAAAAATCGTAAAATCTGTTGTTGACAAGAAATAAAGTTAATGTTGGTACTTCCTTCTTTGTATACATGTAAGGATAAACATCGATTTTTTACCCAAGCCGTGTAAAATAAATTGGATTGTTGATTGACGTAGCATCAAGATTTGAGTGAACGAAAGAAAAAGGAAATTTTCGGACTTTCAGATCACGCAACAGACGTTGAAATTAAGCCTTAATTTGATCTCAATCTAATCTAGATGAGTTGAAAAGCCATTAATATTTTCTCTTTCAAAAAGTATTGATCATAGAAAAAAAGCTTTGTGCACATAATATATAATATGAAAATAGCTCTAATAGTCTTGCTGTTGCCTTTGTACCGTGTTGAAGTAATTATTATCTACTTTAATATTGCATAAGACGTAGGAGAAGAAGTATCTCGTAGTAGCCATATTAGTTATTAATGTATGTAATGTAGTAATAAACACTTCTCTCATTATAACAGGAACATAGAAGGAATAAAAAATCATGCAAAAGAACATCAACAATCTTTTAAAAATTGAATGAAAATGTGATAAAGCAAATATACTTTGATTCATCCAAAAAATGTATTTATTTATTATATAACTGCCCGGTATATTTTTATTACGTCTTTCTTCTTGACCGTTTTTTCATGACTTTTTATGATCTTGTCGGCCAGAGGTCGCCATTGGTTACGCTCAGACGCCTGAAGTGCAGGTTTGACAGACATAATAAGCTAGCTTGGAATATCTGACCCTGTCCATCGGCATCAAATGGGACTTCAGCCTCGTGGTCTTTTATCCTATCATCCCTGTCACCATCAGTTTCTCCAGATTATCCACACGTCTGCGCATGACATGACCGAAGTACCTTGACCAGACAGATAGGACAGACGATGCGCATTGTTTATTACTTACTTGGTAAAAATATTTCGGTCGTGGTAGTTCCTGATCCTATCCGCCAGCGCATCTAGAGAAGTGGCGCTGACTTCCCGGAGACCGTAGTACTGAGTCAAATTGTATTCAATAGCCCAGTGCATTTCTTGCCGATTCGTCACGTCTAGGTAATACTGGGTATAGTCCAACACCTGCGAAGAAGAACCCTTTATTGGATGATTTAACTTATTTTTCAATTCCACGTTGCATTAAAGAAAAGCAAAAGAATACATTTTTAAGGACTATTTTGTGTTATATAATATATAAACGCTAAAAAAAATAAAGTAACATTATTTCAAATAATTATAAAAGCATAATCATAATAAGGCTATTCGGATTCGAAGTTTGGACAGCCCCTTTTAAAATAAATCATGAACTTTGACATTCGGCACAGAGTCAGAGTTCATCATTAAACTCTCGAGTTACACAAATTTCAAGCCAAATTCTTATTAAAGTATCGGATAAAATTAGTTTGAAGAGCCAAATAGTTATGACATTTTTTTATTTAACCAAACCAAACGAGTGAAGTGTCTCCGTTTCAGCCCGCGAAAAAATGTGTCTCAGTTCTCTTCTTCATTTCACATTTCTCAACCTATTCTCGTGAAATTTTGTGAAAATTATTTAGGCTTTTTCGTCGTAAGTGTATCCCTTTGTGAGGCTAAATAAAGAAATTTTATTATTATTAAAAAAAAAAAAATATGCTTTTTCGTCGATTCAGTTTTAATAATTTATTTAAAAAAAACGCGAGTTCTACTCTACAGCTCAGCCACACTAATAATATTGAGTGACATCCGTAGGTACTCATCATCATCATTAATTTAACACTTTCACTGGCAGTGCTGTCATTAAGCGTTGTTAACCCTACATAAAGCCCTGCTCTTTTTGTTGTACCACAATCCCGTTCTTCTTCGTGCTAAAACTTTGAGTTTTTGATACGACATAAGATTAATCTCGTACGTCCCTTTTAGTTTATTTTAGATTAGTCCAAATTCTGTGAAATTTTTCTGTGAAATTCTATGAGTTGTCGAACTTGCGTTGGATTTTCTGCAAAAGCTATCTTCTATGTCTTCGGCGAATCTTGTGAAATTAAAATGTTCCCTATTCATTAAAGTACTTCGCTCTCCAGCATCTACTATCCTTTTTAGGGCACTTTCTATACAAAATTTTGAAGATCAACGGCGAGAGTGGACATCCCTGGCGTACGCCTTGTCTTATTATAGCTTGTCATTTCTCTTTGTTTATTTCTTTTGTGATTTACTTAAATGATATAAAATTATATTATAAAGCATAGATGTCAAAATTACACGAACTATTATCATGATCGTCAAAACATGGAAAATACAAAACAACAATAATAATAATAATATCAACACAATGTCAAGGAATGTAAATTAACAATGGAAAACAATAAAACTCAATATATATCCCACAAGGGAACGTCATTCAACTTAAATATCTATGTCCATTCAAAAACATTTATTATCAAATCAAGGAATAATTTAATATAATAATTTAATAATTATTATTTCTATGTCATGTAGTGTTCGTGTATAATTTTCCTGTCTCTATAATCTATCCCTTTTTGTCTAAGTACGTATATTATTTTATTTATTTATTTAAACTTTATTGCACATATTAATACAAAAGGCGGACTTAATGCCGTGAGGGTGCGTGGTGGGGCGTGGTGGTATATTCATCATTTTTACCTAGTGTATTTTATCGAAAGCCTTTTCCAGATCTATGAAGGCCACGTGGGTGTCTACGCCCAGATCTATTCGTCTATCTATAATAAGTCGAAGAGCGAGAATAGCTTGTTTTTCTTTTTCGTGCCTTTATGTTGTCTAATTCCTTATTAGTCAGGTTTTAGCTACCTTTCAGTAACTGGCCCTATTGTGTTTTGTATATCCTTTAATAATATCATGGATGCTTGAGGTATGTGACGTATCGTTTCTATACTCTTCACATTTAATTGTATTAGGTTTTTTGGTTAATGTGACTATTTTACTTGTTTTTAAATCTATCGGCACTTTGCCTGTACTGTATTTAGTTTTAACTATTACAAACCTTTCTTTGTTCATGGAATTGCACTCTATTTTTTTATAAATTCTATGAACCATTCCTTCCGCTACACTTTGTCCTAGTTTATCTACCTCACTCACTTTTTAATATCGCAATCGTTTATAACCCGATTCCCGCGTATAATGGTCCTACGTATGTGATCCAACGTAAAATGTCTTTATTATTTCTTACGTCAAAAAAAACTATTTAGAGATAGTTTCGTATAATTGTGCTATTCTCAAATAAAAGGGTGTTTTTCTTATTGTTCTTTTATTTGTGAGATGTCTATTATTATATATAGGTAGACATATATGGAAAATTTAATACTAGCGACGCTAGATTGATCTCACGTCAAAAAAACCATTACGAGATAGTTTCGTGTAATTGTGCCGTTCTCAAACAAAAGGGTGCTTTTTGGCGACGTTAATGAGGTACTATTTTCTTACTGATGCAATCAGAAATAGTCCTCATTTACTTAGCAAAGCGGTATCCTTTACTTGATAATGACACATTTAATAAAGGTTGACAATGTTAAGAACTAAAATTCTTAATGCTAAATAATTGTTTCTTTTCATTACCTTTCCATTGTTGGAGTCAAATTTGTATAATCTTAAGCCCGGATTTGATATGCTGCCTGCGCCCCTCGGAGTCACAGACGGTGCGAGGAATGCCCAAGACACTGGTCGACCTATTAAAAAAAAAACATCAACTTGTTTCTATTTATTCACGAGTCCGTGTACTGTTCGCGGAAGTGGGGCGATACGAATACGGTACACTAATACTCCGGTTTACGCGACCTCGCTTTACACGGATTCGCTATACGCGCATTTCAAATTTTTGCACTAAATTGCCCCGCTTTACGCGCTCGCTCGGATTGGTCAAATTTAAAAACAGCATGGCGGGGTGGCGTGAGGTATTTAGGTAAATCACTGCTATTTATTTCGTGTTGTGTCAAAGTTCGTTCATTTTCGTCTGTAAGTTGTGTTTTTTTTTTAACCCCGTTATACTCGTCGTTCGCATAATGTGATATTCTCCAACACGCATCCGTCGCGTAAACCGGGGTATTACTGTACTGGGCAGTTTCTGCACATGCTAATTCTACTGCGAAGATGTAATACTGACAGTGTCTCGTCAAGTGAAGAAATCTCTGCGCCATAAGTAAGCTCACGGCAAATAACAAAAATATATTACAAATCGATTACTTGATATTAAAAATGCGAGCAGCAACGTTGTTTTTTGTAAAATAAATTGAAAAGTATGTTCATTTAACTGGCATGTTATATTATAACATAAAAGAATTTATGCAAAGAAATCGTTGACCCCTCTACTTACTAAATTACTTTTTATTGCATAGCATAATAATAAATAAATAAAATATAAATATATTGGGGGACAATCTTACACAAATCGACCTAGTCCCAAACTAAGCAACGCTTTGTACTATGAGTACTAGACGACGATATACATACTTATACTAGATAAATACATACTTAAATACATAGAAAACATCCAAGACCCAAGAGCAAATATCCGTGCTAAATGCACAAATAATACCCTGGCCGGGATTCGAACCCGGGACCTCTAGCTTCGGAGGCAGTGTCACTACCAACTAGGCTAAACAGGCCGTCTAATACAATATTTGTAATTAATATGTACATTTTATGACTTGTAAATTATTGTTATTAAATGTGAAATCTGAAATCTGATCACGCCCCGCCAAGTTATGAAGTCGCCTAAGTTTGATATGTTACGTAATAAATCAGCTGCTGACCGATATGCAGCTGCATAACAGTTTTTTTATACTACGACTGTGGCAAACAAACTTACGGCCTGCAGGTACGTAGTCTATGGACACTTGCGACTCCAGAGGAATCACAAGTACGTAGCCGACCCTTTATTGACTTGGGGATGCGCTGTGTTGAGAGCGAGGGCTCGCAGTTATCTCCAGCTGTCAAGCTAGAGACATATGCAGGCCCCTCACTCCCAACACAGCGCATCCTCGGGAGCTCTGGCGACCTTACTCACCACCAGAAACACAACACCACAGTTTGTCTGTGGGGTCATTTTATGTGCAATTGACTGTAGGTACTCACCTTCACTGTACACTAGTCTGAAGGTATCGGTATGCCGGTGCCCGTAGAACTGCCCCACGATGACGTCACTAAAAGCCCTGATGACGTGGATGAGCCTGGCATTGGCTTGAGGGGTGAGCTCGCCCCCTCCAGCCGCTGAAGCACTGCCAGCGCCGTGGCGTTCTTCCACGCCAGGGCCTGCGTGGGCTACTATGTACACCTGTGACATAAAAAAAAAAAAATACTCTAAGGTAAATCCTCCGCGTGGTCTGGTAATAAAGGGTATTTTCATGACGGCAGGTGGACCGAAATGTTAGCGGATTTGTGGCCTGTTCTCGGAAAAAGAAGCGTCGGTCGTCCACCAGCTAGATGGGTAGATAACATTAGGAAGATCTCGGGTTGCTTCCGGATAAGATTAACTCAGGACCAGGATGAATGACGTACTCGAAGAGAGGCCTATGCTCAGCAGTGGGTGATTACAATCTGAAAATGGTGATGATGATTGACGGATGGTTAAGTGGCCGGCACATCCGTGAAAGTCAAACGTATATGTTGCGTCACATACTGACGACAGTACAACTTTAGATGAAAATGTCAAAACGTGATTTTTGAGGGCCTAAGGCTGTGAAATTCCCAAAATAATTATACATGAAACTTCTCATGTGGGTATCTCATTAACCATTTCCTCGTTTGAAATAAGTTTTTAACAATAAATACTGATGTGTTTAAATCAGATAATCCTGTTTTCTACTTAAAATTCGCTATTGCTTCTAAACAATACTCCTTAACTTTTTTGGAATAATGATCTCTATTGCCAAAACTATATAAAAACAATATTTTTGCCGCCGATTTTAGACACTGAAAGAGTATTAAACTCCATAATTTTATTCGACGTTTTATACATTTTAAAGGAACATAAAGAAAAACAAAAACACATTTACTATCGTGACACATATTAACACTTCTAGAAAGAAATACCATACACACATATAATACATACTCGTACCATATTATTATAAATAGATATTGTTTTATATTTATACTAGCTTTTGCCCGCGACTTCGTCCGCGTATAATTCGTTCTCGCCTTAGAATGATTTGTTTTCCCATACGATCTTTCTCAAGCTCAGGTGGACAACAGGAACTTAGGGGTGACATGTTGGAGAAGGAAAGCCACGAATAGATCGAACTGGAGATATTTGCTTGACGAGGCTAGCCTAGGGCCCACCCGCGGCTATAACGCCTCAGATGATGATGATGATACAATCTTTCACCCTTCTTTAAACCTCCTTAAGAAATGATTACAGTCAATATGACATTCCCTAGAAATCCTATTGTAAACACGAATGATTAAGTGCTTATTTTGGAATATCAAATGTACCGATTCTAGACGAATGAATCTCGTCAAAAACACTACATGTACATTGTACAATGAGCAAAGTCTCGCTACGCAGTTCTACCGTAAAACGTTATCCCGACAGAGCGAGTTCTTCATGTAAGTATGATGACCGAAGGCCGGTAGCAGAGCGGCAAGGCATGCGAGAATAATCACACAGAGCGGGCTTCTCATTTAAGGCTGAGGGCCGAAGGCCTCAACCAGAGAGGCGAGACACGCGAGGCTGAAGGCCGAGCCTCCCAACAGAGTAGATTCTTCATGAAAGGTTGATGACTGAAAAGCCGAAGGAGAGTGGCAAGGCATATGAGGCCGAAGGCCGAGCTATGTCGTCGCCGAAGATCCAGTTGACATATTAATGAGGGTAAATTATACTCCATTCGTTCGTTTTCACGTGATGCCTAGACATATAAACAGACACAAATTCTTAAAACTGTTGAAACGATTTCTGTTATGGATTCTAAGTATCCCAAGCCAACTTTTTTCGAATACCTTCCATGTACAGACTTTCGACCCTCTTCTAAGTGTACATCTAAGATGCTCCAACTGTCTATGCTGACGATTGGGCTGCCCAGCTCAAGTGATCTCTTATATCAAACAGTTTTTATGGTGTGAAGGGTCAACAATTACGTAAAAAATAACGCACTACAAATTTAAATGGTACACCGACGATACAAAGTGTGCATTGAAACAGCTGATTTTGTCAAATTAAAGGGAGCGTTAGCAGCGTTACTGCTTTAGTACAAAATTAAAATTAATTTAGCTGATTTTGTATTTAAGCATATGAATAAAAACAATGCCAAAGTGTCGCAAATGCATTTTGATGTACACGCAAAGTAGAACTAATTGCGAAAAGGTTGTGCTCAAAAATAGCGTCAACAATCAAAAGGAATTATGATACTTCGGTTTTGACATAATAAATCATCAACTTGTTTACAATTCTGCTATGCTTGAAGTTAAAATTTGGTTTTAGAGTCTCAGTTACTTAATGGAATAAATCATAATATTGTTCAAAATTTGAAGAGACCGCGGTGGCTGGCGCATTTGGGCAGCGCCGCGGCGCAGCGCTTGCGATTACTTTTTTTTCAGTTTCTATTTTAAGATTTTATGCTTACCAATTTTCATACCTGTAACTCATGGATTATAGGAGTTCCCATACAAAATTCAACCCCTCTTTTTACCCCCTTTTAACCCAAATATGCACAATTTTTATAGCCTAAAACCTGACCGGATATTTACTCGACAGATTATTAAAGTTTTCATCAAAATCCGTTCACCCGTTTTCACGTGATGCGCGTTCATACGTGTATAAACAGACAATCAGATAAACAGACAAATGACTGAAATTCTAAAAACTGTTGGAACGTGTTCTGTTATCGATTCTAATAGTTTCAACCGTATTTCTTTCTTTAAAAACAAAAAACATCAAGATTAAAGATAATTAAATAACCTGTGCTTACCAAATCCTTAAAAGTAAATAATCTAATAAAGGGTCCTCCTCCGCATAGTGCCAAAGATATGAAGCATGAAGCTAAAATTTGCAAACGAACAAGACACAATTTTGACGGCTAAGACGGGACGGGAAAGTTATGCTCAATTTACTATGACTTAAATATTAGCGAAATTCCTTTACCTCAGATAATCCCAAAACAGATAACGATGTAACCTAATATTTGGCTAACCTAAATGAATGTGGCTTCACAAGATTGCTTAACTAACGTAGTACTTTAGTACTTACCGCTAGCGTATTTTATCCAGGGTTAAACTCAATACTTTGACACAGCTAAATCCTTTGAAGTACTACGTAAATCTAACATTAATTACATTCTAATTTTCTTCGTCGGAATAAGCGCTAATGAAATCGAGGAGGCTCTCGTGAATATAATTTATAGAGAAAATCTACATTCTACTTTACCGTAAACTTTATATCTGTTACATTTCAAATATATAAATAACTATATTTGAAATGTCGGTACGTAGTGGGTATGGATGGTAACAGATATAAATATACTCTTAACTCTACAGTTATCCTATGTATATGGACATACCTTATGGCGTTTTGGCAATAGAATTCACTTTGTCCCTCCGATATATAATATAATATGACGGCTACTAATATACAAAGCTTCATATAATGTAGTAAAATAAACTGCTAAAAATTATAAAGACCTTATTGAAAGCCCCAATTGAAAGCATTTAAAATAGTCTATTTAAATTTACAATTTAGAAAAACGAACCCAATTCAAACTATTAAAATATTTAACATTATTTTTACAAATAATACAATAACAAAAAACATTATTCCATAGTCTCTTATCTCGTAAAATAAATTGCAAATAAAATTTCCCTACACGTTTCATTTTCTATTAACTTCTTTTGTGCCGAAAATGGCATTTATTTTGTCATTTTACATGTCAAAGACGAGATACTTGTACCGAATGATGCAAATACAATACTCCGTAAAGCGACTAATAGAGAAAACGTCGAAGTTAAAATAAGCGAAAAAATGGAGGAGTATTTTTAAAAGAAAACACTGGCTGTAAAAAATGTAGAAGCCATTAACTCTTCGAGTGTCTCACTGCACACTAAAATGGGGCGACTGAGGAAAAAAAGAGATTTATTCTTATTTCAGTGAATGACCTTTTTGTAGATATTGTATTGTCAACTGAGTAGTTTTTCCTTTGCTCTAATATTGCTAGATAAAAGTAATCTGCCATTGTCATCATCATCAAATATATTATTTAAGTATTTTCTTACATTAAAGTAAATCATGATGTTAAACGAACGTTAAGTAAATAGATTTGTAATTTTTAATATCGGAAATGATTTTGGGTAAACCTTAACCCTTTATTTGTCAAAAAAATGCTAAATAATGCCCCATATTCAAGCCTAGCTGGTACTCAATAGTCCAAACAATTTCGGTCAGAAAAAAAAAAAACAAAAAGATAGTCAAATAGTTTGTATATCCTGATACACTGCCAAATAAAGGGTTAAACCGGATCCTTATTATTTTGACGTGACGCCGCAGAACGATATCAGGGTTATACATTTAGTACTGATTACTGTGGCAACACTCGCCAATGATTAATTTTAATATAATAATTAATATTTTACGATTAAAAGTAAATTCGAATGGTGAAAATAGAGTAAATAAGCGACACTAGTGTTAGTTTAATATATAATTCCTTAGTACAGTGCCCGGGCACTCGTGTATTTGAAGCTGTCAACGGACGTTTGTACGTTGGAGCCTGGATTTGAAATCTGTGTTCGTTTCGCAGTCCTATGTGCTTGCTTTATTAATTATTTGTCTAATTGTGTGTATAACAAGGCGTAAATCATTGTACAAAATTGTATTGAAAGGCAGTGTATGGGCATAGTGAGACGCCAGAATTTCATGTAAGTAACTAACTGTAATTTCGCTTAGTTTGAGTAAGCAATTCCTTGTTTTGTTTTTGTGCTTAACTAAAGAAAAACAATAATGCTAACTCGCAGAGCAGCTGCTGCGGCTCGCCAGCAGGAAACTGATAAACTTCAACTTACCTTGCTTGAACTAAAAACATCCAAGGAATTGTGTGCTCAATTGCTTGGTGAGAGAGAGGACAGTGAGAAGGAACTATTATTAGTACTTGATAGCAGAGATAAGTTAAAAAAAGATTTATGTTCCTTAGAAAGTGATTACAATGATGTAAATTCTGAGCGGCCCGACTCAAAGTTGGCTACCTCTGCAATTGATAATCCTGTGGTTACTATAGATTTAACCAATGATTCTAACACATCAGGGTTAGAACATTGCAGCGGTAATAAATTAAAGAAATATCTTAGACTGAACAGATTCATAAAAAAAAACACAAAAGTTGTCAAAACGGAATAAATTGTTTTTCAAGAACTTGAGATTTAGCAAATTTAATGTAAATTTAGTGGATAAGTTGGATATATATTCTGCTCAGTTGAAAAATAGTAGATCAAAATATGAAACTGACACACAGATATTGAAATTAAAAATTCATAAGTTGGAGGACTCAATAAAATCTTTAGATAGGATGAATGAAAATTCAAAAAAAGTTATTACTGAATATTCATTAGCCATGGATGATTTAATAACACAAATTAATTATAACTCGGAACGGTTTGAGTCACTGACCAATGGCCAGTCATGTTTATGTAAACAAATGAGTGGTCATTTATCAGATGGTCCATCGAACCCAAACCTTTGTGCCAGTGTACCTCCACAAGAACAACATAATAATAGCTCCTTCCACACTTCAGAAACGAACACACCTAATGTAATTATGTACTGTGATGAGTTTGGAAGTAATATGGGCACATATCTAAGCGATCACTTAACAGGGCTTAGCGCAATAAGCAATTGTCTGCCTTATAGTAGCCTTGATAATATGTGAAATCAAATTATGAGTGATAATAGTATTCATTCTAAAACAACACTGCTTATTCTTATGGGTAACAGAGGAAATGTGAACAAACATAATTTAAATAATTTTTTTGAAAAATTGGACACATTAACTGTAAAAGAAATTAATATGTTCACATTCCCCTATTGTCATAAGATTTCAAAGGCAGAAAATGACACTAGATATAATTTGAATATAGCTCTGCATAATCTCTGTACATATAGTAGTAAGTTTAGCATAATTGACACTAACAAATATGTTGGTAAACACAATTTATTGACTAAAGGTAAGTTTTACCTTTGTAATTATTATAAAAGACAAATAGCTTTGTCACTATCCTATTTATTTGACATTTCTGCCAAGAATTTGGCACATAACTCTGCTCCTATTGAGCAGTTCAATATACAGTTGGAATTGGTTCCAGTTTTAACCAATCATTTAAATTAGATTTTAAGACAAAGGAGTACTCAAACTCTGGCAATTTAGTTATTAATAAATTTAATGAAAGATACTGCCATCATGGAAAATATATGCACCTGGTTCACCAAAATATTCAGTCTATTAGAGGAAAAGACTTACAGATTAAACTCTTTTTGAATGATTATAATATTGAAATATTGTGTGTAACTGAACATTGGTTAAAAAATAATGAATTAATGCCTCAATTTAATAACCACAAGGTGGGAAGTTCGTTCACCAGACTTAGTTCCATACATGGTAGGTCATTAATAATATTACATAATAAATTAAAATTTAAGGAACGTAAGGACATTGTATCCTTGCCTGTTGAACGGACCATATAAATAAGTGCAGTAGAATTAGAGTAATTTATTGTTGTCTGTAGGTATAGGCCGCCATTAAGTAATTTTGACCTTTTTGAAAGCATAATGGAATCCGTGCTACTTAAAATATCACTCTCTAGTAAGAAATTACTTATATGCGGAGACTTCAATGTAAACATTTTAGAAAATTCAACAACAAGTATCAGATTGTTGAATCTTTTCAAATCTTGTAATTTGAGTCATATATTTACGGAGCCTACTAAAGTCACTGCTACAAGCGCCACCTGTATAGATAACATTTTCACTAATATTATTCCAATCACTAAAAGTGTAATCAGTAAATTAGAATCAGATCACTTAGGTCAATTAATGGTATTTGAGACATTAAGAAGAAATACCCTGAGGAAACAAATAACTATTGTACCAGTAACCACGGGCCGTATGGAACGAATGAAGCAAAGTCTAGTCCAGGCGCTACCCTTTCTGTCTTCCGATATGAGTCCAAACGAAATGTACAATTAATTTTTTCACACTTTTATGAAACATTATAATGCGATTTTTACATCCAAATCGGTCGTGGTTGGTGGGACATCAGTTTTTAGTGAGTGGGCTACTGAGGACTTACATAAACGTAGACAAGCACTGTATGCTTTATATGAGGAAAGCCGGTTTAATATGAGTGATGAATTTAAGGAACATGTCAAACAATATTCTAAGAAATTTAAAATAGATTGTCATATAGCTAAACGTAATTTTATAAGCCAGAAAATTACAAATAGTTCGGACATTATCAAAACAACATGGAAATTAATTAATGTGGAAACTGGTAGATCAAAGCACAAAATGAATGATCTTAAACTAAAAATTGATGGCATAATTATAGATTCAAGTTTAGAAGTAGCAACAGAATTTGAAAATTTTTTCATACCCGTATCCACAACAAAGACATTAAATTATTCACCTTCGTCTGCCGTTACATTGTTAAAAGATAACGCCTCAGAATGAAGTGGAAATCTTCATTTTGAATATGTTAGTACCCCAGATGTAATAAAGGCGTTTAAATCAATTAATGTCAAAAAAACTGGTGATCTCTGGGGAGTCTCTGTCCATGCTGTCAAATCTCTAATATAAGTAATAGCGCCTGACTTGCTAGTTGTATTTAATAACAGTATTGACTGCGGTGAGTTTCCTGATCTAATGAAACATAGTAAAATAACTCTTTTATTTAAATCAGGTAGCACCCCACTAATTTTAGACCAATATCTGTGCTACCAACATTTAGTAAAATTTTTGAAAAGTTAGTTTTGTCCCAATTATACTAATACAAACAATTTAATGCATAATAAACAATTTGGTTTTACGCGGGGTCGCTCGACAACCGACGCGGCTGTTGAGCTAACTAAACATATATTCGATGCCTGGGAAGAGTCACAGGATGCCTTAGGTATTTTTTGCGATTCGTCCAAGGCCTTCGACTGCGTATGTCATGAAACATTAATCAGGAAACTGCACTACTATGGAGTTAGAGGATCGGCACTGAATTTGCTAAAATCTTATCTATATGGTAGAATACAAAGGGTCGATGTGAATGGACAGCGATCACCGGGATCAGTGGTCTCGATGGGTGTACCGCAGGGATCAATATTGGGACCTTTCCTATTCCTTATCTACATAAATGACTTGCCATACCTCGTAAAGACCCACCATGATATAGTATTGTTTGCAGACGATACCTCTCTTATATTCAAAGTCAAACGACAGCAACAAGCTAATAATGATATAAACAATGCTATTTCTAAAGTAGTTAATTGGTTCAATGTCAACAATTTATTGTTAAATGAGAAAAAGACCAAATGTATCAAGTTTGTCACGACTAACGTTAAGCACAATCAAACAAGGGTCATTGTGAAAGATGAGGAATTGGAACTAGTGGATAGTACAGTTTTTCTTGGATTAACATTAGATTCCAAACTCCAATGGGGTCCCCAAATTTGCTAATCTCTCGAATAGACTGAGTTCTGCAGCTTTTGCCGTGAGCAAGATCCGCCAACTGACAGACGTGAAGACAGCTCGATTAGTATATTTTAGTTACTTCCACAGTATTATGTCGTATGGTATTTTACTATGGGGCAGTGCTTCAGATATTAATACCATTTTTGTTCTGCAGAAGAGGGCTATTCGAGCAATATATAAAATGAACCATAGAGACTCACTTAGAGATAAGTTCAAGAACATTAATGTAATGGCATTGCATTGTCAATACATCTATGATAATATTGTGTATGTACATAAAAACATTGTAAATTTCAGGAAGAACTGTGACATACATAATATTAATACTCGAAATAAACACAAACTCGCGGTGCCCACCACTCGCCTCCAGAAAATTAGAAAATCATTCATGGGTAATGGTGTGAAGTTTTATAATAAGCTTCCAAGAAACGTAACTGAATTATCTATTAATAAATTTAAAAATTATGTAAAGCGTCAACTCATATCGAAAGCATATTATAGTACACATGACTACATGAATGATAAAACACCGTGGGATTAATTGTGACTGAAATATTAATGAATTAATCATTATGGCATTAGATATTTTTTATTATTATTATTATTATTTATGTTTTGACGATCCTATTGTGAGTTTTACTACAAAATAATTTCTTACTTTGACATGTCTACAACAATACAATATTTATTTTAAAGTATAATAATATCATCAATAAATTGCTCTAAATAATTAATTAATATATATGTTAATACATGTTATAACTGACGATTCGAAAGTGCTTGTTGCTAGGCCTATTTGAATAAAGAATATTTTAACTTTGACTTGACTTTGTACGGTACGGTGCACATTCATCTGAGACGCTCTCACGTGAAAACCCATGCCTACTGAGTCCGGGATTAGTACGCATCAAACATCAAGCCCAATATAATGATGGTAACCAGACTTACCATCTCACTTTTCCTCCTAGCCTTGCTAAGGACTTGCTCGAGCCATTCCCATTGTGCCCGACCGCGGTGGGGCCCGTCGGTTCGCGCCGCCCCACCAGCCCAGAGAACGCTGTTTAGCACCACGATGCGGAGTTTGCTGTGAGACTGCTCTATTGTGTAGTAGCCACCTATGACAAAAATACCAAAATTAATTAATTTCGTATCAAGCAGTAACGCTGCTAACGAAAATTCCAAATTAAAGAAAAAAAAATGTTATGAAAGGCTTTTCATAGTAGTTAAGAAAAAAGAATTTTGCAATTAAAACAAACGCATCATTTTAGTTTTTTAAACATCAACTATTTAGTGTTAAAACGTAGTTAACTAACAAAGTATACGCCGTTCACGCTTGTTACATCGTATTTTTTATTTAACATCGTTAATTTATATTGTTAATTTACTTAGCAACATTTTTATAGTAAAACTAATTACCCACTGGACCTGGCAACACGAAAGGTTGTCAATAACAAGGCCATTTTTCATCCAAGATCTGTCTGATGAATTTTGTAGTTAGGTCGCGCTCTTTAATAAGGACCAAATACGCAAAAAAATATTTGAATTTCTATATAGTTTACAGGACTGTCAACCTTAAGGGAGTTTCAAGTTAATGTCCTAAGCTTAACTGTGCAAACATATTAAACAGCTCACGACTTTGTTAGCATATAACTCGTTATATCCTTAGAAAATTTGCTATTGTATTAATTTAGATGCAGCTCGCAGGCTTAATAATTAGTCATTAAACTATGAACAACCACCAAATAGAAGGTCTCATTAAACGTAGGCTGCGCTCCGAAAATGTACGTCTAAGGAACAGAATTTGCTAGAGTTAAACCAATATTAAACTGCACGCCCCTCCAGACCTATTCATATATTGAAACTATTAGATGGCTATTCGTTAGATGGCTGGGTCAAGGGTCAAATACAGAAGGCGGTACTCCTGGACACGGCGCGGATAGTCCGGAGGTTCCTCTCTCTGTCGCCCTAACCACCGGTAGCTTAGGCCCGCCTCGCTGCCGGCGGCACTCTAGGTTAGGTTTTGTATAATGCTTTTATACTGTAAAAAATCTAACCTAAGAAAAAGAAAAAAATAAGGTGAATAATAATAATAATTCTTTATTCGGCTAATTATGTATCCTAAACGAGTGCGTTCATTAAAAATCTTTCTATTTCAGCGATCTAATCTATACGTATCTAGTCTATTCTAGCGATTACAACGGTACTTCAATGTAGAGTCTGAGAACCATTTTCGACTCAATTAGGTATTTGTGGATTAAACTTCAAAATTGGTAGGTCACTTGTCTGGCTTTCTTTACAAATGGTAATCAAGCCTTTTTCTCTCAGTTTATCAACAATTTTAATAAAAAAAAGGATATTTATCAGTTTCTATGTAAGTACATGTAACATCTCGCCTATAATATTGTATTTATTAACCAAAAATAAATCTTTTCTATTTCTAAATACTAGTCTCAAGAGTCTGCAACTCCTCTGTAGGCAGTCACATGTCGATCAGCCGTCGTTGTGCCCCAAGCTCCGGGCTAATAAGCCTCTTATCCATGTCAGTTTGTGAACAATATTGATAGAAAAAAGGATATTTACCAGTCTGTAACGCCTCAGTAGGCAGCCACTGCATCCACATGTCGACCAGCCTCTGCGACGGCGGCGGGTCGTTGTGCCCCAGGCGCTGGGCCGATAAGTCTCTACTCCATGTCAGTTTGTCAAAAATATTGATAGAAAAAAGGATAATTACCAGTCTCAAAAGTCTGGAACGTCTCAGTGGGCAGCCACTGCATCCACATGTCGACCAGCCTCCGCGACGGTGGTGGATCGTTGGGGCCCAGGCGCTGGGCCAATAATTCTCTAATCCATATCAGTTTGTGAACAATATTGATAGAAAAAAAAGATGTTTAAAAAGGATATTTACCAGTCTCAAAAGTCTGTAGCGCCTCAGTGGGCAGCCACTGCATCCACATGTCGACCAGTCTCCGCGACGGTGGCGGGTCGTTGTGCCCCAGTGCCGGGAACACGAACTGGCTGCTGAACGTCCGGCTCAGGATGTCCGTCACGTTGCGGACTGCTTCCAGCTTGTATTCCTCTTTTAGGTGCTCCATGGATGATGAGAGGATGTCACTGTGGAAGGAACGAACTTTAAAATACAATGAAACAGGTCTGGTGTATGGGAGTATTTATATAAAATGATAAAAGGAAATGATGATGACAAAACTCATTTTGAGATATTTAAATTTAGGTATAGGTACTTTGTTCATATCATACACGCCAACCACTATCGCTATGAGATGGTTTCATTAGTATATATATAATATTTTATATAAATTCCTTTTATTTTTAATGACATTCCACTTGCTTTATTTCTGCCGCGTCCAATACAATACACAAATGAAACCAACTCACTCGTAAGTAGCTTATTGTTGACAATATTAGCTCGAGTAAGTGTGTAACTCTACCAGTGGCTAAGCGCAACTACGCTCCTTACAGGTGTTCACGGAAGACCAGCGTCGGGTACTCCAGTAGCATCTGGCATTATGCTGAGTGTTCAACTTTTTCAGTATACCTAATCAGTGTACAATTTAGTCAATAAGTTCTACCATTGTTTTCTTTCTTTATTTTTGTAAAGTATTAAAATTCTATTCTATTCTATAAAATCGACTTATCTGGAAGAATTTAATTTAATTTTTGGTTATGAAAAACCTGTATTTAGTAACGTATATTTAGCTGATACGTCGCACTGCTGGGGGGAAACGAAATAATAAATAGTCACAACAATCTATGGATGCTTGTTACTTCAAAAATGTCACAATTATACTGATTGTCAACTCTTTAAGATAATAATTAACAAATATAAGATTTTACACCACACCTTGCCAAAAAGCGCGTTTTTCCGCACGCTGAGCGTCCGGAAAAACCCACTTTTTGGCCAAGTGGTGACGTAAAATTGTGTACAAAACACGGGTCGTAAAACAGAAAGCCGTCTCTCGCATATTTATGACCCTCGCCTGCGGCTCAGGCCTCAAACATCTGCGATATCGGCCTTTCTTTATTTTACAACCCTTGTATCGTAATGTACTATTTCACCGCCCTGACAACACAAACTCAACGCATTTCAAAGAGCTATTCACCACTCCGCATATATTAAATCAGGCCTAGATACAAGTTCATTGAAATGCAAATATGTGTACACACATCTTACTTATCCCGTAAGGTGCCGGTTTAGAAAAGCACCACCCCCTTTCTTCCCTTGGTTGTCGTAAGAGTCGACTATAGGAAACCAGGTTGAAGTGTGTTATGGGCGATGGGCTAGCAACCTATCTCTGCAATATCACATTTTCTTCATCTATAAACCTACAACTGCTAAAAGTGGCCCTGAAGTTACTTTTCGTGTGCTCTGCCTACCCCTTTTGGGAATATATCCGTGAGTTTATGTATGTATATATGTACACCTTACTCAAAAATATGTACCATGCCTCTTATGTCGGGAATTAAGGTTATTTATGAGACCATTAATTTGATACATATTTTGGCACTTTAATAGACAGTTGACATATTTTTGCAGTTGACTCTTCCACAGAATAACGGCGCAGATAAACAGCATATATATTGCACGCTTAACAGTATAAGATTACATTATCGTATCATTTGAATAAAGCACGTCGTATCAGAAATTCTTTTTGTAAAATAATTGGTGTATTTGCCGGAGTAACGTACTTTGTCTTGTCTCCAAGGGAGTAAATAATTCCATTGTAGACAGAACCTGATACTCTGCTTGAGGCAAATCCTTGTCTATACGAGTTTCTTTTTACGCTAATTGCAGTTTTTCCTGTTACGGCGTTTTTAGGGTCGGTATTCCCACATAAGGAATTCGTCTTGAAATATATTAAATGACAACACAGAAAGAAGGTTTGATTGACATAAAATGGAGAGAGTTCCTAATGGACGTTTTTTTCTTATAGGATATGTCACTGCTGTTTGTCAACTTAAGTAATGCATTCATACTCTTATAGAAGATAAAATTCATATTATGTTAACTAATAACACGTGCTAGTTAGTTATGTATCGCGTCAAACTTACGTAAGTTAGATCTGTCATTTTTACTATGGAAAATGTTTTTGAGCTTGCGTAAGATATAACTTAAGCAAGCTCAAAAACGTCATAGTATAAGAGCTAGCGACCAAATCGGTCATGTGGCTTCAGCTATATTGAAACTCCGTTAGCTACTTCCCTGAACAACCTTTTCTTATAATCTTCGTGCTGGCAGGCCGCGGGCGGTGTAGTGGGGTGGGGAAAAAAAAGAAATTAAATGTTGGCTCAGCGACTTTATTTTTTTTTTCAAACAGTTGCTCTGTACTCCCTGTGCACCCAAAAAAACATTAAATCGATCGGGTGGTGGGAAGGGGTTGCCAGCGTTAATTAAAAGTACCAAAATAATGATAATTTTCGTGTGGGCTCAGCTGTATTGGCTTTTTTTTCTGACGCGAGATTAATCAATATGTAAGCCCCAAAAAAATAACCATGCAAAAATATCAGTGGGAAGGTATCGAAAAAATGGTTATATCCATACTTTGACCAGGAATTGAGGGCACACGGAAGCTAAATTATCACTCTGGCACTTCGGTAAGCTGCACATTTTGACCTTTGAACGTGACTTTCGTTTAAAACATTCTAAAATAATGGAATGAGAATGTAAATACTGAAGAATATTACTGCCACCATAAGCAGCTGATTGGATGTGTCAACTGACAGCTGCGTTTGCTGATGTTGCCACAACACAAAACCGCTTTACATTGCTGCTTTAATGTACATCGCTGCGCTTCGCATCCGCACTGCACTGAAAGATCCGAGAATTTCAACAATTTTTTTCGATACCTTCCCGGCGATATTTTTGCATGGCTATTTTTTGAGGCTTACATATTGATTAATCTCGCGTCAGAATAAAAGCCAATACAGCTGAGCCCACACGCAAATTATTATTATTTTGGTACTTTTAATTAACGCTGGCAACCCCTTCTCACCACTCGATCGATTTAAATTTTTTATGGGTGCACAGGGCAACTGTTTGAAAAAAAAAAGTCGCTGAGCCCACATTTATTTTCTTTTTTTTTCCCAGCCCACTTCACCCGCACCCACCGCCCGCGGCCTGCCAGCACGAAGATTATAGGAAAAGGTTGTTAAGGCAAGTAGCTAACGGAGTTTCAATACAGCTGAAGCCACATGACCGATTTGGTCGCTAGCTCTCCGTCTATCACGTTATCATTCCTCTCTCGATCATAGGCAAAGTTAAAATATTTTTTCGCCTATTTTCTTAAATAGTTAAAAACCTAAGAATTATTTATGATAAAATTATTTCAAAGAAGCAACTTTAGATTGTTACAACGAGCTCTTTCATTTGATATGTCACATCACAGGCAACAGTTAGTAAAACATTTTTACATAATTGCATGTATAAAACATATAATGAAGATTATATTATTTACAATTACACATTGTTAACCAGTATTATTTATCTTTTTGTTATATTTAGGACCTGTATTTTACATTTAAAGTTATATTTGGCATTTATTTGTATTATGTACAATTTTGTCTGGAATCTTCACCATTAATTGATTGATTAAATTTTCTTATTTACCCCCCAGGAGTAGTCCCCTTGTTTAAATATTATTTATTTACGTTACACGCCAGTTATTTGAGTCATCGTATAACATATGTGTACCAAATTTGAACTCAATTGGTCCAGTGATTTTGGAACAAATTGGCTGTGACAGACAAATAAACATATGCTCCTATAAAGGTTAGCCCTAAATAGTATAGGCCCAGCTTGTTTGCAACTCGACGATGAATTTCCGTTTTACCAGCAACGGATACCTTTAGGTATAAACAATTCACTAAAATATACCTAACCCAGTCAAAGCAACCCAAATGGGCGTGAGCCATTTTCATAGTTTTTACCTGCTTCCAACACCTCACCCAAAGGTTACCCTGAACTTTCCCACATGTCTATGATGGAAGCGTAAAAAAGTCGCAACCACCAACGTTTGTTATGTTAAGATAGGTTTGAAGACTGAATAAACTGAACTACCTCGATGTTCAAAATAGAGATTGATGAATTGTATTCAGTAGTTAATGATTATTCAGATTACGTTATCTAGTATAAATATCTTGGTAGCGTAGGATATGTAATTAGAAATAGTCCACGGTAATGTATCTTCAAAAATAAAGAAGAGAGAATCAACCGCTGCATATCAAAGAAACTTTTTGCTTGTAATCTTGGAGGCTGCTCCAAGCTTAGATGAACGTAGTATTTTTTAGTTTTCGCTTCACTGACTTATTGATCAATACTAAAGGACACGAAATTGAGTACGTTATAATGTTGACGTCCACTATCAATTTCCTTGTAGAAAAAAATCCACAATTTTCGTGAAAATAACAAAAATCTCGCTTCATTCCCCATTCTCTCAAATCCAGGTAGAAACCTCATTTTCCCGCCGGACAAAGCCCGGAAAAATCCGGTAGCCTTCGCAGTATGACCGTTCCGTTCACGTATGCAGCTTAATCTTGGCCGCGTCCGGCATCCGGAAATCAGAACGGCGGGGAATTGAAAAATGTCAAGCCACGAAAACCCATTACAGCGATGTAAATAGCTTTTGTTTGGTATAAACACGATACCTCTAATTTCCTATCCAATGTTTGTGTTTGAGATTAAATTGCTAGCACTTAGGGTCTTTTATAAAGGAAAGCTGAATAGATAATAGATGCGAATGGAAGGATTCGCGGTGTGGTGTGGAATTACTTAGCATTCAAATGGTTAAAGAGGTAAATCTCCTTACTATCATAGAACCCGTAGTTAGAACTTGAATAATGGATTTCATTAATATGCCAGGATTATTGTTCAATGTCAACGTTTCAAGAGTAATGTTATCTAGAAGCATCAAAATTTTTTTGTTGATGTCGGTAGTTGCCGAACCGTTAGTAATGTAAAATCAATTTGAAAAAACACCTTACTTCTCGAAAATATGGTTTCAATGTGTATGTTTCTGTGTATTGTGCTTATATTGTTACGCCAGATGTGAGCGAAAACATATTGTAAAAGAGTTCAGCTTAAGATTAATTTCACTGTGGCGTAACAAAACTTGAAAAACTTTTACGTGGCATTCTTTACGATATTGACATTTACTCTACCATTATTAATTTTGTGACTCAGCCGTAATTCTATATAACTATGTAACCTACTTTTTAGACGGATGGGTCGTAATGTTTTGGCGTGTGTAAGGTTGATCTAAATGCCATTTCCACACTTAATAGCAGGTCTCTATCGATATTAAAATGATAAAAGCTATGTCTATAATAGGGATATCATGCCTGTTAATGAAGATGGATGGAATTGTGGTCCTGGTAGTGCATATCACCAGTGATCGTAACTTTTGTAGCATTTTCGGTGCAGCGTAGTGATGTTAACGGAGTTAGTATGGACAAATACAATTTAAACGGTTAAACAAGGTAATATTAACGTTATCAATGCTAATGAATCATAAGAATTTAAATCATTAATCCCGATTCAGTTAACACTACTACACTGCACCGAAAATGCTACAAAAGTTACGATCACTGCATATTACTCATCATTATGGATGAAGTATTTTTGACATCATGACATGCGTATTACGGATCATGGTTGCGGCCATGGCCGTGTTGAAACGACGGAAATAAAGATTAATTAATATCGTGATAAAACTGTATTGACAAATCTTCTAAGAAGTGTAGTAAATCTTGTAAGGTATTTCTCATGGAAACAGCTTCTATCTTTTTACCAAGCACAGGTATGGTCGTGCATTGGAGTACTGCTGCCACCTTTGGGACGGTTCCTCGAAGTATCAGTTAGCGGCCCTGGATTCAGTAAAATGCCATGCTCTTAGGCTTTTTGTGGATGATCGGGCAGCTCAAATCAAAGTTACAGAGCTTGAAACACCGCCGTCGAGTCAGATGTCTGTCTGTGTTCTAAAGGATACATTTTGGAGAGTAAGCACAAGAATTACATGACTTAATTCCGCCTTCCCCGTTCTATGACCGGACGTCTAGACGTGGTGAGCGGTTACATATTTACGTTTTTAGTCTAACATTTATCTGCACGAAGCGATTTGCTTCTGCTTTCCTAATGTGAACAGCTAAGGACTGGAATTTGCTGCTGTCGTCTTTATTTCCTGATACATACAATCTGGATCTCTTCAATATAAAAGTGAATAGGCTATTACTGAAACATCGCTTTACATCAGGTGAGACTAGGGCTAATCGCTGGTCAGTCAATCATAAAAAAAGGTATGTGTACAAAGTGAAAGCGTTTAAAGTCTTAATAAAAATATGTTACGTTCTGCGGCCACAATAGCATCATCACAGTACACACTTCACCAAAGTGTGTGAACCCTCTGCCCCAGATTACTGTATGTAGAGGCTTATCTTGACTCCTATTATCTCAGCCCCTATATTAGGTATGCTCATAAATTACCGGCGAAATATTAATTGGAGCTCATGCTGGCGGTGCTGGCACGTGCGCTTGTATCTCGATAGCTTAGTCTGTGACGTGAGGGTGATATTTATAATATATTTAGTCTACTTAAAGTAACCTATACAGGTCAATTTTAGGTCAAAGTCAAAACATTTAAAGCAATCATAAATGCACGATTCAAACGGGAATAATGTTAAAGTTTAAAAAAACATCGATCAATCAACAAAAATCAATCATTCCTAAATCCAATCAATTCTAAATTTCAAAATAATACAGTAATGTCCAAAAAACCTTGACTAAATACAGATAAATACAAAATTAATCAACACTGTAGAACTATTATGTTAAAACCTTTTAATATGCAGCTCATAAGAATATTTTTACACAGACACTCATCGCACATAAAAAAATGAATTGTAACAATAATTAAAATTTAAAAACAAAGAACACGCTACATCATCGATAAATTCTCTATGATAGATACAAAAGTGATTAAAAAAAATAACCACTCTATTGCCCAAATTTTATTCATATTTCTTCCTATAAAATTTTAGATGAGGTAGAATTCCAAGAACGTACATATACTATAATTTTAAATTGATTGTTTCATTTAATAATATAGAGTCTGAAATAGGCTAATGTAAAAGAGGAACATAAGGATTCAACCTTGGAATTTATTTCTATCTAGAAAAGGGTAATCAATCGTATTTTGGCACCGACAAATAATAAAAAATAGAATATAACATTAATCCGAAAATTAAGTAACTAAAGTTAGTAAAACCAAGGAAATTCGAAGTACTATTATATATTTACTTATCTTTTTTTATATAAATGTAGGAAGAAACCCTTGTTGGTGAAGCATCCCTTATTTTCATTAGGAAAAATCCCGCTTCCAATAGACTCACACAACATTACTAAATGGAATTTGTTGGGGATTTTTCCTTTTCACATTAATATTAAAGTAATGAGACCTTAACTCATGGAAAGAAGCATTTTATAAGATTGATTGTTTGTTTCATTTAATAATATAGAGTCTGAAATAGGCTAAGGTAAAAGAGGAACATAAGGATTCAACCTTGGAATTTATTTCTATCTAGAAAAGGGTAATCAATCGTATTTTGACACCGACAAATAATAAAAAATAGAATATAACATTAATCCGAAAATTAAGTAACTAAAGTTAGTAAAATCAAGGAAATTCGAAGTACTATTATATATTTACTTATATTTTTTTATATAAATGTAGGAAGAAACCCCTGTTGGTGAAGCATCCCTTATTTTCATTAGGAAAAATCCCGCTTCCAATAGACTCACACAACATTACTAAATGGAATTTGTTGGGGATTTTTCCTTTTCACATTAATATTAAAGTAATGAGACCTTAACTCATGGAAAGAAGCATTTTATAAGTACATCCTCGGACTTACACGTTTTAAGTAAATAGCTTGTCTATCGTTCGATTCCTGTTCTCCACTTAATTACTCAAAGATTAACAGAAAGAGATCCTTTGCAGGGATAAGTTCACCTTTGTGCAGTCAGCTGCAGAGAAAGCTGACCCCCATACACAAAGCCTATTCTGTTTCCATTTTTACCTTTGTTATTTGTACTTATACAGTTATAAAGTATGGACGAGTACCTATACATACATGCATACAATCAAGTGGTTGAAAAATGAAAACTATATTTTTATGATTGACTGACTAGCGATTGGTCCTAGTCTCACCTGATGGAAAGCGATGACAAGGCCTAAGATGTTGCTCACTGTTTCAGTAATAGCCTATTCATTCTTATCTTAAAGAGACCCAGATTGTGCGAGTATATGTATCGGGAAATACAGACGACGGCAGCAAAATCCAGTCCTTAGCTGATTGCATTAGGATAGAAGAATCAAATCGCTTCGTGCGAATATAGGTAAATGTCAGACTGACAACGTGAGGATGTAACCGCTCATCACGTCTGGACGTCCGCTGATGGAACCGGAAAGGCAGCATTAAGTCCTGTGATTCCTGTACACACTCTCCAAAATGTTTCCAATGGAACACAGATATATATACAAGCGACTCTGAGGTGGTGTTCAAAGTTCTGTAATTTAGATTAAACCGCCGGATCATCATCGTCTAAATAATAGTCAGATCAAATAAAACTGCTCTATTTTAGTGTTAAAAAAATCTATTAAAAGGGAATAAGTTAATTAATCCTTTATCAAAACGAATCTATAGATATATCTTTATTTAAATTTACGTCTAAAACACTACCAGCGTAAAAGGCTTCAAACCCAGCAGTAAGTTTCTCCTTAATCTCATTAAAAATTATTCAACATTTGCTGCTAAAGTACGTTACTAAAAGATCCAGTGTCCGCACAAAAGGAAATAACTATCTCCCCTACGGCTCTCACAGTCGACGCACGGCCGTATGCATAATAACCCACTGGTCACATTCAAACTTACCCCACTCTGAATATTTAGTCCACTCGCCGTCTAACTTCCAAATTGAAGCTTATGCCTCTATAAATAATAACCACTTTAGAACGAGCTGAGTTTCAGACACAACTTTGATTAATAAGGCCGAGTTTGGTCTAATTCTCCGAAGTTTGTAGATGTTAATAAATATTTCATTTGACGAACACTAAGACAACTAATATTCCCGGTGTCTTTGCTCAGTAAACAAACTTTAGTATTATAAATTAGGCTTTGTCTCGCGCGGCTCAAGTTGAGCAATCAAGAATTTAGAAGCGAAATACTTTGGTGGATCAATAATTGTCGCGCTTAGTTAAGCTTATATGGATATAGAGTTTGTCTGTAGATCACTGGCGATAGGGGCCAATGCAAGTACTTCATAGAGTTGATGAATACATATACAGCGGCAGAAAAAATGGCGTAAATTTGGTTTGGGTTTCATACATATTGCTACGATTTTGGGCGATTTTGCCGCTTAGAATATTGTATGTACTTCTTCCTATAAATCGCTTAGCTAAGTTACTAAGCTAGTCTACGAGAAAAAACAGCCTAAGGCGATTGCCCGGCTTGTCGGTGAGAAGGTACCGTTTCTTTCCTGCACGCCTACATTTAAATGAGTGCTTCCTGACTGGTACAGGATGCGCGACTAGAATGCAGTCTCACCCCGCTTCCGCGCACGATATTACTTCACCGCAACTGACGTAATATTGACAGTTAGTAAGCAGAAAAGGGATGTTACCAAAGGAGATAATATAAGTAATTATTTAATTAATCATTTATTTATGTACAACGAAAATATATACTAGAATACTTAACCAAAATAATATAAAGAAAATTAAAAGTAATTTGTATAATGTACCTAAGTTCAAAAAGGAGATTATTGCAGGGATATTGGGACAAAAATCTATATTACACTACATATAGTGCTACTTTACCGCACGAGTGCGGTAATCAGCAGATTACGTGCATATTTCGAAACTTTAAAGAGCCATATGTACTGTAAAACGTTGTACGATACACGTGCGAATAGGTAATTCGCAACTCGTGTCGATTTAAAACACTCCCTTCGGTCGTTTATCAGAATAAATGAGATTTGCTACTGCCGGAAGTCTATACTATTGATGGCTGAGGTACTTGGTTTAGTTAGACAGTTAAATAGTTACCCTGTTCTGAACACAGCCGTACCCTGCTGCAGAACACAAACGCTGAAGGTAGTATTAGATGTTTGCCGAGTCCACAGCACTAACTCCAAGGTATCCGGATGCCGCGCCGCCATCAGCGCGGCCGCGCTCTGATTCAGAACCCAGATGTCGCATGATATGGTTCCGGTGCTTCTCGTTCTGGTGGTTGTGATAACACAGTGTCGTCATGTTCTCAGTTGTCCATGGTAGTAATTGTACGTTAACGTGCGTCGAGCAGGCATCATAGGAATGTCTCCTCTTGTAATGTGAGCGAAAATCTATTTTGTGTAAGTAGGGCCAGTAAAGTTACCTATCAGGAATATAAGGGTTTCCTTGCATCCGATGTTTAGATCCTTATCGATAGCTGAACTTGCGTAGCTGGTTAGATAGTTAATAGATTACCCAGTCCATATAGCACGAAAATCGATTTATCTGAATTCCGCGTCGCCATTAGCGCGGCCGCGCTCTGTATCAGGGCCCAGGAACTGTCGCATGTGTAGTCCCGGTGAATCTCGTTCCGCTAAAGTACTCCAAGGAACAAACAAGCGGACGACCCGCCTGATGGTCAGCGGTCACCGCAGCCTATGGCCGCCTGCAACTCCAGGGGCGTCAGATGCGCGTTGCTGACCCTTTAAAAATGTATACACTCTTTTCTTGAAGAACTCCATACTGTAGTCCCTTGGGAAAACCTCGGCAGGGAGCTCATTTCACAACTGGAGCGTACGAGGGAAGAAATTCCTCTGAAACCGTACCGTACGCGATCATTTAGGTTCTAAGGTGTGAGACAATGTTAGGTATAGTTACCCAGTCCACAGGACGAACTCCAAGGTATCCGGATGCCGCGCTGCCATCAGCGCGGCCGCGCTCTGTATCAGGGCCCAGGAGCTGTCGCATGTGTGATCCCGGTGCCTCTCGTTCCGGTGGTTGTGCTCCGTGCTGCCACGGTGACGGCATCCTGACGAAAAAAACATTTTTTTAATATCCGTGTTTAAGGCCGATTTTGTTGCGAAGGCTGAATAACTGGCAAGTGGTGGCACCAGGAGCTATAATTTTAATTAAAGTGATATAAGAAAAGTAGTAACCCTAAATGAGCTTGCAAAAAATTTTTGATAATAAATGTCGTACTATAATAATCTAAACGTTATAAAACAATAAATAGTGTTACTGTACAAAACGGGATATTTACCATGGTCTATGTATGTTAATATTTTCAAGGATTGACTCGATAATATTAAAAAAAGTAAAAAGTAAAAGTAGTTTATTCTTCAAATTAGGCATATTACATGCACCTATGAACGTCAATAAACTACGACCGGTTCGGAAAAATAAACCTCTGCCACGAGAAGAACCGGCGTAAGAAACTCGGCGAGGTGTAATTTTTTCAAAACAATATACATTGTATAGTTAAATATAAAATTACAGTCTCAGTTACTACAAAAATAATAAGCTACAGTAGAAAACCTATTTTCGCGATAGATTAGCCGTGCAGGACACTATCACAAATATTAACATACAAGGTAAATATCCCGTTTAGAACAGTAATTCTAGTGTTAGTGACCATGTTAGGTTGAAATCGTATAATAAATAATGTGTTACAAAATGGGCAAAAATTTTGCGACTTATTTACATATTCACGGTTCTTGAAAAAAAAATACATTGCTAATTAATTTGCATAAAATTTGATTTTTTGATATTGCAAAATAATCAGAAATAATCAATCGTTTGGACTCTATGAATTTAAGCCTAATTTCGCAAGTTGATCCGTGAGTGGGTAAGGAGCACGGAACGAGTATATCGAGCTACTAGTACAGTCAACAGCAAAAGTAGATGACTGTACTAGCGAGCAACAAGACAAACATTTGGGAGTTTCAGTCGCCTTAAAAAATGCATTGATGAAGTGTACGATATGTATTGTAATAAATATATATATAAGTATACTAATATTAGAAAGCTGAAGAGTTTGTTTGTTTGTTTGAACGCGCTAATCTCAGGAACTACTGGATCCAATTGTCAGTCATTTAATAATTATATTATACTAGCTGTTGCCCGTGACTTCGTCCGCGTCTTCGCTCCTATTGGTCGCAGCGTGATATTATATAGCCTAAAGCCTTCCTCGATAAATGGATTATCCAACACAAAATATTTTTTCAATTCGAACTTGTAGTTCCTGCTATTAGCGCGTTCAAACAAAGAAACTATTCAGCTTTATAATATTAGTATAGATTTTTTTGTATTTAATATAAATCTGTACGAACTTGAGTCTTATGACCAAAAAGATGTGCAAAGGAGAATCGGAGAGCGAATCTAACTCTAGCCTTAAGTGATGTTAAGACCAAAGAGAAAAAAACTATTAATTCGAATTTTCTCGAAAAAGGGTTGAAATTATAAACAAGTGGTGAAAAACTAACCCAAACAATTAACAAACACATTATGTAGTTATAAGTATTCAAAGTTTTGAAAGGTCATTCTGCCACATTTCCGCAAAACGAACCTTCGTATGAAACGATCGTCATTTAGGCTGGGTTGCACCAACTTACAATCACAGACCGATCAACGTTAAATATGGCGCCGACAGCTGTCATCCCATAGAAACTTGTGAAACTTTCCATACATTGAAATTTTAACGAACACAGCTTACGATTACAGACGGTTTGGTGTAACCCAGCCTTACTATGACACCAGAAGTTAGTGATGTCACGAACGTGTGGCGCTTTCTCCCTCTTACTCGTAAAACGGTTGTAATTTCGTTAATTTTGAGATATTTAATTAAATAGGGTTTCCATCATACGGCATATTTTTGAATATGTTTCTTTTGGAGTAATAATAAATTGTGATTCAATTCTATTAAGTGTATTATGCAATATTTGAATCGTTTAACAAGATTATAAAGCAACATACGAACTATTAAGGTAGCCGACAGCTGCCGATACAACAAGAGCAGCTTACTAAAACTTTTCCCTAAAACCATTTGGCAGAATGAAGTCATTGAATTACATTAGACAAAGGATCTTGTGCTTCTGAGATACAGTATAACATAATGTAGTAAGATGCGGCGTAATAAAGACGCTCTCTTGGGAAAGTATATACTCGAATAATAAAGAGAAAGTTAACAACAGTGACAGAATTATAGCTCCACCCTTTAAGGCTCATACAGTGTGCTAGACGAACGCAGTGAATTTTGCAAAAGGCATAAAGGTTATTTCACCCGTAATTTTATAGTATATTCACGGGTTTTACGATCAGACATTGATGTTGGTCTGGTGGTAAAAAGTATGACGCCATTTAAAATAGAGTAGAGTACCTGTTAGAAATGGCTTGGTTTAATATTGAAACAAAATAAACTCACAAGGATTTTTAGATTAAGAAAATAAAACCCTTAAAAACAGTAACGTGACATTATGCACATCAAATAAAAGCCAAATATAAAATAAAAAAATCTATTATAACAAAGCAACAACACTTATATGTTAAAACTAACCACTCAACCGAGACTAACTCTGCCATCATTTGGATCATACGTACATTCAGTTGCACAAGTAGGTACGCATATTCAAATATCAAAAGCCCTTATTCCCATATAATAAAGACTATTGACCTGCTTATGTGTAGCTACTTCTAAATGTTGACTGTACCATACACCGCGACGACTAGCATCCACCGTCCTAACTGCCCCTCCGAGACTGTGAGCATTAAATAAATAACCCCAACCTCGGGAATATTCCCTAGAATAACCTTGGAAACCGCCTTTAGTTCAACAAAGACTCATCTCACCATAAGCACCAAGCAAATACGTCCTTTTTCTACTAAACTCTTAAAATATTCCCTGAAAATAACAGGAACAACGACTTGCTTAGTACAAGGTTCTAAGTAACATAAGACCGTTTTTCAATTGAATCAATCATCTTCAAAAACGTGATGTAAATTTATTTGTTATTTTTGCGGCTTCAATGATGGGTTTCGTGACATTGTCTGCATGTAAGGTATTTCGTGGAATTTACGTGTCAATAAGGCGTTATGATTCAATAAATTGGCTTCGTCTGGCGTCTGATTGTTGCTCAAAATGTTTATTTATTTATTTTGACGACCTGTTTAGCCTAGTTGGTAGTGACTCTGCCTCCGAAGCTAGAGGTCCCGGGTTCGAATCCCGGCCAGGGCATTTATTTGTACATTTATCACGGATATTCGTTCTTGGGTCTTGGATGTTTTCTATGTATTTAAGTATATATTTATCTATATAAGTATGTATATCGTCTTCTAGTACCCATAGTACAAGCTTTGCTTAGGTCGGGACTAGGTCGATTTGTATAAGATTGTCCCCCAATATTATTATTGTATTATTATTATTGTACGTCTTTTCCATATCTCGGGACCATGGGGTCCCGGATGTTTGGAAGGCGTGCGTGGGGCCGAAGCCAACAGCGCAGAGGCCCTTTAAGTCAAAAATAATTTAAAAGTAAGGGATACACATGGCGGATACCATCTCCGAGCGCACAATGTGATACATCCGGAGATAGTTCCCGCCAGGTGCAAAGACTATTGGAGTGCAGCACTTTGGCTGCGATGGGAGCCAAGGTCATAGGGCTAATGAGTAGAATATTGGATGGGCTGGATAATGGGCTATTGGAGGAGACTAGCGTACACCTGCCGTGACAATCGGTCTCAATATTGTAAAAGGCAGGCGGTGACTCGCCAGTTCGCTGAGTGGGCCCCACATAACAGTCGCACGCACAGTGCGACAGTGGGGCAACATCCTTTTGAGCGGCTGTAAGATTGTTGAGAGGTGAGTCTGCGGTAGCCAGATCCCGGTAATCCGATCAGCAGGCCGCCGGCGTTATGACATTTTACACTTCCAACCTGGAGCATAGGTCTCGCTCTTGCGACTCCACTCTGGCTAGCCAATTAAGGCAAGCACAGAGGCGAGGGCCAGATGGAAAGGGCCCTCTGGAGATTAGGGGTCCGCGGTGTCGCCACTAACCGTCAGCTCGCCACAAGGTGCCTCCGCGGGGTTATTATTATTATTTTTAATAATCTATATTGCACAAAATAAACATTATAGTACAAAAGGCAGACTTAATAAAATAATGGTTTAATGTTGCCTCGTATAGGTTACTCGCCACTTCTTTGTTGAATGACCTGGTTCATATATAAATTATACTCAAAACCAATGCAAGGGAATTTCTATTGAATTCCTACAAAAATATCGCCCCGTAAGTGTACTTGAACCAATGTGTCTTTTATATTTTCATCTCCGTTGGCATTTGACTTTTCCGGCCCAATAATCACAGTAGGGTTTCTGAGTAGACCACCAATCATTAATTTGCATGCCAAATCTTATCATACCAGCTATTATACTGTAGAGTACATTTACATTTGTATAAGTAATTTTAATAAGGTGGTTGATGCCATTTCTAATATATATTTCCCTTCGTTAGCCCTAGATTGGACTATCTGCGTATAAATTTTCTTATTTAAGTATTAATCTTCAAATCTAAACCATAATAAGAGTTGAAGAAAAAATAATCGTTAAAGAAAGCTTAAATCAGAAGAATTTAATATGTTTTAACCCCAATGGTAGCACCATAGTGGTAATAAAGGTACGTTAAGATTTCATCAAAATCGCCGTGCGTGCGACATACATTAAGAGGTATATACATATCATCTTTGATTTTGAACATACACAGTTTAGTTAAAATAATAAAGAAAGACAGTGTTAATTAATTAAAAAGTCAGGTTCAAACAAACGAGTACAGTTTTATTAGTTTATTTTTTATGTTTAAGATCCAGAATAATTTTGTCATTATTACTTGCAGGTAAAATGATTTATTCCAGTGAAAGTTTTTGTGACATTAAATTGAAAGTAAATTGAACTTCATCTGGGAAGTATAGAACATTTTGTTTAGTTATCTATTCATCATACTGCTACTCAAATATAAATAAATGAAGTTCATTCTACAAGTAGGCCGCGATGGCACTTTTACAAGTCAAAATCTACTAGCATTTATGAAAAAGAAGACCACTGCCGATAAGAAACGCCGATACAAACTCGACAGTCAGGTATTTTCTCCCAAAAAGTTGATACATTCAAACCGAGATCTACAACACATTTCAGTATTACATTTTTATTAAATTTACTTATCCTAAAATGTTCCATTATTCAAATAAAATTCTGCATAACACTCAGATACGGGTCAACTTAGCGACGATAAATAAAAGCGTATATATTTTGAAATGAATACGAACCTCTATGCAGCTCCAGGGAGTTGTGAAACGGGTCATAATGGAGATCTGTGATGTGCCAAAAGTATCCTGCGAACAAAAGTTATCCGGTCACTGCGGTAATTCGTAATAGGGGAGTTTTTAGTGGGATTGAAAATAATGTACTGTCACAGGTATGAGTGGGAATATGTTGCGAGTTTTTTACGGCAGCACTATGTTCCGGATAAATTTACAGTCGGGAGACGTGATAAAAACAGTTTTTAACACACCATTGTACTCTTATTTTCGATTAAAGTTAAAAAATATATATATTTGAAAAACTGCTTAATTATCTAGGTCTGATAATTAGATTAAAATTGATACAACATCAGCTAGTCTCGGTGGCAAAGACTAACTTTTTTAAATTTTACTAATATTGAAAAATAATAACAATAAAAGTCGTAGGAATGTGACGATCCCATCACCCGCTGGGTGAAAACCCAGCGGGTGATGGGATCGTCACATGCAATCAGTCAACAAGGGAAACTTGTGGCGAGCTAATAAAATTGCCTCTCATTTTCATCTCCGGCAGACGGTGAATAGACTAGTGACTGCTAGATGGGCCCCTATAAAAAGCGACATAAAAAATGGCCTAAAGGCTAAGGGCAACGCCGGTGCAGAGGGGTAGGGGTTGAGATGTGGCACTGGACTTTAAACATATTGCCAACTGGCCACTTAGGTAATCACATCCACCCCCGAGCAATAGCTCCAGTTGTAAGAGGGAGCTGGTGAAGGATTACATGCCTGAGCTTGATTATTCCGACAGCTCACTTGGCAATAGCGATTTACCGCGTATTCCAGGATGTCGCACGTCCGAATCCTGCTTGGGGCACATTTTTTTCTTTTAATTTAAAATCAATGAATGGGTCTTAAGAACATATCTTTTATCTCTTATAGTATCAAACTTGCCCATACTGATTCATGGAAATGGCCCATCATTGATTTTGATATTGATGATTTAAACCAAAGAGTTAATTGAATTACGCCGCAACGCTATTCTCCAAAATAAACAGTGGTTTCCTTATAAATAGGAGCTGAATAATTATGAATATCGACAAAAGAAGATTGAATTTCTGAGGCCGTATCATGTTTGAATCCACGAAGATTTAAATTGGGTCAATTATAAACCTAAAATTGAGACATTTTATAAAGAGTTTAAGGAGATATAGGTAAAAGAAAATCATAGTATTATGCTTTTGTATTTGGTTGAGAGTCACCGCGTCACTTTAGTTTTAGCGCCATCTAGCTTTAGTAAGGGAACTAAATCTGGAAAAGTTGACTGTAGGTCAGCTAGCGAATACAAGCTTCAAACAAAGAAGCATCCACATCAAAATTAAAAAGATGTTCCTAACTAATGTAATTTAACTTACTAATCAAGCTTTTATTTTAGTTAGAATATCATATGCTAGTATATAAGCTACTATATACTTGCGATTGAACTGTGTCATGTACTCGTATTGTATGATGTCTGTAAAGTGTAAGTAACTTCCTAAAAATAAAATAAATTACTCGTACATGTCAACATTTATTTCAATATTGATGATGTGCATCGCGATTTTTACCTATACTTGCCCTCTGATTCACATACCGACGCCAGCAACTGGATTCGAGTAAAAGTGCATTTAATATCAAAATGCAACGCCACTCACAATAACAAGTAAAAGGGCAGTGTTTTTGAAAACCGCAAATGACCAATGACATGAATAGACAAGGGTGTTATTCACAAACAGACTTAAAATTTAACAAGTGACATTTGACAGTTTCCATATAAAAACGGGTGAGGTGTGAGTTGTGAGGTGACAGGTGAGGACGAGTCGTTTTGTGAATAAGAGGGCTGCTGTCTTGACGGCGAACTTTATCGTGTATAGCCAGCATTGAGCAGAGGGGTGATAACCGAACGCCGATTCAAGCGTGCTGCAAACTTGACAATAAAGTTGATCGTTTATGGCCGGAATTAGTGTTTATGTACCGTTTTTAAGCTTGTATAAGGTTGATCTAAATGACAGTTAGATCTACTTAAGGCGATTTCCTGACTTGGCGCAGCGGGAGCGATATGTCGTAGGTAATTTGTCCTTGACGTAAGCTTACTGATGTGAGATTTTCTGACTTAATGAAATACTGTAGTAATACCATGCGTATTTGTTCTATAGAACTGTTATGCCATGGAACAAAACGATATGGCAATGTATCACGTTGTTCTATAGAATACATGGGAATATTCATATCCATATCCATCACAATTTAAAAAATGTTGATTATTATTCCCTCGCAAAATTTTCAATTGTTTTGATGCGAGGTTGCAAATACAATAGAAAAATATAATTAAAAATAAATAACTAAACTCAAAACATAATGCATATTTGTTTCGACTTGACAACCATCCCAATAATTTGAATCCGTGAAGTTGATGCCCAATCCTCGGAAAGCGTTAAACTATTCCTTGTAACATTATGTCACTCCACGGAATTAAAATCGACTAAAGTTACGTCAGGTAAAAAACTAAAAAAAGTTTTTTTTTTTTATATAGAACAACTAGGAAATATAATTACTATTTTGTTCCATGATGGAACAATGTGGGAAAAGAGAAGTCTTATTTTGTTCTATTGCGTCACTGGTAATTACTTACCAGTGACGCAATAGAACAAAATAAAAAGCTAGTATGTAGTTCTATAGGACTATTTGGAAAAATATATTCTATTTTGTCCTATGACGTCATTGTTCCATAGAACAAATGGCAATCTCTCCAGTATTGGATTAGTATCGGATGACATTGACAGCTGACAGTTTTCTCATATCGTACCGCTTCCGCATCGACAAATCAGGAAGGCGCCTTACATAATTTTGACGCGTTACGTCATGAACTAGCGGTACGGTAATCCTCCCTTATTTTATATCCTGAGCTCCCATTTCATAATCTAGGCTTATCAAGTTATCATTATTCACAGAAAACACAATATAAGCTCACCAATTTTCGCATCAGTCAGCGTTAGCCAAAACAGGCCGGTGATGTACACGACGTAGTTAGTAAGATTCATATTACTGTGTTACATGACGCTGGTACTGCCTCGCAGTCATCGTTCATCTGCAGCCTGCGGACAAACAGATAAATCTTTTATTAAAGTTAGTCGCGTGAGTCAGCCTAAAAGCATTGGAGAGGGCCATGCTGGGAGTAACATCAGAAATGAGGCCATCCGCAGTAGATACAAAGTAACCGATATAGCCCTCCGAATCGCTAGTCTTAAGTGGCAGTGAGCGGGGCACATTGCACGTAGAACCGGATGGCCTTTGAGGCGGAAGGTTCTCGAGTGGCGACCACGTACTGGAAGATGCAGCGTGGTTAGGCCCCCCACAAGGTGGACTGATGACCTGGTAAAGATCGCGGGAGTTTGCTGGATGCGGGTGGTGCAGACCGCCTATATCCACCGGCTGATATGATGATGATGAGTCATGTAATAGTATAGTTCGATTAAACGAGGAAGCGCTTATCTCCACGATTGAACATCATTTAGTCACTTAAATCAAGATCGAGTTGAGAAATAAGGCATGGAGCGTGTGCTTATGAAACGTATTGGATTTCCAAATATTCTAGCAGCCTAGCGCTACGTCAGCGCCGCGCTTTTAAGCGGCCCGGCCATAAGCGTATTTTTTTTTCCATTGCGTCCAAGGCTATGAAATTTCATATGCCGAAACAAAAGCGGCCACTAAGCTACGCAAGGAATCCGATTACAAAATTTGTCAGATTAAATACCTACTAGGCGTATAGTGAATAATACTGGCTATGAGAGAACAGCATAAACATTAGGCGACTTCCTGACTCGGCGGGGCTGGATGGGTATGCACATACCGATAGAGAAATATCTATTTTTTTCTTCGACGTGAGCTTACTGATGTTGCATATAGAGGTACAGTCTTTCTATTTTACCAATACTTACTTGAACTTTTTAGAGCTTAGTAAAAGGCTCGTCGACACCACTGGGAAGCAAAGACCTGGCAGCTTCCTCGCACAGCGCTTAAGTATGGGTATACAGCTAGGAAATACTGCCAGCGTCTTTGGTACGATGCCACGGGGACCCTTTTTAGAGATAGTTTAGTTTAATTTTAATCTTAGGTTAATTTTATTTTTAGTAAAATTTTTTTTATGACAGGTGGTAAACGAGCAGACGAATCGCCTGATGGTAAGCGATTAGCGCCGCCCATGGACACTCGCAACACCAGCGGGGTTGTAAGTGCGTTGCCGGCCTTTAAGATGGGAGTACGCTCTTTTCTTGAAGGTTTGAAGCTCGAAGCGGTCCAGAAATACCGCAGGCCACAGTTCATTCCACAGTTTAGCTGTGCGAGGCAAGAAATTTCTGGAGAAACGCACAATTGAGGACTGCCAACCATCTAAGTGGTGAGGATGGAAATTTTGTCGCGTTGGTCGATGGCGGAAGGAAGCGGCAGGGATTAATCCGAACAATTCCTCGGAGCACTCCCCGTAATACATGCGGTAGAAAATGCAGAGCGAGGCTACATTTCTACGCAGCGCCAAGGAGTCAAGCCGTTCCGAAACCCGCTGGCAGCCGACAATTCGAGTCGCTCTCCGTTGGATGCGGTCCAGAGGGAGAAGCTGGTACTGTGGTGCCCCTGCCCGAAGATGAGAACAGTATTCCATATGTGGGCGGACCTGTGCCTTATAAAGCTGTAGGCGATGGGCCGGCGTGAAATACTGTCTCGATCTGTTTAGCACACCGAGCTTTTTCGAGCGTAATTTGGCCTTACCCTCTAAATGACCGCGGAACTGGACTTCACTCGAGATGTCGACGCCAAGGATCTCGATATTGGATGTGGCAGTTAGGCGAGTGCTCTCAAAACGAGGTAATGCGACAAACGCAAGCTTTTTCGCAGTAAACGCGCAAACCTGCGTCTTTGTAGGGTTAAAGCGGACCATATTAAGTCGACCCCATTCTGAGACTTCACCCAGGGAAATCTCAATCTGAGACACAAGTTTGTTTCGGCTTTCAGTGACGTTTTCCCGAGAAATATTAGCACGACGGGTGTAAGAGGCATCACACGTACTATCATCCGCATAACAGTGAATGCCGCAGATTTGCAGCATGTCATTGATATGCAGAAGGAATTGCGTGGGTGATAGCACACAGCCTTGAGGGACACCAGCATTCACAGACATGGCGTCAGAGCATACACCGTCAACTACGACCTTTATGCTTCTGTTCTCTAATTTGTCTTTTTATGTATTTTTAAGTTACTGCGACGCAGTAAGGATCAATTCACCACCACCGCCACGCTGGACTCGTCTAGGCGAAAGCCTGCTTTGATGATCCCTAAATGTAGACTTACAAAGACATGTAAGTCTTTTCAAATTATGGGGCCTCGTGTTTTCAATGGGTTACCTGCCGAAATAAAAGATGCTTCCTCAGATGTCATTTTCGCACGTAAGCTCAAGTGTTTCCTGGTCCAAAAGGCCTTTTACTCGGTTACCGAATTTTTACAGGGGCCATTATTTATATAAGTTATTCACTGTGTTTGACTTACATATTGGATTTTTTTATAAAATATTATGCATTTCATTAGTACCTAAATTAAATTAATTGTCAATTTATGTAGCCTGTAGTGTATATATTTGACATGTTTATAGTGTATGACGATGTATGATCAATGCAAATAAATGATATGATATGATGTAATATGTTTTAAGGTATTTACTAAGAAAATATTATATTCTTTTTTTTTTATTAAAAATGGGATTGCTCTTGGCCAGCATCTAGCCAGGGGGCAAAGATGAGGCCGACGATGAAGCGAGCTCACCCAGAAGATGCCTATTCACTCGTGCCTTAAAAAGGTCCAGGTTATATGAACTCGGAAATACAGACGCCGGCAGAGAATTCCAAACCTTAGAAGTGCGCATTATAAAAGAAGATGCAAAGCGCTTGGTTCGAATTAGAGGAATTTCGACCAGGTAAGGATGGTAGCCAGCCGTACGTCTGGATGTCCGATGGAAGAAGGGGGAAGGCGGTATGAGCTCATGGAGCTCCTGAGCACACTCACCGAAGTACAGTTTGTAGAAGACGCACAGACATGCTACTTTGCGTCGATGTGCTAAGCTCTGCAGCTTATTTCCCACTACCGTACTGCCGCCAATGAGCTCTCCTCGTTCATTTGTGTGAGGTGTGTAACAAAGAGTTTCCAATAGACTACGGCAATCTTCAGTTTTGACGACAAATATACCGTCAGCTGCAAGTGTGAGTGGGACAGCGATAGAAAGCCGAGGTCTATTGGTAAAATAGACAGACTGTATATTTGTGCAGTTCACAAATAGTAGTAGTAGTTTCATAGTTGTGCATCATGCGCGGGAGCGGGGTAGTACCGCACTGTTTCCGAGGAAC
The DNA here is from genome assembly GCA_905163555.1 of Notocelia uddmanniana. NCBI lineage: Eukaryota > Metazoa > Arthropoda > Insecta > Lepidoptera > Tortricidae > Notocelia > Notocelia uddmanniana. Next base: position 4,416,452 of record LR991059.1, on the reverse strand, counting down.
CCGCGCCAGACAGAAAACACTCATGCGCAGTAAAGAACTGGTACTGACTCGACTGACAGTTGACACTAGCAGCTGAGAGTTATCCGATATTACGAACATCACCGATAAGTTAGGAAGTTGACTTTAGTAATTTTTACCGTGCAATCAAATGTTTTACTAAAAGAACAGGATGACCAATGGTAAATTATTCTATAACTATAACTTCCCTTGTGAAATTTATTGGGAAGCGCCCAAAGCTGGGCTCTTTTTATAATTTACGTGGGCCTTAAGGACATGAACACAAAGTAATTTACCGTCAGTAAACATAAATAGCCCGTGCGAACCCTTCACGGGACGTTTGCCAAGCAAATCCCTTTTTGACAAAGGGGAAGCCCGCAGTAAGTTTGCCTTCAGAACAGGGGTTCTTAGCGTTGCTTAGGTTTCGTCTTATTGCATTCTCCAATGCATGGCGTCCTTACAAAACAAAAGGTAAGGAATGGAGAGCCATCAATTACTTTTGCAGTAATCTACGTCTTAAATTGTACGTAAGTAGTCAATAGAACTATTGATTAACCTTTTAACCGCCGTAGTCTGATATATAAGATATAAAATATCGAGCTCATTTCGCCGCAGTCTCATAAATAAGTCAAATGTCTGGTATGTTTTTACGGGATATTCATCTCTCTCACGGCTTCTAATTTGATTAATTTATACATTAAAAATTGTGTATCTTCGTACTCGGCTACCCGGGCATGTACGATGAAAAATATCGGCGGTTAAAGTTCGTAGATAAATGAATGGATAGTATGGAATTTTAAAATACTTATAGGTTTTTTAAAAAATGAAGTGATTTTAGAATAAATAATTTTCTTCCTATTAGCGTTCACGTTTGTATCTAAAGTTTTGGAGTATTTAAGGAGTTAAATAAAAAATAAAATAAAAACACTTGATTATAATATTTTGTCAACTAATGTAACAAAATAGTCATATTAACATTTCAAACCCTTCTGGTAAAGAAGATAAAGTTACTGAACTCTACTAAACACATTATTCCTCTGTCATTATTACGTACATCAGATAACCACGTGCATAGTTTGGAATATAACCTAAAATGTACATAGTATAGTTTTATTTAATGAGTAATACCCACAAAAACTGGCGACTACTATTCTAGAATTCTGTTCTAGAAAATATAAAGATAAAGATAATGATAATTTATTTGTAAAAACATGAGTACATAAAGCTGCCATAGATCACAATAAGTCCTTTATGTTTTGCCTTTCGGCGTACAAATTTCGGTTTATGTTTGTAAGTTAAGCATACTTACTTAAATGTTTTTAGTACTGTACTGCTTGTTTCTTTACTGTGACTCACCCGAGATTCTTATCTTAAAGTCCCCGGGAATGCTCACAAGATAGCTAACAGTTGTGAAAATGTAAATCGTTCCCACCGCGTCAACGATATCCTAATATAATATTGTAAGCCTGAACAAGATCGAAAACGAAGACAAGATCAAAAATAGTATATATTATTTTTGATCTTTCCGTACAAGTACATGCGAATACATTCATTGCGTACTTTGATGTATATATATATACATCAATATTAGAGCATTTTGTGTATCATGATTTTCGCCAATATTTGTATATAAACTATATAGGTACTAGCTTGTGATCGCAACTCCGTCACGTGCGTCTCTATAGGAGCCACAAGTGCGTTGTCTACCTTTCATAGATTTGAGGGCATTGCAGAGATTTGAAGTAATCAATGGCTTTTTGTACGCCGTATGTCAAACAATCTCAATGAAATCTGCTGAATTCAGAATCTAACCTCAACCTCAAGCTTTGCTTTTAAAAGACCATGGGCAAATTTGGATGGAGTCTGGTCCGAAAACCAACAAAGCTGAGAGTAAGGTCTTTAAATCTACTGCATTTCATTCTATGAGCACCAATTTGAATTCCATTGCCTAATTGAGTTATTCATATTTTAGTCTGAGTGACTATGAGCTAATAGTAGATTTAAAGACCTTTTGAATGACTTAACCCCCTTGATTACAGTCGTTTCGACACGGGTTGCACCGCTTATATTCTCCGTATATAGAACTGGCGTCCCAGCAAATAAATAAATATCTTTTTATTCCGTATAAACAAAACTTTTAAACGTGTTACAAACAGTGAGATTTTAAGGCGTTGACAATATAGAAAATTAACTTAATCATCGCATATCGCGTAAACCTATAAGCGAGCGTTACGCCTTCTACCGAAAACCTAATGTTACCTTTGATGACAGTGTGTCGTCATTAGGTTACACATTTTGCATACACAATCTCCCGTGTAACAAATTTACCACTCCTTGGACTGTAACACAAAAGTACAATTAATATGTGACATAAGATTGAAAGTGTCAATAATTAATGGTTCAATGTTAAAGGCTGGGACTTTAACATTCTTTTTTATATCAACCTGAGAAAAATCTCCATATCTGAATTATTGTTCCATTTTACGAAACAGAATATACTTTTCTATGACTTCCCATAGTGAATACTTATTAAAAGCAACATTGGGTATTTTATTTCATTTAATATTGATTGCATAATGTTTAACTGTTTAAACATATCAGACAGAGCTTGCCAAACACCAGATTGTCACAAAATGCCATTTAAAAACAAAAAGGTTCACAATATCCACGCCAATCCAAAAAAAGCTATCACCGCAAAATCCCTAATCGAATCTGTATTATGTAAATGTTTAGGCACACTTGAGCGAGTCTAAGTAAGCTGAATGAAGCGTTGCAGGACAGCACTCGACCGCCACTTGAAACGGTCAGTGTGACGGACAAATGGGTACTCGAGCGGGTTACTCGACCCGCTGGCTTGGCTAGGGCGTGGGATATGAGTGGCTGCGATTTAGTGATGAATACGAAGCTGGAACACGACTTGAGTTAATAGGCATTTTATCATACTTACTAGAGAACCCGAAATGGTTTATATTTCTAATATTCCGATAAACACACACATGGTTAGCTTGTGAATAACATTAAAAGGTCATTACGAATTGGAACCAACGAACTAAATTAATTTACAAATCCGTTTTATACACGTGAAATTTCAGTTGTTTTGAGAGTAAAATCATGTTCATGTAAATTCGTCGGCCGTGACTTAAATCGCCGGAACGTTCGTGGCCCAGCGGCGCCTGCGTATCGCTTGCGGTATACTAGGTTAAGTAACGTTGGCCGTGGTCAACTCTTGTATGGGTGACCGCTTTGAGTGGTTACTAACTGAACGCTCCTGTGCTTTGTAAGGCACATCAAGTCGTTGATTGTGGCTGCTGTCTATGACAGCAGTCGTTAAGCTAAGTTAGAGGCTTTCCGGCGACTTGAGAACTTCTAACAGTCGAGTTGCCCATTCACTTGCCCTGCTTAATCCCAATAAGTTCTAGTTTCCATCTTGAATCGGAAGGTCAGTTCATCGAATCATTGGTCGTTACGTCATTAAATCTGGACTCCGATAACGCTGGGATGGTAATGATGTAAAACCCACCCTTTTGCTATTAAACCGTAAGATAAATCTAAAATTAAATGGAAAAATTGAAAAATTTAATGCTCCGAGCAGGATTCGAACCTGCGACATCTGGCATAGAAGCCTAAGTCTTCTACGGTAGATGTCGCTGTACGCCTCCCTAAGGCATTGTAAGAGGGAACTATTGAAGGATTTCGTGGACGAGCTTGGTTGTTCCGATAGCTCAGAGGCTAGAGCGATTGGCCGCGTATGCGAGATGTCGCAGGTTCGAATCCTGCTCGGAGCATTAAATTTTTCAATTTTTCCCTTTAATTTGAAATTTTCGTTAGCAGCGTTACTGCTTTAGTACAAAATTAATCCGTAAGATAAATATTTGAATCGAATATTTGGTTTCTTAATAATGCATATAACTTCTACAGAAATTATGTTCAATATATCATACAACCAGTAATCATTAAAAATGGCCAACATGGATAAATTATTAACACTTAACACCAGTTTAAAAATGGCTGGAAGCCTTACGATTGAGCTGGCTCGAGGGTAGGAACGCTATTGGGAATTCAGAGCAGTGGCGTGTATCTCGTGAAGGCTTACTGTACCACTGTAGTGCCATAGGAATCAACCGCCAATTTCAAGGTCAAAGCACAAACAAGCTGAACATTCGTATAAACCTGGCACGCTTCCTCGTAGCACTTGGTCCAGCTGCCACCCTCTTGACTAACGATCGTGCTAGGGAACATCGACATTTGTTGTTCGTCCGAGTGCAAATGAGGTTTTTTGTTTAGACAAGCTTTAGTTCCTTAGTCCTATTTCAACTACGATAACATAATAGTATTTTAAGCAACGATTACATGATAAGGTTTCTTAAAATTCGAGAGTCGCTGTAACAAAACGAGCAGAGCAAGTTTTGTTATTAAAGACTAGAGAATTTTAAGGCCTTTAATTATGTAAAGCTGCAAACAATATTTTTTCTACGACAGCAAAATAATTCGATTTAAATAAAATATCGATAGTGTGGCAGAATACGGGACATGGACGTGTGCCTCTTTAAAAAAAAAAACAGTTGTATCATAATGTATGGAAATCCGTTTTGATTCTGCCACTAGTCATTTGATGACTTATCTATGGTATAGACTTACATTTGTATAACAAGTTTACTGTTTTAATGCTGTCAGTCATTCAATTGACAGGTTATAGAGTTGAAGTATAAAAAATAATATATGATACTCTGGAGCCACATGATTATAAACAAATAATATTTAAGGTCCAGTTCATTACGGGTCCGTTACATTTTCTGTACCTCCTAGTACCAAGATATGCCTCATCACTGAAGCCCATTTCCCTAAATTCATTTGTGAAACGTGGAAATATAATAAAACGAGGCATTTTGTTTTATGATTATTTTCTAGCGAAAAGGTACCCCCGGTGTTTTACTATCCTGCGCCTCTTCCGTTTATTTTCGTGTTATGGCTGCCACTAAAACGTATGAAAGCGTCAGAAATTACTCTAATTTTAGACCAACTCCCGCAGTAGGAAGGTTATGTTTTTATACATGCGATTTATGTTGTTTTTTGCCCTCAAATACGTTCGTGTCTGGGGGAATAGCGTTAGAAAGGTGACATTTACCGTTATATTTCTTAAATAATTGTATACGTAAACCATCGTCATGAAACAACTTCGTCAATTAGGTTCAGAGTTTCTTGCATACAAACATAAGCAGCCTTTACACGTAGAGTTCGGACCGCGGGAAACGCCTCGCGCCATTTCAACCCTCTGGTCCCGAACCGTACGTGTAAATTCACGCGGCGCGCGGCGGTTGACAGTTCAATGCATGAGATCGAACTGTACGCATTTGATTAAAGTTTTGCGCGCTGTAGTGATTTAACACTACAAACCTGACCTAGCTCAGGGCCGTTTTCATGACCATTCATTTTCTCAAAAACTAACATATTATGGAAGCCGCTATTATAGGAAACTGTTATCAACCTCAAAACATATACCTAACCTCTAAGCTTTAAAAGTGAAGTTGACAGGTGACGTTCCGTTCCACACTATCGCATTTAGTGACTGACGTTTAGGAGTTCGGCGATTAAATAATAAATATGCGAATAACGACTTCCGAATATGTTTGGAATACACTCGTCCTTACGAAAGTGTTAATTCTCGCGTTAATCATGTCAATACAAATCGAAGCGGTTTATGAAGCGATATCTTCATAGCGCGTCATTCCGTATGCGTGTGTATTGGAACGCGACTGACGAGTGTAGAATGAGACAATTTGACGTAACTTGAAAGACAGAGAATTCCTTATTCTTGCTGGGGGTTCGCAACAGCGTGTACGCACGTGAAAGCTTTTCCCAAGGTTTTATTTTTTCACAATGTGATTGGTAAAATCCTGCGAATTTTTTTAATAGCGAGCACCCGTCTCGCGTTGTACATAATATGTAAGAAGTGAAATCGCAGTTTGTAGGGTTTGTGCCTAGCGCGGGGCGCCGCGCGCCGTAATGGCGCCGCGGGCGCCTCCAAGAATGTTTCGAGACTCCTGCCGCAGGCCACGGGTTTCACTGATGGCCCGTGCCGCAGCTCACGCCCTCGTAGCGAGGGCGCCAGGCGGATTTGCGCCCCCACGACGACCGCGTGGCTGCGGATGCCAAGGCACTTCACGTCAGCCTCTGTCTTCGGACATTTTACCATCGCAGGCCGCGAGGTACACACCTGTCCCGTCTCGCGTGCGTTCTGTCACGCTCTCGCCCTGCTGCTGGAACACCGCCGCTCCGACTGTGAAGCCGAGACGGCTATCTATGGGACCGTAGCGCCGTCATAAAGTTCTTCGATTCCTTGGTCTCCTCGTGGTGGAAAGTTCACGACCGCTTAGCCCATGCTAGCGGATTCCGCGTGAGCATAATGTTTCATCTTTCGTGACCGGACTACCGCTGTAAGTGCTGACCTTTTATTGTTTATTTGGCCAAATAGGTTAACGTCTCGCGCTCGCGTCCATACCGTATTGCGTTCATGGCCTCCGCGTCTAATTTTACATTTTGAAATAATAACAAGTGGCACTGGTGGAAACACCCATGTAACTAGTTAGTGAACAATCTTGAACCGCTCTTCCGCGAGCAATAAATGTATGAACCTAACTTTGGCATTATAATATTTAATCCCCATGATTTAACCATCCCAAGTTAAAACCTAAAGACAGCCCTTGAACCAAAGGTTCGATGAGCACTCTTCGCTGACTATCTGTGCAACTTGAATAACCTATCGTGGTGTAAGTCATATCATTGCCTTCACATTAAACGGTCTCTCTTATTTAAAAACACCATGAACCCAAACTTCAGAAACATACGGTTTCATGATACACTTTTTCGCATAATGTAGTTATTTTGTAGCCACATACTGTGCGGAAAGTTGGATTTTTCGCACTAGATTTTACTTTTCGTGTGTGTGTGTGTGTGTGTTATGGCATTTACCCCCGATGAATTGGTGGAGGCCTATGTCCAGAAGTGGACGTCCTTGGGCTGATATGGTGATGGTGGTATGAGACTGTTAATGCTGAATGCATCATCTCTCATAAAAGTTTATTGAAATCACATTTTAGACAAATTACCTAATAATATCTTAGGTTATATAGTAAAAGAAATCTCTTATACAATTTTGATATAATTGGCTGTTTCACAAATGACCTTGCTTAGTCACTTAGGGAATTGTGCAAAATGACATAATTTCCGCACTTGTATCACAATGTATTATTGTAATTATTGAAATCCATGCATTATATTTTGTCTTATTGCCTTTGATCGCCAAATTTAATTACTTGTCATCCGAGGTAGAGTATAACCAATATTAAGCACAATACACAGAAAGTCAGAGTTACATTAATTATTAAAATAACAACACGAATTATTAAATTTACGCCTTGTAAGAAATGTGTAAAAGGCATTGAAAAATAAGAGCAGCGAACTTTTTTGAAGCGTTTACAACTTAAATTATAAATTAAGATAAATTAGACAGATACCTTCTCCCAAATAATTTCCAATTAGAACTTTAGAAAGTTCAAAGTTATTTTTGTGAAGAACATTTTCTTTTCAAATTCGTTCAAGCGGAACGCAGGAACTATCGATTTTTCTTTACAATAAGGCTGTGGCTAAAGCGGAGCGTATAAATTTTGTAACGAGCACTTTGGCTTAGCCGTTGATCCCGGTTGCTGTCTATGATAGCAGTCGTTAAGCCAAGTTAGAGGCCTCCGGGCGGCTTGAGAACTTCTAACAGTCAAGCTGCCCACTCACTTGACAAGCTTGATCCCAATAAGGTCTAGTTTCCCCCTCGGGTTGGTAGGAACTAGTGCTTACGCCAAATTATTGGGTTTAGGTAGCGGACCCCAGGTATCCTTCAGGATGCAACTGTACTGGAACTAATGCTAGGAGGATGAGCACGCATATTTGTTCCTGAGTCTTAGATGTTTTCTACGTGATTAAGTATTAGAAGGGTCCACGGAAAAAAACATGTCTAGTCCAATTAAATTTCAAAACAAAAAGCAACCAATAATAAAATACTTGATTGTATAAAAAATGAGCAATCCTATAATATTTTTCGCAATAAACTTAAATCGTGTAAAAATTAAAAATACAATTCATTGATTTTATTAACATTATTATGGATTTAATTATTATTTATTGACATAATATTTTGATTTGTGTTGTCTCAACGAAACCAAGTGGATTTTCAGTTGTATAATGTAAATGTATCTAAATTATAATTTGTTTATGATTGTTTAAGTTTTTTATTTTCAATTGAAACTGAATGATAAATTAAATGTAAGATAATTTAAATGTAAAATAGTTTTAAGTACCTAGTACTTAATATCTCATTTGCTATGCCCTATTCAGGGTCCATGCTGTTCTAATCTTAATGTAACACCCTGTGTCTATATGTACCATGGATTGCAATAATAATAAATAATAAATAAACCTCACTCGTAAAGACATAAGGCGCATACTGGCTTTGAAATTCTAAAGGATAGAACATGTTCTTTCCGTGTTGCCATCATTTTAATTATTCCCCATAGTACAAGCTATGCTTGTGGGACTAGGCCAATTTGTGTAAGATTGTCCCCCAACATTTACTTTTTTTTTTAAATAAACTAATTATGCCATACTTGCCAAGTATGTTTCTTGCTATGACTCTCCAATAGACCGTAAAATATATTCCCATTTAAGTAAGGAAGTGTGTATATAACATATTTATTTATATTTATTTATTTGGTTCACCAACAATTGTTTACACCGTAAATTACATGTATAGCTTGCAAGAACAGTTTTATGCTAGATGTAACAATCACTGACATGTAAACACCACATATCGAATAAAACTGATTTTAAAATAACACCCTTTGCCTTTCAGTTTCTGTGTATTCCGCTTATATGCTTATGAAATATAAATAAAACATGTTGGATAGGCATTCGCTATAAGATTGGTATTACTTTATTTTTATTTTTATTGCGCCAGCAACACGCTGAGATGGAACCATTTTGTGGAATACCCATTGTGACTGTTTTTTTTTTTCTATTTCTCTTTTGATATGTTGTATTGTCACGAATAAATGTTTTCTATTCTATTCTATTCTATAATGTTATAATATGATTTTTGAGTTACACTCAATCGATTGAGCTGAAATTTGTCATACTTGTGTCGTAAGCCCGGTGACAATGAAATATTATGGTACCACTAAGCTGATTTTATGATGAAGACCATAGCAAATCCTAAACTACACAATATTAATCCGTCGTCTTTGAGCTCAATGGAACCTATATTGAAATATATCCAATTCATTTTTTTAAATCTTCATTGGAACCCTTCAAAATGTTTTTTTTTGCAGTTCCTTGGTGCACTGCATAGCATACTTTAATGCGTAGTGCGTAGTATTTTTAAAAAAGAACGATATTTTAAATTTTATAACTCAAAAGAATTAAGCAAAATGTGATAATTAAACTGCCAGCATATTTTCAGCACAACTTACAAATAAATGAACAAAAAAAAGAAATTTGCTTGTGAAACAAAAAACGATCACTTGCCACCAAACTAGACGGCTGCTTTACGCTCGCTCATGTTGAAAATAAATCATGTACAACACAGTACCAACCTTAAGGTAATTGTATAAAAGCTAAATTTAAATGGAAAAGACACGTAACGACGGTATAATCGGGACGTGCCCTATCACGCCACGTGTTTCGGTTGATAAGTTAAGTGTTTTTCTAAACACGTACCTAAATATTAAAACATAATCAGTATGTAGGTAGTTTACTTATAAGTAGAAATATGCGAGTACTTATATTAAACTTGAATATCGATTTTACACTTCAGTGGCCTGTTTTACGAAACAAGTTACCATTTAACAAACAAAAAATCAGCAATATTGAGACGTAAAAAATGAAAAGAGAACTCCATCGTTTTAGTTTCGAGTCATTTATTCAAATAAGTGTGTTGATCAGCATTCGAGTCTAGATGTCGACAAAAAGAATCCTCAGACCAGCACACACAAAACTCTTATTTACTACGTTACTCTTCTGCAGTGGCAAGCATCAATAGAGATAACGGTGTCTGCTCACAATCAGACAGGCCATCGACATTAAAAATAGTCATGTAATCGTTATCACATGAAGGATCTGCCAAAAGTCGTCCCTACTCAAAAAATTACTCTGAGAAATATTTGAATAAAAAATAATATTTCGATCGTAAAATAAACATAGGGATTATGCAAAAGGCCCAAGTCCGGTGTCCCAGGTGTGTCAGTGTCCGCCTGATTTATAATTTACATCCACCCTTCCGTGGCGACTAAGTTACTAACTTCTTTTCATTCTCATTTATCTTTTCTACGTAGTCAGATATTGATATTATTATTTTAATGTAGTTTGCCCATATCAATGATATCACAGTTCAAGACATACAAGATAAAAAAAAAATCATAGATAGTTAAAATAAAATAAAACACTCACAAAAGCACCATACATTAAATAAAATTGTATCTTTCTATTTGATTTGTGATGCACCGTTGTCCAGTATCTAAGGATTCTAGAGTTCAGGCGTTGAGACAGGGTACAGAGAATGTCATTATCAGGTGAGCTTACGCGATCCCTAAACGACGAGCTAGCGCGTCTAGTGCAGTTGACCCACAGCTGGCATAATTATGTAGAAACATTGACAAAATACTCAAAGCAATGTCAGCCTCACTGGGCATCTACATCGCGAGAATCTCCGCGCGAGCATGTTCTGGACCGCCGTAACTTGGCGTAACGTTCTATGTCAACATCATCTCGGAGAGTCTTCGTCACTACATGTCGCAAATATTTGAACTGTACTACTACTCTTCAAATTTCAGCTACATTCAAATTGACTGGGGGAACATATCTGGACCTTCCCGCTCTGAAAAGGCATTGAGTCTTTCTTATTCACGTTATATAGTAGCCCATGTGGTCTGCAGCAAAACGTTCACAAACGTCTAGGAGTCCACCGATTGAGGGGTTGAAGAACACCAAGTCGTCCGAATAGATGATATTATTTAAACAAGTTGACCCAATATGGCTGCCAACTTTTGTGCCTATCAGCTCCCCAATCAGACCATTTATTATTTTGTACTGAGATGACAGCTGTTACCGTACTCAAACTATGTGAAAAGCATTACGCTCCAAGTTTGTGTCTTGTAACTGTTACGTAAGAGTTCAGTAAGAAAAGCTCTTGGGGCTCTCCAAATAATCGTAAAAATGAAGTCGTTAGCAAGTGTAAAGAAGCAGGGTAATCCAAACAGCTTTGTACGGTTGACGTCCAAGATATATTTGCAATTTATGCCTAATTAAAAAGGAATAAGGTGCAACGACATGTACAATGACTACCATTCATATCTGACAGGACTCTATTTGTAAGGCCGTTAGAACGCCTCATATATTTTTGCCGCCTTCGTTTCTGCAGATATTTTTATGCCGGTGACTAAACACGGTTCTGAATTTGACCGTACAGTTGTTCGTAAACGACTTTCTTCACCAGAAACACGCTTAAAGTGATTTGCAGAAGTCTTTCACTAAACTCCAAATAAGAATATTGCTTCTTTTGTAGTCCTGTCATAGTAGGGGCAAGTGTTGTACCTATAGACAAAAATAATAATAATAATAATAAGCCCGCGGGGGCAGCTTGTGGCGAGCTGACGGTGAGTGGCGACACCGCGGACCCCTAATCCAGAGGGCCCTTTCCATCTGGCCCTCGCCTCTGTGCTTGCCTTAATTGGCCAGCCGGAGTGAAGTCGCAAGAGCGAGACCTATGCTCCAGGTTGGAAGTGTAAAATGTCATAACGCCGGCGGCCTGCTGATGGGATTACCGGGATCTGGCTACCGCAGACTCACCTCTCGACAACCTTACAGCCGCTCAACGGGATGTTGCCCCACTGTCGCACTGTGCGTGTGACTGTTATGTGGGGTCCACTCAGCGAGCTGGCGAGTCACCGCCTGCCTTTTACAATATTGAGACTGAATGTCACGGCAGGTGTACGCTAGTCTCCTCCAATAGCCCATTATCCAGCCCATCCAACATTCAACATAATAGCCCATGACCTTAGTTTCCATCGCAGCACAGAGATGCACTGCCATAGTCTTTGCACCTGGCGGGGACCATCTCTGGATGTATCATATTGTGCGTTCGGGGATAGTATCCGCCATGTGTATCCCTTTGCTTTTAGATTATATTGTCTAAAAGGGCCTTTGCGCTGTTGGCTTCGGCCCCACGTACGTCTTCCAAAAGTCCGGGACCCCATGGTCCCGAGATGAGGTAAAGACATACAATAATAATAATAAAATTATTTAATTTAGGCATTGCCCATAAAGTGTTAGTAGATACAGTCTCTAACCAAACTATTGTTAGTAAACACAGGACGCAACACACAAGATATAAGTACATTAAACCGGATCAGCCTTAAAATTTAATTTTAAAAATTTAATATACTTTTGTCTCTTGTTCAAAGATAGCAGACGTACCGTAAAATCGGGTGAGTAGGGTCAAAACTGAAATTCAAACCTCGATAACATTTTATTTTTACATATGAAAACTGAATGGTGTATATAATAAGTGTTCCGGAAGTTTGTATTTTAGTTTATATTTATTTTAGGTAGTTCCATTTCATAACTTTGACGATAAAGAGGAAAACCCACCTCACCCCGTAGTGCCTCGTATTTGGGGTGAGAGGGGTTTTCATACAAAGGTGATTTTGGAAGATTGTTGGATTGTTTTTTTTTAGTATGCGTATTATACTATAGCTCCATTTTAAATTGGAATACATTATTTTTATAGCAGTAGCCTTAAAATCCCTTCTCACCCCCCTCTCAAACCTTCTCTCCCCATTCATAACCCACCTCTCCCCGCGAAGCCTACTCACCCCGTTTTACGGTAATAAATGTCTGTCATAACAGGCTGGTTTATTATTATGTAAGAGAAGTTAAGAAATTCATGATAATGTCTACAGTTTTTTATTAAATATAAATATTAATTCAATAACTGGAAAGTTATTAAATAAGTTAATGAACCCACTGTCTGTACCTATGGACGATAATAATTTTAAAAATATTTTTTTACTTTTTGTGTTTAGATAACAAACGCAATAAAAGTCTGTGATGATTAAATACTGGTTAATTGTAATGTAAGATAAATAAAGAGTTTGGTGATAGTGTGCATAGTTTTATAAACATCAAAAACAATTTAAAAACTGGAAAGTATCCACATATAGAACACTTGCCCCTATGATATGTATATTATATGTTGTAAGATTTATTTCATAAGTGTAACACTTTAAACTCTCGCGCTTTGTACACTTTTTTTGTTTATACTGTTTACTTGTTTATACGAGTATAACGCATATAAACAAATCTTCTAACTCTTATATCTTTTATCTTTTTACTTTACATTTTTACTGTTTTTCTTTAAAGTATCCTTTTTATTTTATTTTATAAAAAGTTTATTTATTTACAAAACAATAGGAATAAAGGAAAATATAACTAAAGTAAACTAACTATAAGCTAAAATAAAACAAAACTAAATAATTACAAATAAAAAATATTATATATTTTTATGATTTCGATAATCGCTTACCATCAGGCGAGTCGTTTGCTCGTTTGCCTCCTATACATAAAAAAATTAGCTATATGCAATTTATTTGAGGTGTGCAATAAAGTGTATTGTGTTGTATCTTTTAAGTTATTTAATAGGTGCTGATCTGGTCTCCCTCACTTACTCTTTAAGGTTGGTTATATCTTAACTAGGAAGCAGCAACTTGTAGTGGGAACATAAAATTAAATTGTAATGTTCGTCATTTGTATGAAGTGCTTATTACTAAGTTATATAGCGATGCCAATGAACACCTTAATTATTTGCATCCATTTCTGTTAAGTACCAAGGAAGACCTTATCGTATCCGACGAAGACCACTCTTACAATATCCTCTGATTAGCACGTATGTGGCACGCAAAGCCGAACTACACTTTCAATGGTCAGATCTAGTTACTTTACTACAGTGCAACCGACTTTAGCAAGAGTACAATGTCATTAAACCCTGCGACCCAATATAAATTTTACGATACGTGGTAAAAATGCAATAATATTTAACGTATCACAGCTGAAGTTTATTTTGTGACCGTCTTAGCGTAAAGTTCAAATGGAAAAGTTTCACCTTTAACACATGTGCCAGCTGAGGATCACTTCATTCTGTTATGATTTTTTTTATATGTGCGTTTTCTGCCGTGCTCTCACTGATGGTTTCAACGGAAGACCAGCACTAGTGGTCGCGCCTGCTACATGCTGAGTTGGGATCGTAACTTTTTTCTTTTCTTTTATTGTTGTTTTTTCTGTTACTTACCCAAATGCGTGTATTACAAATAATTTTTTTTTCTATTATATTCTATTCTATTCTTCTTTTTACGTTGTGATCAGCAGGGCAATCATGTATATTTTCGAACATACGATAGTTAAATATAAGGCAACTTTCTGTTTTGGCGGGGTGGGAGCGAAATGTGCGCCTAACTGTATTGTTTGCTATGGCAAATTACATTTAGATCTATACTAGGACGGCATCGGTGTCCAACAAGCATAGAGTCTGTCTGGTAGTAAGCAGATACGAGTAGGTAGCACGTGGACTCTTGTGAATACAGAACCTCTCGAGTTGTGAAAACAGTGCATTTTCACCTATTAAAGAAGGTATAATATCAATTACTCCCACTCATTCTCTCCAACTTATTGGTATTGCGAATATTTGATTGTAGAATGAATTGACACAACGATCTTCGAGAAAACTGCCTGCGACAGACGGATTGACACCAAGTGATCGCATAAAGGCCTCTGTACACATGCACGTGACTGTTATGCGAGTTTCATAGCATTGCGGGTTACCGTGGTATAATGAGTTTGATCGCTCTGTCAAACCGCGCAATGTAGTGAATTTCGCATACGAGTCACGTATGTGTGATACGTGGTGATACGTTGGCCCCATTTTGGTACGGAACACTAAAAATGAGGTTATAGAAATTAAGTCACCAAGTCACCCTTATTTTCCCAATTTTAACAATTTTTCTGCATTTTTAATTGGATATACGAGTATATGAAATTCTAGTACTTTCGCAGTTACGTACAATATATAACGGCTCCATCAACATTCTGAGCATGATAGCGGACAGGATTGATGGCCTGTACTTGTACAACTGCTGCATGGTACATGCACGCAGGAACAAGTAGGTAGGAAATAATAATAATGTATTGTACTAACACTAGTTTAATAAGTAATTCAATTGTTACTAACACCATGATCCAAGTTGGTCGTAAATAAACGTATTTATTAGCATTATTATTAATTGCCAATAGCCAGAAATTAAAAGCCAATTTTGTTTTTGATTAGGTAATAAGACACCAAGAAAAAACGAACTGAGAATTTATACGTATTGTAATTAATGTCTTACGTTTCTTACTGAACTATGTCAAAGTAAGACAGAGTTGCCTCCAAATAGTTCTTCGATCTTAACTTTTACGGTTAACTTGGAAAGCAAATATTTCACCCAGTTCAAAGACCACGCCACTTTTATGGCCGCTAGGATATGTTTTTTACGCCCCCATAAACCTTTTTTAAGTGTGTCACTATCGAAGTTTCATAAAATCACGAGGAATTCAAATCACGGATGGGGAGATCACGGTTTTTATGTGTTAGTGAAAAGTTTTGAGTTTTGAGTATTATTGATTCGTAGTTTTAGGTGTTCAGTGGGGTGTAAAGTTTTATGATGATTGGTTGGTGGTTAGCTAGTTTGATGAAATTTCTAAACATTGTACATACAAAGTTTGTATTGGAGGATATAGGATATGTTTATAATCTAAGTAAACTAATTGATGATGAGATGATATAAAAGAAAATACAAATACTCTATATTGTTCAGTAAGAAAATCAAAGCATGAAAGTTAAGTTAAGACATAAACTATGGTAGACAACAGGCGGTCTTATCACCAAAGAGCGATCTTCCAGACAACCTTTGGTTAGGGGAAACAAAACAACGGCAGTATAAGATGGTGATACAAAAAAAAAATCTAATGCAAAATAAAATGGATGGATGAATGATGATTTAAATTTCCCTCTCTGTCCGATTTTGATTAAACGTTAGCATTATAACGTTATGACAAACAAACTATTATAGGACAGTGGTAATGACGAAGGGTGTATTTTAGTTAACTCCTGTGTTCCCGAAAAGGGTAGGCTGAGCACATATGTTTTTGTAGTTCCACTTCTAGTTATTTCTAGAAGACGGAGGAAAAAATATGGTGAAAATCAATTTTGGAGGGTAAGTTCGTATAGCAAATTTAAAGCTGAAGTACAAATAAAATTTAAATATAAAATGTCAATATATACTTATAAAAAAAAAGATAGCTACACATCAAAAAATCAGATGATGTCAAGAAAACAAAGTAAATATGACAGATGACAAGGGTTTTAAAAGGTACCCATTTAAATTGTTTTAAACAGAATGACAGAGTTTTAGCTCAAAGAAAGAAGCCATTGCCCTTGTTTAAAAATGATTTGAATATATTATTAATTTCTAAATGTTATTATTCGTTGCCAGAGTTTCTTGGTGACACTTTATATTAGGTTGTAAGTAATTGTATTATATATATGCATGACTTATTGACATAAAAATATGAATAGATTTTAAAAATAATTATGAGTTTGTAATACGCGCAATTTAATTTCGAATTTAACATGACTTTACTATATTTGACGGCTAAATTTACTGTATAAAAAAGAAACCCTTTGTACGCCGCCGTAAGGTAGAACATAGCTGAACATTATCAATGTATTTTCAACATCCTGTATACCTATGATCCACAAATAAAATATTTTGATTTGATTTGATTTAATGTAAAAATTCAAGGTAGTCGCAAACGGTAGAAAATGGAAACAGTTTCAAACAGGAAATAAAACAGATTGGTTCTAATTCCTGCCGAAATGAAAACTTTCTGTTAAAGAGTAACGCTCGAGGGCGGAAAGGCCAATATTTCCATAACGACGTCATAATGGCGGCATCTGTTAGAACTATTAAAGGCTGCGGGACGACGACGTGACGTGTCAGAAGATTATTCAAGAGAGTAAAAACATGGATATACATGGCCAAAATTTTTGTTTTTTTTTTCGTGTTTTTCAGTGTTTATTTCAGTTCAGTTTGTTTGAAATTATATAAAAATAATAAATAGAAATTTGAAATATAACTAAAAAATGCTTTGGTGATAAATAGAATTTTGAAATATAAATAAAAAATACATGTCATCTATCATGACATCTTCGTCAAAAAATATTTAGTAAAATGCAGTCCTGAAAATTAATTTATTATTTTCTGCTACATTATAATTTTAACTGACGCTGCTTATTTACCGTTTTATCTTCGCCCCTTCGGTTTACTGGATTTCTAATATTATCTTCCAAAATATTACTATGAACTTCGTGTTTGTCATAGTATCAGTGGACTTTATTCAGTAATCTGCAGCAGAATAATTAAGGTAATAAGTAGTATTAGAGCGCTAAATTTAATTTATTTCGTTTGGTCTTTTCTAGAAATTATACTGCGGCCTAACCTTGCCACGTATAATGTCGATTATACTTCCCATAATGTTCTCGAAGAAATTAAATAAATAAAATATCGTTGGACTATCTTTCACAAATCAACCTAGTCCCGAAATAAGCAAAGCTCGTACTATGGGTACAAGACGACGATATACATAGTTATATATAGATACATAAATACTTAAGTAAATAGAAAACATCAAAGAGTCAGAAAAAATATTCGTGCTCGCCGCACAAATAAATACCCGGGCGGGATTCGAACCCGGAACCTCCGGCTTCGTAGGCTAGGTCACTACCAACTAAACCAAAGTGGTCGTCGAAATAGCCAATTTATACGGCATAATATCATCCACTAAAAGGTTTTTAAGAATAATAATAATTTCAAACAAATGTCAAAAGGGTTTCTACGTATTGACTAAAGCTATGGCCAATGGCTATGTGGTACTTTGGTACTTCGGCTCTGCGCACGTTCCCTAGTTCCGGGACACCATTGTCCAGTGAGCGGAATAGTAATAATTGTGGACAATCTTACACAAATCGACCTTTTTTTTATGATAGACTGACCAGACAAAGTAAGACTGAGTGGCCTTAGTCTCACCTGATGGAGAGCGATGACAAGGCCTAAGATGTTGCTCACTGATTCAGTAATAGCCTATTCACTCTTGTCTTGAAGAGACCCAGATTGTATGTATCAGGAAATACAGACGGCGGCAGTAAATTCCAGTCCTTAGCTGTTCGCATTAAGAAAGAAGAAGCAAATCGCTTCGTGCGAATAAAAGGTAGGCTGACAACGTAAGGATGCAACCGCTTACCGCGTCTGGACGTCCGATGATGGAATGGGGAGGGCGGAACTAAGTCATGTAATTCCTGTTCCTAGTCCCAAATTAAGAAAAGCTATCGGTACTAGACGAATTATATACAGGGTGTGGCCTGTAATAGGAGCAATAAATTTAAAGGAAGCTTTCTTAGAGCAACTGCAGCAACCTATCGCGTCCAAAAACAAAATTATCTTTTTTCAATTGGGAGAATTTTTTATCTAAAGTTATGACATCCAAGTAATGGATCTTGGCACTCAGAGATTATAGCGCGGCAGTCAATGCTGATTTTGAGGTTGCTTTAAGTTATTACTCATAATCGTTGTCGCATTTTTGGTTTAAAAGGATATTTACGGGACTTTTTTTATTTTTTTTGTATTTTTTGAATTAATTGTTATTAATATCACTCCAGTAGAGTAAAAAAGTACATACGTGTATAAGCTACGTTTTCGAAAAATAAAATCCAAAAAAACTTTTTTTTTCCACTTAAGACCATTTGGAAATAATTGATGGAGAGCTCAATAGTGAACCGTTTCATTTTTTGCTCCTATTACAGGCCACACCATGTATATGCGTTTTATTACTGAAATCATTTAGTTATTACAAATTCCTATTAAAGTTCATTCCCCTCATTAATATTCCCTTTTAAGTTGTAACCGCTGTAATCCGATTATGTTAAACTGGTCTTTATCTCTAAACTCGGTCCCTTCTAATCGGGTACTACTGTTTTTGGCCGTTAAACCAGGGTAGTTTGTCAAGCCTTGAAAAGTTGAGTACATTTTATATTTCATGTTAAATACAAAAGTTTTTGTATTCAGGTATATTAAAAGGTAAGCTTAGTTATAGCTTTTCCCCTCACTGGCTTGGAAAGCCGTGTTTTATCCTTTGAAACAAGCGGGTAAAAACGCATTTTATCCACAAGTGGGGAAAGTAATTTGACCTTGGAGCGTGTTTGAGTAGCTTTTGACAGAATAATCTGATAACAAAACGTAAAACGCTCATAATAATGGTTCGTTTGATATCCAATTATCATTAAGTAAATGGTTTTAGAATTTAATAAAAAGTACCAAATTTAGCTTTATTTAATGATTTTAAGTCGTAAACCTTAAACTTTCCATAACTAACATTTTTTTAATAATGATAATTGAGTATAATTGTGAACGCACAAGTTGAGTCGATGCAATTTCAAAACGCATCGTCAGAAATGTCATCATTGTCAATGTCAATGTCAACTAAAATAAAATTTAGTTGACATACACAACTTCTCACCGACTCCGACTCACGTAAATATACACAACTTCCGGAGTTTTCTGTTATAAAATCGTAAAAAAATCAGTGATTACAGTGATGTAAATCATGCCTGTGGAGCTGTGTTTTTTGCATGTTGCACTTTCCTCGCTGTAGTGAGAGCTCGCCGTAGAGTCTCGTGTATTGAAACACTCGCTACGCGCAGGATTCTATTTTAGAACCACTCGCTTCGCTCGTGGTGTAACTATAGAATCCTTTCGCTGGCTCGTGTTTCAATTCCACACTAGCGAGTAAAATATAACTTTGCACCCTTGTATAACAATAAACTATTTTATAAGGTTCTCGAGTGGCGACCACGTACTGTAAATATTAAGACTCATGCAGATAATACCTTTATTCCAAAACTACGTTGGCGGTGAATAAGCACACGGCTTGTCTGATGGAATAAGCGGTTACTGTAGCCTATAAACGCTTCAAACACCAGGGGCGTTGCTAACCCTATATCTATATCTACTCTCGAAAAGATTGATGTGTTTTGTTTTAAAATATGAGATAATCTGGGAAGTTTCAAACATACGTGCCGCATACGTGTTGTATTTCTAGCTATAAAGCCAAGTGCTTTGTGTTATAATCATTTTAAGCGATAATTTCGACGGCTTTGCTAATCTGATTATCTCCACGTCACGTCAAACGCTAACTTCCCAGCATACTAGAGACACTAAGCGGCTTCAAAGGCCGTGCGTAATTCACCTAAGTGCAATTACTCCCTTATTCCACCCTGTCATTACCTCGGAAACTCCGCCTAATTGCGGCCGAGGCAGTTAGCCCACCTTTGTGAGTTTTTACCGGTCGTTTATGAGGTAAATAACCTTAACTTTGACAGCGTCACAAATAGATGACAATTATCCATCGCCATATCAGCTGATAAACGTTCTCGACATAAACCTCCCGCGAAGAGTGCCACAATGACCGGTCCTGCGCCACCTTTTTAGGGTTCCGCAGCCAGAATGGCGAAAACGGAACCCTTATACATTCGTCATGTTTGTCCGTCCGTCCGTAAGTCACAGCCGATTTACTCGGGGACTGTAATCACTTCAATTATGAAATTTGGTAGGAAAGTGTATGTCACGAAACTGTACTGAAAAATGATGTTAAATTAATTATGAAAAAATATGGAGTATCTATGAATAGGCCTTTAAAAATAATATAGATGTTTCTAAAAGACTTTTCCATTTAAGTCGACCGTTGGTAGGATATTAACCGTCAAAATCGTAAAAAGTGTCCCCTCCATCTAATTTCCAAACTATGAAGTTTGAAATTCTGAGAAAAATTGGCGGTGTACATTAATAACGATCTTTGGTTTCAACAAGATAAATCAAGCGGTTTTTGAGTTATCGCTGAGAAACAAGCCGGCCCAAACAAAAGAACGTAAGTGCCGTAATTTCCCTATGAAGGTACGACCTTTTTGATTCAATGCATTATATAGTGGTTTTAAATGTGGACTACAATAGCAGGTGTCGGTACGGAACCCTTCTTTATGCGTGATCCGACACGTACTTGGCCGGTTATTTTTTACGCAGTGGAAATAAATTTAAACGAGTCACTGTTCTACAATCAATCATGAAACAGGAATTTATTTGCCGTTTTAATAATCTTTCGTAACCAACTCCGAAAGAAATATGTATCTCCCCAAGGGCCTTTTGTAGGTGGTATGTGGGACTCACCCTTTCATAAGATAAAGAAACTAAAACCTCTGCGTAGTTAAACCTCGCCATTTAGGGGGCACCATGGGATCGCTAGCATTCTACCACGATGCCGCCAAATCCTCAATCCATCACCACATCTACCCAAATTCACACTTTTTGACACTACATCATCTAAGGCCTTTTGATCGCTATGAATCTTTTATAATTGATAAACAATTAATGCAATGCTGTTTTTTAGGATTTGTTGGAGTGAAAGTTTACATCAGCAACTGTAGTACTGGTTCGTTGTCTACGTGACCTTTTGCCAGCTAGTGCATCAAACCAGGCTTCGTCTCAGAACTTCCTGCCGTCCACAACGCGTTTGGCCCATCAACTCTATCATCGGAAAGTGTTTCCCAGGCTTTATAGTTCAGCTATTATTATGAATTCATGGCGGTATGCGAGGTGAAGCAACGTCGTCCATGGGTAAATTTTTGATGTTTGACCGCTTTGAGTGGTTACTAACTGAGCGCTTCTGTGCTTTGTAAGGTATTGCCCGCTCACTTGACAAGCCTAATTCGAATAAGGTCTAGTTTCACCCTTAGTTTGGAAGGTCAGATAGTAGTCGCTTCCGTAAAAACTAGTGCCTTCGTTAATTCTTTAGTAGCGGACCTCAGGCATCCTTCATTATGTAACTGTACTGGAATAACGCTAGAATGATGATGACGAGAAAGTCTTATGTTTTGGGTCAGTGTCGACTACTGGGACGTTTATTTCACTGTATTATGAATAACAGTTTGTTATGCAGGGTAGACCAAACCGATGTAGCCCTCCGAATCGCGAAACTTATGTGGCAGTGGGCGGGGCAAATGCTCGTAGAACCGATGGCCGTTGGGGCGGAAAGGTTCTCGAGTGGCGACCACGTATTGGAAGGCGCAGCGTGAGTAGACCCCTCACAAGGTGGACTGATGACCTGATAAAGGACGCGGGAGTCCGTTGTACGCGGGTGGCGCAGGACCGGTCATTGTGGCACTCTTTAGGGGAGGCCTATGTCCAGCAGTGGACGTCTTAGGGCTGATATGACGATAATGATGATGCAGGGTGGAATTTATTTAAGATCGTATCTTCACTATATTATTCCATGTTTTGTGTCATGTGAACAACCTTTAATATTATATCTATATACTTTACTTAATTTCGTAAGAAACATGACTAGCAATATGTTGCAACAATGTTCCTATTTGCTTTTTCCCGGTTGTGTAATAAATGGCCCCAGAGTCCGCTTTGACATCTCACACTAGTTTTACGAAAGCAACTGCCATATGATCTTCCCACCTTAGTTTTATTAACCTTAGAAAAACTACATAGTGTCGGGACTAGGATGGTTTCCTCGTTATATCTTCATACACCGAAAAAGTACTATTAAATATCAAATAATATTTCGTACATAATGTAAGTTTTTTGAAAAGCCGGGGTTCGACCTAGCAATGCACCGAGGAGAAGTTTCATAAGTTGCGAAACTTCTATGGAGAATATTCTCTGGAACTTAAATTTAATAAACAATCTTATCGTCTCAGGATCGACGTAGACACACGCCATTTTAAATATTATGCCTGCCTGGTTTACTAATATGTGGCGAGTAATATTATACTTAATTACACAAAATGTTAAAGTTCTCATGGGAATATTCTCACAGAGAACTTTCTAAGTTGCTTTCATGTAATTTCTCGGAAATTTCCGAGAACATTTCTGCAATTTCTGCAATGTGCACATTGCTAGTTCGACCCCACGACCTCCAAAGCCGCGATTGAAAGCTGCGTGCTTAACCAATCGGCTACAGTGGCTTTAAATTTTCAGTTCATTAATACACATTAATTCTCTATATTAGCTTTATTTTGAACCTGATATTTCAATTATAAGTTAATTCATTCCATTCGAAACATTTTACGTCGATACATTAATTTGATTATCATTGTAACACCGGAATTTCCGAACCCTCAAAGCCTAATTTTGAACAGCGTTATTTGCACAAAAATTAATCACGACGAACGAAACCAACTAAATTAATTTGCGGAAGTAAAGGTTTCCGTGAAATATAATATTATGGATATTTACTTAAATTATTTAGAACCCTTTGTACTTGAATAATTTCAACATTGCTTGTTGGCAACTCCATTTTGTTATATTTTTAATATCGATGGGTAATGCCTACTTACATTATTGTATATGGGTCATAAGACATGCCAAATGAAATACGTACATATAATAGAATTTATATTGTGGTAAAAGTGGTGTTCTTATCCTAATTCATTATTCGCACGCATACCCCGACACCACTGCACCGCTGTTTGTTATTTGCTAATGAACATATTTCAATAGTCATTCTATTGATGATAAAACGGATTTATGATTTTAAATAGCAGAGTGCATAAAACAAATCATTTTAATCCGAGACAATTTAGTAAGTAGTAGTATTCGAGGCAATATATAAAGTAGAGGATACAGAAGGGTAATATACACGAGTTATACCCTCTGCTTTTCACTTCAATTGCGAGACAATTAAATAAATCTATACTAATATTATAAAGCTGAAGAGTTTGTTTGTTTGTTTGAACGCGCTAATCTCAGGAACTACTGGTTCGAATTGAAGAAAATATTTTTGTGTTAGATAGTCCATTTATCGAGGAAGGCTTTAGGCTATATACGACCACGCTGCGACCAACAGGAGCGAAGACGCGGACGAAGTCGCGGGGAGCAGCTAGTAATTAATATAATTAAATTTCCTCTTCGGGTGGCCTCAGGTGGTTTAATTTGTGTAAATGTAGTAATTAAAACAACTACGCAATTACCCTGCACAATCCTATTATCTGTCGGAAATTCCAAAAAATTTACAAAAATAACAAGTTATAGAGAACTTCAGAATGATAAAATAATATAATAATGATATTAGATAAGGCAAAGTGGTATAAAAACGGAAATGAGTGTAATATTCGCCGATAAACTGCACGTTTGGCGAAATAACTATTAATGTTTATGTACTATAGTAATATTTATGTAATATAAATACACGTAAATACATAAAAAAATATATATTAATGGTTATGTGTTTCATAGAATCTTGTGTCGGAGGCCATGACTCATTATGTGTAACGTGTAACGTGCCAGCGCAGTTAGTTAAATGAAACAAAACTTGGGCTACACAAAACAAAAGGAACACACATGGTCTTTAAAATGGCCCAGGTGTAAAATTAGTACCTAGCATCTCAAAGCAGCCAAACAGAATGGCACCTGCAATAAACTTTTTATAGTTGCAAATAAAACTGTATACCAACTTTGTCCTCACGGTAGTTACAATTTTAGTACGGCCCAAGTATTTAAAACGCGCAGAGAACAATTTTGTGCAATTTGTACTAATTGTACCATTTACTGAATTGTAAGCTTTAATCAAAGTGGATATTTTAACGATTTCAATTTCAAAATGTTTGAATGTTATACTGAATCTGACTTTGATAAAACTTTGGCGTGTTACATAGCGTTCAATTACGAAACACGAGTTCCTACTAAGTATGAATAGTTTATGTATTATCCAAAGTGACGTAAAATAAAAGTAGGATGTTCTCTTGAATTGAACAATCTGTAAGACAATTAGTTACTTAAAGTCTGTTATTAAGATTAAACGTAATTCTAATTAAAGGTACAAATTTTATCAACAATGTCAGGTACCAGGAGTTTTACAATATTCCAGAACAACACATTGTTCACTCGATGTTTACCTTTTTCGTTGTTTATTTTATGTAACTATGTTGGTAACTGAAGTTTTACTACATTAATTCTTACCAAAAAATAATGATCGCTAACATTTAGTTTTAGACAAACTTATTTGTCAAATTATTTATTAGCTCCGCTAACAAATTGCTTTACATGGCTGCAAGACTGACTAATTACAAACACGAACGAATTTAGGAAGGACCTAAGTATATGGTTTCGGGTATCTACACTGTAATTGACCGCTATCTATTTCCACATAAGCTGCGGGCAGATCCTAGATTAGATGAGAACATATTTACAAGGGCTTTGCAATGTTACGGATAGTGCTCTGTACATATTAAAGTGTTGAATTTTAATCTGTTTTTGTATTTCTTGCGAATTTGCTACAAGTGCACTAAGTCGTCATGTTTGAATGGACACGAGACAAGATATAGATAAAAAACTTAAGAAAAGGACCTGTTGTATGTAGTTGTGACATGTTTGAATAGACATTTGTTTGTGTTACTCGGTTTAAATATGTAATGTCTATTCGAACACGTCACAACTACATACAACAGGCCTTTTCTTATGTTTTTTACATATACTGAATTAAAAACATTAAATTAACCTTAGAATTTGTCGTGTCGGCCTGGTTAGCCTAGTTGGTAGTGTCACTGCCTCCGAAACTAGAGGTTCCGAGTTCGAATCCTGTTAAGGGCATCTATTTTGAGGTGAGCAGAGACTGTTCCTGAGACTTTGATGTTTTCTATGTATTTAAGTATATATCTATTAATTATATCGTCGTCTAGTACCCATAACACAAGCCTTATTGAGCTTACTATGGGGCTAGTCCGATTTGTGTAAAAATTGTCTCCTAATATTTATTTATTATTATAATTTGTATAAATAAAAAGTAATTGTAGTTACACATATCGTAACTGGATTGGAAATCTCCGTTTATTATTTGCTTCTGAGATATTTAGGGTGGTTTATTTAAAAATCCTTTATTCTGTAACTTTTAAGTAAATTATTACCAGATTGCATCTCATGACAAATCCAATAACGGAGTTCCTTTGCCTATCTTTCGGCTTCAAGCCTGAGATCAGCTTAATAGTAACATTACATCAGGACTATTTAAATTGTTTTTTTTTCATAGTTGCTTCTCTATCTCGATCGAGATTGGAGTTTTGGATGACCATCCGTGGTATTTTTAATTAGTTCCAGTTCACTAAATGCTACTTTCTGAATGTAAATGCTTGGTTTATTAACGAAAATACTAAAATCGCTATATGTTTGCATCATTAGAACTGGATTCTGGTAACAACGGGACTAATCTGAAAGCAGAATTATTTTCTATTATATCGAATTATTTAAAAAAAAAGAGAAAATAAATCTAAATCGGTTCATAAATTTAATGATAGAGTTCTGGGACACATTTAAAAAAAAACATACAACCGAATCGAGAACGTCCTCCTTTTTGTGAAGTCGGTTAATAGATCAAGCCATCCACCACGCACAGGTAATGCAATACAGTAAGACCAGTCTGAATTTTATGCGTGATATGCTTGACGTTTTGCAACGTATTTTCAACAGTTTTGCGTGACAAGATTGCGTGATAATCACCGAAAAGTTTGATGTCTAAATAATTTTGATTCAATCTAATATTAGATAATCGTTTCATTGAGATGTAATATTAATAATAAATATTATATTATTGCAATACAAGAAAAACTGGAATATGATACATGAGTTTGCCACAGTCTGTTATGAAAAATACTGTATTGTAATTCATGTAATATACGTGATTAAAAAAAATACAGTTTGAGGAAAACTGTATTTTTTATGAAGACGGTAGACCCGTTTATACAAATATTTTAATTACCTTTGGTTTGATTTGACCAAACTCAAATAAGGATTAATTCTGAGATAAACGCCAATATTTTATAAAATAACTAGCTGCTGCCCGCAACTTTGTCCGCGTCTTCGCTCGTATTGGTCGCAGCGTGATGTTATATAGCGTAAAGCCTTCCTCGATAAATGGACTATCCAACACAAAAAGAATTTTTCAATTCGAACCAGTAGATCCTGAGATTAGCGCGTTCAAACAAACAAATAAACAAACAAACTCTTCAGCTTTATAATATGAGTATAGATCTGGAAAAAAATGATATGATACTGGTACAGAAAAATGTTAGTTCTAATGTGAAATTTACCCGAGTTGTCAACGACGGATCGTCAAATCCCCAATTTCTTAACAGTCATCCATCTTACAAAACTTGAGACTACGTTTTTCCTGTCCCTAATCTATATAATGCGTCTTGATGTAAAAGATTAAAAGAGCGAGCGACTATTATGGGCATTATCCCCATTTCGCAAGCGGCGATTGCCGAGGGATTATCCCGGAGCCCCGCACGTTACGGGAACGGCCTTCATCATTGCGGAGGTGCGCCTAATTATTATTGAAGTCCTTATAGTTATTGCAGGAGTTTTTGGTGTTTAGTGAAATTAGTTTTGTGTAATGGTACGCTTGGGTTAGTTGTTTTTCATGTAAGATACTTAGTGCTGGAGTACGAGTAACATTTTCACAGTGAAATGGACTACCCATTATAACAAGCGATGGTTCTACTGCAATGGTATAATCCTGTAAGTAGTAAGATCTCAGTAAAGTAAAAAATACCGCATAACGACGACGCCAAGTCAGTAAGTAGCTTGATAGTTTGTACCTATATATATATGTAAATACTTAGTTGCAAACAAGACACAGATCAAAATACAGACATTCGATTATTTTATTATATACAATATATATATATATATGCTCATCATCATGCGTCATGCTTGATTTCTGATGATGGGATCCATGAGGAATTGAGGGAACTCCTCAAATCTTAAAGGCAAACATATAGTGATTTTTGTGTTTTTATCAACAAATCGAGCATTATCATACAAAAATTTGACATTTGATGAAGTGGAACTGCTGATGATGATCAGAACAGAACTCTTCAACGACGAAAAGTTCACGTTTGGCGATTTGTCCTTCTAGCTGTGTTTGTTAAGCAAGTTCTATTTACACGATTGATTTTTGTCATGCTCGAGTTCTGATGACGTGAAGTTCTATAACTTGTTATTTTTGTATTTTTTTTGGAATTTCCGACAGATAATAGGAATGTGTGTCTGTGTGTGTGTGTGTGTGTGTGTGTGGGATCCATTATGAATCGAGATTCCAAAAAATTTACAAAAATAACAAGTTATAGAACTTCAGAATGATAAAATAATATAATAATGATATTAGATATGGCAAAGTGGTATAAAAACGGAAATGAGTGTAATATTCGCCGATAAACTGCACGTTTGGCGAAATAACTATTAATGTTTACGTACCATACTTTCCACTGGAAATACATAAAAAAATAGTTCCTTCGGGAACTCCTCAAATGTGAAAGGCACACAAATAGTGATTTTAAAATTTTCATAAACTAATCAAGCATTTTCATTCATAAAAGTGACATCCGATGAAGTGGAACTGCTGATGATGATCAGAACGGAACTCTTCAACGACGCGTAGTTCACGTTTGGCGATTTGTTCTCTTCGTTTTGTTTGTCAAGCAAGCAAGGTTTTTTCATGATTCCATGAGGAATTGAGGGTACTTAGTCTTCTACCATTATAAACATACATTATAGCCATTTTTATTTTATTGTATATCTATCTAAGAGTGCACCATCTAAGTATAATAATCTTTTACCGGCCTCCCCCATTGAAGTTTTTTTTTCTTAAAAATTATGAATGAAAATGCTTGATTAGTTCATGAAAATACTAAAATCACTATTTGTGTGCCTTTCACATTTGAGGAGTTCCCTCGATTCCTAATGGATCCCGTCATCAGAACTCGAGCATGACAAAAATCAATCGTGAAAATAGAACTTGTTTAACAAATACAGCTAGAAGGACAAATCGCCAAACGTGAACTTTTCGTCGTTGAAGAGTTCTATTCTGATCATCATCAGCAGTTCCACTTCATGAAATGTCACATTTTTGTATGATAATGCTCAATTTGTTGATAAAAACATAAAAATCACTATATGTTTGCCTTAAAGATTTGAGGAGTTCCCTCAATTCCTCATGGATCCCATCATCAAAAATCGAGCAACACAAAAATTTATCGTGAAAATAGAACTTGCTTAAAAAACGCAGCTAGGAGGACAAATCGCCAAACGTGAACTTTTCGTCGTTAAAGAGTTCTGTTCTGATCATCATCAGCAGTTCCACTTCATCAAATGTCACATTTTTGTATGAAAATGCTCGATTTGTTGATAAAAACACAAAAATCACTATATGTTTGCCTTTAAGATTTGAGGATTTCTCTCAATTCCTCATGGATCCCATTATCAGAAATCAAGCATGACAAAAATTAATCGTGAAAATAGAACTTGCTTAACAAACACAGCTAGGAGGACAAATCGTCAAACGTGAACTTTTTGTCGTTGAAGAGTTCTGTTCTGATCATCATCAGCAGTTCCACTTCATCCAATGTCACATTTTTGGCTGAAAATGCTTGACTTGTTGATAAAAACACAAAAATTACTATATGTTTGCCTTGAAGATTTGAGGAGTTCCCTCAATTTCTCATGGATTCCATCATCAGAACTGCGTTTTGACAAAAACGGGACCAATTTTAATATATATACTTACAATCAAAAAAAGAATTTTCCAAAGCGGTTAAGAAATGACGGAGTTATGGACTAACAAACATTAAAAAAAAAAAAAACATTCAACCGAATTGATAACCTCCTCTTTTGAAATTTTGAAGTCGGTTAAAAACTGCTAATGATGATCAGAACAAAACTCTTCAACGACGAAAAGTTCACGTTTGACGATTTGTCCTCCTAGCTGTGTTTGTTAAGCAAGTTCTAGTTTCACGTTTATTTTTAGTCATGCTCGATTTCTGATGATGGGATCCATGAGGAATTCAGGGAACTCCTCAAATCTTAAAGGCAAACATATAGTGATTTTTGTGTTTTTATCAACAAATCGAGCATTATCATACAAAAATGTGACATTTGATGAAGTAGAACTGCTGATGATGGTCAGAACAGAACTCTTCAACAACAAAAAGTTCACGTTTGGCGATTTGTTCTTCTAGTTGTGTTTGTTACGCCAGTTCTATTTTCACGATTAATTTTTGTCATGCTCGAGTTCTGATGATGGGATCGATGAGGAATCGAGGGAACTCCTCAAATGGTGATTTTAGTATTTTCATGAACTAATCATTCTAATCAAGCATTTTCAATCAAAAAAGTGACATTTGATGAAGTGGAACTGCTGATGATGATCAGAACGGAACTCTTCAACGACACGTAGTTCATGTTTGGCGATTTGTTCTCTTCGTTTTGCTTTACAAGCAAGCTAGGTTTTCAAGACACATTTTTGTCAAGCTTGAGTTCTGATGGAGGATTCCATGAGGGTACTTAGTCTTCTACCATTATAAACATACTTATAGCCATTTTTATTTCATTGTATGGAATGTAGGAGTGCATCATCTAAGTATAATAATCTTGCAACGGCCACCCACCCCCATTGAAGTCGTTTTTTTTTTCTTAAAAATTATTTACTTATGATGTGATACCTGAATAAATGTGATTCTATTCTATTATATTGGTACAAAGGCAAACTTATCCCTCTTAGTTACTAAATAATTTTGACCTATGAGCCCAACTATAAATATATTACTGAAACTTATAACTCGACTATGTAAATTTATGTACATACCTGTCTGTTAACTACTTATAGGTAAGTTGTTGCTAAGTCTTTATAAACCTTCTTATAACTTAAGCAGCTTATGAACATTACTAAGTTCGACATCAAGTACAGGCAGCTAAGGTAGTTTAAAATTTGTTAGCTAATACGAGTACATAACTTATTAGGCAAAGCAAGTAAATAACAAAATAGTAAATAACTGAGGTGGATAACTGGATACTCCAATGCATAATATTAACCCAGTGTGACAATTTCAACCCTTATTAATAACTTAGTTTATTATTCTTTATTTTTTACTGTTAAATATTTTATTTTATTTAGCTTAAGGGGTACCAATTAAATACATAGCTACAAAAGTATGATAGAAACTTAGGTTATAATATAAAGCCTATTGAAGGATCTTATAGATACAAAGTAAGGAATTCAGCAAACTGCGCGCAAATTCACACTATGCTACATACAATTTATATACCTAAATAAATACAATAATACAACTCAAAGCTTAGCAAGGCTATAAGACAAGATATAATTTATTGTCAAAACTGTGAACGAAAACGCCAACACAGTAACTGACCATTCGAGCAGTTTATTCTCATTTTAGTAATATAGGGCACTAATGGTTAGTCAACTGTGTCAGCGATGGTACATAACATGTCATAAAATAATAAGTCTCAACAGGCTGCCCATTTTGGACGTACAATATTTTATCAAACATATATCTAAAAACCTAAGTCTAAAATTAGCCCCTGTGGCATGGTGCCGAGGATGCCGGCAGCATTTCCTCGCTGGATCGCAATACTTAGGCGTTGGGCGAGGAAGCCGCCAGCTCTTATCCCCGGTTACATCGACCAACCGTTAAGACAACTCTCGAAAGAGTTTCTGTACTGCAGGGCCCCACGGATCAAGAGTCTCGACTCCAAAAGCAACGAAGTTGTAGTTGGCGTCGAGACTCCTGTATTTGCATCTTTTGAGGGCCTCAGCTGCCTCCGCCGCCGCGCCTACTTTGTGTGTACCGTGGAGATGGGACGGCGCCAGCGTGTCCACGCAGGTAGCGTCTCACAAGAGCACTCGTCCCATCTTCCACGGTACCAGTGACATACCGTCGGGTCTCTTGCCATCGCCTCTGGTTATATTTAATTAATAATAATACATTTAAAAAATAGATAAAATTATCATCACAAGAAATATTCATTCAAATCAAGGAATTATTCGTTTCTGTTGCTGATTTGACCATCAGTAAAATACTGTGATTGGTCGTTATCAAGAGAGCCTCAATAATACAAACAGCAAAATCAAACACGCCTTTAAAAGTAAATTCCCATGCTTCCATGGCATCCTTTTATGGCTCGACTCATAGGGGCTGTACACGTGTAGGAGTTTCGGGCGATTGAGGGCACATTATGGCACTTCGGATGATATAGGGTGAACATTGAATGGTGCCTTTAACAAGTTTGTAATAGAGCAGTGTGCAAATATGGGTTACGTGTGGTAATTGTCATCTTTGCTTTAGTGCCACTTTTAAAGCCACTAAAGTTTTATATTTCAACTCTAGATCCTCAAAGGT
This sequence comes from Notocelia uddmanniana, assembly GCA_905163555.1. NCBI lineage: Eukaryota > Metazoa > Arthropoda > Insecta > Lepidoptera > Tortricidae > Notocelia > Notocelia uddmanniana. Next base: position 4,384,021 of record LR991059.1, on the reverse strand, counting down.
AGTCTGAAAGAGAACGCACTCTAGCGATAAAACAGCCCACTGTTTTTTCTGTCTCCCGGTATCTGTTTATTCTTTTGTGCATGAATGAAATTTTACTATGAAAAATGTGCATTAAAATCAATTTATACTAAATTTTGGTGTCTGCTCGTGATTGGCAAGTCGCAATTAATTTTTTATTGTTTAATTAATACTCAAACTGCAGTTAATATTTTTCATTCCCCAAATCACATTTGAACTCAGAAGTAGGTTGAAAGTGAGGCATTTCACTTTCAGAGTAGAAAAATAATAATAAAAAGATCAATGGGAGAAGACCGTAAAACCACTTCCGTAAAATGTTATTGATTTTAGCTTTATACCTATTTGTTAATCATTATTATTAATTAATATTGTAATTTATGGTAATATAAACTACGTTATATATTGCTATTTGATGGTGTTTTCATACATACTTATATAATCAACTCTTTCTCAATATACGCGCGTCTTAAATTCATCAAATAAATCAAATTGGCAGAAACGTGTACAGTCACACTAACATTCAAGTAGTCATTATTGAAGGTTACTGATAATTATGAGAAATTAATAGTTAAATGCTGATTCATTTCGGTACGTACAGCTTGCATTGACTTTATTTGTTAAGTATGGAAAAAAATAAAAAAATATGGAAATAAACAAAAACGCTATCAATATTTTTCAATACTATAAAATATTATTATCATACTATAAATAATAACAATACAGAGTCCTGTTATTACATTCCAAAACGCCTTATACACCGTGACCGTTAATAACCCGAAAGATTTAAACCACATATTTTTGACGACTGTACGAGTAAATAATGTTATATCAACATGGGTCTAATTATGTGTCTTAATTAAATTACTATTTCAGTACGAATTAAATCTGATTAATTGCCCGCTTCTTTGTGAACAAGCCTTTAGGTGGGAACCCAATGTTATTTTATCTTGCGTGACAATTAGTTATCATTTGTAATGTGTCATTTTAGTGACAATCAATTTCAAACTAGCCAGTTATAAGAGGTTGTAGATAGATACCAACTTCTTTATGAAACTGGCTAACAACCATACAGTTAGTGTATCTACGTGTAAAAGAAATAGGTGGCTACGTCATGCTCACGCCCTTAAGGTGTGTTACACTGGAGATTTTTTAACTTTTGATTTGTTGTAAATAATTAATATCTCCTTAATTATGACTTTTTGGACTATATGTTACATAACTTTATATACTCTAATTAGGCTCTAATATCGTTAGCTTAAATCTTTCGGGTTATTAACGGTCACGGTGTATATACGCCTTATAAGTAAAGACTGAAACAAGCCTTATTAAGGAGTTTCACTTTTAGGTATTACATGTAATCGCATGTGCGAAAGGAGGGTAATTGCCATGAATGCGCCTTGCACGTATTAATTGGTACTATATTAATTATCGTCGTCAAGTTAATAACATACTGCACTTCACTGGTTACGGTGTCGATGAAACTTTGTAGCTCCAGGAAGGACTTTAAAAAACTATGGAAAATAATATGCGGTTAAATATAATGAAACGGGTCACTCACGTCTTAAAGGTCGAATATCGCTCGACATGTTTCAGACCGGTTCGCGGTCCTTAATCATGAGCACCTATCGCGGCGGCGGTTTTCTTAGCACTGCGTGCCCGTGCCCTGTCCGCTCGGTTGCTCGGCGCGGGTGGAGGCGGCGGCGGCGAGAATCTACCCTCGTTTTCTTCACAATTGTTCAATGCCGAACTACACACAACACTCACAACGTCATATGCTAAAGCCTCGTCCACACTCTTCACAGACGTAGTATTCAACACTGTTTTCCAGCTGGGTGGTACAACCCATCCACAATCACGATTAAAATTTGGAAAACGACCAATTTCGATAGCCTCCCGCACTTTGCGTGGTACAAAAAACTTTTCCCTCGCTAATGCAGCTAATGCGTTCACCGAAGGATGGGGAGCCCTTGAACACCCCTGGTGTTTACATGATTCCATGCTCCTGTGGCAAGAATTACATAGGAGAGACAGGCCGGAACATTTCCACTAGATTGTCTGAACACATACGCAGTATAAAAAAACGTGATGCTCGGGGATCTGTAGTAGTGTAGGCTATCGAAATTGGTCGTTTTCCAAATTTTAATCGTGATTGTGGATGGGTTGTACCACCCAGCTGGAAAACAGTGTTGAATACTACGTCTGTGAAGAGTGTGGACGAGGCTTTAGCATATGACGTTGTGAGTGTTGTGTGTAGTTCGGCATTGAACAATTGTGAAGAAAACGAGGGTAGATTCTCGCCGCCGCCGCCTCCACCCGCGCCGAGCAACCGAGCGGACAGGGCACGGGCACGCAGTGCTAAGAAAACCGCCGCCGCGATAGGTGCTCATGATTAAGGACCGCGAACCGGTCTGAAACATGTCGAGCGATATTCGACCTTTAAGACGTGAGTGACCCGTTTCATTATATTTAATATGTCTCAAACTCACGGGAGTTTTCTATATAAAATATGCGGTTAGTATAAAATCAACATTAGCAAGCTAATTTCATTTTCCTACATAAAGAGATTGAAAGAATGAGATCATTTATTGTTTGCCATGTATAATGTTTGCCGAGTTTCTTAAACCGGTTCTACCGAGTTTTCATAGGTGCATGTTATATGCCTAATTTGAAGAATAAATTAATTTTACACCACACCTTGCCAAAAAGCGCGTTTCTCCGACTTTTTGGTCAAGTGGTGACGTAAAATTGTGTAAACAACACGGGTCGTAAAACAAAAAGCCTTCTTTCGCATATTTATGACCCTCGCCTGCGGCTCGTGCCTCAAACATCTGCAATATCGGCCTTTCTTTGTTTTACAACCCTTTTATAGTAAATAGCTATTACTTTTTTAGTAGTAAATTCATTTATTTCGACCAAATGGGATCATATATAATACATACTCGTAGATTAATATGTAATAAGAACGACGGATACGTTGCTATAAATTAGGATTAAGGATAGGGTTAGGTGCAGTTGAAAATAAATGCCCACATTATGTATACAGTTATTTCCCCTTAGTTACCCCCATAATATAATAATAATGGTCTTAGGTGACGACCTGTTTAGCCTAGTTGGTAGTGACTCTGCCTCCGAAGCTAAAGGTCCCGGGTTCGAATCCCGGCCAGGGCATTTATTTGTGCATTTTTCACGCATATTTGTTCTTGGGTCTTGGATGTTTTCTATGTATTTAAGTATGTATTTATCTATATAAGTATGTATATCATCGTCTAGTACCCATAGTACAAGCTTTGCTTAGTTTGGGACTAGGTCGATTTGTGTAAGATTGTCCCCCAATATTATTATTAGGTAAATATAAATATGTGAGTTAATCATTTGCAAAAATGTTATTGAAAACCGTGTATAATTTATTGTACATTACTAATCACGGTCCTGTGTTAGCCTTGTCGAGGAACCATGATCTATTTAGGGGATGTCTCGATTTAGTAAACCACGCCCCCTGTGTAAGAGACACGCTTAATATGTCTTCCGCAAACGTGAAAACGAGATGCAACTCTCTCCGGGAATGGCTTTTCCGGAGAAATTTCGATAAATAGGTATTCAGCTTCAATATATATTTTTTTAATAAAAAATGGAATTGCTCTTGGCCAGCATCTAGCCTGGGGGCAAAGATGAGGCCGACGATGAAGCGAGCTCACCCAGAAGATGCCTATTCACTCGTGCCTTAAAAAGGTCCAGGTTATATGAACTCGGAAATACAGACGCCGCGCCGGCAGAGAATTCCAAACCTTAGAACTGCGCATTATACAAGATGATGCAAAGCGCTTGGTTTTAACAAATCACAGAGCAGCATTCTTGTTGAGCGCGGCCAACTAGATTTTTTTGAACCAACCCGATCACACATAAAATTATAACTCCCTCGGGAGTTATAAAAACCCATAACTCCCGGGGGAGGTAAATCGGCCATAACTGCTCTAAACGCCTGCGTACTATTGTACCTCAATATTATTTTTGTATTGTTGTTGTAGGGTCTTATTAGACCCTTTACGAGCCAGTCTGATGAAAATCAAATATTCAGTTTCAAACAAGCAACCCTATGCCTACCGTAATCAAGACATATGTAACATAATCTTTCCATCAGCAGAACTTCGGCGAAAGTTTGTTTAGAAATTAAATATCCAAGTTTGTTTGTTACAAATCAAATTACCGGGTACAATAACAGGGGAGTTGGTTCGTCAAAAGTTTTATATTACATTACATTTACAGGGAATTTGTATTTTCTATGATGTAAATAAATCACTTGGAGTTTGAGCGTCGAACTTGGGAATTATTATAAGTTAATTTGCTTCTGTGCATTTATTGGGTTCTTATCTATATCTCCATACTTAGGGGTTCAGTTAGCTAACGATTACAAAGCGATTAGGGTAAGGTCGTGGAGTATTTCAACCGTTAAATATGGTGCCAGCAGATACGAGTATCATTCCCTAAAAACTTCTCAAACTTGCAATTTAATCAAATTTCAAGTAACGCCCTACGTTTCCTGACGTTTTTAAATAACCGGCACTAATATTTCAAACGCGAATGTAAGTGTCTGTTTATTTCACTGTCTGTCTTGTCTCTGGACCCGGGTATGTCCTAAAACTACGACCAAGACCACCGGGGGATGGGCAGCAGCATCCCTGGAGTACGGTGGAGATACTGCGATCACCAAGCTGCATGCCAAGCGTGGCGATTATGGCATTTACCCCCCATAAAATTGGGGGAGGTCTACATATGTCCAGCAGTGGACGTCCTTCGGCTTATATGGTGGATGGAGTCTTGTCTGGCCGTTACCTTTTAATACTTAAATCGTTGAACCAATTTATGTAAAACTTGGTATGAATATGAAAGATAGTCATCAAGTTCTGAAAATAACATAAACTGTCTTTAATTATACATTTTTATGGGTGGCTTTTCCAAAGCTATAGTTGATACATCTACTATTGATACATTTACCTAACAAAACTTGGTCACCCTATAATTTTTGACCCACGCTATATGAGATATGACAAAAAGTGACTAAATAGATTCCCTCTAAAATAACACTCAATGTCACCACTAGATATTTTTATACCATCTTAATTATGTAGTTTATATTGAAATTAATCATGTTTAATAATTTTTGATCTCGTCACCGTTGGTTTTTTTCTTCTTTAATTCATTTTTAAATGTGTCTTATCTTATGTTGCCACTCTTCCCGCTATGAGGCTGGTACATGTTTAAAGGCGGTATTATTTGCCTTCCCTCCCCTTCATACATAAATCGGCTCGTTACACTTATTGCCTTTACCCACCTGTCGTGAGGGTTTTTCCAGTTTCTACCCTTAATATTAGAATAAAAAATACGTTCTTCAATTTCACACATTAACATAAATTGTTCAAAGTTGCCATTGTTTCTTAATAAAGCCCGGCGAGACAAAAAACTTTCAAATTACCCTTTGAATTAATTGCGGATAAGAAATCACAGGCGCGACTTGGGACCTTAGGTACCTATTATGACTTCATTCAGAAGTCTAATCAGTTATCAATAAATAATATTCTGAACAAATGATAATTGATCCTGCACATTGAATTACTTTGCACATAAAAAAGTATTTTTATTGCAAAGCATGAAATTGTTGACTTCTCGAAAAATGATTGCAACACAAGACTTTCAGTAGACAGCGGAACGACCCAAGGGAACTTTTCCTCCCATTTCCCTCGGCCACCTACTGAGACGGTTCGCTAAATACCTTCTTTATTAACTTTGCTAAATTAGCCGATTAAACAGGCACCAATCAGCGTGTGTTTACCCTCGTCGTCTTTTTATAAACGGACTTCCTTGTGAGTATTTTACCTTTTCAATGTTGTGTGTCTGGGAGAAATTGTAAAAGCACGGAACTTTTTTTTAAATCTTACTAATAAGTAAATATGCATATTTATTGTCGCAGAATAGGTGTCGATTTGAGTCTAACCATGCATAAATTCAGTATGCTTATCATGCATTTTTGTCAATTTATCTTAATGCGCATGGAAACAAGGGCATAAAATAATTTGAAATTAAATAGTAAATAACTAGAGGGTTCCAACACTGAAATAGCGTCACAGAATAATATAATAGTAATACATAATGGCACTAAGCTATATGTTCGATATGACTAAGTGCTATTATGTATAATAGTAATACATAATGGCACTAAGTCATATCGAACATTAAAATCGCAAATGAACGCCTAGTTCTGATTTTTTGTTATTCAAACAATTTCATACTTGTTTCACCCCGTTAGGGGATGAATTTCGAAAAATGGTATAAGTAAAAGTAGTTTATTCTTCAAATTAGGCATATTACATGCACCTGATGTACCTATGAACGTCAGTAAAGTACCACCGGTTGGGAAAAATAAACCTCTACCACGAGAAAAACCGGCGTAAGAAACTCGGCGAGGTGACATTTTTTCAAAACAATATACTATAGTTAAATATAAAATTACAGTGTTAGCTACTACAAAATAACAATGCTACAGTAGAAAACCTACTTTCGCGAATGGTATTCTTGTTTACTAACAAAGAATGTATTAACGAAGTTACAAGTCTCTCACTTTAAGACAAACGTTGAATCCCTTGAGAAGATGAGTTTTGTTTTATTGAAACAAGGACATCATAAACGAAATTTCAAATGTCTTTAAAAGATTTGGTCTCCATTCGAACTTTTAATCCTTTTAACGAGATCTTACAAAGCTGCAAACTTGAACATACTAGTGTTAGATATGACTGGACTAAAAACCTCAAAAAATTATACACGTAAACCTCAATGAGAAATCACTGTGTCTATTTTAGAGCGCTCGTGGCCCAGCGGCACCCGCCTACCGCGTGCGGTATGCGAGGTTAAGCAATGTGGGCGCAGGCGCAGGTCAGTTCTTGGATGGGTGACCGCTTTGAGTGGTTACTAACTGAGCGCTCTCGTGCCTTGGAAGGCACGTTAAGCCGTTGATCCCGGCTGCTGTCTACGACAGCATTCGTTAAGCCAAGTTAGAGGCCTTCGGGCGGCTTGAGAACTTCTAACAGTCAAGTTGCCCACTCACTTGACAAAGGGGGGTCGAAGTTGCACTACGTCCGTAGGGGGTACCCACCGTTACCCTACACGTGACCCCTGGGTGGTGCTAAAAGTGCAACAAAAGCCGGCAACCGTACTTGTCTTCTCGAAGATCTCACGGTTCGTAAATAAATGCCATACGATTAAATAAAAACTGTGTCTATTGATGAAAACGGTATGAAAATTCGTTCGGTGATTTTTGAGTTAATTGTCTACAGACATACATACAGCCGGACACACGGGGACCTTCCTTTTAAGGGGATGCCTTGATGCTATAAATCACGCCCCCATGTAAGAGACACGGTTATAATTATGTTTCCGAGCACGAGAAAACGAGATGCAACGCTCTACGGGTATGACTTTCGTGGAAAATCTCGATAATTACAATACAATACAATACAATTACTGTAATTATCTGACTTTCTGAAGTTTTATTAATTATTTTTTCATGTGAAGAGTTAAGGATAGGTAAAACACCATAATTTTAACTTGATTGTGTCGTTAAATAATGTATTGTTTTAGCAGCCCGAGTAAATAAGGAAATAAAAACTCAACTTTGGTTTTTTATTTATCAAAAAAAATCTAATCAATCGTGTAGCGGCTCTAGTCAGACAAATAATTAAATACTTAAGAATCATATATCTGAATAGCGATCCTTATTGTTGCCTCGCCTGGTCAGAATGGTGTTTCAAACAACGCGATATATATGCTTGCACGCCCTTAAGAGTGCGCAGTACGTTCGGTTCTCCATACAAACGTATTTACTCTCTCATTTCAAAAAGCCGTGCTAGAATAACATGAAACTTTGTATACACAATGTGATCCGGCATATCTAGGTCGAAAATTAGTTTCTGTTGCTTGAAATTATAATGGAGAAAAAATACAACGATTATTAAGGTTTTCATACAAGCCGTAAAAAATTGAAAAAACCGCTGTATTGTTTTTTCTTTTACATTTTCTAGCAACAGAAACTAATTTCCGACCTAGATATGCCGGATCTCATTGTGTATACAAAATTTTATGTTATTCTAGCATGGCGTTTTAAAATGAGAGCATAAATACGTTTGTACGGAGAACCGAGCATACTGCCACATACTGATTTTGACATTGACGTAAAAAAATCATACGACAACATTTCGACAAGTTCTAAATAAAATTTTGAACAATCATGCAAACATCGGCTTAGTCCCAAACTAAACAAAGCTAGCACTTTGAGTACTACGCAATGATATTACATACTTATACTTTATAAAAATACTTAAATAATTAGAAAAAAGCCAATTAGAAACAATAGTACATTACTACAGAGGCCGGGACGAAAGGGGTTGCCGGCCGAAGACATATATGGATATATCTGAGGCGGGCAACCTCATATTTCCCGCCAAGGTATGTATAGTGCTTTTCTCAAACATGCATTGAAATAAACAACAAAAAAATCAAAGTTTTATTTTTAATACGCATAGTGGCAGAATGTCATGATGCCTGTGCCACAAAATTATGTGGAATGGAAATTTAAAAAGAGGACTTTGCTAGCCTAGGCCTGCAAGATTGTATGAAATTCCATTAACGACCTCTTGTTCTAGCAGCACCTGAAACGTCATACTTCGCAGCCTATTATAAGGAACATACCATCAATATTTCATTGCATGTTTGAGAAAATATTCTTATATACAAAAATGCCCTGATCGGGATTCGAACCTGGGTCCATAAGCTTTGTAGCTAGTGGTCCTTGTCACTACCGACTAGGCTAAAGTGTTTGTCAAAGTAATACGAAACTAATAATCGCCTTCATATCTAGTTCAGCGGCAATTTACGAAGTAACACACGTGTGCATACACTTAATGGCAAAACAAACGATTCTATTTGTTAAATATTTTAAACCACGTTGCGATTTGGATCTGCGCGAATCATTTTGAACCTATCATTTAGGGCATGTAAATTTCCCGGGAAATTTCATACAAATCGGGACCGGGACTGAAAATTCCTACTATCGTTTTAAGAGCGTGCAGTGAAAAGTGTCACGTTATTTTATTTATTTAATATTTTTAACCCACAAAGAGCTTAGGATCCTTGCAAATCATTTGAATTAAGGGCGTGCAGCGAAAATATCTCGTTCTGTGAAACTCCGTTCTGACCAGACGATTAAATAGTAGGGATTAATTTCCTATAATTCTTGACTATATAATCACTCCTCTAATAAGAGCCCAACACAACAACAAAAAAATGTCTATAGGAATTCCAAATTTGACACTTTAGTTATTTTCCTTTTCCCCTTCGGCTAACTAAAACAATACATTATTAAACGGCACAATCAAGTTGAAACGGTGGTATCTTACCTGTCCCAAACTCTTGTGAGAGTAAGTAATGAATAAATCTTCATAAAGTGAGATATTTCTTGAAATGTATTCGAAATAGCATTACTCGACGAGTGCTGCATCTCTTGTTTTCGTGACAGACATAAAACACTTAAACTCTGTTTAAAAAACGAACCCTTCTCCAAAATATACGTTTTCTAAGCTAGAGGCAAGGTTATTAGAGTTAGGTACACTGAGATCTCTAGTCCATCTGTAGATTTTATCACTATGCTTTTGCACAGGAACTGGAAAATTAGCAAATTGCAAAGTGTGATCCGATATGGCAAGGTCAATAACAGTTACATTTTCAAGATCCACATTACTTATAATATTGTCAATACACGTACTACATTTACTTGTGAACTGGCCTGGTAAACCTTCAAAGAGAATATTAAAAATATCATAAAATAATAAGTAGTTTCTAAATGATTATAGGTAAAGAAATGGTTTTCAACTTCATTTAGTTCTGACGTATTTGAACTTCGAATAGACATCATAAAATATTACAATTTTGTAACACAATACAAAACAAATGCCTATTTAAACTGTTTACTATTACATGCAAGAGGGGCTTTACTCGAGTCATCATTATCATCATCATATCGGTGAAGGACGTACATTGCTAGGACTGCGTGGATTCCTGCGACCTTCACTAGTTTACTCGTACCTAGGTACTATTCGATCGCAAAGTTTGGATATAAATGAAAATGAAAATGAAAATAGTTTATTTAGGTCATTGACATATTTTTACAATAGGCAAGGTTGGAGCCTCCTATTAAGCATTACAATTATGCTTGTGTCAGGAGACACCGCTCTTCCAATACAAGAAGTGGTAGTAAACCATAATAAACATACAAAAAGACATTTTTGTTACTGACATAATTTTGAAAACAGATATTTAAATAAATCATATGTATTTATTTAGCAAAGTTAACCAATTAAGAGTACTATAAGAATAGCTAATACTAAAAAGTGTGTGTGTGTGTGTGTGTGTGTGTGTTTTTTTACAGTGGTGATGTTGAAGAGGATATATACTAATTTATTTGTTGATGCGATTATATAAGTATGCTGACATAGTACCAAATTGTTTGCTAGCGAATTTAGACTTAAACGAAGGAATGGGAACAACCTTATCTTTTCTTCTACGGGTTTGGGTTAGTGGGTGATATGCCAGGGATTTGTGTAATTTTAAAGTAGCGTTAACAATATATAATTTACGTATAGTTAACAGGTCACAATCTCTATAGAGTTCCGTGGTTGGATACCTGAAAGGTTTCGAGAATATTACCTTAAGTAGACATCTCTGTGCTCTCTCAACCTCCATAAACTTGGTCTTGTTGGCGCCTCCCCAGATTGGTATACAATAGGTCATAATAGATTGAGCTAAGGCGATATAAAGTTTCTTCAGTAGCTGATCGGATGCAACTTGTTTAAGGACTTTAAAGATCCAGATCAGCTTCCTGATACGCCCGTTTAGGTGCTCAATATGATTATACCAAGAAAGCCTCTGGTTTAAAACCATTCCAAGGTACTTTAACGAGGACACTTTTCCAATGACTACACAATTACACCTTCCAATGTCGACCTGGTTACAGTCATGAATTTGTAGTTTAAGGTTCTTAGAAGGCTGTGCGTTTTCATACTTTGAGAAGCACATGTAGTTAGTCTTACACGCGTTTAATGTTAACAAGTTACGCTTTAGCCAATTGGAAATCAATTTTAGTCCTTTCTCTGCTTTAGCGTAAACTGCCTCCCAAGTCGTGTCATTGAATACAACTATTGTGTCATCAGCGTATGAAAACACACAACCTCCGTGTATAGAAAGATTTGTCAAGTCATTTATGTAGGCCAAGAATAGAGTGGTACCCAAGACACTTCCCTGTGGTACACCGAATTCAATGCGCTGCTCATGGCTTACAATACTGGCAATTTTAACTTTTTGTGTACGTCCATGTAGGTAGTTACTAAGAAGTGCGAGTAGCTTTTCCCTGATTCCCAAGCGTTCGAGCTTTTGTACAAGAATGGGGAGAGAGACGGTGTCAAAGGCCTTACGTAAGTCCAAGAAGATTGCCATGCACTTGCTTCCTCTGTCAACTTGCTTTGTTATTTCTGTGGTAAGAGCAAGCACTGCATCCTCCGTGGATCTACCCCGCCTGAAAGCATATTGTGACGCCGAAAGGATGTTATATTTATTGAAAAAGTTCAATAGTCGATGGTTATTCAATTTTTCTATTATTTTAGATATTGCAGGTAATAGTGATATTGGTCGATAGTTGTTGACATCCTCTCTCTCGCCACCCTTGTACACTGGCGTAACAATAGCTTGCTTAAGCAATGTAGGAAAAACTCCCTCGGTGAAACATAAGTTGGCCAATCGGCTTATGATTGGAACAACAATAGACCTGGCAATTTTCAAAAATCCAGTAGGAATATTGTCCCAACCGGGTGCACTATCATTTTTGAGGCCTGATAGGATACTGTCAACTTCCTTAGGGTCCGTTTCAAGGAGCACAAAAGATATAGAAATGACACATTACGCATTTTAAGTTTTAGTTTATGAATTGACCAATCTCATCAAGGTTCTATAGTAGTACGTAGTAGTAGTAGTAGCTAAAAATAAATTATTATTTTTTCTAAAATTAAATCCGTCCCAATGGATTTCTAAAAACAAAATGTTATAACTCATATTTATTCTGACCGTTATTTTTCCAGACAGTACAACTCGCGTAAATAATATTACCCGCATTTCTGTTTTATTTCGTACATTTCGTGTCCCAGTGATTTAATTTGTCCAATGCCCGGGGCCATATTAGATTTCCCGGCCAGCTATGTACTTCGTTGGACACTAACTAGGTTTGGTCGCCACTATTTGTAATTGTTCGCCCTGATAGGATTTTTATTGGTGTTCAAATATAAACGAAATGATAGTATTGCAGGTCGAATTGTGGATATTTGATACCAAATTGATGAGATGTTGGATTGCAATGGCATTGGCTCGAGACATAGTAGGTACCAATGAAAAATATCTTATTTTTCTCAAACATGCAATGAAATATATATTGATGTTATGTTCCATATAATAGGCTGCGAAGTATGACGTTTCAGGTGCGGCTAGGACAAGAGGTCGTTAATGGAATTTCATACAAATCTTGCAGGCCTAGGCTGGCAAAGTCCTCTTTTTTAATTCCATTCCACATAAATTTGTGGCACAGGCATCATGACATTCTGCCACTATGCGTATTAAAAATAAAACTTTTCTATGGGTCTTCGGCCGGCAACCCCTTTCGTCCCGACCTCTGTAGTAATGTACTATTTCTCAAACATGCAATGGAATTTCGTCATTACGTGCGTTATAACAGGCTTCAAAGAATTACGTTGCAGGTGGAACAACTCGGGAGAACTGTAATGGAATTTCATACAAAATTCAAGGCCTATGCAGGGAAGTAATTTTTATTTTAAGTCAAGCATTACGTCTGTGTTGTTGTCTTTTGAGTGGTGTATTTATTTCTTTCATTGCATATGTGTGAGAAAAGCACTATACAAATCTCGGCGAGAAACGTTGAGCTGCAGGCCGTCCCTATATCTACTTATCCCTATATCTACTTGGCCTGCAACCCTTCGTTTCCCGTCCTCTATAGTAATGTACGTATTATGGCACAATGCGTCTTTCAAATTAAATTATATTAAATAGGTATTCCCTAGCTGAAAGTATAAGCCCTGAATACTCATACTCATTTATTTGCAATAATTGTATACATTACATGTCAATATAATTTGATTGAATAATATAATCTGATATCTTTTTTTCCTTACAATGTAATGGTAACAAGATAGCAACTCATGTTGCTGACTTTTGATGGTCTCTAAGAAGTGTCAAACAGTTTGTGTATTGCATTACATAGCTGCTCGAGCAACATAATAAAATAATTACCCACTATTAATTCTGGGTAATTGTTGTTATTCATTTTGAAGAAACTGCAAACAACACTTATAAATATCGTTACCGTTAAAACTTAGCTAAAGCTTAAAAAGTTAAAAGAAGTAAAAGTAGAAGTAAATTAGCTATTTATGATACAAGGGTTGTAAAACAAAGAAAGGCCGATATCGCAGATTTTTTAGGCCCGAGCCGCAAGCGAGGGTCATAAATATGCGAGAGAGGACTTTCTGTTTTACGACCCGTGTTTTGTACACAATTTTACGTCACCACTTGGCCAAAAAGTGGGTTTTTCCGGACGCGCAGCGTGCGGAAAAACGTGCTTTTTGGCAAGGTGTGGTGTAATAGCTATTTACGATACAAGGGGTGTAAACTGTTTATCGACCCGTGTTTTGTTCACAATTTTACGTCACACTAGGCCAAAAGGCGCAGAGTGCGGAAAAACGCGCTTTTTGGCAAGGTGTGGTGTAAAGTAATTTATTCTTCAAATTAGACATATTACATGCGCCTATTAACGTCAAAAAACTATCACATTTTAGGATGCTTATCTTTGCCTACAACTACCACGAATAACACGGGCCAATTTTCAATCCAACACGACATCAAAAGAAGGTATACAGGCAAGTAATAATAACGGGATTTGAAGGCACCAAGGAGCACCTTTGGATGATATGAAACCAGGCAAAGACAGATGCCTTTATAAGTTGGTGAAGGTATGAGTTTCACTGGTATTTATTATAACATACGTATGGATATCTATGCTGTTTTTACAGGTGGTTTGTAAACTTAATTAATAAACGCCAACAAAAAAGTACTTTAAGAGGAGACGTATACTTATTTTTGACTTGCGTTCGTTTGACAGAAAACACTTTCAGAAGTTAGGTCTTACTTTAGATTGATTAAATATTTTGGTCACTATCCTATCGAATGATATATGTGATTCTCTTAAAAGAGTTTTGTCAGAGAAAGAACGGAATCACTAATTGTTCCATTAACAAGAGCAAGGTTTTTTTATTATATCCATATCAGCCGCAGGACGTCCACTGCTAGATATAGGCCTCCCCCATGAAATTGTTGTATATGTTGTGTTTTAATATCTAGTAACCCTGTGGAGTGTGGGTACTACAACCGGTAGCAATAGTTTGGGACTTGGTGAACTTATTTATTATTTGTGGGAAATCTAAGAACAACAAATTAACCCTGGCTGTATTCCAAATGTATATCTTCATCCTCGTTGAAAGCTCATGCCTGAGGTGAGGGGTCATGTTTACCATAAGTCGTTTTAGTCTGTAGTGATCTCTAAACAAACCGATTTCCTACCTTCCTCAAAGAGCCATGGAATTTGAAGTGCGTAACTTCCTCGATTGTATAAAAACCGTCGGATGTGAAGAATACGTTTAACCCAAAAAACCTACCAATTATGGTAAAAGAAATTCATTTTCGGTATAAGATATACTCCTTTAATAAACGCCTGTTACACTAATATAGCTACAGAAATTTCGCACCCGTACCTGAGCATACTTATACTTCGGGACTGAGCTTAAATAAGCATAAACAAAACCCCTTCTACATTACAAGCAATGTTTATGAATCTTAATAAGCATCAACATTACCGTAAATATTCTTGGTTAATCTGCATAAAGGGCTTTCGAAACTGCCAGTGCGGTTTTCATTAAATGTCAGCTGTCAATATCAACTGTTTGACAAGTCAGTGCCTATAGATTATTTATAGTCCACCGACCAATCCTAAATACGTTTCTGTTTTCATGACCCAATATAGCAAATTAGCAACGCGGTGGTACTCAAGAGAGGGCAAGAGAAAACAAGGAAAACTATTCAGAAGGTGGGAGGATGATTTAGTTAAGACAGTTGGCGAATAATTTGCTAGACTTGCACGGGAATGAGAACATTGCGATGCCGCCAGCCATCGGTACAATGCCTCAAGGGCCTGTTTTAGATTTAATTTTATTTATATTATTTTGGTTAGGTACTCTTTTATATAATAATATTTTCTTTGTACATAAATAAAATGTATTTTATTTCAAATCAACTTCATTTCGTAATAGCCATATGTGAAGGTCCCAATTAATAACTGTCTGAAGGCATTCAGGTAAAGGCTTTGTTGCAAAATCGTGCCCACTTCTGTCCAATGCTCCCTTCAAAATACCTCTATCAAAGTCAATTTTAATTAACAAATTACTACTTTTGAACTAAGGCCAAGTTGTTTCATCCAAAACTCATTGTAGATTAACTCGATTAACCCTCAGGCCTGAAATATGAACTAAGTTTTAGTTAGTGTTAGATAGTAACTAAGTTGAAATCTAAGTTGGCGGTGAAAAGTACACTATCTGTATCAGAAAGCCGTCTGAATAATACATTACACAATATGTTGTCTACACAATTGACTTCGATAATTTATAAAGGCGTTCAAAAGATGGAACTTATGTGTGATCGGTAATTTTTATCGACTACGGTATAGTCAAAAGGAAAGAAGGTTATTATTTTAAATGTCCGTGTGTGTACAATAGGGTAGTTTCCTCGTTTTAAACTTTATAACATATTACCGTTATATGGACCCCATCACAAACATAAATGTGAAAATGGCAGCCAAGTTCAATATGCGATGCGTGGTTGTCGTCTTAACCGACAAAAGAATTGAGATCTAAATGGGTGCCAAGTTCTGTAGATTCTTTGAAAAGGTGCCAAGTCAAGCACTACATTGTTTACAATAAAATTATTAACTGGGGGGCACCCCATACATGAAACAGGGAAGTCAAAAAAAGTTTTTTCAATGCGCATAGACTTCTGGGTTATGTATGGATAGGCCTTCAAAATTGACATAGAGTTTTCTAAAAAACGTTTCCATTTATGTCAACCGTTGGTGAAATATTAGCTGTCAAAGTCGTAAAAGGTGTCCGTCCCCGCCCCCCTATAATTTCCAAACTATAACATTAAAAATTCTGAAAAAAAAATCAAGATGACAGTACATTAATAAATACTTTCAACGATTTTTAGTTCGAACCAGATAGGTCTTACTGTTTTTGAGTTATTTCTAATAAACTGTCTTGTCCAAACAAAAGGGCTTAAGTGCCGTGAGTTCCCTATGAAGATACAACTTTTTTTGATTCGGTGTATTGTATAGTGGTTTTAAATGTAGATTAGGAGAAATCGGTTCTTTGTGCGTGATCCGACCTGCACTTGACCGGTTTTATTTTATTGTAAATAGATTTGGAGTTATTGAGGGGTTAAAAGTGGCTCCAAACGGTTCGTGTAAAATAACACACGGCAGCTGTCCGCCATTTCTTGGGGTGAACTTGGCTGGACTCGCTGCCGCGTGTCTAGATAGTATACCATCAAAGGAACACAATAAAATGAAAAATTCTAAATAAAATCAGAATAATAATGAAATAATAGGCGTGAATTTTTAAAAAAAAGATGTATTTTGTTATCACCTCTAAAAGAAAAATGAAGCCAACCAATAGAATTTAGATGATTCAATAAAAAATAATTTGTACGACAACTATAGGCGGGTAATCATTATCATCATCATATCAGCCGAAAGACGTCCACTTCTGGACATAGGTCTCCCCCAAGGATATACACAATGACTGGTCTTGCGCCGCCCTCATCCAACGGCTTCCCGCGATCTTCACCAGATCCTCGGTCCACCTTGTTGGGGGCTCTCCCAGGCTGCGTCTTCCGGTGCGTTCCGATTTATAGATAATATGTATCTTATGAGGACTTTGAGAAGTCGAAAAGTAAGGCGGTTTTAAAATAAGGTATGTATTAATAGCGTAGAGTGGGCAGGCCCCACACAAGGTGGACTGATGACCTGGTAAGGGTCGCGGGTATCTGCTGGATGCGGGTGGCGCAGGGCCGGTCATAGTCCGGTCTTTGGGGGAGGCCTATGGCCAGCAGTGGACGTCCATTGGCTGACATTATGATGATGATGTATTAATTACGCTTGGAGGTTGATCCAAACTATGAAAACGGTTTGAATATTTTACCTCTTACTGATAATTGAAGGCACGCGAACAGTGAGCACACGCGTATAGGTCGATTCACAAGAGCTGGCGCGGAAAATGTATGTAACTGTCATTAATTTCATAGACATTCCGCGCCAGCTCTTGTGAATCGACCTTATACCAGGGGGCAATCTGATACATAAATTTCGTATTCAAATTTGATTTTATTGTTTCACACACTGGTTTCTACAAGCGCGGTATGGCGTCAGAAGTAAGACACAAACTCATCGATATCAAATTAAAATGTGAAACGTGAGTGTTTAATCATTACCCTGGTGTAATTAATAGCGTCTGCTGGTATATTAATTCATTTTCTAGTTATCCACCTATATTTATTCACTCTCCAGTGTCACAGAATATTAGATTACTAGGGCGGACTCCTGACTAGCAATTACTGTCAGTCCACATGTATTCGGATTATCACTGATAACGGTCGTTACCGTTAGGCAATTGTTTTGGACATTGTTAAAACCTGAGGGTCAAGTTGAAATGTAAACTACGTATTTCAAATTAATTTTGGTTTGATTTGTGTTATGCGTGCCCGACACTACGCGCTTAGAATGAGACCATATACCATATTGTTAATTGAAATAGGGTTGAAATACACTGACTGTTTATATGGCTGGTGAAAATTGCTAAAATCGTGCCATATTAATTCTAGCTTTAAAACAAAATCGTTGGTTATGTTTTCTTTAATAAAACAAGAAGTAATTATTAAATTGGCTGTTACATCTGACCCCATGTGCTGTTACAACCGCCTCTGTTATGGGGGCAGTTGTAACACTTGCCCGATCCCTGGAAAATGACCCATTTGTCATACTCTATTTCACTAAGGCATGTGTGTGGAGAGGTAGTGATTATTATTCCAAGCGGAAAGAAGATTCAAATGGAAACGTTTTTACGATATCAATAAAGTTATAATTGAGATGAATTTTCCCCGAATTGAAAAAATAACTGGACAAAAATCACAATTAGTTATTATCCGACAATTATGTATAAATCAAAATGTGATAACACAGTTTATATAAAGTACATAATAAGACAAAAATCTATGATTTTCGCATATCTCTTTGAAAACACAGGTTTGATTTTATTAAAGTCAAGACCTATAAAACGGTTACCCTTTCTACCCATAATAACTCAACTTCACTTCTCTAAAATATATTGTGAGTGAATATATGTAGCTTCAACGAATTCTACTTATTTAAACATTTCTCAAGTTTTTACAATAAATGTAGCAGAATGTATGAAGAAAAAATATAAAATTCCCTTGACAAAGCTAGGTAATTATTTACACCTGCTTCCACCGTATAATATTTACTTTACAAAGCTTCACTGAAGTTGATATTCCCAGCTAAAGGTATAAAATCCCGAGTGTGTGTGACAGGATTCATACCTTGCCTTACAAATCTGTCGCCTCTATAAGCCGCGGTGATGTATTTTATATTGTATATTGTAGTTACTTTATTTATTTGATGTTACGCATCGAAATCATTTTTAGCGTTAAATTGGAGAAAAGATACTTTTACTTGATTTGAGTCGTATCATTACTGAAAACGTTACAGAACAGGAGAGAAAAATGATTGGACACCTTAGGCGTGAATTACACTGAGACGACAATCATAAGGCATAAGGTGCGGCGCAGGCGTAGCACAGATACGGCACGGACGTGATTAAAGTTATACAGAAGCGGCGAAGAAACGGTACGATGCGTCATTATACAGGCTGACTTTGTTGCGATAGCATGTTTTCCTCTTCAGAAGACGAAGATGCGCTTGCTTTGCTGCAACTCATTAATGTACAGAAGCTATTGGGTCCCTGAGTGGAAATTGTCAGAAGAAAATCATCATCCTCTTAGCGTTATTCCCAGTACAGTCAGAAGAACATAGATATTGTAAATAATGGAAAAATTACATGAATATCCTGATCGTTTTCGTACAGTGTATAAAATGCCTTAAGAATGTTTCCAAATTATATTGTCGAAAGTAAAACACGGTCTTCAGAAGCAGCAAAAAAATTGGAGAGAAACAGTCTCTCCATATTTAATCCTGAACATTTCTATTACTGTACTCCGGCCTGCTTTAGTCGTAAAGAGTTGGATATTCTTCAACTATCTGGCAGAATTCTATATTATATTCAATATCGTCACGCATATTTGATGTTGATAAATTTAAACGTCTCATGCTGTATACAAGCGACGTCTTCCTCGCGCGGCGCTGAAATCGTGTTTGCTAGCGACGCGGAAACGGCGTGGCGAAGGCGCAGCACAGGCGTGGCGAAGGTACGGTGCAGGCGCAGCGGAGGCATGATGCCGCTTCAAACGTTTTCATACAAAATGTAGGGAGGCGACGTGCCGGTAAATTACACTGAAGCGGCGCGGCGCCGTATCTGTGCTGCGCCTTCGCCTCGCCTTCGCCTTACGCCGTCTCAGTGTCATTCACGCCTTATACGGCACGATAGTTTCTTTGTTAACATCATAGAAAGCAAAGTTGAAGGAAAAATGGGTAGAGGAAGACCTAGACTAATGTATTTGAACGAAGTAAAGTTGGTGTCGCGTCGTATCAGGGGGTGAAAAGCTGAGCGGAAAAAAGAAAAGAATGGCAATTACTCCACCAACAAGATCGGGGCTCTTAAGTTTGATGATGGTGATCTGTCGTATATTTTAGATTTATTTTATAGAAAAAAATTTTTAACGTTTCATCGTGATTCCACTTTCTAATACGTAGTGTGGTTTATATATCAGAATAGGATAAAAGTTATATTTTAGTAACGAACAAGTTCGCAGGTAGCTGCTAGTATTATTTAAAAAAAAAACTTCAATTTGAACCGTTTGAAAACCCATGAGGCAAATTTCGAAAATGTTACTTATAGTTGTTCAAATTACTAATAAATTCAAAATGTTTGTATCCCAAATCAAACTACCATTACGCTATTATAATAATAATAATAACAATAATAATCTTTTATTTTGGACATCATAATCCATATGTATTAGTTACAAACTTTATACTAGTGTTAGTCGTTATTATGGATAAGCCAAATATATTAAAACGTTTAATAACTAAGAACATACTAATTCCAGCCCAAGCATATTTTTTATATTGTACCTGTGTTCACAACACAAAACAGTGCTCTAACCAACCAAGTTTCGAACTCGGAACTACCAGCTAACAACTTACTAGGATAATATTAACTAGACTATAAATTTTGTAGTAAATTGGGCCTCTATGTGGTCACTCAACATTTCGGCATTTCAACATTTCAACATTTCAACATTTCGCCTGTCTACATCCTAGGCTGCGAACAGACGTCGAGGGACCTCAAAAAGCTAGATAAAATTAATTATACGCTTTACTAATAATAATGAATAAATATTATAAAACTGATATTATATATGACGACCTGTTTAGCCTAGTTGGTAGTGACTCTGCCTCCGAAGCTAGAGGTCCCGGGTTCGAATCCCGGCCAGGGCATTTATTTGCGCATTTTTCACGGATATTTGTTCTTGGGTCTTGGATGTTTTCTATGTATTTAAGTATGTATTTATCTATATAAGTATGTATATCGTCGTCTAGTACCCATAGTACAAGCTTTGCTTAGTTTGGGACTAGGTCGATTTGTGTAAGATTGTCCCCCCAATATTATTATAGGCTAAAATTATTGTCAATTTGCGTATAAATAATACATATTTAATTACGCTAATTCCAAAACAAACAAAAAGCTACGAAAGTTGAAGTCCCGTAAGAAAAGGAGCAATAAAACGTCTCGCGCCATTACTTCACCGACAAACCTCCGAACTGACAAACTTTACGTCCACTCTTTACTTGGCAAAAAGAGGAACTTTCCGACCGTTTACAAGGGATAGTGGTTACTTTGAAGTTCCAAACCTCAACATTGTTTGAGCGTTTAGAAGAATTTGAATTTTGAGGGATTAAATGGGTGCATTCTATTTTGAGTGGTGTGACGGTATTTTTGTGTAGTGAGAACCAATTTTGTATAGCGAGGCGAGGACCTTAATAAAGTTAGATGGTTTCGATTATTTTCATTATTTCATTGATTTGGCTACTTCAGTAAGTACTGCCTACCAAAGAAGAAAAAGTACCGAAATATTTAAAAAAAGAATTCAATAATTTCCTCCCTCGGACGCTCCGGTTGTGGAATGAGCTCCCTGCCGAGGTTTTCCCAAGGGACAACAGAATGGGTTTCTTCAAGAAAGGAGTGTATACATTTTTAAAGGGTTGGCAACGCGCAAGTGACACCACTGGAGTTGAAGGCGTTCATAGTCTGCGGTGAACGGTGGGCAAACAAGCGTCAAGCACACATCAAAAATTCAAAACTATGGTCCAATATGATGAACACCATCCGTATTCAGATGTTTTATCATGAGTCGATTGTTCATGACAAGTCAGTCAATGTAATATGTGTAGCTATTCAGGTACGTTTCATTTGTGTGAGGTGTGCAATAAAGAGTATTCGTATCGTATCGTATCGTATGTATGTATATATATATTTAACCCCCGACGCAAAAAGAAAGGGGTGTTATAAGATGAACGTGTCTGTCTGTGTATCTGTGTGTCTATTTATCTGTGTATCTGTCTGTGGTATCGTAGCTCTCAAACGGATGAACCGATTTTCGTTAAGTTTTATTGTGTCATTGATAATTTTATCCCGAGTGTTCTTAGCTATGTTTCATGAAAATCTGTTCAGCCGTTTTTGAGATTTATGGCTTTGAAATGAAAATGTCGGGGGCTTTTCAACTTTTCAAACTATAGTTATTTATATTTTAGAGCTTTGTGTTGTTTTGTACTCTTTATCACATTTACGAAAATTGTCTGCACCACTCTAAGATTTATATTTCATTCCTCCATTGCCCAAAGGTTGTCTGGACGAGATCGTTCTTTAGCGATAAGACCGCCTGTTGTTTTACCTCTTTTTCCTTGTATGTTTGTTAATTCTTATTGTATATGATGATTTTATTAAGTGTGTGAGGTGTGCAAAAAGAGTAAATATTTGTATTGCATTGTTTTGTAATGTCGCATAATGTGCTCAAAGCAATGACAGAAAATAATAGATGGCAATTACTTGAGTAACAAGATTCACACACTCTTTTCTTGGGAGTACATCTTATAATATACGAGTATACACACTATTGGATGTTCTTTTTGCATTCTTTTCTTAACCATTTTTTTGCTCTGCTAGGCGTATGTGATTATGCTTACGGACCTGAAAATATCCAGCAAAACCTCAACGTCAACACAGCAAAACGTCAAGTCAATAGAGGATTGGCAACGCGCTTGTTATGTTGTATTTTTCATAACCATTTTTATGCTTACGGACCTGCAAATATCCAGCAAAACGGCAACGTCAACACAACAAAACGTCAAGTCAATAGAGAATTGGCAACGCGCTTGTTATGGTGTATTTTTCTTAACCATTTTGTTGCTCTGCAAGGCGTATGTGATGATGGGTTCATGCGAGTATGCTTATGGACCTGCAAACATCTAGCCGTTAACACAGCGAAACCTCAAGTCAATAGAGGATTGGCAACGCGCTTGTTATGGTGTATTTTATATGTTGCCCGTGTCTGCTTAGCATCAGGCAGACCGTATGCTTGTTTGACACCGTCGTTGTATAAAAAAATATTACAAACAACGTAGAAGCCATTTTATATAAACAATGTAACTGTGGCAGGAATAGTAAAGCTTTTATTAATCAGTAAACAATATAAACTTCCATACAATACACAGTAATTGAATAAAATAACAAAAGGAACGCTCAGGTCTCATTACAAAAGAGAAATTCAATGAAAATAGAATGTTTTCACTGTCAACAACTTCTTGCTCGGGAAATTATAACAATCAACAAGTAAATTGTCTATTGTTACTTGAACCAACAGTTCTATTTCAACATTCAATAGGCTTCATCTAAGTAAGTATATAGAGGTATATATCCTCCTAATAATTAGCTCGGTTGTACTTAAACGATCCAGGACTTTTCGGCGCCTTTCCCAAGATTAAATATTTAAATAAAAAAATATATCTGGTGACAATTTGTACTCAAATCAAACTAGTCCCAAACTAAGCTCAATAAGATTTATGTTATGGGTACTAGACTACGATATATTTAATAGATATATACTTAAATACACAGAAAACATTCCCAATAAGATCTAGCTTCCCCCTTGGGTTGGAAGGTCAGATGGCAGTCGATTTCGTAAAAGCTAGTGCCTACGCTAATTCTTTGGGATTAAGTAGCAGACCTCGGGCATCCTTCAGCATGCAACTGTACTGGGAATAACGCTAGGATGATGATGATGACACAGAAAACATTGAAGTCTCAGGAACAAATGTTATTGCTCAAGACATTAACAAATGCCCTTACCGGGATTCAAACCCGGCACGTCCAGCTTCGCAGGCTGCATAAGATTGGTCGTGGGCACTATTTTTACGAAAGTTACTGCCATCTGACCTTCCAACCCAGAGGGAATACTAGATGTTCGATTAAACAATTTTCCTCAAGATATTCTGCATAAAAAGCTAGTATAAAATATCGAATGATATTTCGTAGGTACGCAAGTTTTTTTTAATAAGTTTCTAAAAAAAAAACACTTTTGGTACAAGCTGAAGCCTGCTGGTACAAGCTGGTAAAAGCTGACGGCCTGTTTAGCCTAGTTGGTAGTGACACTGCCTCCGAAGCTAGAGGTCCCGGGTTCGAATCCCGGCCAGGGCATTATTTGTGCATTTAGCACGGATTTTGTTCTTGGGTCTTGGATGTTCTCTATGTATTTAAGTATATATTTATCTATATAAGTATGTATATCGTCGCCTAGTACCCATAGTACAAGCTTTTCTTAGTTTAGGACTAGGTCGATATGTGTAAGATTGTCCCCCAATATTTATTTTTATTAATAAGCTTTTATTGCAGACTTTATTTACACAAACATCAACTACTTGTTGTGACGGTTCCAATGAGCCCAAACACGATTGGATTATCTCGTGTAGTCTAGGAGTTGCTATAGCCACCTTCTGTCGCCATCATCAGATTAGCACGTTGGTACCATAATATTGTATTGTCATCATCATCATCATCTCCGTGCCCTTATTCCGCTTATGCAGGGTCGGCGCAACATGTTTTCTTCTTCCATTCCTCTCTATTATTCGTCACTTCAGCGCTTACTCCTTTCTTTCTCATATCCTCTCTCACACCATCCATCCATCGCTTTTTGGGCCTTCCAATCGCTCTTTGTCCTTCTACATCCGTATTGTCACCGAACTTAAATATGCCAAATTTCAGCAAATGGTATGCAAAATTTGATTACAACTTACATATTTACATACTTTTCATCATAATCAAAATCAAAATCAAAAAATTTATTCTGCAAATAGGCCACAAGGGCACTTTTACAAGTCAACGCATGAATTATACACTTAAATAAATTGACAATGATAATTATTATGTTCTCAAAACAGAATTGCAGAACTAAAAAAAAAGTAGACAATAATAATAATGATTAACATGAGACAATAATAATAATGATGAAAACTATAGTGATTAACAAACTCACAATATTCAATTAAAATAAACTTACAATACATTATATAAAAAAAATGTGACGTATATATACGCTCTGTCCGAATACACAAAAGTATATACAATAAATTTAATATCTCAGAGATGTATATGGTCTCTGAGCGTCCGTAATCATTTGGGATAAAGCTTGTAAAAAACTAGACGTATGAGCCAGGGTTCAAAGCGGCAACCTCCAGATTAAAAGTCACAGCTACTGCCCGTGTAGGTATAAAGGCTTCAAATTGGTAAGTAAATATTTTTTATACATAGATATTAGGTGGACAATATGTCGGCCTGTTTAGCTTAGTTGGTAGTGACACTGCCTACGAAGCTTGATGTCCCGGGTTCCCGGTAAGGACACTTGTTCTGTAGTGAGCAATAAACATTTTTGTGAGACTTGGATGTTTTATATGTATTTAAGTATATGTATATTAAATTTAGCGTCATCTATTATATACCCGTACAAATATTATTGAGCTGACTATGGGACTAGTTCGATCTGTGGAAAAATTTACCTATAATAGTACATTACGATAAAAGGGTTGTAAAACAAAGAAAGGCCAATATCGCAGAAGTTTGAGGCCCGAGCCGCAGGCGAGGGTCATGAATATGCGAGAGAGGGCTTTCTGTTTTACGACCCGTGTTTTGTACACAATTTTACGTCACCATTTGGAAAAACGTGGGTTTTACCGGACGCGCAGCGTGCGGAAAAACGCGCTTTTTGGCAAGGTGTGGTGTAATATTTATTTATATACAATCTTACCTATATACAACTATACCCATAATCATTCAGCCGAATGACGTCCACTGCTGGACATAGGCCTCCCCCAAAGACTTCCACAATGACCGGTCCTGCGCCACCCGCATCCAGCGGACACCCGCGACCCTTACCAGGTCATCAGTCCACCGTGTGAGGGGCCTGTACGTCGTCGCGTCCGTACGCGTCGTACTTCCGGTACGTCGTCGCCACTCGAGAACCTTTCCGCCCCAACGGCCATCGGTTTTGCGTGCTATACCCATATACTATACCCATAGTAAGCTTAATAAGGCTTGTCATATGAGTACTAGTCGATGATAATATTTAATAGATATATTACTTAAATACGTAGAATATACCTAAGTCTCAGGAACAAATGTTTTGCTCATCACAACAAATGCCCGTAACGGAATTCGAACCCGGGATCTCCAGCTTCGTGGCACTACCAACTAGGCTAAGAAGGCCAAGCTGGCCAAGTATTGGATGAATAAAGTAATGTTGTCCTACCGTGAAGAATCCAAAGTGATATTCTGTTAGTGGTTTCTAAAATAACTGCAAAATTTAAAAAAAAAACGTATTCGGTATTAAGGCAATAACTCCTGGGCAAAAGTCTTCCCATCATATCCTATGCAAGTTTCTGGATTAATTTGTATCACAGGTACAATCAATTTAAAATTAATACAGTATTGACTCGGCTCTCGAGCTCAGTGAATCATCAAACGGCATTGGCTTGAATATTTAAATTATTTAAGAAAAATTTAATTACTTTGTTTATGTAGTTTTAAATAACCATTATAATTTTTTATTTAAATATACATAATCAATCCAGGTACGCGGCTTAGATTACCTTATTAAAATTTCGGTTAGTTTATATGAGCACAAAAATGATAGGTAATTTCCAAATGAAGAAATCGTCACTTTAACTTTACAGGAATTTAAAGGAAACATCGTTTAGAGCCCATTAGGTTATTTTCACAATTATAACAATCATGATATAAAAATAGATTCAGCGAGGAAATGCTGCCAGCATCTGAGGAACCATGCCTAGGGGGCCCAATTTTTTAAACATATTTTAAGTTTAGATATAGTTTTATTTGATTTGTTTTAATAAAAAAATAGATATTGGAAATAAAATTTAGACGTAACGAATCATTTGGGATAAAAACGCTATGTCAAATATTAGTAAAATATAAAGCTATGTGTAAATCAACTTTTTTATGTGTGCCTTTCCTTCAGTCTCAGTTTAGTAGGCCTATCTATTAATTATTACGCTGCTTTGATAGCAAGATAGCCCAGCCCACATTTGCTGATGAAAGATGTTATTCTCAGTCAAATCAGGTGCCATTTATTTCAGTAATCATACGTAGTTAGTACCGACTTATATTTTATATTTACCTGTCACTCAAAATTTCGTATTCAAAATAACCCTACAAAATATATTTATCTCCAAACAACATCCACGAAAACACATCTATATTCACCCTCACAGCCCTAAAAACCTTAATCATAAAACAGCATTAAAATCAAAAGAAACTCACGAATTACGTATTCCATCTGCGTAAAGTCAAATCTTGTACACCATAAAATAACACGTTCGTACTCGTATTAAAAATATCACTCGCGCGCAAGTCACGACCGCTCCGTGGGACGGCCGAAGGGCGACTGAGCGGAGCTGCCAGGTGCGAAGGCTCGCTAGGTTGTTTATAGGGCTGGAGATATTAATTAGGTGTATTGTGATGCAAGTGACTATAAAAAACCTTTTGATTGCTGGCTGGTTACACACTTTGATGACATCCTGAAAGTTCCTAGCTCAAAAGATCTGATGTTCTGATGTAAAACGATGTAATAATTTAAAACCGCTTTGCTAAAAATCTTTCTATTGCAGCCGTCGTCTCAAAGTTCTCACGGTTCGATAAATAAATGCAATATGATTATTATTTCGACTGCCTATGTTAATATCCTTAACTTCTTGATTATTGTATGTCTGTGATCTTTAATGCACCCATAAGAAACTTGAAATAAGTAAATAGTAAATAGATATCCATGCAATGTGCTCATATTATATTCTTAAAAAGAACGTTACGACCGTTTATACTTAAAAGGAATTGTAGGTCTGTAAATAAATTTGATGCATACTGTATCCATTTTATTTGCTACTGCTATACTGCTAGATTTCTTTTCATCGAATTCTCGAATAAAAAAGTGTTGACAGCGTGCTTGTGATTTATGATTCTTGAGTCCCCAGCGTCCATAGGTTGCGGTGTTAACTTACCGTCAGGCAAGTCATATGCTTGTTTACCACATTAATAGAAAAACATGTAATTACATTGTACGAAAATTGTATTTCCCGCCCTTGTGTGCGCGATGTGGGCGATTATTTTTAGATAAGACAATCCCCTATTTCGTGCTATGTTTGGCGTAGCAAGTGCTGCTACGCTACGCTTGGCTACGAATCGGCGTAGCAGTTACGTTTCCATTCCTCTAAATGAGAACTGCACATTCAATTCCAAATAATTTGCTGCGCTACGAACCGCTCGTAGCCGATACCCTAGTTTTTCTGTTTTTAGTGGGTTTGTAATAATATTAATTAGATTAAATTATCTTTACTACGTGATGAAGATAGATATTAAGAGCGTGCGAGATCTATGGATCATTAGATTATGTATGTCTATGCTGTAGCTACTAGTATATAAGGAAATAGGGTTGGGAATAAATGGTCAGTTCGGTCAGTCGTCAATAGTCAGTGGGAGTCAAATCTTCCATAAGCCCCTCTGGGGTAAAGTCCACACTCCCCTCTACCAGCTCCCCCATAAGCATCCTATATTGCCAGGCAAGTGGATGCTATCATCATCCACCAACCACAGCCTGGCAAAGTACTAAATGTGTTCGTACATTTCATCATTTTTTTGCCACTTGGACTGGAAACTAATGATAATAATACCACTACATGCTCTTCAGGTACGTGGTGTTGTGTACCTGGTGATGAGTATGGTCGCCAGAGCTCCCGAGGATGCGCTATGTTGAGAGCTAAGGACCTGGATTTCTGTCTAAATGTTAATAAAAATAATTTATACCCAAATAAAACCAACTCCAATTAACTACAGAAAATACCAAAATCGCCATACGCGCATCTATCAAATTTGAGAAGTCCCGGCAAAGCATCTATCAAGTTTGAAGGAATCGAGATTCCTCCTGGATCCCATCGTCAAAACTTCGGCAAATTAATGTGGGACTAACTTGGGGGTATCTGCTTTTCAACAATAAAGTAACTAACAAAATCGGTCTACGTGGTCAAGAGTTATCGGGTAACACATAAAAAAAACATTCAAACAAACTGAGAACCTCCTTCTCTGCATTGAAGTCAGTTAATAATCTTCAAATGACTTTTCTGTAGTTCCGGGCGTCCATAATCTATATCTCTATATAGGTCTATATATGTCTGCATATCAGGGAGTATATTTACCACTATTAAAAAAAGGTGCCAACAAAATGTAAAGGTTTGATAAAAATCATTCAATTCGCTTGGCGGGTATCTGCGGGCATTAAATCTTGTTTATGGACGATAGAATTTTTTATGGCTGAGGTGAGGAAAAAAATGCATTCCAATTCGTTTCTTTAAAAAAAACAATAAGTCTAAACACACACACAGTAAATAATGATTAATGAACAAAGTTTAGTTTTGTTTTAATATTTATTTTCAGGGTATTAATATCTACATACGACAGAAATAAAATAAGAATAGCACACCCTTTCCAAGCATGTGTATTACAAATCTCAGGAAAATTAGCCAACTTAATAAAATAAAAAAAAAGCGTTTTCCAGCCAACATACATTAAGTCAGCTTTCTAAATATTTACAAACAAAACACCGGCGCGAAAAATTATATTCCATCAAATTGTACCCCACAGTCATAAATACTTTGAAGACTCGCGGTTTCGTGTTTGGGGGCAAGTAATTTATTTCTATTTAATTCTACGTGAGCTGTTTTTTAATAATGGACGTGACCGACACACAAGTTGAAAACAAGTAGGAATAAAACTTTAGGCGCTTGGTGAAACAAGGTTGTATGTACTTGAGACTCGCTGTAAATTAGGACTTTGTTTTGGCAAGCTGCAATAGTCGTCTAAACACTTGATTCTTTTTGGAATTATTATTTTGAAGTTGTCTTGGATTTGTTTCGCTTCAAGTGATTGTTTATCAGGTTGTTGAGACACGCGCGGAGATGTAATGATTTTTTTATTCACTAGAAAGCAAAGTCGTAACAAAATGTTGTTTGGGAAAGCTAGTCAATGTTTTAGTATACAAAGATTACCACGGTCTTCTATGGCAACAAAAATAATCTATTCTTATGATTTTCAAAACAGTCTTAATTCCACAATAGCAACCTATTATGGAATTTGTTTAGGCAAGTAGAGCAAATGGTTATTTTTACGATGTATATATAAAAATAAATATTAGGGGACAATTTTTACACAAATCGAACTAGTCCCATAGTAAGTAAGCTCAATATGGCTTGTTTTATGGGTACTAGACGACGATATATTTAATATTACATATAAATTACTTAAATACATAGAAAACATCCTAGTCTCAGGAAAAAAACGTCTCTGCTCACCACAGAAACAAATGCCCTTACCGGGAGTCGAATCCGAGACCTCTAGCTTCGGCGGCAGTGACACTACCAACTAGGCTAAACAGGACGACAAAAAAAATAATTAAAAAAACAATTAATTAATATAAAAAAGTAAAAAAAAGCAGCAGCAGTCAATCCAATCCTCAATTCAAACAAACGCCAAGTACAGTCATCGTGATATATGAATCACACAAAATATATGGTGTACCGAAATATTTGGCCACTTGACTCATCATCATGTCAGCCGAAAGACGTCCACTGCTGGACATAGGCCTCCCCTAAAGACTTCCACATTGACCGGTTCTGCGCCACCCGCATCCAGCGGACACCCGCGACCCTTACCAGGTCATCAGTCCACCGTGTGGGGGGCCTGCCCACGCTACGCCTTCCGGTACGTGGTCGCTACTCGAGAACCTTTCCGCCCCAACGGCCATCGGGCACTTGACTGCTATGTACTACGAGTATATGCCTCTGACTGTACACTCCTTTTTTAGGCAGTCATCTAAAAATTTTAGCTGGATTGACCACAAAATCGTCTTGTGATCCTCACATGCGCCAGAGTCTACCATAGGCTACAGTGCTACCGAAACGGAGGCTGCTCACCATCGGGCTGGCTATATGGTTGTTTATCTCCCGTGTTAGTATAAAATAATAATAATAATCATCATCATAATTTCAGCCAATGACGTCCACTGCTGGACATAAGCCTCCCCCAAAGACTTCCACAATGACCGCTCCTGCGCCACCCGCATCCAGCGGACACCCGCGACCCTTACCAGGTCATCAGTCCACCGTGTGGGGGGCCTGCCCACGCTACGCCTTTCGGTACGTGGTCGCCACTCGAGAACCTTTCCGCCCCAACGGCCATCGGTTCTGCGTGCTATGTGCCCCGCCCACTGCCACTTAAGTTTAGCGATTCGAAGGGCTATATCGGTCACTTTGGTTCTGCTGCGGATGGGCTCATTTCTGATGCGATCACGCAGAGAAACTCCCAGCATAGCCCTCTCCATTGCTCTTTGGGTGACTTTGAGCCTTCTTATGACGCCCATAATAAGCGACCACGTTTTAGTACCATATGTCATCACTGGCAACACACACTGGTCAAAGACTTTCATCTTGAGACTCTGCGGAATATTGGACGAAAAGATGTGCCGTAAGTTCCCGAACGCCCGGTAAAAACGACGCCCGTATAAAATAATATTATGAGGAAAACAGAAATTAGGCTCCAAAATCCAAAAGTGATCACGATCTTAAGGAGTGAGGTAATTAATGGAGAGAAAGAGTAATTACATCCCCCGGGCGCTCCGATTGTGGAATGAGCTCCCTGCCGAGGTTTTCCCGACGGACTACAGTATGGAGTTCTTTAAGAAAGGAGTGTATATATTATTAAAGGGTCGGCAACGCGCATCACACCCCTAGGAGTTGCAGGCGTCCATAGGCAGCGGTGACCTCTTACCATCAGGCGGGCCGTACGCTTGTTTTTCACAGAAATAGTATAAAAAAAGTTAAAGAACATTTTCTCAAACATACAATGAAATATTGATGTTATGTTCATTATAATAGGCTGCGAAGTATGACGTTTCAGGTGCGGCTAGGACACGGGGTCGTTAATGGAATTTCATACAAATCTTGCAGGCCTAGGCCGGCCAAGACTTCTTTTTTAATTTCCACTCCACATAAATTTGTGGCCCAGGCATCATGACATTCTGCCACTATGCGTATTAAAAAAATAACTTTAATTTTTTTGTTGTTTATTTCATTGCATGTTTAAGAAAAGCACTATACATACCTCGGCGGGAAATATGGGGTTGCCCGCCTCAGACCTATCCGGCCTCGCGTTTTTGGCCGGCAACCCCTTTCGTCCCGGCCTCTGTAGTAATGTACTATTTTACCAAGTCCAGGCTTATAAAGAAAGGCTAAAATGAACAATGCCACAAAATGCCCGCCTGGAATACCATCGGCGATTCTTTTGTAAGGAATTTGTTATAATGTTTTCCGCATTTCTGTTGCCGAATAATAAACGACAAATTGTATTTTTTTGATTGAAAGTCTTTGTGCGGTTTTTAAGGCGCGTGGAATTTCTTTTCCGATACTTTAAACTTCCTACTTTTCGCTTTTCATTAAAAATACTATAAGAAGGTAAATCGTTTGAACATAGATTTTAAGCTTTGTATTCGTTGTGGGGAGTTCAGTAGGTGATACTCGTGCCATTAGGGAGTTTAAATATCCTCATCAATGTCATCATCAAGATAACTTTTCCATACGCATTGCCAGACTTCCTATACGACTCGGTAGCAATGTCATCCTTAGTTTAAATAAGTTGGTAGGTCTTCCTCTCAGGCCCTTAAGTTTGCCCTCTAAGATCTTTAAGAAGACGCTTTCGTGTCATATCAGCCCTATCATGTCTTTCCTAATTAGAATTGCTTTTGATAATCTTCTATTTTCTCTTACTTTACCCCCAGGGACCCATAAGGTAAAAAATTAAGTGCTAATTTAAAAATTTGGCAAATCTAATAACATAATGTTGTCTTTGTCGAAGTGATTGGTATTATAATGTTGTTCCTTCTTCTACTTTGTGTGGAATGTATATTGCAGATTAATTTTGATCTTAGGATCACAAATAATACATATAATCTACTAGACAAAACGTCAGAGATTACTTATAAAGGACTTCTGGGCACTTTGGATTTCTAAAATAAATTTAAAAAAATATGTTTTAGTTTTATCAAAAAGATTAACAGCATCTATCAGAGAACTCCACATTATCTTAATGTTTGTAGTTTATTTTATCATGAAACTGTTGGCTCAAATATCTTTGACGTCATAGTACAGTGACCGTTCTTATAAATATAAGCCGTTTAAGAGACCACTATTAGCAAAGAAATGGGTTGCCTTTCGTTGCAGTGTAGATGTAGTTGTTGGTGCTATATAAATATTTGATCATACGTAAAAACTAGTTTTTTTTTATAATAAATATTAGGGGACATTTTTTACACAAATCGAACTAGTCCCACAGTAATCTCAATAAGGCTTGTGTTATAGGTACCAGACGACGATATATTTAATAGATATATACTTAAATACATACAAAACATCCAAGTCTCAGGAACAAAATGTATCTGCTCACCACAGAAACAAATGCCCTTACCGGGAATCGAACCCGGGAACTCTAGCTTCGGAGGCAGTGACACTACCAACTAGGCTAAACAGGCCGACAAAAAATGTTGAAATGACTTCATAAACAATACTCAAAAAGCCAATTGAAAAAAACAATCTAACTTTATTATGACCTCACATTCAACCTCGTGAACGCAAACCTTAAGCCGTTATTTTTATCAATAATCTGCTAACACACGAACACGACATATAATAAATAAACACGTGCTAAAGGGGAGGCAGGGGCATTACATCTTTTACTTCCAGCTCACCGCCTTTTATTAAATAATTCTCTTTTCAAAATGGCCCTGCGTGTCCCCCGCTCCCTCATTTAGGCTCGGCTTACATGGCGAATTTATGGTAGTATAGTAATATCATTGTCGTAACGTGGGCTTACGACTGTTTCAAGTGGAGTAGTGCAGGTTGGGGTTATACGGTTATTTGAGTGAACATGAAATGAGAATGACAAATTGTATTGTTGATATAAGTCACTTACTTATCATATGGGACTCGCTATTTTTTATATTGATTTAAACTTGCACGATTTTTACACATTATTATTAGTAAACGGGACTTAATCGCGTTCAAAAATTATTCACCTGAGGTGTGCCCGACGTTTCGAATGTATCGCAACATCCGTGGTCACGAGCTGACTGGCTTCAGCGGGTATCAACATATTCTAGCCGCACGGGTTTTCCGTACTACCCGCACTTGGTCTTTTAGTCTTTATTATTCCCATTTACACAAGGGTTGTCACTCGCCCGACACACAACACTAACAACATCCGTTAATGTAATGGAAGACGTATTTTGACGCTTGCACTTACTAATAACTGGATTCCACGAAGATGAAATCTTAAAACCCTCATCCCGGTTGAAATTACGTTTTTTTTTTGATTCGCTATTTCTTGTTCAATCTTGGGCATATACGCAATTAAAAAAAAATATGCTTTTGTTACTTAAATTTATAGAATCTGACTGATTTATACTCAAATACATAGAAAACATCCAAGTCTCAGGAACAAATGTCTCTGCTCATCACAGAAACAAATGCTCTTAGCGGGATTCGAACCCGGGACCTCTAGCTTCGGAGGCAGTGACACTACCAACTAGGCTAAACAGGCAGACAAACTTTTTAGCCCTTATCTTTAAATATCTTCATAGGAAAGGCCCAAACATAAATCCGCGATACGTAGGTATAACTCTATAACCCATTATGTAGGATCCTGTTTCATCACAGCCAACTGAACAAGTTTAATTCCGGCATAAATAGATGAGCAGGTTACGAAATAATTGCTACACATGTAAAATATACTTATACAGTGTGTTACCGGCATGCGGGCTTTTCTTTAAGCAGGGTTTCGAAACATAGTTCCTAAACCTAACCATGAACTTAAGTAAGTAAGTAAGTAAGCGTTTATTTGTAAACATAGGTAGTTACAGTGGTCGTCGTCATAAGAGTTTCACTATGTTTTGCCAATCGGCATACAAAAACATTGAACTTAATATTAAAATTAACCCTACATCTACTAATCTGTCATACTTTCATATAAAATTCAGGTGCCTTCGTACAAATTTTAATCAGTTTATGAAATTTCAACTGCATTAATTAATATTAGCGTGTATGTCAAAGAAAATATTGATGGAATGCCAGTATTCCAAAAATGAGAATGTCAATTAAATATAAATAATCAATTGAGTCAATGGATGAATTGTCAATCCAAATTGTCATTTTAAATAATCATAAATTGAATAATAACATTTTTGGAATAACAATTTCATCAATTTATTTTTTAATTCTGACATATTTAGTGACTTCAGGTTGTAAGGTAGGCGGTTGTATATCTTACTGGCCAGGCAATACACACTTTTTTACATCAATCCTGTCTTTGCAGTAACAATGCAAAGATTTTGGCTGTGTTTGTTTCTCAGGTTTCTGTTAGACACATCGCTAAGTTTTTTGAAATAACTTCCATTGTTTTTGACAAACACAATGGTTTCAAAGATGAAGAGTGAAGGCATAGTCAAAATTCTCAAATCCTTGAAGTGAGGTACACAACTATCAGTCCGTTTGAGGCCACATACAGCTCTAATACAACGCTTCTGAGCTTTGAATACTATTTCTCTGCTTGTGGAGTTGCCCCAAAAGATAATGCCGTACCGTAATTTTGAGGCTACAAAGCCATGGTATGCCATTAAAACTGCGTGAGGGCTGGCTTGTTTGGCAAGTTTATTTAAGGCGTAGGCATAGTGGTTAAGCTTTTCGCACGTATCTTCTGTATGGACTTTCCAAGATAAATGTTCATCTATATGAACTCCCAGAAACTTCGTAACAGGAACAGAATCCTATACTTTTACCCTCAAAATTGCAACTGATCTGGAGAGGTATTTTACGTTGACAGAAATGTATTATCTTAGTCTTATCTAGGTTTATTAATAATTTATCAATATCAAGCCATTTAATTGTGTCCACAATTGTATTATTAATTTCGGATTCATACTGATAAGGATCTTTACATTTAATTATTACGGTACTATCGTCGGCAAATAATACCATGGGGTGTTTGATATGCCGTGGAAGGTCGTTGATGTAAATTAAAAACAGCAGAGGCCCAAGAACACTTCCCTGCGGCACACCACACCTTTTTCCGCTTTTCGGAACGGTATGTTTTTTGCATTTTAGTTTTCATACATACCTGAGTTATTTCTGTATATTGATCTCTATTAATTAAATATGAATTGAACAGATCCAACACATTACCACGTATTCCGTACGCGTAAAGTTTCTTTAAGAGTATCCTGTGGTCTACATAATCAAAGGCTTTGGTCATATCCATAAAAACTGCACATATATGATTACGTCTGTCCATGTTTTGTATAATAGGTTTTAAGAGATCGAATATTGCCATATTTATTGTTTTATGTTTCCGAAAGCCTTTCTGTTCTGCTGTAAGTAGGTTATATTTTTCTAAATAATTGTATAGAGCTTCATATATAACCTTTTCAAAAAAAATTGAAATGATTGTGGCTAGTGCAATCGGTCTGTAACTTTTCATCGAAGTTTTGTCACCTTTTTTATGTAAAGGTTTTACAATAACAGGCTTTAAGTTATCAGGATACACTCCAGTTGTGATGCTTAAATTAATAAAAGAACTAAGGGGGAAAGCGATTATATGTGCAACTTCTTTTACAGCTTTGGTGCATATGTTGTCATGACCAACACTATTAGTGTTCTTCAAAGATTTTTTTATTATTTTGAATATATCCTGCGGGATGGTTGGTTGCATGTACATAGATTGAACACAGTTTATCATGTCATATCGTATGTTAGCCCAGTACTTTTAGATTCAGTTTGATCAATGAAGAAGTTGTTGAACGTGTTCGTTATGCATTTCGGATCTGTAATAGTGGTAGTATCATCTGTAACAATTTTTAAAATCGGTTCCTTAGGAAATTGCGTCTTAGTTCTATTTATAATTTGCCACGTGGCCTTTGATTTATTACATGCACATTTAATAAAATGATCATTTTGTGAACGTTGGGTAAGACTCAAGATTTTCTTGAATCTAGCATAATATATTTTAAAATTATTTTTATTTTGCACAGTGGGACACACACGATACTTCCACAACATTGACCTACTTTTTTACTGCATACCTTGATCCCGTGTGATATCCATTTAGGTTTCTTTGTAGATTTAAGTTTTATACTCATAGTTGGAAAGCAAATATTATAAAAACAGGTAAACGTATCTAAAAAAGAGTTAAAAGCCAAGTTGACATCGCTGAATTCCATTACGTCAGAAAAATAAAGACTGCATATACATTTTTTAAAATGTTTTAAATTTTCCGAGCTATAGTCATGCTTTAGTATACGCCACGAATTAATGGAACAAGTTTTTTTAACTGGGCATTTTAATAGTTGCGCCGTGTGATCTGATAAGCCAAGGTCAACAACTTCTCCCTTGCATCCCTTTATATTGTGGCCGAAATTATCCAGGCATGTATTACTACAAATTCTAGTCGGTTTTCTTATTTCTAGATGAAGATTATAATTTAACAAGATGTTTTCAAACTGCAGGGTATTATTATTTTGACACAAAATATTAATATTAAAGTCTCCACATAATATTACTCTTTTATTTGTACATATTACTACAGACTTTTTTAAGCAAATTGTCAAGGTTTTCAAAGAAAAGAGCAACATTTGATTGCGGAGGTCTATACAGACACATAATAATTGTTTTATGTTGCACCAATTCAATTGCACAGCCTTCCATGAGGCATGCCACGGATAGTTTTACTGTAAAACTAAAATTTCAATTTCCTTTGTTTTCGAACAAAATTTAAATTGCCAGCAATGTAAAGCAAAGTCAATTGTCAAGACAGTACAAATGACAGCTCTTAATGTTTTGTTTACTATGACGTCATCTTAAGCAAGTGCACCTAGTAGGTACATTGAAGGTGCAGATTTAAGTATTTTAATTGTATAGTTAATTCAAATAATTATGACATGCAAACTGTTGCTAATGAAACATACTATTGTCGGTTTTGAAAAAAGCCCGCTTGCCGGTAACGCACTGTATGTAGGTAGGATAAGTAGTAGTAATGACTAATCAATAAACTTTCAGTGAAATCAGTACAGATTCTTTTTTTTATACCACGTCGGTGGCAAACAAGCGTACGGCCCGCCTGATGGTAAGCGGTCACCGCAGCCTGTGGACGCCTGCAACTCCAAGGGGTGTCACATGCGCGTTGCCGAGGGTCGGCAACGCGCAAGAATTTATACACTCCTTCCTTGAAGAACCCCATACTGTAGTCCGTCGGGAAAACCTCGGCATTCCACAATCCGAGCGTCCGAGGGAGGAAATTCCTCTGAAACCGTACCGTACATTGTTTACAACGCGTCTACATGAGTGGCTAATGACGCGGTATGTGCAGAAGCGGGACGTGACAAATGCAGTACTGCATTAATACTGTCTCGCCTCCGCGCATTCAATTACTACTGCGCAAATACAGACTAGTTTAATGATAGTAAAGTGAAAACTTTTCAGGAAATTTGGCCATCACTAAGATCTCGGTGTAGTATAAAATCGGCTAAGTGAGAGTCGGACTCGCGCACCCAGGGTTAAGTACGACTAAAAAACCAATAGGGTTATATACGTTATAAAAATTATAAACATTATTACCAAATTTCAATTTCACATGTTAACGGGAAGTTAAAAACATTCTTCGGAACAAAATGTGTGACAGAAGACAGATGAACACGCGATTGACAGCAAGAGGGTCCGTTTGAACCCTTAGGGTACGGAACCCTAAATCTCTCATTTGACAAGTATTTTTTTGGATAAATAAAGATTGCGCCTCGGTAAGTTACGGAGCAAAAAAATTAATACTGAAACTGTTTTGTTATGAAACCTAGGTACCACCATGTGTACCTCCACAGCCGCTTCCAGCGACTTCCGGCAGGTGAGGCATTGTTGCCAGTTGATTACATACCGCCATATTTGATCACTAACAATAGATTTTTACATGTAACCGAATCAAATATAAATTGAGTTACAACTGTGCCTTTAATTCCATCGTTAATACGTAGTGGTGAACTGAGGTGACCTTGATCGAACCGGTTTACAAAACTTTTTCCTAAAGTGGGTTACTTAGTCTACGGATATTTGGGATACATTTGGAGCATACAATACTTTATTCGATTTTAATTTGATGACAATTACTAGTGGCTGCGTGAGCTGTAGTAGACCTCGCAATTTTCTTTTTCAAATTTCAAAATTTCCATAAACTGATTTCGGCAAAAAAAAACTATATAATGATTGAAACTGCTCACAAAATTTCACGAGAATCAGTTGAGAAATGCGACCTGTAGAGGAGAACATGCGGACATTACATACGATATTTTTTTTAATTTCAAAATTTCCAAAAAGTGACTTGACGAAAAAATTCTATATAACATTTATGTTGAGAAATGCGATCTGTAGAGTAGAACAGTCAGGCAGACAAATGAAAAAAAAATTTTTTTTTCTAATTTCAAAATTCCCAAAAACTGACTCGACATATAAATTCTATACAATTATCGAACCTGCTCACAAAATTTCACGAGAATCGGTTGAGAAATGCGACCTGTAGAGGAGAACATCCGGACAGACAGACAGAATACGAAAGAATTTTTGTCGAAACCTGAAACACATTGAAGTTAGTTCGTCTCAATGATCAAATTTTAACCTATAATAGAAAAAAAATTATCTTTTACATCCTAGCCGCCTTTAAATATGGTTTACGCGCTCTTCTAACACTAGTCCGTAACAAATTTAAGTGTAATTTTTATCTGAAGTGAAGAGCAAAAGTATACTTCGGGTCTAACCTTCACTCCATTTCAAAGAAATCGAATATCTGGTTATCTTCTCTTAAGAGTGCGCAGTACGCTCGGTTCTCCATACACACGTATTTATGCTCTCATTTTAAAACGCCATGCTAGAATAACATGAAACTTTGTATACACAATGGGATCCGGCATATCTAGGTCGGAACATAGTTTCTGTTGCTTGAAATTATAATGGAGAAAAAATACAGCGGTTATTAAGGTTTTCATACAAGCCGTAAAAAACTCAAAAAACCGCTGTATTTTTTTTCTTTTACAATTTCTAGCAACAGAAACTAATTTCCGACCTAGATATTCCGGATCCCATTGTGTATACAAATTTTCATGTTATTCTAGCATGGCGTTTTAAAACGAGAGGGTAAATACGTTTGTATGGAGAACCGAGCCAGACCGAGCGTACTGCCCCCTTTTAAGGAATATTCATTTTGTAAACAAATCCAGCCATATACTTAATCGCATACAGGATGTGAAAACAATTCCGTGTGACCATTGCGTGACCAACTTGATTACCGGGTAAGCAGTAAGCCGATTAAAGGACCTTTTTACTTTAAGTGCTTTTTGTTTTATGCGCCTCAACACCCGTACATACAGATATCATAAAACATTTAAAACACATTTTGGGTTTGTCATCCAAAAGTATACAAGTAAAGTTTTTTTATGCCACGTCGGTGGCAAACAAAAGCACTGCCCGCCTGATGATAAGCGGTCGCGGAGCCTATGGATGCCTGCAACTCCGGGCGTGTCACTTGCGCATTGCCAACCCTTTAAAAAGGTAAACACTCCTTTCTTGAAGAACCCCATACAGAAGTCCTTCGGGAAAACCTCGGCATGGTTTATACCACGTCGGTGGCAAACAAAAGCACTGCCCGCCTGATGATAAGCGGTCGCGGAGCCTACGGATGCCTGCAACTCCGGGCGTGTCACTTGCGCATTGCCAACCCTTTAAAAAGGTAAACACTCCTTTCTTGAAGAACCCCATACAGAAGTCCTTCGGGAAAACCTCGACATGGAGCTTATTCCACAAGGCATCCGAGGGAGGACGAATTCCTCTGAAACCGTACCGTACCATGTAGGTTCTAAGATGTAAGTGATACTTAATTACGGAAAAAGGAATAAAATAGTGAAAATGAAGATCTTGTTCGTATTTAAACTTTTATACGCGGGGTCACTCGACAACCGACGCAGCTGTTGAGCTAACTTAACATATATTCGATGCCTGGGAAGAGTCACAGGATGCCTTAGGTATTTTTTGCGATTTGTCCAAGGCCTTCGACTGCGTATGTCATGAAACATTAATCAGGAAACTGCACTACTATGGAGTTAGAGGATCGGCACTGAATTTGCTAAAATCTTACCTATATGGTAGAATACAAATGGTCGATGTGAATGGACAGCGATCACCGGGAGCAGTGGTCTCGATGGGTGTACCGCAGAGATCAATATTGGGACCTTTCCTATTCCTTATCTACATAAATGACTTGCCATACCTCGTTAAGACCCACCATGATATAGTATTGTTTGCAGACGATACCTCTCTTATATTCAAAGTCAAACGACAGTAACAAGCTAATAATGATATAAACAATGCTATTTCTAAAGTAGTTAATTGGTTCAATGTCAACAATTTATTGTTAAATGAGAAAAAGACCAAATGTATCAAGTTTGTCACGACTAACGTTAAGCACAATCAAACAAGTGTCATTGTGAAAGATGAGGAATTGGAACTAGTGGATAGTACAGTTTTTCTTGGATTAACATTAGATTCCAAACTCCAATGGGGTCCCCATATTGCTAATCTCTCGAATAGACTGAGTTCTGCAGCTTTTGCCGTGAGCAAGATCCGCCAACTGACAGACGTGAAGACAGCTCGATTAGTATATTTTAGTTATTTCCACAGTATTATGTCGTATGGTATTTTACTATGGGGCAGTGCTTCAGATATTAATACCATTTTTGTTCTGCAGAAGAGGGCTATTCGAGCAATATATAAAATGAACCATAGAGACTCACTTAGAGATAAGTTCAAGAACATTAATGTAATGGAATTGCATTGTCAATAAATGATAATATTGTGTATGTACATAAAAACATTGTAAATTTCAGGAAGAACTGTGACATACATAATATTAATACTCGAAATAAACACAAACTCGCGGTGCCCACCACTCGCCTCCAGAAAATTAGAAAATCATTCATGGGTAATGGTGTGAAGTTTTATAATAAGCTTCCAAGAAACGTAACTGAATTGTCTATTAATAAATTTTAAAATTATGTAAAGTGTCAACTCATATCGAAAGCATATTATAGCACACATGACTACATAAATGATAAAACACCGTGGGATTAATTGTGACTGAAATATTAATGAATTAATTATTATGGCATTAGATATTAATATGATCTTTTTTTTTGATATTTTGATTTGATTCTAGAAACTGTCTAGATTTCTATTTTTTTATATATTATTTATTATTATTATTATTTATGTTTTGACGATCCTATTGTGAATTTTAATACAAAATAATTTCTTACTTTGACATGTCTACAACAATACAATATTTATTTTAAAGAATAATAATAGCATCAATAAATTGCTCTAAATAATTATTTAATATATATGTTAATACATGTTATAACTGACTATTCGAAAGTGCTTGTTGCTAGGCCTATTTGAATAAAGAATATTTTGACTTTGACTTTATAAATAAATAAAAAATATTGGGGGGACAGTCTTACATAAATCGACCTAGTCCCAGATACCCTGATATAAGCACAGACAGTCAAAGGCGAATTTACCACTTAAGATGATCTCTTTCAGCCTGTCTTCATTAAGAATATAATAAAATAATAACATAAACTATCCCTTAAAAAGTAATAAAACAAAATAGGAATTAACAATACTACCTAGGCTTCAATAAAAAAGCCAGAAGTCCTGGGCTAAAATTAGTTTCCCAACTTATTACGGTTCCCCGAGTTGTCACGAACAACAAAAAAAAACCTTCACCAACTAATCATATTTTTTCGCGGCAGGACTTTCTAGAAAAAACAAAACGCCGTTGTTATTCAGAAAAATGGTTTCCGCCGTTATTCAGAAAGTTTCTTGCGGTTCCGCTCACTTGAAAGAGTTGTTAGCGTTTCTTACTATTTTGCGTTTAAATATCATAAATAGTATTTATTTAATAATCTTTTTATTATTAATTTGCTTCATAAGAACTTTAAAACGGAACTGATTAACGTAGGTGCCCAAAGTTAAATTTATTTACCCCTTAAAGATAAACCAACTTTTTGGATACGTCACATCACAACGTCCTTGTTCGCGGGCAAGGATATATTGTGACGCGATTACGACTCCAATTTACTATGAATAATGAGTGTGTTGTATTCACAGCTAGAGACGAATAGCCCTATGGCTTATGACCTGTTCTGTAGTAACCAAAATTATTGATTTTTTTCGAGACAACTAAAGCTAAACTTTGATTACCTCATCCATCCATCCTAGGAGGCTACCTAATCCCAAGAATTGGCAAAGGCACCAATTTTTACGGAAGCGACTGCCATCTGACCTTCCAACCCGAGGGAGAAAACAGACCTTATTGGGATTAGGCTTGTCAAGTGAGTGGGCAACTTGACTGTTAGAAGTTCTCAAGGCGCCCCGGAGGCCTCTTACTTGGCTTAACGACTGCTATCAGAGACAGCAACCGGAATCAACGGCTTAACATGCCTTCCAAAGCACGGGA
The DNA here is from genome assembly GCA_905163555.1 of Notocelia uddmanniana. NCBI lineage: Eukaryota > Metazoa > Arthropoda > Insecta > Lepidoptera > Tortricidae > Notocelia > Notocelia uddmanniana. The sequence continues at coordinate 4,340,342 of LR991059.1, read as the reverse complement.
GCGAGGGTTAGTAACCACTCAAAGCGGTCACCCATCCAAAGACTGACCTCGCCCGACATTGCTTAACCTCACATGCCGAACGCGGTACGCGAGCGCCGGTGAGCCACGAGCGCTCCTTTGGTTGCCTCGAAAAAAAATTTATCTTGAATCCTACTAACACTATGCAGAGCGACTTACTTTCAACACAAAATGAAGGTGTTTTTATTACTCATGTGACTAAAATGCAAACTTTACTACAGCCTCGTTAACCCATCTTACGGTGCGCCCCGCTTAAGAGGGCGCAGTACGCTCGGTTCTCCATACAAACGTATTTAGGCTCTCATTTTAAAACGCCATGCTAGAATAACATGAAACTTTGTATACACAATGGGATCCGACATATCTAGGTCGAAAATAAGTTTCTGTTGCTAGAAATTGTAAAAGAAAAATATACAGCGGTTTTTTGAGTTTTTACGGCTTGTATGAAAACCTTAATAATCGCTGTATTTTTTCGCCATTATAATTTCAAGTAACAGAAACTAGTTTCTGACCTAGATATGCCGGATCCCATTGTGTATACAAAGTTTCATGATATTCTAGCATGGCGTTTTAAAATGACAGCCTAAATACGTTTGTATGGAGAACCGAGCGTACTGCGCACTCTTAAGAACCGTTTAAGTTAGGCGACTTCCTGACTTCTCGATGCGAATGCGATACGCTGTATCTTAAAGCTGTCAGTGTCATCTGTCAACCAAATGAGTATCGCTTCCTTGCTGCGCGCCTACATTTAAATGACTGGCGCGGGATACACGGGAGCGGGGCGATACAAAGGCAGTACTGCCCTTTTCACGCATGATATTAATACTGCGCAAATGAACGTGTAATACTGGCAGTATCCCGTTAAGTGAGGAAATTTGTTCGACATCGGTTCACGAGTAACTGATGTCGAGACAGAGAGCAAAATGCCACATACCGATCCCACACCGCCAAGTCAAGCTGCCGCCTTAACACACTGTGTGTGTGTGTGTGTGTGTTGGGGACTCTTAAGTCCCCAGTATAGGCTCGGCTGAACTCGATTCTCCATACAAACGTAGTTTCCTTCTCATTTTAAAACGCCTTGCTGAAATAACATGAAAGTTTGTATACACAATGGGATCTGCCATGTCTACGTCGGAAATTAGTTTCTGTTGTTAGAAATTGTAAAAGAAAAAAAGAACAGCGAGTTTTTGATTTTTTTACGTCTTGTATGCAAACTTTAATAATCGCTGTATTTTTGCTCCTTTAAAATGTCAAGCAACAGAAATTAATTTTCGACCTAGATATGCCGGATCCCATTGTGTATACAAATTTTCTCGTTATTCTAGCATGGCGTTTTAAAATGAGAGCGAATCTACGTTTGTATGGAGCTTACTGCGGACTCTTAAACAATAGACCTATAGTTGGTTATGGTATGGTTATGGTATTGTTGTTATGTATGGGCGAAATAACTTCAAACTGTCACCGCCTTTTAAAGTAATATTTGCTTACTAATCTTTATATAATACAATAGTGTACCGTTTAATTTTTTGGCACACCCTATATGTGCCATTTTCAACCTAAAAATGTCTTTATCGATGTAGATAAAGACGATTCCCTAATAGCGTTATTAAGAAAATGGTGCCTTTATAGGCGCCTTTAGGTACGCCTTTGCTCAAGAATAACATAAATTGTCGTGACGTCATATGTCATTTGTATAGCATAGGTAGATACTTGAAACTCATAATCATATTAATTAAAACAACCCTACTCTGTATGATTAAATATAATATGCAAACACAGTTTTCTGAACTTGCAAATCTTTATTCATAAACCCGGAACACCTACTCCAAGGAATACAGAACAGCTGTATATTTAGACTTTTCTCACAAGTAGTCGGAAACTCCCTCTTTGTGCTTTATTATGTCGGTACGGAACAATCTGCAAAAATCCTGTTAATTACGAAGTTCAAAGACCACATTGTATAATTTTAAACAATAACCACAAAAGATTTGAAAGAAAACTTGGGTAGTGGAGTTATAGAAAGTTTGTTGAAAGTTGCTGAAACTACGGACAAGTTAAATCTGGCCGCTCGCAGAAGTCCCATAAGGATGGAAAATCTGGTAAGATTTTACGAACATTTATTATCATTATCGTCATTCATGATATTACTAACAAAATTTACTGTTATTTTATCTTTATGGATGTTTGAATTGTGCCTTAATATTATTGATTAATTTAAATTATGAAAGTAACTTCTACACTACCGGAGATCGGTTAGATGATAAGTTTACGGGTTGCCAATCACTAGTCGAAGATTTTATGGCCTTTCCTATTTATAAATTTTCATATAGGTTTGTTAAGCTTTATGAAAAAGGGGTTAATCTTTACCCTTTTGGTGCAGGACTCGTTTTTTTATTGGGATTCATAATAAGTACGTATGCCACAACTAAAAGGCCTTAAATGTTGTCTTCGGTTTATGCGATTTACTTAATAAAACGTATTGGCCTAATCGATCATCGTCTTCTACAAAAATCAATTCTCGTAAAGTATGTTCGCGCATAACTTTTGAACAGCTGGACCAATTTTTTTTTTGCGTTTGTAACATTGGAGATAATCTATGCAGTCAGGACAAAGTTTGTAGGAAAGAAAATGTTTGAAATATTTTTTTTTTTTTTTTTTTTTTTTTTTAATTTAATTAATATACATATCACTTACAGACTAATCCAACACGTGATACATATTACAACGCTAAGAAACAAATATAAAAATCAATAGGAAATAATAAAAATCATTTTTTTTTCTATTTATCTTAACTACAAAAGCATAGTATTCTATATATGACCTCTGTGAATTTAGCCAGCGAACAATTGAATAAATCAATTTTAGTTGAAGTCGCGTTCAGCATTTTTATGGCTCTGACAAGTGGCGCGTTAGCGAGCAAGTTGGTACGTGCGGTCGGGCGCGCGAGCAGGCGCGGCGCGCGCCGCCGCGGCCCGCGCGGCACCGCCAGCCCCAGCGACTCTAGCACGGTAGGGTTATGTAATTTACCCCGTAACACTTTAAATACATAAGAGGCCAACGCTACGTTCCTTCTTTCCTCTAATTTTGTGTACCCCACCATACCGAGTACAAAAAGTGTAGGATACATCAGGGGGTAAAAAGGATATATCCCATATTCTTTGAAATACAAATATCTGATAAATTTGTTTTGTATTTTCTCCACCATATCGGTATATTTTTTCTCGTGCGAGTTCCATATAATTCCGCCGCTTTCCATCCTACTCCTAACTAGCGCATATTGTAGAGATAAGAGAAACAATGGGGTTAAAAAAAACTCCATATAAAAATTGAGAGAGTAAAACACATGTGAGATAGAACACAGCGAAGATTAGGTCTCTTTTTCTTTTTATTAATACACCCGTGCAAAACTGGGGTGGACATCAAATACATAAATAAATATTAGGGAACATAAAATAATACACAAATCGAACTAGTTCAATTGTAAGCTCAATAAGGCTTTTTTTATGGGTACTAGAACTACTAGACGACGATATATTTAATAGATATATACTTAAATACACAGGAAACATCCAAATCTCACAAATACATTATATACAGGATGATTCGGGAGACGTGGGCAAGATCAACACTACGGATTCAGTAGATCATAAGCTACTGTTGTTTCGTACCGCTATTAGTGAAATTAACGTTCATTTATCTTTGGTGTTGATAACAAAATGTTTTACATTATTTACGAAATTTATGGTCACTCTACAATTAGAATACTTCAGTCAAGTGATACGTGTCAAATTGAATGTCATCTGAGTCCGATTACTTTTGTAATATCGTATCTCACTCAATGTGACAATTTACTTTCTTCGTAATTAAAGTGCTGTCATAACAGTTAGAGGTTTACCCCCTTATTCATAAAACTTAACAAACTACTGTTAACTAAAAGTTGTTTTGTCCCTTTCTCACAAACATAAATGTCAAAGTGACAGATAAGGACAAACCAACTTTAGCGGCTTGTTAACTAATAGAGGCTTGATGGACGTTAATGAATAAAGGCGTTAATGTTTATAAACCAGTTGTTGTAGGGTGACCATGATTGTAGAGAATTAAACTTTAACTTAACAAAAATTAAAATAGAGGAAAAAAGGTATGGGTGTTTCACTTAAATACAATGGTGAACGATTCATTGCCATGTACTATGTCTGTAGTGTTGGTCCTGCTCACGTCTCCTGAATCACTCTGTATTTTATATTTACCTGGTACACCTTAGACGTTTCGAGCTTGTTGCAGCACATGTTGTTAAACTCTCTTTCTCACAAACACATAGAATGACGTATCGTAACGGCATGTTACCTCAAATAGATTGTACGGACGTTCATATTTTTGTTACCGAATTGTAAATGTATTTTTAACTACTTTAATAAATAAATAAATAATGAATAAGGCCATTATGTCTGACTTCCGTTTTCAACTCAAACGTAAAAGCATTTAGCACAACGGAAATGCACTCAACACTTAACAAACGGGAGGAATTCGAGAAATAGCGAAATCCACGAACAATGCCAAACACAAGCGCTAACTTCTCAAAAATAAACGAAAAGCTATTAGACGAAACTTGATTAACTGGCTTAATTCTAAACTCAATTTCATCGTTTTATTTCAGTCCCGATTTGGTATGTAAATTTGTTTAAAGGAATGAAACACCTTGTACATTTTAAGTTGGACAATGGCCGTAATTTGCGGTGTATTGGACAAAGTGATTTGGCATTAAATTTGGGATGAGGCTAAAGAGGGTGCTGGAAGCGATTAAAAACTTGAAAGTAGGAACTTTTTAGCTGAAGATTATAGTAATTCAATTTGTTAATTTGAATGTTATGAGTTATTTCCAACGCTTTTAGTTAAGTGTAGAGGGAAACGTGTTTTTTGTTAAATAGTTTATATGCTAGGCATGCTGTCTTTTTCTAATAAATTGAAGATATTTCCATATAAAGAGGGTTAGTGCTGCATTCCAACAAATTCCCTAAAAAATAGTAGGTATATCTTATGCTGCTTTTTGACTTAGCGAAGTCCTTATGTAGTAATATTTTGAGCTCTTTGTACGACATTACATTGAACTTTGGTTCGCGGTCTTCCTGCCTCTCATCTTTATCGTTTTTCTATTGTCATATCGTATCAGGACAGGTGACCTAACATATTCCCTTTTCTGTTCTCGATCATCCTCAAAAGAATTCTCTTCTCTCCTGCCAAATCTAAGGCCTGTATTTTCCTTTTGTCTAGTTAAAGTTCAATCCGCCGAAAGCACTTACAAATGTAAGTGCGTTTCGAAGGCACTTAATGTCACTTGTTCTCTATCTCGTGGAATTAATTTTTCCAAAATCTTACCGATACAGTCTAGATTTCCTCACCTATTAGTTAACTTTCAGCATTACATTTGCGCAATGTATTATCCACTGACGTGGGACGGTATGAATGCAATACTGCATTCGTTTTTGCAGATCTCACCCAGAAGGACTCATTCAAATGTAAGCTAAACATGCAATAAAAATCTGTACTGACTTGATTGACTGTTGGTACTAACATCGGGTAGCTTAAAGATACCGAACCGGCTAAGTCCTAAACAAAGGCATACTTTCCATGCCATAAAATTAAGTTTATCCACAAAGCATTCGACTGAAATGATTATTGATCGTAAAATGTGATTGACACTCACGCTAGCCAGGTGAAGTCTTATAAATTATTACCTACAGCTCTTGCGTAATACCAGAGACTACTAAATTATAATAGACTGCCCATGTCTTTGAAATAGCGATATACCTTTAAAATAATGAGCCTGCCGTAGAGTTTCACCACGAACCTCTTCTTAAGTATACCAATCAATTCGTATTCGTATGAACCTCTGTTTAACACATTGACGCCATGTATTGAGCTTGTTTGATGTGTTCATAGATGACAGGAGTCTATGTGTCAAACGAATTGATGTATAGTCACAAACTTTAATTTGGGACCCGCTTAACTAATTTAACTATTCAAGTACCTATAAAATATGCTCATTATTTTAATGGTACGCCACAACAGACTGGGTCTTGTCTGTATTATTTGCTAGTCTCTGGTAATACCTTAATAGGGTAGTAATGACTTACATAATACCCAAGGCCGGAAAGGCTTGCACGTCACAGAGTCAGCCAAAATAGTTTTGACTTTATCGTTTCGCAATGAAGTGGAAATGGGAAATTTCAAATTGGATACGTTATTGTGGGTGACGTTTACTGGCAATTTTAACGGTTTTTTAAAGATTGACTTATTGTTCTGTCAGTTCATGCTTGCGGCATTTGGAGCGAACATTCATAAATGTTTTACTTTGCCACCTACTTTAAAATACCACTGTTTCCAATTCTGCGCTCGTTCCTGGCCCAGCGGCGCCGGCGTATCGCATGCGGAAGTTAAACAACGTCGGTGAGGCCGACTTTTGGATTTGAGTTCTTACTAACTGAGAGCTTCCGTGTTGAAGAAGGCACGCTAAGCCGTTGATCCCGGCTGTTGTCTATGAAGCCAAGAGCTTGCTTGAGAAGTTCTAACAGTATTTTTTTCCAATGTTTTGGCAATCCCAATCCCAATAAGGTATAATTTCCCCTTGGATTGGACAGTCAAATGTCAGTCGTTTTCGTAATTAAAAATTAGTGGCAAACTGAATCCTACCCACGCAAATTTTTGGAATTAGGTAACGGACCCCGGGCATCCTTCAGGTTACAATTTTACAACTCTAAACAGTTTGGCATGCACTTGATAACGACTGGCCATTTGACCAATGTGGCCAATTTAGAGTTGTGAAATTTAATTTATAGTATTCTCTTAATTTATATTGAATTTTGAAACGACTACTGAATTTGTTTATTATTATTTCGTAGCGCACAGTTACTATACTTTAGTGGGGCAATATTGTATTTTTTTACAAAGCAATTGTAGTTTGATAAATAAACTGAACAAGCATCTCCATTCTGATATTACGTAAACATTTTTTGTTTACCGTAATTGTACCACGATGACTCCACAATAGCCCAACCCGAAGGTAGGCGAAGGCATAAACTTTGATTAGCTCGCGCCTCTTCACATTAGAATTCCGGAATCACGACTGTGCCGTAATTGAATTCTCTAGGTCATTGCACATTCCTTATTTTTTAAAATTTATGCATTACCCCAAGATCCCCTTGTCTTCAGCCAGTTTTATATTACCTGCCAGTAATAGAACTTTTACGACGGCGTGTATCACGGTACAAAATTGAGTTCTGTAATTGTAGCTTCCTTTTTGTACAAGTGCTGGATTTTTTATTTTCCGCCCTGGTTTTTACAGGTGGTTTTACGGCGATTTTTTTGGGTTAGTGCGTGCAAAGTTGGCTTGTTTGAGAGATAACATAAAAATGACTGAAAATTTGTTGGTAAAGACAAATAAGCCAAGACCTAAAGACAGTTATAATTCAATGTTGTAGGTATGTACATTAAATATCTCTATATATATATTTTTGTGAACAATATTATCTTACACACAACCTAGTCCCGAACTAAGCAAAGCTTGTACTTTGGGAACTATGCGATATACAAAACTTAAATGTTAGATATATACTTAAATAAATAGAAGACATCCAAGACTCAACGTCCGAAACGTGAATTCGTGATGTAAGGATTCATCCAGATTGCCATCGAGTGGTGTTTAGAGAAACCTAATTTTCAAATATTTACATCTCCATATGTCGGCAACCCCTTGACTGATTTAGTTTATGTTAAAATTTAAAAACTAGTGGCTCTGTGAGCTGTACACCACGATATTATTTTACTCAAATTTCAAAATTTCCGAAAATTGACTTGACAAAAAAACTATATATTTATCAAAGCTGCTCACAAAATTTCACGAGAATCGGCTGAGAAATGTGATCAATAGAGGAGAGCAGCCGGAAATCCGCCGGACATACGAAATTATTTTTGCCGAAGCTGAAACGAAGAACTTTACCCGGTCCATTACTTAATTCTTATTAATATGCCTGCCAAATATCACAACGTTAGGATCAGCGATACTCTAGTTATGGTCGGACAAACATTTATACATACATACAAATATTTGTACCACCGTGTAAGACGACAAAACCTTCGCGGTGCGGCAGCCAGTGTAATGGCCATCAATAAAAAGAAGTACAAAGTTTTCACGAGCGTCTTTTGTTTGCCGGGACGAGATTTTCTGAAAAATGTGCTGTTCCGAGTCAAAATCTATTTGAATTCACTAGAAACATAATTAATCACTTGTTACACCCCTATCAACTGATACTCTGATCTCACATACCTACCGCCCTCTCATTTCCTCGTTGGACGCTCGCTTCAGTCAGTGCCGCAGGAGTCTCCGATTGAGGCAAACCTCTCAAGACTCGAGCGGTTCCAAAGAGTAGAAAAGCTGAAACAACATTTCTGGAGCCGTTTTCTAACGAGTATATTACTATCCTCCAGCAGAAGACCAAGTGGCATACATCAGCGGACCAAATGCAGGCTGGCACGCTGGTCCTGGTCAAGGATCGCGGACTACCTCCCCTTCTGTGGCTGCTAGGTCGCGTCACGAAGTATACCCCCGGGCACGGACAACATCAATAGAGTCGCCGACATACAATAAAAAGGGCATCATAAGAGGAGCCTATAATAACCTGTGTCCTCTTCCTAGCTCTTAATTCTTTATTTCTTAGCTGAGCTTCTCAACGCCGGGGAGTATGTTGTAAACACAACGCTTATTTTTATATAGATTCATACCATTCTTTATGCAGTAGCAAAACGCGCCCATCGGGCACAGTTGGTATAACGGCGGCTTCTAAAAGCCACCAATAGCAGCTCCTTATCCCTACCACAAAAACCTACACTTTAACTAAAACAGTAAAAATCTTGCTTGTCATTACCTACCATCTTCTTTGTACATACACTTTTACCACTTCTGCATACTCTTTCGGCGAACTATCTTGTAAAGCAGAACCTTTATGGAAATTATAGCTACAGTAAACTTTCATCGAAGTTTCATTTAAAAGTCGTCCAGTTCCATCATCATCGGCACCAGCGGCTTCATTGGTAATTTTTATGATCAATGTACAGTTCATGTCATTGTACAGTTCGTGAAGTTTATTCGTGTAAATATTGTATATAAATACATAGTTTCATACAAGGGCTCTTATGCAGGCAATTGTTATTTTTTTCTGATATTGTATATATTTTTTATCGTATGTTAAACCTAATCTAAGCCTCATTTAACCGTCACTGGTCTAAACTATATGAGGCTCGGATGGGTTTGAATCTGTTCTAAGAAATAGGATGTTGCATACCTGGCAACTTTTCTTCGGACGGCTTCTTCCACCGTGCATCGCCGCTCTTGTAAAATATATTTGTCTGAGCTGCTGCACGCTGCTTTGAAGTGATCTCAAATTATGGAACCTATGGAATTACCGAGCCTATTACCTTTTACGACCTCTACCATTGGGCCTACGGATCACCACTCAGGCCAGTGACTTTTTTTTGCATATCGCTCCGTGCAGACTGTTCAAGTTGAACCCATTTTATTTGTATATACTTTTATTTTGATAGTACTTTATTGTACATATTTAAAGTTTGTTTTAATTACATACCCGCCGGCTAGCCGGGCTACAACCGCCAGATTATTCCAGCAGACTCGGAGAATAAATATCACGTGCTTCACTCTCTTGTCCAAGTCCTTCATGATCTCACATATAAGAGATTGCAATTAATTTAATTTAATAATGAGATGACTTTCTTTCTGAAATTTGTAGTTGTATTTTTTTAATATCATAGTATACAGATGGCTCGAGGAAATATTGAAAACAATGGGAAATAGCATCCAGACAAGACAATCGATAGAAGCATGTAGAGAACTCTCGTAAACAATATCAACAATTTTGCATTAATTAACATATTTTATACTTCGAATTGTTCTTCTAAATATTGCAATTCTTAATATCTCTGTGTGAAATATATTTGTGAATTTATAAAGTAACTAGCTTTTGCCCGCGACTTCGTCTGCGTAGAACTCATGCATTCTCGCTTTAGAATTATTGGTTTTCCCATACATCTTTCACCCTTCTTTACACCCCCTTAAGAAATGATTACATTCAATATGAAATGCTCTTTACCGCGCATGGCAAATTTGAATAGGGATCCTTTTTTCAAAACGAATCATTATCATCATCATATCAGCCGAAAGACGTCCACTGCTGGACATAAGCCTCCCCCAAAGAGTACCACAATGACCGTTCCTTTGCCATCCGCATCCAGCGGCCACCTGCAACCTTTACCAGGTCATCAGTCCACCTTGTGGGTGGCCTACCCACGCTGCGCCTTCTGGTACTTAGTCGCCACTCGAAAACCTTTCCTCCCCAACGGCCAACGGTTCTACGTGCAATGTACCCCGTCCACTGCCACTTAAGTTTAGCGGTTCGGAGGGCTATGTCAGTTACTTTGGTTCTACTGCGGATGGCCTCACTTCTGACGCCATCACGCAGAGATACTCCCAGAGTAGCCCTCTCCATTGCTCTTTGGGTGACTTTGAGCCTTCTTATGAGGCCTATAGTAAGCGACCACGTTTCTGTGCCATATGTCATCACTGGCAACACACACTGGTCAAAGAACCTCGTCTTGAGACACTGCAGAATATTGGACGAAAAGATGTGCCGTAGCTTCCCGAACGCTGCCCAGCCGAGTCGAATTAAACTTAAGTGGCAGCGGGCGGGGCACAAAATATTGCATGTACAATGATAAAAGTCTCGCTACGCAGTTCTTCCGTAAAACGTCCCACCAGAGCGGGTTCTTCATGTAAGTATGATGGCCGAAGGCCTGAATCAGGGAGGCGAGACACGCGAGGCCGAAGGCCGAGCATTTAAATAGAGCGGGATCCTTATATAATGCTGAGGGCTGAAGGCCCGGTGCCGTGTTGCACACACGCGAGGCCGAAGGCCGAGCGTCCCAACAGTGCGGGCTCCTTATGTAGGGCCGAAGGCCTGAAGCAGAGTGGCAATTCACGCGAGGCCGGAGGCCGAGAGTCCCAACAGAGCGGGCTCCTTATGTAGGGCCGAAGGCCTGATGCAGAGGGGCAAGGCATGCGAGTCCAAATGCAGGTCATTCACACAGAGCGGGCTCCTCATCCCGATCATTCACACAGAGTGAAGTGTAAGGCTGAGGGCTGAAGGCCCGAAGCAGAGCGGCAATGCACATGAGGCTGAAGTTGAGAGTCACAATGCCTAGACATATAAACCGATAGACAAAGAGACACGAATTCTTAAAACTGTTGAAATGTGTTCTGTTTCGATGCCAACGGCCCTTCAATCGTTCCATTGATTTATCAAATATCTTCAATGTACAGTTTTTTGACTCTCTACAGCTGTATTATATGTATAAGGATAAGCATAGATCCAGGGGCCTTTCAGCTCGAAGTACGAATTTTTCTATGGAAATGTTAGTTTGACTTGTTTGTACCAGATGTCACTGGGTGCTACCTCTATCGCACTTGCATATTGAAGTGACAGGGATACAGCGGTCGTGCGGTTAGTTCTTACTAAATACACAACGGCGCTACGATCCATGTAGAGTATTTCAATGGTATCTCCATCTCAGTATTTATATTGTACTTTGTGCATAGATCTAAGGTGCTACAACCGTCAATGGTGACGATTGGGCTGCCCAGCCCAAGTGATCTCTTATATCAAACAGTTATTATAGTGTGAAGGGACACCAATTACGTAAACAATAATAATAGGCAAAATTAAATTGTACACCGACGATACAAAGACTGCATTGAAGCAGCTATTTTTGTATTTAAGCATATGAAGACAAACAATTCCAAAGTATCGCAAATTTATTTTGATTTACACGCAATAATAGACCTAATTGCTAAAAGGTTATGCTCATAAATAGCGTCATCAATCAGAAGGAGTTATGATATTTCGGCTTTGACATATCGAAACGTCAGCTTGTTTACAGGACGTCAAATTCTGCTATGGCTTATGTTAAATTTATTGACACGCAGTTATACTCCCAATTGGCAGAATCTTAAAGCTTAGAATGGCGTATGAGGATTTAAATCACCCCGTTTCATAGACCATATTTGCACCCTCGATTTCATCCCTTTGAGGGTGATTATCGGGACAAAAAGTATACTATAAGTGAATACAGATTACATACTGTTAGTATACAAAAAAACATCTTGATCTGTTCAGCCGTTTTTGCGTGATTGAGTAACAAACATCCAAACATCCAAACGTCTAAACTTTCGCATTTATAATATTAGTGGGATAAATAAAACTTTATTCCATAGGTGCTTGCCGTCACAAAACTAGAAAAACGCGGCAAAACTTCCCAGCGCCCTATACCAGTATTCTAACGTATAATAGATATCATTATAATGCAGCGACTAGGCATGCGTGTCACGCGCACGCCTTTATAAATAAGCCGGTCACAGTTATTGCGCTGCAATTCGTTTCACCTGTAATTTGATGTATGGCTCGTAAGGAAATAAAGGAATACGCGCTTGCCAGATATTGTGTGATATTATTGCGGTCTTATTTTATTTCTTACGGGTCGATTCGTGATGTAGTTTGCATTCTTTTTTTGTGTTGCGCGCTCATTCTGATATGTTGGCTTGGAGAATGTTGAAGGAAGCATTGAAAGCCAGTTTAAAATTCGTAACGTATGTTTCAAATTGAACCTTTGTTGTTTGGCGATGATTGTGGGGTATTTGATTCGAGTGAAGTAGTATGGTCATAAACGATTAGCAATAAGTTAAGTAGGTAATATTCTCATGTTTGTTATTGCGAGCATTTCAATAACATCCACTGTATTTATTTTATAACTAGCTTTTGCCCACGGCTTCGCACGCGCAGAACAATAAACTTTAGCCTATGTTTTTTTTCTAAAACCCTAAAATTACTTTTCTGGTATTGCAATAAAGTAGTAAATACACAAAGTTTCAAGTCTCTCACTGAAAATTTTACTTCATCCCCATACAAAATTTGTACCCCTATTAAACCCGCTTAGGGAGTGGGTTTTTCCAAAGCCCTTAAATTCGTTTTTTCGTATTGTTATTGATATAATTTAAAAAATCCCTTCTTATTGGATACTTACGTCATACAAACTACCTATTGTGAAAAAAACAGCTTCCTTGGTTCAATGTTCTGGGCTGGGCGTTTATTTAAGTGATTGAGTCAGTCAGGAGTTTGCACCCCTATTTAACCCGCTTTGGGGCGGGTTTTTCCAAAACCTTGAAATTACTTTCGTGTATGGTAATAAGAAGTCTATACACAAAGTTTCCAGTCTCTCGCCTAAAATTTCACTCCATCCCCATACAAATTTTGCACCCCTATTTAATCCACTTAGGGGTGAGCTTCTCCAAAATTCTAAAATTAATTTTCTTGTAGTGTGATAAGGAGTCTGTACACAAAGGCTCAAGTCTCTCACTTGAAATTTTACTCCATCCATATACAAACTTTGCACCCCTATTTATCCCATTTAGGGGTGGATTTTTTTAAAACCCTAAAATACCTTTTCTTGTATTGTAATAGGGAGTCCGTACACAAAGTCTCTCACCTACAATTTTACTCCACCCCACATACAAAACTTCAACCCCCTTTTTTACCCCCTTGAGGGTGGAATTTTCAAAAATCCCTGCTTAGTGGGTACTTTCGTTATATAATCTACCAATCGAGAAAAATCTGCCTTCTACGTTCAACGGTTCGGGCTGGGCGTTGATTTAAGTGAGTCAGTCAGGATTGTGATTGTTTATATCGTATATATAGATTACTAGCGTTTGCCCGCGGCTTCGCCCGCGTACTAAGCGTAATTTTTATCCGTCTACAAAAACGAGGTTGTATGTTTGACCCGTATGTATGTATGTACGTATGTATGTATGTTTGTCCACAATTATCTCGCGTTTGGCATAACCGATGTAGATGCGGTTTCCAGAAAACTAGTTGTTACACTCTGGGGGTTTCGGTATACCTAAAATATTCTTTACATCACGTGCGCTGCCAAAACTATTGAAGAATAACTATTTGTTCATTGTTTGTATGTGCTAGGCTGCTAGTATGTAATACTAACCTAAAGGTTGATTTAAATGGAAAAAATATAGAAAAATCTATGTCGTTTTTAAAAGCTAATAACCCACACGGTTTTTATAACCCACACGCCTATTTCGTATCATTCAACTTTTTTTTACAATCCCTGGCATGTATGGAGTGCCAAATTTTACCTCGGATTCGTATTAAGAGACCTCTCGGACGCTCAGATATCGATTTTGAACGAAATCGGGACGGAAAAAAGAAAATCAATATGGCTACCACTTTCACAAATTTTACCTCGGATTCGTATTAAGAGACCTCTCAAACACTCATATATCGATTTTGACCGAAATCGAGATGAAAATATAGAAAATCGTGTCGGACGAAATTGGGAAGGAAATGAAGAAAATAAATATGACTACAACTTTTTCCATTTTACCTCGGATTCGTATTAAGAGACATCTCGGACGCTCAGATATCTATTTTGAACGATTTCGGGACGGAAATTAATAAAATAAATATGGCCGCCACTTTTCCAAATTTTACCTCGGAGTCGTATTAGGGGACCTCTCGGACGCTCAGATATCGATTTTGAACGAAATCTGGGCGGAAATGAAGAAAATCAATATGGCCGTTACTTTATTCAAAGTTTGGGTACCTCGGATTCCTATTTAGAGTCCTCTCGGAGGCTCAAATATAGATTTTTGTCGAAATCGTACAGCACTGATTTTTTCGCCAGACCGACCGACCAACCGACCGACCAGTCGGTCAGCCAGTCAGTCAGTCAGTCGTGCGATTTGGTCGAAGTAAGTTACTTAACCTTGTAGCGTACCTATACCTAGCTATGAATATTTTAGAGATAGAAACCTAGTTGCAAGAACAAAAATTGCTAGCAAAACAGGTTTATTGCTATGGTCCTCGCTATCGGAGAGCCTTTGTTTTTCTTATATAAACAAGTTGAAGAACACAATCCGTGCGTAATAGGCATCATTATCGTAAGACTAACCGAACGCTTAATTGAAATCGTGCCAAATAAATGCAATTACAACACCTAAAGGATGATTCACAGTAGACCGTTCCGTGTCCGGGCCGGCCCGTTTTCTATGCCAGCAAAGGCAAC
This sequence comes from Notocelia uddmanniana, assembly GCA_905163555.1. NCBI lineage: Eukaryota > Metazoa > Arthropoda > Insecta > Lepidoptera > Tortricidae > Notocelia > Notocelia uddmanniana. The sequence continues at coordinate 4,325,132 of LR991059.1, read as the reverse complement.
GGCCGGCGTATTTCTCTAGAAGAAAACGGGCCGGCCCGGACACGGAACGGCCTACTGTGAATCATCCTTAACTTGGATTAAATCATCGGCTATCATCCATACTAATATTATAATTGCAAAAATGTGTCTCTCTGTCTGTTACCCCCTCCACACTTAAACCGCTGTTGCGAACGTAACGCTTATTTTTGTATAGCTTCATGCCATTATTTATGCAGTAGCAAAACGCGCCCATCGGGCAAAGTTAGTATAATGGCGGCTTCTAAAAGCCACCAATAGCAGCTCTTTATCCCTACCACAAAAACCTAAACTAAAAACAGTAAAAATCTTGCTTGTCATTACCTACCATCTTTTTTGTGCATACACTTTTACCACTTCTGCATACTCTTTCGGCGAACAATGTTGTAAACCAGAACCTTTATGGGAATTATATATCTACAGTAAACTTTCATCGAAGTTTCATTTAAAAGTCGTCGAGTTCCATCATCATCGGCACCGGCGGCTACAACCGCTAAACCGATTGAAATGAAATTCGGTATATTTAGAGGTACTTTGAGTCCCGGAAAAGGACATATTTAATCCCAGAAACTATTTCTTAGAGGTTGAAAAGGTAGAAGGTTGATTGGAAAAGCGATAATAGAGGCTGCGAATCAATAAATTAATAAATATTGGGGGACAACCTTACACAAATCGACCTAGTCCCAAACTAAGCAAAGCTTGTACTATGGGTACTAGACGACGATATACATACTTATATAGATAAATATATACTGAAATACATAGAAAACATCCAAGATCCAAGAACAAATATCCGTGCTAAATGCACAAATAATTGCCATAGCCGGGAATCGAACCCGTGACCTCTAGCTTCGGTGGCAGTGTCACTACCAACTAAATAGGCTAAACAGGCCGTCAAAATCAATGTTTGCATAGAGAGAATATTGTAATTAATTTAGGCCTTGTAGGAATAAAGACAAGTCGTAAGAACTTACTTTTTTTTCTCTCCCAAATTGTGTTGCCCAGAATTTCGGATAAGTTTTTTTTTAAACATCGATTTAATTTTATTTTGTTTTCTGTTCATACTCGTCTTTATACTTTTAATTTAGCGCCATCTGGCGTTAGTAAAGGAAATGTGTATGGGGCAACTAACAAATCATACTAGCTGCTAACAAAGACGTATCCACTTCAAAATTTGGCGTCGTGTCATATCAGTTTAGGACTATATTGTTATTAAATTTAAATGAAATAGTTGATTACAAAGGTGGTCCCAATCATAACATAGATACCATATAGTTACGTGATATACGGCTGTCCATTGTGAGTGTAGCACAATCGTTTGAGACGCAACTTTCCTATTACAAACTTTGCAAAGCATTGGACCGAAAGGGATTAAAGTTTTATCATAATCCTAGGGGAACGCGGGAGTATTAAATGGGCCAGTATTACAGAAATGTTTGTAAGGATTGCTATAGTTTTTATTGGCCTACCGATTAACTAACACGGTATCAGTGCTCTGGGCCGCGCAAGAGGAGAGACGTCAAAAATACTGTGGGCATTTTTTTATTCAAAATACAAACATCGCCACTAAACGCACAAACGTTTCTTTACAGTCTTTTTCAATTAAAATCCAGAAATATTTTCTTTAATTTCCTTTTAGGCAAAGGCAATATTGCGACGACCTGTTTAGCCTAGTTGGTAGTGACTCTGCCTCCGAAGCTAGAGGTCCCGGGTTCAAATCCCGGCCAGGGCATTTATTTGTGCATTTTTCACGGATATTTGTTCTTGGGTCTTGGATGTTTTCTATGTATTTAAGTATGTATTTATCTATATAAGTATGTATATCGTCGTCTAGTACCCATAGTACAAGCTTTGCTTAGTTTGGGACTAGGTCGATTTGTGTAAGATTGTCCCCCAATATTTATTTACAATATATTTATTTAAATAAGAATATTAGTATAGGCAACAGCACGTCAGAGGGGATGTCAAGATAGTAGGATCATCATCATAATCAGCTGATAGTCGTCCACTGCTGAACATAGGCCTCCCCTTAAGAGTGCCACAATGACCGGTCCTTCGCCACCCGTGGGGGACCTACCCACGCTGCGCCCTCCAGTAATATGTACGAGTACGTGGTCGCCACTCAAAAATCTTTCCGCCCCAACGGCCATCGGTTCTACGTACAATGTGCCCCGCCCACTGCCACTTAAGTTTAACAATTCGGAGAGCTATATCAGTTACAAGTCAGTATAGACTTCTTAAACACAAATTTAATAATATTAAAAAATTGGCTATACATCATCATCATCGTCATTTACTAAACCGTAATTGCCCACTGCTGAGCATAGGCCTCTCTTCGAGTAGGTACGGCATTTTTCCCAGTTCTGAGCTAATCTTATTCAAAAGTGACCCAAGATCTTCCTAATGCCATCTACCCATCGAGCTGATGGATGACCGATGCTTATATTTCCCAGAAGTGGCCCAAAAAATTCTTTAATTTTCCGTCCACCTGCCGTCACTAAACTACGAGTATGCCTACCAACATGCCCAACAACAAAATTCCAGTAAAACTTAATTTCCACTCAACGTTCTAAGGTATTGCTGTCTCTGTCTGTAAAACCGAGAGCATTCTCCATTGCTTGAGCATCCTATTTTAATAGATTAATTTCGTAAAACTCATCTGTCCAGAAAACATTACAATTTGAACTTATCAAGTGTTGTTTTAGGATTCCAAATTGAAATGCCGTACAAAACGTCGAGTAAAGTATCGGTAATGCGATATGACACTTTCAGGGGAAATAATTTGCCATTTCACATCAGTTACGTGGGTTTAACGTAAAGTGACGTGTTTTGTTTCCGTTCAAAATATCACTAAATTTTGGTTATGATCCTCCTTGAGTTTTCGTGGTGGTAACATAAACAATGACCTCGAGATTTAAAGTAGAATGCCTCACCGCTCGGATACTCCACATTGCCTTATAATTTGCTTTTGATGATAAGGTAAATATAATTTTGTCATTCTTATCTATGAGAGCATGTCGGTGCTCCGCAGTGAGAGCTTTATAACTAGGTTCCAAGTTTTTTTTTTATGATAGACTGACTAGCGATATGCCATAGTCCCTGATAGAAAGCGATGACACGGCCTAAGATGTTGCTCACTGATTCAGTAATAGCCTGTATGTATCAGGAAATACAGACGGCGGGATTCAAAGATTCTAACATTTATTTGTCTAAGAAAGGTTTTTGGTGTCTTGGGGCATACAAATATTTTTGGAACGTGTTCTTGCATGTAGCATGCTCACATTATAATGCCTTCTAAGTATTATATTCTAGGTTGATGATAATAATAATAAGATTACCGTAAAATTAGTCCCCCGTGCTGTGTCAGGCAGGGCTCGGAAACCGGTATTCTGTCCATATAAAAATACCGGTATTTTTTTAGTTCTTATCGTTCTTTCGTCTACTATTTCATGTTTAATCAGGCAATCTAACAATATGAAGTAATAACCCAAATACATTATTGAGTCCTGCATAAGAAGCATAAACTAATTAAAATATTTGGCTATTTCAGGATTTTGAGATTAACCGGTTCCAAGCCCTGGGTCAGGTTTTATTAGCACCATCCGCCGCCTTTATTCTTGCCTGTCTTGACGTTTTGTAAGTTATAAAAAAATCTATCATTTAATGTCACAATTAATTATTTGTTACTAAATTTAATTACAGAGTACGTTTGGGAAAGAGGGAGGAGAGAGCGCAATGAAAGTAATTGATGACCCCAGACTTGTTATGTCTTATAATAGCGTAAACAGAAACACAGTCGGGGCATACATTTAAAGATTTTTAATTAGTTATACTTGAGACTATTACGCCACGTAAAACCCAAATAAATTCAAATAGAATGTAATACATACGAGTGCGTCAGAATTTGGATAAACATTTACACGAATAATCCTGTCGTTTCATTAAAATACTAAATGCTGAAGTAGTGCTTTAAAACATTGTATAGAACTGTAGTTATTCCAAAAACCTATTGTTCCCGAGTGAGCTACCTAACTGAAAAACTGGAACCATTTGTATTGTCTATGGCTTAGTTAAAGCAAAATGGGTACATATAAACCTGCTGGAAGTACTTATGAATAAAACTTAATCTGGCAAGCGAAACAAACACTGACGTTTGTAAGGTAGCCTCCACGAACCCATGTAAAGCTAGTTTCTTTAAATTGATGTTTGATTTTGCTTTTTTGTATTTCTTTATAAGAATATTGGGGGACAATCTTACACAAATCGACCTAGTCCCAAACTAAGCAAAGCTTGTACTATGGGTACTAGACGACGATATACATACTTATATAGATAAATACATACTTAAATACATAGAAAACATCCAAGACCCAAGAACAAATATCCGTGAAAAATGCACAAATAAATGCCCTGGCCGGGATTCGAACCCGGGACCTCTAGCTTCGGAGGCAGAGTCACTACCAACTAGGCTAAACAGGTCGTCAAATTATTTACTAACTTATAATGCATGTGTTAATGAAGAGTGTAGTTTTTATTTTCATTTCAACGTTGTTTCTTTGGCTCTATTTACTGTTTTTTTCTTATTTATGTGTGTTTTACGCCATGATCTCACTAGTTGGCCCCGACGGATGACCAGCGTTGACAGTAAGGTTGGCGCTATGCTGAGTCGGGACCAATTCGGGGCGCTTTCTTCTTTTTATTATGTTTTATTTTTTTGTTGTCTATAGTTTTATGTGTATCGAATTACTCCGTTTGTATATATTTGTGTGATGTGATAAGAATAAACGTATTTGTATTTCTAAATACATATAAGAGTTAATTTCTCACGGACCCTGCTGGGCATCCTTCAGGATGCAACTGTACTGGGATAACGCTAGGATAATGATGATGATGATAAGAGTGAATTTCTACTTACCAATATGGCAATTGTCATATGATAATTACAAATCATTGTCAGATGACATTTGGAAAAATAACGTTTCTTCCTATGCTTAACTCTTCACAAATGCAATTTTTCACAACACCAATTTACCACATTACTTATTCATTACCAGTCCTGATTGTTAATGTTTATTTTATTTAAGATGATGAAAAGTACTTAAAACGGGATTTTACAACACTTTCTTGCGTAAATATGAAAGGAAAAGATTAAAAAGACGTCATAAAACTGATCTAAGTGCGGCACGTGTACTGAATTGTAAACATATTCGAACAAACCACACTTGCGTAGTGGTTTTACAACCCTGCTTGAAGATAACAGTTAAAAGATAGATGGTGGTAATGGTTAGTTTAGTAAAAAGTACTTTTGGTCAATGCAGAGCAATGCGGCAATGAAGAGAGCTATGCTGGGGGTATCTCTGCGTGATCGCATTAGGAATGAAGTTATTCGCAGCAGAACCAAAGTGACTGATACAGCCCTTCGAATCGCTAAACTTAAGTGGCAGTGGGCGGGGCACATAGCACGTAGAACCGATGGCCGTTGGGGCGGAAAGGTTCTCGAGTGGCGACCACGTACCGGAAGGCGTAGAGTGGGCAGGCCCCCCACACGGCGGACTGATGACTGGAGGAGGCCTATGTCCAGCAGTGGACGTTTTTCGGCTGCCATGATGATGACTTTTCGTCATCTTAAATAGAACAAACTATACACTAAATCATGTTTTCCTATCACAACGGTAAGTACACGAACGCAATTCTCCACAATGGTATTTCTCCACATTGAGGAATTTCGTTTGTGTACAATTGCGATTAGAATGAAATGCTTTTTTGTCAAAAAGTAAAAAAGTTTGACCATCTAATTCATAGACATATTCCGATATTAACAGTAAATGAATCAATCTCTTCCAGAGAATTTATAAAAGCAAATACAACAGTAACGTATGTGGCCGAAACAATAACGCTTCGAGTGCGTTCGCGAATCACTAATGAACCAACGTGAATTGCAGTTTCGTAGCCGCCGTTACCTAAATTATACCTTGCACAGAACAGCCTGTATTTGGAAACTAACATAACTATTTATGTGGAAGCAAAATATCACATGGAATGCTGTAAAGCATTTTGGAAGGAAAGTTTTAAGGAAGGACAAAAAGAGAAATGCGACCTGTAGAGGAGAACATCCGGACAGACATAGGAAATCATCATCCTCCTAGCGATATTCCCAGTACAGTTGCATCCTGAAGGATGCCTGGGGTCCGCTACCTAATCCCAAGAATTGGCGTAGGCACTAGTTTTTACGGAAGCGACTGCCATCTGACCTTCCAACCCGAGGGGGAAACTAGACCTTATTGGGATTAGGCTTGTCAAGTGAGTGGGCAACTTGACTGTTAGAAGTTCTCAAGCCGCCTGGAGGCCTCTAACTTGGCTAGGACATAGGAAATATTTTTTGTCAAAAGCTGAAACGGAGACGCTTCGAGAGATAGGAGAAATGAGAGAGTATATACATTGCCCGGGGCGTGATACGCACTTGGCCGGTTTTTTAGGGTTATGTTGTAATCATGGAACCGTTATAGTTTCGCCATGTACGTCCGTCCGTTAGTCTCTCCGTCTGTTCGCAGCTTAGCTCAATAACCGTTCATACTAGAAAGCTGGTCGAAATTCCTTTAATTCGAACCAAGCGCTTTGCATCTTTTATAATGCGCACTACTAAGGTTTGGAATTCTTTGCCGGCGTCTGTATTTCCGAGTTCATATAACCTAGACCTTTTTAAGGCACGAGTGAATACGAGTAGGCATCTTCTGTGTGAGCTCGCTTCATCGTCGGCCTCATCTTTGCCCCCCGGCTAGATACTGGTCAAGAGCAATCCCATTTAAGTAATTTGGCACAGGTGTACAACGACGTACGACATGTCAATCACGCCGGCAAAACGGTAGGATGAAATATTGATTAAAAATATTTTAGGCGACCTGTTAATTGGGGATGCAATTTTTTACTTGCAAATCACATCGTTTCGAGCATTGTTCATTATTTATTACAATAATAATATTAAATTGTGTTTGAAAATAATATTAAAATTAACATAAATCTAGGCACATGCAAAATTTACACTTAAAAAACTAAACAGAAGCCTCCCCCCCCTCTCCCTGCCAGCTAAACGGTTGGTAGTAATACATTATAATGAATTTTACAGAAAAATTATCACAGCTGAGTAGATATCACTAATTAACAAGTAATAGCCGAACTTAAGAAATTTATTTGGAAAAGCAAAGTTTCGTACATTTTTTATTGATTACTTTGAAAATATTGTTAGTTGTGTCAAACACAGTAATTATAATATTGTAAATATTTAAGTCCGCAAATATATTTTTTATAGGGCATAATGCGTTGCAGATATATGTACATTTATATCCTTAATACCTATGAATACATCCACATACCTACATTAAGAAGATGTCAATGTTTCGTGTTCAAACACGTTAGAAAAATTCTCAATTACACGTAACAAAAAATCGGCGACAAAGTGCAAAATAAAATATGTAGCCGATTATCGAAGCCCGAAACAGAGAGTTTCCCCACACGTGCTTATTTTTTTCTTATTTCACCTAATCTCCCAGTAGGGAAAGCCGCTTACGTACCGTGCGTTTGAAAAGTAATCCCTTTGTAAAAGCGTTAGAACTTGGCCGTCTTTTTATATAACTTTTTATGGAGATTAAATGGCTCGAATAAAGTGCTTGTTAGTACGAAATTCACCTTTATCAAGTTTTGTGGACTTTAAAGGGTGGCCGAATGTAATAAAGTAAGAGTACATTTTTGATTTAATTTGTTTCACTTTTCTCGTCAAGTTCATCAAAGGAAAATTAATTTATGAGCATAACAAGTTCATATTTAATTATTAGTAAAGTACTACCTTATTCTGAAATTGAGTATTATGTTAAAATAATTTTATGAACACCCCCAATAATGTAACACTAGTTTTTAATCTAAAAACTTGTAATTTATTAAGTCTCAAATATTGCATAAAATACCGAAGGTAAACTAATTTATACTCGTAGTCAGACAAGAAAATGGTCTATTACTTTCGAAACTTAATATACAAATATCTAATAGAGTCGACAAGTGGTTGATTACTTTTTTGGTAGACTGTACCTGGGATAATCTGGCGTTTTCTAAAGGCAGAGCAAACTCTGAACCCGGAACGTATTACTAAATATATTTCTTCACGCGATCCTACCAACTGCGCCAATTAGCCCGATCCTACCGTGCACACCTACGGGCATATTATGCAGATCAGTACTTATTAATCTTAAATATGAAATTTATTAAATAAGTGTTATTTTTCTATAAAGGAATACATTGCTAGAATACCGATATAATTCCACTAGTTCTTTGTGATAGGTGCCAAAGCGGACCTTGGAAACCATAGGACACAACCAGGAATAACGCTAGGTGAATGATGATATTAGTGTTAAATCTACGAGTAGTAAATCTTCTAAACATTCTTAGCAGATCCTTGCATTTTGGTGCTAGCCAGTTACAAAATATTCCCATTCTTTTACTTACACAAACTTATACGAATAGCAATATCAATATTTTACATTTACGCAAAAACTCCATTGTGCGTCACAATCTCGTAACAAAAGCAAGATGTTTTAGAATACATGAAGGTATTTCCCGCAAAAGCAATTCACTAAATTGATAATCCTATATGCGCAGTCACTACTCGCTTCGGCTCCATACATCATGTACTCAGACAGCGTTTTAAAGCGTAGTAATTCTATTACACAGAACTAAAAGGACGTATGTCCTTTAAAATTTACGAATACATTCGACGAATTGATTGTGTGCTACGGAATTGAAATGGTAAAAAAATCGGGTTCGATGACCTGAAAAAATTCAATTACACGGCTGTCCTGGGCCGTATTCTAATGGACAGGCAGAAACAGGGTTCGCAACAAATCTAATCAAAGTTTAGTATCGGTGGTTTCCACCTTACCCTGTTCCCAATTGAATCATGCCGACCCTGGTAGAATTAATAAAAGAAATGTATTGCCTTCGGTATGTTGGCTGTTGGTGTTTTCTTGGCTAATATTGGAGTAGGTGCGTTCTTATGTAACGCTAGGAACGCCTTAAGGAAGCATACACAAAAGAGTTTATTAAAAAAAGATATTATTTATTTTAGGTAGGTTTACATTAGTCAATGGAACCAATAATAAAACATATTGAATACGTTTAAGACAATATCTCTGCAATAATTAGGCATGCATCTATTCTATTGTCCTATTTTATTATTCTAGTTGTTGTTTTTTCTGTTACTTACCCAATTGTGTGTGTCACAAATAAATGTTTTTTCATTTCTATTTTCTATTCACAATTTGTTTGTCCGTACAAAAACGGTAAAAAAATTATACGGTGCGACTCCGGCTGTTAGTATGTCACTACTTTGGATCTTATGAACTATTTATTCTATCGATTTAAAATTTGGAACAGTAAAGAATCGGCAAGGTTGGTTCTTCTGGAGTTGCAATCGTCCATAGGCTACAGTGTATGCTTACCATCATGCAGGTCGTAAGCTTGTTTGCCAACCGACGGGTTACGGTTCCGAGAAAAGGTATATAATTACATAAACAGCCAGTTTTGAACTACTTATCACCGTTGAGGGTAAACCAGAGTAACCACAAGAATAATGTCAACACTACTAGGTATAAAACGTAAATCGATTAAATTTACAAAGCCACAACATTATACGACCTACAACAATAACCGAAGAACCAGATTATAGGTAAATGATGTTTAATTTTCCACGAGGTATGCAAGTTATTTTGCAAATATTCGAGTCTGCTTTGGCTTGGTTAGGTCTTCAGTATTTCTAGCTAAACAGCTTAGAGTTCTGTGGTGTGCTGCAGACATTAAATAATATTCTATGCAACAGTTACATAATCTTCCGAAATCATCATTCTTATTTCATCTTCTAAAATTATTTAAATTTTCATGATTTCTTTTTATTTCTATGGTAGAGAATACCTCACGGCATTAATTCCGCCTTTTGTACTCATATGTGCAATAAAGTATAATAAATAAATAATAACGGTTCTTAAAATTCGAGCGTCGCAATAACAAAACGAGCGTAGCGAATTTTATTATCAAAGACTCGAAATTTTTAGAGCCAATTATGTAAGCTTGCATACAATATTTTTTCTAAACAGCAAAACAATATGATTTAAAAAAAAACATGGTGGCAGAATACGGCCATCGACGTGTGCCTCTTTAAAACAGTAAAAAATAAAACAGTTTGTTTAATTATGTCTGAAAATACATTTAAATTCTCCCACCTGTCATATAATGACTTGTCTATGGTATAAAACTGCAATTGTATAAAAAAGGTTATTGTTTTAATTGGCAGATAATAATGCTGTAGTTATTAATACATTACGGTACAAGTGCCGAAATTAGGAAATTCGCAACGAGTGGTGATAAATTAAAACACGACCAAAGGGAGTGTTTTAAATCGACACGAGTTGCGAATTACCTATTCGCACGCGTATCGTACAACGTTTTACAGTACATATGGCTCTTTAAAGTTTCGACATATGCACGTAATCTGCTGATTACCGCACTCGTTCGGTAAAGTAGCACCATATGTACTGTAGAAATCCTTATCGTTATTTTAAGACAACATATTACATCTTATGTCATAATCATAATAGAGTTTATAAAGGTAAGTAGAAGTATTTTTATTTTTTTTATATTGGGGGACAATCTTACACAAATCGACCTAGTCCCAAACTAAGCAAAGCTTGTACTATGGGTACTAGACGACGATATACATACTTATATAGATAAATACATACTTAAATACATAGAAAACATCCAAGACCCAAGAACAAATATCCGTGAAAAATGCACAAATAAATGCCCTAGCCGGGATTCGAACCCGGGACCTCTAGCTTCGGAGGCAGAGTCACTACCAACTGGGCTAAACAGGTCGTCATACATATTTCAGTATAATAATATATATTAAATATATAGTCGTCCAGTACCGAGGAACTACAGTATGGGATTCTTCAAGAAAGGAGGTGTACACATTTTTAAAGGGTCGGCAACGCGCATGTGACACCCCTGGAGTTGCAGGCGTCCATAGGCTGCGGTGACCGCTTACCATCAAGCGGGCCGTACGCTTGTTTGCCAACGACGTGGTATAAAAAACATAATACAAGCCTTATTGAGCTTACTATGGGACGAGTTCGATTTGTGTAAAAAATGCCCCCTAATATATATTTCCACCATATCAGCCAAAGGTCGTCCACTGCTGGACATAGGCCTCCCCCATATTCACGGGGGGTGTATGCCATAATCGCCACGCTTGGCATGCGGGTTGGCGATCGCAGTATCTCCACCGCACTCCAGGGATGCTGCTGCCCATCCCCCGGTGGTCTTGGTCGTAGTTTTAGGACATACCTGGGTCCAATATATATTTATTTATCTATATTTAATATTTAATACTTGCTACAATATAATAATTTAATATATTCGAGGCCAATGACTCACATATGGGTTAAGCCTCTATGTGCGATTTCTGCTATGCGGGAAGACGTTGCAACGCTCAACGTTGTAACGTACATACGTTGCGTTCATCATGTCAGCCGAAAGACGTCCACTGCTGGACATAGGCCTCCTCCAAAGACTTCCACAATGACCGGTCCTGCGCCACCCGGCGGACACCTGCGATCTTCACCAGGTCATCAGCCACCGGTACGTGGTCGCCACTCGAGAACTTTTCCGCACCAACGCCCATCGGTTCTACGTGCTATATGCCCCGCCCACGATACTTTGCGTTGCTTGGCTCCAAATGGAATATTTAAAGACATGAATCTTCAGCTCCATCCTTTAAAAGGTAAAAAGCGATGGACTGAACTAAAGCAGTTGCATTATTGCTCGCTTTGATTTGCAACTACGAGTATGTACATTCAATTTACTCCCAGTTATGATTATTCAAGTTTGTCATGTTATAAAGAATTTTCTGACCTTTCAACTCAGAAAATTAAAATTAGACCTTGTTGGGTTTAGATCGGTTTTGGCTTGGTTCGTAGTGAACCCTCCCTTCGAAACCAGAGGTCCCGGGTTTGAATCCCGGTCAGGGCATTATTTGTGTAATTAACACGAATATTTGTTCCTGAGTCTTGGATGTTTTCTATGTATTTATCTATATAGGTATGTATATCGTCGTCTAGTACCCGTAGCGCAAGCTTTGCTAAGTTAGGGACTAGGTCGATTTGTGTAAGATTGTGCCCCAATTTTTATTATTAATTTATTTTTATTTATTTCCTTACGATGTTTGAAAGATCTTACTACTTTTCTTCCACGTATCTCTGTCCTGGGCAGTCTCCCACAAGCCTGATCAAAGACGTCGAGTTCATCTCGCCATCTCCGGCGAGGTATGCCGCGACGCCGTGTTCGTTAAGTAATATTTAGTACATAAGTTCTAGTTCCATTTATTCTTAAGCTAAACTTACATCAAGCCAGAAACCAATTTTATATAACGCCAAAAAAAATTGTAAGGTAATCAAGTTCGCACGCAAGTACCGCTTCCATCACTCAGGCCAATTATTTATTGCACGTTCAAATTACCCTAGTAATTAGGATGTCTTGATTAAAACTTTGTTTCTGCCTACATCGATTACGAGTACCCGCACGCGCGACTTAACTCAATTCTCCACAAAAACGTAGTTTTGTTCTCATTTTAATACGGCATGCTGGAATAACATGAAACTTTGTATACTCAATGGGATCCGCCATATCTAGGTCGGAATTTAGTTTATGTTGCTTGAAATTATAATGGAGATAAAATACAGCGACTATGAAGGTTCTCATACAACACCTAAAAAACTCAAAAACTGGGTATGGCTTAGGATAATTTGTCAAGGTCCCTCTCGGGGACCAACATGAAAAGACAGGGAAAGGAAAAATAATAATTCAAAAACTGGCTGTATTTTTTTTTCTATTGCAATTTCTAGCAAAAGAAACTAATTTCCGTCCTAGATATGCTAGATCTCATGCATACAAAGTTTCATGTTATTCCAGCATGCCGTTTTAAATCTAAATATATAAAAGAAGAAACTGACTGACTGACTGACTGACTGACATATCAACGCACAGCCCAAACCACTGGTCTTAGATATTCCAAATTTGGCACGTAAGTTCCTTATAAGGTCTAGGGGTGCACTAAGAAAGGATTTTTCAATATTCAACCCCTAAGGGGGTGAAATGGGGTCCGAAGTTTGTATGGGGAAACAAGATTAGCTGGACTATTTTATTCGAAACTTCACAAGAGTATTTCTAACGATAAATGAGGAAATACGTGTTTCAGGTTTTTTGGAAAATCAACCCCTAAATGGGGGAAATGTGGTGACAAATTCTGAAAATCGATATGGGTATTGTTTCTATGGTTTATCGGGTCGCTGATTAAGATAACAACAATGATTTTAAAATCCCACGTGGAGGATGTGAAACACAATCCCCTCTGTTGGAGTGCGAGGGGGTTGGAATGTCTAAATATTAATATGGGTGTCGCTTTTATGGTTTTTTGGGGCGTTAATTTCGAAATTAGCATTGAATTTGAAATTTAATATTGCGGATAAGAAAACTTAAAAATTTGTGCCAAATTGCAAGAAGAAACTGACTGACTGAGTGAGTGACATATCAACGCACAGCCCAAACTGCGGGTACGACAGATACCAAATTTGGCATGTAGGTTCCTTATAAGGTCTAAAGGTGCATGAAGTGCCGTGAGTTCCCTATAAAGATACGACCATTTTTGATTCAATGAATTATTAATCAGTATAATATCATAAGTGATTTTATTATTCAGTGCCGTCCGATACGATTTCGACAATACCGATATATGAGCGTCCGAGCGGACTCTTAATGGGAATCCGAGGTAAACTTTGAATAAAGTAACGGTCATATTGATATTCTTTACTTCCGTTCCGATTTTGTTCAAAATCAATATCTGAGCGTCCGAGAGGTCCCTTAATACGACTCCGAGATAAAATTTGAAAAAAGTAGCGGCCATATTGATTTTCGGTATTTCCGTCCCGATTTCGTTCAAAATCGATATCTGAGCGTCCGAGAGGTCTTTTAATACGAATCCGAGGTAAAATTTGGAAAAATTTAAATTATGCTTAGAGTACGCGGGCGAAGCCGCGGGCAAATGCTAGTTCAGAATAAAACTACGATTGTATGAAACGTCGACCATGATGGTGACTCTTAAGTATTTTACCGTAGGTTTTCTGCCTAACTTTGGTCCATATTACTTGAAATCATCGTCATCCTAGGGTTATCCCAGTACAGTTGCATCCTTAAGGATGCCCGGGGTCTGCTACATAATCCCAAGAATTGAAGTATTCACTGGATTTTACAGAAACGACCTGCTAACCCATGGGAAAATTGATTTAAATTACTTGAAACGAGATTGTTGGATTATTATGTTAATTATTCTGTCAATTTTGATCTAATTTAATATTATTTATGTATCTATTGTCTGAAGTCTCTAAGATATCTATTGACTCTTGTCTGAAGTAAATAAAAATTCATTCATTCATTTCATTCATTCATTACATCTTTTGTTCAGTACATGCCCTACTACATTTTCCTGCCGTTAAAGTTTCTGGACCACAGTTGAGGTGTTCGGTTAATTCGTGTACAATATGATGTTGATTTCGCTGTGACAGGAAAATTTGTCATACAATTTGGATGGTTGTCAAAATGGAATTCATTAACTTGTAGACGAATTAAAAGCCAAAATAAAAATAGCCTTAATTACTGAGACCAATAAATACAATGTAGGTTGATTGGATATCTTAAAGCTAGTCAGGTAGTCACTTTTAAATTGAATATTGACTTATAGAATGTCTCTTATCTCTGTTTGCCTCTTGGCAAATGCTTCTTCCAACTCTCTTCATTGAGCCCGGTCCTTCGTGACTTCTCCAGAATGATCCCACAGTTCTTGTTATTTAATCTTCCCATCTACAGTTGTGTCTGCTTAGTAGAACCTCTGGACCAATTTGTGACTTCTTTACTTCATTTCTCTTCTTTAGACCGCATCATGTGACCAGTGTAATTCATTACACCAAGCTTTTTCAGTGTTCCGTGCCAAAATGGTCCAATGGAATACTAATGCGATCATTCGGTGTCTGATCGTCTGTCACAAGCAGTAACCTCAAAGACCGGTTGACATACGAGCAGAAAGCTAAAATTGGGAATAAATAAGGCCATCGATGGCCTAATGACATAATTTTAATTTTTAATGTGCAAGGCCCAGCTTTCAACGATGTACAAGAAAGTTTTAAAACTATTAACTACATTTAGATACTTATAATTTTTACAGTACATGTGGTGCTACTTTACCGCACGATTGCGGTAATCAGCAGATTACGAGCTATGTCGAAACTTTAAAGTCCCATATGTACTGTAAAACGTTGTACGATACACGAGCGAATAGGTAATTCGCAACTCGTGTCGATTTAAAACACTCCCTTCGGTCGTGTTTTAATTTATCACCACTCGTTGCGAATTTCCTGTTCTCTGCACTTTTATCGTAATGCACTATTAATATAATATGATTGTAACGGTGTATTTTTACTTCCATTATGCAAGAATCTAATTTTACTTGATTGTATAATTAAATAGCACGGTAAAACGAAGCGTGAGTGGTGTTGTGAGGGGAAAATTATCGCGTCAGACGTCTTGGGAAGTATTCGGAGTACGCGAATAGTTGTTCGGTGCTTAAAGCAAAACTTAAACGGGTGTAGGCGAAGTCTACCCAGAGAATATCTTAAATAAATTTTCTGGTTAAGGCGAAGGGGTAGGCAAGCTCTTTCCATACAAACTTTTTGCAAGTTTTTCTTCGTTTGTGTTTGCACTCCAGTTACTATTCTTGGTCCATATGCTTATTTTTTTGTTAGCTATGTCTTGATGTTTTTCTTTTTAAACTTTAATTATTTTTTGTATTTTTTTTTTATTAATGCAAAATTTAAACATCAAGTTCTGCGTATATCCAATAAGTACCAACAAAAAATAAAATTAAATGCTGTAGTTCCAAAAGTAACGCAAAAAACTTGCGCAACCTTTGTATCGAGAATGGTTTGCCCTACCCTGCGCCTTAAAGCGCAGCGTGGGTAAGACCTAAGATAAGGTGGACTGTTGACTTGGTAAAGGTCGCGAGAGTCCCATTTAGTTTTATCGGTGGGACATCCTGTGACTTTTTACTCCTAACCTTAAACACCATGCACTCGCTTTTCAAAACACTGTATCTGAAATTATGCCTACTTGCGTACCTTGCGCAGATAACTATCAGTTTCGTGAGTCCACATGGAGAGGCACTCAGCTGCACCGTATCATCGGCGTAGCTAATATTATTTTAAACACACTCCGTAATCAAATCCGTAAAAAAGTATATATATTGTTTTACAACGTCAATTCACCATAGGTGACCTTTCACATATCTTTGTGAAATATTTAATCCATATCCATTAACCCGGTTTGTTCCGGGTTAAAAAGGAGCGGAAAAGTGCTAATCCGGATTACCGTTTTATTTTGTATATTCTGCGCTCATTTTTATCGACCCCTTTCATCGTTAATGTTATAAAGTAATTTGAGCTTCCGGGGGAAATGGATTGTATTACGATCTTTGTTTGTATCGTGAAAGGCATCAATACAAGAAACGTGACGGTATTTTAAATTTACAGATAGGTATATACATCATAGTTCACAAGCTATTATAAATATTTTTATCGATGTCGAAAAATATGTTAAATAAACCAAGGAATTATTGTTATTTATCTGGATTTAAATGTATATTTTACGTTTCAAATTTAACACTGTTTTTAGTAACTGTAAGTAATACGCAGTTTTACATTTAGAAACTGCCTTTACCATAATAAAATAAATAAATATTGGTCGACAATCTTATACAAATCGACGTATGTAGTTCCAAACTAAGTAA
Organism: Notocelia uddmanniana; assembly: GCA_905163555.1. Lineage (NCBI taxonomy): Eukaryota > Metazoa > Arthropoda > Insecta > Lepidoptera > Tortricidae > Notocelia > Notocelia uddmanniana. The sequence continues at coordinate 4,308,184 of LR991059.1, read as the reverse complement.
AGCTGGCACTATGGCTATTAGTCGACGATAATAATGTATGTACTGTTCATACTTATATAGATAGATAAATACTTTAATACATACAAAACATTCCAGTCTCAGGAACAAATATTTGTGCTCATCACACAAATAAATGACCTGACTGGGATTTGAACCCGGGACACCAGCTTCGTAGGCACTTCGTAGACCGTTAAGGCCCGTTGATTCCAGGAACTTCCAGATTCTTTGGACGGTGATGTATTGTACCTCTTCTGGTTGCACGATGTGCTGCCCTAGGTAGGTACTTCTTTTTTGCATCAGTGGTCCGCAGAAGCAGAGAATGTGCATTGCTGTTTCCACTGATTCTTGGCAGAACCTGCATGATGCGTCTTGTTTCATACCTATTTGAAACAGATGTTTGTTAAGTTTGCAGTGATCTGTCAGGATCCTTGTCACTGCACAGGTTTTATGTCTTTTGAGTTGTAATAGCTCCGTAGACAGCTTATTATTGAACCCTTTAATCAAGGCCTTCGAGTGTTTTTGTCCTATTGCGAACTTCCACAGCTCGACAGCCGTTGACTTTACTACGCTGTTTAGCAGAGAATATGCTTTCCGTTTTGTGATGCCGCAAAACGGTTCTGGGCCGACCAGGGGTCTGTCTGCGCCCTTTCTGGCAAGTTCATCTGCTTCCTCGTTTCCGGCAATGTCGAAATTCCCGGGTAACCATCTAAGTATCACTTTGTTGGAATTAGCCAGGGCATCGACGACCTGTTTAGCCTAGTTGGTAGTGACTCTGCCTCCGAAGCTAGAGGTCCCGGGTTCGAATCCCGGCCAGGGCATTTATTCGTGCATTTTTCACGGATATTTGTTCTTGGGTCTTGGATGTTTTCTATGTATTTAAGTATGTATTTATCTATATAAGTATGTATATCGTCGTCTAGTACCCATAGTACAAGCTTTGCTTAGTTTGGGACTAGGTCGATTTGTGTAAGATTGTCCCCCAATATTATTATTATTATTATTATTTAGATTGTTTTTGCAAGTCTGCACTAGTTTAGAGTACGACTCTAGAGATTCTAGTGCCAGCAGAGCAGCTTGGCTGTCTGAGTTGATGTAGATATGTTAGTTTCTTAGGCTTTTATCCAGATTGATCTCCACGAATTTATTAATGGCGAAGACTTCAGCCTGGAAGATTGAGGCTTCTTTTCCCATGCTGACGCTAGCTTTGAACTTTGGCCTTTCGCCGTAGATTCCACCTTTTTTTGATCCATCTGTATACCATATGTGGCTTTCCTCTTTGAAATCCATTTGGTCATTTGTCCATTTGTCTCTTGGAGGTATTTCAACTGTATACAGTTTGGTGAATTTGCATTCAATGTATGTGTCGTCGGTGGGCATGCTTAAGGTTTTGTTATTAAAAACCAAGGCCTCAAGTTTGGTTAGCGTTTGACAACGCCATTTTGGCCTTTTCAGTGTGCATATTCTGTAGATACACTGCTTGGCCTCCTTTTGCACTTACAGGTGGAGTAGTGTTAAATCAAGCAGTGCATCCAAAGCTGCCCCCGGTGTTGAGCATAGGGCTCCTGTTGCTGTTAAACAAGCCGTACGCTGTAGACTGTTTATTTATTTATTTATTTATTTATTTATTTATTAGGAAGCTACACTTAACAGACATCATACAACACATGGTTCAGTTAGCTCGCGCGTGTTCAGTAGCTTATAAACTAGCATGATAACCAAAACTAAGTGCACACAGCTTGATCAGTAAATTAGCGCATATTTGCCCATGCGTATAACACCAGTGTCAAGTCGACCAACACAGATCAGGGTTTTAGATTAAGATCACTTCACTTTGTTTTTAACTTTTGGATTGCTGTCTTTTGGTTGGCTTTTTCACACCAGATCGCTGAGGCATGTGTAGAGGCATGTGTATTAGTTACTAACTATATATTGTATTTTTAAACTTGGACGCGAAACGCAGAAGAGGGTCTTTTTATAATATATCACGTTGACATTACTGTATTTTGATTTTAAGTATTAGTATATTATTTTACTCTTTTCTTAATTTTACTTTTAATTTGATTTTTAAATTATTCAATTTTATAAATATGAGTTACCAGTTATTAATCTGTAGGATATTTTGATTATGTGATTTAAATTTCAAGACTCAGCCGATTCAATGCTTTATGTGTTTAATATCCTGTATTTACTAACAATCGTTTTGTAAGAGATTGTATCTACTAACAGTAAAGTTCATGGGCACTGCCTAAAATAAATGGTTTAATTATTATTATTAAATGTCTTTTCCGCTCACGTGGCAATGGTGTCCCGGACCTTTGGAAGGCGTGCGCGGAGGAGGTACGGAAGTACAAAACGAGTACCACATACACGTAGAGGCTCTTTTGACAATCTGATAAAATGCAAGGGGTTTGCAGTCCCGGTCCCGATTTGTATGAAATTTCTCGGGAAATCCCGGGAATTCCCGGGAAATTTACATGCCCAAGGTATTATTATTAGTTTGATCTATGTCTCTGTTTGTGGTATCGTAGCTCTTAAACGGGGGAATCGATTTGGATGCGATTTTTTTTTCTTTTTTAAGCAAGCGGTAGTTCCGAGACCTGTTTTATTTGGTTGAGATCTTGACCTTTGAAATGACAGGGGAATTACAGCTTTTCTAAGTTGTCAGTTATATAATAATATTAATAAAATTAAATGTATGGTAGAATCCAGAAATACCCAGTTCAACTGGTATCTCCATAAACCTTTTAGTTCAGCATTGAAAGAGAGTTCGCGTTCCGTCTCAATCCTGCGAGTATTTGAAAAACAAATACCTTTACACGGTACCTCGAATAAACAACTTCACCGTCTTAGGATTAAGTTCATGTAGAAAGGGGGTCGATCTAGCACGAAGTTACGCGTTGGATTATATCAACGTGTTGCGTCACCTCTCACTTGTTCGGACTGTTAGGGTGTATCCACCGACCATTGGTTCAAATGAATAAAAAAAAAATCTTACCAACTCAAATAAAATTTCGTTGTTAGAATTATAAAAAAAAAACAGGTTTTATCAACAACTGTGAATATTCGCTGCTGCTTCTAAACTATGTAGAAGTGATATTTAGTCGGGTCTTACCTACTATAGGAAAAATATTTGGAATTTTTGTAATTTATCAGGATGTATGGAAATCATTGCATTATAGATAATAAGTACATTACACAACTAGGGTGGTAAATCAAAGAAAGGCTGAGATAGCAGATTTTGCGGCCCGAGCTGCAGGCGAGGGACGGATATATATGTATGCGATCGAGGGCTTTATTTATTACCTCCCGTCTTGTGTACATAATTTTATCACTACTCTTGGCCAGAAAGGGGGTTTTTCCGTACACGTAGCGTGCGGTAAAAGCCACTTTTTGGCCAGGTGTGACATAAAAAACTTAAGAAGATGACATGTTGTATGTAGTAGAAGCGTGTTCGAATAGACATTACATATTTACATACACTGCGCGGATATATTGGTAATCCCGCTCGCAATACATAAAACGTCGAACATAATTGACTTCCGAGGTCTGAGTTTGTGTTGATAAATTGTTACTCAAGAGTCTCAAGACGGTGGCATACACGTAGGTATGTTTGTAATATAAATTAGTTGTAAAAGTAATGCAGGTTTGTTTAAAACTAGGATGTTTAAGTGACCTGGGGAGCGAAGTATATCCGTTTAAGCTTGATTTAAAAATACTTTCGTACGTTTGTCTGGATGCTTGTCAGATTTTCGGATGTTCCCCTCTACAGGTCGCATTTTTTTAAATATTGAAATATTTAATGAATAAAAATGAATCAAATGTAACCAACAAATACAGAAACGCAACAAGGAACACAAAAAGATAAAAAGACTAAATACCTAAGACTGTCATTTGTCAAGTAATGTTATGACACCATGTGAAGAAAAAATACATAATTAAACACGAAACCTGTTGAGCAAAAATTTGAATGTTTCATTATCGCTTTATTGTCCTCACTTTTTGTACGCTTTAATTATGAAATAATCAATTGAAACTTTTTAATAGGGTCTTCGTGAATTTCAAGAACAACTTTTGTAATATCGAGTTACTTATTAATATGGCAATCAAGCGCATTCATGAATATTGAGAACGGGCTGAATGTTTTCAGCGACGTGAAGACTTTTAAATATCCTGCTTAAAATAATTACATCGTTAATAGTTATAATATTTACAGTACATATGGTGCTATATTACCGCACGAGTGCGGTAATCAGCAGATTACGTGCATATGTCGAAACTTTAAAGAGCCATATGTACTGTAAAACGTTGTACGATACACGTGCGAACAGGTAATTCGCAACTCGTGTCGATTTAAAACACTCCCTTCGGTCGTGTTTCAATTTATCACCACTGGTTGCGAATTTCCTGTTTTCTGCACTTGTATCGTAATGTACTATTATGTTACAAGTGCGGAAAGTTTGTGATTTTCGACGAGTGTCATTATTATACACGACCGAGTTTATAATGCAATACGAGTCGAAAATAATCTTTACGCGCGCGTATTATTCAACGTTTTAAGGATGATACACAGTAGACCGTTCCGTGTCCGGGCCGGCCCGTTTTCTATGACAGCAAACGTAACGGCCGGCGTATTTCTCTAGAAGAAAATGGGCCGGCCCAGGCACGAAACGGTCGGGTCTACTGTAAATCATCCTTTATTATGAATTGTGCGAGGAAATAAAATAATACAATCGAGAAGTTACCTTAAAATTTACCTTGGTCGATACGTACTTATTATCTGGAGCTTCATTTATAAACTTCTTTACATAGATTGCTATATTTGACCATCGTTTTACCGTTTAAGAAATGCAAATAAATTTTAGTAAATGCAAGTAATTTATTTAAGAGTGCGCAGTACGCTCGGTTCTCCATACAAACGTATGTAGGCTCTCATTTTAAAACGCCATGCTAGAATAACATGAAACTTTGTATACACAATGGGATCCGGCATATCTAGGTCGGAAATTAGTTTTTGTTGCTTGAAATTATAATGGAGAAAAAATACAGCGATTATTAAGATTTTCATACAAGCCGTAAAAAACTCAAAAAGCCGCTTTATTTTTTTTCTTTTACAATTACTAGCAACAGAAACTAATTTCCGACCTAGATATGCCAGATCCCATTGTGTATACAAAGTTTCATATTATTCTAGCATGGCGTTTTAAAATGAGAGCCTAAATACGTTTGTATGGAGAACCGAGCGTACTGCGCCCTCTTAAGGGTAAAAATAAAAACGTAAAAACCTTTTATAATACGTTCAACGAAGTACTTATTTAATATGTATTTAATATTAAATTTAAAATTTATTGTTACAATACATTTACACAGCATAACAGTTTTCACCAAGGCGCTGGAAAATTTATTTTACTAATATAACAGATGGCTGCAATAGTACTTTTACACATGTTCCATTTCAAACAACACAATATGAAACGGAAGAATTTATACATACAACATTAGGATAATATAAAAAAAAAAAATTAAGTAATACCCACAAACTAATATGTGCTATTAATAAGAATGTAAATAAAATAAGCGACAATTTGTAAAACTTTGCTAAATACAAAATAAAAACTATTCGTGTCAGGCTAGGTAAAACATAAAAAAAAAACTGAAAAGTAAAAAGCACTAGTGCGGAAAAGTGGTAATTTCCGCACAGTTCGGCTACTAAGAAAAAACACTTTTTGGGCACATAAATTTTATTTAATGCGTTCCATGTCCGATTGCCCCAAATGATGACTCATGCTACTTTTTGCCAAGAGTCCATGGTTCCACAGTGGAGTAACATCCCCTTACAATTGTCAGATTTTCACTGTCCCTACAAAATGTGTATGGGGAAAGTGAACGTGTCAAATATATTGATTGATCTTGGACTTGGAGGTTCTTCACTCTCCTCACAGCGAATGCGGGAGAACTCAGCTTTTACTTACCTCCAAGAACACAACATAAGCATACTAAGCACTTTCTAAACTGACTATTGAGTAGCCTTTATAATTTTATTTGCAAATTTATTTTCAAATAAATCTCTCATTTTCCCACGGGTTAAACTTCGGGGTTGATTACATTTTAAGCGCCGTTTTGATCCAAGGATTAAATAAATCGGCCCCTGGACATTTATGATGTCGCAACTACGAAGGGCTTAAGTGCCCTAATAAAGTAAAGGGACTTGATCCTTTTTAAGATAGGATTGAGTATATAGAAAAAACGAGCCACACATCGGAACGAGTACCTATTTTTTACACGTCCTCGCTTGGCAATCATGTTTTTAATTGCTTTTTGAACGCCGATGAGATAAAAAGTAGGACTAAGAACGTAATTTCACACAAATATTGGTTATGTCGTTATGTGCTCGACAGAAATGACCTAGTGTTTACTTGCTAGGCAATGTGAAATAACGGCACGAATATTTTTATTACATAAAAAGATAATTCAATAAAAGCCTCACACCTTAGAACCTAAATGGTCGCGCATGGAACGGTTTCAGAGGGTTTTTCTCCCTCGGACGATGTTTTAAAGGGTCGACAACGCGCATGTGACACACCTGGAGTTGCAGGCATCCATAGGCTCTGGTGACTGCTTATCATCAGGCGGGCCGGACGCTTGTTTGCCACCAACGTGGTATTAAAAAAAACTCATGAAATTTGAAAAACCCTTAGATAAAACCGATTTTGAAAGTTTTTAGTAGGTAGTTACGGTTAACTGAGCTAAGCCGGAATGATATGGCGAAACTTATAAAGGTTCCTTGTTTACTACAGAACCCAAAAAACGTCGTCGGTCACTGCGATGACGTTTTAAACTGTCACTTTGGATACAATAGGAGAAGGTTAACTCCATACAGTACGGGAGCGAGCGCTGCGAGCTTTGGTCTCGTAACAATACCAACTCGATGTTTTGGAATGCAAATACCGAATTAAAGACTAATTCGGTGAACATCGTGATTTGATAGCGATAAATAGATAGTTCCCCGGCTGTGGTGTTTGACGAGAGATCTGGACCTACGGAGGTTCACGGGCAGAACTAATCATTGTTTCAGGGCCGCCTGCGAGGGGTTTACTGACGTCGTGACTCTGACGCCGAAGAAACAAGATAAAAGAGAAGTCAAAACGTGAGTCTTACTTTTCAAGCATTGATAGAATCATGTAAGAATGGAACGTAGGGGAAAAGAGTGAAACGGCACGTAAATGTGCGAGAAGAATGACGTGAGGTGCGAAAGGGACGGGGAGAATGATTTGAACGAGAAACGGAAGCTTACGTAGCGGGTGTTCAAAAAATAAGAAAAAAGTGTTTAAAGGAGAAATATATCCAATAATTAACTATACTCGGTTTCTATTACGAGGCTTTCCAAGATCCCGTATTTATGTTTCTATGGATAGGTAAAATTAAATGCATCAAAGGGGTTGTTGGTTCCTGACAACAAGCAGGGAATCAAACAATTAATATTGTTAGTGTATTTCAATATTTTTCAGTATTTTTTACGTGCAATTAAAATGGATGAAACAGGATCAGATTTCAATTTATTTGATTGCTAATATGCAGTGTAGCTGAAAAGCTAAATAAAATATTCATTTTTATTCGAATCATAAAAATAATTCAACTCCAGTTTGTTACAGAGGTTCAATTCGACTAGCCATGATGATAGCTCGTGATATCGCCGACATAAGCTGTCATCCCATTTTTTGCAATTTGAGGTGGATTTCTTCTAAACCACAATTCCTACCTGACGGAAAGGGAACGCTATGGTGTATACTTATATATTATATAGGTGCCTTATTTATAAGCGCGATGTGACTGTTTTGATATTAGGATTCGCTGTTTGATACAAAATGAACAATTGAACATATGTCGTTAGGACAAAATCAACTGTCATTTTCCCTTACAAACAATGACATATAAGATCTAGCCGACGTAGGTAACTACAAAACAATACGCAATGAACTTGCAGGAACGCTACTCGTCTGCTCGTTTTCGACGATTCTGGCAACTTTACTATCAGTAACGCAACACCACATTCTTAAGGAGCAATGTAAAGTAAAAAGCCCGACCGATACGACCATATCCAGCACGATCCGCTGGACAGATGCTGATGAATTGCAGATGATGATGATTAGTGGACAGATGTTTAAGTAGGTATGTGCTGGATATGGCGTCCAGTTGGATCACCTGGGTGATCTTGCTGGACATTATAGTCCACTAGTTTTTTTTTAATTTAAACTTTATTGCACAATACAAGAAATATGTACAAATAGCGGACTTAATGCCATAAGGCATTCTCTACCAGTGACCCATTGGGCTAAACAGAAACATCAGGTGCAGGCATTTAACTTTACTAGAGAACTTATTACAAATATATTTATAAAATACATATAGGCATATACATACACATATATACTCGTATATAATATACTATATACTTACATACATATACAAAACCTACTTTATGTACCTAATGAAAACTACCATGCTAACAATTATTCTGCGAGCTTATCAGAGAGATACTTGCGTAACATGCGCTTGAAACTCAATTTACTTTGAGCTTGTCTGATAGTTAGCGGAAGAGCATTCCAGAGTCTAATCACCTGAACAGTAAAAGAAACAGACATAAAACCAGACCGATGGGGAAGAACAGCTAGCTTGAGGTTCCGGGAATTGCGTAGAATGCCACCGGGTCGTCCAGGAACAAATTTAAATTTAGACCTGAGATATTCCGGCGCGGCAGGGACGAATAAAAGTGAATACAATGTGCATAGAACTCGTAATGACCTACGTTCACGAATAGGGAGCTAGTTTAATCGACGGCGAAAAGCGGATATATGGTCATATTTACGAAGTCCAAAAATAAATCGGATACAATTATTAACGAGACGATCGAGCTTACTGAGAGCAACCTGAGTTAAATTGGTGTAACATACATCTGCGTAGTCTATGACCGGCAAAACAAGAGCTTCAACAAGAAGGGTCTTGGTGCTAACTGGCAGATAGAAACACTCAAAGAAACATTTTTGATTTCTGGTGTATCCTACTGAATAAGCATTTGTCCACTAAAATCATCCACGGGATTGTACTGTAGATGGCGTCGCATAAAATTACCTGGGTAATCATGCTGGACATATTCATCTCCACCACCACCATGTCAGCCTTAGGACGTTCACTGCTGGACATAGGCCTCCCCCAATTTCATGGGGGGTAAATGCCATAATCGCCACGCTTGGCATGCGGGTTGGCGATCGCAGTATCTCCACCGTACTCTAGGAATGCTGCTGCCCATTCCCCGGTGGTCTTGGTCGTAGTTTAAGGACATACCCGGGTCCCGGGTTTATATTCGTCTAATATAATATAATCACCACGTAAAATTGATATTTACATTGTTTTAAATTAGATGTGTCAACAACGTCCCCAGGGCCATGACACGAGACGTATACTACAGGTTCAGAATACGGACTGTTTTTATTTTAATATGCATTTTGGTTAAAGGCGTTTTTTACATCGCGTTCTAACAATTTATTTAGAACATGAATATTCTTCACATCCCTGTATTATAGAATAGGATATAATAATTTATCGTCAAGTAATGGGTTTTTTTTTTACTCCGGATAGGTTTGCGCTTGACCACAAATCACCCGATGGTAAGCGATATTGCGGTCTAGGATGGAGCGCGCTTACCTAGTAAAAACCGGTTCACTCTCGTCTTGAAGACCGTAAGGTTGTAGTTTTCAGGGAACAAGGATTCTGACAAGGAGATCCACAGCTTGGATGCGGAGAATCTAGACATCTATTGGCGAATTTGCTGCAGGTAAGAAGGCAAGCTGGTTCATTGTGCCAAAGTATTTCATGTCGGTTTGATTGCGCACTAAGTGATTTAAGAGATATCATTGTCTATAGTATCCAATGTACAACTTATTATTGGTAAACGGGACTTAATAATAATAATAAAATACTTTATTTTGCACTACACGGAAAATTTTACAATGGTAAAACATGAATAGGACTTAGGTACGTAGGTAACAACGGGCGGACTTATCGCTAAAAAGCGATCTCTACCAGACAACCTTCAGATAGCGATACAGCGACAAGAAATGCGTTATTGGGCAGTGCAAACCAACAAATATATGTAAAGCGACTACAACAAACAAAACAAAACAACAACAATCAAACAACAACAAACAAACAACCAAACAAAAACACAAACAAAAAACACCAACACAAACAAAGATAACAAAGATAAAACAACAAACAAACAAAGATATGTGACTTAACTGCGTACAAAAATTATTCACCTGAGGTGTGCCCGTCGTTTCGAATGTATCGCAACATCCGTGGTCACGAGCTGACTGGCTTGAGAAAACCCGTGCGGCTAGAAGATGTTCATACCTGCTCAAGCCAGTCAGCTCGTGACCACTGATGTTGTGATATATTCGAAACGTCGGGCACACGTCAGGTTAATAATTGTTGTACGCGATTAAGTCCCGTTTACCAATTATAATGTGTAAAAACCGGCCAAGTCCGAGTCGGAATGGCGCACGAAGGGTTCCGTAACAGAAAAAAATAATAATTATTATTTAATTGATTTTAGTATTTGTTTTTGTAGCCACAATAAAAATACATAATCTGTGCAACTTTCAACTGTCTAGCCATTACGGTTCTTGAGATTTAGCTCGGCGAGTGGTAGCCATGAAAAAGGGCTAAAATATCACGTTTTTTGTATGGGAGCCCCCCTTAATTATTATTATTATTTTGTTTTTAGTATTTGTTGTTATAGCGGCAACAGAATTACACAATCTGTGAAAGTTTCAACTGTCTAGCTTTTACGGTTCTTGAGATACAGCCTGGTGACAGACGGACGGATAGCGAAGTCTTAGTAATAAGGTCCCGTTTTTACCCTTTGCGTACGGAACCCTAAAAATCGTTTAAGTCTAAATCAATATACAATATACAACTACCCTAACCCTTAAACACGCTTGAAATTCCATTTCGTGACGCACCACTCATTCACAGCAGTTTCCTTTGTCCACACCTGAATCATTAAGGGGTGCCCAATCATAGTGAATGAGTGTTCCTATTAAGTTTTCATGGCGTCCATACCAGGCTTTGAAGGATCATTGTTGCATCTAGCTTTGTTAATCTTACCTTTATGTTTATTTTTGGAGTGTAATTTGGTATGTATGAAAAGCATAGGCTGACGGCATTAAAAAGACCACGGGTCATTCTGATGACACTAGCATGAGACGGGATTAGGGCTGCCATCTCTACATTCGCCAAACCCAGACAAAGACTTAAAAAATCCCGGACATTTGGCGTATATCGCATTTTTTCCCGGACGTGTCCGAAAATAAACTTATTAAAAAATATAGAGAGTTAAAAAAAACTCGATAAATGGTGAGTAGTTACGCACTTTACCCATTAAGTAAAAGTGTCCGGGTTTGCCACGCCCTCCAAACTAGGACGAATCCGGGGAAACCCGGATGGATGGCAGCCCTGGACGGGATGAGTGCCATATTTGAAATAGGCCTACACTCAGCAATTGCGAAATTGAAGATGATAGTGATACAAATCGTTATGATTTCATGCAGATAAGTTAAATATAATGTAATGTTTTATATGACACGTATTTACAAAGTTCAGTTTAGATTTCACAAAAGCAACCACTATAAGAAACAGTTTGTGCATTAAACCTGACTTCCAGTTCATTCAAAAACAATATCAACAATTACTACGCATTCTTAAAAATTAAGATTTGAACAATAAACTTCTTTTTCATTTCTCATGCTCTGAAAGTGGTTCATGGCTGCTCTAGAGCAGAAAAGTATTTTTAAATCCTCATACTCTGATATTGTGCAATTGGTTCATCTAACTGGCGTGCTGAAATTGGTACATTTCTGCTCTAGAGCAGAAAAGTATCGATAAATCTTTTTTTTAGCATATTTATCATTATTTTAGTTTCCTCATATTCCACCCATTTCAGCCTCGAAATATCTCGTCAAAAATGGTTGCTTTCAGCCCTCGGTTAAAAATGGTTATCAACACTTTGGTCATGTTCAAGCTTCTGTTATAGTTTCTAGTCGAATTCAAAACTGTTAAGAACAGATATATCTAAAAACAAAATACAATAGTGTCTTGTTCTCAATGAAACCAATATAATAAAAAAAGTTTTAAGATTAATTTATTGTTTTGAAACGAAAAATCAAATGCACTGTACAATTTTCATTAATTAAGAAGCACAGCTATGTAACAAAATGAAAATTAACATCCACAAGCAAATACTTTTAAATGAACTCGCAATAAATTTAAAGTTAATCAAGCAAGAATTATTACGTCATTATCTTACTCCGGAGTAAACTGACGCAGAAATTATAATTTATTTTGACCGAATGGGGCAGGCTGTCTAATGAAAATCGATTGTAATTAATTTCCTGACACAACTCAGAGTCAAGAATAAGATTTTCGTGAGACGAGAAGTCTAGTTTTAGAAGGCGATTTGACGTATTTACTGATATGTGGATCATCTCGATTTGTTCTTGAATGAGTAAAATAGTTCATTTAACGTAGCGGACCCCGGGCGTCCTTCAGGATGCAACTGTACTAAGATACTGCTAGGACAATGATGGTGAGTGTATTTTTTCCCGATAGACGAACCTTTTAAGCCCCGGATTGATTTTGGTGATTTTGAATTTAGTACCTTTGACGATTTGTAATGTGCGCGCTCGCGTCACGTCGAACGTGGTCAAGTACGCAAGGAGGCATGCAAACATATTCACATAAGATTGATAAGTATAATTTGTATGAAAACAAATAATTACCACCAAAGGTCGCCAGAGGCGCTGGTACTAGAGGTGCCTACTGGTCAAGTACTGCTGTAATTGTATCGTAATTAATTGACAATCGTAATGTGATATCATCGCTCATAAATTGATTAAATAATCCGAATTGGATTTAGATTTATTTATCAATCAAATTTACAATAATTTCTACCATGATCGTAATAAATACAATACAATGTTCCAAAATGTTATACAAAAATATGTATGATAAATCTGTATTTCCTTGAAACGATTTTCACAAAGTCAAAATCAAATATTTATTCTGCTAATAGGCCACAAGGGCAACTTTACATGTCACAGCATGAATTATACAATTTAAAAAACTGACAATACTTTATTATTGGTAAACGGGACTTAATCGCGTACAAAAATTAATCACCTGAGGTGTGCCCGACGTTTCGAATGTATCGCAACATCCGTGGTCACGAGCTGACACTACACACAATACCAACAACACTTAACCTGACAATACTTACTACTATAACTACTACTAATACTACTTAGTGTGTAATACTTAATACTTATGAGCTGACAATACTTAATAATAATGATTTTAAAACTAGACTGATTAACAAACTTATGTCTTTTAATGAAAAAAAACTTACAAGGGGCGCTTAGAGACGTATATTGAATACGATCTGTGTCCGAATAAACAAAAAATATATAAAATTAATTTCTGGGAGATGCAAATGGTCTGTGAGACACGCGAGAATATTAAATAAACTATTAATTTAATTCAATTAACATAATTTTGGTATTTACAACAGTGAAAACATAACTAACCAAACTATAAACTAAAATAAAACGTAACTAAATACTTACAAATAAAAAACTGGCCTCAGGTTTGTGCCGTGTGGCAAAGTGCCCAGAAAGCTGGCGGCATTGCCACGTTGGATGGCTATAGCCTCCTGAGGAATGACCTTCAAAAAATGTCAACGTAATCTCAACCTTAATAAATGTATAAATATAGTTAAAAATATATTTTTTCTATGTGATACCTATACCACACGGGGCCTCAAGAGGATAGAGATCCGTTGGACGAGATAGGTGCCAGCCCTCTGGTCACCAGTTTAAACTATTACTAATGTGTGTATTTATGCAATAAAATAATTATAAAACTCAAACATATCTCCCAATAAGCATTGTTACTATGGCCAATACATAGCAATGTTAATTTATACAACGAGGAAATACTGCCACAATTCTCGGTACCATGCCACGGGGGCCCAAATTTCTAGATATATTTCAGTTAGTTTATTTAAGTTTCAAATATATTAATATATATTTATGAAAAGAAAATATCATTTCCATGTACGGTCGCAATCTTCAATGTGTGACCCGTTTCGCAAACATTTTCTTTGATTTAACAGTCCTGTCATACTATATAGAACAGTATGACAGGACTGTCAACCTTAAGTGGGTCACAAATTACAGTCCTTGACTGCACTTGTCAATGGAGTAAAGAAGGTTTTCCAACAAACGATGTCTCAGTTTGGGCCTACAAAGTTTTGTGAGATGGTACATTCATTAGGTATTCTTAATATTGTTTATTATACTTTTCTTTTTTTGAAATTTCAATTTTTGTCAAGAAACCAGTACCCCATTTATCAGAATTGAAATCATTCTTTTTTAATCATACAATGTAACAGAACATGAAAAAGAGGCACAAAATTTAACGAGTACGATATTTGATACCCATCCCAGCTTCGAATAATGCATACATTGTTAAAAAAACATGGGAAAGTATTTGCCCACCGGCGGTACCTATAATACCTATTTTTTTCCTCTTTAATTGACTGCAACGTTAATGTTTTATTTAATAGTTTATTGCATGAGTATGCACTTGTCGTTTCTACATTTCACTTCATCAAAATTAAGCAAATGTAAAATAATAAAGTATTACTCAAGGCAATATATTGGAACGCCGCGTTTAACACAAGCGCCACCACGGGCACGGGTGCATTAGTGCACTAGTGCCGCGTCAAATGACGTCACGCCGGCCTTAAGAGGGCGCAGTACGTTTGGTTCTCCATACAAACGTATTTATGCTCTCATTTTAAAACGCCATGCTAGAATAACATGAAACTTTGTATACACAATGGGATCCAGCTTGTCTAGGGCGAAAATTAGTTTCTGTTGCTTGAAATTATAATGGCGAAACAATACAGCGATTATTAAGGTTTTCATACAAGCCGTAAAAAACTCAAAAAACCGCTGTATTTTTTTCTTTTTCAATTTCTTGCAACAGAAACTAATTTCCGACCTAGATACCGGATCCCATTGTGTATACAAAGTTTCATGTTATTCTAGCATGGCGTTTTAAAATGAGAGCCTAAACACGTTTGTATGGAGAACCGATCCACACCGATCGTACTGCGCCGTCTTAAAGTAAAACAGATAAATCACCGTGCCCCATTCGTAGGCTCATGCAGCATCTGCTACTTAGTTAAGTACTTGGATTTCATCTGTACTTTGGGAGTACTTTAAACAATGTTTGGTTATTTATCATTATCACAAATCTCCTTATACCTAATCAGTTTAGATAAATAAGATATATAAATAAGTTATTTATTTGTTCGCCACGTACCTATACACACAAGTTACAAGAATTCACATTGGTGCGAAGGTAGCAATGGTTGTGTGCATTGCAGCAAAACAAAAAGGTTCCAACTCAGTGTGAAACTTTTCTCGCAATCGAGAAAAACACTAGTATTCTGTCAGAACCCAAAAATATATATGATATATGTGTAGAATAAATACTGACGGACAAACATACATACATAATTATAGTTTCCTCTTACTCGTCTAAACTCTACTTAAAGCGTGCCAAGCGTGGCGATTATATGGCATTGACCCGCCATGAAATTGGGGGAGACCTATGTCCAGCAGTGGACGTCCTTCGGCTGATGACTATGGTGGTGGTGGTACGTGTGTTTGTTCGGGTGGAATCTTGGAACTCAATTTTAAAGCAGACATCTTCAAAAGCTTAAATTTGGCGTACTTATGTAAGTTCGGTTACAATACAATATTATGGTACCACCGAGCTGATCTGATGATGAAGACAGAAGGTGAACACAAGATAAACTCACCGGGTTTGGGCTCATTCGAACAGTCTCAACAAGTAGTTGATTATTATCCGCCGGCGCAGAGATGTGCATATTCTGTCGTTGCTTTTCAACATACTTTTTAATCCTGCTGCTCCTCCGTATCTTACTGAGAGATTTAGACATATGGCTGACGGCAGTGGTCACCGTCTGAGGTCTAGCGCCAACCTTACTCTTTCTGTTCCGTCAAATAAGACGCGAACGCACTCTAAATCTTTCACCGTGGGCGCTGTGAAGCTGTGGAACGCGTTACCTTTGTCAATAAGACAGTCCCAGTCTGTCGCGTCACTCAATAAAAATTTGAAGAAATTATGGCTCTCCAATGATCTGTGCTTTGGTTAAGTACTATAATTATTTTTTAAATGTAATTTTGAATATAATAATTCTGTATTTATGTATTTATTATAGGTATATGTATTTTTTAATTCATTATGTATGTATATTTACTTATTACATATGTATTTATGGGTATTTATTTAGTTATGGTTTAGCTACAAATTATATTCACTCATTGTAACGTTGTTGTACACCATGTAAGTTTGTCTATCTCATTCTTTTTAAAAATCTCCTCTCAATCCCTCAAAGGTTAGCTGGAAGAGATCCCTTATAAGGATAAGTTCGCCTTTGTACTCTGATCCTGTGTGACATGTATATGTTTTAAACTGTTATTGTGTACAATAAAGTGCTTACATACATACATTATTGTGGACAAAAGTACAGTCAAAAATAAAAGTTTGTACCAATAAAAATAATAGAAATTTATTGTCGATTCAGGATAATGTTTTTGTACGTTTTCCGTACGATGTTTCTTAGACTCTGTTTACTTAATAAATCCTGATACGGAATAAAACAATAATTTCAATAATTTTAATATTATCAAAATCAACTACGTAGGAATATGGCAACTGTTCCGTCATCATATTTTCATTCACGTAAAAAGAACATCAAAACAAAGACCAAAATTGGCTTTTGAAAACGCACGACATACCACAATTGTAAGTTGAGTGAGGTCGTAAAAATACTTGCTCATTCTACGTGTTAAAACAACATTGTCCTGTGAAAACCGGACGCGTGGACATCGCGTATTGCGTGTGACGTAAACACGGAATTGGTGGGACCGTCCCTTTGTGGCGCAACGTGTGGCCATTCATTCGGACAACATAACAGTTCATAATTATTTTAGAGTTGCTTCTCATTACTTTGGTGTAAAAATTTTATTTTTGACGTACTTGTATATCTGTAGTTTCACTTGGTAAGTAGTGTACGTAAGTAAGTATTTATATTTAATGTGCTACGATATTATTGTATTTAAACAAAGAAATGTTATCCTCCAAATGATGACAAGAATGATGATTTAATTTGATTTACTCGTGGTTTTTAAAGTTTATTTGTTTCCATTTCGATTTGGTAGTATCCTATATATGTAGCATAATATATCCCAAAAAATTTATGTCATGGGCATCAAACCGTTGTATGACAGAATTGTCGTGCTCAAAATTAAAAGTGATTTTCAATAATGATAATTATTTTCAAAAAATATGGTAATTATTGTTAAAGCTGATTGTTTGATGCATAATTTGTTTCCTTATTAAAAGTCTGATTTTGTCTGCTTATCTTCGAATTGTAACATCATATCGCGAAACCTTAAATACTAGAAGCTTTGTGAGCTGTGGATCTTACAGGTGATATTTAAACGTTTTAAACCCCCATAGTTCCACCACTTTGTAAAAAATCCTATCTATACTGTATCAACAAAACAAAATCTGTATAATTATCGAAAAATTTAGCATCGATTGAGAAATGTGACTTGTAGAGGAGGACAGTCGCACATCTCGACATCCGGACGGACAGACAAACGAAACCATTTTTGCCGAAGCTGAAATAAAAACGATTCGCTCGCCTCGCTCGCTTCAAACAGCAATTTTTGTCAACATATATATAAGTCTTAGTGCGTAAAAATTAATTAGATATATTTCTCGAATAACCTTAAAATATTTTATCTAAAGCCTACTTGCAAAAAATACCATAATTTAAAGTACTTATCAAACTTTCAAGTTAAAATCAAATACTGAAAAATATCTGTTACAGGCTGTGTTTTTAGTCCTGAAATGTGTCAGAACGAAGCCTCCAATATTTTACTGGGCCCAAACTTCTGACAGATAATTACTGCCCAACACTGTAGAAGTTACCTTAGACATTGCTTTTTAAACCGTATTGTTTAATTCGTAAGGTCCATATTATTTTAGTGTTTATGTTTATGCACGTGTATCGCGTGACTTAGATTTTAATAGCATAGAAAATATTACTGGCTAGGTTTTAATCGGTTTTGATATAAATTGTTAGGTGTTCATATTAATTAGGAGTGAATTGTGGTGTTGAGTTGCAGAATCGACTTACTTTCGGTAGGATTTGTACAGTTGACTACACAAAGATGAATCCGTTTATTCACCGCAGTAAGAAGAAACATTATGAAACTTTCTGGAAAGACTGACGTCATTACTACGCTACATCGTAGACTTTCTTCACATTCTCGTGAATATTTAGACAACTAATAGCAATAAAAAAAAATGGGGTTTCTTGTAAACAAATTAAAGAAATAAATAAATAAATAAAATAAATATTGGGGGACAATCTTACACAAATCGACCTAATCCCAAACTAAGCAAAGCCTGTACTATGGGTACTAGACGACGATATACATACTTATATAGATAAATACATAGAAAACATCCAAGACCCAAGAACAAATATCCGTGATAAATGCACAAATAAATGCCCTGGCCGGGATTCGAACCCGGGACCTCTAGCTTCGGAGGCAGAGTCACTACCAACTAGGCTAAACAGGCCGTCAAAATCAAAATGAGTTAAGATTTCATACTACTTAAAAATTTAAAATGTTGTCTTTTGTGGGTATTTGTTTTTATTTACTTTGCACATTATTGAAAGGCCCAAGCGTGCTGCCGATTCTTTATTAACTAGAGGAGTCTTTGTATTGACAGCAGGTCTCTCATTCTCTAGTCACAATACAGCGCATTCCGAAGAGCTCTGGTGACCTCACTCACCACCAGGTGGGGGTTGAAGTTGCACCACGTCCGTAGGGAGTACCCACCGTTACCCTACGCGTCACCCGTGGTGCTAAAAGTGCAATAAACTGGGATCTTCGAGAAGACAGTACTTCTCGAAGATCCCAGGGATCGAAACAATTGCCATACGATAAAAAAAAACAGGAACACAACACCACATACTAACAGAGCAATTAGCGGTGTTAATATGGCTGCGGTCTTCTTTAAAGTGGAGGTACAGTCAGCATTAAAAGTAGCTAGGAAGGAAGGATATGAAGGGGTCAAAAGCTCTTAATCCCTTTTAATAAAGACTTTTGAACTTTTCAAATGATTAACTACTTTTGACGCTGACTGTACTACCGCAGTTCGGCTGCTCCAAATATGAGCAAGATGACGTTCAACTGTATCCTATCTCTCTATTGCTTTTGTGTCATCTTGTGGCGTAACACTTATTATGATATAAGGGAATTTCCCGATTAGTCGGTGCGAAGGCGGTACTAGGGGCCTTTCAGCTCGTAGTACGAATTTTTCTATGGAGATGTTTGTTTAACTTGTTTGTACCACATGTCACTGGGTGATATCTCTATCGCACTTGCCAATTGGGCAGAGATGTAACGGTCGTGTGGTTTGTTCTTACTAAATACCACAGCGGCGCTACTATCTATGTGGAGTATTTCAGCGGTATCTCTATTTCAGTATATTTATTGTACTTTGTGGGCGGTACAATATGAGAAAACTATCAGCTGTAAATTCCAACTGTCAGTAGATTCAGTGCCGGTTTTTATTGCGCCCCTATATTTAAATGTGTGCGTTCTGATAAGCGCGGGATGCGCGGAAACGGGGTTAGAAACAACTGCAGCACTACCCACTGTAGCACCCGTTTCTCATCAAGTCAAAAATATCTGCTACATTAGTAAGCTCACGTTAAAGTACAAAATACCAAGTACAAAGAACACAATATCTGTTAAGATACAATACAATACAAATCCTCTTTATTGCACACCTCACACAAATGAATTAGTTACAAACAGAAGAAAAAAAAGAACAGCAACATGTAAGTAGGTAGAGGTAGACAACAGGCGGTCTTATCGCAAACGAGCGATCTCTTCCAGACAACCTATGGGTAGCGGGAAAAGAGAAAAATAATATATGCAGTAGGTGGTGCAGAGATTTATATGAATCATGTAAATTAATTTGTAAAATTCATACTTATATACTTTTATATATAAACATACATACACAATCTTACATATATATAATAATATTACATAACAAATAAGAAAAAGAAAGTATATATACATATTTGTAAAGTCAGCCGCACTTTATAGGTAGTTGATATTAAGGGAGAGACAAATAATGTTTTTTAAGCAGGGTTTTGAAAATATCAATAGATTTTGCCCGTCTTATGTCAAGCGGTAGAGAGTTCCACAGTAGAATGGCTTTAAAAGTGAACGAACAGTTGTAAAATTTGGAAGAGGACGATGGCACTGCTAAAAGAAAATTATTTGAAGATCTGAGCGAATTTAAATAGCTGAAACGCTCCTTGAGATAGCGGGGAGTCGCAGGATTGAAGATATATAACAAGATAACATATAAAATGAAATACCCAAAAAAACATTCATATTATACTCAAAGATTTTCTAATTAAAAAGAGCTACTTTCAGCGTTCAAGAGTTTTTTCAGGATGCCCAAGAAAGATAAAAATAACAAATCTCCAAAATTACACATAAATAAATACATTTGTAAGTAAATAAAATATAACTAGGTACTCTAAGGGATTTTTTATAATTACCTTACAGGGTTTCCATATACCTATTAGCATATAAGAATTTTATCACCTTATGTAACCATGGTTTTGCAATAAATATATATGAGTATTTTTCTGTCAATGAATGTTGTCTGTTTCGTGTGCCTATTAAATAAATAAAAAATAAAATAAAATATGAGTATGATTATGAGTACCACAAATATATCAGATCCCGCCCCGCCAATTCAGGAAGGCTACTTCCGCATTTAGCGGGCGGGGTCGGTCCGATATCAGTAAGCATTCAGTGCCAACTATTAGCCAAGTCGGTACAAATTTTCTACTGCGCGCCTACGTATTATAATGTAGTGATTCCTGATTGGCGCGTGAAGCGTGCATGCGGGGCGTTTCTGCACCCCGCTTCGGCACAAATGTTATACCATAAAGTAAGAAAATCTAGGCAAAGTCAGTGTGCTGTCGGGCAAGCAGACAATAGTTCATACAGATTGTACGCCGGTTAGTCATGGGTAGCCTTAATTCACTTCCAATAGCGAAGTTATCATTGTAAAACTTGACATTGGCATTTATATGTAGAGTCAGCCACATGGTTAAGAATTGAATTAAAAACCGCTTCCAGTCCAATATATTTACACAAATAGACAATAATACCAAACACACTCATTAACCATTTCAACAATCGTCATTAAGAAACTCCCAAATACTTTGGAAGTAATAATGTTATGCTTATTATTATGAATTGCTTTATTCTCGTCTTGCAATCATTAATTCCAAGTTAAATTCACGAATTTCTCAATTATTTCGTAAAGTTGACGGCACATTTTGCTAATTTGACTTTGCTCAATAAGGGTGTATTCCCGCTGCCGATTCTAGAACGATTTAACAGACTGTCAAGTAAATTTCGGGATGTCGCAAACAATTAAAAGTGGTGTAAAGTTTTCAAATCGTTTTTACATGGCTTTCATGTTACATGTCGTTGTCTGTGATGATCATACGTAATTTGTATTTTGTTTTAGTTTTCCAGTCAGTTCCTGCCCTAAAAGCAAAATTATCAGACCGGACATTTTTCTCGCTTGTAAACAATAAGTCAAAAGTCAAGACCAGACATTGCCAAATCCATCTTGCTAAAATTCATCATCATCATTATTATATCAACCGAAAGACGTCCACTGCTGGACAAAGGCCTCCCCCAAAGATCTCCACAAAGACCAGTCTTGCGTCGCCCTCATCCAACGGCTTCCTGTGATCTTGACCACCAGATCATTAGTCCACCTTGTTGGAGGCCTTCACAGGCTGCGTCATCCGGAGTTCGGAAAAAAAAATAGTTGTGGAATTCCGTGCAAAACCTTGCATGAAGTAAAAGCCATCAAAGAAAGTAAAAACAAGTAGATATATGTAGTCAGATAGACAATGTATTTATTTATTTATTTATTTAAACTTTATTGTACAATACAAGAAGTATGTACAAATGGCGGACTTAATGCCATAAGGCATTCTCTACCAGTCAACCATTGGGCTAAACAGAAACATCAGGTGCAGGCATTTAACTTTACAAGAGAACTTTTTACTTTTTTGAGAGAGAGAGAGGGGTGTATATGAGTAAAGACCAAATTTCTGGACCATCGTTAAGGCATTTAATTCGTCTACAATTTAATTGATTCCTTTGTGACACGAAAGTTACCCATATAAATTGTATGACAAATTTTCGTGTCACCAAGGAGAAAATTAAATTGTAGTCGAATTAAATGTATTAACGATGGTCCAAAAATTTGGTCTACTCCCATATAACTACTGCACTGTAATGTGTGTGCACGTGAACTTTTTTCTTGTTAGTAATCATGGAAACATTCACGCCAGTTTTTCCAAAAGAGGAAGGCAAATTAAATTTATTTTCAGTGCCAGTTCTAGAATCTTTAAGACGGAGAAAATGTGATATTGCCGTGACAGGTTCTTACCCTTTTTTCCACACACTACAATCCTATAACGCAGTTAACTCCGTGTCGATGAAAAACAAGTTACTACATAACAGATGCTGTAAAATATGTACGGGCGTAATAGCGCGGCACAGTGATGTATCCGTCTCGCTCTAACTAACGCTCTTGTTCGTCGGCGTGACGGCGAGCGAACGTAATGCAAGTGCAGTTTTTTATTGTGCCTTACTTGTGAAGAAAAAAGTAAAGTATCACGATCAAGTTACGTAGTACGCTTAAAGTCTAAACAAAACAAGACTGCAAAAAAATACGAAACATAGTTTTCAGAATTCCTGCAGTAGTTTTTGGCTCTGTTTTTACCGCCGTAAAGTCGGCCTTTCTAATTAAAGCGAGGCACAGATGTGAATGAGGGAGCCAACTGAGGGAGACTGCTCACTGCCTTGAACAGTGCTCGAAGAAAACAGTAAGACGATTCATCATTCTCCTAGGTTTTCTTGGCTGAATACTAAAGGAGCCCGATTTCGCTTTGTCAATTGTAATCCCAAGACTTGGCATGTGAATCCCACGAAGTGGCTGCTAATTTACATTTTCACCTTATTGAGGTTAGACTGATTTCCTCCCGTTTCCTTTAAGTACTGTTAAATACGAAATTATAAGGGGACGTATTATAGTTTAAAAGTGAAATTCTAGATCCGCGGCTCAATCCTTTCGGGAGCGAAAAAACCTTTGTTGGGCCTTAAAGGTAACGCTCTATCTGTCGCACACTATAAAATGATATTTCTAGCATAAGTTTTTTGAAAAAATAAACAGTGGTATACAAGCCAGGATTTAAACAAAGATAAATAAACCATTTTATTTAAACACAATTATTATTACAGCTTAATTTAAACCTATCTCCATAGATTGAGAGTCACGTGCCTTACTATGGTTTCGGAAAACAGATAAGGCAAGCGCTCATATACAACGTAACTAAGGTCCAAAAAAATGAAGTTACACTACTGTGTTTATAAAGTCTGTGCCACCGTTGCAGACGCACAACTGAATTATCTAAAACTTTTAATTGTCCCGCTCGCCTTACCTTCATTAAAATTCGCGACTCCGTAAGGTGTTTTGTTTGCTCACAAAAACTTAGTCTAGAACCGTATAATAACGTATGACTGTGTAAAATTAGAATACCGAGTCTGTTGTAGTTTTGAAACGCTGGCGTAAGACTAAAATATAATTATTTTAGCTGAGTTTTATAAAATTAATAGCAGGAAGCATTGTGTACATGGCAGCACTTCTTAACTAAGTGCTGTACGACGAACGGTGTTTTCGTGGCACGGCAAGAGAATGTCTTCTAACAGACTACTTCTAAAGGAGCAGTTGTTTGATGTTCTAACATGTTCAACGAGGCCTTTAAAACGTTATGAAAGTAAGCGATATTATTACGATATATTTCGTTAGTGTTTAAAATTTCCTTATAATCATAATCGATATTCCTTATATTTTATATTATAACAAAATGAAAATCATAACCTTATATGATAATGTTATAATAACGTTATAATATCGTTTAAGATGGTGGCGGTGGCGACAATGACATGCTCGAGTTTGACGTACATGTCACAGCGCACGTAAAAGCGAGAATGTGTGCGAGACAGAGATAGCCTATAACGTTATTATAGCGCTTCACAAAATATCGGTATATATATATATATATTGCTTTTTATTAATAAAGATATAATGGATACCGCTATAAATGCGCGCCAAATATCGTTTTTAGTAAAGCGTTTTATTGACAAAGTAGCGTTATGAATTATAACGATATGCGAAAATAGCGCTATTTCAAGGCCTGGAGGTGTGAATCTGACAACTTTCTATTCGAATATCATACAGTAGATAGTAGTCATAGACAGTCTTCGCTTCTTGAAGAGATAATACTTACAACTAAATATTAAGATTTTTACTTCATTCACATTGTGGTACTTATTTGTCAATTGTGACATTGTCGTATCATTTAGAACAGTACGGGTATGAGGATTTGAAATTTTCAACGATTTCAGTTTTGAAACCCCGATAGCTTATTTGACTAGAGCTTTATGGTTTTGTAAATGGTTATAGGTTCAATTCAATGAGGCCGAGTTCACATATAGGTTACGAGTTGCCCTACCAACCAGACAACTGTGGCTCTAGTTCTATGAATCCATTTAATTTAAACTGTTCTTTCCACACCACCAATGTACATCATACAACTAACTGCATGAACAGTACGATTACTTTGAGTTTGACACTGACATATACTCTAATTCCATTGGATAGTCTACTTTAACCCTTATGTAATAGAGTTTCTATTAGAAACATACGGTTTTAAGACAGTGTCTATAAAATAGAAACTCTATTACATAAGTGTTTATTTATTTATTACTTTTAGGCACAGTAACAATATACAAATCACATAGTACAGTATACACTTACATTAAATACTTATCTTGGTAAATTTGTACATCGATAACAACCGTGCACAACATTTAAATGTACCCATTGCTTTTACCGTTTTATTTTAAGGGAGTTTGAGTATCGATACAAGACTATGTTTAAATGTAATGAAGCTGTGTTGGAAAATGTGCAGATCTTTGTTGATTTCATTGTACACGGAGCACATTCGCGGAAGTGGGCTATGGTGTAATACATTGTTTGTAGCTATCCAATATATTAAAGTAGAATATCCAATGCAACAAGAGCAGATGTCAGTAGCATACTTATAGTTATTTACCTGTAAAGTTGTGTAGAATTAATAATGTGCTCCAATGTAGAACGCTAGATTTATACAGGAAAGGTTTCTCTATATACAATTAAACAATAAATAGGAGACACAAGAAGATAGGCCAATAGAGAGATCTCTCTGTGATCAAAGTCCGGCGAGAGTTGCTGGGCAGTTGTACTCGTACATATTTATAAGCAACCAATTTAGGAAACCTCAATAGCTTGATTAAAAACCTGTCGAATTAGATACATTTGACAGCCCGGGTATAAATAAAATAAAATAAAATAAATAAATAATGGGGGACAATCTTACACAAATCGACCTAGTCCCAAACTAAGCAAAGCTTGTACTATGGGTACTAGACGACGATATACATACTTATATAGATAAATACATACTTAAATACATAGAAAACATCCAAGACCCAAGAACAAATATCCGTGAAAAATACACAAATAAATGCCCTGGCCGGGATTCGAACCCGAGACCTCTAGCTTCGGAGGCAGAGTGACTACCAACTAGGCTAAACAGGTCGTCATGTCCTAAAACTACGACAAAGACCTCCGGGGGATGGGCAGCAGCATCCCTGGAGTGCGGTGGAGATACTGCGATCGCCAACGCGCATGCCAAGCGTGGCGATTATGGCATATAACCCCTGTGAATATGGGGGAGGCCTATGTCCAGCAGTGGAAGTTCTTTGGCTGATATGGTGGTGGTGGTGGTGGACAGGAATAACGCCACTTGCTAAATCATATATTATTATTATTTAAAATATTAGTAAAGGTGTCTTAAGATAATTTTGATGGGGCTTCAAGACAAAATATTTAATAGCTACCTTACCCGGCAAGAAATTCCGCAAGACCGAGAGAAGTGGCATGCTCTTGTACCGAACGCCAAAATTCATTTTAGGTCGTCGTGCCAGCCCATTCAGGTACCAAGTTCTTCCTTTACCTTTCCTTTTGTATTATCATCCACCGCTGGACATAGGCCTTCCCCAATTAGCGTCACCTCCATTTATATGCATTACTTAATTGAATCGCAAACATTGACTCCGGTCATTACCTTATTATCGATAAAATCTCAAACACATCCTCGTGCATATCCCTACCCACGTGTAAGTAAAATCTGTCGCCGCTCGTTTAAAGGCCTTAATGCCAGCACAATAATTCATTTGTTACTGAATTATTGAATAAATCTCCGGTAATGGACCTTTTTTGTCAAATGGATTTGTTTTCGACGCTTCCTGCCATTACGAGGGCGGGCCAGGAAAACAGATCATTCCAGAAAAAGCTTTTTTGATCAATTTGTTAAAACTGTAGGTACCAAGAGTTGCACTTATCATACCTTTTGGGACTTCTGATTAGATATAAATATAATACTTCACTATACTAGGCAACTTTCTGATTTGTCTGAGAAAACTATGAAGTAAAAATGTAGCCATCGCCCAACGCGACATTTCCATCCTCACCACTTAGATGGTAGGCAGTCCTCAACTGTGCGTTTCTCCAGAAACTACCTGCCTCGCACAGCTAAGCTGTGAAATGAATTGTCGCCTGCGGTATTTACGGACCGATACGACCTTCAAACCTTCAATAAAAGAGCGTACTCGCTTACCATAAAGCGATTCGTCTGCTCGTTTGCCTTTTATTTCATAAAAAAACTGTCGGCTGTCACTCTCGACTGTCAGTCGAATCAGTACTACTTTTTACTGCACCTCTACATTCAAATGAGTGCTTTGTGAGTAATGCGAGATGCGCGGAATCGGGACAATACGAGTGCAGTACTACCCGGCTCCTGCGGATGATATTACTACCTCGCAAACGTAATACTGACAGTATCTCGTCAAGTGACGAGATCTACGAAATCAGTAAGCTCACGTCAAAGAACAAAAATAACCACTAATTGATTCCGCTCCACCAAATCTGGAAATCGCTTTAAGGCTCTGTACACATACATTACGGGCAATGTACAAAATGAGTTCGATCGATATGTTAAACAACGCAATGTATTGAATTCATTATACTCGTAATACTTAAAAGCTACGGATTTAAAGTACGTCATGGCCCAACTTTCCACTGAGAATTTTTGTATAATTCAGATTTCCTTTCTCTTCTTAGTTCTTAATAAAGCTTAAGGATAATGATACCACTGAGATTGACATTACTTCGGAATTTCAGTGTCTTTGTGGAGTTTAAATGACTAACAATAGGAATTTTGTAAAAGGTGAGTTGAATGGGTTTGAAGGTAACTTTTTTTTTCAATTCTTATTGGCCTCAGTCAAAGTCGAAGTCAAAATATTCTTTATTCAAATAGGCATAGCAACAAGCACTTTCAAATCGTTAGTTATGACATGTTATTATATTGATTATTAAGTCAAAGTCGAAGTCAAAATATTCTTTATTCAAATAGGCATAGCAACAAGCACTTTCAAATCGTTAGTTATAACATGTTATTATATTGATTATTAAGGGCAATTTATTGATGCTATTCTTTAAAATAAATATTAAATTGCTGTAGACATGTCAAAATTAAGAAATAATATCTAGCAGTGGACGTCCTTCGGCTGACGATGATGATGAATTCTTATTGAGCCTACCCTTCATCATCATAATCATAAGGCTATAATACGTCCGACTACTGGGTAGAGTAGTTACTAAGTGACACAGTTCTACTTCTGTCCCCATTTCAAAAGAAGTAGAACTGTGTTACTTTGTAATATGGAAAAATTAAAAAAATACGAAATGAAATTATTTTCAAAATTGATTTGTTGGGGTTTGATATGAGGATATCACGTTTCATTTGTGGTATATTATACAAAAAATATCGTATCTGGAGTAGCCCAAACTTGGTATGTTTTGAAAATTATTTTTGTTTTAATAAAAAAAATAACTGAAATATAATGCTGTGGTATATTTTTTGAATTGCCTCGAAAAGCCCTTTCATATGAAGGGTCCACGGAAAAAAAATGTCCAGACCATTTAAATTTCATAACAAAAAGCAACCTAACTGATAAAGACATATGGTGCAAATGTTCTTCCGTGAACCCTTCATATAATACTACACACAATAGGTTTCTTAAATATTTTTTTCCCATACAAAAAAAAATGTGTTAGCACTCCTCTCCTAATTTTTTTTTATGAACCTCTTGTCAAAAATTTTGTTTTGACCTCTAGTATGCGTCTGCCAAATGGCTAAACTGTACATCGATTTGCGGTTCTTTAGATTTGAGCTCGTACGCCGTCCACTACAAGTCTCTTCATTGACGAGACGAAATGGGCGGTAGCTCTCATGCTGGTCCAGTTCGGGTTGCGGACTTCAAAAGCATCTGAATTAGGTTCATCGCAGATACAGGGTCTACTCACGATATTTCTCTTCTCCGAACAACTAACGGTAAATATCAATTGATATTTCCTACATAAGTTCGAAAACCTTATCGGCACGAGACGGGATTCAAACCCACATTTTACAACCGCATGCTTGAACCACTAGGCTATCGTGAATAATTATACTACTTAAAAGGATTGGTATTTTTTACAACTAAGGGGAAATAGGGGAGTGTTGACTAAATTTTACATAAGTTATAAAAAATTTTTTTTTAAAGTTCTGTTTGATCCTACCGAGTAGCCATGTTTTAGTCTAAACTATGATAAATATGCTTGGACAATATTTCTTTGCTATTCCGTTAAAAAACGTGTAGGTCTATTAGTGTTAATGCAATGTATCCATCCCCTTGCATATTTAAATGTATTCACTCATAATTATTGTTCTAGGTTTAAACATATATTTTTTATCTCTGATCAAACTGCATGACTTCCTTAAAGTGTCGATAATTGGTGCCAGTACGTTATATACCTTAACATAAGTTTGTGAACCTTTAACTCCACATAATGTAACGGGTGCGGGTGGCCGACTACGGAACCCTACATTGCACGTGGCCCGACACGCACTTGGCCGGTAATAAAACGCAACTTACCACCGCGGAATGAAATATAGCATGTGTCCAATATGTTAATTCTGAAAAATTATTCTAGTAAATTAATTGTATCGATCCGAGGCAGTATTGTTACTTCGCGCTATGAAGAAGATGGTAGCGGCAAAGATAATTAGAACTCCATTTGCATCTTACACTATTTCCTTTTATTGTAAATAATCAGATGGTGACAACAAGCGACACAGCCTTCCCGCTCGAAGGTTGGCGCTAGACTGAGCGCACGTACCTTGTCGCGACATTTTGAATAAAAAATCATATTATCAAAACGAATGATCGTATCGAAATTTCAAACGTTTTCATTTTAGATAAATCAATTAGCAATCTTTTTCCGAAAGAAGCGTGTAAATATCACTTATAGTTTAGAAGGAATAGTGAATTTTATGTTGAAAACAGCTCTTTTTCAAGATTGATTTTGACATAGTATTTAAAGTCATACAAAAAATTCAAACTTTCATATTGTTAACAAAGGATCAAAAAATAATATATATTTTTTCCAGATTATTTCACTGGATAGTTTCAGAGCCTTAGCGTTTCAAAGTCTATAGTTTAGGGCATATCCGCGCCTTAACCGCGTGCAAAAATACGCAAGTGGATACACTGCATTAACACTCATAGACCTACAGGTTTTTTAACGGAATAGCAAAGAAATATTGTTCAAGCAGCTTGTCGTGGATTTCCGCAAAGTAGCGCCTGATTCCATCAGTTATGAAAAATATAGCTAAAATAATTTGTTACGGTTTTTGGGTAAATCGAATGCGGTCCGGGGTACGTCACACCAAAAGCATCAAAGCGGAGCGGACGCGGTGTGTATGATATACAGGGGTCGGAATTTTCGTAGCACTTTTGAGCTGTCATAGGGACTTCTCATTTATCGACTTACGATCTACGTATTATATCGATACATTATAGAACACAACATGTTGATTGAACAGTAGAGGTAAACAACAGGCGGTCTTATCGCTAAAGAGCGATGTCTTTCAGATAACTTGAGTAGTTGAAAATGTGAAATAGAGATATGCGATGAAAACAATGACAAGTTAACAATTTCACATTTAATTAGTTCCGTTCAGTGTTTGTGTTTGTTTGTTTGCATATGTCTATATAACTACTAATCAAAGGTCATCAGATTGATGGCCAGTACCTACTTAACATGATATCATTAGGTACGACGGCAATTTTTGTTTTGAAAAACGTCTAATGTTTTTTTAATCGTATGGCATTTATTTTCGAACCGTGAGATCTTCGAGAAGATAAATACGGTTGGCAGTTTTTGTTGCACTTTTAGCATAATTTAATTAAATTCTAGGTCTAAAATTAAAGCCTAATAAAATCCACAAATTATTTATAACGGACAATAAAATATTATTATAATAATTTCTATTTAAAATTTCTAAAAAGTTGGCATCCAAAAGTTATCTCGAATTCTCATTCGCGATAAGACTGCCTGTTGTTTACTTTACACTTTTAATATTCTGTATTTATCGACATATATTTATATATCGGAAGTCGATAAATGAGAAGTAAAAAGTGCTACGAGAATTTCGACCCCTGATGATATATGAAGCAGTTAATCGACACTATCAACAGTCAACAGTTTCGGAAAGATCAAAAATGCTAAACTACCTCCGCCCCGCACCGCGCCGCACCCGCTCTGCGCGTTCCAAGCTTAAATAACAATGCCAAATAAGATTTTTTTTATTGTTAATAACCAAATTTACCTGCCTACATAAGTAAACTGAACTCATGGTTACATTACACAAAACATATCCCTTTAATACCTACAATCAACGTCTAAGGCTATCCCATTAGGGGTCCAGTTTGAGCTAAAATATTTACTAAGCAGACACCTTCTGCTAATAAGCAATCGAGAAAACAATCTCCCGACGATAGCGATCTCTTTATGAGCTCTCAAGATATAAATTAAGAAGGGAATAATGATAGGGTGCCACAGCTTAGGCTGGGAAAGCTTTGTTGTTTTTTTTTTTTACATTACATTACGTGTGCTGCAAGCGTTATACCCGCCTGGTGGTATTCAGTTGACGTGGCAACCAACACGATTGTGGCAATCAGTGGCCTTTCAGCTCGAAGTACGAATTTTTCTATGGAAATGTTAGTTTAACTTGTTTGTACCAGATGTCACTGGGTGCTATCTCTATCGCACTTGCATATTGAAGTGACAGGGATGCAGCGGTCGTGCGGTTAGTTCTTACTAAACACACAACGGCGCTACGATCTATATGGAGTATTTCACTGGTATCTCTATCTAAGTATATTTATTGTCAGGGGCCTTTCAGCTCGAAGTACGAATTTTTCTATGGAAATGTTAGTTTAACTTGTTTGTACCAGATGTCACTGGGTGCTATCTCTATCGCACTTGCATATTGAAGTGACAGGGATGCAGCGGTCGTGCGGTTAGTTCTTACTAAATACACAACGGCGCTACGATCTATGTGGAGTATTTCACTGGTATCTCTATCTAAGTATATTTATTGTACTTTGTGGTGGCAATTCCAGAGTAGGGATTTCTATAGAGGTCCTATACGAGTTTCACCAAGAGGGACAGAAAAGCTCTTAATGCAGTTAAATTGAGAACTTTTCTTAAACGTCCGGCGGCTTTCCATAAACAACCTCTTTAAATTGGAGGGGTAATCATTTATTTCCTCAACCTATTTGTCATGACGTTTAGATGACATTGAGGTAAATAAAGAAAAGCGGAACTATAACAATGACAACAAATTAATATGAAGTAGTATATTTGTTACGGACAGCCACGGAAATCTTCCAAATGGTGCTAAGTGAATAAATTGTGTGCGAGAATGGACGCGTTAGAAGTTGCGACAGAGACGCTGTAGTGTTAATCTTAATGTGCTAATTAGCTATAAGGAACGTATGATAATGTAAAGTGATCGTTTTGTACATCGGATAAGCAGCATAAGTCGGAGAAGAGTGTCCGGAACGAGCGCCGAGAACATAATGAGCTGACGCTACAGCGCGCCAGTCATATTTACAAGCTCTGTTAGAAAGAGACAGAAGACGTATCGAGGGTGCCGGAAACGGCGCATTTTCAGCTCTGCGCTCGAAACGGACACACCTGGAATGTTAAAAAGTATATTGAAAATTGAGACTTGGTAATATCTAACTTTTGTAAAGAAAATGAATATCCAGACCGTAGGGTTTAGTTGTAATGGGCGACCAACTTTTATTTTGCGTACGCGCAAAATCTTTGTCGACAGCTAAGCCGAGGAACCCCGGCGTAAATCGGACCACGATAAGGTCTGTCGAAAAGGGAAAACTAGTAACTCAAACTCGAACGCAAGTTTTAGAGAAATAAATTAAAACCGGAGCCCGCGAGAGTCGCGGACAGCGAGTAATGTAGAAGCAGGGAAGTTGGCAAAGTTTGTCGCCCAAGTAAATCCACCAATCAGGAAAGAGGGATTTTTCAAGAACTTTCTAGAAGGGTGTGAAAGGGATATTTTCAGTCTGTCTCGTTCTAAACCACGCCTATTCTCGTGAAGACATCCCCACTAATTGCGGGCCCAGATTGTGGCATAAAAACAGACCTGGTTTGCAGCGAGAGCAGTGTGTGTGTGTGTGTTGAGTTTAGTATTCGAGTCCTAAATCCGGAAAAGGGAAGAGAAGAGAAGTGAACAGTGCAGTGGTGACCAGTAGTGCTCAGTGTACGTGTAGGCTTAGTTGTAACGCTTAGTTTAGTGCTTAGTGGTGTAAATAAATAAGTGTCGTGATCCGAGTTGTTTTCATTTCGAACGTTAGGCGAAATAGTGAACCGCGTAATCGCCGCACAAGGAGCGTTGCCCGCTATTCCTCACGCGCTCGCAGAACCTGTGACGCACCGCGACCCGCTGAGACGGGTGGGCAGGAACCTTACGCTCCTCGAGCTATCCAAGGGTACGGTGCTGTGGGAGGGCGTCGTCCACAATATTTATTCTTGTATGTATGTAACTTATATAAATTTCTTATATTCATGAATGTTTCTTTACAGTATCGAGAAGAATCAACAAAATCAATTTAATTGATTTGACATTTCTTTTTTCTTAGCAGATATTATCAAACTTTTTTTTCTTTGCACTTTTCATAAATCTCTGTTTAGCCCAATAGTTGGCTGGCAGAGAATGCCATTTGCATTAAGCCCACCATTTGTACAATTACATTTTGTGCAATAAAGTTTAAATAAATAAATAAACAAATGATAAATCCCTCTCTGTCGCTCTTATTCAATTTAGTATATGACCATTTGGCTCCGTAGCGGTATTATTATTTGACGTCTTCTCTGGGGTACTCTGAGGTGGCAATGATTTAGTAATCAGTAATCTTTATTGCTTTTCATGGGTACAGTAGTTGGTAAAAAAATATAAATGATCTGCCATGAAACCCTGCAGGGCACTGCAACATGCGTTTGATAAAAT
The DNA here is from genome assembly GCA_905163555.1 of Notocelia uddmanniana. Taxonomy (NCBI): domain Eukaryota; kingdom Metazoa; phylum Arthropoda; class Insecta; order Lepidoptera; family Tortricidae; genus Notocelia; species Notocelia uddmanniana. The sequence goes on along the minus strand of LR991059.1, from coordinate 4,274,310 downwards.
ACGTACATAAATTAGCTTACGAGTAATTAAATAAATCATTTTAAATAAATCATTTTCGAAGTTATAATAAATTACACTTTCTATTTAACTTCTAACTTTAGGGTGCTAGATAAAAAAAAACACGTTTCTTAACTAAGATTTACATAACGCATCACAATGTATGTGTAGAATCGAGCTCCTTTATTTTATAAATGTGCCAAAGATCACCTACTCGATGGCGTAATGTTTCGATCATACGTTAAGAATTAGGTTGATCTAACTGTTGATAGTACACTATGGGGTAAGTTCTTTTGGGATGCGAGCTCTGCCATAATGACCGTCTTTTATTGTTTTTTAGTACAGTTTATTTTGAACATGTCAAATGGACGTATTTTTAACCGACTTCAAGATTTCAAAAGAGGAGGTTATCAAGTCGGTTGTATGTTTTTTTTATAATGTTTGTTAATACTCCATAACTCCACCGTTTCTTAACCGATTTAGAAAATTATTTTTCTGATTGTAAGTAAATATATCCAACTTGGTCCCGTTTTAGTTAAAACTCGGTTCTGATGATGGGATCCACAAGGAATTGAAGAAACTCCTCAAATCTTATATGGTGATGTTTATGTTTTCATCAACAAATGGAGCATTATCATACAAAAATGTTACATTTGATGAAGTGGAACTGCTGATGATGATCAGAACAGAACTCTTCAACGACGAAAAATTCACGTTTGGCGATTTGTCCTTCTAGCTGTGTTTGTTAAGCAAGTTCTATTTTCACAATTAATTTTTGTCATGCTCGAGTTCTGATGATGGGATCCATTAACAATCGAGGTAACTCCTCAAATATGAAAGGCACACAAATAGTGATTTTAGTATTTTCATGAACTAATCAAGCGTTTTCATTCAAAAAAGTGACATTTGATGAAGTGGAACTGCTGATGATAATCAGAACGGAACTCTTTAACGACGCGTAGTGCACGTTAGGCGATTTGTTCTCTTCGTTTTGTTTGTCAAGCAAGCTAGGTTTTAAAGACTCATTTTTGTCAAGCTTGAGTTCTGATGGAGGATTCCATGAGAAATTGAGGGTACTTAGTCTTCTACAATTATAAATATACTTATAGCCATTTTTATTTTATAGTATGGAATCTAAGAGTGCACCATCTAAGTATAATAATCTTTCACCGGCCTCCCCCAATGAAGTCGGATTTTTTTTCTTAAAAAATATTTTAAAGTGAAAATGAGATGACGTCTATTTGAAATGTTCAATGATAAACTGGAGAAAAAAAAACACAAAAAGTAAATACGGCGCCACGCCGGCAGCTGTTAGAATAAAACGGACTGCTTATGATTTCAATGTGTTTTTTTCTTCAACGCGTAGTACAAAACGGATTTCTTATGTCCGGTTTGTTTATATCGTAGAACAAACAGATTTTTTGACCAATTTGTCCTACTATGTGAATAAATCGTAGGACAAAACTACTTCAATATATCAAACTGTCCATACTATCAGATTCTAACGAACACAGCTTACGATTACCCATGGTATGAAACAACCGCCTCTTAAATGATTAGCTGGTAACGATTATGTTGAATAGCACCCAGCTCACTCAAGTAGGTATTCTGTTCTGCTAAGCTGGCGCGGTATTAATATTATCTCGTAGTGTCGGTATAAATTAATACAAGCGCCGGCGCCGACAATAACTGGATGGAGTTAAACTAGACTGTTTTGTGCCGTAATCGGGGACAGGTGGCTGTGGATACTTCCACATAACATAAGGGTATTATTTTGAATATTTATAAGAGCAAATTAGTATAAAACTAATTTCTATATAGTTACAGTAACGACGCATGCTGACATTTTTTTAAATATTTTTGTTTTAATCTCTTACAAACAACAAAAAAATTAAAAGCTACTAACTACTAAAATCCCTAAAATAATTCAAATGGAAGAAAATTTATTGACCACAACGGATATAGTCCAAGAGTAACTTTATTTTAAACCTTCTGAGCAGGGTGGAGGATGTAGTCCATATTTTAATTGAATGTGCAAGGTACAATCTTGAAAGAAAAATAATTGTTGGAAATCTTTTGGATAGTGCGGCGTCTATAAATGTCAGTCATCGTCAACCAATGTCCGATGAGGCGGTGAAGACTTATATATTTTATAATAAATGCATGGAATTAAGACCTAATTGAGAGTTACGAAAAGATATCATTGGCTCCTATGAGTCTGGCATTGTCACCATGTATGCAAAAGCCTCTTTAAATACCTTGGAAAAAAAAACCTGAAACCATTCTTAGAAATTACGTAGGTACAATCACGAGCCGAGATTGTTAAGCCAATTGGCATTGTTTTTAATTTTGCCGTGTAATGAATGAGTCACCGATGTTACTCGGTGTTTTATCAGTTAACTTGATGTTAATTAAAAATTTCACTTTGACATGTCATAATAAAAATGTCTTCTTCATGCGAGGATAAGCGATTAGCCGATATTCGGTTTTATTTCGCGTTTCCCCCGAACTATCTGACCTATGAAACAACCACTTATATTCCGAATGATAACGATGGTCACGTTCTGACAAGTATGTAAGTGCAAGAGTGACGGGCGTCTTATTCTCAACGATAAGTGATAAAATGGTAACCATCATACGCCCGATGGACAACAGTGACTTGTGTTTTTCACCGATTAGGCGATTTTCTTAATCGTCAGTGCGGAAGCGGTACGATATGAGAAAACTGTCAGCTGTGTGTCAACTGACAATCGAATTAGTACCGCTTTTCACTGCGTCCAACATTTATACGACTGCTTCTTGATTGGCATCGGATCCACGGAAGCGGGACGATACGAATACAACTATAGAAACTGAATACAAGAATTACAAGTACAGGCATAAGTGTATTAATATCTTTTGTATATGTTTCGCTCTTGAAAAAAGTGTTGTAATTTTTAGTTATATTAATATTGATTGTTGGTATGTTGGAACTCTCTTCATAATGTCTGAAATATTTTTTGTTTTGTCCTGAATCTCTTTTTTTTTCTAAATTGTTTATATTTAGTATCTTTTGTTCTCAATTGTGTTGTGAGATGTGGTACATTTATAAGCAATGTATCTCTTGGTGGGAACTGTTTAGGACTTAGATGCATGTTTAGTAGTAATTAATCTGTAAGTTTTTTCCTTCGTACATATATGGTTTGTTCTCCTAATAAATAAATAAATAAATAAACTGTCCCGCTTCGTCGCATGATATTACAACTGCACAAACCTAAAACTGACAGTGTCTCGTCAAGTGAGCAACGTCTACGAAATCATTAACCTCACGTCAAAAAACAAAATACCACCGCCGCCAACATATAAAGTCGGTAACATCCACACAAATCCAACGTAATCCAAGGTACCCTGTTAATTTGTTGACCGTCTCCGTAATGCCTGACGTAAACATCAAATATCTAAGGGCCATGGGCCGTGAAATGAAGACATAACTTGCTATAACTGCGCATAAGCCCCGTTAGGCTTAAACTGCTTGGGTTTTCATCGATTTTTGGGAGTAATTTAATATGATGCGATAGAAAATGTTAGTGACTTAATTAAGAAACCAATTTCCGATCTAGGGTGATAAACGAAGAAAAAATCTTTAAATATACATTACAGTACATATGGTGCTACATTACAGCACTCGTGCGGTAATCAGCAGATTACGTGCATATGTCGAAACTTTAAAGAGCCATATGTACTGCAAAACGTTATACGATACACGCGTGCGAACAGATAATTCGCAACTCGTGTCGATTTAAAACACTCCCTTCGATCGTGTTTTAATTTATCATCACTCCTTGTGAATTTCCTGTTCTCTGCACTTGTGTATCGTAATGTACTATTATAGAACGTCAAATGGATTGTCTGAGTATAATCAAATCAATCTTTGGCTTTGTTTTCTGCCATAATGTGTATTACAAGATATAGTTTTAGATATAGTTTAACAATAAAATATTTTACCGGTAGTCAAAAATCAGCAACTTTTTACGAGACTTCAAAAATGCTCAGTTAGTATGAAGTTTGTAGTGACATATGACTAATGATGCAACGATTTCTATGATCGAAGAGAGTCCTTCTATTCATCTCTACGTACTCGTTGTACTGTTTCTGCTTTCCAAAATATAATATTGATTGTGATCCGGACTGGGGACACGAGTATGTCCTAAAACTACGACCAAGACTACCGGGGGATGGACAGCAGCATCCCTCGAGAGCGATGGAGATCTATACTGCGATCGCCAATTCGCATACCAAGCGTGGCGATTATGGCATTTACCCCCCATGAAATTGGGGAAGGCCTATGTCCAGCAGTGGACGTCCTACGGTTGATATGGTGGTGTTGGTGGTGGATTGTGATGCGCATGGTGTCGGTTTAGAATAGTACAACTTGTACTGTACTGTGCTGTTGTGAAATTTCCTCCTTGCCGCACCTCGCGGTTTAAGCTTTCTGAATTGCACTGTTTCAATCCGGAATTCTCTACCGGCGTCTGTATTTCCGGAAGCATATAACCTCTATGTCTTCAAGGTAAGTGTGAATAGGCATCTTCTGGGAGAGCGTGTTCCATCTTAGACCCTGTCTTATCTTTCAATCAGGTTAGACTGGGGGCCAGCGCGATCCCATTTAAAAAATAAAACCTCTTTTCTTATCGAGGAAGGTGTCATAAGGGTCGCTTAGTTAGAATAAGGTTAAAATATGTCGTGAGACAGGGACTCGTAAACTAACACTCCAATATTACAACTCCTTCATCTTCAAACCTACAAGTGGCACTGAAAATCAGATATCATGTACTTGCTTATTACTTTTCCGGATACAGGCATAAGTTTACGTCTATATCGAATCCCGTTCAGGGCATTATTTGTGCATGTAGCACGTATATTTGTTCCTGGGTCTTGGATGTTTTCTATGTATTTAAGTAGGTATTTATCTATATAAGTATGTCGTATATCGTCATCTAGTAACCATAGTACAAGCTTTGCTTAGTTTGGGACTAGGTCGATTTGTGTAATATTGTCCCCCAATATTTTCTATTAATCTTTTATATTATGTTCTATATAAACAGAGAGTAAGTTGTTTTTTACTTTATGTACTCATATTATGCTCGTATTTCATTACAATAATCCAGAAAGCCTCTCAGCAGCGGCAAAATAGGGAGGGAATTATTTACTAAAAACTTTAACAGGTAGGTATAAAGAAATACGAAGTATATATAATACATTTTCAAGAAAATGGTTTTGGTCCAATATAAAAATCAAAAGCAATCAAGCCATTGGAGAAACTTTCCCCGTCCGAACTAACTCCGATACTTTCGGGTTTTTGAATATTTGATGATTTCATATTCAAATTCACGCTTTCGATCTGGAAAGGTAGGCAGGAAGGTAACATGAATTCACGAAAAAAAATTAATAACGAGCTGATTTATGATTCAAATGGAAATTGCATACTTCATGTGAAATTCATTAGTACTTTATGTGTCAGTAAGCGTTCGCACGAACGCGCGCTTCTGTCAGAATGTATGGAAATCCAATCAGCACTGCACATTTTTTTTATTTATTTACCACTTACCATTTATTTATAAGTATCTTCTTAACGTGAATTATGGTATTCTGTTATCTGAGTACTAAAAATTAACCGGGGATCGGAGAGCTGGCAGCTTGCTCGGAGAGCGTATTGGTATCACGACTAAATTGACTGGTATAGCCTTCATAGCATCTACCATTCACGTGTCACGTATCTCAACAGTAAAAAACCTATTTTTCTAATTACTCCACTGTTTGTCACGGCCTTTTTTTCAAGAACTCCCATGCGTTCTGTTTGTTTTACATATAATTGTTCAAATAAAATTCTTATGACTTAAATATCTTACCTATACGAGTACATCTGTTGAATTATTTAACGATGAATTCAAAATTCTTTAACAAAAACTGGACAACTTAAAAAAAATACTACAGCATTTTTAATGATACCACTTGGATATACATACTCAGTTACCAACGACGCTCTTACTTTAATACTACGCAGTAACTTTCAAGCAGAATTTTTATATGCACTGCCATTAAATTTCCTGCAAAAAGGAGCCGTAGTTTCGCACAAAACTTTTCGAACTCCAAACATTCATAGTCGAATTCAGGAATTTCTCGAGTTGTAACTGGACTTGTGGAATTAAATTAAAATGTTACAATTTATGAGTGGGCGGGTGTCATAAATTTCCTTCTCTAATTGGCCGGAGTTCTCACGCCGTAAACTCTTTTACAGCCCTATAGTACTTTATTAAACTGGCCGTGGATACGCGGACTGCAAAGAAAATTTGATGGGTACAGCCAATGATATTTTAAAATATCATTGGGTACAGTCGGGTAGGTATATATCCACTCACTTGCTTAAACAACCAGAGTTGCCTACTTTGCAAACCCGAAAATGGATTGTAGTAGCAACTATAGTTGCCAAGCAACTACAGTTTAGTGTTCTTTAGAGTCGACAACGAGTATGTGACACCTCTGGAGTTACAAGCATCCATGACCGCTTAACTTACCGTATACTTGTTTGCCACCAACATAATTACTAATAAACGTTGTCAAAAAAGCATTTTAGACTCATCATCCTCATCATCCTCCTAGCGTTATTCCCAGTACAGTTGCATTCTGAAGGATGCCTGGGGTCCGCTACCTGATCCCAAGATTTTGCGTAGGCACTAGTTTTTACAGAAGCGACTGCCATCTGACCTTCTAACCCGACGGGAAAACTAGACCTCATTGGGATTAGGCTTGTCAAGTGAGTGGGCAACTTGACTGTTAGAGGTTCTCAAGCCGCCCGGAGGCCTCTAACTTGGCTTAACGACTGCTATCATAGACAGCAACCGGGATCAACGGCTTAACGTGCCTTCCAAAGCACGGGAGCGCTCAGTTAGTAACCATTCAAAGCGGTCACCCATCCAAGGACTGACCTCGCCCGACATTGCTTAACCTCGCATACCGCACGCGGTACGCGGGCGCCGCTGGGCCACGAACGCTCCAGCATTTTAGACTAACATTGTAAAATCCGAAAGCAAATTAGTGGGTATATATGTACGTACGGTCATACAAAAACAACGTGCCTTCGTACTTGTCACAGTGAAAATCAATATGAAAGCTGCTAGAGATATCATATTTATTGTTACTGTGACAAGGTACGAAGTGCCCCCGAAATAAAATTGGTTGATTGTACGTAACCAAAGATTTAGAAATATTTTAGCAACTTAATACCATTTACATTAAAGTCGTGCTTACATAGTTTTTATCGCTTAGTCCGTGCACATATTTATAAACTCGATTATATAAGGTTTACAGTATTGTTGCACTGATAAGTTCTTAATTATATTAATTAATTAATTAATTAAAACACATTTCTCTCCCTCCCTCCTTATTCCTAAAACTAAGATTGTTAAGTGTATGTTTAAAACCAAGGCTAGGTGACAAATGCAGGGCATTCCAGCCTTGAAAAAAGGTCCCATCCACTCTATCAGCGACTGGCTAGGAGGCTGTTGGTTACTGCCGGGCACACGCCGCACCAGGGATGCAAGACGTTTGCCTATGATGGCACTGAAACAGTCGGTGCCCGTCTCCGCAAACATATCTGACGCACAACAGTGGCGTGGCAGCCCCAACAACATCCTAAATGTGTTATTATACTGGACGGCTAGCGCGCTTCTTAATGATACTTCCGCATTTTGGTGGTCTGGGGTTGGTGCGATATCAGCCGAGTCGGTACAGATTCTTCATTGCGTGCATAAGTTGCATTTACTCTGCACATGTATACTGTCACTGCCAGTATACCGATAAGTAAGGAAATTAAGGTCAGTATGATGTTAGGAAAGTAGAAAATACCGCATCGGTACAGGTAGATCTCCACCAAGACAGGAAGTAGCCTTAGGCGCCTTCCTGATTTGTCGATGCGGAGGCGGTACGATATGAGAAAACTGTCAGCTGTCAGTGTCAACCGATATCAATGCAGTAGTGCTCCACTTCTGCGCTTGGTATTACTACTGCTCAAACGTAACACTCACAGTATTTCGTCAAGTAAGTAACGGTTTTCGTGTGTAACATATGAAGCAGTAATCGACAGTCGACAGTTTCGGAATGATCAAAAATGCAAAACCGCCACCGGCCCGCACCGCGCCGCGCCTGCTCTCTGCGTTTCGAGCTATACAATGTACTAAAGGTCGTATAAACATGACGGTACAAACTGTCGAGCTAGCTAGGCTGTTCAATATTAAATTATAAGGTAAACGATTACATCATGGACAGGGATGTTTGGCAGTGAGTGTCCTGCACGGCTAATCGATCGAAAAATAGGTTTTCTACTGTAGCTTGTTATTTTTGTAGTAACTGAGACTGTAATGTTATATTTAACTATAGAATGTATGTTGTTTTGAAAAAATGACACCTCGCCGAGTTTCTTACGCCGGTTCTTCTCGTGGCAGAGGTTTATTGTTCCGAACCGGTGGTAGTTTATTGACGTTCATAGGTGCATGTAATATGCCTAATTTGAAGAATAAACTACTTTTACTTTTTTACTTTTAATTAGGGGACATATTTTTTAACACAATTCGAACTAGTCCCATAGTAAGCTCAATAAGGATTGTGTTATGGGTACTAGAAGACGATATATTTAATAGATATATACCTACTTAAATACATAGAAAACATCCAAGTCTCAGGAATAAATGATACTGCGCTCACCACAGAAACAAATGCCCTTACCGGGATTCGGAGGCAGTGTTATTACCAACTAGGCTAAAAGGCCGACAAATTGTTATTTTTTTTTTCTACAAATAAAAATAAAAATTAGCATATGTTGTTAAGTTGCTTCTAAACATTTTTCCTGAAATGAATGCTGAACAACGAGACACCCGACTATAGACTGACAGCAAATTAAACAAAACAAATACAGCAAAATTACACTTAACAAGTAGTGCATTCGTAACACTTTATGCCACTAATAAAATTTAAATTCTAAATACTGTACAACTTTATTAAGATCTTGAAACTAGAGTCAGCCAATAAAATGGGTTATTTGAAAGTAACAGACGCTAGTACAGTCGTATTTTGGGGTAACGGTCGTCTTTACGACGTATTACGACTGATTATACCCCGTATATCTATTTATTGCTCTACAAAGGCTGAGAAAGGGACGTTACGACCAATCGTTGTTTACGACTCGACTTTAAATACTTAACTACAATATACAATATTAGATTGTGTCTCAAGGGAGCAAAATTATATATTTACGGTGAGGGCGATTTATTAAATCCTGAGCGTAACGAGGGATGCTATTGTAGAATCTTGGGTGTAGCGAGTAATTCAAGTGTTTACGCCCATGTCGGGAATAATTTTGCTACCGTGTGGCATATACTGGTTTCCACACCGCCTATGAGGCCCGGAGCTATAAATATGAACTGTCTACCATATCATTTTGCTACCGAGTGACACATACTGCGTTTGACATCATAAATGAGGAAAAGAATCATTGTTGCCCTCAAATAAGGGTAGAAAAGTACAATTTTGATCCGGCAACAATGTCTCTTTTCCGAATAGCAGGTGTGAAATAAATCTTTTTAACCTTGATTCAACTAACTGTTGCTGAATTCTTATCGACAGATGCCCAGCAGTAATAGTTAATATTTACCAGAGATGTGCAACCATGTGTTGACATATAAGGTTAAATGTGACAGTGCTCGACACTGACTCTATGCACTTTCAATCATCATCATCATCATATCCGCCGAAAGACGTCCACTGCTGGACATGGGCCTCCCCCAAATAGTGCCACAATGGCCGATCCTGCGCTACCCGCATCCAGCCGACTCCTGCGACCGTACCTTAATCCCAGTCCCAGTAGACAACTTTTACACGACTGCTGAAAAAAAGAGTGTAATGTTTTTTACACAGCGACGGAGGCAAACAAGTTCACGGCCTGCCTGATGGTAAGCAGACACCGTAGCCTATGGACATTGGACACTTGCGATTTACAAAGAAATACACGAGTGTTGCCGACCAAGTTATTGATTGACTGTGTTGACAGAGTTAGGGACCTGCAGAGACATAATCGGATTCCTCACTTTCAACACAGCGCAACCTCGGGAGCTCTGGTGACCTTACTCACCACCAGGAACAAAACACCACATTGCTAAATAGGTAGCAAGTAGTGGTGTTATTATGGCAGCGATCTTCTTTAAGGTGGAGGTCGGTATTTTCCAAGTTGGATTTTTTCTTTCTTTTCAAATATGGGCCAGATGATGTTCCGCTGTGCTCTACCTCAATAAATGACTACAACTTTTTGTTACGGTCTTAAGGATGATTCCCAGTTGACCGTTCCGTGTCCGGGCCGGCCCGTTTTCTATGACAGTCAACGCAACGGCCGGCATATTTCTCTAGAAGAAAACGGGCCGGCCCGGACCCGGAACGGCCTACTGTGAATCATCCTTTACGGTGTAGAAACATCCACGCATTGAATAACCTTCGTAAACCAATATAAGGTTAAGTTCAACACCTGAAACACGAGCCAGAGCACAATACCTTCCCAAGATCGGACTTAAAAGATATAAAAGATAAGATAAACATCGAAATTGAGCATGCCATAAAGAACAGCCCGTAAAGATCTAACGTGTTTCCGGGCTTTAGAAATCACGCCACATTTCGTTTTACCAAGGTTCTTAGCAGCGAGAACTTGGCTCGGAATAATTTTCAATAAAACGTGCAATGCGTACTCGACTTTCCTTCATAAACAGGTGCCCCTACTAAGGAATAAGGTTACATAATAGGGGTCTCGTCCATAAATTCCAAGTCGCTCAGCGAGCTATGAAAAGGGCTATGCTCGGAGTATCTCTGAAGGACAAAATCCGGAATCAGGAGATCCGACGGAGGACCAAGGTCACCGACATAGCGCTCAGGATAAGGAAGCTGAAGTGGCAATGGGCGGGACATATTTGTCGAAGAGCCGATGACCGATGGGGCAGACGAATTCTGGAGTGGAGACCGACGACCTGAAGAGATGCGGAGATACGTGCCTTCCAAAGCGCGGGACCGCTCAGTTAGTAACCACTCAAAGCGGTTACCCATCCAAGGACTGACCCCACTCAACGTACGCGGGCGCCGCTAGACCACGATCGCTCCGAGTACCGCTTTTTAATGCGCCGCTTATTTTAAAATTTTCCTGACTTCCTCCTTGTGCGTGTTCTATCGCTTATATAATGGGTTGTGCTCCGAAGAACTGTTCGACATGATGCCTACGGCCGCTTTCTACCATCGCACCGCTCGCCGTCGGCAGGGCATTCATCCTCACACCTTAGAACCTAAATGGTCACGTACGGTACGGTTTCAGAGGAATTTCCTCCCTCGGACGCTCCGATTGTGGAATGAGCTCCCTGCCGAGGTTTTCCCGACGGACTACAGTATGGGGTTCTTCAAGAAAGGAGTGTATAAATTCTTAAAGGGTCGGCAACGCGCATGTAACACCCCTAGGAGTTGCAGGCGTCCATAGGCTGCGGTGACCGCTTACCATTAGGCGGGCCGTACGCTTGTTCGCCACCGAAGTGGTATAAAAAAACAGTTTCAGTACTGCCCCGCTTCTGTGCATGATATTACTAATGCGCAAACGTAATACTCACGTCAAAAAACATATAATATGATGTTATAATCAGCCCGATAAGTCAAGAATTCCCCTTAGCTTAATGCATGAATATATTTAAGATGTCGATAGTAGTTTAATACCTACCTAAATTCTACAACAATTATGCACTTAAACGTAGTATTTCACTATTACAATAGCAAATTTCTAGTTTTCTATTCAACGGACCCGTTAGTAGGGCTCGTGGGTAGTGACGTCATAGTTTTCTGTCAATTAGGCTCCTTCCTGATTTGTCGATGCGGAGGCGGTACGATATGAGAAAACTGTCAGCTGTCAGAGTCAACCGATACCAATGCAACTACTGCCCCGCTTCTGCGCATTGTATTACTACTGCGCGTAACACTGACGGTATTTCATTTAGTAAGGAAATCTCACATCAGTAAACTCACATCAAAGAATTAAATACCTCTCACACATCGCTCCCGCCCCGCCAAGTCAGGTAGTCGCCTTAGTATGAAGCGTTTTTGGTTTCCGGGAACAATACCTCTCAAGGTGTCGTACTTCACCTTTTAACCCTCATTTGCGGCTTTGATCATAGTACAAATCTAGTGCACCTAACTGTGATCGCCCGACCCGCAGGCGGGCTCTGCTCATCGTTCCGAAGCGCCAGCTGGCTAAGTCACGACGGTCACTCAGCATCATGGGGCCTAGACTGTATAACTCGCTCCCAGATAACATAAAAGCATCTAACAGTGTAACTATATTCAGGAACAAACTTAAGTTATTTCTGATGGATCAGGCGTACTATTCGATTAACGAGTTTTTGTGTGCTCAGAAGAATAATTGACTCAACGCTTGATTAAAATTACCAAATATTTGTGGATTAAATTCAAAATGTAACGAAATCATGTAACTAAGGATTTATGTAGGTACCTATGACTTGTAAAATTTGTTTTCTTTTTACCAATAAAGTCTGTATTCTGTATAGTTGGTCCCATACAAACATTTAATTCCCTTTTAGAACTGGTTCGAATGGCGTTATTATTATTTATGAAAACTAGTCTATTGTATGGGAGCTATGCAGATTTGCGCTGCTTTTAGAAATCAGTATAATCTGGGCGCTAGTTAGTTTTAGATGAACAAACCGATAGTACTGTATCGGATATCGAATGAAACACGATCGTAAAATGGAACGCACCTTTTTACGATAACTGGGGGCGTGTAACTCACGTGGCTTCTAATGGGCTTGTATGCATGCAACATACAAACCCGATCTTACACCGTTGATTTAAAGACTATTATTGATTGAGCTGCCCATATGTTTTACTGGTAGTTCGATCTTGTTTTATTTATTGCTTTATATTTTTGAATTGGCAGTGTGTGAATAGTAAAATAAGTTTTGAGCGAAATTGCAAAATGCTTCTTTTCCGTAAGTTGGTGAAAATGAAAAATATGGTGAGTAAGATCGCTAAAGTTCCAAAGGATGCACTGTGCTGAAATAGGTGGAACTGCATTTGTCTCTAGATTTCGACACAATATACCCTTAAATTAAAACGCTGAATAGAGCTGAATTGCATTTTTAAACGGTGATACGACAAAAAAAAATGTTTTGGTAAAAAAATAAAAATACACGTTAATAATTATTATATATATCAAAGGGTGTGCACGATTCCAAAACACGATTTAATAAAATAACACGATTTTATAAATCGAAAAAAATCGTAAAGCTACGTCTTAAAATCATCTTAAAATAATCATGATGTCTTTTTTTTTCAACTGAAACATCTTTAATTGATAACACAGTTCCAACATACTCAAACTTAAAACGTGGACGATTTATATTACACATGTGGTGAATATATTTAATTTTATGATTAAATTTCTGATTATCTGCTTGTATAGCAGGTATATACTCGTAGTTTATCTTTCACTCCGGCGCAACTAGATGCAGACAGACATAGCCAAGGTCATTTGCGCTTGTCTGCCTCTTAACTCTAGTGTCAAATATAAAAACTATATTGATTTATCTATGCCCAAAAAAAATAATCGTGAAACGAAACGCTAACATGTCATGTTTGACACATGTCAAAGTCAGAAACGTCAGTTGGTTTCATCAAAATATGTTGATTACGTGCGAAATATTTTTAAAAAATTCACTATGTCGCGAAAAAATACGGTAAGTGTTATTGAATAGTTGTTTTCGATAGCCTTTGAGTTGCATTTCATACACGTAATGATATATTTGTGATCACGGCAGTATTTTTGTGATTTTTGGAACTTTGAAAGTTGTGGGAAATATTGTACTTGTGACCGCATAAGGATGCTAATTTACTCCGTGTGGGAAATATTATACTTCAGACCGATAATAAATCTCATTTTTTCGTTCATGTTGTTATTTTATTCGTGCAGATCAAAAAAACTCTCGACTTCTCTAGAAGAGATCACGTAGACACAGCTCTCAATTCGCTCACGAGCTCCTCAGAGAGCGAGCAATCCGCCGACAGCTTTATGCTAGACAACAATGAATGGAAAGACGAAGATTGGGTCAACGCAAAATGAAATCAAATTCAGCATGCAGATATAGAAGAGGATGTTTTTTTTCGTGAGTATATATTTTTATTTTTTCAAATTTATTTTTAAAGTATTATTCCTTTTTTTTACAATGAAATCTTATTTCAGGTGAGCCATCCATCAATTTATGTGACCAGGAAGCATTACAAGACAAAGCGTCCAAGGAAATGACAGTGTTTTTAACTAGTGTTAGTATTACGAACTTGAATATATAAATCATTGTATTTATTTAATCATGTGAAGCAATACCAACCTACATTTATAGCATTTAAAATATAATATGCCTGAGCATATGATATTTTAATTGCTGTAAATAAATATAACTGGCGGGGTATTCATGCTGAGCCTGTCTCAGAGTCATCGGTGCCGAGTCCGAGCCAAGGTGTCTCAGAAGCTCCACCTCCATTGGAACCCTATGATGATGATATGGAGATAGATGAAATAATGGAAGTACCTAGCCCTACAACAACACCAATAGACCAGCCATCCACATCATATAATAATATACCTAGAGTGCCTAGACCAAGTTATGCTTCTGTACAAAATAGGCAGCATGTATGGACTACAATGCTAGACAACTGGCATGCCGGGGTCATTTGATCAGCCACTGCAGGTAAAGAAAGTTTACAACAATAGGCACATTCCAACGCATTATTTTATGGATATATTCCCTGACTCTATTCTGCAAATGATGGCAATAAATACAAATAAGTATGCACATGAAAAAGGATCTCTTGGTTGGACTGATGTAAGTAAGGAAGAAATTAGTCCATATTTGGGTATGATAATTTTGATGTCAATCAACCCTGTTTCGGATACCCAATTGTATTGGAGCACAGGCCCATTCTATAGAAATCCTGTTATCTCCTAGAAAATCCTGAAATCTAATAGGTAGAAACCAGAGACTTTTAAAGACCTGAAGGTGTATAACTCCCACATCATTTTTTTTTATAAAAATAAAAAAAATGTAAAAACTAAGTCTGTTGTTTTTATCTTTTTCCTGCATAAAAAAATATACATATCTTTGTAATACCCTAAATTCAATATTTTCGCCATGCCCAATTAAGGGTTAAGAGTGCGCAGAACGTTTGGTTTTCCATACAAACGTATTTACGCTCTCATTCCAAAACGCCATGCTAGAATAACATGAAACTTTGTATACACAATGGGATCCGGCATATCTAGGTCGGAAATTAGTTTCTGTTGCTTGAAATTATAATGGAGAAAAAATACAACTATTATTAAGGTTTTCATACAAGCCGTAAAAAACTGACAAAAAAACCGCTGTATTATTTTCTTTTACATTTTCTAGCAACAGAATTTAATTTCCGACCTAGATATGCCGGATCTCATTGTGTATACAAAGTTTCATGTTATTCTAGCACGGCGTTTTAAAATGAGAGCATAAATACGTTCGTATGGAGAACCGAGCGTACTGCCACGTACTGCGCCCTCTTAATAGGGCACTGGTAAAATAGTTACCATCTGATTTTGAACCTATTCGCTTTAAGATAAGATGGAAAACCAATGAAAAATCGGATTAACCTCTGCCCTATTAAGAAGAATAGCAATGCATTTGTTATTTATCGGGAGTTGCAAGCATCGTCAGGCTACGGAGTCTGCTCACCATCAAGCAGGCCATACGCTTATTTGCCACCGTCACGATGTACAAAATATCTGTGCTCATTAGTAATCACGAGCCCGATATACGTTAAATTGTGTACTTTTGCTGCATAATAGGCCTCAATTGGATAAGTTCATGCTGACGTCATCGTCATTCTGTGGTTTATGTTCGGATAATGAGGCGTCACGTTGACGGCATGGTAATGACACTGATGGCAATGAGGGGGATTTTAAATAATTACTGTAAAGCGGAAATATATTGAAAATGCCACGTAGTCTGCCTTATTTAACCGAGGTCATGCAATAAATCCTGCTATTTTTTTATTAGCTATTTTTAATGCTTTCGTAATAACACAGTAAAATTGCATAATAGAACAGTGAAATTGTTGTTATTGTAATATTTAGTAATATCTAGAAATAGCCTAACTTAAGAATGTAATAAAATTTGCTGTGCCCTTGCAGGGTATCATGTACCGACTAATTATTACATTATAACGTCCACTGTACTCGTATAATAAACATAATAATTGCAATAAATAAATGAAAATGAAAGCAAATGTTGTTTCATTCGTTATATGTAAAAATTAACTTTGCAATGCATTTAAATTTATTTCTATAGGAAGTTCTACTCGGGCGATGTCTAGTAGAATGCTTCAGGACTTGTATCATTACGGAATTATTATTTAAGTTATAATATATGTATAATTTAAATGCCTACAACATAATAATACAATTAGATGTAAAAACGTAACATGACTTTAAAAATTAAAGAGAAATATTGGCGCATCTTAACATCATACGATGCCCCGAAAACGTGCAACTGCGCTCTTATTCACAAATCGTATCTCTCGTCTTCACCAGTCATCTCACACCTTTCCCGTTTTTATATGGAAACTGACAATTTTAATTTGTTAAATTTTTCACAGTTTCCATAAAGTCAAAGTCAAAATATTCTTTATTCAGATAGGCCTAGCAACAAGCACTTTCGAATCGTCCGTTATAACATTTTATTAAGTTAATTAGATTTTATTATTATTGTATGTTTTTTCCGCTCACGGGACAACGGTGTCCCGGAGTTCCCGGGCCTTTGGAAGGCGTGCGCGGAGCCGAAGTACCGAGTAATTATTATTATTAGGTTAATTATTTAGACCAATTTAACGGGTGAGGTGTGAGGTGACAGGTGAGGACGAGTTGATTTGTAAATTAACACTTGGTTTATCGTAAATACCGGCTTAGGGAATGCCCTACCATATTTTTTGGTCATAGTATAGTTAAAACAATATACATATATAGTTAACTTAGTATACTTAAAACAAACAACAAAAGGAGCGCTCGTGGCCCAGCGGCGCCCGCGTACCGCGTGCGGTATGCGAGGTTAAGCAATGTCGGGCGAGGTCAGTCCTTGGATCCCCCTCGACGGTGCCCGCCTTGTCGGGGCGGGGGGGCTTAGTAACCGTGGACTGGTCATCCACGGTGAAGCTAAGAGGCACCCAGGGCCGGCCTGTTTGGGCTGCCGGCTGGCCCGAGGAGGGCGCTCCCAGCGGGCTTGGGTAGCCCGCTGAGGATGCGTTGAGGAGGGGCCGCAGAAGAAGAGGAGTGCCGGTATTGTGGTGAGCCGTTCTCCCTATCTTCTGTGGCCGAGGCGGGATCGCAGGGGGAGAGGCGTATTGGTATTTCAGTGCGCCACTCTCCCTACCCCCTGCGAACTTGGCGGGGCCGTTCCGCGGAAACGGTGTTGGTGGGGCTGCAGAGGAAGAGAAATGCTTTCCCTATCCTCTGCGGCCGAGGTGTGGTTCGTGGCGGAACCACCGACCTGCTCCGCCACCGGGTGCCGGAAGTTTTTCGGCACCCATGACCTCCTCGTAGCGGACTCAGGGGGGTCCGCTACTGTACAAGCTGGAGGTCGAGGAGGAAGGCACGCCAAAACATCTGGCGTGCCTGACGTGGAGGGCCTTCGGGCATCCGCGGTGGAGCCGCTTGGGAGCGGCTGTCGCCGGCGGGGTCGTGGATGTGTGCGCAAGCGTTCCCGTGACCTCGCCACAAGGCGACGAGGCGGCAGATGGGGGGGTTTTTAGTGGGTATACCGTGGGTCTCATCAGCCTATACGGGAGTCCCACATAACCACTCGGGTCACCCCCTGCACCCGGGTGGTATGCGTAAAAAAAAAGGTCAGTCCTTGGATGGGTGACCACTTTGAGTGGTTACTAACTGAGCGCTCCCGTGCTTTGGAAGGCACGTTAATCAGTTGATCCCGGTTTCTGTCTATGAAAGCAGTCGTTAAGCCAAGTTAGAGGCCTCCGGGCGGCTTGTGAACTTCTAACGGTCAAGTTGCCCACTCACTTGACAAGCCTAATCCCAATAAGTTCTGGTTTCCCCCTCGGGTTGGAAGGTCAGATGGCAGTCGCTTCCGTTAAAACTAGGGCCTACGCCAATTCTTGGGATTAGGTAGCGGACCCCAGGCATGCTTCAGGATGCAACTGTACTGGAAATAACGCTAGGAGGATGATGAGTATAGTTAAAACAATCTTAACCTGAACGGATCCATAGCCAAAGTATTACGCGATTTTTTTATGTATTGCGCCTATAAATATGTCTATTAAAGGGTGTTCATTTTAACAATGATTATACCCTACCGTGCCCCTATCATAAAATGACCAAGGTATACCTACGCTCACATTCATGAGTGGACTGTACCGCTTGCTCGATTAAAATCGGCCCGATATCCACCGCGTCGTTTAACTTTGCCCACTTTGCCTTTGTTTCGCAATGCCATGGATAACTTTTTTCGTAATTTTTTTTTCAACATTTTTTGCCTAGTACACACCCTGCAGTCATTCACGCTTCACGCTTCGTTCGATCACGTATGGAGCTACTAACTTTCATTGAAGTTGCCCTTTTCGTTGGAATTACAAATTTCGTGACAAATAGCCCGAATATCCATCCCGAATCCTATCGAAGGTTTATTGAAAATTGCGGATTTTAATAGAATTTGAGTCACGTGGATATATCGGGGAAACATACCTTCCGGCAGAGGCTGCTGATTGCAAAACTGTTTTTTGTATTTTGTTACAAATTGAGCTTTTATATAATCTGTGAAATAAACATGGTTACAAATTTAAAAAATCGCTACCGAGTCCAATCCACGTATATCATCTTATTGCCTTACCAGGATAGGTGGCTTGAAGACTTAACCAATCTATGGAAAAAAGGGAACAAGTGGATGTCATTTTCACAGATTTCCGGAAAGCGTTTGATAAGGTGGACCATTTATATCTACTAAAAAAACTAGCATATAACGGAATCCGCGGCAATTTATTACGATGGTTTGCATCATATTTGACGAACAGGACTCAAGTGGTAGTAATAAATGGGTTTAAGTCCAATCTCACTGAAGTGACATCTGGGGTAATACAAGGATCAATTTTAGGACCTTTGCTGTACGTTATTTTCATCAATGACATAAAGTTATGCTTTAAAAACAGTAATTTTTTTAATGTTTGCGGACGACTTAAATATCTACAAGGTAATAAAAAACGATAGTGATAGTTTTTTGCTCCAAAACGATTTAGATGCATTTTATGATTATTGTGTACAGAATAAACTACAGTTAGCGGGGGATAAGTGTACGCAAATGACATTTACAAAGAATAGAAAACGGGTATTTAGGTTTTAATATAGCATAGGTAATACAGAAATTATACAAGTACAGGTAGTTAGGGATCTTGGCATAATATTTGATGAAAAGTTACATTTTAATGCGCATGTTGACAAAATAGTTGGTAAGGCTTATAAGATGTTAAGAGTTTGTGACTAGATCAGCAAAAGTTTTTAAAAAGGCTGACACGTATCTATTACTTAACAAAGTACTTGTGAGGCCGCAACTGGAGTATGCTTCAGTGGTATGGAACCCGTTGTATGCCAAGTACTCGGATTCAATTGAAAAGGTGCGGAAGAAGTTTTTACGTATGATGCACTAGCATTTGCCCGCGGCTTCGCCCGCGTACTAAGCGAAATTTTTAACCGTCTACAAAAAACAGGTTCGTATGTTTGTCCACGATTATCTCGCGTTTGGCTGAACCGATTTAGATGCGGTCTCCAGAAAAGTAGTTGTTACATTCTGGGGTTTCGCTATACGAAGTTTGGTGATTGTGATTCATTAACAGATGAACAGATAAAAAGTTAGTATACATTCTGAGAACCGGCAAACTGTTGAATTTCATTTGATTTTGGCAAAAATAAGGATCTAAAACTATTATCATACATTTCCGAGAGGCCGAAGGGGAAAGGGCCGATGAAATAAAAGCATGTCTGAAATGGCTCTTAGTAAAAGTATCTGTGTACTACAGTAACACCAATAGGTCTGTAAACGACCTAACAGCGCGCAGCGGCCATAAACTCTGGTCCTTTGAAGTACAGAAATACGGCTAATTCAATATCATGTGTAACATTTATTTTTCCTACAATTAAATTTATTAGGTAGGTTTTGCCAGTTACCATTGGAGCATCCAAAAAGAAAATTTGGCCTCACTTCCATTCGCACTCCTTACTGTCAGTCCGTCTGTTACAACCAAGTTGCTTTTACTGGACCTATTGAATTGCAATTTGGCACAAACTATCAAGAATTTAGAGCGCTCGTGGCCCAACGGCACCCGCCTACCGCGTGCGGTGTGCGAGGTTAAGCAACGTGGGCGCAGGTCAGTTCTTGGATGGGTGACCGCTTTGAGTGGTTACTAACTGACTCTCGTGCTTTGAAAGGCACGCTAAGCCGTTGATCCCGGCTGCAATCGTTAAGCCAAGTCAGAGGCCTTCGAGCGGCTTGCGAACTTCTAACAGTCAAGTTGCCCACTCACTTGACAAAGGGGGGTCGAAGTTGCACCGCGTCCGTAGGGAGTACCCACCGTTACCATACACAGAACCCCTGGGTGGTGCTAAAAGTGCAACAAAAACTGGCAACCGTACTAGTCTTCTCGAAAATCTCACGGTTCGTAAATAAATGCCATACGATTAAAAAAGAATTGAAGGTTGATTTAAATGGAAAAAATATCGAAACCTCTATGTCGTTTTTAAAAGCAAATCCAGATACCCTACACGCCTATATAGTAATATTAAACTTTTTTGCATATAGGTATGAATGGAGTGCCAAATTTTACCTCAGATTCGCATTAAGAGACCTCTCGGATGCGCAGATATCGATTTTGAACGAAATCGGGACAAAAAAAAAAGAAAATCAATATGGCCACCACTTTCACAAATTTTACCCCGGATTCGTATTAAGAGACCTCTCGGACACTCAGATATCGATTTTGAACGAAATCGGGACGAAAATGAAGAAAATCAATATGGCCGCCACTTTTTTCTAATTTTACCTCAAATTCATATTAGATGACCTCTAGGACGCTCAGATATCGATTTTGAACGAAATCGGGTTAGAAATGAAGAAAATCAATATGGCTGCCACTTTTTCCAAATTTTACCTCGGATTCATATTAAGACACCTCTCGGACGCTCAGATATCGATTTTGAACGAAATCGGGACAATAAAAAAAGAAAATCAATATGGCCGCCACTTTCACAAATTTTACCCCGGATTCGTATTAAGAGACCTCTCGGACACTCAGATATCGATTTTGAACGAAATCGGGACGAAAGAGAAGAAAATCAATATGGCCGCCACTTTTTTCTAATTTTACCTCAAATTCATATTAGGTGACCTCTAGGACGCTCAGATATCGATTTTGAACGAAATCGGGTTGGAAATGAAGAAAATCAATATGGCTGCCACTTTTTCCAAATTTTACCTCGGGTTCATATTAAAACACCTCTCGGACGCTAAGATATCGATTTTGAACGAAATCGGGACGGAAATGAAGAAAATCAATATGCCGCCACTTTTTCCAAATTTTACCTAGGATTCGTATTAAAAATTCTCTCGGACGCTCAGATATCGATTTTGAACGAAATCTGGACGGAAATGATAAAAATGAATATGGCCGCCACTTTTTCTATTTTATACCTTGGATTCGTATTACGAGACCTCTCGGACGCTCATATATCGATTTTGAACACAATCGGGACGAAAATGAAAAAAATCAATATGGCCGCCACTTTTTTCAAATTTTACCTCAAATTCGTATTAGGGGAGCTCTAGGACGCTCAGATATCGATTTTGAACGAAATCGGTTTGGAAATGAAGAAAATCAATATGGCTGCCACTTTTTCCAAATTTTACCTCGGCTTCATAATAAGAGACCTCTCGGACGCTCAGATATCGATTTTGAACGAAATCGGGACGGAAATGAACAAAATCAATATGGCTGCCACTTTTTCCAAATTTTACCTCGGCTTCATAATAAGAGACCTCTCGGACGCTCAGATATCGATTTTGAACGAAATCGGTTTGGAAATGAAGAAAATCAATATGGCTGCCACTTTTTCCAAATTTTACCTCGGCTTCATAATAAGAGACCTCTCGGACGCTCAGATATCGATTTTGAACGAAATCGGGACGGAAATGAACAAAATCAATATGGCTGCCACTTTCTCCAAATTTTACCTCGGCTTCATAATAAGAGACCTCTCGGACGCTCAGATATCGATTTTGAACGAAATCGGGACGGAAATGAACAAAATCAATATGCCGCCACTTTTTCCAAATTTTACCTCGGATTCGTATTAAGAATTCTCTCGGACGCTCAGATATCGATTTTGAACGAAATCTAGACGGAAATGATAAAAATTTGCGGCGTATTCGAGATCTGGAGCAACAACTGGAAGAACTTCAGGCAAAGCAGACCACTATTTGCAAGTATTGCTCGGAGTTGGGTGAAAACAATTTAAGTATCTTTGCCGAATTTAGTACTTGTGAAGTAGACATGATGCATGATAGTTTAGTAAGCGCCCCCATAGTGGAAACAATAGATTTAACCAACTCTGTGTATGTAGAGAGTAATTCTGATCACAGAGTCATAGTAAGAGGCTCAAACAAAGTAAAAAAATATTTAAAATTGAATAGATTTATTAAAAAATCTAAACTTTTATTGCAACGTCACAAGACAATTTTCAAAGCAGTTTTGTCTAAGTACAGCCATGTGTCACTGAGCGACCAGCTTCTTAACTGTCAGCAACAATTAGACCAGGCAGTAATAGAGCTGAAAAATCGCTCCGATGAGGTCATCATGCTGCAGTCAAAACTAAAAGATATCACTAGCAAGCATGACCTTTCAAGCAAAACTTTGCACGAATACATAGCCTTTATGAATAATGTTCTAGAACCGGGGAGCGGCGTCCCACTACACTTCGAGTCGCCCCGGGTGCCGGGGCGCTGCCCCGGGCCGAGCCGCGACCACTCGCCGGCCGCCCGCGTGCCCGCCGCCCCCGCGCCCGCCTCCCTCGTGCTCCACCGCGCCGCCGCCGGCGCTGCCACACCGCGCCGGGGGGCGCCCGCCCCGCCGCCGCCGTGCCGAGCCGAGCCGGCGCCGCCGCTACCGGTCAGTGTAGACCAGCCATCGAGCCGAGAAGAACCGCCGTTCCTGATGATCGAGTCGCCGCCGCTGTCGCTGAGCCAAGCCGAGCCGGCATCGCCGCCGGTGCCTGTCGCCGCCCGCGCGCCCGCACCCGCCCGGCCGCGCCGCACCGTCGTGTACTCGGACCGGGCGGGCGTCGGCCTCGGCGCGCTGCTAGCCGGCCGCTTGACTCAGAGGGTGACCAACAACTGTCTCCCGGGAGCCTCCGTCGATCGTCTGGCCTCGTGCATCGCCGCTGACCACTTCGACTGCGACTCTACGCTGGTAGTGTTCGTCGGTGATATTTTAGACTGTACCGAGCGAGACATTATTAGACTATCGGAGACCCTCACTGAAATAGACCAGCGAGGTATAGGTAAAATCATAATATGTGCGTTGCCTTTTTCGGATACTTTGTCGGCAACGCAAAATATAAACTTACATTATTTAAATTCCATTTTGTATAGGTTGTCTCTATACAGCTGTACGATTTCGTATTTCGATACGAACAAATTTGTTAAGAATTTAGTTTTGACTGAAAAGCGTCCATATCTACCGAAAAGGTACTTACGTGAGTGTGCTAAATTGTTAGCATATAATATTGTAGACCCCGTCGTGACTAGCACGACGTTTGATAATGTTAAGGCGGTTCCTGTGTTACGTTTTAGTAGCGTGGGCTTCGAAACGGGGTCGGTGCCGGCGAGTAATTTAAACTGACCGATAAGACAACGCGTGTTACCACCGGCCCCGAACCCGTTGATAGATGTAACACTAGTATTAATATGGTTCATCAAAATATACAGGGATTTACTAGTAAGGAACTTGAAATTGATTTGTTCATACAATGTTCAAATATTCATATTCTATGTATAACGGAGCACTGGCTGAAAGATCATGAATTTATGTTTAATTTTAGCAATCATAGTGTAGTAAGTTCATACTCTAGAAAGTCATGTAGGCGTGGAGGATCCTTGATTATGGTGAAACATAATTTGAAATGTAAAGAGCGTAAAGATATTGTTGACATGTCTGTCGAGCGTCACATAGAACTCTCTTGTGTGGAGTTAGACCAATTTATAATTATATGCGTATACAGGCCCCCATCGGCGGATTACAGTCTATTTGAGACAGTGATGGAAGAAGTGCTCAGCAGTATTTTTAAGAGTACAAAATGCGTTATTGTTTGCGGTGATTTTAACGTTAACTTACTTGAGAAATCGCCCATGAGTGTGAGTCTAGTGAATACTTTTAAATCTTTTAACCTGGTGAACTTGTTTTGTGAGCCAACTCGCATTACAGCAACCAGCGCGACATGTATAGATAACATTTTCAGTAACAAGGATGCGATTAGTAAATTTATTATAAACAACTTAAGTTCTGACCACTGTGGACAACAAGTCGCCTTCAGCGGGAAAACTGATAAAGTTCCACGACACACTATGTGCAGACCTATTTCTGAAAAGAGCTTAGATTTATTCAATCGTAATATAATGAAACGATTATGTTATCTTCCACTCACTCAGGAAAGCCCTGACCGTTTGTGTACTCGATTGTTTAATTGTATCAAAACGGAATTCGATGTCTGTTTTAATTTGAAGAAGATTCAAAGCAAGTTCAAGACTAAATTTAGCGACTGGGCTACGCCAGACATTCACGAGAAGAGGCGCCGACTCTATGACTTGTATGATTCAAGAACTACTGATAAAAGGCCGGAATTTCTAGAGTATGTTAAGAACTACTCAAAATCTTTTAAGTTAATGTGTGTCGCTGCTAAAGCCGATTACTTGTCAAAAAAGATCCAGAACTCTAGTGATAAGATTAAAACTGTATGGCAAGTTATCAACAATGAAACTGGGAAAAGTAAGTTAAAAGATGCGCACTTCAGCCTGCGAGTCGATGATACTCTAGTGAGTTCTGACCACGAAGTAGCAGATCATTTTGAGCGGTTCTTTACTAATGTACCCGTCCAGACCACGAAATCTTTGAATTCATCACCAGATGTCGCTGAATCGTTATTGAAAGAAAATGTAACAGAATGTACAGAAATCTTTAGCTTCACTGACGTGACCCCCCATATTATAATTAAAGCATTTAAATCATTAAACTTAAAAAAGACCGAAGATCTTTGGGGCCTTTCTGTAAAAGTATTACATTCCATTGTAGAATCAATCGCACCTTTCTTAGCTGATATTTTCAATAAATGTATTGAAACTGGAGTTTTTCCTAACCTGATGAAACACAGTAAAATCATCCCGTTGTTTAAATCAGGATCAAAAACTGACCCTACCAACTTCAGACCAATCTCAATACTACCGGCATTAAGCAAAGTTTTTGAGAAACTTATTCTTAATCAGCTGATGTCCCATTTTAATCGCAATAAACTACTCAATAGCAATCAGTTCGGGTTCACTAGAGGTCGCTCCACCACTGATGCCGGTGTGGTACTAATTAAACATATTTTTGATGCCTGGGAAGAGGCTCAAGATGCTATTGGAGTGTTCTGTGATCTATCAAAGGCATTCGATTGCGTTAATCACGAGAATTTAATTAGAAAGTTAAGCCATTATGGGATAAGAAACGGTTCCCTTGACCTTGTTACATCGTATCTGTCGGAGAGAACTCAACGGGTTGTCATCAACGGGACTCAATCTGCAGGGACAACGGTTGCTCTTGGAGTTCCTCAAGGCTCAATTCTGGGCCCATTTCTGTTTCTAGTTTATATTAATGATTTACCAAACCTTGTAAAAGATAAACATGATATAGTGCTATTCGCAGATGATACGTCGCTTATCTTCAAGGTAGGCCGCAAAGACAAAAACTTTGACGGTATTAATGAGGCACTAGGTACTGTTGTGAACTGGTTTACAGCAAATAATTTGCTTTTAAATTCCAAGAAAACAAAGTGTATCAAATTCACTATGCCTAATGTCAAGCAGGCAAACAATTCTAAGATCAAATTAAAGTCTGATGAAATTGAATTTGTAGATAGAACAGTGTTTTTAGGGGTCACCTTAGATTCAAAACTGCAATGGCATGCGCATATTGCCACTCTGGCCGGCAAACTTAGTTCTGCGGCCTATGCAGTAAGACGTATTAGACAGTTAACTGACGTTGAGACGGCCAGGCTGGTATATTACAGTTACTTTCATAGTGTTATGTCCTATGGAATCCTGTTGTGGGGAAAAGCGGCTGACATCCAGACCGTCTTCGTGCTACAGAAACGAGCTGTACGCTCCATCTATAAACTTAAGGCCAGAGAATCTCTCAGGGAAAAATTTAAGGAGGCAAATATTCTTACTGTGGCATGTCAATACATTCTTGAAAATATTATGTATGTTCGAAAAAATATTCAAGAATTCAAACTCAACAGTGATATCCACGACTACAACACTAGAAGTAAACACAAGATTGCAGTGAAGGCCAGTCGTCTCCGGAAGATTAGCACGTCGTTTGTGGGGAACTGTATACGATTTTATAATAAAATACCCATCGATATAGTTAATTTTCCATTCAGTAAATTTAAGTCTCATATTAAACGTTATTTGTTAAGCCAGGCCTATTATACTGTCAACGATTTCTTAAATGACAAAAATGCTTTTAAGCCAGTGATAGTTAAATCCTGTTAGTTTTAATATACATATGCTTCACTTAGCATATTTCCTTGTATAAATAGCTCTGTCGTTTTATTTTATGAAACATGATGCTGTTTCTCGCCGAAGAGTCATTTTAATCTTTCACATTATTAATGTCCGGCAGCCTGAATATGTCATGCTCGCTTAAAGGGCTTTGCTTACGGCGGCGTCGTTGATCGGGTCGCCACCTTCCCTTACAGATGGTCGAGGGAGGCGATGGCTGAGATACGCGTCATACTCGTGATCGGGTGCTGTTTGTGGAGTCCGGTCTGTTCATGCTTGCAAGGGCAAAGTAAATACCTTAATACTAGTGTTATTTTATTGTATGTAGATTGACGAGAGACATAATCCTGTTCTGGATTAGTTTTATTGTTATTGACGCTTAGAGACCTTATACATCTCTAACAATATTAAGTTTACTTATTTTAATTTTACCGCTTAGAGATCATTTACATCTCTAAGGACTTTGAAATAATTGTTTTTAATCGTATTTGGACGCTCAGAGACCATATACATCTCTGAGATATTAAATTAATTTTATGTACTTTTTGTTTATTCGGACAGATCGTATTCAATACGTCCTTAATATTTGTAAATTTATTTTTATTTAATTGTTAATCAGTATATTTTTTTATCATTATTATTAAGTAAGATTGTCAGTTTTTTTTAATTGTATAAATTCACGCTTTGACTTGTAAAAGTGCCCTTGTGGCCTATTTGCAGAATAAATATTTGATTTTGATTTTGATTTTGAATGAATATGGCCGCCACTTTTTCTAAATTATACCTCGGATTCGTATTACGAGACCTTTTGGACGCTCAGATATCGATTTTGAACGAAATCGGGACGAAAAAAAAGAAAATCAATATGGCCGCCACTTTCACAAATTTTACCTCGGATTCGTATTAAGAGACCTCTCGGGCGCTCAGATATCGATTTTGATCAAAATCGGGACGAAAAAAAAAGAATTCAATGACTGCGACTTTTTCCATATTTTACCTCGGAGTCGTATTAGGGACCTCTCGGACGCTCAGATATCGATTTTGAACGAAATCGGGACTAAAAAAAAGAAAATCAATATGGCCGCCACTTTCACAAATTTTACCTCAGATTCCTATTAAGAGTCCTCTCAGACGCTCAAATATCGATTTATGTCGAAATCGTATCGGACGGCACTGATTAATAAAACCATCTACAATACATAGAATCAAAACAGGTCGTATCTTCATAGGGAACTCACGGCACTTCATGCACCTTAAGACCTTATAAGGAACTTACATGCCAAATTTGGTATCTCTCGAACCACCAGTTTGCGCTGTGCGGTGATATGTCAGTCTCTCAGTCAGTCAGTTATTTCTTGATATTTGGCACAATTTTTCAAAAGTTTTCATGACCACAATATTAAATTTCAAAACCGATGCCATTTTCGTAATTAACGTCCCATAAAACCATAAAAACGACACCCATATTAATATTTAGACATTTCATCCCCCTCGGACCCCAACAGAGGGGATGGTATTTCACGTCCTCCACGTGGGATTTTAAAATCATTGTTGTTTTCGTAATCAGCGACCCAATAAACCATGGAAACAACACCCATATCGATTTTCAGAATTTGTCACCAGATTTCCCCCTTTTAGGGGTTGATTTCTCAAAAAACCTGAAACACATGTTTACTCATTTATCGTTAGAAATACTCCTGTGAAGTTTCGAATAAAATAATCCAGCTAATCTTGATTCCCCATACAATCTTCGGACCCCCATTTCACCCCCTTAGGCGTTGAATTTTGAAAAATCTTTTCTTAATGCACCTCAAGACCTTATATGGAACCTACATACTCAATTTGGAATCTCTAGAACCACCAGTTTGCGCTGTGCGGTGATATGTCAGTCACTCAGTCAGTCAGTTATTTCTTGAAATTTGGCACAATTTTTCAAAAAATTTCATGTCCACAATATTAAATTACAAAACCGATGCCATTTTCGTAATTAACGTCCCAAAAAACCATAAAAACGATACCCATATTAATATTTAGACATTTCATCCCCCTCGCACCCCAACAGAGGGGATGGTATTTCACGTCCTCCACGTGAGATTTTAAAATCATTGTTGTTTCCGTTATCAGCGACCCGGTATATCATAAAAACAATACCCATGTCGATTTTCAGAATTTGTTACCAGATTTCCCCCTTTTAGGGGTTGATTTCTCAAAAAACCTGAAACACATATTTACTCATTTATCGTTAGAAATACTCCTGTGAAGTTTCGAATAAAATGGTCCAACTAATCTTGTTTCCCCATACAAACTTCGAACCCCCATTTCACCCCCTTAGGGGTTGAATTTTGAAAAATCCTTTCTTAGTGCACCCCTAGACCTTATAAGGAACCTACGTGCCAAATTTGGAATCTCTAGGACCAGCGGTTTGGGCTGTGCGTTGATATGTCAGTCAGT
Organism: Notocelia uddmanniana; assembly: GCA_905163555.1. NCBI lineage: Eukaryota > Metazoa > Arthropoda > Insecta > Lepidoptera > Tortricidae > Notocelia > Notocelia uddmanniana. The sequence continues at coordinate 4,244,905 of LR991059.1, read as the reverse complement.
CAGTCAGTCAGTCAGTCAGTCAGTCAGTCAGTCAGTTTCTTCTTTTATATACTCGTATTTAGATAGAAGGCTAACAGGGAAAAGGATGTCCTATAATGACCTACTAAAAAAATACAAACTGCCTTTATTATTGGTTAGACGCAAAATGGCAGACGCAGTTGGACTTTATAATATATGTAGAGGGTTATACGATAGCAGCGAGCTGTTGCAGCTCGTGCAACCGCACGTCGTCCCGCCGCGCTGGGGCACGCGCTCCGCCGCGCTGTTCGCCCTGCCCGCCTGCACCAGTCACGCCGGGGCCCAGCCTCCCCTGCACCGCATGTGCAAATCTTACAATAAGTACCTCGTATCTCACCTCGTACCTCAAATCGCCAATTTAGAAAAGAAATTCTCATTGTGCTTTCTGAAAGTGAATAAGTGTCGTAAATTGTCTAGTATTTGTTTCCATCTTCTTTTATTTTCGACTGAATGTTCCCAAAATTGTTAATCTCTTTTATTATCTCTTGAAAGTAGTATCCTCTTTTTGTAAGTGTGGAAATAGTATTCCTTTTTGTGTCATCATTTAAGATATTCCAAGCTGGCAACACCTAATATTGTGTGTACTTAGTGGGAACTAGTAAGGAGTTCGATACATGTTTAGTATAAGTTTATATAGTTTTTTATGTACATTCATCTCTGTTTGTTCTCCAAATAAATAAATTCTGCACTACTCTCATGAGCTCCTTTAAAGGTACCACATGTTAGAGGTTCTTTCTCCTTATCAGTCGTGCACCCTTGTGAGAGTGGTCGTGGTTATGGGTTGTTAGAGGTAGATGTTTCATTTAACAAATTAATGTAGTATTTATACTTGTTGAAGTTCATTATACACAATAAAAGGTAAAATAAAATAGAAATTATTATAACTTAAAAATAATTAAAAATAAACTATAAAAAATGGAGTATTGTGAACTCAATATGAATATCGTGATAGCAGAACATCATCATTCAATGTTAAAACTAGGTGATACTTGAAGCAAAAAAATGCGTACGCTACCACGACCCTGCCTACAAAGCTGGAAATTCCGGGCTCAAATTCCCGTCTCACATTTATTTGTGTGTTGAGCACGAATAATTATTTCTGAACCTTGTTCGTTTTCCTTGTATTTGAGTATTTTATCTATCTTGAAAAGTATGTATAGTACCTATTGTAGTTAGTTTGGGAGTAGGTCGATGTGTACAAGATTGCCCACAAATACACATTTATTTATTTATTTTATATATCTTATATTTATACTGGTGCAGCAAATTGGCGTTTCACACAAAAACTGTGGTGACACAAAATCCTTCGTACATCCCAGCTGGCGCTCAATGTTATTTGAATGTGCGTTCCCGTTGGCCATTTCGTGAATGTGAATGGGAAAAAATGCAGCTACAGCAGAAATTCCTGCCATTTGAGCAACCGTGAACCGCAGCCTGATTGAGTACGTATGGAACGGCCAAGTATTTGTACCTGCGTTTTTACCTAGTAGTTCTGATTGCGAATCTATGGAACTGAAGAATTATGTTGGGTTAGGCAAGTTTTCAGATGGTGGGTTAGTGAAGGGTTATTACAACTTAAAATTACATATTGGGCTTCAATTCTGATAAATCAAAAAAAGGATTCGACTTTTCATCAATTTCATACCCCAGGTTCTAGTTTCAAATATTTTTACAAACAAGTACTGTGCAATTGTCAAAAATGGTTTTATTTGCCATATATGAGATTATTGGTTTTATTTTATTTAATCGTATGGCATATAAATGTAGGAGATTAAATCTATAAATTAAATTATAAGTTAACATCCAGGTTGCACAGCCAGTCAACAGCGTCAGGTGTCACATTCATATAGAGGTCCTCCGGGTCGCCCTGGTAGCGCCGTTTCGGGCAGCGCTCCACAATATGCTGCGCCGTTTGGTCTTCAACGCTACAGTCGCATAACGGGCTTTCGTTCCATCCCCACATGTACTTTAAGAAGTTGCACCTGCCGTGGCCTGTGCGGATTCGGTTGAGGCGACACCAGTGTTTCCTCTGCAAAGAGAAGCCCCTTGACTTTTGAGTAGGGTCCGGAAAGATGCTGCGTTGGCCGGTAGTCGCCTCCGCCCATTCATCCTTCCATTATTGGTTTTACATCTCATATACCGATCCTGGAGATAACGTCCGTAAAATTAAAATGGTGGTAGATGACAAATTTGGATAATCCATGTCTTCCAATAATTTTTAGACAGTGAGTTTTTTGTGTAAAAATATGGATGGAAATAATTCTTTAAAAATTATATGATTGATAAGAACAATAAATACATTAAAAAACAATTTAGAAATGCAAACATGAAGACGAACGGAGAACCTTTATTTTATTTTAGTAGGTTAATAATTAACCACATAAAAGTAATTTCTATTTGTTAACATACAGTAGCTTAAGAGTGCGCAGTACGTTCGGTTCTCCATACAAACGTATTTACGCTCTCATTTTAAAACGCCATGCTACAATAACATGAAACTTTGTTTACACAATGGGATCCGGCATATCTAGGTCGGAAATTAGTTTCTGTTGCTTGAAATTATAATAAAGAAAAAATACAATGATTATTAAGGTTTTCATAAGAGTCGTAAAAAACTCAAAAAACAGCTGTATTTTTTTTTCTTTTACAATTTATAGCAACATAAACTAATTTTCGACCTAGATATGCCGGATCCCATTGTGTATACAAAGTTACATGTTATTCTAGCATGGAGTTTTAAAATGAGAGCATAAATACGTTTGTTTGGAGAACCGAGCGTACTGCGCCCTCTTAACCAGTTCCTATGAAAAGACGGTCTTTTTTCCGATCCTTGGTTATGATCCAATATTTAGGTCTACACAATATTATAAAGATAGTAAGACTTGTTCGTACAGAAAGTAGCAGTTGCTGCGGTCGGGCACCAAATGAGAAAAGTTCCGACCTTGGCGGCACGATTTGGAACGCGTAACACTTAAGGGCTTTATTTTTTGCATCGTTTTCGAGGTTATCCGCAGAGCATGCCTACACATACAAGAACACATGCTGATACTATTTTGTTAGACTGGGCGTGGTCTTGGGTTGCGCCTTTATGGTGTAGACATACTCCCAATCGCATATATCTTCTTGGTAGCGTTCTCATGTTTGAGGGACGTGACGACTTTTACCAAGTCTCTAGACCACTGTTCTGCGGACCGTTTGGTCTTGAGCATTTTGTACAGTTGCCTGTATAGAGCAGATCCGGTAACTTCTTGGGCCGCATCCTGTCTATCTCCAGGGTGCACGTCGTCTGGACCTCTTTCCATCTATAGACCTCTAAAACTTACCTAAGACGGTTCCTAAATGGCGGTAAGAATAGAGACGTCCCTGCCAAAATCCCCTAGCGTAGTACAATTAAAGAAAAGTGGAAGCCACTGCAGCCGTGTAATGCAACTTACGCGACTTCCAAATATGAGTTTCTCTCGGCTCAGTTAAAAAAAATATACAATGATAAAATGTAGTAAAAATAATTGACGACAAAATTATTCACGAACATTTTCCTAATAATTTTGATCAAGTTTTTCCTGACACACCATATTAGCAATATGGCGACCAGCCTGTGACCGCAAGCGATCAATTTAAAGACGATAGGTAATGGATAGCCGATAATGGGCGCCACGCGTCGACCGCTTATATTAATTAGCCTCCTTTAAATTAAATACTCTAATGTTGAAAAACTCTACATATATTACTTATAGTTATGAGTTTTCAAAAGAGTTATCTCTTCTATCTGAAGAGCGATCTATTTGAGATATTGATTTAAATTATGGAGTAGGTAACTAGGCGATCGAGATTGTTTAATGAATAGAACACAAATAATACCAATGATACGAGTCACATTACTGTTTGAATTATGAGAATTATTATTTTAATAAGGCATCTTTCGTAGATGAAAATATATTAGAGATAATATGGAATACTAAGTGAATCCCAAAGCTTAAGTATAAAACAGAATAGATATTCCCTTAAGTAAGTATTTCACATTAAAGCACATAAAATATCCCCAGTCCCGTGAGAGCTAATTTAAATGTAAGTGGATTACTTAAAACCATTTTTCTAGTCCCTATATCAAAGATAAAACTATGTTGAATATTAAATGAAAGTTCTATTTGATACAACTTATTTAATTAAGCATGTTTAAAATCCTTTTCGGTATTAGATAACTTTGAGTGAAACGTTTACTTTCATGTCATAACAGTGATATTAGTGGTGATAATGGTTTTAAATGCAACCATAGAAATATAATATATTGCTCTTAAAGTTTGTTTTAGTTTTTACTATGATTGACCTATCCGCTGGATGCGATGAATGGTCATGGACAATCTTTGGGGGAGGCCTATGTACAGAAGTGAACGTTTTTCGGCATATGATGATAATATTGATAATTAACCATTTTCTCCTAAAGTGGCGGATGGAGTCCTTTCCTAGGTTGGTGTAGTCCTATCCAATTGGGTCATAGTCTTGGTCACTTTCATCCATCAATCTCATTAATACAATACAATCATCAATTTGACTCACGTAATTTTGTATGTGTATAGGTAATGGCATATGTACTTACGTTATGAGTTACGACATTACATTACACATGACAATTTTATAAATTATAGGGCATCTAATCTATACTAATTTATAAAGCTGAAGAGTTTGTTTGTTTGTTTGAACGCGCTAATCTCAGGAACAACTGGTTCACATTGAAAAATTCTTTTTGTGTTGGATAGTCCATTTATCGAGAAAGGCTTTAGGCTATATAACATCACGCTGCGACCAATAGGAGCGAAGACGCGGACGAAGTCGCGGGCAACAGATAGTTTTTTTTTTTTTTTTTTTTAATTTAATCGTATGGCATATATTTACGAACCGTGAGATCTTCGAGAAGACAAGTACGGTTGCCAGTTTTTGTTGCACTTTTAGCACCACCCAGGGGTCACGTGTAGGGTAACGGTGGGTACTCCATAGGGACGTGGTGCAACTTCGACCCCCCTTTGTCAAGTGAGTGGCAACTTGACTGTTAGAAGTTCTCAAGCCGCCCGAAGGCAATGGCTTAACGACTGCTGTCGTAGACAGCAGCCGGGATCAACGGCTTAACGTGCCTTCCAAAGCACGAGAGCGCTCAGTTAGTAAAAATTGTTTATTATAATACGACTATACGGGACTTGCGAACCGATCAGCGTTTTATTTTTAATACTTAGAACTCTTGTCTGGCACTCCAAAAAAGGCATCCAGGGAAAAGTAGGCCTCAGATGTTACAGTTAGCGTGGGAATGCTGCCTGCATGATGGGCACCCTGCCTAAGGGGCCAAATTTAGATTTTTTATAGGTTGTTTTTAATTATTTTTAAATGAGAGTAATTTCTATTTTATTTCTAATATTTTTCTTAATAAATATTTATTCCCGTTGAGAAATGCGACCTGTAGAGAAGAACACCCGGACAGACAGGCATACGAAATATTTTTTGTCGAAAGCTGAAACGGAGACGCTTCGCTCGCTCGGTCAACAATTTACAATAGTATCACCAATACAACCACCAAAATAACAACACAGTCTAAAACGCTAAGTATTCAATCCTTTTTTCAGTCTGTATGGGATTTTTGACAGCTTTCTATGGGATATAAAACATCGAGATAACGCAATAAGACATCCATTTATTGTAACATAACACAGCTCTTATGATGAAGCAGACCAAAATACGGCACGGTTTCAGAGGAATTTCCTCCCTCGGACGCTCCGACTGTAGAATGAGCTCCCTTCTGAGGTTTTCCCGTGGGACTACAGTATGGCGTTCTTCAAGAAATTTTTAAGCAACGTTATAAAAAGTATTTACTTTCACAACAGCTCTCGGTATAACTGCTCCATGTCTTGGTGGTCGTGTAGTAAGCCCATGTATAGCATCTCTCCTATCTTATTTTGTTATGTGCATTAAAATCTATATATTTGTATATACATTAATAATATTATTTAAGTTAATAATATTATTTTTATTAATATGCGTGCCCTATGCCTTGTACTCACACCTTACCCTTTATTCTCCTTGACTCCGTATTATCATTCTTCTCTTTATCTTTACATTTATTACGAATCTTAAGTATGTCGTTCCTTGTCTGTCACTCTTCGCTGTTCAGATCTATTCTTACAGCCCTGGGCTCCACGGAAGACCAGCGCTATGGCATTTTACTAATAAATGTCAAAGCATTATGCTGAGTGGTGTCCATTTGCGGCCACTGTAGCAGCACCACTGCTTTTTGTAATGTTTCACTTATTTTAAGTAGGTTAAATATTTTAAGTAAAGCTATTTATTTTGCTGTCGTTTCTACTAACATTTTAATTGTAATGTGCTGTTCTTTTGTGGTTTGCAATAAATTGGTTTCTATTCTATTCTATTCTATTCTAAATAATTGTATAATTTTTAATGGGTCAGCAAAGCGTTCATAAGCTGCGGTGACCGCTTACCAGCAGGCGAGCCATACGCTTGATTGCCAGCGACGTGGTATAAAAAACCATAACATAAGCATAATCCACACGTAATTATATAGGTATCATCTCGGTCAATATTCCATTACGTTCGCGACAATATTTTCACTCAGATGATGATAAAACACGTTAACGTAACGTTACGTGGCGGAACGTTTTGACCGAAGTCTCAGGACTGAATACCAATAAGCTTAGCAACGTGCGTGTCTCTTACATGGCTGTAATAAATATCACTCACGGGCTTATATTTATTCGTCGCTGTGCGAGATTACTCTTTGGTACGTGGCAAGGGGTTGAGGTTTCGGTTAGGATTGATAATTAACCTGGGGCAATTTTAGAATTCGTTTTTGATGCATTGAAATGAAATCCAAAAACAAATATGTGCAGTCAAGAAGCCCTGAAGGGCGCTTGTATAGAAGCGCCCTTGAGGTCATTCAGAGCTTCAGAGCTTTCAATACTTATTGCCATGATATCATTAACTGAGGATGGGTTGTGACCGAAAACCGTATGTCGGCCTGTTTAGCCTAACTAGTTGATCTACGAGTAGAGGTCCCGGGTTCGAATCCCGGCCAAGGCATTATTTGTGCATTTAGCACGGATATTTGTTCCTGGGTCTTGGATGTTTTCTTTGTATTTATCTGTATAAGTATGTATATCGTCGTCTAGGTAGTACCCATAGTACAAGCTTTGTTTAGTTTGGAACTAGGTCGATTTGAGTAAGATTGTCCCCAAATATTCATTTATTTATTCATGTAATAGTAAACGGTGTTCGTCATAATCTGATTGAATGACATTTTTTTCAAAACCATGCCATATGGTTTGGTGCAACCCAAAAGCGGCATGATTAGGTACATATCAACAACGAACCAACAGATAAAATACCTGGGGACACATTTCCCGAGATATGTGTTGTCTCCGGGTCCGTTACATTACAATTAACTTATCCTATGATTTAGAGACGTAAAGTAAAGATTCTGCATGATCAAAATAAATGAAATGATCAAAGGAAAAAGTTGTCTCATTCAAATCTGGAGCAGTCCATCTCATAAAATACCTCCACTTTAAAGAACATATCTGCTATAGTAACACCACTATTTGCTCTTAAGTATAAGTATATTGTGTGTGTGTGTGTGTGTGTCTCAGTAAAGCCTCCGAGCGAGTTGGTCTGAGGATGAACATGGACAAGACGAAGATCACGTCAAACACCCATGTAGCACCAACTCCTGTAACAATCGGACACTTTACGCTCGAAGTTGTAGACGATTACATATATGTACCTAGGACAGACTGTCCAGTTAGGTATGTAGGTCCAACTTCGAGAAAGAGGTTATTCGTCGAATCCGACTCGGCTGGGCAGCGTTCGGGAAGCTACGGCACGTCTTTTCGTCCAATATTCCGCAGTGTCTCAAGACAAAAGTCTTTGACCATTGTGTGTTGCCAGTGATGACATATGGTACTGAAACGTGGTCGCTTACTATGGGCCTCATAAGAAGGCTCAAAGTCGCGCAAAGAGCAATGGAGAGGGCTATACTGGGAGTTTCTCTGCGTGATTTCATCAGAAATGAGGCCATCCGCAGCAGTACCAAAGTGACCGATATAGCCCTCCGAATCGCTAAACTTAAGTGGCTGTGGGCGGGGCACATAGCACGTAGAACCGATGGCCGTTGGGGCGGGAAGGTTCTCGAGTGGCGACCACGTACCGGAAGGCGTAGCGTGGTTGCTTGATTGATCGATTTAGATGTAGTTTTTTTTCGTCTATGTCTCTTCGAACGGTGTCATGATGGTAATTTGCCAGAAGGCGTTGGAGCTAACATTTTTACCAAATTACGCTTTAGTGCATTTTTCCTTAATGACTTTACTAGTGGCAGCAGGGAGGCTATCCACAATCAATGAGAAACATATGCACATACATTCCGTTCTTATATCAACAACAGTCGGCACTGTTGTTATTAAGTAACATCCCCTTGTTATAGAACTGATTCCTACCACAAGATAGTCTAACGAACGCCAGTTAAACACAACAAGAACTTATTTCATCTTAGAGCGATGAAAACGGAATGGGAAAAGTTCCCTCCCTAGTGCAGTTTTGATGGCAGTTGCCCGCTTCATAAGTAGGATTGCGTTGTGTTTGCTCGGATTTATGACTTTGATTTGCTGAAGGTTAGGAATAAGGCAATTTGTTCCCGTTGTTTAATATTGCGCTGTTATAAGACTATATTTGAGGTCTAAGACTGGTAAATTCGTGGTTACGTCTCCCCTCACACTTGTCAGCATGGTCGACTCATGCTGACAAGTGTGAGGGATACGTAATGGTTTCAGATAAGAAATCCATATATTTTATTTATTTATTTTATTAGGTACAATAACAGACATCGTAAAATATCATGAATAACAAATATGTATACGGGTGATTCAGGAGACGTGAGCAGCACCAACACTACATACATAGTAAATGGTAATGAATCGTTCATCATTGTATTTAAGTGAAACACACCCATACCTTTTTCCTCTATTTTAATTTTTGTTAAGTTAAAGTTTATTTCTCTACAATCATGGTCATCCTACAACAACTGGTTTTAAAGATACCTCTAACTGTTATGACAGCACTTTGATTACGAAGAAAGTAAATTGTCACATTGAGTGAGATACGATATTTCAAAAGTAATCGGACTCAGATGACATTCAATTTGACACGTATCACTTGACTGAAGTATTCTGATTGTAGAGTGACTATGAATTTCGTAATAATTTAAAACATTTTGTTCTCAACACCAAAGATAAATAAACGTTAATTTCACTAATAGTGGCACGAAGCAGTAGCTTATGATCTACTGAATCCGTAGTGTTGATCTTGCTCACGTCTCCCGAATCACCCTGTATGCATACTATGAATGAGTTTATGTTATGAACGAGCACGAGATCCAAAACAAGTGTACATAGCATGTTTTACAATTTAACGCAAATATTACAAGTCTTATTAAAACCATAAGGGCACGAATACGGGTACGAAACCCGGCCAGGGCATTATTTGTGCATTTAACATGGATATTTGTTGCTGGGGCTTGGATGTTTTCTATGTATTTAAGAAAAAGTGTGGACAAGAAAAAATCTGGTCATGCATGATATGGCAAATCTTTAAAATTAATGTGGATTTTCAGGCACCGCTTTTTTAAAATAATTTGTGGATATCATCAAACTACATAATAAAAATACAATCATAATATAACGTTAAGTTTTCTGTGCCTTTCAGCATTATATATTTCACCGTACCGATATTTTGTTGAACAGCGGTTTCTGATAATCTTCACTCGCTTCCTGCTACAAAGCTACAATTGTATTTATATTTTTACGAGTTGTTTTAAGCTCATTAGAATTTCATCTTTCCAAAAACATACTTGTTTGAACTCTTTTCTACTTGAGGCAGTCAGGAAGACTTTCTACTCCAAGCATTGAAAGTTGTTTTATATGGGAGGCATTTTTCTGTAAAATAGGCAAATAAACCAAAATTTTAAAAAAAACGAACTACGTCGATCTGAATTTAACTAGAAAAATGTTAGCCATTGTGAAAGGATGATGTAATAAGGTAAAATTTGAAATATCCAGTTAATAATAAAATAAAAATATTAACAGGAAAACTTGGTACAGACTGTCCGAAGGCGCTGTTCAACAAAATATAGGTATGGTGGAATATTATAATGCTGAAAGTCACAGACAACTTAACGTTATACTATGATTGTGTTTTTATTATGTAGTTTGATAACCACAAATTATTTTAAAAAAGCGCTGCTTGAAAATCCACATTCATTGACAAGATTTACCATATCATACCTACATGACCAAATTTTATTTTACAAGCTTTGTCCCCCAATTTTTTTTTTATAACTTAGCTACAGTGAAAAACATCAGGAATTACTAAAAACATTTAAAAGCGTTACAATATAAGGGATTGATAAAGGTTACATTTTGTTACAGACAAACTTTAAGTTTACAAGTGAAACAACTTATATATTATATCTTGTAATCTTTTCCATATCGACTAACAGGGAGGGGATATACATATTTCTTAAAATACCGGTTTTTGGGCCATAGAGCACGGCAGCGGCACTTTGGACGAAACTATCAATCAATACGTCTTTTAAGCATAAAACACACTATTTTGACCAGCCGTGATTCCGATCCTTTGTACTGGTTTTACCGAAGCGAGCTGTGAATAACAGCCCTGGCAGATCTCATGCAACCTTGATGAGATGCCTCGTGTGACAGCGATTAGTCGAAACATTTAGAGGCTTGTAAAAATTAGTATTACTCGCGTACCAAAGTCGTTTGTAAATCGGTGGAAGGTCTTAAGAGCCAGTGACCCCGCAACTTCAATCATCTAACCCCACTCGTACTGAAGCGTGCTCGACTATAACTAGGCCGAACTGTGGTCCTCCAACTTTTTTAACGTGCTAACTGTACCGGTGCTAAGCGTTTTTAGTTTTTGCTTTAGACAACATGGTTCAGCTTGTACAAAACATTGATTCAGTTTTAATCCACGCGAGCTGACACGAAATATCTTTAGTTTTAAAATTTTACCTCATTTTCGTTCAATTCCAACGAGAACAGAGTTAGAAAAGATTATTTAATCTGTACTATTTATGTGTACATTTATACAAGATATTTTTAGATGTAATCATTTATTTCTGGATTTAGCAATTCATTATTTTTGTTTATTGAAACGTTTTCTCACTCGATCACATTTTCACAATTTCTACTAAATGTCTCAAAACTTAGCTGGACGAGATCCCTTATAGTGATTAATTCGCGTTTGTACCTACTTCAATCTTGTGTGACACACATATATATAAACGTCAATAAAGTAGACACTGCCTCGTCAGTTAATTTGCTTGTGGTGATAGGTTAATATTCAGGTATCTATGCATATTTAAACACCCACAAATACCCATATTCCAAATTGAACTCTTAAGTAATTCAATTTAATCAGCCAACACCCTTCCTCAACAAGATTTTAGACAAATTACCACACACACTATACACCTTTTCAGAGCCTTAACAAATCACTCCACGCTAATATGTCACGCTACCGTTACTAAATGCAAACCCAAAGAGAATAATTATCGACTATTAAGCACGCATTTCATACATAAATCTCAAAGGCAAAGCTTTGACATCCTTTTCACGTGTAGAACTTACAGGCATTAGGAAAGAGACGGGTGGATATTTAGCAGTTCCGTGCTTGTTGGATGCCCTGTTTCTATCCCATTGCATTTGGGAATTTAATCCAATCCCGAATAATGCTTTGATTAATATCTAGTTATTAATCATCTACACAGCTGAACTATTCAACGGTCTCGCGGGAACCAATGTTAGTTCCGCATTCGAAATTTGAAATTAGAACCGTATTACCAATATGGCGGTCGCGGAATTTGTCAGTGACGGGCAAAATGGAATAATGGAGTTTGGGCTCACAGTTATTAATGTTTATTCGTAATTGGTTGTCGTGAAATAATTTGAAGAATCAATTCAGAAGTGAGATACGAAGCACAGTAAAATTATTATTCATGTTTTACCATTGTAAAATTTTCCGTGTAGTGCACAATAAAGTATATTATTATTATTACCAAAAGGTTCTGGACCTTTTCTTACGTGCATTCTACTTCTTCGTAGGTTGATTACACTAGTCTTTGTCTGACACCATTATTTTTCTTGTTGTCACCATTATTGCTCCGTATTCAGATTAATTGTGCCAAGAGATAGGTCAGTGCTGAGCACTGGTTTAATTTAAGATAGCTAACGGCCCGGACTGTAATTTAAATAAATTAAATAAATAAACATTGGGGGACAATCTTACACAAATCGACCTAGTCCAAACTAAGCAAAGCTTGTACGATGGGTCCTAGAAGACGATATACATACTTATATAGATAAATACATACTTAAATACATAGAGAACATCCAAGACCTAACAACAAAATCCGTGCAAAATGCACAAATAATACCCTGGCCGGGATTCGAACCCGGGACCTCTAGCTTCGGAAGCAGTGTCACTACCAAAGAGGCATAACAGGCCGTTCGGCCGTTAATTCGTGAGTACATTTCTTTAAAATTAACAGTACCTCTTCTTATCCACTTTCTCTTACAATCTTCTTCCTATATCTTGCCAAGCCTTTCTTATACTCGTATAGCTCATGTTCGAATTGAAATCATTTTTGTCTCATTAATTTGCCCACCAAAGTAGACGACGTTCCGAGTTATCGTGAAATAAAATGTACATACAAACGACAGATGATTCTAGTAGACCCAGAAAGTTTCGCTCTCAAGTTCAATTAATACTGTGGTTAAAGTATGTCTTGATTTCGTGATATTTTTCAACCGCAGTCGCAAACCCACGAGAAGTACTCAATTGGCTGTTTTTACGTAATAATTAGCAAGAATAATAATCAATAACTATATGGAGACACTTCTTACACAAATCGAGCCAGTCCCGAGCTAACCTGGTACAGTCAGCATGATAAAGTAGCTACTACGCATTTGAAGGAGTCAAAAGCTCTAATTTCCTTATATTATAATAAAGACTTTTGAAGTTTTCAAATGCGTAGCTACTTTTAATGCGTCAGGGTATGGGTACTAGACGACGATATACAACTTATAATGACATGTATGAATGAAAACATCAAAGAATCAGGTAAGAGTATTTGTGTTCATCACACGAATAAATGATGATTCATTTTCAAATCCAGGACCACCGACTTCGTGGGCAGAGTCATGACTTTTTTAGACCAATTAGGCAAAAGTGGTCGTCACTGGAGTGCGGCGGAGATACTGCGATCGTCAACCCGCATGCCAAGCGTGGCGATTATGGCATATACCCCCCGTGAATTTGGGGGACGCCTATGTCCAGCAGTGGACGTCCTTTGGCTGATATGGTGGTGGTGGTGTTCGTAATAAAACAACGCATATAGTTACAAATTCTGTAAAATAAACGTTTATTATAACCTCCCAACATTCATTGAAATCATCACCGCCACACACAAATACACCAAACATTTTGCGATACCCACCAATATTCGCAAAGGGAATACAATTAATTTCGCCTTTACGCGTAAAAAGCTGACTTTAATACCCGACATTAAATACGCGTTGGGTTTAATAATATAATATAATAACGGTTTAACCCTCGGCAACGCTCGCTTATTATTTTTTTCATTTCCACTTATTGCTGGTTTACTTGTGTGTAGTGACGTAAGCATGTTTTGAATAAATCCAGTGTAAGCTACGTTTATTGTATGTATGTTTCGAATATTGTAAGTACAATCAAAGTCATGAATATGTATACATTTTCAACACGAGAAAGATATCTGCATGCTCTTACGATCTTACCCTTACGGCCATGTTCGTAAATTTTTGCCGCTAAGTCCAAGTATATATTTTAGATGTTGTGAATACATCTTAGTTCGTCCCAATTTCGTTACGTTAAGATAACTCTGAGATCTAGTCGTTCTTAACGAATTGCCACGACCAAAATAAGTTTTTTTTTTGCATGGCTTTTCAACTCGGGCCCCGTAGGGGTCCTTGACTAATTGCCCTGGCGGAATCATTTGATACAGACTCTATAAATCTAAGAGCTCCTGAGGATACCCTGTGTTAAGAGTGAAGGATCTCTAGCTCTCAATACAATAAATGCTCAATCCTAAAAGTCCATACTATTTCAGGAAACTCCAACTATGTGCTTAGTACTTTTTAATAGTTTATGTTTAGAGGACACTCCAACATCGAAAAGCAAACTCTGACATTTAAGTTATGTATCTAAATAGTTTTAATCATTCCTATCTAAATTTCGTATATACCACACTGGTTATTCAGCACTGGTACTTCCTCGAAATTTGAACGGAGCCGAACTGAGTTCATCGGAGAGAACAAAGCTCGACTGTACTGTTTCGGCCACAAACATAGGATGGGAGAGGATGGTGCCGCCAAAAGAGTGTACCTGGGCCCTCCTAATTTTCGACATCCCAACAACCAACCAAGGTATCGGTGGATAGACGAAGATCATCCATAAATACTACCCTGATTGGTAACTAGTGGCCCAACACACAGCACTGCATACAGCATACATACACATGCAGTTCCACAGTGTTGTTTCTAAGTGTGGGAGGCCAAAATCCACTTCGGATCGGTGAACTACGTAGTTGTAGTACATATTTTTTTTAACTTTTCACTGCACGTTACGAAAGTGTGTATGTTTTTAATTTACCACCCACCATTTAATGGTCCATTACGGCAGAAAGTTCCAGTAAAACTCTAATTAAGAGATGATTATCTCTAATTAAAAAATATTATGTTTCGGGGCGTTGAGGCCACCTCGTTAAGGCGAATAATTATGAATGCTTTTATATTTATCTTTGCTTATTCCAGTTTGACCGAAACCTTGTTTCACACTTCTGGTGGCATTTCTGAAAAAAATAAAATTTATACGAAGCAATTTTTAGAGGCTGAAGATTAAGTCAAAACTTATAAATCTATGAAAGTAACTCTGTCTCTCTGTTACCTTTTACGCTTAAATCGTGTAACGGATTGAGATAAAATTTGACGCGGATATAGTTTAGGATCACGGGAAGGTCATAGGATATTTTTTATCCCTTATCCCTTAAGGGGGTACATTTTGGGGTGAACGAACAGAACCGCACTGTATAGAGGGCCATGTGGGAATTTATTTGAAAAAGTAAATCGAATTAAACAACTTTAATTTACTGTCAACGACCGGGTTTATTGATTCGTAAAAAATAAGTGAGCCTAAAGTGCGAGTGATAAAGAAAGGACGGAGATGTTTAGTAGAACAGTGTAAATTCAATTTTTTTCAGATGGAACATGATTTGGTAAATAGATTTCGCAATTTGAGAAATTTAAAGGAAGGCAAATGTCAGACAATATGTTAATGATTAGGTAACTGTAAAGTTTATTGAAATAAATATGTAATAAGAAAGTAACTTTCAATTATTTACTTTGTTGTTGCGTAGATAAGTTGGTAATTTTCACACTTCTTTACTAATCAAAAATGAAGTAATGCTATTTACTTTCTTTTTAGCTAAATCTCAGTATCAAAAATAACATATTAACAAACAAAAAACCAAGTACAACTTAAAAACAAAGTAACAGACATACAACTGCTTCATTTATGCTTTGCAATTGTGTTTTGCTTTGTTTTTGTGTAGATCTTTTGAAAAAGTGCCTGCAGTTACTTTGTTAGTCGAAAACTTATCTTTAAAACTCAAGCTCTTTTGATGATTTCAAGAATATAGCAACGTCCGTTATTGTCTGAAAGCGTCTAAAATGTAAAAACACCGGTCTTGAAAAAAAGTTAGTTAGGTACTTTGTTTTTCCGTAGAGCAGCCGATATACTCGTATTTATAGCCTGCTACATTGTTATAATAATAATATAATAATAATGATATTGGGGGACAATCTTACACAAATCGACCTAGTCCTAACTAAACTAAGCAAAGCTTGTACTATGGGTACTAGACGACGATATACATACTTATATAGATAAATACATACTTAAATACATAGAAAACATCCAAGACCCAAGAACAAATATCCGTGAAAAATGCACAAATAAATGCCCTGGCCGGGATTCGAACCCGGGACCTCTAGCTTCGGAGGCAGAGTCACTACCAACTAGGCTAAACAGGTCGTCAAAATAATTCGTTATGTATTCAAAATAACAAAAATGTTTTTAGGGCCATTCGTGTAACTGAAAGCCAAAAAAAAATATGAGATAGTTACTGGACATCGTGCTTATTAAATACATTTGCCGATTTTTTTTAAATATATATTTTTGAGTAACTTTATGCCGAATATATGAAGATCTCTGTCATTATGACAGAATATTGTTTTTATTTTAGGACACGAGTGAATAGGCATCTTGTGGGTGAGCTCGCTTCATCGTCGGCCTCGTCTTTGCCCCAGGCTAGATGCTGGCCAAGAGCAATCCCATTTTTAATTTAAAAAAAGGTTCAAAATAGGAGCGCTCGTGGCCCAGCGGCGCCCACGTACCGCGTGAGGAATGCGAGGTTAAGCAACGTCGGCCAAGGTCAATTTTTTCTCAGGTTCAGTGACCGCTTTCAGTGCTTACTAACTCCCGTGCTTAGTACGGCACGTTAAGCCGTTGATGCTAGCTGCTGGCTATGACAGCAGTCGTTAAGCCAAGTTGGAGGCCTTCGGGCGGCTTGAGAAGTTCTAACAGTCAAGTTGCCCACTCACTTGACAAGGAGGGTCAAAGTTGCACCAAGTCCCCACAGGGACCCACAGTTGCCTTACAAAAAGTGGTGTTAAAAGTGCAACAACCTGGCAACCGTACTGTCACCGAAAGACAAATGGAGAAGTCTATGTGTAATCGCACCTATCATCTCGCCTACTCATATGTGAAGGGGGGTCGAAGTTACACCACGTCCGTTTGGGAGTACCCACCCTACACGTGACCCCTGGTGCTACAATTGCAACAAAACCGTACTGTCTTCTCGAAGATCTCACGGTTCAAAAAAATGAATGCCATACGAATATTATCAGTATTCCAACGTAAATTTGGACATATAATGAAATTGGAATGCTTACCCATTGTCTTGAATTGACCCTCAAGGACATATGTGTACGCTTAGGAGGCGTATTCAAGCCGTGACGAAGACAAATTACGTTTATTACTGCGTATGTCTGTCTGTTCCCGGGAACCAGATTAGCATAACGTCACGTTACCGTAATCCAGTTAACGCTGATTCGACGGTAATTGCGGTTATAGAACTGTTTGATGGTAAACTACACATAAATGTGGGTATATGATGAAATAACGCACATATTTAGGGAGGTGTTAGGGCACAGTGGAACGTGATCTAGCTCACATTTGGAACATACCAACTGAGGAAGTACATGTTTGCCTCGACATAACAGAAGGCCGCAGGACTTTCTAACTGACAGAAATGCATGGCCCAAACCAGAGACCAAAATAGCATTAATATTCGTATATGTATATTTTCATTGTATCACGTCTAGAAAATTAGTTAACACAGTTCTTGCTAGAAAGCATATCAAACGATTTTATTTATTTTCTAGTGGAAGTAATTTCCATGATTTTATATCTTATTTCCATTATTGCCTATCTCCAACTTGGTAATACAGTTTCGACATGTTGTCTTGTTGAAATACGCATTGTAAATATTTTTCCTCTTTTTGTATTCATACTCAGATTTACTTATATTGAGTAGGTTAAGTAATACCGGGGCGCTAGTCGGGTAACCTCCACGAGTGTCTGGGCTCTTCCAGTTCCTGTGGATCTTCGCGGGTCTGGGGGAAGGGGAAGGGTTCTGGCCTGTGCGCCCTGGAGGCAACGGTAAGGGATTCATCTTCGGAGGGATCGCTTACCGGTGCTACTAATAACCCGGAGACGGGGTCGCTCTGGGTGTTCCTCTGTTTTAGCGGAGGACACTCCAGATGCGACCAACGGGGGGGATGGGGGGTTCCGCATCAGGGAGTCGCAAGACTCCCCAGGTGCTCCCCGTCCTAGTTCCCCGGCTAGGCGGGATGCGTAAATACATTTCCCCACAAAAAAAAAAGGTTAAGTAATACTATGTAAAAAGCAAATTTTTAGGAGCAAATGACTGACTGTCGAGTTTGTTTCGGCGTTTCTTCTCGGCAGTGGTCTTCTTTTTCAGAAACGCTAGTAGATTTTGACTTGTAAAAGTGTCATTGTGGCCTACTTGCAGAAGAGAGATTATTTATTTTATTTAGTAACACCACTAAATACTATAGATATTCTTTTCTCAAGATTTAGGCTAGTTTGTGCGGGATGTCACTTTCGGAGCGGGAAGTGTCATTCGCAATTAAATCACACAACGCCGCGCGATTAGTTATACCGCTCATATTGCGGTGTCAAGCGGCAGCCATCTTCACGGATGCGGGTAGGTAGGATACTGATACATCCAAAATAACTAATAGCTCGTAAATTTTACATTTAATATAGAAAAACCTTTGGCAGCCTGCTGAATGTTAGCATAATATTTAATCTGTGCTGCTCCGCTTGCGCCTTGAGATATATGGAAGTTTTTTTGACAGGATGGAAGCAAACACGTTTAGTGTTAAGCGTGTTATTCACAAACCGACGTGTGAGGTGAGACGTGAGGACGAGTGACCCGTTTTTATATGGAAACTGTCAAAACCTAACAAATGACATTTGACAGTTTCCATAAAGAAACGGGTGAGGTGTCAAGAGAGGACGAGTCGGTTTGTGAATAAGAGGGCCGATAGATAGATAGATAGATAAGACATTTATTTGCTTGCTACAAGTACAAACACACAGTAAACAAAAAAAAAATACTAAAACAGAAAAAACAGAAGAGACAATTGAACAGAAGTAAATATATAAAAATAAATTTAAAATAATAATACTATTACTAAGTGCAATGCAATAGTAATAGTATTATTATTATTAAGTGATACGCTAGACGCTACGCTCTTTCGAGCGAAGTACTGATTTTCTGCGAGAACCGAGTCACGATCAGGAGAAAAAAAAACATTCAGTCCTAACAGTTGAACTCAATCTTACAAACTAAATATTGAAACAAAAAAAGTTCGAAGTTTTTTTTTAATACCACGTCGGTGGCAAACATGCGTACGGCCCGCCTGATGGTAAACGGTCACCGCAGCCTATGGACGCCTGCAACTCCTAGCGGTGTCACATGCGCATTGCCGATCCTTTAAGAATTTATACACTCCTTTCTTGAAGATTACCAGATATTATCCATCTCCGGCCCAATTAAAGCTAAAAGTCCCGACGCGTAATTTTAAATTCAAAACTTTTAATTCGCGACAGCTTGTCTATAAAGTCCCATAAGGGTAGTTCAATGGCAAACATATTTATTGTGAAGACGGTAAAAACACAGGTAGGAAAAAATGGGGCACACGGTAATTTAAATTTAATTAATTGTCTTAGTTCAAAACCCGCCATTTTAGAGTAAGAACTCTAACAATTGAACGAGACTTACCTTTAGCAAAACTACTGTGAAACAGAATCCCTGGGGGACCAAGAAAATGTCAAGATCACATGTTTTGAGTTTGGTGCATTGTTTAATTTGTATCTATGTGGGCGTGATGATGCCCTCATTTATTGCGCATAGTTAAAAATCGGTATTACTAGGTTCTGCGTTCCCGTCTACCTTTTTCCTTGGTCTGACAAAAATCCATACCCAAAATAAATCTAAGCAAAGCAATTGCACGGATTCTAGCTACCGTAATACCGCAAATGTAACCACATGCATACCACAGGGCGCCCCACTCGCAATAAATCCTGGTGTCGCGGACAGAAAAAGCCGGTACACACTGTAATAATGGATTTATTAATCCCCAGACCTTATTCCAAGGACTATTAGGATGAATATCTACTAGAGATGTGCGGAGCTGTATTTTTCGACCGAGCGAGCGAAGCGCCTCGATATGAGCTTGGACAAAAATGCTTTTGTATGTGTCTGTCCGGATGCTTTTTGAATGTTCTCATCATCGCATTACTCAACTGATTTCCGTGAAATTTTGACAGCGGGCTGATAATTATAAAAAAGTGTTGGTCAATTCAGTTTTTAGAAATATAAAATTTTTAATTACAAACTAATTCGCGAACTTCTTTACCTCGCGAAAATGTTTGTTGAAAACTTCTCACAGAACCACTAGTTTCGTATATTAAGTGTAACATAAGTTGTGACACAAAATTAACAAATGTGGATCTATATTATATTTTTATAGGACGATCTTTATCTGTGCCGGGGATAGAGATGACTGTGGAAATCCCGAGCAGGCCTTTGCCCACCAGTGGGACGCTTTTTAACCGACTTCAAAAAAGGAGGAGGTACTCAATTCGTCGGTTTTTTTTTTTATGTATGTTCACCGATTACTTGGAGACTAGTGGACCGATTTCAAAGATTATTTTTTTGTTTGAAAGGGTGTGTGTTCTAATTGGTCCTATTGTCACCAAGTCTGGATCTGATGACGGGATCTTGGAAAAATCGAAAGAACTCCTCAAATTATGTACCAAAAGAATGGGGTAAGGCAAAAAATAAGGTACTCAATTTACCAAGAGGACGGGGTCTGGCAAAGTTTGGAGTCAGTGTTTTTTTGTTAACAATTTACTTGTATAAGCTAAGTTTTTCTTTTACCAATTTTCTAAATAGGCCGCTCCATGTTCTTTTATTGTCTTCATAATATAAATTTAATTTCATTTCGGGTCAAAATTGTATTATTGAAAGCATCTATTAAAAAAAACAAAGCTCTTTGTATTATCTTCCGTTTCCAAGATTGTTACACAATAAAATAAACTATAAACAATCGAACATTTTCACAAATAATAAAATAATTTTTAAGAAAAAAAAACCGACTTCAATGGAGGAGTCCGGTGAAAGATTATTAATCTTAGATGGTGCACTCTTAGATTCCATACAATAAAATACAAAAATGGCTATAAGTATGTTTATAATGGTAGAAAACTAAGTACCCTCAATTCCTCATGAAATCATGGAAAAACCTTGCTTGCTTGACAAACAAAACGAAGAGAGCAAATCGCCAAACGTGAACTACGCGTCGTTGAAGAGTTCCGTTCTGATCATCATCAGCAGTTCCACTTCATCAAATGTCACTTTTATGAATGAAAATGCTTGATTAGTTCATGAAAATACTAAAATCAATACTTGTGTGCCTTTCACATTTGGGGAGTTTCCTCAATTCCTAATGGATCCCATCATCAGAACTCGAGCATGACAAAAATTAATCGTGAAAATAGAACTTGCTTAACAAACACAGCTAGGAGGACAAATCGCCAAACGTGAACTTTTCGTCGTTGAAGAGCTCTGTTCTGATCATCATCAGCAGTTCCATTTCATCCAATGTCACATTTTTGGATGCAAATGCTTGACTTGTTGATAAAAACACAAAAATCACTATATGTTTGCCTTAAAGATTTGAGGAGTTCCTTCAATTCCTCATGGATCCCATCATCAGAACTGCCTTTTGACAAAAACGGGACCAACTTGGATATATATACATACAATCAAAAAAGAATTTTTCAAATCGGTTAAGAAATGACGGAGTTATGGAGTAACAAATATTAAAAAAAAAAAAAAAAAAAAAAACATACAACCGAATTGATAACCTCATCTTTTGAAATCTTGAATTCGGTTAAAAAAACCGACTTCAAACTAAGTTATTCGTCCATTTGTCGCGCACATACTTAATGCTTTAAGACTCATATGGTTTTCTCATAGATGCCATTGTCATAACTAAACCAAATTAATATGGGACCACACGGGAAGCACCAGCTTTCAAATAAAAAAAGAATCATCAAAATCGGTTGACCCAGTCGAAAGTTTTGAGGTCACAAACAATACAGTCGAATTGAGAACCTTCTCCTTTTTTGAAGTCGGTTAAAAACGGACATTGATAATTGCGTTATTACGATGCTATTTTGCTTTGACTAAATTTTAAACAAAAGCTTTCATATTATATAGGCGTATATATGTACATGCTAACTGTCAATTATAATTACTGTCAAAGAAATAGACGCCAGGTAATATTATGTGTCGGGCAGACCAGTTAGACTTCCGAATACGCGTTATTATTAATTACAAATCCCGGTGACAAGATATTCAATTTTTCATTTTCGATTGGAAATTATAATTCCGTTAAGTGGACGTTTCCACTTGTAAAATATTTACATTCAATTCTTATCGTTAACTTCACAGTTCACTGTTATTTTTAATTTATTGTGAATAATATAGCAGCACAAGCAGAAGAGGCGTTTAAGGTGGTAATTCAGTACCACACACAAAGTATGTGTACTGAAATTCAGCAATTAAAAAATAATTAAAGCGAAGAACCTAACCATATTTTCTCAAAGTAAATTAATTACCTCATCCGATTTTCGACCGCATGCTAGCACCCCAATTTAATGTACCTTTGATTAATCGTGTGGGTCTTGCGGCAAGGTCAGTATGAAGGATTCCACAGACATATATCAAGGTAGATCACGCATCTACTTCGGTAACCTACGAAAAACCATGTATGCACGTTCTGTACAACTGGAGTTGAACAAGTGCAATTCTATTTTAAAGTTTTTATTAAACTTGCACTGTTCATATGTATTTAAGTTGTGATAAAATTTGCAATTCTTTTTGGTACTTACCGGTATCCGATTGAGCTGAAATTTGGCATAATTATGTAAGTTCAGTGTTAATACAAAATTATATAAAAGCCGAACTGATCTGATGATGATGGTTGGCTGGAGCAACTCCTAAACTACACAAGATATTATAAACCCGTCGTATTTGAGCTCATTGGAACCGTGTCAATAAGTAATTAATGCATGTGGAAAACAGGTACAATTAGTAAAGACATTTTGCACAAAAATAATTGTTTAGACCGTAACTTTGATTTCGATGTCATTTTTAGCAATTGACGGTTTAAAGATAAAGATTATGTGATAATGCAGGTTGCTATCCTATCTCCCTCAACACATTTTAACCCGTCCCATAGTTGAAATAATTAATAGTTGTTTAATTGTTTTTTTTATGTAGTCTAATGGATTTTTTCTGTGCATGTGTCAAGATTTATTTCTTAGGTATACCAGACTTAAATCGACAAATCAAATTAACAAAAAGCTTTGCCCACTACAAAAATATCCCAGAAATGACACTCTTTCATCCAGAGATGAATCTTGATCTTCACACGATTTTTAGCACACGCGTCGTCTACTCTCATATCTATGGTAGTTTTATTTGCTTTTCGTTAAGCTGAATTTTATGGCATCGTGAATTATAGCCTACAATGTATAATATAATGCATATTGTGTTTAGGGTTACATGTATGTATGTGAAATGGGCTCAAAACTGTCTGCGTTTTTTCAATTAAGCATTGTGGGTGTTAATTACTAAAAAAAACATGCACTAGTTATTTTTTAATTAGCATACCATTCAAATATCCTCGTGTAGTGGCCTCTTAAAACAACACCAACCCATTTATTAGCATGGGTGTCGACTATTAAGACCATGGGAACCGGATTGAAGTATGTTGTTGACGATGGGCTAGCAACCTAACACTGCAATATCACATTTTCTCCATCTTTAAGCCTACGATTTCTAAAGTGGCACCAAAATCAAATTCCATGTGCAGAGCTTACGCCTTTTGTGAAGACATGTGTGAACTCCGCGGGTCGGCGGACCGCCACAAACGTGTTTATTACAAATAAAATACAAATACAAAAAATATTTATTCCATTGACATACAATATGCAATAGAATATGTCTTATAACTATTCTCAGGATTACATTTTTTCAACAGAAAGTATTCTTTTAATACATTTTCTAGTAGTTTCCCAGGATATGTATGTATTAAATAATGTTTAAAACAATATTTTATAAATTATCTAGATTTCATACATTTCCGGTGACGTATATTATGTCCTCCTCATTGGTTTCAATGACGGCAACCCTAGCAAATCATGGTACAGTCAACAGAAAATGTCATGATCATCTCACCCATCATACTTTGTCGCACTAACGTAACAATACTTTTTTTACGACATAGGAGGCAAACGAGCAAACGAATCGCCTGATGGTAAGCGATTAACGCATTATTAATTCTTAATTTATTAATTAATAACATTAATACTGCGGCACTTGGGATATGTCAAATTAATAAAAGTGACTAGGTACTAAAATGAACATTTACTTTTGCTGTTGACTATACTATGGGTAGATAGAAACTACATTAAACCCCAACTTACATAAATATGCTCAAAGTTAAGCAAAAAGGGAGAAAATACAGAAAAATAGAAAAGTATTTTTTGTTTAAGGAACATTATCTAACGTAAATCTGACGCTGACTCAGCATTAAATGCCACAGAGCCCGTAGCGCTGATCTTCCGTCAGAATCACAAAACTAATGCCATACCTGTAGCTCTGATGTGGCTGGCAGGGCTAAACTTGCCGTTGAATACTCTACTGCATGAGTAACATATGTATGTATGTATGTAAACATCATCATCAATTCACCGTCCAAATTCATCATTGCTCTGGGGTGGTATTTACAAACCGATTCGTCTTCTCCTCTCACCTCACACCTCACCCGTTTTTATATGGAAACTGTCAAATGTTTAATTTTGACAGTTTCCATATAAAAACGCGCGAATTTTGTCAGTTTCCATATAAAGACGAATAAAAAGAGAGAAAATGCGGAAAAATAGAAAAGTATCTTTTATGGAACATTATCTGTCTTAAAGCTGACGTTGACTCAGCGTTAAATGCTGCGGAGCCCGCAGCGCTGATCTTCCGTCAGAACCACACAACTAATGCCATATTATAGCTCTTTTTTTTTATTTAAACAGGTTAACATGACATTACAGTTTGACCAATGCGTCATGAAACAAAACTTAACTAAATACATACACATTTAAATTACACAGGTACAGTTGATTGCCGAGTATCCATCCCCTCACAGAATCTCAGACATTCATAGTACACATTCATACATCGCCATTCAAATAAGTCACACTCCGGTGCTGATGCCAAAAGCGCATTGAGTTGGGAGAGAGCACGTAGCAGTGGCGAGTTCCTGCGTGATACAGTGCGGGCTGCCGGCACCGCCAACAAATCGCGCCGCCGAGGCCTGAGCGTTATCCTGGGGATATCCGGAACATACAGTCGCACGAGGCGACTGACCAGCTCTGGACAGTCCAGATGAGTTACATATGTATGTATGTATGTAAACATCATCATCAATTCACCGTCCAAATTCATCATTGCTCTGGGGTGTTATTCACAAACCATCTCGTCTTCTCCCCTCACCTCAAACCTCACCCGTTTTTATATGGAAACTGTCAAATGTTTAATTTTGACAGTTTCCATATATTATAAAATCTGGAGGTGACATGTGAGGACGAGTGGATTGTGAATAAGAGGACTGCTTAAGCATGGTTCTAAACGAAAATGGGTTACAATGTCTTTTTCGTTAAAGTCATAATATTTATTTGAATACATAGTTTCATAGATCTTACAATTATTTGAATTGGTGTATCTTTATGTTTTTAACCCCAGACGCGGAACGCAAAAGAGGGGGGCAAGCTTAACATGTGTATCTGTGTGTGTGTGTCTGTCTGTGGCATCATAGCTCTTAGACGGTGGAACCGAATGAATGCGATATTTTTAAATCAGGTTTTCCAGCGATGGTTCTTAGACATGTTTTATCAAAATCGGTTGAGCCGTTTTGGAGATATTGAACTATGAAATAATAAAATTGAGGGTCATAATTTTTTTCTAATGCCATACATAAAGCAAAGGTACAGTTCGTTATCGGTCAAGTATACCCTCAGTAAATATAGGCTTACTATGGGACTAGTTCTATTTGTGTAAAAAATTGGTCTCTAATATTTATTGTTCACTAATAATTCTTCTTAGAATAAAAATTGACATAAGATCATACATGTTATGTAACCGACCCTTGCAGTCTCGTCCGTTTTCTACGTAGCAAAACTTCCAAATTCTGTCATGTCTGGACAAACACATAATCTTTAATAAAATGAAACGTATCACGTAAACTTTTACATACTTAATCAATATCGCGATTATCCAATCAAATAATGCCTACACTCATTTAAAAGTATTTCCCAACAGAAATCACGTTTTACCACAAATACCGGCTGTAACGAGTACCAATCATTGCAATTGCGGCCAACCGAATTGCAGACGTCCAAACTTTATATTAATTGCCATAATTAACTTCCGGAGTGGGTACTAATCGCACCACTTAACTAAGTATTCAAACGGGATTATATTCTATTTGTACCACAAATATGGCGTTAATATGTAAGGTATCGCGCAATCGAGCACTTTACTCGAAGTTGTAGACGAGTATATGTTTATACCTGGGACAGACTGTCCAGTTAGGTAGGTCCAACTTCAAGAAAGGGATTAATAGTTTGGGTAGTAGGGGTTAAATATACGAATCCGTCTCGGCTGGGCAGTATTCGGGAAGCTGCGGCACATCTTTTCGTAAACTATTCCACAGTGTCTTAAGACGAGAGTATTTGACCAGTGTGTGTTGCCAGTGATAACATATGACACTGAAACTTCGAGCGCTCGTGGCCCAGCGGAGCCCGCGCACCGCGTGCGGTATTTGAGGTTATGCAACGTGGGCCCAGGTCAGTTCTTGGATGGGTGACCGCTTTGAGTGGTTACTAACTAAGCCTTTGCGTGCTGAAGGCACGTTAAGCCGCTGATCCCGGCTGCTGTCTACGACAGCAGTCGTTAAACCAAGTTTAAGGCCTTTGGGCGGCTTGAGAACTTCTAACAGTCAAGTTGCCCACTCACTTGACAAGGAGAGTCAAAGTTGCACCAAGTCCATAGGGAGGACCCACCGTTGCCTTACAAAAAGTGGTGTTAAAAGTGCAACAACCTGGCAACCGTACTGTCACCGAAAGACAAATGGAGAAGTCTATGTGTAATCGCATCAGGAATGAGGCCATTCGCAATAGAACCAAAGTAACTGATATAGCCCTCCGAATCGCTAAACAAAGGCCGTTGGGGCGGAAAGGTTCTCGAGTAGCAACTACGTACCGGAAGGCTTAGCGTGGGCAGGCCCCTCACAAGGTAGACTGATGACCTGGTAAGGGTCGCGGGTGTCTGATGGATGCAGGTGGCGTAGGACTGGTCATTGTGGAACTCTTTGGGGGAGACCTATGTCCGGCAGTGGACGTCCTCCGTCTGATATGATTATAATTACATGTCACAGAGAGTCATAATGACCGACCCCGCGCCACCCGCGTCTAGTGGACTCCCGCGACCTGTATCAGGTCGACAGTGTACCTTGCTGCTATGCTTAGAGTTCTTCTGCGTGATCGCTTCAGAAATGCAGCCATAGCCAACCGAATCTTAAATGAAAGTAGGTGGTACGCATTGCACGTAGAACCGATGGCCGTTGGGGTGAAAGGTTGTCGATTGGCCACTACATACCAGAAGGCGCAGCGTGGGTAGACCGCCAAAGGGCGGACTGATTTTTATGAATATGTCGGAAAATGCATCAGCTGCACGAGCATGGCCATCGGTGGGGTTGGAGCGACCGCCTTTAAATGCTGGGATCCCTCAGAACGTGGTGACTTAAGTTCTGATAGTTGGATCGAGCGGAGCTCCGCCGCCGCTTGTGGACTTGCTGTCCGTCTGTGTGTGTGCGTGTGTGTGTGTGTGTGTGTGTTTTGTGTCTGTGTCATTGTTGTTTAATAAACTACGTGATTATCTGAACCTGCGACGTCTCATTGCTCAAGCATACCCATACCATGCCCAACGGAGTAGGGTCCGAGGTAGACGAGGCCCCTGAGTTACACGTCTTTGACCCTGCTCAGTAATTTCTCCGACTTATGAAAGTAATGAAAGTTCCTCACTCTTAACACTGCATCTTGGAAGTGATCTGGCATACACAGATCTACAGAGAAATGGAGACATTTATATATGAAGAAAGAAAATAACAAGAATACTTAACCAAAATAATATATGCCCAGCAATGGACGTCCTTGAAGTTAAAACTAACTTGAATCTAAAACAGGCCCTTGAGGTATTGTACCAAGGATGCTGGCGAAATTTCCTCGCTGCATTGCAATGCTTATCAGCGTTTAGCGAGGATGTCGTCAGCTCTTCGGTCACCAGTTTGGTCAACAACCAGACGCTTCCCAATTTCACTACATAGCTTATGCACGCTGGACCTAAAGTTTCAACGACAAAAGGTACAAAATTGTACTCTCTGCCGAAGCCCTTGAAAGAAAAATTTGTACTGTTATTATGGATGCAGTCATCTGAACTTCCCTAGTCGGGCTGCTCCAAATATGAACGAGATGACGTTCCGCTGTTTCCTATTTCTCACTTTATAGTTGATTGAATTATATAATACCCTGGAGATTGTACACAAACAAAGGGCGGTACTCAAACTAATGGTAGTGGTAATTGCCAACAGTGACGCGACGAGCATTTTCCGGTGCTTACCCGCTGTTGACGGCAAGTACAGTATAGATGAGAACAGTAATGATAGATTAGTCCACACATTTTTATATGGTGCTCGCCTTTTTATTGTATAAAAGAATCAAATGACAAAAAAATACTTTGCCATTTTTGGGACTTACTTTAATTTATTTCACTCTCAGCAAAAGCACCAAAACAGCCGAAGAAATTGAAAAGTATAGGCACTGTAAATAATAATGCAGGTCCTTACGGCCACCGAGGGATGGGCAGCAGCATCCCTGGAGTGTAGTGGAGATACTGCGACCGCCAGCCCGCATGCCAAGCGTGGCGATTATGGCATACACCCCCGTGAATTTGGCGAAGGCCTATGTCCAGCAGTGGACGTCCTTTGGCTTATATTAGGAGATGTCTTTTTCAAATATCATGGAAGTAGTGCCGCGGCATAATCGGTTCAAGAATGTTAAATCTGTAGCGTTGGGATGGATCATTGCATATCCAAACGGTTGGAAAGCCAGCGCGACGCGCCAGCGCCATCCGAAAGGATCGGTCGTGAATCGCGTTGGAACACACTACGCCACAGCGACAAATCAATTGGCGTCGTCGAATCCCAACAAGGTCTAGTTTTTCTTCATGGTTAGCTCAGGTGCCAGTCACTTTCGTTAAACAAGTGCTTACGCTTAATCTTGGCATTAGGTACCAAAGCGGACCTTGGGCTTCTTTCAGAGCTTAATGGCTCCTTATAAAATCCAGAGAACACTAGTTTAGCTCCTTTGAGCTTCGGTTTGGTCTGGCACGTCAAGACATCATCATCATCACGAGCCCACTTGACTCCAGTCCACTTCAGAACACTCTTACACCAGCGATTGTCCGGACAAGGCAGTCTCAATTAGACACGGTAACGGTATAAGTCACGTCAATATGTGTCACTGCGTAAATACGGCCTAAACGTATTCAAAACGGTTCCGGTCAGTGTATTCAATTCTCTACCCCCTTTCTGTTCCGTATCGTTACTGCGCGGTACTGCGGCTGGCTGGTCTGTCATTAACTCCACTCCCGCCATTGTTCGCTCACTCCTACGCGGATTTTTAAACTGCCCTGTTTGTAACTATGTAGCTGAACGTTAGCAGGCCCTAATTGACGTAATTACGAATGTTAATAGGTACCTCTTGGAGCCGAGTCACAACGATACGTGTGCTTTTACAATCCATCTGTACAGGAATCTGTTTGTTATTGCAGGATGATTCACAGTTTATAGTGCTGGGGATTTAACCAAGTACAAATCGACACCAAAACAGGCTAAAATTGCAGGCATAGTTCTCTTAATTCAATTTGTCGATATTACAAATTTGGTTTTACACTCCCCTAACAGATCCATTTTACATACTAATAAACAGAACTACGACGTGCTTTGCGATTTTAATGTCGATTTGCACTGGGTTAATTAGCCATTCAAGGATGAATTTTGGCCGAAGGGTGATTCGGCGTTTTTGCGGCAGGTTATCTGACACCGCGAAGTTACAAAGTACATCATCGTAAATTTATTACTTATTTAAGTTTTATTTTTTTTACATATATGTTACCTGTAGTAAAAATAATGACGGGTACAGTATCCAAGAGGCAGCCAGATGGCTCGCAGTATTTGAGCTCCCGAAGTGTTACGGAAACGCCTCGTGAAACCCGAACTTTACTGAGCCAACTTCAATTTCAGTTTTCCTTAACTGGGGTATGGAAAAAAACAATATCTAATCTCTCTTTTAAAGTATAGAACAGATCATATCGTAAGCAATATTTATTCAGTGTACCTTCAGCTACAAAATCCAATAGCGCGTATGTGATCCCTGAACACTAGTTATCAACAAAGATCTGTACATTTCCCAACACAGCCTTAATACATTAAAAGCATAAGGTTGAACGTCGACTCAAACAGCTTTAAAATAAGCCGGTAAAATCAATGAGTACAAAGGCGAGCCTTTTAAAAGTACTACAACAGTTGCTGTAGCAAAGACACGTAAAACAGCTAAGTACACTTAGTTTGTCAAATGGAAATATGTTCATACAGAACTTATTGCAAGTTACGCCTTTTTCAAATTGAGTGCAAAACAAAACAGTATCGCGTTTAATTTATCTTATAAAGAGCTCATCTCATTTGATGAAACGGCCTCATTACGCCCACGACCTCTGTAGAAAAGACGTCAAAATACGTCTTAAGTGTGGGTTCTCTAGGTATATTATACAGGGTGGGCCCTGCAACAGAAGCAAAAAATTAAACGGTGGACAATTTAGTGGGCCAGCAATTTTTTCCAAAAAAAAAAGTTTTTTTTTGTTTTAAAAGATCGCTTACGTATATTTTTATTCCTCTTCTGAAGTGCTATTAATGTCAATTTAATAAACTCAATAAAAAAAAATCCACTAAAATAAAAAAGCAATAACAGTTATGTTATGACTCATAATATGATACTACCTCAAACACTGCATTGACTGATGCGCTATAATCTCACTCGGAGGTCATAACTATAGATCAAAATATCTCCGAATTGAAAAATAAAAAGATTTTGTTTTTGTACAAAAAGAGGTTACTGCGGATGCTCAAAGGAAGCGTCCTTTTAAATATTTGCTCCAGTTACAGGGCCCACCTTGTATATGCAAGATGATACAGATGCTAATGTACATTAAAAGTATCGTTTTCTAAACATTTTTTCGATCCAATTTACTGTCAATATAAATTGAAAATTATTTGATGGTTGTTCTCTTGAACTATCATGCAATCACAAACGAAAAACTCAAAGGACCACCACGCATTCATGAACAGAAAACTCAGAGGGCCACCATGCAATCTTGAACGATAAACTCAAGAAGACGACCAGGCAATTATGAACGAAAGACTCACTAGGACTACTACGAGTATGAAATGAACATTTTCTATGGGATTACCATATTATGCAATCATTATCAATTAAATCAAAGTCGTTACAAAGGTGCGTTCCTATAAAGTTATTATTATTAAGCATTCTTTAGTTTTTGCCACTAAGGTCCTATTTAGTACCCGACTATCAACCCCAGGAAAGAATTGATAGGATCCAAAAGGAGTAAAGCGCAAGGGGGGCTCAAGTGCGTTCAGAACTAAGATCCTGGAGTCCTCCGCATTAGAGCGCATTTGGCAGTCAACGTGGAGTTTTTAGTGGATAAAAATACCAAATAGCCCAGGAATTCCCCATTGGCTGGGTACCTTTTTTTATCGACTTCGTTTTCGATTATTTTGAAATAAGAGATCGAAAACCAAATTGCAAGGGCTTACAGCTCATAGAGCCACTTTACTACTTTAAAGTCGTAGTTCTTTCGTAGCACTGTCTTGCTACACTGGTGCTACGCCGTAGAGCTTCTACGAATTCACTCAAATTATTCCATAAAACGTAAACGGGCGAACCAGAATGACACCCGCTACTGTCAAATATGAGCACGTCACGACATCCGCTGTTTTAACTTCATTATCATACAAATTACAATTTGTTGACTTTCCTTCCCTCCCATTTCAAAATGGCCGACTTATTTTGTAAAATAGAATGTGTTTGGAGTTTATTTGCATATTTTCGGAGTTCCACGGTAAAAATGTTAAAAAGGGATCCTAATGGAACGATCAGAATATAGGGACATTTCCTACCAAATATCGGAATGAAATTCAAATTGGTACCACTGGTATCTTGTATCTTTCACACTCGCTTACCACCGAGTTTAACTACTACTTATTAAATCTACAACTACTGTATCTACAAATTAATTATTTTAATCGTGTTACCACCATATTTTAACTTGTAAGGAGTGTAGAATTCGCCAAGAAACTGCCTTGCAGTGAAGTTTTTAAGTTGTGCAATGTAAGTAAAAGGTTTTAGTGTGATAAATATTATAACAAAAAAAAAACACATGTCTATTGATATTTTATCAGATGCTTTTTGTTGAAGGAAAACGTAAAAAATAAATAAAAAAATATAGGGGTTTTTTAAACATCGTCGGAAAAATGGTCTAATTCCGACGGAGTCTAGTTTCCCCTTTGGGTTGCAAGGTCAGATGACAGTCGCTTTCGTAATACAAGTGCCTACGTAACACTTTCAGTGCCACTCGCGCCAAGTAGGACAGGATAGGACTTTTCAAAATGAGTGAGAGTAACTGCAGGCGCTGGTGGCGGTGATGATGGAACTCGACGACTAATAAATAAAACTTCGATGAAAAGTTGACTGTAGTTATAATTTCTACAGAGTTTCTCGTTTTACAAAAATAGCTGGCCGAAAGAGATGAAGTGGTTGTAATGTGCGAACTAAGATGGTAAGTAGTAAGTAAGTAATGACAAGGCAAGATTATGACTATTATTAGTTAACGTGTAGGTATTCTATTGGTAGGGATAAAGCGTTACTATTGGTGGTTTTTAGAAGCCGCCATTATACTAACCGTGCCCGATGGCCGCGTTTTGCTACTGCATGGCAAAATATTCAAATACTATACTAAATTATGGGTTGCGTTCGCAATAGTAACAAATACAAATATAGAATGACTGAGCACATCTGAACGTCATCTTGCTCATATTTGGAGCAGCCCTACTGAGGAATAGTTCCACCTTACAAAAGCCCGCAGCCATAGAAACATTAATGTAACTACTATGTCGTAAAAGCAATTTTTGCCAAGATGTAACATTAGCTGAATATTAACTACTACTACGTACTTTCTTTCTTCCTAGCAAGTTTAAATCAGACCTAATAACACTGTTGGCCGGTGTAGTATTCCTATTGATTAGTAAGGTCACTGGAGCTCCCGAGAATACGTTATTGGGAGTGGGACCCGCATCTGTCTTGAGCCGTCGAAACAACGAATCCTCAAATCAAAAAAGTGTCGGCGACGCGCATGTGATTGTTTCAAAGTCACTAAATAGCATCCATAGGCTGGTGGTTTACATTAAGACAGTGGCAAACAAGCATATAAATAACTAAATCATTCCTGTTCAATTTTAAAGCCCTATTAATGATTTACTAAAATATTGTCGCCACTGTCTATTGGCTATGTGCTCGTCAGAAACGTCAAACGTCACGGGTCCCGGGGCAATGTCAAACTCAGAGAATATGTCAAATAATGACACATGAATATTTTATTTATTTTAGTAAGCGAGAAAGACCCCTTACTGGAAATTTGACTGAAATAAATAAGAAAATAAATAAATAAATACAAACGAATCGTAGGAAACCAATAGGAAACGTCGAAGTAAATTTGACATATAAGTCCCCGGAAATTGCACATTTCTGCCATGGTGCGCGCTGCGATCGCTTAGTTTACCCCCACCACCTACTTCGCACATAGCCAATAGATAAGTGTACCATTAGTATAAGAATATTTGGTTCCGGTTACCGCCACTGCGCAGTTACAAAATGAACGATAGCATCTTCCCTGCACGCGGCCGGTTTTCAGCTTCATACAAAAAATTAAAGCTGCCGTTAAAAGTTTTCAAATGATATGCGTCCCAACTGTATACACCTATGGGACACTACCGCCCATTATAATTTGCCCTTTCTCCTTTGATTTCGATCCAGCACGTTTCCTCAAATAGACCCCCAGTATTGTCGTTGGTTATTTTAGTCCTGTTTTCTTTGTGCTCGTATTTGAAAGTAATTTAATTTCGTATTATATCGCGTTAATGCAGTTCTTTGTGTTTGATACGTGGGGACTCGCTGTGTCTGAAATAATTATTCAATGAGACACAAAAAGGTTTTGCTATATATTGCTTCCTACGGGTTTTAAGAATTTCATTGTAATACGAAGGGTTTTATGCATACTTTGAAATATATGAGCCCGGAAAATACTGTGAGATCCACCCACGCTGCGCATTCCGGTACGGTTCTACGTGCAAGATACGTGTGCCGCGCCGTGTTGTACCCATGATGTGATTTCAATTTAATTAGGTCTATTATAATAATTCTAATAAATCAAAATCAAATATTTATTCTGCAAATAGGCCACAAGGGCACTTTTACATGTCAAAGCGTTAATTTATACAATTTAAAAACCTGACAATATTACTTAATAATAATGATTAAAAAATATACTAATTAAGAATTCAATGAAAATAAAAAATATACTGATTAATAATTTACAAATATTAAGGACGTATTGAATACGATCTGTGTCCGAATAAACAAAAAGTATATAAAATTAATTTAATATCTCAGAGATGTATATGGTCTCTGAGCCTCCAAATACTAAATAGATAGAATATAGAAATAATTCTAATAAACAAAACAGTTTTTTAACAAATTCCATATTATAAAATTTGCACATGAATAACATAAAACAATTACTACCTACAATACAATACTAATTACTACCTACAATATAGCGTCGTATTGTACCCATGACGTGCTTTCAATTTAATTATCATTCTAATGGACCAAACGGTTTTCTAACAAATTCCATTTTCTATAAAATTTGCACATGAATAACATAAAACAATTATTACTGACATCAAAAATTCATAGAGTATAAAATTGTGCATCAGTATTCCCGTAATAGTGCACTCAAGTTTAAACTCAAACGCAATGGATCTGCTATTTACGACTGACGCTTAAAATGGCTCAATCAATAATATATCCTAAAGCTATGACCTCATTTGTGTAAGACAAACATTGCATTTCTTATTTTAGTTTTAAGCCACTGTAAAAGAGCGATAAAGCACGCGCGGCTTTAAATCTAAATATCGGTAAAACTATAGGATTTTGATAGTTTTTATTTACAGGATGTCGTAATTTTTGTACAATAAATCAACAAAAACTTCACAAGATCATGTCGTCGTTATGGGCTTATCAGAACCGTCTTATAGTTAAAGATAATTAAATAATTTTTAAGAAAAAAAAACCGACTTCAATGGGGGAGGCCGGTAAAAGATTATTATACTTAGATGGTGCACTCTTAGTTAGATATACAATAAAATAAAAATGGCTATAATATATGTTTATAATGGTAGAAGACTAAGTACCCTCAATTCCTCATGGAATCATGAAAAAACCTTGCTTGCTTGACAAACAAAACGAAGAGAACAAATCGCCAAACGTGAACTACGCGTCGTTGAAGAGTTCCGTTCTGATCATCATCAGCAGTTCCACTTCATCAAATGTCACTTTTATGAATGAAAATGCTTGATTAGTTAATGAAAATACTAAAATCACTATTTGTGTGCGTTTCACATTTGAGGAGTTCCCTCGATTCCTAATGGATCCCGTCATCAGAACTCGAGCATGACAAAAATCAATCGTGAAAATAGAACTTGCTTAACAAACACAGCTAGAAGGACAAATCGCCAAACGTGAACTTTTCGTCGTTGAGGAGTTCTGTTCTGATCATCATCAGCAGTTCCACTTCATCAAATGTCACATTTTTGTATTATAATGCTCGATTTCTTGATAAAAACACAAAAATCACTATATGTTTGCCTTTAAGATTTGAGGAATTCCCTCAATTCCTCATAGATCCCATCATCAGAAATGTGTGTTAATTAATTCATTTATTTATTTATAATTGGGGCTTTACAGTTCTCAGCCCCCCTAGTAAATATTATATAGTCACCTCAGTGGAGCCTTTGTCAGTTCTGTTCTGTACATTACTGTTATTCACAAGACGATACTAAACTTCATGTAAACCAGTCTAATTCAGATCTATCATAGACTTTATTTCTTGCGACTTAAGCTAAATTCCGTTCCCTGATGTGCACACATCTGAGGTTAAAATTCACCCAAACGAACCGTAATTGTAAGCTCGAAACGCACCAAAGCGGTAGGTAGCGGCGCGGTGCGGGGCGAAGGTGGTTTTGAATTTTCGAATTTTCCGACTCAGTCGACTGTCGATAGTGTCGATTACTGCTTCATATGTCACACACGCCGCCTACGCTCTGCTATCTCGAGACGTTTTTTGGCGC
Organism: Notocelia uddmanniana; assembly: GCA_905163555.1. NCBI lineage: Eukaryota > Metazoa > Arthropoda > Insecta > Lepidoptera > Tortricidae > Notocelia > Notocelia uddmanniana. Next base: position 4,208,408 of record LR991059.1, on the reverse strand, counting down.
CTTAGGCCCTTCTCTCACGAGACGATTCAAATGCTACGCGACTGAGATGCAAACCATGATCGCCTACTAGTATGCTACTTGTTTCCGCACACGGTGCTACGCAAAGAACAACATTTGCGGAACAACATTCGTGCGACGATGTCTAGTGACTCCAGCGATGAAGACAATCTTCTTCTCTATTTATATTGCAAGAACAAGCGAAAACATAAAAGAAGATTCTGGGTGCACCCTGTACCTATTCCTGACCTGATAAATTGTTGTTTTTCCAATCTCAATCCACGCCTGTTTTGTTACATCTTTTCTCACATAATCTGGCAGGTTATAATTATACAAACATTGATATTTTTCCACCTCCTGAACAAAATTAATATTAAAAGCTTGCTCCGCCGCCATTTTGTCTGCAACGCGTATACGATACGAGTCGCGTGCTACCAGCAAGACAGTATCGTGCGACTGATATCATACGCGTCGTCGACGCGTCTCGTCGTGTGCGAAACGAAGTAAATAAATATGGCGGGTACTCACAAGCGACGCGTAGGATACGCGTACGAAACACAAATCGCTTGAGAGTAGCCTCGTGAGAGAAGGGCCTTAGAGATCCCTCGGACCCCGTTCGCTTTACCACAAAACCAGGGGGGCGACACGGCCTATCGGTGTGAGTCGAGCGCCGGTGACCTTGTAACGTCACGTCTGTTGCATAGGGTTGGCAATGTAGCTGCCTTGGCAAGAGGAAGTAATGTTTATTCAATGATCATGATATTCATCAATCAAACACCGGGAAGCTAGTCAAATTTAATCTGTAATTTTTGATTACAAACAGACAGACAGATGCACTGAGTCAGGAGAAAAATTACTAAAAGCTCGTAAAATATGTACCTACAAAACTTCTCGTAATATGGAAACTTACTTTTCTTGTGTAAATCTAAGCTTCATATGAATATAATCGTATGCTAAAATAATAACAATAATATAAAAAATATTTTTCAAACCTCAATCCATAGAAATTATGTGACATGAAATGAAGTTATTCACTGCGACCGCGACACCCGCGTTAAGTATAATTTGAAAGTAGGGGTGGTCGTTGATTCAACGAACTAGTTAATTAAACGTTTTTCGTTCGTCAACGAACGAAACGTTTTGTTTAACAGAAACAACTAGTTGACGACTTTAACGTACAAACGTAATCTAAATGGAACGCTAAACTAAAGCCCTTAACGTTTTCCCCCTTACTCAATAAACGTATGAACTCAATGACTTTTTCTCTTCAGTTAAAGCAAAAAACTAGTTGACGAAATCAACTAGTTTTTCAACTAGTTGACGTTTTCTAAGTTAACGTTTCGTTTCGTTAAAGCGAAAACCGCCAACGACCCACCACTATTTGAAAGACTCAACTGACATTTCATCTATTTCGCCATTTCATTTTTTTTTGTTTAATTTATTCCGAAGATGTAGGTACTTCTTAATGTATTGCAAGTCAAAATGCATCCATACTCATACCAACCTTTCGTCTTTCTTTAGTCTTTCGAATTAAAAAACGGATTTTAGGTGAAGTCTTAATTCTAAATGTAGGGAAAGACACAACATATAAAATTTTATAACTAACTTATCTGGATCGGTAGGTAGCCTAAAGTAGCTTTTCCCTTTGTGGCTTTTGGTATTATCACAACCGTAGACACAGCAATAAAAAGCTCCAGCCATAGTTGATTACATTGAATTACAAATTATAAATTCTAACGAATTTCAAGTAAAACTACACGCCCGCTACCAGCCGATCGATCTCTGTTGTGTGAGCGCACGTCACGCGAGCGAATGTTGAAGCGAGCGGCACCCCTGCGATTCATCTTGCCGCGGCTAGCTATCCACACACCGCGCGCCCCTCGCGCACCCCCGTTCACGTCCTGACACGCACACATAGCCGCGAGACGGGTTTACAGCACACATGCTTCGGTGTCGCTTCTTGTTACGTTAGTATATATCTTCTTTGACAAAACCGCCTCCGCCCCGCAACGACGATACGCTGCGCTCTTTGTGTTTCAAGCTATACTGAGGGCCTACTCCGAACTTCGAAAATAGAACTTCGTATCGTGCCGTCCCTTTCTGTCATATAGTGTATAACACGAGAATGAAAGGGACGGCACGACACGAAGTTCGATTTTCGAAGTTCGGAGTAGGCCCTCTGCTGGTTTGTGACAGTCAGCCTGCCAGCCAAGTGGCTCACCATTCTGATTTTGGTCAATTTCGTGGCTGTGTTGTATATTTTGAGACCACTTAGCTCTGCGTTCTGTATTTGCGCCACGAATAAATGTTTTTTCTTTCTTAGTTTTTGCTTTAATGTTGTTGTTTCCACAAATGCATAGTTGGCGTTGTTTCTTCAGTCACATCGATTTCATTATATAAATGTTTATCTGTGTTCGTACAATTTTTACGAGTATTATTATTTATTATTTACCTAAGGTGACTTTCTGATTTTTCAGTGCGGAGGCGGTACGATGCCAGAAAACTGTCAGCTGTGTGTATTAACTTTCAGTCGAGTCATTATCGCTTTTTGCTTCTCCTCTACATTAAAATCAGCACTTCCTGACTGGCGCAAATGTTCGGAAACGAGGCGATACGAATACCATATAATGCGCAACGTAATACTGACAGTATCTCGTCAAGTGAGGAAAACTCGGCGTCATTAGTAAGTTTATGTAAAAAAAAAACACATATCAATCCCATCTCGCCAAGGTTATGAATCACAGTGCCAAAATGTAATAGGGGCGAGCGTTGAGGTTAAACTTGTTGTGAATAACACAGGCTAGGATGATGGGTTTATAGGCGTAATACATGTTGAGTATGTCAATATCACATAATCGCAGGGATTGGCTGTGTGCATAGGATTAATATATTAATTAACAGTGAATACCGCCCGTAGGCGCTTCTAGTCAATATTTATGTATGATTTAATCATAGATAGAAGTGGGCTAGGATCCCAGTGTTTTGTGCTTGAGAACATGATCCACTGTGATTTTAAGTAGGTCAATCATTCTTTCCCTGAAAAAGGAGTGTAAATCATTTTGAATTGAGCGTTTTTCTTCGATTAAGGTGCTATTTTACCATTAAGTTGAAGCGAGGAGTTATTTTGAAATTACAGAGATTAAATGACATAAATAACTGTTTTTTCGATGATTGATTGAATTGCCAGAATGAAAACTGTTTTTTTATATACCACGCCGGTGACAGATAAGCAGTCATCGCAGCCTATAGACGCCTGCAACTCCAAGGGCGAAACATGTGCGTTGCCGACCTTTTAAAATTGTATACACCTCTTCTTGAAGAACCTCATTCAAAGTAATGTTACTTAACATAACTAAATCAGTGGTAACATCATCAACATTAGTATTCTAGCGCTACCCCAGTGCAATTGCATCCGGAAGGATGCCCGGAGTCCGCTACCTAATCCCAATAATTGACGTAGGCACTAGTTTTTACAAAAGCGACTGAAATCTGAATTTCCAACCATAGGGCCTACTAGAATTTATTTTTCAAGTTATTATTCAAATGCTACACTTAACATTTCAAGTTTATTTTTATTCTAATGGGAAGTTATGGGTACACTATTGGATATAATTATTAATTTAATTTGTCCATCAATTTTATTCATTCAATCACGTTAAAAAGCGTGTGAAAACCTCAAACACCTATCAAAAAAACCGGCCAAGTGCGAGTCGGACTCGCGCACGAAGGGTTCCGTACCAGAAAAAAAAACGCCAACAACTACTCTGTTATATGGGAGCCCCCCTTAATTATTATTATTATTTTGATTTTAGTATTTGTTGTTGTAGCCACAATAGAAATACATAATCTGTGCAAATTTCAACCGTCTAGCTATTACGGTTCTTGAGATCTAGAACTAGAACTGTTTTTTTATATACCACGCCGGTGACAGATAAGCAGTCATCGCAGCCTATAGACACCTGCAACTACAAGGGTGAAACATGTGCGTTGCCGACCTTTAAAATTGTATACACCCCTTCTTGAAGAACCTCATTCAAAGTAATGTTACTTAACATAACTAAATCAGTGGTAATATCATCAACATTAGTATTCTAGCGCTACCCCAGTGCAATTGCATCCGGAAGGATGCCCGGAGTCCGCTACCTAATCCCAATAATTGACGTAGGCACTAGTTTTTACAAAAGCGACTGAAATCTGAATTTCCAACCATAGGGCCTACTAGAATTTATTTTTCAAGTTATTATTCAAATGCTACACTTAACATTTCAAGTTTATTTTTATTCTAATGGGAAGTTATGGGTACACTATTGGATATAATTATTAATTTAATTTGTCCATCAATTTTATTCATTCAATCACGTTAAAAAGCGTGTGAAAAACTCAAACACCTATCAAAAAAACCGGCCAAGTGCGAGTCGGACTCGCGCACGAAGGGGGTTCCGTACCAGAAAAAAAAACGCCAACAACTACTCTGTTGTATGGGAGCCCCCCTTAATTATTATTATTATTATTTTGGTTTTAGTATTTGTTGTTGTAGCCACAATAGAAATACATAATCTGTGCAAATTTCAACCGTCTAGCTATTACGGTTCTTGAGATCTAGATCGGTGAGTGGTAGCCATGAAAAAGGGCTAAAATATCACGTTTTTTGTATGGGAGCCTCTCTTAATTATTATTATTATTATTTTGTTTTTAGTATTATTTGTTATAGCGGCAACAAAAATACACAATCTGTGAAAATTTCAACTGTCTAGCTATTACGGTTCTTGAGACAGACGGACCTGGCCTGGTGACAGACGGACGGATGGACGGACAGCGAAGTCGTAGTAATAGGGCCCAGTTTTTACCCTTTGGGTACGAAACCCTAAAAACTAACGACATCGAAAAACCGCTAAAACTAAAAGAAAAAGCCTTTCAAACCAGCTGATCCTCAAAACAAAGGTGTCAATCATACTCGTAGCTTAAAAACGAACGGGTACCGAAATAACCGGTATCAGTACCGCAGCCACGTATAGAATCGATAACGGTTGAGTGCTTTCTGCAATAAATATGAAGTTATTTTCACGAGAACTTTGCGAGTGGGTATGGATGAGCCTGTAGTTTTACAGCGAGGCTGTGAAGGTATTTTGTAAGTAAATTTGATTTAGTTTGAACGATAATTGTGTCGGTTATTTGCTTTACCAGTATACTGATAGAACATTTGTTAGGAGTTTAATTATATATACCTATTGTATTAAATAAGACTGTTATTTATTTACAGCTAGGACTATATTACATAATAATTTCTAAAATTGGTCTATAATAGGTTTTGTACTCGTATTGGAACTTTAAGCTCCTTATTTAGATTCAGCGGTATTTAACGAGTAAATTTAGGCTTGGTTTTAAAAATATCAATAGGACCTTTTATTATTATTATTTATTTGACGATTTGGCTTAGTTGGTAGTGACCCCGCATACGAATCTGGCTGGAGGTCCCTGTTTTGAATCCCGGTCAGGGCATTATTTGTGAGTTTACCACGAATATTGTTCCTGGGTCTTGGATGTTCCTAGTATATGTATTTATCTATATAAGTACGAGTATGTATATCGCCGTCTAGGACCCATAGTGGAAGTTTTGCTTAGTTTGGGACAAGGGCAATTTGTGTAAGATTGTCCCCCAATATTTATGCCTTTTATTTTATCGGTAGTTGGTAAGTTGCTTCAAATTACTGAGCTAAGCCGGAGACGGACATGGCGAAACTATGAGGGTTCCTTGTTTTCTACGAAACCTTAAAAATGTACTAAATTACCAAAAAATCGGGGCTTGTAAAAAGAAGCAAGGCCTATAATATTTTTAAGGTTGTTACTTCCAAATACAAATTTGTTTCCTATACAAATATGTTTTTTCAAGGATAGTCTAATAATTCTCGATGATTGTCGTGAAGTTTTGTGAGTAGTTTCGATGATTAGATAAATTTTTAAATGGTGGCGCCATGGGGGTTGAATATATTAAAACTAGTGGCTCTGTGAGCTGTACGACTCGCAATTTTTATTTTCTAATTACAAAATTTCCAAAAACTGATTAGACAAAAAAATCTTTATAATTTTTTTTTTATTAAAAATGGGATTGCTCTTGGCCAGCATCTAGCCAAGGGGCAAAGATGAGGCCGAAGATGAAGCGAGCTCACCCAGAAGATGCCTATTCACTCGTGCCTTAAAAAGGTCCAGGTTATATGAAATCGGAAATACAGACGCCGGCAGAGAATTCCAAACCTTAGAAGTGCACATTATAAAAGAAGATGCAAAGCGCTTGGTTCGAATAAGACGAATTTCGACCAGGTAAGGATGGTAGCCAGCCGTACGTCTGGATGTCCGATGGAAGAAGGGGGAAGGCGGTATGAGCTCATGGAGCTCCTGAGCACACTCACCGAAGTACAGTTGGTAATTATCGAAACTGCTCACAAAATTTCACGAGAATCGGTTAAGAAATGCTACCTTTCGAGGAGAACATCCGGACAGACAGGCAGATAGACATACGAAAGGTTTTTTGTCGAAAGGTAAAACTGAGACGCTTCGCTCGCTCGGTCAAGTATCACGCGTGAGGTCTACTGGTCACAGAAGCATTAACAAATCATAAACTCACGCCTGCATTCTCAAAACGCAGGCAGAGCCTATAACATTTAATATTCCCGGTTTATTAGGTAGTCACCTAAGGTTTCAAGTTCACAAAATAGTTAATTACCATAGTCCCATAGTAGACTCTCTCGAAAGCCACGGGAAGAGAGGTTATGTTTTTCTAACCTGATACTACACGGCGGAAGGAGTAATGATTTATTCAGGTACCTATATAGTTAGCTCAAAAGGTTTAGACGAACTTCCACCCCGTTTAGTCCGACGCCAATCATTTATGATGAACCGGAGCTATTTATTTTCTAGAGCAGTGTGTTGATAACACACTGCTCTAGAAAATGCCAAACGTTTGATGGGTATGTATTTTGAAAATATGGTTCTGCAAGATGTAATTAAAATTAAAATCATATTTACCGCAACAATACGTATAATTTAACACAGTTTACCGAAACGTTACCTTTTGACAAGTTTAAAGCACAGAGGATATAACATTTGTTGCATGAAAAAGGAGTATGTGTATAAACAAATACCAACATAATAAATATAGTTACGTTGTTGTGTGCCAGCATTACCAACTGATCATTATATGCAAGCGAGTATTGTGCTATTATGTTATGTATGCTATGTATAAATTGGATGGTCATAAATATATGAACATTAATTTATTGTCGAAATGATCCACGCTTCATACCCAAAACCACGTCATAATAAGGCAAGTCCCATTTGTAAGTAGTTATATTCACATTCTATTATATATTTAGGTAGTATGTGCATTTTCGTGTGATTTGCCTCCTTTTAGAATATAGGCATGAGTTTATGTATGTAAGCATATACATTCGTATAGGTACATAGTAAGATATTACCGCTGTCTTATTTATTTATCGTATGTCAATTATTTCGAACCGTGATATCTTCGAGATCACAGTACGATTGCTAATTTGTTGCACTTTTGACATGTGACCCACTTGTAACATGCAACGTTGTTGAATTTTTAAAATAGCACGTAGCGTACATGTTCGAAGATAAAAAAGTCTAGGATTTGAAGTCCAATGTACTAGATTTTCTTTTCAGACTGCAAATGATGAATCATCATGAGATAATGATGAAGAATTATAAAAATCCGCACCAGATCTTTATTGCAAATTGCCAACTAACAGTTACATCCATGAGTAGAACTAATCTAGATATTAAATTGGTTCGAGCGGCTCTTTGGATACGTACATTCCAATTCACTGAAGCTATGCACTGTGCACTTTGCGTGTTTTTCTAACATGGTTATTACTTAGGCTGCAGACTGAATTGAATAAACAGACTTAAAAAAGCTAGAAATATACGTTAAAGTCATCATCCTCCTAGCGTTATTCCCAGTACAGTTGCATCCTGAAGGATGCCTGGGGTCCGCTACCTAATCCCAAGAATTGGCGTAGGCGCTAGTTTTTACGGAAGCGACTGCCATCTGACCTTCCAACCCGAGGAGGAAACTAGATGTTATTGGGATTAGGCTTGTCAAGTGAGTGGGCAACTTGACTGTTAGAAGTTCTCTAGCCGCCCGGAGGCCTCTAACTTGGCTTAACGACTGCTATCATAGACAGCAACCGGGATCAACGTCTTAACGTGCCTTCCAAAGCACGGGAGTGCTCAGTTAGTAACCACTCAAAGCGGTCACGCATCCAAGAACTGACCTCGCCCGACATTGCTTAACCTCGCATACCGCACGCGGTACGCGGGCGCCGCTGGGCCACAAACGCTCTCTTAGAAATATACGTAAAAGTGCAGGTTAAAATATGTTTATTAAAAAAATACCATGAAATGAAATGTTTATTACTTATTCTACTCATCTAAAGCAACTTTCTGACTTGTCGATGCGGAGCCGGTATGATATCAGATAGCTGTCAGCTGTCAGTGTAAACTGACAGTCGACTCACACGCTACTTACTCAAATCGACCTAGTCCCAAACTAAGCAAAGCTTGTCTATGGGAACTAGACGACGATAAACATACTTATCATCCCATGTATTTATCTATATACATAATTATATACATAGAAAACATCCAAGACACTAAGAAAAAAAAAATCCGTGATGCACAAATAATAATGCCCTGGCCGGGATTCGAAACCCGAATCCTGACGAGATTCGGGTTTCGAGTTGTTCCTGACTGACGTGGGATGAGTGGAAGCGGGGCGAAACGAATGCACTATTTTTTCTATAATAGGCCTACTGTGGAAATATAATACTGACAGTATCCCGTCAATTAAGAAAATCTCTGTGAGATCAGTAAGCTCACGTCAAAGAACGAAATACCATATACCGATCCGAAGTCGTCTAGTACCGTAAACTGGGGTTACTTTGATTCAAGGGGTGACTTTGCCGGTACCGGTTTTTCTCATAAATTATGAGTTTCATTTTCTAGTGACCTGTGGCAATGAAATGACCAGTACATTTTCTTGGTGTTTACTTAATTAAATTTACCAAATTCCCAATAGTATTGCTTTTAAAATATATAAATATTAGGGGACATTTTTACACAAATCGAACTAGTCCCACAGTAAGCTCAACAAGGCTTGTGTTACAGGTACTAGACGACGATATATTTAATAGATATATACTTAAATACATAGAAAACATCCAAGTCTCAGGAACAAATGTCTCTGCTCACCACAGAAACAAATGCCCTTACCGGGAATCGAACCCGGGTCCTCTAGCTTCGGAGGCAATGGCACTACCAACTAGGCTAAACAGGCCGACACCGGCTTTTATGTTACATCCTAAATGATCAAAGTAGCCCCATTTTTTCCTAAAGTCGACCGGCACTATACTACTGTATTAATTGTAGTACTTAGCAACGGATCAAAGCATAAACTATATTACGATTTGCCGTTCTATAGAATTGAGGATTATGTGTCAAGGACGGTCAACCAATTTGATTTCTGGCCCACTTCTTACCTTTTGAGTAGTATATAGTTTGACTCCAACATATCAAAATTTAGTATCACACAAATGGATTCTTGAATAAAAAATGGTTTAATTAATTTCACAAGAATCGGTTGAGAAATGCGACCTCTAAAGAGCGTCCAGACAGACAGACAGATATACGAAATAATTTTTGTCGAAAGCTGAAACAGAGACTCTTCACATGATAGGTTAGGCGAGAAAGAAAGAATATCCCAATTTTACGTGTAAGGGTTATATAAATGTTATGTTACAAGATATTATTATAGCGTTTATTATGTGTCAACATAATTATGCCAAAGTACAGCTTTCTAGTAGTATCGATGACGGATATGGCGAAACTATAAGGTTCCTTTTATACTGCGGGACCCTATAAAAGTAGCTAAAAGTTATAGCTAATAAGCGATTTCTCCAGATAACCTATGAAAAATAAGTGGTTATTTATTGAGAATATGGGCCTCATAAGAAAGCTCAAAGTCACCCAAAGAGCAATAAAGAGGGCTATGCTGGGAGTATCTCTGCGTGATCGCATCAGAAATGAAGTTATCCGCAGCAAAACCAAAGTGACCGATATAGCCCTTCGAATCGCTAAACTTAAGTGGCAGTGGACGGGACACATAGCACGTAGAACCGATGGCCGTTGGGGCGGAAAGGTTCTCGAGTGGCGACCACGTACCGGAAGGCGTAGCGTGGGCAGGCCCCCCACACGATGGACTGATAACCTGGTAAGGGTCGCGGGTGTCCGCTGGATGCGAGTGGCGCAGGACCGGTCATTGTGGAAGTCTTTAGGGGAGGCCTATGTCCAGCAGTGGACGTCGTTCGGCTGACATGATGATGATGATATTGAGAATATACTACACCCAGGTATTAAACTCCAAACAGATATCTGGCCTAGATACATTTTCTCTACCTCACAAACTTAACCTATAATCTAAATTCAAGTGTTTCAGCTAAGAACCGCCTAATAACATAGTAATTACTGTTCTAGTGCGGATATTGGATTCACTATTACTATGTTATTGACAAGCCGTTACAAGTACGCATACGCGGAGGTGTATTCTGATCGACGTCGAGCTGACATGCAATTAGTAAACGCAAGTTTATCAAACTATCATTATCTGAGGTAAATAAGAAGCAGTACCATCAAGCTCCATTTCAGTACAATATGTTATACTCCTTAGGCCTCCTTAGGCCTAACATATTAATAAAATAAATCTGAATACGAAAACATGATTATGAAATTTCAAGCAACCAGTCTAGGAAAGTAAGTTGATGAATCTCTTTTGTTTCAGAAAATTAACGAAATAAACCAAATGAAATTCTATCCTAATTGAAAATGGTTTTAAATTCCTTAAAAGAGTAATTCTTATCAATAGAACCATGCCACATAGAAGGTTGAAACCTATTAGTTTTGCGACGTCTTGTAGGGCATATTAGAAAGGGGAACAAGCTCTTGGATGCAAAAGGAAAATCTGACATCTTCGAGATCGGTAGATGGATAGATAGAAAATGCCGATTTAGAAGATTCCGGATAAATGGGGTAGAAAACGGCTTATCACCATGACCACGCACCACGTGCGACCACAACGTGGACTGATGAGTCCACATAAGGTCGCGGGAGTCCGCTGGACGCGGGTGGAGTAGGACCGGTCATTGTGACACTCATTAGGGAAGGCCCATGTCCAGCAGTGGACGTCCATCGGCTGGTATGATGATGATGATGACTAGGTCATGTAGAAATAGTTGGTGATAGTCATGCAGTGAAGCTGACATACAATGGGCAGAACAGACAATATTGGAGGGATAAGGTTGAGAAAGAACTTTTTATATAACGAAGGTGGCAAACAAGCATAGATTTACATGATAGTAATCAGACACTCAATCTTATGGACGCTTGCGAATCCAGAAGTACCTCAAGCGCGCTGTCAACCTATTTTAGATGTTAGATTCATTGTATTAACAAACAGTGACAAATACAGGTCCCTGACACTCATCACAGCGCATCCCCAAGAGCAGGTGACCTTACTCACCATCAGGAACACAACGCCACATACCAACTGAGCAAGTATTGGCGTTATAATGGCTGCGGTCTGCTGAAAATTGGAGACTTCCCCAGTTGACCTGCTCCAAATATGAGGAATATAATATTCCTCTGTGCCATACTTCTCTAACCTTTGAATGAATCTCACTTACTTACTTACTCCTCTGGCGCAGTGACCCAAGTGTGCTTGGCCTCCAATACGAGTGCACGCCACTGATCCGCCAAATAAAGCACGAGGAATCAATCATTAAGGAGAAGGACGTAATGGTAATGGTATACTTGGCACGATTTAGCCCTTGAAAATAGCGGTCTTGGTGCACTTTGGGTCATTGAACCAATGCAGTTAGTAAAGAGAGTAGTTAAAGCAATATAAAAAGTAATCGACAGGTCGAGGAAACACAAAACTTACCAAGAAAATAAAACAAAAACTGAAGCTGCAATCGGCCTTTGTTTCTGTTCCAAACCTAAATCGGACGCGATACTGAGAGCAGAATCACCCTTTCCGAAATACTCACACAGCTTTCAACTTCCGGAATTTGTCACAGCCATGAGGCGGCCAATATCCGGTTCCGGCTTTGGCGCTCACCTATTTGCTTGAGTGGTGTGAACATTGTACGAGTATCTGCTTTTTTCGGTTTTGTTTACTTGTATTTAACTGAAACTAGTACACCTAAATATTAGGATACTTGCAACGGTATGTTTTTTCCTGTGTGAGCCTATTATATTGTTGTATTGTCATAAGATCTATTTCCACTCGTCAAAATTTGGGACTAAAAGTTTCATACGATTGACCGGGATCTCATACACGATGATAAACCAGACTAATTATTTAAAAACTAAACAATCCGACTGAACTTCTGTGTAATTTGGAATTTGGCGCCCAAAATCCGCCATTTTTTATTTTTTTTTATTTTGATATAGGTACCCAGTGTCACTCTCACAGTAAATACGAATCTAACGACAACTCTCAAGCTATAATCCATCGAGCCGTTCAAGCTGCAGAGCGTGCCAAACAATTATTTACATACATACATACATACATACCTACTCTCGAAAAACATAACCCTCTTTTTGGCGCAATCGGGTAAAAAATCAAGTTAATGGTGAAACTATACTAGTACATATGTATTGTGCGTACCGGGCATACACATTAACTATGACGATTTATATATAATTTCCATTAAATAATATATACCTAGCTATGTATAATATACACCTATACGTGAAAAAAAACTGTAATGTAGTCTCGAATTCTTAATATGATGTAGTGTTATTGTAATTATTGGCTGATCATCAGAAATATGTTACGTCGCTAATGGAAATTATTTGCCTTATATATTCTTTTTGTTTTGAGTGAACGTTTTTCCTTTTTAACTGACTTCAAAAAAGGAGACGGTTCTCAATTCGATTGTATTTTTTTAAATATATTTGTTACCTCAGAACTTTCGACTGCGTGAACCGACTTTGAGGATACCTTTTTTATTTGTAAGCTGGTACTTCCCGTGTGGTGGTTCCCATATTAATTTGGTCCAGTTATGACAATGGCATCCATGAGAAAACCATATAAGTCTTAAATTTGCATTAAGTATGTGTACGATAAATGGACGAAACTCAGTTAAAGTCAGTTTTTTTATTAAAATTATTATTTCTCTAATAAATAAATAATTAATTCTAACCAGAGTTCTTAAAAGGTAATCTATTAAACCTGTATGTATTTAAAATCCTAGAATCATCCATGAGAAAGTCTAATGTAAGTTTCCGCTTCGAAAACTGCTGACTTATCAGATTAGGGGTGATAACTCAATTTTCTTAACAGTTGACGACTGTTTCATCTGGCCAACCATTTACGTCACACAGTGTCAACAAATGTCCTCTAAATCAAAACTAACCGTCAGAAAGTTTGACATAAACGTGGAAAAAATACCTTTACCCATAACTTTTCATGGGAATATAGGTAGTAGTAGCAAATTCCAGTAGTCACATATAGAGGGTTTTTTTAGCCACGTTGACTCATGTTATTCGAAAGTGCGAAGAATATTAAGGACCGCAGTGGTCAGCGATATGAGTTTTCACTTCATAAAGTCGGATTAAGGGATCCGTCGGTGCCCTTACCAAAATATCACTAGGTACGAAAAATATACATCTTAAATAAATGATTTCTACAGCTTTGGAAATTATCACAGGGTGCGTTCGTTGCCCAGTGGCGCTCGCGTATCGTGTGCGGTATGCGAGATGAAGCAACGTCGGCCGTAGTCAACTCTTGAATGGGGACAACTTTAAATGGTTACTAAGTGCACAACCTTGCTTTCGAAGGCACGTGAAGTAAAGCCATGTTAGAGGGCTTCGGGTGGCTTGAGAACTTCTAACAGTCAAGTTGCCGAGGACTCACTTGACAAGCCTAGATGGCAGTCGCTTCCGTAAAAACTAGTCCTTACGCCATTTTTTTGAATTAGGTAGCTGTCGTAGGGCATCCTACAGGATGCAACTGTACTGGGATAACCGCTAGGATGATGATGATGTTGATGATATATAATATCCCTGAACTGATAGAATAACCGACATCCACTTCAAACTTTACGTAAGTGCCCTGCTGAAAGCTGGGAGAATTTTCTCTCCGCATTATAAATCAAACAATACAAGGTCTAGCGCAAACACTTATTTTATTACATCATAAATAATACTCGAGAAAAGATAAAAGTACGTAAAGGATTTCAAAGCAAACTTTTATCTTTCTTAGGTTCTACAAATATCAGAAAAGCAAACAGTTCCCGATTAAGTAAACTTAGTACTGAGTTTTTGTAATACTATATTTATTTAGTCTATTGGCTGGCTGATATTAAATTTTCGAAGCTAATATCCAAGTTGACCTGGTAAAGGTTGTGGGAGTCCGCTAGATGCGGGTGGTGCAGCAGTTGGTCCATCATCATCATCATCCAGCCGAATGACGTCCACTGCTGGACATAGGCCTCCCCCAAAGACTTCCACAATGACCGCTCCTGCGCCACCCGCATCCAGCGGACACCCGCGACCCTTACCAGGTCATCAGTCCACCGTGTGGGGGGCCTGCCCACGCTACGCCTTCCGGTACGTGGTCGCCACTCGAGAACCTTTCCGCTCCAACGGCCATCGGTTCTGTGTGCTATGTGCCCCGCCCACATGCCAGTTGGTCCATATGGTGATGAATATCTAAGATACCGAATGATATTGACGATATGACGTTGTGTGATATTCCGTCCTTTTCGCATCTAGCCCTATGTGTGAAAGAAAGTGCGATGATGCTAGTCTAAAAATAAAAAAGAAACAAGAGCGTGTCGGGCCACGCTCAGTGTAGGGTTCCGTAGTTTTCCGTCCGTCACATTTTTTTTTTTGAAAAAATTACAAAAACTATTCAACCTATCAAGTTCAAAATAATTTTCCTACAAAGTTTTTATAAAGTTCTACTTTTGAGATTTTTTTCATATTTTTAAAACTTATGGTTCAAAAGTTAGAGGGGGGGGGGGACACATTTTTTTTTACTTCTGGAGCGATTATTTCCGAAAATATTAACATTATCAAAAAATGATTTTAGTAAACCCCTATTTATTTTTAAATACCTATCTAACAATATACAACACGTTAGGGTTAAAATGAAAAAAAAAAAAAACACTCCCCACTTTACGTATAGGGGAGGTACCCTAATAAAATATTTTTTTCCACTTTTTATTTTACCACTTTGTCGGCGTAATTGATATACATATTAGTACCAAATTTCAGCTTTCTAGTGCTAACGGTCACTGAGATTATCCGCGGACGGACGGACAGACGGACGGACAGACGGACGGACAGACATGGCGAAACTATAAGGGTTCCTAGTTGACTACGGAACCCTAAAAAGTAGAATGAAGATTGTAGTACGGAAAATCAAGCAATGCGTTTGCGTACGACATGTTTTGTTTTATAGTTAAAAGAAATAAATCAATATTTGGAGACAATTCGACACAAATCGACCAAGTCTCAAACTAGGCAAAGCTTGCACTATGGGTCTTAAGGGACTTCCCACTTGACCACCTGAACTGCTTTCCGATAGCAAATCAGGCTGTTACTACAGATCCCAACCGAGTCACTTTATATTTTATGGGCCGATGATATTTGAGGAGTTCCGTCGATTCCTCACAGAACCCATACTGTAACTTTCAGCTCTTCATCATAAGTTCCACTTCAAAATGTCTATTTTTACGAGCATTAGTTGCTACGTCAGCAAAAATCATCGGAATCTGTGACGTGCGTACGTCATTGAGGAGTTTCATATTACAACTGTGGTCATCATCATCAATTCACAAAATTTGTGGTTTTCGAGAGCCAATGCTTGGTTAACCTACAGAAAATACCGAAATCGGCATATGCGTCACTATAAAATTCGAGGAGTTCCCTCGATTCCTCCTAGGTCCCTTCATCAGATCTCCACTAAATTTATATGAGAGCAATTTGGGGGTACCTGCTTTAAATAAAAAGATTTATTAAAATCGGTCAACGTGGTCAAGAGTTATCGGGAAACATGCATACAAAAAAATAATTAAAATAATCATGCAGACGAACTGAGAACCTCCTTCCTTCTACTGAAGTCAGTTAAAAATAGATAAATACTTGAAGAAATCATCTAAGTACCATTCGTGCTCATCACACAAATAAATGCCCTGACCAGGATTCGAACCCGGCACCACCATCGTAGGCAGGGTCACTAGCAACTAGGCTTAAGGGGGCGTCAAAATCTACCAACCATGTAGGTACGGGTACGTGAAAAGTCCATGCAAGTTCTTGCATCAAGTAAAAGGGCGTTTAGACATGAATTTAGGGGGTTTACTCCTACCCCGATGTCGAGGTAAGAGTGAACAGGCATCTTCTGAGTAAGCGTATTCCGCCTGTAACACTTCTACGTGCCATTTAATAAAAAAAATATTGATTGCATTCTCCATTATACTCTGCCGGAGCCCTCACGTAGTAAGGCCACGCTCCGGATGCCAGCGGGCAGCGGGGCGGTGAAAGGGCGCCCATACATTGAGCCCGCTGTAATGTATGAGCGCACGGTTCGCATTCGCGTATTCGCATAAATGCGAATTGCAGCGCTGCAAGCGTTTTTTTGTTCATTCATCGAGACACGCGTTTAGCTGGGATCACACGCATTGTATTAGGCAAGCTACTGCCACTGCCGCCACCACTCTAAGTCGTGGCCAGGCCGTAAGAGGGGGGACGTCAAAGAGTAGCACACGGGGAACGGGTGGCAGGGACTCAGGAGTAGGCCTATAGGCACTCTTATATTTTTTCATGCACAAATCGTGACAATCTACGGCGCGAAGACTATTTAGTACAAATTGCATTGAACTTCCCGAAGCAGAAGAGAGGTCGAGGCCGCCCGCCATTGACCTGGTGGTCTAAGATAAAATAGACCTCCAGTAAGCTTAGTCGCTGGAGCCGACTACCCAAGACGGACTGTCTGAGCGCAAAAAAGTGTTGGAAACTCGATCCTAAATAACAGGAACTGCACGACTAGCACAAGCCGGCGCGCGAGCTATCTAATGGGTACACACGGAAACGGAGTCTATCTCGTGCGCGATATAGCTCGCGCGCTGTCTTGTGCTAGCCGTGCAGGGACGGAAGAAGAAGTCAAAAGTGATAATCTATGGGGCTGTATTCGTTCCGCGATATTTGACAGGAGGGGACAATGTCTCTTGATGTCTCTGTCCATGGATTTGAACGTCTGTCATGTTTCGAGGATAGAAAACTGGTCCTAAATATCATGATGGTGGCAAACAAGACTACATCCCGCCGATGGTTAGCGGTCATCGTAGCTCATGAATACCTGAATTTCTAGAGGAATCACGCGACTTGCCGGGTCTTTACTGATTTGAAGATTCTCCTTGTCGACATGCAAGTGTCAGACATAACTCCCTCACTCCCAGCATGGTGCATCTTTAAGAATGCAAACCTGTTATTAAATTTACACGTACCTGCTACATTATATTAAGCTAGTAGAAAAGAAGGATAAAATTGTTTTGTTATGTTAGTCCTAAGTAGATGTTGAAGACCATTCTGAAATTATGTATTTAACTGCATTTTTTAAATTAGTTTACCATTAGTTACTGTAGTAAATTGTATTAGTATAATATTAGTAGATGGTAGAACGCAACAAAATTTTTTCACCATCTTATTAGCCGGACGCTTATTTTAAAATAAAACATAAAAATACATTTAGGTATCTTTTCAAGCAGTGTAATGATGTCTGTTTTATACTTTATCAGAATGCGATCAATTGTAGATCACCTTTGGTGTGCAGCAATCGGTAATGGCAATGCACAAGGTTAAAAACTAAACTGATCACTATTACGCAAGTAAGAAGAAGGACATGAACGTTCCTATTCAAATTGTTGTAGCTGACGACGACGCACAAGTGTTTCAATAAATCCAATTTGAATAAATTTTACATTGTCATCTCAAGCAAAACGGTCCTTTTGCGTAGTGAATAAGGCGCCACTTTTACTTACTTTTACTAACTCAATCAGAAATCGTCCTTATTACCTAACTTATCAAAAATAATCTTTTACTTAAGAAGAACACAAAAATAATCTTATCTTATCTTATTTGTTGGTTTTACGAGTAACATTGCTTCACACACGTGATCATTTAAAAAATAATTTAATTTCTTCTTGAACCCCCATAATTCCTAGCCGATCACATGATCGCGCTATCGCGTGATCGCGTGACCCCGTCGCGTGCGCTTTCACTCCAAGTCGACGCGCACTTGAGTGCTCAATAAGGCACGCGAAACTGGGGACACAAGGGGCTGGAAGTGACTACGTTGCTAAATAAGTTTCTGTGAAAAAAGGGTTGGTATAATACGCCAAATTTTAGCTCAATCGGTCTTAAATTCAATTGCAAGATTTTTCCCTCATACACACCTATATACTAACTAAGGCAAGTTAAAAGCATTTTTTTACCTTGGCCAAACATAGCTAAACCTATTTTTAATACTTGGCTAAACCTATTTTTAACCGACTTCTAAATAAGGAGGAGCTTCTGAATTTATCGGAAATTTTTTTTTTGACCTAGCAAGCGAAGCGTGTCCGTTTCAGCTTTCGACAAAAATTCTTTCGTATGTCAGTCTGTCTGTCCGGATGCTCTCCTCTAAAGGTCGAATTTCTCAAACGATTCTTGTGAAATTTTGTAAGCAGGTTCAATAATTAAATAGATTTTTTTGTCGAGTCAGTGTTAAGAAATTTTGAAATTTGAAAAAATATTTACACAGAGCCACTAGTTTATGTATGTTCAATTACTCACCGATTACTCGAAGAGTAGCCGACCCATTTCATATTTTTTTTGTTTGAAAGTGTGTCTTCTAGTTTGTCCCATTGTCACCAAGTCTGGATCTGATAACGGGATCGTGGGAAAATCGAGGGAACTCCTCAAATTATATAGCAGGAAAGGCCGAGTGTGAGTATGGAAAAGTTTGAAGTCGGTGTTTTTTTGTATAAAAAATACCTATTTGTTAAGATCTCATCAATGTATACCTATGTTTTACGAATAAATACACTCTTATTTTTTTATTTTTTTGTATAGGTAGGCTAGTCTAACTTTGTATTGTACGTTGTTACGAAAATTCTACATTTCAAAATAAAGGGAAAAATGAAAATATAAATAGTTAAGGGTTTCGTGCCTGAACTAGATTTTACCAATAACTCGGTGGCTACAGCGATTGACCGCGTAGGCCAGATGTCACAGGTTTGAACCCTGCTCTGCTCGGAACACAATTTTTTTTAATTTTGTGCTTTATTGAATTTTAAATATGAAATTTAGAATTTTTAATTACAGCGTTACTGCTTCATACAAAATAAGTTTAGTTTGGGATGGCGCTTCTTGATTTAATTTAAGAAGTTGGTGCTGTTAAAAGAAGCATGAGTCTTCTAAGGTACATGTCGCTGTAAACCTCCTTAAGGCGTTGTAAGAGCGAACTATATAGTGAAGGATTTCGTGAGTTTGATTATTCCGAAGAAAAGATTAAAAGAAGAAGACGGAAGTCAGACTCAGGCAAGGAATCCCATTTCTACTTTTCTATTGAACACGTTTATTGAAACAAAACAATTCTCTTAGTAACTTTCAATTTACTCTGACATGATAAAAAGTATACATACTTTTTCATCTTGGTCACGGCACCAAACTGTTCTTTAATATTTACTCCCTATTAGGTATTTAATAAGTGTTGGAAGATCAGATACCATTCACTTTCCTAAAACTAATGCCTACCTGGTAGATGGCAACGTGGACCCCAGAGTCCTTTAGGATAAAGTCGGGAAAATGCTAGGATGATGATTGTTTAGTTAACGTTACATTTTGTTTTCTTGATAAATGGAAGGACTCATATATGTAAGGGAATTGTATAGATCCCCATTAAAACAGATTTATTTAAAATATTCGATTTATTACAAGTTTGTCAATTGATTCTTTTAATAAGTCACGCCGTCAAAGGCGTGACACCTTTATCAGACAGTTTGGAGGTAATCGGTAGAATGAGAAAGGCTGGCCAGACTCGCAAGCGGGGAAAAGCATTTCTTTCAAGGATCTTTAAGTCACGTACAAAGTGCAATTTATAATATAGATGAGATATACAATCCACAAGATTATACAAATGGATGTGGTGTTTCAATCCTTCCCTACCCGACCCGATATACATTATGTTTATTGGGGTTCAAGCAAATATCTACCTTTTCACTACGTGATTAAGTCGTCTTATCCTAAATAATAATCATCCATATTGACATTGTTAATAAGGGAGCTTATGCTTGAGAGAAACCCATATTTTCACGAATGCCTTATCTAGTCTATCTATATCCCAATTAGTAGACAAAGTTAAGCCCCGTTTTACATAAATGATTTGAGAGATGGCTCCAACCTTTTTCTTGGTTTGTTTGCCTTCAATACTGTGGCAATTTTACTTGGCTTCATAATTTATTTCAGTTATCTTTGCTTATTTTAATATACACGCTACGCTTTTGGTTTCATTAAGGATTTGTGCGTGATTTAAATCTACTCCGTTAATTTTGACTTGACTATGCTGCTATATCAAAATTATATAGTTGTTTTAAATACTAATTTCTTTTACAATTATCTGTACAAATTATACTTAAAGATGACGACTGATAGTCGAATCTGCAATTATAATTATTCTTTAATATCGTTTGCTAAGAGTGCAAACCCGCTATAGTGGTCGGCGGTTAAGAATTAAATCCTGACACCTGTCATATCCATACAGCTTATAACCTCAAAGTGACTTTTAGGTTACAAGCTGGTTGGTTAGGTCGAGCGAAAATATTCATCATCATCAAATCAGCCGAAGGACATCCACTGCTGGACGTAGACCTCCCCCAAAGAGTGCCACAATGCCCGATCCTGCGCCACCCGCATACAGCGGACTTTCACCAGGTCATCAGTCCATCTTGTGTGGGGCCTACCCACGCTGTGCCTTCCGGTAAGTGGTCGCCACTCGAAAATCTTTCTGCCGTAACGGCTATCGGTTCTACGTGCCATGTGCCCCACCCACTGCCACTTAAGTTTAGCGATTCGGAGGGCTATATCAGATAATTGGGTTCTACTGCGGATGGCCTCATTTCTGATGCGATCACGCTGAGATACTCCCAGCATAGCCCTCTCCATTGCTCTTAAGCGACTGAATTTCGGTGCCCATTTTGTCATCACTGGCAACACACACTGGTCAAAGACAACACAGACTGGTCTATTTATTTATTTCAGACGATTTCATCTATTTTCTTTCATTAAGTTTCTTTGTATATTAAGTACCTTTTGATTTACATAAAGATCTATTTACTTTCTTTTTCTCGACAAACTGCTAAATCCATAATTTAAAACGTCATTTGAGTGCAAAATACAGTTAAGTTACAAAAGTCATCGTAACAAATAGATAACCAAAACGTTACCTGTCTTTTATTTTGGAATTGGGGGAAAAAATAACCCAATGATATATTCCCCGTTTTTCGGGGTTTAATATTTTAATTGAAATCATATTTTTTGTGTCTCCTATAAATTTCCATAATATGATGTTAGCAAGTTTATACTATTAGCCCACGATATAACCAGTTGAACGCGGACGGAGTCGCGGGCAATACCTAGTTTCTAATATAAGAAGAAATTATTTTTACTGATGTCCGTAATGTTAATGTTTCATAATTTAATTTTTCTGATTGATCAAGTTCCTTATTTTCTTCAAAAAATAGACGTATAATAATTATTCTTAAAAATAGAGGCAAAACGTAAACAACAAAAACTTAACACTCATTTATTTTTAATTCTAACAAGAACCCCAAAAATTTCATCGTTATTTTTGAACGAAAATCAAAATGGAGTTTTAAGTTAATTTTAACAAGGTTTACCCCACTAATGTATAAAGTTTCTGCGTCGCGTTCTACTTAGCGTTACTCGATCGCTATTTGAGACGCCGCTAAACAACCTGAATATAAATGAATATATTTGGTTAGGGTTACCCTTCAAGACAGTTCTGCAACGTAACAAAGGGTTCTGTACCCATGAAATTAAGTAAGATTAAATTAATTAGAGTAGTTAAATGAGTAACTAGCAGTGGGCCAATGTTGATGATAAAGAGTGAGGACATAAAACCAATGTCTCGTATATGCTATTAACCCTTTCCGATGAAAATTACTTATGTGTGCTAGTACCTGGGAGCACGAATACTTTAATGTAATGTCACAAAATACTTAGTGACATAAATTATATCAGTGTTATTGTCAAGATCAAGATGTTATTCAACATTAGTAAATATATTATTTTCTATACATTTTTAAATGAAAACAACAAAACTTTTTTTTGGTTTCCGAAACCAAATTGCGAAAACAGAACCCTTATAGTTTCGTCATGTCTGTTTGTCCGTCCGTCCGTATGTCACAGTCCATAGTATTCGATCGAATCCTATAAGTAATGCAAAAATGAAATTTAGTAGGAAGGTGTATCCTATGAACCACTACATAAGAGTGATGTGAAAAAGTGGAAAAACATTAAATTAGGGGCAGGAGACTCCATTATTCATGGAGAATTAGAGAATGAAAAAAAAAACAATGCACATTGGTATATGGCTTATCTAGGATACAAAGAATCCCCAAGACAATCCTAATAATATTATAAACACGAAAGTTTTTAAGTATGGATGGATATTTGTTACTCTTTCACTTAAACACTACTAAATGGATTTTAATGAAACTTTACAATAATATAGCTTATACATCTGAATTGCACATAGGCTACAATTTATAAAGATATTGTGTGAATTGTCCAAATACTAACCCTACGCAGACGAAGTCGCGGGCACCAGCTAGTTTTACATAAATCGACGTAGTCACAAACTAAGCAAAGCTTGTGTACTAAATGTACTAGATGGCGATATACATACTTATACAGATAAAAACATATTTAAATACATACAATACATCCAAAACTTAGGAAGAAATATTGGTGCTAATAACACAAATAATGCCCCGACCTCCTTAAAAAATTATAGAGAGTCTTTTTGTAAGACTTTTTCATTGAAGTTAATCGTTGGTGAGATGATTAGCTGTAAAAGTCGTAAAAAGTGTATGTGTGTGTGTGCCCTTTCAATTTATTTAAAATTCTGAAAAATATCAGATGTTGGTCACTGTACAACATCTGATATTTTTTTCCTGGATGAGATAAAGGTAACAGTTTGTTAATTCTTTATTATATGAACAATATTAAACAACTTAAACTAGACCTAGAATAGAACTAAATTAAAACTAAAAACTAATACTAAATAAAATTAAAATAAATCTAAAAAATTTGGCCCCTTTGGCATGGTGCCAACGATGCTGGCAGCATTTGCCCTCTGTATTGCGATGCTAATACGTTGTGCGAGAAAGCTGCCAGCTCTTCGGTCACCAGTGAAGTCGACTAGTCTTTTAGTAAGTTCAGTTTGTTAATTAATCACTGAAAAACTGCTTTGCTCAAGCAAAAAGATGCAAGTACCGTTGTTAGTGTTCTATAGTACGATCTTTCTTAGTTCACAGTATAGGATAGTGGTTTTGAAATAGGACTAGTAGTAGTAGGTACGGTACTGAGCCCTCTTTATTCTGTGAAGCGTTTTTTATAGTAAACAACTACCATTTTTTTTGTCGGTAGTAAATATAGCCAAATAGCCATATAGACGCAAAAGCTACTTTACTTTATAGTTTAATTGATATTGACATCGAGATATTATTTATCGATATAGAATGTGCACCGAGTTAGCACATAGCTCAAAACATTGTCCAATTAAGCATGTAAATCGAATGTTTTCTCTCAGATTAGTGATCATCTGAATTTTCTTTTCTTTTTCTATATTCTATATATTTTATAAATAAATAAATATTGGAAGACAATCGTACACAAATCGACCTAGTCCCAAATTAAGGAAAGCTTGTACTATGGGGACTAGATGACGATATACATAATTATATAGATAAATACATAATTAAATACATAGAGAACATCCAAGATTCGAACCCTGTGTCGCTGCCAACTAGGCTAAGCAGGCCGTCATATGTAGCCAGATTAAAGACTTCTCTCAATAAATTATTTACAGTACATATGGTGTTACTTTACCGCACGAGTGCGGTAATCAGCAGATTACGTGCATATGTCGAAACTTTAAAGAGCCATATTTACTGTAAAACGTTGTACGATACACGTGCGAGCAGGTAATTCGTAACTCGTGTCGATTTAAAACACTCCCTCCTTTCGGTCGTGTTTTAATTTATCAGCACTCGTTGCGAATTTCCTGTTGCTTCTTCTTCTCTCTTAATGTACTATTATAACATCATTATATTACTCGTAATAGCTATTTACGACCCGTGTTTTGTACACAATTTTAAGTCACCACTTGGCCAAAAAGTGGGTTTTTCCGGACGCGCAGCGTGCAGAAAAACTCGCTTTTTGGCAAGGTGTGGTGTAAAATCTATTTTCTCAAACATGCAATGAAATTTCGTCATTAAATGCGTTAAAACAGGCTTCAAAGTATCACGATGAAGGCGGAACAACTCGGGAGAACTGTAAAGGAATTTCGTACAAAATTAAATACCGGGAAGATTTTTTATTTTTTATTTTAATGTCAAACATGCCGTCTGTTGAATTTGATTTTTAAGTGGTGTATTTTTTACTTCATTGCATATATTTGAGAAAAGCACTATACAAATCTCGGCGAGTAACGGTGGGCAGCAGGCCGCGTATCCCTATCCGTTCTATATCTATTTGGCCTGCATCCCTTCGTTTCCCGGCTTCTATAGTAATGTACCATTTCTGATGATAATATTCCTAGATTTAATTTCCATAATAATAATAATTATCAAAACAATGATGACAGCTTGGCTAGGTAGTTTTGACTATCAATTCAGAGAGATGCCTGTTTAGAGACATCCTAAAAGGCTATGAACACAAGTAACGGCTGTAGTCAGGTATTTGTCTAAAGCCGATATTAATCGCCGTGCATGCCTCTGCCTTGAATAGTTCCGCATTGGATGTTTGCTAATATATTGAGCGCGGGGCATATTAAGTGTTGAGCGAATTTAGTTTGAGTTCGAAGCATGCATTACTGTCGTCAGTTGTGAATGCTTAATTTTATCATGACCGATAATTTCGAAATTTAATTTTACTCAGTCGTCATCATCAAATCACCTAAAAAAATCTACACAAAGTTTATGTACGAAAAAATTGCGTTGGTAAGATTGCGTTTACTGTGGTGATCACTTGTGTTAGGCTAAATTACGAAAAAGCAAAATTAGACAAGCAAAATGGGTCAGAGTAAGAATTAAGTATTCATAAGGTAATGAGAATAGTTTTTTTTTCTGCATCTTAATTATTTTGCCTTAAAGGAAGTAAGCTGCATGGATGCTAGTTTTAGTACAGTAATACCTGGTAATGTAATTTTTAACTTGGTAGAAGGCTACAATAATCTTAAATCGGATTCAACTAAACAAAAATAAGGCTTAGCGTCAAAATTGTGTAAACTAATCAGTCAATCAATAAAGCCCGTATTTTGGCCGAAGTGACGATTGTAATTGTAATTAATTTAAGCAACCCGATTTTTTATAGAACTACTGATTTTCACCCATCTGTCAACTCGCATAAATCCAGCACACTTGTCGCCCGTTTCCAGAATGGCCGCCTCGTGTTTGTTCATTTCGGTGAACATTCGGATGCAAACTGCATGCACCGCATCCGCGCGCTACGTGCGACTGAATGTTTTATTTAACCGGAATTCCGCGGTTTGCCGTCTTTTGATGTTGATGTATGTTTAACGGGGTTTACATTCGCTGTTCAACTACTTGCCTAATTAAATGAAAATGAAGTCAGTTTTTGCTAAAAATAAATGCGTTTTAGAACATTATGAAAATTTTGCGAGCGCACTATATTATTTGCCTAGTCACTAATTTGCATCATTATTTAATCATTTTGTTTCTATTTTACTAATAAAAGGTATCGCTTGCAAGATAATATCGTAATCGGATCGTTGGAGTTATTGAAGAAAGAAGTGTAAATTGTACAGATCTTCAAAGCGTCGGTAACGCGCTTAAGGAGTTTCCTGTGGAGCCACAGGTGGTCAAAGACCATGTCAACTGTTTACCACCAGGCCGGTTGTACGCTTATTTGCCACCAACGTAGCATAAAAAAAATCATGTTTATCCTGGTCACGGCATCAAATTGTACATTATTTTTGACATTGTAATTGTTAACTAAAAGCATTTTGACTCTCAAAGGAGCTTGATAGTCATCATACTACTTTGCAATAGATACTAATATTATTAATTTACAAGACCACCATAACTATAAGCATAATCATCCGAATTTATATAGAGTTTACAAATTACAAATGGTGTTAGGTTAGAATATTACTAATCGCTTTCTTCCTATAGCACGTAAATACTATGTCGACTATGAGAACTAAGTTAAAGTGTGTTGTGGTGGTGGTTTTAATGTTGTTAAGGTGAAACGTACACAGGTAAAACGTATGCAATAGTTTAAAATGCAGCGTGTAAATAATACATGGTTTCGCTCGTCCCTAAAATCCCCATAGTTAACTTATTGAAACCTCCCAAGGAAACAAATTAAATATTTGAGCCAACTTCCGGGGGTCGATGGGTAGTCACGAGGTACACTATAAGCCACTGAATGTATCCAGGCCCGAACAAACAACCATGTTATATTATGCTATTTGTTTAAAAGCGGGCTCCAAAAACAGGCCTTTGTCTTCGGCGGGGCAGACGGGCGACTGGGATAGACATTTTAGTTTAAGTTTTACCGCTTACCAACAGGCGGGCCGTACGTTTGTTTGCCAAACGTAGCATTAATAATTTCCGATATTTATAACTAAATGTTGGAATAATCTTTCGCCGCCTCTGAGGAGCCTGGAATGTGTACACCGTTTCAAGGTTAAGCTAAAAAAAGAGTTGTATGAACACCAGCGAAGATAGCAAGATTTCAGACATGATACTAGTTTTCTGTAAACAACCTGACATACCTGTAGTTTATGTCCCATAAGCCAATCATTATGTGCTATTTTGTGCTTTGTCATGATTGTTTTTCCTTTTTGTTAAATATAATTTAGGTTGTTGTATAACTTGCCCAGTAATCTACAATTTAGGATTTAGTTTATGAATAATGTGGTCTGCGACGCTATTATGACGTAAAAGCGCGTAAAAGTGACACTGACAATAATTATTCTCTTCTATCTGGTCGTTGTGACGGTGGGGCTCTTTACATGGTTAATATTGTCACAATACTGGGATGGCAATATTATCACGGTTTTCAAAATTGTTTGGATTTTGTTTCAATAATCGTAAATATTCACGTATCGTGATATGAGTATGGCGTGATAATAATTACCATGTCATGTGGGAGGCCCCAATATTGTCGTTTCGTTTTCACTAGTTTCTTGGTAGTTTGTTTCGATTTTGCAAGTTTGTACTATAGATTAAGAATAGTTTTAAGGCTGGTTAAGTGTGGTATGGACGTACATTACATTTTCTGTTCTACGTTGCATAATGTTAGAATTTATAAGTGTTAAAAAAATCATATATATTTGGTAGAAAAATCGGCGACTATAGCCGCGTCGTCGGCGAGCTGTGGCTTGCACCTGGGCTACAACAGAAGAACAGTGCTGGCTTTTCCAGCCTCATGCTGAGCTGTGGCCCTTTTCTGACAAATAGTGTTCGTCCTATTTTAGTAAACTTCTATGTATTATCTTTGTTTGTCATAAATAAATGTTTTTTCTTTCTTTCTTTCAATAAATAATAAATAAATATTGGAGGAAAATCTTACACAATACCTAGTTTCCAAAAAAAGCAAAGTTTGTACTAGGGGTACTAGACGACAAATATACATACTTACTCATATAGATAAATACATACTTAAATACATAGTAAACATCCAAGACCTATAGGAACAATATCCGTGATAAACGCACAAATAATTCACTGAACGAGATTCAAACCCGGGACCTCCGGCTTCGTAGGCAGGGCCACTACCAACTAAGCCAAAGTGGTCGTCACGTTAATAAATAAAACCGGCCAAGTGCGTATCGGACTTCGCACAATCAGGGTTCCGTTCCAAATTATCAATTAATCGGTGTTATTAATAAAACATACTTAACAATAAACATTATCGTCTCAAGTTCATTGATTAATAGGAAAGTAAAACTATACGTTGGATTTTGAAAACATGCTGAATTTGGTGGCTTTTCTTTCCTTTGTTTTCCAATATTTTTTTAAACAAACAAAAGATTTTGTATACTCAACGAGTATTAAACTACAAAAAAAACTTTCGAGCCTGTCTTCGCCTGTATCGTAGTAACGTTTAAAAATATTTTTTGACAAATTGTATTACTGTGGGTGCTTATACTGTGAAAATTTGAATACTGTAGCTTCAACCGTTTGACTGCTAAACTTGTGACAGACGACGGTCAGACGTGAGTAGAGAGATAGCAATAGGGCTCAGTTTGGACCCTTCGGGTAAAAAAATCTAAGAAACATATTTAACGCGTTGATGCTTTGCCTACCGATAAAATACCACTGTAGCCGTACACTAAAGCACAAGCCTTTCAATCTGGAGGTGGTGGTTCGAACTCAGGCTCGTACAGTTTACTACTTTACGTAAGAAACAATGCCATTTTTTTAAAGGAGGTAAACGAGCAGACGAATCGCCTGATAGTAAGCGATTAGCGCCGCCCATTGACACCCGCAACACCAGAGGGGTTGTAAGTGCGTTGCCGGTCTTTAAGAGTCCGCAGGAAGCTCGGTTCTCCATACAAACGTAGTTTCGCTCTCATTTTAAAACGGCATGCTGTATTCACAATGATATCCGGTGTATCTAGGCCAGAAATTAGTTTCTGTTGCTAGAAATTGTAATAATAAAAACATAAAGCGAGTTTTTGAGTTTTTTAGGTCTTATATATGAAAACCTTAATAATCGCTGTATTTTTTCGTCATTATAATTACAACAGAACCTAATTTCTGGCCCAGATATGGCGGATCCCTTTGTGTAAACATGTTTTAGCATGGTGTTTTAAAATGAGAACGAATCCACGTATGTATGGAGAATCTAATTCAGTCGAGCGTCTTAAGGGTCCTCCTTAAGAAAAACCGGGCTGAACTGCCCTTTCCTATAAATGAACGCGAGCCGATCAAACGATTATCGCCCTAAGGATGGAATACCGTGAACGCAGGCCATTGTGTCACTGGATTTTTGACAAAAACTTATACCAAATATCATTTAGTATTTAATAGTAGCTTTTCGGTGAAGGAAAACATCGTGAGGAAACTGACTTAATCCCAATAAGATCTAGTATTCCCTTTGGCTTAGAAAGTCAGATGCCAGTTGCTTAGAACTAGTGCCTATGCTAAATTTTGGGATAAGGTGTCTAAGAAGACCTCGGGCTCCAGTCCTGCGGGCGTATGATGGTTGCCGTTTTATCAGTTATCGTCGTGGATAAGACGCCCGTCACTCTCGCACTCGCATACTTGTCAGAACGTGACGGATGTCTTATCCACGACGATAAGTGATGAAATGGCAACCATCATAGGCCTGCTAATACTACAAAGAAAAGAACATTTACACTTTATACAATCTCTGTGAATCGCCAAATTTCTGTAAAAATCGGAATCCATGAATTAACGCCCGTCTGCACTGCAGTGTGTATAAACCTCAGTACATACTGTAACCAAACAACGGGCAACAAGCTTCCGACCGCTGGGCAAGGGCCTTTGTCCACGACTTTACACATTCGAGAACATTCTTACACACTTCGCTGTTTCTTATAGTGGGTTTAGACTAAGCAAGGGTCAGAATGAGCGTTAGTATGAGAGAGTTTTCTGTATTTTTTTTATGTTTTGCTATTTTCACATTGCTATTTCACACTTAGACAACGAATTAGACCGTAATGTGGTCTGTTTAGTTTTTTCAGATTTTTTCTGCCGCAGACGCAGATAGCCTGTGCATAAAGCCTAAGCCTAAGCCTAAGCCTGTGTATTTAAAGAGTTTGATTAATATTTATGTCACTTTGTATTTATAGGCTCATGCTGATAATAACGTTGAGATAATTGTAGGGACATTTTTTTCCCGTAGATACTTTAATGTAAGGCCCCTTGCGCATTTGTCGGCAAGCTATCTGTTGTCAACATCATCTGTCAGTCAATGTTACAGATTCTTTACTGCATGCCTGCGTATTGATTCCTGATTGACGCGGGGTGTGCGGAAGCGGGGCAGTAGGACTGCGTTCATACAATCCCGCCTTTGCGCAATAATTGTACTAATCATCATCATCGCTATATCAGCTGAAAGACATCCACTGTTGGACAAAGGCCTTCGCCAAGGATCTTCACAATGTTATGACCGGTCTTGCGCCACCATCACTCAATGGCTTCTCATGGTCTTCTCAAGATCATCGGTCCACCTTGTTTGGGGCCTTCTCACGCTGCGATTGTACTACCTTCTTTGCAAAGGGTAATATTGACAATAAACTGTCATGTCAAGTGAAGAAATCTGAACGACATCAGTAAGAACTCGGTAAACCGAAAAAAAAATACATTTTTAGCGTAACAAACCCATGGGACTTTGCTGGCACTAATTACGTGAACCAACGGGACAAAAAGGGTAAACATCGTAAAAAATACTCTTTATTAAAATGGCAGGGAAATGCCAGTCTTTACAACTTACTCGAACTTGGGGGTTTTAAGGCGGTCATAAAAAATACAAGGCCGACACAGTTTGCAAATAGCTCTAATGCTCGTTTTGCCTAGTATGTCTTGTAATAATTTGTTGCGACCCGATGTGGCGTGGTGTCAACACGCCTCGCCATTCAGATGACATTGGGAATGTCAAGTGAACTGTCACTTAGTTTTTGAGGTTAACGAGTGCTGATGTGATTTTGTCCGATCGGTAAGTTTTCTTGTTAAATTTCACGCAGCCGTGTGCGTATTGATTGGATCAAGAATACGGGTCTCGTGTTGGTTGTTTTGCTGTGTATAAATAGTGCGCGTACCACCCCTTGCGGACCGTGTGGTTGTTTCGGTGTGTATAAATAGTGCGCGTACCACCCCTTGCGGGTCATGTGGTTGTTTCGCTGTGTATAAATAGTGCGCGTACCACCCCTTGCGGGTCATGTGGTTGTTTCGCAGTGTATAAATAGTGCGCGTACCACCCCTTGCGGGCCATGTCGTTGTTTCGCTGTGTATAAATAGTGCGCGTACCACCCCTTGCGGGTCATGTGGTTGTTTCGCAGTGTATAAATAGTGCGCGTACCACCCCTTGCGGGTCATGTGGTTGTTTCGCTGTGTATAAATAGTGCGCGTACCACCCCTTGCGGGTCATGTGGTTGTTTCGCAGTGTATACCTAAATAGTGCGCGTACCACCCCTTGCGGGCCATGTGGTTGTTTCGCTGTGTATTCGCTGTGTGCGCGTACAGTCAGCATCAAAAGTAGCTACGCATATGAAGGGGTCAAAAGCTCTTACTCCCTTATAATAAAGACTAGATTTTTCAATTGAGTAGCTACTTGTGATGCAGACTGTACCACTCCTTGCGGGCTGTGTGATATTTTGGAACATTGAACTCCGTGCAGTGTTGATGGTGGCGTAATTCCTCTTGTCAGACTCTGAAAACACTCCGAAGGCCCTCGTCGAGATAAGTCTTCGCCGGATGAAGCAGGCCACCCCAGCTGTGAGTTATAGGTTAGGTTTTGTTATAGTTAAGTGGTTAGTAGTGGTAACTTATATGACTCGAGAAATTCGCGAATTGCGAAGCGAGCTCGATTCCCTCGTATAAGGGCGGCATCGAACATAATTAATGTCACAGAATAATGATTAGTTCTTACGTACAGGTTTTCTAATAAGCAAAACCGATGATTTACAGATAGAAAACACAGAATCATGCTATCCCGCCCTACCGCATAGCACGTACTGGGTTATCTAGTACGGTATTCTCCTTTGCGCGTCAACGTAATATAGTAACGTGTTTACACAACCGAGTTAAACGATGGTATCACTGTCCGGCAGTGTCAGCCGCGTTTTGGGTGAATTTAGCCGAAGTGTAATGTTAAGCCATTAAGCCAGGACCAAGATTTAAGTATTCCTAACCTCTGAGCTCTCATGTAATTACTCTCATTACCATTTTTTGTCGATTTTTACGATGTATTACTCTTTAAATTTGCTAAATAAAAATGTATATTTATCAGGTTTTATTAAATGGAATAGTTAAAAAATGTATACAATCATTAGTTTCCAAGTAAAATTTAATCATAATGTAATCAGTACTGGAATTAATTAAGCTAAATATCAGTATTGCAATTATTTGAGCTAAATATCAGTACTGCAATTAATTGAGCTAAATTGAATTGTTAAAATTTGCAGGCATAACAACGTGCAAATTATCATAAATCACAGTAAAAAATGTAATCATAGTTCTGTGACAAATATCTGGAGCATTTTTTACAAATTTCAAATTAAATTGTTTTCTATCTCACGTAACTGCAAAGGCAAAGGTGCGTGAGCAAACACACTCATTAAGAGGGCGCAGTACGCTCGGTCTGGCTCGGTTCTCCATACAAACGTATTTACCCTCTCATTTTAACACGCCATGCTAGAATAACATGAAAATTTGTATACACAATGGGATCCGGCATATCTAGGTCGGAAATTAGTTTCCGTTGCTAGAAATTGTAAAAGAAAAAAAAAACAGCGGTTTTTTGAGTTTTTACGGCTTGTATGAAAACCTTAACAATCGCTGTATTTTTTCTCCATTATAATTTCAAGCAACAGAAACTATGTTTCGACCTAGATATGCCGGATCCCATTGTGTATACAAAGTTTCATGTTATTCAAGCATGGCGTTTTAAAATGAGAGCATAAATACGTTTGTATGGAGAACCGAGCGTACAGCGCACTCTTAATAGAATTGGCATAAAATTGTTAATTTCAAATGGAGGCCCAAAAATATAAATAAGACCAATAAATACGTCATTGTTCAGGCCTCACGTAATTTCTGAGCCTTTAAGAGGCAACGAACCGTATGTCATTTACTGTATGAAAATTGTTCAGCACAGCAATTAACTTAATTGCAAAATGAATAACAGTTACTTCGTTTTATTCTTGGGGTCATTAAATTAAAGCGAAATTGAGCATAATTAATGTCACTGTAAATTAAATATGGATACTCTTTGAATGTATTAAGCCTGCCTGAGGATTGATATTTTCGTAATTGGTCTTTATCATCTCATTACTTCGTCGATTTCGCGATATCTCGACATTAAAAAATATAGGTTGCTAGATTTGTATTGCTACCTGATACCTCTATGTATGTTGAATATATGTCTATGTTTATATAATTGAAAACCCACGCCGTATAATATGTAAACGATGCAATTGTTTTTAGGGTTCTTAGCCAAAATGTCGAAAACGGAACCCTTATAGTTTCGTCATGTCTGTCCGTCCGTATGGCACAGTCGATTTACTCGTAGACTATAAGCACTACAATTATGAAATTTGGTAGAAAGGTATGAACCGTAAAAAAATATAAATTACGAAACGTATATAAAAATATATAAAAAATGTACATGTCATGGAGATGATAAAAAAACAATGCACATAGGCATGTGGGGAATCTAAAGATAATTCTTTAAAAATAATATGGAGGTTTCTAAAAAACTTTAACATATACTTAAATCAACCGTCGGCGAGATATTAGCTGTCAAAATAAAAAGTGTGCCCCCCTCTCTAATTTCCAAACTATGAAATGTAAAATTCTTAAAAAAAATTAAGCTGATGAGCAATAATAAAAACTTTCAAAGATTTTTGGTTTGAATAAGATACGTCGAACAGTTTTTAAGAAATTGCTGAAAGACTGTCTTGCCCAAACAAAAGGACCTTAGTGCCGTAAGATCCTAATGAAGATAATACGCACCTTTTCCCACTGCTGAGCACAGGCTTCCCCTTACAGGTGTTTTTTTCCATATTTATACATATTGTATTTATTATATCTGCATGGAGTAAACTTTAACACATTCCCTGCCAGCCATGCCCCCCAGGAACAAGCTTGCCTAGAAGTAAACGCACACGTGCGTCAGTGGCAGTGAATGCGTTAAAATAGCTAAATATACCCATCTACTTTCGTATTCATTTATTTATACTTGTTCTAATATCACTATTGTATTAATTACAAGTCCAAATACAAAATATTATATTTTAAAAACAATTTTGTTATAAGATATTCTATTCTACAGGTTTAAATATTCGTCCTAACTCCTAGCTGTAGAATACCCTCTGTTAGACCTTTTAAAGCTAAAGCATCAAACAATGCGATAAAAACTTAACTTTCATAACGCGACAATACTTTACGGCTGAAAAGGGCCGTGTCAAATAAAAGTAGACGTCATGAGAAATGCGTGCATTCATCGCCGCGGCTGTCCGGCCGAGTCACGTGACTTGAATAAGGATCCTCATGGCCCGACGCGGTCAGACGACTGGTTATCATAAGCTTAAGGTACAGATTAAGTGAGACGAGTTGTTCGCTGTCAAATTCATACTATCCATGTTAGTATTAATAATATTAATAAAATAGTTTGAGACCCTGTAAAGGACATATGACAGTTTTTGTATTAAAGGTAGTGAAACCATTATTTTCAACATTTTGACCACCATATCAGCCCTAGGACGTCCACTGCTGGACATAGGCCTCCCCCAATTTCATGGGGGGTAAATACCATAATCGCCACGCTTGGCATGCGGGTTGGCGATCGCAGTATCTCCACCGCACTCTAGGAATGCTGCTGCCCATTCCCCGGTGGTCTTGGTCGTAGTTTTAGGACATACCCGGGTCCATTAGGACATACACGGGTCCAAACATTTTGACATTGCAAGGAAAATAAGTGAGTAGGTACATGTACTACTTTAAATTACTAAGCAAGCTTCTTAATCATTATCCTATGGTTACGTCATGAGTAACGCGGTTAATCCAACAGTCAAGGTAATACGTTATAACGTGACTTGAATAATCGTAGCGATACACACGGTCCGACGACTCGGTCGGGTTGTGTGTAGGTGTACATTAAATGAAACTGTATTTTTTTTGGTAACTGAATTGTGACTTGGTTGTGTGAAAGGATAACCACGGTTTGTCCGTTTTTAAGAGCGATGAACGGATTCCAGAGGTCGTGGGTTCAAATCCCGGCCTTTGCGAAAGATTTTGCGATTATACCACTAAAACAGTCAAAACTCATGTGTATATCGGGAGTTCTTCCTCAGAGTTCGAAACATGTCGCCCAGAGTAACAATTTAGAAGAGAGTTTTAAAGTTTGTAGTTTTACCAATTTTTCACTTCGATTAAAAATAACAATTAAATCTACTCTTTTTAGACAGGCAGCTGTCATTGATACGTCTAAATCAGAGTTCACACACTGTTTAGATCATAGATTGTCAAGTTTGTTTTTAAACTGGTTAAACTTCTGGCGTTTCACTACTTCCGAGGGTAATTTTAATTTGTTCCATGCCTTTACTATTAGAGTAGAGATTAAGTTTCTGCCGATATTTGTTTTAGATTTGCTTGCTGTCAATTTAAAGTTGCGTCCTCTCGTGCGCCTGTTTGAACTTTTCTGATGATTACTAATGTTAGGGGCTCCAACTAGTGGCTTTAGACCTGGACACTTGCCATCGATGATCCCTCCCGAGAGGAACCCCCCCCCCGCACTTTTTGCGAATTTTATTCATAATTATATTAAAGATTGTAATTTTTCCCACTATATTAAGTAGTCAACTTAGAATAATGTTGGTCATTCCTGCAACAATCGTTCTAATAAAATATAACCTGATAAAAAATTAAGATACCTTGATAAGTAACAAGAAAACCGAAATGATAAACAAAGATACGAAATAATCCACGAAAGGGCCCGATTTCATCTAGCGTAATTTAACGGTTGCGGTTTAAGTAAGCGGTTGCGGTTGGTTCAAAGCCTTAACGGTTGGTCTGTGTGTAGTGTGCATTATTCTATCCCTGGTCACGCCATCTTACTCACAAAGGGTGTAAAGCTATATGCGCCCCCTGGGTCACTAGCTATACTAAAAAGCTTTTCCCGGAGATGCAGCGAGCTTTGATAAAGTAAGGAGCCGTGAAGACAATGGTAGAGACAAATATGAGATTTTTCTTTTATTTCAAACAAAGGAGATTAAAAACCGGCCAAGAGCGTGTCGGGCCACGCTCAGTGTAGGGTTCCGTAGTTTTTGTAATTTTTTCAAAAACTATTCAACCTATCAAGTTCAAAATAATTTTCCTACAAAGTTTTTATAAAGTTCTACTTTTGAGATTTTTTTCATATTTTTAAAACTTATGGTTCAAAAGTTAGAGGGGGGGAACACATTTTTTTTTACTTCTGGCGCGATTATTTCCGAAAATATTAACATTATCAAAAAATGATTTTAGTAAACCCCTATTTATTTTTAAATACCTATCTAACAATATATCACACGTTAGGGTTAAAATGAAAAAAAAAACACTCCTCACTTTACGTATACCCTAATAAAATATTTTTTTCCACTTTTTATTTTACCACTTTGTCGGCGTAATTGATATACATATTAGTACCAAATTTCAGCTTTCTAGTGCTAACGGTCACTGAGATTATCCGCGGACGGACGGACGGACAGACGGACGGACAGACATGGCGAAACTATAAGGGTTCCTAGTTGACTACGGAACCCTAAAAAGGGAAAATGAAAGAGGTTAAACAATAAAGCTTCTACTTTGATAGTACAAATTGGAGCGTTTATTAACTGCTACTTGAGTACCTTTCGTTTGGCATACTAACTATTATTTATCTTTAATGTAATGACCGAAAATTGTTGGTCATCCGAAATATGTTTTTTTTTGTTCAGCAACAATTGTTTACATTGTAAATTACATGTATGGCTTGCAATAACAGTTTTATGCTAGATGTAACAATCACTGACAGGTAAACACCACATGCATTTTCCAAAAAAGGCAGTGAAAAGGACTATAATGTAAAAGTAATAAAAATGCTCGTAGTTCCTCGAAACAATAACCCGCAATTTAAGCACTAAGTTCAAAAGAAAAAAATAAGGGATCATGTTAGACCATTGCGTCAAAGATTTTAAAATAAGTGATAAAAAAAGAGCAATAAAACAGTGTAACAATTATGTTCCTCTAACAATTAAAGTGCATACAGAGAGCCTGAAAACTAAACTAAACCGGACAGGCAATCACGAACAGCTTTCTTAAATCTAACTATTGGGTCAAAGTCTATATCCGTTTCATGACAGCATGCATTCTAAATGAGTAGAAAAGTAATTTACAATGAATAATTTTAAGTATAACTTATTCAGGGCACTAAGATACTGGCTAGATGCTGGCCAAGAGCAATCCCATTTTTAATAAAAAAAAAAAAAAAAACTAAGGTGGAAGGTACGTAAACCGTGAATTCGGAAATAAATCGGTCAATCGGACAATTACGTACATTTTTTCAATTAGACCTCATATTTTTGGCAACTATTCAAAAATTATAGTAATTGCCTCTACCTACTAATATTTTTGAAGGATTTAGTTAATTTAAAAACATAAAAATTATTGTGTACTTTGTGTAAAAAAAGACGTTTGTGTGAACACATTCTTATGCAATGAAGACGCATGACGTGTACTATGAGCAACGATCCCTATATTCATTCCAAAAATCTCTCTTACCTTCCTTGCTTTTATGTTACCGTTGTCATCATGAAAAAATGTATTCAATAATAAATTGTACCAAAGGAATGCCTCAAAGGCCTCTTTACAAATAATGTATTCTGTTCAAGGGACGCCCAACAATTTTTGATTATTCTGAGTGAACGGAATTGATGGTAACTTTGATAGACAGCCCGAATGTGTAGGCGTTGTCGACGATATGCGCTGCTTCGTATTCGGCCCGCGACCGGCAATACGGGCCAAGAAACGCCAATAGACCATAGGTGAAAAGCAGGCGTACAGTGGCAGGTTTAAAAGCAGTTTAGGTTTTGTGAATTTGTCCATTTACTGCCTTTAGTGGCTCGTAGGTAGTCATGGTGTTTGGATTTGTTGTATTGACTTGAATCAAATAACGCTAAACAGAATGGTTTACATTTTAAGTACAATTGTAGAAGATGCAGCAAATGATTTGACTGTGAAACTTCGCTATTCATTCCTTTTTAAATCTTGAACTTTCCAATTTTAACTAAAGGTCTCTTCCATATTAGCCCATTTGTGCGGTCTTGTGTTTTCCGCATTCAATTCCCATCAGCAGCTAGTACACAATCGTCAGTCCATCTCGCTAGTTGTCTTTTAATATTTCTGCGGCCCATTCGCTGTCTTCACTTCAGCAATTATTTCCTCCACCTTCCACCGGCTCTACGGTAAATATGGATCATCCAATTCAACATCCTAGTTGGCTATAATTTTCTGTCTGATTTAAGGTCACAGCGAAGATTAAGAAGAACTATACTCAGAATTGGGTTACTTCAAGATCCGCTAGACCTTATATCGGTAAGTTATGTCAAAATACAACTGAGTTACCAAAATTAGATCTGACATTTTGGTCTAATGGATCTCTATAAAACCCGTTCTAAATGTGCCATTACAATGTTTGTGTACGTTCAGCCTTAGCACACGTCTCTGACGAATGAACTCGCAAG
This sequence comes from Notocelia uddmanniana, assembly GCA_905163555.1. Lineage (NCBI taxonomy): Eukaryota > Metazoa > Arthropoda > Insecta > Lepidoptera > Tortricidae > Notocelia > Notocelia uddmanniana. The sequence goes on along the minus strand of LR991059.1, from coordinate 4,169,569 downwards.
ACGTATCGGCAGCGTTGACAAACGATTCCACTGTGACGGACGCACGCACGACGAATTGCTACATTGTTACTGTGCCATCATAAGAACGACGTATGTCCATCACCTCAAAATTTGAATAAGAACAGAGTGACAAATTTTCTGCGTACATACTAATTTAAAGTCAATGTCAAACTTTTACTGCACACATAATATCACAGGTAATATATATCAACAAGTAGATGTACTTGTCAAAATAAGTAAAAGTAAATTTATTTTTCACCTCACCAGCTCGTAAAGCCTAACTTTAACGATCAAAATCTGCGCCCAAAAGTCCACTTTATCCGCTAGCCGATAAAGTGATTTTGAAATTCGAACGTGATGTTCATGCATGCAGCTTTAGTGCCAGCTTTTTTTAAAGGTAGAATGAGCGGTTCTGTTTAGGCGTTCAGAATATATATGATAATTATAATGGGGCAGTGTAAGTATTGATAAAATTAAATGAGTAGACATCAGCAGCTGCACTCTTTAGGTTTTTAAAGCCTTCTGCCTAGCCGTCGTATTTTATGTTAGAAGTACTGGGCACGGTGCTATGCCATGCAGTTTGCTTAGGGCATCTACAGCAATCCCTTTCGTTCCAACTCCATTTATGCCAGAGGTGGGTACAATGGCCAATGCCTGTTCTCGGGCGATTCAGCTGAGAGAGGGCTTTATTAATCGTTTTCTGGAAATTTATGTAATAATAACATAACTTGTAAACATGAAAATACGCCGTTACCAAAAATGTATTGTAATTTTAACTGTACCTATAAAAAAATCTAGATTCCAAATTAAAAATTTGTTAAGCGCGATCGTGTTTGCATAAGTCACCCAAGGGGAATAACACAGGCAATATGACTTTTCTGTTTTCAAGTTGGGACAATCCGTTCATAATAAAAATTGTTTAAAGCGTATGTAGTATCATCAAAAGTTAATGCATGTTTGTGTGTAGTTCCGGCATTGTGTTCGCTTGGCAGGACAGGTTTGCCTGTTTACTCGGCGCTGTGGGCTGTAAACCTATTTGCACTTCGGCTGAGATGCTGAATTCGATTTCTCGACGACGAGCCTGGCACAGATAATGCTGTTTACAGATAGGTCATATTGAGATTTAGGCTTCCTGACTTCGTATCGCCTCGCTTCCTAACGCACATACCGCGCCGGTTAGAACCGCGCCGCGCATTTCAAATGTAGACAGACTGTCAAGAAGCTGCACTGTGTCGACTGGTAGGTTCACACTGAAAGCTGTCAGCTATTTAATATCGTACCGACTCCGTACCGACAAATGAAAAGAAACTGTGGACATATGAAAAGTATAGGGCTTGAAAGACATCGCTTGGACTTAAATATAATTCTCACAAACGGTGTCTGAACATAGGCCGATAACTATTGACCACACACAGGAAGATTGACTTTGATTTTTTCGTCTGTTTATGGGCCATATGCTTTGGAACAGGTTCTTGATAAACATAGACAAATAACGCACTTGCAACCCAAAAATATTTTCTCTTTGCTTGCATTCCAATCTCATCTGATTATGGGTATGTCGCACTCACATCCATTTAATTATTTGATAACAATTTCCAAGTTCTCTTTCGAAGAAAAACTTCTTTTTTTCTCAAAGGGACAAGGTAGAGTTACCCTATTTAATGAACGCCTCTCGCCTTGAAGACTGCTTCAATGTGTGAGCGCCTATGTTCTTAAATATGTCAGATGTGGAATACAATGGAGGGTTGTTTAGTTTAAGACTAGTAAGAGTGCACATATTTTTAGAAGTTCGGCTACCATGCATCGCACTACTAAACTACCAAGAAATGGGCGTGGTCATCACTATGCAACATTAACATAGTATATAAAAGAAAATGCTAAACCATAATAGCTTAGTTTACTTTCTATTTGTATCTATAGACGTTTTTGCAAACGAACCCATTCCCTAGGATATCTCTCTCGTGCACAGCAGGCGTATGATGGTTGCCATTTTTAACCGACTTCAAGATTTCAAAAGAGGAGGTTATCAATTCGGTTGTATGTTTTTTTTTTTAATTTTTTATGTTTGTTACTCCATAACTCCGTCATTTCTTAACCGATTTGGAAAATTCTTTTTTTGATTGTAAGTATATATATCCAAGTTAGTCCGGTTTATGTCAAAACGCAGTTCTGATGATGGGATCTACGAGAAATTGAGGGAACTCCTCAAATCTTTAAGGCAAACATATAGTGATTTTTGTGGTTTTATCAACAAATCAAGCATTTGCATCCAAAAATGTGACATTGGATGAAGTGGAACTGCTGATGGTGATCAGAACAGAACTCTTCAACGACGAAAAGTTCACGTTTGGCAATTTGTCCTTCTAGCTGTGTTTGTTAAGCAAGTTTTATTTTCACGATTGATTTTTGTCATGCTCGAGTTCTAACTATCTATAGACGTTTTTGCAAACGAACCCATTCCCTAGGATATCTCTCTCGTGCACAGCAGGCGTATGATGGTTGCCATTTTTAACCGACTTCAAGATTTCAAAAGAGGAGGTTATCAATTCGGTTGTATGTTTTTTTTTTAATTTTTTATGTTTGTTACTCCATAACTCCGTCATTTCTTAACCGATTTGGAAAATTTTTTTTTGATTGTAAGTATATGTAGTCCAAGTTAGTCCGGTTTATGTCAAAACGCAGTTCTGATGATGGGATCTACGAGAAATTGAGGAAACTCCTCAAATCTTTAAGGCAAACATATAGTGATTTTTGTGGTTTTATAAACAAATCAAGCATTTGCATCCAAAAATGTGACATTGGATGAAGTGGAACTGCTGATGATGATCAGAATAGAACTCTTCAACGACGAAAAGTTCACGTTTGGCGATTTGTCCTCCTAGCTGTGTTTGTTAAGCAAGTTCTATTTTCACGATTAATTTTTGTCATGCTTGATTTTTGATGATGGGATCGATGAGGAATTGAGGGAACTCCTCAAATTTTAAAGGCAAACATATAGTGATGTTTGTGTTTTTATCAACAAATCGAGCATTATCATACAAAAATGTGACATTTGAAGAAGTGGAACTGCTGATGATGATCAGAACAGAACTCTTCAACGACGAAAAGTTCACGTTTGGCAATTTGTCCTTCTAGCTGTGTTTGTTAAGCAAGTTTTATTTTCACGATTGATTTTTTTCATGCTCGAGTTCTAATGATGGGATCCATTAGGAATCGAGGGAACTCCTCAAATGTGAAAGTCACACAAATAGTGATTTTAGTATTTTCAAAGTTCAAAGTTCAAAGTTCAAAGTTCAAAGTTCTTTATTTGTAAACATAGGTATACAAGGTGGTACAAAAAATGTGTGAACGCTATGTTTCGCCGTTAGGCATACAAATTTGTAGTAGAAATTATATAAAATTAAATAAAGGCATATCAATTACAAAATTCACTGTTCATAAATAAGATAAAATTCAAAATTATAATTGCTTTAAGATTAATAAGACGAGAGCAAAAAAAAAAAATAATAATAATCCACATTACATAACATATATACTATACATAAATTAATTTAAATTGTCAGAAAAATAATCCGCTAATGAGTAATAACATTTACTAATCAACAATTTGGTGAGATTCGTTTTAAAAACATGCACTGGCGTCCTCCTTAAATTAAGTGGTAATTTATTATAAATTTTGCTGGCAGAACAGAACATGCTTTTTCTCATAAGGGCAGTGCGAGAAAACACTGAGCAAAGGTTATGGGCCCGGTAGGTATCACGATGGAATACTTCAGACACTTTTTTAAATAATGTTGGATTGTTCTTTACAAAAATGGCCACTTCAAGGATAAAAAGGCAAGGCAATGTTAACAAATTCAGTTTTTTGAAATACGGGACACAGGTATCAGTTTGCTTCAGGCCACACATTGCTCTGATGCATCTTTTTTGTGCCTTAAAGATGAGTTCTCTATTGGTACTATTCCCCCAATAGATAACACCATAGCGAAGGGTTGATCCAACATAGCCATGATATGCTGATATGACCGCGTCAATACTGGCTTGTTTGGATAGCTTGTACAGTGCATATGCATATTTGTTGAGCCTTTTACAAACTTCATCCGTATGGGGCTTCCACGACAGCTTGTGATCTATAGTGAGTCCTAAAAATTTTGTTACATTAACTGGTTCGATAAGATGTCCTTGATAATTACAAACAATAGGTAACATTGGTGTGTTTTGTCTAAAGTGCATAATTTTCGTTTTGCCTAGATTTATTCTAAGATTGTTAGTATTGAGCCATTGTATTATATTATTGACAGTGTCATTAATTTCCAATTCATAATTATTCATGTCTTTACATTCAATTATCAATGTACTGTCATCCGCAAACAATACCATGGGATATTTGACATGTTTAGGGAGATCGTTGATATACAACAGGAACAGGAGGGGGCCCAAAACGCTACCTTGAGGCACACCGTACTTTAGTACCCGTACATCTGATCTGTATGATCTTTCCTCTTTTGATTTAAGACATATTTGTGAAAGTTCAGTAGTCTGCTCCCTATTTACCAGGTAAGATTTCAATAGTTGTAGAACGTTGCCTCGCATACCATAAGTGTTCAGTTTTTCCAAAAGTATAGTATGACTCACGTAATCGAACGCTTTACTTAAATCCATAAATATGGCGCATATATGTTGTCTTTTATCCATTTTTTGTATTACGGGATAGAGTAGATCATATATGGCCATATTGACTGTCATCTTTTTGCGGAAACCTTTCTGTTCCTTGGCTAGCAGATTATATTTTTCCAGGAAGTTATATAAAGCCTCGTATATCACTTTCTCGAATATCTTTGAGAACACTGAAACTAGAGAAATTGGTCTGTAATTGCTAATATCATACTTGTCCCCTTTTTTAAACAACGGTTTAACAATTACTGGTTTAAGTTTGTCAGGATAAGTGCCGCATGAAATAGATAGGTTAATTATGTGACTAAGTGGGGAAGCTATGACATGAGAAACCTGCTGAATAGCTTTCGTGCAGATGTCATCATGACCGACACTGTTCGTGTTTTTAAGAGATTTGATTATCTCCATTATGTCGTAGGGAGCGGTAGGTCTTATGTATACAGATCCCGGGCATTGCGTTGTAACTATGGGTGTTCCAGCAGCTGGGATATTGTCACCTTCAATTTTATCTATAAAAAAATTATTGAATTCGTTTGCCATCTCTAATGGATTCGTAGTAGTCTTTCCATCTTTTATTATTTTTAAAATGGGTTCTTTTGGAAAAAATTGCTGGGTATTTTTAATGACTTGCCACGTCGCTTTAGACTTATTCGTGGCGGTTTTGATAAAGTGGCTGTTTTGACACCGTTGTGTATAGCATATAATTTTTTTATATCTATTGCTATAAGATTTAAATTTATTTTTGTTTATTATGTTAGGTTGGGATCTGTATTTCCAGAGCATCGACCGTCTTCTTTTACTACATATTTTTATCCCCTTGGAAATCCATTTCGGCGTTTTGTGCGAGCTGATTTTAACGGTTTTAAATGGGAAACACAGAGAATAAAATAGCTGAAAGCTATCCAAGAAAGTGTCATATGCCAGGTTAGGATCGTTACAACTGAACACATCCGAAAATGACAACGAACCAAAACACTCTTTGAATCGTAATAGATTTTCTGGACTCATATCACGTCTTTTAATTCGCCAGCACTTCAGACTGCAGGTCTTTTTCACTGGACATTTCAATATTTGTGCCGAGTGGTCGGACAAAGCGAGCTCTACAACTTCACCCTTGCTTCCCTTGATGTTATGCGCAAAGTTGTCGAGGCATGTATTGCTACTCGAGCGAGTTGATTCCTTAATTTCCAAGTGTAAGTTGTGATTGAGCAGTAGATATTCGAACTGAATAGTGTTACTATTTCGGTTTAAAATATTAATATTAAAGTCGCCACACATAATAATGCGTTTTTTACTGTTGTCGCATACCTTGGAAAGTAAAGCATCAATTTTATCCAAAAACATTGTGATACTAGAATTAGGCGTTCTGTACAGACAAATTATAATCATCCCGTGACACATTAGTTCAATTGCATTTCATGAACTAATCAAGCATTTTCATTCATAAAAGTGACATTTGATGAAGTGGAACTGCTGATGATGATCAGAATGGAACTCTTCAACGACGCGTAGTTCACGTTTGGTGATTTGTTCTCTTCGTTTTGTTTGTCAAGCAAGCAAGGTTTTTCCATGATTCCATGAGGAATTGAGGGTACTTAGTCTTCTACCATTATAAACATACTTATAGCCATTTTTATTTTATTGTATGGAATCTAAGAGTGCACCATCTAAGTATAATAATCTTTCACTGGCTTCCCCCATTGAAGTCGGTTTTTTTTTCTTAAAAATTATTTCACTTATCGTCGTGGATAAGACGCCCGTCACTCTCACACTCGCATACTTGTCAGAACGTGACGAATGCTTTATCTACGACGATAAGTATACACGCCGCGGCCAGACATGAGTCCTATGACACTAAAAGAGACAGTCAATTTATATACCTTGGAACGGCGTCGCTGTCACATCGAAATATTAATAAACATACAATAAAATTAATAAACATGTCAACCGACTTGGGTGCATAAGAAATGAAACCTAAAATAATAGAAGTATCGAAACTTGCACAACGCTATCAGAAATGTTACTGTCAGTGTCATAGGACTCATGTCTGGCCGCGGCGGGTATAATAAAATGGCAACCATCATAGGCCCGCGAAGATAATATAAATGCAAAAGAACGAAGGCGTGAAGATGAACTGTGAAACCGCTTCAATAATAAGGTTAGCTGCCGTTTTTACTAATATTTTTATTATGATAGGAGAACGACATGCAAGCCCTCACTGTAGCAGACTCGTACAACACTCGACATTTGATCAGGAGGTTATTGAATCGAACCCCGCTCGTACTACTCTTTCAATAAAATTTATGTTATTTTTATAAAATGACGATAGCAAACAAGCTTACGGCCTGTCTGATGTTAAGCAGACACTGCAGCCTATGGATATGGATACCTGTGACTCGACAGAAGAAGGTAGAATCATAAGCGAGTTTCCACCCTTTATTGTCTCCAAAATTCCTTGTGTTAACAACTAGAGGAATATGGAGGACCTACACTCTCAAAACAGCGCATCCTCGAAGCTTTGGCAACTTTATCTAACCTTATTTATATGAGAGCCCTTGCGAATGCACTTCGACACAATGGGATCTGTTGTGGCAACCTTACTCACTGTCACGAACACAACACTACATACCTAAACAGCAAGTAGTGGTGTTATTATGGCTGCGGTCTTCTTTAAGATGGAGGTACTTCCTCAGTCAGGCAGCTCCTTTATTTACTTAAAACGGAGTCTATATTTTGTAGGTGTCAAAGCAGTGTGTAAAAAAAGAAACGTGACGCCATTGCCGCCAGATTATAGATAGGTTTGCTTAAGAAAAGTATCCTTAAATACAAATTTCCTTTTTATACCAAATTCCAAACAATGGCGTGCCACAGGGCAGTATTTTGGGCCTTTATTGTTTCTGCTATTTATATAAATGACATTCCCAATGCAGTCACACAAAGATGCTTTTTATTTGCAGATGATACCACAATAGTAATTAAGTGTAATAATAAATCATCTTATAAGTCTGATATCAATTCAGCCTTGAATGATGTAATAAATTGGTTAAAGATTAATAATCTCAATGTTAACTTATCAAAAACTAAATGAATGCAATTCTACACTCGTAAAAGTACACCATTGCCTCTATATGTTCACTAAAATGGAGTTAAAATAGATCAGGTTAGCAATATAAACTTCCTTCGTGTTACACTTAACAGTTTCTGTGAATGGAACAATCATGTGGGGAGATTGTCCTCCAGAATTAATAGGTTTGTATTTGCTTTGAGGAAAATAGGTCAAGTGGTATCCAGGGAATCAGCTCTTACAGCTTATTATGGATACATACACTCCATCCTCCGGTATGGTATTACATGTGGGGTAAATAGATGTTCAAATATAGATGCTGTTTTTTTGATGCAAAAAAATATATAAGAGCAATATTTCCAATACAGCAAATCGATTCATGTAGACCTTTTTTTAATATAATATTTTGACATTAGCCAGTCTGTACATTTTAGATGAATCTTTATTTCTGTATAAAAATCAACATAAGTTTAATCGCGCTAAGGAAAAATTTAAAAACCCTTCACGCTCGCAGTATCGCAATAAATTGTTTATTCCCCAGTCAAAATTAACACTAGTTGCTAATAGTTATATAATGTGTATAAACATATTTAACAAGCTGCCTGACACACTAAAAGACCTATCCTTAGTAAAATTTAAGCAAGCTCTTTAAAGGCGGCTGGCCGAAAAGTGCTTTTATAGTTTACAGGAGTTTTTAGATTATAACTTATAAGTGTACACTTCAATTTCACATGCCATGTATGGTAGGTTTTAGTGATACGGATGCTACCTGTAAGATCTTATTGTACCTAAAACTACGTGAAATAAATTATTTGGAATTTGGAATTTATTGTTATTTTTGGGAGATTTATTTATTTTCTCGCAATCAAAGTGAAAAGTAGAGGGTATAATTTTACTCTTCTGGTCTAAAAGTCGTATAACGCCTAGGCATACGAGTACAATCTATTATTGCAACACTAATATAAGAGTACATTGTCAAAAGGTAATGACGCGAGTAAATTTATTCGAGCAGTGTCAGCGGCAAATCTGGCCCCAACATTGTCTGTGGTTTACGTAAATCTGTAGTTGGAGTATTTGATCCGAGGTTGACTTTGTTTCATAGTGAATCCCAGATTAGCTGGTGATTGTCTGGAACAGCGCTGCAACCATTCCTAATTGTGATTCCGACGAATCATATATATCTGCACGTTACAGGTCTCTCAAGTAAATTCGAAAATTTAGCCGTATTTGTGTCATGTCATGTCATTTAATTAATCTATAAGTTTGGTTTGTAGTAACTTTAACTGTTTATATTGTAACACCACTCCGTTACCGGGTGGGACTGGGGATGGTGGAATTAAACAGCACAAGTAGCTCTAAAGGTTTATTGCCCTGTCACAGTCCTCACCGTCGTTTACAACAATCTCTAACCACTAGAATATGTGCCTCGGCTAAGGCGGTAGAGACATAGGGAATATGTGGGGTGCTGGCTAACCGGCCTGTTACTGTCGCTTTCTGTTTCAATAGTTTTATAAGTGTACTAAAAGAGCTTGGGCGCCGTGAATAAAATAAAGACACTCTACCGACCTCTCACGTCCGAGGGTTACCGGTCGATGCCTGGCTACGTAGCAAATCGCTGAGGCGATCCTCAATGAGTAAAGTGGAACGAACGCCTCGTTCGCCTCACGCCGTAAAACCAGCAGGGCAGCGACCCGTCAACAGTCCACAGTCAACAGTCAACCACGTTCAAGGCGGGTAAGTAAAAGACCCTGAAACGAATATTTTATGGTTAGAAATCACCAAGTAGTTTCTTTTCTATATGAATGCGACGGAGAAAGTCGGTTACTTACCTCCGGAGACAGTAATCCGTGCTTACAGCGCGTGGAAGAGCTTTCAATCCAGGAGGGTCTTGAAAGCAGTAACCGGTTGGCCGATCCCGGTGACTTCCCAAAACTCCTGGAAATCCGACGGAAATCTTATAGCAGGGACAAAAGCGATCAAATTTAACCCACAATTTTAACCCACAGGTTTAAAAATAGGACATATCCTCTAGACAAGTATTCTGAGAAGTGACAGTTCCGGCCGTCAACTTTGACAGCAGCGGAACCTTGCCAGTTGCAAATTTGCGAAATACCCATTCTAACCAACACGAACCCACCATTAATTAAAAAGGCCATTACGGAACAGAAATAAAGATTTCAGACACCTTCCTGAAACGATTTAAAAAGGTACCAAAGTTTAAATAGCTACCAAATGCTAAATAGAACCGAAATAAGGGTGAGGCAGTTTTGAATAGTGATAACCCTGACACTTATTATTTTTAAACTAGGATAACCTGCATGTGGCGAAGGAAAGACTTAATCATCCAACGGATCGACGGTGGTGAAAATCGTTAATCGATTAAATATAATAAATTGATTAAAGACGACCTAATTAAAAGGTAGGGTGTGGGGTTCGAAAAAATATGTGTTACAATATGTACATTGCATTTTGTCTATTTATATGTACATTGCATTTTGTGTTTGCTTCTAAGATACTGTTTTATACATATATCATAAAAAAGTCAACTCTAAAATGTATATTAGCAAAGTATTTTCTGTATAAACAGTTTTTAGTGAACCGAAAAAAACCTTACAATTAATGCATATTCGGAAGTTCTAGTGCTCCTAAAAAGACTTTTTATGTAATGAATCGCCCTGTCTGAGCACAGTTTCAATTACTACATATATTACTATATTTATTATCTACCGTCTTTGAAATAAAATATGACGCACAAAGCTTACGCTTGAGGAGAATTTCATTATGTCCCTAAACGATATGTTACTTTGTCAAAATATTGAATAAAGTATCTTATTTTACGAAAAAGAAAGAAAACATGGCGAAATATAGGTATCCAATTTACAAGATACTTGTTTCGTAGCAATTCAAGATTGCTTTTAATTAAAATACACGAAATATTTGCACACTGTAGCCCAAGGGTAAGGCCCCGCCACTCTAAATCTGGGGATCGTGGGTTCGAGTTCCGACTGCTATCACTGGATATAAAAAAAAACTTATGTACTAAAGAACGGTATCGTTTGATCATCATTATACAGCCCTGGCCAAAAGTATCGTGCACTCTCGCGTTTTTCATATAAATGTAAAATTTTTAATTAAGCATTTCATATCTTTTATTATAGAAAATTTTGATATTTCTCAAAACACTAGCTAGTCGTTGTCTCTCGAGATTGCGCGAAAAAAAAGCAATAAAAATGAGTCCTTTTATTGCAGTAGTCCCGGCCAAACCTTCTGTTTTCTAGAATAAAAAGCTATACTTCAAAATGTTATCTACTAAAGTTTTCTAGATTTTTGTTACATTTTAGCTCTTTATATTTTACATTAGGTTTTGTATTTTTAAAATTAAAAAAAGATTTATTTTGTGTATTTTTATAATAAAAAAATAAAAAATAATTTTATAATTATAAGTTACAAAGCACGTAGAACCGATGGCCGTTGGGGCGGAAAGGTTCTCGAGTGGCGACCACGTGCCGGAAGGCGTAGCGTGGGCAGGCCCCCCACACGGTGGACTGATGACCTGGTAAGGGTCGCGGGTGTCCGCTGGAAGCGGGTGGCGTAAGACCGGTCATTGTGGCAGTCTTTGGGGGAGGCCCATGTCCAACAGTGGTCGTCTTTTGGCTGATATGATGACGAAGTTACAAAGGAAAATAAGGGGTGCTCAATACTTTTGGCCGGGGTTGTATATCAGGACGTCCACTCCTGCAGGCATGTCATTTGATATTTAAAAATAATTAGCGTAGAATCTGTTATAATGCAACCATGTCTCGTGCAAATATTTCCTTTATCTTTACCTAACTACGGCCTAAGAAAACTCGCTGCGTTTAAAACTCGATTCATTTTCCGTTGTAACTTCTGTCATAATGATTGATTACGTAATAATGGCGGGGCGGTCTCTGTTCTTAACTTGTTAACTTGTCTTGTGAAATGAAAATTTGTTTGAAACATGTGGCATGTGTACTGTAAAGCTGACTAAATTAAGGTTTCTAAAAATAGGTAGTACATTACGATACAAGGGTTGTAAAACAAAGAAAGGCCGATATCGCAGAAGTTTGAGGCCCGAGCCGCAGGCGAGGGTCATAAATATGCGAGAGAGGGCTTTCTGTTTTACAACCCGTGTTTTGTACACAATTTTACGTCACCATTTCGCCAAAACCTGGGTTTTTCCAGACGCGCAGCGTGCGGAAAAACGCGCTTTTTGGCAAGGTGTGGTGTAAGTATATATTTTTTCTTGGATAATTACATATTTGTTTCAAATTATAAAATTAATGAGGTATTAAGACGGGCACTGAAGGTCTTTGTTCATGTAGCTGGCCACTTAGGAAATTAGAACTTTATGCCATTACAGGATTTAAAAAATCAATGGTTAAGGATCTTTTATACTATACTAGGGATGTTAATTAACCAAAATGAATTCTTGAATAACTTCGTAATGGTACGAATTAGGATACTAGTGTCTTAATGAAGATTACTTTATTTCATCTCGGGAATGTGCCCTCGACATTAACAGAAGTCAATAAAAACATCCTGTATATAAGCTAATCAAACTACCCAGTGCTTTGCATATAATACTAGTACGTCAAGACAATCTCACAGATTATTCGGACGCTAATTCCAACCTCAGATACAGAATCAAATTAGTGGTGTCCGGCTGTACCGGTGCTCCTCAGGAAATTGCCAACTGGACTGGTGCGGGTGGTCTATTATTACTAACTATATCACGCTTAGGTATAAGTTATCTGATTTTGATTTTATAACTACTCAAATGGAGGACGGGACTTGAAAGAAGAGAGTGACGAGATTATGGGTGACCAAGAGACGGAAGAAAAAGATTAAGGCGTCAGTGAAGAGGAAAGTTATTGAAAAATTCGTCTCTACGATAGCGGGTCCATTTCTCGCTGGTCAAGTTTTTTTTTTTTCAATTTTCTTTTCACTGTGGATGAAAATTAAATTAATTTATAAGACGACTCTGCCTTCAGTATATTTATATGAAAGAAAAAGATTTGCTACTCCGAACCCAAGTAATTCTGCAAATGGATAATGGGTAAATGACCTATAGATAAAAATAAATAATTAAATTCAATAGAATAAAATATAAATACGATTATAGGTAGGTAGCCACCTTCTAATAAAGACTACAGGCGTATAAAAGTATACTGAATTTTGTCAAAAACTTTTATTGCTCATATAAAAAAAAACACATAGACTAGCTAAAATCCTCATACGTGTAATAATTTCAATAGTGGGGGATAAGATATAAAAACAAGTATTAAACATTTACATATCACAAACATTAACGCAAATTTAAACGCATACAAATTTAACGCAGCGTTAAAAAAGGAGCTGATTGAAAATGGCAAATTACATTCGATTTTTGTTTGTGGTTTTCACGCAAAGTCAGCGTTTGCTTTAAAATCGACATACAAAACACGTCACTGCATAAACAGACCCTCAGCGTATTTTAAGCTTGAGCATAAAACATTACTCATTAACAACTCAAAACTAGTTAAATGTTAGTAAATTTACTAAAACGTATTCCTAACTCCATCCAGTCCATTACGAGCTAAACCAGACAGACTGCGAACAAGTATGCAGTATTTTATTAGTGCACGGTCTCAAATCAACAGTGTGACGGAATTTTCCGACGCGAACGGTAACGAGGAAAGTTGAACCGCATGCTTTGGGTGTAGGACTGTGTTATGAGAGCTAGCGGTGAAAAATAATCACTAGAATTATTTGCTAGTATGACACATCATACATTATCAAATTAAGGGCGAGAGTGAGTTAAGGATTATTATTTTAAAACTGAAAACGCAGTTCGTAGCCTGAAAGGCGTCCTGTGCAATTTAAAACGACCATTAATTAGATTGACATGACTTTAATAGTAATTAGAAAAAAAACCGTGCCTTTACTCAAGCCACGAGTATCTACTACTTTTTGATAATGAACCTAGATTCACAACTAGGGAAAACGGAAAAATAAGTTCAAATCGACCATAAAACAAAAAACATTTTCTAGCACCCTATCATGTTGAATAAGACCACACCGTAATTAAAGCTACGGAACGATTTTAACAACTAGGTTTGCCAGTCTTCCTTTGAAGATGGTTTTACACATTTTGACTTAAACGACAAATTGACTTACTCGTAAACGTCAAATTGACTTAATTGACGAATACCTACAGCTAAGAATAACCGCAAGTATTAAACCAACAGCAATCAGGCCTAGTTAAAATCAATTAAATCATGTTTATCTAAATTCAGGGCTTCAGATACTCCCAGCAAATCCATTAGGTCCGTTTGTTGGTTCTCTATATTACAATTGGTTGTTCGAGAATGCCATTTGGTCGTGCATATCGTATACTACACTTGGGAGCAAATTAACAACGTAATGTTAATATTACATACGTATTTTGTAAAAACAAGATGATATTCGAAAAAGGCTTGATGACAGAAATACATATTTTATGTACTTACAGATGAGGGATGATGATGATGGGATGATGGCTTTAAGATTTTATCTTCGTGGAATCCAGTAAGTGCAAGCGTCAAAATACATCGTCCATTAGGTACATGAACGGATATTGTTAGTGTTGTGTCTCGGGCGAGTGACAACCCTAGTCTAAATGTGAATAATAAAGACCAAGTGCGGGGTAGTTCGAAAAACCCGTGCGGCTAGAAGATGTTGATACCCGCTCAGGCCAGTCAGCTCGTGAACACGGATGCTCTTTAATTTACTTTTTTTTTTTTTTTTATGACATAGGTGGCAAACGAGCAGACGAATCGCCTGATGGTAAGCGGTTAGCGCCGCCCATGGACACTCGCAACACCAGAGGTGTTGTAAGTGCGTTGCCGGCCTTTAAGATGGGAGTACGCTCTTTTCTTGAAGGCTCTTTTCTTTTTTTTTCGCTCTTTTTTTTTTTACTTAAATTGTCTTGCAAAAAATCAACTGTATACCTTTTAAGGTTCATGACAGATGGATGGATAGACAGCGCAGGCTTTAATAGTAATGGAATTTCGTTGGCACCCCTTGGGTTTGAAACAATAAAAACTGGAATGTGATATTACCACCACCAACATATAAGCCCTAGGACGTCCACTGCTGGACAAAGGCCTCCCCCAATTTCATGGGGGGTAAATGCCATAATCGCCACGCTTGGCATGCGGGTTGGCGATCGCAGTATCTCCATCGCACTCTAAGAATGCTGCTGCCCATTCCCCGGTGGTCTTGGTCGTAGTTTTAGGACATACCCGGTTCCAGATATTACCAGTTATGAGTTAATTAATGCAGAGTTTTAAAGATTGCATATCATTCTCTTAGCGATTTTCCCGGTTGTACCCCAGAAGCCCGGAGTCCGCGTTGACACCTAATGCCAAGATTAGTTTTACGATAGCGACTGCCATTTTATCTTCCAATCCAGAGGGAAAACTAGACCTTGTTGTGAGTAAACCGGTTTCCTCACTGTCTACGCCTCGTCTTTGTTCGGGCATCATCGTCTACCGTCGCCGGCGCAGTGCATAGTGACGAAACCGCGCGCCCGCCAGTAACTCAACAACGGCCGTTCAATGGGCTACTCGTGCCCAATCCACCACCACCACATCAGCCCTAGGACGTCCACTGCTGGACATAGGCCTCCCCCAATTTCATGGGGGGTAAATGCCATAATCGCCACGCTTGGCATGCGGGTTGGCGATCTCAGTATCTCCACCGCACTCTAGGAATGCTGCTGCCCAATCAATACCATATTAATGTGATCCACTATGTATCACCCATGTACCTATTAATTATATGTGCATGTTCGGACTACGACTATTAATTTCCTTCATTGTAAAGCCAAAGCTTATAATGGGTGACGATAGTGCAGTCCAACTGGTCGAGGACCCGTTGAGCGTCCTAGGTACCGGTGGGGCGACGAAGTGCAGAGGGACCTGACTGAGCTCCAAGCCTTCATCGACTGTACGGAAACAGCCATGGACAGGGAAGTATGGCGATCTTTGGTGTCGGAGGCCAACGTATCCACCTCGGGTCGTTACGCCACAGCAGTAAGTAAGTAAAGCTTCTATTAAATATAACATGATATTTCGTAGATAAACTAAAACCCCAGTGATACGAGCTGTAATAATTGCATCCAAAATAAAATAATGCTAGTTAGACCAGCTTAACATGCAGTTTGAGTCAATTAATTTGCTTGCGAGTGTACATATCCTCCTACCCTGTCTCTTGGGTATTAATATTCATGTACATGTTACCTACGAGTATGTTGAATGTCGTTTATATCTAAGTACTTTAATAGGATTAAAATGTCATGATTTTGAATAAATCTTAATATAAGATAGTATTTATTTACCGGAACTTTGAGCAATCCTAGAAAAGTACTCCGCTCACTCCACATAAGAATATTTCGATAACATGTAAATATTAATACATATATCTTTAGACTGATACGTGGCATTATAAGTAATCCCCCCTTACTACAATTTGTAACTCTAAAAGTACCGCTACATATAAGAGGTACACTTCGTCCACGACAGCGGCCATTGTTTGTGGTTCCTAATACTACAGTAAGTCTGAGCACCAGTCCTTTGTATAAGGCATTGAACCACATCAATAATATTTTCCTTTATGACTGTACCTTGGACATATTCTCGCAATCAGAGGCGAAATTCCTTGCAACAGCCACTCGGTATCTGGAGTCAATCAACACACCTACCTCAATACAAATCTAACTGTGTCGACTAAAAGTAAGTGTCAAATGTATCCAAACTTGCTGTAAAATGTATAAAAATCTTATAAGGTGATGATAATTTTAATTTGGATATTGTTAATTTAATTTCTAACACTATGACCTATAACTTTCATGTTTGGCAATATGCTGTGAATGTAAGTTGTTTTAAAATAAATAAATAAATATGTTTGGACAAACTTACATGCAAAAGCGAAGCTTGTATATTCGGCGTCATATGGTACGTAGCAGCAGTCATACAAAATATACGACCACCTTGGCTTGGTTGGTGACCCTGCCTACATAGCTGGAGGTCCCGGGTTCGAATCCCGGTCAGGGCATTATTTTTACATTTACCACGAATATTGTTTCTTAATCTTGGATGTTTCTTATGTATTTAAGTATATGTTTATCTATATTCGTATGTAAATCGTCATCTAGTACGCATAGCACAGTCAACTGCAAAAGTGTATGATCATTTTAGTACCTTGTCACTTTCACTACTTTGACGCATCACAACTGTCGCAGTATTGTTACGTTGGTGCGACAACGTACTAAAATGATCATCTATATTTGCTGTTGACTGTACATTTGTACAAGCTTTGTTTAGTTTGGGACTAATGTTTGTGTAAGATTGTCCCCCAATATTTATTTATTTTATTTATTTACCATAGAATACCGAACTATTTGGCTACTTTGACTGCTACGTACTATATGACGCTGACTGTACAGTCGAGAAATTTGATTTCTGGGCCACTGTACCTTGTCCCAGTGACAAGAATAATGAGATCTCTAGCAGCATTCATATTGATTTTCACTGTGACAAAGTACGCAGTGGCCCTGAAATCAAATTTCTCGACTGTACGACTTAAAAAATAAATACTTAAATATGTACATAGAAAACGTCCAAGACTCAGGAACATTATTCACGCTCATCACACAAATAAAATACCCTAACTGGGACCTGGTGGTCCCGTGTTCGAAGCTGGTGCTTCGTAGGAGAGTCAGAGGAGGAGGTCACTTCACTAGCCTATGTGTTCGTCAAAATGGATGCTGATTACGTATATCGAATAATTTATTTAAGCGAAAAGCCACAATAATGCTAAAACATAACATCGGCCTATGTAAATTCATAAAGAACATAAGTCATAGAAACATTGTAACACAACGAGTTAACAACCCAAACGGTTTACTTTAAAATTCAAAATGACTACTGAACTGACCACAGTGAGCATACACGTAAGACATTCTTTTAATGTGAAAAATATGGCAACATTGGCAACCATTTCCACTTCCTTTCACTATAGCCACACCATTAGCGCCCGGGAGCAATGGTAAGCGACACGTCAGTATTTTTTATCCAGCGGTGTTAAACGATATTTCTTTGAACTCTGGATTTAAAATTCCTGTCTTATTTGCCGTGAATGTAGGGCCTCTTTTCCGTTCAAATACAGAAACACATTTTGTAGGATTTCAAATCACCGAAATCGCAGTTTTTTTTCTATGATAGTTACAAAGTATATGAAAAAATATTTGAATAGCGCTTGAATCAAAAGAATGTACTACTTACTTTTATCTTAACATTAAAAATGAAATAAAGATATGACACCGGGGTATGTTCAATAATACTGACATCGAAGAAGAACAAGGAGACAAATAAATATTTTCAAAAAACTATTGAATAAAAAAAATGTTATTAAGACCAACGAAATTTCCGTGTCTACTGTCTATATTCAGGGGAAATCGAATATTTTGTATAATGAATTACTCATAGTAACAATGGAGTTTAAAGGGTAGTAATAAAAGCTCGGAACATAATCTTACTCAACCTAAACTACAAAAAACTAAAACGTACCAACTGAAATACTAACTGTACGAATACTCCACCACCACAACCACCATATCAGCCAAAGGACGTCCACTTGGACATAGGCCTCCCCCATATTCACGGGGGGTATATGCCATAATCACCACGCTTGGCATGCGGGTTGGCGATCGCAGTATCTCCACCGCACTCCAGGGATGCTGCTGCCCATCC
This sequence comes from Notocelia uddmanniana, assembly GCA_905163555.1. NCBI lineage: Eukaryota > Metazoa > Arthropoda > Insecta > Lepidoptera > Tortricidae > Notocelia > Notocelia uddmanniana. Next base: position 4,151,038 of record LR991059.1, on the reverse strand, counting down.
CCCGGTGGTCTTGGTCGTAGTTTTAGGACATACCCGGGCCCGGGTCCGGGTATGAATACTCCATGAGCGAATAATTCGGAGAGTTAGTATTTTAGTCGCACGTCCAGTTTTACTGTGTACTGGTTTATTATTTCTCGAGTTTAAATATTTAACAGAACCTTTTAACATCGAACAAAAAGTCATCATGTCATCAAGTAGACTCATAAAATAATTTTTAAGAAAAAAAAACCGACTTCAATGGGGGAGGCCGGTAAAAGATTATTATACTTAGATGGTGCACTCTTAGATAGATATACAATAAAATAAAAATGGCTATAATGTATGTTTATAATGGTAGAAGAGTAAGTACCCTCAATTCCTCATGGAATCATGAAAAAACCTTACTTGCTTGACAAACAAAACGAAGAGAACAAATCGCCAAACGTGAACCACGCGTCGTTGAAGAGTTCCGTTCTGATCATCATCAGAAGTTCCACTTCATCAAATGTCACTTTTATGAATGAAAATGCTTGATTAGTTCATGAAAATACTAAAATCACTATTTGTGTGCCTTTCACATTTGAGGAGTTCCCTCGATTTCTAATGGATCCCATCATCAGAACTCGAGCATGACAAAAATCAATCGTGAAAATAGAACTTGCTTAACAAACACAGCTAGAAGGACAAATCGCCAAACGTGAACTTTTCGTCGTTGAAGAGTTCTGTTCTGATCATCATCAGCAGTTCCACTTCATCAAATGTCACATTTTTGTATGAAAATGCTCGATTTGTTGATAAAAACACAAAAATTACTATATGTTTGTCTTTAAGATTTGACGATTTCCCTCAATTCCTCATGGATCCCATTATCAGAAATCAAGCATGACAAAAATTAATCGTGAAAATAGAACTTGCTTAACAAACACAGCTAGGAGGACAAAACGCCAAACGTGAACTTTTTGTCGTTGAAGAGTTCTGTCCTGATCATCATCAGCAGTTCCACTTCATCCAATGTCACATTTTTGGATGAAAATACTTGTCTTGTTGATAAAAACACAAAAATTATTATATGTTTGCCTTGTAGATTTGAGGAGTTCCCTCAATTTCTCATGGATCCCATCATCAGAACTGCGTTTTGACAAAAACGGGACCAATTTGGATATATATACTTACAATCAAAAAAAGAATTTTCCAAATCCGTTAAGAAATGACGGAGTTATGGACTAACAAACATTAAAAAAAAAAAACATACAACCGAATTGATAACCTCCTCTTTTGAAATTTTGAAGTCGGTTAATAAACAAAAGACAGAACATTAAAAGACAATCGAATTATAAACGGGCGGGTCCAAGCGAAATATGATTAAATTTCACACTGTTGGAAAGGTATTAAGGTGTTAATTTATATTGACATAATTGGCACGTAACGTTTATGGTTGAAGACAGATGCTGGAGCTAGTTACGTAATTGGTAAGGGATATGGTAGCAAGGATATTGTTTAAGGGTATTGCGGGTTTTCTGTGATGACTTTAGCATTCGTTGCTGAAAAATAATGTGTATAGCATTTTATCGCTGATTCCAAAAAATCCCAATAGTATTCAATGATCTTAGTTTGGAGTATGACATAATCATGATGTCAAATTATGTCTGTGCAATAAGTAAAAGTACTTTTTGGGTATTTTGACTCATTAATTAAGACTAATTATAGGTATAAGTGATTCCGTCTAACATGTCAGTTGTGTGATGAGACAAACACGTTTGACATAAACAGTTTATGACCACTCGTCATCATCATCATCATCATCAGCCTGTGTCAGTCCACTGCTGGACATAGGCCTCTCCCATGGCACGCCACTGAGCTAGGTCTATGTGACTATCTCAAAAGAGTCCGTTAATTGTATATTTAAATGAAAGCAATCATTAATATTACAACATTAAAGACATTTTCTTAAAGAAAATTCACATAACAGCTGTTGGTCGTACATCGTAGTGTTATAAAAGCAATAGAGCCATTAACACAGTCCCGGCGGGTGCAGTGGAGTGTCCTCGTGCAGTGTTTCAGGACGCGGTTATACAGCTTTAGTACAGCTAGTTTCCTTCTAGTTGGTGACGGTGTGTTTGATACTTCATTTTGTTGTTGGAATAGCGGGTCCTGCTGATACAGGTATACTTTGGTACACAGAAGGTCCCAACCTTATATGATATAAAACTTGTTCAGCTTAAACTTAACAAATATTTATTCATTTCATTTTGTTAATATTATTTGTCTTATTACTGCTAAGACCGTTCTCAAAACCACGTCTGGGTACGCTTTTCCCATACTAGCATGCCTTATTGCATTTTTTTACAAATGATTCCCTATTTTGCTCGCTCTTTTCATAAATTTTTTATTCAGCGACGGTGGCAAACACCATATCCTCTAGACGCTTGCGACTTTAGAAGAGACATACCGCGTTGCCGACAGTTTGTAAACTTGGGCATTCATTGTGATTAAAGCTAGAGAAATTGCCCACTCGAAATCGCTAGCGACCTTATCACCACCAAGAACACAACAACACATGCCTGAAAAGCCAGTAGTGGTGTTTTTACGGTCTTCTGTAAGGTGAAAGTACTTTCCTATTTGGGTTGCTCCAATTATTAACGAGATGACGTTTTAATAATAATAATTCTTTATTCCTTTTTCTGTTTATTTTTTTTAGTTTTAGTCCTCTCAAAATAGAACTCCAATAATATTTAGACACGACGTTTAAGTATTAAATGTAACACACAGATTTATGATCTTTTCTTTCACGTGGACACAGGTTTAAAGACAAATCTTAGGTCGGACACATAATCTGCATAAACGGCTGAAACTGTTTGGTATTTAATTATTTCACAAGTTTCTGCAATGACTGGCAAATACTAAAATACACAACTATTTATCTCTAAACTATCTCAAAAAATGCTAATACTATTAAATATTGAATAGTGTTTCAATTTTTTTTGCTGTGCCCTGACAGGGTTCATATTTTGGACATTAATGTTACGAAAGAGTCCCTGTACAACATGCTAAGGCAATAAATGAATTACGAACTGGACTGGCATGACGACCTAAAATGAGCCTTGGCTTCCGACACGAAAGCACGCCACTCGGCTCCCACCACCACCACCACCATATCAGCCCTAGGACGTCCACTGCTGGACATAGGCCTCCCCCAATTTCATGGGGGGTAAATGCCATAATCGCCACGCTTAGCATGTGGGCCACACGGCTCGTTCTTACGAAATTTCTCGCCCGCTCCGAGCTCACGCAGGTCCGTGTTCACTAATTCTTTCTAGCGAAACTTGGAACGTCCCACAGGGCGTTGTTTTCTCCCATCTGTAAATCATCTTCCATCCTCTCGAGGTGGCCAAGCCAGCGAAAACGAAGCACTTTGGTTTCACCAATAATATTCGGTTCATCCACCAGCTCTTTCAGCATTCTTAAGCATCCTTCAACTCCCATCGTCTTTTTCTACTCGTGCTAGGATTTTTATGAACATCATCCTGTCTGCTACTGACAGACTGTGCTCCTTCTTAAGTGTTAGCGGTCAGGCCTTACACCCATACATTGACGTGGGGCGGGTTATTGTCTTCTAAAGGGTAGAAGTGCCGTACAATTTTATAGGACTTGTACCCCATTTCACTAGAAGCCACATAATTATATCCGAAGCTTAATTTGTTTACTGACGAGCTTGAACGCCAACACTTTATAACGAGCACTACTGCAGCAAGGTATTCTTGGTAAGGGTGTTAATTCCATCTTGTCCAGCATGCGTATCATTAACAGTCAAGTGCATCCGACGTATTTAAATTTGGGCACACCCCTGTAAGAGGTTTCTCCTACGAGTAGGTCATCTCGTCAATATGGCGTTGAACTTATTAACCTTACAGCAAGCGCACCAAGTCAGAAAGCAGCGACAGCATGAGTCCATTTGTTAAGGGCCCTTGACACCTTAAAGCGAAGCAAACAACTACGTAACCGCCTTGTACTGTGTGAGGGTACCGTTACATTCTCCCCCCTCCAAGCCAAAAGGCACTATGCGCCATTACATCAAATACACGCTTAATATCTTCTTAATAAACACGAATCCGGCTTCAAAAGCGCATTGTCTGGAAAGTTTAAGGATTAGGGATTCTGCGGTTTGTATATACGTTTTATTAGATTTTAAAAAGTTTTAAATGAAATTTGGTTAAATTTGGTTGCGATAGGCGAACGATATGAGGTTTTGTTTGTGTTTGTAAAGCGTGAAGGGAATATGGAATTCGATATTAGATTCGTAGAAAGTTGCGAGGATTTCGATACAACTGAGTAAAGGTGATGTCGAATGAAATGAATCCCATGCTTGTATTATTGACCGTTTCATCTTTGTCAAAAATGGTTTTATATGTCCGGATTATTGGATTACTGGCTGTTTTCCTCTAGATGTTGCATTTTTCGTCCAATTCCCGTGACATTTTGTGAGCACGTTTGATAATATTTTTTTTGTTGCGTCAGTTTTTGGAAATCTTATGAATTGAAAAAAAAATCGCGACATCTACGCCTAATGTTGTCTTTTATCATCAAACTTTGCCCTTTATCACGCCAACTGTCCTTGTACTGTCAAGCTCACACTTAACACCTTCGTACCGGGTCGCCATAACGTCATGTCTCAACATTTATACTAAATGTCTAGAGTGCCAAAGCGCCAAAGTACCAAAAATTATCGACCTCTACTTATGAGTTCGACTTCACTATACGCTATAAAACATAAATAAATAAATATTAGGGGACAATCTTCATAAATCGAACTAGCATCATAGTAATATATATGAATATATTTAATATATATAAATACTTAAATACATAGGATACTGGATGTATTCTTCCAGACCTAGAAATAAATATTCATGCTTATCTTACACCCATTTGCCCTAACCGGGATTTGAACCTAGGACCGTCAGCTTCGTAGACAGGGTCATAAACCACTAGGCTAAACCGACCGTCAAACACGTGTCGCTCGATAGCTTTTCTATATTTCTAATAAATACAGTTAACCGATTATGACATTTATGCATCATACTGACCTTTTCGGGCGATTTTCGCTACAAAGCGAAAACATTCTGATACGCACTACGGCTTAGCAAACATAACGTTTGCGGGCCGTGAATGGAATGGAAATTAGTAAGCTTGTTGACATCGCATCAGCCTCAAGTAATTTCACAAACAAGTTGATATTTGCTAGGCACTTCACGTCTCGGATACAAGCTAAATAAGCTTAGAACAACCTAGAGAACAATCTTGCTAAGTAGCTTTTTATGAGATAAACGTGGAAATCTGTAAAGAATAAAGAATAGGATAGGATGTGGAATAGATGACGACGTAATGACTAGGATTGAAAAAGGTATGCTTCGGTGGTTTGGACTTGTTGAGAGAATGTAAAAGCAGACTGACTAATAATATTAATAATATTTCTACGGAACTGAAAAAAGGCCAAGTCAGAAGTACCCGCAACCGACGAGCATGTATGAAAAGATGTATGGATGCGTTTGAAGCGACAGAAGTATGTATGGACCGTAGGTTTTGGCATTCTCTGGCCTCTGCCTACCCCAATGGAGTACAGGCGTGAGTATATGTATGTGTATGTGTGTATGTATAAAGAATAGATGCTAATAATAAGTTAATGCAACTGTAAGTGCCGATATTTTGAAACTAACATACAAAGACGGTGGCAAAGAAGCGTTCAGTCTACCGGATAGTAAGCAGACACCATAACCTATGGACGCTTGAGATTTCAAAGCAATCAAAAACGCACATACATTTTTTTGGTTTGAGGATTCGTCGTATTGGCTCACAAATGCAGGTTTCTCATTCTCAACACCGCCCAACTTCGGAAACTCTGGCGACTTGACTCACCATCAGAAACACACGACCACGTACCAACAAACCGTACCATATACGCAAAAAAAGATCGACTACTCCTTGGTGGACGAAAAGTCAATACATCATAAAAGCAAAAGAAGACACGATGTTTATATGTTGTACTTCATTCCAAGTTTAAAGAAACGAACAGCGAAATGTGTCACAAAAGAGCATGATTCTCAAAGACAACACGAAATAAAGTTTCCACAAAGTGAATAACCTAATGTATAGTGTTACAAAGGCAGAGGCTCGACTGGAGTTTTGCAGCGTTACCGTTAACTGTAGGCGAGTTTTCTTCGAGTTTAAAGTGAGTTTTTGTGAGTTTCATGATAAACCATAGAACTTTAAATATTTTTTTTACAACCAGTATATTATTTCATAATGCAGATAGGACATATATCCTAATATTAAAAAGAGGTTAAGCTTGTGAGTAATACCTAGAATGCACCTTTGGACATATGCTATATTTTGTTTCGCATTTTAGCTTGAGTTCTTTGTGATCTGGGCAAGAAGATAATAAATACAGTCCAATGCGGACATAGGCTGGGTTGTACCGACTTACGATCACAGACTCATCAACGTAAAATATGGCGCCGGAAGGTGTCATCCCATAGAAACTTGTCAAAATTTCCATAAATTCAAATTTTAACGAACACAGCTTACGATTATCAGTGTTAACGGAATTGGGATAAAAGATTTAAATTCTTATAATTCATTAGCATTAATTACGGTAAAATTAACCTTAATTAACCGTTTAAATTGTATTTATCCATACCAACTCCGTTAACACCACTACGCTGCACCGAAAATGCTACAAAAGCTACAATCACTGACGATTACAGACTGTTTGGTGCAACCCAGCCATAGTCTTGTATAGTAGTCAATTTATTTTCTTAACTCAGGTCCTGGCAAGCTTAAGAGGGCGCAGTACGTGGCAGTACGCTCGGTTCTCCATACAAACGTATTTATGCTCTCATTTTAAAACACCATGCTAGAATAACATGAAACTTTGTATACACAATGAGACGGCATATCTGGGTCGGAAATCAGTTTCTGTTGCTAGAAAATGGAAAAGAAAAAAAAATACAGCGGTTTTTTCAGTTTTTTACGGCTTGTATGAAAACCTTAATAATCGTTGTATTTTTTCTCCATTATAATTTCAAGCAACAGAAACTAATTTCCGACGAGATATGCCGAATCCCATTGTGTATACAAAGTTTCATGTTATTCTAACACGGCGTTTTGAAATGAGAGCGTAAATACGTTTGTATGGAGAACCGAACGTACTGCGCATTCTTAATTCAATGTTCTAATAAACATGTGATACCGTAGTAACGCTTCTTGTATCTGTAATTTGTTCTCCTTTTGTAGTTGGTGTAAAGTTACTCCGTCCCACTCGGCTTTGATCTCGGAGAACCGTAATTAAATGTGTTTTTGTACAAAGTTTCCACTTTTTTCAGGAGGCAATGTTTAACCTTACCGTTCAAGTTTAATTAAAACAATATTGAAGAAGGTGGATGTAGATGTTTAGATTTAAAAAGTTGGTCTGCATTTTGCAACAGAAAATTACATTTTATTTAATACCAATTCCGTTTCAATATTCTTTGCGTTCAATTGACTAAAACTATTTTAAGGGATCCTTACCCGATGGGTACATACGGATTATGGAGCCCTATTTCTGTCACTAGCGTGTCCGTGCGTTCGTCCGTCTGTCGTCTTTCACACAGGTTACGTATACAGGCAAAATGTTGGAGCCACAGTTATCAAGTTTTTACATTATAAGCATTTTTTTGAAATAAAGCCATACAAATTAATTGTAAAAATTTTTTTCTACTCGTCGACTTTAATGACTTCTTAGACGATACTTTAATCACATCTTTTTTTTTGTCTATGCAACTCATCTCTGACAACACTACTACAGAACTTTAATGAAATTGACCATGCAATCACGTGCCGCCATTATTAATGGCGCATTGGGTTTACTGTAATGTCATGTAAACGTTTGTTTTCATGACATTACAGTAATTAATAAATAATATTAATTTATAAATAATAATAATAAATTTGTGGACTATAATGAAATTGAATAAGTCGCCGTGGAACGCTCAAAAAATATCAACGAACGCTGACCCGTTGGGCTTGCACTTCGTTCCCGCAGGAGAGTTTGTCGGTATGTTTATTTTATTTCGGTTGACTCGTAGGAAAAGTATTGTTTGTATACAATAGTTATATAATAAACTTTTTAAGTCTCATATATTTATGAGTTCTTATATGAGTTCCATGGATAATCACAATGAAGTCTTAATTCAAAAATTAATGTCGACGAATAGAAAAAAACGAAAGGAATTGCTTTCGTCTTCAAGATCGAAAATCGTTCGACACGTTTCCAACCGGTACGTGGTTCTTTATCATGAGCGCTTGTCCGGGCGGCGGCACGATTCGTACCTAAAACCAAAACGTGCCGCTACCGGGACAAGTGCTCATGATCAAGGAGCATGTACCGGTTGACCAATAATGTATGTTGAGCAATATTTGACCTTAAAGACGAAATCAACTTGTTTCATTTTATTTTAACTTCATGTGTCTTTCCCCTTTCTTCCTTTGGGTGTCGTAAGAGTCGACTATGGGAAAAAAAGAAAAACTATGGGACCACGTTTGAAGTGTGTTGTGGGCGATGGGCTAGCAACCTGTCACTGCAATATCACATTTTCCATCTACGTATGTATAAACCTACAATTGCTAAAAGTGGGACTGAAATTAATGTTCGTGTGCTCTGCCTACCCCTTTAGGGAATACAGGCGTGAGTTTATGTATATATAAGTATATATGCATGTGTCTTTGAAGTTTAACGTGCTAAATAAAAGATAGCTAACCGATATTTAATTTATTCCTTGCCTTACCTGCAAAAACCAATCGCGGTCTGCTTACCGATTTTATACGTTACGTATTTAAAATACGGTGCAATTTTGTCCATCAGTTAATCACATAGAAAACAATCACAGTTCGAGATAAGGGCGCACATTAGGGCCGTCATACCCAGGATATCGAATTCCACCACCGGATGTATAAATCCTGGCTACCCCATCGTAGATTACCCTTAGTCGTAAACCAGAGAGAACAAAAAATTCAATTTTCAGTCAAGGTTTGTTTTAAAAGCTCCTAATCAGGATGTTTTTATAGTGAATAGTGTGTATGATTAAGCATGAATTCTTGTTTCTAATTCTTACATTTTTTCTTTTTCTATTCTTTCTTTAGTGAGCAATTATAGGTGAATAAGTCCCACAATTTACGTGGGTAATTTTCGTAACACACTGGAATAAGTTTAAATTTAGACATAATTAAAACCTTAACTATGTAAAAAAAATTGCAATTCACCCTTGTGGGACATTGTCGCTTTTTATGATTTATTTTTTTACTTTCAATATTGCACCATATTTAAAAACATGACGGAACAGAGACATTTTTATACTTATCTCGAAAACGGCTTGACGGATTTCGATGCGGTTTTGTAAGAAGCTTTTAGTTCATCACCAATTTTTATTATATGTTCTGTGAAAATTTTCACGTTTTTTTTTTGTTAAATTTTTGTGGTATTAGTATTTTGTAATAATTGAAAAGTCATATAATTTTCTGTGTACTAATTTGTAAGTAAGAAAAATAAGATTTGGTAGTTCTCAAATTATTAAAAAGGATTTAAAAATAAACAAACCACTGTCCCTATCAGCTAAGGTAAACGTCGTGATGCCCGACACCTTAATTTTTTTTATGCCACGTCGGTGGCAAACATGCGTACGTCCCGCCTGGTGGTAAGCGGTCACCGCAGCCTATGGACGAATGCAACTCCATGTCACATGCGCGTTGCCGACCCTTTAAAAATTACCTTAATGCCCAATAGATGACACATGCTGACGATATTGGTCACCTATGTCATTATGACTCAGGATTGAAAGTGCCATGCGATATTGGGTTAGTGTCGCGCACTGGGATATTTACCTTACAAGAATAACTATTGGTTCGCCTCAAACTGTTAACTTGCAATTCCGATTTGACTAATGTTCAAAATAAATAAAAAATGTCTCATTAATTGGCACACGAATTTTTACGACAATACTTGACTGTATACCAAAAAATTATACATAATACATGATCCAATATCCCGGGGAATCCCTGAAATTGGAATTTTTTGTCGAGTCAGTTTTTGGACATTTTGAAATATGAAAAAATATACAAAATTTTATCGTATGTATGTCCGGATGTTCTCCTCTACGGGTCGCATTTCTCAAGCGATTCTCGTGAAATTTTGTGAGCATGTTCGATAATTATATAGAATTTTTGTCAAGTCAGTTATTAGAAATTTTGAAACCCAAAGAAGCCACTCTCACGGAAGCTCACGGAGCCACTAGTACAATATACTTATAAACGCCGGATTGTATCAATAGACTCGGAGAACTTCACTCGCTTTCTTCAACAAGAATGCTTTAAAGTTTACATTTATCGTTACTGTTCTGCTTCACTTCAATAAATGAAATCGATCAATACTTATTGGAAGCGGTCTGAACCTGGATTTACTGAGGTTCAATAAATGTAAATGAATCAATATCACGTCTGTAACAGATAGAGCCGCCTTAGTAAAGGACTTCTATTATTAGTTCCTACATCAGGTTTTCATTTCAATACGTGTCGCATAGTGGTTCTGCCACATCGGCTATAAGCCCGTGGCAGCAACAATAAATGTTCAAATCTAAGTGGAACGGCTGGTCTTTATACTGTATTCTATTTAAATAAATACACCGCGGGCCCTAACACCTAGAAAGATTTTAACAACGTATTTTCGAGGACACTACGAGTAATAGTACATTACTACAGAGGCCGGGGCGAAAGCAAGGCCGGATAGGTCTGAGGCGGGCAACCCCATACTTCCCGCCGAGGTATGTATAGTGCTTTTCACAAACATGCAATGAAATAAACAACAAAAAAATCAAGGTTTTATTTTTAATCCGCATAGTGGCAGAATGTCATGATGCCTGTGCCACAAATTTATGTGGAATGGAAATTAAAAAAACAGGACTTTGCCGGCCCAGGCCTGCAAGATTTGTATGAAATTCCATTAACGACCTCTTTTCCTAGCCGCACCTGAAACGACATACTTCGCAGCCTATTATAAAGAACATAACATCAATATTTCATTGCATGTTTGAGAAATAGTACATTACTATAAAGGCCGGGACGAAAGGGGTTGCCGGCCGAAGACATATAGATGCCCGAGTAAGGCGAGGCCGGATAGGTCTGAGGCGGGCAACCCCATACTTCCCGCCGAGGTATGTATAGTGCTTTTCTCAAACATGCAATGAAATAAACAACAAAAAAATCAAAGTTTGATTTTTAATACGCATAGTGGCAGAATTTCATGATGCCTGTGCCGCAAATTTATGTGGAATGGATATTAAAAAGAGGACTTTGCCGGCCTAGGCCTGCAACATTTGTATGAAACTGCATTAACGACCTCTCGTCCAAACCGCACCTGAAACGTCATACTTCGCAGCCTATTATAAGGAACATAACATCAATATTTCATTGCATGTTTGAGAAAATAATATTATATCAACATCGGTCCAATTATTTGTCTTGATGAAGGGGCTGTTCTCTCTCAGATTCCTCCGTACACATAAATTTAAGGGTAAATAATATTAGTTATTAGCGGTACAGGATTTACGTCTTGGACGGGGCGTTCGATAACTCCCAACTCTTTATGAGTTGCATTCAACGGAGTGGAATTGCAGGAAATAACTTGCAGATTTATTTCGGAATGAAAGAATGCGGGTTCAAAATTGAAAAGATGTATTTTATGAGCTTAGGTTTGCGGTCGGGTATGCTGCTCCCGCATTAGTTTGAACAGCTATGAAAGACGTTTGCTTGATACAAGTTGTGTAGTATGTCATCATCATCATCCTAGCGTTATGCCTGTACAGTTGCATCCTTCAGACTGCCTGGTGTCCGCGACCTAATCACAAGAATTTGCGTGGACACTAGTTTTTACCGAAGCGACTGCCATATGACCTCCCAATCCAAGGTAAACTAGACCTTATTGGGATTAGGTTTGTCAAGTGAGTGGGCAACTTGACTGTTAGAAGTTCTCAAGACGCCCGCAGGCCTCTAACTTGGCTTAACGACTGCTGTCACAGATAGCAGCCAGGATGCCTTTCAAAACAGGGGAGCGTTCATTTAGTAACCACTCAAAGTGGTCACTCTTTCAAGAGTAGACTTAGGCCGACATCGCTTAACTTCGTATACCACACGCAGTACGCTGGTGCCGCTGGGCCGCGAGCGCTCCTTTCTCATCTGGCTACACATAATTTTTAAGAAAAAAAATCTAACTTGAGGAAAAAAAAACTTCAATGGGGGAGACCGGTGAAAGATTAGATACTTAGATGGTGCACTCTTAGATTCCATACATTAAAATAAAAATTGCTATAAGTATGTTTATAATGGTAGAAGACTAAGCACCCACAATTCCTCATGGAATCCTCCATCAGAACTCAAGCTTGACGAAAATGTGTCCTGAAAACCTAGCTTGCTTGACAAACAAAACGAAGAGTACAAATCGCCAGACATGAACTACGCGTCGTTGAAGAGTTCCGTTCTGATCATCATCAGTAGTTCCACTTCATCAAATGTCACTTCGTTGAATGAAAATGCTTGATTAGTTCATGAAAATACTAAAATCACTATTTGTGTGCCTTTCACATTTGAGGAGTTCCCTCGATTCGTAATGGATCCCATCATCAGAACTCGAGCATGACAAAAAATAATCGTGAAAATAAAACTTGCTTAACAAACACAGCTAGAAGGACAAATCGCCATACGTGAACTTTTCGTCGTTGAAGAGTTATGTTCTGATCATCATCAGCAGTTCCACTTCATCAAATGTCACATTTTTGGATGGAAATGCTCAATTAGTTGATAAAAACATTAAAATCACTATATGTTTGCCTTTAAGATTTGAGGAGTTCTCTCAATTCCTCATGAATCCCATCATCAGAACCGCGTTTTGATAAAAACGGGACCAACTTGCATATATATACTTACAACAACAAAAATATTTTTTCAAATCGGTTAAAAAATGACGGAGTTATGGACAAACAAACATTAAAAAAGAAAAAAAAACAGCCGAATTGATAACCTCCTCCTTTGAAATCTTGAAGTCGGTTAAAAACAAACGTTGTTTGTCTCACTTACAATGCTTCTGCGTGCAAAAATCAATGAAGCAAAAGTAAGTATTGAGGCGACAAGTTGTATCGATGTCTACGTATTTTTTCAGTGAAATAAATCCAATTTAGTATGAAAATCATCCATGTGGGGTGAAAAATTATACTTGCAGAAATATGTGGTTACAGCGTTATATGATCCTGAGGCGAAGTTTTTGTGAACGTTTTCGATTCAATCTAGTGTAAATAAATATTTCTCGCAGACAATTGGTATTCGTAGTGAAGTGAAATTCATCCCACTGCTGGGCAGTGGGCACAGGCCTTCTCTCATAGATGACACCACAGGCAGTATACCCTACGCTGCCCAATGCAAATAAATTTGTTCGCAGGTTTTCTTTAAATATCAAATGTTTTTTCGTACACATAAGTACGAAAAATTCTGTGATTCGAGCCGGGATTCTAACCCACGACCGCTGCTTCCCAGCCACGTGCTGAACCACTAGGTTACCATAGCTTCTTACACGCAACTTAATTTTAATATACCTTTCTAAGTTAATTCGGTATAGATTATCTAGTTTCATATCTTATTACAAAATACGCCAGCCTACTAATACTTAAGTAGCGTTATATATTCGAAGTCATCACAGATTAAAGATAGACTCTAACCTACATTCGCGCATTGATTGAAAAGGGAACTATTTTAACATCCCTATGAGCATATCTGCGGGCATAATTTCCGAACGAGTGCTCCCGTCGAATTTTTTACCAGACATTTTCGTTCGACAAAGCCGTACGCTACAAACGGCTCTTTTATTGATAGACAGGTATGTTGGTACAGATTTTGTTATGGTATTTCATGGAACACGTGCAAGTGATATGGAAATGGATATTATCGGAGTATATTGTGTGAAAATTGTTCGATCTATGCTATAGATAGTGTATCTAAAAGTATTTTTTCTATGAACTAAAATATTTTAATTTAAAAATATTACGAGTAATTTGAATATTTGAATACCATGATATTTAAAGGATTAAAGTAAGAAGAAAAAGTTACTGGTAAGTATATTTTTACCGAGGTTGTCAGAAACGAGTGCGGGTGCTGCATTGGACCCGGGTATGTCCTCACCGGGGTTGGGCAGCCATCATCCCTGGAGTGCGGTGGAGATAATGCGATCGCCAACCCACATGCCAAGCATGGCGATTATGGCATTTACCCCTCATGAAATTGGGGGAGGCCTATATCCAGCAGTGGATGTCCTTCGGTTGATATGGTGGTTGGTGGCATCTAAAAAGTTTTTTTTTCTATGAACTAAAATATTTTTATTTCAAAATATTACGAGTAATTTGAATATTTGATTACCATGATATTTAAAGGATTAAAGTAAGAAGAAAAAGTTACTGGTAAGTATATTTTTACCGGGGTTGTCAGAAACGAGTGCGGGTGCTGCATTGGACCCGGTTAAGTCCTAAAACTACGACCAAGACCACCGGATTTAGGCAGCCAGCATCGCTGGAGTGCGGTGGAGATACTGCGGTCGCCAACCCGCATGCCAAGCATGGCGATTATGGCATTTACCCCTCATAAAATTGGGGGAGGCCTATATCCAGCAGTGGATGTCCTTCGGTTGATATGGTGGTTGGTGGCATCTAAAAAGTTTTTTTTCTATGAACTAAAATATTTTTATTTAAAAATATTACGAGTAATTTGAATATTTGATTACCATGATATTTAAAGGATTAAAGTAAGAAGAAAAAGTTACTGCTAAGTATATTTTTACCGGGGTTGTCAGAAACGAGTGCGGGTGCTGCATTGGACCCGGGTATGTCCTCACCGGGGTTGGGCAGCCATCATCCCTGGAGTGCGGTGGAGATACTGCGATCGCCAACCCGCATGCCAAGCATGGCGATTATGGCATTTACCCCTCATGAAATTGGGGGAGGCCTATATCCAGCAGTGGATGTCCTTTGGTTGATATGGTGGTTGGTGGCATCTAAAAAGTTTTTTTTTCTATGAACTAAAATATTTTTATTTAAAAATATTACGAGTAATTTGAATATTTGAATACCACGATATTTAAAGGATTAAAGTAAGAAGAAAAAGCAGCAGTGGACGTCCTTCGGTTAATAAGTCTTTTAGAACTATTTTTTATAGTAAGTTTTAACCACTTATTAGGCTATTAGAGAGGATCAAATGTATGTTTGGGAACCTCCAACTCGAGTACAAAAAAGGCAGAAACGACTCGTACTAATTGACACAGCATTATGACATCTTAACAAGATATAGGGTACGAACCGACTTATGGAAAATGGGTAAATTGCTGTTTTGGTTGTAAAATACTGCACGCTGCTTAGTTGTCACCCAATTGTTTTTTTTTATTATGACGTAAAGATTCTAATTTTTAAAAACTTTTGTAGTTAATTATTAATTGTGTATCTCTGTTGATCACTTGCTGAGACGCCAGGTCTGCCACGACCATGTCCAGTGCAACCCGCGTTGAAAACTCGGAAAATAAATAAATATGTAGTGTTAGACCCACGTTCACAAATCTTTTAAGCATTAGCCACATTAGCCTTCCTCAACGCTCCCTGTCTTTTTTATGACATAGGAGGCAAAAGAGCACACGAATTGCCTAATGGTAGGCGATTAGCCGCCCATGGACACCTGCAACACCAGAGCGGTTGTAAGCGCGTTGCCGGTCTTTAAGATGGGAGTACGCTCTTTTCTTGAAGGTCACATTGGTCCGGAAATACCGCAGATGACAGTTCATTTCACAGTTTAGCTGTGCGAGGCAGGAAATTTCTGGAGAAACGCACAGTTGAGGCACAGTATATATATATAGCTTAAGGCAGTAACTCAAACCCCGGACCCGGGTATTGTCCTAAAACTACGACCAAGACCACCGGGGAATGGGCAGCAGCATTCCTTGAGTGCGGTGGAGATACTGCGATCGCCAACCCGCATGCCAAGCGTGGCGATTATGGCATTTACCCCCCATGAAATTGGGGGAGGCCTATGTCCAGCAGTGGACGTCCTAGGACTGATATGGTGGTGGTGGTAACTCAAATAGAGTCGCTTGAGACCTTCTTGGACCTGCGCGTCGTTAGAGCGATAGGGTTGCACCTTTCAATTAATGTAAATTTCAATAAGATTATTATATTACTAAAACATTGATTTGTATTTTACTCCATAGAGACTCAAATGACATTTAACGGGTAATCTAGGTATACTTATAGTGTTTATGTGTAGGGGACGTAATCTCCGAAACTACTTAAAATAGGCTATATTTTTTATTCCCGACACAACGAAAAAGAGGGTGTTAAAAGTTAAACGTGGGTATCTGTGTATTTGTATGTTGCATAGTAGCTCCCTAACGGTTAAACCGAAAACGAAACCGGTTCTTAAATATATTTCGTCTAAATCGTTTTAGCCGTTTTAGAGATATTGAACTTTGAAATGAAAATGTTGGAGGTTTTTCAATGTTTCTAAGTTGGTTATATCCCCGCGGCTTTGCTTACGTTCTTTGTAATACACGGTTGGAGCAGCGCAACAGACAATATTAAATTAACTATTCTTATTTATATTAACATTTAATACTTAATTTAAATGCATTACCTTCAATATATTTTGTATTATCAGACGAAAATACTTCTAAGGCCACAATTTACGCTTGAACCGCCAAACCGATTGAGGAAATATTTCGCATGGAGATAGTTTGAGGCGATCCCGGAAATGAACCTTTAAGGAAGTGAAAAGAAGGGTGGAAGTTTGTACGGGACAGCGATAATCAAGCAAACGCCTGATATAATTAAATAGCAAATGTCCTCTATATAGTGATTAAACGAGTTCCACGCGGGCGAAGTCGTGGGAATAACTAGTAATTCATAAAACATAAAGCGCACATTATTACATATGCCTCATTTATATTTGATATATTTAATCGCATTCTAATTAATTTCTATTCTAATATTTCTATTCTATTCTATTCTAAAAACTTAAATTAAAAAATTAACTAGTTTATTAAAAACTTCTTCAATTATTCTACGCGATACGTGCGCGCGGCACACGTGATCGAAACCCTCCGAGACCTCCTTAAGTTTACTGTAATGACGTGTGTCTGTGTGGGTGCGTCAAATCGGACGTTTGTATGGATTTGTTTTACTGCTATAGGCTATATATCTACTGTGGTTGAGGACTGCCCACCATGTAAGTGGTGTCTATTAAAACTGTCCCGATAAATTGAGCATTCATCCGACTGGCAATCAAGAGCGCTTTAATAAATAATCCCACGTCATAACTTTGTAATTGCGTGCATAAAATAAATTGTTTCACACGGACAGCGACATGTAATATTCATTACAATGCATGTATTATGTCGCTTCAATATGAATGCTAATGTCATTATTACAGCCAGGATGATGTACCTGTTAATACCAAAATAGGGGTGCTATTCGAGCATGATTCAATTGAAAGTTGTTTCGTATTTCCGCCCTCGTCTCCACTCGAGCCAGGGTTAGGCGAGTACCTGACTTGGCAGGGCGGGATTGATATGTGGTATTTTGTTCTTTGCCGTGAGCCTGATGTCGCTGAGATTTCCTCACTTGACGAGATACTGTCGGTATTAAGTTTGTGCAGTAGTCATATCATGCGCAGAAGCGGGACAGTAGTGCATTCGTATCACCGCGCTTTCGCGCATTCCGCGCCGGTCAGGAAGCACTCACTTAAATTTATTTTATACAAAGCCCAAGTCCGATCTTGCATGGAGTATTGTAGTCACCTTTGGGATGACTCGGCTAAGAACCAACTTGCCGCACTCGACTCGGTGGACCGCAGAGCCAGAAGGCTCATTGGTGGCAGTACAGTAGAGGGAAATAAGCTGCAGAGCCCAGCACATAGATGCAAAGTAGCATGTCTGTGCGTCTTCTACAGATTGCATTTTGGTGAGTGTGCTCAGGAGCTCCATGAGCTCATACCGCCTTCCCCCTTCTTGCATCGGACATCCAGACGTACGGCTGGCTACCATCCTTACCTGGTCGAAATTCCTCTAATTCAAACCAAACGCTTTGCATCATCCTTCATAATGCGCACTTCTAAGGTTTGGAATACTCTGCCGGCGTCTTTATTTCCGAGTTCATATAACCTGGACCTTTTTAAGGCACGAGCGAATAGGCATCTTCTGGGTGAGCTCGCTTCATCGTCGGCCTTATCTTTGCCCCCTGGCTAGATGCTGGCCAAGAGCAATCCCATTATTAAAAAAAAATAGGGTCGCAGTTAAAAGCGGTACTGACTTGACTTACAGCTGCCACTGACAGCTGACAGTTTGCTCATACCGTACCGCCTCCGCACGGACATGTCAAGAAGTCGTCTTAACCTCCTGAGTTTTTATGCAAATTATTACACACCCCTGGACGAGATCAGTAAGATTTCGGTAAGCTAGAAAATACCGCGCACAGATTCCACCACGCCAAGAAGCATCAGCGTTGTGAATACCGGTCCTTTATTAGGTATTAAAGTTAGGGTGTCGTATGTTAATACTGTATTGTTTAACTTGTATTATCCTTTTGTTTGTTAGGATTTCTATAATCCTGACAAACAACGTTGAAACAGGCTTGTCTACATAATCAATCATAAGCCTTAAGCATGATTAATTTTGTACACTGATTTAAATTTAGCGAGTAGGGCACAGCGGAATATTGTCTAGCTTATATTTGGAGCAGGAAACCGCAGCCATAACAACACAACTGCTTGTGTTTCTGGTGGTGAGTAAAGTTACGGTTGGTCGTTGGTTGGAAGAAACGAGGATACAATCGCAACTTACCCTTCTTGGTCGATCCCTCATTCTTGCGAAATATCAAAGACGAATCATTCAGACGACAGACAGAGACGGTCATTCGTAGCGTAGATCTTTTCAGTCAAGTAGGTAGTTATAAATCTACAAAGGTACGAGTATATTATTTACTCGTATAGGTAAGAGGTATTACGAGAATAAATGATAACAAAACAGGCTAAAATACGTCTTAAATAAGTTTGGATAGTTAAATTTAAAATCATAAAATGATATAAAATACGTACTTTGAATACTCTGATTGAAACTTTGCCTCAAATAGAGTAAAAATCCCTGATAAGGGTATCCAATATGGCGACGTGGTATTTCATCCTGATTGGTATCCCTTTAAACATAAATTTGAGCCGCGGTGGAGCGAGATGGGCTGTCTGGACTAGATTTGTGGCGGAGGGTGACAGGAACCTTAAACGTAGCGTTATTTAAGAAAAGCTTTCGGGTTTGTGATTTTAATAGGACTCTTAAAATCGACATTGTTGCAAATCATTGGGAATCTTAAGCTATGCTTTTATCTGATTATAGGTAACCCGTTCTAAATGAAACTAAGCAGTTTAGTTGCAAAAAAATACCGAAGATATCATTAAAATGGACCAATGACAAACATGGTAATTAAACAGGCAAATCGGACCGCCTCACAGAATGCTAATTTAAAATTATGGATCAACTTACTTGCAAAAATCTTACTGATGTTCTATCATCCCGATTTTCATGTGTTAAAATAGAATATTAATCGGTTAGGAAGTTATAAATGGCTAGTATTTAAAGGCAAAAAAAAGACTTAACAACCTAAAAAAATGCTGATTTGCACACCAAAAAATCCTGGCCACCAACAAACTCGTCTTTGATGTGCGTTAGTTTTTTGGTGTGCAATTTTGAGTGCAAGTTAGTATTTTTGATAAACAATTAAAATTTTCCTACGAAATCAGCTATAGGCATGGCAGTAATTCAATAAGACGATACGAGTATTTAGCTTTAAGTCCCGATAGGTCAAGATTTAAATATATATCGATCTTTGGGTCACTAGCAAACTTATGGTTCTTATTTAGCATCGATCAAGTCGCAAACGTTTATATAAGTAGAAGTCAGTTGACAACACTTCATTACAGTCTCGGAAATCTCGAAATATGCAAAAATCCCCATTATCCCAAAATATAAATTAAGCGTGCTTTTTTCACTTGAGAGGAAAGTTGTTATCAAAATGTTGAGCATCTAGCTTAACCTGGCATATCGATATGGATTGAAATCTGCCTGACGGGTTTTCCTTCCACGTTCCCAATTACGCCTAGTTTGTACTCGTAGCTATGATGTTATTTCGGTATCTCTAAACAAATTGGCTTTAACCACAGCCAAAACATAACACAATACAGATAGAGGCGGCAGACAAATAGTAGATGGGTGGAATTCAAAAAACTTGTACATAGTTAAGGCCTTAATTTAATCTACGCTTTAATGTTCTCAGTTTCGTAACGACAATTCGTCATATATTTTATATGGGTAACTTTTGTTACGAAACTGAGAATATTAAAGCGTAGATTAAATTAAGGCGTTAACTATGTACAAGTTTTTTGAATTCCACCCAGATATGCAGTGTTTAGTGTGTAGTTGTGTAGGATTGATACGTAAATGCGTTCAGTATACTACGACGGTGGCAGACACCGCAATCTATTGACGCTTGTGACAGCAGAAGAATCACAAGCGTGTATCTTTGATATGGCCCATTTTTGACACGAGGATTAATTGTATGGACATGAGGATTAATTGTAACTGTGCACAGATCGTGAGCCAGCTCTCGTGAGTCTACCTATACCTTCCAAATATAACTACCTGGTTCCTACACTATCTTTTTTGTTGTGTTAGAGACTACGGTATATATACAATAAGGAAACTCTAGGTCTTAATTCAAGTAATATTTTTGTAAACCTGTTTGTAAACGACTGTTTGTTTCTTAAATAAATAAAAAAATAGACTCTAGCTGAGCTGAAAGGTCTAAAGAAACAAGGTCTGATACTCCAGATTGTGACACAACATTACGTCACTGTACACAACCAACTCACACTACAACCGCCAACCACCGTGTGTCACCAGCCGTGTGTCACTTACACCACTGTTTTTTTTCCGGAGTGTCGTATCTGTTCATGATACCTACAGTGCAAAAAGTGGTGTTATTATTTATGGCTGCGGTTTTTTGTAGGATGGAGGTACTTCACCAGTTGGGCAGCTCTAAATATGATCGAGATGATATTTTGCTGTACCCTACCTCAGACTCCTAAGTCCCCTTAATCCCCTACCTTCATCATCATCTCAGCGATTGGCTGTATTGTTTAATAAGATTCCTCAATACCAAGCATTACTGTTTCAGTTGTCAGTTCGTGCATTTCTCCATACTCGCACTCCGTATCCGTTCTAACAAAACGTTCTCAGAATAATTTAATTTGCCAAGAGAAAGGGTTGGCTCCGTCACACATATTTTTATGGAATTACATTACCCGCCCGATAATGCGGGTAAGTAATAGGGGGCTTTGCCTTTACGTAATTGGGAATCATGCGTAGGAATAATGAATATTATTATATGTGACTAATGGATGTAGCATTATATTTATTAGCACAATCGATTTGGTTTTTCCAATGTCCATACAAGTTTTTTGAAGTTCGGGCTTGATCAAAAACGTACTGGCGTATTTTTCAAATGTCTTCTGTATTTGCACCATTTTTATCACAATATGTTCACAAACACCGCTGCAATGGTGGTGTAATAATAAAACAACAGAAACGCGCGCTAAGTGATATTTATAACTATAGTTTATATATCTGGCTATGAATTGGCAGTTTCTGACTAGATTGCACACTGCTATAAATTACTTTAAATCTGCAGCATAAAATATGCATTGAATCAGTGAGGTTTTGTATAAAACATACTCTAATGCTTTATTCATGTCCACTGTACGACAGCATTACCCCATACACACAGCCCGCAGCTGAGCATGAAATACACATAACCATGATAAACTGTTAGTGCAACGTCTCTCAAAGAATAAAATTAGTTTTTGTTTATTTTTGCTGCGAATACGTGTAAGCTTGAACAGACGGTTTGAAAGAGTGTTTATCTATCTATTTATACAGGGTGATTCAGGAGACGTGAGCAGGACCAACACTACATACATAGTAAATGGCAATGAATCGTTCACCATTGTATTTAAGTGAAACATCCATACCTTTTTCCTGTATTTTATTTTTTGTTAAGTTAAATTTTAATTCTCTACAATCTTGGTCACCCTACAACAACTGGTTTATAAAGATTAAACCTCTAACTGTTATGACAGAACTTTAATTACGAAGGAAGTAAGTTGTCACATTGAGTGAGATACGATATTTCAAAAGTAATCGGACTCAGATGGCATTCAATTTGACACGGATCACTTGACTGAAGTATTCTGATTGTAGAGTGACCATGAATTTCGTAAATAATTTGAAACATTTTGTTTTCAACACCAAAGATAAATGAACGTTAATTTCACTAATAGCGGTACGAAGTAGTAGCTTATGATCTACTGAATCCGTAGTATTGAGCTTGCTCACGTCTCCCGAATCACCCTGTATATATAATAAAGCTGAATAGGGTCAGAAGTCTGTACATGGAAGATATTAAAAAAAAGTTGGTTGCCCGCTCTGTTGGGATGCTCAACCTACGGCCTTGCGTGCCTTACTTCGGCCCTCACATTTACGTAAAGAGCCCGCACTGTTGGTAGCCACTCTCCGTGGGGCCTTCGGCTCTCATGGTTGCTCCTTCGGCCATCGGGCCTTCGGCACTCAGCCATACATAAATAGTGCGCTATAATGTGACCCTCAGCCTTACATAAGGAGCCCGCTCTGTGTGATTACTCTCGCATGCCTTGCCGCTCGGACCTTCGGCCATCATACTTACATGAAGAACTCGCTCTGTTTTTGGGACAACGTTTTACGACAGAACTGCGTAGCGAGACTTTTATCATTGTACATTTGTAATGTTTTTGACGGTATTCATTTGTCTAGAATCGGTACATTTGATATTCCGTAATAAGCACTTAATCATTCGTTTTGAAAATAGGTTTTCTAGAGAATGTCATATTGAATGTAATCATTTCTTAGGGGGGTGAAAAAAAGGTGAAAGATTGTATCATCATCATCATCATCATCTGAGGCGTTACAGCCGCGGGTGGGCCCTAGCCTGGCAAAGCAAATCTCTCCGGCCCGATCTATTCGTGGCTTTCCTTCTCTGTCACCCCTAAGGTCCTAGTGTCCTTTTCGACGCCGGCCAACCATCTGAGCTTGAGAACGTTTATGGGAAAATAAATAATTCTAAGGCGAGAACGAGTTCTACGCTGACGAATTCGTGGGCAAAAGCTATTTTACAATATTGCATGAATGTGACTTGAAACATGTTACTTGAAAGTGGGTATGTCCTAAAACTACGACCAAGACTACCGTGGGATGGGCAGCAGCATCCCTGGAGTGCGGTGGAGATACTGCGATCGCCAACCCGCATGTCAAGCGTGGCGATTACGGCATTTACCCCCATTAAATTGGGAGAGGCCTTTGTCCAGCAGTGAACGTCCTTGGGCTGATAGATGTGGTGATGGTGGTTACTTGAAAACTAAATTTGCCCCAAAAATAGATTCATTTTTGTCAAATCGTTAGATCACTTTTATGATAAGAAGTCACAGACAGCCTGAAACCTCATAAGTAAAAGCCGTAAGCCGGTGCCCCAGTTGGCAGTTTATTCTTAAGCTTCTTGCATTGGGCTCGCGTCGTGTTTACTTGCGCTGTTTGTGAGCTCAGCTTAGTGATGAAACAGTTTTGAGAATGAGAATGAGGGTGAAAATGACGATAAAAATGCCATTTTAGGATTGACACTAAAGCTTAGCTAATCTTTAGCGATATTAATAAATTCCTAATTGACTGGTGGTATGTAAAGTTTGACAAGTTTCTTTGGGATAACAGCTGCGCAAATATAGTTCCATTTAACGTTGATCGGCTTAGAGGATGCAAGCGGTCCTTAGTCTTTTGGGAAGCGGGGTGATTACTCAACGTTTTTGAGCGTGCGTAAGGTAGATATAAATGTCATTTGCCATAGTGAAAATCACAGTCAGATTTACCTATGAGACTATCCGGAGCGCGTACTCGGGCTGTCCAGCTGGTCGAAGGCGCGAGAGAGCAGCTTGGGCGTCCTAGGTACCGATGGGGCGACGAAGTGCAGAGGGACCTGACTGCGTTCCAAGCCGTCGTCGAATGGAAGGAAACAGCCATGGACAGGGAAGCCTGACGGTCTTTGTTGTCGGTGGCCAAGATCCACTTCGGGTCGTTGCGCCACAGCAGTAAGTAAGTACATGATCGTACGTTCGAAAAGTTACGTAATTACCCGTGACTAATAGCTTATTCGTCGCTTGTGGAAGTAGGATCGCTGCCTAATATTATAAATGCGAAAGTATTCATTACCTTTACACCATTAAAATAAATAATCGTTTGGCATTTATTTTTGAACCGCGAAATCTTCAAGAAGACAGTAGGTACAGAACTATCCTTTTCACGATTAAGATGAAAGGCATAGAAATCATTTGATAAACCTATGTCCTTGATAGGGATAAGAACTATCTATAGCTGCTATATCCTTACATAGTATGTTTTAATGCTAGAAATGATTCCCTTAGAGGTTAAAAGGGGGACAGTAGTTTCTATAGAGGTAACTACGACATAAATGAAGTCGCTAGCAAAAGTGATAGCTAGTCTCAACTAAATCCGTTTTTGTGTCAATGAGCAACAAACACTAAAATATCTAAACATCCAAAAGCTCATATTCGTAAGATTAGGAGTATCTGAGGTTCTGCTGTATTGAGAGTGAGGGACATGTATTTATGTCTAGGTCAGGTCCAAACGATTCCTCAAGTCAATAGACATCGGAAGTGCGCTTGTGACTCTTCTGGAGTCGCAAGTTATCTGCTATTATGCTACGGTGTCTGCTTACCATCAGGCAGGCCGCAAGCTTATTTGCGACCGTCTTTGTATAAAAGTGTTGGAAGATGTTAAATATAATCATAGTCCTGAACGCATTCGAAAACGTCATTGCTAGCTTCCATATAAGCTCGCTATGCGGCGCTACTATATTATGCCAATATTTTGCTAGATCATCACTGTTGTGTTTTTACTTGCTTTCGTTTTATTAAACCGTTTTTAACTTATTCTGTTCGGAGTATTATTTCTTCAGGTTATGGGCCGTCCCATATACTCGTATTAGAACTGAGGTTAAGATATTTAATAGTAAAGTAGTACAAGTAAATCGCGAAATAATCTGTCCTGACCCGGAACAATGGCTACGTCTAACCTTCAAATTGAGAAATTAGCCGGTCGGTCGGTAGTATTATTTCTTCAAAAAGAATCCACTTAATCCGTAGCAGCACATCCCTATCGCCGGGTATGTTGCTTGTACTACATTACGTTTTCTGCCCGAAATTATTTGCAGTCTCCCGGTCTGCTGCCTTTTCTTGCCCGCGATTTTTGCATGGTTTACATCACGAGAGGGGAATGAAGGGCATGTCGTATTTGTTTTGGCAATTGCTCATGAAACCTGGATAAAGCTGCATCGAAATATGTTTGTTATACCATAATGGTGACACATTACATTATGGCATTTACCCCCCATGAAATTGGAGGAGGCCTACGAGTATGTACAGCAGTGAACTTCCTTCGGTGATGGTGATGATTATACCTATGTTAGTATTTGGTTGACAATCTCCAATACCATATATTAGCGCCATCTAGTAACGAAACTAAAATTAAAAACGTTAAGACTGCGCAGTACGTTCGGTTCTCCATACAAACGTATTTATGCTCTCATTTTAAAACGCCAGGCTAGAATATCATGAAACTTTGTATACACAATGGGATCCGGCATATCTAGGTCGTATCATAGTTTCTGTTGCTTGAAATTATAATGGAGAAAAAATACAGCGATTATTAAGGTTTTCATACAAGCCGTAAAAAACTCAAAAAGCCGCTGTATTTTTTTTCTTTTACAATTTCTAGCAACAGACACTATGATCCGACCTAGATATGCCGGATCCCATTGTGTATACAAATTTTCATGTTATTCTAGCATGGCGTTTTAAAATGAGAGCATAAATACGTTTGTATGGAGAACCGATCCACACCGATCGTACTGCGCCCTCTTAAGTGTAGGGCAGGTAGCTCATATAAGCTTGGTAGATATACTAGAAAGTATAGAAATAGTTAACACCTTTATTGATATCGTATGAAGATTGAAAGTGTCAAGCATTTGATCAAAGTCGAGCACTGGGACTTTTAAATGTTAGACTTAAAAGTCTCTTCAATGTTGCAATTACCTGCACCATTTTCATGAAGAAAGGTAAACGTCACTCCATATTAAACCTATACATAAAACAATTAAGTACGAACTTAACCCTTTGAACGCTTTCATGTTTGAATGAAGTGATTACTCAGACGCCAAGGTATCAAAAATTTATGTAACGTTTAAACCAATAAAACAATTCATAATAAAAAAATTATATGATTAAAATACACCTTCACTCCGACCTTTTTAGTGGTTGTTGGCCTTTTAGGCACAATGACACACGTCCACTTTATAGGTTGGCGTTCAAAGGGTTAAACTACGTATTTACTGAAATTAAATACTCTTTCTTTCAGTGACCTCTGGTGAACTTTTAGCGAACTAACAATACTATAACTTTGAGGAAGGGTCGCTGTTCATTTGTTGCTTTCCAGTTCTAGGTAGTTTAAGCTGGATGCCACTAGATGTCGCTGTATTAAGCGACCAATTCAGTCTGTATGTAACGAGCCTTACAAAGACCCCGAAGTTCTTATGTGTTTCAAAACAATTAAAAAGTGAACTTCATACCATCGTGGCAAGGCTGTTAAAAAGAAGTCTCTGGCAAGGAAAAACTTATAAGAAAGCGCCTCAATTTTATAATCGAAAAGATCTTATAAGATGATAATGTTAACTTTAATTTGAATATTGTTAATTTAATTTCTAATACTATAACCTATAACTTTCATGTTTGGCAATATGCTGTGAATGTAAGTTGGTTGAAAATAAATAAATAAATAAAATAAATCTACATAGGGTACTTACGGTGGTTACGCGGCCAGCGTCAGTTTGACACGAAGGAAAAGACTTTTCCAACTAAGGATCATAATAATATTTCTACAGACCCTAAAAACAGATGTTAGTTAATTGGAATTGGGTTGGAATTCAATTGGAATCAATTATAAAACGAGAAATGGTCCTTTTAGTATATTAACTCATCCAAGTGTCACCGGCGCACTTAATTCACTGGTTTCTATCCGACGTAATAAGTTGAAGACCCTAAGTCCTCTGCCTAACCAGGACGCCATAATGACGTCGCCCTTACATTTTAACTTCGCCAAACAATCGCCAGGTGAGCTAGCACATATCAGTATGAATTGTTTGGCTCCCGTAGCCGGCGACGTCGCCATGGCATCCCAGTGAGACAGAGCCCTAAGTCATGCCCAAGACAATTTCAACTTTCGAATGGAAAAGGATAAGAGTGGGTTGAATTAAAAATCAAATTCGGAAGTATAGGTTTTAATAAAAGTTTATATATTTAAATTACAGCATAATTTCAGTAGATATATATAACTAGAACAGTGTTAGAAATATTATTTTCATGATGTGAGCACATTTTAGTAGATACGATAGCTTACCCCATAGTTTGCTTTACCAAAACACGAAGTCAATGTGGAAATCTACAACAACTTTTCCCCTTAGTTGAGGTAGATTCCACATTTTTAATGAGAATGATTGTTTTTGCTTTGAGTTTAAACACTGTTTTCATAAAAGTGATAAGTATACGAGATGAAACGTCTACTATGGTATTAAAGACGTTTGTGCGTATGCGTTTACCTATATTTTGGTCGAAGCTTCAAAGTGCACGTATTTACTTTTAGATTGTGTAAACTTCCCCAAATTTACACATTATTTTAGCTTAAGATATAGAAAAAGAAATAGAATGAGAATAAACTTAACTTCGATTCGTAACTCTCTCTTAATGAAATCTCAACGTAAAATCGTCATCCATCGACAAAATTAACGCTACGTTTAGTAATCTTATAGTAGTAATAGATGAAGAAAGCGAAGCTTCCATCTTCTCTACGCTAAGTCCACCCTAATTCGAAATTCAGATCATTCCTGTTAAGGAGATGGTCCCCGTAAATAAATATTTACTTCTACATTCGCCTTCTACCTTCTAACTTTTTTAAGCTAATAACCTAAGGCATAGAATCACAAAATCTAGCATTCACTTACGAGGGATCCAAAAGAATCTGAAATTATCGATACACCTTGCTTACGTATTAATAATAGACTAATTTAACTATAACACTACAAACCTTGGCAAAAAGCGATATTTCTAACGCTAAAAAAGCTAAAATTTAAGACTACTTATTCCTAAAAAATATCGTTGGGTCGTGCTAGTTCTAAGGTGACTTATCTGGCTTGTGAAAATGAAATTGTTGATTTGTATGTGGTTACAGTTTATAATCTAGTTTAAAGTGAAATGATTACTTCTATATTTGTGTTTATGAATTATATTATTTTTATAATTTAATTTTTTATGAGAGACAAACCTTTATGCATGTTGATTTAGAGGCACTTTTTAAGTGGCTGTCATATACATACAGTGCACGATTATTATTGCTAATAGTAAAGTCTTTATTTTTGATGACAAGTGTAAGCCTAATTTTAATGTTAAATGATTGG
Organism: Notocelia uddmanniana; assembly: GCA_905163555.1. Classification (NCBI taxonomy): domain Eukaryota; kingdom Metazoa; phylum Arthropoda; class Insecta; order Lepidoptera; family Tortricidae; genus Notocelia; species Notocelia uddmanniana. The sequence continues at coordinate 4,122,308 of LR991059.1, read as the reverse complement.
TAAATATTATCACAAATATTGTAAACATTTGGACTGAATTTTCACATTATATTTTTAGCATGTGCTACAGAAAGTTGCTGTATTAAAAAATACATTAAAAGCATCTCAATTAAGAAATACGTTTAGATATCATTCCGTTTAGATATTTTTTCGACACCGTTTCTCATATCTTACTTTACTTTAATTTTTCACTTTATTAGGTACTTTAGGTTGGTTAATATTTGTTATAATTTACGCATCTGGAGGTCTTATTTCGACGGTTACAGATGTGGGTCCTGGGGCAGTGGGGGACCGAAGAGTGGCTGACCTGAGGGAGGTCGCCGAATGTCCACTGCTTGCTCTTGATCCACGTCGAGATCCTGTAAGGAAACATAACTAGTTACAGTGTGCATAATAATGAATTTTGGTTATTTAATAACTATTTCCCATAATTTAGATCAAACATTTCATTTTTATGTTACGCTGCCAATTTTACAGCGTACTCTACACATAACAACAAAACAAAATTGTTTAAACGGAATTAAGATCCAAATGACAGGAAACTAGTTTTTTTCAACTTATTTTTGCTAAATTGCAGTTAGCCACGGCATGCTTTGAGCCAAACTCAACGCATGGTCAAAATATCTAACATGCTTTTACTCTTGGTCTAAGTGGTTCTATTGAGTAGTAGGTTCTGATTGTACGAAGTTCTGAAGAGCAATAATCCAAGTTGGAAATCGAAATATTCTATATCTAACTAATAGGTTGTTTCTCGTCATTCCATAGGGAAGAAGAAGGCGAATCTCCTTTAAATTCCAACGAATAATATTTAAATTACCGAGTTTCTTAAACTTGTAATTTTTGAAGCAGTTTTCATGCACTTCAAATTACTCATATTCGTTATTTCAATTTTGATGATATTTTGAAAAAACAGAAACCGATTCATTTTATGTTACCAAGAATTACTGAAAGTAGCTAATAGTTTTCTGAAGTTAGTTAACACTAGTGAAATGAGGTAGGTACCTATGAAAAGCCGTAGCTTAACTAAACTTGGCGCACAATCGCAAAGCTAGGCTTTCATTATTTGTTCATGCTAATGAGTAAGCATTGTCATTTGTTCTAATATATGATTTGCATTCATTTTAAAATGTTACTTTGTACCAAAGCTTAAGTTGCTGATTTTTTAACACTTGTATTTTCTACCTCATTTAAAATTGTATAACGACAGATTCGGTGTATCACATTCTGTAAAAGGTTATTTACCACCAGCCACAGTAATATATTTATATCTTAGTTACTTCATTATGAAAACTGACATGGTATGAACACATCTGCAATGTGTAGTATGAGTATAGCGTCAAAGTATTATAAAAAATATATTAAAGTCGTGATATTCGAGACTAGTAATTCCCAAACTATTATATACTTGCTTCAAATGATCACATCTCAGATATTATATGTATAAATATTTTTTTTAATGCTATGTAAGTACCATCTTATAATACGTGTAAGCATTTTTTATTCTATAAAAAACATGTCAGTCCTTTAGACCTTTTTACATTTACAATTGTAGCTTTCTCATCATTATCATTGACTATGACTATTAGCTTTTAGGTAAATAACCTCTTTTCTGGTATCTGCTCAATAATACTGCAAAATGGTGACCAAGTCTAAAGTGATGTTATGTTGTTAAAATAAAGCAAAATTTAATACTCAATGTAACCTGAGGGTTTTCGGTGAAGCTGATGGCTTTGGTGATGGCGTGCTGTTGGTAGATGAAATAAATCATAAATGTTAGCATTGTCATGGTAGGAAAAAGGTAAGTGTAGTATGAGTATAATAGGGACCATCCTAAAACATATATCCCTTAAAGTGGCTGCAGTTAAAAGGAATTAAGAAAACTAAAATTAAACAAGTGAAACTCAAATATTGATCTTTCTCACAGCAAATATTTTACTTTGCTTTGAGAATTCTCATAAGAAAATATTAGTACACCACTCGTTAAGAGTGCGCAGTACGCTCGGTTCTCCATACAAACGTATTTATGCTCTCATTTTAAAACGCCATGCTAGAATAACATGAAACTTTGTATACACAATGGGATCCGGCATATCTAGGTAGAGATTGCAAATCCGCTAACTTTTTAGAAATCCGGATTATCGGATTATTTTTCAGAAAAAATCCGGATTTCGGATAAAATCCGGATTTTGACAAATGACCTTGAAAATCAGTAAAAGCGCCATAAAATCGCTTTTTTTTTGTAAGTTAAGTACAGAAGAGTGGCACGTCTCCTGAATGGTCATTTAAGGCCCATACCACTCTTACGATGCTAAACAATAGGTGTCAAAAAATACAATAGAAGTATTTCAACTCTTTATTGCTTCCATAAAATTGTCATCTAAGATTATTATTATAATGTCCTCTTCTTATAATCATCATCTTATTCGATGACACAGAATAATGTAATATTTATGTATTTATGATTTTAATTTGATTTGTTTCACTATTAGATTAGTTTTGTCTTTGCCTAAGATACAGGGATATAACCCTAGTTTAGGCGCATGTAACCATTTGTAACTTGTAAGTAGGTTCAAGCACAATGTAACAATAGCTATAAGGATTTTTTCAATAAATAATAATAATTATTATTATAATTATAATTAATTATATCAGTCTTCTCTGATAAAATTGGGCTTTAATTTAGATTAAATAAGGTGGGTATTATGTAAATATGACTTAATAGCTTATTTGCATTAGTCAGGATTGCTGCAAGAACATGTAATTTAGATTTTAATTTCATAACAAACAAATCCGAATAGCCGGATTTTTTACTTATAAAATCCGGATTAGAATCCGCTCGTAAAATGGCACCGAAATCCGGATTTTCGGACTTCGGATTATCCGGATTGCAATCGCTATATCTAGCTCGGAACATAGTTTCTGTTGCTTGAAATCATAATGGAGAAAAAATACAGCGATTATTAAGGTTTTCATACAAGCCGTAAAAAACTCAAAAACAGCTGTATTTTTTTTCTTTTACAATTTCTAGCTACAAAAACTAATTTTCGACCTAGATATGCCGGATCCCATTATGTATACAAATTTTCATGTTATTCTAGCATGGCGTTTTAAAATGAGAGGGTAAATACGTTTGTATGGAGAACCGAGCCAGACCGAGCGTACTGTGCCCTGTTAAGCCACATTGATGATATTTAGAAGATAATAAACGATACGTGATGGGATGATTCCATTTGTGTGACGGTTACAATAAATAGGGATTTTTCTGCAAGATTTCTGCAAATATAAGCGAACTTACCATTAACAGTCGCTTTGCTTTTATCATCTTAAGTAAATAACAGATTAGTTTACTTTGTTACAGTGTGCTTCTAAAAGTTAAAAAAAACTTACATAATACTATTTAGTATTTTAGCATAAATAGTTACAGGACATATTGGACTTTTATCTCAAGATGATACTTATTAGGTAATTTTTTTTACCATATTTTTTAATTAATTTTGCTTAGGGAGATAAAGAAACAATCCGTACATAAATTTCTTTATATGTCATTCAATATATATGACTTTAACTTTTACGTTAAACAATCTCTATACACTGCCGGGAACGACAGTCTATGTGCATTAAATAGTGACTACATTAAAATCTTAATCTTTCGACTTATCAAAACAAATCAGTCCAATATGTTAGTTTTGGTATTGAAATGGGGAGAACTTTATCCATAATATAAATAACTAATGATATTGTTTTACTACGACATGAATTAGTTCAGTAGTTTAACTAAATGTTACATTGATGTCTTTATAAATACTGCTCATTGGTAGACTAAGTTAAATATGCACTAGTTTTTTTTTTATATGGATAGAGTTCGCAATGAACTTACAGCAATATTAAAAAATCGAAACGGTATTACCTATGGGTCTAAATACCTGGACTAGGTGAGTGAGGTCTGAGCTCCTGCTGGCTAGCCTGTCTTGACGGCGGTCGCATGCTGACTCGAGACCCACGACGGTCCTGGAAAACAAACATTTGGAGCATTATTACACGTGACAAGCAAGGGAATATTACTTTTGAACCTGCATCATTATCATCATCATCAGCAGGCTATATCGCCATCGTCCGACTGCTGGGCACGATATTTATTTATTTATTTATTCAATAACAATTTTACAATTGTGTCTGAAATAAATTCCTTATATCTAACATTTCAAACAATATCATGTCAAGTTCAAGTAAGTAGGTTAAACAAACAAAATTAAGGAATCTAGTCACTATCTATAAGATACAATTCAAGTAAATATTAATAATCTCAATATCAATGTCTAGCTAAATAATTTGTGAATTCGTCAATAGAATAGAAGCACTCTTGCAGCAACAGTGATTTCAATTTATTTTGAAAAATGTTAAGGCTAGTAATAATTCTCCACTCACCAGGAAGTTTGTTGTACAGTTGTACACTTTGGTAATGTGCACAGTGACTTACTATCTTCAGTTTTGGTTGCAATTTGCAAATTAGGTGTTTCCTTCTTGTACCCTTGCGCAACTCCCTTTCTTCTAAAGTTTCGTATTCGTCGAGACTTTTAACTAGGTAACATTTAACTTTCTGAAGTGCTCCTTATATGACTCGGTTTGTGGAATACGCACAATGGTTCTTAAAGCTCTCTTTTGAATCACAAAGGCTCTATGTATATTATAGTCGTAACTGTTGCCCCAGAACTTGACACTATAACGAAATTTCGACTCAACTAATGCATGATAAACCATCTTTAAATGCTTGCGATCTACTAAGTCCCGTAAACTACGCAATACATAGCAAGCTGAACTAATGGAACTCTCTATACTTGCAAGCTCATTTTTCCAAGTAAGTAGATCGTCAATATGGGTACCGAGAAATTTTACAGCACTTACGTTTTCAATTTTTTTGCCATCGATCGATAGGTCTAAATGATCCTTTTGCCGGACTGTGGGTCTGAGTAGCATTGCACATGTTTTACCCGCATTCACCTTCAAGTTATTGCAGCCAAACCACGTGTGGAACAATTCCAAAGCTCGATTTGCTTTTTTATTCAGATCTTCGAGTGAACTAGCGTTTAAAATGGCATAAGTATCGTCTGCGAATACTACTAGGCTGATATCCGGTATTTCTTTACTAACAAATTGCAACAAATCATTTGTGTAAATAACAAAGAAGACTGGAGCCAAAATAGAACCTTGAGGAACCCCTCTCATCAGTCTAACGGTTCTCGATCTCATGTGTTTCTCTCGGTTACCCACGACGTCTGTGATTTCTACATATTGAGTTCTGTTGTCAAAGTACGATTTTATCAGGTTTAAAGCCTGGCCTCTAACTCCATAAAACTCTAGTTTTCCCAATAGGATACTCTGGTCAACTGTGTCAAATGCGGAGCTCAAGTCTAAAAATATTGCCGCTACTTTGAGCTTTTCATTTAGTTTATTTACTACTGTATCCACCATGGTATCAATGGCTTGGGCGGTCCCTCTAGATCTTTGATATGCAAACTATGTATTACTTAGGATTTTGTGTGCCATTAGCCTATACTGAATATTTTTTTCAAAAATCTTTGATAGTGTTGGTAGCACTGATATTGGTATATAATTTTTAGGTTCCGTTTTTAGCCCTTTTTTATGGATAGGTATTATCCTGGCCATCTTAAAATCGTCTGGAAAAACCCCTTCTGCGATACACTTGTTGTAAAATGACGCCAGTGGCCCCGCTAGGATTTCCACATTTTCCTTAATTATTGTTATGGGAATGTCGTCATGACCGACTGATTTCTTAGGTTTCATACTATTTATGATTTTGGTTATTTCCTGTGGATTTGTGCCACGAAAGACCATTTCATCAGATATTCTTTTACTATGATTTCCTAGTATTTTTATAGCCAAGTCAGATCATGAGACTGTACCCTGTCATTGACTCCGTGACACACTGGAAAAGGTTTCGACCACCTCCTGAGGATCGCTTATGACTCTATTTTCTAATTTCAACAACAGTTTCTGGGGACAAGAAGTAGGCAACTTATCCCTGTGTCTATTAACCACCATCCAGATTGTTCTAGAAACATTTGCGGCTTTTTTTATGTGGTAAGATATGCAATTTCTCTTTGCTGTGCTTATAATCTTCCTGTAAATATTGATATATTTCCTTCTATAGTCAATTATTGATTTATCATTATAGTCGTTTCCACTAAGCAGAAATCGTTTCATTTTGCTTGAAACTCTGAGGCCCTTAGTTATCCAATTTGTTTTATTGCAATTCTTCAAGTTAATTTTCTTTTCTCTTTTTATGAAGGCCTGGGTAAATGACGTATTAAAACACTGAATAAATTGGTTTAGGTTTAGGGAGCCCCAGTCGTATTCTATTAGGTTGTTTGTAAAAGTGGTTTTGTTTTCCTTGGACAGACTTCGTCTTTCCGTGTACAGTAGCTGCCAGTACTTTTCACTTTTAAGCGACAGGAAATTCCGGCATGCCCGTTACCTAAACCATTGTGGTCCACCTCACACTGGACCGCGTAATCCTCTGGAAGATTGGTCAATATATTGTCTAGACAGGAAGAACATGAGTCCCGCTGATATGTAGAAACGTCAATAAGATGTCTAAAGTTATACTGTTTAATGAGTGAAAGAAAACCAGTACCCTTTTTTGTATCACAGAGAATATTTATGTTAAAATCTCCCAACAAGCAACACTTCTTGTTAAAAAAGTGCTCCATAAATTTCTCCAATTGATCCATAAACATGTCAAAATTTTTATCTATCGGATTTCTATAACAGCAACATACGTAAATATTAGTTGACACATCTCTAGCTCCACATATTTCAAAGCTCTCACATTTATAAAGTTTTTTACATATCTGGAGATCTTCTGCAACGCTATTACTTTTACCAATAATCATGCTCCCACCTCTTACTTTGTTAGTTCTTGTATTGTAACTCAATAGAGCATGAGAATCCAAATGAAATAAGGGAGCAGTAACTTTATTTAAAAAGTGCTCGGTAATGCATATAAAATCATACCTGGTATCCTGACTTTGCAGATACAACTCAAGCTCATGTTTTTTAATGCTTATACCGCATAGGTTCTGATGATACAGGTTCAAGTAAATGTATGCTGTTTTAATAGTATTGTCGAGTGTTACGCCATTCACACCAGACGTGTGATTGAGAAACCCTGCCTCTACATTAGGCACGAAAAAACGATTCTATCTTATCATTTGTTACAGGGATATATTTTATCAAATTTTTAATAATATTTCGCATACCTATGTTTTTAAGTTTACCATTCCACGAGGAGAACATTTCTAAAGTTAGGTTTAGGTTACAATCGAAGAAGGTGGAGTACTTAAGCTGTAGGATATCTTTATATAATAGCGTATTGAAGGTGTCTACCCTAGCGTTAAAATACGGAGAGCAACAAATATATGTCGGGCAAACAACAATAAAGTTTGTGTTATTTAGTTTAAGCAATGCCCTTTGTATAAAATTCACTAACTTCACGTAGTCCCGGGTGACGCGGAAATCTTCTTCTCCTATTAGAATAACACAATAGTCACTTTTTGTAAGGTGTTTCGCCAGGGCACTTGCAGCAACTAACAGGTTCTGTAACCCACTGTACGGTAGGATGTGGTGACAGTAATTAAATCGCTGCAGTTTGTTTTGGCCAACTATTATTTGTAGAATTTTATTTCTTTTGTTGTCGCTGAAGAAGATAATTTGATTTTTCCTTGGTTGGTAACTGTTAGGCGTTACTTTTCTTTGTACTATGGAAGGTAATTTTGTTGCTATACCAGAATCCACCGGTTGTGCGGCAGCTCCTGGCGTCGATGTCGAGAACGTATGTAGGGATGATCCGCCATCAGATTTGCGTGGTGATGCTATAATGCTTTGACTAAAATTTAATTTAGTTCGATTTTTCTTAATGATTGTTCGATTCGATCCTTGAGTATTTGTATGATTTGTGTCGGATGATTTGCATATATGAGTCAATTTTGCTATATGGGGTTTTGTATTCCTCTATCTTTTTTTTAAGTGAATGATTTTCGTTTAATAGGTTCACAATTTCATTTTCCGCAGTTAGTAGTTTTCTTTCTAACTCCTCATTTTTTATTTTTAAAAGGTCCACCTCTTCGTTAATATTTCTTAAATCTGGGCAACTTCTATTAATACTGTTGTAATGTAATATACACGATTCAGTATCCGTATCAATGTCCTCTAAGGACTCAAAGGAGTTATGTGTAGAAACATTTATGATTGGTTTCCCATCCTCTACTGAATCAATCTTTACATCTGATGTTAATGATGAATTCTCAGTAGTCGGTAACTAAGTAGGAATTGGTGTACTATTACTAGGACTAGGTCTCACCGCTTTCATGCAACTTAGACATTTCCCATTTTGTCTATTTTCCTCTCTCATTTTGTTAAAGGAACTATCTGTAACTTTCGTACATTTTGTATGAAATGACTTCTTGCATACGAGACAGGTTAAAGATAGCCGTCTACTTACTATATTATTGCATTTCGCACATTTCAGTACCGTTTTGTGTTTGTACATTGCAGTCTCCTTAAACGCGCGACAGGCCACTATTTCTGAATGAAGCCGCTGTGTCACGTCAGACTGACAGCTAGACGTCAATGTTCGATCGAAGCAGATCGAAGTGTTAGTTAACCCTAAATTATCTTTTCTTAATTTGGATAATGGATGTTCAACCTTTATCGAATCATAATACTCTGATGGGTTTAAGGTATCATCATCATCATTGTCGGCCTCTTTAGCCTAGTTGGTAGTGTCATTGCCTCCGAAGCTAGAGGTCCCGGGTTCGATTCCCGGTAAGGGCATTTGTTTCTGTGGTGAGCAGAGACATTTGTTCTTGAGACTTGGATGTTTTCTTTGTATTTAAGTATATATCTATTAAATATATCGTCGTCTAGTACCCATAACACAAGCCTTATTGAGCTTACTGTGGGACTAGTTCGATTTGTGTAATAAATGTCCCCTAATATTTATTTATTATTTATATTTACTTTTGAACCTACATCATTATCATCATCATCACCAGGCTATATCGCCATCGTCCGACTGCTGGGCACGATAATGGGTGTTCAACCTTTATCGAATCATAATACTCTGATGGGGTTGAAGGTATCATCATCATCATCATCATCATCATCATGTCAGCCGAAAGACGTCCACTGCTGGACATAGGCCTCCCCCAAAGACCTCCACAATGACCGTTCCTGCGCCACCCGCATCCAGCGGACACCGGCGACCTTTACCAGGTCATCGGTCCACCGTGGGGCCTGGTTGAAGGTATACATAGCCATATTTGTATAAAAATATTATGCAGTCAGCGTATTCTACTGCCGAAAATTTATATTGGCGTATCACTTAAGAGTAGCAGTGCCTATTTGTAATTTTTTTTCGTTTGTAATTGTCATAATAAGCTTTTTATGAAAAAAAATGGTTGAAATTTTTCTACCTTAGCATTGTGATTTTGTAGTACCTGACACTGTAATTTTATATCAAACTATATGATGTATATTGTTGTGAAAAAATGACCCTTCGTCAAGTTTCTTACGCTGGTTCTTCTCGTGGCAGAGGATTATTTTTCGAACCGGTGGTAGTTTATTGACATTCATAGGTGCACATAATATGCCTAAATTGAAGAATAAATAACTTTAATTTTTTTTACTATTAAATCAAAACTAAAATAGATTAAAACAGATGTAAGGTAAGTAGGCTATTACTTGTGTATGGCGTAAATATAACAGATACTTTTACGAAGCTGTATGACCAATAAATAATTTTCAATTATCATTTATATTTTAAAATACTTTGCAAAATAACATTACTTATTTTTTATATGCGAAGTTTTCGAAAAAGTCTCAATATAAGCTCTCTCTTTTATGTTATGAACAGCAAAAATGCCTACGTCCAGTAGCTAAGGGAACTTACAAAAGGCCAACCAACTTGTATGAAGTGCCGGTCTACTTAAACTGCAAGTTGCAGTTGGAGACTTACTATCGATGTTTTGCGGCCGTGTTGCTTTTGTTACGTACCTTCCTGGCGAACCAGGAACATTTTGCTGTCGCGGGATATTTTGGTGTTTTGTCATTTTCCCTATGACACATTCAAATTGTATGGCGTTACCCACACAAAACACTGAAATATCCATTTTCTTATGCTCAATCTTGAATATAGTTGTTATTTATTTATCTAATGAATAATTGGATGACATACTATACACAAAAGGAATAATTTGATACATATTTAGCTCTTTCTTTTCACATCCCAAAATGTTTCGATTGGTTAAGTTTTGGAGGAGTAAACAACCTAAAATGAACCATCGATTTTTAAGTTTACAACTTGGGATGTTTAGAAAGAGTTGCGTCTTCATTGTATTGGTTTTTGAGCCCTACTAAAGGATGATTCACAGTAGACCGTTCCGTGTTCGGGCCGGCCCGTTTTCTATGACAGTAAACGCAACGGCCGGCGTATTTCTCCAGAAGTCATCCTTAAATCAGCACGACAAGAATATTGATTTAAAATCCCTAAATCTGAAAAAAGACTCGGCTTATATTACATACCTGTTAATACCACTTGTCTACGTGGGTTAGAAACACAGTTGAGACATATATATTTTTTAAATTGTTTGTCAAGGTTACTTATACAATATCTTGTGTGATGTACACAAGAGGGTCAGTCATAAGAGCAGCTGGGTTGAGTGTAAAAATAAATATTAGGGGACAATCTAACACAAGTCCAACTAGTACCATGATAACCTACCTAACCTACCCCTACTTGTATTATGGGTTCAAGACGACGATAATTATATTTGACAGCTACCCAAGACAACTTGTATAATTAACATATTTTTTTTATTTCTGAGTCTCGGATACTTTCTATTTATTTAAATTGCTATAAATATTTACACTTATCGGGATTCGAACCCAGGACTAAACTAGGCTAAAGGTGTTGTCCATTTGTAAACAACTTATGCTAGTCTCATTGAAGGCCTTACCTGTGAATGCAACAGCTTGGAGTCCCTTAGCAGAGAAACGTTCATCAACCTTGGATTGGGCGTGTTGAAGATTGTCCGATTCTCTCGCCAGCGGGCTCTGAAAAAGTAAATAAAATAGTTTTGATAACGTTTTCCTCATTCATCTTTTAACCATCTATCACAAATATTTCCTTGAAAATTTGTTGTTGAGAGCACTTGGCACTCTGTGGAACTCCTGAACATTTTAATCTGAATAGTGGCGTGAATAGCAATCGTGCATAATGTATGTAATAATATGTTTTTGGTTGAACTAAAGCACTCTATTTAAACCAGACTAAATTCAGATCTTTAGTTATTTCATTTTTATACAAATGATTCCCGTTACATTATTATTTATGTTACTTTAATAGCATTATTAGCGTCAAAAGGCAACAAATATTTTAAAACTTTAATAATTTAATAATAATATAGTTTGATACTGTTTTAGATTTTAGAATTTCTTCGCACGGTCATCTTACTCCTTTATTAACCGACTTCAAGATTTCAAAAGAGGAGGTTATCAATTCGGTTGTGTTTTTTTTTTATGTTTGTTACTCCATAACTCCGTCATTTCTTAGAATAGAATAGAATAGAATAGAATACCATTTATTGTGTATTACAGGTAGATGATACAGATGTTACAGTTTACATAGTTCTCTGTAATATGTCTTACGACGTACAATAATTTCGTTATGGAAAATTATTTTTTTGATTGTAAGTATATATATCCAAGTTAGTCCCGTTTTTGTCAAAACGCAGTTCTGATGAAGGGATCCATGAGAAATTGAGGGAACTCCTCAAATCTCAAAGGCAAACATATAGTGATTTTTGTATTTTTATCAACAGATCGAGCATTTTCATCCAAAAATGTGACATTTGATGAAGTGGAACTACTGATGATGATCAGAATAGAACTCTTCAACGACGAAAAGTTCACGTTTGGCGATTTGTCCTCCTAGCTGTGTTTGTTAAGCAATTTCTATCTTCACGATTAATTTTTGTCATACTCGATGTCTGATAATAGGATCCATGAGGAATTGAGGGAACTCCTCAAATCTTAAAGGCAAACATATAGTGATTTTTGTGTTTTTATCAACAAATCGAGCATTATCATACAAAAATGTGACACTTGATGAAGTGGAACTGCTGATGATGATCAGAACAGAACTCTTCAACGACGAAAAGTTCACGTTTGGCGATTTGTCCTTCTAGCTACGTTTGTTAAGCAAATTCTATTTTCACGAGTGATTTTTGTCATGCTCGAGTTCTGATGATGGGATCCATTAGGAATCGAGGGAACTCCTCAAATGTGAAAGGCACACAAATAGTATTTTTAGTATTTTCATGAACTAATCAAGCATTTTCATTTATAAAAGTCACATTTGCTGAAGTGGAACTGCTGATGATGATCAGAACGGAACTCTTCAACGACGCGTATTTCAAGTTTGGCGATTTGTTCTCTTCGTTTTGTTTGTCAAGCAAGCAAGGTTTTTCCATGATTCCATGAGGAATTGAGGGTACTTAGTCTTCTACTATTATAAACATACTTATAGCCATTTTTATTTTATTGTATGGAATCTAAGACTGCACCATCTAAGTATAATAATCTTTCACCGGCCTCTCGCATTGAAGTCGGTTTTTTTTTTTTTTTTTTTTAAATCTACTTTGTTAAATATCTATTCTCGGCTCCCAAAATACAGGCTGTGCCTAGTTTGTGGCTGACGGATATCCTTATCTAAATTATCAATATTGCATGATCATATTAATTTAGTTAAAATAATGTATTGATGTAACATGTTGTTATGGTAAATAAATTATTATTATATTATTATTATGATACCAGTTTTTTTTCTCATAAAACAACCTCAAAGCGCTAACCTCATCAGATTCGAATTCCAAACTTTATTCATGAGAAACATATTCAAGGCATGAACAGATTACCCACAAAAAATCAGCCTCTTCCGTGTTATGAACTTGGAACTAACTAAGCATTATACTCGCTTTACAGTCTACAGAAGCAGTAAAAATAAAATAAATACGGAATTTTTCCGTGTGGTGCTAGAATAGCGCCATCCCCTTTCTTGCCATACGTAGGTGTCGTAATCGTCTACTATTATAGACGCCTAGGTACTGCAATACATATACAGGGTGTCCCAAGAAGTAGTGATATACTGAAGCTGGGAGGTAGAGGACCTAGAGGGCTATCTGAATCACCCCCATGTATGTTCCGCGATTTTTAGTATTTTCGGAGTTATGAATTTTTTTTTAATTTTTCACCTATCGCCGCGTACGATGAGATTTTTATTTATGGTGACGTGAATTATTGCGGTAGATGCTTGATTTTTTTTGTGTGCTAAGCTGATAGATAGGCCAATTCAGTATGGTAACATTTACTATCGTTAGATCTTTGAATGGCATAAAAAAAATTAAATGCCAAGAAAGATAAAATTACCCAGTATGTTCACAACTTTAAGGGCCCTTAAAAAAAAAAAAAAAGCTCGGATAAGATATGGGGTCAAGAAAGGTACCGAGCAAAGGTTGATCGGTACCTTTCTTGACCCCAAGAGTGATACAGAAATTCATATACCTGCTAAACAGCCTCAGCACGACGCAGATGATGACAAACATCAGCGCCATACCGACTAGCACGCCGATCATCGCGGGGTCCAACGTCTTCGTTGAGGGCTCGATCTGCTTCTCCGCTGGAAACAAACAACAAAAATATCTGAACATCCGAGCTCTATGCATCATCACCTATTCATACTAATGTTGGTCATGACATTTTTTAGCAAATGATTGATATCGTCTGAGTTTCATTTCCTATATTTATTTATTTTATGAAACCGTGAAGTGGTGAATGAAGGCTTGGAATTGACTACCAGATGGATGATGTGGCCGGTGTGCGACTCACAATGTCAACCGGTTTAAAAACAAATTAAATTCAAATTCAAAATATTCTTTATTAAAATAGGCCTAGCAACAAGCACTTTCGAATCGTCAGCTATAACATGTATTAACATATATATTAATTAATTATTTAGAGCAATTTATTGATGCTATTATTATTCTTTACAATATATTGTATTATATTGTTGTAGACATGTCAAAATAAGAAATAATTATGTAGTAAAATTCACAATAGGATCGTCAAAACATAAATAATAATAATATTTTTTTTTTATAAAAAATAGAAATCTAGACAGTTTCTAGAATAAAATCAATATGTCAAAAGAAAATAATAAGATAATATTAATATCTAATGCCATAATGATTAATTCATCAATATTTCAGTTACACTTAATCCCACGGTGTTTTATCATTCATGTAGTCGTGTGTGCTATAATAATTATGCTTTCGGTATCAGTTTACGCTTTACATAATTTTTGAATTTATTTATAGATAATCCAGTTAGGTTTCTTGGAAGGTTATTATAAAACTTCACACCATTACCCATGAATGATTTTCTAATTTTTTGGACGCGAGTGGTGGGCACCACGAGCTTGTGTTGATTTCGTGTATTAATATTATGTATGTCACAGTTCTTCCTGAAATTTACAATTTTAAATTATATCAAGATAGGTTTCAAGTCATTTAAAGAATCGGCAACGTGCTTTTGATTCTTCAGGAGTCACAAGCTTTTCCAGATGATCTCTGCTTACCATCAGGCAGGACATCAGCTTAAATACCGTCTTATAAAAAGAAGGACTGGACAGTGGACTTACGTTGGCACACCACGCCACCGTCGACGGTGACTTCCGGCACCATTTCGTACTTGCAGGTGCAGCGATCGTTCCTGCATTCCGTCATGATCACCGCCTCCTCGCATTGCTCGTTGAACGAACATGTCTCGTTTATGCTCGAAGCTGGAATCAAAGCAAGACAAAATAAGCCCTATACAAAAGAAGGTAATTGTTCGTGGGAGTTTGCTGAATGCGGGTGGCACAGAAAGCAGGCTAAAAAGGTCCCGGGAGCCCGCTGAATTCCCGCAGGGCTGGTCATAGTGATACTCTTTGGGGAGGCCTTTTGTCCAGCAGTGGAAGGCTTTCGGCTGATATGGTGATGATGATAAACATTTTGAAATGAAGCAAGTCAATTTTCTGACCTATCGGTGCGGAGGCAGCACTGATCGGAAAGCTGTCACATATCGATTTCAACTGTCAGTGAAATGGTACCGATTCTTTACTGCGCGCCTGCGTCTAAGGCGGCTTCCTGACTTGTCGATACGCGGGCGGTACGATATGAGAAAACTGTCAGCTGTCAGTGTCAACCGATACTAATGCAGTACTGCCCCACTTCTGCGCATGGTATTACTACTGCGCAAACGTATTACTGACAGTATTTCGTCAAGTGAGGAAATCTCACATCGGTAAATTCACGTCAAAGAGCAAAATACCTATTACATATCGCTCCCGCCCCGCCAAATCAGGAAGTCGCCTAAATATGTGCTTTTTGACTGGCACGGTATGCGTAAAGCCAAAGCGATACAAATGCAGTACGGCCCCGCTTCCGCGCATAATATTACTATCGGGCAAATATAACAACAGACATCCTCTCAAGTAAGGCGATTTGCGGACTTAGTGGGATCGATATGTGGTAATTTGTTCTTTAACGTGAGCTTACTAATCGTGCCGAGATTTTTTCATTTGACGAGATACTGTCAGTATTACGTTTGCGCAGTAATATCATGCGCTTCTATAATCGCCCCGCTTCCGAACATCCCGCGCCCAGAGAACACTCAATTAACTGTAAGGGCGGAGTAAAAAGCGGCATGTTATCGAATAATAGTTGACACTGACAACTGACAGTTTTCTTATATCGTATCGCCTCCAAACCGACAAATCAGGAAGTCGCCTAAGGAAATCAATGCAATATTAGTAACCTTACGTTATTGAATCTGCTTAAGTCAGATGTGAGCAGAAACACATTGGAAGGGGGTTCATTTTAAGATTTGCTTTTATTCTATTTGTTCGAGTAAAGCACAGGCACACAGTGTTGAACGCGCCATTAGTATCGCGAGTGCTCATAATCAAGAACCGCGTATCTGACATGGGTGACTCATATCATTCTATTTAATATGTCTAAAACTCACGGGAGCTTTCGATATCGTCATCATAATTATCAGACGAAGGACATCTACCTCTGTACCCCCCAAAGAGTGGCACAATGACCGGACCTGCGCCACCTGCATCCAGCGGACTCTCGCGACCTTTACCAGGTCATCAGTCCACCTTATGGAGTCTACCCACGTTGCGCCTTCCTCCGGTACGTGGTCGCCACTCGAGAACCTATTCGCCCCAACTGCCGTTCGTTTTCTCTTATATTACATTTATTTTAATGTACGTCACCAGCACCAATATCTGCCACAACAAAGCGCGCATAAATATCTGACACGACTCTATTTGCAGGGCCATTAGGGTGAGTCAGATATTTTTGCCGCCTTTGATTAGGCAGATATTAATGCTGGTGACTGTACAAAGGCATTAAATATCTTTATTTCGTCGACAAGATCAAACAGAAACTGATTGAAAAACAATTCCATTAATCTAGTCTTATCTATCAATCAGCCGGGATATTTCTGCTTCTGAAGAAAGGTCTCACAAAAAGGTTTCCTTAATAAACGATCAGTTTCTTGAAACAGATACAGTAAAGGAAACTTACACACGATTGTAGCCCGTATTGTCATTGTGACAAGAGCACAAATGGTACTTGTTTGGATTTCCTTGCCTGTACATGCATTACTGAAATTAAAAACTATGCCGACTGTATTGCGATACCCTTTGTGAAGATGTGTTTACTAATTTGGAACGTTAAAACTCGGGGTTAATAATAATCATTTTGCTGACAAAATGCTAAATAGATTCATTTATTTCAATCATGTATAGAGTTACACTTACACTGCTGCGTAAAGGCGTTTACTTTTTGAAGAAAGAAAACATTATTTTGCGGTTGTCATTATAATATTTATAATCACAATCATAAATACCTCTATATACATAAAATAAAAACAAACAAAAAAACACTCTTTTAGCAGTTTTTTTTTACTAATGTCGAATGATTCCACTTTTAGGTATGAGTACTTAGTAAATATCTTTCTCTGGTTCTTGGTATTATTTCTGTATTTATCTGAGCAACGAGGAATATGATATTGGAGTACAGAAATGCGATGATGATCAACATTAATATGAAAAATAAAGTGCCCACCACTCGCCTACAGAAAATTAGAAAATCATTCATGGGTAATGGTGTGAAGTTTTATAATAAGCTTCCAAGAAATGTAACTGAATTATCTATTAATAAATTTAAAAATTATGTAAAGCGTCAACTCATATCGAAAGCATATTATAGCACACATGACTTCATGAATGATAAAACACCGTGGGATTAATTGTAACTGAAATATTAATGAATTAATCATTATGGCGTTAGATATTAATATGATCTTTTTTTTTGATATTTTGATTTTATTCTAGAAACTGTCTAGATTTCTATTATATATATATTTTTTATTAATATTATTATTTATGTTTTGACGATCCTATTGTGAATTTTACTACAAAATAATTTCTTACTTTGACATGTCTACAACAATACAATATTTATTTTAAAGAATAATATTAGCATCAATAAATTGCTCTAAATAATTAATTAATATATATGTTAATACATGTTATAACTGACGATTCGAAAGTGCTTGTTGCTAGGCCTATTTGAATAAAGAATATTTTGACTTTGACTTTGAAGTAAATGATGCGTGGAAATATATTTTTCTCAAACATGTAATGAAATATTGATGTTATGTTCCTTATAATAGGCTGCGAAGTATGACGTTTCAGGTGCGGCTAGGACAAGAGGTCGTTAATGGAATTTCATACAAATCTTGCAGGCCTAGGCCGGCAATGTCCTCTTTTTTAATTTCCATTGCACATAAATTTGTGGCACAGGCATCATGACATTCTGCCACTATGCGTATTAAAAATAAAACTTTTTTATTTTTTGTTGTTTGTTTCATTGCATGTTTGAGAAAAGCACTATACATACCTCGGCGGGAAATATGGGGTTGCCCGCCTTAGACCTATCCGGCCTCTCTTCGCTTAGCGGTCTATATGTCTTCGGCTGGCAACCCCTTTCGTCCCGGTCTCTGTAGTAATGTACTAAAGATCATACCGAATTGTCTTTGTTCATTTAATTTCTTGCTACGACGGTGAGAAACATGTATACAACTTTCCTCTTACTTGGTAAGCAGACGCCGTAGCTTATGGCCGAGGCATATAAATATTATCTTTTTCTAAGCTGGTAGGAAATTTTGTTCCACCATATTTATACCTCATCTCTAACAGCGTTAATAGGATTACCGTTTATAATTACAAAAGTTACAAATAGTGCTATACTAATTAAATAAGTATTAGGTCACACCCCACTTCAATGCGTTAAACGAATTCAGACTCATCAAAAAAGTTCGTGAAACTTGTTATCGAATAGGATTCCAATTCCAGTTTCACTTTCGGCACCCAATTCAACTTTAAATTTGTGTTTTTCAATTACTTTGTCGTGTAAAATGATAGTTTTAGGTTCTACTATTATTTACTATTTCTATGACAACCTAGCAGTCAACGTCCTAGGTTGCGTGTTTAAAGAAGACTTTTAGTTCATTTGCTAAAGCGATGTTCATTTGTCTGTAAACATTTCATATATTTGAATACGGATCATTAATTTCAACTCTGGAATAAAATGGAGATAAATTATAAATTATTTGGAATGGATTATATTTTTTGTTTGATACTTCTTAGAGACCATCAAATGTCAGTGATTTGGGTGACTCTTTTTTTTAATTGGACATATAAAACTATGTTGTAATGAAGGGCATACAATATACATTTAGCTCTTAATATAACTCGATTTTTTATTGCGCGTCGGTGGCAAACAAGCGTACACCCCGCCTGATGGTAAGCAGTCACTGCAGCCTATGGACGCCTGCAACTCCAGGGGTGCTTTATGCGCGTTACCGACCCTTTAAGAATTACAATAATTACTTTAATACACTCCTTTCTTGAAGAACCCCATACTGCCCCTCTAGCACATGTTACCGTGCAACTCGAGAAGCGACGCGAGTGGAAATACTCTCCTTTTCTTGTTAGTACACTTAAAAAGAGACGGGTAGTCTCTCTCGCGCGCGAGAGAAGTCGCATTGTAAGGTGTGCTAGAGGAGCTTTAGTCCCTTAGGAACACCTCGGCAGCTCATTCCACAATCTGAGCGTCGGAGGGAGGAAATTTCTCTGAAACCGTACCGTACGCGACCATTTAGGTTGGTTCTAAGGTGTGAGGATGAATGCCCTGCCGATGGCGAGCGGTGCGATGGTAGAAAGCGGCCGCGTGGGCATCATGTCGAACAGTTCTTCGGAGCACAACCCAAAAGCGATAGAGCACGCACAAGGAGGCCAAGTTTCTCCTTAAACTTGACGGTTCAATATCGCTCGTAAAATCGTATTTAAACGCACTGTTAAATAATAAAACCTTTTAAATAATTGAACCTATTAAAAAACCAAAAAAAAAAATTATTGTTACAAATAGTGCAGAAGATTGAAAATAGTTTAGATATACGTCAAACTTTTATAATGTTTTATTTCTAGAAACGCCCAAACTTGTGGGAGGGTATGAATCACGAGGCAATCGTGCAGAATGGTGTAATGCGCGAGACGAAATGTCTGGTTTTCGCACGAAACCTCATAAAATATGGATTTTATTCAAAATCTTGTAACCCTGTCATCATAGTGAACGAACTTGTAAGTTAACAAGATAATGGACCTTTTTAAGGCACGAGTGAATAGGCATCTTCTGGGTGAGCTCGCTTCATCGTCTGCCTCATCTTTGCCCCCCGGCTAGATGCTAGCCAAGAGCAATCCCATTTTTTATAAAAAAAAAGAAAATGTAGGTAACTAAGTATTAGCTTGACCTAGGTTAAAAACTTAAGTATGTAGTAGGAGCATGTTCAAATAGACATTGTATATTTAGACTAGCTGGGTTACCCGGCTTCGAGCAGGCAGTTAATATAATTTGGGTGGTCATTGGAATAAAAGGGAACGGGAACCTTCGTCATGGACGAAAGATAGAGAGGGCTACAAAAAAATATAACTCCCTTGATCGTACCGGGACTCATTTGAAAGAGTTCTCTCCTAAAAAAATCCAGGATATGTTCTTATTACAGTAATTTATTATTCTTTACAACAATACTAACAATAAGACCTCATAACATTATATTCGGTTCCGTTCTGTCAAGTTCTGTGTACGTCAAAATCGCTGTCAATCTTGCCATTTTTTTAATATCTAAAATGGCGCCAACACATTCAGGATATAGCTATCGAAAGGTTTTATACAATTTTAAGTTTTACAAGTCATAGAATATTTGAATAATTTCGTTATCTTAATTAATAAACATGTTTATCTAAATTCATTAAAGTTCCTTTTCTATGGTGAACTCGAATACAATATTAATAGCTCTTAACATTGGATTAATATTGTCAAAAATAGTACATGATACCTTAAGGGCGTAGTTTTATTATCCAATTATTTACACAACTCTTACACATTTCTGAGTTTTAGCGGCAAAAACATTGTTCACTTTTTTTATAATATAAAATATTGAATATTGATATTCATATGACGGTTTCTAACATATGCAAAACAAATGCCTATTCAAACTGTTCACTACTTTAAGCCAGAGGGGCTTTACCTAAGTTATTCACGTATAGGTACCGTACTTTACAGTAGTAGCAAAAACTATTTACTGGTACATATATGTGCCTATTGTTAACTTCTCTCGTTTTAGACTGTATGAGATTCTCCACGATTCCTTCAAAAAATTTCAACAGATTTTTGCCATCCGAATTTAATTTATCGCCTTCATATTTGGTGGTTATGTCATTATTTACTGCCTTCATCATATTTGGTCCGAATAGCCTTGTGAAATAATATTCCGCATGAATTATCGCTGCGACAGCTATTACCGCACGCGACATGCAACTCGTGCATCGATTCTGTAACCCTATCCACTAAGTCATAGGAAAATACGTAAATGGATTAATTTTCTACTATAGAATTAAAAAAAAGAAATAAAGAAAGAAAAGGAAGAAAGTTTGTATGTGTTTATGACATTTTATAACACATTATTAATCATAAATACTATTAGAAAATTACTTACTAAACATCAAAATATGTTTTTAAAAAAAGGTAATCTTGTTTCTGTAGAGGATATTTTTCAGCCAACCTAGGAAATGAGATAATAGAAATATAACAAATGAAAGGTAACAGATAAACTAAGTACGAGTAATAAACACAAACACAAAGTTTGCTATTCAAAGTACATGTCTAATTAGCTGTGATAGTTTTCCTTTTAAATTCACACCACAACATAGAAATAGAAATAGAAATATTTATTGAAAAAACATTTACAACAAAGAAACAAGTCTTTGGGTCCTGAGCTAGGATTCCCTGTGTTACAGGACCCAGTAGAATAACAAGCATTAAAATCGAGACATGCAATCGTACAGAGCTAAGTAATAAACAATATTTCTCAAGAACAATGTGTTTAAATTTTCGCTTTAACTAATTTTGTTCAGGTATGTAAAGTGTGCAGTGTAGTTTACGTATAGAATAAAGGTACTTGGTCTTAAAATAAATTGAATATTATTATAGATAATATGATATGATGGAATGTAATTAGTGCCAGGTTTTACATTACATATTTTGAAAAAAATAGTAAATAATAAATGACAGTTGCCTATTGTAGAACGGAAAGGAGCAGTTCTGTGTCACGGTAATCATGTTGCCTAAGCCACTTCGTTAAAATCTTTTTATCTATCCCATACACACACAATTTGTATATACATATACTTATACTACTACCTTGAATTTTTTCACATACCCAGTAGCCATCGTTTAGCTGGCAGAGGACGGGGATACGTTGACTCCAACAAAAATTTGCACTTTAAAATTTAGTATCAACTACAGATTCCTGAATCAAAAAATTATTAAAGAAAACCCACGTTAATTTTATACGAGCTATCCAACGATACTCCACACGATGGGTTTTGCAAGACAAAAAAAAACATCTTTACTTTACGTGTACCCCGAAATAATATTCTATCGTTTTGTCAGCGTGATTGATACCTATTTATAGCTTTCTAGTAGTAAATGTTACTTAAGTAGTAAATCTAAGCCGCGGGCAGACGGACGGACGCACATAGCGAAACTATAAGGGTTCCTTGTTAACTAAGGAGTGCGGAACCCTAACACAATGTCAAATCCCCGATAGTGTATTTTTACTAGAAAGTACCTACTCGTTTGTTCTTAGGACGCTGGCCCGGCAAACCAGAGCCGCGGCTATGATTTCCGTCATAGGCTGCGTGCGAGATCACGGTTCATATAATTTAAAATTTGATCGTGGTAAATTCCACGTTAAAACACGAATCAAAACATATTCACCGGTCCAACAATTAAAAGTAACTAGATGAAAGCCCGGCTTCGCTCGGGTGAAATAAATAAGAAAGAAATAAACAAAACATTTATTCGTGACAGTTATGCAAACGACGAAAGAAATAGTGTACAAAAATGTATAAAATAAAAACATTACAACAACGGATTATGATGAAACTTCGAATCGTATAGAAATATAGTCTGTAGTCTGGATTGGGAATGGAATTATATGGAATTGGGAGTAAAAGATTACGCAAACGACGTCACGGGCAAAGGCGGGCAAAGTATCTTTGCAAGTTAATCCTAAGCATTTTTATAAGGGTAGTATTTAAAGGCACATAAAAAATTTGACACCGTAATCAGTACTGATTTGTATAGCTAAAATACTAATCGTTCATTAAAATTGAATTCAGATGTGCATTGTTAAATATTGATGTGCCAGTCAGTATTTTTGGTGCGAATTCAGAGCTGCTAACGCGAAAAACAAATGAAGTTCGTGTATCTCCCTCTCTGTCGCACTTGCAAATTCGAGCGACACAGAGGGAAATACACGATGTTCGTTCGTTTTCGTTTCGCGATAGCAGCTCTCTATTCTCCGCCAAATTCTATTCAGTGGGGCCCTTTACACTCAATATTATCGCGATTTTTAAAATTGTATGGGGTCTGTTAAAAGCTTAATACTATCACAATACTGGTGTGTCAATATTATCGTGGTTGTCAAAATCGTATGGATTTTTCTTCAATATTCATTGCACGTGATACGGATCGTGATATGAGTATATCGCGTGATAATAATAACCATGTAACAGGCCCCTATGGATGTTGCTTCAATATTCAGTGTTTCACGTGATAATAATAACAGTTGGTAATATTTTCTCCAATTAATGGAAGCTATTTAACAACTTGTTCCGTTTTGCCAAAGGTATTTCACATTCCGATACGCGCACCATCCAGGAATAGGAGCCGTCAGACCAGAGGGCCTACCACGATCTGAAAACGAAGTATTTCCCTCTCCGCGCTCGAATATGCAAGTGCGACAGAGAGGCATATATATTTAGTTTTCGGTTGGTAGCACCTTAGTCCGAGCGTGGCGGACGGTCGAAGAAAGTCAAAGAACATTCCGTGTGTTGTCTGTCACACATATAATTTTTTAGCTTCCCATCGACCTATGAACTTGAAATTAAGTGATAATGTTTATTATGAAGTATATTTTACCAAAAATATCAATATATTGATAAATCACATTTGTTTTTTAGTTGTACGGAACCCTCAGTGTGCGACTCCGACGCACTTGGCTGGTTTTTATTACATTTTGAATTTTATTTCTCTTATAGTAAAATACCCTATTCGTTTTAAAGTTGACGCCTGAGGGCCTACCGCGAACCAAAAACGAACTATCTTCCTCTCTGTCGTTCGAATATACATGTGCAAGAGAGGCAGATACTTCGTTTTCGGTTCGCAGTAGCGCCTCTAACGTCCGAGCGCGGCGAACGGCATGAGCTGAGGGTCTACTCCGAAATTCAAAATCCTAACTTCGTATCGTGCCGTCCCTTTCACTCGCCTATCATAGACTATATGAGTGAAAGGGACGGCACCATACGAAGTTCGGATTTCGAATTTCGGAGTAGTCCTCCAGTACCACTAAGTTATAAGATAGAGCGAGATAGGGATAGAATTTTGCTAGACGTTTAAAAGCCATAAGTCACCTAGTAGTTTGTCACAAACAAAATAGAGACGCAGCTTTAAGATGGCGGACAGACTCAGCAAACATTCAAGTGGTGTCCTTTAAACGATTAATATTATCACAATACTGGGGTGTCAATATTATCGCAGTTTTCCAATTTGTATGGATTCTGCTTTAATATTCACGTGATACTTATCGTGATATGAATCCATGTAACAGGCCCCATACATTCGCTTTGAAGGCGGTTGTTGTGACAATCAGTCTAGCTAGCACGATAGATTATACCGTTACGTTTTATGTGACGTTTTAATACATTTCGCCCATATAACTTGACGGTATAAGTTATCGTGCTAGCTAGGCTGATAGGTATATAGAACGCTTGAAAACTACAAAAACAAAACGCTGCAGACGCGGCTAGCCGAATCCACACAATGGGCGATGATGGCCCATCACCCAGAACGCAGCCCAGCAACCTGGCCAACATTTTTGCGTCCGAAAAATAGTTCACGATTTTCGAACGTAGCCGACACTGTCAACCAACAAATTTAATATACCAATATAGTCTGTGGGCAATATGGCCGACGTTTTGTCATCAAATTAACACTTTTAAATGCAAAATACGCGACAATCCGAATTTTGCGGATACATATGTTCAACTCAAAAATCGTTATTTTTATACGTTCTTCAATTTGAGACAGGTCTCGCGTACCCCTGCACGAAATTATTAATATAGATATGTATAACCTATTCACTTATTCGGCACTTTTCTCGGTTGACATTCTATGTAGTGTTATGCACAAAATGTAACTCTTTGTAATGACTGTTTGTGCCATAATTAATAAAAAAAATGATTTACGTATTAAATTAATTCCTATAAAAAATACTCCAAAAATCAATCTGTACCGTTGAAAGCTGAGAAATGACCAAAAGGACTACTGAGCGTTTCACAATAAATATCAGTGTTTTAGAAACATTCAGATTGATAAATTGATATCGAAAAATATTTTACACCACACCTTGCCAAAAAGCGCGTTTTTCCGCACGCTGCGCGTCCGGAGAAACCCACTATTTGGCCAAGTGGTGACGTAAAATTGTGTACAAAACACGGGTCGTAAAACAGAAAGCCCTCTCTCGCATATTTATGACCCTCGCCTGTGGCTCGGGTCTTAAACATCTGCGATATCGGCCTTTCTTTGTTTTACAACCCTTGTATCGTAATGTACTATTACAGTACATACATACTTAATATGGTGCTACATTACCGCACGAGTGCGGTAATCAGCAGATTACGTGCATATGTCGAAACTTTAAAGAGCCATATGTACTGTAAAACGTTGTACGATACACGTGCGAACAGGATAATTCACAACTCGTGTCGATTTAAAATACTCCCTTCGGTCGTGTTTTAATTTATCACCACTCGTTGCGAGTTTCCTGTTCTCTGCACTCGTATCGTAATGTACTTTACACCACATCATCATCATCATCATCATGTCAGCCGAAAGACGTCCACTGCTGGACATAGGCCTCCCCCAAAGACTTCCACCATGACCGGTCCTGCGCCACCCGCATCCAGCGGACACCCGCGACCTTCACCGTGACCCGTAACCCGACCTTCATCAGTCCACCGTGTGGGGGGCCTGCCCACGCTACGCTTTGCGGTACGTGGTCGCCACTCGAGAACCTTTCCGCCCCAACGGCCATCGGTTCTACGTGCTATGTGCCCCGCCCACTGCCACTTAAGTTTAGCGATTCGGAGGGCTATATCGGTCACTTTGGTTCTGCTGCGGATGGCCTCATTCCTGATGCGATCACGCAGAGAAACTTCCAACATAGCTCTCTCCATTGCCCTTTGGGTAACTTTGAGCCTTCTTATGAGGCCCATAGTAAGCGACCACGTTTCAGTGCCATATGTCATCACTGGCAACACACACTGGTCAAAGACTTTTGTCTTGAGACACTGCGGAATATTGGACGAAAAGATGTGCCGTAGCTTCCCGAACGCTGCCCAGCCGAGTCGGATTTGACGATTAACCTTTTTCTCGAAGTTGGACCTACCTAACAGGACAGTCTGTCCTAGGTATATGTAATCGTCTACAACTTCGAGCGTAAAGTGTCCGATTGTTAAGGGAGTTGGTGCGACATGGGCATTTGACATGATCTTCGTCTTGTCCATGTTCATCCTTAGACCAACTCGCTCGGAGGCTTTACTGAGGTCATTGAGCATTGTACTTAAATCCTCCATGGTCTCAGCCAAGACTACTATATCGTCAGCAAACCGAAGGTGAGTGAGGTAGTCGCCGTTTATGTTGATGCCTAGCCTTCTCCAGTCCAGAGTCTTGAAAACATCCTCCAGTGCAGCGGAGAACAGTTTAGGAGAAATAACATCTCCTTGCCTGACTCCCCGCTGCAACGGAATAGGCTTTGAGTTCTGGTCCTGGAGTCGGACTGACATAGTGGCGTTCTTGTACAAACTTTTCAGCACTTCGATATACCGGTAGTCCACTTGGCACCGTTGGAGAGATTGTAGTACAGCCCACGTTTCAATCGAATCGAAGGCTTTCTCGTAGTCCACGAACGCTAAACAGAGGGGTCTCCTCAGTCTTCTGTATAACCTGACGGAGCGTATGGATGTGGTCTACGGTGCTAGAGCCTCTTCGGAAACCGGCTTGTTCGGAAGGCTGGAAGTCATCTAGCCTGCGTGCGAGACGGTTCGTAATGACTCTTGAAAACAGCTTACACCACACCTTGCCAAAAAGCCCACTTTTTGCCCAAGTGGTGACGTAAAATTGTGTACAAAACATGGGTTGTAAAACAGAAAGCCCTCTTTCGCATATTTATGACCCTCGCCTGCGGCTCGGGCCTCAAACATCTGCGATATCGGCCTTTCTTTGTTTTACAACCCTTGTATCCTTGTACTAATAAATGTCCTATTTTATCATGATTACCATAAAATTATACAGAATAATATATAAAACAGTAGTAACCGGTTTCGTAATATTCCGCCCAAAATTGCAATATAATGTAAGAAATAACCACAATATAAAGGGATCCCATATTAACAGTGTTTGGTTACTAATTCGTAATTTACGAGACTTGCTGATTTGTCGGTGTGGAGGCGGTTCGATATCGGTATCGGTATCGGTATGTGAAAACTGTCAGCTGTCACGTTCTTCCTGACTGGCTATGAATGCAGTACACATCATGCCCTGCTTTTGCACATGATATTACTACTGCGCAAATGTAAAAATGTCGTAAAGTGAGGAAATCCATACGACATCAGTAAGCTCACGTCGAAGAACAAAATACCACATTAAGTATTATCGATCCCGCCCTGCCAAGACAGGAGAATTAGTTAACAATACTCATAAGGACAAAACAATAAACATAGTAGTTACAGTATGTTTTCACTCAAAACTGCTTCTTTTACTTTTTTGATTTTACTCAGAACGGCTCCTTTTATTTATTTTCTTTGAATGCCATAGGTAAGTTTGTTAAATCAGCATAGTTTTGATATTATTATTATTAAGTATTGTCAGTTTTTTTAGATTGTATAATTCACGTTTTGACATGCCTTTTTGAAGAATAAATATTTAATTTTGATTAAGGTTTTGTTTTGTTTTCTGCTCAATATCATGTGTGTGTGTTGATTCTGATATAAATTGTATATAAAAAAATGACCCTAATTTTCCGAACATTTTTTAGGTTTTAACTGATGATGGTCCATATAAATGTATAAATAAATACATAATTGAACTTTATGGAATAAGAATATAAGATTTTTTTTATCACAATAAAAGGTACTCATAATTCGGAGTATGAGAAAACCCTGAATTTTAAAATTCTGAGAATAAATTAAAAAATAAACATTGTGTTAAAACACTCTGAAGAACAATTCAAACTGAACTCATGTGTCACACTTCCGTTACCTATTTTGAATATTTTAGCCCATCCAATACATGAATGCAATGTAGGTACAAACAACAACTTCCATTAGTTCTAGTTACTTAGCGCGACATTTTGCTTGGCATTAATAGGAACGCGAGCGTAGATCCACCGATTAGATAGGCATTCTATCACGGCATATTTCCGGTGTTTATTTTCAGATTTAACTTTGATAAATCATAAAGTTATTTCAATAATTTAAGTAAGTATCAAATATTCAAACTCAAAATCACTTCATTATAACGACAAAATATATAAACATAAATGACACAGGATGGTGAAAATCTTCACGTGGTAAATTAGAATTATGACACAGCTTCAAACGGGACGATGGATGAAACGATGTTAATTAAGATGGAAGTCATTAAGAAGGCTTAATGAATTATGTTACGGGCATTGATCAGATCTTGTAATTAAAATAAATGTAGGGCGATTTCTGAAAATTAACATTAATTACGCGAACTTCATTATAAAAAGCAAGAAATAGAAAAATAAACTCATAGAAATGTGAAGGAAGAAACGTCTATTAAACTGAACACCGAAAAACACCGGTACTTTAGTATATAGGTGTCTTTAGACATAAAACAATATTTGGAATATTAAGCAGTATAAATTGTAATTAAATTAACGGGCTTACGAAAATCTTGAAATGACAATAGACCATTGTGAATGGACTTAAGGTAAAACTTAAATACATTTTTCAAAGAACTTTTGGTTTACAAAATTAGACAATGGATATAATTCGAATGAATTTTCTGTAAATTTACTGGACCAGTAAACCCATTTAAAAGTTAAATGTGAGTTTTTAAACTACACTGCAATTAAATATCGTTACAATTCAAAGCTCCTAGAATGTTCAAGAGTACCTAATCACATTGTGCAATGAAAATTGGCATATGAATTTTTGATATAAATTGTATACCAGCTGTCCTTATTTAATCAATAATGTTGAAAAAACAAAAGTAATCTCTCCTGTAGCCAATAGTTAACGGCTTATGTGCATGTAAGTTATGGAATCATGGGAACGGAGATTCCGTTAAAGCTAGCAGAGTTCTACCCAAAATAGTAATTAAAGCCTAATTTTGGGTTTAGCTGTATCCGCATGTTTGGATATATAAGTAGATATAAACATATATCAACATTTCATTCACTTCATTTTTAGATAGAAATACACTACCAGTTGCACCACATCCATAATTCATATTTGTATCCATTTCATTTGCCTCTCAAACCCCCGCAATTTCAACAAAGCCTATCTTCCTCGGCTTACTAAACTACATATTGTCATGCCAGAAACACGTTGCCGAGCAAACTGCGGGAGATTCCAGAATTAGGTAACAAAAGCAGCAGCGGGATATAAAATCGAATTGAACAGGCTATTCTGGGAGTTTTTAAACGGGAAGCGCTGCCAGGAGATAATGGCTCTAAAGTTGGATTAGAGTGTGCTTAGGTAATATATTAGCCACATGCATCGAATAAGGAGGAGACAAGTGACGTGATAAATGCGAACTACATTAATTCTTACGCCATGATGAATTACCACTGAGCCCTGTACTTTTTATAGGACATACCACGTATCCTCAGCTCCATTGACTGATGGTACTAAATTATCTTAAAGAAAAAACGTGACAGAATGAGGAAAAAATGTTGGCAATTTGCGGTTTTTCTTTGCGGGAAATCTGGCTTTATCAACTCGGCGCTTTAACGTTGGAAGATTTATAAAATAAGTTTTGTGGTGGCTGCTTTTATGACACGAGATTAGGTTTTTCATGTACTGGGCTACTTCACCAGCGTTGCTGTTTAAATATTTACTGACAATATTAACTTGGTTGACGTGCTTTTAGCATATTGAAAAACTGCTTTCAAAAACTTTCAGTCTTGCTACAATATTTCGAAGAAGAAATGGACGGCTTTGAGGACTGAGAAAATATTTTTCCTAGAAACACTGAGTATATTTACAGCAGTTGTTTCACAAGAATGATTACAGTTTAATCTTTAGGGTTGGTTCATTAGGTCGTGCCGGCGGCGCCACTTATCTGTCCCTGGGGAACAATGGAATACTTCTGAAATATTACATTTTAGTGGAGACTGCTTAGGCTACTTGAAAATATCATATTTCTGCTTCATTTTTAATCCTTTTTATACATTTTGTTAAAAAAAATTAAAGCTGCCAGACATCCTGTTATATATATATATTTTTTTTTTTAAATAATAATTTTATTGTTTCTTGTAATTGTCTGTGTCAAATATAAGAATTTAGTTTGCTCATAAATGAAATTTTACACTTTTGCACCAGAAACAACAAGGGACTTCATTTGTATTACTGTATTTGTAAAAATAGACTCTAAAATTAACAATTATTTTCTATAAATTTAGATGATAAAATACACTACACATGGCTTCAAGCTTGTCTCATAAAATGTGCTCATGACGTAATTGGTGGTGAATATGGATCAGAACGAAAATAAAATAATAATTATAATATAGGTAGGTAACAAACATTTAAATACTGGATTGTACCATTCTTTCACCTTCTACATCGCTGTACGTGTATCAAAAAAGGCAACGCACGTTTTTCATCTTTTCAAGAACCAGAGACACGAATGGATCTCGGCCTAGCCTCTCCGAGCAAGTTAAATGGCTCTTGGAGAGCTTTGTAAAGCGACGTTTGAAAATACCAACGCGACAGACCCTTTGAATAGAAATACGTACGGGCATTCATTATGTGAACATTGTATGAAATTTTTAAACTATACGAGCTTCTTGTTGCAACCGAGTTTGAATGTGCCGGTAGTACAGTAAATTTGTTAAAATATTTACCTGTTTCTGCTTAGTGATATTGTGTTATAATTTTCAGAACTTTAGTTTAACTAACAATATAGGTTTGAGTGTTTTTAGAAGATTTATCTTAAAAAATATAATGAACTGCGTAATTATTTTTAAAGTTTTCTTGAGCACCTATCTTCTATCTAAATATATAAAAGAAGAAACTGACTGACTGACTGACTGACTGACTGACATATCAACGCACAGCCCAAACCGCTGGTCCTAGAGATTCCAAATTTGGCACGTAGGTTCCTTATAATGTGTAGGGGTGCACTAAGAAAGGATTTTTCAAAATTCAACCCCTAAGGGGGTGAAATGGGGGTCCGAAGTTTGTATGGAGAAACAAGATTAGTTGGACTATTTTATTCGAAACTTCACAGGAGTATTTCTAACGATAAATGAGTAAACACGTGTTTCAGGTTTTTTGAGAAATCAACCCCTAAAAGGGGGAAATGTGGTGACAAATTCTGAAAATCGACATGGGTGTTGTTTTTCAGGTTTATCGGGTCGCTGATAACGAAAACAACAATGAATCTAAAATCCTACGTGGAGGACGTGAAATACCATCCCCCCTGTTGGGGTGCGAGGGGGATGAAATGTCTAAATATTAATATGGGTGTCGTTTTTATGGTTTTTTGGGACGTTAATTACGAAAATGGCATCAATTTTGAAGTTTAATATTGTGAACATGATAACTTTTGAAAGTTTGTGCCAAATTGCAAGAAATAACTAACTGACTGAGTGAGTGACATATCAACGCACAGCCCAAACTGCTGGTTCTAGAGATTCCAAATTGAGTATGTAGGTTCCACATAAGGTCTAGAGGTGCATTAAGAAAGGATTTTTCAAAAATCAACCCCTGGGGGCGGGGGTGAAATGGGGGTCCGAAGTTTGTATGGGGAATCAAGATAAGTTGGACTGTTTTATTCGAAACTTCACAGGAGTATTTCTAACGATAAATGAGTAAATATGTGTTTCAGGTTTTTTGAGAAATCAACCCCTAACAGGGTGAAAAGTGCTGACAATTCTGAAAATCGATATGGGTATTATTTCTATGGTTTATCGGGTCGCTGATTACGAAAACAAAAATGATTTTAAAATCCCACGTAGAGGACGTAAAATACCATCCCCTCTGTTGGGGTGCGAGGGGGTTGGAATGTCTAAATATTAATATGGGTGTCGTTTTTATGGTTTTTTGGGTCGTTAATTTCGAAAATGGCATTGATTTTGAAAGTTAATACTGCAGACATGAAAACTTTTAAGAGTTTGTGCGAAATTGCAAGAAGAAACTGACTGACTGAGTGAGTGACATCAACGCACAGCCCAAACTGCTGATTCGAGAGATATCAAATTTGGCATGTAGGTTCCTTATAAGGTCTAAAGGCGCATGAAGTGCCGTGAATTCCCTATGAATATACGACCTTTCTTGAATCAATGTATTGTAAGTGGTTTTATTAATCAGTGCCGTCCGATACGATTTCAACAAAAATCGATATTTAGGCGTCCGAGAGGACTCTTAATACGACTCTAAGGTAAATATTGGAAAAACTGGCGGCCATATTGCTTTTCTTCACTTTCGTCCCGATTTCGTTCAAAATAGAAATCTGAGCGTCCGAGATGTCTCTTAATACGAATCCGAGGTAAAATATGGAACAAAGTCGCAGCCACATTGATTTTCTTCATTTTCTTCCCAATTTTGTTCAAAATCGATATCTGAGCGTCCGAGAGGTCCCCGAATACGAATCCGAGGTAAAATTTGGAAAAAGTGGCGGCCATATTGATTTTCTTCAATTCCATCTGGATTTCGTTCAAAATCGATATCTGAGCGTCCGAGAGAATTCTTAATACGAATCCGAGGTAAAATTTGGAAAAACAGGCGGCCATATTGCTTTTCGTCATTTTCGTCCCGATTTCGTTCAAAATCGATATCTAAGCGTCCGAGATGTCTCTTAATACGAATCCGAGGTAAAATATGGAAAAATTCGCAGCCATATTGATTTTCATCATTTTCTTCCCGATTTCGTTCAAAATCGATATCTGAGCGTCCGAGAGGTCTCTTAATACGAATCCGAGGTAAAATTTGGAAAAAGTCGCAGCCATATTGATTTTCTTCCCGATTTCATTCAAAATCGATATCTGAGCGTCCGAGAGGTCTCTTAATATGAATCCGAGGTAAAATTTGAAAAAGTCGCAGCCATATTGATTTACTTCATTTTCTTCCTAATTTCGTTCAAAATCGATATCTGAGCGTCCGAGAGGTCCCCGAATACGAATCCGAGGTAAAAAAATTGGAAAAACTGGCGGCCATATTGCTTTTCGTCATTTTCGTCCCGATTTCGTTCAAAATTGATATCTGAGCGTCCGAGAGGTCCCCCTAATACGACACCGAGGTAAAATTTGAAAAAAGTGGCGGCCATGTTGATTTTCTTCAATTCCGTCTCGATTTCGTTCAAAATCGATATCTGAGCGTCCGAGAGAATTCTTAATACGAATTCGAGGTAAAATTTGGATAAACTGGCGGCCCTATTGATTTTCTTCATTTCCGTCCCGATTTCGTATAAAATAGACATCTGAGCGTCCGAGAGGTCTCTTAATACGAATCCGAGGTAAAAATTGGAAAAACTAGCAGCCATATTGATTTTCTTCATCTTCATCCCATTTTCGTTCAAAATCGATATCTGAGCGTCCGAGAGGTCCCCGAATAAGAATCCAAGGTAAAATTGGGAAAAAGTGGCGGCCATATTGATTTTCTTCAATTCCGTCTCGATTTCGTTCAAAATCGATGTCTGAGCGTCCGAGAGGGCCCCAAATACGAATCCGAAGCAAAGTTTGGAAAAAGTGGCGGCCATATTGATTTTCTTAATTGCCGTCCCGATTGCGTTCTAAATCGATATCTGAGCGTCCGAGAGGTCCCCGAATAAGAATCCGAGGTAAAAGTGGGAAAAAGTGGCGGCCATATTGATTTTCTTCAATTCCGTCTCGATTTCGTTCAAAATCGACGTCTGAGCGTCCGAGAAAATTCTTAATACGAATCCGAGTTAAAATTTGGAAAAAGTGGCAGCCATATTGATTTTCTTCCCTTCCAATCCGATTTCATTCAAAATCGATATCTGAGCGTCCGAGAGGGCCCCAAATACGAATCCGAGGTAAAGTTTGGAAAAAGTGGCGGCCATATTGATTTTCTTAATTTCCGTCCCGATTGCGTTCAAAATCGATATCTGAGTATCCGAGAGGTCTCTTAATACGAATCCGAGGTAAAATTTGTGAAAGTGGCGGCCACATAGATTTT
Organism: Notocelia uddmanniana; assembly: GCA_905163555.1. Taxonomy (NCBI): domain Eukaryota; kingdom Metazoa; phylum Arthropoda; class Insecta; order Lepidoptera; family Tortricidae; genus Notocelia; species Notocelia uddmanniana. Next base: position 4,088,044 of record LR991059.1, on the reverse strand, counting down.
CTTTTTTCCGCCCCGATTTCGTTCAAAATCGATATCTGAGCTTCCGAGGGGTCTCTTAATACGAATCCGAGGTAAAATTAGGCACTCCATACATGCCAGGGATTGTAAAAAAAGGATTGACTTTTAAAAACGACATAGAGGTTTCTATATTTTTAACCGACTTCAAGATTTCAAAAGAGGAGGTTATCAATTCGGTTGTATGTTTTTTTTTTAATGTTTGTTACTCCATAACACCGTCATTTCTTAAGCGATTTCAAAAATTCGTTGATTGTAAGTATATATATCCAAGTTGGTCCCGTTTTTGTCAAAACGCAGTTCTGATGATGGGATCCATGAGGAATTGAGGGAACTCCTGAAATCTTTAAGGCAAACATATAGTGATTTTTGTGTTTTTATCAACAAGTCAAGCATTTGCATCCAAAAATGTGACATTGGATGAAGTGGAACTGCTGATGATGATCAGAACAGAACTCTTCAACGACGAAAAGTTCACCAGAGTTTATGACTGCTGCTTGGTCGTTACCAGACCTTCAATTGGTGTTACTGTTGTACACAGATCTTCTTTCTCTCCCGACCTTTTCCCCCTCGGCCTCTCGAAAATGTATGATAATAGTTTTTCGATCCTTATTATTGCCAAAATCAAATGAAATTCTACAGTTTGCCGGTTCTCAGAATGTATACTGACTTTTCATCGGTTCATCTGTTTATGAATCACAATCACCAAACTTCGTATACCAAAACCCCCAAAATGTAACAACTACTTTTCTGGAAACTGCATCTAAATCGGTTCAGCCAAACACGAGATAATCGTGGACAAACATACATACGTACATACATCTGTTTATGAATCACAATCACCAAACTTCGTATACCGAAACCCCCAAAATGTAACAACTACTTTTCTGGAAACTGCATCTAAATCGGTTCAGCCAAACGCGAGATAATCGTGGACAAACATACATACATACATAAGTACATACATACATACGGGTCAAACAGAGAACCTCTTTTTTGAAGACGGTTAAAAATTATGCTTAGAGTACGCGGGCGAAGCCGCGGGCAAACGCTAGTGTAATATAACCCACGTACAATTTGTTTGACACTCCTAAGAAACAATCAACTCTCAGTGATATGGGTTGATAAGGAGTTACCGTTCATTACGAGTAATTATTTTAAATCGTTTTTTTTTTAAGTATTTTAATAAATTTACATATCAAATTATATCCATAAGGGCTTTTACTGTCAGCTCTTAAAATGTAAGATGGTATGGATGACACATATTGTTGAGTCCAAAAATTTTTAGTTTTTAATTAATATCTTGGAAACCGCGAAACATTTTTAATGAAATTTAAGATATACCTAGGGGTTTTCGATAACGAAAAAATATAGCTTGTCTTACCTTCGGGTTAACTCGTAGTCCCCGGGAAACACAAGCATAGCTAGGTCACCCAGGAGCTATAGATATTAAATAACTGTCCCTGGTAGCAACATTAGCAACGCTTTCAATTTGTAAATAGCTTCTATTGAATATTCACATCAACTTGTATTATTCGGATCTTCATAGAAGATGCTCCATTATTGAATTGATAGACGCATCAAAGGAGGCTTTGTTTGAAAGGCTGTAGCTTCGCACGATTATGGAATCTGATACTGTTTACGTGAACCAAAAAATAAAATCAATACCCGGAAGAACAGCTACTGCCTAATATTTATGAGGATATTCGAATCCGACAGGACTTGAGTATTATTAGACCAATATTATGTTATTGTCTTTCGCAAAACCTGTATTTAATCCATCCATCCATACACCCGACCCGTACCCGGACCTGGGTGATCCGGGTATGCCTTAAAACTACGACCATGACCACCGGGGGATGGGCAGCAGCATCCCCGGAGACACCGTTGGAGATACTGGGATCGCCAACCCGCATGCCAAGCGTGGTGATTATGGAATTTTACCCCCCATACAGAAACTCATTGTGGCTCTCTTTGGGGGAGGCCTATGTCCAGAGCGGTGGACGTCCTTCAGCTGTATTTAATACATGGATATAGTATATATGAGGCCATATTTTAAGGGTGGATGTTGCAATATTCCGCATACCAAGCGTGGCGATTATAGCATTTACCCGCCATTAAATTGGAGGAGGCCTATGTCCATTAGTGGACGTCCTTCGGCTGATATGGATGGACGGATGGTTGCAATATTCGCCATTTAAATTGGACTTTTTCAGCTGCGGTGTGCTCCATTATTTTCGTCCTAATATTTAAATTGCACCCATCTGTTGCTCCGCGAAATGAATCAAAGTTATTCATCGTTTCATTTACATAAAATTACTGTCGTGATATAAATTACTGCCTTTTCAGAGGAATGAGGTCATCCGCAGCAGATTCAAAATAACCTATATATAACTCTCCAAATCTCCAAATCGCTAAGCTTAAGTGGCAGTGGGCGGGGCACATAGCACGTAGAATCGAAATCTATTTGGGCGGAAATGTTTTCGAGTGGCGACCACGTACCTGAAGGCGCAGCAAGGGCAGAGCCACTCACATGGTGTTTTGATGACCTGGTAAAGATCGCAGGAGTCAGCTGGGTGCGGGTGGCGCATGACCGGTCATTGTGGCACTCTGTGGGGGAGGCCTATGTCCAACAGTGGACGTCCGAAGGACGTCTGATATGATGATGAAGAGGAATGTCCTGGAATCGCAGATGTCCATGCATGCCATATTGTTGACCATCCTCATAATCTTGAAAAGTAGAAATATTTCGAAATCGTTACTCACCTTTCCCGCACTTGTCCACATAGTTGGTGGCCGGCTTGTCCGGGTGGCAGTGGCAGGTCTTCAAGCTCTCGTCGCAGATGGAGTCGGGGAAGCCGCAGTCGTTGGTGATCGAGCATCCGTCGCCGTACTTCGACTTGCCGCGTGTCGCTGGGTCTGTGATAAAAACGGGACTTTAAATACAATAATAATAAAAACGGGATGTATGATGCCACAGACAACAGTAGCCAAAATGACGCAAACGACCCTTATATATTCGTCATCTCTGTCCGTCCGCCCGTCCATCTGTATGTCACAGCTGATTTATTTATTTATTTATTTAGGTTTGCCAACAGGTGTAATACATATTAAAACTTATTCATAAACATGACAGTAAAACAAATTGCCCGAGTATCCACCCAATAACAGGCAAACACAACATGCAAAGAAGTAACTGCTTACATAAATCTTAAACTAAGTAGTTTACAAACTAATTTTTGGTTCTATTAAAGATAGTAAAATCAAGCACCAAGATGATAGAAGATCGTAAATCTTAAATTAATTAACAAACTGCATGCAAAGTTTTGTAAGAAAGGCTGACGAATTTTAAATGGAGAATAATGTAACAATCTAACAATTTGCCTTGAATTTGTGTAAATACGTTTTATATTGCTTAAGTGACATTTTTAATAAGTCTACCCTATTCCGTTTAAACAATAAATTATACTCTTTACATATTCTTGGTATAATGCTATGAGATCCCACATTGGTTCTGTAAGTTTTATACGATTTACTCAGAGACTATGAGCACTATAGTGGTCGGCGGTTAAGAGTGCGCAGTACGCTCGGTTCTCCATACAAACGTATTTATGCTCTCATTTTAAAACGCCATGCTAGAATAACATGAAACTTTGTATACACAATGGTATCCGGCATATCTAGGCCGGAACATAGTTTCTGTTGCTTTAAATTATAATGGAGAAAAAATACAGTGATTATTAAGGTTTTCATACAAGCCGTGAAAAACTCGAAACACCGATGTATTTTTTTTCTTTTACAATTTCTAGCAACAGAAACTAATTTCCGACCTAGATATGCCGGATCCCATTGTGTATACAAATTTTCATGTTATTCTAGCATGGCGTTTTAAAATGAGAGGGTAAATACGTTTGTATGGAGAACCGAGCCAGACCGAGCGTACTGCGCCCTCTTAAGAAGTCAATCGTGTATTATTGACGCCTGTCATTTCCATACAGTTTATAACCTCAAAGTGACTTTTAGGTTATAAACTGTATGGAATGACAGGTGTCAGGATTGACTTCTTAACCGCCTACTACTATACAATTATGAAAATTTGTAGGAAGGTGTATTCTATGAACCGCTATAGAAATATGATGTGAAATTATGAATAAAATATCAATTTTTTTTAATGCACATAGACATGTTGGGTAGGCCTTTAAAAATGACATAGAGGTTTCTAAAATCTTTTCCATTTAAGTCAACCGTTGGTGAGATATAAGCTGTCATAGTCGTAACCAGTATGTCCCCCTCCCCTCTAATTTCCAAACTATGAAGTTTAAAATTCTAAAAGAAATCAAAATGATGTAATTAGTAATTTTTTTCAACTATTTTTGGTCTGAACAGTTTTTGAGTTATTGCTGAAAAACTGTCTTGCCCAAACAATAGGGCTTAAGTGCCGTAAGTTCCCTACGAAGATACAACCTTTTTTAATTCGATGATAAATGTGCGTGATCCGACAAGCACTTGGCCGGTTGGTTAATACAACTATGACCTGACTGATGGTAACACCGTAGCCTGTGGACGCTTGCGACTCCAAAAGAATGACAAGCGCTTTACCGTCCCTTCCTCCTATTCTCCAAACTTCAGGGAATCCTCAAGTCACGGCTTCGGGCATAAGATTGTTGAGATATTTTAAAACTTTGGGGGTGAACATATTTTTATTTACCTACATACAAGTGTACATGAATACAGCCTAAGAATTCGGAGCTTACAATCCCCTCTGAATTGTCAAAGCGGGTTGCATCTACTTATTACGTTAAATATGGCACCACCGGCAGCGTCATCCTGAGAAACTTGTGGAACTTTCCATACAACCAGATTCTAACGAACACCTCTTACGAACGATTAGGGGTTATCCACCCTAACTCCTAACAAACATTAACGCTCATAGCTATCTTCGTAATACAGCAGAATGAAAGGTAAATACAATTTTCTTAACACATATCACCGCGGCTCATGGACTATTTCCAAATGTAATCTGAATAGATTATTTGGTGTAAACGATGGAATGATGTGAAAATAATTAAAATATTGTGAGATTTATTTTCCGTTATGCTATAATTTATGCTATGAGACTTGATAGGAGAGAAAAGATTCTTGCTAAAGATAATAGAAAATAGAAGAGCTTGCTAAAGATAATAGAAAATATGCTGGGGCACTTGATACGACATGACAATTACATAATAGTACATTACGATACAAGGGTTGTAAAACAAAGAAAGGCCGATATCGCACATGTTTGAGGCCCGAGCCGCAGGCGAGGGTCATAATTATGCGAGAGAGGGCTTTCTGTTTTACGACCCGTGTTTCGTACACAATTTTACGTCACCACTTGGCCAAAAAGTGGGTTTTCCCGGACGCGCAGCGTGCGGAAAATCGCGTTTTTTGGCAAGGTGTGGTGTAAAAACTATAATCGAAGGCAAAATAGAGGTAATACGAGGCAGAGAAAGACCAAGACGTGCGTTTATGGATCAAGCTTTCTTAGCTTAGAAGTTAATGTTATGTCGTATCAGGAACTCAAAGATCTAGCACAAAGAAGAACGGAATGGTGGTTACTCCACCGACAAGAGCAAGGCTCATAAAATTTATGATGATGATAATGCTATAATATCCACGTCTGATTTAGAATTTATTCGCGATGGAATTGGTAAAAGATGGATGGTCGTTTTTATGAATAATAAAATAATTCAAAAGATCAAAATAAATTATTAAAAACGCCAATCATTATTTCTGGCTTTCAGATTCTTTATGAGTTTTCTTTTATTGTAAAATAAACTTTAATACCTTGTTTTTAATATAATAACTATTTTGCTCTCAATATAAAAATAAATATTTTTATAGTAGAAATGATGCCAGTAATTGTAGTTATTCATCGTCACCATGAGTCAGCTGAACAAAAGCAAGAGTTGTATAGTATGTCAAGAAATTGTAACACTTTTTACCTTAATGTATAAATAATAGAGACGAAAAGTGTTTGACCAAGTTTTTGGTTTACTGTACACATTCATGCTAGGTATATCACAAGCTTTGTTAGTCATGTTAACATTCTTAGAACCACGTATATAAAATGAAAAATTTAATTTATTCGCTTGCAAATGCTAGGGTAATTATAATTATGTACGTGGCGTGTATAAGTACTGTGGATACCAAGTAAAGCTCGTTCAAACGGTGAGGGCAAAAACTTTACCAAGTCTAAAATAGGATCACCTTCAATAGGTCATTTTTTACTAATTTTGTATTAAGTGACATTGTTGTATAACATAATCCTTGCAATCATTACTCAAAGAGTACATCTGATCGTCTGTCAAATTAAACCAGGTTGACAGAACTGGTTTTCCACGATGCAGCCTGAAGTAGTAACATCTGCTGCGTCAAAATTTTAAACTAAAGGGTTTAATATATAAAAAAAATGTGCTCCGACCAGGATTTAAACCTGCGACATCTTGGCATACGTTAAAAGAATTCTAAGTCTTTTAGGTAGACGTCGCTGAACGCCTCTATAAGGCGTTATAAGAGAAAACTAGTGAAAGATTCCGTGCCTGAGTTTGATTGCTCCGGCAGCTCAGTTGGCTAGAGCGATTGGCGGCGTAAGCAAGGATATTGCAGATTTGAATCCTGCTTCAACACTCAATTTTTCCCTTTGATTTTGTAATTTAGAAGAATACAATAGAAGAATAGAACAGAATAAAATTTATTTTGCAACAACTACATATAAATTCCATAAAAAAAGGCTTGAATCTAAAAGGAATACAGCGTTGTCACAAAAAAGAAGTCCACTCAGCATGTGTCGAGGCACAGGGTGCATCGACGCTGATTTTCAGAGGATCCCATGAACTAAAACTAAATAGATTCGTTGTGACATTAGGTAATTTTTAATGCTGAAAGGCGTACAATTGGAGGTTTTTATTTATCTTGATTGATTAATTCAAGAACATGGAGCATGGTTCGGAGTGGATCAGAAGTAAATACATAAAGCAATTATTATATAGTATATTAATTCTACAGCTACCTACTTGGATGGAGAATGATTCATACCTAAAGATAGTCTGAATAAAGGTGACATAATTTTCGATTTACTAGACGATGATATTATTTATGGATAAATAATTAAATATACCTATAGAAACCATCCAAGAACATGAAAAAATGTTCATGATCATCACACAAATAGTTACCCTGACTAGGATTCAAACACTCCAGGACCAGCTTCGTATCAGGGCTTGTAACCGGTTAATTTCTCCGTACAAAAAACCGGTTAGGAATTTCGTTCTTTCGTTTACTATTTCATGTTTAATCAGGCCATCTAAAAATACACAGTCATAACCTAAATACATTACACAGACCTACATAAAGAGCATAAACTAATTCAAATTATTTGTCTATTTCGGGGTTTTTGAGATTAACCGGTTACAACCCCTGCTTCGTATGCGGGGTCACTAGGTTGAAGCAGCCACCAATTAAATAAAACAGCCAGAGAAAGACAATGTATCAATCCAATATCCAATTTGACTCACGAAGGAACGAACGCTAACGTTTGTAATTAGAATAATTTGGCTGGCAGCCACTAGTTTCTCATGCTCTGCTGTTAACTATTACATTATTAGGGTAATTAGTGACCGCAGCGAACACTAATGACTGCAAAATCGAACCTGTAATACATTACTTCGTATTTAAAATATTCTTATTAATTTCCTTTCTTGTCTGTCCGTTTGATTGAAAGGATCTTATTAAAAATAATATTTTAATATATTTCAACATCGTTTGGCAAATCTTCTAATTTGTGTCTAATAATTGGTTCATTAGTAACATAAAACCTAAAACTTAGACAGTTAAAATTCTTACCGCATTACTTTATATCATAATGATTGTCTTATTTTTTCTCTTTCTTCGTTCTTTAAACAACTACGAAATGACTTTTTTGTTGTATTTATTTAATGAATAATATTGATTATTTTTACATTGATGTATAATATCTTCGCCAACCCGCATGCCAAGCGTGGCGATTATGGCATTTACCCCCCATGAAATTGGGGGAGGCCTATGTCCAGCAGTGGACGTCCTAGGGCTGATATGGTGGTGGTGGTATAATATCTTATAATATTATCTGTAGTAATAAACATTGGAGTAGAGTGTGAATTATTATTTACCTGTAACAAGCTACTTGATACAGGTAAATAATAATTCATACTCTACTCCATTGAAAATCTCTCTGGCCATTTTGTATAAGTCGTTTTGTATGTCTTCTTGGGTCAAATATATTCGTGTTGCATCTCTTTCTGCCCTAAAGCCGGTACCTATGCCTCTAAAGCGGACTTGAGGGCCTACTCCGAACTTCGAAAATCGAACTTCGTGTCGTGCCGTCCCTTTCACTTATCAACAGTTTGATTGAACTTCTTAGTATGCAGCACTGATATAATCCTATCAGAACTTTTATTGAAATACTTCTTCTTTTCCTTTCTTTCTCTTTACCTATAGTTTTTGTGTTTTACTCACGCTCGCGCTATCTCGTTCTCACTACTTTACTCTGTCAACCTAGCCGTATTTCATTCCTTAGTACAAGCTCCTTTTTTTAATTCATTCTTTCTTGCCACGATTTATACTCGTATATTATTTAGAGCCACGCTCATTGGCATTCGGATTCATCATATTTCTTTGCATTGTATTTCCTAAACACGTCGCATATATAGCCAATTTGGCCGAGTAATGAAAATGCGATGTTTCCAATTCAAACCTTATATTATATCTCTTTTGTTTTAACTAAGTATATAACTGTTTTTATTTTTATTTTATCTATGACCGTTCATTTTTGATATTGGAGTCAATATTTGCATTTTGGTTTTTATTTGCTTTTTATTATCTTAATAACAAGTATATTCTCAGTGAGATATGTTTAGGGAAATATGTTAATCTATCTTGTACTGTACTACTTACCTATGTTGTTCTTCATTTGTATATTTCTGTTTTATCTCCGAATATATAAATAAAATAAATGAATATAGGTATATACCTAAATTAAGTAGTAGGTATTCTTTATTTATTCTTTATTCTTTCTTTATTGTATTTATGTTGTTACAATATTAGGTGTTAAAATTAGGTATAGCTATAAACATGAGCTCTTTCGAGCATTACAATATACAAACTTAACTAATAAAGATAGGTCATTATTCATTATTATTAAATTAATATACTATTAAAAATTTACATTGTTATAAACTAATCATTACACAATATTTTATATACATTAATAAGTTATCAATACGTCCATATAAATTTCATTCTGGCATGTCTAAAGTTAAAGTAAATTAATAAAAATAGTCGGTTAAATTATCATTCAAAAAATCGCTTATTGAATAGTAAGCCTTTCCCAACAAATATCGACTTAAATCTTTTTTTTTAATTGCAGGCTATTTTGTCTTTCTTTGATATTATTCGGAAGTTTATTAAAAATTCTAGGGCATATTCCTAAAATACAGGTAAAGATCGATTCACAAGAGCTGGCGCGGAAAATGTATGCAACTGTCATTAATTTCATAGACATTCCGCGCCAGCTCTTGTGAATCGACCTATATAATAATAGTATATGTTGAGATTCGAGGAGGTGTGCTTTACGAGTATCATGCGTTTTGTTTTTTTGTCATATTACTTTCAGTAAGTTAAATTTTCTATATTTATATACAGCACGTTACTGGCACGCGGGATTTTTTCATAACGGGTAATAAGTAGTATGTTTCATTGGCAATTGTTTGTATGTATTAGCAAATCATGATGCTTAGAATGAACTGTGCAATTCAGTTTCTAAAATCCGCCCCTTCAATGTATTACGTGCACTGCTTTAGATGACGTCCTAGTAAAAAGAACATTAAGATTTGTCATTTGTACTGTCTTGTCAATTCACTTTGCTGTACATTGCTAGCAATTTAAATTAGAAAATAAATGAAGCCAAACATTACTTTTATACTTAAATTATACTCGTGATTAGGTTAAGGATATAAGTTTTCTCTCAAAAATAAAAGGAAGCAAAGGTGTGATTTCATTTTAGAGTAATTCTAACGTAATTTTAAATTTAATGTTCAATCGATTTTAACTTGGAAAATAATTAACAGTTTTTCGATATTAATTTAAGAAAAAAACTTAAGAAAATTACCTGTTGTATTGTAGTGGTGACGTGTTTGGATAGACATTTGTTTTGTTTGTATTACTCGTTACAGCTACATACAACAGGTCATTTTCTTAAGATTTTCGTCTATACCTTGGTATTATTACTTTATTACTGCCTGCTTGGTGTTATTGGCATTAAGGGAATATTGTATCAGATATGCACATCAAATACCAAAGATGGCTATGTAGCTACAGTACATTTGACTTCCAAACACGGAAAGCAGTAATGTGCACCGTCACACGAGTTCTAGAGTTATTGCTGTCACACATGCAACCAGTCCTATTCCAATGGTTTTTAGGGTTCCATAGTAATCAAGGAACCCTTATAGTTCCGCCATGTCCGTCCGTCCGTCCATCCGTCTTCGTATGATGTATAGTTAGATAGCTCGTTTAAAAATAGTGTAAGCTTTCGAAACCCTTTTTTGATTAACAGCTAAGTGTTTTATTGCCACAAGTTTAAATCTACTACACAATAGCGAACATCAAAAAAAAGTATACCAGAATTAACCGAACTGAAGAAATGAACTTTGGAAAAGCAAACTTTTGTACCATTTCCATTGGTTACTTAGATATGTTGTTGTCTCTTATATTATAGTGAATTATCAAATATCTATTGAAAACGCATGAAGGTGCCTATTATAAAATCAGTGATAAATCCGGTTTCTCTTATAAGGTGCCTACAGGTCTGGTATTGACTATTGTCGTTAGACTTAAGTAGTAACTATTCCGTTTTAGTTGTGATAAATTTTGTAATACTAGAAAATATCTATCACGTTTGTAACACCAGCTTCAGAAAGGTATTAAACTTATAGGCCTGAAGTTTTTAATGCCTAACATTTTTCGTTTTAATACGAATGAACGAAGGCTGAGACCCCCTTTTAAGGCTCACCGCTTAAAGATTACCGGCTCGAGACACCAACTTCAGCACGAAATGACGAACGTATTAACTGCAACGAGAAACGCTTCGCCTGCCATGTTACAGTACCGATAATATATCACCTAGATGTGAAAATTCGTGAAGATTTTTAGAAAGATGTAACCATTTTATGATGTTGTTATATTTCTGAAAAGCCAATTATGTCTCCTGAATCCGTTTAGTATTCGAGACGACTTTTTCTTTTATGCGTGCAATTCGTCTGCTAGTGTATCTCGTGAATCGTGATCACAGGTGAAATCTGAAATCGAACATTCCTTTGCAATCTAATCTCGCTTTGAAAATTCAGCCACAAAGCGCTAGTGCAAGCAATTGTTATGAAGCTTATTATGAAACGGAGTAACAAAATTTTCATAATATAACGGATAGTTAAACTAAAAAAAATCACAATTCACAATATAACGGCTAGTAAAACTAAAAAAAATCCCAGGTAGTTCTAGAGTGTATAATTGACCAAGCAAGCGAAGCGTCTCCGTTTCAGCTTTCGAAAAAATTCTTTCGTATGTCTGTCTGTCTTGATGTTGTCCTCTACAGGTCGCATTTCTCAACCGATTCTCGTGAAATTTTGTGAGCATCAGGTTCGAAAATGAAATAGTTTTATTTTGTCTAGTCAGCTTTTGCAGCAGTGTTTTTTGGAAATTTGAAAATAATAATAAAAATAAAATTGCCAGGTCTACAGCTCACAGAGCCACTAGTTTTAGTTACTCCACCATAATAACAGTATACGAGTGAGGCGTGGAAATGCTTACAACTTTCACTCACAGGATGTTAATATACTTATAATTACTGAATGGGGTACGTAGTGGCGCAAGTGACCGAAGAGCCGCTCACTATATGTTTACTATGCTTACTAAACGAGGCAGCAGTCCACCAGGTGTCCTCCGCCATACAGAGTGGCCTTAGTTAGCAGTAGTAGAGCGAGCGCGGCCAGCGAGACCTCGGCCCTTTCTTAGCTTAGCGAGTGTCCCGCACATCGCTCACTGTACGTCACTATAATACTAACCGAACGGGGCAGCGGTGGTGGTGTCCTCCGCCGTACAGAGCGGCCATAGTAGCAGTAGAGCGAGCGCGGCCAGCGAGACCCCGGCCCGCTCAGAGCGTGCGACCCGCATGCCGCTCAAGATCCCGCGTCACATGTCACGAGGCCACCTGAAAAAAAATAACATTTAAGTTGTGAAGTTGGCAGTCTGCATTGGAACCACTCGGCAAGCTTGCCGAAACTTTTATTTGGTTTAACAGTTCACAGTGTCTTCATGACGTACTAAACGAAGAATGGGATGAAATAAAAAAAATTTAGTGTCCTTTTTTCAGTTTATTCAATCTTATGCCAAAGTGAAGCGGATATTTGTTCTTGGGTCTGGGATGTTTTCTATGTATTTAAGTATGTATTTATCTATATAAGTATGTATATCGTCGTCTAGTACCCATAGTACAAGCTTTGCTTAGTTTGGGACTAGGTCGATTTGTGTAAGATTGTCCCCCAATATTATTATTATCTCTGTATTTATTTTCGTACTTAAGCTAGGTTTTTTACAATAACTTTATAAAAGTAAAATATATAAACATACATACAAAATATAAAAGCATTATAAAAAACTTTACCTAGGGTGCCGCCGGCAGTGAGGCAGGGCCTAAACTTCCGGTGGTTAGGGCGACAGCGAGAGAAACCTCCGGACTATCCGCGCCGTGTCCAGGAGTACCGCCTTCTGTATCTGACCCTTGACCCAGCCATCTAACGAGAGTCTCTTGAGATGTTGGTCGAGACTCTTCGCTATTAGACCGTTCGCGGAGACGACTATCGGGACAATGATCGTTGAATTATTATTATTATAAAGTCATAAGGAGTTTGGCATAAGATTGAATCGTATCTTACTCTATCTGGAGAGACATTTGCTGAAACAAAAGTGGAACTGGCCACCTGGCCAAAATATCAGATTCAATCGGTACTGGTTCGGATGTTTTAACTCATACGGATGGGACCGAGGGACTACAGTATGAGATTCTTCAAGAAAGGAGTGCATACAATTTTAAAGGATCGGCAGCGGGCATGTGATACCCTTGGAGTTGCAGTCGTCCATAGGCTGCCGTGACCTCTTACCATCAGGCGGGCCGTATGCTTGTTTTCCACCGACAAAAATGAAGATTTTCATCATTAGTACATATGTCATCAGCATCACGGCTGTCTGCTTGCTCAGTTAGAAATCTGATAATCTCGACCTATTTCGTAAAACTACAAATCTCTGTAAGCTAAATTAAATATGTTTCGCTCTTTTCTGACAAACCCAAAAGTTAACATGACAGATAAAAACAAACTGTATTTTTACTACATACTTAATTTAGGTTTGGCTTAAAAACAAACCAAACCTAAGTATCAAGCCTCTGATAGCAATCAAACAACTTATCGCCGATTGACAGGACGCTACGCTCAAACGATGTAACAAGCATTGTTCCAGATAGTCAAGCCAGTAGCATTTACACTTTAGGAGACAATGGCTCGTTGCAGCGCTACTGACACAGCCCACAGAACTGCAATATATTATTACTAGATGAAAGCCCGGCTTCGCTCGGGTGAAATAAATAAGAAAGAAATAAAGTAAACATTTATTCGTGACAGTTATGCAAACGACGAAAGAAATAGTGTACAAAAATGTATAAAATAAAATCATTACAACAACGGATTATGATGAAACTTCGTATAGAAATATAGTTTGTAGTCTGGGTTAACATATGGAATAGGGAGTAAAAGATTACGCTGACAACGTCACGGGCAAAGGCTAGTATCTTTGCAAGTTAATCCTAAGCATTTTTATAAGGGTATTATTTAAAGGCACGTAAAAAATTTGACGCCGTAATCAGTACTGATTTGTATAGCTAAAATCTTTCATTAAAATTCAGTTCAGATGTGCAATTGTTAAATATTAATGTGCCAGTCATTATTTTTGGTGCGAAGTCAGAGCTGCTAATGCGAACGAAAACAAATGAAGCTCGTGTATCTCCCTCTCTGTCGAACTTGCAAAATCGAGCGACACAGAGGGAAATACACGATGTTCGTTCGTTTTCGTTTCGCGGTAGCAGCTCTCTATTCTCCGCCAATTTCTATTAAGTAGGGCCCTTTACACTCAATATTATGTGTCAATATTATCGCGATTTTTAAAATTGTATGAGTTCTGTTAAACGCTTAATATTATCACAATACTGGTGTGTCAATATGATCGTGGGTTTCAAAATCGTATGGATTTTTCTTCAATATGCATTGCACGTGATACGGATCGTGATATGAGTATATCGCGTGATAATAATAACCATGTAACAGGCCCCTATGGATGTTGCTTCAAAATTCAGTGTTTCGCGTGATAAAAATAACAGTTGGTAATATTTTCTCCAATTAATGGAAGCTATTTAACAACTTGTTCCGTTTTGCCAAAGGTATTTCACATTCCGAAACGCGCACCATCCAGGAATAGAAGCCGTCAGATCAGAGGGCCTACCGCGATCTGAAAACGAAGTATTTCCCTCTCCGCGCTCGAATATGCAAGTGCGATAGAGAGGCATATATATTTAGTTTTCGGTTGGTAGCACTTTAGTCCGAGCGCGGCGGACGGTCGAAGAAAGTCAAAGAACATTCCGTGTGTTCTCTCTCACACATATAATTTTTAACTTCCTATCGACCTATGAACTTGAAATTAGGTGATAATGTTTATTATGAAGGATATTTTACGAAAAACATCAATATATTGATAAATCAAATTTGTTTTTTAGTTGTACGGAACCCTCAGTGTGCGACTCCGACGCACTTGGCTGGTTTTTATTACATTTTGAATTTTATTTCTCTTATAGTAAAATACCCTATTCGTTTTAAAGTTGACGCCTGCGGGCCTACCGCGAACCAAAGACGAACTATCTTCCTCTCTGTCGTTCGAATATACATGTGCGAGAGAGAGGCGGATACTTCGTTTTCGGTTCGCGGTAGCGCCTCTAACGTCCGAGCGCGGAGAACGGTATGAGCTGGGGGTCTACTCCGAAATTCAAAATCCTAACTTCGTATGATGCCGTCCCTTTCACTCTCCTGTCATAGACTATATGAGTGAAAGGGACGGCACCATACGAAGTTCGGATTTCGAATTTCGGAGTAGATCCCCAGTACCACTAAGTTATAAGATAGAGCGAGATAGGGATAGAATTTTGCTAGACGTTTAAAAGCCATAAGTCACCTAGTAGTTTGTCACAACAAAATAGAGACGCAGCTTTATGATGGCGGACAGACTCAGCAAACATTCAAGTGGTGTCCTTTACACGATTAATATTATCACAATACTGGGGTGTCAATATTATCGCAGTTTTCAAATTTGTATGGATTCTGCTTCAATATTCACGTGATATGAATGTATCACGTGATAATAATAACCATGTAACAGGCCCCATACATTCGCTTTGAAGGCGGTTGTTGTGACAAACAGCCTAGCTAGCACGATAGATTATACCGTTACGTTTTATGTGACGTTTAAATACATTTCGCCCATATAACGTGACGGTATAAGTTATCGTGCTAGCTAGGCTGATAGGTGTATTGAACGCTTGAAAACCACAAAAAAAACGCTGCAGACGCGGCTTGTCGGACCACAAAATCGGCGATGATGGCCCATCACCCAGAACGCAGCCCAGCAACCTGGCCATCATACAGGACGCAAAAATAGTTCACAATTTCCGAACGTACCCGACACTGTCAACCTAAGAATTTGATATGGCCGACCTTTTGTCATAAAATTAACACTTTTAAATGCAAAATACGCGACAATCCGAATTTTGCGGATACATATGTTCAACTCGAAACCGTTATTTTTATACGTTATTTAATTTGAGACAGGTTTCGTTCGGGTCTACCGTACCCCTGCACGGAATCATTAATATAGATATCGTACCTACTCTTTGGCACTGCAGTCGCTTACTTTAAGAGGGTGTATCAACGAGTAGGTAAAAATATGAGAGGGTAAAAATTGTGATTATTGAAATTAACGTTAGGTATTAAAAAAAGGGACTGCTATGTACTATATTTTGTATTTCACTACCTTTTGAATACATTGAAACAGTTATTACGTTGCTAGATTCGTCAATCTATGTGTCGAAAGAAAAACGGCCGTTTTATATTTGAACCCAAAGATCGACAAATCTCGCAACGTAATAACTAGTTTGATGTATTCAAAAGGTACTTAAATATAAAACACAGTACATTGCAGTCCCCTTTTTTAATATTGTATCGTTGAATTTAAATAATCTCATTTCTTACGAGTGACGCTAGTGGATCCGTTGATACCCTCTTAAGGAAGGGATAGACAATACCTATAGACAGGAGTATTCGGAAATTAGCAACATGTTAGTACAGATTTGTGGATAGGTTTAAAGTAATTTGACTTCCTGATTTGATGTGTCGGGATCTATTTCTGGTATTTTGTTTCTTGACGTGAACTTACTGATGTCGAAGAGATTTCCTCACATGATGTGATACTGTCAGTATTACGATTTCACAGTACTAATATCATGTGCAGAAGCAGGGCAGTGCTGGTTTCGTAACGCCCCGCTTTGGCGCACCCCACGCCAGTCAAGAAGCACTCATTTAAATGAAGGGGCGCAGTGAAAAGCGGTCCTGACTCGACTGACAGTGGACAGTAACATCTGACAGTTTTCTCATATCGTATACAACCTCCCCACCGACAAATCAGGAAGTTGTCTAAACCAGGTAATAAAAAAATTTGTTGATGCATAAGAAGTAGACAGGATATCCTTTTTATGCTGTGGTGTTTTTTATGTTTGTCTGACCAGGGATTGACCCTAGTCTCTCTATGGAAAGCGACGACAAGGCCTAAGATGTTGCTCACTGGTTCAGTAACAGCCTATTCACTTTTACCTTGAAGAGACCAAGATTGTATGTTGTAGTAAGTTTGAATTGATTAAAATAGTATGAACATATTCTGAATGTCACCACGGCTGTTTGGTCGCCGAGTACGAAATCTAGTAATCGAAACCTTTAATTATTAAATGATTTGTTTACTAAACATGTTGGGATTTCAATGGTATAATAATTTATTGTCTGTCTGGCAAATAGGTTCAATCGATCCATTTGTTCAAATGTATACCAATATCAGTACTGGTAAAATTCAAGGCGGGGTCCACGTCTCATGATTATATTGTTAAAGGTCGATTCCTAAGAGCTGGCGCGGAATGTCTATGAAATTATTGACAGTTTCATACATTTTCCGCGCCAGCTCTTGTGAATCGACCTATACAACAAGTTTTGCAGGTTTTATTACCTTTATATATTAAAAGAATGCCCTGATTATCGTGAAGCTATTCTATCGATTGTATCAAGGATTTCAATGATAAAACGAAGATAAAAAATTAACTGCGAGGCATTTAAAAAAATAGTGGGTGGTATAATTACAGTGTACCAACACTGTAATTATGCCCTGCGAAAAATTCTGCTAACATAAGACAAGATTAGAATTAATACACATATTTTTCTTTTCTACCAAGAAAAACAATATCTGAAACTTAAAACGTATGAAACTACAATGTAGACAATATGTGTAGCGTTTGTATGCAAATTTTATTTGAGTTTTAGTTTAGGCGAATTAGGTACTTAGAAACAATCTCTTTTACTCGTATTAAACCTTTAGTTGGAGAATACTACGACATGTTTTCTTTTTAATAAACTTAAAGGTATCTTCTGCTAAGGACGAACTGGCAATTTGTATCTCTCACTGTCATAAAATTGGAACACAGTTACACAGCTGCTAAACATTACCAAGGCAGCCCTTCCCAAGATACGTTTAGAGTGTTCCTTTATGATCACTGCATTGCGGAGTATGACAAGCGAACATGCTTTGAGTTTTTTATTAAACACGTTGATATTATATTATTCTTCACAAAAAAAGGCTTGTGGGACAAATCGACTGTGTACCTAAATAGTCAACTAACTAAGGAAGTCTTATTGGAAGAACCTATTGTATTGATTGGTTTTGTATTTGTTGTGTGCACTGTTAATTATATATTAGGCTTGGGGTTTGTAGCCCGTCTTGTATGAAACGAGGAATTTAATTTAATGGAAGGAATTTAATTTTTGTTTAATGTTTTGAATAAGGGTATAAGTCTGTTGAATAATTTGTTGCGTATGATGTAATACTTGTAATTATAAGGCGCTGATTCTATTACTGAAGATGTTGCTGTTACGGTGGAGCAAATTCTAAATCACGCCAACGTTTGCTTCCCGGGGTTTACCTATATATAAGGGTTTTAAATGTTTTTTCTTTAATAGAGAATTTAGAACTGTTTGATTTACAGTAAGAAATACATTTGTTATCAAACCTGTGTTTTTCTTACTGCTCCCTCGAGACCTTGGGCGGAGCATTGTACATGATCTTACGAAGTTACTCCTTACAAATCTTAGGTCTTGTGACCCTAAGCTAAATATTTAATTGTGTGTGTGATCAAACCGCTCTCAGGATTACTAACCATAATTAGGCTTGTTTTATAAGCACATTTGAAAGCTATGGCAAGTGATACCATGTTTTAAAATTCGATACTACTACTACTACTCCTTCACACTTTGCTTCGGCCAAACGATACGATTTCAAGTGGA
Organism: Notocelia uddmanniana; assembly: GCA_905163555.1. Taxonomy (NCBI): domain Eukaryota; kingdom Metazoa; phylum Arthropoda; class Insecta; order Lepidoptera; family Tortricidae; genus Notocelia; species Notocelia uddmanniana. The sequence continues at coordinate 4,069,262 of LR991059.1, read as the reverse complement.
GCCTTATTGCCGGAGAGCATAGTTCTATTGAATCAGGTTCAATGACCGTCAATGCATAAAGCGACATCTATTGGAAATGAAACAATGTAACTGAAATCAATGTTTTAAATTTGTGTCATTTTTACAAACAATAAATATTATGGTAGTCTAGGAAAGGGATGAAGCCTTTTCAGACTTTTAATATTCTTGACAAAACTACTCTTCTATTCCAGATTATTACTTGCAACGGAACGTGCCCAAAACTTCATTATAATAAAATCAGTTACGGTCCGTTTTAAGTACTGTAGAGATTGATACATTATGAGACTGGCCATGTGGAACTAGTACCATAATGTATACAATTCTACATATTTTGAATATGTTCTGGAATGCCTGTCAAGCAGCATTCCTTGGAAAACAGTTGGTTTTTCTGATACATTCCTCACCTGGACTCGATTGGAGTCACACGTGTTATTTAACTGTATCATTCTAATTGTATTTTGAAATACAATAGTGAGTTATAAAGTCGTAAAGTATTTCATTACAGCTACAACTACAACCCCTAAGATTCCCTATCAGTACCTCAGCAGTACAAGCGAGGCTTTACAGTACCTAATTGACAAATGCTATTATGACGTCAATGCTAAAATCATTAGCTTCACAGTGATTCATGCAAACAAATTAAAGCCTTATTAAAATCTGGGGCAAACTGTCACGCAACATACGAAATGTAATGACGAAACAACAGTAAAAAACCATTTCTACGAGGTAGTCACGTAACTTTTGAATGTTCGATAGGTAAATCTACCGCACGCTCAAAAAAGTTGCGTTATCCCGCGGTTCAGACGCTCTGACTTCCTTTGCATAAACGGTAGAATTTGACAATCTACAATAGAATTATAAGAAAAGCATAGTGTTGTTGACTGTTAAATTTAGCTTGAGCCTGTGTGTGATTTGTTTACACAAGCAAACTTTATCAATATTCGTCGTAATTTGGAAAAAAAATCCTTAGCATTTCATTCTAATTGAAACTTAACTTGCGTGAAACATAATTATATGAGACTAATTACCATGGAAATCATCTTATAACTTTAATTAAATAAGTATTTAGTTTTCCCAAATGCCATTTTGTGTCGGCGAAAGTTACACTATTTATATGCTTTCATGGAAAATATAAGTTAATAAAGTTTGGCTACTAGTTAAAAATGAGATGCATAATCAATTAATCAGTCGCTAAACTATAACTTAAGAACTTAATTTGCCTTCAAAATATAACTAAAGCTTTTACAAGAACTAGTACTCGGAGGAGCAAAATACCAAAGTTCTCAGAGAAACGACTGGGTGAATTGTCTAATGTACTCGATGCATTCTACCCAAGCACCTCTGGGAATGGGTCCGATCAGCTAATTAACATTTAACTAAAGTGGTTTGTGATGTCACGGCCGGAATTAAGTTAATAAGGCAGGGTCTATTGACGTGCCGTCTGTTGCTGTTCTCATTTGGTGGGCCTTTGAGGATTCGGATATCTTTGATACGCTAGTCATAATTCACATCGGTTTTAATTACTTACTTAAAATGAAGATTTTAATCATGTTATCCGTACAATATATGAGATCGGAAAACTATTGCAAATTTCGCGCATAGGATTATTTTATGTAAGTTTACACGGTTGGTTTAAGATGCGCCAATATAGAATTGGTCTTAAAATGGCGGCATGTAAGTGAATGACATAAGGTGGTAAAAACATGCGAATATGCTTTAGGATGTGAGCAATTTTGTATCGAATCTTTATAGGCGTTACTTATACATATACAACACACAATCGATTTGCATGACGGCTCGGCAACTCTCATGCAGAAGTTTCACGTATCTGAAACTGTCTGTATATAATAGTTGGGTAGGCCCAAAAAATATCCCAAAACAGCCCTATGTGTATATGTTTATTGATACATATTTGGGGAAGGGTTTCTGATTTTCTCAAAGCATTTTCTTCCATGTTCACCAATCAATTTTGCGTAGAATTACTGGGTGGAAATGTTCTGTTCTCTGTCTAAGTAAGGCGCTGATTGATTTTTAATGCCATCCCTCAAATATAATTTACGACGCCATTTCACGGTGTTGTTTCATCAATCATTTCATTTCGCCAAAACTGAAATGGAACGTAGAATTATTACGTCACCCGTAAGGATAAAGATGGCGGAAATATTAAATTCATATTTTTGAGACAAAAATGTAATAAAAATATTTCATGCGACGCTGCAAAGTCATATTTAAAGCAGAGACGAGTAACAGTTATATAATAAGACTAACTAAAAATAAGATGAAGATGCAATAAAGAAGCAAGGAAAATGAAAAATATCGTACAAAAGTATCAAAAACTATATACTCGTATAGTCAACTAATTTCATTTCTGGACCAATTCATACCTTGTCACATTCATAATAGTATGTGATCTCTGGCACCTTTCATAATGATTTTTTACAGTGACAAGGTAAAAAGTGGCCCAGAAATCAAATTGGTTGACCGTACGGACACCATCATCATCATCATCATCAACCAATATGTGTCCCACTGCTGAGCACAGGCTTCCTTTCGTTGGTGAGAGATTGGACATGAGTCCTCACGCTGGTTCAGTGTGGGTTGGAGGCTCCAGATGCCACTTAGATTTTTTTGCAGATGTATGCAGGTTTTCTCACGATGTTTTCTTTCACCGTACAGCTAACGGTAAAAATCAAATAATATAAGACACTTACTAAGACATTTTAAATTCATAAAGTTCGCCGATGATATAGCCGCTTTTGCAGAAAATCCAACGTAACTCCAACCACTCATAAAAGAAATGGACACAATATTCGGGCTACAGATTAATACAAAGAAGACTAAAACATTGTTTACATCAAAGCACAGTCAAGTAACTAATATAAATTCAATGCAAATAAGAAATACTCCCATTGAAGAGGTCAAAAGTTTTAAGTATTTAGGTAGCATTATTACTAGCCTTATCCTGGCAAGCGGGGCTCTGCTAGGATGGACAAATTTCTCCCTTGCTGCTCGTGGGAACACTATGATGACTAAAAATGATTTCATTAAAAATGACGGCGATGTGGTTTGCTACCAGTCACGCCCTGGCCCACGGGTAGGCAAAATTTGGTCTGAGGAATGTCATTTGTCTAAGTTGAATGTTCAGGGAGGTATGGATGAAAAGATAGGTGAGGTATGTCATATGATGAATGAAAGACGAATCGATTTGTTGTGTGTGAGTGAAACTTTGCGGAAGGGGTGTGACACCACGAAACGTGGCCCTTACTCTGCGTACTGATCAGGAGTCTTAGATACCGAACGTGGCTGTAAGGGCGTGGGTTTCATCCTTTCTGCGCGAATGAATGAGTGTGTGAATGAAGTTAAGAGTTTAGTCCAAGACTCGTGTGGATCAGGCTCAAAGTAGGTTTAACCCGCCTGTTCGTAATAGGAGCTTACGCACCAGTCTGCTGGTCACAGAGGAACCAAGTGGAACGTCTCGAGTTTTGGGAGAGTGTAAGGGATGTGTTAAGAATGTGTAATAATAATGAAAGAATAGTTATGTTAGATGATTTTAATGGATGGGTTGGCGTAAGAAGATCTGGATACGAAAATATTCTAGCAAATTTTGGCGATGAAAAAGTGAATGAAATCGGCGAGAATCTGCTTGAACTATGTTTAGAATGGAATCTCATTGTGACTAATACCATGTTTAGTTACAAGGGAATCCATTTGTATACATGGCAAAGAGGCAACGTAAAGAGTATGTTTGATTATGTAATAGTGGATAAGAGAATAGTTAGTAAAGTGGTAGATACCAGAGCATATCGAGGAGCCAGTGTAGGCCATTTCCTCGTTATAAGTCGTTTCAAAGGCCTCTTCAGACGATGGTGACACTACTACTCTGATTCTACCACCGAACTAAAGAGAATAAAAGTTGAAAATCTCCAAGATTTATAAGTGCGAGATCGATACAAATGTATCTTAACAGAGAAGATTAGTGAAAATAAGGTAGTGATTGAGGAATATATAAAAGTGATTTGGAGATATCTGAAAGAAGGAATGATAGGTGCAGCCACCGAGGTGTGTGGTGAAACAAAAAAAAAGAGAAAGGAAGAATAAATGAAACCCCGTGGTGGGACAGACAAGTGAAAGAAGCTGTGAACGAGAAGAAGAAAGCTTGGCTTGATTTAGTAGGGATAGGGAATGACCAGAATAATGCAAGAAGGGATTCGAACGAGAAGAAAGAAGAGGCCAAACGTTGCTATGGTCAATTTAAGTAAAAGGTAAATAATGTGATCCAGAGAAAGAAAGATGAGTTGCCAGAAAAGATGGATAAAAGGTTCTCTAAAGATTTCAGAACCAATAGAAAATTGTTCTGGAAAGCTGTAAAAACAGCAAGAGGCTCAACAACAGCATCTGAGCTTGGAATTATTAGAGACGAGAATGGCAACATCGTGAAAGGTGAACAAGATATATTGAAAAGAGATAAGAGAAGGGAATATTTTGAAGGTCTGTTTGATAGAGAAGAGAAGAAAATGGTAGAGTCACAGAACTCTGAGGTTACTCCCGACCCTAATATTAGTGAAAGTGAGATAAGTACGACAGAAATTGTAGATGCGTTGAAAAGTATGAAACTGGGTAAGGCTGCGGGATAGGATAGGGTAACTACTGAGATGATTCGGAGCGGTGACGGAGTTGCTGCAACCATGCTGCATCGACTCTTTAACTTGTGTTGCAAAAACACGGCAAGGTGCCGGGTGATTGGACTAATGCTGTTATCGTTCCAGTTTACAAGGGAAAGGGTTCGCGGCAATATTGCAGAAACTATCGTGGAATCAGTCTTCTGAGTGTAGTTGGGAAAGTGTATGCGAAGATACTGATAGAAAGAGTTGTGAAAGAGACTGAGGAGAAAATGTGGGATGTGCAAGCAGGGTTCAGAAAGAGGATGGGGTGTGTGAATCAAGATTTCTCCTTGCGATGCATCACCGAAAAATGCCTGGCCAAAAGCCAGAAGGTGTACTCTGCGTTTATCGATTTGGAGAAAGCCTATGATAGAGTGCCGAGGAATGATCCGTGGTCAAGCTTGTCCTTGTATGGGGTAAGTAACCAGTTGATTCGAGCATTAAAATCCCTATACGAAGGTTCAAGCGCTTGTGTAAGAAAAAGAAAGAGAAGAACGGAATGGCGGTTACTCCACCGACAAGAGCAAGGTTCTTAAATTTATGATGATGATGATGACTAAGACATTGCTGGATTGGTCATGCATGTCCCTTACCTACGGACCCGGGTATGTCCTTAAACTACGACCAAGACCACCGGGGAATGGGCAGCAGCATTCCTAGAGTGCGGTGAAGATACTGCGATCGCCAACCCGCATGCCAAGCGTGGCGATTATGGCATTTACCTCCCATGAAATTGGGGGAGGCCGATGTCCAGCAGTGGACGTCCTAGGGCTGATATGGTGGTGGTAGTGGTCCCTTACCTACAATAAGTTTTATTACACCCTGATTTATTTTAAGATTAGAATTTTAACGGCCAGTTTCGTTCACGTTTCTTCGTTTCCCTAGGATATCAGAGGATAATATTGTACTAATTTCACTTATCTCAGTAACTTATTACGTTTCAAAGATAACACACCGGATATGTTCCCGTTTCAAGATTGTTTTCCTTTAAAACGCATGACGGATAACGCACGATTTTTCTAATCTTAAAAAAACGGGGTATAGTACGAGGCTTGCACTGAAAGTGGCGGGAATCGAATACTTATTAATTTATTTTTAACATGTATTATACCTTTTTATAATCTCTGAAGTTTCCTTATCTCAACACACTGGCCACTTAGAAAAAAAAAAGTATGGTTCGGTTTCAATTGTTTATTGAAGTCGTCGAGTCACTGCTTAAAATGGAATTGTGCCGTGAAAATTTCAGAGCTATGATTTATTATGACTTTAAAAGTGGACTAACACAAAAACAATGTGAAGAGCGGATGGTTGCTGCTTTTAATATTGAAGCTCCTTCAAAGACTACAATATACAGGTGGTATTCAGAATTTCAACGTGGCCGTGTATCCCTCACCGACGAAGTGCGTGAAGGTCGACCAAAATCGGCAGTCACGCAAGAAAACGTCGATGTTGTGCGTCGTCTGATAAATGAAGACCGACATGTGACATATCGGGAAATTCAAGAGCACCTGGGTATTGGAATGAGTCAAATACAAATTATTTTAAAAGAAGAATTAGGCGTGAAAAAGTTATTTTCCCGTTGGATACCTCACCTATTGTCTGACGAGCAGAAAATAGTCCGTGTCAATTGGTGCCGCAAAACTTTGAAAAGATTTAACAAGGGACGCTCAAATGCTGTTTTTAGCATAGTATCAGGTGGATATACGCTTATGAGCCTGAAACTAAAAACCAATCCCGAGTATGGGTCTTCGAAGACGAGCTCAAACCCACAAAAGTTGTTCGTTCTCGCAGTACGGCTAAGAAGATGGTGGCTACGTTTATCTCTAAATCTGGTCACGTAGCTACTGTGGCTCTTGAGGATCGTAGAACAGTCAATGCTGATTGGTACACCACTATTTGTTTGCCGAACGTCTTTGCTGAACTCCGAAAAACAAACCCTAGTCGTCGCATCATCCTTCACCACGACAACGCCAGCCCACACACCGCTCGGACAACAACTGAGTACCTGGACGGTGAAAAAGTCGAAATATTGGACCACCCTCCATATAGCCCTGACTTAAGTCCCAACGACTTTTTTACATTCCCCAGAATCAAGGACAAACTGCGTGGTCAGCGGTTTCAGACGCCAGAAGAAGCAGTGGAGGCCTATAAAATAGCCATTTTGTCGACCCCTACTTCAGAGTTCAAAAAGTGCTTTATGGACTGGTTTGAACGCATGCATAAGTGCATGAAATACAAAGGAGAATATTTTGAAAAACAATAAAAATAAATAAACTCACTTATACTGCATATTTTCTTCTATTCCCGAAACTTTCAGTTTTACCCTCGTATAGTGAGGTACCTACAGGAAATATTCATCTTTATTTCTTATATGTATAAATAAGATTGGGACACAACATAACATTTTCTACTTTTAATATTGCGTTTTAGTTGATTTATTTATATACTGTATACATAGACGGCAGATTGGATTCTATACTTTATCTATTCCCTGTTAATCAAGAAATCAAGTCATTTATTGCTATATATTTATATAACGTGAATATTGTAAAAGTTCGTTAATAACTCATTGTCAAACCCACGGGAAAACATTTAAGTGATAAATAAAACAGATAAGAACTCGGCTGAAAGATCAATCTACATAAACTTACAAAACTGATGCTTTTCATGGCAATTCAGTTTGAGATATCTTGAAAGGTATTCAATTTTTTTTGACCGTTTTTACCGCTACTTCACTAAACGATCGAAATAGGACCCGAAACAAAACTAGGCAGTTTATTAAAATGACGGCGGAATACAACCCAACACCAACAGCTAGCCTGATGAGCAGACACCTTATTGTACTTGTGCCAGGAGAAAAGCCTGTATTATTTTTACATTAACATTTAAAAGTGCTAACCCACTTTCTTGGCTCACCGTACCCTCGCGTACCGACCTTTTTATTAAACAAATTAGTAATAAAATTATTGAATAACTGAGGTTCTCGTCAACCGTTATTAAAAAATCATTTTCATAGCTAATAAAAAGAATGAACTGTGGAGACTTCAAATTTTTCAAGCAATATTTTCACGAATACGGTGTTGCCATGGTTTTGTAACTAATTAATGGTGTGCGTGTGTCACGCATAATGTTGCCATGTTAAGAAACAAATTAATCGATGCGGTCTTATGCTTGGTGGGTTTTGAGATTAAGAAAAATAATTGAGGCCAATTTGGTCACGATTTTTATGGCGTATTTGTTTAGTTTGATAAAAGGTGTTTGTGGGTTTAGAGCGAACTAGAAAACAAAAGTATCATATTTAACAAATTATGTTTATTTATTTTAAAGTACTTGATATTAAAATACATATAGGTATCTAATATATAGCTAAATTATTTGACTTTTCTTGCCGTTACAAGTAAAGTGAAGCTGTATTTTTTTAGCAAAATCCATCGTGTCGAGTATCGTTGGATAGCTCGTTTAAAAGTTATAATAAACTTTCGACTACATTTTTATTTCGAGTCTATATTTTCTGTTTTCTAAAGACCAACTAACTTGTTACAGTAAATATAATAATCACGATACCTTATAACCTTTGGGAAAACAATGTAATTGCACAGTTTTATTCAGTAATTTCATCCCACAGCCAAGTTTGGGATTTCCCAGGGGTTGATTTCTTATTTGCAATATTCAGACAACGTCGAGGAGTTTGGATACCACAATATTATTATAGTTTAGGTATTAGAAATAAAAATAAATACTTGTAAATATCGTTTAATATTTTCGATCCAATAATTGCTTTATTTTATTATTTATTAGTAGGTACTTGACATAATTACTGTCAAAATGATACGATAAAAAAATCAAGATTCAATTCAGAGTAGGAAACGTGTTTGTGATTTTTCTGGAGTCGCTAATGTCCATAGCCTACGGTGTCTGCTTACCATCAGGCAAGCCTCGGCCGTAGGCTTGTTTTCCACCGTTTCTTTAAAAAATATAGTAGTTTCCAATGTAAATATTGAAAACCTATGTATAGGGTGTGTGGTATTACAATTGACAATGAATATTTTAGGCTAGACTAAGTCCAAACAATGCAAACATAAGTCGTTACAGTTGATACAGTATACTACGTTACGAATTGCAATTTTTTAGAGTTCCGTAGTCAACTTCCTAGTTCCTACCCTTATAGTTTCACCATGTCCGTCTGCCCGTCTGTCTGTCCCAGGCTTTGCTCTGCGATTGTTAGTGCTAGACAGCTGTAATTTGGCATGGGTATATAAATGAATAAATCTGACAAAGTAATAATAAAATGTAAAAAAAATATATTTTTAAGGGTACCTCGCCTACACGTAACGAGACGTCCTGACTTGGCAGGGTGGGAGCGATATTTGATAGGTATTTTGTTCTTGGACGTGAGTTTACTGATGTGAGATTTCTTCACTTGAGGAAATACTGACAGTATTACGTTTGCGTAGTAATAATACCACGCGCAGAACTGGGGCAGTACTGCATTAGTATCCTTGACACTGACAGCTGACAGTTTTCTCATATCGTACCGCCCCCGCATCGACAAATCAGGAAGGCACCTAAAGTGGGGATGAAAATGTTTTTTGCTCCAACCCTTTGGTGTGAGGTTTAGATGGATAGATCTTTCAAAATGAATAAAGGTCTTTGTCAAACATTTTTTGATAAAGTGAATATTTTTTGGAAATATTCACTCCAAAAAAAAAGTGTCCCACCCGCTCTAAAATATGAACTATGGGTGTACATAATATGAAAACCTAACCAAATATGAAAAAATCATGAATGTAAAGCTTAACAAAGACTTTCAACAAAACTATATAATGGACATAATCGATTAAGCTGTTCTTGAGTTTAGAAAGTCTTCCCTTCTTAGTAAAGGACGTATGAAACGCGGCGAAGGTATTGCCTATCGCATATAATTGCTGTTTTTTTTTAATTAAGTTCATTGGGCAACTACGGAACCCTAAACTAAGCATGGTTTGCTCTTGGCCAATTTTATTTTACGTACCTGTGGACGTGAAGTCTTAGCAAAATGCCCAGCTTTTTGAGTGCCATCCACAGAGCTCATATTAAAAATCCATTTCAAAAGTTCCTTTTTCTAAAGGAGATGAGTAAGTGACAAGTAAAGGATGATTCACAGCAGACCTACTGTGAATCATCCTTAAGGCTTCCAGCGTAAAAAAAAAAACATTCAAAGGTGGATTTACGAAAGAAAGTGTACTGCTGCTCTTTTTGTGCGCTGTGACGGTCGTAATTGAGCCAGTCATATACATAGACGTGACGGTGCAGTGATAGGCTGTTTTCATATTTGCATGAATATCTTGAAAACTAGTAGGTATAAAATATATATAAAAGAATATTTTTGGGTTTCTTGCTAATACAATACAATACAATACTCTTTATTGCACACCTCAATTAAAGGACACAGTACAGTACGTAATAACAATAAGTAGAGGCAAACAAAAGGCGGTCTTATCGCTAAAGAGCGATCTCTACCAGACAACCTTTGGGTAGCGGAAATCAAAGCAAATAATTACAATTCGCAGTAGGTGGTGCCGAAATAATTTATGAAACCTACTAATAATTACAACAATTTTATGCTATATTTATAATACTATACATATATAAAAATAAATATTTAAACATACATACATACATACATAAATACAAAATAAATTAATACTAATAAATTAACGAAATAAGTTAAGATTTAATACAACTTGGAAATTTGAAATGTCAATTGCATTCCGCGCACTACGCAGTTAATAGTATTGTTAAACGCATCGTTTTTTCGTACATTTAATGCTGTTGTTAGTCTCACAGTTGTTATAGTTTTCCAAAGCTAGCTTACAAAATTACTAATAGGATTTAGTAATATAATAGTAGTACCAGTCAGTGTTGTATACTTACTTGGTGACTACATCCATAAATAACAAGCTGTCGTGGATGACTGATCGACATGACTATACCATTAAATCGCACATACAAATATTTACGTCACCGTTAAACTTTATCCTAATGGAAACATACGTCAGTCTATTGATACACACATAAATTTGAGGTAGGTATACAAAACTATTTTTATTTTCTATTCTATTTTAAAGTCATCATGGATAGGGGTGTTTGGCAGAGATAGCGTCTTGCACGGGTAATGTATCGCAAAAATAGGTTTTCTAGTGTAGCATTGTAGTTTTGTAGTACCGGACAATGTAATTTTATATTAAACTATACGATATGTATTGTTTTTAAAAAATGACACCACGCCGAGTTTGTTAAACCGGTTCTTCTCGTGGCAGAGCTTTATTTAGGTGCTTTTAATATGCCTCAATTGAATAATAAATAACTTTTAGTTTTTAGTCATACGGAACTTGCAAAGTACTCGACATCTTTAGTACCGTTGTCAATACGAAGTATTTATTTACACTTTATGAAGTTTAATTATCATACGCAGTAAAATGAGTATGAATCCTGAAGCCAACGTGAAGCATATATTTTTCGCATTACAACACGAGTTGTTTTGGTATCAATTTTCTGACCCGCATATTCTGTGCGCATGTAAGCGAGTGCAAGAAAGAGATTGAAAACAAATCAAAATCTGTAATTGTAGATATACAAATAATACTCATACTAATTTGAGATATCAAATGAACTCTCATAACAAGTGATTGTGTGGGTAGTATTGTATTATGTTATATTATACATGGTAATTTACAGCTAATTTGCTTAGTAGCAAGAAAGTGTAGATAACAATTGAATAAGTGGAGACCAACCAAGATATAACGATGGAATCTTAGTCGACAGACGTAGACGCCCACACACACGAACAGGCGGGTGGAATAAGTTAATGGCCATTTATCTTTTTTGATAATGTTTTTTTAGGGGGAACACTTACGAGTATTCTTAGTGAATATGAGTACAAACAGATTGCAAGTTATTTAAATAAGCTACATTCCTTCGGTTAGGTAAATACATATAAATAGGCTTTTAGTTTTTGATCTAGCTCTCGATTACATTAGGTAGATATGTATACTATACTTAATTATTTATCTAGCATAAGTGCTAAGCCCGGAGGAGCGTTCATGGCCCAGTGGCGCCCGCGTACCGCGTGTGGTATGCGAGGTTAAGCAATGCCGGGCGAGGTCAGTCCTTGGATGGGTGACCGCTTTGAGTGGTTAATAACTGAGCGCTCCCGTGCTTTGGAAGGCACGTTAAGCCGTTGATCCCGGTTGCTGTCTATGATAGCAGTCGTTAAGCCAAGTTAGAGGCCTCCGGGCGGCTTGAGAACCTCTAACAGTCAAGTTGCCCACTCACTTGACAAGCCTAATCCCAATATGGTCTAGTTACCCCCTCGGGTTGTAAGGTCAGATGGCAGTCGCTTCCGTAAAAACTAGTGCCTACGCCAATGCTTGGGATTAGGTAGCGGACCCCAGGCATCATTCAGGATGCAACTGTACTGGGAATAACGCTAGGAGGATGATGATGAAGTGCTAAACCCGGTTTAAAAAAGGTATTACCTATAAAATTACCAACAGACGAGTTGAACAAAGCCTATGTTTTACGGGGATAAATATAGCTTTACTGTAATCCTTTCGAGTTTGTCTCGTAGATATTCAGTATTTTTTGCTTTCCTTTTTATTCCTAAAGGTATTTTGCAAGGTAGATAAGAACGCGGTAGGTATATAATCCTTTTAATCGCCTTACGGTCTCACCCATACATGTAAGAGGTGTTGCTGAGGATAAAAAATACCACAACCAAAATCAAAATCAAAAATCAAAATCAAATATTTATTCTGCAAATAGGCCACAAGGGCACTTTTACATGTCAAAGCATGAATTTATACAATTTAAAAAACTGACAATCTTACTTAATAATAATGATTAAAAAAAATATACTGATTAACAATTCAATGAAAATAAATTTACAAATATTAAGGACGTATTGAATACGATCTGTGTCCGAATAAACAAAAGGAATATAAAATTAATTTAATATCTCAGAGATGTATATGGTCTCTGAGCGTTCAAATATGATTAATAACAATTATTTCAAAGTGCTTAGAGATGTAAATGATCTCTAAGCCCTAAAATTAAAATAAGTAAACGACAATCGTCTTGGCCGAGACACTACCGTGCCTTCAGATCACTTAACCACTCACGTGCTCTCCGCAACTAGGGTTGCGACTTGGGAAAACGTACAGTGCTCTCGCAACACTAGTTGCGAGTTGGAGTTCCAACGGTTTTTAAATTGTTGCTATGCGGAACATGCAAAGAACGCTTTTTAATTGAGTTATATAGGTAGAGTATGAATGTGGCAGCATTAAAAAAAAATAAAACCGCAGTCTACGGAACAATTTTTATAAAATATAAAAGTTGTTTTCATGACCATCGAAGTTCGGTACGTCAGCGAGAGAGCTCGCGATTAAAAAATGCTACGAGCAATCAATTGTGCATTTTTTAATTGGTATTATATACCAAATTAATCCTGGTTTACTGCTTCATAAGACGAAGCATATATTTCGATACTAATTAAAATGGAATGTAATAAATTCTTCCAACAAAGTACGTTGAGTGATGAAAATTTTGCGAGGTTAATTTTAAATCGTACATAATTATGTGATTATGCCATATTTCTGTACTAGGCTATTAAAATCAATAAATGCGTCTATTAAAATCAACATAAATCCACTTTTAATGAACAATTAGGCATGTTCTATGCAGGATTAGGTGAATGAACTTGTGACGTCTATAAATACTATTGTACGCAACTGTGGTTGCACAAGGCACTTCCGCCGATTCGCGTCGGATCCACCTATTATGTCATAAGGCGTGGTGCACACTGGGCTATTGTCGCAGAATGGTTTAATTTAGTTTATTCATTTTTGATAGGTTCTTTTACGCATACTAAGTGGCGGCCCATTACCAATGTAACTGCTTACCTTTTATTTATGAATGTATGAAGTAGAGGTAGGGTTCACTTTTACTTGTTCAACTGATCATATAAATTTATAAAATTCACATATTCCATGTAATGGTTCAAATAAGAATGTATGGTTTTCTTTTTTCAAAAAACCAGTTCTGAGGGCCTACTCCGAACTTCAAAAATCGAACTTCGTATCGTGCCGTCCCTTTCCGTCATATAGTGTATAACAAGAGTGAAAGGGACGGCACGACACGAAGTTCGATTTTCGAAGTTCGGAGTAGGCCCTCTGATTTTGACTCGTATTGACCGTTATCTCAGTTATTTGTAGCTCGCATATAAACTATTGTATAGTCGTTTTAACTTAACACCCAAAAATTTGCAGTGAAAACCACGTACCAATAAAAAATACTTACCTCACTAAATAAGTGTATGAATTTTGTTGTTACTTGTGATGTATTTTTTTCAAATATTAATTTAATTTAATTTCTTAAATTTTCATTGTAATTTTACTCGTTAGTGGTTATGGGATGTGTCAGGCAAGGATTCAATAATTATTTGTGCAATAAGAGAGCAGTCGTTTTTTTACGACGAGTAATAATTTCGAATCCCTAGGTAGCGAAGTATGCCTTAGTCGAATCACTATTAGGGAGCGGGGCAAGTGATTCTATGATAGATTTTATAGCGTATCAAGGGATTCGAATACACGATATGCATACAGGTAACTTTGCCCTCGTGTACCACACACATACCACATCACATAAAACTTACCACCTCAGCAATGAGAACCTGTTAGAGTTAAAAAAAATTGTTGGGGTGCCAAATAAATATATGTCCTATGTCCAGCAGTGGACGTCCTTCGGCTGACATGATGAAATTACAATATAGTCAGTTCTGGTACCGTACCTACTACTACTATACTACGCAACGCAAAAGAGGGGGGTTATAAGTTTAATGTGTATATCTGTCTGTGGCATCGTAGCTTTTATTTAAACTGGTGAACCTATTTGGTTGTCTTTTTTTCAGAGCAGGATTTCCAAGAGAAATTTAGTAGTATCTTATAGCCGTGGATCAATATGACTGAAGCAACTATAAATGCCTAGACACGTAAACACGAGGTCATTGAGATCTGATATGTCGAGCCAAAAAGTTGCTACTATTATGGTGTGTATGTAAAAAATACTGCATTTTTAACTCCTCGAATTTATAATAAGTTAATAACATAACTTTTCTCTCGGGAAACGATAATATTAGTAAAACATGTTTTATCAAAATCGGTTCAGCCATTGCTGAGATATATAACTTTAAAATGAAAATATCGGCGGTTTTCCAACTTTTCTACTTTGTCAGTTATTCTATATCACGACAGCCAATGATATTTAAAATAAAATGCCAAACGTTATCATTACTTCAAGAATATATAATTAAAGTCACCATGAGTGTACCGCTGTTAATTTCGTATTAGCATTGTATAAGTCATAATAAGTTAAGGATCTGTAACTATTCGTAATTGATTTAATAAGAAATGTAAATTTCGTAATTTCAATATTGACGATCACTGCGTGAACTGTGGTTTCGTTGCGCACCAGTGTATCCCGTCCTATATCGCCGCCATGATTAAATTTTGACAGCGCAGGTCCGCCGGAGTATGTCCGTTAGTTTGAGTCGGGACCTTTGCGTGGGTTTTTGTATACTTTTGAAATGAGAACAAAAATATAAATCGAGTTGTAATCGGTCGAATATCTATTAAGTTGTGAAGTGTAACATGTGTAGTATATGTGTTAAGAGTTTTATGTGGTTTGAAGTGTATGGAATTATTTTTAATCGGGCGTCAAAAGCGGCACTCATTACGTTAGGTATGTAAGGCTATTTTTTGTTATTGATAATTTGTGACAGAAATTGTTGCTATTTTGACAAAATTGGCACTTGTTATTTGAAGATTAATAGTGTCTCTATCTACGTCTGACAATATTTTTGTACTCGTTTGCCTAAATTATTCATACAAAAATCATAAACAAACTACACTGTTTTGCGGCGAATTGAAAAACACACAATGTAAACATTGCAAATGAAAAAGGTTTTATGCAAAATATTTCCCCGGGATCATATACTTTATTTGGTATCAATCGAAGCGTAAACTATTACAGTTTTAAAAAAACATAAGATTTACATATGTTATCGATTTAGATTATAAAATAAAAATATATTTATTGCAAAAGATCTCATTCAAAACGGTATGTAAAGTTTGTGACTTTTAAAAAAAATATTTTACTATGGTGACCTATGTAATTAATTATATAAACAAATTGCCTGTTCCTTTAGCTTTATAACATAAAAAGAATCATAGCATAAAGTTAAGACGAAGCCAGGCAACCGATTTATTAACAACACAAGACAATGCGCTGCTAATGCTCGGTGAATCTTGAGCACTTTAGACCACCTTTTTTTTTAACGCGAGCACTTGAGTGGTTAGTGGAATCTTTAGGTTGTAGTAAAAACGTAGCCTTAAAAATATTAAGAGTGCGCAGTACGCTCGGTACTCCATACAAACGAATTTATGCTCTCATTTTAAAACGCCATGCTAGAATAACATGAAACTTTGTATACACAATGGGATCCGGCATATCTAGGACAGGAACATAGTTTCTGTTGCTTGAAATTATAAATTGAAAAAAAAAAATACAGCAATAATTAAGGTTTTCATACAAGCCGTAAAAAACTCAAAAAACCGCTGTATTTTTTTTTCTTTTGCAATTCTAGCAACAGAAACTAATTTCCGACCTAGATATGCCGGATTCCATTGTGTATACAAATTTTCATGTTATTCTAGCATGGCGTTTTAAAATGAGAGGGTAAATACGTTTGTATGGAGAACCGAGCCAGATCGAGCGTACTGCGCCCTCTTAAGTCAAGGCGTCATGAAATAAAACTACACTAAACTCACGTATTTAATTAATAACGACCCCGTACTTATTCGTAATATTGGCCCGTACGTTTCGAAACTTAACCCTGTAACCACTAATTTTAGTATCGTATCAAAGCTCTAATGGGCCTTCCATGTTATTACCATGATATCATGCTTTATGACAGCCACGACCTTCATGACAACCGTGCTCAGAGACCAATATATTATTAAATCATTATTTTGAGTAGGTACTTCAATAAGTCAACGTAATAAATAATCCTAATAAGCTATAGACATGTCTTGGTTTGTTTTTTCTTCGTGATGAATGATGGCTTCTTAGACGTATATTTTTATATTTATTATAAAGCCCTAAAACATTAGGAAGGAATACAGGTCGGTGACAATTCATTTGGGCTAAAGAAAACAATCTCACTACTTATATAACATTTTAACGCAGTTCTCGCGACCACGTGTTACAACACCCCCATGCCTGTTTGAAATGTGAATTTTACGCAGTTACAATAAAGTATCACAGTCATTACGATTGCAATTTTTTTTTATAGTTATATCTGGGTTAAAATTAATTAAATTAAATTATATCAAAGTTTTATATATGTCTATGTCTATTATATTTGTACACCTTGTAGGTAGATCACAGCGTATTGTATATTTTATTCTACTGTCATCTTTTATTGTTACCTGTGTATCACAAATAATTACTTACTTATGTACTTACTTATTTGCATATTCGAACAGTACATTTATAAAACTTTCCACTTAACTTTTCAGATCTGTGTGGAAAAGTTTTGTGAAGATACAAGTAATTGGATAAGTAGGTTTAGGTTTGTTTAGTGACACTCTTGAAAGATGAAATGGTTACAAAATAAAAACATAAAATGAAACATTTTCTAAAAATGTTTTTAAAGAAAACATAGGATAAAATTGGTACTTATTAAAACAACATAACATAAGCGCTGTGAAGAAAAAAAGTGTAATGAAATTTCTTTCTGGTCACAAATGGCCCTCTTGTGTCTCCGCTGGTGTCTGCGATGAAAATAAATAAATATTATAGGACATTTTTTTACACAAATCGAACTAGTCCCATAGTAAGCTCAATAAGGCTTGTGTTATGGGTACTAGGCGAATTTAATCATTTTTAAATACATAGAAAACATTCAAGTCTCAGGAACAAATGATTCTGCTCACCCCAGAAACAAATGCCCTTACCGGGATTCGAACCCGGGACCTCTAGCTTCGGAGGCAGTGTCACTACCAACTAGGTTAAACAGGCCGACATAAAAATAAATACAGAATAACTAAAGTAAAGAAACCTTCAGCGACTTCAGCTACCAAATAACTCAGGGGAAGTTAATAAAGTCCGACACAAAAGTCACGAAGATTACCTTCCATACAATTTTGCATGTCAACATAATGAGACTGCATTTCTTTCAATCGCCTCGCTGCCAGTGACAAGTGTTTTCCATGCTTAATTTTATGGGTCTTGCCGCTTCGTAATAAAGCATATTTTTGCCTGTTTTGTCACGCATGCGTACTTAAGCTACCGCAGTGCGCGGCTCGGCGCCGGAACGCCGAAGCGTGTGGTATTCCCATTATAAAGAAAATACGGAATGGCAAATGTTTGGACGAATGTTTAGGGCAATGTTTTGATAAGTAAGTTTGTAATCAAGGTCCGTTTTTGGTAATTAATGAGATAAAAGTTTGCGTAAGTTTGCAAGTTGCGTGATGAGTTTGAGCTACTTTTGCGTAGAAGAGCGTAAGTACTGTGATGGTTGTAAGACTTCAACTAGTTTTATAAACGAGTTTGTTAACTTATCCTTCTCGTACTGGACGTGTAATCAGTATAATGTTTTTCTTTGAATCCTTTATTGTACATGATAATCAAGTTTACTAAAACAGAAGTTATACCATCAGGTTAAAGAACATAGGGAGTTCGGAGAGAGTGATTATTTTGCGTCTTATTTTGGCTGACTTGCTTGAACTAGCTCTTGTCCGCGACTTCATCCGCGTAGAACGCGTTTTCGCCTTAGAGAACTTATAATCGTTTTTTTTTATAAATAAATAAATATTTTTTTACACTAATCGAATTAGTCCCACTGTAAGCTCAACAAGGCTTGTGTTATGGGTACAAGACGACGATATATTTAATAGATATATACTTAAATAAAAACATCCAAGTCTCAGGAACAAATGTCTCTGCTCACCACAGAAACAAATGCCCTTACCGGGAATCGACCCCGGGACCTCTAGCTTCGGAGGCAATGGCACTACCAACTAGGCTACGAGACAAAGTTCGTCGTTATCGTTTGGCGTAACAATTTTGCTTCCAAGAAAAGCTGAATTATAACTATAACTTAATTAATTGTATTTAGCTAGGTACCGTAAATTGGGACTTTAGGAAAAATAGGGCTACATTGATCAATTAGAAGGTAGCATAAAAGCGGTACTATTGGTAATGAGGTAGATTTAATCAAGTTAACAGCAAGAGGGTTTCCTAATACTTTCACTGCCGAAGTTCAAACGAAAATATGAACAATAATTTATGAGAAAACCCGGTTTGATCAAATTAGCCCCTCGAATCCTTTGATACATTTAACCCCAGTTTAACGGTACTCTTAGTACTGTAGCACTGAGTAGAATTTTGCAATAAATAAACAAATCCAATTAAGTCCAAGGCAGCTAGTTACTTAATTTAATGAAAACTCTACGTCTGCGAAGACTGCAAACTAGTTTCGTTACTTGGCTAAGATACTTCTTGACTATAGCTTCTTCTCAAACAGCAACCTTATTGCTAAAGACCCAGAATTAAAACAAACTTGTAGTAAAAATAATTTTTAAATTGAACAGCCCTATTCTAGTATCAAGTATTGTCTGTATAGAGTCGTTAGATGAATTTATCCAAAATCTTTAATTCCGTAAAGATTCCCAGCCGGATTTTTCTCTGTTTGCGTTTGTTTTTATTCAAGTATTTCTCGAAAGATTATTAATCAAAATGTGCATTGACTTAAATCGTCCATCTTTCGCCAGCGGTTACATATAAATTATAATGATGATGATGTGTGAGTTTTTGTGTATTGCATCTATATGCTTACATCAGATGAGAGTTTACAGGCTGGAGGGGCGTTCAGTTAAATATAATTTTTACTTTATGCTACAAAAGTTTGTGATTCTTCATTTCAAATAGCATTCGAGACACGTTTCTCTCTGAAATGAAAAAACGGAGAGCTTGCAGCTGCACTAAGACTTGGGTGTTCAATGTGCGAACTTCATCAGTGCATTTGTGGAGCTACTGTTGAGGCGAACGGCCATCACGGTTTAAGCTGCGGGCGCTGTGCGGGTAGATTTTCGAGACATCAGTCGATTAATGAAATTATACGTCGAGCTCTGGTGTCCGCAAATCTGCCCTCCGTTTTAGAGCCTCAAGGTTTGAGTAGAATGGATGGTAAGAGACCGGACGGGTTAACATTGGTTCCGTGGGCGAGAGGGCGCAGTCTCATTTGGGATGCGACGTGTGTAAGTACGTTTGCCCCGCCGCATCTCAACCTCACTTTGCAAAAAGCCGGTGCAGCTGCAGAAAGCGCAGCTAAGCTGAAGCACGCCAAATACTCGAACCTGGAACCTATGTATGACTTCGTACCGGTTGCTGTAGAGACGTGTAGCCCCTGGTGCTATGAAGCGAAATTGTTTAAAAAAAAATTAGGACAGAGGTTGAGGGAAAGTGGTTGCGATCCCAGGTCCGGCTCGTAACTGGTTCAAAAAATATCGTTGGCAGTGCAGCGGGGCAATGCCGCCAGCATATTAGGCACATTTACACCAGGTGCCTGCCGTTCTGGGATCTACTAGATTATGTCAAAACTTTTAATAATTGTATTTATTCTAAGATTTGTAAATAAAATTGTTAATTTGATATATGAAAAATATTTTCATCTCCAGCTAGAGTAATGTCTAGCATAAGCAATAATACCCTTATCTGTTATAAAATAAACCTGGACTGAACTTTGGTGTTAACATCGTACGGGTTTTTTGCGAAGGGTACATACTCGTATCTGCGAAGACATTCAAAATTTGTATGTGACGTCCCTATCTCGCACTGCGCTAGCGTGGGGACTTATGCCCGATCCCTCTCATCTATAACCACTTTTGGCAGCCCTGGTTGCCTGGCATCGCTCTGGTATTACAAGGGAGTACAGTTTAACTCAAAATTCAAAGCAAATGAGTGGATAAGAGGAAGCCTGAACCCGGCATTGGGACGTACGACTATGTATATACGGATGATGATAATGAGGGATAACTAATAGCCACCTAGGCTCACGAGGCGTCATTTAAAATGATGTCAATGAACATTTGGCATATCATTTCACTAATGTGGTCGTTAAATTAGCCACTCCAACCCTTTTACGGCGCTGTCACTTCTAATTACTCTGACTTCATTTATAATTCACTTCAAGAATTAAGTGTAAGTACTTTTTCATGATACGCTTAAATAATATATGTTATCTTGTTCGTAATAGGTATAGTGTATTGTTGTACGTAATACATGTTATTAGATTTGATTTCCGCTACCCAAGCCTGAAAGAGATCGCTCGCTTTAGCGATAAGACCGCCTGGTTGTTTGTCTCTAGTTATGGTAAATATGTACTGTACTGTATCTTTTAACTAAGGTGTGCAATAAAAAAAAATTGTAGTGTATTGTCGCATAGCCTCAGGTTTTGAATTAAATTTAACAATAACAAGCAACATTCCTAATTACTAATTTCTAAAATCTTCCTCTTTAGAATGAAGACATGATTCAAGACTTTGGTCACCTATTCGGAAACAAATGACATTAAATAAAAAAATAATTCAATAATTTAATTACATATTTCGTTAATCAGGTTTAATGAAGTTTACTTGAAACCATTTTGAGATCTAGACAGCCCACTTAAGGTCAGTATTGCAAATGACGAAGAGCTAACTTGATGAAGTGGCTTACTCGTCCCTCTCAAGATGTTCTAACTCACGAAATCTTGTAAGCGCTAAGGCCATTTTCTGACTTTGCGGGGCGGGATCGATTATTCTGTTCTTTACGTGAGTTTATTGAGATTTGCACAGTCAGCAGATTAAATTTGCGCAGTAGTATTACATAGCCGCGATTAGAATACTATGTTTAAATTTGCATTGTATTGTAACTTTGCTTGAATTTTAAATTCGGAACATCTCCTGCTCCTGCACCTGCGGCCGCTATGGAGTTTAGTCGACTTTCTTGAAAAGGAAATGGTGCACTTATAATGTTATTATGTTAGAGGGGAATTTAAATGTATTTCCGTAAATGAAAAACCTTTTCTTCTATCAGCAAAGACACGATAGGAATTTAAAATGAAATTAGTTTTATTTGGATATGGCTATATTAAAGCCAATGTATCCATATTTCCGACGAATGATGTGATCATTACTATACCCCGTTTTTTTTAAGATTAGAAAAATCATGCGTTATCCGTCATGCAATTTCAAGGAAAACAATCTTGAAACGGGAACATATGTGGCGTGTTATCTTTGAAACGTAATAAGTTACCGAAATAAGTGAGATTAGTACAATATTATCGTCTGATATACTAGATAAACGAAGAAACTTGGGCGAAACTGTCCGTTAAAGTACTAATCTTAAAAAAAACGGGGTATAATAATTTACAGTAACCAAAAATACCCCCCGACATTTCGAATACGTCTTATGATCTTTTGTTGTGAGCTAAAGAGAGAAGTAAAATATTGTTGATATAATTATAAATAAATAAATATTGGGGGACAATCTTACACAAATCGACCTAGTCCCAAACTAAGCAAAGCTTGTACTATGGGTACTAGACGACGATATATATACTTATATAGATAAATACATACTTAAATACATAGAAAACATCCAAGACCCAAGAACAAATATCCGTGATAAATGCACAAATAAATGCCCTGGCCGGGATTCGAACCCGGGACCTCTAGCTTCGGAGGCAGAGTCACTACCAACTAGGCTAAACAGGTCGTCAATTATGACTTATATAAGTCAGCTCCGAGGGCAAGACAATTTGTTCAAAAGTTAAAAATATGCAGATATAAAAGATTGTCCCCGGGATGACGCGAATGTATAGGTAGAAGGGACAAATTCCACATTTCAAACTCAGTGGGGATGCGAGGAATCTTAATAATTCAGAGGTAGTTCAATTGAGCTGTAATGGAAGAGACAGGTGAAGGAACTTGCTACGATACGGAACTGTTATCCGTATACCTAGGTATTTTTTTGGCAGAAACATCATGATATTGATGCCTGACATAATAAAAACATCGACAATCTTGTTATCGATTAGGTAAGTACCCTACGGGGATTATATGACTATGTAGATATTCTTTGTCATGCTGCGTCAGTTTGGTACTAAGAAATGGTTACTTGCTGAAATATAACTATCTTACTAATAAATTTTGTAAGTACTAACATTTAAGTCCGAATTTACTAACATAATTGATCCAAGTTGGTCCTTTAATAAATGTAATTGATATTGAAATATTATTTAGAAGTGACTAATGGAATTAGAATAAAATATACACAAAATTCCTATTAGAAATGTGCTTTGTCCGAATTATGAAATATAAATTATTAATAAATAAAATAAAAAAATATCTTTATTTCAGATCATTAAGAATCCATAAGTACAATTCAATAAAAATAAAATAAAAAATATATATATACTAGAATTCGATGTCAAACAAATCATAAATTAAATTACTATTATTAATTCATACAAATAAATAATGATTTCATATTCAAAAGAGCAAGGTAAAATGTAAATAATAATAATAACAATGGTGGAGATTAATTAATAATTTTAACCCACGTGCCCAGGATGGAACTATATCCGTGCTGTCAGCGATGGCCTTCAGTATCCTGTTGTCGCTGCGTCGGATGCGGTTTAGAATAGATGCGAGCCGCTTTCGGCTGATCGCATAAAAGTCATCGGTGCGTGCCTCGGCAAACATCAATGACGCGCTACAGAACCGTGGCAACCTCAACAGGATTCTGAAGGCATCATTATACTGGATACGAAGAGCGTTATAGGCTTTCAGCGTGTAGTTGACCCATAGGCTACCCGTGTAAAATACTTGACAGAACGCCTTAAAAAGGGTAATTTTAACTTGTTTCGAACAACGGGAAAACCTACGAGCCAACGTATTGCTTCTGAACGCTAGCGCTCTCCGTTCCCTCTCCAAATCGAGACCATCTTTGAGGTCCTCCGTCAGCCAGTGGCCAAGGTATTTAAACTGTGAAACCCTCTGCAGATCCTTACCATTCAATGCTATAGAGGGCACATGCTTAGGGTTCATTTTGTTTGACCTAAAGACTAAGACTTCGCTCTTTTTGGATTTGTATATAAGACCGTGAGTTTCCGCATAGTCCTCACAGACACTCAACATTTTCCTGAGTGCACTGACAGAGGGGGACAGCAGCACCATGTCATCGGCGTAGCTTATGTTGTTCACGTTAACGCCGTCGACATAACACCCCACCGGCATTCTGCTGAGCTCCTCTATCAGTCCGTTAACATATAAGTTGAAAAGCTTCGGTGAGGTTAAACCCCCCTGCCCCACCCCGCAATCCAACCTATATGCCTCCGACTGTGTTACTCCCCACCTAACCGTATTGGTCTGGTTGCCATACCAATATTTAAAAATATCTATCATTTCACGCGGGACCAAACTTGATGATAGTTTATCCCACAGAACACCATAAGACACCATGTGAAAAGCTTTAGACAAATCGAGGAAGCACGCATATACAGGCGTGCTCCTATCAGTGTAATACTTGACAGTGTGCTTTAAAATTAATAAATTGCTCATTTTGATAACATTGTTCATTTATTTTGAAACGTGTCATATTGATATACGAGCAAACTTAAAAATTGAATGACTATTTAAGGAATCAATGTCAACTGGATCGTTTTTAAAGGGTAAATGCGCTTTTGTGTTTACCCTTTCGGTTTTTTTTGTCATTGTGCACAATAAAGAGTTTTACTACTACTGTTCTATCTAAAACAATAACACTAAATAAAAAATGAAACATAATCGATGTTCATCATCATGTGTGATTATGTTATTTATAACAAGAAAACAAACAGTAACAAATTAGTTACAGATGAAGAATGTTATTATTCTATTCAAAGTTCATGATGACCTATGCGTAATGCCTCTACGTGCGATTTTCGCTACAAGGTGGGAAAATGCTGCTTCGCGCTATTACGGCGTAGCGCACGTAACGTTGGGAGACGCGAATCCACAATAAAGCTTTAATTGTTAACAACTTCATAGCGCTACGCTCGCAGCCAGATCACATGCGAAAACTCGTTTGTAGCGGAAAGCGCCTACGAAACGACCGCTTGCCTAGCGGGCTCCTGGCACTGAAAGTGGGTTAATGTTAATAGTAGCACTTACTTATTCACCACAAATACTTTCAATCAATCAAAAAGGTACAATCACATTATCATTATCACAAACATAAAAACAAATACCCATTTATTGCACTCAATGCCCTGGAATAACCCAGTGAATCACCAACGACCATCACCAACATTTGCCAATGTTGGTAATACATCAAACAACCAACGTTCGCCAATGTTGGCGATGGGTCGGTACAAAATCGCCGAGAGTATCGACTTGTGATAATTATGTCGTTAAGCGACGAGGGTATCTGTATTTATGCTCAACTGCCTCCTTTGACATTTATGGAAATAGCCAGGACGATTACTGTGTCTAAGGCTTTGCCAAACGACTTTCTTATAAAATTCGTTGCGTTTGTTTATGTTTCTGTGTTAGATACTTCAAATTTCAGTTTTGTAGGTACTGTTTTAAAATCAGTTGCCACGGGAATGATACATATCAATCCAGATAACAGTCATCTTTTTAGGGTTCCGTACCAAAATGGTTAAAAAAGGAACCCTTATATAGAACCCATTTGTCTGTCTGTCTGTCACATTGCTAAATATCTCGAGAACTACCAATGCTATCGATTCGAAATTTGGAATAGTTATAAAGAAGAATAACCCAGATGTATTTAACAATACAATAGGGGTCAAAAATTGATAGTCTAATGACTATGTCAAGTGAGGTGTCATACAAAAGGGAAATAGACATTCTGAAATAGTTATACAGTGGATAAGTTTCGATTTATGAAGGAAAAACACTTGTTATCAATTTTACTAAATTCCGTTCCTAATGAAACATATAAGTGAATTTGTTTTAATGCCTTTTAAAATTTAATTTTTTTATAACAAAATTACTAAAAATAATAAAATAACCAATGCTTAACAAAAACTTAGGTGCATGCAACCGCACGTATTATACCCGTATTGGACCCGGGTATGTCCTAAAACTACGACCAAGACCACCGGGGAATGGGCAGCAGCATTCCTTGAGTGCGGTGGAGATACTGCGATCGCCAACCCGCATGCCAAGCGTGGCGATTATGGCATTTACCCCCCATGAAATTGGGGGAGGCCTATGTCCAGCAGTGGACGTCCTAGGGCTGATATGGTGGTGGTGGTGGTACGTATTATACGCACTGTGATGCGACTGCCGACCAACGCCTGCGGTCGCTTGAAGTCAGAGCGATGCGGCCTCTAGTGCGGCCAGCCGCACGGTTGCTATATGACTACGGTTGAGTTTGCGGTCGAAAAATATTTCAAAATGCTTGGTAATTTTCTCCTACTTCCAAATAAAGATGTAGCTATAAATCTATTTCTCAGTTTTTCGTTATATTCCGCTCGTAAATATAATAAATAGCTCCGACTACTTCGACGTCCATCTTGGGTATGACTGGTCAATCAAATCGCCAGCCAACGCGGATTCTATCCGCACTTATGCTGTTGGCCGTGCGGCAAACCGCAATTGCTACCGCATCCTGCGGTCAGCTTTAAGCCAGCATAACATATTCGCCCCGCTTAACATAAGTATCGTAGGGGTGGTGATGCTTTCTTTGCTGCTTATGGACCCCAGCAGGTAAGAATCAATTCTGTCTCATACATTGTAGCGGATGAATGGTTTCAAAGCTCGGGTACACAAAACGGTATTTTACAGATTAAGTACAAAGCCATTTAAATTGAGTAACCGCAGCAGAGGTATTAATTTAAAACCGAGATTGTGTTACCCAACCGCAACATTACCCTTTTCACGATAGAATAATTCCAGTGTGTTCTCAATATCCTTTTGTGGTAACGTACCTGAAACAATAATAAAATGATATTAGTTAAATGATTATGTTTTAGAATTTACATACATATAATACATACGTACTGCTATGTTCTCAGTCTTGTAATAAATTCTGTTGGATATTCATGTGTTTTCTGTTGCCAACCCTTTTAAAAGTATTCCTGGGTCAGAATTTATCAACTGCTCTGTTTTTTTTGTATTATTTGTTTTAAATTATTATAAATTTTACAAACAAATTATAAATTAAATTATTAATACGCTATTATTTATTTTAGTGTCAGTCTATACATAATGATATTCTCACTTACGAAAAGGACCTTATTTTTATAAATCTATTTTCGTTTTGTTTTTTTAACAACAAAGTTTATTTTAAGCACGCCATATTATTCCCACTCCTTAAATATGCAAAAGGGTTCTCAAATTTGTTTGGCCTTGTCGCCAAACTCCTTCCTTACTAAGTTTAAAGAGAACATGAAAAGTTGCTTTATTCTATCGTTGATGTACGTTCCAAGCTTTTTTTGGGTATAAACTTTGCTGCTTGTGTCCTCTTTGAAAATATCGACACGCAGTCAGTGACAGAATATACGATCGTACAGATATTTTTGCAATTATAGGAGCGAATGAACATATACCGTGTGTTAATTTTATATATACTGGCGTATATTGTAATGGAGCTTAAGATTGGACCTAGGAAACCGATTTACATTAATTTCTTTAGGAAATTAGGTTTTTTTTTTCATATATAATAATTAAGCACGCAATGTATTGCATCCATAATCATTAACGTTCCGATGCGTCATGTCAGTATTTAAATTAGTTTGCTTTATTAATTAAGTCAAGTTGCTAAGTGACTGATTGTTCCTATCAAACGAAAAACATCATGAGAAAAAGACAGTTATTAAAAGTCTATAACAAATAAAGTAACCAAACTTGTTATGTCAAAATAAGTTGGACAGCGTACATTGCTGCTCGGTTGGATTTAAAAAATCGTTACAACTAGTTAAAAACACTATTCAAAAAAAAATATTATCCTATATGAGTCGTATTAATTGATACTATAGGTGGAAAAAGTATACGCCCGTGTAAAATTTACACGCTGTATAAAACTTAATTACATTCAACGACATAAATTTATGTCGTAGAATGATTAAGTTTTGTAATAATTATTGTATGCTTAGCAAATTATCTTGTGAAATCTTTGAATTTGATAATAAAATATCATAAGTGTTGTTGTGTAGATAGCGGACCCCGGACATCCTTCCGGATGCAATTGTACTGAAAATAACGCTAGGAGGATGATGAAGTGTTCGATCAAGTCTTAGAAAAATAAAGTGACATTTTGGGACAGTATTCCATTCGATATTTGACTGAATCAGAATTAGAACTTTAATACTACTTTACAAGTCAAAGACATATTATACTTAGCAAGTGCGTAAAACGTCTATTTGTTTATACCTGAATAACTAATTATCAGGGGTCGTACTTTTCGTGCCGGTGACGTAAAATTGACGTCACATTGCATATAGGTGATTCCAATTGCTGTTATGGTAGTTAACAATCATCAATCATTTAATCATGCATTTATACATTTTATAAAGGTCTTTTTTTAAATACGGCCTAGTGTATCCGAAGATTAAAAAGGATTTCTTTCAAACTTTTTTTTTTATGACATAGGTGGCAAACGAGCAGACGAATCGCCTGATGGTAAGCGATTAGCGCCGCCCATGGACACTCGCAACACCAACTTTTACTAACTTGCTATGTATGTATGTAACTATGTTATTGTAACTAAATATTGAAGCAGATGTCTTCAACCGATTGAGCTGAAAATTTGTAAACACGTTTAGTTTGGATGAAAATGCATGGTTAGCTGTATGGCGTCATTCTAACTCCAACATGGCGGAACACCCAAGATGGTGTACTTGTTATTTTTAATGTACTCCTACAATATGGGTATCAAATAAAAGGGCTTGCTGAGAATAACTCGCAAAATAAAGTGAGGTCACTCTAAATCCAGTACTGCGGACTTCCAAAGATGGCGGACTGAGTTTTTTATGCTTTCCTATAATATAGGTATCAAATGAAAGGACTTGCAAAGAGTCATTGGAGCTACGTAGAACGATAGCGGACGCGAGGTTTCTATATAAGCTGGTTAGGAATAAAATTGATTGTCCGAACGTATGGGCATTATATTATACGTGTTGATTGTAGGAGTCTGCGCGCGTCCGCCGCGCCGAGCGGACGCGTCCCGGTCGACCACCTGTACCGGGAACCTTTTTTAGGACAAGTCGGCGGAATTTATTCTGCCGTCTTATATCCATCTTTTGATGGTTTGTACATACTATGTATATAGTAAAAGAAGATGTTCCTGTTTATTGCGCCGTGTTTTCGTGGTGCTGTTCTCTGGCTGCTCGTCGTTGCTTGTGTTGAGTACTGGGGGCTCTTGCGCTGCCTGTTAGGTAAGGCAGTCTGGGGCTTTCGGGAAAACGATGGCGGCGGCGGGTGGCTGGGCCTCGGTATCTGCGGGAATGCGGCCCATGTCTGCGGATGAGCCTGCTTTTACACGGACGTTACTGCGAGACTACGTGGGATCGTCGCCTCTACGTTTCCTGCGGCCTTGCGATAGTACTTGGGGTCTTTGCGCTATCAGTTAGGAGGACAGTCTGAGGCCCTGGGGAAATTGCTCGGCTGTGGATGTCGTGGTTCTACGCTACACGGAGCCTACGCCATGGAAGATCTCATGATTTGGACTTGGGGACTCGCCTTGTCAGTCAATCTGGTGCTGTCCCCAATGTACCACATTTGGATTTGGACTGGCCCTCGTCAGTCAGGCACAGTTTCTGCGGGACCGGCGTTTGTCCTTGCTCCCTGCGGCTCGGTGAAAGTAGTTCGAGTCCTTGCGCTGCCAGTTAGGTATGGCAGTCTGGGGCTCGCTTACGAAATTGCTGGGCTGTGGGGCGTGGGGCCGGGCTTCGGGACCAATGGAGCGCCGCATGACTGATGAAGAGCCGGACCTTCGGACTGGCCCTCGTCAATCGGGCACAGTTTCGGCGGGACTGTCGTTTGCCCTTGCTCCCTGCGACTCTGTGAAAGTAGTGCGGGTCTTTGCGCTGTCAATTAGGTATGGCAGTCTGAGTCTCGTGCGAAATTGCTTGGTTGCGGGGGGCGGGGTGGGGCTTCGGGATCATCGGGACACCGCTCGGAAGATGGGACGTCGGACCTCACTGCGCGGTCGCCATGCGTGCCGTACCGCGCAGTATTTCTGCCGCATAGGAGACCACGCCCCCTGCGGCGAGGGGGCGGGGGTGCTCTCCTTTGCCGCCACCAATGAAGAATGAACAATGAAGACTGAAGAGAAGTGGCGCAACTTCACTTCAAGAACATTGTCATATTTTTGTTTGTTTGGTTAATAAAGGAAACCCGTTTTTAGCAGTTAGGCAGTTGCTAACTTTTAGGTTAGATAGTAGTTTCAGCTTAGTAACCAGTAGTAATGTTTAGTCTTTGCCAGCAGAGATCCATTGATCCTGCTAAAATAGTTAGGGCAATTAGTAGAGGTCCCCTTCGGGGACCAACTTAAAAAGCTAGGGAGGAAAAAAAAAAAAAAAAAAAATTGATTGTCCGCAATTACTGGAACAATTTTGTTTCCGAGCTCCGTCCCGAATGCCCCGCAACCCCATTACTCCGCTCTGTCCTCCGCTCAGACGCACCGTTTTCGGCAGCAACTCACCTATCCCGAGATTATGCAAAATTTTGAATGCATGCTGTCATGAAGCGGATATACACTTTGACCCAATAGTTAGATTTAAGAAAACTGTTCGCAATTGCCTGTCCGGTTCAGTTTAGTTTTCAGCTTATTATGCACTTTAACTGTTAGAGGTACATAATTGTTACACTTTCTTTTTGTTACTCATTTTAAAACTTTAACGCAAGAGTCTAACGTAATATAAACCCTTATTATTGTTTTGAACGGAGCGCTTAAATTATGGGTGTTTTGAAGAAGCATTTTTGTAACTTTTAAATTTTTTTTTTTCTCTGCCTTTTTTGTAAAATGCATGTGGTGTTCACCTGTCAGTGATTGTTACATTTAGCATAAAACTGTTATTGCAAGCTATATATGTAATTTACGGTGTAAACAATTGTTGATGAGCCAAATAAATAAATACCAATGCGAATTAAAAAAAATGCTTAAAAGAATAAAATCAATGGAAGTAAAAAAAAACTGTTTGTAAAAACAAGGTTTTATTTAAGTAAATGCGCTAAAAGGAATAAAATAAAGGTTTATAAATAAATAAATAAATAAATATTGGGGGACAATCTTAAACAAATTGACCTAGTCCCAAACTAAGCAAAGCTTGTACTTTGGGTACTAGGCGACGATATACATACTTATATAGATAAATACATACTTAAATACATAGAGAACATCCAAGACCCAAGAACAAAATCCGTGCTAAATGCACAAATAATGCCCTGGCCGGGATTCGAACCCGGGACCTCTAACTTCGGAGGCAGTGTCACTACCAACTAGGCTAAACAGGTCGTCAAAACTAGTAGTAGGTAGTAGTAGTAGATTCGTTTGAAACTTTTACTATCAACTTATAAAAATGTCGCATGTAGGATGTGGTATTGCGATTTGTGTAACTGTGACTTTAGTGCTGCAAGGCATTAGGCATAGGTCACGTAATTTACCTAAGTTTATTATGGTTTAGGCATTTTTACAATTACTACTTATAGGTCATAAATGTCATAATATCATTAAAATATCATTAGAGTGGTCGTTTTATGCCTATACTTAAATAGTGCTTAAATGTATACGTTTACTGTGTGGAATACATGGTTATTTTATAGTATTAGAAAACAGTTACCCCCTTATTGATAAAACTTAACAGACCTCTGTTAACTAAAAGTTGTTTTGTCCCTTTCTCACAAACATAAATGTTGAACAAACCAACTTTAGCGGCTTGTTAACTAATAGAGTCTTGATGGACGTTTATGAATAAGGGGGTTAGTCTCGAAATACGAGTAGGACATAGGTACAAGGCGCTTCGGTATATCGATATGCTGTAGTATACTACAGCATATTACAAGAATTTAACAGTATACAGATTTCAAGACAGCAAATTAACGAAATTAAAGATAAAAGATACTTTGGTCACGAAAATTAGAAGTTCCCAATCGCATATACACTGGGTATTTGTAACGGTATTTTTCAGTGTTGACAAGAGTTTTATCAAAATTTAAAACGATATTTTTAAAGCATTTTAGTGCTAGAAGGTAGTTAATGCAAACTACACACTATTTGTAAGATACTTATTGTTATTACAAACGATCTAATTAATGTCACGTGTGTTTTGACACAGCATGTAGTGGATTACTCGTATTATTTGCCGAAATGTGTTCAGTTATTATATTTATAAATAAATATTGATCATCTATAACAAATTTCAGTGATGTCAGTTGTTAAAGTATACCTATGTATACCTATCTAATTCAAAAATAAAACTATGTATTTTATACACAGTACTCGTAGTTCTACGAGTACTGTATTTCATATGTATATGAAATGGTGTGCATAAGCACTTGTAATTTCGGCTCTTAAAATATTAGTTCGTTTAGATGACGCAGACTGTAGGTACCTACTTACTGACGAACAATATGAAAACTACACTTACACGCTTGAGAACAACCTTTGTCTTAGACTTATATTTGTTTACAACTTGTTTCTAAGCCAATTTACTAGGCTAGTACAATAATGGCAAGTTCAGACAAGTTAGAAACTGCTAGCTGCAAATTGCTAGACGCGGCTCAAGTTGTTAATGATCTGTCTTGCTATTCCACAAACGAGCTAACTCTAGACTCGCCTTTGTTTACGAGTCTTAAGCCACGTATTTACTTAGGTACCTACTTCATAATAATAATAATAAGACATTTATTTAACAACTTGTAGGTACATGTATCAGTTTAGCAAAACAATTTCGGTTTAACCATGGTTAAACTTAGGTAATTAAGTACAAAACAAACAGTTGAAATGGAAGATGGCTCAGATTGTGCCTGTGCTAATAAGGCCTCAAGACACAAGGTCTTAAGGACTGGCTGACAGATGCTGTTATGATGCTGTTGTTAGCAAGCTCCAACAAGGTGTTGTTGGAGCTTGCTAACCACGGGGATGGAAGAACAACAGCATAACAGCATAACTGATTTACAAAATCAGATTATACAGTAGGTGGTGGTAGGGTAGGTAAATTATTATTTATATACATTATCTTCAATCAAAGTGAAAAATGTTTCGCGTCGAGCAAACCCGCGACCATCGCATTCCGTGCGCTGCGTTGGCTGCGCGGAGTTCCGGTCCCCTAACGTTTCTGCTCTAACAACTGAGCTATATCGTGGGACATGCGGATGTCCCACGATACATCCCTCTCGTGATAACTTTTCCATTAATTCACTTTTTTACTGTAAAGACCTTTTACATCACCTAATCTTGTTATCGATCGAGAAAGCTCTTTACATATTTTTATATATAAATTAGGTTATCATTTTGACCACTACACCTCACCTGATTGAAAAAAAAGGTATGAGCGAGTACATATTAATGGACCCGAAGGTTCTCGGAAAATATGCGCCCAGGTATTTGTCTATTGTTTCAACAATAATGTTCTTTCATGTATTAAGTGACATGACTCGTAATGCCATTGTAAATGTATTTTTAAAGCTATGACGAGTAAAAAAAACCTTGAGCTCTACTTGCAGAATAAATATTAGAATTTTGAAACCTAATTGCACCTTAGGGAGGTTTGTAGCGGCATCTACTGCGTAATATTTCCAACTTTATAAGTATTACATTTAAAGAATCGTGAGTCATTATTATATATTTATATATATACGGGATACCAACCCTGGTAAGGGTCGCGGGTGTCCGCTGGATGCGGGTGGCGCAGGACCGGTCATTGTGGAAGTCTTTAGGGGAGGCCTATGTCCAGCAGTGGACGTCTTTCGGCTAACATGATGATGATAAAAAATGGAGTGATATGTATTTATTATTTACTTACTTTACTTTTTTTAATTATGACATTATTTACACAACACAAAACTAAAATCAGGATTGAATTAAAATCAGTTATTGAAAACTACCTCACCACTATATTCATTATACAGTTAGAGTAAAATCATGGAATCTATAATAGTAAAAACCTTTTAGAAAAAATTACGGAATCATTGTTTGAGATTGCCATTGTTCGACAAGCATATCACAGTGGTTATTCGTGGCATTTGCATTTCAATAGTCATGATTTTGTTATTAATCAAAAGAAAATTTAGGCGTAAAAGCGCTCAACCATTATCAAAGTACCCAAACCAAAGTCAAGGGCGAATCGAGTATGTATTTGTATTAAGACTAGTTTACATTTTTCAACACTCAATGAAGCAAACCAAATCGAACTGAAACTACTTTTGCATTTATTGGAGTGATATCAGTAGGCAGTCAGCAGTCAGTATCTTTCCTTTTTTTATTTCAATATAAAACTTGTTTACATGCCAATTAATATATAGTCGCCATACTAAAAGTTTGACGAGGAGAATAGGATGTCCCTTGCAACTAAATCTTAGCGCGGGATGCGCAGAAGCAAGGTAGTACGAACGCAGTACTGCATCCATACCCCCTGGAAATGTAATACTTCTCTAAATCTTAATCTGGACGACATCAGTAAGATCTCAGTAAAGTAGAAAATACCGCATGCAAATTACTCCCAGCCAAGTTAGGAGTAGCATTAGAAATGTAATTAATCGGGGGATCGGTACAAGGGCTCAATTAACAGTCAGGTTTTGTTATCATGCAAGTCCATCGTATGGAGATGCAATAGCATGTGATGCTGTATGGAATCGAAGTTACCGCGCAAACCTGATGAATGAATGCATTGCAGCAAGAACTGGTGAATTGCTATAGTGAAGAATTACGTTTTTGTGCAATTGCGAACATAATAAAACGCGTTCACATAAAAATATGAACTGTGAAGAATAACAATTGAAGGTGAATTACTGTTGTGAAGATTGGCGTTTGAGAGCAATTTCCAAGAAAATTAAACGCATTATGTCCTGCCTGTTTAGCCTAGTTGGTAGTGACACTGCCTCCGAAGCTTGAGGTCCCGGGTTTGACTCCCGGTAAGGACATTTGTTTCTGTGGTGAGCAGAAACATTTGTTCCCGAGACTTAGATGTTTTCTATGTATTTAAGTATATAACTATTAAATATATCGTCGTCTAGTACCCATAACACAAGTTTTATTGAGCTTACTACAGGACTAGTTCGATTTGTGTAAAAAATGTCCCTTTATATATTTATTATTATTTATTTATTATGTAAAATCTATAATTCCTTACACTTTTGCGTAGTTATTATATTTATCAATATGAATACTGCAGGCATAAATATGATTCAACACTAACATGGTTAGGATCGGGAAGCTCGGTAAATCTGGGTCAAATTACCTCTGCAGAGCTGCATAATTAATGGATCTGTTAGTCTGATCCCGATAACTAAATTATTTCAGGCCACAGCAGCGCCGTTGTTTAAATAATTACTGTATAGCATTAGAAGTAGATATGTACAGTCAGGGTAAGAAAAGTTTCGTCACCTTAAAGTCAACATTTGCTTGCACCAAGGTCCTGCCAACGTTTCATTTCAAACAGAAATGTCGCATTGACTTTTGGAATTAACAAGCTAATCGTCTGATAGTGATAGGTCAACTAATAACTAATATTTCGTTGCTATTACAGCATCATGATCTCTAATAATTGCAGCTCTTTAATGGATGTTTAAATTCCTCGGCATTATCAAATTAAATAGGACGCAGAGTTATTTCATATATGTATTCAATAATCAACGTACATTGTGTTTGAATTAATTAACACATAAAACAATGATAAAAACTTCAATATAATTAAAAATAATAACAGTTATCATTATCAAATAATATATTAATCGTTAAAATTACAAGAGAAAATATTGACACCAATAATTAAATAGGACATATTTGAATGGAACTCTTACGAAGTTGTTTATTCGACTAGGCCATTGATGCTGATATGAAATAAGATATAGGTCAGAGGTGTATACTATTTTGACACCTGTTATCATATAAAGAAAGTATAATTTTATATTCACTTCTCTATGTTAGTACTTTGGTTTC
The DNA here is from genome assembly GCA_905163555.1 of Notocelia uddmanniana. NCBI lineage: Eukaryota > Metazoa > Arthropoda > Insecta > Lepidoptera > Tortricidae > Notocelia > Notocelia uddmanniana. The sequence goes on along the minus strand of LR991059.1, from coordinate 4,033,329 downwards.
AAAAGGTACTAAGAGTTTATGGACGAAGGTTTTCGTACCCCGACTGTACCTATACAAAATAAGTACACACACATCTCTCAATAAATGACCCCTCTCCTTTTACCCCAGAAGCATGTTATTGAGCTGAGCGAAGCGAAGCTCATTCTTAGGCGACAAATGTATATCGTTTGAGTTCGTACTCCTCCAATTCACTTCAACCGATCACGTTCACATTTTGCATGTCGATAGGTGACATCATGACAATGGTTTAGATAAAAAAAAAATGAAAATCGGACAATATATATATTCCATATATTTCAATCTAAAAAGTCGTGCACGCGCAAAATTGATACAGCAAACTGCATTGCATACCTAGTTTATGCATTTACGAAATGTAAGTTTAACATTAATAGCGCGAGTCCTGCTATAGGCGGATCTTAATAACAAAATTTATATGAATATTTTTATTAAATAAGTAAATAATTTAAACGTGCACGTTTTTAATACATTATTGTTATTAAACGGACTTAAACGGTCACCCGAAGCACAGATAAGGATTATAGTGTTACATTCCGAAGTTTTGGATGTATCACAACTTCCTTGGGCGTCAGCTCGCGACCTTATACCTACCTGTAGATTAGATTGGAATACACCAAACCATGTGTGTCTGTCTGTCTGTATGTATGTTACCTCATCAGCTAAAACATCTGAACCGATTTGTAGATGAAATTTGGTATAGAGATCCCGGGAAGGGCATAGTATAATTTTTATCCCGGAATTCACGATCCCGGGTGAAAAATGGTATGAATATATGTTATCAACCAATTCCAAGCAGACTAAGTCGCGAGTGAAAGCTAGTTAGGTATGTAATATTTTCATCTAGTACCTATTCGTTTGGATCAGTATCTATAAGTTACCTAAATTTCAAAGATTCTGTTTCACTCATTATATGTGGTTAATAGTAACCGAATCGATGTAATAATAGTGTTGTTTTATATGTAGTCGTGTTTTATATGTCGATAAATTCGATAGTTCTAATTTTTCAGCCGAAATCAATAGTGAAGAGTGTAGAGGTTGATTCTTGTTTACATGACATAATAATAAAAAAAACTTAACTTCCTTTTGAAAGAAGTACATAAATCCATAATGTCCATAATAATATTATAAATGCGATAGTGTGTTTGTCTGTCTGTCTGTTACCTATTGACGCTGAAACCGCTCAACCGATTTGATGAAATTTGGTATAGAGATAGACTTCCAGGAAAGGACATAGGATATTTTTAATTTAAAAAAGGGGAGGGGTTTAATTTGTATCGAGATATGATATAACTGAATTGCAAGTGGGCGAAAGCTAGTAAGAAATACATCGACATTACAGAACAATTTTACTCAAATTGGATTAGTCCCATAGGAAGCTCTAAGTTTGTATCATAGATGGCGACTTGGTACTAGATGACACCTTTTAAAATTATATATTTAACTGTTCTGTCATAGTTCCCTCTGATCTGAAGTGAAACGTATTTGTTGGGGAGTTCTAAAAGGCTTACTGAAGTGATGTTTAAGCCACGTCTAATTGTAAGTTGTCCGCTTTGTTACGATACGTATGCGTTCGGCGTTGACGGTCAGTTTTGTTACCATCCATAACCATCCGTTATTTAAATGAAATTGACCTGATACGTTCTGAAACTCCTCTCTAGGTGTATTATCGATAGGTTTTATAGCCCTGGTATTGTGATACTGCTTAGTAAAGAGGTTAAAGAAAGCAGATGCCTGGAAAACCGAGCCGTGAAATTTAAAGTCAATCTTTGTATTATACACAGTTAAACAATAAAAATATATCTATTCTTTCGTCGGCGGCATGAATGATTTACCTAAGAAAACAAATCTTACTAAAATTGATGATGATTGCGGTGTCATTCAAATATCATCCAGTGACCATACCAAAAAAGCCGGTGTAAATAACAACGTCTGTTATACAAGCTAATATTTATTCGAGAAAGAAATAGATACGAGTACATTATGTACTTAAATGGGTTAATTGCATAGGATGCTGTTGAACGGGCTAAGATTTATAAAATCAGCCTGTATAAACCTACATACTTAAATAGACATAGAAGCGGCAAGTTCAAGGTAGGGCAAGGCATGGCATCAAATTATACGGGCATGTCAAACGGTATAGGTATGGGTCGATTAACTAGTTTCTTGCTGTGTAACTGCACTTAAAGATACAATTTTTGAAAAAAAACATTGTATTAGTGTTACTACTGACAATAAAATTGTGTTGAGGATTTAAAGAAAAACCTTGTCTCTGTCAGAAAAACGTGTAGCGGAAGATAAATAAACTTTTTCAGGGGAATTTCGTCCCTCGGACGATTCGGCTGTGGAATGAGCTTCCTGCCGAGGTTTTCCCGAGGGTCTACAGTACGGGGTTCTTCAAGAACGGATTGTATAAGTTTGGGTTGTACCAAAGCGTCTGTGATCGTAAGTGGTGTTCGTTAAAATCTGCTTGTATGGAAAGTTTGACAAGTTTGTATGGGATGACAGCTGCCGGCGCCGCATTTAACGTTGATCGGTCTGTAAACGTAAGTTGGTGAACTTACCCTACATGTTTAAAAGGGTCGGCAACGCGAATGAGACCACCCTGGAGTTGCTGGCGTCTACAGGCTACGGTGACCGCTTACCATCAGGCGGGGTATACGCCTGTTTGCCACCGACGAGGTATTAAAAAAAACATCACTACATGAAATAAATTTACAGGACCTACCCTAAGAAAAAATCTACTAATTGCGTCATTTTTACAGACTTGTAAAATAATAAAGCAATCGTTCAAGTTTGACTATTCGACTCGAAGGACCACGATTGGAATCTCTTTCGTGCCAGCAGCCGGACAAGGTCACCAAAAGTTTACCAAGTGGAATTAGCACGGAAATACCATTCTTATTTATTAACAAAGTTGGCGACGGTTGCCCGCGCTTACATGTTTATCGTGACGGAACACGAATTTTTAATTTGCATTCTTGGTATAAATATACACTGGTGTAAAGAATCTTCGTAGTTTAAATATGTCGTTATTCTACCAAGGACTTTTGTGAGGACATTTTTGTCGACAGTGAATTTTATAGGGGATCAAATCTGCCCTAAACTGGGTCAAATATTTAAACGATTGACATTAAAATAAAGTGCGCAAGTTATGGCGGAGTTTATGTCGGGTATATGCAACACAGATTAGGTGCCTTTTTTGTGAACGTACTTCTTTCTAAGCTACACTAGCACAGTGATTCAAGCATTTACGTGTCAAGAGGTCGTGGGTTCTAATCCATACGATGATTTTTTATGTCTTAAGTATAATAATAAGGCATTTATTTTCGAACCATGAGATCTTCGAGGTATGTCTGTCTTAAGAATGAAATATATTGGCAATATTTTATTCTTATTATCTCGCATACATTAACAAAATTATAATGCATTCAATCGACTGCAATTGGCTTTATAATTGAAAGCGTATTAAAATTATTTACATTGTTAATTGGGCGAGAACAGATGGTATTGATATTATGTCTGTGCATCCGGTATGCCGCATGGAAATGCAATTAATCTGTAGTAACCGGAAAGTGTGGTCATCGGGCTCGAAGTGAATTTATCGGAATTATCACTACGGATGTGTATCCGTAGTAATAATATACAAAATTCAAAAACATTTTGGTAGATTACTTTGGTGGATATTGGGAATAAAAAACGGGCCAGTGCGAGTCGACTCGCGCACGAAGGGTTCCGTACCAGAAAAAACCAACAACTAACTACTCTGTTGTATGGGTGCCCCCTTAATTATTATTTTGATTTTAATATTTGTTGTTGTAGCCACAATAAAAATACATAATCTTTGCAAATTTTAACTGTCTAGCTATTACGGCTCTTGAGATCTAACGCGGCGAGTGTTAGCCATAAAAAGGGCTAAAATATCAAGTTTTTTGTATCGGAGCCCCCCTTAATTATTATTATTATTTTGTTTTTAGTATTTGTTGTTATAGCGGCAACAGAAATACACAATCTGTGAAAATTCCAACCGTCTAGCTATTACGGTTCTTGAGATACAGCCTGGTGACAGACGGACGGACGGACGGACAGCGAAGTCTTAGTAATAGTGTCCCGTTTTAACCCTTTGGGTACGGAACCTCTAAAAAGTCTTTATGGTATAGTCAACGGAAAATAAAATCTAAAATTATGGAGACGAGTTGATTTCTTCGGAAACTAAAGCGTTCAAAACCTATTTGACTTTTACCTTTAATTATGTACTTTTATAATAATATGTTATTTCATAAGTAAAATTACTTGGCACAATTTAATATTTAGGTATGTCGTCAAGTCATATTGTATTTCTACGCTGCAATAATAACATTTTCCACGGTAGGCACTCATAACTGCTAATTTGAAACTTAATATTAATTCCAAATGGATTTGCATTTTGCTAAACCATAAATTTTCTTTTCCACAGTACATTTTATTTTTCATTGCTGGCAAGCGCACAATATTACCCACCATGGTTCATTAAGCCGAAAACTAGCAGAAAATAGCACAAGCACTAAATTTGAACAAATAAATTCTCCGGGGAACCTCGTAATGTAAGGTAAGAGTTTCAGGCGTATGCTAATTTTCGAAGCCGAAAGAAGTTGTATCCCAGGGGGCTACGGAAACCTTATATTAAATCTTGAGGTAAAATTGTTTGCCAGATATAGCACCTGTATTCGAAATGGTAAAGAGTGTCTCAGTATTACATAAGTAGTGCAATCAACAATAGTACAATGTTGGTTGCCATTTGTTGTTTTAGAATTCAGTTACCATTTTTTGGGTTCCGTACCCAAAAGATTAAAACGGGACCCTATTACTAAGACTTCGCTGTCCGTCCGTCCGACCGTCTGTCACCAGGCTGTATCTCAAGAACCGTAATAGCTAGACAGTTGAAATTTACACAGATTTTGTATTTCTGATGCCGCTATAACAACAAATACTTAAAACAAAATATTAATAATAATTAAGGGGGCTCCCATACAAAAAACTTGGTATTTTAGCCCTTTTTCATGGCTACCACTCGCCGAGCTAGATTTCAAGAATCGTAATAGCTAGACAGTTGAAATTTGCACGGATTATGTATTTTTATTGTGCCTACAACAAAAAATATTAAGATCAAATTAATAATAATAAATAAGGGGGGCTCCCATACAACAGAGTAGTTGTTGGCGTTTTTTGCTGTATCTCATGAACCGTAATAGCAAGGACGTTATTTCTGGTACGGAACCCTTCGTGCGGGAGTCCGACTCGCACTTGGCCGGTTTTTTTTAATTGCAAGGATAGAACACATGATTAAGTATGTTACAGTAAAAGGGTTTGCTCCTACTCTTTGTTTATTCATTAGAAAGGACCATGCGTCAAAATGGTCCTAAAGTCAACAAAGCTGGGATTTAGGAAATAGATCTTTAAATCTATCTTAAATCTTAATTCATTGAACACAATATAAAAATGTTGTTGACCACTGCACTGGTTGTAGATGCAAAGGTCAACAAAACGCACAGACGGTTTGAGTACAAACATTGATGCGTAGTTTTGCGTGTAGCTTCGTTTCGTTGGATTCAGAACAAGTTATAAGTGCTCTTTTAGTTTTTTACTCGACTGCGCCAGAAGGAGGGTTATGTTTTTAGAGAGAATGTATGTATGAATGTATGTATGTATGTATGACGTATGTATGAATGTCGTATGTATGTATAATTGTTTGGCACGCTCTGCAGCCTGAACGGGTTAATGGATTTTAAATACATCTTTAAATCTACCTATTAGCTCGTATTCACTGTAACTAAAATTGGAATTGCGTCAAAATTGTCCTAAAACCAACAAAGCTCAAGGCTCAGGGCATTAAGTCCGCTTTGTACTCATGTGATTTGTGCAATAATGTTTAAATAAATAAATAAATAAAGCTGGGAGTTAGGTCATTAAATATTTATTTTAATTTACTATTATATATACTCGTATTCACTCTGATTAAATATGAATATCTCAGTTCTGCAATGGAATTCAAATTGGTGCCCATAATGATTTCAGGGCGTTTTGACTGTCCCATATTGTGGCACTGGGTACATGAGGTCAGAACTACTATGACATGTGTTAAATAGTTCTTAGAATAAGTTACTTTTAAGTACTAACATAGATTTTAAGTAAAATTGTAACTAACAATATATGGATCCCAAGATCTGAATTAAAATATTTGAATTTGAATAGTACAAAATGAAGTAGATTTAAAGACCCATACCAATAAATGTATGTCAATGCAATATCCTGTGTGTCAGTCCGTCTGTTTTATCAAATACTTAGTAAAATCTGGGTCTTTTCGAGGCAAAAATAGGCTATTACTAAACCAGTGAACAATCTTAGGCCTTGTCATCGCATTCCATCAGGTGAGACTAAGGCCAATCGCTTGGTCAGTCAATGATAAAAAAAATAGGGGAATAGCAAACAATACCGTTCAAGAAGTTTTAAATAGAATTCAATCGGAGACCTTCAATTTTACGTCTATATGTGAGACTATAGTACGCGCCTGGCTGCGTGATCCGGCCAAATTAAATGACCCACATGTTCGGACCCAATTTCAGGGTGACGTTTGGAAAAAACGTGCTTCGAGTTGGAGTGTGGAGTTATATAAGAGACGTGAATGGCCAGCTTGTTAGAAATATACTTTATGTTATGATTTATAGATTAAATTTATTTATTTATTTTATATGGAGATCCAACAGCTGTGATATTACATTAGGCAATAAGATAGAAATAGAAAGCCAATTATAGGAACTCACTTGTAGTGACATACTAGTATTAATAGGTTTTTATGTTACGCACTAACTTAACCACACATGTAAGCAAAAATTAAAGATTTTAAACAATTTTTGAAAGTGGAGTTCTCACTAGCTCATGCACTAATTAATTAATACAATGTGTACTCCTACATATTTACGGATTTACTATTATTGTAGACATTTTATAACTTGTCAGAAACTGACGGATGCCTTATCCAGTACCTAACGTGTCGTTGCTAGAAATCTCTTTTGTCAGGGCATTGTAGTAATGTCTGAAGACTTCGAGGAAGTATTCACTTCTTTCCTAAACAACAAGGTGCCCGCGATGTGGCACAGGAAGGGATACAACTCGCTGAAGTCGCTCGGCAGCTGGATTCACGACCTTGTGCTCAAGGTCGATTTTATAGAGGCAAGTTTACATTTGCTTCAACAAGATGTAACCTACTATATAAGCTGGCATTTTAGGGCTGCACATTAGTACGGTACCTATTTCTAGCAATATCGAGGGATACAGCTCATAAGGATAATAATCTAAAGCACCCATTCCACCACGGTTGCCGACTTGAATTCAGTATTGTTTATTTTGTTGAAGCAGCGATATAAAGATATGTGGAATAATGAATTAGGGGCACGTTCTAGGGACTATTGATCGAAATAAGAGGTCGAAATCAATATATATCAAATGTCTTTTGTGAGAAAGTGACGGACGCCTTAGTACCTAACGTGTTGTTGCTAGAAATCTGCTAAGAACATCGCTTATTTTGTTGGCACCTATGAATCAGACAAAAAAATTTTTTTAGAACAATGTTAATGTTTTCCTTACCCAGCCTAATAAAAAAGTTTGCGATCGGTGTACGCGAATGCACACACGTTTTGAATTATTTGATAATTTTCTGTTGGCAGCTTACACTATTCTATTTTTTTATACACTCAACGTCTTCCATTTTAGTGCCGTTACTCAAACTAGATGGCGCTGTAATACAAGTGGTAATACCTGTGATGCTCAACCAAATACTGAAGCATAATACTATTAATTTTTAGTTTATTTTACATTGATGGTATTCATAATTCATTACGAAAATAAATAGGTAGGCAACGTAAGAAGTATCCACTTCATCATAATCATCATGTCAGCCGAATGACGTCCACTGCTGGACATAGGCCTCCCCAAAGACTTCCACTTAAGGTTACTCAATTTACGGTGGTATCCCCGACAAAACCCGCCGCTTTATTACATTATTTTTTATGAAAAGCAAGTTTTTTTTTCTTTTACCGGTAAATTTTCCAATAACACGGGCAATGCACCCGGCTATTCTAAGTGGCATTATTATTTAAGTAAAACGCGAAATATCTCTCTTTCTAATTTACTTAGTACCAGTAAGACAGGAGTCACTCTGTCACACGTAGCACGAATAAACAGTTGGTCCTTAATTCCATCTGAATGACTTTCAGTAGCGTGCGTGACAAGTGCGTGGCACGATGAGCCATTTGCCGACGCTTCGTCATTTTGTATGACTGCTCAAATAGGGGCACGCCTTCTTCATAACGTAACTACGATGACTACACAGATTGCAGGCGATGACTACACAGGTACCCGACGTGTTAATCGCGTTCCTGTCCACTTCCACACGATAAACCAATATCCGTTCGGGCAGGGGTGGTCAAGTTAAAGAAGACATGACAAAGACAGTTAAATAGGCTCTGTAAGTGTCAAAATTTTGTGATACTAGGGAAAAATATCTTACAAAAACTTACATCGTACAATACTAGACTACTTTATGTAAAAAATTATGCCACTAATAGCAAGATAAAAAATACCAATATACAGAGTGAAATCGGAGACGTAATCAGAAGTAATTTTTTTAAACTTTATACATGATCGCTTTTAATTTACAAAACAATAGTTGTTATATCGAATAAGACTAGTATTTTTTTTAATTATACTGAATAAAAAATAACCGAATACTTACAAAATGGTCACCCTATCAATTTTGTCTTGTATGAAACACAATTTTTTCTCTTCTTTTTTTGTTGATTTGAAAAATAATAGTCAATATTGCGAGTATGAACTGAACTATCGTCTTTATTCAGGTTGTCTTTTAATACTTCATCGAGATAAATAATTTCTGAACATGTTTCCGATGTTACCCTGTATAATTATATACAGGGTAACATAGATAGTTCAGTTCATATTGGCATTATTGACTATTATTTTTCAAATCAACAAAAAAAGAGAAAAAATAGTGTTTCGTACGAGACAAAATTAATAGGGTTACCATTTTGTAAGTATTCAGTTATTTTTTATTTCGATATAATTATACAGGGTAACATCTGAAACATGTTCAGTTAGCAATGCTTGTTTGTAAATAAAATAAAAAAACGTAGTTCCTGAAGACATTTGAGAGCAAAATTGTTGTAATAAGTATGTATCATTTTTTTAATCTACTTAGTTCTGAGGAAAATATTAACCGACTAGAAATTAATTTCTGTAAACCGATGTTACGATTTTCTGCAATAATTTCTAGGTACTGAAATACAATTATTAAAAAAAACATTATTTTCAGTTTTATAGAGAGCCCAAATTTCGTTCAATATTCCCACTGCGGATCTCCCATGTTAGACCTAACTTCGTTAGCCTTAATGCTTCATTATTTCCTAACCTAATAACATCTATTTTACGATATTCAAAGAAAACCCGAAAGTTCACTGTTTTTAAGAAAAATGCATTAAGTCTAGTAAAACTTTAGGTCTAATGAAACATAAGGGCAATAGTTAGTAGATTAAGTGACAGAATCCCCCACAGCACCTTCTGTGACAACTGTATGATATCATGAATGTTAAACTGCCAGCCTGCCTGAATCTAGTTCAAAACTTAGTTACCCTAGGAGTATGCATAGTAAAACTTTAATAACGTGAAACTGACTGGCGCTAAAAAGTCAACCTGCTGCGTAATGTCTGAAATGAGCTCATCATCTTAGCGTTATTCCCAGTAAAGTTGCATCTTGAAGGATGCATGGGGTCCGCTATCTAATCCCAAGAATTGGCGTAGGCCCTAGTTATTACGGAAGCGACTGCCATCTGACCTTGTAGAAATGAGCAAAGACAGTCTTTTTTTTATCGCACACATTCCTGGACCCACTGTGCACACCTCTGTGTGTCTTCATGTAAACGATTTTTTTTTGTGTGCTTTATAGAATAAATGCTTTTTCTTCTTCTTCGTCTTCTTCTTCTTATTCTTTCTAATTTTATCATGATCGTATATTTTCTAAAAAGTGAAGTGTATGTGAGAGAATATTTAATAGACACCAAAAAGAATTCATACTGTACGTGTACTTACGCCATCAAATATTTTAGAATAATATGTTAGTCTGTTCCATGATGGATGGGTTATACGTATCTCTTCTGAATCACATGTCTTTGGGGTTGAAATGGTTTGAATGTCCTCAATTTTAGACAAGAATTTTAAATTCATGATGAGGTTACTTGAATAAAAAAGAATACTGAAAGTTACTTACTTGTCGGTGTAGAGGCGGTATGGTATTTACTTAGCTGTCAGCTATCAGTGTCGGATAATATTCGATTCAATGCCACTTATTTACGCCGCCTACATTTAAATGGGTGATTGCTGACTAACACAGGATATAGCTACGGCGCAAATATTATGCTGACAGTATCCCGTCTAGTAACATTTGCGACATCAGTAAACTCACTTCATATAAAAAGATACCACATACCGATCCCACCCCGCCAAGTCAGGAGGCTGCTTTAAATTTGTGGTTTTTTCAAAGAGGAAATAAAATAAGATTGAATAATGGAACGTATATAAATTCGACTGACACCTTTTATGTTAATTCCTTTTTCTGGAATGAATTCAGGAAATCGTCGAAAGCGAATATATTTTTGCGATCCTTTGAGAGTACTTTTTACCCGAGAGTTCTTGACGGAGACTAATCAAATGTTTTTAGTTTATTTATTTTTGTTCTTGGGTTCTTGATATTCCAAGTTTAGCTGTTGTAAAAGTGAGTTAGTTTTACATTCACTACAAAGTTACAACTCTTATCTGTTCAGCCCTTACCCAACCATTGTCTCAACAGTATATGCCTTCTCTTTATAAAAAAACAAAGAAAATAATATGTTCACATATTTAAGGTCACTTTCAAAATAAAAACAAACACTAACCAAATAAAAAAAACGTTGAATAGGATCCCCACTCAGCGTGAAGCCATGGCACGACACAGCAAGCAGAGGCACTGATGACGCCACTTTATTCGGTCCTCTCTTAACTTATCCACTTTCTACCTGTTATTTCAACAGTACGCATCTCTTCCGGCCAAGGGAGACCCAACGGATAAACCGTCACCAAGAACCTTCAACTACGACTACGTAGAAGAATGCCGCGAGATCACGTTCAGTATTCCACATTTACAAGCCGTTCGACAGATAGCGTTGGTCCTTTGAGCTTGAGATTTGCCCGCTAAACGTTACGTTGACCTTGACCACCAAATATATGTATGTGTGTGGTAAATGTGTACGTAGTGCTATGCTAGTCGTGTTATGTACAATTCTTAAGCATACGATTCTTGTTGCTCATGGGTATATTGTATTATTTTTTCAAAACATGAATCAAATAAGGTGTAGGTTCTAAGTATTCATTTCAAAATCAAAAAGTTCGCACACGACTGAAACCTCACGTACAAACCGAACTCCAAGAAGAACCGAGGAAAGAAAAGCCACCCAGCAGAATACCAAATTACAGTCAAACATTTGTTATTTATATTCAGTCGCCACTGGCACAGTAAATATATTAGATAAATCAGTAGCTCAACTAGTTTTTCATCTTCAGACCTGCTAGTTCAATCTTTGTATCTTATGGCCCCGTCGGTGACCTGCTAGATAAATATAGGTCTTTACGCAATTTATTTTAACGTCATTTTTAGTAACCAAAATTACGTTTAGATCTATTTTACGCACCGTCAAAATTTCTCTCTCAGTTATACGCACGTATTATACGCGGCAATGATGTAGTCAAGGGCACACCAATATTAACGAAAAAACCTTAATCACCTTAGTCTATTGAAATAAGGTCCAAAATGTATACATATTTATGTCTTCGCCTTTACCGCCTTTTTAGGGTTCCGTACCCAAAGGGTAAAAACGGAACCCTATTACTAAGACCTCGCTGTTTGGCCGTCTGTCTGTCTCTCCGTATGTCACCAGTATCTCATGAACTGTGGTAATTAGACAGTTGAAATTTTCACAGATGATGTTTTTCTGTTGCCGTTATAACATCAAGTACTAAAAACAAAATAAAATAAATATTTAAAGGAGCTTCCAAGTAAAAAACTTTTAAGAAGTTGCTTGTTGAGATCATCAGGCGCTGGGTCTCAAAATGTATAGGAAATCTAAAATCCGACACACAATTGACCAAAATTCTACTTGATATTACTTAACGTTCTTATTACTGATAAAAAAATATTATTTTTTGAATTAAATTAAAAAACCCTTCGTGCGCTAGTCCGACTCGTACTTGGCCGGTTTTTTAATGAGATCAAAATCAAATAAAAAAAAAACAGTTTGCTCTCCTGTGGGGCCAGTTACTTCTTCGTGGTATATGCTCAACTTGGCCTTTAGGGCCAAAACGAGACCAAGAATAAAGGAAAAGAAAATAGTAAAAGTCAAAAGAGGAAGGAAAAGTAACAAAAGAAGGAAAGAGAAGAAACTGCACCGCCGCGTCCGTCGAAGTCTGCTAGTTTATTGGATAGGAGCGATGCGTGTCTGTCTGAATGCGCTAAATCGAGTGACTTTACGGATTTGTTTTACTGCTTAAAGCTATATTACATCTACTGTGCCACTGGCGCAGAAGTAATGATATTAAATCGGGTATATTGGGAACAAAGGGAATTTTTGGAAGGTTGGCTTTGTATTAAAATATAACGGCCTAAAGAAATGGAAGGGTGGCGTGATTTAAAAGAAAATGTATTTATTATTTCCTTATCTTTTAAACACAATAAATTCGTGTTGATTTCAGTATTACCCGTTGACGTTAAACCTTCAAAGGCGGGCTGCTTTACACCGTCTGTAATCGTAAGCTGTGTTCATTAAAACCTCACCTGTGACCTGTGATTATGCATGGTGGGCCCTGTAACAGGTACAAATATTTAAAATTACGCTTCCTTAGAGCATCTGCAGTCTCTGTGTCCCAATATTTCTTTTAAATTCGTAATTTTGATTTAAAGTTATGACCAACAAGTAATGGATCTTGACACCATAAGATTAGCGCCAGTCAATGCAGTTTTTGAGGTAGTATCAAGTTAAAAGACATAACTTCTACAGCCATATGTCCCACATGTCCTTGTCCCACATTCACACCAAAACACTTACACACTTCACACCAAAACACTCACATACTTCAGACCAAAACACTCACACACTTCACACCAAAACACTCACATACTTCACACGCAAACACTCACATACTTCACACGGAAACACTCACACACTTCACACCAAAACATTCACATACTTCCACACCAAATCACTCACGCACACTTACATGCAATGCAATATAGTTTTTAATGAACACCTATTTTTTAATTCTTATGAATTTAAAAAAAGGTGTTCATTAAAAATAGGTGTATCTTATGATACTGTCATAAAATTGCGTAGGTATTTAACTATAACTTCGCAAAATAATAACTTATATGTATATATCAAATTTTTATACTTGTAAAATGCATTAAGCCGCTATGTTTATTGGTAACCATAAATGTCTCTGATTCCCACGATACAGGCTTAGCCTAGTGTGGGAGTCGCCGATAATAACTGTTAAAGGTGTAGAAATTGTTCTGGTAATAAATATATTTTACTTTTACTAATAATACTTTTTAAAATTTTCGTTTAAAAATATATTTTTGGTTATTTTTTATGATCTTTTTTGTTTTTTAAAATCATTAGTTATTAATACCACTCCAGGAGAGTAAAAACATACACATAAGCTAAGATTATGAAAAATCTTTTTTTCGACGGAGCCACATGGAATTAGTGGACTGTTTAATTTTTTGCACCAGTTACAGGGCCCACCCTGTATAGTTTGACAAGCAGCCGGCGCCATATTTTATTTTGTATGATCTGTTTTCGTTCTTTTGATTAGTTTAAGGCGGGTTGACCTAAACTATTCAAAATAAAGGAATATATTTGATTCTTAAAAACATAGAATCACTAGCACAAGTTTAGTAAAGTAAAAACATTTTTAAAATGATTGCCATTCCAGCGTGTCTCCGCTTACATCTAACGTCAGGATGATTTTCATTGGCGCAATATAAAGAAAGCTTTGTCATATGCCAATTTTCGGGGCATCTAGCCTCCGTACAGACTGGCAGGCCTGACTATGCCTAGCTGACTGACATATATTGTAATTCAAATCCCGACCAGGAACAGGAACAAGACGATAGATAAATAACACGGCAGACAATAACATTGACCAGTGCTTATCCGACCGCTGCGTAGTTCTCAACCCACAGCCGACCAGCACTTGACTGACCGTGCAAGACAAAGGTTGCACGAAGTGCACGAGATCAGACAGTCTAACGAACAGACCGCTCACCGAGCAAATTTCAATATTATGTTAATACGAGTATAATAAAGACTCAATTCACAAGTTTTACTTCTCACTCCATTGCAGCGTTGTTTACAGTCTATCGCACTTGCAGTAATTTTGACCTTTACCATTTTTTTGTGTAGAAAAGACGTTGCGCAGAGCTAAATCACGCATCCGACACCATATATCGTGTCCGCCCCACTGCCTGTTATCTACTTAACTGTAGTTTCCTCGGTCTCAAGGGAAATGTGTTCGATATCGCTAGAAGTTTATTGTAAGCCTGGGGGTCACTTATTTCGATGCAATACAACAATACAAAACAAATCAGGTATTCTTATTGCATACCCCCAAAAAATAACATTTTACCAACAAGAGGATTATGACGTCAAACCAGCGAGTTCAGAAGCGGTTTTTAGGGTTCCGTGCCAAAATGGTAAAAAGGAACCCTTGTGGTGCCGCTTTATCTGTCTGTCTGTCACAGTGCTAAATATCTCAAGAAATACTTATGCTACTGATTTGAAATATGGAATAGTTATAAAGAAGGGTAACCCAAATATATTGAACATGTTTTTTAAATATAATTTTCATATTTTCTGCGAAAATTTACTGAGCCAGAGTTATCAAAAATCCTTTCTAAATTAAGTTTGTACAATGCTCCGATAGATGGGGCGTTCAATTTCTCCGGAATTAATGGGGTCGGGACACGATCGTATTGTATCCTGGTGTGCTTGGATTCGCACTTGACAATTTTTTTTAATACTTTCCATGTCAATATTTTTTCTCCGTACGGTACCGGGACAGAATAACACCACCTGGTTATTTCCCATGGGTGTCGTAAGAGTTGACTTGGTGTGGCGATTATGGCATTTACCCCCCATGAAAGTGGGGGAGGCCTATGTCCTGCAGTGGACGTCTATGGGCTGATATGGTGGTGGTGGTGGTGGTGGTCGGAACCGGGTTGAAGTGTTTTGTGGGCGATTTACTCACCATCTTGAAACCTACAATTGCTAAAAAGTGGCAGGTAATTGAAATTTTATGAGCCTGCTTTCCCGTTTTTTGGTACACCGGCGTCAGTTTACGAGTATTATGTATCAATGACATGTTTTTAGTAAACAAGCCTTGAATTATAACCTGTCAAGGCGCTATACGTTTCGTGCAATCAGCTTGAGATTTTTTCAATTTGCCGATAATCGGAGCTGACAAAGTCTATTTATACATACGAGTCCTATCTGGACAAATTCGCAAGCAAAAGCTAGTTTAGCAGTAAGATTTGTGCGTATTTGGAATTGCGACGTCATTTTATATTTTATGTTATTCGAAAAGCCTCGAGCACCCTCCAAACAGACACGTTGTTTTGTTTTCCAAATGAATCCTTGATGATGCTTTGCTTGAATCCAAAAGAACTTATCTACATAGGCAAAATCTTATTTTGCGACCTATGTATTTTGATGGCAAAATTCTGATTATAACGTCTACCCTTGTCTGATTAATCCGGAATTCAGAAAAGTAATAACGTTACTTAAGTTGTCATAACGAAAATGGATTCTCTATATTCAACTCTACTAAAGCGTGAATAATTTACTAAAAATAATATTTAATGTAAACGTTCTAGACACTGACCCAGAATTTGGCACTTTTATTGTCGAAGAATAGGGTGTCAACTATTGGGATTGATGTGTAGCACATTACTTTACATTAATCCCTGGCCATTAAGGCGCATTTTTATTGGTCGAAAGGGTCCGCAAGCGGTGTGCGGTGAATTTCAAAAAACGCAACAGTTTTCACTGGTCCTTACGGTCCGGGCACGCATTCGGAGTCCGTTTTGCCCGTTTGTATTAAGTCGGTGGATACACACACACCCCACAGTACGTGGGTGTTTTTAGTCTAATTTCACCGTTCGTTACAAGTACAGCATGCTAGGGATTACCCATATGCGGTAAAACGACTCTATTGTCAACTGCTGACTTTGGCGCCTAGGGACATGTGTAGATTATTCTGAGAGCTTCATTTGTATTGATGACCTTTTTCTGAATGAAGCTTCTACGGGTGTGTAAAGAGGTAGTGAAAGGCAACAAAATTTTCAAAAAATCGGAATGCCAGATAAAAATTACAGAAGAAATTATTAAAAAAACACTCAAAAGTGAATAATATGGGTTCACTTTGTATGGCAATTCAATACAAATTTGACAAAGTATACCTATTTTATTTGCTCTTAAGTGTATATGTGGAACTTATACACTGATGTATTTCTCCGAAGAATGAATAAAATCTTCACTGTTGAACGAAAAAGTGAAGTTCTCCGAGTATACCGGTACAATCCAGCGTGTGTGTCGGTTCAACTATAAATCGAGTACCGTTGGAAGGGATGCCTTTGATAGGCAAATTAATGAGTTTTTTTAATTTGTACATGAGTCAAATCAGTTGGGGGGTTGCCGACATAGAGGATTGTATTATGGTGAAAACATGACATCTCTAAGCACCACTAGATAGAGCTGGACAGATTCACGAGTACGAGTATAATAATATCATAGTTAGGGGCGAACTAGTAAATAGTTATGGAGATCAAAACATGTCTCTTTTGCCAATATTGCTTCACGACTATCAACTTTGCTTTGAAACTGAACTAACTAGATATTTAACGCCACATATTTCACGGCTTTTACAACTTCATAAAATGATATCCTAATTCATCTCCCAATTCCCTATTCCAGGGTTGGCGCGCATTAAAATGTCTGTTCCACTCGACGGTGCGTGACCCTGTTGCTGATTGCTTCACCTTGCTTATACCAAATAGCATATCTTCTTAGGAAACAACTGTCGCTTAAAACATTTTGAACAAGTATAAAGGCCTAAAGGTACTAGCCGTACGGAGACATTTATATTTCACGAAGTTTGAGTCGTAAAAGTGAAGTCGTTTTTATCTGATGTTTGTGGAAGGGCTGCTTTAATATTTACGGGGCATATTGAAAACCAGACTTCGGATATTGACGGCAAATCGAGTAAAGATTAGTACACGCGTACTACGTTTACGGATACGCTTGTGGTAACAAATTACAAATGAGTGTTAGTTTTTTTTCCTTGCCGATATAGGTGTCCCACTGCTGGAAAAAAGGCCTCTCCCCTTGATTGCCATGACTCCCGTCTGTGTTCCTTGCGGCCAATTGCTGAGGAAGGCGTCTAAAGCTTAAAACGCAAAGGGCGGAGGCGGGTTGCACTTTTGATCGTTCCGGAACTGCCGACTGTCGACTGCTTCATATGTCACACACGTCACCTCCGCTCCACCGCGCTACATAATAATATTTTTTGGGGCGACGCGCCCCGGACCGCGTTCGCTTTACCGCAAAACCACCTCCGCCCCGCAATGACGATGCGCCGAGCTACGTGCGTTTCAAGCTTTAAGTCATCCCGCCACTCCGCCTACGCCTGCCCCATCTGCGTTGTGCGTGGGTGTTCAAAATCAAAATCAAATCATTTATTGCACTCATGTTAGTATACAGCTTTTCTTCAATTATAGAATACAGTTCAATAATTTTAATAATAATTGTTGTTATATTCTAGTTTTATATTTCTTCTTCTTCATGATTTATAAATTAAATTACATTAAATGAAGAAATAAATAAATCATATCACAATAATTAATTAAAAATAATTCATAAAAGACGTTCGTTTATAAACAAATTAATTTATTTTTGAGTAAGAGAGAAATATCATCATCATCACATCAGCCGAAAGTTGTCTTCTGTTGCTGGGCATAGGCCTCCATCACAAGACTGCCACTATGAGTGGTCCTGCGCCACCCGCATCCATCGGACCTGAGACCTTATCAGGTCATCAATCCACCTTTTGAGAGGTCTACATACGCTATGCCTTCCGGCACATGATCGCCACTCTAAAACCTTCCCGCCCACTTTTCCGAGATCCTTTGCTATTTTGATAATATATGCTCTTGTCAATGATCGTTTCGAAATCGTATCGTTAGCTCAAAATCCGTTATATTCCGCAGTAAAATTTAAAGCTCCAATGATTTCTGAACTTCGACTCGAGCTTTAACTGCTTGTACTAATATGTAAACTTAAGCCTTATTACCCTGCTTTATATTCCTGTCGATGGAACATGTACAGTCAAAGTCAATCGTTAAATGGTCGTAAGGATTTGAAAATAGCTTACCTTTATAAGCCGTACCAATAAATCCCCAAATAAAGTAAATAGAATAGAATATAATAGAATAGCCATTTATTGATTAAAGTACATTATTAGAACACTAGTATTAAAATATGTTACAATTTATTAAAAATGATACAATGAAATTAAAATACTTAATAATCATGATTTATTAAAATATTTAATGCTTATTTTTATTTTAAATGGCCTCTCCTTCGGTGAAGAAGGAGGGATGGTAATGAGACTCCATGGGTTACCAGCCCTGCTAGGAGAATATACATTGATTAATTAATATATATTTTCTTTATATATTTTTTATTTTATTTTAAGATAAAGTAAATAATAATAAATAAAAGATTCTAAAGTGGCAGCGAATGTTCTATTTAAATTTTGTGGTAGAGAGTGCTCTATTTAAATTAAAATGACTAGCGAGACAGAATATCGTGGGATGGGCAGCAATATTCCTGGAGTGCGGTGGAGATACTGCGATCGCCAACCCACATGCCAAGCGTGGCGATTATGGTATTTACCCACTCATGAAATTGGGGTAGGCCTATGTCCAGCAGTGGAAGTCCTTGGACTGATAAGTTGGTGGTGGAGTAGCGAGATAACTATCTCACTCATACTACCTAACTGTGTGTATACTACTATCTGCACGGCTAGCACAAGACGGCGCGCGAGCTATATCGCGCGCGAGATAGACTATCCGTCTCTATCTAATGAGTACAAACGGAAAGAGACGTATAGTCTATCTCGCGCGATATAACTCGCGCGCCGTCTTGTGCTAGCCGTGCTGGTACCCTATGTCATTATGACACGGGTTATATTTACTATGTCGTAGCTGGATTATATAATTCGCAGTATTACGTCACGGCTAGTCATTTTACAAAACAGAGCCGTGGTAGGTCCTGTTTTGGAATAGTTAGGTTACGAGGATGAGCGAAGCGAGGAGGAGTGTTAGGCAGAACTGAAATCCTACAGCGCACCGATCGAGCGAAGATTAGGTTTATTAGAGAGATTTCCGATTGCAGCTAGTTTTTAATTTGTACTGTAATACAACACGGTATCGGCTAGATGCGTAGCGCTAGGGAAAAATTGGCACGTTGTTCCATATTCACATAACATATTCATAAGATAATTTAAATTCACCGACTTATGTCAAACTAACCCGTACAAAAGCGACTTAATATTGCATATTAAAAGATTCAAAATCAAATAACAGTATTTGAAATATCGGCCAGCGTACGAAATTCTCAAATACTTAAAAAAATACATAGTACTCACACTTTTATTTCCATAAGGCACATAGAGCACAAGGAATCCAATTTTTGTAACACTTTTAGCAATCGTTAGTTTAAAGATGGGCAAAATGAGACAGTGCAGCAGTGATAGGTTGCTAGCCCATCGCCCACAACACTCTTTAATCTGGTTCCCTGTTGTTCATGTTTTTCACGTCCAAGTAAAAAAGCGATAGACTGTACTTATAAAGTACTCGTATTAACAAAAAACCGGCCAAGTGCGAGATGAACTCGTGCACCGAGGGTTCCGTAAAAATATTTTTGTTATATGATGTAACTAAAAAAATACGGTTTTCGCAATTTTTCCTTTATCTGTGCTATAAGACGTTGCTTTGTACCAAATTTCAAGATTCTGAGTTCACGGAAATGAAATGAAATTCCCCATGAAATTGGGGGAGGCCTGGACAGCAGTGGACGTCCTAGGGCTGATATGGTGGTGGAGTTCACGGAAAGTACTCTATAGGTTTTGATTCCCTTGCGAATGTAGAAAAATTGCCGAAATTTGCGGCATAAACGGCTGTATCTTTTGATTTCATTGGCTTAGAAGTTTGATGTTTTAACAGCTCCAAGGGACCGTAGACCTGAGTATTTGATATAAATGCCAGCTTGATACCTCCACGCGTTCCTGAGAAAAAGGGTCTTGATAGACAGACAGACGGACGGACAACAAAGTAATCCTATAAGGGTACCGTTTTTTCCTTTCGAGGTACGGAACCCTAAAACACTCTTTTTATTAACCACTTAAGTTATCACAAAATGTACGTATTTTCTTTGTTCCTTGGTGTCAACATTTTGCAACTTTAGTTATTGACTGTACTGAGTAATCTGTATATACCTATACAATTTGTGGAACCGTGTGTAGGTAACGTGTTTGTGGCGGCTTTGTGTGAGATCAATAGTAATCTCACGCAACCGCTCGCAACAGGGTTTCTATTTGATAAAGGTTCAAACGGTTCAAATCTAATGCTCAATTCATGTTTAAAACAATTAAAGCGAATCTCCATAAAGTTATGTTTAAGTAAATGCGATATTCAGCAATTCTAACTCAAAATAATTATATGATGTAATACTTTCAAGTATCTTTGAAATTGTTATCAGTTTGATTTGAAGAGAATGTGTATTAAATTAAAAAAATGTGATAACAAAACAAGATTCCTATTTATGTCAAATACACTTTCGCTCATTGACAAGGGCTGGAATTGTCATTGCGAAAATCAAACGTCAAGAGATATTGAACGTTATGTCTTATCAACTAACGATAGCTTATTATCACGGAGAACGTTTTATTATACTTTAGTAATCAAATCAGATTTCTTTTTATATAAATATGTAAGCAAACTCATTTATAAAACCAAATTAATAATTATTAACAATTGAAATTTGGATACAAAACATAAAAGAAAATGAAAAAAGTATAGATACAGTAGCAGAATGTAAAGGTTCGTCACTTTTTAACCGACTTCAAGATTTCAAAAGAGGGGGTTATCAATTCGGTTGTATATTTTATTCGGTTTTTTTAATGTTTGTTACTCCATAACTCCGTCATTTCTTAACCGATTTGGAAAATTCTTTTTTTGATTGTAAGTATATATATCCAAGTGTGTCCCGTTTTTGTCAGAACGCAGTTTTGATGATGGAATCCATGAGGAATTGAGGGAACTCCTCAAATCTTAAAGGCAAACATAGAGTGATTTTTGTGTTTTTATCAACAAATCGAGCACTTTCATCCAAAAATGTGACATTTGACGAAGTGGAACCGCTGATGATGATCAGAACAAAACTCTTCATCGACGAAAAGTTCACGTTTGGCGATTTGTCTTTCTAGCTGTGTTTGTTAAGCAAGTTCTATTTTCACGATTATTTTTTGTCATGCTCGAGTTCTGATGATGGGATCCATTAGGAATCGAAGGAACTCCTCAAATGTGAAAAGCACACAAATAGCGATTTTAGTATTTTCATGAACTAATCAAGCATTTTCATTCAAAAACGTGACATTTGATGAAGTGGAACTGCTTATGATGATCAGAACGGAACTCTTCAACGACGCGTAGTTCACGTTTGGCGATTTGTTCTTTTCGTTTTGTTTGTCAAGCAAGCTAGGTTTTCAAGACACATATTTGTCAAGCTTGAATTCTGATGGAGGATTCGATCGGATCGGAAAATGGCTCATTTTTATTTTATTGTATGGAATCTAAGAGTGCACTTAGTATAATAATCTTTCACTTTCCAATGGGAGAGCCATTGAAGTCGGTTTTTTTTCTTAAAAATTATTAACTCTATTTTAATGTTGTGAAGGTCGAAAAGTTACGAATCTTTGCATAACAGTAAACTAAAATACCACTAAATATAACAGAATAGAGATTCACATACACATCGTCGTCAAATATTTTTTCCCGGAATAATTTTTATTTAATACAATGGTCAAGCTATCTTTTATCTAATATTTTTCCCGTATTTATACAATTATAATAGACAACGGACAGTCAAGTTACTTCTCTGCGGAGACCGCAGCCCCGCCTCAGCGCCCCTTTTCGATCCGGCCGGCTTGACATACGGTTCATACGGTTGTCAAATGAAAATAACATAAACAAGAAGATTTTTTACTACGTTTGAATCACATCGAGTTAATTCTATACTAAAATTACCTCCAGTGCTTGTGCAAAAAGTAACACAAATTATAATATTACTCAGTGGGGTCTACAATGGAAGGAAAATGTCATTGCATGATTTTGGAGGATGCAGTGTTTTCTATGTTATTTTGATAATAGTTGTCGGAGCTGTTATTGATGAACAGCTCAGCTGAGGGGTTTCGTCTCTTCAAGAAAACTCCTGCTTTCTAATACTGGATTTAATGTTCTTAAATTACAGTAGTTTTATTATTATGTATGTATGATGCGGTGGTCTAAGGCGGTGTGTCGGGAGCGCGGAGATGACAGCTGTTAGCGGTGACGTCATTCTAATGCGCCCTCACTACTCTGTAACTGTGTTAGTAGCGGCAGCGTTAACATCCTGCCCCCTTTGAAAGCTGTTGCTTTCAAGCTCCTTCGTGCAGGGTAAAGGGCACACTCGGTTGAGTGCTCTTCTGGTTACACCCTTTTGTGTGGTAAAGTCCGCGACCCTGCAAACTCCATCGGCCCCTGGGTATAGGTGAAGGACTCTGCCAAGCCTCCATTTTAAAGGAGCGATGTTCTCCTCCTTGAACACTACCAAGTCTCCAACCTTGAGCTCCTTCTGTCTCTGGCGCCACTTGGTGCGTTGCTGCAACTCTGCTAGATATTCGTTGTGCCACCTTTTCCAGAAATGTTGTCGAAGCTGCTCGATCCTCTGATACCTATCAGGGTTTTTAAGACAAATGGGGGGTGACGGCAGCGAAGTCATGGGCCGGCCCACCAGCAGATGCCCTGGGGTAAGAGGGGAAAGATCAGAGGGGTCTGAAGAAAAAGGAGTGAGAGGTCGGGAGTTAAGAATAGCCTCAATTTGTGTAAATAAAGTGCTCAACTCCTCAAACGTCAGACTAGCATTACCCATAATGCGCTTTAGGTGGAATTTGGCTGATTTCACAGCCGCTTCCCAGATTCCACCGAAAGTGGGTGAATAGGGAGGAGAAAATGAAAAAATAATGTGTTCCTCATTGCCAAACTCATAAACTGAATTTTGAGCGGACTTCAACATTCTACCTAATTCGTTATTTGCCCCTACAAAGTTAGTGCCATTGTCGCAATAAATCGTGTGCGGCCTACACCTCCGCCCCACAAAACGGCGAAGGCTTAAAATGAAAGCATTAGTGCTAAGCTCGCTGACTGCTTCCAGATGGACAGCCTTGGTTGCAAAGCAGATAAATATATTCAAGTAACATTTTGTGATGCGGTTACCCTTTCCCTTCTTACTGGAAATCAAGAAGGGTCCCGCGAAATCAAGGCCGCACACCTGGAAGGGGTAAAATCCGGTGACCCTATCTGCAGGCAAGTTGCCCATCAGTGGCTTCATAGTTTCCCCACGGAGGCGTGTACATATTACGCACTTACGCACGACACCGCGAGCTAAAGATCTGCCGCCTACCGGCCAGAATTGTTCCCGAAAAGAGCTAAGAAGCAACTGTGGGCCAGCATGTAGCAGACGTAGGTGTTCGCTTTCCATCAAGAGCCGCGTGAAGGGATGCTTCCCGTCCAAGAGGACCGGGTGCTTTTTTTCGTAGTCGCAGTTGGCATTTTGTAAGCGACCACCTACTCTGATCACGCTGTCGCCGTCAACGAATGGAGATAACTGTAAAAGGTACGATTTAGGTTTAAGGCTTTTTCCTTGTAGGAGTGCTGATAGTTCTGTAGCGTAGCTTTGACTTTGTGATAATTTTATCAGATACATTAAGGCATTATTAATTTCATTTAATTGTAAGGTTCCTTTTGTTTTAGTTTTAGGGTTTTTAATGTTGTGAATAAAGCGTAACACATATGCGACAATCCTTTTTAATTTATTAACTTTAGAATATTTTTCAAAATTAATCAAGGGTGATTGTTCAACGTTAACCATTGCTACGGTTGAGCAGTCACTTTGATTTATTTTTTCAGGTAAGTTAATGTCAGTGTAAGTTAAGTTTTGTGGCCAGTTACCCTCATCATGTAATAAAAAGGATGGCCCGTGCCACCATAAATTCAAGTCTGGTAGCTGACCAGGTTCGACTCCTCGAGAAGCCAGATCTGCGGGGTTTAATGAAGTGGGTACGTGTCGCCAGGCATCTCTAGTTGTTAACTCATGTATCTCATTAACACGATTTGACACGAACGCCTTAAGCAGCTTCGGCTTGGTTCGAATCCAACCAAGGACTACGGACGAGTCGGTCCAGAATACCTTGCGGTCCAAGGAGCAACGTAGGGCACTAGTGACCTTGGTAGCTAGACGTGCACCCAATAAAGCTCCCGATAGTTCTAACCTAGGGATCGTTAGCGTTTTAAGAGGCGCCACGCGCGTTTTTGCGCACAAAAGTTTGATCGAAATGTTACCCGCGCTGTCAGTGGAACGCAAGTAAATACACGCTGCGTAAGCTGCCTGAGATGCATCAACAAATGAGTGCATTTCAATTGATGCTGGATTGGTACATAAAGCATGACGAGGTACCCTTAGGTTTGCCAGTACATGCACATTGTCCACAAATCGATCCCATGCTCTCTTTACTTCGGTGGGTACGGCATCGTCCCAATTTAAATGAAGGACCCAAAGTTTTTGCAGTAATATTTTAAGTTTTATTGTGCATGCGCTAAGCAAACCTAGTGGGTCAAAAATTTTGCATGTATTGGACAAAATTACCCGTTTTGTTAAGTTACAGGTATCTTTGTCCAATTTGACTGAAAACTGTAAATTGTCATCATCAGGAAACCATAGTAATCCTAAGATGGTAGACTGTTTGTTTAAGTTTAACGACTGAGTCGATGTACAGTCAGCAGAAAAAATCTGTGGACAATTGGTGCGAAATTTGTGGATTGGGAAGCAAGCAGAGGCAAGCGTCTTTGTGACCGATTCATAAATGTGCTTCAACTCGCCTTCACTTTCCGAACCACTCAAGAAATCATCGTAATAGAAATCATGCTGTATTACTTCCGATATTGTCTTATCTGCACATTCTTTTGCCAACTGTACCAAGCACCTTGTACTCAAGAAAGGCGCACAACTTGTACCATACGTCAACGTATTAAGCCTAAGTACATCTAATGGTTTTCTTTTATCATCCCTCCAGAGGATTAATTGCAGATGTCGCTGCGATTCGTCCATCAAAATTTGTCGGTACATTTTAAGTATGTCACCGGACAAAACAAATTTATGTTGTCTAAACCGAATCAGAATATCGAACAGTTCATCCTGAACTACCGGTCCAATATGCTGGATGCAATTAAGTGATTTCTGAGAGGTAGATTTAGCGGTACAGTCAAAAACTACCCTTAATTTTGTGGTTTCGCTGTCGCGAATAACAGCGTGATGAGGCGCATAGTAGCCAAAATCTGGTTTTGTAATCTTATTTAAGTGACCTAGTTGTTCGTATTCTGTTATGAAATCGCAATATTGTTTTTTAAGCTCAGGGTTTTTATCTAATTTGCTTTCAAGATTCAAGAACCGTTTTTTCGCCATTTTAAATGAATCGCCAAGCGAGTTTTCTGGTATTTCCTTCAAGGGCATTTGTACAACAAATCTGCCGTTATCTAATCGTCGAGTGGTGTCTATAAAGTGTTTTTCGCAAATATTATCGTCTTCGCGGTAAGCTATATTCGATAATGGAATTTCCTCAAGCTCCCAAAATCGAGTGAGATCCTTTGATATTTGTTTCGTGAAATTGCAGTGTACAATCGCGTCCTCATTACGATCGAAGTTACCTACGGGTCCAGCCACTAACCAGCCCACCCTTGAACTCTGAAGAATGGGCCGGTTAGGGCCTAATTTTATTTTATCCGATGTTATAATGTCAAAGAAAACATCGGCACCAAGAAGTAGATCGACTTCGGACGGACGATGGAATCCGGGATCCGCCAGTTGTATACCAGTAGGTAAGTTCAATTCTGAAGCATTGACATAACCGTTAGGTAAGTTGCCCGTAATCTGAGGCACAACTAAACAACTAATATTTGCAGTGTATGAACTCGTTAATGACTTCAAGCCGAGTTCACAGCGGTCCGAGATATTAAATGTTAAATTATTTATGCCCGAAACACTAATCGGTTTGTTATGAATTTTATTAGAAAACCCTAATTTTACTTTCATGTTTTCACTCAGGAAACTCGACTGAGCGCCCGCGTCTAACAGCGCTCTTGCAATATGAGTCCTATTATTTTGCAAGTTTGTTATTTTAACTAAGGCTGTGCATAACAAAACTTGTTTACTTACTGTGGCGGCGCACGCGCTGACCGCGCTAATGATCGGGGATGCGCCAGCTGTATTATTATTATCGGGCTGTGTATTTGATTGTAATTGAATGTTTTTATGTAATAATGTATTGTGCCTTGCCTTACAGATCTGACAAGAACCAAGCCGACATTGCTCAACGTTATGTCCACGTCTCAAGCAGTTCAAGCAAAGATGTAACTTTAAGACTTCGCTTGACCTACTTTCGACGCTCATGTCCTTGAACTTGGCACACTCCGATATCCTATGCGCACCGTGGCACACCGGACATGTCGGCGCGTTACTACTGTTACTAGGCTTGCGCGTTGCAGTTGCAGCAGCGACAAACGTCTTCGTTGGTTTAGGCTGTAGGTATTTATGATCAGCTGATTTGTCGCTCCTACAAGCTAGCATCGTTTCAAGTACGTCAGCGCGATTGCGCAAAAACTTCAAGAATTCGGATAATGGAGGTAAGTTCGGCAGCTCCGATTTATATTCTTCCCACTTTCTTGCTGTCGTGGGATCTAATTTACTAGCTACTAAATAAATGATCACGTCATCCCATGAATCTGTCGGGCGGCCTAATGTTTTAAGGGCACTTATGTTCTTAGTAACATGATCAATAAGAAAGCGAATAGCCCGATAAGATTCACGGGTTAGCGTGTCTATGTTAAATAATGCCTTCATGTGATTATTTATAAGAATATTTTTATTGTCAAATCGTTCACATAACAACTCCCATGCCGTTCTGTAGTTATTGGCGGTAAACTCGAGCGACTTTATTACGACACTGGCACCGCCCTCTAAGGAGGAGCGTAAATAATGATATTTATTTATGTCAGGGATGGACTCGTTCAAATGGATCATAGCTTCGAAGGTGTCACGGAACTCTAACCATTTCAAGTAATTTCCATCGAATGACGGCAGGGATATAGTTGGTAAACGTATGTTTTGAAAGTTACAAGTTCCAATATTCGACTGTGCTGTCCGTGCACCCTCGGAACTCTGGTCCTCACGATTGGAGTGAGATTCAATGATCTCTTGAGTTGCCGAGATGAGAGAAATGAACTGAGTTTCCACTGAGTCTCTTTCCTGAATCTGGTCATCCAAATTTGTACATGACATTTCTATTTGAGTTTGAATCGAGTCAAATTCCGAAAATAATGTTTGCAATCTGGCTAAACGAATATTTAACTCTTTTATTTGCAATTCATTTATGTTAGATTTATCTAATCTTTGTATATTTGAAAGATAATCCTTATATTTGGTAACACGACATTTATAAGTCCCCCTTTGACGTATAAGTTCCTTCATAGCCTCCTCTGACATTTTTAATTACTGTTTGTACCTACACTAATTATTAATTAATGTAATCAAGGGCAAATAAAGATATTAAGTATGTAGGTAGCCAAAGTAACTTATTCACTCAAACCCAATCCACGAAGCTTAACAAATAGGTCCACCAGCAGCTTGACTTGCAGCGAAGTAGGTCTGAACGTCAGACTAGGTATGACGCGCCTCTCACGTCGTCGTGCACGACACCAGGCACTGCGCGCGTCACGAATGACTGGTTATCACTGAAATGCACGGTTAAAAGGGCGTAAATATCTATAAATGTCTACTGACTGTACTTTTAATTTAAGGGAACAGCTGATGTACGCGAATAGGTACTTATTAGAGATTGCCTATAACAAATATAGGTCACGAAGTTCGTGCTAGGTTATATGGGCCGATAAATATTTAGATTTCAAGCAGTAATGGGCTAATGATGCTTAATACCTTAAATAAATTGAGGATGCTTGAAGCGAAAGATATGTACAGCTTAGATATCAAGAAAGAAAGTTAAGTTTTTATGATGTTTACGAAAATATATGGCAGTTGCTATGCAAAGCCGGTTCAATACAAAATGGACGCTTACTTATTCTTGTCACTCTGAGTAGGTACACCTATTAATGCTTGCATTTACGTACTTAATGAATGCAATTAGGATTCCTTAATGCACAGAGATATATAACAAGTAGCTATTTAAGAAATATAACACCACTGCATGAATTATGAATCACGAATTATGGGCACTTTAAGTCTAAAACACAACTGAAGGCTGAGCACTATTCACACAAATTTAACGCTGGATCACGAAGGTTAGGGATAAAAAAAGGATTGGGCTACTTCCTTTCGACTGCGAATACGATGCACTGTATCCAGGTACAACTTTTATGTCCGTAGTGGAATATTCCGCTCGCTCGCCGGCCGGAGTCCCGTTAGAATTGGTTGCACAAACAACTTCGGTACTGTCCTTTCTACGGTCGCCAAATTGTCGGAGCTGTTATTGATGAACAGCTCAGCTGAGGGGTTTCGTCTCTTCAAGAAAACTCCTGCTTTCTAATACTGGATTTAATGTTCTTAAATTACAGTAGTTTTATTATTATGTATGTATGATGCGGTGGTCTAAGGCGGTGTGTCGGGAGCGCGGAGATGACAGCTGTTAGCGGTGACGTCATTCTAATGCGCCCTCACTACTCTGTAACTGTGTTAGTAGCGGCAGCGTTAACAATAGTTTTAACTTTTAATTACTTATTTGTTAGTATTTTTACTGTAAGTCGTAGCTTAAGTTATCTGTCTATTTTTTAACAAGTGTGGATGCAACCCGCGACTCAACCTGCTGCTACAACTTTAGACTTCATATGCCAGTCTTGTAATAAATCATTCAAAAGCATCAAAGGACTAAACATACATACAACCAAAGTCCACAGAAGATTTCTTAGCCAGAATGCCTCAACTCTAAACAGCAACCCCATTTCTTTGCCCTCCTCTCTTCCCACTTCCAACCTACCGAACAATCCATTCCATCTTCACCTCAGCCACCTTAAAAATAATGTTTCCTTGGTTAAGAGAATCCCCCGTGGTGCCAGAATATCGGTCGCCACTCATTTATGTCAACTCATAGACAATTGTGCCAATAGGAACACTATCACAGACTGGCATGAGCTTTTTCTTTTTCCCTTTAATATACTCCACGTGCAAGAAGATGGCTCCCATATTTCCCTCACCCAGAAAATCAAAAATAATAAATCATCAAAGGCCTCCCACATTTAGAAATAATATCACCTCAGCTTACAACCGTCGAAAAAACATAGAGGCCAAAATAAGCGACGGTGACCTAAAGGGTGCCGCACGGCTTCTTTTTTCTAATGACGTACTGTCCCCGGATACCCCAGAAACACTTTCGGCATTACAGACTAAACATCCCCCAGGCCCTTCAAACCCGTACTTTTTGGACCCACCTGTAGCAAACCAGGCCTGCCTTCAAACGAAAAGTAGAGACGTACTTGATGCGATTCTTTCATTCAAAACCGGTTCAGCGGCGGGCCTGGACGGACTTTCACCCCAACATTTGAAAGACCAAACATCCCATTCTGTAGGCGATGCAGGCGAGCGACTAGTTTGCTCCATCTCAAAATTAATTAATTCTATGTACACAGGCAGCATTAATCCTGATATAATCCCGATCCTGTATGGAGCAAACCTCACCACCCTCACCAAAAAGGACGGAGGGGTAAGACCAATAGCCGTTGGCACAACACTTAGACGTCTCGCCTCAAAAATTGCAGTTAGGTACATAGTGTTCAAATTAAAACCCCTTTTTGAACCTGTCCAGCTCGGCTTCGGCGTAAAAGGAGGATGCGAGGCAGCCGTCCATGCCTTACGCACGTTCCTATTCAACGGCCGCTGCGACGTGCTGGTCAAAATTGATGTAAAAAATGCGTTTAATTCAGTAAACAGGGACACCTTGCTGACAGAAATTAAAAATAATGTCCCTGAAATATACAACTACCTACTACATTGTTACGCTGATCCCACTAAACTAATCTACCAGAATACTGTCATATCTTCAGAAGTTGGCTGTCAGCAAGGTGATCCTCTCGGGCCTGCAATTTTTAGTTTGGCAATTAACTTAATCATTCAAAATTTAAAATCCAAATTCAATGTTTGGTATCTCGACGATGGAACCCTAGGAGGCAACTTGGAGAGCGTGCTATCAGACCTTTCAACTGTAAAATCGAAATTACAGGCTATTGGCTTGGAACTTAACTTCTCTAAATGTGAACTCTTTATTCTAAACTCATCTCTAAATTCATACGACATAAAACAGAAATTTGATAACCTGACTCCAAATATAAAATTAGTGGACAAAAAATCCCTGTGCCTTCTAGGATCTCCTATTTTTGAAGAATCTTTTTCTAATTACATTTCAGAGTCTATTACTAAATTCAAAAATTATGAATGTCGTCTTCTCGAAATTAGCCCTCATTTTGCAATTACAATTATAAAGTTCTGTCTTTTTGTGCCAAAATTAACATATGTACTTCGCTGCTACCCCTTCACTAATTTTCAAAATTTATTATATCCCATGGACGACTTAATCATTTTTAATCTGGAGTCTATTTTAAATCTGCAACTCAGTGAAAATTCTTGGACGTTAGCATCCCTACCTATTCGTTATGGTGGGCTAGGGATACGCAAAATTTCTAGTATTTCTGCACCGGCGTTTTTGTCTTCGGTTCATAGCTCGGCAAATCTCATAGGTAAAATCCTTATGGCTCTCCCTGTAAACTATGAGATTACCGGCTTGACGGACGCCAAAAACACCTGGTCCAATGCCTGCCCGGGTAAGGATTTCCCCCAAAATTTAAAATCTCAAAGGGCCTGGGACGATACCCTTTCCAAACTTAGTTTTGACTCTCTCTTAAACTGCAGCACGGGTTCCGATCGCGCCAGAATCTTGGCGGCGGGGACTAAAGAGACCGGGTCCTGGTTACATGCCTTCCCATCTGTTCATACCGGGACCTTTCTGGAGCCCCACACCCTGCGCATAGCTACCTGTCTGCGGCTTGGAGTCCGGGTATGTGCTCCACACACATGCCCTTGCGGCATTGAGGTTGATGCACTGGGGCATCACGGACTATAGTGCCAAAAGAGCGCGGGCCGCTTCTCCAGACACGCCGCTCTCAATGACATCCTACGCCGCTCTCTTGCCAGCGTCAATGTGCCGGTTCTCTTGGAGCCACCCGGCATTCTTAGGGACGATGGCAGGAGACCGGATGGGATGTCATTAGTTCCGTGGAAGATGGGTAGGGTGCTTGTGTGGGACGCCACTTGTGTCGACACATTGGCCCCTTCCCATCTTCACGGAACATCCGTCAGAGCTGGTTCGGCTGCGGCGGCGGCCGAAAAGTCAAAAACGAACAAGTATAGGGGTCTAGGCGCCGAATACTGTTTTGTACCGTTCGGCGTCGAGACCCTCGGTCCGTGGGGTCCCAGTGCCCAAGAACTCTTCAAAGAGTTATCTAAAAGGCTGGCTGATACCACCGGAGACCGTAGAGCTGGCAGCTTCCTCACTCAACGCATCAGTATTGCAATTCAGCGAGGAAATGCTGCCAGCATATTCGGAACCATGCCTCGGGGCGACCCCTTATTATAGCTTTAATTTATTTTGATTAGTTTTAGTTCTTATCACCTGTATATTACGTATAATTTTTATGTAATTTTTATGTGTAAAGTCTCTTTTCTTTAGCATCCGATAAATATGTCTTTAATGTTATATTTCATTATATTCGTAAGTACCTTACTTTGTTATTATATTTTTTTCGCCTTCGAAGTAGTGTAAGTAAACTATCATTATAAGAAAGGCGTAAAGAATAATTATTTGGCAATATCGATAAAAATGCCCTAATATACCCAAATTGAACTTTGATTACCGCTACGAAAATCCCGCTCTTTGTTTATTAAAAATACCGTAATAATATAAAAAATATGTAAATTATTATAGAGGCCGGAATACGCGGCCCACAGCCCAACGTTTCTCGCCGAGATTTGTACAGTGCTTTTCTCAAACATATGCAATGAAATAAAAAAATACACCACTCAAAAATATATTTAATAGACGCTATGTTTGACATTAAAATTTAAAAATAAATTCCCGAGTCGTTCCGCCTGCAACGTGATACTTTGAACTCTGTTATAACGCACGTAATGACGAAATTTCATTGCATGTTTGAGAAAATACTTATTAAATGTACGCAAATACATATGAGAAACCTATTTAGATCTTACTTTATAGTGCATACGATTTCAGATTTGTGTTTGTCTTTCACTCACTTCGTAATAGCGGAAAGGTTGAAGGAAAACGTGCTCTTCGATCAATTTGGAACAGTGCCAATAGGAACTGGCGTGCATAGGAACCATGGGTTTACTCTGCAGAGATTCGTATTTGAACAGTGACCCATTTTTATTACTCTCCGTTATTCTTGCGGTAAAAATTACCAACGAGGTAGTTTCTAGACGTCCGATAAGTATTTATGGTGTTTAGTTACAGAAATGCAGATCCGGTTTTTTTTTTCTTCTGCACATCTATAAATTTGTCGTGACAACGGCCTTGAAAGTGAATGCACTTATCTATTACTACCAAAGGAATGATCCCTGACTGTTGTCTGACCATCGCTAAAACTAACACTAAACATCCTCACACCGTAATTATATCTATTTTTCTTCAAGTAGCATTTATCAAGAGTAAATGCGATTTTTAACGGGACGGTTGCTCGATAAGATCTCTCGTTGTTACCATTTTCTTTTTTATTAGGTTTTGTCAAATCTCTTACAAAGTGGATACAGAATATTTTTTATTGTTTTAGGAAAGCCTTATTTTCTACGCCTTATTTTGTTTTTTTTTTTAATATCTGGTATTGAAGATGAATAAGTAAATTTAATTATTTGTATGAAGTCGTCAAGCATTGTGAAAGTCTTCATCTTTATTTGTTTAGACATTTCAGCATTTCAAGCAAATTTTCGATATTAAGCATGTTGGATTACCTTGAATGATGTTGTTGATGATGCCCATGTAGTCAGCTGCAGAGAAACCTGACCCCCCAACACAAACTTCTATGGGGGGGAGGGTCACATTACTCACATTTCTCTGCAGCTGACTGCATAGTCGAATTTATAAGTAGTTGGACTCTTTGGGACTTTGTCGTTATCACTCTTCCGTTGAAATGTAGTATGACAGCTAACGTGACGTTAAAGCGAATGGGCAGACAATGTGTTAAGCCCATTGTGCACCCGACCGTACTTCAAATTTTAGGAACCCAACCGCGGAGGATTAACCGTCGTCATCTGCTACTTAACTAAATTCCCCTATCATCATCAGTGGGTCGCATTGATGATGTAGAATTAACTGAGTATGAACTCTGAACGGAGCGCAATAACCAAGACGATTCACATACATTTCATTTCAACATGTTAAACACCCGTTCTAAAATGGCCACAGGCTAGGCTTTAAAGCAGCTTGTAATTAACACTTGCCATTAGCGGTAGAAAAATACCGTTTTTAGGGTTCCGTAGCCAATAGGCGAAAACGGAACCGTAATAGATTCGTCATGTCTGTCCGTCCGTCCGTCCGTATGTCACAGCCGATTTACTCGGAGACTATGAGCACTACAATTATGAAATTTG
Source organism: Notocelia uddmanniana (assembly GCA_905163555.1). Classification (NCBI taxonomy): domain Eukaryota; kingdom Metazoa; phylum Arthropoda; class Insecta; order Lepidoptera; family Tortricidae; genus Notocelia; species Notocelia uddmanniana. Next base: position 3,999,085 of record LR991059.1, on the reverse strand, counting down.
GTAGGAAGGTGTATGCTATGAACTGCTATAGAAATATGATGTGAAATTACGAAAAACATATTAAACTGGGGAGGCACCCCATACATGTAACAGGGGGGTCAAATTATTTTTTCAATGCACATAGGCGTGTTGATTATCTGTGGATAGGCCTTCAAAAATGACATAGAGATTTCTAAGAAACTTTTCCATTTAAGTCAACCGTTTGTAAGATATTGGCTATCAAAGTCGTAATAAATTAATAAGTTTATTTTTCCGCTTCGAAAGTTACGAGAAACTGTATCACAAGAAGCTGCCCTTGTCACGTATCATGGCTATATAATGTCAATCCTCCGGTATGGCTTTATTATTTGGGGGAACTCCACAGATATGCAAAAAGCGTTTGTAAAACAAAAAAAGTGTATCAGAGACATATTTTGCCTGAAACCCCGTGACTCATGTAAACCTATTTTTCAGCGTTACAAACTGTTGTCGCTGCCTTCACTCTACATATACAAGATAGCTGTATTTGTACGTGGAAACCAACAATACTTAAAAAAAATAGCGATATCAGAACATCTGATAGCCACATGACAAGGCAAAAAAAAAATACTTTACGTACCAAAGGGTCGACTAAACCAAACCAAATGCACCCCGTATTTTATGTGCATCAAAATATTTAACAAGCTTCCTAGAGATATTAAAGACTTACCCCTGAAACAATTCAAGAAGAGACTGTTTAGACGGTTATGCGAACTATGCGTCTACTCTATTAATGAATTCCTAGAGATAAAAACTAGTAATAAGTAATCCCTTTATTTCAAATACTTTTGGTTTGAACAAGATAGGTCTAAAGGTTTTTGAGTTATTGCTGAAAAACTGTCTTGCCCAAAAAAAAGGGCGCAAGTGCCGTCAGTTTCCTTTTTTTTATGACATAGGTGGCAAACGAGGAGACGAATCGCCTGATGGTAAGCGATTAGCGCCGCCCATGGACACTCGCAACACCAGAGGGGTTGTAAGTGCGTTGCGGGCCTTTAAGATGGGAAGATACGACTTTTTAGTAGTTTTAAATGTAGATTAGGAGGTGTCGATACGGAACTCTTCTTTGTGCGTGGTCCGACACGCACTTTGCCGTTTTTTTTGCAAAAGCGTTCTATAATGACCTAAGCCAATCATCAATGAGTAGGAATTAACATGCTCTGTTACGGGGTTCACAATCTGTCTGTATTCACCTCACTATAAGCCAGTTTTACTTGGAATTAGGATTCAAGATTTATTCCAGCGTGTATTTATGTACATAAAGTAGATATTAGTGTAATAATAATGTGCTTATATTCTACCTATTTTAGGCAAGCAATTTTACAATTTATTGTCTTTTCTTAAACATTGCTAAAAATTTAATTCCTATCGACGTTAGTTATTTCTACTCTGATCAATTTTAATTATTACACTGACTCTTTCTTCATTTTTGTTAATTAATGTCAAAACAATAAGAGTGTTTAAAATTAGAACTGTATTAATTACGTTCTGAAAGTAATGACCCGGACCCGGGTATGTCCTAAAACTACGACCAAGACCACCGGGGAATGGGCAGCAGCATTCCTAGAGTGCGGTGGAGATACTGCGATCGCCAACCCGCATGCCAAGCGTGGCGATTATGGCATTTACCCCCCATGAAATTGGGGGAGGCTTGTGTCCAGCAGTGGACGTCCTTTCGGCCGATATGGTGGTGGTGGTGGTGGTGGTGGTGAAAGTAATGAAATAAAAGACAAATCATCATCATCATCATCATCATGTCAGCCGAATGACGTCCACTGGTGGACATAGGCCTCCCCATAAGGCTTCCACAATGACCGGTCCTGCGCCACCCGCACCCAGCGGACATCCGCGACCTTTACCAGGTCATCAGTCCACCGTGTGGGGGGCCTGCCCACGCCACGCCTTCCGGTACGTGGTCGCCACTCCCGAACCTTTCCGCCCCAACGGCCATCGGTTCTACGTGCTATGTGCCCCGCCCATTGCCACTTAAGTTTAGCGATTCGAAGGGCTATATCGGCCACTTTGGTTCTGCTGCGGATGGCCTCATTCCTGATGCGATCACGCAGAGAAACTCCCAGCATAGCCCTCTCCATTGCTCATTGGGTGACTATGAGCCTTTTAAAAGACAAATGACTTTAAATGTGTGATGAAAGGTCCATTAAAACTGAATGTATATGTTGCACATTTGGCGGCACAACGGTAAACTGGTTCACCTCGTGAGTAGTGACTAAGCGTTGTGAATGTATAAATCCCGTAGATTAAGTAGAGGCCTAACGCTGAAAGAACCAATTACACGGGCAACGACTCAGTTTCAAAAGCACTTGATACTACCAACTGGAATTACCAGTGGAATAAGGACGACACTTTTAAAGCCTGTGTTGAATTATTTATCAACTAAGAAAGGCATTACGTGTTAAGAATAAAAAGAAGCAGAAGTAAAATTTCTGATGCAGAAAGTCAGTGCTTCAGAATATAATCGCTGAAAAGTACCTATTTTCTCTAAACCTGGAGGCTCTCATTTTAAAACTTATTGTTTTTAAATAATGTTTGTTAAGGTACGTTCTTTTGGAATTTTACACTCACGTTTCACAATCTAATATTATATTAAGCCAAGCTAACATGTTCAAAACATGCGCGTAACATACATAATCACTTGAAACGGCAGATTTGTATCAAATTAAACCATTCAAAAAGCAACGTTGCAACATTTCTTGCAAGACGATTTATAATCTAACTAGCGACCTTCCCCGGCTTCGCACGATTGCAATGCTAAAACAATAATTTTTAAGAAAAAAAAACCGACCTGTAATACCGCAACCGCATTTTAGTCTGTAATATCTTCGAAAATATTCATTTAAATTACACGCTGTAAAGGGCCATATTGATCTGTATTAAATGCACCATGTATTTAAGGTAACTTAATTGGATAAAGATTGATGCAGTATTGCTTAAAATCGCTTTATAACTAAGCCATTATTTCTCGTAAAAAGTAAAGGAAATAAAATGGTTATTGTGAGTTATCCCTAAGAGATAGACATATACCATCGCGGACTTTTTTGTAGACCTTTTTAAAGTGTACAATACAGTAGTACATTATTTTGATCTATCTCGTAAGGTACAGCCAGCGTTTGCAATGAAAGCGCAAAAAATGTGTTTATTTACGACATCACATTAGAAACCTCTAAAATTATCAGAGTTGCTCTACTATATTATGCCTGTTTTATACATGAAAACTTTCCTCTTGAATCATTCTATCTAATAAAAAAAACCGCATCAAAATTGCGTAGTTCTAATCTATAAGATTTCAGCATAGGTACATAGGGACAGACAGTGGGAAGCGACTGTAGTGATGATGATGGACATTTTAAATGTTATTTAATAATACTATGGATTTTTTATATTAAATAACGATGGCAAGCCTGTCTTGTGGTTTGCCTGATGGTCAAGCTGACACCGTAGCCTATGAACGCTTTTAACTCCAGAAGAATCAATAACGCGTGTCCCAACCTTTATTGACTTGAAGATTTGTTGTGTTGACAACTAGAGAGATACTCGTATTACTATGCAGGTTCCTTACTCTCAAGACTCTTGACACAGCGCATCCCCGGAGCTCTGCGCGAAATGCGAAATGTAAGTTTTAGATTGACCTCTCCGGTCAGAGAAAGCGTATTAAATTAGGTAACACCACAGGTATATAACACCTGACCTAGGACATGTCTTTGTTTATGCTTTAGCTACTTTTCATTCATAACGCGCATCGTAATGCCTCTACGTAAATTGTGAAAGAATTCAGCGCATACTTCCACATAAGAGACTTATGCTAGTCATTCACGCTACGTTGAAAGACGGGTTTAGCATATCAAAGACCGGCTACCAACACTTCATGCTTATGTGTGAATACGTTCAGCGTGAGTGAGAATGAGTTAGCGATTCGAAAAACATTCGTCTGATGATTCAATAGTTAGCATTAAATCAATTGTCGGCCTGTTTAGCCTAGTTGGTAGTGCCACTGCCTCCGAAGCTAGAGGTCCCGGGTTCGAATCCCGGTAAGGGCATTTGTTTCTGTGGTGAGCAGAGACATTTGTTCCTGAGACTTGGATGTTTTCTATGTATTTAAGTATGTATCTATTAAATATATCGTCGTCTAGTTCCCATAACACAAGCCTTATACTTATAGAGCTTACTATGGGACTAGTTCGATTTGTGTAAAAATTGTCCCCTAATATTTAAATTGTCCCCTAATTTATTTGTTTGTTTGTTTTGTTTGTTTGTTTTATTTGTTTTATTTTTTTATTTACTTCAAAAAAGGAGGAAGATCTCAATTCGGCTCTGCGTTTTTTTTTTGACCAAGTTCACAAAAGTCTCCATTTTGAGCTTCGAAAAAAAATCGTATGTCTGGCATTTGTATGTGCGGATGGTGGATTTCCCTGCTATTCTGCTCTACAGGTCACATTATCAACCAATTCTAGTGAAATTTTGTGAGCGGCTTTGTCATTTTTATCGAATTTTGGGAAAGGTCTGATGACGAGATCCTCGAGGAATATAGGTCGGTTTTTATTATATGTTATTTTCTTTTACAAGTATGCGGGAAGTTAAAGGATATGCAGCCGTAAGGCTACGTCCGAATACGGCGGTGCGGGGTCGGTGCTATATCAGTGAGCAATCAGCTCTCAGTGTCAACTGTCAGCAGAGTCGGTACAGAATCTTTACTGCACGCCTACATACGATTAATTTCTTCCTGATTGACGTGGGCTTCTGCGCAGTATAATGCTACTGCAAAATGCAATATTAACAGACCGGAAAATTATTTTCGATTCGCTTCGTTAAAAATATCATTACAATAACTTGAAGATGATAATAGCCTACGGTGGTATTTTGTCTCAAGACTATCAAAAAAGTCGTGCCAACAATACAAATAAAAATCGGCCAAGAGCATGTCGGGCCATACTCAGTGTAGGGTTCCGTAGTTGCCCAGTGAACTTACTTTAAAAAAATCAATACCAAGCGTTTCATACGTCTTTTACTAAGAAGGGAAGACTTTTACGATAACTCAAAAACAGTTCAACTGATCATATCCGCTATAATTTTCGTTGAAAGTCTTTATTAAGTTTTACTTTCATGATTTTTTTCATATTTTTTGGACACATAGTTCAAAAGTTAGAGGAGGGGGGCATATTTATTTTTTATTTTGTAGTGAATATTTCCGAAAATATGCACTTTATCAAAAAGTGTTTGATGAAGACCTCTATTCATTTTGAAAGACCTATCTAACAACATCACATAACACACGATTGAAGCAAAAAACCGGCCAAGAGCGTGTCGGGCCACGCTCAGTGTAGGGTTCCGTAGTTTTCCGTCCGTCACATTAAGTTGACATATTAAGTACAGAAACACAAAACCTTTGAAAGCACGTCATTTCATTGTGATTTTGTAGAAATGACAGGTACAATAAACACCTGTTTATACGGTTAAATTACAAACTTAGTTCAGAAATTATTTTTGTAATTTTTTCAAAAACTATTCAACCTATCAAGTTCAAAATAATTTTCCTACAAAGTTTTTATAAAGTTCTACTTTTGAGATTTTTTTCATATTTTTAAAACTTATGGTTCAAAAGTTAGAGGGGGGGACACATTTTTTTTACTTCTGGAGCGATTATTTCCGAAAATATTAACATTATCAAAAAATGATTTTAGTAAACCCCTATTTATTTTTAAATACCTATCTAACAATATATCACACGTTAGGGTCAAAATGAAAAAAAAAATCACTCCCCACTTTACGTATAGGGGAGCTACCCTAATAAAATATTTTTTTCCACTTTTTATTTTACCACTTTGTCGGCGTAATTGATATGCATATTAGTACCAAATTTTAGCTTTCTAGTGCTAACGGTCACTGAGATTATCCGCGGACGGACGGACAGACGGACGGACAGACGGACGGACAGACATGGCGAAACTATAAGGGTTCCTAGTTGACTACGGAACCCTAAAAAACGTCATCCCCACTTTACGTGTAGGGTGTTTAAAACATTTTTTTAGATTTAATTTTACGACTTCTTCAGTTTTATTGATTTACATATCCATACCAAATTGCAGCTTTCTAGCACTATCAATCACAGAGCAAAGCCTCGGACAGACAGACAGACAGACAGATAGACAGACAGACAGACAGATACACACAGACGGACGGACATAGCGAAACTATAAGGGTTCGTAGTTGACTACGGAACCATAAAAAGTAATACTTTTAATTTTAGCCCGAGAGCTATACGGTTTCATTGTATGAAAAAACAACAATATATCGGTATCAGCAAATTTTGTGCATCAAAAATTTGGTTAAGTAATTATACCAAGTATTCTTTAATAATACACCTACATTTATTAACGCGACGGTAGAAAATATTAAAAACAAATATATAAAAAATCCGTAAAAATCTAGCGAAAACACTATAAGAATTATTTTCTTTATGATATACTACTTCTATTTATGTTCTTTGTAATATATGAAAATCAACTTATTTTTGTTACGGTAACTTAATAATACAATCAATTATTAATATCGTAAAACATAAAAATGCATTACGCTAATGGCATATAAGGTATCATTACAGTTGGTGTTTTTATATGCCTTTATTATATTTCTTGACACTTTTTATACTGAATCAACCCAAAATACCTAAAGCTGTAATAACTTTTTGAATTAATGTGGCAGCCAAATGCACTCTGTAGACTATTCATGTAGGTCAAATTGACTACTACGACTACCTATTAGATATTTTTTTCTCATTTCCCGTTGCATATATTGTTCGATTCTGGTCGTAAGTATTCAAATAGACATAAACATAGAAGTACTCATCATAAAAATACTGATACCCTGTTTGCTGCAAAAATTCACCAGTTTTTGGGCTCATATTTTTTTTTCCAACTTCCGGTCTTCAGATTCGGAAATTTTAAAAATATAGTTTCATAAAATCACATAAGAGGACCGTATAACAAAAATTGGCCAGTTATTGAATTATTTCCAAAAAAACCGTATCTTTCTCGGGCTATTTGTGCCTATTGCCATTCTGTGCAGGTAAACAACAGAAAATAAAGTACCATCGTAGCCGGCTTTCCCGTGCAACTATTCAAAACCCCGTCCATTCAGCGGTCACAAAAGAGCTGTGGTTGCAAGCACGAACATTACTCAGCATTACCATATCCCACCGCATTCTGTATTCACTGGAGGACTGTTTGACTCGACATATCGTTACCAATATCATATCAAAAGAGAACAGTTTAGCCTAGTTGAAGATTTTCCTTCAAAGATGGAAATGCCGAGTTACTACACAACACATGCCTTATTCTGGGTATGTCCTGGACCCGGGTATGTCCTTAAACTACGACCAAGACTACCGGGGAATGGGCATCAGCATTCCTAGAGTGCGGTGGAGATACTGCCAAGCGTGGCGATTATGGCATTTACCCCCATGAAATTGGGAGAGGCCTATGTCCAGCAGTGGACGTCCTAGGGCTGATATGGTGGTGGTGGTGGTGGACATGCCTTATTGAACTTACTCTGCAACTGAATTCATAGATTAAATTGTATTTTTCCTAGTTATTTATGTAGTTACCGTCGGTGTCCCTCGAGAACGTGATATTTCTTATCAGTCTTATCACTTTTACACTAATGGCTAATTAACTATATGGTCAATATGTAAATCTACGAAAACCCAACAGTAAACCTGTTAAATTGTTAGTGTAATGAAAGAGTGTCGTAGTACATTGTTTATGGTTTAAGAATTTATTTCTCTAAAAGAATGTTACAATTCACTTAAACTAGAGAAATACAGAATTATCGTTCACATTGTTTACAGCAGAACAGAATGTCGATTGGTTATCATTTCACTAGTGGTTCGAAGGACCAAAATTATGCCCTTACATTTGTAGGATAGTTTACCACCTTTAACTCAATCGGTTTTAACACTATATTTGGACAAATTAAATGTAGTAAAAACTGTACTATATTAAGTTCTTAAGAAAAAAATCGGACTTGTGCGCAGTATATACAAAAACTTGAATTCCGAGTCATCGTAGTCCCGTATATTCTCCTCCAAATCTTTACATAGATAATAGTACATTTCGATACAAGTGCGGAAAGATTGTCATTTTGTACGAGTCCCGAGGTGTCTTACCCCGAGCCGAACGGCGCGGGTCAAGACACAGAATAAGTACATAGCCAGGACACGGGATGAGTGATAATTACACTTCCGCGCGTATATCGAACGACGTTTTTTAATACATTTGCGAAAAAATTACAATATAACAAAAATATGTATCGTATGTTTATAAAAATAATATCGAATGTTGCCTTTCGAAACTCCAAACATGCTTACAGTAAGAAAAAACGCCTCTTCTTTGACAGGCGTTTCGGCAGCTATTTCGTTCCTTTTAAACAACTTATTAAGAACGGTTTTCAATATTTAATATTAATAAATAAACGTGTTATAATGATGAAGCGGTAAGTAATAAAATATGATATATGTATATTTTTTGTATTCTTATATTGATAACGACGTTTTAGGGAAACTAATAGGTATTAACACTCATCAATAAGTAGTCATAAATTGGAACAAGTATAAATAAAAAAAAATTGTAAAAGTATAAAGCACTTGTGCGCAAAATCTAACTTTCCGCATTATATGCAGCTACGAAAAGTACCGCTTTTTGAGCATCTGTATTAATAATAACTAATATAGATTAACGAAACGTTTGCCTATGGCCTTTTGTTTAGATAATTATACGTAACTTTGTGTATGTGTACTCTACACAATTGTGGGCTATGTTATTGTTAGTGTGTTTTTTGCGTTTTATGAACTTCTCTGGACTCGACGAGTAACAATACTAGTTATCAATTTAAACAAAACATAGGGGCATATTACCACTCTCGATTAAACTATCATCGTCATGTCAGCCGAAGAACGTCCACTGCTGGACATAGGCCATTAAACTATTTCAAAAATGTATTACGTGTCATATCACTATTTTTTATATATAGGTTTGAATTTGGCTTAGGAAATTGGAAACTAGGACGTAACCGCATTTCCTCTTAAGCTCGATTTTTAAATGTATTGTAAATGCATTTAAAAAAAAAATTCAATCATTGAAATATTTTTACAAATACATAAATAAACTAAGCCATGATGTGTCCATTATCCAAAGCAATCATTTTTCTGTAAATTTAAAGCACCATAATTAAAACACACCTAGAACTTTAAACTACAATTTCTCAACTGCAAATCACAGCGGATTTAGCCCTTTTCGTTTAAATAGAAGGTGAATTCTCATCTCAATCCAATAAACGAATAAAAATAACAATACTGGCCAGCAAAAACACACCCAAAAACATCGTTTGCACACGACGTTAAATCTGCGATCCAATTGGCTGCAATGTTACTGCAAGATATAGGAGCGGCTGCAATTTACGTAAACGTTTGTACGTATTTATCGTTCGCTAATTTAAATAGCATAGTAAGAAGTATTTTAATGGTGAAACCAGATCTCGATTCCATCCGAAATATATGTGGATAACCAGGATAACATAGGATAGAATAGGATAATAACATGAATGAATTCATGAGTGATGTGTAGAGATGAGTAACATGTTGAAATGATTATCGTGGGCGCGGCAATCTTGTTAAATGTGCCTTGCCTACATAATATTCCGTGGATTTTTGCAGTGCAGTTTGCTAATAATAACTGAGTGAGAGCGCATATCTTAGCCCATATAAGAGCAATAAAAGAAATACCTAAGAAAAAATATAGTCATATTGCTTAAACTACTAGAACTATATATTCGTAAAGGATAAAATATAATTAATTTATGCCACACTTGGCCAATAAAAAGGCTTTTACCGCACGCTACGCGTACGGAATAAGCCGCTTTCTGGCCAAGGGTAGTAATAAAATGATGTACACAACACGGGAGGTACTAAATAAAGCCCTCGATCGCATATAATATATACGTCCCTCATTATGGTACAAACTTGTCGACATAGTTATTATTCTTGTTTAAAGATACCATTGTAGCAATTCATAAAAAAATGCCTCGTATAACGAAACTAGTTTTTTACATAAACTAGTTTTGTACTTTAATATAAAACGCCCTAAAACGAGCGTCTGGATCAGACCCGACTTACAGAACTCCCATTTGCCCGTAAAAATATTACAGTCTTTATGTTTTTATTTCAGCGTGGCGTGCCAAGTCTAGTCGGCTTTTTAATAAAATAAATGGGGCAAATTTGACTATAACGACAGCTCATGAGATAGCTACAAAGTCAAAGGATGTTAGCGGCGATATATGTACAGTCGGGGTAAAAAAAGGTCTGTCAACTTTTCATTTCAAACTAAACAGAAATATTGCATTGACGTTTGCAATAACATCAGGCTCGACTGATAGTGACAGGATTACAACAGAAAATATTAACACTGACAATTCAATAGAAGATATTTGATTGGAACTCTCACAAAGTTGTGTTGACTAGGTCATTAAAAAGTTTGATGTTGATAAGAAATTAGATATAATAATAATAATCTTTTATTTCGGACATCAGAATCCAAATGTATTCGTTACAAACATTATACTAGTGTTAGAAGACCCCAGGTCAGAAGTGTATACTGTTTTGACTCTAAAACTAAAAGCATTTATTAAGACATACATATAAACTACAGCAGCTACACTAAGATCCACAGCGCAGACTTCGTACATTCACAAAATAAGCATCCATCACAGGTTTCGTCAAAAACAGCAAAACTATATACCATCCGTAACACGCATCGTCAAATATAAAAAAGTACAGGACACAATAATATATACCTACATAAATAAAAAACTACAATCAACGTTTTGCCTGATAAGCACCCAGAATGCTCACCGCGTTTACATATTTTTTCGGAAACGTGTTATATTCAAGCATTAATGAAATTACTAACAATAGCGATAAAATAACAGTATAGATCGCTTATATTTCATTAAAACAATTTAATGTAGTCTCTCCCACAGACAGTATAACGTAGGCCATATTTTGTAGATTTAAAAATATTAACTTTGCCTTGTCTGTATATTCACGAATTGGTAGTTTTTGTCAAAAGACACAGTCATTTATTTCGTAGTTTCAACAGTGAACGCTTGCAACACCAGATATTTTCTCGTCCGTCAAAAACTGTTCTTTTATCTAAAACTATTTTAGGTATGGCTCCTAAAATCTACAATAAGCTACCTGAACATCTAAGAATAGTACGTGAAATGTGTAAATTCAAGACCTATATGAAAGAATATTTGATCAAAAAGGCTTACAATTCCTATAATGAATTTCTGAGAGACAAATTGGAATAATTATATAACATTTTATTATAATATACATAATTTTTGACTGAGCATTTTATCAACCTAATGTAATGGACTAATGGCATTCAATAACTTATAACTTGACATTTCTAATTATATTTTAAGACTGACATAGGTAAACAATTTTTTAATTAGACCATATTCAATATCATAACTGTTTGACTGCATGTATATTATTATCTTCGTATGCCTAAAGGTACGACATAGTGAAGCAATACTGATTTTACCACCATCTGCAATATTATGTTGTGTAAACATAACCTATGATCGACGAATAAATTATTTGTGTTTGTATTTGTATTTGTAATGTTTTAATACGTAAGAATTTCAAAAGTACAGAAAAGTGTCGGATACTAGCAATATTAAGCATCGAGTAGACGAGTAATGCAAGATTAGATGGCGTTTTGACATCCACCACCACCACCATATCAGCCCTAGGACGTCCACTGCCGGACATAGGCCTCCCCCAATTTCATGGGGGGTAAATGCCATAATCGCCACGCTTGGCATGCGGGTTGGCGATCGCAGTATCTCCACCGCACTCTAGGAATGCTGCTGCCCATTCCCCGGTGGTCTGGTGGTGTTTTGACATCACTAATATTATTTTAATCGGATAGTAATGGAAAATTGATCTTATGTATTCATATCAAAATAAACGATCTCACACGAACAAAAAATACTGTTATAGCTCACGGACTTCATAAAATAACATAATAATTGTTACATTTTCTGTCTAACTAAATTGATTTTTGACGACTAGATAATTGAAAACTTGTTATCCCGCTCATTTGCGTTAGCCGCATAGCACACGATACTCTATCTCTTTCTTTCTTTGCTTTTTCCTAGGGTGACAAAACTAAGCCTGAGAAAATATACTTGTTACGAAAATACACGATATAACACTTTGGTGCTCAGTCTTGAAAGAGCAAAGTCTGGTTTGGAACCAAACAAACAATAGTAAAGTGTGCTAAACACTCTCCCAAGTCAACACCAACGATTGTCCAAACTGAGCTCTCCTTTTTCTGACTAGCAATCTCACTTCAATTGAATTTCAATCGCATCTGATTATAAGTGGGTCACACTCACACATCCGTCGTTAAGCATTAACGTAAGAAGGATCGCATGTTCAAAACGATTCACATATACTATAATGTCGTCAAAAACGCATTTCTGAATCGGTCTGCAGATCGCGTTTCGACAAAGCAAATACTCGTAGCATTGTACCTAACCGTTTCACTATAACTATGGGAGTGTTTGAGCTGTTGTTTCAGCCCTAGGCACGGAAATAAAATATTTTCGTGCCAATGTGGCAGTTTTATTTGTTCTGTTTTGCGCAATGCTGTGGCCGAGATTGGTTGAAATGGTACCGTTTGGCTATGCAGTTTTTAACTGAGAAAAATGTTAATATTTTAGCGATTTTCTTTTGATGGAAAAGGTTTGATTTAGTGAGGCATAGTGAACATGTATATTTTCCTGTATATTTCTGTTAGCTTCTCATTTATTCTAGGTAAAAAATGGTGACAACTTTGTTGTTTTGGAACGTTATTTTCTTAGTTTTATTTTCATATTGTTACCTATTTTTCCTTTTTGAAAATGTGTTTGTGTTGTGTCCGTTCCTCCCTGTGTATAACATGACATGATAAACTATTTAATAATCCAAGCGAGCTTAAAATGACATGTGTTACGTATGCAACAATAGAAGTCAGAATTCGAAATATTTTCGTGCCACGTGTCAAATTTAACATCGTACTTTTATCTATTCTTTAGTAAACTATTTATCAATTTGATAATCTTTACAGCTGCTCAGACAGTGATTGAGATTCTCGCAGAAATGACCAATAAATCCAAAAACAAGTATATTTTCTCACCATGCGCACCCGCAACACATCACCGCAATTCTGCCAACTAAGCCATTCTTAAAATCACTTGAAGTAACAAAGTTCTATATGAAATTAGTCTATTCAAAAAGCTACTTTTACTGTCCAAGCAGGAAGATTCAAATTGTAATGTAGTTTTATATATTTAGTTTTGGACAGTTCAAATAATTTCAACTTAACTTATTGAGGGGTAGTAGAGTAAAACCAGTTTAAAATGAACGTCTGTCTTGTAGATATTGTTACAATGTGCGGGTCTGTGTATTTTATAGGAGGTGCGTTCAGTTTATTAATGGTTTTAGCTGTAGCTTTATGTAATTTTAAAGCTTTACGCTACATCGTGGGTTGGCTCTTTTGAACGATATAATAATAATAATAATATTGGGGGACAATCTTACACAAATCGACCTAGTCCCAAACTAACCAAAGCTTGTACTATGGGTACTAGACGACGATATACATACTTATATAGATAAATACATACTTAAATACATAGAAAACATCCAAGACCCAAGAACAAACATCCGTGAAAAATGGACAAATAAATGCCCTGGCCGGGATTCGAACTCGGGACCTCTAGCTTCGGAGGCAGAGTCACTACCAACTAGGCTAAACAGGTCGTCAAATAATAATAATCGTACGAGACCCGTTTTCTATGACAGCAAACGCAACGGCCGACGTATTTCTCTAGAAGAAAACGGGCCGGCCCGGATACGGAACGGCCTACTGTGAATCATCCTTAAGATGGAGAGAGCTACACTGACGAGGGTCAGACTCTTAAATCTCTGATGACTGGAGTACTCAAGAGTGTGCGATCTCATGATATAGATCGAGATGTTTCCAAATTGAGTGTAGGATGTGCGTAAACTCGAGTCACTGAAAAAGTTAAAGTAGTGGCACTAGATCTTGCGGACTCTAAGTAATAAACTCAGTTAGGATCCAACCGACGAACATAAGGGTGCCTTTCCACCAGAGCTGTGCTTTGCAGCTATACTGCGAGGATGTGAAAGCTACGCTACGAAAACCCGTTTCCACCATTGCTACGCTATGTGGACCAATGAATATGATTGGTGGATTCAAACGCATCCATAGCAATGTAGCATAGCACATCTCTGTTGGAAAGGCACCCTAACATACCAGCTATTTAGAAAGAAATGTCAAATCGTTAGATACAAATGTATATCATTGCAAGCTCAGTGTAGGTACCGCTACCGTAAGTCAGACAATACAATTAATTCCACAGTAACTAGCGTGCCGGACGGTAATATTATTCAGTTAACTTTCAGTTCAAAAAAAATTACCAAGAGGAACACCGAAAAACCTGAATTTTATTGGAATATACACACACAAAGCATGAAACGATCTTCAGAGATTCAGAACAAATGGGAAATTAATATCACCAGACCGAAACTCAACAAAAGGTGACCTTAGGAAATGAAGAAATAAGACTTATTGGTCAATACCTTGACAAATAAGTTCATACAATTTTACCAAACGAAACCAAATAGGCGATCGAATTAAAACTAAAATTAGGTCAGACTACCGCCAGACTGTCTGGACAAACCTATCCACAAGTTTGTCTATGATACGTGCATACTTTTTCGTCTAAATTTTTTTTTAATATTTTGTACTGCGGTAGTAAGAAGGCAATGAGTACTATACTATGAAGATAAGTAATAGTGTTACAAATGTTATAATCTACATTTATCTCATAACTCATATTTGTTTTTATTTATGCATGAAATGATTATAAATAATTACCTTTATTTTTGGTATTATCGGAAAAGGATGTGTCAATATTTTATTAGGAGTATTCCATACATTAAGTTTAAAAAAAAACATCTACTTGTATGTAGTAATTAAGTAATAAATAGTATAAATATTCTTAGACATATCGTAGACTTTAGACTTCGTCTTGAGAAGTTACTTTCTCTGAAAAGTTCCCAACCAAAATCGTTTTGTTTGGTATTCTGTACAACTTCACAACTTTTTTAAGCTTTTATCTGTTTCTACATATTTTTAATCTATTTTTGTTTCCGCTTTACTTAGTTCTTTTTGAGACTAACCCATTATAATATTGATATCCCAAGCATCAGTACCTTTTAAGTTTTAAGGTTTAATAGCTACAAGCTCAAAAGAAGCTAATATTAAACTCACCGTATCATTGCGAAGCACAAAGGCGTCCTAAACACAGTGTTAAACTACCCCGGCTTGTGCCACGCCGTATCAAACCTTATGCCCCTTTGCCACATGTGTTAAAATCCCTCACAGCGTCGGCACTCAATTCGCACTTCACTTGTTTGTGGGTCGCATTTTTTTTTAATTTATGAGTTTGTGTTTGCGGAATCGTGGCACACGGGTGCGGCCGGGTAGCATTGGCCGCGGACTAGGGTTACTGAAAGTTAGGGATGGGAACCGCTCTACGTCTGGTGGTTGTCGATAAATGAGGACACTTTAGTCGGTAATTCTGACAAGGTACGCAGTTTCGTAAAACTTAGCGGCCTATTATGACTTAGAACTGTAATAATGAGTATTTTTTAACCGCTAGTTAGTGGGGTGGCTCCCAGGGTCATCGCTTTAATAACCTTACTGATAAAGTTTATGTTTTAAAACTCAAATACAAGCACTCGGTGGCTCAACAGATAGGGATAACTTAATGTAGTATTCTAAACTTCTAAAAGTGGCTAAAATCTGTTTTGCTTCTCTCTGAAATATCTTAAGATGTGTAACTTTTCAAGACTTAATCTTAACTAACTACTAATATTTCTGTAAAAACAAAGATAAACGAATAACGCGACAAATGTCCAGTTTTGCGAAAATCTTATATAAAATGAATTTTAACTACTTGAACTTATAACATCCGTTTCTTGCTTCATTTCAATGGTATTACATCAAAATCTATGTTTATTAAAAATGTTTATATTATTAATCTTAATTTGTTTTATGCATGTCAATTAATATGTACCGCTGCGTAGGCACTACGAAATAAAGCCGGCTGAATTGCCTGCATATGCTGAGTAGGTTCATTTTCACAACTTGGCCTTTATTTGTTGTGTTTGTTTTTGTTTACTGTTGTTATTGTGCTTGTTGCGAATAAATGTTTGAATCTGAAATAATGCTTAGATTTTAAATGTGTTTTATCGATAAAGCTATCGATACCAAAATTCTGTAGCATCCTTATAAATGTGCCGCACTTGCGCAGTGCTGATATACGTAGCACACCGCTTTCCCCACGTTTTCTTGTAAATATTACATTTACAATAAACTGTTGGGTGCTACGAAACTCGAAATTTTGTTCAGGTATTCGCCGACGACTGGAGAGTACCAAAAAGTTCTGACTATAACACTTATATAACGTACCTAACCTAACCTATCACTTAAAACCTTAATAAGTAAATATCGCATTAGACTCCTGTTAACAAATAATTAAAGTAACGGAACTTTATTTTGCAAAACTATCAAAACTCCAAAATTAGTTTCAAATTGTTTGTATTTACGTTTGTAATGTCTGAACCCCGGCGTGGTCTAGCATGACATGTATTCTGTGCATTACCTTTCTTATTACTCAAAGAGTACATCTGAACGACTGTCAACTTAGACCAGCTTGACAGAACTGGTTTCCCACAACCGGGCCTGACCCTGAGCAAGAAGGTGTTTTTGGAAGCTATGAAACTAAGCTCTGCTTTTTTAAGAATAAATAATATGTGAAGATTAATATTCAAAATTAGCTGTTTTTAATTTAAAATTTAGTACTTGTACTTGTAAAATAAATGCTTTCGACCGCTCCTTCGAAAAAAAATCAAACAATATTAATCTAAAACTTCATTGTTCACTTTTGAAGTGGATACTTATTTGTTCGCAGCTTGTATCAATAGCTGCCCTTCACTCAACGTTTTCAAATTAAGTTCCGTTACAACCCCTGAAAGTTTATTTATTTATTTATTTAAGCTTTATTGCACAAAAACAAATATACAAATGGCGGACTTAATGCCAAAGGGCATTCTCTACCAGTCAACCACTGGACCAAACAGATACACTTAAAATTAGTGCTGGGTAAATGTAGAAACGTTACGTACGAAAGTTAGCATCATCATATAATTTAGGAGGTTGGCTCTTGTCGGTGGAGTAATTTCCAGCTTATTCTACATTCAGCTTTGTCCTTCACTTCTCTGTATGATGAAACATTTATTTTTTCTTTTATTTATTCCATATACATTTTTCTTTTTCCCTCTATCTTTCCCTCTATTATTCCTCTAATAAAGTCGCCATGGCGTATGAGATGGCCTAACATTTTTCCTCTCCTATTTTTAATCATTTTCATCAAATTTCTGCTTTCCTTTACACGTTTTCTTATCGGTCTAACTAAAAAAAGTTTCTGAAAGTTAGAAGGCGCTAAAATACTAAAAAATAATACTGTCATGTTTGGGTATATCTAACATTGATGGTTACTCTACTTAGTCATCATCATCCTAGCGTTATCCCAGTACAATTGCATCCTGAAGAATGCCTGGGGTCCGCTACCTAATCCCAAGAAATGGCGTAGGCACTAGTTTTTACGAAAGCGACTGCCACCTGACCTTCCAATCCAAGGGGGAAACTAGACCTTATTGGGATTAGGCTTGTCAAGCGAGTGGGCAACTTGACTGATAGAAGTTCTCAAGCCGCCCGAAGGCCTCCTACTTGGCCGGAATCAACGGCTGAATGTGGCTTCCAAAGCACGGGACCCCTCAGATAGTTCCCACTCAAAGCGGTCACCCATCCAAGGACTGACCCCGCCCGACATTGCGTAACCTCCCATACCGCACGCGGTACGCGGGCGCCGCTGGGCCACGAACGCTCCTTGATTGTTACTCTAATTTGTGTCGAAAATAAATAAGTAGGCATTTTAAAAAGTATCAGCTTAATATAATTTACGGATATACCCGATACAACACGCTGTTTATTTTTAAATGATTCGTTTTGATAAAAAACTTATTTGACTTTCGTAAGTATCCGCACGCGTCTGATAAGCACAGCACATCGAGGGAGTAAGACGAAATCTTGACTCCTACATTAAGATAGTAGATGCTTCACTTATACAAAATCAGCATTTATAATTTCGTGATTATTGATGCATATGAAAACCAAATCCAAACAACATCAGTCCGCGATACCGATGTCTGTTATTGACATGCCTTATCGCAAGTAATATTGACCTTTGCCATAATGTATCTGTTAAGAGGGCGCAGTACGCTCGGTTCTCCATACAAACGTATTTGCGCTCTCATTTTAAAACGCCATGCTAGAATAACATGAAACTTTGTATAGACAATGGGATCCGGCATATCTAGGCCGAAAGTTAGTTATTGTTGCTAGAAATTGTAAAAGAAAAAAAATATAGCGGTTTTTTTATTTTTTTAGCTTGTAAAACCTTAATAATCGCTGTATTTTTTCTCCATTATAATTTCAAGCAACAGAAACTAATTTTCGAACTAGATATGCCGAATGCCATTCTGTATACAAAGTTTCACGTTATTCTAGCATGACGTTTTAAAATGAGAGCATAAATATGTTTGTATGGAGAACCGAACGTACTGCGCACTCTTAATATTACTGTAGCTTGAATCCACCAATTATATTCATTGGTCCACATAGCATACCATTGGTGGAAACAGGTATTCATAGCGTAGCTTACACATCCTCGTAGCATAGCTGCATAGCACATCTCTGGTGGAAAGCCACCCTTATATTGATGTATCGACATTTGCATATAGATTATTAACTGAAGTGTCAGCATATGATCATAGTTTGTCATAACAAATTTTGCACGAACGTTATTTATTTTAGCAAGATCCATAGTAATATTATAACATCCACAGTAATGAATCAGTATGTTATAGGTAAAAAACTTAAGAAGATGACCTGTTGTATGTAGTTGTGAAGTGTTCGAATAGACATTACATATTTAAAATGTGCAACACAGAACACTTCACTTTTACCTGAGAAGCACCTCATTCTGCCTGCTAATTGTGGAATTTTATTATACGTCATCTGTGTTGCGTTCTGTGGTTATCTTCTGTATTTGGTCAAGATCGCGCGAAGCCGTTGGATGACTAGCCGTTGGGCGGCGTAAGACCAGTCATTGTGGAGATACTTGGGGAAAGCCTTCCTTTTGGAGTGGACGTCTTTCGGCTGATATGATGACTATCGTTTTTTTATTAAGTCATTAAAAGTTCGTTGTTTGGTAAGTATTTAAGCAAAATTTTGTATCACAAACTGGAGGTGTATTTGGTAGCTAACTTACTTTGCATCGCAATTCAGAAAACCAGCGCTGGGCACTACCACACAGCTCATGCTGAGAATGGGCCATTACTTATATCTAGTGACCCATTGCCTCACTAGATATAAGTAATGTTTAAAGATTTTGTAATAGTTTTTAATACTGTATTCCTTTTTGTGGCTATAAACTTTTTATTATTATTATTAATTTAAGTCGTGCACTTAATCACGAGAATTTAATTAGAAAGTTAAGCCATTATGGGATAAGAAACGGTTCCCTTGACCTTGTTACATCGTATCTGTCGGAGAGAACTCAACGGGTAGTCATCAACGGGACTCAATCTGCAGGGACAACGGTTGCTCTTGGAGTTCCTCAAGGATCAATTCTGGGCCCATTTCTGTTTCTAGTTTATATTAATGATTTACCAAACCTTGTAAAAGATAAACATGATATAGTGCTATTCGCAGATGATACGTCGCTTATCTTCAAGGTAGGCCGCAAAGACAAAAACTTTGACGGTATTAATGAGGCACTAGGTACTGTTGTGAACTGGTTTACAGCAAATATTTTGCTTTTAAATTCCAAGAAAACAAAGTGTATCAAATTCACTATGCCTAATGTCAAGCAGGCAAACAATTCTAAGATCAAATTAAAGTCTAATGAAATGGAATTTGTAGATAGAACAGTGTTTTTAGGTGTCACCTTAGATTCAAAACTGCAATGGCATGCGCATATTGCCACTCTGGCCGGCAAACTTAGTTCTGCGGCCTATGCAGTAAGACGTATTAGACAGTTAACTGACGTTGAGACAGCCAGGCTGGTATATTACAGTTACTTTCATAGTGTTATGTCCTATGGAATCCTCTTGTGGGGAAAAGCGGCTGACATCCAGACCGTCTTCGTGCTACAGAAACGAGCTGTACGCTCCATCTACAAACTTAAGGCAAGAGAATCTCTCAGAGAAAAATTTAAGGAGGCAAATATTCTTACTGTGGCATGTCAATACATTCTTGAAAATATTTTGTATGTTCGAACAAATATTCAAGAATTCAAACTTAACAGTGATATCCACAACTACAACACTAGAAGTAAACACAAGATTGCAGTGAAGGCCAGTCGTCTCCGGAAGGTTAGCACGTCGTTTGTGGGGAACTGTATACGATTTTATAATAAAATACCCATCGATATAGTTAATTTTCCATTCAGTAAATTTAAGTCTCATATTAAACGTTATTTGTTAAGCCAGGCCTATTATACTGTCAACGATTTCTTAAATGACAAAAATGCTTTTAAGCCAGTGATAATTAAATCCTGTTAGTTTTAGTATACATATGCTTCACTTAGCATATTTCCTTGTACAAATAGCTCCGTCGTTGCATTTTATGAAACATGATGCTGTTTCTCGCCGAAGAGTCATTTTAATCTTTGATATTATTAATGTCCGGCAGCCTGAATATGTCATGCTCGCTTAAAGGGCTTTGCTTACAGCGGCGTCGTTGATCTGGTCGCCACCTTCCCTAACAGATGGTCGAGGGAGGCGATGGCTGAGATACGCGTCATACTCGTGATCGGGTGCTGTTTGTGGAGTCCGGTCTGTTCATGCTTGCAAGGGCAAAGTAAATACCTTAATACTAGTGTTATTTTATTGTATGTAGATTGACGAGAGACATAATCCTGTTCTGGATTAGTTTTATTGTTATTGACGCTTAGAGACCTTATACATCTCTAACAATATTAAGTTTACTTATTTTAATTTTAGCGCTTAGAGATCATTTACATCTCTAAGGACTTTTAAATAATTGTTATTAATCGTATTTGAACGCTCAGAGACCATATACATCTCTGAGATATTAAAATAATTTTATGTACTTTTTGTTTATTCGGATAGATCGTATTCAATACGTCCTTAATATTTGTAAAATTATTTTTATATATTTGTTAATCAGTATATTTTTTTAATCATTATTATTAAGTAAGATTGTCAGTTTTTTTTTTTAATTGTATAAATTCACGCTTTGACTTGTAAAAGTGCCCTTGTGGCCTATTTGCAGAATAAATATTTGATTTTGATTTTTATTTTTTTGACTCAGCTTCACCCACGTCGAGTGTTAATGCCAGAAGATGAGAACTAACCTCTTCTCTTTGAACAATTACACGACACATTGAAATCATATTGCTAGTTTCCCCTTCTTCCACAACACAGGACAGCCAGTTTCCGCGGGTACTGGAACAATTTTCCTCCACCAATCAGAAATGCCAGTTCACTATCAATGTTCAAAAATAAAGTAAAACAGCGCCTGCTCCAGGAACAAACGACCTCCATCTAGGTGGCATGTATCAATCTGTCAATCTGTATCTATTTATTTTAGTTAGTTTTAGTTTTAGTGTAATAGGTATATGTTTTGTGTTTGTATTTTCGTGTCAATGGGTAGGTACACTGAAAATCAGCGTCGTAACACTTGGTGCAGCGACACATGCTGAGTGTTATCCTTTTCTGAAACCACCCATAGGATGGTAACCTTTGTTTTTTTTTTAAACATATCTAAATTGTGATGTGCCTGTGAAGAAATGCATAATTCATTATTTCATTCATTCTATGTTTTTTAACCGACTTCAAGATTTCAAAAGAGGAGGTTATCAATTCGGTTGTATGTTTTTTTTTATGTTTGTTACTCTATAACTCCGTCATTTCTTAACAAATTTGGAAAATTCTTTTTTTGATTGTAAGTATATATATCCAAATTGGTTCCGTTTTTCTCAAAACGCAATTCTGATGATGGGATCCACGAGGAATTGAGGAAACTCCTCAAATCTTTAAGGCAAACATATAGTGATTTTTGTGTTTTTATCAACAAGTCAAGCATTTGCATCCAAAAATGTGACATTGGATGAAGTGGAACTGCTGATGATGATCAGAACAGAAATCTTCAACGACGAAAAGTTCACGTTTGGCGATTTGTCCTCCTAGCTGTGTTTGTTAAGCAAGTTCTATTTTCACGATTAATTTTTGTCATGCTTGATTTCTGATGATGGGATCCATGAGGAATTGAGGCAACTCCTCAAATCTTAAAGGCAAACATATATAAGTAGTGATTTTTGTGTTTTTATCAACAAATCGAGCATTATCATACAAAAATGTGACATTTGATGAAGTGGAAATGCTGATAATGATCAGGACAGAACTCTTCAACGACGAAAAGTTCACGTTTGGCGATTTGTCCTTCTAGCTGTGTTTGTTAAGCAAGTTCTATTTTCACGATTGATTTTTGTCATGCTCGAGTTCTGATGATGGGATCCATTAGGAATCTAGGAAACTCCTCAAATGGCATACAAATAGTGATTTTAGTATTTTCATGAACTAATCAAGCATTTTCATTCATAAAAGTGACATTTGATGAAGTGGAACTGCTGATGATGATCAGATTGGAACTCTTCAACGATGCGTAGTTTACGTTTGGCGATGTGTTTTCTTCGTTTTGTTTGACAAGCAAGCAAGGTTTTTCCATGATTTCATGAGGAATTGAGGGTACTTAGTCTTCTACCATTATAAACATACTTATAGCCATTTTTATTTTATTGTATGGAATCTAAGAGTGCACCATCTAAGTTTAATAATCTTTCACCGGACTCCCCCATTGAAGTCGGTTTTTTTTTCTTAAAAATTATTTATATTAAAAATAGGTCTAAATTTTACCATTATCTCAACAGGTGGTATGTGATGACTGATGGTGAAGTAGAGGGTGTTACGTGCGTACCTAGATAGTAACAATTCACTCTCGTCCTGAAGATTCAAGTTATCTGGATTGTATCATCCAAGTTATAAGTATCTGGGAAAAGGTTTGCCGCAAGAGAACTCCACTCCTTAGCTGTAATCACAAGAAAACTAGAAGCAAAGTGCTCCAAAAGAATCAGTCACATATCAAAAACATAAGGGTTGAACGTGGAACACATGTACACGCTTTCCCGCAATGGCGAAGTGGTGAAGGAGGAACTAGTTCGTGTAAACCTAGTGTACAATATCCGAAATTTATCCAGTAGAACACTGACCAGCATAAACTTTCCTAAGTTGTTCAACTCAGTGTGACAAACCAAAATTGACCTCTTGTCATAAAACAATACCAAATTACGTCCCAAAAGCAGCATCCCTAGATTCAAGTTTAGTGCGGAAGTAATTGGTCGCTTGAGGGAAGCGGGACGGACATTCAAGGAAGCGGCATGAATGTAGGAAGCTTAATAAATCGTTACTACTCTTTTAGCCTCAGTTTACAATAAAAACCGCAAATGGGGCAGTAAACGACGCCTTTACCGCGGAGTTCTTTATTTCTGTTCTAGTCAATACCTATTTTGCGAAAGATGGTCAATGGTCATGGCAGGTAGAAGTCTGATCGTTGTTAATCTAAATATGGCAATGTGTAAGGGGGCTCAAGACAAAAGTCTTTGACCAGGGTGTGTTGCCAGTGATGACATATGGCACTGAAACGTGGTCGCTTACTATGGGCATCATAAGAAGGCTCAAAGTCACCCAAAGGGCAATGGAGAGAGCTATGTTGGGAATTTCTCTGCGTGATCGCATCAAGAATGAGGCCATCCGCAGCAAAACCAAAGTGACCGATATAGCCCTCCGAATCGCTAAACTTAAGTGGCAGTGGGCGGGGCACATAGCACGTAGAACCGATGGCCGTGGGGGCGGAAAGGTTCTCGAGTGGCGACCACGTACCGGAAGGCGTAGCGTGGGCAGGCCCCCACACGGTGGACTGATGACCTGGTGAAGGTCGCGGGTGTCCGCTGGATGTGGATGGCGCAGGACCGGTCATTGTGGAAGTCTTTGGGGGAGGCCTATGTCCAGCAGTGGACGTCTTTCAGCTGACATGATGAAGGGGGTGTGGGAGAGTTAAGAGAAGGTACTCACACATGAGGCTTTTATGACTAGGTAACTCATTAACAGGCTCTGTTCACTTGTTTCACACACGTTTTAGGGGCTATAGTAACATCGGTAGGCACTCGCAACACGGAGGATGTCTATATTTCACCGTTTTAAGTCCTTTTTTAAATAATTCGGTGACGGACGCGCGCAACGTGTCAAGCTCGTGCGGGGTATCGCACCGAGCGGCGATGGCGGCGAGTTAGGATTTTGAAAATGGGAGGGTAGGTGATACTGCACATTGTCACAATATGAAACCTTACATTAGTTACCTAAATCTGACAATGGCAGCACGTATTCTAAAAATGCGCAATTTCGCATCCAGCGAAATCTACAACGTTGTCGCTGCCGATACCGGCGCGTCTGAACTTTACACGAACTGTTGAGCTCCAACATTCTTTAATCAAATTGTATATACCTATTGTGAAACGACTCATAAAAAGGCTACCCAAAGAGCAATGGAGAGGGCTGTGCTGGGAGTTTCTCTGCGTGATCGCATCTGGAATGAGGCCATCCGCAGCAGAACCAAATAATCGCTAAATTTAAATAGCAGAGGGCGGGACACAGCGCGTAGGACCGATCCTATCAAAAACATAAATGTGAAAATGGTAGCCAAGTTCACCGACAAAAGAATTGAGATCTAAATGGGCGCCAAGTTCCGTAGATTATCTGAAAAGTTGCCAAGTTTGGCACTAGATTGTTAACAGTAAAACTAATTTACTGCGGCTTAATGCATTTTGAACCTTAACGTGGCAGTTTTCTATGCAGTATGTTATAATACCATAAAAGCTGTTGGATATTTAAGAAAACTAGGTCATCTGGAAGTGGGTTAGGTTTTTATTACTAGTCAATCAGTCAGTCAGTCAGTGGTAAAAATGCCGTTTATTGGAATTTATTATCTCAATAAATATTAAACCTATATTTATGAAATTTGGGGTTCTAGTTGTTCTAACGGATCTTAATATACGTATTACCAAATTTCATGTTTTTATGTTAAATAGATTTGGAGTTATTGGGGGTTAAAAGTGGCTCCAAACGGTTCGTGTAATATAACACACGGCTGCTTTCCGCCAGTTACTGGGGTGAACTTGGCTGGACACGCTGCCGCGTGTCTAGATAGCTGTTGGGGCGGAAATGTTCTCGAATGGTGACCGCGTTGCACCTAGCCGATCTTAAAAAATGTACCTAGAAAAGCAAACTTTCGTACAATTTGCAATGATAAGATAACGTTGTTAGTCGTATTAAACAAATACTAAATACAGGGTGGCACAGAAATGGTATAGGAAGCGGTTAAGGGAATCATCGATATCGAATTGCGATTCCGAAAATCACTTCCTTTTTTAGATACAACTTTAAAAACACTAGTGCCTAAAATAATAATACATTTAAAACATTTTACAAAAGGTTGCTAACCCCTGGTACATTACCACGTGGTTGCAGGCGCATGGGTTGCTCCTTATATAAGGAGCTTTTAGGTCCTCAGAAATCAGAATGTAACGTGAGGGCAACTACAGAATTCTACATTGCGCGTGGCCCGTCACCCACATGCAGGTTTTTTTTACATTTCAGGACTTTTAAAATATCAAGCGTAGGTATAGAGCCCCCCAACGCATTGATAATGAAAAACTTAGGCGAAAATAACCATTTGTTACGTTAAAATGTTATTCCAAACATTAGTGAACCGTCAATCGTTTACTTTGGTGTCAGTTTGGTAGCTTAGGTATATATATATGTTTACTTACAATATTAAACCTTCAGTAAAAATGATGTAGTGTACTTATCTAAAACGCGTTATGTGTAGGCTGGCATTCGTATACCTTTGTTGTCACTTCCCTCCCTAGGGCGCAATAACCTGGGAAAAGACGGCTGAAAACCATTTCTTGAGCGATCCGAGCATTTGGTTCGAAATAACAAAAACATTTCCGAAATTGTAAAGGATGAAGAAGGAAATTTCGGTAATCCTATTATAAGAAGTTAGTTAAGTAGTCGTTCTATTATGCTGTTTTGTCATAGGAGTTTGTCAAGAGTTTATTGTTTTGATGACTGCGCAGACTTAAGGCGTAGGTATAGGTCGTTAAGTTTAGGACCAATCCGACCTTAGTTTTTCCAGGATATTGCGTGACTCGCTTCTAGACGCACTTATCGACTAAGGCACACAGCCAACTGGCAATCTCTTACATTTCAAATACCTACTTAACTTGTGCCGCAATATGAGATCTTCAACCGGTACTATTTAAATTTGAACTGTATTAACGGCGGATAGAGTCGGGCTTCGCTTATTTTGTTTCGAAAAATTGGATTTTATACTTTAGCAATTAATAAAAGGCAGCTTACCAATGTGGCAACGGCACGGTTAGTTTACTTTGCTTATTTTAATAGTATAATTACTTATGGTCTAATCTTGTGGGGATCAGCTGCAGATATTGAAACTGTTTTTATTTTGCAAAAAAGGGCTATCCGGGCAATTTATAACTTGGGGTCGCGTGACTCATTAAGAGAATTTTTCAAAGAAATAGATATTCTAACCCTGCCGTCCCTATACGTATTTGAAATAATAATGTATGTTAGGAAGAATTTGTGCAATTTCCCAACGAACGCTGATAAACCAATAGCCACCAGAAACACTGGGAAACTGAAAATAACCTTCTATAGACTAGTAAAGGCGAAAAAGTCGTTCTTGGGAAATTGTATTAAATTCTACAATAAAATTCCAAAACACATTACTGAACTTAGCAATTCTAAATTCAAATCTGTAGTAAAACAAACACTTATTTCAAAAGCATATTATAAGGTAAACGATTACATCATGGACAGGGATGTTTGGCAGTGATAGTGTCCTGCACGGCTAATCTATCGCGAAAATAGGTTTTCTACTGTAGCTTGTTATTTTTGTAGTAACTGAGACTGTAATTTTATATTTAACTATACAATGTATATTGTTTTGAAAAAATGACACCTCGCCGAGTTTCTTACGCCGGTTCTTCTCGTGGCAGAGGTTTATTTTTCCGAACCGGTGGTAGTTTATTGACGTTCATAGGTGCATGTAATATGCCTAATTTGAAGAATAAACTACTTTTACTTTTTTACTTTTACTTTTTTACTTTAATACGGGTACACTAACTTGCACAATATTTATCGAAAGTATTATATAGTTAAAAATTCAGTATTACCTACCAAGGTATACACGTACTTCGGCGTCTTCCTGATTTGTCGGTGCTGAGGTGTTACGACATGGGAAAGCTGTCAGTGTCAACACTCAACAGATAGAGGCGGGACTGCTGCGTTGCGTTGCGTTGGCGTCGAATTGCGACGTTTTACATATGCTTTTTAGGATTCCGTACCCAAAGGGTACAAAGGGACCGTATTACAAAGGCTCCGCTGTCCGTCCGTCCGTCCATCCGTTCGTATGTCTGTCCGTCTAACACCAGACTGTAATCTCATGAACCGTGATAGTTGCTGCTATAACAACAAATACTAAAAACAAAAAATAAATATTAAAGGGGCCCACACAAAAAACTTTTAAAAAGTTGCCCGTTGCATTCATCAGGCGCTGGGTCTCAATATGTATGGAAAAACTAAAATGCGACTCGCGCTCGATCAAAATTCCACATGATATTATTTAACGTTTTTATAATTGTTAAAATTTTTAAAAATATATATATTTATCTTAATTACAGTGCACATTAAAATATAGACAGACGAACCAAAGGAGAGACTCTCTGTATACTCAGTGACAGTCAAGCAGCCCTCAAGGCGCTTACGGCGCCGAGAGTGGACTCTAGACTAGTTTGCAATGGCGTCCAAGCTTTGAGTAAGCTTGGAAGGCATAACAAAGTGCAACTGTATGGATACCAGGGCACGAGGGGTTCATCGGCAAAGAAAAAGCAGGTGAACTGGCAAGAATGGGATCTACAGGCCATTTTGTAGGTCCAGAACCGTTTGTGGGACTCTCGCAGAGAACCATAACATCGGCCTTAAAGGATTACGCCAAAGCCATACACCTACAGGAGTGGAGGAATGAGGCGGGCTTAAGGCACGCAAAGCTCTTCATCGAAGGAGTGGACCCAAGCTGGACCAAGAAGCTTTGGAAATTCAGCAGAAAGCCACTCAGACTTATAACTGGGGTGTTTAAGGTCACTTTGGGGTCAAGGGTCTCTTGGCCAAGATGGGACTATCAGACAACGTAGATTGTAGGATGTGTAGCGAGGATGACGAGACAATGGAACACTTGCTGCGTGAATTTCACGCCCTTGCCAGACAAAGAATGAATGAATTTGGTAATGGTTACCCAGAATCAAAGGAATTCAGAGTACTCCCGCTGAGCTCCATCATCCGGTTTGTGGAAATGTTGGAGAGCAGCTTAGAGTAGGTAATATAAAGGAGGGGGCAATTGTACAAAAGATCCCATTGGGTCGAAGTGCATCCGCAAGTGGACCCGGGTATGTTCTAAAACTACGAACAACACCACCGGGGGCTGGGCAGCAGCATCTCTGGAGTGCGGTGGAGATGCTGCGATCGCCAACCCGCATGCCAAGCGTGGCGATTATGGCATTTACCCCCCATGAAATAGGGGTCCTGTGTCCAGCAGTGGACGTCCTTCGGCTGATATGGTGGTATCTGCAAGGGCCCTCATATAAATAAGATAATGTTGTATAGATAGTACAGAATCCTTCGTGCGCGAGTCCGACTCGTACTTGGCCGGTTTTTTTTAATTCTTTTTCGTAATTTCACATCAATTTTCTATAACGGTTCATTGAATACACCTTCCAGCTTCCTACCAAATTTCACAACTGTAGTGCTTATAGTCTCCGAGTAAATCGGCTGCGTCATACGGACGGACAGAAATGACGAAACCATAAGGGTTCCGTTTTCGCCATTTCGGGCGCGGAACCCTTAAAATGCTATTAAAACTAATCATACAAAAATTTGGAATTGTTAGCTTCAAATTTGGTTGGTGCCTCTATCAACAGTTCCAGTGAGACATATATCTTGGAGACGACTGCTTTTATACCCACCAAAAACAGGTACTCGTAGCTAAAAATCATCATGAAGACTTTTGATTTAAAAAATTGCATTTAAATCATCGTTTCATCCGTCAGGGAGCTACGATACCACTGACAGACGCATGTCCTCTTTTACCTCAGGGGTTACCAACCTTTGAGTGAAAAATTGAAATATACCTATGAGGTACGTCTAGTGCTAATGAATATTACTTTCCTGACTGATAATTACCTTATCTAAGTACTGGTTAATAAAAGCGCATACGACAGCACGCCGCCAGCAAATTGTCAAGATTCTCAACATCAAAAAAGCACAAAACTATCACTCTTTTACAGCAAATATACACCTTATTACACAGCTCTTAGGTTGAAATTGTAATGGTATTTTTTGCATTTTAATCCGTAATTTTAATAGAGAATATTAATGAGTGCAATTTGTATAACTCGGACATTGCCCGGTGGTCGATAGACGCATTGCTTTTGACGTTATGGTGTTGTCACATTATTATATTATTATTATACAGAGCCTCATGTGCCCTAATACTGGGAAAAGGTCTCCCTCCTCTGCATCCATTAGTCTCGGTTTTTATCTTTTTCTAATCAGTCCTTTTTATTCGTCTCGCCATTCCCGACGAGGTCTGCCTCGTCTCATTTTCGAATTGTGATGCTTCCATTCCACTCCGTACTGGTCTTTGTTTAGAACTCGGTATGCATGCGGCACGTGACCAGCCCATTCCTACTTTAATTTAGCCGCTTTCCGATTTTTTTTGAATTTGTGAGCGCAACGGGGTGTTTCGGATACGTTCCCTTAGCTAACACCTGTTGTCACATTAGCATATAAATAATATCACGTAAAGTAAAATCTGAATCTCAACCGTCCCTTCACTGTTTTTCCACTTACAACTGACATAAGCATACGTATAATAGGCATAATATTTAAACGCAAAGACTGTTTGTGTTCAACGAGTAAGAAAATAGTTATACTTATACCTATGCAAAAGGGTACATACATTATGAACGGTATCGTAATTAGAATAAGCTACGAAAAACATTCAAGGCTGCGATTCTATTGGTCACAATCCTCGCAATTGCTATTTGCCACTGACTTTCATAGGGTAGATAGAGCTTATCACAATCGTGCTATTTATTTATATAACAAAATTACATTAATAGACTTACAGTATGCACCAAAACGTCTACAATTTTTAAATGTACACATAGATATGACTTATACTAAACAAAATAAGCTAAGAATACAAATTGCACAAGTAATTATTTTATTAAGGAGAGTGTGCCAACTATCGGCAAAGACGTCAGCATCCTGCCTCAACACGAGCTCATTGAGCTATGTAAATAAACGAAACATAAAACATGGATCCTATAGGTACACTCAGTTAAAAGACCATAAACAAATAGGTTGTCAGATAACATACTCTATGAATTAGTGGTATAGTTTTGTCGGTTTTAAAAACGTTGCCCCGCGTCCCCAGTCGCCTCAGGCCACTTTATCTCAGTTCAGCGGACCGGCAGGCTGCGTCCGCTCTACTTCTCCGCTATTTATATCAAACTACCCTGTAAAACTACCTACGCGTGACAAATAAATATATGACGACCATTTTGCGCTACCAACTAAGCCAAAATGGTCGTCAAATATTTATTTATCACACGTAGGTAGCCTACGAAGCCGGAGGTCCCGGGTTCGAATCCCGGTCAGGGCATTATTTGTGTATTTAGCACAAATATTTGTTTATGAGTCTTGGATGTTTTCTATGTATATTAAGCATTTATTTATCTATCTATATGAGTATTTATATCGTCATCTAGTATGCATTGTAGTACAAGCTTTGCTTAGTTTGGGATTAAATCGATTTGTGTATATTGTTTCCCTACCGAAAAGCTTATTGAATTGATTGAACCTGGAGAGCCCTGTACGATTGCTGCGTATATCTGGTACATAACCTAGAGCGCTCGTGGCCCAGCGGCACCCGCCTACCGCGTGCGGTATGCGAGATTAAGCAATATGGGCGCAGGTCAGTTTTTGGATGGGTGACCGCTTTGAGTAGTTACTAACTGAGCGCTCTCATGCTTTGGAAGGCACGTTAGGCTGTTGATCCCTTAACAGCCAAGTTGAGCCAAGTTAGAGGCGTCTTCGGGCGGCTTGAGAACTTCTAACAGTCAAGTTGCCCACTCACTTGATAAAGGGGGGTCGAAGTTGCACCACGTCGGTAGGGAGTATCCACCGATACCCTACACGTGACCCCTGGGTGGTGCTAAAAGTGCAACAAAAACTGGCAACCGTACTTGACTTCTCGAAGATCTCACGGTTCGTAAATAAATGCCATACGATTAAATTAAACTAAATAAAAACCGACAAGTGTATAAGGATTGGGAGTAAGAATTAAATAGCGTCACTTTAACGTCTCTGGTACACGCAAACCTCCGTGCCAGCATATTGCAGCCAACGGCTAAAACTCTACGCTCCGTATCCACATCCAATTCATTTATGAAATCCTCCACGACCCAAGTATTGAAACATACAAGCAGATTGCCGTTGAGTGTAACTGGTGTAACCTTGTAATAGATATTTTTCCCGGCTTTAAACACTAAAAGCTCACTCTTCTTTGAGTTATACTTGAGCCCATGTGTCACGGCGTATCTCTCACATATATGTCCAGCAACTTTTGGAGGGCATATACGGGATGGGCCCATGAGGACCACACAAATACAAATACAATTTCATTTATTTTTCCTGTACTGCAGAAGATGTTACAGGGTTAACAATGATTTACACATTTTGCCAGCTGCTGGCATCAAAAATGCCATGCATATATTTGTAACAAACTTACCGCCAATCGAAACCCGACTCCTGCCCTGCTGAGCTAATCGATCAGTCTGTTCATGTACAAGTTGAAGAGCAAAGGTATAGAGATTATTTTCAAACTTACCTTTAATATTACCTATAGGTTGTCTGGAAGAGATCACTCTGTAGCGTAAGACCGCCAATTGTCTACCGTTATTTAATTACTGTTGTTTTATTTTGTTTTGGTGAACAATAACGAATATTTGTATTGTATTGTATTGTCGTAATAGGTATACTTTTCCACTATCGTGTTACGAAAAAATAATAGAAAATGTTATTGGCGAACGGCTTTCCAAAATCGCTTATTGATAATGTGCATATTCACCTGTTTAGCCTAGTTGGTGCTAACAGTGCCTACGAAGCTGGAGGTGGGTCCGAATCCCGGTAAGGGCACTTGTTTGTGTAATGAGCACTAATATTTATTCCTGAGACTTCGATGATTTCTATGTATTCAAGTATATATTTATTAAATATATCGTCGTCTATTACCCATAACGCAAGCCTTATTGAACTTACTATGGGTCTCATTAAATTTGTATAAAAAAGTGTCCCTATAATACAATAGTATAATAATAATATTGCACTAACCAATCGACTAGATATGGAGTAACTTAGTAGTCGCAGCATTTTTTCTTGATGAAGTAAAAATGAAATATACTCGTATTATAAGAGTTTATTGAAAATGCAGATGCAGCATATATTAACTTGTTCAACATTTTTTAATCATATTTCACGAACGAGACGAAATATTGCGGTATGCGATCTAGGCGCCATCTTTTGAAAATGTCCGACAACACAACGGTGTACAAGCACAGAGCAAGCAAAACGAGTATCCGTTTCAGAAACTGTTTTAGAAGTATCCTTCCTAAAGTGTAGATGGCGTACGTAGTTCAAAGCATAAGCAAATGTTTGTCATACAGGTGTTTTGTAGCTAGGTGCAATGACTTGATAGTATGAATAGATGAGTTTATAGAGGAGGTAATTTTAGTCATTTTAAACCACATTTACTAATAGCAAGAAGTATTATAGTTTCTGAGATATGCAACATTTTATTTTGCAAAATGTATAGGTACTTATTCACACCCACCATGAAAAATGAGATTTTTTTTAAATGTTAGGTTTTTTTCTGGGTTATCATTATCAAATTTGTAGGTAGGAAGGTAGGAAGTAAGGAAGATTCTGGAATCAATGAAATTGGGACTAACGACTATTTGCTGCTTGTATTCACATTATATTAAGATGTGAATATTGCGAATTTCTAGTTATCTAATAGAAACTGAAATAAATAAATAAATCAAAATCCTAATTACTCCAAAACTACCTAGATGTTAGTAGAACTACATGTTTTTTTCATGTAAGTGTGGTCTAAAATCACCTCCTCTGTCATCCCTGAAAGTCTTTGCACATTGCTACCAAACACCCTATAGAATAGATGAAACGTAACGTATAGTGTGAGTTTTAAAATATAAGTAAAATGTCACATAGATTTGATTGGATTTTGTAGGAAAAGACTGTTAAGATTCGAACTCTTGATATGCCTACGAGGGGGGCTGAATAATAATCTATCTAACAATGAAACAAAAGACTGTCGTGGCTAATATTTTTTTTTTTATATATAGTCCCCTACTAATAAAATATAGGTACTTATTACATTTTTCAAATAAAAATTTCGGTTTGTCATCAAAAAAGTCAGTAACCGCAGCCTTCATTTCGTCATCATAAACCTTCGTCCCCTGAGGTCTTTCTTGAGAAGTCTAAACAGAAGATAGTCACAGGGGGCTAGATCTGGACTATAAGGGGGGTAGTCAATGGTTTCGAAGCCATTGTCTTTAATTGCTAGCTTCGTTGTGCGGGCGGTATGCACTGGTGCGTTATCGTGCAAAATCAGAATTCCTTTGCTTAGTTTACCTCGCCATTTTCCTTTTATTGTCTCTCTTAGTTGAAATAGTAAGTTTGAGTAATGATAAGCATTCATTGTAGTTTTCTTCGGCAAATAATCTATGAGCAAAATCCCTTCTGTGTCCCAAAATATTGTAGCCATAAGTTTACCTGCCGATGGACAGACCTTGAATTTCCGAGGCTGCTTCTCATCCTTAAATTTCCATTGTAACGACTCTTGCTTACTTTCCTGGTCCCATTGTTAAATCCATGTCTCATCACATGTTACAATTCTAGAAACTATTTCTTCCTCTTGCCCTCGACTCATGCCCAAAAACTTTTCGCAACATTTGACACGCCATTTGGAGAGCCATGTCAAATGCAGTCAACATTCTGGGGACCCAACGTGCACTAACCTTGGACATTTTCAAATGCTCATGAATTATTTCATTGACTCGCTCTTTACTGACGCCCACATCTCTAGCTATTTCCCACTGCTTCACTCGTCGGTCCTCTAATATATCTTTATTCACCCTGGCTACATTTTCATCGGTGACGGCCGAAACTGGTCTTCCGCTACGAGGATCATCATCCAGGCTCTCAAGACCTAATTTAAACTGCCTTGACCAATACTTTATAACAATTTCGGAAAAACACGAACTGCCAAACACACGTAACATACGCTGTCTGATCTCCGAAGGCGTATTCCCTTCTTTAGTCAGAAACTTAATCACCGCATGCTACTCGATTTTATCCATTTTCACTTTTTCTACCGACATGTTCGAAACAATTGTAAGAGACAAATAAACGTGATGCAATAAACAAATTAATGTAATACATTTTGAAAATATAATAACAAACGAATATAAATCCATACCAGCCAGAATTATTTTTGTATATATTTCAGACCGAGGAGGTTACTTTTCAGCCACCCCTCGTATTTCGTTTGGATCACCTTGGAAGGGTTAACCCATTCAAAGCCATAATGGCATGCACATCAGTCATGATTGTATGAGGAATTTCCGCTACTGGGCGCCAAAATCTTGTTAACGCGCTATGGCGTAGCACAGGCAGCGTTGCTTGGCTTCGAATGAGGATGATAATATTTTTTTCTCAAACATGCAATGAAATATTGATGTTATGTTCCTTATAACAGGCTGCGAAGTATGACGTTTCAGGTGCGGCTAGGACAAGAGGTCGTTAATGGAATTTCATACAAATCATGCAGGCCTAGGCCGGCAAAGTCCTCTTTTTTAACTTCCATTCCACATAAATTGTGGCACAGGCACCATGACATTCTGCCAGTAAAAACTAAAACTTTGTTTTTTTTGTAGTTTATTTCATTGCATGTTTGAGAAAAGCACTATACATACCTCGGCGGGAAATATGGGGTTGACCGCCTCAGACCTATCCGACCTCGCTTCGCTCGGCCGTTTATATATGTCTTCGGCCGGCAACCCCTTACGTCCCGGCCTCTGTAGTAATGTACTATTTTCAAACATGCAATGAAATATTGATGTTATGTATCTTACTGCTGCGAAGTATGACGTTTCAGGTGCGGCTAGGACAAGAGGTCGTTACTGGAATTCCATACAAATCTTGCAGGCCTAGGCCGGCAAAGTCCTCTTTTTTAATTTCCATTCCATATAAATTTGTGGCACAGGCATCATGACATTCTGCCACTATGCGTATTAAAAATAAAACTTTGATTTTTTGTTGTTTAGTTCAATGCATGTTTGAGAAAAGCACAATAGATACCTCGGTGGGGTATCTCGATGGTAGTATGGGGTTGCCCGGCTCAGACTCATCCGGCCTCGCTTCGCTAGGCCGTCTATATGTCTTCGGCCGGCAACCCCTTTCGTCCCGGCCTCCGTAGTAATGTACTATTATGACTTTACCGACTTAGAAAAAGGAGGAGGATTTGATTGTATTTTTTATGTTTGATACCTCAGAACGCCGACCTTTTTAACCGATTTGCAAAATTATTTGTTTGCCTGAGAGGAGGTACCTCCCGGTCAGTCTCGTATATTTTTTGTGAAGATGTGATGATGATATTGAATCTTTAGCTATCATAGCAAGTATAGCAACATCAAATTAAGTTCTTCACGTGCCTAAACGTACATTAGCGGCACGTTCAGCGTAAGATTGATTAAAGTTGCATAAATTTCGAACGAGCATTAAGGCATACGTATAAATTGTTTTTGAAGCTCAACAAATGATGGATCTGCCTTAACCAGCGTTTGAAAAGAAGTTACTTATAACAAAAATGTGTACCTATGCTTTCCACCACAATGTTTACTTTATGTTTAAGCGGTTGTCGCACTGATGCGGTTTCCGAACGGTTTCCGCAGTGCGAGCGGGATATCGCTATAGACATGCATAGCGCTGTCCCGCTCGACTGTGGAAACCGTCCGGAAACTGCATCAGTGTGACAACCACCTTAATAATTTTCCTTAATCTCATTTCTGTACCCAATAAATGTAAGGAGATTTTATAAAGGCCGTTTTAGTCGGCCTGTTTAGCCTAGCTGGTAGTGTCACTGCCTCCGAAGCTAGAGGTCCCGGGTTCGAACCCTGGTGAGGCATTTGTTTCTGTGGTGAGCAGAGACATTAGACATATTTAAGTATATATCTATTAAATATATCGTCGTCTAGTACCCATTTTTTTTGTTTAGTGGGGGAAAATGCTTTACGCATACCACCCGGGTGCAGGAGGTGACCCGAGTGATTATGTGGGACTCCCGTCTAGGCTGATGAGACCCACGGTATATCCACTAGAAATCCCCCCATCTGCCGCCTCGTCGCCTTGTGGCGAGATCACGGGAAAGCTTGCGCACACATCCGCGACCCTGCCGGCGACAGCCGCTCCCAAGCGGCTCCACCGCGGATGCCCGGAGGCCCTCCACGTCAGCCACTCCTTATTGTACAGTAGCGGACCCCCCTGAGTCCGCTACGAGGAGGTCATGGGTGCCGAAAAACTTCCGGCACCCGTTGGCTGAGCAGGTCGGTGGTTCCGACACGAACCAGACCTCGGCCGCAGAGGATAGGGAGAGCATTTCTCCTCCTCCGCGGCCCCACCAACGTCGTTTCCGCGGAACGGCCCTGCCAAGTTCGCAAAGGGTAGGGAGAGTGGCGCACAGAATACCAACACGCCTCTCCCCCTGCGATCCCGCCTCGGCCACGGAAGATAGGGAGAACGGCGAACCGTAATACCGGCACTCTTCTTCTGTGGCCCCACCTCAACGCATCCTCAGCGAGCTAAGCTAAGCCCGCTGGGAGCATTCGTGGATGACTCAGTCCACGGTTACTAAGCCCCCGGCAAGGCGGGCACCCCCGAGGGGATCGTCTAGTACCCATAACACAAGCCTTCTTGAGCTTACTATGGGACTAATTAGATTTGGGTAGTAAAATTTCCCCTAATATTTCTTTATTTATTTATTATTATATATTTATTAAAGGCCTTTTCACACTGTTATCGTTAAGCCGCATATTGTACCCTTATTACTACTTATTAAGACTATTAACTGTGGTAAACGAAGAACCTAAGTCCAGACTTTTATATAAAAACGTAATTAACTATTATGTATCATCATCATCATCATCATGTCAGCCGAATGACGTCCACTGCTGGACATAGGCCTGCCCTGAATACTTCCACAATGACCGGTCCTGCGCCACCTGCATTATGTATATATTTAATTAATTTGATATATTTGATTTAACTTTAAATACCTACTTAGGCAAAAAAATGATGACAAAAATTAACACAATTATAACACCCATATCTTTTGCTAAACTTAATTACTTACTTTAACGGCGCAACGACCCAAAGAGGATCTTGGCCTCCGAAACGAGAGCACGCCACCTTCGAGCGATACCTGGGTCGATCAACCGGGCGACGCCCACTCAGTCGCCCCAAGTATGCTTTCTTGACGCCTCGATCCTCTCCCAATCTCAGTAAGTGGCCGAACCAGCGAAGTCTGTGCGCGTTTGTTTCGCCGATGATATTCGGTTCGGCCACCAATTCTTCGATCTCGGCATTTCTCCTGATCCTCCAAGAGCCGGCATCGTTCTTGACAGGTCCCAGGATCTTCCCAGAACTTTCCTTTCTGTGACCAGGAGTTGATTTTCTTCTTTATGGGTAAGTGTCAAGGCTTCGCAGCCGTACATGAGGATAGGCCTTATGACGGTTTTATATATCCTCACCTTCGTACCTCTGCTAAGAAGCCTGGACACCAAGACTTTGTGGAGGGCTGCACTGCATCGTAGGGTGTTCTGGATGCGGGTTCTTATATCCTCCTCTCTCGTATTTGTATCAGTGACAGTGCAACCCAAGTACCGAAACTTATCAACGCCCTGGTAAATGGTACCCTCAACATGAAGACAGTCTCGCCGAGCGCGCGTGTTCTTGTATCGTTTCATGTGAAGGTACTCTGTTTTGCTATGGTTGATCCTGAGACCTATCGTACAGGCCTCACGGTCAAGGATCTTCGCCGCCTCAGCCACATCCTCGCATTTTTCCCCTAATAAAGCTAGGTCATCCGCGTACCCTATCACCTGTGTCAGCTCTACCCCTGTGTCCAGAGCTAAAACTTTCCTCACAACGTACTCCAGGGCTAGGTTGAAAAGCAAAGGCGATAGAGCATCTCCTTGCTTTAGACCGGTCACCACCGCGAAGTCATCTGTCAGCTCACCCCCCACCCTGACGCACATCCTACTCTCCTTTGTTAAACAAGTCCTGCAATTTTAAAACACTTTAAATATAGCTAATTGAAATATAATTAATAATCATTTACCATTTCTCAAAGTAATTTGAATGAAATATTATTTTAAGTGTAACCGTCATCTTAATTAAAGTCAATTAATACACAGACGTCAATTCATTCATAAATTATATTGATGCCACATCGACTTTGTCGGTCTTCTTGTTACTTTTTCACGCTTTAACCGCAATATTGATACTAATAATAAAAATGTGGATATAATTTGAATTATTTAGTTTCTCTGCGTGATCGCATCAGGAATGAGGCCATCCGTAGCAGAACCAAAGTGACCGATATAGCCTTCCGAATCGCTAAACTTAAGTGGCAGTGGGCGGGACACATAGCACGTAGAACCGATAGCCGTTGAGGCGGAAAGGTTCTTGAGTGGCGACCACGTACCGGAACGCGTAGCGTGGACTGATGACCTGGTGAAGGTCGCGGGTGTCCGCTGGATGCGGGTGGCGCAGGACCGGTCATTGTGGAAGTCTTTGGGGGAGGCCTATGTCCAGCAGTGGACGTCCCTCGGCTGATATGGTGGTGGTGGTGGTGTTGCATTAGACGTATGCGTGAGGTAGCGCATATAATTTAGAAAGCAACATTTCTAAGAAGTTATCATGAAAAATCTTTTCTTGTGTAGGTATTATGTTTTTATACCAAATGTTCCAGGCAAGTCTTTATAGCACACACCGTCACCTACGGACGCTTGCGACTCCAGAAGAATCACGACTGCGTTGCCAACCTTTTATTAACTCGAGGATTCGTTATATTGAATGTTAGAGACATACGAGCATGCAGTTTTCTCACTCGCAACACAGCGCATCCTCGGGAGTTCTGGCGACCTCACCCACCACCAGAAAAGGAACACAACACCACAAACATAACGAATAAGTAGTAACGTTATTTTATTTGACTGCGGTCTTCTGTAAGGTGGAGGTATTTCCCCAGTTGGGTTGCTCCAATATGAGCGAGATAAAAATGACGTTTCGCCATGTCCTGCTTCTCTGAATAGAATAGAATGGAATAGAATAGAATAGAATAGATAAGAATTATTTTATTTGCTCTGAAACATTAAGGGTGCCTTTCCACCAGAGATGCGCTATGCTACCTTGTTATGGATGCGTTTGAATCCACCAATCATATTCATTGGTTTACATAGCGTAGCACTGGTGGAAACGGGTTTTCGTAGCATATCTTGCACGTTAAGCCATTGATCCCGGTTGCTGTCTATGATAGCAGTCGTTAAGCCAAGTTAGAGGTCTCCGGGCGGCTTGAGAACTTCTAACAGTCAAGCCCACTCACTCAAGCCTAATCCCAATAAGGTCTGGTTTCCCCCTCGGGCAGTCGCTTACGTAAAAACTAGTGCCTACGCCAATTCATCGGATTAGGTAGCGGACCCCAGGCATTCTTCAAGATGCAACTGTACTCGGAATAGCGCTAGGAGGATGATGATCTTGCACATCTTCGCAGCATAGCTGCAAAGCACATCTCTGGTGGAAAGACACCAGTAATAAATAAGTCTTAAAGGAAAAATCTTTAGGTTTCATCATTCAATTACTTGACATGTTACACTATTTTATTTATTGTTACACAATAATTACGCTAATGACAATTTGACTTACCTAAATTAAAATACTAAAAATGCTTTATAGTCATTAACGGTTGTCACATCTATTTTTGGTATGAATGGCGTCAAAATTCCGTTTTAAGTAGTGTATTATTCTATTTAATTGCGTGCGAAGCTTTATTAATAGAGACTCGTTAATTTTAGGAATGCCTCGTATTACAACATTTTTTTAGAGACTTTCACAAAACATTATTTTTCACCCATGACTTTCAACCTCCGTACATGACTAGGTACTGCCTGAATTAGTTTTTATAACAGTGAGGAAGTTCCTTATTTTAGCTAATATTTAAAACGTTTCACACAAATTTTGTTTTAGAGAAGGAAAAATTTAAGATTAACGTAAAGTAAGACCGGACTCAAGGGGCTTTTGTAGAGTCAACAGCAAATGTAGGTACTCGTCTATGATCATTTTAGTACTTTGTCGCACTAAAGTAATGTACCATAATGCGACAGTTGGGATGCGTCAAAGTAGTGAAAGTGATAATGATAAGGTACTAAAATGATCATCTACTTTTACTGTTGATTGTACACTGTTGTTTTGACGTCAAGTTTAAACTGTCATACTAAATTAAAAACAAGTGAAAGCGAGCAGGTACCAAAGAGTGTCCAGTCTGGGAACTGTCAAATGTCATTTGTCAAATTTTGACAGTTTGCATACAAAAATGGGTGAGGTGAGAGGTGAGGACGAGTCAGTTCGTGAATAACACCCCAGATACGACTACGTATAAAAAACGACAAAGTCACATACAGATATTATAGATGCCAAGAAACCAAACATTAGCACTTATTTATTAGTGAAAAAAAAGTCGTGATACAAAATAAAGTAAATCTGTTCTAAGTACCTATGATTCCGAACAACTTTTACTACTAGTGGGTCTGTGAGCTGGTAGACATCGCAATGTTTATTTTTTAAAATTTCAGAATTTCCAAAAACTGACTCGGTAAAAAAAAACTATATAATTATCGAACCTGCTCACAAAATTTTAAATATAATCGGTTGAGAAATGCGACCTGTAGAGGAGAACATCCGGACAGACAGACAGACATACGAAAGAATTTTTGTTGAAACTGAAACGGAGACGCTCGGTCAATGACACCAAGTTTGTCCGTGCCAAAAAAATATGCTTCTTCAATTTCTTCAAACGATTCGGTTACTCGACTTCTTTGCACAGTACTTTTCTTAGCGCGGACATGTTTGGTCCCGTAGTTAAAGTGGTTCAGAATCAGGGATAGAATCATAATTATTTGTATATTTTGTATCCTTACGTGTCACGCACCCAGTATAAACCGCGGGCCCTAATAACTAGACAGATTTTAACTTAGGATTTTAACCACGTAATTTTGACGACCGAACAAAAGCGCACAGACTTCGCTGGTTCGGCCACTTACTGAGATTGGGAGAGGATCGAGCCGTCAAGAAAGCATACTTGGGGCGACTGAGTGGGCGCCGCCCGGTTGGTCGACCCAGGTATCGCTGGGAAGACAGTGTGGAGGCGGATCTGCGGCAGCTTCGGGTCGAAGACTGGCAGGAGGCTGCGCAGGATCGGGAAAAGTGGCGTGCTCTCGTTTCGGAGGCCAAGATCCTCTTTGGATCGTTGCGCCGATAAAGTAGTAGTAGTAATTTTGACGACCACCACCACCACCATATCAGCCCAAGGACGTCCACTGCTGGACATAGGCCTCCCCCAATTTCATGGGGGTTAAATGCCATAATCGCCACGCTTGGCATGCGGGTTGGCAATCGCAGTGTCTCCACCGCACTCCAGGGATGCTGCTACCCGTCCCCCGGTAGTCTTGGTCGTAGTTTTAAGACATACCCGGGTCCGGGATTTTGACGACACTACGAGTAAATAATGTTGTACAAAACATGGGTCCAAGTATTTGTCTTAATTAAACTACTACTTCAGTACAAACTAAATCAATTTAATTAACCGCTACTTTCTGGACAAATCTTTACGTGACTTGCAAATGTGTTCTAGACAAGAAGTGTCAAGTCAAAAAAGTACCAGGAGGCTACGTCACGCCTAGGGTGTTAGACTTGAGATTTTTCAACTTGTGATTTGTTTTAAATAATTAATATCTCTTAAATTATGGGTTAGAGCGCTCGTGGCCCAGCGGCACCCGCCTACCGCGTGCGGTATGCGAGGTTAAGCAATATGGGCACAGGTCAGTTCTTGGATGGGTGACCGCTTTGAGTGGTTACTAACTGAGCGCTCTCGTGCTTTGGAAGGGACGTTAAGCCGTTGATCCGGGGTGCTGTCTCGACAGTAGCCGTTAAGCCAAGTTAGAGGCCTTCGGGCGGCTTGAGAACTTCTAACAGTCAAGTTGCCCACACACTTCACAAAGGGGGGTCGAAGTTGCACCACGTCCGTAGGGAGTACCCACCGTTACCCTACACGTGACCCCTGGGTGGTACTAAAAGTGCAACAAAAACTGGCAACCGTACTTGTCTTCTCGAAGATCTCACGGTTCGTAAATAAATGCCATACGATTAAATAAAAAAATTAAATTATGGTTTTTGGACTACATGTTATACCACATAATATATTCTAATTTGGCTCTAGAATCGTAGTTTTAAATCTTTCGGGTTACTAGGGCCCACGGTATATAATACTGTCATAGGCGCCGAAGTTGATATGAAACCGCAAATTTCATCATTGACGTATACATGGATACAGGTTGTTTTCTAAAAATGTGTCTGTATTGTTAATATAATACAAAAAAAATACAAGTAAATACGCAACATAATTTTTAATACAGTTGCTCAAAAAGTGCTACTTTACGTAGCTGTTTAGCGTGCGGAAAGTTGGTTTTCGCGCACTAGTGCTTTTCACTTTTCCAATTTTTTTAAATTTATGCTTGTTCCAATGCATGACTCCTTATTGCTGGGTGTTAAATATTAGTTTCCTTTAAACGTCGTAATCAATATAAAAACCTACTGTTAATATCAGAATACGAAAAATATACACATTTCATATTTTATTACTTACCTCTTCATCATTATAACACGTTTATTTTTTAATATTGAATATTGAAAA
Source organism: Notocelia uddmanniana (assembly GCA_905163555.1). Classification (NCBI taxonomy): domain Eukaryota; kingdom Metazoa; phylum Arthropoda; class Insecta; order Lepidoptera; family Tortricidae; genus Notocelia; species Notocelia uddmanniana. Next base: position 3,955,463 of record LR991059.1, on the reverse strand, counting down.
ACCGTTCTTAATAAGTTGTCTGAGTGGAACGGAATAGCTGCCGAAACGCCCGTCAAAGAAGAGGCGTTTTTACTTACTGCAAGCATGTTTTAAGTTTCTAAAGGCAACATTCGATATTGTTTTTATAAATATTACTTGTTGTTTTTCTTATTTTTTCGCAACTGTATTAAAAAACGTCGTTCAATACACGTGCGGAAATGACATACTTTCCGCACTAGCATCGAAATGTACTATTACAACACACAACAAACGAACACAAACAATTCTAATGTATTTTCACCGATTTATTCATTAGTTGAGGTTATCATAATTATTATTGCAGTTTGAAAGTGGGACCCGTGATGGAGAAAATGAGGAGTAGTAGGTTAGCATGGTATGGGCATGTATTGAGGAGGGATGAATTATCATGTTGATAAAATAATGTTAGGGTTGAATATCGAAGGACGAAGAGCGATTGGAAGGCCCAAAAAGCGATGAATTGATTGTGTGAGACAGGATATGAGAAAGAAAGAAGTAAGCACTGAAGTGACGAATGACAGAGAGGAATGGAAGAAGAAAACACGTTGCGCCGACCCTGCATAAGCGAGATAAGGGCAGGGAGATGATGACTTGCATTATCATATTGATCTCAATCACTTTAGTCCAATTGTTAGCAGTGTAACCTTGCCTATAAAGCAAATGTTTATTTGTATGTATGTTTGTAAGTACTTTAATGTACTTACACAATAACAGGTAAAACAAAACATAAAAATACAACAACAACATAATATATGTCACATAAGACCAAACTACAAAAGCAAATTTATTCTCATAAGGGATCTCTTATAGCTAGGCTTTGAGCAATTGTATTAGAAAAGTAAAAAAAATGTTTCGAATATCTATACAACCTAATTAGCATCTTCAATGTAGTTCAACTGCCTGAATCAAGAATTCAATAAACTTCATTAGTTGTACTATGAATTCCTCAGGTTTTCTTTTCAAACTGCTTGTCCAATTGATGTTAAAACACTAAGAACATTTCTCAAATGAACATATTTGAAAACAAGGAATAGAACAAAAGCCATTTTGCACTGATTTCTGAACTGTCTACATATGTTACCTTTACTTTAGAGAGGAGAAATTGTGTAAGAAAATATCTACCCGTGAAAAATTTACATTTTACAAAACTAACTTTTACGTGAAAATACAAATTATATAATATGGCTTTTTGTGTATACAGAGATACATTATATTATATTTAGTCAGCCAACAATATTAAGTACTCGGTTAAGTAAGTTTATTGCTGGATTCAGCAGAGTGCAGTGAGGATGCACTGTCGATGCGCGGTAGCTTGATCGAAAACATTGACCTGACCTTGTGCCAGCGAAGTTTATAATAATTCATGGCTTTTTCTTGGTCTGCTTGGTATAAAGCTTCGTCAAAATCTTCTGCCGCACAACACAAATCCCGCACTGCTGCTTCAGTATCGAACAGACTCGAAGCCGCCTCCGACAAAAGGTCGAACAATTAACCCGCATCTTCATCATTTGTTTTGACGGCTCGAACTGTTTTGTTTGCGAGATTTGTAAAATCCCTCCTATACTGCGTACGTTTACGCTTCCAGAATTCCATAATTGTCACGGTTGCCACGATTTTGCGGATTAGAAAAGGTGTTTGTGCAACGGACATCAGTATTTTATTCAGAGAAATACTTTAGACAGCCGTGTTGTTATTCTCCTTTTCAACTGTGGCCAAGCAACATACGTCACAAACAGATTGAAACACAGTGTAAATAAAGAAACACAACCTAATACGCAAATACATTTTTAAATTGCTTTCATGGACAACTACGAGTAACTAGCCTTCATAGATAAGACTCAATTGATTGAAGTGACAATACTCCGACAAAAAATTTAAGAACAAATGCAACGGGTTGTATCGGGGATACAATCGCAGATATTTCGTACGTTGCCTACCTATTTATTTCAGTCACTAAATATAATAACCACAAATGTATAATAAACCCAAACATAATAGTAGTATGCTCAAGTACTCGGTTGATAACTTTAGATTTCAAAGTATTTTTGCGAATAATCACCGATACCATCACTTTTAATTTAGCGCCATCTAGCGTAGGTAAGTAAATAAATAAATAAAAATAAAAATCTAAACCCATATTCCATTTTAACAAAAAAAAATATATATTAAATGCTTATGCTATGGTCGGTGGGTTTGGCATGCGTAAGTTCTGCTAGCGTAATTAACGGAACTAAAATTGAAAACTTCGGTAAGTGTAGGGTTTCTAACTCATTCAAGCCGCATACAATGAAGTCATCATCATCCTAGCGTTATTCCCAGTACGGTTGCATCCTGAAGGATGCCCTGGGGTCCGCTACCTAGTCCCAAGAATTGGCGTCACTAGTTTTTACACAAGCGACTGCCATCTGACCTTCCAACCCAAAGGGGAAACTAGAACTTATTGGGATTAGGCTTGTCAAGTGAGTGGGCAACTTTACTGTTAGAAGTTATCAAACCACCCGAAGGCCTCTAACTTGGCTTAACGACTACTATCATAGATAGCAGCCGGGATCAACTCAATTAGTAACCACTCAAAGCGGTCACCCATCCAAGGACTGACCCCGCCCGTCATTGCTTAACCTTGCATACCGCACGCGGTACGCGGACTCCACTGGGCTACGAACGCTCCATTCACTTCAAAAATGATTCTATAAAATGAAAAAAAAATTAAGTCAAAATTCTATATAAATTATATAGATATCATATCATTTTAAAGCGAATTTTAAAATTATATAGATATAATTTTAAAACGAATTTTAAAATTACACAGATATAATTTTAAAGAGAATTTTAAAATTATATAGATACAATTTTAAAGCGACCTGTAGTCTTACCGTGTTTTGTGAAAGAAAATGGCGCAATGTAGCTATCAAGTAGCAACTCTGTGTGAGATACCGTGTCATGAACACATATCAGCAATTTGTAAAACCTAAATTACTACTTATTGTATAATGTTTGTTATTGTTTAAGAATAAAATGTGTACAAAAAATTTAAATATCTCCACGCATTGCATCATCTAAAGCAATATTATCTATACACTTATCACTAAAAAAGTTAATGGTCTCAACAATTAAGATTAATACCTAATTAAAATCTGCTTCCATATAAATTGTGTGAATTCCGTTACCGAATTACTTGTCCGTATTTGGCATGGTGAGCAAGTGATCGTTTTTTATGTAAAATTGCTGGCAGTTAAAAACAACTGAATATCAATATTGAACTGATATAAAAAAATGGACGAAATTCACTATAATAATGTATCGGTGGACGACTATGGAACAAAGGAGTTTGCTAAAGGACTAGGACGCATGTTCTATGTGATTAATCCGGAAGAAACGATGTACGAAACTGTGGAAGAAGTTCCGAACTTTTATGTGCAGGTTGGTAATTTGTGTAAAAATCTATTTGTGTAACATTTTAAATCCTTAATTTATGATAAAAGATCGGATTGATAATAATAATAATAATAATAATATATTCTTTATTGCACCACAAACAGAAATTGATAATTATGTATTATACGTTATACTGCGCAACAGCGTATAATAAAAAAGTAAAATAGTTGCGGTAAGAGAGATTTTTTTTTCATTGCGTCAATGAAAAGCACACTTTCGTGATCTTCAAGCTAAATATTGGTAGTAGTTTTTTGGGGATAACATAATAATATGTAAAACTGGGAAGGCTCCATAGATGCTTCAAAACATAAATGCGTCTGCACATTTCCGAGTTCATATAACCTGGACCATTTTAAGGCACGAGTGAATAGGCATCTTCTTGGTGAGCTCGCTTCATCGTCGGCCTCATTTTTGTCCCCTGGCTAGATGCTGGCCAAGAGCAATCCCATTTTTAATAAAAGAAAAAAACTGAATGTGTGAAACAAGTTAAAGTCAATTATTTAAAAGATTTAATACAGATTCAAAATATATTTTTGCATTGGTACATTGCCTACGAAGCTAAAGGCCCCGGGGTCGAATCCCAGTAAATGCATTTGTTTATGTGATGCGCATTTGTTCGTGAGACTTGGATATTTTACATGCATTTAAGTATACACCAATTAAATATATGGTAATCATTCAACTCATCACACAAGCCTTATCGAACTTGCTGTGGTACTACATCGATATGTGTAAATTTGTCGCCTAATATCTCTTTATTGATATAATTCAAGATTCAAGGTTATTCAAGATTTAAGGGTTGTAATTTATTCATAAACAATGACAATTGTATTTGAATATGGAAGTAACACATAAAAATAATTACAATATAGGTACTCGATTATTTCCACATAAAAAAGGTACAATTCAAAAATCATTAAATTGAAAACTTATTGCATAACAGAAAAGTACAAAGAAACCAGAACTGATTCAAAGTAATTAAGATCAAAAATACATATATTGATTAAAATTAAAGAAAAAAATCTTAACACACCGAGACCAAGTCGAGAATTATAAATAAGAAATACTAAGGCTAGCAAAATAAAAGGAAAAATTTGTCAATTTAGAAATCGTGTAATGGTCGTAATAATTAAATTTATACTTTACATTAAAATTAGGAGATTTTAAACGCAATAAAAAAATATTTTTCTTCTAGTATTCAGTAAGGTATGTACAGTTGCGTGATAAAAAGGGTTCGTTACTTTTCAACTCTATTTTAATGCCATTGAGGTCGAAAATTGTCGAATCCTTACATCCTCGACTATACTTTTTAATATATTTAATAATTTGATGAATATTATTTTCAGGCTTGGCCGTATTTCTTTATGTTTATGATCCTAGAACACATAGTTTTAAAGCTGAAAGGGAAAAAGGGAATACGTTTAAATGATGGCATAACGAGTCTTTCAAATGGAATGTTCCTAGAAGGTGGCAGGTATGTAAAAAATAAAGCGCATTTGAGCTTAGTTTTATGATCGGTATTTTAAACGACGTCTAATAGTAAAATTAAGAACATTGATCATCACGTCAGCCGAACGACGTCCACTGCTGGACATGGGCCGCCCTCGAAGAGTTCCACAATGACCGGTCACGCACCACCCGTATCCAGCGGACACGTGCGACCCTTGCCAGGTCATCAGTCCACCTTGTGGTGGAACTGCCCACGCTACGCCTTCCGGTAGGTAGTCGCCACTCGTGAACCTTTCCGCCCCCACGGCAATAAGTTCTACGTGTTTAGCGTTATTAAGTTTAGCGTTACGAAGGGCTATAGCGGTTACTTTGGTTCTACTGCGGATGGCCTCATTCCTGTTTCATTGCTGTTTAGGTGACTTTGAGCCTTCTTATAAGGCCAATAGCAAGCGACCACGTTTCAGTGCCATATGTCATCACTGGGCAAAGTATCTCGTCTTGAGACACTGCGAAATATTGGATGAAAAGAAGTGCCGTAGCTTCCCGAACGCTGTCCAGTCCCATTCAACTTGTCTTTCTCGAACTTGGACCAGAAGGCAGTTGTCCAGTTGGGTAACTGGACAGGCTGTTCTAGGTACATATAATTATAATCATCTAGAACTTCGAGAGTAAAGTGTCCGTTTCTTACATTAATAGTCCTTACCATTTACCTCGCTAACGTAAAATAGCGACCAAAACAATAAAGGGTTCCGTACTTTGTTGTGAATTTAAAAAGTTCGTATCTTCATAGACAAATCGGAGACATTTTGCAGAAAGGCCAGGTCAAGAGTAATCTAAATTGGCGCGCATGCATAAAGAATGTTATGAGAGTTCAGGTGAAAGTTGTATGTCAGGATCGTAGCAAATAGAAATCCATTCTGATCTGATCTCTGCCTACCCCTCTGGGAAACAGGCGTGATTATATGTATGTATGTATCTTCATAAGAAATTCACGGCACTTACGTCTTTTTTTGGGCGAGAGTTTTTAGTTTTAATTTAAAAACTGTTGGATTTATCTTATTTTAAAACATGTTTCGTTAAAATAGATGATATGTACCATGCCTATAAATATATTTTCAGGCTAGTATGGCGAGGTGCAGAAGCGTACTTGTACACATGGGTCTACGCGAACTACAGATTAGTGGAGCTGCCCTGGGACAGCGTTTCTACCTGGTTGATAGCAGCACTAGGCGTTGATTTCGGCTACTACTGGATGCATAGGGCTTGCCATGGTGAGTTACATGACTACTACATTGGCGTGGTGAGATTGGTTTTACTCCATTATCAAACTACGAAAGATATCGAATTGCTAGTGTACTTTCACATTTAAGCCATTAAGAAAGATAAAGAGATTGAATTTTTGTGACCTTTATAGACAAGAAATAACAACCAGACTAGGAAAGTCAATTTTTTCATTATCGACTTTTCGTATCTGGTTGTATTAGTATTTACAAAATACTATCACCTAACGAAAAGTCAATAATGAATAAATAGTAGTTTAAGAGTCTAATGAAGGTACGAATCTCAAAAAGCTAAATATATAACAATTTTAAACAAAGGGGTAATGCCGCTAGCGTCCTGGGATCCATGCCGCAAGAGGGAGAGCTTGACGCTGTTTTCTTTTTATAATTTAATTTACATTTACATTTAATTTTATCTTAATATTTATATTTTTTTTTTCTTGGAGTCAACCAAATTTAATTAAAAAACCGGAAATAATTAATAATTACAAAAACTGTCCTGTTTGTTGAAATATTTTAGCGTTTATTACCCATGCGCACGTTCCACGGCGACACTTGACTAGTCAAGTTCATTAAATTTCTATAATAGTGTGGTCTTATGAGTTTCATATAGAAAATGTACCTATGTGCTTATAGTGTGGTCTACGAAGTCTATATTCAAACATTAAAGTCGAAGAGTAGAAAAAAAAACTATCCCAAGCCTGCTTTTCAGAAAATAATATTTTTTCCCTCGAACGAAGGATCAAAGTCGTACTTCTCTTCCCTCATTTGAAAACAATAATGACTTTTCCTGATAGAAGCTGTGAGAAGCAGTACATGTCACTCGGTACCAAAATAATTTGCCACCATTGCCGCTAAACGAAACGTATGTTCGCCGTAGAATTTCTTAATATTTCTGCTGGATAATCTTTGTTCATTTATTTTCTCGCAATTAAAGCGAAAAGTAGAGTATAGAAGTTTGCTGCCATATTTTTACCTTTCGATCTAATTTCTCTCACTTCATTCGGGAAAGTAACCAGTATCGTGTCTCATTTTCGAAGTAGTCCGTTTTGCCCTACGATTTTGTAGGACAAACCGGACAAAAACATCCGTTTTTAACCGACTTCAAAATTTCAAAAGAGGAGGTTATCAATTAGGTTGTATGTTTTTTTTTTTGTTTTTTTTTTTTTAATGGTTGTTAGTCCATAACTCCGTCATTTCTTAACCGATTTGAAAAATTCTTTTTTTGAATGTATGTATATATATCCAAGTTGGTCCCGTTTTTGTCAAAACGCAGTTCTGATGATGGGATCCATGAGGAATTGAGGGAACTCCTCAAATCATTAAGGCAAACATATAGTGATTTTTGTGTTTTGGATGTGACATTGGATGAAGTGGAACTGCTGATGATGATCAGAACAGAACTCTTCAACGACGAAAAGTTCACGTTTGGCGATTTGTCCTCCTAGCTGTGTTTGTTAAGCAAGTTCTATTTTCACGATTAATTTTTGTCATGCTCGAGTTCTGATGATGGGATCCATGAGGAGTTGAGGGAACTCCTCAAATCTTAAAGGCAAACATATAGTGATTTTTGTGTTTTTATCAACAAATCGAGCATTATCATACAAAAATGTGACATTTGATGAAGTGGAACTGCTGATGATGATCAGAACAGAACTCTTCAACGACGAAAAGTTCACGTTTGGCGATTTGTCCTTCTAGCGGTGTTTGTTAAGCAAGTTCTATTTTCACGATTGATTTTTGTCATGCTCGAGTTCTGATGATGGGATCCATTAGGAATCGAGGAAACTCCTCAAATGTGAAAGGCACACAAATAGTGATTTTAGTATTTTCATGAACTAATCAAGCATATTCATTCATAAAAGTGACATTTGATGAAGTGGAACTGCTGATGATGATCAGAACGGAACTCTTCAACGACGCGTAGTTCACGTTTGGCGATTTGTTCTCTTCGTTTTGTTTGTCAAGCAAGCAAGGTTTTTCCATGATTTCATGAGGAATTGAGGGTACTTAGTCTTTTACCATTATAAACAAACTTATAGCCATTTTTGTATTTTATTGTATGGAATCTAAGAGTGCACTATCTAAGATTAATAATCTTTCACCGGACTCCCCCATTGAAGTCGGTTTTTTTTTCTTAAAAATTATGTTCTACGAAAATTGACATATAATGCCGTAGAATAAAACGGATTTTTTGTTCGGTTTGTCCTACGATGTGAACAAAATCGTAGGACAAAACGGACTACTCCTTTTTTTCGGCCCTAGTTATAAAATCTACTTTTTACTGTTCAATACAAAAAAGCTTTTCTTACTAATTTTTGTACGAAATATTAGTGTTTAATTAACTGAATACGCAGGGTTGTTCCTTTGAAACAACGAGACAAAATGTACCTATAAGTTTTCGAACGCGGGTTAAAACATAATCAACTGACATTTTTCGTGGACGGAAATAATAAAATAAATAATAATAAAAAGCCATTTATTCTACTACATAACTAATTACATTCTATTTAGCTAAATTAAATATTCACAGTTTAAAATCTGTAGTAGTCGCCTCTTTGGCCTAGGCCACCCCCATCTCTTTCCAAAACTTTCTGTCCCTGGCTTTGCTCATCCAGTGTGGTCCACATTTCTGTTTGAAAGAATCCGCCCATCTTATTCTTTGATGTCCTCGCGATCTGGTGCCATCTCTTGTGGTCGATTCAGTGATTTTTTTTGTCCATTTGTTTTCTTTCATACGACATATATGTGGCCTGCCCAATTCCATTTTAATGCCCTTACTCTTTCCACAAATCGGTTAATTTGTTCCATTTTCTAATACTTTGGTTGCTTATTTTATATGCTAGTTTGATTCCCCGTAGGCGGAAATAATAGTTGCTAATGATAAGGCCTATTCGAAATATTTGGCTACTTTACGTCATTAAATAATTTAAAGTCATGCCAACAAGATATAAACTACAGCATGTGAGAGGAAAAGGGCGAGAGACTGATGATGAAAATCAGACAAGGATGAAATAATAAATACAGGGTGTGGCCTGTAATTTCTCTTTACTATTTCTATTTATTTTGGACCCGGGTATGTCCTAAAACTACGACCAAGATCACCGGGGGAGCAGCATCCCTGGAGTGCGGTGGAGATACTGCGATCGCCAATCCGCATGCCAAGCGTGGCGATTATGGCATTTTTCCCCCATGAAATTGGAAGAGGCCTATGTCCAGCAGTGGACGTCCTTCGGCTGCTATAGTGGTATAGTGGTGGTGGCCTGTAATAAAAAAAGAGCAGAAAATTAAAAAGACGGATCCTTAGAGCAAGTAACCTCTTAGGTCGTATAAAATGTTTTTTATTTAAATTCGGAGAAATTTTGATCGAACACCTCAGAGGTAGTCAATGCTGATTTTGAGGCAGTATCTAGTTATGAGTCTTAATAGTTGATGCATTTTCTGTTTCAAGGGATATTTTTGGGGATTTTCTTATTTCTTTAGTGTTCAAAAAAGTTAATAAATATCATCCCAATATAATAAAATATCACACGTAAGCTATATTTGCATTAAAAAAAATCCAGTAAACTTAATTATTATTTTTCAAACTACTCGGAAATACTTGCAGGAGAGCCAATAGTATATCGTTTAATGTTTTGCTGGTGCTAATGAGCGGTTAAAATTAATTAATGGCTTGTTTTTAAGTTGCCGCTTCAGTAATTTTTCACCTAGACTTTAACATGTTATTTCATTCATGCTAATGATGCTTCAAGGGTGGTCCAATTTCAACGAATCTAATTACAAAGGAGGATAAGGCCAATCATATATGTATGCGCATTTTTATTTTAACATAGGTTTAATAACATCATTAATAGGAGTCCCTAAATAAAATAATCAAAAGTTTAAAACATTGAAGTATAATAACGTTACCACAACGAATTTCGGCTGAAACTTTTCAGACCGTTATTTTAGTTAACTCCTAAAATTTATTTAGATTAGGTTTCTGTGTGAAGGCAATTAAGGGCATGAATTTTTAATTAAAATTTTAAATTTAAAAACATTTTCGTCTATCAAAGGTTTTTGTTTGTGTTTGCTTGAAACTGGATGAACACTTCTTAGAAAATCGATGTGATCACCTCAGTACAAATTCTATGATAAGCATTATTTCAATACGTGAGGCTTTTGTTAAAGGTGCCTTGTAGATAATGATCAGCAATAGGTGGCAATTTATCATCACTTTGACGTCAAACATGATAACATAACAATGATAATAAGCCTGGGTCTTTAAAATTTAAATAATATATATGCTGTAAAAACTTACTTAATTTTTTTGTAGTAATCTACCGACAACTTTTCTGTTTGATATTTCTAATGGATTTCGTTTAACATTGATGATCCACTTATGTAAAGAGAATGACCTGTCCTCATCAACATACGCGGTGCAAAAAAGTAAAGCGATAGTTTATCGTTAGCATTCGAATAAAAATGAATGTATTTTTCATAACACGTAACTAAAGTTAACACATAATTAAAATTAAGGCACATAAATGTGACACTTTCGTCTTAAAATAGCTGCCTGCATCTTGCATCGGACGATCATAGCTTATAGACCAGGGGATGAAAAAAACATAGAAGCACAACTAGCGTCGCAAAATGATACGAAAAAAACTGTGTCAAGGAAGGCGGGGCGTCAGAACTGTGTCAAACGGTATTTTGCACACAGCGGCGCAGCGTAATATTCGTATTAGGTGCAATCTCAAAAATAAGAAATATGCCTTATTGTGCAGTGAAATGGTGTGTTAATCACTCTGGATGGATTCTTTTCTGGGACCCGGGTATGTCCTAAAACTACGACCAAGACCACCGGGGAATGGGCAGCAGCATTCCTTGAGTGCGGTGGAGATACTGCGATCGCCAACCCGCATGCCAAGCGTGGCGATTATGGCATTTACCCCCCATGAAATTGGGGGAGGCCTATGTCCAGCAGTGGACGTCCTAGGGCTGATATGGTGGTGGTGGGATTCTTTTCATTCACTGACGATTTGTGACGATTGTTTTATTAATGCGCTCTTAATTTTCTATGGAGCATTCTAATGTGCAAGGAGGCGGGGCACTAATAATCAGTAAATATTATTACAAGCAAAAATCAATTTTTAATTTTCGGTTGGAAATTATAGTTCCGCAAAGTGGACGTTTCCGCTGGTAAAAATATTTACAAATAGAATGGGGTAGCACATTGATACTAACAATTCTCAAATAACTTGATACGTTGGAACCATTTCAGAAGTTGTAGCAACTTTGACGGTAGATGTCGCTACTAGTCTCCCTAAGGCTTATTAAAGAGAGTGAACTGATTGAAAGATTTTTCGCCTCAGGATAACCCGCGGTAGCTCAGTTGGCTCAAGAGCGATGGACGGATTCCAGAGGTCGCGTGTTTAAGTGCCACCCGGGGTGATTAATTTATCAATTTTTCATTTTCGGTTGGAAATCACTAATAATCAGATTTAATTTATTATTAGCGGCAGAAAATGTTCTATGGAAAAAATGGGAATCACTCGGCAAAAATACGCGGTAATGACTTATGGTTTGACAAGCCTAGTAATAGGTGGTAACTCCATTGGTCCGGCAAACCAGAGAGATGGGTTTGATTCCCACCTCGGGCTGCATTTGTCTTTGCTTATGTTCGATATATGTTTTTTTTAATCTCATTTTTATATTTTTTCGCAGAGATGCACGTGCTATGGGCCCAGCACCAGGTCCACCATACTTCTGAGGATTTTAATATGGGCGTCGGCATCCGACAGTCTATACTGCAGGGGTGGTGCGGTTTCGTAAGTATTTTTATTTGTTTGTATTTATGTTTACAAATGGAACACAATTCCTATTTAGAACTTTTGATTGCATAATTACACATTTTTAAAATAACTAAATATCTTCATATGAAATAACAGTAAATATTATGAAAGATTGAACAAAACGGGCCCTGTAACACGAGCAAATATTAAAAAGGATGCTGCCTTAGAGCATTTTTTGTATTCGGAGAGGTATTGATTGAAAGTTATGACCTTCAAGTAATATTTTTTGATATCACGAGATTATAGCGCGCAAGTCAATGCGGTTTTTGAGGTAGTATCAAGTTATGAGTCATAATAGTTTTTAAATATTTTGTTTTAAAAAGTATTTTTTGGTTTTTTTTTTGTGTGTTTTGAAATATTTTTTTATTAATATAACTTTAAAGAAAAAAAAAATATTTTTGATATGGGACGACTATAATTAATAATTGCTGGCTCGCTCAATAATGAACCGTTTAGGATTTTGCTCCTATTACAGGGCCGACCCTGTATATGCTGCATATTGTATATATTGCCATACACACATTTACACATAAACAATGCTCTGCCTACCCTGAAAAATAACTTCTACGTGGGATGAATGGTTAATTGCAATTTAACTAATTATGATCTTATTAATTACCCTGTTTATCGTCTACGGAACCCTGAAAGTAAATTAGTCCCACGTGACCGTTCTCAGCACCTTAAATTAATTACAGGATGAGTCGGATAAGACGAGGTGACTTGGGCTTATTCTTAATTATACTGAGAGTAATTAGGTACAAGAAGTAATATTTTTGTATTGTCTGCGGATGATGAAATAAAGCAATTTTAGCCCTAAGATGTCTTAGATCACGTCTTCATTGACTTATTACGTAAAGACTGCCCAACTACAACATTTTTCTTGAGAGCTATGCTATGCTGATCCGCTGGCCAAGGAACGAGCCAGCCCTACGGTCTCCTAACACCTCGGCCAGCCGTCGGGATGATTGCCCAAAAAGTCGGTGGGCAAACCCGCGCTCCACGGACCCTGTGTGTGTCTCCACAGCAAATACAAACATGCATAAAAACAGTGCATAAGCTCTAACGTTATCCAGATTAACGGTATTTTTTTATTAATTGCTATTCATTGTGAAATAATTCCCTTCATGTGCGATTCTCACCCAAGTAATGGAAAATCAATAAGTAAACCGTTAATGGAATATTAATTACTTAAAGCAAAGAAATCATAACAAGAGCAAGTACCTCGTAAAAAAAATACATCAGTAATCCGATTCTCATTAGTAAGATCCTATTAATAACCAAACAAATTAATTTCTCAATGAACTATGTAAAAAATTATAACTATTTTGTTTAATCGTCCGTAAATAGACGCATAAACTCACGGTTGGATTTTGCGAAATGGATAGACAGAGCACGAAAAATTTGCTCATAAAATTAGGATTTTTTAAACGTCATAAGTGGCCTAGTCTTACAGGCAAGGGTAATTATTTATAGTTCGTACTTGCCAAGCAGAACAAACACGCTTTTTTGCATTAGTGCAGTACGTCAGGAGGTGGAGCGCTCGTGGCCCAGCGGTGCCGGCGAACCGCGTGCGGTAAGCGAGGTTAAGCAATGTGGGCGCAGGTCAGTTCTTGGATGGGTGACCGCTTTGAGTGGTTACTAACCGAGTGCTCCCGTGCTTTGGAAGGCACGTTAAGTCGTTGATTCCGGCTGTTGTCTATGTCATCAGTCGTTAAGCCAAGTTAGAAGCCTTCGGGCGGCTTGAGAACTTCTAACAGTCAAGTTGCCCACTCACTTGACAAAGGGGGGTCGAAGTTGCACCACGTCCGTAGGGAGTACCCACCGTTACCCTACACGTGACCCCTGGGTGGTGCTAAAGGTGCAACAAAACTGGCAACCGTACTTGTCTTCTCGAAGATCTCATGGTTCGAAAATAAATGCCATACGATTATTATTATTAGTACGTCAGGACACTTAACGAAGATTATGAGCAGGATAGGCTTTATTTAACTCTTCAGCTCCTTTTTTATGCTATTATTATTCTTTGAAATAATTATTGAATTGCTATAGATAAATATATCAAAATTAAGATATTATTATGTAGTTAAATTTAAAATAGGATAGACAAAACATAATTTTTTGAATAAAAAATATAAGGCTAGACAGTTTCTAGAATAAAATCAAAATGTCAAAATAGTCCGTACCTGCGATATCTTAGCATACGCGGTCTATCACTCTAGCCAACTGCGCTATCGGAACACAGCCAGACACGAAATCCTTTACTGGTTCCCTCTTACAACTCCTTACGGAGGCGTACAGTGTCATAATATATCTAGAAAACTCAGGCTTTAATCAATCAGTCTCGATTATTATAATTTTTTTTGAACTTTAACCTTTAATTTGAAATTCATCCGTATTCCCAAGTCTGTGGCTAGCATTACAGCATAAGACTTGTGCAGTGTACAACTAATTTTGAAATGAACGCAATTCTATAAAACATTGCTAATAATTATTGCTATGTGAGTTTCTTTTTAGGGTTCCGTAGTCAAAGAGGAACCCTTATAGTTTCGCCATCCGTCTGTCACTCTGTCTGTCCGTATGTCTGCCTGTCCGAGACTTTGCTCTGTGATTGTTAGTGCTAGAAAGCTGAATTTGGTATGGATATATAAATCAATGAAACTGACAAAGTTTTGACGACCTGTTTAGCCTAGTTGGTAGTGACACTGCCTCCGAAGCTAGAGGTCCCGGGTTCGAATCCCGGCCAGGGCATTATTTGTGCATTTAGCACGGACTTTGTTCTTGGGTCTTGGGTGTTCTCTATGTATTTAAGTATGTATTTATCTATCTAAGTATGTATATCGTCACCTAGTACCCATAGTACAAGCTTTGCTTAGTTTGGGACTAGGTCGATTTGTGTAAGATTGTCCCCCAATATTTATTTATTATTTTTTTATAAAGTGGTAAAATAAAATAAAATAAGTACCTCCCCTACACGTAAAGTGGGGATGGTTTTTTTTGCTTCAACCCTGTGGTGTGGGGTGTCGTTGGATAGGTCTTTAAAATGAATAGAGGTCTTTATCAAACATCTCTTGATAAAGTGAATATTTTCGGAAATAATCAATCCAAAAGAAAAAAAATTGTGTGCTCCTCTCAAACTTTTGAACTATGGGTCTAAAAGATATGAAAAAAAATCATGAGGGTAAAGCTTAAGATAGACTTTCAACGAAAGTTATAGCAGATATGATCAGTTTAGCAGTTATTGAGTTATAGTAGTCGGGAAGAAGGTTTTAGTAAAAGACGTATGAAACGCTGCGAAAGTGCCTTTTGCTTGTTATTGATTTTTTTAGAGCAAGTTAATTGGCCTGCGTATGACCCGACATGCTCGTGGCCGATTTTCGATAGACGCTTCGAGCTCACACGAACTCGTTCCGGCCCTTAATTGACATGAAGATTCTGTGTTCATGCCTAAGACACATTACAATTGTAACTAGTTTAGGCAATAAACTTGTATATTAGCCCCGCAAGATCATTGTTTAGACGCGTTGCCGTATTAATATTGTGTCCTAATTAACTTACATCCTCCTGGATGTACGTTTTGTTGTTAATAGCTTATGAAGATTCTTTTTTACCCTGTATACAACATTTATTACTTAATTATTTATTAACTGCTCGAGACATATGAAGGTCCCTCACACTTAATATCCTCATGAGCATCCTCATGATTTCTGGCGTTCGAAATCCCCACAAAACACCACGTATTACATCTGGCATAGATCCAAACAATTCACGCCTAGGCTTACCTATCCTAAAATTCTTTCCAAATGTCCCTCAAGCTCAATCCGGACAAACTTTTTGATCAAATAATATCGGGCATCAGAACTTAGCTATAACTCTCGCTATTGCAAAACTTTTTTCTACGTTCCTTTCAATTTGATTCACAGCTAACTATATTGGTACAGCTATTACGTTAAACTCCTACTGATTTATGATTATGAAATTTTCTCCAACGCGAAACGTTGCACAACCTAAAGTCGTTAAGTTTGTATAGCTACGGTTCATGGCGGATATTAAAAAATATTACCCTCGTTTGCAGACGAGGAAAGAGTATAGCACAAAACACCCTTTATAGGACATTGGGGAGTTTTGGATGAAATTTATCTCGGTCTGACGCTGGGCAATGCCAACAGTATGGAGTTATTTGCGTCTTTTGGTAACATCATCGTTTACCTAAATAGCTCATTACTAAATCTCTTCGAAAGAAATGTAACATTCTTTTTTGGGACGTATTAAATATGCGAAATCAGAATTTGACGTCGCAATTCAGCGCCTTTCAAAAGAAGGAGTGTTTTAAATAGGTCCTAAAATTATTGCCAACTGTAATTGTTAACTTGAAACAGATGGCATACTAATATCCGCCTTGATTGCAGTCTTTAGCTCACAAAGTTAGGCATTAACGAATATTGTTTATTGCGAATTCTTAGTTAAGAACTTTCCGACAGCCGACAAAATTATGAAGTTAAATCAGTAGTAGTATTCAAGCTCTGCGCAATTTATTGGCACGGAACATTTTTGGCAGGCCTGTTAAGTTAAACAAATATTGGTACCTGATATTTTAAATTTATTGTTTTCAGATATTCTATCTGCCGTTGGCACTGGTGATACCGCCAGCCCAGTTCGTCATGCACCATCAGTTCAGCTATCTATACATGTTCTGGATCCACACTGAGACCATCAAGAGCCTGGGACCTCTAGAGTATATCCTCAATACGCCCAGCCATCATAGGATTCATCATGGTGAGAACTTCATTTTAATTCTTCCTTTTGGTAAAATCGCGCTATACTTATTTCCTTCTTCTTACTTCTAAGGTTTGGAATTCTCTGCCGGCGTTTGTATTTCCGAGTTCCTATAACCTAGACCTTTTTAGGGCACGATTGAATAGGCATCTTCTGGGTGAGCTCGCTTCATCGTCGGCCTCATCTTTGCCCCCTGGCTAGATGCTGGCCAAGAGCAGTACCATTTTTAATAAAAAATACTATACCAAAGAAATTTTGTGTTGAACCATTAATCTTCCAATGATGATACCTGACATGTCTTCTTTCTTTCTTTTTGTTTAAAAACTTCATTATCCCAGTGCTCTCAGTATTGTGTACTGGCCTTATTTCACTGATGAGAGGGATTGGGCAGTAGACGCCAAGCTGGCTCAGTGCGGGTTGGGGACTTTACCTTTGAATTTTTGGCCGATTTATGAAAGAACTTACTATGCCACAAATGATACATCTATCTTCTTGCTTTACAGTTTTTGTATGATTTTCTTCGTCCGTAATTCCACGGACAACGTTGGATATCAAAAGCAAATTATCAATTCTTATCTTGAGTTGGCTTATGTGTTTTTTGGTTAATTTAGGAAGCAACCCGTATTGCATTGACGTGAACTACGGAGGCGTTTTGATCATCTGGGACAAACTGTTCGGCACGTTCAGACCGGAGAAAGACACTGACCGCATCGTCTATGGCCTGATCTATCAGCAGCCATCTTTCAATCCTCTGCATTTGCAGGTAGGTCTTTATCTTGTTAACTTTTTGGTATAGACAGATATTTTGAATAAACTTTTAGTTATTGTTGTGTTAAATGAAAGAGGGTTGAATGGCAACTGATTTTATTAAGTATTTGTAAGCCTACCCACAACATCTTCCCCTTAAAAGAAAGAAAATAGATTATTGCTATTCCCATCACCACATATAATATTAAGAAGTATACTTTTAATTTAAGAATTTCTTATCCTACATCCCCTTAATGGAGTTTAATAATTATATCGATGCATAATTGACATAATTTGACTGAAAGTATAAACTATAAATATTGCTAAAAGCTACAGCTGTACGGTCTAAGATGCAGTTGACTGACCATCGCGGTACCTTATTACAGAGGCATAAGGTCTACTAATGGCCAGTCAAGCGTGTTGTTCTTTACACATGTATTTGGAATAGGTACCTACTTACATCATGGCTTTGTTTATGTAGTACTTATCTATCCAATGTTCTTTTAGTTTCTCAGTAAAAACAAAATAAAACAGAAATCTATTACCTAACTAATTTTAAGTTCAAAATAAGTTGGTGCCAACCAATTCTTAAGATTTAGGTACGATGTAGATGGAGAGATGTTTAGTTTTCTTTTTTTCTAATTGTTATCATTGGCGAATGTGATTCGACAACTTCATCGTCCAATGACCCCGCTGATGAATAACGCTCGTCATTAGGTGACATCTCTCCATCTGAAACATCTTGTTCCGTGTGCGTCTCCGAGTGTTCCGGAATTTCCGGCTCACATTTGATTAAATGCCTTCTGTTGCGGCGATATATTCCTCTCTTGTTTTTAACTAAATAAGATCTCGGAGAATCACACTCTGATACAATTTGACCTCGCATTCTACCATTTTTTTCAAGCACAATAACATTATCGCCCGTTTTTAATTTAGGTAATGTTTTACAATGTTAGTCGTAATACTGTTTACTTTTTTGTTGATTATAAGTAATCATATTATGTTGATCGGCCGGCACTGGTTTGGGTTGCAGCAGGTCGGGATGCACTGGTAACCTGCACCTAAGCATGCGTCCCATTAACATTTGAGCAGGGGAACTTAAGTTTTCGCGAGGTGTATTGCGGTAGCTCAATAAATTCAAATAAAAATCCGAATTACTTTGAATTGATTTTTTTAGAATATTTTTAACAGTTTGAACTGCTCGCTCACTTTTTCCGTTCGCTTGGGCATAATTGGGCGAGGTAGTTCTATGCTCAAACTCCCAGTCTACTGCAAACCGTTTAAAGTCCCTGCTCGTAAACTGCGTGCCGTTATCGCTGATCACAGTCTCCGGAATTCCATATCTGGCGAAATTCTCTTTTAAACACTGGATAACAGATGAGCTCGTCATGTTATTTAATTTTGCAACTTCGACAAATCCAGAATAATAATCAATGATAATAAAGTAATACTTTTTTAAATATTCAAAGATATCTGTTCCTACTTGGCACCAAGGTAAATGCGGTACCTCAAAAGGCAATAAAGGTTCCCTACCCGGTGCGTTTGAAAATTCCTGACAAGTTGAGCAACGTTTTACATACATTTCGATTTCTTTATTAATACTCGGCCAAAACAACACTTGCCTTGCTCGTTTCTTACACCTATCAATGCCAAGATGGCCTTCGTGTATGATTTTAAGCATTTCGCTTCTCATAGAACTCGGTATTAAGACCAAATTATTTTTAAATATAATATTATCTATTATACACAGCTCATCTTTCATTGACCAGTAACATTTTACATCTTTTGATACTTCGTATTTATTATTTGGCCAGCCATTAACAATGCAATGTGACAACTGTATTAATATTTTATCTTTTAAGGTTTCCATTCTTACCGTGTTTAATTTGTTTTTCGACATATTCACATGACTCATCAATAAATTTACCTGGTACACGATTCCGTTGCTAATATTTTCGTCATATTTCTCAGGCAGAGACGCGCGTGACAAAGTGTCCGCCAAGTACATATATTTACCTGGTTTGTAAGTAACTGACAGATCTAAGCCTTGCAGACGAAGTAACATTCTTTGTAAGCGTACTGGAACTGACTCTAATGGTTTTTTGAACAAACTTTCCAGCGGTTTGTGGTCAGTTTCAACGAGTACATTTTGTTTTCCATAAATGTACTGTCGAAACTTTTCACAAGCGAACACTATAGCCAGCATTTCTTTTTCCACCTGAGCGTACCTCGTTTGCGTGTCGGTGAGCATGCGCGAGGCGTACTCGACGGGCCGCCCGCCCAGCGCCTTGCTGCTCGAGTCTACCGACAACACGACCGGCTGCTGCACGTCGTACAGTGCTAAAACCGGACTTTCACTAAGTAGCTTTTTGAGTTTGTCTAACGCGTCTTGATGTACCGCATCCCAGACCCAGGCTGCCTCTTTTTTTAATAAACTCGTTAATACGTTAGTGTGCTCCGAATAATTCGGTATAAATTTAGACAAATAATTCGTTGCGCCCAAAAAACGCTCGAGAGCCTTCTTGTCACTGGGAGGCGGCATTTCTATAATTGCCTTTACTTTAGTGAAATCGGGTTTCATGCCATTTTTATTAAAAACGTGACCTAAATACGTTACTTCCTCGACGCATATTTTACATTTACTCTTATTAAACTTTAAATTAATACTCCTCGCCTTTTCTAATAATGCCACTAATCTTTTGTCATGTTCTTGTTTTGTTCGGCCCCAACATATGATATCATCAATGAATGAGTCTACCCCGTCTAGATTTTCGAGAAATTGTTTTATTTTAGCATGGAAAACCTCCGGAGAACAATTCAACCCAAAAGGGAGCCTTTTAAATTTGTACCTCCCGAACGGCGTGGAAAAGGTGCACAAATCTGCACTGGCGTCATCTAATTGTACCGCCCAAAATCCTGAATTTGCGTCTAACACTGAAAAATAGCAGGCCCCATGTAATTTTGAAGTCAGTTCACTTATAGTTGGTAATTGAAATGAGCGCGGCGAATAGCACAATTTAATGGACGTGGATCGAGGCATATCCTAATATCACCATTTTTTTAGCCGCCAATACAATCGAATTAACCCACGAAGTAGGATGAGACACTTTTGTTATGACCCCTAACTCTGTCATTCTGTTCAACTCGTCAAGCAACTTATCGCGCAGCGCGAGCGGCACCTTACGCGGCGCGCTCACCACCGGCGGTACGCTCGGGTCGACAACAATGCTGTATTCGCCGGGTAAACAACCCAGGCCTTCAAATAAATCGCTATAGTCATTCAAATTTACACTGTGGACCCGATGGATTAATCCTATTTCAGTACATGCCTGCCTGCCCAGTACGCTTTCACAATTAATGTTCGCTATAGCGAATTTAAGTGGATATTGATAAGTTTTATGGCTCCAATTCATGTAACATATTCCTTTAATCGGTATTACATCACCGCTATAAGATTGTAACTTCATGTTATGTTTTTGTTGTATAAGTGAATGATCATAGCCTAGTTTAATAAACCGCTCGTAGGATAGTACGTTTATGTCGGCCCCCGTGTCTAACTTGAAACGTTCCGAACCACCCTCGCAAGTCAAGGTCTCATACCACTCGTCATCACCGGACCGTCCCTCGATTGGGAAGTTTTGTACCACAGAAACATAAAATAACTCACAGTCCTCCTCGGCGTCCGCGTTGTCCTCACGAATTTCGATGTCGTACATTTTTTTAACATTTCGTGGCGCTTTACACCTCCTCGCGTAATGGCCGTAATTTTGACACACATAACACTTCACATTCATAGCGGGACACGTTCCCGGTAAACACTGCATACCGCAACCATGGCACTGCGCTCGCGCCTGCACCGCCGGCGGCGCGCGCTCGGCCGGTACGGAGGCGCGCTGCGGCGGCGGAGGGCCCCAGGCCCGGCCGCGCCCGCGCCGACCTCCGCCGCGCGCGCGCACGGCGTCGACCCGCGCAGTCCCCGCCCCGCGGGACTCCAAACACCGATTGCCGTCTACCGACACTTCGTCGGCTTCACATATTTTAATAGCCTTATCCAGACTTAGTTCATCGATTCTCAACAACCGATCGCGCACCACCCCATTGTTGATGCCGCAAACAATGCGATCGCGTATTAGCGATTCCTCTAAATCTCCGAATTCACATTTTTTGCTTAGCAATTTCAGCGCCACTACATACTGGCCGATCGTTTCACCGGATTCCTGATCGCGAGTGAAAAAAGTATATCTTGCCAAAGTGATATTAGACTTCACTCCGAAATAATCGTCGAATTTTTTTATTAGTGATTGTACGTCTTCCCGGTCACTTTCTTTGTCGAACTTAAACGTTTGATAAACATCAAAACCGTCCGGTCCGATCAGGTTAATGAGTAAACTGGACTGCACCGCTGAATCTTCTTTATGCACCCCCGATTCTTTTAGAAATAAATCGAACTGTGTCTTCCATTTACGCCATGCATCAGCCCGGCTGACGGGGCTGCCATCCAAACTGAGTTCTGTCGGCGGTCTTGCGTGTTCCATGTTCAAATATCACTTTAATATCACTTTGATATTGCCCGACACACAAATTAACCGTTTTATCCGTGATTGCACATCAATTGCATGAGAACTCGAATTAAAATAACACCGCTGTCACCATGTTGTGTTAAATGAAAGAGGGTTGAATGGCAACTGATTTTATTAAGTATTTGTAAGCCTACCCACAACAGTTATAATGTTTGCTGTGGTTACCTATAATTAGTTAAGCATCAACCATGAATGTACACTAGATTTAAGTGAATGTAAGATGTATTAACTGTTGGTGATCCTTAATAAAATAAATAAAATAAAATAATAATGAGACTCTTCGTCTTGGATAGATAGTAACTTGCAATAAACTACTTGTACAAATGTGATACTCTTTATTGCTGAGAGCTTAACAAGATAAACAATACAATATGAGCTTAATCTAGATTCAAACTATGAGAAACTACAGGCGAACTTATGGTTAAAGAGCGATCTCTTTCAATTTTTTGTTAGTGGAACCAAATAAAAAACAACTTCACTAAAGAGCAAGTAAATATGACTGTATTTACTTAGAAAGAATATTACTTTACGTAAAAGAGTTATCATTTTAGTCAATTCAAAATACCAAAAATTTACATTTTTGATCATTTGTTTCGTACTTAGTCAATATTTTATTTTGTATTTCATGTGGTTTAAAAATATCTTAAAAGTAGTTCAATATGAGCTATCTTAAGCATAGTAATTCGTTAAAAGCTGAAATTTACAAGAAGAAATCATTATCATCAATTTCATTCTAGCTTATATAGTTATTTGCTGCTCAAACTGTCGGTCTACTGGCGATGGAACTTGCATAATAACATCTAATAAAATAGAGACCACTTCCTTATCTTAAAAAATCCCGAACACTCACGTGCTAATTGTGCAGAGTCAAATGATTGTGAAAGTACAACTCTGAGTGGAAAAGTTCACGTTTCTGCAATTAAATAACGCCTTAAATGCTTGAAGAAATAACAATCTGTGAATAATCTTCCTACTATTTATAAACTAAGATTAAATTGTCTTCCCTCGGGGTTTCTGAATGGCTACGAGCAATGAACTTGCAATGAACAAAGTTTTCAAACTTAGTAATTTACGTTTCATAGTAAACAGTCTTATGTCCAACTACTTTTGAACGAAACGGTTTTATTTAACCACAAATGATTATTTGGGGACCCGGGTATGTCCTAAAACTACGACCAAGACCACCGGGGAATGGGCAGCAGCATTCCTTGAGTGCGGTGGAGATACTGCGATCGCCAACCCGCATGCCAAGCGTGGCGATTATGGCATTTACCCCCCATGAAATTGGGGGAGGCCTATGTCCAGCAGTGGACGTCCTAGGGCTGATGATATGGTGGTGGGATGGATTATTTAAAGTTTTTTCATGTTCCTATATTACATTTCGACACAAGTGCTGAAAGTTTGTCATTTTGTACGAGCCCCGAGATCCGAGATGTCTTTGCCTGAGCGTCAGGGTGGGGGTCAAGACACAGGATGAGTGAATACGAGTATGACATTTCCGCACTTGTATCGGACGACGTTTTGTAATATGATTGCGAAAAAATTATAATATAACAAAAAAATTGGTGGTGGAGGTATGTACTTGACTGGCAGTGTCAACATCCCTGTTATCCCGGCGGTGATCTCTAATACTCCTCTTTTTTCATTCTCATGATAATACCCAATCACCTAATTTAGTGTTTTTTTTTTAATATTATCTAAACATCTGGCTTGTAAATTGTATTTTTTTTTATATATATTTTAAATCTAGAGCTTCAATGCCAAACGATGCAAAGAAAACAAAATAAAGTGATTGAACATAGTTGGATGTATGTATGGCATGGAAGAAAAGAAAAAAAAATGGAATAGTAAAAAGTACTAGTGCGACATATGTAATTTTCCGCGCGATATATACCTACAAAAAGTACCACTTTTTGAGCAACGGTATTAAAATAGTTATTTACACCACACCTTGCCAAAAAGCGCGTTTTTCCGCAGGCTGCTATTACGATACAAGGGTTGTAAAACAAAGAAAGGCTGACATCGCAGATGTTTGAGGCCCGAGCCGCAGGCGCGGGTCATAAATATGCGAGAGAGGGCTTTCTGTTTTACGACCCGTGTTTTGTACACAATTTTACGTCTCCAGTTGGCCAAAAAGTGGGTTTTTCCGGACGCACAACGTGCGGAAAAACTCGCTTTTTGGCTACTGTATTTCCGAGGTCATATAATCTAGACCTTTCTAAGGCACGAGTGAATAGGTATCTTCTGGGTGAGCTCGCTTCATCGTCGACCTCATCTTTGCCCCCCGGCTAGATGCTGGCCAAGAGCAATCCCATTTTTAATAAAAAAAGATGTGGTGTAAAAATAGTTTCTCGATAATGAAATTTTCTGACTTTAGATCAACTGTTTCATTTTATGTGGCTTTAAATATTTTACTATTATTTGCAATCTAATCTTCAGAAGTTTTTATCACCACTAATATAGTCAATTCATTTTCCTCATTATCATCATATAAGATGACAGGCGTCCACTGCTGGACATAAGCCTCCCCTAAAGAGTACCACAGTGACAGGTCTTTATATTATATAGTCACTTGATTAAACAAAATTTTAATGAGACTATCCATTTATTAATATTAATCGTATGGTATTTATTTTCGAACCGTGAGATCTTCGAGAAGACAATAAGTACGGTTGCCAGTTTTTCCTTTTATTGTGATCATGGGACGGGGACATTAAAGTTCAATAGTACTCGGATCCACGCGCGCTGAGCTAACCTCTCTGAACTCAGTTCATGCTAGAAAGCATATCAAACAATCTAATTATAGTATCATCATCATCATCATGTCAGCCGAAAGTCGTCCACTGCTGGACATAGGCCTCCTCCAAAGAATTCCACAATGACCGGCCCTGCGCCACCCGCAATTATTGTATAGTGGAAGTAATTTCCATGATTGTATCTGTTTTCCCTTATTGCCTTTTTTCCAATTTGGTAATACAGTTTCGACATGTTGTGTTATTGAACTACGGCATTGTAAATATTTTTCCTCTTTTTGTATTTATACTCAGATTTAATTTAATTATATTAAATAGGTTAAGTATTATCGTTGTAGGCCGCAAAGACAAAAACTTTGACGGTATTAATGAGGCACTAGGTACTGTTGTGAACTGGTTTACAGCAAATAATTTGCTCTTAAATTCCAAGAAAACAAAGTGCATCAAATTCACTATGCCTAATGTCAAGCAGGCAAACAACTCTAAGATCAAATTAAAGTCGGATGAAATGGAATTTGTAGATAGAACAGTGTTTTTAGGTGTCACCTTAGATTCAAAACTGCAATGGCATGCGCATATTGCCACTCTGGCCGGCAAACTTAGTTCTGCGGCCTATGCAGTAAGACGTATTAGACAGTTAACTGACGTTGAGACGGCCAGGCTGGTATATTACAGTTACTTTCATAGTGTTATGTCCTATGGAATCCTGTTGTGGGGAAAAGCGGCTGACATCCAGACCGTTTTCGTGCTACAGAAACGAGCTGTACGCTCCATCTACCAACTTAAGGCCAGAGAATCTCTCAGAGAAAAATTTAAGGAGGCAAATATTCTTACTGTGGCATGTCAATACATTCTTGAAAACATTATGTATGTTCGAAAAAATATTCAAGAATTCAAACTTAACAGTGATATCCACGACTACAACACTAGAAGTAAACACAAGATTGCAGTGAAGGCCAGTCGTCTCCGGAAGGTTAGCACGTCGTTTGTGGGGAACTGTATACGATTTTATAATAAAATACCCATCGATATAGTTAATTTTCCACTTAGTAAATTTAAGTCTCATATTAAACGTTATTTGTTAAGCCAGGCCTATTATACTGTCAACGATTTCTTAAATGACAAAAATGCTTTTAAGCCAGTGATAGTTAAATCCTGTTACTTTTAATATACCTATGCTTCACTTAGCATATTTCCTTGTATAAATACTTATCTCTGTCGTTGCATTTTATGAAACATGATGCTGTTTCTCGCCGAAGAGTAATTTTAATCTTTGATTTTATTAATGTCCGGCAGCCTGAATATGTCATGCTCGCTTAAAGGGCTTTGCTTACGGTGGCGTCGTTGATCGGGTCGCCACCTTCCCTAACAGATGGTCGAGGGAGGCGATGGCTGAGATACGCGTCATACTCGTGATCGGGTGCTGTTTGTGGAGTCCGGTCTGTTCATGCTTGCAAGGGCATAGTAAATACCTTAATACTAGTGTTATTTTATTGTATGTAGATTGACGAGAGACATGATCCTGTTCTGGATTAGTTTTATTATTATTGACGCTTAGAGACCTTATACATCTCTAACAATATTAAGTTTACTTATTTTAATTTTAGCGCTTAGAGATCATTTACATCTCTAAGCACTTTGAAATCATTGTTATTAATCATATTTGGACGCTCAGAGACCATATACATCTCTGAGATATTAAATTAATTTTATATTCCTTTTGTTTATTCGGACACAGATCGTATTCAATACGTCCTTAATATTTGTAAATTTATTTTCATTGAATTGTCAATCAGTATATTTTTTTTTGTATCATTATTATTAAGTAAGATTGTCAGTTTTTTAAATTGTATAAATTCATGCTTTGACATGTAAAAGTGCCCTTGTGGCCTATTTGCAGAATAAATATTTGATTTTGATTTTGATTTTGGTTGTATTAATAATAGCATAAAGTAAGCATAATTTTGGGAGAAAATGACTGATTGACGAGTTTGTTTCGGCGCTTCTTCTCGGCAGTGGTCTTCTTTTCAGAAACGCTATTAGATTTTGACTTGTAAAAGTGCCGTTGCGGTCTACTTGTAGAACAAAGTTTATTTATTTCAGTAAAACTGCCCGACACACATCGATATCACGTTAAAATGCAAAATTTAATTAAGATACCAAGTTGATTTCATGTTGTTTATCGCTGTAAAGCCCGTGAAGAAAGATTCTTCGCTCAATAACTCAATACATGTCAAAACGTCGAAGAAATTCTGTACAAATAAAAACATGCACTTATGTTCAACGTTATACTTTTTCCCAGACATTCTACACCAAGTACGTAGTGCAGAGATTCAAGGAGTATGAAAAGTGGACCCACAAGTTCCGAGCAGTATTCAGCAGGGCAAGCTGGAAGCCGGGACACAGCATTCGCTTCAAGGATATGGAAGAGGACGTAAGTTGCAACATTCTGCCCCCCTGGTATATCCGGGTCGTCCGGCTCAGGCTTGCTTCCTAGCTGGGTCACAATATAATATTCATTTGTAGGAGCCATTTGCAAGGCCGCTGGCGGCGAACTAAGTTTGTCCCATTTTTATGGCTTTTATTGTGCTCGAGTTGTAGTTGGAATAATATATAGACTTTTTTCCTCTCTAGAAACTGGTTCGAATGGTTGGAAATTAGTCAAAAATCCCATTTTACTAGGCTACTTCCTGACCTGGTGGGGTTGTATTTATTCTTTGGTGTGAGCTTACTGATGTTGTACATATTTGCGCAGTAGTAATGTCGTGCGCGGAAGTGAGGCCGCACTTAACTGAACAAACGAAAGAACATATGTAAATGTCTTTGGCTCTATTTGAGTTGGTGTTTGTAGTTGTAATACTAGGAGCAATTAAACTCGGATTAAACTAACAAATTATACATTTCACATTAGCAATATGATGAGAAATGTTATGCCATAGTTTTAATACATCTCACAAAACCATCGCATATAAATAAGGCAAAGACCTTTTTTACACAGTGGCACATATATAAGAATAATATATTTGAGTTGTTTATATAATAAACAGTTTAGTTAGTAGTCACAATGCTTTTTATAACGTGAAATAGGCGTAGTAGTTTTAACTATGCGTTATACTACGAGTACATACATATATATAAAAACAAGTGCCTACGCCAATTCTTGGTATAAGTTAGCGGACCCGGGCATCCTTCAGGATGCAACCTGTACTAAGATAACGCTAGCTAGCTGATGTTATTGGTAACATTTCAAAAAATGATAAGAATTGTGTGAAGGACCATTTGAGCTTGCAATTACACATTTTGTTTTTATATTCAGCAACTTAATATCCTTGCTTTTATGTAGGTAGTTGAATGTCGTTAAATGAATATTTTAATTCCTAACTTTTCATGATTTAACTTCCAGCCCGCCATCCACACTCAAGTCAAATATGACGTCATCCTGCCGAAATGGTGCACCGCGTACCTATTGATGCACTACGGATTCATCTTGTATGGATTTTACCAGCTCTTCTTGTTGCATATGGTGAGTCAATGTTTGATAATTTGACTGACTAATCAACTATTGAACAAGCTCAGTTTTAGTTTGGGCACAATTTCGTACCTACTTGTGATATAATAAAATATGTCTAACCTTTCTCCCTACTCTCGCTAACGATTCCAGACATGTTCCGACACGCCTAACACGATTAACTACCCCCAACAAGTTTCTTTCATCCAATTACCAACTTGTATCAACCTGTCCCAATTTATCTCAATCAAGACTCAAATTACTGAGTCTATACCAATTGTTCCGTATAGGAACATCATTTTTTCTCTTGTTTTTAAATCGTTAATTTCTTTGACTAAAGAAAAGACACAATCTTGTAGATCGATTTGTTTTGCTTTCCTATTACGCATGGCATCCCTACAAGCTTCTAGCGTTGTTGCTTCTTGTCTAAAACCGTTATCCCTCCGGGATGGTAACACCAGCGCGCTAACAGCCCCACGGCCGGAAACGGATATACGAATATGCAGTGACACGTGTAGTAAGAGTGCAGTAAGAAGCGGAACTGTCTCGACTGACAGCTGCCAGTTTTCTCATATCGTACCACCTCCGCACCTACAAATCAGCACAGCAAGTCGCCTAAAGGTCCAGCTACACCGCTGTTTAAAACACACTCTCGTTCACTGCGATTCCATACCGTCACTGTACATATTTTGGGCACCGGTGTGGCCGGAACCTTACGCTAGCAAGCGAGACAAATTTTGGAGTCGGTATACATGTATGCATGTATACCAGCGACGGTATAGCCCTAATGATTCTGTGTCAATACTCAGAACTCTTGTCGTTAACCGGAGACAAAACGTAACTGAGTTTGACTTAATCTTGGCAGTTCTATTCAACAGTACTTCAAGTTACTTTTGCAGGATTCCGTATGAAACATTATTATGGAAGAAGTTTATTGCAGAAATTCAAGTCTTTTTGTGGCAAGAAGCGTTTGCTCATTGGCTGCTAAGTATTTTTTTTATCTACTGCCGTGTGTTTGAATATTGGTGTAGTTTGACCCTTAACCAATAACAAAAGCGAAATAAAGTACCTTTTGCATAATCATCTATAGTTGAACTTGAAAAAAATTCAATTGTACGAATTTCTGATGGTGCGAAACTTGGGAGGTTACGTATAAGTAATAAGATTAATGTTTTCATTAAATACATAGGTATCTGATGCTAAGTAGGTTGAAATCCCGGCTCTTACCAATAGATTTATCGACTTATAAACAAAACATGATATTTAAGAGTAGCTTAGTGAAGAAAAACATCGTGAGAAAGCCAACAAGGTCTAGTTTTTCACAGTGAGTTGGAGCGTCAAATAGTTGCTTTCGAATAACTAGTGCCTACGCCAAATCTTAGCATAATGTACTAAAGAGGAACTCCTGGTAAAAACACGAAACAAAAGAAGACTCAAGTAAAGTTGTCTTCAATTGTACTCAGAATAAGACGCCAAAAACACTTGAACCAAGCCCGCAAAGTTCTAACTCGCCGAGATAAAGACAGAACAATTTTAGCCGGCACTTTAAAGTAATAGTGAGGTTGAGAGCTCAGCCTACATCGCGAGGAGTCGTGTTCTTAGAGGAGTTTCATATTACCCACTTATTGATTGCACAAGTACTTGGAAAGTGCTCGATGCTACAGGAGGTTTCTTGGCCTGTCAATGCATAATTTCCTCTATCTATACTGAGATGAAATTAAATATGAGTAATCTCAATTAAAAATTAAAGCTATACGATTATGTATACGGCATCGCAGCGACAAATGCGATTAACGCTTTTTGCGTTTCTTTTATCGTTATCGTTGCATTGTTCAGCTACCTATAAGTTTGTGACCATACTTCATCATCACCATCATCAGCATATCAGCCGAAAGACAGACGTCCACTGCGTGACATAGACCCCACCCCCCTCCCCAAATAGTGCCACAATGACCGATCCTGCGCCATCCGCATGCAGTGGACTCCTGCGATCTTTATTAGGTCATCAGTCTACCTTGTGGGGTGCCTGCCCACGCTGCGCCTTCCAGTACGTGGTCGCCACTCGAAAACCATTTCGCCCCAACGGCCATCGGTTCTACGTACAAGTCCAGTTAGTTCTTCAAGGACCAAACTTAGGTTTATTTAAAAAACAAACAATATAGAGGAATATATATATACATCAAAACCATAAAATCATCATTCGTAATGACGTCACTGTTATGAAATTGTGACAGTCGCAGCGCACAAAAAGTGGTTTTACTTAACTTTTTATCCTCTATTTGATGTCATCGGAAAAAAACAGCTTAATATATGAAATGTTGTCAATTTATGCATCAACCTGTCATTACAAACCGTTCTTTTGATTTCGAACACTTTTCATATGTAAGCATGGACTATGGAGTTTGACTTTACGTATACATAAACAATATGTACTCGCCTCTGCGTCTTCTAATTAATTTGCACTAAAACTTTTTTTTTTCAGGCAATGCCGTCAACGACAGTCCTCATCTTGGTCCTCTATATCCTTGGTTCCCTCACCGTGTTTGGGATGATCCTCGATGCTTCTCCCCGAGCACCCATCTTGGAGACAATCAGATGTATAGTGACAGTTATCATCATGCGATGGTTGACTATCAACCCACTTGTTCATGTCTTGTACATCGTTTCCGGGTTGTTCTGGTTCGTTTTTGTTTGTAACACTGTGGAAATTAAGGCGACTAAGTATACCGATTAAAGAATAGATCAACTCGTCATCATCATTATAATCACTGCCTATATTCGTTCCACTGCTGGTAGTAATAACTCGTTCATCCGGTCATTTGTTTTTAACATATGTATCTATAATCCATGCCAATACACAGGGTGTGGCCTGTAATAGGAGCAAAAAATTAAACAGTACACTATTCAGCTCTCCAGCAATTATTTCCAAATGGTTTTAATGGAAAAAAAAGTTTTTTTTGTATTTTTTTTGTCAAAAGTTGCTTATATGTACTTTTTTACTCCACTGGAGTGATATTAATAACTATGTATACAAAAAAAAACAAATAAATTATAAAAAAATAAAAATTTCCGTAAAATATCCTTTTAAACCAAATATGCGACAACGATTATAAGTCATAACTTGAAGCAACCTCAAAATTAGCATTGACTGCCGCGCTATAATCTCTGGGTGCCAAGATCCATTACTTGGAGGTCATAACTTTAGATCAAAATTTCTCCCAATTGAAAAAAGATAATTTTTTTTTGGACAAAAGAGGTTACTGTAGATGCTCTAAAAAAGCGTCCTTTAAATTTATTGCTCCTATAGGCCACATCCTGTATATAGAATACATTCTAAAACGGCGGTGAGTACTTTAGAATCAAATTATAAATTTCGTACCTTACACTGCACGATAGACGAAAAGTAGGAGTTACGTTCGCGATAATACACAGTAAGTGTTTTTATCACTGAATCCATTACAATTACATTTAGATTTTTCTTATATTGATCAAATATCCTTTCATTTTTTTGAGAAAAACACTATAACATGCCTCGGCCGGAACAGGGATTGCCTGCCTTGTATTACTAGATGGTTTATTAACACACTTGGCAATCTCTTCCTTCCCAGCTTTTACAGTAATGTACTATTCTTTATTGACACAGCTGATACCGGCTATGGAAGTTGATTTATCTCTTCCTGACATCGCTTTATAAAAATATAACTGGTTTTTATCATGCCATAAACTATGGCTGTGGTTTGCGTTTTGCAGGTACATGTAATTGAATTCATACAATATTTCTGGTATACATTGACCACACAGTTTGTCTACATCGTGTCTACAGTTAGTCTATCTCAGTCGAAAAACTCTTTTTACCGATTTTTTAATAAAACGAAGATATGAAGAAGTTTTTGCTTTACTATTTAAGATACTCATACTAAATCTAAGGATTATCGATAGATTTCTTGTATTTTTATTACCAATAACTCCTCAAAATGTATTTTTCTATAATTTGTTACTAATATTGTTGTTAAAAAAAACTATTATTTTAACAAAGCTTATTTTTAAACTAAATGACTGTTTATTCAGTACAAATAAAATCAGGAATTAAAATGAAAAATCGCGTATCCACCATATTAGCCCAAGGACCTACACTGCTGGACCTCCAGCCCTCCCCCCAGGCATCCCGCAGGACATACCCTGGTCCGATTTCAAAGTACAATTCTCAAAAATTGCGAAGCAGATTTTGAAACATACCTAAGAATACTTGCTAGAAAACATGCTTTCAAATAAAAGAAAACCTCATTAAAATCGGTTCACTAACTTTAACTCGTGACTTCGTCTGTCAAGAACACTTTTTTATTTTAAATTACTGTAAAATTATTATAGGCTCAGGTTTAATAGAAACTTACACACTCTTTTCATTCCCTTAAATAATGATAAGAGATTAATACATTTCTTTCAAAAATTTTCGTACAAGCTTTTATTCCCGCCTGTACCGTATTACTTGTGTTCCGTATAAGAGCAAGAAGGTGATTGAAATTCGAGGATCTTCGAAAATACTTATAATTTCTTCACAATTACAAAATACTCGTATGTCGATCATTAGAGTATTTTGATACTCGTATGATCGACATACGAGTATCAAAATATGATTACAATAAATGATTTCTGATTTCTGATCGTATTGAGATTCAGAATGCAAGTGTCAAGCGTGGTTACGTAGTTTTGACGTATGTATGAGAGAGCGTCTGTGATTGGTTGAATGCAGACGTCGTGATATGTATTTTGATTTGTGAAAAGAATACAAGCCAAAGTGAAAGTTATTGCAAAGGCGTAAGTGTCATTTTTGTGTACTTAAGACTAACATATTAACTAGTTAAGGCGCAGGGTAGGGCAAGCCAGTCTCCATACAAAGGTTATGCAAGTTTTTTGCGTTAGTTTTGGCACTACAGCATTTAATTTTATTTTTTGTTGGTACATATTGGATATACGCAGAACTTGATGTTGAAATTTTGCATTATATAAAAAAAATACAAAAAATAATTAAAATTAAAAAAGAAAAACTTCAAGAAAACTAACAAAAAAATAAGCATATGGACCAAAAATAGTAACTGGAGTGCAAATACAAACTTGCACAAAGTTTGTATGGAAAGAGCTTGCCCACCCCTTCGCCTTAACGGAGCGACACGAACAACTTGTTTACACGGTTTCAAAGAGCCCAAACACGAGGCGTTTTACTTGTGTAAGATTAGGTTAGGAGTTGCTATGACATCTCCATCATTAGATCGGCTGAAAATGAAAAAACAATGAAAATAGCTATTTACGATACAAGGGTTATAAAACAAAGGAAGGCCGATATCACAGATGTTTGAGGCCCGAGCCGCAGGCGAGGGTCATAAATATGCGAGAGAGGGCTTTCTGTTTTACGACCCGTGTTTTGTACACAATTTTGCGTCACCACATGGCCAAAAAGTGGGTTTTTCCGGACGCACAGCGTGCGGAAAAACGCGCTTTTCGGCAAGGTGTGGTGTAAAAGTTTATTAGGTTACAATATGGTTCTATTAGAATACATCGTGGTTGGAATCTCCTAGTAAGCACTAGATGTACTTGTGGCAGGAGATACCGCTCTTCGAGCAAAAGGTAAGAAGTAACCGAACAACTAATTATACAATTTATTAACTACTTATCAACTTAAAATCAGCTCGATGAATTGACAGAGTGAAACGAGGCTTCCGGGGCAGCTTCGGCAAAAATGTTTTCGTAGGTATATCCGACCGGCGGACTTCCCGCTGTTCTTTTATACAGGTCGCATTTTTCAACCGATACACGTGCAATTTTGTGGGGAGCAGGTTTGATTATTAACTTACTTCAAAAGAAGGAAGGGGGTTCCCAGTTCGTCGGCATGTTTGTTTTTATTTTTTTTATGTATGTATGTTCCCCGATAAGTCTTGACCACGTCGGCCGATTTTGATAATTCTTTTTTGTTTCAAAGCAGGTACTCCCAAGTTGGTCCCATATTTGGTGAAGGTCTGATGATGGGATCAAGGAGGAATCGAAAGAGTTCCTCAAATTTGATAAGGACGCGTATGGCGATTTCGGTATATAATTGGAGTCGGTTTTATTTGGGTATAAGTTATTTTATAGGTTTTTTTGTTGAGTAAAAATATGGAAATTTTGAAATAAAAATTGAGGTCTACAGGCAGCTCAAAATACCACTAGTATAAAGCTTGTAAAAACTATTAAACCTTCTTGGGGTTTCAAACTATCTCCTTGCCTTATCCAAATCCGTTCAGCAGCTTAAGCCAGAAGACAGACAGAGTTACTTCCGCTTTTACAATATTAGTACGGTAAACGTCCTAGGAGCGCTCGTGGCCTAACGGCGCCCGTATACCGCACATGGTTAAGCAACGTCGGCCCAGGTCAACTCTTGGATGGGTGACCGCTTCGAGTGTTTTACTAACTGTGCGCTCCCGTGCTTTGGAAGGTACGCTAAGCTGTTGATGTTGACAGCAATCGTTAAGCCCAGTTATTATTAGCCTTTGGGCGGCTTGAGAACTACTAACAGTCAAGCCCACTCACTTGACAAGCCTAGCCCCCTGCCGTAAAAACTAGTGTCTAAAATTCTTGTTGTTCTTCAGGATGCAACTGTACTGTGATTACACTAGGATGACGATTATGTCTAAGGTAAACGTTCCAAAGCTCGTCACCTCAATGCCGGGATGAATTGAGACCTATTGATCACCTCTGCCCCGGGACCCGGGTATGTCCTAAAACTACGACCAAGACCACCGTAGGATGGGCAGCAGCATCACTTAAGGCGAAGGGGTAGGGAAGCTAAAGAGCTTCCCTACCCCTTCGGCTAAGCACAAGGTAGGGCAAGGCCTTCTCCATACAAACTTTGTGCACGTTTTTCTTTGTTTATGTTTGCGCTACAGTTATGATTTTTGGTCAATATGCTTAATTTTCGGTTAGCTACGACTTGATGATTTTTTTTAAATTTTATATGCTTTTTTTGTATTTTTTTATTTATTTACCTATTTTCTAAAAAAAGGAAAATTTCAACATCTGATTCTGCGTAAATACAATATGTAAAAGCAAAAAATATAATTTAATGATGTAGTGCCAAAACTAACGAATAAAACTTGCACAACGTTTGTATGGAGAAGGCCTTGCCCTACCTTTCGCCTTAAGTGCGGTGGAGATACTGAGATCGCCAACTCGCAAGCGTGGCGATTATGACATTTACCCCCCATGAAATTGGGGGAGGCCTATGTCCAGCAGTGAATGTCCTTGGGCTGATATGGTGATCACCTCTGCCATTATGACAGAAGATTGAAGTGCCATGCAATGGGTCAATGACGAGCACAGGGACATTTACCTTCATCATCGTCATTATATGGACAATGGACGTCCAGCGGTGGACATAGGCCCCCCCAAAAGATTGCCACAATGACCGGTCCTGCGCCACCCGCATCCAGCGGGCACGCTGCGCGTTCCAGTACGTGGTCGCCACTCGAGAATGTTTCTGCCCCAACTGCCATCAGTTCTACGTGCCATGTACCTGCCCACACCACTTAAGTTTAGCGATTCGGAGGGCCTTATCGGTTACTTTGATTCTACTTCGGATGTCCTAATTTCTGATGCGATCGCGCAGAGACACTCCCAACATACCCTCTCCATTGCTCTTTGGGCGACTTTGAGCCTTCTTATGAGGCCTTAAGTGACCATGTTTCAGTGTCATATGAAGTGACACATTTACCTTAATGACAGAGAATTAATTATAGGCGTTAATAAATTACAAGCAATATTACTATAATCACTTGAGCTATAAAATTAGCATTTCGCTTTGTTTGACTATACTCGTAAAATTAATGCTGATAGGTAAATGACACTTCGCATGCTAATGATTAAATCATAAATAAATGATTTAAATAAGATGACGTATGATGCAACAAACTAGATCAGTTGCTTCTGCATAATTAATTAATTATACCGATTTATCGGCTGTTTTACTCTTGACGTCTATAGAATTTTTGGGCTGATCAATTAATATATGTATACACGAGTTTGCTACGTGGTAGGTACTTATGTATAAACAAATAGTTGGCAAAGCGAAAACTTTCGTCGGCTACGGCACGGTGATAACATGAATCACTCTTGGCTGACCGCTTACCATCACGCGGGCCGTACGCTTGTTTGCCACCGACGTGATATAACAAAAACTTATGCCTTTGATCATTATGAAAAAAATGTGTTATTGTTTGCCTTGTAGAGGTTTAATAAAATTATAATGCACATATAAAAAAATATTGTCTTTCTAG
This sequence comes from Notocelia uddmanniana, assembly GCA_905163555.1. NCBI lineage: Eukaryota > Metazoa > Arthropoda > Insecta > Lepidoptera > Tortricidae > Notocelia > Notocelia uddmanniana. The sequence continues at coordinate 3,918,783 of LR991059.1, read as the reverse complement.
TGAATAATTTTATTTAACTTTATTCTCATAAAAAACAAGAAGAAAATTATCATTAAAGACCGTTGGCAGGATGAGTATTACGTTGCCTAAAATTTGTGTTAAAAGTATGCTATCTACCCAGAATATAAAATAAAAACATACATGTGGTTACATTTACTTAATAACTTTGCCAGATTGTTATACAGTTTGTTGGCGAAAGCAACACTCTTTGGCTCAAAACCTACTACATATCCTGTATTTTTTGGGCCAAACCCTTTTCCGGTCCTTAGTTAATAACGAATTTAATCAATTATATTTAAAATATACCATAAGGAAGAACGCCAGTAATAACTAAATATGCAAATGGAATTCAATCAGCTGTATTTTCATCGCTTAGTTTAAGGGTGACTTCACACCGCTCTTTGTGGTGTTAATTCAAAGGAAGTTTAATTTCCACTTCGCTTCGTTGTGTTTATTAATGAGTAATGACTATCTGCCTTACAGAGAACTCATTTCTTCGTCACAGGTGCAATAAAGTTTGAAATTGGATGAGTGTACTCGTATTTAGAAGCGGAGTTTTCCGAGTTTACTTGAATAATCTGCCATTGGTATGACGTATGTATTTATGTTATGTCTTAAAAGTGTGGCGGCTCTCGAGCCGCGGGTATAGTTGATCGGCGCAGAAATTCGGTATGGCAATTATGACCCAAAATTGTTTTTTAACTTCAATTTTGAGTCTAAATTTAGGGGTGTTGTTGTAACAATATATGTTGAAGACATGGTTTCTTTTAACACCACTAGATAGCACGGATCAAGGAATACATCGCGAATTCAGAGTTTGGAGCCGTTAATGAGATTTCAAATTAGTAAAGTTACTTAAAAACTTACTTGCTTATTTGGTGGAATATAACGAGAGTTTAAACGTGCCGCACTGTATATAGAATTCTGATTCAAGCTCAGAATAGATATATGGCACGTAAGCAACTTTAATCGATTTACCGCAAATTAACCGAAAAGTTTTCAGTTTGCGGGAGTTTAACTCAAATATTCATACCGCATGTAAACGTGTAAATGATAATGTATAGTTGAGGAATGTATGTCAATATTGGACCCTGTTACTATTGAAATAGAGTCCATGATGAGCGTTCTAACTCGACTGTACTTAGCCCCATTACGTATACCTCTCGGAAAATGGGCCTATTTTATTTGCCTCCGTCTATACGAGTCTCGAGAGGCCTTAATCTATACGAGTACATAAAATTGAGGTTTAATTTATTTTGCAAAGTATAATAATATTGACGTAGTAAGAGAGGATATTTCGAATGAATATTATATGCTACTACTGATACTTCAGGTTCAGTATCAGTAGTATACTAAAACTTATTCCAATAAAAAAAATTCAAGACCTTAAATAGGTATAACATTATACATTTCAACAATATATTATATTTATATTGAATTTGTATGAATCCATTTATTTGTATGAAACTAATAAATTTAATTTAATTATACCAAATTAAATATCAATTTTCTATGAGGAAAACAAAATCCCATTCGATAACCGGGTTAGCTACGAAGATATGGGTCCTCGTAGAAAACCGGATAGAATCACGGTTTGTTACAAGGAAAAAGATTTCCCATTTGATAACTGAGTTAGCTAGAGAGATTTTTTTTTAAACTAGTCATCCAACTCGGTTGTCTAAGGTAAACAAGGGTTGGCGCGGGATGTGTGGATGTCGGATGCCGCTTTTGCACAATAAATTACATCTGTGAAAAAATATTACTAACAGTATACTGATACCGCATACCTACATGTTGAGCCAGTGCTAGTCACGAGGTAACCAAGTCGTCATTTTTGGTACAAGATTTTATTACCGGCTGAACCATTTTTCCACAGTTATCAGTTTACTATTAATTATACATTTTTATACAGTTCCAATGAGCCCAAATACGACGGGGATATATTATGTAGTTTAGGCATTGCTATGGGCATCTTCTATCTCCATCATTAGGTCAGCTCCGTGGTACCATAACATTATATTGCATCGTCATTGAAATTCAGTCACAGTGATCTTCTGTGCTCTTGTCCACTTGTTGAAAATATGTGAGGAATACGCGGTGACCCATGATATGCCTGAAGTACAACACTATACCCTTCGCCATAAATAGATTCCATCAAATCTACCATAAAATGTCATTGTTACAGTGAAAACTTCTATTGCCAGTATGAGGTTCCAGATGTAACTAAACTTTTCATAATAATAATAATAATAAATACAATTATCTTTCTACAACTTCAAACATTTTGATCATCTTAAATCAACTGTTTACAATCGTGTCCCGTAGTACAAATAAATCAAATATATTGCCACTTTTAGTATAACAATCGTCTCGATGTCGCTTCGTTAAGCGATTAAAAACACACATGTCCTGCTTAATTTGGAGTTAGATGAATACGAGTAAGAAAGTTCAATTTTGTCTTTGACACAGCTGTAAAAATAATATAATTAAATATAAAAAAAACACTTACTTAGTGTTAAATCAAGTGATAGTGTGTAAATATAGTGTTAGTTATATAAACTAATCGCGAGAGACAGTGTAAAGACGAAAAAGAAGAACTAAAATTGCTACCGGCCAAACGTCATCGTAACGCATCATCGTTTGAAACTTCAACGATTAATCTGGGGAGTATTGTGTTCAATATAAATAAGTCATAGCTGCATATAATGTTACATTAAATAACATTTAACTTGAATACTTCCCGTATTAAATTAATAAGTAACTACAAGCATAACCTCACTCGGAACTGACATCGGACTCGGTCAGCTGATTCATAACTTTTATGCCAATTGTGTTTCACTCTGTCAAATATTCTTTTAATACATATTTTCACTCTTATATTCACAATTCAATTCTGCCTTCTACGTTCATATTTATATTCTATCTATACACTTAATATCTGTTCAGTCCTACTCTCTCTCGACTGTGCTTTCCTTGCTTGGTGTTTAGTCGTGTTGCCATCATATTTCAGGTGCTGTGGAGAGCTGTGTGTCCAGCTAGCTCAACATGTCTAGCTCAGTTATGACACGCAAGGCCACAGTACGTGAACTGGAAAGGAAATTAAATGCAACACTCAAGGAACTAAAGCAATCTAAATCTCTGTGTGACCAGCTACTGCGGGAACGAGATGAAAGTGAAGAGGAGGTTAAATTGATTATTCAAAAAAACACAGGACTCAAATGTGAGTTAGCCAACCTGGATGCTTTGCATGCGGATACTGTCATACAGCGTGACCATCTGTTGGAGAAACTGAACAGTCTTCAAGAGTGCTGTGATATCCATGAGCGGACACTGCAACGTGTGGATCACCTAGAGTATGAGCTCTCCGATGCCCACAAGGTGGTCCGTCAATTGCAAGAAGAGGCAGAGAGCCAGCAAATAAACAACACTCAGCGGCTCTTTGAAGAACTTGTGACACCAAACGCTTATGCAAAGCATTGCAGCAATTTTGGACCTTCTAGTGTAATAGATTTGACAGAGGACTCCTTTTATGATAAGCAAGTTTGTTTTAAAAGTTATAAGAAATACAAAAAGTATGTTAAGTTAAATAGATTTATAAAAAAATCAAAACGATTGTACAGACAGTATAATAATATTCATAAAATTACTCAATTGAGAAAAAATCATGTCTGTGTCTTGAAAGAGTTAAATTCTTACAAAGAGCAATTATGCTACAGTAGGACCATTTATGAAACGGACACTGACAAGCTGCAAGCCGAACTGAACAGATTACAAAATTCTTTGAAAGATCTAACTAATAAATATGTAATGTCTCAGAAGCAAATTAGTGAACATATCCTGGCAGCGGATGAACTGCTGGAGCTGTGCCACCACAACGAGGAATGTTTGGAAGCACTGCTTACCAAGCAGTCTTCGTGTGAATGTGAGTATGCGCTCCGGCAGGCTCACCCTCTGCCCGGAGATGCAGTTTACTCATCTGTGTCGAACAGCAGCTTGCCGGTGTCACCGGAAAAAATAACCCCAGCCTGTAATAATGTAAATAGAACTCTGGTTTTCTCAGATAGGGTAGGACGAGGATTGGGCAAAATTTTATGTAATAATATTCAGAACAGCTGTGTTATAAATTATTGTATGCCCGATGCCTCATTTGAAAAAATCATAAATAATATTAAAGATGTCCATATAAATGAACAGACCACAATTGTATTAATGTTAGGTGATGGCTCAAATATTAGGTACTCTGAGATGAAGACTGAGTTCGAATGCCTGTCAAAGCTAGGTGCTAAAAATGTTATTATAGGCGCGTTACCCTATTCTGCTTCTCCTTGCAGTGCTAACAGTCATGCGTGTAATCTCAATAAGCTTATGTATAAGCTGACGTGCCGTCATAGTGACGTTATATTTTTTGACACTAATAATGCTATTAGTGATTACCGTATTACAACTGACAGACTTGCTAAATCTTTAGCATCTTTTATTAATTCCGTTTTTGGAAATATAAGCTCCCCCTCCCCCTTGGATAGGACGACATCTCCAATAGCGGATTTGTCTTTAAACTGACTGTTGGGACAATGGAGAAGCACAATAGTGTAATTTTATTACACCAAAATATAAATCGCTTCACTGGCAAAATACTAGATTTAGAATTATTTACAGAAGAGCTTAATGTAGATGTAGTCTGCTTAACAGAAACTTGGTTAAAGAATCATATGATGAAATTTAATGTAAATAATTACGTATTGGCCAGCGCATTCAACAGAACTACCGCAGAGGGTGGTGGCTCTATTATTTTAGTGAAAAATGGGTTAACTTTTAAAGAACGTAAAGACCTCTCAGGTTGTTCTGTTGATCGTGTTTGTGAGATTGCTTGTGCAGAGACGGATCAGTATCTGATATTTTGCATTTATAAACCACCATCAGGTGACTTAATATCTTTTATAGAAATTATGGAGGATGTACTTAGTAAAGCAATAAGTGGTAAAAAACCAGTAGTGGTCTGTGGCGACTTTAATATCGATATTTTATCACAATCAGTCGAAAAAGATAAGTACATCACTCTTTTTAAATCGTTCAATTTTGACTACTTATTTGAAGCACCTACCCGAGTTACTCCGACCTCTGCCACTTGCATAGATAATATTTGGTTAAACTGTCCTCATCTAGACAGAAGCATAGTGAATGGAGTCCGGTCGGATCATAAAGCTCAGATGGTCAGGCTACCTTGCGAAGTAAAACCTCCAGATCGCGTTATAGAAATAAGACCCCTGAGTAAAAGTAGACTAGAACTACTAAAGTCAAATCTACTAGTCGCCATGCCGAACACCCAGGTAGAATCAAATGATCCGAATGATCAATTCAAAATGCTTCTGAATACAGTGTGTAACGAATTTAATAGGACTTGTAGTAAAAAGCGTATTAAAATAAACAATAAAATGAGATTTAATGATTGGGCAACTACCGGAATTCGAAAGAGTAGAGATAACTTATACCAACTTTATGAAAGGAGATCTTGCACCACTGACGAACGCTTCCATCAGTATGTTAGGGATTATTCCAAATTATTCAAAACAGTGTGCACAAAGGCAAAAGCAATGCACTTGAATAATAAAATAAAGTCCTCAGATAACAAAGCCAAGACTGTCTGGAAAATAATAAACACAGAGACTGGGCAGAGAAGTAATAAAGAGTCCACGATTTCTTTGAAAATAGAGGATAATTTAATTACTAATGCACTAAAAGTAGCCGATGAATTTAATAATTTCTTTTCCAAAATTCCTATAGTCACGACTCAAAGTTTGGCATCATCTACCACAATAGCAGAATCCCTTCTGAATGAGAACGTAAAATTAGAGTCACTAAATATTTTCAAATTTCATCATGTTTCTCCTCTAGATGTACTGAAGTCTTTTAAAATGTTAAAAATAAAGAGGACTGAGGACTTATGGGGCGTGTCAGTCATGGTACTGGAATCTATTCTCGAAGTCGTTGCACCCACTCTAGCTCTCATTTTTAATAGTTGTGTAGACAATGGCATTTTTCCAGACTTAATGAAGTGTAGTAAAGTAGTTCCTATTTTCAAATCAGGTCATAGAGATAATCCTTCTGATTATCGTCCAGTTTCTATCCTACCTGCGTTTAGCAAAATATTCGAAAAAATAATGCTTACGCAATTGGTTTCTCATTTTAATTCACACAATATTTTGCACGCACAGCAGTTCGGTTTCACGAAAGGTAGATCAACTACTGATGCAGGTGCAAGTTTAATAAAATTTATTTTGCAGTCTTGGGAAGAGTCATATGACGCCATTGGAGTGTTCTGTGACCTTTCCAAGGCTTTTGATTGTGTAGATCATGGAACTTTAATTTGTAAGCTTAATTTCTATGGTATCAGAGGACATGCATTGGATCTTATGAAATCATATTTAACACAGAGAAATCAAAAGGTAGCGATAAATAAAGCCCTTTCGTCAGAGACAGTGGTAGAGATGGGAGTACCTCAGGGGTCTATTCTAGGCCCTTTCCTGTTCCTTGTTTATGTAAATGATCTACCATATATGGTAAGCCGAAGATCAGGCATTGTAATGTTCGCAGACGACACCTCATTACTGTTCAAGGTAAATAGGAAAGATACTGAACTCATTGAACCAAATAATACCCTGTCCATGATATCTGACTGGTTTGCTGCCAATAACTTAGTGTTGAATCCGAAAAAAACTAAATGTATGAAATTCTCTCTAGCGAACTCGTCAAATAGAAACTTAGATACAAATATTAAACTTAATGGCCAAACATTAGAATTTGTTACGTCAACTGTATTCTTAGGTATTACATTGGACTCAAAATTACAGTGGGGTTCCCATATAACAGCGATAGGAAGTAGGTTGAGCTCTGCTGCATTTGCAGTCAGGAGAATAAGGCAGCTTACCAATGTGGCAACGGCACGGTTAGTTTACTTTGCTTATTTTAATAGTATAATTACTTATGGTCTAATCTTGTGGGGATCAGCTGCAGATATTGAAACTGTTTTTATTTTGCAAAAAAGGGCTATCCGGGCAATTTATAACTTGGGGTCGCGTGACTCATTAAGAGAATTTTTCAAAGAAATAGATATTCTAACCCTGCCGTCCCTATACGTATTTGAAATAATAATGTATGTTAGGAAGAATTTGTGCAATTTCCCAACGAACGCTGATAAACCAATAGCCACCAGAAACACTGGGAAACTGAAAATAACCTTCTATAGACTAGTAAAGGCGAAAAAGTCGTTCTTGGGAAATTGTATTAAATTCTACAATAAAATTCCAAAACACATTACTGAACTTAGCAATTCTAAATTCAAATCTGTAGTAAAACAAACACTTATTTCAAAAGCATATTATAAGGTAAACGATTACATCATGGACAGGGATGTTTGGCAGTGATAGTGTCCTGCACGGCTAATCTATCGCGAAAATAGGTTTTCTACTGTAGCTTGTTATTTTTGTAGTAACTGAGACTGTAATTTTATATTTAACTATACAATGTATATTGTTTTGAAAAAATGACACCTCGCCGAGTTTCTTACGCCGGTTCTTCTCGTGGCAGAGGTTTATTTTTCCGAACCGGTGGTAGTTTATTGACGTTCATAGGTGCATGTAATATGCCTAATTTGAAGAATAAACTACTTTTACTTTTACTTTTTTACTTTTGATATTACCAATAAATAATTTACCTAAGTGCATCATTTCGCCAACTTTAGGTATATTTACTATTGAAGATATGTTTCATATTACTGGTAACACTGTGGTAGATTTGATGGAATCTAATTATGGCGCAAGGTATAAAAAAAGTGAGCTGTTGCTTTTTAAGGCGGGAAACAAGGCTCTCACCGCTATTTCTGATGGCGTTCTGTGCGGGGCTCCTCTTAAAAGAGTGTCACGGTTTACTGAGAATCTCCACGATGATAAGGATGTCGAGATGGAACGCAGGGCTTTAACAGTTAGATGCAATATGCTGTCACGCAAGTTTTCACGTTGTAATGGATGTCAAAAATACTCTTTTCAAGGATTTTTGCCAATCTTTTCACACGTGCAGCCTCTGGACAAACTGCACTCTGAAATTACTCAATGCCCTGCGTATCCAATACAACAACGGCTTCAGAGGATTGGTGAGACTGTCGCGGTATTGCAGCGCGTCTGGGATGTTCGCAGAGGCTCGAGTCGATGGTTTCAGCGCCACCATCCGAAACAGAATCGCTTCCCTCATGCGTCGTGTGCGTGATAGTTTCAACAGCCTTCTTCAGCTGATCTGGGAGAATCCCGCCTGCGCCATATGGAGGCACTGGAATACCCTACACATGGGTACTAGAGGGACTGTTTATAACGTCATGTAATTTTTATGTACAAATGTTTTAAGTTATTTATTTTTCATTATTTCCATGACATTTATATTTCAATTATTCATGTTAACATTGTTTTTTTTAAGTTTTATTGTTACTATCACGCTATGGAAATTAGTCTGAATTAAATGATTTGATTGATTGATTGATTAAAGTTACATAAGTATGCTAAAGTTCAGGTCAATCAATTGTTGATAACTGGTCTAAAATTCAGTTTCAAGATGTGACTCATACTGACATACTAATAAAATTAAAGTTAAATAAAAGCTTGTAAATAACCGAGATGCCTAATAAGACAATCACGTCCAATCATATAAAGGGATTATCATTATTGACACAATAATTGTTACATTTACGTTAACAAATCAATCAACTTGTCACAAGAATTCTTTAAGATACGTCCTCATTTGAGCGGTGACGTATTAAAACACACCTCTGACAGTTTACGAGCCAGTAACATATTTCCATGACCAAGTTCATCTTAGTCTATAGCTTGTAAAATGCTTCAGAAGAATTGTATCTTGAAGTCCCGTGTCATCAGCTGCGGTTCCGTGGGTGGACAGAGTAGTGGTACCCTCACACGCATGTAGAAGAAAAAAGTTATGTCCTCGTAAAAATTTAGCTATGTAACTGTCACGGTTCATGAGATACAGCTTGGTGACAGAGGGACAAACGGACGGACAGCGGAGTTTCAGTAATAGGGTCCCGTTTTACCCTTTGTTTGCGGAACCCTAAAAACTGACTTGACTGACACTTACTGGTGACTTAACACTGAGTTAACTTCTTTTTGATATGTAATCATCCGCCTGCACATCCATGCGGGAAGTCACCTAACTTTAAACACTTATATTACCCAAATAGGGACAAATCATTACAGTACACGTTGTAGGTAAAATAAAAACTTACAAATATGTCTATACTATGTTGTTAATTAATATTAATGTAATTCTAGTCGGCAATGATGCAACACGTGGTATCACTTTCATAATAAGAACAAACAGGTTTCTTAATGGCTTATTAATAATCTGCGAGTAGTTACTGCGTTATTTTCTATAGTAAGTAGGTAAAGCCCTTTATCTCAACTAATCTATACATCGATACCTTACTTCACAATCGTACTAATAACGAGGAAAAATTTGCTGTAATTAGAACTATAGTGCACAAATCACACAGACTTAATTTCGTTATATTTTTTTGCGTAATTAGTACAAATGTGAATTATCTAGGGATTCTAGGGTATCGATATACTAACTACCTTTTGGCCGCGACTTCATCCGCGTAACCTCCTACTCCCTATTTCATGCCTTCAAGGGATAATTTTCGCAATGAAATTCTATATGTCAATCCAAGCTATAGACTATTTGTGTACAAAGTTTCATCATAATCTGTTTAGCCGTTTTTGCGTGATTGAGCAACTAACACCCAAACATCAAAAATCGCTTTTAGATTATTAGTAGGATATCCTCTAGCAGCAAAAAGGTCTGTTAAAAGTCATTGACTTCTTCAATGTAATTTATACGTTTCAAAATTGGAATAGAGTTAGTTGCATTTGTTTTTTTCTTTCGATATCAAAGTAAAACAAACTATCCTCTATTTTATTTATTTTTAAACGCGATTTAACGCAAGAGATGGGTATTATAAGTAGAGTTGGGATGTTTGGTGGCATTGGGTGAACAAAGAGCAATGGAGTGGTTGTTATATATTTTTTGATTGAATGTAGGTATGAATGAATAAATGATTAATAAACCCCATTATTAATTGCGACTAAAATACCTAGATAATATTTTAAAAACAACAATGGAGGAAATAATACAAAAAATAAACAGAACGTATAACTAAAACTAAACAGCCTATACTAAAATAAAATAAACTACAAATAGAATATTTGCCCCAGTTCGCCGTCGCTGGGCAACGTACCCAGAAGGCTGGCAGCATTGTCACGTTGGATGGCAATGCTTATCCTCTGTGCAAGGTACGAACAAGCCCCTGGTCACGCGTAGCGTCAGTGAGACGCTTCGAGCACTCCTTGAAGACTCTGTGGGCACTTTCCCCCCAGGGTCCCATTGTCTCGACCCGAAACGGCTCAAATATGCAGCCACTTATGTTTGCATATTTGCGCCGCTTGAGATGCTCGGCCAAATTAGCTGCAGAGCCAGCCTTCACAGAAGTGCCACGGAGATGGTAAGGCGCTAGGGTGTCGGCACATGTTGCGTCCCATACCAATGGCCGCCCCATCTTCCATGGCACGAGGGTCATGCCGTCGGGCCTCTTGCCATCTTATTCTTCGTAACTGACTTGGTACTCAAACGGGACTTGCTTTTTAGGGTTCCGTAGCCTAAATGCCGAAAACGGAACCCTTATAGATTCGTCATGTCTGTCCGTCCGTCCGTCCGTATGTCACAGCCGATTTACTCGGAGACTATGGGCACCACAATTTATAAAATTTGGTAAGAAGGTGTATGTTATAAACCGCTATAGAAATATGATGTGAAATTACGAAAAATATATTAAACTGGGAAGGCATATACATGTAACAGCCCCCCAATTTTTTTTCAATGCACATTGGCGTGTAGGGTATCAATAGACAGGCCTTCGAAAATGATATAGAGGTTTAAAAAACTTTTCCATTTAAGTCAACCGTTGTTGAGATATTAGCTGTCTAAGTCGTAAAAAGTGTGTGTCCCCTCTAATTTCCAAACTATGAAGTAGAAGATTCAGAAAAAAATCAAGATTATATACAATTATAAATACTTTCAACGATTTTTGGTTTGAACAAGATAGGTCTAACGGTTTTTGAGTTATTGCTAAAAAACTGTCTAGCCCAAAGAAAAGAGTGTAGGTGCCGTGATTTCCCTATGAAGATACGACCTTTTTTGATTTACTGTATTGTATAGTGGCTTTCAATGTAGATTAGGGTAAAATGCACAAAAAGTGTAATTAGCGCCTTAATTTTCTCATTTTCGTAACGACAATTATTCATATATTTTATAATTGGGTAACTTTCGTTACGAAACTGAGAAAATTAAAGCGTAGATTAAATTAAGGCCTTAACTATGTACATTTTTTTGCTTTTTACCCATTAGGAGGTGTGTCGGTACGGAACCCTTCTTTGTGCGTGACCCGACACGCACTTGGCCGGTTTCTTGTAGCTCGTAACGGCTAGGGTACGCTTATTAAGCACTGACGTGGCATCATCATCATCATAATCATCACCCATCTACATATACGTCCCACTGTCGGGCACGTCTCTTCCCATTGATGAGAGGGTTTAGGCAGTAGTCCCAACGCTGGCCAAGTGCGGGCTAGGGACCTCAGGTACAGTCAGCATCAAAAGTAGCTAGGCATATGAAGGGGCCAAAAGATCTTATTCCCTTATTATTATTTATTATTTATCTATTATTTATCTTTTTCTTTGTCCCTTGTAGACTTTTGGACTTTTCAAATTTCTTCGCAGTTGCATGCAGGTTTCCTCACGATGTTGAACGAATATTTTGATGATTCCACATTTAAAGTAACGGTATTTTTTTTTTAATACTGGCATAACGTAATTAATATACTTAAGGCGACTTCCTAACTTAGCGGGGCGGGATTGATATGTCATAAGTATTTTGTTGTTTGACGTAAGGTTACTGATGTGAAATTTCCTCACTTGACGAATTACTGTCATTATTACGTTAGCGCAGTACTAATCCGATGCGTAGAACGAGGGCAGTACTGCATTGATATCGGTTGACACTGACAGCTGACAGTTTTGTCATATCGTATCGCCTCCGCATCGATAAATCAGAAAGGCGCCTTACGCTTACGCTCGACTGAACTCGATTCTCCATACAAACTTAGTTTCGTTCTCATTTTAAAACACCGTGCTAAAATAACATAAAACTTTGTATAGAGAACGGAATCCGCCATATCTAGGCCGGAAATAAATTTCTGTTGCTAGTATAGAAAAAATACAGCGAGTTTTTTAGTTTTTTGGTCTTGTATGAAAATCTTAATAACCGCCGTATTTTTCCGCGATTATAATTTCAAGCTACAGGAAATAATTTCCGGCCTAGATATACCGGATCCCATTGTGTATACAAAGTTTCATGTGATTCCAGCTTGCCATTTGGAAATGAGGGCGAAACTACGTTTGTATGGAGAACCGAGCTTCCTGCGGACTCTTAACAAATGATTTCAATTTCATTTTGTAAAATTTTACAATAGATTGTGATAGTGAATTGTGTAGTTATATATTTATCATAATTATTTTGTCATACACATGTACCATAATTCTCGAAATAAAAAAGTTTGATGTCTCTCTTCACTGGAAAGCTAACGGCGACGACGTGGTAACTAAAAAATAGTACATTACTACAGAGGCCGGGACGAAAGGGGTTGCCGGCCGAAGACATATACTTATATATAGGTCTAAGGCGGGCAACCCCAAATTTCCCGCCGAGATATGTATAGTGCTGCAAGATTTGTATGAAATTCCATTAACGACCTCTTGTCCTAGCCGTACCTGAAACGTCATACTTCGCAGCCTATTATAAGGAACATAACATCAAGATTTCATTGCATGTTTGAGAAAAAAATATTTCAGGCACATCAAAATGAAGCCTCGCCTTTTATCACATTCAATATACCTACTCTTAACATACCAATTTCCAATAAAAATAGCCAAAGGACCGTACTCGCTGATAGAAAGTAAATAAAACATCAATATAGTTGATCCCTCAATTTTCCAGCATTACCGAGGAAGAATCAATTTCGATAGCATTAACTGTCTGGGGATGCCCAGAGCGATTGGTAAATGGAGACATTTCTTAAATTAACTGTGATGTAATGATAATAATGGAAACGATGAAATGGTGCTTTTTAGGGTTCCGTACAAACAAAAGAAAAAAACAGAGCTCTTATAGGATCACTTTGTTGTCCATCCGTCCGTCCGTCTGTCTGTCTGTCAAGACCCTTTTCTCAGGAACACGTGGAGGTATCAAGCTGGAATTTGTATCAAATACTCAAGTTTACTGTCTCTTGGAGCTGTGAAAAACTCAAACTTCTAAGCCAACGCAAGCAAAAGATACAGCCGTTTATGCCGCAAATTTCCGCAAATTTTCGACACTCGCAAGGGAATACAAACCTACAGGGTACTTCCCGTGAACTCAGAATCTTGAAATTGGGTCGAAGCGATTGTCTTATAGCACAAATAAAGGAAAAATTGCGAAAACCGTAAATTTTTAGTTATATCATATAATAAATATATTTTTACGGAACCCTCGGAATGCGAGTCCGACTCGCACTTGGCCGGGTTTTTTTATACAACGGCGGTGGCAAACAAGCGTACAGCGTCACTGATGTTCGGATGGCCAACATAAATGGCATAAATAGACGCTTCCGACTCCAGAAGAATAAAAAATAAATTAAAACCAGCCAAGTGCGAGTCGGACACGCGCACCGCTGGAAAAATAGGAATAGAAATACATTTATTCGTTAAAATATATACGTAATAATAGACATTATCACCAGATTTCAAGTTCATAGTTCAATGGGAAGTTAAAAAATTATTCGGAACAAAATGTGTGACAGACGACAGACGGACTCGCGACTGACAGCAACAGGGTTCCGTTTGGACCCTTCGGGTATGGAACCCTAACAAGCGGGTTGCCACTAGGGCGACAGCACCAGTAATGGACAAGGACCGATGATGCACTTTGACTCTTATTTAATAGAACATAAGAGTTATACATTTTTTATTCAACAATCAATTTAAAACCATATGATCATTGAATTAGGAACGAAGTGTCCATTACTGGTGCTTGTCAGCTTAAAGTGTCCAACACTCATGGCGTCGCCCTATTTACTTGAAAACTCGTTGTGTTGACCACACACACACACACACACACACACACACACAAACAAAACCAGTTCTATTTCTTTTACCACTTCGTCTAAACTAAAGTCGGCTTTCACACAGTCACCAATTGACACCGCCAGGGAATGACAGCGTCGTTCAACTATTGATGTGTAAACACGTTAGTATGTGATGGCGTAGATGGGCAAATGAGACAACCCTAACTATACAACAGAGTACGTGCTGTACGGTAGAGAGAGGTAGCATGATTCAGTATTGTCTAGCTGTCAAACATCGGTTTTGTTCTATAGAAAACCATCTGTATAGGTTTAAAGAAACTTCGTATCACAAAAGACATGATCGTCATCGTATGTAAATACTATTAATTATTATTTGACACACCACCACATACCTATAGAGTAATTAGGTACCTCTATAGTATAATAAGTATAATAACAATGTTTTTCTATGATATACATTTTGAAAAGTTTGCTAATACTTATCTGATATTTAGAAGCACTTCAATAACTGTTAAAACAAAGAACCACTTACAAATTATGTAAAATAACAAATAAAAAGTCCAGCAGATCCCCAGAACGGCAGGTACAGCCAGCATCATAAATATGTATACATTTCGGAACTCATGTATGGGGAACAAGGTTCAAAATTGTATACATATCTATGATGCTGATTGTACCTTGTGGAAATGTGCCTGATGTGAGCCGGGCCACACTGCTCCGTTGCGTTGCGTTGTGTTTTTGAATAAGTTCCCACCGTTCCATCCTGATTCCAGTCATAAACGCAACGACGTTGCGTCGCGTGTGGCCCGGCTGGTGTGGTATGCTGGCAGCTTTGCCCCGCTGCACTACTATATCTGTCGAACCAAGTACGAGCCGGACCTGGGATTTCCATTGAAAACATACCTACATTCTGAGAACCTCATACCTACATTAGGATTCGAATCTAACAATAATCCACATCCACAGCTCTGAATCGTGTTAAATAATAAATAATACAAACTGGGAAAATCGTTATCTAAATGGAAATGTTCCATGAACCGCCAAAGCTTAATAGTAATTTAATTAATTCAACGCAACGTGAGATGAGGAAAATAAATTAAACACAAAATGCATAGAAATGAGAGCGTGCTATACAGCTATCGCGGAGAAACGACAAAGAAAACTTGTACTTAATAATTAATAGTAAGTTTAAATTTTATTGAGGCACCAGACTCAAGAATAGAAAAAAAATTAGCAAGTAGGCCGCAACGGCACTTTTACAAGTCAAAATCTACTAGCGTTTCTGAAAAAGAAGACCACTGCCGAGAAGAAACGCCGAAACAAACTTGATAGTCAGTCATTTTCTGCCAAAAATATGCTTATTACAATGATAATACTTAGCCTACTTAAGGCGAAGGGGTGGGCAAGCTTTTTCCATACAAACTTTGTGCAAGTTTTTCTTCGTTTGTGTTTGCATTCCAGTTACTATTTTTGGTCCATATGCTTATTTTTTTGTTAGCTATGTCTTGATGTTTTTCTTTTTTAATTTTAATTATTTTTTGTATTCTTTTTTTTGTATTTTTATTTAAATAATGCAAAATTTCAACATCAAATTCTGCGTATATCCAATATGTACCAACAAAAAATAAAATTAAATGCTGTAGTGCCAAAACTAATGCAAAATACTTGCACAACCTTTGTATGGAGAATGGCTTGCCCTACCCTGCGCCTTAATATAAGTACATTTTAGTATGAATACGAAACAGAGGAAAAATATTTACAATGTGTTCAACAAGACAACATGTCGAAATGTTCGTATGATATATTAATTGTTGCAGACTGACACTATTACATTATGTTACTCTATTAAGGGACATAAACTCCAGTATCTAGGTCACATCATGCGAAGTGCTAAAATACGAAACCTAACGGCTCGTAATCCTACGAAAGATAAACCATGATGTTGTCCAACCTCAGATCATAGAAAGAAGGAGATATGGCACGGGGGCGTGGCGCGTGTCGCCTCGATAAGGTCAGTAAACCATATCGGCGCGCACCGCTGTTAGCGCTGACTCATTTGAGCGGCGATCGTTGTTCACGCTATGGCTCCAGATTTTTTTCGAACTAACGGTCTGTAGCGTGTTTATTTGTAAAAATCGGTAAACTAAACCAAAATACAAAATACGTGGAATAACATACCACTACTAAGTGCTATTTTAGATTCGTATTTCTATTATTAATGTATTTTTAAAGTTCCTTAATTCACTTTGTAAAATTCACCCTAAAAGCTTCGACCTGCCAGCGCAAACACCTTACGCAGCTTCGAGTGCGCGGGATAAGGCAGTGGCAGTATTTGTATGCATGCAATATTATCGATAATTGATCGACGTTATTACGAATAGTTTTCATTACATTTTCTTTTTAAATATAGTTATTTGCATAAATGAATATCACATTAAAATATAAAAAGTCTACAGATCGACTATAAATGATGTTGCCATGAAATATTTAAAATAAATTGATTAACAGTCACTGAACTATTATTTAGGATGTTTCTTTGTTACACATAGGTACATTACACATCATAGGTTTGTATAATATCAAAATAGACGAACCCCCAATACAATAAATACGAACCATAGGTTCGTTGGACTCGTAATTTTTACTAAATTGAACAATTTGTATTTCTGCAATAAACAGTATTTTGATTCACCCTTAAACGAAGTTTATCGTTTTCAAAGTAAAATTCTCATCTCATGATTTTATCGATAAATGCAAAAATGAATGCATGTGCCCATCCCCAACGAGTTCACCGACGCTGTTGTTTACGTGTACGAGTGTATTCCTACTGTTGCTTTTCGTAGTGAGAGTACCAATTAGAGAATTAGAATCCTAGTAGACAACTGGACGGATGTGTGCGGGAACCCATTATTTACAATATTGTGCAAGTAGTGGAAACGCACACATCTTTAAAAGTAGCGACAGTAGTACCGGACTAATTTCGCGGTTAGGGCATATCTCTTTCTTTCTATGATCTGAGTGTCCAACCTGCTATAGGAGATGAACCAGAAGAAGTTGCTTTCTGAAAGAACTCTGAATATCATCTTGCACAAAAGATTCCATTGGCTAGGACTGCTCCGAAAGAGTTCATCTAGATAAGATAAGATCTTCACTCAAGGATTCGGGAAACCTCTGAGTTGGTTACCACTTTGTCGTGCAGGCGTTTCAACAGTGTTTCACAGACACGATTTCTATTCGTTCTATTCATAAGAAACTTGTGGTAAAATATATCGTGACCTCGCTGAGTTTTCCTTAATACATCATCCAGACAAGCGTCCGATAAGGTTACAAAGAAATAATCAAAATGTATTTAATTCTAATGAATTATCTTTTGTAGCAGTAGTACTTTTCTCATGCGTATTTTTCATAACAGATTACATAACAGACTGTTTGAAAATTATTTTCTTAGGTTACTGTTATTTTTAACTAAGAAGAATAGTCCACGAGACAGCATCAGATTTTCGTCATCATATTTTAAATTTACTTAGGGAGTTCTATCATGAAACCCCTGAACGTCAGCTGAAGTGTCATGGATGGGTTGAGCCAGTGAACGAAAAAATCATAGAACGCGAGCTTCCTACAAAATTCCACTTTGAAACGGGGCATTTATTCTAAATACGCATGCGCGGTGTTGTACCAATAAGAATTGCCAAAAATATCAGCCGATTTTCTATTACCCAAAACAAATAAACGTGATTGGTAAATTTCAAAATGACTGGCTGTGTTTGGTATCCTACCGCTGACGTTGTCAAAATAGCGGTGACAACGACAACGCTTAGCGGGTGGATGGTTGCATGCGACAATGTCATTTTCGTACGCAAAACTGCCGTATTATTTAAATTTGATTTTAAGCTTTATTTTATTTTTAAATATCATAGGATAACCTTACGAAAACCTAACTAGTCGCTCGCTAATTAAGCTGTACCAGACTTATACTATGCATATTGGACGACCATGTACATAATTTATAGCTTGCTAAACACTGTTAGATATAGAGAACAGCAACCACTCGTAATCGAAACTTTTACAGTATATTCAAACAACGCAAACATTTAAAACATACGTACGTTAACTCCTTTTTTACAACATTTTATTTAACTTGCCGTGTCAGTACTTGTGTCTTTTTTGTTTGTGTGGGTCAAATCTTAGAAGCTAAATTAGACCCACTTCTCGATTTCCGATTGAGCTAATATTTGACGTTAACAACATATATGTAAATTCAGTGACAATGCAATATTATGATAATATTATTATCGAGCTGATCTAATGATGGAACCGGAAAGTGGTCACAGGAACTCTGTAATAAGTTATACAAACAATCATACCGAGTTTGGGCTGTTTAAAACCACTCTTGGCGTAGTTGATAATAACTGTATATATAAGTATGTATTGTATGTATAGCGTAGTTACACACTTATTCTTTTATTTTTATTTCGGTTTAAGTTCTTGTTAAACATAATTATATTTATTTCTCTCTTCTTTCATATAGTTTTATAGTCTAATTAGAACAAATAATTACATATCTCAGTTGGAAAAAACATGTTGACGCTCTTTGTAATAAACTAAGTAGTTTTACTTATGCGCTTCGAGGATTGAGAAGAATTTGTACTAAGAAGGCTGCATTACAATCATATTACGCTTTTTTTCAGTCAAACATCATTTTTGGATTAGCCATTTGGGGTAACTGTGTAGATTTACAAAGATTGTTCATATTACAAAAGAAATGCGTGCGTATCTTGAATGGATCGGATGGTATCAGCTCTATATTATGGAGCTCTGCAAGCTTGTACGGCGATTCCCACAAGTGTTTCCTCCTAAAACTAATTTCAAATGCGACAGGCTTAATGCAATATATGCTTATGATGTCCAGGCACCTGTCGGTAAAACAGCAATGTTCCGGAGATGCCACAGGCATGCTGCAGCCAGGGTCTATAACGCCTTGCTAATTGACATTAAGGCCCTGCCTCCCACAAAATTCCCTATAAGTTTAAAAAAATATCTCGTTGAGTTATGTCCATATAGCCTGGATGAATATTATAATTTAATATAAAATGTACAGCATGTTAACATTAATGTAATGCTGAAATCGTTACCTTTCTTTCTATGTCTAATTTTTCTGTGATATTTAGTTATAAGTTATTGATAATGCTACACCAACTTGGTAAAATTGTATTGAGTCAAACACATACCATAATTAAGAATTGTACCACCTCTTAATGTAAACATACAATTTATGGCAAATAAATGAAATGAAATGAAATGAAAAATAGTCTAGTTGTAATTGTACTAAATGCCCCCTAGTATTTATTTTTTATGAATATTTATTATGGAATTTATCTACCTTTTTCGAACATTGTACACAAATTAGTTATGTGCATGAAAGCATGTATCTCAACAAATTAAAATGTTTAATAGGTATTTTAAGTACCTTTTCATTCGCCTATTAACATTTTGATGATGTAAGGTGGCATGAAAAGTGATTGCATATATTTTTTTATATTTTAAAGAGTAATTAACACACCATTTCACCGACCAATAAGCCATATTTCTTATTTTTGATTTTCTGCGCTGCCAAGTGCAAACTAGACAGCCGTTAGACACAGTTTTGACACCCCACCTTCTTGGACACAGATTCGGTGGTGTCATTTTGCGACGCTAGTTGTGCATTGCCTGCCACCAACGTAGAAAAAATGTTGTTTCCTTCCAATTGAGATCTTATCAACTAAATTACGACATTCATATCGTGTAACGACAGATTAAAAAGGTTCTTAACGCATCGAAATAAATCCATAATGGAGGACCCTTATTATTCCCGTCATCATTCGCGTGCCCTTTTCCCATTTACTTGGGGTCGGCGCAGCATGTTTGTTTCTTCCATAACTCTCTATCGCCCGTCATCTCGTCACTCACACCCTTCCTCTTCATATCGTCTCTCACGCAATCCATCCACCTTTTCCTTGGTCTACCCCTCCTCTTACATCCCTCCACATTTATCCTAATACCTTTCTTGTCACATTACTTTCATCCCTCCGCATAACATGCCCATACCACCGTAGACGATTAGCTCTCAACCCTTATTATTTCCGTATTATTTTTAAATTAAGCAAGAAATATGTTAAACGTAGAAAAACACGATTTAATCTAGGTTGCCGTTTTGATACAAGTTATGTTTACCAAGTTTATAACGGTATCGTTTAAAGTTTTATAGCTATGAGCTAATGTAATATAGAGGTGTTTTCTTAATAAAAGTTGTAGCTAGTTATTTAAGTTAGCTAATTAAAAATTAATTGAAAACTGAGAAAGTAAATGTATGTACATTAATGCATTATTTCTTGGTAAAGTCCTGTTAACTTAAAGCTCATCCTTAGTAAATTATTATAATATAATAAAACGGGTCACTCACGTCTTAAAGTTAACGTTTTGTAACCAATTAATTAGCAATTTCAATATTAATACCAGAAAAAAGTATATCATAATCTGCAGGACATAAAGAGTGACGTGGTTATTCTCAAAACCTATATTAATAAATGATGATTGTAACCATTTTAATCTTCTGTATATTTCATTCCAAAATTATGTACAATTATGTTGTTGTAGAATAAAGGATGATTCACAGTAGACCGTTCCGAGTCTGGGCCGGCCCGTCAACGTACCGTCCCGTCTCCGAGCTTATTTTCATGTCGGTGTGCTGTACATTTCGCTTCCGGGCCGGCCCGAATCCGCAACGGGACGTGCCGCGTCCGAGGCACGGCCACCGGGCCGCGTACGAGTTTACCATTCATCGTTGTCGTGCCCACCGAGCCTCACTGTGACGGCCCGTTTCCGAGGCGAGCCGAGCCGAGGCTACCGTTTCGCTAATCTTCGGATCTCATTGCCGTCATTGGTCCTCTTACTTTTTGTATTAAGTATCCGTTTTGACAAAACAAAATGTTTAATGCTGAGTTTCCTCACGCAGACACGAGAACTGCTGCTGTCGTATCGAACTAAAGCGACATTCGGCGGGGCGGCATCGACACTACTTGGTTCTTTGACGTTGGCGAATCAAAAAGTGGCCTAACACTAGGGAGCCTGCAAGTTGCATTATGGTGATGCGACCATTATATTTGTTATTGGCTATGTGCGAAGTAGGTGGTGGGGGTAAACTAAGCGATCGCAGCGAACACCATGGCAGAAATGTGCAATTTCCGGGGACGTATATGTCAAATTTACTTCGACGTTTCCTATTGGTTTCCTACGATTCGTTTCGTTTGTATTTATTTATTTATTTTCTTATTTATTTCAGTAAAATTTCCAGTAAGGGGTCTTTCTCGCTTACTAAAATAAATAAAATATTCATGTGTCATTATTTGACATCTCTGAGTTTGACATTGCCCCGGGACCCATGACGTTTGACGTTTCTGACGTGCACATAGCCAATAGGCCTGCCGTTTAACAGACGGTGCCTGCGTGACGCGTGGTGTGGAGTGGGGGGAGCTTAGCCGCCGGATGAGCGGGATAAATCCTAGAAATGGCACTAAAAGTATCATCAGTTTAAAAAAAATACCTTAGAATGAAAGGTTTAAATAGGAAGCTAAGGTAGGAAGGGCAATGCTTATTTTAGTAAACAGAGACAAAATGTTTAAGATCAATGGTACAGATGACATAACGTTAGCTGGAAGAGATCCCTTAATGGGGTAAGCTCACTTTTGTACTTCATCTTTTGTGTTTTTTTTTCATTTAGTTTATTACACACATACACCACCACCACCACCATATCAGCCCTAGGACGTCCACTGCTGGACATAGGCCTCCCCTAATTTCATGGGGGGTAAATGCCATAATCGTACAACACACATACAATATATTTAATAATAGTAAAATCAATATTAAAGTAAACGCCACCAGTGTATTTCCACTCACATCTAATGTAACCATTTAGGTGCAATACACTCACATATTTTTATTAAATTCAATCATTTATTTATATCCACATTAACATCTAATCATATTATATTTACCACTCCGATTACCATTTAAATAGGCCATCAAACTAAAACCGTACCATTAGCAGAATTATATATATATATAGGTACTTTCAAGTAAAAATCAACTTTATACAGTTGTAATAAGTAATATTTTGAAATGAAACAAGTCATGCTTAAATGCTGCGTATGTACAAATAAAGCCATGTCAATAACCTAATGGCACTTACTTTCTGAACCTCGTATCTTTTCAGTATAATTTTAGATTGTGATTTCTATTTCTTAATCAGTAAGGTTGTTAATTCAACAATAGCTGTATAAGATCGTCTTTTGGTATGTGGTTTCTTGTTCCTGGTGGTGATTGGTGATTAAGGTCGCCAGAGCTCCCGAGGATGCGCTGTGGTGAGAGTGGGACCTGCATATGTCTTAAGCTATCAACACAACGAATCCTCAAGTCAATAATAGGTCAGCAACGTTCTTATGATTCATATGAAGTCAAACGGTCATAGAGGCTACGGTGTCTGCTTTAACATCAGGTATGCTGTACGCTTTTTTACCACCATAGTTGTATAAAAAAGCGGCCAAGTGCTCTGCAGGCCATGTACAATGTAGGGTTCCGTAGATGTTCACCCATGACATTACGCTGATTTAAAATTTCGAAAACTTATTGACCGAGCGAGCGAAGCGTCTCCATTTTAGCTTTCGACAAAAAATCTTTTGTATGTCTGTCTGGCTGTCTTTACGGATGTTCTCCTCTTCCTCTACAGATCGAATTTCTCAATCGATTCTCGTGAAATTTTGCGAGCAGGTTCGATAATAATATAAATTTTTTTGTCGAGTCAATTGTTGGAATTTTTTAAATTTGAAAATAAATGGGTAAGCCACTAGTATTTACTCTAAATTCGACATAACCAACAATATAATATCTAAGTAATAAAAAATACGAATATTCGCTTCTACAACTACATTTCTTAAATTCAGCTAGTAAGGATGATTCACAGTAGGCCATTCCGTGTCCGGGCCGGCCCGTTTTCTTCTAGAGAAATACGCTGGCCGTTGCGTTAGCTGTCATAGAAAACGGGCCGGCCCGGACACGGAACGGTCTACTGTGAATCATCCTTTAGTCGTTGACTAGTAATGTCTACTTAGCTGCTATAGTTTTCCTTTTAAATTAATTATACATATATACTACTACCATGGGCGGGACCCTCGACTCCAACAAAAATCAGCACTTTAGGTAAAATTAATACCTCACAAACGAATAGTTTAATCAAAAAATGGATAAAGAAAAGCCTATTATATTATTTATTCAAAAAAAATATTTATCCTTTTTGTCTGCGTGATTGGTTTGTATCCCTTACTCGAACCAAATTATAGCTTTCTAGTAGTAACGGGTACTGACCTAAGTCGCAGACGGACGGACATGGCGAAACTATAAGGGTTCCTTATTTACTACGGTACCCTACAAAGATACACCATCAATATGTTATTGTAAAGGCGTTGTAAAGATATACTTTATATTCGTAACAGCCGATTTATTGGTACAGGTAAAAACACGTTGGGCTATCCACTAATAGTCCGTAACTCTTTGAAATAAGATATATCAGTGGTCAACAGCACTGTCGATTATGGTATAGTAGGACAGAAACTGTACCAGAAAATTCTGTCTCCAAATTGCAAGCAAACAAGAATCTTATATTCGTACCATATAGTTTATTTTTGTTTGCGTTTGTTTGACAGTAAGTATTAGAATTTCGTTTTATATTTATGTATTGCGAAGTATTTAAATTAGTGACTGACGCGAATCTCGACCAGTTTGATGACGGCTTTGACGATTTGTTATTATATTGTGTATTTACGGCTTTTTTTTGTCCGACAACATAATATATAACCGGATGCAGTAAGCAGGAAATCTTTACTTATAAAAATAATCGAGAAACGTATTGCAGTTAGGTTAATGAAGAGTGTAAAATGCACTTGATTAACCTTAGGTTACTTCCTGACTTGGCGGAGCGGTATCGGTATGCAGTATTTTGTACTTCGAAGCGAGTTTCTCCTCCTCCTCGCGTCGTGAAGTCCCAGTGGAATCAGCTTTCTTCTGACGATATCTCGCCGTCTGTTCCGGTTCTTGGCCTCGTGTAGTGTGACGTGGGTGTCTAGGTTGGAACGGATCTGATCAGCCCACCTTGTTGGACGGCGACCTCTTTGTCGTTTGCTATCAACCTTGCCAGCAACGATGAGTTGTTCAAGGTTATGGCCTTATTTCCTGGTTATGTGGCCGAAAAACTCCAGAATTCTGCGTAGTTGGTTGACAGTCTGGTCTTGATGTTCAGTTCACGCAAGATAGACACATTTGTACGGAAAGCAGTCCAGGGTATTCGCAACATTTTTCTCCAGCACACATCTCGAACTCGGCAATGCGGTTCCGGTCAGCGTTTTTCAGAGTCCAAGTCTCAGCCCCGTAGTTGAAAATGGAGGAAACTAGAGCATAGATCAGTCTGGTTTTGGTTTTTTTTCGAAATATTGCGGTTCCTCCATATACCTCGCAGCTGGGACATTGCACTTTTGACCATCCCTATGCGTCTTCTGATTTCTTTTTCACAAGAACCGGTATTGGCCATATTTGCGCCGAGATATACATATGAAATCATCTACTGTTTCAAGCCCAAGAGCACCTGTGAGTTGAAGCTTTCTACCACGATCCACTACCAAGACCTTGGTTTTACTGTGGTTGGTCTTGACACTCATTTCCAGACTGATGCGTGCCATTCTACCTACCAACCATTTCCGCTTCATTGGCGGCCAGAAGGGTGGTGTCATCTGCGTATCGAAGATTCGTTATTTTGATGCCACCAATGGTGATTCCTCCCTCGCAGTTTTCGCAGGCTCTTCTGATGGTATATTCACCATAGGCATTGAAAAGGACAGGTGACAGGATCCAACCTTGTCTAACACCTTTTCCGAACGCAAAAGGGTTCGAAGTTTCACTGCTGAAGCGAGTTAACTGATGTCAATAAGTATTTGCTTCCAGTATAAGAACATAAATTTCAAATCTTATACGGATTTAGAGATTGTCCCAATATGTTTAGGATCGGGTGTAATTCCAGAGGGTTTCCCGATGCATTAAGTTCAGATTCGGCACTTACCTGTTACCTGTGTTGATTGTTATATTGAAATAACAATCTTAAAAAAAATTTTTTCGATGATAATAATACAAATACCGATACACACGAGCGAGAACACATTGCGGCTTACCAAGGTATAAAAAGTTTTTTAAACGATCAGTAGTCTGTATTTTTAGTATTTTTGCAAGTCATTGGGCTCTCAACTCAAATTCGAGATTATTCTTCAAACTTGTTTGTGTATTTTAGTAATCATATGAGACAAATAAGTTTTTATTTGCGCCAGTAGTATTATCAGACAGCAAACACCGGCTCTGCGTGTGGTATTAATGTCGTTAACCCTTCGACTCTACCCACTCACGTGCTCTCCGCAACTAGGGTTGCGACTTGGGAAAACGTACAGTGCTCTCGCAACACTAGTTGCGAGTTGGAGTTCCAACGGTTTTTAAATTGTTGCTATGCGGAACATGCAAAGAACGCTTTTTAATTGAGTTATATAGGTAGAGTATGAATGTGGCAACTATAAAAAAAATTAAAACGGCAGTCTACGGAACAATTTTTATAAAATATAAAAGTTGTTTTGATGACCATCGAAGTTCGGTACGTCAGCGAAAGAGCTCGCGATTAAAAAATGCTGTAAGCAATCAATTTCGCATTTTTTAGTTGGTATTATATACCAAATTAATCCTGGTTTACTGCTTCATAAGACGAAGCATATATTTCGATACTAATTAAAATGGAATGTGATAAATTCTTCCAACAAAGTACGTTGAGTGATGAAAATTTTGCGAGGTTAAATTTAAATCGTACATTATTATGTGATTATTCCATATTTCTGTACTAGGCTATTAAAATCAATAAATGCGTCTATTAAAATCAACATAAATCCACTTTTAATGAACAATTAGGTATGTTCTATGCAGGATTAGGTGAATGAACTTGTGACGTCTATAAATACTATTGTACGCAACTGTGGTTGCACAAGGCACTTCCGCCGATTCGCGTCGGATCCACGTATTATATCGTAAGGCGCGGTGCACACTGGGCTATTGTCGCAGAATGGTTTAATTTAGTTTATTTATTTTTGGTAGGTTATTTTACGCATACTAAGTGGCGGCCCATTACCAATATAACTGCTTACCTTTTATTTATGAATCTATGAAGTAGAGGTAGGGTTCACTTTAACGTGTTTAACTGATCATATAAATTTATAAAATTCACATATTCCATGTAATGGGTCAAATAAGAATGTACCTATGGTTTTTTTAAAAAAAAAAACAGTTCTGATTATGACCCGTATTGACCGTTATCTCAGTTATTTGTAGCTAGCATATATATTGTCATAGTCGTTTTAACTTAACACCCCAAAATTTCTTCATTGCGGCAGTGAAAACCACGTACCAATAAAAAAATACTTAACCTCACAAATTAAGTGTATGAATTTTGTTGTTACATGTGATTATTTTTTTCAAATATTAATTTAATTTAATTTCTTAAATTTTCATTACAATTTTCCTCTTTAGTGGTTACGTGATGTGTCAGGCAAGGATTTAATAATTATTTGTGCAATAAGAGAGCATTCGTTTTTTTGCGACGAGTGATAATTTCGAATACCGAGGTAGCGAAGGATACCTTAGTGCCTTAATCGAATCACTAGGGAGCGTGGCAAGTGATTCTATGATAGGTTTTATAGCGTATCGAGAGATTCAAATACACGATATGCATATAGGTAACTTTGCTCTCGTGTACCACACACATACCACATCACATAAAACTTATCACCTCAGCAATGAGAACCTGTTAGAGTTAAAATAAACTTGTTGAGGTGCCAAATAAATATATGTCCTATGTCCAGCAGTGGACGTCCTTCGGCTGACATGATGAAATTACAATATAGTCAGTTCTGGTACCGTACCTACTACTACTATACTACGCAACGCAAAAGAGGGGGGTTATAAGTTTAATGTGTATATCTGTCGGTGGCATCGTAGCTTTTATTTAAACTGGTGAACCGATTTGGTTGTCTTTTTTTCAGAGCAGGATTTCCAAGAGAAATTTAGTAGTACGAGGCTTGCACTGAAAGTGGCGGGAATCGAATACTTATTAATTTATTTTTAACATGTATTATACCTTTTTATAATCTCTGAAGTTTCCTTATCTCAACACACTGGCCACTTAGAAAAAAAAAAGTATGGTTCGGTTTCAATTGTTTATTGAAGTCGTCGAGTCACTGCTTAAAATGGAATTGTGCCGTGAAAATTTCAGAGCTATGATTTATTATGACTTTAAAAGTGGACTAACACAAAAACAATGTGAAGAGCGGATGGTTGCTGCTTTTAATATTGAAGCTCCTTCAAAGACTACAATATACAGGTGGTATTCAGAATTTCAACGTGGCCGTGTATCCCTCACCGACGAAGTGCGTGAAGGTCGACCAAAATCGGCAGTCACGCAAGAAAACGTCGATGTTGTGCGTCGTCTGATAAATGAAGACCGACATGTGACATATCGGGAAATTCAAGAGCACCTGGGTATTGGAATGAGTCAAATACAAATTATTTTAAAAGAAGAATTAGGCGTGAAAAAGTTATTTTCCCGTTGGATACCTCACCTATTGTCTGACAAGCAGAAAATAGTCCGTGTCAATTGGTGCCGCAAAACTTTGAAAAGATTTAACAAGGGACGCTCAAATGCTGTTTTTAGCATAGTATCAGGTGACGAGTCGTGGATATACGCTTATGAGCCTGAAACTAAAAACCAATCCCGAGTATGGGTCTTCGAAGACGAGCTCAAACCCACAAAAGTTGTTCGTTCTCGCAGTACGGCTAAGAAGATGGTGGCTACGTTTATCTCTAAATCTGGTCACGTAGCTACTGTGGCTCTTGAGGATCGTAGAACAGTCAATGCTGATTGGTACACCACTATTTGTTTGCCGAACGTCTTTGCTGAACTCCGAAAAACAAACCCTAGTCGTCGCATCATCCTTCACCACGACAACGCCAGCCCACACACCGCTCGGACAACAACTGAGTACCTGGACGGTGAAAAAGTCGAAATATTGGACCACCCTCCATATAGCCCTGACTTAAGTCCCAACGACTTTTTTACATTCCCCAGAATCAAGGACAAACTGCGTGGTCAGCGGTTTCAGACGCCAGAAGAAGCAGTGGAGGCCTATAAAATAGCCATTTTGTCGACCCCTACTTCAGAGTTCAAAAAGTGCTTTATGGACTGGTTTGAACGCATGCATAAGTGCATGAAATACAAAGGAGAATATTTTGAAAAACAATAAAAATAAATAAACTCACTTATACTGCATATTTTCTTCTATTCCCGAAACTTTCAGTTTTACCCTCGTATCTTATAGCCGTGGATCAATATGACTGAAGCAACTATAAATGTCTAGACACGTAAACACGAGGTCTTTGAGATCTGATATGTCGAGCCAAAAAGTTGTAACTATTATGGTGAAAAAACACTGCATTTTTAACTCCTCGAATTTATAATAGGAGAATTACATAACTTTTCTCTCTGAAACGATAATATTAGTAAAACATGTTTTATCAAAATCGGTTCAGCCATTGTTGAGATATATAACTTTGAAGTGAAAAAATCGGCGGTTTTCCAACTTTTCTACTTTGTCAGTTATTCTATATCACGACAGCCACTGATATTTAAAATAAAATGCCAAACGTTATTATTACTCCAAGAATATATATAATTAAAGTCACCATGAGTGTACAGCTGTTAATTTTGTATTAGCATTGTATAAGTAATAAGTTAAGGATCTGTAACTATTCGTAATTGATATAATAAGAAATGTAAATTTCGTGATTTCAATATTGACGATCACTGCATGAACTGTGGTTTCGTTGCGCACCAGTGTACCCCGTCCTTTATCGCCGCCATGATTAAATTTTGACAGCGCAGGCCCGCCGGAGTATGTCCGTTAGTTTGAGTCGGGACCTTTACGTGGGTTTTTGTATACCTTTGAAATGAGAACAAAAATATAAATCGAGTTGTAATCGGTCGCATATCTATTAAGTTGTGAACTGTAACATGTGTAGTATATGTGTTAAGTGTTTTATGTGGTTTGAAGTGCACGGAACTATTTGTAATCGGGCGTCAAAAGCGGCCCTCATTACGTTAGGTATGTAAGGCTATTTTTTGTTATTGATAATTTGTGACAGAAATTGCTGCGATTTTGACAAAACTGGCACTTGTTATTTAAAGATTAATAGTGTCTCTATCTACGTCTGACAATATTTTTGTACTCGTTTGCCTAAATTATTCATAAAAAAATCATAAACAAACTACACTGTTTTGCGGCGAATTGCAAAACTGACAATGTAAACATTGCAAATGAAAAAGGTTTTATAATAAATATTTCCCCGGGAACATATACTTTATTTGGTATCAATCGAAGCGTAAACTATTACAGTTTTAAATAAACATAAAATTTACATATGTTATCGATTTAGATTTTAAAATAAAAATATATTTATTGCAAAAGATCTCATTCGAAACGGTATGTTAAGTTTGTGACTTTAAAAAAAAATATTTTACTATGGTGACCGATGTAATTAATTATATAAACAAATTGCCTGTTTCTTTAGCTTTATAACATAAAAAGAATCATAGCAAAAAGTTTAGACGAAGCCAGGCAATCGATTTATTAACAACACAAGACAATGCGCTGCTAATGCCCGGTGAATCTTGAGCACTTTAGACCACCTTTTTTTTTAACGCGAGCACTTGAGTGGCTACGTGGTCGAATCGGTCGGGAAATTCGATAAGTCAAATCGATCGAGATATTAGATCACCGGAAAGCATTAAGCATATAAAATTAAGTATTATAAAAACAAAAGCTTGAAAAAGCTTACTTTTCGCACGTTGTACTGAATCGTACACTAGTGTTTTTTATAGTATAGTTATCACTATTGTTTTTGTGAAACTGTATTTGTTGCGAAATTTTTCAGTACGCAAACATGTTGGATATACAGGCTGTTCGGCAGACGGATGGACATACGTATATTAGGGATCGATGAGGTCATCTGCTACATGGTGAAGCCAAAAAAAATTGAATTCGGCCCAAAGTTTTTTTTTAAGAATTTATATTATTTTTATTTTTTAAATGCTCTGTTTTCAAATAACCTGAATGCGTAAGATTCTGGAATTAGGCTAGATGTGACTAAAATAAAAATGTTGTCCGTTTAATAATTTTTTTAAGTACCTAATTGATGTTTTAAATCTTGAAAACGGATTATTAAAAATGATAAAACGGACGAAATCTTTATTTCATTTAAATCTAGACTAATTCTACAATCTTACCTACTAATTCAGTTATTTGAAAACAGAGAATTTCAAAACAAAAATAAAAAATAATCTTTGGACCCAATTTTTTTTTGTGCTTGACCATATAGCAGGTAACCTCATCTATCCCTAACTTACGTATGTCCATCCATCTGCCGAATACCCTGTATATCTCATTCTGACTCGTTAGCTCGGATGCAGAGAGCGCAAGCGCACGTAAAGCATACTCTCATTCATCATCAACATCATTTCAGCCAAATGACGTCTACTGCTGGAAATAGGCCTCTCCCAAAGACTCCCATAATGACCGGTCCTGCGCCACCCGCTTCCAGCTGACACCCGCGACCCTTACCAGGTCAGAACTCTAATTATTAAGTCTGAATTCTACACGTCTCATACGAGAATGTTTTCAGTGTCAATTTGTGTAGGTACGTATTGTTGCGATTACATAATATATGTAATCGCAACGATAAGTTTTTATTTATGCCTATATTATAATTTATCAGAAAGCAAGTGCCGGCTCTGCACGAGGTATTACTGTCATTAACCCTACAATGCCGCGTGGTCGAATCGATAGAGAATTGAATCGGCCCCTGCCGCAGCTGTACTTTAATGGTAAATTAAAAAAACTAGTGTTACAAATAAAACACTAGTTCAGAACGATTTT
This sequence comes from Notocelia uddmanniana, assembly GCA_905163555.1. NCBI lineage: Eukaryota > Metazoa > Arthropoda > Insecta > Lepidoptera > Tortricidae > Notocelia > Notocelia uddmanniana. Next base: position 3,887,448 of record LR991059.1, on the reverse strand, counting down.
TTCGGCGTGCTCTATGCGTAAAGTGTCACTTTTTTACATAAGTTACTTATTTCTATAAATAATGTAATGGACAAAACTTGTAATAAGTAATACCATTTTATAAGATATATAGATTAGAATATTTGAAATTTTGTTGTTAATTATACCACAAATAGTCGGAAAACCCGAAAAAACCGATTCAGGACCTTGAATCGGTTTTTTCGATAAAATTTAATTTTATCAATTTCATATTACTGGATTTGCTCAGATATATTTACGGAATATCGTGCGTGCTGCGTGAACTTACAGTAAAGTCAAGCTTGAGTTTACTATACTCATATATTTTTCATAATCTATATAAATAAACATCTACTGGCTGGACAAGGTTTCCTTGAAAAACAGGCGTGAAAACTAAGCGTTAAAAAACCTCTACATAAACCAGAAGTGAGTGCGACAGAAGATAGTACCTACATTTTTATTATAGCGTTCATATAATTGTCGAATTTATTTAATTATTACCATGATTTCATTACAGTCATGGTTGTACTGCAAAGGGAAGATTTATACTAATTTTCTCCTCGTTCTCTATCTAGTGAATAATGAAATAAAAAGTGCGCGTTACAAATTTACTAAGTACTACATAAAAGATCAAACCACTAAGCAAACATTAGCTGAAAGCATTTTTCAAGAGCCCGACCAAATTAGCCATCTTGGAAAACTGTCGGGCCAAGAATACTTTATACCTACCCATTACGAATATACCTAATCAGCACTGATATATTTATGCATCGAAAAAAAAAACGAAAAAATATCTCATTCAAATTTTAATAAAATAATATTTTTTTGCATCGAAAAAAAAATGAAAAAATATCTCATTCAAATTTTAATAAAATAATATCAGTTCCTAACTACAACGGAAGCCATGCAAAGTGTTAACACTCAACGTACGGGCTATTTATACAAATACGACTCACTCGCGTCGCATGCATTCATTTGTTTGCCGCCGCGGTCAACGATCAATCGTACGTTCAACTGATTTCGAATAATTTGTAGTTTAACTGTCTGTTTTTGTAGTTGATGCATTTGAAGGGTTGACTTAAAGAGGTTATCTTGGTTATAATGTTAAGTGTGCGTGTGAGTTAAGTGAATTGACAGTTTGTGTTACAAGATTGTGATCGTACTTGGTAAGTTAATCTTTACTCACCATTTTATTGATTATTGACATGTTTCTTATTTAATTTTATGTTTTGTGTTTTTTTATGTACTGTACATGTTAAAGTACGTTTTAATACTTTCTACTTCTACGTTTTCTTTTTTCCAATTATGTGACAAAATCTAATAACATTAGCTACTTATTTTCCTTTTTCAGCAAGATTATATCGCTGATTTCACTCGCATTGTTTGATAAACACCTTTTTCGCAACAGGCAAAATTTCCATCCACTTTTGATGGATTTATCTTTGTTTTCTTTCACCACTTAATCTAGTCATCAATCATGTCTTTGTATAGAAAATGTGGCTGATTTTCAACTGACGAGGATTTTTATTTTTCAGACAATGATTTGTTTTTATACCTATGGGTTTATGTTTTCGTCACTCAGTCATTGATTTAATGTAAAAATGGAATTAATGACCTTAGCAGGTACAAACACTACAAATACAATACAATACAAAATACACCCTATATTATGTTCTCCTCAAAAAAAAAACAATACAGCCCTCATTCACAACCGACTCGCCCTCATATGTCACCTAACTGTTTGTCAAAATTTGACAGTTTCATATAAAAACGGGTGAGGTGTGAAGTCAGGACGAGCCAGTTTGTGTCTTGTGAATAACGCCCTAGAAATAAAACCTCAAAATAGTCGAAAACATAACAGGTGATCTTATCTTTAAAGAGCGATCTTTTCCAGACAACCTTGGATAACGGAGATAATGCAACATATACATCTATTTGAGTAGATGGCAAACAGAAATATTGAATGAAGTAAATAAGTATTTACTAAGGTGAAATAAATAGGTATTAATAAAAAATAATAAACATACCATAGGCCATATTAACTGTGTTTTTAACTAATGTGAGGTACTTATATAAAACGGAGTGTGAATTTAGTAAGCTGGATTCTATAAAGAAAATATAATAATAAATATGGGATATAACAACCATGAATATGATTCTTCGAAAAATAAATAATGAATTGAATGTGTATTATTGATTCTTCCAAATTAATATTGTAAAATTGTGTAAGCTAAAAATGGTATCGCTCAAACTACTGTTATGATAATAATGGATAAGGCTAAAATTTGTACCATAAATTATCCCAAAAAAATATGAAATGTAGGGTGACAGTAGTTAATACCGTTTATTATTTAATGTCAATCTGAAACAATATCTTTAACTTAGTATTATATTTCTTCAAGTAAGTAATTTATAAACCTATATGTAATTATTTGCATAACTGAAGAAACATTACTCTTCATTCATACATAAGTTGTAATATTCCGCAAATCTACTTTTACATTTCACTATATGCTTATCGTGCGAATTGGCAAACAATTTTCGTCTTTGCTACTATAAAAATACGACAAAAGCTTCTGTTTTATCAATTTGCAAATGAACTTGGCACGAGTATATCTAGAACAATGTTATGGGTCAAGGATTTGTTATCGGTATTTTAAAGATTAAAATAGTATCCATTATAAAATAATTACTTAATTGGAACTATCACATCACAATGTAAGACTACCACCCGGCCACAACTCTGAGAGGTGGTGACAGCGGCAGCGGTTTTTTTAATACATTGCGTGTAATCTCAACTAACCGCAGGGCGTTGCGCGTGTCGACCGTGCAATGAACAGATAAAATCGTTGCCAGGCTGTTACCAGTTTCATTCAAACTCAAACTCGTATATTGGTAATATTATTACAAAACATACAGTATTTAATTAATGTAAGCTAGACACACTCTACTTATGGCACTATTTATGCATCATTCTTTCTCTGAACCCGTTATTCCATTTGAACCCATATGTATGTATGTATGTATGTATGTATGTAAGCACTTTCTTGTACACAATTACAGGTTGAAACATAAAGAGGTCACAAAGCGTTAAAGTACAAAGGCGAGTTTACCCCTATAAGGGATCTCTTCCAGCTAACCTTTGAGCAATTGAGTGGAAGGTAGGTAGAATAAGATAGACAAACTTAAACCATGTACAATACAAATAAAACAGATGCAATATATATATATACAGGATGTGGCCTGTAATAGGAGCAAAAAAATATACGGTACACTATTGAGCTCTCCAGCAAATATTTCCAAATGATTTTAATTAAAAATAAAAGTTTTTTTGGAATTTTTTTTCGCAAATGTATCTTATGTGTACTTTTTACTCTACTGGAGTGATATTAATAACAATTTATTCAAAAAATACTAAAAATTTATTTAAAAAAAATAAAAAAATCCCAAAAATATTCTTTCAAACCAAAAATGCGACAACGATTATGAGTCATAACTTGAAGCAACCTCAAAATCAGCATTGACTGCCGCGCTATAATCTCTGGGTGCCAAGATCCATTACTTGGAGGTCATAACTTTAGATCAAAATTTCTCCCAATTGATTACTGCAGATGCTCTAAGAAAGCGTCCTTCAAATTTATTGCTCCTATTACAGGCCACACCCTGTATATATATATATATATATATATATATATGAAATAATATATATATATACAAATGTCGTAAATATGAGTAAATTTATAAAATTTATAAAACTGTATTTAACCAATTAACTAGTTATTGGAAAGCCACAACTTCTTTACGTTCAGGTCCACTTCGTCCACATTCCCAAATCGTCCACATTCCTAACTCGTCCACTGTTCCATTTCGTCCACAATCGCATCTCGTCCATGTAGTATATTATAGTATATCATGTAGGTAGGCATAAGTATTGATGTCACAAAGTGTGGGTATACCGCTCGAAATTGATCGTAGTTTTTAGTCGTTATTAAACCGCCATTGAAGTAACTCCGTGTTTGGTCTCATCTCCCCATACATATCATTTGGCGCAGTCGCGAACCTAAATATCGCAAATTGTGTATAGGTAGTGCAAGTGTACGAACATGTCTGTAGGAAAGTTAAAAGAGTTCGATTTAAATGAAGGAAAATGGTCTACCTATTGTGAAATTGTGGAACAATATTTCCTGGCTAACGGCATCGACGAAGCAAAAAAGGTACCAATATTGATAGCTAGCGTGGGCACGGCCACATACGAGTTAATGGCCGATCTTAGCAGTCCGAAGAAACCAAAAGACATCAAATACGACGACCTGATCGAGTTAGTGGCCGCGCATATTCAACCAAAGCCATCTTATCTCGCCGAGAGGTACAAGTTTCGTTTAACAAAGCAAACCGTAGGTGAATCAGTCGCGCAGTTTGCTGCCACATTAAAACGCCTAGCAACGACATGCGATTTCAAAACTGCTTTAGATGATAACCTGCGGGACCAGTTCATATGTGGCCTGAGTAGCGAAACTACTCGCCAACGGTTGTTTTGTGAAGAAAACAACTTGGATTTCAAACGGGCATACAGGGTGGCTATTGCATTGGAAGCTGCGGCCAAAAACGCTGCTGTCGTGGAACAGACGACGTCGGGAAAAATTGAACATGACCTTCACGCGGTACACGCTATGCCGGCGCCGAGATACGGGCGCGGCACCAGCGATGGGCGTTTCATGCAGCGAGGCGGTACGGCGGGACTGACGGCTTGCCGGGGGCGCGGTGCGAGCGTTCCGGCACGATTCTCCAGGGACCCAGGTTCACGTATGCCGCATCAACTATGCGCCTGCTGTGGCGGCCAGGGACACGATCAAACGTCATGCAAGTTCAGAGACTACGTATGTAAAATATGCCTAAACAAGGGCCACTTAAAGAGAGCTTGTCCTAATATTCGTGACATGAACTATACTTCCAAAGCGGACGCCAATGGTTGTGAACGTGGTAACGACTCGGACGATGACAGTTGGTATGAGGATAGGGAGCCGGGCGAGACAGGCGGCTCCGCGGGCCTGTACCATGTGGAATTAACGGGGCGGGAGCCGGTCGTGGCGGAGGTAATCGTCGATGGAAAAGAACTCCATATGCATGTGGACACCGGTTCGCCGTACGCCTGTATTAATGAAGAGATGTACAATATGTTGTTTCGCCATCACAAATTACAAGAAAACGCTGTGAAGTTACGTGGATACGATGGTGGCCACATACGGTCCCTAGGATTTATACGTGTTAGCGTACAGTATTCAAAAGTGAGACGTGAACTTAATTTACATGTTATTGTGAACGGCGGTGTACCATTATTGGGTCGAGAGTGGTTAAAAGCGCTTAAAATGAATGTTATCGTTTCTAATTCAAAACAAAAAACTTTAATAACTTTAACTTTGTATTCGTTTCTAATTTTTTGTTTTTTGTACAATTGTAGCCTCAATCCACTTTCTGCCTTTTCGAAAGTCCCTAGCCCATACTAGATCTCCTACTTCCATGAGCCTATTATTCTGGGGCCCGCGGGCTATTTTAATTTGTTTATTCCTATCTAGTGTGTCGAACAAGCCAGTTCTTAATAAATCGAGCCTTGTTTTTAATTGACGTCCTAACAATAACACGGCCGGTGATTCATCTGTGGTGCAGTGCTTAGCGTTTCTATAATCTAAAAGGAAACGTTGTAGAAAAATGGTAGGATTAACATTTTCTTTAGTTGCCTTTTTTAGGCATTTTTTTATGGTGCGAACTGCTATTTCTGCCTCGCCATTGGAGGGGGGGTGATAAGGCGCTGAGGTCACGTGTGTTATACCATTTGTCAACATGAAACGTGTGAATTGATCACTGGAGAACGGCGGCCCGTTATCAGAGACCAATTTGGACGGTATGCCAAACCGAGCGAATAACTCCCTTAACTTGTCCGTGGTAGCTCCGGCTGTGGTGGTAGTCATTGGGAAAACTTCGATCCACTTCGAGAAACTGTCAACTACTACTAAATAGGTTTTTGCTTCGTACGTCAAAAAATCTATGTGAATTCTGTCGAATGCCTTTTTAGACATCGTCCAAGGCACGATAGGTACGCGCGGGGGCGCGTCAGCTGTCTCTGCGCAAACACGGCATGAATTACACAGTTGTTCAATGTCCAAATCTATATTGGGCCACCAAACATAGCTTCGCGCTATACCCTTGCATTTGACGATGCCCAGGTGGCCGCCATGCACCTCGGCCAGCACCGCCGCCTGCAGCGCTGCCGGGACCACGGCGCGGGTGCCCCAGAGAAGGCAACCCCCTTCTATGTTGAGTTCATCCCTCCTTCTGTAAAAGGGTGTGAGCTCTGCAGGCACACCTCCCTTTGGCCAGCCTGTTTTGACATACTGCGACACTAGATTTAGTGTTTTGTCAGAAGCAGTTTCCCTCTTGAGGTCAAGCGCACGAATCGGAAAGTTATTCTCGATGAACTGTACAAAACTACAATCGTCACTTGCATCACTTTGGTCAACTAACGGTAAAGGTAGGCGTGACAATCCGTCTGCAATGTTGTCTGCGGATTTGACGTACTCTATATCGTACTGGTAGCCCGATAACAAAAGCGCCCATCTAATGAGCCGCCCCGCCGTTGTAGACGGAATGTCAGTTTTTGACCCAAAGATGGTCACAAGTGGTCGATGGTCCGTGCGCAAGGTGAACTGCCGTCCATATAAGTAAGTATGAAACTTTCTGACCCCAAAGATGATGGCCAATGCTTCACGGTGGATTTGGCTGTAATTTCGCTCAGCCGCGTTTAGCGCGCGCGACGCGTAAGCCACGGGACGCTCCCCCTCCGCCGTGCGGTGCAGGATGACGGCACCCACCCCCGTCTGGCTGCCGTCTATCTTCCTCTGACTGGGCTTCTTGTTTAGTGGTTGTTGTCAAGAGTAACGGCAGTCTCAGAATTTGTGGGGATTACAAATCTACTCTCAATCCAGCTTTAGAAGTAGATAGGTATCCTCTTCCGCGCGCTGAGCAGTTGTTTAGCAATTTGAGTGGAGGCAGACTATTTTCAAAGTTAGATCTTAAAGAAGCCTACATGCAAATCGAGCTTAGCGAGGACTCGAAAAAGTACACGGTAGTAAACACGCACCGCGGACTGTACATGTATAACCGCCTCGTCTATGGGGTAGCGTCAGCAGCATCCATCTTTCAGCGGGTAATAGAGCAAGTAGTGGCAGGAATCCCCAACGTTGCTGTTTATCAGGATGACGTCCTAATAACAGGTATAAATGAAGCCGATCACATACAAAACTTAAAGGCAGTTTTAAAACGATTCGAAATTGCGGGGCTGACACTTCGTAAAGAAAAATGCACTTTTTTTGCAAAAGAAGTTAAGTACTTGGGTTTTATCATTTCGGAAAAGGGGGTAAGAGCGGTATACCCACACTTTGTGACATCAATACTTATGCCTACCTACATGATATACTATAATATACTACAGTCCAGATTCTCATCTCGTCCACATTCCTAACTCATCCACAGTTCCATTTCGTCCACAACCGCATCTCGTCCAGATTCTCATCTCGTCCACATTCCTAATTCATCCACAGTTCCATTTCGTCCACAATCGCATCTCGTCCACATTCTCATCTCGTTCACATTCCCAACTCGATCAAATTCCCACCTCATCCACATATCATTCCCAAATCGTCCCCACTCTCATCTGGTCCACTTTATGTCATAAAAAAACCTGACTAATCTCGATAAGGCCTAGTATACCCTCTGGGTTGAAAGGTCAGATGGCAGTCGCTTTCGTAAAACTAGTGCATACGGCAATTCTTGAGATTAGTTGTCAAGCAGATCCTAGGCTCTCATGAGCCGTGGCAAATGCCGAGATAATGCGAGGAAGATGATGATGTCTGTATGTTTGCGTGGGTTAGAAATTTTATGTTATTACGGATTACGATAATGTGGACGAATTGGCAATGTGGCTGAGTTGAGATTGTTGAGAATGTGAACGAGTAGGGAATGTGGACGAAATGGGAATGTGAACGAGTAGGGAATGTGAACGAGTAGGGAATGTGGACGAGTTGGAAATGTGGACGAGTTAGAAATGTGGACAAGTTGGGAATGTGGACGAGTTGTAAATGTGGACGAGTTGGGATTTGTATGTGGACGAATTAGGAATATGGACGAAATGGGAATGTGGACGAGTTGGGAATGTGGACGAAGTGGACCTGAACGCTTCTTTAAATGACTCTTGAGTGACGCAACAGACGGGCACTGTCTTAGTGACAACGGCAACGCATTCCACAGCTTCACAGCGCGCACAGTAAAAGACAGGTATAGCTAGGGTAAGATTAGCGCTCCATCGTAAACGATGACCACTACCATCCGCCATATAACTAAAACGCTCCGTAAGGTAAGGATGAGAAGCAGGATTGAACAGTACATTAAAAAGTAACGACATGTGTAAGTAGCCATATGTGTTCGATTCCGCACTTATGTCAAGAAACCGAGCTTTGCCACGCAAATACGCGGGTCTTAGAGACTAAATATTACTAGACTTAACCTAAGTCAATAGATTACACAAATACATGTAATTAGTTGCAGCACTGGATCGGGCGCGGACAGCGGTCTCGTCGTACGACCCGAGCTGGTGCCTACCTATCACAAGGAGTCCCTATATGGTACGGCCATGATAATGCCCGGCCACAAGAATGTCCGGCCCAGTAATCCGCGTCCAATGTACATGGATTACTGGGCCGTGCATTATTTGGACGAGCATTATAAATATAAATTTGGTCCGGGGCAATATTTGGAAGCCAATTTTGTTCGGGTCGATAATGCGCGGACCAGCAATCCGCGTCCAAAAAAGTGGACGCTGATTACTGGGCTGTACATTCCTGGGCCGCGCAATATCATTCTGGATAAATTTGGTCCGGGGTAGGAATTGGAAGCCAGTTTTGTTCGGACCAACAATGCCCGACCCTGTAATCGGCCTCCATCCACAGACAATATAAACTTAAATGGGTAGTTAGAAACTAAGCGAGACGACGGAGCCCCACCTCGCTGGGCTCCTATTTTCTGGGCGGTTTGCCCTTCGGGCATCTGAAGCTACCTAACGAACCTAACCTACCTAATTTTTAACTTGGTGTTAGATTCATCCTAGTAACTATTTGTTATTTGTAAAGTGGATGCCAATTACTGTGCCGGACATTACTGCCCGTGCATTATAGGTCTGAGCAATCTTGGTCCGGGGCAGCAATCGGAAGCCAGTTTTGCTCGGGCCGATAATGCTCGGCCCAAGAATCCGAGTCCAAAAAAGTGGATGCGCATTCTCGGGCCGGACATTATTGCATTCCTGGTTTCCATCACAAGTAACTAAATACCCGCATTTTACCAGCTCGATCGTGTGGCGCAGCCAGCTGTCCGTCCCAATCGAGTAAGCAATACATTATTCAAAATACGAAATACGTAGAGGGTAGATACATGTTTTCTGCCAACAAAATGTCATACAGTTTGGCAGATGAATGAAAAAATCTTGTTATTATATTTTTTTTTCTGTGATAAATAAGTAAAATAAAAAAAGAGTTCACTCACGTGGATAGGTGATTCCTGGATCCTTCCGGTGTAAGCTTGAATATCGACGGACGGCCTCCGGAATATTCAACCCTGCTGATAAAGGGTTAAGCGCCAACCACCATTTTATTATCAAATATTAACCAATCCAGACACTGATTTTCTGACAAGTATTGTGTTGGGTGGCCCGCGGAAACAACACGCGCTGTTTTACACAATACTTTATTCAAAACGAGACCAATTATTCTCGATTCATCAATTCGAACCGGCTCGCGTTACTTCCAACAAAATTTGTACCCCGTGTGGTGCCGGATTAGATTAGCACCACCTTTCTTCCCTTGGGTGTCGTAAGAGTCGACTATGGGCACCAGGTTAAAGTGTGTTATGGGCTATGGGCTAGCAACCTGTCACTGCAATATCGCATTTTCTCCATCTATAAACCTGCAAATGCTAAAAGTGGCACTGAAATCAATTTTCTCTTTTTGGGAATACGTAAGTCTATCTATGAGTTTATGTACTACCATATCTAACCCCAAAACCTTAGCGTCAGTTTTCACTTGACAGTTGCTAATGTCATTCCAAAAATGGATGAGGCCAAGTTTACTAGGCGCTTTGACGTTTCAAATAAGGCCCGATCGGGCCCGAACAATATATCATCATCACTAAGAGGACTCTTGTCGGTGTAGTTCTCTCTCTATTAGACTTTATCAGTAGAGCTGCCTCCTTGATTTCCCAATACGACATGACTGCTAATTTTTAATTTATTGTGCGGATATTTTAACGAAGTCATATTCCATAAAAAAGGCGTACAATGTGCCTCCCAAATAAAATAAAGCTTTCAGTAATACTTCACCCATAAACACCGACCCGGCTATATTGGAAAACCCTTTAGATGAAACAAACTATTCAAAAGACATATTCGTGTCTATTTACCATGAAGTGACTTTAACAATGTCGAGACAATCGTTAAGCGGTATTTTATGAAAGGATATAAAAATATGACTGTAACTTGTAACGCTCAGTAAATGGCCCAGACAACCTAACTTATGTCGTAAAATATCGGAAATGTTCGGAATATCTCGGTAAGTCGGCCTATAAACCTTTGCTTCATGAATTTGGCCTCAATATAATATCCAAATAGGTTACTTTTTGAATAAAGCTATTTCCTCAATTGGCGAAATCTTTATGCGGTATTTACAACTTTAACTGATGCCCTCCAGATTTACTCGCACGTCAATTTATTGTCGCACCGCTTTTGCGCATCTTGCTTTAATCAGGAAGTATTTATTGACCGAGCGAGCGAAGCGTGGCCGTTCAGCTTTCGACAAAAATTCTTTCGTATGTCTGTCTGCCTGTCTGTCCAGATGTTCTCCTCTATAGGTCGCATTTCTCAAGTGACTCTCGTGATATTTTGTGAGCAGGTTCGATAGTTATATAGTTTTTTTTTTTATATTTAAAAATCACAGAGCCACTAGTTTTAATTTGGGATAGCAGTAAAGAATATGTACTGACTCGACTGACAGTTTACACTGACAGCTGTCACCTGGTCTTCGCATCAGCGATTTGCGAGCTTGTTGCAAGCGACGACGCGATCAGTGAGTGTGCTTGCCGCGGGTACCTATAATTTACGGCAGGATAACCCGCGTCCATCATATATATTATCTTTTATACTACGTTGGTGGCAAACGAGCGTACGGCCCGCCTGATGATAAGCGGTCACCACAGCCTATGGACGCCTGCAATCCAGGGGCGTCATGCGCGTTGCCGAACCTTAAAAACTTTTTGTTTGTTTTAAACCCATGTTTAAAGAGTGAGTCATACGTGTCGACCATTATTGTACTTTGTACTGTGCCTAAAATGCGTTAGGATATTGAGCCCCAAAATATAGGTATTCCATTTTGTATCATTGGATCATTGCACTTGTTGTTCGTCGGCCTGTTTAGCCTCGTTGGTAGTGACACTGTATCCGAAGCTAGATGCCTCGGGTTCGAACCCTGATAGAGGCATTTGTTTCTGTCGTGAGTTGAAACATTTGTTCCCGAGACTTGGATGGTTTCTATGTATTTAAGTATATATCTATTAAATTATATCGTTGTCTAGTACCCATAACACAAGCCTTATTGAGCTTACTATGAGACTACTTTGATTAGCGGCTGTTAGGTTGTCTATTTTTGGTGGTACACCTAAGTTGTGTCCACAGTGTGTTAGGACATTTAGTAAAGGGTCTCTTCGAGGCCCAACTTAAGAGCCCAATATACAAAAAAAAAGTTCGATTTATGTAAAAAAATGTCCCCTAATATTTATGTATTTATTTTTATTTATTACTTGTTATAACGGGCTTCAAAGGTCTAAACGATCGAAAGGAAAAACACCGAAGCAACCGAAATACCAACAAAACACGTGCATAAACAATCATAAGTAATAGCAAGGCCAAGGCTTTTAAACCAGTTGATTTCTCTAAGGTCCGCAACGATTTACATTTGATTTGTAATCGTGCACCTACCACAGAATACTCGTAGTACAGAAAATTCTCTTTCCTGCCCTGTTATTTACAAACCAACTCGTCCTCACCTGTGACCTCACACCTCACCCGTTTTTATATGGAAACTATGTAATTTGTCAATCTTTGAGAGTTTCTATATAAAACCGTCGTACTTATTACATATAATACCTTTTATAATTAGTGATAAGACTGATAAGTGTGAATAAGTGTTTACCTAGTATATATAATCGTATGGCATTTATTTACGAACCGTGAGATCTTCGAGAAGACAAGTACGGTTGCCAGTTTTTGTTACGTATCTATGTTATATTGTTCTACCTGTTATTTTATATTTATACTTAAATATATTATAGTGTTTTTTAAAGATTATTAGTTGGGTTTTTCGAAATCTATTTTTAAATTAAATACCTACATAAAAAATATTTAGGAAAATTGATCACAAAGTAGGGTACCTATTGAAAACTACGAACATGTTTCCTGTTACAAAAAGTAAGGGGGAGTTCTGTAGGGAAACTCGTTGAAACAGTGTGTCAAATTATCTTCAAATTTGTAGCCATATTTAAAACGAGCAAAGTTTTGTAAAACACACGCCACCTTTGTTACAGTCACAGCAAAATATATTGTATGTAGTTTTTTATGTCAGCAATACAGGGTGATTCAGGACACGTGAGCAACACCAACACTACATACATAGCAAATGGCATTGAATCGTTCACCATTGTATTTAAGTTAAACACACCCTTTTCCTGTATTTTAATTTTTTTTAAGTTAAAGTTTAATTCTCTACAAAAAGAAAAAAAAAAAAATGGTCACCCTACAACAACTAGTTTATAAAGATTAAACAACGGCCCAGCAGTTTACTAAATGCCCTAACACACTGTGGCCACAACTTAGGTGTACCACCAAAAATAGACAACCTAACAGCCGCAAACCGGAGTAGTCTCGTAGTAAGCTCAATAAGGCTTGTGGTATGGGCTGTCATAACAATGACAGCACTTTAATTACGAAGAAAGTAAATTGTCACATTGAGTGAGACACGATATTTCAAAAGTAATCGGACTCAGATGGCATTCCATTTGACACATATCACTTGACTGTAGTATTCTGATTGTAGATTGACCATGAATTTCGTAAAAAATGTAAAACTTTTTGTTTTTAACACCAAAGATAAATGAACGTTAATTTCACTAATAGCGGTACGAAGCAGTAGCTTACGAGTATGATCTACTGAATCCGTAGTGTTGATCTTGCTCATGTCTCCCGAATCAACCTGTATATATTTACCTATATTTATTTTTTATCGCGTATACTTGTTCAACGTTTATAAACAAATATACGCGATATATTATAGTGGCTCGGAACCTCGGCTCCATGAACGGTCGAAGACTCCACGAAGCGCCGAACTCAGCGAAGTCCTAAAAAGACGACGCGTCGATGCATGCTGTGTGCAAAAGACCAAGTGGGGAGGGTCAACATCCAGAAGAGACCTAAAAGCTATAAATTTAGACCCAAAGATGGCACTAAACCGTGCAGAATGGAAAAAAGGACAGGGAAGGCCTACCCCAAGTAGATGGGATAAGGTCTGGGAAGAAGAAGATATTTGTTCAACTTTTATACTTCCAAACGACAAATGCACGACAAACTTAACAAATTCTTAAGTAGGTATTGTATTGTATAACAGAATTACTTTTTTTTTCTTCTCTGTGAAACACGACACTTGTAAAACTATTCGTTTCGTGTGCAAATTGCGTACACAACTTGTCCGAGTCACGTTTTAAGTCACGTTATAGACAGTAGTCGGTTGGAGGCCGTCTAAAGAACCGTAAATAATGAATGAACTTATACAACATTCAATTTAATCCATTCACAAAATGAGTGTATAAAGCTGGGGAGAGGCAAGCGATGACGGCGGGCCGTGAGTAGCCCGAGAAATTCGTTGTACTTTTGGTACCTTATATACAAATAGTTTGCTACATTTCTCAAAAGCCTGTCTTCGGTATGTTTTGTTTTGCTGCTTATTACTTATAAGGTAAAGATTAAGGCGTACATAGCGGTACACAAAAGATTTTAACATTCGAAACCACCACAACGATCTATGCAAAGATTTCCTGCTGTAATGCGTCCTACACTTTCCGATTCCATGGGTCTTTAAGCCAATCGCGTGCCATATCAGAGCCTACAAACACAAAAAAAACATGATAACTAGCAAGCCAGGCTTGCCTCTATCAAATGCAATACACACCTGACCACGCGATTTTTAATACCTAAATTTAACTGCCAAAATGCGAATTGAAGATTAGTTTGTATATTATGAATAAGACGTTTCTTATTGTTGAATCAACAATAATTTAGAAGCATTTATGTATTTACATGTCCCTATTCGCGTGTCTGCACTTGGCCTAAAGCGCGGAAGTGAACTCAACAAGACTAACTAGTAACCTCGATAAGTCCATTGATTGTTTTGTTTGTTTATCAGTTGCTGGAATGTGAAGAAAACTTTCAATGATTATTGAAATCATTTCGTACGTATAATTATATACCATATACTTTAGCTGTAAGAAATGTTCATTTATAATTCCCACGTGTAACAATTACTAAACTGACGATTAGTTCACTTACGTTACTTTATGATCTGATGCACTAGATAACTACCCAATCTCAAATTCGCCCTTTTTGTAGACACGGGGCGACCGGTATAACGTTTAAAAATATTTATTGTCATACCATAAAGTTTATACGATACACCTTTGACTTAATAACTAATTACTTACTTAACTAAACTATAGTATATTGGTATTGACATTAGGCTCAGGGCTCAGCGTTTGCAGCAAGCGTTGCATAGGCACAAAGCGCTGTTCTTCAGCCGACACCTATCTCTCTGTGGACGTTCTCTTATATAGAAAACTCGCATGAGTTTGAGACATATTCAAACACACACACATACACATATATTTAACATGTCCAGCGATATTCGACCTTAAAGACGTGAGTGACCCGTTTCATTATATTTAATACGTTCTCTTATACTTATAATCTACACCTAATTAGCGATAAAACCGCCTGTTGTCTGCCTCTTCTTATACTAATTATGTTATGACAGAGTTATTTTATTAAGGTGTGTAATAAAGAGTATGTGTATTAGTGTTGTTGGTTTCGTTATCTCGATAGCAAGCAAATATTAGTCTCTCACTCTATGCAGTATACTCGGGAGCTCTGACGACGTTGCTCAGCACCAGGTACACAACAACGCGCAACGTTTTAAATTCCTTAATTGGCCGAGCGAGCGAAGCGTCTTGATTCAGCTTTCAACAAAAATTATTTCGTATGTCCGGATGTTCTCCTCTACATGTTGCATTTTTCAACCGGTTCTCGTGAAATTTTGTGAGCAAGTTCGATAATTATAAAGAATTTTTTTGTCGAACCAGTTTATGGAAATTTTAAAAAATTAAAATAAAAATTGTTTTCGTATGTCTGTCCGGATGTTCTCCTCTACAGGTCACATTTCTCATCAGAAGTCCCAGTCAAGTCAGTTTTTGGAAATTTTGGATAAAATAGACAAAATTTTATCGTATGTGTGTCCGGATGTTCTCCTTTACGGGTCGCATTTCTCAACCGATTCTCGTGAAATGCAGATCGCACGCAGCTCGCGAGCAGATTCGATAATTATATAGACGTTTTTTATCGGCTCAGGTTTTGGAAATTTTGAAACTTGAAAAAAAAATTGTGAGGTCTACAGCTCACAGAGCCACTAGTAATATTATTGTTCAGATCAGCTTAAAAAAAGAAACTAACACAAGTTCAAGAATGCTTCCCGTAATAACTTTGCAGTTTATAGCCTTTTCTGAAGTTAGTTCTTAAATCACGCCATTACTGGTTTCTGAGCGTGTTTACGCTGTTATGTAAAATAATGCAAATGTTAGGTCCAAGGCCGTCGCGAAACGAGATGGTTTATTTATATACAGTTTATTATTTTATTTTTATGCCTATCCCCTGGCACCTGACTCACTGACCAGCGATTGGCCCTAGTTGATTGGCCCTGATGGAAAGCGATGACA
The DNA here is from genome assembly GCA_905163555.1 of Notocelia uddmanniana. NCBI lineage: Eukaryota > Metazoa > Arthropoda > Insecta > Lepidoptera > Tortricidae > Notocelia > Notocelia uddmanniana. The sequence continues at coordinate 3,871,326 of LR991059.1, read as the reverse complement.
AGGCCTAAGATGTTGCTCACTGGTTCAGTAATAGCTTATTCACTCTTGTCTCGAAGAGACCCAGAGTTGAATGATTTTTTTGGAGTTCGTTGGCTCGTACCAGTATCATTGGCACATTCATAAAATACGAAACGTACTTATAAAAGAATCATTTGAAATTTAACAGTAGCTTTTTGATAAAGGTAAACATCGTTAACCGGACTAGACCCAGTGAGTTCTAGTTTTCCCTCTAGGGTAGAAGCCCTAAGCCAAATCTAGGGAGGCTCATATCGATATTGTGCGAGCCATCGTGCGCGCACACTTGAGATAGCGCTGCAAAATGTATGGTCTCAAAACGTTAATATTAGAATTTAGCAAGATTCCGTACACGGGCGCAGAGCTCAACAAAGCTTATAAGCGAGCAATAAGAGCGATGCAGAATAGATGATGATGTAGTGACTAGGATTGAAAAAGGTATGCTTCGATGGTTGATCACGTGAGGATGTGTGAAAACAGACTGACTGTTTACGTTCAAGAGATGGATGGAAGACGGTGACCAAGACGAAGGTATCTTGATCATATTTATACGATATTGAAAAAAACCGGCCAAGAGCGTGTCGGGCCACGCTCAGTGTAGGGTTCCGTAGTTTTCCGTCCGTCACATTAAGTTGACATATTAAGTACAGAAACACAAAACCCTAAAAAGCACGTCATTTCATTGTGATTTTGTAGAAATGACAGGTACAATAAACACCTGTTTATACGGTTAAATTACAAACTTAGTTCAGAAATTATTTTTGTAATTTTTTCAAAAACTATTCAACCTATCAAGTTCAAAATAATTTTCCTACAAAGTTTTTATAAAGTTCTACTTTTGAGATTTTTTCATATTTTTAAAACTTATGGTTCAAAAGTTAGAGGGGGGGGACACATTTTTTTTAACTTCTGGAGCGATTATTTCCGAAAATATTAATATTATCAAAAAATGATTTTAGTAAACCCCTATTTATTTTTAAATACCTATCTAACAATATATCACACGTTAGGGTTCAAATGAAAAAAAAAATCACTCCCCACTTTACGTATAGGGGAGGTACCCTAATAAAATATTTTTTTCCACTTTTTATTTTACCACTTTGTCGGCGTAATTGATATACATATTAGTACCAAATTTCAGCTTTCTAGTGCTAACGGTCACTGAGATTATCCGCGGACGGACGGACAGACGGACGGACAGACGGACGGACACACATGGCGAAACTATAAGGGTTCCTAGTTGACTACGGAACCCTAAAAAGGCCAGGTCAGAATTACCCGCAACCGACGAGCCTGAGGTGATGTATGGATCTGATTGAAGCGAAAGAAGAAAGTGGAGTATACGGGCGTGAGTTTATGTATATATTTATGTATTAGCAAGCAAGTGAGACATAATTTTGATGTACGTTAATGTGAAACGTGGAGTCAGATTAATCCCCAAGTAAATTTACACGATGAAGATAGGTACATGAATGAACATATGCATTGACCTCTGGCTCAGAAGGTCGTTGATTCTCGCTGTCTAAACACATGTAGCTTATTTAATTGATAATAACAGTGATAACATATTACCCTGCTGTCATAATACTGTAAATGGTCGATACAATGTTGTAATTTGTGTAAGGAAGTGCAATGTTAAATGCAAGTTGTTTATGAGAAGGTCTCCTTTATCACTCACTTAGTTATATGTATAAAGTTAATTAGTATATTTTTGTGGTGGTTCCTATCCTATCGTTCTGTAGCAGTGTATAGTTTACAAACCTAAATTATACATAATAATATTTATAATTACAAAATTATGAGAGGTAAAGATTAAAAGTTAAGGTTAATAAACCTGATAAAATTAATAAGATGGTTGTTAGGGTGAATTAGAGTCGACGTATTGAACTCCGATTTTATATTTGACAACGCGCAGATATTTCTGGTGCGTTAGTTTGGTGTAAGTGGAAACGAAAATAAACCCCAGCGCGTTTCAAAGAAAAGAAAAATTCTTTATGATGATAAAAAAAGCTATTTTAGTACCTAAGTTATTTTTGAAGTTCAGATATTTCGAACTCCTGCAAGAATTTACCCTTTCTCCGCAGAAAGTTTTTCAATGAACCCACAACTCCGCATCTGCAAAAGTTCTTCCCCAAATATTTCTGCCCGTTTGGTCCCTTTACAATTTATGACTTCGTAATAGCTAGAAACGGTGAATGGAAACATATACATTTTTTTTTTCAAAAACAAACCCCCGTGGAGGCGACAGGGGGTTAAATGTTATACGGGAACGCAATTACTTTGTTCCTAAGGTTCTTTCCATGTATATTTACATTTACATTTATGCGGGTACAGTTATTTCTTAAATTTAATTAAGCTCCGAAATCGGCTGAACGTGAAATGTTTGCTAAAAACATAATTACACTTTTAGCTTACTATGAAAGGCAGTTAGTAGTCACGTTTGTATTAAAATAGTAATATATCTTTATATTGGTCATTTAAACCTTGTTTTAAACCCAATCCAGTCGTATTTCCTCAAAGTAAAAATCAAACATATCATCATCCTCCTAGCGTTATTCCCAGTACAGTTGCATTCTGAAGGATGCCTGGGGTCCGCTACCTAATCCCAAGACTTGGCGTAGGCACTAGCTTTTTTTTTCATATCAAACATAATTCTATAAAAATATTTAAGTTAATATTCGATGCGTTTTTCCCAAAATGGTTTGACATTTCATTTGCAGTTGTCACTAAATGAGTATTTGTTAAAATTTGGTACCGCTATATAGAACAAGAGATATATTTATACAGAGAGTTAACCTTTTAAAATCGTGGGTACAAGCCTCGTTTGCGCATTGTAGGGCAAAAAATGCCTACAAATGGAGCATCAAAAATTTATCTTATTAGATAATAACCTACGGCATCCAAGAAAAGGGTTAAATATATTGTGTTGTTTTTGTTGATATCAAACTTGATGTAGCTGTGTTAGCAGCTGAATATATTATTTTTATAAACAGCAATAACCTGTTTTTGTTACGTTTGCGTATCACTAAGTTTTTTTCGTCCCAAATCTTTTCATTGTACTTAACTTCTATAATGACTTCGTGAAGATTCTTTCCATGAGTTTCCCCATCTAGGAGTTTCGGCAACTTCGAATCGTTGGTTTGGAGAAGTTATTGATGAATAATTCATGATATATGATGAGGGGATACACACCATACAAAGTTTCATTCTGATTTATGTATTAATGTAGGTAACGAATGCCACAAGTTTTGCTAACAGTGATATGTGTGCTTAAGTTACATTTCAATACCTATTACAAATAGATCCTAAAAACATAATTATTCCATCAGATTATCTAAAAATATTAAAAACGCATTCATTCTTTTTAATCGAATTACAAATTTATAGGCCAAACTAAAATCACTCGTGACGTCACACTGTGCTACACTTTTTAGCACGACGTGACGTCACGAGCTCCCACAGGTGTCAATTTTTTTTAAATATATCTGACGGTCTAATTATGTTTTACGCAAGACGCTACGCAATTTAAAATAATAATTTGTTTTACCCAGGACGCTACCCAATTTAAACAGTATTGCTTATAAACTGATAGTACCTAATTTATTTCTGTCTTCACAATCCAGGGGTGTTATTCACAAACCGATTAGTCGTAACCTCTCACCTGACACCTCACTAGGCGCATAAAATTAGCAAAACCTGGACATAATTCGATACCTGTAATTTTCTTTTTGTATGATTTAAAGTATCGTTAGTTATACTGAAAATTAAAAGAATTAAACATTTTAAGGCGTCAGTTTTAACACTTTTGACATAGTTATGTGCATAAAGAAGCCGTTTAATTTTTAATAATTTATCACCATATTGCAGATCTCGAAAGTCACAAATATGGGTAATTATTGGAAAACCAAATACATAACTACGTCAAAAGTGTATAATTGATGCCGTCAACATTTTATTAGTACTATAACCACTCACGTGCTCTCCGCAACTAGGGTTGCGACTTGGGAAAACGTACAGTGCTCTCGCAACACTAGTTGCGAGTTGGAGTTCCAACGGTTTTTAAATTGTTGCTATGCGGAACATGCAAAGAACGCTTTTTATTTGAGTTATATAGGTAGAGTATGAATGTGGCAACATTAAAAAAAATTAAAACCGCAGTCTACGGAACAATTTTTATAAAATATAAAAGTTGTTTTCATGACCATCGAAGTTCGGTACGTCAGCGAGAGAGCTCGCGATTAAAAAATGCTGTGAGCAATCAATTGTGCATTTTTTAATTGGTATTATATACCAAATTAATCCTGGTTTACTGCTTCATAAGACGAAGCATATATTTCGATACTAATTAAAATGGAATGTAATAAATTCTTCCAACAAAGTACGTTGAGTGATGAAAATTTTGCGAGGTTAATTTTAAATCGTACATTATTATGTGATTATGCCATATTTCTGTACTAGGCTATTAAAATCAATAAATGCGTCTATTAAAATCAACATAAATCCACTTTTAATAAACAATTAGGTATGTTCTATGCAGGATTAGGTGAATGAACTTGTGACGTCTATAAATACTATTGTACGCAACTGTGGTTGCACAAGGCACTTCCGCCGATTCGCGTGGGATCCACGTATTATATCATAAGGCGTGGTGCACACTGGGCTATTGTCGCAGAATGGTTTAATTTAGTTTATTCATTTTTGATAGGTTCTTTTACGCATACTAAGTGGCGGCCCATTACCAATGTAACTGCTTACCTTTTATTTATGAATGTATGAAGTAGAGGTAGGGTTCACTTTTACTTGTTCAACTGATCATATAAATTTATAAAATTCACATATTCCATGTAATGGTTCAAATAAGAATGTATGGTTTTCTTTTTTCAAAAAACCAGTTCTGATTTTGACTCGTATTGACCGTTATCTCAGTTATTTGTAGCTCGCATATAAACTATTGTATAGTCGTTTTAACTTAACACCCAAAAATTTGCAGTGAAAACCACGTACCAATAAAAAATACTTACCTCACAAAATAAGTGTATGAATTTTGTTGTTACTTGTGATGTATTTTTTTCAAATATTAATTTAATTTAATTTCTTAAATTTTCATTGTAATTTTACTCGTTAGTGGTTATGGGATGTGTCAGGCAAGGATTCAATAATTATTTGTGCAATAAGAGAGCAGTCGTTTTTTTACGACGAGTAATAATTTCTAATCCCGAGGTAGCGAAGGATGCCTTAATCGAATCACTAGGGAGCGTGGCAAGTGATTCTATGATAGATTTTATAGCGTATCAAGAGATTCGAATACACGATATGCATATAGGTAACTTTGCTCTCGTGTACCACACACATACCACATCACATAAAACTTATCACCTCAGCAATGAGAACCTGTTGGAGTTAAAAAAAACTTGTTGGGGTGCCAAATAAATATATGTCCTATGTCCAGCAGTGGACGTCCTTCGTCTGACATGATGAAATTACAATATAGTCAGTTCTGGTACCGTACCTACTACTACTATACTACGCAACGCAAAAGAGGGGGGTTATAAGTTTAATGTGTATATCTGTCTGTGGCATCGTAGCTTTTATTTAAACTGGTGAACTATTTGGTTGTCTTTTTTTCAGAGCAGGATTTCCAAGAGAAATTTAGTAGTATCTTATAGCCGTGGATCAATATGACTGAAGCAACTATAAATGCCTAGACACGTAAACACGAGGTCATTGAGATCTGATATGTCGAGCCAAAAAGTTGCAACTATTATGGTGTGTTTGTAAAAAATACTGCATTTTTAACTCCTCGAATTTATAATAAGTTAATAACATAACTTTTCTCTCGGGAAACGATAATATCAGTAAAACATGTTTTATCAAAATCGGTTCAGCCATTGTTGAGATATATAACTTTGAAATGAAAATATCGGCGGTTTTCCAACTTTTCTACTTTGTCAGTTATTCTATATCACGACAGCCAATGATATTTAAAATAAAATGCCAAACGTTATTATTACTTCAAGAATATATAATTAAAGTCACCATGAGTGTACGGCTGTTAATTTCGTATTAGCATTGTATAAGTCATAAGGTAAGGATCTGTAACTATTCGTAATTGATTTAATAAGAAATGTAAATTTCGTAATTTCAATATTGACGATCACTGCGTGAACTGTGGTTTCGTTGCGCACCAGTGTATCCCGTCCTATATCGCCGCCATGATTAAATTTTGACAGCGCAGGTCCGCCGGAGTATGTCCGTTAGTTTGAGTCGGGACCTTTGCGTGGGTTTTTGTATACTTTTGAAATGAGAACAAAAATATAAATCGAGTTGTAATCGGTCGAATATCTATTAAGTTGTGAAGTGTAACATGTGTAGTGTATGTGTTAAGAGTTTTATGTGGTTTGAAGTGTATGGAATTATTTTTAATCGGGCGTCAAAAGCGGCACTCATTACGTTAGGTATGTAAGGCTATTTTTTGTTATTGATAATTTGTGACAGAAATTGTTGCGATTTTGACAAAATTGGCACTTGTTATTTAAAGTTTAATAGTGTCTCTATCTACGTCTGACAATATTTTTGTACTCGTTTGCCTAAATTATTCATACAAAAATCATAAACAAACTACACTGTTTTGCGGCGAATTGAAATACTGACAATGTAAACATTGCAAATGAAAAAGGTTTTATGCAAAATATTTCCCCGGGATCATATACTTTATTTGGTATCAATCGAAGCGTAAACTATTACAGTTTTAAATAAACATAACATTTACATATGTTATCGATTTAGATTATAAAATAAAAATATATTTATTGCAAAAGATCTCATTCGAAACGGTATGTAAAGTTTGTGACTTTTTTTAAAAATATTTTACTATGGTGACCTATGTAATTAATTATATAAACAAATTGCCTGTTCCTTTAGCTTTATAACATAAAAAGAATCATAGCATAAAGTTTAGACGAAGCCAGGCAACCGATTTATTAACAACACAAGACAATGCGCTGCTAATGCTCGGTGAATCTTGAGCACTTTAGACCACCTTTTTTTTAACGCGAGCACTTGAGTGGATAAGAAACGTATTAAACCAAAAATATCCACGAAAATTGACTAAATGATATTTTTTAATGATATTTTTTTATAACTACGTCAAAAGTGTATAATTGATGCCGTCAACATTTTATTAGTACTATAAGAAACGTATTAAACCAAAAATATCCACGAAAATTGACTAAATGATATTTTTTCTTATCATAATTCAGGTACTTTTACAAAGTTATTTATTATGGCTTACTTACAAAATCAAAATGTGTTAAAAATTTAGTTTTTTGGTTTTTTAACATTGACGCGGAGCTTTAAATGTTTAATTCTTTTTATTTTAACCATAATTACATTACGTGCAGAGAACAGGAAATTCGCAACGAGTGGTGATAAATTGAAACACGACCGAAGGAAGTGTTTTAAATCGACACGAGTTGCGAATTACCTGTTCACACGTGTATCGTACAACGTTTTACAGTACATATGGCTCTTTAAAGTTTCGACATATGCACGTAATCTGCTGATTACCGCACTCGTGCGGTAATATAGCACCATGTACTGTAAAGAAAATAATGGTTTTCGAATTATGTCCAGGTTTTGCTAATTTTATGCGCCTACAGCTGTTTTTATAGGAAACTGTCTAAATTTGACAAATGACATTTGTGAGGTGTGAGGTGACCGGTGAGGACGAGTCGGTTTGTGAATAAGAGGGCTGATTTAAATTTGGACGTAATATGATCATTATACACGTGAAATAAAATAGCAGATGAAAATTCCATGTTGTGGAATTAATGATTCAGTATAGTTAAATGCTGTTGTGTAAAATTGCATTTCTGAATAATAGTGAGTTGAAAAAAAACTAAAAAACGAAATGTTTTTGTTTAATGTGAACCCAAGCGCAATTTTTTCTAGGCACGAAATCGAGAGAAAATTCTAATACTATGCGTAAGTACTAAGTGCAACATGTAATTATCCTATCAGCCGACGGACATCCTCTGTTAGACATAGGCCTCCCCTAGAGGGTCATCATCATCATATCAGCCGAAAGACGTCCACTGCTGGGCAAAAGCCTCCCCCTAGGAATTCGCAAGAGCGCCACAAATATAATTACTTATAGTATGATATAATTATAGTAAAACACACGGGCATAATAATCTATCTCTCTTATATTATCAAGTCTCCGTGGTGTTATTACGCACTAGCTTCAAAGATTCAGCCAATTCTGTAATTTCATCGTTAGCGAAAGCTTATTACAGAGCATCGACAAGTCAATTCAACGCCTCAAAATACCCCACTCAAGATATTATGCACTTGGTTTCCATTACTCAATAAACAATTTTATTCCAATCCCATCGCAATAGGTATATCAGCGCTCACCGTTCATTCTTGGCTGTGCTCTTAGATGAAAAAGCACAAACGTACCTAGACTATTCCGCTGAAATTACGCCATCTTAATTTTGTCCCTGTTAGATCTTTAGGTTGCGTTTGCACTGGTGCGGAGCGGAGAAAAGAAGTGCAAAATTTACTCATCAAATTATTTCCTCCGCTACTCTGAGCTCCGATTAATTTAATTTGTAAATTACGCGCGTCTCCACTCCTGTCGGCCTCAAAAGAAACGCGCCTTTAAGGTTTGTACTTCATAAATTATTGTAATGATTAATTAGTAGTTTTGCTATCCCCCCAATAGTAGTTACAAGTTTTGCTTAGTTTGGGGCTAGATCGATTTGGTTAAGATTGTCCCCTAACATTGATTTTATTTATTTATTTATTGCCGGCGTGGTCTGCCGCGTCTTTGTCACAGAAATCAACTCACTAAGTCACCCTTACTTAAACACTTATAACCATTTTACTATTGTATTATTATCTCAAATATATGAAATTGTGAAATTTTCATTTCATAATAATCTGAACTCTCTGTCAGTTGCCTCTTCACGCTTAAACCGCTAAGCCGATTGATATTAAAATAGTTTAGGATGCTGAAAAGGATATGGAATAGGGTTTATCTCGGAAATCATCTCTGAATGGGGTGAAACGGGGGGGTGGAAGTTCATATGAAGGCACGATATACGAGTTCTAGGTGAAGTCACGGACAAAAGCTAGTATTTTAATACGTGGTTTATTGTAAAGCCCAATACCCTCCTTTAATTGTAATTTTTTTATACCACGTCTGTGGCAAACTAGCATACGGTGCATCTGATGATAATCGGCCACCGCAACCTATGGACGCCTGCAACTACAAGGGTGTCACTTAGTTATAGTTTCCATATTCTTAAATAATATAATGTTTACAACGCGTTCTTAAGGTGGGGTGGTTTCCTGTTACAGGTATTTTATACTTAAAACCCCAACCTGTCTATTATACGGTACAACATAATATTTATACTAAATAAATATTTTTCCTTTTTTTCATTCATTTCATTTTCACTTGCCCGTTGGCGACCCTTTAAAAATTTATACACTCCTTTCTTGAAGAACCTCATACTGGAGTCCCTCGGGAAAACCTGGGCAGGCTCATTCCACAACCGGAGCGTCCGAGGGAGGAAATTCATTTGGAACCGTACCATACGCGACCATTTATGTTCTAAGGTGTGAGGATGAATGTCCTGCCAGTTGCGAGCGGTGCGATGGTTAGAAAGCGGCCGATAAAAATAAAACAATTAAATAATAACCAGTATTTTTACTTTATAGGTATTTTTATTTTCTTCTCCAAATTAACATTAAAAATGTTTTTTAAATTCAATTACAGCGTTGTTTGCTTTATACAGAATAGCATGGCTGGAATAAAAATGACACAAAGTGAGTTAGCTAATTAAGAAAGCTGAAAGCTAATTTTATACTCTCTGGATAATTACAAAGGACGTCATTGTAATTTACTGAGCTGTAAGAAGATCCAGGGAAGCGGACATAGTGTCCATGTATTTGTATATATACCTTCAAAACCAACCATGTTTTTCAGTTCAGGAAACGTTTAGAAAGCATTTCGGCGAAATAAAAATTTAATGCACCGAGCAGGATCCTGCTCAATGGTGCAGATGCTTACCGGCCACGGATGCTTCGGTAAGTATCTGCACCGCATAGGAAGAGAGCCTACCCCATGCTGTCACGCGTGTGGTGCGCCTGTTGACACAGCGCTTCACACGCTGGAAGAGTGTGCCGCGTGGGTGCCTCAGCGGGTGGCCCTACAGGCGGTAATAGGCGCAAACCTCTCGCTGGCCAGTGTCGTCAACGCCATACTCGGCAGCGAGGAGGCATGGAGAGTGATGGCCTCCTTTTGTGACGACGTAATGTCGCAGAAGGAGGCCGCGGAGCGGGCCTGCGAGAACGATCCTCTTGCGGATCCGCTCCGCAGGCGACGGATCGGAGGCAGAGCCAGGCGCTATGCGCATCTGATGCCTCCGCCGTAGTGGAACCATACAGGGAGTCGGGGCATACTCTGTAAGAATCGTTCCACAAGACTGGAGGCGATCGCCTCATATTTTCTGCGGCCTACTAGCCGGTGGGCCGCCCGCCGGGACGTACGTGGTTGAATGCCAAGAGCGATCCTGCGGCGCCCCAATACAAGGCGGAGCTGGACTTCGTTGGTGGTTTTAGACGGCAGTCCAAGGCTATCTAGCCGCGGTTAGTCCGTCATACCCATCCTCCCCGACAGGACGGGATGCTTAAACGCATTTCCCCAACGTTTAAAAAAAAGGACCCTGCTCAATATTTTTTTCAATATTTCACTTCAATTTGAAATTTGGAATTTTCGTTAGCAGCGTTACTGCTTAATACAAAATTAAAATAATCTTCGTCGTTTTCTTTGCCTTATCCTATTACCTACTTGAGACCGGGTATCCTTGATCATGTGCTCCGGACATTTCTCTTCTGAGTTGTCATTTCTTCAAGTTCTGCGGCTTGCAGCCAAAATAAAGAGCAATCCTATTTTTAATTTAAAAAAAACTAGTGGCTCTGTGTGCTGTAGACTTCGTAATTCTTTTTTTCAAATTTCATAATGCCCTTTTATAAAAACAGACTCTGCAAAAAAATCTATATAATTATCGCACCTGCTCACAAAATTTCGCGAGAATCGGTTGAGAAATGCGACCTGTAGACCTGGACAGATAGACCGACGGACATACGAAATAATTTTTGTCGAAAGCTGAAACGGAGACGCTTAGCTCACTCGGTCAACTACATAGTTTTCATATTTCTTCTGAATTTTATGTGTGTCAGTGGCAAATAAGCATACGACCGTGTTTTGTTTCTATTTATAAACATTTAATGAGATTATTTCAGCGAATAAAAAAACATAGAAGCACAACTAGCGTCGCAAAATGACACCACCAAATCTGTGTCCAAGAAGGTGGGGCGTCAAAACTGTGTCTAACGGCTGTCTAGTTTGCACATGGCGGCGCAGCGTAACAGTTGTATAAGTGAAATCTCAAAAATAAGAAATATGGCTTATTGGTCGTTGAAATGGTGTGTTAATCACTCTTTAAAACATAAAAAATATATGCAATTAGCAATCACTTTTCATACATAAATAAAGCGGAAAACATATTTGTTTATTTTTTTTATTAGGAACGATTTTGTATAGGGATGGTGTAATGTTATGCCACCTCACCATCAAAATGTTAATAGGTGAATGAAAAGGTATCTAAGATACCTATTAAACATTTTAATTTTTTGAGATACATGCTTTCATGCACAAACCTAATTTTAGTAGTGTTCGAAAAAGGTAGACGAATTCCATAATAAATATTAATAATAATAGTACATTACGATACAAGTGCAGAGAAAAGGAAATTGGCAACGAGTGGTGATAAATTAAAAAACGACCGAAGGGAGTGTTTTAAATCGACACAAGCTGCGATGGCTCTTTAAAGTTTCGACATGTGCACGTAATCTGCTGATTACTGCACTCGTGTGGTAATGTAGCACCATATGTACTGTAAATATATATTAGGGCGCATTTAGTACAATTACAACTAGACAATTGATTCTTATTAGACTATATAACTATATGAGAGAACGAGAAATAAATATATATTTTAACAAGAACTAAAATAAAAATAAAAGAATAAGTTTGTAACTACGCTATACATACAATATACATATATATATATATATATATATATATATATATATATATATACAATTATTATCAACTACTCAAAGAGTGGATTTAAAGAGCCCAAGCTTGGTATAATTGTGTTAACTTATTACAGAGTTCCTATAACCACTTTCCGGTTCCATCATCAGATCAGCTCGATAATAATATTATCATTATATTGCATTATCACTGGACTTACATATATGTCGTTAACGTCAAATATTAGCTCAATCGGAAATCGAGAAGTGGGTCTAATTTAGCTTCTAAGATTTAACCCACACAAACAAAGAACACAAGTACTGACAAGGCAAGTTAAATAAAAGCTTCTAAAAAAGGAGTTAACGTACGTATGTTAAATGTTTGCATTGTCTGAATATACTGTAAAAGTTTCGATTATGAGTGGTTGCTGTTCTCTATGTCTAACAGTGCAGTGTTAAGCAAGCTATAAATTATGTACATGGTCATCCAATATGCATAGTATAAGTCTGGTACAGCTTAATTAGTGACTAAGTACTTTCGTAAGATTATCCTATGATATTTAAAAATAACTTAAACCTTAAAATCAAATTTAAATAATACGGCGGTTTTGCGTACGAAGATGACTTTTTGTTGCATGCAACCACCCATCCGCTAAGCGTTGTCGTTGTCGCCGCAATGCGCCATTTTGATACAAACGTCAGCGCTAGGATACCAAACACTGCCAGTCATTTTAAAATTAACCAATCACGTTTATTTGTATTGGGTAATAGAAAATCGGCTGATATTTTTGGCAATTCTTATTGGTAGAACACCGCGCGTGCGTATTTAGAATAAATGCCCCGTATCAAAGTGCACTTTTGTAGGAAGCTCGCGTTCTAAGTTTTTTTTCGTTCACTAGATTATTTTCATAATTATATAAGCTAGGGGTTTATCAATCATAACGAGGCCATTCATTTTGCTAATTACAGAAACAAAATATTCCGTGGAACGGAAAAGAAAATATTATTTATCAGCCATCTGTTTTGGGGGAGGCATCTACTTGTATGTCCAGCAGAAGATGTCCTTCGGCTGGTATGATTATAATGAGATAGCTAACTACTAGAAGATAACTTTAGATATTCTGCTTTTTTATGGGTACAGGACTCACCTCAACTCGTCGGTCGGCAGAGTAAAGTTTAATTGGCTACAAATCACATGACTATGGTACGGAAACTTTGTGCGTGAGTCTTATTCGCACTTGGACATATTTTTTTTTTATTTTCCAACAGATATGAATTAGCCAATATAAATTGTAAATGCAGTGCGTTTTATAGTACTATATTTCCAAAGAGCACACAGTAGGTTTCGAAAATACTTTCTTATAAGAATATATCGCTAGATCAACAATCGGTTAATATGGTTCGCAATATAACTTTACAGTACATATGGTGCTACTTTACCGCACGAGTGCGGTAATCAGCAGATTTCGAATACAGACAGCATATGTCGAAACTTTAAAGAGCCATGTGTACTGTAAAACGTTGTACGATACACGTGCGAATAGGTAATTCGCAACTCGTGTCGATTTAAAACACTCCCTCGTGTTTTAATATAACACCACTCGTTGCGAATTTCCTGTTCTCTGTACTTGTATCGTAATGTACTATTACCACTAAATGATGAAATTGTACTATCTAATAAGTGAATTAAGGGTAATTTAACGTGTCCACTAGCGCCCCTCTTCCTAATTGAGATTATTTAAATTTAACGTTAGATATTGACAAAAGGAGGCCGCTATGTAAAGTTTTTGTATTTAAGTGACTTTTTAATACATCGAACTTGTTTTGACGTTGCTTGATTAGTCTATCTATGATTCAAAAATAAAACTGCCGTTTTTACTTTGAACGCATAGTCCGCATAGATCGATGACCTTTTTCCCGGTGCTCCCTTACCCTACCTGACCTTTTATCACTTACTGTTATTAAAACTAAAACAGTCCAAAACTTACATCAATTTTACTATTATCAATTCAAATTCATAAATATTTGTATAGTTGTAGAGCTGATAGTAAATTACACGATGAAAACATAAGGCCTATATCGTTCACGCACACGCAAATTTTTACTACGTATTCATGCGATTATAAACCTCAATGCTAATTCTTATATCACAAAATATCGTTAACATTCGCGTGGGTTTAAGTCACTCTGATTTTGACAGATATAAAAGTAAAGTAATACAAAGTTGACCTACACTTATCTCCGGTGATACGAAAGCCGGTAGCAATTTATCTAGTCATAACATAAAGTAAATATTATCGCCATTCACATTGAATTTATTAACTAGCGACCCGCCAAGGCTTCTCGTGCGAACAAAAATTAAAAATTATAATACACACACCTTTTAGTAAGTATCCCTATTTTTTTAGGAAATATAATATGGCCGATGTTACTCGGAGATAGTGTTGCTTTCCAACAGTGAAAGTATTTTTTAAATCGGTCCAGTAGTTTCGGAGCCTATTCAATGCAAACATTTTTTTTACACCTTGGGTTACATTATTGCAATTATAGTCGGGATCCCTAATTTTTTTTGAAATATAAATATCTCCTATGTCACCCAGGGATAGCGAAGCTTCCCAAAAGTGAAAGAATTTTTCAAATCGGTTCAGTAGTTTCGGAGCCTATTCAATGCAAACAAACAATCAAATCTTTCCTCTTTATTATTAGTGTAGATTTATTGGAAGTATAGCCTATGTCACCCGGGGATACTGTAGCTTCCCAACAGTGAAATATTTTTTCAAATTGGTTCAGTTGTTTCGGATGCTATTCAATGCTAAAAATGTATTTTTACATCTTGGGTAACACTATTGGAGTTTTAGTAAGGATCCCTAATTTTTTTTTAAATATAATGTAGTCTATGTCACCCGGGTATACTGTTAGCTTTATTATTGGAATTTTAGTAAGGATCCCTATTTTTTTTATAATGTATTATTTGAACGTCTCAGCAACCTTGAGGATCCTGATTTTTCCATTTTATGGATGCTGGTGGATCTAGGCGTACATCAGAATGTTTACGCTCTTGTCTACCGGTCGCACAGCGGTGATAGGGAGACAACTAGGCTCTTCGAATACCTCAGTGAGGCGGCGGGTGTGGCTCAGCAACGATACCCGCGAGCGCAGTTGGTTTTTCTGGGGGACTTCAATGCCCACCATGAAGAGTGGTTGTGCCCTTACCAGTACACCGACCACGCTGGGAGAGAGGCGCGCAAATTTGCACTATCGCTGGATCTCACTCAGCTGGTTATATAATGCAGTTTCTTTTTACACCTTGGGTTACATTATTGGATTTTAGTAAGGAATCCAATTTTTTGGATATATAATATAACCTATGTCACCTGGGGATAGTGTTAGCTTTCCAACAGTGAAAGAATTTTTCAAATCAGTTCAGTAGTTTCGGAGCCTATTCAATGCAAACAATTTTTTTACACCTTGGGTTACATTATTGGAATTTTAGTAAGGATCCCGAATTTTTTTGGAAATATATTATAGCCTATGTCACTCGGGAATAGTGTAGCTTTCCAAAAGTGAAAGAATTTTTCAATTCGGTTCTGTAGTTTCGGAGCCTATTTAATGCAAACAAACAAATCTGTCCTCTTTATAATATTATTAGTATAGAACATATTGATTAAAAAAAAAACAAGTAAAGTATGCCTCTGCAATATAAGTTACAATAATATGGCATGTTATATAGACAAGTAAAATATTAAACTGCCTATCTCTAAGCCAGCCTGCATATATGTATGCAAAACATGGGTTTTCAATATATGTCACTGTATTTTAAATTTAATGGGGGAGGCTTATGCCCAGCAGTCGACATCCTTGGGCTGATATGGTGGTGGTGGTGGTGGTATTTTATAACCGATGGTGCCATAAAATTATAGGACTGTTGTTCTACATGTATCTCTGTTCTGCTAGGGCGTTATGTGACTTTATCATTGACAGCTCACAATATTGTCAATCTAGTGACGTGAGCCTGATTATCATATCAGTCAAAGGACGTTCATTGTTGGACATAGGCAAATAATGTCACAATGACCGGTCTTGCCTGGGACATGGCCGTGGTATCTCATACAATTGTGGCAAGATGTCAAATTTGACGAGGTTTGCATTGCGCTACCGATATTTTTGATATAATTGCAAAAATACAAAGACTCTCATTGGATTTTGGTCCTAAAGAGGTATCTATCTATTGTCGGCTCTTCCTGTGTCTACATGCTATTATATATTTCGTAGGTATATATTTAGTAGATACAAACATAAATCTTTCTGTATATAGCGTCTGTTATCCTTCACCGTGTCTCCTGGAACTTATTATTGCGTTAGCAGATTCCTAACATCAATGTTTTCTCGTGATAAGATATGTAGGTACATGAGGCTTGATTCATTCAGTATTATCTATGTTTATTTTTCAGATACACGATGGAGTTTTCCTACGCCAACGCTACTTCAGAGGAAGGGGCGATGGTGAGCCACCTGAAGGGAGTGGGGAAGTTATTCTACCTGATCACTCCACAAGAACACATGTATGAGAAGAAAGACGATGTTCCTAATTTCTTTAAACAGGTAATTATACTCAATCTTATGTGGTCAAAGAGGCAAAGGCTGGCAAAGCAGAATTCCATAAAATATTTCCGAATTTTATCTAGAAAGGGAATCATAAAAGCCGGCAAAATCGAGCTGATTAAGGTTTACAACTTAGAGAAGTCCTCAATATGTTCCAGCTAAGTAGGGTCACAAGATTTCTTGTTGTGTTTCTGTTGAGTAAAGTCACCCGCTAGTTGATTGTGAAACGTATCCAACTTTCTTTAGGTAGATCTGACTGTCATCTTTAGTATAAGTTGATGATGAGATTTAGATCAACCTTACGCTTTTTCAGGTCTTCTCGTTGTGTTACTAATGAGTAAGGTCACTAGGTTCTCGCACTGTGTTCCTGATGATTAAAGTCCAAGTGGACAGCACAACATACTGTCAATATCTCGTCGCGCAACTGTGACTCTTGTCTCATTCGTACGTATAAAAATCTTAAGCGAACGATTATTCGAACGTAAAATCCACATGTATTCATTATTTTCATCCACATGTGCCGGATCTGAAACCAAACACATTATTGTCCACAATTTAGCCAGCATGTATGCATGAGCAATTTCTTTTTAGTACGAAATTCCACCGGCCGGCATACCCGAAACGATCCGAACACGTGTTTATAAATTGGGTCGGAATGTTCTTATGTGGCGGCCGGCTGGTAATATTACATGCCTCATGAAAGTATGATCTCAGAAATACCTGCCCGGATTTCATCCAGCTAACCTTTGAGCAATTGAGTGGAGAGATACGATATATAGGCAAACCGAACTAGTATAGGTATTTGTAAACTTACTTTGTAAAAATAAGTATTCAAATGAGGCTGTTTTCTACTTAAAATTCGTTACCGCTTCTAAACTATAGGTAATATATTGACCGTTCGTCTAGGAAAATAATTAAATATATTAATCAATCGATTGTTCACTTTTTTTAATATAGCTCTGTTTTGTCAAAAAACTTATTGTCATGCTGATTTTGACAAATTTCAAAAAGTGAACGTATTAAATAAAGTCTTTTAAAAATGTCGTGTAAGCTTATTTCGCTTACATTTATTTATGCTATTCATACATTCCTACCTTTACTCGTACCAATTGCTGATAATTGACTTTTGCTACATTGCAAAACAGTTTGGGTGTCACAATAGAATAATTGACGGCATCCAAGGTTGTATTTGTACATAAGCAAATTTTCTAATTAGGTCAGACTGTTACTTTCGAAGTTGCTCAATGTATGGCTTCATTATATTTCTTTTACCTTTCTTTAAAGTCTCCAAGTTGCAAAATCTCGTTGTATAATTTGGTTAGGTATTTATTATTTTTTGGCACTATTTTAATAGTACCTACCTATACAATAAATATTAATAAATAACTTTTAAATTTGTCAATCTTTTGCACAAATCGAACTAGTCCCATAGAAACCTCAATAAGGCTTGTTTTATGGGCACTAGACGTCGATTTATTTAATTGGTATACATACTTAAATACATAGAAAACTTTCAAGATTCGGAATGTTCATGCTCATCACACAAATATTTGCGCTGTCCGGGATTCGAACCCAGGACCGTCAGCTTCGTAGGCAGGGACACTAACCACCAGTCCAAAACCGGTTGTCAAACAAAACAAATATTATTTATTGTTTACAAAAATAAATAAATTAATGAAAAGAAAGTTAAATTAAACACAAACATTTAGTCTTATGGCTAAAATACCAATCTCATCCAGACAACCGTGCCTAAATACTTAAAATGTTCCTTTTTTTGTCCTTTCACTTTTTATGTAACTCTGTCTGTAACCCTTTCACAGAGCTGGGCACCGTTAATCAAACAGTTAACTTCGTTAAACGCTAATCCGTTCAATAAGAAGTTAACTTCGTTTAACGTTAAAGCGTTCCATTTTGAAAGATTTAACGGAAGTTTACTTTAACCGTTAATCCGTTAACTCGTTATTCGAATTGTATTCTATACGCCTTTAGGTTGCTAATTTACATAAATATTTGTATGGGTTATGGA
Organism: Notocelia uddmanniana; assembly: GCA_905163555.1. Classification (NCBI taxonomy): domain Eukaryota; kingdom Metazoa; phylum Arthropoda; class Insecta; order Lepidoptera; family Tortricidae; genus Notocelia; species Notocelia uddmanniana. The sequence goes on along the minus strand of LR991059.1, from coordinate 3,852,575 downwards.
AAAGATGTCTATACATAACCATAATGTCCTGTTCATCTATAAGCCTTCCTTATCTTAACGATATCCCAATTTCATCTTTAAAGGAGCCCGGGCCCACATGCTACCTTATTCACACTATTGACTAGTCTTGAAAAAATACTTAACTGCCATTTGAACTTAGAACCCAAAGAAGTAACTAGGCTTTGATGGAGTTAGGAGTTTCGTAAAAAAGGTGGACAAAGTTGACTGTTAGAACCTTAGTCATAGACAAAAAGCGGTATCAACGACTAGCGTGTCATCAAAAGAATGGAAACGCTCAGTTCATTACCACTCAAAGCCGCCCAATTGCTTAATGCATATAATCAATGCAATCGTGCAGGTACCACAGGGCTATAAGCGCTTTACTGAAAAGCTACCTAGTACCTGTAAACATCAAATGATATTCCGTACAGAAGTTCCGAATAAGTCGTTGGCTCGAGCCAGAACTAAAATCCATGACCTGATATTTGAGAGTCGTACACAGAAATCACTCGGCTACTGTATAGGCTCAGGTGACCACCGTATAAATGGATAAAGTATTTGTTTAGTCAAATCCAACACGGATTTTCATTACCCGATGACGTTCTAGCTCCTAGTCAAAAAGTGTTAGGCGCCACAGTAAAATACCTATTCTTTTGGCGAATAGTAGGTACTTCATTAACGATTAACGGACTTGTGGAAAGTTAACGGAAGTTGATGAGTCCGTTAATAATTCTTGGAGATAACTTAACATTTAATCTGTTACTCTATTTATTAACTTCGTTAATTCACGATTAAAGGATTAACGGTCTTGTGCCCAGCTTTGCCCTTTCACTACCCCTCATCACGTACCTACGGAAATGTCAACCAGGCATTTTTTTGTAGAAGAAATAAAATTACTGATAGCATGAATAAAATGTATCAGTCGACAATAGCGTCCGTAATGGCATAATATTTATATTTGGCTTCAGGGAAGATCTGTCTTTTTTTCAACTACTTCTAAATCAAGCGCGTTGCGGATCATTGATTTGCGGATTACTTTTGTTGAAAAACAGAGCCAAATGCTGGTCCCTTACTAACAACACCGTATCCTCGGAAGCTCTGGCGACCTTAAGGATAATCTCCACTTAAAGACTCTCATCGCATCGGATCGGAACGTATTTTACAATATTAAGGCGATATCAAATCATGTACACAGTAGTAGTAGCTTACTTTCGGCTACGATCGCGTGTCGCGGGAGACGCCCTCGCGAGTAATCTGCTGTGCGCGGCTTGCTTTGCTAATGTAGACTTTAAATACTGTGTACATGATTTATTATCGTTTAAAGATTGTAAAAGTCGTTCCGATCCGATGCGATGCGAGCCGTTTGGTGGAAATTATTCTTACTCACTATCAGGAACACAATACCGCATAGCAAGTAATGGTGTGATTAGCTACGGTTTTTTGTAAAGTGGAAATACTTCCTCAGTTGAGTTGCTCCAATATGAGTAAGATGACATTTCGCTGCGCCTTCTCTGGTTGCCTCGTCTTCTCATTGTTTTTCTGAGATCGCCCTTGAGTTACTTTAGAGCATAATTTAAGTGAATGTTTATTCAGTGTTTAGTTACCTCTAGTATATTATCTCTTATCACGTTGATGTAAATTTGACCCCGGCTTATGCTATGCGATTTTTATATCTGCCTGGATCCACATTGCGCATATATGCTGAACGTCAGTTGTGAAACTTGTGAGAGAAACAGACTGAACGGAGGTTCATTCTAAAATTCATTTTAGTCTAAGCACTCCTGCCTACCCTGAAACCAATCGTCATCATTTTATTAGTGTTATCTCAGTAAAGATGCATCCTGAAGGATGCCTGAGGCCCGGCGCTACCTAATCCTAAGAATTGAGGTAGGCACTAGTTTTTTTACGGAAGCGACTGCCCTTCCAACCCAAGGAAGAATCTAGAATCTAAGAGACTCATCAACGGTTTCTATACGTATACCAACTGCCAACTATCGGACAAAGAATCAAACGTCTCTCAAAATATTATGTTTACTTCGCTGGTACTTAATGTACGATTCTCATCAAACGAATGTAGTCGACTTTGGTGCGCAACTTACTTTGACTTCTGTAGAGAAGGTTCAAATTCCTTTGACTCTAGTAAGGTGCGCGCAGACTCCAGCTGTTTGATGAGATTCGTACATACTCATAAAAATACAGTTAGGTTACAGATTATGCTACCTTTGTTTAAGTAGGTATATACCACTGGTACTGCAAACTTAACTTACAAGACGTGTATTTTTCACACAACCTTCATTCTGACCTTTTAAGTTCAGAGTTCAACGCCCCAAACTACTTGCTACCTCAAACACGTTCCACTAAATCCAACATAATGTTGCTACACTTCTAACACAAGCGAATCTCTTGCCAAGCGAATCTCTTGCCAAGCAAAAATTAACCTTATTTGGGTGTTAGGGGGATTCAATTTATACAATGCTAAAACTAGGTTAATCCTAAAGCTGTTCTAATATAGTATTTATTGTTATTGAAATAAGATCTATGGTTGTAGGGGGCAACAGTATCGGGTTACGGTGGTTTCTCAATGCTGTTGCAACACGTATGTAATACTATCCGGTGACACTTAGCACTATTATCAGGGTTTTCACAACAAACAGGTGAGAAACTACGGCGACTACTACGAGGTTAAAGTTATCATTTAACATTTTCGTTGTGTGATACCCAAGAGACACATAGATAAAGATCTCAGGGAAGCTTCTCTACTCGCTTAGTAGTAAAGGCTTCCCTGTCTTTATTCTTTACGTTTAGAGCAAACGGTAAAGTCAGCCTCAAGATAAAAATGAGAATAAAATAATATTTAATGAATTTAAAAAATTCGCCTGAGCCATAGCTCGAGAACAGTGACTCCTGCCTAGTGACAAATTATGTAGCCTACCTATACGGCAATCTCAGCATTTTAAAAATATGAGGTAACCCTAACATAAAACCGTGTTCGGACACTTCTGAGGTTTCATGTTATTGATTAGGAAACTTTACTTGCCTTGAACCTTTGATTTCGTAAAAGTAAATCATCGATCATTCATCAATCGAATAGACGTTGAATTAAAGTTCTTTCAAACCTCTAATAGGACGGCCCACTGCAATGCATATTACTACTCAGGCACATTACCTGTGTATATGCTTGGAGTTTCCCTACGAGATCGATCAGAAATGAGGAGTTCCGTAGCAGAACCAGGGTCTTCGAGCACATTGCTCGTATAACCGATGGCCGTTGGGGCAGAAAGGTTCTCGACTAGCGACTACGGACCAGAAGACGCAGCGTGAGAACAAGCTGGACCAACGGTCAAGTCAAGATGACGGAAAGCCGTTGGATGAGGGCGACGCAAGACCAGTCATCATAAAATTTCTTCGTCCCCTTCTTACAAGCACAAATATCATAGTCACGGATAAAGCCAAAAGAATTTAAATAACATTAAATTCGTCTTAAAATTTACGCAGTTAGTAAGTAGAAGATATACTAATCTCAGTATTTTGTCCCCAGTCATGGCCGTATTTCCTGATCTTCATGGTGTTGGAGCACATCGTCCTCAGACTGGAAGGCAAGCCTGGGATCAGACTGAACGACGGGATCACCAGCATCTCCCACGGAATCCTACAGGAATGTGGCAGGTATCAATAAATTTACATTATCATATCAGCCAAAATATGCTGGACAAAGGCTTCCCCAAGGATTTCCACAATGAGAGGTCTTGCGCTGGCCAACGGCTTCCCGCACAGATTCACATAAATCTATACAAGTATAAAAACCACGGTATCTCGCGTATGATTTAACTTTAGCTCTTTTACCAGTCTCTTTTAACTGTATTCAAACATACATACATGTAGCATTATTGGTAGCATGAAGGCTTATCCTCCGCGTGGTCTAGTAAGAAGTGATTTGAGGGCCTAGGGCTCAGGCTAGGGCGACTTCAAAAGGTTATAAAACTTTAAGAAAATTTATATTTGTTAGGTAGCTAATTATGAAAAACGTATTTCGTCTTTATGTATATGTTTAGTACATTTTCGTAATGAAATCGTAGGTATGGATTACATCTAATGATTGGATTGGAAATCTCAGTTTATTTTTGCTTTTGAGTGTTCTTAAGGCGGTTTTTACTTTATTTATAATAACAAGCAATGCTGTTTCTCAAAGCCTAACATACCATCAAGTACAAGCTACCATCTTACGTACAATTGCTATTTTAACAATGTAATTACAGTGATATAATTATTTTACAGAATACTATGGCGAGGTGCAGAATCCTATGTATACACATGGATATACACCAACTTCAGAATAGTAGAGCTTCCTTGGGACAATGTCTGGACCTGGTACGCAGCAGCGCTGGGAGTCGACTTCTGTTACTATTGGATGCACAGAGCATGCCATGGTGAGTATTTAGAAATCCTGCTATGCGAATCACGGCCCTTAGTCCTCCGCTTCACTCGGACGATATGGCGACGTCGCAAGCGAGTGGCATCTCGCTATAAAATGTTTGGGTACCGTAGCCAGCGACATCACCATTGCGTCCCAAATCCAGAGGGCCTTAGATTTTTACACCACGACAAAGGCGATTAAACAGAGGCAGGTCGCACTTACAACCCCTCTGGTGTTGCGAGTGTCCATGGGCGGAACTAATCGCTTACCATCAGACGATTCATCTTATTCTGATGGTTTGCCTCCTATGTCATAAAAAAAACAGCCGCACGTCATCTCGCTCATATTTAAAGCAGCCCAACTGGAAAATTATCACCACCTTATAGAAAACCACTGCCAACTGCGTTCCAGCGGGGTAATTACGCAACTTTCTCGAGCTTGCTTAAGGAAGAACTAAGTATCATTTTCCGTAGTAAAATATACAGTTAGATCTGTTAGATCCACCTATTCTACGTTCAAAATGTTACGTGGTTTTTAGCTAGCTGGTAGTAAGGTCGCCACAGCTCCCGAGGATGCGCTATTGAAATTGGGGGACATGCATTTATCCCTAGCTGTCAACACAACAAACTCTCATATAAAAAATACAACGTAATTGTGATTATATGTTATTGAGAAAAGGTAAACATATTATTCTATTTCTATAGAGTAGTTTTTAAGACATGACTACAATTTTAAAACTGTCCTGGCATCACTCAAAAGCTTTGAAAAGCCCCTTGGGAACTTTTAGTTTGGGATAGTGTTATTCACAAAGACGCGCCCCACTCTTCTTCCTAATCGCTTACAGTACAAGTGTGCAACCTTTTAACGCTTTTTTATAGTTGCCTATACAAAATAATTAGCTATGAGTGGATACACAAACTACGATACATCGACCAAACAAGAGAGAGCATCATGGACTTAATCGAAAAATAGTGGTGCGTCTTCGTGCATGCATGGCACTATCTATATATGATTTAAAAATCGAATTTCGTTCGGGTTATCGTCTCTTAAAACAAGAACGATCACTGAAGATTTACATGTCAATTTTGCTTACAACAGCATTACAGTGAGTGCCAGGCGGAAGATAAAATACAAAGGAACGTCAAATTAGCCTTCCGGGTATTCCATCCGGAAATCCTTTCTTTACTCCAGAGCCTCTTGAGATTTCTCATAAAATCTTTGCCTTTGAAGATTAACGTAGTTTGTTGAAGTATGCATAAACAGTGTGAATATGAAAAAGGTAAGTATTTATTTGTGCTACACATGTTACATAATAAATGTTACACTAATATTAATTTTTGTTACACTAATATTACTTAATTGTTAGTATGTTGTGACTTCCTTCATAATAAGAATCTAAAATAATAGGTATTTTTGACGTATTTCTCTATTTTTTTTCAAAATTGTTTTAAATTTGGTATCTCTTCTTTTGAATTGTATAATGTAGTATATTCATAAACAATGTATCTCCTTGTGGGAACTGTTTAGGACTTAGATGCATGTTTAGTTATAATTAATCTGTAAGATTTTTCCTTCGTACATCTGTTTGTTTGTTCTCCAAATGAATATATATATCTACCGTTTATTAAAGATTTTTATATAATAAAGTTTTAAGAATCACAGTAAAATAAAATTAACAGTAGGTACGCTACGCTGTAATGTACCTACTTAGGTACAAGGTGTACAAATATTAAATCTTACAAAAACTACTTGATGAACATGCTACTGAACCTGACCTTTATGAACATGCACTAGAATACGTTTACTTTTTCATAACAATCACAAGTACGCTGTATTTTTTGATAAGAGGGTTCATTTGTATTGACAGCTAGGGTTAAATTCAAGTCCCCCAATTTCAACAGCGCATACTCGGGATCTGTGGCAACCTTACCACCAACAAGTTATAGCATACGTTAGTGCGACCAAGTACTAAAATGATCATCTACGTGTACTTGCTGTTGTCTGTATAATCGGCCTTTAATTTGATTTTTTATAGAGATACACATATTATGGGCGCAGCATCAGGTCCACCACACGTCTGAGGACTTCAACATGGGCGTTGGCATCCGGCAGTCCATACTGCAGGGCTGGTGTGGATTTGTGAGTATTTCTTAATCTATCTTTATACTCGTATTCTTTTTTAAACGAGCAAATCTCGTATTTTTTAACTGACTTAAAAAAAGGAGGATTTTAATTCGACTGATATTTTTGACCGAGCGAGCGAAGCGTCTCCGTTTCAGCTTTCGACAAAAAATATTTCGTATGTCTGTCTGTCTGTCTGCCCGAATGTTCTCCTCTACAGGTCGCATTTCTCAACTGATTCTCGTGTAATTTTGTGAGCAGTTTCGATAATTATAAAGATTTTTTTTGTTGATTCAGATTGAGAGTAACTTGAATATTCAGTAGAAATTATTATTCTAAACTAAAGTTGTTGTATTATTGTTTATTTTGAGGTTAGAACACCTTAATGGCCTAATGATTCTCTACGACAAAACGAAACCTCTAACGAATTTTTGCATAAAGAATCTACCGTCGTCAAAATACATCGTCCATTACATTAACGGACATTGTTAGCGTTGTGTGTCGGGCGATTGACAACCCTAGTGTAAATGTGTTTAAAAAAGACCAAGTGCGGGTAGTTCGAAGAACCCCTACCGCTAGAAGGCGTTGATACCCGCTCAAGCCAGTCAGCTAGTGACTACGGATGATGTGATACATTCGAAACGACGGGCAAATTTCAAAATAGGTGAATAAATTTCAGCTGTACGCGATTAAGTTTGACGGCCTGTTTAGCCTAGTTGGTAGTGACACTGCCTCCGAAGCTAGAGGTCACAGGTTCGAATGCCGGCCGGGCCAGGGCATTATTTGTGCATTTAGCAAGGATTTTGTTCTTAGGTCTTGGATGTTCTCTATGTATTTATCTATGTAAGTATGTATATCGTCGTCTAGTACCCATAGTACAAGCTTTTCTTAGTTTGGGACTAGGCCGATTTGTGTAAGATGGTCCCCCAATATTTATACAGGGTGAAATTTTATTGACTCTTCTAATTTTTCCCAGGCATTAGGTATCAATAAAAGATGCCATTTCTGAAAAAAAACATAGGTAAAATTTTCACAATAAAATGTGATGTCCGGATAAATAATTAGTAACGTGTGGATTAGCGGTGCGGGGGGAGGGGCGCGCTCACCTATCTTATCTTTATCAAAATTGCAAATTAGTCGCACGCGCATTTCCGCGTGAGCGGTCGTGCAATTCTGTGTTGTATCTCTCGTAAAGACGCGCGATCGCGAACGAGACACAACAATGTTTACGAACCGGTACTACCCCGTACATGAAGGAAAATTTGCAACGTATTTTTTTTAAACTAGATTTCATTAATATATCGTTGTTTCGACGCGTAAGTTTGTCTCATCCACTCAACGTGGGAGCAGGGCGATCGTTATCAACACCTCCCGCAAAATGGATCACCGCGGTATCCACGAACACATGGTTTTTTTAGGATATCTTTCGGCTGCTCTGTCTCAATATTTTAGTACTGAAAGATACTGAAAGAAAAAACACGTACTTTTTATTTTTTGCTAAGGAATCTACTATGAAAATTTGAACAGTCAATAAAATTTCACCCTGTATTTATAATTTAGGTATTTATCAAAAAAAGTCCTGTTTACCAATAATAATGGGTATAAATCGTGCAATTTTCATTTTCAGTCCGGCCAAAAAATATAGAATCGTATATATTTGCAAGATCTGGAACAAAAAGCTGATTTCGGCTGAAACTAAAACGAGACCCTTAGTTTCAGTTTCAGTTTCGCTTATGGCTAAATACGTGTTTTTCGGACACCTATTTTAATATACAATGGAACACTTTATGTGTGTACATACATACAGGGCACAAATAGCAATAAGGAAAATGACAAAAGAAATGATTGTGCAAAATTCAAATGTAGACTTATGTTAACATGGACCGTGCATCTCAAGCATGCCCGATAATCCACGTTGAGTCGCTGAGATAAACTTACGCGTCGAAACAATGATTATTTAATGAAATCTAGTAAAAAAAACATACGTTGCAAATCTTCCTGCATGTACGGGGTACTACCGGTTCGTAAACATTGTTGTGTCTCGTTCACGATCGCGCGTCTTTACGAGATACAACACGGAAGTGCACGACCGCTCACGCGGAAATGCGCGTGCGACTAATTTGCAATTTTGGTCAAGATAAGATAGGTAAGCGCGCCCCTACCCCCGCACCGCTAACCCCGAGCGTCATTCAGCTCCTGATTATCCACACGTTACTAATTATTTATTCGGACATCACATTTTATTGTGAAAATTTTACCTATTTTTTTTTTTTTTAAATGGTGTCTTTTATTGATACCTAATGCCTGGGAAAAATTTGAACAGTCAATAAAATTTCACCCTGTATAAATATTGGGGGACCATCTTACACAAATTGACCTAGTCCCAAACTAAAAAAAGCTTGTGCTAAAGGTACTAGACGACGATATACATAGTTACATAGATAAATACATACTTAAATACATAGAGAACATCCAAGACCTAAGAACAAAATTCGTGCTTAATGCACAAATAATGCCCTGGCCGAGATTGTTTGGTCAAAAGCGGGAATGATATGTTCTATTTGGGATTCTCTTCCGGCAAACCGTTTGTTCCTGAGACGTGGATGTTTTCAATTTTTTTTTTTTTTTTTTATACCACGTCGGTGGCAAACAAGCGTACGGCCCGCCTGATGGTAAGCGGTCACCGCAGCCTATGGACGCCTGCCACTCCAGGGGTGTCACATGCGCGTTGCCGACCCTTTAAAAATTTATACACTCTTTTCTTGAAGTATCCCATACTGTAGTTCCTCGGGAAAACCTCGGCAGGGAGCTCATTACACAACCGGAGCGTTCGAGGGAGGAAGTTCCTCTGAAACCGTACCGTACGCGACCATTTAGGTTCTACGAGTATGTCGATGAGTATTCACTATCTAGTTACGTATGTAACATCCACGACCTGATCACCACTTACTATCCAGGTGAGATAGTGGTCGAACAAAAATAAACCTATATACATATAATAGGCAAGTAACCTATTATATGTATAAAGGTTTATTTTTTGTTTTTAAAAGCAAGGCGATCAAGCAACTTGCGTGCAAATGTCAGTTTTTATAGTAACATTGACATTAAGATCAATCTTGCGTACGTTTGACACATCACTTAACCACCCTGTAGTGATTATCCTGGTTCCTACAATCGTAAGTAATGTTTTAATTTCAAATTGGAATTTAGTACTCCAAGCAGGATTCAAACCTGCGACATCATTTTCCTTTTAATATAAAACTTTGAATTTTCGTTAGCAGCGTTACTTATTTATTTACAGACGTCATACAATACATGGTACAGTTAATTTGCACGTTTCAGTAGCTTATAAACTAGCCTGATAACCGAATCTAAGTGTACACAGCTTGATCAGTAAGTTAGTGCATAATTGCCCAAGTGTACGTACAACACTAGTGACAACTAGTGTGTTACTGTGCTACAAAATTAGTTTAGTATGGGATTGCGCATTGTTACTAATGATTTCTCAATGAGATGTTGGGCCATTAAAAAAATCCTAAGTCTTTTAAGATAGATGTCGCTAATGTCGCTATACGCCTCCCTAAGGCGCTGTAAGAGGGAACTCTAGTGAAGGATTTCGTGCCTGAGCTTGATTGTTCCTATAGAATCCTATATCGAATGGCCGCGTATGCCAGATGTCACAGGTTCGAATCCTGCTCGGAGCACAATTATTTTTTTATATTATTCCCTTTGTTATGAAATTTAGAATTTTCGTAAGCAGCGTCACTGCTTAAAAAATTAGTAAGTAATATTACTTTGCCATATTTATATCTTATGCTCTCAAAAAGTAACATTTCTTGTAGACAATTCCTACCTTAAATATATAAGTTTCAGTATGTGTATATTATTTACACGGCTCAATAACAAAGAATAACCTTAATGTAACTATGGGAGTAAGCCAGACGTAGTTTTATACATTATTTAGGAATGAATTGAATAGGACGTCTGGGACACCCTAATTATACTAATACGACATCGGTAGATTCTCATAGGTGACTAGCCAGAAATAATCTCAAATAGCTATTTGCGTACTCACATTTCGTTCAAGAAAGAAAATTAACCCCGTAAGAACCTGGGTAAAAAGAATGTCTATAAATATAGAAATCTTAAACCTTCTACTTATTATACGGTAAAAGGGTTTCTAAATAAGAACGTAATAAACAAATATCGACTTCTAAAACCTGTTGGCTATTAAAACAATCGAAATTATTAAGATATCATGACTTATCCGAATGGATGATACTAATGGCTCTATGAGGAGTAGACCACACGAATTTCATTTGTCAAATTTCAAAATTTCCAATAACTGACTTGAGAAAAAATCCTATATTTTATCATTATCAAACCAGCTCACAAAATTTCACGAGAATCGGTTGAGAAGTGCGACCCGTAGAGGAGAACAGCCGGAAATCCGAACAAACGAAAGCATTTTTGCCGAAACTTTACTCGACCAAAAAAGAAAACAAAATAAAAATCGTTTATTTTAGAAACCTTGTAGTCTATAAAAGTTAATAAAGAATGTATTGTATTGCCAACAGATCTTCTACCTCCCACTGGCGCTAGCCATCCCGCCAGCCCAGTTCGTTATGCATCACCAGTTCAGCTACCTGTACATGTTCTGGATCCACACTGAGGCCATAAAGAGCCTTGGGCCTTTAGAGTACATCCTCAACACGCCTAGTCATCATAGAGTGCATCATGGTAAGAACAACCTAGCCTCGTTTTATTTATAATCAGGTACTTAACTTACTCCCTCATCTTCCAAACATTTTGCCTATTGTATCCTATAGTAGCCTTGGGCCCGTTTTGGCGACTTTCCAACCCAGAGGGAAACTAGACCTAGTAGACCTTGTTGTGGTTATACCGGTTTCCTTCAACGAAAACCTGCTGTTATATATCAGCCATAGGGCGTCCACTGCTGGACATAGGCCTCCCCCAATTTCAAGGGGGGGTAAATGCCATAATCGCCACGCTTGGCATGCGGATTGACGATCGCAGTATCTCCACAACACTCCAGGGATGCTGCTGCCTTTCCCCCGGTGGTCTGCTGCTGTTATAATATCAAATGATATTTAGTATTATTCTAAACCCTTTGGTACCAGGGGTCCCTTTGGTGGATTTTTCGGTGGAGCCAGGTTTCAAATCAAACTGGAAGACGATTAAAAGTCAGCTATAACAGTGGTTCAGTCAGCGTTTCCTTGAAATTTAATAATATTAACTTTTAGGCAGCAACAAATACTGCTTGGACGTGAACTACGGAGGAGTCCTCATCATCTGGGACAGACTGTTCGGCACCTTTCGACCTGAGTCCGACAAGATCCAGATTGTGTACGGACTCATATACAACCAGCCATCTTTCAACCCCACGTATTTGCAGGTTGGTCAATAAACAATGATAAACAATCACACCACCACCATATTAGCCGAAGGACGTCCACTGTTGGACATAGGCCTCCCCTAATTTCACGGGTGGTAAATGTCATCATAATCGCCACGCTTGGCATGTGGGGTGGCGATTGCAGTATTTCCACCGCACTCCAGGGATGCTGCTTCCCATTCCAAATGCTAATAGGTATTTTTTACAGGTGCTAATAGATATTTTTTCCAGTGAGTGGAAAACTTGACTAAGGGCCAGCCACGAGTACGTGCTATGGTATTAGGTGGGAGTAAGAGATAGCGGTCTGGTCATCCGGCTTCAAAATAATATAACTCGGCTCTGTTGACATAGATAACAACCGAAATTAACGGCCTCATGCAAAAAACTGTATTTATATGTTTTATGGCTATGCTTAGACATTTCTATAATGTTTTCTTTAGGGTTCTGTATCCAAAGGGTAAAAACGGGACCCTATTACTAAGACTTCGCTGTCCGTCCGTCCGTCCGTCTGTCACCAGGCTGTATCTCAAGAACCGTAATAGCTAGACAGTTGAAATTTTCACAGATTGTGTATTTCTATTGCCGCTATAGCAACAAATACTAAAAATAAAATAATAAAAATAATTAAGGGGGGATCCCGTACGAAAAACGTGATATTTTAGCCCTTTTTCATGGCTACCACTCGCCGAGCTAGATCTCAAGAACCGTAATAGCTAGATAAAATCAAAATAATAATAATAATTAAGGGGGGCTCCCATACAACACAGTATTTGCTGGATCTCATGAACCGCAAGCATAGCAAGGAGGTTATTTCTGGTACGGAACCCTTCGTGCGCGAGTCCAACTCGCACTTGGCCGGTTTTTGTTTGGTTTCTTATGTTTCATTTCAAATTTACAGAGGATTCGTATTTTTCATAATATAACATTTGAAAGCCATGTAGGGCATTGGAATAATAAGAAAATTGAATAGGCAGATCGAAGTTTTATTTTACGACTGGCATAGCCAAAATAGGCCTCCCCAGAAGTTTTATTTTTGGGCGAGGCCTATGTCCAGCAGTGGACGTCTTTCGGTTGACATTATGATGATCATGATGGCAAAAATATTCTTGCAGCGTGTAAGAACTTTTGCTGAGTATGATTCTCCTATGTGTTTAATAAATTTTCTGACACTTTTTTATAGTACATTACGATACAAGTGCGGAGAACAAGAAATTTGCAACGAGTGGTGATAAATTGAAACACGACCGAAGGGTAATATAGCACCATATGTACTGTAAAATATTTTACAGTACACATGGTGCTACTTTACCGCACGAGTGCGGTAATCAGCAGATTACGGGCATATGTCGAAACTTTAAAGAGTCATATGTACTATAAAACGTTGTACGACACACGTGCGAATAGGTAATTCGCAACTCGTGTCGATTTAAAACACTCCCTTCGGTCGTGTTTCAATTTATCACCACTCGTAGCGAATTTCCTGTTCTCTGCACTTGTATCGTAATGTACTATTATCTCATCTGTAAGTTTGTTATGGATATTGGAGGATCTTTTTACTCCTTGAATCTTAATAATGAAAGAAGTATCATACTTAGTATTGCACAAAAGATCCCATTGGGTCGTAGTGCATCCGTATAAACAAGATAAGATAAGATCATACTTAGTAATCGTGAAACTTTCTTCTATCTTTTTACATGCAATACGGTACAAACACCTTTACTTCTATATCCTTTTCTACCTTATAGACCTTATGGCACTTTTATTAAATAATGTTAAGTCTCATAAAACAACATTATATGTACTTAACTGCTGAATACCTTAGCTGTAAACGTCACCCGTCACCCAAATTTACTCAAGAATACTGAACGGTAGGCTCTAACATTATTCAAGACAGGTACCCAACAGAAATGCGGCTTCAAAGGAAATTGTTGCCTTATCTGTATATGCGACAATATTTATGACATAAATTTCAAGATTCAACTTCCAAAAGGTCTTAATTTTATTTTGGTACGTGTTTTAAAGTGAATCTTGTTACTCTAAGTTTAGGGTCGATTTCAGGTTGAATCTCACAGAGAAATTATAACTTTTTGAGAGATGTCCATAATTTGTTCGACTTTGATACATACTGGCTGCCGTTCGTTCCTATGAGTGCCATGGAAAATGATCCAATATATCACGGATTGCGGCACAGTAAGGCAAAATAATAAATAAGTTACATTTAAAATGTTTGTCAAATCTGGCTTCACTTCTTAATGATTGGAGACCACAAACAACCTAGAATATTTGGTCACTTGGTGCCAATTTGTTCCATATTTTTTGTTCCATATCAGTCCATACCATTTTGGCGCTTAAGTCTTCATTGTATTTTTATCGAACCAGGCCTTTTTTTTCTTCTATTTGACAACCACTTTGGCTTAGTTGGTAGTGACCCTGCATACGAAGCAGCAGGTCCCGGGTTCTAATCCCGGCCAGGGCATTATTTGTGTATGTTTTGTAAGTTTTTTTGTTCCTAGGTCTTGGACGTTTTCTATGTATTTAAGTATGTGTCTATCCATATAAGTATGTTTATCGTCGTCTAGTACCCATAGTACAAGCTTTGCTTAGTTTGGGACTCGGTCGATTTGTGTAAGATATTTATTTATTTTATTATTTATCTATTCATATAGCCATCCCTCTGTGAGCACTTTCTGGTACAATACGAAAAACTTTTGCTACATGCTGCAGTTGAACTACTGTTTATTTTTATTTTCTTAAAAATCACTTGCTCTTGAGATTTTGTATGCATTCTCAAACGATAAAATCCAATAGGAATTAGTGTTTATTTTAATTACCTTTTTTTTCTCAGGCTTTCTACACCGGCTACGTGGTAGAGAAGTTCCGCCGCATGCAGACAGCTGGGGACAAGTTCAGAGCGATATTCTGGGGACCTAGTTGGGAGCCAGGTCAGCCGAGACTTGGTGATGAGGCCCAGAAACTTGATGTTAGTATAGTTTTTTTTTTATCTTGGTGAGTGTGTGGAAGTTGATCTTACTATGGGACTAGTTCGATTTGTGATTTATTTAAATAATTTTGTCATTTTAGTTTACCACTAATCTTTAAATCTTTAACATGGTTGTAGCAAGATAAAATTTTAAGAGTAAACCAAATCTTGCCTAGTCACTTCAAAACACATTGTACCATTACGATACGGTATTACTTTTAGGTACCTAATTAAAATTGCAACGCATTAAGGTAAATCTCCCAGTGCTTACTTACCACTTTCAATCTTATGTCATAGAAAATAGGGGTGATCCTGTTAACACATTTTTTTATCTGGGGAAATGCATTTACGCATTCAACCCCCGGGAACCGCCCGGACTACCGACTAAAACCACCAGGGTATGCCCATCACGCAGCATAAGTGGCGGTGATACGGGGTCGCTAAGGCTCACAACCGCGAACACCGCCTGCTGCGACAGCGGAAGCTCTCCCCTCTCGGTAGAGGCTTGCGCCCCGCAACCGACGGCAAGCGTGCAGGGTGACACCACAGACTTGCCGACCAAAGGGCCTCCACGCCAGGAGAGAGTGAAAAACCCCGGATTCACTCCCTCAGGTCCCCTTGTAACTTTTTGTAGAGGTTTTCTCCCTCGCAGCTACCACCCGGCCCCGGCCTGACGGTGTCAGCCCTCGGTCCTGACTATAGCGGCCCTCTGCCGAAGTCAGGGTTACGGGTCCGTAATTCTTTAAACAGGCATACGGCATGGCCTGTCCCTCTCGCCGCACCTGGGGTGTCTTGCGACTCCCTGATACGGAACCCCCATTACACCATTAGTCGCATCTGGAGTGTCCTCCGCTGTACAGAGGAACACCCAGAGCGACCCCGTCTCCGGGTTATTGGTAGCACTGGTAAGCGATTCCTCCGAAGATGAATCACTTACCGTTGCCCCCAGAGCGCATCAGCCAGAACCTTTCCCCTTCCCCCAGACCCGCGAGGGTCCACAGGAACTGGAAGAGCCAAGACACTCGTGGAGGTTACCACAAGCCTATTATCGAACTGTACACCCAATATACCATACATACATATAATCACGCCTGTTTCGCAGAGGGGTAGACAGAGATCACGGATTTCCACTTGCTACGATCCTGACATACAACTTTCGCTTCATGAACTTTCATAACATTCTTCATGCATGCGCGCCGATTGAGGGTACTCCTGTCCTGGCCTTTCTGCAGAATGTCTCCAATTTGGTCGGAGTACGTTCGCCGAGGTCTTCCCCTTCCAACTATTCCATCCACTCTTCCTTCATACACTCGTTTTGTCAATCTTCTTTCATCCATCCTCTCTACATCTCCAAACCATCTTAGCATACCTTTCTTAATTTTCGTCACTATATCTTCATTCACTCCACACCTCCGTCTTATAACGGTGTTTATCACTCTATCTCTCAAAGTAACGCCACACATACTTCTCAGCGCTCTCATTTCCACTGCATTTACTCGACTCTGATGTATCTTCTGCCACACCCAACTTTCGCTACCATACATTAGTGTCGGCACCAACATTCCTCTATGCACAGCCAGCCGCGCCTTTTCTGACACTTTCTGGCTGCTCATAAAGGCGTGAAGTGCCCCATTCACTCGATTCCCAGCTATCACTCTCCTTTCAATATCTCCTTCATGCTTACCGTCTCTCGTGAACAAAGTCCCCAAATACACCAACTCATCCACTTGCTCCAACCTCTCTCCATCTACAGCAATTTCACAAACTATCATACATTCATCTCTTTCAAATACCATCACTTTCGTCTTGCTTACATTCATTTTCATTCTATTTCTCGCAAACAATCCGTGCATGCTAGTTACCATCTTCTACCTACCAATATACAATATTTTTTTGTTTATCAGTAATTAATAACAATATTTTATTTTGTTACGATACCAAAAAAATATATGATCTTGGAAAATAACAAGTCACTTGTATTGTTTCTATATCGAATAAGTTTTTTTTTATAGGTTTTCATGGCCTTTTTAAGATTTCATAACGCCTAAAGGCCTATAAACAAACTTTCTATTCCCCGGTGTTAGTAATATTGTTGAAACAACATCTCGTTTGAATATCAAAGAAATTTATTTCCATATCAACACGATCAAACTTCAACTCTATTTCTTTTTCAACTTGATTCAAATTTCAGTGGGCTGTTTATGAAGAGGGCATTAAGAGGTTTAGGAAGTTACGAAGTTTATTAGTAAACATGGTTATTCAAGCAGTGTTTTCATCTTGAAGTGCTTACTTGAAAGAGACCTAAACAATTTCACCCAACCGTACTTGTGGAACTTTATTAAAGTTAGCTTTGAGATATTTAATGTGTCTATACATTTTACACCTACATAACTTGATAAACTGCTTAAACCGTAACTAATAATTCGTCAAATATCGTCGAAAATTATACCAAATCAAAACATGCTTGACTGCCCAGTGCCCGTCACTGCGTATAGTTCGTTAGAAATTCTAAGAGTAAATTCTGTCAAACGAACGTAACCAAAAACGACAAACTGCTGTTTTTTTTATTTATTGTTTATATATTAAGAAGACTTCTACTAGTATAAGTACAAGGTTTCGCAAAACTGCAATTTAAATGTAGTCTGAAAATTACTGATATCGCACCAACAGTGACCTATTCATGTTTTTTCGTGCAAGGATATCTATGCTGTTCACAAAATAAATTTAAGTACTTCCAATTTGTGAATTTTTCTTCATTCCATTACGTCACCAGAGTATTATTGAACGTAGTAGGTACGTGCTAGCTAATTTTCGTGACGTAGTGGAACAAATTGAATTTAACCAACTGAAAGTCCTGAACTATTTTTTAAATGCTCATCTTTATGGTTCGAAATAGCAATATAACATAAATTCTAATTATGTTGCAGATTGAGCAGAGAGAGAAGTATGACGTTACGCTGCCAGCTTGGTGCAACATCTACCTGGTGCTACATTACGCAGTGGTATTCTACGGGTTCTTCGAACTTGCCTCCAGATACATGGTCAGTGTAGATAGATTTATTTCACAATATACAAAATGCAGTATGGGTCTTACAATATGTTGTATACATATAAATATAGACCAGCATAACACTATTAGGGCACATCAATATTAAATTAAAAAAAATACTTATTCTAAAATAATGCATGCAACACGTTATTACAGATTACTAAACATAAATCAGTAGACAAAACCTGTAGAAAGACAACGCTGGGAGAGTTAAAAAAAAATCGAGAAGAATTAAATCAGTATTTCGAAATGTTGTACGTACTTACAAAAATGTTGAAAAATCTCAGTATGTGGAGATGAGTAATATGAGTCGTAGCATAGGTAAACTCGGAGAACAACAGTAGGTTAGAATAGCTTAGTTCTAAAGTATTCTAAACGATAGATAAAATTACTAAAAGTAAAAATGTCTTTAAATAAAGTAAGAAAATATCAAACAAACTATTTAGATTACAAAGAAAATTTTAAAGTAAATAAGATCTTCTGTTATATCATTGGTTTGTATAAAACTTGGATACAAGTACGTGTTTAAGAACCTAGTGTGGGCGCGTTTGAAAAAGAAAATACACCTAAATATAAACGTTCTTATAAAAGTGAAGAGCATTTTGATTTTCAAATCGCGAACGATTTAATTAGAATTACAAAATAAGACAAAAATAAATTACCAGCTTTCTTTGTAATAAATTGTATAGTCGCAGAATGAAAAGGTTCGTGACTTACGACCTTAACACCATTAAAATAGAGTTGAAATGTCACGAACAATTTCCTTCCGCGACTGTTCATTTACGTTCGGTTTAACAATGGAAAAAAGGGAGGTTAGTAGGTAACGCAATAAGGAAAAACGATAATTTGTACACCTAAAATTCCTTATTATATCAGGGTATATTTTATCATAAAACACCAATATATTGATAAATCACATTTTGTTTCCCTCGTTACGCGAGTCTGACTTGCACCTAGCGGGTTTTATTGATATTTAATACTGGTACATATACCAGTACATAGTTTGATGAAGATAATGAACGAATACATCGCTAAGGGTTTCCGAATTGCGAAAAGTGCGACATCTCTTATTTTGCTCTAAAAATGAATAAATAAAACCGGCCATGTGCGAGTCGGACTCGCGTAACGAGGGAAATAAATGTGATTTATCAATATATTGGTGTTTTCTGATAATATACGTAATAATAAACATTATCACTCAATTTCAAACTCATATGTAAATCAATGGTAAGTTAGAAAATTCTTCGGAACAAAATTGGAATAAATAGTTGACTTTGGTGGCTTCTCGTTCCTTTGTTTTCCAATATTTTTTTAAATTAAAAGATACAATATTTATGTACATAACGAGCTATAAACAACAATACTCTACGTGATGGGTAAGATACTAAAAAAATGTTAATAAGCCATTTTTTTTATTGGAAAGTACATTTTTTAAAAGAAAACTTCCTGTCAAATGCTTTCTTTTGCAAAACAATCGTTGTCCCACTTGTCTGAATTCGGGAGCACTTTGTTTGGAAACTTACATTTCTTTGTAAAAAGGGCATACCAATGGTATTATATTTTCTGTGTCCCAGTTCTTGTTACTTTCCCATCAATAACACCTCAGGAAACATTAGACTATTTATGAGTATTTTTATCACCCTCTTCTTTACTACTAGGAGATGAATTATTATTAAGTCTCTCTCGATGTTAACCTTGTCAAGTAATAAATTCCGGTGCATATCGTAAGCTTCCAAACCTATATTTTTTAGTTAAACCCATTTCATCAACAGTATTACACTGATAATATTTAGTCCATGGCCACATTTTGTGGGTTTAATGACAGCCAGTCAATGTTATTTGTAATTTTAGTGTCCACAGTCGCTGCTCGATCTCTAAAAATCGATATTTTACTAAAGCTATTTCTAAAAAGAGATAATACTTATATATATGGACCCGGGTATGTCCTAAAACTACGACCAAGACCACCGGGGGATGGGCAGCAGCATCTCTGGAGTGCGGTGGAGACACTGCGATCGCCAACCCGCATGCCAAGCGTGGCGATTATGGCAATTACCCCCTATGACAGATACAAAAAGGCCACGGCCCCGAGGTTCTGGCAACCCCCAGTGCCCTGGCTTTGGTAGCGGCCAGGGTACTAGCGGGGTCAGGGGTGCGAAGAATCTCCGGTTAAGATCCGGCTACCACCACCGACGACTCCTGGCCCTGGCAACATATAACACACGAACACTGCGGACCGACGAAAAGGTAGCGGAACTGGAGGAAGGATTGAGCAAGTTGCGTTGGGATATCGTAGGGTTATCTGAAGTCCGAAGAGAGGGGGAGGACACGATAACTCTGAAGTCCGGCAACTTGCTCTATTTCCGGGAGGGCGACCAACAGTCCCAGGGAGGTGTCGGGTTTATCGTCCACAAATCCCTCGTGAACAACGTGGTGAAGATCGAGAGTGTGTCGGCCAGGGTGGCGTACCTTATACTAAGAGTATCCAAGAGGTACTCCTTGACGGTCATACAGGTGTACGCGCCGACCTCGGCACACTCCGACGACGAGGTGGAGGCTTTGTATGAGGATATATCACAAGTCATGCATAGTTCCAAAACCTACTTCACCGTTGTTATGGGGGATTTCAACGCGAAACTGGGCAAGAGAGATGGTGAAGAACTGAGAGTGGGGCAATTTGGAGTTGGAAGTCGAAACCACCGGGGCCAACTACTGGCTGGTTTCTTGGAGAAGGAGGGACTCTACATGATGAACTCCTTCTTCAAGAAACGCGAGCACAGGAAGTGGACCTGGATGAGTCCCGACGGTGCAACAAAAAACGAGATTGACTTCTTCATGTCGACGAAGAGGCATATATTCAATGATGTCTCTGTGATCAGTACGGTTAAAACCGGAAGTGATCATCGTCTGGTAAGAGGCACATTGAATATATGCGTCAAGCTAGAACGCTCTCGGCTGATGAAGTCCACGCTCCGTCCAGCAGCAGTCCAAATCCAAAACCCCCAAGAGCTTTCAGCTGGAACTCCAAAACCGTTTCGATTGTCTAGGCGGCGATGTGGACAGCTATACACGTCAACTAGCAGACCCGAAGTTGGTCTGGCGGAAGACCGAAGAGCTAGATTAACCCGCCACTATACCGAAGATATCCCGGACATCAGCCTGTACGAGATTAGAATGGCTCTAAAACAGCTTAAGAACAATAAGGCACCCGGTGAAAACGGAATTACAGCGGAACTCCTGAAGGCGGGTGGAAAACCGGTCCTCAGGGCCCTTCAGAAGTTGTTCAATTCCGTCTTACTGGAAGGGAAAACTCCAAAGGCATGGAACAGAGGTGTGGTGGTCCTGTTCTTCAAAAAGGGTGACAACTCCTTACTGAAGAACTACCGACCATTACAGTTATACAGAAGACTGAGGAGTATAACCTGCCTCTCTGTTTAGCGTTCGTGGACTACGAGAAAGCCTTCGATTCGATCGAAACCTGGGCTGTACTACAATCTCTCCAGCGGTGCCAAGTGGACTACCGCTATATCGAAGTGCTGAAGTGTTTGTACGAGAACGCCACTATGTCAGTCCAACTCCAGGACCAGAGCTCGAAGCCTATCCGATTGGAGCGGGGACAGGCAAGAAGATGTTATTTCCCCTAAACTGTTCTCCGCTGCACTGGAGGATGTTTTCAAGACTCTTGACTGGAGAAGGCTAGGCATTAACATAAATGGCGAGTACCTCACTCACCTTCGGTTTGCTGACGATATAGTAGTCTTGGCTGAGACCATGGAAGATTTAAGTACAATGCTCAATGACCTCAGTAAAGCCTCCGAGCGAGTTGGTCTAAGGATGAACATGGACAAGACGAAGATCATGTCAAATGCCCATGTCGCACCAACTCCCGTAACAATCGAAAACTTTACGCTCGAAGTTGTAGACGATTACATATACCTAGGACAGACTGTCCAGTTAGGTAGGTCCAACTTCGAGAAAGAGGTTAATCGTCGAATCCGACTCGGCTGGGCAGCGTTCGGGAAGCTACGGCACATCTTTTCGTCCAATATTCCGCAGTGTCTCAAGACGAAAGTCTTTGACCAGTGTGTGTTGCCAGTGATGACATATGGTACTGAAACGTGGTCGCTTACTATGGGCCTCATAAGAAGGCTCAAAGTCACCCAAAGAGCAATGGAGAGAGCTATGTTAGGAGTTTCTCTGCGTGATCGCATCAGGAATGAGGCCATCCGCAGCAGAACCAAAGTGACCGATATAGCCCTCCAATTACTAAACTTAAGTGGCAGTGGGCGGGGCACATAGCACGTAGAACCGATGGCTGTTGGGGCGGAAAGGTTCTCGAGTGGCGACCACGTACCGGAAGGCGTAGCGTGGGCAGGCCCCCCACACGGTGGACCGATGACCTGGTGAAGGTCGCGGGTGTCCGCTGGATGCGGGTGGCGCAGGACCGGTCATTGTGGAAGTCTTTGGGGGAGGCCTACGTCCAGCAGTGGACGTCTTTCGGCTGACATGATGATGATGACTTATGTATATATTTCATTGAATAAGGAATATTGTTCTAGTGATTTTTTTTAATAAAAAAAATATTGGGAAGCAATCTTACACAAATCAACCTAGTCCCAAACTAAGCAAATCTTATACTATGGGTGCTAGACGACGATATACATACTTATATAGATAAATACATACTCAAAAACATTCAATACCCAAGAGCAGATATCCGTGCTAAATGCACAAATAATGCCCTGGCCGGGATTCGAAGCCGGGACCTCTAGCTTTGGAGGCAGTGTCACTACCAACTAGGCTAAACAGTGTTTTAGTGTTTTTGTTAATGTGTTCAAATATTTTGGACGGCCTGTGTAGTAAACAGGCCGTCCAAAATATTTGAACACATTAGCTTTGATTTGAAGAATGTATACATATGTTAGCCACATTGATTGGTATGTATGTAATATGTTGATCAATTGTTAGATTCAGGCTTGTATTGCCTTTTTGCAGAATATTTTAAATTGGAGTCAAATAATACCTTATCTGAAACTGAGGTTTTGTGTGTCGGTAACTGCTGCGTTTTAAGTTGATTGCCAATTAATCTACAAAAGACGAAACAAAAACGAATAGATTTTTGTGGCCGAGGGCTAAATAAAATTCCGTGGGTCGGCTTTAATTTCGGTAGGTGTGTGTTACGGCTTTATTGTTTTTATTACATAAATCCTAAAAGTCGTAACACACGTGACTTTCAGCGTTAGATCCGTCTTTTGGTTGGTATTGCTATATTTGCCAACTGCCGTAGGCGCGCTCTGCTGAAGTATTTTGAGTAAAATTTCTCTCTTTAACTCAATCTTGGTTTGATGAAAATTTGCCCTGAAATAACTCAGCGTTAAATAATGTCAATACCAAAAATAAATAAATTGGGTCTTTTTAATTTAATTTGAAAACGTGAAGTAAATAGGTTTAAACGTATTGCTTCACTGGTCAAACTCAATGGTATCATTGGTTTAGGAGTGTTTCACAGTTAGCTCGTTGGTGGTGTACAGTTATGTAAAAAGCCTATTGTATCAGTAAATTTTAATTTTATTTGTAGAATTTGACAGAAAAAGCTTTAACTGCTACAATACGGACCGGCATTGTCTCCGTCAACTAGATCATGATCATCATCCTCCTAGCGTTATTCCCTGTACAGTTGTATCCTGAAGGATGCGTAGGGTCCGCTACCTAATCCGAAGAATTGGCGTTGGCACTAGTTTTTAAGGAAGCAAATGCCATCTGACCTTCCAACCCGAGAGGAAAACTAGACCTTATTGGGATTAGGCTTGTCAAGTGAGTGGGCAAGTTGACTGTTAGAGGTTCTCAAGCCTCTAGCCTAGGCCTCTAACTTGGCTTAACGACTGCTATCAAAGACAGCAATCGGGATCAACGGCTTAACGTGCCTTCCAAAGCACCGGAGCGCTCAGTTAGTAACCACTCAAAGCGGTCACCCATCCAAGGACTGTCCTCGCCCGACATTACTTAACCTCGCATACCGCACGCGGTACGCGGGCGCCGCTGGGCCACGAACGTTCCATCTGTAAACTACATAAATTGCATAAATTTATACTAACGTGAGACATAATAGAGTAAATTCACTATTTGCGACATGATTCGGACTACAATTGGAGTCCTTTATCAGAAAGAGTATTGACACGGTACGGGGCGGTCGGCAACCGTTTCAACACTCAACCCCATCAAGGACTCCGATTGTAGTCCGAAACATGTCGGAAATAGTCCTTTATCAGGTGTTTCAACCGTATTTCTTTCTTTTAGTACATAAATTGCATCGGTGAAATTGGGGTCACACAATTACGTATGTGCATACATCTAAGGCTGGGTTGCACCAAACCGTCTCTAATCGTAAGCTGTGTTTGTTAAAATTTCAATGTATGGAAAGTTTGACAAGTTTCTATGGGATGATAGCTGCCGGCGCCATATTTAACGTTGATCAGTTTGTGATCGTAAGTCGGTGCAACCCAGTCTTAGTATACTTATACTTTGGTACTCTGTCAACAATTCTACGTTATGCCTAGACAGCCTATAAAAAGCCAGTGGTCCTTTTATATTTCTAATAAGCACTGTAAAAATATTACGACTTGTTGAAAGTGTGTTTGTCAGCAGAAAAAATTGGGCAAATAAGATATTAAGTGTCGATCCAGAATTTTATCTCATTGTGAGAATAAAAATACAATTTTCTTGATTATGGGTTGATTACTTAATACCTACATGCAAATGTCTTCAACCTAAATTTGATAAATGCGTTTCATGGTGAAATTCGGTATAGAAACCTGACAAAAGTCTTAGAACTATTTTTAACCACTTTACCCAGTACAGATTATAGGTATTTTTTCTAAAGTAAATTTCTACTTTTTATCTGAGCTGCTTCGGACCGAACGCGAATTTTCGTAAGCACACAAGCATTCAGCTGGTGTTGGATTGATCGATTGAAAGCTTTCACGTCTCTATTTCAAAAGTATGTTCATTCAATAATAATATTGGGTACATATTACCAAAGCGCTATGAATCTTTTGGATATAAAAACCAAAAACAAGTTTTATAATTAGTTTACATTTAGCTTCTCTTTATCATTATCATTTACAGCAAGTTAGTCGCAATAGGTATTATAAATATATTTCGCTAAATGTCTAAAACACACAAAATATGGACGGTAATATCATGTCTTGAGCATATAGAAATCTACGCGTATTTTTAACTTTCAAGATTATGCTTGGCTGATATCACGTCGGCTTGTGGTTGCCATTCGGGCTACAACTACCGCCGGTTATATGGGAGAAATTCAATGTAAACTATAACTTTGCTGCGTTACCTATTACATATTTGTTAATAGAGTGCAGACTTAACACCACAACAAAGTTACGAAGTTTCGCCGTGAACTGTCTCTAAAAGCAACATGGACTATCGCAAAATATGTAACTATTGAAATTCGCCCTAGAGCTTCGTTCAATTGATCCAATTTACTGGTAATTGGAACTACAGTCACGTTGACTATCGACCGATGTTACAGAGCGTGCAACGCAGAGATCACGTTTTACAATTTCAGGCATTTGTATCAAAAAACTGCGGAGGTTTTCCCGAGAAACTACAGTATGGGATTCTTCAAGAAAGGAGTTTATTTTTAAAGGGTCTGCAACGCGCATGTTACACCCCTGGAGTTGCAGGCGTCCATAGGCTGCGGTGACCGCTTACCATCAGGCGGGCCGTACGCTTGTTTGCCACCGACGTAGTATTAAAAATGTATCTCACAAACCGTTGTAAAGAGGGTTAGGAAATTCACAGTTGTCGAGAGGCCATCAATAACAACAAAACAATTAAAAAATATAAAGTGAATCCTAAGTTATAGGTTATTAATGTAGCTTTAACAAAACCTAGATGATATTAATGTTGCAGACTCTGGTAATGCCGAATATTATTTAGAAAAGTAGTTATTTTAAACTATAATTTCCATTTCCTACTTTGTTAAATTCGAACACAGTTTCGTTGCAACTCAAGTTTGCTCATCTTTAAGGCGAAGGGGTAGGCAACCTCTTTCCATATAAACTTTGTGCATGTCTTTCTTCGTTTATGTTTGCACTACAGTTACTATTTTTGGTCAATATGCTTATTTTTCTGTTAGCTACGACTTGATGTTTTTCTTTTTGAATTTTAAGGATTATTCGTATTTTTTTATTTAATTTTTTTTGAAATGATTCAACATTTCAACATCAAGTCCTGCGTATATTCAATATGTACCAACAAAAAATTAAATTAAATGCTGTAGTGACAAAGCTAACGCAAAAAACTTGCACAACCTTTGTATGGAGCACGCCTTGCCCTGCCCTGCGCCTTAACGGGAAAAACATATTGGTTTAGAGCGAGAGCGTTAAAAAAAGAGTACCATTGTTAATACAGATAATTGACCATTCGTGCACTTTATGTGTATTGTATTAAGGCTCACGAAAGGTCAGTTAAATATGTTGACAGTGCACTGTCATCATATTTTCCTTTATTGCATATCAAGCTTAAGCTTCATCGCTGACATCGATTGATGGTCTCCATTGACGATCCCGGCTCCAATCGTAAGGGGACGCGATCAAATTTTATCGGGTGCTGATAAAATCATAACTACTCCCTTAGTGCTCGTTTAATCTTTAAGGGTTTAGCTCTTGTCCATTTTTCGCTGCGTAAACTAGGGTACCATAAACAGACACTTGATCTGACCTAGATTTTTGTGTTGAGATCGATTGATTGGTAACTGTTTTATACAGTGGTGTGGCCTGTAATAGGAGCAAAAAATTAAACGGTACACTATTGAGCTCTCCAGCAATTATTTCCAAATGAATATAATTGAAGAAAAAAAGTTTTTATTTTTTCGCAATTGAGGCTTATATGTACTTTTTTACTCTACAGGAGTGATATTAATAACAATTTATTTAAAAAAACACTAACAATTTAAAAAAAAAAAACAAAAATATTGTTTTAAACCAAAAATGCGACAACAATTATGAGTCATAACTTGAAGCAACCTCAAAATCAGCATTGACTGCCGCGCTATAATCTCTGGGTGCCAAGATCCATTACTTGGAGGTCATAACTTTAGATCAAAATTTCTCCCAATTGAAAAAAGATAATTTTTTTTGGTCACAAGAGGTTACTGCAGATGCTCTAAGGAAGCGTCCTTTAAATTTATTGCTCCTATTACAGGCCACACCCTGTATAGGTTGATAGGACGTCTCTGCTATCGATGCTTTTAAAATTGTGGTCTACGAGACTAACACAAATAATAGAATTGAAAAGTGGTAGACCACATCCTTTGTAAGATGCTTTTTACTTGGATGTTTTATGAAATTGTAATACAAAAAAATTTAATTGAATTGAATTGTATAAATAAAAATATATATTCGCATTTTTTTGCTTCATCAACTCTTCTGGTTTGTTTAAATGTTGATTACTTATTTTCTCCTTTCTTTTCAGGGCATGTCTCCAATCTCCGTTCTTGTGTCTGTCTGCTACATCATCTGGTCTCTGACCGTCATCGGCATGCTCTTTGACAACTCGACCTACGCTCCTCTCATGGAGGTCCTTCGGTGTTCTGCTCTGGCCTTCCTGACCAGGAGCTTTAGCATCAGCCCAGGGTATGGAACAGCGCTGCAGATTGTGTATGTGGCATCTGCGATGTTCTGGTGCCTGTATACTTTGAAGCTGCTTGAGATTAAAAAGACGAAGAAGGTTGAGTAAAAGGTGGAGAGACGCTACGCAATATTGATAATGATTTAGGTGACTTCCTGGATTCAGCTGTCAGTGCCCGCTGTCCGTCGAGTCAGTATTGCTTCTTTACTGCACACCTACATTTACATGAGTGCTTCCTGTCTGATAGATGCGCGGGAGCCGGTAGACACAAATTCAGTACTGCCCCGCTTCCACGCATGTAATTACTACTGTGCAAATGTTATACTGACAGTATCCCATCAAGTGTAAAAATCAGTGCGACATCAGTAAGTTGACGTTGAAGAACAAAATATCCTTGCAAAGAAACGATGTACGCGGAAGCAAACGTGCATGAAAAATACAATTTATTTATTAATTTTATGTGAGGCATCAGCAACAATACTTAGTTGGTAACTTATTTGATGACATACCGACGCATTGATTCAAAAAGAATCTCTGGTAAAATAAAACACATTTAAAAAACTAAGTAAGTATGAGAAACAAATAGTAACATAAAATTGTGATGCATTTGCCGCGTCAAAAACACTTCACTAGATTAAAAGGTTTTATTCGGCACGTTTAAATGGTTACCTCCAGACATGGCAACCATTAAATTGTTTTTGTGAACACATCTACTGTATTACTGACAAAAACTGATATCCCCAGTTTGATGTCGCTATTATCCTGGTTTTTAAATACAGGAACAAAAGTGACCACATGTCATCTTCTGTCATATATCACGGAAAGAGTACCAGCTCCAGATATTTGATGACATGGCAATTATTAAATCACTTTGGCAATGTAATGTACTTACTTACTGAATTACTGGGCCAGTTTTCCATCTGCGACATTTGACAGAAGCTGACTTATGTCCACTTCAATGTATCACACTGGTTCTGAAAGCCAGATGCATACCCCCTTCTGTCAAATATCACTAATAGAATACGACTCCTCATATTTTTGTAATACTTACGGTATAACGGATTACATAAGTATGAAATCAAGACCAAGTCGACCTATATTTTATGATAAATATCTTAAAATTAGAGATGTCATTAGTTGTTAATTAAACGTTTTGAATTGGGCCCCAGGTATTAAAACTCCCAGCGGCTCTGATTGATAATTGCGGGGAATCAGAGCGTGCCGATACCGGCGGGATTTAAGATTTGTTCTTTTGCGTAGCGTCTATATAATTCTAAGGTTAAAACAGTGATATTGATCCTGTCGGTCGCGGCCCTCTAGGGGATTGCATAGCCTTTTTATCAGGGTTTACTTGCATTGTTGCGAAATTTGTAAAAGTAAGCGAAATAGGGAATAGAGGATTTGTTTTACAAAATAAATAACAATAAGAACAGCGGAGGATGGGTCTTCGCAAGTTATTATTGAGGTATTAAGGGCGTCGCGCCAAAAACAGGTATAAAAAAGTGGTTAAATTGAATTTTATATATTATTTTAGTACCAAAGCCTGCCACTAGTGCCACTACTGTGCCTTAAACTTACTCGTAGTGAATAGTTATTTAAATTTAATACGTCTTTTTATAATGTTTATCTAGGTTTTGGAACCCGTGGAGACTTTACTATGTATACACAGTTGAGTTTGAACTGGCTAAGGTGATAAGAGCATAATAATTACCTATTACTCAAATAGCCATAATTGTTAAAATATTATTATGTCCGTATATGTACATAATCGGGGTTGTTATAAATTGAATTTTATTATGTTGTATTCTTAGATTCATGGATAAAATGTTGGGTGTTAAAGTTTGTGTCATTCATATTTATAGAAATTGTAGTAAAACCACGATAATATAGGATAAAGGTTAAAAGGACTATTGTGTAACGTCTATTATCGGTTAATTAACGGTACATATTATCGTGGTTTTTTGATGGTTTCAAAATATTTGTTCATTTTACTACCTTGTCATATAACTAATTGTGTAAATTTTCACTGCCCTAGTTATGCTTCTCACTACAAGGTACTAGAATGGCTGTTACAATTGGACATGTACGGTTATTATTTTGTTTCAACATTTCCTATTAGATGTAAGGCTGAATGTGTAACTTGTTTGTCTCTCGTTGCAATTTTATTATAGGTTAAACTTAAGTTGATATAAGATTGTTAATGAAAATGCATTATTTATTGTCCTTTGCTGGAACAAATATATTTTTAATTAATCGTTAATTTTTAATTTTACCTACGTCTTCCAGTGTATTTCCTCTTTTGGCATATATAGATGTACAAATAACTTCGTTTCTGATTGAATTGATTGAATCTTATTCGTGGCCCGCTTGAAAGTGATTAATAAATACCACACCGATTCCAATTCAGTGTATTTACGATCTCAAATAGGTTTGCAGATTGTCTAATTGTCATCTTCTGCTATGGTCTGAACATTTATAATGTGCCACTAAACGAATCCATCTGACAGGAAGGTACTGTACTGGCATGATGGCCAGTCCTGAAATTCCCATGGCACCATCAGGTGATTTCACGATGTAACAAACACTGTAATTCTTCGATGTAAAAGACGCGTACGCGTACGCGACTACGTACGGGTAAAAACAGTAAAAATAGAACAATCTTAACATGGAACCACGAACATAATTTATTCATTTTGTAACTATACAGTAAAAAATATAACACTAATTTGATATTAACACTCTTTTCTGAACGCGACTTTAACTGTGTGTACTAGCACTAGAATGACACTATGAAGTATATTTTCGCGGAATCTCGAACCATAGTGCGCATGTCAGAGCTATACAATAATGTAAAAACAAAACCTTAAAAAAAACACCATTAAATATAGACAGAGCCAAGCCAGAAACTAAACTTATTATCGCTTTATAACGACTCGACGTAGAACATTGCCGCGATAGTAATGTCAGGCGTATTAAATCGGTAAGAGGAGTGACTAATAGGGTTACCGCTTCAGGGACGAACATTCACAGTATGCCTCCACTTTAACCGAGCTAGAGCCAAAATCTCCCAGCGCAATAGTTCAATATCACATCTCCGCAGTAGCACTTCAGCACATTTTTTAACCAACTTCACAAAAAAGGAGGAGGTTCTCAATTTAGTTGTATGTTTTTTTAATGTGTTACCTCAGAACTCCGCCATTTATAAACCGATTTGGAGAATTTGTTTTCTATTATTATAACACAGAAGTATAGAAAATATGTAAATAGAGACACCGAAGGGAAATCCACACTGAGTTCTCATATCGGTATTCTGAGAAGTAAAATAATAATATTTACATGATTTCACGATTTTTATACGACATGCGAGTTTCCTTGTAGATAGGCTCACATTGAAAAGAGTAAAGAGCGATCTGTGTTCAACCCTATGCTCACAGCATAGGGCTTAGTCCGCGTAAGAGATCTATTTGGTTGGATAATTAACGTATAATAATGATATCAATGGCTCGACTCCACGTGCGCCGATCTAATGTAATCAGGGATTATATAACTTTGGTGCCGATGACAGACGTATGACGTCAAGCTACATACAGAGTGTTTTATCCGAATTATAGAAGAAATCAATTTAGATGAAGAAAGGTTCACTTCAACAATATTTTTATAATTGGCGGGAGATTCGAAAGTTATAATTAGTCCTAAATGTACGTGTGAATTAAATGTATGTAAATAAGGAAGCAGATGCGTTGTTATGTTTTAATTTTAAGATTTCTGCGTACTTTTTGACATCCAACAAAATTTAATTTGTTGTTTTTCATTTACTTATGGAAATAATATTATTTATATCAATTTCATTACCCAATATTTTTTTTTCGTATCATCAATGTCATTATTTTAATATTTACATTATTTATTATGTAAGTATTATAAAATTTTATTAATAACCAATAATATTTTCAATATCATTATTAAGAATCATTGGGGTGTTTCTATGTTGTTTATATAAAATCATTCTATATGTTAATTTACGTCATAATGACGTCACCGGCACCAAAGTTTCGCTCCCTGAATATAATATAATACAATATCAGTTCACTTCATAATGAGACCTTAGTGCGTAAAACAGGAATATTTAAACGCGTTCGCTGCGAACGGGACGTAGCACGTGTCTGTCTGATGTAATGTATGGAAATCCAATTATTTTCATACATTACATTACATTGTTATTTTCCGTTGGCGTGCCTGTCGTAAACGTGACCTTACTCATATAAGCCTTAAAGTCGAAAGGCATTACCACATCAGAAAATTAAATTATAAGCAAAAAAAATCTGTTAAAACAGATCCGAATAAAACATTCGTGGAACGCCGAAAAAAATACATTAACTAAACCGAGTATTTTCCTTATAAGAATGTCACCAAACATCTGGCTAGGGGGTTGTTTTCGCGACGTTTTAATAACAACTCGTAATAAAGCGAATACGGGTAATGTTCGCGGCCACCAGTCAAATTGTACGAAATGTACAATAAGCTGAAAAACCGGCCAAGTGCGAGTCGGACTCGCCCTCGAAGGGTTCGGTACTATTATTATCTATAGAACATTAGACACTTTATATTATAATTATAACCTTTTTGACAACGTCAAAATTTATTCCACAATTTACAGATATAAGTAAAAAGACATGTTCATAAATTAAATTAAAACTAAATATAACTAAACTTATAATTAAAATAATTTTATTGAAATAATAAAAAGATAAAGACACAAAAAAAAAAAAACTATACTCGCGGCTAACCAAGGTCACTCATTGGCGGAAAAGAACCCAAGATGCTGGCGGCGTTTCCCCGTTGCACAGCAATACTGAGCCTTTGTCCGAGAAACGCCCCAGCTCTTGGATCACAGGTAAATCTAATAAGTTTTGTCTGTCTTATAACCTTTTTTAATTTAATTTTAATAACAATATTTTTTATTTATTTATTTTAACTTTATTGCACAAATAAATCGATACAATTGGCGGACTTAATGTCTCAAGGCATTCTCTATCATTCAACCATGGGGCCAAACAGAAAATAGCGAAGGTAGGTGCAAGTGACTAAACTATCAGTAACGAAACTATAAGAACGTTTAATAATATCAAGCAGAATGTTGGTCAAGTGCGAGTCTGATTCTAGTTTTCTTATACATTTCGAGTCCCAGCGCCTGATGAACACAACGAGCAACTTATTAAAAGTTCTTTTGTATGGGAGCTTCCTTAAGTATTATTATTATTTTGTTTTTAGTATTTGTGTGTTATAGCGGCAACAGAAATAAATCATCTGTGAAAATTTCAACTGTCTATCACAGACAGATGGAAATACAGACAGACAGACGGACAGCGGAGTCTTAGTAATAGGGTTCCGTTTTTACCCTTTGGGTACGGAACCCTAAAAATTTGTTTACCATTTTTCGACTATTATTTGTTAATTAAGTATCAACTTTCGCTCAGAATATTGTGCAAATCAGTAACAAAGCGCGCAAGTCCCTGGGCTTCATTTTACGGCAGTCCACATTGTTCAATAAACACGACATCATTTCCTTACTCTATAACGCCTATGTCCCCAGTCTGCTAGAAAGTAACATTGTCATACGGAATCCCCATCATCAAAAATACGTTACCCTAATTAAACAAGAGCAGAAATCAGTCGTGCGTTACCTTTACTTGTACCCTACTCTGTTCGCGTTAGGAATGATCTCTTACCAGAGCATCGAAGTGCGTAGACAACTAGCTGTGGTAAAATATATATTTAGACTGATACGCGGCAGTATAAGTAAACTCCCCTTACTACAATTTGTAACTCTAAAAGTACCGCTACTTATAAGAGGTACACTTCGTCCACGACAGCGGCCATTATTTCTGGTTCATAACACTACATTAAGTCAGAGCACCAGTCCTCTGTATAAGGCATTGAACCACATCAATAATATTCTCCTTTATGACTCTGACTTGGACATATTCTCGCAGACGGACCCGAAATTCCTAGCTACAGCCACTCGGTATCTGGAGTCAATCAACACTCTTACCTCAATGCAATACTAAATGTGTAGACTGTATCCAGACTTGCTTTGTAACTAAAATGTATAAGTAACTAGTGGTTCTGTGAGATGTAGATTTTTTATTTTATTTCAAAAATTCCAAAAACAGTCTCGAAAAAAATCTATATAATTATCAAACATGCTCACAAAATTTCACGAGAATCGGTTGAGAAATGCGACCTCTTGAGAACATCCGGACGGACAGACATACGGAAGATTTTTGTCGAAAATTGAAACGGAGACGCTTCGCTGGCTCCGTAAAAAATCTTATATGGTGATAGTTAATTTTAATTTGATTGTTGTTAGTTCAACAAGTATAGCTAAGTGTAAAGCGGCAATTACAATTCGTCAAATCAATCAATCAATCAATCAATCAAAATATTTATTGCATGGTCATGAGTTATACAATGATGTTCAACAAATTTACAGGCCTTCATGTCCTGCCTCAGAGAGGCGTACAATATTTGCTTAATCCTAGATACACTAACAATAAATCACATTATTATACACAACATTAGGTATTTAAAAATTCAGAGATGTTATAAAAGCATTGATCGATAAGCCAGTTAAATAATTTTCTTTTAAACTCTAGAGGCACAAGTTTCTTCAGATCAACTGGTAACTTGTTATATATTTTCGGACCCATACCCATAACACTATTAGAAAAAAATGCTGACGTTGATCTTGGACATCCCACATCATAGCCGTATTTAGATTGCAGTCGTGGTCTTGGATTTCTACCCTCAAACATGTTCAAATTATGTTTTACAAATAGACATAGTTCGTATATATATAGGGCTGGGAAAGTAAGTATTTTATTATCTTGAAACAATGAACGGCACGTCTCGGTTTGCTTCAGACCGAAAATAGAGCGAAGACATCTCTTTTGCAATCTGAAGACTTGGTCTTTAGTGGCAACATTACCCCATAAAATAATGCCATATCGTAGATTTGACATGACGTAGGCATGAAAAGCTAGCAGAGCTGTCTTTTCTGATGATATATCTTTAAGACGTCTTAGAGCATATGCGAATTTACTTAATTTTGCTACTATACATTCAGAGTGGGTAAGCCAGTTGGAGTGTGAATCAATCGTTATACCTAGAAATTTGATGGAATTGACATTTTCTAATTTAAAACCTTTATACATTACTTCCATTTGAACTGGTTTGCTTTGAATTGCATAAAACTCCATACACTTTGTCTTATTAAGATTAACCTGAAGTTGGTTTTTCTTCAACCATTCATTAACTTTGTTAAATACTTTATTTACTTCCTCTTTGTAAAGTACAATATTATCACCTCTTACTATTATTGAGCAATCATCAGCAAAAAGAAGAATTTTATTATCTGTTATTTTTGGCAAATCGTTGATGTACAAGAGAAACAGTAATGGTCCAAGTAGGTTGCCTTGTGGGACGCCAGTATTGATAATTCTGTACTGTGACCTGTAGGTTTCAAAAGTTTTTGTTTTTTCTGAATAAGCCGATACCTCAGTGCTCTGCTTTCTACCTTCTAGATAAGATTTTAGCCAATCATAGCAGTTGCCTCGTATACCATAGTGGTTTAATTTATGCATAAGTATTTTATGACAAACCCTGTCAAAAGCTTTTGACATGTCCATGAAAATACCAACTGCCGGTATTTTGTCATTTCTACTCTGTGACACTATTTTTATGAGTTCGTATATAGCTGATGTCGTTGATTTTTTTGCTCTGAATCCAAACTGTGAACTGGATAAAATATTGTGCTTGTCAAGAAACTGTATCAAACGCTGGTAAACAATTTTCTCGAATATTTTTGAAAAGACTGGAATGAGTGCGATCGGTCTATAGTTACTTATTTCTGAAGCATTACCTTTTTTAAAAATCGGTTTAATAATTGTATATTTTAGTTTATCTGGAAAGTATCCGTTTGCTATTGATAAATTTATGATGTGATTCAGGGGGTAGACAAATAAGTCGGAATTTTCTTTTATTATTGATGTTGGCATGTTATCATAACCGACAGATTTAGTATTGCGTAATTGTCTAATAATTTTAATAATTTCTATTGGACATGTTGGTTTCATGAATATAGTGTATTCTAAGGGCATTCCTAATGAATACTTATCTGTTGTTATGCCTAAATTGTCACTACTCACTTAGTCTATGAACCTGTCATTAAAAGAATTGCAAATGTTTTGTGGAGATGTAATAGTTGTTTTATCCACAACAATCCTATCAATACAATGTGGCATATTTTTGCTTATAGTATTGTTTTTAATGACGTCCCAAGTTGCCCTCGCTATATTACAACTTCTCTTAATATAAGCAGCAGCTGATAATTTGTGAGATTTAAAGATACATTTCTTTAGCAAAACTGCATATGCTTTATATGTTTGTTTATGCTCCTGGCTAGGACAATGCATGTACTTGTTATACATTGTTCACCTAATGCGGCCGCCGTATTCATTTTAAACTACTTAGGCCAACTAAAGTCGTCTTTACATTAAAGTAGAATCCAGAATTAGGCGAACTAACTTGACAGTTCATTGTACGCTAATGTTGCCACGGTTTGGCTAGTGCTGTTAATATTGATCTATAAAAAGTCTAGTTAGTCATTATTATTGTGTTTGGAATCAAACTAATAATTTTACTGAGCAAAATAATAATATTAAAAATTGATTGGAATTAAAAATACATCGAACATCATTTTGGACATCGTTAAGGACGCTGTCCGCCATTTTGTTTTGTTGACAGTTCGGACCATTGGCCAAACAAAGCAGGCCATTCGGCTTTCGACAATACTTACACGACAGTTACTTGATAAAATATAAATAAAATCAGATTTATAAAAGACACAAGGTTATATCGACATATCTGTGTCGACTTAAACCTATCACTATTTATTTTATCCTATGTCTGGCAACATTTTCGGCTGTCAAGTTAGTTCGCTTAATTCTGGACTCGACTTTAGTCTGTCTGCCTACTTATAAGCGTTGGCAGCTGTCGATCGCCGAATGCGGCCGACTAACGTGTTCTACACTTTTGCGGTCGCCGCGTGCTGCATGCGATACGAAGTGTGATTGCCGCATAAGTGTTAATTTAAGGAATCAATAAATAAATACATTGTTATTTTACCTTTAATACACCAGAAACTGAAACAACCAACGTTACGTAAGTTTGGAACTGTGATACGATAAGCCGGACTTTATATTAACGATCAATCAAACGTGTGAATCCTTTGTTTGTTAATTATTATTACATTTATTACCAACAATCAAAATTATATTGTGAAATCATCGTTGCGTTAATATTTTAGGACAAAAAGGTACGGACTGAATTAATTTGCTTCAATTTATTACGTTGCTTTGTAAGGTTTAATTTTGCTTTGTGTTTGCATAATGTTTGTGGCTTTGTGCAAATTAAGAACGGACAGTTAAATTAAAAATGATACAGATGGACACCATTATACATTTCATATATTATAAGTTTGATACTCAATTTGTACCTATATACAATTTACGTAAGTACTAGTTTCAGAACTTACACAGAAGTAGGAGAGTCTATATTACTAATAGAAATCAAAAAATTACGTAAATAAAATGAAAAAAAAGCGAAGCATCTCCGTTTCAGCTTTCGACAAAAATTCTTTCGTATGTCTGTCTGTCTGTCCGGATGCTCTTTTGTGAGCAAGTTCGATAATTATATAGAATGTTTTTTTGAATCAGATTTTGGAAATATTTAAATCGAAAAAAAATATTCTTTTTTTGCGACGGCTGCAGCCTGTAGTTTATATCAGTGAAAATTCTTTAACTGTTGATATGTAACCGTAGAAATACTTTTTGTAACTAATTTATTTTAAATCCGAATCTGGTCACCACAATACAGGCTTAGGCTAGTGTGGGGCCGCAGGATAAATTGCAAAATGCTACTTAATTTTTCTTGTAAATAAACCATTTTTATATGATTATTATTTATTTACTTATTTAATCTTTTTCTACTATTTTCGCCATTTTGAGTAGAGTTTAGCTCGTCCCGCCATCGCCGATGAGGTCTGCTAAAGTGAGAAGAGGCCTCTTTTCAGCAGTGGGACTCTACAGGTTAGTAATAATAATAATGTAATCTTTATTACGCATAAGAAATATATAGGAATATATAAACTTATAGTTAAAAAGCCGGAGTTATATTACCAGTCAACCCAGGAAGCTCGGATCTCCATACAAAGGTAGTTTCGATCTCATTTTGATACGGCATGCTGGAATAACATGACACTTTGTATACTTACACAAAGGGATCTTGCATATCTAGGCTGGAAATTAGTTTCTGTTGCTTATATTATAATGGAGGAAAAAAACAGCTATAATTTTCAACTTTTCATACAAGACCTATAAAACTTAAAAACTAGCTGTATTTTTCCTTTCACTGAGATATGGAGGATCCCATAGTGTATTTTTAAAGTTTCATGTCATTTTAGCACGGCATTTTAAAATGAGAACAAAACTACGTTTGGAAATACTTTTTATTGAAGAATGAAAATAAATGGTTTATCAAAAATGTTTAGACGTAGGACGATTAAGTAACATAGTCTATCTAACCAGAGCTTTATTATAGCTTACCTTTCGTTACGTTATCTTACGAGGTCTGAATAGTACTCTATCAAGTACATTGCCTCTTTTATTTTGAAACTGACAGCCTGTTTAGCCTAGTTGGTAGTGACACTGCCTCCGAAGCAAGAGGTCCCGGGTTCGAATCCCGGTCAGGGCATTATTTGTGCATTTAGCACGGATATTTGCTCTTGGGTCTTGGATGTTTTCTATGTATTTATCTATATAAGTATGTATATCGTCGTCTATTATCCATAGGACAAGCTTTGCTTAGTTTGGGACTAGGTCGATTTGTGTAAGATTGTCCCCCAATATATATTTTATTTATTTATAACTACACCCCAGTGGCACTGGTCCGAGACGCAAGTTGCCGGTTTTTTTTTTAAGTTGAAATTATCTTTACTGGACATCCAGGTTTCCGTAACAACATTTAACTATTACTATTACAACATAAAGATACAAACCCCCTTATTCATAAAACTTAACAAACCTCTGTTGACTAAAAGTTGTTTTGTCCTTTTCTAACAAACATAAATGTCAAAGTGACAGATAAGGACAAACCAACTTTAGCGGCTTTTTAACTAATAGATGCTGGATGGACGTTTATGAATAAGGGGGTAAGACTATATTTCGCTGTATTTCACCGCATCACGCCACGGGATCCCACCCGGTATCATGTGCATAGAATGGATAACACTGCTCTGCGGAAATATTTAATAATTCTCGTATGGATGATTTATGCCCATGAGGCGCTTAATGTCGAAGCATTATAGTGATGTGAAAAGGCTTGTGAATATAAATGAGGTAACATGCAAACTTGAAGTAATTTCTTCCCTAAAATATTACAAATACAAGTTCAAAAACCGGCCAAGTGCGAGTCGGACTCGCGCACGAAGGGTTCCGTACCAGAAATATGGAAATTAAATATTTTTTATATATATTTTTTTTAGTGTATGTTATTATTGTGGCAATAAAAATACAACATCTGTGAAAATTTTAACATCCTTGCTATTACGGTTCATGAGATACAGCAAAAAAACGCCAACAACTACTCTGTTGTATGGAAGCCCCCCTCAATTATTATTATTATTTTGCTTTTAGTACTTGTTGTTGTAGCCAAAATAAAAATACATAATCTGTGCAAATTTCCATTGTCTAGCTATTACGGTTCTTGAGATCTAGCTCGGCGAGTGGTAACCATGAAAAAGGGCTAAAGTTTCACGTTTTTTGTATGGGAGCCCCCCTTTATTATTATTTTGTATTTTTTATTATAGCGGCAACAGAAATACACAATCTGTGAAAATTTCAACTGTCTGGCTATAACGGCTCTTGAGATACAGCCTGGTGATAGACGGACGGACGGACAGCGAAGTCTTAGTAAATAGGGTCCCGTTTTTACCCTTTGGGTACGGAACCCTAAAAATGCAAATTAGCTTTATTGCCATCACCACCACCACCACCATATCAGCCCTAGGACGTCCACTGCTGGACATAGGCCTCCCCCAATTTCATGGGGGGTAAATGCCATATTCGCCACGCTTGGCATGCGGGTTGGCGATCGCAGTATCGCAGTATTGCCATCAACTACATTGTTATTTTATGAGATAACAGATGGAGCAGCCTGGTAAGCCAACAATGCTTGTATTGGGAGGCCCCGCTCTTCCATAGATTATAACAATTAATTAAGCAACCACGATTTTTTTTAACTAGAATAATATAAAAGGCGCGTATGCATGAAGAATTTTATAAGAGTTCATGAAGCGAAAGTTGTATGTCAGGAACGTAGCAAATGGAAATCCGTGATCTCTATCTACCCCTCTGGGACACAGGCGTGATTATATGTATGTATGTATGTATGTATGTAGAATAATACATAGGAGATTGTGTGTGCATTAGTGAGTATCTGTGTGTTTGCGCGTGAGTGCATGTGTGTTTGGGTGTGCGTGCGCGCGCTAGTGTGTTGGGTGTGTGACATATTTTATATGTAACGTAACTTACGTTACAAGTACTTAGTATCTCTATGTAGTTTGTGCTTACGAGCAATGTTGAAATAAAACGTGAGTTTCATAATAGGTTTTAGTTTTAAGCCAATTCAAAGGCAGCTGCTTGCAATCTTGCAATATTAAATTGAAATTTGTAACTTACATTTATATCCTGATATTTTTTACAATTGTATCGTATAATTTAACTAAAATCTAATATACAATAAAACAATTTTTTTACTAGACTACGTCAGAAGGCGGGTTATGTTTTTTGAGAGTATGTATGTATGTAGGCATGTTTGTATGTATGTATAATTGTTTGGCACGCTCTGCAGCCTGAACGGCTCGATGGATTTTAGCTCGAGAGGTGTCGTTAGATTCGTATTTACTGTGAGAGTGACACTGAGTATATCAAAATAAATAAAAAAACAAAATGGCGGATTTCTGGCGCCAAAATCCAAATTACACAGAAACACACTCGGGTTTTGTAAATTTTTAATTAATTAGTATGTTAACATACTTTATTGCAAACCTCTCATAATGCAACAGCATATAGAAAAGAAAATACAAAGATACTGGGACACCAAGGTAAAACAACAGACGGTCTCATCGCCAAAGAGCGATCTATTTCTTCTACTTTCCTTTATTTTAAATTGTTCGAGATCTATCTTAAATAGGATCTAAATCGAATTTGTAATAAATAATGAAATGTGTGCATATGATACGAGTACATCATGGATATGATATTGAATATACCTATTAAATAGGATTAATAACCCATCACGTACAATATCAAACATTCCCTACACTAACGCTTCTGCAAATCAAGCATTATCCAAATCGCTGCTACAGCTTATGTTCAACTGTTTACATTCCAAAATTAGATACTAGTATCTACCAATTACCAAAAGCCTCTATTCAGCCAAACAAATTTTATTAGAAACGTTTGTGAAATACCAAAAGGATCTAAATTCAACATTTTACGTTGGAATAAAACCAAGCAGACTACGTAGCACTTTGACAGGCTCGCACAAAGCATCATGCGTACTGTAATCTATGAGTCTATTCAACTTAAGACGTTGAATTGGAATCAGTTTAGTATTTGTCGCGCATGACAAAAAACAT
This sequence comes from Notocelia uddmanniana, assembly GCA_905163555.1. Taxonomy (NCBI): domain Eukaryota; kingdom Metazoa; phylum Arthropoda; class Insecta; order Lepidoptera; family Tortricidae; genus Notocelia; species Notocelia uddmanniana. The sequence goes on along the minus strand of LR991059.1, from coordinate 3,811,185 downwards.
TGGCGCACGTGACGAGTTCCAAAAAGCATCATTTTTCTTGATTAATTATTCTTGGAACTAATTATGCAGTAACATAACACTAAACTGCTTCTACATTGTATTAAAATCTGTCTGTGCTTCTGTTTGTTATTGCAAATATCTTTTGGATGTTTGAAATTTGGTAGGTACAGTCGTAGGACGCTAAACAAACAATTTTTAGACAAATACCAAACCGATTCCAATTTAAAACATTAAGTCAAATAAAACCTTGCTGTTATTAAATGGCATAGTTTGAAGCATCGTACAGATTGAGGTCGCTGGCAAACGTGCCAAATTTCAATAGCCAACAACATTAACCATAGTCCAAACAATGCCAGAGTGTTTACAGAAACACGAAAAGTGTTTATGTAAAAAATGCTTTATTAGTTGGTTTGGATCAAGCAATTTTTGTTGCTTCCGTTTATTTAGCCCCCTGGCTAGATGCCGGCCAATAGCAATCCCATTTTTTTTTAATCCTTATTAATTTCATCTAATTTTTTTGAGTAATTCGAACCTAACCAACCTTTTGATTTTGAACTTATTGACCGCTAGAACTGGTTTTTTTTTTGTCTTATCATTAAGTATACTCGTATTTCAAACGTTAAAACAGAACCTTTTTTATTTCATAGTTAACGATTACAACTTTTATTTTGTGTTCCAAAAGCCAAAAATAAAACACACTACTTGAAACTAAAATATACCTGTCAGCTGTAAACTTCACCAAATCTAGGTATAATTATCAAAACCGCTCACAAAATTTCACGAGAATTGGTTGAGACATGCGACCCGTAGAGAAGAACAGCTGGAAATGCGGAAAAACGGATATAAGAGCGCATTCATTCATTGCTCAAAAAAGATGCATAAGAACATTATGTGGCGTTAATCATCGAGAATCCTGCAAACCACTATTGGAAAAAACTTAATTTTCTCAAACATGTAATGAAATATTGATGTTATGTTCCTTATAATAGGCTGCGAAGTATGATGTTTGATGTTTCAGGTGTGGCTAGGACAAGAGGTCGTTAATGGGATTTCATACAAATCTTGCAGGCCTAGGCCGGCCAAAGTCCTCTTTTTTAATTTCCATTCCACATAAATTTGGGGCACAGGCATCATGACATTCTGCCACTATGAGTATTAAAAATAAAACTGATTTTTTGTTGTTTATTTCATTGCATGTTTGAGAAAAGCACTATATATATCACGTTCGCTGCGTGACTCGATTTTGGTGACTTTCAGTGGGTGCGTTATGGGGTCTTTTAGTACCGAAGCATAACTTTTTTCTGGTGCGTTAACGGGTCGTGAAGATCTGTTGGACTTACACATGTTTAATTGTTTTTATATTTGTAATTATGACGATTTATGAATACTTTATTAGTCCAATAGATTACGACATTATGAGCCAAGTTTAACCTCAAATCGCAGGTAGATTCACTGAATAGTTTGTTTATAAATAAAATAATAAACCATCGGATCTTTACGGCCCGTTATCCGCACTGATTGATTAAATTATCGATATTGTTTTAGTGTTGTGGGTGAAACGAAAACATCGATATCGAATAGAGTACATTTTTTATATTATTTCTCTACTTGTATTATGCGATGTTTTTATTTTATACTAAAAATATACAGCTACAATAGTAACACGTATATAAATTATGTACAAATAAAGCAATGACCAATTTTTAAATAAAAATATAACTACTTAATTATACCTAAAATATTTTTTTAAGTGTCTAGATTTTTCTTATTTTTTAGTTATTTATTAAATAAACAGAGTATTCCAACTTAATGATTAACCGGGTCCCACAAAACTGTCGGAACAGTTTAAATAGTCAGTTTGTAACAGGATTTTTTTACTATAAATTTAATTATAGTATTTAAATATTAAAATACTTTCGTGGTCTATTCTACATGAAATTCCTTCAAAGGGAAAAAAAAGGAAAATATTGCATCTTCCCTATTGTATCGACACATAGACTGCACTAGCTCAACTAGCATGATATCTAGTGCGGCTACCGGGTCATCGGGCATCGGGTCCTTTAGAACCGATAAACGCACTAGATGAAAACAAAAAACCTCTGGTCGGAATCGGGTCGACAAGATCCGATACGTTTTTATTGCGTAGGCAGTATATATTCAAAGAGGCAATTTCAAAATGCTAACTCTCTCTCTCTTATTCGTACGAATGCCAAAGTTACCTGTCCCGCACCAACGTAAAGTACAGAAATTTTTGTTCCGCACCGCGGCGATTATCACCATCGGATCTATGTGACCCGATGCCGCAGCGAACGTGATATCTCGGCGGGAAATATGGGGTTGCCCGCCTTAGACCTATCCGACCTCGTTCCGCTTGGCCGTCTATATGTCTTCGGCCGGCAACCCCTTTCGTCCCGGCCTCTGTAGTAATGTACTATTACTATCGCTACCTTGCCTTTATATTTTCGAAGTAGCAATTTTTGTTCAAGCTAATTCAGAACTTTTTACCATCATTGACAAAGAAACAACTAGGCCACAAATAAAATATCGTCTAGCACTACCGGAAAACAGCAGAATCGTCCTTAGGAACAAAAGCGCGTACAACATGTGCGTGAAAATCTATAATAAAATACCGGCATCATCAAAGACATTATCAGGTCATGAGTTTAGCTAAAAAGTTTTTAAAATATTATGCGATAACTGTTTTTACACTGTAAACGAATTTCTGGGACATACATTTTGACATCTGTTAAATATAACTAATTTATTTAGTGATATCAATTTGACTTTTGTATTGACATAATTTATTGATTGACTTTTGTATTAAATTCTATCTTGTTAAATATTACGCCTAACTTTATGACATCAAATATAATAATAATAATTTATTATGACATGGATAGATATGAGTTTTTACTTAACTTATGTCATTTTTAGTTAAATTAAGAACCTATTTTAATTTTCACATGCCTGTAATGGCTGAATGTACCGGTCTGGAACTGCAATATTATTATGTAACACCTATTGTATGTATAAGTACACTGTATGTTCTTGTGAATAATCATTTCATTTCATTTCAAGAAAGCATTTTTGCCGAAGCTGAAACGGAGACTTTCGTGTCACTCAATTAAAAACGTAGGGTCGTTACGCCAGCTACGTGACCAACGTCGTTTGCGACCACCTGGGAGGACAAATTAAAAAAAGTGTGTTCAATTAAGCCTCAGTTGCGCAAAAAAACGGTCGCATAAAAAATGCAAAAAGGTGGATAAAAATTGTGTGCGAAACTAGTCATGCTTTTTTTAGATATGGCCTTAAGCCAAAGCCTTAAAAGTGGCAAGTTTTAACGCTTTATTAACATTTCTATAGACCCCAAAAAAGTGAGTTGTATGCATTTCGTTACTTTTAATTTCAGTTTACCAACTCATTTAAGTACCTAGTCTCAAACGGGCACACCAAATTAACTGGTCACTAATCGACACAACGACCCTACCATAATGTAAACGAAGTATTAATGTCGCTGTAAGTAACGTCTTTATAACATTTTTTGCAGGAGCTTCAGTAATGTCCGCCCGATGAGTTAATTGCAATCATGAACCCTCAAATTTTTCTCTATTCCAGAAAATCCTAACAAAAGTTTGATAGATCGTAGCCGCCATATTTCAAGTCATTTCACATTCACGTCTCCGAAGCATTTTTCTTCTAAGCACCTTTTTATCATAACGTGACAATGGCTTGGCGTTCCATTCAGCCAGTTGGGCTTCATCCACCGCTGCTTGAACACGCGCCGGGACGTTGACGGGATTTCAAAAATCGAATCCAACGTTTGCGAATGTTTAAAAAGTCCGTTGTAACAATTTGATTTATTGAGGTTATTTAGCGAAAGAGTAAAGGAATCGTTGGACGATTTAAAATATTTGTGGTTGTTCTTTTTTTAAGTTTAGTGAAGTGGTTGGTGTTGTTTGATTTATTCATGAACCATAAACTTTTTTGTGTATATGAGGTGAGTTTTTATAAATAAAATATTGAGAATAGACGTAAAATATACATGTCGTAAATTCCATTAGTTTATAACAAAATTAATTAGCTACATTAAAATTACATAATATTATTTTTAAAGAGAATACGGTATTTCACTGTTGATGAAATCAGCTAGTTTTTACGAAACGTCAAAATCGCTCGATTACTATAAAGTTTGTAGGGGAATCTGCCTCATGACGTCGCAGTTTTGTATGGTCAAACTGCGTCTTTTTTATTTTATTTCATGGGATAAATAGATTTGTTTATTGGTAAATCGCATCGCGTCGATGGCATCATAAATAAATAAGTGTAATGCCAAACTTAAAGTGTAATGCCAAACTTAAAGATTTCGATTCGTACCAAAACTTTGTATTAATTAATTACGAAACATTTAGGCGCGAACTGAAAAATCTTTTGTTGAAAAATCCTCCATAGAACGCATAGAAATCCTTTTTTTATTATTATTCTTGCTAACTGATATGTTATTTAATTCTTAGTTCTTATTGACATTTTATTTTTATTTGATGACGATCCTTATTGGGAGTTAATTCACTTTTACATCTTTATTATTTATTGCGTGTTGAAAATTCTAATGAAATCGTACTCTCGATTGTTTTTTTTTAATTGTAATGTGAACTTACGATCCTTATTGGGAGATATAATACGATATTCCTTTTTGACTTGTTCTCTTTTTATTATTATTATTTAATTGACGATCATGATGTAAATTCCTATAACTTTGACAGTAAGCAAAATTATATTGTAATTTTATCATGAAATAAATAAATCTAAATCCAATCTTACAAGTGTGATTCCCGAAAATACAAAACTAGTAACGGTTACTAAGCTAAGCCGCAGACAGACGGAAGAACAGACGGTCAGAATGCCCCAAACTATAAGGGTTCCTTGTTTACTACGGAACCCTAAAAATGTGAATTTGACCATAATTTTGAACGCAATACATTACAATACATATTGTGAATCACTAATTAGTTTAATAAACAGATTTCATCCTGTAAAAACTAATTAATAAAATAAAAGAGATTACTTATGTAAAGAATGCTTTATTAGCTGGTTTGGAAAAAAGTCCGCAAGTAGGCCGCAATGACACTTTTACAAGTCAACCAGTACAAGCGTTCCTGAAAAAGAAGAAACGCGGAACTCAAACTCGTCACTCATTAAATTGATAATATTGTTTAACCTACTAAATTTGAATATACCTAATAGAAAACAAGACACGCAATGTTAAAATTATTAATTCAGATTTTAATATTGTACAACAAAATTAATAAATTACTCGGAGGCGTACGGAGTCGGAGACGGTTGACATTTTATCACTTATCGTCGTGGATAATACGCCCGTCACTGTCACATTCGCATACCTGTCAGAACGTGTCAAACGGCTTATCCATTACGATAAGTGTTGAAATAGCAACTAACCATCACACGCCCGCAGGTCCATTAAATATTCATCCAAACCCCAATCTAAAATGTATCCAGCCAAAGTAGTAAGGTTTTAAATAAGTAAATACAATTAACGAATTGTTCAGCTGTGAATTTTATATTGCTGCCTCAGGGTATTACTACCCTCATCAAAAATAAACCTAGTAAAACGTCTACAGGGACAGATATTACATTGAAATTTTACATCTCAATAAGTCACAAGTACTTGTTAATTAATTAAACGAGCGGGCGAAGTGAGACAAGCTTTAGGAACCTATTATAACAATCCGGCATTTGGTTTGTATGTATGTATAAATATTTATTAAACTATAATTCGAGTATCGTACATTATAATATACTTCAATTCTCTTGAATTGGCCGAATTGTATCAAATTAGTCCGTTCAAAAACCGACTTTAATGTCCAAGCAGATAGGTTTCAAATCTAATAGTAGTTCTTTTAAAACGGACGTTTGAAATAATTCCACAGTCTCGTACAGGACACTAACACAAGATATCAAACCTAAAAATTAAAACCGGGTTTATCTTGAAATTTAAACCAAACTTATAATTTTAAAATTGCAAATTATAACGCGGTGGAATTCAGTAGAAAAATTAATGAAATAAAAATATTGTTTTTAATACAGTTGCTCAAAAAGTGTTACTTTACGTAGCTGTTTAGCGTGCGGAAAGTTGGTTTTCGCGCAATAGTGCTTTTCACTTTTCTAATTTTTTTAAATTTATGCTTGTTCCAATGCATGACTCCTTATTGCTGGGTGTTAAATATTAGTTTCCTTGAAACGTCGTAATCAACATAAAAACCTACTGTTAATATCAGAATATGAAAAATATGCACATTTCATATTTTATTACTTACCTCTTCATCATTATAACACGTTTATTTTTTAATATTGAATATTGAAAAACCGTTCTTAATAAGTTGTCTGAGTGGAACGGAATAGCTGCCGAAACGCCTGTCAAAGAAGAGGCGTTTTTACTTACTGCAAGCATGTTTTAAGTTTTTAAAGGCAACATTCGATATTGTTTTTATAAATATTACTTGTTGTTTTTCTTATTTTTTCGCAACTGTATTAAAAAACGTCGTTCAATACACGTGCGGAAATGTCATTCTTCACTCGTCCCGAGTCTTGCCACTCGCCTGCGGCTCGTGGCATCCCTCGGTACTCGTGAACAAATGACATACTTTCCGCACTAGCATCGAAATGTACTATTTTAAGTCAAGAGATTGCTGAGAAATAGGGGTAGTAAGTTCAGAACTACTAGTTTAGCTTAACTTAACCTCCCTGTATGTATGGATGTATAAAAGTTATGGATGTATAAAATGTATACATCCATGTCATGTCATGCTACATACCATGTGAAATATGCAGGAGGAGACCTGATTATGTACGACACTCCGCATCCCAACCGCATTTTAATATACCAAAATAATAAATATCATCATCATCATCATTTATCGACCGATGGACGACCACTGTTAGACATAGGCCTTCCCTAAAGGCCACAATGAATGGTCCTGCACCACCCCACTTCTGCGAGCCACCAGGTCATCAGTCCACCTTGTAGGGGGCCTACCCACGCTGCGCCTTCCAGTATGTGGAAGATAGAAAAATCTTACAAAAATCAAACTAATATAAGCTCAAAAAGGTTTGTTAAGGGTAATAGAACACGATTTATCTTACCGGGATTCGTACCCAGGATGGTCAGTTTCGTAGTCAGGGTCACTAATCACCCGGCTTAACCAGTCGTCTTGTTAGAGAGGTTTGTTTCGCGCTTGCGCTTAACTAGTCGTTTGTTTCGGGCTTGCGAAATGAGAACCAAACAAATGCAGTATAAAATATTGCTATGACAGACGAATCGATTGTTACAACAGAATTGCAGGAAGATTTTTTGTTTTTTCAAGTATGGATGTAATTATGTCCACAAGGTGGGTCTTTTGACTGGAGCAAATATTTAAAAATACGCTTCCTTAAGGGTGCGCAGTACGTTCGGTTCTCCATACAAACGTATTTACACTCTCATTTTAAAACGCCATGCTAGGATAACATGAAACTTTGTTTACACAATGGGATCCGGCATATCTAGGTCGAAAATTAGTTTCTGTTGCTTGAAATTATAATGGAGAAAAAATACAGCGATTATTTAAGGTTTTCATACAAGCCGTAAAAGCTCAAAAAACCGGTGTATTTTTTTTCTTTTACAATTTCTAGCAACAGAAACTAATTTTTGACCTAGGTATGCCGCATCCCATTGTGTATACAAAGTTTCATGTTATTCTAGCATGGCGTTTTAAAATGAGAGCGTAAATACGTTTGTAAGGAGAACCGAGCGTACTGCGCCCTCTTAAAGCCTCTGCAACCTGCCTGGTTTTTTTTTTCAATTTTTTTGCTTCGCAGTCATTTTGATTTAAAGTGATGACCCACGAGTAACTGGATCTTGACACCACGAGATTGTAGTACATCAGCCAATGCAGTGTTTGAGGTAGTATCAAGTTATGAGTCATAATTGTTTTTGAAGTTTTTGTTTACGAGGATCTTTAATGGCATTTTTTTTTCAATTTTATATTTTTTTTACTAAATTTAGATTAATATCACCTCAGAAAAGTAATAAAAAAACATGTACGAGTATGCTATCTTTGAAGAAAAAATTATTTTTATTCTACCGATACTCGATCCACTAGGAAATAATTACTGATCCGCTAAATAATCCACCGTTTATGTTTTTGCTTCTGTTACAGGACCCACCCTGTATAAAATCCCGCTGTGTAGCTGAAATATTTTTACGGATTCTGAGATCTGAGGCGTTAGCGAATACAATTGAAATTGGCAGTGACATAGGATTTATAATGAGTTAAGAAAGATTTTGTTTTAAAACCCTTCGGGAATTCAATTATTTCTTACGTAAATAAAACAAAAACTCAGTTTGTTGAGATAAAGATACACTGTTACGTAATGATATCAAATATCTTTATCATCCCGCTGAAATAAGTCGAGGAAAATCTCAATTCCAAAAAATCATTACACGAAAATATTCTCCGTTAAGGGATTTTTTTCCAATGTTGAAATGTTTGTTAACTGATATTGATAGGCTTAAGCCATGAGTTTGAGCTAATAAAAATGTGTAAATTGATTTGTGAAGATTTTCCATGATAATAAATTATAATACATACAGATTATTATTTTGTGCATGTTGCCAAGGATACAAGTATTATTCTTCAAATAATTTGATTTTCTTTTAAAAACAATCGTTCCAGACTTGTTTAAAAATGTACTTTTATTTTCGTGGACAATGGAAAACAAGAATATTGTATATCCATACAAATGTGAACACATCCATGTTTCGATGCTTTTATGTAGTATTTCAAAACACACACATGAAACTGCTGACTAAAGCTTGGAATGCACAGAGCGCGGCGCAGCGTCATTGCGTGGCGGAGGCGGTTTCTCGATAAAGCAAACGCGGTCCGAGGGAAGTCACACCAAAAAACCGCGCGGGATAGCGAAGCGGAGGCGGCGTGCGTGACACGTGCGTACTAATCGACACTATCAACGGTCGACAATTTTGGAAAAATCAAAAATTCTTCTGCCTTCGCCCCGCACCGCTCCGCGACTGCTCTGAGCGTTTAGACCTTTACTCGTATTTCAAGTAACAAAGTCTTTTTAACTTTAATGAGTAAAGCTGTGAAGCAAAGCTTTACAAAAGCAAAGTCTTAGGTCTCAAAAGGACTTTCTTGTTCATTTTGCATATCTACTTTGTAAACGTAATGAATCCTGCAACTAAATAGCTTCTTTTGTGGGTTGAAAACATGAATATTGCTCAGAAGAAGACGAGCATATTATCTTAGTCGAAAACAAGGCTATTTCTGCTCTGAGTCCAGTAGAGAAAGTAGAAAACAACTTAAAAAGCTATATAATGAGTCATATCTGCAATTAAAAGTCTATTCAGAAAGACGTTATGAGAATGTAAAAAGGTCTGAATGATTTCCATTTCCAAATAGGTCCGAACCACTTTACACTTTTTCATCTGAACTAGGTAGCTGTACAGTTAAAACAAATGTAGATGATCATTTTAGTACTTTGTCGCACTTACATAACAATGCCGCTGGAGTTCTGATGCGTCAAAGTAGTGAAAGTGATAAGGTACTAAAATGATCATAATTATATTTCTGCTGTTGTAAGGCACAACTTACAGAAAATACATGATTAGACCTTTACACAAGTAGCCTTAATATTTTGCTTTACGTTCTCTCATATTTGTAAATGCTTTTTCAAATTGAAATATCCAAGATTAAATAAAAACTGGTAGGATATACCGGTACAACCGACAATTTCGTAATTCCTAATTATAGCACAGTAAATATTTATTAACACATCACTATCACTGAAGTGTGGTGGAGATACTGCGATCGCCAATTCGCATGCCAAGCGTGGTGGTTGTGGCATTTACCCCCCCATAAAATTAGGGGAGGCCTATGTCTAGTAGTGGACGTGATATGGTGGTGGTGGTGAGAAATAAGACCTACAAGGTGGACTAATGACCTGGTTAAGACGGCGCAGTACGATCCGTGTGGATCGGTTCTCCATACAAACGTATTTAGGCTCTCATTTTAAAACGCCAAGCTAGAATAACATGAAACTTTGTATACACAATGGGATCCGGCATACCTAGGTCGGAAATTAGTTTCTGTTGCTAGAAATTAAAAAAGAAAAAAAATACAGCGGTTTTTTGAGTTTTTTACGGCTTGTATGAAAACCCTAATAATCGCTGTATTTTTTCGCCATTATAATTTCAAGCAACAGAAACTAATTTCCGCCCTAGACAAACTGGATCCCATTGTGTATACAAAGTTTCATGTTATTCTAACATGGCGTTTTAAAATGAGAGCATAAATACGTTTGTATGGAGAACCAAACGTACTGCGCCCTCTTAAGGTCGCGGGGTCCACTGAATGCGGGTGGTGTAGGACCGGTCTTTGTGGCATTCTTGGAGGGAGGCCTATGTTCTGCAGTTAACGTTTTTCTACTGATGATGAATTATGAATGATGATGAGTGAGTTAAGAGGGCGCAGTACGCTCGGTTCTTCATACAAACGTATTTACGCTCTCATTTTAAAACGCCAAGCTAGAATAACATGAAACTTTGTATACACAATGGAATCCGGCATATCTAGGTCGAAAATTAGTTTCTGTTGCTAGAAATTGTAAAAGAAAAAAAATACAGTGGTTTTTTAAGTTTTTTACGGCTTGTATGAAAACCTTAATAATCGTTGTAATTTTTCTCCATTATAATTTCAAGCAATAGAAACTAATTTCCGCCCTAGACAAACTGGATCCCATTGTGTATACAAAGTTTAATGTTATTCTAACATGGCGTTTTAAAATGAGAGCATAAATACGTTTGTATGGAGAACCAAACGTACTGCGCCCTCTTAAGGTCGCGGGGTCCACTGAATGCGGGTGGTGTAGGACCGGTCTTTGTGGCATTCTTGGAGGGAGGCCTATGTTCTGCAGTTAACGTTTTTCTACTGATGATGAATGATGAATGATGATGAGTGAGTTAAGAGGGCGCAGTACGCTCGGTTCTTCATACAAACGTATTTACACTCTCATTTTAAAACGCCAAGTTAGAATAACGTGAAACTTTGTATACACAATGGAATCCGGCATATCTAGGTCGAAAATTAGTTTCTGTTGCTAGAAATTGTAAAAGGAAAAAAATACAGTGGTTTTTTGAGTTTTTTACGGCTTGTATGAAAACCTTAATAATCGTTGTATTTTTTCTCCATTATAATTTCAAGCAACAGAAATTAATTTCCGACCTAGATATGCCGGATCCCATTGTGTATACAAAGTGTCACGTTATTCTAGCATGGCGTTTTAAAATGAGAGCGTATATACGTTTGTATGGAGAACCGAACGTACTGCGCACTCTTAATTCGGATGTTTGTGGAATTTGTTTTACTGCAAAAATTACTGTTAAATGTTTAATTAAATGTTTTACTGCTAAATTTCTACTGTGATTACACTGAAGCTATTGCTGCGTATACCATTATAACAACCTCCTAACTAACAACCTACCATAATTACAAGTTTCGAACTAGAAACAATGAAGTTTCCGTATAGTTTTGTTAAAGTAAGAAAAACGGAAGCAGACGACGTTGCAGTAAGTTGTATTTGACATTTTCAATTCCACAAATTAACATAACATTCTAAAAAGACTTCTGCTCGTAGTTGCATAATATACGCGCGATTCAATTCAGAGGAGGTTAAACTGACTTCAAATTTCGAATTCCCATCTACCTCCAATATTGAAAGAAAAAAACATGCGAAAGTAACTATATTTGGCTGCCTACCGGTTTTCTTTTCCCACTTAAACCGCCGAACCGATTAAGATGAAATTTGGTAAGGAGATAGTTTGGAATCCGGGAAGGACAAAGTATAGTTTTGATCTTGCAAATCATTCCTTAGGGGGGTGAAAGGGGAAAGTTAAGTAAAGTTTGTATGCCTTTTAAATGCCTTTTTTATAATAAAACCTTTATTAACAAAGCTTGTGCGGAACCCTTGCTCCGCGAGTGAGACTAGTACTTGACTCTGACCTTGACCGTGGATGTTACGGGAGTCGACTAAGGGAATTTGGTTGAAGTGTGTTATGGCCGATGATCTAGAAATCCTCTGTTGCCCGTGGTCCACCCGGCTAATACCCGGCTTCTGGTGAACCACGGGAAATATTTTTCCCGTGGTACACCAGAAGGTCCATATGTTTATATCGTAGCATTACGAAAGAATAATATAATATCAGTGCCCGACCCAACTTTCATGTAATCACTCAGATGTAGGCCATCAGTCCACCTTAGAATTTCTAATGGGAACGCCAATGACTTTAAATAAAAATTATGTAAAAATTCAATGAATAACATAACAGCAAAGCCAGAGTACCTTTAACAACGCATACTATATTATTTTGTTACGTGAAAGTTGGGTCGGACACTAATATATTTCTCGACCATCGCCCATAACACTCTTTAACCAAATTCCCTTAGTCAACTCTCGTAACACCCAAGGTCAAGGCCAGAGTCAAGCACCAGTCCCAATCGTGCAGCGAGGGTCCCGCACAAACTTTGTGAATAAATGAAACTGAATCTTTGTAAATATGAGGCGACTTCCTGATTTGTCGATGCGGATGCGGTGCGATATGAGAAAACTGTCAGCTGTCAGTGTCAACGGATATGAATGCAGTACTGGTCTACTTCTGCGCAAGGTATGACTACTGCGCAAACGTAATACTGTGACAGTATTTCGTCAAGTGAGGAAATCTCACAACAGTAAGCTCACGTCAAAGAAAAAAATACCTACTACATATCGATCCCACCCCGTCAAGTCAGGAGGTCGCCTTAGATTGTTATATCTATGTATCTCTAGGGTCGTACGAGAACTTAAACAAAATTTTCTCCGGAGCTCGATGGCGTGGTAACAATTTTATCAAAATTAAACAACTAACTTAGACTTAAACTTTTTCATTTGTAATTAATCTAGAAGTAATAAGTAAATAATTACTCTTATCTCGGATCGGATCCTAATTACCTTTTACTTCTTAACGGGCTACTGGGCGAAATCTACAAATTGGTATTATTCAGCTTGAAGACAATGGGTCATATATAGTTTAAATAAAAACAAATTTCTTCTCCCACAGTCAACAGTGTAAGGGTTACGTGCAGATTGGTTATGTTTTTATTACAAAGATAGAAACAGAAAGCACCAGCAGGCGTAACTGTCGCTGCAATATGTGTACCTTTCGAAGCGAGCGTGACGTCTGCCCACTACACGCCCAGCGGCAGATGCTACAGTCACCCGACTGCAGGTCAGTTAGTGCCGGCGACGCTGAGTGAAAATACGGAATTTGAACGTTCTATACAGGAAATAGATTTCATATTTAAATGGTCTCGTCGTCTGCTGCTAACGTCTGCAGTCGGGTTCGAAATCAATAGGCATGAAAATGAATAGGCATTCTGGGTGAGCTCGCTTCATCGTCGGTCTCATCTTTGCCCCCTGGCTAGATGCTGCCCAAGAGCAATCCCATGTTCAATTAAAAAAACGACGCAGCGACTACCGTCTGCTGCCACCGTTTGCGGTTGCCTACTTTATGAATCCACCCAAAATTAAGATCCTTAACTTTTGATATGTCTACAGTAAAATGCGAACCAAAATCTGTTTATGACTCAAACGTTGATTGATATCTGAACATGACTATAATTATTATCAATGCGATAGAGTTCAGATTCATCAAACACATCTTGCTGAGATTATTACGCGGTTCTTCTTGTGGCAGAGGATTCTTCCAAACAACTTTGACTTAGTCTCTGGAGAATTTTCAAAGGTTAGAAATAATTGAACCCTACTTTACGTATAAACGGTAAAGTCATAGGTCAGTTCTCATTTCATCGCTTGGCGATTAAAGGGCGGCTTATATCCTTTGGCTGTATTCCGCATACGAATATGATTTCATGGAACCTTTTCAATTCATAGATTTAATAAGCAATTTATTTCTATAGCGTGAGGATACAAAGGAGTTCATATTATTCGGAAAGTTATGGACATTTATCACGATTTTAATTAATATACCTAAGCGTATTGTTAGTACGTTAGTTAAGTTTTGTAAAAGAAGGATGGTTTTTAAAGGAACTATTGCTTTCTTTCTCTCTCTGGGTAGGCCCTAAACGAGGAGGACTGGTGACCTAGTAAAGGTCCGCTGTATGCAGATGGCTCAGGACCAGTCATTGTGGCACTGTTAAAAGTGAGGCCTATGTGCAGCATTGTTCAAACGTTGAATCAAAACGCTGAATCAATACGCTGATGATAATGATGATGGTGAACGCTTTTTTTGCTGTAATTGGCCTCTGGCCACCAATCTTTTAACGTTTTGGTCCACCTACCATCACTTTGCCTGGCAATACGAGTATAGCTTTGATAATAGGGAAATATAATATGTAACTTAAGCTTAACAGATCACATCTCACGAAAATATGTGTTAGTAAAGTATTCGATACTAAGAACCACTCACCACTCACCACACACACACACACACTAACTCACTCACTCACTCACTTTAACAGGGCTGTAATGAATCTTCCCCATTAAATTCAACATCAACACAAACACAAGCGACGATTTTATAGTGTTTTGATTATGGTATTTTACTTACTCATAATGTGACTGTAGGGTGAAGGGTATTATTACCGCTTCGTTTAATTATTAATTATTGACATTCTGTATTTTAAATTCGGACCCGGGTATGTCCTAAAACTACGACCAAGACCACCGGAGGATGGGCAGCAGCATCCCTGGAGTGCGGTGGAGATACTGCGATCGCCAACCCGCATGCCAAGCGTGGCGATTATGGCAATTACCCCTCATGACATACACAAACAGGCCACGGCCCCGAGGTTCCGGCGACCCCCGGTACCCTGGTTCTGGTAGCGGCCAGGGTACTAGTGGGGTCAGGGGTGCGAAGAATCTCCGGTTAAGATCCGGCTACCACCACCGACGACTTCTGGCCCTGGCAACATACAACACACGAACACTGCGGACCGACGAAAAGATAGCGGAACTGAAGGAAGGATTGAGGAAGTTGCGTTGGGATATCGTAGGGTTATCTGAAGTCCGAAGAGAGGGGGAGGACACGATAACCCTGAAGTCCGGCAACTTGCTCTATTTCCGGGAGGGCGACCAACAGTCCCAGGGAGGTGTCGGGTGTATCGTCCACAAATCCCTCGTGAACAACGTGGTGAAGATCGAGTGTGTGTCGGCTAGGGTGGCGTACCTTATACTCAGATTATCCGAGAGGTACTCGTTGACGGTCATACAGGTGTACGCGCCGACCTCGGCACACTCCGACGACGAGGTGGAGGCTATGTATGAGGATATATCAAAGGTCATGCATAGTTCCAAAACCTACTTCACCGTTGTTATGGGGGATTTCAACGCGAAACTGGGCAAGAGAGACGACGAAGAGCCGAGGTGGGGCAATTTGGAGTTGGAAGTCGGAACCACCGGGGCCAACTACTGGCTGGTTTCTTGGAGAAGGAGGGACTCTACATGATGAACTCCTTCTTCAAGAAACGCGAGCACAGGAAATGGACCTGGATGAGTCCCGACGGTGTAACAAAAAACGAGATTGACTTCATCATGTTGACGAAGAGGCATATATTCAATGATGTCTCTGTGATCAATACGGTTAAAACCGGAAGTGATCATCGTTTGGTAAGAGGCACATTGAATATATGCGTCAAGCAAGAGCGCTCTCGACTGATGAAGTCCACGCTCCGTCCAGCAGCAGGCCAAATCCAAAACCCCGAGAGCTTTCAGCTGGAACTCCAAAACCGTTTCGATTGTCTAGGCAGCGATGTGGACGAATTCAACGACGGGTTTGTGGAAGCTGTCCATAACATTGGGTCTAAGTTCTTTAGGGCCCAACGAACTCAAAGAGCCAAAAGGCTCTCTATCTCCACTCAGAGACTCATCGAGGAAAGGAATGAGATGATTCTGCAGTCTTCAGCCGATGCGAAATTATACAGGCAGCTCAATAAACAGATCTCTAAGTCCCTTACCCGCGATCTGCGCCAATTCAATACAAATCGGATTGAAGAGGCCATCGAGCAGAATAAGGGCTCTAAAGTTTTTTCAAGAGATCTGTCTATTGGGCAGAGCCAGCTCGCCAGATTAAAAACTGAGGATGGTAGAGTCGTTTCGTCCAAACCTGAGCTTCTGAGTGAGATAGAGTGCTTTTATGGACAGCTATACGCGTCAACTAGCAGACCCGAAGTTGGTCTGGCGGAAGACCCTATAGCTAGATTAACCCGGCACTATACCGAAGATATCCCGGACATCAGCCTGTACGAGATTAGAATAGCTCTTAAGCAGCTGAAGAACAACAGGGCACCCGGTGAAGACGGAATTACAGCTGAACTCCTGAAGGCGGGTGGAAAACCAGTCCTTAGGGCCCTTCAGAAGTTGTTCGACTCCGTCTTACTGGAAGGGAAAACTCCAAAGGCATGGAACTGAGGTGTGGTGGTGCTGTTCTTCAAAAAGGGTGACAACTCCTTACTGAAGAACTACTGACCCATCTCACTTCTGAGCCATGTCTATAAGCGGTTTTCAAGAGTCATTACGAACCGTCTCGCACGCAGGCTAGATGACTTCCAGCCTCCCGAACAAGCCGGTTTCCGAAGAGGCTTTAGCACCGTAGACCACATCCATACGCTCCGTCAGGTTATACAGAAGACTGAGGAGTATAACCTGCCCCTCTGTTTAGCGTTCGTGGACTACGAGAAAGCCTTCGATTCGATTGAAACGTGGGCTGTACTACAATCTCTCCAACGGTGCCAAGTGGACTACCGGTATATCGAAGTGCTGAAAAGTTTGTACAAGAACACCACTATGTCAGTCCGACTCCAGGACCAGAACTCAAAGCCTATTCCGTTGCAGCGGGGAGTCAGGCAAGGAGATGTTATTTCTCCTAAACTGTTCTCCGCTGCACTGGAGGATATTTTCAAGACTCTGGACTGGAGAAGGCTAGGCATCAACATAAACGACGACTACCTCACTCACCTTCGGTTTGCTGACGATATAGTAGTCTTGGCTGAGACCATGGAGGATTTAAGTACAATGCTCAATGACCTCAGTAAAGCCTCCGAGCGAGTTGGTCTAAGGATGAACATGGACAAGACGAAGATCATGTCAAATGTCCATGTCGCACCAACTCCCTTAACAATCGGACACTTTACGCTCGAAGTTGTAGACGATTACATATACCTAGGACAGACTGTCCAGTTAGGTAGGTCCAACTTCGAGAAAGAGGTTAATCATCGAATCCGACTCGGCTGGGCAGCGTTCGGGAAGCTACGGCACATCTTTTCGTCCAATATTCCGCAGTGTCTCAAGACAAAAGTCTTTGACCAGTGTGTGTTGCCAGTGATGACATACGGCACTGAAACGTAGTCGCTTATTATGGGCCTCATAAGAAGGCTCAAAGTCACCCAAAGGGCAATGGAGAGAGCTATGTTAGGAGTTTCTCTGCGTGATCGCATCAGGAATGAGGCCATCCGCAGCAGAACCAAAGTGACCGATATAGCCCTCCGAATCGCTAAACTTAAGTGGCAGTGGGCGGGGCACATAGCACGTAGAACCGATGGCCGTTGGGGCGGAAAGGTTCTCGATTGGCGACCACGTACCGGAAGGCGTAGCGTGGGCAGGCCCCCCACACGGTGGACTGATGACCTGGTGAAGGTCACGGGTGTCCGCTGGATGCGGGTGGCGCAGGACCGGTCATTGTGGAAGTCTTTGGGGGAGGCCTATGTCCAGCAGTGGACGTCTTTCGGCTGACATGATGATGATGATGATGTATTTTAAATTCTCCTGTAACCTAACGATGATTAATACGATTAAATGAATATGAATATAATACATCCGTGTCTGCCGATGTAACCATTGTACTAATATTCACATCCACGGATGTCAGAAACTGTACTCGTAATACGAGTATTTACGTATTTTTTTTGCAGCTCAACCTACTCTAATGTACCCTATAACCCCAGACTATTTCTAATTACCTTACCCAACTTTGAACAACAAGGTAATGGCTTATTCACCTCGGCTTGAGAAATTGTCGCACAACTTTAAGAGCAACTTCCTCAAAACATTTTAATTAACATGCTTTTCTGAAAGATTCCTTTGAACATGTTTTGAGATGAAGCAGTAATCAAGGTAAGTATATCGAGGTTCAAAATTTATTTGAAAAACTTATGATTCAATTCACAAAAGACTAAAACATTTTTTGCAATAATAACTGGTTTAAAAAAAAATGAAATGTCATTTGACATTTAACAGTAGCTTTTGGGTGAAAGAAAACATCGTGAAGAAGTCGGTTTAACCCCCAAAAGGGTCTAGTTTCCCTTCTAGGTTGGAAGGTCAGATGGCATTCCTTTTAGTAAAAGTTCTACGCCAACCCTTGGAATGTACATGGTAAAATGACCGCAAAGTACCTACATGGTAAAACCTTGGGCTCCTTCAGTACCTCTACGTAGTATATGTTATTTTCGAAACTTAAACACAAACAAACGCCTTTGCATTTAGTCTCAATTTGAATGGCAATACATAGTTACCACAAAAGGCCGCCAGAGGCGCTGTTCGCGTTGCCATACAAAATCAGACTAAAAGCGCACGCGTTCGTTTGTGATTATGTTTCGAAAAATGTATACTAGAGGTACAACCAGAGAATCCCTAGAAGGATAATGAGAACTTTTGCAACATTGATCTTTTTTAGTATCTGGCTTATCGAGTTAAGACTCATTACTCAGTCTCGATGAGGTTGAGTTGAGGACTGATGCAAGAAAATACATCAACGTTATTTTAGACGACGTCGCTGTCTTCAAGAAGAGAGTGGACCCGTTTTTACTATTAAAGCGTAGCCGTCTATGAAAAAAAAAACATATGTATAAATTGTAAAATTCAGTATAGTAAAAAGTTCAAGATAGATAGATAGCCTAGGGGAGCATTAAGCGTAAATTATGTATTTTTACGAAGGATACTTTTACTTTAAATAATGGATATAATATCAAGCCATTAAAAATACAAAGGCTGAAACCTGAATCGTATGCCGCCCTACAGTAATAATTTGAAAATTTCCTAATAAGTGGAATTATTTAGTAACATGTTTTTAACCTGTTAAACAAACTACGACTTAATTGAGGTTACTCGCGCGAACGAGACTTACCTAAAATTTTAAGATATTTTATTATTTGTTTTTAGTGAAATTACTTTATAAATGTTCTAAAGGAATAGCCGATTGCGTAGTAGTTACTTAATGATTAATTATAATATTTCATCGATTAAACTTTTTAATTAGCTATGTTTAACAATAGTTACATTGATATGTATGAGTGGCAGTGGTATGCGTCAAAAAAAATGTTATCTCCTTTTTTGCTGTAAGTCGCTCGCATTCTTTAGAGGTATATTGTCCCCCATGTCGGTAGTCTTACTCTATTGTTATATATTTTGAGTCTTTGCGCCCTAGAAATTAAATAAGATTCCAAAATCTTATAACATTTCTAGGGCTCTATTTTCCTCGCCCGTTTTAATTAAATCAAATAGGATCCATATGAATTAATTAAAACGGGCGTTGAAAAGCAAAGTACAAAAGAAGAGCAGTTATATTCAAATATTTAAATAACTCAAATTATTCTTGATTCATGCTCTTTCAGATAGTCCAGTAAACAGCGGGTGACGATGTACCTATCGATGTTATACGTAGCATCGTGCTATTTACCAAAAATACTGAAATAAAGAAAGTACTACATTAAAAACTGTGATTGTAAACTTGGAAATAGTCATTTAGCCTGCTCCGTGCGAATCCAATAGGACAAGTACCTACGTAAATATTTATAAATGTATCTAATTTTGTTTTATTAGGCATATTATTATGCATCTATGAATGTCAATAAACTACCACCGGTTCCGAAAAATAAACCTCTGCCACGAGAAGAACCGGCGTAAGGAGCTCGGCGGTATGTGAAGAAACGGTGCTATGAATTCACACTTCTATGTGTTTAATAATAATAGTGCGAAGAGTCTAGACTAGATGGCTGGGTCAAGGGTCAGATACAGAAGGCGGTACTCCTGGACACGGCGCGAATAGTCAGGAGGTTCCTCTCTCTGTCACCCTAACCACCGGTAGCTTAGGCCCTGCCTCGCTGCCGGCGGCACCCTAGGTTAGGTTTTTATAATGATTTTATGTTTTGTAAATATTGTTTTATATTTTACTTTTTATTATTGTAAAAACCTAATCTAAGACAAAAATGAAAAAAGAGATAATAATAATACCACGTCGGGGTCAAACAAGCGTACGGCCTGATTTAAAAAAATACTCATTGTATTCTAGGTTTTCTAGCTACTGCAGCTTAGTCGCTCAAACATGCGGCTTCAAATAGCGGTCGTGAGTTCAAATCCCGGTTCGTACCAATGAGATTTCCGAACTCGGAATGTCTTTTTATGCTTCCCGATAGCTTTTCGGTCAAGGAAAGCATCGTGAGAAAACCTGCTCACATCCGCAAAGAAGTTTAAAGATTCCCCAACCTGCACTAGGCTAGCGTGGGGAGTAGACCTGCCAGTTGTCTAAACACTACTGTTTCAGAAAACATTTCTAGTGAAACGTGAGATCTATTTGAAACATCCACCACCACCACCACCATATCAGCCCTAGGACGTCCACTGCTGGACATAGGCCTCCCCCAATTTCATGGGGGGGTAAATGCCATAATCGCCACGCTTGGCATGCGGGTTGCTGATCGCAGTATCTCCACCACACTTCAGGGATGCTGCTGCCCATCCTACGGTGATTTTGGTCGTAGTTTTAGGACATACCCGGGTCCCCGGGATCATTTTACACAAAGTAGCCTAATGGAACTTGAGATGCAGTGCTTTGCCATTAGATGTCCGTTTTGGCCCCTTTAAAGTACCTACATGTTGCTCTAATGGCTTTATACTTATAGTTCTTCTCATGTGTCTGCTGATCTAAATTTGTGGCGATCGCAGTATCTCCACCGCACTCTAGGAATGCTGCTGCCCATTCCCCGGTGGTCTTGGTCGTAGTTTAAGGACATACCCGGGTCCAATCTGAAACATCGGCGTAGAAATATGTACGAGTAAATCTGAATTATTTAAATCTTCATGGAATGGAGTACTCTTGAGAGCGCAATTCAGCAAAATGGAATCCCGGACTTGGATTATTCATGATAAAATAAAACCGCGCCTTTGAAAGCGATCTTCGGTTTGCGGGTCGAAAAGCCATGCTTTATTAATAGGCGTACATTGGGCGACATTTTCGAACAAATGAGATGATCAAAAACATCAACCTTACTCACTAGGACATAAGAGCACGTTTAAAAATGTATGGCAGATGTTGAGCAATGTGAGTTCCTGACTGTAGCATATTCGAGCGATTTCGTTGATTGCATATTTTATTCGTGAAATATTTTAGAAGTTCGGAATTCGGGATATTCCGTAATGGCCGTTATGTGCGAAATAGTACTTTACGATACAAGCGCAGAGAACAGGAAAATCGCAACGAGTGGTGATATATTAAAACACGACCGAAGGGAGTGTTTTAAATCGACACGAGTTGTGAATTACCTGTTCGCACGTGTATCGTACAACGTTTTACAGTACATATGGCTCTTTAAAGTTTCGACATATGCACGTAATCTGTTGAATACCGCACTCGTGCGGTAAAGTAGCACCATATGTACTGTAAATGTTATTTTCACCGCATTCTGCTTCCGTTGATGATACGCAGTATTGGAAAAACCTTTTCAACGTATGAACGTAATAATGTTATTAAATACATTATATGAAACTGTATGCAAACGATGACAATGTTGGAACTTTGTTTTTATGATCGTTTTCACTTTTAGTATTTTGAATAAAGCGAAGCTTTTTGATAAAAGAACATTAAATCTCCTAAAAGCTTGTTGTTAAACCAGATGTTCAGACCAAAGGCTCTTTTACTTTGTCATGCAATGGGGTACACAAAATGTCCTTAGGCATCATCACGCCAAGGCAGGACACGAATGGACCTCCAACATAAGTCTCGACCGCCGAGTGGGGTAAGATATAAGGCAGCTCTTGATCCCAGACACTGCTTCACTGCGTAGGCATGGACTCTCACGAACAGGTGTACGGCGGACTATCAAGTTTCAGTCATATAAGCAAAAAACTGAAAAAGTCAGGTATTTAATAATAATAATAATAAACCGTTTATTCGTGACCACAATAATATCATAACATTATAGTACAACTGAAATGGTTGTCACGAAACGGTCCCATCTCAGCAAAATGCGGGCATTGCTGCCAGCGCTGGTCTTCCGATGGGACCGTCAAGTGAAATCACGGTGGGCAACATGTTGGTCTTGCACCAAAAAAAGAAGAAAAATATATAATAATAATAACATAAAAATTGTCAATTAAAGTTTAGACAGGCAGAACGAGTGACAAAAAAGAACAAAACAAAGGTTAACAATTTAAATACAATATAAAATACGTCAAAGGTGCGGCCATTTACACGACGATCACTATCACGCGGTACACTCATAATATCACGACACATATCACGCAAGGATTGACAAATATTGCAGCAAACTCACATCCAATTTTAAATACCGCTACAATATTGACATCCCATTATTGTGATAATATCAATCGTGTAAAGGGCCCGATTAAAATATGTTTGAACGCAGCCAATTCATGCTGCAATATCTTTTACATGGCATCACAGTCATCAGACTTCATAACTTTGACATTTTTTTATTAAAAATCGTTTTGCTCTTAGCCAGCATCTAGCCAGGGGGCAAAGATGAGGCCGACGATGAAGCGAGCTCACCCAGAAGATGTCTATGAAGTAAGGAGCCTTGAGGTCACAAACTTAGCATAGTATTCCTAGTGTATCTCCAAATAACCTGTTAAAGTTCCATTAGTTTCGGATAACTACATACATACATAGACATACATAAGCTCACGCCTATATTCCCAAAAGGCAGAGTACACGAATTAATTTCAGTGCCACATTTAGCAATTGTAGGTTTATATGTAGATTGAGAAGATGTGATATTGCAGTGACAGGTCCCTAGCCCTGTAAAGAAGACATAAGGACTTAACTACTGGATTATCATGGCCGTCCAGAAAACCTTAATCTAGTATTAAAACAACTAGATTCGCACCGCAGGTACAGGTTAAAACTAAAACAACACTGTTTAAGCATTTGCTCTAAATGGAATAATCAATGCGATGCCTGCAGCGGTTGTGTTGCGGCTCAAAGCGAACTAAAAAGAGAATTCCGGAACATGGAGATGAGAATGCACGTGTGCTTATATTAAATGGCCCAGTTTTAAAAAGAATGACTGTTTTTTTAATACCACGTCGGTTGCAAATAAGGGTACAGCCCGCCTGATGGTAAGCGGTCACCGCAGTCTATAGACGTCTGCAACTCCAGGGGTATTACATGCTCGATATATACCCTCCTTTCTTGAAGAACCCCATACTGTAGTCTCTCGGGAAAACCTTTGAAGGGAGCTCATTCCACAGTCGGAGCGTCCGAGAGAGGCAATTCCTCTGAAACCCTACACGACTAATTAGATTCTAAGGTGTAATGTGACAAACCAGCTTACAGCCTGCCTAAGAGTAGCAGAGAAGATACCATAGCCTAAGGAGGCTTGCGACTCCAGAAGAATTACAAGCTTAATAGACTTTAGGATTCGTCGTGTTCACAGTTAGAGACATGCAGGCCCCTCACTTTCAACACAGCACACCCTCAGGAACTCTGGCAACCTTATTCACCACCAGGAACATAACACTACATACCTAAAAAGCAAGTGGTGGTATTATGACCAGGGGTCGGAATTCTCGTAGCACTTTTGAGCTCTCATAGGGACTTCTCATTTATCGACTTACGATCTACATATTATATCGATACATTACAGAACACAACATGTTGATGAAGATTAACAGTAGAGGGAAACAACAGGCGGACTTATCGCTAAAGAGCGATGTCTTTCAGATAACTTGAGTAGTTGAAAATGTGAAATAGAGATATGCAATGAAAACAATGACAAGTTAATAGGTAACAATTTCACATTTAATTAGTTCAGTTCAGTGTTTGTGTTTGTTTGTTTGCATATGTCTATAAAACTACTAATCAAAGGTCATCAGATTGATGGCCAGTACCTACATAACATGATATCATTAGGGACGATGGCAATTCTTGTTATGAAAAAATGTCTAAAATTAAAGACTCGTAATAAGAAATCCACAAATTATTTATAAGGAACAATAAAGTATTATTATAATATTCATATTTAAAATTTCCATAAAGTTGGCATCTAAAGGTTATCTCAAAGAGATCGCTCATTCGCGATAAGACTGCCTGTTGTTTACTTTACACTTTTAATATTCTGTATTTATCGACATATATTTGTACATCGGAAGTCGATAAATGAGAAGTCCCTATGACACCTCAAAAGTGCTACGAGAATTCCGACCCCTGATTATGACGGCTGTGGTCTTCGGTAAGTTGGAGATAATTCTACACGGGTGTAACGCATTATCTAGTACCTTAACCACTCACTTGCTCTTGGCGACCAGAACTGTGGCAACAGTAGTTGCCAGCAAGCAACTACAGTTTAGTATATCGAATCCTACACCGGAGACGACGATGCAACGTGGCCACACCGTTTCGTCGCCTAAATAGATATTTAGAAGTTTAAGTTTCATGGCGCATTGGGTTTACTGTAATGTCATGTAAACGTTTGTAATAAATAAATAAATAGTTTAGGGACGGCAACGCGCATGTAACACTCCTGGAGTTGCAAGCGTCCATATGCTACTGTAACCGCTTACCTTGAGGCGGGCCGCACGAGCGTTTGCCACCACCGTGGTATTTAAAAAAAAACATTGTAAGGAAGAAATTTGATCACCATTTTTATTTTGATGAATGAGTACCGG
The DNA here is from genome assembly GCA_905163555.1 of Notocelia uddmanniana. Lineage (NCBI taxonomy): Eukaryota > Metazoa > Arthropoda > Insecta > Lepidoptera > Tortricidae > Notocelia > Notocelia uddmanniana. The sequence continues at coordinate 3,786,165 of LR991059.1, read as the reverse complement.
TGACATAACAATAGTAGATTGTACAACAAGTACATAAAACAAGCCATTTTATCCGAACAAATTTATCGATCCCGAGACGCAGGCGAGGGTCGATATAAAGTAGAGGATAAAATGGGTTTTATACACGAGTTATACACTCTGCTTTTCACTTCGATTGCGAGAAAATTAAACAAATAATGAATATAATTAAAGTTATTTCATCAAATTTATACTTCTGTGCTCGGCGACCGCGCGCTCACGGCGGGTTTTACTTTAAGCTCTAGAGCATAAAACGCAACTTTATGTCGCCTATGCAGAGCGTAAAGACGAACTTTTACAGCAAGGGAAGTGAAAATGATATTTGTGCCGACAAGGCACATACTTTTATTCGATAAGATATTCTTAAAAACGTGTTAAGTCATAGAGAGCGTGCTACATGTATCAATACTTCTAACATCCCCTAGCTTAGTAACTATGTAGCTTATTCTTCTGGTCAATTCGAAACTATAGACTATTATTTATAACGTTTAGGTAGCCTATTAATTCAGACCCAGGATCATAAATTATTCATCACTATCCGAACATATAAAAGTGAGAGGCGTTATTAGGAATTATTGTCCTGCTGATATAAATGCGATGTTAAAGACTCTCCGTTAACGCTCACCTATGCTCAGGAATTGATTTACTTGAACCTCGATTAATTGATAAATAGGAAAGTTGTAGATGATTTGATGTAAAAGATGGATGGATACCGCAGATAATTGTTATTAGTAGGCAATATAGGGTAGGTTGACCTAAAGTGATGACCTCCAACTTAACCATTTGAACGCCAAGAACCTATAAAGTGATCGTGTGTCGTCGTGCCCACCACGCCAACAACCATTAAACTGGTCGGAGTAAAGCTGTACTCTGATCATGAAAAAATCTATTATGAATTGTTTTTATTGGTTTAAAAGTTACATTAATTTTTGAGTGATTCGAATATGAAAGCGTTCAAAGGTTTAAGGCACTCAGTAACTTTTTTTTATACCACGTCTGTGGCAAACAAGCGTACGGCACGCCTAATGGTAAGTGGTCACCGCAGCCTATGGATGCCTGCAACTCCAGGGGTGTCACATGCTTTAAAAATGTATACGCTCCTTTCTTCAAAGACTCCATACTGTAGTCCCTCGGGAAAACCTCGGCAGGGAGCTCATTCCACAGCCGCAGCATCCCAACCAATAAGTGCTCATTTAAAATCCATTTTGCGGTCTGTTTCAGTTGACAAATGCCAAACCCCAGTGGATATTAAAGGGTTCAACGACTTCACAATATTGGTTCTCTTTGAAAACGTATAAGTTTGTATTTTTTTATTGAGTGATCGAAACGAAGGTTTCCACTTCAGCTTCAACATAAATGATTTCGTATATCCGGACATCCCGATTTCTGGTTGTTCTCCTCTAGGCCGCATTTCTCAACCGATTCTTGTGAAATTTTGTGAGCAGGTTTGATAATTATATAGAATTTATTTGTGAAGTCAGTTTCTTTTCCAATGATTTCGCATGTTTCTGCGGGTGGATTTTAGTTTGTTCTCCTCTACAGGTCGCATTTCTTAACCGATTCTTGTCAAATTTTGTGAGCATTGTAACCGCAATGGTCACAGCAAGATCAACACTACAGATTCAGTAGATCATAAGCTACTGCTGCGTGCCACTATTAGTGAAATTAACGTTCATTTATGTTTGGTGTTGAAAACAAAATGTTTTAAATTATTTACGAAATTCATGGTCACTCTACAATCAGAATACTTCAGTCAAGTGATACGTGTCAAATTGTATGTCATCTGAGTCCGATTTTGAAATATCGTATCTCACTCAATGTGACAATTTACTTTCTTCGTAATCAAAGTGCTGTCATAACAGTTAGAGGTTTAATCTTTATAAACCAGTTGTTGTAGGGTGATTATGATTGTAGAGAATTAAACTTTAACTTAACAAAAATTAAAATACGGGAAAAAGGTATGGGTGTTTCACTTAAATACAATGGTGAACGATTCATTGCCATTTACTATGTATGTAGTATTGGTCCTGCTCACGTCTACTGAATCACTCTGTATTTATGGCAAATTCTTTAGATAATTATTTGAATAATATTTTAATTAGGTGGGGCTAGAAAAGTAATTACAGCATGTTCGATAATTATATAGTTTTTTAAAAGGGTCGGAATTTTAGAAATTTGTAAAAGAAAAATCTTTTCCGCGCGGTCTATAGCACACAGAGCCAACCAGTTCTAGATAGGTTTGCGCTTGACTACAAATCAATCAATCAATAAATTGTAAGCGATATTGTGGTCCAGGATGGAGCACGCTTATCTTGTAAAAATTGCGTTCGGCTCCGTGTTCTGGAGTTGCAAACGACCATAGCCTGCAGTGTCTGTTTAACTTCAGACGGGTCGTATGCTTGTTTGGCATCATAGCTGCATAAAACAAATGCACGTGAAGTGAAACATTTAGGCGCAAACTGAAAAATCTTTTGTTGAAAAATCCTCTGTATTCCGTAACGAGTACATGGAAATCAAATTTTAATTATTATTATTGCTAACTGATATGTTATTTAATTCTTATTGCTTATTGACATTTCATTTTTATTTCATGACGATCCTTATTGGGAGATTCACTTTTACATCTTATTATTTTTGCGTGTTGAAAATTCTAATGGCATCGTACTCTCTATTGATTTTCATATTTTGTTAAATTTTAATGTGAACTGACGATCATTATTGGGAGATACAATACGATATTTCTTGTTGACATGTTTTCTTATTATTACTATTATTTAATTGACGATCATGATGTAAATTCCTATAACTTTGACACTAAGCAAAACAAAAGCAAAATTATATTGTAATTTTATCATGAAATAAATAAATCTAAATCTATCTAAATTTAGTGACGTGTGCGTATGGGTAACTGACGTAACTGAAGAGAGGCTGCCTGCAGTTTCAAGTGAACATCATAATACAATTTCGATCAGTCGTGTTTGTGTGAGTAGTACGCTTAGAACAAGAATAGACATTAGAAAGTAAATTGGATTTGGAAACCGGATTCATTGCAGCTATTCGCCGCTCTGTTGGACTTGAAAGGATCTCATCCGGATCAATCGGATTTTGTCTCTGGATCATTGTCTTCACCGTACAAGAGCAAGATCTAATGAAATACTGGTATCACTGCAGAGGGGTGCTTTTCCACCAGAGATGTGCTATGCTACGTTGCTATGGTTGGGTTTGAATCCACCAATCATATTAATTGGTCCACATAGCATAGCACTGGTGGAAACTGGTTCTCGTAGCGTAGCTTACACATCCTCGCAGCATAGCTACATAGAACATCTCTAGTGGAAAAGCATTATCCCATCAAAAACATAAATGTGAAAATGGAAGCCAAGTTCAATATTAAGAATAGGTATGCGATGCGTCTTCACCGACAAAAGAATTGAGATCTGAATGGGTGCCAAGTTGCGTAGATTCTCTTATATGGATCCAAGTCCGGCACTACATTGTTTACAGTAAAACTAATTTAATTTTTTTTTCTCTTAAATATCCAACAGCGTTTATGGTATTATAACATACTGCATAGTAAACTGCCAAGTTAAATACATGTATCATGTATCATCACGCTTTGACATGTAAAAGTGCCCTTGTGGCCTATTTGCAGAATAAATATATGATTTGATTTTGATTTTATCAAATTACATTTTTTTATGTTAGATAGATTTGGAGTTTTTAAGGGGGTCAAAAGTGGCTCGAAACGGTTCGTGTAAAATAACACACGGCTGCTGACCGCCAGTTCCTGGGGTAAACTTGGCTGGACACACTGCCGCGTGTCTAGATAATATTCCCATGTTGCTGCCAAAATCGGTACAAAAAGGAGCTTTTTTTTTTCTTTATTAAAGGCAAATCACTGGAAAGTAAGATTTTTTCGTTCGAATACACTTAAAAATTTTTGTCACAGCCGATGGCGAAAATATTAACAGTTTCCAAAAACATATGCGGCAAGAACTATAGTTTGTTTTGGTTAAAATAATGAAAAAGCATTTACGTCGGATTTTACTACTTCTTTTGTTGCTAAATATTGAAGGAAAACATAACAAAGGGACGCAATAAAACTGATCAAAGTGTTGCACGTATATTAGAGTAGCTCTACCCTTCTTGATCTTTGAAATTAAGGATTTTTTATATCGTCTATATTGTAATACAAAAAGGATTAAAAAGACTACTCTTATGGCTAATTAGATTCAATATAGTTCGAAATGTCGTCATTAATTTATAAAAATAAATGACCACATAATGATTGAGCGCATCATGTTCCAGCGGCGCCCTCGGACCGTGTGCGATATGCGAGGTTGAGCAACGAGGGCCCTGGTCAGTTCTTGGATGGTGACCGCTTTTAGTGGTTACTAACTGAGCGCTCGCGTGCTTTGGAAGGCACGTCAAGCCGTTGATCCCGCGGCTGCTGTCTACGACATATCTGGGGGCACGGTAGTGCCCCCGCCAAGACGAGCCAAGCGAAGCGCAAGGGCACTACCTACCTTTTCTCGAAGTGTTTCGTCGGTTTTTTGAACCCTCATAAAGTTGGTTCCCGATGTACCAGACAGTTCATATTCTCAGGATATGATGTCAATAACAGACAAATTAAACATACAAAGTCTCAATTGAATAGCTCTAATACATTCGATTTTATTGATATCTAAAATACACCGATTTCGTCACTGACACACTGATGATCATCAAAATGTTTGGCTACTTCCTGAAGTGCTAGAAAGCTGAAATTTGGTATGTAATCTAAGTTTAATATACAACCAACAAAAAAAATCATAAACTTATAACTTTTGCTCCCCATCCCCTAAAATGCGGCGGTGGAAGTTTATATGAAACTTCACCGATTGTATGAATTAGGACATGAAAGTTTACACGGGACTGTAGACAGTAACTAAAAAACCTATAAATAAGACTGCCTAGCAACTTACAAAAACAACTGAAATCCCACCAAAAACATTTCATGTAAAATGTTGCCAAGACGACCACATAAGGTTTGCCCTGTGAAAAAGATATCAGATCTCATGTAGAGCCAAGCTTCTGAATCTACATGGCCTAACTCTACCGACCCTAACTTCAACAAATTCTACATGTCAGTAAATATGGCTTGGCTATTTCGTTACTTACTTCAGATCAGAAACTAAATATTCGCGTCACCTCCACGACGGTACCAAAACGGCGAAGCCATACATATTTACTAATATGTAGAATTTGTTGAAATTAGGGTCGGTAGAGTTAGGCCGTGTAGATTCAGAAGCTTGGCTCTACATGAGATCTGACATCTTTTTCACAGGGCAAACCTTATGTGGTTGTCTTGGCAACATTTTACATTAAATGTTTTTGATGGGATTAAATATTCTTAAAGTTAACATGAAATATGATTTAAATAGTCGTTAGTTTTACACAATAAAACAACACTTACTATATCTATTATATAATAGTCCTATGGCTAACATTCAATATAAATCGAAAATGCAAAAAATATTATTTAAGAAACGCACGTGGTCATATACCGTAAAACGACATCAAAACTATCTAGATTGCTTTTTCACTGTATGCTTGTTCACAGGCTTTGGGCCTACCGACAAACCTGCAAAATTGTTTTACAACCCTACTTGAAGATGTGGCGACAGCTTTCTATTATTTATTTTTGTAAAATAAATATATTTAACTATATACCGTATACTCAGCTGTAACAGCGACGCGCGCGCAAGTGCAAGGTCCGAATCGCTCGGCTCGTTCCGCCGTAGATCGGGGACCAGCCGGCGATATTCGCCCGCGTTCGAAAATCCCAGTCAGTCGGCATCATAAATAAGAGTGTAATAGTCGGCATTTAACCACTATCGCGGCTGAACGCTGCGCTCGCGCCGCCTTGAGCTAACGGTTCTTTATCACGCGCCGACGCGCAATGCTTTTCGGTTTGCGCAGTACACCGATATATATTGTATTAGTTGTATGATAACGTTTCTATGTGCTTTCCTATCACTGTGTTTTTTCTGACTTTCTTCCGAACTATTTATGTGCTTGCTTTAGCTGTTATTTCTTCTCTTGTGCTTGTGACTGCTGCGTGAACTATGTTCCTCTACTGTGTTGTGTTTGACGATTATAATAAAAATAGTTATATGTGGAACTAGCTAGTTTAAGTGATCTCCTTAGGCTAGTCACCCACAAAGATAATACCTAAAAAATATACTTATGTAAATATTTTTACTGTGGTCTGATGACCTGGTAAGCGTCGCGGGTGTCCGCTGGATGCGGGTGACGCAGGACCGGTCATTGTGGAATCATTTGGGGGAGGCCTATGTCCAGCAACGTCCACTGCTGGACATAGGCCTCCCCAAAAGAATGACATGATGATGATGGTGATGATGTTAACAATCGGAATCGCCCCCTTAGCGGAATTATAATTTCAACCAGAATTAAAAATTGAAAAATGTATCACCCCAGGCGGGATTTGAACCCACAACCTCTGGAAGCCGTCCATACATAAACAATATACGTCGGTAATGGTTGGTTTGAAGAACTTTTCGTCGTCTAAATTAAAACAATCTATACTAAATGTTCCGTACAGGAACACTATTTTCGTCCAGTTTTTATATCGCTAAGTATGACTGAAAACACAATCTTGTAGGTAGATTTATTTTATTTTTCTATTACGTATGGTTTCCCTACGAGCTTATTTATTTAATAGTATGGCGTATATACATAAACGTTTCATGCAAAAATGAACACAAAATAAAAACAGAAATTATAGGTCCACATTCAGAGTCCCGAGCCACGAGATAGCATCAGGTGTTAATTTAAACAGATCTTCCGGGGGGCCCGAGTATGAGTACAGGGGGCAGCGCTGTATAATGTGCCCTATATTTTGGTCCTCTTCGCCACAATCGCAAAGAGCTGAGTCTCGCCAGCCCCACCTGTGACGGAAGTAGTTGCAGCGTCCGTGGCCTGTTCTTAGTCTGTTCAAGCGGCACCATAGTTTGCGCGGTAAGTTGAAACCGTCAGGTTTAGCCGTGGGATCGATGGATTGCAGGAGAGTCCCAGTTGTATGGGAGCTCCACTCGTCCCTCCAACTTTTTCTGAGGTCAAAACCATTCAGCCTTTGGGCTGTAATGCAGGCGGGATGTCTGGACTTAAGCCGTTGTGTTGGGGGATAGCAGAAAGCCTGGTGGATAGGTAGAGACTGCTGTGAATGAATCTTTTCTGATTCCCTTTTCAGTGCTTGTACTCTGCGGAGGTGTGGTGGGGCAATATGACTGAGAACTGGGAGCCAATGAAGCGGGGTGGATTTAATTGTGCCCGATATACGTCGCATAGCCTCATTCAGCTTAGTGTCCACTTTTTGGACATGTGCGCTTTCTAGCCACACTGGCGCACAATATTCTGCGACCGAAAAGACAAGTGACGTAGCCGATGTACGCAGGCATTCAGCGTACATCGGCAACGTCACTTATCTTTTCGGCTTCCCTACGAGCTTCTGGCGATTTACTGCTTCTGGTCTTGAAGCCGTCATCCCTCCGGGATGGCAGCACCAGCGCGCTAACAGCGCCACCGTCGGAAGCGGAAACACGAATGGGCAATTGTACACCGTCAAAGTCAGTTACTTAGCGGCGCCGCGAGAGCATCATTTTTCACAATATTATTCGTGTGTGCGTTGAGGACCTTTTCCCCTTGGAACAGTGCGCTTATCAGTGACCTAGGAACCTGTGTACGTTATATTCAGCTGGAGGATAACCCCTGGAGCTTCAACCTAGCCCTTGAGACCCGTGGCGGTGGATGCACACAGTAGCGGTGAGTCGTTGCTGAGCCGTGATCCTCTAGGAATATCGTACACTGCACAATCAAAGTTACCGCCAACAGAGGCAATGTTCCCAACAGCGTTGCCGGCAGTTGCCAGTACCAGTTTTCCCTACAACAACACATTACTAGTTAATTTCAAGTATTATCAAAGAAAAAGCAGCATTTGCTTGGGAAGCAAGGACATAGGCTAATAGCTACTAAATAATACATGTAATAATAATATGTATACGTGTTTTCAAAGATAAATGACTGAACCTAACTACGGCTGAGCCAACGCTCAAAAAGAAAGTTATTGTCAGTGAGATATTTTTATAGGGTAGTAAAAAAAGCTCCGAACATAAACTAACTTAACCTACAAAAAATTAAACGTTACCACAGTATATATAATATATCTACTGTGAAGTTACTGACTGAAATACTAACTGTGTGAACACTTCAAAAAAAATCGGAGAGTTAGTATTTCAGTCGCACATTTAGTTTTTCTGTCTACTGGTTTATCGTTTCTCTTTTTTATACAACAACAGTGGCATACATTCATACGGACGGCCTGATGGTAAGCAGGTACCGTAGTCTATGGACTCTTGCAAATCACAAGCACGTTGCCTACCCTCAATTACCTGAAGACTGATTTTTTCTTGATTACCTTACGTGGGAGTAAAAATATAAGTATAAGTTTTTTGAATACCACGTCGGTGGCAAACGAGCGTAGGCCCGCCTGATGGTAAGCGGTCACCGCAGTCTATGGACGCCTGCAACTCCACGGGTATCACATGCGCGTTGCCGACCCTTTAAAAATGTATACACTCTTGTCTTGAAGAACCCCATACTCTAGTCCCTCGGAAAATCAGCAGGGAGCCCAATCTACAACCGGAGCGTCCGAGGGAGGAAATTCCTCTGAAACCATACTGTACGCGACCATTTAGGTACGTCACCAGCACCAATATCTGCCATAACAAAGCGCGCATAAATATCTGACACGGCTCTATTTCTAGGGCCGTTAGGACGTGTCAGATATTTTTGCCGCCTTTGTTTTGGCAGATAATAATGCTGGTGACTGTACTAAGATGTGAGGATGTATGCCCTGCCGACGGCGAGCGGTGCGATGGTCGAAAGCGGCCGTGGGCATCATGTTGGACAGTTCTTCGAAGCACAACCCATTATACAAGTGATAGAACACGCATAAGGAGGCAAGAGCTTAAGCAAAGCGAGCTGCGTTATACACGTGATATTAATTAAAGAACAGCAACAAAAGTTTTAGGGAATAGGTACTTCTCTTTGTTACCATAAATTTAATAAACCTTGGTCTTAAATTACTTCCTTTGTTATAGAACATATAAGCATATCCAACATTGCGGTAACTTGGTTGAAAATACAGCTTCGTTGGAATGAAATTTCTTATGCCGCTTTAAGACTCATATGCTTAAGTAGGTAGATTACCGTGATCCGGGGTGGGTTTAGTAAAAAATCTACTTTGATAGTTTAATTAATAAAAGTTTTTTCTTACTGTACTCAATCCAGTCGGATAAACTGGTTGAGAACTGCAAAACTGTATGAATTACTAAACGTGTACGATTTTTCTGAAGGTTCCTCTGCTTGGAAAACGCAAAAAGTAGTAAGTTGTTCTATCAATCTTGTTAGCATTCCAACTCTCACAACAACCACAACAACACAACAACACACAACAACACAACACACAACTCAACCACAACACTGCTCTGTTGAGCATTCCAACGAACTAAGTAATTTTCCGAGATGACATGAAAGCGGTAAGGCAAGCGACTTTTAATCCGGAGGTCGTACAGTCACCGGCAATTATATCTTCCTACACAAAGGCCGCTAAAATATGTGACACGCTCTTATAACCCTACAAATAAGAGCGTGTCACATGTTTTTTTGCGGTCTTTGTGTGGGAAGATTCTATTGCCGGTGACTGTACCACAGGGTTGTTAAAAAAAAACTTACTTCCTACTTACTACGCGACTCGATGACCCAAAGGATAGACGTCTGATACAGAAGAATGCCACTTTTCTCTATTTTGGGGGTTGGGTACTCCGCGGTTTGCTTCAATGAGGGCTTCGTAATTCCATTCCATTCCATCCCAAATACCTACCGTATTTCGGACGACCAACTTGGACGTCTTCCATTGGGCCGACCCACATAAATTCTCTTCACTGCACGATCGTCTCTCTCAGGTGTAATCAATAGCACGTCTAGTTTTCCGTCTGGGTTGGAATGATAAATAGTAATCGCTTTCCTAAAACTAGTGCCTACGCCACATCATGGAATTAGGTGCCGAAGAAAACCTTAGCACTCCTCTAGGACACACCCGGAAAAAAAGATAGTAGGATGGCATTTATTTACTGTGAAGAGCGTATGGTGTTAATGGATGATCGTTATTGAAGATCGAGTTACGCGCTTTCGGCACTAATGGGTTAAATGGAGCTAAATTGATTGTTTTCCACAGAAGTATATTAAACACTAATTGATCCCGCTGCGCTCAATATTTACTACATTATTTTTGTTTTAAGACAGTACTTTTGTACTTTATAATTGTATCAGGATTAATATGTAAAGTAGCGTTTATACGGGTGGGTGGGTTTTTTTTTATATGGGTGGGTATATTTTGTTTGTGGACCCGGGCATGTCCTAAAACTACAACCAACACAACCAGGGGATGGGCAGCAGCATCCCTGGGGTGATGCAGTTATTGCGATCGCAAATCCGCATGCCAAGCGTGGCGATTATGGCATTTACCCCCCATGAAATTGGAGTAGGCCTATGTCCAGCAGCGAACGTCGTTCGGCTGATATGGTGGTGGTGGGTATATTTTATAAGTGAAAGTGTGAAAGTTTATGGCAATGTTTGTTCCCCTTAATCTCAAAAACAACTGAACGGCCTTTTATTATACACTCCTGAAATCTAGCTTCAACATCAGAATAGGACATAGGCGAAATTTTATATACGTACACGGCCTAGGGCAGCAGTAAATTAAATAGTGTGCGTGCAGGGTCCTAAAGAATTAGCAAATGACGCTGGAATTTCATTTTAAAGGATAGTTTAGTGGGTATATTGCGTATTCCTAAATAAAATTAAATTTATATGTAGACCCTTCACATTTATTTGACAGTAGAATCGATTTATATCTTTGTGTGAATGTGCCACTATCGAGTCATGTGAAGCCCTAGCTTACACACGCCTAATATTCTCGTTGGGTGACTTCCTAGCTTGTCGATGCGAAAGTACCATATCAAACAGCTGTCAGCTGTCACTGTTAACTGTCAGTCGAGTCAGTACATACGCAGTACAGTACCGCGTCTGTACTGTGTGACTACATTTAAATGAGTGCATGCTGACGGAAGCGCGGGGCGATGTGGACGCAGTACTACCTCGCATGATATAACTACCTCAGACCAAGTAAAAAATACAGACGGAGACGGAGCGCCACGAACAACAAAATGAAGCCACTTTTTTAAAGATGTGTGCGTACCAGTGTTGCTACTGGAAGGAAAAAGTCCCTATAAATGGGGTAATTCGTTCACGTTCTCTATTTTATTCGTTTTATACGTAGAGGGTACAATAAACCAGGATAGGCTAATAATTATGATTACTACTAGTAACCGTTAGTCACTAAACGTAATGGGATACTCAGCATCCTATTTTGAACCCCTGAACTATTTTATATGAAATTGCAAAATAAAACGTTCCGATTTGGTAACAAAATTGAACTACCTATTGAATCTGCATGCATGCTGCATTGCATTGCAATTCGCAAAAAGTAATGTTTAAATTTCTATTCAATATACATATTATGACAGTATTGTGTCAACATAAAGCGGTCACAAATTAAAGTCAAAATCAAACAGACAAATTAAAGTCATAAATCAAATAGACGAAACTAATCTACATTAAGTCAATAGTTTTTGTTACTTGAAATTATAATGGAGAAAAAATACAGCGATTATTAAGGTTTTCATACAAGACCTAAAAAACTTTCATGTTATTCCAGCACGGCGTTTTTAAATGTGAACGAAACAACGCCTGTATGGAGAATCGAGTTTACCACCACTTGATTTTATTAGTTTTATTAATACCACATCTCGTACAGGCTCGTTAGGCCGGTTACGCGACTAGCCTTAGTTTGCGACCACCTGAAGAACAAAGTTCTTTCAACAAAAGTTAGTTACAATTTTAACAGACCCTAAAGAAATAGTGAGTCGTATGCATTTTATTTGGTAGTTATTGAATGAGAATCTATTTAAAAACGCGTAACTATCTTTTCAGTTCGGTACGTCCCTTCATTTAAGTGGTGGCAAACCGACACATTAAATTAGATGGTATTAACCGACCTCTATCAACCCTACCTTTGGTCTTCAGGTCTATGGTAGGGGTAAATAAAAATCATTCTCTGGTATCACTCGCGCTTTATGTTACGTCAATCAACGTCAACATAATGTCGAGGTTTTGTGTTCCAAGGGAAGCATAAATTTATTTTCTAAATAGTGTTTTAAGGTATTAGATCAATATTTACAATTGAAAAGTTATATTCTTGGATTTACTGCACGTTTTGGAGCTATTTTTGCATCCCTTAATGACGCAGGTGACCATTTTTAGTGATGGTTTTTGACGGTATGTGACAGCATGTCGACATGTACTGAATAGTTCTGGGCGTAATTTTGGTTTGTGTATGTGTGAGTGAACGTGTATTTACTTAGTGGGCATAGTTTTGATGGCTTCACTAGGTTGTTCGTGACACTCCGTCTATATTTTTTACTTGGTCTGAGATTACTACTGAGCAAATGTAAAACTGTCAGTGAGGAAATCTATACGATATCAGTACCTAAGTATGTAAGTTCACGTCAAAGAACAAAATGCCTCATACCGATCCTGCCCCGCCAAGTATCCCGTCTGAATTTTTGTAATTTTCAATTTGGAACGTTCGTTTATTCCTGTATAATTAAAAACTTGATTATGTAGTCTGGCAAAAAAAGTCTTGAAATTAAAAAGTGGCAAAACTGTAGTGTCATCACTTTCAAATCAATCATAAGAAAAAAAGGAACGACACTACAGTGTTGCCAGTTTTTAATTTCAAGACTTTCTGCCAGGCTATAAATTGGCACTTGTACAAATACGCGGGAAATTATGAGGCTCTATAATTATGGCATCTCGCGTCGCTCGCTCGCACTTAGTCATGTTCTTGCGAGGCTTTTGCGGTGCACGATATTAATGGGTCGCGTAATGTGATCAAACCGTACGCGGTACGCAGAGTACTGAACAGTATTCTATGGAAACCAAATACCCAACGAGAAATGAACAAGTCCATATTTGGCATTACTAATATTATTATAAAATAGAAACGATTAAATAAACACAAATTACAATATACAAAAGTCATAAACCGGTCCACATCGCGGGTTACCCCAATCCCATGATGGTCGTCCTATGACACTCCCTCCGACGCTCATGTAGCGGGCTGGCGTTCCACTCTAAAGCAGGCCTTGAAATAGCGCTATTTTCGCATATCGTTATGATTTATAGCGCTACTTTGTCAATAAAATGCTTTACCTAAAACGATATTTGGCGCGCATTTATAGCGGTATCCATTATATCGTTATAAATAAGCAATATACAGGGTGATTCAGGAGACGTGAGCAAGATCAACACTACGGATTCAGTAGATCATAAGCTACTGCTTCGTGCCACTATTAGTGAAATTAACGTTCATTTATCTTTGGTGTTGAAAACAAAATGTTTTTAATTATTTACGAAATTCATGGTCACTCTACAATCAGAATACTTCAGTCAAGTGATACATGTCAAATTGAATGTCATCTGAGTCCGATTACTTTAGAAATATCGTATCTCACTCAATGTGATCAATTTACTTCCTTCGTAATCAAAGTGCTGTCATAACAGTAAGAGGTTAATCTTTATAAACCAGTTGTTGTAGGGTGACCATGATTGTAGAGAATTAAACTTTAACTTAACAAAAAATAAAATACAAGAAAAATGTATGGGTGTTTCACTTAAATACAATGGTGAACGATTCTAGGGATGTTACGGAGCTTCGCCTCCGCATCCGGTAAGACGGAACTTCCGTTTGGTTTTACACCTTCGGATCCGCCTCCGCCTTCGCTATTTTTTTATTTCACACCTCCACCTCCGCCTCCGCATCCGTTATATTTTTACCGAATTTATACCGGAGCTGAAGGTAGCAGGAGCGAAGGAAGGCATTTGCCGCGGCAGCGCTGCGCGGCGCACGCCTACAAGTTTTGACTTGTCCGGGAATTACTTACCTATCACTCACGACTGCCCGCTTTTTGTCTTATAAATCAGTTAGTTCTTTCAGTCACTTCCGTATTTATAGGTGTTGCGTTATATTAGTGCGTGCATTAAAAACTTTAAAATTGAAGTCATGTACTAGTGCCATATGGAATTACTTTGTTAATATAAAGTACAAACACGGCATAGTGTAAATTTTGTGAGAAAGTGTATTCTAGGAAAGGAGGAACAACAACGTCTTTAAAGGGCCATCTTTACCCCGTTGCAATCCTTCAGTTTTTTTCAGTAATCAATATTTATTCAACTTAGTCATATCATAACATAACTTACGGTTCATTGTGGCATCCCAGGTTTAATTTAACTGATTAGTTTTATAAATAGCATTTCTTTTTCATACATTACATATAATACCATATCACATTATTTTTGCATTTCATTTTAGTTTCGCGTTGATTTATATTCGTAATAAACGAACAAAAACTAGTTTATCTAAAATAGACATTTAGTTGACACATAATTAAAGCAAATAGTATGATTGTATTGTGTTGTTTAAATTAAACTTTAAATTCAATACATCAACCTTCCACTTAAAAGGTACTCGGCTCCGGCTCCGCCTCCGGTAAACCTCCGGATCCGGCTCGGGATCCGGCTTCGGATACGGCTCCATTTTCGCCTCCGGTTCCGGATCCGAATCCGTTAGATCAAAAAAATAAACTCCGGATCCGGCTCCGGCTCCGGTAAAGCCGCCTCCGTAACATCCCTAAACGATTCATTGTCATTTACTATGTATGTCTCACGTCTCCTGAATCATCCTGTATATATAGCGATATTTTGTGAAGCGCTTTTATATCTCTGTCTCGCACACAGTCTCGGTCTTACGTGCGCTATGACATTTACGTCAAGCTCGAGCACGTCATTGTCACCACCGCCACGAGCTTAAACGATATTATAACGTTATAATAACATTTTAAGGTT
This sequence comes from Notocelia uddmanniana, assembly GCA_905163555.1. NCBI lineage: Eukaryota > Metazoa > Arthropoda > Insecta > Lepidoptera > Tortricidae > Notocelia > Notocelia uddmanniana. Next base: position 3,771,060 of record LR991059.1, on the reverse strand, counting down.
ATGATTATCATTTTGTTATGATATCAAATATCGTTATGTGAACGAAAATTTAAACACTAACGAAATATATCGTTAAAATATTATTTTCATAACGTTTTAAAGGCCTACTCTCAAGTAATCACGTTCGTGTAGTAGTAAAGACGATAGCTGAGTTTTCAATTACTAAATCCCAGTTGTCGAGTGAGAAGGGTCAACCAAACCCAACAAGATTTCAAGATCTAGTTTTTACGTCTGGGTTGCAAGATCGGGTGGTAGTCGCTTTAGTATAAAATTGTGTTTACGGCAAAACTTAGGGATTAGGGTACCCAAAGTGCCGTGATCCAGGGGGTTCTTTAGACAAAACCGGTTAAATGCTTGGAGGGTGATAAAGTGTCAACCAATCAATAAATATCGATTCTGAGTAACCCTATTATGGTAGTGTGGTAGGTCAATAAGACAGTCCCAGTCTGTCGCGTCACTCAGTAAACAATTGAAGAAATTATGGCTCTCCAACGACCTGTGTTTGGTTGAGTCAAGTTGAGTACTATAATTATTTATATATTGTAATTTTAAATGTAATTATTCTGTATTTATGTATTTATTACAGGTATATGTATTTTTTTATTCATTATATATGTAAATTTATTTATTACATATGTATTTATGGGTATTTATTTAGTTACATCTTAGTTACATTATTTAGTTATCAGCTACAAATTATATTCACTCATTATAACGTTGTTGTACACGGTGTAAGTTTGTCTATCTCATTCTTTTTAAAAATCTCCTCTCAATCCTTCGAAGATTAGCTGGAAGAGATCCCTCATAGGGATAAGTTCGCCTTTGTACTCTGATCCTGTGTGACATGTATATGTTTTAAACTGTTATTGTGTACAATAAAGTGCTTACATACATACATACATAGTACCTCTCACAGAATACCGCAGGCATAAGATTTCATAAGGCACTGATGTCAATCGTTAAGCTATGGAACTGGAGTAGGCCTATGTCCAGCAGCGAACGTCGTTCGGCTGATATGGTAGTGGTGGGTATATTTTATACGTGAAAGTGTATGGCAATGTCTGTCCCCTTAATCTCAAAAACAACTGAATGGTCTTTTATGATACACTCCTGAAATCTAGCTTAGACATCAGAATGGAACATAGGCTATACGAACACGGTCGTGGGCAGCAGTTAATTAAATAGTGTGCCTGCAGGGTCCTAAAAAATTTGCAAATGACCTTTTATTTTAGATTAAAGCGCTGGGATTTCATTTTAAAGGATAGTTTAGTAGGTATATTGTGTATTCCTAAATCAAATTTAATTTATATGTAGACCCAAATTAGAGGCCTTCGGGCGGCTTGAGAACTTCTATTAAATTTGCCCACTCACTTGACAAGCCTAATACCAGTATGGTCTACTCGTATTTTCCACCTTGGGTTTGATGGTCAGAGGGCAGTCGCTTCCGTAACAACTAGTGCCTACGCCAATTCTTGGAATTAGGTAGCAGCTCCCAGGCATCCTTCAGAATTCAAATGTACTGAGATAACGCTAGGATGATGATATCTAGTGATGAGTGATGATCCGATCCGATGTACTCGTACACACCGTTACCAATCTCATAATTGATCATGTCATTCTTAAGCAATAGGGTCCTTTTTCGATGTCAATAAGGCCGAAATTGTATGTTATATAATTACGGAAATAGCTCCTTATTGACTGTTTGTGTTCGTTCGGTTTTAAAAAAGTAAGCTATACAGGGTGTGGGTTGTAATAGGAGCAAAAAAACGGTACGATATTCAGCTCTCTAACAATTATCTCCAAGTAGTTTCAATTGGAAAAAAAAGTACTTTTTATTATTCATTTTATGCAAACACATAAATGTATTACGTGCATTTTTTTACTCTACTGGAGTGATATTAATACCTCTTTACTTCAAAAATACTACAAAAATTAAATTATTATTTAAAAAATCCATATAAAATATCCTTTAAACTCAGAATTGCAACAACTATTATGAGTCATAACTTGATGCTACTTCAAAATGAGCATTAAGTGCAGCGCTTTAATCTCGTGGTGTCAAGTTCCATTACTAACCTTCATAACCGTCATAACTTTGAACCAAAATTTCTCCGAATTGGAAAAAGATATATTTTTTGAACACAAGAGGTTACTGCAGATCCTTCTCTGATCTACCCAACTCTGACCTAATGCATATCACTTTCAATATCATGTCATCATTAATAGAGGTGATCAATAGGTGTATAACACGGTGACTTCTAATAGGTGATACAAAATATAAAAATGTGAATCTGACCATAATTTTGAACAATTTTTTTAGGACCAACGTTCTCGGTGTAAAAAAAAACTATTTCATACAGTTTGGTCTGTCGATTGGAGACCTATCCTAAGAAACAGCTGTTTTTTAGTTACATTTACAAAGTCAGTCCAATAGCAAAAGTTGTTCAAAATCATGGTCAGATTAACATTTTTATATTTTGTACTACCAATTTGAAGTCAACCTGTATATTATTGGGCGTTAAGAAGTCGAGCTGTTTACCTTATTTTTATATTCACTGTAAAATTTATAGAAATTTTGCAACGAAACCAATGCTAAATAAATATCTCGTTTAGATTTACGATTCCTTTACACAATATTTCAACAACGATTATGTATGATCAGATTCATTTATTGGTAACGTAAAAACAATATGTTATAGTCTTAAACTAAAATATGTTGTAATAAACATATGCATATTATGCCATGTTAAACCTGAAATCGAGAACAGTTGGATATCGATAATTCGATATAATAATACGTAATAGACTTTATGATTTTATTACAACACAATCGTTGTTGAAATTGCCAGATATACGAGAACGATATGTAAGCGAATTTGTTGAAAAGAAAACTATCTGGTTTGAAATATACGTGCACAAGTTCTCCTCGGACAGTAATTTGGTGAAGTTAGAAATACTAGAAGCTTCGTAGTTCGTTGAACTTTTGAAGCTCATATGTTTCGACTTGTATCTTATTGAAACTTTATTTGATCAGTAACTGTCTTAACTGAAAATGTTGAAAATTAGGAGAGAATATAGCTATTGATAGGTAAATCTGAAATGATTTTTTTTTGTGATGATTAAAAATGTAACAAAAAGTAATTATAATATATGTATGGCTAAACAGGCCGACAAATATTGCATTAAATAATTTGACTTCTCATTAGGAAGTTTCTATGCATGAGAGAGCGATACTTAATGTTTCAAGTATCGCACTTCCATTTAAACTTCCTCTACCCTTTTCGCCCTTTTAAGGGATGATAGCTGTAATATAAACTATCCTTTGTCCTTCCCGGGCTCTCAAACTATCTTCATACCAAATTTCATCTAAATTGGTTCAGCGGTTTAGTGTGTAAAGGTAACAGACAGAGTTGCTTCTGCATTTTTTATATTTATTCATTTCGTTCACACCAATTTTATAACGTCAGTTTTTGAACGTATACCTACCACTAGTAGCCTTGCAGACCTCGCGAGTAATTTTTTACATTTTAAACCCCATTAGGCGAACCTTTTGAAAAAAAAACAAAAACTGAATCCACAAGAAACCCATATAATTATCGAAGCTGCTCACAAAACTTCACGACAATCGTTTGATAAAATGTGACCTTTAGAGGAGAATAGATTTCCGCCAGACATTTTTGCCCAAGCGAAAATAAATGATAACAAATTTATCCACACTCAATATTGTACATACTATGGTTGAACTTTACATTCCTGACATGTTAATTGTTTAATGTAATAAATGTATGTTCTAGCACAACGTAAACTGTAAGACGTAAGTGGCTGATCGATCCATCATCTGTTTAAAACTTAATCAATCCAATCCATAGAAATTATAAGTGGGAAAGTAATTATATCTGTCTGCCAGTTACCATTTCACGCTTAAACCACTGAACCAATGAAGCTCAAATTTTGTCTGCAAACAGTTTAAATCCCCAGAAAGGACATAAGACAGTTTTAATCCTGAAAATCATCTTCTAAGGGAGTGAAATGGGGAACAGAAAAGAGTTTCACATGGACGAAGTCCTGATGCTAGTGCAAAATAAAATCGCGGGACACATCGTTAATCGCCAACCCTATATCACAAAACCCTTCTCATGTTCGCTATACCAAAGGATTTCATCAAGAACGAGTATTACCTTCCCACCAATTGACCCTTTAACGTGGGTATCATAAATCCTCACACCCTAGATGCTTTACTTTTTGCTATTACTCTGCTGAGTGCGACACAAAGAAATATTTTAAGGGCGGAATGAAAAACTAGATTACTTAGCGTGTGCGACATGGAGGCATATAGGTATATTGCTTTTTGAAATCAACAACAAAAGAATTTTCGCAAAGCTGTCTACGTACACTTAGACCGGTATTTAAGTAAATGTAGACCACAAGGGCACTTTTACATGTCAAAGCGTGAATTATTCAATTATAAAAACTAATAGCACGATTCAGAAATCGCGGCAAGCGGTACAGCGCCATCTAGCAGTTCATTCTACCAATTTATACATATTAACGCTGTACGAAAATTGACTTTAATTGTGCATATGCTTAGTGCTGAATGCAGTGTACAAAACTCCTTCTAATGAGGAAATAAACTTAAATGTATTTACTTGTCGTACAAACAAAATATTTAATTTGTTAATGGATCTGATGAAATATATTAGTCGCTATATAAGTAATGGCCGCAAAGTTTTACAGTCCTACAAAGTATGGACAATTCGCAAAGTGCTGGCTGCAAAATTTACATAGCTGTTTACGGCTCTATTTATGAGTACGGCTGTAAAATTTAAATGGCCATTTCCATAATAACGAATAGAACTAGCAATTTTGTTTGCTCCTCATAGAATGTTACGTTAAAAATTACCTACGTCCTGTTTTTTTTCAAATCATTCTCTTTGAAATAAAGTCTCTGAAAACTACCTGCGGCGTCAGTAGCGTCAATTCAACAAACTATTCTTTGGTACTTTGAAAAACTGATACTCTGATCTTGTGTGACATGTATATGTTTTATACTGTTATTGTGTACAATAAAGTTCTTACATACAGAGAGTAGAGTTCTTCATTTAATCAGTATACCAGTGGTCATTTATGACAACAGGAAGTAGTTTCCCCGCTGTTCTGTAAGGTTACATGATAATCACTACCACAAAATCTATCATGTTTGCGCATCTCTATAGCAAGAAAGATTCATCATAGCGTTTCTTCTTTGCGCTGTGTAAGTAGTTATATTTGAAGTAAAACCTAGTCTCTCCTTCCGTAATAACTAGTTATTACGGTTACGTAAGGAGAAGGCAATAACACCACGAAGGATACCATTCGGGTGCTTTCGCTAGACAAAATAGTTACAGTACTCAAAAGTCAAAAGGAATCATTTTACACCACCATCACCATATCAGCCCAATGACGTCCACTGCTGGATATAGGCCTCCCCCAATTTAATGGGGGATAAATGCCATAAACGCCACGCTTGGCATGCGGGTTGCTGATCGCAGTATCTCCACCACACTCCAGGGATGCTGCTGCCCATCCCACGGTGGTTTTGGTCGTAGTTTTAGGACATACCCGGGTCCCCGGGATCATTTTACACAAAGTAGCCTAATGGAACTTAAGATGCAGTGCTTTGCCATTAGATGTCAGTTTTGGCCCTTTTAAAGTACCTACATGTTGCTCTAATGCCTTTATAGTTCTTCTCACGTGTCTGCTGATGTAAATTTAGATTGATGGAAAACTTTTCTAGTTTACCGAAAATACAAGTGTGGATTTAGCTTGGATGTTCGCGTGAAATTGAATAATAAACTATGAATAGAGTAACCTACACACGGCTGTCAATTTTATATTTAGATTAACACAGAAGTGTTTGTTTTAAGAATCTGTAACTTTTGTATTTATGTATTGCTTCATTGTACACAACACGATATAATGAAAAACAAACAAATAAGGTGAAGAACTACCGCGTCTTATCCTTTTAAGTTAATGAGTTAAATAGGTAAATGGAAGAAAGACAAAGTGATCTTCCATTTTGTCCGACTCTAAAAGGTTTTCCAATAAACCAGTGACGAATTGCTCTGGTGCAATATAACATTATGTCTTTTTTTCTCTTATAGAACTAATTTTGTTGACTCGTCCTACTAACGTTCTTCCTGTTGCATTCTAATAGGGCATTTTACGATATGCTTTTAAACTAAAATAGCGATGGGCCAAGCATTTCCGCAGACAGAGGTGACTCTATGGCTCAGACCTAATGGAAAAAGAAATCCGGGACGGTCACAAAAACGATGGAGCGACGAGATCGTCGCTACGACCAGAAAGCACTAGATTAATAAGGTGGAGGGAGGGTGGAGGATAGAGAAAAATGGAGCAAATTAAAGGAACCTATAAGAACGTAAAAAGGCTTATTATTATCCTCAAAAAGGCTTGAGTCCACTTTGGCACCTAATAAAAGCTACTGCGAAATATCAAATGATAATATATAAGTAAATTTAAACATGGCGATAGCGAACAGGGATTCGAACTGAAGAGATGACGTTTAGATCCATCTCTATCAGCTGCAGTGGCCTTTTATAGGCTTGTATTGAACACTTGGATCGAAATTAAAGTGAAATAGCTAAGTGAAGCAACTTTATATCGAAGCGGGCAATATCGTCTGACCTAGATTATGGAGGGTTAGGCAGTGCAGGCACAACCCTATTATTAGATGATGTTATGCAGAGCTGATTCTAGGCCCATTTCAAAAATCGTCTATTGTTGGCTTGTGAGTAAAACCCTATTAAAATATTTCAGAAATTATCTTTCTCCTAATAAGACCTTTGTACGTATTATTCTTGCTACAAATCTTTTAATAATTTTAAAATTTCCATTTTTACCTTCATGTCAGCTTCATCAAAAATTTCACTGTCGTATGTTCAGCCGGCGGTCGGACAGGTCATATTTCTCAACCGATCCTCGTGAAACTTTGAGCGGGCTGATAATAATATAGAATTTTTTACAAGACAGTTTTTGAAAATTTTGAAATCAATAAAATCGCGAGTCGCTCAGCTCGCATAGCCGCTAGTTTATTTGGTACTATAATTTATCTGTGACTTCTTGAGATGAACTCCTTTAACAACTTCTATCGCAAACAAAGAGCCATTTGAGGGCTGATTTTCTACATTAAAATTATCCTGATTTTTAACAAGCGAATAATACAGGGTGAAATCTTATTCGTGGTACATACAAAACTGAAATGTGCATTTACCCATGATTGTTACCAACTTTTAATTGGATCTTCAATCGACAGACCAAACTGTATTATTGGTCCTATAGTAAAAAATGTTAAGAATCATGGGTATCACCTCATTTTGTTCTGTATCACGAATTACATTTCATCCTGTATATGTAAACTATTCGTAACGAGAGTCTATCGATGACTCGAGTTTGCAATTTACGTACACCCGAGTTAATCACAATGTTTTCATCACATTTGCGAGAAAATATATAACTCCAGCACTAATCAAAATTAAATAAATTGGCAACTTCACCTCCAGTATCAGTGCATGATCGCCGGGGCGTCCATGTAAGAGGAGCGTGCTGCAATAATATTGCAACCAATCACAAAGCAGTATTTGAGACCTTACTCACCACCAGGAATACAACCCCACATACCTTGAGCCAGGAGTAGTGTTATTAAGGCTGCGGTCTGTATGTATAAGGCTAATGTACAATTGCATCGCTATTTTTTTTTATAATAATGTTAACACTAATATTCAGTTAATGTATGGTCATTCTATGTACATTTCTTGAAGTTTGTGCGTGCATATGTTAGAATTTCAGTGCTTTGGCATGATATAGGCCTTGCATCAATAAACTCATCCATGGACTTGACATACGCGTGATAATTGACAACTTATTGTGCGTATATTAATTGTTTTAGGCTGGTTTTAAAAAATTAATCATGAAGGAGATGTTCACAGTTTTCATAAACAACGTGTAGGGTAACAAATATTTTTAATTAAATGATAATACCCGTAAGAAGTTTGTCCTACAAATGTTTTTGGTAACTACGATTTTAACGTGATTGCGATCGATTACTGAACTTGTTGTTCTGGTTCCTGATCACGACCTATGAATCATCGTGTACACTCATCTATCTAATTACAAAATATCTACCCTATCTATCTGAGTGCGAGTATTTAATTTTGTACACTTGCACGAGTAAATCCTACCTGACTGCGCCAATTCTGCACATGCATTTCCAGTTACCAATCATGTCTACCCGTTCATACTAAGTAAACCGATCTATATCGCACGAATACGCACATCTCATGTGTGACAGCCACAGAAATAGGAAGACGGATTACCCCTGAGACAGTAATACGATTCGACGACAATACGTGGATTTGTCGCGGGTAAAGTGGCTCTGTGGAGAAATGTGAAGGTGTAAATTTTATTCTACGACCATTTCATGCTTGGTTAGGTAAATAAATTCAAAAAGATTCAATCTCTTGTTACTTACCCTTTTGCTTAAAAGCACAAAATCAAGACTAATACTATGTTTTGCTACTGCAATAAAGTAGTTACGATACGTTAGTAAGTAAGATTACACACAAACGCCAGAGGACTACATTATGGGAATTCTAATAAAAATCAGATTCTATGTTCTATCTTAACACTTCACTAAAAAGCTTTCACCGCCCACCGAGGTATTGTCGGTCTAACGGTACTTATTTACATAAACAAGTGTCGAATGCAGTAATACTGAGTGAAACAAATCTATTTAAAGAATATTTCGAAGTTCGAAACGTAAGTGCCCTAATTAGCTCTTGATCATTTTCTGTTTAGGTTTTGTTTAGCTAAGTGTTATTTAGCTACCTACAAATGCTGTGAATGTATTTACCTACGAAGCAAAGAAAGAGAGGATACCGTTAAAATATAAATAAAAAACGAAGCACTTTTCCTTATTATGGTATTGTAAATACAACGATCTTACCCGTCATAATATCTCATTTCCTCATCCGAAATATATACATCCATGATGTAGCACGAAACTGCGGAAATAATTTCACTGGCACATATGTTGCAGTGATTAATTGATTATGCTAAAGAGTTCCAAAGGCCAATAATGATAAATACCTATAAAACCTATAAACCAAATTTTTTTTTTTTTTTAATATTGGTTGTATATTAATTTTAAGTTAATTGAAATTTTAGAAGTTTAGTTAAGACCAGCAGTGTACAACCTTGCCTAACTCCTTAGGTAAGTTTAGTTGTTACAACACATGAAGGGTCAAACACAGATTGGGGTCAGTATGCGGGTCATTTCAATAGACATGTAGAGTTAAGGGGTAGAAAAGCATAATTTATTTGGACTTATAATCCGCCTAAGGAGCGTCTCCATTTTTATAAATCTGTATAATAAAAACAAAATCTATTAAATATTATATATATATGGATAAAAATCCGAAATAAACATTATTATTATTATTTCCTTTCCTTTCTAATTTTACTTCCATATTCGCGGGTTTTGGCCAAACGAATTACGAAGGCAATGTATAGTAGAACATACTGTTCTAGGAATAGAAATCTGCGAACTATTCTGCAAGTGTTCATAGTAATAGCCTTTTGTATAGGATGATATTATGTGAGCAGATGGATGTCTAGGGATCTGGGGTATAACCCCTGTGGATGAAATTACTATTGGAACAGTCTTCAGGTTATTAACCCTCCATTGAATTTTTATTTCTAAGTCAGTGTATTTACTAATATTTTCAGTGTGCGTAGATGCGAGGTTATGGGTATTGGGGATATCTATGTCGATGAGGTATTATTATTATACTAGTTACCCGCGCGGCTTCGCCGCGTCGACGTACTACGAAGAATACAAGCGAAGCCACGGGATAGAATATGCGTATTCGGAAGGACGATTACAAAGTCGATTTAAAAACATTCGTGCTTTATCATCACGGCTAGTCGTCAAATTGACGGTAAATGTCAGCCTTTTTTCAAGAAATAAGATCTACCTACTATCTCACACATTATTTTAACACATACAACTACTTTATATCTTTAATTTGATTACCTGCTTGTTAGGATACTACGAATATGTTATAACTATAAGTAACTTGTTCTTTTATCATTTGTTTGCATGCATTTTTGTAAATCCATAACCCGTCTTCAAATTCAATTTGTATTCTCACACCCCTAAAGCCGCAATGATATTTTGCTAACCCGTTATCTGAACTGACTCCCACGATACAGGCTCAGGCTAGTGTGGGGGTTACTGTTACACTGTGTTATTAGCGCTAAATGTTAATTTGGTAAATAAATAACTTTTACTTTTTTTTACTTATTGGGTTAAAATCTTTCGTTATATCCATCTCTATAACACTTGCTTATTGGTGTGATAGAGAAGGTCTGTCAACTTTGCGTTTGACATCCTCAGACAAAAATTGATGAATAGCAAATTAACTCTTTGAACGCCATACTTTATGAACGGCAGGGACACTTACACGCCAACTGATTTTCTATAAGAGATAGAATATGAACCATAGAGTAAAGAACGAAGGTGATTTTGACAACGTAGGTCATAACACCTATGTTCTCGGCAATTAAAGGGTTTAATTATCCCTCGCTTGTATGCGGCGTCATACAACACGATCTTGAGGCTTATATTTGTCGGGGCATCCAGGATTTTTCGTAAATATCATTTTATTAATTTTCCAGGATAAAAATCAAAAAACTAAGACCTTATTGCACATCTGCAGCATTGGACGAATCCTATGGTATATAATTTATTAGAATCGGTCTATAACTGTAGATCTGATGGCCATTACAAAGATCGGCTTCGCGTAATATATATATCGATAGATAGATAGATTATTGACCACAGTAAAATACCTACGACTTAAGTATTTCAACTGAACCAACTATGCCTAACGTTTAAAGTTTAAAGCTTGTAGAAGAAGCGGACAGGAAAAGAAATAAAAATGCAACAGCACCTCTCAAGTACGAATGCTTTTAACGTATCAAAGCTTTTACACAATGTACCAGTTTATGTTGTTTCCAACATAATTAGAAGCCTTTTGTGTATGCCGCCTTTGTTTCTGATATATTGAGTGCCTTAGACTCGAAGGAGTAAGTGCCTATTAGAACCTCAAGAAAATAACGTCTTTGGAACCAATTTTAGGTAAAAATGCTAGTGTAAATTTTATTACTTGATCGAAGTACTTTAAAAATCCATAGGCATTTTGTGGGAAACGATCTAATTTATACCTTTATCTCAGTCTAAGTAACTTATTTAAATATAATTGATATTGAGATTGGGTGCTTGGAATATCTTAGCTTTGGATTTGTGGGATATTTTAAGTTATTATGTGTTTAAAATAAAATCAGAGATTTAACTAAATGGCATTTAAATGATATGTACCAAAATAATTTAGGGCAGAGCTCTTTTAAACAAAAACGCCTTTTAAATGTGACCAAGTGGCTAGCAAAGGTAAACATATTAACTGTTGAATAAAATATAAAACAGGAGGTCAATTTGAAACACGAATTTCGCATTCTGATTTGATTTAAGAGTGCGCAGTACGCTCGGTTCTCCATACAAACGTATTTATGCTCTCATTTTAAAACGCCATGCTAGAATAACCTGAAACTGTGTATACACAATGGGATCCGGCATATCTAGGTCGGAACATAGTTTCTGTTTCTTGAAATTATAATGGAGAAAAAATACAGCGATTATTGAGGTTTTCATACAAGCCGTAAAAAACTCAAAAAACCGCTGTATTTTTTTTCTTTTACAGTTTCTAGCAACAGAAACTAATTTCCGAGCTAGATATGCCGAATCCCATAGTGTATACAATTTTTTATGTTGTTCTAGCATGGCGTTTTAAAATGAGAGCGTAAATACGTTTGTATGGAGAACCGAGCCAGACCGAGCGTACTGCGCCCTCTTAATAATATGTTATTTATAGCGCTCTTTCTGTCATTTTATAGCGTAAAAGTAAACTCGCGAAACGTTGTATTCAAGTTAAAATGCTAAATATATGCCTAAATGGCCGGAAAAATTCCACAAAACAGGAGCAAAAGATGAAAATTCTGTTTAGCTGAATTTTAACTACCTTAGACTCGGGATGCAATGATAGAGAGAGAGAGAGATACGGCATATCCCATTTTTCATTGCGCTTGAGTATATTTTATGCAATAAAAAAAACCGGCCAAGTGTGAGTCGGACTCGCGCACGAAGGGTTCCGTACCAGAAAAAAAAACGCCAACAACTACTCTGTTGTATGGGAGCCCCCCTTAATTATTATTATTATTTTGATTTTAGTATTTGTTGTTGTAGCCACAGTAAAAATACATAGTCTGTGCAAATTTCAACTGTCTAGCTATTACGGTTCTTGAGATCTAGCTCGGCGAGTGTGTCACGTCCCCCCTCCTATTCTCCCCCCACACCCCACTAAACCCCACTAAACTACCGCACCCCGTGAAAACTATGACTAAACTTACTAAAGTCGCTTTGAGAAAAACGAGCTTTATGAAAATGATTTGGCCTTGTGATCGTCTATGGTAGAACCCTATTAGTGTTGTGAACCGTAAGCAACCCCTGAACTTTAATGTGAAGCTGGTTGGATCGTTGGACTCTTCATCTCTACTAATATTCGCGACCTAATCTATCCTTACACACATCACTACTCAGTTGACCTAAACGCTATCTAACTAAGATTGGGCTGCGCTGGCAGCTTGTATCGTTAAAGTACACGCTTGAAACTAAATCTAATAGGGTTTTACTTAGGACTAGCCTATTTGAGAGGAGCCTAGAGATTACTCTGCCTGTTCTAGTCGTTGTAATGGTCATAATAGTGCGAAACTTAGAGCGTTACGTAGCACACCTAACCGACTTCTCTCCTAGCTGTTCCTATAGGCCCTAGCGCTTGGAAATAAGGTTTTATATTTGTATAGATAATTTATCCCCGACCACACCTGTAAGCGTCTCTCTCTGCCTCTTGCTGACGGGGGCGTGTCGTCGAAGGAGGGCAAGTCTCCCACCACAGCACTTTGAAATTCCTAAACCAAGGATACCTGCTAGTCTAAGCGCTACACTTTGACTACCCTAATCTTGCGAAAGTTATCCTTGGTTGTATATGTTGCGACGTGCTATTTTTAGCTACTGACGCTGCCAGCAAGAGTAGTAGGATGGGGTAAGACGCGCTATCCTTACAGCTTTACGACTATTCTAGCTTCGCAAAACAGGGTAAGCTGTTTTACTAGGCCACTCAGATGCTCGCGGGCATCTCTAGTCTACACTACCACTGAAGGCGCTGATGCCTTATTAACCCTATCACTCCTAGCTGCTCTAAGCCCTATCACTAGCATGCCTAGCTCCCGTTGAAGCCAAAAATGCCAAACCGTAACACGTAGCCCACCGAATTTCCCTTTTTTGAAAACGAGTTAACCACGTCATGAGCGTTCAGCTACCCATTGTAGAAAACGTCTGATGTACGGCTCTGCTAGACATCAGTCCCTAGTAGACATGGCCCAATACTCTGGGTATATGCCCACCTCCTATTCACAACGTACACTGATCACTTTAAATATACAACACTAGGATCGGCATTTTCAGCCTCACCGTAACTAGGTCCCTTTCGACAAAACCGGGGGAGTTTTGTCGAAAGCTATTTTAAGTATTTTCTTTTGTTTTATAGTGCTTGTTCAATGGCAATGCTCAAGCTTATTTAGGAAACTTATTAAAGCATACGAAACTACTTAGCATTTATTTACATATATGACATGGTTGTGCTTTCGCCAAGACTCCTATTTCAGATTATTTTCTTAATAGTGATTTCAACGGGGAAACCATGAATTTATCTGACTGCCTCTTGGAAAATATTTCAATATGGAAGTGACGGAGCGCAATGGCGTTCTGTTACAAGTGGTAGCTATTAAAAAGGGCTAAAATATCACGTTTTTTGTATGGGAATTAATTATTATTAATATTTTGTTTTTAGTATTTGTTGTTATAGCGGCAACAGAAATACACAATCTGTGAAAATTTCAGCTATTCCGGTTCTTGAGATACAGCCTGGTGACAGACGGACGGAAGGACGGACAGCGAAGTCTTAGTAATAGGGTCCCGTTTTTACCCTTTGGGTACGGAACTCTAAAAATGAAAATATTTCAGTGTCAAAGTATCCATATTTGATGTTAAAAAGACAGAAAAAAATATATATTCACGATTTGTTTTATTTTTATATTTTTCACAACACATTTATTATTTGACAATATGAATCAAATTTTGTTTTAAATTCATAATTACGATATTTTCCCGCGTTCATTGCTCCTAAGTGTAGTAAATCTCAAAGCTACTGTAATGAAGTGCAATAATTACTGCGTTACGGCTTACATAAAAGAAGGGCTTACAGTCTCATAAAGATAGGAAGCAAACAAATAAAGCCCTTTACATGAAAACAAAACCTAAAGCTCAAAGCGGTTGAATTTCGTCGGCCAAAAGCCGAAGTCTAAAATACCGCTCCAAAATGCAAAAGCTTTAAGCTCTAAATCCATCCGACGTTCACGGAGCTTTTGGAGCTCACCGCAGCTTGGCCTCGATGCGCCGATGCTAATTAGACAGAATGACGTGCCTGGGAGAGCTTTAGCTAATTGGGGAACTTTCAAATGAGCTTCCGAGTACTTTCAGGTAAAGGTTGGGTCTTTGTTCTACCTTTGGTCTGTTTCGAAGTAAAATAAATAATTAATGAGTATCTAAAATAACGTTTCAATTTCTGGTGAATCTATACTTGCTTACTAATATTTTAAATGCAAAAGTAACTGTCTGTCTACTATCTTTGCATGTTAAACCGCTAAACCGATTCAGATGAGATATGAAGATAGTTTAATGTACTGGGAAGGATATAGAGTAGTTTTATTCTCAGAAATCATCTCCTAGCCGGAATTAAATGGAAAAAGTCACCTATAACAAAGTCACCTATAACTAACAAAGTTTTTTTGAGTAATGATGAATTTCGAGAGTGATGTCTGTCACTTTGGTATTGTCTTAAATAACTATATTAAATAAAAATAAAAATCATTTATTTCAGACCATTTTGATCCATAGCAGGTTAGTAACAAAAGTGTCTTAATACTATGTTAGTCGATATTAGTGTAAATTTAAGTACTTAACATCTATTTGGCCCTGCCGATTGCCACTTCCACCCAATATTTAGTGACCGGGCAATCAAACCGCTCTGCCAACACCCTCAGGAGGCTGTTGCTGCTGCCTCTCACTCTCCTCAACAGTGAGCCTATTCTTTTGCGCCTGACTGCGAAAAAATCATCAGTGCGCGCTACGGCAAACATGTTGGACGCACTACAGTGCTTCGGCAGCCTCAACAGCATCCTCAGGATATTGTTGTATTGGATCCGCAACGAGTTGTAGGCTTTTTGTGTAAATCTTACCCACAGACTGCCGGTGTAGAATGTCTGACAGTAAGCTTTAAAAAGGGTTAGTTTAACTTGTTCATTACACCGTGCAAATCTGCGGGCAAGCATATTACCTCTCACAGCCATTGCTCGTCGCTCTCTTTCCAGGTCCAGGTCATCCTGCAGGTCCTCTGTGACAACATGTCCCAGATATTTAAATCTGTCTACCCTTTTGAGGGGGACGCCGCACAGCATGATGCTCGACACCTCAGTTGGGTTGTATTTGCGAGCTTTAAAAATTACAAGTACACTTTTGGTCGTATTGTATCTGAGACCATGCTGCTCAGCGTACCCCTCACAGACTGTAATCAACCTCCTTATTGAGTCCCTTGATGGACCCAGCAGTACCATGTCATCTGCGTAGCTTATGTTATTGAAACTAGTTCCTTCAATATGACACCCGACATGTGTACTGCAGAGTCCCTCAATCAACTCATTCATATACAGGTTAAACAGGATAGGGGACGTGAGTCCCCCCTGTCTGACCCCACATTTTAACCTGTATTCTTCGGAGTCTTCTCCTGCCCATCTCACCCTATTGACCTGGCTGTTGTACCAATACCTTAGCAATACAATACATTCTTTTGGCACACCTGTTTTCGCTAGTTTATCCCAAAGTATGTCATACACAACCAGGTCAAATGCTTTGGATAGGTCCAGGAAGCACGCATATACCGGCGTGTTCCTCTCCTTGTAGTATCCGACAGCCCGCTTAAAGCACAGTATTGCTGACTCCGTTGATAATCCGGGTCTGAATCCGAATTGCGCATCATGCAACGTAATATGCTTGCAAAGCTGTGCATTAAGCAGGCTATCAAGTACTTTGGCAAGTACAGTCGCTAGCGAGATGGGCCGGTAGTTTCCTGGTTCAGATAAATCGCCAGTCTTATTTTTGACCAGTGGTATAACCACTGTGTCAGTAAGCTTATTTGGGAGATACGCATGCCTCAGACATAGCGTGTAAAACATCGCTAAGACACGAGGCATGTGCACTCCGGCATGTTTGAGATGCTCTATGCTGAGACCGTCGTGACCCGGGGACTTTCCCCTCTGCATGTGTTTAATAATATTATTAACCTGCTTTGCAGTAAAACTTATGGTCCGGTCCCCCATGACAGTCTCAGCACATCGCCCCTCCCTTTCAGATGTCGTCAGAATCGGGTCTACATTAAAGACATGCCTAAAATGATTAGCGATGGATTTTTTGTCACTGACACCTCCTACAGTTACAGGAACACCCTGTCGCACATTTAACTTATTTGTGTTTTTCCAGAAGGCTTTGAAGTCATTAGCTGCTCGATTAGTGGCAAGAATATCACTTTTTATTTGTTCCTGCCTATCCTGGCACCACTTGAGCTTTGACTTAAAAAGCCTTCTGGATTCGCACATTTCAGTATATACTGGGCCCTGACTCGGTTTGTTCGCCGACACCCACACAAGAAACTTATCTCTAGCCAGTTTGTGCGCGGCCGCAACGTACTTATTCCACCCTGCTACAGCGCTTCTCTTTTCTCGCCCGCTCCTGCTAGACTTTCTCGCCGCATCCGTCAAGGTGGTAATTATGTCATCATACATTCTGTCTAGAATTATTGTGTGCTTAGTGTCCGTACACATTGCATCGGCACAGGACGTTAACTCGTCGGGAAAGTCCAACAGTCTTAACCTATCGTGGCATAGCGAGTGATACATATCAATTTGAGAAACTTTCCTTTCGCCCCATATTACCCCCTCATTAAGCGACCGCACAGTGCTACATTTAATCTGCAATTTAGTGAGATCGCATTCAATAACAAGCGGCAGATGGTCAGACCAATACATATCATATTTTACCTTTACATTCCGCACAGTTGCTCTCGCAGCCTCGGTAACTATGTATATATTGAGACTTTGTTTATATTAGGAGCAATCTCAGAATCGATTCACATCAACATCAATATTTTTTCTAAAATAAGACCGATTTGAGCAAACTCTGTGTGACATTTTAGTTTCAAAATATGGTCAAGAATACACTGTTTAATTTTGTTAGATTATTTGGGGAGGGTGTATAATTAGTAGGGGCCGGACGATTGGTGGCAATTTAAATACAAACAGCAGTGGAGTCGTTGCTACAAATTTAACTCTATTGATTGAATGAATATTTTTTTTTCTACAGGTAAATATTTATTACACATAGTATTGCAATAATTTTATTAAGTTTGCCTTATTACATGAAGCGTTATTCATCGGTCAATCTAATAATGCGACATGATATTTTGCATGATTTTGTTTAAGCATGTTTTAAAAAAATAATTTATGTACCTGCAAAAAGGTATCCACATTTTATTGAGAAAGTTTCTAAATGCTAAAATAAGTTAGGTTTAAGTATCTCACTTGTATTCTACGCGAAAGAAGTATGAAAAAATATTATTATCAAAAAGTAAATCACTCAATAATTATTCATTCAATCAAAAAAGTACACAGCGACTCCACTTCCCTCTATGTTCAAAATGCCACAAACTGTCCGGTCCCTAATAATTAGAGCTGACCGCACAGAATCAACGATGCATCGCGAGAGTATTTCGTCCCTAGGGCACGTGGTTCAATCAAGCAACAAAGTGATGCAACAGGTATACAGATTGGAAACTTTGAGCCAACGGTTATGCGATCAAAGGGAAATAGGTCAATCAAATGTTCTTACTAGAGTTCTGTAACGAAATGGTGCAATTGAACTGCAGACAACTCTAGACAGCTACTAAAGGACCGACCCGCTTTTCAAAGACTAAAGGCGAGTTGCACCAACTAACGATTACAGACCTATCAACGTTAAATATGGCACCGTCAACTGTCATTAGAAACTTATTGAACTATTCATACTTGATTTTTACGTGCTTTTAAATTTTAACACTTGAAACAGCTAAGTAAGGCAATAGGAGCCCTGATATCATACTCACAGCTGTTACGTGAAATCTATTAATATGGCGGTAAATTCTTTATTCTCTTTTTTTATGTTGTTTGAGTCTGTTTCGTCATCCGATAGATTTAAGGCAAGACCCCACGCAAAATATATGCCGCGGCATTTTGCTGAGTGGGACCCTGTTTCCGTCGTCTGTAAAGTAAAGTAAAGTAAAGTAAAGTTTATTTGCAAGAATATGTACATAAGATGTTAACATTATATTGTGAGTCGCAGTATTCAGCCTTAAACGGCATGCAAATATTAGCATAATACTCTATTAATAATTACAAATAAAAATATTGATGAACTAACTAATGATATTAGGAAAACAATTTAAGGTTATAAATTAATTTAGTTGCGTGCAATGTCCAAAAATTCCTTTACGGAGTAAAAACAATGTTCATAGAGCCATTTCGTCAATTTTGTCCTAAATTCTATATTGCACAAAAGTTTAATTTCGTCTGGTAATTTATTGTACACTAATATGCAAGAATAGTAGGCATTGCGTCTATATATATCAGCACGACATCGAGGTTGATACAAGAGATTTCTGTACTGTGCCCTTTGTGTTCCGGTAGACACATCGGAACGTAATTGAAAATAGTCCCTATGATCTTTGACAAACAGACAGGCCTTTCTAATATACATACATGCCAAAGTCAGTATATTGTATTTTTTAAATAAAGGTTTGCAACTATCCATTAACCATGAGTTTGTGATAGCACGTATGCACTTTTTTTGTACTTTAAATGCCCTCTCAACCTGAACCGAATTGCCCCACAATAAGAGACCATAATCTAAAGTAGACGAAACGTATCCATAATATGCTGTTATTGCAGCTTCAGTAGATACTGTTCTACTGAGTTTTCTTAGTGCAAAAACAAATCTATCCAATTTGGAGCAAACGAAATCAATATGATCTTTCCAATTTAGGTGACTGTCAACCGTTAAACTTAAAAATTTTATGCTACTGGTTTCCTCTATTAAATTATTACTATACCTTATGTTCAGCTGTTTCGGGTTAGATTTGTAAGAACGAAATTGCATGTATTTAGTTTTAGATAAATTGATGTTAAGATTATTATTCTGTTGTTTATTCATAAATATTTTGTAATATGTTGTGTGAAGACGATAATAAATGTATTTTCTTTCTTTCTTGATTTTAACGAACACCGCTCATGATTAGATTACAGACGATTTGGTGCAACCCCACCAATTGACCTAAAAAGCCGTGGTATAAATATATTCTCAAAGGCTTGTTGAAATTGCTAATACAGTCGACTTTATAACTTGTGACTGCTGGTGACTTAATAATCGACCGAGCGCCACGAAGGTCTTCGTTTTAGCTTCGACAAAAATGATTTCGTATGTCTGGATGCCCAGATGTCCAGATGTCAACATCTCCTTGCCTGACTCCCCGCTGGAACGGAATAGGCTTCGAGCTCTGGTCCTGAAGTCGGACTGACATAGTGGCGTTCTTGTACAAACACTTCAGCACTTCGATATAGCGGTAGTCCACTTGGCACAGCTGGAGAGATTGTAGTACAGACCAGGTTTCAATCGAATCGAAGTCTTTCTCGTAGTCCACGAACGCTAAACAGAGGGGCAGGTTATACTCCTCAGTCTTCTGTATAACCTGACGGAACGTATGGACGTGGTCTACGGTGTTAGCAGCCTCCGTAGCCTCTTCGGAAACCGGCTTGTTCGGGAGGCAGGAAGTCATTTACCCTGCGTGTGAGACGGTTCGTAATTACTCTTGAAAATGCTTATAGACATGGCTCAGAAGTGAGATGGGTCGTTAGTTCTTGAGTAAGGCGTTGTCACCCTTTCTGAAGAACAGCACCACCACACCTCTGTTCCATGCCTTTGGAGTTTTCCCTTCCAGTAAGACGGAATCGATCAACTTCTCAAGGGCCCTAAAGACCGGTTTTCCACATGCCTTCAGGAGATCCGCTGTAATTCTGTCTTCACCTGGTGCCTTGTCATATAGTTAGTAAAACCCAAAGTAGGCAAATAAATTGAAACACGTCCCTTATATTACTACTTTGGATGCTACTAGTATAATGATGCTGACTGTATAACTGCATCGAAAAGACTTATCGTCTACTGAGCGGCATTTTAGGTGGCCGATGAGAAGGAGTCAAGCAATCTTTTTACACGACTGTTCAAACAGGAGTATAATGTTTTTGTTGACATATTTCGAACTGAGATACAATTACTGAATAAGGCCAATTTATGAAAATAATTGGAAATAAAGCATTGTAAATTGTGTGTAAAAAAGTGTCAAAATCAAAATCAAAATCAAAATAATTTATTTGTCAAACACAGGTACAAAGGTGTTAATGTTATAAATTTATAAGGCCCAACTGTGTTTTGCCATAAGACATACAAAGTTCTTAAAATATAAGATGTCATTATTATTACATTAAAAATTTTAATTAGCATCTATAAATGATCGAACTTATACAATTAAATTTAAAAATAATAATAAAATAAAATGTCAAATTGTGTTCACAAAAAAAATATAATAAATATAAAATAATATTCATCCAACGTCATTCTTAATAGGTAGGTATAAAATATTTCCATGCTTATATGTCATCACGCTTTGCATCATCCAGATACTCTTTTATCGAATAATACGCTTTTTTTGATAAAAACCTATAAACTTCGTTCTTAAATTCGATTACATTATCTATCTGTAGTATGGACTTAGGCAAACGGTTGAATATTCTAGGCGCCATACCAAATACACTTTTCCCGAGTAAGGCGGTTTTCATTGGTCTGTTGTTTATTTTACCTCGCTGACGCACACTATTAAAACTAGTAAATTGATTAGGGTTTGTTTTTACATATAAAGTTACTTCATGTATAAAAAGGCACGGGAATGTCAATATTCGGTGTTTTATAAACAATGGTTTACATGACTCCGCATGTCGGATACCACAGACTGCTCTCAGACATTTTTTTTGCCCCCTAAACACTAATTCTCTTTCCGTTGAGTTTCCCCAAAATATTATACCATACTTTAATGTAGACGTCACATACGCGTGATATGCCATAAATACTGTCGATGGGTTAACTACCTTTCTAAGATTCTGCAAAACATACGCAAATTTATTTAATTTATTACATACTAATTCAGTTTGATTTACCCATGTCAACTTACTATCTAGGCTTAGTCCTAAAAATTTCGCAACGTCAGTTTTGTCAATGTTTTGGCCATTGTATGTCACAGTTAGATTCGGAAATTTGTTAATTCTTTGTGTAAAATTCATAATCTTCGTTTTAGTCAAATTTATTTTTAAATTATTTCTATTCAACCATTCGATTACTAATCTAAGTGCTCTATTTATATTATATTCATATGTGTCTAAGTTTTCAGCTGTGACAATTACTGTGCTGTCATCAGCAAAAAGCACCAAAGGATAGTCGACGGCGCGTGGGAGGTCATTTATATACATAAGGAACAACAACGGACCCAAAACGCTCCCTTGTGGCACTCCGTATAATATTTCGCGCAAATCAGAAGAGTATGTGACTTCTGTCTTTGATTTTAGGCTAATTCTGTTTATATGTGTAACTTGCTTCCTGTTACTTAAATAAGACTTTATCAGGTCGAATGCATTACCACGTATTCCATACTTAAACAGTTTGTTTAGTAATAGGCCATGATCGACGAAATCAAAGGCTTTCGTCATGTCCATGTAAACAGCGCAAACCGGTATTCTTTTATCAACTGAAGTCATAATCGTTTGTAGGAGTTCAAATATGGCCATATTAATCGACTTATTTTTTCGAAAACCGTTTTGTTCTTTCGCGAACAAGTTATATTTATCGAAAAATGAGTATAAATTATTATAAATTACCTTTTCTATTATTTTTGAAAAAATTGGTATCAGGGCTACTGGGCGATAATTATTAATATCATTTTTGTCTCCTTTCTTATAGAGTGGTTTAATGATAGATGTTTTTAACTTTTCTGGAAAAGTACCTTTCTCAATACAAAGGTTAATAATATAACTAATAGGAGATGATATAAGGTGGGCTACCGCTTTAACAATCTTTGTTGCTATTCCATCGATGCCTACGCTATTAGTATTTTTTAATGATTTAATGATTAATAGAATGTCACTGGAATTAGTCGGGATCATAAATAATGAATTGGGTGAATTGTATGTCAGAGTATTATTATGTCCAGAATGACTATTGTTGCTATTACTATTTGTTACGGAGTCAATCAAGGACATTTGGCCAATAAAGTTGTTATTAAATATTTGCGCCATTTCTTTTGGGTTTATAACCGTTTGATTACCAACCTTTATCTGAGTGATCGATTCTTTAGGATGCCTCGATTTAGGATTTTTAATTATATCCCACGCAGCTTTGGTCTTATTTAAGGACGTATTTATATAGTGGTCGTTTTGTGATTTTTGTGTGAGCAATATAATCTTCTTTAAGCGTTGTGAATAATTTTTAAATATTTTTTTATTTTCACCGTTTTTATCTTGCTCAAGTCTACATTTCCAGAGAAGTAACCTTTTTTTCTTGCAACATAGTTTAATTCCTTTGGTAATCCATTTCGGACGAGTTTGAGATGTTATTTTAATTTTTTTGTAGGGAAAGCACAAGTTATAAAACAGTTCAAAATCATCCATGAACGCGTTAAAGGCTTCGTTAGGGTCATCTTTCATATAAACACTACTAAAATTTAATACTTGAAGACATTCCATAAATTTCGAAATATATTCATCACTGTAATCTCTTTTCAAAATATACCAATGAGATAGTTTACTTGTTTTTTTTACAGGACATTTCATAAGTTGAGCTGTGTGGTCAGAAATGGCAAGTTCGAGTACCTCCGTTTTACTTCCGGGTATATTGTGACAGATGTTATCAATGCACGTGTTGCTACTTAAACGGGTCGGTTTAGTGACTCCCAATTTTAGATTGAATTCGTCTAGAATGGCCTTAAACATAGTGGACTGTTTAGTTCTCTTCAAAATGTCAATATTGAAATCGCCACATAAGATAACTTTCTTTTTGTTATAACAAATGTTATTCAGAATTGCGTGTAATTTATTAATAAATAATTCTACTACTGCTAAATTATAATTGGGTACTCTATATATACAAATAATTATAACCTTGTGTTCCAAAAGCTCAATACCCGTGCACTCAAATATATTTGAAATAGATGCTTGAGTTATTTTCTTATATTATTTTCTCTAGTTATTATTTTGTATTTTCCAGAAAATAAATACTCTTTAGATTGTTCCCACCCCGCACCATTTCAATAGGGTCCCAATGAATGAACAACAAGGCTACTCGACAAAGCATTACATGACAAACCAAAGGGGTATCCAATCAAGTAGCCAAAGACATAGCTCGAGCTTAGCATTCACGGGCCTTAGACGATCTGCATTCAACGCATATAATTAATTGAATGCTTAATGTACAAACTACCGGATAGTGTGTGAAAGGATGAATGCCATTCCAGTTGTGTTTATGATAAATAACTTATACCAAAAAAAAAAACGACTCCAATTTTGTACTCGCTATGCCACAATTTGTGGTTTCCGTGAGCCAATGCTTGGTTACCTAAAGAAAATACCGAAATCGGCATATGCGTGCCTATCAAATTCGAGGAGTTCCCTCGATTCCTCCTAGATCCCATCATCAGACCTTTACCAAATTTATATGGGACCAATGTCGGGGTACCTGTTTTAAAACAAAAAAAGAGTTATCAAAATCGGCCAACGTGGTCAAGAGTTATCGGGGAATATACATATACAAAAAAAGAACAAGCAAACATACAGACGAACTGAGTACCTCCTTCCTTCTATTGAAGTCTGTAAAAACAACATCAAAGAAAGAGAATATAGATTTTTCTTCATGTTTATGTCAATCTGATTAGTTTGTAAAAGGATCAAGGTGATTCCAGTTGTCTTTACGACATAAAAGGAACCCAAAAAAGGGAAATCGCAAATGTGGGAAGCAAATTAGGCATGCTCAATAATAGAGTTACCGTAACACAATTTACATCAATTGTAGTCAAACCACAAAAAGACATTTAAAAGAACAGCCTGTAGGGAAATTTTTATATAGTTCGAGGGCAAAGACTTGTCATCTGATTTGAATAGTAGGTTTGAAGGGTATAGGCCAGATGAAAGGGTTACGTAAAAAAACTGGCCAAGTGCGAGTCGGGCTCGCGCACGAAAGGTTCCGTACCATTATCTATAAAAACGGCAAAGAGTCCGACTCGCACTTGGCCGGTTTTCAATATTTTTTGTTATAGCGGCAACAGAAATACATCATCTTTGAAAATTTCAACTGTCTAACTATCGCGGTTCTTAAGATACAACCTGGTGACACACAGACGGAAGGACAGACGGACGGCCAGACAGTGAAGTCTTAGTAATAGGGTCCCGTTTTTACCCTTTGGGTACAGAACCCTAATAAATGAACAAGAGTTAAGGCTAAATATTGACATACTGCCTATATTGTGACCGATTAGTACCGAGGAGCACTCGTCGCTCAGCGGCACCCACGTGCTGTATGCTAGGTTAACCAACGTCCGTAGGAGCCCACTCTTGGATGGGTGACCACATTGAGTCGTTTACTAACTGAGCGCACCCGTGTTTTGGAAGGCACGTTAAGTTGTTGATCCCGAACTATCGCACCTAAAATCACTTAAAACTCCGTTCATCTCAAAGGGCAAAAAGTTTCAGAAAAGGCAGAAACCACGGCTAAAATTGGTTCAGGAATAAGTAAGCACTCAAATCAATAGAGAACAGACAAGCAAATAAATCTTTCACTGCACTCGTAAGCAAATCCAATCGAAGCACCCTGTTCGTATAGTTGTTTGCCTTTTTCCGTGTTTGCTCTTTGCTCGTTGGATGTAGTGCGGGGAGGGCTGAGCATAATTTCAATAATGGAAAGACTTATTTTTTTAATTTAACTTTTGAATGAATTATGGTTTCATATTTTCTTTTCATAGTCTCCTTGATTATAAGAGGGCTAGTGTATGACAATAATATCATCATCATCGTCATCATCCTGCTCCTGAAAATCGGTTAACTCTCGTGAATGAGAGGAATCAGGAATCAGTGCAGTTTTCACATACAATCTTTGTATTTCTTGGCAGATGTATGGTGTTTACTCGCGATATTTTGTAAATTACAATAATATACAACGAAATCAAGGAGGCGGCCTTGGATAGGTAAAGATTTAGATGAACTGAACTCTTAATCACCTACTTCTACGTAAGCTTAACTGTTTAATTCATGTCGAACACAAGTAATATACAAAGGTCGACAGTTTTTTGGAAAACATCGCTCATCAATCTCATTATCCATTATGCCAACTTCTTTCTTTTACTTTTTATTTGTGTTCTACTTAAATGTGTCCTTTTTTGAGGTTTGCTTGAACTAAGATTGTATAAAGAAAGTACCTTAAATATCGTACTAGATTTTACGCTATACCATCGAAAACTTCGAGAGATGTCTTTATTGTTCAAAAAGTATGCTTCCATTAAATAAAAACTTACTTTACACCACACCTTGCCAAAAAGCGCGTTTTTGCGCACGTTGCTCGTCCGGAAAAACCCACTTATTGGCCAAGTGGTGATGTAAAATTGTGTACAAAACACGGGTCGTAAAACAGAAAGCCCTCTCTCGCATATTTATGACCCTCGCCTGCGGCTCGGGCCTCAAACATCTGCGATATCGGCCTTTCTTTGTTTTACAACCCTTGTATCGTAGTGTACTATTATATGCCATGTTCGCAATAACTTAATAGAATAACACGCGTACAAGTGAATGAAGACTAAACAGGTGAAAATCCGATAAACAAACGCTCTCACAAATTGTTCCATTTTCAAATTTAAGAACAATATTATTTTTCTTTTATTTTAAATTTGTGTTCTGTCTAGCTTACAGTCTTATCATTTTATCTGCACGTGCACCTATAATAAGGAAAACTATGTCAGGAAATCGTTTATTAAGTGGGTACTTACGAGTATTTGCGAATAATCAAAGCTATCTATGATGGAATGTTAATATCGCTATTTTTCGAACGTCGTCGCCGGCAATATATAATTTTCTTGAAAATGAATCTAACATTTTACGTTATTCCTTTCTTTTAAAATACTATATAACTTAAGAAGAATTATTATTTTTGTCCATTCTTTCGATTGGCATCATAAAAATATGGGTGATTTTTTTCACATTTATGTCGGTTCGATTCCCAGACGAAGTAATCAATTTTTAGATTTTTTTTTAAATGCAGTATTACTAACTTTGAAAATAACATAAAGGATCCTTTCAGCAAAATATCCTATCTACGATATTTAAGGTACTTTCCCTTCATGTCGCATAGTTTTCGGACGCCATAATCAACCTGAAATGTTATGTCGATGTTTGTTCCTATTAATCTCAGTATTCAGTGGTCATGAAAATTCATCCCTGAGAGAAGTAAAAAAGGGGTTGAACTACACCTTTAATGTAAACACTGGACTACCCGCCCTGGTGGAGTCGGAGTGAGCCTATAATAAAACTTTCATCGAGAGGCAATGCTTTTACGTAAGAAGCAATTTACTCAATCGGCCTGCCGGCGTAAACAAAGCAATAGCAATAGGTACCGGCTGGATATTGCTCGGAGCAGGAGTGAAAAATATAGTGACACAGGTGCGCAACACGATGGAAGAAAGAAATATATATAAACGTGAATCAAACAGATGAAAAACACACATAGGTAGATGAAGAAATACTTACGTCACGTGAAGTAGAAAGTTAGTGAAGATGATTGAGTTTTTACAAGAATAAGGAAAGAAAAATTACATAGGTCTGTCTTTTACTACCCGGGTATGTCCTAAAACTACGACCAAGACCACCGGGGGATGAGCAGCAGTATCCCTGGAGTGCGGTGGAGATACTGCCATGATCGCCAACCCGCACGCCAAGCGTGGCGATTATGGCATATACCCCCCGTGAATTTCGGGGAGGCCTATATCCAGCAGTGGACGTCCTTTGGCTGATATGGTGGTGATGGTCTTCTACTAGTCAGTTGCTTGTCGATTTTCATTTCTTAATCCTCGGCGCAACACCCAAGGTCTAGTTTCCCCCTTGGGTTGGAAGGTCTGATGGCAGTCGCTTCCCTAAAAACTAGTGCCTACGCCAAGTCTTAGGATTAGGTAGCGGACCCCAGGCATCCTTCAGGATGCAACTGTACTAGGAATAACGCTAGGATGATGATGATGATGACTTGTAGAATGGATAACTTATACTAGAAGACTATTCGTGCTAGAACTAAAATAAACTGCTTAGATTATCTATACGTATACATAATTAGAAAACGAAGTCGTCAATGTTATTAAGAGGGCGCAGTACGCTCGGTTCTCCATACAAAGGTATTTATGCTATCATTTTAAAACGCCATGCTAAAATAACATGACATTTTTTATACATAATGGGATCCGGCATATCTAGGTCGGAAATTTATTTCTGTTGCTAGAAATTGTAAAAGAAAAATAATACAGCGGTTTTATGAGTTTTTTACGGCTTGTGAAATTATGAAAACCTTAATAATCGTTGTATTTTTTTTCTATTATAATTTCAAGCAACAGAAACTAATTTCCGACCTAGATATGCCGGATCCCATTGTGTACACAAAGTTTCATGTTATTCTAGCATGACTTTTTAAAATGAGAGCGTAAATACGTTTGTATAGAGAACCGAACGTACTGCGCACTCTCATAAAATATTGTACCTCTAGTATATTTTTTTCGAAACATAACCACAAAATACGCGTTTGCGTTAAGTCTCAATTTGTATCGATTCATCTAAGACAACTCTCAGGTTGTTCTGTTGATCGTGTTTGTGAGATTGCTTGTGCAGAGACGGATCAGTATCTGATATTTTGCATTTATAAACCACCATCAGGTGACTTAATATCTTTTATAGAAATTATGGAGGATGTACTTAGTAAAGCAATAAGTGGTAAAAAACCAGTAGTGGTCTGTGGCGACTTTAATATCGATATTTTATCACAATCAGTCGAAAAAGATAAGTACTTCACTCTTTTTAAATCGTTCAATTTTGACTACTTATTTGAAGCACCTACCCGAGTTACTCCGACCTCTGCCACTTGCATAGATAATATTTGGTTAAACTGTCCTCATCTAGACAGAAGCATAGTGAATGGAGTCCGGTCGGATCATAAAGCTCAGATGGTCAGGCTACCTTGCGAAGTAAAACCTCCAGATCGCGTTATAGAAATAAGACCCCTGAGTAAAAGTAGACTAGAACTACTAAAGTCAAATCTACTAGTCGCCATGCCGAACACCCAGGTAGAATCAAATGATCCGAATGATCAATTCAAAATGCTTCTGAATACAGTGTGTAACGAATTTAATAGGACTTGTAGTAAAAAGCGTATTAAAATAAACAATAAAATGAGATTTAATGATTGGGCAACTACCGGAATTCGAAAGAGTAGAGATAACTTATACCAACTTTATGAAAGGAGATCTTGCACCACTGACGAACGCTTCCATCAGTATGTTAGGGATTATTCCAAATTATTCAAAACAGTGTGCACAAAGGCAAAAGCAATGCACTTGAATAATAAAATAAAGTCCTCAGATAACAAAGCCAAGACTGTCTGGAAAATAATAAACACAGAGACTGGGCAGAGAAGTAATAAAGAGTCCACGATTTCTTTGAAAATAGAGGATAATTTAATTACTAATGCACTAAAAGTAGCCGATGAATTTAATAATTTCTTTTCCAAAATTCCTATAGTCACGACTCAAAGTTTGGCATCATCTACCACAATAGCAGAATCCCTTCTGAATGAGAACGTAAAATTAGAGTCACTAAATATTTTCAAATTTCATCATGTTTCTCCTCTAGATGTACTGAAGTCTTTTAAAATGTTAAAAATAAAGAGGACTGAGGACTTATGGGGCGTGTCAGTCATGGTACTGGAATCTATTCTCGAGGTCGTTGCACCCACTCTAGCTCTCATTTTTAATAGTTGTGTAGACAATGGCATTTTTCCAGACTTAATGAAGTGTAGTAAAGTAGTTCCTATTTTCAAATCAGGTCATAGAGATAATCCTTCTGATTATCGTCCAGTTTCTATCCTACCTGCGTTTAGCAAAATATTCGAAAAAATAATGCTTACGCAATTGGTTTCTCATTTTAATTCACACAATATTTTGCACGCACAGCAGTTCGGTTTCACGAAAGGTAGATCAACTACTGATGCAGGTGCAAGTTTAATAAAATTTATTTTGCAGTCTTGGGAAGAGTCATATGACGCCATTGGAGTGTTCTGTGACCTTTCCAAGGCTTTTGATTGTGTAGATCATGGAACTTTAATTTGTAAGCTTAATTTCTATGGTATCAGAGGACATGCATTGGATCTTATGAAATCATATTTAACACAGAGAAATCAAAAGGTAGCGATAAATAAAGCCCTTTCGTCAGAGACAGTGGTAGAGATGGGAGTACCTCAGGGGTCTATTCTAGGCCCTTTCCTGTTCCTTGTTTATGTAAATGATCTACCATATATGGTAAGCCGAAGATCAGGCATTGTAATGTTCGCAGACGACACCTCATTACTGTTCAAGGTAAATAGGAAAGATACTGAACTCATTGAACCAAATAATACCCTGTCCATGATATCTGACTGGTTTGCTGCCAATAACTTAGTGTTGAATCCGAAAAAAACTAAATGTATGAAATTCTCTCTAGCGAACTCGTCAAATAGAAACTTAGATACAAATATTAAACTTAATGGCCAAACATTAGAATTTGTTACGTCAACTGTATTCTTAGGTATTACATTGGACTCAAAATTGCAGTGGGGTTCCCATATAACAGCGATAGGAAGTAGGTTGAGCTCTGCTGCATTTGCAGTCAGGAGAATAAGGCAGCTTACCAATGTGGCAACGGCACGGTTAGTTTACTTTGCTTATTTTAATAGTATAATTACTTATGGTCTAATCTTGTGGGGATCAGCTGCAGATATTGAAACTGTTTTTATTTTGCAAAAAAGGGCTATCCGGGCAATTTATAACTTGGGGTCGCGTGACTCATTAAGAGAATTTTTCAAAGAAATAGATATTCTAACCCTGCCGTCCCTATACGTATTTGAAATAATAATGTATGTTAGGAAGAATTTGTGCAATTTCCCAACGAACGCTGATAAACCAATAGCCACCAGAAACACTGGGAAACTGAAAATAACCTTCTATAGACTAGTAAAGGCGAAAAAGTCGTTCTTGGGAAATTGTATTAAATTCTACAATAAAATTCCAAAACACATTACTGAACTTAGCAATTCTAAATTCAAATCTGTAGTAAAACAAACACTTATTTCAAAAGCATATTATAAGGTAAACGATTACATCATGGACAGGGATGTTTGGCAGTGATAGTGTCCTGCACGGCTAATCTATCGCGAAAATAGGTTTTCTACTGTAGCTTGTTATTTTTGTAGTAACTGAGACTGTAATTTTATATTTAACTATACAATGTATATTGTTTTGAAAAAATGACACCTCGCCGAGTTTCTTACGCCGGTTCTTCTCGTGGCAGAGGTTTATTTTTCCGAACCGGTGGTAGTTTATTGACGTTCATAGGTGCATGTAATATGCCTAATTTGAAGAATAAACTACTTTTACTTTTACTTTTTTTTTTACTAATGTGCAATGTGTGTGTAGGCTACTTTGCGTCGCTTACCAGTCAGTCCATAATTACTTCATGTCTTACCTAATCCTCGTACAGTGAGCATCAAAATTAGCAACGCATTCGAAAAATTCAAAAGTTATTTTGAACTTTATTATAAGGCAATAAGAACTTTTTACCCCTTGATTTGCGTAGCTTCTTTTGATGCTGACTGTACTACGTTCCCGACTCTGTGAAATAAATTAAATTCATGATCTGTCAGTCAACCATTCCGTGGGGCCTTCAAGAAACCTTACTAAATAAGATGTGAAGTCGTGCCTGACATTTAAGGATAAATATCACGGCATGTTGGCGAAAAATCAAGGGTGATATTAAATTCCCGCTTTCTCAGATCAAAGGTGGCACTGATTTTCTGAAATGTCAGGTTTGGTTAATATTATAGGACTAGGCACGGGTCAATTTTAAACATTTATTTTGCATTCTAATTTGATTTCAAAGTTTTTCGCGCTCCTGTTCTGACAAGTTACAATGGTGTTTTTCTTCAATACTATGACGGTAGCATAAAATGCTAAACGGACACCGTATCCTATGGACACTTGCGACGCCAGAGAAGTCATCAGTGCGTTGCTTACCCTTTATTGATTTGCGTATTCGTTGAGTAGAGATAAATGTAGCTTACAGCCCGCCATTTTAGGGGTGGGGGGCGAAAGTTATAAGTTTATAATAATAATAATAATAATTTATTTAATCAGACAACGGAGGTCCATCGAGTCGTTAGTAATTAGGTACTTATCTTATGTTAGTTTTATTAATTTATATAATATATCAATTTAAAATTAATTTATATAATAAATCCGCTCGGACTCGGGGTTTATGATTTTTTTTGTTGGTTGTATACTAAACTTAGATTACATACCAAATTTCAGCTTTCTAGCACTTCAGGAAGTAGCCAAACATTTTGATAATCATCAGTGTGTCAGTGACGAAATCGGTGTATTTTAGATACCAATAAAATCTAAAGTATTATAGCCATTCAATTGAGACTTTGTTTGTTTAACAGTGTATTATTGACATCATATCCTGAGAATATGAACTATCTGGTACATCGGAAACCAACTTAATGAGGGTTCAAAAAAACGTCGACACACTTCGAGAAAAGGTAGGTAGTGCCCCTGCGCTTCGCTTGGCTCGTCTTGGCGGGGACACAACCGTGCCCCCAGATATGTTTCTTTGCAATGTTGTAAGTTGTGTCAAACACGTAGTAAAAATTAGTTTGTGAACTTTTATGTTCGCATAATGTACGGAAATTTACATTGCGCGTAGTTTGCATTGTGCGTGCCGGGCCGCATGCACTTGACCGGTTTTTTCTTTGTGTATGTAAAGAGGATGCATTTCTAGAAGTCTCAACTTAGTTGCTATTTCTGAGAATCGTTAGATTTATCGATACTTAGTAATAAGCGAGTTTTGAGAATCTAAGCGGAGCGCTTCGGTTGACTACTAATAGGTATCGTCAGTTATCCTGAAAATTCCAGCGTGTTCCAGGAATCTGTATTTAAGTGTAAAATATATGTTCCGAAAAAATGACACCCGTTATTAAATGCGATCTAGACCCCCTTTATGCGAGGGAATCGAGCTTGCTCTGCGATTACGCGGGTC
Source organism: Notocelia uddmanniana (assembly GCA_905163555.1). Taxonomy (NCBI): domain Eukaryota; kingdom Metazoa; phylum Arthropoda; class Insecta; order Lepidoptera; family Tortricidae; genus Notocelia; species Notocelia uddmanniana. The sequence goes on along the minus strand of LR991059.1, from coordinate 3,738,285 downwards.
ATATAAACTTATACTAAAACTTAAATCTAGAAAAAATCTTACCATGCAACTCACTGGTGAGTTGATTCCTGGTTCCTTCTGGCGTAACCTTAAGTATCAACGGAAGGCCTCCCGGAGTATTCACGTCTGAGGATAAAGGGTTAAGCACCAATCACCATACACTGTATATATAAGTACATTCTCACACAGCTCGCAAAGGCTGGTACGCCCACAACATATGTATATCAAAACAACCAACGTGAGACCCGCACTCTCGATCCAATTAATACGCACCCGGCTGCGTAAATTTACCAAGAAAACATTTTACAAATTATGGAACTAACTGTTCGAACTCAAAACTTCAAAACTACGTCAGAGTTGACAGCTATCTCTGTATGACGTGACAGCCGCTGTGTTCGGAAAAGCGTATTGGATTTCAACAATGTCATATAAATTGTAAACCCAAAGTCGTTATATCTTGATCAAGGGCCACACTTTTAAAATTACCCTCTCATTGTAGGTATTGTATCTATGTGTGAGTTTCTGTATTGCTTACGTCAAATATAAGCGATAAAACATTGGAGAAGTATTCAGTTTAAGATGGTTTCAACAATCTAGCTACCATGATGAACACGTTAAAACACGTTAACAGACAATCTTTTAAACGTAAAGTGACGCTATCACCCTGCTGGTGTCATAAAAGTAATGAAATTTTAACAAAATTTAATAATATCATCATCAGCCCACAGTCATCCACTGCTGGACATAGGCTTTTCCCAATTCGCGCCACCACACCCAGTCCTCAGCTCTCCGCATCTTACCGCTTCCCGCTACTCTCTATAGGTCGTCGGTCCGCCTGGCGGGAGGTCGTCCCACAGGGCGAATCGTTCGCGGTCTCCACTCCAGCACCCGTTTGCCCCATCGGCCATCGGCTCTTCGACAAATATGTCCCGCCCATTGCCACTTCAGCTTACTTATCCTGAGCGCTATGTCGGTGACCTTGGTTCTCTCCCTCCTTGGTTCTTCAGAGAAAAGAACAAAATTTAATATTAAGCAATGTATAATTTGGAAAAGAATGTATTATGAGCCTATAAGGCTAAGGACCCGGGTATGTCCTAAAACTACGACAAAGACCACCAGGAGACGGGCAGCAGCATCCCTGGAGTGCGGTGGAGATACTGCGATCGCCCACCCGCAAGCCAAGCGATTATGGCATTTGACCTATATCCAGCAATGGACGTCTTTCGGTTGACATGCAAGGCTAATTCGGTTGTCTGTAAGGTAAACTCAGTTGAGCTGCTCCATGAGCGAATTAATAATCCGCTGTACCCAACCCAACCTCTTTAGTTCTCACGGTCTTGATCTAAAATTTAATCAACTTTTATTATCAGTTGACTTTTAATACCTAGTTTAATTTAATAAGCCTTTACAATTCGCTGGGGACGTTTTCATTAAAAGTATTAAAACTTCACTCCTTTTAGAGATCAGATTAGATGAGATTCATTTTAATCACACTTTGATCGCCTCTTGGAAATGCTGTTAAATAAAAAGGCATTTTTATTAAATTTTAGAAGGAAAATGTGATTTTTCTGCAAGGAGAAAATTGCATCGAGTATTGAAAGTATCGGGATTTTATAGAAATAATTAGGGCATTGAAGTATTTGGTTTTCGCATAAATATAGAAAAAAATAAAAGTTATAGTAATTAAATGATGATTGATGAAATAGTACTGACATAATTTTTTCTAATTATTTTAATTCAATAGTTAGATCTTGAACGTTTAGGGACTACTGATTATATGTTATAATATGACAGTAATGTAATTATCTTTAAAAAAATACAAATAAAATTCGAAAAAAAAACGATTATCAGCCGAAATCGAATCGGTTTTTACTTCGGTTTCGCCTGTAAATCGTGTTTTGGCTGGACACGAATAGGTATAAACCTAATTTCAAATTAAAGGGAAAAAATTAATAACTGAACGGATTCGAACCTGTGACATCTGGCATACGCAGCCAATCGCTCTAGCCTCTGAGCTATCGGAGCAACCAAGCTCGGGCACGAAATTCCTCACTAGTTCCCTCTCACAACGCCTTAGGGAGGCCTAGGAGGTAAGGAAGAATTACAGTTTTTCCTTATTCACATTTAAAAATGAAGGATTGAATGATTTGTATTCCCAATCGTCTAGGAGTTGTGAAACTTTACTTTAAAAAATATGCGGATAAACTCGCGTATTAGTTGCACCAACCAGCGACATATTTCAAACTCTCACTGTTGCTGTTGTTGGTAGTGTGCGGGGTGATAGTTTCGCGAGAACATTACAGATACATGCATCTTGAAGAAGAACTCCCGAAAGGTTCGAATCATGTCGCCAGTAGTGAAATATAATACGATATTTCAACCGTACCTATCATTTTTAATTTTTATATTGAACATGTCTCGCGTATTATTAAATTCAATTACTAAAAAGCTCTCTCCCAAAAACTTTTCACTTTAGATGTTTTAATAATGCCCCAATAATCTGCTTCCAAAAGTCGGTAGTTGAGAAAACTTTATCGATAATTCATCTATCACATTCGTGAGATACTTTATCGTTGAAATGTCCTAGATATTCTCAACGATGGTTATAAATGGCGGTTGAATGACTTGCAGTTCGTAACCTTCCGGTTTCTGGATGACTATACAGGTTGATTTCGGGGTCGTGGATAAATAATCAGTTTTCAGAAAAAAAATGCAGTGACACGAAACAAATTTCATTTTTAATTTATTTTGATGACAAAAATACAAAATAAAATACGTGGTACTCTCTTTGATGGATAGTATGGAAAGTTGACAGTGGGGTAGGGTGACCAAGTTGTATGAAAATTATTATAAACCTTCACACCGAATGTGATGTTGTCTACTTTGAATTCTTGACCATGTACAATAATTCTGGATCACGAGCCCCAAATCACCCTGTACTATTTATATGTATTTACTAGTTTGGTTTACTATGCAGGGAGTGGCCGTTAATAGGAAAAAAAATATATACGGTACGCTATTGAGCTCTCCAGCATATTCAAGTGGTTTCAGGTGAAAAGAAAAGTTCTTCTTGGATTTTTTTGTGTGCAAATATAGTTTACGAGTATTTTTTGATTCTACTGGAGTGATATTAATAACTTTTTATTTTAAAAACACCAAACACAAATAAAATTTTAATAAATCCCAAAAATATCCTTTGAAACCAAAGATGTTACAACAGTTAGAAGTCATAACTTGATGCTACCTCAACCTCAAAATCAGCATTAACTGCCGCGCTATAATCTCGTGGTGTCAAATCCGGTCATAAGTTTAGATCAAAATTTATCCGAAAATAGTTTTTTTTTGTACACAAGATGCTCTAAAGAAGCGTTCTTTTAATTTTTGCTCCTATTACAGGCCACATCCTGTATACCCCGGATTTTTAATCGGTGGAGGCTATGTTTATGTGTGTGTGTGCCTACGTTTGGTGTTCTAGCGGGAAATTTGATAGGGCTTACATCAACAAACACATTCAACTACTTGTTATAAATTTCTTGTTAAAATTCACAACTTATTAATTAACTAACTATCTTGGCTCAGTGACCCAAAACGGGTCTTGGCCTCCGAAACGAGAGCAGCACGCCACTTATCCCGATCCTGCACCACTGCTTGGCAATCTTTGAACTGCAGATGACACAAATCCGCCTCCACTGTGTCTTCCCAGTGATACCTGGGTCGCCCGACGGGGCGGCGACCAGTCGGTCGACTCAGGAATGCTCTCTTGACGGCACGATCCTCTCCCATTCTCTGTAGGTGGCCGAACCAGCGAAGTCTGTGGGGCTTTATTTCGCCTATGATGTTGGGTTCGGCCACCAACTCCTCAACCTCGGCGTTCTTACGCATCCTCCATGTGCCATCATCTCTCCTGACAGGATCTTTCGGTACACTTTCCTCTCTGTCACCAGGAGTTGTCTTTCCTCTTTCTGCGTTAGTGTCCAGGCCTCACAACCATACATAAGGATAACTCTAATGACCGTCTTATATTCACAACTTATTAATCAAAAATAATTATTTAACATAAAATTTTTAGGTTGGTTAAAGAAACGAGTCAAAATGACTGAGGTTTTAGTTTCGTAGATTATAATTATTATAAACCCCGACTTCTCATGGTCTAAGATCCAGTATATATGGAAATATACCCTTATCTGTCATTCGATAATGTTACGGGATAAATAATATATATTTTTTTCTATGACATAGGAGGAAACGAGCAGACGAATCGCCTGATAAATAGATTGATAAATCGCATACGCTAGGCAAAACCAAACCTGGATTGAACCTCTTCAAAAACGTGTTTTGACAAAGTTTGTGAAGTTAGAATTTTTTTTTTATTACATAGGAGGCAAACGAGCAGGCGAATCGCCTGATGGTAAGCGATTAGCGCCGCCCATGGACACTTGCAACACCAGAGAGTATAATAATAATAATATAATAATAATATTGGGGGACAATCTTACACAAATCGACCTAGTCCCAAACTAAGCAAAGCTTGTACTATGGGTACTAGACGACGATATACATACTTATATAGATAAATACATAGAAAACATCCAAGACCAAAGAACAAATATCCGTGAAAATTGCACAAATAAATGCCCTGGCCGGGATTCGAACCCGGGACCTCTAGCTTCGGAGGCAGAGTCACTACCAACTAGGCTAAACAGGTCGTCAAAGTCTATGTCATAGAAAAAAAAAAAAAAAAAAAAAAAAAAGTAGAGTGTAGAGTTAGAAGTTTGACTTTACGTGAGATCTGACAAACTTGACAGTGCGAGCCATATAACCCTTCTGGTGTTGCGAGTGTCCATAGGCGGCGCTAATCGCTTACCATCAGGCGATTCGTCTGCTCGTTTGCCTCCTACGTCATGAAAAAAAATGTTTTTGGTGGGTACCTACATATTTGTTTGAAATAACTAATTTGGTATAAAAATGGTGGTACAGTCAGCCAAAAAAATGGTGTACGAAACTTTATGTATAAATATTAGAGTTGAAAGTGGTAGACTACATCCTTAGCTTAATGTACGAAAACCTGTCTGACTCAAACCGTGCCGGTTTATTTTTCTCACCACAAAACTTAAATGGCGTATTGCAGTTTTCACAATTTGTTTCTTACCTAAATACGAGTATGAAACACAATCCGCGAATTATTTTACCCCAAAAAGTTTCCAGCAATTCCATTAATAATAGAAGTCAACCTGTCCCGATTAGGGATGAGCTACACGTTAATTCAATTTAGAAGTTTGTTGAATTAGATGTTAATCCGCACGCACCATTGGCAGCCCTAGTCACCAGCTACAAAACTCAATTCTATTCCTTCCTATATAGAGTCCAAACACAAGTCAAGTTTGTGTGCCAACTAACATAGTAAGATTTTAAGACGTGTGGTTTAGATGTTATGGTTGAAATTGCTTTGTAGGTATCATTGTGGTTAAACCAGGCTTTTTACTTATAGATACAATATTATCTTCACGTTTCGCTGCTCTGGTTAATATTTAGGAACAAAGGAATCTGTAGATCTTTTCAGCATGATTATCCAAGTAGAAAGTTTCAAGGATTATAAGTACCTACCCTACTGTTTCGAGAACCTGATTTATGTAGACTTAAGTAATTCTTAGTTTTCAGTCTTTCGCTTCTTGATTTGAACCTTGACCAGGCTACATGTAAATTTCAAAGCGAGTGCGAGAGTGAGAGGTACGTGTATCGACAACCTATTACTTGCTCCTTATGATTCTTATGAATTACCAATTAATTTTTCTTAAACGATTGAAAAGCTTTTAATTCCAACGAAACAGTAATTTTTTTTCGCGCGTATATATCTTGTACGTTATTATGAGTGGTTCATGACCATATAATCCCATTTTTAGTTAGGATCACGACTTATTCCTGATTTGTCGGTGCTGTCAGCTGTTAATGTCAACTGTCAGTTGAGTAAGGTGCCTTCCTGATTTATCGATGCGGAGTCTGTACGATATGAGAAAACTGTAAGCTGTCAGTGTCAACCGATATCAATGCAGTACTGCCCCGCTTCTGCGCATGATATTACTACTGCGCAAATGTAATACTGACAGTATTTCGTCATGTGACGGAATCTCACACCAGTAAACTCACGTCAAATAACAAAATACATATCACATATCCCACCCGCCCCGCCAAGTCAGGAAGTCGCCTAAGTACCACATCATTACCGTGCGCCTACTTCTAAATGAGTGACTGACTGGCGCGGTATGCGTGGATGCGGTACGAATGCAATATTGCCCCGCATGATGCCTGAAAAGTGAAAAAATCTTTGGAATGTAGGATCACGTTTAATAACTATAGACCACAGATATTTTGACGGCCTGTTTAGCCTAGTTGGTAGTGACCCTGACGAAGCTAGAGGTCCCGGGTTCGAATACCGGTAAGGGCATTTGTTTCTGTGGTGAGCAGAAACATTTGTTCCTGAGACTTCCATGTTTTCTATGTATTTAAGTATATATCTATCTATTAAATACATCGTCGCCCAGTACCCAGAACACAAGCCTTATTGAGCTTACTATAGGACTAGTTCGATTTGTGTAAAAGAAATTGTCCCCTAATATTTATTTATTTATTTATATCCCGCCCGGCCAAGTCGGAGTCGCCTTAGAGTGTTAATCCACCAAAGATGCGCGTACCCTAACAATGGCACCGAAATGCGGCCCAATCATCTCCCACGAGCATTAATTTATGGAAAAGTTAATTACTCTGAAGAGGCCGTTAGATTAGCGTTAATGGAAGCATAAATAATATAATTTATGCAAAAAACGACTCAAATGTTTATACTTCGCTATGCCACAGAAAATACCGTAAACGGCATATGCGTGCCTACCAGATTCGAGTAGTTCCCTCGATTCCTCTTAGATCCCATTATCAGACCTTCACCAAATTAATATCGGACGAACTAGAGGGTACCTGCTTTGAAACAAATTATCAAAATCGGCCAACGTGGTCGAGAGTTATCGGGGAACATACATACATACTCGTATAAATGAATAATAATAAATATTGGGGGACAATCTTACACAAATCCACCTAGTCCGACACTAAGCAAAGTTTGTACTATGGGTACTAGACGACGATATACATACTTATATAGATAAATACATACTTAAATACATAGAAAACATCCAAGACCCAAGAACAAAATCCGTGCCAAATGCACCTCTAGCTTCGGAGGCAGTGTCCCTACCAACTAGGCTAAACAGGCCGTCAACAAAAAAAGCAAATATGCAGACGAACTGAGAACCTAATGCCTTCTATTGAAGTCGGTTAAAAACGTTATTTCACTTGTTTAAATGACAATAGTAGTATAAGCAATCGTTATTGTATGTATGCTTTTTAGTCGAGTATCGCGTTTAGGCCACGAGGCTTGCCGAATGGTCTAAGTAAGGTACGAGGTGGCAAAGTCTAAGTAAGGTACGAGACCACAAGGTCTAAGTAAGGTATAGGACCACAAGGTCTAAGTAAGGTATGGTATGAGACCACAGGGTCTATGTAAGGTATGAGACAACAAGGTCTAAGTTAGGTATGAGACCATAAAGTCTAAGTAAGGTATAGGACCACAAGGTCTAAGTAAGGTATGAGACCACAAGGTCTAAGTAAGGTAAGGTAAATTAGGTTTTACTTTAATATTTATGAATAAATGAGACCACAAGGGCTAAGTAAGATACGAGACCACAAGGTCTAAATAAGATATTTACGAGACCACAAGGTACGAGACTCGCATGCGAGTTTCATTAAATTGCGGGTTACCGTGGCATAATGACTCAATGAGTTCAATCAAACCGTCAAACCGCGCAATGTAGTGAAACTTGCATACGGATCACGTACGTGTGTAAATTAGGTTTTACTTTAATGTTTATGAATAAATAATATATCCATTTTTTTTATAATTTTGTGGTGTTCCATGTGTTTTTAGGGTTCCGTAGTCAACTAGGATTTTAATTTACTTAGTTTCGACATGTCCGTATATCTGCCTGTCCGAGGCTTTGCTCTATGACTATTAGTGCTAGAAAGCTGCAATTTGGTATAGTATATATAGGTAAATCAATCAAACTGACAAATTCGAAAAATAAAATATAAAAAAACATTTTTAAGGGTACAATCGGCGTCGTATAGTACGTAGCAGTCAAAGTGGCCAAATAGTTCGGTACACCATACATAATATATGTCGCTGACTGTACCTCCCCTACACGTAAAGTGGGGATGTTTTTTTTTTGCTTCAACTCTTTGGTGTGGGGTGTTGTTTGATAGGTTTTTCAGAATGCATAGAGGTCTTCATCAAATATTTTTTGATTAAGGAAATATTCACGAAATGTCATCGGAAATATTCACACGAAAAGAAAAAAAAATGTGTCTCCCCCACCTCTAACTTTGGAACTATGGGTCCAAAAATACGAAAAAATTCATGAAAGTAAAACTTAATAAAGATTTTCAGCGAAAACTATAGCGGACATGATCAGGGGGTCTACTCCGAAATTCGAAATACGAACTTTGTATGGTACTGTCCCTTTTAATCTCCTGTCATGCACTATATGAGTGAAAGGGACGGCACCATACGAAATTCGGATTTCGAATTTCGGAGTAGACCACCAGTTATCGAAAAAGTCTTCCCTTCTTAGTAAAAGACGTATAAAACGCTGGGAAAGTATTCCCTTTTGCTTGTTATTTATTTTTTCAGAGTAAGTTTATTAGGCAGCTACGGAACCCTACACTGAGCATGGCCTGTCATGCTCTTCGCCGATTTTTTTTAATTTAACAACATTATAACAGAATGCTAATGTGACAAGCCCTTCTGAAAGACGTTGGTAAGGACAGTCTTTCAACACTGAAGCCTTTTCAGGCTCAAGGCGAAGCAATTACGTCGAGTGACCCTTACGAAAATATCACCTTACATTTTCCGAGAAAGCCTGAATTCTTTCACCCATTAGTGATACTTAACGAGCCCATTAGATGTTGTATTTATATTATGATATACTATATTTAACGGGCAGGCTCTTTATCATCAGGGAGCGAAACTTTGGTGCCAGTGACATCTTTATGACGCAAATTCCCATATAGAATGATTTTATATAAACAACATTGCGACACTCCAATGATTATTAATAATGCAATAATGGTAATGTAAATTCATAATTTTATTAATAAAGAACTGACTATTTATATTGAAAATATATTCGGATAAATGAAAAACAACAATAGTATATTACTACAGAGGCCGGGACAAAAGGTGTTGCCGGCCGAAGACATATAGATGGCTGAGCGAAGCGAGGCCGGATAGGTCTAAGGCCGACAACCACATATTTCTCCGAAACGAGAGCAGCACGCCACTTATCCCGATCCTGCTCCACTGCTTGGCAATCTTTGAACTGCAGATGACACAAATCCGCCTCCACTGTGTCTTCCCAGCGATACCTCGGTCGCCCGACGGGGCGGCGACCAGTCGGTCGACTCAGGAATGCTCTCTTGACGGCGCGATCCTCTCCCATTCTCTGTAGGTGGCCTAACCAGCGAAGTCTGTGGGACTTTATGTCGCCTATGATGTTGGGTTCAGCCACCAAATCCTCAACCTCGGCGTTCTTACGCATCCTCCATGTGCCATCATCTCTCCTGACAGGATCTTTCGGTAGACTTTCCTGTCTGTCACCAGGAGTTGTCTTTCCTCTTTCTGCGTTAGTGTCCAGACCTCACAACCATACATAAGGATAGGTCTAATGACCGTCTTATACTCACAACTTATTAATAAAAAAAAAATGTTTAACATAAAGGTTTTAGGTTGGTTTAAGAAACGAGTCATTCTTGAAAGTTTTAGTTTCGTAGATTATAATTATTATAAACCCCGACTTGTTATGGTCTAGGATCCGGTATATATGGAAATATACCGTTATCTGTCATTCGATAATGTTACGGGATAAATAATATATATTTTATAACATAGGAGGCAAACGAGTAGACATATCGCCTGATAAATAGATTGATAAATCGCATAAGCTAGCCAAAACCAAACCTGGATTGAACCTCTTCAAAAACGTATTTTGACAAAGTTAGGGCTTTTTTTTTATGACATAGGAGGCAAACGAGCAGACGAATCGCCTGATGCTAAGCGATTAGCGCCGCCCATGGACATTCGCAACACCAGAGAGTAGAGTGTAGAGTTAGAAGCGTGACTTTACGTGAGATCTGACAAACTTGACAGTGCAAGCCATATAACCCTTCTGATGTTGCGAGTGTCCATGGGCGGCGCTAATCGCTTACCATCAGGCGATTCGTCTGCTCGTTTGCCTCCTACGTCATAAAAAAATGATTTTGGTGGGTACCTGCATATTTGTTTGAAATAACTAATTTGGTATAAAAATGGTGGTACAGGCAGCCAAAAAAAATGGTGTACGAAGCTTTATGTATAAATATTAGAGTTGAAAGTGGTAGACTACATTCTTAGCTTAATGTACGAAAACCTGTCTGACTCAAACCGTGCCGGTTTATTTTTCTCACCACAAATACGAGTATGAAACACAATCCGCGAATAATTTTACCCCAAAAAGTTTCCAGCAATTCCATTAATAATAGAAGTCAACCTGTCCCGATTAGGGATGAGCTACACGTTAATTCAATTTAGAAGTTTGTTGAATTAGATGTTAATCCGCACGCAACATTGGCAGCCCTAGTCACCAGCTACAAAACTCAATTCTATTCCTTCCTCTATAGAGTCCAAACACAAGTCAAGTTTGTGTGCCAACTAACATAGTAAGATTTTAAGACGTGTGGTTTAGATGTTATGGTTGAAATTGCTTTGTAGGTATCATTGTGGTTAAACCAGGCTTTTTACTTATAGATACAATATTATCTTCACGTTTCGCTGCTCTGGTTAATATTTAGGAACAAAGGAATCTGTAGATCTTTTCAGCATGATTATCCAAGTAGAAAGTTTCAAGGATTATAAGTACCTACCCTACTGTTTCGAGAACCTGATTTATGTAGACTTAAGTAATTCTTAGTTTTCAGTCTTTCGCTTCTTGATTTGAACCTTGACCGGGCTACATGTAAATTTCAAAGCGAGTGTGAGAGTGAGAGGTACGTGTATCGACAACCTATTACTTGCTCCTTATGATTCTTATGAATTACCAATTCATTTTTCTTAAACGATTGAAAAGCTTTTAATTCCAATGAAACAGTATTTTTTTTTCGCGCGTATATATCTTGTACGTTATTATGAGTGGTTCATGACCATATAAACCCATTTTTAGTTAGGATCACGACTTATTCCTGATTTGTCGGTGCTGTCAGCTGTTAATGTCAACTCAGTTGAGTAAGGTGCCTTCCTGATTTATCGATGCGGAGTCGGTACGATATGAGAAAACTGTAAGCTGTCAGTGGCAACCGATATCAATGCAGTACTGCCCCGCTTCTGCGCATGATATTACTACTGCGCAAATGTAATACTGACAGTATTTCGTCATGTGACGGAATCTCACACCAGTAAACTCACGTCAAATAACAAAATACATATCACATATCCCACCCGCCCCGCCAAGTCAGGAAGTCGCCTAAGTACCACATCATTACCGTGCGCCTACTTCTAAATGAGTGACTGACTGGCGCGGTATGCGTGGATGCGGTACGAATGCAATATTGCCCCGCATGATGCCTGAAAAGTGAAAAAATCTTTGGAATGTAGGATCACGTTTAATAACTATAGACCACAGATATTTTGACGGCCTGTTTAGCCTAGTTGGTAGTGACCCTGACGAAGCTAGAGGTCCCGGGTTCGAATACCGGTAAGGGCATTTGTTTCTGTGGTGAGCAGAAACATTTGTTCCTGAGACTTCCATGTTTTCTATGTATTTAAGTATATATCTATCTATTAAATACATCGTCGCCCAGTACCCAGAACACAAGCCTTATTGAGCTTACTATAGGACTAGTTCGATTTGTGTAAAAGAAATTGTCCCCTAATATTTATTTATTTATTTATATCCCGCCCGGCCAAGTCGGAGTCGCCTTAGAGTGTTAATCCACCAAAGATGCGCGTACCCTAACAATGGCACCGAAATGCGGCCCAATCATCTCCCACGAGCATTAATTTATGGAAAAGTTAATTACTCTGAAGAGGCCGTTAGATTAGCGTTAATGGAAGCATAAATAATATAATTTATGCAAAAAACGACTCAAATGTTTATACTTCGCTATGCCACAGAAAATACCGTAAACGGCATATGCGTGCCTACCAGATTCGAGTAGTTCCCTCGATTCCTCTTAGATCCCATTATCAGACCTTCACCAAATTAATATCGGACGAACTAGAGGGTACCTGCTTTGAAACAAATTATCAAAATCGGCCAACGTGGTCGAGAGTTATCGGGGAACATACATACATACTCGTATAAATGAATAATAATAAATATTGGGGGACAATCTTACACAAATCCACCTAGTCCGACACTAAGCAAAGTTTGTACTATGGGTACTAGACGACGATATACATACTTATATAGATAAATACATACTTAAATACATAGAAAACATCCAAGACCCAAGAACAAAATCCGTGCCAAATGCACCTCTAGCTTCGGAGGCAGTGTCCCTACCAACTAGGCTAAACAGGCCGTCAACAAAAAAAGCAAATATGCAGACGAACTGAGAACCTAATGCCTTCTATTGAAGTCGGTTAAAAACGTTATTTCACTTGTTTAAATGACAATAGTAGTATAAGCAATCGTTATTGTATGTATGCTTTTTAGTCGAGTATCGCGTTTAGGCCACGAGGCTTGCCGAATGGTCTAAGTAAGGTACGAGGTGGCAAAGTCTAAGTAAGGTACGAGACCACAAGGTCTAAGTAAGGTATAGGACCACAAGGTCTAAGTAAGGTATGGTATGAGACCACAGGGTCTATGTAAGGTATGAGACAACAAGGTCTAAGTTAGGTATGAGACCATAAAGTCTAAGTAAGGTATAGGACCACAAGGTCTAAGTAAGGTATGAGACCACAAGGTCTAAGTAAGGTAAGGTAAATTAGGTTTTACTTTAATATTTATGAATAAATGAGACCACAAGGTCTAAGTAAGATACGAGACCACAAGGTCTAAATAAGATATTTACGAGACCACAAGGTACGAGACTCGCATGCGAGTTTCATTAAATTGCGGGTTACCGTGGCATAATGACTCAATGAGTTCAATCAAACCGTCAAACCGCGCAATGTAGTGAAACTTGCATACGGATCACGTACGTGTGTAAATTAGGTTTTACTTTAATGTTTATGAATAAATAATATATCCATTTTTTTATAATTTTGTGGTGTTCCATGTGTTTTTAGGGTTCCGTAGTCAACTAGGATTTTAATTTACTTAGTTTCGACATGTCCGTATATCTGCCTGTCCGAGGCTTTGCTCTATGACTATTAGTGCTAGAAAGCTGCAATTTGGTATAGTATATATATAGGTAAATCAATCAAACTGACAAATTCGAAAAATAAAATATAAAAAAACATTTTTAAGGGTACAATCGGCGTCGTATAGTACGTAGCAGTCAAAGTGGCCAAATAGTTCGGTACACCATACATAATATATGTCGCTGACTGTACCTCCCCTACACGTAAAGTGGGGATGTTTTTTTTTTTGCTTCAACTCTTTGGTGTGGGGTGTTGTTTGATAGGTTTTTCAGAATGCATAGAGGTCTTCATCAAATATTTTTTGATTAAGGAAATATTCACGAAATGTCATCGGAAATATTCACACGAAAAGAAAAAAAAATGTGTCTCCCCCACCTCTAACTTTGGAACTATGGGTCCAAAAATACGAAAAAATTCATGAAAGTAAAACTTAATAAAGATTTTCAGCGAAAACTATAGCGGACATGATCAGGGGGTCTACTCCGAAATTCGAAATACGAACTTTGTATGGTACTGTCCCTTTTAATCTCCTGTCATGCACTATATGAGTGAAAGGGACGGCACCATACGAAATTCGGATTTCGAATTTCGGAGTAGACCACCAGTTATCGAAAAAGTCTTCCCTTCTTAGTAAAAGACGTATAAAACGCTGGGAAAGTATTCCCTTTTGCTTGTTATTTATTTTTTCAGAGTAAGTTTATTAGGCAGCTACGGAACCCTACACTGAGCATGGCCTGTCATGCTCTTCGCCGATTTTTTTTAATTTAACAACATTATAACAGAATGCTAATGTGACAAGCCCTTCTGAAAGACGTTGGTAAGGACAGTCTTTCAACACTGAAGCCTTTTCAGGCTCAAGGCGAAGCAATTACGTCGAGTGACCCTTACGAAAATATCACCTTACATTTTCCGAGAAAGCCTGAATTCTTTCACCCATTAGTGATACTTAACGAGCCCATTAGATGTTGTATTTATATTATGATATACTATATTTAACGGGCAGGCTCTTTATCATCAGGGAGCGAAACTTTGGTGCCAGTGACATCTTTATGACGCAAATTCACATATAGAATGATTTTATATAAACAACATTGCGACACTCCAATGATTATTAATAATGCAATAATGGTAATGTAAATTCATAATTTTATTAATAAAGAACTGACTATTTATATTGAAAATATATTCGGATAAATGAAAAACAACAATAGTACATTACTACAGAGGCCGGGACAAAAGGTGTTGCCGGCCGAAGACATATAGATGGCTGAGCGAAGCGAGGCCGGATAGGTCTAAGGCCGACAACCACATATTTCCCGCCGAGGTATGTATAGTGCTTTTCTCAAACATGCAATGAAATAAACAACAAAAAAAAACAAAGTTTTATTTATAATACGCGTAGTAGCAGAATATCATGCGCTTGCGTTTAATTTTTTATTCAATTTCTATATTAAGATTTCACACATATTGAATGAGGATGTTTTTTCTTTGTCGTCAAGTATATGCTTACCAATTTTCATACCTGTAACTCATGGATTATAGGAGTTCCCATACAAAATTCAACCCCTCTTTTTACCCTCTTTTAATCCAAATTTGCACAATTATTATAGCCTAAAACCTGACCGGGTATTTACGCGACAGATTAACAAAGTTTTCATCAAAATCCGTTTAACCGTTTTCACGTGATTCGCGTTCATATAAACAGACAAAGAGATAAACAGACAAACAGACAAAAATTCTAAAAACTGTTAGAACGTGTTCTGTTATTAATTCTAAGTATCCCCAGCCAACTTTTTTTCGAATATGTTCCATGTACAGACTTTTGACCCTCTTCAGCTTTATTATATGTATAGATGTATTGGATATATATGTGGTAGCATATCTGAGTGTCTACCGCGAACTTCGAAAATCGAACTTCGTCTCGTGCCGTCCCTTTCACTCTCGTGTTATACACTTTATAACGGAAAGGGACGGTACATTACGAAGTTCGATTTTCGAAGTTCGTGGTAGGCACTCTGTTCTTGCATGTATCTGACTTATATATCGATAGTCGACAACCGTGACGTCATCACTCTGCCAAGGCCTAGCGTAAGCGAATATTTTACTATTTTAGACAAAATATACTTTATTTCTTCTTGCATGTCATAAATATGATTAAATATTGCAAGAAAAACCAATATAGTATAGTTAATAATATTTTCTCAAACATGCAATGAAATATTGATGTTATGTTCCTTATAATAGGCTGCGAAGTATGACGTTTCAGCCCGGCTAGTATGATACCTTATACCGTCACGTTTTATGTGACGTTTCAGTACATTTTGGCCATATAACGTGATGGTATAAGCTATCATACTAGCCGGGCAGGTGTGGCTAGGACTAGAAGTCGTTAATGGAATTTCATATAAATCTTGCAGGCCTAGGCCGGCAAAGTCCTCTTTTTTAATTTCCATTCCACATAAATTTGTGGCACAGGCATCATGACATTCTGCCACCACGCGTATTAAAAATAAAACTTTTTTTTAACCTCTACCCCATATTTCCCGCCGAGGTATGTATACTGCTTTTCTCAAACATGCAATGAAATAAACAACTAAAAAATCAAAGTTTTATTTATATATGGCAGAATGTCATGATGCCTGTGCCACAAATTTATGTGGAATGGAAATTAAAAAAGAGGACTTTGCCGACCTAGGCCGGCATGATTTGTATGAAATTCCATTAACGACCTCTTGTCCTAGCCGCACCTGAAACGTCATACTTAGCATAAGGAACATAACATCAATATTTCATTGCATGTTTGAGAAAAATAGTTTTACTCCACGTAATGACAATATTATCACTAAGATTTAAAACAATCTTACAAAAAGAGCCGGAACCGAAAACGAAGTATCTCCCTCTCTGTCTGCGTCGGCCGAATATTCTAGTGCGACAGAGAGGCAGACATTTCGTTTTCGACTGGCGGTAGCGCCCCAGGACCGCGGAAGCCGTTGGTTGACGGCGGCGGAAGACCGGTAAAGGAGAAGCCAATTAATATGGCACGCGTCAAAGCTCTTAAGTAGTTGACCGAGAGCCCATTATTGCTTAAACCGCGCGCCTTATTACTTGGGTCGTGCTGTGGAGATCCCCGAGGAGGCTTTTGACGTATGATGTGACGGTGATGATACTTACCTATCATTTCTTGTTCCAGATTGTGATCGAAGCCGACAGGGCCTGCTATGAAGCGCAAACTATGCTCCGGTCCCTCGTTTAATTTCTCATGCGAAGACGACATGGAAGAGCTGAATGTGGTAAGCGATCTTGTCTTATATATGGTGGTACAAGTGGCTCGTTGGATGATTTCGAGGTTTATTGTAGCGTGATCCCGTACAGTCAGCTAATAAGATAACACAAAAGTAGCTGATAAGATAACGTACATACATACAAAATCAATTTTGCATAAAGCAGTAACGCTGCTAACGAAAATTCCAAATTTCAAATTAAGGGAAAAATTTTAAAAATTTATTGCTCCGAGCAGGATTCGGACCTGCGAGATCTGGCATATACGCGGCCAATCGCTCTAGCCTCTGAGCTATCGGAACAACCAAGCTCGGGCACGAAATCCTTTACTAGTTCCCTCTTACAACGCCTTAGGGAGGCGTACAGCGAGATCTACCGTAGAAGATTTAGGCTTCTATTAACGGCACCAACGTCTCAAATTACATAGTGAAGGATTTCGTGCCCGAGCTTGATTGTTCCGATAGCTCAGAGTCTAGAGCAATTAGCCACGTATGCCAGATGTCGCAGGTTCTAATCCTGCTCGGAGCATTAATTTTTAAAATTTTTCCCTTTAGATTGAAATTTAAATACATACCTACATGCACACATACAGGGTGGAAAGATCGAATGCTACATGGATGGCAACTACCTTAAATATTGGAGATAGCACATTCTGTGTAAAGTAGACTTTCCTCTATTCTTGAAAACAATAAATTCTGCATTTACGGATTTATGAAAAATCGCTTGTCTTAGTCGGGACTCGAACCGGTCAAATAACATGCCGTATTTTATGACGCTGATCGAAAATGGTCACTAATAAGGTTCATTTTTCTCTTAATAACAAAAACAATAAAAATAACGGAAGGCCATGAAAACGAACAATTACCTTTTTTTTTCACCCGAACAGACAAGCTATTTTTAATAAATCCGTAAATGCAGAATTTATTGTTTTCAAGAATAAAGGAAAGTCCCCTTTACACAGAATGTGCTAATTCCAGTATTGAAGGTAGTTGCCATACATGTGGCATTCGATCTTTCCATCCGGCATACCTACAACTCAGGCCCGTATGGGACGGTAGGCCCAGAAGAATACCACATACTACGGTCTTAACATACTCGTACTTCCTGATGTGATAAACTATTCGAAAATATCTTACACGAGCTTTTCCCTCGTTTCCGTGGAAACAAAATAAGGTCAACCAGCAAAGCAAATGCAGAAAATTTTGGTACACCCTGAACTGAATACACTGCTTAATTAATGGGTTTGTCCTGTCAGCTACTTTTGCAGCTAGCACCTTTTGAACGTCAAGTACCTAACAGCCCAATTACAACTTTGCGTGATTTGCAGCGTGGCAAGTGAAAGCAGTTCATTGCACGGTCGATAGGCGCAACGCACTGCGGTTAGTTGGGGGCACACGCAATGCATGATACAGTAATACGAATTATGCCACCGTGGAAAATTGGTTATGCGAGTGACACAAGCCTATGTCATCACTGCTATCGAGCATATCGGTGGTTGGCGGTCGTAGTGTGAGTTCGTGTGTGTTGTGTCACGATCCGGAGTAGCAGACCTTCTTCCTTAGACCATACCCGCAATGTATTTGGATAACCGCTGCCGCCGCCGCTCGTAGTCGTGGCCAGGGCGTAAGCTTGGCACCTCCGTTTGAATTAAGACAATTGGAATTAGCATAGGAAATTGGCCGAAAATATATATTAATTAACATTTTCAGTATTATTATTACACAAACTTAGAAAAGTTGGAAAACCCCCACATTTTCATTTTAAAGTGTAATATCTCTAAAGTAGCTCAACAGATTTTGATAAATATGACAAAAAACCATCGCTAGAAAATCTGCTTTGAAATTTAAAAATAACGCATTTAAATCGGTGTACCCATATAAGATAGATAGATAGATAGAACTTTATTCAGTACCCACAATATACATGGCATTTCTAAGACCTCCGATGCCACAGACAGACACACATGTACACCGTGTTTAACTTATAACACCCCACTTTTGCGTAAAAACAATAGCAGCTAAGTACAAATTAATGGGGTTCTAAGCAATTATGATTAAGTTGAACAAACCGGTCGTTTACTTCAAAAGCTTTGAAGCATAAAATTGAACCTGACATTATGTCGGCATGGATCTGCATACTGTGAAATCATGACTGAATAAACTTGCCCAAAATACGTTTAATTTAATACATTTACCGCTTTTATGTATGAATCATTGACAAACTGAATGGTCTCAGCTAACACGCAACGCTAAGCAACTGTAGGCCTACCTATTAAAATTTTTAATGATTTGTCAAATACAAAACTTGTCACTCACATTACATGGCAAGATATCGGAATGTCGAACGCCAAGTTGAACCCTATAGAAATTCATGTAGGTTGATATTGCGCTGCACACCGTGATGGATATATCTGTCGTTAGCGTTGAACTGATGGTGCGGATGTACTTGGCGTACAGAGGGTTAATTGTTTTGAGCTTGTGCTAGTATTAGGAAACACCGAATCACGCGAGAGCTAATACGGCAAGTAATTTGAAGAACGAAGATATGAGATAATATATGCATACGTTTGACACCTAACTATCAAGTTGCTAGGTATCTAGTAAAAATATTCAACAATATTCAACAGCTACCCACATATTCTCTGCTGGATATTCACCTTACCCATTTGAACGCCAATGACGCATTTATCCGCACCGTTGGTTAAACGCTGGATTGCAACGGGTAGCCAATGACGGATATATCGGTCACGCCGTACATTGCGATATCAACCTACATGCATTTATTTAGGGTTCATCATCATGTTTGACATTTCGATGTCGTGGTGTGTGAGCTTTTGTATTTGACAAAAGGTTGAAAAGGCTGACCCATTCGAGGCCCACGAAAACGCTAGCTTTTACTTAGTTGCATTGGCTTAGTTGGTAGTGACTCTGCCTACGAAGCGGGAGATCCCGGGTTCGAGTCCCGGTCAGGGCATTATCTGTGTAATGAGCACGAATATTTGTTTTTGAGTCTTGGATGCTTTCTATATCTATATAAGTACTCGTATATAGTCGTCTAATAACTATAGTACACGCTTTGCTTAGTTTCGCACTAAGTCAATGTGTGTAAGATTGTCCCCCAATATATTTATTTTATTTAACTTGTAATGTTTGTATGATATTGATCGGTTTATCTTTCGTAGGTTTGGAGTTGCTACGGCTATTCCCCACCTTCTGTCTCCATCATCAAATCAGCTCGATGGTGCCATAATATTGCATTGTCGCCGGATTTACATAACCATTGACCCTTACACTCAATGTTATATAAATAAATAAAATAAATATTGGGGGACAATCTTTACACAAATCGACCTAGTCCCAAACTAAGCAAAGCTCACAGTACTATGGGTACTAGACGACGATATACATACTTATATAGATAAATACATACTTAAATACATAGAAAACATCCAAGACCCAAGAACAAATATCAATAAAACACCAATATATACAATAAAACTCCATTACAATTATTTCAAGGATTTACTCACGTCTCAGTCTCTGTTTCAGTAAACTCAACAGTAGAAACCGCTTCCTTTGATTTCAACAGCTTACTCTTAATCACTTTTAGTTGAGGTTGCGACCTCACCTCTTGCAAGTCGCGGTTCAATCTGGTTTTATGTACGTTTAGATATTCATCATAGGTGTTTAAGGCTTCGCGTCTCTCTTTCCCCTCGGTAAGTGTAGTCTCCCACGAGAACGCTGCATGATACGGATTATCCTTTACAGTCTTTATTGCGGACGCCTTTAAGTACTCATAATCTTGTAAAAAGTCTCTCTTCACTGCGTCTTTGTCGGGAGGTAGATATGTCTTCAGCTTTTTCGGCGGCTTCTTTATAGCCTCTGGAAATAGTATGGCTACAGTGTCATTGAAGATGCTCGTTTGGTTTTTCATAATCTCAACCATGCGTCTTTCTTTCTCTAAACGCTGCGCCTCTAACTCACGCAGTGGCTTCTCTTGTTCTATGAGTTCTGCTCTGTTTATCCTCTTCTTAACTGCAATCGTTCGTTCTATCAATTTATTAACTATCATGGTCCATCTTTCTGCAGGCCCTATAACTCGTTGTCTTGCTAACCTTCTCGCTTCTGCTTCCTCTTCCAGTCGTTTCTCTTCAGCTTCTTTGGCTTTTCTCTTTTCTTCCTCTTTTTCAAGTAAGAGTGCTCCTTCTTTTCTCCTTATTTCTAGCAGGACATGAGGGTTTTGTTTCATCCATTCGTCCTGCCATTTTATGAATGACTGCATCACCATAAGTTCCCTGCTTAGCATGCTATCGAAGCGGGCTTTATATGTTTCGTTTTCAATCATGAATATAGGAGGATCTAAGAACATTTGGAAGGAACCGTTGGCGTCACTTACTCCAATCATATTCTTGGCTAATGGCAATTTGTGCAAGCTTATGCCTGTAAGTTGTGACCCAGATAGTGTCTGCACTGCAATAGGCAGATCACTTCTCAGTAACAAATCCCATGTCTCCATATTGCCTTCCGCTGTGGTAATAAATAGCAGGCTCGGCTTATAAAGAGACCACGAAGCGTCGGTTAATCGGTGGGGGCGTTTCTTCCAGACTAACGGTCTATTTAATAAATTGTCAGACCAGATTGCGATTATTTTACCTCCTACAGTCATCGTGACATGATGAAGGAATGGATTTTTCCTAGTACACGTTATTATTCCATCGTGAATGTAACAGCGATATTTTATAGCGCAGTATTCAGAATTTACAACTTCTCCTGTATTAAACGCGTGGCCCTCCCAAGTAATTCTCCTCATCTCCCCATGCTGTGAACTGCAGTACATGATTGTATTGAGATCTTCTTCTTTTTGAGGTAGAATAGAACATGTAAAATACTTTCGGCCCGTTGCAGTGGCTTTAGGTGCGTATGTGTACTTAACCGGACAAGGAGTCATACCCAAGCTCTGAAGCGCAAGTGTGTCTGGTTGCCCAGCGATCCCAAGAATTATCTTGTAGGTGGGTTGGAACACACGATCCAAAACACAGTATGGTGACACATCTACTAGTAAACCAGATGGCCGTCTAGCAACTCTCATGGATTTCTTAACCTTTTTACCTCCAAACACTGCTACGTTTTCTACAGACAAACTCCAAATCAATATTGTACCATCCTCTGAACCGGTGAAAAAAATTTTAGATTTTGCGCCGTCAGTTAATAATTCTGTTCTCCCAGTTTGAGATATGCTGAAGTTTGGTGTAAACCACTGGATAGCCGTAACCGCGCCGTAGTGATTCGTCATCAAGTTGCTTAAAGCTGTAGCAGGCACGACAGCTTTATCAGAAATTCTTTTCATCCAGCCCATATGTGCATTCATAGCTATACGATATTTCTCTCTAGTTTCGCTCAATACTTCAATCTTCTCAACATTTTCTAGCTTATGAGTTAAATCCCATACAACAACTTGGCCGTTTATGCATCCACCAATGAGAATATTTTCGTTGAAAGGACAAAAAGAAAGCACCTTGACTTCACGTGGACATTCGAGTGAAAGTTTGGGTATTAAGCTATCGATATGGCTCCATATCATTACAGGATTTAACCCATACACCGCTCTTTTGATTGGGTCCGGACGCGTGCTGAGTGTATTCATTACAGCAGGAGAGGCATCAGCATAGGAAATAGCTACAATCCCAGTCCACATAGGGTGGAAAACTGCGGAGGACACATACTTATTCTTAGCTCTGACATCTGTAAAGCAAACATAGTCCTCGAATGCCATAGAGTCGTATACTACACCAGTCGTTTTCTGTGTCACTAAGTTAGGATAGTCGTTGCCATATATATCCATGACTGTATTAAGCGCTATAACAGAGTCCATCTCAGTATTTTTATCAGTCATAAATTTGTTCATCATTTTGATGTAAGAAGGCCGACGCAAACGCATTTGGGCGTCTCGGTATGGTTTAAGTGCAACGTCATCTACGGGCTCTTTGATTTTCTCTTCATCTTCATCATCGTCGTCATCACCAGCATCACCACCAGCTTTTCTTTCATTCGTATCTCCACCACCGCCAACTTCTGATTGTTCCTCTACAAGAGCATCAGCGGTAGCCTGCGTCCAGACATTTTGTGGGTATCTCAGCACAGTCTGGGCGTGTCTAGACACTTTGGCTGGAGCAGCTTGAGCTCCCGTGTCTATTCTGCGTTTAAAAACGCAGTTGAACTTCTGTCTGTACGGCGTGAGCTCTATACAACCGTCCCGGACGGAGCTCGAATCTCTGACACTAAATTTCTCAGGCTGGTACACAGTCGGGAAAGCAGTCTTTATTTCTAGTTCTAAAAACGGCCGAGTGCTAATCGGAATAAGCTCTTTTATCTCTATCTCGCTTCCAAGACTTTTCCAAGGCCTTGGTTTCTTTTGCACGGCCTTCTCCAATTTCTTTTGCTGCCGTTTTAAGAATCTATCTGATTGAGCCTTGCAATGGTCTCTTGACTCGACGGTGCAGCACACGTAGAACTCATCAAGGTCGTTAGTGTCATCTTCAATGAATCCCATTAGGACTTCAGATTCTTTGTAGGCTTCTAATTCTTCTCTTAAAGCGAAAAATTCGGATAGTTCGCCGCCTACCTCTATATTTTCCATGATTTTAGCTTTACTGACGAGTTTCCAAGGGCTCTGAGGCGTGATATCTTGGCCCATAACCATTTCAATTTGCACTTGAGTTTCTTCACCGATAGCGATTCTGTGGACCCCGTCCACATCGTATTTCGGGATAAACCTTTTTCTTCGTGGCTTAGGCGGGGCTTCGGCCATTTTTTCTCGGTCGGATTGTACTGAAATTAATAAATAAATTTATTTTTGATACACAATTTCGTTTAAATATTTGTTTACATGTCAGCGATTAATCATTCGTGTTATTGACATTGACGTGACGTTTTATTTTTCATTGCAATTAGACCTTTTTACGCGCGTAAAAACATCAAATAACAATTGAGTTTAAGTATTAAAGTTTCTTAAGCATGATTTATTACGAAATTCTAAAGGTATATTTTCTGGGGCAGTGAATATTATAAGAGTAAGCTTTTCCTTCTAGGAAAATATTTACTGAAACGAAATGTTCAATTAACGGTGCCTTGCTAAATTTAATTAAATGACTTTTTATAAGAAAACAGAAAGAATCTTTATTATCTTTCGATAATTGATTCCGAAACATAAATTTTACATAGGTATTGGCGGAAACATTTTATTTTTCGTGAAATAGCGTCGTAACCTAGAGACGCAGGCAAGTAGTCACAGCATGCTGCCGACTCTATATTGTTTTGAGGGTTCGATGCTGGTCCCTCACTCCCACTCAACACAGTGCCGTCACCGGGAACAAAACATAAGAGTGCCTTTCCACCAGAAAGCTAGCAAGATCATTTTTCATATAGTTGTCTCTTTGAATCCTTAAGAGTGCGCAGTACGTTCGGTTCTCCATACAAACGTATTTACGCTCTCATTTTAAAACGCCATGCTAGAATAACATGAAATTTTGTATACACAATGGGATCTGGCATATCTAGGTCGGAAATTAGTTTCTGTTGCTTGAAATTATAATGGAGAATAAATACAACGACTATTAAGGTTTTCATACAAGCCGTAAAAAACTCAAAAAACCGCTGTATTTTTTTCTTTTTCAATTTCTAGTAACAGAAATTATTTTCCGACCTAGATATGCCGGATCCCATTGTGTATACAAAGTTTCATGTTATTCTGGCATAGCGTTTTAAAATGAGAGCATAAATACGTTTGTATGGAGAACCAAGCGTACTCACGTACTGCGCCCTCTTAAGCCTCTCAGAAACTGGCGCAGCCTGGCCGCGGCAGTCAATAGTAAACTTGTCATTAGCTGTCAAATTTACTATTGACCGTGACCACAGATATCAGAGTGAAGCAGATCCGCTCATTTAAGTTGAACGATTTTCGTACGTCTGATCTATTCTCACTAATGTATAAATCAGAAAGTTTAAGTGAGACAGACAAGTGACATCTGACACGTCTTCACCTGTCAATGTCTCCGTCTTCATAACTGAAAATTGTACTGAACTGACGTTATGGTGTGTTAAGTTTATATGGGATTTAACATCCTGGTGTGCTCGCAAATCGAGACAACTTGTTAACAGCCGAAAATGATTGTATTATCTGTCGCATTCTAACTCATTTTAGTGCACCATAAGGATTAAAGAGACAACTATATGGAAAATCATCTGGCTTAATACTGCGAGTCTGCTTTTCTCTGATGTCTGTGACCGTGACCGCCACCGCCGGCCGCGCCAGTGTGATTCAGGCCTTTTGTTTAACCAAGATGAGTTAGAACGGGACAGACAGTACAATCATTTTATATATCGAATATTGACGATTTGTCTCCATATAAAAGCACACCAAAATGACAAAATACATATTAATCAAAATGCCACAAACGTCGGTTAAACTAAGACTGAGACACAGACAGGCGAAGACCTTTTATATATTACTTATCTGTCATTGTTAAACTGACTGATTTTATGCATTAGTGAGATAGATGTATGGAAATCGTTAAACTTAAATGGGCGGATTTGCTTTACTCTGGTATTTGGGGAGAACACTTCAAATAATAATGGCACCACCAAGCGAGATAGTCATATACTAAAATGAATAAAAGCGAAAGAGAGAGATATGTTACTTGTTGTCCTTGTCATAGTTTCACTTTTTATTTTTGTCTCAAACTAGCGGCAAATAAACGATTACCCGTCCAAATTAAAGAGGTTGTTTATGATAGGCTACTTAACGTTTAAGACAAATTATAGAGATCCAGGAAATCCTATAGGCGTTCCAGCTACTGGGACGGAAAAGCTCTTAAGCCTCTCACAGACTAGTAAAGGCGAAAAAGTCGTTCTTGGGAAATTGTATCAAATTCTACAATAAAATTCTATAACACATTACTGAACTTAGCAATTCTAAATTCAAATCTGTTGTAAAACAAACACTTATTTCACGAGCATAATTATTATAAGATAAACGATTACATCATGGATAGGGACGTTTGGCAGTGATAGCGTCCTGCACGGGTAATCTATCGCGAATCTACTGTAGCATTGTTATTTAAGTTATTTTGTAGTAGCCGACACTGTAATTTTATATTTAACTATACAATGTATATTGTTTTGAAAAAATGACACCTCGCCGAGTTTCTTACGCCGGTTCTTCTCGTGGCAGAGGTATATTTTTCCCAACCGGTGGTAGTTTATTGACGTTCATAGGTGCATGTCATATGCCTAATTTGAATAATAAACTACTTTTACTTTTAGACTTGCGCGGCCTGGCGGCGGCAGTCAATAGTAATACTTATCAATAATATTGACCGCCTCGGCAGACCTTATGCAGTTAAATTCAGAACGACAACCTCCGTAGTTAGAGGCAAATAAAAAAGTGGAACTATTACAAGGATAACAAATCGACGGGTGACATGCAAAAGTCACTAAAATATCTGTCACTGCTCCTCAAAACATCGTGTCTCAGTACTGCATCGATATTGAGATACGAGTTTTACTTTAAGTAGGTTGTTCGAGTTAGTAGGTACATACATTTAAAAAGAATACTTAAAATCCTGCATGTCTTGTTCATAATATTATATTCAGTCACAAGTCCATCAACAGATGGTGTCATGCGTCCTAAAACTGCATCTAAACGTTGTTTACTTCAATAAAGTGGTCTTTCACTAGCTATCGCAAAGAACGGTTGTTTTACTTCTCCCACACCTCGAGATCGCTCGGTACATAGGTATTTGTTACTAAGGCTGGGTTGCACCAACCTACGATTACAGACCGATCAACGTTAAATTTGGCTCCGGCAGCTGTCATCCCATAGAAACTTGTCAAACTTTCCATACATTCAAATTTTAACGAACACCGCTTAAGATTACAGACGGTTTGGGGCAACCCAGCCTAAGTGAGCTTTGGTCGTCAGCCGACGAAATGATATATTTCTATGTATCGCTCTAATTTTATTGTATGACCATCTCGCTCGGTGGTTATTTTATTATTTAACGTCTTCTCTATCTATACCCGCCGCGGCCTATGAAACTGCCAGTGACAATTCATTTATATAACCTTGGAACGGCGTCGCTGTCACATGTGTAAATAAGCATCTTTTGGTAATGTAGCTAATAAGTTTATATAGAAATGTAACATTTACTTAAGAATAATATAAAAAAAATAGTGTTGACCCTTATTTCCATAAATAGGCTTAACCGAATATATTTGGTGACGTACTGCAAAAGGTATATCGTTAGTCTGTATCGACTAAGGAATGAATGTTTCGATAAACAGAGGTCGATAATTGAAGTGACTGTAATATAATGCGCTTTTTATTAAATTTTATTCTTGCAAGATTGTGCAAAAAGAAAGCAGCGTTGAATTCTATGGCCGTTTAACACAAATTCGGACGCGTAAATGAATCTCTATAGAAATCCTTACTCTGAGTTGAGATAATATAATAATACCTATACTATACCTTATTTATATGTGTCTTGGATACAATATAATTTTTAAGAAAAAAATCCGACTTCAGTGGGGGAGGCCGGTGAAAGATTATTATACTTAGATGGTGCACTCTTAGATTCCATATAATGAAATAAAAATGGCTATAAGTATGTTTATAATGGTAGAAGACTAAGCACCCTCAATTCCTCATGGAATCCTCCATCAGAACTCAAGCTTGACAAAAACATGTCTTGAAAACCTAGCCTGCTTGACAAACACAGCAAAGAGGACAATTCACCAAACGTGAACTATGCGTCGTTGAAGAGTTCCGTTCTGATCATCATCAACAGTTCCACCTCATCAAATGTCACTTTTTTGAATGATAATGCTTGATTAATTCATGAAATTACTAAAATCACTATTTGTATGCCTTTCACATTTAAGGAGTTCCCTCGATTCCTTATGGATCCCATCATCAGAACTCGAGCATGACAAAAACCAATCGTGAAAATAGAACTTGCTTAACAAACACAGCTAGAAGGACAAATCGTCAAACGTGAACTTTCGTCGTTGAAGAGTTCTGTTCTGATAATCATCAGCAGTTCCACTTCATCAAATGTCACATTTTTGTATGAAAATACTTGATTTGTTGATAAAAACGCAAAAATCACTATATGTTTGCCTTGAAGATTTGAGGAGTTCCCTCGATTCTTCCTAGATCCCATCATCAAAACTGCGTTTTGATAAAAACGGGACCAACTTGGAAATATATACTTACAATCAAAACAAGAATTTTTCAAATCAGTTAAGAATTTGAAAGGCACACCTTTCAAATTTGAAGAGTTCCCTCGATTCCTCATGGATCCCAACATCAGAACTCGAGCATGACAAAAATTAATCATGAAAATAGAACTTGCTTAACAAACAGAGCTAGGAGGACAAATCGCCCAACGTGAACTTTTCGTCGTTGAAGAGTTCTGTTCTGATCAACATCAGCAGTTCCACTTCATCAAATGTCACATTTTTGTATGAAAATACTTGATTTGTTGATAAAAACGCAAAAATCACTATATGTTTGCCTTGAAGATTTGAGGAGTTCCCTCGATTCCTCCTAGATCCCATCATCAGAACTGCGTTTTGATAAAAACGGGACCAACTTGGATATAGATACTACAATCAAAAAAGAATTTTCAAAATCGGTTCAGAAATGACGGAGTTCTGGAGTAACAAACATAAAAAAAAAACATACAACCGAATTGATAACCTCCTCTTTTGTAATCTTGAATTCGGTTAAAAATTCATGAACATGTCAACCGACACGTGTTAATAAGTATAAATATATGAAATCTAACACAATAGAAGTATCGAAACTTGCACAACAGTATCAGAAAACCGGCCAAGTGCGAGTCGGACTAGCGCACGAAGGGTTCTGTACCAGAAAAAAAAAACGCCAACAACTACTCTGTTGTATGGGAGCCCCCCTTAATCATTATTATTATTTTGATTTTAGTATTTGTTGTTGTAGCCACAATAAAAATACATAATCTGTGCAAATTTCAACTAGACAGTTCTTGAGATACAGCCTGGTGACAGACGGACGGACGGACGGACAGCGAAGTCTTAGTAATAGGGTCCCGTTTTTACCCTTTGGGTACGGAACCCTAAAAAATGACTGTCAGTGTCATATGACTCATGTCTGGCCGCGGTGGGTATAGCAGTCAGGCGGGCCCTCTCATTCAAAACATAGCATTCTGCCTGTCACTCGCGCCGTAGGACGCGTTTTTTAGGGTTCCGTATCTAAAACGGCAAAAACGGCATATCTCTCTAGCTGTCAACACAACGAATCCTCGAGTTAATAAAGGGTTGACAACGCGCTATGAATGAATGAATGAATGAAGATTTATTTGAAACATACAACACAACATTACAATTTGCTTAAACTAGAGAAAAATAAGGGTAGTACAGTGTTGAGAGTGGTCTCAAAAACGAGTCCACTCAGCATGAAGTGCCACGGCACTGATTTTCATTGAATCCATTTAAATAGTACAACACAAAACACAAATATCAAAAAAAAATAGCTAGCGCTAGTGATTCTTCTGGAGTCGCCAGCGTCCATAGACAATGGTCCCTGCTTACCGTCAGGCAAGCCGCAAGATTGTTTGCCACCGTCGTCGTTGTATAAAAAAAATGGTATTTTTACACCTTAATCCTTAATTTGGCAACGTCCCCTGGGTTTCCCGCAGTCTTTGACAGTCTTTTTAACCGACTTCAAAAAAGGAGGAGGTTCTCAATTCGTCGGATAATTTTTTTTCTTTTGTATGTTCACCGATTACTCGGAGACTAGTGGACCGATTTCAAAAATTCTTTTTTTTTTTGTTTGAAAGGGTGTGTTTTCTAGTTGGTCCCATTGTCACCAAGTCTGGATCTGATGACGGGATCTTGGAAAAATCGAGGGAACTCCTCAAATTATATACCAAGAGGATGGGGTAAGTAAGGCTAGGAACTCCTCAAATTATATAGCAGGAGGATGGGGTCTGGCAAAGTTTGGAGTAGGTGTTTTTTTGTTACAAATTTACTTGTTGTATTTTTTTCTTGGTCAGTATGAGTATGACTAATCAGCGTCACCGAGGCTTGAATTAGGGACATTCTCTATTTCTTGCCAAGTTAAGGGTTAAGTGGAAAATGTCCACCATATCAGGACCAAGGACGTCCACTGCTGGTCATAAGCCCATTTCATTGGCGGGGGTAAATGCCATAATCGTCACGCTGGCAGTATCTCAACCGCAATTCAGGGATGCTGCTTCCCATCCCCCGGTGGACTTTGTCCTAGTTTTAGGACACATAGTTTTAACATTTTTTTTTATTTTTCTCCAGTTCAGCGGCAAACAAGCGTACGGCCCGTTGACCTCTTTGAATAGCTCATTTCAACTGAATAAACATAAATTAAAATAATATAATTAAACGTAACTTCAAAGTTACATTTCAATTGTAACCCGCGCAAACAAGTCTGTTTGAGACGTTTTCAATTGAATTTTCTTGAATAAGTAATTTGTTTTATTCAGTTCCGACTCGCCGAGAGCCCATTTTTATTCTAAACGTTTGCTGTTTGTATTGTATTATACTCTGAGGCGAGCGCATTGTGGTTGTATTACATTTTTAGGGTTCCGTACCTCAAATGGAAAAAACGGAACCCTTATGGGATCACTCGTGTGTTGGTCCGTCCGTGTCACAGCCAATTTACTCAGAAACTACTGAACTGATTGAGTTGAAATTTCGTACACATATGTAAGTCGGTGACCCAAAGACGAATGTATAACGTGAATAAAATGAATTTTAAACATGGGGGCCACTTTTGGGGAGTAAAATAGAAAAAAATAAAAAAAGTTTTATAATTTATATCTGAGAGGGCTTAATAATATGAGGGTTTTAAAAATATTTTATTAATACCTAACTCCAAACATAAAAATTGTTAACTACGAGTCGCTCTGCCTCCTAGGGTCTCCTATTTTCGAAGACTCTTTTCAAAATTATATACAAAATTCAATTTCCAAATTCAATAACTATTCAGATCGTCTTCTCGAAATAAGCCCTGATTACGCAATTACAATTCTTAAATTCTGCCTTCTTGTCCCTAACTTGACATACGTCATTCGCTGTAGCCCTATTTGGAAATTCGAAAATATTATTTTACCTTTAGATGACCTTATCAAGTCAACCTTGGAATCCATTCTCAACATTCAGCTCAGCGACCATTCCTGGACCCAAGCGTCCCTACCCATTCGTCATGATGGGCTAGGGATCAAAAAAAAATCTAGTGTATCCTTGCCAGCTTTTTTGTCTTCAGTCCACAGCTCCGTAAGTCTCATAGGTAAAATCCTACGGGGTCTTCCCTCAAACTATGAGACTGCGGGCTTGGACGAAGCCAAGAAGGCTTAGTCAGGTGCTTGCCCGAGCAAGGATTTCCCAACACATCCAAATTGTCAAAGGAGCTGGGATGACATCATGTGCCAAATTTCAGTGAATTCCCTCCTAAGCCGTAGTACGGGCCGCGAACGGGCCAGACTACTGGCTTCGGCGTCGACGTAGTCCGGTGAGTGGCTCCGGGCGTATCCTTCACCAAACATCGGAACCTTCCTCACGCCGGACACACTCCGCATCACGACCAGTCTTCGGCTTGGAGTTCGTATCTGTGCCCCACACAGGTGCCCCTGCGGCAGTGAAGTCGACGAGTTAGGACACCACGGGTTATCCTGTCAAAAAAGTGCTGGCCGCTTTTCTAGACACGCCGCACTGAATGACATTATCCGCCGATCACTCGCATCCGTCAATGTGCCAGCTCTACTGGAGCCAACTGGCATAGGCAGAGACGACGGCAAGAGACCGGACGGTGTGTCCCTGGTTCCTTGTGGTTTGGGAAGGGTGCTAGTGTGAGACGCTACCTGTGTAGACACACTGGCCCCTTCCCACGTCACCGG
Organism: Notocelia uddmanniana; assembly: GCA_905163555.1. Taxonomy (NCBI): domain Eukaryota; kingdom Metazoa; phylum Arthropoda; class Insecta; order Lepidoptera; family Tortricidae; genus Notocelia; species Notocelia uddmanniana. The sequence goes on along the minus strand of LR991059.1, from coordinate 3,706,597 downwards.
AACCAGTAATCAAGCAGGTGCGGCGGCTAAAGTGGCTGAAAAGCTTAAAGTCCAGAAGTACAGGGGTCTCGGCCCCGAGTATATTTTTATGCCATTCGGGGTAGAGAGTCTTGGCCCGTGGGGTCCGAATGCTCTAAAACTTTTTAAAGAACTTTCTAAAAGACTAGTCGACTTCACTGGTGACCGAAGAGCTGGCAGCTTTCTCGCACAACGTATATTAGCATCGCAATACAGAGGGGAAATGCTGCCAGCATCCCTGGCACCATGCCAAAGGGGCCAAATTTTTTAGATTTATTTTAATTTTATTTAGTATTAATTTTTAGTTTTATTTTAGGTCTAGTTTAAGTTGTTTGTCTATTGTTATTAATACTATGACTTTAATTATCTTTTTCTTGAATAAACATTTAATGTTATACCTATGTGATAAGTAAGTAGTTTTCAAATTATTTAAGCAAATAGGCGGAAATCGAACATTCTGTACCATATCTCCAAAACTACTATGTCTAAAATTATGAAAAAAATTTAGAAAATAATTCATTAGCTATAGGTTACAGTAATATCTATAAAAAGACTATAAGTCCAATAGTTTTTGAGTTATCGCTGAAAAAGCATATTGTCTTAAAAACCATAATCGAAGGGAAGATAGGGACAGAAAGGCAAGGAAAGACTTGAATCAAGCCAAAGAGAAAGTCGATTATTATTATTATATTTTAGCCGTGGGACATCCTGTATACTCTCCGTTCTTACTTTCCGTTCAACAGTCAAACATCCCACATATAGGCGGATAAAATTAGCGAAACCTGGACATAATTCGATAACTGTTATTTTCTTTTTCTATGATTTAAAGTACAAAGAATTAAACATTTTGAGGCTCCGCGTCAATGTAAAAAACAAAAACTCAATTCTTAACAAATTTTGATTTCGTAAGTAAGCCATAAGTAAGCCATTATTTTGGTTAGTATTCTTGTATATATTTTCGTTGTACATAAATAAATGATTTTATTAAGGTGGATTCAGCCATAATATATATCTTTGTAAAATTACCTGTATTATGATAACAAAAAATATAATTTAATCAATTATGGTGGATATTTTTTGTTTAATATATTTCTTATAGTACGAGTACTAATAAAATGTTGACGGCCTGTTTAGCCTAGTTGGTAGTGACACTGCCTCCGAAGCTAGAGGTCCCGGGTTCGAATCCCGGTCAGGGCATTATTTGTGCATTTAGCATGGATTTTGTTCCTGGGTCGTGGATGTTTTCTATGTAGTTACGTATGTATTTATCTATATAAGTATGTATATCGTCGTCTAGTACCCATAGTACAGTAGTTGTAGCTTTACTTAGTTTGGGACTACGGCGATTTGTGTAAGATTGTCCCCCAATATTTATTTATTATTTATTTATATTAAACAAAAAATATTCACGATAATTGAAGAAATGAAATTTATTTATTACGGCTTACTTAAGAAATCAAAATGTTTATAAATTTTTTTTTTTTTGTTTTTTAACATTGACGCGGAGTCTTAAAATGTTTAATTCTTTATATTTTAAGTATAACTAACAATACTTTAAATCATGGAAAAAGAAAATTACAGTTATTGAATTATGTCCATGTTTTGCTAATTTTATGCGCCTAATACAAAATTACACCTTATCATAATATTATTAAGGTTTTACTTACATTCGACCAACGTCTGCCCTTCAGGTTTAGCTTCAGGATCTCCATCTTCATAGCTATCGGAGTCACTTTCAGCCACCACTTCTACAGGTTTTTCAGGAACGTCACTGTCCGAGTCACTCATTCCTTCTTTATATTCCTTATTTAGCACGGATATTTGTTCCTGGGTCTTGGATGTTTTCTATGTATTCATCTATATAAGTATGTATATCGTCGTCTAGTACCTATAGTACAAGCTTTGCTTAGTCTAGGGACTAGGTCGATTTGTGTAAGAGTGTCCCCCCAATATTATTATTATTTAAAGTTTACTCAATTCGTGATGGTAAATCCTTTCTTGCACATGGCTATCGATCAATTGCGACTATACCTATTATATTAGGCACTAAAACTCGAAGAGAAACATTAAATTTTAAATTACTTACAAACAAAACCCTTTCCCTGACTGGAAAATAGATTCACAACTCAAATTACAAAACTTTGAGGACTAAGCAATTAAAACTAGAAGTTTATGCTTAATATAAAAAGCCAGTGTTATATGTGGAAGTTTATCCGCAATTGGAATAATCGAATTCAGAATTTCTTTTAAAAATTCGAAATGTTAATATACTTGGTGGCTCTGTTAGCTGTTGTAAATTTGACGATTATCATTTCAAATTTACAAATTTACAAAAACTGACTCGGCCTAAGAATTCTATATAATAATTATCAAACATTTGTACAAAAATGAGAACCGGTTGAGAAATGCGACCAGCCCTCTTATTTACAAACTGACTCGTACTCACCTGCCACCTCACACCTCACCCGTTTTTATATGGTAACTGTCAAATGTCATTTGTAAAAATTTGACAGTTTCCTAAAAACGGGTGAGGTGTGAGTTGAGGGCGAGTCGGTATTTGAATAACATCCCTGTTTGTGAATAAGAGGGCTGAAGAGGAGATCAGCCGGAAATCAGGACGAAAATATGAAAGTACCTAAACAGTATTTTACAGGCAAACAGGACTTAACTTTATGGTTTCTGACCCTGTTAGTGCCAATAATATACTTTTTTACTTATAACATTATCAACTCACGATTTTTTAAAACACTTCGTGGGTTTAATGCAAAAAAATACATAGTTAAGGTCTTTAATTTAATCTACGCTTTAATTTTCTCATTTTCATAACGACAATTAGTCATATGTTTTACAGGGTGTGGCCTGTAATAGGAGCAAAAAATTAAACGGTACACTATTGAGCTCTCCAGCAATTATTTCCAAATGATTTTAATTGAAAAAAAAAAGTTTTTTTTTGAATTTTTTTTTTCGCAAATGTAGCTTATCTGTACTTTTTACTCTACTGGAGTGATATTAATAACAATTTATTCAAACAAGACTAAAAATTTATAAAAAAAAATTAAAAAATGCCAGAAATATTCTTTCAAACCAAAAATGCGACAACGATTATGAGTCACAATTTGAAGCAACCTCAAAATCAGCATTGACTGCCGCGCTATAACCTCTGGGTGCCAAGATCCATTACTTGGAGGTCGTAACTTTAGATCAAAATTTCTCCCAATTGAAAAAAGATAAAAAAATTTGGACACAAGAGGTTACTGCAGATGCTCTAAGGAAGCGTCCTTTAAATTTATTGCTCCTATTACAGGCCACACCCTGTATATGGGTAACTTTCGTTACGAAACTGAGAAAATTAAAGCGTAGATTAAATTCAGGCCTTAACTATGTACAATTTTCTACCATTTCACCCTCGTAACTTGAATAAAGTCACTTTAAACGGCACTAAAGTGTCAGTGTAAATTCACGCTCATAAATTTAAAAAGTAAATTTGTTTTTTTCATTACTTACTTATTCGTTAATTTTTTCCTTATTTTCAAGAGGGAAAACGTTTATTGTTACATGTATTATCTACACCTCGTGAAGCCTGAGGGAGCCTTTCCACCAAAGAATCCACTAATGATATTCTTTGGTCCATATAGTATAGCACTGGTGGAAACGAGTTTTCGTACCGTAGCTTACACATCCCAGCATAGCACATCTCTGGTGGAAAGGCACCCTAAGGGTGGGTTCCACCAACTTTTACAGAAGTAAAATATAGCACCGGAAGCGGTCATCCCATAGAAATTTATCAAACTTGCCAAACAGATTTCAACGAGCACCGGTTACGTTTACAGATGGATTGGTGCAACCCAGGGGCCTTTCAGCTCGAAGTACGAATTTTTCTATGGAAATGTTAGTTTAACTTGTTTGTACCAGATGTCACTGGGTGCTATCTCTATCACACTTGCGTATTGAAGTGACAGGGATGCAGCAGTCGTGCGGTTAGTTCTTACTAAATACACAACGGTGCTACGATCTACATATGTGGAGTATTTCACTGGTATCTCTATCTCAGTATATACCGGGTGTACAATCCAAATGGGTCAGTATGGTGAAGTCGGAAACTATGAGAGATAGCGAGATCTGTTCTTAGGAACCATGACGTCGATTTTAGATTTAATAATAATTACATTCAAACTTTTTTATTAACTCTCATACATAACCGGGAATCGAACCTGGTCAATATTTTTGTAACCGCGTTAAGTAAAAAGGACCAAATTTGGCTATGAAATCTTGTGTAAACACAACTGACAGTAAATTAGTCTAAAATGCCCACAGTTTTATTAATTTGCAAAAGGTCGTGAATAATATGAATCGATCATCAATTATCTGAAGAGACCACTTATGCATATCTTATCTGCATCGGTATTATGCATTACAAATATCGTTTATTTAAAATTAGAACGCATTTGTCCAGCGGGCGTACCAATTCATTTAAAATTTATACACATTGATTTTGACCAGGTTCGATTCCCGGTTATGTATGAGAGTTAAAAAAAAAGTTTGAATGTAATTATTATTAAATCCAAAATCGACGTCATGGTCCCTAAGAACAGATCTCGCTATCTCTCATAGTTTCCGACTTCACCATACTGACCCATTTGGATTGTACACCCGGTATATTGTACTTTGTGGTGCAACCCACCCTAAGAACGTATTTACAGGAATATACAATTAAAATTAGACACCACTGAAATTCCTTATCACACCACGTTATTATGTTAGCACCAACCGTTACCAACTTAGGGGTAAAATTATAAACTAGTACACACCAACGTAATCTGTAACCGAGTTGTTAAAGCGCATGCGTGAAGGGTATGGTACGAGGTGGTACCAAACTTGGGAAAATGGGGTTCCTTTTAATATTGCTAACGTTTTCGTAGCGCTACTCTCGTATGAATTAATGAATGATCGTTTATTTGAATACTCGTAAAACAAGCGTAATGGAAAATACATATAGATCGCATGTTATGTTATGTGTATACACAGAATAATATTTACCTACATTATTAATACATATTTAAGCAGTTATTTTGCTCACCACAGAAAAAAAATTACGTTATCGTAACTCGAACCCGGGACCTCTAGCTTCAGAGGCAGCGTCACTACCAACTAGGCTAAACAGGCCGACATATAATTGTAATGCGAAATATTCGTGTCATATTGATCCCGGCAACTGTAAAAATTGTCCATTGACCGTGAACAAAGGAATTCGTCAGTAGCGTTACTCGTTTATTTTCATTCTAAGCTGACAGGATCAAATCCGGGAACGTATGCCATGTGGAAAATTATAAAGGCTGCTCTGAACTGAGTTACATTATTAACTTGCATAATCATTAGGTATTTACTTAGTAAGTCTTCGTAATGCTTTGCGGGTTGTAATGAATATTTCCTTTAAAAAATGCTCAACAAAAATACTGTTACGTGTTACACAAAAAAACTCAGTTTTTCCTATTGTGTAACACATTTTCCAAATAGTTTCTAAATAGCGGCAATATAAAGAAAAATCTCAAAATTATATTGAAATATTGCTACGATTTATTTTTTAATAATAAGATAGAAATAAATAGAATGTTATTATACCTATACCTATACGTATAAGTATATTATACGAGTATATGCTTACAATTGAAAATATTTCTAACAATTTAAATTATGAAACTTTTACATACGAGTACATACATACATAAACTCACGCCCATTTTCCCAAAAGGGTTAGACAGCACATTAAATTTAATTTCAGGGCCACATTTAGCAATTGTAGGTTCAAAGATGGAAAAATGTCATATTGCTGTGATAGGTTGCTAGCCCATCGCCCAAAACACACTATATATTGTCTTATTTATTTGTTTTTTTGTTACAGGCAGCTCTCTCCCGTCGGAAGGAGTCAGCGGCGCCGCTGACGGGGGACAAGGACGGCGCTATATTCGGCTTCTCGTACCCTCTCGCTCTGGTGCTGCGCTTACGCGTTCTTCAGGTTAGTATTCAGGCTCACAAAAGTGATTTACCGAATAAACTAGGCTCGGGTGTTTTTCCGTTTTTGTCCAATCCATTGTCCTGTTGTGCGGTTTTTCTATCTCATTGTAGTCCGTCATAAGAGATAAGCATATTTCATAGATGAATACCGCAAATGCAATAACATTTTATCGGATTACAAACTCTGGGACCTTTTCCAAAAGCTTAAACTAATTTAATAGAGATGTGACGTCACACGAATTCTGCATTATAAGGCCGCCATACATACCGCCATTTTTCAATTAGTGTACTCGTAATCCCGGACCCGCATGCCAAGCGTGGCGATTATGGCATATACCCTCTGTGAATTTGGGGGAGGCCCATGTCCAGCAGTGGACGTCTTTTGGCTGATATGGTGGTGGTGGTGGTGGTGGTGGTGGTTGGTGGTGGTACTCGTAATCTATTACTTACGGAGATAGAATCGATAATCAATTTAACTTTCTAGGTGGCTGTAACGACTTTTTACAATAAGATTATTTAAGGTTTTACGGATTCAGGCTGGGTTGCACCAAACCGCCTGTAATCGTAAGCGGAGTTCGTTAAAATCTAAATGTATGGAATTTTGACAAGTTTCTATGGGATGACAGCTACCGGCGCCATATTTAACGTTGATCGGTCTGTGACCGTAAGTCGGTGCAACCCGGCCTTAGTAAACAAAAGCGTTTGTTCCTTTAAGACTTTTTAAGCAGTTTGGAAAAAACTTAAAACTAACGACCATACAAAAATTTCTATTTTTACAATTTTTTACACTGTACTACTGATTTAACCCGCGTTTTCGCGAAGAAAGAGATCTATCGAGGGTTTTCACGAAACAATAAAATAGACATCAAAAATAAGGATACGCGTTAAGAGGGCGCAGTACGTGGCAGTACGCTCGGTTCTCCATAAAAACGTATTTTTGCTCTCATTTTAAAACGCCATGCTAGAATAACATGAAACTTTGTATACACAATGAGATCCGGCATATCTAGGTCGGAAATTAGTTTATGTTGCTAGAAAATGGAAAAGACAAAAACAGCGGTTTTTTCAGTTTTTTACGGCTTGTATGAAAACCTTAATAATCGTTGTTTTTTTTCTCCATTATAATCTCAAGCAACAGAAACTATGTTCCGACCTAGATATGCCGAATCCAATTGTGTATACAAAGTTTCATGTTATACTAGCACGGCGTTTTGAAATGAGAGCGTAAATACGTTTGTATGGAGAACCGAACGTACTGCGCACTCTTAATTATTTTGCACCTGACTGTACAAAACCACGAAAACATTCCCTGTTTCCCGAAAAGCCGAAGCGTTTATCTCAAATAACGCGCTCATACCGTCCCGCATATCATCTCTATAAATTTATGAAACAATGGAAATGAATACGCAAACGATTACATAATCACATTCCATTATAAACCATATCGGAAAGGCACAAAGTCTAGTTTCAGTGGACAATAGTTTCCTATTTGTATTATCTGAATGACTTTATGCTAAAGGGAACAAGAATCAAAATCTTAGTTCGATAGTAAATTAACATGTTTATGCAATAGCCACCATTGTATTCTGAGATTGATAAAGACGATCAAATTTAGACTTTATAGTAATGAATATAAGGGTGGTTATGGAGCTTGCAGAGCCTATTGCTTGAATATGCTGACCAAGGGATTGTTCAAAACCCGGCCTCTTGGGAGGAATAAATTACAGTACAGACAATTTAATTTGTAACTATGACTATTTCATAATATCTAGACATGTACATAAGAATATTTGGCATACCTATAATCCAGGCAATATGTCGAATATGTATGGGTACCTAGAAAGGATTCCGATTTAATAAAACTTTAACAGGTTATTTGGGAATACTCTAGGAAAACTTTTCGAATTTGCTGACTGGCTATATTAACGGAGATACAGCCGATCAAAATGTATAAGCAATTTTTTTTCCTGCACGATTTTCGTAGACATCCCTTCTTTATACCTAAATCTGGTATGGATGTATTCCTTCTGGTTACCGAATTTACTGGTTTTAATGAATGGAGGACACACCAGGCTGAGACCGCATAAAGATGTCGGATTATGGAATATTTTCCAGGAAAAAGGACATAACTGCTGGATTAATAGTACAGCCGTTAAAGTTAAAGGTTTGCATCCATAGATAATTAGGAGAGCAAAACGAATAAAATAAAGTAAACGAAAAGAATACGACAAAAGCAACGAAATTCGTAGTTATAATTTTAAATACGCTAATATGCGGAAAGATTACAATTTCAAGGACAAATAACTTTTCTCAAACATGCAATGAAACTTCGCCATTACGCGCGTTATAACAGGCTTCAAAGTGTCACCTTGCAGGCGAAACAGCTCAGGTGAACTGTAAAGGAATTTCATACAAAATTGTAGGCCTAGGCCGGGAAGTAATTTATTTCTTAATTTTAATGTCTAACTTGGCGGCTGTTAAATTTGGTTTTTGAGTGGTGTATTTTTTATTTCATTATTGTTTGAGATAAGCCCTATACAAATCTCGGCGAGAAACGTTGGGCTGCAGGCCGCGTATCCCTATCCGGTATATCTACTTGGCCTGCAACACGTCATTTCCCGGCCTCTATAGTAATGTACTATTTTTCTGTTTGCCATAGTTATGTCTCCTGAGACATGTTCCAAAACTGAAGGCTTTTGTTTAAATTTTAAGCACTATTTGTGTTATGTTTAAATGTTAGAAAGTATCATATTTTCCCCTGGCTAACGAGACAAAAAAAGTAAATGAAGAATCTATTTACCTACAGATTTACATATGTACATTCCACATTCCGATGTATTCTATTTTTTTTTAATTCTCCTACTAAAAGAGTCGCTCGGGAAGCTCGGTTCTCCATACAAACGTAGTTTCGCTTTCATTTTAAAACTTGTGTGTGTGTGTGTGTGTCACCATATTCATTGCGTAACTATGGGTGAGCACTCGTAACACTCCGAGTACCGATAGTTTTAATGAAATAGTATGACATGCTGCTTAGTGGTACATAATAAGTTACAAGTGATTGCTGTCTGTTCTGGATTATGTCTGAGTATGTCTCATTTCGTATATACTTTGTGTAGCTTGCAATTTACTACTATTCACTTTCACTTATTGTAAACAAGTATGTAATTTTGTAATACAATGGATAACTGTTATTGGCCTTCTGCTATGTAACCATTCTGATGTAAAATGTATATTTACGGCTGTTGTTGTCCTCAATAAATAAATAAAAAAAAATAAACGGTGTGCTGGAATTACATGAAACTTTGTATCCGGGATATCTAGGCTGGAAATTAGTTGCAGTGATTATTAAGATTTTCATACAAGACCAAAAAACTCAAAAACTCGCTGTATTTTTTGTCTATTACAATTTCGAGCAACAGAAACTAATTTCCGGCCTAGATATAGCGGATCCCATTTTGTATACAAAGTTTCATGTTATTTCAGAACGCCGTTTTTAAATGAGAACGAAACTACGTTTGTATGGAGAATCGAGTTCAAACGAACCTGCGGGGGACCCTTACCGAACGAGCGTAAGATACTCTCCGAGACATATATATTATAAAACACTATTGGAACTAAAAATATCCTTTAATACATTACATATGGTCCTACTTTACCGCACGAGTGCGGTAATCAGCAGATTACGTGCATGTGTCGAAATTTTAAAGAGCCATATGTACTGTAAAACGTTGTACGATACACGTGCGAACAGGTAATTCGCAACTCGTGTCGATTTAAAACACTCTCGTCGGTCGTGTTTTAATTTATCACCACTCGTTGCGAATTTCTCTACACTTGTATCGTAATGTACTATAATGGAGTTAAACCAAACGTACTAGTTACACGTTTGCTGTCTGTAATTTCATTAAATTACAAACCTTTATTTTACATGATCAATCAATACTTTAGTCTAGCTTTAACTCGTGAAGGTCTGCAAAGGCCAACGTTGACATCTTTATGTATTGCGCACGAAAGGAATGTAATTCGGGAGGCAAGTATTCCGAGTACTAAATCCTGTTAAAGATTACAGTGAGATAAAGAGGCGAAAGACGTGGATTGCTTCCCACGTTTGTAGGACGGTGAAATACAGAGTACTCACCTTTATTTAAGGCGAAGGGTACGGCAAGGCATTCTCCATACAAAGGTTGTGCAAGTTTTATTCGTTAGTTTTGGCACTACAGCATTTAATTTTAATTTTTGCTTGTAGATATTGGATGTAGGCAGAACTTCAACTTTAAATTTATCTTTATTTCAAAAAAATAAAATAAAATAAAATTTAAATAACTACAAGAAATAGCTAACAGAAAAATAAGCATATTGACAAAAAATATTAACTGTGGCGCAAACACAAACGAAGAAAAACGTACACAAAGTTTGTATGGAAAGAGCTTGCCTACCCCTTCGCCTTAAATTGGATTATTAGTATAACTGTTTTTATTTTAATATTTGTAAAGTGATGGGTTTATACCTAAATAAAAAACAATTTATTATTATTCTCTTAATTTATTTTCTTACCTAAGCTAAGTTTTTTTTTTAAACTTTATAAAATTAAAATAGATAAACTTACATACAAAATATAAAAGCATTATAAAAAAACCTAACGTATGGTGCCGCCGGCAGCGAGGCAGGGCCTAAGCTACCGTTGGTTATTATTATTATTATTATTTCACGTTCTATCCATACAAACACCAATACACAAAGGTGAATTAAAACACGCACAGCTGTGGGTCAAGATAATTATTTTTTATTGAACCGTTAGAAAACTATTAAGAACTTTTAATTTACTCTTTAACATAAAAAAATACATGTACACTCACAGACTTTAATTGTTGAGCCAGAGCTCACTTCATACTAGGCATCATAATTAGCTATACGAGGGGTGATCGATAAGTTTTTATAATTAGTATTAAATATGGGAGATATGTAAATGGTTATATTTTAATTACAATATGCAAACTTTTTATACTTTCAAATCCTTATTAACGTCATTCAATTGTTTTATTTTACCCCAAGAAAAACAATTTTACTTTTTGAGGTCACATTTTATACCTTCACTAAGTCATCACCAGCTCGTGATTTTCATGTAATTGGTTTCGAACATACGAGTATGTGAACGAGAAGTAGTAATCGGAAGTTATGGCTAAATAACGATGGGAACGGTTATCAGTTCTGATCTTTACTCGAAGAGCAGCACCCTTGTCCGTGACCGTACAGTCGATTTTGATTAAGGCTAATATTTTTTTAAGAATTTAATTATTTATTGCAGTATATAATATAAGACTGTGATACAATATAAATACAATAGAATGTAAGTGTAGGAGGAATGTAGGTATTAGGAAGGGTCGGCAACGCGCATGTGTCACTCCTAGGGCTAGCATGCGTCCATAGGCTGCGGTGACAGCTTACCATCAGGCGGGCCGTAGGCTTGTTTGCCACCGACGTGGTATTTAAAAAAAGAATGTAGGTCCACTACATTAAAATTTATAAAGATTTTTTCATTAATTTTTAACACGAGAGAAGAACACAATTAACGCAAGCGGTTTCATTGGACCAGTAATCTAAAGATACAGGGTTCAATTCTCGGTCTGCTCCGTAAGACCGTCCATTTCAATTTCTGTGGTGCCTGCGTTCACAGCCAGGCCGAACGCTTGTTAGTCATCGTCAAATAATAAAAAAAGTCGCGTCTAAAAAACCAGGTCTATATTTACATACACACGATTTTCAGCTGATACCGAAACAGTTTTGGTTTTCGTTTCGGCCATAATATCAGATTTCGGTTACGGTTTTGCCTGAAACAGAAGCAAAAACCAAAACTTTGTTTCGGTATCAGCTGAAAATCGTGTGTATAAAATATAGACCTGGTTTTTTAGACGCGACTTTGAATATTTTTACACACAAACAGACAGCATTTTTACATCACTTAGGTATAATTATGTACAACCGTGCAACCCTGTAGTTGAACACCTGAATATTATTACTTATGTTAATTTAAGTCGTAAATTGTCGTTGATGAGAATGTAGAGAGATGTATTCATCCCCACTGATCCGATTAAGATGCTTTGAATGAATTTACATATTCATTAGTTCCATCGTGTTTACACTCGTCTGCCGAGCCATTTCTCTCCAGCCCTGTTATTCACAAACGAACTCGTTCTCACCTGTCACCTCACCTCACACCTCACCCGTTTCATAAGGAAACTGTGAAATGTTATTCGTAAAATTTTATCAGTTTCCATATAAACACGAGTAAGGTTAGGAGTGAGAGGTTAGGACGCGGCGGTATGTTAATGACACCCCAGGTATGCTATTTACAATACCTCACCGCTCACCTCACCGGTCACCCCACCGCTCACCCCTAGTAAATCTTGACGTCGGGAATCGTAACAACAACACGTAATCGGAGATCCGACGCATTGATTCGCCTAGTATGAAGTCAAGGGGTGAAGCGATGCATTCTTATAGCATGCTTCTAGAATACAACGCTATGGGTCCCCATTGCTTTGGGAAATTTCATGAGTTTATTAAAATGAGGTTTAATTCACATCTAAACTGTCCGGTTTGTTACAAAACGTATGCGTTTGAAATTAACGTTTAGTTTTGTAATACAGGCTGATTTCGGGGTCGTGATCATGAATTAGTTTTTCCTATTTGGTATCTGTTAGCCATTTTAATAAAATAGTAGTGAAACGAAACAAACGCATTTCATCTGATGACAAAAATACATAAAAACAAAATTAAAAATTTTGAAAAACCCACGACGGATTAACCTAGTTGAAAAATTATAAAATAAAGTAAATGTGAATCCCCCGACTGGGTATTTACGAAGTAAGCACATAGAGATAATAAATAAATTTCAAAAACGGTTGTATGGTCGCGAGGTATAGTTACAAAGCCAGAAAAATCCGTCGGGGGCTGCCATTGCCTGACCTGAAATGAAGTAAGATTACGAAGTCCGTGTTATAGGTACTTTAATTTAAGTTGCTGTATGTAATGTACCTCGAGCTTTACTATTATTAATATTTTAATTAAATTAGGAACAGACATGGCAATGGCAGCCCCCGACGGATTTTTCTGGCTTTGTAACTATACCTCGCGACCATACAACCGTTTTTGAAATTTATTTATTATCTCTATGTGCTTACTTCGTAAATACCCAGTCGGGGGATTCACATTTACTTTATTTTATAATTTTTCAAGTAGGTTAATCCGTCGTGGGTTTTTCAAAATTTTTAATTTTGTTTTTATTTTATTATTTTTAGAGATAAATGTCTATACTTTCCTCACTCAAACGCTCCAGTTGTAGAATGAGCTCCCTCCCGAGGTTTTCCCAAGGGATTATATTATAGTATACGGCTATTCAAGAAAGGAGTGTATACATGTTTAAAGAGTCAGCAACGCGCATTGAAACCCCTGGAGTTGCAAGGTCAGGCTCTGTACGCGAGCCTACACGGGATTCTCGTGCACTATCCTATCGTTAAATGTTCAAAGTAGAGCCGATCGAGTTTTCTGTGCTGGAATCCCTGCAGCGGAGCCAAGGTGATTGGCGTTATATCGAGGTGTTGAGATGCTTGTATAACGGATCATCGATGTCGGTCCGAGTACAGAACAGTTAAACACGACCTATCCAATTGTATCGAGGTGTAAGACAAGGGGACGTTATATCTCCGAAACTGTTTACAAATGCTTTTGAAAATCTGTTCAAGATTATAAACTGGAATGGACACGGCATCAACATAAACGGAGTGTACATCTCGCACCTGCGCTTTGCCGATGATATCGTTGTCATGGCGGAAACGCCGCCGGGATTACAGGAGATGCTGTACAGCTTAAATGAATCCTCCCAACGAGTCGGTCTTCGGATTAACCTCGACAAGACTAAGGTCATGTTCAATGATCTAGTCGTACCGATGCCGGTTAACGTTGTTGGCACACTTCTTGAAGCTGTCTCGGAGTATGTATACCTGGGGCAGCTCTTGCAATTAGGCAGGAACAACTTGGAGAAGGAAGCCGGTAGGAGGATCCATTTAGGCTGGGCAGCGTTTGGAAAGTTGCGTCACATATTTTCGTCGGTGATACCGCAAAGCTTAAAGACGAAAGTCTTCAACCAGTGCGTACTTCCCGTTATGACCCACGGAGCCGCGACGTGGTCACTGACTGTGGGGCTAGTCCACATACTAAAAGTAGCTCAGCGCGCTATGGAGAGAGCTATACTTGGGGTCTCTCTCAGGGATAAAATACGGAACGAAGTAATCCGTCAGAGAACTAAAGTAACCGACATAGCTTTTAAAATTAGCAAACTGAAGTGGCAGTGGGCTGGCCACACTTGTCGTAGAACTGACAACCGCTGGTGTAAGCCTGTCCTAGAGTGGAGGCCGCGCCTCGGCAAGCGTAGTGTGGGTCGCCCGCCGGCCAGGTGGTGTGACGACGTATGTCGGAGGGCGGGAAGCGACTGGATGCGTAAAGCAGAGGACCATACTTTGTGGCGCACGTTGGGAGAGGCCTATGTTCATGCAGCAGTGGACTGCGGTGGGCTGATGATGATGATGATGATGAGAGCCGATCCGATTTCTGCGTGGGGCCGAAACTCCTAAGCTTCTCCTCAGATCGTGCATTACGACTATATGCGAGCCCACGTAGATACTCACATCCTCCTTCCTCTATCACAAGCACATCAAATTTAATATCACTTACTTGGATCATTCATTCTAAATTTCGACGAACTTTTACTTTTTTACAAATATATTGCAAACAATCTTAATCGGTTTAGCCGATTTGGAGAATCTACGACTATTGCCCTTAATTCACCCTAAATGTTTATACCTTATCATTTTCGTCGTGGGTAACCAACCAGCATATTAATTGCGCTCTGCTCTGCATATAATTTAGTGAACCCGTTTTGGAATAAATGTACAAAATCCCTTTTTCAGAGTTCTGTACCCCCGAAACAACGTAATCGGGTTCCGTCGGGTCGTTTAGTAATAGGGTCCCGTTTTTTCAACGTGTAAAAGCGGGACCCTATTACTAAGACTTCGCTGTCTGTCACCAGGCTGTATCTCAAGAACCGCGATAGTAAGACAGTTAAAATTTTCACAGGTTATGTATTTCTGTTGCCGCTATAATAACAAATATAAAAACATATGGATAATGGTACGAAACCATTCGTGCGTGAGTCCGACTCGCACTTTAAGTTTTACCTTACCAGTTTTATAACATAACACGATAGTTTTACCCATGCGTAGTGTGACCCATGGCATATTCACGTCGTGTATCGCCGATAAGTTCTAACTCCACAGTAATACCTACTTTAACCGAAACCATAATATTTAGATAAGCAGACCTGTTTGGGGGACATATGAATATGACTTACGCCTACTCTTCCGTGGATAAAGAGCAAAAATTCTGCTCCTAGCAGTTCATGAGTAGTTATAGGTAGAGAAGTTACTCAATCATAACTTTTTAAAGAGCTATATCACGGTTTTCTATCCATGAGGTTTCACAAAGTTCCTTACTATGTTATTCTGTTTCACCATACCTACAGCTCTCAGCAGTTCGTACACAGAAGCTACTCAGAAAACACTATCAAAAGAAACACGACACGTTAATGCATAAATATGTGCTCTCGCACACTTCCCTATGGTGCTGTTTTGCTCCATAATCAGGCCTTCAGCAGTTCATGTGAAGAGGTTTCTCAATACATACTAGCCAAACAATCGAAACACGGTTCACTAAATGATCACCTTAATAAGATTCCCTGCAATATTGTTCTGATCCATCATTAGACCCTTAACATATTATGTACAGAAGCTACTCAGTAAACACAATGAAAAGAGCCCAAACACGACCAAATACTTATATGCCTTCGAAAGATTCCGTGTGATGTTATTTTACTCCATCATCAGACCTTCAGAAGTTCATTTACAATGGCTGCTAAGCAAACATAAACAAAAGGGCCCAAAAACGAACAGTAAGTAATCGAACCCCTGTACAGTTCCCTACTATATTTTTTTGCTCCATCGTCTGTTCCTCAGAGTTCAAGTACATGTACTCTTTACCCAGCACTATCAAAATCATCCACGGTGGTGAAGTTGTTCCGGTGAAAAATGCGCTCAAACCAGCTCAAACGCACTTTCAAGCAAAAAATGTTCACTGCAGCGCCCCCTGGCGAGTTATGGTCGTAACAATTATTATGGGGTTCGTCCCGAATGAACCACGAACCCAATGCAGAAAACCGTATCCAAATTGGTCAAGACGTTTTGGAGATATTGAGGTGCACACACAAACAAACAAACAACCTCTCACCCTAAACGCATATACCTTCTCCGTTCCGTCGTGGGTAAAAATGACAAAAGTCATGTAGGGTGACAAAGTTGTATGAAGAAGTATTATTTCTCATTAAAATTTGAAAAACGATATTGGAATTATTTGAGATCCTAAAAATCCTAATCCTAATCCTTCATACCAACTGTAATTGTGTAATTATTGTTAATGTAACATCATTTCAGATGTCGAACCCAAAATCACCTGTATGTATTGTTTTATCAAAAGGCCTTTTATTCAATGAAATCACCCGTTATTAAGTTTACTAAAATATCATGATTCAGATTCAGATAAATAAAATAAATAAATAAATATTAGGGGACAATCTTACACAAATCGACCTAGTCCCAAATTAAGCAAAGCTTGTACTATGGGTACTAGGCAACGATATACATACTTATATAGATAAATAAATACTTAAATACATAGAGAACATCCAAGACCCAAGAACAAAATTCGTGCTAAATGCACAAATAATGCCCTGGCCGGGATTCGAACCCGGGACCTCTAGCTTCGGAGGCAGTGTCACTACCAACTAGGCTAAACAGGTCGTCAAAATATCAGTTAATACTTGTAATTTTTTTCAACTTATCCTTATTACAAGACTATTGAAATGTTAAGAAAGTGCAAGTGACATAAGTTATAAAGCAATTAACGTCCAACTGGGTCGAATAACACAAGCCAAACTTACGGCAAACCTTCAAGCACTTCATATCGTCTTAAGGCCAAAGTTTGCCAGGAACTTCTAACCCGTAGCCAAACTTGTACTTAGACTTTGAGTACGCTCTTACAAACTTATTATAAGCAGAAGTATTACGAACCAGATAAAGTACCTGCCTCTTTCTCTTTAGTCGTGTCAGTAAAAGACAACATAACTTTTGCCATTATCTCGTAGTAACGTAGTTCATATCGGGTGGACATATCGCTAATATGAAGCAGTTGTTTTGTAATCATATTTTTGCCAGCAACCGCGAGTCACGAAATATTCGAACATACCCATAGTTTATTTGTTTATTTAACGATACAAAATCCACAGCACAGGTATAATATCTCTCTTTATCAACCATACTTAATTCACTGCTGACCTTCTACACGTATAGACGTCCTCAACTTAGATTGGCTCGTAGTGGGGGCGCTATATGATCCGAAGTACGAGCTTCTTTGCAATAATAATTTTTCATCACATCATTCATTACCCCACTGTAGAGGTAGACTAATTAAGAACAGAAGTGTAGCTAATTCAGTTAATCATAGAGGCATTAAACGTGAGTGTTTTCATGTCCTGCCACGGCAGCCAGCTAAAACTAAAAGGTTGTTGTACCTTAGTCACTATAGACGTTGATAAGATATTTGGAGATACTGATCCGATGTTACTAATTTATAAACTCGATCACGACTACCAAATTGCGAGTAGTATTCAATGCTTCCCAAATCTTAGTATAATGACTTCATGTTTGGTAACTTAGTTGTATTTTTTGGCAAGCGTAAGCGTCCGCTAACGATATTATGATTACAAACATAATAAATAACGTTAGATGTGATAAATATATTCCTCTTTACGCGCTATGATCACCAGACCACGCTCATCATGTAAAAAGGGTTCACAGTAATAGTCCCACAAAAAAAATGTCTGGTGTTTAATGAACCTATAAGTCCTGGCAAAGTTTTTAAAGGCTTCTTTATTTCAGATCGTCTGCGGGATCTCAGCTATGGTGATGGGGAGTGTAGCCTTCATAGAAGAGAGGCAGAAGTTGAACATGGGCCTGGGCATCCCTGCTGGCGGTATCAGCGTACTGGCAGCTGGTATGTACCCATGCGGAAACCAAAATTATAGTTATATATGATAGATAGATAGATAAGACATTTATTTGCTTGCTTCCAGTACAAACATACAGTTAACAGAAAATAATATATGCTAGTTCTATAGCTTCTATACAATAAACGCTGTCGACAAACCAGAAAAGACGCAAGATAAAATGTTGCGGAAGCGATACAACCTTGCTCCCACGGCAGGGCTGTTTAAGTTTTTAATGTACGCGGTACTAAGTAACATATCTAACCGGGAGGATCTGTTGTATGTATTCGTATTTACTGTAATAAATAGACCGCTGTGCCACGTACTTTTTAACCGACTTCAAAATTTCAAAAGAGGAGGTTATCAATTCGGTTGTATGTTTTTTTTTTTTGTTTTTTTTTTTTTAATGTTTGTTACTCCATAACTCCGTCATTTCTTAACCGATTTGAAAAATTTTTTTTTGATTGTATGTATATATATCCAAGTTGGTCCCGTTTTTGTCAAAAGGCAGTTCTGATGATGGGATCCATGAGGAATTGAGGGAACTCCTCAAATCTTTAAGGCAAACATATGGTGATTTTTGTGTTTTTATCAACAAGTCAAGCATTTGCATCCAATAATGTGACATTGGATGAAGTGGAACTGTTGATGATGATCAGAACAGAACTCTTCAACGACGAAAAGTTCACGTTTCGCGATTTGTCCTCCTAGCTGTGTTTGTTAAGCAAGTTCTATTTTCACGATTAATTTTTGTCATGCTCGAGTTCTGATGATGGGATCCATGAGGAGTTGAGGGAACTCCTCAAATCTTAAAGGCAAACATAGTGATTTTTGTGTTTTTATCAACAAATCGAGCATTATCATACAAAAATGTGACATTTGATGAAGTGGAACTGCTGATAATGATCAGAACAGAACTCTTCAACGACGAAAAGTTCACGTTTGGCGATTTGTCCTTCTAGCGGTGTTTGTTTAGCAAGTTCTATTTTCACGATTGATTTTTGTCATGCTCGAGTTCTGATGATGGGATCCATTAGGAATCGAGGAAACTCCTCAAATGTGAAAGGCACACAAATAGTGATTTTAGTATTTTCATGAACTAATCAAGCATTTTCATTCATAAAAGTGACATTTGATGAAGTGAAACTGCTGATGATGATCAGAACGGAACTCTTCAACGACGCGTAGTTCACGTTTGGCGATTTGTTCTCTTCGTTTTGTTTGTCAAGCAAGCAAGGTTTTTCCATGATTTCATGAGGAATTGAGGGTACTTAGTCTTCTACCATTATAAACATACTTATAGCCATTTTTGTATTTTATTGTATGTAATCTGAGAGTGCACCATCTAAGATTAATAATCTTTCACCGGACTCCCCCATTGAAGTCGGTTTTTTTTTCTTAAAAATTATTCAAGTAGCGAACTGTACTGTGTCTTGGCGGTATAATTGGTGATTAAAATCCTTATATATTGGGTTGCACCTCGGCACCTAATTGCGTATTTTTTTGAGTGAGAGACGATATCAACTTATTCGATACGCGTATTCGAAAAGTCATCGAACTAACTCAATGATTTATGTTCATGTCTCTTCTGATGAGACCACTTTAAAAAAACGTCCCTTATCCTTTCCTCGTGTCTAAAATCAGATACTTTATTGTTCTTGAAATGTAATCTTCGCATATGATACTTCGCTTCATTAACTCAACAGCCTTTGTGCGAAAGTTAAACAACGCCGTACACAAGCATATGCGGCACGGAACTTTACTTATTACATTACCTGCTATGAATATATGCTTTGTTAGCTGTGACAGTCAAGGGTACGGTGATGAGCGGGGCGGAGTTATGCTATTCACTTACCAGTTTTACCTCGCATCGCCACTCACCCCAGGGCCTGCAGGCAGTGTCACCCTTAAAAGTTTAGGATTAGGGTGTATGACAAGACGGAGTCCTTGGTCTCCTCCTAACACTATCACTTCACCTAAGCGCTCGCTTCATCTGTCATGTGACAGCCAATATAATATGGTCTCAGGATAAGTCACATTTGATTTGAAATTCATACATACATACATATTACTCACGCCCGTATCCCATTGGGGTAGGCAGACATCAGAGAATGCCAAAAACTACGGTCCTTACATACTTCTTTCGCTTAAAACACATCCATACATCTCCTCATACATGCTCGTCGGGTGCGGGTACTTCTGACTTAGTCTTTTTTCAGTATCGTTGACATTCAATTTTTTAAAATATAAGGCTTGTTAAGACACTTGTTATTTGACACCGGGATTTATAATCTGTGCACGTTGACCGGTGGCGGAGCGTCTAGATCTCAATAATGTGGATATGCGTCGGCACTGGAACTTTACTAAGAGTAATTTTGAGCTTATGTATAAATTAATCTCCGTAATAAACCTAAGCGAAAACGGCTAACCAGTTCGAGTAGACGCTATACTGTGTGGTTTACGGCTGACCTGATCAGTGACATCAAACGGAAAAGCGATCTGCATCGTTAATGGAAGGCTAGACGGAATAGAGATGTCTACAAAAACGTTTGCTATGTTGAGGTCAAAGGTGAAAGTGCGTTAGCGTCTGCTTACGATAGCTACATTGGACGAAACCAGGGTACAGTTAAAATCGATCCCCGCGCTTTTTGGCAGCAAGAAGGCAGTCTCAAGTCAAATGGTGGTTTTGTTGCCCAAGTAAAATTTAAGGACGAACAATTTGATAGAGGTACTCAGGTCGATGTCCTCTATTTCGATTTCACGAAGGCTTTTGATCGCGTGGATAAAGCCTGAAAGTTAACACTGACAGCTGAAAGATTACTAATATTGTTGAACGATGAATTGTGGACCCGCTCATAGGTCACCAACAATGGACGGTGAATTGATGTATGATGGATGAATTTGATAGTTTGAAGATTGGGCCGGTTTACCTCGCCACGCCCTATTACCAACTTCGCTGGATAGCCCTGCGTCTTGCAGCAGCTTGAGAAGAGGCTCGCTCCCTGAAAGTCTGGGTTCTTCGAATCGGGCCACCAAACCGTTTTTAACGGGTCGGTTACAAGTGTTTAAGGTTTTGACAAATATGAACTCCACTGAACTTTGATACTTTTACCGATTTCTAAACGTTACAGTATTTCACCTTATAATAATTTTAGTAGAGACAATGGGGCCATGGTCGTCTGACATGAAGGCATTTATAAGAGCCTTGTCGTCCCGGCTGGTTAACATCTCAGGAGACCCCAAAGGCCGGCGTATACCTCTCACAGAGAATTTCTCTAGCGATACAGAGAGGTAACGCGGCCAGCGTTATGGGGACCATGCCGCAGGCGGACCTTTTAGAAGGCGTATTCTTTTTATAGTTGGGGTTTTTAGTTTTAAGTTATCTAATGTTTATTTTTATTTATTATTTATTTTGCAGGTTATTGTGTTATCAATACATACAAATTATTTAATATTGTTATTGAAATAAATTATGTACAAACTGAACCTTGATTAATATTTGACTGAGTTGACTTCAAAATTGCAGCTCCTTCTCCCCCGAATCGGAAGGAAGCAGTGACAACGCCATCTTGATTTCTTAACTTTTTTTTTAATTATGAGCCGAATGCTAGTAGTAAGTCCCGTTGCGCCCCGCACGGCGCATATACCGCTGTCTTCTTCTCGCGCTACTGAGTGTACGAAAGAAATATCATTTATGAATATGAATAGAGGAATATATTCGTTTTTTGTGAACAATTGTACTAAACCCACACCGCTAAATAAGTAAGGGGCCTTACCTTGGTTCGCCTGTAATATGAGGCGAAGCGTTCTGAATAATCTCCTACAACTAATGGATGACATCAAATATGCCGCATTAATGTACGAAATTGCCCATTTATATGTTAAGTAGCGTTTGTCTGCGACGTAATGAGTGGATATCGTTAATCACTCTTGTACAAAGCGCACTATGTTTTCGAGGGAATATAAATAATAACAAGGCGTACTGGTGATACAATCACTTGTATATATATTTTCTCAAACATGCAATGAAATATTGATGTTATGTTCCTTATAATAGGCTGCGAAGTATGACGCTGGTGCGGCTAGGACAAGAGGTAGTTAATGGAATTTCATACAAATCTTGCAGGCCTAGGCCTGCAAAGTCCTCTTTTTTAATTTCCATTCCACATAAATTTGTGGCACAGGCATCATGACATTCTGCCACTATGCGTATTAAAAATAAAACTGATTTTTTTGTTGTTTATTTCATTGCATGTTTGAGAAAAGCACTATACATACGTCGGCGGGAAATATGGGGTTGCCGGCCTCAGACCTATCCGGCCTCGCTTCGCTCAGCCGTCTATATGTCTTTGGCCGGCAACCCCTTTTGTCCCAGCCTCTGTAGTAATGTACTATTATTGGACTAGGTCCGATGGTTCGATTTGGCATAACAATATCTTACACCTAGTTGATTTCAACGAAACATGGCGTTAGCTAGTTTCCACTAGTAACACCGACATCTAGCGGATAAATTTGAAACTATTTTTACTTAGACTAATTGTTCACAGCGATGAGTTTGTACAACTCTACAGGGATTTTTGGAACGGGATTATTAAGAAAACTGACTCACGCGAGTATAACGTTTTATTTCTTTGATGCTATTACACAACTTACATGGTTCATATCTGATAATAGAATTATATTTCATCGCTTCATTCTCGATATAATGTTTAAG
This sequence comes from Notocelia uddmanniana, assembly GCA_905163555.1. Lineage (NCBI taxonomy): Eukaryota > Metazoa > Arthropoda > Insecta > Lepidoptera > Tortricidae > Notocelia > Notocelia uddmanniana. The sequence continues at coordinate 3,683,702 of LR991059.1, read as the reverse complement.
AGTGCGCAGTAGGTATGCTCGGTTCTCCATAAAAACGTATTTACGCTCTCATTTTATAACGCCATTCTAGATTAACATGAAACTTTGTATACACAACGGGATCCGGCATATCTAGGTCGAAAATTAGTTTCTGTCGCTAGAAATTGTAAAAGAAAAAAAATACAGTGGTTTTTTGAATTTTTACGGCTTGTATGAAAACCTTAATAATCGCTGTATTTTTTCTCCATTATAATTTCCAGCAACAGAAACTAATTTCCGACCTAGATATGCCGAATCCTATTGTGTATACAAAGTTTCACATAGCATGGCGTTTTAAAATGAGAGCGTAAATACGTTTGTATGGAGAACCGAACGTACTGCGCACTCTTAACAGGTATCTAGTACCTTGAACCTACAGGCAGCTATAGCACTGCACTGCAGTTGCCTTGCCTGTAGGTTTAAGGGACTAACTGTTAAACATTAACCCCCTTATTCATAAAACTTAACAAACCTCTGTTAACAAAAAATTGTTTTGTCCCTTTCTCACTAACATAAATGTCAAAGTGACAGATAAGGACAAACCAACATTAGCGGCTTGTTAACTAATATAGGCTTGATGGACGTTTATGAATAAGGGGGGTAAATCTTCGCATGAAGAGACTCACATAATAGAGATCGAACTTCACTTTAGGAAAGTCCGTTTGATCATCTATTATACTTGAAATTAGACATGAACGACTATTATGTAGGTGGGATACTTCTCAATAAATTAATTATCTGAATCTCAACTTATTGCTAGTGTTCGTTAACAAATCTGTCCGGACATCGACTTTTTGATCACGTATCCCCACCCAAAATGAGTTTCGAATGAATATCTAACGTCCAAATTATTGCTTAACCTTTTTTTTTACCGTGTGTAAATGTTTTCTCTCTTTCTTCTCTCCCCCCGCCGAGTGATGGTGGACAGGAGGAGCATCCCCACTGAAAGCACACCGGTGTCACCCAACTCTGCCGTTAAGGGCGCAATGGGATCGTGAGCATCGACCAACCCCCCCCCCCCCCCTCCACGGATTATGGCTTAACCTAATGTTTAAGCAAATTATATAAAAGCTATCCTATATTTTACAACATTAGCTGATTAACATGATGCATGAAGTTGCAAAGGATTTTCAAACATGAAATCTAACATCTGTATGGAGGGTTTGAATTCCTTTGACAGTAAAGGGGTGCGCGCCGAATCCAGCCGCTCGATGCGAATCGTCCAGAAGCGCATGCACGTACCGTAATGCGCAGCGTGGGTAGACCCCCACAAGCTGGAATAAAGACCTGGAAAAGGTCGCGGGCGTCCAGCAGTGGGCGTCTTTCGGCTGATATAACGATGATGATGATGCTTTGGACTGTCATATACTTACTGTGATTATTGATTATAGAGACGTTGCTATTTCTCATAGCTCATGTCAATATTTGTGTTCGAAATTAGTAAATATTATCCCATCAAAAACATAAATGTGAAAATGGGAGCCAAGTTCAATATTAAGAATATGCGATGCTTGGTTGTCGTCTTCACCGACAAAAGAATTGAGATCTAAATGGGTGCCAAGTTCCGTAGATTCTCTGAAATGGTGCCAAGTCCGGCACCACAATACAATACTCTTTATTGCATTTCTTTGCTACATTGTTTATAGTAAAACTAATTTACTGCGGCTTAATGCATTTTGAGCTTTAACTTGGCAGTTTTCTTAAATATCCAACATAACTGCTACTGCTTAGAAAACTATATATATAACCGTATTTATAGCATATATATTATACCAAACGGTTTGTGTAAAATAACACACGGCTGCTGTCCGCCAGTTCCTGGGGTGAACTTGGCTGGACACGCTGCCGCGTGTCTAGATTTCCAAGATGGGAGCGTCCCAATCATGGGTAAACACATCTTGGATCACTGATTGAATAATATTACATTAATATATAATATCCTTCATAATATCTCCTTAGCGTTCTATGTAATATCTGTGAAATCGTAAGGTAACCATCCCTGTGCTTGATACTTAGAAATACTCGACACTTTCAAGCTTATGTTATAATTTATAACTTATAAATTATTATACTATAGCTTTTAAGCTTATTTGTACTGATTTTTTAATTATTTCGTAGTGTAACAAAATTAATAATTATAAATATATTAAATAAATATAAGAGAAGTAATTATTCGGTGTAAAGGGTTCACCGTTGGGACGTTTACCTTATAGTTTTACAAATGAATGGACTACGCCTTTTGCTCGTGTTTTATATTTAAAAAAACTTTTTCACTAGTATACAATAAAAATGCAATTATATACTCGTGAAAAACAAAAACCATTGAGTTTACTAAAAAAGCTGAATATTCATATCGTAACGACAACGTACCTAAACCTAATATAAAAAATCCGGGCTACTAGGCTTCCCAATTATTCTGAATCTATTCCACTGGTTTTAAATTTTATCATTTTATGTCATAATACAGATAAGCCGAATATAATCCTGGGCCTATGAAGGCCTATTCAATTCATCTTTTTCACATCTTATTTAATTTTGATGTGTCGCGGTCTCTTTCTGACACATAGGTTGATAAGCGCGGAAGAGAGCGCGCGTAAAAAAAAATTAGTAGTTGAGGGTAGAAGTTTCCTAACAACTGCCAGTAGGAGTAATGTAGTTTGGCAAATATTTTTAAGATCCTAAAAACGTCCTAAATATTTTTAAGATCGTAAAAAAGTCCTAAATATTTTTTAGATCCTAAATTAGTTCTAAATATTTTTAAGTACCTATATGTACAAGTAGCGGACAGTTCGAATAGGCATCCGTTTTATTTGTGTAACAAAATTTGAATATGTACCTATTTTATTCTATTCGAACACGCTACAACTACATATAAGGAAAAGATATGGACCGCCATTATTCTTTTACTGCACTCGTAATCTATTGCTTACGAAGATAGAGTCCATAATCAACTGAACTTTTAAGGCGGGTGTAAGGCGAATGTAGTTTTTTACAATATGGTCATATTGGTGATTTGCGGTTTTAGTAAATCAAGCTATTGTTCCTTTAAGTGGATTGGCTGAAACTAAAACCCAACGGCTATACAAGCCTCGGGCAAGGGGTCTTACTTACGTTTATTACCAGTTACATTTTCATTTTGTGTAGAACTAATTTGAAAACAGGATTGGTATTGGAAGTGATGGACTATTAATAATCGTATGGCATTTGTTTCCGAACCGTGAGATCTTCGAGAAGACAAGTAGTTGCCAGTTTTGTTGCGCTTGGACTAAAATGTATTTATTTTCCAGCGGTGTCCATCCATACGTCGCGAGGGTGGGCAGTGACGAGCGGAGCGACAGCGGGAGCGGGGGTGGCGAGCGTGCTATGGGCGGGGGCTGCGTGTCTGTTGGTTGCGTTGGTGGTGCAGTGCTGTAGGACGATAGTGGGGCCGCCTGGGCTGGAATATGGGTAAGGGATTTCATTAGTATAAAAAGTAGACTGTATCGCATTGAGGGTTACCTGTAAAGATGGTTGTGAGTATAGGTGCTCTTACACGGGCAATATTTTGAGCAATTATTGCCCGTCAACAGTACGGTTGTCTCACTTTTACTTACAGGCCAGAGAAGGACGCGTGTACTGTTGACGGGCAATAAATGCTCAAAATATTGCCCATGTAAGAGCACCTTATGAAATTAATTAATTAACAAAAATGTAATTTCCTGTTTAAATTTGGCCGCGTTGGAATCTCTATTGACATAAAAGTTAACAAATATTTTGTTGAATTTGTAGCAAGACTAGTCTTTGAGCTAATTGTTTTAGTCATTTCGGAACCTCGAACGCAAGCACGTTAAAATGGAATTGTAAGCAAAGTATAGTAGATTGCATAAAACAAGCCATTTTATCCAAGACAATATAAAGTAGAGCATAAAGAGCGACTTTATGTCGCCTATGCTGAGCGTAAAGACGAACTTTTAGAGCATGAGAATTGAAAAAGTAATTAAGGTGTTCCTCTTTGTCTACCTTTAAATTATTATTAACAAATGTCATTCCACAGGGACGGCTTCGATGAAGAATCCCGCCCCTCCCCGCGCGACCTCGTCGTCATAGCGTGCGTGCAAATCACTCTCGCTTGCGCTACGCTCCTGAGCGCGGCTGTTTGTGCACGGATCGATTGCACATGACGCGAGCCCCCGCGGGCAATCGCGCGCCGCCGCGTCTCGGCGCCCGCATCGCCCGCACCCACCCCACCCCGCGATAAAGGGGGAAGAGTGGCATGGTTGATATAAGACTATGTGCCGTTTGGTGAAAGTGACTTATCGTAGAATGTATACGTTTAAATGAAATATCTAATAGTTCTTAGAGATAACTTTATTAGAAGTAAATTTAGAAACTTGTAATTTTTAAGTTACTGTTTTAATTTCGTCAACTTATATTCAATTTTCAATAATTAGAATTTTTAAAGATTATATAATTTAGGATCTGCCTAAGTAATTTTGAGATCGTTTTAACCAAAATGTAATGGAGCACCCAAGGAATTGGTTTATTCGATTAGATAGTTTTATTGGAATTCACTTAATCGAATTCATTATAATTAATACCAATCCATTTGTTCACAACTTTGCTTGCATATGTTTAAAGCATTTTTCATATTACTACGCTTCTAACAATGTGAAGCTAAACTTTAACTTATTCAATAAGCATATAATTTATATTCAGGTGTAAAATAATATCCCACGTATAAGTTACACAGTTTTGTTTTAAGTAATTCAGGCTTGTTCTCGTCATACGAATATACCTCTGTCATTTCCGCTCCCGCTGCTGCTGGCGCCGCGCCATAAGCCTATGAAACACAGACATACTGTCGCTGACATCGCTGTCGCTTCCGCTAACGCTCGCACTGTACCTTTTCCCCACGAAACTCAGACACACCGGCAAATATAACGTGACATGCTTTCACAGAGATATGAATGGAGCTCACAATGTACGTAGACGGTCCGGAAATCCGACAGTTAGCCGAAACGTATGATATTTTGATGAAATTATTATATTTTATTGCATTCTGCGACTAATATCGCTATGAAAGTGGGTTGAGTATTGACTTAAAAAAATAATTCTTCTAATAAACGCATGAATATGATCAAAATAAACACGGCAGACAAAAAATTCACAAGTCTTAGGGAAAAATTTAAAATTCACGATTTTCCTAAAAAGCTGACAAAGCTGGCATGTTTCACGGTTCTAAAGTATTTTATTTGTAACATTATTAAACATAAGGTCACATACTATTAGAAGAATTATTTATTCAACATCATCCTCATTTTCACACAGTCATTTGTCGCCGTCAATAGGTGTTAAGTCCTAAAAAATGCTATTAGAATTAGTCGTAATTGACATCAACAAACAGAGATCTTTTTTAGGCATGAGCCAAGCTCCATGCATTGCTCGTGTATTTCTGTGCTCGTGTGTGTACTGTGCTTTATTCCCTCGAACCTTAAAAAATACTGAATAGATTCATATGTGTTTATTAATTCAGAACCTTGTGTGTGGAGATGGTTCTTACTTGTGTCCATTTAAATGAGGTTTTCAAATTCTTCATTTAAAGTTATTGTCTACTGAATGATGTTTGTTGTGAAATTAATATAGTTAGTAAACAGCCTGTATAAAATAATGTTGTGCTAAAATTCAGGAGCAGTGTATATAACCAATATTAAAATGTGGAATGTCACTATTTTAATTATGTATATGTGAATTGAGTAATACTTTTACAATTCACAAGTAAGGTTAATAGATCTATAGTCACATTAATGTATAAAAATCACTTTGAAAATATAGAAAACTAGTTACCCGCGCGGCTTCGCCGCGTCGACGTACTACGAACATTGCAAGCGAAGCCACGGGATAGAATATGCGTATTCGGAAGGTCGATTACAAAGTCGATTTAAAAACATTCGTGCTTGATCATCACGGCTAGTCGTCAAATTTACAGTAAATTCAGCCTTATTTCAAGAAATAAGATCTGCCTACTACTTAACTATGAGAATTTCTATGAAAAATATGCATCTTAGCAACTTCAGTCAATTTGGCCATCTAATAATCAGATAATTTTAGTGTTTTGAATGGTTTTGCGTTGATTGTTTCAGTGTAATAGTGCGTAGTAATTGGAAAATATTTTGTATGTGTGGTTTTTTATGTGTGTGTTACCTCCCCCAATTTACAAAATATTTTGTTCGGTAATGTGCGCTGATGGCGTCTCTTGTCTAAATAAGGCTCTAATAAGGTACGCAAACTCAGAGTATCCCAGAGAAGACGTCTAATAATAATACCGTTAGCGAGCGATATGATCATATCATATACTTACTAAATTGAATCAGAGCGACTGTGAGGGATATATCGTTCGTTGTCTTTGTCATAGTTCCGCAATTAAGAATGTTCTGTGATATGACTTCTATCCTACCCTCCCTTAGAGTACCTCTGAGAAATTTTCAAATAATAATACCACTACCGAGGTCATATACTAAATGGAATAAGAGCGACAGAGAGAGATACATCATTTGTAGTCTTTGTCATAGTTCCACTTTTTTATTTGGCTCATTATAATGTCCACGTCATACCCGCCCAAATTAAAGAGGTTGTTTATGATAAGGCGCCAGCCGTTTAAGACAAATTCTCAATTTAGGTGGGTAAGAGCTTTTCCGTCCCCCTTGGTGGAACTCGGACTCGTATAGGATCTCTTTAGAAATACTCTAAGTATCCTCATAACCTATTCTATCTAATCAAGAAAAAAAAAACAATGCATGCGACATTGGCAATATTGGTATTCATTTGATGCCGGAACCACGCAATGGGCCATTATGGGCCAACGTATAGGTCGCAGTTATGCATTAAAGGCCATCGCTTTCCATCAGGTGAGACTAAGGCCAATCGCCAGTCAGTCAATCATAAAAAAAATATTTGCATCTCGTTCCACCGCATAACTGCGTCTTGTACGTGGCCCATCATGGCCCATCGTGTGGTTTTGGCATGACAGTTGTGAGGTCTATTTTGTCAAGTGAAGTAACTGGGTTAAAATCTTTCGTTATATCTATCTCTATAACACTTGCTTATTGGTGTGATAGAGGAGGAAATATAATGAACTTCGATCTTCGGGTGTTTCGGGTAGACCCCCTGAAAACCGGCACTGTCACTGTTGCAAGTGACAGTGATACAGTATAATTTTAACTTTTAATTGAACATGTTACCAATAGTGGTAATCTTATTCATCCTTTCAATGTACCTACGCCCTTTTAGAATGTGGCAGTTTAACGTGACCAGTATCTCCCTTATTTTGGACATGTTTACTGAAACGTAACAAAGAGAAATATACATGTCCTCTAACTTTTCGAGTATTATTAACCTTTTCGACGCTAACAACGTACCTATATTGCGCACCAACGGTCCGAAGCCAACGACGTGTATATCCGTCATGGCCTCTAATGAGATATCAACCTACATGCATTTCTATAGGGTTCAACTTTGCGTTTGACATCATCAGACAAACATTGAAGAATAGCAAATTAACCCCTTGAACGCTATACTTTATGAACGACAGTGACACTTACACGTCAACTAAAGAACGAAGGTGATTTTGACAACGTAACGTACGTTGTCCCATGTTGTCGACAATTAAAGGGTTTAATTATTTTTCTGACGTCTTGATTTTGTTAAAGTATTTAACCTTTTAAGCGCACTATCAATAGAAATGCATCTAGGTTGATATCGCATTGGACGCCGTCACCATGACGGATATATTCGTCGTTTTGTCGAATCAATGGTGCGCATTTACGTCGAATACGTTATTGGCGTCGTAAAGGTTAATAGTGCAACATTGTTTTCTCGTCGGTTTGATCTGAATCCACCAATAAGTAACGTCTACTGATTGAACTTCTTTGCTTATGATCACCCTACTGGTATGACAATAGGTGGAAGAGAGACACACTTAGACAAAGCTAGCCTCTTCTCTTTCAAAATGTTTTGCAGCTTATCTATGATTAACTCAGAAACAGTTCTGTAACTCACAACGTAAAGTTTAATTTGGTTTGACATTGTTTTGGCAGATATCAATATCAGTCAAGATATACGGAACGTATACTTGAAACGTCATTGGTTTGTATATCAACTTCTTTGAAGTATAAACCATGACAATTTAATATTGACATAATTAGAGCACAATAAAAAAAAAGTTGACACAATACGTCTGTCATTTATGTAAACTGTTACTTAGACCGAATATTATGTATTGTCTTGTAAATAAATTAGTAATTTTACTTTCGTTTATTGTTAATAATATTGAGTATTTCTCGACTCAAAAGTTTTATATTGTAATGCTGTACCAGATATTTCTTACAGGAACATTTTAGTTCATATTTAATTTTATGTCATCCGGAATCATACCATAGCCAGTTCCCAAGTCACGTGGAGGTCACGTGTTAACCAAGCTAAATTTTGACACCTCGTACAATTCTACCAAGGTAAGCTGACCCCTCGCTTGTATGCGGCGTCATCGAACACTATTTTGAGGCTTATATTTGTCGGGGCATCCAGGATTTTTCGTAAATATCATTTTATTAATTTACCAGGACAAAAATAAAAAAAATTAAGACCTTATTGCACATCTGCAGGATGGGACGAATCCTACGGTATATAATTTATCAAAATCGGTCCATAACTGTAGATCTGATGGGCATTATAAAGATCGGCTTCGCGTAATATATATATAGATATGTAAATAATTTGTAACACACGCGTACTATAAATTAATTGTTTTTAGATACCTAACTAACATTCACTTGTATTTTTGTAAATAAATAGATAGACATTACAATGTTTTTTTTTCTAATCTAAGTTAACAATCAGAAATAAAACATGTCCAACTAATATTAAATAGTTTCTATTTTCAACACAAAACTATCTTTTAAATGACGCAATTAACTTTCAACATTGTTTGCTACTTGTTAAACCTGCTCTCCACTATAAATGCAAACCTGGCCTGAAAGGTTCTGAACTTCTGCACTTTAAAACTTTAAACTTCAAAACGCGCCACGCTTTATTAATATTTTGCTGAAGGCAGGGGTTGCAAATCTGTCCTAAAATAGAAGAAAGTTTGCAAAATGAAACTGCAGTGATCAAAGTTTCCTTCTCGTTCCAGTGGCCGGGTTAATTCAGTTTTGAATAATGGACAAGCGACAACACAAATAAATGCTCTTTCTGTTCAAAACGAGAGTGAATCGGATTTTAATAGTGCGCAGTACTCTCGGTTCTCCATACAAACGTATTTATGCTCTCATTTTAAAACGCCATGCTACAATAACATGAAACCTTGTATACACAATGGGATCCGGCATATCTAGGTCGGAACATAGTTTCTGTTGCTTGAAATTATAATGGGGAAAAAATACAGCGATTATTAAGGTTTTCATACAAGCCGTAAAAAACTCAAAAAACCTCTGTATTTCTTTTCTTTTACAATTTCTAGCAACAGAAACTAATTTCCGACCTAGATATGCCGGATCCCATTGTGTATACAAATTTTCATGTTATTCTAGCATGCCGTTTTAAAATGAGAGGGTACGATTGTATGGAGAACCGAGCCAGACCGCTCGGTTCTGCGCCCTCTTAATATCGCTCCAATCTCCATCCTAGATAACAAAACTTGAAACGCACAGAGCGCGACACAGCGTCATTGCGTGGTGGAAGCGGTTTTTCGGATAAGCGAAGGCCGTCCGGGGGACGTCGCACCAAAAAACAGCGCGTGATAGCGGAGCGGAGGCGGCGTGTGTGACATCATCATCATCATTATGTCAGCCGAAAGACGTCCACTGCTGGACATAGGCCTCTCCCAAAGACTTCCACAACGACCGATCCTGCGCCACCCGCATCCAGCGGACACCCGCGACCTTCACCAGGTCATCAGTCCACCGTGTGGGGGGCCTGCCCACGCTACGCCTTCCGGTACGTGGTCGCCACTCGAGAACCTTTCCGCCCCAACGGCCATCGGTTCTACGTGCTATGTGCCCCGCCCACTGCCACTTAAGTTTAGCGATTCGGAGGACTATATCGATCACTTTGGTTCTGCTGCGGATGGTCTCATTCCTGATGCGATCACGCAGAGAAACTCCCAACATAGCTCTCTCCATTGCCCTTTGGGTGACTTTGAGAATCTTATGAGGCCCATAGTAAGCGACCACGTTTCAGTGCCATATGTCATCACTGAATTGTCGGCACTGTGTGTGACATATGAAGCAGTAATTGACACTATCGACAGTCGACAGTTTCTCAGAAAATTCAAAATTGCAAAATTGCCTCCGCCGCGCCGCACCCGCTCTGTGTGTTTCGAGCTTTACATCGCTCACCATCAGGTAATCTGTGGTAAAGCGCAAAAACGAATAATGGATTTGAATAATTCGATTAAAAGCGTTCCACTCCTACTGCTATGGATACGAGATACGTATGATATGAGTGAGTGACAGTCTGGCTACGAAAATGTTTTCCATTTATCTATAATTAAAAAGTAGAGCCCTTGAATTTCAAATTAAAGGGAAAAAATAAAAATAAATAGTTGACAACCACTTTGACTTAGTTGGTAGTGACCATGCCTACGAAGCCGGAGGTCTCCGTGTTCGAATCCCGGTCAGGGCATTATTTGTTCCAGGGTCTTGGATGTTTTCTATATATTATATTTAAATATTAAATTATCTTTATAAGTATTTATATCGTCGTCTAGTATCCATAGCTTTGCTTAATGCTTTGTTTGGGACCAGGTCGATTTGTGTAAGATTGTCCCCTAATATTATGGTAGTGCTCCGAGCAGGATTCGAACCTGCGACATATGGCATACGCAGCCGATTGCTCTACCAACTGAGCTATCGGAACAATCAAGCCCTGGCACGACATCCTTCACTAGTTCTCTTTTACAACGACTTAGAGAGGCCATTCAGTGACATCTGCTTTAGAAGACTTTCAGGTTTGGAATGCTGCTCAGAGCACTTTTTTTGAGATTTAGATCCCTAAGAAATTCCTGGAGTCCAAACAAAGGCTTTTATATTTTAATGCCATTGATTATAATGTCATGTCCACACTTTAATACGTTGGTATTTTTATGAACGATTAAAACCTCATGACCTTTACCATCCACACTAACTTCAACCTTAACAACAAAGCCATACAGTTCATTTCGCTCCAACCAGTCCCACAGCGCGAGTTAATGACTTGCAATAAAACAACGCCGTCAATGAAAACATACCGAAAACACATTTGACGTAACTACTAACTGTTTTAATTTGAACCTAAATCTCTTGGCAATAAAGTTGAATATATTTTAAGGCAGGTTTATTGACGCTTACCTTAATGGCTATAATAAAAGGGTTGGTTATTGTATGAAATTAGCGGTAAATTAGAGGTGAAAATATATTGCAGGATTTAAAAAGGTTGCGTAGCAATGCGTCAGGTATTTCTGAGCTTATCATTTTTTCATCTCAGCAGGCTCGGGGCCTGAATTCGGTTCATTTATTTACATTAATGAATTACGATGTGTTTCAATGTTTTTAATGGATCAGCAACGCAAAACAGGTTTCAGATACATAGCAACGTTTGAAAATAGACCTCTATAGGTAGTACATACATGCCACACTTAACACCTAAGTTTCAAAAATAACGAATATTTTGGCTTTTAGTTCATTGTGCATTCGGGGAGGAAAGAGAGGTATTACGAACGAGTTTATTAGACGAAGGACCTGTCTGCCTGACTCGAATTTGTAAAACCACACTACACTTACCGCGCGTAATACAAACAATGTTTTTCATCATACTTGGAGGAAATAAATAAACAGTAAAGCCAAACATAATAGAAAAATATAATGGCGCAATTCGACGTCGGCAAATGCATGAATGAGACAGTATGAGAAAAGTAAATGCGTAAGAAAGGGATGTATGCATTACGCCCTTGGGCGATTATAGGCTATTGTAGCTCTGTATGCATGCTTATCATAGCACCGTTTATGAGCAAGTGTGATGAAAAATTACTGTTATGCGTACACCTCTAATTCCATAATGCGTTCATTTATTTATGACACTGAAATATGTTCGTGTCACGCGCAAGTTTTAGGTAAAATTTAGATCATGCAACTAGTTTCACCATATGAACGCACGAAGTCAGTGGCATGAATGCATCTGTATTCAGTGGATGTTATTGTTTTTATCACAGTGCTGACGAGGCATCTCTGATAAACTAGAAATTTCACGACACGAGTTTTCACTTTTAAATAAATAAATAAAAAAAATATTATAGAATTTTTTTAAACTCAAATCTAACTAGTCCCATAGTAAGCACAATAAATACAGCAATACTTTAAGGCTGGGTTGCACCAACTTACGATCACAGACCGATCAACCTTAAATATGGCGCCGGCAGCTGTCATCCTATAGAAACTTGTCTAACTTTCCATACATTCAGATTTTAACGAACACCGCTTACGATTACAGGCGGTTTGGTGCAACCCAGCCTAAGTGCCCGGAACCCGCTCGACGGGTGCTCGTCATGCAGGCGCTTACCTCACTTAAACACTTAGAAAATATTCAAGTCTCAGGAAAAAAAAATCTGCTCACCACAGAAAGTAATGCCCTTCCCAGGATTCAAACCCGGGACTTCTAGCTCCGGAGGCGTGTCACTACCAACTAGGCTAAACAAGGCCAACTTTCGTATGTATCGAAATTTTTCGTCGAAATGAAATATCAACACGCACGAAAGTTTCGTAATTGTAAATACAGCAATACTTTAAGTGCCCCGAACTCGCTCGACGGGTGCTCGTCATGCAGGCGCTTACCTCACTTAAACACTTAGAAAATATTCAAGTCTCAGGAAAAAAAAACTGCTCACCTCAGAAAGTAATGCCCTTCCCGGGATTTGAACCCGGGAGTTCTAGCTCCGGAGGCGTGTCACTACCAACTAGGCTAAACAAGGCCAACTTTCGTATGTATCGAAATATGTCGTCGAAATGAAATATCAACACGCGCGAAAGTTTCTTAAATGTAAATACGGCAATACTTTGAGTGCCGGGAACCCGCTCGGCAGGTGCTCGTCTTACAGGCGCTTTCCTCTACGAGTATAAGGCTCGGTTGCACCGACTTACGATCACAGACTGACCAACGTTAAATATGGCGTCGGCAGCTGTCATCCCATAGAAACTTGTCAAACTCTCCATACATTCAAATTTTAACGAACACAGCTTACGATTACAGACGGTTTGGCGCAACCCAGCCTAAGTATATACTTTCTGAAGTATTCGGCTGCGCGAAAGTGTTTAAGCCAGCCTTAAGCTACGTTAGCTACCTATAGTAGCGGCTACGTAGCCGATAGCTAGTTACTTTTGCTACGAATATACAGGGTGGGCCCTGTAACAGGAGCAAAAAATTAAACGGTGGACTATTTAGCGGGCCAGCAATTATTTAAAGTGGTCTCAGTTAAAAAAAAACAAAAAAAAAAAAAAAAATTATCATACATGGCTTGCGTGTATTTTTATTACTTTTCTGAAGTGACATTAATGTTAATGTATTATAAAAAGTCAATAAATATGTTTTTGTTTAATACCAAAAATATCCTTGAAAACAAAAAATGCAAAAACAATTATGACTCATAACTTGATACTACCTCAAACACTGCATTGACTGATGCGCTATAATCTCGTGGTGTCAAGATCCATTACTCGGAGGTCATAACCTTAGATCAAAATTTCTCTGAATTGAAAAAGTTTAAAACATTTTTGGACACAAGGAGTTACTGCAGATGCTCTAAGGAAGCGTCCTTTTAAATATTTGCTCCTGTTACAGAAAACATGCTAATGCTTTCTCATGTTTTCGGCTATGAGCGCGAAAGTTTTAAGCCAAGCCAGCCTTTCGTAGCGCTAACGGCGGCTACGTAGCCGATAGCAAGTTAATTTCGCTACGAATATAGAGCCTGGCGGTCTACTCGAAATACGAACTTCGTATGGTGCCGTCCCTTCTCCTCTCCTGTCATATACTATATTAGTGAAAGGGACGGCACCATACGAGGTTCGGATTTCTAATTTCGGAACAGACCACCTGAGCTGCTACCGCGAAACGAATACGATGTAAGTTCGATCATATCCCTCTTAGTCGCTCGAATATGCAAGTGCGACACGACAAAATATGTGTCTATGGTAAACTTTGTTTTTAATTGGGGCCATTTACACGGTTAATATTATACAATACTGGGTTGTCAATATTATCGTGAATTTCTATTTTGTATGGATTTTGCTCCGATATTCACTAATATTGATACCACCACCACCATATCAGCCGAAGAACGTCCACTGCTGGACATAAGCCTCCCCCGAGCATGGGGGGTAAATTCCATAACCACCACGCTTGGGATGCGGGTTGACGATCGCAGTGTCTCCACCGCACTCCAGGGATGCTGCTGCCCATCCCCCGGTGGTCTTGGTCGTAGTTTTAGGACACCCCCGGGTCCAAACCCAAACCAAATTAATATTGATACGTATCGTGATATTTAAACTAAGTTGAACCTAGATTTAGTAATTTTGCAGTCTGTGGCTGCTAGCCGTATCATATTAGCCCCAAAACGACACAAGTGCTGTAATGGAGAATAGAGAATAGACTTTTCTGAAGTAATATTATGTACCAAATAAAATTCAGATAAAAGTACAGGAGTAGAAAAAAGTCGAAATTATTTCCGACATTTTAATTTTAAAGCTCAATATCTCAAAAATGGCTAAACCAATTTTGATAATACATATCTAAGAAACATCGCTGGAAAACCTGCTTTGCTGCTGCTCGTCTTGCAGGCACTTTCCTCTATATACGCTATCTCATGTCTTCCAGCCTTTCGTAGGGCTAGTAGCGGCTACGTAGCCGATAGCAAGTTTGTTTAGAAATTTTGCTACGAATATAGAGCCTGAGCTGCTACCGCGAAACGAAAACCTTTTGGTACCGTTTAGTAGCCAAGTAATGTAACTGGCTACGAACAGGGATTTTCGGATTCCCATTTTGTAGCTGGCTACCGGATGGGCCTGCGTAGTTCCGTTTCGTAGCCAAGTTTTGTAACTGGCAAAGAAAGGGAATTTAAAAATTCCCTGTTTGTAGCCGGTTGCGTAATGGGCCTGTCTAGTGCCGTTTGGTAGCAAAGCGTGTATAAAACCTTGGAGTAGTTTGTAACTGCGGTTACGAATCGGTAATTTAAAATTCCTGTATTGTAATCAGTTACAATACGGGTTTTTTTTTCCTCTTTCGAAAAGTCCCGTTTTGAAGCCAGTTACCGAATGGGATTTTTTTCCCGTTTCGAAGTAGGTTACGAACTTTTCGTTACCAAACGGTACCAAAGGACGAAAACGATCGAAGTTCGAAAATCTCTCCCTCTCTGTCGCTCAAATAAGCAAGTACGACAGAGAGGAGGATTTTTGAAATTAGCTCGTTTTTGTTTCGCGGTAGCGGCTCTGGCTATGTGCGAAGTAGGTGGTGGGGGTAAACTAGGCGATCGCAGCGCACGTCATGGCAGAAATATGTACTTACCGGGGACATCTGTCAAATTTACTTTCACGTTTCCTATTGGTTTCTTAACGGTTTTCTAACATTCGTTTCGTTTGTATTTATTTTCTTATTTATTTCAATAAAATTTCCATTAAGGGGTCTTTCTCGTTTACTAAAATAAATAAAATATTCATGTGTCATTATTTGACATCTCTGAGTTTGACATTGTCCCGGGACCCTTGACGTTTGACGTTTCAGACGTGCACATAGCCAATATACTTCGTGCCAAGAGTCAATATACGACAATAACGGCATCAGTTGCGTACAAAATTAAATGAATAAGTAGATGAACATTTATTTTGAACACACCAGATCTTTAATGATAAAATGGTTGTATGAAATATTAAAATACGTACAAGTCTCTATAAATATTATTAAATGAGCTTGTTTACATCTTAAGTCCAAAATTAATTTCTTCATTTGACGTCGGATATTATTAATTTATATTTCATTGACAGACATTCAAAATGCTCAACAAATAGATATTCTATTAAAGCCATCTTTGATCTCTGACATGTTGAAAATTAGTGTATTCTGGAACAAATTCTGTTTAGAGGCGATCAATCACAAGGTTTATTATCACTTATAATGCTTCGCAATTTCCCCATACAAATTGCTATTTTAGGCGGCCATAGTAAGTATGTTTAAAACAGTAAGGAAGCATTAGAACTAGATATGGATCGATGCCAGACCGGCGGGTTTTTGATATTACTTTTGCACATAACTGACAACTTTAAAAAGTTGAAAATGCCCCCGACATTACCGCAGAAACCACTAAACTGATTTTTATAGTACATATCTAAAACCCATTGCTGGAAAACCTGCATTCAAATAAAAAAGACCTCATTCTAATCGGTTCACCCGTTTAAGAGCTACGTTGCCGCAGACAAACATATATACACAGATACACAGAAACACAGATACACATGTTAAACTTATAACACTGTCTTTTGCGTTTCGCTTTGGGGGTTAAAGGCGCCATATAAATTAGTTATTTGTTCAACAAGAGAGCAAAGTAGATTTTTGCTTGATGTTGAGTCCCGAGCAATTAAAGAATCACAAGTATCACAAGCGATTCAATTATAGACAGATAGGTCGCGTCCAATGCGCGCAGCGACGCAGACGCATTGATGACTAATTAATTAATTAGTTGCGGAATTAGCGCGGCTCGGCCGCTGCTAATAGTGTTGAAACGATGAGTGAACCCGTCGTGAATAAGCTCCTCGCCGTTCTCCTGCGGATACTGTGGGAGGATGAGTTGGATGCGGAGCAGGTTTGTTTGGCGAGCTTCAGTGCCACCCAAATCTGCGCAGCGAAGAAGGTGCTGTTCCAGTCCCTCGGGATCGCCGGCACATTTATACCTCACCAGAGGGGGGATGAAACCGGAAAAAAGTCCCTTAAGGACATCATTGATGTTCTGAGGGAGCGTGAAAGCGACTTGCCTGAGTTCGTGGCGACGGAGGTCTCAGGATCCCGATTCTGCATTCCAGAACATGTCGACGTGAGCGTCCTGCTGAAGGAAATCGTGGCTCTTAAGGCAGGCATGGCTGAAAATTTGAAAATTTCGACGACTCGCAGGTTACTATTGCCGTGTTACGCAAAAAAATGATCAGTTTGCGTAATAGTGCCCTGGGAACTCGGTCACCAGCGGCGTGAAATTTCAAGAGTAATGACCTGGCGTCAAATGTCGACTCGTTCAGTTTGCATGTTGCTGACACTGCGCATGCCGTTCCACAGCCCGCGTGCCCCCTCCGCGCCGGGCCTCCCCCCGTCGCATCTTTCTAAATCGCGTCATCGCTATGCTGATGCCGTAGCTGGTCGGTCTGTCGCAGCCAGCCGGAAGGACGCGCCCTCAAGAGCGCGTGAAGTTCGGGTTCCTCCAAAAGAGAAGCCCCCTCGCACCGATGTGGATAAGGAGGGTTTTACAACGGTGTCGAGGAAGCGCAAGCCGCGCAGGAGTCAGTGTGGTACTGCAGAACCGGTTGGTTCTGGTTTGCGAGTTGCCACACCGAGCATGGCGCTTTATGTATCGCGCCTGCACTACACCGCCACGGCTGATGATGTGGTGGAGTACGTTCGCCAGAAGACCGACTTCCCGCTGAGGGTGTTCCAGCTGCGTTCGCGTCACTACGTGCACTTCAGCTCATTTGTGGTGCACGTGCCGCGGCCGCTGCAGGAGACCATCGCATGTGCTGACTTCTGGCCGAAGGGTGTCGTGTTTCGACGGTTCCGGGGCAACCTACCGAATCCTACAACGGAGAAAACGATGCAACGGGGCCACGCCGTTTCGTCGCCTAAATAGATATTTATAAGCTTAAGTTTCATGGCGCATTGGGTTTACTGTAATGTCATGTGAACGTTTGTAATAAATAAATAAATATATAGAATCTTGAGCGTAGCGAGGGACTCAAAGACACGAGATACAAATATCTTTGCTCTCGTGTGATACATACAACTTTTCACCTCAGCAACGAGAACATATAACGCAAATGGATAGTGATAAAGAGAATGAAATTACTTAAACTAACCTATAATATCAAAATTAAAAAGAAAGTTTTTTTTTACGCTCGTAGTAAAATTGCATTTTGCTCACTGGCTTCAAGCAGAAAAAGTCGTTTTCACGCTCGGAGCAAAATTGAAATTGCATGCAGCAAAACAGCCATTTTCGAGCCGCTGAGGTGAAAATAAATATATTAATATTAACAAATAATACAAATATGAATGAAAAGTCCTCTCGCATTAGTATTTATCATCCTCAGTGTCTAAAATTGTACATGTTTCAACTAATTGTGATTTATTCACATTTTGTGATATATAAAAAATAAAAATATACCAAATATTAAATATTTTCAAAATTGCTTATATTTTAGGTTGGATATGAGGCTATTACATATCACTTTAGGTATATTTTACAAATAATAATTCAACCAGATATGATACGGAGGATTTAAATGAGTGGTTCCTGACTGGCGTGGGATTCGCGGTAGCGGGGCGATATGGAGACAGTCCTGCTCCGCTCCTGCGCATGATATTACCACTGCGCAAACGTAATTCTGACAGTATCTCGTCAAGTGAGGAAATCTCAAAGAACAAGACACCACATATCGATCTCGCCCCGCCAAGTCAGGAAGTCGCCTAACTATTCCGTGGCAGCACTGCATCGGTAGGCACTGTCCTGACATGTCAAATGCCATCGTAACCTTCTGCTCGTAAACTGCATACTGCCACCTCTGTCAACAAAAGTCCACCCGCATTGTAAAGCCAAATACAGCTTTATGTAGCCGAGTGTACGTCCGGTGTCTGCTTACCATCAGGCAGGCCGTAAGATTGTTTACAATACATGTACTCGAAAAGTCCGTTTTCTAAGCAGCCAAACTGTGCGGAAAGTACCACTTTTCCGCACTAGTGCTTTTTACTTTTCATTTTTTTTTTAATTTATTCCCCGTCGTCAGCCCGCCGCAAAGAGTTTTTATTATTTGAGCAAAGTTTTACAAATCAGTCAATTATAGATTTACATTCTTAATAATCGTACATACATATTAGTACTTCGTTAAATATATTATCAATCATTTTACATTTATATGTTTACCTGTAAATACATTATAAATATTCACCAAACGTACTTGGCAGAATGTACATAGGCTGTGCCTTTCCGCTTTAGATTTTGCACATGCGCAGTAGTAAATATATTGAGCGTGCATGTATTTAAAACAAAAGGCCGCCATTTTTCATTTTACTAATTTCTTGTTTAGTTCAAACTCAATCTGTGTTAATTTTGTTAAAATATCACTTGAAAGTGACGAATCGGACTAATTTAACTCCAGAAAATGTTACTCAAGAAGCACAAAACGCCAAAAAAGGTTACTAGCTGGCTAAATCAAAATTATAAACCTAAACAATATTTTTTACGGTGAAACCTAAAAATTTACTGTAATTTATTTGAATTTCTAAAACAGTAAAACGGTGGTTTTGAGTAAAATTGTATAGCAATCTATGTCAAGCAGATTATAAGTGAAGCTACAGACAGTAAGTAAGTATCGAGCAAGGTAAATTATAACCTATATATTTTGAAGTCACTTTTCGATTCTAGGTATTATTTTATTTCCTCGCACAATGCATAGTAAAACGTTATAATTATGATACGCGCGCGTAAAGATAATTTTCGACTCTTGTCGCATTATAAACTCGCTCACTACACTCGCTCGTGTATAAGAATGACAGTCTTCGAAAATTATAAACTTTCCGCACTTGTATCATAAATAACTATTCCCACCGTCATAGTATAAAAAAACGTTCTCGTTATTTCTGACTAATAGGGATATTAGCCTCATAGTGGTTACTAACTCAGCGCTCCCGTGCTTTGGAAGGTATGATTAGCCGTTGATCCCGGCCATTGTTTGTGGCAGCAGTCGTTAAGCCCCGTCAAAGGCCTTCTGCAGGCTTGAAAACTTCTAACAGCTTCTACAACTCACTTGACAAGCCTAATCCCATATAATCCCAATAAGGTCTAGTTTCCCTTTGGGTTGGAAGGTCACAATGCAATTGCTTCCGTAAAAACTAGTGCCTAAGAATGACAATAGAGTATTCAGGGTAGTAGAGAGATTTGAGGTGTGTGATGATGATGATTTGACCGCAGTTTTCCGTGAATACGAAAGTAATTCCCAAGTTGAAGTATTTACACAGCGTGAAATTATTTAGGTATGAAGATAACACAGGCTGGTATACGCACACATATACGAAAATTTGAAACAGACAGTTAATAAAGCACATTAAAGTACCTAATGACCCTATTATCTCAGCCCATCCCCGTCAAATGAGGCGTGAACATATAACAAACCGCTAACAGAGCCCAACATCGTATGTGCCGTTACTTCTTTATTGTAAAAGCAACTCTATATCGGTGTCATAAAGGTCAATTTTCAACAAAAGCTAAAAGGTAGATGAGTTTTTGCTAGCAGTTGGTAATATGCTTTGCTGTTCACGTGATATGCTTAGCTTTGTCATTGTACATTAATTAATTAATTAATCTCTCGGCTTAATTAACGTTAATTATGTTATTGTTATTGATTAACACGGGTTTAATTCAAATTAATTTGATTAGTATTATTTAACGTACGAGTATGATTTCAATTAAGAATTTGTTAAGTGTATTAGGCATAGTATTTCGGGGAACTCATTTAACTTAACATATTGCATTTTATGTCATAAAAAAAAAAACTTATCGGGTTAGTATTTATTCTGTGTGTGCCAAGCGAACATAAATAAGCAACTTGGCTAAAATCAAGGAAAATACTGTCATTATAATAGCTATAAAATACTTTCTTGACTCGAGAATTTGTTTCTTTTGTCAACACAATATACATAAAATGAATGAATATTTTTCATGTCAAGAAAATATTTTCCGCCTCTACTGATATGTACACGTGTAACTTATCAGAGCGTGCATCAAACGTGAAAACACTGTTAATTTAATATCAATACAGTCGTAGGCAATGGCGGAGCAGAACAAAAATAACTGACTGTACTGATAACCTGAACAATTACCAAGCTTAAATAGGCGGGCCACATTACCCGGAGAATCGAAGGCCGGTAGACGCAGCTTGGGAATGCCCCAATGAGGTAAGCTGATATCCTGGTTGCGTTCGCGGCAGTCCGTTAGATGTAGGCACAGAATAGTATATGACCCGATCGTGGTGGCAGTCTCTGGGTAAGCCTATGCTATGTCCAGTAATAGACGCCTTTCGGCTGACGATGATGTGCATAAGGCGCAAACTATACGGTAGTTGGAAACCACCATCGATCTTCCATTTTTCAGAACAATATCAGCTAAATACAATGAAACAACAACTTAAATTCAGAACGACACTGACCATAATCGATATGCCATTAAAAACGCCCGACAGCCGGTCACGATTTTGCCAATTGCGGTGGGGCAAGGATATTATTAACTGATCATTGCACGGTCGAGACGGGCCACGCGCTGTAGCTAGTTCGGATCACACGAAATGTCTTAAACCGCTACCGCTACAGCTGCCGCTGCCGCCTCCGCTCCAAGTAGTGTTGCGGTGCACTGGCGTCAGAATATATGGAAAATTAATGCGCTTTAAAAGCTCACGTGGCATACTGCTTAACATGTCGTCTGTGCGTAAACGTGGCCTTAAGAGTGCGCAGTACGCTCGGTTCTCCATACAAACGTATTTATGTTCTCATTTTAAAACGCCATGCTAGAATAACATGGAACTTTGTATACACAATAGGATCCGGCGGAAACAAAAACTAATTTCCGACCTAGATATGCCGGATCCCATTGTGTATACAAATTTTCATGTTATTCTAGCATGGCGTTTTAAAATGAGAGGGTAAATACGTTTGTATGGAGAGCCGAGCTAGACCGAGCGTACTGCGCCCTCTTAATGATCATGTTTCAAGCCGATGAATGCTTGGAAATTGTGAATAGATCTAGATCGCTTTAAAGCTACTCAATACGTAAATCATCTAACGCACGACTACTGAACCGTGAAAACCAATCGCCTGTATACACACGATAACAACTTTATAGTGGGAGCCTGCCCTAGGGGATTCTACTGGCCTCAAAAGGCCAAGGGCAATGGTAAGGGTAAGGACATCTAAGTAGAGAATAATTGTATGATCGAGGAGTGAATAAGAAAATATTCACCAGTTATACGGGTGTGGCCTGTAATAGGAGCAAAAAATTAAACGGTACACTATTGAGCTCTCCAGCAATTATTTCCAAGTGATTTTAATTGAAAGAAAAAAAAAATGGATTTTTTTTTCGCAAATGTAGCTTATATTTATGTACTTTTTTACTCTACTGGAGTGATATTAATAACAACTTATTCAAAAAACACTAAAAATTTATACAAATAAAAATAAAAAATCGTAAAAATATTCTTTTAAACCAAAAATGCGACAGCGATTATGAGGCATAACTTGAAGCAACCTCAAAATCAGCATTGACTGCCGCGCTATAATCTCTGGGTGCCAAGATCCATTAATTGGAGGTCATAACTTTAGATCAAAATTTCTCCCAATTGGTTACGGCAGATGCTCTAAGGAAGCGTCCTTTAATTTTATTGCTCCTTTTACAGGCCACACCCTGTATGTAGTTGTTCCATTCTGGTTGTGTCCAATCACAGATATAAGAATACAATTGTATTCTTATATTTACGTGTCCAATCCATTGTCCTTGCTTTGGAAGCCACGCTAAGCCGTATATCCCGCCGTTAAGCCAAGTTAGAGGCCTTCGGGCGGCTTGAAAACTTCTAACAGTCAAGTTGCCCACTCACTTGACAAAGGGGGGTAGAAGTTGCACCACATCCGTAGTAAGTACCCACCGTTACCCTACACGTGACCCCTGGGTGGTGTTAAAAGTGCAACAAAAACTGGCAACCGTACTTGCCTTCTCGAAGATCTCATGGTTCGTAAATAAATGCCATATACGATTAAATAAATAAATAAATCCATTGTCCTATGGTTCGGTAATTGGTTTAGCTATCTCATTGTAGTCCGTCATAAAAGATAAGCATACCTCAATATTTTACCGGATTATCAACTCTAGGGCCTTTGCCAAAAGTTTAAATTGCTTAAATATAAACGTGACATTAGACGCATTACAAACAATAGGTACAAAACAAATACTATTTCTTGCACACCTCAAAATAATCGCTAAATAGCGATCTCTTCCAGGCAACCTTTGAGTAGCGGAGAAAAAAAAAACAAACATTCTGCAGTTTATGGCCGCCATACACATTCTGGCCAGGCCAACAAACATTCTGCAGTTTATGAACATCCTTGAATGGCTTAATGAGGTAGCAAAACCGCACAATAGGACAATGGATCGGACATAACCAGAACCAAACAACATCAATTGTTATTTCGTACAAATTTTTTTTGAAAAACCCGCATAAGCCGGGATTCGAACCCACGAACTCCAAGTTGTGTTGAAAGTCACGTTCCCTAGGCTACACAGTAGCATTAGCTACAGTAGTAGTTTGGCTATAATAGTATTTTTTATTTCAATAATCTCTATAAAATTAAACGCACGATAATCTGCCATATCGACAGGACAGATTCACTTCTAAAACAACCATTTATATGACCACCACAAAAAAGTCACGTTATGACAATAATAGGGCATTGTTGAACTTGGAAATATTCTAAACCCACACACCATCATACCTAATTTGTTGCAGCAAAGATCAGACAGCATAAAAAAATAATGACCTCGCTGGTCTTGAACCCGGATCCTGCCTTTTGCATGCAGAAGTGCTATGTTAAATTGCATCATAATTTGACCAAGATGTTGATGCCTTGAACCCTTTAAAGGGCCAAATGAAAATCCAGTTTCTTGCCACTACAAAGACTAGATCAATTATTTACCATCAAACATACAAAAGTCTAATTGAAGGTGGTAATCTTGCGTTAATATTTCGTTTTCTTTATAATAATATATTCATCATGGGCATCTTCAGTTCGCAGTCATCCACTGCTGGCCATAGGCCTTCCCTAATTCGCTCCACCACACCCACAACGCATCTAACTGCTTCCCTCCACTCTTCATATACTTATACATACATAAGTTTAATCAACAAGTTACCTATCAATAACTCCCCGACTCCCTCCACCTATCCCCCCTCGCTCTTTGCTACTTCATCCTCCAGATTTTCTGTCTCACTGAACCGTAACTCAGTTATGCACCCTTTAATTTTAATTGCATACCTACTGCATGTTTCACTCGTACCGGAAAATTTGAATTTTTCAGCGAACAAATTCAATTTATTTCTCCGTTCGGAAAAACACCGAGGAATTTGAAAAATATTTAAAAACGAATGCGACAACATTGCCAACTGTCGGTAGCACACGTGAAATCGAACTCGGGTTCGAATAAACCTATTGAGTTGGCAGAGGTTTTGCATTCATGTTTTTATACAACGACGACGGTAGGAAACAACCTTACGGCTTGCCTGATGGTAAGCGAACAACGTAGCGCTTGTGACTCTAGAAGAATTACAGCCAGATACAGACATGATAGCTAATGTTTTAAGCATGAGGGTAGGTTTAAGAAATAAAGGCTAGTGAATAGGCATCTTCTGGGTGAGCTCGCTTCATCGTCGCCCTCATCTTTGCTCCCTGGCTAGATGCTGGCCAAGAGCAATCCCATTTTAAATTAAAAAAAAGGATTCAGTCTAGATCTGACCACGTAGTTTGATTCACGCGACCCCTAACGTTAACATGGCGCAGCCCGTTTGAAAAAAGAGAACTATAATTTGAATGTTATCGCTTTAGCTCGGCTATAGTGAAGTTTTCGTTGTGGAGTTGAGTGAAGCACAGATTTAATTTGAAATAGAGCGTTTTGGCACCACCGCCACCGTTTATTTTTGATAATAATTTGGAAAATGTAACATCGGGGAATTAATCAGTGGAATGGACCAAGTCAAAAAAAGGTTTTCTTATTTACTTCGAAGCGTGTCAGCTGTAGACCAAAGAGGAGAAAGTTTACATAAGTACATTGCTGCATGTTATTGGTGAGCGATGTCGTGACGTGTACCAGCAATTCGAAACGGAGTGCAATACACTGAAAGGTTTGCTCGAGCGTTTTGATCAATATTTTCTACCGAAAGTGAAATTGACCATAGAAAGGCATAAGTTTTTCACCCGCGATCAGCGCGACAGCGAATCTATTGAGCAGTATTCATTTGAGCTGAGGAAACTGGCGAGCACTTGTGAGTTTTACTCGTTGATGCAGGATTTAATTAAAGCAAAGGCTAAGTGTTTTATTTGTAAAACAGGTGACGGCCGTATAGAAACAGAGATCTTCAATTTTTTATGTTTCACTGTTTTGCCGATTGGCGTACAGTCAGCATCATAAATATGTAGGGAGTCCTTGAACCTTCATCAGCTAGAGAGATATCTATCACGGTTGCAGTTCGTGGAACACTGCGTGTATTGTCACGTATAGCAATTATAACGAGAGTTTTATGTTTATTAAATTGGCAGTTGACGTTGACTGTGCGAGCTAATCGCCAATCCGCATGCCAAGCGTGGCGATTATGGCATTTACCCTCGATTAAATTAGGGGGTCTATGTCCAGCAGTGGACGTTCTTCGGCTGATATGGTGGTGGTAGGTGGTGGGAGCGAGTTAAGCGTCTTCGTTTCAGCTTGGGTAATGCTTTCATATGGAAGGCTGTTCTCCTCTACATATCGCATGTCTCCACCGATTCTCCTGAAATTTCGTAAGGAGGTTCGATAGTTAAAAAAATCTATAATTATCGGTTCGCGAGGTCTACAATTCACAGAGCCACTAGTAAAAGTAGATGATCATATTAGTACTTTGCCGCACTAACGTAACAATACTGCGACAGTTGGGATGCGTCAAAGTAGGGTTAAGTGGTCAGTGAGTGAAAGTGACACGGTACTAAAATGTTCATCTACTTTTTCTGTTGACTGTACGCTAAAACTTGAGTTTTGGCGATCGAGGAAGTAAGAAATAAAACGGATTTCACGTTTTAATTTGTGGGTAAAATAATACCTCTTAGGTATTCTGTTCCAGTTTATGGAAAACAAAGGCTCCTATAGAAATTGTTGAACAAGTTTGACAAAGAGAAATTGTAGACAATTATTCACAATCAGACTTTGGCACCTACGCATTGTGTTTGAAGTTCTAGATTCTCAAATAGGTATAACAACATTAGTTTTCGTTTACAAAATTGTAGACGTGTTTTTAGCGTCGGCAGCGGAGTCTTGTTAACCGCAAACGACCTCATTACGTAACTTAACTAACAAATCTAGAAGTATCTATAGTTATTTTAAACTATCTTTTTACCTGCGGCTTTGTCCGCATTCGTGTTTACTCATCACTTTCTATAAAAGGGATTTTCGAGATATGTTGTATTTTCTCGGACTATCGTCATACCAAATCCATGCTAATATTATTAAAAATCATATATTTTTGTCTATAGCCTTGTCAGACTCAAACCGCTGAACGGGTTAAGTTGATTTTTTTCATGGAAATAGGGTAGCTCCAGTAAATGAACGGTTAAGCATATTTCGTATTCAAAAAAGAAATTTAATATGAACACTTTTTTGAATTAAACACAGGTCATGACTGTCAGCATCACTCAAGGAAATATTTACGAGTAGCTTGGTAGGTAAATCCTGTAAGGGCATACAGTTCCAATTTCTTAAGTGGAACAGCTACATGAAAAAAGCTTCAGTGTCCGTCTTAAGATCTCATTGATTGTACCTACTTACACAAAACTTTTCTAATACATTTGCTTGCTATATCATTCAAAATCTAAGTACCTACGTCAAGGTGACAAATCTGTGTACCTGTCATAGCCGCATTTACGTATGTGTGTGTAGTTTTATTGACGTGCGTGTCATTCGAATTCCGAATATTATTGTCATACTTGACATTAAATTTTGCTTAACTCCACGTTAACTCTTAAGGCCCTTTTGCATTCATCTTGGTTATATAATTAATTATTTTGTTTGAAAATATTTTTTTCTGATTTAAATTCATTCTACCAATACAATGGAAAATATATCAAGAATGTGTACTTCGGTAAAATATGTACTTCGGTGAGTGTGCTCAGGAGCTCCGTGAGCTCATACCGCCTTCCCCCTTCTTCCATCGGACATCCAGACGTACGGCTGGCT
Source organism: Notocelia uddmanniana (assembly GCA_905163555.1). Lineage (NCBI taxonomy): Eukaryota > Metazoa > Arthropoda > Insecta > Lepidoptera > Tortricidae > Notocelia > Notocelia uddmanniana. The sequence continues at coordinate 3,656,428 of LR991059.1, read as the reverse complement.
ACCATCCTTACCTGGTCGAAATTCCTCTAATTCGAACCAAGCGCTTTGCATCTTCTTTTATAATGCGCACTTCTAAGGTTTGGAATTCCCTGCCGGCGTCTGTATTTCAGAGTTCATATAACCTGGACCTTTTTAAGGCTCGAGTGAATAGGCATCTTCTGGGTGAGCTCGCTTCACCGTCGGCCTCATCTTTGCCCCCTGGCTAGATGCTGGCCAAGAGCAATCCCATTTTTAATAATAAAAAATCGAATTATCTAAAAAACACTCAAGCAAAAAATACAAATTAATTTAAAACTAAACTAACTTAATTTACGCAGTCATAAAAAGAAGACCCTGTCCAGTAGTTCCGTCTGGGGCATGGAGCCCATAACGCTGGCGGCGTTACATCTCTGTATTGCTAAAGAAATACGTTGTGAGAGGTAAGCGCCAGCCCTATGGTCCCCTGAAGCATTGACGAGACGTCTACCCATTGTATTCATAAAACTCTTCATGTCAGCTGACCAGGGACCCAATGTTTCCACCATGTTTTTTTCTTGAATTTCGGAAAAATAAACAACCTGTAAATTAGTCAAAGACTGCTAGACTTGGTAAAACACAATGAACATATCAAAACATCCACATTTTGTGTATCCTAAAATAATCCTAAGTTTTCACCCAGTAAACTACACCATGGTAATACAACCCTCTATATATCAGAACAGAAAATAGTGGCCGAAATTTCCCTGGAAAAAAGCTAGAAGAAAATAGCCCAATCTGGCCTAACGACCCGTGAGTTTGGGCCTCTGTTTTCCAACTAACAATGTCATTTCAAATCCATTTTGATCTCGTTTCACCGATGTTTGGCAACTACAGTCCACACACTAGTTACATACACAGACACTACCCAGGGACTAACTACAGTAAGTTCATCAAGAAAGGAGTGTATACAATTTTAAAGGGTCGGCATTGCGCATGTGACACCCCTGGAGTTGCAGGGGTCCATAGGCTACGGTGACCGCTTACCATCAGGCGGGCCGTACGCATGCATGTTTGCTACCGACGTGGTATGAAAAAAACTAGAAAACACCGCTTGATTCGGTGTGTTATCCCGTTCTTCCGCGCGTGCTATGTCGTTTCTATAGTTAGGGTTGTCTCGTTTGCACTCCAACCTAACACGTAACGTGTTTAAGAGTGCGCAGTACGCTCGGTTCTCCATACAAACGTATTTATGCTCTCATTTTAAAACGCCATGCTAGAATAACATGAAACTTTGTATACACAATGGGATCTGGCATATTTAGGTCGGAACATAGTTTCAGTTGCTTGAAATTATAATGGAGAAAAAATACAGCGATTATTAAGGTTTTCATACAAGCCGTAAAAGACTCAAAAAACCGCTGTATTTTTTTTCTTTTACAATTTCTAGCAATAGAAACTAATTTCCGAGCTAGATATGCCGAATCCCATTGTATATACAAATTTTCATGTAATTCTAGCATGGCGTTTTAAAATGAGAGGGTAAATACGCTTGTATGGAGAACCGAGCCAGACCGAGCGTACTGCGCCCTCTTAATAATAAGTGTAATTTGTTTTGCTCTTTTCTTATTTCTGCTGCTCCATTCAATGTCCGACCTTATTTGAACGATGCTGTCACTGTCCGGCAGTGCCAGCTGCATTCGGGTAAAAGAACACTTCGAATATGGAAGTGACAACACAACACAGTACCTACGCTATGGAAGTGACAACACAACACAGTACCTACGCTATGGAAGTGACAACACAACACAGTACCTACGCAACGCAGCAGCCCTTTTGTGCGACGCATTGGCAATAAAGCTCTGTTGTTCATAAATCGACTCGTCTCACCTGGCACGTCACACCTCACCCGTTTTAATATGAAAACTGTCAAATGACATTTGTTTAACAGTTTCCATATAAAAACAGGTGAAGTTTGAGTTGACAGGTGAGGACGAATCGGTTTCTGAATAACACCCTAGGTCTGCCAATGCGTCGCACAAACTATTTATCACTCCCATGACACTTCAGGCTCAGCTCCTTTAGACTTTGTGTATATATTTATGTATGAATGTATATTTATTTTTATCTATGTATATTATTAAACATGTAGTATAAAATTGTTTCATTAATTATTTCTGCACCACCTACTGCGAATTGTAATTATTAGATTTGATTTCCGCTACCCAAAGGTTGTCTGGAAGAAATCGCTCATTAGCGATAAGACCGCCTTTTGTTTGCCTCTATTTATTGTTATTACGTACTGTACTGTGTCCTTTCAATGAGCTGTGCAATAAAGAGTTGTTGTATTGTATTGTAATAATTTTTAAGAAAAAAAAACCGACTTCAATGTGGGAGTCCGGTGAAAGATTATTAATCTTAGATGGTGCACTCTTAGATTCCATACAATAAAATACAAAAATGGCTATAAGTATGCTTATAATGGTAGAAGACTAAGTACCCTCAATTCCTCATGAAATCATGGAAACACCTTGCTTGCTTGACAAACAAAACGAAGAGAACAAATCGCCAAACGTGAACTACGCGTCGTTGAAGAGTTCCGTTCTGATCATCATCAGCAGTTCCACTTCATCAAATGTCACTTTTATGAATGAAAATGCTTGATTAGTTCATGAAAATACTAAAATCACTATTTGTGTGCCTTTCGCATTTGAGGAGTTTCCTCGATTCCTAATGGATCCCATCATCAGAACTCGAGCATGACAAAAATCAATCGTGAAAATAGAACTTGCTTAACAAACACAGCTAGAAGGACAAATCGCCAAACGTGAACTTTTCGTCGTTGAAGAGTTCTGTTCTGATCATCATCAGCAGTTCCACTTCATCAAATGTCACATTTTTGTATGATAATGCTCGATTTGTTGATAAAAACACAAAAATCACTATGTTTGCCTTTAAGATTTGAAGAGTTCCCTCAATTCCTCATGGATCCCATCATCAGAACTCGAGCATGACAAAAATTAATCGTGAAAATAGAACTTGCTAACAAACAGCTAGGAGGACAAATCGCCAAACGTGAACTTTTCGTCGTTGAAGAGTTCTGTTCTGATCATCATCAGCAGTTCCACTTCATCCAATGTCACATTTTTGGATGCAAATGCTTGACTTGTTGATAAAAACACAAAAATCACTATATGTTTGCCTTAAAGATTTGAGGAGTTCCTTCAATTCCTCATGGATCCCATCATCAGAACTGCCTTTTGACAAAAACGGGACCAACTTGGATATATATACTTACAATAAAAAAAAGAATTTTTCAAATCGGTTAAGAAATGACGGAGTTATGGACTAACAAACATAAAAAAAAAAAAAAAAAAAAAAACATACAACCGAATTGATAACCTCCTCTTTTGAAATCTTGAAGTCGGTTAAAAAGTGTGTCCCTTCCCCTTCTATTTTCCAAACTATGAAGTTTAAAATTCTTCGCGTCGAACCTTAAAAACGGCAAAAACCCATTTCGGAATTGAGTACGAGTATGTTTCACAAATAGAGAACAAACACGCACCAATAGTGTTGTAAGGCGTACTATAGCTCAGATTGAAGAATGCTCTACATTTTGTAGTGATGGGAGTCAAAAGATTACATGCGATTGCAAGGCTCGTAAATAGCGACACACATGTGCTGAGTCAGCCTTTTCTTCATACACATTGGGTCCATCCATTGTGTACACCTGTAATTTATGTTTTTAGGGTGCCGTACCCAAAGGGTAAAACGGGACCTTATTACTAAGACTCCGCTGTCCGTCCGTCTGTATTTCATGAACCGTGATAGTTAGACAGTTGATTTTCATAGATGGATATATTTCTGTTGCCGCTATAATAACAAATCCTAAAAATAAATAATAAAATAAAGATTTAAGGGGGCTTTCAAACAACAACGTGATTTTGCCGTTTTTATAGATAATGGTACGGAACCCTTCGTACGCGAATTCGACTCGCACTTGACCGGTTTTTTTCGGATCATGTCCGAATTAATAATTAATAATTCCTATGTGTGCTTTCTGGTCATGAGACAAATGTTTTTTCTCAAATATGCAATGAAATATTGATGTTATGTTCCTTATAATAAATAGGCTGCGAAGTATGACGTTCCAGGTGCGGCTAGGACAGAGGTCATTAATGGAATTTCATACAAATCTTGCGGGCCTAGGCCGGCAAAGTCCTCTTTTTTAATTTCCATTCTACATAAATTTGTGGCACAGGCATCATGACATTCTGCCACTATGCGTAATAAAAATAAAACTTTGATTTTTTCGTTGTTTATTTCATTGCATGTTTGAGAAAAGCACTATACATACCCCGTCGGGAAATATGGGGTTGCCCGCCTCGAACCTATCCGGCCTCGCTGCGCTCGGCCGTCTATATGTCTTCGGCCTGCAGCCCTTTTCGTCCCGGCCTTTGTAGTAATGTACTATTTCTTCGGCTTTTATTAGCGTCCCTCTCATTCTTAATGCATACTATTAGCGTCCCTCTCATTCTTAATGCTTACTATACGGGGTGTCCCACGGCTATGGCACATGAAGGGGGAGTACTTTAAAATATTGAAGCTAATTCAGTTTACTGAAAGAAGACTTCATTTCATTTGTAAGCCCTCGTATGCGGATGTCAAAATTGTCCAATCAAATAATGACCTTGCGATGTAAAACAATAGGTTCAAATGTTTGGCACGACACGTGTCTAAGCATACACAGCAACTGTGCCGCGTAATAAACTAATGACCCCTTGTTATTGAGATAATCAGTATTCAAGTATTAAGACTTCTTTGATTATCGTATGAAACCCCATAACTGTCACTTGAGTGGCCAGCAGCATCCAATGTCGAGCTCACTTGACAGAAAGTGATAACCACCTTGTCAATTCAATGCACAGGATAATTATGTCTGAGCTTACAAGGGGTTAAAAGTAGGTAGAAGCAGTAAAACTCTTAATGATCTATTTGCTGAATTATGTCACCAAGCATGGAGCAACGTCACAATAGAACCCATAATCACAGAAGGTGACCTTGGATTACGCGGTGACTTATCTTGCCGTGGCGTATGGAATGCTCAGAGAGAGGCTCTTTTCGCTATCCGTGTTGTAGACACTGACGCTCCCTCTTACATTGCACGCCACGTCACTTCTGTCCTAAAATCTGCTGAGGCTGAAAAACAAAGAAAATACTCCGCTGCTTGCGAAGCGAAATATGCTACCTTCACCCCTCTCGTGACCTCCGTCGATGGCGTATTCGCACCACAGATGACCTCCTTTGTCAAACACATTGGTGAAGCCCTCTCAGACCGTTGGAATAAATCACTGAGTACGATACTGGGTTGGCTTAGAACAAGGATATGCACTGCCATAATTCGAGCCACCAGTATGTGCATACGAGGCACACGCCACAAATTCAAACCTGCAGCGAAACTGTTGGGGTTTGACGACGGAGCAGTCATTCCAATCACTACCTAACAAAACTTCACCCGACTGTGCATTCCAGAGACGTGAGTTATTATTACTTTTATTTGTTCTATATTATTATTATTAGTAAAAAAAAAAAACTCTTAATTGTACAAAACCACATGACAAATAAACAATTAAACAAAAAGACGACCTTGAAATTAGTTTTTTACAGGCTGTAAAACCTGTGTGCTTGCAGGTCTAATTATTTTTTTGAATTTACAGAGCTGGGGTTTACGGGGGCGAAGAATCCATCTAGCTAGGTCTCGTCTTTCAGAAAACTTTTTGGCAAAACACGAAATATGTTGGTAATTACATATAGGCAGATATATTATAGGGTAAATATCACAATGTCTGAATTATAACAATAATAAAAGAATACGCAGTAGAAGGAAAAGCGGAAGACCTAAATAAACTCACTGGAGGAAATCATAAAAAAATAAAACCTTCCTCATACTTTAAGGAAAGTGTACGTTACGGAAATTCTTTCGCCAAAAAGGAGCAGGCTCTTAAAATATACAATGACGAGTTTGAAAAAGACATCGATGTTATATATCCTTATGAGCTTTATTTATAAAAATGAATCGAAAAATCTAGATATATAAGTATATTATCTTGTTATATTATTCCTGTAAATATACGTTAAAATTAATTATGTGTATCAAATTCATATTCATTTTATTCATAAAATCAATTCACCTACGTGTCCAAAATGTATTTTCATCAAAAATATGACAATAATCAAATATGTCAAGTTAAATTAATAAAATTAAATATGAAAATGTAAACAGAAAATTTACATCTGAATACATGCAGTAAAGAGTCGTTAGTCCCAATTTAAATGATTCCAATAACTTTTTAGTTCCTACGGGCACAGAAAAATTACGATAACCCAGAAACCCAGAAAAAAATAACAGACCGTAACAAAAAAAAATCATTGTACGGCAGTATGAAAAAGGCCATTTTTTTTAAATAACATGCATGGCGCATATCTTATAAACTACCAAACATCTGTATAATGTAATAGCTAAATGACAAAATGTCACCATACCTAAGTTATGTCAAAAGAAAGAAAGATTCTTTATAGTCTACTTCTTAAGAAGCATTTTACTGCCTGTAAGCTTTCAGATCCGCAAATAGAATTGTTTTATTTAACTCTTAATTCGATATCCATGTCTTGGTACAGGATTATTAACCTATTTAGTCATTTATTGCGACAAAATAATCAATGATATGACAAGAAGAAGATCATGTCAAATGCCCATTTAGCACCAACTCCCGTATAGGTCGATTCACAAGAGCTGGCGCGGAATGTCTATGAAATTATTGACAGTTTCATACATTTTCCGCGCCAGCTCTTGTGAATCCTATATACTATATACCTATAACAATCGGACACATTACGCTCGAAGTTGTAGGCGATTACAGTTAGGTAGGTCCAACTTCGAGAAAGAGGTTAATCGTCGAATCCGACTCGGCTGGGCAGCGTTCGGGAAGCTACGGCACATCTTTTCGTCCAATATTCCGCAGTGTCTCAAGACAAAAGTCTTTGACCAGTGTGTGTTGCCAGTGATGACATATGGTACTGAAACGTGGTCGCTTACTATGGGCCTTATAAGAAGGCTCAAAGTCACCCAAAGAGCAATGGAGAGGGCTATGCTGGGAGTTTCTCTGCGTGATCGCATCAGAAATGAGGCCATCCGCAGCAGAACCAAAGTGACTGATATAGCCCTTCGAATCGCTAAACTTAAGTGGCAGTGGGCGGGGCACATAGCACGCAGAACCGATGGCCGTTGGGGCGGAAAGGTTCTCGAGTGGCGACCACGTACCGGAAGGCGTAGCATGGGCAGGCCCCCCACACGGTGGACTGATGACCTGGTAAGGGTCGCGGGTGTCCGCTGGATGCGGGTGGCGCAGAACCGGTCATTGTGGAGGTCTTTGGGGGAGGCCTATGTCCAGCAGTGGACGTCATTCAGCTGAAATGATGATGATGATGAATCAATGATAGAAGAAGAGTGTTTGTATTACGTGTAAAAGAAGAAGAAGTGTGTGTGTGTGTGTGTGTGTGTGTGTGTTTGTTTCCTTGTTGTTATTGTATTGTATATTTTTACAAAAATATGACCTTACACTCTGTTGTTTGCCTTCTTTTTTAAACTTGAATGTTTTTTATTCTTTTTCTTTCTTTCTCTTTTTTCTTTCTTATCTTATCTAAACAATAACATCTCTTAATACAATTGTCGAACGTCACGTTTTTGAAATGATCTTTATTTTCAGAAAGTATAGTAAAAGCTATGGGTTGGGTAAACTATTCCAATGCCAATTCATAAAGAAGGTGATACAGCTCTATCTATACTGTGTGTAGTCACCAACAGCCGAAACAAAGCAGACAAAAATATCTGAAACGTAACGGTCTTAGAAATAGAGTAATCTTAGAATACCTATTATGTGCTGGTGACTGTACATCGCTTTTGATCCATGTCTCTGTCATGCTATTTTTGAATGGAACGGAACGTGTCTTTTGAATCTTTATTTTGATCCCAGTGCGCGGTTTTACAGTTAATAAACGACGTTTTGTACATGTACTCACCAAGCCCCATTTCTTCTTATGAGGCCCATCTTATTAGGTCCTCCGTCCTTCACGTCATTTAGGGAGTCCATCCATCACGCCACACTACTGGATCGCTATATGACTAGCGCACAGACATATTTGAGTAGACACTGCATGTATGCCGATCCCGACAAGGTCTAGTATATTACCTATGGGTTGGATGGTAAGATGGCAGTGGCTTACGTAAATCTAGTGCCTACGAAACATGTTGGGATTTGGTGCCAAAGCGGACCCCGGGCTTCTTTAGGATACAACCGGTAAAACGCTAAGAGTATGATATCGGATGTACGGAGATTTGTATAAAGACCAAGCGTGGCCGTTTCTGAGTGAACTGTGACGTCACTGGGGTATTTTAGTCACTAGGACAATAATCATTGAAGTGTCCTGTTCTTACTTTGAATCATTGTTAATTTTTTTTGTCGATTCTGATATCGATTACACCCAAATACAAATTAAAAAATAATTACCTAGAATTTATCTAAATAAATCCCCCCCTAAGCTCCATTCTAAAACACACGAAGATCGATTAATTCAAAATTGGCAAACTTAGGTTATCATTCGTTTGCAGCAACAATGTGTGTCAGTGAGCACGACTTCAATGTCCTTAATAAAGAGAGCTCCCTGGTAACTGCGGTGTGAGGACAATCACGAATTGCCCTTGTTCTTGTTATATATAAATTACATCACAGACATAACTAAGGGCATTTTTCAACGAGCAATATCATTAATTATTATGTAAGTTGAGCTAAGAGTAAGAACAAAATGTCATACTATAGTTGATAAGTGACCAATAAATAGATTTAAGGATCATATCGCGTACCAATAATAGTTGAACATGCTGTAAACCTACCAATTACAGTAGAACAACCTGTACTTGGTAATGTTTAATGCTAATAAAGATCATTATACACCTTATTTATTTTTTCGTCTTAAGTTAGATTTTTTACAATAAATTTATACAAGTACAATATAAAAATATACATACAAAATATAAAAGCATTATAAAAAACCTAACCTAGGGTGCCGCCGGTAGCGAGGCTAGCCTAAGCTACCGGTGGTTAGGGCGACAGAGAGAGGAACCTCCGGACTATCCGCGCCGTGTCCAGGAGTACCGCCTTCTGTATTTGACCCTTGACCCAGCCATCTAACGAGAGTCTCTTGAGATGTTGGTCGAGACTCTTCGCTATTAGACCGTTCACAGAGACGACTATCGGGACAATAATCGTTGAATCAACATCCCACATGGCGGTTACCTCATGTGCCAAGTCTAGGTACTTGCTGACTTTGTCCTTCTCAGCTTTCACGAGGTTCTCGTCATGAGGGATGGTGATGTCAACGAGCACTGCCTGGCGCTTCAATCGATCTGTCAGCACGATATCAGGCTTGTTGGCTACAATAGTCCTGTCCGTGATGACAGATCGATCCCAATAGAGCGTTGCACGACCATTTTCGAGAACTGGCGCAGGTATGTACTTATAATACGGCACTTCGAAGTCTACAAGACCGTATAAAAGAGCAAGCTGCTGGTGAATAATCCTGGCCACCAAGTTATGTCTGTGCAAGTACTCGCCGTTAGCAAGATGACTACAACCAGAAATAATATGCCTGAGTGACTCTCCGGGACGGCGGCATGCCCGACAAATGTCGACCGTACCGTCCTTCAGGATATATTTCCGGTAGTTGTTCGTCATGATAACCTCGTCCGCAATTGCACAGACAAAACCTTCAGTTTCCCCAAAAAGATCCCCAAAACGTAGCCAGTTCACCGATGCGAGCAGGTCTACGTCAGGCCCCGTAAGGGCCTTGTAGAACCGCCCATGTAGCTCCTTACTCTTCCATACCGCCCTGCGGTCGTCGGTGCTTAGTACTTTAAATCTGCGCCAGTTCTCGTTTGCCATGGAGAGCGGGGTGAAAGATGCGTCTGTTGCCACTACGTCACGATGCATCCCACACTCACTGTTTAGAAAGTAATCCCTGAGACTGCACACCTCGCGGTTGTGAAGGTCTTTGGCATTTAAGAAGCCGCGACCTCCAAGTTTCCGCGGGATGTACAGTCTCATAACAGAAGATCGTGGGTGTAGCATACGGTGCGCAGTGAGCAGTACACGTACCCTTCGATCCAGGAAATCGAGCTCAGTCTGAGTCCACCTTAATAAGGACACCCAAAGGAGTATGTGAGCAACAGCATCACCCAGGCGTTGAAGGCGCGAACCTTATTGCCACCCGACAAAAAACTATTGAGTACTTTTGTCAGGCGACAGAAGAAGCGCTCCCTCACCGCCCGTTTGATGTCTCCACCCTCGATACCCAAAGACTGTGACATACCAAGATACTTATAGGTTTCTGCTTCGGAGAGAGATCTGAGAGCGATTGTCTCAGAAATATGTAAATTTGTGGAATTTACAACTTTCCCCCGCTGTACATGCATGACCGCACACTTATCGACACTTATTATTATTATTGTTAGCACCCACGAAAATGACCAACACGATGTATTTTTTCATAAATGTATATTTCAATTAATAATTAAATTAGAACTATTGCTATAGTTGTACAGTACCAATACTAAAGTTACATATTACAATCATCAATATCGAGAGCGTCGTTCGATAGCACTGCCCAACCGAGAATGACCATCGCGCCAAATCCCCTCCATCACGATGATGGTGGTTGTCATGACGTCACCAGAATGGTCAGTTGAGCGACTTTTAAAATATTCTTTTCCACTAAAACAATAAAACCTTACACTATGGAGTAGGTAGGTAGTAGGCGTTGCGTGATCTACCTAGATACATGTCTATGTACTAGCACTACATCACCCTGTGCGACTTCCTGCTATCTAACTAATGCGGCCCTGATATCATGGCTCCTTGCAGCCTGACAAATAGCTAGTTTTGACATCGCTTAAGGTCAATCTGGATAAGTGGGCCAGCGGGTTAAGCACGCCCTTAATATCTCGAAATCTACAGAACTTACTTTAGTTTATTGCATGATAAGATGTCAATAGTTGTATGGTTAAATATGGAAGATTTTGGTATTGTCAGTTACATGGCTTTCCTTGACTGACCAATTGACCATATAAATCAATCAATTCCAATTTATTATCATTCTCTTGTCCTTTCTATTTATTTGGGGTCGGTGCAGCATGTGTTTTTCTTCCATACATCTCTGTCACGCGTCATTTCTTCATTCACATCTTTTTTTTTATTAAAAATGGGATTGCTTTTGGCCAGCATCTATCTAGCCAGGGGGCAAAGATGACGCCGATGATGAAGCGAGCTCACCCAGAAGATGCCTATTCACTCGCGCCTTAAAAAGGTCCAGGTTATATGAACTCGGAAATACAGACGCCGGCAGAGAATTCCAGACCTTAGAAGTGCGCATTATGAAGGATGATGCATAGCACTTGGTTCGAATTAGAGGAATTTCGACCAGGTAAGGATGGTAGCCAGCCGTACGAGCACGTACTGAGCACACTCACCGAAGTACAATCTGTAGAAGACGCACAAACATGCTACTTTGCGTTTATGTGGTAGGCTCTGCAGCTTATTTCCCACTACCGTACTGCCACCAATGAGCCTCCTGGCTCTGCGGTCCACCGAGTCGAGTGCGGCAAGTTGGTACTTGGCCGAGCCATTGCAAAGGTGACTACAATATTCCATGCAAGATCGGACTTGGGCTTTGTATAAAGAGAGAAGCTGCCCAGGCGTGAAATATCGCTTAACCTTATTTAGGATGCTCAGCTTTTTGGCCGCTGTTCCGGCTTTGGACACATCTTTCCTATTCATATCACCTCTCACACAATCCATCCACCTTTTCTTTGGCCTACCTCGTTTTTTGCATCCACCCACATTCATATTTAATACTTTTCTTGTTACATGGCTTTCATGCCTCCTGATTACCATAAAGGTAATGCTTAGATATAACAGTATTTTACTAAAAGCACATTATTATGGTTTATGTCAATGATGTACTCGTAATATGATAAGTGCGTAGGAAATGGGACACTTCACAGTTATTTTAGTCCACATTGCTTTTCGGACGAAACCTAATGTCTAAGGTTCCGTAGGCGAAAAACACATGGTATGAAGTAAAAAGAACTTGAAGCCGCTCTGCGGGGCTTTTTTTGGTAGTTTGCTCTTCGGGTGTCTAAAGTTACCTAAAAAACCTAACCTACCAAGTGTTTTGCGATGTCAATAGGTTTCCTACAAGGAATAAAAAATCTTCCTAAGAAACTGGTTTCGTATGAAGCAGGAACAATATCTGATCGTAACTCTGGAGATTCTTCTGTACCACGGGGTTTTAAAAAAAATGTAGCAATTATTATTAGATATTTACCAGTACATTTTCGGTGAAAGAAAAACCGTTAGAAAACAAAGTTTATTGTTCCCTCTGGGTTGAAAGGTCGAAGATGGTATGTAGTCACTTTCGTAAAACTTGTTTTTTAAACTGCAAAATGCTTTTGAAAGTCTGGATTGCTTAAAAAATAAAGTACTACTTGGATGTAATGCATTTTTTACTAGACACGTCCCACCTTAAGACCCCACCGCCCTCTCACTTGAGAGACTTCAAAACGTGGCTTATAATAAATTCAGGATCCAGTGGGTCTTCACGCCACTCTTTGGCTTACGGTGCTACTTTATTCACTTCGTTACTAAATGAGCTGTCTAGAAATAGTAGATTGTACAACAAGTGCATAAAACAAGCCATTTTATCTGAGACAATTTGCCTGGCATAAGCCTGGGCCCGGCAACCACCTCGTCTGGCAATCCCTTTCTTTCCGAGCCTCGGCATTATTGTACAGTGGGCCCACGAAAATGATGAGCACTTTAGTACTTTGTCAAACTAAACCAGAACAAGCCAGTTTCGCGCGTGATAATGAGGTTGTCAATCAGTTTTGCGACAAGGTTCTAAGTGTGCTCAACATTTTCATGGGCCGACTGTACCTATACTATTCCCCGTCACTACCCTTCAACGTTTCCTGTATTGCGTCGTGCGCTGCGCAGTAACCGTCTGGGTTAATCGGTCTATAGCTTTTCTTTACTTTCAATGAGAAATATTTAATGTGACACATACGGACCTTATTCGCGCTTGTTACTCTTACATACATACTTAAATTCACGGCCATTTTCCGGAAATGGGTAGGCAGAGCACATGCAATTTAATTTCGTTGCCACATTTGCCAATTGTGTCTTCAAAGATGGAAAAACGTGATATTGCAGTGATAGTTGGCCAGCCCATCGTCCACAACACAGTTGTTCTGTTACTCTACTTTTACGGCACTCATGGGAAAAAAGGGGGGTGGTATTCCAACCAGGCACCACACGGGGAAGGATGTAAGTACGGCAATTTTTTCTTGGGCAACTATCTACAGATTTGTTAAAGGATAGGGGCTGGCATAGGGGGAACAAGTCACTGTCTTTCAAAATTAGACTAACAATGACTTCAAAATGGCCATAAATATTATTACCATATTTGAGATACTGACATTTATTTTGTTCAATCTGACATGCATACTTATAAATATTGCCTATTGTGAATTTAAATGCCATACGATTGAATAAATAAGTTACTCACATTTCTAACCACATCTACTTACTAAACTCAATAATGAAAACAGTACTTGAACAAAAATGAAATCATAATACTGTATTAAGAATCTTCTCTAATTTGTTGTGAGGAAGGCCTTATTGTATAACGTCTAATAAATTTAATGTGACCTTCGACTTTCAATCCCAGTTAATTAACATTGATTGTGTTGCTTTCCAATTCAAATTCGTAGAAATGATATAACATCTAAGAAATCTTCGCTTTGAAGCGATCTCTTCCAGACAACCTTTGCGCAGCAGGAAATATTTGTACAAGAACTACAACAGGCCGTGCAGGAATAAAGCAAGAAGAGCGTTAATAATAATAACACACCATAGTAAAGTAACACACACACATTTTCCTGACACCTTAGAACTTAAATGGTCGCATGTACGGTTTCAAAAGAATTTCCTCCCTTAGACGCTACGGTTGTGGAATGAACTCTTTGCTGAGGTTTTTCCGAGGCCCCTGCAAGCATTTAAAACAGACCGGACTCCACAAACTATGCCTTAAGATAAAGGTAAGAAATATAATAATAATAATATAATTTATTTGCAGAAAAAGGGTAAGTTTACATGTGTTAGTGTAAATATATAAACATAAGTGTTTCACCTTTCCCAGCTGTTACAAACAGCATGCAAATTTGTTTACATTCATCAGTAACATATTTTAACTATAGATAGTGGTCATCCAATAACCAATAAAGTTGACATAATTGTAAGAATTATAACATAAAATCAAACACTTTCATTATATTCTATCCTCAGACCAAGTAAAAAATATAGACGGAACGTCTCGAACAACCTAGTGAAGCCACTTTTTTAAAGATCACAAAGTACAATATATATACTTAGATAGAGATACCAGTGAAATACTGCACATAGATCGTAGCGCCGTTGTGTATTTAGTAAAAACTAACCGCACGACCGCTGCATCCCTGTCACTTCAATATGCAAGTGCGATAGCACCCAGTGACATCTGGTACAAACAAGTTAAACTAACATTTCCATAGAAAAATTCGTACTTCGAGCTGAAAGGCGTAGTGATGTGCCGTGGGAATATTCCCGGGAATGGGAATATTCCTTTTGTTCCCAGGAATATTCCCAAAACAGGGGAATATTGCAAACCAGATTGGGCAATTTTTGGGCAAAAACCTCGTGTTCTTACTAGATACACGTAATACATTTTTTATATAATAAAATTTTAGCTTTTGTTCGATCACAAAATCGTTTCTCTTTTTGCGATGCCGTTTCTGAGTATTATGTTTAAATATGTCTCTTTCTTTCAATGGCTGTCCCCTTCCTATATATTAATCTTTATTCTTTATGAATATCTAACATGTCTTAATATTTTTTATCTTAGTCTTTTTTTTAACGGTGTAGTACGAATGCATAAAAAATTGACAGATTAGTCCTAGTATATATATCGTAATAAGTACTGCACCGTTAAAACCAAAGTACATGATATACTCGTACTACTATGGTTTTTAATGAAACTGTGATGATTTGTATAGTTTTTGCTAATACAAAATACTTATCTAAAAAAAAGTTATTCACCTTCCCTACTAACTATGGGAATATTCCCGGGGTATTTACTTTCGCATGATATTGGGAATTTACTTTCGCAAGTGAGTTACACTATTTAATGTGTCGGTAAATAGTTCAATGAATAAAGTTTTGATATAATCCTCAATCACACAAAATGTAAACCTATACACTTTCAAAACTCCCCAATGTTCCCTTTGTGTGGGAATATTCCTGGGAATATTCCCACACAAATATTGGGCACATCACTAGAAGGCCCCTGTTAAAGATGTGTGCGTATCAATGTTGCTACTGGAATGAAAAAGTCCCTATGGATGGGGTAATTTGTTTAGTTCTCCATTTTATTTGTAGAGGGCACAATAAAATCAGGCAAATGAATAATTATTCACTTCACACAATGTGTAGTCTAGTAACCGTTAGCCACTACACAGAATGGGACACTCGGCATCATATTTTGAACCCCTAATTATTTTGAAAGAACTTCAAAAAATGCAAAATAAAACATTCAGTTTTGGTAACAGAATTGAACTGTTGAAATTGCATGTTGTACAGTCGCGTTCTTTAATATGGGACCCAATTCGTAAAAAAATCTTTGAATTTCTATTCAATATGACAGCTGTCAACATTAAGCGGGTCACAAATTAAAGTCTTTGACTGTACTACGGGTGAATTGAATTTCACAGTTCGTTTTTGAAATTAATAAAATGAAGGCCTTGTTCACACGGCTCCCTCCGGTTGGGGTAACTAAAAATTATACTCTGGTATCACACGTGCTTTGTTACGTCAATCAACGTCAAGTGAATGTCGAGGTTTCGTGTTCCAAGCAAAGCAAAATTTATTTTCTAAATAGTGTTTTAAGATATTAGTTCAACACTTACAAATGAAAAGTTATATTTTTTGATTTACTGCTAGAAGTCCTGATGTTATTTTTGCGTCCTTTAATGACGCAGGGGACCATATTTTATAGTGATTGTTTTTGACGTTTACCAGTTTGACGTTTAGAGTTCTGGGCTTGGTTTTGGATTGTATTTGTGCGAGTGAACGTGTATTTATTTATTGGGCTTGGTTTTGATGGCTTCACTAGATTTTTCGTGACGCTCCGTCTATATTTTTTACTTGGTCTGAGATTCTATCATAAAATAATAACAGCATAAAATATATACCAAATGGCATATGTCACACTGTAGACAACGGACAGCTTAAAATGAGGTTAATACAAAAAGATACAATCACGCTTGCTGGTTTATGAATTCGTTCATATTATAAAAACACCGATCAAGGATCCAAGTATATCACTATAGCTATGCGATCTGCTCAATTCTAAGTAGTCATGACACGATCAGTCATCAATATCAAACGGAGTCCTCATCTAATGGGCGATATTAAAAATCGATGAATAACGTGACCGTTCGAAGGCTCTCCTCTCGAGAGCGATCGTGTATTGTTGGCTAATCAAATAAAATTAGGATCTTATTTTCTGACGACAGGCCTGATCCAATTAGGGGGGCCTGTCGGAACACTCACTGGCCTGGAGATGCGGCATAAGTTAGGTGCGTACAGCGATCTGTGAGCACGCTGTGACTGCAGTGAGTTGATTTTTTTTTATGAAATAGGAGGCAAACGAGCAGATGAATTGCCTGATGGTAAACAAATTAGCGCCGCCCACGGACACCCGCTTGTCACGTTACGTCTCCTTCCAAGTGAAATTGAAAGGCGAGGTAAGCAGACTTTTTAAAAAAAAAAAAGAAGTTGAAAGTATAAGTAAAAAAAAAATAAGTAGGTAACCCAACAATTTGGAGCCTCGAGTCAGAAGACTCGGCGCCTCGAGTAGTGGTACGGCGACTGGAGTTGGTTGGCGCGTCGGCTTTAGTAAGTTGGCGCGTCGGCTTGAGTAAGTTGGCGCGTCGGCTTGAGTAAGTTGGCGCGTCGGCTTGAGTAAGTTGGCGCGTCGGCTTGAGTAAGTTGGCGCGTCGGCTTGAGTAAGTTGGCGCGTCGGCTTGAGTAAGTTGGCGCGTCGGCTTGAGTAAGTTGGCGCGTCGGCTTGAGTAAGTTGGCGCGTCGGCTTGAGTAAGTTGGCGCGTCGGCTTGAGTAAGTTGGCGTGTCTGCTTGAGTAAGTTGGCGCGTCGGCTTGAGTAAGTTGGCGCGTCGGCTTGAGTAAGTTGGCGCGTCGGCTTGAGTAAGTTGGCGCGTCGCCTTGAGTAAATTGGCGTCGGTTTGAGTAATATGGCGCGTCGGCTTGAGTAAGATGGCGCGTCGGCTTGAGTAAGTTGGCGCGTCGGCTCAAGTTAGCAGGCACTGAGACTCGAGTAAGTAGGTACGGAGACTCGAGTAAGTAGATACGTAGACTCGAGTAAGTAGATACGGAGACTCGAGTAAGTAGGTACGGAGACTCGAGTAAGTAGGTACGGAGACTCGAGTAAGTAGGTACGGAGACTCGAGTAAGTAGGTACGGAGACTCTAGCACCGTGGCTCAGGAAGAATGGCTCGGCGTATCGAGAAAGAGAAGAGACGTCGAAGTAAGTACGTGAGCACGAGGTCTTCTTGAAGTGCAGGGCCTGGCTTGGCCCTGCACTGACCAATTGCGACTTGACTGATGAAAAGTCGGCGAGAAACTGCCTTGTCCTAGGCAATGTTCGGCTTTTATACTATTTCTTGCCGTTGTTCGAGAATCGATAGTTCTAAATTTACAATTTCAAATTTACAGGATACCAGTATACAATTTAGACGTAAAATGATTACAACCTTAGCTAAAAATGAGTTTTGACAATGTCCGTTGCTATGACGGTCGATAAATAAACATGTCAAAAGTATTACATTCTAGGATAATTATGTTTGTTTACGTATGAAAACAACAAAATAATTGAAAATATAAAGCTATATCAGACAAAGTAAGTTTCTGGCGTGTTTAGTGTGTCCCATAACATAGGCAGTGCCGGAAACATCGAAATTTTCGAAAGTAATCAAAGAAACAATATTACAGTGATTCAAGTGAAATGTTTAGCGAAAGAAACAAGGTAACGAACGAGAAAAGGCGCATTGCCGCAACCTGCATGCGAGGGCGAGCAGATGCTCTTAAGAACACAAGGTATGCTACACGCTACACCAGAGGGGTTGTAAATGCGTTGCCGGCCTGTAAGAAGGTTTGAAGGTCGTATCGATCTAGAAATACCGCAGGCGACAGTTCATTCCATAGTGTAACTGTGCGAGGCAGGAAGTTTCTAGAAAAACGCACAGTTGAGGACTGCCAACCATCTAAGTGGTGAGGATGGATATGTTGTCGCGTTGGGCGATTAATCCGAACAATTCCTTTGGAGCACTCCCCGTAATACATGCGATAGAAAAAGCAGGGCGAGGCTACATTACATACTCTTATGTGTACGAACTCATTGAAATTATCCTAGTATAAAGCCCTGTATGTACATTTTTTTAAACCAATTTTAAACAGTTTGTTTTCTGATAAAATCCAACTTCAGAGCGAGTGATGAGTAGATATAATAAATATAATAATTACGGTTGTTTGAAATGAAATCACGAAGAACATTACAAGAAACCTCGAATTTTATTTTGCGGTTGTCTGGAACGTGCAGTATTAACAGAAGGGAAATCGTATAACATTATGAACGTGCGTTTGGAAGTTTTGATAATGTTCTAATACTCGTTCGAAAAGTTACGCCAAACTTATTTAGAATTGCAATCGCGTGGTGGAATTTTCCATAGGTAAGACGCGAACTTAAATTTCTGTATGATCCGCTACATCTTCTAACTTAAAACCCTATATCACAGCTACCTTTACGTGAACTTGTTACTGCCTCAGTGGCGAGTTATGACTGGAAACATAAACAGCCTTTTGCTCAAACGTGGCCAATGTTCTATTATTAGATACAAGTACGTAGAGGATACCTTTTGAGAACGTCAAAATAGGCGCCATTAACTGGTGCAATTGGGTACTTTCATCAAAAGAATTGTCTTTATTGATTAACTTACCCTTAACTTACGCAATGTCCTTAGGAAAGTCGCAAACCTACATAAACATTTCTATGGGATAACAACTACCTGTGCCATATTTTACGTTGATCGGTCTGTAATCGTAAGTTGGTGCAACACGCCCTTAGACAAATAGCTATTAACTTGAGGGCATTCAAAATTATTATCATCACACGAAAACAAACATTTTGCCAATAATATTGGTGAAACATATTCCAAAGTTAGAATACGAGTAGGTTAACCTTTACTCGCATACGCTCGAAGTTATCCTATAAAAGTGAACACGATTATTAGACACACAAAAACATACATGTAACAAATAGGCCAAGTCAAAATAATGGCATCTCAAAGTCAAAGTCAAAGTCAAAATCATTTATTGCAAGTCACATTACAGTTGAAAAAGATGGAATTAAGAATACATAGGTCTACATGTGACGCCCTGCAAGGGCACAGCAACATATTAATCACATACTAATTTATTACATAATCTGGAAAGGACACACTGAGTTAAGCAGTTGGAACGCATTGAGTTTAAACCAATTTATTTATTCGTAATTATCGCATTATGCATTTTAATTCTTAATATAAAAAATAGAGGGGCAATCTTACACAATTCAAACTAGCCCCATAGGAAGCTGAATAAGACTTGTAATTACGGGTACTACTTAGACGACGATACAAGTATACTTAATAGGAATAAATTTTCAAATACTTAACTAGTACATATGAGTCACAAAAAACTCAAAAACAAATACTCATTCTCATCACACAAAT
The DNA here is from genome assembly GCA_905163555.1 of Notocelia uddmanniana. NCBI lineage: Eukaryota > Metazoa > Arthropoda > Insecta > Lepidoptera > Tortricidae > Notocelia > Notocelia uddmanniana. The sequence goes on along the minus strand of LR991059.1, from coordinate 3,636,481 downwards.
ATTAGCCCTAACCAGCATTTGAACTCAGGACCAATAAAAAATGATAATTGTTTATATGAATAACATTTCTTTTATACTTTTCCTGAATACGCCGCATTGTGACGGTTTAAGACAAACTTAAGCTAAAATACACTTATGTATGTGTATTTAAGTATTTTGTTTATCTATATAAGTATATGCTATCGGCCAATGCTACGGGTTCACACCTCTAGGATTATTTTCGAATGCACTTTACAGCGTTCTCTATTTAAATTTTCTACCAATAGAAACGGCCAGCCTGCAGATGATTTAGTTTGAGAAAATGTGGACCCGCAGCGTTGGCCGATATTACATCTTCGCCTAGTAGGTACCCATAGTACAGCTTTGCGTAGTTTGGTACAAGGTCGTTTTGTGTAAGTTTGTCCACATATTTTTATTTATTTTTTAGTTTTCTTGGCACTCTATTCAGAAACTAAGTACTGCTTATTGTAGTAGCGGTAAAAACTTGGCCAATTATGCATTTTGTCGATCAACGATGGTTTACAGGGCAGTAGCGTATATTTCTAACGAGAGATAAACAACCTATGCCCAACCTTTGATTCTCACATTTAAAACAAATGACAGTTGATATGTACGCGTATTCGTAAAACTACCCAGTTATCCTGCTAAATAGTACAGAAAGTACGCATAAAATAACCCATGGCCGGATCATCCTACTAGTGTTTGTCCCGTCTTACGAGGGGGCCTGCTTTCCTGGTATTCTGCTTCCACTTCGCTCTATCCTCTTCATTCAACCCACAGGCGTTCAAATCCTTATTGACGACATTGAGCCGCAGTAACATAGGTCTGCCTCTTCACGCAGCACCAGGCAAAGCACCAAGTGCTTTTTTGCCGACATATTCCTGTAGCCTTATTCTTGTCTTGTCCGTCATCGCAGCCAATTATTGCATCTTACATACTCCATTCGTCAGCTTTTTGATTTTCGAACTTGGCTGACGCAACTTCCGCGCAACTAGACCCGTATTTCCCGATTCCCTGAACCGTGTTATCTGTACCCTTTAACATTAAACAGTGATCATTCACCTTGATCACTCATAAAATATTCTAAAGGTAATATTTGAGCATTATATTACCGTAGAAACGATCGTTATGGGGTGAACTTTATCGTTGTTATTCAAGCTCTATTGGTTCGGATAATAATTTTATTGCTTACATCATTCTGTCTCCTATCCTTTTCCCCTTATATTATAACTATCCTAGGGAAGGAACCCGGGATTCAATTTGTGATCTAATACGTAGTGTACTTGACAGATGTAATTAATGGTTATAAAATGTATTGTGAAATCAAGCTTATAATACCTAAAAACTAAGCAACACGGCAACAAGTTATATTTTAATGAAAATGATTTATGATTAAATCATTAAGATGTGATGAGAGATGATGAGTTCGGCTGTACGTACTCGTATCGTATGATTAATATAATTTGACGACCTGTTTAGCCTAGTTGGTAGTGACTCTGCCTCCGAAGCTAGAGGTCCCGGGTTCGAATCCCGGCCAGGGCATTTATTTGTGCATTTTTCACGGATATTTGTTCTTGGGTCTTGGATGTTTTCTATGTATATAAGTATGTATTTATCTATATAAGTATGTATATCGTCGTCTAGTACCCATAGTACAAGCTTTGCTTAGTTTGGGACTAGGTCGATCTGTGTAAGATTGTCCCCCAATATTATTATTATTATTATTCGATTCGACAATATTGTACCAAATTACTCCGTTCAATAAGTGACGCTACTGTTAAAGCAATAAGGTTAAAAATCTAATGCCAGTTTTTAAAAAGTCGCATATTTTAAATAATTCAACTATACTACATGTGTACTTATATATGCACAGCGTAGGTAGGTATCTGATTACGAGAGATACTCAAGACGGACTTATCCTTTCTTGACCTTTAGTCATGGACACCGTTTTTCGTCTTTGATGCCCAAGATTAAACCGCTTTTGTGATGCTTAGCCACGAAGACGCTATAAATTATCCGAGCGAAAAACCGATGGTTAAGAATCGGAGCGTTAAATAATAAAAATAAAAAAGCCGTTATTACTTGTACAATGACTTATTTAAATATATAAATGTGTGTTTAATTTTAATATACTTACATATTGTTATTCTTATATAATAGTAATGAATCTGTACTGATGTTTTATTTGTATACGAGTATTATCAAAATTAAAAATATATAGCTCGTAGCTCTTAGTCTATAGGTATTATCAAACCGCGTTGAGAAAGGGATTCGAGTGTACCGTTAGCACAAGTGTACTTAATAAATGATTAAATATAATCATAAACCAATCTTTGATATCTTCATAAGTGCAGACCCTTATAGATAATAGAATTAATAGCTAAATATGATTTGCATATTTAAACTCTATTCTCGGTAAATATTGTCATTTGTTTAATAAAAAAATACTATTATCATATTTGACAAATCTGTCACCAGTCACATTATTTCGCTTTATCAAATTGCCGTAGCTTTTCAAAAATACGTTTGTATAGAATATGAATCGCGGTAAAGTATTAAACGGTCGATGCCGAGAAATTGTCTACAATGTACTAACATATTTTAATAAAGAAAACGATAAGACGAAGGTTCTTTTGAAAACTTTGATGGCCATCTTAAGCGTAAATGCAATCGTCTCTGAGGTAAGTATTCCAAGAGTTACATTGCAGGAAATAATTGGATTACTGAACAATAATACCAAAGTTTTGAATCGTGTGGTGGCCGCGACGGGCGTTGGAAAAAACACAGTAACATTAATAAAAAAAGAAGACAATGTCGCCAGAGCAAATTCTTGTAAATTGAGCACACCTAAAAAAGGAAAACGAGGGCCAAGATTTATTTTGGACAATTTCGACAAATGTGCCTCGCGAAATATTATAACAAATATGTATCGACAAAAGATTGTTCCAACTGTGCAAAATTTTTTAACTCAATCTCAATTAGATATAAACTTTCTTGGTCAAAGAACCACATTATTAAATATAATGAAAAACCATTTAGGGTTCCGCTTTAAGAGGTGCACACAGAAACGGTTAGAATTGGTCGAACAACCTCAGATTAAAGCTTGGAGAGCCAGGTATCTAACAAGAATCCGCGAAAATGGTGCATTGGGTCCTAATAAAAAACTTGTAGTTTATTTAGATGAGACCTGGATACATTGTCACTACACCGTGAACAAATGTTGGCAATTAATGTCCGAACAGGGCATTCGAAAATATGACAGTGCTGAAAATCGGTGGATTATAATCCACGCAGGTTCTGAAAACGGTTTTGTGAACGGAGCATTAGCTATTTGGAAGGCTAATTCCAAGAAAGGGGATTATCATGGTCAAGTAAATACCGAAAAATTTATTAAATGGATTACTAATAACTTATTACCGAATATACCACCCAATTCGATTATTGTAATGGACAATGCTTCCTATCACAGTACACAGGTAAATAAACCCCCTACTTCTCGAGATCGGAAAGACGTAATGAAGGAATGGCTTAAAGCACATAATATCGAGTTTTCTATGAAGGACACGGTTCCCATTTTATACGAAATTATAAATAAAAATCGCCCGCCTATAGAACATTTAATAGATAACCTATTAAAAGCACACGGTCATGAGGTACTTCGCTTGCCACCTTATCACTGCGACCTAAATCCGATCGAGTATATATGGCATTTAGTTAAGCAGAGAGTATCTCAAAAAAATGTACTACAGCGTGAAAATGAGATTGAGGCCATAACACTAGAGTCTTTAGCCTCAATCACCGAGAACGATTGGAAAAAAGAGGTGACTCACGTGAAACATATTGAAAATGACTACTGGCTGAGAGAAAACATGGAAATTCCTCGAAATGAAGTAATTGTTAACACTGGTAGGTTAACCTATTAGCATAATATCAAATTTACATTATAGAATCTACTCGTATCAAACACTAACTTATCCATTTTTTTGTTCATATAGGTGATGATACTGAGAGCTCTGATGACGATAGCGTTATGACTGAATAATTTTTATAGTTCTTAAAGTAATTATTTACAACATTTGTATTTTATTTAAGTAATACACCGTGTTTTTTTATTTACGATTAATTCGACACGTCGCTTAGTACATTAACAGCAATCAACTTGTATATGGATTTCTTTTAAATTCAAAATGAGACTTGTTTTTACTTTTTCATACAAACTAAATCAGAATCGTGTTGATCACAAGTGTGACCTCTCACTTTCACCTCCTTTAGCGTAAATGTAAAATTGCAATTGTGACAGTTTTGACTTTACATCAATGACAACACTTACCAATTGTACATAAATTATAAAATCATACTTAAAATACTTTAAAAACGGTGTTTAAGAAAGTAACTCTATTTGATCTGAAGAACTATCTCTTAATGCTATCGGAAATCAATAAAAACACGCTGTATAATTTGATATTTTTTCCATGCTTTAGAACTTCATTGTACCAAAATAACAATTTAATTTAATTTATCTGCATACTCTACCACTGACAATGTCATATCATGCATTAGTTCAAAAATGACATATGAGCTCAATCCCTTTCTAAACGCGGTTTGATAATACAAGAACCCCTCCACGGGTGAAGGCCTCCTCCCAGTTATCTCAGGAATCGCAGCATTAACGAAGTAAATTTGAGATACAGAAAAATATATAAAGAGTGTGAGAAATGTATGTGTTGTGTGTGACAATAATGTATAAAGATCCTGGGCAAGCTTCTGTAGAGCTTGTACAAACACCTTTACAATTTCCTTCTGATACAAAGACTGGAAGTTAATTTTGAATTTAGAATACATAGTAGCCTTCTCTGTTCGATTCAATGGAGAAATACGAGTAGTGACTGACCACTTTGGATGCCACGTGGCTACACTGATCTACACCAAACAAGACATCATTGTATGTTATGTATAGAAATCGGCCAAGAGCATGTCGGGCGATGCTCAGTGTAGGGTTCCGTAGTTGCCCAATGAATTTAATTAAAAGAAAGGGAATACCTTTGCAGCGTTTTATACGTCTTTTACTAAGAATGGAAGACTTTTTGACTTGACGGCCTATTTAGCCTAGTTGGTAGTGACGCTGCCTCCGAAGCTAGAGGTCTCGGGTTCGAATCCCGGCCAGGGCATTATTTGTGCATTTAGCACGGATATTTGTTCCTGGGTCTTGGATGTTCTCTATGTATTTATCTATATGAGTATGTATAAGTATATCGTCGTCTAGTACCCATAGTACAAGACGACGATATACTTATATAAGCTTTGCTTAGTTTGGGATTAAGTCGATTTGTTTAAGATTGTCCCCCAATATTTATTTATTTTACGATAACAAAAACAGCTTAAGTGATCATGTCCGCTATAGTTTTCGTTGAAAGTCTTTATTAAACTTTACTTTCATGATATTTGTCATATCTTTTGGACCCATATTACAAAAGTTAGAGGGGACAGAACGCATTTTTATTCTTTTGGAGTGATTTTTTCCGAAAATATTCGCTTTGTCATTTTTTTAAGACCCCTATTAATTTCGAAAGACCTATCTGACAACACCCCATACAATACGGATGAAGCAAAAAAAAAACATCCCCACTTTACGTGTAGAGGAGGTACCCTTAAAAAAACCTTTTTATATTTTATTTTACCACTGTCCTGTCAGGTTTAATGATTTATATATCCATGCCAAATTGCAGCTTTCTAGCACTAACAATCACAGAACAAAGCCTCGGACAGACAGACGGACACGGTGAAACTATGAGGGTTCCTAGTTGACTACGGAACCCTAAAAAAAGAGAAGACAAATATCGATTGATACGTCTCGCTACCAATTCATAGCTCAGTGTCCTTATAGAAGGTAATAAATGTTTGGGGAAGAGAATTCTCTTCTTTAAAACTCTCAACGAATTTTATGGGCAATTTTTTAGAACCATGCGAACTGCGATTACGCGTTTCTTTAGTTTACTTCGATGTATGCCAGAATATTTCAAAGACCAAATATTATAGGTTAAATATCTTTAACATAACTTTCAGGAATATTAAAAACTTTTACCTTCTGTCTATATATTTAAGTGTCTGAGAAACTATTATGTTTAACGCATGATTACGTTTCTTGAGGCTTGAGAATAGAACTTTTAATGTATGAGAAGTTGTAGAGGGCAGCCATTCGTCTTTGAAACTACGATGTCCACTTCATATGTCTACGAGTTTAATTTTCTTCGAACAGTATAAATTTCAAATGGGAAAAATTAAAAAATTTGGTGCTTTGAGCAGGATCCTCTTTAGAATTACTGTTCAGAAGGGGTATTTATTGAGTTAGAGATTTCGGCGCTGTTGTAAGCACCATTTTTAACGATTAACTGACGTGCTGCGTGCAGTAATTCTAATGTGAATGGCCATGTTAGCTTGGGATAGCAGGCGATACTGTTTAATACAAAATTAGTCGAACAGTAGGTATCATTCATGTAGTGATTAGGTGAGCCCACGGCTCCATACGACTTCTCGGGGCTGGTTAATAACACTAATAACACATACCGATGTGGTATTCAATTCTTTGATGTGACCTGCTGATGTTGCAAGGATATCTTCATATGATCGGATAATGTCAGTATTACATTTGCACAGTAGTGTTCCCTCGATTTGCCATGAAACACTAGTGCTTACCATAATCGGTATTTGCCATAAAAGTGATTTTCTCTGTAACCGTAAAATTTTCAGAATGATTTAGGTAAGATTTGTATAGAGCCCTTATAGGTTAGGTTTGGTTTATTTTATAATACTTAATCCTGAAGAGTGTACATTTTCTGAGAAAAATTGCTTTGGGTTAATTATGATTATGAGAAACGCTACATTTATGGAAAAGAATAATAATATATAGATATCATTAACAACCCCAAAATACCACACACACATACACTGATCCGGCCCTGCTTAGTCAGACTATCGTCTAAACATTTTACTGACCTACTTATGAAGGCTTCATTATGCAAAATGTAGCCACAGTATAGCTACGCTTGGCCCTTAATTCTGTGTAATTGTGCAATAACTCGCAGAACGCTGGCACGGCGATTTAACGGATATATAAGTCCCCTTGAACCCTGATAAGTGCGGGTCCACTAAGCCTCTTATTTCTTGATTTATGGACCCCACATATTATAATATATGGAGTATGAGGAAGGTTGTAAATAACATTTTGTAAAGGAGCTTATCCTTCACTTCGGATGATTGGAAATATGTTTTGAAGAGGCTTCGATGATCCGATATACTGTTTGAACAAGCTTACGTACCGCACTCGTACGTGAGTCATAGGTTCTTCTTCGTCGTTACACTCTTGCCGGAGTGGTTATGGCAGTCATGCTGTGGGTGGCGAGCTTTACCACCCGGCGCCATTCCTGTCTCACGTCTGCACGCCTGGCACTATCGTGCAACGGGCAGTTGCCGCCGTGATTTGCTCAGTCCACCTCAAGGGACCTGCAACGTGGTCTCGTACCCTCAACTCTGCCCTGCACCAGAAGCCGTTCGATCGACAGATCTCCACGTGATGACACGTGGCCGTAAAATGTCAGAATCCTAGACTGCACCGTAGAGGAGCGACTCTGTTTTATATGGAGCTCTCGAAGAATGGATGCGTTGTTGGTGCGAAATGCTGTGCACGGTATTCTGATCATCTTCCGCCAACATCACATTTCAAGAGCATTTACTCTAAGTTATTACTCTTTCTTACTTCCCGGAACACTGGTTTGTACCTAAACTGTGATTGTATGCGTAATTCTATTTAATCTGGATATGGGTCCCGAAAGGTAACAGGGGTTCTAAAACGTTCCGAATCGCATCTAGACAAGGATGGTAAGCCCGTGTCTTTGTTTGTTTGTTTTAGTCGACTTGGCCGAGGCACTGCCGTGCCCCCAGATATCGATATATTTTTCTCTAGTAGTATTATTATGCTCGTCTGTCAAGTTGAGGGCAAGAGAAGCAAAGGCAGAACCAGTTGATTTGAAGTAGTCGAGGATGTTACGCAGTTGAAACTTCAAAGCTTCTTTAAGAAGGCAGAAAATTAGTCGGTTTCGATTTATTGTGCTCACGCCTGTCAGTCTAGGGAGGAGGGAGCGAGTAAACCTCAACAAGAAAAGAAGATGAATGAAAGATGTATTATAACGGTTAGTTATTCTATGATAGTATGTAGTTATTTGTTTTGAAAGAATAAGAATTAGAATATGAATACACCAACAGCAGAATGATGTTTTGCGCTAGAGTAAATCCTACAAGGTAGTAGCTATCTCAAGAGCGTCAACGATATTGTGAAATGTCTGAAGTAGTAAAAATAGAGTAGTTACTACATTTTCTGACAGTTAGCTTTGTCCCAAGCCATCAGCGAAAGTTGCTTAATTAAGTCCCTGTTGAATCAAGCAATGGGTAAGTAAATCTGTCATGTTTAGAGTGGAATATGTCATTTGAACCAAACTTTTTATCTAAAAACACAATTATATTTTAGGGTTCCGTGCCCAAACGGTAAAAACGAGACCCTTATCACTAAGACTCCGCTGTTCATCCGTCTGTCCGTCTGTCACCAGGCTGTATCTCATGAACCGTGAGAGTTACAGTTGAAATTTTCACAGATGACGTATTTCTGTTGCCGCTATAACAACAAATACAAAATAATTTTAAAAAAAAAACCGACTTCTATGGGGGAGGCCGGTAAAAGATTATTATACTTAGATGGTGCACTCTTAGATAGATATACAATAAAATAAAAATGGCTATAATGTATGTTTATAATGGTAGAAGACTAAGTACCCTCAATTCCTCATGGAATCATGAAAAAACCTTGCTTGCTTGACAAACAAAACGAAGAGAACAAATCGCCAAACGTGAACTACGCGTCGTTGAAGAGTTCCGTTCTGATCATCATCAGCAGTTCCACTTCATCAAATGTCACTTTTATGAATGAAAATGCTTGATTAGTTCATGAAAATACTAAAATCACTATTTGTGTGCCTTTCACAATTGAGGAGTTCCCTCGATTCCTAATGGATCTCATCATCAGAACTCGAGCATAACAAAAATCAATCGTGAAAATAGAACTTGCTTAACAAACACAGCTAGAAGGACAAATCGCCAAACGTGAACTTTTCGTCGTTGAAGAGTTCTGTTCTGATCATCATCAGCAGTTCCACTTCATCAAATGTCACATTTTTGTATGAAAATGCTCGATTTGTTGATAAAAACACAAAAATCACTATATGTTTGCCTTTAAGATTTGAGGATTTCCCTCAATTCCTCATGGATCCCATCATCAGAAATCAAGCATGACAAAAATTAATCGTGAAAATAGAACTTGCTTAACAAACACAGCTAGGAGGACAAATCGCCAAACGTGAACTTTTTGTCGTTGAAGAGTTCTGTTCTGATCATCATCAGCAGTTCCACTTCATCCAATGTCACATTTTTATATGAAAATACTTGACTTGTTGATAAAAACACAAAAATTACTATATGTTTGCCTTGAGGATTTGAGGAGTTCCCTCAATTTCTCATGGATCCCATCATCAGAACTGCGTTTTGACAAAAACGGGACCAACTTGAATATATATACTTACAATCAAAAAAAGAATTTTCAAAATCGGTTAAGAAATGACGGAGTTATGGACTAACAAACATTAAAAAAAAAAAACATACAACCGAATTGATAACCTCCTCTTTTGAAATTTTGAAGTCGGTTAAAAACAGAATAAAATAAAAATTTAAACCCATACAACAAACGTGATTTTTTGCCGTTTTTATAGATAATGTTACGGAACCGTTCGTGCGCGAGTCCGACTCGCACCGCACTTGGCCGGTTTTTTCTGTATTTTGTGTTATAATTTGTTACGTTTGAGCTACATTTATCCCGACCATTACCGTTTTTGCTAAAGCGATACAAGCAATAAATTACGTAGCGATTATCAGGCTAATCGTCCGTGACTCACTGGCTGCTCTCCAATTGCTGAAAGAGGAAACAAAATGGTTTCCACTTCTTTGTTACAGGGCAGAAGCGTTAAACTGGGATCCTTGCAACGATAAATCAGTAGATGATCATTTTAGTACTTTATCGCACTAACGTAATAGTACTGCGACAGTTGGGATGCGTCAAAGTAGTGAAAGTGACAAGGTACTAAAATGATCATCTACTTTTTGCTGTTGACCATACCTACGCTTTCAAATAGAACAGAGACCGGAAGCAATCTACGTTTGTTTACTTGTTTTTTTTTTCGGATTAGTAAAATCGTCATGCGAATTCAAGGATCTTGAATCGGGAAAATATGCAGCGCGCTATCTATGAACGTATTTGAAAAATAAAATTCGTGAATTCCACATATCATGGGGTCACTACGACTAGCTATAGAATAAAGTAGTAATGTAATGCAACTTTATTGTTATTTTGATCTGCCTGTGAGCACAGTAAGTTACTGAAATAAGTGAAATTTCTACAATATTATTCTCTCATATCCTAATAGGTCAGGGGTCGGCAAACAGGCAAACTGGCAGCTGACAGTTTCCTCATATCAAACCGTAGGCGTGCAGTAAAGAATGAAGAGTGAGAAGAGTGTTGTTAGTAGTAACAACTTGCTGTTTTAGTACCGCCTCCACCCACGCAGAGAAACGCGGGGGAAACCTTATGTTCTTAAACATGTCAACTCTAAATTGCTGAAAGGCAGACTCTAAGGAGTCAGTAATCCCATTCTTTGATCTAGAGGTTTCTGCCTTTAGCAAAACACAGTCTGTAATTGTACCGGTCGCTCGCGGCATTGTACAATGTGCTTGTAAAGAGTTCATAACAAGTAAAGCTTTCTTTCAACGTAACGAGTATATTTTATAACAAGGATGTCTCGGAACCTAGTACCGCATATTACTTGAATATATGTTTCTTTGAACAACAATTTGATATTCTTAATGTGCATCCTAATGCACGTTTGGTCGAACTCCTATAATTCCTTAAATCTGAATACCTATGTAGAAGAAATGCCAAAAAAAATTGCACGTTTTTCTATAAGTTTTTAATTCTGAGTTATATTTATCTAAATTTCTAATAGAACTATTAATCAATTTAAGGTTATGGACGTATGGAATTGAGAATAAAATAATGAGTTGTAAAGTTTAGAACTTTGATTTCCAACAATAAAGATCGATCGACAAAACGTTAATGGAAACCAACCAATTCCAAACCCATGTTAGGAATTACAACTTATTTTTAGAAAACATTGTTGTTGCAATATTGGTGTAATAAGTTACGTGCAGTCTGCACCAAACGTTGCTCCGCATACGAAGAAATCAAAAGTCTTTATTGTAAGAGAATAAGTGCTTCTGACCTGTTCAAATTAATTCTTACATGTGTTTGTGCCTTTGCCCTAAAATATGTAGATAGAGCCGAAAAAGAAAAAGGTTCGCCAATTTTCGACTTTATTTTAATGACATTACAAGTAACGAAGATTTCATTCAGCGACTACGTTATATGCAATGTGAAAAACACCTGGCGCGTAAAATTCTAACAAACAAGTTCTGAAACTAATTTCCTGACTTCTCATTTGCATTGCATAGTACATTTTTGTTTCAATAAAAACAAATGGAATGGGCAAATCGACGGAGCTAACTAGAAAAGTTTCTGAACGTCCACTGTTCGCGAAGTATGCCAGTTACTCACTCTCGCCGAGAAAAGGCGAGGCCTTCCATCGTAGTTATACATTTATCATTATACCGTACACATCATACTCTTGCACGCGCGAGAATTGCGACGTAAAATTTGATTTTATAGCTTCATGTTAAAGCTGTCTCGGAATATTTCGTATACGCCCTCATAAATTATAAGAATTTTTTTGTAACTAAAATGTTTGGGTATAATGGCACTAATGAGACCCCTTGGGTAAGCTTGTCATTTGAATTATTTTTTAGTCTTGCTGATTGTGATTTGCCGAATACTGAATATACAGATTTTTCGTATCAATTACTTTTTTCATTTTGACCAACAAAAATCCTAATGGGATTAACGAACAAGTAAATTTTTAATAAAACAACACCGACTCCATACTTTGCCATACTTACTGCTATAAAATCTGAGGAGTTCCCTCAATTTTTCCAAGATCCCGTCATCAGAGCCAGACTTGGAGACAATGGGACCAACTAGAAAACATATCCTTTGAAACAAAAAAAGATTGTTTGAAATCGGTCTCCGAGTAATCGGTGAACATACATAAAAAAAAATATTCCGACGAATTGAAAACCTCCTCCTTTTTTTGAAGTCGGTTAATAAGCGTTCTAATATCCGCCTGAAAATAATATCACACTGTTTTTCATTTCAACAGTTTTAATGTGTCGATACGAGTCTAAAGTATCAATGTCAGCTGAAAATAGTATTTTTCGGTTACGGCTGACACTGAAGCAAAACCTAAAATTCGGTTTCGGCAGAAAATGTTTCGGTCGGGCACAGTATGAGAGTGGACGAAGTCGCAGACAAAAGTTAGTTTATATTGTTAGCAAGGACTATCACAGCCTCGTTTACGATGGTGAAAATAGATGTTCAGCCGGTATCTTATCACGCTTAGGCGAGAGTGTAAACTGGCCTTAACCGTTTGTTTATCACAATGCTTTTATGTCTTTTAAAGATGAGTTTTGAGATCAAAATAAACAAATTATGCTGCTTGTTAGGGATGTTTTCATTGTGAGCGTTAAATGTGAACGTGAAATATTACAGACTACACCTTAATGAAGAGTTATTTGCCATTGCTACGGACAAAAATTTCGCATTTGGATGAAATGAGTTTCTGTTATTGCCGACTGTACCATTTTTCCGAAGTCATCGACTACTCGTTAAGAGTTGAAACAGTTTTAATGAGCCCAAACACGACGGGTTTATCTTGTTTTTTTAAATACCACGTCGGTGGCAAACAAGCGTACGGTCCGCCTGATGGTAAGCGATCACCGCAGCCTATGGACGCTTGCAACTCCAGGGTTGTCACATGCGCGTTGCCGACCCTTTAAAAATGTATACACTCCATTCTTGAAGAAGCACATGCTGTAGTTTCTCTGGAAAACCTTGGCACGAAGCTCGTTCCACAATGGGAGCGTTCAAGGGAGGACTTTCCTCTGAAACCGTACCGTACGCGACCATTTAGGTTCTAAGGTGTGAGGATGAATGCCCTGCCGACGGCGAGCGGTGCGATAATAGAAGCGGTCGTGGGCATCATGTCGAACAGTTCTTCGGAGCACAACCCATTATACAAGCGATAGAACACGTACAAGGGTGCAAAGTTTCTCCTTAAACTTAATCTGGCCACTATCTGTCTCCATCAACAGATTAGCTCGGTGGTACCATAATATTTCAATGTCACAGAACTTACTTAATACAGTCATAAGTATGCCAAATATCAGCTCAATCGGTTGCGGGTTACCTGCTTTAAAATTCATTAGCAAAATTTGACCCGAACATTTAAACATTGCAAGTTAAACACAAACTTTTAAATTATTCAGAAACCAAACCAAAAAGTATCCCTGTCTCAATGTCTCTATTACATATTAAGCAATTTGATTATAGACTTTAATATATTGGTTACATACAAGTTATGTATACATTAGAACTAGTTTAAAAGATTGAGTTTTCTGACGTGAAATTTCTATTTCAATTAACTTCTCGACGTTTGGAGACCTTTTTCACCTCCAAAGCTTTTTATTTTATTTTACTTTTGACTGTGGGGACCTTTCGCACCTCCAAATTGACCAAAATAATTCTTGCATCGCCGAGTTACAGATTAAGTTAATTGTATTGTAATGGACTCGGAAGACTATTAACTTCGCGGCAAATATGTGGCCAGGTTCCTATTTGTCTACTGTGCCAATGTTGCTATGTATTCTCATGTCACTTACGCGGACTTTCAAACTGCTGTCAGTGCGGGTATTAATGACTTCGAACGCGCCCCTCTCGAAGATCTTGACGCCAAACACCCGTTCCGTAAAACTCGGCCTGGGCCCTCCTACCAATTCACTTTTAACTCTACAGGTCAGCTTCACTGTCCTTCTTGCGGCACGTTCAAAACCAGATTTTTGCAAGTCACGTTTGTGCCCATGCTCGTAAAATCTTCCGACCTTCGTTACTGGTTTTGTCAGGATGTCGCCGTCGAGGACATCATCATATTCATCATCATCATGTCACTTAGGCTGGGTTGCACCAAACCGTCTGTAATCGTAAGCTGTGTTCATTAAAATTTCAATGTATGGAAAGTTTGACAAGTTTCTATGGGATGACAGCTGCCGGCGCCATATTTAACGTTGATCAGTCTGTGATCGTAAGTCGGTGCAACCCAGCCTTAGGCTGAGTTGCACCAACTTACGATATACTGTTATCCCATAGAAACTTGTCAAATTTGCCATACATTTAGATTTTAACGAACACCGCTTACGATCACAGGTGGTTTGGTGCAACCCAGCCTTAATGATACAGCTGTAAATGTATTTGTAAAACTCTGACATTAAAAGAACCGTTGAGTGTTACTTGCAGAATAAATATTTGATGTTAATTGAATTTAAATAAGGACGATTCCTAATTGCTTCATTATGGGAAATAGTAAAATCATTACGGAATTAAGACTTGAGTCCTGAGTACAGTGAGGGATTTAAGCACGCCCAAGACAAAAACAGTTGTATTCCCGAGGAGTATACTCTAATTATCTCACGTCATGCGAGATAGTACGCCTTATTAATACTGCCAAGAAGAGGTACCTTTTGACTGAAAATTACAGATATACAGGATGAGAAACTAAAAGTGTCCCTCTACAGGGTAAATTGCGTAAGTCCTTCAGGCGATTCCCTGATTATCGTAATCACGCCTCCGCGTGAGAGACGATCTTCCGCGCATGAAATAAAAATAAAAATATTCGCAAGGTCATTATTTTTTTATCCTAGTTCAGGAAGTGCCGACTTTGAAAACACTACATACATCACCATACATCTGCGGGTCCCTCACTCTCAACACAGCTCATCCCCAAGTCAACAAAGGGTCGGTAACACACTTGTGATTCCTCTAAAGTCGCAAGTGTCCATAGGCTACGGTGTCTGCTTACCATCAGGCAGGCCGTAAGCTTGTGTATCACCGTCATCATATAAAAAAAAAATGTTTTTCTCCCTCACCTATCACCCAATAAAGAGAAACTAAGGTGACTTTCTAACCTGTCTGTGCGCAGGTTGTACAACTGCCAACTGTCAGTCGAGCCAGTACCGCAACATTACTGTGCGCCTGCATTTAAATGAGTGCTTTCTGGCTAGTACGGTATGCAGGGGAATCGAGGCGATACGAGCGCAGGACTGCCCCGCTTCTGCGCATGATACTACTACGTCGTTATTGTTGATCTACTGACGGTATCTCGCCAAGTGAGGAAGTCTTCTACTACTACTAGTAGCCATCAGTAAGGTCACGTTAAATAAGTAACATAATACAGGGTGATTTTGGGGTCGTGATCCGGAATGATTGTACATGGTCAAGAATTCAAAGTAGACATCACAGTTGGTATGACGGTTTATAATTCAAATAATACTCTTTGTCTTCAAATTCTAATGGAAAATAATACTTTTTCATACAACTTGGTCACCCTATCCCACTGTCAACTCTCCGTACTATCCGTCAAAGAGAGAAGGGTAATCATGATTTTTTGAGATTTAGAATTTTGTCATCAAAATAAATTAAAAAAGAAATACGTTTGTTTCGTGTCACTACATTTTTTTGAAATGGCTAACAGATACCAAGTCGTAAAACTTATTCTTGATCCACGACCCCGAAATCACCCTGTATAGCATAACATAACCGACCCCGCCTTACCAAGTCAGGTGTCGCAAAAATACATGTACAATGTTCGGAATAACCATGTAGGAACTTAACGAGGTCATTTTTCATGTTCAATTTTTGGGGCGTATTAAAAAACTAAGAAAAATTCGATTTAAGAAATAACTTTACAGATTTTACTAAGACATGTAGGGTTCAAACTCTTTCTTATAGTCCTCCTCCTAAAGTTCCTAATATGGTTATTCCGAACAACCTGAAATGTATGACCAAATATATGACCCATGATGCAAAAGTCAGGAAGTCGCCTAAATCTATGTACGATCTAAATTGCAAATTTCCTTGGACAATTTAATACCGAAAACAATACATTTTCCTACATTTGAAACGCGATAACAAGGTTCATAATTAAGATTGTGTGTTAGAAGTTTGTGTAAACATAATCCGTGAGGGTTACAGAAATACACGGGTATTTGCTATTAATTTTAGCAAGGATATCCCGAAATAGATGGATTTACATTCATTATAGCGTAACAACATACATCAACGTTACATAGGTCGGTAGGAGTACATTATGTGTCTCAGTAATTTATTTGTACGTGTTTTGTTACAAAAGCAATTACAGACAACTCGTACAAAAGTTTTGTACGTGTTCTCTGTAATTGTTAAATTTTTGGTGCATATTGAATAAAAATTTTTTGCTATCAAAATTTTCTTTATACTATTATTCCGTTAACCCCAAAGCAAAGAAGTACAGTTTTAAATTCAAGTAAGTTGCCCCGTGTCTAGATGCTGGTCAAGAGCAATCCCATTTTTAATAAAAAAAAAGAAAAAAAAGTGTAGTTCGTTCAAATATAAGTTCACACGCGTTTTAATGGCCAATTCAATCACATTCCTAATTGTGGCGTACTGTACGACTGATCGCGTAGACTATACATAACAACTATTAACCCAATTTCTTTTACCAACGTAGTTTGTTGAATGAAGTCCTGATTCATTTCTTTAAAAATATCAAAGCTCTTATCCGTCGAAATCAAGCAAGTCAAACACAGGCGCGTCACCCGGTAATCACTGAACTCACTTCAAAAGAAGCAAGGCAACCGAAAAAGTTGGTACAAGGGAGTACTTCGCTAAACGTTTTGGATTGGAGTCATTGTGACATTTATCGCATAACGCGTAAACTATGCGCCGTGGTAGCCCAAGGAAAAGACAGACGGATTTAGTCATCATCACAAATAATATTTCATACTTACAAAAGTTTTTTCGCTCGTGAAATTTTTTCCCAATCATGTTTAATGACCAAAATAATCATATATCATACTTTCTTCTTTCCTTATTTGGATGGTACAGCCTTTCAAACCACGTATAATTTACTAACGCTCGGCTCTTAAGGGCGTGCAATGCAAAATATCACGTTCTTTGAAACCCCGTTTTGCCCATACATAAACAGTAAAAATTGATTTTCAAATATATGATCCTGGACTATAATCAGTGATCGGTTATTTGGATTAGACACGGGGTGAACGACCTCAATCATTATGTTAGTATGGATATGCCCCGGGAAGCCAGGCTTCATGTGTATGTGGCAAAAAATACAATGTGATTATTTTATTACACTTTAAAATGGTTACTACGGGTTAATTGTTTGAATAAATGTGTTCGCTATCAAAAAGTGAATTACACTTTTTTCAACTGAGAGGTAGTTTGGGAAAAACAATGTCTACAGTGTAAAATGGTTTTATCACCAAAAATATAAACAACAACATTAACATTATGAACTAAAACTAAAAAATAGTACATAAACAGATGGCCTTACTAACATGTGATTTCATAACCACTATAAATCCATAAAATGTGAACAATTAGCCTTAATATTCTTACGAGAAAATTTAGAAAAACAATATAAATTAATGTTCTGTTTGTATAAAATTAAAATAAATATTCATTATTTTTTCAATATTGTAAATTTTTAAGCTATTTCCTTTTACATCCAGAATCCATTTGTACGTGGAAATAGACCTTTCTACTTCAACTGACGTCAGCGGAGCGAATTTATATAAAAAAGTTTCATCGGATGCTGTCCCAGGCAAAATTTTACTCTAAGTTCGTCTAAATCCGGATTAGGAGCTATGACCGCTTCTATTTTATTCTGTATAAGTAAACTAGAGCTCCAATTTATAACAGTCCAAACTTCATCGAATATTTCAAAGGCATCATTAATTGTAATATCGCGTTCCTGTAGTCTCTTAAGTGCAATCTCGATTATCTTAAAATGTTCATCTATAATCTAAATCATTCTTTATGTTAGGCTTGTTTAATATATTTTTAGCATTTTTAATTGACGCTGCTTCCGACGATCTTAAACTTGACACAACTAAATTTATTTCATTGACATACTTGAATTAATATGACACAGCTGAAAGCCATGTTCTCCATCTTGTAATCACCGGTTGGTTTAGGAGTTAGGTTAGGAGAGAATATATTTGGGTATTTTTCTTTTAATATTTTTACTCTACTGGGAAAATTTAGAAACACTTTTTTTTATATTTGCGATTAAACTATCTACATACGGATATTGAAATCGAATTTGTTTGTTTTTGTTCTAGGTTTAATATTTTTTGCTTAAAATAATGTGTAGAAATTAGAAAAAGACTAGAAGTTTTTGTCTCAACTGGTTGCCATGTAATAGTAAAAAATCCCTTACAGACAATTTAAATTGTTTTATTTTTGAACGATTTCTTCGGTATCGCGGGAAACTGTCGTATCTATATTAACTTTTCTACTTGATATCCCGCGTGGGAGAATCCAAATAACCGATCACTGACTATAATTATTGTTTCTCTAATTATAGCCGCAACATGATTACCCCCTTAAAGTTTTCTCGATAGACAAAACATGTTTTTAGCTTTTATTCTCATTCTACTAAGTACTTTCTAATTGTTGTCTAGTAGAGAATGCCAGCATTAAGTTCGCCAATTGTTCTTTTTTTGTATCTGTGCAATGAAGTTCAAATACATAAATAAAAAACGACACAATCAGGGTAAAGTGATGGAATTTTACGTGATCTAAACTTACATTTCAATTATTACCAATAAAGGTACCCCACATTTTCCTTCATAAATCGAAAATTAACCACGATAAAAAAACGTGTTCTTACACGAAGACGGGCGTGGTTTACAGATTCAAGTCATCCCTTTAATGTATTTCACGAACTTGCATCTACGCGCTGCTAAGTGTGTAACGCAACCACAGAACATTAAATTGTTCTGTGAATGAGACCGCGCAGCATGTCGATATATTTAGTAAAATAGACCCAACAACAGATAAAAACTAATCACCAAAGTTAAATATACTCACTTACAGACAACAAAAGTAAACCTGAAAATGAAAGGGAATCTGCCGCCCGCAGGTGCGTCCGTGGCTCAACGGCGCTCGCGGCCGCGTACGTCAAGCGAGGTTAAACAACGTCGGTTGTGGTCTACTTTGAGAGGTTACTAACTAAGCGCTCCCATGCTTTGGAAGGCACACTAAGCCGTTAATTCTGTCATTCATTGAGTCATTATGCTAAGTTAGAGGCGTTCGGGGGACTTGAGAACTTCTTACAGTCAAGTTGCCCATTGACAAGCCTAATCCCAATAAAGTCTTAAAAACTACCATCGGATCTTCTAAGGGAAACTAGCCCTTAGAAGATCAGATGGCAGTCGCTTCCATAAAAACTAATTACTACGCCAATTCTTGGGATGTAACTGGGATAGTGCTAGGATGATGCGAATCAGCCGCCTGCGTCGTCTCCCGCGTCTCAACAGTTAAGTGCACCTATACGTCACTTTGGTGTGTTTTTGAGGATGCATTCTGTCGCCAGCTGGCAGCACTGAGGCGTCAACACTGTATAAACTCAATATTTCAAATAAAAATAAAATAAATAAATT
This sequence comes from Notocelia uddmanniana, assembly GCA_905163555.1. Lineage (NCBI taxonomy): Eukaryota > Metazoa > Arthropoda > Insecta > Lepidoptera > Tortricidae > Notocelia > Notocelia uddmanniana. Next base: position 3,616,723 of record LR991059.1, on the reverse strand, counting down.
TATTTGCCACGAGTTTATATTAATAACACGGTGCCAGTGTCACCCTATGGTTAGTAAACCATCAAAATATCATACAATAAAATATAATTACATAACTTTACCAAAATCATGAATTTTTTCTTTGTCGTCCAAAAGCTACCATTAGGATGCTTATGTAAAAATAAAGAATAAATTGTGTGTCAACTATACTTTATTTACACTTTTGTACCTCATTCGTAATAGGGCGAAAAATGTTCACATATTTTCACGACAACTTTTACCACGTTGTTCCAATTTACGTTGGAGAGATTTTCCCAATCGTTTGTACAGTAACGTCAAAGGTAGCTATTTTATTTATAAAATAGTCGCGTTGGCGTCAGCGTTGTTTCTGACAAAGAAAGTACTTGAAACTATCTATAAGTACAATAAATATTTATAAAGTATGAGAACATTTCAAATACAGACTTGATATTTTGATATTTGAATAAGTTGGCTCCTTCTAGTAAAATTTAAGCGTATTCATACAAGTATATTATTGAGATACAGGTCTCCCACATAGTTGGGGGGTCGGAACTATCGACCACTACTTTTAGGATGTTTATTGATTGTAAGTTATGTACAAAATAAATGATTATTATTATTGTTTGAAAGCAAATTGTGTTTGCCGTAATTGGCTTGATACTCCATATCTAGAATATATGTTTACTGTTTAATAATATATGTTTAATAGTATTGTACCTATCGGCAAACCTTGAGAAAGAAATAAATAATGATCGTACTATTCACCTGTTGTACACATCCCGGTCCTCTCATAGATGGCATAATATGCAGCATAGTTCCAATAAATCCTTGCTCACACAATGAGTCTGAAACAATAATACTTCATATTAACATTACAGATAATTGCATTAGTGAATCAGTTCCATATAATCATAAATATGGAAATGTTTAAGTCTCGTGAGCCTTTAAATGCTAGAATCCATCCAAAAGTCTCCGACCTATTATTCTTGTAGTTGTTAATGATGTCATAGACCAAAACAAAATGGTCGACTAAATGCGCACGAAAATGCAATTTTACAGAACTTTCCAAATTTCGTGTGTAACTATAATTGCTAAATTGATAGCAACCTTTATGCATTGAAAATACAGTTTAAATTCAAATGTCACGAAATACTGACACGAGGTTTCTAAAGTTAGATGACATTGCAGATATGAAAACTATGAAATTTCGGACATTATTCAATGCATCACAAGCTCTTACTTTTAATCCGAAATGAAAACGTCAATGTGGGTAAATTTAAATTTAAACATTTACCTATCAGCATGATTGGAGTTTCAGCACTAAGCGGGTTTTTGGATAAATTAACCATTGTATTAAAGTAACGGTGTAGGAATAATCATTCTCCTAACTTTTTTCCGTTTGTATGCTTAAGGAACTAGAGATCCGCTGTGGGGCCTAATCTTAAGAGTTTGGGTAGGCACTACTTTTACGAAAGCCACTAGTACAATTGGCGTCATGTAGTACGGGTGCTAATGCTAAGCTAACAGTGGCGGTGTGGTTGTTACGGTACCAGCGATGGCTGGAGTGTAATAATAATATAATATTTGAAGATGGTGGATGGCCTGAACAACTCGATATCTTTCATTTTAGATGTTTCCAAGTGTATTGTGATCTTGGCTGCTACGTACTATATGACGCTGATTGTAGATCAATTTACAATTCAGAAAATAGCCTAAATCCTAAAACAAACTAAACTAGACAAACATATTTGAATTGCAACTCGAAAATGACACTAAATTAGATATCAGCATATGGATATGACTGGATAAAGGTATCACCAGTTGTTCAACTGGCTGCCTGATAAATAAATAATAATAATAAATAGTCGTATTATACCTAATTATATTACTTGCGAAAGACTTATGCAAGCCTTTCTTTTGCGAAAATTGAAGTAACTTACAAACATGACATACCTACTTGACAAACGGTCAAAATGTTTAGTAAATTTAAAACTCCATTTACACTCGAATCCGAGCACTTAAAGAGTTTTTCGACAAAACTCCGTCTCATTAGCATAAAGACAAAACCACTTTACGTGGCAACTCGAAACTTTGAACGCCTGGCGCCGGACATTAGGGTTGTCAACCGAATGTGAGTCACATCAAAGTATTTTTTGGAGCCACTGTCACAGAATTATTAATAATTAGTACCTAGTAACGTAAAGAAGGTTTTCTGTATAACAAATCCGATGTTTGGCGGCAAATAATGGCATCCCGCCTGCACTTGCCCGCAGCATAACTCGTGCTCTTTCGTTTCTAGTCGATCGTATATATCTACACCATGGAGGTATCAGTAGCGAAGCTCCCATACAACACGATTCCCACCGGCTTGCCTAAAATTTCTTGCTGCATGTACCATACTTATAATATCATAAATCAACAATATAATAATAATAATAATAATAATAATATAATAATAATAATATTCGGGGACAATCTTACACAAATCAACCTAGTCCCAAACTAAGCAAAGCTTGTACTATGGGTACTAGACGACGATATACATACTTATATAGATAAATACATACTTAAATACATAGAAAACATCCAAGACCCAAGAACAAATATCCGTGATAAATGCACAAATAAATGCCCTGGCCGGGATTCGAACCCGGGACCTCTAGCTTCGAAGGCAGAGTCACTACCAACTAGGCTAAACAGGTCGTCAATATAAATACAAACTACCCTGAATTTGACAATGCGATTTACTAAATACCTATAGCGTCATAAAAACATATTTCAACAAATCACTATCAGTATGAATTCACACGCCGAGCGCGCAAAGCCGGCCGACTTGCCTTCGCGCGTGTACTACAGCGTGCACACATCGAAATCACACGCACACATTGATAACGCGCTTCCAAGACTCTCAGCGAAAATGGCGCCTTCCACGCGTCTTTGCAAGCCGCTGTACAGCGGCTTATTTTAGTATTATCTCACTGGAATTTAAACCTTAAACGTATTATTATAAGGTTTTTATTAGAATGACTGTTTGTTTCGGCCAAATATTAAAATTATACTAATACGTGTCTTGAGCGAATTAGCAAAATATTATCAAATATCGATTTTATAATTATCAAATATTGTGTACACCTTTAAAACACAAAAAAACTAATCAATACTATTGATGTTTAGTGTAGTTTCTAACTTTGGTAGTAGTTTACTCTGATTTTAATTATCCATGACGGATTGCGCAACACGCTACTTTGTTATTTGGCGAATAGTATACAAAATATGAAAGCAACAAATATATTTACGAATGTAATCAACAAATAATACGACAAACCAACTTAATATAGTAGTGCAATTTAGATAAAATTTACGATATACCAGTGTTTTGTGTATAATTATGTCAATTAAGTATGTCGTGTTTAGTTGCGATCGAGGCGTATTTGAAGGTCATTTAATGTTGGGAATAATCCGGCTCGTTTGGGGAAATTAGAATCCTCTTCAGGAGTAGTTCAAAAAGTACAGTCGGTAATAAAATAATTGTACAAAAAAACTACCTTATTGATAGATACTTATTTTTGCTCCGGGTTGCCCAGCAAAAAATCTCAGTGGCCGCCACTGGGAGGTATGTAATGCTAGAGCCAATTTTTCAACAAAATTCTTCACAAATCGGAATCTACACATTGTAAAAAAAGAAAAGTGATTCGCACCATAAGGGTTCCTCATGTATTTTTTGTTCGGAACCCAAACAATTGCGGTCAAGAGAACCTTTTAAACGAAATATTTTGTATGAACTCTTTCTCCTTTTGGAAACAGGCATTTACTATGTGTAGGTTTTTATTGTGTAGGTTATTAGTTCAAGCACTTAAAGCATTAATGCAGAAAAGCAATGCATAAAAACTTAACACACCAAACTGGAAACTATATGCACCGAACACCGCACGGGTTACCCTAAGCGCACAAGTTACTTGTATTATACACCACGGAAATCCTTATCTGTTATGCGGTAAAGTTCAAATTGCTGTATCCTGACTGCTTTGGCACAGTTTAAATTGTATCATGTTACGTATTGTTTTGTTCTCTGCTGTCCCTGGGCAAGTGCTGTGTAACTTTTGCTAGGACAGTTTGTAGATAAAAGTGACATGCCCGCCTAAACTTTGGTGTCTGCTATTCTAAAGGTTTCGTACACTTTGCAGAATTTCAACATATTTGTAAAATGGAATCCTTTCATAATTTATTTTAAATATCTTCTTATAGAAAAGGGGCATGTTAAGTTTGTTTTATAATGATCGTAAGAGTTGATGGTATAGGAGAAAAAAAACACAATGAAACATTTTGCTGTATTAAATAACAAAACAAAATCTCTTCATTATCCATGTCCATACTATATAATATATATAATTATATAATGTATAGTAGTTTTAGGACATACCCGGGTCCATTAATATTTGGGAATGGCTTTTTGTCAAATTTCAATTAATATCTATTTTTTTTAATCGTTTATTCGATATCCTCTTATGTTATGAGAGTTGATATTATATAAAATAACACATATTATTTTAATTTGATTGCTAATTAATGTAAAGTTTGAGTAGGCTTTTGTTAATAGCAGTGCATGAGTTTATAGGAAATAAGTAGGTGTAAGTTTCAAACGTGTGACACAGCGCAATACCCGCCAACAAACTGTATATACGGTTTAGCGAACAAAATATGTAAGCCTTCTGTAATTTTACATTTCGGGTTTAATAAATAAATAAAATAAAGGGTTGTTTATATTGAAAAAATAAAATAAAACTGATCAGGCTTCGCCTATTTCAGAGAAACAACCTTAAAGTAAAATATTTTTTAAGAAAAAAATCCGACTTCAATGGGAGAAGCCGGTGAAAGATTATTTATTATATTATACTTAGATGGTGGACTCTTAGATTCCATACAATGAAAAAAAAAATAGGTATAAGTATGTTTATAATGGTAGAAGACTAAGTACCCTCAATTCCTCATGGAATCCTCCATCAGACGTCAAGCTAGACTAAAATGTGTCTCGAAAACATAGCTTACTTGACAAACATAAAACGGAAACTATGCGTAATTGAAGAGTTCCATTTTAATCATCATTAGCAGTTCCACTTCATCAAATGTCACTTATTTCAATGTAAATGCTTGATTTGTTAATGAAAATACTAAAATCACATATGCCTTTATGTATGCCTTTTACATTTGAGGAGTTCCCTCGATTCCTCATGGATCCCATCATCAGAACTGGAGCTTGACAAATGATTGTCTTGAAAATCTAACTTGCTTAACAAACACAGCAAAGAAGACAATTGGCCAAACGTGAATCATGCGTCGTTGAAGAGTTCCGTTCTGATCATCATCTGCAGTTCCACTTTATCAAATGTCACTTTTTTGAATGAAAATGCTTGATTAGTTCATTAAAACATCCTAATCACTATATATGTGCCTTTCACATTTGAGGAGTTCCCTCGATTCCTCATGGATCCCATCATGATAACTCGAGCATGACAAAAATTAATCGTAAAATAGAACGCGCTTAACAAACACAGCTAGGAGGACAAATCACCAAACGTGAACTTTTCTTCGTTGAAGAGTTCTGTTCTGATCATTATCAGCAGTTCCACTTCATCAAATGTCACATTTTTGTATGAAAATGATTGTTTATAAAAACACAAAAATCACTATATGTTTGCCTTTAAGATTTGCGGAGTTCCCTCGGTTCCTCATAGATCCCATCATCAGAACTGCGTTTTGACAAAAACGGGACCAACTTGGATATATATATACTTACAATCAAAAAAAGAATTTTCAAAATCGGCTCGGAAATAAAAAGTAACAAACATTAAAAAAAAATAAAGAGTAACAAACATTAAAAACATACAACCGAATTGATAACCTCCTCTTTTGAAATCTTGAAGTCGGTTAAAAATCGTAATATCGGAAAATAAGCTTAAATCTACAAATGCATATTTTTCAAGGCACACTCTTAACAGGTACAGCCTCAGTCGTACTAGTTAGGGTGCAACCTAAACGACATAAATATTAGTTATCCACAAGATTTAATTAAGTATAAAGTACGAACGCGAAGCATATAAGCGATTTTAATTACCGACTTCAATAGATGGAAGTAGGTACTCGGTTCGTCTGCATGTTTGCTTGTTCTTTTTTTTATGTATGTCATATAAATTTGGTGAAGGTCTAATGATGGGATCTAGGAGGAATCCAGGGAACCCTCAAATTTGATAGGCACGCATAATGCCGATTTCGGTATCATCGTTACCGAATTTCGTTGCCGATAACATCGTTGTCGATTTCGGTAACATCGTTATAACATTCGGTAACTCATGCTGATAGGTTTTGTAGGTAACCAAGCATTGGCTCACGGAAACCAAAAAATGTGACATAGCAAGTACAAAATTGGAGTCGGTTTTTTTTTTTGTATAAATTATTATACTATGGCAATGTGCAGTATCTACCTACCCTCCCATTTCCAAAATCCTAACTCGCCGCCATCGACGCTCGGGCGATTCAGTGTGCCCCCGAGCTTGACACGTCGCGCGCGTTCGTCACCGAATTATCCAAAAGAAATTTAAAAGGGTGAAATATAGACATCCTCCGTATCGCGAGAGTAGAACGAGTACTGAGTACCGCCGCCGCAATTAGTACTCATTATTAAGGACCACAAAGCGGTCTGAAACATGCGAGCGATATTCGTGAGTGACCCGTTTCATAATACTTTAATTGCCTATGTCTTGCCAGCACATAACATTGCCTAATAATCTACATTTACCTACTTCATTATACCCTAAGGAGAACATACCCAATTATACATTTTCTTTTTTTCCTTATACCAACTTGTGTGTATCTTTAAGGCACAGTAGGACTTCAATGTAAATACTTTTCAAGCTAAGTAATTGTGTGTCTAATTTATTAGTAATAAGCTTATAAGAAATCTAGTTCAAGAAAGAATAGTACTCAATCATTAATTATGTAGCCTATAGATCAGGGGTTCCCAAAGTGGTCCAGGTGGACCCCCAGGGGTCCACGAACGATGTGACAGGGGTCTACGCTGGAGTGGCAAAAAAATAGGGGTTCACAGTTTGTACGTGGGGGTCCACGAAAATTTATCTGGTTTCGATGGTAAATAACGAAACAGATAATGATTTTTGTATTATTTTTATAGCCTGGACGACTGATAAATATATAATAAAAATATTGCGTTCCTCCGTGATAAATATTTCGGTGAATCAAACTACCTATACTATAATACTATATTATTAAAATTACAACTTTCGGCTCCAAAACTTGTCGACTGCAAGTCTGCAACATATCGCGAACGAGCTGTTGGACAAACGAACAAGTCTAGGCTTGCGAAGCACCACCGTCGCGTCGCTATCGCCGGCGCCGACCAAAACGCTTGTTCGGACGTGCAAAGGGACGAAATACCTATGACTTACGGTAATGTGCTGTGCTTGTATGCACTTGTTTGATTCTTCACCAATAAATACGAATGCTAAGAACAAACGTTACTCATTTGTTTCCGGATTTCGACTACAAAAGTAAAGTGAATTGCTGTTCCTGGTTGCCAGAATCGTGTCGGAAAAGTAAGTACATTATTTGTTTATTTGCTATACAACTTATAGGTATCTCTTTTTGTAGTTAATATATTTGTCTTCTTTGTGTATGATAGACATGTATGAAATATGAAATAATGAACATTACGATTATTACCTACCTACTTCCATAAAACAACAGACAGCCGAAAAAAGTTTATTAGTATTCTTTTTTTGATTCATAGCGAAAAATTATAAATTCTGTTCTATAAAATAGCCATATCCTGTTAAGTAAGACTAAGAAGAAGTTAAGTAAGAATGTTAAGTTCACAAAAACTTTTTTATACTTACAGGTAGCTAATTTGAAACATGGCGGAGCCAAAGAAGAAAATTAAGTGTCGACAGTACAGTGTGGAATATTTAAAATTTGGCTTTCTTCCATCAAACGCGGACAAGCGATTGCCCATGTGCCTTTTATGCAATAAAGTTTTGAGCAATGACTCTATGATACCATCGAAGCTCGAAGATCATCTAAAAAGGTGCCACCCTGATAAAACAGGTAAAGATTTGAAATATTTTCAATCATTGAAAGAAAAATATGAAAAGAGACCCACCCTGCAAGGTATGTTCGCTTCAACATCTGAAAGTAACGATGATGGCTTGCGGGCATCTTACAACATCTCATTACTCATAGCGAAATCTGGAAAACCCCACACCATTGGTGAACAGTTAATTTTACCCACTGTTGAAGAAGTTTTAAAAACTGTTCTGCACAAACCTCCATTTGACATACTCAAAAAAATTCCTTTGAGTAACAACACTGTACAAAGACGTATTGACGAAATGAGCTCTGATATTGAAAGTTTCTTGTGTAATTATCTGCAAACAACTCATTTTTCTATTCAACTGGACGAGTCAACTTTACCTGATAATGAGGCATTATTATTAGCATTTGTGCGATTTGTTATGGACGAAGAAATTCATGAAGAGCTATTATTCGCCAAAACTTTGAAGACTGACACTAAAGGTGAATCGATATTTAACATCCTGAGCGATTTTTTAAAAGAAAAATCAATTCCGTTCACAAACGTTACATCGGCGGCAACAGATGGAGCTCCTGCAATGGTCGGGAAATATCGTGGGTTCATAAGCCATCTAAAAAAAAATGATACCAGATTTAACTGCAATTCACTGTGTCATCCACCGACAACACTTAGTAGCAAAAAATTTGAGTGCTAGACTGCACCAATCGCTCCAATTTGTGATTAACGCGGTTAATAAAATAAAAAGCAATGCTTTGAATACGCGTTTATTTGCCCAATTGTGCGATGAAAATGATGAAGACTTCCGACGATTGCTCTTACACACTGAAGTACGCTGGTTGTCGAAAGGTGCATGTTTAACAAGATTTTACTCACTTTTTGAGTCTGTCTTGGAGTTTCTGGATAGTAAAGCTCCAGATTTAAAAGAAAACCTGATCAAGTTCAAAGCAGATATCGCGTATTTGACAGATTTGTTCAAAAAGTTTAATGATATTAACTTACAACTGCAAGGGGACAACCTCAATTTAATTAAAACAAAGAGTGTGATTTCCGCTTTTCTTGGAAAATTGAAGTTAATGAAGCAAAACATTAGTCGACGCGAATTTTCCCAATTCTCAAGCTTGTCACAGGTAGAATGCGAGGATGATGATATTCAGACATATGTTCAACATTTGATTGCCCTGCATTATGATTTCAAAACCAGATTTGAAGACATTCTCACGATGGAAATACCACCATGGATTATAAATCCATTTGATGAAATGGAAGTGGAGAACGTGATATTGCAAGAGGAGCTACTTGAGCTTAGCACTAATGAGGAGCTGAAGGTGAAATATAAAAAAGGGTATCAAACTTTTTGGCTGCAAGCAGAAATACCCGAAAAATATCCTGGACTGTGGAAAATTGCGAGAAAGCTTTTGATATCATTTCCCTCGTCATATCTTGTGGAAAAAAGTTTCAGCACCGTTACAAACCTTTTAACGAAAAATAGGAACAGACTGAATATCACAGAACGAGGAGATTTGCGATTATTCCTGACAAAACTGAACCCAAATATTGACAATTTGTTGTCAATTCATCAAGCTCATCCCTCCCATTAATTTTGAGTGTCATTGTACTTAGAAGTTACGTAACAATGTTTAATTTTGATTATTTTACGACTGTTATTATCATCATAAATATTATAAAGTACTCGAATAAACACAACACAAGCAAAATATACTATATTTAATTTTATTTCACCACTCCGAGATTTAGATTTGATTGATTTTATTTTATTTGATGCTGGAATAGATAGGTTGTGAGTAGATGTCAAAAAAGTAAAGTATTTATTATTGACAGCATATTAACCAATCATTTTTCACTTTTTTTTCTAAACCTGTAAAGAACATTTATGTCACACGCATATTTGCGTCCTTCGCTTGCAGCTCGGGCCGTAAATATCTGCGATCTCGGCCTTTCTTTATATTATCTCCCTAGGTGTACATATAATATACTATACTATTTCATAGTTATATCGTCACCAGAGTTAGGTAATAGTCACATTTTTGTATTTTTTTGGGAATATGGTGTAGGCTGTAGAGTAGGGGGTCCACCAGAACCAGCAAATTTTTTAAAGTGGTCTATGAGAAAAAAAAGTTTGGGAACCCCTGCTATAGATTAAGCTAGATAACAGGGTACAGTCAGTGTCATACAGTACGCAGCAGCCAAAGTAACCAAATAGTTCGGTACACCATACAAAAAATGTTTGAACTACGACAAAACTATTGCGCTAAAGAAAAAGGGTCTCACTCACATTTCCATAGGTATCAGAGCCACACGCAGTTACAAGATAAGTTGCACCACTTTTCACAAGGTTTTCACAGCAATATAATATATAGTTTTTGGATATTTTGTACGTGATCCGTGCCGGCCGGCGATTAGCGAACGCTTCAATTCAAAATATGGCTGCCCTTAGACGACAGCAATGACATTAGAGTCTATGGAGGTCGGTAACGAATGTATGGTGTACCGAACTATTTGGCAACTTTGGCTGCTATTTACTATATGACGCTGACTGTACATTTTAATACTGGTAATATTAATGTGTAGTTAATAAATAAGTTTGATTGTTCTTTTTGTAAACAAAGAAATACCATCATCATCACTTGAGATATAATTTATATAATGCATAATCGAGTGGGGAGACGAGTGGCGACCACGTACCGGAAGGCGTAACGTAGGCAGGCCCCCCACACGGTGGACTGATGGCCTGGTAAGGGGTGTCCGCTGGATGCGGGTGGCGCAGGACCGGTCACTGTGGAAGTCTTTTAGGGAGGCCTATGTCCCGCAGTGGATGTCATTCGGCTGACATGATGATGATAATTATAAACATTAGGTGGTTAGGCTGTCACATGTCCGCCACCTGGTCAGGCGCGGCGCTGATTCGCTGAAAGGTGTAGAGGACGTGCACCACGGAAATGGACAGATGCGGCCCTAGAAGTAACCGGGTACACATTACAGACCACTGTACCGAGCGGCCTGAAGAGCAGTGGTTAAGAGCATCATCACCCATGGTAGTCAGTCACGTCCCTCAGGCATGAGGTGACGTCCAATAAGAAGAAGAAACATTAGGTCTTGCTCTTTAGGTACGTGGTGTTGTACTCCTGATGGTGAGTAAGGTCTCCGGAGCTCCCGAGCATACGCTGTGTTGAGAGTTAAGGACCTGCATAATTGTTAATCTAGACACGCGGTAGCGTGTCCAGCCAAGTTCACCCCCATTCTATACACCATGTTATAATATGGATATGGATATGGAAGGCTGTTGGATATTTCATAAAACTGCCAAGTTAAAGCTCAAAATGCACTAAGCCGCAATAAATTAGTTTTACTGTAAACAATCTAATGCCAGACCTGGCAACTTTTCAGATAATCTGCGGAACTTGGCACCCATTTAGATCTCAATTATTTTGTCGGTGAAGACGGCAATATAGGACTTGGCTCCCATTTTCACATTTATGTTTTTGATGAGATATATATCGCTAGCCGTCAACACAACGAATTTCGCAAGCGTCCATACGCTACGGTGTCTTTTTACCATCAGGCAGGCCGTAAGCTTCATAAATGTAAACCTTGTGTAAAACCAATAAAAATCCTATTTGTTAATTGCAGAGTGACAACCCTGTTGAAATCCAATCGTCAGGGCAGATTACGGGTAGAAGAGCACCGGTCAAAGGCTGACGAGAAAAACCTATGTCCGCGAAAAGGACTGATTCAACCTTCGACCTCTAATGATTCCTGAAACCATTCGACTTAAAGTAATCTAATCGTTTGGGATTATAACATTTCATTTATATAGGTGCGCTCGTGGCCCAGCGGCGCCCGCATACCACGAAGTATGCGAAGTTAAGCAACGTGGGCCCAGGTCAGTCCTTGGATGGGTGACCGCTTTTAGTAACTAAGCGCTCCCGGCTGTTTTCTATGACATCAGTTAGAGGCCTTCGGGCGGCTTGAGAACTTCTAACAGTCAAGTTGCCCACTCACTTTACAAGGTGGGCTGAAATTACACCACGTCAATAGGGAGTACCCACCGTTACCCTACACGTGATGCTAAAAGTGCATCAAAACTGGCAACCGTCCTGTCTTCTCGAAGATTTCACGCTTCAAAAAATAAATGCCATACAATTATTATTAACACTTAGAGCATAAATGCTCTAACTTACATACTCTAAGTTATAACATTAATAACAATAATAACATCCACTCTTCGTTTATTTATTGCTTTTCGGATCTTAATTATCTTCATAAAATGTCTTTCTTTTGTCTTGGTGTGAATACGCTATTTGAAATTTTTTTAAATGATGCCATTCGTACCAGTTTTTAAAGACGAACAAATGTCTATCTAAGATCAACTATATATAAAACTGGAGCAAATATTTAAAAGGACGCTTCCATAGAGCAAAATTACATATATTTTTTTTTTTTCAACTGAGACTTGTTGGAAATTAATTGCTGGCCCGCTAAAAAGTCAACTGTTTAATTCGGAGGTGTGGTTCGTGGTGGAACCACCGACCTGCTCCGCCAGCGGATGCCGGAAAATTTTCGGCACCCATGACCTCCTTGTAGCGGACTCAGGGGGGTCCGCTACCGTACAAGTGGGAGTCGAGGAGGATGGCGCGCCGCAACATCTGGCGTGCCTGACGTGGAGGCATGGGCATCCGCGAAGGAGCCGCTTGGGAGCGGCTGTCGCCGGCGGGGTCGCGGATGTGTGCGCAAGCGTTCCCGCGACCTCGCCACAAGGCGACGAGGTGGCAGATGGGGGGGGTTTTAGTGGGTACACCGTGAGTCTCATCAGCCTAAACGGGAGTCCTACATAACCACTCGAGTCACCCCCTGCGCCCGGGTGGTATGCGTAACGCATTTTGCCCCCTAAATAGAAAAGGGCCCACCCTGTATGTATATAGTCCACCTCGTCGACGACGGCGACCCCTACAGCTTTCCTCTGACCAACTACAAGTATAATGTATTTAATAATTTAAAAAATACTTTTATTTACGTGTGAACCGATTACAAAAGAAGTATTTTTCATTAATAATAGTTTTTTATGATTTTAATGAAATTATTTATATATTTAAACCCTTTATTGTACCTACACAATAAAACAATATATATTTCACAGAAGATTTAAGTACAAAGTCGAACTTATTCTTATGATGGATCTCTTCTAGCAAAAATTTGAGGATTTAAGTGGGAAATAAAATTATGGTTTTTTTTTTATAAATTCAATGACTTCATTCTCTTCTGACATGAAGACCAAAAGGTTGAACCCTTGTCGAAACAAGTTAACAGTCGATATCATCCCTCACTGACAGACCTGTGTCAATTTGTAAGGTGACGCGGGTCGCGTGCTACAATATAATATATCATTGACATTGACAGTCAGAATTGTGGGCAATGCGTCTACACCAGCCCGGCTAGCACAACTTGTCGCGCGAGCTATCTCACGCGCGAGATAGACAATCCGTCTCTTTCTATGTGTGCCAATTAGAAAGAGGCGGATAGTCTATCTCGCGCGTGAGATAGCTCGCGCGCCAAGTTATGCTAGCCGTCCAGAGCGACTTAAACGAGCAACTTAAGCTTAAGCTATATCACTTTTATCAGAGTAAGGCGCCTTCCTGATTTAACGATGCGGAGGCGGTACGATATGAGAAAACTGTCAGCTGTCAGTGTCAACCGATATCAATGCAGTACTGCCCCACTTCTGCGCATCGTATTGGTACTGCGCAAACGTAATACTGACAGTAATTCGTCAAGTGAGGAAATTTCACATCAGTAAGCTTACGTCAAACAACAAAATACCTATGACATATCGATCCCGCCCCGCCAAGTCAGGAAGTCGCCTTAAGCAGATCCGCTCATTTAAGTTGAACAATTTCTGTACATCTGATCTATTTTCACTAACGCACAAGTAAGTAAGTTCCAGAGACAGATAAGTGACATCTGACAGGTCTTCAGCTGTTTCAGTCTTCATAACTGAAAATTGTACTGAACTAACATTATATGGGATCTAACATCCTGGTGTGCTTTCAAATTGAGACGATACGTTAACAGCCGAAAATTATCGTAGTATCTGTCGCATTCTAACTCATTTTGGTGCACCATAAGGATTTAAGGAGACAACTATATGAAAAATCATCGGGATTAATACTGCGAGTTTGCTTTTTTCTGATATCTGTGGTCTACACTGTGTCCAATAAGTTTGAATAAACTTTTTCTAGCACTGGTTTGAAAAACATAGACAACTTTCGGACAGTTTTGTCATTATAGCTTAAAGTTTATATTGTCATGAATAAATAACAATATACAGCCTTGGCCAGAAGTATTAAGCACCCCTTATTTTTCTTTGTAACTTATAAATAAACTTTTTTTTTATTACAAAACTACACATTGACGCAAAATAGAATAATGTGTATAAACATCTAGAAAAGTTTAGCAGATATAATTTCGAAGTAGCTATTTATCCTAGAAAACTGAACCCTAAAAATAATCGGGTTCGCAATAAAAGGACCAAATGCCTTTTTTAAGTGCAATTATTTTTAACTTCAATAAATAGCTAGTGTTATTGAAAAATATTAGAATGTTCTATAATAAAAGATATAAAATGCTTTATTCAAAGTTTTACTTTTATATGAAAAACGCGGGAGTGCTTATACTTCTGGCCAAGGCTGTATTAAAAATATTTAGCTCATGTCGTTCACTTCTAATCCAGGATGTAATGAAGCAGCTCCGGGCACCTACTACTTACTACGATGGCTCAGCGACCCAAAGTCCCCCCCAATATTTATTTATTTATACAAAAAATGTGGATCTTGGCCACTAGGCACTAAGACACGCCACTATGCTCTGTCCTGGGCAGCTCATCGCCAATCAGAGTCGGCTGTTTGAAGATGGCAGAGATGTTTTTAGAATAGAATAGAAACCAATTTATTGCAAACCACAAAAGAACAGCACATTACAATTAAAATGTTAGTAGGAACAGCAAAATAACTAGCTTAACTTAAAATATTTAACCTACTTAAAATAAGTGAACCATTACAAAAAGCAGTGGTGCTGCTACAGTGGCCGCAAATGGACACCACTCAGCATAATGCTTTGACATTTATTAGTAAAATGCCATAGCGCTGGTCTTCCGTGGAGCCCAGGGCTGTAAAAATAGATCTGAACAGCGAAAATTGACAGTCAAGGAACCACATACTTAAGATTCGTAATAAATGTGAAGATAAACCCCCTTATTCATAAAACTTAACAAACCTCTGTTGACTAAAAGTTGTTTTGTCCCTTTCTCACAAACATAAATGTCAAAGTGACAGATAAGGACAAACCAATTTTAGCGGCTTGTTAACTAATAGAGACTTGATGGACGTTTATGAATAAGGGGGAAAGAGAACAGTGATAATAAGGAGTCAAGGAGAATAAAGGTACTTTTTGGACTTCATCTATCCAGCTATACCTTAGTCGGCCGATCGGGCGTCATCCATTTGGACAAGATAAGATAAGATAACTATTATATAAGCTGTCTATTATTGGCTCTATGAGCTGTAGACCTCGCAATTTTTTTTCCAATTTAAAAATTTCCAAATACTGACTCGACAAAAAATTCTCTATAATTATCGAACCTGCTCACAAAATTTCACGAGAATCGGTTGAGAAATGCGACCTGTAGAGGAGAACATCCGGACAGACAAAGAGACAGACATACGAATGATTTTTTGTCGAAGCTGAAACGGAGACGCTTCGCTCGCTCGGTCAACTAAGGTAACTTATAATTATATGTACCGATAGGTCTTGCCCAGATTCCACACACGTCCACACACTAGTTAAAATGTAATTTACCTAACACTCAGCTCTAAACCCTTTCAATATTTGCCGAACCCTTAAAGGGTCGTCCCATTCTAGTGCAAATCCATTGAAGTAAACAAGTTTATTCCCAAACCTTCTCGAGAATTATGCAAATTGACTTTTCGATAATATTCTAATAAATCTAACATGAAAGGAAAATATCTAAAAGTTCTGTCATACCCCAACCAAAGGTTACCGCCTCCTTGTATGGGGAAGATTAGTAGAGTTATTACATCGCTTAGCGACTAGTTAAATCAGTGACGTTAGTGTACCGGTTTGCTACTGCTTGGATGAACTGGTGAATTAAAAATAGTACATTACTGCAGAGGCCGTGAAGTAAGAACTCGTTTTATCCGGCCTCGTCTACGACTCGGCCGTTTATCCCAAGCTCATCCAGCAATCCCTGTTCCAGCCGAGGATTGTATAGTACTTTTCTCAAACACGTTAGAAAAAAAAACAATAAAAAAACTACAACGTAAAAACCACTAAAAAATACAAAAGGTCCAAAAATAGCAAAGCATCACGAAAAATAAATAAAAACACGTAAAATGCTATAAAAAAACACGAAAAAAAAAACAAAAATATCAAAATAATTAAACATAAAAAGCATAAGAACACGAATAATGCTACAAAAAATACCAAAAAGCATGAAAAAACAAAAAGCTGATGAAAAGTACATAAAAACACGAAAAACATAAAAAAACCACGTAAAACTTATAAAAAAAAAAAAAACAAAAACAAAATAAAACTGACGGAAAGTACAAAAAATTACAAAAAAATCTTTTAAACAGTCCAAAAACATCAAAAGCACAAAAACGCTACTAAATAACAAGAATTTTTTTTAAAAATACCTAAATTCACAAAAATTTCGAAATAAACAACTAAAAACACGAAATATGCTACAAAATTCAAACACGATTTAAAAAAAACACAAAAGAACTAAAAAATATAAAAAAACACGTAAAAACTAAAGGAAATACCAAAAAACATGAAAAAACAAAAAACCTGACGAAAAGTACAAAAATAAAATACGAAAAATCTTGACGAAATGTACAAAAAAATGCTACAAAATAACAAACTAAGTAACAACAAAAAAAAAACAAAATTCACAAAAAATGCTACAAAATACAAGCTACATTTAAAAAAAAACACGAAAGAACTAAAAAAAATACCAAAAAACACGTAAAAACTAAAAAAATACCAAAAACATGGAAAAACAAATAAAAGACGAACACTACAAAAAATACCAAAAAACTTTTAAAAAGTCCAAAAATATCAAAAAACACAAATAACGCAACAATATAACACGAAAAAAATACATAAATACTCGAAATTTTCGAAAACAAAAACAACAAAAAATGCTACAAAAATAAAACGATAAAAAAAATACGGAAAAACCTAAAAAAAATACCAATTTACAAAACAAATTAAAAATATACATACAAAATCGTGGCGGTTGGCTCTATATAATATTTCCTTTACCAGTTGATTTTAGTAAGCGAATTTTAAACTTAGAGCAGCGGACGATAATGTTTGTTTCATACATTCTCCATACATTACTTCTTGGCTGCCGCCGGCCAATGTAGGGAGCCATAAACAGGTAGCTTCATGTCCACTTTTCGTGACATTAATGCATACATTTAGGCGCATGTTTGAGAAAAGATATTTTAATAAGTTCCGGTCTAATCATCGTCATATCAGCTGAAAGACTCACTGTTGGACGAAGACCTCCCCCAAGGGACTCCACAATGACCGGTCTTGCACCGCCGTCACCCAATCCCCGCGATCTTGACCGTCTGGTCAAGTGGAAGGTACCTCCAGTGGAAGTGCATAGTGATGCCATACCTCACTGGTTATTACTGGTCACTGGTTTAATTGAAAAACAATCCTTCAACTAGTCGCAAACTGACGCTGGTTACTTAAGAGGTGTAACGACCCTATTGTACCAAAATCTATGTATTTTAAGAGATATTTTTTTATTGATGGAAAAATACCTTTTGAAGAATAAACAGACCGCCGACTAGTTAATCATTGATGTGATCTGACAAAAGCATATCGCTAACCACAGAATCACAGTTTCTTAAAGTGGTTATAGAATTTCTACAAAACCAACTACAACAAATTTAGCCACGTACATCAATCAATCAATCAATCATATAAATTTTGCATTCCGATTTGATTTAAATCTGTGCTCACACGCTCGTTTTCAGACGCTTGTTCAGTGCATGTAAAACGAGCGTACGGACGACATTCAAATCAAAACAGAATACCTACCTTAAATCTCCGATCGGCCCTTTAAAAAGTTCCACCAGTAGCTCAATATCATATCGCTAACTCAAACTACTCGAATTAAGCTCGCGGGCAATAGTCCCCATATTCGTTCAAGCAATATTTGCCATCGATATGAAACAAGTCCGATAGCGATCCCCAGAGTTAATCATAGAGAACCGTCAGAGACTAGTAAATTATATAGACTGTCAATTGCACCATCTGTTGGGAGCTTTTTCCTTCTGTTCATAGATGGCGCTACTGTGTGAAACAGAAGTCTTAAGTGTCCTATTATTTTGATTATTTTATAATTGACTAGCATTTGCCCGAGTCTTTGTGTGCGTGGAACTCGTTTATATCGTTCCACGCATAAACCTGCACAAAAACTGTTAACCCACCCCCATTTCACCCTTTTGTGAGATGAATTCTGGGATAAAAATTATCCTATATTCTTCCCTCGCTCTCAAACTATCACCAAACTAAATTTTTATCTCCATCAGATCAGCGGCTTAAGCGTGTAAAGGTAATAAGCAGACAGAGTTGGTTTCGCATTTTTAATATTAGTATGGATAGAGATAGACTGACATGTAAAAGTGGCCTTGTGGCTTATGGTCTATTTACAGAATAAATGTTTTGAGTTTAATTTAGATTTTGACATGAATTGAATTGTACAGGGACCTCTCCAGAGTAAATCTAGGTATAGCTGGCTCATTACTTTGAAAATACACAACAATGAATAGACATTAGCAGTCTATATTAATTTAGTAATCTCTGGTACCGCTCAAGGAAAGTGGAAACTTAAATTTCCCCGGAGGCACTGTAAAATGTACAACTATTGCGTCTCGGGACACGAGTGAACAATGTAACCATTAACTGTTAGAAAAGCGAGCTAGAAATATCTAGGTTGTGCAGAAATTACGCTCTTGGTTTAAATTGACAGTTTTACTCAAAATCAAAATCAAAAATTTTATTCTGCAAATAGGCCGCAAGGGCACTTTTACAAGTCAACACATGAATTATACAATTAAATAAATTGACAATGATAATTATTATGTTTTCAAAACATAATTGCAGAACTAAAAAAAGTAGACAATAATAATAATGATTTTAAAACTATAGTGATTAACAAACTCACAATATTCAATTAAAATTAACTAACAATACATTATATAAAAAAAAATTAGTGACGTATATATACGGTCTCTGTCCGAATACACAAAAGTATATACAATAAATTTAATATCTCAGAGATGTATATGGTCTCTGAGCGTCCATTATTCCTAAGTCCTTAGAGATGTACATGGTCTCTAAGCGTCTAAATTAAAATAAGTAGTAAATGAAAATAGCACTTAAGTAATTTAATATTCTCAGAGATGTATAAGGTCTCTAAGCGTCAATAACAATAAAATTAATCCAAAACAGGATGATGTCTCTCGTCAAACTCCAATAAAACATACACTAGTATTAAGGTATTAATCATGCCCTTGCAAGCATGAACAGACCGGACTCGTACATATAGACCTGGCAGTGCGGCCTGCGAAGGTGTCTTAGGTTTTCGGAAAGAGAAAATATTTTTGCGATTAGCACAAGTGATATAGTCTTGGATATTTTTCAATTTGCTGTGTTATTATTTAAGAAGTAAAATTGTTTTTAGAACTACTCTTAGTTTATTTCACGTCAAACAGACTCCAGAATATAAACTAAAAAGAGTTATTGAATGTTAAAAAGAATCTTCATTCAATGATTGATACTTATGCCAAAACCATTCCTCCGGGTATCATCAATTTATCAATCATCTCGACAGCAGACATTCGCAATTGGAAAGATTGATTTGAAAATAACGGTTTCCGTATTTTTATTGGATTCGAATTCCACCGCCAGTATTTATGAATTGCAAGTTTAATAATTACAGGGGTTGTATTAGAGCTCAGACCACCTCAGACATTGATTTGAAATTGAGTTTTCACACCTACTCAGAAAAGACTGTATTCTATGTACAGACATTGTCGCGTTCAAATGAGGGGTCAAACTTATATTTTTCTTTCCTCGTTAGAAGGCTATAATAACTCTTCTGAATAGCAGGTGTGAAAAGCAGAACGTGCCACTCAGTTGCAAAATTATTTCCGTCTTTGATGTAAACACAGGGACTCTTATGTATAGGTAAAAAACTTAAGAGGACGACCTGTTGTATGTAGTTGTAGCGTGTTCGAATAGACATTAATAATTACGTATTTAAAATGTATAATACAAAGAAATGTCTATTCAAACACGTCACAACTACACACAACAGGTTCTTTCCTTAGTTAGGAAAGGAGAAAGAAGGGAAACGGAAGGTTTTCTTAGGTAAGAAAGAAGGTAAAACAGTTGAAGGCTATTAATTAGGTAAAAACCTATAACAAATGAATAGCCTTTTCCCGTCTGTAGATACAACATACAATACAGTTTTGCTGTTTTGTAGAATTTCGCATTATAAATTTTTTTTTTCATGATTAGTGTTCAGTACCCTGGCCCATCGTAATTATTATTATTTTTTAGTTTTTTTTTAAATAAATAAATATTATAGGACAATTTTTTACACAAATCGAACTAGTCCCATAGTAAGCTCAATAAGGATTGCGTTACATACTAGCCGACGATATAAATAAAATAAATAAATAAATATTGGGGGACAATCTTACACAAATCGACCTAGTCCCAAACTAAGCAAAGCTTGTACTATGGGTACTGGACGACGATATACATACTTATATAGATAAATACATATTTAAATACATAGAAAACATCCAAGACCCAAGAACAAATATCCGTGTTAAATGCACAAATAATGCCCTAGCCGGGATTCGAACCCGGGACCTCTAGCTTCGGAGGCAGTGTCACTACCAACTAGGCTAAACAGGCCGTCAATAATAATATATATAATAGATATATACTTAAAGACATAGAAAACATACATCATCTAGGATGGTTGCCATTGTATTATCACTTACCGTCGTGGATAAGATATTCGTCACGTTCTGACAAGTATGCGTGTGGAAGAGAGACGGGCATCTTATCCACGACGATAAGTGATGAAATGGCAACCATCATATGCCTACTGCAAGGACACAGCAATTAGAGATAGCAATTATTAAAACTATAACAATTAATATACTAGTTATATCAAGTGCATTACATGCAATATTGCACATATCAATCATTGCGAATTAACTTATACTCTTAGCGTATCAATAATCATAGGTATAGTCAAGAGCAATAAAAACGGGTAACAGAACTCATTAGCGCCTTAAGACATTGAATAGAGATCGTTTTGGTATTTAAATAAATAAATGAACTTCATACTGCAAATATGAGTAGGCTCCTGAAAAAGACCACTGCCGAGAAAGAGCGCCGAAACAAACCCAACAGTCAGTCAACTCCCAAAACATGCTTATTCTTATTACACTGATGATACTGAACCTATTTTACAAAAAGTTAACAAGTAAGTTTTGTCGGCCTGTTTAGCCTAGTTGATAGCGACACTGCCTTCGAAGCTAGAGGTCCCGGGTTCGAATCCCGGAAAGGGCATTTGTTTCTGTGGTGAGCAGAAACATTTGTTCCTAAGACTTGGATGTTTTCTATGTCTTTAAGTATATATCTATTATATATATTATTATTGACGGCCTGTTTAGCCTAGTTGGTAGTGACACTGCCTCCGAAGCTAGAGGTCCCGGGTTCGAATCCCGGCTAGGGCATTATTTGTGCATTTAACACGGATATTTGTTCTTGGGTCTTGGATGTTTTCTATGTATTTAAATATGTATTTATCTATATAAGTATGTATATCGTCGTCCAGTACCCATAGTACAAGCTTTGCTTAGTTTGGGACTAGGTCGATTTGTGTAAGATTGTCCCCCAATATTTATTTATTTATTTTATTTATATCGTCGGCTAGTATGTAACGCAATCCTTATTGAGCTTACTATGGGACTAGTTCGATTTGTGTAAAAAATTGTCCTATAATATTTATTTATTTAAAAAAAAACTAAAAAATAATAATAATTACGATGGGCCAGGGTACTGAACACTAATCATGAAAAAAAAAATTTATAATGCGAAATTCTACAAAACAGCAAAACTGTATTGTATGTTGTATCTACAGACGGGAAAAGGCTATTCATTTGTTATAGGTTTTTACCTAATTAATAGCCTTCAACTGTTTTACCTTCTTTCTTACCTAAGAAAACCTTCCGTTTCCCTTCTTTCTCCTTTCCTAACTAAGGAAAGAACCTGTTGTGTGTAGTTGTGACGTGTTTGAATAGACATTTCTTTGTATTATACATTTTAAATACGTAATTATTAATGTCTATTCGAACACGCTACAACTACATACAACAGGTCGTCCTCTTAAGTTTTTTACCTATACATAAGAGTCCCTGTGTTTACATCAAAGACGGAAATAATTTTGCAACTGAGTGGCACGTTCTGCTTTTCACACCTGCTATTCAGAAGAGTTATTATAGCCTTCTAACGAGGAAAGAAAAATATAAGTTTGACCCCTCATTTGAACGCGACAATGTCTGTACATAGAATACAGTCTTTTCTGAGTAGGTGTGAAAACTCAATTTCAAATCAATGTCTGAGGTGGTCTGAGCTCTAATACAACCCCTGTAATTATTAAACTTGCAATTCATAAATACTGGCGGTGGAATTCGAATCCAATAAAAATACGGAAACCGTTATTTTCAAATCAATCTTTCCAATTGCGAATGTCTGCTGTCGAGATGATTGATAAATTGATGATACCCGGAGGAATGGTTTTGGCATAAGTATCAATCATTGAATGAAGATTCTTTTTAACATTCAATAACTCTTTTTAGTTTATATTCTGGAGTCTGTTTGACGTGAAATAAACTAAGAGTAGTTCTAAAAACAATTTTACTTCTTAAATAATAACACAGCAAATTGAAAAATATCCAAGACTATATCACTTGTGCTAATCGCAAAAATATTTTCTCTTTCCGAAAACCTAAGACACCTTCGCAGGCCGCACTGCCAGGTCTATATGTACGAGTCCGGTCTGTTCATGCTTGCAAGGGCATGATTAATACCTTAATACTAGTGTATGTTTTATTGGAGTTTGACGAGAGACATCATCCTGTTTTGGATTAATTTTATTGTTATTGACGCTTAGAGACCTTATACATCTCTGAGAATATTAAATTACTTAAGTGCTATTTTCATTTACTACTTATTTTAATTTAGACGCTTAGAGACCATGTACATCTCTAAGGACTTAGGAATAATGGACGCTCAGAGACCATATACATCTCTGAGATATTAAATTTATTGTATATACTTTTGTGTATTCGGACAGAGACCGTATATATACGTCACTAATTTTTTTTTATATAATGTATTGTTAGTTAATTTTAATTGAATATTGTGAGTTTGTTAATCACTATAGTTTTAAAATCATTATTATTATTGTCTACTTTTTTTAGTTCTGCAATTATGTTTTGAAAACATAATAATTATCATTGTCAATTTATTTAATTGTATAATTCATGTGTTGACTTGTAAAAGTGCCCTTGCGGCCTATTTGCAGAATAAAATTTTTGATTTTGATTTTGAGTAAAACTGTCAATTTAAACCAAGAGCGTAATTTCTGCACAACCTAGATATTTCTAGCTCGCTTTTCTAACAGTTAATGGTTACATTGTTCACTCGTGTCCCGAGACGCAATAGTTGTACATTTTACAGTGCCTCCGGGGAAATTTAAGTTTCCACTTTCCTTGAGCGGTACCAGAGATTACTAAATTAATATAGACTGCTAATGTCTATTCATTGTTGTGTATTTTCAAAGTAATGAGCCAGCTATACCTAGATTTACTCTGGAGAGGTCCCTGTACAATTCAATTCATGTCAAAATCTAAATTAAACTCAAAACATTTATTCTGTAAATAGACCATAAGCCACAAGGCCACTTTTACATGTCAGTCTATCTCTATCCATACTAATATTAAAAATGCGAAACCAACTCTGTCTGCTTATTACCTTTACACGCTTAAGCCGCTGATCTGATGGAGATAAAAATTTAGTTTGGTGATAGTTTGAGAGCGAGGGAAGAATATAGGATAATTTTTATCCCAGAATTCATCTCACAAAAGGGTGAAATGGGGGTGGGTTAACAGTTTTTGTGCAGGTTTATGCGTGGAACGATATAAACGAGTTCCACGCACACAAAGACTCGGGCAAATGCTAGTCAATTATAAAATAATCAAAATAATAGGACACTTAAGACTTCTGTTTCACACAGTAGCGCCATCTATGAACAGAAGGAAAAAGCTCCCAACAGATGGTGCAATTGACAGTCTATATAATTTACTAGTCTCTGACGGTTCTCTATGATTAACTCTGGGGATCGCTATCGGACTTGTTTCATATCGATGGCAAATATTGCTTGAACGAATATGGGGACTATTGCCCGCGAGCTTAATTCGAGTAGTTTGAGTTAGCGATATGATATTGAGCTACTGGTGGAACTTTTTAAAGGGCCGATCGGAGATTTAAGGTAGGTATTCTGTTTTGATTTGAATGTCGTCCGTACGCTCGTTTTACATGCACTGAACAAGCGTCTGAAAACGAGCGTGTGAGCACAGATTTAAATCAAATCGGAATGCAAAATTTATATGATTGATTGATTGATTGATGTACGTGGCTAAATTTGTTGTAGTTGGTTTTGTAGAAATTCTATAACCACTTTAAGAAACTGTGATTCTGTGGTTAGCGATATGCTTTTGTCAGATCACATCAATGATTAACTAGTCGGCGGTCTGTTTATTCTTCAAAAGGTATTTTTCCATCAATAAAAAAATATCTCTTAAAATACATAGATTTTGGTACAATAGGGTCGTTACACCTCTTAAGTAACCAGCGTCAGTTTGCGACTAGTTGAAGGATTGTTTTTCAATTAAACCAGTGACCAGTAATAACCAGTGAGGTATGGCATCACTATGCACTTCCACTGGAGGTACCTTCCACTTGACCAGACGGTCAAGATCGCGGGGATTGGGTGACGGCGGTGCAAGACCGGTCATTGTGGAGTCCCTTGGGGGAGGTCTTCGTCCAACAGTGAGTCTTTCAGCTGATATGACGACAGGAGCCTACTCATATTTGCAGTATGAAGTTCATTTATTTATTTAAATACCAAAACGATCTCTATTCAATGTCTTAAGGCGCTAATGAGTTCTGTTACCCGTTTTTATTGCTCTTGACTATACCTATGATTATTGATACGCTAAGAGTATAAGTTAATTCGCAATGATTGATATGTGCAATATTGCATGTAATGCACTTGATATAACTAGTATATTAATTGTTATAGTTTTAATAATTGCTATCTCTAATTGCTGTGTCCTTGCAGTAGGCATATGATGGTTGCCATTTCATCACTTATCGTCGTGGATAAGATGCCCGTCTCTCTTCCACACGCATACTTGTCAGAACGTGACGAATATCTTATCCACGACGGTAAGTGATAATACAATGGCAACCATCCTAGGCTCGCTGGGCCCCACATGTACTATATATATATATATATATATATATATATATATATATATGTGTCTTCTGTTTGACTTTGACTTTATATCAGGATTGCTTAATATTCTTATTCCCCTAGCTAATTTTTTATATAATTTCCCACGTCTACTGCTCTTTACTTACTTATTAAACTAAACTCTCATTTATCCATTCACGTACAAAAGGGTCTAAAATAAATTAACCGTAGCGCCGTGGTTTCGCCGCACCTTAATAAGGTAACCAAACATTCGAATGGAAAAGGTAATTTAAAATTTGCCCGTTCATTGAATTTAAATGCGAAAACCGTTTTAATTCCATTACGTTAGCAGATTGAATTATGTTCTATTTGAAATGTAAGCTATGGTTCATTGCCAGAGTTTTAAACTTGACAGGGTAGGCTGCGATATGTGATAGATTTGTCCTAGCGTGAGTTTGCTGATGTGAGATTTCCTCACTTGACGAAATACTGTCAGTGTTACGTTTGCGCAGTAGCGGGGCAGTAATGCACTCGTTCTTATTGGTTGACACTGACAGCTGAGGCAGCTGAGGTATAAAGCGTGTCACAAACAGGCGCGGCCTGCGGTGGCGGCTGGCCGCAGGCCGCTTGACAGGCCGCAATAACAACACACTGGCGCGGCCTGCGGTGGCGGCCGACGTCAATTTTCGCGCCAAACCAAACGTCAAACCGTTACATAAATAACCAAAAAAGCAGCCTGCGCAGTGGTGGAGGGGGCGTGGCTTGCGGCCGCGGTCAGCCGCCCAACCACCGCGTCAAGCGCCTGTGTCTGAATCATTGTTAGGATTGCCATACTTAACAACTGGCCGCCACCGCGGCCGTCACCGCAGGCCGCGTCCGTTTGTGACACGCTTAATGATTGAACATCGATCTGTCAAATCGCGCGCATGCGTGTCTCTTACGTGTAAATAAGACTTAATGTACGTACCTAAAGAAGTATAATGGGAACTATGCCTGCATTGTCGGCCTGCTTAGCCTAGTTGGTAGTGACACTGCCTCCTAAGCTAGAGGTCCCGGGTAAGACTAAGGTGTGTTATTAAGGTGTATAGAGGTGTGTTACTAAGGTGTATTATTAATGTGTATAGAGGTGTGTTACTAAGGTGTGTTATTAAGGTGTATAGAGGTGTGTTACTAAGGTGTGTTATTAAGGTGTATAGAGGTGTGTTGCTAAGGTGTGTTATTAAGGTGTATAGAGGTGTGTTACTAAGGTGTGTTATGAAGGTGTGTAGAGGTGTGTTACTAAGGTGTGTTATTAAGGTGTATAGAGGTGTGTTACTAAGGTTTGTTACTAAGGTGTATAGAGGTGTGTTACTAAGGTGTGTTATTAAGGTGTATAGAGGTGTGTTACTAAGGTGTGTTATTAAGGTGTATAGAGGTTTGTTATTAAGGTGTATAGAGGTGTGTTACTAAGGTGTATTATTAAGGTGTATAGAGGTGTGTTACTAAGGTATGTTACTAAGGTGTGTTATTAAGGTGTATAGAGGTGTGTTATTAAGGTGTATAGAGGTGTGTTACTAAGGTGTGTTAAGTAAACAAAGCAGTTACTAAATTCACTCCTTTGTTTTAGCCTTTGGATATGCCCTTCGAGGTTCAGTTGTGAACCGAATTTTATTAATTAATATCGCGCTAGCCGGCGCAACGGATAAGCAGGGATCCCGGGCATTGTGTTCAAAACCCTCTTGGCGCTCAACACCCTATCTATAAGTTTTAGCATAAGATCTTAGCTTAGTGTTTCAAATTATTTTCTTTCTTAAAGTTAATACATTTACATTTAGGTCCATTACCACCGTGATTTTAATTATTACCCGGTCCAGCACATAACAATGGCAACTTTATGAAAGGAGATCTTGCACCACTGACGAATGTTTCCATCAGTATGTTAGGGATTATTCCAAATTGTTTAAAACAGTGTGCACAAAAGCAAAAGCAATGCACTTGAATAATAAAATTAAGTCCTCAGATAATATAGCCAAGACAGTCTGGAAAATAATTAACACAGAGACTGGGAAGGGAAATAATAAAGAGTCCACAATTTCTTTGAAAGTAAAGGATAATTTAATAACTGATGCAGTAAAAGTAGCTGATGAATTTAATAATTTCTTTTGTAAAATTCCTATAGTCACTACTCAAAGTTTAGCATCGTGTACCACAAAAGCTGAATCCCTTCTGAATGACAACGTAAAATTAGAATCACTAACTTATTTCAAATTTCATCATGTTTCTCCTCTAGATGTACTGAAGTCCTTTGAAATGTTAAAAATAAAGAGCACTGAGGACTTATGGGGCGTGTCAGTCAAGGTACTGGAATCTATTCTGGAGGTCGTTGCACCAACTCTAGCTCTCATTTTTAATAACTGTATAGACTATGGCATTTTTCCAGACTTAATGAAATGTAGTAAAGTAGTTCCAATTTTCAAATCAGGTCGTAGAGATAATCCTTCTGATTATCGTCCAGTTTCTATCCTACCTGCGTTTAGCAAAATATTCGAAAAAATAATGCTTACGCAATTGGTTTCTCACTTTAATTCTCACAATATTTTGCACGCACAGCAGTTCGGCTTCACGAAGGGTAGGTCAACTACTGATGCAGGCGCAAGTTTATTAAAATTTATTTTGCTGTCTTGGGAAGAGTCGCACGACGCCATCGGAGTGTTCTGTGACCTTTCCAAGGCTTTTGATTGTGTAGATCATGGTACTTCAATTTGTAAACTTAAGTTTTATGGCATCAGAGGGCATGCATTAGATCTCATGAATTCATATTTAACACAGAGAAATCAAAAGGTAGCGATAAATAAAGCCATTTCGTCAGAGACAGTGGTAGAAATGGGAGTACCTCAGGGGTCTATTCTAGGTCCGTTCCTGTTCCTTGTTTATGTAAATGATCTGCCATATATGGTAAGCCGAAGATCAGGCATTGTAATGTTCGCAGACGACACCTCATTACTGTTCGAGGTAAATAGGAGAGATACTGAACTCATTGAACCAAATAATACCCTCTCCATGATATCTGACTGGTTTGCTGCCAATAACTTAGTATTGAACCCAAAAAAAACGAAATGTATGAAATTCTCTCTAGCGAACTCATCAAACAGAAACTTAGATACAAATATTAAACTTAATGGTCAAACATTAGAATTTGTTACTTCTACTGTATTCTTAGGTATTACATTGGACTCAAAATTGCAGTGGGGTTCCCATATAACAGCGATAGGAAGTAGGTTGAGCTCTGCTGAATTTGCAGTCATTTGCAGTGGCAACGGCACGGTTAGTTTACTTTGCTTATTTTAATAGTATAATTTCTTATGGTCTTATCTTGTGGGGATCAGCTGCAGATATTGAAACTGTTTTTATTTTGCAAAAAAGGGCTATCCGAGCAATTTATAACTTGGGGTCGCGTGATTCATTACGAGAATTTTTCAAAGAAATAGATATTCTAACCCTGCCGTCCCTATACATATTTGAAATAATAATGTATGTTAGGAAGAATTTGGGCAATTTTCCAACGAACGCTGATAAACCAATAGCCACGAGAAATACTGGGAAACTCAAAATAACCTTCTATAGATTAGTAAAGGCGAAAAAGTCGTTCTTGGGAAATTGTATCAAATTCTACAATAAAATTCCTAAACATATTACGGAACTTGGCAATTCTAAATTCAAATCTGTAGTAAAACAAACACTTATTTCAAGAGCATATTATAAGATAAACGATTACATCATGGATAGGGATGTTTGGCAGTGATAGCGTCCTGCACGGGTAATTTATCGCAAAAATATATTTTCTCCTGTAGCATTGTTATTTAAGTAATTTTGTAGTAGCTGACACTGTAGTTTTATATTTAACTATACAATGTATATTGTTTTGAAAAAATGACACCTCGCCGAGTTTCTTACGCCGGTTCTTCTCGTGGCAGAGGTATATTGTTCCGAACCGGTGGTAGTTTATTGACGTTCATAGGTGCATGTAATATGCCTAATTTGAAGAATAAACTACTTTTACTTTTTACTTTTAATGCGCTTTTTTTATTTGAAAGCAGGTTTTCTAGTCTAGGGTCTTAGACATGATTTATCAAAATCGATTCAGCCTTTTCTGAGAGATTCGATCATGAGATGAAAATGACGGGGGTTTTTCAAACTTCCTAAGTTTGAAATTGTTTATTCGCTCATCGCAGGTGAAAAAAAAGATGGAAAATTAGCATTAAATGTTGTTACAAAGTTTAGCATTATATGTAGTTCAAATTCATTGATGGGCCTAAGCGCCTAAGGTCAGCCAATCATAAAAAAATTGAAAATATATTTCTAAATTTATCTCTTATTGACACATGTGGATTTTATGAAATACCTAATAAACATAGCTAATACAGGTTTGGTCCTGTAACAGGAGCAAAAAATTAAACGGTCCAGTAAAATATTTCCAAGTGGTCCCAGTTAAAAAAAAAACATCTTTTGTTTTTTTTTTAAATGTAATTTTTACTCTTATGGAATTATATTAATAACTATTTATTATAAACAACACAAAAAAAAGAAAAAAAAATACCTTTTAAAACAAAAGATTCCAAAACTATTATGACTCATATATGGATACTACCTCAAATCACACGAATATGGCTTTTCTTCGTGCATTAAACGATATATAGGTACAGTCGGCCTCATAACACACTTTGGGACTTTGTCGCTTTCACCCGTTAGACATTTAGTATGACAGTTTAAATATAACGTTAAAGCGATAACGTACAAAGGTGTTGAGCCCCTTGTGAGGCCAACCGTACTAAACGCTATTATGTGAGGGTGTTCGAATACCAATAAATTCAAGACGCAAGGCTTTATTTTCGAGGAGATTTAATACAAGGCGATACAGAACGCCGTACCATGAATAAGTTAGTGACTTCAGAGGAGGATTATGGAAATTTAAACGTTTCACCTTCCACACTGATTAAATTGTTCTTGGAAGGCTTGGATCAAAGTTGTCTGTCGGCCTGTTTAGCCTAGTTGGTATACACTGGCTCCGACGCTAGATGTCCAGGGTTCGAATCCCGGTAATTGGTTTCTGTGGTGAGCAGAAACATTTGTTCCTGCGACTTGGATGGTTTCTATGTATTTAAGTTGTATATCTTGATCTTCTAAATATAACGCAAGCCATGTACGATTCCCATTGGATTCCCACCGAATGGCCGGAGTCGGCGCGCACCCCACCAGAGTGAAAGGAATTCGAACCCTCCATACCCTCCTGAGTCCTGGGTATCAAAATTTGCCAGAATACATTATACTCTGTAAAATTGACAAAAAGTCAAAACTTAATTGGGACCTATGTACTATGTGTAGGACGCTGGGTGTCAGGAGGTTAAAGAAGCTAGACTTCGTATCCGAACGGCAGCGGCAGAGCCGGCGGTAGCCGGCGGCAGGCGGCGGCAGCCGACGCAAACCATTCAAATATGTAACTTCTGTATCATCATCATACAGTTAAGAGTGTAGCTCTTGTTGGTGGCGTCATCGCCATTCTGTTCGGTTCTCTGCCAATGCTTTGAGTTCCTGATACGACATAACATTGACCTTCTCTTTGGCTTGATCCATAAACGCACGTCTCGGTCTTCCCACTCTTCCCCTGCCTCTGCTCCCCTCTATCTTTCCTTCGATTATGGTTTTAGGTAATTGTCATGTCGTATCAGGTGCCCCAACATATTTCCTCTTCTGTTCTGAATCACCCTCAAAAGCAGTCTCTTCTCTCCTACCAAATCCAAAACCTCTTCATTTGTTTCAACTGCTGTATGGAGGGTTCGAATTCCTTTGACTCTGGTGAGGTGCGCGCCGACTCCGGGCGTTCGGTGGGAACCGTACATTATTGAGCTTACTATGGGACTAGTTCGATTTGTGTAGAAAATTGTCACTTAATATTGTAATCAATTAGCCCTCCCGGAACCTAAGCTCAATATGTACAAAAGTGGACCTTATTACCAATCAATCAAAGTATACAACAAAATCCCTGACTTCATAAAAAACGAGGAAAAGTATACTAGTTTCCGTAGTAAGCTTAAAGATTGGCTCATAAGTAAATCATATCTATCTAAATATATAAAAGAAGAAACTGACTGACTGACTGACTGACTGACTGACTGACTGACTGACTGACTGACTGACTGACATATCAACGCACAGCCCAAACCGCTGGTCCTAGAGATTCCAAATTTGGCACGTAGGTTCCTTATAAGGTCTAGGGGTGCACTAAGAAAGGATTTTTCAAAATTCAACCCCTAAGGGGGTGAAATGGGGGTCCGAAGTTTGTATGGGGAAACAAGATTAGCTGGACTATTTTATTCGAAACTTCACAGGAGTATTTCTAACGATAAATGAGTAAACACGTGTTTCAGGTTTTTTGAAAAATCAACCCCTAAAAGGGGGAAAGGTGGTGACAAATTCTGAAAATCGATATGGGTGTGGTTTCTATGGTTTATCGGGTCGCTGATTACGAAAACAACAATGTGGTGACAAATTCTGATAATCGACATGGGTATTGTTTTTATGGTTTATTAGGTCGCTGGTAACGAAAATAACAAGGATTTTAAAATCCCACGTGGAGGACGTGAAATACCATCCCCTCCTGTTGGGGTGCGAGGGGGATGAAATGTCTAAATATTAATATGGGTGTCGTTTTTATGGTTTTTTGGGACGTTAATTACGAAAATGGCATCGGTTTTGAAATTAAATATTGTGGACATGAAAACTTTTGAATGTTTGTGCCAAATTGCAAGAAATAACTGACTGACTGAGTGACCAATATATCAACGCACAGCGCAAACTGCTGGTTCTAGAGATTCCAAATTTAGCATGTAGGTTCCATATAAGGTCTTGAGGTGCATTAAGAACGGATTTTTCAAAATTCAACCCCTAAGGGGGTGAAATGGGGGTCCGAAGTTTGTATAGGAAATCAAGATTAGTTAGATTATTTTATTCGAAACTTCACAGGAGTATTTCTAACGATAAATCAGTAAACATGTGTTTCAGGTTTTTTGAGAAATCAACCCCTAAAAGGGGGAAAGGTGGTGACAAATTCTGAAAATCGATATGGGTGTGGTTTCTATGGTTTATCGGGTCGCTGATTACGAAAACAACAATAATTTTAAAATCCCACGTGGAGGACGTGAAATACTATCCCCTTTGTTGGGGTCCGAGGGGGTTGGAATGTCTAAATATTAATATGGGTGTGATTATTGGGTCGTTTATTTCGAAAATGGCGTTGATTTTGAAATTTAATATTGCGGGCATGAAAACTTAAAAGTAGGTGCCAAATTGCAAGAAGAAACTGACTGAGTGAGTGAGTGACATATCAACGCACAGCCCAAACTGCTGGTTCGAGACTCGAGAGATACCAAATTTGGCATGTAGGTTCCTTATAAGGTCTAAAGGCGCATGATGTGCCGTGAATTCCCTATGAAGATACAACCTTTCTTGAGTCAATGTATTGTAAGTGGTTTTATTAATTAGTGCCGCCCGATACGGTTTCGACAAAAATCGATATTTGAGCGTCCGAGAGGACTCTTAATACGACTCCTAGGTAAAATTTGGCAAAAGTGGCGGCCATATTGCTTTTCTTAATTTTTGTCCCGATTTCGTTCAAAATCGATATCTGAGCGTCCGAGAGGTCCCCAAATACGACACCGAAGTAAAATTTGAAAAAAGTGGCGGCAATATTGATTTTCTTAATTTCCGTCCAGATTTCATTCAAAATAGAAATCTGAGCGTCCGAGATGTCTCTTAATAAGAATCCGAAATAAAATTTGAAAAAGTCGCAGGCATATTGATTTTCTTCATTTTCTTCCCGATTTCGTTCAAAATCGATATCTGAGCGTCCGACAGGTCTCGTAATACGAATGCGAGGTAAAATTTGGAAAAAGTGGCGGCCATATTGATTTTTTCCCCTTCGGTCCCCGATTTCGTTAAAAATCGATATCTGAGCGTCCGAGAGGTCTCTTAATACGAATCCGAGGTAAAATTTGGAAAAAGTCGCAGCCATATTGATTTTTTCATCTTCTTCCTCATTTCATTCAAAATCGATATCTGAGCGTCCGAGAGGTCCCCGAATATGAATCCGAGGTAAAATTTGGAAAAAGTGGCAGCCATATTGATTTTCTTCATTTTCGTCCCGATTTCGTTCAAAATCGATATCTGTGTGTCCGAGAGGTCTCTTAATACGAATCCGAGGTAAAATTTGTGAAAGTGGCGGCCATATTGATTGTCTTTTTTTTCGTCCCGATTTCGTTTTAAATCGATATCTGAGCGTCCGAGAGGTCACCGAATACAAATCCGAGGTAAAATTTGGAAAAAGTGGCAGCCATATTGATTTTCTTCATTTCAACCCGATTTTGTTCAAAATCGATATCCGAGCGTCCGAGAGGTAATATGAATCCGAGGTAAAATTTGGAAAAAGTGGCAGCCATATTGATTTTCTTCATTTACAACCTGATTTCGTTCAAAATCGATATCTGAGCGTCCGAGAGGTCCCCTAATACGAATCCGAGGTAAAATTTGGAAAAAGTGGCGGCCATATTGATTTTCTTCATTTTCGTCCCGATTTCGTTCAAAATCGATATATGTGTGTCCGAGAGGTATCTTAATACGAATCAGAAGTAAAATTTGTGAAAGTGGCAGCCATATTGATTATCTTTTTTTTCGTCCCAATTTCGTTCAAAATCGATATCTGAGCGTCTGAGAGGTCTCTGAATACGAATCTGAGGTAAAATTTGGCACTCCATACATGCCTGTATGCAAAAAAAGTTTAATGTTACTATATAGGCGTGTGGGGTATCTATGGACTTGCTTTTAAAAACGACATAGAGGTTTCGATATTTTTTTCCATTTAAATCAACAAGTACGGTTGCCAGTTTTTGTTGCACTTTTAGCACCACCCAGGGGTCACGTGTAGGGTAACGGTGGGTACTCCCTACGGACGTGGTGCAACTTCGACCCCCCTTTGCCAAGTGAGTGGGCAACTTGACTGTTAGAAGTTCGCAAGCCGCTCGAAGGCCTCTAAGTAACTTGGCTTAACGATTGCAGCCGGGATCAACGGCTTAGCGTGCCTTCCAAAGCACGAGAGTCATTTAGTAACCACTCAAAGCGATCACCCATCCAAGAACTGACCTGCGCCCACATTGCTTAACCTCGCACACCGCACGCGGTAGGCGGGTGCCGCTGGGCCACGAGCGCTCTAAATTCTTGATAGTTTGTGCCAATTTGCAATTCAATCGGTCCAGTAAAAGCAACTTGGTTGTAACAGACGGACTGAAGTTAGGAGTGCGAATGGAAGTGAGGCCAAATTTTCTTTTTGGATGCTCCAATGGGAACTGGCAAAACCTACGTAATAAATTTAATTTTAGGAAAAATAAATGTTACACATGATATTGAATTAGCCGTATTTCTGTACTTCAAAAGACCAGAGTTTATGTCCGCTGCGCGCTGCTTGGTCGTTTACAGACCTATTGGTGTTACTGTAGTACACACATACATTTAGTAAGGGCCATTTAAGACATGCTTTTATTTCATCGGCCCTTTCCCCTTCGGCCTCTCGGAAATGTATGATAATAGTTTTCGATCCTTATTTTTGCCAAAATCAAATGAAATTCAACAGTTTGCCGGTTATCAGAATGTATACTGACTTTTCATCTGTTCATCTGTTAATGAATCACAAACACCAGACTTCGTATAGCGAAACCCCACAATGTAACAACTACTTTTCTGGAGACCGCATCTAAATCGGTTCAGCCAATTGCGAGATAATCGTGGACAAACATACGAACCTGTTTTTGTAGACAGTTAAAAATTTCGCTTAGTACGCGGGCGAAGCCGCGGGCAAATGCTAGTTACTCATATAAGGAATTTATGACAGACACCATTAAATAGTTTAATTTACAAGTTCTAATAAATTTAGATAGAAATACATATTTATGTATAATTTATCAGAAAATGTTGTTTAGGTATAGGTATTGACATTATTAATAATTTGTTTGTATTGTGACCTAGTTAATAATTAGAGTTAAGTAGACTTTATAAAATTTAAAATGCATGTGTAGGTCATACATAGGTAATTGTAATTCATAAAATTTTGCAATACCCTGTCAGGGTTGCACTGTTACTGAGTATAACATGTGTCATTGTAATAGTGCTAAGCAAAAATAAATCAATCTAATATTGAATGTATACTACTAAAGAACAATATCTCTTTCCCTTCTTCCCATGGGTGTTGTTAGCACATTTTCTCCGACTTTTATACTATTTTTTTTTTCACATAACGACGGTGGCAAACAAGCTTACGGTCTGCATGATAGTAAGCAGACACCGTCGCTTATGGACGCCTGCGACTCCAGAAGAATCTCAAGCTCGTTACCGACCCTTTAAAAGTAAAAAAGTAAAAGTAAAAGTAGTTTATTCTTCAAATTAGGCATATTACATGCACCTATGAACGTCAATAAACTACCACCGGTTCGGAAAAATAAACCTCTGCCACGAGAAGAACCGGCGTAAGAAACTCGGCGAGGTGTCATTTTTTCAAAACAATATACATTGTATAGTTAAATATAAAATTACAGTCTCAGTTACTACAAAAATAACAAGCTACAGTAGAAAACCTATTTTCGCGATGGATTAGCCCTGCAGGACACTCACTGCCAAACATCCCTGTCCATGATGTAATCGTTTACCTTATAATATGCTTTTGAAATAAGTGTTTGTTTTACTACAGATTTGAATTTAGAATTGCTAAGTTCAGTAACGTGTTTTGGAATTTTATTGTAGAATTTAATACAATTTCCCAAGAACGACTTTTTCGCCTTTACTAGTCTATAGAAGGTTATTTTCAGTTTCCCAGTGTTTCTGGTGGCTATTGGTTTATCAGCGTTCGTTGGAAAATTGCACAAATTCTTCCTAACATACATTATTATTTCAAATACGTATAGGGACGGCATGGTTAGAATATCTATTTCTTTGTAAAATTCTCTTAATGAGTCACGCGACCCCAAGTTATAAATTGCCCGGATAGCCCTTTTTTGCAAAATAAAAACAGTTTGAATATCTGCAGCTGATCCCCACAAGATAAGACCATAAGTAATTATACTATTAAAATAAGCAAAGTAAACTAACCTTTATTAACTTGAGGATTTCTATCTGTTGACAGCTACAGAGATATGCAGCTACCTCACTCTCAACACAGTGCATCCTCAGGAGCGACTTTAATCACCACCAGGAACACAACACCGCATACCTAAGGGGCAAGTAGCATTTACTTCATGGCGATAAAAAAAAATTGAAATAGTTTATTTCAGTAAATGACAATCACTTAACTATTAATCTTAAATAACAAAAGTTTTTCTAAGAGTTTTCTAAGTTAAGGGGATAAAGAAACACATTTCAAACAAATGATTAAGTAAATCAGCTAAAACTGAAACATTACTTACCGTAAAATAACCTATTTTGTTTAGTGTCTATTCAAGAGGAGACGTAAAGATTATAAATTCTATTGAAGTTTTAAGCTTGATTGGATTAAGGCTCTAATTCCAGTTTGATCTAATCTGGCCTTAAACCCCCAATGGAACGGAATAAACACAAATTGTTAAAAAACGCGTAAATTCCAGATCGAGCGTTCAACGATAATGAATTTCAATTAACCTAAAAGGGTGAAACAGTCCTTATAACCGTCTCAGTCGTAACTCCAGAAGTCCATTATTCTAAGTCCAACCTTACCCTACAAAGAATAAGTTTGACATTAGATCACGCTGAAGGACAGAGTTGTGTGGTTAGAATGGGATAGGCATCTGTCTCGGCGCGGCACGTGTAGTGAGGTGGAATGCGGAATTTACCAGAGCTATCAATTTTACCTGCCAATGAAGCGCGAATAGAGGACATATGGAGGCTAAAGCCGTTCACGCCGCCCAGTGTTTATTTGATTGTAAAATCCATTTCAATCAAAAACATACATATTATAAAACAAAAGAAAAGCGACCCTTTGCTTTTCTTTTGTTTGATTTAATTTAAAGACAAGCTAAATTCAGTCCTAATGTCTAACTGGCTTGATTCAAATTTGAATAATTGTGGGTGCCACAAGGATGAGTGACACGCTAACACGTCGCCTGATAGTGGTGGGTCGTTGACGGTTTTCGCTTCAACGAAACGAAACGTTAACTTGGAAAACGTCAACTAGTTGATTTCGTCAACTAGTTTTTTGCTTTAACTGAAGAGAAAAGGGCATTGAGTTGATACGTTTATTGAGTAAGGGGGAAAACGTTAAGCGCTTTAGTTTTGCGCTCCATTTCGATTACGTTTGTACGTTAAAGTCGTCAACTAGTTGAGTCTGTTAAATAAAACGTTTCGTTCGTTGACGAACGAAAACCGTTTTATCAACTAGTTCGTTGAATCAACGACCACCACTACCGCCTGATGAAAG
Source organism: Notocelia uddmanniana (assembly GCA_905163555.1). Taxonomy (NCBI): domain Eukaryota; kingdom Metazoa; phylum Arthropoda; class Insecta; order Lepidoptera; family Tortricidae; genus Notocelia; species Notocelia uddmanniana. Next base: position 3,578,476 of record LR991059.1, on the reverse strand, counting down.
CAGCACTCACAGCATGCTGATATGGTATCCCTTTTTTTATCTCTTGTAAAATGTTTTACCGGTGTGCGGGCTTTTCTATAAGTAGGGTATATATACGTACTTAGTTCTTTCCGTAACCTAATCATGAGCTTGATTTTACTATAAAACAAAAAAAACTAAATACAGCACAGTAAATTACAACAAAAACATCGCATTTGCTGTACATATTATATGTACAGCAAAGTAAATTGACAAGACACTAGTAAAAATTACAGCCCTTAATGTCCTGTCCTATTATTCACAAACCGACAAATGTCATTCGTTGAATTCTGAGTTTGCATCTAAAATGGCTGGGGTGAAAGGTGAGGAGCTTCACCATATTATTTAAGTGTACACATACCGATAGGGATTATTCTTACATTACTTGGGATGTATTGCATATTCCGTGAATTATTTTATCGATAACAAAAGAATGGACGGAACAGACAAAACAATGGACATCACTAGTTTGTACTAAAAGGCTCAAAGAAGAAGTGCACAAACTATCGAAGAATAGCCCTACACCCGACTGCTTACAAAATCTTGTCGAATGTGCTCATAGATAACCCAGGGGTTATCTATGAATGTGCTGCTTAAGAGGTTGGAGCCGTACGCTTCCTTGGGGATTATCAGTGTGGGTTCCGTAGAAACCGCAGCACGACTGATCAGATTTTCCCGCTAAGACACCTAATGCAGAAGAAGTGGGAGTACGCACAGAGCGTTCACTCGTTGTTTGTGGACTTCACGAAGGCGTATGACAGTATTGACCGACGGGCCCTGTATTCCATTCTTATAAATTTTAACATCCCCAAAAAGTTAGTTTCCATTATTTCAGCAGTGACGGGGGAGAGTAGAATGCGTGTGAGAGTGGGGGGGGGGTAAAGCAAGGAGATGCCTTATCACCGATGCTCTTTAATTTGGCCCTTGAGCACGTGGTGAGGAAAGGTTTAATACCAAACACAGGGCTAGAGTTAAGCGGCAAACACAAGGTGATAGGGTACGCGGATGACCTGGCTTTATTAGGTGAAAGCCGTGGAGAAGTGGCGGAGGTGGCCATTGTTTTGGAGCGTGAGGCAGCTAAAATAGGTCTCAGGATCAACCAGACGAATACCGAGTATCTCCACATGAAACGGTATAAAAATACGCGGGTCAGGCGTGAAAGTCTTCATGTGGGGGATGCCGTGTTTCGTGGGGTTGATAAATTTCGGTACCTTGGATGCACCATTACTGATACTAATACCAGGGAAGAAGAGATCAGCATTCGCATCCAAAATACCTTGCGGTGCACTGCAGCCTTGCACAAGGTCTTGGTGTCCAGGCTTCTCAGCAGGAATACAAAACTGCGGAAATATAAGACCTATCCTCATGTATGGTTGTGAGGCCTGGACACTAACGCAGAAAGAGGAAAGACAACTCCGGGTGACAGAGAGGAAAGTGTACCGAAAGATCCTGGGACCTGTCAGGAGAGACGATGGCACATGGAGGATGCGTAAGGACGCCGAGGTCGAGGAGTTGGTAGCCGAACCCAACATCATAGGCGAAATAAAGTGCCACAGACTTCGCTGGTTCGGCCACCTACAGAGAATGGGAGAGGATCGCGCCGTCAAGAGAGCATACCTGAGTCGACCAACTGTTCGCCGCCCCGTCGGGCGACCCAGGTATCGCTGGGAAGACACAGTGGAGGCGGATTTGCGTCATATGCAGGTCAAAGATTGGCAAGCAGTGGTACAGGATCGGGATAAGTGGCGTGCTCTCGTTTCGGAGGCCAAGACCCGCTTTGGGTCACTGAGCCAAAATAGTTAGTTAGTTTGTACTAAGTAATGCCACGTAATGATAGACAAGAAGCGTGAGAAAGAGACTTTCTCAAAAGACTACACAACTTTATTTCATTACTCGTATTTACAGAGAGCGAGAGACGTAGCTGGTCAGATAGCTTAAATTTTACCACTCTATTTACATAAGCCACGAGTCGCAATTGGGCGCCCAATAAATTAGATTTCTCGGAATTAGAGCCAGAAATCTCTTCATTAAATTCCCCAGAACGTAATCCCATCTTGACATTGGAAGAGGAAGTGTGCATAATACAATAAACACATTTTTTACGAAATTGCTGATGCGGGATCATGGCACCGCGCCGCGGTTGGTACCAAAAAGGCGCGGTTGTACAAAGAAGTGATTGCAAATCCGTTTTACTTCTTTATTAAGGTGACTCCCTGACATGGCGGGGCGGAATCCGTATGTGACAGTTTGTTATCTGTGAGCTTACTGATCAGTTACTGACGTCACTCAGATTTTCTTACTTGACGGGGTATATGGTTATGGACTCCTTTTTCCGCACTTAGTCCGTGAAAGTCGGACCATTGTGTGTGACGTGAACGCCGGCTAGGGATCTAGCCAGCCTAACTCCGACCAGAAGCGCAGGATCCTCCTGGTGTCACCACAGGCTTCGCGGATTGACCTCGTTGCGTTGAGGATTTGAATCCGTTGTGTAGCTACACCTTCGCATTCCAGGATGACGTGGGGAGCTGTTTCATCGGCCTACAGGCATCCCCTGCATAGGGGGCTGTCGGTCGTACCTAGAACATATAAATGTTTGTTGAGTGAGCAATGTCTAGTGATGGTGCCTACGATTATACGTAGTGACGCTCTGTTAAGAGAGAGCAGACGCCTGGTAAATCGTGCCTCCGGGTGTGGCACTATTCCCGGGATTGTCTGCATGTACTGTTATTTGTCCATTGATCAGCGTGTTGTTCAGATGTTCTGCGACGTAGCCATGATCTTAGCTGGTTGAAGGGTAGTGGGAGCATTGGAATAGGGCCAAAGGCAGGCCGGCTAGAATCTCTCCTGGCTCGCCAGCTACGTCGTTACCTACAGAGCCACTGGGCCCTTTCATCCATTGCAAGGTGACAGTGTTTGTTTTCCCTATCACCTCCAAGGCTTGGTGGCACTCTAGGATGAGCCCAGACTGGATGAGGTTGCTGTCTAGGGCTTGTAATACTGCAGCGCTGTCGGACACTATGCGTATCTTTTGATCTTTGATACTCCGCTTAGCTACTGCCTTGGCAGCCTGTGTAATGGCGATGCACTCGCATTGGAAAATTGAACTATGTTTGCCTAATGGCGCCTTCCTGATTTATCGACGCGGAGGCGGTACGATATGAGAAAACTGTCAGCTATCAGTGTCAACTGATGCGAAAGCAGTACTGCCTCGCTTCTGCGCATGGTATTGGTACTGTGCAAACGTAATACTGAGAGTATTTCGTCAAGTGAGGAAATCTCACATAGGTAAACTCACGTAAAAGAGCAAAATACCTATGACATATCGCTCCCGCCCCGCCAAGTCAGGAAACCGCCTAAGGCTATTGACGGGATACTGTCAGTATTAATATCATGCGGAGTAGTAATGTCACGCGCGATAGCCTCGATCGTCCTGCTTCCGCACATCTCGCGCCAATCGGGAAGCACTAATTTAAATGTAGGCCCTTAGTAAAGAGGCGATACTGACCCGACTGACAGTTGACATTGACATAATAATAATAATAATGATAATGACGCTGTCAACGTCAGACGTGTTTTTTACAAATATTCCGTAAATTATCATAAAATGCTTTTATTATGTGGTTTTTATCATCTTTTTGTACAAATATATAATCGCCAATGTACCTACTATCTACATATGAGTAAATAAAGCAAGAAAATGATTACGAGGAGTCAAACACGTCGAGTACAAGCGTCTCAACAAAGCGCACGCCCATCACCTTCACCCGCCTCGTCCTCATCAGCATCGGCATCGTCGGAGGAGGAATTTGCCACCGCGCCCGACACGTCCAGCAGTTCGAGCGACGAGTGCGGGCCGCCACCGCCGCCGCCACGTCCACCTGCGCGGCGCGGGCGGCCACCGCTGCCGGCACGCTTGGGGCCTGCGGGGCATCCTGTTCCGCACACGGCTCCCGCTACCGGTGGTGTAGTGCGCCGCATGCAGTGGTCGCCATCAATGAATGAAAACTGCATGCGTGCCTACTATGGGGCGACAGATGGAGGAACAAATCTGTCCGCATACCGTGTTAGGATGCTTCCTCTGTTTCAGGCGCTTGAACCGGCCATCTCCGTATCTGCGCAACGGCTATCGGATCAGGTGCGCGTCATCCAACGGCTCAAGCGGTTGGATGACGCGACACTTGATCGGCTCCGCCTGGAAGCACTCTCAGCTCGCGCGGCCTCTGTTTCGGCGCGGAACCCACCCGCCACGTTGCCCGCTCCGGTGCCCGCACCCGATACGGCACCGGGGGCATCGCGGGTCGATGCCAGTGCCGGCGGGGACTGCGCGGATCAGAGTGTGAGTACCCAGGCCCATGAGCAACTGAGGAGGGCTCTGGATGAGGCGATTACGCGGTATCGCTCCACACCCAACTCTAGGCCGCGACTACCACGCTTGCCCGTAAATAGACGCAATCTAGCGCTAATGGGAGCCCTAAACGATCTCCTAGACCCGTATTTGCGGGCTAGCGATGATTTGATTGATACACACTCAATTATGTACTGCGGGGCCATCGCGGCGTGCCGTGTTGCTCGCGTCAAGTTTCCGGACGCTGACCGTGCAACTAGGACCGCCGGGGGTGTCCCTGCCTGGCAAGTACGAATTGAGCGGCGTATCAATACGTTTAGGACTCTCATCGCAAAGCTGATCTGCTTCAGGGGGGGCAATAACCGCCCCCGAGTCATGCGTTTCGTGAACCAGGCCTTCGCGGGGACTGGTGTCAGACCCCGTGACTACATGGCCTGTGTCACGGAACGCATTGACTTTCTGAAGCAGAAAGTCTATGCATGGGCAAGCCGTATTCGCCGCTACAGAGAGCGTGTGGACCGATACCAGCAGAATCGCCTTTTCCAGAGTGACCAAAGGAAGGTATACCGGAAGTGGGAGGGAACCGACCATCGTGTGTGCGACGATCAGCGACCGGATGCTACTGCCATGGTTAACTTTTGGCGTAGTATCTGGTCGGTGCCTGTCGAACACACTGAGGGTGCCTGGATCGGTGTTGTCGAACGTGACTGTGAATCCATCGAACCCATGGGGTCTGTTACCATCAGCCCCGAAGACGTAAGTTGTGCCATCCGTACGGCTCCGAACTGGAAAAGTCCGGGACCGGATGGATTGCACAACTTCTGGCTGAAGTGGTTTCGATGTTCACACGAACGTTTGGCAACACAGTTCCAGCAAGCCCTCGAGCTCGGTTCCCTACCTCCTCCCTTAACAACTGGTGTTACCTCCCTGCTCTACAAGTCCGGTAGTACCACGGAAGCGAAGAACTACAGACCCATCACGTGCTTGCCTACGCTGTACAAGCTCCTTACATCCATTTTGAGGGCAAAAATTAACACGCACATTGTTACGAACAACATTTTGGCCCCTGCTCAAAATGGATGTAGGGTTGGGTCGCGTGGTACTAAAGAGCTCCTCCTCATAGACATGACCATTTGCCAACGAGTACGGCGGAACAGAGGGACCCTCTCGGCCTCCTGGATTGACTATAAGAAGGCCTATGATTCGGTGCCTCATTCATGGCTGAGGAGGATCTTGGAGCTGTATAAAGTTGATGCAGCTTTAAGATCCTTCTTAAGTGCTTGCATGGGGCAGTGGACCACAGTCCTTCGTCAACCGGGTGGAGGAGATGGCCCTTCTGGCCCGCAGGACTCCATCAGGATTGAGCGAGGCATTTTCCAGGGTGACAGTCTGAGTCCCTTGTGGTTCTGCCTAGCGCTGAATCCGCTCAGCACTCTGCTGCGGGATTCGGGGCTAGGTTGCCAGCTTCGGAGAGGGGGTGAGGTCATTTCTCATCTGCTATACATGGATGACCTTAAGCTATTTGCACCAAATAGACAGGACCTGTTGGAGCTACTGAAAACGACAGAAGTTTTCAGTAGCGCCATCAAAATGGAATTTGGTGTAGATAAGTGTGCGGTCATGCATGTACAGCGGGGGAAAGTTGTAAATTCAACAAATTTACAACTTTCTGAGACAATGTCGCTCAGATCTCTCTCCGAAGCAGAAACCTATAAATATCTTGGTATGTCACAGGCTTTGGGTATTGAGGGTGAGGGCATAAAGCAGGCGGTGAAGGAGCGCTTTTTCTGTCGCCTGACAAAAGTACTTAATAGTTTTTTGTCGGGTGGCAATAAGGCGCGCGCCTTCAACGCCTGGGTTATGCCCTTGCTCACATACTCCTTTGGCATACTAAGGTGGACTCAGACTGAGCTGGATGCCCTGGATCGAAGGGTGCGTGTACTGCTCACTGCACACCGCATGTTGCACCCACGTTCGTCTGTTATGAGACTGTACATCCCGCGGAAGTGTGGAGGTCGTGGCTTTTTAAATGCCAAAGACCTCCACAACCGCGAGGTGTGCAGTCTCAGGGATTATTTCCTAAACAGCGAATGTGGGATGCATCGAGACGTAGTGGCAGTAGACGCATCTTTCACCCCGCTCTCCATGGCAAACGAGAACTGGCGCAGATTTAAAGTACTGAGCACCGAGGACCGCAAGGCGGAATGGAAGAGTAAGGAGCTACACGGGCGGTTCTACAGGGCCCTTACGGGGCCCGACGTAGACCTGCTCGCGTCGGTGAACTGGCTACGTTTCGGGGATCTCTTCGGGGAAACCGAAGGTTTTGTCTGTGCAATTGCGGACGAAGTTATCATGACGAACAACTACCGGAAATATATCCTGAAGGACGGTACGGTCGACATTTGTCGGGCATGCCGCCGTCCCGGAGAGTCACTCAGGCATATCATTTCCGGTTGTGGTCATCTTGCTAACGGCGAGTACTTGCACAGGCATAACTTGGTAGCCAGAATTATTCACCAGCAACTTGCTCTTTCATACGGTCTTGTGGACTTCGAAGTGCCGTACTATAAATACTTACCTGCGCCAGTTCTCGAAAATGGTCGTGCTACGCTCTATTGGGATCGATCTATCATCACGGATCGGACTATTGTAGCCAATAAGCCCGACATCGTGCTGATAGATCGATCGAAGCGCCAGGCAGTGCTCGTCGACATCACCATCCCCCATGACGAGAACCTCGTGAAGGCCGAGAAGGACAAAGTCAGCAAGTACCTAGACTTGGCACACGAGGTAACCGCCATGTGGGATGTTGATTCGACGATCATTGTCCCGATAGTCGTTTCTGCGAACGGTCTAATAGCGAAGAGTCTCGACCAACATCTCAAGAGACTCTCGCTAGATGGCTGGGTCAAGGGTCAAATACAGAAGGCGGTACTCCTGGACACGGCGCGGATAGTCCGGAGGTTCCTCTCTCTGTCGCCCTAACCACCGGTGGCTTAGGCCCTGCCTCGCTGCCGGCGGCACCCTAGGTTAGGTTTTTATAATGTTTTTATATTTTGTAAGTGTATTTTTATATTTTACCTTTTGTAAATCCATTGTACAAACCTAACCTAAGACGAAAAATAAATAAAGGAATAATAATGATAATATAATAATATTGGGGGACAATCTTACACAAATCGACCTAGTTCCAAACTAAGCAACTTGTACTATGGGTACTAGACGACGATATACATACTTATATAGATAAATACATACTTAAATACATAGAAAACATCCAAGACCCAAGAACAAATATCCGTGAAAAATGCACAAATAAATGCCCTGGCCGGGATTCGAACCGGGGACCTCTAGCTTCGGAGGCAGAGTCACTACCAACTAGGCTAAATAGGTCGTCAAATCATCTTTCTGCGGGAGTATGATGGTTGCTATTTTATCACTTATCGTCGTGGATAAGACGCCCGTCACTCTCGCACTCGCATACTTGTCAGAACGTAACGGATGTCTTATCCACGACGATAAGTGATAAAAATTGCAACCATCATAGGTCCGCTGATATCGTACCGTCTCCGCAACGACAAATCGGAAAGTTGCCTAAAGGAAATCGATTTTATTTTGAAATACGATAAAAACAGTAATAAATTTAAGCAATACAATATATAATGCCTTTTGTATTGGCTTCTTTTGTAACCTTTCCGCGTTGATTTTTTTATTTTACGTCATTTCTACTAAGTATTTTACAAATTATATTCACAGCTGTGCTGGGATTACTAAAAACGATACTAAAAATTAATTCCTATTTGCCGTCTTACTGCAATTAGCAAAAACTTATATATTCAAGATATTGTACCGGCCGTAGATATCAGGAGACACGAGGAACTGGTAATAAGATACGGTGAATACACCTAACCGGGAAACGAGACCAACTTATACAGGGTGTGGCCTGTAATAGGAGCAAAAAAATTAAACGGTACACTGTTGAGCTCTCCAGCAATATTTATTTTAAAAGTACTCGTGTGCATGGCCTAACTAGAGAATCCATTTTTCCTTCCAATAATACGATTCTATAAGGAAATACGATAAAAATCGAAACAATAAAATATTTAACGCATTTTATATTGTTTTCTTTTGAAACTTTCAAAATGTGCCTGCTTGTTTATTATATTACAGGTATCGATTCTTCGTATTATTTTAGAAATGATATTCTTAACTATTCTGGGATTACTGATAAAGATGAGTGCGGGTGACCCTCATCGCCGGAGTGACCTCCGCGTGTATCAAGGAGATATCGACTCGAGAAATCAATTCCCGTTTACCGTTTCATTGCAAAAGGCAATGAATTATGACAGATTTTGTACTGGCAGTCTTATCGCCGAGAATTGGGTCCTGACAGCCGCGCACTGTGTCGTCAATTTCAGAACACCAGAGATGATAGTAATAAGATACGGCGACTACACTAAACCAGGTAACGAGACCAACTTATTTAAGAAAGTGATCCGAGTTTACAGTCATCCCCATTACCTTTATTATGAATTAAACGATATCGCTCTGCTTTTCTCTGAGAACGTGCCCAAGAAGTACATAAAATTGCTGGCACTGGATCACAAAACTTTGTTCGGCTTGCCCGTTACATACGCAGGATTTGGAATGACACATAAGAAGATATTTCCGAATTTTGAAAGAGACCCGGAAAATTTTAAAATTAAATACTTAATGAAGCCTCTTCAAGTAGGCGAGGGCGTCGTGTCGATTTGTAAAAGTGGAAAAAAGAGATTCACCAAGGACTCTGTTGCATTTAAACATGCTGTATTGTGTATAGTGCCAAAATGTAAGAAGAAGACACAGCAGGCTCGCAAGGGGGACTCAGGAGGCCCACTGCTGTATGACGGGCGAATCGTCGGGGTATGCAGGAGCGGGAAAGAAACATTTCCTATTACAGAATACACCCCTGTTAGCCCCTTTTTAGAATGGATTAAAAACACTATGCACTCTAATCGGAAATAATTATGAATAATCTTTATTGTCTTTTTTTATACTACGTCGGTGGCAAACAAGCGTACGGCCCGCCTGATGGTAAGCGGTCACCGCAGCCTATGGACGCCTGCAACTCCTAGGGGTGTCACATGCGCGTTGCCGACCCTTTAAGAATTTATACACTCCTTTCTTGAAGAACCCCATGGCCCATACTGTAGTCCGTGTCGTTGAAGAATAGAAAAATGAAGACCTACAGCTTAATTAGTAAAGCCCACTTCGTCCTAGAATAGTAAAACGATACAGTCCGGACACAGTTAGAGCGTGGCTACAACACTGCGTTGCGGCGCCGCGCCGCAAAAACGAAGATAAATTTCTAGAGATGCAACGGATAGTTGTTTTACCGAATATTGGTCCTGACCACCTGCCAAATATTCAGTATCCGGTAGCCGAATATTCGGCCGGCCTATATTTAAAGTTTAGCAGGTGCACATTTAATTCTGGGAGGCTTTTGAGTGAGGGTGTAACTAGCGAAATTCAATCGGTGTTAACCAAACCGTTGTACAGAACAATGAAAATAAACCGGCCAATCGTGAGTCCGGTTCGCACATGACGGGGTCCGTATCATCGCAGAAGATTCAACACTATGTACTTTTGAAGACTATACTAAAAAGAACCTAACCCCCAATTTTTAACTTTTTCTTTCCATTATTTGTGTAATTGTTAAGCAAAGTTAATTCGGTTAAGGTCGAGTAAAAATTTCCGAAAAATATTGAATTCTTATGCTCTCTCTAATTACTCGCTAGATAAATTGAATTCAATTAATTTCCTATAAATTAATTGAATAAGTTGTTCTAAGGGATCTTAATACATGTACCAAATTTAATTTTTTTATGTTAGATAGATTTGGAGTTATTGGGGGGTCAAAAGTAGCTCCAAACGGTTCGTGTAAAATAACACACGGCTGCTGTCCGCCGGTTCCTGGGGTGAACTTGGCTGGACACGCTGGCGCGTGTCTAGATCGGTTCGAAATGATTGCCATACTATAAATAATAAATAAGGAAAATATTAGAAGACATCAACTCAACAACCCGTCCCGCGTCATCCGTAGAACGGATCAGACCTAGCACTCACGACAAGCACAAAACTATATCTCTCTAGCATTTTCCCGTTTTAATCCTATAGCAAGCTACGGCACATCTTTTCGTCCAATATTCCGCAGCGTCTCAAGACGAGAGTCTTTGACCAGTGTGTGCTGCCAGTGATGGCATATGGTAGGTACTGAAACGTGGTCGTTTATTATGAGCCTCATAAGATGACTCCAAATGCTGTTTGCAATGAAGAGTTCTATGCTGGGAGTTTCTCTGCGTGATCGCATCAGGAATGCGGCCATCCGCAGCAGAACCATCGACAGATCACTAAACTTAAATGGCAGTGGGCGGGGCACATAGCACGTAGAACCGATGGCCGTTGGGGCGGAAAGGTTCTCGAGTGGTGACCACGTACCGCAAGACTGATGACCTGGCAAGGGTCGCGAGTGTCCGCTGGATGCAGGTGGCGCAGGACCGGTCATTGTGGAACTCTTTGGGGGAGGCTTATGTCCAGCAGTGGACGTTTCTCGGCTGACATGATAATAGTTGTTACGCGAGAGAGCGTACGTAACAATGATTGATTTCTTGGTATTACGTTGCATTTTTTCATTTTGACGACCTGTTTAGCCTAGTTGGTAGTGACTCTGCCTCCGAAGCTAGAGGTCCCGGGTTCGAATCCCGGCCAGGGCATTTATTTGTGCATTTTTCACGGATATTTGTTTCTCGGGTCTTGGATGTTTTCTATGTATTTAAGTATGTATTTATCTATATAAGTATGTATATCGTCGTCTAGTACCCATAGTACAAGCTTTGCTTAGTTTGGGACTAGGTCGATTTGTGTAAGATTGTCCCCCCAATATTATTATTATTCCTTTATTATTATTATTCACTTTATTTATTTCTCGTCTTCGGTTGGTTTTTACAATATTTCTATAAAAGTAAAATATATAACTATAAATACTAAACATAAAATCATTATAAAAACCTAACCTAGGGTGCCGCCGGCAGCGAGGCAGGGCCTAAGCTACCGGTGGTTAGGGCGACAGAGAGAGGAACCTCCGGACTATCCGCGCCGTGTCCAGGAGTACCGCCTTCTGTATCTGACCCTTGACCCAGCCATCTAGCGAGAGTCTCTTGAGGTGTTGGTCGAGACTCTTCGCTATTAAACCGTTCGCAGAAACGACTATCGGGACAATGATCGTCGAATCAACATCCCACATGGTGGTTACCTCGTGTGCCAAGTCTAGGTACTTGCTGACTTTGTCCTTCTCGGCCTTCACGAGGTTCTCGTCATGGGGGATGGTGATGTCGACGAGCACTGCCTGGCGCTTCGATCGATCTATCAGCACGATGTCGGGCTTATTGGCTACAATAGTCCTGTCCGTGATGATAGATCGATCCCAATAGAGCGTAGCACGACCATTTTCGAGAACTGGCGCAGGTAAGTATTTATAGTACGGCACTTCGAAGTTCACTATTATTATTATTATTTGACCATCGCCCAGTCGAGAGCGACGCGACACCGCAGTCACTCCGTGTCTTGGCGAATGCCATTTTTTTAACTTTTTTAAAATGAAACGGGACTTGCAGTCTCATTGATCAAATCTAATTTTAGCTGCCCGATAAACAAAAATGAGACATGCAGACTTTTTTGAGGCTGGCACAATTTAGAGGTTTGTACGCTCTCCTGTAAAATTTGGTCTGATGGAGTGCCTACTAGGTTTTGATATGTATAGAGCAGCCGCGGGCGCGTGCGGGCGGGATACCATTATTTACTATTAAACATCAGAAACGCTTCTATACGTTAGTACCATTAACTATCATAATAATTCTAATGCTTTCTAATTCCTGTTTGACGTCATTCGACGTTGCTCAGCTCTAGAAAAACACCTTAAAGTGCGTCTACGTATGTGTATTTTTCGTGTACAATCTTCGTTTTAGTTGTTTGCATTAGCCTCGATATAAAATGGACGCCGCCTATACCCTCCTTTGCTCATTCAGAATATAGCATGTATTATTAATACATACCCTAAATGTACTCGCAGCTTATGAATAACCAATATAGAGCAGATGTGAGATGATGCATACATTGTAAACAGTAATGCTGCGGTCCCTACGTGTGCTGAATAGGGATATTGACTCATAGCGAAAGTTAAGAGAGTCAAGGCACAACGGGACGTCATCTCTCTCATAATATACAGGTGTAACACAAATGCTGTGGATCTGTTTAAGGCGTCCCAGACCTACTTATTTCTAGTCGGAATGCGATACCATTAACGCCTTAAACGCATCCACGGCACTTTTGTTACAACCTGTATAGGGCAGCTCAACTAGAGACGTCTCTCCATCTTACAGAAGACCGCAGCCAATAGTAACCCCAAAACAGCAGCTCTGAAGGTGTGTCGAGTTGTGTTTCTGGTGGTGAGTAAGGTCGCGAGAGGAGTGGGAGTAAAGGACCGTGCACGTGCTAAACCACAACGCAGCGTGCTATCTGCACAACGAGTCAATAGAGACTCGGCAACGAGATTGTGATTTTACTGCAGTCACTAGTTTCCCTAGGCAAAGGTGTCTGCTTACAATCAGGAGGGCCATATGCTTGTTTGCCGCCGTCGTTGTATTAAAAAAACAGCAGCTTTTTTCAAAAGTCAAAAACGCTTTCTGTTTGTATGAAGTTTGTAGAGAAATTGCAACAAGTAGCGAGATACAATGGTGAAATATCAAAAAGTTTTTAATAAATATTAATATCAAAAAATTATACACGCCATCGGCAATGCAAATAACACAGGGCAATGTAAATAATAATATATTTTTTGTCAAATTAAAGCATGACAACATTTTCTCATTCATCATTCATTTTTCTTCATATCACAACATTCGTAACTCACTACAGGAAAAAAAAAACCTGCGACACAAAATACCTCCAAGGCGAAATCTTTCATTATCTGCTTATTGATTGACCCTTTCGGTAGGTTTGCTTCAAGAAAAATACCTATTTTAATCCAAGGAGCCGTGGCATTACGCCCACTTTACGAATTTTTCGGAGTTAACTAATTGAGTCTTAAGACTCAATGGTTTTTGCATAGTTGCATTTACATAGATTGTATACTTCATAATTTATCAGTACTTAGCGGTAGCGGCAACATCCTTTATTGCACAAAAGAAAAGAGGTCTGGTGATTCTTCTGGAATCCCAAGAGTCCTCAGATTACGGTGTCTGTTTACTTTTTTGGCACCGTCAATTTGAAAAGACCATCTGGCGTAAATTAAAGACAACATTCTGCTACAATTGTCATACTGTTCGCAACTGGCTACTGCGTTTTGGCGTTACCCTCTGAATATTGTTTTGGCATTGACTCGGAAAATTGGATTTGCAATCACTTCTTTGTGCCAACCGCGGGGCGGCGCCATGATCCCACATCGGCAATTTCGTGAAAATGTATTTATTGTATTACGCACACTTCCCCTTCCAATGTCAAGGTGGGATCATGTTCTGGGGAAGTAAATGAAGAGTTTCTTATTCCAAGAAATCTAATTTATTTGGCTTTTTTACAATCGCCTAAATTGTGTCTCGTGGCTTATGTAAATTCAAGTTCTCTGACATACATCTCATCCCTAGCTTTGATTAGAATGCGTTTTACGTCCTTATTAAGGTGACTTCCTCACATGGCAGGGTGGAATCCGTATGTGGTAGTTTGAGCTTACTGATCACTGCTGATCAGTTACTGCCGTCACTCAGATTATCTTACTTGACGGGATACTGTCAGTATTAATATCATTCGGAGTAGTAATATCACGCGCGATAGCGGGGCAGTAACGAATTCGTATCGTCCTGCTTCCACACATCTCGCTACACTCGGGAAGTACTAATTTAAATGTAGGCCCGTAGTAAAGAGGCGATAGTGACTCGACTGACAGTTGACATTGACATCTTTCTGATATTGTTGAAGTGTTTAAGTTTTGTCTATGGCATTTTCTATGAAACAAATGAGAATAGAACATGCTGTCATCCCATAAAAACAAAAAAAACGGTTTTTGCTGTAATATTATTAATATTTAAATAAATTCAGCGTTTTTATAAATATATATTCGTTTAATTGAAGACCTAACCTCAAGAGATATCGTACCGCCTCCGCAACGACAAATCAGAAAGTTGCCTAAAGGAAATCGATTTTATTTTAAAATACGATAAAAACAGTAAAATAAGCGATACAATATCAAATGCCTTTTTTATTGGCTTCTTTTGTAACCTTTCCGCATTGATTTTATTATTTTTCGTCATTTCTACCAAGTATTGTAAAAATGATATTCATAGCTGTTCTAGGATTACTAATAGCGATGATGGTCACTCGCACTCATCGTTATTAGTAATCCTAGAACATGTATGAATATCTTTTCCATGCGTAAAATAGTAAAAATAATGCGGAAAGGTTACAAAAGAAACCTGTTAAAAACCGGCCGGGGTGACCTCCGCGTATACCAAGAAGAAATTGATACTAAAAATTAATTCCTATTTTCCGTCTTACTGCAATTAGCACAAACTAAAATAAAGATAAGATAAGATATTGTACCGGCCGCAGATATCAGGAGACACGAGGAAATGGTAATAAGATACAGTGAATACACTAAACCGGGAAACGAGACCAACTTATACAGGGTGTGGCCTGTAATAGGAGCAAAAAATTAAACGGTACACTGTAATGTTGAGCTCTCCAGCAATCATTTCCAAATGGATTCAATTGGAAAATAAAAGTTCGAAATTTTGTTTTGCAAATATTCTTAACATGTACTATTTTACTCTACTGGAGTGATATAATAACTATTTATTTAAAAAACACTAAAAATTGATAGAAAAATAAATATCCGAAAAATATCCTTTCAAAACAAAAATGCAACAACGACTATGAGCCATAAGAAGATGCTACCTCAACATCAGCACTGACTGCTGCGCTATAATGTCGCGGTGCCAGGATCCTTTACTTGGAGGCCATAACTGGAGATCGAAAATTTTCCTAATTTTTTTGGAGAAAAGAGATTACTTACTGGAGATGTTCTAAGGAAGCGTCCTTTAAATTCTATTTTTAATATTTATGGCTGTGCAGGGCTATACGCTTGAAGGAACGGAAATCAATAAAAATACCCTGTATATCGCGAAGTGGTCATTATCTATAGTCATCCTAATCTAGACACGCGGCAGCGTGTCCAGCCAAGTTCACCCCAGAAACTGGCGGACAGCAGCCGTGTGTTATTTTACACGAACCGTTTGGAGCCACTTTTGACCCCCGACTACCCCAAATCTATATGTCATAAAAAATTAAATTTGGTAAATGTATTAAGATCCTTAAGACCAACTAGAACCCCAAATTTCATAAATATAGGTTTAATAGTTATTGAGATATTAAAGTCCAAAAAACGGCATTTTTACCACTGACTGACTGACTGGTAATCAAAAACCTAACCCACTTCCAGGTGACTTTTGAAAGCTGAAATTTGGCATGCAGCTTGGTAATTGTGTGTGTGTACACCAGAAAAAATCAGAAAACAGTATTTTTATTAGTTTTATTATTATTATTATTTATGCTAGTTACCTCAGAACTCCGTCATTTATAAACCGATTTGGAAAATTATTTTTTTGTTTGAAACGTTATACTTCAGGAGTGGTCCCATAGTTATCAGGTAAGAATCTGATCATAGGGTCCTGGAGAAATCGAGGGAACTCTTCAAATATTTGAGGTGCACCTGTAGCGATTTGGGTATTTTGTATAGTAACTCGTGCATTCGCTCTTAAAAAGCACCATTTGGCGAATATTGACAAAAAGTTGTGATATCCCATCAAAAACACAGGTGTAAAAATGGGAGCCAAGTTCAATTGTAGTTTTCGCCGCTTAAAGAATTTGACGACCTGTTTAGCCTAGTTGGTAGTGACTCTGCCTCCGAAGGTAGAGGTCCCGGGCTCGAATCCCGGCCAGGGCATTTATTTGTGCATTTTTCACGGATATTTGTTCTTGGGTCTTGGTTGTTTTCTATGTATTTAAGTATGTATTTATCTATATAAGTATGTATATCGTCGTCTAGTACCCATAGTACAAGCTTTGCTTAGTTTGGGACTAGGTCGATTTGTGTAAGATTGTCCCCCAATATTATTATTATTATTTATTTATTTCTTTTACAATATAACATTGTGTTAGAAAACTTACAAAAAAACTTAAAAACGAATTACATGCACACATTATGATAATAAATAGCGATCTGGATATGTCAACAAATACATTTTCAAAAATTGATTATTTATAACATCAATTAATAATAAAATACCAATAAAAATTTCAAATATAAAAAACTTATAATTGATAGTTTGCAATTGAGAAAACATTTGATACTCGTAACATGTAAATCCATATAAAAGGGAATAAATAACCAATAGAAATAACAAATAATTAATTTACGATATACATGTCAAATGAAATTCACTTATTATTGCGCCGGAAAAACTCTTCAACAGAATAAAAAAAATGATAATAAAGAAGACTTTAATTTATTTTTAATAGTATGCGGGCTGGAAACAGCTTTCAGTTCGATCGGTAGCTTATTAAAAACTTTTATAGCTTGGTAACGAGCAGTGTTCTGCGACTTTGAGCTTTGGATTAAAGTGGTGGTTTAGGTTTTTTGTTTTTGTCGCCATTCAAACCACCCGAGCGCCTTCTGTTTCACTTGTTGCCAGGGATTTTACTAAATCCGTACCAAGTATAAGAATATAGAGACTTGGCACCGTTAGGATCTCCAATTTTGTGAAAAAGTCCTTACACGAAACCCACTGAGGTATACGCACCATTGTTCTTAGTGCTCGCTTTTGAATTATGAAGGCTTTTTTATATTAAATAAATAAATATTGGGGGACAATCTTACACAAATCGACCTAGTCCCAAACTAAGCAAAGCTTGTACTATGGGTACTAGATGACGATATACATACTTATAATACATACTTAAATACATAGAAAACATCCAAGACCCAACAACAAACATCCGTGATAAATGCACAAATAAGTGCCCTGGCCAGGATTCGAACCCGGGACCTCTAGCTTCGGAGGCAGAGTTACTACCAACTAGGCTAAACAGGCCGTCATATTATAACTATAAGTGGCGCCCCAGAATTAAATACTATATCTAAGTTTCTGATCTAAATGGGTGCCAAGTTCCGTAGATTCTCTGAAAGGTGCCAAGTCCGGCACTACATTGTTTACAATAAAAGTAATTTACTGCGGCTTAATACATTTTGAGCCTTAACTTGGCAGTTTTCTATGCAGTATGTTATAATACCATAAAAGCTGTTGGATATTTAACAAAACTGCCTAGTTAAAGCTCAAAATGCATTAAGCCTCAGTAAATTACTGTAAACTATTACTGTAAACAATGTAGTGCCGGACTTGGTACCTTTCAGAGAATCTACGGAACTTGGCACCATTCTTTTGTCGGTGAAAACTACAATTGAACTTGGCTCCCATTTTCACATTTATGTTTTTGATGGGATTACATATTATGTGTTACACTTTTTTGAGATTCGAGTCGCCAATATTGGAGTTGAGTTTCATAAAAGCCTAAATAATCATTAATATACTGACCCTCGTTCGGTTCAATTACTTTTACTTGTTTCATGAAGGACTTAACGTTTATTTTGAAAGTCCTCGTGCGCGTGACCTAACTTGAGATTCAATTTCTCTTTCCGATAATACGATTCTATTACGACATACGCACAGAATAAGGAATAGTACAAGTACAGAAATATCACTCCCTAACAAAAACGGCGTTTAGGCATAAGAAACGTGCCTACTCTTTGCATCTCTGTCTATCGCATAACTTGTATTCATTCACGCGCGGCACGTGGAGCCCTAGGGTTGTCACGCCAAAAATACTTCAATGATGCAAAAAATGTTGTACCTCACCAGATGTCGCTTAAGTACAGTGAACCGATATTAATTAAGTACATGTTACTTCACAAGAATAATAAATCTCATATTTTTTTAACGAACCATCTAACGACACCCTACTCGGTGGGTTTTGCAAGAAGAAAAAATGCATCCCCATTTTACGTGTAGGGGAAGTACCTTCAAACTACATATATAGTGTTACATTTAAAATGAAAGAGCTCATAGTGTGCATCTCAAATGTTTATTTTGTAATTTGAAAATAATTATTTTAGATTTTTTTAAAGATAATAGCCAAGAAATTACCATTCCCCCTTCATCTCCGAAGCTACTGGGTCTAAAATAAATAAAAAATACATTTCAAATCATCAACCAACAGGTTTTGTCGGACATACAAATCAACAACAAACACGTCACAACTGCATACAACAGCCCGGCTAGTATGATAGCTTATACCGTCACGTTATATGGCCAAAATGTACTGAAACGTCACATAAAACGTGATGGTATAAGCTATCATACTACTAGCCGGGAAGGACAGGTCATCTTCTTATGTTTTTCAGCTACTTATACCTACCTTTGTCCGTGTTTCAAATGATTGGCCACAATAAAGGAGAACTACCTTAATAGGACAACTATTATGTAACTAATCAAGTAAAATAAATTTAATAACGCGTGTTTCATTTTGAATAAAATTACAGTTAGTTACTTAATAAGTAAAACGTCGGAAATGGTGAGTTTAAGCTCTAAGTACCTAACAAGTAGCAAGGTGGTTCGTATCGTATTTATTTGTATTGTAACTTACAAGTTGATAATTTTAAACACCAACCAATAATTTTAAACACCAACCATCACTACATAAGTACTTATTATTACATATACCAAACTAAAATAAAAACTTACCGTTCAAAATTTGTAGGCAACTGAATAAAAGATACACCAACGTTCCTTCGGGTATTCAAACAACCATATACACAGAACATGTGTGGCCGGTTATCGGTTTCATCGTGGGTTTTTTAAATCACACAAAAAATTACGTACGCGCGGTCCGTCGAGATCAAGTCGGCGGCGCGCGGCAGCGGATCACAAAACGACGCGCACGTACATGCTCGGACGGCGACGGCCCGCGACTGACAGCTACTTTCGGGGTTTTAGCGTTTGGTTATTAACGCGGCGCGCTCCACCCATTGCAAGCCCCTTGACATAGGTACCATAAAAATAATAAATCGAAACAATAAAATATTTAACGCATTTTATGTTTTTTTTTTAATTCAGAGTAAAATTGAATATTCGTTATAAATTGAATATTCGTTATTTTTCAGGTATCGATTATAAAATGATATTCTTAACTATTCTGGGATTACTGATAAAGATGAGTGCGAGTGACCCTCATCGCCGGAGTGACCTCCGCGTGTATCAAGGAGAGACCGACTCGAGAAATCAATTCCCGTTTACCGTTTCATTGCAATTGGCAATTAATTATGTCAGATTTTGTACTGGCAGTCTTATCGCCGATAACTGGGTGCTGACAGCCGCGCACTGTGTCGTCAATTTCAGAACACCACAGATAATAATAAGTGATCCGAATTTACAGTCATCCCCATTATTTCAACCGTGCTAATATTGATTATGAATTAAACGATATTGCTCTGCTTTTCACTGAGTACGTGCCCAAGAAGTACGTAAACTTGCTGGCACTGGATCACGAAAGTTTGTTCGGCTTGCCCGTTACATACGCGGGATTTGGAATAACACGTAAGAAGATATCCGTAGATAATTTAGAAAGAGACCTAGAAAAATTTAAAATTAAATACCTAATGAACCCTCTTCAAGTAGGCGAGGGCGTCGTGTCGTTTTGTAAAAGTGGAAAAAAGAGATACACCGAGGACTCTGTTGCATTTAAACATGCTGTATTGTGTATAGTGCCAAAATGTGAGAAGAAGACACAGCAGGCTCGCAAGGGGGATTCAGGAGGCCCACTGCTGTAGGACGGGTGAATCATTGGGGTAGCCCGGGATGGGAAGGAAACAGTTCCTATTACAGAATACATCCCTGTTAGCCCTTTTTTAGAATGGATTAAAAACACTATGCACTCTAATGGAAAATAAATATGAATAATTTTTATTATAGTTAAAGAATAAAAAATGAAGATTTACAGCTTAATTAGTAAAGCCCACTCCGTCCCAGAATAATAAAACGATACATTCCGGACACAGTTGGAGCGTGTCACAAGTGTCACAACACTGCGTTGTCGCCACGCTCGTACTAACTCCGTAGGAATTATTAGAGATGCGCCGAATATTCGGTTAGTATCCGGTATCCGGCCTATCCGGCCCTTATTTTAATATCCGGCTGGATACCGGATAGCAACGTATTATCCGGCCAGATACCGGATAGTAAACTTGCTTGATTTTGGGGTAAAAAATGGAATCTAAAAAACAGTCACGGTCATAATCGAACTAGTTTATTCTTTTGAAACAATTTTAACTTAATCATAATTTACAATAAAACTAATTTACTGCGGCTTAATGCATTCAATGTATTAAACAATCTAGTGCCAGACTTGGCAACTTTACAGATAATCTACGGAACTTGGCACCTATTTAGATCTCAATACTTTTGTCGGTGAAGACGACAACCACGCATCATTACTTTTTGGCAAACTTCACCAAATGGTGCTTTTCAAGACCGAATGCACGAGTTACTATACAAAATACCCAAATCCCTATAGGTGCACCTCAAATATTTGAAGAGTTCCCTCGATTTTTCCAGTTTCCCAGATTCAGTTTTCCAGATTCTTACCTGATAACTATCGGACCACCCCTGAAGTATACCGTTTCAAAAAAAAACAAATCGGTTAATAAATGACGGAGTTTTTGAGGTAACAAGCATAAATAACAATAAACCGGTGTTGCCGCTCTGTGTTCTCCTTGCATTTCATTAAATTGTCAAAAGGGCCTCTACGTGTTGGCTATGTGGTTGTTCGGTACCTCGGTACATCGGCTCCGCACACTCCTTCCAAAGGTCCGGGACACCATTGTCCATCCTGAAAAATCACTGTTTTCAGACTATTTTTGATGTACACACACAATTACCAAGATGGATGCCAAATTTCACCTTTCTAGGTCACCTGGAAGTGGGTTAGGTTTTTGATTACTAGTTAGTCAGTCAGTGGTAGAAATGCCGTTTTTTGGACTTAAATATGTCAATCAATCAATCAATCAATCAATCAAATATTTATTTGCATAGAATACAGTACAAAGGGATGTCACAGTATTACATAATAGTGTCATGTATTCAGCCGGTCTAGGCGTGCAAATATTCATTAAAATCTAACATTCAATTCAAATAATTATTTACATTACACACATTGCTTAATGTCAATTGAAAATAATAATAATACAATCATAATTAATTCTATACTAGGTTCTAGGTATATAACTAAACAATTTTATATTGCTCCAGAAAACATCTAACACTATAAAAACATTTATCCAACAGCCAGCTATTTAACTTTGATCTGAACAAATTACCATCCAACGTCCTTAATTCCTCGGGCAGACGGTTGTGGATGGCAATACACATATTGAATGCATTCCGCTTGTAAATATCTTTGTAAGATTGCGGCTTCAGTAAGAGGTTTTTTCCTTTAAGTCTAGTCTGCCTTTGCGAATTTTCCCCCCGTTTATTAAAGTAGTATTGGTATTTTTTTACAAATACGCATACTTCTCTGAGGTATAAACAAGGCAAAGGCAGAATGCGCAATTTCTTAAATATTGGGACACAGCTATCATCTAACCACGCATTGCTAATAACCCTTACACACTTTTTCTGAATCTTAAAAACTCTATCTACGTCCACCGAATTACCCCACAAAATCAAACCATACAGTAACACCGAAGAAACATACCCGTGGTAGGCTGTGAGCGCAGCTTCCGGCGAGACTGTATCCCGCAGTCGTTTCAAAGCAAAAACAAAGCGATTAAGGCTCGAACAGACCTCATCAATGTGACACTTCCAATTCAGGTGCTTGTCAATCATAATGCCTAAAAACTTAAACGTGTCAACTTTGTCGACGTTTTCATTATCATAATTTATATCCAATGGTATGTCAGCCGAATTATATGAAAGGAATTGCATACATTTAGTTTTATTTATATTAATCTGTAGATCATTATTATTCATCCAATTGATAACATTCATTAATAAATTATTCAAGTCCCGTTCGTAAGTCAAACTATTGTTACATCTTAATAAAAGCGTTGTGTCATCGGCAAACATAATGGTTTTACAAGAGACAGCATTAGGCAAATCATTTATATATATGATGAAAAGTAATGGTCCGAGAATACTCCCTTGAGGAACCCCTGTGTTTGTTAATCTAAACTGAGATCTGTATGTTTTTTGACAAGAACCCCATTTACCTCCGAAATTTTACTGATTTCAGTGCACTGACTTCTATTTTCTAGATAGCTCCTGATCCAGTCCAACACTCTTCCTCTCACTCCGTATATTTCGAGTTTGTGGAGAAGTTTAGAGTGATTAACGAAATCAAACGCTTTTGTCATATCTAGGAAGATAGACATTATTGGGGTTTTATCATTTAAGCTCTCAGTGACATACTTAATGAAGTCGAAGCAAGCCAGCGCAGTTGATTTGCCTTTTCTAAAACCATACTGTTCGGAACAAAGAAGATTAAATTTGGATAAAAAGTCGTTTAGTCTTGTATGAACTGTCCTTTCAAATATTTTTGATATTATAGGGATTAGTGCTAATAACTATTTCACCTATGTTTATGAAATTTGCGGGTTCTAGTTGTCCTAAAATACATTTTTTTATGTTAACCCTCCGCATACGAGGTGGGGTATTACAGACCCCAGGCGGAATAAATCGAGAATATTTTTTTAATAACAGCGCCCGTAAGTTAAAACCTTGAGTAGCTGCGTAAATGGCGATGCCAGATCTACAGTATGATTGAGTCAATTGGGTACACGCGCGTTTAGAAGTTGGAAGTGTTTCGGCATCTCAGACCCCACCTTGTACGGGAAGTCGTCAAAAACTTTAGTGGCTTTTGTGATGTTTTTAATCATGTTTATGATTTTTATTTAATATTTGTAATTAATTTATCATTTAATTTAAGTGAAAATGCCGCACTAAGTCTGGAATAAAAAAATTAAGCATTATATGATGGAAAATAATTCACATTTGGAAGACTAGGCGATTGAAGCGGAGAAATATTCGGAATTAGATTATTGCAGTATCGGGAACGAATACTCCTTTAAAATAGACGCTGAACAAGATAAATCGTATAGGTCACAAGTAAACAAGAAGAGGCACTAGAGATCGTTCTAAAAAAGTAAAAAAACAAGTTCACGCCAAAAATGCTCTCAATGCCTGAGAGCCAAACACCGCAAATCAGCACTTTGTAATGTGTTTGGAACATAGTCTGTATGTTTGCGAAAATTGCGCAATCATGCTTAATAATGATAAAATTGACTTTGCTAAGCTATTTTTATATTTTATGTTTTTAATCAATGTGACATTTATCTCAAGAACCCACTAAAACATGTTGATTACTAAGATAAGATTATTTTAGTCAGTCAGATGGGGACTAGTTTTTTTTATTATACATATTTTTAATTTGTTTTTTTTTTCCGTAGAAGACACACTTTATTTAATCACATTAATAACAAATAACTAATAAACTAGTTTTGGTTAAATATTAAACAATATATATTATTCTCATACAATAAAAAGAACATTATTCGTAGATAGATATCCCCAAAAATAAGAAGATAATGTTATAAATTCAAAATTATTACATATTGTGTCACAATAAATGATTAAACTTTGAGCAATTTTGTCCGCACCTTGTATGGCACGTCCATATATATTTTTCACCTGGTATGCGGAGGGTTTAATAGATTTGGAGTTATTGAGGGGTCAAAAGTGGCTCCAAACGGTTCGTGTAAAATATAACACACGGCTGCTGTCCGCCAGTTCCTGGGGTGAACTTGGCTGGACACGCTGCCGCGTGTCTAGATTTCTTGTACAATGGGGACCCCTCGAAATTTTACATCTCCCTCTCTCTTATGCTCTCTCTCATTACTCGCAAAATACATTAAGAAACAAGAAGCATTTAATTAAGAATTTAATTAAGAATAACGACATTTTCACAGCATTATTAAAAGGAAATTCTATTTGAGGAAAGCTCAAGCTACCTGTGATGTTAAGAGATAATTTCCTGTTGGGAAAAATTCGAGAGGCTCATTTCCGCAGTATAAAGGTTTGTTGTGAAGGAAAATGTGAAGTGCGAACTATTCAGAGGCCTTTTTGGGCTATATTTAACTTTGGGGACGGCCTTTGATCGTTCTGTATTATTACCAATGTTACCTACATATCCAATGTAGCCGAGCGGTAGGTCACGAGAATTGAAACTGGAGGACCTGGATTCAAATTCCGGCTCTTACCGCCAGGTTTTTCATAAATACGAGAAATATTTAGGGTTCACAAAACCGGTTTCACCGAAATCGAAAGGACCGGGGTTACCGATTGTAAAAACTGGGTTTAAAAAGCGCCTTTTTCGTATTATTTGGTTGTATAAGTAGACTTTTATAAATATCATCACCATCATTCGCTTGCCATTTTCCTATTTATTTGGAGTTTTTTTTTAATACCACGTCGGTAACAAACAATCGTACGGCCCGCCTGATGGTAAGCGGTCACCGCAGCCTATGGACGCCTGCAACTCCAGGGGTGTCACATGCGCGTTGCCGATCCTTTAAAAATGTATACACTCTTTTCTTGAAGAATCCCATACTGTAGTTCCTCGGGAAAACGTCGGCAGGGAGCTCATTCCACAACCGGAGCGTCCGAGGGGGGAAGTTCCTCTGAAACCGTACTGTACGCGACCATTTAGGTTCTAAGGTGTGAGGATGAATGCCCTGCCGACGGCGAGCAGTGCGATGATAGAAAGCGGCCGTGGGCATCATATCGAACAGTTCTTCGGAGCACAACCCATTATACAAGCGATAGAACACGCACAAGGAGGCAGTTTCTCCTTAAACTTAACGGTTCAATATCGCTCGTGAGTTTGGGATCGTCCACGATTCGCACAGCACGTCTCTGAAGCGAGTCAAAAAGCCCAAGCTGGTATCCAGGTATTTCCGCCCAGAGGTGACAGCAATACTCCATGTGGGGACGAACTTGCGACTTATATAATATAAGTCTTTGTCCGGGGTAAATTACAGCTGTAAGTTGGCACAGCATGTCTTTTTTCCATACATCTCTGTCACGTTTCATCTCGTCATTCGCTTATTTCCTATTCTTTCACACTTGTCAACGATTGGATTCGGTTTTTTGGTTGTATTTTAATACCTGGTGGTGGAGGCTAGTCCCTTTTTGGTTGTATCTTTTAGGATACATTTTTGAACTCAATATTTAATCCACCAAACTCAATATATATATTTCGTCAAATAGGTAATGCATAAACCCGAAATCACCGAAAAAACCGGAAACCCAGTTTTGCTGCTGTGTACAAAACAAAAAACCGGTTTTCGGTGCCATTTATGTATCATTTTATATTTAACAGTGTCGTTTCGATGAAAGAAAACATCGTGTGCAAATCGGTCTAATTCCATCAAGTCTAGATCTCCCTGTTGGAAGACAGATGGTAATGTTATCACTTTCATAAAACTAGTGCCTACGCCGAATTGAGATTTGGCCCACCTAATCCCAAGGGAGGAGTGTTGTTTGAAGCCACTGTAGCCCAATTTAAAGGACTTTGAATCAGAAGGTCGTAGGTTCGAACCAACAGGGTTTTTCTAAAGTTAATAGTACAAGTATCATTTGATTATTACGTAAATTAACAGTACTTTTCCACACAAGGTGGACTGATGATCCGGTAAAGGTTCCGGCAGTCCGTTGGATGACTCAACGGGCGTATGATGGTTGCCATTTTGTCACTTATCGTCGTGGATAAGATGCCCGTCACTCTCGCACTCGCCTACTTGTCAGAACGTGACGAATGTCTATCCACAACGATGAGTGATAAAATGGCAACCATCATAGGCCTGCTGGATAGGTGGCTCAGGACCGGTCATCGTGGCACTCTGCGGGGAAGGCCTATGTCCAGCAGTGGACATCGTTCGGCTGATATGATCATGATGATGATGAGTAGTTTTATGCGAAGGAAATTTTGTGTGCCAGCCGGTCTAATCCCGGCCAGGTTTAGTTTTCCCTCTGGTCTGGAAAGCCAGATGATCTTCATTTTCGTAAACCTAGTCCAAAAGTGGACCTCAGGCTAGAATACAACCGGGAATAAGCTAGACTAGGAGGATGTTGTTATGTGTACCGTCAAACGAAGTGCTAGGGACAAAGCAGAATTCAAACCTCTATAAAAGTTTACTGTTACATGTTGCACGTTAATTTTTATATGAATATAAAAAAGATTTCTCTCATAAAAAAATATAGGTCTTTATCTGTAGCCTTTTAAAGCCTTTTTTTTTTGGTATTTAGTTTGTAAGATTGAGTTCAGCTGTTAGGACTGATTTTTTTTTTTTTGTTTTTTCTCCTGTTTGTGACTCGGGTCTGGCAGAAAATCAGTGCTTCGCTCGAAAGAGCGTAGCATATCACTGAGCTAGAACCCTTTTGTTTTGCTGCAATTCACTTAGTAATAGTATTATAATTTTATGTTTTTTATATACATTTACTTCTGTTCAATTGTCTGTTTTGTTGTTTTTTTCTGATTTTGTATTTTCTTTGTCAATTGTTTTTTTTGTATTATTTTTTGTTAACTGTATGTTTGTACTTGTACAAACATACAGTTCACAGAAAAGAACACAAGCTTCAAGAAGCAAGCAAATAAATGTCTTATCTATCTATCTATTCCAGACATTTGAATTTTAGTTTTATATTTATAATCTGCTGTTTCATTTCATAATTTTAAGACACAAAATAGAAGGAAATCCCATTTCACCCCCTAGTTGTGGTTAGTAGAGATAGCAATGAGGTTAGTTAGGGATAGCAATGAGGTTAATTGTGAAAATTTATTATAACTTGTTTTTAAACAATTAAATAATAAAAAAAACTAACTACACGTGTTAAATAGTATTACAGGAGATTGTAAATGCTAAAGAATGTACTTAAAACAACCAAACCACCATAAAAAAACCAATAGTGGTTTTTTATTTAGTTTTTTTTAAGAGGGCGCAGTACGATCGGTGTGGATCGGTTCTCCATACAAACGTATTTATGCTCTCATTTAAAAACGCCATGCTAGAATAACATGAAAATTTGTATACACAATGGGATCCGGCATATCTAGGTCGGATCACAGTTTCTGTTGCTAGAAATTGTAAAAGAAAAAAAAATACAGCGGCTTTTTGAGTTTTTTACGGCTTGTATGAAAACCTTAATAATCGCTGTATTTTTTCTCCATTATAATTTCAAGCAACATAAACTATGATCCGACCTAGATATGCCGGATCCCATTGTATATACAAAGTTTCATGTTATTCTAGCCTGGCGTTTTAAAATGAGAGCATAAATACGTTTGTATGGAGAACCGAACGTACTGCGCAGTCTTAACTCTTCGAATGGCAGTCTTACTCGTATGAGATCAATGACTTGACGGCAGTATTTAGCTCAAATAATTAACTAGAACCACACATCCGTAAGTAGTTCGAAAATAAATGCCATACGATATACGATTATTATTAGTAGTACCTATATGTATAGGCTAGTCAGATCAATGGAAAGAGCTAGTTTGCATTTAATTCAATAAATAGATATTAAATATTAGGGGGACAATTTTTTACATAAATCGAACTAGTCCCATAGTAAGCTCAATGAGGCTTGTGTTATGGGTACTAGACGAAGATATATTTAATAGGTACCTACATACTTAAATAAGTAGATAGAAAACATCCAAGTCTCAGGAACAAATGTCTCTGCTCACCACAGAAACAAATGCCCTTACCGGGATTCGAACCCGGGACCTCTAGCTTCGGAGGCAGCTAGTGATACTACCAACTAGGCTAAACAGGCCGACAGGGCCAATTATTATTAGACTGATAATTCGTACTGATAATCTACATAACTCCGTCCGTTTGATGTCATATCAACAACATGCGTATAATATTGCAGGTCTGTTTTTGTTCGACGCTTGTGATCCCAACACAGTTCAATGTTTTACTCGCACGCTCGCTCCTACGCACGCCGTTCCAATGTGGCAGAAAGAGCGCATGAAACATATTACACTGTGAATTGAAAGAGATTAACCGAATTGATCCCCCTTATGGAAATGAGAAATACACGTGCCGTATTAAATTCAATACTAATTGAATTCTGAAATGTATATTAATTGAAACTTACATGACATGAAATGTAGATCTGTTGCGAATGTCTGTCGTTGATATCAGATACGAACATATTTAGCAGACGCAATGTAATTGCCAGCGGCGCAATCTGAAGGCCGAATGCGTGCGCAGCACGTGCGCGTGTGCGTGGCGTGCGCGTTGTATCGTATGAAATGTCATAGCAATGCAAGTCACGCGCACGTGCAAGCCAAGCAAGCGGTGTGTCATTAATTTTATACTTTCGATACAAGTTTAAAGTTTTTTGATATCTGTTATTTTTACGGAATTTTATGAGGTTTTTAGCCCGGTTACACATAACGATTTACTCTCTGTATCTCAATTATATAAAGATTCGTCGATCTATGAGCTCAAAAATAAAACGGCCTGTTTTTCTTTGGAGGAGATTGCCGAATCCAGCATCGTAATAACTGGTTTAGTTTTATATATTCTAAAGGTACTTAAATACAAAATACAGTACATAGCAGACCCCTCTTTATTAATTGCCCAACGTTAAATTTAAATAATCACAATTATTGACGAGTGGAAACGTTAAAGCCCTCTTAAATAAATAAACAAAACGTCAAATGGACGTACGTGTTTCTCGTATGAGATCCGAACTAAGTAATCCAATTTGCCTGATGATGTTGTACGCGATCAAATGGCAGCGATGCAGACAGACGGAAACATACGAGTGAACATTTTGGATTCAATAATCACACTTTTGTATGAAAAATATTCCAATTATGCCAGTGAATTTTTTTATGACATAGGAGGCAAACGAGCAGACGAATCGCCTGATGGCAAGCGATTAGCGCCGCCCATGGACACAATAATTACTTTAGGATAAAATATGTCTGTTTGAAAATTGCCTTGGTCTATTTTTGTCTAGGCTAGGGTGTGGATTTCGGCCCCCTAAAATAACGGCATGAAAGCTGGTTGCCTGAGAATAATAGTTAGCCTAGGGAAGGCAGCCTGATGTTAAAATGCAACATCAGAGCAAGGGTAATGGACAAAGTCGGTAAAACACTAGAAAAGTACTTACTCTATTCTAACATTTATAATCATATGTGCAACGTCACGAACCACATCCACATCTTTTGGTGATCTGACTTAAACGATCTGAGACAGCGCTCGAAGGTCGACAAAGATCACCAAAGGGCTATCTCCTATCAATCACCTGGCGTTTACAAGATTGACTGTAGTCGTGGGGGGGTTCCTATTCCTATATTGGGAGAGAGCGAACCATTGGGGAAAGGATCATGGAGCATATCGTGTAATGTTTGCGTTAATAATTTTTTTATTTTTATTTTGTAGATGCATGCATAAATAGCTCTGTTTTACTCAGTGTTACAATTTATCGAACACGATGTTAATAAATATTCTTTTTAAGGAAACTGTAAGTCTAGTTTTAAGGAAATTTTCTAGTGTTACATATAATTATAAAAGACTGTTTGTTTCTTAAATAAATAAATAAATAAATAAAATGTTAATAATCGTCATAAAGTCTGCCGTCATAGTCGAGCATTTGCTGGAGAAATGAGCTCCATAAACCGAAATTCATTTCTGCAGAACGACATTTCTAAAGTAGAACAGTACGTGAAGCCGATGATATCAAAAAACATCATAATTTCAAATGGGATGACGGTTTTAAAATTTCAGCTTCGTGGAATCCAGTAATAAGTAATCGCAGGCGCCAGGAAACATCGTCATCGTCCATCGTTGTGTGTCGGCCGAGTGACATCATCATGTCAGCCGAAATAAGTTTATTGCTGGACAAAGGCCTCCCCCAAAGATCTCCACAATGGCCGGGCTTGCGGTACCCTCATACAACGGGCTTCCCGCGTTTTTGGCCCTATCGTCGATCCACCTTGTTGGGGGCCTTCCCACGTTGCATCTTCCAGTGCGTGGTCACCACTCAAGAACTTTTCTGCCCCAACGGCCATCGGTTCTACGACCAATGTGCCCTGCCCAGTCCCACTCGAGTCTTGTAACTCGCTGAGCTATATCGAACACCCTGGTTCTCCTACGAATCTCCTCATTCCTGATTCGATCTCGTAGCAATCTCGTAGGTAAAATCCGAGCTTAGCTCGCTAAATAGCCCACACCTTAGTGTACAAGTGATTGAAGAAGACCAAGAGCGGGATGTTCCGTAAACCCGTGCAGCCAGAACCCTAACTAAACTCTAAACCCTAAATTATAAACGTTTCCTAATGCCACTTGTAACAAGTGAAATAATTCAAAATTAAAAGGCAATGTGATTGGCGGCACCGCTGTCGATTCCCTTCCGCGTGCGTCCCCAACATTGATCACTCTATAGCTGACAGCGAACAAGCCTCGAACCCGGAATCAATACCGCTATTAGTGAGTTACCGTTAATTGGTACTCGGACGGAATAGAATCTGAGCGTACTGCCATTGTCTCTGGGACTTGATTAACTCTGACTGATCGACTCTGTTTTTTTTTTTATTGGCCAAAATCCATGATACAAAAACAGTACATTGATTCACCAGCGGAAACCTCAGGGGTTTACATGCCACTGCCAATAATGAAAACATTTCATTTTACCAGACTTATAGCAAAAATCGATTTAGAGATTTGTTTATTTATTCCATAAACTTAACATCCTGACCCCAGAACTGAGCCCCAGACCGACGCACATTGAGTGGCCGCATACGTGTTTCCTTGGACCATTCATGTACAGAACAATAATGTGATCATGATCAAAAGCCTTTACACGGCTAGCACAAGACGGCGCGTGAGATAGATTATCCGTCTCTATATAAGGTAATGGGTGCACACCGAAACAGGCGGATAGTCTATCTCGCGCGCCGAGTTGTGCTAGCCGTGCAGCTATCTCATAACTGAAGTGTATAGTGTCTGTGTTGCTTATGCAACGTGTCAAATTATCGTTAGGTAGATCTGTCATTTTTATCATGCAAAATGACATTTTGTCGAGCTTACGCACGCTCGAAAACCGTTCCGTAATCAAATAACCGCCCTGGAGGCGTATGATGGTTGCCATTTTATCATTTATCGTCGTGGTTAAGATGTTTCTCACTTTCTGACAAGTATGCGAGTGCGAGAGTGATGGGCGTCTTATCCACGACGATAAGTGATAATGATAAAATGGCAACCATCATACGCCCGCTGCCCGGCTAGTATGATAGCGTATACCGTCACGTTTTATGTGACGTTTCAGTACATTTTGGCCATATATCGTGACGGTATAAGCTATCATACTAGCTGGGCTGGTCACAATATTTGTGCACCTCGTCGCGTGACGTCATATCGGCCGCTTCAATTGGTATTGATAATAACGTGTACGGTCAACAAATTTGATTTCAGGGCCACTACGTACCTTGTCACAGTGAAAATCAATATAAAAGCTGCTAGAGATCTCATATTGTTGTCACTGAAACAAGGTACGAAGTGGCCTAAAAATCAAATTGGTTGATTGTACACTTTAATTGTTGAGCCATTTAGAGCTCACTTCATACTGTGCATCATAGTTAGCTATACAGTGTCCAGTATACAGTGAGCTCTAAATGGCTCAACAATTAAAGTCCGTGAGTGTACGTACAAGAGGCTGGCGTATCTTTCAAGGGGATTAATATATAAAGAAAACTAATAAATTCGTGTCCATACACTTTATTTTCACAAGATAGAGAACATCAACAAATCTCTTAAGAATTACTTTAACGAAAGACTAAAGGGTAACCCCAGCTGCATATCTTATTTATTTACAACAAGCTCTTTGGCTACACAGAAGAAAATATACACAGAAACCATATAAAAATAATCTACAATAAAATTGCGAACCGAACGGCGAAATAACGAATTTAAAATTATCAATAAAATTTCAACATTTAAAAATATTTTTAAAAATACATTGTACAGAAAGTGCAAGTAAGCTTCTAATGTGCATTTTTTACATTTTCGAATACTGACGTCGGTAAACGATTTATTGCTAAAATTTACAAAAAAAACTTATTCGCTTTTAACGAGAACGATATAAACGACAGACTGGTTTGAGAGTGTTGAATTTCATGGTTTATAGACCGGGAGACACCATTTAATAAGGTCACCTGATAGAGTACCAATCGTACCGGAGTATCTGTCTATGCCCATAAAACGGTTATTTTTGTATATTAAATGTCGCATGCCATGTCTCGTTTAAACAAAACCTTGCTTTTACAGCATTTATTCGTTTGGTTCACTTCAAATCAGTTTGTCGAAACCACTTGAGAAAAAAAAACTAAGTACTTAATTTGGTGGTATAGCGGTCAAAATGGCTTGCACACATCTTTATTATGACAATAAGAGCAGAGCATGCTCAGATAATTTTTAACACCTCGCTCTATAGCAAACAATTTAGTTCCAATATCCTTTTTCTCAACTAATTCCTAAAAACAATCATGGTCTTATCTTTTGTAAGCGACAGATATTTTGAATGAATAAGCAAGACAGCGCCGATTCGCAGGAGGATGAAACGAGTTACTATTTTACAACTATTTGTCAATTCTTCACTTTTGTCCACAATTTCTTAATCAGTACTCATTGTCAAGCTTCGACATTGCTATTTCAAAGGAGGACAGAAAAGCTTTGCGATTTATTTTAAATTGATGTAAAACAATTGAAAAATACACAATCAATTATACATTTGTCTAAGTTGCCATTTGCATGTAATGCGGGCGTATAGAAGCTACTGTATTTTCTTTATTGGCTTTTTACTATGACCAACATAATTGACAATATGTATGCAGTATGAAGTTAAAGATTGCAAGACACGGTCAAAAGGTTAAAATCAGAAACATAGCCTCTGTCAACATAAAACAATCGTTTAAAATGTTTTTTACACTGAAAATAATGTCATACAATGTTTGTGCTAAAACATCACGATTATATCAATAACGAAGAAACTGTCGTCAAGGTCTGACTCAAAAAATCGACAAGATTATTTTTGTTTTTAACCGCTTTTATATAATACTACTATTAAAACTTTGACTGAAAAGCTATTACTATAAGAACCGACAATTATCAAAAGTGAGAAGCTTTAAACAAATTACAAAATAACCTACGAATCGCTGATTAATCCTAATAGATGCATACGAAGTACTTTACATTTAAAAACGCCCCATAGTCTAGGAGCCGACCGTGAAAATAATTTCGCTTCGAGTCCTGTGACCGGCTCTCGGACTATTTGGCGTAGAAGCGTTTATCTACCTAGAGTAGGCACAGAAGGGTTCAGTACATTTGGCTTATTAGGGGAAACCTTAGGAATATCACATCGACTATTATTAACCCCGGGGTTCCATTCAATATTACCTGGGCCTAACGCAAGAAAATGCGCATGAATGATGATTTCAATAAATTCATTCCTGATTTGGCTCCCTGATGATTTGATATGAGATTTATTGATGTCTTAAACTATCTTCTACACACAACTTTACTTGCCTTGAAAATCTGTACAATGAAATAAAAACTTTAAATTCAGGTAATATTGAACAGATATTATAGTCCAAGGTATCACATTGGGTACATCGTGTTCACATGTTTACGACAACATGCCCAAGACAATACCCTTAACCAATATAAATGGAATGTAACATCTTAAATAATTATTCAAAAATAATTAAAGTGAAAATTTAAGTACCCAAGGGTAAGCACAAATTACCACTAAAATTACCCTAGTTTTACCCTACATAGCATTGAGCTGAGATCTTTCACCTAATTTACGTATACCTATTAAAATGTTCTATTCTATGAAAAAAGTTGTATCAAACTCCAGTAATTCAAATTGAATTCGAAGTCTTGTACAACTTAAGAGTATTTGTAGTCCTGTATGTGATGTATTCTGCAACTTTTTATACAGTCATCAAATATATCGTCGGTTGTCTGGAAGAGATCGCTCTTTAGCGATAAGACCGCCTGTTGTTCACCTCTGCTTGTATGTCATTACTGTATTGTATCGTAGCTCATCACGCGTGCCCTTTCCCCATCGTTTTACGGTGGCAGTTCCAAAAACTCGCACGAAGCGTTTCGCTTCCTCTCTTATTGTGAGAACAGCCAAGCTGTGGAACTCCTTGCCGGAATCCTTGTTCCCTGAAAACTACAACCTTACGGTCTTCAAGACGAGAGTGAACCGGTTTTTACTAGGTAAACGCGCTCCATCCTAGACCGCAATATCGCTTACCATTAGGTGATTTGTGGTCAAGCGCAAACCTATCCAGAGGGAAAAAAAAAACTTCGGACCGGCGCATATTTCTTCCATACCTTTCTATCGACCGTATAGACATGTTCAATAATACGACCACTGAAATCACAGCGATTGAAACTCTCGGAGAAATGCCCTACTATGGTCTAACGAATTTGAACCTTCTACACAGAGATTAGATTTCATATTTAAATTGAAATTGAAATTGAAATTTAAATATGAATCCAAGCGGACATAGGGGCATTCGTTTCTAACAATCATTAATTCCATACACAAATGAGAGACCAATCTCAAAACATGTGAGTTTCTTTGTATTGCCGCCGCGGACATCAGCGGCAGCACACTGGAGGGGCGTGCAGTTGTAAAATTAGCTTTAGCTAAATAAATAAATATTTGTGGACAGACATCCAAGTCTCGGGAACAAATATTCGTGTTCATCACACAAATAGAGCGCTCGTACCGCGTGCGGTATGCGAGGTTAAGCAATGTGGGCGCAGGTCAGTTCTTGGATGGGTGACCGCTTTGAGTGGTTACTAACTACTAACTGAGCGCACTCGTGCTCTCAAAGGCACGTTAAGCCGTTGATCCCGGCTGCTGTCTACGACAGCAGTCGTTAAGCCAAGTTAGAGGCCTTCGGGCGACTTGAAAACTTCTAACAGTCAAGTTGCCCACTCACTCGACAAAGGATGGTCGAAGTTGCACCACGTCCGTAGGGAGTACCCACCGTTACCCTACACGTGACCCCTGGGTGGTGCTAAAAGTGCAACAAAAACTGGCAACCGTACTTGTCTTCTCGAAGATCTCACGGTTCGTAAATAAATGCCATATGATTAAATTAAATAAATAAATCACACAAATAAACGCCCTGCCCGGGATTCGAACTCGGTACTACCAGCTTCGTAGATAGGGTCACTACCAATACCAACTAAACTGGTCGTAAATTTCAAATTAAAGGGAATAAAATTGAAAAATGTTGTGCTCCGAGCAGGATTTTTAGTGCTCAGAGCACAATATTTTTAAAAAATTTCCCTTTAATTTGATGAAGAGTTTTCGTTAGCAGCGTTACTGTTATACAAAATTAAACTGGTCGTCTAACCGCTCAGATATATTTGACGACTGTGACTGTCATGCACGCTTAACTACTATTGCACGATACGGGCACTATAGTGACGATCCAGACATTTGTTAAGTTTTCGCCGCGTTTCAAATGTGAAAATACAGTTTTTTCTTCAAGTCTTGAATTATAATGTATTTTTGCGGACGACAGGGTACAAGCATGGATATGAAAATCAGCATATAATTTGTCCCACTGCTGGGCAGACACCTTATTATGAGAGAAATGGACAGCCAAGTAGGTCAGGACCAAATTTTTAGAGCATCGTAAAGGCTTTTAATTCCTCTGCATTTTAATTCATTCCGATGTGACACCATTTCTTTCAAATAATTCGTCAGAGCGGAATCAATTAAATTGTAGACAAACTAAAACCCATCCCTTCAACCTTTTGAACGCCACGGTCGGCCATAGACGTCAACGTAAAATCGTCACCCCGACGCCAACGACGGCACTGGCCGACAATTTTTTTTTTATAAAAAACTACTGAGAGGCTGCCCAATTTTATATTGGCATTATTTCTTTACACATCATTTTTTTACCGTTGTGGCGTCAGGGGCACGGCGAATTACTTTGACGTCTGGCGGCGAAAAGGTTAAACGCCATTGTCTGATATATGAGACAAAGTGAATGGCACTTTCATGGTTGAAAATCGTGAGTAACTTTTTTGGCGTTCGGCGCACCCAACTAACTCAATGCAGAATACATAATAAATTAGTCCGTAATATATGACCATAATTAACTCTACAACTTGCAATGTAAAGTATAAACTTCACAATTTTCAATGGTCTTATCAAGTTTTTATTTTGTTTACAAGTTGCCAACGAGAAAAGAGTATTCTTTTATTATTTTAAGTAAAGATTAAATAAGTATGTGGATACGTCAAAATATGTTTCTATACCCATGATTACACCCTGACTCAAGATCGAAGGAGCGATAGTGTTACAAGTGCACTCTCAACAATTATGCTCTTAAAGTGATGCTATTTACAATATAGTCTATAACAGTTACTCTGTTACAAAATTCAATGTGTCGAATCAACACCAATAACGCGAAAGAGACCTAACATTACATTCGTATATCTCCGTCCCTTTCCCGATTTTTTAAATACAAAAATCCCGTGGATTTTATATTTAGTCTAATTTTTTTGTCACTAAGAAAAAAAGATGTGGAAAAAAATTTGAACTATACCAGTGGATATGTGGTAAATTAGGACTATAGATTATTTACCTAATAATTCTCCTAATGAATATAATTAAGTAGCCTTTAAATTGACGGATAAAAATTCATATAATTTTGACAATTATTGTACAAAAATGAAATTGTTTTTGTTTTTTCAGATCCCAAGTAACATTGTTAAAGAAAAGTTCGGAGAAAAATATTAAATACCTATTAATAATTGAAAAATAAATTACATTAATTAATTTAGATATTTATTACCCAATTCATTTACAGAACGGAACCAACATTCGCCAAACCAGCGGCATCGGTAACTACAAAACAAACCTATACAACATTTATACATCGAATTAAACAATGCTCCCGCATTTCCCGTTGCTCAAGGACAAGTTTCCACCAATTCCACCCAGCGACACCCCTCGGCCCAGAGTCCCATGACTGAAACCACCATTTAGCCCATCATAGCCGTTCATGTACTGATTATTTTGAAGACCGATTAGAAGCTCTACTAGAGCGTTAGCCGCACTTTGAGCGTTCAGCAGCTCAAAGATGATGCAATTGCATTCGGGTTCGGGGTTTTTGAGGTTGCTCTTGTTGGAGGAATTAGAGCTGGTTGAGTTAGTGTTGGAGGTGTTTTCGGAGAGATGGGGAGGGTTTGGGTGAAGAGGGCATATAAGCTGGAGGTTCTTGGGGTACTGTGTGGGGACGCCGGAGAGGTGGTTAGCGGCGGCTCGCGCGTAGAACACGCAGGTGTGGCCGTCGGAGTCAGGGTAGTTCGGGTTGCCGTTGTGCTGGAACAAACGATAAGAAAATTTACATTTCTTATGAAGTAAATCTAGCTTATAAGAGTTTGCTTTAGTGCGGATCAGCATTCAAGGATGTGAACGTTATAAATGATTATCTTTATCGGATGTACAATCCTACTAATATTACTAGTAGCTTTGTGAGCTGTAGACCTCTCAAAAACAAAATTTTTTTCCAAATTTCTAAAATTTTTAAAACCGGACACGACAAAAAAATTCTATATGATTATCGAACCTGCTCACAAATCGTGGAATTTTGAGAGCAGGGCCTATGATCATATAGTAACGATAAATTTATGGAAATTTTGTATTAGAAAAAAAAATGGGTTATCTACATATCATATACGAGGGTAAAACTGAAAGTTTCGGGAATAGAAGAAAATATGCAGTATAAGTGAGTTTATTTATTTTTATTGTTTTTCAAAATATTCTCCTTTGTATTTCATGCACTTATGCGTGCGTTCAAACCAGTCCATAAAGCACTTTTTGAACTCTGAAGTAGGGGTCGACAAAATGGCTATTTTATAGGCCTCCACTGCTTCTTCTGGCGTCTGAAACCGCTGACCACGCAGTTTGTCCTTGATTCTGGGGAATGTAAAAAAGTCGTTGGGACTTAAGTCAGGGCTATATGGAGGGTGGTCCAATATTTCGACTTTTTCACCGTCCAGGTACTCAGTTGTTGTCCGAGCGGTGTGTGGGCTGGCGTTGTCGTGGTGAAGGATGATGCGACGACTAGGGTTTGTTTTTCGGAGTTCAGCAAAGACGTTCGGCAAACAAATAGTGGTGTACCAATCAGCATTGACTGTTCTACGATCCTCAAGAGCCACAGTAGCTACGTGACCAGATTTAGAGATAAACGTAGCCACCATCTTCTTAGCCGTACTGCGAGAACGAACAACTTTTGTGGGTTTGAGCTCGTCTTCGAAGACCCATACTCGGGATTGGTTTTTAGTTTCAGGCTCATAAGCGTATATCCACGACTCGTCACCTGATACTATGCTAAAAACAGCATTTGAGCGTCCCTTGTTAAATCTTTTCAAAGTTTTGCGGCACCAATTGACACGGACTATTTTCTGCTCGTCAGACAATAGGTGAGGTATCCAACGGGAAAATAACTTTTTCACGCCTAATTCTTCTTTTAAAATAATTTGTATTTGACTCATTCCAATACCCAGGTGCTCTTGAATTTCCCGATATGTCACATGTCGGTCTTCATTTATCAGACGACGCACAACATCGACGTTTTCTTGCGTGACTGCCGATTTTGGTCGACCTTCACGCACTTCGTCGGTGAGGGATACACGGCCACGTTGAAATTCTGAATACCACCTGTATATTGTAGTCTTTGAAGGAGCTTCAATATTAAAAGCAGCAACCATCCGCTCTTCACATTGTTTTTGTGTTAGTCCACTTTTAAAGTCATAATAAATCATAGCTCTGAAATTTTCACGGCACAATTCCATTTTAAGCAGTGACTCGACGACTTCAATAAACAATTGAAACCGAACCATACTTTTTTTTTTCTAAGTGGCCAGTGTGTTGAGATAAGGAAACTTCAGAGATTATAAAAAGGTATAATACATGTTAAAAATAAATTAATAAGTATTCGATTCCCGCCACTTTCAGTGCAAGCCTCGTAGCTACTAGTTGTTAATAATGAGAGAAGTGTACAACTACATATATTTGTATACTAAAAAGTCTAATATGTACTACTTTCTATAGAATTAAAAAATGTTTTTACAGTACATATGGTGCTACTTTACCGCACGAGTGCGGTAATCAGCATATTACGTGCATATGTTGAAACTTTAAAGAGCCATATGTACTGTAAAACGTTCGATACACGTGCAAACAGGTAATTCGCAACTCGTGTCGATTTAAAACACTCCCTTCGGTCGTGTTTTAATTTTTTCAGCACTAGTTGCGAATTTCCTATTCTCCGCACTTGTATCGTAATGTACTAATAAACAAAGAAGTGCTATAATGGCAGCTCAGTTTTGGAAGAAGGCTGTTTAAATCATTGGAAGTTACATGTGCAGTCGAGGAATTTTATAACCATTTTTTTCTTTGAAGTTCTATTCAGTTTGACAGCACTGACGGCCTCAAGTGGGTCGCAATAGTAGTTTACAGTCTGTCTATCTATTTTATCAATGGATTTTGGCTTTCTACTGCTATTGCACTCACTCTTGCAGCTGACAGTATATTTGTCGTCAAAACTGAAGATTGTCGAAGCCTATTGGTAAAATTGACAGACTGTATGCAACTATTACATAATGAGAGGCATGAAAGTCGAGCGAGGTTTTATGAAACGAGCCGCAGGCTAGTTTATAATAAGATCAGCGCTATAGCCGACTCGAGGCTGCTCAAATGGAGACACTGCCCCAACCTGAGGCACGCCGCGCCATGAGGTAAATTCGTCGCCGCGAGCAGAGCCATAATTTGTCGGTTTTTTGGCGCTCAAAGGAGACTCGGCCCGAGCCGTGCACTTAGTGGAGACGGGTGTGTCGCCTCAGATCGCAATGGATGGTCTCTTTATTAATAGTGTAAATGACTTTTAAAGCAGCAGCTACTCTACGTGCGTATGATGCCGTCGCGTTTTGCTTTAATCTGAGGGAGTACCGCGAACCGAAAACAAAATATCTCTCTGTCGTTTGAATATCCAAGTGTAACAGAGGCAGATTAGGGATATTGTTCGGTTCGCCGTAGGCTCTCAGTTTCATAGGAACGTCGCGGATCAAGGTGAGGCGACACGCCTCAACCCTACGCCTCAGAGTGAGCAGCCTGTTTGCCTCCAGCTGAGGCTGCTCGGCCTGAGGCTGTTCAAGTGGATACGCGGCTTTAGAGCAGTGCGGAAGAGCTATAAAGCCTACCCAAGATAAGAAGCGAGTAGTTACCCATATTAGAAAAATAAGTGATGGAATTTGGTTGAATGTGTGGCTTGGAAAAATAGAAAATTTGAGCAACGTATTAAACCAGTAGTAGTTTATACAACTATTACATAGTGAGAGGCATTAAAATACGAGTGCGGTTTTAAGATTGCGCAGGACGCTCGGTTCTCCATACAAACGTATTTACGCTCTTATTTTAACACGCCATGTTAGAATAACATGAAACTTTGTATAGGCAACAGGGTCCGGCATATGTAGGTTGGAATTACTTTCTTTTGCTAGAAATTTAAAAAAGAAAAATATACAGTGGTTTTTTGAGTTTTTTACGGCTTGTATGAACACCTTAATAATCGCTGTATTTTTCTCCAGGAACTAATTTCCGGCCTAGATATGCCGGATCTCACTGCGTATATAAAGTTTCATGTTATTCTAGCGTGGCGTTTTAAAATGAGAGCGGAAATACGTTTGTATGGAGAACCGAGCGTCCTGCGCACTCTTAAGAGATCAGTGCTACGAGCAGCGCGAGGAGTACAGGGGCCTAGTTAAGAAAAGAAGCGAGTAGGTACCCATATAAGTAGCTGGGCGGCGGGCAGCTGGCCGGCGGCGGCGGCGGCGCGCAGCGCCAGCGCGCGCTCGGCGGGCGCGGGCGCGCGCGGCGCGGGCGCGGCCAGCACGCGCGCCAGCGCCGCCACGGCGCCGCGCGAGCTCGCCGCCAGCAGCGGCTCCACGCCCGTCGCCACCTCCGTCGCCGACAGGAACAAGCGCCGCTCGTACTTCAGCCGGATCCATCTGGGAACGGAACGGCCGAGTCAAGCCCCTGTGCTGACAGTGCGGCCCTCTCTATTGCTCTTTGGGTGACGTTGAGTCTTCTTATGAGGCCCATAGTAAGCGACCACGTTTTAGTGCCATATGTCATCCCTGACAACTCACCCTGTTCAGCTGCGACTGCAGAATATTGGACGAATATTGGTTAGCTTCTAGTGTATCTTACCAGTGGGCTTCAGCCATTGACAGTCAGGCAGAGGCTTTAGCGGTCAGCTTGTACATAGCGAAGGCGTTCGATCGCTTCGGAATTGATGCTGATCAATCCCCAAACCCAAAAGCCCGGGTATGTCCTAAAACTAGAACTAAGTCCACCGGGGGATGCGCAGCAGCATCCGTGGAATGCGGTGGAGATCTATACTGCCGTCGCAAACCCGCATGCCAAGCGTGGCTATTATGGCATTCACCCCCCATGCAATGGGAGCAGACCTATGTCCAGCAGTGGGCGTCCTACGGCTGATAGACCGGTGTTAGTGAAGCGTCAATCAAGAATATAACACGTGGTGTCCACTAATCACACGACAACTTGCTAAGCCACCACGCTTCCACCGTGGAGTGCTAAAAGATAAAAAATTAAAACGCTTTCTCATCAACTCGACTCGTAATCCAAACCCATATCACATCGCTAAATCATCGGAGTAAATAAATAAATAAAATAAAAACAGCCTTTATTGCTGAAGTTACATTTTTCTTATTATCTATGCTTATACATTTATCTATTATTTTATTTATTTTGTTAAAAGATTTTATTTTTACTCTTCTCCATCGACAACCTCAACTTGTTCCTTGACAAAGGCCTCTTCTAGAGCTTTCCATTTGTCACGATCCCTTGATTTTTGCAGCCAGATACCTCCTCCTATTTTCTTAAGATCATCTGACCATCTAAGATTAGGTCTCCCTCTTTTTCTTGTATATCCTCTTGGATACCATTCCACAATTTCTTTTGTCCAAGTTTTGTCTAATCATGTGGCCTGTCCAGCGCCACTTTTGTTGTTTTATTATTTCATCAACTTTTTTGCTTTTTGACTTGGCTTTAATTATGGATAACTTGACTCTATCTTTGAGTTTTATGTTTAGCACACTTCTTTCCATATGATTATGACAAATACGAAGTTTCTGGTAGTGTTTTTTTGTTAATGCCCAAGTTTGGCACCCATAAGTTATTACTGGTATTATGCACGTGTCGACAACCTTAAATTTCTGGCTTGTGGGTATTTCTTTAGCTTTGATAACCTCTTTCAATGACCAAAACTTCCTCCATGCGTTTGAGATTCTTCTTTCGATTTCCTTATTAGTTTTGTTGTCCGTACTCGTGGCATTTCTCTGCTATTTGTTTGATTACTAGGATATGGTCCACTGTAGAATTTTTTTTGAGGAAACCCGCTTGTTCTCTTGATTGGTTTTCATCTAGTGCTTTAGTTATTCGTCCTAATATTAACTTAGAAAATATCTTGTATAAATTACTCATCAAGCTTATGGGCCTATAATTATTCATGTCCCTTTTGTCTCCTTTCTTGTGTAGAAGGGTGATGGTGGTCTTTGTCCATTGTGTTGGTATCATTTCTTTTTTCAGAATTTCATTGAAGAGGTCAGTGAGTGGATCTAGGATATTGCTGAGGGCTGCCTTTAGTAGTTCATTATCAATATTATCATCTCCAGGCGATCTAGCATCCTTCTGTGATAAAACGACATGTTCCACTTCTCTTTTTAAGAATTCCGGAACTCCCTCATCTTCATTTTTAAAATCCTCTATTGCTCCCGGACTTTCTAGTGCCTCTTAATTTTCACTGTACTAGTTTTTGTAAAATTGTGTAGCTATATCCATTATTTGTAATCTCTTGGATACATGGTTTTTGTTTTTGTCTTTGATAGATGGGATCAATGGTCTCTTCTCTAAGTTGTTTCATGGCTTTCTTCACTCCTGCAGACTTCTCAATAATTTTTGTTAATTTCTCTATCCTTGTTTTGTGTTTGTGTTGTCTAATACATTCATTTATTTCCTTACTAATGTCTGTTATTTCCTTCCTATGTTTTTTCCTATCCATAAGTAGGTGTTGT
The DNA here is from genome assembly GCA_905163555.1 of Notocelia uddmanniana. Taxonomy (NCBI): domain Eukaryota; kingdom Metazoa; phylum Arthropoda; class Insecta; order Lepidoptera; family Tortricidae; genus Notocelia; species Notocelia uddmanniana. The sequence continues at coordinate 3,534,698 of LR991059.1, read as the reverse complement.
CTTTGCGTTATTAGGCGCCTTGCTTCTGGTCCCACTTCTCTTTTCTCTGATGTTAGTTTGAAATGGTTTTTTAAATCAGTCAACCCTTTTTCTATTATGTTATATTTTTCTTGTATGTTCGTGGTGTGATTTGTTAGTGTGAGTGTTTCTGATAGTTCACTTTGTAGGATCTCGGGAATATAGTGAGGGATTATTGTTGTATGATTTGTTATATTTTTTCTTGACCTTTTAGTGTTTGATGTTAGTATTTTTCCACGTACTAGCCTGTGATCCGAATTAAAATTAATATTATTTAGTGCCTCCACATCTTGAAATATTTTTTGGTTGCTGCTTAATATAAAATCTCTCTCATCTCTTAGCGTTTTTTGAAAAATTTGTTCTTTATGTAAAGTCTGTTTTCCATCGCAAATTCTATTAATCTATCGCCATTATCGTTTCTTTTGCCTTAACTATATTTGCCAATTATGTTATAATTTGTTTTGTTTGATCCCAGTGTACTATTAAAGTCATCCATTATAATTATGTTTTTATGAGCATTTTCCAGTGTGATCCTTAGATCATTATAAAAGGTGTCTTTCTCTTCTGGACTAGCTATATCTGTCGGTGCATATGTTTGTATTATAGACCATTTGTTTCTGGAACCTGTACCCGGCATGCTTATGTTCAGTAGTGCAATTCTCTCTGAAACGCCTTTAAATTCCTCAATTTCTTTGTATAGCTCCTTTTTGACTAAGAATCCAACCCCAAACATGCCTTTTGTTTCACCTTTATAAAAGAAGATGTACCCATTCCTGTCTAACATTTCTTCTCCTAGCCTCCGTACTTCACTTAATCCGATGATGTGACATTTTATTTTTACCAAAGCTTGTTCTAATTGTATTAATGCCTCTTCTGTTCTAAGAGTTCTAACGTTATAAGTTCCAACATACACATTTCTTTCAGTTTGCTTAGGTTCTGTTTTTGTTGTAGCTGTAGCTTGATTTGTAGTTTGATTTGTAGTTTGATATGTGGTTTTGTAGTTTGTAGTTTGATTTTTATGCTCTAGAAGGTGGTGGTCGTTAACCCCATGGGGACCGGCCAGATTGGGGTGGTGGTTTTTGTTTCTTTTTCTGTTGTTTTGTACTAGTTTCCAGTTGTCGATGGTTCTATTCTATTCTGTATTATTCAATGATGGCGAGGAGGGAGCTGTGTCAGATTGTTCCTCATTATATCAAAAGCATTGATCCTGCTGGTCTTTACGGGGTTCCAAGGTAATACCTTTGTTTGGTTACTTTGTTCGGGTGATGTTGATTCAATTATTTTCCTCTTTTCTTTAATCCCTGCTGTTTTGTTTATTACTAGTTTATCATACTTTAAGTATGCATGATTACCCTTCCTCCTTTCTTCTTCGAGTTGTGTTTGAAGCTCCTTCCTCTTGTTCAATACTGCTTTGGGGTAGTTTTCCGTTATGTATACCACCTGAAAGCGTTTTTTATTCTTGCTGATCTCAGTGTTCTTCCATTCATTTACAAAAGATATCCCTTTGTATTGCCAATCCGATGTAATTTGTTAATTTGCGATTTTTCCAAGTTGATTTGTAAGTCATTATATTTTTCATTCTCCTCTAGTCCAAAAAGCAATATATTTTTCTCTTTATTTTCTCTCTCCGAAAATACAATTTTTTCTTCCAATATCTAATTTTTTGACTTCAGAGCATTATTTTCATCCAAAATTAATAATAGTTTCTCATCCATTCTTTCAGTCATTGTTTTTGTCACTGAATCATGTATTATTTCTGTTTGCTTCTCCATTTCGACCTTTAAGCTGTCAAATAATTTTTGTTAAGGATGTATTCATGTTTTCGTGTTACCGAACGTACTATCTTAGTAGGATTAACCTTAATACTAGTGTTATTTTATTGGAGATTGACGAGAGACATCATCCTGTTTTGGATTAATTTTATTGTTATTGACGCTTAGAGACCTTATACATCTCTGAGAATATTAAATTACTTAAGTGCTATTTTCATTTACTACTTATTTTAATTTAGACGCTTAGAGACCATGTACATCTCTAAGGACTTAGGAATAATGGACGCTCAGAGACCATATACATCTCTGAGATATTAAATTTATTGTATATACTTTTGTGTATTCGGACAGAGACCGTATATATAGGTCACTAAAAATTTTTTTTTATATAATGTCTTATAAGTTAATTTTAATTGAATATTGTGAGTTTGTTTATCACTATAGTTTTAAAATCATTATTATTATTGTCTACTTTTTTTTAGTTCTGCAATTCTGTTTTGAAAACATTATAATTATCATTGTCAATTTATTTAATTGTATAATTCATGTGTTGACTTGTAAAAGTGCCCTTGTGGCCTATTTGCAGAATAAAATTTTTGATTTTGATTTTGATTTTGATTATTCATTTGTTCTCTGTAGACCCGTGAGTAAGGAATTTCCACTTGTAAGCACCGTTAAACACTTTTTTCAATTATTTAGATCAGAGCCGTTAAGATCACGTATTGACAGTTGAACAACCGGAAACAACAGTCGGAGTAAATAACCTAACATTAATTACCACCACAGAACTTAATGCAAACAAATTCTCATATATATTTTTTATTTGACGTCTTTAAAGACTTCCCACACCACCTCATGCTATTGTACAAATTATTTTAAGAGACTCGCACACTCGACACAGGTTGTCAACTTAGATGCCACTGAACGGCAAGGTGGGTGACCGCGTATTACATGAGCGCTATTAGTTAATTAGCGTTTAACTTATACTTCCTCTATCGCTATTGGTTTTCTGAATATGCAAAAAAAAACTATAACTCCAACGTATCGTGAACAAAATGAGCAACATTGAGGCTTCTGGTGGAAGTGTTCTGTGGTTACCGCAAATCATAAGGAAAACGTCCGAAACTGACCTAACGTGCAACCGAGCAAGACGATCAAAACAAAAACAACCCAAAATCAACGTGTAAAATGAATACCTCTCTTTCTCTTCCCGGCTGGAGGACGCGATCGGCTTGATGTGTCCGCGCAAATCCGCCTCCCAAATGTTGTTAGCCAGAGCGTTGCCCATCGACACCATTACACTCACGTGACCCAATCTGCGGAAAACAATTATACATTTTTAACAAGTTTATTTTGTTACGATATAAAAGGAAAATTCCTTCCGAAACATTTTAACATTAACTGAGATATTTACAAAAACAAAACAAAGGGTTGTATCGGGGATACCACCGTAAATTATGTTAAGGGAATAAATAAACCATGTAAAATAAACCCAAACATAATCGTGTTATGCTTTAGTATTTGGTTGATAATCACCGATACCAACACTTATTTTAGCGCCATCTAGCGTCAGAAATAGAAATAGAAAATCATTTATTCGTGACAATTACAATTAGGTAAGAAGCATTTAAAAACAACAACAAATTAAAAAAAATAGAAAAATGACACGAAATGGTCCCAACACAGCATCTAGCTGGAGTGACCGCAAGCACTGGTCTTCCGTTGGGACCATGAGTGAACCACGGCAGGCAGCGCACAAATGAAAAATATAAAATAAAAATACGAAAAAAATAATATAAAATTAAAAGTAGCAAACCATAAACACAGTTGCAGTCTGTACGCGGCTTAAACTTAAATAAGGTTTTGGTTAAAAATTTAATTTTTGGTACCTACAAGCTATTATTGCCGACTGTACTTTTTTCCACAATCATAAACTACTTGTTGAGTCGTTCGAATGAGCCCAAACACGATGGGTTTGGGATTTATACATGCATGCAAAATTTCAGCTCAATCGGAAACCGGGAAGTGGATCACATTTAACTTGCAAGATTTGATTACAGACAGACAACGGGACAAGTGAAACTAAATAAAAGATTGTAAAATACAACAGTTTCCGAGTTTCTGAACGCAACCATGTCAGTACTGTGGTGCGCAAGAGCGCAAGCGCAACGCTAGCCTCGCCTCACGGCTGCCCGATGAAAACTACGGGAACTAAGCTGTGTGCTAAGCTGTAGGCTATGCTAACCTAAGCGTTAGTAACGGAACTAAAATTGAAAAGTTGAGTGTACGGCAGAGCTAACTCATACAAGCTGCGAACAAAGAAGAATCCACTTCAAAAACAATATTTAAATCAACGGATCTAATCTTCATATTATACATTTTAAACAAATTGTTACTAAAATAACTAAAATCATTCGCGCATCCCTTTCAATGTTCAGTGCTAGCGTAAGAAAGAAATCACTGAATGCCAAATAAAGCGAAACTTATGCTGTAGTGTAAAACGAAACGTCAGTCCAATTTAAAATTAAACGTCCGTCCAGTCAACATTTGTTTCAATGGAAAAGAAGAAATATTACTGTATAACGCACACATTTTTCCACTCTGGGTCCACGGAAGATCAGCGTCGCGGCGCTCAATCGGCGGCGTGACATATGCTGAGTGGATGCCATTTTTGCTCCCATTTTACTTTAGTCTCTAAGTTTAGTTTAAGTATACCAGTGTAATGGCTTGCAAAATAAATTTTCTTCTTCTTCTATAACTTTCTGCGTTTTCTTTTTTATTTGGTCTTGATACTTACGGCCACTCGTCGAGATCTAGCGAGCGCACCCTCGATATATGCGAGCCCAGGTTGCGATGGATGCCGGAGCATTCGATGCAGATCAGCACCCCGAGGTTCAGGCTCGCCCAGTCGGGGTCTGGAAGAAACGAATCAAGTTTAATACAATAACATTGATAACGGAATAGCGTATATACAATAGTAGATTGTACAACAAGTGCATAAAACAAGTCTTGTTATGCGAGACAATTTAAAGTAAAGGATAAAATGGGTTTTATACATGAGTTGTACACTCTCATTTTCACTTCCATTGCGAGAAAATTAGTTCTCCGTTTCAGCTTTCGACAAAAATTCCTTCGTATGTCCGTCTGTCTGTCTGGCCGGATGTTCTCCTCTACAGGTCGCATTTCTCAACCGAGTGTTGTAAAATTTAGTGAGCAGGTTCGATAATTACTATATAGATTTTTTTTGTTGAGTATTTGGTAATTTTGAAACTGGAAGCAAAAACTTTTTTTTGCGAGGTCTTCAGCTCACGGAGCCACTAGTATAATTAAAGTTATGTTATCAAATTTATACCTCGGGTGGCAGCGCAGGCGATTCGCCGGGGACGGATTTTACTTTATGCTCTAGAGCATATAAAGCGACTTTATGTCGCCTATGCACAGCGTAAAGACGAACTTTTAGAGCATGAGATGTGTAAAAAATATTGTAGTACATGTATCAATGTAATACAATCTACTTAGAAGATTGAATCGTTTAAAAAAAATGGGGAGAAAAATGTTGTAAATCATTCATCTATCTATCATTAGCTCAGCGCTGGCGGAGTGGATTGGCAACCGCGAAACTTTCGTTTTATTTGGAGGATTTTTCGCATCCATAAACCCCTGAAATGCAAATTTAATCGTTATTGTTACAGCCGTTTCCAAGATCTCCGGAATAAATAAATAAACCCTTTTACAGTCGGACTGAAACGATTGTGGACTCTTAGTTTTAATTACATTGAAATATATATATTTTTAATAAGTGTCAATAACAGTAGATTGTACAACAAGTGCATAAAGCAAACTCCTCTATTTTATATCGACCCTCGCCTGCGGCTCGCATCGATAAATTGTATCGAACAAAATGGATTTTATACACGAGTTATACTCACTGTGCTTTTCACTCAAAATTAAACAAATAATTAATATAATTAAAGTTCTGTTATTAAATTTATACTTAGTCTTGGACGGCGAGTTTTACTTTATGCTCTAGAACATAAAAAGTTACTTTATATCGCCTATGCACAGCATAAAGACGAACTTTTAGAGCATGAGAAGTGAAAAGTTCTTGAATTTTTTCTCAATTGCTATAATTCGGGTGTAAACGGATACAAGAATTGCTTGTTTAAAGATATTAGTAGACAGATAGATGTGTAAAAGTTTATCGATTTTTTTTGAGAATGAAATACTTACCGTTAGCCCCACAATCGGCACACTTTTCATTCCCGTGTACCCGCCGGATGTAGTACGTGGCTCGAACATCCCCTGTAGAGTTGGCGCCCGTTGGCGCAGGCAGCCGTGATGTCTGTGGGAAATAACCATTTTAGTACAGGCTAACATTGTTAATGAGACAAGATAAATGACAAATTAACGAAATGTTTATTTCCTTCGATCATGCGATATGGTAAGGTACGTTGATAAAAAAAATTCAAATGTTACATTAAATATAAATAATAGAAGAACAAAATATGTATCCCTTTTTTTCTTAATACATAATTAATCTCTACGCCGCCCACCTCCCAGCGCCAGCGCTTGCCGTCCAGCGCCACTATCGTGTACTCACCCGGCCCTGCAGCGAGGCCAGGATCTGCGCCTCCACGGCGCACACCCAGGCGTCTCGCTCCGCGGCCGCCGCGGCGCCGCTCGCGCCGCCCACCTCCCAGCGCCAGCGCTTGCCGTCCAGCGCCACTATCGTGTACTCACCCGGCCCTGCAGCGAGGCCAGGATCTGCGCCTCCACGGCGCACACCCAGGCGTCTCTCTCCGCGGCCGCCGCGGCGCCGCTCGCGCCGCCCACCTCCCAGCGCCAGCGCTTGCCGTCCAGCGCCACTATCGTGTACTCACCCGGCCCTGCAGCGAGGCCAGGATCTGCGCCTCCACGGCGCACACCCAGGCGTCTCGCTCCGCGGCCGCCGCGGCGCCGCTCGCGCCGCCCACCTCCCAGCGCCAGCGGTTGCCGTCCAGCGACACTATCGTGTACTCACCCGGCCCTGCAGCGAGGCCAGGATCTGCGCCTCCACGGCGCACACCCAGGCGTCTCTCTCCGCGGCCGCCGCGGCGCCGCTCGCGCCGCCCACCTCCCAGCGCCAGCGCTTGCCGTCCAGCGACACTATCGTGAATTCGCACGACGCCCCGCCTTCGCCATCTAGCGGGAACCGAAAGAATCAATTATATTTTCATTCACGATAAATGAGAGCTACCCTCAGAGTAAGTTCTACCACGAAGGAAAGAAAAGCTCTTACGCAGCTAAAATGAGAACTGGTCTTAAACGTCTGGCGGCTTACCAAAAACAACTTCTTTAATTTGGGTGGGTAATCGTTTATTTGCCTCAAACTATTTGACATGACGTATACATGACATTGAGGCAAATAAAGAAAAGCGGAACTATGAGAGGGACAACAAACGATATATATCTCTCTCTATTGCTCTTATACAATTTGGTGATTATATACAAAACGAAGAGTAAAATAAGACCCTTTAAAAGCAAGTGTGATGAAAAAATAGTAATTTACCAGCTAAAGCTTATTTAACCAAGTACAATTTACAGAATATTTTTTAGGATTTCTCGATGAAAAAAAGAAGGGTATATATTTACCATCATCTCCGTCCTTCTTCACGCCACTGCTCTTCATCCGCCGATGCCGTTTCTTGACGTGCGGCGTGTCTTTGTCCCCATTAGCTTCTGCTTCGGAAGCGAGGGACTGCCGGCTCGAAGCGGGCTCTTTCAACGTATCGAACGCTGACATTAGAGCTTTGTCTGTCACGCGAACTGGCTTCTCTTTGTAACCTGAAATAGCAGTTTTTAAGTTAAGTCAAACACATTACTAACATTACTTAAAACTAACATAACTAATTCCATTTCCAGGGAAATGCGCTGAATGATCCCAACGAGTGATCGACAGCCAGCCTGTTTCCGGCCGGGCGTCCCTACACATCACCATCATCATCATCATCAACATAACTAATTACAATTACGTAACATGTCGTCATATTGATCAGCAACATAAACTTGGTGATACCACGAACACCGCTTTTCACAGCCTTGGTGGAAGTCACATCAGTGTTCGATGGCAATGTTATATTCAGGCCTTGAAATAGCGCTGTTTTCGCATATCGTTATGATTTATAGCGCTACTTTATCAATAAAACGCTTTACGACCTGTTTAGCCTAGTTGGTAGTGACTCTGTTCCGAAGCTAGAGGTCCCGGGTTCGAATCCCGGCCAGGGCATTTGTTTGTGCATTTTTCACGGATATTTGCTCTTGGGTCTTGGATGTTTTCTATGTATTTAAGTATGTATTTATCTATATAAGTATGTATATCGTCGTTTAGTACCCATAGTACAAGCTTTGCTTAGTTTAGGACTAGGTCGATTTGTGTAAGATTGTCCCCCAATATTATTATTTATTTATTATTATTATTTACCTAAAACGATATTTGGCGCCCATATATAGCGGTATCCATTATATCGTTATAAATAAAAAGCAATATATTGTATATAGCGATATTTTGTGAAGCGCTATTATAACGTTATAGGCTATCTCTGTCTCGCACACAGTCTCGCTCAAACTCGAGCACATCATTGTCGCCACCGCCACGATCTTAAACGGTATTATAACGTTATAATAACATTATAATATAATGTTATGATTATCATTTTGTTATGATATCAAATATCGTTATGAGGATTATCGATTATGATTATAACGAAATTTTAAACACTAACGAAATATATCGTTATAACATCGCTTATTTTCATAACGTTTTAAAGGCCTGGTTATATTATATTAACTTAGAAGGGACAGGTTTTTTGTATCGCATGGAGCACGCACACATACAAAATAAATACATGGTGATGGTGTACCGAACAATTTCGCCACTTTGGCTGCATATGACGCTGACTTTACAAGTCGGACCCAAAAACCCACTACCTCTCAAGATTTAAAGTCACGTGCCACTCCGCTACGGGCTCTAGAAGGAGACAGCCGCCCACGTCATCCTGACATGGCAGCATACTGTCCAGGGGTGGCAGCATACCAGGCAAAATATCTCGGATCACCCAGGTCACCAAGTACCAAAAGTCGTCAGCATCTTTGCGGGTCTGCCAGACTTCCTGGTAGAATTGGGTTGGCACGAGTAGCACTAACAACCCATCACTCAAAATAGGCGTATATGACGTCGAATTGCGGTTCTATATACGTCTAAATTAAAATGGTATCTTGTAAAATTATGCCACTCACCAAGACTCAGTCCCCCAATGCTGTCATGTAGATCCAGGCTGCTGTAGCCGTTGTACCCGGGAACCGTTGTGATGATGGACTTGGAGCCCCTCGGCTTCTGGCCCGGGACCTTCACTGTCACGTACTGGAGCGATATCTCCTTGCCGTTCACATCCTCCATGTAATCCTGGAATAAGGAGACAGATACATGAAGTGTTGACGACTACTCCAGTACACGTGTAGTCCAGTATCGGACACGTGGCCACACGGGAGCCTGATAGCTTGGAAAAACTCATCGTTGTGGCGCACATGGAAAGAAAAAGAAGTCGAGGGAGATCGCCGGCCCGTTGGGCCGATGCCGTGAAGGAAATCTGCAAGGGACACTTTCAGACGTCTATCCCAGTAATTCCCTTCAGCCGGGAAAATACTAATCAAAATACTTCACGGGCAACATTCCCGCCTTGTTTTATTTTACCCAATGGAACCAGCTTGGGTTTAAAAGTATAACGTGGGCCACGAAGAGGCAGTGTGTAAATTACCGAGCCATGGCAGAACTATGTTCGGGCAACACTGGTCTATCCGAATGGCCTGGGCAGCAATTGTACGCAAAATGGCGGCCCCATGTAGTCACGACTCTTAGTCATGAGGATGCGACAAAGAGTCGAAGTGTTGTAATTATAAATAAGAAAATATTAGGGGACAATCATATTTACCTAGTCGCGATTAGAATGGGATTAGGGGTGACAGTTTTGCCATACACTTACATCAAAGTGTATATGAATTGACAGCTCCATTCTCAACCTAATCGCGGTCTTATATTGCAGAAATTGAACTAAGCCCCTGGTACTAAAATGATAAAAATTCAGAGAATTCTACTAAAGCAAGCACCAGTTGAAAACGAAAATCTCCTGCCAAAGTCACTGAAACGTAATATTTAAAAAGTAATTGTAATTCTTATGGACTTTCTCCTCGGTCATTTAAAAACAGAATACTACAGATTTTAAGAATCACACATACTTGTAAAACTGTTACAATCTCTTGTCTGGACATGTAGTAGTACATTCAGTACACCACAAGTACATTTTCCCCTCACTAGCTTGGAAAGCAGTCTTTTATCCTTTGGAACAAGCGGGTAAAAACGCATTTTATCCACAAGTGGGGAAAGTAATTTGACCTTGGAGCGTGTTTGAGTAGCTTTTGACAGATAACAAAACGTAAAATGCTCATATTAATGGTTCGTTCATCATCATTATCATTATATAAATGGTTTGAGAATTTAATAAAAAATACCAAATTTTGCTTTATTTAATGATTTAAGTCGTAAACCTTAAAATTCTATAAGTAACATTTTTTTTATAATGACTTTGAGTATAATTGTAAACGCACAAGTTGAGTCGATGCAATTTCAAAACGCATCGTCAGAAATGTCATCTTGTCAATGTCAACTAAAATATACACAACTTGTCACCGACTCCGACTCGCGTAAATATTATAAGTACACAACTTTCAGAGTTTTCTGTTATAATATCGTAAAAAAATCAGTGATTCCAGTGATGAAAATCATGCCTGTGGAACTGTGTTTTTTTGCATGTTGCACTTTCCTCGCTATAGTGAGGAGAAAAGTTTTATGTTACACACGGGTGCAAAGTTGTATTTTACTTCTCGTATGTTGAAACACTCGCTACGCTCAGGATTCTATTTCAACTATAGAATCCTTTCGCTGGCTCGTGTTTCAATTCCACACTCGCGGGTAAAATACAACTTTGCACCCTTGTATAACAAATAACTATTATTGCTTGTAAATATTGCTTCCAATGTTTGTTAGTAGATATTAGATACACAAAGATAATTCAAGCTTTGCATAAACCACACCATATTATGCAGAAAACAATAATATTACACATGGTTCTGTTTTATCGTAACTCGTCCTTATTATATACACAGAGCCATGGCTCCATAAAGATTGTTATGTTACAACTTTTCAATATTCATTCGACTAAGTAGGTACTTTGTATTTTATTGTTATGAGAGATCTTCTATCTATTTTATGACAAGGAAATGGAAAAACGAGGAAAATTAATATTATACATACAATTTTGGAAGTAAATTATAACAAAGGTAAGTGATGAATATATTAATCATAATTCTTTAAAACACACAACAAAAAACAACAAACACAGCAAAAACACACAAATACAGCAAATAGCACCTAGTAAATTATAAAGACTTTCAATTAATTACTTATTTTTACTAAACGCAACTTATTCGCGTTTAATAGAATTTAGCTAAACAAAGCATCACGTGATTAATGTACAATTCCTATGTCACTCGGACTGTGCAATTATAAAGAGAAGGGTAATTTTTTTCACATCGCGTCGCCACGGCGCCTGTTTTGGTAGCCCTTTGAAAAAATCAGGTAATGTTTGTACGGAGTTTACAAATAGGTAACAATACTTACATGTAAACTAGGATGATACGTCAACCGCCCGTCATCACATAGCGTCACATATTTCTTCTTCCACTCCTTGTTAAGCGCTTTACTGCTCTTCTTATACAGATACCCCTGCTTCAAAGGTATCGCCCGCCCCGACCCAAGCTCCCCATTCTTCAACCTATCATCCTTTTTCGAAGGCGTGAAGAGATTAGATCTTCTCCTAGACTTCCTTGAGGTCGTAGGCGTGGAAGATGGAGTGGGCAAGTCTTTGTCTTTCACTTGAAGGTTATCCAAGCAGTGTGGCGCTGTGAACTTGACATTATTGTTCTCTGTTGCTATGGAAACCAGGCCAGACGAAGACCCGTGGCTGCCAAGTGAGTTGCCCCATCGGGATGATGTGTCTGAGCCATTTGTGCTGTGTATTTCGACGACGTGGGTGGACGATATGCCGCTGCTATTTGAGGAGGCGTCGAAGGACGAGGCTCCGCGATGCAGGTGGTGTGACGAGGCCGAGAGCGTGTGGTGCCCGCGGGGGAGGGAGTCCTGGAAGTAGAGAGGGACTTGTAAGTTTCGTCACTACGTAGAAAGCTTTCGTGTACCGTTTATGTATAGAAATCAAAATAGTATGTAACAATAGGGCGTTTCAAAGTTGGTATGAAGTCGCAATCAAATATATCTGGACAATAGTCCAGATACTTAGAGAACTTGATTGTTACTTGGGGTACAGAATGTCTTCATCACCCTGAAGACAGGGGATGATTAAAAACTTCTGAACGTGCACTTAAACGCCCGTACAAGTCGTGTTCAGATATTTATAAGCACCTCATTCGTTCCGATAAATCTGACAGCGGTCAATATATATAACAAAATATTTTTTTCAATATAAGTACTAAAATAGGGCTTGCAGTCCCAGTACCGGTTTCTATGAAAATTCCCGATAATCCGCGGGAATTTGCATGCCCTAGTTCTAAAATATCCCCAACTGTTCTGCCAGTAGCATACACGTCCGTGGTTGGCGTGGTTCAATATCATAGCAAACTTTCTTTATTGCGACCAAATTGAAGTTAATTCAATACAAAAGTACATACCTACTCGTATTATGAATTTTCTCCATATTTCTAACTACCTATTTATAAGTTCCTGGTAGTCACACAGAACAATTTTTTGTCATATCACAGGAACATTAACGCCATTCTAGAACTAACGCTTTCAGTAATCAATAGTATAATTGCTTGTTAAACTTGCACTTATTCTCTTTGCCTCTTAAGGACCGTATGTCGTGTAGCCATACATGTAATGCACATGCAAATGAACTGCATGATGAATAACTCAACATAACAATAACATCTCTAAAACCTGACCTGGTTAGGAGACAATTGAGTGCCAATATTAATCACGCTGTGTACGAGTATGGGAGTACTGAACGATTGCTATAGATAGGTAACTGTAGAATACAGACATAAATTATTTATTTATTTATTCCTTAGGCTTACACTTACAGCCTAGCTAAACGTGCTAGCAGGAGAGACATTTATTACAATAGTACATTACATAAGTGTGATAAAGCAAAGAAAGGCTGAGATCGCAGATTTTGCGGCCCGAGCTGTAGGCGAAGGACGTATATATATGCGATCCAGGGCTTTATTAATTACCTCCCGTGTTGTGTACATCATTTTATTACTACACTTGGCCAGATAGATAAAAGCAACTTTTTGGCCAGGCGTGGCATAAAGTAAGTTACATGACATCACACTAGAATGAATGGAGAGATTCCAAACTACATCCATGCGTGAAAGATTGATCTTGGATTGAAACTTCTTGGATGGAGCTTGGAGTGGTAATAGACTCCAGGTACCGAGTGCTAAGCGCTAGGAAACTGGATTCAGTACTGCAAAATATATCCAGTTTGCTATCGCTGTTGAGGATATCGTTCCGAGAATGCCGAGATCGAGGAGTTGATGGCCATACCTAATATCACTGGCGAGTTAAATGCACACAGACTTCGCTGGTTTGGTCATCTACTGAGAATGGGGGAGGATCGAGCCGTCAAGACAGGATAATTGGGCCGACCGAATGGTCGCCGGCCAGTCAGGCGGACCAGGTATCGCTGGGAAGATAGTGTGAAGGCAGATCTGTGTCAGCTTTAAGTAAGAAACTAAGATAACCGGCAGGGAGCGGCCAGAATCGGAAAGAGTGGCGAGCTATCGTTTCAGACGCCAAGATCCTCTTTGGGTCACTGCACCAAAGTAGTTAGAAATACCTACAGATAAATTGTTGTACGGGTATGGGTCATACTGAAACGTGGTTGCTTACTATGGGCCTCATAAGAAGGCTCAAAGTCACCCAAAGAGCAATGGAGAGGGCTATGCTGCGAGTTTCTCTGCGTGATCGCATCAGAAATGAGGCCATCCGCAGCAGAACCAAAGTGACCGATATAGCCCTTCGAATCGCTAAACTTAAGTGGCAGTGGGCGGGGCACATAGCACGCAGAACCGATGGCCGTTGGGGCGGAAAGGTTCTCGAGTGGCGACCACGTACCGGAAGGCGTAGCGTGGGCAGGCCCCCCACATGGTGGACTGATGACCTGGTAAGGGTCGCGGGTGTCCGCTGGATGCGGGTGGCGCAGGACTGGTCATTGTGGAAGTCTTTGGGGGAGGCCTATGTACAGCAGTGGACGTCATTCGGCTGAATGATGATGGGTCATACTTAAAAGCTAAAAAGGACTCAAAGATCATTGAAATCTGTTTGTTTGTAAATGGGCTCTCGAAAAGAGCCATTGATAGTGGCGAAAAACCGATCTAGCTCGTAAAATTTTTGGGACAACTCGTTACCCCGGAAATACCCGAAAGGCGCCGAGAAAATCTTCCACGTGAACTTCTAAACCGATTATATAAGTATGTTATTGGTAAACAATATTGATCTTACACAACACTAACAAGTCGAAACAAGATAATCCAATACACCTGGAAAATAATCAAGTTCTAATCAATACAAAAAACCCAACCATTATCATGGGAATGAACATTTTCTCATGATACTAGGAGTATTGATAACAGTTTCATAATGAATCAAATTCTCATGTGCACTTCTACTATCAATATGCTTATCTTCATGTCACAGTTGAGATGATGATGATAAGATAATGTTATTTAGACACTTCTTAGCAGAACTAGATGTTTGATGTGTTATTTACAAAAGCAGTAAGATACAACTATTGATGACAAAGTACATAACTTTCGCCTGTATTCCCATAGCGTAGGCAGAGATCACGAAAAACCACTTCTAACAATTACAGACTTTGCAATAATTGACTGCCCAGAACCTGCACAACATGTATAAGTGTTTTAGTTTGAGTTTGCATCATAAGGCTTAACTATGATTTTTGATATGTTTTTGATTTTGTATTTGTCGGCCTGTTTAGCCTAGTTGGTAATGTCATTGCCTCCGAAGCTAAAGGTCCCAGGTTAGATTCCCGGTAAGGGCATTTGTTTCTGTGGTGAACAGAGACATTTGTTCCAGAGACTTGGACGTTTTCTATGTATTTAAGTATACATCTATTAAATATATTGTCGTCTAGTACCCATAACACAAGCCTTATTGAGCTTACTGTAGGACTAGTTCGATTTGTGTAAAAAATGTCCCCTAATATATATATATATATTTTTTTATTTAATGGAGGCACAATACAGTAATAAATACTCCAAATTGCGCTTCTTAATAAAAATAGATAGCATAGCGAGATTTAAGCAAATGTAAACAACAGGCTAAGGAACTCTTTTAACCTTCAGGTTACATTTCTTATTTTATGAATACATTCAACTTCTCAGACTAAGAAAAAAAATATTTTATATAGAAAACTCTCGTGAGACATTAAATATAATGAAACCGGTCACTCACGTCTTTAAGGTCGAACCTTAAAGACTTGAGTGACCCGTTTCATTATATTTAACAATTATTTTGTTCATAATGCTCAGTCTATATATTTTTCTTGGTCTGAGTTCAACTTAAGAGGCCTTTAACACGTCTACTAGCGCCACTCGTAAATAATTGTGATTATTTCAATTAAATGATAAATATTGAAAAAAAAAACCGGCCAAGTGCGAGTCAGACTCGCGCACGAAGGGTTCCGTACCAGTAAAAAAACGCCAACAACTATTCTGTTGTATGGGTGCCCCCCTTAATTATTATATTATTTTGAGTTTAGTATTTGTTGTTGTAGCCACAATAAAAATACATAATCTGTGCAAATTTCAACTGCCTAGCTATTATGGTTCTTGAGATCTCACTTGGCGAGTGGTAGCCATGAAAAAGGGCTAAAATATCACGTTTTTTGTATGGAAGCCCCCCTTAATTATTATTATTATTTTGTTTTTAGTATTTGTTGTTATAGCGGCAACAGAATTACACAACCTGTGAAAATTTCTCCTGTCTAGCTATTACGGTTCTTGAGATACAGCCTGGTGACAGACGGACGGACGGACAGCGAAGTCTTAGTAATGGGGTCCCGTTTTTACCCTTTGGGTACGGAACCCTAAAAAAGAGACCACTATGTAATGGTATTTTGTATTTAAGTACCTTTTGAATACATCAAACTAGTTTTTATATTGCTGGATTTGTCGATCTATGCGTCCACAGTAAAAACGGCTGTTTTATTTTTTTATATTATTTATTTTTGTATGTAAACATGCTAAGTATTATTAGGAAGATGTGAAAGCCACCAAAAAATTACATAATATGAATATTTGTGTCAAATTATTATTCATCAAGACATTACCATTTGAATAAATTATCTGGACAGAAATAAATTTTCTGCCAATTACATGTCTAATTTATAATGAAGCACATGATGAGACAAAATTATGAGACATAATACAGTCAGTTAAACATAAGACTAGAAATTGACAAAGTAGAAGCATATTTGCATATGATATTGATCTACTGGAAATGTTTGGCTTCACTAGCTACATAATAATTTTCTAGATTTGTAGACAATATACATCCAGAGAATATGGGGCATTAAGAGTGCGCAGTACGTTCGGTTCTCCATACAAACGTATTTATGCTCTCATTTTAAAACGCCACGCTAGAATAACGTGAAACTTTGTATACACAATGGAATTCGACAGGTCGGAAATTAGTTTCTGTTGCTTGAAATTATAATGGAGAAAAAATACAGTGTTTATTAAGGTTTTCATACAAGCCGTAAAACACTCAATAAACCGCTGTATTTTTATTCCTTTTACAATTTCTAGCAACAGAAACTTATTTTCGACCTACATATGCCGAATTCCATTGTGTATACAAAGTTTCATGTTATTCTAGCATGGCGTTTTCTGGTTAAAGAAGTTTATTTTTCTCAAAAGAAATTCTACATTTCACTTAATGAGATAAGATAAGATAAGATAGCCTTTATTTGTTGATTTTTCCATTTTACATTTCATATGATATTAATAGTAATTATAAGAAATACATCATTTGCACATGCATATATAATTGAATTGGAAATTTGTTTATTTAATTATCATATTTCCTATTTTCTCCTATATATCTATTTTACTACTTATTTATTTATTTTTCATCTCAGCTTGTCTCTTGGACATAGGCCTCTTCCCAAGCTTTCCATTTTATTCTGTCCCTTGCATCTCTTCTCCACTTGCTTCCAGCTGTCTTTTTTATGTCGTCTTCCCATCTCATTGTTGGTCTTCCTTGTTTTCTTTTTCCCACCCTTGGATACCATTCTGTAATGTCCTTTGTCCACTTCTCTATGCTCTCCCTCATCATGTGTCCTGTCCATCTCCATTTCAGCCTTTTTATGCATCATGTTATATCTGCCACTTTTGTTTTTTTCCTGATTTTTGATAGGGACACTTTGTCCCCTCTTTTTACGCAAAGCATGCTGCATTCCATATTTTGTTGGCACACTTTTAGTTTTTGGGTGTTCCTTTGTGTGAGGGCCCAAGTTTGGCTTCCATATGTTATACAAGGGAGTATGCACATGTTAAATACTTTAGTCTTTAAAGTTTGTGGGAAATATTTGTTCTTCACTACCTCTCGGAGGGACCAGTATCTTTTCCATGCACTCGTTACTCTTTGGTTAATTTCTTTATTCATCTGCCATGTTGGTGAGATAGTCTGGCCAAGATATGTGTATTCTTCTACGTATTCAATTTCTTTGTTGTTTACTTCTATTCTGATTTTTTCACTGTTAGTCATAACTTTTGTTTTTCCATTGTTCATTGAATACTTTAATACATAGAAAACATGCAAGACTCAGAAATAAATATTCATACTCATTTGTCTCATAACACAAAATAAATGCCCTGACCGGGATTCAAACCTGTCACCAGCTTCGTAGGGTCACTACTAATGGCTAAAGTGTTTGTCAATTCCATTATTACGCTTGTTTGGATTACAAAGACAACTTAGTGTTTGAACAGTCAGCGTCATTTATAGTACATAGCAGCCAAAGTGGCCTAATAGTGTGGTACGGTACACCATATATTTTGTAAGGTGTACCAAACTATTTGACCACTTTGGCTGCTACATACTATATGATGCTCATTGTACAATACATGCAAAACTAATACAAGCAAGTATTGTCAATATTATGAACTATTGGAACTGGCAACCTATCACTTTCTACTAATTTAAAGTGGCACTGGAATCAAATTACATGGTGCTCTGCTGCCTACCCTCTTAGAAATACTTTATATGTAGAACTAGTAATATTTGTACCGCGAACTAATATCGCATTGACAGTAACTTAATTGATAATGCATTGGAATGTAAACCATCTACAAAGCAACTTTCGCACACGGTCTAATGTGAAATAAAAATAAAACATTTTTTTTAAAGGTTTGAATGAATCACTCACCTTGTAGAGGAATGTGGAATGGTTGTGGCTTGGAGAATTGGCCAAGGGCTGAGGCGTCACTGGCCGGGACCCCGTAAGGCATTGCTGCGATGCAGACAGCCGCGATCCAACGATCTTTTGACACGCTAAAACCAAAAAAAACATCACTTGTAAAACACTGCACGAAAACACTGAACGAATTCCGTTATAAATCGATTAATGTAAACGATATTAACACACATTCGAATTTTGCCGATTTCCTCCGATCACGCTCTTCAGCTCTTTGTATGTTGTAGCACGAGCTCCGACGCCTCAGGCTGGCTATCGGCGACATGTTAGATTTGAAAATGAGCGTTTTATCCATCGTTCCATTCAGAATTTGATTTAAATAACTAATTGAATTCGGAGTGCGACCGACGCGAATTTGAAGACAAAGCGACGTAAACTGTCAAAAATGTAAACAACGCGGAACGAAACGAATGACGAGCGACGACCGCGCGCCGGGAGCCCGGTGTTACCACTGCGCGCGTAGAATCCCCCCGCAAACTAGATCCACTGTCTCGCATTCCCATCACGCGATGCTTTACACTGTTCCTCGCAAAAAAATCTCTAATATCATTCAATATTATGTAAGCCACTGGACAGGACAAGCTTGTTTAGTTTTTTTTTTCGTAAATAACCTGACCAATCCAGTTGTTCCTTATAGGCCGTTAGGCCGTTAGGGCGATAAACTTTTCTGTATTTACCCATTAGCCATTACCTTTAGTGTTTACCTTACATTACAACTTTTTCTATTTTTGTATAAGTATGTTTATTCGTACACAATTATAAAAATGAATTGTTGATAATTATTCGCATTCGAATGTTGAACTTCGGTAAAATATTTTGTGATACAAATCCAATATATATAAATGTAAACGAAATAACTGAAGTAAGTATTATTAGATACCAATGGTATATTGGAATTTAAAAACTACCATTCATGGTTAAATTTCCGTCAACGAATGCTATTATAGAGTAACTACACTAACGACATAGTTAATACACCTCTATAATAGGCAAAGGTCGTTGAAAATTCATGGCTGTTTCATTTAATGGTGATATTGTACTGCAGAGTTGCGTGCCAGTGTTGTTGCGAACTTATCAAACGGGGACATCCTACTAAAAATCCGATGACATAAGTACGCAATACTAAAATGCAAATTGAAACAAATTTGTAAACTGATTTACGTCCAACGATACTGCATGTAAATAAACGGTAACAGTGGTAACAGCATTCCGATCCCCATTGTTATCAAGCGATCGAAAATATAGTGACGGACGATCGTGACGTCACGATATGTATAAAAAACGTGTTCTTACCATCTTGGAACACGCGCTCAACATTCAGGCCATACGTAGCGCAGGTCTCGTAGTATGAGCATCTTCTCAGTTCGTTTGACAGCTTGCGAGCTCGGTTATCATCCACGACGCGTGGACTACTTTCACTTATGGCATCTGAAAGAACAACCAATCAATTTTGTAAATGGACAGGAAACCTATCGGAAACGCATGAGCAGCTTCTTTGTTTTATTTAGTTTTTCATTATCAGTTCTGGAAATTGCACGATTGTATGCCGATAATCACTGGTTAGGTGGAACATCGTGCTCATTCCATGTAGCGTATAAATTTACAAAGTAAATAAATGACTTTTGCTTTAATTTTATTTCAGGGTAGCTAAGTAATATGATTACCAAACAATACAATACAATACAATACAAATCCTCTTTATTGCACACCTCACACAAATGAATTAGTTACAAACAGAAGAAAAAAAAGAACAGCAACATGTAAGTAGGTAGAGGTAGACAACAGGCGGTCTTATCGCTAACGAGCGATCTCTTCCAGACAACCTTTGGGTAGCGGGAAAAGAGAAAAATAATATATGCAGTAGGTGGTAACAATGTTATGTATCAACAGATATTTACTGTCGTTGATTATTGATAAGATGTAATATTTGTGCAGAAATTAGCTCACCTTGTGTTCCAACCAAAATGATCGGTATCTCAGCAGAGTTTCGATAGTGAGACATTTTGTTGAAGTAGTTTGAGACCGTATTGTAGCTGACCTCGTTGTCGAGACTAAACACGAAGATCACGGCGTCGACCCAGGCTGTAAACTGTAACAAAGAAATGGACCCATAAATACAAACTTATGATTCCAAATTAAGCTGACGTAGAGAACATGGTTCAGATAGTTAAGAAATCAAATGGTTCAGATATTGCCAACTAGAAATTATTTACCTGACCCCATAAATACAATGTGATCACTTTCTTTAAAACCGCAACTTACCTACCGCATTACGTAAAAACCCCTAACATGTAACCCTACCCCACTATTGCAAAATCTCAAAGAAAAAAAATCACCCCAAGTCGCTGGTATAATTACGTGGGGTAATTTGACGTGGGGGATTAAAACGGAAGGGTTGCGTATGCACTTTTCAACTAGCTACATGCATGGAAAATGATCCTAAAAAGAGTTATAAGCACCAGACAGTAAACTTTTAATGAGACTTCAAATTGAA
Source organism: Notocelia uddmanniana (assembly GCA_905163555.1). Lineage (NCBI taxonomy): Eukaryota > Metazoa > Arthropoda > Insecta > Lepidoptera > Tortricidae > Notocelia > Notocelia uddmanniana. The sequence goes on along the minus strand of LR991059.1, from coordinate 3,513,804 downwards.
CAGAAATCGTTACATTATCCACGTCTTACGGCATTACATGATCACAGAAACAATTTCATTTATGAGTATTATGAGAAAAAAATGAGTGCGGTAGACAATCGCTAGTGTATGGGTAACTCAGCTTCCACTTGAATGAAGAATGCGTAGGAGGGTGTCACCCCTTTTCTCTGAAGAACAATTGACGGCAGGAGGCGTCATCCGGCCTACGGGAGTATGTGATGACGACATGCAAAAACACGACTAGTCACCCTTGTCTGGCAGGGTTCTAACTATAAAATATTATAATGTTTTTTTGCAGCTTGGATTTAAATCTTCAGCTTAGTCAAATTTGAAGAGATTACGCCACTTCAAAGAAAGTAATCAAACAGATGGAATGAAATTAATTTCATTAGCTAATAAAAGAAACCCTGAATATAATTGAAAAAATACAGCTCCAAAGCACGTTTCTCAAAACATCGTTATCACCGATGGCAAATCCCTGAAAGCCTACAGAGATAACGAAATTAGAATAATGAGAGCTGGCTGCTGTTGAACAAGACGGCAATTTAATATAATATACAAAATAGATGTTTACGAGTGATTCGCATGTTGAACCTAAATCATAAAAGAAAAACAGGCCATGATTATCATACTGAAGGTTGTCGCATAAAGTACCTGCACAATGAATATCTGTTATAAAAGCAAATGATGCGAAAACATGTAATTTTCACGCATATTTAACGAGCAAACAACTTATTTCGAAAAAAACGCATACTGATAAAATAATACGATTAGATATAAAGGAGACTCTTACCAATCCATCGAGTTTTTAATTGGTGCAACACTTGGCGACTTGTGAACAAAAGCAGAGAAATTGAATTTTTATCGTTTCCTATGAAAATGTCAACAGTAACAGGTGAAATCACTGCGAACAGGGCAGCGCGCTGGAAGCGACTGGGCGGGCGGGCGGCTTTGAGCTAAGGCGGTAAACCTCCGCTATAGCTGTCACCCTTTAACGCCCTCGTCGGCACAGTCAGCGAGAGAGACGGGAGATGGAAAGCTTAATGCACTTCTATGCAATACCTACCGTATATGAACTGATATGGGGATAACACGAGTGTTAATAATATACAAAGATAAGTATTTTTTGTGGGTATTCATGATTTCGATTAAAAGGGATTTGCTTATCAATACCACTTAATATTCTGTCATGATACTCAGCATTCAACCTTGTATCTGATTTGTCATTACGTGTTTTTATGCGTCTAGATCTAAACAATAGAACTTTAGACGCGCTTACGGATTTATTAGTCTTCCGCTGGTGGTTTAATAGTTTGTAAACATCAACTGCAATCCCGATAGTCATCGTCATTATATGGAAGGCATCTATTGATCTTTGCAGGATTACACAATAGGTCATCAGCAGCTGAATATGCCACATTACATGTGCAATCGATAAAATGAATAACCTCTACCTATATTATGCGAAGGACGTTAAACCCCTTAACACCTCAACATGATTTAATAAATCGTAATCGAAATCTGTTACTAACAGCCTGGGGGCGGGGGGTAACGCTCTGTGAAGAATTACAAGCTTTCTCAGACCTTGGGCTGATAGACGTTTAGTAGCACGGTTGAATTCCCTTAGCGACAAGGTCGAATGATCAAATTTGAACGTGAAAACACGACACCGATACATTTTTTGTCGTTAATTAATCAATCGTAACATTTACTGCCCTTTTCGTGATAACACTAATTAGGCAATACTGAGTAAACAAGCCAACTAGGCCTTTTCATAATTTTAAGACTTTCTACCTTCCTAGGTATTTATAAGGTAAAAATAAACCCTATTTCGTAATGATAAATCGCTAGAATTGTTTCATGTAGTTTGTGTGTTATAGAAACCATAAAAGAGATATTTTATGGCGATGACATTAGTACTTACCATTCCAAATACATCGACGTCCTACGCGTTTCACTACGAATTTCGTTAAACACCGACGTTTAAGTTCGATGCACACTTTCATCTTCGACCGTCGGACACGGTTAGGAAGCGAAATTACAAATTACGGGGAAGTAATCGAACGTGCCTTGAGTCGTGCGTGCGTCCAGCAACGCTCTCGTTGGCAGTGGGCGGGGTGAATATTTCACTGTCTTCACAAGCATACCGCAACAGTTAAAGGCCAACAATTACTGCCATCGAAAAACTAGTGAACCCAAGCTTGCCTTTATCAGCTGCTTGCTTAAGCAAAGCTATAAGGCTAAACATTTAATAACCTTGAATCTACAAATGTCTCCACTGCTCATGTTGAAAAAGATAAATAAAATTTGGAGCTTACAAGTAGCATTAGCAACATGAATATTCATGTTTTAACATCGTATTCGCACCTACTTCATCTTAACTTTCACAAATTGGCATAAGACCTAGTAACAAACAGCGCTGATGTTTTATTCATAAACACGTTAATTTTAGTTCCTCAATCAATACGCGTAATGGTGATAATGATTAATATTGTATTTTGCGATCACCCGTTCATTCTGAAATAGCATGTATTCACATTTTCAAACAATTGGATATATCTTGCGGTTGTTCCGTTGATAAAACGCAGTTTTATCTTTTCAGGTCATTGTGCCTAGTAGCGATTTTCTCGTCCGCAAATGATTTTGATAACATATCCGGTGCAATCCTACTCCAGATACAATATACAGGATGGCCCATTCAAATCGGTCAGTATGGGAAAGTCTGAAACAAAAAAAAATGCACTGCCAATGCCACATGATACATAACACGGTGTATGTAACAAGTAGAGAGGTACAAACAACCATAGAGACAATTTTACATGCCTGAACTTGTTGAATATTGTAACGGTGGTCACTTTGAACACCTACTATGATAAATTAAAGTATGTGAAAAAAATGCATTTTATTCATTTTAGACATTATGTTTCTTAGAGACATTTACTGCTTAAGACTTACACAAACGATATCTGAATAGAAATAGTGTAAGTTTATTTTTTCAAAACAACCGGGTTCGATTCCCTAGCTGGGTACAGTGTTTTTTTCAAATGTATGAATGCAGTTTTTCTTTTTATCAAAATCGGTGACATGGTTCCTAAGAACAAATCTTCGTATGTCTTATAGTTTCAGACTTTCCCATACTGACCGATTTGAATGGGCCACCCTGTATACTTGAAGCTGACGCAAAATATAGAAAACAAAATAACTTCCTCACAACTATGCATATCATCACTCCAAATTGTCTCGCTATTGATACCTAGCGTACTAGGAAACTGGTTTTCATGCCCTTACAAATGCGAGGCGAACAAAACAACTCGAGCCTATCTACGTGCTTATACTGAGTTAGTTACAGTCTTTTTTCGATGAATAGGTGAGAGAATAATGCCGTAACTCGATATCCGACGTGACTTGTGCCGTGCTCTTACCTCCCTTCATTGTTAGGATATGATACTTGGGCCGGACAAAGGTTTCCGTTGCGGTCAGGTAACTTCCTATCTTCCAGGCAGAGACAAATTGTTTTAAGTATGAATAATTAATTAATGGCAGGTTAATCTGACATTGCGCTAGAAAATGAAACTACGCAGGGTGCCTTCAAAACAATGTACTAATTGACTCGAGTTACTGAACTGAGGCTACTGACACAGCCACGGGCAAACATATCCAATATACAATAAATCATGCCGCATACAGGTCAAAATCCTTTACAAATGTAACCGAGAGGCTTACGGAGCAAGTCGAATGTCACAGAAGACCGAGTCTAATAAGACAACTGTCTTTTATCTTATTCAAAAGGACTCAGAACGTGACTGACATAGTTATTATGTGTATTCCTATTTAATTTGACAAAAACGTTTTGTTATTGAATGTAAACGAGTAAACGAAAACGATTTCATGTAGAAAAAATCCAAGCTATCGAATAAAAACTAAATTATAAAAAGGCATCACGCATCGGTGACTCGGGCATGAGCGGCTCGTGTCGAAAATTAGCCTTAAGTATGCGTGAATTGACATAACTACATCCTATTTAGTAGCACCGCGGGACTCGTAATAAACAAAACTTACTACAAAATTATGACCCAATTAAAGAACCCCCTTCCAAATTAGATTGTCGGCCCACTGTTCCGGTGAAAACAGAAGTAAATTTCTATGCGGTTCATGAATTACGATAGGCGAATATGGTCTTTAATTCCACAGGGATACGTATGTCTTGAAATTTATGCGGGTAAAATTATTCCCGTTCTAATATTACGGGCTAATTTACTTCAAAGCGCGTTCTGCAACGTTCAAGTGAAAACTGGAATTTGCAAAGTTGCCTTGGGCTAGTAAACTCCAAGGAACATTGTCAAGGGAAGCAGACTGCTTTGATTATAATCAACAGAATGTCAACGGTAGTTAAAAAGAAAATTAATTAATAATTAATTATGCACGGAATTACTGCTGGGTAAATTATCAAGGAAATCCTCGCCTTCGGGGGTAAAATACAATTACTGGTAACATTCGGATATCATAAAGAGAATGAGTGAATGATATAGTAGCGAATGAAGACGCATTTTAAATGAAGACGGTTGAATTTTTATAATCAGGTAAATGTATAAACGTTAGACCTTAGAAATCAGAATTTGTATTTTACGGTTTTGCAATTTTAAATGATGCCAAAACCGAAAACTACAGCTACCTATGTGCCGGTAGTATGGACCTACGAGAAGTAATTTCATCTAAGGCCTCTACTGACGCACTCCTTTACAAATAATACTTACTTCCTACAATTAGTTCTACTTACTAACGTATAATAAGACTAATAAGTAATGACACTAAGATGTCAAAATACAAAAAATCCAGTAACTTTTTCTCACAACAAACAAAGATGCGTTCAATAAGGGTTCTATTAGACGCTCAAAATAGGGAATATAGGGCAGGGCTGAAAGGCCCGACATAACATAACGAAACACGTCCCCGAGGAGCGTGATCCTTCCTTTCAGGGCGTAGGGACTTTCATGCTGAGGACTTTCATGCATGGCGCAATAATGCGAAAATGTGATCAAAAATGCCCCTTCGCCTTATTGAGCCGTTAAGTACCTACCGATGAGGGATATGAGTTTAGTCATAGGGATTTTTTGGCTAAAATTGGAAGGATGGACCGAATATAAAATTAATGGAAAAGCCTTCGGGCGTAACTGAATTTCGTAAATAAACATATTCTGATTGGGTTTTAATATTGATTACGGTTAGGAAAAGTCTAGGCACAGGTCAAAGAAGTCTAGGTATGAATAACAACAAGCACCTAAGCATATGTTTACATGGCCCCTGGCAGTTAAACTTGTTCTAGCAAATATTAACATATCATTCATAAAACATGAGAACACGATAGAAAATACAAGCACTTACAACCGTCTTGACTCACTATTCCGAAGACAAATTTTGAATTCAAAATAAAGACAACACGAACGCCGTTAAAAATTCAATAACAACAAAAGTTTATTATACCAGAGTAAAAAGTAACGAGAAAAAAAAGAACACATTTTGTGTCTTGTACGAAAATTTCTCGGCCTGCACGCCATATTTCCCCCTTGCATCGAAGTTTCAGGAACGCAGAATCTACCCAGTTACCCGTAACTTATAAATAGGGCCAACATAACGACTGGAGCGAATGAATAAATTAGATAACGTTAATATATTGCCTACGATTTCTCATAAACAAACATTGATGAAAGTTAGCTACGACTACGACTCTTGGGTAATTCGGTGAAAATTGGTGACTTATTGCAACCCTGTGACAAGTACGTACTTTGTACAAATTGAAAATAGATTTATGTGATATTATAACGCGTTACACTTAAAATGTTCTATACATAAATTCACAACATATGATGTGTAACAAGTAAATCTTTTGAGTGTTAGTATTACTGGGAATAACACAATAATGTCGGCTAAAGTTTGTTTGGTAGCTCAAAATCCTCTAGATGTACACATTCTAGAGATAAGAAATATGTGACGATATCACTCTTCGAACCGAGTTTCCCTTAAGTTTGAACAAAAATCCAAGATCACCCAAAGCCGTATAAAGTGTAAGTAAAATGAAAAGTTCCGCGTCTCAATTCAATCTAACAGTCAGATAGCACAACAAACTTATCCAAGTCAGCGGTGAAATTCTGAACTACATTACTGCATACTAGATCCACTTTCAACGTAAGACGGTAGCTATGCTGTCATCAGAAAATAAAAGTTTGCTGTGCTATTCACAGGTAAGCACGTTTCTAGAGAATAAATACGACCCGCCGCGTTCTAAACTTTTCGGAGTTTTCGGTGCCAATTTCAAATTCAGAACACGAAGATAAAGTCGGGTCATTCTTTACGTTCAAATATTCGAGACCTCGGTACTCTATGACCTTAAGGTCAACGTACTTTGAATGTAATATAACGGTATTTGGAGTTCGTGCGACTATATGGTTCAAAGGTAATCGATTATTGCTCATGATCTGAGAAAAATTCCTCAATCGCACATAACTAAATTTATTTTCAATCTTGTCAGAAGATTGATATTTGGAGAAAAGGTGACGACATCAAGAGACGTAATTTACCACGGATTCGCACGCGAATAGATTTTATATACACAGTAAAGTGTAATTTATACAATGACGTAAAAACGAACTAACAACTTATTTGAATTTACATAATTGCTTATCAATTTTCGTAATTCACATGCCATTTAAATAAATGAATTGTCATAAGGCCATCGTTACTTCCTTATTTAAGGTCGCTATTTTCTCCTGTCAGTTTATGCAATATGTAAATAATAAATACATAAAACTTATTTACGATTTGAACAGGTGCCGGCAGCATTCGCCATCCGGTCAGAATATATGAATATTTTTTACGTAAAACTTACCCTAGTATTTGAATGAACATCACAATGTAAATAAAAAAAGCAGCTGGTGGTATCGGGAATACAACCGTAAATTAAATTAAGTGGATACTTCTTACGATGCCTACCTAATTATTTGTCTCACTATATAGAATAACGAACAATGTAAAATAAACCCAAACAAACAATACATAATAGTATTTGGTTGATAATCAACGATTCCATTACTTTTATTTTAGGGAGGTATTCCACTCATCCAATATCTTTGTCTAATATACATTTGATCAAAGAAATTTGATGATTTCATCCAACTTGGACGGGACCCCGTCAATATACGAATGAAAAAGATTAAACTTGGACAAAGATATTGGATAAGTGGAATGGGCCTCCGTCAAAGAAATTTGATCAAAGATTTGAAAAAGAAATTGGATGAGTAGAATACCACCACGTATTAAACTCATCCAATATCTTTGATCAAAGAAATTGGATGATTTCATCAAACTTGGATGAGACCCCGTCATTTGATCAAAGATTCCGATGGCAAATCAATATGGCTACGCATGAAAAACAAAACTTGGACAAAGATATTGGATGAGTGGAATGGGCCTCTGTCAAAAAAATTTGATCAAAAATTGGACAAAGATATTGGACGAGTGGACACCCTTAGTGCCGTATAGCGTTAGTAACGGAACTAAATTTGAAAACGTTAAGTGTAGGGCAGCTAACTCACACAAGCTGCTAACAAAGAAGTATCCACTTCAAAAAACAGTAGGCATGCATTGCATGTGTATTGCAAAGGGACGGTATAATGGCATACCCCATACATTTGACTAAGACCTAGGAAAGATGCCTACATATAGTACAAATCGAAATACAGATGTTAGGTAGACATGGCAAAGAATTCAAGTGTATCCTAACTTCGTAGCCATACGTAGCCCACCTATAAGATATAGACATATAAAAAATATTTATTGCATTTAATCACTGTAGATAATAATGCGTAAGACATTACGCTATGTACAATTAATATAAAGAAAAATAATTCTTTTGCACCTCTAACAATTTTTCTTTCCCCAAAACGCATTTCCAGTTCTTCTCCATAAGACCCGTTAAAAATAAAATCTTAATAAAATACGTGCATAAAATATAGAAGACTAAAAGCTTCTCCTTATTTCATGGCAGATAAAAGTTAAGTTAAAAGCGAGCTCAAGTTTTAATATAAATAACGCGAAATACGGCGAAAACATCTTGAAGGCTCTTAGTGACATCGCACCCGTGAAAAGCAAGGTTTTATGAAACTTGCAACGCTAGCTTAACTCTTTCTTCATAGTATAATAATTACTAAGTAAAACTCGTAACAACATTTCATTATTATTATTATTTCATTGTTCATTAATTTTACAGGAGTTTTGTTGTAGAGGGTCGTTTTTTTTATTGATAATCAATAAATAATCTGCATTTTTTATATTATTGAACAAGAAGATCAAAGTTATACCTCTTCAGAAATTAGGTGAACTACCCAAAATATACATACGAGTACGTTTATATACACAAATATTAAGTATTAGTAAAAAAAAGGAGTTAAAACAGAAAAAAAAAATTACTGATAAAATTGGTTGAAATTTTATTGAAAACCATTGAGTATAGTTGAAATTATTTAAAATGTACAAATTTTATCAAATTAGTCCGGCTCAAAAATTTAACTTACTAGCAAAGCGAAAAGTTTCAAATTCTAATAACAGTTTCTTTACTAAGCCGGATACATATTTACTCATCCGTATTTTAATTTTATTCCCTTCCTTGATTTTATTTCCTTAAAATAATTACTATATATAAACACAACTATTTTACGGTATTTCTTAAAGCAAAGTTTAAATTAATCGACTTCGACCACGCAACACGACGACACTGGAATTATAAAACAGTTCAAACATTTTTAAGTGAGTGTAAATAAAAATTGCACTAACGATAAATACGCAACTTTATTTACACGGTCGTAAAAAACCGTCGAAGTGCTATTCGTGTAATACTCGAGGTAATTTGAGGCATTGAGGCCCTCGTAGGCCAGTCGGCGCCGCACGCGATCCATATCCCTCGCGTGGCGCCTTTACCCTATCGGGAGCCACCCTTGAGTGAATGGAACGAAATGTCAGCTGTCACGTTGGCAGACATGGTTATGAACGAAAAGGTGCGATATTGATGGATGGGTACTGTTTGTTATCTTATCTGTATTTTAACTTCTACGACCGGTGGTTGATCGAAATTGAAACTACCCTGATTATAATGTAGTAAGCTCACAACTCTCCCAACCTTTAGGCAAAGTTCTTTACAATCCCAACTTTTCACAGACCCAATTCTACCATTCGAGAATTAGTATTGTGTAGGTACTGACACGATACTAGTTCTTCACAATAGTGACAATAGGTACCAATTTTCACAGACTCAAGTAGGTACTTCACGATATCCCCGTTCTTTACAATCCTAGTTCTTGACAGTCCCCAATTTATATTTGACATACCTGTTTTTTTTTGCTTATCTATAGTAATGTACCTATTGTTCTGAATCACATTTTTAAAGACTACTAAAACTTCATGTTTGTCTATAATCACAGAATAAGTAATAGTACCTATAATACCTAACTCGTTTTAGTGATAAAACCGGCTGTTACACTACCGTCAGAAAGTTTAAGACCAAACACAAAATGTACATTGATTGTATAATAATCAACATTGATTGATTATCCACTCAATTTTGATTCATCTGTCCGTAGTACTCTCAGCCAGTTTGCAAAAGTCTAATCTTTGTGAGAAATAGCCCATTGCAATATTTTGGCCTTGTTTAGTTTGCGTAATAATTTATGAAAAATAAAAACTAAAAATTGTGTTTGGTCCTAAACTTTCTGACGGTAGCGTACCTGTACTCTATAGTTTAAGTACCACCTGCCTACTTCGTCATTAATCATTTTTAACCGACTTCAAAAAAAGGAGGAGGTTCTCAATTCGTCGGAATATTTTTTGACGGATATAGAGAAGTAGGTACGCGTACGGTAATAATTTAAAAACTTATTGTTACCTTTACGCTTGACAGAATCTTAGCTAGCTTTTATTACCTACATAAAATAATTCCAATATAAGTTGCGAACTGTCCGCCATGTTGGATAATATAATAAAACGTTATAATGCGTAAAGTTCCACTTATTTTGATCAGTTAAAAAACTAATAAGCAACTTTGTAGATCGTCGCCAGTTTGTCTACATTGGTGTCGCAAGTGGGTACTTGCGAGTTGGTTGCGACCCAAACTAAACTTCACTTCACTTAATTTGCAGCCTTAAATGTATGTATATACGGATTTTTACAGATCACGAGTAAATGAACTACCAAATATTAAAGACGTGTCGTAGAGTAGACAACATGAATACTGAAAAATACGAGTAAAACACGTATAACTGATTGTTCTCTATTAAATAAATAAATATTAGGGAACAATTTTTTACACAAATCGAACTAGTTCCATAGCAAGCAAATTATGGCTTGTGTTATGGGTACTAGACGACGATATATTTATTGAAAACATCCTAGTCCCAGGAACCAATGTTTCTGCTCACCACAGAAACAAATTCCCTTACCGGGATTCGAACCCGAGACCTCTAGCTTCGGAGGCAGTGTCACTAGCAACTAGGCTATAAACAGGCCGACAAAATTACAAACAACAGTCTGTTGTACCCTTTTGCACTTTAATATTGATTAATAGTTAAACTTCGATATTTTAAACATAGGCAATTAAATGTGTGTACCTATACATACTCGTAATGCATTGCTAGCTTAGTTTTAGAGATACATACGACTAAGTAGTTTAGTAGTTCATTATATTATAAGTAGTAAATATTATTTATCCAGTAAACTACATAGGTACGAAAATTATATTATTGTACCGTCACGTACCGTATTCAAATTGAACTATAGAAAATCTATTTTCAATGTAACTTGTGAGAAATATTTAATTCGTTGCGTAGGTATTTACATGACATTGAACTCAATTTTGTAAATAAATAACGTTTACTTGGTGAAAAAAGAAATAGCGAAAAACGTCGAAGGCTTTTACCACCACCGACCGCTCAATTAGTGGAAGGGCTCTTCGATCGGATATTTCCTGTGCTTGCTTTTTGCTGACAGTTTAAGTACTGTGAGCCATGTAGAATGTAGTTAAATAATTACAGTAGTTCACGCATTTTACCACGCAGACAGGTTTTCGAATAAAAGAAAACTGAGTTTCATTCAGCCTATAACTCGCTAAGTTATAGCGTTAAACGATGCGGTGACGCTAATTAAAATCCTAGACCTCATTTTTTTTTACAAAAAAAAAAACAAAACCAGACTCCGTTTCCTCATGACTAGTCGTTAGATCTTCACCAAAACTATATGGGACCAATAAACTTTGAGGTACCTCCTCTGAAACAAAATACTTACATACACACATAAACTCACGCCGTTATCCCATGGGGTAGGCAGAGACCAAAGAACGCCAAATACTACGGTCCTTATATACTTCTTTCGCTTCAATCACATCCATACATCTTCTCATACATGCTCGTCGTTTGCTGGTACTTCTGTTCTGGTCCTTTTTCAGTATCACCGAAATTTGATCTAGATAACCTCGCCTTGGTCGTCCCCTTCCGATCCTACCACTCATCTCCTGAGCGTAAATCCTCTTAGTCATTCTACTTTCACTCATTCTCTCTACATGCCCAAACCACCGAAGCATACCCTTCTCAACCCTAGTCACTACATCATCTTCTATTCCACATCTTTCTCTTATCACACTATTTTTTATCCGATCACACAAACGTACCCCACACATACTTCTTAACGCTCTCATTTCAACCGCATTCAGTCTACTCTCATGCTTTTTCTGCCATATCCAAGTCTCGCTTCCATACATGAGTGTAGGAACAAGTACTCCTTTGTGAACCGCTAGTCGAGCCTTTTGTGTTATATTTTGGCTGCTGACAAACGAGTGCAATGCTCCATTCACCTGATTTCCCGCTTTCACTCTCCTTTCAATGTCACCATCACATTTTCCATCTCTTGTAAATAAAGAACCCAGGTACACAAATTCATGCACTTGGTCCACTTTCTCACCGTCAATCACAATATTGCACGCAGTCAGACATTCATCTTTTTCAAACACCATCACTTTTGTTTTACACACATTAACTCTCATACCTTTCCGCTCAAGTGAGTCATTCATGCAAGTTACCATCTCCTGCAACTCCTTCTCTGATGAAGCAATTAAAACCTGGTCATCAGCGTATAGGAGGCATTTGATGAGTAACTCTCCCATTCTCAAACCGCATTCACTCTCTTTCAAAGGCGTCAAACAACTGTCCATGAATAGGTTAAACAACCACGGCGAAGCCACACAACCCTGCCTAACACCTCGTTTGGTGCTGAACCAGTCTGTGTAGCCCCCATTTATTCTTACACAAACATACACAAAATGTGATCCAATTCGGTTTATAAACGAGCATTAAAAAACAACCTATTTGAGAACCTCCTCCTTTTTTGAATTCGGTTAAAAATAGCAAAGTAAATGTATAGATAGTGCATAAGTACCTATAAGAACTTGTAGACATACGAGTATATGTATAGCTACTATACAGCTACCCTGGAAACCCAAATTTACAAGCCCCTTTACAAGCAAGTAGATAATCCACGGAGGTTGGTGAACTAGTATTTCATTCAGACTATCAATTACACTTACTTGCTACAAATCTAGGGATAAAATTATAATGGAGACGACCTCTCGGATAAATACAAACTCGGTCTCTCTCTCTTGTTAACTGAGGTTATATATTGATTGAGTTGATTTTTATTTGTTTAATTTCACACGCGCCAACTCTAACTTGTCAGAACGAATGCGAACGACAAAGTATCAGACCGATTTCATTTCAATACTAGTTAATTCGAAATATTCGAATAGAGCTCCCGGTAAGAACAAGAGGACTGTTGTACTAGACGACGGTGCCATGGTGCCGTAGACAAGCTGAAGTGCTTTCAATATTCATGGAAATGCCTCCTTTAATTTCGTCGAATAATACCATCCTACCGTTTGAAGGAGGTACAGTCTGTTTACAAATATAATTCTGATTCTCGACTCTATCACGTGTGAATAAGATGCAGTTAGTATGCGTAAGAATAGTCGATTTAATTTTACTTGTCTAGTGAAAAACATTCGAAATATAAAATGTACCCTTTTGGCACCTCTATATGTAAAACCAGTCCTACTAGTCCTAAGTAAGACACTTTTGACATTGTTTAGTTAATTTAAGATTGCTGGCATTAAATATATGTAGGTACTTACATTAAAGAGACCAAAGACAACGCTCTTTAACCCTTGTCATTAAAGTGTGCATATATTGTTCGCGATAGGGGTAATAGTGTGTATGGCAACGCGATTCACGAGGACACAGTTGTGGATAAAAGCTATAGCTATAACATATAAGCGTAATCAAAGTTAAACAAAGCCATTTAATATTCAAGAACACCATACAATCGTTTGACAGCTAGCTTATTCATAAAGTTTCCCCTGTCAAGCTGCAAGGGCCGGGAGCCTTCGTTTATATTTCATAGCCCGCTTACAAATTAGATGTCTGCGTAGCTACGTTTCTGTTTTACTTACCTATGTGAATATACAGCCTACCTACCCTATACAGCCATTTACATTTACAGTGGAAGAGGAGATATGTTTACAATTTTGCACGCTATGCCATTGTAATAATAAGGTGATAAATGTAGAGATATTTTTGAAGTCAACTGTAATTTTGTTGTACGGGTTGTTTATTTGCTTCATTTTAATGCCTTGATGCCAAGAATCGTTGTTTAATTTCGTATAAGGTTGAGTTATTAGGTACCCATATAAAAATAACATAACCGATGGTATACGCGCTGATAGTATACTACGCATAGCTTACAATGTCCTCCTTCTATTCGTATCAGGATCTTTACCACCAGTTTGGAATATAAAATAAACTAAACTTCATAACAGTTAGGTATATACTTAATAGAAGCGCTTTCCACATTCGCAACAATACAACTAAACATATCTAATATGTTGCATGGCCATATCAAATAACATTTTCCATCAGTAGTGCTCATGACCTTTACAACTCTAAAGCTAACAGCCAACATAACCTACTCGTACTAATTAATCTACATCACATCTCTTTCAAATCGCTCCAGTCACTTTTACAACCCAAAAAAGCCATAAGAACATAAACTATACAGATTCTTTACAATCTTTCGATTTTATGATAGTAGTTCATTTGTCTTATCTGTGGCAGTTTAAATGAACTAACTTAGGGTTTTCAAAGACGACCCGACCAATTTGCGTAGGCATTGCCGTGAAGCAAATCTTAAAAGTTTGTCTGTCTATTTCACTTGGTCGAGTATGTCATTTGTATGAAGCCTTTTGTTCCATTTTCTTATAAAGCTAGTTTACACTGGACTTAAAAGGAGAAACAAATGACCGAGTGGGAGGACTTGAGTTATGTTTTTACGAGCGTTGAAACTTTTTCGTTTTGACGTCTGGCCTTTAAAAGAGTGTTGTATTTTAAATATGACCGTGTCCTTTTACACTTTACAGTAATATTAACAAAGCCGAAGGTCAATAAGTACATTATTTCGTCGGCCTGTTTAGCCTAGTTGGTAGTGTCACTGCCTCCGAAGCTAGAGGTCCCGGGTTCGATTCCCGGTAAGGGCATTTGTTTCTGTGGTGAGCAGAGACATTTGTTCCTGAGACTTGGATGTTTTCTATGTATTTATGTATATATCTATTAAATATATCGTCGTCTGGTACCCATAACACAAGCCTTATTGAGCTTACTGTGGGACTAGTTCGATTTGTGTAAAAAATGTCCCCTAATATTTATTTTATTTATTTATTTTATTTATTATGTCAGTTACGTTTGCGAACATTTCAATGAGTTAGTGAACTGAAAAGACATTTTCTAGATTTCTAATGCATTCCAATTCTTTATCTGCTAAATGCATACCTACGGCTCACTGTTTTTTTAGGGTCTGTTGAAATGTCGATAGTATCTTTAATTGATCCTCAGTATTCAATTGTCAAGACCAATTGGTGGTCGCAAACTGACGCGTAACCGGTGCAACTACCACGTCGCCGAAGTGTGTTAAACTATATTGTATATCTTTCTAGGTCACGTCATAGATTTCAATTCATGTCATATTTACCTATATATTACATTTTTTTTACATTACATTCAAAGGATCATATGAAACAAGTAAATATATTCTTAATATTTTTTATAGAATCCGTTACGTACATTACATTACATTCATAGAATCAAGTGAAACGCACTAGCAGCTAGCTCAGAGTAGATATTTCGTTTTCAGTTCGCGGTAGCGCCTCTAAAACTAAAAGCAATTGGGTTACTTTAATTTGAAGCAGTCATAATACTATACTATTAAAGTAATTCTTATGTGTATCATATTCATATTAGAATAGAATACACTATGGTTGCTTAGTTAATAAAAATAGCGATATACTCGTACAATAGTTCGCCATAATCTAAAAATGCAAAAGTGACGGAAATTGCGCCACAGATTAAAAAGCACCACTATTTCGAAATAGGTCGCAGCCTCATAGCAATTACAGGTCCGCCAACCTAACTGTTGCACTGTTTGAGCCATAATACACTTTATTGCAACGCGGTAGGAGCTTTCGTGGATCAACATGCATCGTTACTCCTGTATGACGCGACGGATGCTGGCAGGACGTTCCACAGCACAGCCCCATAATAGCTATCAGTTTCAAAAGGGCCTATGTATTGGAGCACGGCAGCCATGTGTTGCCAGTTAACTTTATTACTTAAGTATGTGACAATCTGCTGACATTCAGGAATTCATAATATAATATCTTTATTGCATATCATATGATGCATAAGAGTAACATTGGGGTACGCATTTAAATTCAGAATTAAGTAGCTAGCATATTCAAAGACGAAACCTATTTGAGTAATCATAATACTTAGGTAAGAAGGTAGGTTTCTTCTATGAACCGGCTTTTGTTACAATCTAGAAGAGGGTAAAACTCGAAAGGTCTTTAATCCTATTTTCTGTTTTAGTTTATTTTACGTATATATTTGTCATAGTAACATTTGCGATTGTAAAGACAATGACTTGCACGCAATTTTATTTTACATGGCAGGGTTTGATTTCATAGAGACAAATGAGAACCAACAGAGGTTACAGAGGCTTGTAATTTTATGCAGGTATTGAAGCTGCCGATAGTTAAATTACCAACAAATCTGACTTCGGTAAAAACTGCATCCAAACAACCTCACGTAACAATTGATTTCTCAAAGGCATGCAAAACATCCATTGAGGAAAATCCTCTGCAACAGAAAACTGTAAAAATCGCAGTGTTGCCAGCAATTAAATGCATTTTAACAAGTTTCCGAGCCGAATAGTTATAGGTTCCATTGCAGTTGCACCTGCATTGTGCACTTTGTGCAGCCACCGAGTTCTGAAAGGATTTGATTTGAGCCTTTGTTTTCTGGTTAATAGATAAAAAAGGTTTGAAATAATTGATGTTAATCTGTTGAGATTAGGTGGTTATGTCAAATTGTAGAAGTTTACTGCATTTTGTTAAATGTAGTATTATCTCAATAAAAGAAGGGACTCAAATTAATTTATCTTTATTTGTGAACCATAGGTATCGTAGATGTTCGTTTTACATTCAGAATAGAGTTCAGCTATGTTCTGCCTTGCGGCGTACAAAATAATTCTTAAAAACTAATATCATTATTTTATCTAACTTACTTACATACATAAGCGTGTTACAATTATATGGATTATTCATTGTAGTCATGCAGATATTCATTCACCGAATAATAGGCTTTTTTAATTAAATAATTACGTAGTACTTTCTTGAATTCTTTAATACTGTCTTTGTCTCGAATAGCAATTGGTAGTTTATTAAAAATTTTAGGGGTCATTCCTAGAACACTTTTCGACATGTGTCTCGTCCTTGATGGCGCAGCAAACAATTGGTTTCGTAGCCTATTACTAGAGAAGTATTTAAATTGGTCGGGATTTTACGAATAATGCAATTTCGAATATATATAGACAAGGAAACGTGAGTATGTTTAATTCTATGAAATGAGGTTTACATGTTTCAATAGGACGTATGCCACAAACGGCTCGTAAGAACTTTTTTTGCGCTCGAAATACACATTCACGATTTGTAGAAAATTATATACAAGTCGCAAGGAGACGATCCTACAAGCTATTACTTATGACTTTTGTTTTCTTGCTATATTTTATAGTTTCGAGGACTGTTTTGCAACAACTTGTGCGAATTTATGACCTGTTATCTTGTAGAAGATGGGTAGCTACCTGCCTAAACAAAGTACTACCACATCAGCCGAAGGACGTCCACTCCTGGACATAGGCCTCCCCCAATTTAATGGGGGGTAAATGCCATAATCACCACGCGGGTTGGCGATCGCAGTATCTCCACCGCACTCCAGGGATGCTGCTGCCATGCTCCGATGGTATAAAGTACCACTACCATAATTAGTCTAAGTTGAGGATTTCTTTCTGGGATTATATATGGCAAATTACTTACGACTTCAACTTAAAGAAAAAAAATACCAGCATTCCTTGTTATACTAAGTGTTCGGAAAATAAGGAAACCATGTCACGATTGCGCAACTTCTGTTTTGTTACCGAGACCCTTCTTACCTTGGAGCTAAGAATAGAAAAGGTCCTCGTCGAATCTCGATGCACGAAACTCAATAAATTGGGTTGGATTAATTGAATAAACTGTCTAATAAAGGCGTTGACAACTTTAAAGGTCTAATTGTGAAGTGGAAAGAGCAATCTGTTGACTGCAAGTTTTAAAGACTTGGGTTTGAATAACTCTTCTCGTGGCAGAGGTTTATATTTCCGAACCGATGGTAAATTGTTGACATTCATAGGTGCATTGCATATAATATGCTGCCTAAATTGAAGAATTAATAACTTTAACTTTGATTCCGGTCTCAAGCCGCGGATCCGTGTCAAACTTTATTTTTAATACCAAGTCGGTGGCAAAAAAGCGTACGGCCCGCCTGATGGTAAGCGGTCACCGCAGGCTATGGACGCCTGCAACTCCAGGGGTGTCACATGCACGTTGTAGACCCTTTAAAAAATCATACACTCTTTTTTTGAAGAACCCCATACTGTAGACCCTCGGGAAAACCTCGGCAGGAAACTCATTCCACAGTCGGAGCGTCCGAGAGAGGAAATTTCTCAGAAACCGTACCGTACGCGACCATTTAGGTTCCAATTCCAAGGTGTGAGGATGAATGCCCTGCCGAAGGCGAGCGGTGCGATGGTAGAAAACGGCCGTGGGCATCATGTCTAACAGCTCTATAAAATGTTGTTTTAGGTATCGACATCACAAAGTTATCATTAGAATGGGTATGTTTTCAACAAGCTGACACCGTAGCCTATGTACCGTTTTACTCAAGATGAGTGTTGCTGACCCGTTTTTGATTTGAGGATAGAATAATACAAGTGACTCACTATAAACGCAGCGCATGATTAGGATCTCTATGG
Organism: Notocelia uddmanniana; assembly: GCA_905163555.1. Lineage (NCBI taxonomy): Eukaryota > Metazoa > Arthropoda > Insecta > Lepidoptera > Tortricidae > Notocelia > Notocelia uddmanniana. The sequence continues at coordinate 3,495,324 of LR991059.1, read as the reverse complement.
TGACCTAACACACCACCTCACCGAGTCACCACCAGCCTACCTAGCAAGATCGCGTAATGTGACAATAGCATTCTCCCCTCTCGCTCGCATTTACATATATCTGCCAGTTAGACAGGAACACAACCAAATACTAAAGCCCAAGAATGGGTGTTGTTGGGCCGCTCTAAATACGAATATGAAAGTTATAACTTTCCCCTGAGCCATTTCAGAATCGAAATAGACCCTTCGGTTTCACTTCCCGTCTTTCTTTTTACTCTCTTGTAGCTGGCAAAGCTGACATTTCTCTTCTGTTTATATACCCTGGACACGCGTTTGTCTATATTTAGCTAGACCCGAGCTCCGAGCTGTGGGTCACTCTAATGTGATGACGTCACGGATAATCTGACCGCGGCCCTTCTATTTCTGTCAGCCAACTTTATGGGAATCGGCTAAAAGGGTTTATATTTGCGAGTTAAGTGGCATTCGGGATAATTGAGTTTAGTAATAGAAGGTGAGATTTGGTAAATATCTTTGGATGGAACCCGTTATTCAGAGAATCCTTTTCGGTGGCAGCTCCATAGATCTGTTCTTCCCTGATAAAATTGCAGCCCAATGGGTGCAGAACTTAGATATTGTTTTGTGAAGTGTGTGTTTACTATCTTTATATATGTTTATTGTTTAGCAACTCTGTGAATAATTTGCCATACGATGAAATGACTTGAAATAAAATGAAATGAAAAGAAAATGAAATGAAATAAAATTTGTATTGATAACAATTGTTACAGGTATTTTTTCAATACATTATGCTCTAATTATAAATAATTAGGTTTATATACTATAATTCGTAAATCAGTGAATTGTCACATGGCCAATGGTAAATTAAAAAATTCAATATATTCATAAAACATATTCTTAAGCAGCCACTTTCTTAATCTGGATTTAAATGTAGTGATGGAAGACGCATTTCTAATGTCATCGGGCAGACGATTATACACGGAAGGGAGAGGCTATAGACCGATGAAATAAATAAATGACCAGGCAGTTCGCTATTAAGACCGACTGTTGTCTACCAACTATTGTTTATGTCTGATTTTTTTCTTTCTTTTGGGAGCATAAATGAATGTTATTCTATTGTAATCCTTACGTGGTATTTCAGTAAGATGTAGGGGTTTTAAAGCCGAGACACACCGTGTGTGTGGCGTGCGCATTTGGTGTGTCTCGGCTTTTAAAGTATAAAATTTGGATATTTCTGAGACCTCTGACTTCTTAGTTCTTACGTAAACTCTCGATATTACCAAACTTATTCATTCGAAGTGAGTGCGAGCATCATTAGCAAATTAGTTTCTAGTTCTAGATAAGTTTCAATCAAGTCTAGAATTGCCAAGAGAGTTTGAAACAGTCACTCAACTCGGTAAAGGTCAGAGTTAACGATCTCTTCGGCCTTCTCGGATCTTTGCAAAGATGCCACGTATTAAAAGGTATGCTTTTGTTTCTGAACTTGGCTTGGTTTTGGTTGCCTTCGTCAAAGTAATGAAGTCTCAATAACTTACGTTAATTAACAAATGCTTAATGGGTTATACACATATTTTGGATATTAAAATGTCGTTCGCAGGGAAAAGGTCCCTCTAACTTTCTGAACTATAACGAATATTCTAAATAAGAAATTAAAGGGGAAAATTGAAAATTTCGTTACCACAATCGTTACCGCTTAATACAATACTGACGATTTCTCAATGTTATTTTGACGTATCAGCATTGCGATACAGCGAGGAAATGCCGCCAGCATCCTCGGTACAATGCCTCAAGGGCCCGTTTTAGATTTAACTTAGTTTTAATTTTCTTTATATTATTTTGGTTAAGTATTCTTGTATATATTTTCGTTGTACATAAATAAATGATTATATTTGAGACGTTAGTGCCGTTAGTAGCTCGAGTCTTCTAGTTAGATGTCTCTGTGTATGTAATTGGCCACTGGTTAAAGTTTGGTGACCAAGCATGATTACGCTAGCCTAGTTGGCCATAGATCAGAGGTGGGCAACCTTTTAGTGATCAAGGGCCATATAGCAGCTCAAAAAATTGACGCGGGCCGCACTTGCCAATAATTTGTGACTTTATCAGACAAAGGTACAACATTTTCGTTACATATACAAAACAGCCAAGCTTGTGGGCTAGAGCGATTGGCCGCGGCAGGACGTCGCAGGTTCAAATTCTGAGAGAGCAGTATTTTTTTGATTTATGAAAAATTTTAAAAGTCCCTCTTTGTCGATGTAATGAGGATGATTGCGTCAATATCAAAATGGCGGCTTGTTAACCTACTGGCAAAAGGTACTTACTCATTTGCTTAAGATGACAGAATTTGTCTGTTACTTTATGTTACAGTATCCCCAACTTTCAGAAACACGAGGGTCTTTTATTTTTCACTACGTATATCTAAAACTACGTATATGGATGACACTTTATTCTAGACATAGAATGGCAATGGGAAAGACACATTTCACGTATGTCTGACAATAGATGGACTTTAAAGACTACTGTGTGGGAAGGCCCAGTTGCCTTCAAGTCGGAAGACCAAGCAAGAGGTGGGCAGACGACATACAAGAAATTGCAAGCAAGCAGTGGCTAGAAAAGGGTCAGGACAGAAAACGTTGGAAAGAGCTGGAGGAGGCCTTTACCCAACAAGGGATATTTAACTAAAATAGATAATCAAATAGATAACCACAACTCCCGACATTTTCATTTCAAAGCTCAATATCTCAAAAACGGCTGAACAGATTTTCATGAAACATGGCTAAAAGCACTCGGGATGAAATTATCTATGACAATAAAAAAACTAAACGAAAATCAGTTCATCCGTTTGGGAGTTACGATACCACAGACACGTTAAACTTATAACACCCCTCTCTTTGCGTGGGGGGTTAAAAATAGTAACAGTAACAAAAACCGGCCAAGAGCGTGTCGGGCCACGCTCAGTGTAGGGTTCCGTAGTTTTTGTAATTTTTTCAAAAACTATTCAACCTATCAAGTTCAAAATAATTTTCCTACAAAGTTTTTATAAAGTTCTACTTTTGAGATTTTTTTCATATTTTTAAAACTTATGGTTCAAAAGTTAGAAGGGGGGGGGGGGACACATTTTTTTTTACTTCTGGAGCGATTATTTCCGAAAATATTAACATTATCAAAAAATTATTTTAGTAAACCCCTATTTATTTTTAAATACCTATCTAACAATATATCACACGTTAGGGTTAAAATGAAAAAAAAAAACACTCCCCACTTTACGTATAGGGGAGGTACCTACCCTAATAAAATATTTTTTTCCACTTTTTATTTTACCACTTTGTCGGCGTAATTGATATACATATTAGTACCAAATTTCAGCTTTCTAGTGCTAACGGTCACTGAGATTATCCGCGGACGGACGGACAGACGAACGGACAGACGGACGGACAGACATGGCGAAACTATAAGGGTTCCTAGTTGACTACGGAACCCTAAAAATGGAATAATAAATGGATTATTACATATTATTATAAAGGGCCCCAATCGTACAGACTCCAACCATCACTCACTTGAAACACAAATTAACTGAAATGAAAGTGTAAATCAATATGTGTCGTAACACAACAAATCGATCCTGTAATTACGGCACTATGGAACCCTGTGCTTGCCCGCGGCAAACAATGAGGTTCAGGTTAAAAAGATAACATGTCCATTAACATTATTATGTTGTTAGTACGTTTTATAAGCTGACAATACAATCTCAGCCCTTTGCATACAAGGGCGTTCACATCAAATATATTAATATTTAAAAAGGTTCAAGTGAGTTTAGCAAATAATATATTTTTTTATGGCGACGGTCAGATATTCGACGCAATAAAAAGGTTGGAGTGTACTTTAAATTTATTTAATAAGCAGTAAACAAATTCATTTAAAGCTGAGACACACCTGACATTTCATACGATATACATATAATATGTGTTATAATATGTTCAAATACAATACTTTGACCATCTGAATAATAAACTAGATTCCGTGGATTCAGACATGATAGTAACGAATTGCTCTATTCCACAAGGTAGTGTGATAGGTGTTTACTCTTTATTGTTTATATAAATAATTTACCAAAATCAAGAAAATATTTTAATATACTGTACGCTGATGACGTATCCTTTCTTTTCGATTGTCCAAATTTAAATAGTCCAAATACAATTGTAGACTCTTTGTATAACACGACATCTTGGCTCACCCTTCACAATCTGGAGATTAAAAACTCAAAAACAAAAATTATACAGTTTCACCCTTATCAAAAGCAACCAATAGATCTTTCAAAAATTAGTAATACTCTAAAAATTTAAGAAGTAAAACGTTTCACTCTGTTGGGTGTTACTATAGATACCACATTGAACTGGCATGAGCATATCTCAAAAATAAAATCAAAATTGGCCCAATTCATATTTGCTTTAAGACTACTGAAGTCGAATACACACTCTGATGTGCCAAGTCAGCATATTATGCTTATGCGTATTCCTGGCTGAAATATGGCATCGTCTTATGGGGTCTTAGTCCTGAGGCACGTAATTTATTTATAAGTAAAAAAAAGTGTCTAAGAATTATTCACCAACGAACTAGTTGCAAACCACATTTTGTTACGGAAAATATGCTGACGCTGCCTTGTATTTACATTTTAGAAACCGCGGCCTTTGTAAAAAAACATATGTCTATGTATGAACATGTAAAAAGTTCCCGACGACAACATACGATAGTACAACCTCCCAAACCCAAACTACAAATGTTTCGAAATAGTCCACATTACAGGTCAGTCCTCATATACAACAAATTACCAAAAAGCGTAACTAGTGAAGAGAAATATAAGTCATTCATAAATAAACTTAAAAAAAATCTAGTACAGAAAGCATACTGCACAGTTGAAGAATTTTTAACGGATAAAAGTTTGCATTAGTATCGGTAGTTAGTAATATATTGTGGATTTAAAGGTAAAGACCAGCAAAGATTAATATTATGGTGTATATGTTATAAATTTGGAATTGTGTAATTGTTATTATAATTTAGTACGTAAGTCAATTTGCAATACCCTAACAGGGTTTTCATGTACCTACCAATTGTAATACTGACATCTATTGTATATAATGAACATGGTTGCAATAAATAAATACAAAGCGCACGCCACGCACACGCACACGCGCACGCGCACGTGCTGCGCACGCATTCGGTGTGGCTCGGCCTTTGAAGGTGAGAGATGCCTAAACACAGGGTTCTGTGTAACTAAAACTCTAATGCCTCTATATTAGAGCGCATATGGCTGCAGATGCGCTTTGTTGTAGATTTTAATGTCGTTGACTGTACGTGGCGTCCAATAAACTCTCGAGAAAAAGGTGTACAACTGTATACTGCTGGCAACGCAGAAATGCGTTCAATTGGTCATTCTTGTATGGTTCTGTCCGTTGTCCCTTACTTTCTTATTCCAATTGCAACTTCAACTATCTTACTATACATATCATTAAGCATACAAAACATCCTCTTTAATTTTAAGGCGATGTTGTAAACATAATAAAAAAAACGAACGACATGAGTACCACGTCGATTGTAAATTCGTAACGACACGGCTCGTAAAGCGAGCTATTAAAGCGTCCCGTGCTCTTTATAGCACAAATCGATAGCGTCCTGGGACGTGTTTCCATTGTGACACGAGTTACGAGTCTTATTGTCTTCACGAATAATTTTAGGACGACACGCGCAAGTTGCTACCCAAAGGTTGTCTGGAAGAAATCGCTCATTTAGCGATAAGACCGCCTGTTGTTTACCTCTGCTTGTATCTTTATGCTGTTTCTATCTGTAATTCTTTTTTGAGGTGCGCAATAAAGCATATTGTATTGTATTGTATTGTATTGTTGTTCTCTCTTGTCCCATTGTAATCCCGCTATTCGCAGTCTAATATAAGCGGAACGGGAAAAGTAAAAGACGTTGTTATTAATTGTTCTCTATCTAGGTATCCCTAGCGCTATTTCTGTAACAACTTTTGCGCAGGTGTTAATTATAATGAGATTATTTTCAATTAATCATTGGACAGATTGATACAACTAATCATAGAACTTTACAATCTGCAATTACGCTCGTAAACGCATCAAATATGATGGTTGGTTAACTTTTAGCCGTTAATTTCATAGCGGCACGCAATATTCCCACTGGCATGATAATATATCACTTTATTAGAGTATTCATCCCCCTCACCTCACGTTTACTTAGAAAGTCACTACTTCTATCGGTGATAGTATAGTCAAGTATCGTGAAATTCTTGCAGTCGTTCGTATCGTAAATAAGACCGTAATTGACGGACGGACAAGTAGACTGTGTGTTATCAGCTTTAGGTAGTAGGTATTAGTGCACGTCCACGAAACGTCAATTGTCGCGCCTTACAAACAGACCGATTATCGCAAAGTTTATTTTAAATTACATTACGCATATTGCATTTTTTATACAATGCCGGTGCCTGCCTAAATTACCTGATGGTACGATAAACAGAATAACAAGTGCGTTGCTATTTTATTCACTTGTGAATTCGTTTTGTTGACAACTATATACATATACATGACAGTGCCGCTAAACCGAATTTACGCATGACGGATGACGGATACAACGGTGTAGTGGAAACGCGCATTAGTAGTGGGTCACCCTTTCAGCATTATGAAGACGTGGCATTCAGCTTCCCCGGGAAAGTTTACCGAAGCTGTTTTAATGTGCCAGCGAAATGATAAAGTAAACTATGGAATTGGGGACGATGGTGAAATAAGCCAAGAAAGTGATCTAGCTCTTTTGATCCTTAATATGCAAGTAATAGAGTTAAAAACTGGTTGATAACTTTCTTTGCGGACCGTAGGTACTATTTGAAATAGCTTAGCCACCAATTGTTCCAGTAGTAGAAGCTAAGTGTCTATACTCATCATCATCCTAGCGTTATCGTCACTGTTGCATCCTGAAAGATGCCCGGGATCTGCTAATTCATGCCAAGGTTTGGCGTAGGCACTAGTTTTAACGGAAGCGACTGACATCTGACCTCCCATCAATCCAGCCCTTATTGGGATTATGCTTGTCAAGTGAATGGGCAACTTGATTGTTAGACCGAAGGCGTCTAACTTGGCTTCATAGCAGCCGGGATCAAGTCACGAGAGTACTCAAAGCGGTCAAGTATATATTCTATTAATTCAAAATGTCCTTCAAACCTGTAAGATTAAAAATGTACTGGTATCATATGACAGCCTACCTGCATCTCCGGAGAGCCGCCTTCGTCCCGTATTAAGAGTAGGTAGCTGTGCCCATCGATGATCACTTCTTTCTTAAAGCGACCACCTGTAACAAACAATACAGGAATAGCAATTAACATGGCATCCTATCACTTGACCTCTTTGAAACAGTGAGCTACTTATTGGGTTTTTCTCTGAATTTCATAAATATACAAATTACAAATTCATTTATTTCGTCAGACATATGTGGATAAAGTTGACAATTGGGTATGTACAGTGCAGCTATGCTGTGCCTTATGGCGTACGAAATTATATAATTGTTGTCCGATTATAAAATTAAATAGTATAAAATTACAAAAATCCAAAAAGTTACACGAGTTAAAGGCAAATGTCAATATCATTTAAATAGTAATTTACATTATAATAGAATGAACGAGCTAATGAAATGTTTCATTTCATTTCAATAGAGTAGTATCAATATATTTTTAGGTGGGTTTAATTACCTATTTAACCTCGTTATACAATATTCTATGTAAGTATTATCTAATTTCATCCTCCTTTCAACTCCTCACATAAGGCGGTACGAATAAGTATCTATTTAATAAAGCCTTTTGTATTCCGACAAACATCTACAATATCGATTTACTACTACAACCAACCAACTATTAAGAACTAAACCCCCTCAAATTACCCATCATTCCACAATTTCCACCACGTCGCCATTATGGCGGCAATCATCTAATCATGTCCGACCATCGATGGATTCTATTCATACATAATTATATGTGATTCTATCGCGTGGGTCTAAAAACGCTCGATAAAATCAAAAGGTGCCTGAAAAAAGACGTAAGTAGCAGATAACTAGTTATTGTTATGTCGTTCGTAGTTTAAATACGATCTAGTGTCTGCCTACGCACAAAATCCTTAAAGTTCGTTGAACTATGCAATGTTTATGGTGTTAGAAGCGCCATCTGTGAAACACGCTATTCAACACAAGCTAGTCGGGAGGTTGTACTGCCATCTAGCGCATTTGATTTACAACAGTAATGCAGATAGTCAACTAAACTTTAGTGCCAACTTCTACCGCTAGGGGCGTTGGTGTATAAGCTCATATTATAACGTCTTTCTAGGTAGGTTTAAAAGTAAATAAATTGTAAATATTACATTGAAAATACATGCCTTCTGGGCTTTCTTCTTGCATGTACGCCCCTGTTAGATACCGGTGGACTAACGCCGATTTCCCGCTGTCTGGCGATCCCAACACACCAACTCGCAACTCCGTGACCCCTCGCGCGGCCGTCCATTCTTGGCTATTGACGAATGAATCTGTAACAAGAGAACCGAAATAATGAGCATTTCTTTATAAATACTATTTAAAACTTATAAATATAACAGACTATAAGTGAATATAAGTTCTTGTGATTTTATTGAGTTTTAAAATTAGCGCCACCTATTGGAATACAGATAAACCAGGCTACGCTATGTTGCAACGCGCTATCTAGTGGAGAGTAGCAGAACTACTGACTTACAATAAGTTAGTATAGAGGGCAGTTGAGTCAATACAGCTATAAATTATTTTCTTCGCCGAAAAATAAATGCTGTTAATGAAATGGAAAAGCGTGTCTTCGATTTCTGTTTCAGTAAGTATCACAAACTATTATTTATTTGTACCATGTAGCGGACAGTCACCTATAAATTAAGATAAGTATTAAATCAGCACCTTTTACGCAATGAATTAATATTTTCACAACCGATAGGTGTAATCTGTTATACTAGCCGTTAGCCGTACTTTCACTAACAACAGACTTCCTATTCTTAGGTAAAACCTAGTAGCTGCACTGCTGTTTCTTAGGAACAAAATAGCGGAAGTACCAGATAAACTAGTACAAAGTACGTCCTTACTAAAGCAAGGTAGAATTGTCGCGTAACCACTCAAGCGCAAACGTAACGCAATGCAACGTATTGTAATATGGAGATTTCTAAGAGTATCATTATTATATTATCGTAATAATACAACACAAGCAGGCATAGAGAAGTAAAAAATATAAAAATCATCGTCCTTATCTAAGAATTAGGCGTGATTTTGGTCTTGGTCGCCTTTCTGTGTAAGTCGCGCTTAGGCAAGAACTTAATATTTGTTCATTCATTTTTAATATATTTACAAGGATCCCGGATATTCTATTGTCAGTTAATCCGATAGTGGAGATGATACATTAACCAACAATTCAATTTCAATTCGTTTTCGGGGCGTGGAAATTGCCCACAGACATATCATCTATACGAATCTATATAATAATCGTATTTCACGTGAACAGTCTATTATTTCGACTTTGACTTTAATATAGATTAACTGTAGGACTAAAGATAATGTAACCACCAAGTTCACCAGCACATTTGCAGTCGCAACCACAACACAACATGCAAGCGACAAACGCCATTACTAGTATAAGGTTAACATGTATTTAGGTAGTTTTTTCTTTGATACCGTACTTGAATTGTCAAACATGATTGGAGGTCATTGGCAACAATAGTCGTTAACGTAAATTCTGTTGCGGTTTTTCATATCTGAGGTTAAATTAGATTTTGGGAAGCGAAAACCTCATCTCAGTAACGATCGAAATACTGGACAGAAATACTGTTTCATACAGAAGAATTATTAACTTCATCTACTAATGATATAAAGAGGTACCTAAATTGTATGTCTTCAAAAACAAATCAAAACAATTTGTAAGTAATGCATTTATAAAATAAAGTTTATCGATAACTTGAAATGCAGGTATGTATGTTTATATACCTAAATAATAATATTACTTTAAGTTTCAGAGGAATTCCCTCCCTCGGATGCTCCGGTTGTGAAATGAGCGGAGCCGAGGTTTTCCCGCGGGACTACAGTATGGGGTTCTTCAAGAAAGGAGTGTATAAAATTTAAAAGGGTCGACAACGCGCATGTTACACCCCTGGAGTTGCAGGCGTCCATAGGCTGCGGTGACCGCTTACCATCAGGCGGGCCGTACGCTTGTTTGCCACCGACGTGGTGTTAAAAAAAGTGAACTTAAAAATGTAGTTAATTGTGCGATTTGTGCGTACAAAGTGTCAGGGTTAAACACAGTTTATAAGTACCTATATTTGTTTACAAGGGACTTATCAGATATTAAAAAGTCACGGGTGCATAGCATGGAACTTAAGAGGGCGCAGTACCCTCGGTTCTCCATACAAACGTATTTACGCTCTCATTTTAAAACGCCATGCTAAAATGACATGAAACTTTGTATACACAACGGGATCCGGCATATCTAGGTCGAAAATTAGTTTCTGTTGCTAGAAATTGTAACAGAAAAAAAATACAGCGGTTTTTTGAGTTTTTTACGGCTTGTATGAAAACCTTAATAATCGCTGTATTTTTTCGCCATTATGATTTCAAGCAACAGAAACTAATTTCCGCCCTAGACAAGCTGGATCCCATTGTGTATACAAAGTTTCACGTTATTCTAGCATGGCGTTTTAAAATGAGAGCGTAAATACGTTTGTATGGAGAACGGAACGTACTGCGCACTCTTAAGGACTGGGAGTGGCATATTTGGTTTTGGTATATGGTGTATTCCGTGCTACCGTTCGGTTTAATGTTAATTACATACAGGATGTATCAGAAATGGCGTGGGTCCGTTTAAGTTTAAGGTTAAGGCGTTAATCCGTGGCATTTTTGTTACACCCTGAACAAAATGTTTTAATCGTAATAAAAAAAAGGAAAAGTTTCTTTAATTTAAATTCAATAGTTTATCTAGCTGTCTAGAGCGGTCTAAGAAACACAGTCGATGCCTATTACACACAATATTATAAAAATGAGACTTTCATCCGTGAAGTGACAATGGCGTTTTGCGGCGTTGCGTCACGTCACGAAGCTATCTTACTGTCATTTGTCACACTACACAGTGCGGCCAGGGAACTAGCGAACTTAGACAACATATCCCTAGATCCTGAATATAAGTATAATACCTATCTAGCTAGCATGACAGGTTTTATGGTCATGTTATACATGTCGCAAAATATGATCTTAATACCTATCGTTATTTTATTATATTTTATTTATTGTATAAGGGAAACAAACAGCTTAAAAATTATACATAATATAAACTTAATGAACTAATGCACGAGCCTAAACAGTTTCCACTAATGGAATTAGAACAAAAAATGCTCAAAGGGAACTATGAATAAAAAGCAAATGAGAAAAAACAAACATAAAAGTAAAATGAAGAAAAATTAAATAAAAAATTAAGTTAAACAACAAAAGAACGACAAAAGAAAGTTGTACATACAATGTCAGTTTAGACTACCGCTAAACACCATAAATGAACCTAAAAACTATTATTTTTTACCGGGTATTAAAAAAAAATATCGTAGTAGGATTGGCTGTACTGAACAGTAATATAACCTTGACCCTTTTTTGCGTTGGGAAAATACGTTTACGTATCCCACCCGGTAAATATCTGGGTGGGTATGACGGACTATCCGGTTAGACCGTACTACCGTCTAAAAACCCAACGATTACCGGCTACGCCTTTAGTGGGACGCCGCGGGATCGCAGATAGCACTCCACTGCGATAAATAGATACCATAAATATTTATAGTTTGAATATGTCATACTATATCTTAATACATGTAAACTTCTAATGTACCTTTAGGATATAAGTTAATTTTGCAATACCCTTACAGGGTGTCATGTTGTATTCTTAAGTTAACAGTTATTTAAGACCTGCTGTATACCAAAAACATGAATGCAATAAAGTTATTATTATTATTATATAACCTAGACTCTGAATAATATACACTAAATTGTAACTATGACAAATCGGCATGTTAGAGTGTTACCACACCAATCGATCGATGGTAGAATGGATTGGTCGATGTCGATCGACGGTTTCTACTACGCCAATCGATCGGCCAAATCTACCACACCAATCGATCGATCGGTGTGGGAGACCCTTAGGGAGAGAGATAAGAAATAATTTCAAAGACGTACAAAATAAAAAGTGTAGTTATTTATTTATTTGTCGCATGGCAATCATTTCGAACCGTGAAATCTTCGAGAAGACAGTACGGTTGCCAATTTATGAAATGAAGTTAAAATATATGTAGATAGCTTGAACATGAAACCCGCGCGACAAATGAGGATTGGTCACTAATTGGTCAGTCATTTTCGTGGCCACACACAAGTCGATTGCAACATCTCTGTAGCAAATCGCTCACCTCACCCAGAGACTTTACTTGCTTTTATTTCGTTCCATTTCGCAAACAGAAAGCTAGACAATACATATGTATATATAACAGACAGACTATAGTCTAGGTTAGTCGTCGTTATGAGAATTTTCGCCCCTCCATCTTAGAGCTACGTTAGTCCGCGGCTTCGTACGGTACAAAATAAGTAAGTAAGTGGTATTTATTTATAGGATTATAGGTATTTTTTTACACCACGTCGCTGGTAAATAAGCTGACAGGCCACCTGATGGTAAGTGGTCACCGTCGCCTATGGACGCTTGCAACAATAGATCCGTCAAGTGCGCGTTGCCAAACCGTAACTCCCGAAAAAAACCTTTGTAAAAACCAAATATCTGTTTCCTGTGATCCCTACTTTTTTTAAAAGAAGCGGAGGCCTTTGCCTAGTAGGACATATTGGGCTCACAATAGTATATTTTTCGTTCTCTTTCGTTTTTTTTCTTTTTTTTAACCCCCGACGCAAAAAGAGAGGGATGTTATAAGTTTAACGTGTCTGTTTGTGTATCTGTCTGTGGTATCGTAGCTCCCAAACGGATGAATCGATTTTCGTTTAGTTTTTTTGTGTCATAGATAATTTTATCCCGAGTGTTCTTAGCTATGTTTCATAAAAATCTGTTGAAATGAAAATGTCGGGGGTTTTTCAAGTTTTATAAGTTTTAGTTATGTTTAATTCCGTTCATCGAGCATCTTTAGAATTAGAAAAGCTAGTTTATGTTATATGATAGGTATCCATATTTTTGTAACCTGCAATAGAAGCATATCACTGCACTACATGCAAATAACAGTAATTAAAAGTACTTTTGAATCTGGTACAACTATGAAATTTAATGCTGATTATTAGTATTTCAACTTTACTTCAAAGTTACGGAAGTTTAAAGGCAGGTCACTTTACCAACTCTACTAAAGCATCAAATAATGCCAGTCATACGCAGTCACGATGACATAATAAAACCATAGACCAAGACAAATAAGAAACAAATTGTATGTGTGTCTTTCAATTCCATCTAATAACTCACATAGTCACAAAACAGGTTCCGTATCAGAAACCATTATTACCGTTCATATTCACATACCATCATTAACGACCGATTCCCGTAATAAATTAACTTTATTACCCATTTATAAATCAAGTCCTTTTGACCCTAAGACACTAATCGCCGGGGTAAAAATTCATGGGGGTAAAATGACCACGCCTCCTCAGGTTTATTACGTCGTAAAGGTGTGAAATGAGTACTGAACGCGTGTACGGGTACCAAGATATCTTGCAGCATCGATCGTTCGAGTCTAACCTTTATTGTAAGTAGTTGAGAGCGTTGCAAACTTCGAGATATATTGGCTGACTTGTATTTAATCGTAATTTCAAAAGAGGCTAAGCGCCTTTGAGGCTTTAATTAACTTGGGTTGTTTTGGAAATAAATGGTGTAGTACTTGAATGAAGTGGGCTTGCTGGTTTTATGGGATGTATTTAAGTTAAGTGCTTATGTTTTGGGGCTTGTTTGCGTTCTGAATATCGAATTGATGGGGAATAACTGGTCCAGATGTTTTACAAGTTGAAAAAAGGGAAGACGTTTTTAGGTGGTATGGGAGAGACAGGGAGACGAAATCAAAAGGGCACGCAGTTCGATGAATTGGTTAAACATCTTAAGGCTAAAACCAAAAACCCTTTGCTCAATAATGAGACATCATATTTCCTCCAGAAAACCTATACCATGTAATAACCTACAGTTGGTAGAAGAGGCACTGAAATAAAAGCCACCCTTTTCAGGCGAGATATTATGGCACCCGAACGCGCCAAAAATTCTATGCTGAAATGGGTTTTTGGGAATGGGGATTAAAATCCATAAGTACTATTTTTCGGAGGTGGCCTCTGCCCTTGCACATATATTTTTTTAATTTCTTTTCAATAGGGTTGGAGTGACCTGCCCCACTTTCAACCCGCTTCTTGGCTAAAATAACATATATTTATATATATATATATAATATATATATATATATATATATATACGCCACCATTACCAACGACATCTTACAAATGAGGAACTCTGCCCGTTGGAAATAACTGCCTTATTCTCAGTATGGCAGACCTGACATTTAAATAGTAATTAACAATTGAATTAAATGTCGTTATTTGCATTAAACGCCTTACGGAAATGTTATATTCCATTAAATGGCATATTATGACAAATATCCCGGAAGGAAACCTTTTAAACCAGGAACCGTGTGGTTCGATCCAAAATAGCCTTAATAGAGCGCCTATACTTAATGTGACGAATATATTTAATTACTATAGTATGCATTTAACGTTGGCATTATTATATTTATTATAGTGGTAACACTATAATATATGGCTTTGTTGAAAATATATTTTTCGTTTTTTTTATAGGCTCATTCCTCGAGTTGAGTGACAAAAGGAAAGTATTTTTGAAAACTTTTTGCATAAGTTTTGTTCTATGCTGCACTAAATCTGTTTTACAAAATTCATTTTTGTGTATACAAAGTTTCATGTTATCTAGCATGGCGTTTTAAAATGAGAGCGTAAATACGTTTGTATGGAGAACCGAACGTACTGCGCACTCTTAAGGAAAATGGGAAAAAACTTTGATGTATGTATACATATATATTGAGATACTGGGTAGATATTTTTTTGTATCTCTATATGTATTAGTTAAGAGATTTTTGTGACATTCTTTGGGGTAGGTCGCAGCCGAAGGACGGACGGGACGTCCACTGCTGGACATAGGCGGCAGTGGACGTCCTTCGGCTGATATGATGATTAATGATTATATTAGTGTTTTTTTCTTTGATTTGCTATTATTTGTTTTGTATTTTGTGGTTTCTGGAATAAAGCAAATACCTACACGATATTAAATTTTTTGTATTTATTTATTTCAAAGTTCTGTAAGAAAATTCAAAAATTCAAAAGTGATCCATTTATTTCATTGTAAGGCACATGTCAAAATAAATGCCTAATACACAGACGAATACAATAAAATTTTATAGAATAACAAATTTTTGACGACTGTCAATATTAAGTCTCATCAATTCTACAAATATTCGTCACTTATACATCAGATATTAAATTACAAAGATGATAAATTTCGTTGACAACGTATAATTACTACAAATAAAACATAATAACATCGTCCCCTAAAGGGGATAAAAGGGGAAGAAGTGGAAAATAGAAGCGCGATTATTCATCTTCTTGTTTAAATTAAATCAGAATTGCGCAACAAGGTTCCTTTAAGCCCCTCAAAGGGACACAAAGCAAACAAAATTAATACAAAGGAACACCCACACAATGAGGGTCAGTTTTTCTGGATCCCAGTCAAAAGGTTTTTGATATAAGTCGGGCAATGCCTTCCAATTTGCTGACAGGACATCTGCCCTATATTTACTGAGTGAAAGAAAAGACGCAAGTCCTACACATTGACCAATAAATCGGACCGTTTTGTACCATTGTCGCCTTAGTTTCTTAAACTTCGGGCGGATTCAGTTTTTTCTGGATTCTTCTGTTACAATTTGAAGTGGAACAGATTTTTTTCAATGTTATACGTTATAATGCGTCTTTAGTTCGTTTGGCAGATTTATTCAGTAAGTTCAAAGAACATGGAAGCCTGATTTCGGAATAAATTAACTTTTATACGAATGATTTTATAATATACAGGAGGTCAGTTTATGCACGCGCTACTAATGTATTGTATGGACATGGACGCTCTCGTTTGCGTTCACGTGTAATCATATGTGTAAACCTAATCTCACTGACGAAGGTACTTCAACGTTACGTAGTTATGTTCGACGTCTATAGACGTCTACATACCTGAACGGTGTGAGTACTTTACTCTATCTTTCTTATAAACTAAACAATATTAGCACCAAGTGAAACAAGCAGAGAATTGAACCCTGCATTTGATGTTAACCTTGTTCTCGACGAATTGTATTTGTGAAGGGATTAGTACCTTCATTGTTCCATAGAGTTCATGTGTTTGCACATTAATACTACTGTATACAATACAAGTAAACAATAGAAACATTACGTTTATCTCTGATTCGTGATTTCGTAAGTTTTAACCAATTTTAGTTCAATTAAGGTAAACACAATTCAACCATATCAGTAAATCACGTTTAGCCGAAGCGAAGCAGAACCATTGAAAACAAACTCTGACCTTGCATGTCCATTGTAAAGGTCACACAACAATGGCAACCATGCATCACTGGTTCAGAGGAAACAGAATTAAATAGCTAGTAGTTGTAAGATGTTACGTAGTTTTACAATTCCGTATCTAAAAAGAAAATTAAAAATTTAGAAGGTGAGATGAGTTGCGTACTCGAAGCGAGGCCTATGCTCAGCAGTGGCCAAATTAAGGCTAAGAATAATGATGATGATGATGAAGGTGGACAGTTCATCTTTAATCTAAGTATTCCAAAATGTGTAAGTAGTAAAGTGATAATTATGACTAAATCTTTCAAGATTCCATGTACAAAACACATTTTGATAAACATGCGTCCAGTAATGATTACTCTAAAGTAGCAATTTAAGCGTCTGTAGCCTACATTGTATTCGTACTGTAATGCCTTGACAACCGTGTTCAGATATTTGTGAGCACATTGTTCGTTACGATATACGCGATGACGACTGTACTAACTGCAGACAGCAGCATTAGTTATGTAACGGTACCTACAAAACAATACGACAACCTTGTACTTATTCACCTTGTCCATTCAAGCAATAGGTATTGTTACTATTGTTACTACCCGTAATTAGGCTAGGAAGCTTATTATTTTTTACTAGTTAGTAGTTAATTCGCGTGACTAAAGACACTTACTTCAGAAATCGCTTTGGCGGTCAACGTTGTTAAGCCAGGTCGGACGTCTATACACGTCCGCGATCTGGTAACTGTATTGGGCTCGTAACATTTTTAACGTTTCGCATCAAAAATGGCCAATTTAAACACTTTTTTTTTAATTTAGTGGTACACTACCTTCAAATTTTTGCAGGAAAATATAAATTGAAAATGATAATTTGCAAAGTTAATAAAGTCATCATTCAATGTTTTCATACTTTGCTAGCAGCAAAAAAACAAATAGTGATATTTTTTTTTATATACGGCTTGTTTACCTCCAGCTTCAAATTTGATAAGGCACGAGACATTTGTTTTGTTTCGTAAATAACCATTTACCATATCAACACAAATACAACAAAGTCAACATATAACCGAAGAACGGAAGATAAACTTGTATTTAATTATCGAACAAGTATGCTTACATGAGCAAATGCGACTGCAAATAAGATACTGCTGCAATGTCTATAACTTCTGCTAAAGGAAACCAAATCTTATACTTACTAACATAAGGTCTACCCTAATTCGATAGATACCCAACTCCTGTTAAAGGAAAGGGATTCTTCATGTTACTGGAATAAGGTTTATAAAATCTGCATCAAAGTTATCTCAGCGCGATTCTAAAAATAGCTAGCAAATGCATAAATAATAGTAATTTAGTAATGCTTACTCGTATGGTTATGGCACCTTGTCGCTTTAAGGTCGTTAATGCCACGTTTGGTAATGTGTGCAGTACCTATGTTAATGCACCAAGGTATTAACAGGGTAAGGCGCCAGCCAGTGCTCATTCTCAACGCTTACTTAGCGAATTACATGCTACCAGTGTAATTCTGGCCTCATATTACGTATAGCTTATACGAGTCTGTGTGTCAATTTATTTTGGGAAATTTCATACAAAATTTGCCAATAAACTGGAGCGTACGTAGAGGTGATAATGTGGTATAAAAACTGTGATTACAGCACATTCGTACTGTACGTAAAGGCTTCCTTGAAGGCGTAATTGCAAACGAGATGTAAAATGTAACAGTTTATCAATGTTTTGCACATTAACGGACCATAAGTATGTACTTTATTATTGATATTCATAAGTAAGTATATTTTGCTAAGGGAGCCATAGGTACCCTGTTACTAGGGTTGCCAACCGTCCCGCCTCAGGAGGGACGTCCCGTTTGTAGCACCATAGAGGATGCGTCCCGCACAGGGTGCGATGCAGGACGCCGATTACCCGTTTTCAGGTCTGGTCAGAAATATGAGAACTGAAGCGAATATTTTGTTTAGTTTGAGTAGAGATCACGCGTTTTGTATTAAGAGGGCGCATTACGATCGATGTGGATCGGTTCTCCATACAAACTTATTTAGGCTCTCATTTTAAAACGCCATGCTAGAATAACATGAAACTTTGTATACACAATGGGATCCGGTATACCTAGGTCGAAAATTAGTTTCTGTTGCTAGAAATTGAAAAAGAAAAAAAATACAGCGGTTATTTGAGTTTTTTACGGCTTGTATGAAAACCTTAATAATCGCTGTATTTTTTCGCCATTATGATTTCAAGCAACAGAAACTAATTTCCGCCTTAGACAAGCTGGATCCCATTGTGTATACAAAGTTTCATGTTATTCTCGCATGGCGTTTTAAAATGAGAGCATAAATACGTTTGTATGGAGAACCAAACGTACTGCACCCTCTTAACGGAAATACCTCGCGCCGATTTTGTGTAAGTACTGTTCATTCGGGTCTTCATAAAATTCTATCAGGCAATTTCGTATGCCATCTCATCCATTGAAAATCTACGTACGTTTTATTAATTTAGCTATAAATATATTTTTTTGTTTTCGGTCGTTATGTAAATTTATTTAAATTTTCGCAAATGTTTAATGAGTTAGTCGCGTAACTTACACAGCATGTGTTTGTGTTGACATGTTGGCGCCACATGTACGAACAGTGATGAATGGCAATGCTGATTGTCGAGTGTGATTGATTCATGCATTTATCGCATTACTGACTGCTGTAATATTAGTCTACAAGTGTGTACAGTCAACAACATTGAAACAAGAGTCGATAATGTATTTTTTCTTTGCCTTAGAGGGAAAGGCGTTAAGTCAAAGAAGATATATAGTATCGTAAAGTTACGACCTTTTTTGTGCAATGAAGATTAAATAAATTTGTACGGGACTCAATTACTCGTAATATAATCAATAAATGGCGCGGGGCGGGCTTTTGACTAAATTAATAATTTATTATTAACCCATATTTTACCCATATTGTATTATGTAATTTGTATCAATGTTTTATTTCTAAGAATATGGTACAATTTTGGTTAGTACTCTATTTTAGTATTAGTTAGTTCCGCATATTCTGTCGGGAACTGCGGCGTGTATCAGTATTTTTGTCATTTATTTGTTTCAGATGTTAATGTCGTCGACTGTACTTTTGCTTGTGTGGTCTTACTCGACCATTTAGTTCTTGAATAGGGCTTGTTGAAAATATTACCCGCAATAACAATTTAGCAACAGATGCATTTGACGTCTATAGACGTCCTGCTCCAAACGTGTTATGTTAAATAAAACACAGATGATATTTCCTCTCCGCGGATATATATCGGCGAACCCTGTCTATAGGTAGTTATTACTTATATTATTTTTTACCGTTCTACCTATACCTACTAATATTTCATCCATACACTATTGTACTTAATTGGATCACTCACTAAATTGAAGAGGATACAAAATTACTTGTGTAACTATTACCAAATTATGTTGTTAATTGTTCATAGAAAATTCCCTAACAAAACCTCATTTGAATTTCATTCCTATACATATAAACATAGAGCTTACTTCCAGTTGGCAAAATAATTATCGCCAAGTAGTTGAGTAGGAGAGTAACTGGTACGCGTAACTAGCCCGGAATGAGCTGGAGTTTGCATTCAAAAAGTTAACGCTAATGGGCCAATTTGCAAGCTCTTGCTGTGTCGCCAGTCGAACGAAGTTTTAGACTACGTTCCATTATACGCGAAGTCTCGGAATTGTGTTACATTATAAGTGGGTAATTCTACAAAAAAAGGTACTATATATAAAGGTCCTAAGCTCGTCATTAATTTTCAAAATTTTAGTTAACCTTTCTTAAATATAATTTGTTTCTTATTAATTTCTATCTCTGGCTATTGAGCATCAGCAATTTTTTTCGCAAAAATTCCTAACTCATAATTTTCACTTCCCTGTCTATGTAAATCCTCTATAAAATTAATGGAATAGGAATATTTATTAGACCCGTTTCGAGTTGGTTATCCATTGTATAAACTTGTATATATTCAGACTTCTATTCGAAAACACAAAATATGACTAATAAACACTTCCATTATAAGAACTAGCCAGTAATAGGATATGTTGGGAGAATTAAAGTTGAGAGGTTGTTGAAGAAAGTTGGAGTTGAACAATATTATTTTTATTATATAACTAACGTAAGAGACATAATATGTCATAAATGTACATATTCTGCAATAATAAAGCTGTCTGTTTCATATTAACGTTCATTTTCTCAGTAACTCACGATAAAACTGTTTACACGTTTTTGCACTCAAACAGACTAAAATTAATTTTGCTTTGCGTGCGTTTTTATTCCAAATTACTATAAAAGTAGAGCACAAAATAACGTACCTATTTTTTGGACTTGTTTCTGTCTGGTTCTGAGGTACAATTATCGCGTAAATGAATTTTAAGACAATTTGGAACTTATGATTGCGAAATAAGGTTGATATTGGTATACTTTTGCACCATATTCGCGTGTCAGTTATTTTATTATAAAATCTGACCGCTCCCTTTATCGACCGCCGATTTGACACGCACGGCTGTTTTCAGGGTCATTTTGCGATTTGCCCAGTTCAGTCAGCCCTGAATATCGGGCAGAAAAGAAAGCCTTATTACATATTTAGGGTTGGTTATCGGATAGTTCACTGAGCGAGCGAAGCGTCTCCGTTCCAGCTTTAGCAAAAACGCTTTCGTAAGTTCGGATTTCCAGCGGCAGTCTGTTTTCCTGTAAACAGATTTTTGTGAAAATTTGGGAACAGGTTCGATAATTATGTTTTTTTTGTCGATTCAGTTTGTATAAAATTTTCAAAATGTCAGAACAATGGGGGTAGAAAGCGTAAAAAAAATCACTCGCGAGCTCTACAGTTCAGAGCAGTTTTTTGCTCAGAGCAAAATGGCTATCCAATATGTTTAAGCTCTCACTCGCATAGGTATAAACACTAGTAATTTAAATGATTAAATGTAATTAATATACTTACATGATTTTATAAATAGGTACCTGTTCATTATACTGTTTATACTTGCAATAACTACAAAACCGAATTGGAATCAAGGCCGTATTGCGTTGATTTTTTTTTTTGTCGTCTGGTATTATTACCTGTTCTACAGATCTACGAGTTTGCAAATTAATGTCTAGGTTCTTCACTCAATGGGCTTGGGTTGACACTGACTTGGTAATAACATCTAAATCCAATTATAGACAGCTTAAGAATAAAACAACCGCTAACAAAAGAGCTAGCTCTTACAACATTGTATGTCCTTTTTTGGAATACTTTATAAATTATAATAAACAAAAAATGTACTGCAAATATAAACTTAGTACTATGTGTAAAACGGTTAATTTGCTACCAATTTCAATATATTCAATGTCTTACTCCCTTCCCTAGATATTTTTTTAAGAAAATCACTTTCTACGTTTATTTCGCAAATCCCATTCGTTCACCATGACTGCCTCACCCTTTCGAACCACAAACCCTCACAAAAAAACAGAAAAAAAGCATTTTTGCGTAATGCAAATCCACGGTGCGTGAAATTACCCAGTTCAATGAGATAAAGAGTAGAAAAACCTTCAGATATTGAATATGCAAGAGTTTTGCTAGGGAGTGAATTATGATTTTGTAACATATGTTATCTGATGTAGATCAGTATCTTTTTGAATAAAGTAAGTAGTCATTATAAAATAGATTTTAATAACGATTCAACGGGAAACATACCTATTTCTAATTTGCGCTTACAGCACAGATTTCGGATTTGATAACACGTCATTTTCTAGTTTTTTTAACTAAACATATACCATTACATTTTCTTACCCTCATCTGTAACCTTTTATATCCGTCTCACTATTTTCTTACGTACGTAGGACGTAACGTTAGTTACATTTTCGATATTTTAGTGTTTCGTACATGTTTGTAAAACTACTCGACGGTATACAGGATGGGCGCCGTAAACGCGACAGGCCTAAGCTACGATGAATGGACGGCGTTCTGAGAGACATCAAAGCGATCGGTGTTAGTCGCTTGAGAGAAGTGGCCAAGAACAGACCAGCTTGGAAGAAGTTACTCGACCAGCCCAAGGCCCGCCCAGGGCAGCAGAGCCTCAAATGACAATGATTACGCTGATGTACGTGGTCCAACGGAACACATTTGACTAACTATTTTTGAATGCACTATTTTATTGCCAAATTTTTGCTTTTTCTTTTACATAAAGATTATTTTAATACATCGCGGCCGTGGAGAGAACCTATGATTAATTTTGAATATGCCAAGTTAACTTATGTTCCTAATTTTCTCAATAAAAGATTAAGACGTATATATCCATCCTCTCGTTCTAATTAAAACGAACAAAACCATCCCCAGCTGCTCCGGTTTACCTGCTCGCATCTGCTCTTCCTCCATTGTGCGTTTGCGAAACGTCTTCCAACCCTAATGCAGTGACGTTACGATACTGACGACTTATATCGATAGTTCAGATTCATCAAACCAAACAATTTACATACCAATTTAATTAAAACACTAAATGAAAAAGTAAAAATAAAAATTTTGGTCGCAAAATAAAACAAAAAAACACAACTAACTAGGGAATATCTGAAAATTTTGAAAGTCCTTGATTATTTTTCTAATGGTAGGAATAACCGTCGCCATTAACGGAAAAAATTGACAGATTTTTCGGTTGTGCCATATATTTTATAAAAATACAAACATTTTATATCACCTCGCGTCTGCCCCGTATCAGACTACTAAGACATTATTAAATCCGTCAAATATTAAAAAAAAAAACGCCGGCTTGAATCTGTGGTACGCAATGACATTCACAGGTCGTATGAATTGAACTAAAAATATATGGCGCAACCGAAAAATCTGAAACTTTTTCTGTTAATGACAACGGTTATTCCTACCATTAGAAAAATAATCAAGGACTTTTAAAATTTTCAGACATTCCCCATTAAAGCAAAACCGGTGCGACAATAGGCTCGCGCTCAGTATTTGCTGCGAGCCTGGTCGGCTGTACAGCGCTGTTTTTGAGCCCGCATCTTCTTCACAGCTCAATAAAAGAAAATACAATAATAACAGTCTGCCTGCCTACAATTATAGCCTGGAAGGGGAACATTCGCTCGACTATTAGACCAAATAGGAACTTAATGTTAAAAGTCAAAAGTGTATGAACTAATCTCGGAAAATATCGAAATAAATCCACTGCTTACGTAAATATCCACTATATCCTTCGTAAGTAGTAAAATTAAATTGTTTAAATTCCGATTCCAAAGAAAGGTTTTCACAGTTTTATTTCGTAACTATCTTAGAACTTGCTGTTTAAGAAATATATTACTATTTTGGAGATGTGTAACAAATATTGCATTAAACACGTAATTTAAGCACCCAAGAGATATTATGATTGTTTATATTTATCGATATCGACCCTAGCACAAATACACCTTGAAATTTAAGCTTGGGGAGTACTCTCATCATATCTCAGTGGGGTTATTGATGTATCAGTATTGATTCATTTTTGTTTCCTCATCAATATCTAGAGGGATGATAATCTATCTACTCAGAAAGATTTTAGGAAGAGACTAAATTTCAATTGTAATATAACTTTGGGGTGATTGTATCATTAGATCATTACAATCAATATGTATTAAATATGCTACAATTGATTTCGTTTTTTACTTATTTAACGGCTGCAATAGATCCAGATATTCTGTTTTCTTGATGTTATGAGATAAAATTTGTGGCAATTTAGTTTATCTTTTTTTTTAAACAGAACTTGTTCTTTTTACTATTCTGTTCTGTACCATAATTGGCCCAACGAAACACGTACGCGATCGATCATTCGGTATCTGGCCCCTGTCATAGGCAGTTTTTTTTAATTATCTAACTTGCCTGTAAATATCAGGGTTCTTATTTAGCGAAACATGACGCTGTTCATAAATATCGATAAATGACGTTGACACGAGCCAAATGAGTATCGATAAAACATCCACCTCTCTTCTAAGATACCAATCCCTACGCTTAAAGCTCAACCGTCTCGGTATATTTTAATAGTCATAATTATATGTTTTTCGATACGTAAGTTTTTCGGTTTATGGATCATTATTAAGTCATACAGGCGGTTACCACGGCAACGCCCATAATTAAATAAAAAATACATAAAACCTGCGTTCTTAAGACGTTGTATTAAAGGTTATTATTGCATTACTCCTGTGTTTTTTTGCGAGTGAACACCACGATTATACTGCAGTTTTTAAGAGTCCTATGTTATGGGCG
This sequence comes from Notocelia uddmanniana, assembly GCA_905163555.1. NCBI lineage: Eukaryota > Metazoa > Arthropoda > Insecta > Lepidoptera > Tortricidae > Notocelia > Notocelia uddmanniana. The sequence goes on along the minus strand of LR991059.1, from coordinate 3,470,407 downwards.
GAGAGACTAAAATTGCTTATTTGTTTAGCATTTAATATGTGTTTTTATGAACACCGTTTCGCACGCACTAATGACATGTTTTGATGTTTTTTATTCGGTTTGTTTGCGTATTGTGATGCTAATTTTCTGTCTGGGTGTTCTTCAATGCGTTCTTGAATTGGTTTTTAATTTTGACGTATTGAACTTGTTTGGTAATTGTGTGTGAGGAGGAAATCGAGCTGGTTTCAGTTAGAATTTTAGATTAGAATTATAATAATTTAGGCGAGGGCATGAAGTTGTCTGATCTCGAAAGTAACGTAAGAATTATTATTTGGATTTACGCAACTACTGGAACTAGTAAATTATCTATACTGATGGTTGTGTGAGCTAGATATCGCGATTATTTAATTTTCAAATTTCTAATATTTCCAAAAACTGAATCGACAAAAAATTATATAAACATCAAACCTGCTCACAAATTATCGCGATAATCGGTTGAGAAATGCGGGCTGTAAAGGAAAATAGCTGGAAATCCGAACATATTTTTACATATTTTTTTAACGAAGCTGAAACAGAGGTCTTCGTTTCACTCGGTTAAAAAATTGCAGATGTGATAGCTTATTTTACCAAAGGATTTGTACTACTATTACTTATTTGTGCCAAAGGCAATATAATCAAAGCTATAGGTAGCTCTTGCAAGCGTTAGGTTGGATTAATTTGGCCTATTGTAAGAAAATTATTACACCCATTTATTATATATACTTATATAGGTAATTGACCGAGCGAGTGAAGCGTCTCCGTTTCAGCTTTCGACAAAAATTATTTCGTATGTCTGTCTGTCTGTCCGGATGTTCTCCTCTACAGGTCGCATTTCTCAACCGATTCTCGTGAAATTTTTGGAAATTTTCCGAGTCAGTTTTTGGAAACTTTGAAATTAGAAAAAAAAATTGCGATGTCTACAGCTCACAGTGCCACTAGTATTATGTGTAAAAAGATTGTGTTGCGTCTGTATACTGACGCCAGATGTGCACAGGAAGATACAGGAGGGCCTATATAGAATAAGGGGGGAATATATATACTAGACGAGGGAAAACTAACCCTTGTTGGGATTAAACCGGTTTTCTCACGACGTTCTCCTTCACCGAAAAGCGTACATTAAAAAAATGCTCTACTTTGTTTCTAGAATGTTTGTTGTATGCAGGCTAGATGATACAACTACACATTGCCGAGCTATATTTACTCCGACCGGTTTCTGTCCGCTCGTAACGTGCTAGACAAGTGGACTAGACTTTTTTGTACCTGCCATTTTATACTAGGCACGTTACTATTAGGAAAACTTATGAATTTATTTTACACTCACTGTCACTGTAGTAAATTATTTACCCCTCCTTCCTTGTCCAAGCCTCTTCCCAGTTCATCTGGAGTGGGGTCTCATTGTACATCTGCGCCAGGGAGCTCTGTTCTGGGTTTTCTGCAAAGTTAGGTTATCCTGGTGGCAGGGAGTCTACCTCTTCTTTTGGCACGGTTAGGTATGTTCAGAGCCATTTTGACATGATCTTCTCCTCGTCTGCTGTCCGAATCATCGTAGTCTGGTTTCCTTTACCTTTTCCACACGGTGCCTCCTCGAAGGATCCTCTGATATGCTCGTTACGCACTTAGTCCAGAAAAGTAACACCACCAGCCCACCTAAGCATTTTCATTTCGCCAGTGTGTAATTGTTGTTCATGAGCTTTTTTGCCACTGTTAAATATTTATTTAAACTTTATTGCTCAAATAAACCTTATGGTACAAAAGTCGGTCTTAATCTTATATGGAATTCTCTACCAGTCAACCAAAGCAAAGCAAAAAAATTCTAAGTGGTTTTAATTGAAAAAAAAAAAGAGTTTTTTGTATTTTTTTAATGCAAATTTAGTATATGTGCACTTCTTTACTCTACTACAGTGATAATAATGACTTTTTATTTTAAAAACACTTGAATTTGATGAATACAATTCTAAAAATCCCAAAAATAAAAGGATTAAGACCAAAAATTTTACAACTACGATGAGTGATGAATTGATGATAACTAAGATGCTACCTCAAAATCAGCATTGACTGCCACGCTATATCTTGTGGTGCCAAGACCCATTACTTGGAGGTCATAATGTCATAAATTTAGATTAAAATTTCTCCAAATTTAAAAAGGCCTTTTTTTCGTAATAAGAGTTTACTTTGCTCCCATTGGACCCGGGTATGTCCTTAAACTACGACCAAGACCACCGGGGAATGGGCAGCAGCATTCCTAGAGTGCGGTGGAGATACTGCGATCGCCAACACGCATGCCAAGCGTGGCGATTATGGCATTTACCCCCCATGAAATTGGGGGAGGCCTATGTCCAGCAGTGGACGTCCTAGGGCTGATATGGTGCTTGCTCCCATTACAGAACACACTCTGTACCTATATAGTTATATATAACCTTATGTACAGAATATCAATTGATTTTTTACTTGGAGGTCATAACTTTAGATCAAAATTACTATAATTTCTCTAAGGAAGCGTCCTTAATTTTGTTGCTCCCATTACAAGACACAGCCTGTATCCCACTAATCCCACTAATATTATAAATGCGAAAGTTTAGATGTTTGGATGTTTGGATGTTTGGATGTTTGTTGCTCAATCACGCAAAAACGGCTGAACAGATCAAAATGATTTTTTGTATACTAACAGTATGTAATCTGGATTCACTTATAGTATACTTTTTGTCCCGATAATCACCCTCAAAGGGATGAAATCGGGGGTGCAAATATGGTCTATGAAACGGGGTGATTTAAATCCTCATAAGCCATTATAAGCTTTAAGTTTCAGCCAATTGGGAGTATAACGGCGTGTCAATAATTTTAACGTAAGCGATAGCAGAATTTGACGTATTGTAAACAAGCTGACTTTTCGATATGTCAAAGCCGAAATATCATAATTCCTTCTGATTGATGACGTTATTTTTGAGCATAACCTTTTAGCAATTAGGTCTATTATTGCGTGTAAATCAAAATAAATTTGCGATACTTTGGAATTGTTTGTTTTCATATGCTTAAATACAAAAACAGCTGCTTCAATGCAGTCTTTGTATCGTCAGTGTACAATTTAATTTTGTCGTGTATTATTGTTTACGTAATTGGTGACCCTTCACACTATAATAACTGTTTGATATAAGAGATCACTTGGGCTGGGCAGCTCAATCGTCAACATTGACGCTTGAAGCACCTTAGATCTATGCACAAATTACAATCTATATACTGAGATAGAGATACCAGTGAAATACTCCACATAGATCGTAGCGCCGTTGTGTATTTAGTAAGAACTAACCGCACAACCGCTGGATCCCAGTCACTTCAATATGCAAGTGCGATAGAGATAGCACCCAGTGACATCTGGTACAAACAAGTTAAACTAAAATTTCCATAGAAAAATTCGTACTTCGAGTTGAAAGGCCCCTGGATTTATGCTTATCCGTATACATATAATACAGCTGTAGAAGGTCGAAAATCTGTACATTGAAGATATTGGCTAAATCAATGGAGCGATTGGAGGGCCCTTAGCATCGAAACAGAACACATTTCAACAGTTTTAATAATTCGTGTGTGTTTGTCTATCGGTTTATATGTCTAGGCATTGTGACTCTCGGCCTTCAGCCTCACGTGCATTGCCTTTACTCTGTGTGAATGATCGGCATCAGGAGCCCGCTCTGTGTGAATGATCTGCCTTTGGACTCGCATGCCTTGCCCCTCTGCATCAGTCCTTCGGCCCTACATAAGGAGCCCGCTCTGTTGGGATTCTCGGCCTTCGGCCTTGCGTGAATTGCCACTCTGCTTCAGGCCTTCGGCCCTACATGCGTGCCACACGGCTCCGAGCCTTCAGCCCTCATTCTTATATAAGGAGCCCGCTCTATTTGAATGCTCGGCCTTCGGCCTCGCATGCATCGCCACTCTGTTTCGGCCCGTTAGTCATCAACTTTACATAAAGAATCCAGTCTGTTGAGAAACTCGGCCTTCGGCCTCGCGTTTCTCGCCTCCCTGCTTCAGGCCTTGGGCCCTCAACCTTACATAAGAAGCCCGTTTTGTGTGAATA